>CM030903.1:6385785-11385785 GCA_018136845.1 Heterotis niloticus
AAGAAACCTGTCAGAACTTGGCGGACTTATAAAGTCACTCAGCTGTGTGCAAGAACAGCCCAAGACACCATAAGGAATCTAATTTACAGTTCTTCCTCTCAGCACCCCCACAATTTGTTTGTGTGTTGACTACTGTACATGATAGCTGTGAAGGAGCTGAATGAGTGCAGGAATATAGTCACACAGAGTTATTAATGAAAGGAAACTATGTTATGTAATTGTGTCCATTTTAACCAGATTTGGTCATGTTTTGACAAAAATGGATGTCAGTTTTGGGGCTCAGGGATGCATAGCAGCTTCACTATGAAAGTAATGGCAATTACCTGTTTGATTTATGAGAATTTATCTCACCAGGGGTTTTTCGGGAATGGATTACCTTCAAAAGATGGGGAAAGACTGTTTCTTTACAGATGTGCAGTGTGTCAGCCCAAATACCTGGCTGAAATTCTCAGTTTATTCCCTTTGTCAAATGTAAATTGTTTTTGGAAATTTCCATGACGTTATGAAATGGTAGGGTCCTTCAATTTGTTTATTTTGCCTGGTGGAATAAATGTTAAGAGGTCACTGAATATTGGCCTAGAGGAAGTATCCCACTGGTAGTTGCCAGGTGGACAGAAGGTTCAGACGCAACAATGGGTCACCTTCACAGGGACCATAACGCAGTGAGGCCAACCGTGGGCCTTGGGTGAGAGACCTTATCTCAAGCAGATAAGACTATTTCGGTAACCCAAGCAATCAGCCAGCTCGGGTCTGCAGGTCTGCCATGTGCTTTGGCTGTGCAAGCCGACCAGACTAAACCCATGTTACCCCTCATCATCCTCATCCAAGAACCTTCCCCACTGGGAAGGCAGCAGGAGAAATGTGGAGGATGAGAATGTGAGAAGGTCACGCCGGCCACGATGGGGGATGCCTCAGTGGAATAGCAGGGGGAACAGACCCAGCATATGTGCCTGGTGTAAAAAGAGAACCACTTAAGGAACTCCATACAAGGTGGACACTGGTAAAACCAACCCACCGACTCTACCGTACCGTGCAAATGTGGTAAAAACTGCGTTGTGTACATACTCATGGGTGGAGTTTAATTTGTGACACACAGTTGCGTAGTGGTTAGGTGAAGCCAACACTGGCTGAAAAACCTTGTCTCACTCTTTCAAAGGAAAAAGAAAACAACTCTCCTATGTTACAGTGGTTCTCCTTTGAGCAGGAGCAGAAAGTGTTTCCTATTTCTCTGATAAAGAGTTTCCACAAGGATTTGTACATATTCTTCCCCTCTCCCGTTTAAGTGGATAAAGAAAGGGAAAAACACGCTGTAAGCACTTTTTGGAGAACTGTAAACCAAAGATTACAGTGTGTGTCATATATAGCAAAGAGATATACGATACAGTAACAGATGTCAGGCTCTCAGGGGTCTCAGGGGTCCCAGGCCTGACGTGGCAGTGTGGTGCAATAATATACATACACACACACACACACACATACACGAGTGCGAAAACACACGGGTCAGCAGCTTCGTGCTTCCAAAATGACCTGTCGCTCTTGTCTTCGTGCAGTATTGCTCACCTTGCAAAAACAGCACCGCAGGCTCCGGTGGTGCTAAAGCGGTCCAAACGGTTTAAACCAAACCGACACCTTATTTCACTAAGGCGCACATACAGTACAACATCAACGTCTGTATTATATACTTGCAAAGGGTTTATTTTTTAAAGTTGCCTCTTGGGTAGATTCCGCTGGGAGGATTATGTTTACATACCTACCTGTAAGGAAAGTAATATTTACTTCCTCAGTCAGTCTTTTTCAGTAATGGTCATGAATTGCATGTATGGTATTCCCAGGTTCTGTAAGAGAGGCGTGGGGGGAAACTCCGAAACTCATTGGATGGCTGGCATTTGGCTCGCACGCCTCCCAACTTCCTCAGTCGTAACAGTCACATGTCGAAGCGGACGGAGGAGCGGCCCCCTGAAGTGGGAAGGCCGAGAGGCACGGGTGTGTTTCATCTCGCCAATGGATGGCGAGCGCCCTGCCTCCTTGAAATATGCATTACATAACACAGAGAGTGTTGGCAAGGCATGTGGGTGTGGGATGATGTTAACTGTGTTCTTCAGAGCAATTAATTGATCCCTTTTGCCTTTCACAACAGAGATAAGCAGTTTTCCTTTTAACACTCTTGGAAAAAGTGAAAAAACCACAGGAGGTGGGTGTGACATTGCCTTTGTACCTCTGGGCACATGCATGTTTGGAACAGTTTCAGCGCATTTTGACTGATGTGTCAATGACTGAGAAATGAACACAATGTTACTTTGGGGAATACATCACCTGAGCAAATATGTTCCCATTGCGTGACAACGAACTTATTTATTTGTCTCTTTGTTTTTGTTGTCAAAGGAAGTGCAAAGAACAAGGTGGTGATAAAAACAAGAATAGAGGGTGAATACTAAGCCTTTTTCCAGTCTGGCAGGTCAGGTTGCAGAACAACCAGGGAATCAGCATATGATTCAGAAACAGGTAAATGTGGCCTATACAAACAACAACTAAGAAACAGAGCACCTGCTGGTCTCTGGGGTTAGGAAAACAAGGTTACAGTTATGAAAACCGTGGTATACTTACAGTACGTAGAGTAGAATTGGATCGCATCTTTTAGGAGCATTATTTATAGCAATCACCTCCTATCACGTTTCAGTGAGGTCATATTGCTCATACGACAGTACATTTGATCCTTGCTCTTTACTGTAAGGTGTAAGATGGTTAAAAAAAGCAATAGAACTTATTGACAGTCAACAAAATAACCTAATTTGTTTAAACATGCCTGAGTTCAGAGCTGTAGGGTATATAATGCTGTTGGATATTTACAGGTGCAATGAATTCTCTTATAAAGCTGAAGCACATTTCAGTCTTAATGAATTTTGGGAAAAAATTATCAATGAATCATGACTATTTATGCTGTGATACTGAGTTTTAAAACCTGAATGTTTATCAGTTTAAAAACTGCCCTTTATTAGCTCACAACAAACTATGCTAACATTAATAATAATAATAATAATAATAATAATAAGCTTCCTATGATAATTTACCCATTTTCACAGCTGGGTAATGATTACTGTCAGTTCCTTCTCCAAGGGTACTGGAGCACAGGTATTCAAACCCCAGCCTTTCAATGAACAGCTAAAGACTAATGTAAAAATGGGACAATGGAATAATTTTGCTGTGTAGAATACTTTAGGTTGGAGTACATTAAAGTCATTTGATCTTGCATGACATCAGCCCATATTTGGACTACTGTTCCGATACATTAAAATGGACATAAACTCTTCCAAACCCTGCCAGTAAGATTCAAAACTTGTTGCGCCACCTGGTGGACAAAACTCGCACTTTCATTGAAGAATCTTAATGGTTTGCTTCCCATCAGAGGTCTGCCCCTAAATAAACAAACAAAAACACTGGAATTAGGAATTTTTGCTTACATATTATTGGTAAGAGCAAGATAAAAAGGCAGGACTTCTGCTCATATGGGTTTGGCCTCCATCAAACACTAATGTGCTCTTTCCTAGGCTAAAGTAAACAAAATCAGGCAGATCTTACCGCTGTCCATTGTATACCACATTTTTTGTAATATGTAGATCTCAAGATTCTGTTGCAGTCCAATGGCAAATGTATAAAATAGACTTCAGGAAATAAAATCCAATTACAACCGGTCCTCAGTGGATCAAAAACCCATTTGGAGTTGTGCAAATGTTTAGAACCACAGTTTACAACAAAATAAAGTCCTTTATTTCAGCAAGAACATTAAAAGGTGCTCATGCCCAACATGTCACAACCAAAGTCTCTGGATGTTAAAAGCAGTTACCCAACAGACATTTAAAGATCATTTAATCGGTTACACTTGTAAGTCAACTTGGCTGTATTATGTGTTAGCTTTTTCAAGTCAACTGTTAACAAGTTAAATGTATAAATAGTATTTAGCAAAGAAAGGGAAGTATAAACACATTCCTAAAATATTTTAAAATTCAGCCACCCTTGATGCGTGACCCTGTGGGGTATCCCACTGAACCATATATGCAACTTTTTGTCTAAACATGCTAAATTTAATGAGCATTTACTACGCTGCCAGTTTTTGGGTCCTTACAGAAGCAGCCTGTCTACAATCTAGGTAAATTAAGAAATGTTAGAGAACCAACACAGTTCTTCCAGAGCTCCATTAGTTTGCCTTACTGCATCTTTAATTCATGGTTCAGCTAATTTCAATTCCTTCTACAGCTTTTAAAGTTAACAGATATTCATGTTTGGGGAGAACATCAACTGTTGCTCTTATATTACTCATTTGAAAGATAAAGGAGTATTTTGGATAAAAAAAATATTTAAGTCCATTTGCCTGGTTTACCGCCATTACAGTAAGAGCAGAAAAATGTAGAAGTTTTACAAAAATGAAAATACAAAAAGGAAAAAACAGTCCATATTCACAACATGTAAGTGATTTTAAATTATTTTATAAAAAAAAATATATATAATCTACAAAGCTGTTTCAAAAACTTTCCAAGTGATGGCATCTGTGATGAGACCTGGAATATTGGGCAGTGCAGAGTTTTCCGGATGGAAGGCTTAGAGAAGGCCAAGCAATGGGCCCTGAAGATCTCCTCGATCTCCTCGACATCTGGTTACATGATGGGGCCTTTATAACCAGACCACATCAGAAGAGCAGTGTCTCTTCGAGCCTCAGCGAATGGCTGTCACTCCCTTCCCCACTGCTATGGCTGATTGACACAGACCTGCCAAACACAAAGAGGGGTTCCAGATGTTCCTGGACAGCTGTGTAATTTCAGCCTGCACCTTTAGAGAGAGGAGAGACTAGGAGTTGGACACTGTGTGTTCTCCAGCTAACCACTTCATACAAACACACAGACCCACAGTGGCCTCGGCACCTCAGCCAACTGCTCCCAGTGCACTGGCTCCTGTTGCTTTAGGGTCGCCAGCAGTTTCTTGTCATCAGCGCACACTTTTCTAGCTCCTCCCAGTCTTCCCTCTCTACTGTCCCCCCGGTTTCATGCTTCCTTCACTGGTATCAGCTCAGCGCTTGTCCCGTCTCTTGTCTATTTCCTCCTGGACCCGAGCCTGCAGCACTGCTCTCATGGCCGAGTCTAGAACGTTGTCCTCAGCGACCTTCTCCACCACTCTCTCTGGTTTGTCCTCCTAGGTGACGGGCAAGAAATTCAGAAGCAAGACATGGAACACATACAACAAGGGGCAACTGCTGAACACAACCAGTGATGCGGGTCACCATAATCTGCCGGTTAGTAACCCAACTTGTTCCCACCGGAAGTTCGGCCATTGGTGCTTTAAGTAAAAGTACCTTGTGCACAATGAAGGAGGTGAGACGTCCACAATCAGCCTGGTAATCCAGCCAGAACAACTCCGTGCCTGACGTCTCCAACTCTGTGCTTGACCCGCTTTCGTTCCACTCCTCAGCATCCACACCTGCAGCTGTCTCAGAGCCATCTGGGAGCAAACACAGGCAAAGCAAAACACAACACACTTCACTGTACTTTTCCGCAGTAAGTATTTTTATGTAACTATTCCAATGTGACAGGTAGGGCAGCACATCAGCTACGTCCGGGCTTTAGCAACCAAGGATGCAATAAGTGAGTTCCGTCATTCAAGTATTTGGCATTTAAAAAAGGAGAGTGAAGGTTTGGTCTGTTATAGGGGGATCACACTCCGGCTACCCTGGTAAAGCCTATGCCAGGTTACTGATAAGGAGACCCCATCTGACAGCTGAGCCTTGGATTTAGGAGGAACCATGATGATTTCGCCCTGCGAAGTGGAACAGTGGACCAGCTCTTCTCTTTGCCACAGTTTAAAGGGGGTCGTTCAAATATGGTAAACCAGTCTGAATGAGTTTTACGGACTTGGAAAAGGCATACAGCCGTGTCCGTCTTCGTGTGCTTTGGCAGGTAAAGCAGAAATATGGGGTGCCGGGACCGTTGGTGTACGTTACTGGTTCCTTGTATGAGCTCAATTTGGACTGTGTCTGTTCATGGCCTTAAGTCGAGTCTGTTCAGTGTAGGTGTTGAACTCCAGCAAAGGCGTGTCTCGTCTCCGCTCCACATTGTGACCTTCACAATACAGCATATCAAGATGCAGCTGAGGTTTGGAGGTTATTTGGATCAAGGGAATAGGGTGGTGTCTCTGCTTTTTGCGTATGTTGTTGCCCATTTTTGCCTGGTCTGACTATTACTTTCGACTGAAGGAGCGGACTGCACTAGAATGATTTGCTGCTGAGTGTAAAGCAGCAGGTATGAAAATCACCACCACTAAGCCTGAAGTCATGTTTCCCTCCCAGAAAAGAGTGGTCTGCCCTCTCTAGGTGAGGGGGGAACAATTGCTCGTAGTGGAGGAGTTTAAATATCTCAGGGTCTTGATCATGAGTAAGAGAAGAAGGGAACAGGAGATTGAAAATCAGATTGGTTTAAAGTTGGCAGTTCTGTAAGTGTTGTACTGGTCTATGGTTTGTGAAGCAGGAGCTGAGTTTTCAGGCAAAGCTCCTGGTTTATCACTCAATCTATTCATTCTCACCTATGGTCATGAGCTGTGGTAGTGACCAAACAAAGAGATTGCAGATATAAGTGTCCAAAATTAAGTTTTTACACATGACTGCTTTGCTGACCCTCTGTGACAAGGTGAGAAGTTCAGTAATCCAGGAAAACCTTGAAGTAGAGCTGCTGCTCCTCTGAAAGAAGAATCACCAGTTGAGATGATTTGAACATATTTTGAGGATGACCCCTGGCCAACTGTTTCAGGAGTTATACCCACAGTTACGTATATGCACGTCCTACTGGAAACCAGAGGTACTTTAGGGACACGCTGGGGTGATTACATGCCTCACCTGGAATTGAAATACTTGAGAACCCCCTAGAAGGAGCTGGAGAACACTGTAGGAAACAAGAGGATCTGGGCCCACCTTTTCAAGCCTGGTCCCAGTGTGCTGCCTTCACCAGGAAGACCCAGGATTATGGTCCCAATGTAGTACCTCTGATCAAAGTATTAACTGTGAACTTCTCCAGCAGACATTGGCCAGCTGCTTCAATGGGTAAGCAAGCTAAATACAGAGTTACTCCCTTTTTGTAAACTGCTTTGGTGAAAAGTGTCAGCTAAGAAAATAAACAATAATAACAGTACTGAACCTGATATTTTGGCTGTAGTAATGCACGGTATATTTACCTGAATCAATGGCTGTAACTGGTCAGTCCGATAGAGATGTAGCAAAGAATACAGTACTTGGTTGTTCTAGAATAAGTGTTTATAAACTGCTTTAAGGAATATTGTCTCCATCAGCTGCCCATTTTAGAGATTAAAGGGGATTAAAGAGAGAATCCCAGTCAACATAACTCAGACTCTACTGTTATATTAGCAGCTTTTCCTGGCTTAGACAACCTAGATTTATAAAATAGCAAATAGCTATACTGCAGTAACCAATGAGGAACTAAAACCTTATGGGCTCTCTGGCTGAAAACATCTAATAACCAGGCATTGTGCAAAACAAAACATGTACTGCAGAAATAAAAAGACTGCCCAAGTTTGTATCTGCACTGCACTGTTTCACCTTTGCCAAATGACCTATTGTGCAACAAGGAATTCAATGCCTTAGTAGCTGCAAAGAATGTAATTCAGTGTTTAAACATGTGGGGTTGTGATGAAAAGTATTTTTCCAGGTATCATGAGTGGGCCTGGTTCTTCATCGACAAACATTTACATGTGTGCAGCAGCAGAAGGAGGTGGGTTTCTTACTGCGGCGCCGGGGGTGGTACACCTCGATGTCGGGCCGACGCGGACGCCTGGGGACGGCCGTGTGTCTGCGTCTCTGACGCTCCTTTGCCTGCTTCACCTCTTTGTCGTAGTCATCTCTAAGGAGAACAACAACACACAGCAGCGGCTCACAACGGAGCAGTCTGGGGCATGGCCTTGCATGAACCTCGGAAGGGTGTTTGTTCAAACCCCATTCCTCACTACTGCAGTACCCCTGATCATGGTGCTTAACCCTGAACTGATGTAGTAGGAATACCCTGCTGTATAAATGGCTAAACCAGTGGAAATCACTGCGCAGAAGTGTCAACCAAGCAACAAAATGAAAAAATGATTACTAGCCACCTATTAGTGCAAGACTGGGAACTGAGGTGTGGTGTTTGCCTGTGACTACTGCTGCCAAAGCGGTTTGTATGAGAAAGTTATAAACAGTTAAGCTGCAAATGCCTTTTCCTTCCATCAACTGCTGTGAAATCCCCTGCAACTTGCGCCGGTGCGCATGCGCGTTGGGGGTCGAAGCCAGTGCGCGTCGGAGGACGCGCGCGTCCGCCGTCGCACGAACCACAGCCAAATGCGCGTCTAAAATGGACTCCCCGGGTCCGCGTGTGACCAAGGCGCAGCTCCGCGACAAACCTAGCGATCTGATTCCTGCGGATATGGTGTAAGAAACCATGGTTCATGTCCAGACGTCCGCCGGGTTTGTATTTCATCTGCTGCTCCTCGTCTTCCCGTAAAACCTCCATCTTGTTACGTTAGGAGCGCTTCTTTTTTCGTAAAAATGTACACACTCCCCGGTCACAAGGCCACCTTCCCAGCCAGCCGCATCGTTAGTCAAGCCCCAAGAAATGGGCTGTGGGCCGACTGAGATCGCACACGGAGTGCCTGTATGGCGCCTCGAACGAACGTTCGCCGGCCGGCCAGTGTGACATAGTGCCCCCTACAGCTAGTTTGGCAAGCCGCTTAGAATTGTGGGGTAAAAGGGACTCTCACTCGGGTGAGCATAACGCCATTTCTGTTGCAAAGGGGAAAAAATAAACAATGAAAATAGAAAATCCAAAAGGTTAGGGATGTGTTTCACCGACCCCCATTTGATGCGCACACGGGGACCTTCAAAGATCCAACGGCCTAAACGAAGACCCCTTCCACTGCGTAGTTCATGCAAAAGTGAGGAAGCTGCAGCTTTGTGTTCGACTGGTTTTCTTCCTGGCGGGCAGCTGCATTTTGTGTTCGTCTCGCTACAGCATGGAATTGTTCCGGGCCCAAATCAGGCCTCGACCGCACCGAGGCTCTTCCCCATTCTGCAGGTCCTAAACCCCGGGTTAGCGGCTGGTCAGCCATCGCCTATGTTGTCGCAGTGCTCCTTGAAACCGGGAGTTTCGGAGCGCATGTAGGTTTTTTTTTTACAAACCCTCTCAGTACAAATAGCCGTGTTTATTTCCTTCATTTTCCCATAATATTGTTGGTCGGTTAGCTTTCCAAACGGCGACCGAGAGACGAACGCCATGGTGTCTGTGAAACGCGAGAGGAGCATCGAGCTGGACGAGGAAGATGAGGGTGAGTGATGGCTTCGCCAGAAGGGAGCACCAAGTTGCAAGAAAAAGACAACTTGACAATGAAAATACAGCGTGAGCGGCTTCGCAGCTTCTCTTTTGGCGACCTGCACCATGGAGGAATGTGCTGTTCACCCCGTTGTGTCAGTGGGGCTGTAGTTTACAGAATTTAACGCTACACAATGTTCACAGCAGCGGAGCGTCAATAAGTTAACGCCGCCGTTGAAACGCCATCGACTGTCGTTTTCGCTCTGTGCGTGTAAACAGTAACTCTTTATTATGTCACAAATACATAGAAACAACAGGAGTGAATGCAGCAACTATGAGCAAAAATACTGCAAACACACACGAAAGAAGCAAAACAAATTGTCTAAGAAAACGAATGATGAGTTAAATATATAAAATGAAGCTCCAAAAATGGAAAACAGGGCAAACTGACATACATATATTGCCCTAATTTGATGTGTGCATCTGTCTATCTATCTATCTATCTATCTATCTATCTATCTATGTGTTTCCAAGATGTGTTTCCAAATGCTTTACGTCTATTGAACAATAATTTGTTTTTTGCAGCTTAACTTTCTATATAAGTCAAATATTGTATATAATTTATTTATACAAGAACACAATAGTGTAACAGCTTTGGGGGTACATTTACTGGATTTTGATTTATGTGTATAGAATTTAGCATATATCAATAAAAAATGTATATCCTCAAGACGTATACGGTAACTATTTTTTTACAGTCCGTAATGATAGTTTGCCGACGGTTTGTGCTGTGTGTACATTGAGGAGCCGTGTACTATGTGCGTTTGCAGTGCCAGCGAAAATGACCCGTGGCGAGGACACCGAGGACCACCGCAGCCGCCATTGCCCCTACTTGGACACCATCAACAGGTAGGCAGGGCTGGACACCTCCTCACCTTCTTCCAGCCTCACTAACCGCAAGACACAAGCCATAGATGTTAAAAAAAATGAAACACCTGACTTATTTTCACACATTTTAGATGATGTTACTTTAAAATGTACTTTAACATTTGATTTTTTTTTTTTTTTAAATGCACGCTGTGTGTTACATTACTCAGCTGCATTAAATACTGAATAACTATAGGGAGGCACCTGCGTAAAGGTGTTACAAATACTAGTTATTCAGTGTATGTCACTGTGGAAGAAAGTTTCTGTTAAATAGTAAATTTACAGGAAAAATATTTATCATTGTACATGTATTAAGGTGTCACAGTAAATCAAATACTGCTGGTGATGCCGAACAGTATTTGTAGCCCTTCAGCATTTTTTCTTGAAAAACGGCTATGACACTTAAAGACCACCAGTTTGCATTACGTGGTGGCACAGTGGGTGCTATGGGTACCTCACAGCTCAGGTATTGTGTTCAGACATGGGTTCGAATCTGGCTCAGTCTGTATGAAGTTGAAATGTTCTGGTTGAGTTTGTGTGGTTTTCCCCCACATAACCCATAGGTGTGTGTTTCAAGTGAATTGGTTACTTTGAATTGCCCTTAATGTGTGGTGTGAACAAATGTGTTCGATTGACCAGTACACCCTACCACCTTTTGGGATGGTTTCCAGTGTACCTTGACCATTCATTGGACACACGGTTGTTGATTGTAATCGATAATGAGTTTCTTTTTCTTTCATTTAATCATTGATTTATACGTTTGTCTGCTTATTTGGGAACTTTTGAGTTTAGAGTTAAAAGGTATTCCTTTGTAGATCTTGCAACAAGTCAGTGGTGTAAAAGAGATAAATTCACAAATAGAAAGTGTGTTCAGTGAGACATCGGTATTGATTATTGGTTATTTTGATTATTTTGTTGGTTTTTATTATAAACTGACAGTGATGTAGTCTCAGTGTTGTGGTCCTTTTCTACTGTTTCTTTCATGAATTTCAAATGTCTTATTCTGGTGGAAAAATAAAAATTATAAAAAATTATACTGTATTTACACCAGCCCATGGAGATGCACAGCTTAACATTCATCACTGAAGCTCTTGACACACAGATTTACTAAAGCTGCACCTTTTCCACATGTCTTTGCAGAAGTGTGCTGGATTTTGACTTTGAGAAGTTGTGCTCCATTTCTCTGTCACACATCAACGTGTATGCCTGCCTCATCTGTGGCAAGTACTTTCAAGGTAGGTTTCTTTTATTTAGAAACTGTATCAGCTGTTGTTTCCATCCTGTTTCTGATGTGGGTTGGAGAGTGTACAAAGATTTGACATTAGAATGGGTACTAATGGTTAATATTGCCAGGTTTCCGATTGTAATGTTCTTTTAATTTGTATGCGACATTGTGGATGAGTTTTATAGGTTCAGTTTCATTTTGCTGACATTCTACCCTGTTTTTAAGATGAAGGTGTCATTTTTTCCACATCATGTACATTGGCTGAGATCAAAGGTCCCTGTCCTGAGGTTCATGGATACCTTGGGAGTCAGGGGTTCAGGCCTGCTTTATAAATACCACTGACTAAATAACAGTGACAGTTGCTAAAGTGAACATGTTACTGTATTATTACTGCCTGTAATATAATTGTTTGCAAAAGCAGATCCATTTGGTGGTGAATTTATGAACTTTTTAAAGAAGATTCCTCAACTTAAGATTCCTAAAGGGGCTCATAGTCTAGATATGAACCTCTGGTCTAGATGTCAATTTCATGCTGGTGCATTCCAGTGTCTGTTCCACAGCAGATGGTTTCTCTTAAGCAATGTTTTTGTCACTACTACCTATCATTTTGTCATTCTCCTTTGCCTTGCTGTTTGGTACTGTACACAAAGCTGATGGTGATCTTTATTGCACGGAGGCAACTTTTAGAGAAATGGGTTAAGAATAGCAGTGCTGACTCTCTGTGTGCATTTTTAAGGCCGAGGGCAGAAATCTCATGCCTACACCCACAGCGTGCAGTTCTCTCACCATGTCTTCCTCAATCTGCACACGCTCAAGTTCTACTGCCTGCCCGATAACTATGAGATCATTGACTCATCCCTGGAGGACATCACGGTGAGGACATGTGCAACCGTGCCACATGCTTATCAGTGCATTTGGCCACTTTTTTCACAAGACCATTTCCAATGGGAGAATGCTTTATGTAGTGTTTGCCTGTCTCTGTTTGCAGTATGTGTTGAAGCCCACTTTCACTGCACAACACATTGCTGGCTTGGATAAGCAGGGCAAGCTTTACCGCGCCTATGATGGAACTACCTATCTGCCGGGCATCGTGGGCCTCAACAACATTAAGGCCAATGACTACGCCAATGTGGTGCTGCAGGTAGGGACAACAGCTTTGGTACAAGTTAGAGAGAAGGGACACAGCTAAGTGGATAAGGACATGATCATACGTATGTATGTCAGTTATGGCAAAGTTACTTCATATTTTTTGGTAGATTTAAGAGCTGGGTATGCCACCTAAAATTAATACATGTGATATCTTTTGTACCTCATGCCACTCCCTCATTCCCTTCGTTCTGTTCCTTTACAGGCCCTCTCCAATGTCCCGCCACTGCGCAATTACTTCCTGGAGGAGGAAAACTACAGGAAGATCCGCCGGCCTCCAGGGGACATCATGTTTTTGCTGGTGCAGCGCTTTGGGGAGCTGATGCGCAAACTGTGGAATCCGCGTAACTTCAAAGCGCATGTGTCACCCCACGAGATGCTGCAGGCTGTGGTGCTGTGTAGCAAGAAGAACTTCCAGATCACCAAGCAGGGTGAGGCCAATGCTTGTGGCTGGCATAAGTCCTGAATCATCCTGCTCTGCTGAGAAAGAGAAATGATTTTTAAATTTGACACTTCTAATTTCTGATTTAAATGCATTTTGTGGGCAACACTGAGGTCTATACCCTGTAGCTTTGTAGTTCTTGAGCAGATTATAATCAGTTTTTTGTCATTCTCAACTTCAGAAGTAGAAGTGGAGTGACCATAATAGGACAAAAATACATATAGCAATTATTTGACCATTTGGCTACAAAGAGCATATATATAAAGCATATATATAATTAAATTGTATAGTTATTTCAGCACGTTTTCAAAGCACATTATAACATTTTACAGTGACAGCTTTATTGATAATGTGATAATTATGATATGATGTATATACAGGCAGCATCTTAGTTTTAAGTGTGCAAACTCAGCACTCAGTTTGTTACCTCAAACCTACTTATTTCCAGCTGATTAAAAACCATAGTGTCCTTCTTGCGCATCATCTTCATTTTCACTGCCATTTTCTTCTTGTCAGTGCTTGTTTTGTTTTGGTTAAAGACCAGATTTTTTTTCTGACTTGCTGCAAAACTTGTATGCTGTTTTATGAATAATTTTTGTTTTTCTTCTAGGGGATGCGGTGGATTTTCTTTCCTGGTTTCTAAATGCGTTGCACGGTGCACTCGGGGGAACTAGGAAGAAGTCATGTGAGTGAATGGGGTCCATGGGGACCTGAGGATTCAGTATTGTAGTGTCTTGGGTGAATCACTGTTTTGTTGTCATGACTCACTGTTCATTCCTTTTTGTTTCTTGATGTTATTTGCTCACATGGAATCATCTTCTCTGACTGATCCTCTTCTGTTTCTATGACAGCATGCATCACCAAGGTGTTCCAGGGTTCCATGCGCATCTTCACTAAGAAGCTCCCCCACCCTGACTTGGTAAGTGACTACACTGGGCAGAGGTACACTGCCTGACCAAAAAAAAGTCACACACTAATATTTCGTTGGACCGCTTTTAGCTTTGATTACGGCATGCATTTGCCGTGGCATCTTCTTGATAAGCTTATGCAATGTCACAGCATTTATTTCCGTCCAGAGTTGCATTCATTTTTTGCCAAGATCTTGTATTCATGGGAGAGTCGGACCACTGCGTAAAGTCTTCTCCAGCACATCCCAAAGATTCTCAACGGGGTTAAGGTCTGGACTCTGTAGTGACCAATCCATGTGTGAAAATGTCTCTCATGCTCCCTGAAGCACTCTTTCACAATTTGAGCCCGATGAATCCTGGCATTGTCATCTTGGAATAAAAATCCATTGATGGTTAAACCTGGTCATTCAGTATATTCAGGTAGTCAGCAGACTTCATTTTTTGGGCACACAACGTTGCTGAACCTAGACCTGACCAACTGAAGCAACCCCACATCATAACACTAAGTCACCTAGGGTTGAATGGGAGTAAATGAAGGTTTTTATTGCTTTTATTTAACTGCTGAGCCTGTCTAGCAATCTCTTTCCAAATACAGCTCATATTTAGTATGGTTTTCCATTAGGTTATGGTGTTTAGGCAACATACTTAAAATCCTGCTGTATACAGTGGGTCCCATCCTTAGGAACCTAACTAGAACTGAGGGTTGTCTGTTGGAAGAGGTCAGAGGCTCCTCATAAATTCTAATTCTAATTGTGTAAAGATATGTATTACTGTCAGGACTGAAAAGTTGCTATTTATGAAGTTGCTTTATCCCTAAAAGTTGCCAGAGATGACATCTTGTGGTTCAAGTGGTCCACTGCCACTTTTTGGAACCAAGCTACTGGTTTGACTTCTCCACCTATGGAGATATGCTGTAGGTCCAACATATGATGTTGTTTTAAGTAAAATGGTTGCGATTGTAGGAGTTAAAACACAGTTTACATTTTATTGTTGTTTAATGCTGAACACAAAGGCTTGCTGTAATGACTTCTAAGTCTTGTAACCATTGTACAATTAGAAAATATTTACCTCAATGAATAATATTCACAATTTAATTTCTTTTCTCCTCCTACCCCCTCTCATTCAGCCTCCAGAGGAAAAGGAAGCCCTTCTCTTGAAAGAAGAGTACCTGGAAAAAATGGATGAGTCTCCTTTCCTGTATCTTACACTGGACCTCCCAACTGCTCCACTCTACAAGGATGAGAAAGAGCAGCTGATCATTCCCCAGGTTCCTCTCTTCAACATCCTGGCAAAGTTCAATGGCAGCACAGAGAAGGTACCTCATCCTGTCTTTCTCTACAAGCAGGAGACCAGCCGCTCTTATAACGCCTTTCAGTCTGACTAAACTGCTCTTTGTTCTAATCTGTTCCTTCCTGTAATCAGTTTTATTAGTTATGTTTAACATTTATTGATAAGGACGACAGCCCATTTACATAAGAGATGGAGATGTAGAAAATCTTCAGGGATCAAAAAATGTACAAGCAGTGATTTGTACATTTGTTTGCACCCTGTTAAAATGGAGTGAAACTTGAGTTCATTTCATCTCATGACAGAGGTGCCTTTCTGAGCCTCTTGTTTACAGCGAGAAGCATCACTGTCCTGTGACACTGAGCGCTGATGCCAATGGATTTTTAGTTTTGAACACATCTTTTGTGTTGCTTCTGTCTGTATCCGTTTCTTCCTGTAGGAGTACAAGACCTACAAAGAGAATTTTCTCAAGAGGTTCCAGCTGACCAAGCTCCCATCTTACCTCATCTTCTGCATCAAGAGATTCACCAAGAACAACTTCTTTGTGGAGAAGAACCCCACTATTGTCAACTTTCCCATCACGTGAGTCTTGAGTTATTGCTCTTTTTATGTACATAAGGACTGAGCATCTCTTGGGTTTCTCCTATTTTTCTCAATAGTCACGAAAATTATTAAAGTATTCAAAAGTAGAACGCTACACCTTCTGTCTTTTTCCGAGCCTATAAACTGACAAGTTATATTTCACATTAATAGTTGAGAATTTTTCTTTAGATAAATAAACTTCTCCACAGTTGCAGATGTAGCTATAGAGTTTTTCGTTGGATCTGACCTTTCAGTGACCAAGTGTTTTCCCTCATGTATCCTTTGTATGTTGGTTTCTGTTCTCGTGACTCAGGAATGTGGACCTGCGTGAATACCTAACTGAAGAGGCACAGGTGACAGAAAAGTGCACCACCTATGACCTGGTGGCAAACGTGGTGCATGATGGGAAGCCCACCGAAGGAGCGTACAGGATTCATGTTCTGCACCATGTAAGAGTTTACCCAATTAATGGACTTAGAGTATGCAACACTTTTAGTCAAACAGGTTATTCCTGAATGCAGTTGTTTTCAAAAAGATGTCCTTCCGTGTGTTTCTACATCTGTCCGTGCACATGCAATAGGGGACAGGGAAGTGGTATGAGCTACAGGACCTGCAGGTGACCGACATCCTGCCCCAGATGATCACGCTGTCAGAGGCCTACATACAGGTACTCCTGGCTGCTTCTGTTTGACCCGTGAATCCTCACTGTGTGAACAATATGGTTTTCTTAAAATGCAAACAGGTTTCTCAGAAACACATTTACAACTGAATGTGTTTGTTGGGTCTACTCATTTTATTAGTGTCTTTATCATTCACTAGCATGGCGTGTGCAAATACACCTGTAATCCGGTATTTGAGATCTTGGATTCTAGAAGTGCTGTCACAACAAGCAAAACCAAAGCACATGAAACAAATATTTGAAACTTGTGCAAGTCAAGTGCAAACCTAGGGGGCAGCACCGCACCTCGTGGCCTGTGTTCAAATACAGGTTGCGCTTTCGGTCATTTCTGTTCCGTTAAGAACCCCAGTAACAGTCGATTACAGGAAGTAAACTGTATCTGTTTTATACTGTTTTCATTTTTATATAAATTTGACTAATGTTCATTGCTATTACTAAGAGTGACATGTAATATATGATACTAAATAGAAGTAACGGCATATAAACACATACTTCACTAACTAGTAGTGTTCTTTATCAAGCTGAAATAGGTACTTTAGTAAAAATAATGGATTTTTTTAATGAATGCATTAGAATTTTCCTCAGAAGAAACAGAAATTTAGCTTCCTGATATTCAAGTTTGCAGAATTCAGGTCATTTCTGCAAACTCAAGATACTGGGGTAAAGGTGTACTCAAATACACTGTTTAAAAGTAGCAGCTGAGACATGATGGATGGGCTGGAGAATTTTCTAGTAAAGACTTACTTTGCTGTACAGATCTGGAAGAGAAGAGAAGCTGAGGACACAAATAACCACACAGGAGCATGAAAGATCCTTTCGTAAACTGCGATTTCTTCACCGCCCAGCTCCGTTTGAGGAAGCGTTTGACTTTCGCTGTCTCACAGAAACACCCAAGAGGATATTTGAACAACTGAGAAACATAAATGCAAACCTCTGCTGTTGTGGTTCCTCAGGGTTCTACTTGACCTGGATTCCTTGGTTGCAGGTTTTCACTTATTTAAGGGCACGTTTATTTTCTAGAGAAAGTATGGAACAGACCTAACACAGAAGCCCTTTTGTTTCCAGTGTTGTTTTAGCTGCCAATGAGTGATTAAATACTTGCGATATCAGAATTCCTTTGGTCTCACTGTCTTGGTTTAATGATTCCTTAACACAACTGAGGAAGCAAAAACTTTTTTTTTTAATTTTGACATTTAACAAGAAGTCCTGCTGTCCTCTTAACAGTAGGATAATTATAAAACTGGCTGTATTAGTACACATTCAGCATAAAGCACATTTTAAATTTGCTCTAATTTCAGAAACTCAGTATAAATATTTCAATGAAAACATCTTTCAGATACAGTAGAGCAGTAGGTTTACTGGTTGATGGATTCAAAGTACTTTCATGAGCACTGGCTATGGAGTAATTGATCAGCTTGGCAAAAATTACCTGGATGTGCAGCCATTCCCTGCATCCTGTGTTTGTTGAACAGGGGTTTTAATTGCTTTATTAAAATAATCCAAGCTGAATCTTAGATCCCCAGTCTATCGGTTGTTCTGAATCCCAGTAACACCAACACGGCAACCCGAGTACTACGTTTTGGTACTAAGTGTTCTGCTCGTCTCCAGTTGGTTTAATGCGTACTAGCACTGAATTCTGGATCCAGCACAGTCACTGCCTGGTTACTGTCAGAGTTGTTAACTGAAGCTCTGGTGGTTGCTGTGGTAAATTCTAGAGTCAGGCAATGACTCTAGAATTTAATTTAACATTAGATCCTTTCACTGAGAAAATGTGTGCCAGAGGCACTGGCACTAAATATTCAAGCGTACACTTACATTGCAACACCTTCAATCACAAGTGCAAAATAAATTTCTGTGTAATAGTAAACAACACAACAATGTCCCACAGATCATGGGACAAACAGGAACAGAAAAGCTAACAATGTTTAAATTCATAATGATATGGCAGGAGACAGTTACTTAACATCAGTAGTACAATATAGTGAGCGCAGCAGGAGTCCTTATGAGAAGCAGTAATGCAAACATTCATGCTGAATTTGACGCCTGTTCCTACAGCACTCAGAATGCATTTCACTTGTAATTTATCAGTACCGTGTCCTGTCCTCATCTTGATCTTGCCTCCTGCTTAAGGGGAAACGTGCAGTGAAGAGGTGATCTGACTGGGAAGTTTTGCATCCATCCGCTGCACGTCTTTTCCTGCATTTATTTCCACACATATTTTTGACAGAATTCCACGCTCTGGGGCGGGGGGAGATGAACAAAATCATTAGGATTTTCACACACAGGCCTGATTTGACTTTATATGACCCCACTTATAGAAATACAAATTTGGTAGTTTTGGGGACAAAAGAAACTGGAAAAAAAGCTTGCAAGTTTCTGCATGCTTACCTTGCATTCTTGTGCTGTCTTCTCATCTTTGCACCTGTAGTTATTTCCCCAGGTGCAGTGGTTCTTTCCCAGCAGTTCAACCTTCCTCACAGCTACACACAGGTCTGCTTTCTGTGGGGAGGATGAACACACAGGTGTTATTTGCTTACTTTGCACAGTGCAGCAGCTGTCACACTGACTTCAGTTGCTGGTCAGGCATAGCGTGGAGGAGTCCTTGGGAATGTGCTAAGCTAAAACATACTTGAAATTCACAAATCTTTAAAGTCCAAATATATAATTCAAGGATGCATCCACTACTACGTGTGCAACAGGATGGTCCACATTGGGAGATGTGGTAATCGGCAGTGTTAGTGCAGTGTATACAGTCTGTTTACCTCACAGTTATCTAGAGTGCTTCCTTCTTTCCCCAGAATCTTCTGCAGTTTTGGTCCATACCGCTGGACAAATACTTCACACTGAAAATGCACACAGAGGAAAAACAGATTTACTGCACAAAACCAAAACTGTTTCGAGCCTTTTTCTTTCATTTTGTTGCTGTGAAAGATGACAAGCCAACATGGCATACTGTTGGGTTTTAGGTTAAACTGCACTTTCATTTTGGGGTCTGACTTGGAGGCTGGACAGGCACTACTCCACAACTGAAATTAAGTCAATTACATGCTAATGTGCTGCAGTCCAACCTAAAAACGGGTTGCACAATGCAAAGACGTAGCTCTAAATATGGTTTGTGCAACATGGGGAAAGGAGGGAGTGCTGAGGTGGAACGCACCTTAGGGACGGCGTAGGGATACTCCTGGCAGAAGGAGGCCAGGAAGGCTGACATCCGGGCCTCAGTGGCGTTGGTGCCCATCTGTGCCCGGGTCAGGGCTGCCAGCGTCCGGCAGGAGTCACAGTCAGAGGGCAAAGTCTCTTCTTCACAGAAAGAGGAACGAGGGAGTGAAAGTGTGACAACATTGAGATGGGAACAAAAGACCAGCGAGACAGCGAGAGGACACTGACATAATGAAAGCAAGCTCGGCCTCACCAACGACAGGGCTCTCCTCGAACAAGCAGAGGTGGAGCAGCATGCAGATGGTATGGGGTGCAGCAGATGACAGCAGGAACTCGATCACCTCCTTGCCATACTTATCCACAAAGTTGTCACACTGGTCTTTATAGTGCTGAGGTAGCAGGTCACACACCTCTTCCAGAGCTTTCAAAATGGCATCCTTCCAGAATCAAAAAAAAGCACAGGATGAATACTCAGTCGCAATAAATTCTAAATATAATACAAATAACGTAAATATTACTACCTCGGTTCTGTTTTTGGGCAGCATTTCCTCCAATTTCTTGATGATGAAAATACACAAGGTGCACTGGGGGCTGATCTGTACCTGGGAGGAAAAGGCAAGCTAACAAATATTAACTGTTGGCACATTTGCACGGTTCTGCTGTAAGAGGAAAAGAAAGCTGTGGGCTCAGTGGGGTCTGTGTGTAAGGTTTGCTACCTCCAGACTGGTGCCTCGCTGGGAGTTGTCGCTGAGCTCCCCAACATCGGTAATGCGATTGGTCAGCAGCTCCTGCTCCCTGTCCTCTTTCTGGACAGCACATAGGCCTAGAACTTCACAGACCTGACCTGGCTTCTACAGGCAGAAAATGGCAGTGATAATAATCATGCAACATTCATAGCGTTGTTCTTCCCAATTCAAACTCATAAGTTATGTACATCAAAAACACCATAGAGACCCCATCTAAGGAACAAGCTGGAAAAATGGCTATGAAACCATTTGAAAGGTTGGCTACTGGACCCTTACAGAAGACCGAGTGAGGAAAGTGACGACCAGGGGCATGTTCTTCTCCACCCTCTCCACACAAAGGCTTTTGGCCTCCTCTCCAAAGGCTGACTGACACAGCGCTATGAGGGAGGTCTTCAGGAAGTCCTGTTGAGCCACAGACAGGAAAGAACATTCACCCACCCTGGCTGTAGCTGACCGTATACCAACTCCAAACTTTTCTACTACTAATCGACTGCCTCATTGGTCTCCTGTATTAGCATACCTTGTTAATACAGAACTCCAGCACAAATACAGATACAGCCCTGTTCATATCAGTTGGAACTCACAACTGTGTGCTTTGCTTTAGCCAGACAAAGCTTTCCTTTGGCTGAATCAACAAACTTCTGCTTAAAATATAACCAACAAATTTGAAAAGAACAGAAAGCAAAAACATGCAGGTGCAATATTTCTTCAAAAGGTCCTTCATGAAGAAAAAATGTAATTTTCAAATAAAAACAATCATTTGAAACTTTTGGTTTTGACTTAAGATGCATTCCACCAGCTATGTGTCTGCTTTATGGTGTTTGCGAAACAACGTACTGTACAGCAGGACCATCTGTTCACAGCAGCTGTGAAAAAAGAGAACATGGACACGACTCTCAATGGAGATGCACTGAGAGGATCTTACGGAAATGGGGAAGTGGTTATTTGGAGCACCTGACTGTTGGGATTGTTTCCCACCTGTACTGCGCCAGCAAATTTATGAGATCTGAGTGTGGGAAAATTGATACGCCTAATAATCTGAAGTGGGTTGTTAGAGCAGTATAGCAGGTAGTGCTGGTGGTTCACAGCTCCTGAGCTTTGGTTCTGGAAACAGTGGTTTGAATTTAGCTCAGCCTGTGTGGAATTTCCATGTTTTCCCTGTCCGTTCCTCCCACAGTCAAAAGATATGTTTCAGATGGACTGATGACTCTATATGATCTGTAGTATGAGTGGTGTCCAGTTCAGTTTGCACTCTACCTCACGTCTAAGATTTCTGGGATCGGCTCCGGTCCTCCGCACTGCATTTTTCAACACTCTTGTTCAGCCAAACTAGCTTTTGGACATCCTAGACTAATTAACATGGACCCCTTTCTTGCTTCTGACTTTTGTCCTTGTTGGACCCTGTTTTTGTGCAGGAAAAAACATGCTGGCCACATGCCAACCCATAGCAGTGCGGCTTACCTGTGTGTCACTTTTGGAGATCATTCCCATAAAAAGCTCTGCAATCTGGTTACAGTCATCACAGCTGCTCTGGCTCTGTGGGGTGTAAGAGTCCACCAAACTAAGGTCATTCCAGTCAATTCCAAAGACAGAAAGCAAAAAGCCCCCCCCAGGGCACTGGAAAAATTTCTGCCATCTCACTGAATAAAGATGCAAAGCTACGGACAATTAAAGTGAAGCGCTTTTGAATAACAATTGAGCTTATCTTTTACCTCTTAAACAGGGTGATAACACAGCCAATGCTACAGCAGGCCGCAAAGGCAGAATTGAAAACTTAAGAAAAGAATGCGTCTTTTGCACGTGAAGCGGTAGATTTAGATATGTGGTATTAAAGTGTGAAGTAGGTTTCGTAAATGGAATCAAGGACAAGAAGTGAAGCCCAAAAAGCAGAAATGAAACATGCACAGCTCACTGGGCTGACTTCTGTTGTGCGCGAAACATTAGAAGTGTTATTGTGGACCACATCCAACAAGCACATTTCTGTTTGCAGCAGAATTCAACATAGATCAATGAAATTCTGCAATCCAGCTCTTTTAAAAAAGTCTTCATAACAAATAATGCAACGGTCACCGCTGGGGCAAGGAGAACAGAACAGATCTGATGAACCATCTCTAGCTCATATTTATTTTCTATGCACAGAATTATTGATTGTACCTTACCCCCCTCACTTTTTTGTAACTAAAGTGCAGTTTTCACTTTGCAGCTTCAGTGAGTCACAGAATAAATGATATGCCCCTGAGACCGTGTGCTCCAGGAGGTCATACTCACAGCAGGCAGTGCTACGGCCTCAGATGGACCTGCAGAAAGACACATAGCACACATTAGGTCTAATATTGTGTCCAAGGCATTGGATGACATTTTCCATTCTTCACACATGGTATTCTGGGAAATTAGACCAAGTCAAGCATGCAACTCAAAACATCAACAACCTGCTGTCATTTGTGATGGCATCAAATTTAATATGGGTCCGGGGGGACCGAACACGAACACACACACTGCATCACATTGCTTTCCTTGTGCTTTGTCTTCCTCTTCCAAAATCCAAAAATTCAGCATTTTCACTTTTAACACAATATATTTTTAACCAATTGCAATTTCTCTTTTCCCTTATAAAACCTCCATTCGATGTGGCTCTATGGTCTCCGGTAGCGGTGTTGCCTGTTTTGGTGTGCTCTATTTTTTCACAAGTTAATGTACCTTTTCATTTGTTGCACTGAATATAATAGTTTATCATGACTGTAAGACACCCGGTGAGCGAGTTCAACGACATGTTATCTAGTTTAATGAAATCCCTGTAATCTGTTAAAACTGTAGTAAAACTGAAGAACAGCAGATACACCGTGGACATGTAGCTGAGAATAAAGCTGGTGTCCTATCCGGGGTCGGTTTCCTAGCCTAAACTCACACAGGTCTTTGTAGGTTTGAGGTAGCAGGTCACACACCTGTCTCACTACTGTCAATGTGGCCTCCTTCCAGGGTCAAAAAGCATAGCATGAATACTCAGTAACAATAAATTCTAAAAGAGTTCTGTCAGCCAACTAACATTGCTGCACATCCTTCCCAACCCTCCCGTGGACTGTTTACCCACCGGCCATCTGGCAGAAGGTACCGGAGCATCCAAACCATCCCTGGCAGACACTGCAACAGTTTCTTTCCTCGGACAGTCAGGCTCCTCAACTCCTTGCTACCCCCCTTACGCCCCCAGTGTCTGAACTGATCCCCTGCGCACTTCATGCCCCAACACCCCCCAGAAACTGGAGTTTATGGGTGCAGTCACTTTATAAAACTGTACTGCACTTTTGCACTTTGTTAATCCACACAATCACAGATGTTTATACACCAACCATATATAAAACACTGTACATTGCTTTTGTATAGTTGAGTATTTAATTCTATTTTTTATACTACAATTTCATTTCCAGGACTTTATGTTCTCCTGTTTAACCGTCTGAATGTAGCACCAAGGACCCCAGAGAAACGGTATTTTAACCCTGCTGTATACTGGTATACAGATGGGCTGACAATAAAGATCTCCTGAGTTTTGAGTCAAATGGCCAAGGAGTCTGAGAATCCCCTGTGACCCTAACTGGGATTAAGTAAATAATGACAATGTATGGATGGATGAATGGATGGATGAATGGATGGATGGATGGATGGATTATAAAATAAAAGCTGTTTTAAGAAGATGACATGTTGGAACAAACGGCTTTTTGGGACACCTGCCTCAAAACTGAAGTTCATACCAAAATGTTCTGGACGAAATAGCCAAAAAGAAAAACGTTAATGTTATTTACACACTTAGAAAAACCATATATTTATTTCATAATGATGTCAAACAACATACCAGCACCATACTGACTTCCAGTAAGTGTAAAGCCCATGGATTATTTTTTAGACTTATTTCAAGCATTTTGTGAAACACTTGCCATGTATCTTTTTAACATTCGCATCGTGTTTGCCTTTTGTTTGTCCTGTATGTTTAAGAAATGACAATAAGGACGAAAACTGTGGATCCGATGTCTCACCACCAACGTGGCGATGACGACGACGACGACGACGATGACGATGATTCCCCAATGGCTACATTCATGGCTACACGCACTAAAAACGCACACACCCAAAATAACCTGGCTGTCAAACACCACCCTCGGAACATGTGGACATGTTAGCAGCCTTTCGGTGTGTTTTCTATGTGTAAACTCAATGGTGGAGGTGTGAGAAATGTGCTACGTCGCCCCGGACATTTCGCAGTGCTCAAACAGCGCTCAAAGGGGGTTGCGCTTACCTGCGCTCTGACATGCGAGGAATATCACGAATAAAATCTTCACACCTGTCATTGTCACAGAATATATATTTATATAAACACAGGAAACAGCAGCAGTCACTGTGCCGTGAGATTTGTTACGAAAACACCAGGCCGATATGCTGGGAACCAGAAGCTACTGCTGTGTTTTGATAATCAATACCGCCCGTTCAGGAAGCGCAACTCAAAGGTCAGCCAATAGCGACGCGCGAGCTGACGTCATAGCGGGAGGAGCATCTGTTTCACCAATAGAACGGCGTCGAATCCCGAATGGGCGGGGCGCAGTAGCTGCGTTATATGTACAGGAGTCCCGGAACACAGATTTCTCCATTTTTTATTATAAGCCATAACATTTGTAGAGCATTTCTAAATGTAAATCTTTATTTCTATATCTCTGCTAGAGGAATCCGCTCTTATTTAATTTTAAATTTATGTTACATTTTAGAATATCTAAGGCAATGGATTCTGCTTCTTTATACAAAAATTGAAAAAATAAAAACTTCAAAGTCAAAGTCAAAGGTTTATTTGTCATGGGTGAGCGACACAGCATAGCAGTGTTGTCACCATGAAAAGTTTTGTTTCCGGCATCCTCAGTAACACAGATATGGACATAAATATGTAAAAGTATAAATAAATAAGGTTCATGATGTATTATAAGTTATTATTGTGCACTTGAAGAAAGACTCTAGTTTCATGTAATGCCTAAGGTACCTGCCCAGTATTGAAAGGTTTTAAGTGAAGTTTGTACATTACAGTTGATGTCATTTAGTAAAAGGACTGTTCTTCTCGCACCTTTGCTGTAATAAATATAAATAATACAAAAAACTCATTTTCATTTAAAAGTAAAATGTAAGCAGTAAAAATTATGCATATTAAATATGAAAGCAATTTTAATTCTCAGTCAGCAGTACACTTTGTGACATCCAGTCTGATATAAAACACCACCTCTCCAAGCAGCCTGTGTTATTAACATTGGAGAAGTGAATTTTTGAAGATGCACACGTTTTCCAGTAAATTTATTTTAAATAAAACCTTTTTTCCTAAGCTGGACGATTTGAGAGCAAGAGTGACTTTCCAACAGGACGTGAGGGACTGTAACATCCTGTGTTTCACCGAGACATGGCTGACCCCCCTTGTGCCAGACCAGGCAGTGACTCCGTCGGACTCATTCTCTGTGTTTCGCATGGACAGAACGGCGGAGGCCAACAAATCCAAAGGTGGGGGAGTCTGTTTCATTGTGAACACTAAGTGGTGCGAGGCGAAGAGCATTTCTGTTCTCTCTCGGTCCTGCTCACCTCATCAGGAGCATCTGACCATCAAGTGCCGTCCTTTTTACCTGCCTCAGGAGTTCAGCTCGGTTATCGCCACGGTGGTTTATATTCTGCCTCATGCGGATGTTGGCACAGCCCTGTCTGAACTACACAAGGCACTCAGCACTACTCAACACAAGCACCCGGACGCAGCAACCACAGTGGTGGGGGACTTTAATAAAGCAAACCTCAGACAAGTCATGCCGGACTTATACCAACATGTCTCGTGCATGACCAGAGGGGACAACACGCTGGACCACTGCTACACGCCGTACGAGCAGGGCTACAAAGCTGTTCCATAGCTGGCATTTGGGAAGTCGGACCACAACACTGTTTTCCTTGTGCCGGCTTACAAACAGAAGTCTCGTCTTGAGGCTCCGGCCACAAGGGAGGTAAAGCGCTGGTCTGCCCAATCGGAAGCCGCGCTACAGGACACGCTCGATGACGTCGACTGGGACGTGTTCAGGACAAGTTTGGACGATGTCAACGAGTTCGCGGAGGTAGTGGTCAGCTTTGTGAGCGGGCTGGAAGACAACATTGTCCCCACGGTTACGATTAAGAGCTTTGCCAACCAAAAACTGTGGGTCGATGGTACAGTCCGCAAAGCAGTAAATGCGCGTACTGCTGCGTACAACGCAGGTCTCGCCACCGGCGACATGAGTGCTTACAAAGCGGCTAAATATGGCGTTCGGCGTGCAGTGAAGGACGCGAAGCGCCGGTACCGGGAGCGGGTCGAGTCGCTGTTCCACCAGGGTGATGTGCCAATTGTGGCAAGGACTGCGCACCATCACAGATTTCGGAAGGAGATCTAGCGTGGCTGTGAGTGCTGATTCTGGGTTTGCTGACGAACTCAACGCATTCTATGCCCGCTTCGAGCCCGATTGCACTAAAGTCACCCGCGACAGCAGCGAGGCCCGCAGCCGGTCGACGGAATGCGGTGACGTCATCACCGTCGCCGAGTCCGATGTGCGGAGGGAGCTGAAGCGCGTCAACATCAGGAAAGCGCCGGGGCCGGACGGCATCTCTGGGCGCCTTCTGCGCTGCTGCGCCGACCAGCTGGCTAGAGTTCTCACAACCATCTTCAACGAGTCTCTAGCTCAGTCCACAGTCTCTAGATGCTTTAAGACATCCACCATTGTCCCGGTACCAAAGAACAATAAGCCCTCATGCCCAAATGACTACCGGTCCATTGCACTAACCTCGGTAGTCATGAAGGTCTTTGAGAGACTCATCAAAGCCATCATCACAGCATCCATCTCCAGCCTTGTAGACCCACTTCAGTTTGCCTACCGCCCCAATAGATCCACAGATGATGCCTTATCCCACGTCCTGCACACCACCCTCAGTCATGGTTTGAACCGCCACTTGTGTACCTGGGTTCTCAGTTTCCTCACAGGCAGACCACAGGTGGTGAGAGTCGGTAGTTGCACTTCTGGCATCTTCATACTCAACACAGGAGCTCCACAAGGTTGTGTACTTAGCTCTCTGCTCTGTGCCCTCTACACTCACGACTGTGTGGCCACGCATGCCTCCAACTCCATCATCAAATTTGCTGACGACACGGTGGTGCTGGGCCTCATCTCCAACAACGATGAGACAGCATACTTGGAGGAGGTGGAGAACTTGGCATCATGGTGCCAGGAGAACTGCCTCCAACTGAATGTCGGCAAAACTAAAGAGATGGTGGTGGACTTTGGTAGGCGACAGCAGCGGTCCTACACCCCCCTTAAAATCAACGGGACTGCAGTGGAGAGGGTGAGCAGTTAAAAATACCTGGGTGTTCATGTCACTGAGGACTTGACATGGACTGTACACATCCGAGCTCAGGCCAGTAGAGCAAAGCAGCGGCTCTACCACCTCAGGCAGCTGAGGAAGCTACAGGTCTCTCCGGCAATCCTTAAAACGTTCTACTCTGGTGCTGTACAAACTGTTCTGACTCAGAACATCATCTCCTGGTTTGGGAATAGCTGTGCTTGAGACATCAAGGCACTGCAGAGAGTGATCCAGGCGGCGGAACGCTGCACCAGATCTGATCTGCCATCCCTAAAAGACATCTACACCAGGAGATGCAGGACCAGAGAGACTAGGATCATCGGTGACCTATCTCATCCCAGCAACCATCTATTCATCTTGCTGAAATCAGGCAAACGCTTCAGAAGCATTATGGCCAGAACGGAGAGGCTCAGGAGGAGCTTCTATCCACAGGCCATAAGACTTCTGAACCCGGACATGCTATCACAATCCCCACAGACCAGGGTCTTCAATATTCTGTGACCACTCCCCTCACTGTCACTGTCACTGTCCTTCCAGTGCACCTTAAGGTTTCTTTACCATTTTATTAATTAATTAATTAATTAATTAATTAATTAATTAATTAATTAATTAATTAATTAATTAATTATCTTTTTTATTTATTTTGCTTATTTATCTATTTGCTGTTTGTTTCTTTTCTTCTTGGTGTTTGGTTGTTTGTTTGTTTTATTTTTCATTGTAAATTTTCATGCACAGTCTATCCTGGATCAGAGCACATTTCACTACATGGTATACAACCATGTACGTGACAAATAAACTCTTTTGACTCTTTTTGACTCCTAACCGTCCGTGGTACAAAGTAAAAGTGCATTTCCACTTGTAGCTGGTAGTTGGCAGCAGAACCCACATAAACAGCAGAAGGAAACAGGAACGTGGGACCGCCTTCATTCTGTCTGATGTCCTGTGTCAAATGTCAGTGAGAAATAAAAATATGACAGATGTTGTAAATGTTTATGACATGAATTGATAAAAAAAAAAGCATTCAGACCATTCAGTAGGACCCCCATGGCTCTGCATTCAAACATTGTAATTGTTAGTTGTAAATGTAACATTACATTGTTAAAACTTATTATTGCTTTGCCTGGGGATTTTACAGAACCTGTCCTGTTAAAAAATGGACATTAAGTATATTGTTTATTTTTCATTAATTGTGATTTAGTGGCATATTTTTGGACTTTGACTGGGGCACTTGAGGAAAATCACTATTTTGGTTTTAAGCCACTTTTTATGTGAAATTTGTGTAGCCTGTGTTGCTAACATTAGAACTTTGCTGTGTGTGAATTGTAACATTTTCCTGCAGGATTTTTCTGTACTCAGCTCCATCTAGTTTTCACTTCATCTGTAGGAGTTTCAAAGTGCCTGCCACAGAGAAGCATCCCCAAAGCATGATGCTGACACCACCAAGATTCAGTAAAGGATACAATGTTAGCAGATGTTCTTTTTCTGTTTGCGCCCAACATAGTACTTAGCACTGAGGCCTAAAAGATTTATTTTATTCCTCCAAATTGTTAAGCCTATAACATGCCTTTCAACAATATGAAATTGTGAAATTATTTTTTTCAGCAAAGGCTTCCTTTTTGGAACCCTTCAGTACGAGTTAGATTTATGAAATCAAGTGAAACGTCACAGCTGCACACAGACAGTCTCCAAACAAGTCACTTTGTGACTTGGAGACGAGAACCAGTTATTTCCCAAGTAATTCAGGATTGTCAAAGGGTGTGAATATTTATGCAATTAGTTATTTCTTTTTTATTTTGAATCCATTCATAAAAATGTCTACATTATTCATTTCTATGTAATAGAGCACTTTGTGTTAATGAGTGGTGAAAGTTCTCAGCCAAGTTTATCATGGTTCCAAGTTTTCACTTGTGGTAGGTGTTTCAAAGTAGACACTAACTATGCTGCTTATTTAAGAAGGTGGAAAGTGAAAAACAATGTTTATTCTTGAAAACTTGTTTTGTGACTAGAGGAAGCGGTGTTTATATTTATTAATACAGCTTCAAGTTCTGAGATCAAGTTGTTTTTAATGCAGAGTCAGTACGTGCATAAACACACACAGACATGCAGATCACTATTGTGGTTTCAGGTGATATCGTATTACTAAGTGACATCTGCTGTACATTTGGCTTTGAGTACTGCAAATAAATTTCATGCATTCACTTACAAATGTCTTGACAAACTCTTGTAACATCAGGATAACTGGGTGGAATGCAATGCCAGCCGGAATGTCCCCAGTTCAAAATCTGCTCCTTTTGTGATAGCCTTGATGAAGGTTCTTACCTTGAATTGATACAGTATTTATATCCTGCTGTATACTGCAAATACGTAAATTATGGTAAGGTTGCTTATTTAAGACTATAAATTGCTGTGGAAAAATTTGTCACCTAGATAAATGGTGATATTTTAATACATTACAATGAAATAAAGTGAAGAGCAAATATTTCACTTTTTGTACCATCTAGGTTTAAATAAATGACTTGGCCACATATTTTGCTGTTAGCAGTTAGATTGCAAATACCCTTAGCTGTGACTTAGAAATGTCACACAATTGAGCTGGTAAGAAATTATAGGTTATTTTACTTAAGTAAAGGTCAGGTACAATTTTACCATGCACCCCTTTTCTTTCTTCATTCAAATATGCAAATTTTTGGATGCCAGGAAACCAAGTGCTTCCTTGCAAAGTTTCTGAAGTAGTTTTTCACGGTTCAAGAGATATATGGTTACAGAAACAGAGCAGCAGCACAACAGCTTAGCAGCACAGCAGCACAGCTTCCTCCTAATGTCAGGATGTGCACAGGTGTGGCCATTTCCAGCCTGTATACAGCAGTGCACTGCCACTTGAATCCAATGCTCAGTGAAATTTTGCGCTATGCTGGTGGAAATTCATACATGAAGAAGCATTTTTATTGCTTGTTTTCAGGAGATGATGTGAAAGTTATTGCACATTATTGTGCCATTGCTGTAAAAGACATTGCAAAACTGAGGGGCAAAATTTGCATTTTTTTTTTTTGCAAGGGTAATCTCACTCAGGAGAGGGTTAACACCCTAAGTCACGTGGATTCCATGTAAAAGAAAGCTAATGGTTTGTCTGATGTTAAATTTCATTATGAATTAAATACAGTGCATTTAGAGACATTTGATAGCTGTTTATGTAGCTAATATTATTATGATATTTACTACCAATAATATTGTAATAACAGTAAACTGTATGGTCATTTATCAAAACTGAATGCTGTTACATGAGAGATTAAAAATAGAAATAAAAATAAAACAAAGTATGGCAAAGCAAAAATGGGATTGAGAGTCACTTACTGCATACTTCAGAAGATGGTTGCAAAAACATAAACTTTTACAGAAAACCAGTTTAGTGTATGCAGCCTTGAGAGAAATTTATTCACATATAAGCTTTTGTAGACCTTTAAAGCTTTTTCATGGATGGCAGGTCTTACAAATAATGGGCATAGAACCATCAGAACTGTTGAAGAATTGAAAAGCCCTTAGGCTGTATTTTAAGATGCATTACAATTATTGCACTGCTAAAATAATTTGCTATTGCATCCTTGCACACAGCTAGATAATCCGGCGAGGAATTCCAGTTATGTATTTTTCTAAACTGAAAGCATCAAGTCCTCAAACCATAAATGTTGAGATTAAGTCTTCATGCTACTGTACATGTAGTATTTTAAATGCAAAATTAAGACTCCAAAATATTTTCATATGACTGCTGTTACTGAGAGACATATCGGCAAACTTGTGCTGAGATCTTCTTTAGAATGCAAGCACCAAATTAAGGGGTTTAAAATCCACAGTTTTTGACCAGAGTTTAGAATGGTTCACCCATAATTTTATCCACTTATACAAGTTTTATCAGCTTATTTCCATCCAATGTTTATCATCGGCAACAGGTGAACAAGTCCCTGTATGATCAGCATCTCCGTGGAGCCTTAAACTACTGCGGCAGTTGAACAGATAAATGTTTAAGATATGAACAGTTGCGGACCCAACACAAAACAACAAATAGATTAGAATCTGAGATTCGGGCTACACTAATAATCTGTTTGGTGTTGCAGAATCAGGGAGTTTAAAGGAGTTTCATCTGGTGCTCTGCACAAATGTTCAACAGAACGTTTAAGTACAAGTGGAAATTTTACCTGCTGACAACAAAAATATCCATATAATTGTTTGGAAATGCATGAGTTAACATTTTGAAAAAGGCTGTAAACAAGCGCATTTCTACAACATGAACTTCTGTTTAAAAAAACAGAAGTACTGTTCAACATTTCAATAGTGCTATACAAATACCAAAAATGTGTATTGCATATTCTTACAGTAGACAAAAAAATGTGCAAATGATTTTTTGTTTTGAGAAGGCATTAATTTTTTACACTTGTAAAAAATTACATTTATACAGTTTACCACAATTATGTAGGTTCAAACTAAAAAAATACAAACTGAAAAGGGTTAAAACCTGTTGGAGTGTTTACTTAGATCACCTTGCAAAACAGGAAGTCCAAAACTGCCACTCAAAAATACAACAGATATGAAAAGGCCTTAAATATATTAAAAGAGAAAAGCTCCTACATTGCTTAGCCATTACCAGAAATGTCAAGTAAAAAAAATTAGGTATTAGGTTGCTTAGGTTAGGTTGAGTTAGGTTAGGTTAAGTTGCAAAGAAAAAATGTTTTGAACCATTAGCAGTATTAATACCTTAGGTGTAGTTTTAACACATCAAAGAAATCTATTTATTAATAAATTAAATCTACTATGGCAGTAATATTAGATAAAGTCAGCCTAATAAAATACATACAAAACAATAAAAGACAACATAGTGCTGGTATTATTATTATTTAACATGTTTTATCCAAGGTATGCAAAGCCACTTATAACTTATTTATTCATTTACCATCTGGGTAATTTTGCTGGAGTAGTTCAGGGTAAGTACTACAGTATCACAGCATAAGTGGGGATTTAAACTCTAAGTACTGCACTACAGATGCATAGGCAAACAGTTGTGTCATGAATGTGGCCTGTAGCTGATATTTATACTTATTTATTTATACAACAGGGTGTTTGGTAGTTTGTATGCAGGGCAATGGCTCATTTCGGAATTCAACAACTAGACATTGCTTGAATGTAACGTTGACTTGAGTACAACTTACACAGCAAAGGGGAAAAAAGCCAACATTTTACAACTGAGGAAGTTCTGCAAATGGCATGAAGCTGGTCTCTGTCCACCACCGAAATGGATGTTACAAAATACTTTTGAAATAATCAGTCCTCTTCCCTTATGCTTGCAGTGCATAAAGAATATCAGTTAATGGCAAGAAGGCTATTTATGACATTTAAATCTTAGCTTATAGCCCTAAGAAACCTCAGCTGCAGTCCTTGGGAGTCTGAGGTCTCAACCCTATTTTTCACTTTTATATTTATGCCTGGAACAAGAGGTGAAACTATTATCCAAAAATGTACCATAGTAAATGTTAACATAAGATGGTTTAAAGATGCATCCTAGGATGCGCTGGGATACATCATCAGTGATGTTTCCTGAGGTCATTGGGTGTTTCGGGTCTCACAACATCAGACACCCTCGCTCAGGTGACCCAGCCAGGGTTGATCAGGCCCTGGCTTGTGTCCCAGCAGCACTAACCCATGGTTCAGACCTCCTGATCCAAATCCACCTAGATGTCCTCTCTGCAGCCTCAACAATGGACTTTATGGCTTTTCTTTTAGCATCTCCTGCGATGCCAAGCAGGGTGAAGACCTTGCATAGTGAACTGCCAGCAAAGCCGCTACACCCCACCTCCACAGGCTCACAACGAGCATTCCAGCTGCTCTTCCGGCACTGCTCCACCAGCTCCTGGTACTTGGACCGCTTGCGCTCATTCGCCTCTTCCATCCGCTCCTCCCAGGGGACTGTCAGCTCTACTAAGAGCACCTGCCTTGAGGAGGCAGATGTTAACACCACGTCTGGCCTCAAGGAAGTTGATGTCACATGGTCCGGGAACTTGAGCTGACTGCCCAAGTCTACCCGAATCTCCCAGTCCAGTGCTGAGGTGAGCAAGCTGGCTGCTGCTCTTGGCTGTGGCTGCGGGTGCTCTCCCGCCCTAACAAAGGTGATGTTCCTCTGGCTGCGGATGACCGTGTTGTTAGCCATGGCTTTAGAGATGGCCTCTGCCTTTGCCTTGAGCACCTGATCGTGTCGCCAGCAGTAGTGGCCCTCACTCAGGGCTCTTATACAGCTACTGAGAATGTGCTCCAGTAAACCTTTTCCAGTACAGAGAGGACATGCTGGAGACTCACTTTTGCCCCAGATGTGTAGATTTGCTGGCCTAGGTAGGACATCATACACAGATTGGACCATGAACTTAATGCGCTGTGGTTCCGCCAGCCAGATGTTACCCCAGGTTATCTTCCTCTCCATCACCCCCTCCCATCTTGTCCAGGCTCCCTGCTGACCCATGCCCACCATCCTACTGGTTCGCTCCTCCTCCACACCTGCCTGCACCTCCTCCAGGACTAGATGGCGTCTATCCTTGTCAGAGGCCTTGTTGTAACAAGGTTGAGGGATTAATCCCAACCCTGCCCACCCTGTTGCCAAGATGCCCACCATACACAGGCCCATGCTGAGGATAAATCTGATGCGAAAGTTCACTTGAAACACATATTGTTAGACTGTGGGAGGGAACCCAGAAAAACACAGGGAGTCCAAATAAACTCCACACAGGCAGAACCAGACTTGAGCTCGTGTCCACACGGCAGGGGCACGGCGAGACACCTACTCTACCTTCCGAGGCACCGTCCCATCCTGGTTTGCTGAAATTATCATCAAATATTGAAATTCCTGCAAAAAAAAGGTACAGAGCAGCTGCTTCTTTGGTACTAAAGGAGGGGAGCTGATCATTGTTTTCATTTCTGTCTACTGCAGATATTTGACCATTTTGGTTTGAATTAGAAAAATTCAAATGAAATCTTATCCTTAACTGAAATCACATGCTAATAATCTTTTTTAGAACTTCTTAGGTGATAACCCATGACCAACGTTGCAAAATACTGAGACCTCCTCGCCTTGTGTTCCTTGTGCACCTTTGTGGGCAGCATTTGCATCTTCTCTGTACACTGTTGTTCGCAGTTTGTAAAACTGAAATTATGAGAGGAAGGCCTCACCATATTTTGCCTTTTATGGATGGAATAAGAACAAGAGGCAGAAGTCAGTCTTGAAACCAGCATCAGACTATTCAGCAGCAACGACATGCCTGGATCCTTCAACTTCCTCGTGACACCAAAAACAACACCATTCCATTACAAAACATTTCACCGCTTAATCTGAAACAAATCACTTGCAATATGAGTTTGATGCTTGGGGAATTGCTACTTCTTTTGGGGTTTTGCAGAAGTGAGAGGGCTGTTAGGTAATGCTACAAAATCCACAATGTGTGTGAACACATGCAACTGCTGCAGATAATATTCTTCAGGAAAACTGAGCATAAAAGTTCTTCTTGAGAAAATTCCTGTTGGGACACTTTTGGATGAAAGAGAGCCGGAGGTGGAATGGTTGTGGTTTTACGGGAAACAGAGCATGTAGGAGTTTGAAGGCTAGTGGAAGGGTATTTGCGTTACACATGACTGACAGCTAAGCAGTCAGGGATTTTATCTAACACCTTGAGCACTAAAATTTAGTTTTTACAAATTCCAGTTACATCTGGAATGTGCTGGAATTGATGAGGGGGGTGTATCCCAGGGTTGGGGCTATTTGAAGGGTAACAACTGGAAAATAGCACAAATGGCCTCTCTAACCCAGTTCTTCATGCCTCATCATTTTGAAGGAAACACACAAATCCAACATAACCATTAATGAACAACCTCACTTAAACCTCAAGTCAGAAAATGGAAAAGGAAGACTTGGTAGTATCAGGGCTAACTTTTCAGCTATGATGAAAGGTCATCCATGGTTAAATGCATGTGTGGAGCTCACAACTCTTGCTGAAGGCTCTGAAGACACCTTCACGCTCCTGGTGGCTGGTACTGAAGAATGAATGTGCAACACGAGGAGGCAAACTATTGCAAACGTGTTGTCATCGGATGCTTGATTCGTTGCCTGTGGCCACAGGGCTTATGTATGTCTCTGGTGCTCATGTTGGGCTGCAGAACTGAAAATGGTTATGGTTAATGGTTAACTGTCCATCGCAACAAAACAAAGCTGGTGTGTTTTTTATCTCCCCATTTGAAATTGCTTGAGAATGACATTTAGAATTGTGTCATTCTAACTTCCGCAGGCTCTGTGCCAACATGACATAGCAGTTTTATTTCTGCTCTCCCCCCACCCATCCATCTCCACTTAGTCTGGAGAATTTCCTCATACCTACTTGAATGGCTCATTGTAAATGCTCAGCGTGCTGTCAAGGTGCGTCTGCACAAAATGGTGTCGAGCTGTGCGCTCAATATGCCGTAAAAGTGTGTGTGTTCTCCATGCTGTAAAGGTGTGCACTCAAACCTCAGTCTACAGGAGCTCATTATATAGTGACCCTATGCTAAAGAGGAGAGGATGAATGTTGACATGGCTGTAGGTGCTGATCAACCATTCCCACCTGCTTCTGGATGAAGTCAGAAAATCTTTCATGGTGTCAGTGGTTAACCAGTGCAAAGGTTGCGACCATAGCATTGTGAGATATGCAAAGGGGGATACTGTAAATGCTGGTGGCAAGCAGGATTTGGTAAAGGAACTGAGAGATCAGGAGATTGGGGATGGAAAACATACATTTTTGACTGGTATTTTGCAAGCATCATAAAAATTTTGACATAAGAGTCAGTAAAGAAGTTCTTGCCCTCAACTGTAGACTTTACTGTCTTCCAATTTCTACTGAAACAGGCAACTGGCCTGTAAGCAATTGCTAAGTGCAGCTTCTTTTTGGAGCTGCAGGGATGAGGATGAATACCCGGGCAAAGGGAGTTCAGGGAAGATGGAGCATCATTGAAACATTTCTGGCTGACAGTGCCTTGTTGTTCACTGAAAACTGAGCTGCGGCTATCATTTCAGGTAGGTACTTTAGCAGAAGGTGAGATTTCACCTGGGAACCTTCAGGTAAAAAAGTGACAGCCTCAACCAGGACACTCTCTGCTACCCAATAACTGCTGACCGCATCAGGAAATTGGCTGTGAAGTGCTTGTTGGTATTATATGGAAGGGGTATGCAAATATGCATTTATAACCCTGCAGGTAGCTTTAGCCTAAATTTATTTTAGTCAAATAAACAGTTAAATACAAATCTCTGATGTAACCGTTGTGTTATCATATGTTTCACTCACTATGTAATGTGTAAAATGTTAGTGGTGGCCACCTGAAACAGAGACAAACTTCCTGTTCTACTACGATAACAAACTGATTTAACTTAACATTAAGTGTCATTTTTACTGTTTTTTGCAGATCAGATACAGCAAAGCCACTGAGGATTTTGTTCAACTGCAGGGCCGGTTTTAAAGCATTTCCTTTCAAAATGACAGAAAAGGAAACCTTTGCCGAACAGCAAGTTGCCACTCTTTGCCTTCTAAACAGCTTCACATGTTCACCTGTTATAATACCAAACACAGGTGTATGTAGTTTCATATTAAAGTGTTTGGCTGCTAGATCCTCACTCATCTGCACCAGACAGTCCTGAGGGGGTCAGGAGGAGTCACACAGCCAGGAAAGACACAACGGAATTCATAATCATGGACTGATGCTTTCTGCGCTTTCAGTTATTATTAAAAATGCATTTATTTGTTAAAATAGTTTGTGCGACTATTTGTGTATCTCTGACTTCTGTTAGCAGTACCCTATGGAAACTTTGTGAGAAATGAAGCAAAGAAATGATCATTATGCAAATTGCTGAGCAGTTACCCAGATGATGGGATTTATGAATAAATTGTTAGGCTTCTATCACAGGGAAACCCATGTGCCTTCTTGGATTTGATCTGGACCATCGTGACACTAAGTTGTAAGTCATTTCTGAAAAGCCTACTTAACAATTATTTGTAAAAATGATGTCATGCCCAAAAATAGCCTAAATCCTGACCTATGGTTTAGACAGTTTATTCTTTATATGACTACAGACAATGAGTCACTTTAAACTAAACTGCCAAAAATGTATAACAAGTTAAACACATCATCAGTTCTCAAGAGTGGTCTTGCAAAAAAGTTTCCTCTTTCCATCAGGAAGGAACTGTGTTGTGTCTTTCCTGGCTGTGCAACTCCTCCTGACCCCCAGAACTGTCTGCTGCACATGAGTGAAGACCCAGCAGCCAGACACTTGAACACAAAACCACCCACAATTCAGGACTTTTTATTATAAGCTGTGACATATCAAATAGTGACAGTGACAAGTTTCCCTTTATTTTTCCAGCCTTGTACACATGGATGCTTAAGAAAAGTGAAAAAGTTTAGAGGACCTTACTATTTCATTATCTGGCAGGCTTAATGTCATCAGAATGAGTATTTCTTCTTGGTTGCTAGGACTGTTTCAAAAATCTGTTTCAAAATCTACTGTGCTACTTGCCAAATTGATTCTTTAAGAAGTTAGATTCCTTGATCTCGATTTTTATTTGGAATAATAAGAGGCCCAGAATCTCCAGACTTGGCCAGCTGAGTGGGGTGGGGCTTTGCTAATGGATATGAGACTCTGTTATTGTGCAGCTCAATTTTAAGAAATGACTCTTTGAGTTCATCTTAGACAAGACTCTCTGTGGGCTGGTATGGAGTCAATCTCATGCTACCCAGAACAGTCAAGGCATTGCATCTCATGCAAAAATTAAACTTATGAAAATTAAATTTTCACACCAAACAAAGGATATTTTGAAAGTTTTAAGAACATCCAGTCTCCAGTACACACTTCTGTAAATATTTACACTTTCATCATTTTATTACAACCACAAATAACCCATTGCAGCGAGTACTGTAATTTTACTGTAAGAGGTTTGCCTTCTTCATTTTATTCTTTTTTTATTGCCAGTAACTCCTACAATGATTTGTCAGAGATATAGGAACACAACTTGACCACAAATGGCTCTCAGATGTTTTCCCCAACATTAGGCATTCAGGAGCAGAACTTCAAGCTTATTGACAGAATCCACCTTTCCCCAAGTGTGTCTTCCTGGGATATTTCCAGGGATGCCACACATATTTTAAAGTGAAGTCACCCTGGGGACCATGATACATTTCTTATGGGGTTGTGGAAAGATACACGTTCAGTGGAACTATTCAAAAGACATTTAATATAAAGTGTGACTTATCATCCTCTATTTTAAACCACAAACCAAATCCTCTTTTTGAGGAAGTCGCATAAAGTAAGTTGTGTATGCTGACATACTTGGCAAGGAAATGTATTTTAATGCTTTGGTCTGCACTTGAAGTTCACTGTAAATATGTGGATGTTTGAAATATTTAATTTTCTCTCGTTCAAAAAAATAAAATGTGGTCTGCATGGCAATTCACCGTAATTCTGGAAAGTATGGACACCCTTCTGAAACCTATTAGACAGCTAGGTGTGATCATACCTATGGTGCACTCTAACCATCAGACTAACCATCAGACTCCCTGCTGTGTCAGTGGACATGTGTCTCCCTGTGTTCTGTCTCCGCCTGTGTGTTGCTGTGACTCGATGCTGCTTGTAAACTTGTTTAAAAAAAGTCCCACTTTAGTGTCATATACAAGTCTTGCAAATGAGGGTGGAGTTTGCCACTGTATAAAAAGGGTGAGATGATAAGACAGTCACGCTACAACTGCAACGTAAAGTTCTGCATTCAGACAATTCTGGGTTTCAGGTAAAAAAATTAAATCAATTTTGAAATTTTTCTGCTCTTGGGACTAGTGTATTCTCATAAACATGATGATGATGATGATGATGATGATGATAATAATAATAATAATAATAATAATAATAATAATGAAGTAAAAGCAAAATCTTTTTTTAACTGTATTTTGTATTTTCAATCTCTTCTCAAAAAGATAATATATTTGACCCTGGTGCAAAAGCTTGAAATGAAATGCTGATATCTTCTCTGCATCATGCATACAACTATGACTCAGACTTGGAGATGACTGAATATGAATAGAACTTGACACTTGAGGACACTTCGTGTTTGCAACTTAAATTGCGAAGCTCCCACTGCTAATATTCACATATCTGAGATTAACACATCCATCAGTATCACCAAAGTGTAGAAGAAATCAAGAAAGCAAAGTTTGAGCACTGACGACTGTTTCCAAAGAGTATTTTACACTGAAACTGTTGTGCAAGTCTGATCTGTGGAGGTCTGCAGCTTATCCCACCAGTCCATCAAAGATATTAGCATTAACTACAACTACCTTAGTAAAATGTCACTGTAATGAACTGTAATGTCTGAAACTCAGGATATCATCTGACCCCTTTTCAGTTCAGAAGGCAAAGGTCATGAAGAACATAAAGAACTGCGGTATTTAATCAAATATATTTTGACATTTAATGTGTGATGGGCTGACATTCCATTAAGGCTATAGATTCATAGCTTAGTGCCTAGTAATTCCAGGATAGATTCCAGTCTGCTGTGACCCTGACCAGAATAAAGCCATTATGAATGAGCTACCAGAAAGTAAAAGGTTGAAAATTATTCTCTAAGTTTGCTACTAAAACACCCCTGTAAAAGAGCTAACTGAAGAGTTCATTTACACAGCAGTCACAGCATGGAACTGGTGGTGACATTTGTGTAGTATGTATGCTGTAGGTGTTGTGTTGCGTATGACAAAATGAGGCTAAAGGGTCAGGCACTCTTTTTGGACACCATCACAAGCTTGTCACTCATCATCATGCTGGATGGAGATGGAGGAGAAAGAGAGCACACAAAATGGTCATAATACACAACCATATGCCTGTGATAGATTTGAATAATTTTTTTATACATTGTGGGCTAATTTAAATGTACAAAGACACTAATATATCGCAGAATGATGTGTTTTAGTTGTACTTGATGCATTTATTTGCTACTGCATTTGGCCAAAGAAGAAAACAGTGGAATGAAAAAGGATGACATTTAGGCTCTCTTTATTCAACTGTTAATAATTTAGAAATACATCTTGTTTTAGGCTTGGTATGTTTTCTGTTGTCCCTGATAACTTTAGGTAATGCTGGGTCTCCTGTGTTCATCAAGGATGAATTCTGTTGTGCCTTTCCTGGCCGTGTATCTCTTCCTGACCCCCTCAGGACTGTCTAGTGCAGGTGAGTGATAATTCAGAGGTCTCCTGTACCAAGCATTGTGTAATAGTAGAAGTATGTTGTGCTCTAATATTAGGAAGGCACTTTTATCCAACACTACTTACACACAGTCTTTTTCAACCTCCATTTAACCATCATGTTTCCTACTGAATCCATTGTTCAGAGGAGGCAACAGCAGAACCCTTCCGTGATTTTGCACAATCGGTCTTGTAGATGTGGCTTTCTGTGGCTGGCAAAAGTGATGTATAGTAAATTGCATGTGTGTCACCCATAGATGAGAGCCCTGGCAGGTCATTCATTCTGAGCTCGGTGGAGAAGGCTAAGAAGATTGTCGACGAGGCCTACAAGTACTCCAGAGAGATGTATGTGAGCAGACAACACCTGCTGCTACTTTCAAACTGTTGAAGAAGAACATAAATAATGTGTGAGAAGTTACTAGAGTTTGGGCATGCTGGGAAATGCTTATTTCCACCAGTTTGCCCCTGTGTCAGAATTAATAAGTCTGTTTCAGGGTATTTTTGACAAACCATACAAAAAAAAAAGTGTAACACCCTTCCTGGCGCTGACAAAGGCAAATGACTATGGTGAATACATCACTTTACTAGGAGCCTAGCACGGGTGAACAGCAGCATGGCCACCCACACAGACATCCTGCGTCTGCTGAAGCAGCCTTCCCGGGACACACGCTCAGCTGTGCGTGCCGCTGACTATGCAGAGACTGCCCTGAGGCTCATAAAGGAGAAGTCACACCATGCCCACAAACGCTCCCTCAATGCTACAGGTGAGACATACAGACAGCATGTATATACAGCACAAATCAATATTTAAACATAGACTAAACCAAACACGCATGTACACAGGCACACACAACTCAGATCTCATAATGGGTACAGCTGGATCCCCTTTAGTTGATAATCTTTGAACTGGACCTACTGCATCCAGTTATGCAGAGTATTCACTTAGCTGTAGCTGGGCTTTGCATTCTAGAAATGTCCACGTACACATATACAGTCATGTGAAGGTGTAAAATATTATTATTATTTATGCATGACACAGTAATATTTATTTATGTATACTAGTCCTCAAAGAATTTAGAGTTTATTTCTTTCCAAAATAGTTATGTGTAGCATTTTAACGTTCAAGTTTAATATCCTCATTTTGAAGGTCATATAAACATTTAAAGGAGGATGCAGCTGCTGGCCTCCACAAAATGACACAGTGCTAAGGAAAAAAAATGGCAACTTGGAGTTTCACTGGTGGCAGATTATGATATTGGTTGTCAATGACGTGCAGCAGGGTCTTTCTCTGTGGATAGTGCAGCAGCAAACAGGCTCCACCTGCTGACTGAACAGGCACAAGTCAGGCTGGCAGTAGTGTCCTGGTTTAACTGATTGCCAAAGGGACAAATAGTGCATATCTGTTTAACTGATGTCATAAACATTAGAATATAGACTATGGGACTGAAAAATTTAAAAAAATATGCACTAAAGCAAACCACTTATCTGGTATCCAGTTAAGTGAACTATCTTTCAAAAAGATGCTTAAAAAAGGCCTTTAATCTTTTTGGGATGCTCCCAAAAAGTTTATTTTATACATTCGTATGCATACTTTTGAAACTAAGGCAACATAAAACATAAACATAAAAAAGTCTTCTTTATTCTGTGACTATGATTTGCACAAGTGGTTAAGGAAAGTAAATGAGAGTGGCTATGAATGAGTCAGAAACACAGGTACACACATGTGCATGTATTAAAGAATATTAAACACATGTAAGTAGCCAACTTAAAGCTGTTCACACTTTACACAGCTTTTTTACACTACATTTCAGACAAAATGTGGCTCAGGAAGAGAATATTGGGGAACAAAATATCTGTGGAAATATAGAATTTGGATGCAGAAAAGGCAAGCAGATGCCTGAGGATGCTCAGGTGAGTGTAGGCCTAACTCCTGTGGCTCCCTCTGTGTCCCAGACCTGCTCAGTCCTGAAGATCTGGCTACCATTGCCCGTCTCACTGGCTGTGCTGCCAGGACACAGCCCCCCTCCTGCCGCACCACCATGATGCTGAGCAAGTACCGTACTGCCACTGGCATCTGCAACAACCAGTAAGGCAATGCGATTCTCCCTCAGTGTTTAGAAATGAGACACAGATCATGTGGAGAATTCCCATTTTTCTGTCACTGGCTTCTTCCATGAGCTCAAATTAAGCTTGACAATTTTAATTCTAATATTCCAATTAGCTTTTGTATCCCCTGCCTACCCCCCATAGGAAGAACCCTCGTCTGGGTGCATCCAACATGCCCTTCGTCCGTTGGCTACCTGCAGAGTACCAGGATGGCATCTCACAACCCCAGGCTTGGAACTCCCAGAAAAAAAAAAACGGGTTTCTTCTGCCTTTGGTATTGATATTCTTACTATCAGATATATCTGCATGCTCATGATGTTCAATATTTCATCAACCAAAGTTACTGTAAGCTAACATGTTGCACTGTAGGTATCTCTCAAGAAATGTCAAAAGCTCCTACGCTACATTCCTACGCCATATGTGGTACTGTTGTATGAAGTGCTCATCTCATCACAGTGATGCAGGGTGTTGAACAATTGAGCAGAATGGCCAAATAAATACAGAAAGGAAAGTGGAGTTAATGGTGGAGACAGTATATAAAAAAAACACTATTCACTCACATGAAATACAGAGATAGTTAGCAATTATTCACATTCTGTACTGTGTATCATCATCTTTGCACCTCTCCTACTGCTGGGGACTACATTGTTTGCAATTTCTGCACAACCCAATCCCTTAAACACTGGATTTATCCCACTGCTTGTCTGATTAGAAAAATTGAGCCACCTAACTATAACCTTAACCATGACACTAACTCTCACATAACATTACCCTATCCCTAAATCTAACGCTAACCCTAGTCCTAATGTCGACTCTAACCATAACCATAACCCTATCCCTAACCTAAATGCTAACCCTATAGCTCAGTTGGTCTCCATCAAACTTTTAATCTGAGGATCCAAGATTCAAATCCCTGTTCAGGTGCCACATCAAGCACACAATTTCTCTTAGCCTAATGCTAACCATAACCCTAACCCAGAAACAAAGTTATATGCTTTTAATAAGCTAGACACACACCACACCTCCCCTTAACCGTAACCTAGAACCAAGGTTATAAGCTTTTAATGAACTAGGTCACTTCACCTTTTTACTGATCTTGGGTTAAATCAAACAAGAGACAACCCTTTGACAGCAAACAGAGAATAATTTTGATTCCTGTGTACATTCTTTTCCCTGCCACTCTCGTCCTCTAAAGGTGAGAGAAGTTTCCAATCAGATCCTTCGTACTGCCAACAAGGATGTGGAAAATGACCCCCAGTATTCGCACCTGGTGACCATCTTCGGGCAGTGGACAGACCATGACCTTTCCTTCACCCCATTTTCGCCATCAATCCGTTCTTTCAGCAACGGCATCAACTGCGATGACAACTGCGAGCGTACCAACCCCTGCTTTCCCATGGAAGTAAGCCTTATCGTCTCAGCAGATACTATGGTCTCAGATGAGCCTGTCAGAACCACGTGACACTTCTTGGCAGCAAATTAAAAACCAAGTTAAAAGAAAACCAAACACAAATTTTTAAACAGTTCGTGTCCAAGGGAAGCAAGCAGCATAGATTATGGACACTGTCTTGTTACCTGAAGGTCTTGGGTAAAGATCTTGCCCTGAACTGTTGCATTAAAAAGGCCCTGTTGTATATATGGTTCAAAAGCTTTTTGTAAAGCCTTTACCTGGGTGCTTTATTAATGAATGAATGAATTGCTATCTACTGGTTCATTTCTTTGGGGGCACATAGTAGTCACCCTTGGAATTGGAATTAGAACATTCCCTCACTTTGTCATACTGTGTTATTATGGCCGAGGCACTCTGCTAGTATGGGCTGAGCAATTTTAGGTCCAAAGCACAAAAGTCATGCAAGATTTATAGGTACTTTTGAACTGCTAAAATATTGTTCCCTACGAAGCATTGTGGGAAGACTTCCTGTGCAAAATAATGATCACCGAAAGGAAATGAAAATTAGCACACACCAGGGTCTTTGAGTCTCAGAATGTCTGAGCTTGGCTCTACCCTATGTGAAACAACTAGCCAAACAGGGTTAAGTCATTCTATCTAATCTCCCCATTAGGTGAATTCCCGTATTTTTTATGTAAGTTGAATTTACATAAAAAATAAAGAAACAAATAAGTAAGTAAGCAAGAAAGTGAATAAATAAATAAATAGATAAATAACCGATCAATGGATCAATCAATCATTTGTAGACCAAATATTAAGCTGTCACTTAAAAGCAATTTTAAAAAAACAAATAAAGTCTTTTGTAAGTGGAAACATATTTTATATTTGTTACAAAAATATTGCTTCTAGCATTTTTTTTAATGTAATATTTTAAATTATTTATTCATTATCATTAACTGCTGGTCGAATGGTCTACCTCATAAACATAAGAGTGTGAGACAAGGTACCTGACACAGCGGACAAAGACATTTTGATAATCTGGCTTCACTTATTTGAGGGTTTAAGCATTAATCAAGCAATATGGCTTCACCCCCCTCATTTTCTTCACCCAGATCCCCAGAAATGACCCCCGCTTCCAGAACAACCCTAATGTAAAGTGCCTACCCAGCCCCCGCTCAGCACCTAGCTGCGGGACAGGGGAGAGTGGCTTCATGTTTGGAGCGGCGAATGTTCGGGAACAGATCAACGCGCTGACAGCCTTCCTGGATGCAGGACAGGTGTATGGCTCGGAAGCACCGCTGGCACGAGACCTGCGAGACCTCACTAATGACAGAGGCCTGCTGAGAGTCAACAAGCGCTTCCGTGACAATGGCAGAGACCTGCTGCCCTTTGCAACCATGAACGTCAACATGTGTGCCACACGCCGGAAAATCACGAGCAACAACAGCCTGGAGGAGGTGCCCTGCTTTTTGGCAGGTACTGGGAGGGTGTAGCAGTGTGCCTCAGTCTATCAGAAAGTTCCTGAAAGGGCCAAATCTACTGTATATCCATATACTGTTGGGGAAAGGTGGCCTGGAACAGGAGTTTAGGACAGGAGAGATGCAACATGAGATAAACAGTCACATCATCATTTCTGTGTCTGCACACATACAGTTTATCCATGCGTGATCGGAGCTCAGATGTCGGGTACTGGACTGAATAATCCAGTGCAGTACGACATTCCTTTTATATATATTTTCCTAAAATTTAAAAAAAAAAAAAAATATATATATATATATGTGTGTGTGTGTGTGAAACAATTGGCTATTTAATATTTTTAAAGTTAAAACATTTTCAAGTCATTGACATATGCTGAATAAAACTTTTACTAATAATATAAAGAACATTTTACTATGAATGCAGATTTTGTAAGGAATTAAAAAATAAATGATGCGCCATCATCCACCCTAGTTTGTTTATAGTCTGACTTTGCCATATTATGCTGTGTTTTGTTAAACTGGTTTTATTCACATATAACAAGATTACTATCATCAAAATGATTTTAAACAAATCACGTGTGTGACATTTTGAGATAACCAGCCAGTTGCAGGGCTGCTCCCACCTCCCTGCCATTGTTGTGATCATGTGAGTTCAAAGGGTTTGAAATTTATTTAATAATTGTAGTTATATTAGACAATAGGACGTCGCGGCCCGTGGGTCAGGGTGGCATGCTGGCTGAGGTTGCTGACACGTCTTCTGGCTGCATACAGGTGATGTGCGTGTGGACGAGAACATTGCCCTGGCCTCACTGCACACCCTGATGATGCGTGAGCACAACCGCCTGGCACAGGCCTTGCGCCAGCTCAACCCCCACTGGGACAGCGAGAGGCTCTACCAGGAAACGCGCAAGATATTGGGTGCTTATCTTCAGGTGAGTGTTGGTTTGGGAGCATCATTACATTTACAATTACAATACTAAACCTTCCCCCATTTTAACCCAGAAAATGATTTGTTTGCAGTGTCTCTATACTAATTGCTTAGCTCAGCCAGGGAAGCACGATGCTGGCAAGGTGGTGGCACGGAGCCTGGTCTGTTGAGTGAAGGTTCAAATTTGGCTTGGTCTGTGCGGAATCTGCATGTTCTCCCCATATTTGTGTGGGTTTGCTCAGGTGGCTCCGGTTTCCTGCCCCAGTCCAAACACACGTGTCTCGGGTGAGCTGCTGATTCAAAATTACCCACAATGATGGAGCCCTTCTAGCCCAGTGACTCTGAGATACTTTCTGGACCACTTTGACCCTTTCCAGGACAAGCAGTTATTGGCAGTGACAGAATTGTTTACATATTTTCTAGAACTTTCAAAAAACAATCTGAAAAAAAAAAAACGGCTGAATTGATTTTTTAAAATCACTTTATTTTAATGTATGTAGTTGATTTTACACTTCATAAAATTTTTCATGATACGATTTTTTTTAAATGATTTTGACCTGTTGTATAATGAATTTGGTGGTGAATGCTTCCTAATAAGTGCACGCATGCTGTGCTCATCACCTTGGAGAAAACTTTAAGCCATACTCACAATGTTTCTTCATATGTAAACTGTATGCATCACAATACTCAGGATACTTCACTGCTTAGACCTACAGTTGGATATTTTTGTGCATATACATTCATGTCGTGTTCTCATATGTGGGCCCACCAGCGATTCTAGGACAATTTCCAGACCCCGCGACCCTGACCAGGATGAAGCAGTTAATGATAGCAGATGGATGGATAAGTGGGCCCAAGCAGGTCAAAGCAGCTACTGTTTGGCTACCTGTACTGGACTGAGCGTGTGACTAGTTAGCGCCACAGTGTTACAGATGCCCACTGGGTGTGCCGCTCTCCCCAGTCATGGTGCAATGTGTTTTCCTTCAGGTGATCACCTTCCGGGACTACCTGTCTCACATTGTGGGACCTGAGCGCATCCAGAAGCAGCTTGGTCCCTACCCCGGCTACAATGAGAACGTGAACCCCAGCATTGCCAACGTATTTGCCACGGCAGCCTACCGCTTTGCTCACCTGGCTGTGCAGCCAGTAATTCCCCGGCTGGACAACAACTATAATGAAAAGCCACGCTTTGGGTCTGTGCTACTGCACAACACCTTCTTCTCCCCCTGGAGGATCATCTTTGAAGGTGCGTCTCTGTCTTAACTTCCACACTATTTACTTTGTTCCTACTGGTAACCAGCTCAAGCATGTTGTTCCTCTCTTGTGAAAATGTGAAATTAAATGTGAAAAAATGTAATACAAAATGCTGTAACAGATGAGAATGGTTCTTGAAGGACAAGTGAAGTATGGTTGCCCTCTTGGCAGGTGGCGTGGACCCAATCATACGGGGCTTGATCGGTCGGCCAGCCAAACTAAACACCCAGCAGCACATGATGCACGACGAACTCCGTGAGCGGCTCTTTGAGCACAATAGCCACGTGGCGCTCGACCTAGCATCTCTCAACATGCAGCGTTCGCGGGACCATGGCGTCCCCGGTGAGGAAGCACCATCCAACTGGACAGCACAGGCACCACAAGCTTTAACTGCACTGTACACCTAATGCCCTTTGCTAAAAGTGTGCATACTTTCATTTTAGTGGTAGTCTCAACATCCTTGCTTCATCTATTACAGTCTCTTACTTACACTTTCCCAATTTACACATATTTTTCCATTTTTTTATCATATATGTATGGTTCCCCTCAAATATATTCACCCCCTTGGCCTTTTTTGCTTTATTGGCTTGCAACATTGATTCACAATGGATTTAATTTGTTTGTTTTTTACACAGAAATAGAAAAATCAGTAGGAAAAAAAAAACTTTTTAATGTCGATGTGTGAAAACGTTTCTCCAGATCGATTTTAAATGAATTACAAATATAAAACAGAAAATAACCGAGTGCAAAAGTATTCGCTGCATTTATTCTTTTGGAGTTGACCCTTGAGTGCGTGTATTTATTTTATAGAAAAGGGGTACTCATTAAAAACTTTTTAGTGAGGGTAAAACAGCAGGGTAAAACACCCTACAGCCTTACTACTGTTTCAAAAGGACTTGGCATCCTTCTTAAACCTGATTCCAATGCAGGCTACAACGCATGGCGGAAGTTCTGTGGTCTGTCGCAGCCCAAGACGCTGGAGCAGTTGGCCCAGGTGATGAATAACAAGCAGCTGGCGCAAAAGCTCATGAAACTGTACGGCACTCCCGACAACATTGATGTCTGGCTGGGCGGCGTGGCTGAGCCCTTTGTGAAGGGGGGCCGTGTTGGGCCCCTTTTTGCTTGTCTCATTGCCACACAGTTCCAGAACGTCCGACAAGGGGACCGGTGAGTGTGGGGGGGACAGACAGGTGTCAAACCTGTCCAAACCAGAGAGCGATTCGCTTTTCTTGGTGTGAACAAACAGCCACTGTTACTATCTGCCTCTTCAGATTATTAGATTATTGCAACTCCACTGAACAAAAGAAGACTGACAGTGAATATACAGGTCAAAACTGCTGGCTTTGTCCTTGGAGGACATAGGTTTGCACCCCACCTCTTGACACTATAACACCTCTTGAGCATCGTATGGTCTAAGTCACGCACGTTCACCTAAAAATTTTTTTGTAAGAGGCAAGGTGGGTAAAACTAGTAAATGTACACGCACGATGCAGTCTTGCCTGACAGATTCTGTACAAATCATTCTGAACACAAGACTTATTGACAGCCAAAACAGATATAATAGGCTCACATCCCCTTTGGTTTTCACAGCTTCCAGTGATGTTTCTTCACATGTGTTAGAGACTTGTGTCTGTGGTCTGTGTATACTGTGTATCTGAAGGAAACTAAATGCTTTGTCCCCCCAGGCTGTGGTGGGAGAACAATGGCGTGTTCACTCCTGCCCAGAGGGCCTCGCTGGCTGGCGTGTCGTTGTCACGCATTATCTGCGACAACACAGGCATCACAGCCGTCCCTCAGAACCCCTTCCTGTTCTCTCAAAGGCCTAACTACATACGCTGTCAATCCATCCCTGCCTTTAACCTGAGCCCTTGGCTTGACAGAAGTGAGTGCTCCTCTGGAACAGACCCCACATGCTCTCTCCCTTAAACTTGCACATTACAAGGCTGAAAACATGGACAGCCATGCATGTGCTTACACGGACACCAAAGTTTCTTCTATACTGTTTTTTTTTTAAACAAAAATGGGTAAAAATAAAAAAAATCTTAACATTTGTATCACTTTTTAAAAGCATCTTTTCTTTTCAGCAACAGGGAATCAAGATACATCTGAAAATGCAAAGTCTAAGGGAATAGAAGGTGACTACATTATCATCATCTTTCTCTCTGTATATTTAAATTGGTTCTGGTCTACAAGTAGAGCGATTGGGTCTGGATGTGTGTACATGAAGGATGTAGTGAGAAAAACTTGAAGTGTAAATACCAGGACCCCCACCTCTATCTCTGATCCTTTCCACTGTCACAGAGCCTCTGCAGATGTCAAACCTTGGCGTGAATGACACCCAAACCTCTACCTTCTCCATGCGGCTTGGAAATGGCCTCTCCAAACCTGGGCAGGTGATCATCTTCAGGGAAGCCATGGATGAAGGGCAGGGCCACTACAGCTCAGCAACGGGCATGTTTACCTGCAAGGTGCCTGGCATGTACCAATTCCATTTCAACTGCATCCTGCAAAAAGATGTGGGCAGCATCAATCTGATGCGGAACGGGGAGGTGGCGGCCACATCGTTCCTCAGGAAGCAGGAGAGCCTTCTCACAGCCTCGGGGGGTGCTGTGCTTCTGCTGAAGCAAGGGGACAAGGTGTGGTTACAGGGCAGCCATGGGGCCAAAGTGCTGATGGCAGACAGCCACTTCAGTGGCCATTTCCTCTTTGTTGTCTAAAGGGATCATAATCACATGCATGATCTCACAGCATCTGCCCAAGGCATGTCAGACTTCTTCTAAAGGGCCACTTCTATGCAGCTTCATGTACTTTTCCCAACTTATCCTGTAACTATTTAATCAGGGATATAATCTTCACGTTTAAAAAATATCTAGCACCTCTGAAGACAGCCATGTAAACATTTAATTGTGCCATATGTAGTGTAAAAACTTCAATTTTGGCTTACGGAAGCTACAGTTGCCCCTAAATCTGTTTTTCTGAATGTCAGTCAGGCTACGTGCACTCAGCTAATGATTCTGCTGTGTTTGGGTTTAATGTAATGTAAAAACGTCAACAAATATAAAAAAAAATCCTTCTAAGGACATTTAAAAAAATGGGATTTGTTAGAAGGGTTGAAATAAGTTTCATTATTTTAAAATGCTAGAAATTTAAGTAAACAGTATTAAATTTGCTTTAGTGAAGTTTTATGTGGATTATGTTGGAAATCTTTAGTCTTCAAGACCTTCTTCAACGGTAGAGCATAAAAAATGTCTGATCTCTGTCATTTCTACCAGTTTTATTAGTTAGGATTATGGTAACTGCTGTATCACATCCCAGCACTGCCTATTTCAATCAACAGAAAGGAGATAAATATTGACAGAGTGGTGTTTTTATTCTATGATCGTGCTACTTGCTTTGAATATGATTTAATCTTTTCATGTATCTGTTTTGCGTGTGTATGAATAAAGAATAAATGTCACTAGTTGGTGTGTTTAAATGACAAATGCAGTTTCATAATATTGGACAGTTCAGCATGGGTGAACCATGACCCCAAAGGTTCCCCGAAGAAGTGGTAGTGGAAGGTCATATTGGTGGGAGCGGTGGTTGATGGTGGGGATGTGAGGTTCAGCTTGTTTTTCACTGTTTAATCCGGGGTTTTAATGTCAATTTACACTAACTGCACTGAAGCTTTAGTTCACAGAGATATTGAATATTTGAGATCATTTACACAGTCAATCCCTGGTAACCACTTATCTGAGGGACAGGAGACTCATCAGGACTGTAACTAATGTACACCCATTTTTTAAACATGCAAAAACACTTAACCTCTGTAACGTTTCCAAAAAATGCAATATATTTCCACAACAAACTCTGACCCTAATATGGTACAGTGGTTCAGCAAGTACTGCTGCTGCCCCTTCACAGTACCAGACCTGTTTTGATGTGGGTGTCCTGGTTTTCTCCCAGAGTCCAAAGATGTGTTTTACCTGAATTGTTTGCCCTAACTTGTTCATAGAGTGTGAATGTGAGTGTGTGGCAATCATGCGATACACTGGCATTCCAGGTAGGATGTAGTTTATAGCACCGTATCCAGGGAGTCCAGAATAGGCTCCAGATCACCATGACCCTGACAAGAATAAGCAGCTATTGAAAATGAGTGAGAGAAGTTTGGCACTTAGGCTGTATAAATAAATAGACCTTTCATGAACAAAAACAAAATAAAGCAGCACACTATAAGAATATAAGAAAAAGTCCTTTAAAGTTAAACTTGATTTAACTGTCATAATAACTTGAACTGTAAAAATGAGCTTAAATCCTAAAGAAGAGTTTAACACAAACAGGAGAATGTGTAATGTTCAGGTGAAAAATCTGTTTAAATCCCAATCCGTACTCTGAATAGCTGCAGCAAGTACAAATCTGTGGTAAAAATGGGTAAATACCTGAAAATTTGAGTATTTCACATGCCAGTTGCCTTTGCTGAAGTATCCATCTAAACAGACCAATGTCTGTAATTCACTAGTATGACGGAGACCCTTTAAGAGCACTCATGAATTTTATCATGCAAAGATGTTTTGCAGACAAATCTTTCAGGGAAGCTAAATTAAACTAAACTTTGACATCTATTGCAAAAATATTAGCACATGAAACATTAGGCGCTCATTAAATTTCAAATGAAGGGAAGCCAAAAAGCAGCAAGACTCACCACTCGCCACAAGGCGGCGCTAGAACTCTGTAGAGTCCTAATACAGAAGCCTCTTCATGCGCAACAGAAAATTTGGACAGGACGCACTATGGCACAGCGGGTAGCGGCAGGGCCTCATAGCACTTTGGCTGTGCAACTGGGTTGGGGGTCAAACTTCATTCTGCTTGTGTCGCCTAAATCTTCTCCCAGTGTTTCCTTTAGGCGCTCTGGTTTCCTCCCACACTAAAAAGTCAAGTGTTTCAGGTGGATTGCTGTGGGGAGAATGTATGAATGAGAGTTCCAGTGAGTGCGTGGGAGGGACAGTGAGTGTGTGAGAGTTGGTGAATGAGTGAATGGTCTCCAGGCCTGTACTTCTGGACATCTGTTTCCTTAAACTTTCCCTTGGTGAGATTAGACATTAGGCATGGCTACCTGCTGTACTCACAACTACTTATAACCTAATGCATCCATGCATCCTGTATATATCAGACTGTGCATGTATATCCACTAATAATAATATTCCAAAAGTTTGTAATATCTTATACAGTGTTTATTTTTTCCTATTCTCTAGTGGAAAGGAGTTTTTTTTTCGTTTTCCTCTCCTACGTGGCCAACTGTACATGAGTAATACCCTGTACTTGTCTGTTCGGTGAGAAGAGAGCTATATAAAAATAAAATAAAATTGAATTGAATACAGTGTAACCAAATGCGTCAGCAGAAAAAAATGGACTCCGAAGTCCAGACAACAGTTCGTGGGTTTCAAAGTGGAAAAAAGAAATAAGATGGACATCAATTAGACAGCAAATGTACTTATTCTGTCAGCAGTTTGTTTTTTTTTTCATTTCAGGTACTTTTTTTAAACCTCAAATATATATTTTACACTAGAGTCGAACTTCTGCACGCAAAGTGTAAGGATTTTTTTTAAATCCCGCGAAGCACAGTGCAGCTACGTCTCGCCTAAGCGTCTTCGCAGCGTCGCAACACGAGTTAAACTCCTGTGTGAGGGCGGCTCGGGCATAAAACGCGGGGTTACAGTATTTGCCACAGTCGGGTCGTGTTTCCGTGGAGGTTAAATGTTAAGCGTCGCTCCATCTGCTGAATTCATTCGGCTTCGGACGTCCCGATGCGCTAATTCTGGATTCGTAATCGCTTGGCCAAACCAAGCCCCTCTTTCGGTCGTTTTGCGGTTGAAGCGTCGCGCTTCACCGTACGCACGCGGTCTCACCGTGCGACGCTCCGCCGCCTTTCGCGCTTCCTGTTTGGTCGCGCACGGTCCCCGGCGGCGCGGCGCGGTCGTGAACGCGGTCGTGGTCGCGGTCGCCGGGGAATCGCGCGCCCTCCTGCACTCAGCAAACAAATAAACGAGATTAATCGAGAGCGATCGATGGGGTCGCCCCGGCCTGTGTGAAGGGGCCCCAGACCAGCTGCTGCGCGCCGACCCCCTTTCTCCGCTGTGACCCGCGTGACCTGCGCGCACCCGTTGCCGCACAGCGGCGTCCGCGCTCCCGAGGGGCTCGGGGGATGCGTGCGGAAGGTTAGCGGCACACGATGGCCCATTGTTCGGGTTAGCAGTCACTGATCCCCGGCCCCCACCCTCCATTAGCGCGGGACCACCGCCGTCTGCGGCTAAGTGGATTAGAAAGCGCTTTTGGCCTCGTTTGAAGTCCAGCTGAATCCACGGCGTTCGCCGACCCACCGTTCGGGATTAAAGCCAATAAATAAACTGCAGGTCCTAGATGGGTACGAAGCCCTCTGTGAATAGGAAGCAGTGAGGTTCATCCGAGATGCAACCACGAAAAAGAGCTTCGCCGGCTACAGGAAGAGCTTTTCCAACTCATACTTGGATCAAATTTTATTCGAGTGGTGAACGTTGAAGCATTCTCCTTCATACAGTTGGGGCACAAACAATAATTTGTAATAAAAAAACTATAATTTACACTGAAGACATTCGTTGGAATTCTGATTTGAAGTCATTTTGACCCCAAGAACTCATTATTTGTCTGTCTTCAAAACCATAAACTTGTGTTTAGCAGCTCCACGAATGCCTCAGTAATAATATGACAGATTCGAGCTATATGTACAGTAGCTGCATTTGTATTTTAAAAGTTATGAGATCAGTTCATTGTTATTAGCAAGTTTCTAAAAGTGGAAAATTTAGCGCTGGTTGTCATTTAGGTATTTAATGACTGTTTTGATCGGTTGAGACTTGTTCAAGTGTTCACTTTATTGTCATTCTGCCTTATACAGATGTGCAAGACAAAACTAAATGTAGTTTCTTCTGGACTGTGGTGCACAGTAAACTAAGCAGACAGCATGATGACACAAGGCAACACAGACAAACTGAATCGAGAAGTAGATGAATCGGTAAATAAGTTGAGACAGATAAATAATAAATAACCAAGGTGAAAGAGAGGTAAATAAATAGATGAACAATAAATAAGGTAAGCATAATAGGATCTTATACAGGCAGTGGTGGTGGTACAGTGGGGGTAGAGTGAGTGGTGACGGTAGTGATCCCTTCCCAAAAGAAAAGAATAGATAATGCAGACAAATGCAAGAAAAATAAACAAAAAGTGTGCCGCTGTTGGATGCAGAGAAGCTGCTGTCTGCTAATGCACTGCCAACTTATATTTCACATTAGGCGCCCTAAGTAGGAAGTTACCTTTTTTCTTTTGAGAAGTGTACACATGGCAGGATTTCCAAATAAAACTGTTTAGCACCATTAGTCCAGTGTCCAAATTGGGAATGCCATTGTCCACCTTATCAAATCCTACGTTTACATTTTAGTGGCAGCAGTGGGATTACAGTGGCTGTAAACACAGAGACATCACAGCAGACAGCTGGTTCACGTGCTTTCGGGAGCAGACACTGTTCCATGAACCCCTAAGTCATTTGTTCTTAAAGTCCAGGAGGGCATGGTGCTTAAGCAAATCCCAACCAAAATTAAAATTATTATTTTCTTGGAGTTCATGTTGTAAGAGCTCCTTCCCTAATCGTATGCCTAAGACTAAAGTCCCCAGAGTGTCCAAATATTGTCCATTTATAGAAAGAGTCAAAAGAAAAGATGTTTTCATGGGACACTTCTTCCAATCTGGATGTGAAGTTCTAAAATCTTCCCCTGCTGAAGAGGCTGTTGAGTCCATCGGGTTAAGCATTTTACATTTTCTTTCTTTTTCCACAAAGCGGAGCTTGGATGTAGTCACAGTGTCCTGATCTGGCCAAATGTCCGCAGGAATTAGCTGGAACTCCAGCTGATGCCGAATGCAATAAAACTCACTCCTTTTATCCCTCTTGCCCCATTAAATATGGTATATAGGCGAGATAAAACAAAGAGATTAATAATTTGTTCATTAAGGTTAATTTCATTTAGGTTGTTTTTTTTTTCATTTTCAAGGCACCTTTTCCTGTTTCATGCCTGCAGTAATAATGCTAAAGTTTAATTTCTGAATGAAGACTTTCAATGGTACATTAGAGGGATAAACAGAACAGGTGGCATCTGTTTAGTCAGTCCATCTCCAGTGGCCCCCAGACTTGGCCCCTTGCGAGGGTCCGGGTCACAGAGGCGTCCACAAAAGCAGGTGTTGCATTAATGCCTTCTGTCCATTAGCATCCCGTTCTGCCTGTTTTCCCTTAGCAAGAAAAAATCATTTACACCCTCTTTGGCTGTACCTTGCGCTTACGGCTCCGCACCTCCACCTTCCAAAACACTTTGCAACTTCAGCACCAAGGCCCACGCTTTGCCTTCGTCAATAATAAATAAAACAAAAAATGTATTTAGAAACAAAAGCCATCAGTCTTCTAAGCGATCAGAGTACAAGTTATAGTTGGGACAGTTTTTCACTGCGGTGGAGATGAAGATGAAGATGAAGCAGAAAGGGGATCCGGGGTCGTTTGACTGGGTTGGGGGTGGGGGTTGGTGGAAAGCCCCTGATTTTCTCCGCTGTCTCCAACATCTGTAGCCATTTAACGTTTTCAGGGTTAAGCAGACATGCCAGTCAAACAGCTCTGGGAGGGGGGGGGTGCAGAGAGCGGAGGGAGGTGGGCTGGGGGCGGAGGCAGATGAGTGGCAGGGATTCCGCGAGACCGCCCCCCCCACACCCCTCCGCCCCGTAATTGGGGGAACAGCTGAGTGCGTCGCGCGCCGGCAGATGGTCGGTGGAGGGCGGGGGTCGAGGGGAGGGGTGGGGTGGGGTGGGGTGGGGGTCAGGATTTGCATTCATTGTTCCGAGCCCCGAGTCGTTCCAGAGACAATAACCTCCGCCAGAAGCAAAATGAGAGAGACAGAGAAGGGAAGAAAAAAACACTTTCCATGAAAACGGAGGGGGGGGGGGCAAACGGATGCAAAAAATTGTTCAAGTTTAGAAAAACACGCAAAACGATGGTTCGGTCCCTGCTTTGTTTGTACGGTCATTTCGTTCAGAAACTTTTGCGGACTGCGCGCACATCACCTTCACGCACTTGCAGGGCGTTAGTTATTCCGTCCTTTCTCCAGGGCCGTTGGCATATCAAGCAACTGTACCCCATGTCTATGTATGGACTTGAAAAATTAAGATTAAGAACATTAAATGTCCTTTTATTTATTTGTTTCTCCGAATGATGATGATGATGATGATTATTATTATTATTATTATTATTATTATTATATACAATAGATTGAAGTCTACCTGATCTATCTGACAGATTTTGTGTGATTTAAACAGTCTGTTCTTTGCGAGACGTGACAAAGCATATTTATTTTGGACACATGAGTCCCCAAGCAGTCTTTATGTTGTAATGTTTTATGGAAATGTCCACAATGCTTGGACAGATTGCGGCGTTATTTTTCAGTCAGGTTCGCTGTACCAGTTGGGCATCCTGGATTTGGACCATATTGCGTGCTGTTTTACGTGACAGCAGATATTAATTGGCTGGATGAGGTAATATTTTTCAGTTTAAGGTAGTCGGTTACAGTGAGGAAGACATCGCGATCCCTGAAGATCTCGCTAAAGTCAGATGCGACTGTGTGGAGGACATTGTGCGAATATCTTCCGAAAACGCAGGAACAATACGTAAATAAGTCGAGGATGCGTTTGCCGGGCCATTCTGTTACAGGTAAAGCGTTTGCGAAATGCGCAACCTCCATTGTAGGGACGTCTCATTTTGTCTGTCTGGCAATAACATCGGCAGCCATTTAACATTAAGATTAAAACGCTTCAGTCTGCATCTCCAGCATCTTATTCCGCACACAATAAATCCACGACCCACTGTCATTTCTCTTCCTTTTCTACCTTCATGTCCATTCGCCCAGTACTGCTTTGTAGGTTTCAAATGTCATCAGTTTCTACACTTTCACTTTTAAGCAGCGGCAGTTTTTACAACCAGCGATAGCTGACATTTTCCCACTTTAATAATAATATAGTCACGATTTTCCTAAAGTTTTGTCTTTATCCCCAAGACACGTTTTGTAAGATTAATCTTTATGATAGACTTGCGGTACCTGTAAAATATTTAGCATCATATATCTGTGAACGAAAAAATGAATAACAAACGCTTACATCAACTTTAATGCATTCCACGCGTCGTTTTATGGATAATAAAGCTTAGCATTTTTATTGACTTCCACCATATAGAACAGGCGTACTATACAACCGCAGTACATTTATTTAGAAACCTAAGAATTCTGCAAAGGCGAATGAGAATTACTGCGAAGACGATGGCCAAATAACACTCCGGTTTTGGACTCCAAAGTTGGATTTATGCGTTTCTTTGGCCGAATTCACGCTTTCGCAGCCGAACTCCGCGCGCCCGCTTTCAGTTAGAGAAACTTTGCTTATGGAAAGCGGGGATTGGCTACAGCTGTGCGCGACACCGGTCACACGTCCCGCCCACTTGCACTTGTGCTCCAATGAGAAGCGCGTATGCAGATGAACATGCCCAAATACGGCCGCGAAGCTCTCCTGCCCGTCGCGCCCCGGCACGGCGACTCATTCACGCGTCGGGACCCGTGGAGCATCCGCACGAGCGCTTGGTCCACGCGTGGATGTGACGGGGGGTCCCTCCGTCTTCCCCTTTGATCCAAGACCCGGAGACGCACACAAGTCTTTATTTGACCAACTGCCACGCCTAGGTGTGCTCCGGAGGAGCTGGCCGCACCGTGCTGTCTGTCCGATAGATGCCCGACGTACAATTTTTTGGTACGTATTTGCTCCGGCACATTTTGGGAAGAGCAGGTGATCCTTGCTATCCTGGGAGCTCGGGCTGGGAAGCATCACTGAGTTTCTGAACAATGGTCGCAGCCCGCAGAGACAGACTTTCCCTGCACACTGTCTCAGTTCGAGGAAACTTCTGAAGAGCAGCAAGGAAAGATTATAGCACTTGACATCGCTCGCGTTTCAATAATCCGAATATTTTCCCGCCGCTCTTACAGAGATACCCATCGGTGTGCTTGGAACCAACTTTTGCACACATTTGTTTCCAAAAGTTGCCGAAGGAAGAGTGTGGGATTCCGTGGCTTTTTTTTCCAGTCGTAAATGTTCGGGATTGAAGAGCAGCTGAACAGAGGAATAGTGGGAATAAGGGACAAAGCTGCGGCGGCGGAGATGGACGCGGTCCGGTCCTGGGTTCGAAACGTCGGCGTTGTGGATGCCAATGTAGCGGCTCAGAGGTAAAGGTGTTTCGGACGTGTCCCTCCTTCCGCCGTGTGTCCCCCCGGGCTTCTGCACTGTGCAGTGTGTGTTCTCCATATACCTGTGTGTGTGCTTTTCGGCAGTGACTGTCATCTCCAGAATCGTGTCGCTCCACATCGTTCTTCCAGACAAATTATTAAAATTAAAAATATTATATTTGGAGGCATACAGTGCATCTGTTAAAGCTCAGCTACAACCAATTCATTATTAACTTGCTCATATATTTGATTTTTTTTTTAGAAAGTCCCGCATGTGCATGAGCGGCAGCCGACTTTTATGAATTAAACGAGGTACAGAAACTGTAACAACGTCTAAATGTAAAATATCTGTAAAACTTAGTTTGCTGCAGTAGGCAGGCGGCATTTAAACATGTCAGCAGTTGAGATTAACGTTACACGAGTGACAATATGAGCGCTTGGAAGAGCAAGAATTAGTTCATAACTACAGATCAAATTTATGTTCGGTCTGTGCTGATTTCACCGGTCAGTGTATGAAAATATACAGCAAATATGAGATGTTTAATGGTGAAACGCCAATGCCTCCCTTTGGAACAACACGTGGAGCCGAAATAAGCAACAGGTCAACGTGTCTGTGCCCCCCCCCAACGAAGCTCACACTGGAAAAAACGGGAGCAGGAAGCGCTTTGTGTGCCCGTCGCAGTCTGCGAGAGCCGAATTCTGTCCTAATAATGTGCTTATACATCCTACTTTACATAGTGATCTTTAGTAGAATCAAAAGCCTCATTTAACTGAATTGCCAGCATAATAATAATAATAATAATAATAATAATAATAATAATAATAATAATAATAATAATAATAAGCCTTTATCTTTGTTTATCTGCATGTTGTTAAATGCACTTTTTGCTTACTCTGAGTTGTGCGTGAAAATATTCAACGTGAAGTGACACATGTTTAGTGAGGTAAATGATTTTAGCAGCTCTTAAAATAATTTCCGCATCATTAGAAGCCCGATCGTGCAAATATATTTAGTTCCGCATATAAAAAGAGAGAAAAATATTGCTTAGTTACATTCTCGGGTCTTGAGGTGCATCTGCCGCGTCATATCAACTTTGAAATTGTATTATTTAAGCTAAAAATTATTTTGGTGTTAAGCATGGTCCGCATGTGTCGGGAAATGCTCTGGAATAGACAGAAATAACTCTTCTTGCAGGCTGGCCAAGAAAGAAAAACTTAACCTTAAGTTTCATCTACAAAAAGGATAAGACATTCATTTTGAAGGTGACCTGTACAGTTGTGATTTTATGATCGCATCTGTGTGTCACCGACTTTCTCCAACTCTGGAACATTTTCCTCATGTAAGTCTGCTCGGAGAAACATCCAGGCTGCTTCTGACAGCACCGTGTTTGTCTCATATTTAAACTGTATATTTGCTTTACTCATTGTTTACATGCAAAAATTAAATCTTTCCATGCAGCCATTCAGCCTGAAATCGCAAAGACCCAAATGACGTCTCAGCACAGCGAACAGCGCGTTGATCTCGACCGATAAACAGTTAGAAATAAGAAAAATTCATTTCTCGCATAAAATATTTAATAATTGTCAAAAGGCATAAACCACAATAACGCGTCCAAAGCAAAGACTTTCTCAAAATCACAATCGTGTCTCAATAAGCTTATTTCTGTGGAAAAGTAGCAATACTGCACCTGCACGTACGCGTACGTGCGCGTGTACGTGTGGACATGCGCGCACACGCGTGTACCTGTGTGTACGCGGCGAGTCCGTGTGCGCTGGCGTAGCCGCCAGTCACACTCACCTGTCAAAGTTTACAGTAAAGAATTTTTTGCACGATTACAAGTTTTTATCCTATGTATGCATAAAACCTGATCAGATTCGTTTTAATCCTCTCGAAGGTGTTCACGGTCGAAAAAACTTGTGTGGCATCTTAAATATATTAAGCGTAACTCACAATAATTCGACAATAATTCGTGTAAAACTGTTTTTTATAGATAGATAGATAGATAGATAGATAGATAGATAGATAGATAGATAAATAGATAGATAATCATTGCAAATTGCAGAAAACGGCCCTGTACCAATATTAAGGTTTATAGTCTCGTCATACACTAAATATTAAAAAAAGAAAAAAATAAACGAAACGATCCGTTGTACTGACATTTCACTTATATTTTAATATTAACAGTAAATATAAATATTTTGGATTCAAACTACTTTTATTTTAACCTGTTAATGCAAATGAATATTTTCTTATATTTTCAACTTTTAATATAACGAATCCGACAATCACACTGATTTTATAAAAGTAATATTATTTCGTTTTACTTAACCTGCATTTACAGCAAGCTTTCCTGTAGCAGTCCGAATAACACAAATGTTAGAAGTGACAGAAAACAGTCATGGTTTAAATAAAGTCAGAGAAGTTGGTCCTGAATTTTGACGAGATTTCAGTTCTACATGACAGACTACAGTGTCAGATAACCGGTTTGGACACCATGTGAGAACCCAGCAGGTATTGCAGCATTCAGAATTTTTCCCTGAAGGTTACTGGTTTGAATCCCACTCCTGCTGCAAACTACTTTTCCTAAACTCTATATCATTTTAAAGTAAATTGTCCAACACTCTTGCCTTGGACAAAGATGCATATGAAAATGAAGTTTAAAAAGTCACTGTTTATGCTTTGTGTCTAAGTCACTGTTTAAAAGCTGTTTATGTCAGAATTTGCTGTGACTAAGCTTCTGGATGCATTTTACATTCACATTTATTCTACAGTCACTTGACCACTGAATTTTAGGTTACAGATAATATGTTTACAGGTGTTATAGCTGTACAGGATGTATACTTTGCAAAAGACAGTCATGTTTTGGACACATGTGGTAATATTGACAGCTTCCCCCCATCCCCCACCCCCTGCTCCTGGTGTGTTCCTTCCTTCCCCAGTGGTGTGGCTCTGTCCAGGGCACATTTTGAGAAGCAGCCCCCCTCCAACCTACGCAAGTCCAACTTCTTCCACTTCGTCCTGGCACTCTATGATCGACATGGGCAGCCTGTAGAGGTGGAGAGGGCCGCCTTCGTCGACTTTGTGGAGCACGAGAAGGTGTGGTTTTTTTGGAGGGGGAGGGGGTGCTATGGAGACATGTGATGTCATAAATCCAGTTATCGTTTAGATGGAGCTAAATGCAGGCCTTTCTCAAGTTTAAACTTTTCAAAGTTTTATTCTGGTTAGCTGCAAAGGGTTTTAAGGAGAGCCACAAAGTCACACAACTGCAGGTGAATGTCAAGTGCTCAATTCTGTGGTTAAACCCAACCAAATGGAATGGGTCCAACAGGAGGAAACTGCGGTAACTGAACACAGTCTGAAGCTGTTAGTGCAGTTTCCACATGTGTTTTTTGACACTATTGGTCACAATTTATTCAGTGCTTCTTCCCTAAATTATACAGCACAAAGATAGATATTTAAGTCAAACAGTTTAAGGTTAAGTAGACTGCTATATGGCACAATAGTATATAGGTAAAAATATCCCATATCCATTTAGGACAGTACTTCTCTGCATGAATTTCCATGGTATCCTCCACCCAACATTCACAAAGCACCCCCCCACCACTGATGCCAGCTCCTTGGACTGTGGGCCACAGGAGCTCCTTTGAGGCCAGTTAGTGAGGGAGAGAGAAAAAGAGAGAGGAAGAAAGTAGTGGACAGGAGGCCTTGGGGATGAAGGGATGGAAACCATTTCTCTGTCAAGGTTGACTGCTGCTCACCCTCTGCTCTGTAGCAGTTTCATCTGAGAGGGTCTCTGGTGTTTTAAAAGACATAACGTGAAATCGCACATGCGCGCGCACACACACACACACACACACACACATACAATTCCTGTGTCCAGACAAGTCATTCTTTAACATGCTTGCTCTTTAAGAGTACCAATTACAGGAACCGTTCTTACATTTTCACAAAAAAAAACCACATGAGAAAACCAGCTACTCCAGAGAGAGTCATGAGATCATGGGCCACAGGGTGAGCAGCAGGATGTGCCTCCGACAGGAAACCAGTCCATCGCCTGTTCACCTGAACAACAAACCTTTGGATGTGCACACAGGTCAGCAGTCCTCCACTGAGCTGTCATGCAGCCTTGAATAGAGCCATACATTTTGGCTATACATTTGTGCACCATGTTTCCCATCAAGTGACTTTGTAAGGCAGTATTGAAATTACTCCAGATTCCTTACTGACTTACTTTACAGCTCAGTAAAGTTTGATGGTGCCTGGCTGCAACAACTACTTATGGTATCTTCCACATAGAAAAGGGTGGCATGTGCTTGGCGAGTAGTGCCTGGGGGATGGCAGTGGTGCACTGTGGGTGCACCACAGTACTGAGCTACCTTGTTGTTATCCTTTTCAAAGGAGCAGACCGGAGAGAAGACAAACAATGGAACTCACTACAAACTGCAGCTCCTCTACAGCAACGGTGAGTCCTAACGTCTGCTCAGTCCATTTCTATACCGTATTGCCTGCAGCCTTACCGGGCGCCACAGTTTCAACTTCTCACCCCTTCAAACCCAAATGCCACACACAGGTTTCACAACAGGACTACTAATGTTCAGTTACAAAGCTCTAATGTACCATGCTTCATATCTGGGACTGTTGACCTGCTGGTGGCCTTAACTAGGCTGAGAACCAACACACCAGACATGGGGAGAGATGCTGATGGGCAGAGCTGAAAAAAGCATTCACCTTCTTGGCTCTTTGCTGCGAAACAATTTTAGTTCAACTGCAAAGTTTTCCCACTCTCCTGATGTCCCTCCAGATCTGTCGTCTTTGAATGCAGATCTAATCCTGAACAAATGCCGCTAGCTTTGCAGGCTTAATAAAGGGAAATGAAGTACATGCTACCCCCTATGGTGTTACAACATGAGATGTGAATGTGATGAGGGTTTCAGATCCCAGGAGCCCCCCTCCCTCTACCCACCCCAATCCCCTGCCTCACCCAAGGGAGATGAGATAAAAGATGTGCTCCAGATTGCTTCCCCCATCTCCACTCTGCCTTCACCACTACCTCCACCCCCCAACACTATCTCCCCCGTATCAAACACCACTCCAGCCCGTTGAGGAAAATAGGAAGACTTCACATATGCACGTTCTAAAAGATGCAGCCCTGTATCCTAGATGAACAGAAAGGTATTTGTAAGGTACAGCATTAGTTACTTTGTAAAGTGAACCAGATTAAAGCAAATCGGTGAATTCGTCCGTAGTGGATGTTTAAATTCTGTAAAATCTGCAAGCTTTGTTGATCACTGAGAAGCACTTTTTCCTACTGCACCGTTGTAGATGTGCTAGCGGGGTTAAGCCCAACATGCCTCACTCAGCCTTTCTCAGCTCTGATTTCTGACCACTGGTCAGTTTTCCAGCAGACTGAACATCATTCAGCAGCTAAAGGTGGATCCCATCTGTAAGGATGGGAAGAATAGGATTGGTTCTTTCATTTAATAAGATTGACTTTCAAAAGTTGAAAATTATGATGTGTTGTGTTTGATGTTGGGTACTGATAATGCAGTTTAAATATATAAGATTAACAAAGAGGGTGGCTGTGGTGACTGACACGTCTACATCTTGCCTAAGGAGTTGCATGTGTGTGGGTGTGTGTATATGTGTTTGTTTCTTACACCTTAAGGGGACATTCTTTTCAAAAATGCTCCCTCCCATGAGTAGCACATGTAGAGAAATAGGAGGATGTTCTCAGAAAACAAAATGTCTTTTTAAAAGTTTAGTCTGACTTTAAAAAAACTAAAGGTACAAAAAAACCATTTAGCTTCCCATTTTCATGTTTTTTTCATTTTTTGCTGGAGAAGGAGGTAGCGGTTGTAAAGGGAAAATTCCAAGAAAGATAGGAAAACAAGCCTGTGTGTATGTGTGTCACCAGGGGTGCGGACAGAACAGGACCTGTATGCGCGACTCATCGATTCTGTCACCAAACAGGTAAGGGGTCTCACAAGTTCTGTCCCGTGCATGTGTAGCACTGTGGCTCAGACCACAACATGGCAGGACTTCTGAAGTCAAACTCAAATCTGCCTTGCTTTTGCTTTTCTCAGCCTATCTCCTATGAAGGACAGAACAAGAACCCTGAAATGTGCAGAGTGCTGCTCACGCATGAGGTCATGTGCAGGTCAGGCTCTCTTACACAACACACACACACACACACACACACACACACACACACACACACCAGAAATTGGGAAGTTAAATTCCAATTTAAGATTCATTCCCAATTAATGCCAATGAATTCTGTCTTCAATAAAAAAGGACTTTTAAACAGAACTGTGTTGACATTTCTAACTTTAAAGCACAGACTAATTTAAAAACTGAGAATAGCAGAAAGAATTCCTGTTGATATAGAATGGAGGTCAGGCTTTATGTATTTGCAGAAAAGGCTCTGCAGAAACACCTCTTCTTTCAGCAGAGTCCATGGGTATATACAATGCTTCTATTTTGCAGTTAGCCAAGTTTGGAAATATAAGGACACCAATAACAAGTCCACTGAAAATGGAATTAAATACACTGAAATCAGAATAAAAGAAATGACACAACAGTTTAAAAATGTAAAACAAAAAGGCTGACACCCTTTTTGATTCAGTTTTGGGTTGTAGGCCAGAATCTCCCCTTCGATGCACCATGAGGTTGTGCTTGTTTCTCTCTGACTAACAGTTGTGTTATAGCTACATCACCAATTACATTGCATTTTTGTCACCTTATTCTATATTTTCTTTTTATTTCAGATATTATCTGTCCCTTTTTGAAACAAATCCATTCAAACAATTAAACTTAATCCTCATAACTGTCAAATAATGTTTTTTGTGGATTATACTGGCCATTCTCAGCTCTCAGTGACAGTAACTTTTACTGTGAATTATTAGCCATCGCATATAAAGAAACTGATAAAAGATTGCCTTTGAATATATTTAATAAGTTAAGAAAAAAGTTTTTTCAAATTGTGAGAGTTGATAAGAGTTAAGCATGTTTCACCACTGCTGTAGCCATTTTTTGCACTTAAATTGTGCTAGCAACGTTCTGATACACTAATAGTCAATGTAAGGTTTCAAAATAACTGCAAAAAGTTGTAAAGGTGGAAATAATGACCTTTTTTAAAAAATAATTTTTGTTGACAAAGTGTTGTAGGTTGTTCGTAACTGTTCCTGCAGTTTTGGAGGCAACCTAAAAGTTGTATAAAGTTTGAAACTATGCTGCTAATGTGAATTACGTTAATATTCTAATGTTTAAATTGTCCCCAAAGGAAAATTTGGCAATGTCTGTTTTCCACACAACAGTGTGATGATTCACAGTGGTAGTGGATGGAAGTAGTAATATTTTTTGAACGTTAAGTTCTTTGTTTTGGTGAATGATCTACAGCTTTTTACTATAAAAGGATGCACTGAGGAAAACAGCAATCTGGCTATGAATGGGTTATCCAACCTAAGAGCCTTTAATTCGTACACATCCATGCAAACTTGAAACCATGTACGCTTATGCTATATTACCATCATCTGTGTTCTCAAGCTTTGCCTCGTGTGGTCTGTGTTCAGACGCAGGTTGTGTTTTCATCAATTCGTTCATTTGTGTTCAATTGGTAAGAACAGTAGTAACAGCCCAACATAGTAAATTCATTTTATCATTTTTTTTCTATTTAATAATTTTTAAATTTCTTCATTTTTACACAAGTGTGATTATTACATTAAATTATTAAAGAAAAGAAATTTAATGCAATTAGATATGACACTAGACAAAAAAGTAACTGCAAAAAATCACACAAATGTATATTAATTACCCCATAACCTTTTAGTAAGGAGAGGATTAATAGTTAAAGTGTTCTTTATCACCGTGAAATGGATATTTTACAGTATAGGGATATTTTGGGGAAATTAATTAAGGATTCTTTGATGAAACCGGAATGAATAATAATTGTCCTCATATAAAATAATAGAAATAGCTTCTTGATATTCGAGTTTGCGGTATTTGAGCAAATTTTAGGAACCAATTACCAATTACACTTGGATACTGGGGTATAGATACACTTGCTATATTTCAACCTGTTCTTCACTTAAACAGTACACTGCCATTTCTGGCTATCAAAGGATTTCAGACTCAGTGCATTTGAAACCCTCATTGAATGTAAAAAAAAAAACTGGTACAGTAAATTTTTCCTTTTCTCCTGTTGTGCACCTGGGTTGTTGGCTAATTTGCTTTTTAACAGATTCACGATCAAAGTCATCAATGGAATACAGCCGAAATAGCTAAGTTGTACATTATTTAGCTAGCATTAAACTAGCTGTATGGTGGGAGCCACAAAAATGATTGATTCTGTCTAAATGATCTCTAGTTTAGCAACCCAACTACCAACTCAACTATATTGACTGGGGAAAGCCAGCTGAGAAAATGTGCTAAAACTTACAGGGTTTTGCAATTGTTTGAATTTTGAGTCATCATTAACTGTTAACTGTTTGCAAAGTGTTACTTTGCTCCTGGGTCTTATTATGGGACAGCTGACAACTGTGCTCATAAGTTACCGTTTTGCATTTTACTCTGTATTACATACAGTCTAACATTTTTTTTCAGAGCTCTTCCTTAGAAATCTGGCTATGTGCTGTTTCTTAAATATTTTCATACAGCACGCTTACGTTATCACTGTTGTTAACATTTCACAAACAAAAATACAAGTGGAACGCAAAACATTATGATACCAGACCAAACATGCATGAACTGTGCAGCCTAATAAATGACTTAACTTACTCATTTAAAAAAAAATAACAAACCACAGCCCTTTAGGGGCACGAATTCTTCTGCCTGTAGAAACTCAACGTGAACCATACCACAAACAAGTCGGTACGTTTTAGGTACGCCGGACATGAAAAAGGGGAAACTGGATGCTACTTGGGTAAACAAAGTCAAACCTTTTCACCCAGGATCTCAGACATGAGCTTTGTTCCAATGTTGGGTGGAAGAACCTCCAGTGGTCACTCTACCAACTTTTTTGGGCAGTGTTTTTGGGGATTTGTAACGGAAACCATGTACAGACAGTCTGGGCTTTAATTCTTAGTGTGACAAATGTTGAAATATGATTTACGATACTTTAGATTTAGCTGTGTGAGAAGGGGAGCTCAGCATGTTTTTTTACTCAGCTTACAGATGAACTGTACATTTTCATGCAGGTGGCAACGTGCTACTCGGTAAGCCAAACACAAGTTTAAAAAGGAACGAGCACCATTAAACATTGAAAGCAAGGGTGAAAAACGCAGGGTGCTAACAGTGGGAGCCCACTGTGAGCATTAGGGGTATAAAAATTGCTCTGGGTATCGCTGTGGCAGTCACTGCATCACAGAACGTGTGTTGGGCTGAGGCTGATGGGGGCGGGGGGTGACCTGAGGTTTAGGGAGAAGGTTGGGGATGGGAGGGATTTACCATTGTGTAGGCAGCAGATGCCCAAATGTGACTTACAGCTGGCTAATAACAGACCCAGAGAGGCAGAGGGCAAGCCTCACAGCTGGGTACTGAGTCTGTCAGACAGCGGGGGCCGGCAAGGGGCAGGGCCACGCTGGGACACGAGAGAGCTGAGCCGAGGTGTAGGGGTGGCAGATGGCTAGGGGTTGGGGTACTTTTGTTATGCAGGGATGAGGGAGGGGGAGGGCAGGGAGGGGTGTCTATACACAAAACTCCAGAACTCTAGCTGATGGAGTTGGGGTACTGAGGGGGTGTGTGTATTGGGAGGACAGGGGGTATGGTGTGGGTGGGGGATTCATATGTGTATACGTGTGTTGGACTTAAAATGGGAGGCTGCTTTTCATGTCGAGAGCGGAGATGAGAAGGAGAGGGTGGGGTGGAGTTTGATTTCAAAATCGCCCAGACAGATTGCCAAGCTGGCCTTTTTTGCCTTTGAATGCACTCCCCCTGTTGTTGTGCTCTGTTGTACTTTCCTTTCTCTCCTCCTTTTATTCTGCTGTTCTCTGTTTTTATTAGTTTTGTTCTCCTGTGCTTTGGTGCCCCAGGGATGGCCTCTGTGTCAGGCTCTCGGTAGAAATGGGTCTGGGGAGCTTCCTTCATGGTTCTCCCTGGTAGATGTAAGGCCCTGTTTGTGTTTCAATGTCGGTGATCCAGTTTGCCCCCTTCTTCTGGTCACAGCCGCTGCTGCGAGAAGAAGAGCTGTGGCAACCGAAACGAGACCCCCTCGGACCCCGTCATCATCGACAGGTGAGGCCCGTTCCTGAATACACCCACAAGTGCAGAGTCCTGCAGCAACACTGCTCTGTGTCACTACCAACACACAGTGCCCTTGTGTACTTATTTTTTTAAACAAAAGCAGTGTCCATTTTGTCATCCCACAAATCAGTTGTCACAGTTATTGGCAATAAATTCTTTGGAGTTGGTAGGGACTGTTACAGGGAGCCCTGGCAGGAGATACCTGGGAATTCACAGCCAAGTCTTGAAGGGACCAATATGATGAATGGAGCACCTTGGCTTTTTTAGACCCTGGGCCAGGTGTTGCCACACCCTGGCCTGCCACCCTTCTCCACATACTCTCCGTTGAGGCCAACTGACTGACCCGTTGACCATCTACTACACACAATGAAAGGAATGCTTATGTTTCTGCCATTTACAAGCCTCTGATCCCCATATTCTTTCACATACAGTTAGGAGGTACCAAAGTCCAAGTCTTGCTTGTGTAGTTGGAGATTAAGGTGTCTTCACTTTCCCATTTCCTTTCTTCATTTTTGCATATTTGGCCATAAGTATCAAAACTTGTTTAAGGTTGTAACTGCTTTAGTTTGTACTCTGGCTGTCGAACACTGCGATTATTATAATTCGGATGAAGGTGAGCTGTGACCTGTGTCATATTCTGTACTGAAGACCATACCAAAGGTCTGTAAAATATAAAAGAGGAAATGTTTAAAAAGACCTAGACTAAAACACTTGCTAGATACACGTAGAATTGTTCTTACAAGGAATGTAGAGAAAAAACCTTTCTTGGAGAAACACATTTGTCAACAGTTTACCATGGTATTAAATGTGTGGATCAAGATTTTTCTCACCTGAGATTACCTGCCCGCTCTGTGTGTTGTTGCCATGACAGCGGTCCTCCCCTCCCATCTATGATGTTCTCTGACTCGGTCTCCCTCTTCCCCCAGTGGACAGTCTCTCCCCATCGTCCCCCCTCACTCCTGCTCTCTCGCTCGCACTTTTTTTTTTTTTGCCCATCTCCCACTCTTCTGTTCAAGCTGGCTGCCTGTTGACAGTGTGTCTCAGAGGATCGCTGAAGATAGTTTTCTTATAATGGAAAAAGAAGTAGGCTGTTGTCTTTTGACTTTCCCAGAATTCCTCAGCACAGCTGTTTTTCTCATTTTGCAAACTGCTTTCCCAAAGACCACCGCTTCCATTCCTCTCCTTTGCCATAAAAAAAACATACATTTATAAGTTACTCTGGGGAGTTTATAATATGAAGGATATATTTCAGTATTTCGGTGTTGGCAGACTAGCAGCTCTGTGTTTTGTGTAGGATTGAATCAGATCCTTAACACACCATCTAATTATTAATTTGGGTGTTTTTTTTTCCATTTACGAAGGCAGATGCATAAGCCTGGGGTGGTCCCCCATTTGTGGGTAACATGGGATGGTGGTGCCTCCATTTGCACTTGCAGTGTATTTCTATTTTTCATCCAGCTACATGCTAGACAGTTTGGAAATTTGTGAAGGTGGATGAACTTATACAGAATACATACGCAAGCATAAATTGCTGTGTTGCGTACGGACGACCAAATCTTTGCAGGGACTTTAGCGTAGAGCACCGTAGGCCACCTTGGACAAAAGTGTCAGCTAAATGCTAGTTAATACTGTAATCGTTATACGTTTGCAGAAAAGCGTCTGCTCAACCCAAACGGAATCGTAAAGGTAAAAGAGAAGAATTTAAGATAAACTGATAGGCCCTAGTTTTTCGTGTTTGCATGGATGTGTTCTACATTGGTATGTTGTGCGTTTGAACTGGGAGTCACTTTTATCCGAGTGGGTGTGCTTGTATCGTTGGCCGACTGCTGCATCGGTCCGCGTGCATGTGTGTATGCGGGTCTGAGTGTGTGTGACCCCCATCCTGACCTTTCTTCGGGTCACAGCTTGGAGCCTACATTATTAATGTGTCTGCAGCGGGGAGATGGGCGGCGTTTGGTCGGCTCTGGTAATCAGGTCCCAGCTCTCAGCCCAACACCTGTTCTCCTATTAGCATGCGTAGCACCGGAGGCCACTCCGTGCCGCCCCGAGTCCCACCCCTTTGCTCCGCGGCTCCCTCACGCACCCAACACCCCTTCCCGGTCTCCCTCGATCTGTCCCTCCTTTATATTCCCTTCTGTACCTTCATTGTCCTCTGTCCTTCCTGCTTCTGGCTTTGTACTGGCACTCTACAAGTTCTGGAACACTGTCTCAGCTCAGCACTTCATCAGCCAGAAGGCACTACCGTTGACAGTCCCACTGTCTTCCTTCCTCTTCGCTCTTTCCTCCCCAGCCCTCCCCTCCCCAAAGGGCCACATTTTCTCTGCTCCTCCCATTTCTATCTCATTTTACAATAATTAGCTGGTGTCATTAGAGCTCCTCACAATGACAGGGGATTTACAATTCCCTAAAACCTCCTTTCTCCCACTTTCTAATCGCCCTAACATATTACCAGGGCCATGCCCTGCTTACCCTTCTGTCTTCCCTGCTGCTCCCCCTGCCCTAATCCCAATTACACCGAGGCAAACAGAGGCAGACGGCTCACGGGGAGAGCCGGGGAGGCGAGTGGCGGAGGGCTGCCATTGAGGGCTCATTATGGGGCATGAGCACCAGCGGGGCAGTGACAGGGCTGCCACTGGCCCATTTAGGGGCAATCGCGGAGAAAATGCCATGACTGGTATCTCCTCCTCTCTACCGGTCATTGCCACTTACATCCTTCTTGACATCTGACGTTATCTCACAAGACCGATTGAGATTCGCTATGCTGCGGTCCCTCTTGCTTGTAACCTCTTGGCTTGGGACATTTGATCTCGGCCCTTTCATTATATTAAAAGCGTTGGTAGCACTTTTTGGGCTACTTTGTTTCATTTCAAAGAAAAATTATTTTCTTGACTGTAGCTTTCATTTAGCCCATTATTTACTTTGATTTGTTTAGCTGATGATGGGTGAATTACCCTTTTGCTTAAAAGTGCTATAGCAGGGGGAGGAATTCAAACCTGGGTCCTTCAAGTGCAAGGCAGTCACTCTAGCTGCTATGTTAATGACTCAGCTGCAGAGCTTTTGCTTTAATCCATTTCTAAAAAAACAAACAAAAAGCACAAGCAAATAACTTAAATAAAGGCTACATGATGTTCGCATGGACACTTATTCACGGCAAGTTCTGACCTTAGAAAGGATATCTGCTTTTCACAACCCTATTATTGCAGAAAAGTGCAAAGAGTGGGTACAGATGCACTGTATAAGCCACAAATAAAGAAATATTTAAAGTTGTGGTTGCCCTGGGGTCTGTGAGGGCCAATTACCTTTCCCGGGTCAATATATAGACTGACAAAAAGCAAAGAAGAATCTATCAGATGAAACAGAAAAGGTGGGGGGTGCCGATCAATATCATGTGCTATCTCACTAATTGATCGTGTTTACACAGGGGGTCTTTTTAAGCAGCTGAACATCAGGAGATTAATCGAAGGGAATTCTCCAATCTCATCAATATTCATTTTCCATCCCCCAAGAAGACTCACGCTTCTTTGACTGAACACCAGGAAACAGGCAAAATAAGAAATGCTAAAGAAATTCGTTCAGCAACTTCTTTTTGGACTGAATTTGCAACAGCAGCAACACATTTACTCCAGCGGACCGGACATGTTTAACCCCCAATGGGGCAAGCACAACTGATGCTGTTATCGGTGAAAGTAATGTTGTGAGGCTGTGGGCGGTTGCCTCAGGCTGAGTGGAAATGGAACCCATTTCTTCCCCCGCCTGGTTGTGGACACCGTGGTTTTGGGAGCAGCACTTTGTGCATCGGATACCAGTGGGCCTGGTTTGCATTGAAGCAACCAGTATGCTGCCACTTTCTTCCAGTTATTCGCCAATGTATTGTACGAGAAGCGATGACAATTTGTTTTTAAAAATGAGCTGGCCGAAGGTTAAGCTGTAGTCAGATTGTATTCATTAATGAATTTTTGCCTTGACAGTCTGCAGCTGTTTTTACTGCATTTCCCTTCCTATGTGGAGAATTAATTTGCCTTCATCTCCTTAGTTTGGTCTCAGTGCGAGTGGTGTTTGTGTTGCTCTGCACGTTTGTGTGCTCTTCGTAGCGCTTCTGTCCGTGCATCTCTCTTGTCAGTCTGTGAGGTTTTACGTTTGTCGCCCCTCTTATATTTACAAGACATCCCAGAAGTTTTGAAGATAGTCAAGATAACCAGTCGGTCAAATTAAAGTCATACTGTGTAGTGTACCGAAATGTTCGGGTGTTCGAAGCACCTAAGTGGCCCCGGTGGTTTTACTGAATTTGTTCTCCTCATTGAGATGACTGCTAGAGATGGGTGGGGGTTGAGGGATAATGGTTGCTGCTTATCACACCACTACTTTTTACACAGATTTGTTAGCCTTTCCAGGTAATTTAAATGGAATAGAACATGGGCTCACCACCTCCATCTTGGAGGGCCCAAAGGAACATACAAGAAGGATTAACACTGCGGAAATGAAAAAAGTAACTGGAAAAAGACTTTTTTTTAAATAGTTTCAGCTGAATTCCTCACATGTCCAAGAAGCACACAAAGCAAAGGATGAGATTTGAGTTGCATTTTGTGATATTCTCTTCTTGATCTGTTTGACTCTGAGATGGAAAAACGGTGCTTTCAGAACTTGGAAGGCATAGTGTGCTGGTGCTAAGCTTTCTCTCTCATACCTTCCTCAGCTTCAATAGGATGTCATTGCAAAGTATTTGGGAGCGTGAGATATTTCGGTAGTTTACTCCAGGGATCCGTTAAAATGCATTCTCACCCACTTCATCCTCTAGCACAGCCAAACATTTAGCCAGAGGGCTGGTCCAACCAGCTTCTGCTAAATGCATTGCTGCAGTGGTATTTCTGCAATGGAGCAGTAATGTAATAACACTGTGTGTGCATGTGTGTGTGGTTGAGGGGGGCAGGTTGGACATAGTCAATAGGCCATGTAACCAAATGGCAGAATAGTAGCAGCAGTAGCATCGGTAGGTAATAGCAGGAAGCATAACGGTGGGCACCGCTACTTTTGAAATCAGAAGGATTAGATTTGAATCCAACTTCCCAGAAAGGTGCTTGCCCTACATTAACACAACAAAAGTTACATTGCTGTATAGATGGGTAAATCAGTGTAAATAGCTTTCGAAAAAGCTAAATAAATAAATGGAAATTAGACATGACTTCCATAAAATCAAGGCCTTATATGCCCTGCCACTGTCATAACCAAACTCTTAGCTGACAGTCCCTTTAGACACCATACTGCTGAGAGCCTCCAGCTCAGAGACCCTGGAGAATATGTGGATTAAGGGGAGAATCTTTGGTCCACGCGGTGGAGGCTGGGGTATCAGTAAGTGGGGATGGGGCTAAGACAGCTTCCCTGGGGGAATCGCAAGATGAGTCAGACAGACATGGGGAACATGTGTCAGGGAGCTCCAGCCACAAGGTTTCAGGAACAGAAAGATAAAGATGAGGCTTCCAGGAAACAACCCTTGAAACATGTGTGAGTTTTAGGCTGAATTTTAATTTAAGACAAGTGTACACCAGCATTTTAAAATAATGTACCTAACGTAGCTGGTGAGGCAGCACTTAATGTTTAGAGCTGGAGTGGGCTGGATGGCTGGACTTGGTTTTGACGTGGAATGGAAGCCTTTTTCCCACTTTCTCAGGGAGCACAACAGAGGCACTGGAAGCACTGCACACCAGCAGAGAAATGTTTTCACAGGAAATGGAAAGGGACTGCAAATGGGCTAATGTGCAGGAACTGGGGATTTTTCAAAGGACTGGGAGTAAGGTGTGCAGGGGGGGGGATGCCGTTCTGGTTTAAACTACAGATCCCCTAGCACCGCATGCTGCCAAGAACTGCTAGGTTGCTGTAGCATGATGAGCAGCAGAACTTTTCCACCCAGAAGGATCGTCCCATTTGTTTGGGCCTCTGACAGGTCCTACCTTTGGTAGCAAGGAACAGAACTCAGATGAACAGGAGTTGTTGGGGTGGGGAAGGGGAGCACAGTTCGTAGTAGTGACACATTAAGAAAAACCACCATGTGTGGAAGTTGTTGGGAAATATCAGCACGAGTGCCTCTCCAAAGAATGAAGATGCTCTAAAGGGTGAAGAGACACATTTCCAGTACCGCCGTGTGAATATGTGCTTTTCTTCAAAACGGCTGAGCATGAGCTACCTATGCGGTGAATTGGATGCATTTGTATTTATTGTGCACACAGTGTATTTTAATATCAGCGGGGGCCACCACTGTGTAAGCAGCAAACCCAACTGTAAACAACAGCAAGAATTACACATGCAGTAGTAAAACTACAAGAGTGACACAGTGGCTCAGAGGGTAGCACTGGTGTCTCATTGCAACTGGGCTATGCATTTGGATGTGTGCTCAAACCTGGTTCGTTCTGCGGGGAGTCTAAATGTTACTTCTCTTCTCATGTGGGTTGCCTCCACAGTCTAAAGACAAGCTTTTCAGGTGAACTTGTGGCTGTAAATTACCTGAATGAGTTGCTGAATAAATGCATTACATTGTTCTGCTGTACAGATGGGTGAATGACTGGAGGGAGTTTGATGTGATTTACAGTATTTAGCCCCATGAGTCTTTTTGGGCAAAGGTATCAGCTAAATACTAGTTAACAGTTACTCCAAGTTGCTTCAGTGAAAAGTGTCTGATAAATGAACAAATATCTGTGCATAGGAGCAGAGTCACCCGTTCCAACCCACAATCTGTGGCTGGACACAACTGCCTCAACCTGTTTTCCTCCAGTACCCAACCTGTGAAAAACGTACTATTAAATTAAAAGTATTCAAACAGCGTAAAAGGGTGCACACTGACAGCGACACCCTCAACCAGAGCAACAAGATCCACGTTCTTCTCCCCAGTCCAAGGCACCAGACCCATTAAGGAGCAGAGAAGGGGCATCACGTGCAGCTGAGGTCGGAGCAATTAGAAAACTCATTTAGACGAAACTAACCGACGCAAAGCAGTCGATCTCACTGGAGTGGCGGCGAGCGGTTTTTCCCGAACGTACGTCCCTTTGCTAACAGGGGGTACCGATTACACACATCAAAAGTGGAAAGTTGGCTTAATTGGGTTTTAATGCGGCTGTTTACTTTAGAGTCGTGGGGGGTGGCGGTGCGTGGCTGTTATTTTTACCGTTTATTGGAGGGGGCGGCCAGGTGGGGGTGGGGTCGCTCGGCCCATGGGAAAGGTTTTAAATTCCGCGCAGACTTAATGATGCCGACCTGTCCCCGACGCTAGACCGCTTGTTTGTTTGTTTGTCCAAGGGTCGGGAGTCTGGAAGGAATTTGTTGCTCGCAGTGCGCGTTTCCTGTTTCGCGCACCCTGAGAGGCCAGGAGACGACACATGAAGACGAGTCCATAATGAGGGTCGCATACAGTAGTTGAAAATAAAAGGAATCAAAAACCTCTTTGTAAAATGTACTTATTTACCTGCTTAGGGGTTGCACGCAACTTCTCAGATCTGAAAGGCAGCACAGATGGAGAATCGGAGAGACAAAGTGTTTTGGAAGGGGTGCAAATTCGGATCAGCGGTTCAGAAAGAGTCAGGTTGTCCATGTTCTACTGTGTGCGTTCTGTATGTGTGGGAGGGTTGCTGCCGCGCGGCTGTGTACGCAGGAATGTATTTCTACTGATGAATCCGTCAGGGTGAAGGGCAGGGGGGTGGCAAGGCTGCTGACAGCCTCCCAGCAGGCCTGCTGAGCACCTAGCAGTCCCCTGCCAGCGCCCCCACCTCCCACCCTGCACTTCTCTACACCTCTGGACATTTGCTGTGGATTAGCCACGGACAGTAAATTGCAGAACTTTGGAAACGCGAGTGAGTCCGTGCCCATTTCTTAACCCCCCCCGCCCCCCCGGCACTCATACCTCTATCAGACAACCCCTCGCTCTCCTTTTCCTGTCTTCCATCTGTCTGTCTTTTGCCCCATTTTCACCTCCCTTGACATTTTTGCAATCGGTCACATTTTTCCTAGACTTTAAAGTTACAAGGAGGCAGTCCCTGCGTTGGTGTATTTCTGCTTCCGTCGCATTTACGCTCATTTATTTGTTTGACACTCGTGTCCAAAACAACGTATAAATAAAGTGTATTTCGCTCCTGATGTAGAGTTATAGATGCAGACACACAGTTACCAAAGTGCAGTCAGTTTGTTCAACACCACCATAACTGTTTTGCTGGCACGCATTACACGAGCAGCTGCGTATAGAATTGATAGGAAATACAGATGCGATGGCGACAGATGGTGCGATGCAAGTTCACGGAACCGTTAGGAGATCCAGAGGGAAGTGATTCCGAAAGAAGTCCACTTTGAGATCTACCTTGACTGTGGAATGTGATACAGCAGCTATGAGTAGCAGCGGGAACTCAGTCTACCGCATGGGCGCGACGGCGGAGGACCTCCATACCTCGATTTTGAACCGCTCACGTTTTTTCCCTCCGGTCTCTCCTACATCTGTCCGTGCGTAATGCCGATGCGCTCCTTGCGTCGCTCTTCTCCGGCAGTTGGTGACTCCCTCCTTGACATCTTTTGTTTTGTCTGTTCCTCCATATTTCATACTCTCCCTTTAGACAACCTCCAATCTCCTTCAGTGTAGCCTGCCTGGAAACAGATGTTGTTTGTCAGATCCTATCATTACTGGCTAATTAAGAAGACGTCTCTCCTCATTCTGCTATTGCTTGCCTTCCTATTGATTCCCGCCAACATGCAGTTCACATTCTTTGTTCATCTGGGGGGGGGGTTATGAACGGATTTTGTCCTTCAGAAGCCAGACACGCCATCTGAAGCCATTTTACGTACTTTTACGAACAGGATGAGCGACACTCCCGAGAGGTCAGGGAGGACTGTGGCTGGTGTGCGTGCCTTTGCGTGTGCATGTATGTGTGTGTGTGTGTGTGTGTGTGTGTGTGTGTGTGCGCACGCTCATTTTTACATGCTGAGGGCAGATGCTACAGGTGCTGCGCTTCAGCATTCAAAGTAATGCGCAGAATTCTCCAAGCACAGCCATGTGGTAACACTACTAATTTATAGCAGCAGTGTTGCAGCAGTGCGGTGTGACTGAGTCTCTCCCTCCTTCTCTCCACCGCTTTTTTCACTTGATCGTACCCAGGGGTTCAACCTCTGTTAAATAATAAACATATTACTTTGCATGCATTTGACACTTTATACTCAAGTCACACTGCAGTGGTACCTATACTACACACCAGTTAACCATTATATCTGCACCTTAGCCTAAGGATTACATACATTGCGGTACCTTCAGTTGCTGCCGCTTCATTGTTGGTTTTTATAATCATGCATGTGTTGTACTTATAATACACGTCTATATTTGCACCTACGCTTGTGAACTCGGATGTGTGGCACGGCAGCAGGTTGATTTATGGCACACCTGAACCAATGGAAACCACATTTTGTTTCTGCTATAGATCTATGTGTAGCAAAATGGCAGCAAACATAAACGTACACAAACGGATCTGAGAGGGACACAATTTTGACAGCACTGCTACCCCAACCCTCTACAGATTTTTACATTTTCTCTCCTCTGCACCACTGTTCTTGGTGGTATCCAAGCCAAGGCTGAAGGAATTCTAGCATCGGCAAGCTTCACAAATCACAACTGTTCATTAAATGTTTAGGTTTGACACAATTAAGATCTCAGGGGCAAAAGCGCATCCAATCTGCCTGTCAGACTTTAAAAGGTTCCCTACTGGTTTTTTCTCCATAATGTCGGTACGATAAAGGAATGTTTCTGCAGAGCGGCGATCTAACTGGCTACCTTAAATGCTTATCTAAGTCTGTCAGTTTTACAAAGGATGGCATGTAAGTACATCTGTCCTTACGTAAGAGCTGATCCATGAACAAGAGCACCAAAGATGCTGAGAGACCCAAGAGTATCATAAGGCCTGAAACTAGGGCGGAAGATGACCTAATTCCATGTTCTTCCTTACCAAGAAAACCACATTCGTGGTCACCATGAGTCAGGTTTGATTTTATGGCATTTACCCTCACTTTTGTAGAAGGAAACAGCCTTTAAAAGGCTCCCCATGGCCTTGTACACTTAAAAATTCAGGACAGTAGATTCGCAACTGAGATGCAAGGTCCAGAAGGTGAACAGTTGGTTTGTAAAGGTGAGAACTCTATGAGGTGCACGTTGTTTCTTTTTTCACTTTGGACAGATGGGGGCAGGGGACTGCATGCAATGTGTGTAGCTAGTGTGAAAGGTCCCACCGTGGTATGCAACGGAACGGGTATCAGTTTGTGGTGGGGTCTCTGTGCCCCATTAGCAGGGTCAAAGGTTGGATGCCCCAAGGGTTGACCTTGCTGACCAGTCTGACTTCCAGTCTGCTAGGGGACCTTGGGGACGAAGGGTATTTATTACTGCTCCATCACCTCTTTCTGGCTGCAACCCCCCTAGACTCCCAGCTCACCAACAGCTTCCCCCCTAAAGGAAAACAACCACCCCCATCTCTAGGACAGGAGTGGGACTCACTTTCAGCCCAGGAGTTACATAAAATAGACTGGGCCCTAGCAGTACCAGCAACTAAACAACGCAGCACTATAACTAATATCGCTGCCATGCCAACACACAACAACCAAAAGGGCTATCCCACATGACAAATCAAACAGTGACACATAAGAGAGCCAAAATGTCAATTTTTCAAGATATTGTAAAATTACATGTTGAGTTTCAGTTCACACCCATTTCTCAGGGAAATCTTGACAAAGACTGTTCCACATTAACACAGAAGCAGTTCTCTCAGTAGGCCACTGGGCACTACCATCTTGTTTTGTCACCTCCTAGTTCTAGGTCATAACAATATGTTGACACAAGCACAAATGTTTCTAAGCGCTCCTGGGCACAAGGTCATTAATTTATTCTTCACAGACACGAGTGTAAAAATCAGTATTAGAACAGCTACACTAATTCAAATTAAACAGAACATGCCAGACTTATTTTGAGAATGTGTGACTGCAATATTTTTTAAAATATGAAAAAAGGACTTTAATGTATTACTGCATGTCTCATTTCCATTTGACCTTTTGATAACACTGTGCACATCTTAAGTTTTAAATGTTTTCCGCTACTGTAGCTGCGTACCAAGAAATTGCATCCCGTGCCTCTGTTATATTCATTTATTGTGCAGTGTCCTAGCAGTGGGCTGAATGTCTGTGAAAACTGGATTTAGGGTTGGGGTGAATGGTGTCATAGCGACCACTTGCACGGTTTTCTCGCCGTGGAAGGTTATGGAAGTGATTTAGCTTTGCCTTCTCGGTCTGGACTGCACACATGAGCATAACATTCAAACACCGCGCACCATGAGCAGGACCTGAACCTACACCCAAGAGAGCAACTAAGTAGCTGGCAGATGATTTTTTTCCCCACAGCCGATCATAAAATAGCACATTGTATAGACAACTACCAGAGTAAAAAGACTGGTAAAATTATTTTATATGAGCTACCATATCCTTGAACAGCACACCTAGCATGGTGAGTGCAAGCTGCCTTTCTTATTTCATGGTGCACACCTGCTGTGCCTGACCCATCTTTAACCTGGAATGTGTTGGTTATTATGAAGTGCTTGTTCATTTTTAATCACGACTTTTTTACTCCCTTTGTGAGGACTTAATCTTCAAAATTTTAAGAAGAACAAACTTAAGAAACTTTTACGCAAGGCTTCAAAGTTTCAACAAGACACCCATGATGTGTCATAGGCTTGGCGTCACGTGGCTGATATCCATCAGCCTTTAGTTTAGCCACCTCCTGGAAATGATGTCCAGCAAATTTGAAAAACGACACCATTAGGCGACCAATCAACATTCAGATCAACGCTCAGTTTCGGCTGGATCGGCTCCAGAGGGTCCATTCCTCGCACGCCTAAATTTGCAGAACTGGCGTCACAATGCTTTTTTTGTGTTTGTGTGTGTGTGTTGGGGGGTGTATGGCCACGATTCGGTTCGGCTAGTTGTAGCGACCCGGCATTATCCAGTCCGTTCAGGAAACACCTATTCGGCCCACCGGGAAAAGTCCCGCCTCTTCCGGTTGCCACTCCAGCAATGCCCATTGCAGCCTTTGCTCCTGTCCGCTGCTCTAACTGCCCTGCATCTTTTTTCTTCCTCCCTCCATGTTTATCTGAGATTTTAAAATTCGCAGCACAGACTCGAAGATCAGGACCACAGAGCTAGAAATGATTGATCTTGACAAAAGCCCTCAGTGTTAGCTTGAAGCACCATCACAACCCTCTCCCCCTGTTAATCTATCTACTTGGTACTGGGGCTGAGCTACTGAAGTCTGAATGACCGCTGACCTCACATGTGTGGCTGTGTGTTTACAAACTGGTAGGTGCCATGTGTACGACTGTGAGTTACTGGTGCTCGCAATGTGTCAGAGGAGCACACGAAGGTCCTCTGCATGTCAGTATGTTTTAATGCCTCACATCTGGTTTCCTAATTTTCCACTACCCCTCCCTTTACGGCCAGCTCATGTCAGGACACTGTTTTGTTTTTCTAGGGTGGTAGGGGGCTCTGATGAGTGATTGTCTGGACCACAGGACTATAGCCTTCTCCCTCTCCCTTCCTTTTCACCTCCCTGTTTCCCCTCTCCTCCAGCTCCCCTCTCACCCACCATTGATTCCCACACTCTTTCTCCCTATCCAGTCTCCCGCTTATGCACATCTGTGTACCTGGCTCACTTGCAGGGACTGTTCATCCATCTTCCCCTTCTATCCTATCCTATAGTCTCACTCTGCATCTGGCCCTCTTTCCCACTGCCTCTCTCCCGGTGGTCCAAATGGAGAGCCTAGGTATTCTCTACAGGTGTCTCATCACTCAGCCTCCCCCATCGACAGCCACCCTCCCTCCCACAGTACGTTGCCTTGTTCCAGTCTGTGATACCTTTTGGAGTTCAGTCACACATCACAGGAGCTCTCCCAAACACACTCTCACTGTAGCTGCCTCCCTATTAGCGATCAACGGTCACATTGCGATGCCAGCGAAATACTAAATGCGAACCTGAACGTTTTCGACTCTTTTGATGTTTTCAGGGTTGCAGTATCAACAACAAACAATGCCGGCGCCGCTGAACAGCGCTTAGGCGCGTTTCTTTCTTTCAGTTGTCTCTTACCAGCTGTGAGCACTTGCCCCCACAAACACGAGGGTGGGAAACTGGAAGTATGATCAGACCACAGCTTTTTGAAATATTGGTATTCTTTGTTAGCAGAGTCCTTTGTCCAAGGTGGTACATAATGTGGGGACTGTGCAAAGCAAACAAGCTCACAGGTTTATTCGATTTTTATGTTTTGATATATTTGTATTTTTAAAAGAATATTTTAGATTTTTTCCGTTATGATCACGAGATAACAATCAGGGAAATGGTGACACAGCTTTACCACATGATCAGACAAAGGAGCACAAACAAACTTAAAGGCAAAGTCAATGAGGCGCTATGGGAAAGATCACGAGCAAGACAGAGGAGCCAATTCTAAAAACATTGTCATCTGCTGAATGACCCTGTGGCACCCTGGTCTGTCCCGCAGGACAGCTTTGCAGGCCTGGCTAACATGTGGTCACGTGGGGATCACCAGTCTGGAAGGGAATCGGAACTGGAACGGAGATGACAATGGACAGGCAAGAGCCGGGGATGTTAACACACTCCGGCTTGGAGGAGGTAATTTGAGAGTGGAGCCTCGGTGAGCCTGAATGATCAACGGAATCATCAATTGGTTGATGACAGGGCCGACATAGCAATGCTTTCGAGATTGTTGGCATAAATAACCACGAAAAGCACAGGAAGTGATGAAAAACCACCGAGCATGCAATCGTGGGCAACAAACAAACTGTGACTTTTCTTTCTAATTCTACTACCTGAACTGCGTTCTGGGCTATTTGTGTGGAAAGCACAAGTGTCAGATGATGATTCGATCTCTGGGTGGTATTTGGAGAAGAAATAAGTGCAAGTAAACCCGCTGCACACATGGAATACCGACAGATGTGATTAACTTATTGAACAACTGCTAATACTGCCGCTTTTGTCATTTGCTCAACTTTGGCTGAGCAAGTTGTCACATTCCTGAATGGCCCTTGTTCGCTAAGCCGGTTTTGTGCCATGGGAGCAGCGGCAGACGGAGACAATGAGATTTTATCGGGTTTTTCGAAAGAAAAACATGGAAGCAGACTCCCTGCGGAGGTGTTTTGGGGGAAACTGATCCCCGGGTTTTGGGTTCTGCGTACCTTTTGTTTTTGTTTTCCAATAAGTATTAAGTATTCCTCTGGAACGGCTGGGGATGGGTGAAGCTGGGCGGTAGTACTGGGGTGATTGAACACACACGCGCACACACTGGTGGAGGACGACTTTGCCGCGCACTGTGCTGAGAGAAACCCGGCCCTGATCCGAGGTCAGTTAATACGTGTGTCTATCCGCCACTGGCGTTGTGTCAGTTTCCCAGCCAGTGGTGCCAGATCCAGACAGCTGCCCCTAGAGCTTTACCGCTGCTGAGAATTCCTCCCAGCTAAAACACAAAAGTGGACCCAAAGTACGCACTAAAAAAAAACAAAAAAAAACTTCTAAACACATTTACAAAGAACGCAATTTCCTAAACAAGCTATGCACGTGTAATTAATCCGTGCAAGCGGAAAAAAAAATCTTTAAAGCGGGACCACATTTCGGGCATGGAGGAGTCGTGCATCAAACGCACGTCCGAAGCATCACGTGCGCTTGTAATATTGCGCGCGTGCGTGTGTGTGCGCGGGGGTATGAATAAATAAAAATGTATGTGAAACTTTAAAAAAGAACTCGCACACGCGTGTGCGCGTGGTAGAAAAAAGGGTCTCCGACTTCTTATTAATTATGCAAGATTAGTCTAATTATAATTCAGCAAATGAATGTGTGGCAGAAGGTGTAGGGAAACAGGGCTGGGAGATTTGCATGTTAAGTGGGCAGGGGGAGCGGCTAATGCATGCTAATGTATGCACCATCGTCTTGCTTTAATTTCGGCATTTGCAGCTGTGTACGTCCGGACCGAGAGAGGGGGTTGAAAAGTTGACTTGGGGGGGGGGCAGGATCGGGGTACGGGGCCTTATAGCATCAAGCAGAAAGCTAAGAGGGGGCAATGTTTCGAGTGGCGGAAGCAAAGCCCAGAGAAGTTCGTCTCGCGCGCGAGCTTTACCTGGCGCGGTTACGCGGTAGTCGTACCCTCGTCGTCGGTCCTACGGAATTGGCCTCCGGGTGCGTGGACTGTGCGGAAGGGAAAAGCGCAGGGGGTGACTCCCATCCTCCGGTGCGGACCAGGCTGCATGGTGTCCTACCCAGAGTTGGGGAGGAACCTTTCCTTAAATTCACAGCAGAAGCGGCCATGCAGGAGTCCGGACCTTTACAGGATCTGGCTTGCGGGACTACGGCTACGCATGGCCCAGTCGTTGGCATCACCAAATGTCACATAAAAAAAAGAAAAAAAAAAGAAAAACCCAACCCGGAACTGCATGTCCATATGAGTCAGCTTCCTGTTTCAAGCCCTTTCACACACATCCACTCTGGGCTCAGCCTTCAGATACGTGGGCTCAGAGCTCCCAGCGCTGACAGATAAATCATAATTGCTTTCGGCCAACAACAATATTGATTGTGCTCAGCTTAAATAGCTCAAATCAAGAAATATTGGACAGTGTTTTGGAAGTGGAGCTACCCCAAGCCAGGCTCCATCCACTGGGGAGCGCGAGGGAGAGAGGTTGCGGACTGATTCAAGGGCCTTCGGCTGCTGCTAATATGAAGTCCTTCTCCAAACAAGCCTCTCCATTAAGATGACTTATATTTGCTGCGTGCACAAGGTGGAAGGGGCGGAGTGCAAAACATTTTTTTTTTCTAGGCATGCTGCTTCTCAGACATTTTTCTTTTTGTTTTCCCAAATACTTGCTCGTGTTATTTCTTGTAATGGCAGCGGACTGATCTGCCAAATTCCCTATGCCAGGAGACAAAGGTCACGCTGATGTGATTTTGTTGCCATTTTTGGGTCCTGCTTGCAGCGCCACGCTTTATCGTCTCTTGACTTTCATCATCCCATGTCTTTGCTTCTCTACCTGGCATCTTTTTTGTCTTTTTTGTCCCTGTGGTCTCCTCATTAGCCTCCTCCCCATCATGCTCCTCTCTGTGTTGGAATGCGGTCCTCGCGGTCCCCCTCTCTCATGTGCTCAGCGCTGGGACTTTGGGATTGCAGTAGGACTGTGTTGCCATGGCAGCGTATCGTGCTGCTGGACTGTGTACACCTGGGATTTGAAGTCTCTCTTTCTCTGTCTCTCATGGTCTCTTGTTCCCTCACTCATTGTGACTCTTTGCCTCAGAGAAGCAACTGTGGTTGACCACAACTGCCTGGTCAGATGACCAGCGTGTCCTCGCCCCCGTTTTCTCTGTCTGTTTTACACACACACATACACACACAGGCAAATCATGTTTTTTTCTCCGTATAGTTTCCATTTTTTTACTTTTCCATCTCTTGCACGCACAAACACACACACACACACACACACACACACACACACACACACAAACACACTGTATCATGGTCCTTCCCTCCCCAACAAGGTGACAAGCATAAATGGCGCAGGCCGATATTTTTATCTGTCTCACTGGTCTCTCCTTTTCTATGGCTGTTTTTCCCTGGGGCTTCCTTCCTTGCTGTTCCCAGTTGGGGGACTCAAACACAGCACAGTGGGGTGCCCAAGTCCCCAGAGTCCCTTCATACATCAGTATCGTTCACCAAAAAACTGCGGCAGCAAATTTATGGCCATGTGTGATAAATCACTGCTGTGATTTAAAGAAAAATAACACTGCGATACTGAAGAAACAGTAACAATGCAGGATTCACATTTATCACACACTTTCTTCCAAAAGTGACTTACAGTGTTAAGCTAGGTGACAAAATGATTTCCCAGTTAAACAACTGGGTAATTTTTACTTTAGCAGAATAGGGCAAGTGCCTTGCTCAAGGGTATTTCAGCAAAGCTGATCTGAAGGTGAGTCTGTGTGGCCAAAGGTGGCAAATTTATCCACTGCAACACTCGGGACCCCGGTTAAACAAGTAAAAGTTGTTGAAAATCGGCAAACGTAAAAAGTACATGTAAATGAAAAATTCCAACACAGAATGTCCAGCATTCCAACCAAGACAAAAAGTCCTCTGACCTGTTCACGTTCACCTTTGCTTGTCTTTTTTTTTTGTCTTTTCAAAATTGTAAGATGTCTCTTGCTTTTTCCCCTGCTTTTAGGTTTTTCTTAAAGTTTTTCCTCAAGTGCAACCAGAATTGTCTGAAAACAGCCGGGAATCCTCGGGACATGAGGCGATTTCAGGTGCGGCGAGAGAAAGCAGCAGAAGGATGTTCTGCATCACTTTGTGTTTGTCTTCGCACACTTCACTGCGTATGACTCATTGCATTGGGCCATTTTCAGAATATGTGAAATGCAAATAAAGCAAATCGTTGGACTTGATAGAGACAGGAAGATTGGGGCATGCAGGAAATAGACTGAGGTGTTTCAGGAAGTTGTCAAAAATTGAGTGATTGGCTCCAGATGGGGGAGGTCAGGAGCTGTGACCCAGGAAGTGGTCACAGGGGACACTTCTGCCTCACTTCCTCTGCTGTCTTTCAGCACAGGAGCCCCCGTCTGGCATCCTCCCCACTCGCCCCCCACCTCTGTCCTCCTGTGTTTGTATTAACTCATTCCCTCTGTCACATTCCCAAAAAATTATAGCCTTGCAAACACCTTCAGAGTCCCTCATCTCCTGGCTGAAAGGTTGTCCGGATAAAAGAGAACCTCAGTGCTGCTCAGCCTTTGACGATTTACACCTCTATGACTTTGGATTCCTAAGCCGATTCTTGCTCTCACCCATGACTGTACTGCATCCCTGTTCCTCGCCTTCAGTGCCAATTTGTTGGCCCTCCTCTGGACTGAGAGCACCGTAACAGCAGTCGGCAACCCTGTTTGAATACCACTGGGACTCCAAAGTGCCTCATGTTCTTGGCTGGCAGAGTAGCTAGAAAACTGGCTATTACTAGTTATGATCTGTTGTTAAAGATTTTAGTTAGTGAGGGGGAACTTATATGGGGACACACACACACACACACACATTAGTGATGTATGCCTCAAGGCAGTTCCCAGCTAATTTGTCTGGATGTAGACAAATGGCAAACTACACACACACACACACACACACACACACACACAGATAGACACATATAAATGCACACACAAGTGCACACACCAGGAAGGGGTAACTTCAGGGGGTGCTGGAGCAATTTTCATTTTCTGACCTGGGCATCACCAGGAAAATTTAGTTGGTGCTTATTAATTATTTACAACTAAAAACTTAAAACATACAATGCAGAGTTCTTTACTGTAAGCTTTACATTACATGAAATCATGGAAAAAAATAAGTAAAAAGTAAGATTATAGATAAATAAATAAACATGGCCCATTATTTTAAGATTATTTAAAGATATCATATTTTAATAGATGATGCTAAAATAAATATAAACATATAGTGACAAATAACTATACATTATATCATTCATATCTGTGGGGGTGCTGCAAGTCCATATTGCCCTGAAGCATGAAAAACGAGCCGCTATAATATATCAAATATTTCTCTAATTTATGCATTCATTTACTATTTAGAGTAAACGTAAAAAGTTAAATCATAAAATATAATGAAAAAAATAAATTTATTCTTACTTCTTTTATAAATGTTGCCTTGAAAAAACATTAGACATACAAATATGAAGCTTTTTGCTTGAGTGTAAAAGAACTTTGCAGGTGAGACTGAACAAAAAAAAAAAATTCTTTTTATTATTTTTTGGGAACAAGTTGCAAAAATGCAAACTTGGGAAAAAAAAGGGAACGCGAGGGATTGGGTGTTGCCATTTTCCAACTGTTTAAAACAGTAGCAATCATGTTACCTCAGAGGACACAGCATGTCCCACCGTCCTACGGTAAACAGGCAAATGTTACCCCTTCTGGTCCCTAACCCTGATGTTAACCGAGCAATGACTGCACAGGACATTGGAGAAGAACACACAGAGTGCTGAAAATCAAATTAGAGCCCATATATATCATTGCTATTTGTTCTGCCTTTGAACAGTGGAAAATGAAGATTCAGTCCATATGTTTGGTGTCAGCGAGGAAGTGTGGATGTGTGTGATAGCTGTGATGCTGAGAGCTGCTGGACAACTGCTGAGAGTGGGGAGACAGTGTAGGTACTCAGAAGACAGACTGCAGTGAAAAGACAGGGAGGAGTGAAACAGACAGTAAGAGGGAAAGGAGGTGGGGGGACTAGAAAATGGGAAGGAGTGTGGGAGGTAAGGACAGCATGAGCCAGAGAATGGTGGAAAAAAGGGAAACTGAGAGGCAGTTTAGGGAGTTATGGTATCTAAAATCAAATTATGACCACGATACATCACTGACAATATGAACCGACAGTACTGGGAATTTGCTGCTTCTGTGAGTTTGGTATGAATCCCTGTAATCTGCAGAACTGCGTCTGAAAAAACGTGGGATGGAACATGTTGCTTGCATTAACATTTATTTATTTAGCTGATGTGTTTCCCCAAAGTGACTTACATTGATATGCTGCTTACTAAGATTTTGCCCATTTATACAAACTAAACATCTTGCTCAAGGGAACTACAGGAGGGCATACATGCTGCTGTAACATTTGTGATTCCTACAAAATTCAACGCTTTAACACTGTCACAAATTTAATTCAAAATAATTTAAACAAATCTGATTTAATACATCCTTGACATGGAGTTTGGAATAGTTTGGACAGCCTTGAAGTTGATGTGTGTCCATGCCGTACAAGTTACATGTTTATCTGTGTCTCTGTTGCCTGTAGGTGGTCCTGTCCAGCACGGTTAGTGTGGATGGCCACGTCTTGGCCGTGTCTGACAACATGTTTGTCCACAACAACTCCAAACATGGACGTCGTGCGCGCAGGATCGAGCCGGGAGAAAGCGTGGAGAGCAGCATGGAGTACGGTACGAGGGAACAGTGGACTGTTACTCAGAATGAGGCAGGAGGAGGCCGTGGGCCAAAAATCTTCTGAAACCCCTGAGCTCTTTACTGGTAACATTAAGATGACTTTTTGCTACCTAGCCAGTATGTAGCTTCACGATAAAAGTTCCCGATGAGGAACCATTAGATTAATTTGCTGTTTAGCTCACGATTTGCCCAAAGCAACCTATGTTATTAAACTCAAAGGGAGTGCTGGGAACAACTGGAGGAAGGTACATTGTTTAAGAGTAGTAGAATAAAAACCGGGAATGGGCCTTGGATCAGCAATCTTTAACATTTTCATGGCCTTAACCCCTTCACTCCCTCTTGTTCAAAAATGAACCCCCATGGCTCATGAGAAGAGTTTTCCAAAGAGCAAATCAACCCTGCATCAACTGCCTGAAGTAGAGTTTTAACCCAAGGGAAAAATAAACAGTGAAGTCAATCACTGCATCTGCTGTCATCTTCCAGGGTCAACTGACACTGACACTGACATACTGTAGGTACTGGAACACCTGATTATTAATGTCTCTCTTTTTCTTTCCCCCATCAGCCACCCCGTGCATAAAAGCCATCAGCCCCAGCGAGGGCTGGACCACAGGGGGTGCCATGGTCATCGTCATTGGGGAGAACTTCTTTGATGGGCTGCAGGTGGTCTTTGGCAGCATGTTGGTGTGGAGTGAGGTGAGCAAGGCTTTGGCTAGCGGAAGATTGCAGTGGGCAGTTAAACATGAGGAAAAAGAAGAATAAGGGTCAGGGTTCTGATTTTCCAGAGCAAATGAACCCAACTGAAATGGAGATGCAACAGTTAAGGATCAAAGAGCAGCAGGGCAACAGTAGCCCAGTGCTGGCACTGAGCGTGTTGAGGGAGAACCTAAACCTTTTTACTATGAGGGTTAACTTACCGTTATACTGCAACCCATTCCGGGATTCAGTCATCCTGCACTTGTCAAAGGGAATCGGGCAGTCCGCCTCCTGCATTTTATTTGCTCACCGCGCCCACCATTTTGTATCCCTCAGGACATCTGAGGACAGCAGGTAGCAACTGACAAAGTTGTGACAGATAAGTTACCAAAGGAAGGAATGTGTAGGAACCTTCCTGCTGCTCCCTTGAAAAAGGCGCTACATGTAACCATTTCAATACCACTTCTGTCCTCCCCAGCTCATCACCCCCCATGCCATCCGTGTCCAGACACCCCCACGCCACATCCCTGGGGTTGTGGAGGTCACACTCTCCTACAAGTCCAAGCAGTTTTGCAAGGGGGCACCGGGACGCTTCATCTACACAGGTGAGTTCCAGCCAGACTAGAACACCTCAGCAGCCTTCCCATCCATAATCTACAGTAATACCTTGATTTACTCAACCTCCTACAGCGCTGTTTAAAAATTATAATTATAATAATAATTTAAAATTCTAATCCTTGTCCAAGTTGGTTTCAGTTGCATTACACTGTAGTTAAGAACACAGGTACAGTGTTAATCCCAGTGTCTGCACTTTCACAGAGCCACACTGTGATCTGTTGCTTGATGCTGACCCACACAATGCTGCACTTTACTGTATGTGTGATTGTGTGTTTCAGCCCTGAATGAACCCACCATCGATTATGGCTTCCAGCGTCTGCAAAAGGTCATTCCCAGACACCCGGGTGACCCTGAGAAACTGGCCAAGGTGAGGGATACGGACCAAATACTACACGTGAATCATTGTTATTCTTTATGCAGTATCTCTGACGCATTTGCTAGGTTTGCACAGTAAGACAGTGGATGTTCAAAATACATTTTAAACAGAACACCTTCACACCCACACTACACTCACACTCATAAATGCATTGATTACTATTATTTCCTTAAAATTCCCTGCTGGACTGACCCTGCGCAGGAAATGCTACTGAAAAGAGCAGCAGACCTGGTTGAGGCCCTCTATGGAAATCCTCACAGCAACCAGGTACCGCTCAAAGGGTGAAAGCTAGTTTGCCTGTAACATTATTGCTTTGAGCAAAGTTACTAATAATATTTTAGATTAATATTTAAGCACAGAGTATGGTTTAAGGTAGGGATGTTGTGGTATGGTGAAGCAAGCTGGGGTCTCACAGCTCCAGGACTGCTTGCCTGATGTGAGGTTCAAGTCCAGCTCAGAGGTGTGTGGAGTTTGCAGGTTCTCCTCTGTGTCTGCACCTTTCTAAGGGCAAAATGAGCTTGAATGGCAAAAAAAACATAATAATAGTTGCCCAGGAGTCAGTAATGACCCACTGGCACATTCCAGTGGTTTAAACTGTTAAAATGACAGCTTTTTTCTGGAAGTGTCTACTAAGTAGGGAAGGTAAAAATATTCAGTGCATGGGACAGTTTTAGCCTAGAGAATAACGCTGTAAAAGTGAATGTGGTCTTGGGAGACATATCGAATAGTCATGACGGCATCCCACCAACTTCAGGACATGCTTCTGAAGCGTGCTGCAGACATTGCGGAAGCCCTGTACAGCGTCCCGCGCCCCCACAGCCAGCTGCAAGCCCTCCCCAGCTCCCCGGCCCACGGCAGTGTGATGGGTCTGGGCTCCTACCCTTCCCAGCTGGGGGTTAGCATCGGTGAGCCAGGCCAGACCACAGCTCAAGGTAAGAATGTATGGACCCAACCCAAGTGTGAGTGCTTCCAAAGATGGCTGCTGACATTCATTTTCATTAACAGAGCCATTACAGGATGCTCAGGTGTCCAATTTAAACAAATGAATCCCATAAACATTAATCCTCTCAGTCAGCATCCTCACCCCTCATCTCTTTTGAAAGTTGAGTGCAAATTTAGACCCTCGGTGTTAGTTGTTCATTGGGCTGTGCATTAGGATGTAGCGCTTAGTTGAACTGAATTGAGTTCAGCAGTTTTTTGCATGTTTGTAAAATCTTTTTTTGTGGCTCTGTATTGGCCTTAATGTTTGTTACATTACTGTGCTGCATTAATGGGCGACCGATTGTAAGTGGTTTAGTGCAGTGTATCAAGCTGTGGGTCACCTTGGACAAAGTTATCAGTTAAACAGCAGTTAATAACCTTTGTATGCTGCTCGGGACAAAATCGCCTGCTAAATAAATGAATTCATTTATCAGACAGTTATTTCACCGGGAATGACAGGTATGTATCAGGTGCTGAATGACAGGTGACTGTAAAATCTGCAGGGCAGCAGTCATTGCCCATCTTTACTGTAGTGTGACCATTCTATACCCCTCTCTTTCTTTCTCTCTCTCTCTCTCTCCCTGCTATTCTTCCCCGTAGGTTACATTCGTAACTCGAGCAGCCTATCCCCGCGAGGGTACCCGTCTGCCTCTACTCCCCAGCAGTCTGGCTATGGGAGCAGTGGGGGCATGAGCGGGGGGTACGGGGCCGTGCCTATGGCTAGCCTGGGAGTACCGGGTTCCCCGGGCTTCAGCAACGCCTCCCCGACAGGCTCACCCTATGGAAGTAAGCACCCCACCCCCCACATACCCTCCCCTTTTAGTGTCCCCACCTCCTTCCTGACCCCTAGTCCCTGACCTCCACTTTCCCACTAATCCTGTACCCGTTTTTCTTTTTTCTTCCCTTTGTCTCCCCTTTGCAATTACTGGTATTGCATTGAGTGATTAAGAGGTGGCTAACTAAATGTTTTGAGGCTTTCAAGATGAAGTGCATTCTTGAAACCTTGCGCTTGAAATGTGTACAGTAAGTCAATAATACAGCTTCACCTCACCAACTGTGGAAAAAGCACTGAAGCAGCTGATGATCGCAGATTATAGAGAAAGAAACCATGATGTCATACAGCGAGACACTGCAGGCACTCTGCTTTTACTTGTGTTGCTCATTCTACCTTGACCAGGTGTGATTTGTGGAGTTACTGGGGTACTTGGGATTGAGTCGGGCTCAGTGAATAACCAGAATTCCCTCTCCTGCAGTCATGCCCTCCAGCCCCACCATCCCTGGGTCCAGTTCCTCCTCCTCGCTGCTCCCCTTCTCCTCGTTCCCATCGTCCGCCAAGCAGAAGAGCGCTTTCGCTCCAGTGCTCCGGCCCCAGGGCTCACCCTCCCCTGCCTGCACCGCCTCTGGGGGCAACGGCTTCCGAGGTACCACCCTCTTCTCTGCTCTTCCGGCACAGACACAGGCTTGCTAGTGCATTCTAGAAGACTTTGTTGGCCATATGCGCTTGGGCATGCACAAAATTTGATTTGAGTTCTCAGTCCACTCAACACAAAAGAATAACATTACATGAGCATAGATGTGTAAAAACTAGCAAGACTAAATAGAAATCGATGTCATAGGTGACATTTTAATAAATAGGGAGCTTTGAAAAATTATTTTCCCATTTTTACAGATTTTTGACAATCCGTTTGATCAAATTTTTTGTTCAGTTCCATACACATATGGAGCAGAACCTGAGAAAAAAATACACTACAATTGTTTTAATGTAATTTCCTTTGTGGGGAAGATAATGAAATGTGCAGTCATAGGTGTGGAAAAAACTTTAAATAACTTAAGTGGAAATATCATCAGGGTTAATTTGCGCCAGCTTTGTTCAAAATAATTCAATAATTCATAGAGAGCCACAGTCAAAAGGACATTTCTGAAGATCTCTGGAGAGAAGCTGCTGAAACCAACCAGTCTGGAAAGGGTTGCTCAGCCATTGCAAAAGCTCTGAACCTCCACTGAACCCTGGTCAGAGTTACAACCGTCAAGTGGAAAAAAATCTACCTAGGAGAGGCTGTCCTGCAAAAATCTCTCCACAAGCAAGGTGTGAAATCATGTATGAGCTCAAAGATGCCAGAGACTTGCAGGCCTCTCTTGCCTCAGCTCAAGTCAGTGGCCGAAACTCCGCTATGAGAAAGTCAGTGCACACTGGATTGGATACACGAGAAGACGAGAACCATTGCTCACTAAAAACAACCTGAAACCTTGTCTGCATTTGACAACTTTAACCTGAAAACACCTCGATGTTTCTCAAAGCTTTTAGAAAAATGTACTTTGGACTGAAGAATCGAAAGCAGATTTTTTTGAACAACATTATCTGTTATGTCTGATGGAAAGCAAATGTAAAATTTCAGAATAAGACCTTCCTGAAAACACTCAAGCACGGTGGTAGCAGTGTGATAGTCTGGGGGTGTTTTGTTGCCACAGGATCTGGGTGCATTGCTGTCATTGAAGGAACCATGAATTCAGTTTTGTGTCAAAGTGTTAAAGGAGGATGTCAGACCATCAGTCCGTGACTGGAAATTGAAGCTCAGCTGGGACATGCAGTAGGAAAATGACAAATTTAAAGTTAAGCAACGGTTTGGTCCTGACCTGAATCCAATTCGATTTTTTAGCAAGGTCTGAAAGGAGTTGTTTATGCTAGAGAGTTTGCAAATGCAGCTGAGCTAAAGCAGTTCTGCATGGAGGAGTGGCCTAAAATTGATGCAAGACCCCTGTCGATATCTACTAGAACTGTCTAGTTGCAGCCACTTAACTTATTTTCTTTTGTACCAAGGAAAAGACATAAACGCAATACTAGTGTCACTTTTTTGTCCATTCACATACCACTAGGGCTCACAAAAAGATTTGATCAAATTTAAAATCAATTAATCATTATATTATTAAAATACTATTCAGATTTTACGATTTATATATAGTATCCTACTTCTTACTATCTTAATTAATATTCATTCAAAGGGGATATTGTGCACTTCTGAGGTTGAATAGGAACACTGAGGGGAAATCTTTTTTTGTCTCATTGTGAGTCCAAATTGCTCCTATGCTGCCTATAATATTTCTAAAAAAGTAACCATATATGCAGCAGTCACAGTTTCCCGTTTCTTGAGCTTACTTTGTTGCTACTGCCAATATTACACCAACACAAGCAGCAAGACGACATTATTCTGCACTGTCGTAAGTGGAATTTGTGTCTCTTTCTTCAGCAATGACAGGCTTGGTCATCCCTCCAATGTAATGGCGCACCAGATTCCCCTGCCTTAACCTGACCAAAGTGCTCTCCGATGGGACATATTTCCGCACCACTCCACAGACCCGTCTCACCTCCAGGGTTTCCCTCTGACCCTCCCAACTCCCTATCTGTGAGTGATGGGGGATGAATTGCTCTCGCTCCCTGGCCAGGTAAGAGGGCCCGGGGAAGCAGCTCTGCAGAGGCAGCTCACAGAGGGACTGTTTGTGGCTGACCATCAGACTGGAGCACTTGTGCACAACAGAGAAATGTCCCCTTTCAAAGCACACTGAGATTCACCTGCCATTCACCTGAGTGTTAGCCACACCCACAGTGTGGCAAACTATATTGTTTCCAGCCATCCGGTGTCCTCTTCTGTCCTCTCACACCTGATTCCCAGTGTGCTATACCTCTCCTCTGACTTATCCAGCAACTACAGCTTGTGAGTGACCAAGGGGACCAGCGCTTCCCGATTCATGACCAGGCTCTGTGTCCGCAGACACCTTAAATGCCCTTTTGAGGCACTTTGAAAAGCAGGGTGCTACGTTCCTGAGCAGTCGTTGTTGGTGCTGAGAAGGCAGCCAGGGCTTCTGCAGGAACACAGCTGTGTGAAGTCTGTCCTTGAGCTAAACTACATTCCAGACCACAGCACCTTTCTATGGATTTGTCTTTAGGATACTTTGGGTAGTTTTTATTTCCATGGACACTTGATCCCATCAGGGTTTGCAAATGAACTATTTCATATATCAGTTTATTTAAGTGAAAATGAAACAAGTCAATTTAACTTATTATAGTTAGGGTTAGGAATAATATAAGCATTTTTCTTTTGCAATTGTATTATTATGCTGTTGCATTGTCATTATTATTGCTATTGTTACTTCTCATGCCACATTGAGGAAAAAACTAAATTTAAGTCTAAAATGGAAATACAAAATAGTTAACAAATGGTAAACATCAAACATGTAAAAACTTTAATGAGTTTGGTTCATATCACAACCTTTTCTGTATACAAACTCGGTCTATTTGGAAAACCGCTTAGCAGGTGTCTTCATTTTAAAAAATAATATAAAACAATTAGATGTATATCCCTGGACATTTTTTTAATATGCATGATATCCCAGGATGCATTTCTTTTTGTTTATTTACTTTATGTTGCAAGATACAAATGACTTTTTTTAAAGAATGTTCTCTGTTTTTGATGTCTCTATGCAGTAAGAGAACCAGCACAAAACCTGATGGAATTTTTTTAACCTTTATAAGCCAGTACTGTGGTACAAAGCAACATGAAGGATGGTCAGAATGTGATTTCTATGTCTGAAGATGAAATAATGTAATTTTTCTCCCAATAAAGCAAAAATCATATGGTTACAATGAAAAAATATATATGTTGGTCTTTTTTCCAGTTTTTTTCCATAATAAGAAGACAGACTGAAGAATCAGTTACTGCACATATAAGTGCTTTCTATGTAGCATCCAATACTGTGGCATAGGCCTGACGCTAGGTTACAGCGCCTTAGAATTCTATCTCTAAATTAAAATGCACACACAGACACCTGCACAGAGAGGGACAGACAATGGTAATAGTCCAGTGGAAAATAAAAAAAAAACATAGATTACCAAACTTTATCACACTACATCATGGGTGTGTGCAGTACCATGTGTGTATCACATATAATTTCAGGGGTTGGAAGTTTGTGCATTTCGATGGATGCTTGGTGTACTGTCCATCAGGGCTTGGAGTCTGCTTGAGGGCTTGCACCTGCCATACAGTGAGGTTAATAAGCCTCCCTGAACAAGACTCCATGAACAAGATAGAGATAAAGGTGGGTTGGGGGTGGGTTTACAAAAAATCAGTGCCCCCAGGGCAGAAGCAGCGGGGTGTGCTTATATGTGTATATGTGTGACTGATAGAGGGGTGTGGCAAAGGGTTCGGTCTACTTCCCTCCTGAATTTTTTTCTTTTGCAAAACTTCAGTTCTTATTTTTTAATTTTTATTTGCTCACATATAACAACTACTGGCTAGTTTGATCGAACACTTGGCTGGCAATGAGAGCAACATGTATGCAGGCCATAGTGACTTGCTCACAGTAATTGTAAATGATATGTCACTAGGTTCATATAACACACACAGTGCTAAATACCAGGAGCTTGATTTATAAAGGGGATCCTGACACCTATCTAACCCGTCCTACCCCCCGCACGCTTACCAACCGCTACTCACCAGCTAACTAGCGTCCACCAACCATAATGCCAACCATGGTGTGGCGCAGCAATGGCGCGTCATCTCATCGGGGTTATCAAGTGGGCACCTTCCTTCGTCGGCGTTTCGTCGAGTTAGGCCCACGACTCCTCCAGAAGGCTCAACCGCGGCTCAGGCGTCCCGGAGCTGCTCCCCTCCATTACCGCACGCACCACTACGCCACCCCGCCGCTTCTCACATTACGGACTCTTTACCTCAGCGTCCTCACCCTCACCGCTCTTTCTACCCGCCGCCTCAAAGGAAGAAGCCCCTCTCCACCTACTTTACTTCGACTACATCGACTACTAAACTTAATTACCTATCAAGTTGTGTGTGTTTCACTGAGTAAATATGTGTGTGTATGGAGGGTGAGAAAATCCATCAGTGTCGAGTATGTAAGTTCTGTGTGTGACCCTACTGCATGCTACAAATAACATCACACCGCTCCTGCTTCTCCAAGCCTCATCAGAGACCAAAGATAGTGAACAGCATTTTTGAAGTTTAGTAAACTTGACCACACTTTAGGGTAGGAAGTGCAACTGTGATAGTTTTAAGGTTCGTGGCTTGAAAAACAAAGCTTTCCATAAAGAACAAATGCACAAATAGAGGTTGAGCTTTATAGATACAGAGATACTGTATATACATTACATTTATTTTGTCATATATATTTTTAAGATATATATACAGGCAGACCATAAAGGGAAGATAAACATTTGAAATCTGTAAATAAGATATCTATGCAGAGTTCATATGGTATTTTTTATAATTTAATTACTGAAAACCCATTGAAAATTACTTTCAAGACTAAAGCTTATAGGAAAAGTAGATATATTTAAAGTATATATAAAGCTTTTCTGAATATGTTATTTGTGAAAATTGGTTTTTGGAGACTAGTAGAAAAAATTTGCTACTGGCAACTGTTTATGTCCACTTAATTGTACAAGGAGCCCTGAATGGAGATGTGTCGGGTGTGCGCGTGTGTGCATCACAGTTATCCACTGCGGAAACTCTCTGACTTTTGCTTCCATTGCCCATACCTTTGTGTTTGGTTCTGCATCAGATACGAAGCAGATTCCTTTCAAAGTATGGTGGTCCCATCAATACCGGAAGAAACAAGTACAAGTGCTTTCTTTCCTAACAAAGTGCAAGTAAAGTGCAATAAACATCCAGCAAGCAACATGGAGAAGATTTTGCTTTAGCCAAACAGGCATTCTCAGAAATGAAGGACAGTGTATTATTTTTAGTGAGCTTCTCTGGAGTTACAGTAGTACTTCCATAAATGAGCAGTGCACCAAATAATTTTGGTCCCCACCTGATGTGAACCGAGCAGTGATGGTGGTGGTGGGGGGGGGGGGGGATGATCTAAATGATTCGATCGATATCCGCAAGGTGTTTGAAACGAAGGACAAGATGCTGGACGCTGTCCATTTTACACAAACAACGATCCCCGTTTCCCACTGGACGCACCTCCTATTGTTTGTTTCGGGGGCGTGCATCCGACGGGCCGAAGGTTGGAACCACGTACGATTCTTTTCCTCTCTCTTTCTTCGCCGCTAATTGCTTTTCCCTGCCAGTTTTATTAGAACGGGTAAAGGAGGGCACTTAATTACCAGGTCTTTTGGATCAAGTAATAATATTATGCCAACAACCAGTAACCGTTTCATTAACACGACGTGCAAAGTAGGGAGGGGGCGGGGAGGACAGGGTGGCGGCGGCGGCAGCGGCGGCGATTCTGCACAGAGTTGCGTGTATCTGTGCGGATCTGTGCGTGCGCATACGGAACATGCTTGCAGACGTGTTAAAGCGAGCGACACCAGAGCACCGGGAAGCCTACAGCCTGTTCGGGTGCAAACACCGCATTCAAGAGGAGCCAACAAGGAAGACAACATACACTGTTAATGACCCCAGATCCTTTGTCGGTTCCTTTTATTCCGAATTGCCTGTCACCTTCGAGTGGCACTTGTGTTGGAAGCCCAAGCTGCTATCCACAGCTGTGTGTGTGTGTGTGTGTATCTGCTAATGTGACAAGTTAAACTTGGCTTTGCTGTCACCGTCTCCGCATTCGTCAAGCGCCCGACGTCCCTCTGCCCGCTGGAACAGGAGCCATATGCTCGCTCGCGGCGGGTGCATCATTTGTGTTGTTTGCTGGTTAAAGGCGCCACATCACACTTCACGCATCGCTTTCTCGGAGGCAAAGCGAATACCTGCACACACCCACACGCGTGCGTTCCGCGCACAAGTACTGCCTTTATCTAATATTCCCAACAGGCTCGGCTGAAAAGAAAACGTGGCCTTTCCAAATTGGTCAAGAATGACCTTTTGCTGTTTCCCAGCCATTGGACTCTCGCTGTTAATGCAGGGCGATCCAAGGATGCCCATGAATTAAAAATGCATGCGGACGTTATGTGAGTTTGCCCATTATGAGTAAAGATGGGCAGCAGCAGTAATTTTGTAAAGCCTAGAGAAATCCCAACCATTACTGTGTCCTCTCAGGGGGGATGCTGTGTTTATCTACCCAATTAGCCCTCTAGCCACCCCAGAATGGCCTGGTCATGGCTGCCATTAGCCCTCAGCTGCTGCAGTCCCCTTGCCCTTGTTTCGCTGTTGGTAGTAAAAGGCCGTTCGAGGTGAGGTGAGGAGGAGATGCTGCATAAGCATTTATATTTGTATACGGGTGTGGGGCGCCGCCCAACCTCCACCCAACAACATCACCATTCCCTACACTGTCCATTATACATATTATATATCTCCATCCCCCGCTCCTTCAGAAATAAACGCCACCCCCCCCCAATGTCCCTTGGGTGTCAATTTGCCCAGAGAGTGGGGTGGCAGATGGGACAGACAGAGAGCTGCCCCTTGGGACACCCACTCCCCCCAGCCCCCATCCTCCTGTCCCTCCGTTCTCATCTGTGCACACTGTTCTGCGAAATTCTGCGAAATTGAGTGCTCTGCTGACAATGGAGGAACCCCACGCCCTTGTTCCTCACTTTGTAACACACACACACACACACACACGCACGCACGCACGCACGCACGCACGCACACACACACACACACACACACAGAGAACGCAGTAGTGGCAACAATATTCAAAGGAAACCAGCTGCATTCAATCACACCCAAAGTACACAAAAGTGACAGACTTCTGTTGTGGTGCCACCAGCAACTCTGCACCCGGTGTGATGCACATTGAGGTTGGGGTATCCCTGCAGTGTGTCAGCGAGAACTCAGCCTGGGCCTCTGCATCACAACCCTTTGCAAAGCAGCTGAGGGCTGCTGTCCTTGTGTTTCCTGGTGTAGTAAATAAATACACAGCATTTTTGCAAATATCCACATTACTGCTCCAGTTGCCATAAACACAATAGCAAACATATAACATCATTAACATGAAAACCGAAGGAAAACATTCAACTTAAAGTGACATTTGACATGAAATAAACATTGGCAACCGCTACATTGTGTTATGCCATCCTGATCTGTAAAAAAAGCTTTATACCATTATGCTACACTTCAGCCTTACAATCCAAATTTTCTACATCTGACAAGCACAATATTTCAGGGGTTCTCCGAAATTTGACAGTACGATTCCAGACCTCATGTACAAATAAAATCATATGGAACCTAGAAACTGCTTCCACGTGTATGAAGTACATTTACTTATCTAAATGAAATTCTGCTCCAGGGTCACGTTTGCAACTGTGAGAACAGCTTCAGTCGTCCCCTTCGCTTGCACTACACAACTACCTAACAATCGCATTATTTGTTTATTCAGCTATGAAAACGGTCGAATTCAGTCTAATTTCACATATTGGCTCATACTGAGTTTGGGATGTGTAAAGGTGAGGAGACCCTTGGTCCGGTGATTAATAACAGTTGCCGGGGGTGACAGCAGTGGGGTGGGGGGATTCGGTGTCGGGCCAGTGACGTGACGCGGTCCGGGATCCGCCCTGGCTAATTGACCCTGCTGCTGGGCCATCCATCACCGGGACCCTGTATCCCCCCTTAGTGGACCACATTATTCAAAGGGTGGGGTGGCTAGCGTGCAGCAGCATAGCACTACAGCCGCCTGTGACAACACCATCTTTGTTGTAACAGCAGCAACAGTAAGTGGATACAAGCTATATGTGCCTTTGATAATAACCCAACAGTGCCATTGTTTACACTACTGTCATTCTCACTGATACTACATTTTTCAACATTCTGCAGAACTAAATGCTTCCATGAGCAGAAAGAGGAAAGAGTGGATGGAAGGCATCACTTGTTTATGACATATTCCCAAAAACATGTGGCCTGTTTGCCCTCCCAGAACAGCAGCTTACATGGTGACTGTAGAATGGCCAGTGCATTGAAGGTTTATATAATATTGGATAATAATGTTGAAACACAGGAAAATGCTTCTGTGCTTTACACTTCATGAACACATGTTAAAAAATTTGCAAAAACTTAAAACTGGGCATGTGTTCAAACAGGGTTCAAGCATGTGCTCGCTACTGGCAGCTGGAAAACCGCTTAGCAGTGGCAGGATTTCCTCTTTTATAAAAATAAGAGGAAAAATCAATATGCATCCGTGGAAGTTACACTCGGTCATATGATTTTACTAATAGTTAATAAAGCTGGTGATGGGTTGGATTCTGGCATTTAGCCTGGTAAAACATGGTGGAGTACCACAGTCTGGGTGTACAGGGTAAGCTCTAAGGGGGCTGCACTGTTGTGTTAATTTTGGGGTTGGTGGCTGAACAATGACACTGTAGCCACAGAGTCCACTTCAGATTCCTATGATGGCATCGGGCCTTCAAAGGGAATATTAAGCCACCCTAAACCCCCTTTTACAGGACGCTGTATTGTATTTTAAAAGCTATCCTGTTGACTAGAGCTGTGACACAGTCTTCTCAGAAAGGTGTGACTTCTCTTAATATTCTTACTACAGATAACCTACAATAAAAAAAAAATTTATAAAAGTGTAGATTTTCTTCTCTAGCTTTACCAGACTTGTTTACCACTTTCCCGAAAGAAGTATACAAAGATCTGCTGGCCAGGGTGGATGTTCAAACATTTCTCCAAAACACCTTCACCTGCAGGAAGAGGACTGGGACAAGTGTTTTCCTTTTATGCATTTGAATTCATCTATGCAGAAATTCCATCAAACTGATTTGGCTAAAAATAATGTGTCTTCTGCATCATATTTACATACTATGAACTGATCTTTGGCATACTTATCAAAATGTAAGTGGTATTAATCGGACTTTGAATTCAGGGCTTCCAAAGGAATGCATCTTGGGGGTCTAAGACATCAAACACAGTAACTTTCACAAATATATATTTAAACATTGTTATTTTCACATTCAAAATTGCACCTCAGCAGCAAGGTCACAACCACTAGCCCCCCTCCCAAGTCTTCAAATACCAGAAATTCACAGGTTGTAGAGGTACATGATACATGGCTAATTCTACTTATTAAATGGCACAGTCATAGTTAAATCAAAGAAACTGCACTATAAATCAGTGGACGTACCAAATTTATCCTCCATTTCAGAATGGTTGAAAATGACTGAAAATGAGCAGTGGTTTAAGAGTGACAGCCCTACAGTTTGTTGGCCAGTTTGGTTCAATCGACCTCATATAAACTTAATTCAATATGCTTTTTTTCCCCCCTCTTCTGCAGGAGGCAGAGTGGTCAGAGCATCCTTTTTTGGGCTCTAAACACCTGGGTTTCATTCCCACTTCCAACTGCACTGGATTTGAGCAAGGTACTTACCCTGAGTTGCCTGGTAGAAATTACCCTGCTGTATACGTGAGTAAATTGGGAAACGGAGATGACTGGCAGTCGTGAGACTGTGAGCTGTTCATTTGGATGTTTGCATGCACAGCAGCCTGCTGAGTCTATGTGTGTGTATGTGTGTGTTTGGCAGCTGTTTGGCTCCCTGTGTGTACAGTAGTGCACGCGCAGCTGTTTAATGCCTGTCCACTAAGCCCCGCTTCAGAAAGGAGTTAAATAAACCAAACCTGAAGACACAAGCACTCGCCTTTCGTCCAGCCGATCAGCTCCACATGTGGTTCTGCTTTCGCTGCCAGGAAGAAGCTGGATGGCGGCTGTGGAAGGGAGACATACATTACAACCCCAGTGCAGGGAAAGGCCTGTGAATTTGGAACAGGCTTTCTCATCCCCAAAGGATGCTAGAATTTCTCCAAAAATAACTGACATCCCCCACTGAGAGCCCGGTCATATCGGCAACAGCGGCTGGCTGCAGCGTTGGGAGTGTGAGCGCTACGGAGGTTAATATCTCCACCTTCCAGAAATGACATGAAATGCCTGTGCTGTACACAGCAGATGGTTACGGTTACGTCTGATGGCCACAAGTGTAGCTCATCACCCGACAGCCTGTCACAAGGTGCCTGGAACAGTCGGCGGAGTCCGTGGTTTGGCAACACGAATCGACGATGACGGCGTGATGGCGTAATACTTCACTCCCGCATCACTGAGTCCCTAATGATTTAGTCAAACTAACTCACTAAATGTGTCCTTGTATTAACCATCATGCCACCTGCTGGCCGTAATGCTGCAAGGCCGAACACGGCGGACACCACGCCGAAACCCTTTCTTTCTTCCAGGAAGCACAGCACCTACCATAAAACTGATGATTTTAAACCGGTAACCTTTTGTCCTATTTAAATAAATATTCCTATTAGCAAGCTTTTGGTGGCAAATAAGAATATAAGCAGGTCTTCTTGAAGCAAATAAGCTTCGAGCTGCTGCCATAACCATACGCATGATAAAAACAACCGTTTCCATGTTTGCGGTTAGCGGTAGCGCGCTGGTAGTGGTTGAGAGAGAAAAACGTGCGCGGGAGCACAGCAGATTTAAGGACAAGTATGTTCACGCTTAAAAAAAAATAAAAAAATAAAAGGTTCAGAGCACTTCGGAGGATTAAGAGAGGCTACGAGAGCGATGTAGCGCCATCTACTGGCGAGGGGGAAGAGGACAGGTGCCACACTGGGGAGAAGAGATCAAATCAGGATGGCACGCTTCAAAGATAAAATAATTACAACTGGTTAGGGAAGTAAGCTCAAGGAGGACCAAGTAATAAAAACTAAAGACGTTTGGACTAAAAAAAATGCAATTGGAACAACATTAGAGTAAATACACCATCTGTAACAAACTAGAGAATCGTGTCTTTGGAATTGACTCAGAATTCCTTCCAGCTGACTTTGTCTTGGAAGAAAACCAAAGATTTAAACTGCACTAAATAACTAAGCAAATTACCCCAGAACCTGAAAGGACCACAGTTGCACAATATCATTACATGTAATATTTTTATAGCTTCAGAAAATAAAAATGTTTTCGGTCTAGATTATGGGCCAAGTGGCACTTACAGATGCCCATGGGTTTAATGGGAGAACAATTGTCAGTCTATTGTTAAATGTATTAATACCTAATCAATGTCTATTGTTATCAATTAGTCCGCACGTGAGCATCCTGGGACTGTGCAAGAGAAGGGGAAAAAAAAAAAAACAAAAATGAAATTGAACATGTCTTTTGCTATATTTGTTTGTTTTGGAAACTATCTATCTAGGGTCTGTTGCACTGAAACTGCACTACGATTCCAGATTAATACGCTGCATCCATAATCATAGAAGAGCCCCAACATAAATACATTTTGCAGGATTCAATAATTATTTCTGGCTGTGTCCCAAGGTCAGGTCAGCCGCCGTATTTGGGGACCCCATAAATCTGCTTTTAATTACAGTGCGTCTGTCCACTTTAAAGTATCATTCGCTTGACCCCCTGCGTTTCACACCTCGGGCAGGAAAGGATGCGAGAACCTGGGGTCGTGGACCGCTCGGCCGAGCCGCCGACAGCGGGCCCGCTTCCGAGCTGAGACCCCAGCTCCGCACGCAATGAGACGAATGCAGAAACGGACGAGAGTGCAACTATTTGTGCATTAATTTCGGCTTCATTAGCATATCAATTAGGAGAATCGGAGATCACGTAATTAAAGTTTACCCATAAGCACCTGCTGCCCGCGCGTCGCGTCTAATCCGCCATTGTCTTTCGGCAGCGGGCCGCCTCATCAATCTCCCTGCCCGAGTCTGGCCCGTTTGTTTGTTTTTTCCGTTGCAGGGGGCGGAGTGGCTAATGTCATCCAACCGTCTTATTGATGGACAGGGAAGTGCGATTATGGGGGGGAGACAGGTGTGAGAGGCGGGGCTGCCCTTTCACAGACAGATTTGGGGGAAACGCATGGCGGGGGCGCGTGAATGCCGCGTGTTGTGAAAGGGTGAGGTGAGCCTGTCTTTCAATGCTTTTAACATATTGCTCTAATTTTGGCTTGGTGTGAGCTGATGTTTGTGTTGACCCTGCTTGCATGTTGAGGAGGTGGGGGGAGTGGAATCAGTGATGTAAATGAATAATTTAATAATGCACGTTTCAATTTTTATTAAGTGTATAATAAATACATTTACTCTGAAACCCATTTATTTTTGCAGTGAGTCTAGGTACTCAGTTTCAGACTCTGTGAAGTGTAAGAAGCCAAAGGATTAAGCTGTAGGAAAGGACAGTTTAGGTTAATGTGCAGCCCCTGTGGTTTGAGTGCTGGTTTTGCTGGTGTCTGTTGTGTGTTATAAGGAGGACGCAGTAGGCCTTCTGGGACCTGGCTTGGGTGCGGAGGGGGTTTTCTGGGCTTGACTGTCTGCGGGGTTGTCCGAATCTGATAGTGACCAGTTCGTTGAATCTACTGTATTTGCAGCCTGCTGACTGCTATATTTCAAGGTTTTATACTGAGAATAATGAAACTCTGTGGAGGAAGGCAGACTGTGTTGGAGCACCCAATATTTGTGTAGCAGATATCCAGCCGTGCCAAAGAATCCAAGAAAGAAGGAGATAACAAGGATTTTTAAAATTAATTTTTTTTTAAGTAGTTTACTTGAACCAGAAACAACCGAAAACAAAATGTTGTTTGCACCCCAGCTTTAGGCTCATGTTGACTTTCTCTCTGGCCTACAAAACCAGACAGGGAGCCTTTGTGCCTTCTGGGGATACCTGAAAATGGGGTTCACATATCAAAAAATAAATAAAATTAACACAGTACAATCAAACCAACAACCTTTATTTTATTGCAACACAAAATAATGTGTCATGAAAACAAAGAAAAAGTATTATAGTAACTAAACATGAAGCGGTATTTCCCCCATACCTTGTAAATAAGCTGCTCCTTAGTTGGTGTGCTGTTGCTGAAGTTTTGTTGCCAAAATGATTGACTTAATCCATAACCTTTGTGCTCCTTCTTTGTATGTGAGGGTAATTTTTGGCTTTGTAAATGCATACACACTACATATGTTAGCATGCCCTGCTGGCCATTTCACATTTTACAAGAGTCACTGGCTGGTTTGTATTTGGTACTTTTGTGCTTTTTGAATGTCATTTATTTATTTTAATTTTCTTGTAAGTGGGCCTAACCCAAGCCACTCCATTATAGCAAGCCTGCTAATGTTTGAAGGTGCTTTTTAAAAAAAAAAAAAAAAAAAAAAAAAAATTCTTATATCTTTATGTGTGAATCATCAGTGTGCTATGTAATTCCACTCCATGGTTTTGGGGTCTCAGTGTTTGTCACTTTCAAACTTGTGAGCCCCAGCCATAATTTTTGTGTCCTAACTATTGTATCTATTGTGTGAAAAAGGGTTTATGGCTTCTCCACCAAGTGGTGCTATTTTATTCATATGAATTTGTGTTCATCATAAAGTTTGTACTGGGATTTTGCTCTCCTTTGGGTTTCAGTGTTGGTTTATTTGCTGAGCCCCCTCTGCCCTCACAACAAATTGAAGGATGGCTTAGTCATCACTTTATGCGAACTATAAATGGGATAAACAACAGTGAATATTGCTTTCAATATGGTGTAGCTCATGGTTGGATGCTAATGGTTTGAAGCAGAAACGGAAAATACTGTTATAACAACATTTTCTGGTTCAGTCTGGCTGTGAGGCCAACTGACTGCAAATAGACTAAAGGATGGGGGTCCATGTGAGACTTTAGTTAATTTTGCATGGCTATTGATGATCTGTTTTTTAAATTTCTAATATATTACCCGAATTACTTGGTGCTGCCTGGGTCAGAAGGGTGTGGTGCTGGAATGGTAAAAAGTAATAACAAATAGACTTATCAAACTGTCTTACTCTAAAGTGGTTGTATTTAATACATAAGCATTGCTAGTGCCATCAGACAGGTGAATACCATGGAGAGTGACAGGTGCTGGTCTTTGTCAAATGGACATAGAAAGAGAAAAAACAAAATATGCAATGCCAGTCTTACATGCTTCACGTGTTAGTGCTGTATAATAGTATGTGTGCGTTCTGTATATGTATAGAAATATACATCTTTAGTCTACCAAAGACCTCTCATTAGCTTCTAATGTAATAAAACACAACGTAATACTGTTGTTTGTAGTCCTTAATACTATAATGGCCCAGGGTTGGGCTGTGTGCTTGTATCTCTTCCCTTTTTTCACACTGGGCCAAATGGACATCATCTGTGCCAATTGACCTCAGTCGGGTGACCCCACCTCCTGTGCCTGTAAAGAACCCCACAGAAGAAGAGGAGGAGGAGGAGGAAGAAGGAGAGTAGGCAGAGTGTGACTTCAGTAGAGACCGTGTCCTTTTTCTGTTTGTGTGTTTTGTTAGGTCATTTAGATTGGTGTAGTTGGTCAGGTTTGGCAGACTATCTTGGCTTTGCTACTTTTACTTTTTGGGTTTAAGGTAAACAGTTGGTCTTTGATTCAAATGAAATAGTTTTCTTTTGTGACACCTTTGAGTACATCACCATTACACTGTATATGTGTATTTTCACTACAAATCACTAATCTTTTTTTTACAAGAAAAACCCTTCCACAAATACCCCTTCTTTTAGTTCCTGGTGCATTATCCTGATGATAAACCCCTTTTCCAATCCTGACTAAAGGGTCATAATGTGTTTATAGGACAGTTTCTATTCTATCATATTTTAGGGATATAAAGAATGTACAGCAAATGTTCACACTCCTATTTGTCTCATTTGTTAAATCACTCAGTGATGCATCTAAATATTTTTAGGACAGAGTTAATCTTCCATTTAGTGGGTAAACTTGAACCAACTGTACACTGAAGGGTTCTGGATTTTACAGTCCATGGAACTTTTGTGTTCCCCTGGCCTTGTGGCCATTTGTCCTGCTAAAAGGGGTCTTGTCACCACCAGACTTGCTGGCCTTGAGTGTTTTCTTGTATTTGTTTCCATTGTCTGTCAGGGTTTTTTTTTTTTTTTTTTTAAATAACCTGGCCAGTCAGTTGTAAGAAGAGGACCCCCCAGCATCCCCTGAATGATGTTGCTACCATTGTCCTTGACTTTGCTCGTGGTGTTCAGTTGGACAAACACTCTGCTGGGCCAGCTTCACACTGTCTACTATTATGTTGGTCCAGTCTCGTCACACTACCATTAAGTATGTTTTTTGCAGATTGGACTCCTCTTCCCAAGTTCTCATTGGGGTACAACATCACCAGTTTTCCTGGTCTGCTGCTCAGTTTCTAGGTGGTGCCATAAAACTCAATAGGTGGTGACTGGTTATTTTTTTACAACTTTCTGCTAAACTTTCTAATCATCTTGCGCTTTGTGGGCTTGAAAAGCTTGCTGGTCTTCAGTGTTGAATCTGCTTGAAATTCCATATCTGAACCTCACATTATCAGTAGTTTTATTCTGAGCTCTTCATGATATCGCATTACAAATTTTCAGCAGAACAAACATTTTTCAGTTGATTTATATTTGCACATTCTTTGCTTATCATTTTCCCAAGTGTGTTTGTTGTAGAAGAACATGGTCATTGCCTGCTGGGATGGTGCTATCATCCCTGGCAGAAGTGGTGGTGGGCAGGACAGCAGCTCTACATGTCTCCTATTCCTGACAGATTCCAGCATTTGACAGCTCTTTAGTTATCCTGGTTTTAACTCTGCTTTCATCTACTCAAAGTTCTTACTGTGGCTACAAAACTGGATGTAGGTTAATTCCCCATGCAATCTGTGTGGAGTTTGCATGTTCTTGCCATGTTGCATGGGTCATCTCCAACAATACAAACATACGCACTGGTTCTCTGGCATATTTTACAGTTTTGAAAGGATTCTGGGTGCACTGGTGAGGTGATCAGGTAAGCAGAAGGAAAGCAAGAGGTAGAAAGTTCAGGAAAAGCATAGAGGGAAAGATCCAAGTCTGGCTGGGAAGGAAGCTCTGAAAGAACAACAGAAACAGGAAGGAGGCAGGGTGGCTGTGGTCTTCACATTTCACACATGGTGGGGTGCAGCTCACAGGAGGTTCAAATGCCCCCTGACCTCTCACCCCAGCCTTCCAGGTCCACTGCCATCCACATCCTTCTATGTGTACCTCACCATCTATGTTGCTCTTTGTGGTTGCTCCTCCTTCTGCTCTTTCTCTCTCTCACACACACACACACACACACACACACACACACACACACACACACACCACACACACAACACACACACACACACACACACACACACACACACACACACACACACACACACACACAGAGACAGAGAGAGAGAGAGCTGAAACATCCTCTCACCCCTAAAAGTGACCCTGAAGAAACAGATGGCAAATCCTTCCCCCACCAATGATCTTCACTGGGAAAAATTATCTATATTTATATACTATGACATGCATTTTATTCAGGAAACTAATTTTTGAGTCTACTTAAGTGTTTTAATGTGCACATAAATGTTCAACTTGTTTAGTATTTTGCAATACAGTTAAGCAGAGGAAGAGCTTTACCTTGACATGCATATCCTTCTTCTGGATCTCCTATAACAGGGGCAGGTACTTTTAAAGTCAGTTATACACCAGAGAGGCAGTGGTTGCTATAAACAACCAGAATTTAAAAAGGAAAAAAAAGAGGGCTAGTGGGCCAACAAATGCACCTTTAGTGACTTTAGCACAGTTATAAATGCCAGTGTCAGGCAGGGGTGAGGGGCGCTTAGGCCTTGACCCAGCACCATCAGAAGAGCATTCTACTGTAGGCATGGCATTTGCCAGCACACTCCCTAAGGAAAGCAAAATCTACTCAGTGGGGCCTATTAATGCACAGTGGCTGCTGATTTTCAAGGCTTTATGTTATAAACTCCTGCATATGATAGGAATTCTGTAAATGACCTACAGCATGGGTTCTAATCCATCTTGATGGCCTCCTCTTGACTCCATTGAACAACATTTAAAAACCCTCTGCCCTGTAATGTAAAGCTATTCATTTTGTTGCGTGATTTAACACTTCCTACTGTTCCAAGAAATCCTTAAAATAATGGAAAAGAACTCTGATATAAACATTATTCTGCTAACATGCTTGTCATTCTGCTGTACAGGACGTGATGAAGAAATCTACCTGCCGTCCAGCCTCGCTAGAATGAGAGCTGGGTTATAACAACGTCGAAGGTCCAACCTAGTGGGTAGCTAAGATTATTCATCAGACTGAAAACCATAGAGGCTCTCGCGATCTGTAAAGTGCCATTATTTTTATATTTACATTTGCATGAGTACAGTTAAACTGTTGTATTTATTTATAAAGAGGAACTGCTATTCACTGTGGCAGCAGCCTTGTAGGCTTTTGTTATGGTGTTTAGGACATGACATTTGGCAGCTCTGTTTGTCTGCTCTTGGCTTTATTTGTAGTTTTGTATCTGCTTGTAAAGACACTACTAAATGAATAAATGTAAGAGCAACATCTGGTGGAGGCCCAGATGTCTGCAGGGTGGTAGAACTGATGTTTATTTTCAATTTTTTATTTATTTTTTTTGGTAGCACAGACACTTGGACATTGTATACAGTACACCCTAAAGCAGATGCAGGCGAGGGGAGTGGGATGCCCACTGACCGGCCAGCTGGACTCCTACTGCCCATCCATGTGATAGTGCTGGTTCTCCATGTAGCCATGACTAGTCTTTCTCAAGCACACAACCACATGCCTGGAGAATTCTCCCCCTCCCCAAATTACACACACTGTAGACAATGCAGACTTGACACAATGCTAGGATCTTTCACAAAGCTGGAAAATATTTCCAATCCAGAAACAAAGTGACTTGTCATTCTGTCATTTCAAAATTGGTAAAGTATAAGTTTTAATACAGTAATACCTCAATAAGCACTCTTGACGCGTTGAGAAATGGAGCGCTCACTGAAACAGCATTACAAGAGGTCAGAATTTTGCATAAATAGAGCTTGAAACCTGCATATGAAAGAAAATAGATTTATTAGAAGAATAGATACCTATATAATATAATGGTTCAAGAACATTTAAAGCAGTTTCATAGATGGAAAAATGTAAAATAAAGTTTTAAAATTTTTTTTTTTTTTTTAAGTATGGTAAATTATTATGACACATTGGTCATGGGGCTAACATGAAAGAGCGCTACAATGAAAAAGCAAGACAGCAGCTAGATAATCAAGCTGTAACTGTACATACAGTGTAGAGAAGCAGGAAGATGTAGAGATGATCAGGTTTTCCGCCCCACACAATAAATGGGAAGAGTAGACTGTTGTTCTTCCTGTTCCTCAGCATCGCTCACCACCCGGTGCAGACGATGAGTGTGCACTTTCTCTGAACACTGCAGAAGCTCACTTCCATTTAGCTGCCGATATGGCATGAGGTCCAAACCCAGTCCACTGCGATCTGCTTCAGGGGGGCAGATTAGCCCAGACATGGCTTCGGAAGGGTTGTTGCGAGTCCCTGACCACCCTCCGTCGTGCAGCCCACACTAGCACATTGCAGCAGAGTGACCGCATGCCACGGTGTCTCCTTAACTCCTTTCCCATCTTTTTCAATCTCGGGTCACAAAACAACTTTGATGGTCAAGTGTGTTTACACATCCAGGGTATTTGACATGATGGGCGTTCCAACTGACATGCATGCTCGTTTTCTTTCCTTCATCTTCCTTTTTCTTTCTTTCATCCAAAGCCAGAGGTTATATCTGACTTTACCCTGAAAATCACTTTTTTTTTTTTTTTTTTTTTCTCTCCCCAAAATCCTTCCACTTCCTCCCATGTATGCGACTCTTTACCAGTTTGTGTTCACATTTTTTTAATTTAAAATAACACTGTTACAAATTTGTATTCCGGCTGTATTTCTTCTTTAATATTTGACCATGAGACCAGTTACTGGCCGAGTTTCTCAGTTGTTGTTAAAAGATGAAGCCACAGGGCAAATGCAGTGAGACAGAGGTTTGTTTTCCTGGCCTCATCTTTCTGCCGCATTCATTATGTCACTGCGTGAAGCGCTGGCATCAAAATGACCACTAGAGGGCGTAGCCTACTCATCTTACCACAGGTTTGGACGAAAAACGTGTGTGTGTGTGTGTGTGTGTGTGTGTGAGAGAGAGAGAGAGACAGAGCAGGGAAGGGGGTGCAGTAACTACTCTGGCTGCATGCGAATCAGCACATCTGTGCACAGCAAAGCTGGCTGCTCTAATAATGCTGGTACTTCCAGCATCAGTACTACCCCACCATAAAGAAATATGGGGAAACGCATGTCTGTTTGAGCTGTGTTTTAATGGTAGATGAATTTCCAAATAAAACAAGGACTGCAATGGTCATAAATATCCATGTGTGCATTAGGGCTGATGACTAGGCAATAACAGAAGTACAGTTGGTTGTAATCTGTTGTATTTTTTTAGATCACTGCCATGCTTTCATTATAGCATTTCCCAAAGGGTAAAAAAGCTGCCAAAATACTACCGAAACATGGACTTTGGATGTGTCTCGGATGAGAAGCTTAATAACCCAAGCGAGACACCGTTGCTTCTGTTCCAGGTGCAAAGAATCGTCACTCTTTCACTCCTGCTTTAAATCTGTTTGCACATCAGAAACGCACCTTGGCACAGGTCTTCCAAATAAAAAGAATCATCCAAGCAAATACATGCTGCAAAAATAATTTATTATCCAAGCTAGGCTTTTGTATATCTATTAAATATGTAGGAAGTGGTGGAAGATTGAAAGAAATAAAAGTATTTAAATCTTCACACAGATTTCCTGTATCTGTCAAGCAAAGGAGGACTGCCTCACACACATTCACTTGGCACCGTGTTGCTTATACTTACCTGTATATTGAAATAGTGAGGACAGTCATCTCCATCAATATATCTGAAGCAGCTGCTGCTTCACCAGGTGTCTCTGTATAGAATGCCTTTTCTTCTGGGTAGAACCTGTCCTGTGGACACTTGATGTCCATTAAGTGCACAGCGGTTAAGGTTTCAGGCATGCTGGCAGCAGTTTGGCAGTTTAACCAGTCTAACCTTGATCAGGGCAGCATGTCATACATAAACGTTTATACATACAGACAGCATATGGGTTTTCTAGTCCATGAAAGAATCCGAGACTTCCTGAAGACTGCGCCTTGGTGGGAGGTGGGGGGGATCATCTTCAGTAACAACAGGAGGTGGAGTCATGAAGGATGTTGATGCTCTGAGGCCATACAGATGTGAGCTCAGACCCAGCTGTACTGTTGTTCTTCAGCTTGCTGCAACAAAGTGTGTGTGTGTGTGTGTGTGTGTGTGTGTGTGTGTGTGTGTGTGTGTGTGTGGTGGGAGGGGGGTGACCTGCGTTTTTAATGCTTTAGTCTATCACTTTGTCAACAAGCATCTTGTATTAACAGCTGAATTTTGCCTGCTACCTTTTCAAATACAAAAGTATGTCTGTGTGCCCTTGGTGCACTTCACATCTGAGGTCTACACTGATGTTTCTGTGTGTCCCTTACTTCTTAATCCTAGTCCAAATATACTTGACATATAAAGCTTCCAAAAATATTTTACCCATTTGTCCAGCTGAATCATTTTTATGGGAGCAATTTAAGGTGACTACCTGGTTTAAGAGAGCAACAGCAGAGGGTGGGATTCAAACCAGTGTCCTCTTAGTGTTGCCCTACAAACTCAGAAGTTCTAGTTCAATATGAATGAGACTCAAACGCACATGAATCTGAGAAGATGCACATTCTGGGAGACTGGGTTCCTCCCGCTGCTCCAGTCTTGCTATTAATTGTGCTCCTCCTGGCACTGATGGCCCATCTTTCACAGCGCAGTGCAGCCGTCTTGCTTGAATGTGCGTTTTAATGACCCTGCATCACACCACAATATGAAGGCGTAAATGTCCCACCACTGGCAAAGCACATATTACAGCTTGGGAACATGAGTGTATGAGCTGTGGGAAGCGAAAATGAAATTGTCAATTTATAGCTGTTGGCCAGTGTCAAAGTGAATCTACAGTCATGTGACTCGAGTGCCTGGGTGGTGATGGATATCACTTACAGGTCTGGGTGCGTGTGGTCAGGGAGGGACTTCCATGCTCTTCTTGAATGTGATTATTAAAACGTAATGGAGAATTGTACACATAGAATCGTGCGGCAAGTTATCGGCTGCTTCCATCTGCATTGAGAGACCGCATTGAGGTGGTGCTGTTATTTCAAACCAATAATGCGATGCACTGTGGAATCAGTGCAGAACAACAGAAACATTCAGCACAGCCTCCCTTTCCAGGAGCGTCAATAATTCACAATTTAATTAATATTTTTTAAGGGAAATTAATGCTATAAATTAAATATCCTTCATATGAAGGTTTCTGAACATTTTAGCAAATCTGCTGCATCCCTGCATGATCTTCTGCCTTGGCTGCTCAGGCACCGTAAATGCAAGTAAAGATGATGTTTGTGATATTTTATCTCACTTTTATTCTGTTGGATTGAAGAAACAATGCACTGCTGTCCATACCTACGGATCTTTAAACTTAGATGTGAAATTTAATAAAAGAGGTGGGTTGTCATTGAACAGAAACTTCACTGTAGAGGCCTGTGGTCTTTACCTTCAACTCTGCTCTGTCAAATCACTCAATATCTACACAGGGATGGAAAATCAGCATGGTTGAGAAACACTGGGTTTGCAGCACCACCACGGTGTCATTCACACATGCACAGTCAACACAGCCCCAATTCCACTGCATCATGACAGTCCGATAGATACAGATCACACCAATATAATTTTCCATCTTATTTCTGCCTGCTTTGCTGCATTTTTCTTAAAAAAAAAAAAAATGCTTTTCAAATGCCTGTCATTTGCGACCTGTGGAAAGTTTTACCTGTTTTATTTATTGAAATTGCCTTCCTACATGTCTTTTAAGAAAGATTATCTATACTAAAGTCCTACTGAGGTGGGATAAATTGGTGAGAGAGGGAGGGTGGACTCAACTGTGCTGGTCCGGCAGCTTTGCTTGCGCCAGGGTGCTTGTGCGTAGGTCTACGCATCTGGTAAATCTACGGTTTTGTGGAAAACTATAAATAAAGATGATACATGCACATGTTGTGTGGAGCCACCGTGGGCTGCATCAGTAAACAATACAATGCAGTAAATATGACTTTGGTGTAAGATCTAGGAATGCTTGTAGGGGAAAATGGAGAGGGAGGGACAGAGAGAGAGAGAGAGAGAGAGAGAGAGAGAGAGAGAGAGAGCCAGGCTATGATGTCATACAGGTTTGGTTTTTTTTTGTCCACCTGTGACATAATGGCAGGTTGTTCCTGTTTTCAAAGTGCAAGAGCTACACTGATACCCCTGCAGCTTTGCCTCCTTCTGAACTCCTCCTTCTGCATCCTTCTCTTCTCATTACAGCCCCCAAATGAGCAGCGTATGAGTATAAAAGTGAGTGTGTGTGTGTGTGTGTGTGTATCTGTGTATGTGTGTGTCTGCATGCAAGAAGGCGCTGTGGAGGGAGAGGGAGCAAGGAAGAGCGGGAGAGGGAGAGAGATTTGTTAAAGCTTTTTTGCCTGCATCAGCAGCATTGCAGAGGGAGGTATAGCGAGACAGGCAAGCAAGACTAGGGGGGGAACAGCAGCCATGGAAATTTGCAAAAAACCGGACCTGCAAGCACCATGCAAACATAAGGACACACTGTGTCTCGGGTTGGTGACCATGGTGCCCCCCCCCCAGCCTCCCTTGCGACTGTGCTGAAGGAGCCCTGGTAGGGAAAGTGAGAGAGAGAGAGAGAGAGAGAGAGAGAGAGAGAGAGAGAGAGACCCAATCAAGCCACGGATCTCTAGCAGCATATGGGTCCAGCACTTGCCCGCCGCAGTGCCTGAACGTCTGAGGTTGAGACGGCAGGAGGGAGAGAGAGGGAAAGGGAGAGAGGGAGAGGCATCACAGTGAGTGAGCGGGTCCTGTATCCTAGGTGGGTTCGCACCCCAGTCTGTGACTTTGTATGGTGTGCTTAGAAGATAGTGTGAGAATCCTCCATGCAAAGCCTGACCGGGAGGCATCACGTCCACCAGAGGACGGAAGCCGAAGTGTACATATTAGGGTGTAGATGAGCAGGCGGGGGACCAGTGTTGCCAGGATCTGCACGTGTCAAGTGGGACAAAGGGAAGACATTAGCAGGACAGACACCTGGAGGTGGGATCTGACCAGGGTATGGAGATGGGACAGTGACAGAAGAAAGAAATGAGAAGCTGCAGGCTCCTGTAAGCGTCCCCAAGAGGAAGGGACACTGTGAAGACCTACAGGGGAGAGAGAGAGAGAGAGAGAGAACCAGGAGGAGGTGGCCCCCCCAGTGAGGACAGTCCTGACAGTGTTTGCACCGGCAGCTGCGGTGGTGGCAGAGCGGTTGAGCAGCCCACAGCACTCGCTCACACAGGCACCTCCGTGCCGCAGTCGGACACCCCAGTCCTCGCTGCGCCTGCACTGAGAGCGCAAGCATGGCACAGGCAGCCAAGCATCTGCGGAAGAATAAGGATTTGGAAGTCCTTGCTGAGCAGGAGCGTAAGGAGAAGGAGGAGGAGAAGAACAAGAAGAGGAACCGGTCGCGGGACCGAAAGCGCAAGGTAAAGTGTGGGGGGAGGGGAGGGGGTGGTGGTGCTGAGATGAGACGCGGCAGGAAGGGTTTCCCATCAAAACCCCAGTCTCTCACACAGGTTCAGCTAGGGGCACTGGAGCACTGAATACACACACACTCAAATCTGCACACAGGAACTGTAAACAAACCCCGAAGCCTGTGGGGGTGACCGGTTCTCCAGGATGAGGTTAAAGAATCTATCTACCTGCAATTTGTGGTGCAACGTTCTCTTCACCATGTGCTGCTAATCTACCCGGCTGGTGTCTGCACACCTTCCCTTGCTTCCCGCAGGGGTTTTACCATTTATTTCCCGTCACCTGGTCAAGGTGTCGACTGCTTTACACACCGTCCTGTGGTCAGGCTCCCTGTTTTTCCCTGTCTCTGCACACCGTAATAAAAAAAACCATCTCCTGGTCCCTACAGTCCTCCTGCGCTCCCCACATGAAGTGTTTTACCTGGAGTTAGAGCTGCACCTGCACACTGCAGGAAAGTAGCATCCATCACCTGAGTGTCAGTTCAGGCGTCTCGAGTGTTGCTGCAGGTGCGCCGTTTCTCTTCTCCCACACCTTCCAGTAGTCCACCTTACTGACAGAAACCACCTGTGGGGCACGAACCATCGCATTCTCAGATCGGACCTATGACCGCCATCAAGAGTGGCAAGAAGGAAAGGGCAATGGGAGGAGGAGAGATGAGACAGCTGCTGCAATCGCTACTGTTTTAGAGCCAAAAGCTGGAAAGAAAGATACCAAGCAACTAAAGTGGCACCTCATTCCAGTCAATGAGAACTACGTCATTCCCTGTTGATGTACACACACACCGCCCCGCTATTCTCTAGTGGAACCTGCGATGTTTGGGATTTATCAGGGGCCTGGAGATGCTATCAGGTTCACCTGCAATAAGTGTTGAGGTAAAAACTACCTTCTCTAGGGGAATGGATCCAGGTTGGAGCACTGGACAGAAGTGTGAGAGCAGCAGGTGGATGCTGGTTCCCTAACATTTCTTTTCCCTTAGCCTCAACCAGGCCTTTTCCAGCTCTTTGTGCATCTGCTGCTTTAAAGCAAAATGAAATTCTGGTTGTGCTCTGTCAGTGCTTTTATGGCAACATGCGACACACTGACTGGCTAAACCTCACTGGTTACAGCTGTGTGCACCGTGGCTGGGAGAGTGACGCTGCCCTCACACACCACTGTGTTTTGCAACAGAACGCAAGGACAGGGCGTTTGGAAAATGACCGCACAGGTCTGTTGTGTGCGACTGGTGTCGTGTGGTTGCTTGGACTCTTCCTGTGGGCAGGTTGTGCGGTCTTGGTGTGTAGGGGTGTCCTCGCCCCGGTGTGTGTGTCCTGCTCCGTGCTGCACCAGAACATGCGTTTCATACCAAACAGCAGCCACCTCTGAGGCTACCAGGAGCCCACGAAAGCCAGAGCGGGCTGATCTGAGGGTCTCCTGCAAGGTCTGGTCGGATCGGTGCAGGTGGACTTGCTTTATTTAGCCCTGAGGGATTACCAGTAATGACCATCTCGCCACAGACCAAAAGCACTTGCTTTCCATGTGATCTTCCTACCTGGACGGACTCTTAAATGACACTCTGGAAAGCTGGCCCTCTTGCTCGTGCCTGGTCTTTTTTAAATGTTGTCTTAATGTCTATTTATGGTTTCTGGAGCAGAAGAGGTGGGGTGGTGTTTAGCGTGTCCTTCCTATATAGGTGTCTTTACAGCAATGGAGCCACAGCTGAGGCCCTGTGATTCTCACCCACGGTGTCTCTTCGGTCCAGAAAGTTCTTGCCCGTAGCAATGTGTGCTCCATGGGGCCACTCAGGTTCTCGTGTGCCGCTGGGTTTGTTGTTGTTTCCTCCAGCTGATCTCCATCTTTAACCCGCACCTGGTATTTTTTCACGGAAGGCATTTCCGTAGCCCAAAGACCTTGGCAGGTCAGTGCAGGCTGTGTTTCGCCACAGAACGAAGGATTAGAACAGATAAGAACTCACTGCATGTGTTAGGCTGCTGGTTTCCATTGCAGCTGTGGACTTGGCACTCAAGGTGTTGCCACGTTCTGTCAGGTCTCAGTCCCTCACGTCTCTTTTGGCCCAGTCCTGGTCAAACCTTTCATCTCATTTATACGCAGGTGCTTCCAAAAACTACTGGAGAAAAAGCATCTCTTTTCATTACTTATTTGATGTTGTTTGTGACCTGAGGTGAAATAAAAAAATAAAAAGAATAATAAAATAAGTAATTACAGTATGAGGTTTGTGTTTGGCAATTTATGAACAAAGCAATAATGATTTCCTGGAAAAAACTGCATCAGATGTTTCCCCATGATGTATGGTGTGTGTGTGTGTCTGTGTGTGTGTCGTGATGACTATTGAGCGCAATGGCTTTCTTTTATTGCTTTAATATGAAACTTTAAAACTTCGAAATGATGCAAGTTATCGTCTGCGAGGCTGTACGTTTAACAAATTAGAAAAAATAATAAGGACTGAAATGCTCAATATGCCCTGGATGGACCAACTGCATTACATGTTTTTCAAAATGAAACACAGAAAGCATGATGAGTATTAAAATGAAATGCCAGCGTTAAGTTTGTTTTTATATGTAAATCCTACGGATTGTGTACCTCAACTAAACATGGGAACAGGGGAACAAACACTTGGATCTCCTGCCTGCGTAATTGGTTAAAATATGGTTCACCATTTTGCTCATAGGAAGCATCATGGGAGCATGTCAGCAGCTCCCCAAGAGCGTTGAGTGAAGGAAGGACACTACCGCTGGCGCCATGACCAGGTGCTCAAGGCAGTGGCAGAGCCTGTTAGTGCAGGGGTAGCCCATAGCAGGACCTGCCGGCTGGCTAACGTGGTCATAGCAATTGTGAAGGAAGAGAAGAAGTCTAGTGGTGGGTCAGGGCCTCCTGGTGAAGGTGGGAGGTTGGCAGTTGATGGTTGATCTAGGAAGGCAGCTTGGGCTTCCAGCCTTTATCACAGAGACATCTTTGAGGTCAGACATCATGCTGTTGTCAGAGGCCTTCAAGCAAATCATCCTGTTGGAGCTCACTGTGTCTTGGGAAGAGAGGATGGAAGAAGCTTATGAAAGGAAGACAAGGAGGAATGAGGCACTGGTGGAGCGCTGGTGCTCAGCGCTGTAGAGCGAGGTGTGTGTCCGTCAAAGAAGCTGCAGGGGCTTCACAGGGAAGCCCTTATGTAAGGCTGATGGGATGCTGGGTATCACTGGCAGTCGGAGCATCTCTATAGGAGAGGTTGTTGAAGCTGCAGAACGGGTGTCAAGATGGCTGTGGATTGGGAGAGGTGAGCTGTGGGTTCAAGGCAGCGCTCACCTGAAACTCCCCATGACTTCAGGTTACATCACTGGATTGTAACTGAGGATGCAGTTCAGTGTGGCGACATCAAATTCATTCATGTTAACAAGATTGCGTTAAAATTCAGTCGGTGCTTATTAAATTGCAATTACCTACAGATCATTGTATGTGGCTGTATGTTTCCAGGTGACCCTAAACCCCAAAATAATGAGCTTGGCCTCAAGGCTAATAGGAGTGAAGTTCCATTTGTTGAGAAGACCGAATGCAGAGCGACACTGGTTCGAAACCCATCATGCTGGTGTTCCTGCACGTGTTAGACAGGTGAGCTTCTCTACAGCGTTCTTTGTGACCTTAGGTAAAGTCTACACTGTATTCAGGCGGTGGCCCGGCTCTTTACAAAGGGCAAATTGATATACATTTATTAATTTATTTGAATGGAACAGACAAGCTGTTATAGATACAGGCATGCAATTCTTGACTCAGTCAATGTGTCCAGCATTGCTTTATCTATAAATATATAGATTGGATGGAAGTACAGGTGTGACCGTGACAGGCAATTTACTGCAAGTTTATGGAGAAGACGAGACCACAGGAGGGAAATGGGTCTAAAAAAAGGTGCATTTTCAGACCCTGCTTGAACGTTGAAATCCATTCAGCAGTTCTGAGGGAAAGAGGAATCTCATTCTGCCATAGTGGAGCCCCCAAAAACCCTCAGGCTTTTGATCCTGGACCGCTTATGCGTGTGACTAGCAAGCGGCTCGAGTGGGATTAGTGCAGCCGTCTGGCTGGGTGTAGTGAGTGCTCAGGTCCTTTAGGAATTGGAGTGAAGATCAAAGTTGTAGGCTTGATGCAGTTGAAGGAAATGTAGGAAATGGGTTTGTTAACTTGGTTACTTAGTTTAGTAACTTGGTGATTAAAGCTTAATGGACTGGTAAAGGGTTTGGGGGTGTATTCTGCCATAAAGGTGTTGTATCAACACCAATTTATGAATATGCAGTGATATTGGTTCCTTTGACAGTGAAATGGTGAAGTGGAGCAGGAAGGAAACGGCAGCTAATGAGATGGATGCTATTAAATCAAACGCTCAAGTCATGCTGGTTGCAGATAAAGTGGCTCAAGAGTGAATGCTGCCACCATTGTCACTCAGTGAAGAGGCACAGGAGGACTGAATATAGTCCAGTCCTCATAGAAGGGAGAGATGCTTCCCGTATACACACACTGGGCCAATATTAATCTGACAATTGAGTTCTGCTGGTTGAACAATGGACGACGTTTATGTCAACAAAAAGTTAATGAATGTTAAAGTAAGAGCCTGCATGGCTTTGTGCGTGCGTGTTTGCGCTAAGCATGGATATACGTATATCAGCGTACACATTTTTTGGCTCACCACTACATCCTCTCCCTCCAGTTGTTAATGGTGTTGTTGGGGACAGTGGCTGGAGGTGGCCTGAAACTGGGACTAGGATGAAGGCCAGGGTAACAGTACAGTGTTAGGACTACAGCTTTTTACTTGGGCATTTTTTAATAAGCGGTTCTATCTTTTACAACTAGGTAAAGAAACAAGGGAGCTGCATGCAGACACTCCAGCCTTGCACCCTTCCTTTTCCTCAGGAGATGCTTGAAACTGCTGACTTTGCATCGCAACAGTATTAATTTCTGGTATTCGTGCAGCATCCACATTCAGGGGCAGTTGCTTGTTTCACTGGGGTGTAGCATCAACTTGTTTAATAATGAAGCATTTAGGGACAGGTTTTGCATAAGGTGGCACAATAGCGTGGCAGATGTTGTTGCTGCATGACAGCACCTGGTGCATTCAGGTGTAGGTTCAAATCTGACTCATTCTGTGTGGAGTTTGCATTCCTCCACATGATGGCGTGAGTTTGTTCTTACAGTCCAAAGATGTTGTCCAGGTGACTGTAAACTGCCTGTTTGCTCTGTGTGTGAGGCTGCCCTGTGATGGACCAACATTTAGGATGTATGTCCTTTTTTTCCTCCCTATGTCTCCAGGATGGACCAACGTGAGCCTCAGTTAAATTTGTACTGAAATTTATACTTTCCGTTATCATACTTGCATTTCATCTTTAAAAATTACAGTTCTGAGGGGCCAAACTGCATAGGAAAGGGAGACAGGATAGACACAAGCCAACACAGGAATGGGCAGGTGTATCACACAGCACTGCTTTACCAAGACCCTGTATTGAGGATCATGCAGTCTGAAAGGCCTAATGAGTAGCTGGAGGGACAGGGGTGTGTGATGCTGGTGGCTCGGTTTTGGGGCAACAGAATAAAAAAATAAAAAAAATTAATAAAAAGGTTTACAAATAGAAGAGGGAATCCAGTCATGGGTTAGTGATGGACACAGTCTGCTCCGTGTGTGTCCGTGTATGCCTGTATGTAGGTAAACAGTATGTAAATGTGGACGTCTGTGTACATTTTTGTATCTGAATGTAGTTGCATGTATTTACCATCTTTATGCATGTGGATTTGTGGATTTGAATTTCTATGTGTGTGTGTGTGTGTGTGTATATGTGTACCACTGTAACCCAGCACTACTCCCATTCACAGTCCTTCATCAGCTCTGTCATGCAAGACTTCCTCTTTGTTTCAGTGACAGCCATTTCTCCATGCGGGTCCAACTGCAAAACATTTGAATGAATGACTCAGCAGAGCTTGCTTTAGTGATTCATAGCTGCTGAAGGGAATGATTAAAACACACATACACACAGAGTACCGGAAAACAGTCCTGCTAGGGGTGAATTTTTAATCAAACCGGAGCTTGGGCCGAGTCCGACAAAGTGAGCGGACTGGGGCGGCATCCTCTGGCAGTTCGCAGGCCGTGCCGATTTATGGGCCAACAGGGGCCGGTGTGCTTTCAGCTGGCGCTACGCCACATTTGATTAAGGAGGCTCGGTCTCGCGTCTGGAGCACTCGCTGTAATTTGGTACAATAAAAATGCCCGATCACATGAATCAAAGAAGCACAGGAACTTGGACCCCCCTCCCCCCGTTCTGCATCCGGAAGGTTATTTCTTTAAGACGAATAGTGATAAATTTGACAGCTGAAAGCGCCTGAAAACTTTGCTCGCTTACTTTCTTTTTATTGAGGTTTACCTTAATCTACCGTTGCACAAATATGACATTTTAAAGGGCAGTGTGTTTATAATAAAAAAATAAACCTTGTCATAATGATGCACTGCTGGGATGTTCAGGCGTGGGTTCAAATATGACTCAGTCTATGTGGAATGTGCAGATTCTCCCAGTGCCTGTGTGGGTTTCCTCTGGCTGCTCCTGTTTCCTCCCATAGCACAAAGAAATGCATTTTTTATTAACTGGTCACTCTAATCTGCTTTTAGTGTTTGTGTGTGTGTGAGAGAGCGAGAGAGGCTGTGTATACTTGTGACCACCCTACAATATACTGTTATTCCATCCAGGGATTGAGTCAAACCCCAGAGTCCTATGATTCCAAGATAGACTCTGGATTGCCACAAGCCAGTCTGTGTGGGAGTAAACCTTGAACCTGAATATAATTTTAAAAGAAATTATAGGGTGATTATTATTTTTTATTTTTTTATTTTTTTGTTCTTTATTGCTTTTACAGTTGTTTGCTATCATTTTCATCAATTCTACATCCCGTTCCATAAAAATGTTATACGATTTCTCTGGATGTGCCACTGAACACCATTACGCTGCCCAGAGCAACTCAGCTTAGTTTGTTCAGTACAGCCTCAGTTTTTACCTCCATAACACATTGTTTCTACTTTGTGTGTTCTGCATAATTTTCATGTCATACTGACGGCTAGCAGAACTGCCCAACAAACTGCTACTGTGTATGCATTTTGTTTTGGAAACTTGGCTGCATGATGTTATGCCATGTGCTGCCTTTTTGTTTCTAGGTTTAAGCATAGTTTAATGTGCTGTGGAGTTCTGTGAAACTGATCTTTCTGAGGGTTACGTACATTGAAAGTACTTGTATGTAAATAGCAGTGAAGCCCTTATGATCCGTGGAGAGCAACTTGCTCTTCCCACCCAGTTGTTATTTTGATAGTGTGGCCTTACATAACTCTACAACCAGGATGGAGAGCTCAGGCTGACTGAAAAGAAAGCCGTTATTCTGTCCATCTCCAAGAACACGTTGCATCAACTCTCCCCTATTCGACTTAATCTCCTTCTGTCTATATCCTACTTCTTATCGTGGACCAAGATCCAGATTTGTTTCAAATGATTCTGAGCATTGGTAAAAACAATTGTGCTTAACAAATAAACCTTTGTCAGTTTATATACAGCTATTCTGAAACCAGAGGCATGACAAATTGTAAGGACGTGGGAAAAATACATCACCAGTGGTACCCACCTGAGTAATAAGCAAATATTAAAGGGACATTAAGGCTTGCTTGAATATAGTGAGACCTCCCACTGTTGCAAAAATGTAAGATATACTCACATTCCTTCGCTACTGGCAATATTATAGCTTTTCATTCAACATTCTTCTTTAACATATAAATACAGCGTGGATGTGCTGTATAATTCATTCTCCCATTTAGTCATTCAATACTATATTTATCACTCTTGAGCAAAGACAGGATGGACTATGCGGGAAAAGACTTAAAGCCTTCATCAGCTATGGCAGTTTCATAACCTGACTGACTTATATGGAGTGGTCCTGGACTGGCCATTCCAATGTGTCCCCATCCATCCAGTTTACCTGTTGGGACTGCTAGCACCATAGGTATTGGTGCTTTGGAATGGGGAGATCCCCATATCAGAGGTGGGCTTCTCATTCTCACCAAACTGAAGATCAGTCAGCTCTTTGCTACTCCTCCACAGCTATCTGCAGCAGGAGGGGTGAGTGAATATGACTGTGTGCTGCTACTACTACTGCTTCAGTGTACACACACATCACCATCCTCCACTACAAATATTTATTTTTTTCCTCATTTTAAACATTCCTTTCCACTCATTAGAAAGCTGTAACAACTATAAATGAAATGAAAGATCACAGAACAAATGGATTTCTGTTAAAGGATTCTAGTTCTAACTGTGGGGAAAAAAGACACTTTCAATCCAAAAGTGCAAAAATCATTGATAAACACCAAGTGTAACCTTAGTTGTTTTATATTTGTTTCAGTTGAATAGATTGTTACTTTGATAAAAGGTGGATATTTTCTCTCTCAGTATTTGGCTAAATTTCTTTCTTTTACACAGTGTGACAGTAAATAACCTTTGTAGCCCTCAAGTTTCTCCTTTGTCTAAGTTTTCCCACCAGATTGCAGGTGGGACTTCCTTGTAATATTTTTGTTTTGCTTGATGTGTTTGAAGGATTCTTATGTCTTATATCTACTATGTGTCACACTTTAACACTTTATTTAAGGACTGTCACACACAGACGTTGCACCTCCATATGGATTCCCGTCCATGCATCGGTGTAAACTGTCAAAATCCTGGTTGTGCTGTTAAATTAAAGCATAAATTATAATGATTTGGCTTTTTGTAATAAAATTCTTCAACAGGAAATCCAACACTTGATCCCCCAGGTGGGTCCGCTGCGTCATTCCAGTTTATAGGTAGAAATGACTGGCAACTGGCAGAGCAATATCTCAGGTGGGCATGAGGTCCTGGATGTGACACAGCTGCCTCAGGTGCCCTATATATCTACTCTGTATAAGGTGTAGAATGTAGAGCCAACAGCCTAATGGTTAAAGAAAAGTGATGTAATTCATCACATGAGTCCTCTCGACAAATGAACTCCCTCACGAGGCCTTTCCTTGAACCTCTGGATCAGTCCAGTAAAATATGCTGCTGAACAAATGCATGAAAGACTTCAACTGGCAGCAATGTCATTCTGAACATTTATTTCAAGAAAACATTAGAATGTAATAACCCTTTGATATTTAATCTTGTAACTTTGATGTTTATTTCAGCAGTTTTCCCCCATAAAAGTTATTTGGGAAAATCATGGTAAACGTCACCCGGGTCTCAAACACAAAGACTGAATTAGTACCACCCTGCCTTGAGCGAGGCATTAGCGTCTTTACATTAAAGCAGCTTAGTACCATGGCCTCTGGCTCAACGCAAACACATTATGGAGGGGATTTAGTTCAGACCCTCTGGTTACAGTTAGTGATCACAACCTGTCCAGAGTTATAAATACCTGACACCGATGTGCGTGAGAATTGCAAGGGTGTTACTTTAACATGTGTGACCGCATGAGTGGCGTATATGCATGCGTACGCAAGGAACGTACTGCACGTGTCAGATTATATTCACTGCTGTCTCCTTACTAAACATTTTTTACCAACATTTCTGTATTCTTTAACTAATCAGCAGAGATCCACAATTCAAATGCAAGATTATAAAACCTCTTTGGGACTTGATCCTAAAATATCCTGGTGACAAAGAAAGCACATTTAAGTATTCCTTGCCTCATTTGCAGTATTTCTAGCGGATCCCAAGTTGAAGTTGGCATCATCTTTTAACTCCTTAAATCTTTTCGTATGGGCCAAACTTCTTCTTAGGTGAATTAAACGTTTCAAGGCAGTGGCAAAAACGACCTCCAGCAGTTTACCTACTGTTGGATTGCATTCTGACTCTAGGCCACCAATTTGTATGAGGCCTGTCGCTGAGTTTATGAACAATTTGTATAGGGGACCAAATCTGCTAATAGTGCAAGATAAAATGGGCAGGAGGATGGAGTACAGTCCGAGTATCAGTTTGTCCATCTGCCTTTATTTAAGGTACTGACATGAACTGATTAAATGTTAGTTATACTTCTGCTGGTAAGTGGGTTGGAAGAAAGATGATTTGTGTGTGTGTGTGTATATGTATGTATGTGTGTGTTTGAAGGAGAAGATATGCCAACGCTATGCTGATAAAAATAGGAACACATTTATTGGACAAAATATACAGTTATATTTATTATATCTGTACACAAATACTGATTGTGTCATATTGAATTCAGCTGTACATGTACATTTATTCATTTTGTTGACTTTTTTCAGTGCAGAATGATTCCCTGCTGTTACGTAGTTGACACCTTGGCCCAAAGCTTTATAGGCGCACAGGGATGAACATGTAGAGTTAAGCTGTGATTAAAACTATATGATTTATAGCAACTTGAGGCAAAAACACTGCTGAGACAGAAATAGACTTGGTGTCCGGCGTCCACTGGCTGTTCAATGCAGGGGTTGTGTTCCAAAGTGAAAGGCTGGGAGGGAGCAGGCAGAGGCGCGCATGAGAGAAATGAAAGCCGGTGCTAAAGATCAGCATGCAGACGGTACCCTGTGGGAATCCTTGGTGAAAAGACCAGATTAATCCCCGGCAGCTCCCGCTGTGTGCTGTCCTGACAGAGACGCCGTCATCACTGCGGTCATTGACAGTTCATTGTTGCTGTGCTGATCAGATGGCGAAACGTAGAAGGGGGGATTATTGCATTGGTGCTTGCAGGACTGGGGAATGGGGTGGGGGGGGACTACGGCTACTGCAGCAACACAGGGTCTCGTAACCACAATGTGGCATGTCTCACCAGTCACCAGTATCCCTACTACACTGTGCACGTTGTCCATATGAGCACTATCATCCTGCAGCCCATGGTGGCCATTTAGCAGGAACCCTCAAACACAGCGTGAGCTTCTGTGTGAAGTGTGTGTGTTTCTGCATGATGGCTAAAAGCCCGTGGTAACCAGTGTCTCCGGTGCACGGTGCGTTTCGAGAGGAAGATCGATGGCTTATGTAGAGCAGCACACGTATGCCGGTGGGCATGCGTGTGCTGCTCCATGCGGGGATTTATGGCTGTGCGGAGGATCGTCGTGTCGCTCGGTGTTTAATCGCCCGACCTCTGCTGTTTTTCACAAGCTGATGTCAAAGCGAGCTATGCCCCATGCTCCCTCTCCCAGTCTCTCATACACATGCCTTCCACCAGTCCTGCTGCGGTACAACTCTACACTTACATGAGGGTTGAATTTACAAAATAACAAAGACCTGAAAAAAATGTACACTTAGTCCCCAATTTACGATGGGGTTCCTTTCCGTCGATGTCATCATAAGTCAGAAATTTCCCTTATATATGATACACAGTAGCAATGTAAACAATGAAAATGCATTAATATTTTGTACAGTAAATCTTTGCTATATTTTTTCCTAATTTCACAACCTGTCGATTATATACTTACATGTAGAATATGTACTAACAAACTAACATATAAATACAGCTCAGTATTATATGTACAGGTATCCTCCGACTTAAAAATGTAATGCTTTATTAGAAATCGACTCGTAAGGTAAAATCTCACAAGACGGAGGAGACACAATAACCATTAATTTCAATGGGAAATTTTTAAGTGTTCCTAGGCCTACAAAGTCGCCCCTATTTTAGTTTCCTGCAGGAGCACCAAAACTGCATTAATATCAAAAACATTTTTCTTTTATTAACAATATACAGAAATATAATAATAACATTGACGTGAGGTCACAAGGTGGCACACAAGAATCACCAAGCGCAACTTGAAATGAAGGTGTGGATACGAATTTAACTCTGTGTGCATTTGCGCCGCTCTAATACACTTTTACACAGTCATTCGCACACACATACATATATGTATACCGAAATGTTATTTTTACATTTACATCTATCGTTTTTGTTTTATTTTTTCTTTTTGGCACCACCAGAACACTCGCTTTTTTTTTTTTTTAAACAGGCCATTGTTTAAAAAAAATAATAATAAAAAAAAAGTGTTGCATGGTGTCACAAATGTATCATCCTGTGAATAAAATATTTCATTAAATAAAACACACTTTCTGATAGATGCTCAAGCACTGACTTGTGGCCAGCTGACGTTATTATACAGCAGATGGAAATATCAGCGTTGTTTCTTCCAACACGCCATGGAAGATGTTAGCACCATAAAGTATTATTTTACATAAAGTAAAATAGTTGGGGTCATGGAGGGCTGTCGTAAGTCCGGGTCCTTGTAAGCTGCATATGTTGTACTGTAAATTGTGAACTACCTGTACCTTGACTTTTTGTGTACACAAATGAAAGGTGGCTTTGTGGTTGGACATACACATGACATAGAATGACGGGCAGAGTTTTTGTAATAAACCCATCCAACCAACTTCAGCTGCTTTCTTCGAAGCAGTGCATGCTGGTTAATGTGATGGCAAGTTTTTCTGCAGGAAAATAAAGAGTTCTAGTTACTGCATCCGTAAGCAAGTATTGATTTTGTTATATTGAATTCAGCTATATAGACACCCTGGGATAAAAAGGAGCCCAGATAAGGACTATGCCTAAAGCGAGAGTGTCCAGCTTCAGCAGTATGAAGTGGAAATCTCCTTCAGCTGCGCTTCACACACACATATAGACACAGTCCTTCTCAGTTCTCTGTCTCGGCCATTACTCCCGCATCATAGACGGTAAATATTCCTTACTGCAGCTAAGGCAAATCTACACACCCTACAAAATGTTATAACAAGCATAAAGTGAACCATTTTGCTGATATTATCCTGCTTCTCTGTGTGCCATAGTCACACAACTGTGGTTTCCTGCAGGTGGTGACAAAGATGCTATCAGACCTTCAGGCACCCAGGTTGCTGGAAAGCCAGCACACAGGGTTTGACACCCCCTCCCCTGTGTGTGTCTAAACTAGATAACCAGATCGATCTATAAACAGATAACCCCTCCGCAGTCCTGTCCCACATGCTCACCCTATCATTTCCACCTCCTCCTCTCACCTTAACCCATCCTAAAAACCCCTTTTAGTACAAACGCGGCGTAACAACGACAAAGAGTTTCTCGGCAAGTTCACATAGGACAGGAAAGGTCCGATTTTATAAACCGTTATGACCCAATCCATCACGAAAGCAACGTTTCCTGAAGCATGGCTGAAAGCACCACTTTGAAAGGCCAGTCCATCAGTTCTAAAGTTACCAATTACGTGAATTCAGCCGCATTATTAATATCACCCAAGGCAGAGTCCGCATAGTAACGGTTGGACCCGAATTGAGAAACGGAATAGCAAGAGCACGGGTTCACATGCAGTCGATGAAGACTGACTTGTAAGCCGGAGATGCATCCCCGCAGTACCCTTCACTACGCTAGCCTGCCCGTGCAAAACAGCTGTCCGGCTGTTCAAAGGGAAAAATTTTACAGGCTGACTTTGCCTACGAATAAAAAGTTCTAAAAATGCACACGAGATTAGCGAGCGCTCAGCATTAAGACGATTTTATATGGCGTTCTGGCTCTTTTGAATTCTCGCGAGTACATGGCTTGCCTCACTCCCAGTTAAACACCCCCAGTAATGACAGTGTGGAACGTTTCTTAAAAGCTCCACAGCGGGACAGCAAGGAAACCAACAAGTAAGTTATTAAAAAAAAAAAAAAATTATTTTCCAGTGTTTGAGGATTCCCTGCCAGTCGGGTCTGGTTTTCTAATTGAGGAAATGATCGAGACAGTTCTGATAAAACTGGAATCGATAACTGCATCCCTAATATTTTTGCTAATTTTATCCAGGGCACGGAAGTCAAACTCATCGCAAATGACACCGTACAAACGATAGTTTTAGTTTTTTTTTTTTTTTTTTTTTTTGGGGGGGGGGTTGCATTGTCTTCTATGGTGGGAAATGCTCTCGTTCGAAGAGTTTCAATTCACACAGTCGGAAAAGTCTGGGTTTAGGCAATTTTGTTCTCTATTGTAGAGAAAAGAGGATTTTAGCAACACTCTGAAACCCCACCAATGGCTGTTGGCCCAGCTTTGTGAGAACCATCTGTCCGCTGACTTGTACATATCCTGTATTTGTAATAAGAACAGGCGTCCATCAGCCTTTGAAGGCCGTGGAGCAGCAGCCTGTGGGTTTTGTGTCCCCTGAGAAGGGCCTTTGAAGGCCACGCCACCCAGTGCAGGGCTGGCATTCTGCAGCAGCATCAGCAGACAGCCACATATGTCACTGGCATTATAGTCTACATTTTTTCTTTGTGTGTAAATTTCTCCAAGGTGTACACATTCATTTTAAATCCATATTCCTTGGGTTACGCTCTCTGTATTAAGGGCTTCCAGTATACGGTGGCTAGTTTGATAATGCACAAGAGTCATGGTTTAATGTATTTGCTTCACAGCAAAACAGTAAAAGAGACCATACTTTCAGTATAATGATTTATATGTTTGATTTTGCTCTTTCATCTTGTAAGATGTTGTGTCTATAATGTTGTCACTTTGTTTGCGTTGACAAAACTGTTGCTCGCATTTTTCTTTTTTGCCCATAGACGTGACTTGAAATACTGGAGCTCACAGTTCCTTCTGTTTAAGAGAGTTTGCTCTTGCTTTGTCTTGTAGGTCAGGAGTTTTTACCCTGGAGTCCATGGGGTTCCTCTGTGGATGGACTTCAAGGGGTCTGTGAAGGATAGGCTTACTATGAACAAAATAAAAGAACTAAAATTTAAAAAATGAAAATATTACTATATAGCTAGTGCTTGTAATTGCATGCAAACTTGTGGTGCTTAAGTTCCAGAACAATAAATTGAATGCAATTTCTTCTCAGAATTTATTTATGGAGCAGGCCTGGAAAAGGTGATGAATTTCTGGTGTAGGTGAACAATGACAATGCAGCAATGCATGTTGATAGAGACTGAGGAAGGGTAAGCAGAGACTGTCACACAACTCCTCTGATACAAAACTGTCATATTAGCATGTGACTATGCTAAGAAAGTGTTGGGAGATGCAGAGCAGCATTGCGGTGGCCATTTCTGCTCTTCACAGATCAAAGGCGGCAGTGAGATTATTCTCTCTGCTGCAGGACAGAGCAAAGTGCCAGCTGTTTATTCACTGTGCTGCTCTACACCAGTATTTCTCCAAATGATCGCGGTAATGCTTTTTGGCTGGTTTACTTTCCCTGCCATGGACTGACATCTCATCTGGGGGTACAGTAGATAGGTGGCCTGGGATCCAGTGATGCGGTCAATGGGCACTGGTCTGCCGTGACCCCTCTCAGGATTAGGTGGTTGATGAAAATGGATGGATGGGTGGACTGATGGATGGAACTGACCTTGTATTTATCTTTAATGCAAATGTTCACAAAAGGAATGCCAAATTTCCAACATGAAGAAACTGCTGTTAAAAAGTTCAGTTTTGAATCTACTGACAAACCCTTATCAACACAGGAAGACCATCAACTCCACATCTTATTGCATAGCCAAGGCACTATGAGGCTCTCACGCTACCCAAACTTATTTTGTTACCATAAATGCCCTCATATTTGTTTAGTAATATTTTTACAATAATGTTTATTGCTTTACACTAGTTCTGAATGAATGAAAAATCTCAGCTAATACCTTGCTGTGTGTCTTGCAATTTAAATTAACACACAGCTTGGCCAATACAACCAACACCTATACAGAGGGACTCCCAGGAATAGGGTTAAAAAATGTAGGATTAGACAATGCTGTTGTGGTTGTGATGGACCTGTTGTTCAATTAAACTCATTATGTAGGCATACGCCATCATACGGTGGCCAGCCTTAGATCTTATTCACTACACCATGTGTACTGTAGTGCATCACCGGTTTCCTAGTAATTCTTAATTTCATGGATAAAATTGTATGTAGACCAGAAGGGTGTATTTTCGGGTAGGTAGATTGTCCCTTGCCTTGTAGAATTTAGAGCACTCTCCCTCTTGTTCTGTCCTACACACATGCACACAGCTTTCAGTAACACCCATTCACGCTGTCCTTGTGATATTATCATTGTTGCTCCACTCTTTCACTGTAGATTTTGCTTCCATCACATTGCAGTTCTTCCTTTGAAATTCGCTATGTTCTGTCTCATTGCCTGCCTGGGTCCAGTTCCCTCACACAGCTCCCTCTCAAGCTCGTGTGTCTTTTCCCCCCATTATCTCCAGACTCTGACAGGGAGGCAAGCACACACGGCTCACAGATTATCACAGAGTGGAAAGCAGAGAGGAGCGCCACTGCAACAAGACAGAAGCAGCTCAAATAAGTCACTTCTGACTTGTTGAGACACCCAGTTATGATTTCTGCCTTTCTGGATCTTCCTGGTGTTTCAGAACGCTGTGACTGTAAGCGCTGATTTTAGATACACCATAAGGTCAAAAATATGTGGACACATGACCGTCACACCTATATCTGCTTGAAGAACATCCCATTTCAAACCCATGGAGTTGTCCCCCTTTGCTCCTGTAACAGCCCCCACTCTTCTAGGAAGGCTTTCCACCACATTTTGGAGCGCTACTGTGGGAATTTGTGCCCTTTCAGCCACAAGCTGCTCAAGTTCTTCTACACCAAGCTGGGCAAACCGTGTGTTTATGGTGCTCGCTTTGTGCATGGGGGGGGGTACAGTCATGCTGAAGCAGGAAAGGAGCTTCCCCAAACTGTGGCCACAAAGCTGGAAGCACACAATTGTGTAGAAGGTATTTGTATGCTGTGTGGGTGCGTCTGAAGCCGCTCAGCTCTGTCATTAGAAGGCAGGGCCCACATACTTTTGGCCATACGATGTATGTTATCATAGTGCACATGTAGTTTTACAAGTAAGACATCAAACTATCCAAAATTGTATTGGAGAGTCATTTTTTTAAGTAATGAACATTCTTCAGGCCTTATGTCTTCTATTCTCTCCCTCCAGCCATTATTGTTATTTTCAGCACTGTTTTTTATTCTCTTATTTATCTCTTTCCTCTCTTCCCATTCCTTTCTCTTCCTCTCTCCCTCTTCTATTAACCACCTGCCTTCATCTCCTTTCTGTGTCCATCTATCATGTTCCCCTAGTTCTTGTCTCTTTTCCCTGGCATTGCTAACAAGGGTATCCTTTGCCTGTGGCAGGTGGAGGTGCTGACGTCAGCATGGGACCCCGCAGGGAGGGGCTGGCGGCTTCTTGGTACACAGTGTGGTGGCATGTGGTGCATTACCACTCTGCTGTAGTTAACCCCTCTCACTTGGTCTGAGCAAGCAACACACTTATTTTACTGCCTGTCACTATGGTCTGATCTTCCCTGAGGTTCGGCTGCCTTACATGGCGATACCTTACCGCCAATACCTCCCTCTACCACCCACCCCTGAGGCATGCAAGCATATGTTGTGCAGATCGCTGTTGGCGGCAGGAACTAGAAGGGTTACCACAGTGAAGGCAGGAGGGTTGGGGGAACTGTGCTGCCAATGTTTGTGAGCCTGCATATGTGTATTTGTGTACTTGTGGTGTGACAGCGGTCACTCTCAGCAAAAAAGCAAGACTACCCTCAGTCTCCAAAGTGCGTCCATCCATCGTCTTTCATTTGTTCCATATGATATGTGATTGGAATACCAATAACATAACTTTCCTGGAAGAAAAATATTACACAGAATTAAAAATGAACAAAAAAGACATTTCTCTGCATAACAGTTATAAGAACATGTATTATAATTTTTGTGACAAATATTAAATTCTATCATTTGTCATCCAAATTGTTAAAACTGGTGCCAAGAAATTTGCAGGGGCGTCAGCCATTTTTGGAGCTGCACCGTCAATTTCAGGTTCTGACTCATAAACCACAAGGGAAACATTATGATAGTGCAAGGGTATTCTTGTTTTTTTTCCAGTTGTTTATATGATTTAAACAATCGCATTAATGTTTATACTGTTTAGTTTGAAATGTTTGTATTGAAGCTGCTATGTTAGTTGCGAGTTAAGTTTACGATTAGTTTTATCGATACTGTAATTGTTCAATATGTCACTGTGGCACAAAGTAGTGTATACACTTGTACGTCTTGTACCAAACATCACATTTATGATTTTTCTGAATTACTCACACTTGGCAGTTTGTCGCCTATTTTTCTGGTGCAGAAGTAAACGTACTTGAATTTCCACTTTCCGCCAAAAAGCACTCAGAATAGAATAGATGTTTAAATGGCACAGTAAGGGAAGGAGGGGGACAAGGATTGGGAGAGGGTAGCTTCACAGACCAACTCCAACCAGCAAGTTTTTAGAAATTTGTTGTTGCTATAGCCAACACTTTTGCAGAAACAACCAAGCATACTGTCTCACAACTATAACGCAGAACAACACAGTAAACGTGGAACCCGAGACATTACATTGTATGAGCTGTTCAAGTAAATACATTGAAAAAATAAATGTTTTACAGAACTTTTAATTCACTATATCTTTATCTGATTTCTTTTTAACCCAACCTAAAGCCTGAAAAAAATAAAGACCTTAAATGGCATTATTAACTTATTTGATTCTGGGTGGACTTACAAATAATTCTAACAATAATTCTTACAATAATTCTGAACTGTGGTTGTAAGATGAGGTAGACATGTAGTTGGTTTTGTTTCATAAAAAGCACAACATCCACACTCTTTGCAGAGTGAAACATACAGTAGGCCACAAATAACCTGTTGAGAGCGTAAAATTTCCACATTACAGAGGAAGTAATGATATTGTATCAAATAAGCTTGTTGTATGACAAAATACTGTACATTTTCACACGGTGCTGCAGGTTTTAATAGCAAGGAACCCTGTTATCGAAGGGAAAGGTGTATAAAGAAAGCAGTTGATGTGGAACCATTGTGACTGCTGTGTGAATGTCCTGTCAGCCACCTGAGATCATGTTGCTAACATGCATTGTTTCCAAGTAAATATATTAATATCTTAATGTATGTACTGTATATATTATGGTCATACTGTCTGTTATTTTGGGGCACTTTTCATATTAATACCAGAGAAAGGTCATATTTTAGTCAGTTAATTTAGGAAGCAGAGGGATGGTTGTCCTACATCGAGCTTAAAGCAGAAAAAATGTGCTGCCACTCTTCTTCTTGGCAGGTTGCTGTATGTATTGGTACTTTTAAAATATTGAATTTCAGCAATGAGCAAAAAACTCAAGATTGCTAATGTGAACATATTTTTGCATCCCTTGTTCAAAGGAAGCCCTCTAAGAGTTGAAGCTGGAACTAAAGTGTAAATCGCTGTCTTTGCATGTGTGAGCTGGGTAACTTAGCTGTGTACAGCCACGAAGGGGATTGTGGGAGTTGGTATGGATGTGAGTTCCTGTCTGGGTTGTTTGTAAGTTTCATCTGGGAGTGTTTGAGGAAAGTGGTTCCTCAGCCTGAAAGAACTACATTTCCAGGTACTTTTGCAGGCTGTAATTTCTTGCTGATGTCTTGTGTTCCAAAGCAAAGGCTGAACTGGGTAAAATATCGTATGCTAGAAAAGCAGCTTATGAGAAGGGCTAGTGCACCAGAAAAAAGAACTCAAAATATTAGAACGTAGAAGTGCTGGTCCTGCCTACCGCTGCGTCCCGGCCCACTTCAAGCACAAAGCGCAGTCCGTGTTTGTCATAAAATGGTCATCCCAGAGCACTCAGCTGTTCCTGTGTCTATGTGTTTACAGTGTGTCTGCTGCTCTCACACCCTTCTTCTGAACAAATGACCAATAGTTCTGACTTAGCGACGTGGGACAAAGCCCACATATACATTTGTTATAATAATACAACATAACAAGGCAGTTTCTCTTCATCGGTTTCTCTTTAATACCCCATGGTAGTCTGATTGCTGTCAGTCAGCTCTTTCACAAGTATTGCGATCCGCACACTTGACAGATGCTCGCAACCGACAAAACTGAACATTTATGCATGGATTCAACATTTCGTGCAAAACTATATAAAGCTGAACAGTAAAAGGTAAGGAAATCAGTGCACATGAATTTGTACTCATCAAACAAGCTAACATTTGGACAGTCCAAACTGGGGGCCATGGTTATCAAGTGTATAATATTTTAAACAAACAAACAAAAAAGGTTGAAAACTCATTGCGGCAACAGCCAAACTATAACTGCAGGGAAGGCCTTGTGGCAATGCTGATCTCTGGTTTGGGCAACATGGTGGTGTTTCTGGCTCACAGTGACGGGCTTTCAATACCTGCTCGCTCTGTGTCGAGTCTGAACATCCCCATCATGTTTTCCTGGATTTTCCAGCTTCCTCCCACAATCCAAAGACATTTTTTAGGAAAACCCATGGCTCTAAATCAGAATAAGAATCAGATTTATTTGGCCAAGCATGCTCACATATATGGGGAATCTGGCTTCAGTTCTCAATGACTCTCAGTGTACATAAGACAACACAACATACATACAAGCATATACACACACACCCATACATATAGACATATAACAAATGCAGAGATGCATGACAGTGCAGCAGAATATGAATAAATATTATGTATGAATAATAAATATTTTATAGGGAACTTTGGACAGACTAACAAATTGCAGTGGTGTGGATGTATATACAGTATATGCATGTCTGCGTTATGTTGCTCTGCCGTATAGACGAACAAATGGGTACCTTGCACTGTAACTTACCTTAGATAAAACTGTCAACTAAATACTACATAATAATCACTGCATGTCAAGAAAAATGTTTCCTAAATAACTGTGTCTGTGTCTCATGCGTCAGCTTTCAGGAGGCACAGAAAATCCAGATTTATTACTTTTATACGCAAAGAAATACCCCATGAGCTGAAATGAAGCTACTTATGAAGTCGGATTCTTGTAAGTTGAACAGGCATATCTTTTCATGAGTCTGTGCCCATGCCATACGATTCAGACTTGAACTTTCATTAATGATCCACTGGAAAAACTGGTTAAGTTTTTATCATTAAATACAGCTGACAGCAGCAGCTTGCGGAACCCGACTGGTGTCTCAACAGAAGCGCTTCACTGGTTCTGAACATAGTGCGCTTGCGGTTCATACCTGCAGCTTATTGATCCTAAATGCAAAGCATGTTAACAGTGAATTGTGTCTAACTGGCCAGTGGGCAAGCTGGTTAAGGACATCTGAAAGCCACACTCCAGCGGCAGTGAGAAAAGTAGTAAAAAACTATGCAAAGCAAAAGCAGTAGCTCCAGAATTTCCCTTCATAAAGCTACAAATGTATTGGGCAAAAAATAACACAGTTAAAGTATCAGATCACTTCGATTCAGATTAGGCATTTTCATGAACCTTCAGGGATGTTAGCAGCTCAGTTATACAATTGTATCCCCTCAAAAATACATGTTATATAGAGTAACATTTGTTTTAACACTCCTTTTTGTGACAGAGCTTTTGTTTCATGAGTAATTTATCATAATACTTTACCATATTTAAGAAAAACTTTTTGATGTTTGTATTTTTTATTTGTAAAATAGACTTTTCTGTGCTTATTCATTATTATTCATTACCCCTTATAGTGTTGGATTCATCAAAAATGCATTTGGAGTTCTTATCAAGTTACTGCTGTGTATCTTATTAAATCTGCCTTGCCAGGAATATTTTGTGCATTTCGTAAGCAAATAAACAGAAACAAATGGAAGACTTCAGTCGGCTATATATTATTTCCCTTCATTTTTGTGACCCCTTAGTCCAGGGCAACTCAGGGTAAACAAAGCTACTTAGGAATTTACAGTATTTTCCATTTAGCTGACACCTTCATCCAAAGCAGTTTACAGCTGGCTGTAATGGGATTTGAACTGACAGCCTTTAAGCTACTGGATGTCAGTATCTCATCCTTAACTGAGAGCTCAGATACCTCCCTGAGTACAAGTTAAATAGTTAATATATTGCAGATAGCTAAGCTGTGTCTAACTTTGCTCTTTAAATAATATTTCATTGCTAATGTTTCAAAGCTAAAAAGTTTGCATGCATATCAAGAGAAAAGCAGTTTGCCACCTTTTTCTAGACTTTTTTTTTTAGTGTTCATGTATGCTGAGGTTGACATCCTTTGGCAGAAAAAGATGATAAGGGTATGTAGTGGTGTCCTGTAATGAGAAAAACCGTCAAAATGGGGGAAAAACAGCCAAAGTTTTACTATGAAATTACAAAAAAGAGTTAATAGAATGCAGAACTTACTTTCAACATTTATGTAAGTTCAGAGAATTATTTTACAGAATGTTATGTTACAAAATTTGTTATAACATTCATCATGGCGGACATTTGTCAAAAGTCTACCCTGTGCCTGGCCTTTTTAAGTAAAGGAAAATTAATAATTCATCGAGATAAAGTGAAGTTAACCAAAAAATAAAAAAGTATACATAACATCCGTGTTCGGCTGAGTGTCATGCACACATTTACGAGATGTGCAATTCACATATTAATAAGCATATCGATTAATATTAGCATATTTTTTCTTAATTTTCTATAATTTCTTGAGAAATCAACTTCGGTACTAGTAAAGGAGTACATCTAACTAAATAATTGCATTATACAATAATCTCTTTATTTCACAAATGCTTATTTTAATGCATTACAATGCACAGGAGGGGTGGAGGCCCCAGATACTTGGACCCCAGTGCTTAATTTTTCTCCTAATTCTTCATCTTGCCAGTTTTTTTCCTGTACTCAGTTGCCAAATGTCTTGTTTTAGAAGAGTCACAAACTGCATCCTTGGTTTATTTTGCCTTTCACATTTTTTAAATAGTATGGTTCTCTTGTTCAATGCAATTTGCCACCTTGTACATAAGAGCTGTTTTAAGCAAATAATTTAAATTAAATTCAGTTGGGAGCAGAACAGTAGTGCTGCTGGCTCACAGCACCTGGTCTGTTTTTGGCAGGGGTCAGCTTAGTCTGTGTGGTATTTGCATGAACACCTCATGTTCGTGTGAGTTTCCTCCAGGTCCTCTGGATTTCTTCCACATTCCAAACTTATGTTTATGATGAATTCTTCACTTTAAAATCCCCCCAGCCTGTACGTGTGTGTGGCTACCCTGCAATGGTGTAAACAGGCTAATGCTGTGCGTTGTACTCCAAGGACGGCAATACCCTCTGACTTGAGAGTTAATGAGTGATTTAGACTGAATCTTTGCAGATTTGGAATATAAGCTATATGGTCAAAAGTATGTGCCCCCCCCCCCCCTTCTAATGACTGGGCTGAGCCGTTTCAGCCGTACCCACGCAGCATACAAACACGTTTGAGACACTTGTGTGCTTCCAGCTTTGGGGAAGAAGCTCCTTTCCTGCTCCATAAACACATGGTTGGCCCAGGTTGGTGTGGAAGAACTTGAGTGGCCTCCGCAGAGCCCTGACCTCAACTCCACTGAACACCTTTGGGATAAACTGGAACAGCAACTGTGAGCCAGGCCTTCTCGCCCAACATCATTGCTCAACCTCACTGCTGCGCTTGTGGCCGAATGGGCGCAAATTCCTGCAGCCACATCCCAAAATTAGGTGGAATGCCTTTGCAGAAGGAGGCTGTTTTGACAGCAAAAGGGGGGTACAACTCCATATTAATGCCCATAGGTTTGGAAGGGGATGCACATATGGGTGTGACGGTGGTCAGGTGTCCATGTACTTTTGGCCACAAAGTCTGCTACCCAAAGCAGTAAATAGTGGTAAGTTAAAATAATCTTAAATTTAAAAAATCTGTGATAAATACAGTATATTCCGTTTGGAAGACTTCTGATCTGATGAGTCCATTGCTTCAGCATTATTCCAGGCAGCTTACACCTTAGGATCCCCTATTAGCTCACTGTCATTCAACATCAAGTATGATGTTATTCACACCAAGGCTTTCTGTTTCCCTTCTCTTTCTATGGAGGATTAATCTCAAGAACTCATTGCTCTCAATTTGCTTCTGTTGCCACAGGGCACACACACACAGACACACACTTAAGACCCCCAGGTCTTCAACACTTTTCCAGGATGCTTCCACTTTTTGTGCTGAACAGCTGAAATTCAATTCCTCTGCTCACACGGCACTGCCTGCTACTGGCTGCATGCAGTTAATCCTTTGTCAGCAAAATCCAGCCAGCCATCTCTCACTGACTAACCGCCGATCCACAGCAGGATCCTTATAATTCCCCAAGTATCCTTTTGGATACTGATGGGATACCTTCAACCTTATATCCTGAAACCATGGAACCACAGAGTCATTAAAGCAGACACCAAGACCAAATATCTCCACACACACAGTTACTGTAAATGTGTTGCTTTGTGATTCTACATGGAAGGACCTACAAAGGAGAGACCAACAATAGTCAAGATATTCTTCTAAGCAGGGGATCATAATGCAGGATGATGCAGAGCTCCTCAACCTTTCCACTTGCATCATCTGGGCAGGAAAGCCTGAATAGCTGTAGACTTTCTGCTGGATTTCTGTCAGTGGCATCAGAGGCGGGTACAGTAGAAAAACACCTTTCAGTTGAATGTATTTTAACTTCAGAATGCAAGCCAAAGCAAAAGTACTTGCCCAAAATTTGACTTCAGTAAACATAAAATGTATTTAGATCAAAAAGCAACTGTCAGTCATCTTTTGGAATGTAGAATACTGAGTTGAGATGTTTTAACTTCTGCCCAACCGCTGTGTCCATGGTTGTCTAAATAATTCTACACATTCTAAATGTAAATCTAAACATAAGGATGCAGTCTTGTGTTCCTCAAGGTTCAGCACTAGGTTGCTGTCCCATGAGTCCTGGCCATCTCAGATTACATTTCTAATGTTCAATTCTTGATGACTCAAATTGTGGCAACACATGTGTGAAGGATTGTTAAAACTTCTTTTCTCAGACTAAGTAACACGTTTTTCTTGTCGAGAGCTGACTACTATGATGCCAGGACCCCAAAATCCACAGTAAACAAGATCCACTTCAGCAACTGGTATCCCAACCAAATCCTGTGGGAGCAAGAGCATCACCCCTGTGTTAGAGACCCTGCACTGCCATAAGGTTTTAAGCTTTAAGTTGTGTTTCACTGCATCTTGTAGTGTCTTATGATCTTTGCTGGCACACAAGGCTGCAATTTGCTGTCGTCACTATCACGGTTTAACTAAGTTTTAAAATTTTTATCTGCGCTAAGTCAAAGTCACAAGAGTTTATTCATCACATACATGGTTACCAAGTATACCATGTAGTGAAATGTGCCCTGATTCAACAGGAGACTGTGCGTGGTTACATTCCAAAAAATTTACGAGTAAAAAACAAACAACCAAACACCAAGAAGACAAGAAACAAACAACTAATAAATAAATAAATAAATAAATAAATAAAACCTAAGTTGAAATGAATCCGTATTATTACATAGCAGGCATTCTGACTTCACAAATCAGACAGAAGTGCTAGGCCCATCATTTTAATAAATCAGTTTGAATTAGGTTGATACATGTAGACGGTTTTATTCCTGCAAAAACACACACATTTAGAGTGACTTCGCTGATGCCGGCTGTTCAGATGTCTTCATGAATCGTAATGGAAACATTCAAAAAATTAATTTTATTCATTGATTGTCTAGAAACTGAGCGAGCCTAAGAGTGAAAGTGAGTGCGAGGTAACCTACTGCTCATAAAATAGCAAAAAAAAAAATTATCACTTCATCGTACTTGATATTGCTATATTGTAGAATGATGTGGTAACTTGTAATATTTTAGCGAATGACCTTATAGTGTTAGTGAGGTATACATAAAAAAAATTGTCAGGTTTTTGCACGATAGACAAGTAAACAGCATTCATATTAATTATGCTTGTCCACATATACATTGTACTTATGTCAATACTATAGCAAAAGGATTTCCTTCCTCAAAACACAGGCGTTGTTTCAACACCTAAATCTAGAAAGATGCTAAAGGAATGCAGTGGAGAAGAAACCCCAGATAAAAAATGTATGTTGGGGGAAAAACGAGATACGGCGCATGGCTGCAGTAAGCCATGTGATGACAGCGCATTTTGAGGAAGACGGGTGAACCGAGTGCGCACCGGCGTTCGCCCGCAGCCGTCGCATTGTCATCACAGCATCTGCTCCTGTCAAAGGAGAGATTAATGAAAAGGAAAGAAGCACGGCCATGTGGAACGGAACAGAGGCGGCGACAAATTTAGGAAGGAACCGGTGGACGTGGCTACACGTGGCGAGGACAAACAAGCAACGATTTGTTTCTCTAAGGACATTTCAGGTCTTAGCCTTCATGAAGTAATTGTATTAATCCGCATGCAAGTGGACGGATGGATCCAAGTATGGATGGACAGGTTCATTTGCTAGAATTAAGCGGTGTCCTTTGAGCTTCTCATGCCGCCTGCATGAGGGATGAGGGCTTAAAAAACAATTAGCCACGTTTATAGAACTGCTCTGACTTGAATACAATCCTGTTAGGCCTCTAGAATGAAATATCCTGACCTTACAACTAGTGGTAATATTACTAATCTGACAGAAAAATGGGAGCTGGAGGCTCTGATCAGGGCTGACTTTGTGAATCGCTGTATGATTCAGTGGCATGGGCTGTAGGTGGACTTGCAGCAGCTGATAGATGTTCATGCTGTCGGTGTGTATGGGAGGGTCGGGTCCACGGTCTCTTTCCTCCGCATAGCCAGGATTTACTGTCCGTCCACATTAATGTTATGCAGAGGCTTCAATTATTAACGTTCTTGTGGATTTCATTCCACGTTCCGTCTGCCGAAAAACAACGCGCCGAAAGCCCTGCAGTACAATGACACAGTCAGATGCAAAGAAGCAGAAGTAGTGAATTGGAGTTACTCAGCTTGAGGGACTGAACTTGAGGTACGGGACTGAACCACTTGTACTAAATTTGCAATTGGGAACTGGGGAAAAAAACTGTCTGCCTGGTTTGGAGTGCCCTGTTGAGGGCAGAAGGTGAACATTTTGAACCCTAGACAGAACATTACTTGTGTCCATGACCAAGTTACTGTAGTTAAAACACATCCATAGAACACAGCATGGACTTGAACCGCACATGCAATTCTTTGAAAGATGTAAAAACACCCGGTTAATACTAATAGGCTCAAATTGTTCCTCACTTCACCCTCTGCTCTGTAACATAAAAAAAAAATAAATCATGCCCAATATTCTACCGCTTTCCCCTGTTCAAATTATTGCATTTTAATCATCCCAGAAATTTCAGTATGCTTAGATTTGAGAATTTTTGACAAGATTAGCGAACAGATGCCACAGCGTCAGTGGAAAGACATGAATGGATTAAACTTGCTTTTGAATGACTACAAAGTTTATAAGCTGTTAATGAGCACAGAAATGCATTGGGAATCAGGAGCCAGAAGCTCAGCGGATCTGGGGCCACCAGTGAAAGGCTGGCCGTCTTTGAGGGATGTAGTTTGGACTCCCCGGGGAGTTTTCCGCCGGCAGTGGCCCTCTGCAGTCCTTGCGAACGTTGGCAAAGCGGTCAACACGAGAGCACACGAGGGTGGCAAGGGGACGAGGGGGAAGGGCAGGGTTACTTGTACATGTAAGGAAGGAGCTCCACAGGCTCCTCATTCCCCTGAGGCTCCTAAATCTCCATCAATACTTTGCAGAGAGAAAGCAGTAAGGCCACCGATATGGGAGGGATAGTTCCGCAACTGTGCTTGTGTAAAAGAAGTGAAGCAGAAGATCAATAGAACAAGTGTTAGCAGAACCAGCATGTTAACAGAGTCTTTTAAGGCATGAGTGTAGAGAGGTGAAAGGACCCAGAAAGGGACAGAAAGGAAGGGACAGATGCAAGCTGTGTCCATTTCAGAGTAATAGAATGCAGACCAGGTGCTGGCAGACTGCAGTGGCTGTTATTCCATCATTTTGTCTCCTCACCTTGAGTGCGGCCCAGTGTGAGAGGAGCAGCTGGGATGGGCACCCTCAGTGTGAAAACCTACAAACTTTGAAAGGCATCTTATGAACATGATGATTTGTGGTGGGGGTTCATACATCATTGCGGCGAGTGTTGTTGCCATGAAACAGCTCCAGGGTTTTGGAACCACATCCTGCTGTAGGTCAGTGTGTGTGCCATAAACCTTTCCCTGATAGCAGCTACACTGAAGCAGAACCAGGCTATGAGGGAAAAAAAACATGAAACTGTCAATAAAAATGCATAAGATATAATCCAGAAAATGTTTTCCAGCACATTTCATAGTCCAGTAGCACTGAGTTAAGTTAAAAATCTTAGCTTATAAACCGGAGAGCAACAGGTAGCACAGTGCTTAGCGCCTCTACCTTTGGACCCCAAACGTCAGCATTAAGGAAAAATGTTAATGCTTTCCTATATAATTCGCAAATTCACTTGTAAATTTTTTTTAATCCATAAAATGATTTTTTTTTACCATAAAAAAAGCACGCACGGACTGGTGAATTTAATTTGCCGTAGATACACATTTGTGCGCAACATTGGGTGATTCCACATAAGCAGGATCCTTATTAGATAAGGAAGTGGACGGATGGATGGATGTGCCCTGAGCCATACAGCATCACCGCATAGCAACAAAATGGCCGACTCCATGGACTGACCGTTGCCTTTGGAGCAGCTCCCAAAGGTGCAGCAGATCCGTTTCCAATTAACTGCTCGCATCTGCTGCGCGACTTCTTGATGCATTATCTCCCTACTTTTGGAGTGCAGCTCTATTAGTTATGGTGGGAAAGCAGCTTTGAATTAGAATTTCATATACACAAGAGAGCTGAGAAAGAAAGTAGGAAGGATTTCAGCAGTGGATTCTACAGCAACACAGTGGAGCATATTGTGCGTGTGTATGTGAGTGTGTGCAGTCAAGAAGTGGCAGCACGTTTGAGACCAAAATTTTCAGTAAAAGTATTATTCGCAACTGGGGAAAAAGATGCAAAGAAGTGGTGCTCTCTCTCTCTCTCTCTCACACACACACACACACACACACACACACACACACACACACACACACACACACACAGCACCATGCACTGCAGCACAGCTGCAGACATCCATACTGAGACAACCTGCAATCAAATTCTTGCTGGGACCAGATGTCTTAGCTCATATTCACATGCGCTGCAGAATAGCTGCAAGAAAATGCTGCTGGAACGTCATGGACTTGGCCCAAGTAGCAGTCTACTTATCTGGTGCAGAATATACCGATCATCCACAACATTAAAGCCAATGACAGGTGAAGTAAATAACATCGATTCTCTTGTTGCAATGGCACCTGTCAAGGGGTTGGGGGGGGGTATATTAGGCAGCAAGTGAACAGTCAGTTGTTGAAGTTTATGTGTTGGAAGAAGGAAAAATGGGCAAGCGTAAGGATCTCAGCGACTTTGACAAGGGTCAAACTGTGATGGTTGGGTGACTGCGCCAGTGCCTCACCAAAATGGCGGGTCTTGTAGGGTGTATCAGGTATGCATTGGTTAGTACCTACCAAAACTGGTTTAAGGAAGGACAACCGGTGAACTGGCGACAGGGTCATTGGTACCCAAGGCTTACTGATGCATGTGGGGAGTGAGGGCTAGCCCATCTGGTCCAATTCCACAGAAGAGCTTCTATAGCACAAATTGCTGAAAACCTTAAAATTGGCCATGATAGAAAGATGTCAGAATACACAGCGCATTGCAGTTTGCTCTGCATGGGGGTGTGTCGCCACAGACCAGTTAGAGTGCTCATGCTGACCCCTGTCCTTTGCCGAAAGTGCCTAGAATGGGCACTTGAGCATCAGAACTGGATCATGGAGCAATGGAAGAAGGTGGCCTCATCTGACAAATCATGTTTTTTATTAGATCTTGTGAATGGCCTGGTGTGTGTGCTCATCATTTACCTGGGGAAAAGATGGCAGCAGGATGCACTATTGGAAGTAGGCAGTGTGATGCTCTGGACAATGTTCTGCTGGGAAACCTTGGGTCCTGGCATTCATGTGGATGTTAGTTTGACATCTACCACCTACCTAAACATTGTTGCAGACCATTTACACCATTTCATGGCAACAGTATTCGCTGATGGCAGTGGTCCTGCCACACTGAAAAAATTGTTCAGGAAGGGTTTGAGGAACATGACAAAGAGTGCAAGGGGTTGTCTTGGCCTCCAAATTACCCAGATCTCAGTCCGATTGAGCATCTGTGGAAAGTGGTGGAAAAACAAGTCCAATCCATAGAGGCCCCACCTTGCTACTTAGAGGACTTAGAGAATCTGCTGATAATGTCTTGGTGCCAGAAACCACAGGACACCTTGTGGAGTCCATCTCTCAATGGGTCAGAGCTGTTTTGGTGGCATGAGGGTGATCTACACAATATTAGGCAGCTGGTTTTAATGTTGTGGCTTGGTGTATGCAAAATATGCACATGGTTATCAGGCCATTTTTAAAAAATATTCATCTCCACCTCCACAAGTATTAACGTTCATTGTAAGCAGCTGAAGTGATCCGATGTAATTATTGTGGTAACACCAATGGCCAAAGATCTGGCTTTCAGACATGGGTTCTCAGTGACAAAGAATTTACACATTTTCATCTGCATTTCATGCAACCACAGAAATTCAGTGTCAGCATTCAGCAATTTCAAAAAGCTGAATAAACAGAGAAATGGCAGCTGCACAAAAATGCTGTACACTTGCACAGGCACGCTTTGTGGATTGTGTCTCACAAAATAATCATTGCTGGAAACCATTTCTCAAACTGTAATGACAAATACAGAAGGGAAAACACCAGTGTGACAGTTATGTATAATTTTTCTATATTCTTTACAGAAATAGCGTGGTGTCCTCTTAATAGAAATTGTAAAGGTGAACTTTATGGACGAAAATCCAAAGTCAGTGAAAAGCTTATGTATGCCCTGCTGGATATCAGCCAGTGTGGCACTAATGGCAGTGCGACAGAAGCACTGTAAGGAAAAAGCAAATTCTTAAAATTGGTTTGTAACTTCCTTCTTGTGAACTGGGAACGCGAACTCACACCCTTACAAGTAATCACAGAAGCATCCAGACCTTTTGTGCCAACTGTTTGTTTAAGAACAGGAATAGCAAATGTAAAATATTCAAAGCCTGTCCACTTAGCCAGGCCTTACTAAGACACTAATATTAGACTACAGTGCATTATTTAAATGCTTAAATGAATTTTTCACCCAAAACAGCTCTTTCGAAATGCAAACTGTCAGATTTTTACCTAGCAGGTACATAAAAGAGCCCAGCACACTATCTTAGCAAAATTGTTTGTGTAAATTCAAATGAATGCATTTTAAAATTTGTGTTGCATGTATTTCTGTTTATTGTTAATGCATAAATGTCATTTCATCTATTTATTTGTTCTGGAATTTAACACCGTGAATCTAAGGGCTACATGACTATTAGTATCTGTCATCTTGCGGTTGTTCTTAGTTTATGTTTTTAGCAGGTGACTAAGCGGACTGACAAAGCTATACAGCACATAGCTTTGGGGTCAGGATTAACATTATAAGAGTTCCACACTCTTTTACTGAGACATTTAGTTTTCATTCTTTAAGTTTTCACAGTGGAGCAAAAACACAAAAAAAAATTACTGCTCTTGGGACTAGAACTCATAAACATTTGGCAGCAAGATTAGTCAGTACAGTTCCTCTGGTGAAATAGAGAAGCTTTACAGCAGTGATGCTCTTTAGCTGAGACCTGCAACCAGTTGTCTGTCTACCTTCCCGGCAGCCACTATGGTCTTAGAAACAGTCAAACACTGGACACAGAACGTGCAAACACACCATCCAACAGCCCAGAGTGTCAAGTGAATAATATTTAGCGTCCCCATGGTTTACTAAAACCCCTTCGTTTGCTGGAGAATTGAAAGATTTATAAAGATTTATAAGCTTGCCAATTCTGGCAACATCCATCATATTTATCAGTGCGACACAGAAGGAGGCAGGAGGAGAAATTCTATTCAGCAAGTAAACAAGAGCACAAACCAAGCGCAAGATGATCATCCTTTTGCAGACGAGGTGGGATGGTAAACACATAAGAAAACCGCATCAGAATAAACAGCCCCCCTAGATGCAGAATCTGTCCCAAGTTTAGAAAACTTGCAAACATTTATCTTATTTCCTGCATTTGAAAATGTCATTATTATGTATTGTAGGATATTGGTAAATATGGAATAAATAATAACTCTGAAAGTAATAAAACTGGGAATATTAATGTGGTCTGGTATGCAACACTACCTAACAACTGTGTGTGTGTGTGTGTGTGTGTGTGTGTAAGAGAGAGCATGCACGTGCTTCCTGGCCATTGTCTGCAGTCAGACCGCTGCGTCAAGCCAGAGGCCAGGTGATATGTGTGTCGCTACTTGCGGCCCACCGCCATCGATCATCCTTTATTTAAAGCACTACTCCAATTATAAACATTCCATGTGTAATTTTTCTCCATTATACAGACAAGCGATGAAGAACGGGAGCCAAAATGTCAGGTTATAGGGTGTTCAGTCGCAGTGTGCTGCCCACACAGCATGGTTACCGAGCACCGAGGGGATGACGGGGTCTATAGAATCCGGGAGGTTTTGGCATTCAGTTCACATTGGTGAGACATTCTGAGACACAGACCGTTGCAGATGGGTGACTCTGTGGCATGTTCAGGAACCCAGAAGCTGAGATGTAGTGATGGATAGGGCAGGAGAAGACATTTCTTCCGTTATGGGCCTGCTAACATGTGTCTGTCACACAAAAACACCCCTGTCACAAGCCATGAAATAAGCAAAGAAAGAAAAGCAAACAGCAAACACACTTCTTACAGGAAGACAATGCTGTGTCAGTTTCAAAGCATTTTGCTCACATCCTCCTTTTCCTGCCTTGCTACCCCCCATTGGTGACATCTTTGCTCCATTAGAGTCTTTCCTCATTTCATACCCTACAGCCCCACACATTATTCCTTCAAACAATGGGCTTTCCAGCTTACTTATGTGTTGTACTCTGCCCATGCTGCTTCGTAATCATAGTTTCATAATTTTGTAGTCCAAGTTTTTCCCTTAGTTTGATATTTTCTACTCAAAGTACACCGCAAAAGCATTTAAAAAAATTCTATACAGTACATCTGACATTTTTCATCCCCTTTCTCAATACCACGTGCTGTGACTGCATCTTGTTTTCCCTCAATATGAGTTGCAATAGTAAGAACTACCATTTGTGATTTATTTCTTATTTTTCGATTATTTATACATTTTGAACCTTGTTGTGTGGCTTTAGTTGTTGTACAGCTGAACTAGGTGTCAAGCTGCTGCATGGGTAAATCTTCCTGCAGGGATTAATAAAGTTACATCCTATGCAATCCTCTTTTTATACGCTTTCCTTCCTAATACTAGGGTTTCAGGACGCTATCTTTTAACAATATGCATTTGTATGCCTTGAAGCGTTTCTTAATCGTCATTATTCTGCATCCCCCCTCCTGTCAGGCCAGTTCAGTGCCAGCTTCAAATGCCAAATCAAAGTTTTTAAGACAAACAGCCATTTTCTTCTGGCAGACTGCCCTATGGATAAGCTGTGCATTCACAAGACAAATAAAAAAAGTCTTTTCCCAGCTTTTCCTTGGCTGCTTATTCATTTTGGAAGGATGGACTGTGACCTCTAAAGTTTCGAAAGAAAACAGAGGCGGAAACTTCCAGAAAAGACTATCTTCTCCCAGGCCAGCAGGCCAACAAGTGCGACCGACTGCTTTCGAGCTCAAATTTGCTGCTGAATTTTTAACAATAACCGGGAAAACACCGATACCAGTTCATAAATTTGTTTTTGTCATACATTTGCATTGTGTGAAGGTGGACGTATGCAATTCATGCTGTTTTTTGCAAATTATTTTGATTTGATTCACGTTTTCCAAACAGCAACCACTTGCCTGCTTGCAAATGTTGTTAAACTGTGGAATAACCATGATGTTGCTGGCAAAGTCAGATATACAGTATGCTGACATCGAGTACTTGTACAGCGTGCAAACGGCTTGTACGAAGCATTAAAATGTGTTAAATTTACCTACTCTACATATTATTATATCTTTTTATTTCTATTTTGAGTAAGCAAGTTAGAAGTACAAATGAAAAGGCTGAGGCCATCACACATGAAGACCAGAAGATATAGAGAAGGGCAGACGTGGGTAAACAGTCAAAACCAATACTGAAGGAAAAGTAAAAAAAATAGCCTAGTTAAAGCATTCCTTCAAAAATCTGCTTGAATTTATTAATATATGTAGTGTTCCGAACCATTGGAAGGGATAAAAGTTATTTAGCTAAACGTCTGTTCATTTAGGACATCAGGAGTCCCTAGGTTTTATCTATAAAGCTCAGTCTTTCTCTGTTTGTTCTTTATGCACAGCTTTGTTTTTCAAGCTACAGACTTGGAAGTTTGTACAGTGGTGCTCCTCACCCCAAGTGAGGTTTTTGCATGGTCAAGTTCATTAAATGCCAAAAAGAGCACTTAGTACCTTAAAAGTTTCTCCTTCGGTATTTGAAACAAAGCTAACTTTGTAGTTGCGTCACTCCCAAAGTACCTCAAAGTATGCTGACGCAGCACTTTGGTGACTAAATGCAAAAAGTTTAAGGTTTAAATAAAATTAAGCATTTTTTAATCTTTATAATTTTTACAGTTATTTCAAATATTTAACCTATGGTTAAGGTTTTTGAGTATTCATGCAGGATCAGCAAATTGAATAAGTAATTTTAAAATTATTATTGTTTATCTTATGCAATTCAATTCTCAAAATATAGAAAAAAAACATTTGTAATGTATGAAACTTATTTGAAGCGTGTATTATTCCATTAGAACGGTCAGTCAAGATGCGATAAAACTCAACTCTGATTCTGATAGGTCAGCGCTAAACAACCATTGGTCTCACTGTTAGCAAATAAACACCAATAAACGCAACAAAAGAAGGCGGCTGAAAATGAATACTCGACTACGATTACTGCACGTGAAACGCATCAAAGGTGCTAAAGGTTTGCTGTAATACCATAAAAACATTGGAAAAATGGCAAACTAATGTAAAACAGGGTGACCAAAAATAAAGTAAAAAATTGTGACATAAAAACGCACTCTGAAAAGTACGGTTTCTCCAAAAATTAGCTTAAATACAGGCAACTGAGTACAAGTTGCTCATTGCTATCCTCGCTTACCTGCAATCTTACTTTCAGTCATCTAACAGATACTTTCCTCCAACATACAATTCAGGGTCTGCAAAAGTGCATTCCACCCTCTATGCCAACATCTGTTTCCTGGGCCATTGCACATCCAGGCTGAACTTTACCATTTTTGTATTTATTTCTTGCGATTGCACTTGTAAAATAGTTTCCGTGTGAGATTCTCAGCCTCTCTTCCCGAAAAGACATTTGACTTTCCTAACCACCCTGCTTCCCTTTTATCCTCCGGTTCTGACCTTTACATCACTTACATCCCCTTTGCAGTCCTGACTCCTCACCATCAGACAAAATTTTGGTGCTCTGATTTTGGTTCTGGTGGTGGGTGGGACTGTACGGCTTGCTCATAATTCTTTAACAGGTTACCTAACTAAAGACTGCACAGAGGCATCCTGTTTTAGCAAAAGCGAATAAAAAAATCCAGACCTCTGAAACAAATGTGCATATTTTTTAATTTGCAGAGGAAAATAAATTATGTTTCACCAGCAGTTTCTCCCTTACAAGGTCAGCCGTTTTTCAAGATCCATCATCTCACAATTTGCATGAGCGTGTAAATGTGTGAATATTAGTATGTTTATAGTGTGTGATGCACGATGCAATGAAGCCATGTAGGTGTTTGGGCCTTCAGGCTGCTGGAGATGAGTACTCCATTTTGGCTGACAGCAGACCACATGCTGCACAGTCACACAGCGATCAGGCGGGGCAGGAAGGGAGAAACTGAAGAGCGAAGCCACAAAAAAGGAACTGGGAGGAAGCGACACAGGGAGGGCAAGAAAGAGATGGATGATGCGTGGAAAAGCAGTTGGAATTTGATCAGAGCTGGCAGTGGGAGAGCATCAAGCATAGCACATGGTGTACTGACTTGTGTGACCTCCTCTTCTGGCTTCCCTTGCCACAGTGAGGTGTTTCACCTTCACATTCATAATTGGTTTATTTCTTTCACACCACAACTTAAGGTCAGATTACTGTTTTTTTAGGATTTGTACCATCCATTAAATCTTTTACCTCGATATTAATTCAGTAAACTCATCAGTTACTTTTCTGCGGCATCCATGGAAAACATCTCAAACGTTTGCATGATGTGGCTGCTGCAATACATGCTAACCAGGCTAAGCTTTGCTGTGCCTCTGTCACCCGAAATGTCACCTGATCTCACATGACACCAGCATTTGTCAGTTGTATAAACTTGGATTTGTTGATATTCTGCTTTATGAAATCAGCCAAGCACTTCCACTCATCCTAATACCAAAGTCAATGAGGCTGATAGCAATGTCGATTATTACTGAATAATATGATGCATGCTATTAAATTCATATTATTTTTCAGATTGCTTTGATGTAGATCTGTGAGAGGTAAAAAAAAATTGCTTTGTAAACTACATTTCCAGACTGACAACTATTTATGTTAAATGTAGAGCTATTAATTCAGATTATGTCCAGAGATTTAGGGGATAGCTTTTTTGGAACAATTCATTCATTATTTGAAGTTGAAAGAAGTCAATACCTTGGTCATTACAACATCATCTAGATGCTGGATTAATTTTACCAGCTATGATGAGACAAAGTTACCTGTCTTTGTCAATTCTCCTATCATTTCTCCAATGTGTCTCCTGTCCTATTGAATCAGAGCACATTTCACTACATGGTATACTCAGTAACCATGTACGTGACAAATAAACTCTTTTGACTCTTTTGACTTTTGACTTCTGTCCATTGGGACGCATGCCTTGGAAGCGGGAAAGAACCCTTTAAGATGCCACCTGGTCAGCATTTAATTAGCGTTACATAAGAACTTTTTGCTTTATCCAAACTATTAACTTCCCATTTTTCTTGACACTGTTTCATAGTAGTTTGGGTGGCAGTTTTTCCATCTGTGTAACAAATACATGTAATTGTTATTACTCATTTATAGGTGTTCTTTACTACTAGATGTTGTTGCCTTTTTCATGAGTTTTACATATATTTTTTCATTGCTGGCATGATGATGTAGTGCCTGGGCTGGTTGGGAAAATGTTTGAATCTGCCTCTGTAAACAGTTTGCGTGTTCTTCCTGTGCTCATTGTGCTCTGGTTTCTTCCTACAGTCCAAAGACATGCATTTCAGGTGAATTGATGGCTCTAAATTGCCCACAGGGTGTGACTAAATGAGTGTGCGTGCGTGCGTGCGGTTACTCTGCAATGGTCTGGCTTCCCATCCAGGGTGAAGCCTCTGTCCAGTCTAGTACTCAGTAATTCTGGGACAGACTCTGCACCACCATCACCAGGCCAACAAAAGTGAGTGAGTGCTTTGCTTTTTAAAAAGAAATTGCTTCTTCAAATCAAAAATCATTTATTTGTGTACTTGCTTATTTAGCAGGTATACAGGGGAGCATGACATGAAATTCCTTGGGTCCACAATGCACAGTACACTTAATAGGGAAAAACATAAATGCAGAGAAATAAATAAAGGACAGATAATATAAATACAGATAAAAAAATAAATGGAAATAAATATAAAATATGTTAAATATTAAAATTATCATAGAAATAAGAAGGTAATATAGAAAAGATGTGTAATATCAGTGCTGCATACTATAATATAATAGTATTATTAATAGAGTTAATGCTATTTTTTTGTACTGTAAGTGTACGAATAATCGGTAGTCACGGGCCATGATCATGGTTAGTGGTGGCTGTTGTGATCAGGCCTAAGCTATTGGGAGCTCATTATTAATCTATTGCCCCCAATTCCATTAGATATTTAGTGAAATACGTGTAAATACAACTTTACAATTTATATGGAATACCTTCATTTTTCATTATATATTATATCTATGCATTTACATCAGCACGCTTACATTTTCCGTTGGATCCTGAACAGACATTTTCTGAAATGCAGTGCTATGTGACAGTGGAAGAAATGCTTCTTAATTAGGTGGCTACAGAAGAATTTTGGAGAGGGGGGAAAAAAATGAAATGTTTTGCCTAGAAGGGCCATTGTACTTCCTGAGATGATAAGAGAGGGTCATAATTGATGCTAAGTATTTGAGGGAGTTTCACAGTCAGGGTCTCATTCTTTTTTCAAAAGGAGACAAAGGGAGCTGGAATGAGAAGGAATTTGACAGCACGACAAGACGTGACTCATTCACAGCGGTGCTTCCACATTGTGCCGGAGTTCTCCCTGTGGGCTGACCTTCCCCTCCGTATCTTAAACCGATCCTTTGCTTTTCCATGTGTGCGCCCGTCGGTTAATTGTCAGGGCTTTGGCTATTTTTATCAGCTGACCCTCAGACCTCAGACCCATCTTTATCGCTCTTTGTAACACTCACCTGCTTCGCTTCTTAAATCTCCATCCTTGCTGGCGTTACAAGGTCCGCTCACGAGCTGAGCTCGCACTTTGCCAAAGGCTCATTTTCAAAACAGGCCGCTGCAGACGTACTGAGTGACAGAATGAGAATCTCTGCTGCGGCAGTTTCGCTGGTTCCGAGCGGGTTGAGATTTTGCTGAATGAATCAATTGTGCCGCTAACAATGTTGATGTCAGGATCAGCAGCACTAATGATAGATCTCTATTTATAGGACAAACCTCGTACTCTTTCCCATTTTTAAATCTGATTTAGGCACAGCACAGTGCTTCCTGACTCCTTCTTCAACTGGCTCGCATCCCTCCATTCGTAGCCCTCTTTTGTCCACTCCTTTGTTCTGCTCTCTTGTGTCCCGTCCTTCCTCTGTCTCAGACCATCAGGGCAACAGGAGCCTCTGTGCACCGCCTAGCACACAGCACCGCTTTCAAGCTCAGCCCGGCTCTCTTTGATCAGAAAACGCGCAGATCTAAACCTTCAGCAAACACCAAGAGGCCATGTGCGCTACGGACTTGTTAGAGAATAGAAAAAGTGTAAATAAGTGTCAGTAGATAAGAGTCTGTGTTACAAATGCAAGTGCTGCATCGTATGGATTGCCCTCAGACTCGGGGAAGCTTTAATAATAGGAAAGCTTGCGTTTTTTGTCAATGATATGTAACTGATTGACATTAATGTTTGATATATCTCAAAGAGAAAGACGGTTATTGGTATAAATGGATCTTTTCCACATACAGGACGCCATATGTGTTTTACTCAGCATGAACAATATACATATATGACACATATATGATCTGATCCCTCACTCTGACTTTGGTTTAGAGGATGGGTGGGAGTGTAAAGGATTTCACAGACGGTCAAGCCAGTGTTTGTATGGAGATCTGCCGTTTCAGCAAAAGCGGGGGAAGATGACCCACCAAGATCTCCTAAACTGATATCTACAGCATTGAGAAAAAGTATTTGCCCCCTTCCTGACTTGCCTTGTTCTTTCACATTTGTCCCACTGAATGAGTCAAAGAGTCAAAAGAGTTTATTTGTCACGTACATGGCTACTGAGTATACCATGTAGTGAAATGTGCCCAGATTCAGGATAGGAGACCGTGCATAAAAAATTTCAGGTCTTTAGACCTAAAATATAATGTTAGATAAAGGGAACCTGGGAAAGCAACACAGTTGCTAAATTACTACATCAATTATATTAGGAATAGAGTTATCCAACACTCATGTTACATTTTACATTTTGTGTGAAGATCTGAAACCATTCAGTGTGACCAAAATCTACTAAGAGGACAACTCAGAATGGGGCAAATACTTTTTCACTACACTTTCTATATATAGAGAGAACTCTATATTAGAATTCTATATATAGCCATATCATATAGAATGTCCTCAGATTTCTGGAAACTTACCTGAGGTATAACAGGAAAGATTGTGTTTTTATCAGGAATCTGTAACTGATATTAGTCCTCTTGAAATCCACTTAGATTAAATTTGTAAATTGATCTTTTTAGACCCACACATGTGATAGTCTTGCCCAACCTGCTCTGCTGACTTGTCTTTCCATACATGTACTCAGGATGTTCCGTGAGCCTATATGAGACAGGAAGTCTGCTGTGCTGTCAGCTCTGATGGACCCCAGTGGCACTGTCAAGCCAGAACTAATGTCTGGAAGCAGTTCTTTATAAAAGAAAGCATTTAGGAGAGAGTAGGGTTTTGGGTTGGGGCGGTGATGGACCATTAGTCATTTTTCTGCGGATGTCAGAACAGACCCAGAGACACAATGGATTCGTTGGGTTTCATGCATCCCCGGTCAACTCCCTGCTCAACACAGTGTCCCAGGAGCTCTAATGTAGGAACAACAAGGTCAGAAATCACTGCGTGCTACTCTCAACTAGCTTGTGCATCAGACCAAGGAGTCCATCTGCTAACCAGGCACACAAGAGATCCTAGCATCACTGCGTCTTGGTGTTCAGCTGGGGATCTAGCATATGGACACAACGGGAAGTGCTGATGCTTCACAGCACCTGGGCTGCACACCTGGATGTGGGTTTTAGTCCTACTTAGCCTGAGAATGTCTACAATCAGTTGTGCATTCACCACAAAAAGAGGATTCATTGTGGTCCGACACTAACATGGCCTTCTTAATTTCCCCTCAAATAAAACTGAAAATTTTATGGGAGTTCAATTCCACACATTTCATCAGTTAAAGAAAAACAGAACAGTTAAGAAGGAGAATAGCATGCTTTCAGTCCCCCTGTATCACCCTACACACAGTTTTGGAGCTGGAACTGTACCTTTCCAAAAGGGACTGAAGCAACATTGGAGGCAAAACATGGTTCTGTGAACCATGGTGTTACAGGCATTTGATTTCCGCGTATTATTTGCTGTTTCCATAAATTTGTTCAACCCTTTCCCATTGCATACTTTTTACCAGTGGATGGGGTAGATAAAAACCCTAAAGATAAATGCATAAGCATTCTGCCCGGCTCTGAAACAAGTAACAGCTGACTTAGAGAGAAGATGCCAGAGTCTGGGCTTCTGGAGCTGATCTCCACACATGAGAAACACCAACCCAAAATCTGTTTCCTGCAGTTTTCATACACCTTGTAGTGTCACGTATGACAAAGTTTCTTAGGCGTTCTCTTTTGGAAAATATCCTGGAAATAAAAATTTGAAAATCTTTTCTTAATACCCGTTCAGTATAGCCGGGTCAACATTAGGAATTGTGAGTAAAAAATCACCACCTTGCTAAAGCACTGCAGAAGATAGGAAGGGTCTAGAAATTGGCCTGATGTCACTGTAAATGTATAACATTGGAAGTTATCTGCAGCTAGGATGCACAAAAACATAGAAGAGAACATACTGACATGGGTAATTCAGACCTCCTTTCCTTCACCACCTCAGACAGCGCCACTGCGTGTAACCTTCATTTCCCACAAGGCCGCTCTTACAGCCATAAAGGAGCCAGAGAAGAGCAGATACAACAGCAGCCAGACCCTGTAAGTGAGGTCCTGCCAGACCCTTGGGCCAGCTGGACTGTCATTTGGACTTTTGTCATCCTCAGGTTTCATCTGGGCCTGTGATGGATCAAAAGGGCATGGAGGAACAAAGACACGTTTTGACGTGAAGTGGTGGTAATCTGAAACGCCTTTGTTCCTGATTCCAAACAGCAATATTTATATCAAAGCTAAAAAAAAAATGTTGCCATAGCAATCGCTCATTTTTCACCCATTAAATTGTTCATTACTTTATGCTCATAAGCTGAGCTAAAAATTCAATGTAAGCAAAGTGAAAACAGTAAAAAGTGGCTGTGAGCTGTTAAGCAGTCAGTGTGTTCCGAGTCTGTTGTCTGAATCCGTCTGCAGTGCTTCATTTAATTCCACAAATAATTTGAGAATTGACTTTTTCTCATTCAAATTCAGAATGCCAGGCAATATTTGATTTTTTCCCTTAATCTGATTCATTCCCTGGTGTCGCTCTTCTATGAAGATTTTCTTCCCCAGAGTTCAGTTACTGTCTGCCAGATCTCATCAGACTGCCTTGCAAAACCAGCTCACACACGCCAGTTGCGCAGACAGCCATTTTTTTCCCTGTCAAACTTTGAGGTTTGCCCTTTGCATTCGCATGCTTTTGTGTACAATTTTGCGTGCTGGTATGTATTTGTTTATGTAAGTTTATTGCTCGTCTGTGCGTGTCGGGTGATAAGGAAGCTGAGAAAAATGAAGGAAGAAGAGAGAAGGAACGGCCGCGGTGTGTTTTCCACTCCCCATGCTGATGGATGGTCGGCGAGCCACCGGGGTGGACATGATTCATCTATGGGTCAATCCTGGCATCACACAGGGGGTAGAGCACTGCTAGGTATTCACTCTGAATAGTGAGGAGGTGGCTCCTTTGTGTGTGTGTGTGTGTGTGTGTGTGTGTGTGTGTGTGTGTGTGTTTGGGAGTCCTGGTGTAGTTTTGGGTATCCAGAATACCATCCTGCTGCACTGCAACACTTTGGAGGCACTGTCAATATGTCTACAAATCTGCAGCCTCTTTCATCCTCTCTCCTTCTTTCTCCATCTTTCTTTCTCTCACACACACACGCACACACAAAGCCCTATGGAGGTGTTAGTAGTACCACCACATGTGAGAGTCACATCCATATGAAAGTGTGACCCATTTACTTACACAACTACACTCAGTTTTCTCTTTTTACCCTGAAGTGTCGACTATCTTGACATCTGATGGTGTTTAAAATGATCACGCCCAGTATTTCCCCAGTACTCTTAAAACAAAAGACATGAGACTAAAACACTGTGCGCTAATCTGTACCACTGGCAGGGTCTTGGGCGACAGACAATATAAGTCCTGCACCTAAAATTTGATAAGGGAAGCATTTTGGACCAACATAAAGGGAAGATGTTGAACAAGTATAATGTTTTATGGGAAAGAGATCTGCTTGTATTTGCAAATGTTTTCGTGTTGTCTTATTATTATTCTCCTTTGTAGACCGAAGTGTTGCGCTGAATCGATATTGTATGAATGCCCTGGTGCATAAATGAGTACGTGACTGTAAAGTCGATTATTTAACACTGTAAGACGTTTTAAATACATCTTAAATATTATCTTAAACATTAAAACAATCATTTCTGAGTTGCAGCAGAAAAAGGCGCCTGCAAAAAGAATAATTGTCAGTTAATAGCACACGCCAACAAACATTTTAGAGATGCACTGCCCTAGCGCTCACCCCCGCTGTCTTGCTGTCTTGCACCGGGCCGCAGCTACAGGGCCTCACAAAGAAGGCAGCCTGAGGACTGTCGTAATGAGACTGCTGGAGAGAAGAGCGGGACGGCCCCCTCGGTCTCAAATAAAAGAGTAACACACAAAAAGAATGAAAGAAAGATGAAAATAAGCCTCTTAAATCCACATTTTTGGCTGTTGTATCTCTCCGAAAGTCTTTTTTTTTTTCAGCTCAGCGTTTTTATGATGCTAATGAAGCGGCATAAAAATAGTGAGACGTGGCAGTATTTCCCTTTGGAAGGGTGGGCGAGTGGGGTGGGGGGGCTGCATGAGCAAATGAGGGCTGACAGGGGGTGGGGTGTCCCTGTCTGCCATTGATAAAACACATATAAACAGATTATAGGACTGCTTCCCAGTCCTCTGCCTCCATCTTTCCACAGCCCTCTGTTCGCTGCGTTTGCTGTTTTTCTCCACAGCTTTCTCTTCGTTCCTCCCTTCCGGTAATAAATTATACAGCTGCTTGTGCAGAATGTGCTATAAAGTATAATGGTTGAATGAATGACAGACATTGTGACCCTTATGCTGGTTCAGCTCCCAGGAAACAACCCCTTGTTGTACCCTTGAGCAAAACATTTTAGCTCATTTGGTTTGGTCGAATATTCCGCTGTAAAGATGGGTGAATTGCGAATGTGTAAATCGGTTTGCGGGGCCGCATGGTGACGCAGCAGGAAGTGCGTTCAGATGCGGGTTCGATTTTGGCTCATCTGTGTGGAGGTGGCATGTTTTCCCTTTGTTTCTGTGGGTTTCCTCCAGGTGTTCTCTTTTCTTCTCACAGAACAAAGACACATGTTTCAGGTTCATTGGTCACTGTAAACTGTCCATACTGTAGTTGCTTTTGACTCTGTGACCACCCTGTGATGGTCTGGCGTCCAGTCCCAGGGCAGTTTCATACCTTTGCGTCCAGTCATTCCAGGGTAGGCTCAGCATCTCGTAACCCTGAACAGGATAAAGTGGTTAATGGAAATGGATGGATGGATGGATGGATCTACTTAGCTTTGGACAAAAGCATGTGCTAAATAAATAGATGCAAATAAGCTGTTTACCAGGAAATTTTTAGATGTCTGCATCATCCAAGACCACGAAGTTGCGTCTGGTTGTCTGAAAGCTCTGGGTGGCCGATGGCTTTATTTAGTTGAAATTGAATTTTATCTTTGCTCTGCATTTTAACATAGTAAGTGAATCTGAAAAGCAATGTCAAACCGTTAAAAAGATCTCCATCCTAAATGTTTAAAAGCCCTTAAATTGGTACAAACTCCTTATTTCAAAGTCCCTCTCAGCCTCTTCTCTCTGTACCCCTTCCCAGGAGCGACAGTACTTTTAAAGTGCGCGTCACGCCATGGCTCTGTGTTAGCTTCCTCAATGCAGCAACAGCTCATTAGGGCCGTCCGCAGTTCCCCACTGGGCTGAAGATCACAGTCTCCTGTCTGCCAGACCAGACCAACAGGGGGCGCTACAGACTGGATGCTTTGCAGGTGGCTGCGGATGTGAATGCCCAAGCTGCCCACCTTGGCTAGTGTAGGTGCAGGATAACACAGGGCTGCAGGAGCAGTTGCGGTGGGAAAGGACTGCCTGGCTCTCCTGCTTCCGTCCATGAATTATTTATCAGGCAATGATCTGCAGAATCTCTCTCTCGCTCTCTTACACTCTCGCGCACTCATTTTCATTTGGGTTGCTTTGCTCCCATTCTCTTCATCTCTCTCTTCTTCCCTGTCCCACTCTGCTTTTTTCTCTACTTCTCTCCCCCTGCACTTTCTTCTCCTCTCCATCTGTCTCACTTTTTCTCTTCCTTTAACCCTCTCTACTCATTTTCCAATTTTCAGTGTTAAATGCTTTAGTGCTCAGTTACCCAGGTGGTTGTGCGCCCTGATCCCTCGCACCATGGCTAACCGATTTACACTGTCCTTTCCATTTTGTCGTCTTTTCCTCATTTTCTGAATGATGAAATGGAATGAAACTGAACATTTCCACTACCTTTGACTTCTGGAGGATGGTGCATATTCGGTGGAAGTGCCATGGAGTCAAAACACAGGAGTAAGCAGTACCAGTTAGCAAGAGTAAACTGACCAATCCCGCAAGATGGAAAGTGTATGACTCAGTTAATCCACTGACTTTACATTGCAGAAACCTGACTGTATATTTACTTTTTTATTTATCCGCTTTTCTGTGACACAACTTTAGGTTAAGCTACCTACAATTATTACCTCATTTATACACTTGGGTAACTGGAACTGCAGCACTTTGGGGTAAGAACCTTCTTCAAGGATCCATACAGCAGGAGGTGGGATTCAGACTGGGATTTCAGGTCCAGCGGTAGTAGCTTTAACCACTAGGCCACCTGCTGCTCCCTGTATGACATGCAAAGTGGATGTGGTGGATTATTGGTTTTTAAGTTCAGCAGCACAGTAGGTGGACATATTCAGGATTTTGTTATTTCCTTTCCAAGCTGCTGGCCAACAATGAGCCTCATATTTCTACATGGTGCATACAGTACAGTGTATTTGCACACTTTTATGTTGCCCTAGGACTCTATGCCCCTCTATTTTTGCAGATAATGAATAATTTAGCAGGGGTCCATTTAGAGAGGATAGAGGATGTGTTGGTCCATTTGCTTAGCCAGGTGGCTAGAGTACAGCTGGTGAGGGATGGTGGAATTGGGGGAAAGAGAGGCTGGAGAGTTTCGTGGCCTTGATGTACGCAGTGGACTGCATGGCTCTTCTCTCTTACCTATCACACCAAGTGATTCCCCAAAATGGACCCTGCATAATAGAACACTTAAACCTTGAATAATGTTGTCAGCTCCCCATGTTCATCATAAAATCATAATTTGAGCCTCCTTGAAAGTGTCCCCAGATCTGATCTGTTGTGCGATGTGGAGCTTTTCACTTAACTGCATTATTCAGGTGGTCGTGATGCCACTTTGCAGTTACAGTCTCCTTGAAAAAGCCCTGCAGTGTCTCCTTGAGCTGAGCAGGGGGGCTCTCCAGGATGCCTGTTTCACTGACAAAACCATTTCACACTGCATGCACTCTGGTCAGTGATCAGGTAGAGGATCCGCTATGTGTATTGTGCTTATTCTCCCTTGGGAATTTGCCTAAATGCCCATTCCTGTTGGTTACATCCAGCCAGGCTTCATCAGGGTCTGGAATCACTGCAGTCTTATTTGGCTTTCCCCCAGCCAGGTTGTTCTTCCCTCTTCTTATACTTGGTATCTCCACTACCAGATGTGGCTCCTTCCATACTCACACCTGCCACAAAGGCCCAATCGATGGTGTGATCGATGCAGAGAAATGTGAAGGGGTGACCACTCTACTCTGTTGGCTCCTATCCAGCAGGCTGAGCAGCCAGAATCATCCTTTAAAACACGCAGAATTTTTCCATAATGACTTTTCTGGTGCCATCAAACCATGTTTACATGTGGACATTAACAACATGAACTTGTAACCAGGCTGGGGCAGCAGATTTGATGACATTTATTGATGCCAGTCAGTATCTAGAGTTCATTGCTGCAGACGGTAGACACCTATAACTCAGTGTCTTTTAAATGTGTTAATCTGTGAATAAACCAGGCCTTGTAGAAAGGTAATTCATAGTTGCTGAACAGCAAAGTTGGATTTTCAGGCACAGGTCTGAATCCACCTCAGTGTATGTGGAGTTAGTATGTCTTCCCATGTTTGTGGGGGTTTCCTCCATGTGCTCTGGTTTACTCCCACAGTCCAAAGATATATGTTTCAAGCTAACTGGTCACTCGTGGTGTGTGCCTTTGTGAGAGAACTTGAGTAGCTCCCCTGTGATGGAGGGAGTGAATGAGCGAGCAAGCAGAAAAGGAATAGAATGTGAATATGAGGTTATATGTAGTTTATCTACTGTACATTTGTCACAGAAAACACTGAACCGCTTATATACGTTGATTTATAAGATCTGCTACTGCAAGGTTTCTTTCCACTAACATTAAACGGAACTAAGAAAAGTGCCAATTCTGCACTAACCCAGTGACGTATAAACTTAGGACACACTGATGCATGGCAGCATAGGTCATATTTTTGTTTATTCAGTTGACACCTTCGTCCAAGGGGACTTCTGGTGTTGGGTTTGTACAAAAGGGCTGGTGATGGCTATGCAGCCTGAAATATTACCGGAGCTGCGTTTTCAATTTAGCGCATAAAAATCCAGCAACGTCCTGGGGGGGGAATGAATCAACTATGTTGCGATGCTGTAGAAATCGTGTCCTGTACATGCACTTGTTTCTCGGGTGTGCTGTTTTGCAGCACTGTGAGACAGCAAAGCCCTACATTACTCGCTGTATCTAAGACAACTCCTCTACAGGCATCCCCATGACCTGGTCCCACTATCTGCACATCCCTCCTCTTCCCTCTTTCTCCTCCAGCTCCCCATCGCCGCTGTCTGTCTACTCCCTAATCCAATTATATCCATAATCAGATACGCTCCAGCACTCGCAGCTGGGCCGCATGGAGGCCGCAGTGTGGGCACGCGCAGCCCAAACAGCAGCCCGTATCTCACGGCCTCATTCACACACCATTTCGTTCTGGGAATTTATTGGGTGGCACCGAGGGACATCGGTTACCTCTGCCTCAGCCTTCACTATGAGGGGACTCTTTTTTTTCCTGACTGGATCTTCTCGAGAGGTCACGGCCTTTGGTGTCACTCTGTTGACTTCCTCCTTCCCTTCCTAACGCTGATGTTGCTGTTGTTTATTCTGTGTTATTTTTCCAGCTTTAGTGCCTTGAAGCTTATCACTGTCAGGGGAGGTTGCACTGCTTGTTTGGTTCTTTGAAGTTGTTTCATGTCCTTCAGTGACTGCAGTTAACTGATGTGTCTGTTCTGCATATGGATTGTAAGTGAGCTCCCCTTCGCCCCCCCCCCCCACACACACAGATTGCTGCATATTCCTTGAAAATGTTCTGTGCAAATATTATTCTGAAATACATTTTTTTTCCAATAGAAAAAAGCTTTTACAAGCAGGTAAGTGTCCGTTTCTGAAGTTGTCCTACAGGACAGGGTGGTACTCTGTTGTAACCAAACATTTTGCGTTTTCAGCACAACCACTGTATGTTTTTTCAGTGTCCTCCACAGAAGTCAAAGGATCCCAAAGTCATTTAAGTCCATTTTAACTGCTGACAAGACTAAAGCATAGGGTAACAGATGGGGCAGGGAAAAGGCTGTCAAAAAATTTGCCAAGGTTGTTCTAACAGTTTTAACCACATACAACTTTCCTAGCCCCTCAGTCCAGTATAGGACATTGAATGTCCCACACACACAAAGTTGCCCCATTAGGGTGAGAGACAAGTGCCTGCCAAGATCTAAAACTCTTACAGTGTCTCTACCCGATCCTCACATGTGTGGACGATGAGTCTTGCACTGGAATTAAATTTATTTACTTTATTTAGCTGACCCTTTTCTCCAAGTCTGATTTTGAATGTAGCTGTAGATATAATTTACCAATTTCTACACCCGGGTACCTGACTTCAGAAAAGCCTCATTCTGCCTGAGGCTGTTGAGAGAGCCGTCCAACTGGAAGCAGAGTGAAGGGCAGGACTCTAGCGCACAAAATCCAGCTCAGAAAAACATCAGCGCCAGGATTCAATTTCTGTCTGCTGCGGATGGCTGATGAAAGCCTCGGCAAAAGGTTTTAATCCCACGATTCCTTGTGACGTGTCTGCCGTGGCAACTCTCCCGTAAGCCTCCGGCTCCCCTCCTAGTGCATTTCCCCAGCATTACAGCACAAACCTAAAGTGAACACCTTTCACAGAAACATGCATCATTTCAACTGCCTTTCCGGCGAAAGGTGGCCTATTTTTTTTTTTTTTTTTTTTTTTGGCAAGGAAAGAGCAGAGAGACGTCAGATGCACGACAGTCCCTCCGTTCATTCCTTGCAGCATTCAGCAACACCGGTCTTAACTGTTCTCTTTCCTAGGTGAGCGTTAACGGTGAGAGGACGTCCATCCTGCAACCCACAGTGTGGTGAAGGGCTGCCCTCACTCCTTTTGCTTCTCTCCCAGCCCCCATCCCCATCCCTCCGCTTCCCCTCCATCCCTGAATTAATGGGCCTCTGTCTCCGTGTCGTGTGTCTTTTTAGGCCCATGCGGTGCATCGCTGGCTAATCGATCAGGACAGTAGTGTGAGCGCTGAGCCGCCGGACAGCCACGGCGTGTGGCACTATGATGAAACAGTAAATATCCACGTAACACGTATATCTGATTTCTATATCCATATGATTGTCCTGTACCTCTGTCTGTCAGAGCTGTGTTGATGGGTTTTGGTTTCTTTTACTTGTTTTTATATTTTTTTCTGCTTGTTACCTCTTTGTCACTCTTTTTCATCTGTTGCTTGTTGTGTAGCTCAAGTTCCCACTGATTTTTTGTGAGCTGCCTGGTTTGGTTAGACGCTGCGGACTCACACTGCTTCAGGCTGGAGTTTACGTTGTCCTTCCCGTTGCTTGATGTATTTTTACTAATTTCTGCTTGTTCCGTTGTGTACTCTTGTTTGTGTGTGGTTACCGTGGTTGTGACACTTACTGTACATCTATTGTTGAGAATCCATGGGAGAAAGGGCATTTGGTGTATGTTTATGAGGGAAATGTGCCACACGAGTCTCACCAACTGCGTGCGCAGCCAAATGAGGAAGTCCAGAGAGCGGCCTGTTTTTCCCATTGGTTCAAAAAACTTTGTGGAAAAAAGTGTGTGTTTGTGTTTGATAATGTATGCATGTTCAGGTGTTTATATGCTTTTTTTGTGTATGTGTGCCATATAGTGTACAGTGCCTATGTGCACATATGTATGATGTATGTTTCTGTGTGTGTGTGTGGGGGGGGGATTGTGAAAATTCATGTTTGGGGTGTGTGGTGTATATAAAAAAAAATCTATGTATGTAAATATACAATTTGTCTACAAACAGAAGACAAAATGTGAGGGAGAGAAAGTTTATATGATTTGAGTTGTGTATGAGTTGTGTACATGGTACACATCTTGTATGTGTGTGTGTGTGTGTGTGTGTGTGTCTGTGCAGTCGGTGTGTATGTGCTGTGTGTGCAGACCGTATGAAAGTGTGTGGATTAGTGGTGTGTGGCACATACAGTATGTATCCACTGTTCTCTGTTTGACTCACCAGGCAGACTGATCTAAGCATCCTCACACCCCACACATCTCCCAATATTCCAGTCAACATCACTGGAGTTTTGGGAAGTGTGTGTGTGTGTGTGTGTGTGTGTGTGTGTGTGTGTGTGTGTGTGTGTGTGTGTGTTGGGGGGAGGGGATCTGCGCAGTTTCAAATAATGTCTGATCCTTGAACACTGAGGAGGGTAGTTTGGGGGTCTGAACATGTTCTGTAGGACAGAAACACCCCCTGCACCCCCATGAATGGATGGTAGATGGTGATTGGTTACAGTTCTCTCCCTTCATGCTCAACAGTTTTCTGCAAAAAATTTGATTTTTCTTATCATTTTATCCATTTCCTTTATTTATTTTCCTTTTATCTATTTTCAGACTGTTGACTCTGTAATTGTGCCTTGGGGATTTATTTGCGACTGATGTAAGGATCTGCCAAGAGTCTTGTGACAGTATCACTGAAACAGAATCCAGGGTTATGCCCTCCGTTATCTCCTATTTCATACTCTGTCGGTATTATATTTCATATGAAATCACTCCACTGGGCTAGAAGTTATGGTGGCTCCATGCAGCCATGAACCCAAAAGGCCAAACAGCAAATCCACATTGCTCCAGGTTACAGGAACAGAAACCTGAGCGACAGAAACAGAGGATGAGAACAGGAGGGAAACAGACCACAAATGGCAAGCAGTTAACGCAGCAGGAGGTTCACAGGTACAGTAAAGCTGAGGGTCCGACCAGCATTCCTCAGCCTGTGTGTCAGTCTGTGTCACAGAAATTTGGCTTCCTTCAGACACTGATGGCAGCTTCTCTACACAGCAGAAGGCTGCAGTGACCTTGCTATCAGAGGCCTCTGTCACTGTAAGGTGGACCAACAATATCAGAGTCCTTGGTGCTGCTCTATACTCTCATATATTTGAAAGTATTAACTTTTTGTGTGTGTGTGTGTGTGTGTGTGTGTGTGTAAGTCAATGGGTGTGTGTTTATTGAAGGTTGATCCTTTTTTTTTCTCTTATTTCTTTATGTGCAGGTACTGTCTTTGTATCTGATTGCCTTGCTGTTTGTCTCTTTGTATGTGTGAGTTTGACTGTCTGGGTCTGGCAAACTGTCTGTTTGAAAGTGGCTGCGTGTTTTTATGTGTGTGTCTGTCCGTCTGTCTCTTCACACTGATTCCTGCACCATCATCTGCCCCGCAGGTGAATTTGCTCAGCAGACACAGTTGAACAGATCACCCCCTCAAAAAGTCAGTTCAGAACCCCTCCAGAATTCAAACAAACTGTACAAAGCACCGGCTCTCCCGGGCTTACCTTCGAGGAAACAGAGTCCGCATGTGAGACCAGGCAAAGCTGAGGAACCTCAGGAGTTTTAAAGCCGCCTACACATTGTATTCCTGTTTCATTCACATTCAGCTTCAGGGTGAGGGTGGAGGGGGTGCGCAGCACTAATAAAATGACTGATGAAACCCAAATGCAGTTCCAGCATCCAGACAGCAGCACCAAAAACATCAAACACAACTTGGGGTCCTGCAGTTTACAACCCTGCCATCCCTACTAAAGCTGAAAGGGCCTGAACCTTAAACAAATCACCCCAGCATTCTCCACCTAGCAGTAAGGCAGAAACCTGGGACTGCAGGGCACGTCTCAGTCCTAAAGGTCAGATCTTCATGAACTGAGCTTCCTCCTGTGATAACCAGAGGCAGCAGATAGTGTGGTAGATAAGCTGCAGGACCTGAGACCAGAGTCAGTGTCAAAGGTCTTAGGATCCCCCATACAGTTGTACTATAAAGAAAGCTATAGCAGTCCATTATATGAGTCCCATTTTGCAAAAAAGTGCTACATGTGATTATTTCATAAAGTTTCCACTATGATCGAATATGTCATGTAAAATTAAAACACAATAGCAACAAGAATAAGAATAAATGGGTATTTTTGTGCAGGACAAAAACACCAAGACATTTTGTAATGCTTGTTAATTCCAAAAAAAACTAAAACATTGTTATTTTAAGTCACTTAAGACTTGTCTTTTGATGCTATATTCTTATTCATATGATATGGTGCAGGTTTGAAGTCGATCCAGGAAGCGTTGGATATAAAGGAAGGAAGTTCACATAGTTGCTGGCGTCGTTCACGCTGCAAAGCAAGTACGCGTTCGCCATTAGAGACACTGTGTAGCATCACTGCGTAATGTTTCATGATAGGAGATCTTCATTTGAGTAAGGCTTTTTAAGCTAGGGTGCGGGTATTGTGAAAGCTGTTTAAAGTATTTAAATAAATGAGCCAATAGTTAAATAATTAAAGTTCATCCCACCCTCTACTGTAATACCCTTGAGCAAGGTAATTTCCTTTATATAGCACAGCAAAAATCATCCTGTTGCATAAATGTGTGAATATTTGGAAGCAGCCTAAACTGTCAGGTCACTTTGAAGAGAAGAGTGCGCAAAATAAATTGCTAGTAGCAGCAATACTGACTCCGCCGTTTCAGTTTGGATTTGTGTAAAGCCTGCTTTAATCGAGAGTTGCGTGTTCTTCAAGCTGTCAGCGTGACCAAAACTAGGAAGTATTGCTTGGTTTAGTTTTGGAGGAAGTGTCCATAATAATGCAGTGAATAAATATTTATCTCTATTTAATGCATACATTAAAAGAGACAAAACCCAACATCATAACTGAAAATATAACATTGAAAGACAAGCTACAAGCATAACTACTTTTTGTTGTTAATATTGTAAAAGATTTTGCTGTCATGCATTAAAATGGATACAAATGTAATGTAGAAATACCTTTTAATCTGGCATTTCAATCATTTTTTTCTGAAATAATGTTAATTTGATCCCTCCACAGTGGGACATTGCCTAATGCTGCCCTGTTATATGAGGGACTGATGTATTTGATCTGCATTGCTTGTCTTAAATACAATGTAGGTGTACGGCTGCACTGCATAACCGCATTGTGAGATGACAAAGTTAAGTAGCGCTGTGTATAGGCAGCCCTATAGAAGTTAAGGATCTAGGAGGTCTTATGTTGTCTGCAGTGAAGCACATTTTCAAAATGAAGTTCGTCCAGCTGGGCTCAGCACCTAGTGATACTTTATTGTTTGACCAGACAGGAAACGTTCGGCTAAGAGGCCTCCTTTAGATGTGCATCAAACCTTCCGTCAGGTGATCATCTCTCTTTACCTGCTGGCTGTCTCTACAAAAGTCTCTCCTTTTTCTGTGCTTTAAAATGTGCTTCCAATCTAGATTAAAACTGCAAAGAATTTTCAGACAGGTGAAAAGATCAGGAGAGACATGGGGGTGAAGAGAGGTGTAGTGTAGATGAATGCACAGATGGAATCAGATTTATTTCCTCACTGGTTTTGGTTTGACTGTCCTAACTGCTAATATTTTTAACAGCATTGTGATGAATGGTCCTGATAGGAATTTTTTTAACTGCTAGTAGAGGACAGAGAGGCAGGGCAAAACATACAAGAGGACATGGTAAGAAGAGACTAAAGATTAAAATATGTACACATTCTGAGTGATGGACTGTTAATATATAAATAAATCAATGTATGATATTTAGAATGAATTAATATGTGAAGACCATCAGGAACTGCTCATGATGAGTTTGAGTCCCTGTTTTACAAAGATGGTATCTGGGTTCTGTATCTCCCACATCGAAACCTGCATAAACTCCAGAAAGGAGACTGCAGTCGCACACTTCGGTCAGAATAGCACACTAAGTTGTTGGCATTACTGCTCAGTGAGGTGGAGAGTAACAGTTCAGCTTTCAAACCCAAGGGAACACTTTTTAGCCTGGGTTCAATGGGTCTAATCCCCACAGGGCTGTTGTGCATCAGTGGCAAACCAAACCATTCAAAAAATTAAAAACAGAAAGTTACACTATTTGGCCAAAAGTATGTGGTCTCCACTTCTGATGACTGAGTTGAGATGTTTCAGCTGCACCCACACAACATACAAACACATTCTAGACAATGATGTGCTTCCAGCTTTGTGGCTACAGTTTGGGGAAGAATCAACTTTCCTGCTCCAGCATGATTGCGCCCCCATGCACACAAGTGAGCTCCATAAACACATGGTTGGCCCAGGTTGGTGTAGAAGAACTTGAGTGGCTGCACAGGGCCCTGACCTCAACCCTACTGAACACCTTAGGGATAAACTGGAATGCTGACTGCGAGCCAGGCCTTCCCACCCGACATTTGTGCCTGATGTTCTGGAGGCTGAGTGGAAGCAAATTCCCACAACCACAGTCCAAAATTTAGTGGAATGCCTTCCCAGAAATTGGAGGCTATTATAGCAGCAAAGGGGGAACAACTTTGTATTAATGGCCATGGATTTGGAATGGGATGTTCAGAACATATGGGACTGATGCTTACATGTCCACATATTTTTGGCCATACAGAGTATGATGCTATCATATTACATTTTTTAACCCTAACACTTTTTAATTGAACCTGGTGATTTATATTTCCAAGGAATTAAGGTAAATATTTAACCGGTTTAATGCAACTTCTAAATTAGTCTTTTTATACTGGAGTTGAAGTCTCTTTTTTTTTTAAACTGAGATGCAAGAAAATACGAAACATGACACTCTTAAAAAGTCTGTTACGGTCTTGAAATTGTAATACAGGGGATAACAGCACCATAACTTTTTTCTTGATGATACCCATGTCCGTGTGTTTGTCTGTGTCTATGAGTGTGTGAGGTATGTACATGTGGATAGCAGGTCATTTTACAGATCGGTGCACAGGGTTCATTTCTGTGTTAGACACCAAGGGTGACTGTGCGCGTGCGTGCGTGCGTGCATGCGTGCGAGCGAGCGCATGTGTGTTCTCCATGTATGTGCCTGACTCAGCATTAAGTTCCAAAGTCACACTGTCAACACCCCCACCCAGGAGGCAGGATTTGTGTACTATTGCAGTGGTGCAGTGGTACTCATCCTGCTCTCATTCCTACATGCTTTCATGTATATTGGTTGTTAGCTATTAATTATTTATTAGCAATCTCCGATCTACATAGCGCAGCAATGTAACCCACTTAATCTCAGAAACATACACATTGGGGGTAACTTACAGGCACTAGTTCTCCCGAAACACCTCTATTTTGACTATGGGAGGAATCATGGTAAAGATTGCTGCTCCAGCACTACCTGCTGATCCACCATGCTTCCCACATATCAGTATGATGTCACATCACAGGCCCTGTGGGGTTCTGTAGGGCACAGAGCTCAGGCTACCTGCCTATTACACCCCTGATTAAACTGCAGTTCATTTTTGTGACTTGGCCTCCGCAATCCATCTCAGCCGATACACTCGCGCCCACAGACCCCTGCAGCTTCGTATTTATGACATCTCTGAATGTACGTTCCCTTGGCCATCTCACTGTCTGTGTGAACGCAATGTGGTTCACCTCCCATGGTTCACCGCAACCCAATCCGCCCCAGCACACTGTACCGTGCCGTGCTGCATCACAGTGGTGTATTTTAATATGCGCCGTTTCATTCAGTGAGGTCCTACTAGCACCTTCTCCTTTTCTCCACATGTGGGTATGAGCATATGAGGTGTGCACAGGTGTAACTCCACCCCCAGGATGCCTAAGCCAGCATACTGCTCTTGTTTACACGCCCTCTTGCTTTCTTCCTTTCCTTTACTCCCTCCCTTTCTTTCCCTTCATCTCCGTTCTACTTGTTCACAGCCCACTCCCCCCCCCACAGACTCAAATACAAAAACACCCGCCTCTGCGCAATGCCAGAGAGAAGTGGGGATCGATATCACCGTTTTTCTGGGTGATGAGCTGCACTCGTACAGCATGGTGCCAGAGAGCACCCAGGTTGCTTCAGAGGACAAAGACAATGACCCCATGGCAAACAGCTCCCCAGCACCATCTGGGGTGACTTCATCTTTCTTGTGTCTCAACTTCTGCCTTAACCGCTTCACTTTCACTCCACCACCTTGTCTCCCTCCGTGTTTTTTAAGCATCCCAGCAGAATGTCGAGTCCCGGTCCGCAGAAGCACACGGCCGCCCTGTCGGACCTTCTGCAGCCGATGCAGCCTCCCATCTCGGCGGCACTGCTGCATCCTACATTGAATAAGTGCTGCAGTCTGCGAGGCCCCCTGCTTCCACTGGGGGGAGGGCTTGAGCCACCTGCTCCCAGATAGATAGATAGATAGATAGATAGATAGATAGATAGATAGATAGATAGATAGATAGATGGGCAGGAAGGAAGGCAGACAAACAGACAGACTGACAGACAGATAAACAACAGCACAGTAACAGAGACAAATGAACCACATTTGTAAATAAATATCACTCATAGACGAGTACATAAGAATAAAACAAATAAACAAGTAAATAAATACTGGGGGAGGGGGGTGTAGTGATTGTAATGAGCAGCTGTCTATGGAAATGGAGGTTGTAAATTCCACCCCCACCTTCCTGCTGTTGTTCCCTTGAGCAAGGTGTTTACCCTGAAATTACTCCTGTAAAAAATTGCAACTCTGTATAAATGGGTAATTCATTGCAAGCTATTTTGGAGAGAAATACAGTATCTACTAAATAAAATGAAGAATAGTGAGAATAGTATAGCTGTTGTCTAATCTTGCAGACACACTCAGGCTCATTCGGCCTTATGTGCATCTGCCCTCTGTCTTCCCGTCTAACAGCTGCGCTTTAGTTTCCCTGTTTAAAGCAGGTAAGTGTTTGGTTACCTGCATGTGTCACCTGTTCACATGTATAGTATTGTTCTATCCAACCTGGCACACGGTGCTGTAAATCATGGCGTATTAAATTTAACTGCCCTGTTCGTAAGAAAATATCAGTGATGTAACAGTAATGCTAAGCTTAAATTTCCTAACTGTTGTGTGTTTTGAAACGCCCATGAAATCTTAATATTCAAAGCTTTAATAGTAAGTTACTAATAATATCCTATGAACAAGTATGTACACCCCTGTGAGATAGTAGGGATGCCACCCACACTGCTGCCAAAGGCCTGAAGGTGATTTACTGTCCTCCAGCTTTAGAGGCTGACCATGAAAAAGAAACACGGTGTTTTACTTTTTTTCTCACCTTATTCTGAATGAGTATGTGGGTGGCTGGGTTTTACCTGCCTCCGTAAGTGTTTCTGAGAACACACCACATGAATGAAGTAAATAGTCACACACATTTAGTTGTGTGCAATTGTGTGAATGGTTATGACCTTTTCTGCGTGTAGTTCTGTGTACGTCCTCTGATTTTTTTTTTAGACATTTATTGTCTGTTCTGGGGTGTGTTTTGGTGTTTGTGATTAAGTGTGTGTGTGTGTGTGTGTGTGTGTGTGTGTGTGTGTGCGTGTCTCTGGATATATATAGATATGTGTTTCACTGCATGGGTGAGTGTACATATTTGTGTGAGTGTTTTTACATGCATACATCTGTATGTGTGTGTGTGTGTGTGTGTGTGTGTGTGTGTGTGTGTGTTTGCGTGCAGGAGTCATGCTCTGTCTGGCCCTCTGTGGTCCTGCTGTCTCTGACAGGTTGTGTCAGCAGCTTGCCTTGTGGGGAGGGTGACAGATTCGCAGTGACGGAGCGCTCAGCAACACGGCACTGCAGCTACACGCACAGACACACACCAGCAGAGGCAGAGTGCTCCAGGGGGTTAGTGGAGAGTAAGCAAGCAGCCATCTCAGGTCAGACCTCATCTGGCATTGTTTTAAATCAGAAGTCTTGCATCCTCATCAGGACAGTTTGTGTGTTTGCGTGTGTGCGCGTGCACACGAGCGCTTGCTAAAACGCCCCAGTGTGGAAATAGCCCATAAAATCACAAAGCAGTACAAGTAGGAACCCCCCAATCCTGGCATAGACTTTGTCCTCTGACTTACTGGGGCAGAGGTCTTCAGACTTCCCTCACCCCCTTTGTCCCACACACCCCTTGAGTGGACAGTAAATCACGGTAAAGAGTGCCGCCAGTACTGTGCAATAAGTGCATCTTTCTCCAGGGAATTAATCTCTCTCTCCACTAAGAAGTCACCTTTTTAGCAAGCAAAGTCACACCTGAGAGATGTCGCCTGACTCTCACTTTCTGAGTACTCCTCAAATCCACAGCTTACATTTTTAATTTATGGTTGTATCTGGGAAACCCTTTTTTCCATTTATTTATTTATTGAGCTAGATGCTTTTCTCCAAAGCTGCTTACAGTGATTTACCCATTTGTACAACAGGGTAATTTATCTGGAGCAATTCAAGGCAAGGACCTTGATACAGCAGGAGGTGGGATCCAAATCCGGGTTCTTTGAGGCTGAAGGCGCCAGCTCTAACCACTACACCGCATGCTGCCCCTTTGGGCTTGAGAGGCACAGATTCTAATCCCACCTCCTACTGGTGTACCCTTGAGAAAGGTTCTTACCCCAAAACTGATGCTTTAAAAATGACCCTGCTGTATAAACAAATGAATAATGGCAAGTTGCTTTGGAGAAATGCATTAGCAAAGTAAATTAACGTAAATGTAAAAAACTTTCTAAAGCACATCTCTAATGGTGAAATGTGTCCCTGTTGCTCTTGAGAAGCAACAAGCAGCTTTTTGGAAATTTTGCATAAATTTAATGCAATGTTTCCAGAAGTACGGAAGCAATTGATGTTTTCTGCAAGGCGAAGGCCGGCCTCGGGGCAGCGTATGTCAGGTGTCCCCCACCCTCGAGGCCCCGGACCCCTCCTGGCCGTATTTATGCCCTTGCTCAGCTTTGGCAGTGAAGCCCTTTTCCCAGCATTTAGCCCAGAGAAAAAAGGCCTTTTCAGGCTGCGAATGACGGACGCTTTATTAAAAGAGGCAGGCCCTTTTCAGATGCCGGCCCTTCTCCCCCTCTGTCCCCCCACCCTCTGTCTGTGCCATTGTTGCTGGGCCACAGCCGTTTAAATGACCCCCCTGCTGGGCTGCTTTGTCACTGTAAGTCACTCCAAAGGCTGGAGCACACTGAGTCAGAATGCTCTTTTCTGCATAGGAGCGCAGCGTTTGGAAACGTCCCGCCGCAGTGCTTGTCTGCTTGTCGAGAGCACAAGGTCCACAGGGTGACAGGCAGGGAAGGGCTGCGATCTGGGTGGCTGGGGTGTTGAAATAAGGAGAGGAGAGGCACAGGCTCCTGAGAGACAGGGAGACTTGGTGTGAGAAGGAGGAAAATACGGGCGTAGTCGCAAGTTCTGCCATGTGCGCCCCTCGATAGAGGCTGTGCTCCTGGTAAGATAAGCCCCATCTCCGCCCACTCCACCCCTCCCCCCGCTGGCTGAGAGCTGGCCGAGGATGGACGAGTGTACGTGGACGGGACGCCCGGGCCAGACCCGGATCTCGCCCGGGCGATGCAGGAGCGCCTCGGCGGTCGGGCACGTGGGAGTCCACTCAAGGGAAGGGCACGCAGGCATGCCGGGCAGCATCAACATATGTGGCGTGAGTAGGAGCTTCCTGCACACCTGTCTCACCTGTCCGTCCCACCTGTCAGCTGATGCTCTCCTTCACCTGCTTGCGTCCACCCACCTCACCGTACTTTTTTTATTTGTTCCCAGTATCTGTTCCCACTCATGTTGTCCTGGTTGTCACTCCTTATTTATCTTTTACCTGTTATTCCACAGCTTACCCTAGCGTCACCGATTCCATCCCATGTATATTTCATTGTCTGGATTTTTTTCTGTGTATATGTGCGCGTGTGTTGTTTTCTGCTCGTCTACCTTTGGTGTGTTCAAACATTGAATTTTTTTAATTTGCTTTATTTATTCCACATTGTCTTGGTAAACACATCCCGAAATTCCACCACAGGCCACGCACATGTGCTGTGTTTGATGTACTGTCTTTTTGTGACATGGAGTATGACTTTCTATCTGTTCCCACCTCCCGACTGCTGTTTATGTGATTGACAATATGGACGGATGATTTGGTATGAATCGGCATGGTCAGGTTTTGTTTTATTTTTGGTTTTGCTTAAAAAAGGAAGGACGTTTCAGAAGTCATCTACACAGCATAAACACTCTACATACTAAATGCTGTCCAGACCGCTGTCACGCTGGTGAAGGCCCAACAGCATAAATACGCTATTTGCCGACGTGCAGTCGATATCTGGGATCAGCAGCAGACAATTTTCCACCAGGTCAATTTGCATGCATTTTTGTCACTGTTGCGTGGAACTCTGACTGGAGGGAGATTAAGATAAAGAAAGAGATTATGAAGAAGAGATTAAGGAAGGCCACACGGAAGTACGGAGACACAGGTGCTGTCGCACACAGAGTGGAGCCGCTGTTTCTGCCTTTGTGTGAGCTGTATTACACGGCAGCAGATATGGCAGCACAGTGGGGCAGTGAGGGTGGGGGTTCCCAAAGCACTTGACTCTGTACTGTTAGCTCAGGGCTGCTAGGAGAAACTTTAACAATCTGTCAGGGTGTGTATGCTGTGTGACTTCCCCCCTCCCCCTTTTTTCTTTACAATTTTGCATCTCCATGACAACAGCTTGAAAGACATTGTTGGTCGTCAGTTTTGTATTTTGAGAAGAGTTCCTCTTGTCAGGCATATTTGGGAAAATGCGTACAGATTTCTCATGATTAATGGCGGCACATTTTTTAAAGAAAAGCAAAAAACTTTGTGTGCCTGCTTCAGTTATGAGTTTGCGAGTTACTTGCACGCACGCTCGGACAGACGTAGTATTGAGACATGAAGAAGCTGACAAAGTTGTTGAAGATGCTGACAAAGATGATCAGGCAACATGTAATGGGAGATTCCTTTGTGTTAACATTGCTGCGAGCCTTGAAAAATCTGTCCTAAATCCACGCTCGATTCAAATCTGTGAGTGTGACACTGCGAACGACAGAAGTAGACTAATAGACAGGAAGATACAGGGACCAGGTGAGGTGTGACAGCAGTTCAGGAGCAACATAAGGGATGGAGCCAGGCCTTCATCTGCAGGGCTGTGGAGGATGCAAGGGTGTGAGAAGAAATGGCCGGAAAATCAATCTCAGCTGCGGTGCAAGTCAGCAGAAAATTACACCAAAAAAAAAGTGCTTTTTGAATGACTTCTGCAGGGTTTTCCATAAACAGGAAAAAGACCTATTGATCCGTTTCGTGTGTGTCGGTTACACAGGGCTGTACGCTGAATCCAAAGTGTGGCTACACACTGACAAGCTAATCCACAACTAATTCAAAAAAGCACAAACTACAAAAATATACAGAATATGATAAAATGTAACTCCTCATCTTATGCTATACTTACCTGTACATACATACTGAAATCATATAATTTTTTCATATACTGAAAAGTGGAAAGAAATAAACAGAATAAATTTCACATAGGTGGCATACAATATATCATATGATAAAATCTGCAGCAGCACTTTGCTTCCACGCACATACAGATTTTGCAGATATTTTTGTTTATATATTGCAAGTTAGATATATAAAATGTATTCTTTATGCATCTCCACAAAAATAGCAGCAGCTTATTGTAGATATCAAAACAGTAGAAAACCAGTTTCCTAGTTTTGCTTTGCGTGTGTGCGTGCATGCATGTGTGTATGTGTGTTCATACATCAGTGTTTTTTGCAACCGCATCCATCAGCTCAGCAGGCTCACCCTGGGGGCCTCATTTTGCTCCATGCTCAGCATCTTGCTGGGTGAAGCATTAGAAGGGGTTAGCAGACCTGAGAGCATCCATCTGACAAGGTTGTCCTACAGGGGCCTCCTGCCTTCCACCACAGATCAGTGCTGCATGCTGAGGTCACACTCTGAAATGGCTTGAGGAGTGGAAGCAGGTGCCCAATTTATCCCACAGGAGTCGTTGTCTCCCTCCAGACTCCCCCAGTCGCCCCCTTTCCCCCAGCCACAGCCCCCACATTCTATTCCATTCCACTTCCCTACTGGGAGGATCATCCCCAGCCAGTCAGTCACTTTCATTGCTGTGTGCCACAGTAAGTAGCGCTGGTACCTCATGGGTTGTGTATGCAGATTTGAGTTCACATCTGGCTCAGTCTATGTGAAGTATGCATGTCTTCCTCGTGAGTGTGTGTGTGTGTGTGTGTGTGTGTGTGTGTGTGTGTGTGTGTGTGTGTGTGTGTACAACAATACTGTGTGCATATCCAAGGCTTTCAGGCAAGCAAGGAATGCAGTATACTGCAAGTGAGTAGTGACTCAATTATTTTCTTACATGATGTTTCCCTGACCATATAGATCACACACCGTAGTAACAGGTACTGAGGTGCACGACAGAGAAAAAGCAGCGCCGTATTTTCCCACAGCAGCTCAGCGGTGACGTCATCTTCTATGCCGCAGCGCCAGTCTGCATCTGAGAGACAGAGAGAGATTGGACAGGGAGCTGGCTGGAGGAAAAGCATGAAGGATGGTGGAGAAGAGGGCCTGGCACAAGGAGAGGAGGAAGAGGCAAAACAACAGATTAGAAGAGCGAGAGAGTCGGGAAATGTCAGCTACAAAGCTTCAGGAAAGATAAAAGCTGCCCCACATATTTTTTGTTTGTGAAAATCTGAAAATAAGCACTAATAAATAGAAGCAACAGCATTCCCTGTGCTTGAGAGAAGTAATAATAAAAACAGCATGAGCACTTTGTCCAGAACAGAGACAATTTTGTGTCCTCTGTGCAGTGGCCTGCAGTCAAACTGCATCACACCGCTCCAATATATCTAGTATATATCTTGTCCAGATGATGGTGCTGTGACCAGGTGGACGCATACAGGCGGCGTGGTCCTTCAACAGTTTGTTCTGTAGACTGAACTTTTAGCATAGGTCTGGATTAACTTCATTGGGGAGTAATAGTTTTTCTCCAGAGCCATAGTAGCAATAAGGAGACTTACTGACCACCCAGCAGGTCCCTGTATGTGGCTGTTGACAGAGCAACTCCTTTCTAGCCTATTTAGGATTTTCAAAGAAAAAATTAGGCTTGATAGAGGTAAAGTGAAATAAGCGAGAAAGCTGCCCTTGACAAGAAGAAGATGTAGCTGAAGCTGAGGTCTGTTCTCCGGAAACATGCAGTTGGGCAGCGCTGTGAAAGCCGGATTAGGCAGTAGCTCACGCATCCTCTCGCATGGCCCGCCGATGGAGGTGTGGGAAAGCTTGTTCAAAGGGAAATGAACATCTCACCATATTCTCACTACATACCAGCCCTACATTAGGAACACAGAAAACAGCGAGCAAAGAGGTTACTGTACAGCTCCTTGGTTTGAAAATAATAATCCCCCTCATGTGGCGAAAACTAATTTTACAAAAAACCCCTCCACATAAGGTGATTTTCACCAATCGAAGTCATAATAACTGTTAAGCTTAAATGATACAATTTTTTTTAGCCATTCTAAGCCTCAAAATTAGCACCCAGCTGTGCTAAAATATCACCAAATACCATAAAAATGCTCAGTTACTTCAGTAAGTAACAATAATTATCATGACACAACATAACTAAGTAGTTTCTTTTCATTTATTACACCATAATACTGCACATTTGTATTCCTCTTTTGCAGTTATTATGGGATGTACACATAATAAATGCTCACAAATAAAACAAAAGATATATGCATATGATATTCATTGCATGTCACTGTGAGTCGAGCACTGGGAGGGGATGGGGTGATGACACTTCGGTGACAGCTAAGACATTTGACAGCTCGAAGCCAAGTGCTTAGCTAGGTGTGGCCCATGGGGTTTCCTGATGCTTCTTTATCAGTGCAACATACATTCTCGCAGGCACTTGTTTTGTACAATTGCATACATGAAAGCAAAATATGAGCTGGCCACCCTTTGGGAAACCTAAGTGGTTGCTTTCCTGAACAAATTGGAAGCTTTTAAGGCTACCGGATGAAGTTAACTTAAAATGTGTCGGAACGCACAGGAGAAGAACTGAGAAATGTTGGCTCGCAAAGATGTTGTGTCTTTTATGCCTTCAGCTGTGGCAGGAGTTCAGCCCTGTTTGTGAATGATCCCTGTGGCCCAGCAGCCCATGACCTCTGACCCCCTTCTGAGCCATTGGGCTTGTAGAGCATTGGGGTAACTCAATTACCAAAGTGATATGAGCAAGGGTGCAGTTCACAGCAACTAACTGCTGACTAAGAGTCCGGACGAGAAGTATGGGGGCACAGTGGGTAGTACTGGTGTCTAACGCTTTCTGGGGTGTGGGTTTGAAGCTCCTCAGTATACTAAAAGATTGTTTTTCAATTTTCAAGTGGTTTGCTCCAGTTTTCAATTACAGTCCAATGATGCTCAAAAAAGTATGAATGGTGTAGGGTCTTTGGTGTAGTGTTTTATATCACGCCTAAACTACACTGGGGAAAAGTTTCCATTAGAATTAATAAGCGTGGAGTAATCGGTGTTTGTGTCTGACCCAGGGCTGGCAGCAAACCTTTGAGGTATCAGCCTGATGGTGAGGGCAGAAGGGGCACCGAAAAACCCGCCAGTAGTGGCCAGCTGGGGAAAGCACTGAGTTTTGTCATCCATGCTGGCATGGCTCTCTGGCAAAGATAAATTGGCTTTTAAAAGCACACCAGGGTGAAAGCTCCCCCTAAGCGTATTGCCCCAGATGACAGCTGTACAATGAGGGAGACAGAAGAGGGAAATCCAGAAAGGGAAGACAACAACATTCAGTTTAAACAGCATGTGACACAGTGGTGTGTAGTTTTCCATAGTTTGTCTATGATACTAACTGCTGCTTTGCATAAACGCACTTACAGGTAGCCAGAACACAGCATGGTACATAGCATAGTACATACCCTCTAATAGTGATGCAGCAAAATTTACTGAGTATAAAATGGGTAAAACAAGCAAAAGAAAAGTGTTGCCTAAATAGATAAATGTAATATAAAGGGAATGAGTACAGCTGACACCACACTGGCTGTTGTCTTTAAAAGCTCCAACAAGTTAATGGTTCTTTGCAGTTGGAGTCATGAGCCAGCAGGTAGGACGCTGCAGTGCTTGTACACCCCTATTTTATGAGCTCTGGGTGTCAACACACTGCTCAAAAATTCATTGCTGGCTGTCTGCTCACAGCTGTCACCCCGTGCTGGGACAAGTACTGACACCTCTGTGTGACCCCACTGAGGTGGGCAAAACAAGTCCCTGGGTGGGTCCGGGTAGCCGAGGGAGTTGCCATGCAGGAGTAATGTGGGAGTGAGAAGGTGCACCCCCCCCCAGCAGACACGGATGTTTTTGTGCGCGAAGGCACCATTGGCTGTGTTTGCTCAAGCCGCATGCCCTGTGAGTCACCATGACACAGTCAGACCCCACACTCTTGCTCAAACACGTATACACACACTCACTCTAAAGCTACTTGGTGATTCAGTGGGTGCTTTGGTGGTAATAAAAGGCACTCAGTATTTAGCTCAGTGTTTCCCATCTTCATTAGTCCTCTGCTAAAATTACATTAAGTCCAAAAAAAAGGATTTCGATATTTTTGGCTCATGACTAAAACACTGCTGTGCAAGCTGGAGCGCTGGACTCTGCAGTGAAAGAGCCAGACAGCAACGATAACAGGAGACCCAAAACAAATGTTCATTCTCAGCATATATTTTATTATTCCATTAAATCAGATACTCATTAATGGCTCTCTTGCGATATAATATAGTAACCTCATTTAGTAAGACATTATTATTATTATTATTATTATTATTTATTATATAAATCACCCTTTTAGGACAGCACCAAAATGTTGCTCCAGGGCTTGGAAGGTTCCTGCCAACACAAAAATCTAGGAATAAATTTGTTGGATTGTTAATAAAAAAAAAAACCGTTTTCAAAGGCTGTAAAGTGTTAACCTGTAAATGGATAAACTGCCATCGCTTTATCTTGGGCCATTTTAAAAGAGACTTTGGAGGAGGGTAACTGGGGGTGATAGTTTGCAAACGGTTTTTATTTTCATTTTTGATAACACGTGGATTTGGTTATGTGTGTAAGTGCTCCGTTTCACTGTGTGTGTGCGTTGGGTGGACAAGCGTCCAAGTCTGAGGAAGGGAAGTCCTGGTAGGGCCAGGGCTGGTAATTTTAGCCAGAACCCTCACTGGGCTGTGACAGGTGTATGTGAGCAGGGGCTCAGCCTGAGAGGGAGCGAGCAGAGGACATGCAGCAGGAGAGAGAGGCAGAAAGGACAATGGCTGAGGCGCTGAACCTGTGTCAGTACTAGGAACTGGGAACCAGGCATGAAGAAACTGGTAGGACTGGCAGCTGGGGTGAGAAAGCTTGTTGTCAAGAGGCCAGGATGCTGCTGTGTTCAGGCTGCAACACCGCTGGGGAGGGGACCAAGGGAATACAGTGTTTTGGCAGCAGGTTCTTATGTGTGTGCTTCTGTAATAGATGAGGAGAGCTTAGAAGTTCAATAGGGAAAATCCTGAAGGATTTTATAATCTCCTGAATTCAGTCCTTAGTGGGTTGAGCACTGCAACTATGAGCCGTACACCTGCTCAGTCTGATGCAGGCTTGTGTGTGTGTGTGTGTGTGTGTGTGTGTGTGTGTGTGTGTGTGTGTGTGTGTGTGTGTGTGTGTGTGTACGTACGTGCACACACGTGTGCACATGCCTTCTCTCTTGTCTAGAGTTTATATTGCAATTGAAAGCTCTGTGAAGTGGTGACAGTGCCGGTCTCTTGGGGGATGTCTCTGGTGCGGCGTGTGTAGGCAGTGACCGTGGGGGTCGAGGAAATATATTGATATGTAGTATACAGGTAATCCAGGTGTACAAGGTTATGAGAGCCTTCAGCTACCCCCCCTTCTACTTTCTAATCTGTGTACACACAACTGTCCTGACCTGATAAGCCCAATTGTTCAGGGTTGCTGCCCCCCTATAGGGGTGTGGGCTGGATCATTCTTATAATTATTCCTCTTTATTTCTGCTGGGCTTTCATTTAAGTATGCAGTTCTTTTATTCATAATTATTTCCAGTTACATTTGTGCTCCATTTGACATCTGTGATGCCCAAGTTAAGAATGTAGTCCACAGTTTCATGCTTTTCTCTCTGCCGACTGCCTGCAGGTCAAAAGGCACCATTGCTCATAGGGGCCATAGTTCACCTTTCATTCCCCATCTCCAGGGCTGGATATATGAAACTGTCTTGGGGTCGAACTTCTGTGAGCTGAAAATAGTATTCCTCTCTCTCTCTCCTTTCACTTTCTACTTAAGCTCAGCCCTTGGTTCCACTGTCCGTTTTGTTGCAGGCCGGGTGTCTGCCTTCCTGCTATCCCAGGGCATGTTGCTGATGTTAGCGTTTGAGAATGTTTAGCTGTGATGGGGTATGTGGATGATGAGAGGCCTGTGAAGCGGGTGCTCCATGACAAGCTCTTGTGAATAACATGAAGAGTTCTGGTTCGAGTGGACACTTGGTGATTTTCAGATCCCAAGAGACAGTACTGGGACCTGCTGGGGGGCTCAGGTCTCTCACTCTGTCTGGCCCCTGGGCAGTGTGAATCAGGAAGGCTGGTGCATCCCTGGGAGGGCTGGGAGAAGAGAACAGAACACACGGCAACCACTCTGGCATCTCATTGGGGTTACTCCATCAACACACCTCACACCCCACGGTTACTCTGCAGCTCCAAGAGCAGGAAACAGGGGGATGGTGCATTACACTTGCTAATTTGAACATCCCAGATCCGCCAGGAGTGCAGGAGAGAGAAGAGGATTTATAAAGAAGAGGTGAGTGAAAGGGAGAGAGAGAAAGTTCAGGCACAGAGTACGAGACTGAGGATGCAAAAGGAGATTCCAAAACCAGTACAGTGGGGGCTAGACAGAAACACAAAAAGTGTGTGACTCTCTGCATATACTATGTACACCATCTCAAGTCCTGATAAACAGGCAAACTGTATCATTATTACTGAGAATATCACACTACTGTTACATTAATAGCTAAATTGCACAATGAGCTCAGATCTTCTGTTGTGGAATTAACTGGTTTACCTATTATAAGTGCTGGTTTCAAATGGCATGAGCACACACTGTAAACCCAGTGTAATAGGAGCCTCAGACAGGGCCCAGCGTACTATGTGTCCCAGACAAACACAAGACAGTAAGGGCCACATGGTGTTTGTAATATGGGGCACTGTGGCGGTTCTCTAATTTGAGTTCTGCTGGTTCCAGGACCAGCACACCACGCAGAATACCGCAAGGAAACAGAAGAGGCGGGATTCTCACTACCTGGTCCCCGCCTGTGTTGTTCAGTGCCTTTATCTGTTGTCTTGGCATGTTGCAGCCTCTGTCTGGTGCCTTTGGTACCAGTAAAGACCTCAGCTGTGTTTTTCTCTGTCCACCAGGCTGGTCTGCCTGCTTCCTCCGTGCAGCTGGCTCGGCAACCCCTGGACAAGGCTCTGGACCCATCAAGAGCGGCATAGACATCAACACAGCCAATCGGGTGAGATCACCAAAGTGCTCACCTGCACTGTGAAAAAAGCCTCCACTTCCTTTTCTCACATTCCCCCCTCTGTCCTGCAACAAACTATACAGATGAATCCTAAAATTATAAATTATTCCTCATATATATTACAGTCCAAAGACTATGTGTTTCTGGTAGAGATTGGTCACTGTAAATTGCTCATAGCATCCGATGTGTGTGTGTGTGTGTGTGTGTGTGTGTGTGTGTGTGTGTGTGTGTGTGTGTGTGTGTGTGGCTGCCCTGCAATGGACAGGAAATCCCAAGTGGGCAATGAAATCGAGTGAGTTTTCTAACATTAAAAAATATCACTGTCATTTTGACTTTCAATGCTTTGAAATAAAACATCAAAGAGAACAAAATTCTAATGTACCATTTTGTAAAATGAGAATCCTTCCGCAAGGCACTGTAAATTTCACAGGAAAAAGATTAGGTTGCTATTAATGAATGAAAGAATGAAAATATTAGACGATATATATGTTCCATCCTGTGTTTGGTTTTGTGTGTGTGTGTGTGTGTGTGAGGGACAGCAACCAAATACATCAGTTGTCCAATAATCCATCGAACAAGGTACCTGCATTTATAGCAAAGGCACTTTGCAGCGATGTTGGTGCAGCCTTGCACTAACAAGGCCTGTGATTAATAAAACATGGCGCTCTCGCGTTCGCCCTCACCCATTTACCTGACTGCAATCCTGCTGGCAGCTCAAATTATGCTGCGTTGCATCACGACACAACTGTGCTGATGAGAACCAGAAGGAGTGTTAATTTCCCAGCGAAGTGCTGCTGGATAGATGCGGCTGAAACGGGTGCTGAGGCGGTTGGCGCTTTGAGCACTGCACTGGTTATGAGTCAGTGCAGTGTGTGTGTGTGTGTGTGTGTGTGTGTGTGTGTGTGTGTGTGTGTGAGACCCAGCATGGAAGTAGTTCCCAGCAGCTCACAACTCATCAACACACTACTTCCCCAATACAGGCCTAAAGGGGTTAAATACCCCCCTCTCTTTCAGACAAGGGATGAGGGCCTTACATTCCCTACGCCTGGTGCCCTCAACAGCACGTTCAGCAGTAAACACTTGAGAGTCTGCAGTGGCACCAGCCAATGGGACATCTGCCAGCCCTAAGGTGACTGAACTGTGAAATTTTTGCACAAAGACGGTCACACTATACCTCTGTGAGAGTCCTGTACTGTTATTGATGTGAATGTGTTGGTGTTCACACACACATGCATAGATATACATCCAAACACATGTAGTGATAACTAACAGGGTGTAATAGCATTGGGGGGGTTGTGGTATCTTATCATAAATGGTCAGAAACCAGCTTTCCTGGAGAGAAAGACCAGAGAGAAGAGAGTGAAAGAAAGAGGAGAAGAAGAAAATTTGCTGATAACTGAACAGCAGCAGCATAATTACAGCCCCATGTTTCTCCTAAATACATCAAGTTTATTATAATATTACTGTATTATATTCTTTTACTCTTCTATTACAGTAGAATTATTTTATCTGAGTCTGAATAGATTGTATTTGTTTACAGTACTTCAGTTTAAATTCTCTCTGTGTGAAAGCATTTTTGAGCAATTATGTAGGTGTGTGTGTGTGTTTGGTTTGTGTAATATGTGCCTATGTGCTTGCTTTGGCAATCTGAGTCAGTGTTTATGCACATACACCAAATTCTGTTTTGCTGCCAAGTGCTGTGTGCTGATGCTTCACAGGCTGAGAAGGGCGCCTGCTGCCTTCCCACTCAGGATTTCACTGCTCCCTGTTGCCATCAGTTCCATAGGTCCAGGAGGCAGAATGTGTGTTTGCGATGGATGGGCCATGACACCTACGTGAGGCTAGATAGACCCTTGTTCACCTATAGAAAAGCTGTGTTTTAAGGCTACAGAGTAGCATCCTAGCTTCCTGTCCATCCTTTGTTTCCACCATGATGGAGTGGATTTCAAACAGAGCTGAGGTAGCTGCACATTTGAGGTTCTTGCTGGATTTGTCATCATTCTGCACTGATGAATTCCTCTGAGGAAAGATCGTCAAACTTATTAAACCGACTTTGTGCATAATTCTCTAAACGTTTTGTGCTTCCAAAATGCAGCGGGGAGTATAAAAGAAAAGACAAGAAATTCCAGAAGAAATCAGTTTGTTTAAAGCTCATTATGGACAGAGAAGACGGTTGCAAAATTATAGGCAAAAACTGTGTTTAAAACAGACCTGTGAACAGTTTGTGCACAGTGTACCAGATGCTGGCTTGTGTCATGACAGTTTAGTATTATTTATAACAACTAGTTATGTTTTTAAAGCACATATAGTTCCCAGTATATCAGCATTCCAGGCGTGCATATTTTCCGTCATTTGGGGTTTTTTTTGCAATGTTGTTTCTCAGGGGCTGAAAAAGAAGGCATCAAGAAGAATGCAGAATTTTAAAGTTTTTTGACAAAACAGTTAAGCATGTGTGTTTGATGTGTGCTGCTGAACGAAATAATAAAAAGCTGGCGTGGCTCTGCCCCCAAAGGACAAACTATCAGGGAACTGATTCCAGCAGGACAATGTTTATTTGGGTCTGCATGGGGTGAACGTTTAAATATCACCCTTCAGAAGAAAGCACTGTTTCTAAATGAGATGTGCAGCTGAGACCCGAACTTAAATGCAGAACCAGAAACCTGTCTCAGTGGGGCCAGTTCCAAAAGGCAGGTTTTTCATGCACAATCTGTAATTTTTTTTCAACCTAAATCCCCTTTCCCACCCCATGTTTTTACACTTTGTTCATTTTTCCTGCTTAAATTGTGGATGAAGTAGATATGAACGTAAAAGCAGTCAGATTATGAGGAACTGTATATTTCAGAATTGAACACACTTACATAGACTTAGCACAGGAAAAGTTTCCATATTGTATTTAATTATTACGAACTGTTATTAAACTATTTTAACTATTTTATTAAAAAGTACAAAACGTAGGAGCGATGAGGAGCGACTACCAGTATGACAGTATGGTACAGTGTGTTGACGTGTGTTCTGTACTGTATGCAGCCTGTGCTCTGGTGTGAAGCGCCCCCTAGTGGCGTGTTGATAATGAGCACTGTAAAAGCACTACTAATGCAGCACAGTGGTGGGATAACACTTCTTCGGCAGGATATATAAGAAATTACAGAGTAAATTGTCATGAACATGTTATATGATATGATATCATGAGCACATTTTATGTTGAATTACTGTAAATTTGAAATCTGCATATTCACTATGTATCTTTTAATAATTGTAACAAAGTGATTAAAGTGACTTTGGTGCTATGAGCTTGTGGTCCCAAATATATAAGTTCAGGAGCCACGTATTGTGTTAAAATGTTAATACTGTGTGTTGTTGGGTTTACGTGGGGGGAACCCTGCATTTGCCACCACTCTCGTGCTTTTTCACTCTTCCCTCCCTTCCTTGAAGTTTCCCATTTCTCACTCCAACATCTGCAGCTTTTTCTTTCCCCAAGCGGTGAGATGATAGTCACACAAATGACTCTCTTTCTCCACCACCACTCTAGAAAGAAATAAGTGCATTGTCTGATAATCTCTCTCTCGGTCTCACTGTTTCTCCCCAGCAGTAAGAAGACACCACCACGCTCTCTCTCTATCATCTCTTTTCATCTTTCTCTTTTCCTCAGCAATGAGAAGGCCATGTTGTGTTCTCTCTCCATCACTTTTCCTTCTTGGTTTTTGTTTCTCTCCAGCAGTGAGGTGATGTCCGCACAGCTGCATCTCCCCCTCTGCCTCCCCTCTCCCTGACTGTTTCTACTGGCAACTGCCAAGGCGATAGTCTCCATGGAATGGGCGTGCCGTGGTCTCAGAGTCAGTGGAATATCAGTGGTGTGGGAAAGGTCCCGGCCTCACATGTATAAGGCTGAGGCTGTGTGAGGTCAGACCTCCCACGGCTCGTCTTTCCATCCCAGAGACTGTGGGGCGTGCCATCCCTCCCCCCAATATCCTCTATCCCTTTGACCTTCCTCATCATCTTCTTTATCTTCACCATCTCCACCATTGTGGCTTGTTCCAGTTTGACTGGGTATAATTGAGTAACACTGCATGTGTACTTATGTGTGCCAAATGTGTGTATGTTATGTGGCAGAAGATAATATAGATGTTAAAGCTGCTGCCTTTGGACTCGAAGGACCCATCTCCCAGTATAATACCCTTGAACAAAAGGTACATACCTTGAAGTTCCCCAGTAAAAATTACCCATCTGTATAAACAGGTAAATGATTGTCAAAGGCTTCACACTGTAAGTCACTTTGGAGAAAAATGCCAGCTCAATAAATAAATGTACAGTATATGTGTGTATTAGTGTCAGAATAGATGATGTCCAGGATTTCACAGATCAGCAGGTGGCCTAAATCTTCAGAGAAATAAGCTTGTACACTGAAAGGTTGCAGGCTTAATTCCCAAAAGTCTCCATTGTGGCCCATGAACAATATATTAAACCCAGACTTCTACTAACAAATTGTTTAGTTGTGTACAATAAATTATGCACTGTTAATATATAATAGATGAAAACATCTGCCAAGCCACTAATTAATGTTAGACAATAATAAAATGTTTATTTGTGAGCTGTAACACACAAAGTGGAGCAGTATCTGAATACTATAATATAAAAAGAAGAAAATGATACCTTAAAGATGATACTGAACAGGTGGAAAGCAATTACTGGTCTCTGTGTGTGTGTGTGTGTGTGTGTGTGTGTGTGTGTGTGTGTGTGTGTGTGTGCGCGTGCAAACCTATGCCACTTCCCCCTGCTCCCTACGCATGAAGTGTTTATCCATTGCAGTGAAATACGCAGCTCCCATGGACCAGGATACTGCACTCCTTTTCCGCCCCTCCCCACCTCCTCCCACCACCTCCCACCTGCTCCCTCTTTTTCTCCCCATCAGTCTTTACCACATTAAGTGTGTGTGTGTGTGTGTGTGTGTGTGTGTGTGTGTGTGTGTGTGTGTGTGTGTGTGTGTGAAGTGTGCCAGGTACAAGAGGGGGCTTAAAGCTCTTGAATTCATTCCTTCAAATGAAGTGGACTGTTTTTTCATAGCGACAGACAGGCCAAATGTCTAGCTGTTGACATTTATTTATCTCTTTGGTTCTGTGTGTGTGTGTGTGTGTGTGTGTGTGTGTGTGTGTGTGTGTGTGTGTGTGTGTGTGGTTTGCAGTGGAAAAATAGGATTCCCCTGGATGAATGTGACAATTCTTTGTTCATTTGACAGGGAGGATTAGCTTTATCCCTGTTATTGTGGAATATACAGTATAATATATTGCTGCTCATTCTGCTGTGAATGAGCTGCATGAGCATGCTGGCGACTGCATCAACTGCAGCCATTGCTGTGTTAGTGTATCGACGATGGAGGGTGAGGTGCTACACCATCCCACATAGCCAAGGCTATCAATTAAGCAGTATCTCTCTGCGTGAGGGACCAGCAGCTCTAAGCACTAACAGGTCAACCCCCATGGCCCCAGATGTCGGTTCTGCCATGCCTGCGTGAGTGAGAGATCGGTCCAGCGTGAAGTCTGCTCTTTGCTCTGTCCTCCCCCACAGAATGGGCTCAACGGGCTGCACCTGGCCTCTAAGGAGGGCCACGTCAAGATGGTGCTGGAGCTGCTGCATAATGGCATTGTGCTGGAGACCACCACCAAGGTAGTCACCCATAACACAAGCCTTCCTCACGGGCTGCACCACACGCCTCCACTCAATCACACAGCACAACAGTTTTACCAAGAAACTGGTTTGCTCTTGTCCATGGCATCTCAAGTTGTAGTTCACTGCCAAGGTACAGACAATGTGCTGACACAGCACATTTAGACTCCCAGAGGTCAGATCCCAATGAGAACCCCACAGAGAATTAACTGAACTCACCAGAGGGCCGCCACGTCTGTCCTATGGAGAACGGCAAGGCTACCGATTACTGGTTTGTACCAAAAGCAGTCCATTTGGTAACTCAGACATTACACATTATACACCATGACCCCCTTGGTGCAAGTTTACCACTCTGTAATCTCTAACTGCTGTTTACTCACCATAATGTATATTCCACATGCATTAGTTACATTTTTTACAGTCAATGGCCTTGTTTCAAGCTGCAGCAACAGAAGAACTTGAAGACAGAAGGATGATGTGAAATATGTACCATGCTCATATTTGTTAGATTTTCCTTTTACTGCTACTTAAGTATTTTACTGGTGCTTCTTCCTGTTTGAACTCAGATATACAGTACATATATAAACCAGTAAACCCTTTGGAGAAGGTGTCTTGCCTCAAACCCGCTAATTTCAAAACTAAACACCCTGAAAGGAAAACAAATTGATAAAAATAGGAATATATCTGGACACACATTTTTGACAGATGCTAAGATAGAGGCAATGACAAAAAGGGAAGGAAGAAGGATATGAAAGGTTGTTTGTGAGACTGTTCAAAGCTCCTCTTAGTTACACAGGATTCACCACCTGCCAGAATACGTGTGCACCGATGTCTTAAAAGCTGTGTCCGCAGTACTCAAGCAGCGATTCCTCTGTCCCTCCTCTCCAACACAGAAGGGCAACACGGCTCTCCACATCGCCTCCCTGGCTGGGCAGGAGCAGGTTGTCGCCGAGCTCGTGAACTACGGAGCCAACGTCAATGCCCAGTCCCAGGTAAGAAAGTCAGGCAAGACAGCAGATTAGTAACCAGCACACTGATCAACAGCTAACCCACCAAGGACAAGCTCACCCACCCAAGGCCATCAGGTGGACAGAACAAATCTCACTCCATCCTGAGAGCAGCAGGTAGGGTGTTCAGTAGAATCATTGCCTCGCAGGTTCAGATCCCACCACCTGCTGTAGTGCCTCAGTTATTGCAGATGTTTAGTTCACAAACCTAACATTGCGAGCAGCTCTGGAGAAAAGTGTCAGCTAAATAAATCAGTAATGGCACCACCGCTGTAACCCCACAGTGCAGAAAGAGCCCACATGGTAAACACACTCTCACAATCCTAATAAAGGGCATTAAAGCAGGAAGAAGAAAGACGCACCTGGGAAACAATAGAGGTAACTTGAATGCCCAAACCTCATGCCACATTAAGACAAGGGTGTTGTCTCACGCGCTGTTGCCTTGAGTCCTGCTTTCCAGTTCGAGTGCTGCTTTTCTTACATTTACACTTTAAGGAGCCAGCTGATTTATTCATGTCGCAGTCCTGCCTCAAGAGCCAGCCGCTTTGCTGGGCTCAGTTTTTACTTGCAGTCACCAGCTGACTCTTGAGTTAGTCTTTACCTACCTACCTTTACACTGCTTTTTCACACAGTGTCAATGCGATCTTTCGATGCTCAGTATTTAATATTCGCCTCCCTTTGCATATGCGTGTGTGCCTGTGTACACGTGTGTCTGTCCATTGTAGAAGGGCTTCACACCACTCTACATGGCTGCCCAAGAGAACCACCTTGAAGTAGTCAAGTTACTGCTGGAGAATGGTGCCAACCAAAGCATCCCCACTGAGGTGAGGTATACAGACAGCCAGCTGCCCCTGTTTGTCAGTATTGTTCATCCTCATCGCTGGTTCATTTAATCTAAACCGATCCATACATGTTTGTCAGCGGTTGTCAAGGGAAACAGGTGGCGTAAAGGTTACAGCTGACATCCAATCGAAGGATCTACATTTGAGCCCCCCTCCTATTATAGTGCCCTTGAGCAAGATACTTACCTTGAACTGCTCCAGTAAAAATTCCCAAACTCTATAAATGGATTGCAAGCAGCTTAACGTTGTAAGTCATTCAGGAGAAAAGAGTCAGTTAAAGAAATTTAAATGTTACATTTATAGCTCAAAGTCTGACTGAAACGTTTCAGATTAAACAGGTTATGACAGGTAGGTCTTGGCCTGGACTTAAACCTGCAACCTTCTGGTTTCAGCTCTATTTCTGTGCTGTTCTTTGCTGACATGATCCAATGCCAGGGTATTACCAGCAGTTCAGAGAGGTCTTCTTATGTTGTATGGTTTACCAGGTCCTTTTTTCGTGCTTTCCACCCTCTATTTTCACTTCCCCCTCTGCCCTCATTGCTCACGTCATGCATTCTGTTCCTCAGGATGGCTTCACTCCACTGGCTGTGGCCCTTCAGCAGGGTCATGAGAATGTGGTGGCCCTGCTCATTAACTATGGCACTAAGGGCAAGGTGCGCCTTCCGGCCTTACACATCGCTGCCCGCAACGATGACACCCGCACTGCTGCCGTACTGCTGCAGAACGACCCCAATCCAGACGTCCTGAGCAAGGTGCTCTGTGTGTGTGTGTGTGTGTGTGTGTGTGTGTGTGTGTGTGTGTGTGTGTGTGTGTGTGTGTGTGTGTGTGAGTGAGTGAGTGAGTGAGAGATCAAGGTCTAAAAGATATCAGCAGTGCTTTCATGAGGTGCGAACATTATGTGGTTGCTATTATTACAGCAGTGTTTGTCTCCAACAGACGGGCTTCACTCCTCTGCACATTGCGGCTCACTACGAGAACCTTAATGTGGCACAGCTACTGCTCAACAGGGGGGCTAATGTCAACTTTACCCCCAAGGTAGTGTCTCCAACCCCCTGTGACCACTGCTGCCACAGCCTTTGCGCTGGCCTTAAACTCTATTTTGATAATGATATTGCAGATATAAAAATATATGTGACACAGCAGGTGTGTGCTTACTAAATAAGTGTGTTTGTGTGTGTGTGTTTCTCTCCCAGAACGGCATTACGCCCCTGCATATTGCCTCAAGGAGGGGCAACGTGATCATGGTCAGACTACTCCTGGACAGGAAGGCGCAGATAGATGCCAAAACCAAGGTAGGCTCCTTTACATGGATTCAGCACTGATCCGCGTGCACAAACGCAGCCATTTGCATTAGCATTTTTCATTTAGCACTGTATTTACTGTATTCAATTGTTTAAAATCACCTATTAAATTAACCATGTATACAGCAGAGCAACGAACCATACATGAATTAAGGGACATTCGAAGAAAAAAATTTCCCTGAAACACTTATCTTTGGACTGTGGGAAGAAACCCAAGCAAATACACATAAACTGAGTAGCGATCGAACCCATGCCACCAGGTTCCATCCTGGCAGGAGCTCTAACTGAACTCACTAGCTGACTCTGCACTCCTCCCACTGCAGGATGAATTGACCCCCTTGCACTGTGCAGCCAGAAACGGCCACGTGCGGGTCATTGAGATCCTACTGGACCACGGAGCCCCCATGCAGGCCAAGACCAAGGTCAGAACTTGATAAAGGTTTACCAGATACAAAGCGCATAAAAAATCTTATTTTTCTAAATCTCAGCACACACATCAGAAATTTAAACAGCTGACAAATCATCGTGTGTTTCTTGTTCCCTCCCTCCCCCTCTTTGGATCCAAAACAAATTTTACTGACATGCAAAAAGGTTTTTAATGTCAAAGATGTACAGAGATTCCAACAAAACCATAATGTCTGATGATGCCAACATTGTGTAAAAGCAGTTAAAAATGGATCATATAGTCATTATTGTTATACAATTTCTTATCTTTGATGGCACCAAGCTTTCGGAACCAGATGGGTTTTTAATGTACTGATCTCCGACATGGCTGGACAGTGCTGCATTATCATTTTTTGTTGCATTTGCTAGTGTATTTTAAGTCGTCATGCTTCCGGGTTCCTCCGTCCCGTTCCAGAATGGACTGTCTCCAATCCACATGGCGGCACAGGGCGACCACATGGACTGCGTGAGGCAGCTGCTGCAGTACAACGCTGAGATCGACGACATCACGCTGGACCACCTGACTCCCCTGCATGTTGCGGCACACTGCGGGCACCACCGCATGGCCAAAGTGCTGCTGGACAAGGGGGCCAAGCCCAACGCTCGTGCACTGGTCTGCCCCCTTCCACTAATATATCCAGCGTCTTACAGTAATCATTAAACATCATACAGTCAAATACTGGCTGAGATGCAGCAACGCTCATCATCAACAAACTGAATCAATGCAGAGCTTTGTCCCGTCGTCCTTCTGGCACGACAGCGTTGAACATGCATCCTCTATTCCCATTTTAAGTATCACATTTGTATTGATCTTGACTGCGCAAATTCAACAAAAGAGTGGTTCATATCACTCACTGAGCACAAAATCTTCTGTCAAGAGGTCATGATTGGATTTTACAACATCATTCGAAATAACATAAAGAAGCACTGGCTGAAGTCAGTTTGGATGTAATAATAACAATTACACAGGGAACTCCAATGACTTCTCACAGGTTTGGGACACAACCAGCTTTCCCCACAGTCCCAAAGTCTAAGAAGTGGCAAAAGCAAAAGATAAAATTGATATCTTTCTGGGTTTTTTTTCTGAAATTAGGTTAGACATTATATAATCATATGACATTCAGCAAAATTTTTGTCCATTTTGCATCAAATATGAGTACAGCCATTTGGCTTCACTTTATGAACGTATCAGTGTTATCAAGGCATGCGGTGCTGGAGCAAATACTGTGCTTCTGTTATAGCTTTGAGAGACATTTATGTCAATATATAATTTGACAGTGTCAGCTTATGCATTATTTTACACTAAAAAGAGTACTCTATGTGTTCTACTCTCACTCCTTTAACCTCAAAACTTGCTAGTAGTCTGTGTAGTTACTACACAGGCAGCTGCAGCGTACCACTTGAGATGCATGTGGGTGTCTTACCCAGGGGTGTTATGGTTCTTTGTGTATTTCCAGAATGGATTCACCCCCCTGCACATTGCTTGTAAGAAGAACCACATGCGAGTGATGGACCTCCTGCTCAAGCACTCAGCCTCGCTGGAAGCCGTGACAGAGGTACTGGACACTGTGGAGATGGGGACAGGCAGCATAGTTATTAGGCTCCTGACAGACAGACAGACAGACAGACAGACAGACAGATATGCAGGATCTTCTGCTGCTTCAGTGTCAGTCCGCATGCAGGACTGCCAGGGCTCAGATTATATTTCTGCAATCTCTTCACATCATAGTGTCAGGATGGCTGCTGTTTATGACAAGCTGAGATCAGTGTGTATGACACAAAAAATCCTATCATATTGAACCACTTAAATAACAGATGTTCTCTCACAGCCCTGACGTTGTGACAAGTATGCAAATCTTTGTCACGTGTGTGTGTGTGTGTGTGTGTGTGTGTGTGTGTGTGTGTGTGACCCCTACAGTCAGGTCTGACCCCCCTCCATGTAGCCTCCTTTATGGGACATCTCAACATTGTCAAGATTCTACTCCAGAAGGGCGCCTCCCCTAATGTCTCCAATGTGGTGGGTTCCATATTTGCCTTTTATTAAAATCTACCACATTACCCTCAGTGTCCATAACACTGAAACCTTCACTGCTGCATTTCAACAATTTAACTACCACTGCAGATTTTTAAATATAATATGTTCATCTCTAGCAATCCTTTTACCACCCTCTCTCACCCTGTGACTTTGTATGTGGTGGAGAGTAGGCGCACTTCATTCCTGTTGTGCATGTGCATTTGTTTGGTTTTGTTTCCCCCACAGAAAGTGGAGACCCCCCTCCATATGGCATCACGGGCAGGACATTGTGAGGTGGCCCAGTTCCTCCTACAAAACAAGGCACAAGTGGACGCCAAGGCCAAGGTAGCGCATTGACAACCCAGGCTTACAAATGCTGAAGTCTGGCCACTTGGTACATCCTGAAAAACCTACCCACAATAATTACAATGGCGGTAAACTTCCCACAACACTGCAAGAAATTAGGCCAGAAATACAGAAAGGGATTCTATGGGGATGAGACAAACACACAAGAGACACTTCAGCATGCATCAACATTTAACACAGAATAATGAGGAAAAACTCATGTCTATTCATCTCGCATCCCGGTGCCCCGAAGAAGCGCTATTGTGTCCTCGTGTTTCTGTCTTATCAGGAAACTGCAGCCCTCCGGCAGCACAGAAACAATCTTCTGAGCGATGTTGTTTATCACGCACTTCCATAGTTGCCTCCAAGTGTCCAATTTACCACATGCTTGCTAGGCTGCTGAGAGCTGATGTCTAAAACATCCAGCGACAAACCTGAGGAGGCGACAGTCACAGCAGACACTAGTGGTCGCTCCCTGCCGAGTGGGCAGAATTGGAACCTAAAGAGGTGTAAACTGGGTAGTAATTCCTTAATATCAAGCATATTTGCTCTACAACCTTGTTTTAAAGATATTTTTATGCAGGACATATGAAAAAAGGAAAAGTTCCAGTGCTCAGGGAAATTAAGACAGAAGCACACTCAGGGAATGAAGAGATCTCTGCAAGAAGCACCTTTCCAAGAAGCTGCTTTGCATACTCCCTTTGACTTTTACAGCATTCCGCAGTCCCACTTTAGTGATTTTCTTAAAAAAGTGAACTCACTCGGGGGCCTCTCGCTCCCAAACTCCTATCAAAGCCAGAGCAGTCCCAAAAAAACCAGACACGAGGAGATCCACAGGAGGAGACAGACCACTCCAGGAAAAAACACACAGCAGACATATAATGCTAACATTTTTGCTTTATGGACAATGTCCATAATTTACAGCGTTAACTTAACCTTACTGAATGGAATTCTCTGCTAAATGAATAAATGTGTGTAGTGGTGTAGTGTACACACTTGGGCTACGTTATGGTAAAATTTTCAGTTCAGATTTTCATATGATTCCTAACCTGTCCTGCTACAGAGTATTGATGACCAAAGTCATATGTCAGCCTTAAACCCTTACTTATTTTATTCAATAATTATTCTAAAACACTGCCAACAATTACGATAGCAAGAAAAGATGCACATGGACTGCTGAGCAAACAAACTAACAATCCCAGTGAAATTTGTATTGACAGAAAATGTTTTTAATTGACTCAAAGACCCATTTGGGTGTGAATGCTGCATCTCCCATTTTAACTACGCAATGTGACTTAATAATGTAGTCTGAGAGCTAAGAATAGACAGGTTTAACGGAAATCAACTCCAAGAACAGAATGCCGGCTACACGTTATTTATTTAGTTCCTCGATGACAGTCTGTGTCTTCAGATGGAGCTGCTAACCAGACCGTGAGGATGTGTATTGTCAGTTACGCTGAAAATATGCTCACTAAATTCAATTTCAGTTTGGGATTTAAACATAATTCAAACAAAATTTAAATGTACATCTGTCTGTTTCCTCTTCCCGCACCCCGTGTCCTATCCCGGCCCCCGTCAGGATGACCAAACGCCCCTACACTGTGCCTCCCGCATGGGCCACAAGGAGTTGGTGAAACTCCTGCTGGAGCACAAGGCCAACCCCAACTCCACCACAACGGCAGGCCACACCCCGCTGCACATCGCTGCCCGTGAGGGCCATGCCCAGACTGCACGCATCCTCCTGGACATGGAGGCTCAACAAACCAAGATGACCAAGGTACAAACCCCTGACTGACCCTACACACATTCACCTCTGACCATTTAATGCACCCAGAAGCCATGCGCCACAATGGAAGGTGTTTTCATATTTGTCCCCCTATGATATCAGCAGGTATGAGGGGTCAAGTGCTTCTTCTAATTGTCTTCTGTGTGGACCATGACCATGCATATGAAAGCTCACTGCTTCTAATGACACCAAAACATTTACCTAAGCTGCTTCCTTTGTGTGACTGTTGACTCATTTTTACCAAACCTGACCTGTTTTATTGCTTGTGTTGTTCCTTTTTACTTCTGTGACTCTAATCTTAGAACTTTAATCCCTGCACTGACCCTGTTTATTCTGTGGCTTCTGCTACCCAATGTTTACCTTTTTTTTTTTTTGCCATGGTGGCTTTTGTCCATCTTCATCTTGTTAAGCATGGTGAGTGCAGACTAAACCTTATCTAGCATGTTTATTACAGTTTTGTTTTAGAGTCATGTTTTGTGTGCTAATTCTTTGCAGAAAGGTTTCACTCCCCTTCATGTGGCGTCTAAATATGGCAAAGTGGATGTGGCCGAGCTGCTGCTGGAGAGAGGGGCAAACCCTAATGCTGCAGGCAAGGTACAGTTCTATGGAAGAACATTAGCAGAGATCACACAGGTGTGAAATAAGAGGGGGAGAGGTGAGAATGTTGAGAAGGTTCTCAAAACTTTGGAGGTAAGGCTTGAAGCTAACTAGGCAGTTTGGTGCATTTGGTAGTTTATGTCTATATTGAAATGTCTGCAAAGAAGTGTGAGATGTTGAATAATAACATAATACTCTGGAGCAGTATTATCAGTGTTCTGCTTATCCTGCACATTATTGGATTAAATCTGAACTTCTCTCCCAAGGTTAAAATGTTTCAGTCTCTCTCCTTATCAGAACGGGCTGACCCCTCTTCACGTGGCTGTCCATCACAACAACCTGGATGTGGTGAAACTGCTGGTTAGCAAAGGTGGCTCTCCACACAGTGCTGCAAGAGTAAGAGCTCCTTAAGTCCTGGAAGCAAAGCACACCCAAGTCCACAGAGAATGCAGATTCACTGCATACCAAAGATACTACAGAGTCCCAGGAAACTACTACACACAAGAGAGTCCTCAAACTAAGAGGACTCTACAATATTGAGCTACAAAGAGCTGCATAAACACCAGCTGACATATTTAACACCTCAAACTTTTCATGTCATAAAATCTATGGGTTTGTTGAATGATACCTAGACCTTCACAGCGCTCACGCACAATGATGTACAAGCGCCTCTCAACTACACGATGCTCACAAAACATGTATGTAAAAGCACAAACTGTGCAGACATATTTGTAGGAATAACTGTCTTTTGTGCTGTTTGACAGAATGGTTACACTCCTCTGCACATCGCATCCAAGCAGAACCAGCTGGAGGTGGCCAGCTGCCTGCTGCAACACGGGGCATCAGCCAACGCGGAGTCTCTGCAAGGCGTCACACCGTTGCACCTAGCAGCCCAGGAGGGCCTCACCGACATGGTCACGCTGCTCATCTCCAAGCAGGCCAACGTCAACCTGGGAAATAAGGTGAAGGGAAGGAACTTGTTGACCACAGTAGCTGTCAACAGGGTTAAGCACAAACTGCTAAAGTATGAGGAGCAAATGAAAGCAGCCTAAAGTTTGTAATTTGTTTCATTACTTGAACCTCTCACCTACAACAATCTTTCGGGACTCTGAGGCATGAATATTAGACTTATTATTATTTCTTAAGTGCCTGGCAGGCTTCAGGGGCAAACAGTCTCCCTTCTGAGGTTTAAAACATTAACCTAATGTGTAAAATACATATTTTGAAGATTTACTTGGAAGCCAAAACAACTGGTTGTGAGACTTTAAAAGTTTCTTTGTGGAAATCCACATGGTGTTTAAAACAGGGCAGGAAAAGAAAGAATACAAAGGAACTGAATGAGATGCACCGCAATGGAAGGATTTGAAAAACTTCCATTTTTCCATTGTGCCGCTTACTGAAGGAGATAAAGACACCAAATGAGGTTCTGCCCTTTTTTGGTCAAGACCACAACCGGAAAATATGGACAGCAGAACACAAAAAAACGTTGTTTCAGCATCGAACAGTGAGTCTTAGGATGAGGTATCAGGCTGTTTTGTGTTGGAAATTATGCTAACTTCACCTTCCTCTTCCATAAATCGCCCCTCAGAGTGGACTTACACCCCTGCACCTGGTGGGCCAAGAGGGACACGTCCCCATCGCAGACATCCTGGTGAAGCAGGGCGCTTCTGTACACGCTGTGACGCGGGTGAGGTGTTTGCTGTGAACCTGCTGTCAGGTCCTAAGGCCTGTAATGCATTGCTCACACACCACCTGCCATGGATTTGCTGTCAAGCAATCTTTTTCTTCCTGAAGCAATTTGTTTGTTTTGACAGGTTATTTCCTCCAACATGGAAAAAAATCCTCTCGGTATCTCCAATAAGTGCTATTCTAGTAGTTTCTGAGTATGTTTCAAACGCGATTGTAAAGTTGCACCTGGGGAGCGCATACAGCGCAGTTCAGAGCTTTTTGCAGAATGCATGAAAACATTTTCCACACGGTACAAAAAAAAAAAAAATCCAGAGGTCGCTGTTGAGATGCTTGTTTGTGACTGTAGGGTGGCATGGAGGCTCAGTGAGTAGTGCTGCTGCTTAACAAAGCCTGGGCTGGCTGGGCTTCAGTTCAGATCCAGCTCAGTCTGTGTGGGGTTTGCAAGTTCTTCCCATGTCAGTGTGGACTTCCTACCTCAGCCCAAAGATGTGCATTTCGGGTTAACTGGTCACTTTAAATCGCCCTGTGTATGTGTAGCCACCCTATGAAGGCCTACCAGGTGTCGCTTCGTAACTTAGTGCCCCATGATTCTGGGAAATATTCCAGACCACTACAACCATGCTCAGGATTAAGAGGTAAATATTGATGGATGTCTGAAGGAATGATTTTTTTTTTTTTTTGCTGCTAATCCTTGGAAGGATCCTGGAGGTCCACAGCCTATAGAAGAAGAGTAGGGTGTAGGGCTAAACAGTGAGCACCCCCAGATATGAGGTGCTGGAAGCCATGGCGTGGGGGCAAAAACTCTCAAGTATTACTCAGCATGTGTGTCTTTTTTTCAGATGGGCTACACTCCACTTCATGTGGCCTGTCACTATGGCAACATCAAGATGGTAAAGTTCCTCCTCCAGAATCAAGCTAATGTCAACAGCAAGACACGGGTAAGCCCCTAACTCCCACTCCACTGACCAGTCAATGGTTTTACTAAGTTCCATATATGTAGCTAATGTGACTGTCTCTGTGGCTCTGCCCCTCAGGTGGGGTACACCCCGTTGCACCAGGCAGCCCAGCAGGGACACACAGACATTGTCACCCTGCTCTTGAAACACGGTGCCCTTCCCAACGAGACTACAACAGTGAGTCTGACTGCCTCCCAGCCCCTGTTTATCACTTCTGCCTCCTATCTTCATCCATTTATCCCTTCCTTTTTTCTCCTTAAGTGATCGCTCTTGCTAAGCTCTAGTAATATACAATATGTCTGTACCCTTCTTCTCCTTTTTAGTGCGTCTTGTTATAATATATGGATTCCCTTAGTATATTTTCAATTTTATTTTCCCTTCCATGTCTACAATAGCTATACACTATGTCTATATTTCAGGAGATATATAGATGCATATGTTTGAAGACTGTCTACAGTTCAATGACTTGTACTGTCTTTCTTCCTTTCACATCTTTCTTAGAATGGCACCTCTGCCTTGGCTATTGCCAAGCGGCTGGGTTACATCTCTGTCATTGATGTACTGAAGTTGGTCACTGAGGAGACCATGTCCATGGTAAGATTTACTTCTTCACAAAATGCTTATTTTACAGATAGGTGCTATTTCTGTGTGAGGGATTGCCTGTCTGCAATGTCAAACTGAACACCTGGTTCATCTTTTCTCAAGTCAGGGACATTCTCTGCTATATGATAATTTGCAGTTGTCTCCTTTAACCTGATATCGAAAATTTTTTAGCAAGTAAAACTTACGCAAAAGAAAAACACGCATGCACGTTGCTGCTGACATCCAGCGCGCAAGCTGTTAACTTCTCTCGTCTCTGTCTATTTCAGACCATGACTGAAAAACATCGCATGAGCTTCCCTGAGACAGTGGACGAGATCCTTGATGTGTCTGAGGATGAAGGTAAGGGTCCAGGTGTGCATACCTGAGTTGTACCTACTGTATGCTCCCATCACTGACACATTTAAATGTCTGTAAATAATACTTTACGTTCCACATATAAGAAAATTTGCAGAGTTTGTACATGAAGTAAAGTTTGCAGGGAAAAACGCCTCTGAGACTGTGAAGAGATCTGCATAGAACCCTGTCCTAAACATTGCCTCTCTTGTGTTTTTTAGGACTTGCACAGCTAACGCTAGGTACGGCTGTCTGTTCATCTCCACTGTGTGTTAGTGGGTGGTCAGTGATCACGTTTCTCATTTCAAGCACCTCCTCTCTCTCACCCGTGCTTGTCGTGAGCCTGTGAGCATCTCTCCGTGTCTCTGCGCTGCTGTCTGTACCCGTGATGGTGATTTTCTCATCAGCATGTGGTCATGGCTTCATGTATTTAAATCCTCTCTGTTTAACCTCCTCCAGCTACATGTAAAATCAGTCATTCACCCATATGATGTGCCCACTGTCCTTACTTACAATACCTTGTGCAGTCGGTGTGAGAGCAGATTTTTTCGGACATCCCATCATATGTGTCTGGGTTCAAGCTGTTGTGGAGGAAACCCAGTCCAATTTCCAGATCTCCTTATTAGTTGTCTACATTTTTCAGATGCTCTTCCCCACCACCTTCTCACTCAAAACTCCTTGGTAATGCTAGTGGAAGGCTTGGTTGGTCAAAGACATATTTTTGAAGTGGGAAAAGGACAGCAAAGTGAGTCCAGATCACACTCAAAGACACACTGTCAAAACAGAGCTTTGTGTTTTTGGTCCAACCTCACCACATGGTTTGTCTGCGTATCTCTCTGAAATACCTGTTCCTCCGTATCACATTAAACTTTAGAACTGTCACTGAACTGTGATACGAGTGCACCCACATCTCCCTACACTTTTGCCACCCCATCACCCCCTAAACCAACCCTAGATGATTAAGAGAAAATGTATGTAAGCGAAAACTAATACAGAACTAACTTCCAACTCCTTAGAGTTGCCATGGACATTTCTTTGTGGATAGTTTTGCATATGCAGAAGTGTCAAGCTACTTGTTCATGTTTATGCTTTGGCGTTAAACTTAATGTACTGTATTGCAGGTAAAATTATTTTGATATGAATTCCTCTGTGAGTGTTATGGGGAGTTGAAACATCCTTTATGGGGTTTTGATTTTTTTGTCCTTTAATTATTCCATAGATTCCTTGCTAAATGGGATTCTCAATATGAAAATACCTGTCGTGCTATTTCTTTTTTTTCTGTTTTTAGAGCCTTTCATTACCTGTTTCTGGATATTTAAATTGATATGGATCTGTTCCACAATGCCATGGGCTGTTTATATGGTCCAGAATTAAAATGATAAATGATCACTATACAGTTTATCTACTGTATATGTTTTAAAAAAGTTCAGATCTGAGATTGGTGTGCCTTTTCAAAGCATCCATTGTAGAGGTGTTGAAATACTGACAAATGTGTCATTATTTCCTTTACACATACTATAATGCAGCCCCTTGGCACATGCGGCTGAAATGTCAAATTTTGTTAATATTAGTAGAAGTGCACCCACAAATCCAAGATTGTGGATCATCACCTGCGCAAGTGCACATAACAGCTTCCACACTCAAACAGTCCTCTTCTACTTTCCCACGTATTTGGTCTGTGAGGTTGAACAAAATCAGCCTCTGTGTACATAGAGTTTCCTCTTTACTAGCTGTGTTTTCTGTGTGTTTAGCATAAGCAGACATGTGGTAAGCTCCCTCAGTTTCAGCTTCAGCTTCCTGTCAGTAGGAACAGTGAGGTTAAAGACAAAATGCCATGTTCTCTGCAGCGGAACAGGGAACATAGAATACTGCACTGTGCACCCAGGGTACTCATGCATGGACTTAAGAACGGTGATTTATTTTGTTGCTTCATCCAATCCTGAAATTTTCTTTACAACAAGCCATTACACCATGGGTGGTGAAAAAGATTATGCTATGATTTTAGAGCAGCTTCTTAAAAGACACTTTTTGTGCTGAGAAACCACATATTTTGTATGTACGCTATAGCATTTACATGATAATTTGAAGAATCGGTATGGTTGGTATTAGATACCTTACAACAGTGCACACCCATATTAGTCATAAGCCCAATTTGTCACTTACTCTTTTAAGAAATTAACAGTACTCAGAACAGATCCAGACCATTACTAGGAATTAAACTACACACCCTCCGCAAGAGTGTGGAGTGGGATGTCTATGCTGACTAAGGTGAGTGTGCTATAATGGCCTACCTGGAGTCTATTAATCGAGTATTGGGGCAGAAGATAAAGTCACGGTTACAGCAACTGCCTTGCACCTAGGATACTCCTACTTGAAAACCTGCTCTTGCTACTGCATGCTTGAGCACAGTAACATCTTCAACTGATGCAATAAGAACAACCTGCTGCAGAAAAGGGTAAATCATTGTAACTATGCACAAATGGATCATTGTAAGTTGTCTCAGACAAAAAATATTTTGTCAACACGATGCATCAGAACAAAGTTTAATCTGTTCCTGTTTTTACAGCTGAATGTTAATCTCAGCAAGGCAAAGTTCACTAAAAGGTCTGAGGTTTAGTTGACTTTGGTTGTGGTTATAAGTAATGGTTATGAATTTCTGTGGACACAAAATAAGGACTGTACTTAATTCTGAAACATTTGTCTGCATTTCTGCTCGTGTGGGTTTCAAAGTGTTCCACCGCTATATGGTTGTATCTCCTTCTGTGATGCACTGCTATGTGCTCAATGTCTTCATTTTGACTTTTGGTTCCTGTTGTAGTGCTCTGTTAGACTCACTGTACTTCACCACTCGTTCAGAACTATGTTCAGCATACTGTGGTCCAACTGACCCGGTGTAATAAGCTGGAGGATCAGGCATGAAGCCAGAGAGGAGCAGCAGGGTACAGAAACAGTCCCATCTTGCACTGTTGGTGGAGAACAGTCACTTTTGTCAGGAAGGTTTTCAAAGGGTTTAAAACACTTTAATGTCCCTGTTGCAAGGAGTTGCACTGCAGCTACCTGGTTGCTATCTTCCCCTTGCTGACTTGGACATTGCAGGGCCTTAACTTGTGATCGATGTTCTCCAGCATTTCCAGTGTTGTTTGTTTCCCTCCATGTCCTTTGTGAACCTGATGGCTTAGTGTGGCTTCACTAACCCTCTTCTGATCAGGTACATTTGGCAATGTGCCATTCAATGTGGCAACTCCAGCTACTCGCCACTGTACTCACCTTCCTGCTTGCAGGTGTAGGGAGAGGCTCCCTCATTGTGTCCATCACCCCCATCTCCCTCTTCTTCTTCAACCCTCTGTTTATCTTATCCCTCACTCTTACCTTGGTTACCCCTCATGCCAGAACCCTCTCGTTCTAGTTCTTTCCACTCATTTTTTACCTTTTACCTAGGTCTGATCCTGTTGTTTCCCTTCAGGTGATGAGATGCTGGGGGTCGAGGGTGCCAGATATCCTAAGATGGATGACCTCAAAGATCACGATGAGGACTTCCTGTCTCCCAAAAAATCATTGGACTATGAGACTGCGTTGGGAACAGGGTAGGAAGAGATAGCACAGCTTGTGGGGTTGCAGGGGATGAGTAGCGCCTACAACCTGTGAGGCCCATCAGTCATTTTGCATTTGTTTATTTAGCAAACACTTTTCTCAAAAGCAACCCTAATGACAAGAGCAACTCTCCAGGGCTTCTTCTGTTTTGTAGAGGAAGAAAATAACTATGTCGCATTCTTTACTTTATTGGCACAGACAAAATAGAAAATAATGATGTTTGATTTCATAAGACAACAGCATATTGTCTAAAATCACATTTACTGGTACAGTACATTGTAACTCATTTTATATTTAGTATTATTTTAAGCTAATAAATAAAGTTGGTAACACTGTCATCTCACATCTCTTGGGCGGTATGGAGTTTGCATGCTCTACCCATGTTCACGTTTCCTCCAAGAGCCCCGGTTTCCTTCTTGCGTGAGGTTTAGTGTGGTGTGGCACCGTAAACTACCTTGAGCAAAGGAGTCCAATAAATACTACTTATTAATCATCATTAATGAATAAATGTAAATGCAGTGTATCAGATTTTTTTATTTTTGTATGATTTTTGCTCTTTTTTTATAGTTTGTTAAAGTTCAGTATTAAAAAAGAATTGATGGAGATGCCAGTCACTAATAAGCACCTCTGCTTCTCACCCTAACAGGAACTATTCTCCTGCCATTCCAAGAATCCCTTGTGTTTCCCCAGAAACCGTTATCCTAAAGGACATGGAGCAGGTACCACAAGGCAGTATTTTCTTAACACGTACCACCACAGGTGTGCCTGAGGCCCTCTGCAAGGCACCTCCATTATTCGCCTACATCCTGATCCTCTTGTGTCACTCCACAGCACACTCCCGTTCCTCTGCCCAAGGAATATGATGAGGACTCATTGATTCCCAGCAGTCCTGCAACTGAGACCTCTGACAATGTCAGCCCTGTGGCCAGTCCTATACACACGGGGTCTGTATTTAACCACATCCATCACCAGCCTCTTCAACGCAACTGCTTGTAGTACAGAGATAGCTTCAAAACAGGTTAATTTGTTGAAGCTGTTTAATCTTGTGAGTCTTTTTGCTGCCTGGAGCTGAGGTATTCTTTAATGCTTTTTGCGGTGCCTACGACATAATGGAATGAGCCACAAGTAAAGAGTCACATAACCGTTGATAGGTTCCTCGTGAGCTTCATGGTGGACGCGCGGGGAGGGTCCATGCGTGGCAGCAGACACAACGGGTTACGTGTCATCATTCCACCCCGCACCTGTGCTGCCCCCACGCGCATCACCTGCCGGCTGGTTAAGCCCCAGAAACTGACCACCCCTCCACCCCTGATGGAGGGAGAAGGGCTGGCCAGTCGCATCATATCCCTGGGCCCTGCCAGTATGCAGTTCCTGGGGTAAGAAAGAACATTATTAAGCAATTTTGTAAAATGTGTAAGTTTTTATGTCAAAAAATTCACATGCAACCTTGTTAATGTTTCTAAAGGCCAGTAATTGTAGAAATCCCTCACTTTGCGGCTCTGGGCCGGGGTGACCGGGAGCTGGTGATCCTGCGCAGTGAAAATGGCTCTGTTTGGAAAGAGCATCGCAATCGTTACGGCGATGATGTGCTGGAGACTCTCCTGAATGGAATGGATGAAGGTGAGGAAGGTGAAAACTAAATGCTTGCAGTAAATATTAAATGTCTTCCACAAGCAACATTCTGCTGTTCGTAGTGTACAACCCCAACTCGGAAAAAGTTGGGACGGTATGGAAAATGCAAATAAAAACAACAGCGGTGATTTCAAAATTCAATTTGACTTGTAATCCATCACAAACAGTATACATAAAAGAGATTAAGTGTTTAGTCTGGTCAACTTCATTATATTGTAAAATTGTAAATGTGTTTTTCCAGTATCTGCTGTCACTTACTTACGCTGGTGGTTCTTCTGTCAGACTTGGAGAGCGAGGAGGAGCTGGGAAAGAAGCGAATCTGCCGCATCATCTCAACCGACTTCCCCCTCTACTTTGCTGTGGTGTCCCGTGTCCAGCAGGAGAGCGATTTGATTGGCCCAGAGGGTGGTCACCTGACCAGCAGACTCATCCCCCTGGTTCAGTCCACCTTCCCTGAGACAGCAGTCACCAAGAGGGTCCGACTAGGGCTGCAGGTGAGATGGGAGGAAGAGGAGGAAGACCAGAGGAATATCTCTCAGTAAACAGTCAGAATCATTTCGGCATACAAAGAAATATACTGACAAAATCAGTTACAAGATTTCATAGGGAGATATTGTTTTATTCACATTTTCATAATTAATCTCAATAAATGACACTTCCGTAATGCCGAAGACCTTTAGTGAAGAACTTGTATTAGCAGCTTTTTTCAGAAGCATTTTTACACTGGTTATATCACTATTTTAGTACATTTTAAAGAAACAGTGAGCCTATTTAGAAAATGGATGCTTTACACGCTCCTCAGATACTAAACTGTTTACCTGAATGAGTTAACTTTGTAGCACTCTGTAGGATGAACTGTACACATCTTTTGATATTTTTATACGTCTCTTCTGGGCTGCGACGATGTTGTTAACCAGCAAGTGAGGAAATAGAATGTAAACATTTCGTTTTGTTGCTGCTTCTACAATAAACATTGCCAAAACCAAAAAGAGCGTGTGAGCTGCCATTGTGTCAATTCCACTTTGCCCACAGAAGTGACAGAGGCAAATGAACGTGTTTTCACTGTTTCCCTCTTTCCCACTGTTCTTTCCCTTTGCTTTATGTCCTTTTTCACATCTACATCTACAATTCACGGCCATATTTATTGTCTTCTTTATTGTGGCACTCCTCTTTTCTACCTATTTTCGTATTCTACCTGTTTGTCTCTTACTATGATTTCCATCATCTACTTTGTTTGAACCCTTCCCATCCACTTTTACTATGTTCTGACCGCGGCCTGCTCCACCCCAGGCCCAGCCAGTGCCAGACGAGCTGGTCGCTAAGCTGCTGGGCAACCAGGCCACCTTCAGCCCTGTGGTGACAGTGGAGCCACGCAGACGCAAATTCCACCGACCCATCGGCCTTCGCATCCCCTTACCGCCCTCATGGAGGGACAGCCCACGGGACTCAGGGGAGGGAGACACCACAAGCCTCCGGCTGCTCTGCAGTGTCATTGGTACGGCAGCATGAGCAGATACTGGGCAGAGCAGTGTTCGCAAAGAAAGGAGAACCAGCGTCAACCACACATAACCTCTCAAACTGTTTTAAAGTCTTTCACTGTGACTGGGATACACTCATTCGCACACTTGTTTCAGTGAATCATATAATATTTAATAGCTCAATTCAAGTTAAAAATTTTGGTGCCACAGGTGGCTTTTTGTTTTCTTAGCATCATGTAAACTGTGCTGGAACTGACCTTTTTCAAATTATTCCTCATTCTCTGGAAATTTAGAGAGGAGGAACATTAAATCTTGACAATATTTTTAGTTTCCTTACATATCAACTCTGAAAACACCCCATTGGTTGTAAAATAATGTGATTCAGCTGATAAGAAGTTGCTGGGACCCTGACTGAGTCATTTTCCACCACCTTCACTGTATCTCAGGTGGTACCGCCCCAGCTCAGTGGGAGGACATCACTGGCACTACCAAGTTGGTCTACTCAAATGACTGCGCCAGCTTCACCACCAACGTCTCTGCACGGTGAGTCATCTTCCTTGCCAGAACTTTCCCAGCTTCCTGTCTGCCATTCTTCATTATCCTCCCTCAGAAATAGCTTTATGTTAACCCTGGAGATGTTCGAGACAGCTTTCTATTTCTAGTGGTTCAGTCAAAATTAGCCAGACCATTATAATTGTTCATAAAACAATTATAAAACATAAATTATGAGTCACGTGTGAGTGTATGTGTGTGTATGTACTCTTGGATTCTGCATTTGATTCTCTCTTTTATTAATTTTATATACCTGGCTTGATCTGACCATAAACACCACATATGTACAAAATATGAATAAAACACCTAAAGCAGTTAAAAAAACTCAATAGGCATCATGCCAATGAGGCTGCTGGGATCTAAATTGACTTAAGTGACCCAGACCACAGTATTTCAACAAAGGAAATAAAAACTTCAGTCCTCTAGTCAAACTCGGATTCAGAAAATAAAAAAACTGAAAAGTCCCATTTATAGAGTAAATCATGGATTTCTTTACATCCCTTCTGTTATATTCTACCTTCTGCTGCTGCCCACCATATTTCCTCATTCAGTCTCTCCTTTCAGTTTCTGGCTAGCGGACTGCCCCCGTACAGCTGAGGCCGTTACCTTTGCAAACCTACTGTACCGGGAGCTGTCGGCAGTCCCCTACATGGCCAAGTTTGTGGTGTTTGCCAAGATGAACGAGATGCGGGAAGGCCGTCTGCGCTGCTACTGTATGACGGATGACAAGATGGACAAAACCTTAGAGCAGCATGAGAATTTCACAGAGGTGGCACGCAGTCGTGACATTGAGGTCAGTGTAGACCAGTGAGGTAACTGAGACAGGAAGCTCAGATAGCATTGTATTATATTGTATTGTTTTGTGTTGTCTTGTGTTATATGTTATGTTATGTTATGTTATGTTATGTTGCATTGTGTTGTGTTTTGTGTTGTGTTACGTTTTGTTGTGTTGAAGGAGGAGTCATGGGTAAAGGCAGTGGAAACAGTGGCAGAAAGGTGACACAACCCCAATTCCAGAATATCACTTAGTCCTTCTCTGTAGCTCATTTGGAAGAGCTCTGCAGTTAACATTTGCTCAGTGACCTATGCCTGCTTAGTGACCTATGCCTGCTCTGTGCCTACCTATGGACTGATGGACTCTTCCCCCCAGGTGATGGAAGGTATGCCACTACACCTGGAATGTTCGGGGAACCTGGTGCCTGTGCGGAAAGCCACCCAGCAACCACGCAGCTTCAGCTTCCAGGCCTTCAGGGACAATCGGCTGCCTGTGTCTGTCAAAGTAAGCACGGTTTTCCTCCTTTCTATCTGCACATCACTGTAGGTCTCCATCACAGAGGTGCTGCCGTCACTTCAGCACAACCCAGCTCAGAAATGTTCCTCCTGTCATCTTCTTAACATTAGCAGTGTCCCCACCTCAAAAAGTCCAAGAAACTACTTCTCTCATAGCCAATATATGCTTTGAATTGGTAAGTATACAGCTGATCAGAAGCAAGATCAGATCTTTCCTCAAGGATCTGTGCTAACTACCTGATGCGTGAGCAACAGCTTAGTCGCTGTGGATGCCGCAACTCATTTCAGAACCTTGTCTGGCAGGTGCCAGTTTGTCTGCTGCGAAAGATCTGCATGCAATGTGTAAAAAACAAAAATAATTCTGATTAGTCTTCTATCATCTTTTTCAACTTCCCACCGTTCTGTGTTCCATGATCCCCTCAGGTGAGAGACAGCAGTAAGGAACCTTCTGGATTCCTGTCTTTTTTGCGCAAGTCCACCAAGTATGAGGACACCCAGCAGGTTCTGTGCAACCTCAACATCACGATGCCGCCCTGCATCAAGGTATTTGTAGCCACAGCGGCTGGGTTTTAAATAAACAACAGCAGCAACACAATCATTTGCAGTCCTTGAAGATTTAAATAGTTTAAATTTAACTACAGTGTCAACTATTTCATCTGCCTGGCGGAATAAATAACTCGTTCTGAGTCCTTGCATATGTCTGAACCCAGATTGTCGGTACCGATGACCGGAGACGAACATTGACCCCACTTGCCCTGAGAGAGCGGTACAGCGCGCTGAATGAGCCGTCTCTGGGTAAGAATGTGAATTCCTAACCCTCAGTTTACCTCTGTTAGACCTGGCAGTCACCTGAAATGTAGAGATCTTCAATGTTCCTTCATCTAAATTGTTGGTTGTTTAAGAATTTATTTCTGCTGTGGCAGAATGTGTCTGTTTACTGAATAAAGTGTCTCTGCACGACGCTGCTCTAAAATCTTGCCAGATAGTCAGATGGCGAGGCCCAGGCTTTGGGATGTTAGGGTTAAAGGTGCTATTTTTATCATTCACTTTGCCACTTTTAAACAGGCATTAGGCTTAGCTTCACATGAATGACGACACGCACAATAAGTCAGGAACTAAGCAAAACCGTTTTTGTCATTACTCAATGACTCAAACCTCAGTCTCGCTTGAATTATAAAAATTTTCCTGTGCACCCTGCATACAAAGTTTGGATCATTAATAGCATTCCAGTTCATTAGTAATAAAACGGCCCTGTAACTAATAAAACATACATTCAATATTTGAAAGTCAGAGCAATGTATACCTCATAAATCCACTAAACATAGATACACTGTGCAGTCACTTTATTACGTACAGCTTGGTTTTTACCCTTGTACAAACCCCCCCCCCCCCAATACGCTAAATCTCATTCTGTATACACCTATACCCTGGTATCTGAGTATAATCGCTTCCCATAAACGGCCTGAATACCAAGAACTCAAATTCTGGGAAGCTATTTCTATTATTTCTCATGAGGAAAAACTGATTCATTTCTGGTTCTTCTGAGAAACCTCAGTTAATTTCCCCAAAATGTCCATTGCATTCTGAAGTGTGTTGTATTTTAAACTTTAAACACCAGTTACCCAATTACCAAACAGTTAAGGAGGTAGTTACTATGCATTTGTGTGTTTATATGCAGCTACTTTTTTTGTATCATGTATTACATTTACAAACATCAAATTTAAGTAAATAAACCAAGAAATATATACAATATAAAATAGAAAAAAAACTAAAAAAATTTTACTTGCTGTGATGATCTGTTACTGTAAACTGGCACTGGGGTACTTATCTACTGAACAGAAGTGAACAAAATCTTGAAAGTTTTGTGTTTAAACTCACCAGGCCAGGATTTATGTCTTAAATACCGACCTGGGTATTTATATGCACTACTCAGTATATTGGGAATTTGGAAACCCGGAGCTTGAATATCGAGGTATAAGTGTGCTGTGAGTGACTATTAGTGTGTGACTGAACATCAGAATGGGAAATACGAGTGACCTAAGCAGCTCTGAACATAGCATGATCATTGGTGCCAAAAGCATAGGCCCCTGCACCTTACAAACAGCTAACCTTCTGCATTACGGAAGGCTGGAAGATGTTGCCTCCTATGATTAATGCCGATTTACAGTATATTGAAGCACAATGACAGCATGGTTGAAAACTGGCATAAATATCCACTCTCTGGGGTCAACAGTACAGGTATGGTGGTGGTGGTGGTACAATAGTGTGCAAAAGGCCTCCATGGCACATTTCAGCTCTCTTAGTGTCAATTCCGTGTTGTTTGAATACGACATCTTACATAAATTCTGTTGCTGACCAGGTGCATCCCATCACAGTCAATCCTTTTTCAAATGAATTTTTATAGCAAGATAATGGCTCATGTCACACAACAAATTTTCCTTCAGGGTGGCTTCACAAACATGACACGGGCTTTCCTCCAACAGCTACTGATATGAAATCAATAAAACACCTTTAGAATGAAGCGGACTGGAAGGAATTGGCTGCAGTAAATGTACTAGAAATGTGTGATGCTCTTAAACCAGCGTAGACCCAGGTTGTTTTGGAACATTTCCCTTGAACCTATGAAATCCACACCCAAAGACCTGAGACTCATCTGGAGATAAGAGTGGTCCATGCTGGTACTAGTATGGCATTCCTAATAAAGAAGCCAGTGGGTTTGTGTGTACACTCGAGAATATAAAAAATAGATCAAAGGCTGCATATGATGTGCAGCTTCTAAAGCTTCTTGGTTTAGGATGTTAAGGTTTCTGCACTTTTTCCCTCCACAGCAACCATGAGTGCCATGGAGAGGACAGAGCTGAAAATGGCTTTAATATCAGAGCAGCTGGGCTTAAGCTGGGCAGGTTTGTCTGTGTATGGGAGTCTGTCTGTGTGTCTCTGTCTAGCACGTTTATTAATATTTTCCTAAATATTTCCTATACCAATATTTGGTCAAAAAATGGACAAAACAAAATAATTTGTAATGGAAAGCCCGACTACAAAAAAGATGAGACTTTCAGATGCAGTTAACATTTATTGCTGAAGAAGACAGAATGTGCATTGATGTGGAGACATTTGTGTGTGCTGGCTCTTCCTTTCAGTCATAAATTGCCTATTGATAGCAATGAGTTTGATGTGATTTGACTGAACTTTTTTAACCTTTAAACTAGGTTATTTTCTTATATTCTGCCACAATTCCTTCAGTAATATTGTACCTATCGCTAGAAATACAGAGCAATGTTCAAGGAGATTATTCATCATTTTGCGAATTAGCATAGCAATGATAATAAGATGATTTTTCCGGATAAGCGATATCACAAATTGCTCCAAAAAGGAGTGACACTGCCGAAATCTGCATCCAAAGCGACAAATTCCTTCAATACAGCATAGTTTATGTCTGCACAGAGTTGGCTCGGGAGCTGCAATTCAGTGTGGACGACATCAATAAGATTCGTGTGGAGAACCCCAACTCTCTGCTGGAGCAGAGTTCAACTTTGCTCAACCTTTGGGCCACCCGGGAAGGCAAGAAGGCCAAAAGTGGGTGAACATACCATTTTTCTCTTTTTTTTCTTAATTCTGCTTCTTATGTTCAATGTTTCATGATGTTCGGTGGCTAAATTACACTGCATTATAAGGGACAAAATGATTTCTGTCCTGTATGTCCACCGTCCTCTTCTACCCGGTACCTTCCCTTCCTCCTTGTCTTTTTATGTCCTCCTGCCATAGTGGAGAGCCTTTATGCAGCCTTGAGAAGTATTGACAGGACTGATATTGTCAGCATGCTCGAAGGCCAGGGTCCGCAGCCCAAGCCTGGGAGCCGTGAGGTGGGGGGACGCAGACACACAGATCGTGACCACCTTCTTCCGAGTGGCATGACCAATGGTAAGGATGAAATTCCCTCACCACACCAGCTGATCTGCCCCCTCTGACTCCCTAAATTCCCTTTACCTAATGCACACAAGCTCCCTCCCTGAATGGAAGCACAACCTCTCCAAGCTTCTCCTCAAAGATCGCAAACCTTGTCCTCCCTAATCGGCCCAACCCTCCCAGGTGATTTAATGTCAATGTCATCAGTTGCAGCACCACCAGATCACATCTGGTTTTTTTAAATCCATGTCCAATTGTAAGACTAAGAACATTCCGTCTAGATGTCTGTTCTGCTATTTCTGTGCCAGTTTGGAAGTAGCAGAGTGGGTACTGTGTTTCACCAAGGAAAGTTGTGTGAACTTACCTTAATGAAACCCAAGAAAACTGGTGAGTTCTTCTGTTCTTTGTTCAAACAGGGGTAACATTTTTAGACTCATTACATTACTGGAAGAATGATTATAGAAAGTGATTAATTTTGATGTTTAGTACCTTCATGTTTACATATTTTTTCACTTGTACCTAAAACTGAGACCATTTCTCTCACATGCTAGATGAAGTCTATATTTGATGTTGCACCTCTTTTATTTTACACCTTCAGCAAAGCATTCAGTAGCTGTAGCCATATTGTCTCCAAAATAAAGATCGTGGCATCATTCTGACCCTAATATCCAAGCTTTTAGAGCAGCAAGCTTCCCCCTGTCTTCAGTATGAACTTGCCCTTCACCAGAAACAATTCATTCCTTCTATGAAATCCCCCCTTCAGGTAGAACCCCTCAGGTTCTGATGTAAATTAATCAAATTACCATTATTTCTTATGTAACTGTTTCCCTAATAAAATTTCACCCAAAATTAAAAAAAGAATTAAAAAAATACTATTTTTTACGTTACTTGGGCAATACCAACATATTTGAAAATATTTGTAAGAAAAAGTATTGAATTCTATTCTGATTGCCAGATTGTTAACAATGGTATCATGAGTTGCATAAGAGACTGAATATTTTTTGGACTGTGCGTGTCATCTTCAGACTTCAACTCATTCAGCCACAAGAGAATTTACTTTATTTACAGCAGTGTAAGGGTATTCGTACTGTAAAAGATGTATATAAGATAATACATTTTGAAACAGTCTACTTTTTTAGTTTAAAGTTATATTTGCTATAATCAATGTGATTAGCTGAGAATGTCATGTGACAAGAAGTAGGAAATGTGCAATTTTTTTCAACTTTATTAACAATAACATCAAATACAAAGTATAATACAGAATAACTTAATTTGTGTTGTTAAAGATCAAATACAGTGTAGCATCTGAATGCTTTGCAAACAGAAAGATACAGTAGATAGTGAATAAAATACATTTGGGGAAAATTAAATTACAGGATTAAACAGAAAAAAATATAAAATGCTATACCGAATAATAGCCCACAGCTTTTTCATAAGTTGTTGCAGCCGACCCTATTTGTATGGAGCCCTGTTATACAAGGAAAGGGTGTATTAGGGTTTTGTAATTTATAAATGTGACAACAGACAAAAACTGAGTATGACAAGATGGATTAATGTATTTAATTTTCCTCCAGAACTGTACACTTAAACACAAAAGCAAACCATTCCCATCAGCACATACAGTGTAAACCTTTCTCTTGATATATATGACCACCATATAGTCATCGTGACCATGCATGTAGTTCAGGTGAAAGTGTTTAAATTATTGTCTCTCTCTGGTTATAAACATCTGATCGCTCAAAGTCTTGTATTTGTACTTGAGTACCCGGAAGAAACAACATGACTTACAGAACTGGGGAGGGGGTTTGAAGTGGCTGATTCAGTATGAGTTGTCCTTTCTATCACCCGGACAGGGAAGAGGCGCTTGTTTTATCAATGTGTTTGTGTGAATATTCCCCATCTCATCTGCTCTCGCCCTCTTACAGTGGAACTGCTCCTGTCCAAGGTTGGGGATCAGGACCTCACAGGGACACTGAGTGCACATTCGCTCACGAGAGATCTCTCATTCACGCAGCAGCATTGATGAGGGTGACAATTTCTGGTGTCCTGAAGCGAATGCAAAAGAGACAAACAGTCTATGTCTCTTTTGGGAGCTGGAGAGTACCCTGCTGCAGGCCACTGCCCTGGCAGGTTGGGCCTGCTCTTCATTACTCATCCCATGATTCATTTTGCAAAGGTGGCAAGCTTCTGACAATGGAGCACTTAATGTTCTATAATAACTAAGTCCCATTCGGAGAGCTGCTTACCTTTTCCGCATCAGATCTATAAGCAAAAAAAATCTCTGTTAGTTAAACCAGTTTTCATTTGTTATATACAAGAACACAGTCATATTCCTTCCAGTGAACACTGGAAATACTCTAACTTAGGGATAACTTTTGGCCAGACACCAGTAGGTACAATATGGTGGGCTGCATAACACTTGCTCGGCATCAGGGTAGAGCAAGCAGGACGTTCCCCTCCAGCGTGTAACCCGGAGTAGCCCGAGCACACTGTTTTTCCCGTACCTGTTCCTGTGACTCTGTCCCTTGTCTTTCTGTTTCTCTGGATATGTCATCTGCAGCCTGGCCGCCCTCCTCTTCTTCCTCTCACCTCTCCTCTCCGGCCTCTGACCTCATGTCAGCCTCATGTTGACTTACTCTTGGCCTTGACTCTTAGTTTCATCTTCCTTTTTTTACCAACCAGTCGTGTATTTTTTTAATCCACCCTTTTTTAACCGCTCCGTCCGTAACCTCCACCCCACACCCTGTGCTGTGTAATGGAGGCGTGTACCCGGTCCCTGGTCTTTTCCTCTTCCCATTTCTGTACGCCTGCCATCCTTCTCCTGTCTTGACCACTACGTATGTGCATGTGCCTGCAGCCCACTCCTATCCATGTCCCCCTTCACCCCTTTGCTTGTAACCCAGGAAATGGGGTAAAGGGAAGGCTCTTGTGAGGGATGGAGTAGGGATTGTGCCTGTGTCCGTGTCAGTAGTCTAAGCCAACTGATAATGCATGGAATGTCCATAACTATTTCTCTTTTTTTTTTTTTTTAAAAAAAAAAAAAAGGTGTTTCATCGGTAACCTTTTTTTTTTTTAAACCGTATTTAATATCAGTGCTGTGCTCATGGAGTAATTGTTATGTCTTTTGTACTGCCTTTGTACTCTCACAGGTTTCCACCCATCTGTCACCAGGCTTGTTTGTGACTGTCACTCTGTAAATCTTTTAGCGCCTCGCTGTTTCCTTTATGTATGTGTGCGTGTGTGTTTCGCAGTATCTGTGTCTGTGTGCCACTCTGTGTCTGTGTTTCAGTGCAGTGACTGTGTTTTGCCATTTGTTGTGTGTGTTTTTGCCGGTTCTTGCTGTGAGCCATGTTTTCCAGTGTTTTTCTGTGGTAGGTGGCTTCTTGGTGTCTCCACAGTTTTCCTGCTTCATTGCCTCACTGTCCTTACCATGGACTCACATCACCAACACCACCATCTCCCTCATGACATCTAAGACAGCCAGCATCTAGAAACAGCCTCAGCTCTTATCTGTGCATGCTTTGCACACATACACACATGCACCCACTTAATGGTTCTCTAAACACTTAATGCCTGTCCTACAATATTTGTAGTGTGTGTGGCAGCATTATTCTACACAGTAGAGCAAGAGATGCAAAAACAGAGAGAAAAAACATTTATAACTAAGCAAGCACTAAAAAGCCCACATATTTGTGTCATGTAGCCACAGTCACACCTTTCTGTTTTTTTGTAAATTTATGTGAAATTGCTGTGTCACTCTGTGGACAATTTTGCAAATCTACTGAGCCATGATGCTAAAACAAAAGTCATGAACCTGCGCAATACAAGCTGTATATTAAGATTTACACAGACACATCTGGAGGGCCGTAGCATTCAGCATCCTGAAGGAACTAAAGGCAGTCTGGGTGTATACCCAATTTCTCAGACCTGGCAGACATGTAATGACAAGGTTCACTTGCCCTGCTATGTTTAGTTTAGTTTAGTTTCCTATCTTCTCCACTGCAGGAAATAACGTGAATTCAGAATTACTGCAAAAACTGTCACAAATGTAAATTTTTATATGCATTAGTAACTTGTTTAATACATCAGCAGTAATGATGTGTATACAATTGCAAGCAAAAACATACTTTAACAGTCTGACTGCAAGCTCCATCTCAGGCAGCACACTTTAGTCGGGGATTCGATCAGCTATTGGTTTATATTGCAGTGTCGTGATATTCCAGTTTGTCAGATTTAACTGAGAAATGTTTTGCAATAGAGTCTGTCTAAACCATGATTTAGAGTGGGCATGATTTTGAGTCTTTGACTCACAGTATTACTTTGGTGTTCCACTCTAGAATGCAACACCATCTTTTGTCATCGCTATTCATAACTATATGGTATGTAAAATTACTGTACACTGTATGACTATGAGAGTAGAGTCATCCGGAAACCTGTTGCTTCTGTAGTTATGAATGCATGTTGAAGACTCTCAGGTACTGTACTTTACCGTAGTCACCGGCCTGGATTGCAGTACACATTTAGACAAGTTGTCATTTCAGCATGAGGCAAAGGGAGGCGAGATTCAGCTGCCAAGCTCATGTCATTAATACTCAACGCAGCGTCAGCACCGACACACACCAGCACTCAGGTTACAGTTGTCCTTCACACACACCACACAGGCACCCAAGTACAGTATGTAGATGGTTCTAAATCTTCCCCTTTACACTGTACACTTTATTTCTGTCCTTGTTTTCCTACATCTCTTTTTCTTTCATCTCTCATTGGCTCAGTCAGTTTTTTATCCTCACTTTTCTCAAAATCAACCAAAAACTGCTGCTCATACTGTCATGTGTTTTTTTCAGCTGTTTGCCTCTTCCTCTGTTCAGTCCTCAAAAAGCGCAACCAAAGATTAATTTCAAGTCACCTCAGACGGACAGAATTTTGCCTTTAAAACATTTCAGTTGGTCAGTTTAGTTGTTGATAATGTAAGGTTTTCTTGGCCTGAACAAAGCTACATCTTAGCTGTCTACAGTAACAAACAACCTTGTTCACCTGTTACTTAAATTACCATTAATTTTCCTGTAGCTTTCCTAACAAACATACATATGAAGAGAAACATATGAAGCTTCTGGCATTTTTTCTGTAAAAAGCCTTTAAAAAACTATGTTCAGGGTTTACTGTCCTTATCCTTATATATGGGCTATATGGGGCTGAACTAGAATACACACACACACGCACATAAACACAAGAGTGGTTATTCTGCCCTCAGAGCATATTAAGCTTCATGATGTCAGCTGTTACACCCATAGATCTACAATGGGTCTTCCTGCATGTAAATCTGTTCTTGTGCAATAATCAGATATCTATCTATCTATCTATCTATCTATCTATCTATCTTCTTGTTGGTAGAGTTGAACTGGAAGCTAGTGTCAATAGTGGATGCTAAATAGGTCATTTTCTTATTCATTAAAACGATAAAATTGTGCCTGTCATTTGATTGATTGATTGATTGATTGATTGATTGATTGATTGATTGATTGATTGATTAGTTTAAATAATTTACATACTTTCTTATTTATTTATTTATTTATCTTATTTATTACATACTTTCTTATTTATTTATTTACATGTATTCGGCATATTCTGCGAATGCAGGAGCATGAAGGTGAACAAGAATAGCAGTGCTGATTGTGATGGAAGTTGTGTTTGCTGAAGGTTGTTTGCGAGTTTATCTGGCCACAAAACCGTGAGTGTGTTTTTTGTGTGCTGGCACAATTATAGTTTTTTCTGTTCACAAATGTCCATGGTTTTTAATACATTTCTACATATGTCTGAGTTTCAGCTGTAGTGTGTGTGTGTGTGTGTGTGTGTGTGTGTGTGTGTGTGTGTGTGTGTCCATGTATTTTTATTTGTATAGTACTGTATGTGCATCATGTTTACTTGACAGCTCTTGCATATTTGCGTGGTATGTAATTGAAAGTTGGTACACTTGTGTGAACGTGCGTGCGTGCGTGCGTGCGAGCATGCGTGCGAGCGTGCGTGCGCGTTTCTGGATTACCTGCATGTCTGCTTGCCAGCCTGACTATGCTGGTGCATTTCCCTGAGGTATGACTTGCCTGTGGCGCCTGGGCCTTGTAGGCGGTGAAGCCCCCTCCTCACTCTAGTTGCTGTAACTCCTATTCCTCCCCCTGCAGGTAGTTCCCAGCGGAGTCGCTCCCCCCATCCATACATCTGGGTCTTTTGCAGTATCTTGCTATGTGTCTGCTTGTACTGCTGGTCCCGTATGATATTGCTTGTTAGACAACCCAAAAGCACCTGTCCCCAGCCTGCACCCCCTGGCACCCCTCGCATCTTGCCCAAAACTGCAAAACTCTTTCTGTCCTCTGGGCATCCACTTCCCCCACCTCTTCCCCTGCTTCTGGCTCATGCCCCATCTGGGGCTTGGAGGCCAGAGGGTGATGGTGTGGGGGTCCACTGGAGACAAGGGGGGGCCCGTGTCAGTGTGCCTCTCTCTGTCTCGCTCCAGGTTACGGTCTGACACAGGAGGAGCTGCTCTCTCCTTCCTCCATGCAGTGCAGCCTGCCCTCCCCGGTTGCGGGAGAGCCCTACTGGCAGGAGGTGTCCAGCATGGAGTGCGCGCCCATTGCCACCACCGAGGAGGACACACTCATGGAGATGTCTGAGGTGCAGGTGTGGCCCTCGGGGGCTAGCCCCTCCCTGGTGGCTGTTGAGGACTCCTCGCTTTCACTGGAGTGGAGCAATGCCGACGACCTGGAGGGGGCGCTATCACTACCATACGGGAGCCTGGGCCGGCCTAGCAGTGGGGCCAGCGGAGGGGGAGGGCTCAGTGGCTCCATGGAGCTGGTGGAGGACGACACAGAGCCAGGGGGAGACTCGGAACACAGCAGCATCGGGTTCAACCACAACGGGCTGGATGGAGGTCAGAGGTCGGAGGTCAGGAGGTCGGAGGCGGCGGCAGGCAGCAGCATGACAGCTGGAGCCGGAATAGTAGGAGGAGAAGGAGCAGGAGTTGAAAGGCCGAGTTCAGAGGACGGGCTGTCTCTCGTTGCAGGACAGCAGCGGGTGTACGCCCGCCTGAGTGAATCACCCGGACTCACCCGAGTCACAGAGCGTAATGGAGACAGGTGGGACACACCCTGCTCATGTAAACCCAGAGTATTCCTACTAAGAGTCTACAAACCACACATCCATATTTTAATAACAATAATTTTAACTGCGTGCAGAACTCATATAAAAGTAACTGTTAGCGCATACAATCAAAGGAACAAATAATGTTAAAAATGTTTCATTTTTCAAGATATTTAAAACAGGCAAACTCCCCACTGTATGTGTTTTTGTTCCATGCCTCTGACTCCACCTCTGCATATCCATCTCACTTGCAGGTCTAGCGGCAGCTCTTTCCTGTCGTACCTGCAGGAGCAGCCAGCCCCAGACTGGCCCTCAGCCCTGGACTCCACTCAGAACTGGGCTGGGGGTACAGCAGGGTCCAGGCTGAGGCAGGCAGAGTTGGCGATGTCATCAGTACGTGTTGGAGTCGGTGGAGACTCCAGCCTGTCTCACGTCTCCCAGGAGTCTTTGCTGCAGCCTGTGCGGGACTTGGGGCACTCAGAGATCCTGCACGGGCACTTTCGCAGCACACAGCCCTTTGAGAAGGGGCTGGGCTTCTCCCACCGGGCACCCGAACTAAGGGCCTGGGAGGAAGCAAGACTGAGCGGTCAGGTCAGTGTCAGTAGGGGGCTCCACAGTGCCCATAATCCAAATTAAAACCTCCCAGTCTCCCCTACCATTACAAGAACTAGTTGAGTTACCTGTTGCTGCCAGGTCAAAAAGGAGTAGCAGTGTAAAGGTAAAAAGTGATAACACGGTTATACATTACCAAACTGTTTTACCACTGAAGTGGTTGTATTTAGTACATAAGTATGGTTAGTGCTGTTGAACAGACAAATGCCACAAAGAGTGATGCATGCTGGTTGCAGTCAAGTGAAAATCAAAAACACAAAATGTTTATCACAAAATTTTAATCAATAATGTGTTCAATATTGTGTGTATATGTGTGTGTGTATCTGTCTGTCTGTCTGTCTGTGTCTGTGTGTCATGTATAATTTCTAATTTATAATGAAGTAGGATATTTGGAGTTTATTGAACTTTACACAAAAATTTCACATAAGGTAAGAACTATCTGTGTCAAATTTGTATACCATCAAACTTTACTGTCTTCCACTTTGTGTACTTGTATCTGAAAGTACATGAGGGTGTATTTTTGTGTGTGTGTGTGTGTGTGTGTGTGTGTGTATTTGTGAAGAATGAATCCACATTACGCTGGTGGATTTTCTCATTCTCCACACACACACACACACACACACACACACACACACACACACACACACACACACACACACACACTTCCCTTTCCCAAGGCAGGCACAACCTAAGAAGGGCAGAAGCACAGGCTGATAAGCCAAATATAGCCCAGCTCCATCCCATCATTCCTACCACCCTGATAGTCATGGCTGTGTGGCTGTCTTGCTAGCGTCTTGGCAAAGCTCTAGCACACTACACGGGGATGATTTCTGTCACCCCCTGCCATGCTTAGAGATGAGAGATGACACGGGAAACTAAGCGGTTGGTGGATGTGTTTTGGTTTAGCGTGTAAGCACCTGATTTAGTGTAGCTTTCTGGACAAATGATCTCCTTCAAATGTAAATGTGTTTTCTGCTAAAATATTTCTGAAGTTGTGACCCTTTAGACAAGAAAGTGCTGTCAGCAGGAAGTTGTGTGCAGAGGTCAGGCGGACCATAGACCCGCTACACGGAAAGATGTTTGATCTTCGGCTGCTGCAGGGACACTCTGCATGCTGTGTGCTTTAAGTCCGACCACAGCCGCCATCTGCTGAGTAATGTATATGAGTGGACAAGCGCTTGACTTACAGCTGTGTGAGGACTTGCAGGATTTTACTGGCACTTCCAAAGGGCAGTAGCTGGAGTCTGATTTACCATAAGTGTCTGTATGTAACTTACCATTCCCATGTCTGTGTTACACATCTGTGTTCTTGCAGTTTTTTGCACCGTCCAAGCATCACAGCAAAACTAAACTATAGTTGTAAGGCAAAAGGAACAATCCTGGTCTTCGGGGGCCACAGGGCACATTGGTTTTGCCTGCTCAGAGTTACTCTAGATTGGCAACAAGAGGCTTTATATGCTGTGCTGATTTAACTCTTTCATTTTTTTGTTCACTGTCTCTTTAATCGTGTACACTTTACCTATGCATGCCTGGGCTTCAGGTGAGCAGGTATTGGAACAACCACCCAGTTCAGTGTATGACAGTATTATATATTTAATATCCAGTAGTTCCCAGAACATAAAAAGATTTATTAAAAATCAGCCAAGTGGAAAACAAATTACTGAACAAAAATCTTTTGATTTCATATTTGAAGCAATTTACTTTAAAATTTTAATAATAACACAAAGCATCTTTCACTATTGCATGCGATTGGCTGATAATTTGTTTAGAAATTTTTGCTATTCGGTTGCAGTACAAATGTCTATTGTCTTTGTTTTATTATGTTGTTTTCTCACATAATTTTATTTACATATAACAAAATTACTCTTAAATCTGAGTGATTTGAAAAAAAAATCTGACATATGACACGGCAGAATAAACAGTTGATCGCATGACCCCCAAATCCACCCATACAGAAAGAATTGTTTTTATGAATTTTTAATGGAATCACAATTTGAGTGACCACTACAGTTCAGTGTAAATCAGACACAAATTGGAATGTGCTACTAAAAATCTAATATGAGAGTCCAAATATGAAGGAAGGGTACAGTTTCCAGAACAAAGAACCCAGCTAGATTAGAGGAAGAGAGGAACTGGGCCGAACACATGCGCGCGCGCACGCACGCACGCACGCACGCACGCACGCACACACACACACGTGCACTACAGTTGAAGTATTTTAAGTCTACATATCCCATACCCAAGGGTGAGGGGGATATACGAAAAGGGGTAGGCGGTGATGAGTTTTTTTTGGAAGGCCAGGGAAAGAGGAAATAGAGCTGCAAGGGTAGATCAGCCCTGATGACGCCCACCAGCTGAGCTAGGAGAGGGGGGAATGGGTGATAGGCAGAGGTAGGGAGGTTCAGAGGCAACTGGACAAGGGCTTGTCTTTCACTTGTGACACCCAGAGAATAAGGGAGAGGAAGCACCAAAGGAGCAAAACCGGGGCAGGAACTTGGAGAAAGCAAGCCTGGCCGTCCCCATCCACGGCCCCCTGGAGCCATGTGGGCCCTGGTGACAGAGCTCTTCTTCAGCCTGGTGCTGCTGGCCTTCCTGGTCATCAGCTGCCAGAATGTGTTGCACATTGCCAGCGGATCTGTGCGCTCTGTCCTTATGTGGCTACACACACAGATAGATCGAGAGCTTGGGGAGCTGGACGGTACTGCCGATGAGGAGGAAAACATCACAACCCGGGTGGTCCGCCGCAGGGTCATCCTGAAGGTACTGGCAGGCAGGTCAGGGAAAGAGGTGTGGAACTGGTGTGCTGAACCTCAAGCCAGCCTGTGCAGATTCAGGGAAATGTGTTGGAAAAAATTTTTTATTATCGTTTCCTATTATCATTCTGTAGTGGTGCATTCTGAAGGAACAGGGCACAAAAACAGTGGCAACCGCAGTCGGGTAGGATTGACATGTTGAGACTGTTTTGGCTACAGGTTGACACCAGGGCACAAGACACACAGGAACTCACCTTTTTCTGCTGGCTGTACTTTTAAACTGTGCACATTAGCGAGTATATTTTTAAATAAGAGGAAACATGATAAGTACCTCTTCTCTGGGGGGACACAGGACACAGAAACACATGCATACCCAGTGTGTGACTTGAAAAAGCTGTACCAGAGTCACCACATTCTCCTCTGCATGACAGTCATTTTGATTGCTTTCCCATTTCACACTTAGGTTACAGAAAAGTTGAAAGCTGTTGTGTTTTGCTGCTGAGTGTGAACCTTTACCATCTTTACACCAGTTCTGTGCTCAATTTTCCACAAGTTGCTTAAGATTACATGGATAATGTTTCTGTGCTGACTTTTAATGGTGACAGCAGGTGGCGTAGTGGTTAAAGTTACTGACTTCCTCTCAAGAGAATCTCATCCGAATCTAGGCTTCTGTCGTTGTCCTCGTGAACCAGGATCCTGAAATGCTGGAGTAAAAATTATCCACGTGCATGAGAAGAGTCGGTATAACCAACTAATACATGACAAGTCATGTTGAAGGAAAGGCTCAGCATAAATAAAAATAACGTAGACTTATGGACCTCTGCTGATGCCTGCTGTAGATTGCGAACAGGATGGTCATTTCTTACAAAGATATCGGTTATTTCTTTTGTATCTGTATTTGAGATGTTGCATAAATTGAGACTGGTGGTGTAGAAAATTCTGGTTTCCTAACAGTCCTTTTTTCTAGCAATGAAAAGGTCACCTGGAACACATTTGTGAATTTGGAACATATCCTTTATTCTATTTTAACTCAGTGAGCCACACGTTTCAGCCCTTCACTCTTTGGTCTGGAGAGCTGCAAACTGCTACAGGTCAGCTGGCATTCTAGCTGCGGACCTCACCATGGCTCTTGCAGAGTCTGACTGGGTCAAATCCAGAGAATTTCCTATTTGTGGGCGCCCCAAAAACAAAGCTGGTTGGAAATTCACCATGCCCTTGCGTTCCACCCTGGGTATTAAAACCTCCTGAATCTCCACACACTGGACTTAAAGCCAACAGGCTTGGAGGGTCGGCTTGTCGGGTGTTGTTGCAAGTTGGGACAATGAGGATAGAAAATCCCCCAGCAAAGTCCTGATAAGCCCCACCCCAAGCCACATAGCCCCCACAACCCCTCCTTTGCTAACATTCTGCAGCCCCCTAATGATAGAACTTGTTCCAGTGGGCTGGTATTCGGTCAATGGTGGGGATTTCATTTTACTCCGTAATGATGTTGCTAATAACACACGAGTCGTTCTTCGAAAATACAATAGCACTGATCTCACCGATTTGAGAAGTAGGTGTGAGAGCATGGTTTTAGACATGTCAACTAGTTAAGAAGTTGTTATTTTCATTAACTAGTGCTGTTATCTGGAAGCACTCCCTCGGTGTAGCCTGGCCCTCCTTGGCTCGCTCTCTTCCCATTCTCATCCTGTCGCACTACATTCATTATGCAGACAAACAAACAGAACAATGAAGTGCTGTCCACATGCAGTGCATTGTACCATACCTTACTTTGACGGCAAATGCAACCAGTGAAATAAAAAAAGACAGAAAAACAAACCTTTAGAGCAACAGTCTTTAAAGTCAGTGATTGAAAGAGAACACAGTGTTATTAGATGGTTTTCAGTTGACTGAGGTTATCAGATACACACTGAGTGTCCAGTGCTGTGAGGGCTGTTGCATCCCTCAGGAGGACGATGTCCTCATCATCTCTGGTCTGTTGAGACTGCAGCTCTGCTCCTTTCTTTGTCATGTTCTCTACTTTATACATTTTATGACACGGTGCAGATATACAGCTGCAGTGGAAGTAGAAACTGCAGCATCAACAAATAGTACAGTAACTGATGGGAAAAAGAGAGGTAGAGAGAGTGAGCGAGGGAGTTGAGTTTTTGCAGGAGCTATTTTCAAGTACTCTAAATTCCTGACAAGTCTTTCTGTCTCCTGGTGCTGTGTGCCCCACCTCGCACAACTGCCAGCAGTACATTCCAAGCCCCACATCCATGCAAACAATGCCTCACAACAAAATTTGACCAGCCGTGAGCTTCTTTTTCTTTACCGAACGATTGCATTCTTTTTTCATTTGAAACGAACAAAACGAGTTCCTAGTGTTAAACCGACTGCATGTCTGTGCCATAAGTTTGAACCACACCAAGTACACTTATTTATGTTTAACAGATGGCCTTTGCTCTCAAAGGACCCATGTTTGAATCCCACTTCTGTACCCTTGAGGAAGGTACTTAACCTCAATTACTTCAGCAAAAATTACCCGGCTGTATAAATAAATAAATCGTTGCAAGTAGCTAAGCATTCAAACCTGCTTTTAGAAGCATGTCAGCTACATAAATTAATGTGAACATTTTTATTGTGTAGCACTTTGTATTTTTGTGTCCCAGACATCTCGGTTGATTCTCAGTTGGCATGATGTCTTAAGCTGTGAGGTACACTAGTTTCCCTGGGCCAGAGGAGAGAGTGATGCTGAGTGAAGTGACAGTTAGTGATTTGCTGTGCCAGACCGTGGGACTGGTCCTTTCGGCGTGCCGTACAGGGCGCTGAGGGACACTGTTTGACATTGTGTTGCAGGGAGATGAGCTGGAGGATATCCCTGGGGAACACGTGAGTGAGGAGCAGTTCACCGATGAGCATGGGAACATTGTCACCAAGAAGGTTAGCTCCAGTCACCAAGAGCCACACTCAGCATAATGGCCCTCTTCTCCGCCCTTCGCATACTGGCCCTGCCTTCTGCACATTATTCCCATCCTTGCCACACTGGTGCTACAAATGAGCCTCTCAACCCACTGTCAGGATACTGGCCCAATCCTCTGGACGCTAGTCCCACCCTCAGGCACCGTGACTCCAACCTTAACACACCGCCTGACACACACTGGAAAAAACATGATCAGTGTTACAAGTGTAAATATAAGATTCCCAAAGGGTTCACAAAGCAAAGTCTATCATTCAGAAAACGAAATAACCCAAGGCTGTTGTTCAGACCGTTGGCTAAGTTAAGACTATTATTCAGAGAGTGAACTAAGCCACAGTTATCGTTCACAGTGTTGGCTAAGTTTAGGCTATCATTCAGAGAATAAAATAAGTGAAGGCCATTTTTCGGAGAGTAGACTAAGCCACAGCTATTGTTCAGAGCGTTGGCTAAGTTAAAGCTATCATTCAGAGAGCAGAATAAGCTAAGTCTAGTATCCTGAGAGCAAGCTAAGTTAAGGCTGCCATTCAGGGAGCAGAATAAGCCAAGGTTATCATTCAGAGTGTCTGCTAAACTAAGACTATCATTCAGAAAGTAGAGTAGGCAAAGCTTGCATCCTAAGGAGTAGGCAAAGTTAGGGTTGTCATTGACAGAATAGAATCAAAGGCCTAATAGGATTAAGGTCTACACACTGAATGGAAATGTCTCATCTCAAGAGGTAGATGTTAGGATATATGTGTTTAAATTAGCCCAACACTCTTGCTGAAAGGTTCCTTGGACAGAGTCTTTGTGATGAACTATGAATTGTTCCATTATGGCTTTATATTAACAAGGGTATGGGTTAAATATTTCAGTAATAACAAGAAGCTGTAATAAGACTCATTATCATCACCATCATCATGGCCATTATCATACCCATAATAAAAATGATGAGAGAGTCTGAACTAAGTAGGTCTAAAGGAGGCCTGCATGGTCAGGGAGAGAACTTCAGAAAAATCTATTGTTTAAGAAATTAGAAACAGGATTTAAAATCAAGCAAACCGATCAGCACAGATGGTTCATTCGGTCACCCCAAGGTCTTATGTACCTTTTTTAACAAAAAACATCTATGCCCATTCATCTGTTGAAGCCCTCCACTACATGAAGTCATAAGGCAGCCATGTGGAACTGGGGTAGATTGAAAAGCTTGGTGTCAGCACCTAGTCTTCTGAAATCTTCCATACAAGATCATCACATTTGACAAATATTTTTTTACTAAATATCTCACTGTCTAAACTGTAAGGTGTACAAATTGTTTTGAATAAAAGATATCACGGTAAAAGAACTGTTAACAGCGATATCTCCTTCCCATCGTGTGGCAGATTGTGCGGAAAGTGGTGCGGAGGGGCAAGGGCCCCGGAGAGGAGGGTGGTCAACCGGTGAGCGTGGAGGGCTTGACGCAAGAGCCTGATGAACTGGAAGCCGACACTGAGCAGTTCATGAACTACGCCATCCTGGGCCGAGATGGCAGCAAGGTGGGCTGGGGTGGGAGGGCAATGATGCCCTTGGCAGGCCTGTTCCAGGTTCAAACAGGGTTGGTGTGTGCCAGAGCATGCCAGAATGTGCTGAGCTGCTAAAGTCTGAGGTGTTTGGGACACGATGGGTTTTGGACTCCCTTTCCACAGCTTTCTGTGCACTAATATGAGCGGGGTTTCCAAATACAAAGGCAAGATAGCGAAACACACAATGTTGCATTTTAAAGCACAACCACAAACTGGGCATTTTCTGTCTGGTTGGGTTGGCTGAGGTGAAGGAGCTGAATGAGGCTTTGAATCTGAAGATTTAACTACACTAGGCTGCATTGCACTGGACAGCGCTACACTTGACTGCAGTGAGTTCTGCGTGTCTGGATGATTTTTGGCTCTTTCTGCTGAACCTTGGGCATGACAACAAAATACTAGAATGAAACAGAAAAAATAGAAATAGGACACTGTTGCTAACAAAGCCCAAGGTTTAGAAGCGTGCTTATGTGTAGTTATCATGAATCCTGCTGTGCCACGGTCCTCCCCCTTCCATCCATGCTCCTTCATTGTTCTGTCCCCCTCACATTCCTCGCTCACTGTGATCCCTCCCCCAAGAGTAACCAAGTGACCCCTGGTCTATGAGCTGTAATGTTATCGGCAATGCTGGTCAGTCTCCATTAACAGAGGTGTTTCGGAATGTACTTGGTCGCCTGCAAGTGCCTGCATCTGTTTGAGTGTTGACCGGACAATGATAGATATTTCATTGGTTACGTGATTCCAAATAATTAGTTTCCTCTTCTGAAATCACCATTTCATTTAAACGGGTGGTGTCATTATGTTCAGCCGCTGTCTACTATATATATTTGTGTTTGACCATGCACTGAACTGTCTTTCCTTCTAATGCCCCCCTTGTAACTGACCATTCTTGTGCTACTAAACCAACAGAGCTTCCTGTGTCTTTCCTATTTTTTCTGATGCTGTTTTCTCTGTCTTTTCACCTCCTACCTCTTTCCTCCTCTATCCTGACTTGGCTTTCCTACCTCTGTTCTGTCCTTTTCACCTGTTCCACACACCTCCCCACTGCCTTACCCCGGGCTATCCTTCTCCTCCTCTTGCTCACCCACCATGTCTTCAAATCCCCTTTAATCTATGGTCACTCCCATCTTTTGTTCTGCACCTTCCTTCTTCCACCACCTCCTCCTCCTGTCTCCCTCTACTCCGGCCATGATCGCTTTGCCTTCTGTGCCGACCACCTCTACTGTAGCCCGATGTTGTGGATGTGAAGAAAGGTGCTCAGATAGTGAAACGTGCCAGTCTGCGGAGGGTAAAGCAGTGAGGCACACTGACTCTTCCCTACAGGTATGGGACCAACTGCTGAACTGACTGAGTGATCAAATGACTCGCAGCAGGAGAACCTTTCCCACTACCCTGCTTCCTCATACTGTTGGGTTTACAAGTTTCACCGTTTATCTGACCTGTTTACTCACACCTCAATGTGCAACAGATAGCAGAAACCTAGCAGTTAGTGGTAGTTAGTGCTGCGTGCATAAGGATTTCTCCCAGGGCACGAAAAGGCATTTTCGCTTTCAGTTGATCGCTGTATTCTGAGTTTCTGCTTGTGTGTGCATGCCTGTGTGGGTCTTACCAGTGTCTGTGTTTTGTGTCCAAGTGTATTTTTGTGTGTGGCCATTCTGCTGTGTGCATGCTTGTTTGCGTATGCATGTGTGTTTTCTGTTGCATTGTGTGACTGTGATGTGACATGATCACTAGAATTTGCCCCGAATCCCTTTGGCAAGCCGCATTCCTGGTCATGTGCAACAGTCAGTTGCTATTGTACAATAGACCTTAAACAGTGCTGGCTTTTCATCCACCTCTGCTGAAAGTATTCTTGCAATTTCTACTTTCTGATAATAACATGTTGGGTGCTGCAGCATGACTGCAAGAATGTACATGTGGACAGTGGAGGACATGCGGGATCTCTGCTGAAAAACAAGTGGAACAGTGAAATAATGTGAGAGCAGATGCTTGAACCGGTACACACACTAGAGCTGAGGCAGAGAAACAGCGTCCCCTGCTGGACCTCACTGAAGCCAAAACTGTTTTTATCCAGCAGCGGTAGCCAAGGGCATCTGTAAGACAAGACACGTCAGAGCATCTGGCTGCAGCTAAATATATTCCCTACGTCAGCTGACTTGCTTCCTACTGTGCCTGTGCTCCCTCTATAGAGTACATCCTTCTCTCTCTCTTACAAATACACACACACACACACACACACACACACACACACACACACACACACACACACATTACCATGCCCTCCCTTCACCTCTTTGTGTATAAATTCAGCCATTTGGATCTTCTATAGACGAAGCTTACAGACAGACACTTGCCTGCATGCTACTGCATGAGTAATGACAAAGAAAAATATAAAAATAAACAATAACACACTTATAGCGATGCTATTTTAATAGTACTTCATACTTGGAATTATTGCTGTGAATGCATGGGTGTGATTTATTTTTAAACAGTCAGATCAGTTCACATTTTCTCATTTTGCTGTGAAAAAAGCGCTGAATGGACACATTTCGCAATGTACTGTGTACGTTTATGAAGCAGTCCATAGTTAGACCCAACATTGTGTTTAAATTTAGATCCACCTGCTGACCAGGCAGATGTCACCCATCTCTGTTCTCCTAAAGGTTCTCTTCCCTTCCATGTCCCTCCAGGACCTGACTCCCTGTTCGAGACCTCCCTTCATAGATACATGACAGACAGCGGTGCGGAAGCAGAGAAGAGGACAGAATGGCCAAATACAAGCACCAACCGGAACGGCGATGATTAACTTGTGAAAATAGCTCAGCAGCAGGCTAATAAGGATGATGTTGATGTCAAAGATAAATATATGAGATGTGGATTTAACCATAGTTTTCTTACCTTTTTACAAAAAATCAAAACAATTACATAGGCTAGAGGCATGATTTCATATAAAACAGACAAACCAAGAAAAAAGCAACAAAAATGTGCTTCCTGTTACCTGTATGAGCATGACTGACTGCCGCATGGCATGTCTTATATACTGACTGAAGGGGTATTTGGGGAGGGGGGGTGGGAGTAGGAGAGGAGCAGTATCCATACCAGGATGGTGATGGGGTTTGAGCAGAGGGGTAAAATAATTTATGGCCCTTTTTACAAAAGGAAAACTGACACGAATATTCACAACCCTTTGACCCAAGTTAGACCCTTCCAACATGGAGTAACACTGGCAATTTCTAATCTATTTATGTCCAGAATTGTACCTCTGGCACATGTTAGCCCACAGATTTGGTCTCTGTACATAATATATGCACTAAATACTATGTGAATGTGCGCTTGTGTGTGTGTGTGTGTGTGTGTGTGTGTGTGTGTGTGTGTGTGTGTGTGTGTGTGTGTGTGTGTACACGTGCATGCGCACACACGTGTGTGTATGTGTGTCAGTATTTGAAAATACCCCATGCATTGATGCTGCTGGCTTGATATTTTGCTACTATTTCCTGATTTTTTTGTTTGGTTAATATATATAACTATATTGTGAGACTGCACTTTGTCAGTATAGGAGAAAAAAATCCTTTTTGATGTCCTGCCTGTGCTTCTGTATATCAGTTTTTATGTATATGTGTGTGTTTTTTTTCTTGGAGTCGTTACTGTTATGTGCCATCGTTTGGTCTTACGGATATTTCAAGTGTCTCACAGCTTCAAGGAGAGATCGACAAAGTGTTTTATGCCACCTACCCCACCTTCCTGCCTTTGGTGTGTGTGTGTGTGTGTGTGTGTGTTTGTGTGTGTGTGTGTGTGTGTGTTAATGTCTGTTGAACCTTGCTGGAGGGGATTATAGCTGACCCCCCACAGTCCCACCTATCTTCCGGTGGGACACTTTGTCCCTCTTTGCACAGTCCTTTGGCTTGCAATTCTTCACCCCCTTGCAAATATGGCTACCCTCTCCGCCAGCTCCGCAGCTGAGGACTCTGCCTCTGCCATGTCTCCTTCGTGTCCTGTCTGCGCAGCTCTGTGATCCCACGTGCTTCCTATGCGCAGGTGGACCCTGGCGCTTTACCCCAGCAGCGCAGTTGTAGCCTCCCTGTCTTCCAAAGCCAAATCTGGCCTACTTCACCCCCTAGTGGCACTGCTCCACCCAAAAAACCCCAAATGGTTTGGAGCACCCAGTGTTCACCACAATTTGGGAATGAGGAGGAAAGATTTGCTTCCTTCTCTGGATGAGACATTTGGCTTGGTCACCTTGACTATGGAGCAGAGATGGAAGGGGGGGTCCTCTGTACTTAATTTCATTTAACCACTCTCCCTTATTCGCTCTCAGGAGCGCAGTAGTGACAGATGGCCATCAAGCACTGTGATAACAGACTGTAATATTGACCCCATAACTGTGAATTCCCTCTACATTCAAGCCCAAAAGCCATCTCACCCTAGCAGGCTACTATCAAACAAGCAGCTGTCTATCAGAGGGCTCCCAAATGGGCTGAGTTTAAATTTCCAGACTTATGTATACCCCCCACACCCTTTGCGCTGCCCCCCTTTTCTTCTTTCTTTCCCCTTTTGTCTTATAACTGGTCATTTGTACAAGGTCAATGCTTTGGTTTTTGACAGCAATAATATAGGGGCTGGATGGAGCAGTATGTGGAGATGCACTTATGTGTGATTATGTCTCTGTTTGAATGGGGTGGCTCACCACAAGACTCCCATACACCCTTTGAGTTTACATGCCAGGCCTTGTTTGTTCAGGTATTTGTGACCCTTTCAGAGACTTTACACTCCCTGAAGGTACACTAATATGAACTCCTATTGAGCACAAATACAGAAACAGAAATCCTGAACACATTTAGTCTAATTTTAACCTTCTCAAATCTGTTGAATGTTCTGAATTCATTGATAGATTTGAAAATTGTTTCCTTTTCCTTGTTCAAAGTTTAATTTTGCTTCATTTAACCTAAGATAAATGTTTTACAGAGAAGAATGACATTTCTTCAGGTGCCCTGTGACCATTTTGTAAGTTCAGAGTTTTTCACTTAATGCTATTATTTTTGCTTAGCCAGATTTATTATTTTGGCACACATAGTAACAGTGTGGGTTTTACAGGTATGACCTGTGCATTTTACTGTGTTCAGACATTGCAGCCATCACTCCTCACAAATGTCTGTGCAGACCAGGTTGGGGAGCAGGGAAACCGATTGCTCAAAAAAGCGATGAAATATGAAGGTGAATTTCATATTAGCATTGAAATTTGAATTTACACAATATAGATTAGGAGAACAAGATTTGAACTGTTGCACTGTGGGCTGCAGAATGCAGTCCCAAATTTACAAGAAAAGGAAATACTGAAGGGTGTATGTCCATGTGTCTGGGTGTATTTGTTTTTCTACAGCTTGAAGGGACATTGACAGAATTCTCACAAGGACAGAAAACTACAAAAATAATGCATATTGTGGTTATGTCACCCCAGAACAAGAGCGATTTTTTAAATTTTAATCAGTTCATTGCTGGCAAAAAATAAAAAGGGAAAGAAACAATTTGTTATACATGTTTACGTTGTTCTGTTTAAGTGGGGTGGAGAGAGGGATCTTTAAACTGGGAAACAGTATGAAATCTCAGCAAAGAAATATGTATGTGTATGCATATGGTTGGAGCTCTAATGGAACCACATATAGGACTGTGCTCAATAGCAGCAGACTGTGGCTGAGGAGTCTAGTGAACATGCATTCCCTGGCAGCCAACTGACAGCAACCATGCAATAATAGTTCTCCTACTGATCTAGCATTTCAAAATGCATTATGAATGCTTAAAGATATAACATGATTCTGTAACTGATTATGTAACTTGAAATACCTCAAAAGATAAATCACCATACTTGCGTGATGACTAAAAGTCTCACAATACTAGAGGGCAACTAGAAGTGCTTTTGTAAAGCACTGGATGATATTACCTATGAAATGTGTGTTTCTCTGAGCTCTGCTCCATAGCCTGGTCTACATATACACATCCCTTTTATTATCACTTATCGTTTATTTCTGTTTTTTGCAATGCTCAGGTAAAGGCTTGAGAAAGTTCTGCACAGCCATAATGAGAGTTCAGCCTGCTTCCAAATGCATCACGAACATCCCGAAAGTATGAATGCAAAATTGAAATTCGCCCCCTGGGGCGGGAACCATTACAGCAGATGGTTGATGGTTGCTTTGGTGTTCCTCAGTGACCTGGTACTTTTGACCCCTTTAACCACCTTACAAATTTTTGCATTTATTTTAACAATTTAAAGTGAATTTTTCAGAGCACAGAAGTGCAGACTACACAGGCAGGGAGTGTAAAGGAATGAGAGGTGGGGGGGGCAATGGTTGGTTGTGTCTAGAAACCTTCGTGAAGCTCCCACAAAGTGACAGTCAGGGGTGGTGGAGCAGTCAGGGGCTCTCAAATTGTATAACAAAAAATTTCTGAAATTATATAAACTTCATGCAAAAAATTACCTTGCAAAACCTAGAGATCACCTATACTCCTTTAGAATGGACTGATGACATTATTAACGCAATAGCATATTACTCAGTACTAAGGAATGCAACTTCGCACATGCACAGAAAAATGTTTTTAAAATAAATATACAAATGATTATATTGAATATATATTTAATTAGAATGCTATGCACTGTTACATGCTATCTGGGACTAGATTTATGTTATGGATGTACTTTTAGCATCTAGTTACCAAAAGATTATTGAATTATGGAAAATACCTGCAACTGGAAAAATACAGAAGCTTTGCAGGTGTTAAGCCTGTTTTATTTTTTATTTTTATTGGTATAGAGAGGGGAAAAAGAAAATATATATGTATAGACAATTTACCCTGTACACCAGCTCAGATCATTTACAGAAATTAATAAAGAAACTGAATATTCAGAAGACTCCGAGATGTCATTTGGAGTGCCTGTGACTAGTAAGTGCAAATGCACAAGAAAAATTATATGGGATACATTTGTTTCTACTCATGGAATGGTTGTTTTTGTGTGTGGGGAGAATAAATACAGGTGTAGCCCTATTTACATTCCTCATCCATTCATGAAAACTGGACTTTCATCAGGAAAATGTAAATACATGCTTATAAATGGCAAAAAATATCATCTGTTCCAACCCCACCAAAAAACCCAAACCAATTTCCTCAATTATCATTAAAACACTGTAAAACACAGGTATAACAAAGCATCATAACTTACTCTTACCCTCCCACTAACTCCCCCTTCTCTATCCACAGCAACAGCCTTTTAGCAATGACATTTGTAAAAAAAAAAAAAAAAGTCTCCTTTCTCTACATTTTTTATCACATACATTTTTCCCTTCATAATGAGAGCTTTCCTTGCAAAAAGAAACATTTTATTTATGTGAGTATTTCTACATGAGTATTTAAGATTGCAAATTTTGCTAAAAGCTAAAACAGCAGGGCTTTGAACAAGGTTTCAACATATTGCTAGTTATGCCAAAACCTGGACTAAGAGTTGGACACATGAAGGCTCAGGAGTGCTGATTTTTGGTTTGTTATTAGCAAGAATGCCTGAGAGATGAAGAATAAAGAAAGCTGGAACATTTCTGAGGCTGCAGAAGAGGTTTAGAGGAGAACTGAGTTGGTATAGAATAGAGCTACTGAATATCACTTGAGCAAAGGCATACATTGGCTTATATTTTCCCCCTGAGGTTCCTGCCTGCACAGAGCACCTCGATAGAATTTCAATTGAAATTACGGAGCGGATCTCTGGGGTCTGCTTAGTGTTTTGAATACAGAACAAAGCTTTTGCCGCACAGGGTGAGCCATTTATAGGAAGAGCTACCAAGATGGGACAGCTGGCATCCATAATGTTATAATGACACACAACTGGACTGAAGATGAATCCAGGTATGGTGTTTATGTATAGTACATAAAGTGCTGTCTTCATGGTGAGACAAATCTTTGGATGAGGAACATATACAGTAAGTGTGGTCCGAGTTGCATAGAAACTGGGATAATCACAACAACCGTAGCTTTCAGGATATTTGTTGGCACTGGATAACAAGGAGGCTCTTCAAAAGGCTGTGTCAGCTGCCTTTCTTTTTAAGGCAGTCCTGATTACACCTTACTGGCTAGGTATGCAGGGAGTTAGACCTGAGAAATAGTCATCACCTGGCATAAACTGACAATTGTTCAAAGGAAGGTGGTATGTTGAGGGTAGTATAGTTGATAGAAGGTAAATAAATTGTAATGAATTGTATTAAAAGTATTAATAAATTCCTGCTCATAGTAAACAAAAGTGCATTCCACAACAGATACTGAGATACACACACAGTGTTGCTGGTGCACAGCTAGTTCATTCAGTACTGCTACTGTCATATTCTGTAAGTTCCAGAAGCTACCTGGTAAGTCGTGCCAAAGTTGTGGCATGTGACACAAAGGGAACTATAAGAATAAGAATAAAGGTAGGTAGAATGCAACAAGTAATGAAGGATTGACTGAAGATGTCAGGAGATTGAAATAGAAATGGGTCAAAAGAGATGAGCGTTGATGGCTTTCTTTTTTTTTTGTACTGCAAGCTTATTTATTTTCCACAGTAAACATGCCTGACAGATTGACGGTAAATGTATAATCTGCACTGATATCTTTCCTGTTTCAGAATCCTTGTGCAGTGGAGTCCAGGTCTTCTGCAGTCAGTGCTAGATAACTGGGAGGCCAGCCCATCTGGTGCCCACCCATGATATGGATGTGGACATGGTAGACAGACTAGCCACCGTCCGGCCCGTCATTCACCAGCAGACGGTAGCCCTTGGACAGGTCCATCTCCTTCACACACCTTTTGGACACAATCATCATCTGTCACAGGAGAGAACCGTCCTCATCCTGAGCTTTAGAGAGCTGTGAGGTCGGTTTCTGTGACATGACCAAGAAATGCACAGGGGCCTGAGGGGTGACATTGTGGAAGCCTAAACATTACTTGTCTTCATACAATATTTTTGCAGGAATTTCATTATGAATGATTTTCCCAAAAAGCATGTCTCCTCCCAGCTGAACAGCCTGCGCCTTAGCGATTTCGTCATCCATGGCTGTGCCTTTGATGGCCTTCTTGAAAGCTGAAAAAGCTTCAGCACTTCTGAGGTGCAAGTTAGAACTTGACTAGAGCTCTTTCACTGGAAGTTAATTCCACCACAGAGGGGCCAAGATCACACAGAATCAACACAGGGACCACACAGGGGTTTAATAAACCAAAGGTCTTTAGATTTGGTGGATGAGTGTAGCTTTTTTGCTGATGTACAGGAAGGTATCTAGTTTTGCAGGAATTGGGGTGCTAGTCCTCTGACTGTATTGTATGCTATAACCATATTCTTGAACTTGCAGGCAACTAAAGAAAGCCAGTGGAAAAAGAGAAGGAGGGGAGATACATGGGAACATTTGGGCAAGTCAAACACAACTCATACTGCAACACTGGTAACAGCTGAAGAGGCTTGTTGGCAGAGACTGAAAGGAAAGACAGGAGGGCATTGGTTCAGGCAAGATCTGTAAATCAAGACACAGGGGAAATCCTGGATCACCAGAACAGTGATATTCATTTCCTGAACCTATCCCACAGTCACTGGGCACTAGATTAGGAGGGGTACACCCTGGACAGGATGCCAGTCCAACACAGGGTAGCCACACATGCACAAATGTACATGCAGTCAGATATCAAGAGGAATTTAGAATTGCCAGTTAAACTAAAACACATGTCTTTGGACTGTGGCAAGAAACCAGAGCACTCGGAAGAAACCCAGAAGGAGGAGTTTAATATTTTTTTGGCAGTTTGAACTGTCAGTGCAATGGGTGGTGCTAGTGCTGCATACAGCCTGGGCTGTGGGTTCAGCCATGTAGGTTTCATTCAAGTTCTTCAGTTTCCTCCCACAGTTCAAAGATGTATTCCAGGTGAACTGGTGACCCAAAAATTACCCATATTGTGTGACTGTGACAGTGACTATGTCATACAGGTGTTGTACGGAAGACTACATGCGTGTAACCGTCTTAGCATAGTATGTCTGCCCTTCTGAGTCATTCTTGGATGGCAGTTTTCTTGAGAAGAACATTACCAATAAACATACTGCAAGCTAAACAGTTTCTCTCTGCTGAGAAAAGTATTTCATACCATGAGACAGAATGAGGGATCCATGCTTGTGTTATACAGGACAACTAGCAGGGATCATTATGCATTAATTTAATAAGTAGCCAAACCCAGGAAACAAAGTGTCTGTGTCTGAAGTCACTGCTAAGAATAAAAGCCACTGACACATGGATCACCATAGAAGTTTTGTTATTAACAGAGGAAGAATCAGTTAAGATGGTAACCAATTTATGCAAACAAATCTGGAAAGTCAAACAGTGACCAACAGACTGGAAAATATTGGTTTGCATTTGATTCCAAACGCAGAAGGTGCAGCCGAGTGTCAACGGCTGCAGTTCAGTTTCACATGCCAGTAAGGTTACACTCAAGGGAATGCAACATAAACTGCAGGCATGGAAAGAAACAGACTGGAATACTGAATAAATCAGATTCAGACAGGGACTTTCAATAAAAGACAGTGCGGTTGGGTGATTGATAATTGGAAAAGCAGAGACTGCCAAAAGGAGCTCTACATGTGTTTCATAGACAACCTTTGTGTCAACCATATTAAAGCGTACAATGTACTCCAACAGTGGGTGTGTCAGCAAATTGGATCATCATCATGATAAATATGTACACTTTGAACAAGAAACCATTGTACAGAATGGCTTCCAGTTTGCAAAAGCATATGTGAAGGCTGCATACTTTCTTTTAATATTCTTATCTTGTATGCTGGAAACATAATGAAGGATGATAGACTATAAAAAGAAATAGATTCCGTTTGGTAAAAGGAACATCTATAATCTTCAAACCAAAAAATACTACAATAATGACAAAGAATGAAGCAGACCCCAAAATCCTTTTTAAAGAGTTGAAGTGAAGAGGGGAAAATGTGATTACAGTTAAATCTGATAATAACCTATGCAGAACAGCACAAATATAGTGCTAATGCCAAAGCCATAGTGAAAGAATTTGATTTTTTTTGGTCAGTTGGAATCTAACAGTCAAAATTAGCATTTACCAGAGCTGCAATGACAGATTCTCAGATGTGTTAATGTACAGTAGTCATAAGAATAAATGTCATTATACATTGTTCAACATATCATATCACTACTACACTAAATGTGCTTGTAAAGCTAAATAGTGAAGAAGTAACTGAAACAGTTACGGGTTTCATCGCAAAATGTATCGACAATGTCGTTCCGAGAGTCACTGTACGGACTTTCCCCAACCAAAAACCGTAGGTAAACGGCAAAATCCGTGCTTTACTTAAAGCACGGACGTTAGCCTTTAACTCCGGTGATTTGGAGGGCTACAGGCGCTCTCATTACGACCTCAGAAGAGCAATAAAATCCGTTAAGAGGCAGTACAGGGACAAAGTGGAGTCTCTCTACCGGGGCTCCAACATCAGAAACATGTGGAGAGGGCTTAGAACAATCACGGACTATAAAGGGAAAAGCAGCGGTGTTGTAGAAGTGTCTGCTCCCCTCGCTGAGGACCTGAACACCTTCTACGCACCGTTTGAGAAGAACCACCCACACCTGGCTGTGGACCTGAACCAGGATGCTTGCACACTGCAGGTGTCTAGGGCAGACGTATGTAAATCCTTCAAAAGGATAAACATACACAAAGCTCCTGGACCAAATAACATCCCTGGTCGGGTTCTTAAGGCTTGTGTGGACCAGCTGGCGGGTGTGTTCACCGACATCTTCAACCTTTCCCTGCTGTAGTCCGTTGTCCCCACATGTTTCAAGAAAACCATCATTGTTCCTGTACCCAAGAAACCCAGAGTCCTCTGCCTAAATGACTATCGCCCTGTAGCACTTACGTCCATCATCATGAAGTGCTTTGAGCGGTTAGTCAGGTCACACATCGTTGCCTCTCTGCCGGACACACTGGACCCGCTTCAGTTCGCCTACAGACCAAACAGGTCTACTGACGACACAATTACCTTCACTCTCCACAAGGCTCTCTCCCACCTCGAACAGAGGAACACGTATGTGAGAATGCTTTTTACCGGTTACAGCTCAGCATTCAACACCATCGTACCCTCTAAGCTCGTTGCCAAGCTCAGGAACCTAGGACTCAACCCGACCCTGTGCGGTTGGGTCATGGACTTCCTGACGGGCAGGCCCCAGGTGGTGAGATTGGGGAACACCATCTCCTCAGCGCTGACTCTCAGCACGGGGACCCCCCAGGGCTGCGTGCTTAGCCACCTGCTGTACTCCCTGTTCACGCACAACTGCGTCGCCTCGCTCAGCTCCAACATCATAGTCAAGTTTGCTGACGACACCACGGTCATCGGCCTGATCACTGACAACGATGAACAGGCCTATAGAGAAGAGGTGAGAACCCTGACCTCATGGTGTCAGGATAATGACCTCCATCTCAACGTCAGCAAAACAAAGGAGCTGATCGTGGACTTCAGGAGACAGCAGGGGAATGGCCTTCAATAACATCTCTATAGCCGGCGCCCCAGTGGACAGAGTGAACAGCTTCAGGTTCCTCTGAGTTAACATCACTGAGGACCTGTCCTGGTCACAGCACACCAGCGTCGTCATCAAGGCGGCAACACAATGCCTCTTCTTCCTCCGTCGGTTGAGGAGGTTCGGCATGGACAACATCTAAAGATCTACAACTGAAAGTATCCTGACAGGCTGTTTCACGGCCTGGTATGGCAGCTGCAGTGCCTCAGACCATAAAGCTCTGCAAAGAGTGGTCAAGACAGCACAAAGCATTACCAGGGCTGATCTTCCAGCCTTGCAGGACCTCTACACCCAGCGGTGCAAGAAGAAGGCACATAACATCCAGAGGGACAGCAGTCACCCCAGCCACAAACTATTCTCCTTGCTCCCATCCAGAAAACGCTTTAGAAGTGTACAGACAAGGACAAAAAGGTTCCGGGACAGTTTTTTCCCCCACACCGTAAGACTGCTAAACCACTGACCCCTCCCTCAGACAGTGGGAACAGTCAATCGGGGTCTGTCTGTCTGTCTGTCTGTATGCCTGTCCCCCCCCCATTGTGTAAAACTACCGGTGGTGTGTTGTTGTAGGTGTGGTTGCTGTGTGCTGTTGGTTTGGCTGCTGTGTGTTCTTTCTCCCCCCCCATGTATATTTTCATACCCTATTCTTATTTATTTACTCTCCTTATTTATTTATTTTCCTTTTCCTAATTCAAGTATTTATTTAACTTTCTTGTACCTTATTTATACATTTACATATTTATGTACATATTTATATTACTGAGGATGCCCGGAAACAAAACTTTTCATGGTGACAACACTGCTATGCTGTGTTGTTCACCCATGACAAATAAACCTTGACTTAACTTGACTTGAAGTGAAATAAGAAATGCATAGCACTGCACAAGACTTTAAAGGATAGCATGAATGTCCAGGAAAACAGATGAATCTTCAAGCAAATAAAGCTACATTGTGGCTCACTGGGAGCCACAATGGTGAGATTGAAGCTTTCTTACTTCAAATTTGCCGTGAAAAAAGTGAATTCCCTTGAAAGATGTAATGCTTGGAATAGCTGGAGGAAAAAGGAAAAGTAGCTCTGATAGTAATGGACATATCCATTACAAGCCTAAAGATACAAGCTGAGGATATGACATTATGGAGGCACTGTAATGTACAGTACTGCATCATCATTATTATCATCATCTCCATGGTATTACAAACATCTGCACAGACAGTGGCGTCTTTGTTTCACTAAGCTGGATCCAGATTTAGCTGCAAAACGGTAACGTCTTCAATAACTTTATGAGCTTTGTTTTTAAGCCTAACTCTCTTTATAGATTATGCACGTCAAAATACTTTACATTTGGCTATTTGTGGCATTTAATAATCGAAGTTTTAGCATTACCTATATTGTTCCTAAAGCATTCACTTAAAAGTAAAACTATGTACGAATATGTACTTATTCATTATTTATTAAAGTATTTTATGCTGATAGTGTATGTGTTTTATGAGTACGAGCAGTTGTATTTGTACGAAAAGAACCTCTTTTGACGTAAAAAAAAAATGCAAAAAAAATTCTTATGAAACGAAGCTGTAAACTACAACTCCCATTGTGCCATGAAAGCCTACGTCATGAGGTGCTCCGACGGAGGGTGTGGTGGATAGAGCTGCTTCCTGTGTGCGTCCTGTTGAGTGCGCGGTGTGAGTGTGGAGGGGGGAAGGGGGTGTCCGCTGGGGGTCTTATTTTTTAATTTTAAAAAGAGCTTGGGCTGCTTTTTTTCGGTAAGGTGTGGGAGTGTGTGCTCCCTTGTCTTGTTCTAGGTGGTGTGCTGCTTGCTCGTTTTATTTTTACGTAGCTTAGCCGTGTAGCGCGAGGCGCTTGTTGTTGTTCCGGTTGCGTTTTTCTTCTTGTTGTTTGTTGTTGTTCTGCAAACTCGTGACAGCGACCCTGCTCTGTCGCCCGCAGCCCTTTGTGAACATGTCAGCAGGGTGCGAGAAGTCCACCAGCCGGGCCATTCCCACCACGAGGCGGGTGACGGTGCACGAAGCGGCACACATGCCCCAGGACTACTGCACTACCCCGGGAGGGACCCTGTTTAGCACGACCCCTGGAGGTAAGCACGAGCATCTCTCTTGTCACCTTGTCACCGTCATTGTCATCCGGGTAGACAGCAACATGGAAGCTGGTGTGTACTTGCATCGACGTGCATACGGGAGGCGGCCCTGGCCTAACCTGGCCAGGGAAACAGTGGGCCTCTTGCGGGCAAACCGAGCCGCACTCGGCCAGGCAGAGAACCACGTGTGTCGGCCCTACTGACAGCTGTGCGCCCTGTGTGGCCCGGCTGGGCCTGCTGTTCAGCAGTGTGAAGGTTGTTGGTTCAAATCCCACCGTTGCTATTATATTCTTGCCGCACGTACTTACCCTGAATTGGTACAGCCAGACTGTATAAATAGGTAAACCACTGTGAAGTTGATTGTGTACCACTGCTAGTGATAACCATGGTAACGTTTCCTGTACGAATTTGGGTTTTATGCTCACAGATACATTCACATTCATATAGCAATGCACCAAAGTAGGAACTTGGAGCAGTTGTAGGTAGCCATTTTCTGCAGTGTTAGATTTGCTTTGTTTTATATATGCAGTGTTTATTTTCCTGCTTGCCGATCAGGTGGCATTGGTTCAGTTTTACACCACCTCTGCATGATCACCTAAATTAATACTAAGAAAATGAATACATGTCTTTTCCTAGTTAGGTATTTTTTGGACTACATTTGCTTTTTCTGAGATCAGACTGATCAAAACACAGCACAGGCTGTGTCAGTTATTAGATCCTACAGTGATTGTCCTGTTTGTTGTTACTACTATTATTATTGTATTGTCCTAGTTTAATGCCTTCATTATGTCTTTGTCTAAGACTTGAACACAAGTTCAACCTAGGGCTCGCCTGGATGTAATCATTTAACAAAAGAAAGTTATAAACAAGTAAGCAACACCGTCTTGCAGCACTTGGCAATTAATTTCAAAGACACACAGCTTTAAAATAGTGAGATACTGACATAGAGGAGTAAGACAGAGCAGATGGATGAGGAGGTGTGATGGTTAAAGAAGGGTATAGAGCATGACAGAAAAACAAACTGTTGACAGGCCTCTGTGTCCCTTATTTTTAGTATGTTTACTGGTCACAACATCACTGTTTAACTCAAAATCACAAGCAATAATTTGTTTGTGTTACAAGTCATTGTATCTAAAGTGGCTATAATTCCTTATACCTGCTGTGTCTTTTCACTTTATTACAGCTGCAGATTTATTTTATATGTTCTATGACATAAGCAGATGTTCTTGTGTAAACTTAAAGAAGTATTACGAACCAGAGAGGCATTTTCAAAAAATAGTACACGAAACACAATGTAGTAGCAGTACAGCAGTAATAGCTGTAACCACAAGTTGGATGAGTGCTGCTGTTGCAATTTATTCATAAAAAGGTAGCTGAACACCAAATTATTTCAGACTTTAAGCCAATAGTTATATTTTAGCAATAATGCATGAAGAATACAGTTGTACACGGGATTTTACTAATTAATATTCAAAGTGGAAAATTATTTTCTTACAAACAGTAAAACAAGTACAACATAATTGATTTGGAGAGATGCAAAAACAGCTCTGTTGTACTTTTACATATTAAAAAAAAAGAAAAGAAATAAAGCAGTAGTGCAGGCGCTTGTTCTGAAAAAAAGTGTGCCAAATGCTGGGCATGTGACAGGTTGGGTAGCCTGTGACAGCTGTCCCACTCTGGTCAACACCTGAGCCATTGCTGCTTTGTTGCGCTTGCTTGTTCTGCTTTATTTGTGTACTCTTGTTTCCCCTGTAAATGGGTTCGTGCTCACTTGGTGGTTATTCGGTGTGTCCTTTACTACTGCACCACATACCGTTTGCGTCAGTGAGGCTGCTGTCCACACTGATGGCCAGTGTGCATTGTTATTTATGACAAAACAAAGCTTTGTGCATACATGTCTAAAGATGGGAGGGGTTTGTGGGTTGTGCAGCCTTCCGCCTTGTGTATTCATGTAGCAGAAACACACCCTCTATGATGCATGTCTGTTTGTGAAAGCAGCTATGAAGTATACTACCGAGTATTGAAATTTTGCTCAGAAACATACAGTCATGATTAAGTCATACAGGGTCATCTTGTGACGTTTAACTGCAGCTTATAGGGAACATCTGTCTCAGAGCGCCACCAAATGGTGTGTCTAGCTGACAGCATTTAACCTGTTTTTTCAGTCATGTGAATCAGTGAAGTTTCTCCCAATTTAACTGGCTGCATAGTAGCTTTTTTGGTTTTTTTTGTTTTTTTTTTTTTAATTTATTTATTTATTTATACCTGTGACCAGGTACCAGGATCATCTACGACCGCAAATTCCTTCTGGACTGCCGCACTTCCCCAGTGGCTCGGACTCCTCCCCGCTGCCTTCCTGACATTCCAGGGGTCACCAGCCCTCCTTCTGCAACTATCAATAACAATGGAACCCATCAAGGACAGATGGAGAACAACAACTCCACTGTCCTTACAGATAAGACTGGTAGGTAAAGTTTTTTTATTTATTTATTTTTTTTTCTTTTCTAAAGTATGTCATCACCAAAGCCCTCATTCAGATTTAGATAAACAAATGCATTCATTACTCAGATACCATCCAGCATATGGATCCTAACTCTGCAACAGGGGTATGGCTGATACTGTAGTAGTAAAACACTTGGGAAATGTAAATACATGCTTTTTAGTAAAAAGTTATTAAAATAACATGTAATGCAGTAATTGTGGACCTCTGCTGCTTAATTTTAATTTTTTAAAAATGTATTATAGATTTAGTAGGCTGACAGAGGCCATTACAGTTTGGGACTCAGACTGGTGTTGATGCTGTTCCTGGTGAAAGTTCATATTTTTTTTCTTCATGCACATTTATTGCCCTAATTTTTTATGTTTTTATTATTAAAACACCCCAACTTTATACCAGCTCATGCCTTCTTAGCCATGCTGGGTTCAGGGAATGACATGTTGCAGTATTTTAATAATACGCATGATCATTTTATTCTTTTTTTTTACAATCTCATATGGTACACAATAGAGTTGAGCATAAAGTAAGAGTAGTAGAATATTTATGTGAATTTATTTTCCAATTTCAGTATGCAGTCATTCTCCTAAGAAATGTCAATGCAAGTTGAAATTCAAGAGAGTTTGACTTTATAAGGAGTTTCATTTAAAACTGCTACTTTGACTTATGAGGCATATTTTTGTAGTTACAAGGATTTCATTTGGATTTTGCATTCTAATAACTTCTGCTGTGACAGATATTTATATTTATTTAGATAGTGTTGGACTAACATTTTAATCCAAGGTGATTTGCAGTGTTAGGTGCACTGTACTAATCTCTGTATAGTCAGTCAGACATTTATACAGCAGAGCAGTGGAACATGCGCTCTCTCTCTCTCTCTCTCTCACACGCACACACACACACAGAGTACTGGCAGTTATGTCACCAGTTCATCTGGAACACGTGGCTATGGATTGTGGATGGACACCCATTCAAACATGGGGCCATATTGGATGTGAGGGGTATGGTTTCAGTTCTTATAATTGCAACATCTTTTCATAAATGTGTTCTGTAAGTGCAGATTTCACACATCCTGTAAGCATTTTTCTGGCAACAGGGTTCAACATGGTTTTAGTGCGTCAGTAGCAGGGAATTTAAAATATTCACACTCCGTTAATGAAAGGCATATGGCTACGGTTGGTTACTGTGAGTGAATGGGACAAAACCCATACTTTGTTAGATGTGTGGTACATAATGGCAAGGAAAGAAGTGAACAAGAGCAGACAGAATTTTTGTTTGTTGTTTTATGATGGCTAATGTTAACTATTCAAGTAACTATCTGTCTAAATAATATTTGTTGATATTTTGGCATAAATGTATATCAATTTGGTGCTCAGGAATAAAAAAAAAACTGGAAAACATTACCATTTGTTTAAAGCTAAATATGCGCTGCCCAGCTAAAAAAAAAGTTACCACCTAGATTTAACTTGGCGTTATGATGTGGGGTTGCTTCAGTTGGTCATGTCTAGGTTCAGCAACATTATGTGCCCAAAAAATGAGGTGAGCTGACTGCCTGATTATACTGAATGACCAGATTTTTCCATTAATGGATTTTTTCTTCATATTCCAAGATGAAAATGTCATAATTCATCAGGCTCAGATTGTGAAAGAGTGCTTCATGGAGCATGAGACATCATTGTCACACATGGATCGGCCACCACAGAGGTTCTCAATGGAGTTAAGGTCTCAATGGACCTTAACTCCATTGAGAACCTTTGACATGTGCTGGAAAAGACTTTACGCAGCAGTCTGACTCTCCCATCATCAATACAAGATCTTGGCAAAAAATTAATGCAACTCTGGAGGGAACTAAATGTTGTGACATTGCATAAGATTATTGAAACGATGCCATGGCGAACGCATGCCGTAATCAAAGCTAAAGGCGGTCCAACAAAATATTAGTGTGTGTGACCTTTTTTTTTTTTTTTTGGCCAGGCATTTTATATTATAATGTATGTATTAGGTCTGTATTGGCAAATAAGCAATGAATATCAATATTCATTAATGTACATCTCTTAATAGTGCATATGTGTGAACTGCACAGATGTCAGTATTTGTTGGTCGTGCAGGTTTGGCCAAAAACGTACTTGTGAGCATGAACCATAAAATCAGCGTTAATGTGCATTTATCTGTAAAAGTTTTTAAATTTGTTTGTATGTTAGCAAATTTTACTAAACTATTGTATTTTGAACCTTGATAGGGTTTTGACAAATGTAAAATGTTAGTTCTTTTAAATTTAAGTCTCAACAACAAATCCTTTTTAGTTTTGCACATCATTTAATCTAATGAAAACTTGAATGTTTATTTCTCTTGTTTTACCTGTTTTTCCCAAATATTGTATATAAAAGAAATGCTTGTAATTTTGTCCTAGGTGGCCATTTTCCATCCGTTTATATGATTTGATATAAAAAAAAAATCACGATTATTGGTAGCTGACTTGTTGCTCATAGCATCATTTATGTTGACCCTGAATCTCTTTCCATTTCTGAAGGTGAAGATGCACAGTTTGAGATGGACATCTAACCTATCGTTCCAAACTGGTGAGGGAGAAAAGTGAAGACAACGGTGACATCTTGTGCTAATAGTGAAGGACAACACCTCTGCCCCTGTGATGCCCCTCTTACCCCCTCCAGCCCCCTCCCAAGCCCACTGGTTTTGTTCCACTACTGAGAAATACGTTAGAACATCGCTGCTGTCAGGGAAAACACACGCACACACGCGCACACACACCTGCTGCAGCCCCCATGGGAGTTCAGCAACCAACCACAGACCACCCATAGGTACATGCCCTTACATCTTGCTCTGCTTCAATGTGATGTTCTTGCTGGAGCACAAGATCCAGGCTTGCACACATGTCCTGCACTCCACCCTGTTTTTTACTATCGTGTGCCTTGAGCAGGTGACGCAGTAGCACTGGGCTTAGTGCTAGACAGTATGGTAACCAGTGCTGTAAGCTGTGTGTGCGGGAGGAGGGTGTATAAACTGCTCCTGCATTTCCACAGTATCTTGCGTCACTCATTGCCACAGCAGCTCCCTGTATGCAGATCAGCTTACATGGCTTACGATTGTACGCAGAAGCAACATCCGAAATTAGCTTAGGGAGAATGACTTTCCCCTCCAGGTTATTTGATCCTACTGCTTTCTAGACACAAATCCGAATCCTGAAAGGCCACTTTGCATCATTGCCTAAACAAGCTGATCTGGTAGTCAGCTTTTACAGAATTATCAAATTTGCAGGTGTATAAATAACTGCAAAGCCGACATCTAAACCCATTGTTTTTCCCGTTGGTTCTCAGACTTTCATATCTTTTTATTTGACTCAAATGATGATAATCCTAACTCCCACCTGACCCCTCATGTCATTACTATGGCCTTTACGATTTTTCTCCTCATATACTTTTGATTTTGCTTTGGAACAAATTTCACCAAAAGTGTAATTTTAGAATGTGAATTATTTTCCCAGTTTTATCAGTGAAATCCGGAGCCTTGAAAGAAATGTTTTACCTCTTTTTAATAATCATGGAAAAATAAAAAGATTTAAAGATATAAAATTGAAGATATCACAATAAAATTGTGATGGAGGTTTTTGTGTATGTGTGTGAAATACAGCAAAAAGTGTGTGTACATCTTGTTTAATCTACTTGGTAAGATATTAATCTCTTTTAATGTTAAAAAATGTCTAAATGCCACCTGCATAAAAAAGAATCATCAGAAGTCAGCCTAATGTACATAAATCCATATTTTGATTTAGAAAAATAATTATGATTGTTTTCGTGTTTCATATGGTGACAATTCGGAACTAGAATGTAGACTGGGCTACGGAGCCGTTCCACAAAATTTAAGAAAATTTGAAGATCTAGGAGAAAATCTGAAACATTAAAATCGAGACAAAGGCCAGATGTTTCCAAGCTGGACACCCACTGGACCCTCTTATGAATGAAATTTCTCAACCGTTTTTGACAACCAAGGTTGTTTCCTCTCATTTTGCCCGGTTCGACATGTCAAAACGAGTAACTTGTGACTAAATGGAGGCCATCTGCTGTGCGGAACCACACCGCTCCTAACAAAGCCGTCCCCGCTGAAGCATTAAGTGCCTTCCGACGGATCGCAGCGCGATACGGAGGCTCGGACAGCGACGCGGAGCCCTGCGCGAAGAAATGTGTATTGGAGACGGCGGGAGCAGCGCGGAGCCACGTCCCTGCTCCGCGTTCGCCAGGCGAGCAAACGGACCGAAACGTGCGTATTGGAGCCGCAATAAAACAGCACGACTGACGGCAGCGGGCGCTCCCAAAGCCACGGCTGCGCTGATGACGCGGAGCGCGCGAGCGGCTCGAGACCGCGCGACGGCGTTGCCGGCGGGAAAGCGAGTTCAGAACCGACGCCATTAAAGTCTGCGTTGTGCGAACGAGTTCGGCGTACAGTTGACAAGATGACTGGAGTTACAAACTTTCTGACGGCTCCTGTGAGTAAATGTGTATTTGTAGGGTCTGGTGCGGGTTCTGGAAGCCGTCAAGAATTTCCCGCATGGAATGCGGGCGTGTGGAATGTCTCCTTCGAGACGCCTTCAGAGCCCCTTCTCCTTCACGTCCTCCACGCAATACACATTTCTCGACAGACTACAAGAACTCTTGACAGGAGTACAAGTATCCTCCTGGGTTGCGTTATCATTGGTGTCTTAAGAATCCCTTAAAGGTGTTTCGTTTGAAATCAAAGCCGATTTCTGTGCATCACACCATAGCTGAATATGTACAGTAGCAACGTGAAATTCTGAAGATTGCATTAAACAAATGTTCACATTTTTTTATCCTCTGTAACAAGTCTACTAGGTGATTACATTTTTTATTTTACCTGGAACTTTTCTCCAAAACAACTTACAAAGAGTTACCGACTTCTACTGTACCTCTATAGGTTTTAATAAACCAACTGAGGTTAAGTACCTTAACCTCTGACTTCCAAAGGCAGTAGCTTTAACCAGTGTTGTGGCTACTTGTTTTTCATCTTTCCAGAACGTAAGTTACTTCATTTAGAAACATGATGGACTTGTTATAGGACTGGGAAGTTTTACATTTCATTTTAACCTGCACTTGTTGTGATGCTGATACTAGGTTGATTTTTCTTCACAGAGCAGCGATCTTTATAGACCCCCTGGGTTAGAAGAAAAACCAGAAATACTGCACAGCATTTAGTCAGAATCAGACTGGTTTCTTCACAAATGTGTTCATAGAATCCATCCGTCTCAATAACCACACATCCAAGGTAGGGTCAACCATGGCTTTGATGCCAGTCCACCACATCAGTAGAAGATGCTTAGTTACAAAGTATTAAAAAATAGTAAGTACTATTGTTAAACTTAACTTGTCTGAGGTTGACCAGTCACGGTTGCGTTATTGCTTAGTGCTTGGAGTTCTAATTCATGGACAGTCATGATTGAAGATTTCATCTCAATAAAACTTTTGATCGAGGTACCATAGTGGCTGGTGCCACTGCTTCTCAACTGAGGTCACAGGTTTGAGTCCTGGCTCCTGCTGTTGCACCCAAAACCCATTTACCCAAAACTGCCTACCTGTACATATATGGGTAAATCATGTTTAGTATCTTAACAATGTTTTGGAGAAAAGTACCAGCTATATCTGAATGACTGAAGAAGCGTTTTAGATGTTCTTGTCTAAAATAGATCTTATTGTATTTAATGTGTTATTCAATCAGACTTTGATTTTGGTGAGTTAAGTTACATGAAACTGAAGAAGAATATGAAAAAGCTCTTCCAACACCATCATTCCACTAGAGCTAGTGGTGTCAAATTTGTCACGTTGTCTTTTCACCTCTTGGACAAAATAACATACTAATCACTTGAATGAATATCAATTGAGTTGAATGGGCTCCCCACCCACATCATTTCACACCCGGTTTGTTGACCCCATTCCCAGCTGCCCTACTAGTTGGCCAGTTTCAGGGCGGGGAACCACTCAGACCCCCCCTTGAGTTCACACAGTCTTTCAACTGACATTTCCACACTTTCTACATCTCCCAGTAAAGCTAGTCAGTGAGTGAATTTTATTGCAACCTTCATTGTGTAGAAGTATATGAGGTGGAGGGGGTAGCTGATACCTTAGCAATTTGAAGGTTCAGTAATGCCCAGTCTTATGCTCCCTCATGTCGAAGCCCTGAAGCTCTCAAAGTATCTGCCAGAAGCACAGGGTGCGAGGTTGAGGAGGCTACAGCCTGGTGAGAACACACCACCAGTATCGGTACAGATGTTTTTGACTGAGGAGTTAACCAGAAACACATCTTTGGACCCCACTTAAGCACATGTAGAACATGCACCCCCCCACGTAGACCAAGACAGACCCAACTACAGATGAACCCAGACAGTATTAGACAGACACAACCAGCTGCACCACAATGCAGTTTCTTGCTAATGAAATTACATCACATTTACATTTGTATTTGTTTCTGAAATCAGAATTTTGATAAGGTGTGTAAATGAAAAATGTACAGTAAGGTTAAATGTTTCAATAAGGTTAATGTGGCAATGCTTTTTATTTTTGTTTATCTTTGTTAAGGTATTTTGAAGATGAATAAAACTGATTTGTGGCCAACAGCTGAGGACTGGGGGACAAATCCTGCTGCTATACTCGTGATCCAATCTGTATTATAAAGTATTCTTGATGAAGGTTCACCTGAGCCAGTAAATTGAATTTTCTGTTCAGCTAATTGTTCACCAATCTTCAGGAGACGGCACATTAAAACAGTTTTCTTCAATTGCTCACCTTATCTACTGATGTGTTCACAGACCTTTACCTGGAAGGTGACAATTGCTGGATGGCTTCATTGATGGGGTTATTTAGCACGTGTAGAAGATAGATGCTGCAGCACCTGGATCTCCCTCTTGAAGACCAGCTTGTAAGAGTCATGTTGGGACAGGTTCTCCCCTTCACACCTCCATGTTTGGACAAGCCCATGTTTATGAGTGAGTTTACAATGGCAATGAAACCTGTACCTCATAGCAGAAGTTTCAGTGAATGTTTGGCTTCAGTTCTATGTGTTTTCACATCCTGCTCTTCACAAATGATTGCTAGAAACCTTTACAGTAAATCATATCTAAGGTGTGTTGTTCAGTGTATAGTTTTACTTTTATTTGTCTAGCTGACACTTCTCTATAAGGTCATTTTTACTGAAGCAGTTCACACAAATCACCTTCATCAAGGGTGCTGCAGCTAGAAGTGGGATGTGAACTTCTGACTTGGAAGTGGGCAGCTGTGCCCACTGCATTCCTTGCCAGGCTTTCAGATAAATTTTAAGCGTTCCTTTGATATTCTTAATATTCATAACTTTGGGGACAGTTGAAAACTGCAAAGGGTATCAATTAAGAAAATATCCTGGTGTAAAATTGTCAGTCTGTTTAAAGACTCCACCAAGCAATTACCAGATTCCAATAAGCAGCTTCCAAGAGCACAGTGTCTGATTGTCCTGTAAGCATAGGAAGTTTTGATTTGGGGGTGGTGGTGAGAGGATATTTTTACTTCACTTTGAAGAGATCCTGTTACTTACACACAGTAGCCTCTTGGTATCTTGTCATTACCTCATTTTACCCCTCTTGTCCCACAGTTAGAGACCTCAACACCTCTCCCACACTGCTGCTTCCTGACACAAACCCTTCCCCCATCAAAATAAACAGCAACGCTCATTCTGCCCACCCACTTTGCCACACCTCCCCATCCTTCTTCCTCTAGCTTCACCGTGAAATTGTGACATGGTCTTTGTGCACAGAGCCTAAAACCCTTCTGGTGTAGGAAATTGCGTGACTGCACATTTTGCGAGGACACTGACGACTTCCCATAATTTGAACTATAACCCTATAAAGTAGACGGCCTATTCAGGGGTGGTAAATAGTTCTTCACAGGCAGCTTCTCAGGCTGTAAACATTTTGCTAGTTGACAAAAGCAGCCTTGAAAAACCTTTATATTCTATTATAGACCTCTGTACTCTTCAGTTAGAATGGAAAATTTGTTATAATAATGCTTTCAATCAAATGATTTATAGAACCTTAATAGTGCTTGGCTTATTTGGGTTAAGTCAGGTTTTGAGTCTCCTTGGCAAAGATGCACTTTTGCACTTAAACCTGAAGCTTTTTGGTGACAAGTCCAAGCTATTAAGTCATTATGTTTGAGGCCCCATTTTCCTTTTTAAATATAATTTCATAACTGAATTATTGATTTAGCAGAGAAAAATACATTTAAGTGGCTTTAAAGTTGAATAAACCCTTGTACAAATGTAGTCAGGGGCACAGCCTGCAGGTTTAGGCTTAATTTAGTGCAGTTTCCACAGTTAAAAGCAATATACAGTTAAAAGCAAGTTTATTTTACAATAAATTTTTACAAAAATATACTTTTACATTTTGACATTCAGCACACAGACTGTGAAGAAGCAAATTGCAAATAATTATAACAAGTTCTGTGTGTGAACTTCAAGTAACACAGAGGAAATTGTACCATTATAGTTTACTGGAAGAGTGAAAGGCAAATATCTAAATGTAATATATGTTTCTTAAAAGTATTTTTTAGAGAAATTATTACTGGAAAAATATAAATATACACTGCAAAAGTATACATGACCAAATAGAGTAAAAACTATACAAAGAGCCATTACAGTCAAAAATTGACTATCAAAACAAGTCTGGATGACATGCATTTCAAAAACATTTTGCATGACGGAGTGCCAGAGCACCAAATAATATTGGTGTATTCGTAAATGTCATTTCAAAAGTGAAAAATACTGTCTCTTTTTGGGCCACCTTGCAGGAGTTACTGCCCACTTGACTGGAACCGGGCCCATCAGTGGCAGCCACACTCCTCCACGATCATCTCCTCATGATGGCGCAGCACCACGTTGCCACTCTCATAGTAGAGCATGGAGAGGGGGCCGAGACGGGTGGGCACACAGGACGGGCATGGAACCCGGTCCGGCTGGTACAGCTTCAGCAAGCTCTGAAACACAACAATAAGGGACACGTGAGCTACCTTTCAGCACCAGACCAGCATTAACATGACGTTGCAAGTGCTCTCCAATGAAGAGTCCTAATCGCCATGAAAAGTTCTATGAAAGCAGCAACAAGACTTTTTTTTTAAACAACAGAACAGCAGCATGCTGAGGAAATGCAAACTTTCACAGATACATAACAAGGACAAAAGAAGAAAAGGCTGCAGTAATTCACAGGTGTGATGGTGTAGCACCACGTAATATGTTCCAGATCAGCATCCACACATTCCAGAAATCCATTTGATTGTCCTGCAAGTTGAGTATTTTTCACAGAAAAAATACTTTAGTTGTCTACATATTTAGAGAGGGAATTTTGTGTTTGGACAAATTACTACAGTACGTTTCCTTACCAAATATGTAAGAGGACTAAACCTACCTTCCATAACATCACACATTTTTTGGCTAAAGAAGAGGAAAGGAAAGGTATTTGCACACCTGCATGTACGCGTGATTGGTTGGGTTGAAGGACTCGTCCAGAGGGCTGGGACACTCCCCCTCGCAGCGGAAGGCATTGTAGCGCTTAGGATACACAATCCAGTCTTTCCAGCCGATCTCTTCAAAATCCACCCACATGTCCACCCTGCGACAGCGCGACCCCTGGCTGGCGTCTGCAGGGGATCGGGTTGCCAGCACGCCACCCATCTCATTCACCATCAAGTCCCGCTTCTGGCGGGGGTCTGGGGAATTCTGACGATTCAGGATGACATACTTGGAGTGCTCTGCCGTGCGGATGAGTGTCGGTATGCGTTGGCCGTCCTGCTCCCGATCCTGCTTGGAGAACACGACCAACATGACCTGCTCGGCTGTAGGGTACTGGACCCTGTGGTAAGAACCGTCCTCCACACTTACAGAAACTTCATCCTCATCTTCCAGCATTTGCTCGTAATCCTCAATGGCCTCCAAGTGCCCGGGTTCGACCTCGCTCTTGTTCAGCCAGTGGCTGAGCAACGCTGTCACGTTGAACACCTTCCATGCTGAATAAGTGCTGTTGGGAGAGGTGTCAAAGCTGCCCAGGAGCTGGCGCTCCTCTGGGCATAGCTGGGGGCTTTGGGGACAGGGTGGCACGTGGGAATGGTAGACGTCCACGGTCACGCGTCCAGAGGTGCTGAAGGTGGGCAGGCGGAAGCGCAGCTCTGATAGCTGAATGTCATCAGCAGGAGAAATGGAGGACAAGTCAAAAGTGACAGTCCAGTTGTCACCAGCCTGATAGCAACCTGGAGGCACAGAAGTAAGAATTATAGTGCACAGAGGCTAAACCCGACCATACACACACAATGGGCAATTTCGAGCGAAGAATGAACCTGTTAGACGTGGGAGGAAACCGGAGCGCCAGAGGGAAACCCGTGCGGACGGTGCCGCCAAGAGCAGCAAATGTGTTATTAAAAACGGGTAAAGAGTAGAAGGGGAGCATGAGTCCGGTGTGAAAGGCAGCGGGTCAGAAGGAGCTTCGCGGGTGTAACAGACGTCTGGGAGCGAATACACACACGGGCACACACGCTGGCGATAAAACGGGGAAGCAGATAAGGCGCCGCAGACACAGCCGCTCTAGGGCAGCGTTTCATCGCCATTAAACCGATCGTCAGGCGTTCCAGTCGCGGGGCTACACAGACCTTCGTGTATGCTTTAAATCTATATTGCTGGACAGCGGGGTCATTATTATTATTATTATTATTATTATTATTATTATTAATTGATGTTTATCCAGTCGGTCACATTGCTAGATAATTATCTTTATGAGTTTCGTGAAGGCCGACTTCGCCTCCGGTGAGCGAAAAACAAGTGGGCACAAAATACACTATTTGTTATTAAATCATAACTTGGCTCAGTCTAGCGTGTAACTTCGGAGTAAAAGTAAAGCAGTTACAAAAAAGACACTGGGGTGCCACCGATGGGATTCGAGTCGATAAGCGTCAGGTTAACCAGGTCGGGAGCCGCGTATTGCCAACTGAAAACGCGCACATTAAACATTATTAATACATTTATTGGACGGGGGGGTCACTTACTCTTGGCCACGAGGCTGAGGACGGAATCCGAGTCTCGGAGGAGCAGCCTGTCGGGGTCGCTGTCCATGGGGGGCCAGCTGAAGCCCGAGGACGCGGAGGTCTCGTACAGATGTAGCATATACAGTGGGTAAGGGCTCGGTTCGAAGCCCAGACTGTTGTATCCAAAGGTGGGTACGAGGGAATCCGCCCCCGGGTATAGGGTGTCGTTCGAGTCCGGGGGAACTTCGGTGCTGTTGTAAACGGGCCCCCAGGTCGCAGCCCCAGGCCAGGGTGCGAGTAGTGAGCAGAGGGCTGTGAGGACGAAGCTCTCCATGTGTGCAGATGCCGTGTTGCTGCCTTTGCTGAGGAATCTGTTCTTCTGCTCTTCTTCTCGCCTGTCGGCGTCTCACTGATGCTGCGGCCCTTAGAGGCCCTTTATAGCGGGGGGCTGGAGGTGATGCGGGGGGGGGGGGTCGGGGTCGGCGCTCAAGGTCACTGTCCACCGAAACCAGGCGCCCTTTCATATTTATGGCGCGCGGAGATACAATAAAGCTCCTTTCAGAACAATAATAATAGTGAAATTAAAGGCAGTAATGGAGGTGCGGCGCTGCTATTTACACCCGACATTCAAACTACATTTTTCTTTGCTTGCAACACGGAACACAACTGGAACTGCGGTTTGAAAACGCGCAAGGCGCAATTTATGCGTTTTGGCTGTGACGTCATTTAGCATGATATCAATTCGTTGGTCAAAAGCGATATTGAGCGTCAAAAGAAATAGAAATATTTTCATACAGCAGCTATCGCTGACTAATGGACAGGCGCTTTCAAACAAGCATTCTGAAAACCACGGATATTTTCAAATGAGGTTTCATCTTTAATATATATTTAATAGGTTTTAAACGAACTTGCTACGTTAGCTGTATTTCAGCTCTTTCTAACTTCTGGCTTCCAGTTCATGATAAACGAGACGCCCACATGTGTTTCGATCTAAAAGGGAAAAGTCAGCTTAAAATAGTCATTTTGGGAATATAATTGGAATATTTTCTTTGTAGCTAAACTGAAATTGCCAACGCCTCAATCATAACCACAGCACAGCAACTTATGTTTAATTTGCAACAAAGTATGAAGACGTTTAAAGCTACAGATCAGCCGATTTGTTTCGCGTTTACTTTCATGTTTTATAAGGCGATTAATGTTAAAGTTCAGAAAATTTAATCAGTTGCGATCACAAATCGCTTAAATCGCAGGAAAATATACAGAAATTTTACACTGCGGTGATGGCAATACAGCCAGAGGGTTACAGTAAATTAACTGTGGCTCAAGCAGTATTTCATAAAAATTAAAAATATATAATCGTTACTTTGCAGTAACCAAATAAACGTTTTGAAATGCTTCCCAAAACAACTTAATTTACAGGGAAAAAAAATCATTAGTGGAAATGCAACCCTTTAAAACTTACCTGTCCAGTTCTGCATATTTACATTAAACGGTCAGTGAATCGGAATTCCTTGTTTTATTTGAATTTAAATGTAATACAGCTTGTTGTCGCATTAATAATACAGTATAACAGTAAAGGAATGTTAGAGTGCAAAATAATTTCAGGAAAAAGTATTTATCTGACTTTTAAAACACACTTGCAGAAAAAATAATAAATAAAATCTCCATTGTCATTCATTCTCCAAACTTGTGAAAAGTTGCATCCAATGTATGAGACAAAGTCTTTTTCCCTGTGTTTCTTGCATCAGAAAGCAGAAAATTCCATTTCAACAGAAAAAAATATTTCCATGGCAGATTTTTAACCTTTGTCAAATGTTCATGAACATTTGTGTGGAGATCAATTTATCTCATGCAACTGCAGAAGAACAGAACAACCACTTGACCCTCAGGATGTAGCTGGACCTGTGTATTCCTAGATGGTCACCATAAAGGGTCAGAAATGTCCCACCTACACAAATGAATAATCAGTGTATTCATCCGGTCCAAAAAAAGTCTCTTTTTATTTTCACCTGGACGCCAGATTAGCAGTGCTTGTACATCACTACCAGTTTGGTACCATTTCTTCTAGCTTTGATCCCAGTCCAGCTGGTCCTTAGGATGCTTTAGACCCTTTTCACAGATAAGTGAATATTCATTTCATGAGCAACATTTAAATATAAACAAACTAGACAAACATTTGCTGTCCAACACCAATGGAGATCATTTCCTGTTTCATCTATGGCAGCTCCATGTCAGCTCGGGAATGCCCCACGCAACACAGCGTAAACGTGAATAACAGCTTTATGGACCACTTCTCGTTCTCTCCCTTTTACTGATACAGCCTGGAAATTTTTAAAAACCAGTTTAAGACAAATGTCAGCAACACCAGCACCTGTTCATTCAAAGTCTCCCTGCTTCCTTTGGTGCCATTTATTCAACATCTCCCACGTCTTGGTCTGAGTGATCTTGGTCACAAAGTGCTGAAGAAATCTCTGATCTGCAGAGGTCAAACAATAATTCGTTAAAAACTGAAACTGAGAAAAAGTTGAACAAGCGACTGAGACATTTTAGCAGCATGCCAACAGCGCCCTCGTGAGTTCGGGGTTGGAACTTCATTTAAGATTGGACATTAACCCAGGGGGGGGGGGGGGTGAGTATTGAAGCGTTACCTGTGAAATTAGGTTATTTCTAACCTCCTCGTCCCTCTCAAACTCCACAGAGGCATCCAGCTCAAGCACAGGGACCCTCTTCAACTGCTCAAAGTGTAGCCTAGCAGGAAAGGGAAGCAAAGCTTAGGCAAAACACCATGTTTGGAAACACAATTGTCCACTATGGTAAGAACATCCTACAATAAAATAATTGTAAGGGATGCGGTGCAGTACAGAATTATTGTAATGCAGGCAGCGAGGCCAAAAAAATGTTCACAAGTGAGACAGAAAATGTCTCAGAGCAAAGGTCTGTTATGCCCCAAGTTGTTTGACTTTTTGCTCCACCTCACAGCTAAGTAATGTCATATAAACTCTGTCCACGTTATGACCAGGTTCCCCTAACTTACCAGTAACAACACAGCTGCAAAACTATCATCTCCACTAAGACAAACATACTGTCCAAAGCAATCTTCTTCATGTACATCTATGCCTTTAACCAGCAACTGTGTACATTAAAGTGGGCATCCTTAACCACTACACTTGTGATGATTCATTAAAGTTGTGGGAAACAACATTTTGCCGTAATGTTACGTAAGCGCACTGAACAGAGAGGCAGAGTCTCTCACTCGGTGCTCTTGTTCACCAGCCAGTTCTCATGCTGAACATGGAGCTTCTCCAGGTAGTCAAGTTTCACGTCCTTCTCCTCATCCCGGCCACGGCGTTTCAGGCGCTCTAGACACACCTATAACACACACACACACACACACACACACACACACAGTTACTACCAGTAGAAGCCCTCTCTGTGGCTCTGAACTAGTCAAACCCTCTGAGCTTTACTATTGGTGTTTGCTGTCAAGTAAAGTCACACATGATGAGGTTAATATGTTGGATATGATTTTAAAGGCAAGTAAAACTGGTGATAGGACACGGTGGCAGACACCTGTGGTGGTGCCTTGAGGTAGATAATGCCCTCCAGCTCCAGACGCTGGCCAAACTGCTCCAGGAGGAAGGAATGCCAGTTCTGGTAGACAGCCCACTCAGTGGCATTGATACATCCCAACTCTAACAAGGTGAGGGCAAAGATGTATCTGTGCAGAGGGATTAGGAAGGAGATAAAAATTAGAACAATTGACTGTAGAAGTTAAGAGCACATGTACTAATGGAGTCAATTTGGGACAAAAAAAAGATTTTAAACAGCATTCTCATACAAAGTATATAGCATTATTTAAATGAATAAACTATACATTAGAGCATATTACAATTAAAATAGGTAACAATTTTAAGCGTGTAAAGTAGTACAAAGCAGATAAAAACAATATATCTGTGCTTTGATAATCACACATCCGAAACTCAGTCTGCCGAGTTTCCACCATTCTGCTCCATCATCGCTGCCTAAATGATGCAAATTAGAGCTGCTACATTACAGTCAAGGGGCCACTGCTGCTCAGTTTGGAAAAAAGTGCCCGCCAACTGAAAATGATGTAAAAATGGTATTGTGGATCCAACATTTAATATATTTATAGTGGTTATGGTCCCCACCTATCGCTGTACACAGAGCGCTCAAAAACTTGCACCGGCTGACTGGCTGATTCCAAGAGGTGGGCGGCTGGTGGCTGCAGCTGTGTGCGCATTCGACTCATGCAGGAGAAGGTCTGGAAGGTGTAAGACCAGCGCTGTGGGTCTCGATACATCATATCCAACAGGTTGCTCGCAGTTTTCTATGGAAGTAGAAACAACAGTGCAACAGGCAATAGGGTGAGCGCTTATAAACAAAGGGTTTCATATTTAAAAAATAAAAATAATAATTATACAAACACCACTGGTTGCAGTGAAAGCAAACGTGGTGCACGTCCTGCCAAGTCACAGACATGAATGGAAACAGAATATGAGCTGCAAATAGGATGGCGTAAGAGACACCTGTCACAATAATGCCATAAATGATTTTTCATAGCCCAAGTGAATAATTAAAAGAAAGCCAACCTGTGATGTGTCCACACTCTGCCACTTGCTTACAGGCTCAAGCACAACATCCCAGTTCTTGCTGGCAGAATTCAGGAGTTTAGCAAAGGTCGATTTTCCTACCGCTGAGAGGTACAAACACACAATCAAGATGGATATCACGCAAGCACATATTTCTCCTAAAGGCTAACAGGGAATGCCAACAAATAATGAGATAAATGTGTGAAGCAACAATTACAGAAACAACTTTTCATTCCTCTATTTATGTCCTCCCAACAGAGCACCTCTTGTTTTTCCATACCAAAAATTTGGTATAAGTTCAGACCTCCCCATTTAATGTTTTTTAACCTAACCACGTGCAAAAAAAATCTGTATTTATGTTCCAAAAGCTTGATATGCTGTCCAACTGAAAACCCATCATAACATTGGGACTGCCATTGGAGAAAAATTTCAAATAATTGTCACATGAGTGAGGGGGATCTGCTACAGTTTTGTGCCCAGTCAGCTGTGCCAATGACAATAACTGCATAAGGGTGAGCAAAGAACAAGCCGCTCCTGCTAACTTGTCTCAGTCTTGAGATCATCATCCTAATCCAGCAAAGCACATGCATGCACAGACAACCTGATGGGCAGTTGGGACAAAGATGCTCACTAAGATTAAAAAAAAGGACATACAAAGCACGTGTGAATGTGTGAAAGAAAGGAGCCCAAACATGTTCTCAGGTGCGTGCAAGAGGAAAATGCATGCGAGAGCACGCACAGACCCCCAGCGCAGAGAACACATGCTCATGCAACACCATCTTCCTGTGCCTTCTCATCTGCTGAATATGGCACCATCTCCTCCACCTTCCTTCACCCTCAGCTATTGCTTGTATCAAGTTTTCACTTCATTTTGGTGAAAACAAACAGGATGTAACTGTGCATTACAGTAAACCGGAAACAATTGAGAAGTTGAAACAACTAATCCGCTGCGGCGAACCCCTAACAGGAGCAGCCGAAAGACGAAGAAACAAAAATCTTTGGTAAATACCTGTTGCTGTACAAGAAGAGTGAGACTGTGTGTTAGTTTGTTAGTTACACAGGTGATTTAGGACTTTAGTGATATTTGGGAAAATTGGTTTGGGGTTTCTTTTGGGGGGGGGGGGGTTGAAACATGATAATTTTTCTAATTTATGGATTTTTTTTTAGTTGAAACATATTATTTTTTTATTTAAAATAATGAGGCATAAGCTCCCTTTCACGCATTCCCAGTTCAAGTTCAGTTTTCAAGAACAGATAAGGATGTTCAGTCATTTATCCAAAGCTACTTTCAGTGTTAAGCTGCTACTCTAAGAAACTTGGATTGATTCACTGCTTCATACAGCAATTCTGGGCACAGGCCTGGCAGCACAGAACCACAGCGGGAGCAGAACTCAAACCTGGGTCCTTGCGTAAAAGGTAGCTCTAACCATGACGCCACCTACTGCATGTAATGATACTGACCACCAGAACTTTTGAAAGTAATGCTTATTTATCCAACTATTACAGTTTTATCCACAGGAACTCACAGATTTGGACTCATTCATACAGCAAGTATTTTTTTTTATTAACTCGCTTCAAGGAAAGTGCTTTGTTCAAGGGCGCCGCAAGTAGTAGTGGGGGTTCCAAACAGCTAACTTCTGATCGCCTTTCAAAATTGGGAAATTCGGACCTTGAACGTTAGCAACCCATAATTCTGGAGAGAATTAAAACGCTGTCGACCCCCCGGATCACTTACCAATGTTGCCCTCGATTGAAACCCTGAAGACGCGGCTAGGCTCGTCCCTGTGGACGCGGCGCTTGCGCGGGCCCCTCGATGTCGACTCGTCGTCACTCGGCCCAGCACCACCAGCAGCCCTGCGCCTACTATCCCCGCATTTATTGTTGGTCGCGGTGCTTAACAACGATGTGGGAAGCATCGGCTTGGTTTTATTTAAAAGTGAAGCAGGACACATATAATGCCTGGAGAAAAAGCAAAAAGCCATGGTGCTCCTTGGCGCGGCTGATGAAACGGGACAGCCCCGCTGCTGAGTGACAGCGCCTTCAGCCGGACACAAGACCTACGCGCAGAGGACGACATTACCTACTGACATATATTAACATACAACTCAGTACAGTAAACCACACGAATCGGTTCTGTGCTAAAAACGGACCCGCGGAACAGCGACTTACTTCCACCGCCTTTTTGCTTTTTAGTGTTAACTGCGCCTGACGAAGCTCATTCGAGCATGTGCGTTACCCGGATGTTGTTATGCTGATGAGGCGTAACAGTTTCTACTTCCGGGTCAATGATATCGCACTGTTGTCTGCTGTTGCCAAGGCGTTGACTTTGGCAAATAGTCCAGTGCTTTGCAAACGTTTTCGGATTCCCAGAAATTTATCAGAATTGCCTGCATTGCAAACACATACTTTTAATATTTCATTAATATTTTTTTCAGACAATTCATATGCTCCAACATTATATTTTGAAAGTAAAAACATGAAATCAGGTCACATTTTTCAATCTTCTCACATAGGGCTGTATGGCCACTCCGAAAACGTATTGCATCTGTTTGAGTTCGTTTATATTTGCTCAGTATATTCACTGTGTCTACACTGTTGTGAGCTAGGCCTGTTCTGTTGCCAATTAAAAAATAAAAATACAAAAGCTGTAGGGGATCTTACTGTCCACCTTCACAATAAAAGCTAAGGCTTGCAGGGCCTGAGTGCCCGCGGCCTGAGAAGCAGCACAGTAGCCTCACCCTTCCTGCAAACACAAAGCTCAGTAGCTGGCCTGTGCACTTCCAGAATAAACCACTATACAACACTTGCTCTGTCAGTAGGACAGACAGCAACAAGAAATTTTTTATTTGAGATCTACATCATCATACTCAGTTTATATATATGACGAATGTGACCATATAAGAGGCAAATGTGCCAAGGTCATTGTATCGTCCATATTCTAATCCTAAACACATTTCGTTCGTATGCTTATTTGTATTTTGGTTCATATCTATAAGCATTAAATAATTCATCCTTCCATCCATTTTCTTTAAGCACAGAATCCTAAGCAGGGTTGTGGTAGTGTGGAGGCTTTTCCAGAAACACTGAAGGCTAGGGTATGAATAACCATCTAGAAACTAATGTATCTACCTGGTGGCAGAGCCATTACTGTCATACAAATGGTTGTATGCACTAGAAAGGTAGTAAGTTGTATGTAAGCTTTTACCTAATGGTACCCAACAAACTTTAAATGCTGACATATGATTTACTAGCACGCACATCAAGTACGACAATCAAAATATTATTTGGTGTTCCTTCACACAAATGCCACATCTCATTAACAAATGAAACAATACCATAGCAATTGTCAAACACAGGGTGGGCTACACAGCATACCAGTTTTTAAACTTGCCTTGTTGTTGTAGCCTGCATGGTGGCATGGAGTAGCACTGCTGCTTCTTAGTGCCGGGGCTGCCATTTGTGAGCTGCTTCTTAGCGTTTGGGTGTAGGTGCAAATCCAGCTCATTCTGTGGAGTTTGCACGTTTTCCCTACATCTGCACCGGTTTCCTCTCACAGTCCAAAGACTTGTTTCTGTGTTAATCAGTGGCTTTAAATTGTTATCAAGACAGTCAACTTTTTTTCAGTTTTACAAATGTTAAATCCTCCATAAAGGACTGTTGTCAAAAGTTTATGCAAATCACTGCCATTTTTAACAGGCAGGGATTAGGAGGCAGAATGTCAAATCCAAGCCTCTACTGAAGAAAAATGTGTCAAGACATTGGAACACGTTTTCCTATTTATCTTACGCATTTCATCCACTTTAGTTAAGAATCAGCTCAAGTCTCTGCTTCTTCCAACATGTTGAAGCCCTGCAGATACATCCTGCATAACATCCACAGGATCCACCCTTATCTCAACACGCTTTACCCAGTTCCTGTTCCAGGTTTCAGCAATATCGCCATCTCGACTCCTGTAACTCCCTTTTGTCTGTCCTTCCAGCCACTTAAATCAACTGTATGTGCAATTATTTGTGTGTATATTTGCCAAAAAAAGCTAACACTGAATCAACAGACTATACTTTCAGAATTGTGTCCCTGCATCAGTATCTGTCTGCTGCTGAAATGTACTTTTTTCTTTTCTTTGTATGTCACTTTTTCAGAAAGCATCTGCCAAATGAATAAATTTAAATTCATTTATCAAATTAACATGCTATTGCATAAAATAATCTGTACAAATGCCAAATATGTCAAAACAGATTCCAGGGTATCCATACATATTTCTATGTTTATTTATATTTTTAATCCAGCTGTTGTGAACCACTATAATTTTTGTCAATAGAAATTTATGCAAAGGCACATTTCTTTACAGGTAATATACAGAAAACAGTTTTTATAAACCAACAGCATATGAAATTATAGATTTGTCTAAACTTTCCAAAATGATAAACCCCCCCCCCCAAAAAAAATGCATTAAAAATAAGCACTACATTGCGGAATTCCTTATAAGAACTTTAACACATATGAAAACCCTTACATTGGACATAACTAAATAAACAAGCTTAGAAAACAACCAGTACACTAAAAATATTTAAGATGTAAAAAAATAAAGAGAAAGTTTCCTGGCATACGGTGTCCAATTTTAAGTAAATGGTGAGGGCGCGGGGGGGGGAAGAAAGAGAGAGAGAGAGAGAGAGAGAGAGAGGGGGGGAAAAAAAAAAAAAAAAAAAAACCTCATATTCTTTCCAGACCCCTTTTCAAAATACCTAGTTTCATTGTTTGTAAGAGGAGTGAAAAAGGAAAAACCTGACACTTTACTTTGCCAGTGAGCAGATAAGCTGTGAAGCTCTTTATCTGCACTGTCTCTAGCCTGCTTGAGACCATTTTTAATAAGAATGAAACTGTCAGGACTGATGCAGAGCAGCGTCTTTGATTCAAGTACATTTCTACAAAATACTGTGGCGTCAAATAAGCATGCTCAGTTAAGCAGACAAAATTAAATGTAAAAGTTTTAACTCAATAAAATATTCAACTAAACAAAGATGAGGGGGGCGGTTAAGGATACAATATTGTATTATTAAAATTATGCAAGAACCATTAGTCATAAATTCCCAGACAGAGTGTTCACTAACCCTGAATACATGTAAAATATTCAGTAAAATTTCCCAACAAAAATCTATAAAATACTGGAACTTCATTTTGGAAACTGACTTCAGTACTGAACTTACTGTAACTGGAAAAATCAAAAAGGAAAAAGCAAATCAGTTACTGATACATTTTGAATAAATGATAAAAGCTATTTTACAAGACTGCTATCTCTGACTGTAACATTTAAACAAAAGTGTACCTAAAATTTGTAGGCTCACGTTAATAATAATAATAATAATAATAAAAAAGCATAACTATGAACTGAAATGAAAAATGATTATAAATTTCACCTGAAGCGTCCTGAGATAATTTACCTAACAATGTCAAGATTTTTGATTTATGTTGGACATCGGTTCAAAATACAAAATGTTTGATATGTAAAAATGTAGCATGTAAAATACAGCTTAATGTAAATAAACTAGGTTTACTGTAATTTCTCAGATTAAATCATTTCATTTTTGTAATTTCTTTCCTCCCTTTATAAATACCAAAACTGCTTTTAAATAGCTCTGTGCTTGAGTCCTATAAGAATTCAAAACAACTAAAAGTTTAACTAAAAATAAACTGACTACACCTGCAAAGAACCAAAACTGATCAAACCACCTAAAGAGCTGAGCTCTTGTATAATTCTGAGCTCTTTAAAATATGAAGAATGCTGGTCTCAGGTGTTGCTGTAATAATCGTCCATTACCCATAAGATATGAAATCGGTCCCAAACAAATGTTCATACTCTTATTTTTAAAAATGTATCGATATAAAACAATTGATATAAAAAAGTCTCAGTATGAAAGAATATTCTAGAAAGCCATTTCTCACTCTCCTAACACATAAAGAATAGGGTTCTTGATGAAGAACCAGCCACATGTATTCATGTGAAGAATGAAGCAGGGATGGAATCACAAAAAGGGTAGAAATCAGGCAGTTGAAGACAAAGGGGGGGGGGGGGGGGAGTGTATATGTTCCTTGCTTCATTAAAGTATCTATGAGAAAGAGAGAGAGATACACAGCAAGGCACCGATTGTGAAGGAGCCAAGAGGATCTATCTGTCCTTGGAACCCAGCTTCTCTATGAGGTCCTGCAGGGGAGCCAGCTCCCGTCGATCAATCAGGTTGAACTCCTGTGGAGACACAGGCAAACACACCTTCAGGGTTTCTGCAGTTATTCAGTGGCAACACAAAAATATCTTCCCTGCACGACCACCACACAAACAAAGGAACACCACCACTGAAAGACATCACAAGTAATATTTCTCTGCCCCATCACAGCACATACATTTTTAGAACTGCAATATTTAGAAATGGAGGTGACAACCATGCTAGAAATATAAACAGCTATACAGAAAAAAATTGAAAAGTACATCCACACAATATATTTTCCTTTCTGTTGCCATCACTGAATACCAGGCAAGAAGATTTCTAACAATGGACCACGAAGTGACCGTGAGCATGTGTGTGAGAGCTTGCGCAGAGATGCATCCCATTGTCCCACCTGCACAAAGAAGATGAAATGTTTGAAGGAGGTGTTGAGGTGGGCCTCCTCCTGGAGCTGGATGACCGAGTCAAAGTGCTGGTGGTAGATGTGGGCATACACCCGAAACAGGCGCTTCAGGATTGTCTTTGCCACAGACATGAAGTTCTTGGGAAAAGGCACACCTGCAAAGTAAGAACACAGCCACATGAGACTAAGCTATGATTTGCAATGGGAAGAAATACTGTACAGGTTTCTACACTTCAAGAGCCTAATTTGTTTAATGAAATCCAACACCATGTCTACATACAAGATGTGCAACACTGATGCTCTAATGAAACAAAAAAATTTGATGACGTAAGAGCATTTATAGCACTGCAACAAGTGGGCACGCAAAACAATATGTGGGCACGCAAAACAATATGCGAACACACAGTTTGTACATGAGGTACGCATTTTACTCGGTCATATACTGACCAATCTTGGAAGGGAAGAGAGTCTCGTCGTCCAGCTGATCCTGCACCCAGGTCATGAGGTAGTCAATGTACTTGGGGGCAGAACACTTGATGGGTTTCTTTATGTTCGTGCCATCTGCCCAGTGGTACTCATACCTGAGAGAGGAAGATCAACTGTCAGTCTGCTTCCACTCATCAGGGACAAGTCAACTGATAATGGCAATGATCCTCCAAGCAGCTAGTGCTACATCAGTGTCATTTCTCCCTTGAAAATCAGAACTTGACAACAAGTGACTGCTCTTGCTGTTTTGAGCTTAAATTAATGACGCCGAAATTAGTGAATTCAATTTAAATTACTGAATGGTTAAAAGCTGCATTGTACTGTATTCTCTGAAGACTGAAACTGCTCATCACTGGCATAAGCAGACACATAAAAGTTACACTATATACACTCGCTGACAAAAATAAAACATAAAAAATAAAAACACTTAAAACGCAAAAGCAAACATTCTTAATGTTTAATTTCAACTCACTTGTCCCTTTCATAGGGCAAAGAAAACTTTTTCTTTAAGCACAGAATCCTAAGCAGGGTTGTGGTAGTCTGGAGGCTTTTCCAGAAACACCGAAGGCTAGGGTATGAATAACTTATTTATAACAAGTCGCTATCAATAAAGTCAGTAGGTTCAGAATAATATTTCGGTTAAAAACATTAGTAATGTCTCGCCAGGATTATCACTATGTACATATCCATATTTTTTTGTCGATTGAAGAGATGTTCTACAAGTGCCAAGAGAACATAACAGCAGTGAGGTAACGTAGACATTTCTATAAACAGGAAGTCAGCTCAAGCCTCTTCTTCCCGATTAGAGGGTAAAAATAGAGCAGGAAAAGGAAGACTGCACAAAAGATAGAGTAAGTGCCGAGACTGGACGGAGCTTTACAGTAGCTCCACGAATGCTTTGACCCCAAAAAACTGGACATTCTCATTACTTTAGCAGTGCTGTCCAAATAAACTTCATGCTGATAACAATGGAGCCCTGACATAGTCAGGAACTTTTGAGACTGACTTACCTAGGTCCGGCTGACATTACGGCACAGCTGACCTCGGTGCAGAACTCAGTGATGGTGCCATAAAGCATGTTTATTTGGTTGAAGAAATCCACGGCTGCAACACACAACAAAATGCAGCCCCGGGTTATTGTAAATACCTCCATGGAAGATCGATGCATCAGATCAGAAACATATCACGCTACAGACCCACTGAGCCCTGGACTCACTGTTGACAGCGATCCACTCATTGAGGTCCTCCCCTTCAGGCAGCATAACTGCTTGCCGCAAGTTCCCACTACCCAGTGTAGCCTCAGCATGCTTCAGCAACTCATACTGGTGCGAGCCCTCAGGGATGTTCTTCTTTGGCTTAAAGGTCTTTGATGAACGGCTGCCACTTTGGAAAGAGACAAACCAAAGCAGGGGAAAGCATACATTTATCTCAGATGTGGTTTGATAGATGACTCAGATATATAACAACAGTGGCTTAAAAGTAAAAAGTTCAGATATCAGTCGTTCAACAAATAAGGTTGGAAACTGTAACATCAGAGCTTCAAATATGACCTTTTCAAACATACAATAAACAAAATGCACAAACACATATGTGGGCTTATACACCCATCCCTTACACAATGGGGTCCCAAAGAACAAATGATATTTGCTTACGAAAAATTTGTTCCACTGTTACCGCTATACAGCTTCCATGCAGTCAACCCTGCACAGGTGATTCGTGACAACACAACTGCTATCTCAATCTGTCAGTTACAAACCGGCATTTAACAATGCAAACACAGAATAAACACTCATGGGACTATTTAAGAAAATGATGAAACAACACATTTAACATCCCTTGCAAAAGTACTCCAGCATGTTGAAAGTTAACATTGTCTGAATCATACATATTTTTCCAATCAGTATTTTTAAACACATATGTTCTAACACTAAACTTTCAGATCCAATACAAGATATTTGCAAATAACTTACAGAACATTAAAAACTGAAAGAGGTTTCTTGCACAAGTACTCAAAATTGAGCTCTGGAAACTCCCAGTTTAGTCAAAAACCAACTTCCCGACAAGGACATAATTGTCTCTTAATTGGATAATGATTGGTAATCTACAGTAATTCATTTCTACCTGTGAACAATTATATATTTTTTATTATTATAACTACATTTTCTAAACACTGTTTACATTTCAAGGCTTTTGATGAGGCTGTGAGCATAAAAGGAAAGTTACACCTAAATAAAGAATACACTACAGAAGCTAAGTCATAGAAATGGATGAATTAAGAAAAGAGGTGTTTATTGTCCAGTTGGATCAATAATCAGGAAGTGGAAGCTGAATCACACCACCCAGATGCTGCTGAGATAAGGCTGTAACTCAGAATTTGGTTTCTGGGAAAGGGAGAAAAGCCACAGAGACCAACAGTCACTACAAAGAAGCTAGAGAAGTCAGTGGCTAAAAGTGAAGATAAGGTGACATTACTCAAAAAATTATGTCAAAGCACGTCTGAAGTTTGCCAGAAACCATGCGACTATCCCAGTTAAGAGGTGGGAAAATGTTTTGTGGTCAGATGAGGCCAAAACAGACTTTTTTGCCAAAATTCAAATGGCTATGTGTGGTACAACTAACACTGCCCCTGCCTCACAAAACACCATCCCTGCAGCATGGGAGCATCGTGCTGAAGTTTTTGTGCTTTTCAGCAGCAGAGATCTAACTCAGTAACTTAAATTGCATCTATGCATGCAGACAATAGATATACATAAGGCAAATGAAACCACTTAATTCAACTCACTTCCAGTGCTTAAGTGCTGGCAATTATTGGAGTACCAAAATGAAGATGAGGGCTTTTATTGTGATACAAGAAGCAGAAATAAAATAAAAAATTGAAAGTGCTGAGAAGATGAAAGTTTCTCACACAAAATAAATTGGTCAATTTTTATAATAGTTTGACAAAATGTACATCTCTACCCACTGCTATGAAGGCCCAAATTAGATACTTTAAAAGATGTGAAATATGTTTTCCCCCTATTTTTTCACCATTATATTCTTTGCTTAACACTACTCATTAGCAGTAAAACATTCAGTGAAAGGCGACAAGAAGGTTGAAAGGATGGGAGAAAGGGGATGCATGAAGATGAGTGGTTTACAGTGTGCAATTGGTTAAAGCGTCTTAGTACTGCTATATCCAGATCTTACAGAAACAAACCATGAAAACACAGAACTAAATGTCTAGCATTTGCTTTTTAATGGTTAAGATCGGATGAGCAAGATGGTTGCAAACACATTTAAGTGATGAAGTGGTCACTTCCTCCTTTTAGTAATGTGATATTAAAATAGAATAAATTTTTATACGTCAATTCAAAAATCAAACTTCTGGGAAAATCACATAAGAGTATATGCCACAACAATGTCAGATAATGTATCTTTAGGTATAATTACATAAATCATAAGAAGTGCATGAATTGTTTTCAAGCTCAACTGCAACCATTTCTGGCAGAAAACTACCATCCAATGTTAAGATTTACCTACCACAATGAAATACGCAAATCATTAATAATACTTTCAAAAGAAAATGTGTTGCTATATAAATATGCAACTCCAGCAAACAAAAAAGGAAAATATAGCTTTTACCCAAATTATTCAACACCCCCACTCACTCGGATGCCTGTAGGTCAGCTACATCATTACAGAACCATTTATTTCCCATAGTAACACTGATATTTCAGACAGCAGGTGGCATCCTGGTTAGAGCTGCAAAATTAAAATCTTCAGGTTCTTGGTTCAAATCCCTTCCTATCATGGATTCAAGTGCTCAGCCCAGGTTACTCAAACTAAAAAGTTAGAATTTAGGAACAGCTGACTATGGTGATGCTTTTACCAAACCTCTGCAAACATGACAACTGAAGCACCAATCACACCACATGTAGGTTTTCAAAGTAGAAAACCTGGGATCAAGTTTTACAAATTACGTGAACGTCAATGTGCACTTTTATAGATCTATTTGCATAAATGATCAAATTAATGTACACCTTTTATGTTTAAACTGTACTTTTTTTTTTTTTTTTTTTTTTAAACCAAAAATAGTTTCAGTCAGCAACACAAGTTTCATTTTGATGACTTCAGAGCGGAACATGTTTGCTAATCGTGTGTGGACTGGTTCACATGACCCATCATGCTGTACCCAAACAGGCCCTGCTTTATCTCTATGCACTCAAAAGTCACATGAAACACTAACACATCACCAGAGTCCCAAAGGCAGTTACTGTCATTCTGGCCATTTACAAGTCTGTATGAACGTTAAATTTGGCTTAAAATTGGGGTATGTGGCTGTGATGCTTCTTCAGGAAAGAGGCAAGCGGCCTTTAAAGTGGAAGTTAAACTTTATACATGCAGTTTCCCTTCCATCAAGCAAGAAATTAATACAGAAAAAAATAATATACAAATAGTGGCCCTACCCTCAATTCAAGGTATCAGTCTGTTCATTATTTGGTAACTCCAAAGTTACATTTACTAGCAAGTCAGAATCAATAAAAGCTAGTTAAGTCACAGTTATCTGGCATCTTTGTCCAAGCTTGTGAGTCTTATGAAATCTGTAAAACACCTTTGTAAAATGTATAAATACACTGTTTTTGACCCAACATACAGCACTGTGTCAAAGACGGCCCAGCACAGCATTTCCTCCACATTTGTAATCATAAATAATTTTTGAAAGGACATAATTTAAAAAGCATACACTTTCTGTTTATAATACTAAGTTAAGACTTTTTTTAACTTGAAGTTTTGAGTTAGAGAAGCATGGTTAACATGTCTTCTACTTCCGCACAGAGCAAAAGTGTACTGTTGTCACACAAAGAATGTTCTAAAAATAACCTTTTCGAACTGGAACGGCAGCTCTGAAGGTATAATCTGGTGTCAAAAGCGAGTGAGAAGTATAAACAACGCTACTGAGACAAAATAGTGTGCTGAAACTACACCACGACCGTGCAGTGGCTGCTAGCAGCAGTTAGCATTAGCACGGTCCGTTAAAACGCATAGATTGGCGTCCCAGGTGCGATCGGTGAGCCACGCACAGACTGCGCAACACAACACACCAGAAAGCGGAGTTCCTCACACAACACACAAGTGAATAAAAGTGTGCGCCACTCGGGCCGCGTTTGAACTCGCTAACAAAATAAAAAGAGGCTCTTCAGCCTCATCCCGACCGCCTGTACGCGCGCACGCACGCACACCTTCTAAACAAACATTTCCGTCGGTGCTTTCGGAAAATGACAAACCGCTCTTCACGCACGGCGTAACGCAAAAGGAAGAAAACGCGACTTTTCATTTCTCCTTTCCATTTCTGACATACGTACAATAGGAAGCTCATCGCTGATCAGCCGTTAAATGTACTGAGGACACGAAGCGGGGGAGAATCGCGCAGCAGCGAGGCTGGAGACAACGGTTTGCTGCGAAGGCCGCCCGCTCGGAGTCGCCGCTAAGACAGAACTTCTCGCCAACTTGCGCGACGACGATTTTCGTTGTTTTTCCACTGTCTCTTCGCTGCGCCGCGACGTGAGAACTTCAATCGGTTAAGATATCGCGAGAATACAGTCAGCCGGGGATGGGTGAAGATAGTCACAACTGTAAAAGACTGTCAACTCCCTCCCCTTTCACTTCTCTACCAAAAATAAAGTACCAAAGCCGTAGGGCTTGAACCCCAAATAAAGGATATGATCATGAATAAACTTAATACTGACACTGCTGAAATGCATCAAACACTTATCAAGTGTCGAAAACTGTACATTTCACTTATTACTTGGAACTGCTTTAGTGGTCTAAACAAAGTATATACAGTAGTGGTTTAAAAATTGTTCGGGGACGACGTCTGGTTTTCACGTATGAACTCTATGATTTGAATTGGTTCGTGGTAAAAACGGAAAGTTTATTTCTATGCAAAAAAAAAAAGTTTTAAGGAATTAAATGCGCAAAAGTCAATATTACAAAATAATTGGTCATAAAACAGGGTTAGCTACATTTATTCGCGAAGCTGTCACTTTACTCGAAAGCGACTTATTATCTAAAGCAACTTACAACAATGTATCCGTTCATAAAGCTGAGTACTTTTTACTGGAGCAATTCTGCAGAATAACCTTATGTAGTAACGCCACGCAAACCACAAAAATAGCATGTGAAAAGGAAAACAACGTTGCACCTCGATCAAAATAATTTACTAGCAAACGAACATGATCGAGTTTGACATTCGTCCAAATGCTTACAGACATCTCCATATATGCGCCTGTACCTAAATAAATAGAACCACGTGTACGAAACACATGGCCTACCGACTCCTGAAAATGTGCAGCCCGCCATAAGCAGGGAGTTATATAATCGGGTCTCTCGAGTAAAGAAGCGGAAATTTCCCGTCTAAAGAATGCAGTTTAAACATGCAGAATAAACCCCCTTTTCAAGCAGGCTTGCTGCTACATTCAGATAATGAAATCACAATTTTAAATGTAAAAAAAAAAGCTATTTCCCTTAAACGGTTTGGTTACGTCAAATACCAGAGAGACATCTATCAAACTTTCAAGCACGACTTTAGTTCCAAACTGCCTCATGGTCAGACATGCCTTTGCCCAGGGGGCGTGGCCCTGCCTGTATGGGCGTGGCTATGGGTGAAGCGGGCGGTCCTGGCTGAGCGTCGCCGGAGCGAGCGCGGCGCTTCTTCCTTCTTCCTCCAAGTGGGGCTGCCGGCAGAGCTTCTTTCCTTCTTTCTTTTCAGCTTCCCCTTTTTTTTTTAAATTCACTTTATACACAGTTTAACAAAGGTCATGGCTACTCTGAGGGCACTAAGGAAGTTCCTACAAAATTCCCAGCAGCAAGCGTGCAGCTTTCATTCGTCCGTGTCAAGGTAAGCGGGGGAAAAGAGGTTCATTTTGGCGCCCTGAATGCTTTGCTGGACACGAGCGCGATTCATTTTGCTGGCGATTTATTTTAAACCCTTCGACTTGTAGCGCTCGACCGCATGTCCGCCTTACAGTTGCCGCCTGCTGATGTGCGGGTATAAGAGACACAAGACCAACACGGCGGCAACAGCGGGGACCGGCGGTTTGTCTGCTCTGTTCCCAGGCGTTGAATTCGCGTTACGTAACGCGGGGACGAAATCGCGGAGCCCCGGGGGCAGCGAACCCTGCAGGCGGCGTGCAGTCACCGCAAGGCGGATGATGAAATCGGCGCGGCGCGTTGCGTTGGGTTGTGCCCGGTGGCCGCGTGGCACTGCGGTCCGCGTCGTTAACCGCTTAAACAACCTCGTCTGTAGTTTTTCCACGCTGATGCTTCAGGTTGACTGGCTGGATGCAATGGAAGGCGACCAGCAACGGTGCACTGATATAAAGCTGCATGTCTCCTGGTGACAGCTCTACTACCGTGCAAAAAAGTGACACTTGTCCCGCGGGGAATGTGACACCACCAGCTGCTGAGTATGTGTTGCTACCCTAATCCCTGCTCATCTCTGTAAGATAGATGATCTCTAGTTTAGTCTTTCCAGTGCATCTATTTTAAAGTATTCCGTCTTTCTTGCAACTGTTAAGAGTCTTGACATTAAATAATGTAAACACAAGCAGGGTGCTTTTTAACAGATGTGTTGGGTATTAGTTCCTGTTTAGCTACTGCTCTTGTCAACTGACATACTAGTCAAGTCTTGCTGATTTACCAATTTATACAACAGGGTATTCTTACCATATTGGTTAGGATAAGTACTTTGGTCAGGGTTGATGCAGCAAGAGTGGGATTTGAACCTGCAACCTACAGACTGTGAGAAAACAGTTGTAACCAGCGTACTACCTGCCATCACACAGTAGGATGCTAGTTTATGAGAAGTGAAACATTTATTTGCATTTTCCATTATTGCTTTCCCATACCGGAAATCATAGGTTTGTTGTGGTAGCCCTGTAGTTTCCCTGTGGCTTTAGATACAAATTCAGCACCTACTGTCTAAATGTGACTAGAAAAGTAGCGAGAAATGAGTTAAGGACAAGACACTGTCACGCACTATGATCACTCCAGTTTGAACATTGAACATCTTGTGTTCTTTAGAATGACCGAGTTGAAGATGTCCGTATGTGGCTTTATTAGTATTAATAAAGCTTATGGGATATATTGGACACATAAAGTACTCTCCTACCCAGTTGTAAACCTCAAATAAGCAATTCGTCTGGCTTCCTCCCAGTGAGCATCTCATTAGTCACCAGTGCAGCATGTTGCATAAGCGACCGCTCTCTCCAAGTTCAGCACAGTAACTGGAGTTGTGTATGACCACAACATGGACAAGTCTCTGAAACCAGTGTAGTCTCCCTGTTTTTAAGGCCCATGATGACTTACTTAAACTTAATTACAGTTAAACCCTCCAAAGCATAAGTGGGGCCCAAAAAATTCACTTGCATGAATTGCAGTGTTGTGTTGCGGCAAGGGTAATGGAAAAACATTTTGTTTTCAGTCAGTCTTTCAGTTACTGTGTAAAAAAGGGAATGGTTATTCACCAAAGTATTTACACATGTGCAGCCGCAGTGCATTGTGGGAGAGCTATGACTCCCCACTGCCACTACAATACTAATAGTACTAATAGAACTGTTTCATCCAAATGTACATCTTTGTCAGTAAATCCTGTACATTTGTCATGATCAGAAGATGATATTGGTTATTGGATAAGGAGTAGGAAGACAGGAGCCAATGATGAATAAATTTAAATGTAAGCACGTGGACTTTGTAAAGGTCACTGGTTCAAGTCCCACTAGGCACTTCTATACTTATCATACACTTAACTTGAATTTGTTTAATAATATTCTGCAAAATAGTAGTATTTTTTTCATAAAAGTGCCAGACTAAACATGTCCTTCATGATCAACCTCACAACAGACAAGAGGCAGTGGTCATATCGGGGAGGAAGCTGGCACGGCAAATCCGGGAGGAGGCACGGGCTGACGTGGAGCAGTGGGTCACTGCTGGCAACCGGCGGCCCCACCTGAGTGTGATCTTGGTTGGCGAGGACCCAGCCAGCCATTCCTACGTCCTCAACAAGACCCGCGCAGCTGCCGACGTCGGTACGGATTCCATCAGTTTGGAGGCAGGGGATGCACAGTTTGTCTTTGAAAGTCCTGTAGATTTTAGGATGTATCATGTATATGCTTCACATCCAAATAATAATTTCAGAGTATATATAATATATTCAGTTAATAGCAGAGAGGTTAAGTGAAAATCTAGCACACCCTGTGTCTTTAATGCTAGTGCAGCCCTGATCTTCAGAACCACGTGAATGCAAATACATCCAAAATGAGTGAACACCAGAGTCAACACACGGAGACTCAGCCTTACTGCAGACTATATGTGACAATAAAACCATACACACACAGAAGAAAGTGAAACTCTTATATCTCAGCCACATATGTCAAGGCTGCTCTTATTTGGCCTGAGATAAGTGCTGCAATTATCATCCTGGAAGTATGTGATAAAGCTGAGGCCCTTCTCCTCTGTCAACCTTTTTCTGAATGCTGTTGGCTAGTATGTCGTTGTTAAACAAACAATGCAGTAAAACGTCCATTTTTTCATGGGTCTTCAACATGTCTTTTTTTCTCCATCCCACAGGGATCAGCAGCGAGACGATTCTGAAGCCGTCCTCCACATGTGAGGATGAGCTCATGGAACTGATCCACAAGCTCAATACTGACCACAGAGTGGATGGCCTCCTGGTCCAGCTGCCACTGCCAGGTGACACTATTCATTGTCCACAGCAATTGAGATGGCCACTGTTCTAGAGCTTTTGCTGAGTAACACAGCTGAATGTTTTCAGTGGTTCCACTGAGGTCAAACACACTGTACATCAAACAGCAGGGTTTTTGAACCAGGCACACTTGTAAGTTAAGCCATAACCAATACACCCTATTTCCTATCCAGTACCCTGGTACATGCATGAGTGAAACACACATTTGACACAGTCAGGTGTATCTGACTTGGCATCAGGCCACACTGGACAGAATTTTGGGATTTATTCTCTAAATAAATCAAAGTGTAGTAAAGTAGTAGAAAACAAATAACAGTTTATCTTCAACTGAGTAGGCAAAAAAGGAATAAGCCCCTTTGGAATACAGAAAACACTTCTCCAATAAACTCATGTCACTTTGCCAGGAAACTGCTGAAATATCTGTGCCAGAAAAAGGCACTATGAGACAAAGAAGCTGTGCTTTGATATTGGTTTGTTTGTGTCACTTCTTTGTTTGTTCAGTCCAGTTTTTTTGTACACTGTTGTCCTGTGTATCGCTTTGGAGATAAGCTTCTGCTGAATATGCAAGTTTAAATGTAGCACTACTGTCAAAAAAGCACACACAACTATTCTGGGCCCAAAATTATCCTCTCTCATAAAGACCCAAAGTTCACATGACTGCTTTAGTAAAAAGAGAAAACAGACTCAATAAAAATAGAACAATTTAAAGCAGCTCACAAAGAAATCTATGTAAAACAAGTGATAAAAATGAGAAATAATTTAGTATTGTGCATATTGGTAATGTTTTTTGCTGTTACTTTATTCTTCCCTGTAAGCTGGTGTGAATGACATTCATCTTCTGCTGTGTTTCCCACAGACCATATTAATGAGCGCCGTGTGTGTAACGCGGTGTCCCCCGAGAAGGATGTGGATGGTTTCCACGTAGTGAATGTTGGCCGCATGTGTTTAGACCAGTCCACCATGCTTCCCGCCACTCCCTGGGGCGTCTGGGAAATCATTAAGCGCACAGGTAGGTGCCAAGGGCATGCTGATGTCTGTCTGCACTCTGGGTCTCACTCACCTCAACACCTGATGGAGCTGATTTTCCATGGGCGTCTTCTCAGGTATCCCAACTTTTGGCAAAAACGTGGTTGTGGCAGGGCGCTCCAAGAACGTGGGCATGCCCATTGCCATGCTGCTGCACACAGATGGTCGACATGAGAGACCTGGAGGTAAGAATTTGGGATGACAGTGAACCACGGCATAAAGGTGATAATGACGATTGTTAGGACTTAGTACATCAGAGTGGTGGTTTTGTTGTCATCAGGGCCTTATGTACCTCTGAGGTCCACAATATAAACCATATTACTCTGGCATGGATGTTAATATTCTGTTGGCTAGTCCAGCATCCCTGTGAATATTTCTACTGTGTGTATAGCATTTATCAGATAATCTTCAAACTTGAATGGATACTTTATGCTGTTACAATAATAATTCTTATTTATTCATATTTACAGTAATAATTCTTATTTAGAATTCTTTTCTATTCAATGTGATTGATTGAACACGCATTGTCATATTCTTTGTATACACAGTTGTACTTGGCCAAATGGAGAGAATTTTAATGCAATAAAAAAAGGTTCCTTTGTGGTAGAGCATTCTTGGTCAGTAGGTGCACTGACCGGAGTGGTTGGATGCACTGGTTTGACTGCTGTGTTGTACGTTGGATCCATAGGTGATGCCACGGTCACCATCTCGCATCGCTTCACTCCCAAGGAGCAGCTCCGTCAACACACTAAGATTGCAGACATCATTGTGGCAGCTGCTGGTATGAGGCAGCATATTAACTCCATTGGATCTGCATTCCCTTATTTTTGTTTTTGAAATTTTTGAATTTATTTTTTCTTGGTTTGGTTAACCTTTTTTTTTTCCATCAGGGATTCCCAACCTCATTACAGCCGATATGATTAAGGATGGGGCTGCTGTCATCGATGTTGGAATAAACAGAGTGCATGACCCCCTCACTGGCAAACAAAGGCTGGTGGGAGATGTTGACTTTGAAGGTATGGCATGGGTACTGGATAAATGATACTTTTTATTTTTAACTGTTTGGAAATCATATGCTGTAGATGATGTTTGCAGTTCTCCAGCTTGTTGGCCATGATGGTCAGATTACAGCTTTCATCCTAAACTTGTTGATCCCTCCATCAAATTAACTGTCCATCCTCCAGGAGTTCGCCAGAAGGCCAGCTTCATCACTCCTGTCCCTGGGGGAGTAGGGCCCATGACCGTGGCCATGCTCATGAAAAACACTATCAAGGCAGCAAAGAACATCCTTCTGACACCCCCAGAACAGATCCGCATGGTAGCTTCCTCCTAAGATTGTCCGGCCTGCCGAACAGCACATTCCTTTTCTTTATATTGTGAGCAGTGTGCGAACCCCCACACGCAGGGTGTTCAGCTGTTATAGCTTTACGTTCCAGCCCTCAGTAGTCCCTACTCCTTTTGTTACCTGCTATCTGTATAAGCCTGTTACAGCTTGCTGATCAAGTTTGATACTCTTTTTTTTCCCCTCTTCCATCCTTTTTCTTTGAGGAGTTGTTTTAATATGCTGAGGTGAATCAGAACTGCAGCTTTTATTTATTTTTTGTATGCTTGAGAGTATTTAATGCACAAGTGGAGGAAATAGCCAGTCACAAGCCCATATGCTACAGCCTCCAAAATGCTCGTAGTTATTGTCAGTTGCACCCTGTGCTGCCCTGCCTTTCTGGCCACAGTGCAGCTGTTAGAAGGGTGCATACTGGACACACAGCCTTCAGTACACTAAGCCTTTACTTTGATGAACACATGTGAGTCACGGTATTCAGGGAGTGAATCATTTGCTGTGATTCTCATCTCCAGTGGGTTTCAAAAACCTAGCCATGCGTGTCCAGTATATCATCTTCTGCTCACCTGCCGGGATTGCTGCTCTTTTTCCTCACGAAAGAAAGGGTCAAGTGTTTTCAGCATTAAGATGTTTATATACCTGTAAATGCCATATGCTTTCTTTATAGGGCTGAAGCTTTTGTTGTACAAAAGTTAAATAAAACAATTTGTTAAATTCACCTGTCTCAGAGTTGTTCGTGGTGTCTCAAGGTGTGCATATTTTGAAAAGTCATAGAAGTATTGAGCGGATTAGAGTTCCCAATAAATGGCTAAAAATATTGAAATGCATGGTACAGGAACTAGTGGTCACTCATAAACCGTTTCTAGTGAGAGAAACAACATAAATGATTGGTAGTCCTCAGAAAATTGATGTTAGAGGAATGGTGGCACACACCTCCAGTTTGGAATGTGTAAGCTCTTGTTTTTGGGTTTTTCTTTGAGTATACCGGTATCCTCCCATAGTTCCAAGATGTACTTTGTTAGGTCTAAATTCCACTTGTTGTATGATGTAGAGAGTGATGGTCTAGCCTCCTACCCAGGATGTACCATCACTTGTGCTCCTCAGGATTAAAGCCAGGTCACCACAACCCTGAACTGTATCAAAGGTGTTTGAAGATGAATGGTTGGACAGCTGTCCTACAATAGTACTTCAAAAGAAAATGAATTTGTCTGCATATCCATGCACAGACTTCTCTAAACTGAACTACACTGCTGCAATTTGTCATCTTTGTCACCAACAACACTGTTGCTGGACTGGTATGATAGATTATGACTTCAACACAATTTCACATGGAACATGATATTCTGACACTTCAGAAAAATTGTTCATGTTTCTGGTGGTACTCAATAAATATTTTGCCCACAGTCAGGTATATCAAGGCCACATTCTTTCCACATATTTTAATTTCATAATTGTTCAGTTAATTATTGATCTAATAATTTACCTTCTCTTAAGGACAAACAATTGTATTTAGACAAGGTACACCTTAGAAATCTACGCCAACATGGGAAGAGCATGCAAACATTCACAGAAAAAGCTGGGTTCAAACCCAGCACCACTATGCTTCCCTTAATATACTGAGATTATTACATGTATTAGTTTCTCCAGTGCAAATTGTAGCCACATTAAGTAATACCTTTTGTTAGTATACATTCACTTTAAAAAATAAAGACAAAAACATACCAGAGGAAGTTCTGAGTCAGAATGATTGCTTACCTTATAGAACTGTCAGGGGAAGTTGGAGGGTTAACATCTCCAAACTAAATGTTCCTCAAAAAGGAGGCCAGACACCACACTGCCGGACAAACACAGCCAAAGCCGTGTAAACACACTGATAATAAGGGTACACCTATTGTTGCAAGAAAAGGGTAATAAAAAGGTTTATAGAGGAAGCGCCAATTTGTCACCCAGAGGGCCTTGAATAAAGCCAACAAGTCACAGTTCAGATAAAGACTGAGGAAGAGTGACAGCTTGGGTTCCTTTCTCCGAGTTGTTGCGTTTTTGCTTTGATTTAATTTTGTTGCAGTGATTTAACCATTATCCTTGTGGCTGTTTCACTGCCAGGAGCACCTATTTTCTGTGGGTTTATCATGGGTTGTAGAAATAGGAAACTTTTTTGATTGTGGATAAATTGTATTGATAATGTTTTCAGGGACTATTCATAATATCTTATCATACACTGTGGCAGGTATTACTACCTGTAGTCTAGTCAAACTACACACGACGACTTTGGCATTTATTAACAGTAACTCATTTCACATCAGATCAACAAACTTCAGTTATTTTCCATTTCCTAATAAAAAAAACTGCACATCTTATGCAAGGTGTTGACAAACATAATATATTGTATGTGTTCTGTATTATACTGCAGAGATCAGCTAGAAATTTCCCCACTTCCTCACAGAGGAGAAGTAAAAATGTTTCAAAGCCCTCAAACAAGTAGAAGGCCCCTGTATAACTGGACTAGATAGTAAATAAAGATTTTACTACATATAAAGAATAAGAAAGGAAGACGCACATTCAAATTGTTTGAACTGCATGGTTATTTTTGTATGTAGCTGTAAACATGACCTCTTTATTTTTTCTACTTGTTTATCTACCTGATGCTATTTTTCTATGAAGTGTTAAGAATCGTATACATATTTTAGTGGATGTTATTGTGTGTATATTATGTGCTTTATGCTTGTTGCTGTATTGAAATACATTAAAAAATGAAAACATCCTAGATGGAATACGCATGCACACCGGAACTTCGTGTGCAGAATACGAGTCTTGCACGGACACATTAATGTGTTACACCAAACGCTAACGCTGCTTAGTGAAAGGAAGCGCTGGTACAGGAAACGAGAGTAAGTTGTGTTTTTTCGGACATTAGAAGCATTTGTAACAAAACGACACATTTTCAGGTAAAGTGAGGAGATGCCGCAGCCATTTAGTGTTACAGTCGACTCAGGAGTAACTCTCCAGTCACAGCTGCGTAGCCTCTACAGTTATCGTCGTCTCTTCTAGTTTTGAATTAACAACTTGAAACGTTATTATATTTCAAACTTTTTCCCTCAAAATTGCAGTCTGGCTACGACAGTAAGTTGAAGTTTTTGTTTTGGTGTAATACTGTATCTTTACCTGTGTGTTGTGGTTCAGAGCAAGGAACAGAACCGCCTTGGCAGCAGCAGAACCCCTTCGGACCACTTTGGTGGGGTTTCGTACGTTTATATTTATTTCAAGTTACGTATGACTATACGTCATCACTCTGTGTTTAAAACAAAGCGATTTTTTTATTTATTACCTTGAACCTCCCGTGCAATAAGGGGGAAATGCTGGATTCAACCCGATCCGCTTGATATGTGCATCTTTACCCCCGTAGTGCATTTGTTCAGTCCTGCTAGTGAAGGAAATTGGAAGTCAGAAGGGTTGTGTGTGTCTAAATTGGGTGTTAAAATCCACGCAGTTAACGTGGGAAGCTGATGCTGTTGTGCGCCACATGGGCCAGACGGGCAACATTCCAACGAAGACTTTGCGGATCTTATTCTAGCTTTGTGGTACATGCAATGGCTTGGCTGTGTGCTGTCATGCATTCCCATACAGCTGGCCTTGAGTATTTTTGTGGAATTTCTTTTGAAAGGTAGACCCCTTGCATCATCAGACATCAAAACTTTTCTTCTCTGTAGGATTGATTTGAAGGCACTGATGGGGCGCAGTGAGTCCTGCGTGAAGTCCTCTGAAAGGACCCGGAGCAGAGAGAGCAGGGAGAAGAAAAAGCGAAGAAGTTCTTCCTCCAGTTCCTCCACCTCCTCCAGCAGGAGCAGCAGCAGCAGCTCACCATCCCCAAAGAAACACCCTCGACGCTCCAGCAAGAGCAAAGGTTCTCCTCCATGCACATCATAGCCTCTCCATGCTGCAGTCTGTCCAGCCTCCTGTCAGAAGGCATCTTCTTTACCTGCTAACACTTTAATTGCCCTCATTCTATCTTGGCAACACCTCTGTTTACAGCCTCATCAGATAGACAGATGTCCTGTTAGTCTGTAGGATTATGGTGGTTGGTGGCATAATGATTAGGGCCATTGTTTAGCATCCTGTGGTTGCACGATCAAATCCCACTGCTCAGGCTGTATGTAAGAACAAGACATTTTCTGTGAATGGCTCTGGTAATAACACCCTCCTGTATGAAAGCTAAAGTAGTTGTAAGTTAGAGGGTGGTGGAGTGGTTAGAGGTACAGTCTTGCCCTTGCAGAACCCAGGTCTGAATTCAACCTCTTACCATTATTGTACCATTGGTTAAGTACTTAACCTAATGTAGTAACGTTTTTTCATGCATCAAAAGTGACCCCGCTGTGTAAATTAATAAATTATTGTAAGCAGAGTTAGTCACATTGAAGGAAAGTGATAGCTAAATATGTATGTGTAGCGCTGTGGCTAAAGGCATCAACTAATATTAATGGAGATGTCAGAATAGTAGTCTTTTTCAGCCTTTTTTTTTAAATTAAATATCTAGATTGACTAAAGTAGTTCCATATGTAATACCTGTTCTGTAGAATATGACCTTTCTACATTCTAGGATTCTGGCTTTGTTGGATAGAGAAGCGGATGATTTTCATGTACAAAACGTTAACTGTCAGTCATCATGCCCTTTTGTAAAGAAATGGAAATTATTTTTGCGATTGCTGCTTATCCTGGAGTGAAATGCAATTTCCATAAATGGGAAGCAGATTTTTACCAGTGCTGATGTACAGTGTGGAGTTTTCTTGGGACTGACAGGCTACTTGTTTTGTCCGAGCTGTACCTACACCTGTGTTGTGAAGAAGTAATGATGAGATGTACTGTATATGGAAACGTGAATAATTACTCTAATTTGGAAGACTGCGATGACATTTAAGAATCTTAAAATGACTCTTACAGGCGTTTGATTTTTACTGCAGATAAGAATCAGGGAAAGAAAAAATCCAAGAGGAGGAGGAGCTCCTCTTCATCATCAGACTCATCTTCTAGCTCATCATCAGAGTCCACTGATGAAGAAACCAAGAAGAAAAGAAAAATGAGGAAGGCCAAGAAAAAGCTGAAGAAGCTGAAGGCCAGGGAGAAAAAGAAAGAAAAGAAGGCCAGACGGAAAGAGAAAAAGAAGATGAAGAAGTTGTCACAAAAGGGAGAGAACGCTGCCCTTTCCTTGGCTCAGCAACATAACCCTGAAAAGCCCCCTTTTCTGGAAACGTGGCAGGCTGAGGGGTCAGCAGAACATGGACCAGGTGAGAGGGTCAGGAAGGTGACAGTTGAAAGGCAGTTCTGTAAAAGGAGCGATGATTCCTACATTGAGTCGGTTTACCGTGTTTGAAAGTGTTTGTTCTCCAGGACCACTGCTTAGAGAGCACACGATGGTGGTCCTACAGACCAGCAACCAAAGCAGCATTTGTTACAGCAGACGTGTGTGTCCACGCAGTAATGACTGACGAACAGAAGGCCCGGCTCTCCACCAGACGGCCCCTGACCAAGGAGGAATGGGAGGCTCAGCAGAGCGTCATTCGCAGGGTGGTCGACCCTGAAACGGGACGCACCAGGTAGAGGGTGCCAGTGAGCAGCTGTTACCCTGAAAGAGCCATAGGGGGCATCAACCCCACTGTAGAACAAGTGGTTGCAATGACTTTAATTTGTCTAATTAACAGTCATCTTTTAGCAAAAGTGTATGTTTTGCTCCAGGCTGGTCAGGGGGGAAGGGGAGATCCTGGAGGAGATTGTGAGCCGTGACAGGCACAAAGAAATCAACAAGGTAGGAGCATGTCGAACTCACCAACGTGCCATATAGAAGGTGAGCATACAAGAACGTCTCCATTCTTGTCTGTCCACAGCAAGCCACCAAGGGCGATGGAAGTGCCTTCCAGAAGCGGATGGGACTGAACCGCTAGACGTCTTCTCCCGTGGCCTCGTGACGTTCTCGCGTACATCCTTAACAGCGTGTACCTTCATAATAGCCATTTAATTTTGTAGTGTCCTGAAGCCATTACGCACACATGCTACACAACAGAACAGTTTGTCACTGTAGATACCCAGTACAGTTAATGTTATGAATCTTGAATTCTCTTTACTAAGGTTTTTACATAGCCATGGAAACATTTTCATCCTCTTATGGTAAAAGATGTAAAATTGTTTTCCATTAAATATGAAGAAACACCAGCAATCCACTTTTTCCTCAGTTCTTATTTATTTATACACTGTACATAAAACACGAAAGAATAAAATAGCTGTCCAATTTTCTTTTGAATCCACATTGCCTACAATGATACTGTACACAAAGCACACCCAGGTTTGAAACATTGCACTAACAGCCAGGGAAGAAGAAATATGTACGTGGGAAGTGATCTCTCACACATACGGGTGCAACGGAGCAAAACGTCTTTACACTTCGGAAATAAACGCGGGAAAATAACTTTTTTAAAGCAGCAGATTGACAGCTGGAACAACAGACTTGTCCTTCTGGATGTGCATTTTTTTGTGTTATCACTCGTTTTCACTTAAAAACCTCCCTGTAACTAAAACACCCAATAAAACAAATGCCTCTCAGAAGTGAATCTTACTTTTTGAAGGAAAAATGGCAACGGAGATAAAAACCTACAACTCTGGAACTGGCGGCCCCTACAAAACAGTTTGCTGGGTCTACATAAAAACTCCAGAATACATCTGGTTGACCACAAATTAGTTGATCGATAAAATCTACACAATTACTGACCGGTGTGGGATCAAGGTAAATTGTCAACCACTATTACAATGAAGCTGACACTTGCATTGATGATGGTGTAGTCTTTGTATATAAATCATTACATCAATAGTAAGTACAGACTCATTTTCAATTTAAATCACTTGTGAAATATGCAAGGAAAAATACCTTGACACTTACTTGCCTATAGGTAAAATAGAAACATTTGAAAAATATTTTTGCTACAAAATTCTGTTTGTGTTTTTTGGGAGAGTAGTAAACATTTGAGTTCAGCTGGGTGTTGAGGGGTGGCGAGTTGTGAGTGATACTACACCTCAGACGGACAGCCTGTCATTGAGCGCCCTCCTTTCCAGGCGAGATGGCAGCGTGGCAACAGCAGGAAGCGTTAGCCCCCCCCCCCCACGATAAATAACTACAGACCTGTACAACGAACATCCTGAGCTATTCCCACCTTCACCAACTATCTCTCCTTTCTCGGCTGGAAGAACTGGTGAAGTTTGTTTTGCACACTGATTCTCTACACCTCTAAAAACTCAGTGACAAAATATTTTAAAAAGCATGGAAACGGAAGGCAAACAGTTTTCACTTGGAGAAACGTGCTGACGCTGACAAATGGACAGTGTGTGTGGAAAAGGTGTGCTTTAGGTTGTGACCTCACTGTGAAGACCTGGCTGTTCCCGCCGGTGCCTGAATGTATGGGCCTGGCGCTGTCATGGTGGGCTGGTGTTCTTCAGTTCTTAGTCATTAAAAAGCAACAGCAATATTCATGCAAGCAGGGTGGCTGTACTACACGGAGCGCTTAAAAAATATGTGTTAGAGGCAGTTTTGTTTTACCTAGGAATTCTCTAAAAGTGAAGGTCCCTTTGTGTGCACTGGTTGGTTTGTGGTGCCGCACAGGAAAGGAGTTACGAACCGAGAACACGGTTACAGTCCGTCATCATTTTCTCCGATTTGCTCAGAAGGGACTGCTAACCAACCCTCATTCCCAGTGGACACTGAGGCAGCCCATCACACTTTTGTCAGACCACAGGCCACCAACCCACCCCCTTCTTTCCTCTTGTTCCCATCGGTGGGGTCTTTGTGAGGGGCAGAGGAAGAAAACGCCATGAGCGCGACAGACTGATTCTCAATGTCCTGCACAACGGCACTTCTTTGCGTGCTGGGGATTGGAATTATTTTTCCGCTTAAGCGCTGACAAATGTTATTGGTCCATAAAATAACAATCATGTACAGATCTGCAACAGAAAAAGCTACATCCTTAAATATAATAAATCCCAAGGATTTGTATCCTTATAAATCTACATAAATAAATACTTCTCAGCTGTATATTCCTACTTTTCATGACATTTACATAATCTTTACACTATCTACACTATGTTTTTATGTTGAACTGCTTGCAAAAAGTTTAACACACTTTAAACTGGTTCCTCTGGCTATGTGCACATTCAGTGCCTCGGTTTGAGCAAGGATTAAGTGGGAAGGCTGTATCCGAAATTTCCAAATGCGTGCCGTGACACTTTAATGACAAAAAGCATTCCGAAAGCTTACGGTGACACTGTCCTCGAGTTTTGCTTGACCGCGGACAGTAGCCTCAAGATAATACTGTACAAAATAAACAACAGTAAGATCTACTACCACTGACGATTGTTGCAATATATTCTTGGGAGTCGAATTTTAATAAAACAAATTGCCTGGATAATTTACAGTCTTTCAGAGGGCTAAACTGTGCACCTGCCCACGTCACCACTCTTCCGCCATGTCGTGCTTTAACTGTGCAAGCTGTCTGAGTAAAAATTAAGATGGCTCTAATCATTTTTATACAGGCCTATATTATCCAAACTATACAAGCAAGTCATTTGCCTTCAGAGCAAAATAAACATTCAAAGCTTAAACCTCCTGTGCATTAAGGAGGAAATGTTGGATTCAGCCTGATCCACTTGATATGTGCATCTTTATCCCAGTAGTGCATCTGTCCAGTCCTGCTAGTGAACGAAACACACGGATGCAGACACGACCTGGATAGGCATTAAATAATAGCACTCATGCACTACAAGATATCAATATGTAGCAACATGAAATGGTAACAATATTCTCCACTATAAACTTAGTGCAAAAAAACAATGAGGTTATACAGTTGAGCTTCTACAGCTTTTTTAATACGAGTTTGGCCATTGAATTGTTTTTGATTTGACTTTTGACAATAGTGTAGTTCCCTGGTTTGTCCAGCAGGGGTGCATTGGAGTCAACTGTGAGACATGGCTCTGTGAGTTTAAGCACCAAGGGGCCCCTGACTTTGCCGAGCCACTTGGCATCCCATGAGATTTTAGAGCTCCCCGCCTTCCTGCCTCACTCACCTCCCCGTCTCCCATCTGTCCTCTCCTTCTTCCTCCTCAAAACTCAGCTGCTGCAATCTTGTCCTCTTTTCTCCTCAGCTGTCCAGAGGAGCCCTGAGTTCGCTGGAAAACAAAGTTTCTCCTTCCACATCTGCCCAGAAAATGTTGGCTTTGTGAGACCACGGTGAGCACTAACGTGCTGACGGAAAAGCGGCTTCTTTCTAGTCGAAAACCCCTGCAGGCTTGAAACAATGGGAGTTGAAGGATGTGATGCCGGAAGGTTGCTGGGGTGGGGGTGGGTGTGAGGTTTTCGAGGCTGTGCGGCCAAAAACATGCAGCCTCCATAATGTCCTTCTTTATGCGGCTACCACCGCTCTTGAGATCTGATCTGCCATCGTCAAGAGCTTCTTGGGAGGTATTGCATGTTGACAGCCAAGATAAAGGGATTGTTGCCTTATTACAGATAGGAGGAAAAAGTGTCACGTTATCTACAACTTTATCTTAACGGCCAGCCATTCACCTTTGTCCTCATGTCTGTCCCTCATCCTTTTTCTCAAAAAATGCTTTACATACATAAGGCATCTGATGAACTGCCATGCTAAAAACATATACATTTCTTTCAGTGATATATATGCAGAGGTTTATTCCTTATTGCCAAATGCTACACTAAAGTGGGGGGGGGGGGGGGTTGGGGCTCTTCTGCACTGTCCTCATGCCATTGTGATTGTATTCAGGTTTTGGTACCCTCCACCCCACCCTCCACTCATCTCTCCACCCATCCTGTGCCACAAGCAGCTGTGCTGTGGGGGGGAGGGGTACATATTTACATATGAAGTCTCAGAGATTCCTAGGTAAAAATGTGAATGTTCCTTAGCAATATATTCCACCCCCAGTGCCCCAAAGTGTGTTCCAGCTATGCCTGTATTTGCTTCCTCTGTACACGTTTTTCCACATTCTCTCCTTCCATGGGTGGGGGAATATAGAGCCCCTGCTCTTATTTTTGTACTTAAGGCCAGCATTTTGTTTGTTTAATGACTTTACTTGTTTCTATTTTGTCCTCAATATTGAAAATATGACTACCAGCACTGACCTTGCTGATGCTGTGCATTTTCCCTTCCTCAAAGAATGGTTTGTAGCACCATGTGTGTGTTTTTTTTTTTTTGTATGTGACTATATTCCCCCCACCCCTGTCCTAGGACTGAGACACCAGGGTTCAGTACCCTCAACTCTCTGACCGTTTTGCTCTCTCCTCTCCTTCAGATTCTCCCACCCCTTCCGTCCCTCTGCATACGCCTCCACTTTCCTACTTAGGGCTGAGGGCCCCGGCCTCCTGCCTGGAGCTGCCGCTGCGGCCCCAGCACCCGGCAGCAATGCTCATGCTGCGCTGCGCCCGCTCCGTGCGCTCGCGCTCGCTGTCCGACTGGCTCTGGGTGCGCTCTGGCCGTGCGTGGCTACCGGCCCCTGTGGGTGAGCTAGGCGTTGGCTGAGAGGAGATGGTGCGAAGTAGGTGGTTCCGCTTGCGCAAGAAGTCGCTGTTGGCCCCCAGGCCGAAACTGCCCTTGCGGAGCACCATGCGGGCACTGCCAGTCTTGGCAGGCCGTGATCGGTGGTTATACTCCAGCTGGGAAAGGTGCGCTGCATAACCATCTGTGATGAACTGCAAGACAGAAAACAGGTGATCTCTGTTCAAAAAACTCTGATAATGGTGTTATACCTAATAATGAATTATTAAACAGAAATATTTTTCACCATCACTTCCTTTTTCATTAATTTTTGTGGGGAACTGTCAACAGAATGCAGCAAGCAGTAGTACATAAAAGCTCAGATCAGAGGGATACCTGACACTGATGCTGCATCTTCTTCGTGGGTCGTCCCACAATGTAGATCTGAGACGGGGAGAGTCCTATGGAGGTGTACACCGAGATGTCCTTTGTGGAGCCATACCCAGCAAATATCTTCATGTGAGCCTGCAAAAGCAACACACAATGAACTTCCCTAATTACAGCCTTGAAATGGTATCTTCTCTATCTGCACTTTTGCAATAATACAAAAATCTTCAACAGTCCTTCATTCAGATCTTCATCTACAGCCGTGTGTCAGTTAACTGTCTACAAAATGCTATGATCGGGGATTCCCAGTTGCTTACATCGGAGATTAGTGACTTGAGGAAGTTGGCCTTATGACGGAGAGGGTCGTGGACCAGCCCGTCACAGAAAGACACAATGCCATGGGGGAAGTTGTGCTGTGCGAGCCAGGCAACCACACGCTGCTTCTGCATGTCCGGCCGGCCTGTGATGTAGATGATCAGGTAGCCCAGGTCCTGCCAGTGCCTTTGGGGCAGCAATGGAGAACACAACACATTCAAAACAGCTGAACACACATTCAAAATTCCTGAACACAAAGATACAGTTGAGTGCACAGATGTTTTTTATGACTGTCTACGTTGAGAACATTGCTGAAGAGTATCCTGCTTACCAGGAGATTCCTTCCTGGAACAGCACTCTTCAGATTTAAATTTCATGCCACTGTCAGCCTGGCACCCTTGTAAGACTTTAGTTCAACCCTTTTCCTCCTCCTTTCCTCCAAAATCACTGTCTCTCAGAGAAAGCGATGACCCACCTGACAACATCTACTGCCCCAGCCCGCACTTTGGGGTCACTGCCCATGATGGACACACTGGCCGCAAAAGACCCATCAATGCTGAACACCACAAACTCTGTCCCACGAGGTAGCACCGTCAAGTAGCTGTCTGCAAAGGTATGGTCACCCCTGCAGAGAGAACCACAGAGGAAGAAATTGCTCTGAGCTAAAGCAAAGCATGGGAATGAAGATGAAACACATGATCTTCACTAGCAGCAATGTCTCTCACAGTTCTGTACTCACCTCTGAAATCAGCAGTTTTTTTTAATGTATAACTACATCTTGCTCTCTAATTTTAGTGCAAATTTCAACAATACGCAGATCTTTCCTCAGTAGGTTGCAGTCCTAAGTGGAGGATGGGATCACAGTGTCTTACCTGACCACCATCTTGACAGGGTAGACCCCAATGCCTAGCCTCTTACTGTCGGGGATGACGTAGGAGATGCGGCCGCTGCTGTTGGTCAGCTCCGTGTCAAAGTACACCCACTCCCCCGATGGAGGCTGGGTCATGATGTGGATATCCACCTAGGGAAGGGCAAACACATGCAGCAGAATCTGGCAAAGCTCAACTTCAAACCTTCATCTTCACCAATGATAACCACCACAAGCTTCCTGCAGTAGACAAGATGAGTCTCCTAGGTTACAGACTAGGTTTTATTGAGAGAACAAACTAAACTCATGAGTTAACCTGGAATTGTTTCGCTGTTATCTAGGCATACACTTACATTTTCAAATAATTTTCTAACAACTGCATAGTCCCTGGTGTTAAGGATGCATCTTTTTGCCAGCACACAGCACAAAATGAGTCATTTTTCACAGGTGGTACAATTAAGTATTTTAAAGGATTATGTATATAATCCTTTCATTCAGAAGGTGTACTACAGCACTAACAGGATCACCGTGAAACCCAGGCACCGGGCTAATGCACATCTCCCCGTCTTTAGCTGTTACGAACCGATGGCTGTGTGAAGACATACCTTCTCCCCGGTCAAGGTAACCATGTCCAGCGGGCCATACATGAACCGCCCTGTTACTATCTGCTGCCCATCTTCAGTGAATACTGCGTCATTCACCCTGTGGTTGGCTGTGACATTCTGCCCAAACACAAATGTTTAAATTAAGCGATGAACTCCTCTCTCCTCTCCAGAGCCACAGATGCCCCAACCCACAGCCCATTGTATGCATTATTAAGCTATATCATGCAGAGATGCCTGAGTTTATTGCTGAGTCAGCAGTAATTTATTGCAAACACCAAGGCATCACTGGAGGGTAGCAGAGAAAGCAGCTTCTGGAGCTCGCAGTAGATTCACCCTGATCTTTACATGAGTCCTCTTCCTTAGCCACTTCTCACGCGGTTTAGAGGGGGTGAACTCTGACACCTCCTTTCCATCTAGCTCCAGGATGCTGGAATTCTCATGCCTCATGACCTGGTTCAGAATAGCACAGCAGGGTGGGAAGAAGGAGGAAAAAGACAAGCTGCTAGTGTTAGATTAAATTTTTTTTTTTTTTTAATTTAAAAAAATCGGTAACACCATGAATGAGTGTTTTTTTCAAAATACATGACAATGTTGGACTAGGAAGTATATTATAAGTAGAAGCTGGTATATGACAGCTGTACAAAGAGGGTAGAGAAGGGCTCACCTGTCGGAGCAGGAAGGACACCACGTCAGTAGACTCCCAGTAGGAGGCGTGGAAGAGGTGGGGCAGGGCCACAGTAGGAAAGGCGGTCAGGGCATCAGGGCAGTACAGGGCAAAGTCTATCCTTTTGGTGCCCCACCAGCGGGCTGCGACTGCAGGGAACAGGGCACGCGGGTCAGCCGGGACCGGCCGGTACCCAGTCACACAAGGCCTTCGGCTCCTTCTGTACACAGGATACTGCAGCATCTATTAAAACCACTTTCAACTTCTACTGTACTAATCTGAATCTTCCTCCTTCATTTTTGTTCTATTAGAAAGTCAAAAGTGGGGCTACAGAAGCACAGCAACTGAAGGTTGCTATTCATAATAAAAGTGGTGTGGAAGTATAGAGAAATTAAAACTATATATAAACATGTAGGTTTAGTGGCACTGGTATACCAGTAGCAGTAAAGCATACAGACTTAAATGAATTGCTGTTAGATTAAGGTTACATTAAAGGTTTGATGTGATCAGACTGGTTAGTCAATCTAGGGTTCTGCAGTAGCCAGAGGTGGGTAGTGATGAGTTATTTTCTCCATGACTCAAGTCAATTTGTGGAGAATCATGTATGTTCGTAAAGAAAAAGATTTTTTCTGTTACATTTCTTTGACTCTGTCCACTACTGAATTTTTTGTCTTTAATCTTCCTTAAAGCAAAGCTATTTTCACTGTGAGCAGTGACGTCAACTGCGGATTTCATTGGCCATTTTCAGCTGTCAGTCATAGTCACTTTAATGGTGAATCATTACAGTTTCCTCAGTCAGTTGACATCTACTGTCAACTTCATTAGACATGGTTTGTTCTTGGTTAAAGTTTTCCCATCAGAGTTTGGTGCTGACCAATCAAAGGTTAGAGTTGACCAAATCGGGGGTTAGTGTTGGGTTTTGTCCTGCATCGACTGGCAATCTTTTTCATTCACTTCAAGACAAAGTGAATTTAATTTAAGTTTGCTTGATAATGTAAGAAACTGTCCTCATAGGATAATAGATTCATTTTATAACAGTTAAATAGGTGACTCCTATGTTAATGATTTAAGAGTATGGACTAACAAATAGCAGTTTGCATAGCTGTTGTTAACATATTAAGACTATGATACGTGTTTGAAAACAGGTTACATTTTTTTACAGTTTAAAACTATTGAAATGCACATAAAGTATTACTGGATTAAAGTATTCCATTTTACTTGCAGTATAACTTTTAGTGAAGAGCTGAAAGTAAACACTTTATAGAACTAAGTTCTAGAAAGTTTGAAAATATTTCATTTTAATTGATATGGTGTTTAATATGCCACTTGACTATATCCTTGTAAACTATAGAAACCACTGCAATACACAGATTTGGTACTTTTTGGAGGTTCTAATCCTTAAATACCTATTTTATATAGATTGTGACTCTAGTCTGCTCATAGTATCTCTGTGTGATTACAGTGGTGGGATATTGCTTAAAGAAGCACAAGTTTTTAGCATGGTAGTTCATCAAATGCCCTAATGCAGACCCCTACAGTCCTGTGCTGGACAGTTTTAATAGTGAGTGGTAATACGTAGGAGAAGTCTTTTATTTGTTCTGTATTTAATTGTTTAGTCTTGCTATTAGTACTGAATTTTGTTGACACAACAGATTAAATTTATTGAACAAATAAGTAAATATACATTTTTCCATGCATTAAAACTCCATATTTAAGCTGCAAACATTGCTAGTAGTTAGGAACATCAACATTTTTTTCTTTTTGCATTAATGTAACTAGATAATTTGAGATTTTTTTTAATGTAGGAGCATTGTTGCATGAGTTTTTCACTACTGTACCCACCTCTTTCACCAGAAAACAGGAAAGCGTTAGAACATTAGAATTTGTCCTTTTCATAATGCTTCTCCATTGCAGAGCATACAGCAATGGAAAAAGGTCACCTAATGTAGCAGAATTTTTGTTGCAGATGTCAGGACTTTAAAAGGAACTGGGGAGTTAAGGAAATAAACTAAACTAAAATTCTGCATCCTCTGCTGTAAAATGATTGGGCTGTCATTGGAAAGACCATGGCACCCAGAGAAAGAGTAGCCAGATCAGCAAAGGTTGGACCAGTTGGAGGTAGAAAGTTGCAGAAGGAATGGAATGAAAGGGATACCATGGATTGGCGCTACAGGGCGAGGCAAGAGCTAACTAGCACTCCAAGGAAACCGTGGGGCTGGAGCCCCGACCCGCCCAGTATACCTTGCTCAATGTCCTGCTGAGTGACCAGACAGACCAATTCAGAGACCTGATCAGCAGCAACATCAGAGCTCGTACAGCTGCTCCTCTCTATGTGATCCAAGCAGCCTGAGTCTCCATTCAGGTGTGGGCCTGTGACAAGCCACTTTCTAGTGGACTTAGGGGTAAGGTGCCTCAGGGGTGACTTATCGCGAGGGAGGGTGAGATGGGAAAGGATACTACGTTTTTTCGAATGGTTACGTTGGCAAGCTATAAAAACAAAAAAAGGGGAAACCAAAATACATTAATGACAAAAGTATAGTTAAATAAAGGTTACATTTTGAATCAGGGGACCTAATTCTGTCATTACTACAACCCTACATATATTTGAAAATCAGCTGCGACAAAACCCTAGAAATGCCAAATCACAAAACAGTGTTTGCTTTCAATGCAGGCAAGCAGGGAGATTACAACTGTAAAGAAGACAAGATATAATGTTTGCAATATTTCATCCAACCAGAAGTACTTAAAATAATAAAATAAAAGCAGCAGGATTGCCCAAGAGAATCAGCTGCTGTGATTTCTGCTGGGTAATCACAGCCCGAGGCAGGTAATGCACTGTATTTTACAGGAGAAACAGTATGCACTACATAAAGAACATATATGGTCATATCACAGTATTACCAGGTGAGGAGAACACACTTAAATACAGTCCTGACATTAAACAACATGAAAGCTTGGTCATTTCAGCACACAGAACACAGGAAATGACAATGCAGGAATGTGGAAAACAGCTCGCCTCTTTACATGCATTGCAAACAAATTTTAAATAAATGCACTCGAGGCTTTTTTGCAACTACATTTAAGCAATGGGTGATAGTATGAACTGATGCTGGTTTACCTACAGAACTGCAAGGCTGTCTAGGGTCCTTACGCTTTTGTGTTCAGTGAAAAGTTGGGAGAAAACGGGTGGTTAATGCACATTTTGCGTGCAGGTGCAGCTGGTGGTCATGGCTGCTAAGTGTGTGCATGGGTGTTGCCTGACTTCTGTGTGCAGTCATTGTTGATGAGAAGTGGAGTAGGGTGCAGTGGAGAGAGAAAAAATTGTGGGTGGAGGGCAGATAGATAGGCAGAGAGAGAGAGAGAGAGAGAGAGAGAGAGAGAGAGAGAGAGAGCGATGCAGAGCTAGGGGTTGGGTGTTGTGGAAGCACTTACTGTTGGCTATGTTGGTGGCAGTGTAACTGTCTGCCATTCCTGAGACCTGGCTGGCAATGCTGACCTCACTGGCCCTCCTTGTGCCCCGGCACTGGGGGGCAGTAATGGGAGAGGAGGGGTACGAACTGTCCACGAAGACACCACCATGAGACTGAACAACATCTGCTATTGAGCCGAAACAAGGAGATTCCATTAGGCACCACTCCAGAGCGACAGGAACAGGAGACACAGGAGAAAAACAGAATGGAAAAGCAGGGTGGGGGGTGGGGAAACTCAACATGAGACGAATTATAGTGTAATGGAGCCAGAGTCACTTGAGATCCAATTTGCCACTTGAAGACACTGCCTGACATGAAGTGGTCACATGGTCAGCCAAATTGAATTTTTTAAAGTTAAAGGATTAATCCCTTTATCTACTGACACAACAGTGACTGTTTCCAATTCAAAAAGTAACTTGCATAATTGCAGTGTCACAGTTAGCCAATAACTTCTTTTTTCCTTCAGTATGACTCTGTGATCTTTACTACGATATTATACCTAGCATTTTACAGGTGCATATAAGCTCTGACTACATCAAAACATGTGTGATCCCTGGCTATAATGCTTTAGGTTTTTTCTTTCAAAATGTGAGCACATTATCCTAATGGTAATAAAAATTAAATGCATGCTGTTCTAGGAAACTTTTTACTCAGGGGACTGCTGACCACTGTAATAAAATGTTCTGTACCATAAATACAAAAGAATACTCTGCTCTTGCAAATATTTGGCAAATGCACAAGACACAGCATGGCAATAAAAACCTTTTAAAACATTACACTTAAATGAATTATACTGCAGTCAAGAATGTTTTTAGGACATTAGAAAAAGCCCTAGAACAACACAACATAGCAAGGTATTAGTTGTCACAATTAACAGTATTTGAAGCCTTAAACTGCCCTTTGGATCTAGAAGAAAGGGTAAAGATGTGTAAAGCATGGGCTGTATTTTGACACATGTTAAACAAAACTAGACTTTACAGAGACAGCCAGGAAGCAGGGTGTAGGCAAGCAACAGGACTGGAGAAACACACATCATCGTGGTCCACACACAGTGTGGAAAGGGACAGAACACAGGACCAACACACAGCAAACGGGAGAGAATGGTGTCAAACTGGGAAGAGAGGTAAGACTACACACGCTCTACTGCAACAGGTGTGGCCTTGAGGGAGCCGTCCTGCCAGTTTAGCACGGGCACAGGAATGCAGGTCTCGCTGACACCCTCCTGGCAGCGCAGGGGGAGGGCGCCCCCACTCTCCATCAGGAGCTGGGGGTTGCTCTGGATTGTCTCCACTACAGGTCAGGGTGAGAGGTGGGAGGGATAGGACCAGAGCCCATGGTGGGAGCAGGGGGGAGGAATAAGACAAGAACAGAAAAGAAACAGACATGTAGCAACAAAAAAACTTCTAACAAGACAGTCAGCATTGAGGGTCAAACCCTTACAGTGGCACATGGAGATGATTTCAAAGACCACAACAGACAGGTCTCTTGCAACAATCAGAAAGGTCCATGGACCTACCTATCTCAAGACTCCTTTACAATGTAAGCTGTGTGTGTGTGTGTCAGCTCTGGCTTCATTTCATGCCAGCACTGTGGCTATCACTCCAAGGGAATGGGAAATCCACTGGAACATTTTAGAGAGCTTTCCTCATCTAAAAGACATCTTCTACTTTCTTGAAAGAACTCCTTAGTTCTGTGGAGCACTTTAAACCATCTAATGTACCATGCAAAAAAAAAAGTTTAAAAATCAGTCAGTTGGTGCTCCATTAAGAGAAATTAAGCAGGATGTGCTGTGTAAACTGTATAGGCCAACTGTTGTATTAAAAAAAAAAAAGAAAACTGCCACATGCAGACAACACATAAATGAACTCAGCAGTTTTCTAACACATAAAGCACATGTAGCACTCAAGGGAGTTCCGGAAAAAATCTGTCCTGTTTTGTCGGCTTCCTTGTAGCCGTTGCACATGATCCCACAAACAGCAGCGGAGATGTAAACCCCATCTATCGCGGTGTCACAGGTTACTACACCACTATTCTGCTGAACATAAATCTGTCAAATAGCTGCACATAACAAAATTAAATCTACATATTACAATTCACGATTCATTTGTGTGTCTCTGAATTGCGCATGACTGTGTAAAATTTATAGGATCATCTTTATAACCACAGTAAAATTTCCTGTATACAGTGGTGTAATATAGTACTTGTGTGAGTTCCATTAGCTGGATATGTGACACTGTGTGTGAGTGCGCACGCGCGCGCGCACACACACACGCACGCACGCACGCACGCACACAGGGACTCACCCAGCAGTGCAGAGTTGCCATCCCCAAGCGGAAAGCGCTGGTACCGCGGTACATTGAACGGGGGCAGTAGGTGGAATTTCTTCTCCAGAAGGGGCTCAAGGCGTGAGGCTGAGGGGTCAGCAGGGTGGAAGAGGTTGTACACTTGCTGGCAGGCTGGGTGGAGCTGGGCCACTAGGGGGAGATGGCAAGTCATTCAATATGTAAAACACAGTGCAGTATTAGAGGAATGCTAAGAAGTAATTAAGTATTTATTCTAGAAAGCTTTTCTTTATATGGTGGAGAAGGATGACTCATCTAGCCTTGTATCTAGCTAAATTAAGAAATAATTATTTAGTCATCTTTTTCCTTGCCAAAACAAAAAGACCTGCAAGGGTAAAAGAGGTTGAAAGGCTATAAGCAGAGAACTACACCATCTAGGTATCATTCTGGTACGGTTTCGTTGTAAGCGGAATATTACAGGTCCTGTGACCATCAGTGAGGTTCTCAGCAGCTTACCGTCTAGCATTGGGATGACAGTCTTTCTAAGGGCAAGGACTAGACCCAAGGGGGATCCGAAAAGGAAGAAGTCGGACACCTCAAAGTCAAACTTCCCCAGAGAGTTTCCCTCCAACATAGTGCTGCTGCTGGACCTGCGGGAGCCTGGGTCATTTCTCAGAATGCTGGAATGCAAGCTGCAAAAGGTCCAGGAGATGTGCACAAGCCATTAATATACCACCTCAAACAATTCTATGTATTTCACAGAATTTTCAAATTATTTATTTTTGTACACCGCATTGTACACTGTTTTATGTGCACATAAAACAGAAAACAGTCACACAGCAATAAAAAAACAAGAAGTAATTTCTGTAACTTGTTGTTAGAGGAGAGGAAACAGAACTACGGAAGTTAAAGGAGAAAAATATCTGACGGTCCAAGGCCAACTGGCAGTCCACCCTGCTTGGCACAGTTGACACAATAAAACTATGATAAAGTGATAACTTATTAACAACTGTAATAATTAGTAACTTGTAATAGTAAATATTAATTTGTTCTAACCCTACAAACACTCCCTTTTTATTAATCGAGCTCCACACCCAGCAGCAAGGTCGCACAGTTTTCAACAAGGAATGCAATTCTCCGCTACTGTCACCCTTTCCACCGCACTCTCAGACTACCCCAGCAACCTCACCTGGACAGGAAGGCCTGGTGCTGCTTGATGGTGTCAAGCTCATAGGTAGACGAGTCGCTGCGCTTGCGAGGCAGCTGCTTCTTGGGGTCGTCGGGCCCGCTGGACCGTGGGATGTCAATGTTGCTGCGGCTCAGGTGGCGGCTGCCTTCCAGCGAGGAGGCCGCCGAGCAGTAGCTGCTGTTGATGATGGTCCCAGGGGAGAGCAGGTCAGTATCCTGAGGAAGCAGGGGGGCATTGCAGCAGTTATCCAGCTGTGCTCATCACCAAAGGGTATGCAGGTTTGCGTCTGAGGACAGATGTGCTTTCTCACCGAGATTTACAAACTATTGCATAGTTGAACTGACACCATCAATCCTCTGTTCTTAAGAAGATGAGGGAGATATACACCCTCATGCCCCTACAGCTATACAGTTGAACAAGGTATTTAGCTCAAATTGGATCAGTAAAAATATAAACCTTTATAAATGGGAAAACTAACACCCGTTGAACAATTCCAATATGAATCAGGTGCATCATCACTTAACACACAGCCTCAGGCTATTAATAACAACGGTATGAGAATGGTCCACTATGCAGTGTAATTATGGCAATTTTGGGCAGCCAGTTCCAGGCTATTTTGGTGATGGTGGGGCCATAGGATCAATGTGAAATAAGCTACCGTGTAGATTTTGCAGGGTGGGGATCAAGAGTAGTTCTGACAATAGAGGAAAATAAGGAGAAACCATGTATTATGGGAAAAGGACAAAAAGCATGAAACTGAGGCCACAGCAGAATAAGGAGAAAGGGTTCAGGTTCAGGGGGTACAGGGGCTAACCTGAACGCTCACCACGCTGCCACGCCGGCTGCTGTTCTGGCTCTCGGAGACCGTCTGGCTGCTGCAAAGGGCATCAAACCCAAGGATTCCTCCCACACAGTCTCCTATCAGACATACCTAGATAAATAGAATACGGAAAGAAATATTTCAGCCCCTGCTGACACTCCCCTGAGAACTCAAGGTGTTCCGGAAACCACCTAGTACTCATCCAGAAATCAAAACATGCAGAAATCATAACTGCCCCGAGATAGAGGTACAGTCTCTACCATAATAGACGGGAAACCTGCCAGTATCATGTATCGCTGGTAAACAGATTATAGTCACATTTAAGGTAAAACTACAGTAACAGTTATATACAATATTTGATCTAACATTTACTTATTTTTATGGCATTTTAGATCTAACATATTTGACTCTGATCACTTAATTGCTGGCTTTTGATTATCCTGTTTCCATGAATGCAGAAACCTTCACACCACACTTTTCCCGACTATTTCTGAGACCACAACATTTGATGTTCTTTCCTCTTCAACCTTCAGATGTCAATTTTAACCATCATCCCAGCTGAATGCTGATATTCAGAGTCATCATTCCAGACCCTTAACTAGCACCCTTAGGGCTGTGCTGTCCTTCAGTTTACCTGTCCTGAGAAAGCTGCGCCTTCCAAGGACTTGATGAAATCACAGTAGACCTGATTTGCCCGCATGATGACGGTGGCTACGGCTTCTTGGTACTGTGGTGAAGAGGTGGCGAGCAGTGGAAGGGCAGCCAGTGGAATGTGATCCTGGCTATTGGAGAGGCAGCCTTCATCATAGCTATAGGGGCTCAGGCTGTGGAGAAAAGCCCATATGCAGGGGAGTTGTTAGTAATTACAGGTATGCCATTATTTTAGAGTACTGGAGTAGGGGGTTTGAGATGTTTCTCACTTGGACACCAGGGAGAAGGCCTCAGCGCAGATGGCAGGGCAAGGCACCAAGCGAATGGCAATGCGGCCCAAGGCTGCTGGATAGTGCACACGCATCACCGTCTCAAAGGCTGTGCTGATGGTGTTGACGTCACCTTGCTTGCTGCTCTGGTCACCACTGCCTGTGTCTAGGATGTTACCACCATGCAGAACCAGGATGAGGACATGGATCTTGGATGGTTGTAATGATTCCTGGGTGGAGCCATCCTAAAGGTAAGAAGATACAGCAAACTGTCAGTGACTGTCAGTGACCGGTGGACTCTTGAAAGGCAGGTAGAGAACTATTTTAACATTCTGTATTCAGCTATACAATTGGACAAAATGTAACTATAACGCTGTTACACCTCTAAACTAAACTTTGAGAATAATTTTATGCAGACTCATTCTCTAAGCATCAAAAATAATGCGGATAGGACGAAGAACAGTAACAAGGTTATTAAAAACTGCAAACATTAATAAAAATGTTCTGGCTGTGCTGCCTGCCTTGAAGGTAAGGGCAGAGGGTCAAAAAGGCCCAGATTTCAGTTGTAGCTCAACAATCAGCCCAGTATGTCTCTCCCAAAGTTGGGGTGCCCTTAGTGGGGACAGAGCCTAAAAATAGTTGTGTGCAGAGAACGTGACATGGACAACAGCATAAACCAGCACATACATGTACAGACATGCAGTTAAGTGTACCCCAAAGGTGCAATCCCACACATTGCCAAGTGTTTTTGAAAGGGTGTTGTCTGTTAATGTGTAATGAATAAAAATTCTAGTTGTCAGTTTGGGTCCAAATAGCAGCCACAATGTGATGGAGCTCAAACATGGATTATTCAGTCCAACTAATAATAGCAAGGACAAAACTAAAGGACTAAAACTAAAGGACTAAAACTAAAGGACAGGAGGAAGGACTGTGAGATGGCCAACAATTTCTGGGGATTTTATTTTGCAGGCCTGAAAGTTCAAACTCAACAATTTTGCTACTGAACATCAAGGTGAGTCCAGCATACTGATTTGTATTAATTTTAGAAGACAGATGGTAGCCATCAGTTCATCTCTCGTATTGTTACATGAGAATGCCCCTTTCACACACATACATTGGAAACAGACATGCTTATAAATGTCATAAAGCCATCACATTTTCATTAAGTGCTGTGAGGCTCTGGCAATCTTGCACGCACAGAGAATCTTTGGGGTTACCATTGGGTAATCTCAACTTCACACCATTCCCATGATGTACTGGGCTCAGGGATTTACTTACTGAGAGCTGTCTGGTTACCGTAACGGTGGGGACGACAAAACTGTTCACACAGCTGAATATCTGAACACAAGAGGACAGACAGGCTGATAGAAATAACCCAGTGGCTCCTGGTGACCAAAATTAACTCCCATTTCACTCCAACACTAAGTCTGAGAATCATGGGTGTTACTGTGACCCGCTGAATGCTTTAATACTATTACATGCAGAACCTAAAAAAAACTTCAGAGCCCTGTGCTGTACCTTTGTCATCCTTGTTTCTTTAGCACAACGACCAGAAATTATTTCAAAAGGAAACGCAAGAAAAGGAAGTTTCCATTTTAAAGGTTGTGGCTACATGTCTGACACAATATGTATAATAGTCTGTATAAGACTCAGACTATTATCTTGATCCTTTGTGGTTTAGTCAGGAAGTTTCTTGTGTCTAAGATAGCTTCTCTGTTAAATGAAATGAACAGAGAAGTTATCTCTGAGTTGCACAGCAGTCCAGCCAGATACGGGGGGGGGGTCGTGGGAGGCATTTATGCATGTGATTCAGTTTTGTTAGGGTTAAAGCACATAGAAAGATGACATTGGCCTCAAAGTGTGTTTATCTAACATGAGAAAGAAAAGTTGCTTTCCTCTGGTACATCTAGCAGTGGGTTCTGTACCTCATTGAGTGTCTCCACGCTGGTCACCACGGTGTAGTCTCCGGATGTTTCTTGATACAGCTCCCCTGTAAACAGGCATAGTTTAAAAAAATTTTAAAAAAGCCTTGGTTACCATGTTAGTCTGGCCAAAAGGGGCACAAGATTTTATTTATCTCAAGCTCAACCAATGTGCCACGGGCTTATATTCATAAATTGGCAAAAATGAAGTCAAGTCAAACTACAACTTTTTTGGTGGTAAAGGGAGCTCTTGGAAGAAAGACCTTAAAGAGTTTCAGCCTCTTCACTGCTCACAAATATTACAAAAGTGATTCTTAGAGTATTTGGCCTTTGAGGTCCTGCCATGATAAGAACCTCATATCCGCTCTTGGAACGGAGTGGTAAGCCATACCCAGCTATTACGATGTACTAATCTCATATTCCACAGCAAACCTAATCAATTACAGGAACTTTAGTAAGACACAAATTGTTCTTTTACAGCTAATCCTATTAGGAAAGCAGGGGATCTGAGAGTAGTTGGGTTAAATGAGAACACCCTAATGGAGCAACTGGCTTGTAATGGAAACCTGTAGCGTTCATGGCTGCTCTAACATAAGGAATAGCTCAGCAAAGGATGCAGATGTACTTAAAGGCTATGAGTGAGCAGAGACAAACGGAGGGCAACATCCCCTTTGGTTGGTACTGGTATCCCTGCGCACCTTGAGTTTCGTCAACATCGGCAGCCTCAATCTTGTCCATCAAATCATTGGAGCTCCACTTGGTGATCTCCTTGGGGAAGACAACCTCGCTGTCTGAGAGGTCCTCTGGAGAGAGAAAAATGAGAAAGAACCACCATTGAGTGATGTTACGTATCACTGTAATGTACGGTAATGCTTATAGTCCCATCAACCAGAATGAAATGATAACAAAACCCCCTTTTTTTTTTTGACCTGTGAGACTAGAAATGAGTGCTGCCAGTTTCAGGACTGTACTCATAGTTTCAATATTACATTAAAATACATCACATACAAACAATGACCAAGCATCACCAGTGGCCCTCACCACTGTGACAGTGTGACATTGTGGGTCAGGATCGATGAAAGCCAACTGCGATGCCAGCCACTAAATATTGTGGGCCTCCAAAAATAAACTAAATAATACAGCCACTAGTTGTAAAAGACAACAGTCCTTAACACTCATACTTCAAACCCAACATTGTTGAAAGCTAACAATACTTCAGTATCAGACTTTTCACAATGACCTACAGCAGGTGGTGAACTCCTTCAGTTATGACTTCTGCTGCAATAGCCATTCCATTAACATTGAATTTTATTATTCAGTAGATGCTTTTCTGAACAGTGTTAAGCTACTTACAGTAATTTACCCATTTATACAGAGAATAATTTTTTTATTTGAGTGATTCAAGGTATCTTTTTCGAGTGCATTAAAGCAGGAGGTGGGGCTCTAACTTGGGTCCTTCCAGCGCAAGGTGGCACCTTTAACCACTACTCTTCCTGACAGCCACGACTAGATTTAACAGGCTGTCATTTAAAAAACAAAATAAAATAAAATTGTATCCAACTGCTATATGACCTGGTCAGTTGGACTACTATGAACTGGAGTTTCTCCTTGGGATTCCATGTTACGCAAAGAAACAGACAAGACCCCCGATCAGCAATAGGCTCTAAACACCATCTGGTCACAAGGCTCATAAAAGCTAAACATGGGATTAAAGGAGGATAAGAATGCCCTAGAGAAATGTTTATATGCAACACCGCGACTGAAGGAATGATACCTTTGCATCTGTATGATGCCCAGAAGCTTTTTGCAAATTACTGAAAATAGGTATGAAGCGGTCATATCCCAAAATATACCGATTCCACTTGCAGGAATTTAACTTTACAGGCAGGCAGTTTTATTTGCTACCGCTACTCTGCCTAGGAGGCTTTTTTTTTAAAAATTATACGGGAACCGAATTCAGATTTCACGCACCTACCAACAGCTGAGCTGCATTAAACATTTATACTTATTCTTCTCTCCAAAGCAGATTACAACACTTATTTACCTGAAATTAGCAGACTCATTTATCCAATGTACTTTCAGTACTCAATACACTGCAGCAAACTCCCTATGACCACTCACCAAATTATACCTCAGAGCAACCTAACACTCACCAGTGGTTGGCAGTCACCACGTGCCTTTGGAATCACAAAAGGAAGTGCATGCACACACAAGAGGAATGCAGGAAGAGAGCATTACAGAATCAATAATGAGGAGAAACTGCCTTTTTATGTTGTTAAAATAATGTTGACCAATGTAATTGGCCATAAATCTTTACCATAGGAACATAGAAGTTTGTACCATGAACACTGAAGGTAATAACATGTTCGAATCATGACAATTCACCTTACAACGGGCTTTTTCAGGAAGGAATTACCTTCCTAAAGTGTGGAAAGACTATGTATTTGTACACACACGCAGCATCTGTACGCAGAACTTTGGTGTAATTCTTTTAAAATTCAACTGACGACCTAAAGTACTACTGCTTTGTATTATAAACATAGATACGATCACTTTCACGTGTACCAGCATTAATGCTTGTAAACTTCCTAAAGCTTTGTGCTCCACAAATGTGACCCATGCTGAGAAGAATTCCCATCAGGACCATTAAAATAATGCAAAGCCAGCTTCATCTCAGTGGATTACGATTGGTGATTTTCTGCAATTCTGTTCACGTCTGCTAATATTATCAGTTTAATTGCTGATGTTATTATTCATTGAGGACAGCCAATGCCCTTCTTCCAGGACAGCCTCCAATGCCAAGGGAGCCTGCCCAACTCTTGACCTCTGTGCTGTGATGAATTTTAAATACATTCTTAAAACATCTGACAGAGTATACGGTCATGGTCAAGTCTTTCTCATAAAGACTAGTTTGTAAAGGGATGTTATACACGAGCACAAACTAAAGCTTAAATAAAAAAGAAAACATTCAGCAATGGAAGTGATGCTTCATGTAGCAGTGCTCAATTCTTTTCCCTCATCGTACAGCCATAAATTTGGTCTTATATGGTTCACATTAATTTAAGAAACTTCTTAGTAAGAGGAACAGGTGCAACAAAAACTGTGTTGCCCATTCTGATAAACTTGCCTCTTCTAGCATGCATGAATGTATTTTGTACCAGAGGTGAAAGAGAAGACAAAATTTTTCTCTTTTGACAGCTCCATTATACTTACTCTGTAGTTTGCAGTTACTTGATCAAATATTCTTGCAGCAGGATTTCACAAAACATTTGGCAAAATACACTATGTATGGCCAAAAGTATGTGGACCTTCCTTCTAATAGTCAACTTAAGGTATTTCAGTCACACCCACGCAGCACATTCTAGACAATTGTGTGTTTCTAACTTTGTGGCCACAGTTTGGCGATTATCCTTTCCTGCTCCAGCATGACTGTGTCCCTCCTCCCATGCACAAAGCAAGCTACATAAACACATGGTTGGCCCAAGCTGGTGTGGAAGAACTTGAGTTGCTGTACAGAGCCCTGACCTCAACCCCCCTTGAACACCTTTGGGATGAACTAGAATGTCGACCGCAAGGCAGGCCTTCTCGGCCAACACTGATGCCTGCTGCTCTGGAGGCTGAGTGGGAGCAAATCTGCAGTCATGTTCCAAAATTTGGTGGAATGCCTTCCCAGAAATTGGAGGCTATTACAGCAGCAAAGGGGAAACAACTCCATATTAATTCCTATGGGTTTCAAATGAGAAGTTTAGCCAGCACATATGGGTGTGATGCTCAATTGTCCACATACTTTTGGCCATATAGTGTGTGTATGTGTGTGTGTGTGTATTATATATGACAAAGCTAAGGAAAAATCTATAATAAAAAAGGATTCATGAATGTGATATGAATAATTACTTTATACAGCCTACAGCATATGAAAAACTTAACACTTTGGCTGTGTTCCAGAAGCTGTTATAGTAATAGCCAAACACAAGATATTCCGTGAGATCATATGCGACACAGGTAGTAGTAGGAAAACATCATAAGCATGATTGTACTGGAGGAAAGTTGACAGGAAGCATAGTTCTAAGTCATGGTCCTGACCCAGTGCTTCAGGCTGAGATGCATAATTTCAAGTCGCTGGTTGTCTGTGAGGAAAGACCTAAGATCCTTTGGCCAGCAGTGCCTCACCTGTTCCATCACACAGCTCACTGTGTCACAGAAAGCTGCTGACTAGCGGAAAGTCCACAGAAATGGCAAGCAAGAGAGTCAGCGATACAGCAGGCATGTAGTAGTTAAAAGTAGAACTTGGACAGACTTCATTTTAGCCAGTTCTTGTCAAATATGAACCTGATCTGCAGGTAATCGGGTATTGCATACAACTGTACCCTAAGAACAATATCACTTAATGTACAACAACGTAAATTTGTGTTAAAAATGAACACAGCAGGACAAAACATTTGTTAAAAATGTTACTTTTTTAGTTGCAGTACAGGGAAGGGGACAAATAAAAGGGACATTAAAGCGACATGTATGACCCTCGCTTAATAACGGAACAATGAATTCCCTGCTTCCTTTGAGTTTGGTCCAATGACAACAATTCTTCTGCTGTGAGGAATGACAAGAGCACTGCTAGTATATTATCCTCTTTGGAATCAGTGGCATCTGGATGAAAGTCAGAAACAGAAGGCTGTTCCCCCCCCAACAACAAACACATGCAAAAAATACATGCTTTATTAATGCTCAAGTATATGAAAAAGTAAAAAGAATCAAATATGACCAAATCTACGGTTTTATCAACATTTTCTACTCATGCACACTACCAAATAAAGATGACCGCCTTCATCTTTGGATAATGGTTTTACCGAAAGTTAGAAGGCACAGATTTAAATGCAGTTTTTAAAAAAAAAAAAAAAAATCTCCGAAGACTACATCCAGAAAAGTGCGAGAGCAGCAAGAGCAGAGGCAGACTTAGTTTCTTCAGTGCTAGTAGAGTCAGCGACCCACTGGCCACAGACCTGAACAGCATCCGCGTGCTGTCCACCCAAGCCAACTCACTGCCTTTGCAGGTTCAGTGTTTGGTGGTTGTCCAGGCAGTTAAAAAAATAATCTGTAGTAAAGAAAATGCATTGGAAGTCAGACAGGCACAGCACTGTCACTCACAGCATACAGCGGGCAGGACGTGACTATGACATGCTAAACAATGGCCTACTGCAGAGGACAACATGGGGGGGGGGCAGGCGACGGTGCTGAAGTAAATACCATGAGCATCGAAGAACTCTTCATCTGAGCTGTCCTCGGAGTCCCGTGCGATGCTCTGCATCCTCCACTCCGAGATACTCTGGCGTGATGGGCTCCCTGTCAAGGGAAAAGGACATTAGTGCTTCACCCAAACTGGTATACCTGTGCAACCTGCCAGCCTTCAGCCTGTGACCTGCAGGTATGAGGAGGAAAGGAAGAGGAACCAATGGGACTGCTCACAAAGGCAAAAGCAAATAACTCCAAAATAACTTTATAAACAATGGATTCAATGCTATTTGACAACATTTTTGTCCACAGAATACTTACGGCAAATGCCTATCATGCAGGACATTTTAGATGATCCAGACACTGATTTTATTTGGGGAGGAGGGAACAAACTGCAAAGTATACTAACAACATAGATTATCATTATAATGACTGATTTCAAGTAACGTCTATCCCAGCTGAGATCAGATCAAAGCATAAATAACAGAACTCTGAAGAGTTCATTCTGCCAGAAATCTTTCCACTTCCTTCATTTCACTGTAGTGCATTTGTGAGCCAATCCATTCAGTGCAGAGCAGCCAGTGTGTCATATCTAAGCAAATGGCTTTTATCTGTGCATGAATGAAAAAAGAAAGCAGGGCTCTCAGGGCAAAGTGCTGTGTTTGTGAGCTTCCACGCGATAAAACGGGTTGCAACCCACAAACTCCTCCAGTTAGGAATGAATGCGATCGGGGGGTTAATCGCTGCAGCAAAGCAGCAGCCCATGTTTGGAGCCAAGTGGGGCCGGCCTGCAGAAACGGAACAACCAAACTTTTAAAACCGACAATTATTCCTGAAAAATGCTAGCCTCGTTTAAACTGATGACAATTTTCCATAAGCATAAGAGTAAAGAATGCACCCTTGTAAATAACAAAAAAAAAAAAAAGAGAATAACACTATAGAACATGTTGAGTGTGACCCATGGTTTCTCATTGAAGTGGTGCTGACCCTCTTCCTGTAAAGCTGGACATTAGAAACTCAACTGGTACACTGACAGGGCCCCTTTTACCAAAGTACTTATCAGTTGCTGAATTTGTAAAAAAGTGGAAAATATGTTCAATTTTCTAAGAAGGGAACTTTCCTGAGGAAAACACCGAACCTTAAGTATCCAAATAAGTAGCACAGAAATACTGATACCTTCACAATAAATTTAAAAAAAAAAAAAAATGTTCTTCCAAAAACAGAACAGCAGTTCTTGTGCTCCTTCTTCCGGTGTTATTACTGTTAGAAGGGCATGAAGGGAACCAGGCTGCTTACTGCCTGATCTTCATGCTGGAGCAGGGAGTGGGGGTGGTACTAGGTGTGAGTGGGGACGCTGAGATTGTATGACAGCCTTGTATGTCCACTCCAGAGAAATGCTGGGAGGGAACATCACTGTAAAGATGGATGGTTTCCCCTGGGCTAGGAGCTGTCGTCAGAACCGGCACTATAAATAGCCTGCATGGAGAGCGCGGGAGCGAAAGCGAGCGAGAGAATAGCGGGGCGGAGGTGGAAAGGCTTCTAAACTGCGGGGGGTGTGTAGGCAGGGGGAAGTGATTGCATAAATGAACCTATGAATGGAGCTCATGAGACAGAAAGCGTGGAGCAAACACAAGCAAAGCTTTCAAAAGGAAAGACTAGGCTGCTTCCCATCACACCAAGCACTTCTTGCCTTCCCTGTGCTCCTACATCCACAAGATAGAAAATCAGGGCCAATGCTCATGGTGCCAAAGATGGAAACAAGCAACTAACACAGGCAGCATGGATAGAGCCTCCCGGTTGATGTTCGGGTGTTCAGGATGACACCCTGCAGCCCAAGGGAAAGCAGCCAGGGAGAGGAATTTAATCAAAGCCTATGGGGAGATGTGCGTGGAGGCCGGAACAGGGTCTCTGACAGATCGCCAGTAGACATATAACAAGCTGTCATCCAGACACCCACATCCCATCATCCCCCTAGGGTTGGACTGACATTAGTTCTATAACCATATGTCCATTTTCAGATTTGTTTTCCCCCATCTTTATGAGCACTTCCCATTTACTTAATTTAAATTTAAAAAATGTGGTTTCCAAAAGCAGACAAAAAAGTGGAGCAATGCAAACAAGTCAATCATTCAGCTATTTTGTGCCTTTTGGTGGTTTTACATACAAACCACATACATGCACACAGGCACATACACACATATATAGAAAGAGATGATGGATCTGCATTAAGAAGGGTCAGCGGGATACTGGTTTTAACTGTGGTAAAGTGCAACTACTGATGTTTTACTTCTCATGCTTAATTTCCATGTAAGAGTCACACAAGCTGCATTTACCTCCTCTCTTGGATGAGCGTGATGACCTGGAGGAGGTGGACCACTGCTTGGTGAGACCTGCCCGTGCCTGCAGCGTGTCTCCTGATCCTGCCAGCCCCTCCGCTTCAATGGAGCTGATTACCTCCTTGGTACCCTGATCCTTCTCGGGAGAGCCGGTGGCACGGCCTGTGTCGGTCATCTCCTCCGTGCAGCTGAACTGTGCCATCTTCTGTGCCAGCATTAGCTGCGTCTCCAGCTCCAGTTGTCGAATGTCCTCCATGGTAAGGCCGCACCATTCATCCTGCCAGCACCAGGCCTGGCGGTGAGCTCGCACCATCACCTTCCGGAGCCCTGCAGGAACGTGCCAAACACCGAGATCACATTCCACAATCCGTCACATCACACAAAGTTTACCGTGTCCTTATGTGTGGCTGTGCACCTTGTCTGGGTGAAGTATTTGGGGTAATAGGAAGGAGGATGCGGGCCAAGTGGCGATAAAGATAAAAAACAGACTGTGGTTAGGTGAACAGGCAAGAGGGTTTCAAGAAAAATGGTCCACTGGTACCATGTTCCAGTGACACACCATTCACAGCTACTGCTAACAGCTCCACCGCTGACTATGCCCTGCCCTATCCCCCACCATTCGTCTTGTCCTTATCTACCCCCATCAGAAAACAACAACAGAAACAGGGGATTAGAAGGGTGCATTAAAGAAGCCTGCAGACTTCCTGCAGCAGGCGATGGAGAGCCATTAGTGCGCTCCACGTCTGCGTGTCTCCAGGCCCAGGTTGCCCATTCCGCCACAATCATTGCACTGCTGGGGCCTAATTGATGGGCTGCCTCGGCCTCTCTCTCAGGCATTCTTTACTCAAAATGGGCTGAAAGGAGCTGCAGGGACTGACACCCTGGAGTCAGCCAGCAGTACGTCTTACCGGGCTGCTCCTCCATCACTGCAAAGGGCAGAGTGACGGGTGGATTCGAACTTTTAAGAGATGCGAGTTTAAAAATCAAGTGAGATGATGCAGCTGTACTACTGAGCTCTGTGCTCAGCACCAGATACTCCACAAAGGCCCAATTGTAAAAAGAAAGAAAAACACTTGACATAGAAAAAATAAAATGCGAACTTGGAATGAAATGACCTTTATTTTATCAGTGTGCTAAAAAGGAAACAAATTACTTGGTTCTCACCAACCCAGCTGTAAAACCCCACAGGCCAAACAGCAATTATTTTTAATACCGAGAACAGTCGCTGATGGGCAGGAACGATGGGTAACAGTTATTGGACAAAAACGCACATGGAAAATGCAACAACAGCGAGCGGTGCTCTTAATTTAGTCGGAAGAAAGATTAGGTGCTAATGGAGCAGTTAACAGGCCTGACCGAAAAGATAGGGTGACACACTCCCCTCGCTGTGTACTGTATCCTAGTTGTCAGCCTCCCAAAGAATTTTTAACTCCATCAATAGGATTTCATTTAGAGCAGGTTAATGATTAAGGAGATAAAGGCCAGCTTTCTGGGCTGCTGGTTCTCTGGCAGGCCCCTTTGACACCTGGTGTCTGCCTACGCACAGCCGATAACAAAGTCAACCAAGCACGAAGCACCGCACGAAAACAGAGCAGCAAGCAAGCCGTGGACTCAGATTAGCGCCAGGTCTCTGTTTATATAAGTGTTCTAAAAGCTGTCTTCGCTGCAGCAACAAACCACTGACATTTGAAGGTGGGTGGGTTGTGTGTGGGGAGGGTGTGGAGGAAGCGCTGTTCCAAGCAAGTAGAAAATGAGCAGAGATGTACAACCGAGGAATGGCTGGTTGGCCTGGTCAACAACTGCAGATGATAAACAAAGCAGACAGCACTGGGTGAGCCCAAAGTTTCAAATACAATTGCAGTAACTTGAAACGTAATATTCAAAATGGCATGTGCATGGTCCCCGTCGTTCTTTCCTGACACTCCAGCTGTCAGACATGAAGGACCCTTCTGATATTTTTATATTTCCTCTCAAGAACCTTAACATATGCCATGAGATAAGGCTGATCTTCATCATATTTAAAGCAGTACATTAAACACCAGAGGTGCCTCTTGTCTCCTGAAGATTTACATTCTCTGTCACAAAGGGCCAAGCAGATGCTGTGCAATGTGATGTAACTGCTACAGGGATGCATGCGTATCTGCAGTGCAAACAAGCTGCTGCACAACATGACGTCACCACTACAGGGTTGCACATCTGCAAAGTATAACAGGTGGCTAATGTTGCATCTACATAAAAATTGGCACTAAAATGAGGTCTGCTTGCAGGTGACACATTGCCTAATGAGCAAGGTATAACAAACGGTCCTCAACAACCAGGGCAGAACCAACAGAGCCTCATAATCAGGGCATAACCAGGAGAGCCCAACAACCAGGGTATAAGCATCAGTACCATGTAAATGGGGTATATCCAGGAGAGCCCAACAAGCAGGGTACGGTGAATAGGGGCTAATGATCACGGTGTCACAACAAATCCGCCATGGGACACTATTAGCTGTCCTCATTGCTTTGAAAAAATGCAACTGACCCCATAGCAATTTAAATGGAGAATGGGGATCACTGAAGATGTGTGAATGAAATATGAAAATGGACTACCATTTATCTATTTATATAGATATTCTAAAATTGATGTATAATTCCTATATAGGCTTATACAGAGCCCAGTGATCAGGGCATAACAATGCATTAACCTGCTTCACCATGTTTGTTATGCTGGTTAATACAGTACATCCTGACACTTTTCTACTTGTCTTCGCCCCATCACTCCCACTCCACTTACGCACCCACGTCATGGATGAAACGCTCGATTTTGGACTGCATGCCCCAGTAACGGAACTCCACTTTGCACAGTTTGTAGGCACACATGATGGGTGTTTTGTCCGGGTTGTTCTTGAACTCCTCTATCCAGTCTTCTGCTAGGGGCCCCCTCTTGGTCTTCACAGATTTATAAAGCTTGGGGTCCTCCTCTGCCTTGTACTCGTTGGGGGGGATGGGGTCCTTCACAATGTCAATGGGATCTGCATGGGGGAAGGAGCAGTCATCATCATGGAAATTCAGTTTAAATAAAAAAAAAAAAAAAAAAAAAAAAAGCCACCATTCACTTATCTGCCTAACACAACTAAATTATGTCTGTCAGTATGGAAGTTCCCCCAAAGTCTTGATTCCAGCAAAACCTTAGATTTGTAAAAATTAGAAACATGGATAGGATGTCTCTCTTCAAGCTGCTCAGCCAGTAGTGATCACATTATGTTATACATGAGAAAGCGCTCTGGAGTGCTGCTGGGTCAGTAAGAAGTGCAGTTGACTGTAACCCCAAATGGACTGTCTGGCTAGCTGCTCTGCATTGCCAAGTCAAAGACAGCCGGCACAGCCACTAGATGTCCCCACTGCCATCTGCAGTGCATTCTTGTGACCCAGGTGAGGTCATGTAACACATACGAAGCTCACTTTTCCAGGAGTGTTGTCGCTGTTTTAGTTGTCACCCTTATTCCACAATGCACTTGAGTGCAAGAACCACTGTGCCAAAATTGTGGTGGTGCAACAGGCTTGTAGTCTGACTCTCAAGGTAAATGTGAGTGACAGTGTGGTTACCACTTTCAGCAACACCAGCAAGATACACTTTTAAATTAAGTCAACCTGTACATGCAAGATGGTAGCTAGCTCTTAAAAAAGGTGTAGCTCATTAAAAAAAAAAAAAAAAACCTTGTACAAATATAGTGGAATAATGCATAATTTAATTTTGATTCTCTAAATATGGTCTTACATTCGGTTTGAGAAAAAAATAACATTAACATTCAGTTCCAGTTATTTATGAATTAATTGATTTATTTTCTGCGAGAGACAACACCCAGTTTCCTAACTGCAGCACCTCAATGAAAAAAGGGCCATCATACTGGTAATCAAGCCAGGAGTCATGTCAAGTGTGGCAGCAGTGACATCATGCACAACAGCACTGAGCATCTTACTGTAATGTAGAGAGCAATTAGTTGAAAATGCATTTCAGTCATCGTGCTGGAAACAATTAGGGTTAAGCATCCCGTGTTCATCGACATTTAAAACCACTCCGGAAAGATTATTAAATTATTTCATTTTGGAGAGCTAAAAAGTAAAAACCACAGAGTTAGCTTACCATGCATTTCCTCCATTATCACTGCTCAACATTGTACTAGCATGACTGCAGAGGATTGATACAATTTAATGTGTTTTGGCACTTCCTCTCCACTAATCTAGGATCAGTACAGTCATGCAGTGAATCACTGGGCTGCTCAAGGACTGGACTGGGACCATTGTGACTAAAGAAAGTGGACTTCAGCATACCTAGACTCCTCTGTCTCCTCTCTGCAGAAGACAGGTTGAAGACATCCACCTGGTTCCCCATGTCGGGCTTATAGTACGTCTCAATGTCAATGGAGAACTTCTCCACAAAGGGGCAGGTGTACCTGCGGAGGCAGAGCACTAATTCAGAGTGGGAACTCAGCATGGCAGTGGATGGCAGTAAATGTCCCCAGGGCTCCCCAAAGTCCTGGTACAGGGCTCTGCTAATTGACATCTCCTGTCCTTCTTCCATGCGTGGGGGGAGGCTTTGTGGCAAATGGGCTGTAGATGGAGAAACAGACTCACAGGCTGGCAGCAAACAAGTCAGGAGATCAAAATGACAAAAGTGAACATCAAGCAATATAGAAAAGAGCAGTAAAGAAAAGAGAAGTGTGTTCAGAAGAGAGTCCAGAGCCCTTGCTTCCTGGCCAGTTCTTCTCTGATTCAGAGCTGATCCAAGCAGAAGTGCTGCCAGTGGTTTGCAGAGCTGCTGCGCTGATACACTCTCCAGCCCAGCCATGCGCAATTCGTGGCCCTATTTTTAGCACTAATGCCAGCAACCGTGACTCCTTCCATATGCACATGTGCTGATGAGGTTGAGGGTTTCAATAGGGTGGGGTTGTGCAGCACAGCATCAGAGAAGCAAGTAGCTAAGCACAAGCAATCTTCAGAACACAAACATATCTAGGAGAACATGCAGCAGGAGATAAGAGGATGGACCCAAACAAACAAATGTAGAATCTTGGATCATAAAGGTAATGAGCAAGGTGGATGCTACCCACTGGCTGCCCTAAAAACTAAGTCCAGTTTTGGAACTCCGATTCCTCTGTAAATAAGCTTCAGGCATCATACCTCTTCCTTGCAGCCTAACGTATCAGTACACCCTGCCGTACTTACATTTGTTCCAGATTTGCCACAAGGACTTCTTGATGGCTTGCTAATGTCATGATGGTTTTGGTATAAAGAAGGGGTCACATTCTGAGGGGGGATCTTACTCAGCGCAGCAGAAGGAGAGAATGTGTGAATGAGTGAAAGCCACATGTTGGGGCTTCCAAAATCAGGGAGTCAGCAAGCTTCAGGGCAGGTCCAAACAAAATGGTAGCCTGACGTGGGGAGTTGCCAAGCCTGTCTGATAAACATGTTAGCAGTCACTTCCTGGGCACCTTCTCTCATGCCAGGCACTGATGGCTGCCTGGTCTGCAAGAAACAGCACTCCCGTCAACACCACCCAGCACCCCACAGGCTCAGCAATACCCACAGCGAAGAGGAATTGATTCACGCTCATCTCCATTGCCACTTATCAAAGCGAGCGATGCCCAGACATCCTGCCTGTTCACAGGCCTTTCGACAATTGATTCTGGAGCAGCTGTTGAACCATTATTAGAAAACCATTAAAAATATGTTACACTCCAATATTCAGTAACATTCTCTTTTCTCTAGTGTTACTTATAATGTTAAGCTACATACAGTTATTTATTCATTTTACAGCTGGGAAATTTTTACCATAACAATTCAGGGCTCAGGAGTGCTATAACACAAAGGGGGACTTGAACCTTCAACCTCTTGAATTCAGAGACAGCAGATCAAACCAATAAACCTTAAGTGGGGGAAAAAGAAAAAAAAAAAAAAAAGACTGTTGGAGACTGTAATTCGCCTTTTATTTTTCCCCAGTAATGTTATCATGAGCACCAATGCATCTTGACAGAGACTTGAGGTGTACCTGCAGGCACAGACTGTAAGGGCATGGAACCCATAACCTTGACATCAGTAGCACAATGATCCAATTCGCTTGACTAATAGCACCTCTGGTATGACAAAAAAGTAGGTAATGGTAGATGAGTTGGGGATAAGAGAAACTTAAGATCAAGACACACGTCATGCAATAGAGGCTGCATATTCAGTTCCTCTGACCTTTAAGTGTGCAGGGATTAGCTCCTACTTTTTCCCTTAGCATCAAACATTTAAAACCTTTTCTTCCCCCTACATAAAAAGGTTTTTTTAAACATGCTGCTATTTTGCTTTTTATAAAATTGCTACATTGTGTTGCATTAAACAATTAGATATTTGGACCAATTAAGCCATGATTCAAATAGATTTAAATGAAAAGCAGATGGGTGTTTGGGATGGCACCCACATATTCTTACCGTGTGCGTGTGTATGGGTAGGCATTCCAGGACTCCTCCTCCACCCGCAGCGCAGCCTTAGGCAGGATGGAGCGGAACCAGCTGGGGATGTGCATGCCAATGTGGTACACTTTATGGGTGTATTGGCCAGAACCGCCCGGGCCATCCGTGTATGGCCGGTTCTCCAGGATCTCCACCCCGCTACCTTCTCCGCACGTCTCCTCACGACTCTTTTTCTGCAGTGGGAGGGAAGAAAAAGGGTGAGGCGCTCTCTTCTCTTTGCAGAAGTCTCAGCCACAATGGATGCCCAACTCAAGAGCACAACGCAAGTTCAGCGGGAGTGACTAGAAGCGATTTACCAAAACAGTCCGGACTAAGACAGAGATTCACTCCTCCGCTAGGTGGTGCTAGTTGTTATGAGCGGTCTTGTTGTATTAATAAGTAAATGATTACAGGGAGAATATTAGCTAATATTAATAATAACAATAACCAATTTGAGTTGGAAGATATTTCTTGTTAACTTGCTCCTTTCTTAGTGGCAAGAGCCCTTGATACTTTTTAGCGCGACTTCTGAGTTACAGATGAATTTCTTGCCATGCAAAATGTGTCTCAATTTAGATGAACAATGTTCGGTTCAGCTGCATCTTGCTGTCTTCAGAATGAGAGAAAAGATTTAACAGGACACATCCTTCCAAAAGCTTTTTGCCTCTATAGCACATACCATCTGTCACTGCCTCTTACAAGAAGACGGCTAAAAATAATCAATAAATGGGAATATAAACATTGCAGTCACATCCAAGAGATGTCTCCTGCTGACAGCAAGCCAGAGGAACCGCACCCTGCGTGCTTACTCTTCTGCGGTGGCAGCAGCAGCCGTGGGAGGCAGGTAAAATTGAAAGCCAAGGTTGTCTGATGCGGCGACTTCACCTGACAGCACTTTTGCTTATTCAGGTCTTTTCCTTGGGAATTTATGCTGAGGGTGGCGAGTACTCGTCTGCTGAACAGACAGTAAATAGACAGAAACAGACGGGAATTGGGACTAGGTGCATGTGCACCCCTTGTCTCTCGAAATCCTCCACTTCTCCTCTTATCGCGCTCTTGACCGTTCAGTTTTTTTCTTGAGTCGAGATTACCACCGTGTGTCATGGTATACGTTACACTACTTCTTATGACCTCCAGGCTGCGACCCTGCCATGGGGATGACATGGAGGGTAAGAGTCATGTGAAAAAAGAAACAAAGATCTCAAAAACAGTTAATCTGCAAGACAGGAGATACCCACTGACAGCACACCCACTGGCTGACAGTGTCAGCCCGAGGTAAAACCTTCACATAATAGTTTGAAAAAGCAGTCCTATTAAAAGCAGATTTACTGCTGGGAGAAGTCCAGGAGGTGAACAGAGGGACTGACAGGAGGCTGTCAACAAACTGTCTTGGGGATGGAATGAAAAAGTCCAGAAAAATTCTCAATTCTTCCTGCTAGCCAGGGACTTTAAACAAACACCAAAATCTAAACACATACTCACATGGGCTATCCCAGGCCTGAACAACCATCACTGGCCAAAGCCCTACATTACCGTCAATGGTGTCTATATATAGACACTTTTTCCGTAAATGGTACAGGGATAATTTGTTTGCCACAAATATAAATTTTTTTTTCCCTCAAAGCCTCTCCTCGGGGGGCTATAAGCAATTCCGTTTAGCTCTATTCTAGCACATCATTAGTTCCCCATCGGTTTACAGCAATAAAGCACGCTCGGTTCAGCAGACTCTCTCCATCTGCTGTTCACTCCTATGAGCTCTGTTATGTAGGCAGCTCCCTGGTGAGGGTGCCAGCGCTGGTCTGCCTGTGGGTGTGCGGCTCACTGGTCTGGTCCCCCATGTGGGATCCAGCAAGGATGGAGGAGGCAAAAAGATCAGCCCACGAGAAGACGAACACTGGGCAGCAGGATAGAGGAGCAGCGCTGCACAGGAAAAAGCTGGAGCACTGGCTGCACGACAGAGCAAAGCCACGGCACAGCCTTAGGTCAAACAGTACAGGGGCAACCACTGAGACCAGATTCCAGAAGTTGGTCATGTCAAAAAGTATGGAAATCTGACAAAAATCTGAGTGCCAGTTCACAGAAGATGCATGTGTTTGTTGGGTCACAGAATTCACTGCCATCTAACAGCCAACAGCAGGAACTGTTTGCGCCTGATGGGCTGGATTTGCACATTTAATAGCAGGTGCTTGAAAAAGGTGTTCATGAGATGCAAACCTTCAACAGAGTAATGATGTGAGTAAGATGCTTCACTTGCCAAAACTGTACAGTCATGCTGCAAAATTTAATTCTTGGATCATGACATGCTTTATATAGTTGATGCATTAACTGACTTACATATTTTAATCAACGGGTTAATGGGAAAGCTGGTCTGTTTTTAACTGTAATTTGATTCCTATCGTTGCCTTAAGCCTCCTAGCAAATCGCCATTCTTCTGTAGATGATCTTGGGGAAGGAGCATCTTCGGGTGCTCTTTGAAAGGAACCTCACCTTCACTTCAACTAAATTATGCACGGTGTTTTCCAGGCGGATTAACACAGCGCTCCCCAAAATCAGTCTCGGTAAACCTGGATGTGTGCTGCGTTTGTTCCAACTCCGTTCGCAATGAATTACCTTCGATTGAGCTGCTTACTGAAGGAATCGCATGATTCAAATCGCATTGTTCTGAATATGTTGGATGAATTTTTTTTTCAGCTGATCTTTTGTTGGACCCCAATGCATCTAAAGACTCAAACGCATGTTCCATTTATCTTTTGCTTTTGTCATAAAATAACAAAATCAGGTGACATATTAGCACAAAAGCACCTTTGAGAAAAGAAATAATTGGTACCTATAACAATTATACAGTAATGGTACTGAATAACTTATACTGGGGGAGGGGTATGAGGATGTTTTTCTCCTCTACAGTGATGGGAGTTCCCCACAGTGAACTCTCACGTCCTGCATTTTAAAGCACAGAGGAGGACACCCATGTAGCCCCACCGATCACTACAGACTGCCAACTCAAAGCTCCTGCTTAGATGATGCCTATAAAGCGGCACACAATGCACAGGCAGAAGCAACCTCTGACCCTCAAGCAATCTAGTTAACCACATAAAAGGATTCTAGAAAAGCAGAGTACAACGTGTGACAGGTGTGGCATAAGCTCTTACCTTCTCATTGTCCTCACAGGACACCAAGAAATGTTTAACAACAATCCTGTCTACTTAAGTCCTGACGTACAATATGCTCCCTGTACTTACTACACAATGAGGTGTCCGATGTCACATTTATTCACTTAGCAGATGCTTTTATCCTAAGTGGAATGCAATTAAAGGCAAACAAAAGTACATTTGACCAAGACAAAGAGTTAGAAACCCATGAGTAAAGCAGTTTGTTTGTCTAACAGCAGTACTTCTTCCGGGGGCACAGTACATGAGTAGCTGCATATAGGAGACACAAAGGTGTTCATACAAGATGGTATAAATGGATAGAGAAGATAGGAGATTCATAGAAAAGCCACAAAAAGATGTGCTTGAGACTCTTCCTGAATGCAGGAGAGGGGGAGCTCAATCCACCACACATCAGAGCAAAAACCAGGAAGCTATAGGCTTTCAATTTTGGATCTCCTGAGTGTGGGACCACCTAAGCACAGTCAACGGTGGTGGAGGAGCACAGCTTTTGCTGAGGTGTAGGGAAAGATCACGCTCTGTATGCATTCCAGATTAAATCCTTTGACCACCTTGTAGGTTGTCACCACAGTCTTGAACTTGAGACAAAAAGCTACTGGAAGCCAATGGATTTTTTATTTATTTAGCTGATACTTTTCTCCAAAGAGACGTTAAGCTACTTATTACAATTCATCCATTTATACAGCTAGGTAGTTTGTGCCGGAGTATTTCACGGTAGGGTTCTATAACAAGAGGTGGGATTCAAACTTGGGTCCTTTAATCGGTGCTTAATTGGTTATGTCTGTGTTTGGGTTTAATTATAGTTTATTACAGTTTATTATTTGTTATTAAGCTTTGTATTTTGTCAGCTGGCTAGTCTGAGCTTTTGCACATTTATCTGTTGGCTCCTCACCAGTTGCTGCCTAATGCCATAAACAGATGGGATTAGTATTAACGTTGGCATACTCCTGAGGTGCGGAGGAAACCTCTCTGGAACAGCAGGAGCAAAAAGGGTGATGTGCATTGTAGGGAATTCACCCTTTTCCTCCACAAATGCTGTATGAACAATGCCCTCTATACTGAAATTCTGATTCCCACCCAAAAAAAAAAAAAGAGTAGGGAGATGGCAGGTCCAAAAACAGATGGGCAGTGACAAAAAAAACGACAGTGATAAAGTATGAGATAGAAGGGAAGCAAAGAGGAATGAGAACATTCACACCTGAGGTGATGCATAAAGAAGAGCAAAAAATTTTAACTTTGTAAAATACAGACATATTCTTATGTCAAGAAGTGTAAACAAAGTTAAAAGTCACACAAATTACTGCAATTTACCAAAAAGGCTATGCTGAGCACCTTTTAAGAAAAAGAAAAATTTGTTTGTTTTTTTTTTGCTGCCACTGCCATTCTTTGATGTGACAGCCAAAGTGGACCTCACCTCACCCATCATTCTCCAGTCCATCACAAATCCCCATGGATCTTTAGCATTAAAAGGTTCAACTTATATAAAGTTTGGAAAAAAGTGCTCCTTTATGTTGTTTTTCCTAGTGCAAGCAAAATTAATACATCTTATTACATGTCAATTTTGCTCATAGTGCTGAGAACTTGTTGCAACAAAAACAAACTACTGATATTATGAAAATGGCTGAAAATAAAGCTATGCCGTTTCTCCACAAGTTGTGTGATTATGGATTCCATGTCAAATGCATCTCAGTGCATCTTCTGCCCAGTGAGGCCATCAGGTGGTATAGCAGTTAGAACTACTGCCTTTCTCTCAAAGGACCCAGGTTTGGATTCCACCTTCTGCTGCAGTACCCTTGATCAAGGCACTTACGCTGAACTGCTTCAGCAGAAGTTGGCCCGCTGTATAAATGGGTAAATCATTGTAAGTAGCTCAATACTGCAAGTTCCTGGAAAAAACACCTGCTATATAAACAAATGTGCATGTATGTGTCAGCTGTGAATGAGCACACAGTTTTGCTTGTCTGTTTACAAAACAGACGGGCCAGCTGTCAAACTGGACCTTCAGTCTGGAGACCCTTTTGTGCTTTTATGGGCTATGCATTAGCAGCATGGGACACGATCTCTCTGGCCCTGCCGCCTCCATAGCGGTGACAGGTCGTTCATTAGCACTGGACCTGCTCTCAGTGCCCTGCCGGCATTTGAGGACACAGGCCAGGCCTCACAGGCCACTCCCGCACATGCCACTTCATTAGACTGATGACAGGTGCCACCGCCCCTAGGCTGCCTGGCCAGCATCAATCCTCCCCGCCAGCCACGCTTTTCACCCTGGCATTCAAAATAAATGAACAAAGATTAAATTAGAAGTGAATCGTCCCCCCCGTCCACTCTGCACAGGAGTCTGAGGCTGCACTAGCCACTGAAGTAGCCCTGACTGGTCTGCTGCCAGAGGAAGAAAAGGAGATGTTGGCCATTCAAACAAATATATGACCCCATGCTCCTGATACACAAATATTGTGTGTTTATTTCTCATCTGTATCCTACAGGCAGCTTCACAAACATAACTGGAAAATGAAAATGGATTGTGACAGTTGGAAAAAAGTGCTCTGGTGGCAAAAATTTTATAACGACTAAAGTTTTTACATTTCATTGGAACAATCAATTTAATAATTCTCAGGTAGAAACAAAGTTTAAAACAAAATAAACAGTAATGGACTAGGAATAAAGATCTAACTTTGAAGGTAGCGACAGAACAACAAAATAAAAGATTCTGGTAGAACCTGACTAACTAACCAGAGATGCTGTTGACATCATTTGCCCTCATACCTCAGTGTTCAGAATAGGATGAAAATTCACTATCAATAGGCATTAAATAAAAGGAAAAGGATGAAAGCAATATTTGTGTCCAGAATTTAGCCAGCATTAGGACTTGGTATATTTCACCGACAAAGTGAAGTCGAGAGGTCAAGAGACCCTGGCCAATACACCTTAACCGGTTCTGGATCTTGGGTTTGCCTGGATACAGTCATTCTCAATATGTTCTGATGTTTTGCCCTGAATGTAGAATTGGGCCTTGGAGAATTTCAGAAACTCTTGGAGCAAACAGAAACTGTCCTGGCCCTAAACATATACCAACAATAGATGCCAACAGTCCTGAGCAGATTCTTTACATGAATCTTCACACTTTTAATCTTTAAGTGGCTCCATCCCCAAGGTGCCTGCTCATAAGCATCATCAGCAAGAAGTAAAAGATCAGGGTGCTGGTGGTGAGGAGGGGACTTGTCAGAATGCAGTTGCCTTGGCAACACTGTTGCATCCATGACCATTGCTCTTCCTCCTCTTTCCTCAGGTCTGTCCTCACGCACAACAAACAAGTCATTAACGCCAGTGCCATGCTTGTTCTGATGTCAGCAGTAACCATGGCACCCTAAGAGGGACTCAGGCACTGTCCTTACGACTGTCCCCATCAGGAAACCAATGTAGGGCCAGTACAGGGATCTGATACCAGAGGTGAGGTACAAGAACTATCCCACACCAGCTAGCCTCCATACCAGAGCCATTGGCCAGCAGTCCATGGGGTATTCAGGATTGCACATTCTTCAGCTTCTATTCTTGGTGCTAAATAATGTTTGGCATTAGTATTAATAGTTCTGTTTTGATCACCATTATGCAAGTAATTGCTGAAGACCTGTGTTGGTTCTCTTGTCTCTTATTGAAGTATGAAAGAAGCTCTTTGAAAGCAAACATGAGGAGATCCAGTCAAACTGTCATTAATTCAGCAGAATCAGTCCAAGAGGAGCTTGTCCAGTCTTACGTCCGTCCTCCTGAAGTCCATTCCAACTCCTTGTTTTCATCACCAGAAGAAATGCAGAAATAACCCCAAATATGGCCTCCCCCCCCAATAAAAAAAACAAGCAACATAATTATAGAGCTGCTCAAATTCCTTAGATTGTGTTGTTAGTTTATGAAGAGATAAGATACTGTATGTAAGTAAGCACAGTTAGTGACAAACAGTATAAAAAAGTTGGGAGGGATGAAGAGAGTTGGGTAAGAGTTGATGTGAAGCAAGGTTGGGACTTAACATGAAGCTAAAATTAAATCTGGTTGTGAATATGGGACGTTCTCAACTAAATTACCAAGTTCCAACACTGAAGTCAAGGTGGGCTCCTGCACTGGCTGTGGCAAGTGACAGTATATGTGCACATGGGGAGGCCAGTTAACAGAGTTTGCTTACTTTTGTAGACTTTAAAAATCACATCAGTGAAAACTGAGCAACTGCAACAAATACCGAGTCAAGAAAAGTTCAATCAATGCAGAGTTAAAGAAGGTTCTGCAATCTCCACGAGAACTCATGCTGAACCATGGTGTGGGCTGCTTTTGCAAACCAACAATCTCTGCCAGGAAGCAAACATTGTTCACACCGTCTTCACCCACGCACGCACGCACCCACCCAAAGAGAGACCAGGCTTCAAATGGGAGCTAATCCACAGCCAAAAGCCCAGTTGTGCATCTTAATCCACTGCATTCATTGAGCCATAAGCAGCCATCTAAAAAATGTCACGTTTTGTTCTGTCCAACTCAAATGTAAATCGGAGATGTCTTTCCAAAACAAAACTCTCAACACTTGTCCAATCCCTTCTTGTGCCATCAAGCTCAAAAATCATAGCTGTCGCATCCAGAGACACAGTTTTCCAGCCTCCGTGAGGTACCAGGGTGTGATGGAGCACCGCAGTCAAGATAGCTGAGATTATGAGTGAAGACTCACCTGTATCATGTAGAGCTGCGCGATGCGGTACTCCTCCACACTCATAGGCATGGGGATGCGGTACTCCTTGATCAGCATGTTGAGCTGAGAAGGGTGGGGGATTTAAGGGTCGGGTTGGATGGTCTCTAGATGCACTGTGTCAAAAAACTGCTGAACAACTCATTGATGAAACCTGCAAGACAAAAAAAAGAAAAAAAAAAAGATCAACTGTTAAGCAAAAACCCACAACTGCACAATACAGAAAACTGTACAATTCCCTCTTCTGGATAAAGTGGCATCAAGTTATTGCCTCTGTTTTTGACCTTCAGGAGTCCCATCATCCAAAACAACAAATATGGTAATAAATGTGGCAAGATAGACAACAACCAAAATACTTCTTCTCAGAACCACTTCTACTTCTTTTCTATGGAAACGGTACCCTTCACACAGACCGAGGAGAAGAGCCTGCCTTCAGGAGTGTGTATTCATATTCGAGGCACAACAAGCAGTGCAGCCTCTGAGGTATCAGCTCCAGCACGTCTCACCCCTGGCCCGGCCCTTGATGTAATCCGGCCCTGCGGTGTTGCAAAGGCTAACCCTCAGCTCCATACCCCCAGATCCGCAGTGCATGCACTCCCACCACACAGCTCAACTTGTTCTTATATAACCCCTCTACAGCATGGGGGAGGCGAGCGTGAGTTGGCACGGGTGGTCACTGAACCTGTGGCGTGAAAAAACACCGCCAGTGGTCACTACCTCCTCCCCGCTGCACAGTCACATGACGTGGGCTTGGTTAACTCTAAGACGGATTATTTTGGGGGGGGACCATTACACAACTTGCTCTAAAGAGCCATGGAGGAGACAACTGGGACATCTGTGTGTGTCTGTATTAGACAGAGTGAGAATCATCAGCCAGGACCCACTTTCACTGTTGGTCAGACACCTGACACCTCCTGACCCTCCCTGGTCCCCTGAGGTCAATGCAATGGCAAGCACAGCATGTAAGAGGCCACAGTTGGGTAATGGGGGTCTTTGGCAGCTTACAGCCACCAATCCCTTGCTAATCAGCCAAAATTCCTGCTGTGTGGTTCCCAAGACAAGGGGTGGCATTGATAGGATAGCCAGTCTGGCTTAACCAGCAAAAGGCCCTTGAAAAGCAGTCCCTTTTCTGGCCCTGCAGTGCTACACAGGGGCTACTTTGGGGTGGTAACCCCCATCCTCCCCCAATCCAAGGGCTGCCGTTTCATATTTCACTTCTCACTCTTAATTAAAGTCATTGTCTGAATAGCAAGTCACTGCAAGTGTCAGAAGAAAACTGACAGGAAAAATAATTGTGAAAAGTGCTGTAACACAGGCCTCAGTCTCTACCTAGCTGTAAGAAACCCAAAAGTTGTCTGAAGCGCAGTAAAACACTATCTGAATGGCAAGCCCTTGGCCAAAAAAGGTGCTCACTGGCCATAATGGCTGCATGTGTAAAAATCATAGTAAGTGGCATGCTGAATTTTAAATGTATAAATGGAAAATTTATTAATTTTGTTGTTTTTTTTTTATGTAGGTGTAGTGTGTGTCTAATTATAACTGTACTATCACTTAACTCCGTACAATTTATAGTGTTTATGGTAGACACAGAATATAATTTTACTAATGTTTTTGCGGGCCACATTAAGTGAACTGGCAGATGATGCTGCACATAGCCCTCATGCCACACATTAAACACCCCTGCCTTATGCCACCCAACAGGATACCACAAAGTCCTTCAGAAAACGGCTGTTGCAGAGCTTTAGAGTCGCAGCCTCTTTATGAATGCGATGTAGACCACACTGGGAGCTCCGTATTCAGCTTAAAATAACCTGACCCCCCCAAAGGAAGGGCTTAAAAATAAAAGTGGGCTAGAGAGCGACAATGAGGTGGAAGCCACAGAGGGAGGAGGGCCACGGAGTCCATGAGATTGGGAAGGGAGGCTGTTACATGGAGGGGAGGCAGGTAGGCGGTCACATTCCTCAATCCAGCGTAAGGGCCAGGCAGAGGGCATGTGGCTGGAACAAACTACTGTGGGCAAATGGCTTACTAGAACAGGAACGTAGTAGAACATGACAGACTCTCTCCCTCCTCTTTTAAATGATGTAAGAGACCGGGCGCTTACAGGAGGGGTGTTGAAGGAAATTATGGATTCTTTTCCTCCTTTTGTGGAAAGTAATGAGATTGTTTAGCAAAGAAAAAGTTCCATGGGGGTGGGGGGGGGGGGTGGAGACACAAACACACCACCTTTCCATGTCTGCAGGTTCAATTATCTTGCGGACCACAGGACAACATGCTATAAAAAAAAAAAAAAAAACTATAATATGTACTCCTGTGGTTAGCCGAACCCCCAACAATTATACCTGTAAACAATACGTGACCTATGAATTCATTTAAAATCCTTCACCTCCTCAACTGTGTTTAATTCTTAGCCACCTGCCCATTTTTAGTCACTTTTGATGTTGAGCTTTATTCCCTAGAGTAGCATAAAAGTTTAATAAAAAGCAAATTATGCTGCATAGACAGACATATTCAGCCGATACAGTTACAACTAAAATAGATGAGGCAGAGCTCTGTCGTCACAGACTATAAGCAGCAGTGAGAATGCTGGCTCGTGAGATGGCTGTAAACCCCAGCTGATGCAAGACACTCAAGATTTTTATGAGGTTTATAAGCTTTGCTGCGTGTCCTGCTCACATGACTAAAGAGGCAGCACCCACGTGCATTGTCACAATAATCCGCAGAAGCACTTGACCACTTCAGAACCACACAGCAAGTATTAAAATGTTGTGCTCCTTGTACTTTAGGCAGATTTCAAAGTTTTAAAGAGGTTTGAGACAAATTTGGGGTTGATACTCTTGCACATGCAGGCATGAAAGTCACGCATCCACCAGTGCCCCACAGCTGCTGTAGATTTACAGGGCAGCAGGTGGAGTAGTAGTTAAAGCTATCACCTTTAAACTCGGAGGACCCAGGTTTGAATCCAACCTCCTGCTGTAGTACCCTTGAATAAGATGCTTACTCTGGACTGCTCCAATAAAAAAAATACTCTTTATATCTTTATAAATGAGTAAAGCACTTTGTAAGTAGCTTGTCATCAAGTTGCTTTGGAGAAAAGCATCAGATGAATGAATAAATGTAAAATATGTAGCTGTACTCGGTGGTAAACTTTAAACAAAGGGCAAACATATATAAACTTATGTCTGACTATTCATTAGGAGACAGAAAAATGGTAAAACTTTCGCAATGAACTAAAAATTGTAGTCGTGTCAACAAAGTGGTCCAGTTCAATCCTAGTTCAGTGGGTGCCTCACAGAAATTTAAACACCACCCTTCAAAAGGATCATTTCCTCTGGTTCATTGTTGTTTATTTCCTGAGTTGCCTTGCTTACCAGACAAACAGCTCTGCTAATGCAATTCCCCAACCCAAACAGAACAATGAAGCTCTCAGAAGATTTGTTTGAGTCAATTTTATCTGAGGTCTGCAATTCAATTTGGTGTACAAAACCCCTGAAAGTGCTTTGTTTAAAGCCACCAGGCGTGTTAAGTTACTGTGGGCTGCTCTGAGCAAAAAATGCACTTAACAGATTGCCCGGCTCCACTCTCACAGAGATGCTCCAAGGTTTCCCATAATGGTCAGCAGCAGCAGCCGGGAAGAGGGAACATACACAGGGGAGGCCAGAGCCAAGTTGCACAGCCTCCTTCAAGATACACATGCTCAAGTATTACCATCACTGGCAGGATCTCATATTGGTTTTCACAAACATAACAAAATGTCCAAAAAACAGCAACCATATGCTAACCAGTAAGATGAATTTACGAGACGAATGATGGGAAACGGCTCTTTGAGATGGCTGAAAAAAGGACATTCTTACTGGAGATATGTGGTTCTCTAAAAAAAATAATATATATATTTCAAGGAAGGACCCAGATTCAAACTGAACCTCATTGCTTCAATGGCCTCGATCAAAGTACTTACCCTGAGTTGGCACAGAGAAAATTACCTGGGTATATAAATGAGTAGATCATAAGAAGCTTAACATTAAAAGGTGCTTCAGGAGAAAAGCATAAACTAAATGAAAAAAATGTTAAAAAAAAATAAGCCTTTGCACATGTAGTCACGCATCATGAAACAAATAGCTTCCCTCGTAAGTTAGAGACTGATAGCAAACTGTAAATCTAGTGTGAACGCTACACCTTGTTTTAAACTCATGACATTTCGTGCTCACAGCTCCTAAAAGAATACACCATGCAGCGTCCGTTCTCGAGAGGTCCACAAATGTAAACATAGCCTGACTCACATTTCTCAGTGCGAGATGTTAAAGAGCAGAATTTCCACACGGCCACTTGTTGAGATCTCTCGACTCAGTGCGGCTAGATAGCTAAGACTGCCTACTCACCAAAAAGCCAACACACTTCCCTTTCCACTGACTGGATTTTGCAAACATATAGTACAGTGCCACCAGCTTTGGTGGACTGTGTGTTATTTGCAAGCCATAATGATGCAAACATGTGGTGTGCATTCGGTTCAGCAGTGGATGGTCTAGACCCAGTTGAAATGTTTCAAAAGTGTGTAAACACAACTAACATGACAGCGACAGTCCCTTGCAGAAGCAATATGAAATAATGCAATGTGCTGCACCAAGCTACCATAACTGCTTTCACAAGAGCTTATTGCAGGCTGTGAGATAAATCCAAGCCCTCAAAGCTAAATCACTTCCTAAGAAAACAACTGCCATGTTTAAGGTCAGCACTGAGCTTCACTGACAACAGATGTATAGTTTAGTAAACAAGGTTATGCTGCAGCCATCAAAGATTTACTGCTCACATTACATCTTCTAAAGCACCTTAAACACATTCCACTAGTAAACTACGTGAAGTTATGGTTTATCCTGAGGGCCAGAATGCTGAACCCTGAGGTGAACGTTTGGGAATTCTCCATCCCACCGTCATCTCTCTGTGGACCAATAAGACACTGAAAACAGAGCCCACAAGAAGGGAAATAACCCAACTTTTTATAGAGGCCATCAGAGACAAAAGGTTGCATGAGTGAGACCGCATACTCCTCTTGCCTGGGTCTTTATCTCAACAGTAACCACGGGCCATATATTTTGGACATTTTTCCTAATAAATGATTTTTAATGTACTAAGTTAAATTACAGAGAATGGAAAAAAAAAAAGATGTCATGATCACTGTTGAATGGTAGTGACAGCTATACCCCGATGCTGTGAATACCTACCACCACAACTGCCCTCCATGCACCATAGCTTGCAACCAGCAAGAGTAAAAAAGAATTCAAGTCATTCCCTTCCACAGAAGAGGGAGAGCACCTCCCTCGGGAGGCTTGCACTGCTCCAAAAAAGCTTACCCATGTCCAGATTTATTTAGAGAGCCTTTCACAGAAACAAAGTTGAGTGGACACGAGTCTGTGTTCACAGGAGACCATTTAGAGTATCAGCCACAGCACCGATGGTGCTGGTGAAATATCCATCCAGTCCACAGAAACAAACCACAACAACATCATCTACTGCACAGCTCATGCCATCATTCGTTTCAAACTTTCGACGGAAATCCTCAGAGTACAGCCACGCTTACAGGCGATAATCAAACAAAAAATAAACTGAAATTAATAGCGTTAAATCAGTTTTGGGTGTTCAGTCAACTCTGCAGGGTGTTTATTTGAATGTGCGGCACTAAATTAAGTCTGCTGATTTAACCCCGCTGATTTTACTGCAGATACTAGGGACAAGGAACACAACACTGTCAACTGAAGCTCCATTTGAACAACTCAAAATAACAAGGAACAAATCTTTCTGGGGTCACCTGCTGCCACAGCAGAGCAGTACCTCTTGTGGGGACAATTAGCAAGAAACCATTTGAAGGCCCAGGGGATACCCATGTACCAGAAGTGCATACCAACAGAAGCAGCAGCTGCAAGTCTAATAGCTGCTACTTGTATGAGTCTGGGCCTCATCTCTGGCGTCCCAGGTTGACAGCAACCCAAACTGTGAAATTCTCAGAACAAACTGTGAAAAGGTGGTGCCCACAAGGGACAGTGCAGCATGAAAAATACCCACTTCCCCTTTCGGAAACTTCTTTTTCTGCACGAAGGACTGCGTCAATTTCTGAACGTAAAGAGCCACTATCTAGACAGGGAAAAGAACAGGATGTTGAAATTGATCTACCAGGGCCAAATCTGAATAGGACATTTCAGATTAATAAACCATGTAGTATTTTCTTCACAAGCAATCAAAAAAAAGTATTTTCATCGGATAAGGACAGAACAAGGAATATTTCAAAATCATCAGGAATGCCTTAACTACTAAAAGTTAAATTTTTAAATAACATTAACGACAATCTGATCTCAGAAAAAATATATATATAGTGGGACATTTTAATTGCTCAAACTCTGGAAAACACTTCAGCTCGGACAGTGTTTCCAATCTCACCATTACAAGAAGTACAACTCCTTATACAAGACCAATAACAGAGATTCCATCAGAAACAAGCTGTCTCGAAAGATTTTAACAGCAAAATGGAGATATTATTGTCAACTGTTCAACAACAAAAAATTTTCCCCAAACCATGCTGGAGCTAACAAATTTTTTTGCACATAGGTCCTACATATGCATTTCCATACTTGGGTTAAAAACGGAGTGATGATAGCACACAGGCTGGGGTCCTTGTGGAACCCACGTATAGCCTATGTGGAGCCTGGTTCACATAAAGTTTGCCCACAAAGGGATTAAACTGCTTCAGGCCTATACTTATGCCATTTATACAAAAGATGCTCTCCAGTGTGATAACAACCACCATACATATGGACATTAAAAGCCTAACTGAATCTATAAAACATGTCGGTTAGCTCATTGGAGTGGAAAATTATATTGAGTTATTTCAACTGAACTGTCATGTAAGTTCATGGTATATTTTGCTTCATCCAATACAAGTTCTGGGCTATGACACTCAATGAACACGTTTCACAAAAGCTGCCATAATGCACCTTATGATTTTTTTTTTCTATGTTTGATCTGCAAACTGTTTTGCCCAACAGATTTTTACCACCCAAATGTTAATACCATGGAATGGTATAACACAAAAAAGCAAACATGTACATAGGGCTGAATTCTGCATAAGAGTGGAACAGCAGGTAAGCCCTTAAAAAGGAAATACAGCTAATAATCTCAAATTGTCTGCTGTGCATACAAGTTGCTTCAGTGCTCAAAGTGATCTATACTTCCTGTGTATTTTACAGATTTATACAGCTGGATTATGTAAGGTAGACAGTGTTCATGGAAACAGTATTTTTGGGCTTGAACAAGAAACATGATGTGAATTCCATCACGTCAACTACTACGCAAGGACCCATAAGTAAGAAGTGCCCTCGTAACAACTGGGGTGGGCGGAATCAAGGTAAAGTCCCCCAAGCCACAGATCTTTCAGCGCCCATTAAATCATTCATTGGAAACTTATCACTGTTTTGTAAATAAAACATTGTTTTTATTTTTTTAAAACATGGTTTTCAGTCCTGAGTCACTTGCCAACAGATGCCAGTATTTACAGGTTACAAATGTGATGCATTTGGAGCTCACGGAAAAATGTGTTTGCACAAACAGAGCCGCCCCCATGGAATCCCAAGAGCGGACGCAGGCAGGACCAGGTCTGCTCCCTGGCCCACAGTAACTGCATCTGCAGCTCTTCAAAGCAAACACTGTCATGGTGTCCTGGTTCTATGTTTACTGGGACGTGGGGGCACAGAAATGAGACAAAAAAAACCCCAGTGCCATGTCAGCATGTTTGCACTTATTTGCATATGTGCTAAATATTTAAAGTCACGCTGCTGCCATACTCCTCTGTGGGATTTTCAGAGAGCCAGAAATACTTGCCCTCGACCACATCTGAATTTACGGGAAGTGAACGTTAAACTGAGTTTGACATGACTAAGAGTGTAATGTTAATTTGCTGTAGATGGGACCGATAATTATCTTGGCTTTTTCTTTTCAAAGAATTCTGGAAATGGAACAGGGGCATGACATTTAAAAAGCTGACATGTGTGAGTGTAAAAGCAATTTTGAATCATTAATGCATATAGATTATATTTCAATTCAAGTGAACACCTGCTAAGGGACATAAATGTTGCATAATCTAAATCTATCATCCAACTTGTCCAGGCATGTCAAGCTAACACATCTATCAAAAAAAAAAAAAAAAAAAAAAAAAAACCCAAATCAAATGAAAACAATTTGTAAATGGAGTCTTTGCCTTGTTCTTCTTTACCAGGAAGCACAGTGAAATATGGTAAAGCAGTATCATGCTGAGAACTTGCTGATTTCACAACTTAACTTTAGAAATACTAACATCTGCCTAATAGTTTTGAGACAGAACACACAGAATACACCCCAAAGGACTGCGAAACGTGGGTTATTTAGCAAGTTGACCCAGTCCAACTACATCTCAACTGCCAGAGAAAGAAAATAATCCTGAGCACTTTGGGGGCACAATGTGAGGAAAAAGAAGCCACAGTACCTGAAGAGTCCACTCTGGCCACTAGAAGATTAGCTTCACACTCACAAAGTAGGTGCGCAAAAGGGCCAGAGTTCGCCAAACTCCCAAAAACATGGCATCCTGTTGAGCAAAGTGTATGGCAACAAGTTCATGTGTACCTGGCAGCAGTATCTACTTCGACCATTCAAACACACACACACACACACACACACACACACACACACACACACACACACACACTTTCTCACTGTTCATGACAACAGATCACAGAAGAGGTTGCAAGAAGGTTGCAAGAAGGTTCTACCAAACTTTCTACAAGACAACCACAACCTTCCCCTCTTTTCTCAGCCGGCTCTACATCCCCTGCAGCGTTAATCTGCAATGACATCAGTGTCGCTCTGCCAGGTCAAGGGGTGACAAGATCTGACAGACGCCATCCCTGTTCTTTCCCCTTAACCCTTCTAATCCAATCCCCTGAGGCCCTGCAAGACAGACCAAGCCAGCCATCGTGAGGGATGGAGCACACGCAGACAGTGAGCTTTCACCGACCTCGGCCCATGCTGCACACAGCATCTTGAAGGGTATCAAACAGCTTTGCTCAGATTTTTGTTTGCTGTATGAGCTGCAATTGATAAGGCTGTGAAATGCATCTGTTATACACATCATAATCATAATCAACCAAGACCTTTCTTCTACTGGCAGCTTTAAAAACTGTAAGGTCCCTGTTTAAAGGACATTTGAAACTACAATGGTGATATTTTTCAAATTTCCATATTTAGGGTATATTAAAAAAAATACTATCCAAGTTTGGAAATATGGTGGTCAACAGGTGTCATGGCTGGAGCTCTCACCTGCCAGCAAAAGACAAGACATTCAAATCAAACTTCCTGTTGTAGCACCCATAAGTGAGGTACTTACCCTGAGTTGCTCCAGTAAAGATTAACCAGCCAAGCTCATGAGATACAGAACAACTGCTAGATGCAACTTTTCTATTAACTACAGATGCATCAAGCTGCCTGAGGCCAAGTAATGGGGGGAAAAATATATATATATAAATGCCAAAATGAATTTTTGAGAACAGTTTCCAAAGTGATGATCATCCTCCTTCCATCTATAAATAAACCCTTTCCCTTCTTGTCTCAAGTGGCAAATTCCTAAGCTCACAGACCTTTCATCTAACTTGCCGGCAGAACATGACAGTCCGGTGTGACCCGGAAGCCCAAACACAAAGAAGTCATTGTCCTACAAGGCCCTTGCCATACCTTAGGCATCTCCTCTCTTTATGGAGGATATAATGTAACAATAAGGGCCATATAAATATTTAGTCTCATAACACTGGTCAGTGTCTCAAGTTAGAGGCATCTTGTGAAAAAATTAAACCCCCTACAGAGAGATATCATGGAAGGAAGGTGGAGCTGGTGGTCGCTCCATCACCAGGGTTCCCGAGTGTTGTTCTGCCCTGCATTCATCTTACATCTGGGTCCCACAAAGACTCATTCTTACTGCACAAATGATGCCTATACCCAGGCCAGGAAAACCAAAAAACATGGTTGGATCAGAAAGTTTTGGCACATTTAAGAAGAATAACTTAAAAAAGCATGCAATTTCATCGGAATGTTCCCACAGATCCATTTTACAAGGCTTGTGCAGTGACATTTTCCTTTCCATTATATGTAGAACAAGCTGGGAAAACACATGCAGAAACACACGGTACACATACACAAAAACAGATACAGTCCTGTATATAAACATACACAAACATAAATCAGCAAGCTGACAAACACTTGCATGCGCGCGCACACACACAGACAGTAGAGCGCAGGGTGAGGGCAGCCGAAACACGTGTGACCAAGCCCTTTGGATTTGAAACCAGAGCTGTCCATGGGGCTGCTGACATAGGAGGCATTAGCTGACAGACCGCAATAGGCAGGGGGCAGTAAAATTAGCAGCATGCTAAAATGGGCCACAGAGGGACTGCCGACAGGGGGTGTGGCAGGCATGTTTGTGTATCCCAGATGCCCTAACAATATCATGCTGGCTGACAGTCACCATGTCATGCCACAAAGGGATGCCTTTACTGCCATAAAGAAGAAGCTGCAAGCCACCAGCCAGATTATCCCCATTACAGCAGAGGATATTCATCCTGCCTGTAAGCTACACACTTGTTCTGTACTTCACTACGCTGTCAAGAGGTCAGGGGCCAAACATGTGCTTGATGATGCAGTTTTTAAAGCATCTCGCACTCCTTTGGGCCTATTGTAATATGGTCCTCTGCTTCCTAGTACACAATACTTCTGTGCAAAAGGAAGGACCAACACACACCGCAAAACACACTGGGTGTAACAGATTAGACACCATCCATGTTACTTCCTCATCAGGGGTGACTTTTATGTGACTTCCTGGTCGGGGACGAGAAGTGTTCCATTTCATGGCATTATACCAGGTCTATTTGCTCTGTTTAAAATGCAGTTTGTAAGTACGCCATTTTCATATTCCTTCAGTTTCCCTCTTCTAGCAGGAAGGAGATGTAAATATGGTGTGCTGTTGTTTGTCCTCCACAGAGCAGGAATCTCTCCCAAGGCAGCTCCAGTTATCCAGGGAGACCGTGGAATACTGACGAATTCTGTAAAGCTGCAAAGCCCCCCTCTCAGCACCCACTCCCACGCTAAAGGCCCTCGGTACCATCACTGCCCAATCTCCACAATTACCCCTGGACTTAAGGGTCACCCCTGCAAGTTGGCTCCGCCCAGCTGCTCCAGCAGATAGCAACAGACTGGGGGACGAGGCTCAAAGAAAGACTGAACAGTGACGTCTGCAGCATCGGTTCACTTTTTTTTACTCAGATGCCCCTCCCCACCCTTTCCCAGCAGCCCCTGAAAAGCACCTCTAAGAGCACCCACTGACCCTTGTGCCCTGGAAACACTCCACACTCTGCGGTGGCCCAAGCTAAAAAGAAAGCACGAGGGAGAAATCCCATGGAAAACACGTTTAGGTTTTCCATCTGTTTCACTGTCAATGCCAACACAGCCAGACGGAGCAGGCTGAGAGGCAGAGAAGCTGGGCGCTCATGAAGGTGTGACCTACCGCCCGTTATGGAGGACGGCCATGAGTGCTCTATTGTCCCCCTAGACTGGAGCAGAATACACATTCTCGCTGTACACTGGTCGTGTTATCTACCTCTCTGTCTCTCCTTCCAGGGTGCTTACAGTGCCACATCCACTCTGTAGGTCAACAGTGCCACCCTAGTGGTGAACATGGTGACATAGAGGACTGGACAGAAAGGGGGTGGACAGCATCCAACATGCAGAGACCAATTATCCTAGGGGGTGGTCAGGAAGAAGAGGGAGATCAGTCCCTGCTCCTGCAAAACTTTCAGCCTCTGCAGCAGATGGGAGAAAATAAGTGGCTGGCAGTTAGTTTCCACTGCATGTGGCCTGTGAGCGGTGACAAGCCAGACCCACCCTCCACTCCAGGCCCCCACATGGGACACAACTAACTGACAGTGATTAGGGTATACAGAGTGATTACAGGCAGCACTGGGAACAGATTGCACTGCACACCAACACTCGGCAGCCCAACACACACCATCACTCACAGCAATAGTCACACCATGTCGGCACACAGCAGCCCTTACATCACCATTCAGTGCAAAAACACACCCGGCCATCATACAGCCAAACACACAGCAGTACGCACCACACCAGCAACGTCAGCCTAACACACATCAACAGGGTAACAACACACACGACCAGTACACATCCGGCCAACACACACTAGGCCAGCACACATCAACACAATGTGCATCACCAGTTCAGTACCCAAAATTCTGTGACCAGTCAAACAAGGCAGTAACAGTCAGGTAAACAAAACGCCAAGAAGCAACAGCAACTAGCATTTAATTCTCAGTTCCACAGATTTGCCTCCTCCTAGCAGTTTTCCTACCGCCTGAAGAACTCATCTCCATTTAAACCATTACATAAACATTCAAATGCATACAGTCAACTTATAATATCTGTTCAAAGTCGATGCAAACCTCAATGACACTGACCCATACAACGACAAACAACTAAACAACTTCTGACCTTTTAAGGTCTAAATGCCTTACCTGGCACTGATAACAAAAGAAATCACTGTACCACAGTACTTTTAAACCAGGTTTACGTAGCAGTAGGAGTGAAACCAACCAGGTGGTGAATGTGTATCGTTTCACTTCATCAGTTCGGTGTGCAGTTGGCCTAAAATTCCCAATAGTGGTAAGCAATGGCGCTGTGATGTACTCTCCGGGCAGGAAAAACCATCCCCCACAAGTGAGTCACATGCTCACAGTCTACCCCTATTAACACCAGCAGCAGAAGCAGCAGCAAAAGCAGCAAAGCAGCTGTTCCACTGGTCAGCAGCATGCACCTGGATCCATCAACTTGACAGAAACTGCCCAACCCCCTGACATGCAGAATGACAAGACAAAATTTCATCCTGCAAACAGTTACATCAGTCACACACCCAACGCAGTCCATTGTGCAAAATGTGGAGGTAATGTTCTCCAAGTCAAACTCAACTGTCTGTAAGAATCTAATAGCAAAATAATTGACATAAAAAAAATAGAAAATCACATAAACATCAGTAAACCATAAATGAGTTTTTATAAATAAATATAGATAATCCTCCTTGCCCAACACTAGAGCTTAGATCCCAAGAGATACTGTTCAGCATAATCATCTTCATTTTGTTGTGCTCTTGGAAACGTCAGGACAAAGCTCCCCACCTCCTATTCTGACTCCCAGAGTCATGACTCAAGACTGAGGACTCTGGGAAGCGCAGAACTTGGTATAGGGTGTCACGGTGCCACAGTAGGTTGTACTGGTGTGCCAGTACCTGGGCTGTGTAATCGCTCATGGGTTCAAGCCTTTCTGAGCCTGTACGGAATTTGCATGTTCCCAGTGTTTGTGTGGGTTTCCTCCTATGGTTGAAGGCGGACTGGAAGACTCTAAACTGCCCATAGTGTGTGCATATGTAATGGCTGCAGGGAGCTTAGTGAAGTGCATCTATCATTGCAAGTCACCTTAGATAAAGGGGTCTGTTACACAGTAATTAATAATCATAGTGCATCGCTTTGGAGGAAAAATTCAGCTAAATTAATAAATGTACTGATGCTGATTTACAAGTCACTGCACAATGAATGCAAAGGAGGTTCACGACCAAAGAACAGGATTCCCACATTGTCCACTGGCACCTTTTATTATAAATGTGCATTTTTCCTGGGTAAACTAGCTAACACTCCTTGCCCCTTCCACCTTGTTGGGCAATCAAGCTGGTAGCTCACTACATGCTTCCTGCTGCGCACCATGACAAACAGAGGGGGTATGCAATGTTACCCAACACTTGCAGACTTTCAAATGTAAACCAGGATCTGGGATAACTGTAGACACACAACATACCTCCACCTCACGTCACAAATTCCCTTGCAACCCTGTACCAGGCTAAGGGCCGACCTGTAGATCTGTAGGTACCGCAAGGAGCTGAGTTATTTACTTCTTCTTTGACATGTTCAGGGGAAAAGGCCACCCACTCTAAAGATCCACTCAGGTCCATCTGGAGCCAGTATCCACCTTAACGTCTTCCCCACCTTGGCTGCGTGGGAGCTTGCAGATCCATATCAGCCTCGTCTCCGGCTGGACTGTTTGTTGTTGTTGTGGTTGGCGCTCTAGTCTCATATCAGGCTCAGCAAACAGGAATGGGCACTGAAGCTCTCAACATTCAGCACAAAAGCATAACAATGAGCGATAAGGTATGGAGTGTGTGTGTGTGTGTGGGGGGGGGGGTAGATACACAGCTTCGTGTCTCTTGTCTTCATTTTTAATCTACCTCCTCCTGATCACCACCCCCCCCCCCCGATTTCCTTTTCCATCCTTCTCCTTCGTCTCCACCTCTAGTGGAACTATGAGGCTGAGTTGCCATGGAGACGCAAGAGGCTGTGCTGTGATTGGCCAGCAAGGCAGGCAAGTGTGATGAAGCACTGCCAGGGACAGCCCACATGTAAATTAGCGTGCTTTCCCCCTCTCCTTTGCTTTGTTGCCAGCTGCATCGGCCTCATTTGGGAACACAGCTGGGGCAGAACAGCGCAGTGGCATGCGTGCGACCATAAACATCCCTCGGCTATCTGTCACCACAACTGTGGGGCTGCAAACATGTCCTCAAAAGCAGCACGCACCGTCACTGGATGTAGCCACAACAACAGGAACAGGTCACATCAGCCAAAGATCAGCCAACTGTGCAAGGCCACATGCATCGCTGCACAATGTCCTCACAAGTCCAAAGAAGAGCTCGTAGAGCACCCATACATTTCCAAACATATGTACCTACAAAATACAAATTCAGCACATTATCTGCAGCTAACCACATAAGAGTATAGGAAGTATTCAGAGGAGTATTAAAATAAACAGTCTTCAATTCTGCCAAAGGGGAGGCTGTAAAAGTTACCAAAAACCATGCAGTTTGAGCCTGAGCTTGTAAATTCTGTGAACACTGTACAAAATGTCCACGGTTTCCTGCCCATGGTGTTAACAGACACTTATTGCTGTAGTGCTCCAGCGAGTTTCTGGTGTAGTGAGTTTCACGCACTGTAAGCCTCCATTAAGTTGTAGCTGTAAGCACTCTCGAGCCTGAAGCACATGGCAGCAGTGAATGCGTGAATGGTAACCTGACCACTGGACATGACAATGCAGTCCATTCGCCTGTTCTTCACACTGTGTGGCGGCAGAGGCAGGCAAACGATCCACTTTAGCGCATTTGCTGACGTTACCCTGTATCAGCCTCCAGTCCACACTGAAAAAAGCGATAAATGCATAAATAAATGACAAAGAGGAACCTCTGACTGAAATGCAAAATCATGTGTGAGATGGTTAAAACTGTGGGGTAGTCAACATAGACTCACACCAAACACAAGGGTGTCTTAAACAGGTAAACACTTCTCCATTGCCTAGTGTACAAAACACTGCAAATGGCCATGAACAAAGGCATCAGATAAATAAAGACCATTTACAATGCCAAAACTGCTGGCAAACACAATCCATCCTCCTCTCAGAAAAAAATGAATTTCTGCTAAATACGACTTATTTTACCATAAAATACACACATTTCCTCATTTAGCAGCTTTCTGTGATTATATCAAGCATAAATGTACACAGGCCTAACAGTCAAAACTGATCAAAATAAAATAAAATAAATAAATAAGAAGGGGAAAAAAGTAACTCAGCACCTATTTTACTGCAAATAGTGAGAATGGACCATACACCTTTACACCAATTCACAAGGAGCTGCACCCATTGTTACATATAATCTTTTCTTCAGGTGAGACATCAAAAAGCTGGAAGTACATCAGAGATTAAATATATATCCACAAAATCCCCTACAACCCAGAACAGACAGCAAAGGTAGTTCATATCCCAGCTAATGCATTGCTTGTGCTTCAATCATGTGAAACAGCAGAGATCAAGACCAGGACACTATTACATATCACAGCTGCTGCCATCTTGAAAAGACACATTTTGACACTGACCTTATTCAATAAAACAGCAATGCACTGGGGGGGACACTTTAAGATCAGGTGGTATCTGGACCTAAAGCTTTAAATCAAAATCTCATTATAACGCGCCTTTATCATAAACTGATATTACTTTCCAGCAGGATTCTTAAGGATTACCACTTGTCCAGAGGACATTTCTCAGAGGGTATTACACGCCTCAGCATCTTGTATATGTGACAGGTGACATGAATGACAGTTCTATTAAAGCGCCATTGTGACGGCTTGTCCGTGCAAAGGATTTCCAGTCAAATCCCAGCCCACAGGCACTCTGCACGGGTCCCTGAATGCCAATGTGAAATCCAAAACATAATGCATGCAACCACAACAGTACGAGACACCTTCCAAACAGCAGGAGGGGTTCACATAGTGTGGGGCAAGAGAGTTTCCCCTCCATTCAGTTTTTGCTGTTCTGCCACAATCCCTAAACCCCTGCACTTAGCAATTTTGTGCATATCGTAAGTAACGGAAAACTATTAAACAATATATTATTACATTTGAATTTCTGCACAAAGGATATTACGAGGTATTGCTGATTTTCACTATATATTTCTTTAACACAGGGGACACAAATTTTAAATGAGTGTTAGAAAAACACTGTCCGAAGCAACTTGGAGTATAACTTCATAATGAAATACAGCCATGACTACAATTATGAACTATTATTACTACTATCTTTATCAGCATGTAGTACAATAATATTTTGCTAGAAGTGTGATTCTGGTTGGCAGGGACAGCAAAGAATCCCAGGCATTTATGAGACCTGATGGTATACAAAAAGTCTGAATACTTCAAAGAGCAAAACGTGTAAGCGTACGCAGTACCAGCACTGAGTAGTACCCAACTTCAAGCACTGCCTTAAGACATCTATACAGCTGGCCATCCACCTAAGCATCTACAAGAGTTGATCTTTGAATCACAGCCTTTAGATCACAAGGCTGTGTCCTTAAACATTACTGTTCCCCATTACCCACCTGCATGTAACACAGTTGCTCTCGTTGAGGCATTTCACAGTTTCCTGCCTTTCATATGCTCTCCCGAAACGTTTTAGTGCATCAAAATTCAGTGCAAGTGACTAATCCTTGTACACCAAGAGTTGCTGGGTTACTTGGTCGCCTGAGGCTGTTCAATGGGTGTTGCACTTGACCGCTGGTTTGTGCTAACAAAACCAACGGCTGTTCTTTTTCTAATCTACGACATTGGGTGGCGCTGAGCCGAAAGCGTCATCTGCTAGATGCTTCGCACACTGACTGCAACTGCAGATGCAGTGCATTTACAATCCGTTGAAAAGATCATGTCCGGCATCTGGGGAGGACTAAATAACATTAATCCATGCAGTTCGGGACTCTAATAACAGAGTGTGCATGTTAGTCACAAACAGACCAGCTGTTAACAAAAGGCACCAAGCAAAGACTTGCTGTACTCAAGCTATGTTCTAATTACCGCTTAACTGCTGGAAGTAAATCCCCAAATCCTGCAAAACAATAAAAGGAAATGGAGTGTATGTTCTTGCTTTATTCTTCCCTTTGAAAAGCACAGTTCATGCTACACAAAAGCATTTTGCAGACGACCATCAGGACTCAGACAGCTCTGCCTGCTGTATACTGAGGGTTTCAGCTACACGTCCCCAACAGAAAAAGGCGCAAGCGTGTTGTGCGTAACAGTAAGCTATAAATACAATACAGTAAACCAAAACATGCACTGACGTATGGCTGTATCCTTTCCCAGCACAGAGGACAGTTCTCAAGTGCTGAAAGGTCCTGTCAGCGTAGAGCCCAAAGCAGAATGTCACGAGATTTCTTCACCATCGCCGAGTCTCCTCGCTGACCCTCTGAAAATCAGTGTGAAACCCATCAGTCCGAGTCCAAGTCCACATCGTATCCACCAACCACCACTCTGTCACTTCACTTCTTTTCCTCCACTATTACTAAAAACACCTTCACAATCATCTGGACAAACAGACACCTTTCATTCAAACTGTGCCATGACACAAGCTGCTGACAACAATAACAATTAAGGATGATGTCACAAACATTAAAATCTTTGGAACATTATTTTCCTCAGTTTGAAACTGCTAGCAGCCATCTCTGCATCGACATTTACTCTTTTTTTTCTTTCTTGTCCCTAATGTGATGTACAACTCCAAAGTAAATAACAGTACATTTTACAACAGATGAAGAACTGTAGGTGTACATCTGAAACTGTAGGTTTGTTGAAGCACGGTCAGTTGCTCCAATTCCGCAGTGTATAAACAGCTGCAGGAACAGCAGGACAGGAATCTAACAGGAAAAGGTAATGAAACGTGATGTGATGTAAATTTATGGAGCTGCTTAGGAGATCGGGAATGATGTGGAAATGCGATGTGTTGGACCTTTCCTGAATGTTGAAAGGGTTTCAGCAGTTCTGAGTGACAGTGGGAGCTCATTCCACTACATCAGAGCCAAAACCTAGAAGCCAAACACTTTTGACTATGTGCTCCTTGTGTGTGTGACCACCAATTGGCTATAGGTGGAGAAGTTTGGCAGCCTTGCTGGGGTGTAGCAAGTGATCAGGTCCTACAGAGGTGCAGATCCTATGCTTCTTTTGTTGCCTTTAGGACTCTAATGGAAGTTTTTTTTAACCAAAACACCATCTACCAAGTCCAGTTACTGTGCTGAAAAGGGTGGAAGACAGATGCACGGAGCTCCGTAATGGTCTCCCAAAATCAAAAACGACAAACAAATAATCAGAACAGGAGTAATGAAGAGAACTAGCCTTCAACACAATGGTGGCAAGCAAGAGAGAGATGCAGAGATGATGGAGAGAGTAAAAGAAAAAGGCCGAGCAAGGGAGGGGGGGTGTTGATATCCACTAATTACTTTACGTTCCATTTAATTGCTTTGTTCCTGCACTTTTACAGATGTATGTATTTGTGTCCACTGGCAAGTTGTCGCACAAATAAAACATTTCTTATTTCAATTTACAGAGAGGAGGGAGAAAGACAGAGAGAAAGATAGTGAGCAGAGGGGGAGGGCAGTTTATTTATAGTGAGCGGCTGCGTGTCTTTCCACTTGTTCATTTTTAAATTACAGTGATAAATCAGCCACCAGGGGATTTAGGCTCAGAGTGCCACCACTCAAGGCTATTAAAAAGCTCATTCGGGGACTCAAGCAGAGGTGGAGGGGACAAATGCAGCCCACCACAATGGCATCAGTTGTCTATGGTTGGGTGCATTCTGCCAGGTAGCAGGCAGTTAAGGAACTGTGACCAAATGATTCAAGTCCCACAAGGCGCCTCTAATAAACGGGACCACTGAAGCAAGATGCAGGCTTGAGCTATGGGTTGTTGTTTTCCGCACAAAGGATGGGGCTTAACTCCCTGGTGGGGTGGTGGTGGGTGGCTCACCGAGGAACTGAAACTGCACGGAACCAGATTGTAACAAACTTAGCTAAATCATCCTTAAAAGTGCTGTTGCACACACAGTACCCAGTGCCTGCTGACGCCCATAAGATGAAGGGGTTTGCTCTCTCCACAAAGGAAGATTACAGCAAACGAAACAGGAAGGAACTAAACACTGTCTAGGTGCAGGGTGGATCTTACTGTGATCGGAAATTCTGCAGCATCAGAAAGTACAGAGCGCTGATTTTGTACAGAGGGTCAAAAGGGTGTCGAAGGCCAGCACACCCTGCTGAGTGCTGTAGTGCTCAACACTGATGCTCCCACATGGTCCTGTGTGGCCCACATTGTGTTATGATAAGGGCTAGATGAAGACACGCACATATGGGTACGTAGCATGGCTGACCTTCTACTAGTAAACCACTGCTGATGACATTCTTACAGACCTCCTGTAGCCACAGGTCCTACCAGGAAGGAAGGCTAAAGCTCCTAACTGTTCTGCTTATTGGAGAGCTTGAAAGAAAAAGAAAAAAAAAAACTGGATCTCATCTGAGTTGTACTGCCCCCCAGCAATCCTAACACTCAGATTCACACAAACTTCATCCTGAATTCTCACTGTGCCCTCTTGCACAGACTACTCAAGAACCCATCACTGAAGTTCTTGAGGACAGCAGCCCCTACTTATCTACTCTGCCTGTTAAGATTTAAAAAAAAAAAAAAAAAACATATGTCAATCATAATAAACATCGGAGATTAAACATCTGGCAGTTCTGCTGGGCTACACAAGCACACATTCGGAGGGTGCACTTAAGAGACAAAAATATACCAATGAAGACAGAACAACAGAATACAAAAGACCAAAAAAAATAAATAAATAAAAAAAATTCCCAGGTATTAAAGAGATCCTTCGTACTATTCTAGAGGTTTGGGATTACAGCTGCTCATGTTGTGGTTAGCAACCTGCCTTCAGGTCAGAACAACCAGCGGTTAAAGGGAGCTTCCAGCATAAAGCAGACCTCACACCACAGACACAGGAACATATCCATCCAAAAGTGGTGGGCATGTGGGGGTCGAGGGGGTTGGATTCTTCCAACACTGCAACAGATATCACAGACACCCTCAATTAACTGCATTTTCCATGCCTTTTTCCAGCATGTAATTACATAACAGTGGCGTGCACAGCAGCAGATGCTGACAGGAGGAAGTGCATATGAAGGAGATGGGCTCAAAGGTCAGTTCTTATACAGCACAGCACAACGCTGAGGACAGTTCATTGATCACATTCTTGGAACAACTTCCAAAGTCAGTTTAGAAAAAAATCAAATATGTAATTTTCTAAATAAGAACAACATAAATGATGAGGAAAAAAGGGGCATAAGGGATAGAAAATAAGGGAGCTCACAAACTTACATCTATTCATTTACTAGATGCTTTTCTCAATAGGGGTGCACCTGATGGCTTTGTAGTGTTCAGCTGATACCTGTGATTCTAAGTCAGCTTTAAATGTGCACTGTACATTTACACTGTAAATGTAAACTTTAATGTATTCACTGCATTAAATTTCCTGCAATCATTCACCGGTTTAAATAGCAGAGCCGTGTAGCACAGATACAAACACACAAAGGGCAAATTTAAAATCCCCAACCCACCTGAAACAACCTTCCTCTGTGGCACCCAGAGGAAATCCCCATGAGAACAAGCAAATTCCACACAGACTGAGGAGGAACAGAACCCACATCCAGGAGGTGTGAGGTAGCCATGCTATGCAGTGCAATGCCATAACTTACACAAATGTATTCTTTGTAAGGACCAACATCTATCAGCTGTTTAAAAGGAAAATGGTCGAAGTTAAAGTTGAAAAAAATTTTACATTTTGTTCAACGCATTTCACATTTACATTTACTCATTTTGCTGATGCCTTTTTCCAAAACAACTTACAATACTAAGCTACTTCCAATTTTACCACTCGAATTTTATACAGCTGGGTAATCTGCTCTGGAGGAATGTACCTCACCCAAGGGCACCACAACAGAAGGTGGGGTTTGAATCTGGGTCCTTTGAGATGAGAAGATAGTGGCTCTAACCACTTGCACGATTTAATAAGGGCAATATTAAAGATGCAGCTGCATTAAATATGTACAATATATTGATTTTACATGGCACTTTCCTTACAGGAAGCAACCTGAATGGTAATGAGCACCAACTGCATTGCATGTACCATATGTATAGACAACACATATGCATGGTCAACACTCCCTGGACTATTCTATGTGTACTGTTTTTATGTATCTTTAAATAGTCAAAGAGGGTCTTTGGCACCATCTGCCAAAGATGCAAATAACAAAGGTGTTCTCTCACAAGTTGTGGTCTTATTTAGCCAGCGTTTAATATATTCCATGGGCATATGATTGCAACCCTCTGACTATATTTGGCTAAGACATCCAAATTTTCCATGCAAATTTTCTCAGCAGATGATTATAGCAGGTGGAGCACTAGAGGGGCTGCGTCTGGCACGAAGTAGCAGGTGAGAAGCAGTCGGAAGGCCAGGGAGGTGGGGAGTGTTCCATGGTCAAAACAAGGTCAGAATAACACAAACTGAGGGTTCAAGGCGAGATTAACGCAGTATATAATTGGTTATCGCTCATTTGACCCATCTGTGTGTGCGTCATTGACAAAGATACTAAAAAAAGAACCTTGGGCTAGACTAGCTCTCTTTCTTGTACGTGTGTCCCTACTGCACGCAGACCATCAGTGGGCTGGACATGGGGGGCTTCTCTCAGGGTCACAGAGCAGCCTGCTCTTGCTCTTCCATAGAAGGCCATCTCCCAGCTTCTTGCTCCTCGGTTCCTCTATTTGCATCCTAGCGTACTGCAGTGTGATGGCGTTCTGATTATCCCCAAGAGTACAACGCTTTGGGAAGAGCTACCCGTGGCCTTGGTGGCACACCAAGGCCCACAAATATCTAGGCACACAGCTCCCTGTGTCAGGAAACAACTTGCCTGGTTTACGAGACCTGCCAGCTGAGAAGCAACACGATGTGTAAGTGTCAGTCCTTGCACAGGCGACAGTCTCATGACAGACTTCGAGAGCACTTCTTGATTTAGTCCAGGTTTGTTTTTTTTTTCCTTTAAAAAAAACAGACACCAGTCATGTGGTACCAGCATGGCAAAGTTGAAACCCATGCAGAGGTTGCCGTGGCAACAAGGGACCGTTCATAAGGGTGCTCACTGCAGCGAAGTATAACAGGGAGTGCAAACCCGGCCCTTTGTCCACCAGAGCACTGTAAGACGTAAGAACTGCCCTCAGATCTTCTTACTTCAACATTAAAAAGCAATCTCTTGAGCAAGAGTTATATCACTTAGCCTTTAACACTGTTGACACCTCAATATATACAATGGAATTCGTATAAATCATTCTCTCATTGGACAACATTCCCTGGACTTCATCTCACAGTGGACAAAAGGGATAATGGAAAACTTCTTTGCTTCTCAACAGACAAAAACACATGGAAAAAATAGATGGGCAACTGCCATCTTACAGAAGTAATCTGAATCGATGGACAACTTCATTTGTGAAGCAAGCTCAACAGTGGTGCTATGTGAATGAGACAGTAACACATTTTTACCTGGACAGTCCAATGGTTTCAACTCTACTACTAAGATTTAGATCATGCAGATCTATTGAGCTATATGAAAATGCAGAAAACATTAATGTAGACAAGATTTAAAGGTGCAAGCGAGTTAAAAAAAAAAACAGAAAATTACCAACCTGTACAACTTTCTTTAACTGGTCAAGGAGCCATTCAGTAGGATGGGACCAGTTCCCACTAGAAGGGCACAGACATCTCTGTGGATGTTTATGAAATGCCCACTGACAGCTCCCGCACTATAAAATCCAACCACCTCCATTTTAATGCACCAGCTTTGTGCAGTCACCTGGCTGGACATGGCATTAAAATGACACAGGACATCCAATCTACCTTTTTTAAAAAAAAAAAAAAAAACTACACAGCTCACAAAAACTTCCATATAAAGAGACCATTTTTAACAGAGGATGTAAAAAGGCCTAAACTAAACACACAGAAAAGCAGTTTCTATGTCACACTTCTAAGCTTCAAGTGGTGAAACCTTTCCTGTTCTACCCTCTTCTACAAAAGAACTCAACACAAAACCCTCCAGTGGGGTTATTATGAGATCAACATTACACGGTGCAAATCAGAAATAAACTAATGGCACTCACACTTGCGTCATTAAATAAAACATAAAACAATCTAATTTTCCTGCCCTATTTTTTACTTTGCACAGCCAGAGGAGTCTTGGACAGTCATGTCTGGAGAGTCTCCCTGTCCCAGAGGATCACTAAATCATCAACAAATCCTTGAACACCAACATATTTAACAGTCATGTTTTGCAGCCTCGGCCAGCTCTGGACGTACAGGACGATTGCAGCTACTGCAGACAGAGAGCAGTTCCTGGGCCCCCAGCCCCATCTGGACCTCCTCCAGAGCACAGGCCCTGGAAACACTCAACAGCAGCGGCCGCCTTATTTTTTTCCGTGGGCCATTTGTAAGGAAGATGAAGTGTCTGTGGAGAACAACTGGCCATTTCCTGATCACATTCATTAGCAGCAGGACTCTTTCCATCATTCGGAAGAACTACAGCCTTAGCATGGCCAGTCCAAGAAGGCAAAGCCTCAAATGGGTTTTGTCTCGGCCATCCACAGGCTAACAAAGGCACAACTGTTAAATAAGAACAACAGATATTGGTCTCTGAAAACCAATAGAGTTTCTCCAAAGACAATGCCACTAACTCTGAAGCCTTCGTGTAGAACTAATGTAGGCCACCATGTCTGTAGCCCCATCTTTGTCCCACAATTCTTGCAACTCATCTTTCCAAGCCAGCTAAAATAGAGCTTTGTGTTCACAGAGGTCCCATATATAACCCACCTGCAAAAATAAAATATCTGCAAATACCAGATATTAGAAATAACTGTTACTCTATAGCCAGGGGTTTATAACCTTAATTATTCAAGGGTCACAATTTTTATTATGAGCTGGTCCAAGGTTCACATGTATGGTCCACACACTAATCCAAGAGCCACAAATCAATTCAAGTGATATTCTAATTCTTAAACTGAAAAATTATTCATTTTATTGCACTTGATTTAGGTAGAGTATATGTTCAACTGTGTATTTAAAACTATATTATCATGATTCACTGCCATTTGTAAAATTTACGGTTGTTGTTGTGCTGGAGAGTCAATAACAACTCATTGCAACCCTACAAATAGTTGTTCGAAGTCTACATTTGGTCCTGAGTCACATAGATAATTACTAAAAAGTGACATTCACAGCTGTTATTGTTTCAGTCCATCGTGGTGGTAATCTTCAGCCTTACTATGCATGATGTCTTTTCTAATGATTTTTCTCTTTATATGACATGTCCCAAAGAGTAAACTCCTGTCATTTCTACCTCAAGGGAAAACTTTTGAGTTTACTGTATCACTGGGAAATGTATTAACATTTAGTAGGCACAGTACATGTTAATAAAACGTTGGGCCGCATGCTGGTCACCCCTACTATAAACACAGCACACTTTACAAAAAGGAGAAAATATAAAGTAAGTCTTTAAATAATGTCTACATTTATTTATAATTTAAAATAAAAACATTTAACTAAATATAATGAAATCTAGGTTCTTCTAAAATCTTTTTAATAGCTAGGCCTACCGAATCTTTCCTACTAGAACACTCAATTTAAAAAAAAAAAAAAAAACTTTAATTGCAATTTATTTTTTAAAATTGTTCTCACAAGAAAATATATGTATAAAAATGTAAAAATGAGGAGTAGAACAATTTACAGACATTTTCATGAAGCGGCTGGTTTGTGTAAAATTGCGTGCGTGCGTGCTGACACAACAGCAGTTGATAAGCACTAGGCCTGGCATTAGCATGGAAAATGACACCTAGAAGTTTCCATGAGGGTCTGACACATGTAGGCCCATTGCCTCAACAGTATTACACCCTAAATGAAATGGAAGCAGCACATGGCTTTTCAGGAGGTCAGAAGAAGGTCCAGTTTCTAAGTAGCAATCTTTCTATGCACTGAATGGAAACTCAGTACAAGTAGCACATGACTGGTCATATGCACCTGTTACAAGAGAGAATATCTTGGGGAACATTAGCAAGAGTAGCTAACACTCAAAGGAAAAGGACAGCGAATTAAAAACTCTCTGACTAAAATCTATTTTTAGCTGTGGAAGAACCAGACATCTGCAGTCTCTGAAAAGAATGAAAAGGGCACAAAAGTGATGAAAAACAGCTCTGTTGCCTTATTTCACGGAATCCAGTGAGTCACAGCCAGCATCGCGTGCTCATACAAACAGGGACGCACATACCCCCCCAACTTGTGCATTCACAAGCATGAACACACACACCCTACAGCATGGGTGTTCACTCCTCACCACACACACTGGTACAGTACATCACATACAGCTAAATACATGCAGTATACAAACAGATGAATGCGCATACTTGTGCAGACACACATTCTCAGACACCCATATGAACACACTTAGTCACGCAAGATTGCACTGGCACACACAGAGTGGGTTATACATGTGTTTAACTACACAACTACCAGTATGATACAAAATCCACTAGATACCACTATGCAGGAACACCAGTGTAGACACAGACTTATCCAGATGGCACTAGAATGCACACAAATAAACAAACACAGAGATGATCTCCAAAACATCAACATGCACACAAGTCATCCCTTGTGAAGACAGAAAACCAGCATCATCAGTCCTTACAGGCCTCAGCTCTGGACCACTGAGTGTCCACACGTTCTTCATAATGTTTATCTGGAGTTTTTGTCTTAGTTTTTTCTCCTTAACCATGTTGATGCTAGTGAGACAGTGGTCTATCAGTGCCATATCTTTCGCCCTTTAGGAGAAGTCAGTGACATTCAAATAGCACAGGGACTCAACCCTAACTGTGAAACTCCACCAATATTAAACATTTGCCTTCTTTGGCCATGCCCGGTGCCACAAGATCTTTCAGAAAATAAACTATTAAGGTCATAAATGATGATGCACTGCATTGTTTAACAAACCAATGACAAATCACTTCATGAACCAGCACACAGAACCTGATAAACTTACTACTGCTGTGTAGCATTAAGGACCACCAGCAAAAAGCACCACATAAAACTGACACACATTTGCACTAGTATCCAGTGAAAAAGGAAAAAATGATGCGCAGCATGAACCTTCACAGCAAAAGAACTCAAAAGTCCTTCTGAGAAAAGTAGCGAAGAGACATTAAAGGATGGGCAGGGGCAATTTAAGCAGGTGAGCAAGGTGTAACGTTTGCACAAAGGAATCTGGAATTGTATGAAGAAAGAAAGAAAGAAAGAAAGAAAGAAAGAAAAAACACTGAAGCCTTCAAGTGCCCCCCAGGGTGCAGGAGGGGGAGCAGTGAGTCTCAAACAGGTGCTATTACTGGGTGCTCTGGAGTCTCTGATTTCAACAGGCTTCTCATTTCTTCTGTGTTCCATAAACTTTTTCTACAGCCTGCTTCCACCAGCTTTTAAAGGCCTTGACAGCATTCTTCCAAAGGCCATGTTCAACAGTCTGTATTCCTACAACTGGCAATGAGACTAGCATCATGTTGACTGATCCATTCCCTGAAGATGGCATTTAAGAGAAACACAGTGTAGTACCAGAGCCAAGGATATGATTTTTCACCATGCTCTACTGGGCCCTTTTGGGAGCTGGCACTTGAGCAACGCTGGAGAACAATACCAGGCCAGACAAAGGGCTCTCTTCAAACAACACCAGTTAATCAAATGGCTGTTCACAAGTATACAAAGACACAAAGTAGCAAGAACAAACACTAATGTGGTGCTGGAGTACATCAGATCTTTAAAAAAAACAAACAAACCAGATAAATAAATATATGTCCACAGTTATTGCCACCACTTATGGCAGGCTGTCTGCACAGAAGCTTCTGTCAAGCAGTTGCTTATTCATGAACAAAGATGGGACTTGAGAGCAAAATAAGCTCCTAAGCTGACCTTCAGGCTGCCACCTTCATATAAGTCAATTGTGATTTTATTGTATGTATTTAATACAGACCAGATTTGTTTCCTGCTTTGAATGACACATTACACAAAAATCAGATCTGATCACTGACATGTATGTTTCATTTCCCATATGATTCCACTTCAAAAATTTTGACTTTTATGAGGACTCTGGTTGGATTTTTGAAGCGCAAATGGTTTCCTTTGGTGTCATTCTGTAGGGGACATGTCCGATTCATAATAAAACATGTCCCATTGTTATTTCAATCATAGCTATAACAATAATAAACTATTGTGAAAAAGAATGACTGTATTGATTGACAGTACAGTATAGAGAAGCTATGATGAGGTGACCCGCATAGTTTCCCTTGCCTTAGTGAAAGCAGGACTAGATACATAAAAAAACATTCAAAACAGTTGAAAATATCTGCTGAAATGCTTCAGAAGGATCCCAAGCCTACAAAATTTTAAAAGTGCAAAATGGCTTAAATTGCCCTCTAAGGCAAACTTTAGAAGTTAATGTGCATTTGTGTGTTAATTCACATTTCATACAAGTTATGTTGTAGTATATATGTTACTTCTTGGTTACCATTATTTTAACTAAAAGCACAGCTGGAATACCGGTGACATAAACTCGAAAACAAAAAAATAAACTGGAGCTTTAAACAAACAATAAAACAAATAAATAAAAATCCATCTTCTGTTTTACTGCTGCATTGTAAATGCAAATGACTGATAATATATAATGCTATCATCAGGTAAACTGTAACTACACATGAACCTTCAAGTGGTAATGATTAAACAATATTCCTGCATCTGTGGACACCATCACAAAACTGTCTCAAGTGGCATATACATAGGAGACCCTAAACCAAAATTATATACTACTGTAATTTAATAAACATCTATTTTATGCTAAAAAGAATTAAGTCAAGAAATGGGAACAAAAAAATTATGAGCCCTGTTTAGCTTAACTTTATTAATGTTACTGAGACATTAGGTTATTCTAAATCACATTCCTAATTGTCACTGCTTGTGAAGCTAGCAAACGTGTGCAGTTTTTCCTGAGAACACTATGAACTGTGGATTTATCATGTTGACTCATCAAGCCTTACTACATGACAAAGTCCATAACCTGTCACTGCTAAAATAAATAATTGCTAGGATACCAATCCAAGATAAACCCTATCATCAGACTAATGTCAATTTAACAAGAATCTGATTTAAAAAGGTGATTAGCAACTTTATGACTACAAGAAACACTTCATACTGTACCCCTGCATTTGCCAGCCGTTGGAACATCATCAGTTAATGAAGTTGTGTGCAACGGAACACAAACGGATGTAAAAGTACAGTGGTGGTGAAGTGAAAACCGGCGTGTGCGGTAAAGCAGTGTACAGGATAACACAAACAGTGAAAGCACACTGGGCCCCCATTAGGGACTCATGCACAGGTCCCACCCCTCTGCCCACCCCACTAAATAAAGGTTATGTTCTTCATCGCTGGATGAGAAGATGATGCCTTGACTGTACTTCATAAGAGAACTGAGGCCTGTTCCCCGATGCACAGGGGGACAGCGTTGTCTCCTGCAAAGATCAAACATCAAAACACCTGGAGAAGTTCTACGCATTACAAAACCCATGTTTTTTGCAGCACCATTCTCCATTTTTCCATAGGAAAAAATGCAAGTTAAAGGTTCATATCCAATAAAATGGATTTCTGTCCTTTAGAGTTTTAAAAACAATGTTCACACTTCATCAAATGTTATTTGTACACAACATTTTGAACATTTAGATATGATGCTACAAGACAGCAAAAGTTCTGAGTGAGACAAAGCTGCGATCATCAATAAGAAATAGTCCATCAAAAAGCAGATATTCGACTCAATACCAAGTAGCGTGTGCAGAATAATTTAACATACTGGTTTATTTATCATTTATAATACAAAAATGAACTCTGTCATATTATAGGGGTCTATATGTTGGTTATTTACTGCATGACTCGCACCCATTCTCTCCTTTTTAGCAGTACAGTAAAAAACTTCCAAGTGCTTGTGCTACCGGTCACACTTCCACTTGATGTGTTACACTAACACTTTATATTTTATGTTACTACAACAAAAAAAGTATACATATGCATTATGGCCATCCTATACATAAAAAAGTCTGCACAACCTCTGCTACCTCAGAACCCAGTTTGGCAAACATTTTAAAAGCAAAAGAGAAAACGCGTTAAGACATCAAACAGGAAACGTACGTTGTTTCTCAGCTGCTTGACTCCAACTTATTTCCTGAGCCCCACATATCTGATCTACAGGCAGACGACTGTGCGAGAGCATAGCAAAAAAATAACATCGCTTTTTGGCAATGGAAAAAACTGGCTCGGCCTCATCTTTTTTTTATGCTTTCCTGTTTGTGATGTCAAAGCAAAGGTGCCGACAAGCTGAGATCTGCATTCTGTCGTGCTGTCAGAACAGCACAGCAGAGATTACGCCCTTGGTCCAGCAACAGAGATGTGAGGATAAGCCAGTGCAGGGTCCCCTTGCCGCCAGCATAGTGCTGCAAAGGGATGGGAACAGAGCTGCACACGTCTTTGAATCAACAACTATAAGCGTGAGGGTCAGAGTTGTGTCGAGGAAAACTCCCCTCTCAGGTTACAGTCCCCCTGCCCCCTTCCCTCTCACCAGGCTTCCACGTGAGAAAACAGAAGGACATATGGAGCGCACTGCATAAATACCTTGAACACTTTGGGTCAACTTGTCCATGGTGACTCAAAACTGAAGAAAAGCAGAAGAGTGGTCCATCCCAACACAAGAACAAATGCTTTTCTGACAGTCAATCCAGCTCCGAGGCTCATGCCCTATATGTTAACGCTAATATACAAATGTGCACTTTAAAGCCACAAAGCCACACGACGGGCAAGGAATATCCTTACAAGGTTCAAGGTAAAATGAGTCATCAGGTTGTTTCCGTGAAGCAGGGCTAAAGGGTTCAGCCAGGTGACAATGACACGTGACAAAGGACTGTCCATCTGTAGACACCCACATGGAAGCTAGAGCGAGGTAAAGAAGCAGAATCCTACCGGCATCAACGTACCTACGCCTATGATACTCTGTACCACTCCTGGTGTCTGCCAGGCTTCAATACTCACACAACTGGGTGGTTAGGAGATTCACTTTGCATACAATGTTTGTGAGTCACAAAAGGTGTGCACAGCTTAAAGTGATTAAAACAAAGAATTGCTCGCGTGGAAACATTTTTTTTTCAAAAGCAAACACGGTCACGCATAATACAAAAATGTCAGGGGCTACAAACATGTGAGAGACACGGGTCTGCTGATAAGGGGGAAATGCGTCTCCTCTAGATGCACAGTGAAAGGAGCTCTTGACAAAGCTGACTCTTTGTAACCTAACAGGACCGGGGGACAATTATAAACCAGCTAAACATGTCCGTGCCAGATGCCACAAATTTCAGTTAATAACTTTAATTGCAAGAGGTGTAAATGGACTGACAGGGAACAAGAATAAACTATTAATAGAAACCTGTCTTTAGTCCTTAGCATGTGGTTACCTGCAGAAAAACAATGTAAAGAGTTCTGTATGTATCCATATTTGGTATTGGAAAACATTGAACACAATTTATCACTTAAATTTTCACGTCATGTAAATAACTGTTTTCATTCATTTCCATCAAAAAACACTTGAAAGCACAGGCAACCTTTTTTCCGTCGCTTTAGGAAGTGCAGTAAAGCACACCGGCCTCTGAAGGCCCACGGTGAGCATGAACTTTGGCTGTTCTCTATGTGTCAGAGCTCACAGACACAATTACATGGGTTTGTTCATGTGGCTTTACCCCGCTTTCAATGTTCACGCAGAACTGAATAAACTGATGCACAGTAGCACACACCGGCGAGAACACTGGACAGATGCTAAAGGCCTATCATATTTCAAGCACATCTGGTTTTTGATGGGCTGCGCAAGCTAAGCTCAGTGATACAGCAACAGAACAAGGCCCTGTGTTCACAATACAGAATTTAAATTTTTTTTAAAAAAAAAAAACAATTTTCCCCAGGTCTGGAGCAAACATCTTACTACTAACGTCTGCATTAAAAATCTTAACCTGCCTTAGAAGACTGGAATCAGGATTTGCTGAAAACAGCTACTGCATTCATATCTGCATTTTCAACTGTACTGAACGTGTCTAAATTTCTGTGCTGACAGGTCTCTTAAAATTATCATTCCGGGTTACTGGAGATAAAAATACATTCATCTGGGTTTGCAAAGTCGTAGCCACATAGCCTGCCGTGTGTTGTAACCGACAGCCCTCACAAGCTGGGGGCTTCTTTTGCACCTTGATGAGATGAAGTTAAAAGGAAAAACCGCTGCTGAAACGACTGAATATCGAAGCCTGATAAAAATCCTAAATATCGAGGAAAATGAACACAATTTTATTTTATGAAAATAAACATGATTTTGCAGTGAGCTTTTTTGTAGCTCGGATGACAACTACAGACAGTACAGTTACACTGTGCAAACCAGCTTAGTGAGAGAATTTGTGGTTCACAGAACGCAAGTCTATGGCACTCTTAACTGGCCAAGATTAAGATCTACCACCTCCTCTGTACATCAGTGTCATCACACAGATTTCCCCCCACAAATAAGAGCAAAGGACAGTACTACTCTGCACCATAGAGTTGAATAGGCCCCTAGGCTTTCCCATATAGGGATACTTTTCTGGTTGATGGAGACACAAGGTTATTGCTTAAGGTCAAGATGTTTTTGGCTACAGCTTTCTACTTCACTCAGGCCACCACTGCAGTAAGTCAGGAATACATTTCATCTCATTAACTGTGTTTTTATCGAGTTGCACTCTCTTGGCACAAGCATTCCAGTAGCTACCCGGGGAAGGAACACAGAAACGGGGAAAATATATAGATAAAATGTACTACGTGCTGAGAGACTAATATGGGTTTCAGGCATTTAAGACAGAATTTGGCCCTAAAGAGATTAGTTTTGAAATCCTTCTTGAATTCTGGGAAGGAATCAGCAGCCCCAGGACACACAGGGAGCCGACTCCACCATAATGGGCCCAAGACCAGTTACATACTTGTATAAATGCGTGGCACTGCTTGAACCAAAAGGCTAACGAAAAAAAGGAAAACCTCTATACCAAAAACAAGCACGGGATGACACAGTAGATTTGGACTGACTGTACTATTTCTTACTTACATCACATTTGTACGTCAACACTAGCCAGCGCTTAGGTTGGGTAATAGAGGCCACATACCAAGCATACTACATGAAACACACCTACCACTAGCAGGGGACCTCCTAAACACATATGCCTAGAGCACTTGGCGAGTCACGGCATAGTGCTTTCACAAGTACGCCACCAGGCTGGTTTTGGAACCACCGTCACCTGCACTGAATTCCCTGCAGCACCAAAAGGAGACTATTACAGATCTGATACAACATCGTATTCAGAAGAGCAACATCGTATTCCACATTGTCTGTTCTCCACAGAGGTTAAACGCACGCAAAGAAGCTCTTAAATCTCTGGAGATCATTAAACCAGAGGAATGTTTGAACAGGGCAAGTCTTTTCTTGCAATTGCCCTTCTTTCATAATATCTCCAGGGTTGGGGAGTGTGGGGGGGGGCAGGATGGTTCAGACAGTTCCAAGTAAACCACACTGAACTTGATGAAGACACCTTTCAAATATCGCCAGAAACAGGGGACCACTTTCATTGGTCCCATATGCTCCTGCCCAGATCAAATGTCATTTTGTTGACCAAACAAGTGCAGAGCCAAGAGTCAGGCAGCGCAGACAATAAAAATAAATACGGTATCATCATAGCAGCAGGTCTTCTCATACCTTAAACCCGGGAATCATCTAAGCATACCATCATATGCATACAACACCGGACATCTGTCTTAAAAAAAAAAAAAACAAGAGGTCCAAACAACCCAGCAATATGGGGTCCACACTTAGCAGGGAGGAATCCCACTGTTTACCAGTCACTAAAAATAAGCAGCGTCACAGTGACACGCAGGGGTTCCTTTGGTATGGAGAATAATGGCTGATGGCTCCGTCCTCCTTCCTGACAACTGCTGCATCGCCATCTCCGCATGTTGGAAACGATGCCGAAACGGGCTCCGAGGTCACGTGGCGTCTGCGTCGAGCCGGCTGCAAGACGGCTAAACCTCTGGCACGGCACCCCACCCCCGTAAGAGTCGCTGCAGCCATTAACAACCTCCAGCTGGGGGGGAAGCAATCAATATTGTGACTCATTCTTTCTTCCATGGCTGCTTCATAACAGGATTAATTAAAGGCAAACCTAATCATTTTGGATGCCAATCAAATGAAAGGCAGCGTCTCCCATCCCACACTTTGTCAGCACACGAGCGCCGTTCTGGAAATTCCACCTTGATGTCATTTCACGGCGTCACCGGCGGAATCTGCTGAAAACAGACGCGACGCGGGCTTTCGGGAGCAGAGCGCAGAGGGCCTAAGCCCAGAAAGAAGCGCTTGCCGGCGTGAGGGTCGAGCTGCTGAAGGAGAGACGCGCCCGTGTTTTTAAACGACGAAACGGAGGCGAGTTTTTGCGAAGCTTGACTTTTTAAAACGCGCCAGAAACACATCCACGACAAAATCTTTAATGTATTCGAAATACTATAAATAAGCTTGCGCGCAGAATTTCCCCGACCCAGAGAACGGCCTCAGGAAGGCTTCCTTTCAAAATAGACAGACGTGTTCCATTCCACTGAGATGAACTGGGGTCCCATCCGGGCATTGTTTCATAACCTAATGCCCTACGCTTTCGGAATAGGCTCGCTGCTCGGCATTAAACAGTTAACAGTTATGGATGGATGTTTCATTCTCTTAAGTTGCGGAGTAAATACTTTTAAGGAAAGCAAGGATAAAAAAGGCCCGTTCTTGCTGGACCAGATTCCAGATAAATCCACTCCAAACAAGCGACTGGTGTACAGCTGTTGGCTCAGACCAGTATGACACAGGAATAAAGCATTTTAATAGGCAACATCTGTTTTTTCCCCCCCACCAAGAGATTAATTTAACCTCCATATTTGCATTTATTTACAGAATATAAGTTACACCCCAAAATATACCCATTGAGGTTGCAAGAATTTGACTGTCACAATTTAACACCCCAGTTTCATCTTATGACGGCTTTCTTAATGTCAAGTTAAATCTGGACTGGATTTTGTGTGGCTCTCAACAGCTGAGCAGCGCAAAAAGAAAGCCATCACGCGGTTGCATGTTATGTGCTGCACTGTTCTCCACCACCATTACCCCCTGGTTTGCTAGATTCACCTGTTGTAGCTCTGCAAATCATGGCCCCACCCAGACTCTCCACGTCAACTTGTTTGCCCAGTGCAAATCTATTTTCATTGCTTTCACAGTTTTCTTTTGTCCTTACTGTTTTAAGCATCATCGCATGTAGGTTTTGTTTACAAATGTTTAAGTGTATGACGTATAACAGCTACCAAAGAGCTGAACAAGCAGTTATTACAGCACATGGAAGAAAAACAGCCTTATTGTGTTGGGTTACAATAACTAATGTTAACTACTTAAGTAAATGTCTATTTTAATGGGATTTAACTATATTTTATTATAAATGTCTGTCAATTTTAGAGCAAGCAATGCTTAAAAGTCTTCCAAATTAATTGCAGTTCCATATTTGATTTATGAGAATTCACCTTACAAACTGTTTTACTGCTGTCAAAGCACACGTGTGAATGAATTACTTTTGTAAGGCAGGGAAAGACTTTTTTTTTTAATCCAAAGGGATTCTTTTGATAGCTGCGACAACAGGCGTTGAGCACCTTGTTCATTGATACGATACTAAAGCTCCTTCTTCCCAGGACAGTCGTTTGGACCGCATCGGGGCCGAACTACAAGACAGAACAGCAAACACAGTCTTGGGGAGCAAAGCAACGTCAGTGAGTAATGAAGCGGGTTCGGAACCGTGCGGGCGTGGGTGTGACCGTGCCGCTCAGCCTTAGTTCAACCCGGCGCCCCAACGACTTCACGTTGTGGGGGGGGGCTAAAATATTAGCAATTCCAGTCAGTGGACTTAAAAACATCTCGCACCTCGCTGGGGGTCCCTTATCCCCCCCGAATAAGACTTCCTTCCTTTTGTTCAAATGTCGACATTGCTGCACACTTACCGGCGCGTCGCTGAGGAGGGCCAAGTGGCGGAGGAAGGCGCGCGCTGCGCTGCGCTGCTCGTCGCGCGCGAGCCCCTCCCTCGTGCGGACAGGGAGCGAGCTTGGCGGGTTCCGCGCTCCCGTCGCTGTGCGTCGCGACGCGCGGGCACGCGTGTTCTGGGCAGCCTTGCGCAACGTGCGCTGCGGCGCCCGACACGCAAATAACCGGGCGAGGGCGAAACAAGGGTCCCGCCCGAGGCGTAGCACTCGAGTGCGAGGAGGTCGGACGCCGCAAACGCGAACGGCTTCAGCGCCGCTGCGATGGTGCATTCCAGGCTTCGCTATATTTGCGTCACGGTTTCACCCAAAATAATGATTTTTCTTTTGCCCCCCCCCCCCAGCATCACGCAAACGAACGCGGTGTAGAGACCGGCTGGCCGTAGCTCGAAATGACAGTTAGCAACGACATCCATTCGTGTGAAGGAGGCGCCGCGCATTACACATTAACCACATTATGGCAGCAAAGAGGTGTTTGACTTAAAAAGCGGTGAACTCGTGCCCAGGTTACGTGTTTCTTTTCTTTTTTTACGACGCGCCTGTTGCACACAGGTAGACGTTAAGACGTTCGCCACCGCGGTCCTGCTGGAAGACGTGCTGCAAAATACAAAACAGCTAACGGCTGAGGCAGTTTATTTCCACTTAAAGAAAGAGCTGTCTGGAAGAAGCACAAAGACGTACGATAACCCTATCAATAATAATAGCAGCAGTCATAATGATACTCTTATTAATGACCTAAAGTAACCCCAGAGCTACGCCAAGTCAGTTTCCTAGCAACACGGAGCGGCATGGTCATCAGAAATGTCTCTCTTGACATCATGCACCACATCATATAGAAAAGTGAAGGAGAATATGGATCATCATCAGTAGCAGCAGCGATCCTATCCTGACATCATGCGCCACATCAAACCGAGGACCGAAGCAGGATATGAAACATGAGAGACACGGTCCTTTGACGTCACGCCGCGCACCATATAGAAAAGTGATGCACAAAATGCAGCACGGCCACCGGAGAGAGACGCGTCCCCAGCCGCGCCGTTCCCGCCTCCACGTCAGGACGAGCGCCGGCAGTTCGTACTCACCGAGAATCCGAGCCGACCCGCGCTCTTATTTCACAACACGACTGCGTGTTAATCCCGCGCGATTCCCCGCCGTAACTGCGCGTCAAACTGGCGGCTACAGCGAAGATATCCTGCAGCACAGATCCGCTCCGGGTTCCTCTTCCGCGTTTCCGTGCTGTTCGCGCAAGGGGGGAGCGGGGTGGTCCACCATGGGGCAGAGTGGATACCTTCACAGCCACAGCCGCCGCCTCCCCCCCACTACCACCTACTGCGCTCCTTCGGCCTTCGGCGAGTGCGAGCGGCGCGGCGCTGCCAGGCGAAGGCCACGCGGCGCACTGTGTCCTTGACGGGCGCGTTCCCGTGTCCGTCTGCAGTCGCGTCGGAAACAAACGAAGCGTGCGCGCTCGGTGGCGGCGGGGGCGCTGCTCCTCTTCACCTCGCCGACAGCCCGGCTAGGAAGGGGACGGAGGGAGGGAAGGAAGGAAGGAAGGAAGGAAGGAGGGGGCTCTCTCTCTCTCTCTCTCGGTCTTCGTAACGCAGCTCGCATTGCAAATGAGGCGAACTCCCGCGATCTGCGCGCGTTTCGACTCGGCTCGATGGCGCCGCCTCTCGGTCACGCAGGAGAGCCGTGAACTTCCACCCTCTCGAAACACGCACTGATGGTGAAGCAGTGAATCGCGGTGCTTGTGAGCGCCTGTGTACTATTAATTCCGGCTGTGTACGTCATTACATGTAGAAACGTTTTTAATAACGATATTGATCGTGAAGCGATGCGGTAGGAACGCTGTTTCCAAGTAAATCTCTGTAAAGTTCAGGGTGTGACAATGCAGGTCGCACTGGACAAAGGCGACAGCTAAGGTCAATAACATTGGTAGATACCGGGTGGATGTCTATGCAGCTCACAGTATTCTTCTAACAGTTCAATAAATGTGACTTTGAGCTTTTCTACTCTATTTCTTAAGTCGTTGTAAAGTGACTGCATTAATAATGAATCCCAATTTTATTCCTCCATACGTGGAAATGACTAAAGTGCAATAAATGACACCACACAAAACACCCATTTTCGTAAAGCACATTTAATGCGAACAAGTGTTTGAAAGTGAGACCTCAAGTAATTCAGGGGCGCTTTAATGTAAACATACCCAATGTCCCGAAATTTTAAAAAGGTAAATTATATGAATATTGGTTTATTGTCATTTAAAGTGCTCTTCTCCCACCAGCAGGAGAGCCCACTGACAGGGAGCTGAAGGTATTCTGCCATACCAAACAGCAGGCTGGAAACGTGATTTTTCTCCAAATACTCACACGCTCGATAAAGAATGTACAAAAATAATTTCATGTAAAAAATATAGAACTTATGCAACCTCTTTTTTAAATATCAAAGACTGCTTAGAACAATTATGCCTTAAATTCTGAAGCCTTCATTCTGAACATCACATCTTCATGTTTACAAATAAAAAAATGTGCAAACTACCTAAGCTTAAATGTTCGTCTTATTTTTTTAAATATGACGTGGCAGGTTGTGAAGTGGAGCACCGAGTCTGCTTTAATCCAAAGCAAACTTTCATATTTTAAAAAAATAAATAAATAAATAATTAAAAAAAAAAAAAAAAAAAAACTTTGATTTGACATGATTACTAAAAACTAAGAAATTTACATGAAAACAAGCAGATGAAAACATTGGAAAAAATAATACACGAATAACGTTTGCTTTAGATCACTAAAACAGTGGAAGACCATTTCTAAAATTAGTATCAGAGAAGCAAAATTCAACTGCTGGACTGGAAGTCAATATTGCCTGTGAATTGTTACCATCAGAAAACCTGTTTCCCCGAATTATGGCATGTATGGCAGTTAATGCCATTTAGTAATATGCATTCACATTGTGAAGTGTCCATAAAAATGTATATAAATCTGAACATTAAAAATATATGCTTAAAATCTTTTACAGAATTCTCCCACTTTCTGTAATAAAACATATAAAATATCACACAGTAGTAAACGCAAAATAGATTCTTGTCCTTATGTACAAGACGACTTATATACAGAATACAGCTCTATCTATTACCAGCAACCCTGGATTAAACAAAGCAATATCTTAGCAAAAAAAATATATTAATAATAAAACTATATATTGCTGGAGCTTCGTAGCACATGGAATCTCTTCAAAGTCATGCGGATGGACCCCAAATCATGATTGATTTTCTCCAAACGGTCTTCCAAAGCCTCCTAGAGGACAAATAAAAAAAATACTTGTTAACAAGAGATGTTCTCTATGTTTAATAAAATACAATTGTCATGACAATATGGTATATTTAGCCATTTGAAAGAGCAAGGGCTGATTTCAGAAATTAGTCCCCTAATTGTCAAACATATGCAAATGTTTGCCTCATTAAAAAACACTAATAAATATAAAATGAACACGCAATCCTTTTTAGAATTAAACCCTAGCAAATGGTGACACTGTCTTGCAGTGACTGTTGTGTCCTTATGTGACACAGTTAGGTTCAGTGCAAATGAGCGATGCCATCGGGGTTTAGGTCCCCGTCAACAGTCCGTACTTTGTCCAGCTTGGCCTGCAAGGTGACTCGTCCCCCGGCGGCCGGGATTCGGCTCAGTGCAGCCTCGATCTGTCAAGAGAGAAAACAACATGAAGAAGAGTCACTTTTATGCAACTTCTGCATCACTGTAACAAACACTCCCAAAATTGCCAGGCTTTTAATGCTGCCACATTCCTCCAAATCATCACGCTCCTCCAAAAATAGAAATAATTACAGTTAAATGGAACAAGAGTTGTACTGTCACGCCAAGGGTGAGGGGGGTAGTGCATAGGTGGAAGGAGTACAGCAACCTCGGGGCTGCTGGATTATCTGCAGGTTTCACCAATGGGAGACAGTGGCATTCTAATCCATATTAGGGCAGGAGTCTCCAGCGTGGTCCTGGACAGCTCTACTGTAGGAGATTTTACACATTACCCAAAGTGACCTCCTAGTGGATTAGAGACACCTGTTGATGGCCGTCAGCTTCCAAAAACATTTGTCAGTTTACAGAATGTATTCGCTTCAGTTACTGCTCAGTCTAATCTGTTATATAATCTATAGTGTTTATTCAAATACATGGGTTTGATTTAGAACGCCAGCACTCTGGAACTCTGAATTTAGCAGCTGTGATAACTAACAGTATTCCATGTATTAGAGCCAAACAAGTTCATACTCTAACTTTTACAGTTCATTCAAGAACTGTGCAAATCCCTTTCTTCCCCAGTTAGAGTCACACAAACACTCAACTGAAACTATTATGTGAGCCCTGGTTTTAATGTCCCAGGACCTGACGTATGATGCTGTCAGCATCATGCTTGAGTTGTGCAGTTATTGCTATAGTAAAATTATAGGTGTGTGCTAAGTGTGTATGGAAATACAGGTGGTGTCTGGCTCTGTGCACAGATGTATGTCAGACATATGCAAAAGGGGTCGCATTTCACCTGCTGCTTCTCTTGAGTGAGCTCATCAAACAGCCGCTCTGTGTCCGCCAGGGACAACAGCCTTCCATGGTAGGATGGAGGCTCATCGCTCGGGGCCAGAGTCTCCTGTTCACCCCCCTCGTCGCCTTGCTTCATCCAAGCCACCCTTGCGACGCTCTCTGCCACTTGCGCCTTTGGGCTGCCATTATTCGACTGGTCGTTTTCTGCAAAAACATCCACATTCCTATTGCTTTGCTGAAGATGCACTGGCCGATGCCCAACAATTTCTATGTACCAAAACGGGTACAAAGAATGCCAAAAACGATACACACGTTTATAAAACATTGAGGAAAAATGGGACTAGATCTGCCTGAATGAGAATTACAGATAAATATAACATTTCATTTTTCAGACCATGTACAATTAAAATAAATAGCTGGTGAACCATATTCGGCTGCCTGCCTGATGCTTCAGCAGGGAACGATTCTGCAAGCTGTAGCCTTAAATACTGCGCAACACTTTTTCCTGTCTTTTTAATGATAAAATAATCTAATCATTTAAATGAAAAGTAAAAAATAAGGGTAAAATAACATGATGATAAAAATTAAACAACAGTTAATAGTACATTTTTTTGCTAAAAGTGGATTGTTCTATTTTTTAGCATGTGGAGCACATTTTTAAGTGCGTCTTTTAAGAGGAAATTCTGTTCCTCTTTTTGCCAACCATTTTAGAAGCTACACTAAATCTCTCACTGTTAAGTTCACAAGTGTTAGAAATAGTATATTTTATGCCATTCTTTTTACTTTGAAAAACTTACACACTGCAAATATTTTTGTACTGTATGTGCACAATGAATCAGTTACAAAATATTGGTTTGAATTATTTAGCAAATGTATACAACGGTCCAATAAAATTAAACAGTTATTGCCCAATACAACGTAATTCTGATATAATTCTGCATCTATGGTGCTCACCCAAGTTTAGGTTTAATGCAAAACAGAATCATTTAGATGGTGACCCAATGAATCAGAGTCAAAACAGTGAAGCATAAATCTGACCACAGGATCTCATCTTTATTTCATTACCAGGTAGCTCTTTGAGCTCTACAACTATGCAGGCAAAAAAAAGTGAGTTTTGCAGCTCACTTACCCTCTGAATCCTCTGCTGACATAAACTGAAGTCTCTTTTTGGACCTAGAATTATGAGGTAAGGATGATGACAACAGGATGCTTTGATCAAACCGTCCATCAAGCCTAAAAAGGGTGGCAAGAAAGCCGTCAGACAAAGCAGATCTAAAACTCGCATAACATATAGCTGAGCCCCAACTAAGCAGCTGACATTAATCCTGACTGAAGGATTTACGGACGCTTGGTGAGTAGCAAATATAAGTGAAGACTTTATGACCAAATCCAATCATAGCATAGTCAGTCTACACAAGAGGAAGACACTTTGTGAGAGTGAATGATCAGGCAGGATGTGCTTTAACTCTCTGTGTTACTGCTTTAGTGGCTGCCTTCAGTTACCGAGTGTTACTGTGACAAGGCCAGGATGGAGACTGTCCAAAAGCAGTGGAGAAGTTCTCTGTTGGACAGCGTTTGGGACTTGACTTGGCAGAAAGTGGTGCTATCAGGGTCTCTCTTTTAGCTGCAAAACCCAAAATAGAGAAAAATACTCCAAATTAACACTGTTCTAAGTTGAATGTAAACTATACACCAATATCAATTTTATCAGTATAATGATATATTCTTAAATACAGCCATTCCTCACATTAACAGCGTTACATCACCACCTCATTTATTAAATTCCTACTGCGAAGGGATAGTAACTACTATTATTTCTTATGGGGAAAAAAAAAAATACACATCACCCATACATGATATACTCATATGATATCAAGACAGACACCACCTAAAAATTAAAGTACCAAAAAAGGTGTTTTAAGCATGAAGGTACTTATAAGCTTACTTTTAAGTTTTTTGCACTTGATGTCTATAAGAACTAAAGACAACTTCCTATGTCTTTCGTTTTGCAGCCACTACATTGTTAGCGGTGCTATATAACATTAATAATGAATATTTAAGGACATATATTTATTTAATGGTGAGATTAAGGTTTTATTTATGTTAGTGTAAAGGCATTTGTGTTATAAAAGCAGTTTATATTAAGTTAAAAGTATATTTATAGTTTATGTATGTTAGTACTGAATCTCCTATTTCAGTTATGATTTAGATTAAATTACGACTGACTGGTCGAGATGTCAGTGTGTTAGAGAAGAAAATGTATACAGTAGTTGGTTTTATTAAGCAAGTGTGACTGATGATGTTAATAAATTGCTGGAAGTAACATCTATCTCCATCCACTGTCTTTATTAAACACAGAGTCCAAACACTACCATTTTAATCTTGTAAACCAGCAGCCAATCTTTCCAATATAATAGAGAAGTTAATACATTAAATTTAACCAGAAAATATCCAGACTGACACCAGTGAGGGACAAAAACATTTTGGGATTGCTATATGAAATGTGCATCTTTGTCTCAAAGCATCTGATACAAGCTGCTATACAGAATGAGATGCCCATACTGGGAGTAAAATGAGTGCGTAACAGGAAAAATGCTGTTCTATTAAATAGGAGTGTATAAATTTCATAGTGGTTCTTCAATGCACAAAACACCATTGCATAATTGTTGAGTGTAAATACATGGCATCAAAAAATCTATACATGGAATTGTTTGGTAAAAGGTTAAATTATACAAATTCCCTCAGCTACATACTGCATGTCCAAGTTAGTGTTCAGTAAACCTGTTGGAATGATCATGGAATGGAATTACCAGAATTCTCCAATAAGACCTCAGCATCTGACCAGATTCATACAAAACTGCTGTTCAAAAGAAGAGGCCTAGAGTGGTGATTTTTTTTGGGCAACTCGCAAACTGTGAACATAGACTACTGATAAATCACATGGCTGACTGGTCAACAGATAAAAGACCCAATCAGCACTCTAACCATATTGGAGAGGTAAAGAGAGGCACCCACTGAGCAAAGGGGTCTGGCTGCTCCTCTGGGTGGAGGGTGGCAGGGAGGAAGACCTGTGCCCCTCTGGGGAAAGACTCCTCCTGGTCCTCTGGAGGGCACTGACCTTCTCAAGTGCTGATGTTTGACTGGTGGTTTCCATAAAGCTCACAGTGGGCCTTCGACTCATCAGGCCTTTGCAAAAGCACAGAGAATAATTCAATAATGTAAAGGGTATCTGACCTTGAGGGAACCTTCACTATGTTCTGAAATTTACTATAGTGGAGGTGAATTTGTCCCTGCAGGCCAGTAAATCATAAACACACATCATAGAGCTAAATGCTTCTCAGCTGTACTATACCTGTACTACCTAATGCACTCATCACTTCCCCTGTTTGGAAAAAGACTGACCATTTACAAGACATTTTAGTCATTGTGTCAGGCACAAAAACTAAGAGGACCAAAGAAAACAATGTAATGTTTTCCTAGCTCCTTGACAATGGATGGGTAAAAGAAACTCCTACAAAGATAACATTTTCTTCAACCCACTATTACCAACAATAGAGTCATGGTAGTCTAGAGCCTATCCTGGAAATAAAGGAGATGAGGCAGGGGTCACCAGGGTCACTGGGACACCAGTCAAATCCAGGGCAATAATACATGCACATGGTCATTCATTCATCATTTTCAATGACAAACATTTTTCATCAGTCTCATTCCAGAGACAAACTACAAAACACCCACCAAACACAGAACCTACAGGCAGTTTAAAGCCACCAGTTCACCTGGTCTTTGGAACATGGGATACTCCACTATGCAGATACTCCATTATGCAATAAATCAGTGACTAGCAAGCAAAGGAAGACAAGACGGGCAACAGAGACAATCTCCTACCACAGGGGCCAGGAACAGAGCCACTGCCATCAGTCTTGCGCAGAGCCAGGCCTTCAGTGGCCCTGGTTTCATCCATCTGTACGAGTGCCTTCATCAGAGGTGTGAGGGCTGTGTCCCTCCGGGTGGGCTCCTGGCCTGAGGGCCAATCTTGCATGAACTCCCTTTCTGGAGGAGAGTGGGCCCTCAATGGCTCCTGCAGAACCTCTCTAGACATGAACACAGACAGGATGAACACTTTTTCAGATGTGCCTTAATGCCCAGAGAGACATTTAGAAAGAAAATACAGGCATCCTTCATTATCTGAATCTAATCCATTCCTGAAAAAGTGTTGGATACAGAGTCTATATTCCACTATTTTAAATAGGATAAAAATGCATTCTGTGTCTATCCTAAAATCCCAGCCAATCTCCTCACATATCACTGAAACACTTATATATCAGACCACCAAGGATCTGTGCATAAAATAAAGCATTTAAAACTGTCTAAATATTAAACACTTAATGAACTTGTGCTTCTTAACATGGGGTACATCTGTGTGCAGAATACAAAAATACAGTACAGTACATGAAACAAATTACATTATCCACTCTACACTGCAACAAACATGTACTGTAATGTAAATAAACTATGAAATAAAGATAAATATCAAATGTCTGTTTCACTTAATGTGGGGAAGTTGGTTGCCATAATACACAACATGTTTAGTCAATGTAAGCATGGTACATGATCCTACGAGATATTGTATTTCCAAATTCCTTTTATTATTATTATTATTATTATTATTATTATATACTGAATTAGCACAGAATTTTTCAGACTAATGTCTTCTGAAACCAGTCATCAGATACCTGTCCTCATTTCTCTGGTCAGGAGGCTGCTCATCTCCAGGGCTGGGGCTCTTCCTGCGAGTGCCTTCTATGTCAGCAAGGCTCTTGCTGGGAGAAAGCAGTAGGTCTGGGTGATGGTAGAACCTTCCAGAGAAAGAATCAAGTTATGTTATGTTTCATACAGATAAAGTATGCATATGGATAGACTAACCACCTAATTATTCATGACCCTAAAAATGCTTTTGTTGGATTGATATAACTTTGGTTTAAAAAAAGAGAAGAAACCAAATGAGAAGGGATACCCCATGAAAACAGAAAGTCATGTTAAACATAAGAAAATTACCCATCTGTCAACTAAAAAAGAAAGTGAAAGCAGCACTTTAAAGTAAATTTTCAAAGGCAGTTAACAGTTTAAGGTCTCACACACCACATTACAGTAATACAGGAATCCAATATCCCTAATATAACACAACTTGCATCATCAGTTCTAAGAAGGTGGACTCATACCCAGCACCAGTGGGCTGTGAGTGGCTGCGGGAGACGTGGTGTGCCTTCATGTTCTCATACTCAAGCTGCTTGATCTGCATCTCCAGTTTGGAGACCATTCTGGCAGACAGAAAAGCAAAGTCAGTGCCCTGGAGATCTGAGCAGCAGTTCTCAGCATCAAAATAACATCAGAGCAGCTTCAATAGCCTCTGGGTCCAGAGGAAACCTGTCATTTATCCCTTTCACGCTCCTCCTATCTTTCATTTCTATGCAATTAAAAAACTACACTGGTCAAGGTGAAGGTGCACTAATCCTGAAATAAAAACATTAATGGATGATAATAATAATAATAATAATAATACATTATCCCCCCCCGTAATTACCTCCTTAGTTCTGATATTTGTGCGTTTGCTTCAAAAAGTTTGTCTTCAGTGGAAACCAAATTCTCCTGGCAAAACAGAAATCATACAAGTTGGTGTATACATTTCCAATGGCAATACTAAAAGTTATATTTTATTTATTTTTTTTAACCTTGATTCTCTCATGATACTTGTTCAATCCGTCGTACTGTGCAAGAAGCTGAAATAGAAAAAAAAAATACCATTTAGGCCACAGCAATGTACACAACTTTAGAAATGCTGCTAAAACTCATAAAAGAAATGTTATTTGTAAAAGAAGGAAAGACTATTGTACACTATACTTTGCAACCACAGTTTTAGCAGAGAAAAAAATCCTCCAACATTATCCCACAGTATTACCAAAATCTTGGTTTGTTCCACTCACATCTTGCAGCATCTTGTGCTCCTTCTTCAGCTGTGTGTCTTTGTCATCAGACAGGCTATGAGCACTTTGCAGGGCTTCTTCTGCCTGCCGCAGCCGGGCCCTCAGTTGAGTTACTGTGTCTTCCTTTTCACGGCCACTTCGCCAGGCCTCATCCAAGCGCTGCTGGAGGGTCTGCACTGCACTGCTGCTGGCTGAGTATCGTTCTGGCCACTCTGCCTGGAAGCCATTAGCATTCACTTTACCATTAGCAGCACGGCCCGGTGAGTGCTGTCAAGTCATGTGATAGAAAGTTATGTCAAGAGTTGTAGGATTCAGCCTTGACAGGCTCAGCCAAACCACTGTAAAGCTCACTGGGGTCACCTAGTATTCAAACAAGACACCCAATTTTCCCTTAAGAGTGGCTTAGCTTACTGTGTCACACTGGTGTATGTGTTGAACAAAAGGTCTGAACTGAAATACTGATTTACCAGCTGCCTTTCCAGAAGGAGATTCTTGCTCTCCAACTCATGGATGCGGGTGGTGGCCTCTATCAGCGCTCTCTCTAGGTGCTCACATCTGTTGAATAGGGAGTCCAAATACATATTCAAACTAACAGAGGGACAATCCTCACAAGAGCAAAGCTGAAGGCAACACTGGATTCAGACATTTCAGTCATAAAAGTCACCAAATTTAAACAAGGCTGACATTCCTCATTCCTGTACCTGTCTAATAAGCTTTGATTTGCTTTTTCCAATTCCGAGCTTTGGTGCTGATTCTGAGAATCAAGCTTCTCCTTCAATATGCTGATTTCAGATTCATAGTACGCACGAAGATCAGCAATGTGGCGGGAGGTCTTTTCTCGCATGTTCTGCCTCACCCTGGGAACAGAAAAACAAGGGGTGGAGTGGGTGAGAAACGGGTGAAACTAACCGGTGAGGACTTATAATAACCAGGAATAGGAGGCTCATTCAGTAAATGATACTGACCAAGTACTTCTATCAAATTCTGTACTGAATTTTATCAATCTAAGCTCAGCATGTTCAACAAATGGACACCATCTTGCTATCATGTGTATGTCCTTCTCTCCTAGGCTCGCCAATGCTGGTAGTCAACTAACTTCCACGAATACGGATGCACTTTACAAAAAGGGTCTAAGTCGCCTTCACCTGCTAAGGCGACTGAGGTCCTTTGGGGTTAACAGGACTCTTTTAAGGACTTTCTACAACACTGTGGTAGCGTCTGCTATCCTTTATGCTGTGGTCTGCTGGTGTGGTAGAATTGCAAAGAGGGACAGGGGGAAACTAAACAGACTGGTCAAGAGGGCCAGTTCTGTCCTGGGCTGTTCGCTGAAGTCCATCGAGCAGGCTGGGGAGGAGAGGATGTTGTCCAAGCCGACATCCTTCATGGACAACACCTCCCACCCCCTACATGAGACTGTATGAGCACTGAGCAACTCCTTCAGCAGTAGACTCTTACATCCACAGTGTAGGAAGGAGCGCTACCGCAGGTCATTCTTACCAGCAGCTGTCTGACTTCACAATGCAGTTTAACTTGGTTAATTAATTTTTTGATTGACATATCAACTGTTTTTAATATCTGTTACTCATTTACAGCTTGCTTGTACACTGTATATCTCTGTATCTCATCTGGATCATACACAACTCCTTACATTTGTGTACATATCTCTGTAGATCTTGTAAATTTTTTTGTTTGCGTATGTATATAGGGTTATTTTGTGTATATAGATTAACTTACTTGTTTTTCTTACTAACTTACTTGTTCTTCTCCTATATTCTTTTTGTTATAAGAGCTCTGTAACACCTAAATTTCTCATTCGTGGGATAATAAAGGTTTATTCTATTCTAACTAGGCCTATAATGTTCCTTTTAACACCAGCAAACTCACTATTGACAGATTAAACATCATTATTTGGATTCAGTTAAACTGACAAGTGGATGAAGAGCAGAAAACCGGCAGCTCTTACAGAGAGAGGACCACTGGATCATCCAGTGAGCTGGTTCTCTGGCGAATACCAACTGCTTGAGGATCCCATTGGGGAGGGGTCCGATGAGTGGAAATGCCCTCCTTCTTGTCTGGGCCTATACCCGAGAGGCCATTGCGCAGCTCTGCGGAGGTAGAAGGGGCCTGAATGATGGTTACCCTCTCTGAGCGCTGGGGAAGGGATCGGTTGATGGGCGTGGCCCCAGAGAGGCTACTGGCATTGGACATACTGTCTGTGTCTGTATGGCTCTGTCCATGTCCAACCTCTGCCATCGAGTCTGGACTAATGGGGGCGCCCCCAGGGTGGCAGCCCTGCACTTGGGCAGGATAAGAAGGCCCACTGAAGCGGAAAGGAGAGGAGAAGCCAGACGTCCTGCCCGATGGCCTCATGTGTACTTTGCTGAGCTCAAGGTTCAGTGCCTGGAACAAGGAAACAACACTCAGCAACTGCAAACACAGGCAGCGCTGTAGAGGAATGAAACACACAACTTAAATTTCACGCAGAAGTTAACAGAGTCTGAAGTAGCATTTTAAAGTAGGACAAATTTTTTGTCTGATCTTTTCAGGTTCACACCTACCTTGCTGTGCTTTTACCAAAGGCTCTCTAACCACCTGTGTATAGACTCATCAAAAACCACACTCAAGTAAAAGTACTTTAAAAGTAGTTATCCAATAACTTACTTTAGTAAAATTAAAAAAACATTTTTGGTAAAAAAATAAAAATAAAAAAAATCACTAAAGTAACAGGTAATTTTGATTTAAGTGACACTTTTAACGTACTGATCCACTAACAACTCAAACGCACTGTTTAAAATAACGGAAAACATATTTTTAGACATCTTCGCAATAAATAAATGATAAGGTGACAAAAACAGTATTTTTTCTTTACTAATGTGTACAAATAAAAAGAATAGATGCTAAAGACTTTTGCTCCTTACTGCTGACACATGGGTACAGTTCATGTGAGTGAGAAGCTGGGAGCATACCTGTGATGCAGTTGCTGGTGAACTGGAAGTGTCCAAAATGAGGATGTTTGTTTCCTCCTTATGTCTGCTCCTGTAGATCTCCCTCAGGGAGATGGAAGGCCTGGGCTGTTCTGGAGGAGTCTGTGGAGAAGGTGCCAATAGTCAGACACCCTTCAAACAGGTGAACTGCATTGCAAAAGCGTAGTTAGCATAGGAGGCTTGGGTATGTACCAGGCTTCGGGGCGACTCCTGCTGCAGGTGAAACGTCCCAACATCCAGTCTGTCAGGCAGAGGGTGATACAGCTCGTTCTCCTCCAGCCTCCAGTAGGTCAGACCTACAGTCGCCAAATAAAGACCTTTAGAAATGCATCTCTATAACTCCAAAATACTTGCTGCTACACATCTATAAATATGTATAAGCCATGTTCTGCTATCAAAACCAAAATCAAAATTATGTTACAAGGCAACAGTATACCAATCCAGCGTTAGCAACGCATTTGCCAGTCACAACAGGCAAATTGTTTTTATTTATTTATTTATTTATTTATTTATTTATTTAAATCGGGCAACAATACTGATTCCTACCGCATTTTATAAAACCATGTTGTGAAATTTAGGCAAAAAAATTATCCAAGAGAAAAAGCACAATTCTTTTTGGGGAAATCGCCTTTATAGGCATATACATCCTATTATGTATAATTGAGAAGTATAAAAGCAATCATACAATTTGACAGACCTAAGAGCCAGTCATTGTCAAATTGCCAAGTTTGGTTACACAGTTTGTGGCTTTGTTAGTCACATTTTCCTTCATAAGCATTGATGGCAAAAACGGAGAGACTTAAGAGAAGCTTTTATCCACAGGCCATAAGGCTCTTGAACCTACCACTATCCTTAAAACCACGCACAGTGTCCTGTCGATTCAGATAGCATTTCACTGTATGGCATACCTGGTTACCATGTATGTGACAAATAAATCTCTTTGAATCTTTGAATCTCTTTGAATCAAGTTAAAAACAAAGATGATCAACTTCAGATAAGGGATTTAATGTTCAGATATTTTGGCAGATATTTTTTTGATCAAAGATTTCAGCAGTCTCCTTTAATCAGTTTTTAAATTAACTTAATGCTCCATTCACTGCAGCTGCAACTGGACTGAAAATTTTAATACCAACCCAGAACAGACTCCAATCTCTTTAACACTGAATAACCTGTTGTACACAACTTTATTTCAATCAAAAATTTATATGTACTGCTATTTTCCCTAATATTGACAGATATGCATGTTCACAACAATATTTAAATAAATATGAATATTCTGCAATGTTTCTTGATCCTCTGCAGCAGTTTAAGGCCAGTAACAAAGACATTTTTAGTGTGCAGCATATATAGATGTTTTGTGCAAAGGGCACTAAAGCGATTTTTACCTGAAGCTTCAGACACCAGGCTATCACTTCGCCTCAGGTTGGATTGTGAGGACAGCACAGCTGACTGATACTGAAAGGCAGCAGAGAGCAGCATTAGCACCCTGAGCCAGGGCATTCAAACTGACAGATCTAGGTTTACACAATATAAACAGGACTGTGGGCCACATCCAGAGGGGACTCAAGAGGGCAAGCATCATTGTTCTGGACCTATCTTCACTATAATACGATCAGCTAAAACTGCTCCAACTTCAGAAATCAATCCCATATAATATGAAGCTTAGGAGTGTGCTATATTTTCTATAAATTCTGCACACAGCCACCACCACATACATATTTTGCAATCTCAATCTTCTCCAGGTCTTGTGCAGTGATTTTGCTTTATTCTGGGTTGCCAGGTTCTGTTCGGCATCATCTGCAATACTCATCAAGGACTCTTGAATATTGGCAGTTCTGCACAGTGTCTGTATGCAGCCCATCTAGTATTAGAAAGATCTTTTAAAGTTTCATTGTGTTATTGGGGTGTAAGCAGTCACCACCTTCCATCTAAATGTTTGCAGAAAGTTGAAATATTCAATTGTCTATATGCAACTGTTGACTCCAACCACATGAAGTAGTTGGCTATGCCAGTGTCTGAATCCGTTAAAGCTGTGACCACAGCCTTATAGAAGAGCTCCCCTCCGTGGCTCTCAGGACGGCAGAAACCTTACGAATCGTTCTCGAATGCTCCCATCGGATGACACATGATGCAAGATGCATGTGAGCTGATCTATGTGTGAAACATTACAGCTTGAATTTAAAATGGTAGAAAGCATTTGGCTGCTTTAACTTAACACTGACAAGTCAAACACCCATCAGTTGAATAAATTCTTCCCAAATGAAAGACACAAGGAGTCTTTTACTCCTGAATTACTGCATTTCCCTATGTATAAGCTCAAAAATGGATCAAACTCACTTTTTACTTCCAGGAAATTACATCCATGTAATTTCCAGTATCAGGTCTGGCGAATATTTCACTGATGCCTCAGAAATGCAGTCCCCGCACCAACAAAAATTTTACAACTACCACCACTCCTCTCAGAATTTCAGTCCTACATGTATATTGCAATTTAAACTGTTTACCCAGTTCCAAATTTATTTATCATATATCTGAATTGCCTTTTACATAACTGTTACATAACTTTTACACACCTATGGTTACTGCTTCCCCTCATGTTTGCTGCATTCCATGCTATGTTTCCAGTCTCTCTAGACAGTTTCAAAATAAAACTGGCAATTTCCCTCACCAAAGAGAATGTAAACACAACAGAATACAGACCTGTGGAAGGTGAATACAGAAGCCATTCCCTTAGCACATAGTCACTACTTATGGGAATGTGATTGAAATACATTTCTCTTTTTTTTGGGAGTTGTACAGCTGTCCAGAAGCTCTGATATTGGCAACCTTATTTTCACATGACCCCAGCCCCATCTTAACCCAATATTTTCAGACAGTCATCAGCTCAATGAAATACAGTATATTGACAGAGCCTTAACAATAGCCCGCCTCTGCAACCTGAGTGACTTTGTAATTTGCACGCTACAAATCTAAACCTTTGCAGTGACAGAAGCTTAAACCAATTAGTATGCAAAACAAAATATAGCATGTCTCTAACTAAAATTAGAACACTTTATTTATTGGGATGTAACAAGTGTCTAGCACTTTTTCCACTTTGAGCATAATGTGTGAACTTAACATGAAGCGGCCCTACCTAGTCTGGAATAAACTTAAAAAAATAAGCATCTATATATACATTTTGATTAATTATGGGGCCCCTGTAAGCCTGAGCTACAGCCCAGGTTAGCCCATTTATAAGTCCGTCCCTGGCCACATCATCTATCAAATCACATTAATTTACTTATCGAATTCTCCATGCATTGTTGCAATAAATACTCTCTGTGGTGCTGTCTGCATTTTGGATTATCTCTGGGAATGTGCCAGGCAATGTGAGGAAGAACTGTACAACCCAGACACTCAAGACCAAACCCCATTTTCATTTCTATTTCATAGTCAAGCACAGAAAGGCAAGGGAAAAAGCCTGTGCTGAAAGTTGTCTACTTGTATGGGATATACAAAAACATATCAGAGGGATGGTTGTGCACCAGTAACAATTTTATTCTAGGCTCACTTCAGAAGTTCCATGTCCCCTTTTGCCCATTACCTTCCATGTTAAACTAAAAAAAAAAAAGCAGGTTCTTCAAGTGCATCACAAAATGATCAAATGAAAGTGATGGGCCTGCAAAAAGACCAGGAGTACTGACTAAGCACTGACTGCTTGAGAGGTGAACTCACATCCTCAGTATGGTCAGCCTGAACATCAGGACTTGCCCCGCTGCCCCGCTGCTCCAGCCCATCTGACTGCGCAACTTGAACCTTTAGCTGCAGGCCCTGCACAGTTTTGCTCCTCTGCAGCCGCTGTTTCTGCTTCTGTGCCCAAGTGGTCAATAGCTGACTGAAAATGAGCCCAAGGAATCCATGATAATTCAGTAGGTACAACAAAATGAAATCACAGCCATATTTCGAATATTTTCACTTCACTTACAATGAGAACTGTTTTTTCAACAATTTCACCAAAAAATTGCCCCCCCCCCCAAAAAAAAAAAACTATAGCATTATCCTTGTAGTTGAGGAAAAGCAAAGCCCGATTGTACAGAAATTACTAAAAAATAAGACTGTTCTCTTCTGAACTCTCACTCAGAACTTTTATTAGATTTAAAAGGTCTTGAAAAGAACCCTTGAAAAAGTAATCAAAAAAACTGCTGCAATAACAATCATAAAAATGTTATAATTAATTACCTGAAACTCAACATGGTAAAGTCAGAGATCACCCACCTGTTGGGATTTGGCTGATCTGGAGATGGGCTGGGATTGGGCAGCACTGAGCTTAGGGGAGTTCTGCAATGCTGTCTCACATTGTGGTCTGACACAATGTTGTCTGGGCTTCCTGAAGCTGTATGTGAGGGGGCCAGATCAGGCTGTGCATCTCTACCCTCATGGGATTCCTCAGTGGCACTGCCTCCAACCTCAGTCCCGTAGCCGCTGCTTTGAAACACAGAAGCGGTCCGATCCACCTGTGGCTCCAGGGACTTTGAGGAAGCCCGCTCTGGAGAAGCTGAACCTGGGGCACGTGGGATACCTGGGAGGCCAAGGAGCTCCAGAAGTGGTGACTCAGATGGCGGGGGAGCGCTCTGCCGGTTCTGCAGCTGAACTAGAGCCTTAATTTCGTCCTGTATGAGCTGAGAAGAATCGAAAGGAGAGCAGGATGTTCAGAAACCAAACTATTGATCTTTGTTAGCACAGCCAACAGGGGGCAACAATCTGCACAACAAAAGATTTAAGAGATTACAAGAATCTGTAATAACATTTTTATGAAAGCATTAAAGTATGCACCTGTTACATGTAAAATAAAGGTAAATATTGAATTTACAGGCTTTTGCTTAAAGTAGGCAAAACAAATTAAAAAAAGCTCTCCCCAAGCCAAAAGTCAATGGGCAAACCTGAATTTGGCACTGATACTGCTCATGCTGAGCGAGGATTTGCTCCTGATATTGCTTTTCCACCAGCTGAAAGAGCTGTAACCATCTCCCCTGTTAGCAACAAAAGAATAATACAGTATTCAACAATTGTGTTCCAAAAAGTCCTCACACTATGCAAAATCAATGAATAAAAATAATATTTCTTATGGGGGAAAACAGGGCTGGGGCAGATCACACAAAAATGAAAACAGATATGCAACCAAAACATCAGCAAGCACAGCAAACAGTCAAAATACCTGTGCAGTAACAACGTGTTAAAGTCATAATTTAATAATGTCAATTTAAATACAATAATCCCTCAGTATTGGCATCTAATTCATTGCTGAAAATAAGTTGAATACTGAATTTTTCAGATACCGAAAGTTTATTTCCCGTTACTTTAAATTAAATGAGAATTACAGTGTTTGGAATGGGAGTTCTGTGTTATAAGACACTGAATAAAGGGAAATAAATAATAAATAAATAAAGTAGCTTGCCACATTGCCAGCTTTGTCAGACATAACAACTGGCATTAAAATAAATAAGTTTATTTAAAAATTAAATGCATGTAAAATGCAGTGACATACGGTGTAAATGTTTTCAGACAAGCCAAAACTAGCAGCGTGGGCACATTTCAAACTCACTTTAGATAAGTTTATAACAGTATGCAATACAATTTATTACAATACATTCAGTATTATTTTAAAAATACCAGTACACTGTATAGTACTGTACTGTTTTACTTTTATTTTGACTGTTTTGTGTGTTTAATTTTTTTTTTTTTTTTTTTTATCATGGACAAGCTTTGAATAAAAATTTATTACAGCAAAAGTATCTGTTCTGATATTTAAGTGTCAAGCGCAATTATAGAAAAATTTTGATAGAGTTTGAATACCAAAGAGATTGCTGTACTGTAAATTAATGTAAATCTTCATATATTGCTAAAACTTTCTCTTTTATTTCGATAAATCCTATCCCTCATTGCTTACTGGTCCATCTCCATCCTCTCCAGTGCAAAACAGAAATTTGGGTAAATTGTGAATAAGCCAACACACTTTCGAGCTCAAGTCAGTGCACTTTGGCATATACATAGAACACAAGGTCAACAGCTAAACACTCTGTTCATTGCCTCTACTATAATGAACCTTTCAAAAACGCTACCTCAGCAAGCTCCGACATCAAATACACAAAATTAACACACTGCAGTTGACACAAAACATGTTGCCCCTCTGCAAATCTCTCCAGAGGCTGTTAGCTGGGTCTGGCTCATCTTATGGGAATTTAGCAGAAAGCAGCAGCTGTGCTCCAGTCTACCAATGAACTGCCAAAACAATGGCAACTGAGGGGACAGCATCTGTACTCATGCAGTAGATGTGCACAATACAAGAGACAGAAATAGAAAAGGGCGATCTGATCTAGGAAGTCATTTTTTTTGCTCTCATTATGAAGAGTGCTGGAATTATGGCGCTGCTTTAAAATTTGGAACATGTTTATTTAAATAGAGACTGTAGCTTAGGATTCAAATACAGGTAGATGCAAAATAAACATTATGAAATACAGTACAACCCGCTGCTGCAAGAACTGAAGTCAGGTTTCACATTTAATGATTTGTAATGGACAAACCCCAACATGAAATCGTTTGGTGAGAACAGACAGGCACAGAACTAAACCCTGAGGACAGCAGTCCAGACTATCAGAAGCTTCACCATAATCAACCTTTCAGACAAATACAAATCTCTGCATAATCCAGCTGTCATGTCGAATTTAAATACTGCATTGTGGGTCACCTCATGGTTCACGCTGTGCTGTTAGCCTGTGGGGTCAGATGGAGAGCAGCCTGTCTGCAGCCTCGCACTGGATAGTAGGGCACTCACTTCACTGTCTTTCCACACTTCTGGGTCTGTTTCCCCACTGCTCTGGATCTCCTGCACCAAAGCCGTCAGTGTTTGCAGGGAACTGGGGTTGATGACAGGCAGAGTTCTTCCACAGCCAAACTTTTCTTCTTCGCTGAGACAGAGACCCCTGCAAAGTATGGAAAAAGAGATCATCTGAACCCTCTTTCTACATCTCTGCCAAGCATTGCTTTGCTCACTGCATCTTAGTTGGTAAAGAGCAAAATGGGATAAAATCTCAACTACAACTTATGTGAGAAGTGCAGGCAATACCAGTCTATCCCTGCATGCATGCAGCACCGTGTTGGCGGCATGATGCCACCAACCTGCTCTTGTGGCCACTACTGCATTTCACTGTAGGGGCGCCTTGGTTGTTCACAGACCCCGCAGCAGCCTGGATGAATCCCTGGAGGGTTCGTACAGAATGCACAGTGGATTGCTCTTCCTCTGGGCCGGCGAGCCCTGACGGCGAATCCTCGGACGAGATGATGGAAGCCTCGCTCTCCTTTCCGCCGCATTCCTCAGCATTGTCGTGGCCCAGGGCCGCAGAACTGGACACGTCCTCAGAGATGCTATCATCTGTGGACATCCTTAGGTGGCCTTGGTGCGCTGCCGCATTGGACACCTGCACGGACCAGGTTCAGATCCTTTGTCAGAAGACTTTAACGTCATACAAAGGCTCTCCTCAAAGTCAGCAGTGATGGAACTACAGCAGGGGAGCAAAGTTAGCACCACGTGAGTTAACGCTGGCATGAAATCGGACGGCTATGGAAACAACACACTTCTGCGGCAGCAGTGACCACACTGAAATGAACTCCGGCAGCAAACAGTGAGGCTGGAGCTCAGCATCGTGGAGCAAAGGCTGGGCTTTAGGTGACGTGCAAAGAGCACACATCTGCGGCAGTCAATTACATAAACACCGCTGCACAACCAGACTGCTTCCCATCTGGAACCGCAGCAGCGGCGTCTGCAGCACAGCCTTCGGCCACTGCAGCACAACACCGGCCAGGCCGTACCTTCAGCGGTCGCTGCGGACGAACACAAGACACAAGAAATGTTTGCAACTCGACTCACCCGCAAATTCGCCGCATAGCCGTCCCTTCAAACGCCGTCTGGGTTAGAAAACAGCGCTTACGTCCTCGCCCCAGCATCCGTCAAACGTAAAATGCTTCATGTTTCCCTATTGGCTGGCCGGAAGGAAAACGAAAGCTGCGGTTGGTGGGCTGAGCAGTGACGTCAAAGCTGTAGCCGTAAAGCTAGCGTCCCCATTGGCTCGTGCGAGCTTAAACGACAGAATTGAAAACACTCAGCGTCGTTCCGATTGGTCGTTCTGCTGCGGCAAAAGGCGGAAGTGAAACGGGACCTTTAAGACGTGTGGAGGTTATTGTTTTATTGTTGGTCCTGTCTTGCGTGACTTAGAAATGGATCTCACGTAAAGACACTTAGATGCGTGACGCCGTGAGTGCTCCTGATATTTTTGTTGCTTTTGCCACAATCCCAGTTCAGGCTTTTGAACCAGTTAGTTATGCTCAGTGCATGTATGTGAAGTTAACTTGCTGCTAGATGGTCTGCACGTGTGTGGTGGAAACGCACCGTATGAACGTATGTGGCTAAAAAAGATCGCTGGGGGAGGAAGTGTTGTCTAACACCAGAGACTGTTTATTTTTTTCCAACAGAAATAAAATAGACGCAAATGTCTTTATTATCATTCTGGAAACACCTGTTCACTGGTGCCTGGAGAGCGACATGGGTGAAGAGCGGTCCTGGGCGACCGCTGCTGACCCCATTGTGGGTGGACAGATCAGGCTGGCTAGGCGTCCAAAGTGCAGGAAAGAAGGACAGCGTTAATATAGATGACCTCATTGAAGAGGAGCTGGAGGAGCAGTTTGTTAGAGGAACAGGACCAGGTGGACAGGCGACCAACAAGACCAGTAACTGTGTAGTACTCAAACACATCCCTTCTGGCATCGTGGTGAAGGTGAGTTAATGATGTGCACATGTAAAAAAAAAAAAAAAAAAAAAAATATGCAACTAATGTGTTAAAGAGTACTTAAAGGACTGTAAACCCCATGAAGAGAAATGATACTTTAATGTCTTTGATGTCAAGAACTTAAAAAACAGAGAAACACACATTCTTAATGCCCAAATTTACATGAACTATTATATATGAAAATTTGAGGAGTGGGTATGAGACCAATGCAAAACTAATGGATAAACTCTTATTTCTTATTACAACATGGTAATTTGTGAAGTGACAATGATGTGCCCAGTTTCCCTGTGACAGTGTCACCAAACCAGGTCCTTGGAGACTAACAGGAAGAGGGCTCGGGAAGTCATGAAAGAGAAGCTGGACATTTTCTACAAAGGAGAAGACAGTGATGTACTCAGAAAGAAGAAGGAGTCAGAGTGGAGAAAAGTGGAGAAGAGGAAAAGGGCCAATGAGACTCTTGAAAAGAAAAGACTGTTCAAGGAGACCATTGCAGCCAGTTACAAAGATAGCGGTGACACAAGATGACAATCAAATTCTGTTGTAATGCTGTGTTTAAACTACACATTTCTTATTTGTAGTGAAATGGTTTTTCCTTACAGAATGAGTTCTTCTAACTCAGAAAATCACTGCTGTGGGGTAAAGGTAATAGTGGGTTACTATTATATTGGCAATTTTTAATCTAGTAAAAACAGAATTAAAACAACTGAAGAGTACTTGTTTAAATCAGTACCTTGAAAAGGTGTTTGAATGAGTATCATTGTGATATGAATTCACAGTTTTATGTTGCTGATCCCCTTTGTAAACCAGGATAACTTTTTCTGGAATAATTCAAGAGAAATGCATTGCTCAAGGGTACTTCAGCAGAAGGCAGGATCTGAACCTGTGCCTTTTGATAATAAAGGAAGCAACACCAATCACTATGCTACCTGCTATTTCTTTTCTCTTTTTGTCTGGAGATTGGCTTAACTTTCAGTGTTATACCATACAGTAGATTTTAGCAAAGCAATTCGTGTTGGGTACAAGTAACCCTTTGTATCTGCACTTTCACTATAAAACAGCTAAACATGAATTACCAGCTCCCGATTTGTGCAGTAGACACCCCACCATAACACAGAGCCACAACAGTGTCAGAAATGTGCCTGCTAGAAATGAGGGAAGTTGTAAGTGCTCATGTGGCATGAGCAGCCTCTTCCTGTACCACACTGCCTTGTGACATAATGTTTACAGTATGGAAGCTGTACAGAGCATAACTTATATCTGTAGTTTCGTGTCCCACATTAGCTTTGCTCCTATGCATTTTGAATCTCTCATTTTAATAATAAATAAAGCAGCACGATCACTTGTGTGTGCTGCACCACATGAGCTTGGCTGCATGATCACATGTGTGCGCTGTGCCATGGAATCCCCTGTGTGTGCTGTGCTGCGTGGTGTGATGCTGCACACACTACAGCATTTTGGTGATATTCAGGAAAGTTGGTTTGGATTTTTTGAATGAGCTAGGAACACGTTATTTTCTCATTTAAAATAATGTACATCAGCATCCCACTATACACAATTCCAATATGTACAGCATTTTTGTGAACAAATTGTGTAAATCCCGTATTATGCTTATGGGTCTCTAGAAATAAGCTACAAATCTGTTTATATTATATTATATTATAAATTATACTTTCAGGTTTTTAACAGGGTGTAAAATTAACTTTTGGCACAATACATGGTTGATCCTTCAAATTTTCTATAGGCCACAATATTTTTAGTCTCAGTTGATTTTCTACTGTTCACATTGTCAAAATGATCACACAGTGAATGACTATCACACTCCTGCTAGGTTATACTTCCAACAAATTAATTCCAGGTCAGTGATTAAATGGAACATTGTGACTGTTGTGTCCTGCCAAAGACAGGATGCTAAAAATACTATCCGTTCACGATGGCTGATGTGTCCGAAATCGGATTTTAGAAACTTTAGGAAATCGTTTGCTAAAGCCGCTGTAACTTGCAGTTTTACATAAATTTACCATCCGTCTGAAAAGTGTACCAGTTAACCAGTACAGGGCTGATTTACATTAAGTTCACATGCTGTTGTTCATATAAACACTGTCTGGTATGCAGGAATATTTTTATCTTTCTGGAAAAAAATGTCATTACAATTACTTTAATGAAAATAAGTTTTATTACACTGAGTAATAAATACATACAAAGATGCAAATAATTGTTTTATTACAACAATTTATCCAAATCTTGATGCATGGTACAGTGTATTTGGCACTATCATATTTGTAATTCGCCTACAGTAGTGTGTTAAAAAGGTTCGAATCCATTAAGTCCCTCACTACGGTTATATCTTGTAAAAGCCATGCAGTTTCTATTATTAATGTGGAATATAACTACCTAACATGCATTTTTTTCCTTTTATTTGCACAAGCAGCTGAGAAATTCAAAAATGGGAACACGTAAAACCCGTAGGTTCTTGTCAAGCATCTTTCATATACTGTCTTTTTAGTTTCTGCATTACCCAGGTCAAACAAGTCAACATATTTTCTTATTTTTTATTATTATTACATTTGTTTGCAAGTGTTCCGTTACATGAATTGTTAAAGGGAAGGGTGCCTGAAGTGATCCGCCATCAGCCTGACGGAGCAGAACCCCTGGTTAGGATCTGGCATTCCTCTCAGTCTCTGCCAAGCACTCGCGCACCAACCCTCTCGCATGGATGATACCTTCCAAAAAACACCAACCATATATCAGTCATTTTTGTCTGTAACTGTATTCAGATTTCTCTGGATGTATGCACTGTCATGCATCTTTTGCGTATTTTTGCACGTGTGTATGTATGTTGTTTTGTCTTAAAGCAAACTGAGAGCCACTGAAAGCCAAAGTCAAACTCCCTGTATGTGTGAGAAGAATCCGATTCTGATTCTGTATCTCTGTGAAAGCGGAGAATATCCATAGTTCATATACTGACCTAAACTGCACATGAAAATTCAGTTAAAAGCACTGAACCACGGCAGAATGATTCATTACTTATTTACGGTGCATCGCTCATAAATGTGCGCAGTGTTTAAATTTTTACCTCTCTTTAATCTTTCCATAGCACTTTTACTTCCAGCATAAGTCGGTCTGATCTCCTTTCCCAGTTCCTCGATGATGGCTAGGAGTTCTGCATACTTGCTCTGAGGCACTTGGGTTCCACTGGTCCCCTGGAATTAAAAATGAAGCTAAATCAGTTCCAGTTCCACACCAGTGTCCATGCTGGAGGTCATTTTGCAGTGTAGAAAGTGTTGCAACCATTGACATCATTAAACTTTAAACATTTTCAGCATCACAGCATCTGCAGTCCACGTTGCAGTGCATCAGTGTGGATTTGCCTAGATTTAGGCACAGTTTACTTGGATTATTTTCCAGTACCTGTGAGAAGCCCAGAGATGGAAGTCCATAGTCGTTCACTATCGGCCTGTACGACTGCAGCGCAGCTAAGCCTGTAGAAGGAGAATGGACATTTCCAACTGTTGTTAAAAAAGAAAGTCAGTTGTTGTTGTTGTTGTTGTTGTTATTATTATTATTATTATTATTACAGCCTTACTGGATGACCTTTGTGATCACAGCATATTTATACACAGCATATATTATACTGACTCATTTATACAGCTGGCTGTTTCACTGGATCACGTGTGCAATAGCTGAATAGGGGTCTGAACCTAGACTTTCAGGCTGCGTTTAACAGCAACCCCTTCACCGCGCTTGAACACTAACACTTTAAATAAAGCTGCACTTTTTTTAAATCACACGATATGTCATGACGACGCAGCCCCGCAAACGTGCGGTTAAATGAAACGCGGAGATGAAAAACGACGGGGGGACAGCAGGCACACTGCGTACTGTGGCACACAGTGCAACGACGCCGCGCCGCCGCTAGGTGTCAGCAAAGGGTCGGAAAAGAGCCCCGTACATCCAGATCAATCATCAGCCTTAGGGAGACGATCATGGAGGAAACCGAACGGACCGAATCAAAAAGCCAAACTGATCGCTTTTTGAAAGCCGTTTAGCCGCATCCGCCCGTCGCTACCCGCCGGCGGACAGCGCGCGTCCGCCCGGAGACGGCGGTGCACGGTTCGGCTGCGGGGAATGGAGCGGAGGAGAAGGTTTATGAGTAGTAATAATGGCGGATATGAATCAGCTCGCAGGATCTGACCCTATATATATAACTGGACAAAAACTACAGACAAGGGCTTTCCCCAGGTATTCATCAGCACCTCGGATTTTGCGTGCGATAAAACGCAGAAAAGACGAGAAATTCGCCCCTAATTCTTTCTTACCCTGATTCACGGAAGTTCCCGGAATGTGCTGGTGGAGGTTGGGTTTGTAAGACATTCCCAGAGACATGATAAATTAAACAAATAAAAATGTCCCGAAATTCAGTGAAGCGTCTCTGTCTCCCTCAGACACTTTTTGTTTACAGCGGAGCGGCACCGGCAAATATGGCCGTCACTTTATATTGACACCCACAGGGCGGCCGGGCGCCCCATCGCCGCCGCCACCGCGGCCCCGAACGCGGCTTTTTCGCCCAAAAAACGGCCGCGCGAGGGGCGCCAGAAGCCGGGCGCGCGGCGGAAAACAACAAACAACCGCGTTTTAGCGCGAGGCGCCCGCCGGCACGTGCGCACGCCGCGTTTTGCTTGCGTTTTTGGGGTTTTTTGGAGGGGGCTCTTTGGCATTTTTCTTTCTTTCTTTCTTTCTTTCTACATTTTCGGCCCGGTTCAGGCAAGAAACACGAGGGCCGGCGTTTTTGGAAACTTTTATTTTCCACGGCCTGGGTCAGGTTACTTTTTGTCGGGCGGCAAAAAAAAAAAAAAAAAAGAGGTTCGGCGGAACTTTGACAAAAACCCCAATTGAACGCGGAGGGCTGGAAGCAGTGAACTGTTTGGGTGAACTTTTGGAGATAAAATTTTACGGCGCTTAAATGCTCGGAGCGCGTCGGGTTTAAACAGAACCCGAGTTTATAATCGAGGAGCCACACGATATTTAAACTGTGCTACAAAATTAACACTAATAATTACAAATTGAAAAATTATATTTATATACCATATTCATCGCACATAAATATAATTACATATTTTTCCAACAAAAACCCAAAGTTTTTCTTTTTTTTTTCTTCCAAACTTAAAATAAATGGGGGGTTTTCAGTGTCGTTTGAGGGTCACTATTGCTCACTAGAGGGACACGAGGGACACGACTGAGTACAGCGGTGACACAAAGACACAAGGCAGGACAGTGTGTCCCGCCCGCTCTCTGTCCCCCTCTCTCTCTCCATTCATCCCTCTATTTTCTACTGCTGTCAATTTTCAATTTCAGATGTAGCGTTTTATCGGAAGGACAAATTGTGACACATTTTTATCGCCAAAGAGGCAATTATTTAATATATAATCAGGAAAATGAAATATAATAAAAAAGTTATGGAATAAAAACGACCAACATATATATATATATATGTGTGTGTGTGTATATATATATATATATATATATATAATATACGTTGACATATATACATTTAACGTATAACATTTATATATAACATATAAGCGAAATATAGCATATTATGCATATATGTACATATTTATATATCAATTAGCATAAATAGAAACGACTAGATGGATAGATAAGAGTGTCTGTCTTTCTCTGTCTCTCACATTCTTCCCAACCCCCCTCTTCCTGCCGTGTCGTTCACCCCTCCCCCACCCCGCGGCCCGTGACGACTCGTGCCACGTGCAGCTTCCCCCTCGGCGACAGTGACACGACGGCAGGTCGCGGAAGGCGCGCGCGGCGCAGCGACAGCCCGCGCGCACCCGCCCGCACCGCCCTGGCGGCGGGAAGCCTCGCGACACGAGGCGCCGAGGCGCGCGGAGCGGCGGCCGCTACGACTTCCTGACACGGTCACTTCCGGCGTCCTCGCGCGGCGAGGGCGCCGCAGCCTCGCAGGAAATTCGCCTCGGAAAAGATGAGGCGTTCGCGGGCGAACGAGCGTTTCTCCCCGCCCAGTCTGGTAGAAAAAGACCGCTAGGTGTCCTGCGGCCAGAGAGTTGTGCGCCTCTCTGAACGGATTCAAAAGAAACCACTTAAGTGCTTTTAGTTAAGCTCAGATAGACTCATTTGCTATGTGGATGTTACCTTATCCCCTGGCATATAAACAGTTTATCACAAATTCGGTTAAAAAAATTTTTAAAAAACACTAAACAAGGCCAGAATAAAACCCTTCCTCAAAAACAGGGTCAGCTTGTGCATTGCCTCACAGAATGGCGCTGAGGTCACCATCATTTCACCGCGTCCTATGCTGTCGCCTCTCTCGACCATTCAGCTAATTGTTCACCACCCTTCATATCTACAAGGTTTCTGGTAAAAGAAGGCTCTTTCTTGCACTTCGGCTATATTTTATTGTAACAAATTATTAGAAGGGATTTCACCTTTAATTCTCCTTCATTTTCCCGGTAAATATTAGTGATGTTCTGCTGTGCTCATGTACGCACACAGTTTTTGCGTCTGCTTTCCTGACTAAAATTTCGGAAATTGCGCCGCAAGCGGAAATGTTGGAACATGCACAATGGAAAGACAAGAGCTGCGTATTGTTAGTGTTCTAGTGACAGCAGAACCATGAGATGAAAGGACAGAACCAAGCAAAGAGGTGTACATGGAGAAGGGTAAGGGACCCAGCACTGAGCCCTGCGGAACACCACCTGAGACAGCTCAAGAAGACGGGACGCTACGGCCCTCCGAGATCTTCCTGAAAGGTGAGGCCCAGGCCATTTCAGTGCTGTTCCTTGGATTCCAAGCTGTGCCAGAGCTACACAGGAATGGCTTAAAAACAATGTTCATGTCTTGGAATGGCCAAGTTAGAGGCTGTCCCTCAATCCAAAGAATTTGTGTCTGGATCCTATGAATTCACTCACGGTTCACATCTAAGCTGGCAAAACTTGAGAAGCTTTATAGATATAGGCAAAAAAACAGCAGTTTCAAGATGTGCAAAGTTGATACATCTAGAAAGTGATGAACAGTCTGAAACCCACAGTGATTTACTAAACATTGAAACAGTTAAAACAGTAAACAGTAAAACAATAAAACATGAAAGAGCCCAAGGTGAGTGAATACTTTTTATAGGTACCTTGAGGGACTGGCCACATAACAACTGTACTGAGAAGGTAAGGATATTAGATATCAGCAATAGCAAATCAAAAGAGTTACAGATAGATACTAATGGACAAATCAGGGTTACTGAACATTGGAGAGTGTTCTCCCATCATGCTATCCCTATGACTTACATAAAAATTTACTGCACTCTGACACTATGTGGTGCATTCAAGAAGTTCTAAGATTGGCCACAGTGCACTTCTGCTTCCTTATGGCTTGCAAACGTTCAACACTGTACTGAAGTCAAGTCTTAAAACATAACAACTTGATGTATATCATATGGATGCCTATAAATTTACTCCACAGAGCACAGCATTTGTGTCTTTTTTAACTGAAACTTTAAAAAGTGTATAATTATTAATATGAAAGTAAAAACATGTATCGATTGGTCTGATTTTATAAATAAATTGTAGCATCCTGAGTACACTTGTGCCTCATATTACATCTGACCTTTCTCATTTTCAAAAATATGGATATATCTGAGGTTGTTTATTTTAGTCATGGTTTCTTTATACTTCTGCCTTCTGAATTTCTGTGTTGTATAGTGAAAATAGCCTGTGTTTCTACTTTCTGCCATTGGAGGGCAGTAAAAAAAAACCAAGATGGAATGGAAACTCAAATGTGCTGCAGTGCCTCAGATGATTTAATATAGTGCAATTTCTGTTTATTATATGTGACACTTTTACAAGAACTAATCTAACCTTATAGAGGTACTTGTGAATTACACTTTTGTGATGGGGAGGTTTAGGTGACCAGATTCCAACAAATGTGATGAGTCAGTTGCTTCCTTGCAGTCAGGCTTTTTAATTTAATATGTTATTCTCACTTGATCTCCATTACACTGCAATATTTGAGTGTCATGTGGGCCCTGAAGCAAAGAAGCAATATATTAGACAGTATTACATTAAATGTGTAAAACAAAATACATCATAGTGAATAAATATGCCCTGAATGAACATTGTGCATTTTATTTTCAATTATTTTAGACAAATTTTGCTTTGTTAATAAAATATGATAAAATGATCTGTGTTGCATCATCTCTCACACCTTGTGCATACAACTGTATTGTATGAGTTCTTGATGAAAGTAAAATGGGAATTTTTAATCCACTGTTCTTTAATGTGTTAATCCAGAACTAGCCTGTGAATAAATTGATTTCTTAATCTGTGCTGATTGTAACATAGTGGGTGGGCATGCAAACAATTGCAGCTTATGCCTGTTAACAGAGTTACAGGTGTATTGTAGTAACCAGGTCTATTTTTCCAAATATACAGTCGTATTTTTTCAAAATTAATAATTTCCATAAAATGGTGACGTGTACATAAATCTTAAACGATCCCAGTTGCAGCTTTCTGACGAAGCGAAAGTGGTGTGTGAGAAGGTTTGAGGCGCACAGAACCTCATGGGCAACTTCATTCACTCAATGATTAAACTTCATTGTAATTTCATGGTTTATCTTTACATTCAATAATGCATGTTCTTATACTTCTGTAGTCACTTTTAATTCATGAATAAATGAGGACATCTGCATTAAGTTTTTATTGTGACAGTGGTAAAAGTGACTTTGCCAGTTGAGATAAGAACAGACTTCCTGTCCAACTTGTGAGAACCCGGTCCGTTTTCACTTGAGCAACGTCAGGGTAAACGTTTTGGTCATGTGTGCAACATCAGTAGTGGAAGAAAGATATAAACCAAAAAGCCTTTGGTTAAATCCAGGCAGATTCTGATCATTTCATCAATTTTAAAAGCTACACATTTTACTTTAACACTGGACCCTTGCAGTAACCTGCTGAAGGACCACCACAGTACCTGCTAATCCCTCCTGTCAGCATTACAAAACGCTACATTGCAAGGTTTCCCAAAGTTGTGAACCAAACAAAATCTGTAAGGTGATCTGTAGGTCAAAGGTCAAGACTCCAAGTTCTTGAAATTAACAAACATCACATTAATTTTGTTGAAGATTTATTGGTCATGTGCAGGACTTAAATATCCTGCTTTTGAACAGATTTAAATTCTTTGTACAACAAATCAGTAGTGCAACTCGTGCAAGCATGAAATTACATTGCCCTCCAATGTTATAAACATCCATTTTAAGCAAAAGGGGAAATATATGCCACTATACATTTTTTTTAAACATCAACACATCATTCCGGCATCAGTCTATCCTATTATGACATTTACATAATCTAAATTAAGATATGAGAAAGTCCATTGCTCAAATATGAAATGCACCAAGCAAAATATTAGAACATGGGACATAAAAAAGTAAAAAGATCATCCCACAGCCAGATGTTGAAGGCCGTGATGATGACAATGACAGTCCAGTTGAAATCACCTCGCAAAGACTGAATTTTGGACCAGGGTACAATTTAGACCCTCATTCCGACATACTGACGACTAAACATGAACACTGCGGTTGGCTGTTTAATAGAAGACAAAAATGAACTTTTAAAAAAAGTTCAAATCATGCAAGATCACAGGTCTACAGACTCCAGTACTGGATAAAATCCCTTGGAAACACATCCGATGCCAGCAAGAAGGTCAGGGTAGATTCTGGCAATGAAACAGGTGATGCACATGTGTACAGTGTGCCAAAGTAGCAGTGCCATGCTTTTCAAATGTGTGCTCTCTGCACACACTCTACGCTTATACTTTCAGCATTAAAAAAAAAAAAGAAAAAAAAAAAAGTGATTTGTCAAACTAACCCCTGAGCATTGTACTGTCTTTCAAAGGAAACAAAGTCTGAGCAGTCAAAACTGAAGGGAACCAACTGTCACAAAACAGAAGCTTATTTACTATCCAGGGGATGAGGGGAGGGAGGTCAGCACAAAGAAACACAGAAAATGTTCTGCTTCCTCCACATTTCCTCCTTTACACAAGTGTCATCAGCACAGGCCTGAAGTGCGAGGCATTCGGTGGATTTCTCCTAGGAGTATTCTTTGGGCAAGAATGCTGAAGGTGTGAGCACGGCACAGGGGGCACAGAGACGCCAAGCAGGTCGCTATGTCTTGGCAAAATGGTTGATGCTCTGTGGGTGCTGCTGCTGCCACATCTGCTGCTGCCGTACCGCCAGCTGCTGCGACTGGTCAGATGAGGACAGGATGTTGATGAGTGGAGCCGTACAGTTCGCTGGGATGATCAGACCTTCAAACAAAATAGAGGTCAGGAAGCCTCAAACTTAAAAAGCATACCTTCAAAGTTCCGATATAGCAGTCACACCATATGCATAAATCTTTCAGTATGTCATTTTAAAATGTTGTTCTTGGCATCCCCCCTCATCTAGAAAGAGCAGAGCCTGTTCATCAGTAAAAACCCAAGTTACTTTGTCCAGTCACCTCCAACACCAGTGTGAAATGCACTCTACATACATGTTCAAGCAGTGCCTACCAGACTGGGAATAAGTGGGAATAAACTTAAAATAAATAACTCTCACCAACAATTCGCTGTCCGTCCTCGGTTCTCAGGCGAACAATCTGCATTTTCACATTGGTACCACTGACCGAAGCAAGGACTCCTTCGACCTTTGTCCAGACACTAAGCACGGAGCCGGACAGCACATAGTAGGTCCGACAGCGAAGGCCGACGTCACACTGAAGCCCAACAGAGGCCTTCTTGCAGTTCCCTCTCCTGAAGCGCATAGAAAAGTACATATGAAGCACCATCAAAACAACCAGCAACAGTTTGTTCGGCAGCGTGAGCTTTCGTACTAAAACAGCAACGTTATCATATGGGTCCATACCAGTAGGCATGAGAGCAGGTGACAGCTGAGGAATTGTATTGGTCCATCCAGTACTGCTTGGCATTTTCTGAAAGAACCTATGAAGAAGAATTGTCTTTACAAGAACACTTCCAGAATCTCCTTTAAAAGACAGATTTTTCCATTGAAAAAGAAAACCTACCTTTTTGCACTTTTTGCAAATATCTGCATAAGTCTCCAGTTTGAGTTGCTTCCCAGTATTTGGCCTATACACCAGGAAAAGCCTTTTTTTGGTGTTAACCTCTTTCACCAAAACGGTCGTCTTCTTGTTATTCCTCACCTCAGAAAAGAACAGAGAGAATATGGGGAAATATCAATACCATGAACACAGCAGCGTGATGTGTAGGCAAACCACAAGGCTTGGTGTCAACAGCTGTAATCTCCTCAATATGTCTCCTCACTGCCGGGGGGGAAGAGATACTGACCTCTTACTGAGTGGAACAGAGCTGCTGCTAGTATTACTACTTTTTATTTACACTTTTACTCCTGTCCTAATGTGGTATAATCGCTGTATGTAATTATTTATTCCAGTCTCGTTTTTCATAACATTATTGCTTTGTCACTCTGTTGTACATGCAGTTTCCTTTAGGGTTACACCTCCTATCCTTCTAACCATTTATTGACCACTTTAAACCCCTCGCATCTTACCTGTACATAGAAACCATCATCTGGTCCATTCTGCTCCGCCCAAATGTGAATGGCATCTTCCCAAGACATTCCCCTCTCTACACTCACCTGCACAAAATTGGGATAAATCACTAAAATATTCACCATATCACTAGTTTTTGGTTGTCCAAATAATCCTGAGCTCTGCAGCGGGTTTGACCAGTAGAAAATCATAAAGCTCAAACAAGCGCAGCAAAAAACATTAACAGTACAACACTGAATAAATTTACCATTATGCTTAAAATTTAAACATGATTTTGTAAGAATCTTACTGTAGACAGTTCCACATGTCCTGAAGTGGAGTACCCAGGTGTTAAAAACTTCTTAGAGTCAATTTTTTTCACTTTCTCATCACCTGATCCCAGATCTGAAAGAATGGGGGGGTGGGGTAATTTAAAATTATACCACCATTAACACAATGCACATACAAATGCGCACATTAAGGGAAAGTACACTTATTAATAAGTCTGCAATTCAGTATTTAACGTCCATTAAGACGATACATATAAACTCACCAAGAATTCCCATGTCATATCTGCCATTCTTCTTAGCATTCTGAATGACAGCTGTCAGTGTGTCAGAGAAGTACTGGAAAAGTGCATTCTGTTGTTGGACCTCCATCCCCAAAATGCGGTTTAGGAATTTACCAATATTATTGTAATCTGCTCATGGAGAAGGAAAAAAATGTAATAAAAGAGTGACACAAACCAAAGAAACCCTAAAAGAAAACCTGTATACTTAATACATTACCTTTGTCTAATGTGAGAATTCCTGATCGATCTTCTACATTAATGAGTCCAACACCAATTAATCCATGGCGGATCTCTGTGGGCAAAATAATTGCAAAAGGCAAAGTGCAGATCTCAGTTATATTAAAGAAAAAAATTAGATCTTTGTAATACATCATTATTTGTTCTCAGTTCTGGTTCTTGTAACCTTGTGTGCAGACTGCTATTTGTTCCAGTAGAGTTTAGTGTTGGCTGTGCAGATTTAAACCCAGTAAGGTGAGAAGTATTAGGATGAGTAAAAATAAAAATGTGGTTATTTTGCTGCATACTCATGAAACGTGCATTTCAGATCAATTGATGAATGAGGCTAAAGTACAGAAAGTGAGCTTTTATTTCTGGGTAATGTATGTTGGAAAAATGTCATTTCTGTTTATTCCCCCAATTTTCAGCTGACTCTACAAGAAAAATGGGTGATCGAGGCATTTATAATTCAGCAAAAGGCAACCCATTAGCCAAAGGCCACAAGTGATCAATTCGTAAAATTGTGTTGTTTTTTTTTTTTTTTAAGTTCTTTAATTTTTGTTATATTTCAGAATTATTTTATTTCCCCCCCCTAATGGTACATTTTTTATGCATTCCTAAGCCCAACAACTTGACAACCATTATGATTATTTCATCACTTAACAGATCAGTGAGACCTGAAGAAAACCCTCAAACTTGAGAGTTTTGAATAGCTCCATTACATCTTTATTTAACTTATTCACAAATTAATTTAAATTAAATTAACAGAGCAGGAAAGGCTAACTGAATTGCCAAAATGAAGAAAAACCAGTATACAAAAAGGGTAGAGGGGTGAATACAGCCAAGACCAAAATCTTTGGTATTTTAAAAAAAAATAAAAAAAAATATTAAAAAAAAAAACAAATATTCTCAGAGCAGAAAATTGAAAGCTTAAAATAAAATATTAATAAATAATAGTAATGGCCTACAACCAATTAATAGAAAGTAATACAAAAGCTTTTGCAATACCTTTGAAGAAGTCACCCTCAAAGTTGGCAGGTGGAGAGACCAGGGGGGTGTCGAGGTTGACAATGGATTTCATCACAATCTCAAGTGCATTTCGCCCATACTGCAGAGAAGATGTGTTAAAAAAAGGAAAACAAACCGAACCATAGAGGCTGGTAACTGACAGTAGGATATTACCTTGTTGTCAAAGTTGAACCGGCTCAGGTCTCTGGTTTCTGTAGCCCGCCTGTCCCCATGTGTAAGAGCACCCTGAAAAAATAAAGATTCTTAAAAGTGCCAGAATTAAAGAGAATACATCTAAAGCCATGGACTATGTATAGCACACCTACCAAACTTTCCAGCCTTTTAGCAACAATGGAGGCAAAGCGCTGCTCCCCAGCAAGCTCAGAGATGAGGAAAACATACTCTGGGGCTGTGACCTGGTTGGATCGGTGTGTCCTACCTGTGTTTAAGAAACATGGGTAGCAGAGTTTAAATGACAGTTAAAATTTTACTTTTAATGTCAGAAAAGCACATTCTAACAAAGGAATTCTATAAAGCTGAGTACATGTGAAAGCACAGCAACTAACCAACCTGCTGTATCTGCAAAATGTTTAAGAGTACAACTGGAAAGGACAATTGCAACTTTAAACTTAAACAAATAAAACTCAACAAAATAGTTCATACCAAATTGCTGAATAGCTCGGTCTGCACTCCACGGCAACTCCAAGGTCATGTGCACCCTCCTGCGTTGGTTCTTCACCCTACGGTCTGCTTGCAGAGATATACCGGAGCTGGCTGCTTCAGAAATTATGGCAATATTCTGAACATGGGTGACAAAGACATTGTTAATACAGGTAGTTTTTCGGTTATTTTTCAAAACAAACTGATACTGTAGATCTATAAATAATTTAACTACTGTACCTTTTCTCCTTCCATGAACCTCTGCTTCTCGGTGAGATTAAGGATCTCCACAGGGACATCTGACTCAGACCGAGACTCATAAGAAATGCTGCCATCATCATTGCTGACCACTCTACCTTTGCGTCCGGTCATCTGCAATCATGACGATAACGGGGCACAGAGAAAGGTATTACAGTTACACCACATACTGGCACTTAAGGCACAGGAACATCACTATTATCAATTGTAGAACAGTGAGTGGGTGAGGTGCCCAATAAGAGAACATCAAATGACCCACCTCTGCCACACTGTCAGGCCCCCCCAGCTCATCAATAAGCTCATCAAGAGTGTTGGGTGGCAAATCTTCTGCCAGTTCCTCCAGTTCCTCCAGCAGTTTGCGCTTCAGTTGCTGAGCAACCTCCACTGCATCCTGGCTGGTTACGCAGCTACTGTTCTCGCTCTCCGTTTTGACTGAATTTTTAAGAAAGAGGGGAAGAAAAAAAAAAGTTTATCTAATGGTACACTAGATTTAAAAAAAAGTTACCATTGAATAGATATACTGACCATTGGTAGATGTAGAACTTGATAACGTTTTGCTAACAGAGGTGGTGAATGTAGGTCTTGTTGAGCCCAATCCAGAGGCCAACAGGGCACTTTGAATGGAGTCTGGATCAATGCTTTTCTTCTTCTTGCTTTCCTTTTCTTTGTTTTTCTTATGTTCTTTTCTTATCAACCAAGGACCTGCAAAAATACACCTCTCTTAGATCGAACGTGTAACAAATCATGTTGAGACAGACTGCTTTACTAAAATAGTTTTCTGTTGCCAAGGTCATTCAGTCGTCATCTTCATGAGTAACTCACCATCTTCTTCATCTTCACTAGACTCATCTCTGAAAGGGTTGAAGTCATCTTCGTCCCCTGAGCTGACTGACTTGAAGCTGTTGTCATCACTATCGCCATCCTTATCTGAAGGCTCAGAGTCACTCCCACTTTCCTCAGAACTACTTCCGGAAAGCCCACCCGAAACACGCGGCCTCTTTGCACCCTTCTTTGTCTCTTGGCCTGAAAAATGTAATGCAGTTCATTTGTTTTCATAGCGTTTAAGTGAAGTCCAAAATTTCATTTTGAACAGTACATTCAAGTTTTCACTATCTTTGGTACCCGTTACGAACATTATTCCAGAGACTGATTCATAGCATTTTCTGGTCTATAATTGGGACTGATGTCCCCAAACCTTCACATCAAGAATGTTTACATGAAAAGTTTTGCTATTTAACTCAGATGTCCAGCTACACAAGTTCACTAAAAATAACCTATGGAGAAAATTAAACAGATGTGGGGTTTGGAAGACCCCTGTGTATGTTTATTGTTTTGTAGAGGTTTTGGCATTTATGAAATGACAATTTAAAGTACTCTCATGAAGAAATAGACTGTCTCAAAGATTTGAATGAAACTAAAGTTGAAGAAAATAAATACGTTTCAATTTCTTAGCTGAAACTTTTCTACAAAGCATTATAATTACTCTACCATTTATACAACTCAGCAACTTTACTGTTTAAGTTTATAGCAAGTGCCCTACTCAGCAGTACTACACCAGGAGGTGGGATTCAAACCAAGGTCCTTCCAAAGGAACAAGGCAGCTCTAACTATTATGATAAAAGCCACCTGATGAATTAAACAGCACTTTCAGCAGTGCAGTATTTTAACCCCTTCCTCAAAAAAAAATCCCAATTTTCCCTAATATGACTAAAACATTATAAAATATCTCCATATCTAAAACAAACCATCACTCTCTTTCTTTTCCTCATATAGACATTCAATGACGTTTGGACCAAAAACCATTCTAGATTCCCCTTATTCGTGCTTGGTGAGCTATTAAATGTTTTTTCCATTCACTGTTTGGAATGGAATAATCGTTGATGATAGTTTTCAGAATGCAGACAGAGTAATATATTGCACAGCACGAGAACAGACACAGGCACAGTTAGACTTCATTGCAGACTAGTGTTACCCAGCAGGGACACTAAAAGCACATAATGCATTTCAAAAAAGTACGATACAGATGGGGAGTTTATACACAGTTCAGCTGGAAAATTTTCCCCTAAACTATTATTAAATATATATATTATTTTTATAAAAGAAATTTGCAATTTTCCCTTTAATAATTTCCATTTCAACACAAGGCTTAAACAGATTTATATGGGGGAGCTCTGAATTTAAAACCAATTATTAAATTTACACACACACACACACACACACACACACACACACACACACACACACACACACACACACAAAATCAGGAAGACAAGGAAGATGCATAACAGGAATGTTTGCAGCAATTCCAAGAAAAAGAGATTTGTTTTTAGCACTTAGTTATTCAAAATCCTCAGTTAATGGTTAATGTTATTTAAGCTGTGAAGTGCTTTCACATAGCTCAATCAAGCATAACTAATGGAGATGTAATCTGATCATTTTCAAACTAATGACGGCAGAAGTGGACCAGGGGAACAGTAATAAAAGCATATGATCAAACTTGGATGGTAAACTACCTATTCATGAATGTATGAGGAAAATGCAAATCAAGGAGGGCACATCAATATGTTTAATTTAAAAAAGTATTCTACACAAATTACCAAGTTAACTAACAGCCCTAGTTCTCTTTTGGCCAGCCAACTCATAAGTCACCTGCAGACATTTGCGTCACCTGTGTGAGTGGTGGAAAATGAAAGCCCGCTGCGGGGCAGACAGTTCATTAGGTGTCTACCGCTGTCTTTTAGGGTACACAAGGTGTTGTTTGAAATCAGAAACATAATGATGACAAGGGAGAATGGAAGGAAAAATCTCCAGGAAATGGGTCATTCTATCAATTCAAATTAATATATAAAATAATTGAAGGGTTGACAAACTGGTAATACCTAAAAGTATAGGGTCTATCATGGAAAGACACAGTATTAGTGAGAGAACATGAGCCACCAACCTTTCCGCTTCTTGCCCTTCAGGTCTGTGGCAGCACTGTCATTGGGGGAAGGCGTTTTCTTGGCAGACAGATCAATGCCCAGCAAACTGAAGAGCTTTTGTCTGTCTGGGGCAGGAAAGTGCTTCTCCACAAGGGACTGCAGCACACCCCTACCACAAACGAAACAATTGGCCGGTGTAAATACTGCATGCCGAGAATGACAATTCTTTAACGCTACTCAATAACTAAACTAATAATCCTGGTCCAAATATGAGAATATTAGGGAAATTATTCCTTATAACTTCCCAAGGTTGCTCTGAACTTAGAAATCCATCCACAGGTCAGGGAAAAATTAAATCATATCCACAAATGGTTATTTACATTGTATGGTAAGAAAGCCACCATAATAGAAAGACTACCAGCAACAACACATTAAAAAGTGATCAAGGTTCTATTTTTGAGTGATTTAAATCAAATACAATTACAGCAAGTAAGGAAATTGAATAGAAAAAAAGTAAATACTTGGCCGTGGACACAAAGTCATTGAGTTCCCCTCCCCCTTCCTCCAGAGCTTCCAGTGTCCGAGCTTCTCCTGTGGACTGGAGGCCTATGACCACACACTGCAGAATTGAACATTGTCAGTGAAACATTCAGAAGAGGGCAATGAAACAGAACTGAGTGCCAGGGTTATTTGTACCTTTCCATTTTTGACCTCTTCACGAGCAAGTTGGACGACTCTGCGGACCTTGGAGGCAATGCACAGGTACTTGAAGAAACGTTGATGGGCCGACCAAAACTGTCCCCACATCGACTTCTTCATGCGCTGCTCTGCATCCATTAGGTTGGCGGCTTGCTGGAACTTTTCACGTGCACTGACCCACTGCAACAACACCACACAAAGCCGGCATGACCTCAAGCTTCTTCACATCAATCTTCATTTGTCAATCTAAATCCCTACCAAATCGAGACTTACAATAACCTAAACTTAGTTACGTTTAGTTAAAAACATTGGATAACGCTGTGATTTCAAAGTTTGCTTTAACACTCATTTACTCAATTTTAATCAGTTCATACAATGCATGGTCACAGTGTTTTAACATAACATGTGAGGCAGGAAACATCCAAAGAGGATGCCTGCTTTTCATTATCTTTTGAAATTAAGTGAGACTAATCTACAGAAAAATCCATCACATCCCCAACCTTCAATTCAATATGTTAAGCTTTACACATGGAAGTTGGTGCCATGTTACTTCACACATTTCTGAGCTTCAGGCCCCAGTAGAGAATAAAAATAGTGAAATACGGAAAGGCCAGTGAGCTGCAGAAAGTATCAGTGTTTCACTTTCGAATTGACTGGAATAAAAGTGGAATGAAATGTGATTATTAACTCCCTGAGTATTTTTTGTCATCCTTTTTAAAACATAGAATTAATGAAACATCACTGGATTTAAAACCACAAGATGGTATAAACCACCCCCCCCAAAGCATTTTATTCCACTTTTAGTAGAACACAGAAACCTGTATCATTTTAACTCAGGAATAAATTTTTTTAAAAATACATTAACCAATATTTGCAACAAAGGTACAAATTTATAATCAAAATCAAACCACTGTTTCCATAAGGGGATTGGCCAAAATCTATTCTTCATACTAGTACTGTCTTACCCTATAAAATCAAAATTAAGTCATATTTTTATCTGTTGCTCAGGGTTGTGATTGCTCTAACACACAAAACTTCAAAACTGTGGGACATACCAAACGAACAGCCTTGTTGTACATCCTGATGTAGTCATCCGTCAAAGGGACTTCTTCAATCTTGAAAGTCACCCCAGCAAAACTCAGTTGCCTTGCAATGTACATTCCTCGCAGCTTCATATCCATGGCAACAATCTCCATGGCACCCACTCCCCTTAAATGAATAAAATGCTATTTCAGTTGAAGCCCTTTCATCTGGTAGGTGTAAACTGTTATATTCTCAAGTCGAACATCAGAATGAGGAGAAAAATGCTGCATATCACATGTGATGTAATTTTTTTTTAAAAATGTTACGGAATATATTTTGGAAAGGAAGTAAACAATCACAAATTCACTAGTGTTGATTAATATTGCACTACATTTTTACATTACTGTCAATGATCAGTTGTATTGGGATGGCCTTTGTAGATGTACACAAACAGAAAAACTAAAAGAAATTATGTTATCTGTACATTCTTGCAAGTGAAAATCCTTCACCTATTGGTTACATCTCTTTACATAAAAGGGTCAAGTGTGGATTTGCAGAAACTTCCCGCTTCTCACCTGCGTTCCACAGCTTGGATGAAATTGCTGAACTCCTTGAAGGGGGTCCCCTCCCCCCAGATACCCAGGCGGTTCATGTAAGCCATATTCCGCGGCTCTGAAGCACCTGTCCACCCAAAAAGAGATGCATTTTTATCCCATGTTACAAGTCACTTGTGCACCACACCCAAGCTGACATAAACAAGAGGTTTAAAAAGCCACTTTTTAAGATTACGCATAATCTATAGCAACCATTACAACATACATCATTATCCATTCACATATGTAGCTAAATATTTATTGAAAGATTTCAGATGATCTGGACAAATCCTAATCGTATTTTATAGCACCCACCTAGTTTGTACACTTCAGGACCAAAACAATGAATGACCATATCAAACGCTGTAAAAAGGTAAAGTCACATACCTGTGGCACTGGCATATACCACACGTGCTTTTGGTAGGCTGTTCTGCAATTCCAGTACTGCCAGGCCAGTCTTGGTGGGTTTTGATGACCCAATAGGGCAAACATTCTTTGCCTTGTGACATTCATCAAACACAATCTAAAGATTTAGTCAAGGAAGATCTACAGCGTATGGGCTTAAAATTGAGCAATTGCATCATAAATATGTGTAAAGTAAATGGGTTCCAAGACTGGCTACAGTGTAATGCTGCTATGCCACATGTAGTTATGGCAAGCAATCACCACAGTGGAACCAAATGGTGGCCAGTCATAGAACTTAAGACAGTACTGTATAATTTTACACAACCACTGAAGCAAAAGTAATTCAAGAGCAATTAGAGGTTGACCCTAAGGACAGAGAACACCCAGATTTGTTTCATGTGCCAGAGGTTTAAAGGATACAACACCATCAAAGTCTGAGCCACACCAGTGTATTAACTGTTTGAACCTAGTCTTGTATTTGCCACCAGACTGGCTTTCTCCAATGAGAGAAGAGTACGTTGCAAAAATCACTCCTTTCTTCACACTGCCATTGTGCTTGGATGATATTTTTCCATATTTAAACTATAGGAGGAAAAAGATGACAATAAGGGAAAACGAAACCACACACAATAGGAAACAGATTCAAGTCATCGAGACCAATGCGCATTTGCAGTACATCCATATCCATGTTTGCAATTACCTTATTCAACGAATGAACCTGAATGTTTTTTGCTCCAATATCTCTCAGGTCCCTCTCTGCATCATACTTCAAATCATTAGACACACTAAACCTGAAAGGAAATAAGCAGGCTAAGGTCAGATCTATATATTATATAGAAAACTAAAGCCTTGCAATGAGAGGAAATGGGGTTCTTACCAGAGTGACCTCTTCCTGCCAAGGAGGTAGTTTTCATATATGATCCCAGCAATGGTCCTGCCCTTCCCCACTCCGGCTCCGTCTCCTATCAAGTACGCTGCTCTGTCTCCATTTGTAAGGAATGTCTCGTGTTGCTAAACATGATGTACAGTTTTATCAGAACTGGGATTGCATGCACACAAGATAAATGTACACAATGATAAATTAAATGGCTAAAGAAATGTATAAATAAATGAAAATATTATCTAAAATGATGGTTGCTGATGTCAGTGCTCTATGTCCTTACCTGAGCAGCATAGGTGATGGCTTCCAGCTGCAGGGCTGACAGCCATCCCCGGTCTATGGTTTCCTCTGGGATGGAGAGGTGGTACCACACACTGGGCGGGGACACACTGGACAGTGAGCTGGTCTCCACCACAGGGTCTGGATGCCGCAGGCCTATTTTCACTAGGAGGCGGTGATAGGAACCCATAAGTTCACTGCCCCCACCTTGTTGTCTACATATAAGGTGGCAAAGGTCATATGGATGCTAGATAAACTTGAAATGGTATGTAGGCTCTGCTCCATTATCTACTGAACTTTTAATCATTACTTCAGTTCTTTTGGAACTCACAGACTCTGTCTAATAAAGTTCAATATGCATACATAGGAATAAGTCATTTTACATGCATCACCGTCACTATTTAGAGCACTTAGTGTTCTGCAGTGATATTATAACTTCCAGTAAATGTTAATGCATGCATAACCACAGAAAACATTTTTTCATTTTGCAAAAATTATTATTTTTTTAAGGGGACCTTCTTAACATATGCTACGTATCTGCATTATACGCACATAAATCATTTTCACATCCCTTACATTTCATAGGCATGTACTCTGCATATGTCTCAGCATGAGCCAGCTCTTCCTCTTCCTCTTCCTCAGCCTCATCCTCTTCTTTAATTCCCTGTACCTTCTAGAAAAATAAATAAAATCTAGCATTTTCAAGTAAAACATATCAAATTCTACATATCATCTCAGGCAATACTAAACACATTTGTCTTTTTATTGGCTAATCATTCAAATGGAAAAAATATCCAGTCTGCTTTCGTACTGTGGCACAGATGAGGTTATGCAAAAATGTTTACATAACAGAAGGAGCTGCAAGGTGATCGCCTTCCTATGGGAGCCAAAGCTGGCACTCATAGACTCACATTCGTGGGAGAAAAGCTCCTCATTTTGATATCATCGTTGACCCAGATCCTAGCCACATCTTTGCTGGACACTTCCTTCTTCACTCCGTTGTTTAAATCGGCTAAAAGCAGAAGGGGAAACAAGTAAAACACAATCAAATAGCAGTACACAGCAACCACCACTTTGTGAAGCTTCTCTTTCTACAAATCACAATGTACAAAGATATACACCTGAATTAACAGTTTTCCCCCACGGTTCCCCTAGAACCAACAATTCATCTCCTGCTTGTGAGATCTGATATGTGAATGTGCTCAGCAAGGCATGAAAACTGTACCTCTGTGAACTCCACCACCAATATATTAATACCACCCCTACATACCTGATTTATTTACCATCCTTGAGGAGACCAAAATTATTTCTGTAGATGGAATGTAGGAATTGGATTGGACTTGTAAGTAACTATTTACTTGGGCTGTATTTCATTTAACAAATACAAACAGTATAACACCCATCATGCTGAGGACATTTTCAAAATCCTTCACCATGAACTTATGCTATAAAAACAGCTTGCTTTTCCATTGGTGATAGGAATGGGGCTTCAGAAGTGCTAGATTACCAAAAATATGGCTGAACATGCATAGTAGAACAGGTTAGATGAAAGAAGTATCATTTGTAACTACATTCTATTTTAAATAAATAGTTGTCAGGCCATCAATACGATCATGATGCAGATTTCAAACACGTTCAGAGTTTAAGACAACGTTATTTGTATAAGACTGCTATTGATATACATCGGAGCAAATTGAAAATGAATGAGAATCCTGCTAAGGTAGACAAAAGATTTGAAATGCAGAGTAAGCACCACAGGGTCTCTCCATGAATCAACAAGGACAGGTGACAGCCACATGCATATCAACACATGGCAACATTTTTGCTCAGTGTCACATTAAATTGTGGAACTGTGAATAAAGAACCATACGGAGCAATTCGTATTCTATACAACTATGCTACAGTTAGTGCAAAGGTGGCTCAATAATAGTTACTGCTGAGAGCAAACAAAACTTACTCGTGGCTGTTGCAACTGGCTGGGCAATATTAGGGGGAGGTTTTAGCTTCATGAGCTCTCCCAAGCTGCTTGTCTTCAGCAGGTCTTTCAGTTGTATCTGGTCTTTGTTTGGCTGAGCCACATCACACATGGTTGTGGTGGGGCTAGCCCGTGTAGTAGGGGTGGTGTGGACCACCTTGGCCACTGTTATAGTCTGTCTGGTGGTGGCACTGCTGCCAGCAGATGGCTTGGTCACAACTATAGTTCCCAGCGAAGGCAGCTGATTCAGCTGGTTCAGGACAAATGTAGTTGTTGATGGCTGAGGCTTCTGCAAACATTCAAAAGACAGAGAAAAAGTCCAATGAACAGTGTTACCTCAGTAAGCTACAATGGAATACAACAAAAAAAAAAGTATCAAATAAAAAACCTTGACATTTTGCAATAAAGGCTACACAAACTACTATGTTCAGGTACGCAAGGACAACACAAGGCCAAAGAGGAATAATTTCAAAATAAACAAACAAATAAATAAATCACCACACTACAGCATACCACACTTGCATATAAAAATTAATTTAATGTAACCAGCAGAAATAAAACTGATGTCAACTTAAAAACAAATCCTAACACAGCAGCAGTTCAATGGAAAATATTAACACACGAGAAAAAACATTCCTACACCATTTTCCATATGAACTGGAAAAGGATGATCTTGCAGTTGCCAACACAATACGAGGAATTCCTCACTCCAAAAAATTAAAAAACTATAGGTAAATACATTTCTTTGTGTGAACCGCAATTTGTAAAATGTTACTTCATAAAATTAGCCCGTTCTAAAATCTAGTGATACAACTTTTTTTTTAATAGATATTAAGCAGATAAACCCATATTAAGCAGATAAACCCATACAAATGTTTGCTACTGTTCGATCATACTGAATACAGCACCCTCTTCTAGAAGCTGCCATCAATGTCAAAAATGACCATTACATTTCTAACACTGCACACATCATTACTGCCAAAGTATGTGTTCTGCAAAAGCAGCCAATGAGAAATCAAAAGCCCTTCTTGTGCAAAAGCATTAAGATATCAGCAATAAACATCTCAGTATAGTTTGATGATACAATTCCTACAGAAATGGAAAAAGTGACATACCATTATATTATATAAAAAATAAATAAATAAACAGAAGGCACCTAATTAACCTACATGACCTATTCTGTTCATTTACAATGAAGCATAAAAATATGAAAGGACAGTTCTTGGATTCAGGTATCAACTTTTACTATGCAGTGCACACAGAAACAGTACTGACAAATCCAGACTTACCCTAACTGTGACTGTAGGAGTGGGAACCACGGGGGACACAGTAGGTTCCTGCCTCACCACTCCAACTGTCTCTGTCCCCACACCGAAATCCAGGGCGCTTATCGGAACAGACTTAAGAGTAAATGAAAGAAAAATAAATAAATAAATGAGCATATAACAAAAAGGGAAACTTCCAGCAACTTCACCAGCCTGCTGTTGAGGTTATTCATTGTAAGGTGCAAGAACTTTGGTTCCACAGGGAGTTACCCGTTGCTCATAACGAAAGCAATATCTATTATTTATTAATAGATATTTTTAACCACAAATATGCTCAAGAAACAAAACCTTACCTCCTGTTGCACCACGGAAGGCTGGGCTGCATCCACTCCACTAATGTCAAAGAGATCATTTGGACTGATCCCACTCTCACTCAGGGCAGCAAGCAGCAAGTCCTGTCCAGGGTCCATTTCTGCAACCAAAGGAAACAAATGGTACAACACAAGCGTCCGTTAAGACAAAGAAAACAATATTAAACACACACATCCCAGTATAAAGTTGGGCACTCAACAACATAAAAATCTTACTTAGTGCGTCCATATTCCTGGTGCAGCTGGAAGTGTGATCAGCTTTCAATACAACAATTTAATGATAATGTGTATTAATGACTGAACTGTTAATTTTAAGGAGTGTAAAAGAAAAGGTGGTCAATGGGGAAGTCAGCAATGTGACGCCTTGCGCACAGGGCGGGAGCGGGGTGCATGAGAAAGGTCATCCGCAAAGCCACAAGCGCTCGGCAGCCACCTTACAAACACGTGTTCACCCGCAAAACTTCCGGGTTTTACCAGGATAAGGTACATCACTACAATAAAGGAACCATATTTCACATTTATACACTCCTACCAAAGCCATTAGAATACGTTTATGCACACACTGGCCGGGAAAGTGACTGTATGGCTCGAAAATGAAGCTCGTCTCACACAGGAACTGTTAGCTAGCTACAGGGATGCGCTCGGTAACCAGGGAGTAGATCACAAAACAAAAAAACATCTGCTTCATCCCACCATTTTAAAAAACCGCCCAAATCATTAATACAATCGGATTAATGAAACACAACCTTCGGCCAAAAATTATTTTCATTTTTAAATAGCGCTCACTGAACGAGCTAACCCTCAGCAGACCGGTTAGCTCACCACGACGCCTCATGCTGAAATAAACATTAGCAAATCGCTGCTTTTTAAAGATTTAGCCAGAAACACAGCAGCAAAACAGCCTTATTTTCTAAAACTGTTTAACGTAAACAACCAGTCTTGCACATAGAAGGTGACAATGAAACATTTTAGTTTAGTTATTTTGGTGCTTTAAGCCTAATAGATCGTTATTTAAGAGAGACGATAGGACGGTATCTGGAGAATTACAGACAGACATTTTTTGAAAAGTTCTGTGAAATTTTCAATGTTTTCTGAGCCCGAATCAGACGAGCGGCGCCTTGCTCTCCGCCGCAGTCCCTCGTTCTGCTCGGTCACCTCCGAGCAACCACAGCTGCACAAAAACAAAACTAAACCCACACTTTCTCTTCTCGCTACACAGTTCCTAACAACTTACAGAACTTAAAATCAAAACAACCGAGTGCTAAAAAATCCGCAGACATTTTCGACGTTCCGAAGTCGACCTGAGGTACTTACTGATCAACTTTTGAGGCTTCCGATTTACCACAGAGGTTTGGAGGCCGCCGCCGTTGCTCTCTCGCTCCGCTGCTTTCTACCCGACCGTCGCCATCTTTCCCCAACGACCGGGGGCCGCATGCGGGTCACGTGACGACCCACACCCGAAGGCAGAGAGCCTCAAAAACGGATTTCTCGGGATACAACCGTGCAAACCAAGGCCAAAGCAGTAGTACCGAAGCCGCAGATACACTATGTAAGTGGGTTCATATGAAACTACCATTTCTGATACATCTATCATATTCTAAACAGATCGGAGAATCAGAGAAGTAAGCTTTGCTCACGTGACCAACGGCGCCCTTTACAGGAAATGACGACATCTGCAAGTTTCCGCGGACGCGCATAATGACATCGCTAAGTAGTTACAGGTTCCATGTTGGGAAGGTCAAGTTACAGCCCGTTGCTAGGTGTTACACTGTAAACAAGGCTCGTCTCTGGATATGTATGCATAACAACATTAACAACGATTTCGAGTATTTCAGGCCCCCACATTTTTGACATCTCTGTGTTTAGTTCAAATGAAATTGTGCTCATCTTTTATTTCTCCCTTACGCATTAATTTTTATTGCTCATTACTTGACCGCACAGGCTACATGTGTCTTGAAACAATACCTCCAGTTTCAAAACAATGCAAACCTGTCTAAAGATACCATGTTCACCGCAAGCTGTTATATTTAAACAGCTTTTAAAACACACGTTTTTGCACATGAACAAATATAAATCTGTGGAAGTGATAAAAAAATGTTTACTGTAGACGGAACACTGAAATAATCATGACTTTTACATATGTATGAGTGCAAGTAAATAAAAAGGAGCGCAGGCAGCTCAGTGTGACACTGGTCAGTTTCAGCTCTACAACAGGATTAGCTATTACAACATCTCATGGCTGCTGGTAGGAATGAGCCTAGTCAGCACTTTATGGAACAGCCATATTAAATGAAATTAAACCATTTTTTTCATACTTGCACGGGGGGCATAACTCAGAATTCTGCTCGGATCCCTCTCACCACCACCACCATTTCCACCCACCCATCCATTTTTGGTACCCGCTAATCCCGATGAGGGTTGTGATCGAGGGTCCAGATTTTATCCCAGAAGCAGATGGCACTAAGCTATAAAACTATCCCCAGATTTACCACCAGTCCATCACACACCAGCACCACTTTTAAATAATTTTTTTGTGGTTTTCACCAGGTGTGGATCATATCACTTTTCACCTCACTACTCATACCCAGAGATCCCATCTAAGTTCAAACATGCTTCCGTCATTAAACACTTTATCCTGGTCAGGGTTGCTGTAGTTCAGTGCGTATACCAGAACCACTGGATGTCAGGCTACGAAACTACATGCTGGTCAGACATCAGTTCACCATTGGGCAGAGACATCATTTCGATAAAATAAACTGAAACACAAATGATTAGACACATTTTGCGCTGCTAGAAGCAATGTTTAGCTTTGTTAATGTGTAACGCAGGCAGCATAGTGATGCAGTTGATAGTGGCAGTGCATCACACCACCCTGGCCTGCATAATGAGTCACACAGTAATGATTTCATGCCTCTGCGCCATAAGGGGTGACGGACCACACACTTTTACTTCAGTTCATGACAGAACCACAACTGCAGAACAAACCCACACGCTAGACCTTTCACGCAGACACACCGTTGCTCACACCTACACCTGGATATCCCTACTAGACACCATGCCAACCCTAACACATATGCCTAGTTACAAATAACAAACAAACAGTTGTTATGACTCTCCTATTTAAGCCCCTCCAGTCCACATTAAGATTTTTTTCTTTTTGGAGAAAGATCTGTTGAATAAAGAAATGAAAATGTAGCAAATGGTTCATAATAGAGTAATGGTATTCATTATTAATGCCATTGGTATGAGTTTATTAATTGTTACATGTTCACGCTGCAGTGGACTGACATCCTGTTGCCAAGTAACAATCCCTGCTCAAGCTGTACCACCTTTGGTCAAGGTACTTACTCTGAATCACTCCATAAAAACTAAAAAGCGGTATAAATGGCTAAATAATTGTTAGTAGCTTTAAAATGTAAGAGGTTTTGGAGAAACGTGTCACCCAACTAAAACTGAAAGTAATAATACCGAATCTCCTGTTTCAGTTGTAATTTATACATACCTTGCTTCATAGTTTTAGATTGTGGGTAGGATGAAGTAGGAACTATATAGGTGGTTCTCTTTTGGGAGTATGACTGAAGGAAAATAAGCTAACACCAATAAAAGATAAAAACTCACAGGTTTGAGACACCACTTGTGTGTATCTGTCATAAAATGTTTTAAGTAACTGTAGGGTGTAGAATAAAACACCTGTTGTAGAAGTAAAATGACAGTGGAAGCAGCAAAGAATGCATGTTGTCCTGATTAAGCCTGACCTATTAAAAAAGACATTTATTTTCATATGGTGTTGTAGTGGTTTTTTGTTTTCCAGAATCTGGTTATGTGATGTCTGGGCATATTCAGGGGGAAAAATCCATTTTAACTTCTGTCACAGAGGATCAGCCCAGCAGTCCTGTGCAGGAACCTCATTTTGGCCACTTACTGTATATCTGCAATCTTTTTCTTTCGGCCACCACCACAGCTCATGACCATAAGTGAGGATGGGAATGTAGACCGAGTGATAAACCGGGCACTTTGCCTAAAAACTCAGCTCAGTACTGCATTTGCAGAACTGCCAACACTGCACCAGTCTGCTTTTCAATCTCCCATTCCCTTCTTCTGTTATTCATTATCAAGACACTGAGATATTTAAACTCCTCCACTATGGGCAATTTCCCCCCCACCTCACCTGGAGACAGCAGTCCACTCTTTAAGAAAGGGAAGTAACAATTTAACTGTATTTAGTATAAGAAAATGTTCATGACTATGATTAAAACAATTAAAACAACATGAAACAGATGGGTTTTATCTGTACATCTTTCAGAGACAAATGCTTAACCAGAGTTATACAATGGCCCATTATTTGCCAGCTTGTAATCGGTATTAATACATATAACAATTGCTATACAAAACCAAAATTGCTATATATCCATAAAAATGTACCTGTTTGAAACGAATGTAGGTCTTGACATTCGTTTCAAAAGATGAGTTAGATGAAGTATATGGAGAAGTTGATTGCATTATAGTTAAAACGACATTAGCCAAAGGTGATGCAATTATCTAGATGGTATTCCTAAAGGTTTATTGTTTTAGTGTATAAGAAAGAAGAAAAGAAAAGGGCTGTACTGAACCATCACATGCAATGTGTGCATTGGTTTTGGCTGAATAAAATCAAAAGAGATATTTCTATGAGTTCATTCACTTGATGAATCTGGGATAGGCTCCAGACCACCAGGACACTGACCAGGAAACAGTGGTTAATGATAATGGGTGGATGGATAATACGGTTTGGTTAAATATAATTCTTCACTGCTTAAGGAATATGGTTATTTTAATAAAGTATGTTTCACTTTAAGCAAGCACCACTATCACCAATTTCAGTTTTCTTTAACAAAACAAAGGTCTTAAAGGAAATAAAATCTTAAAAACACATTTGCCACACTTCCCTGTTCAGTTTAAAGAAAAACAGTAATTTTAAACCTGCTTTATTTAAAATGAGTCAAATAAAATGGCAAAAATACTGATATTAATAATCTGTTCTAAATGTGTTATCAAAACTGTTGCAATTTATGTCAGTTTATTGCCTTTATGTGAAAAGGTTTACAAATCTTCATTCAAATGACCATACAACATGCAAATTGTCAGCATACACAAATTATATCCAACACTCCACATATCAAAGAAACTTATTTCCTCATTGCAAGGTCCTAAAGTTTGAAGACATTTAAAAATATGAATTCATGTTGATGTGATGAAAACATTATCACAAAATAAAACCTAAAGAGAAAAAAGAAAAAAAAATAGTTTTGTACTCATAGTAAGTGATACCTGATGGACGCTTGTCTACACCAATGTTTGGAAAAACCTGGGAACACACAATAGGCCCCAGGGTTTAATAAATCATTCAAAATTGTTTCTTATCACGGATCTAACAATGGGTGGGTGTGTTTTTGTGTGTGGCAGGATTTACAGGGTCTTAAGCTCCACCTTTATGCCCCAAAATGCTCTTTTTTGCACTTAAATAAGGAACTTTCTACTTTTTTCTTGCATTTGAGTCCCTGTACCCTGAAAACCTTCACACTTCACCACAGGTAAATATAATTTTCTTAGAATAATTTTCTTATGCCTGACTTGTCACATCTTATGTTCACTAATGCAAATTACTAAGATTTTACGACTGAAAAATATATTTCTTGGGCATTCTTTCTCTGTAAAATACTAAGAATACCGTTATTATATCACTTAAGAATAAGACTTTTGAATCTAACTGTGAACACCTTATACTTATTTGTTTAGGTTTCCCATATTTCCTTTCTAAAAACCAGATCTAGTATCTGTAGCAATAAGGATAATAAAAAATGCTTGTAATGCAGTAACAAATAAAGATTTTTCTTGGATGTCGCAGGGCTTTCTTAAACTTTTTATATTTTGTGTGTTTTGCAATATGATAAACAACGAAAACGAACCTTGCATTACACTGGTTTAGTTGTATTTGTTGTTGCGACTAAATTTCCAGACCTGTAAATTTCAGTTTCACATCTTTATGAGATAATTCAACATAGCCTTAACCATAGTCAGAGCTTTGTTGATCCCACCTTTATATTTGGGTCGACTTACCTGAGACAAAACAAACTGTCATTCGAAGGGGAGCGCAAAAGTCTGGAATCAATCCTGCACCGATGGACTCTACACATAAACACAGAGCAGTACTGCACTGGGAAATATAACCATTGCAGGAACATTAACTAACACGACCCTACCTAAGCTGAATATTATTATTTCAACATTTGTGAAACAAATTTTCTTCTTTAAAGTCTTTAAAACCTACAGTTAAAACGAACCCAAAGACATTTAACTCCATGTTAGGGCGAAGCGCTTGAGGACTGCGTCCAGCACGAATCTACGAAAGCGGCAAGGGAAGCGACCAATAGAGTAACGGGGAGTGAGCGAACCAGCCAATCAAAGGCGGAGCTATATTTCAAACACTGGAAACCTCGTCACGCGCAGCTCGTGCAAAGAGGGGCTTCGTGCCTGTGCGAAAAATAAGAGTTAAACCTCGTCGGAAGTTAGAAAAGCGGCGCATTTGCGGACCTTCGGGGTTTGCAAACTTATCAACACTTCGAAGTTTAGCTTCGGCACAAATGGCGAAAGGTAAGTCTGCGGCGCCCGCTTGCCGCGTGTTGTTGTTCTGTCACTTTGCACGCGGTTACGGATGTTACTCTGTTTCCCGTGCGCGACACTTTCTTGTTTACCGCGCTGTCCTGTTTAGCAAAGCTGCAGTGAGCGCTAGCAGCTCTCCGCGGCACTTTTATAGCTTTTGCGTCGATGCTTTGCCCCAGTTTCAAGCATTTGTATCTGTTTGCGTTCAGTGTGACAACGGTGGCTGAAACAGGGCTGAGCATCACGACGCTTTTGATGTTGCGGGTTATAATGTATTTACGCGAAGAAGTCGCGCACCGAAGACGGGCGCGTTTGTGCTGCCCCCTGTCGGCCGTTCCTGCGAACGCCGCCCCGCTGTCGCTCCAGTCCCTTTAAATGTTCACGTGGTGCTCCGGTCGAGAAGTTAAAACATGGCGGATGGGAGGAACGTCGAGCGCTGGCTCGCTTGAGGAAGGCGAAAACATTCCAGCCCGTGACTCTTTCCAGTGCCTGTTGTGCGGATAAATCCAGCCGAAAGAGCGCAAGAGCGAGAGCGAGAGATCCGCAGCAGCCGGCGAGCGGATGATGATTGTTTCGTGGTTCTAGGCAGGAGGAGAGGGCCGAGCGGCAGCAAAGTTAAAGCCGACGACGCACGGAGGAAGGGGACAAAAGAAAACAAACCAGAAATGAACGGGGTACGTACACTTTTCTCTTCTTGTTTAAGCCCAGCAACAGGCCTCCCTTCAGAAGCAGTCCAAATATTCGCCAGTTGGTACTTTTTGATGGGAATTTAGCTCGGTGCGTTAGTTCTGAAGGCGGAGAGCCCGTGTCTGACTGACAGTTTTTGCCAACTTTATGATGGATAACGATCGCAGGAGACTCGTGTCTCAGATAACGGGCTTTAAACGCGAAATGTACGTTTGTATTTAAAGCAGATCGCATGCGTGGGCCCTCCAGTGGGCCAAGCTTTCCGTAGCACTTGCATCTGCATGGTATGGGTGTGAATGCAGGAACTGCTGTCCAACACAAATGGGCAACATAAAAAGAGTAAGATTTTTTTTAAATTAATTAATTTATTTAATGTTTGGAAATGGCCATTAGCCAGCAATTAAATCAGTATTCTTATATTCTAATAATGTTATAACTGGGAGGCCTCAGTGAAGTTTCTGAACAGTTTTATAATCCGTGCAGGAAAATGGCTCTTTGTATGGAGGTTGGCAATGTGACATTAAGATCAGTTTATTGTACATTTCCCAAATGCTTAAATTGCCAGGTAAAATTAAATTGCTGAAGCCCCTTGGGAGCATTGCAGGTCATCCCAATATCACTGTGCTATAGATTAAATGTGCCATCCTGCAGCATGTACCCTGGTGTTTTGGGAACAGACAGCAGGATTGTAGGGAAGTTGTCTTGTCCTGTGCACTGGGGTAAATTGGTCAACCACCTTGTTCTACTTTCAAGGTCTGTATCTAAGCAATGCTTAAGGTGAGGTTTACTTTGCAGGACGTCTTATGTAATGGTCAGTCTACGTTGCATAGCTTCTTCAGCCCTGGCAACACTCGTTCCCCCCTGCAAGACAATTCCATTCCAGTTGTTCATGAAGGAAAGACTCCCATGAAGCGCACGCTTCACACTGATGTGCAGAGTCAAGGTGAAGGTATGTTGCATTTAGTATGCTTTTGTCTGGTAATGTAAACTGATCTTTATACCCACATTTTAACTGTCTATACGAGCAACATCAATAGTATTTGAATAAAAGAAGAGATCGATAATTTAAAATGGGGGGGGGGAAATGTCATTCTGCTGGTCATGGAGAATTTGTATTAGTCGGCAGTTTTGAGTTAAACCTTCTGGAATATTTTCCAGCATGTGAAAAGCCCCAGTGTTTATTGACAAGTATCTTATGACACCATGTAATTTTTTTGAGAATCCTTTATTTTAGGGTACTGCTAATTTATGTCCTCGTATGAACTGCATGCTAACTTTGTTTTGAATATTAAAAAATTAAGCGTATGTGAAAAGGCCATCTAAGTTGGAATTGTAACATTGAGGCGCGATTGTGTTCAAGATGTGAGCAGTGTGGTTTTATCACATAGTCACTCTCCTCCTTTCACAGTAAAACTGAGTAATGTGAAAACAGACAGTGGTCATTCTCAGCTGGAGGAGGCAGAAAGTGGGAGGAGCCTCCCATGCAGAGATGAGGAGCAGCCCAGAGAACTCCATGATGCTGGGGCACACGTCAGCCTCTCACCTGAGCCTGGGCCTTCCCCCAATGGTAGCCCTCCCACCACCTGCCATCCCACACATGTGGATGGTGCTCGGCGCAAGGTCAGAGCAAAGAAGTCTAACCCAAAAAAGTAAGTATTTAAAATGGGACTGCTGCTGCTTTACCCGATCATTGTGTCTTTTGCTCAGAACTGACAAAAAGCTGTTTGTGGAAATATTTCATTGCCATTACTTTAAAAAAAAAAAAAAAAAAAAAATTGTTAACGCTAAATATATTTGGCCTGCATTTTATATGGACTCTTCTCTTGAAGTTATATGCTGCTTTAAAAGACAAATGAACAGCATGTTTTCATTTAATAAACTGGGTTGATGGCTGCAAACATTCCAACATAAAATGTAGTTAGAGTAGAATATGGGCTTTTTTTCTTACATTTTTCCACAGAATTGCAAAGTTAATTTTCCTGTTTATTTTTACAGATCAGAAAGCAAAGTAACCCAAAACAAAAAGGTCACGGATTATTATCCTGTCCGAAGAAGCTCTAGGAAGTGCAAAACTGAACTTAAGGTAAAAGGCAAAGGCTGGATTTTTATTTATTTATATATATATATATATATATATATATATATATATATATATATATATAGCCTTACTCTGTTATCACATTCCCATTTCCTTACATTTTGCCATATGCTCTGGCAAAAAGGATTTCCCTTGCTAAGTCTCCAAATTCACCTCTTGCCAAAAATTTGTTAGATGGATGTGGGCAACAGAAAGAAGAAAAAAAAAAACTGTACAGTATATAGTTGTATGTCACCTGCATCCTAACAAATTTTAGCAAAGACCCCCCCCCCCCCCATATGTTTGTGTGGGATTTGCCCAGAGGCATAGATCACTTGGTTGGCCTGCCTGTGTGTGAGGGGAAAGAGAGAAGTAGCCCTTTCGTCTTCTTGACAAATGAGTTGAACTGTCTGGCGGCACACAACACTGTAGTGCCCTGTGTTTGACTTTGCAAAAACCTCTGTTACGGAGAGAAGTACCTGTGTGTCAAATTTAAAGTTTGTGGTTTGGAAAAACAAAGCTGTGCATGTGCTTTTATAGCTGTAGATATTATTTGCTATTCAGAGAAATGAAGCCTTAGTCGCGGCTTGGATAACAAAATTACATTTTACCATAAGCTGCAACATATTTGTGTTTCTTACCCATGCTTTGGTGTTAACTGTTCAAGCTGTGACCCTGGTAGAGAAACCTGAACCTCTGGTTTTCTTTCTGCCAATAGTGCAAAGAACAGCAGCATATCAATCACTTGATCAACAGTGGAATTGAAGAAGGAATGAAGGTAAACAAAGGATGTTTGGGCTTCTGTGTTCAGGATTTCTTTTTAGCTGCCTTTTTTCTTCTTTTCTTTTCAAACCATGGACCTTTAATTTTTAAACACCAACAGGTTAAATACATTGAAGGCAAAGGAAGAGGAGTATTTGCTGACAAAGGTTTTCACAAAGGGGAGTTTGTAGTGGAGTACCATGGAGATCTACTTCATATTGAAGATGCCAAGAAGAGAGAAGCTACTTACGCAGAAGACCCATCTGCCGGTTGCTACATGTACTACTTCCAGTATCTCAGCAAAACCTACTGGTACGTTGCAAAGACGGTTCCTTCAGAGGCACTCGTATGGGTGTTTACTGTGCTAAATGTGCCAAAGGTACATTTTTGCTCATGGTCCTCTTCTGGGTGAAAACCTTTGCAAACATTCAAGTCCTCCCGAACTATTCACGGGCATATTGATGGTTCTGGTGCTTGTATGAAACTTAAATTGTTTAAAAAAAAAACAAACAAAAAAAAAAACAAAACATGTGGCTTATCAAGCTGCTTCTTCTGTTTTCAGTGTGGATGCTACAAAGGAAACCAATCGCCTGGGAAGACTGATCAATCACAGTAAAAATGGCAACTGCCAGACTAAACTCCACAACATTAATGGAATACCTCACCTGATACTGGTGGCTTCCAGAGACATTGAGAAGGGGGAAGAGCTGCTGTATGACTATGGCGATCGTAGCAAAGCTTCCATTGCAGCCCATCCGTGGCTCAAACACTAATGGACTGTTCTCACCTTTTCTCTTTTCTGCAGCAGTTACATACTCAAAGGGAGAATATTAGCTTTTTTTTTTTTTTTTTTTTGTTAGACCATTTTAAGAACTTCAAATTGCCTTAGTAAAAACAGGTCCTGTTTTGAGTGGGGGTGTAGCAGAATTTAAATGATTTAAGGCTGTAGTTAAAATGTGCAGCATCAGTACTTTTAAATTATACTAATGGCAGATTTCAAAGCAATTTTTATGTATTTTGTATACGGGTAGGCCAGCGCTTCCAGAGCATGCAGGTGTAGGTGAAATTCTGCATTTTTATCAGTTTTCTTAAATGTTAGGAAGTACATATGCTCAGCAATAACTTATGGTCCCAGATGTACATTGGCAATCTCAAGATTGATTTAGCTGGAATGTAATTCCTGTTAGTAACTTAGTTAATTTTAAATGTTATACCTTTTTGCCCTGATGTGCGGTCATTTTTATGAACCTGAACAAGACCTGTACCTTGAACACACAAAAGCCTGTTGGATGTCTAACCAAATGTTTAATGTGATTATTAAATAAGTGTTCCTTTAACATTACCATCTAAGCTTTATGCAACCCTTACTCTGTTCAGCGATTAGTCATTTAAAACATCTGCACTATTTCCACTTTATTAAAATTCCATAACCATTTAAAAATACAGACTGTTCAAAACAAATGTGTATAAATTAGGACTGAATACTGGACTAAGCTGTGACCAAAATGTACTGCAGAATATCAGTATGAAAAATGTGCAAATGCCACTCCTTTGTTTGTTTGGCACAATGACATATTTGTCCACAATTGCCGAGTGCTGTGTCTCAATTCTGTACATGGACATTTGTGTACACACAACTACCACCTAGCAGCTACGTCCACGCTGTTCTTTGCTTTCAGTATTATGGATTTATAAATGGCACCATCTGACACTTTGAGCTAATTATCATTTTAAACTAAAGACAACATTGCCTCGACCTGTTTAATCCGGACGAGTTGCAGTTCAGCTTCGCACAGTTGCGCTGTGGTCCTTGGGGGACATTCCAGTCTTTTTCATGTCCAAGAGTGCTCCCATTCCCAAGTTGGGAGAAATGTATGAAGGGGAAAAAAAAACAAAACATTCTTGCAGACTGCAGTTTGCTTCATGCCTAGATGTTACCTATTTTCTTCTAAATGAAAACCTGCAAACATAAGAAAAAAGCTATAAGAGTCTACATGTTTGTGGATTTGAAATGCTTGCAGTTCAATAGTTTTGTCAAATATGACCAGACTGGTAACTACGGAAGCCTGTTTGCCCCACTGACAGCTGGGACACTTAACTGCTGACTACTTACATTATGCAAAGTATTTTATGCTTGGCATTTCCCTCACTACGTTTGCCATTTCCAAGCAAAGGCACTTCTGCCGGATGTAAACTTTCAGCTTTTGCTGACACTGAAGTCTGGTTCACAGAAGATGCCATTGAGTGCAGTAGTTGAATAAATCCCTAAATGAGTCAGGCCTGTCTGGCTCCACGCCGATTCGTCTCAACGAGGCCCAGACACAGAATGAGGACGGTCACAAGGGAAGCATGGGAGCTGCTCCTCATACACGACCACCCAGGTGACACTTGTTCCAACAGTAACTTTTATCACGATGTTGCCAAACTGATCAGGTTCTAACCTTGACCCTGTATCAAGTCTGGTTCACAGTTTTAAATCTGCTATGTAAATCCTTACAGCAACTGGCAATCATTGCCTGCTTTAGTTGCAATTTTTGTGAGGAATGGAAGAGCTTTCATCTGGGGATGAGAGTTTCATGTAACACTTACAGCTTTCTGATGGTGGTCTTTTCTTTTGCCTCTTCCTTATTATCTGAGATTTGGCTAGCTGAGGACGAGGACTCCAGGTCTACCTCTGACATCGATGGCTCGGTCTGGGGCAAAATCCCACTGCAGGAAATCACATCGAGAGTTTTTATTTCAAAATGGTTATATATTCAAAAAAGATTATGAACCTTCCCTGAGCACAGCAAGAATACAAACGTCAGCTTTAGCTGCTGCCTTTAAACTGATCCAATAAAACAAATCACACTAGTTGAACATTAAAATGCACTTTGATATCAAGACCTGGCTATTTAGCCTGGGATTATTATTCAGCTTTTGTTCCATTTCCAAACTGAAAGAAACACTAAGCACTCGGAGAAACTATAGTCTTTTCCCATTATGTCACCTGCATTTGTTTACCATAAATTTTCAATGAGAGGTGGGGTTAACATTTTAATAAGGATATGATATATACACAATTTATATATCAAGAATGCTGTTTTGAAGGGTCATTTCTGTACAGTTTTACTGTAAAATAAGAGATTTGCAACTGCACTTAATCGACAGCACAAATGATCAAGACTTGAGCGACTTGTGGAGGTGGATGGCTGGAAGACATTAACATACATCAGATTGTTGGAGTGGCCCCAGCAGCCATTGTTAGCTGTGAGTGGGGGCATAACAGGATAGAACTGCATAGGTGGTTACACATTCCATGCATGATGAGTGCAAGAAGTGAGTGTGGTGGCTTTTTGGGGGAAATAGTATGATGGAAATCCATTCTGCCTCAGCATGTGAAAAAGAGGGAATACTAATTCAGCAGTGCATTGGTTTCGGTCTCCCATGAGGTCACCGTACCTCTTGTAGAGCTGCAGCTCTTCCTGGGCCAACAGCAGCTGTGCCTTCAGCTGGTTCCGCTCCTGTAGCACCTCCTTCAGCTCCTGCATGGTGAACCGTGGCCGGTTGGGGTCCTTTAGATCCACCACCAACTTGTCAGGGCCTAGCAATTGCTGTAGGGAAACCAGGGAGAAGCAGAAAAGTCCAGCAATGATTATTGCTACATAAGATCCAAGGATTTAATTTAAAAAATTAACTGCAGATTCCAGCTACAAAACCTTAGCATTAAGTGACTATAAAAGCATTGCAATGGACTACCACACAAATCACTGTAAGCATTGACATAAATAGCTTACTTAATCTTCCATGAGGAAAAAAAAAGTCAAAAGACAATGACTGGGGTGGGTGAGCACTTAGAACCCTTAAAATATCACAATTTAGCACACTTTCATTATTGAAAATGTTCAGGTTTTTTTAGAAGTATAAATTCATTGTTATTTTTCCCCGAACCTGTTTGTGAAATGAAATGAGCTATATTACGTGTATGTACAGTCATTAGGACCTTTCAAAAGTTTGTTAGTCAATGTTCAACGGGCCTACAGCGCTCATTTAGTTGAACACGTTGTAACCTAGCAACCAGTCAGAAAAAGTTTTAAACAGCTTGCGCTGGGCAGGGGTGCGACGGGATTCATGTGACATCCTGTCATGATGTCGGTTAGCGTTTTGTCAAACATGTGGGGACCACGCTGAGCTTAAGGGACCGAAGGACACGAGGGAACGGCGGCTCCGTCCCCAGGTCGCCTCACCGTGCCCCCCTCGTTCGTGGAGTCGCCCAGGAGCCTCTCCAGTTCTCCCTTCAGGTTGTCGCGCTCCATCTTCAGCTCCTCCGTCGTCAGGTTGTACTTGTTCACCAGGGTCTCGAACATCTCCAGGACGCGCACGATTTTGAACTGCAGGTCGGACAGGACGTCGCCGGGGCCGCTGATTCTCAGGAGGTCCCGGCCGATGACGTAAGAGATGTCGTACACGTCCTGGACGGTGAGCTCGAACGCGTCCTTCCCGAACGCCTCGGCGGGCGAACAGTCCGACACTTCTTGCATTGCTGCGCCTCTTGGCCCGCACGGTAAGCAAAAACTGCCCCTTGCGGGTCTCCACCCAACGGAGGAGTGGTTCGCTTGGTGCTCGGTGCGCTCCCACGGCTCTTCTCGGCGTCCAGCAGCGGTCAGTCCTCGCCAGCGGCCACTTCGCAAAACTTCCTTCTCCGACTTCAGCTGCTCCGGGTGCCCTACGCTTGACTGACAGGTCCGGCAGCCAATCGGAAGGCTCGTTTCGCGCTGTCCCTCAGACAGGTGAAACCAGGAGGGCGACAGGGAGAAGACGCGCGTGATGTTCGTCACTGTCAGAGGACAAAAGTGTTGTCACGTCGCCCCCCCCCCCCCAGAACACACACTTATTGTCACGTGTGATGGCACAAACTTTTGTGCCGAAGTACCTGCTTCGTGCGATTAGAACAGCAGCACCGATTCAACTTTATTTTAAATCGAACCGAAGAAACTCGAGGCTCGGAATCGAACACGTGCACATTGAGTATTTTAACACTGCTCTTCCTGGAGCGACATTTTAGATCTTCATTTCTGATACAGGTTATACTTGTTTTTTCATATTAAAATACACTGCCTGGCCAAAAAAAGGTCACCGCCTAGATTTAACTTAGCGTTATGATGTGGGGTTGCTTCGGTTGGTCAGGTCTACGTTCAGCAACATTATATGCCCAAAAAATGAGGTCAGCTGACTACCTGAATATACTGAATGACCAGATTTTTCCATAAATGGATTTTTTCTTCATATTCCAAGATGACAATGCAATCCAGTGGCAAGGGGATGCACAAACTAGTGCATTTCTTCGTGCCGGTCCAAAGCCCGGAAATGGAGAGGGTTGCGTCAGGAAGGGCATCCGGCGTAAAAATTTTCCCAAACCAAATATGGGGACAAAAATAGAAATTTCCACACCGGATCGGTCGAGGCCCAGGTTAACAACGACCGCCACCAGCACTGCTAGCCGACAGGGTGCTGGCAGAAATTGGGCTACTGCTGGCCGAAGAAGGAGGAAGAGAGGAGGAAGGCATGTCCGGAGGAAGGAGGAGAGGAGGAAGAGGAGATTTATGGATGTGGTGAAGGAGGACATGCAAGTGGTGGGGGTGACGGAGAGAGATGCAAAGGACAGGAAGAAGTGGAAGCAAATGATCCGCTGTGGCGACCCCTAACGGGAGCGGCCCGAAAGAAGAAGAAGAAGAAGATGAAGATTCCAAGATGACAATGCCAGGATTCATCGGGCCCAAATTGTGAAAGAGTGCTTCCGGGAGCATGAGACATCATTTTCACACATCGACTGGCCACCACAGAGCACAGAGTCCGGACCTTAAGCCCATTGAGAATCTTTGGGATGTGCTGGTCAGACTCTCCCATCATCGATACAAGATCTTGGCAAAAAATTAATGCAACTCTGGATGGAAATAAATGTTGTGACATTGCGTAAGCTTATCGAAACGATGCCATGGCGAATCAAAGCTAAAGGCAGTCCAACAAAATATTAGAGGGTGTCACTTTTTTTTGGCTGGGCAGTGTATATATGTATTGCTAAACAACCAAAAAACATATATAATCAATGGTGTGACAGAAAAACAATGGCAAACACAGGAGACCAAAACACATTACTAATTGCAATAAATGTCAGCACTACTTTTTTATGTTGAAAAAATAAGATTTCTGACCATTTATTTTTTAATGTACAAGTTTTAGTTCTGCCCGTTTAACACTTACGTAAGTATAGTGAGTTCAGTCCAAGAGCTGTAGTTTCACATTCATTCTTCCAAGTCACGCCTACATAAGACTAAATGGAGAATAAAGCAGGAGAATAAGATGAGAGAGAAAAATAACCCAAGCTTGGTACACATGAGCAAACCACCTAGTTATGGCCACTTCCCCTGAGCTTCCAGTAGCCCTCAGTACTATTGTAGCCCCATTCATGCATTCTGGTATCTACTCCTTATTTACAAAATATAAATACCATGTCTCTCTAAAAACATAAGCAGTTATAATTAATATTGTATTTGTTTGCATCATGTGGTACATTTCACTGCATTTTACTGTAATTGTGGAACTATAGTGTAGTCCTACATTGGCCAGCATTCTAGTGGCTTCATTATCTACAATTCCACGATGGATGCTTGGGAGATGCTGGCCCTTTCTGATACATGGTATACTCACAAAGAATAATAATTCTTTGAAATTTTGCATTTTTTTAAAAACAATTTATGTAATTATAACTCAAGTTTAATGTTTTACATTAAAAAATCAGCGTTGCAGAGGAATTTTAAATTTTTAATAATTTTTTTTACAGAACATCTACAGAACAAATGGAGGGACAGCTGTATCTGTAAGATTTTTTTATTGTGAATTAGCAATAAAAGTGCTTGGCTTTATAATCAAATTCAATCAGAAACAGACATCTGCTCCTATGTTGTTCACAAGTCGGGAAGCCAGGCTATTTACACCCCATGAGTGGAGCTCTCATTTTTATCCACAAGCATCCAACCTTGAACCCCATAGAACACAGCCAAAATTTCAAGTAAACAAATCTATTCAGCCTGGCATTTGAGAGGCAACACCAGCTTATGTGGCTGTTTATTCACAAAACTTAAAAATAATAATCACTGTCCTCCTACACCACCTGAACAGCTATCAGGTCCATCTAATGAATAATAAGAGAAAAATGCTGCGAAATTTTGTACCTGCAAGCTGCATGGGGGTGCAGCGAGTTGCATTTCCTCCTCACAGCACCTGTTTGGGAGCAGATTCAAATCCAGCTCAGTCTTGAGTTGAGTCAACCTCCCACAGTGCAAAAACATTTTTCAGTTAAGTCCTGATGAACCATTAAACTCTCACAATTATTTTTATTTTCTCATCTATCCCATTTTCTTCCCATTTAAAATTAAATATCCTAAAATTTTAGTATAGGTGCTTAGTTTTTTATTAAAATAAAAGGACATAATTCTGAAATGTCAAGAGAACATCTTACATTAAGCATTTGTGGTCAGCATTAACTGATGTGTTGGTGAATTCACTATGTGATATCATACTGTAGATTCCTGTCACCTTTGAATACGTCCTTATTCTGTGTCAGTATTGCCGAGGTCACAAAAATCCGAGTACAAATTCCTAGTGTGGCCTGCTGATGCTTCTTGAAGTTCACTAGCAAATACAAATTAAGATGCACAACTAAAATAATCTTCACACACAAGCTCCTGTGTCAGTACCCCTCATTCGCATGGAGATACTACCTGACCAAGGCAGGTCCATCAAAATAAATAAATTAAGGGAAATCATGGGGATGCTTTCACTCAAGATCCGCAGCCCCTTTACTGTGGTATCTAGGGGAAAAAAAGACCAGAATCTCAAAATTCTTACAAAATTTGACAAGTGTCACAACATTTAAACTAGTTCAAGTTGGAAGGCACTTTGCAGTTACATGTTTACATTCTCCATTGCACATGCACAATGAAAATCTCAGCGTTCGTGGTCAGTAGTGGAGCCACGCATCCTGCATCTACAGCACAGTATAGCCCTTATTTGGAAGTGGCACCGTTTCCTATTTTATCATTTCATACATGTGACAAATGCAGAATTAAAACACAGGACCCGATTATCTCAACCCAAACTGGATTATCGTGCACATGATATTTGTACAAAATGTACCGGATCTGGAGACTGAAAAATATCCTCCTGTCCAAATCACTGTCAGTTACTCACATTGGTGAATTCAGTAAATCCTCAACATTCAAGTTTCTAACCTGCCCTACATTTTTTGATCATTAACATATGTGGCTTTTGAGGACAAAAATGATATCAGGTACATTTTTAAATTTTACCTCCGAAATAAATCCTAAAGCCCAGGTGGAATATTAACTTTTCCCAGGGTGATCATTCCAATAACCCTCAGAATCTTTGGATAAGCATGCAATATTGAGCAAGCATATAATATATAATAATATATATTTTTATTTTATCTAAAAGGACTGCAGTTTAAAATTTGTAACGTTTATTCATACACTCCTTGGAGGAAACGGCAAAGGTAGATACCAGAGTACTAGCTGTATAGCACTTGTTTGATATGGTGGTTTTTGAATCCTTCTCAAGATCTTCAGCGGTTAACTGACTCTTCCGTTTGCTAGTGAATTCATGTCTTTCCTAACCCAGCAGTAGCAGCACCGGCGGCTCCAACGGCACCAGCAGCAGCGAGGCTCCACCAGCTGTGAAACCGAGGATGCCCGGAAACAAAAACTTCTCATGGTGACAACACTGCTATGCTGTGTTGTTCACCCATGACAAATAAACTTTGACTTGAGTCGGCCTCCATCTCCTCCCAGCTTCCGCCATGGGCCACTTGGGGTGCTGCCCTGAGGCGGGACTAAGAAGGCAAGGCTCCGCTTCTGAAACTCACCCTGCTCGTTGGCTAAAAGGTGGTAAACTGTAAAAAGAGAGGTAAGAAAAGCAGTAAAAACAGAGCCGTTCAGTGGGCACTTTGCGTTCCCGATAAACCGCGTTTTTCCAGGACTGCTGGCCACGGCCCCCAAACAACTCAGGGTTTCGTTAGCAGAAAGCAGCCCGACAACCGCCGTGGATCCCGCAAAAATGGAGCATTTCTAACAAAAACTAACTTACAGAAGGAACCATTTGTAAAAATACGACATAAGGAAACTTCTGCCCGTTACGGTGCGTCACAGCGCTGAATGGAGAATAAGCCGAAGACACTGGCGTGGAACGACTCAGCTGCTCTGAACAATGAGCCATTGGCGATTTTTTAAAATTATGGACGATTAATGCCAATAAACAGTACACAGCTTTAAAGAGAAGTTTCTAAACTTGAATATTTGTCCTGTGAGACAATTTCAGTCATACTTAAAACACGAAATCTGTACTCGTTATACTGACAGAAAATGCTGCCGTGAATAATGTAGGGCGACACCTAGCGACGCACTCGTGTAATGAACGGCACTGTAAAGCTGTGTGCTAATGTAGGCAAGAGAACTTCAACGAAAGTAAAGATAAATCGTAGTTTTAACACATTTTTAACGTGAAGCTGCAGTTTGTGAACAGGTGGGTTGTGTAGGCTGGCAGTTGATGGTTGATCTAGGAAGGCTGCTTAGGCTTCCAGCCTTTATCACAGAGACATCTTTGAGGTCAGACATCATGCTGTTGTCAGAGGCCTTCAAGCAAATCATCCTGTTGGAACTCACTGCGTCTTGGGAAGAGAGGATGGAAGAAGCTTATGAAAGGAAGACAAGGAGGAATGAGGCACTGGTGGAGCGCTGGTGCTCAGCGCTGTAGAGCGAGGTGTGTGTCCGTCAAAGAAGCTGCAGCGGCTTCACAGGGAAGCCCTTACGTAAAGCTGATGGGATGCTGGGTATCACTGGCAGTCGGAGCATCTCTATAGGAGGGGTTGTTGAAGCTGCAGAAAGGGCGTCAAGATGGCTGTGGATTGGGAGAGGTGAGCTGTGAACTCAAAATGACAACACCTGGATGCAGACTGGGGCCTGATCAACACTGGTTCTCTAATGTTAAAAAACCCAAAATGCACCATGACCGCAGGTTACATCACTCGTGATGTGTCACACAACGTTTCCCTGGTTACCGCTTAACATGCTACTCTGCAAATGAGAACATCTTTCCCAGAATAAATGTAGGGTTTGCCAGTTTGCTTTGAAATTTTTCACATTCTACTCACATGCAAATAACTGAATGTTGTCATTTTACAATACAAATGATACAATTATGATCCACTTCTGAAATCGTGATAGTGAAAGATTTGTCATAGGCAGACATCAAGGTGCAATGCAGAGATCAAAACAATGTATGTTTATTGCAAAATCACAACTAGAAGCAATACTATTACAGTTTTGCAAAAAAAAAAAAAAAAACTTGCAAGGCACATTTTATGAATATGGTTTAATGCCATTAGGTCATTTCTATACACAGCTGAAATTTAAAGGATAACAGAAAAGCATAAACAAATTCAAATAACTCTGAAAAATGTTTTGTACAGGGTAGACTATAATCCTTTTGTGGCATAAAAATATTCAAATCCCAACTAATATCACAGTACTGTCAAATGCTATGCTTTGACTTGGATGGCGCACAAAGCGAATTTCAGTTTTAAGAAAAAATTCCCTTTGAATGGATACCAGTAATTTATAACATTTCTGGTATCTAAATACCTTTGAAAAAAGTCTTTTAGAACCCTTTTAAACCCTAAAATGTTTCCATATATTTTCCACAGTGCTGGGTTTCCTCAATTTTCATAACTTTTAGAGTCCAAATTGTGATTTATCCGTTATTTGAGTCCATAACCTGACACATCAACAACTCTGGCCACGCTCATGTATATACAGTTTGCTTCGTTGGTACTCAAGTTATGCTGACATACAGTCAAAAATATATGTATATATCAAACTTGTTTGAAGCAACTACAAAAGCTGAATGAGAGCAACGTCAAGCTTACGCCCTTCAGGTGGGGTCTCATTGCACAACACAGATTCACTGCAAGTGAGGAGTGATTTCATCAAATGAAGTACAGTATTCAATTCCTTGTTCACAATATGCTTGTTAGGGAAATTTAGACCATGGCGGCTTGTCATTTCCATGCTTGGTGGTGGAAAAAAAAATCATTTATGAGAAAAGGAAAGAACGAATAGGCTGACGTTCTGCCGTCCGCATTCTCACTGCACCGAATCCAAACATCTACACGATGTTCCGACAGGGCAAAGGATTCAACCCTCTTCTGCTAATGCTTCGCATTCGGTATCCCTCCTACCTCCCCAACTCTGTCCTCCGCAACTCTTCAGTGTCCCCTTCCCTTTTGCAATTATTATCCACAGCATTCACTCTCAGGCTGCCCTTAAGCTCCACACTTTCTGTGTTCCCCTTTCTCTCCATTGCAGTGAAATTTTAGAGGCAGGCAATTAATTCATTTTTCCCCTCAGGAAGTTCCTTCTAGATTCCAAAGGACAAGTCCCAGTTTACCTCACTGAAAATGATGAATGAAAAAATGATGCCGTGTTAATGCCCGAACGCAGCACCTCCCACCGAACACACTAGCCGTACTGTCCAGAACCGACGTCTTACACGCTAATGCTGCTATTTAACTTGTCAGTACAAACCCTCTAGCCCCTTGCTGCTGGCCGTGGGGTGGGGGAATCGCACGTCAAAGTCAGTGCTGTTAGTCTTGTAGGTCCAAGATGCAAGTCGAGTGGGTGGAGGGGTGTGCGATGGCATTCGTGGCTACAGGTGCTGTAGGGCCTCCTGGGCCTGTTCTGTGTACACGTCATCCCTCCTGTCCCATCCGCCAGGGTCCTCTTCAAACCTCACGTTCCTCTGCATGCTCCGCCGCTTGTCCCGCGAGAAAAGACTAAACCTGCAGGAACACGAGAAACACAGAAGAGTAAGACAGAAGAAACAATCTTTGCTCAGTCCTCCCAGAAACTGCTAGAGCACTGCGACTAATAATCAGCTGCATGTGCAACCCTGTACACAGTGCTTACTATTGTTATAAAAGACAAAGAATTAATATCTACAACAGTAAACGTTTTAAGTATTATTCCTAGAGACTGCTGAGGGCGGCACCAGTCGGGGGACAAGACAAGCAGTTAACTTGTCTTCGCTGCACAACAAGGAATTCTGTTAGTGTGAACACTGCATCGTGTTAGTTAGCCCATGTAGAGCCACTGCAGAGAACTCGGCTCATTCCTGGTCAGAACAACAAGACAAAAAGAACCCCCTATTACAGACGTCTGCCCTCCTGGACCCGTATGTCCAAAGGTCAGTATACGATTGAGATCCCAAATTTAAGTAATGAATCAATCATTCCCGTCACAACAGAGCGCTGATGCTCGTGTCTGTCTGTGTTCAGCAGGCCGCAACAGTGAGAAAAGGGAGTCTTTCGCTGAGGTCACATGTGATCATGGCCGTGTCTGCTACAGTCCACAGGCATTTCAAACAGCTCAGCAGCAACCTGTGACTTCTCTGCATGTACAAAGGCTTAATGGCACTGATCAGTGTAAGAGCTGTCCCTGTTTAGCACAGGATCTCAGACATTCAGAACCTTAACAAGTTATAAAATATTGAATTAACAGCCGAATTAATACTGTAAGTCTGCATTTCAGCAACTATCAGTGCTTGAAGAGGGCAGCTCCCCTACGTTCTGCCACTTCTACATTTTACTCCTCGGTGAACCAGGACTTTTTTTTTGTTGCACATTGTCACTTCTCATGAACCCCTGGTAGTCTTTTGCACCCCCCCCCCCAAACCAGACTCACTGGCTGAGCTGCACTCCCATCAAAAGTTTACTAAGCAGTTGTTCATAACAACCCTCATAGCTACTTATTATTATAGCTATTTTATTACACAGGGTCCACCAAGTTACTCTCCAAGTTGTGCTACTTTCCCACTATTCAATTAATACCCCTTTATTAAATAAATGCATATTGTGAACCTGAGTAACATTTCCTGGTGACCCTTATTCACTCCAGAAATTCAAAATTTAAGACTTGCTAATACTAATATTTGCTGAAGCTAGCCGACAGACATGGCATCGTGCCAATAAGGATGCCACTTATTTTTTTTCTCCCACCTCAAGCACTGGTAACCACTGCTTTTGTTATGGCTTTAAATGCAACTTCTGACAAGCAAGACAGTAGGTTCATTATTAAGTGTTAGGGAATATGGACAAAAGGAAGTGAATGATGGGGTTATTCTGAGTGGCTTTTCCAAATGCTCGAAAATTTCAACCAGTAGTACAGACAGACCCCCAACAATTAGCCAATCAGAATACCCCATCCGCGAGGTGTCTATTGATTTACAACTGTGCACGCCAAATAACATGCAGAATGCGATGTGTTAAAAACTGTGGCGACGCTTTACCAAAAGGGCAAAAAAATAGATATCATACAAAGGAAATGAGTCTTCTGATTGGCTGTAAAGTGGGATCATCTGGAATCAAACCAGCTGCCACCATTGGCATAATGGCTGTAAAGATCCTGTCCAGAAAAGCACAGACACGGAGAAGTGAGTGGGACACAGATGGAGTGGGAACAGGAACAAGACAATGTGAGTGAAGGGAGTCATTGTCAGGCCTGGGAAGGGTTTAGAACCCAGGATCATTGACCATGGACCCCTGGACTATGATTAAACTCAAAACCCTTACAACAATGGATCAAACAAACTGATTCTTCTTTAACTGAGTTCTACCCAACCCACTTGGAAGTAAAATCCGTGCATGACATGGATGAGTACAGTCATACCCCGGTTTACGTTTCTGATACAGTCGCATGGTTTCGATGAGTACAGTCCAACACTGGTTTTAAACAAGGAAGACATAAATAAGGAGTCTGCTTTGCATTATTTTAAATGGGGGGGGAATGATCTATTTCCAAAAAAAAAATAAAAATCCCAACCAATTTCCCCAAATGTCACTAAAACATTGTAAAACACCTATGTAACTAAAATCCCATCACCACTTTCTCTCTCTCTGATCCTTGTGCAACAGACATTTAGCAAAAATTGGACACACGGCCCCAGCAGACACCCTTGCTGAAACGTTCTCTGCTCGTGGTTTGGACATTACGATGGGTTTTCAGAATGTAGATGGTGTAACATATTGCACAGTATGAATGCAGGAAAAGGCAGGTTAGACTTCATTGAGGTCTAGATGCTATGGGTACCAAGCAGAGCCAATACAAGCAAGGCACTTCAAAATAACAATACATTTCAAACTGGGAGTTTTTAATTGCATAGTTCAACTTTGAAACAAATTTAGAATTAAAATGAGGATTTTTTTTTGTTCATGGTTAGGCTAAAACATGGTATATGGGGAGCTTGTAATGTAAACTGAATTTTTGAATAGATCTTCTATCAGGAGGACGTAAATTGGGGTATGACCATATTTACTGCACGGCATGAAGCGTTTAGCTTAGAAAAAATAAGTTTGCGTGAAGATAAAAATTCATAAATGTACACACACAGACAGCTCCCCACAAGTACTCCATCCTGCAGTTTTCTGTATGATAACAATATTCTCCTCCGTCTATTTTTCTTAGAGCACATAAATACTTTCCCGTTAAAATCACTGCATTACAGTGTTAGCTATGTTCTTCAGACTGTTACTGAAGAGTCATTTGTTCCTAGCACCAGTTTAGTGTTCCAGAAATGTCCTCCGCTTTCATCACAGGCTGACTCAACACAGCTCATCCCTCTCCCTTGTGATCGTCATGTCGCAGCTTATTATTCATTGCCGTTTCCAATAAACATCCTTCCTATAACTTCGTCCCATTGTGTCAAACAGGCAGCAAACTTACACAGACCTATGGCAGCTGAGCTCACCAAACATCATGTTAGAGAAATTATGTGATTAAATTTATACAAAAGCTAGGGTCTTCATGCAATTATAAACAATAGCATTTGTGCATTCTTTCATTTTATTGTATTTTGGAGCCAGTCAGGCTGGTGAAGAGGTATAAGCTGAAGTTTACAGGTCCTCAAAAGTCTTAAAACCTTTGAATTGGTAACCCATGGAAGAGTTCTCCATCTTACATGTTGAAGCAGTTGCTCATGTCACTGGACCTCTGTGGAGTGTTGCCACAGCTTGCATGACACACATCACTGGTTTCAGTGTGCATCACAGCAGCAAATATAGATATGCAAACTTAAACTGTCAGTAGCTGGAAAGCAGTAGAGCTGCTGTATTACTCTGGTAGACAAATGGGCAGCTGACTGTGGTGGAGGTAAGCGTATGTTTTCCAAACCTTTTTGAGGAGAATATCCATGCAAGAATAAATCCCCAAACTACTGTTACTGTGAGGTCTTAACATTTGTAGTCACAAAGATTAAAAAAAAATATATATATATATATATATATATATATATATATATATATATATATATATATATATATATAAAAAAAGAGAGAAATTGAAACCCCTGGCTGTTTCGTGAAAACAAATTTGATGTAAAATAGGTAAACAAGCTGGGGCATAACTCCAGAGTAATTGTTTCCGAATGGAAGGCAGCCTTTCTGCATGGGGTCAGCTCAGTGGGATTCTCCTCATTACTCACAGACGCTTGATCCCAGACTCCGGCTGGACGTTGGGACGTGATCGCAATATTGGGGAGGGTGTGGACACGGGGGGCACCATCTCTTCCTCTGCCTCCTCGCTGAGAGAGGTGAAGGAGATTGAAAGACACACAAATTACAGGTTAGCAAACAGACACTAAGAGTCACTGTGGGTCTGAACCTACACTCAAACAGATAGTTATAGGTTTAAATCCCAGCAGAGTCTCTCTACTTCTAATAGCCTGAAGCCACTCTGATGCTAATAAAAACATCCACCTGTATGAAGAGGTAACATGGAAAGCTTCTTCTAAGCAACAGAACAGCATAAAGTAAAGACAACTTTCACCTTTTATAATAGGCCAGCTCCTCCTGAAGCATGAACACTTTGGCTTTGAGCTCATTTCTCTCATGCAGAACATCCCTCAGCTCCTGAAGAGTGAAGCGAGGACGGTTTGGGTCCTTCAAGTCCAGGGTGCACTTGTCTCCTGCGGATTCCTCGTCACTCAGTGCCTCCTGACACAAATGAATTGAAAATGGCTTTTGGCACAGCCAACATATAAACCCCAGAAGACGCTTGGGGAGCTCACACACATACCTACAAAATGCACACTGGCTGCATGAATTGAAATTGTTCAAATTTCACTTTGAGATGCAAGACTCAACATTCTCAAAACAATGACAAACACTGTTCTAGATGCTTCCACAAGGTGGAGTGAGCTGTCCAGCTGTCACTTCTGACCACCACACAGTTACTGCCAGCACTAGCTTTCCTGGATCTTATTAGCATGTGGGTGTTCAATGCCTAAGGGAAAACAAAGAAAGGCATGGCTGGACTGTGAGTAGGAGAAATGGCCTCCATGCTGCCTGGACAACAGTGTGTGACAAACAAAGGTGACCCTTGACAGGACCCTGGCCACAAAAGATTCAGCAACACATCCATTTTCAATACACCAAGCATATTTTTCCCCCTGTCTGGCACTCAGTCAGTGGATTAGTGATCAAACTCTTCAAGTACAGAATCGTATGGATTGACACAATTTTTTTTTTCCTGAGTTAGCATACATTCAAGTACTACCTATTAAATGCGAGCAAATTTAGGTTAAAACAAGCACAAAGAAACACAAAAATCCAAAAGTTAGGTGCTTTCAGAGAAAGTCAAATCCCTCTCATCTGCACATAAACATTTTACACTTACAATTTTGTTCAACCCCTGAGGGACAGATGAGCATCTGCCCTAGTGTTAGCATCACAGCAAGACCACCCAGAAGAGATTTCACTAAGTTTACCAATAGCAAAACTGCGTCCTCCTCATCCTCATCCCCATCCCCATCATCCTCCCTCCATTTCTTTGGCCCCACGTGCCCTGAGCAGAGGGGAGGGGAGAGACGCTGTGGTGCCTCAAAGCCTTCGGCAAGGACGTCTGACCCACCGCCCCACTCAGCCCAAACAGACTGCTGAACGTCTGAAACTGCAGCTTTTGAGATCTGGGGTGACAACATAGTAGATGTCTGTCAATCTGGTCAGCAAAACTGTGGCAGTCAGCAACAGGCGGCTCAAGCAATTTCTAAACACCGGCACAGTCATTGTCCCTCAATCTGGTTATAGCATTGTTTAGCTTTCCCTATTAAAAAAATATGTCAATGTTTTCCCGATCAAAATAGTAGTACCAACTTTTTCCTTATTAATAGACAAAAAAGAACATTTCATTTATCAATGAGAGCTCAACATTTTATCCTGAGAAACTACAGACTAGGAATCTCCAACATGTTGCTGCAATAACATTTGTAAAATTAATATATACTGTACCCACCACAAATACTACACATTCTACAAAATAACATCATAGCTGTAGACACACATTTGAAAACACACTACTTATGACCCTTGAACAAAAATAAAAACATCCCCGATGTAGACAATCTGAGGCCTTGTTTAGACCATTTAAGCATATTATTTTATTAAATTTATAGATACAAAAATATCTACGTACTTATTTAACAACATTTTCAAGAGCACAGTCAAAATGTTGTCATTTTACACCTTTTACATCAGTCCTACATGCATATCTGGAACTGGGAAAACCAATGATGACTTTCTCTACGCAGCTGGCATCTCCTATCAGATGAATACTTGTTTTGTTTTGTGTGGATCAGCAACACCAGGGTGTTTAAAAAGACCCCTTTTACTGCCCCTTCCTCACAGTTCCTCTAGTCAGTCACATGGTTTTGAATTTGGCTACTGGGTAAAATAAAGAAAATTAATAAAGGTTAAATCCAAAAGGGTTAAAAAGCTCTCTAAAGGTAGAGACCAGACTGTTTCTCTGCTCATGACAGATTATATTAAGGGATGAATGGAAGAATAATAATCTTCATATCAATATCTGATCTCCACCGCAGCACTTTGAGACCCACACTCACCTTGGTAACTGTCACTGAACTGTGTGTTTGCATGCTAAGGGCGGACCTGTATTTCAGAGCTCCATCATTTTAAAAGGACAGCATTCATTCACATTCCTTTGTGCCTCCAGGTCACACGCTCCCCCGTTCTACCAACACACATCCTTTTGTACATTCCTTTCTTTTCCTTGGAGCCCTGTGTCCTTTTTGCCAACACCCTCAGTACCAGTGTCACCTTAGGCACAGAAGTGGTGCATGGGAAATCTTGACCAGGGTTCACACAATGAGTACCACAGAGGGCTGTTGCCATGGTTACCTTGGGTGGCTGTGGAGGCTCCTCGCCGTTTTGTTTGAGTTCCCCTTGGAGGCGCTCCCGCAGTTTAGCCACCTCCTGCCGCAGGCTCCCCAGTTCCTGCTGCTGTGCCTGACCGAAAGCCTCCAGCTCCACCTTCTGTTCTATCAGCGCCTTGCCCTGGGCCTCCATCACAGTGATTTTGTGCCGCAGGTCGTGGTTGATCTTCATAAGGCGGTTCTGCTGCTGCTGCAGCTGGAATGACAGCCAGAGATGGATTGGACAGCACAACCCAGCATCGAGGCATCTGGTGAGATGTACTAGGAGGTCACCTTTTAGATTCCAGGTATAGTAGTGCGTGAAACGTCATTTCATACTTAAATACAAGTGATGAGGAACACAGGGTGGTGCTCTAGCTATAGCTACATCTGCTTACAGCCTCCACGTCCTCATTCCTCAGCGTCAGCTCACGGTCCTTGGCTCGGATCTCATCCCTCTGCTTGTCCACCACCTCTTTCAGCTTTTTCATCACCTGCCGCTCCCTCTCCGACATGCCTGACCGGATGATCAAGCCACAGTCAAAAATACACCCAGCACAAATACACCAATGTCACAACTTTACACCAAAGATAAAGAATGGCTTCCAGAAGCCATGATATTTAAACTGTCTGCTGAATCATATTACATTCTGTTCACAGTGAAGCAACATTTCATATAAGCTGTGTACACATCCAAAGGTACTAAGATGAAGAGTGTGGCTTCCAGAAATGCTGGGGCCTGAGAAAATGAAGCACTGTGACCATAATTGTCTCTGTAAGGATTTACTTAAAACTACATTAAAAAGGATCTTAGAGATTTTAAGACATGCCAGTTCACATTAATAAAGTTTATCATAACCCACTATATTACACTACATTGTAATAAGACTAAAAATGCAACGCTGTTTCTGCATGTATTAGCTCTTAGTTATAAAAGGTACAACTAATCTATTTGGTATTCTTTTGTGCATCTGTAGCATTCAAGCTCCAGCATCATCATGTAGTTTAGGTCCATATTTTGCTTGTATGTTTCCCTCAAAAAGTGATAGGAGCATGAGCAGTTTATCTTTTCAACATTTTTCTTTCTTTCTTTTGTTTTAAATTAGGGCAGTTACCTGGTGATGCTGAGGTCAAAAACGTGTTGCGATGGAAAGGTAAAACGTAATAACACGTTATACATCACCAAACCATTTTACTATTGAAGTGGTTGTATTTAGTATGCAAGTATTGTCAGTGTAGCCAGCCAAAAACAAAAATATATATTGCCAAATTTTATCACCTTTTCATCACTAATGTGGACAGTGCTGTGTGTATGTCATGTATAAATTCTTATTCATTTTTACATTTTCATTTACTCACATAGAACAACTACTGGCTCCTATGGTTGAACACACAGATGAACATCTTAAATTTGGTCTCTGACAAGGCTTAGGATTGGAGTCTGTGTGTGTTTAGGTGAGAAAGTATATCTGTTTGTAGTGTGTGAGGTGGCAGTGCTCATATTTGTGTGAGAAATTGCATCTATGTGTTTGTATGGTGAGACAGTCCGTCAGCATCGTGCATATTCTTCTCTTCTTCAATGTCACATAGGGTGAAAAGCACCGGTGCAGCAAATTTCAAGTCTGTGGCTTGAAAAACAAAGCCATCCATAAAGAACAAACAGATGGACATCAATCATTATAGATACAGAGATCTGTTCTAAGTATAGTCTTTTCATTGCTGTATGGTACTTAAGTTAATATGTTATCATTGAAAACCTTTTCTTTAAAATAAGTCTCATGTAAGTAAAAAAATGCATATATGTACATTTCAGGTTACAGTAATCTATTAGAGGACATTTATTTTCATTTATTGATGCCTATACTGTAATACTGACCCCTTACAGCAGGGTTTCATTAAACGTTCCTTTTCTTAAGAGTGCATCTAGCACGCTGACTGAGGTGTTGCCGCACATGTTTATACACACACTACACTGTATTGTGCAGTACGGTCTTACTGTGCTCTGCACGCCAAACAGAGCAGAAGAGAGCACTGCCGGTTGACGAATATAGAGCCGACCTGATTTAAAGTTTCCATGGTGTCCCTTTTTGGACCGGAGGAGTATATATAGCAAAAGCAAGCATGACAGACACTTGAGGGATCTATTCCAGTTTCTGCTGCCCATGTGGTGCTGTAGAACACTTGAAGGAGATCTTTCTTTGGTGACAATGGTGCAGTGAGGTCAACTTCACACTCAGAGGAGATCTCTCTTGTCTCTCTCACACACACACACACACACACCCTGGTCACATGACACTTCTAAAGACCTAAACTGACAGAAGTTAAACTGTAACTCGTGCTGATGGGTCATGCGTGACTGCACAATTCCACAGCCAAAATGTCCATACTGTTCATAAGTGCTGGAGAGATAAGAGAGTAAAGTCACCACCATATAATTATGTTGTATGACAGTATGGTCACCACACCTTCCTGAGGCTTGTGATGGAAAACAGATGTACGCTTTATTGACAGCCAAAGACACATATAAGCATTACCGTGTCAGAAAGGATGAAGGTTTCTGAAAGTGTGTGTTTGTGTGTGGCTTTTAGTAAGACAGAAAACACAAGAGGCCCTCTCACTGCTCTGCTCACCACTGCATGCAGTAGTGATGTAACCTCCGCCTCCGATAGGACAACAAAAGATGGCCGAGAACCAACACAACCTCCAGCTACAAAAGGGAAAACCTCCAACTTGAGCCTCATCTTAGTGCAAATTTTCCCTTTTACTGTCTTACTAACACAGACCTCATATAACCACCAGTAGGACCCCTACAATCCCAGTTTCTCCATCAGCTCAGTCTCAGAGGAAATAGTAGAGGTGGTGGACAGCTCAACATGGAGATAGGGCACTACATATGGAATATGACAGACAGACACACGTGTGTGACTGGTATATGAAAAGAGAAAACCTCCTCCCTGCAGCCCGCTCAATGTTGACACACACAAAGATGTCACCACGGGTCGTCTCATTTCTCTCAGCTGGCACAGACCTTACTGACTACGTGCAGGCTGTAAGCAGCAGCTTTGGCTGGAGTTGACAGTGACACAGACCTCACAAATGGCCTGTGTGTCACAAGGAACTATCTGATGCGTGACATCAGGTATGAGAAAAGAAAGGAAATCAATGTCACTGCAGTCATAATCATTAGAGGGACTCACATTTTTAAAAAAATTATCCACAATTTTTAGTCTGGGCTGTAAAACAGAACAGGAATGGTTAATGTGGCTAGCAATTATGGTACAACACCTAGATGCTGTTATGTAGCAATGGTACACCTTTCATTTACTCCCTACTGTACAAAATTGACTGCAGCTAATATTACATTGAGATCTGTTATACATCACTTCCATGATAGACTGACTCCTCAATGGTGACTGGGTTGATGTGCCAGCAGACACAAACACACACACTACATGGACAACAGAAGCTTGACAGAGTGTAGTGGTGCAGTGACCTTGCAGCTACAGCACCCCACAGGTCTGGATTTCACTGCTCTGCAACACTCAAACTGGAACATTGTGGATGCAAACTGAGTCCACAGCCCTCTTTTTTTTGGCTGAGGGGTTTGATCTGCTGTGCTGCTCAGCTCAGGCCTGAGCCTTCTCCCAAAGAGTTGTGAAAAATCAAATATGAATGCAACAAAACAGTCTGCTTTGCTTAAATGGATCACTTGGGATCGGAAGAAACGTGATAATATGTTAGCAGTGAGCATGCGTGACAAGGACTTGGAATACGTGGACATCTTTCACTTTTTTGGATTAATGTGGTCACTGTCCAGCAAACAGTTCAGGATCTGTTCTGGTGGATTAGCAATGGCTGGATCTACTGTTCCCCCGTGGTTATGACCTCATTCTCTCGGAACTAAAAGTTCATTCAGTGCCAATGATTAATTTCATCCTTTTTAATGCCATAACTGTTCAGGTACTTGCGGGACAAATAAATGGCAACACTAAATGGAGGGGGCAGGACTGATGTGCAATAGCACCTGTTATCCCCATGTTTATTTCCTTCAGTTATTTACATCCCATAATACTGTGTTTCTTGCTGGGCTAGATGACCTCTTGGATGATAATGCTACAAACAGCAAGGCATATGCTGGCCAAGCGTAGCTTGAATCCCATCTTCCACAAGACTTGGTTTCCATAGGCAATATGGCAGACTGACTTGGAGAAATAAGCAACCAGTTGTCCCGAGACTTCTTAGAGGCTTTCTGTCTCCTCTACTTTGTGTTTTTTTTTTTTCTTCCAGTTCTTTCTCCACAATACTCTTTTTTTATTGTGTATCTTTATTACTTCCACTTATCGTATGTTTATATCTACTTTTTACAGCATCTAATGCTAGGTGCTCAGAGAAATGAATTAAAAACATTTTACATACAAGTTTGTTTGATATTTATTAAAGGCCCAATGGCCTGAAAAATTCCTTGTTGACGAATAATTTTGGGTGCTGTCTAAATAGCTAAGTAATAGTCTGGTGGTGCAACCCAGGAGAGCACTATCCATCCTATTCCATTCAAAGCCATCTAGATGCCCAGCTGAATTATTTGGCTGCAAACATCACTGTGACCAACAGGGATCAGAGGACTTCAGCCATTGCACATACATCTACATGGGATTTTCTCTGGACATCTTGGTGTCCTTGGGGCCAGAGGTGGCACTACAAGGAGTCAAAAATAAAAGGTACTATAATGTTATTCCAAATACCCTGATATTATGCATCCTGTGGAATTACAATGCCCTGATGTTCAAAGACAGGAGACACTAGACAACTTAATTGGTGCAATGACTTTTCTGAATAGAGATGTTAAGCTAAAGTAGGTCTAATGGTTGTCTGACGTGTTTCCCGTACTAAATGGAACGGAAGAGTGTGTGGGCAGGTTGTCCATGAGAAAGAGAGGCAAAAAAGAAAAGGGAATATCCAGAGGCCGATGTTCCAGCGTGTAGCTGAAGACAGAGTTGGAACAGACCTGCTGATGTAAAAATCAGCCTTGAATTCCACTGGATCCCACACTGAGTCCCTAGAAGGTATCTGAATTCAAGATGTCAGCTGTCTTATACTTTAGCCTTAACTTTTCAAAAATGCAACCCATAATTTTTGCACTTTGAAATAACCATCTGACACGATACAGTATTGAAACAGAATAAACTCACCAAAACATCACTTTAAGAACCCATGCAAAATAAGCCAAGAACTGCTGAACAGATGGCTTTAACCAAAATCATCTTGGCTGCATAGTAACCATATTCTTACCATCAGATCACTCAAAGGTACAACCCCATCAAGAGTAACTCTGGTGTTACGACCCAGCCTAAGGTCTGGACACAACAGAGTGGGTGTGACTGGGCAACATGTCCAACCCCCTGCAATGCAGTGTCAGGCAGCAGCCAGCCCTCCTACCTTCCTGTCTCTGCAGCTCCTCCTCCGACAGAGGACAGTCCTTCTGTGAGAGATTTGTGAGCAGACTCTTGTTCTCGGCCTGCAGCTGTGCAATCTGGGCCAGCAGGTCCTGGGCTTCCACCCTCCACACGTCCTCTACCAGCTCGAGCTCCTGCATGTCAAGAAGACAATGTCATCACGTAATATTCGGGAGGCGCCATAGGGGATGTTCACATGCATGCCCGAGCCGGTGCCACATCCACACACGCGTGTCACCTTCATCACTGTTTTCGCACACACGCTCATAAATGAGTGTAACACACGTGAGCGCTTTTGCACTTGCAGACCGGCAACTCTGTCTCAGCTCACTGGCTGTCCAAGTTGCCAGCATTTCTTTTTACGGTCCAATCTCAAGTCTTCTCCTATTCCACAGATTGTTTGGCAGAAGATTCTGCTTCCCGCTCGACCAACCAACATCTTTGAGGTTTTTCAGAACGGGAAGCGAATTAAAGCACCAAATTAGCCCTCCCTATGGGCTCCTGACACCGATCAGGGCAGAGCAGCTTCCCAAAGATCACAATCCTGTTGTCTCTTAAATAAGAAAGGACTCCAAATTTTCCCTAAACAGAGACGCCTGCAAACGGAGAAGGTGAGAACATCAAATGTGAGCTTTTCTACCTGTAAAGGCTCGGGCTGCGAACCAACAAAAAACTGTCCTAAAATACAACAAAATGTAATGTGAACATAGCTATACGTTCATCCACAAAGGGTGACAAAACTGGCAAAAGCTGCAGTTTCCCTGTTACAGATATGCACGTTGTTCTATTTATTTCTTACGGCTCAACGGGCTGGGAAAAAAAAAAAAAAAAAAAGGAAAAAAAAAACTTTTTTGGTATTTAAGAAGATTTTGTTGTGAAGAACAGCAAGATTATTTGGTAAATCTCAGCAGATGGCAAAGTGGTTAAAGCTGTCACCCTGCACTGGAACCCCCACCTCCTAGTGCAGTACAACTGACCAGGGTATTTACCCTAAGCTGAAACGGTAAAAATGACCCAGCTGTAAATGGGTAAATCACTGTAAACGTCTTTGGACTGCAAGTCATTTTGGAGAAAGGGATCAAGTAAACTATTTTACTGCAGTTAAGCTTCAGCTTTTGCATCCAATTGCCATAAAAATATACTTATGGACGGAAGCGAGATGAACTACTGACGTCCATCAGGATGGAGGAGATGCGGGTCCAGCAAGTGCCCTTCTTAACCGCACGCGAACCTTCTGATGCCAGTCCTATTGCTCACCAACTTGGTCCTTACTGCCCACGTCTAACTCGGCGCGGACCTTCTGGTATTTCCCGTTATTTGACCACATCTCACCGAACCTGGACCTCCCGATGCTTTGGCGAGAACGGACCTTTTGGTGTTTCTTCTCCTTCTCCAGCCTGTCCATCCGCTCCAGCCGCAGGCGGTCGAGCTCCAGGCGCAGCTCCTCGGTCTCCGGGCTGATGTTGTTGCGGCTCACCAGCACTTCCAGGATCTCGAGGACGCGGACCACCTTCGGCATGAGGCGGGCGAGGACCTCGCAGCCGTACTGGTCGATGATGCGCTCGAACTCCTGCCCCACCACGGCGGCGATGTCGTACACGTCCATGACGGTCAGTTCGGCCGCGTTCTTCTCCATCGCTGAGCCCAGCTCCTCCATGAGCGCCTCCCTGTCTCTGCGCCTGCCCGTCTGGCTGTCCCCTTCGGCCCGCCCGTCAGTTTCCTCCGCCGCGGCAAAGTTCCACCGGCGAGCAGCCGGCCTTCACAAGCGTCTCGGCCGCCCGGCTCTTCTCAGCAGGCGGCGAGGAAGAAGCGCTGCGAGCCGCGACGTGCGTTCCCCATGTTAACCCTCAGTTCCCACAGCACAAACAGAGCAAACGGCACAAACTAACACCCTGGCGCCTCCATAGCCGTCGGACGTCCGCTGGCCAAGAGGAGCGTCGCGGCGCAGCCACTGCGCATGTCACAGTCTGTACGCCAGGGGTCGCTGCAGCGGCACTCGGGAACTCGGGTGACCCCCACACACACGCCCCTCCCCTTTTAAACGTCATATGACGAGACACGAGTTATTTTAAACTGCTGTCATGATCGTTTTAAATGTTGGAATAATTACTTTTAGCTGTTATATCACATTAGGGACAGGGGACATCGACTCATCTCCTATAAGTGGCACTTTGAAGCCCCCATCCAGGAGGCCTCTGACAGTTGTGGCCTTGACCAAAATTCTCACCTTGAACACAGTTTGTAAACAGCGTGTATGTTGCTTTGGTTTAGTGTTGTGTTGTTTTGACACGACGCCCATACAACAAGCTGTCTGCAATGACCTCGACCGGGGCCGTGATTAAGGATCACGGATGGACGGATGGCTGCAGCAAAGGCAGGCCGGCAGCAGGCGCTTCCCGTTCACGTTTGTGGTTCATTCATTCGGTTCCCCACTGGATACAACTTCATAATTCACCGTTTTGTCATGAGATATGCTTTTCCAAGCCATGCTGCCAACACGTCCCAAGGCCCAAGTGGGTGAAAAAAACATTTTTTCTTAATCAACCATCATCACTGTTCCATGAAAAGTTTAAAAAAACACTGGCAGAAAAAATGTAGTTGATAAATAGTGGTACTGACTGCTGATGGGAAGTCAGCTGTTTTGCAAAAGGCTGTTGGTGTCAGATGTTTTGTTGTGCATACATGATTTTACAAGAATCTGAAAGGTCTGGACCAAAGAACAAAAAATATTATCCACAGCAAATTGGTAGGAAGGACTGTGGAGTAATTTACAGTTCATCAGTAACCTTAAGTCAATGTCATAAAACTTTGAGTTAAAGAATGTTTGTTACAATACTTTTTCAAAGTAAAACAGAATAAACTGGTATTTTAAGTCTTGCTAAACCTTTTTGACACTAGAAACTGTCACCACATGGGGATTAAAAATGAAGAGACAAACACTATTATCACACCCAGGAGATGCATTGATCCTGTTTATCCTATAAACTTCATAGCTTCATCATCTTCAGTGTGGTTAATAGAAAAAATGTTTTTTTTTTTTTTTAAAAAAAGTGTATTTTATATATATACACACATATACAGTTATATTAACTTACATGTACAGACTTGCTTCACATCTGTTCAGCAATGAGAGCAAGAAATCCATTCATAAACATTTATTGTTCATATGACATTTACACATCGATCCAGGTACCACGGTAATCCATACTAAAATATATGAGTAGATCTGAGAGTATAAAGACAGGTTTAATACAGAAACGAGGGAGGAAAGTGTTCAGCAACATCCCTTTCCAAGGAAGCACCCAAAGGTGCAGGAGGAGATTCAGCTCATCTCCACAAAAATATGTACAACATCCTTGTGCCCATTTCAACAATGACCTTTGCCCCCTGTCTTGACTACATTCCTAACAGGAAAATATTCCTACCAAGTGTTGGCCACGTGCCTTCATACACATGTGCCACACAGCGTTTCTTCTCAGCTTTCACCAGCTGACACAAATACATCAGCAGATGAGTTTGGGGGATATAACCCATAGACTAAGGTTCAAGTGATTGATAAGGTTCAAGAGTCGGATAGGCTGGATCATCCTACTCTGTTAGATGACTGTTACTGCAGTAGACTACTGCCCATATATAAGAATCAAAAAATAAATATGACTGACTAATGGAGGGGGGGGGGTTGTCTTTTGAGAAGTAACTAACTACCACCAGTCATGCACAAAGGAGAATGAGGGTTATTTCCAAAAACTGAATTTTAGCACTCCCCCAATTTTAAAAAGTCAGTTTAACTGGTTACACAAATTAAAAAGTCTCACTGTATTATTAAGTTGTGCACAGGAATTTAAACTGAGTTAGCATACAAGAACCCTAATCTACTTCATACCTCATGGACTTAATGAATACAGTTATTAAAAAGTAAACGGGAAATGTGCACCTAGATGGGCATAGGGTAGCACTTTGAAAACAGCAAGTGTTCTTATATGACCTGTGCTTCGTCATTGGTGCAAAAACTCCAGGAGAGCTAAAATAAGCAAACTAGTTGTTTCCTACATAAACAAGTAAAAAAATTTCTGGAGCGTGCACTCGCTTTCCCTTTGTGATATGTTTAGCATAGATAACAAAAGTATTTTATTTGAAATCACATTTCATAGTTAATAACGAGTAGCAAAACCGTAAACAGCACAACCGTGCTAGTTATTTCCAAAAGCATTTAAATGGGATTTCATTCAGTATGACAGATACCCAAAGACACAAAACTTCCACAAAAAACACCTTCTCTGGTCCCCCACCAACACACTTGTTACTTCTGTTAGAGAATTTTCACAGGGGTGGGCAGCTTTCTTCTGCTCACGGCTATCAATCTTAAAGAAAGTACACCTTCCCATTAAGAAAGTTTAAAGTAACTATGAAGGCAAAATCATATGGTTCACAGATTAAATTTGGCAAAAGAAAACTGTGGGGTACAATGATTGTCAGAGTGAAACCAAAACAATTCCCCATTGGAGAGCGTAATCTGAAGTGGACTTGTATCAGCAGCATGGGAGAGGATGTCTGCGTTTAAAATCTCTCCATTTGTAGTCCATCGAGGTCACATCCAGCAGCTGCATTTTACTTGAACTGTAAAAGAAAATAAATGCTAAAACAATATTATCAGGCATAACATAGCTGGTCTTAGGAGTGTTTCAGGATTCACTGAAGAATGTTGAGAAAACAACTTAAATTGAGCACATTATTCATACAGGAGCAGTACTTCTAAACACTGGCTTCTGAACTATTGTTTTACTCAATAACATGTAGCTCTAGAAGACTAATTCATGTTCAGAAAAGTTACAAACACTGAGACTGGATATAAAAGTACAGCAAAAACTGTGTACTTATAACACCATCTTTTATGGTGTGAGGTCTCACCGGACTCTTAGGAAGGATGTTGGGTTTCTGAGCCAGGGACGGTTTCTTCATTAGGGCAGGTTTGGTTGGCTTAGGTGAAGGAGGTGCAGTGCTGCTGAAACCATTTCCCTCAGCCACTGGCTCCAGTGGCACCCCAGCCAGCTCATAGTGCTTCTTTCGCAGCTCCCCAAGGCGCAGGCGTTCATTTTCAAGCTGGGTCTCCAGCTCCAACACCTTCACCTGGTACACGTGTAATTGAGAGTAAGCTTGAATACAGAGCATCTGCTTAAGACAGTTGGAAAACCTACAAAAACAATGGCTCCCAAGAATCAAAACTGCTTGTACTGTAATCAAAATGTGATAAAGTAGGGACTTCTTTTAAATTGATCAGAAACTCCAACCCTTACATATCAGCATCACGTTTCCTCAGTGACAGCCAACCTTTTTGACAGGCCCAGATCAGCTTGTGAGATTATAAGTAAGGACTAACCTGTGACTCCATCTCCTCCTTCTTTAGCTTGATCAAAGACATCCCAGAGAAGTCCATAGTATCTGATGCATTCGATAAAGAAGAGAGAAGAACAATTGCATTCACTTTACATTTTACTCAACCCAGAATGCAGCATACCAGTCCTTGCCCGTGGTCTGGGAGAGCTCACCTTTCTCCTCGATTTGCTCCTGGCCCGTCTTAGTGGAGGCCACCAATTTGGCAGCCATCTCATTAACATACCGAGAAGCCTGCTGGAGGCTGGTCAGCTTCCTGCTGTTGCGGTCTGCCTTCACCTGAACACGTAGGGTAACACAAAGGCTATCACATGAAAAGGCTCAAGACCAGAATGTAATGTAAATTTGCTGTTGCACTACAGATAGGGCTTGCAGACATGAGAGGCAATTTGGGAAAATGTACTACTATTATGCAACTAAAATACTCAATACATAGTTTGGATTTTAAAATATTTTTCAATAGCCTTTTACGTTATGGACACTTAAGGCTGTAAATAATTACAAAAGGTACAGTGTGCTCAGCCCTGATGTGATGTAGCTGACCTTATTTTTGGTGAATTAAAGTTATCACAGTGATGTTACAGTATGTCACTTTTGGGGGGGGGGGGGAGTTTGCTAAATGACTGCAATTTCAGTGTAAAAGGTAGAGATCAGTTTAATGCTAGTGAGAAATGGAAGACCTGATGAGTCAAGAACGATGATTTGTGGATGGGCAGCTGAGGGCTGTCACCTTACCTTGGAGGCAGCCACAAGCTGGGCGGTGCTGGCAGCAATTTCGTGTGAACACACAATCAGCTCCTCGTACTTTCCTGTGTGCAAGACCACCTTGTCGGCAGATTCTCTGGGGGTGGAAAATGGGAAGGTTCACCATCTACAAACAGACTACTTCCTGATTTTATTTACGTTCCACTTAAAGCCTTCAATGTAGTTGTGAAGGTTGTGGGCATAAAAGCAAAAAATCCTTTATTGTAACTGCATATTGTTTAAGGCATGTAAAAAAAAACATTTTTTATACAAAGCACTTTTTAAGCCAGAAATTTAGGTGTTTAAAATCTAGGAACAAAAACAGAGCAAAACTACCGTGCTCTTTCTTTTCTTTAAATGTCTAAACAATAAGCTGTCAGTTTTAAAAAAGATGCAAAAACAATTATTTTCAAAAGTTTTTAAAAATTTCTTATTTTATTAGGCTTTTTTAAGAACTTGCTAGCTACTGGTGATGGACAGAGGCCCAACCCAACTGATCTTCAATGTTACATGTGCTGATGCATCTGTCTGTTGGTCTGTACTTACACCATCTGTGTGGCTCCCCAACCAACAGCCTTGGAGGCAGAGATGAGTCCCTCGGTCCAGCGAGAGTTCCTAGCATAGAATTCCTTCACAGAGGCAGCACCCTGCAAGGAGTTAGAGGGGGTCCACAAGGAAACAACCAGTCAGTAGATAATGGGCACATTTTTCTCTAAAACAACTACTCAAACTCCACTGTAATCTTCATCAGTGTTTAGCATAAAACCTATTTTATGATTTCATAAAAATCTGTTTGTAACTGTTCAGCTGCAGTATGCATATTTAGTTCTGGCAGGGTCTTTATACTCACTCTGCCACTCTCCACTATTTCCTTCTGCAGATTTGTGGAGGCAATGACCAGCATGTGGATAGCCTGCAGGGGGCAGTACAGACACAATGTACAGATGCGTTAACCACTTATTGGCGCACCAGTACATACCACTACTAATTAAGCAGCACCATCTTACCTTCATCAGATCAGTACAACTATTAAGGATTCTAAAAAAAAAAAAAAAAAAAAAAATTGTTGGCAAAGTCAGATGATTGAGACTTCACTTCTGTACAATTATTTTTTGCTGATAAAAATGTGACTGAATACTTGCTTTGATCAGTGTTTATATATCAGAGATTATCCATCTGTGAGAGACTCCCAACTGACCTGACTCTTTTCTTACCTCTCATTGACCTCCAGCTTGATCCCTGAGGTGTCCTTCCTTGCCTGATTCATCATTTCCTTTTAATAAAAGCAGAAACCTTCAACCTTAATCTACTTAATATGGAAGCATAAATGGAAGGAATTGAACTGAATGTGTTTTAGATGTACCAACTAAATATTTTAAGCACACAACTAGCAACCATGATGTGGTTACAATACTAAAGAAATGCTCCAGTAGCATCTGCTTGAATATGGATGATTCCGCTCCCAGAATGCCACATTATCCCAATGATTCACAGCAAAGGTCCTTGGCAGACTCACATCGATCCTCCGCACAGCCTCCTCAATGGCAGCTGACGTAGCTGACATCTCTTTGTCCACAAGGTCTCCAAGCTCCTCTTGGCGAATATCCCTGCCTTTGGGCTGCAGTTCCTGTGGGGAAGGGGGGGGTGTCAGAGTACAGGGCAGTGAGTTCCATTGTTTACATACCCTGACTTCTGATGTTTTGAATGCTGACAGCAGTACTGGAATCATTATGTTCATTTTTAAAATCATAACTGTAACAATAGTCCTTCAAAATGACAAATATCAGCTAAAACAATTAAATGAATACATGTGTGAATCTTTGAGAGCCGCTTCACATTTACTGTGTTATTACCTGTATGGTCAACAGGAGTGTCTAGGTGCCTCCAGCTCCTGGACTGCAAGGAGAGAAGACCACTTACCCGGCCAAGTTGCAGGATGCGCTGGACCACCATGCGAATGGCTGTAGGGTCAGCTCTCTGCAGGGTACTCCTGGACTTAAGCTCCTGTAGGAACTGCAAACTCTGGCTTGCGCAGCTTCTGCAGTTTTCTGTCAAACCTGCAAAAAATTGGCCAAAGCCCATGTTCAGTGGAGAAGCCCACCTCAAGCTCAATTGCTATTGACACAGTGAATTTTTAAACTATACAAAAGATTCCTTGTTCAGATACCATCCTGTTGTTACACCCATGAACAAGCCATGTTGCAACAGAAAAAAAAAGACCTATGTCCTTTCTGAATTAAAAGGATCTTCTCCTGGCTTCAAGCTGTACTTTCTTATGCAACATAAGAACCACCCCCAATTTTTTTATATCTAGGCACTTCACAGAACTCCTTGGAACTATAGAAATTTGAGATTTAGGTCTTTTGCTAACTCCAGAACTGTACTTCGTCTAAAACTGCTATCTTTATATACTCACATGTCTAAAATATTATAAGATATGGTACTTAATAGCATAACGGCAGAAGGCAGGAACCTAGCACTTCTTAAGGTACAAACAAAGCAATGGGGTGAATGACAGAAGAGCACTCACGGTCTGCATGGTCTGTGGGTGCCATGTGTGCTGTGGCACTACCATTAACTATGGTGTCAGCAGCCAGGTGGGAGAACTGGGTGAGGGCCCTCAGCAACCCACTGGCATCTGGGGCATGAAAAAAGCCACATGTAACATAAATACAGTAGAACATACTTGTGTTGCTCAACATGTGGAGCTTCTTTCCAAACCCCCCCCCATACAAACAACAGGCTGATAGCACACAGCTCATTACACCAAAGAGAAGAACAGATCCCACCTCCCATGTTCCTCAAGTAGTCTGTGTGTCCCTGCTTCATCCTGTCAACGGATCCTAAAGTGGCCTCCGCTCGGCTCACCAGGTAATCTCCATGGGGATGAGAGGAGGTGTGAGGAGAAGGCGGGATCAATAAAAAGGGAAAGCAGAGGGTAACAGAAGAAGAAAGTCTGTTACAACCATTTCCTCTCCAAACTCTGAAAGTGTGTGTGAGATGAAACCGGGGGCACAAAGTCAGAGGACAGTTTAGTTTTTTTTTCCAGAAATTAAATGAATGATTTTATTCCATGCTGCCTTGCTGCTTTTATGGTTAGAATGCATTTAATTCTAAACTATTATATTTTAGCACAAATGGAATTGTGTAATAATTATTTCTGCTACTCTTACAATAATGTTTCATTTACATTGATTTAGTGAACTCCAAATTAACTTGTAATGTGAAGCTGACAATTCTTTACCCCTTTATACAGCTGGACAACTTTTACTCCAGTAATTCTACAGTAAGTGCCTTCTCAGTTGTACTACAGTTGGGAAATTTTTACTAGGCTAATTCTAGGGTAAGTACTTTGTCAAGGCTATTACAGTAGGATTTGAACCTGGTGCTTTGACTGCAAGGTGGCAGTTCTAACCACTATGCCACCTGCTCATTCCTAAGTAAAATCAGGCAACATGATGAAGATAGAGATGGACTGAGGAGGTATGTTACCTGGGGAGCTGGTACAACGCACATGTAGGGGATCATCTAACTTTGTCACTGCATCCTGAATGATGGTTTCAGCCTCAGATACAGTTCCCTGCAACAGGGAGAACTGCTCCTCCAAAAGCTTCTTCTGCAGCTGTTCCTCACGGCTTGCCTACACAGGTGTAGACACAGCAACAAGCCCTGCATGTCACAGTGATCTGATTTTCCATCTCTCATCATAGCCCTGCACAATGCCAGCTGTACAGTTTGTATTCAGGTAGGGCCGATTTGTGAAACCACATTACCTCAGAACTGTCTAATATGTGACACCTGCAATTTAGAGTCTACTTTGCAGTTGCAGAACACCTCTGCACTATACTACTTGCCTTCTCCTGCAGCTTGCCCTGAAGTTCACCCAGCTCCCGGGTGCTCCGCTCCCTCTCCTGCTGCAGGGATGCCTGCTGGAGCTGCGCAGCCTCACGCAGGGAGGACAGTTCTGCATTCCGTTCATTCACAGAACACATCAGTACCTCCTTCTCTGCCTGCAGAGACTCAAGGGCCATCTTCAGCTTGTCCCCTGCCTGTTAAAGTAGAATTTAAAAAAAACAAAAAAAACAAAACAAAGCACACCTCATTAATAGGGGTTGTTGATTGTCAGCCAGTTTTTTTCTGCATGGCTGATACTCATTAGCAGGTATTGTAGTTCGTTGTTTATGGTGCAGCGACAGCTGAAACCATAAAGACTTCAGTTCCCTCAATTACAGGTTACACAGTTCACACTTGAGTGTTTACTCTAAGACAGGGTCTTTAATGGGGTTAGAAATCTATACGTAGCAACATCAAGTCAACTGTACCGCTGCCCTGAAAATCCATTTTAAGTCATATTTATGGGAAAATAATCTATTAAAAAGGTCTGGTTTTGTAGATCTTGATTACCAACAGTCTGATAGTAACAATAATAATCCAGTGTCAGACTTGAACTACTCAATTTTTTTAATTATACTTTCTAACCCAAACACATATAATTAAAAAAAAAATCCACACAGATGTTCAGTTGAGCCACTGTACAAAAACCAGCTGTCATTTAGGCATTTAATCTGAATGTGCACAAGGGATTTGCTTCCATTGTTTGCATTTGATTTACATGAGGATGCAATCAGATATACCACTGCCATATAGGAAAAACATCAGCTCTTTGGTCACATGACCCTTCTGATATCTCTGAGAATTTTTTTTATTGCATGATTTCAACAGCAGCAATGGAATATAATGTTAAAATTTTGGATTTAGTTATTTAATAGATACTATTATCACAAGTTACATTGTATGTAGCGAGCTGGATAGTTGCACACAAAAAGGTATTCAGGAAAAAGGTATAGTAATAGGACTTCTAATGGAAAATTAAACTGGAAACTTGCCTGCGACTGCTGTCCCCAGCATTTGGCAACATGATAACATGGATTCAGTGATACAAGTGGGAGGAAACCGGTGCAGTAGCCTGGTTTACATGTCAATGTGTAACCAAGCAGGGTTATCTGGCAGTGAGATGCACTTACTGCCATATTGCTCTGCATAGAGCTTTGGAACCGGGAAATATCTGCCCTGCGCTCCTCCAGCTCCCTCCTCAGCTTATCCATCTCAAATCTTTGCTCGTCTAGCTGTGGACCACAAGGGAAGAACACACAGACATTAGAGAGGCCAAGTAGCTTGAACAGAACTCAACCTTGAATGGGGATATGTCTGAGGGCATTACCTTCATGTCAGCTTCCTGCTTGATGCGCTCAACTTCGAAGGCCAGTTGCTGTTTTGTCCGGGCCACTTCCTCTTGCGTCTGCTGGGTTGCTGACAACATTTTGACGGTATCTGCACTCTGTCCCAGAATCAAAACAGTATTGCTAAGTTTTATCCACCTGTCTCCTTTACAGAGGATATCACCTCTTACACAAATTAGTATTTTCCTTACAGATGCATTTTCCATTCAATGACAAGTATAAAGCCCTGTCCTTATATCATACAAGATAAGAAACAATATGGATAAAACAGGAGTACCTTCCGGAGCAGCTCAGCATGGCTGGAGACCAACTCCGCATGCTTCTCCTTCAGCTTGGTGTACCTCATCTCAGTCGCTTGCGCACGTTCTATAGAAAGAAGGTCACTTAGGCTCAGTCTTTGGCCAAAAGCAGGGGTATCTAAGGTGCTGTACTGCCTCATGCTGTTATGCTTTTTTCATTAAAGTGGTGCTTTTGGCCAGGGCAACATATTCTTACTTTTGCACAAGCTGGCTCTTACAAACACTTCAAATGTTCATAATTTGATTGGCTTGTAAATTCAATCTATGTTTTTTTTCTCCATACTAGGCCAAAGCCAATAAAAGCATTATAAAAATGTGTGCCTTGATCTATGACTTTATACTATGCTCTCAAGTCTTGGATTTTGCTATATTACCTTGTAAGACCTTTTGTGTTTTTAAATCAACTTCAAGTTACATTATAATTAAAGCTACTTTAAAGTGTCTGAAAATGAAAATTCTCCACAAACACCCCTTTAGTGCGGATGCTTGATTGATTAATCACAAAAACATGTTTCCCATCACTTTGCTACTGTCAGCTTTCATTATTGTCTCCACTTTGGTCTCCGTGGTAACAGGATACCACTTCTTCAGAGCCATTAGAATCACCAACGCTAGCAAACACAAGGCATGAGCTGTGCACAATGTGGATGCCAACTGAATTAAGATGGACCCAAACTCCTACTCCATTTCGGTTCATTTCCCTGACATCAACTGCCTGGCTGTGTAAACACGGTTCACTTTCACTAAGTGGGTTCTCAGGCCTCCTGATTTTAGTTGGTAAGTGAGAAAATCAATTAAACATACAGTATACAAATAAACTGGAAAATATCTGAATCTTTGGAATTGGATAAATCATTCTTCTTTTTCTTCATCTTTCGGCTGCTCCCGTTAGGGGTCGCCACAGCGGATCAATTGTTTCCATTTCAGAATTGGATAAAGCCTTACATTGTTATGTAAATAAGGTTCTCATATATGCAGTTCAGTATAAGCTCAATCAAGGGCACTACAGCACGCGTGTGAATTCAAATGAGGGACATATACTGTAGATTGCAGGCAAAGGCCTTTACAACAGCTCTACCTGCTGCACCTGTAATTGTCTATATATGACATCTTCACTAGATCTGAAGAGCACCATACGAGTTGCACAGATCATGTCGGGATATGCTAAACTAGACCATGCCAAAACTGACACCTTGTCGTCTTTGTTAGAGAAAGTGCTGATATTAACAGCAGTACCTGTGTAAATGCCTATTCTAAACGCTGGAGTACTGGAAATGCCTGCATCAACAACAGTTTGAGCTGGTAGTCAGTCATTTACCAGATGCTCTTCTCTAAAGCATTTTCTTAAGCTACTTACAGTGATTTACAAGGCTGGGTAAATTTATTCTGCTAATTCAGAATAAGTTCCTTGCTTAAGGATACTACAGCAAGGTAAGATTTGAACCTGGGTATTGAGTTCAAGGTGGTAGCTTTAATCACAATGCTATCTACTGATTTGATATCAGTATTTGCATTGGTGTACATGCTAGTGTCTGCATTGACACATGTGACATCACTGCATTAATATCTGTGCCACTGTGTAGCGGATGTGCTTCTACTCCTCTCAATATGAGTAATATTGGAGGCTTAGTGTAATGAACTCACTCTCTGCTTCCAGGAAGGAGGCTTGTATGCTCTCATGTTCGATATTCTGTCTCCGCAGGGCCTCCAGGTCCATGCGCAGCTGCTCGTTCTCCACCAGGGCACGCTGCTTCTGCGCCCGTTGCTCCTCCAGCTCTGCTTCCAAGCTGTTGATCTGGGACTTGAGCTGCGTGATGTAGCGCTGGGCCTGGAAAACCAGGGGGTTAAATCAGCGGCAGTTACACATGTTCCCAGACATCACGAGTAGGTGCAAGCTAACACAGACAGGCCAGTTCTACAGGAAAATTTTGTCATGACTACCTGAACAGACCAAATGTTCAGCAAAAGTGTGAGATCCAGTCAGCTGCTTTTGGTCATGCGAGTTCTGAGTCAAGCAATGCTTTCTATCTAAAACCAATGTGCCACATTCCACTTGATCAGGGTGGGTTTACCCCCCCAAACAGGCCACACATAGCTCTCTGGCTATTAAAGGTAGTTCTCAAACTTATGAAATTAAAATAGAAAAGAAAAACTAAAAATCCAAAGGAAACGTCAACAAGCACTTTTTCACAGAACACTTTCATACTGCTCAGGAAGATGTTAGATGTTTTGGATTTTTACCTCAGCTTTGATCCTCTCCAGCTCACCCCGCAGCTGCTCAATTTCCCGCTTCAAGTTGTCTATCTGGATGTCCCTGTGGAACAAGCCCAGTCAGTTACCTTACATCCCCCTGCTACAAGTCTTTTCTTTTTCCAGTACCATCTTGCCACAAAAAAAAAAACATTTTTGCATTAACACAAAATTTCTTATGTTTTATTTTATGTCTTTATGTTTGAGATTGTGTGTTTTATTGGCCTAAATCATATTTCTAGCAATAAGATGTATTAAAACTGATGAATTCAAGAAATGATACAAGCAAAAATTTTTAAGCAAAACAAACACCAAATCAGAGGAATTCTGGAATATCTTAAAACTACTGTGGAACTTATTAGCTAGTGCCATATGATGACAACTGCTGACCTTGTTTTATGAACGTAAACATATTTGTAATTTTCTCTATACTATTTTCATCTATACTTTTGTGACCCAGAGCTATTCACAAAATTAACACACCACATACAAGTTTTTTCGTGTATACTGTACACTGTAGATAAGTAGCCTACTAAATCTAATAAATCAGTAACCTGATGAAAAATAATTTACCTGTCATCAAAACCACCATTGGGAGGTCCAAATGTTTGATCAAATATGTCAAACTGTTGGAGGGGAAAGAAAAAAAAAAAAAAAAAGACAAAAATACATCAATAAAGGATTTATGCACTAGTGTAAGAACTATAATTTAAAACATAGCAGCATGATCATGTGGTCCTGTCAGCAATGTGACCTGAAATACCAACTAGTATGAGGCTGAGGGCCAGGCTGTACCTGTGGTTGGCTCTGCATTATGGGTTGTGTCGTCTCACTGACTTCCACAAGCGGCTCTGGGTCATCATCATCCACTGGTTCTTCATCGGGAATCACAACCACTGGCTTCACGTGCTCAGCCAACGCAGATGCACGCAGGAAGTTGGGGGGTGACTAATGGCACAGCAAAAGAATGGTAGAGGGGAAAAGAAAACGCAAAACATGAATGAAGGCCACTGTGTAAGATCTTGGGTCACGTGAAAATGTTGGATTGAGTCCCCTGATACCACCCAACCTCTTTTATAGCTTCTTACATCAGGCAGCTTGGGAATCTGGATGAGTCTTTTGAAGTACATCATGTCTCTGGCTTTGTTGAAAAAGTTTTTCAGGCTGAAAAGGGGGAGATGATGGTATTACCACAGGTTACAATGATTCCCATTCTTTAATTCATTTGTGTGCATCAGTTTTTCTTATTTAAGTGTGCCAAGAAAAGCAAGGTGAATTATGTCAGGGCAAACATGTCACACAGCACATACAGTTCAACAAAATGGAAGTACACACATATACAGTAATTTGTAAAATCAGCTTCAACATTAGCAGCAGTTTCCCAGCTTTCTTACTGTACATAAGGAAACAGGTCACTTGTAGGATTGAATACAAATCATCTCTTGTGCTCGGAGGTTCCAGAGCTGATCATATGACCTCGCTTGGCTTTGCATAGTCACCAGTGTAATTACCTGTGGAACTGGTCGTGGAATCTGTCCCGGTGACCTTGGAGGGTGTCTGCTGGCAAACCTGTGGATTCCCACATTAATACTTTCCATCACAGCTGCTGGGTTTTTTGTCATGAGCAACTCATATAATCCACAGATAACATGTATTTGGGAGCATTACTATTTCTCAGTTTGCAATGTAAAAAAAAAAAATTAAAAAAAATTTTTTTAAAAATCAATGAAAAGCACTACAAAGACAACAGAATATTACTAGCTATAGTGGCATAACTAAACATAATACTGAAGTACAATGCAAGAGAAAGGATTAATGCAAACAAAAACAGAGAAATAAGGGTGTGCTGCAATAAGAGTCTATAGTGACTCATTGTATATTAGCTTTACCAATCTAAGGTTCAATATTGATGCAGTTACTGTGAGCAGGGGGTAAAGGGAAGATGGGGTTGGGATACAGCATGGAAGGGGCCACTCACAGGCATGCAGCTTGAAGAGCAGTTTCACGGTGAAGTGGTATAGATAACTGCAGTCCTGGATAACCTGGATGAGCGGGGACAGGCGACACTGGCCCGATGTGGTGGTGGAAACAGCGATTGAAGTGTTCAGTTGTCGGAGTGCTGGTAAATTCAACAGGAAAAAACTAAATCAGTCAAACACACAGGTGGGATGCTGTTAGCAGTTTGCACCCTACTCTGTACCACACACAGGTCAGACTACATGAATATGACAGATTTGACTCATTTCATTTAGGCACAGAAATGGAATAATGATCTCACTGCCATTATTGCGTCAGTACTAAAATAAGTGGAAACAGGAAATCTATGGGAGTGTTGTGACTCACTATTTTCAGATGGACGACAACGATAGGCAATTGCAGTAGATAAAACATGCTGTGCTAGAAAAAAATCAAATGCAAATTTCTCTTGTCTGATTTGTCTACATTGCAAAGGGGTTACACTTAGTTACCCTATTCACAATATAGGCATCTTATAATTCTGACAGTTTAAAGGTATATGGTATATAGCATTTCCATTCACTTTTTCAGTTTCTTTTTAGATGCATTTTATTATTTGGCTTCAGCCAATGAGCTCCAGTTGTGAGGAGCAGCACACCCAGTATTTATGGAAAACTACACAAGGCTTTTGCATAGAGTACTAATATTTGCTTTTTTAAACACAGCCTACTTAAGTGAGAAGTTGCAAAGCCAGATCTTTTATACTCACATTGTATACAGGTATACAGCTGACCTAAGCTCTTAAAAGCTATATTGAGTTAACTATCTGAATAGTTATTCATTTCAGAGTGTATGGATTTAGTTGGGAGTTTATGGATGAATCAAGTCAAAAGACCAGACTCATTTTGAACGCATAGTAATATTTACATAGTAGTACATAGTAATATTTAACAGCTTTAATTTTGCAAAAAATATCATAAATAAAATATCCAAATACTGCAGCATTGCTACTGCATAGTTGTATTTGTTAGGGGGAAAAAGATGAGGGAAAAAAAATTCTCTGTGTTAGTGTGTCGTTGTAAGATGAAACGAGACTTTAGTTGTGCTACCACAGAGATATAACAGCTGACCTGCTCTGTGGGATGATTTTAAGGAGCCATCTGAGTCAGAATCATAAAGCAAGATCCACCAGACAGCCAGGAAAAGAGGACCAGGCTCACGTTACCATGGTCCTGGGGGTGAAGGGGAAAGAGGATGACTCACCTGTCTCAGCCAGCTTTAGCTCGTAATCCAGGTAATCAAACACCTCCACGGTGAGCTGGAAGCTGTGGTACAGAAAGGAATATCTGCTCAGTTACCTGTCCTGCCACTATATTGTTGCCACTGCGAGTGAGAAGGCCAAGAGTGAGTTCTCACAAATATTCACGGCTTCCATAACTAGGCAGTGGACATGAATTAATGCAACTCTTCCAGGGCAATTTGATCCATAATATATTCCTCTAGGGCGGGGAAGGAACACTCATTTTCATCTTAACATTGGACTGATGCTGACATTAAAATCTCCCCAAAACCTCCTGTCTTCTGCACCCTGGTTGTCAGTTTCTCAGTCACTTTATTCATAAAACATCAGTCCAGCCTTTTCCACTTTCAAACAAACCTCTCATTTACTAATACTGGCCGTCTTGTAGATGCAGTCATGCTATGGGGAAATGGGGGGAGTACACACACTTACGCATTGTTAATGTCACTCCCAGCCGTGCGCTCCAGAACCTCATCAGAAGCCTCTAGATTGGGTCGGATTTCTGAATGCTGGGAAGAGAAACAAGTAAACATTATAGTCTTTAAGGTGCAAGACTGAGCTTGGCTTGTATATCCCAATCAGTATAATACATGTTGCCTTCCTGCCTAAAATCTCTACCAAACATTTATTGAACCAGCAGAGAAACCCTTTTAACTTGTTTTAAAGGGATTAAAAATACATTAGTTGGTCTAGCATCTGGCAATCCATAAAGGGAATCAAATTTTTAAATTACATTTGCAAATACTGGAGAAAAAAGTATAAACTGGAAGAAGAGAAGATGACATGTAATTACAATGATTTATAATACAGGTGATACTTTACCTTCATATGAAATTCCATCTTGTTGCACAAGAGCTTGGCATACAGAGCAACCAGTTGTCCATACTGATCATGAAGATTACCCTAAATATGAACAGATAAAGAGGCTCAGCCCATTTTCATTACTGCAGTCCTTTCCCCCCCTTCCAGAACAAGTTTTAAAAATAAAGAAAATAAATTGGTGTTCTGTGGTGCAGAACTTTTTCAGAGCATTTTCCTTTTCTGCAATATTTGTAATACCTCTTAAATAAACTGAATTGTAAAAATAAACCAAGTTCACCAGGTTTCTTCAAAGACTCATAACTATAAAACAGAGTTAACTATGACACACAGTTAAAGGGTTAAGGTCACCAAGAATAAAAGTGGGTTTTTAAATTCTCTATGACATTCAAGGGGATGGGGGGGCAAGCCATATTATCAACTGGTTTGTAAACATTTGTAACAGTCACTCAGTCAGTCATGTAATCTCATCTTTAAGCCAATTACTGATTTAAGCAGCTCACTCACACCCCACAGGAGCCCATTCACAGAGAGTGAACTGCTTACCCAGAGAGCGCCCATTTCAGCTATGTTGCTTTGGTGCCTCATGCAGTCCTGTAGACTCTGAAATACAAAATTTAAATACAAGTACAGTTTGCCGAACAAATAAATTCTATGCAAGCTGTAAACTATTCAAACATCAGGAACACATTCATGGAGTCTTCATTCTACAGTGGCTAGTCTCCGAAGGAGAAATTCTGAGAAATTCCATGCCCGTTTCTGGTATATTATAATTTATAAGCAACACTTTTATATTCCAGGGAGAAGTTAAGGAGGTACTCACATTTTGATGTCCATCCCGCAGAACCTTGTGTAGCACATGACAGAACTTCCAGCTGAGGATGGAGCTACTGGCCAGAGGCAAGCCCAGGGCATATGACCAGAAGGTGAAGGCCCCCTTCTCTCTGTGTGTCCCCAAAATGATCCCTGAAAAACTGGTTAAGGAACAGCAAGTAGCTAACCAGCACAGAGGTGTATGGCATTCAGTAGCCCAGCGCTGAGTGTGACATTAGCAAAGCACTGAGGTATTGGCAGTGGTGGGAAGTATACCGTATATGTATGCACACTAGACTCAATACACTCCCTAGAACCAGTTGTATAATACAAAACAGAAGTTGCAATGCCTAAATGGCTGAGAATACTGAAAAAGTCTCTATACCTATAAAGCTTAGTCTCTGTCTTTTACACACTTCAGAACTTCAAATTTGACAGTATTTCTCATTATATGTGAAGTTTTTACATAAATTTCATTAAATGGCAAAAAGACCACTCAGTATGTTGAAAATGTCTTATTTCTACTTCTGTATTTGAAAGATGACTTGGAAATGTACACATAGTTGTATCATACTTCATGTGTGCACTGACAGGGTAGCTAGGCCCCCTAAATCCAAAAAGTTTAAGCTTTATACAGTTTAGTGATGTATAATTTATTGTTGTCTGCACATCAATATGGCTAGCATGCATTGTTTTCTGTGGCATCCACGTTTGACCTTTTCGGGGACTATGCGCATGTAGCATAGACATGTACCTCATGTACTTTACGAGAGGCCTAGAAGGGTGGGTTGGGAAGCTAACTCAGGCTGGACAAGAGGGAGGGGGGACAGCAGTGGGGTGCTGGAGGAAGTTTCAGAGATGGGAAATGATCAGCATCTTCGTCATTGTGATTCCAAGTGGTAACAGGAGAAAGTAGTTGTAATGTCCACAAATTAAAAAAGTTAAATCTTTACAAAATTAAAATGTAAAAATTACACATGACACTACAGCCATTAGTGATTTGTGTTGTTATAAGTTAGTAATATATATATTTTTTTCTTTCTACTGAACTATGACCTGCATTTACATTGCTCTCTGTGATGTGTGACAACTAAAAATACTTACGTACTAAATGCAACCACTTTACATGTCGCTACTGTATTATTCTTAATGTGGTATAACATTTTACATTTCCACTATTTTATCTGGGTAATATCAGGTAGCTCAGCTGGTTGAATATATAAAGGCAGGACAAGTGCTTTTGCCACAAATAGAGTTTATGCAAAGGGAAACTCTGGTGGATCTGTCAAAAAGGATACTGCGTGCATGCTTCTCCTTCACTGGTGTCTCACTGGAGTTGATGGCCTTGCTGATACTTGTGAGCTGAGGGACAGAGATTGAGAAGCAGTGAAGAAAGTAACAGTTACAAAAGGGGTTGTAATAGTTTGTAGAGCCCTTTAAAGCCTGAGTTAGAGTTAATAAGATGAGTTTGTGACTTAGTGTGCCACTATTTGTTCCAGAGACTATTCTATTGCGTTAAAACTCCAGTCAGGCATGTGTAGCTACTGTATGTGAGGGGGCTCTCTTGATGGGAAACTGGTAACCCTGTTCTACATTGAAAACAAATTCAATCTAGAGGACTTCTGGAATGTGCATCAATGAGATTAAACAAAGAAAAAAGAAAAAGACATGATTTCAATCAAACTGACTACATCCCGTACGTTAATACAATGCTTATCTTGGGATTTTTTCAAAAAGTTTATGGAAGTGATTATAGTAAGTCACTAGCATGAGGTAACTATATGTAATGGTCTATAAATAACGAAGAGTTAACATTTTAAATATTTATTGCTTTAAAATTTAGGGAGGATGTGGATGCCCTCTGACCCCATTTGACCTTTGCCCCTAGGTTGAGCTGCTGCTACAGGGATTGTGACGAACATGAGTTTCATGGTATGGGTGAACCAGCATCAGAGGCTTCCCTTGGGTCTGATTTCCATCCATCAGCAAAAACAAGAGAGATAGAGCATGGAGCTAGACTGCAGTACATTATGGGTCATTTCAGCTGAAGAGGAGAAATAGTTTTACAATGTCAGCACTTCTAGAGTGCATTAATTGCTAAGACAGGGTTTTAAAAAAAAAAAAAAAAAAAAAAAAAGGCCAGACACCTCTTAAAATGTATTGTTGCCTTGTTCTTGTAGTTTGTGTATTCACTGCACAAACACTGGTATGTCTCAAGCAAAACATCAGGTATATACACTCAGACCAAAAATTTGGTGTATAAACAGCTAAAAAAATGAGGAAGTACATCCCATGACTACCTGAATACAGTGAGGAGGTATACATTTGAGATTAAGGGTTGTAAAGCTGTGGTCACATAACTTGGTTTATGCTTTTCAGATAATGCCCTAAATAAATAAAACTGTGGGAACATATTATAATCTTGAAATTTGCTGTAAATTGCTTTTTCATTTCTCACATTTGTAAATCATGTTTGAAATCCCACAGTACACAAACCAAGTAACCCTGCAGGAGAAGGGTGACTTGTTTCTGTTGATATTCTGGTTTCCTTAGTCCAGAGTAACCTTCCTAAATATGCAGATGAGGTCTATAAAGAGAAATACCTCTGTTGGAACACACCGTATTCAGATCAGTAATGAAAATGAAATAAGAGCTGACCAGCATCACTTCCTACTTGAATGATAACTCTGACCTCACTAAATCAAACAAATGCAATAAGGACATGCAACCAGCCTGAGAAAGATAAACATTTCCATGGACAGGAGCAGCCATGACGATGAAGGATGGACTGGAAACAGCAGCCCTCCTACACACCTGGCTGGCTTCATATGCATATACCTGGCATTTAAGTCTGTTTATTCACATCCTAAACATGTAAAATAAGACTGGCTGAGAAGAAAAATAGGAGTTGTAAAAACATTTAAAAAGTACAGTATGCGGACTCAGTGGTATGAAGATGCCTAATCTTAACATGACCACAAAAATGTTTCACATCTTTAGCTAAATACTATTCCTATCTATATATGAAGTAAGGCTATGTTCAGACTTTACAAAATTATATAACTCAACACAAGCAAAAATTGAAACCAAAAGGCATTTGATCATGTCAGCACCACTGACCAATAACATACAGTGGATGTTCACTAACAGCTGTGGTCCTTATCTGAGACTTTACGGTGACACAGGAGTGAAGGTAGAGGGCTCAACAATTTTTCATGTCTGATCGTCCACAGAACAGGTACATGTAAAATTGTACCTGAACTATCAAATTTTGAAAGTGAACAATTCGGTAACTTATTGGAAACATCTATGTTTAAGCTGTCCTCATATAACCAAAATGAGGCAATGAGAGTTACCCCACGAAAGAAAGTACTTACGAAATGGCTTCAACATGCTGAGACCTAAGATGGATGGCTGAGGTACCAAACATGCCACCTGAACTGGTTGGTTTCTGCACAACTCATCTGTAAACAAGGGCAACCTTTGAAAAGGCCCAACTACCTTAAAGTATGGACAAAGTGTGGAGCCACTGATACAGCACCAGAGAAAACAACAACCTCAGCAGAGTTCTATGGTGGAAATTGCCTCATTCACACAATGTCAGCAGAGCAAACTCAGAAAACCTGTTGCAAGACCATGCTGAAGTCCGACAGCAGTGCACAGCACAGTGGGAATGGTACTGGACTTCAACCCCACGCGGAGACACACCAATTCAAACAGGGCATGTCTTTTGTCTATGTCTTGTACCACATGACCACCTTTTTTGGAAAAACAAATAAGTGGGATTAGTTACTCTGACTTTACAAGACACCTGCACAGTACATTATCCTATACGGAAGATGCAGGCTTCCTGAAAATATTCACTGCTATGCTATGGTTTCGGTTATCACCGTAATCATTACAGGTACTATAAATATCAAAGCTGTCATTATGACCGTCCTTCCTTTAACCTTTGGTAATGTTAACATATCCAAGTAGTAAACACTCTGTCAGAACAGAGCCAGTATTCAAAGCACTTCTGTGACAAAGCTACTGAGAAAAGGACCAGCAGAATCACTTCATTTCAGTTCTACCTGCTGCATCCTACAGATGGCAGAAAGTCTAAGCAGCGTGATATGCTCCAAAGGTGCTGTGTTCCAATGATGCGCCTATGCTCTAATCTACCAAAGAGCTACCAAAATTAGCCCACATGCAGCTGACAGCAGCTGACAGCTCTGCTGCAGTATGCTTAAAAAAAATTTAAAAAAAAGGGGATTCCCAAAGAACTCAGCATGCATAAAAAAAAACCTGAATAAAAACAGCACATGTACAAAAAAAAAAAAAAAAAAGTTCAGGTTTAAAAATTTATGTACACTTGTACATTTCTGACCTAGCAGATTTCTTTTCTTTTTTTTTTTGCAGAACACTCTTAATAAAAACAACCCAAATTCATGACAGTTTTACTTGTATTCTAATCATTCTCTTACAGAAAAAGAACAGTTGCAGAAATCATTGACATCTCATGACATGCATGTCCCTCACAAGGGTATGTAAACTTTTGACCCCAACCGTATAAAGGCAGCACACCTCAGAGACAACAATGTGCTGCTGTGGTGGGCACATTGCAATACTGTTCAGCATTTAAAAACAATGTACACTAATCCATCCACCACATAGAAACTGTTTGGAATTTTCCATTTCCACTACTGTCACATTCCCCTGAGGAATTCCCAATTTACAATCAAACAATGAAGCCATGACGGCTGCAGAGCAACACAATGGGCTTTGAATGAAAAGCAGCCAAGCTTGTGGGGACAGATGACACCACCCAGTGGAGTCTCTCCAGGTAAACACTCCCCAGCATCTCAAGTGTCAGTCAGAGTCACAGAGATAGGAAAAGGTACATATCCACTATGCCTGGGGAACACTGTGTGGAAGTTCAACATTCTTCAGTGAGAACTTCTGGCTGGTTGTGTTGTTGTTTAATTAGCATCAGATCATAGCAGATCAGAACAGCACCAAGAGTAAATCTCTGAACAACCTGGGTCACAAACAGCCAGAAGGGGTCATGTGCTGTCCTTCATTCACCTATTCATTTGTAGATGTAATCCATACCTATCAAGGCACAACAACACTATGCAATGTGAAGGACCCAGTATTCATACAAAATCTATGCCTCTCTCACGCACTCTCACACACACAATGCTCTGTTCTACCTTCTACCTGTCAAAGTCACATACTCACTGTCCTCACTGAGAGGTGTGTTGGTGCTCTGCAAGCCTCCCCATATAAAGAACTCATTTAGGTAAAGGGCAGTTACAGGACAACTCACCCAGCCCCCTAACTCAGCACAGAAGAGTTACTGTGGATCTCCCAATAAGACCGACAGCCATGATGGAGGTGGCCTGGTTAATGAACCCTGCTCACCAAACCACATGGAGCCGCTTCGGGTCCTGGATTAGAACTGGGGGTAGGGAACAAGACAATGAGGGGTTTGTGGGTAAGTGCCAGTCAGGGGCCATGGCTGGATGGATGCTCCACTCTCGTATACTACGCCTGGCAAAGCAGGCAGAGCAGATGGCCTCTGAGCAGGACGGCTGCAGGGAGATGTCCATAATGGATTCACGCTGGTTGCTTCCACTACCAAGGAAAGAAGGGGAGGGCGACACACAGTGCCAGCTTGTAAATACTCCCTACCTTTCTATTTCAATTTGTCTTTTCAGGGGCTTGGGCAACACTGAAATACTCATAACAGCTTAATTTTTATTTATCTAGAAGTTTTTCTGAAAAGCAACATACAGTCATTAACTAGTAGTTAGTTCTCACCTTTAAGGTAACTTACAGTATTACATATGCTACACTAAACTATCCACAGTCATTCTACCATTTTATATACCACAGCAAAGTACACATACACACATACTGTACATATGGCACAGTAAGGGAAACTTGAAGTTACCAATTTACATGAAAATAAGTTTATGGATTGCGCAAGGAAAGCAGACCACCTGGAGGAACCCCATGTGAACATGGGAAGGACATACAAACTCCTAACAGATATAGAGAGCAATGCTAGATTCAACCACGCAGGTCATGTAGTGTGTGGCGCTAGCACTGCAACACTATCGCATCCCATCATTTCAAATGGTCTACTGATGACACCTAAAACCTAGCCCATTTCACACTACAGTACAGTTCTTAAAATGAGAGTATAGTGTAAGGTTAAGTTTGTGCAACAGTGGATACTTCATATGCAAATTAAATCAATGCTAATCTTAGTGGGATATAAGTAGGTCAGACAGAGTGACACACTTTCTAGGGCCTGCCCAAAAAACCTGCAAAGAGAGTATTCACTAGTATCACCCTTTCACTAGTATCACCGTTGCACTTTACTTTTGCCTCTAGATAGAAAAGGATTGTACTATAGTCCTCCCTGGACATAAGACCAGCAGTAATCACCTGTCCTGCCATTCTTACCTTCTCATCCCTGCCTTTCTGAACTGCGTCCTTAAGCCTGGACATCCCTGGAGTGGTAGTGGTGGAATGACTGGCCAGCCAGGTACCCTACACACCTGTTTATGGCCCCACCTTATCAGCTTATTTCAACAAAATCCTAGCACCAAACTGTCAAGGTCAGGCAGGACTCAGGCACTAATGCTAGCAAGAACTTCCTTAGATAACTGATTATGCAGATACCTACCCAATGAAACAATGAGCTGTAGACAGTTAATGATAGCGCAATAACAGTAACACAGCACTAAGTGGTGTCATGAAACCAGCATGTGGTCAAAATTTATTTATTGCAACCTCCTGTATTAAATTCAACATGACCGAGGGAAGCCATAAACCATTTTGTGTCCTAGGTGATCACAGTAGTTCTCACCATGTATATGTAAGCAGACAACATCTCGAGTCTGAAACTCCAGTCAATACAGCTACAGGAGACATGAGAGAATAAAGACTGTTGCTCACTTCTGGGATAACAACAGACAAAACAGACAAATGTTCAGAGTGTCACCACACTCTTCATAACTGTATACCACAATTTGTAGCAACAAGCATAGGAAACTTTTACAGATCAGGTCTGTAAAAAGTGTTCATGTAAGTTTTCTTGCTATAATTTACTGCCTGTAAGAATAAATTTGTATCCATACATAGAACATTTCTGCCCAAATTGTGCCCACAGTGTAAAAAGGTTCCAGTCACTGGGGAACATGCTGTAAATGGGCAGTCTGAGTTCCAAAAGAACAGAGTTACCCTTCTTCCACAGCCCTGACAATTACCAGATAGTTGTTGGACTGTCTGGAGAGCTGCCTACAACAGCAGCCTCTACATCTAAGAAACCAGCTGAACTTGTGAAGAAATACTGCCAAATCTTTACAAAAATGGCCCCAGAGTTGTGCTGATTCAAAGCATGTTTGCTTTCCATTTTAGCATACTGCTTGCTATAGCAAGATATACAAAATATAAGATTAGAGAGAAAAAGAAAATCACCTTTTGGGAGAGCAGAATACAGAACAATCTAGTTATCCCAAAGTAATGGGAGGAGAGCAAGCAAGGGCTTAGTGCTATGTGACATCTGGCCTACTGAAGGTAAATCCAGCAGGAGTGATGGTAATGGTACATAAACTGTGAATGCACTGACAAACTTAGCATATGACAAGCTTTTTTTTTAAAAAAAAAAAAAAACCTGTTAGTGGGAAATGTGTGTCTGAATGTGACTCGGCCACAAACCAACAACCAGCCTTTGGAATCAGCCGTTTGTGAATCAGAAAGAAGAGCTAAAGGAACGTGCATAGTCAGCCCAAGCACCCTTCTTAATACTAAATCCCCATCCTCACTGCCTTCACTTCAACTGTACATATAAACACAACATCACATTCAAAAGACTGCCAAAAACTGGGAATTTTTCCCCCCTTTCCTCTGGGGATCACATATTTACCGACAAGCTGTTTATTCATGCACTCGTCTAGAACTCATGACAAGAACCAGACTTTTGGGCAAAAAAAATTCACCAGAAACAAGTAAAAGACAAATCAAATCAGTTGAGGTAAATGCAAAATTTAGCAGTTGTCAGTACATATGGGTTTCAGTTAAATAACTCAATTTCCTTTCCTTAACCACAGTTAATAGTCAGCACAGGCTCATTAATAATTTTCTAAAGAAACCGGAAAGCCACTTACTGAACCAAGCCTACTGTTAAACTCACTTACATCCACAGTACCTTTCAATGCAAAGATGTATACTATAAATACTGTCCTTTGGTATGCATTACTGTTCCCACAGACTGTAAATAATGTATGTGGCTTGTGGAACCATAATCTTAATGGTTCAAACAATATTTTAAAATGCACTATGGCTTTTGGCAAATTACTAATGCACACACGTACTATATATACACACCAATGTGCATTAATAACCAGTGTACCAACACACTGTAAGTGTACTATATTTACCAGTGTCATCCAGAGCAAAAAACCAAAAGCAGCAATCAATAACATAACCTCTTGTCAGCTGTTTCCACACTTTCCCAAACTGTTTAATTTACATGTCAGACAACTCTAAATATCTCCAGAACAGTGGTCCTCAAGGACTGGCCTCACCAACTCCTATTGCATGCTGTCTTCATATGCTTGGTCATTTCCAAATTCAGCACAGGAAAAGATCCAAACTATGAGTAACAATTCTCCTGGAACAATCAAGAAAAAAATTAACTTTCTGACAGTGTTTGTTTTTTCTCTGAAGCACATATTGTTTGTAATACTCATGGAGAAGGAGAAAAAAAAACACAAACATGTGCAACAGTTCTTAGCCAGTATGAAGCATTACTGGACTTAGAGGGGTTTAACACTAAATCTCTGCTGAGCTTCTTACATAATTCTTGGAGTGCAGTAATTTGCAGCAGATAATATAGATTTAGGTCAAAAATGAAAAGTGCTGTGCATTACAGCCCACATTTAGTGCCATTGACAACAAGGTTATTCCTCCTGGTGGTTATTCCTACCATTTCTCCAGGTATGAACCAGTTATCTACTTTAAGTAGTTACACCAATGCAGAAAAGTATAGGTCAAGTGTATATCATATGCAGCTGCTTTGTTGCAGGATTCCTAAAATCTTTTAGTACATGTGGTTTCTGGTCCTATTTTAGCAATCATGGTCCTAGCTGAACAAGTCAGTTCCATAATTTACCTCATTTGCAGTTCATTCTCACTACAAAGATTGACAGTTGCTTACAGAAAGCTAGAAAACCTGTGCATAAGTTAGCCTGCAATTTAAAAAAAAATGCTTTACACCTTGCAAACAGTTGCTGTTAGTTTCGTCCCATTTCCCACAAGTGTCCAGTTTGTGTTGCTACAACCCATTAAGGATGGAGGATCTCGGGTATCACATTGAGATTTTTAATCAGACAAGATGATTTAGTGTCGGGGACCTTGTCTTGAAACAATGAGGAGAAAGAGAGCACTTCAAGGGATTACGGAGGTCACAGAGGGAGAGGGCAACAGACCATGCCAGCTCTCTTCCTCCACTAGGTGAGAAGGCAGGTCATGCTGAGGATGCCATTTTGCACCATCTCTGGTACATTTGGAACTGCAGCCACACCGTACTGCTGTTCTGCTGTGCAGGGCTCAGAGAGACGTGACTAACACTAGCACTCCATCACCGTAACTCAGGAACATTGTTTGTGGCCTCCCTTCATTACTGTGGGGTCTCCCTTACACACACAGCCCTGCTTTTCCCCCAGTGGGCTAATGACAGCCATGTAATAGTACCCCCTCCCAACACTTCCTTTTCCTGTGGATGTTTCCATAGAGACCCCAGTGTAACTGTGGCACCCATGTTGCTTGGCAGTCCTCAGACAAACTGCAAGAAGCCCAGACAAAGGCACTTAGTGCACCATGCACAAGCTTTCTACACTAAAGCAAAGCATGAGATTTAGTCCATCACCCAAGAACTTAATACATAATACATTTGGATGCATTAAGAGAACAAATCGAGTGACTAAAGCGAAAAAGCAAATATCATAGATACCAGGATACTAACATGGAGATGGTACCTACAAACAGAATGAAAACAGCAGAAAAAAATGGGCACAAAATGCAACAAAATGCATATTTGTTTCCGTTTACACTCCTCAGGGAAGAAAAAAAAAAGACAAAATATGAAAAATGTGGCTAAATGAAATATTGAATGCTAAAAACAACTGTCATACAGTATGTAAGAGGCCAAATTTCACTGCAAAGTCAAAATCCAAACAATCTTTACATAAGATTATTCACGTTGAGTGTTTGAATTGTATTTTGCCCTTGTCAGAGCAACCCTGGACACAACGTTTAGACTTCAGATTTATCTCAGATTTATCTGAGACGTGAGGAAAGACTTAACAACAGTCTTCCTCTGTAGTGTTCTAAACAGGGCCGTGTTCGGGATCAGCCCGTTTCGTTGCCCTTGCACACCAGGGAGACTGGAATCCGGGAATAACTAAGGACTTACAACTGAGTGCAAACATCAAGACAGAAAGAGTGTAAACAGTGGGGACAATGGGGGACATTACAAAAAAGTCTGACCTTGGAAATAAAACAAATAAAAAGATGAAAGCAATAAAGAATGCTTGACTGCTGGCAAATCTGAAAAATTTTAGAAGAAAATGGTAATGAGCAAGTTTTTGAATAGCAAATATACCAGTTCGGGAGTATAAATTTTGTATTTTTAAATGCATCTGGCAGGTAAAATAGCAACCAGCCATGCAAAACATCAGTCTTAAATAGAACATGTGAATCCCAGTTTACCCATATTGTTACCTTCCATTACACATCACTTTCAGCAGTGTTATGTCCACACCACTGTCCTAAACTACCAAAGATGTAGTTTGTCATCTGCATGAAAGAAAACAAATAAAAACCTGTCAGACTGGAAAAGGTGTCTAGAGATACATGACTGAACAAGCTACACAAGTCCTAGATCAGTTTTCTGTAACCGGTTCAGGATCAGCCTACAACCTTTCAGTACAGTGAAGTCAGGTGAAACAGACATGTGAGGTCTTATCTTTGAAGGATCCAAGATAGCTGAACTTTTCAAAGTTACTATGCTGACCCACAACAAAGCTGAAGCATATTTTGCTCTCCCAAATCTAAGATAAGCAACATAAAACAAATTTATTGTTTCTACTGAGGCAATGCAAAGACAAGCTCAAGAGAAAAATTGCATTTTAATATTCTTCAATAAACAAACTAGTGAGTGACGAATGAGACTTGGTGTTGCCTTCAAACAAAAATGTATCCGACACTACTCCACCCCAAACTGCTGGGAAACAAACAGTCATTTTTAACAGAACAACTATTTTTTTAATCTAGCATTCTGACACAGCAACTTTTAATATCCTTGTCATAAAAAGGATTGAAGCTGTAAGCTTAAAAAAACACCTCTAACTGTTGGCTTCAATGGTAGTTGTGGATAATTGTTGACTTGCGATCCTATTTTTCCACAATCTAAAGGAAATCTTGTTCAAAACTACTTCATTTTATCAACTTATTGCTATCAGCATTACAACTCATACAGAACACGTGTTTTTATTGGACATATGCTGCAGAAATATAGCAGCAAAGTTACTCTGATGTTCAAGTAATTTTGGAAACATTACAGACATAAAACAGAGGTTTGTTCTGCAGATTGACTTTGAGAAGAGAACCTAGTTATCTTGGGGAGATCTGTGTCCCCCATCTCCAAGCAAGTTTCATTTGCTGATAATGTTGTGCAGCTCAGTTTTTTACATCAAAAACCAGACATATTGCTACACTACTGATTTGCACACATTTACATCTAATTTTGTAATTTCCTGGCAGTAAACCAGTCTATACTACACTGAGAATTTATTTCCTCTGACATTAAATTGTTGATATTAATTGTGTCTGATTCTGTACATATTTGTTGCAAAATTAGTTCTCAAGGAAATGACTCAATATTGGTACATCCCAATATTACTTTAAGGGCAAGGACACGACCCTACTACCATTTTCACTGACTTCACGTCTGACATTTCAAAAGGCCTTCAGACACCCCGCAAGAGTTCATCCAAATTTCAGCTTCAAAGCGATTCAGCTTCTTCTAAGAATCAAAAACCTCCAAGTTCCCAAAAACCGCGACACTAACTGAGGTGCAAATTCATCATCTCAAGTCTGACAGAGGTTCTGGGCTCCGTTCAGCTGTACAATTGTTCATAATTTACCTTACTAATTTCACCTCATGACCTATGAGCGTGACCAAACAGAGCTCCGCAAAAGAGCTCTTTGGCTGAACGTTTCCAGCTTCTCGAGATAACCAGGTGCCGTTTCCTGCGCCCACCTGATAGAGATGTAGAGCAAAACCAACACGTTGGTTTGGGTGGGTAGGCAAAGCACCTGTTCGCATTTATAAACACTGCTTTTTTTTTTTAAAAACCGAAACCAGGTGCTGGAAGCAGTCGGGCTATTTGGTTCAGCAAGCTCCTGCTGACAGGACTTGGCTGAAAACGAAAGCGATCAAGAGAACAAGCAATCCTCCTGCACAGCCTCGCACTTTATTTACTCAGGTCCACCTGTGCTACTTCCTGCCGAGTAAAATTCAAGACACTTAAGGAGAAGGTCCATATGTGGGTATGAACAACGAATATTGTCATAACCTACAGGGCTGTGTACATACAGAACGCTGGAGGAGATATAGCTTATAAAGCCAGGAATAAAACAAGGTTATTCAGCATACTTTGGAAATTGTATTCCATTTCAGATCCAGAGTTTCCACCACATGTGCAGTCGAACTAAAATCAATTGACGTCACCTTCCACAACATTAGTGTTACTAGTAGTTGCATCGGTGCAGATCTGCGGTGAAATGTACTCGGTTTTTAAATAACTTGACGAAGCACTTTTGCCGGAGTGGACAGCACTGTGGTGCAGCTCACTCGACTTGCTGTGCACACGTTACTGGGATCGGTTCCGTGGCGAAATCGCCTGTAAAACAACGCAGCGGCGGACGCGTAAAACCGCGAAGTCGGCAGGAGGCCGTTTCCGCCTGCTTTTGCCCGGACACCGCTGTCACAAACGGTACACGGCGAATACACGTCCACAACAAACCTCGTACGCGTAGGGGGGCAAAAAAAAAAAAGACCAAATGACCGAACGGGGAGGTAAATACCGCCACAGTCGCCGTACCTGCTGTTTGTCAAAATGCTCTCTCTCGGCCCCCAAGCTCGTCTCGGTCCTCCTGCTTTTCACCTTGGAAGGCACCTGTCGTATGGAATTCATCCTCCTCCGCAACCGTGGGCTCGTCCGTCTATTATTTTGTAGCTGTCGCTGTCGCCGCTGTTTGTTTCCACGCGTGGAGCACCGGACTACAAGGCGACGATCTGGCCGCGAGCGGCGTTCATTGGTCGCCTCAGGCTGGGCGCGACGACCGCAGCAGCACGAGGAAGCGGCTGAGCGCTGCGCGCGCGCGCCGGCTGCTCACTGCCGCGCGCCGCCGCCAGGCTGCATCTTTCTGCACGCGCAGCGATGACATCAGGCAGCCGCGCTGGCCCGCGCGCCACGAAATCATACTTAAGGAGAGGAGTGGGGGGGCTCTCTCCTTCTCCAGCCCCAAGGTTGGATCTTACAACAGCACTTCACGTCCTTTACTGTCAATGTGTACAATAATATATTTATACATATAATATAAAGAAATCCTGCACAAGCATATAAATGTACTTTAACTGACCATGATACAATATTCATTCTATATTTATGAGTTTTTAAAAATGATAAACGCTTAAAAATATGCATTTTCTTATACCCGATGATTTTATTAAGCATAAATGTTTAAGTATTTCAAGGCTTTCAACGAAATGCTGCTTTTATTTAGCCGTCTTCAAAATGTTCCCTACAGCCATGGACTGAAACATGCTCTGAATTCATGGCTACAGCCTGTATAACGTATGTACTTTTTGTGTATTAGTTTATTGGAATTATTTAAGGACAAAGTGTGAAAATATTGTCAACTCAGTTATCTCATATTTCCATATACTCTATAAGGATAATAAAAGGTTTATATATGCTCGTTCATGAGTTCTGTATTTTCACAAGCTGCTAATGAAAATCTAAATAAAGAACAAAGTAGTTCTGACCTTGAATGAAAGACTTGTATGTTTAACAGGAATTTAAAATAACAGGTGTATTCTTATGGACTGCATTGCAAAACTGGTTTCTCTGCATCTCTTTCAGTCAGGAAAGCTTGGGAAAGTTTTGATTCTGTACCTTTTGTTGTTCCAGACAAACCTAAAAATATATATTTAATATTTAAATCTATAATTTGAAAAAAAAAGTAATATTTTGGAATAAGAAGTGTAAGCGGGCTGAAATTTTTATCAGAATGACTTTTATTGTCCCACTTTGTTGGAGCTCCACCCAAGTTTTAATAATTCCAGTGTGATCAGAATTGTTGATTTTTGGAATGAGCATCTACAGGCTGTATGCTAGAATTTAGTTATACTTTTAAGATCTGCATTAAGCAAAGTAATAGGACAAAAGCGGGAACATTTTTATCTTTAGGACAGGATAGGATGGAACTTTATTAATCCCTGTAAGGAGATTCACCTAATTTAAAGTTACCATAGATTAACTGAGGTTGAATTTCAAGAATCAGGGTTATGACCCTCTTTAAGTATGGTTATTATTATTACTATTATTATTTGCTCATCTTAATACAAGCCATACATAGGGCCAGAATTTCTTACTTAAGTCTAAAAGAAAGCCACCCAGCCCTGAGGTTTTTCCCAAAGGAACCGATTAAATAGTTTTCCAAATCTTCTCACATGACTCAATTAAAAAAATGAATCATTTAAAAAAAGAAAAGACCTCTTCGGAGATGTTTGACACCGATAACCTTTAAAAATATAATTGTATTTCTTTATCTGCGCCTTCTACCTTGGTAGTGTAAAAGGGCTGCAAAAGTTATCACTTACCTGGGGGGTTGTACTAGGGCCAAGGATGTTTGTACAGTCTTAAGAAAAACCTAATTTTTCTTCAGTATATAAGCCATTAGATGATTATGCTTATTCCAAAGTTTATAATAACTTTGTTTTGTAACAAACAGTAGCTTTTTACAGTGACTGGTATGATCCAAAATACATTACCTTTCCACTGATTAACAGGATCCACTTTGTTTGGGCTGGTCACTCTTTATGTTCTTGTTCTAAGTTCTTAACTTCTACTTTTTTCTAATCTTGTAGGATCTGATTATATGAATGAAGCTGTTAAAGGTAAAGTTATAAATAATATAGTAGAGGTATAATTAGTAGCAAGAGTACAGTTCTCAGTAGATGTTAAACAGACCTGACCTGGTTCATATTCTTAAGGATAGCAGAGGACACTGAATTAAAGGTGAGTGAGGATTTGTCTAGATTATCATCTTGTGTACAGTTAAAACCACCCGCAATGCACCCCAGTCCCTTACAGTTAAATAATGACACCTTGTGGGACATTAACTCTGGAATGTCCTCATTTTGTAGTATAAAAAATTTAAAACTGTCCCAGCTTTAGATGATTATCTACTGTTCTCATCTAACAGTTTGGAGCTATCAGAGAAGTTTGGCTTGTTCATCGTCCTGAACCTCCACCTGTATGACCTGCTGAGTGGAAGAGAGAGACAGTCTGCCACACCTTTCAGTTCCCATCCAAAAACCTAGCTCTTGCCTCCCAGAGGTGCCCGTTGCCACCCAGAGGAACTAGCTGCTGCGTTGCTGACATTTGCATTACATAAATATAATATAGTTATGCCCTGATATTGTGGCAAGTCCCCCTGTTTGCTAGACAAGGTAAGTCTCTGTATTTAGGATAAAATAAAATTATGCAACAATTTCTTCCTGGTTATTAGATTACAAGGAAGTTTTATAATGAGAAGCTTACAAAGATTAGAACATCATGAATACCAAAAAATATCTTTCATTGTGACCTTAGGGCAAAAAACAAACTAGAAAGAAAAAAGGATAACAACATATTGCTGTTGTTGGCATAAAAAGGGAACATATTGTAAAATTTCGAGATAAAATGTGAATGTTTATTTTTGTTACTTATGATAATAAAATTCTTATCCTTAGGAGATAAATAAAACCAAAAAAGGTGTTTGTGCTCATGTTTTCACAGGGACCCTAACCCTTGATTCCATTTGCTTTTAATGGACTTTTGCTTCATTCTCAGCCGGGTCAAAACAGGCAGAAACACATACCTCTTCTGGTAATATGTGGCATGATAGCATGGTGTCACTCACTTCTTTCCTTTTCTACAGCGCACCAGCACGAGGGATTCAGTCAGTGTGCAGCTTGTGGCCAGATAAGGAGAAGACCACATTCTGTAAGTGGTTCAGCAGACAGGAAATCCAAACCTTTCCCACACATACTGTCTTTCTATGAACAATGCACAATAACTTAGCTATGGTGATACAATTAAAGTGCATTGACAAAAATTGTATACAGGCTATACCTAAAGTAATTTAATCCAGCCATGTGGTACAGCTGAACAAAAGGGACAAAAAGCACAAGGGTGCCAGAAATGCAAGTTTACTTGCAATTAAATTTACATGTATTCATAGAAAAGGAAGCTTTTTTGATCCAGACCAACTTTGAATTCAGAGTATAGAAAAGTGTAAACAGATATGTTGTATACACAAACACACAACTGTCAAAGCGCTGGTATTTTTGCTGGTACATGTTGCTCAAATAGATGCTTTAGAGGAGTCATCATCTGACAGCAAATAAAAGCTTAAAGACAAATAGGCCTAAATGGGTTGGCCTTTAAAGCCCTTGTAAATGCTGGGAGGGATTCAGCAGGATGGGAGGATTTTGTTCTACCACATTCTGGGCAGAGTAAAGTTTCCTTTTTGGACACCTGATGAATGGGACAAGCAAGCACTCAGTCACTGAACAATGCTATGCCCTCTCCTGGGATGCTGATCCTTTGACAGTCCTTTCCTGGCTGTTACTAGAGTCGTAAACTCAATAAGGAACTGCAGAAAGCCAATGGTAGGTTGAACAAACCTGGAAAAACAGCATGAACGCAACTTGGAATTTGCTTAATGTGACTTTGACTCCTTTGCAAAGTGCACAGCGCCAGAGGACCAGTCTTGCCCTACGCCTGACTGCACTGAAATAGGGCTTCGATTTCAACAGCTGTGGGTTTAGTGCAAGTGGTGAGTTCCTGTCAAGGTTCTTTATTGTCACATTGACTTAGCTTAAAGAAGAAATGATGGTCTCCACTCTGTTGGCCTATCATTTCAACCAACCAATTACATCTGAAATGTGGCTAAACCAGTGTTCCCATAGATTAATAGGAGCCAGAGCACTTCTGGGAGCTGCAGATTTCTATACTGATTCTCAAGAAACCCTCATGTAAATGCAGAGGGACCCATGCAAGGCTTCACTCTCCCTTCATTTTACCTGAGCTGTGTCCACAACCCCTTCCTATCTAAACATTCTTTTCAAACTCTGCATATTTGACTGCAACACCCTAAGCTCCCACACAACTAGCTCACACTCATTGGCCTTTTGGCATTTTCCGAAAGACACTCCTCATGCGAGTTCCATTAAAGAGCAAATAAGTCTGAGTCTCTGCAATTGGTGGAATGCGGCCTAGTGAGAGGTGATCGCGGTGTGACTTTACCACACAGTTACACAGTCAGGGTAATGTGATGCAATAAAGGAAGGTATGTGAGAGGCTTCATTTAACCACACGGAATCAGTGCAGAAAAATGGCCAGGAATGAAGGCATGCTGAAACACTGGACTGTTTAGAAAGAGCACCTTCAACCCATTAAAATGCCCGCAAACTGGAGGAGTAAAAAATGTATGAGCTCTATCAAAATAAATGAAGACAAGAAAGTCAGGGTTGAGTACAGTCAATGCAGTCAACTTCGCGTATTGTGGTTAAGGGGAAAATACTTTGGATGATGTGAAGATGTGAACAGAAAGGCCACCCCCAACGAGCGTCTCCGTCACTTTTTTCCACCATGAAGTCCTGATCTCTGGAGTTTGTGCTCAGTTCAGTTTGTTACTGAACGACATCTGTAATAGTTTCGCAGCAGATCGGTTAAATCTTTGGGTTTTGCTGCAGGCCTCTGACAGAAGTGAGGAAACTGCAGGTGACTTCCTGTCAGCAGTGCCAGATGTGACACAGCTTTAGTCAGCACCCTCCATCAGCTGCTGCGGTGTGTTTTAGTCTCATGTATTTAATTTTACAAACTGTGTAAAGATTCAACTGAAATTACCGTGATCTTGTAACTCTCAAGTCACTCTCTAAGTTAAATTCTAATGGCAGTAAAAGCTTCTAAATATATATTCAGTGGCTATTTTTCAAGGATAAAACAGCTAAAAGAAAATACTTTTCTATCCATAGTTTTGTCAAGTTACTAGTGAAAAGTACATGTAAATGTTTCATTTTCCATTTATTCTACAAAATGTACTCTGTGTTTCAGCAAGACATCTAATTTGGTTGTTGCAACCGTGGGCTTATCCCCATTAACCCAACTAAAATAGCTCATTCTGTAGTATTTGGCTCTTGAGAGGTGTGTGGAAAAATTCATTCTGCAGTGTCACTATGAATCGTATGCAAGCGGAACACAGCTGTGAACATTCCAGCTCTTGAATGGTCTCAGAGTTAGAAAGATGACGCAGTCCTTCAAGAAGTTTCTTGACAGGAGATTCTGAGGAGCTTCTAGCCTTACACTTAACCTTTGTGGCACAAGAAGAAAAACATAAAATCAGCATGCACGACTACTATGACTATTGAAGGGGATTCATATTATTCCTTCCGGGTCCAGGAAATTTGTTCCAATCTGTTTGGAGACAGAGAGCAACATTATTAGAAAAATGCAGAACAGCCTAAAATGTTTGGGAGCAATGCTAGGAGGGGGATATAATAGTAATAAAGCTGGAGATGCAGCAAAATAATGCTCATTTGTTGGTTAGTTGTGAGTCTATGACATAAAAATAGGTATAGGTGGAGAGGGATACCTGGTGCAGACCGTTGTGGACCAGACCAACTGAAACAGAGACTGCTTTCCTTTCTGAGAACCTCCTCTCTTATAAAGGGGCAACCAGCACAGTGACAAAGGGGGCTGCTCCGCATCTACAGTATGTGACTTCTTAAATTTAAGTAAAAATTTTTTGACGTTAAACATTGTTAATGACAGACTAGAATACATAGTGGTGTTTAATTTAATGACTAAATGGTTGTGTTTCTAGGCCTCTCTGAGCCAACATGCCAGAGGCTTTGCCAGGCTGGCTCCACTGCAGGGCAAACAGGCTTTCTCACATTCCTTATCCAGCCCGCCACACCCCACCCTGCCCTAAACCTCCCTGCCTCCCTCAACAAAGGCTTCAGTTTCCCAGTCCACCCCTGTGCACCCCTTGTATTGTGGGACTCAAAGGTTGGCTAACAGTATTTACTTCCATTTGTGTATACTGTAAATGCCACCATAGTGCTACTTACACACCATTAATCTCTCACAATGGACAAGAGGCCCTACATTACCAAGTAGTGAATGTTGTTTTAAACATGAGGTAGAAGAACATAGATGGAATTGTTTTGATATTTAAAGTCTACAGGCTTCTATAGAAGGTTCATAGGATGGCAACCTATAAATTGGAAGCATTCGATTCTGGTCCTGGAACAATGAAACCCGCTCTCCTTACACCAGTGAGAGCTTGAAAAAAATTCAATAGGTTTATGGGTTCAACAAAGTCGGTACAAGACTCAAACATGGAGACTGCAGTCAAACACTCCTGCTGTGAATAAGGTAGGCAGTGCATAATTACAGTAGTTACCTATTTTAAACAACAGTAGGGTATGTGCCAGTCACAAATGTTTCGGCCATCATTTCTGCAGCATGCAATGTGGTGAAATCAGAATTGAACAAATTGGTTTGGTCATACTCACCCAGAAACCTATAAGGACTCAAGGACAAATAAAATAGGTGCTAGCCTACAGGAAGACATATTTTTATATAGCAACAGATTATGCATAAAAAAAGTTATAGAAATGGTTTGTTTCTAAATTACATGACTGACTGATATGCTCATGCAAATGTTGGAATGTAAGGTAATTGTACAGTTAAAGCTGTCAGGGCAAGTTATACAAGAGGGGCCAGTTTTACTTGGGGGAAGGGTTACATAACAATGTTTTAAGAGACAAAAATAAAAAAGGGCAAAAAAGGAAAATAGTTATGACTGAAACTAGAGGCACTTTGCCTCAGAGAATGATAGCTCCAGATTCCAGGAATGAACAGATGGCTCTCAGTTCCCAGCTATTGCTATTAGGTTACAAGGTCTTGGCTAAGGGAGGAGATCAAGTGTGAGCTCTGAATGCTATGTGAGTCCATCTGTCTGTTGGTGTCTGTTTGAGTGAGAGTTTAAAGCGGAACTTATGCTATATACATGTGAAAGGACACTTGACTGAGGGTCCCCCACCATTACCAGTAAATATTATGACTACCTTTAACATGAACTGCCTGTGCTTCTCAAGCTCCTTTACCTATTTGGCCAACTTAACGCAGCCCTTCTATAGCATGGCCTTAGGCTTGTGGAAACAAGTGGGAAGCTCCAGGATGTGGTCAACTGCCTCTGTCTTGTCCATATCCTTATTGAAAGCACAATCCATGAGCATTGCGTCATTGCTCTGACTGCATGTCACACGTAAAATGTAAAATTACAAAATCTAATTGTTCCTGTACCATACTGCTCTGCTGTGCGATACAGTAAGATGTAAGGGACATAGCATACTCTGTTAATATCTATACAGTTTCCTGACTCGTGTTTGCTTTGTTCATATGCGGCCGTGCAGTGTCTCTATTTTAATCTCGTAAATAAAAGTACAGTCTAGCAAAATAGAGCCAAAAAACAAACATGTAGAATGAAATGAAAATAAATAAGGTAATAAGGAAAGTATTATTTTTCCCCATTTAAAATAATGTAAAATAGGCTCCTGTTATGCACAATTTCAATTTGTGCAGCATTTTCAGGAACAAATGTGTAAAACAGGGTTTACCTGTGCATTATTTAAGTTGGCTCAAGTATGTTATCTACTTGCTGCAGAAGTAAAAGCTGCTTATGTGTCTACAGGCTGCTATTCTGAATGAAGGAGTGATGAGACCTTTTTACAGGATGTGTTTTTTTTTTTACAGTCATTGCAGCTAAAGGTGCAGCAACCAGTTACTGATCAGGAAGGGAATTTACCTTTTGAAACCCACGAATATGCATTTCCTTATCTTCCACAACATGGAACGTGCATAAAGAAATACTGATGTCACTTTTGTCATTAATACTTTTTCATAATATTGTATGCCACCATCTAATAAATCAGCAAGTAAACACAGGTCATGTCTGCTCTGCAGCATTTTGTAAAACTGATGAATATACAAATTTTTTGTAAAAAAAAAAAAAATCTTCATATATTTGAAATGTGAGTAGCAAAAATATAGATATACATGTACAAATAATATAAATGTAAAGCTAAAAAAAAACAAAAACAACAACATAGTGATGGGATGAGTTGCATGGCTGGTTTCTGATCAAAAAAACACATAAGGAATACCAGTGGGAAGGAAGAAGCTGTAAAAACAATACCTCTGACATTTTAGAATATCGAACAAATTTAAATGAAACCATATAAACAATTTCCATGTGTTTCACGTTTATGAATGTTCTTAAGAGTTAACAAAAAAAGAAAGAAAAAACACAATTTGTGACTTCAGCATGTCTAAGTGCTGTGGTGGTTAAACATGGGGTGTCCCCATAGAAACACTCTCATCTTTGCTCCTATGCTTCTCCATGCTGCTTCCATCAGACCCCAGCCTTGTCAATGGGGACTGTTCTCCTGGGAAAAAAAAAGGGGGGAAAAAAAAAAGAAAATTAATATTATCTCACAGATTTACATATTTTATCTCAAAACTTCAGCTGTGAACAAAACTCTAGAAATCTGGCAGTTTCTAGCCATGGGTACAAGAATGAACACCCACTGTATCAAGCATACTGATTTGTAGGCAAAAAAAAAATTCACATTCAAGGTACAGATGGCGGAACCTAAAACAAGTCCCATCTTTTCTTCACTGAGAAAATGTGATTCAACACCAAAATCCAAAATGTCAGAACTACTTTGGAGACCTTAAAAATCATTTACAAAATAGTTCAAAATGGTTTATATCTGACATAGTTAACTTTTTCTGTCCTATTTCCCTGTTATCATTTATCTAATATTTCCTTTTTATTGTATTGTTTTATTCTGTCCTTGACAGCACAATGGTGTAGCATCTCACTGCTCCATTACTGTGGCTGAAGTGCATTTGAAACCAGCTCAGTCTTTATGGAGTTGGCATGATCTCCCTATGTTCATGTGTATTTTTTTATTGGGTGGTTTATGGTCCACCCACAGTCTGTAGTTGCACATGAGATTTCAGATCATCTGAACACTGACTGTCCTCTGTTGTGTATATGAGTAAGTGAATTGGTGTGCGTAACTGCCCTGTGACAGGTTGGTGTCCTGACCAGGATGTACCCTGCCTCACTCCCTGTGCTTCCAGGATAGACTCCAGACCCCTGTGACCCTGCACCGGATGAACAGTGACTAACAATAGATCAATGACTGGATGGATTCTCTTGTCCTTTTATAAGAATTTTTAAAAATTCCTTCTTTAGTGTAAACTGCTCAAAATTATTATTACTTAAGGGCAGCATGTTAGTGTATGAAGCAGTGCTGTGGTCTCAAAGAGCCTGGGTTATTCAGACATAGGTTTGAATCTGGCTGAGTCTGTGTGAGTTTTAATGAATGAATTATTTGTGTGAGTTATTGAATTATTATTTGAACACCAACAAATGAGGAAATTAAAGTAATTGAAGTAGTAACCTGTAAGGTTCATAATCCCTCTCAAGTATTCATAATAATCAATATTTCTGCCACGACGACACAGTTGTTTTCATATGGAACATAGTGTTATGCTAATTCGGAAAATAAAAAAATGCAGCATCATTTGTTTGGGTTACAGCACATAAAATGCAATAATCATAACCCACAGAAAAGGTATAGCCCACCAAAAATGAAATTAGAAGGGAAATGAGTCTACTGTAAATAAATGAATAGCAAATCTTTTGAAAATAATGAAAGAATATGGAAGGTGTTCATTGCAGTGCAGTTGCCTTTTTTCTAACTCTTTTGCTTTCAGAATTCTTATCTACCCTCTCCATCAAGACCTTGGCTGCCAAAACACTTCATTATGCTGTTATCCCTCATGCCAACGATGGTTAAATGTAATATGGTAAATCAAAACTAAACACAAAATCGAAAAATGTGTACACGAACAAAAACCACAAATCAAAGCAAACACATGGAGTAGACTGAGCATCTTGTAGTCAGCTGCACGGCAAGGTTTGAATTTTTGGAGTAGGATCACATTACTCCCCAAATCAAATTCACAAAAAGTTATGCAAAATGTATTCACATTTATTTTTCCCTTTGCATCCAAATCCTGTAATTTAAACAAATTATAAAGCAATGGATCAGTAGAAATGTAATAATCTGAGATACAATGTTTTCAAAACAGTGTTAGTATTTTGGTTTTCCACGGAACACAGAAGTTATAATACTAACCTTGTGTTTTTATGGTGCAGAACAAAGGTTTTGTGCCATTCGCAAAGGGCCTCTGTTGACTGTGTGATGTTTCAGAACTCTGTATGTTAAAAACAAAATGGAGGCAGTTACATTATACAGGTTAAAAAAAAAATCCAGCTAAGATAAAGAGCTAAAAAATAAAGGTGCGTAACTACATAACAACATGTATTAACATTAAAAATGACATTTATGAAAACCCTTAATATACATAAGAAACTCATTTAAATTGCTGGATGTGATAACTAATGTTCTGCTGTAAGTAGATTCATGTTTTACATAAAGAAGTTTGCAAAGATTAAGACATGAGATGGATTGGGATACCAACAGAACCTTTCTTTTTCACAGCATACTTCAGTGGCACAAAATGTACTTGCCAAAAACAGTTAACCATGAAAAATGTATGACTTTGGCATAAAGTGCAAAGACTTTTTGCTCATGGTGGTAAAAACCACACAATACAGCATTTACTGGATATTTACCATATTCTTATGCTACCTTTTAACAAATCAGTACTCAATAAATTGAGTACATGGTGGGGCACCTACACTGTTCTCTGCATTGATTCAACTTTTGCTACACATATGAAGTCTGCATGCTCTCCCCATATGTGAACAGATCCCCCCACAGTCCAAAGACATGCATCTAAGGTCGATTGGTCAGTTTAAACTGTGTGTGTGTGTGTGTATGTGTGCCTTTGGACTGTCATGACTGCACTGGACAAGCAGTTACTCCTAGTGTTTGGTTTCAGGAAGTAGGGCTTATTACTGATTCTGTACATTTTTTATGCACTTCTACTTAACTTCCACACCTGACTGTGTATACCGCTGCTCTGAAAATGTGTGGAGTCATGTGTGGTGCTGTGGCTCATGTTTCTCCTATCCAGACCTCCTACTATAACCTGGGGCTCAGCCAGCACATGGTCACCTGATGAGCACTGCACAATTGCTTCGTATTAAAATTGTGAAATAAAATTGGTGTCTTTGGTCACATGCTTAAGCAAAAATAGGAGTAAACAAAAGTTTAGCTACATTTAGTTTACTTGTTCAGTTTATTGTCTTCCAATCACACTCCATGATTCAATTTTCCCTCAAGACCATTAAAATGCCAAACAACTGCAAAAATCTATACGTTTGATTATTAATAAATAAAATTCACAAATAGGAACTGAAAATAAACTTGGAAGCTCTCTTTAAAAGACCCATATGACACAGAATGTGTTTTGCCCACTCCACAATATATGTGTGTGTCTGTATGTATGAGTGTGTATGTGAGTGGCATTACAACAGTAAGAACAAAGCAAAAATCAGCTGGTGTGTTGTTCTTAACTATGGCATGTTTTGCACATCAAGCAGTGATCTGCTATTTATGTTATTTATGCTGTTTATTCCCATAAATATGAACATACCCAGTGCTCTGTCCCATGTACTGTATGTACTTTTAAAGCACCTTAGTAACAAATGTGTGTATGTATGCATATATACTCACAGTATGTAACCTGGCTGCTTCATTCAGCTTTAAGCACCTAACAAAATGGACAAGGGAACAGCAAATGAACAAACAGTTTAAAAATAAAACATTAAACATTATACCTCAGTTGTGTCCGTTTTAAGCAACTGCTAATAAAGAGAAAGAGCACATGGCTTTGTGATTTTTTTTTTACCATATATAGGACCACTACAAATAAGTTTCAGAATTTGCACCACATGCAATGACAAGTTCCAGTTTCTCTAAATACAAACCTCATTTCAAACATATAAATTCACATCATTTTCTATTTATAAACAAATCATGAGAGTGCCGATTTTCCTTTCAGCAAGGTTAGTGTGCTATGCATTCAGTAAAAACCCCAATCATGGCTACGATCAGGGTTTAGCTAAAGCCTCTCTTAAATAGATGCCCATGGTAGCTTTCATACACCTTGTGTAATCCAGTCTGAACCACAGTTTAACTTTCCTACAAAGAGAAAAGTTGCAGCTGCATGGTCTACTCCATCTTCTGCTGACTCCTCTCCATCTACTCCATGTCTGGGTCAGGATGGGCTCTGTCTCTAGTGTGCGCAACCATGTTCCCCTGCCTACACCTGCTTCTCTGTTACCAGTTTGACACAACATAATCTTAATGCAGCTGTTCAACATCTGCCTCAGCCATTGGCTTTTCCTCAGAGTGGGCAAATGTGCGATCCAGTTGCTGTAGAGTGGGGCATACTCACTGGATGGACGACCCCCCACCTTCATGCTGCCTGAGTGCTTCCTGGGTGCACTCAAGGTTCAGTTCCAGGAGTTGCAGGTCATTCTGCTGGTTCTCGCATATCTAAAGGCACACAGACACACAGAGATAAGCATAAAGAGACATACTGTACACACGCCCTCAGTCTCACAAATCTACCACCACATCTACTTGGGAAATATCACATCCTCTATTTATCTTTCCCTTCTACTCTTTCGATCACCCAAGAAATCACTGTTTGCACAGTCAATTCCTATAAACAGAACACTTGTCATCGCACTCAACCCTTAGTTCTCTGTTAAACTTTCAAGTTTTTCCCAGTCCTCCTTCATCTTTCTCTTTGGATGACTTAGCTTTCCTTCTTTTTCAGCGAACTAGTTAACATTCAAAATTATTCTGCTCAAAAACCCCCTCCTCCTCAGCACCTTCTTTTTTACGTGACTTTCAGACATTACTCAGACAGAAACTACAAAAGGACATCTTTCCTCCACATATTGTGGGATGCAGTATTTTGGCTAAGGCTATAAATACGTTTTTGTTCTTAAAGGAATGCTGCTTAGTCAGTTGTATGTAGAGTTCTCTTCTATGGTGAAGCAGGCAAGTATCACTGTAAAAACCGTAAAGCCTTTATAATCTGTATAGTACAAAAATGGTGGGGTTTTGAAAACACAATCTCACCTTCATCCCAATCAAAAGCATGCAGACTGGAGCAGCTGAAAATGTATGAGCTCAACTGAAACTGCTGCACATGAGAAAGTACACCTTGTGTGGAACAGTGCTATCTGCTCTAACTACAGTTGGGCATCCTCGGTCAAACTTCACATTTCACTGAATCTGTAAAGGAATTTTTATGATACACATTTTGCAATGGACCTGGACGCAGTAGTTGGGTGTTTTGCCATCAGACACCCTTGCTTAGGTGACCCAACCAGGGACCACTATATTGAACCCACGGTTCACCTCTCCCCTCTGCAATCTCAGTAACAGATTTGATGGTCGTCCTCACCGCCTCCTTACTGCCTGATAACTCAACACATTGTATTGTAGATCGTATACAACAAGGTTTCTTCAAAGCATTTCCTGCCTACTTCAATAGGCAAACACTTCGACCGCCATTCTTTAGAGTGGTACTGCTGCACCACCTCCTCATACTTCAGCTTCTTCTTTCACTGACCTCCCCGTTACATTCTAAACATGGAACTATAAGCACCAGCAAGATGAAATGTTTAGAACCTTCAGACAGTAGAAAAATGTCTTTCCATGACATTTCTATGATGGTATCCAGAAATCTAAATTGCTGTCCTAAGTCAACTGTGAACTACCAGTCATGTGCCATCATCAGAAGGTTTGATATGGCCTTTAGGATGATTCTACTTCCTCCCAGAAAAATGCAATGGTTGCCTTTCCAACCAGCAGGTTCTACAGTGTTCTGCCCCCTACTCTGCCACAGCTTTGAACAACTGGACATGCTGTCACTCACAGCATCCCTCAGTTATGTTCTATTGCCTGCTCCCAGCTACTTCATGTTATCTGTTGCACCCCCCCCCCCCCAATCCTTGTCCTAATGCATCCCAACAATCCTTTGCTGTTGTCAAGGTGACACAAAATATTAAATAATATTCATATTTTATAATTAATATTAAAGAATTTAATATTAAATATTAAATTTTCCTTTACAAATTTTGCCAATGAGATTAAACTAGAAATTAGCAACCACATTCTGGAATATTTCTTCTAAGTCAAGAAGAGTCTGGAGGGTAAAAATGAGATTCAGTCACATCAGCAACATGCAGAACAAGGTTGATGGAGAATAGCATAGCGGTTAAAAAACTGGAACTGTTACCAAAATATCGCTGTCATTAGTTAATTATTACTATTAAGTCTATGACCTGTAGATAGAAATGGAAGGGGTACCTGGCGCAGACAGTGGAGCTCCAATTCAATTCTCTCTTTCTTGGACCAGACCAGTTTCAGCAACTCCTTCTTCCGGTGCATCTCTTCACCTGCATGTAGAAGAGCAGCCAATACAGTGAGGGGGGGAGGCAATGCTGTGCTATTTTGTGACCTCTAAAAGCCACACAAATATATTTAAAAGTGTACAACTGTATGCAGTGATGTTTTATCTTCCCATCAAAATCTCTCAAATGAAAATGTATTTAATCTTAGTATCACTGCAACAAAACATATGCATACTTTAGATTACATATACACACATTTTTCAACTTACAGACTCATTTATGAGTAGAAAAGCATTCGTAACTCAATTTGTGCATACCTTGAAAGCCTCTTTTTTATGTCATTATTTATAAACCCTAATTATTTAATATGAAAAGTAGTTTGTAAAAAATTCAAAGTTACAGTAACATTTACATTACAGCTATGCATTAGGCCAATATATTCTTCTCCAAAGGAATGCACAAGTTATTTAATATAAAACACCAAGCTTTATGTACAACAGCTCTGAAAACACAGTTTGTTTGACACCCTTTTTTGACATTGAAATTTTATATTATACAAAAACACATCATTCAGTTACCTATAGAAATGGCATCGAAAAGCAAATACACTAGTTAGAGTAGCAGATGGTATAAAGAATAATTTATATCCCTTTAAAGGTAGTGAGAGGAAAAAGGGTCAGAAAAAGTTGGATTTGAGATCCTGCTTGAATGGAGGGAAAAAAGGGAGGATTTTAGCAGTTCTGAGGATTCTGTTCCACCACCCTGGGGGACAAAAATGAAAACTGGTGGCCTTTTAACTTTAAACTCCTAAAAAGCATAGAAAAGAGCACATAAATTATAAACACTTTGTAAAATTCACTGTTTTTTAAAAATATTTTATAGTTTTACTGTAAATTATATTAAACATATAATACAGAAAATTTAATTTTAATGTAAACTGTATTTTATAATTTCACTGTATTAAATTTATGAAATTTTGAGCTGCAATGAAAACAACACCAATTTAAAGTTTCTAAAAATGACTCCTTGAACTCTGACTCAATTCTGATGGTTGATTAATTTTTCCCCACAACCACATGCTACATTCATCATGTTCTGGAATTTTTCTTTATTAACTCTGCTTTTTCATTGTAATAATATGCCTTTTCTTAGAATGGCCAGGATTCTTCAACACCAGATGCAAGTTACAGAGAATGTGGAAGCAAATGAACTGAATGAATTAAGGTGGTGCCACACTCCTGTTTTTTGCTGCCACCTATTGGCTCAAAAGGTAAGCACAGGTTGCGTTTATTCTGACGTTCACTTAATTTTACAAAATAAAAAAGTAAGAAAACGTACAATCTGAGGGTTTTGTGTATATGCACAAAAAGGGTGCCAATTAAAAAAGGCGCTGGAAGGCCGCAGCAGAGTGGTTTAGCACACTGGGCTGTGTATTTGCAAATGGGTTTGAATCTGGCTCAGCCTCTCTAATATTTGCATGTACTCCATACGTTCAAGTGGGTTTTGTCTCACAGTCCAAAGATGTGTGTCAAGACTGTAGTGTGAGCAGGTGTGAGTGAATGACTGTGTAAATAGGTGAATGATAGCAGGGAGGTTAATGTAGTGTATTCAGCAATATCAATTTCCAATGGTCAAAGTTAACAGGTAAATTACTAGTTAGGAATAACTAAGTTACTTTGGAGAAAAATGTCTGCTAAATGAAATAAATTTAAGATTAAACAGTCAACACCATTCTTATATTATATTGGTTTTCTAATATTTATGGTTCTATGAAAGCCTGTGATGAACACATGTGTAGCTGTAGGTTAATACAATTTAACTTTAAACCTGACAAGAATTTCCAGCTTTTCTTTCACTACAAGTCTTCACTTTGGTCCAGATGGCCCCAATAACTCATACTTCATACCGAGCAAGGACAGCTCACTGTTCAGAATCTTATTCTCCTGTCTGAGGTGGAGCAGCTCCTCTTTCTGTGCATCATTCTCCACCATTTTCTCCTTCAGCTCCTCTGTAATAAAGCAGAGGTCTGGGTGGGTTTCAGAGCATCAAATGCAAGTCAGTGATAATTTCTCCATCACGTAGTAGGATGCAGTCATAATTCAGTGACAAAGGGCGCATAATAATATTCTCATACACAGAAACACAGTGCTGTGAAATAGTATTTGTCCTCTACCTAATTTTCCAGTTGCTAAACACTGTTTTGGACCTTTGATTTCCATCAACCCAAACTGCAAAAATCTGCAAAAATCAAGCTGGAGGAAAAAATTCTTAGAGGTACATTATTTCAAACTCCACAAAAATGCTGAAGATCTCTGGAGTCCGGAAAAGGGATTTTTAGTGCTTATCTAAAGATTTCTGGAGGTGTTTAGAGCACTAAATCTTAAGCAAACCACCTTCAGAGTGACAATAATCAAATGGAGAAGGGTTGCTGAATCTAAATAGAAGTAGCTTGGTAACATATCTCCATAAGCAAGATATAACACCATCAATGAGGTCAAGAAGATCCCTGGAACAACAGTGTTCTGACAGTGAGTGGCGTTGTTCTTGGCTGCACAGTATGACACCATGCAAAAATGAGATACATAGAACAGAAGCAAGACAGAGGACAGAAATATAAAAATTAATTTCCATTTCAAATAGTTGCAAGGTCATGCAACATGTACTGTTGTTCTGAGTGACAAATAAAAATGGCAACAATGACAACACTGATGGCACCAGAAGCAAGTTTGCTCCATATCCATATGAACAGATGGCTCTCAGCTCCAAGCAATTGGTATTTGGTAAGAAGCTCTCAGATGATGGGAGAGACTAAAGATGAGCATATATCGCCATATCTGTGTTTTTCTGTTTGTTTACAGTGGGTTTACACTACCTTTAAGATGGAGGCTCTCATTCATGGCCTCCCTGTAAGAATGCCTGTGCTCTTCAGTTTCCTTCAATGCCTTTCCCTCCCGAGAGCGGCACTGCTCCAGCAGGGCTTCCAGCTTATGAAAATGACTGGTGAGCTCTAGGATGCGGTTTGTTGCCTCTGTTAAGTCTGTATCCTGATTAAAAGAACAATAACACAAAACAAATACAATTTAAATACTAACTTTAAATCCATATCATTCATTTACTGTTAAAAACATCTAAAGAGTTTCTCATCCTTAACCTTTTTACATAGTCAGGACTGGTGTGGTCCACAGTCTATCCTGGAATCACTGGGTTCTAGGACCGGAGACCACGCCTTGGATGGGGTGCCAATCCATTGTAAGGCAGTCACAGAGGCACACATTCATATACATGCATACACTAAGAGCAAATTAAAGTGACCAATTAATCTGAAATGCATGTCTTTGGACTGTGGGAGAAAACTGGAGTTAAACAATTATAACTTACTGTTAAAAATATTGTTGCAAACAATTATAGGAATTATAGGAGATATGTATAAAGTTTATAACAACTGTTTTTATAGCAAGAATACACTAGTGAGGTATTCCTATATTGTATTCTGCCAGTTTTAGCTGTCAGAGTCGGAATTGATTACTTAAGGAAAGTGGATCTAGCAGTGGTTAAGGTGTTCCCATCAAGCATATTCATTGAGAAATGTGAATAAAATTACATTTTAACTCTAGTGTAGTAACTAGTTACTACATCTATAAAAGTAAAATGTGATTCCTTCCACTGTAGCATTACATAAAATAGCAGCAGAACAGAGTCAATAGTAAAAATAAATCAATGATGGGATGAGTAAATATGGTTATTCAGATCACTCCTTTCATTGATACTTTAAGTCCAACAAGGTTAAATACATTAGGCTGATGTGACTAATTTACAATAAAAGTTAGATAAGAAAAGGAAGCATCTTACAGTAATGCAGGGATGATGAAAAGGGATTGTAGTCCAATAAGACAATAGAACAGGAATAGGGCAGAAGAAGATTCTTCAGAAATATTAAGAGATCAAATAAAGAGTACAAAGCAGTAGGATCAAATATCATCAGAGTATGAGATTAAATTAAGCCACTGGAAGAAAATGCAATGCATTATGGTATCATTTGGTGAAGTATTAAGTATCAGAAGAATGCTGATAGCATTCAGGTCTCACCTTCAATGTAAGCATGGCCTTCAGCTCCTCCTCTCGAGCTTGTAATTGGCCCACTTGTGATGAAAGCTTCAGAACAGCTGTGTTCAGGCTCTGGTTCCTCTCCTGTTAGATCCAACATCTCTGTATCTATAAAGGGCAATCTCTGTTTGTTTGTTCTTTATGCATGCCTTTGTTCTTCAAGCCACAGATTTGAAATTTGCCACATGGGTACTTCTCACCCTAAGTGAGGTTTTTGCATTGTCAAGTTCATTAAACTCTAGAAAGTCAGTTTTGAAAACTGTACTGATGTGGTGGACAGTACCACACACATTTGGGTACACAGAGCTGGTGGAGAACACTGCACTACAACATAGAGAACTGGTGGCCAACACCCCACAGTGGTCATTCGGCAGAGCTGCTAATACAGTTGTACCTGAAGCTCCTGGCATTGGCTATCAAAGTGCTGCTGGTGCTGGCCAAGGTGGTGCAGTTCTTGCTGACTGCTTCCAAGTGCCAGCTGGCTGTCCTGCTTCTGTGTCTCCATGATGCGCACACGCTTGGACAAAGCCTGAATTACTGTGTTGCACTTCTGCAACTCACCTGGGTTGAACAAGGCAGAAAATGGCCATAATTATATGCATTACTATTATTATATACACATTTTTTGCAGGAGGCAATGACTTGTATCAAATGAGCGAAAGAAACAAAAAGGCCTAATGACCTTTTATGAATGAAGTATCTACCGATACCTCGCTGTTACACCATAAAAAAGCACCTACTTAATTTATTTATAATTCAAAGTTGAAAAAGTTTTTACTGAATTACTGAATTATAACAAAACCAAAATAAAATTCATTTTTCTTATCTCATGGCAGTAGAGCTAGTAGCATTACAACATCATAGCACTTGGGGTAGAAGATATAAATCTGGCTCAGTCAGTGTGTGGTTTGCATGCTCTCCCTTTGTATGTTTGGGTTTCCTCCCACAGTATAAAAATATGTATTTCATGTCAATTTGTCACCCTGCTGTGTGCTAGCATCCCGTCTTAGGAGTATAGCCTAACACCCAGTAATTCCAAGATAAGGTCTGGACTGCTGAGAGCCTGACCAGGACACAGCAGTTAGTAATTATGGATAGATGTTTTTATCTCTACTCCAAATGTAGACTGTAAAAAACTCAGATATAGAACGTTAAGTAAGCTTTTATATACATGCCCATTTTTGTTACTGTAATTGCATGCAATTCAAAAAACCTTTGAAAACCTCCATAATATAAAACTGCTTTATAGAATTAAAAACAACTGCAAAAAGTAAAACCATGTTAAAAAATGCCTACGTATGAAGGGCTGTGTGTATAATAAAGTTTTAAACTTTTTCAATATAGAATTTAGGGTGAACTTGGGTTGAGATGGGAACAAACTAGAATTTTTTTCCCTAAAAGAAATAATGGAACAATACCATTATCCAGTCTTTTAATATTCGGTTTGTTTTCATGAGTGAATTAGGACTGGTTAATGGGTAATGTGTACAGTAACCACGAATCAGAGCCTTCAAGTCACTGAGCAAGGTATTTTGTACTTCTTTATACAGTAAATGTCCAGTGCAATAAAAGGAAACCCGTCTATTACACAAGGAAATCCATCAATTTTCAGTAATTGGTTATCCAGTACGGATTAGCAAGGTGGGCTCCATCTTGGATAAGTTGTCACTTCATTGCACAGCACTCACACACAGTTACCCACATAGTCACACACTGAGGGCCATTCAGATTAACCTGTTTCTGGACTATAGGAGGACACCCGCAGAACATCAAACTATGCAAAATCCACAGAGAAGGGACCAGATGCACTACATGCTACACTCCTATGCAACTCCACAAGAAAATGAAAAAGGTTCAAATAAATGAATGCAGTGAAAATGAATTATCATGTGTATTACTTTACCATTCAATGGCATTTGAAGATTACTAAACTATAATTGTTATTGTACAAGTAATTAAGGGACATATGAAGCAGAGGCAACACATAAAGGCAGTTCTCACTTTCTTGTGATGAGCACTTCAGCTCCAGGGCCAGTACCCTCTGCCGGTCCTCCTCCCAGGCCAGGAGTTGTTTCTTGTGTGCATTCACCATGTCGTTCAACTCCTTGTCACGATCCTTCAGCTCCGAGAGGAGCAGCTGCAGCTCACGTCTCTGCCTTTGAACCGTGGATTTTATTATATCGTTAACCGATGCCTTAAAAAATAAAGAGAATGGATCTGAAATGCTAGTTGGACTTATGAGAAAGAGAAACATTTAAAATTGCCGAATAAGTAATGATTTTAACATCCATATGAGATTAAGTTTACATGAAACAATTTGCTGAATGGCAACACATTACTTTATTGTGCTACTGCCTTACAGGTCTTGGGTGTGCATTTGGATATGGGGTTGAATCCAGCTCAGTGTGTACCAAGTTTAAATATTAAATTAATATTAAATATTAAATTGTTCAGATGAGGAAATAAAAAGAATTATGGCTTTCTTTTCCATGTATAATCAAATATAAGCCTATAGAACACCAACAGAAAGATTTTCATGTCACTATTTAAGAATAATGGTGAAAATAATTCCTACTTTGTTCTTTTCTTTGTCATATTTCCTCTTCAATTATGTAATTGGTGGTTCATATCTGCAGGGTTGCAGTTTTGAATCAGACACCAGCTCTGTTTAAAGAGTTAGAAGTATTAGACTGGTTGTGCTTTGAGCAGATATTTGATGTACTTTCCGGCTGGGGATCGAGTCTGCTGGAGAGTTTGCTCATTGCTGAGATCCACTGGACAAAAAAAGAGGTGGAGTAGAGGTGGTGGTGGGTTTGAGAAAAACAGTCCATACAGGACATATATGCAATGTGCATGATTAACAGCAGGCTGTGGCCAGATGTTTGGTCTAACACTTCTGTCCTGAAGTTTAGTTTTTACAAAACTCCAGCTCTGAAGAGTCTGCATGCACTTTTGTGCATCTTGGATTTTATTAAGTACATCCAGTTTCATTCAAGAATTTAGGGAAATGCTGCTCCAGTGAATTACTGACTTTGGATACTACAGTAACTTAGAAAAGTGTCTGTGTATCTCATAGGTGAACCCTATGCAGGCCCCTGTGACCCTGAGTGCATAAGTGGTTGCCTATTTTGAGGCAAAATTTTTGTGGATGATGTGGTTTCTTGTACCTCGCACTGGAGTTTACGGAATCCTAACACCTGAGTGTTGTCAGAGGAAGTGTGAGGGTTGCCAGATGCTCGTCCTGTTGTGGGCTGTGTTCCTGCAGATGAGTTTTTGGAACAGGCTCTGGCGTTGTTCTGCAAACAAAACAAAAGCAGTCAGCGCTGAGATCAGTTGCGACCAAGTTTGTCAGCAGATTCTATTTAACCGTTTTCTGTAACATAAACTACAGTACCCATGAGAAGACCAAATTTAGATCAAAAGTGTTGGCAAATGAGTTCAAGTCTAAACACAAGAAACACTCATTGCCTGGAAAAAAAAGCAATTGGCAAATTTATGGATACAAAGAGGAAATTTAAACAATATGTTTTAGTCCAGAGTCAAATTATGTATTAAAGAGAATAGAGTATTATTTTTCAGTGGAAGATCTTCTTGGACATAAGGTGTTACCACCATTACTTTCTGTAGGATCTCTTATACAGTACAATGTACTTACCTTTTTTAATGGGGTGCTGTGCCAGGGATGCACAGGATTAACTGAAAGAGATTTGAAACATTTTTAAAAACTTGACAAATGTACTTACGTTTAGAAGAACTTACAGACATCACTGCTCACACAAACATAGCACCACTGTGGTTGCGTACCTTTGTCAAGGACAGTTTTCTGCTATGAAAAAAATATCTTACCAAGTGAAAGAATGGGTACTGTCGTTTCAGCTTCATTAAGTTTGTTTTCCATTGTTTTCCGTTATTTCCCGCATTATTCTTCACATGAACGTTAATGAATTGTTGCAGTTGGACTCACAACTGAAACGAAGTTAATATAAAAAACGAAGCTCTTTAAACAGGGAACGAAAAAGAACCGACAGAACAAAACTAAGTATCGAAGTTGCCACTACTTGAAACACCTGAGTCAAGTTGTCGAATGTAGCTTAGCTCGCAGTAATAGCACTATAAGAAATTAACCCTTGGGATTAAAACAACAGTTAGATGCATATAATTTCTTGCAGTGAGGAGTCAGAAAACAACACCATTTTATTTAAATAAATCCACAAACACACGAGTTTCCTGGTCACGTCTCCTGCGCAGAAGCCTTTCCAAAATGAAGGACAGTTGCAAGTAAACATATTCAAGAGCATTACAAGTTACAATTCAAACAACAATATTGCGGAAAATAGGAAAACTGCATCGTGTAACAGTTTTTAAAAACTAAACAGTTTAAATACAGATTCGTTTTTCGTCAGGCATCGAGCTGAACACCCTTGATTGCGTGAGCAGCGCGGCCATCGAGGCGGAAGGACCCCGAGCAGGAGCACACTGAGGAGCCTGATGACTTGATCCAAATTTTCCACCGACACAATAATGCTTATTTTTTTAATCGGCAGAACATAATATAAAGGTTGTTTTCAAGAGGTGGGTATGCACTTCAAGCAAATAATTTGCACTTTTCTGCTATTTTTGTGACTGAGTTAGAGGCGCGTGGAGGGTGTATTTGTGCTGTTAGTGATGCCTCAGCCGGGCACGACAGCTGACATTGGCACACAGTTCACCGCCACTTCATCCTCCTTTTTCAGACACACACGTTGATCTCGTAGCACCAACAGTGGTGAAAATGTGAGAAATTCGTCAGTCGTTTTTGTTGCATATTAATTTACGTCTGGGTGTGTCTGGCGCTATGTTTATGTGCACATTAATTCTTAATGAAAGGTGCTCTTTTATTCTGTTCAATATGTTGTTCTTATTTATAGCTTATAGCTTGGTCTTATTTATAACTAGCTGGCATCAGTGAGAGAATGATTCCAGGTCACGTTGATCGAAAGGATGTGCTGCCTGGAAACTACTGTTGAATGTTATTAAATATTAAAACACAAGCAAGTCCAGGTGTTGTTGGGCGGTACCTCGGGTTCAGACCTCTAGGCCAAAGGAGAGCCTGACAGTGTATTAAGCTCATGTGCTATTTATAATGGAGTTGTAATAATGTACATGGTCATGGACCCGACAAAACAGAATCATCATAAAATCCTCAGCAACATGTATTAATGTTTAGAATTGTGTATGTCATTTATTTTATGATTTTTATACCTTACCTTACAGAACACGAAAAGATTTTTAAAAAAAAAAAAAAAAAAAACCAGAAGCCGAGCTGTGCCGTGTGTTTTAAGGGCCATTATATAAGACACAAAGGTTTGCTTTTGAGGAAAAAAGGTGATAAATTGCTGTGACTGTACAGTTTTTAAAAGGAGACATTTCAGTTACTTTCAAAAAAGTTTTGTGTGAAACCAAAGCCATTTTACACTGCGATATCCACCATCTTTTGATGATGCAACTTTCCAAAAGATTTTCAACAGTCCTCTCTTTCCTGTCCATTAGATCATTTTTTTTTGCCTTTGTTTATTGTGTTTGTTTTGTTGTTTAGACAATACATCATGGCTACTACTGAAAATGCAGAATCAGGTTCACCGGAGAACAGAGTGGATCGCAGATCTGGCAACTCGGACATGTTCCCCTTGAGAGTCCTGTACTGTGGAGGTATGCATTACTTTGGCTTCCAGTGACCTCCTCCAGTGTAGAAGCTATGGCAATGTGACAGAATAACAGCATGTGTAATTGAGTGGAGTACCAGTGCTGCAGCATCACGCACCCTCGCAAAAATGAAGCTTCACCTAGTATTTAAATAATTGCATGTTCCCAGCTATCTAGATGAGATGAGATGGTGCACATCTTTATCCCAGAATTGTGAATTGACTTTCATTTACCCTTTGCCACTATGTCAGTCATTCATTTCAAGTGAGGAGGACCCTTCTGTGCTCTGGCAATATCTCCTATAACAGTAGAGGAAATAACCAAAAGTATACGTGGTGCAGAGGATGCCAAAGATTTAATTCACATTATTTCCTCAAATAACAAAACATGACTAATATTTGGTCGAAGATTAAATGGATCTTTAAAGTAAATCTTCTGACATTCTTTTTTTCTCTTTCAGTGTGTTCTTTGCCAACAGAGGTATGTGAGATTACATTTTCATAGTTACAGTTAGTTTTCTATTGGTGTCTTATCCACAAAACATTTTCCTCCCATGTCCCATCAGGAGCCTGAACTCTTATTTGTAGGCTAATCGCTTTCTGTCTCCCAAGTCCTTGTCCTCTACTGTGGAAGGTGGACTTGGCTTTGATGTACTGACATTTATTCTTTTAAATGACTTTAACTCATTTACAGTTGTTTACTCATTTATACATGCTGAGTAAATTAGAGATGTTCAGAATACGAACCTTGCTCAGGGCTACTTGTACAGGACATGAGATTCAAGCCTGCAACCTCAAAGTTCACAGGTGGCAGCTCTAACAACTATCAGTTGTTCCCAGAACAAGTTTTGCAGCTGTGTAGATATTTAACTGGATTCTTACCACGGTACTGTCCTTGCAAATTTAGAAAGGCAGCATAAACAATGTTTAACACTGACTATATGATGAATTTAGCTATACTGCCGTTAATCCAAATGGTGGTCAAACAAGCATGGTAAGTGGATCAGCAGCTTGATTTTGCAAGGATTTTGGCGGGTGAGTAGACTGTAAAGCTAATTCTCCCTTACGCTTTTCCTCCCAATCAGTACTGCGAGTACATGCCTGAGCCCGCCAAGTGTCGGCAGTGGCTGGAGAAAAATTTCCCAGACGAGTTTGCCAAGATGACTGTAGGTAAGGCTAACCCTCGTATTTCAGAGGCATTGCGTAGTGTCATTTGGGCTAAGCAACAGCCGCTGTAAGATGTTCAGACTTCATTCAGATTCCGATGTCCTGATAACTATGGGTGTTAGTCGTTGCCTCACTACTCCAGAGTTGTGAGTTAGACTCTGGTGCAAGTGTCTCTTACTGGAATATAGGTTTCCGTCAGGGAGTCAAAAGGGAAAATACTTTCTCTTTCAGTGAAATGGTGAATCTAAATGGTCCATTTCATTATTACAATTTGGCCACAACCAGTTTCATAGTGTATTACCACTAAGCACTTCCTTTGAGGGTAGGAGTTGCAGATTTCCAAGATGAAGGACTGCCGTAAATCAAGCGCCTCTGTGTTAGTCGTGCATGTTGGCCTCTCTTTTGCTGCTCTACACTTTTTCGTGCTGTGTATGGCAATAACTACTCTCTGGGCTCTGCAGAGAGTGCACCGAAGCAAGACACTGGCGGTGGAGATGCACCCCCTACTGGAGAGGAGGAAGAAAAGAAGAAGCAGAAAAGGGGTAAGTGTGGATTTAGTAGGTTTACAAAATTTTATATTAGTCTACCTTGAAAAGCATAAAGTTACAATGTTTTGAAATACTAATTTTAAGTCAGGTTTGGCTTTTTGGTGTCAAGGATTAGTAAGCAATCACATGATTTGAATACCTCTACACGGTTAATGTGCATGAAGACGTGAATCTGTGTATCATGTTGTGCAGCTTACACCAAAGCCACTTGCTTTCTCATGAAGATTATGACACATTAGTCCTTCAAAGCAGGATTAAAAAGGTGTTGGACAAAGATAAGTTGTCTAGCTTGCCTTTTATTTGTATGTCACTATACGTATAAATTGTGAATAATAAACTGTAAAACTGGTACCTTTCTTTTAATTGTTTCTTATAGGAGGAAGGGGTCAGATTAAACAGAAAAAGAAGACCGTTCCTCAAAAAGTAACAATAGCCAAAATCCCTCGGGCCAAGAAGAAATACGTAACCCGTGTGTGTGGCCTCAACACTTTTGGTAGGTTTTATCCAACCATCCCACTTCTCACTAGAAAGCTGAAGTCCCACGATGTGTTCTGCCAGCTAGGTCAACAGAAAAACATAATACTTTGTATTTTGAAACCTTTTTCTAGAAACAATAGATTACCTTTGGCAAGATAAGCATTCAGTCATCTTTTCATTAAGAGCTGATAAGAAATAACTTGAGTTTTTTATTTTGATAAAATTAAGGTATTTTGAATCCCTTTCAGTGAGCATCTTTTGGAGATCATGTTGAAAGGAGCTTACTTTATGTATTTTTAATTGAGTTACCCTGTTAATATCCATATGGTCATTATAAATTTAAGTACTTTAATTTATCTCTTTCCATGGCCCTGATTTTGTCTAGAGGCTCTCAATCTGTTAAATCTCCTTTCAGACATCGACCTTAAAGAAGCGCAGAGATTCTTTGCCCAGAAGTTCTCGTGTGGCGCCTCTGTGACAGGGGAGGATGAAATTATCATTCAGGGAGATTTTACAGATGACATCATTGAAGTCATTCAAGAGAAATGGCCTGAGGTAAACGGGTTATGTGGGAGCTTATGTTGAAAAGCAATCCTGACACACTTCATTTTTCGCCACGTAACAGGATTGTAGGACAGCACTCATGACTCGGGTTAAAAGAGATATGCCTAGTAAATGCTGTGTAATTTAGAAGAAAGCAAATTTGTCATTTTATAGGATGTTTTTATTTTTCTACTGTACACTTGAAATGTTTTGTGTAGTTGCAGTGTTCCTGCATTCTGTCACTGTTCTGAATGGTATGATACCACGAATGTGACTGACACTGGATTGCTTCCCTCCAGGTGGATGATGACAGCATTGAGGACCTTGGGGAGGTGAAGAAGTGAAGACTCAGTCAGCACTTTTAATAAAACACAACAAGACAGAATGTCCTGGCCAAAAATAAAACTGGCATTTTGTATCTGTTTAATTTACTGTATAGAAAATGTGGACTTGGCATCTTTCAGTTACGCATAGTTGCTTTTCTTTTGGTTGCCAAAGTTATGACTGTGAATTTTTCCAGTTCCAAAAACTGCATTAAAGCAATCTTTAGGGTAATAAATACACTCATCCCCTGATATTCTGTCTCCCCAAAGCTGGTTTTTTTTACACATCCGCTTGGTTAATATTAATATCACTTATCATCAGTCCATATTTTTGTCTACCCGGTCTGCTACATTGAATCTGGGGCCACAATATGTGCTGCTGCTTCTTCCTGGGTGGGGTTTACAGTAAAACCGAAAACGGCTGCGCTTCCATCCCCAACCATCATGCATGTTTTCATATACAGGAAACAATGAGAATGACCTGCATCAAAATGAAGGAAAGAACTGTTAACATCTATTGATTAACAATCTTTGCCCTCCTCACTTGTTCTGTTTCACAATAACTGTTTTTTCACGTATGTGACCCATCGTCATTCAGTCTGATAGGACAAACCAATGCTGCAGGTGACGTTTGCACCAAGCGGCTGTGAAACGCTGCATCATGACATCAATGTCCTCACACACTCAACTGTGCTCCAGCATTTGCAGTCTGGCTTGCAAATCCACCTGTGCATCCTGCTAAGCGTCATTATGGCTTATGGAAAATATAATGCAGAATTTCTGGCAGTGCTGTATTTCTGAGAAATGGTTTGTAAAGAAGAAAAAAGTTAAACTGTTAGCTCAGTTGGAGAAAAATTCAAAGCATGTGTGAGCGACTCCGTTTAGAAAAAGTTCAGTGTTAAAAAGTGTATTGAAGCCCAGAAAGTTTTTTGTCCTTAGGTTTATCTCAGACCACCCTGTTAACTATTTATTCTGAGACCAAATAAAAGCAAGAGCTGAAAATGTCTTAACAGTTTCGTCTACCACTCGCAGTCCTTCACTTAACACCACCAACTCTTCTTCCTCAAGGTGTTCTGTTACCTTTTTCCTGATCTTGGCCATCATTTAGGATGATTTGGGGGTGAATGTAGGACAAAGTTGGAGCAAATTGTAATTAACTTCGTGCTACAGTTTTTCAATGTTGTACTGGTTTTTAATAATTTGGAACAGATGAAGAAGAATTGGTGGAGTGCAGTTTGCTCTTAGTTGCCTGGTGTTTGGCTTTATTTAAAATAACAAAGGGCAGCACTTGTAATGAACATCATGGTTGCTATCATTCAGATGTTGCACCTTCTCATCAACACATGTTCCTTGGATATTGTACTAATATTTATTGAAAATTGATCTTAAAGTGATTTGAAAATAAGACCATTAAACTTCTTAAAGCCCAAGAAGACATTGTGACTCTACAGTAGGTGGCACAATCAGAATTATCAGAGGAAGAATTTGCTGTCCGTGGGAGATTTGAAAGATTCAAGATTAAAACATGGGAACCAACGTTGTGTTGCACTACATCAGCAAAGCTTTCGTGTTTGGTTTGATTTTTGACTCTTGTATCACAATGGCACGATGAAGATACGGGGGCACGGACACCTCTGCACAAATTTTTTGCATCTGATTGCTTCTCAGACTTTTGGCTATCATGTGATGGAAACTTTTGTGTGGTTATACCAGGCATGACTGCTGTCCTCACAGTGTGAAATTTTTTTCACTGTAGCGGTTTGCAACTTAGTTGTTGTACAGATATCAGGAAATAAGATGATGACAATAGGAAAAAATAATAATAAAATATACGTCACAAAATTTTAGTCCCCATATTAATATGTCTAGTGATCTTTCACTAAAAAGACCAATTTCAACTCCCTGTTGTCAGTTTGGGTCCTTCCTCTAGCGCAATCCCCCCCAAAACCTGTACTGTGTGTGGACTGCATATGGACTGTGTATGGGCTGTGTGTGAACAATGGATTAGGGCACCACTTTCAAGATAGAATGTGCTAGCAAACCTGCAGTCTACTTGTGTTTCCATCAAATGACAAGCTAGGAGTATGCGGTGTTTTGGTACCTATATGAACCATGACAGCACATTCCTCTGGCCACTGTCTCGTGCACTTGTTCATACAGCCTGACTTGGCTACCACACACCTTGCAAGCCTCTCTACTCCTTATGCACAAAACTGTGCCCCACTGTTAGTTCCTCCTTTTCGCTAAAGGAAGAAACATTCATTGTGTCTTAAAACGCATTCATTCTCACATGTTTGTCACAAGTTGACAGGGATGAGATCTGCTTCCTTTAAAGCTTTAATGTGCACTGATCAGGCAAGGAAGACATGATGTGACTTTGAGGTCTGCACAGCCTTCAGTTATGTCTTACAGTCAAATGTCTAATCTGGCTTTTAATATACACTGCCCAGCTAAAAAAAGTCACACACACTAATATTTCATTGGACCACTTTTAGCTTTGATTACGGCATGCATTGTTTCAATAAGCTTCTGCAATGTCACAACATTTATTTCCGTCCAGAGTTGCATTCATTTTTCACCAAGATCTTGTATTGTTTTGAGAGTCAGACCGCTGCGTAAAGTCTTTTCCAGCACATCCCAAAGATTCTCAATGGGGTTAAGGTCTGGACTCTGTGCTCTGTGATGGCTGATCCATGTGTGAAAATTATGTCTCTCTCATGCTCCCTGAAGCACTCTTTCACAATTTGAGCCCCATAAATCCTGGTATTGTCATCTTGGAATATGAAGAAAAAATCCATTGATGGAAAAATCTGGTCATTCAGTATATTCAGGTAGTCAGCTCACCTCATTTTTTGGGCACATAATGTTGCTAAACTGAGACCTGACCAACTGAAGCAACCCCACATCATAATGCAAAGTTAAATCTAGGTGACTTTTTTTTTGGCCGGGCAGTGCATTTTAAATGTATTTGTGCATAGCAAAGTAATAACCAATATATGGTTATTTAATGTTGAAAAATTGCCTGTTGTACTACATTAAATAAATGTTTTTAAGTTAGTTGTTTATTTGTGCAAAAAATGTGGTTTCACAGAACCAGAATAGCTCTTTCAGTCATCCTCAGGCTGATAGCAGCAAGATGCAAGAGGCTTGTGAACTTACGGGTTTTGTGGTTCCTCTTTGCCATGCTGATAAAAAAAGACAGAATGGTGGTATTAAAAAAGAAAATAAAAAGCTACTGAATGTGCTATGGGAATGAAAAACAAAAGAAAAAATTATTTAAATGCACAAAGAAACTAACACATACAACCAAACAGTGCTTGTGCAAATACAGAAAAACCTCTCAAGTTTACTTCAACTCCATCTGTCTAACCTGGTGGGGGGATGGCTCAAACCACATGCATGTGATAGTTGCAGGATGGTTTTGTTTTATTTTTAATTTAATTAACAGTGCAGTATATGAACTTTGTGGTACAATTCGATTCAGTTAAGTTTACTTTTAAAGACTGATCTTCTCACAGACATCACTGGATGGAGACAAATGGCATCCCAAATAGTTTTTATTTAGGAACACCCACCACAGGTACACTGTACCTCCCAGAGCCAAGAAAAACTTACATCCCTCTTCCTCCTTCCTAAATCAACCAGTGACAACAATTTGTAAATAGTAACAATATTAAATATAGTAAAATTAAAATAGCATGTTGGTCGATATTAAGTAAAACAGAGCAGAATAAATTAACTGACCATTAATTGTTGGTCTTGGACAGATTCTTCAGGAAGGAAAGGAGAGTGTTGAGTGTGAATAACTTTGTCCGGTGAGTTCTTTGTCAGGACATAGAGTTAGATTAGAGTCACATGGTTTTGTGTGGTTTCAGTCACTTCTGTGATGGAATCCCACAGCCATAACATATTTTTTAGCTACAACAGGAAGTAGTCACCTTTTTACTGAAGGAGACAAGGCAGATAACTTGTGATCGACTACTGAGAAAGGTGCAGTTCAGGAGTTTGGTCAACTTCAGGGTCTGAACTCAGATCAGTTTTTGGAGAGCTGGTGGGAGAGAGATGAGCTGAACTGAGCTTAGCTGAACTGAGTTCAACTGAACATATCTGAGCTGAGTTGAACTCAGTAGAACTGAACTGAACTGTCCTGAGATGAGCATAACTGAACTGAGCTGAGCTGAACTGACCTAAGCTGGGATGAGCTGAACTGAACTGAACTGAGCTGAACTGAGCTAAGCTGGGATGAGCTGAACTGAACTGAGCTGAACTGAGCTGGGATGAGCTGAGCTGGGATGAACTGAACTGAACTGAGCTGAGCTGAACTGAGCTGGGATGAGCTGAGTTGAACTGAGCTGAACTTAGCTGGGCTGAGATAACCAGATTTATATTGTGTTTGTGTTCTAGTTGTTGTGTTGGGGGCCCTCCACTGTTTTAGTTAAACTCAAATTTTACTTATTAGACTTGTATGTCCGGTTAAATATGGGAAACAGACATTAAAAACTGGCCTAAATATTTGTTCCCTTTGTGGTCACTTCAGAAAGTTGACATAGTCATACCATCTGATATACTCTATTTTTGCCTTGCAGTTGAGTAAGAAGCATTTTAATGAGAAGTCAGTTTCCAAGTAACCATTTTGTGATCGACCCAAATAAATGTTGATGCTTTTCTTCTCCTATGCTCATTTTAAGATGCCACATGTGACAGAATTTTTTACAAGGATTTCCCAGAAAGGCGAGACCTCTGAGAAAAGACTGCCTCAAACTATGCAATCTGCTTTCTTCAGAAGTTGACTTGGTAGTATGGATGAAAGACCTTCTGCTCAGCTGAGCCATATGGTAGTTATGAATGAAACATTCAACTGAATAAGCATGATCAAAGCACAGATCACAAAGCCAGACCAACATCATGAGCTGACAACATCAGTACAAAACTATAGAAACTCTCCTACTCTGAAGAAAAACTTGGCTTTTTAACCCAGGCTGAATCAATAGCTTCCCGAAACTGGACAAACTAGCATGTAGACCCCACAGCAAAGCCCTCAAAATGGTGGGCTTTCTTGGCAGTACTATTGAACGTACTGCTTTCACACCATTTCTGGAGGACAATTTACAATCCTGGGTAGGATCACTGGTCGATCCTCCTCCTTTTGAGGCAGATTTTCCCTGCAGACTCCCCAGAGGTGTTCCCAACCCAAACTCCGACTCGGCTCTACCGTTCTTGTCAGCAATGTTATGGACAGAGGACTCGACGAACAGGACTGTGGGAACACAAACATTATTGTTGCATGAAATGTCTGAAACACCATTGCCCACTTAGCAGTGCAACCCCCACCACTGCGCTCCTAGGAGCCAAAGCTCAACTGCCACAGCATTTTGAAAGGTTGTACCAGTCCCTTTGTGACAGTTTTAAACTGTGCAGATAAGATCTGAAAATATGTTTAGGACAAAGCTGTGCTCGGGCAGAAAAAAGTTCCTATTTTTCTTGCAGTGGTCACATAACTTCCCTTTTCTCTGCATTGGCCTTTAAACTAATGTTACTGTTGTGAAATGTACAGAATATAGGTGCAGGCTCTGTTTATGATTTCTTAGCACAGTAAATATATAAAAGGATTCCAAGAATTGCTCACAAACTTGTAGTCCAACCAATTATCTTGCTTTCCTGCAATGTAAAAGCTCAGAAAAACATAAAACGCTGAAAGGAGTGAGCAGGAAAAGTATGAAATCATGTGCAAAATGATGTAAGCCTATGCACCTAGATGTGGCCCATACACCTATTTAGAAATAAATAGATGAGACAGGATATTTGTAAATAGAAAAGTGTGAAAAATATTGCTAATATCTTTTGCTAATCTTTTAATGAAGCGGCTGAAAAGGAATAAAAGCCCTTTCAATACTTTCACTAAAAAGACCAATTTCATCATTATAAAGCATTCAGTAAGATTTCAGTTTGAGTTGTTCCTTTGAATTTAGTTATGCATCTGCAGTGCAAGACATGAAATAGTGTTTGTCTGCCAAACATTGGTCTCTGGCCTTACTCTTCTTTATACGGTTAAAGGAAAAGGGCTTTAGATATGATGTATGAAATAGGAATAAATATCCATCAGAAAGTCAGGTGATTTAAATGCCATCCTGTCAACTGGAAGAGAAAAAGACCAACAGTGAAACTCGAAGTAGGCTGTCAGATTTGTCCTTTTGATATCTCATGGACTACCATGTTTGCATACTTCCACACCAAGCACAAGTGAGCAAGAGCAAGGTGGCTTCCGGAAATGCTGCACCAGTAAGTGTGCATCAAGGTGTGCATAGCCTTTCCTGTGGGTGTGGCTTATAATGCCATAACTAAACCCTAGTGAAGCAGACCCCTTTGCAGTGACAAGTAAGTTTAGGACAAAGCTGTGCTCGGGCAGAAAAAAGTTCCTATTTTTCTTGCAGCAGTCACATAACTTCCCTTTTCTCTGCATTGGCCTTTAAACTAATGTTACTGTCATGAAATGTACAGAATATAGGCGCAGGCTCTATTTATGATTGAAGCAGACCCCTTTGCAGTGACAAAGGTAACCACAGATCATCATGTGTGAAAAGGAGCAGAAACAGAACAGTTTCTTTCCCCACAGTGTTCTGTTCATGAACAGATGATTTGTTTGTTAGTCTATGCAATGATCCCCTTATTTATTCTTATCCTCCTGCACTGTTACACATCTGTACGCATCTATGCTTTTATGTGGTGGTACAGGGAGGCAAGCTGGTGCCTCACAGCTCCTAGGTTGCTTGCTTGATGTGGGGTTCAAGTCCAGCTCAAGGGTGTGTGTGGAGTTTGCAAGTTCTCCTCTGTGTTTGCACCCATCTAAGGAAAAAATTATTCTACAAGACGGTAATGACCTCCCACTTCCATTCCTCCTTGCCTTGAAAACCCCACCAGTGGTTGTGTTGGAGGCGGACGTGACTCAGTGGTGCTGTTCAACTTCTAAAAATGAATGGAAATTGTTTTAAAGTACAATGAGATCCATTGGGAACCCAAGCCAAATTCCCTGTATGTGTGAGCATACTTGGCCAAATAAATCTGATTTTTATAATAAAACTAAGCAGATATTTTCCTCTGCTTGCTTATATAAACGTATATGGAATCATGGGTGGCAGCCACTGTATGAACTGTTTTTATTTTTATGAATCTGTTAAAAATAACTTCATATAACTTCAAGTATGCTATTTAATATCCTTTATTTTTAAATTATGGGTTGACCTTATTAATGAAAGGTGGCTTCATATAAGTTGAATGAGCTACAATATGTAAAACATGACCATATTTAAATGTCCCCAGTGGGGGCAGGCTGGGTGTCTGGGTTTGGGTAGCAGTAAGATGTGACTCAGCTCTTTGTAAATTTCTGCTCTCCACCTCTTCCTATGCAAAAATAAAAGAGAATTATGAGAATTATTGACAAAAGGAATGAAAAGGTTAAGTTCTGTATGAAAGCAAACGGAATGCATAAAAGGCAAAAGAACTGCAAATACAAAATTAGTTTTGTTAAGGACTTCCTAAAAAGTCCCCATCACCCCTCATTCAGGTGAGCCACTCAGTGGAGTGGGGGTGTGGCTGCAACTTCTGTCTGTCACACCAGTTAATGTTGTTTCCTGTATCTGCAGCTTACTCTAGTCTGACAGATGCTTGGCTCACATTCATGAGCTTGTCTGCAAAAGGACCAGAATGGAGAGAAACAGCTGCTGTGTGTTCGATGGCAAACAGTTTCAGGTGATCCTTCCACCTGTGCTCATCCTGGAGTTCACCCTGGGAGTTCTGAGTAATGGCCTGGCCCTTTGGATCTTTTGCTTCCACATGAAGCCTTGGAAAAGCAGCACTGTTCTTCTGTGCAACTTGGCAGTCTCAGACTTCCTCCTGAACGTAGCCCTGCCATTTCGTGCCAACTACTACTGGAATAACAGAAACTGGATCTTTGGTGACGCTTTCTGCCGAATCACCTTGTTCATGCTGGCCATGAACCGCGGCAGCAGCATCTTCTTCCTGATGGCAGTAGCAGTGGACCGCTATTTGCGAGTGGTCTTCCCACACCATCCTTTCAACTCCATGTCAGTCTACAAGGCTATTGGAGTTGCCGCTACAATATGGGCATTGACCATCTCTCTGACAGCCCCTGTTCTGTTCCAGTCCCACCTCATCCAAGCAAACGACCAGGTGCAGTGTGACATCTTCATGATCTGTAGAACATCCAACTTCGGTTACTACTGGCACAGGTTTATTTTCATCTTTTCATTTTACTTCCCTCTGGTGGTGATCCTGTACTGCTCCATCTGCATCACTTTACAGCTGAGAGACCGTCAGCTAGACAAACATGCCAGCATCAGGAAGGCACTTCGCTGCATCGCTATGGTTGTGGTTCTCTTTTTCATCTGCTTCTTTCCCAGTAACCTCATCGAGCTGGTGACCTTGACCACAACCATTCATCATTCACCATCTTGTGAAAGCATACAGGGCCTGGACACGGCGTTCTACTTCACCATCAGCCTAACATATCTCAATAGCATGCTGGATCCCATCCTTTATTACTTCTCCAGTCCATCCATCAGAAAGGTCTACCAGAAGCTTATGATTTCCTGTCTGAGGATAAAGGTAAAGTCAGATGCAAAGGAAGAACGAACATATGACACAGGGTCTCAGACAGTCAGCTAGTTGTGACAATAATACCGACGCCTGAAGGGGTTTAGAGTGCAGTGGCGCATTCTTGCAAATAAAAAAGTTAAAAAGGTAATCAGTTGCTAATTTAACTTTGCATTCAGCTTAAACTTAAAGTAACTATTTTTTTTTATCATTTAAAAAATGAATTTAACCTTTCTTCCATATTAACCTCACTATATATTCTAATTGTATGTTGTTTATTGTCTTCTAATGATTGTTTTTTTTATTCTAATGCTCTGTTTCTGGTACCTGCACTTTTTATTTACTGTATTGGTTCATCTGCATAGCTTTTTGTTTTTATTCTTTCTTACTGTAAACATCCTGAGCGCGACTGGAAGTCTGTCTATAACATGAAATTGTCTACAAGTCCATCCCCTGCATTAGTTAATAAAATCTTAACAGCTCAGTTTATTCATGGGTTAAGCTCTGTTAAAAGCACAACATAAAGCTGATTTGAATTAAAAATTAACTGTAAGACCTTTTTTTTTTTGCTTTTTCATATGCAGCCAATGCAGTGCAGTTTCTCAATATATCCCCATGCTGGAAACATCAGGAAGGAGACAGGGAACTCCAGGCAAATGCTAGTTTATTTTACCTTTCAGAAGCATGAAGCAACATTAAAGTCTACTTTAAATGAATGTTTTGGGGGTGTGGTGGTACAGTGGGGTAAGCTGGTACCTCTCAGCTCCTGGGGTGTTGGTCTGATGTGGCGTTTAAGTCCAGCACAGGGGTGTGTGTGGAGTTTGCAGGCTCTCCTCCGTGTTTGCACCCATCTAAGGAAAAAATATTCCAGAACAAAGCAATGGCAAGCCACTCTCCTTTCTCCTTGCCTTGAAAACTGTACCAGTGGTCACCAAGGAGTCAGAAATAGGTTGAGGGTACATTCCAATTCCAATTAAAATAACTAAAAATGCACATTGTGTTATGCTTTATATGCCAGACAGTGCTATGTTACTTCTGTGCATTGGGAGGCCCAGCAGAATGAATCAAAAGTCAATAAAATGCAATATAACGGAGGAGGACCTGGAGGGAGGAAATTTAAAAGTGTTTTAAATTAAATGGCAACTGTGTGTCTCATGATAAAAGTTAATAAAACTGACCTCAACAAAGCAAACAATGCATCATGTACACATGATCCTGTGTGGTCATGTTGATCAACTTCAGTTTCCAATCAAAAAGTATAAGAGCAGACCTCTGTTTATGTGCTGAGCAGTTTCTGTAAAAATCTTGGCTATAGCCAGTCCTTGCAGCAGAAAAAAACCTGAAGTGTAGGAGATCCCTGTGCTGGTATGCTGTCAGATGTATTAGCCAGTATCAGCAAAGTATTACATTTTGAATTCCTGCAATGAATGAAAGATTCTCAGAGATACTGGTGATGTTTTGCAGGGCACAGAACAGCAGGAGAGCAGGGAGAGTCAACTAGCAGTGTAACTTGGTGCAACCTGGGTTATGAAACTTAGCTATGAGTTATGGCTCTGAGGATAACTGCCGAACTTAAAACGTCCCAGTACGTATTTTCAAATTTATGTAAGTGAATGTTTGTAATATGAGGCACAAAGGTGAAAAACTATTGTAGAAGCTAAGGTCCTTGATTTTATTAATAATATTATGCTTAATTCATTTTTGTTATTTGCAGTGTATAGAGTATGTATATCAATGAAAAGCATAAACCAACCACTAATAAAATACCTGATTTACAATTAAGTGTCTGAGAGATTACTTTGGTTTTTTTTTGTTGGGAAAAACATTTTGTAGAACCATGTTTATTCCTGCTACAAAATGTACAAGATCGCTAAATTTGACACAAGATGCTTTTTCTTTAAATCGGCATTTTTGTTTACATGTTAAAAACATGTAGGTTTTGGCCGGTTTCCTTTCACTGGAAAAGTAAGCGAGAACCTTGGACCAATATAGCCCGATCAGCACTCTGTCACCACTACATGTCGACATCAGCAGCTTGAGGGCTACAGCAGCCTGTGGCTATTTGTAAGGTCAGTGTGCAAGGTGCTGTCACCCTATCTGCAGACAGTGAGCCTGTGTTTTGGTTCAGGCAAAACATTTTTCTGGTTGCTAAGGTTTGCCTTGCAGAAAAGAGCAAAAAGTAAATTTCCTTGAAGTTAGGATGTGAAAAATGTGTCCACAGCCAGCAATTTAATGTTGCACTATAACATCCCACCACAAAAAAACATAAATATAGTGAAACGGAAATGCTGGGTGCCCAGGTTCATCTAAAAGTTTTTTTTGACTGTGGGAGGAAACAGGGAAACTTCACATAGTCAGATCTAAACCTGGGGCTTAATAGCCCAGCTGCTGTGATCTCACTGTGCTGTTAAAAACAAAAAAAAAACAAAATATAATAAAATAATAAATTCACATGCTAAAAATGTGCCAGGTCTGCTCAGTTGTAGTTTATTAATGTTGCTGCCTTAATGTGGTTTCAATTAGTGCATGAGGTTCAGGCAAAACATTCTTCCTGTTGCTATGGTATGCCTTGCAGAGAAAAAGAAATAACTCATTTCCTGGAAGCAAAAACTCTCAAAATAACAATTTAAGATAATTATCAGTTGCTACAGCAACTTCAACTGCAACAGCATGTGCCAAACAGTCTTTACAGTACCATGCATGGGAACTTTGTTTGGTGAAACAACCTGCACATGACTGTCAGAATGAAGAAAACAAATATCTGGGGGGTGGACAATAAATACTTTAGGTTAGTCGACTCCCTTAAGAGTGCAAAGTAAATGCTAATATATAGAAAGCAGTTCTGCGCAATTACGTCCATACTAAAGTAAAGCAGTGCAGTTGGCATTGGAAACTTCAGGGATGAAGATTCTCCATCCACAGTGCAGAAGTGGCCAATTAATGGTCTGAAGAGCAAGACAGCAGCGTAAACAACGTAAATGGGCGATCCCATTAAAGAAATATCAGCAGAGCTGAGCATCTATGGGTTTTTATGGGGCAGTGCCTGATACTGTATATTAGTTTCTTCTCCTATGATTCATCCATCCATAGATTTTCTGTAAACGTTTAATTCTTAGCAGGGTCACACCAGTCTGATCACAGAATCATTGGGCATTTAGCTGTGAACCCAGTCCATTACAAGGTGGGCTCACATACATGCGCACACTATGGACAGCTCACCTGAAACGCATGTCTTCAGATCAGGGGAGGAAACCAGAGCTACAGCTTCAGCCTGAGAACCAAATCTTAAGCGGTCATCAGAATAGCATCAGCTGGATGAGAGGATCACTGAATGGACCACTTCAGTGATCCTGTTTGCCTTTGCAATGAATATTCAAGTCAGGAGAAGTGGAAGTGGGATATAGGGGCCATGGTATATGACAGGCTCCCATCAGAGGATCCATGGGCGATGTGAGAGTGACAGCTTTGTCATTGGCTGGATGCAGATGGCTCCTACAAGGCCTTGGGGGGCTGACTGCTTGGGCTTGGATACACTTCAAGCTGTCAAAGTCCAGGTCCCTGGTTCTGAAGAGGGTTAAGATGACAGAAAAGTTTCACTTCTCGATAGGAGGGATCCAGGTGCCATCAGTCACCAAGAAAACAGTCAGGAGCCCTTTTTTGCATGTAGTAACACCATACATGTACATTGAAAGATTGTGTTTATTCAAAAAGAGTTCTACAGTTAACAAAAACAAAATTCCAGAGCATACAAATTTATTAGCAGTTTAAACATTAAACATGACACAACTGCAGAAATTACATGAAGTAACTTAAGTGCAAAAATTACATTTAAAACCATAAAGTAGATACATTAAATGTCCACCGCTGGGTCTAACACTGGTTTTTGTTTTGCAGAAAAACCTGCAAGACAAAAGGTAAAAAGTAAAAACTATGTTCTAGAAGTGCAAATAGTCTTTATTTCTCATAGAAGTTACACAGTTTAAAGCACCAAATGCGAATTGAGGGGTTCTCTAACTAATAAGACATGGGAGCCCTAGAAAAATGTTTTTAATTCATCCATAGTTTTCATAGATAACAGCACTGTGTCCCTGGTTAGCAGTGTCACTCCCGGGTGTGACATTTGGAATTCAGGTTTTTGTAAGTACCTTCAGCACTTCAGGTGCAGTCCAACTGGTGGGTATATATTTGCCTCCCTTCTTCTCCTGACCCCTCAGGTACTCCCCAGCCAGGGTGGCTGCATCCTCTTCGCTGCAAAGGACAAAAGATATTACAGAGCTGTTAGTCTACAACTTTCTATCATGAACATCACACCTGCTACATAAAATGAGCAACCAAAACATTCAACTTTAACAAGCAGTGAATAACTTTGACTTGTACTCCAAAAAAAAAAACTAACTCAAGAGGCACATGTGCTCAGTTGAGTTTGTAAGTCAATTTGATTTTAAATTCAAAAGTCACTTTTACCACTAATTCAGTCATTAAAATCTTAATAATACAAACATCCCTTTATTCATTAAGTGGCGTTTTTGGTAAAAACTTATATAACTATATTAAATGAAAACTGCGTTATTATTTCAAATAAGGTTAAAATTAAACATTACTGAAAAAACCATTAGTTCAATCCAAAGGTTGACCAGTTTGTTCCATATGCATGTACAGTCTTCACTTTATTATCTACACAAATAAAAAGGTTAATAATAAAGCTGTGCCTTGATTTTTTTTTTTTTTTATAAGTAAAAGAATAATCCTGGGTTAAGGAGTTGAGTAGGGAGTTGAATACAGGCCATCTCACAGTCCAACACGGTTTTTGGTGCATTTTACTGCCGGCTAACAACTGGGTACAAAAAATGCAGGCCCCTTTCGTTGCCCAACCAACAGATATTTTAGAGAGCAGTGATCACAGTGAAGCTGCGCTAAACTAGAGTCTGGTCCAGAGTATACCCAGCCTATCCCTATACCCATCTTGCTGTGGTTCTGGTACAGACTGGACTGGATTGCAGCAATCCAGTCTAGGACAAGTAGTTATCAACAGTGAGTAAATAAGGGTAAGTGGAGAAAATGCATTTAAAAATATATAAATACTGTGTAAAATGTTTGTGTCTTTGAAAATTTGTACCATGAATGTTTTTAGTAAGATATTTCATCAGACCTACAGAATTATTGCAAAAAAGCACTAAAATAAGCATTAAAATAAATTGTATGCAAAACACAAAAATATAAATATTTTACCAACATTTGCTAATGAAAATGGGATGCAGCCAAAAAAATGGGGCAAAATATCACAGTGGTTACAGAGTATTCTGAATAAATTCAGTCACCATTTTCTGCTCATCAAATAGTCCACCATGTCCTTCACTTGACTGTAATGGCCATGCGATGTTACGTATTGCCGGAAGAGGGGATACAGCTTAGTCTTCACCATCTTCTCATGGTGTCCATTATGGCAAACAAAACTCAGCACCGTCTCTTTGATCTTAGACAGAGAAAGGAAAAAAGTTGGGCACAGGAAACACACCATCGTACGACACAAGGGAAAGGAAGCTAGAGTCCGTGTGAAAATACAGAGCATCGCATGCTGTGACACAAACAGCAAAAGATAAAGGAGTCAAACCTGCGATGGAATCCCTGCTAACTCCCCTGTGTTCATGTGCTCCTCCACTTGTTCCAGAACAGTGACCGGATCACAGGTGGACAGGAAACACTGAGAAGAAACACACATCAAAACAATTCAGTGTTTTTATGTTCAATGTACAACAAACAGACAGGATTTACAGTGCAAGTTATTCTTACGCAGCATCAACACAGATGGTGAAAGCAGAATCACAGTGCATTTATGGGGTTACAAGTAAAGGCCAAACCACCTGATGAGGGGCATAATAACCATGTGCAACAGCAATAATAAAAATTTAAGCTAAAATAAAAGGATCAAAAACAATGAAAATGATTAAATAAGGGATTAAAAACTCTACTAAATATAAGCTGTAATAATGTCTTTAAAGATTTCTTAGATGAGCTGCAACAAAATCTTGACATGATACTGGCAGTAAACCTCTGGGGGGGCACACAATGCTGAAGTAGCATAGGCCAACTGGCACCCACTAGGGGCATCAGTGTACTTTGCGGAAGCAGGGGATGAACTGGTTAGAACTGCTGCACTACATTGTCAACGACTCAGGTCTACGTCCCATCTCCTCTTGTAGTACTCGTGATCAAGGTCCTTACATTGAATTGACTCAGTAAGAGTTAACCAAGTGTATAAATTACTGCAAATAGCTTAACACTGCAAGTTGTTTTGAATAAAACATTGACTAAATGAATAAAATAAGTTCAGAATAACTTAGTCAATCGGGTCTGGAGATCTCCTGAAATGTTACTGGGAATTCCCTCATTACATCGCAAAATGTGAAGCACTCTAGCTGGCATATGCAAAACAATTAGGATTATGTGAGGGCTGCTAAAACCAGATGGCGTGAATAAAGAAATGTACGTCTGCGTTCAAAATGACTTTTAAATAAAGTGACTAATACATAAAGCACTTTCAAAGGAACTACTAGGGTCTCCTTTGGGACCTTGAAGAACTACCTGTTGGTCACAAATCCAGGTTCCTCCACTACCTGCAGTTTGTGTAGAAAGCAAGAGGTCTTACTTGGATCTGATGTTCTTTCTTGGTGGTACAGGGGATCAGCAAAAGGGAGCCCAAGGAGAAGGAGGGCAGATTGACCTGAGCAAAGCGTTTTGCAATGCCAATCAAGTCCATATTCAAAATGAAGGGGCATCTAAGGAGCCACAAGAAGAATGAAATGTGGTTAATAGCACAGGGATGGCTAACTCACAACTGCCATATACTGTACTATTTTTAGTGTCATCAATCATCCACCATAGGAATTGTCTGCTGTCCGCACATGGACATGATAGAAAGATGTGGACTGACGGCACGTGTGTTTCCTTCATTTGGTGACTTACTTCAGCAGGAGAACAAAACTCTTGTACAGGGTTGACATTTGTTCTGGACTTAGAGGGAGAGAGGCTGAAAAATAGTAGAGAATAAAGTGTTACATCACAGCAAACCGACCAAGGGAAAATGAGAAACAAAACCAGCAACGATCAAGCCTGAAATATTGTTCTTTTCACCTGTCATGAATGGGGCCATAATTACACTCCTCCAGGTCCTGGAGAAATTTGAAACCTAAAAACCAATACAGTTAACTCACAAAGAAAAAATGCTAAAATACAAAGAAAAATTGAAAACAATTTTAATGTGATCCAAAGAAAAAGAGCAGAATATATGTACCTGTAAAAGAGAGGGGACAGCTCCCAAAGCCTCCAATACTTTCTGCAAGTAGCTGATCTAAAATAAAGGGAAAATAAATGCATTGTTTGGAACCACATGGAAAAAACAATAATCTATTTCAGGGCATGCTGGCAAATACAATAAACAAGATATTTTGGCAACACAGTTTACCATGGTGAATACAATACTGCATCAAAAAATTAAGCTTCACATTTACAAGAAACACAGGACCTACCATGTTGAAGCTAAGCAGTTTCTGTAGCACTCCATTCCACAATTGTGGGTCAAACACCTGGTACTCTAAACTGAGGTCCGACACGAGGCGCACAGCCTGCAAACGGCACGCAGTGACATTCTTTTGATCAGAAATACTATAGTCCTTAATGTGAGAGCCTCCACAGATTCGGAAGCCATAACCAATAACTTCCCTTTGGTAACCTCATCCCAGCCTACCTCAGACTCGTGGCTGTGGTTTTTCCACAAGCCCTTAATCAGGCCTTCCTTGGGGCTGTTAAGGAAGGACTCCACAGTGTACGGGATGTTCAGCTCCTCTAGTTGCGACAGGTAAATGTAGCTCTTCAGGTAGTATCTGCAACAACAACAGCAGTCTGTTCTACCTACCATCCTAAACCCACGATGTGGAGGAAGTAAGTTCATCCCAACTCGATCAAAAATGAACATTTGTGGAAACTGGTGGGTCCTTACGTGACTTTGGCCCTTGGGATATGGAGGAGGGTCTCCAGCGTGGAAGGGTCCGCAATGTGTACCATACACAGTAGAGCTCGAGCCCGGTGACAGAAGGTGAGGTGAGGGCCTGAATTGCTCAAAGGCTAGAAAACGGAGAAATGTTGTGAAAGGGAAATCCAGGTCATAAAAATAATTACTTCACTTGACATAATAGTTCCTATAAAAAGATAATTTAAAATAAAACAAGGGTCTATTTTAATTTTCAGGTTAAAATCCAGTAATGACAAAACACTAAAAGTAAAAATTGGCACAACTTGTGTGTGCAGGCCAACAACACAGACAGAAATAGATTTATAGAATCTCAGACAGACAGATATTTTAAAAATCTCAAAGGAAGCTGCTGAGAAGTTGTGTGGCACCCTGAATAAGAACAGGCTGAAATGTGGCATTCTGAGTTTGGGTAGAACTGAGCAGTGGAGCTGGCTCAGGGTGCTAGCGCTCTTCCTTGGCTTCACTGGAGGCTCACCCAGGTATCTGCAGTGAGAATGCTGTTCAACAGGCGGGAACTGAAGTCCACTGGATACATCTGCATCATGTATACAACCCTGGGAAGAAAGCCGATTGTGAACGGCCGCACCATATCAATACAAGCCAAACAGCTGATTCCGCATACGATGTGTAACTTGAACACTCAAAATATTAGACCCTTTATGTTTTGTTTATTACTGCATTTGTAATAAATAAGGGAACTCAAACACCAGTATACCTCATAAGATCTGGGTCTTCATGGACATCTGTGACAAGGTCCTGAGAGTTAATTTCCTAAAACAAAATCAAGGTTTATGGTTCAATGGTTCATTATGAATTTACACAAAATTTATTTTTCTCTTTTCAGCAAGCAACATTTGAAAACAATAATGAAAAATGTGCCTGTGTGAAAGTTTAAAAGGCCATGAAATTCACTAATAAGATTAGAGGGACTGAGAAGTGAAAAGGGTGGGCAGTGACTCACTTTGACCGACGGTCTGGTCTTACACAGCCACTTCTGCAGCATCATGTCTCGGACCTTCGACAGATCAATGTTGTTTATTGTTGCTATTTCTTTGGCGACAGCATGGATGTCTGTGAAGTAAAAAGTGTTTCATAAGGAAAATTAAAATCTATTAATACACTGTGAAAAATACAGTAAGAACACAAGAAGCTCATTGCCACCTCCGTCATCAAGATATCAGTACTTCCCCAGCAACAAGAGGACTTATTATAAAGCCTAATACCCAATGGAAGGTATGAACCATGGTGTTACAGCTCACACATCACAAGTGCAACTCGCTCTTTTGCACAGTACTAGTTAGGCCAACATTAAAAACATTTATAAGATGGTATGGTCAAAGCATGGAGACGCAGGGCTCACCAGGATAGGTGGGACCAGCAGGGTTACGCATGCGCTGCTCTACGCTGCTATGTTCCCACAATGCTGCCAGCAGTCGCACAGGCAAACCTGTGAGCTTCAGGTGCTCAGGGGATAGGAGATCTCGGGACGTGAGGATATTCTCTGTGGCTGAGCTCTGGTACTGCAATTTCAGCTTCTCCATGAAGATCTCTCCTTTGTCCCTGGTTTCCTCCTGCTCTCCAGGCAATGAAAGCAGGCACATATTAAATGAGCCATTTTTTTAAATAAGAAACAACTAAAAATGAATATATGTGAACAAGAGAAAACATCCGCAACATCTGCTCATTATCTGTGTACCCTTCCAACAGCTGGCCATCTCCATGCTATTCTATTCTACTGTGAATAATAAAAATAAGCAACACTTTATACTGTAGTTAGTTAGACCCCACCACCCCCTCCTGAGGCATAGACCACCAACAAGAGACCTCTAGAGTCCTCTATCCTCTGCCTTTGCTTCTAGTTAGCTCCAGGTAAGGCCCATCTTTTTCATGTCTTTTTATATTATAGCTATAGCTTTATGGAGGATGAAGAGGACCAGGTAAAACAAGTAATCCATTATTCATAACATATACAATATTAATAAAATAAACATTCATAAGAATGATTTCATAACCTCTGTCACTGGTCATTACCTGAACATTTCTGAATCTTATCGGTCAGTAACCATCACTCCTGCCTCTGTGGCACTTCCGTTGGTTGCAAACAGAACATTTTGACCCGCCATGTCACTCTTCGTGTACAGATCTTATACTGTTCAATACTGGCAAAATTTAGATTGCACTGAAATGATGTCACTAACCTCCAAGTCTGGGACCTTCAGCCACTTCTCGCCAAGAGCCAGACAAAACTTTAGTGACTTGGTCTTCTCAATGCCTGAAGAAATAAATAAAATATAAATAAAGAGTTCAATATGCCATAAAGAAATGAACCTAAATCTCCATGTCCTCCAGGTCAGTAATACCAAGCCCTCATATAATGGGGTCTCATACAAGAAAGAACAGCTTACAAAAAATAAACAGAAATCAATGCAAGGCCATTTTTAACTGATTTTGTGGTCCTTATATTTTTAAATACCACAGCAGGTATTTTAGTGGTTGCCCACTGTGTCTTTCACTCTACAAAGCATTTCAATGCAAAGCTCCTTAAACAAAAACCAGCTTCTGTATTTATTCTCTACTTCCTGCTTCATATCACACTGACAGTGTCAACCAATCACAACCATTGATTAAGTAAATATAAATCATAACTGAAACAGCAGATTCAATTCTGATATTATTAATTCATTTAGGTCATTTTCTTCAAAGTGACTTAAGCTATCTGATTTACCCATTTATACAGGTGGGTAATTTTTAATGGAGTAATTCAAGGTAGTAAGTACCTCAGTTAAAGTAGTACAGCACTGGACAAACACTTACTAATAATGAATGAATAAAAAATACCAAGTTAAGAAACATACACACATAAATATAGGCAAGTTAGAAATAATATTTTTTAAACAATAAAATATATTAAAACTATCACTGTCATGCATACACATACTGTACATTTTATACATTGTTATAAAAAATTACATTTTGCATCTAGGAACCAATTTTTATTTCACCAGGAATAATGGCATTTAACCACTTGAAAACTGGATTTTGCCAAAAGGGTGATTTCATGAAAAAAATTACACTTGTACCTCAATTTACAAATGCAGTTGAGCTGAAATATGTTTGTAACGTGTAATTGTTTATAAGTCCACCTACTACAACACAATAGATAAAAGATTAATAATACAGCTTAACCCCTCAATTTATTCACAGATTCGAGTCTGTTAGCACACTGGATAAAGCTAAAGTGAATGAAAAATTTGCTGTAAGGAATATTTATTAGTTTTTAGAATTAGCTCATGCAACGCAGGGTCTCAATGTTCCTCCATCCAAAAAGCAGAGAGCATAAGGCAGAATACAATGCAGATGGGATATTAGTTTATTTTACTGTCTTTTACACATGAAACTACATTAAAGGTAAAATAACTGAAAATACAGACTAATACTAGTCCACAGCTTCCTGTTTACTGAGCTTTACATATTAAAGATTGTTTCACTTCAAGTGTCACTGGAGAATCAAGCACTGAACTAAAAGCAAGAGGGTGACTTCCACTACAATAAAGGAATGGATGGGGAAACCATTAAAAAGTTTTTCATCTCAAAATGTTTGTAAAGAGTCTGGTCTACTATCCCTAATCATAAAAAATTGTAATAGACACATACTTCTTTTTTTCTTTGGGCAGATTCTCTAAAGTCTTAGGGAGCACTATAATAAATATAGTAATAATAAATATATAATATATATAATTATATATATTATAATTATAATATATTATATATTTATTATATTATAATATATATTATAATAAATATATAAATAAATATATAGCAAATAAAATTGCTCCTGTCCCGCTCTGAGATGCAGTGCTAGTCTCTCTCCCATACTGCACCACTCGAGTTTTCTTTTTATCTGACTGCATCTTGTTGTCCTTTAACAGCAGAAAGAGGAAATGCAGGCCATTTTCTCTATGCATTTTTAGAAAATAGAAGATGAAAAAATCTAATAAAATAAATTAACAAACATGGAATTGTCTTCAAAAATTCCTAAGTTGTTTGCAACATGAGGTGCAAGTGTAACTCTGTTATATGAGGAATGTATGTGCCAGACCACATTGTGAGAAACTGACCTGGGGGCAGCTCCTGGGTAATCTTATGCGCAGTGGCAACAGCCCACTCGGGATTCTTGATACACAGGACATAGTCCATGATAGTGTGTGCAATCCGGGCTGTGTTCTTGCTAGTGGAGGGGCAGGAAACCCGCTTGGCCTGCTCCAGGAGCAGTGGCTTTAGGCTCCTCTCAAACACGTGGTTCACAGCTGACATGTAGAGCTTGTCCAGGCTCACCTACAACACACATCAAAGCCGCAGGCCTCAAATACCAACAACATGTGCCAGAGGAATTCAAAATGCAGAAATTAAAATACAAACAGAAATACCTAGAATGTTATATCTGCAAAAGTACTTATACAAAAACTGCATTGCTCCTGCCCCCCCTTGTGGGTGCTGACGCTACAAGTCAAGATGCTTACTGGTAAACACTCTCCTATAGCTTGACTCCAACCATAGATCCCAATAAGCCTAACCTGTGAAAGGAATTTTTATTTCCATTTTTAGATGTTTTTAGTTCATTTTTCAAGTCTGCAACCTTCAACTTTAACCAAAACTTACAGTCAATACAGCTCTCAAAATTACTGAGGTGGTTGCACTCTTCCACCACAGCAAAGCTGTGAGGAATTTAAAGTACCTAGAGGTCCTTTTCATGAGGAATGGTGGGGGAATCATGAGATCAACCAACAGCTTGGTAGGGCAGCTGCAGGTTTGCAAATGCTATACAGAACTGTGGCAGTGAAGGAGGAGCTGGGTCTTTGGAAAAGAGTCAGGTTACGTTTTGTTTACAGTCTCCATTATCACGTGTTTGTTAGCTCAGGATGGTTCCCAAAAAAATTTAAAAAAAAAAACAAAAAAAAAAAAACAGATAGAATAGGTAGAAATTAAGTTCCTCTAGATGGTGGCCTGATTCACGCTAAATTACAAGGTGTGGAGCTAGTTGAGTTGGTAAACTGAGATGTACCTGGCATACCTTATTTGGAGGATGGGCTTGGGCTCGACCCAGGAAGAAGTGGAGAGATTATAATGTATGCATTTAAAAAGTTATTCTGCTAGTGATCAAACTGCCAAGTTAATATTTTTCCTACCTTCATCAACTTGCTGATTAACAGCAATGTGGGGAATGTTTCTTCCCTGAGTTCGGGGGCTAAGAAAGGAAGAAAGCAGAGGCATAAGATGTCATTCTCAAAAGATTTCACAAAGTATAATTGAGAACTTGGGTGAGGTGTTGGATTTGAAGGCCAACTGCAAAACCCCAGTGGGTTGAAGGTTAGTTGATACTCACTGATGATCTTCCAAAAGTAGCAGCCGGTCTGAAAAAGCAGGTGGAATGGCAGCCTTGTCTGGGCCAGTGGGGTAGGCTCCAGAGCCTGCTCAAGCAGGTAGCTGTTCTCCAGCTCTCCAGGGGGCGAGATGCGCTTGTAGGATTTCAAGTGTTGGAGCAACCCAATTGCCTGTGGTAGCAGACCCAACACAGTTAAAGAGACGCAAAATGCATACACAAACACAAAACCATAAGTAAGGACTGCTCATTCTAGCTTCTATCCCTCAGTGTTATAGCAGCTGGTTTACTCCTACTCTCTTCCAGACTTTTTGCCAAATGCACATACACTTACACTAACACACACACACACACATTTAAATAATCATGTAGACAAACTACAGTATTAGCAAGTAGCTTCACACTGTTTCATGTATATGAGCAATATAGTTGAAGATAAATAAAAACAACTATATGTAAAATTCAGGAACAAGATTTTCAATAAAGGTTTATTCTTCTACTGTAATATATTTGCATTTTTGCCTATCTAATAAGATATAATGCTCAAATGATACTGACGCAAATTAAGGAAAAACACAATGCTGGCAATACCTGATCAAGTGGAAAGCTTGGAATTGTTTCTCCTGCAGTTTGTATGATCCTGAGAAGACCTTCAATTCGTTCATAATTATATGGACTGAGCTGCAAGGTAACAAGGAGAACGAATTCAGGAATCAAAATTTCAAAATCCTCCTAAAAATAAAGAATTCAAATGCAAAAGCTTGAAAAGAAAAATCTGGTATTAGGTAATGAAGTTACTGCATGTCTACTGCAAAAGTGGTTTGTACTATTTAAAAATCTGTATTAAAAAGTAGTCAAAGATTAGATTTGTTGCTATATGCTGCAGTTACACAATTTTATTAAAATGTCACATTCCAAATTTTCCTTTAGACAAATGAGGTACTGTGAATACATTCAAGGGTGGACAATTCTCATCTTCAAGAGTTGGAGAGTGTGGTTGTATGTATGAAATCTCCTAGCTCAGTGGTGTTACAAAAGTCTCTGACTGGCTCAAAAGCCATCTAGTGTTTATCAGTTAAACTCTGCAGCTCCCCCATGGGGAATTAGCAGTGCACAGTTACTAAGAACATATGCTTACACCCATGGAAACTGAGTATACCTCGAGCATGGCTGTGTTGAGGCTTATGGCCAGGTCGCTGGTGTTTTGCAGCAGGGGGATGATCTGCAAGGCCTGCTCCATGGCATCCACTTTGCCCACCATTGAACCCTGGGCCACCCCCTCACATCCTACCAGGTCCTGGTCCTCTCCTTCACCCTCCAGCATCAGTGTGGTGATATACATGTTGAGGGCTGAATCGCTGTCTAAGTCAAATGTGCTAAGGACACAAGGATGCACACATTATAGCACAGGGGGTCTGTGACAGAATTTTGGTAACTACCCAGAGGTCATGTGAGGTTACCTGCAGTACTCAAGGACAAGCTCAGCTGTCATGTTCCCATTCTTCACCAGCGTAGGGATTAAATTCTTTTTCATCTCAGGGCACTTCCTGAATACAGGCTGGATGGATATCTGTGGATACACCAACAGGATCAGCACTTACACTTGGCCATAACATCAGCTTTTGCTGTGCAACCTCATCTCATCTCTGAACATTCACCAAACTGACAAACAATCTTTTGTTTTTTAACCAAATAACCAAACACAACTGCAGTAACAACAGCAAATAAATCTGATACAGACCTCTAACTTTGCCAGCTTGATGCCCCACTCTGCATCTGTTACAAGTGAGAGAAACTTCTCTCGTTGTTGCTCCTCCTTGTACAAGCTGCACAGATGTGCTCCAACCATGGCCACAGCCTAGACACATGGGGAAATAATATACTCAACTAGTAAGTGCACATCTATTACAGCATCCGTTTCAGTTTGATTATTTATACAATTTAATTCACGAAATGCACAGTTGTCCATAAATAATTATACACGTTCATACCAGGATCTTCTCGTAGTTTTGCCATGTGTTGTTGATGACTTTCCAGAGAATTTCTAATACTTCACTCTGCGGAAGCAGAGTGCAGTATCCAATAGCCAAATTGCAGTCAACCACCCTCCAGTTAAGCACCTGGGTAATAAAGAGATGCATATATGTTGCTTTAGATACCAATCAAAGCCAAGCTTAAGCCTTACTATTGTGGCAGCAGACAGTCACAAGGTGCAAGACAAAAAACAGGTATATTGAGTACATTTTGCAGCACAACCACAAAAACAGATGCATACATGCAAACACAAACACAAAAAATGTCTACCGGCAAGACTTTAACCAAATTTCCCTGAGGTTATCCATGAGGTTTTCTGTTTGAACTAACTTACAGTTTATATCTACGTAGGGTGGAATGTTTTGCTGGAACAAATCAAGCTAAAAACCTTTGCCAACAGTTCTACAGCAGAGCACATCCTGTTAGCTGATCAATTTAATGACTTTGTGTCTTTAGTGACTGTAGTACTTATGAACTTACCTAGATTTTAAAAAATACATTTTGAATTTGTGCCCTTCACAATGTCATTTTTTTCAGTTTGTCTATTTAAATTTGAACTTTTTTTTTCATTTATTGACCTATTATAAACTATCTAGGGTGCACAGCTGTGTCTCTACCTTGTGCAAAAGAGCCATGGCAACTGTGTTGATCGAGGACAGAGTCATTTTCCCGAAGTCACTCAGGCATTTCCTGTCTCTCAGCAGGCGCTGGTGACTGTGCAGCTGTAACAGCACAATCAATCATTAAGAAAAGTACAGCGCTAACACTGTCAGATTTGAGAGGTGTCCTCTCTTTGCCTTCACCTGTGAACTGAGGGTCAGGTCCATGTTGTTAGAGGTCACGTGCTGGACACTGCTGGCAAAGGAGTTGACTAGAAGGCGGAGAGCTAGCTGCAGCTGGCTACATTCCTGGAGATTCTGTAGCATCACAGACACTGGGCCCAGCAAAGGTTGTAGGAAGTCCATTCCTTGTGAAAAAAGGAGTAAACACATAGAAATTTTACAATGCTGGAAAAAGCTGCTTAGTTTGCTCAGCCAATGTAGTAATACTGAAAAGCAACTTCACAATTTCATGTTACACATTAATAATTGTAGTTTTTGTGGAATACATGCAATTCAAACGCTTCCATCAAGAGGAATTAACAAGCACACCATCATAACAGGTGTCTCAGTACAGGTGTCCGAATATTTCAAAACTGGAGAAATACATTAGTAATACAAATACATTTCCTCCTACTGTTAAACTCACCTTCTTTGTAAGAACAATTGGACAGACAAGAGCAATCCAGAGAGTATCTTTTGGAATCTAGAGGATGAAAAATCAAAAGCATTTTCAATGGAAGGCAACAAAATGCTCTCTTCAATGTTTCAGGAAAAATGAAAAAGGGACAACTATTAACATATAAGACTTTATGTTTAGTGATATTTTGAGACCTGAAAAGGAGGGCAAAAGGCAGTTGGTGATCTCATACTGGACCGGCAGAACCGACACTGGGTCCAGAACAATCCCATCTTCATTAAATATGTTCTGGAAGCTCCACTCAGTGCATGGTCCACAGTCTGCCACTGAAGAAGACTCCTAGAAACAGGGATTTTATGTGATATCTGGCCTGACTATCAGGATGTGCTCTGCTGTAAACCGTTGCATTAAGATAGTGATCTTCCTCAATCATGTCACCACAACAGTGACTTACTGTATGTGCTGGCATGAAAACTTGCAGAAACTGAAGGTCACTACCAAAGTACAAGGCATAAAACTGCATTGAAAAAAGTCCTACTTTCTCCAACAAGGAAACTAATACACCCAGTACAAGGTGGGATGAGAGTGGTTTAAGACATACCTTGGTGGCAAAACCATCATCATCAATCTGGCATTGCTGGTACACATCCATGGCTGCACGTGTGCTCTTACACAACTCCAAACAGTCCAGCAGCAGATCTGACAGGAAACAACTCCATGTTGGGTCTCATCCTTTGCATCACTTCATCAGTCAGTTCTTAAATAGTAATGCAGTTATATAATGTAACAAAAATTTATTTTGTATTTGGAGATCAACTCTTTGCAACAGCAGCCATATTAATGGGAGGGGGGGGGTCATACAGAAGAAATTAGATTTCAATGCTTGTAGTACCTGTGGGGTTAGGTTTATGAATGTCTACACAAACACTGAAGGCAAAACCCTAGAAGTGAGGATAGGAATCACTGCACAGGTATGAACACAGTACCTGGGTGGCAGACAGTGATAGCCTGGGAGGCCAGGTTATGGATGACAGCAGGTAGATTGATGCCATCAGGGATGACCATGGGTAAATTGTCCTCGAGCATCTGGCACAGCATCTTGGCAGAGCGGAAGAGCACCCGGCCTGTGCTAGCATTGTAGTGGTGCTGGTATAACTCACTGTTGCAGGAGGAATCAAAGGGGCAGGACTGTTAGTCACAGATCAGAGTAAACCATACAGGTTCAAGACATAAAGCAGAACTTCTAGAGGTATGCCCATATTTAAAATATGATATATTTACATTAAACTTGTTTGCACTATCAACCTCTGTACAAAAACATCAGTAACTCACAGTTGTTCTCATGCGACCCACAGGAAATAAGAATTCCGTGCCGTTCATCCTCACATGACCAGTCTAATGTGGAGGGGTGTGCTAATGCGACTGACTGGCCATTCCAATGTATAATTGTTTTTAAATCATTATAACATGACAGTAAGGTTGTTATATGCAAAAAGTTTTATCTTATCATCATCATCATCATCATCATCATCATCATGTTTTATGGTGTTTTCCAGGAGAAACAGAGTTGGCTGTTTTCCTCCAAATGCTGCATCTCCAACATTACCTATCTTGTGTATCCTTAGGTGTAAAGCCCTTAAACTTCATATCCACAGTAACCTCATGTGTCCATTTCTTTGATGGCTTGCCTCTTGGACAGCTCCCATGAACATATTATACATATATACTATGCATTATATAGATACACTTCTTAACCCAATCATTTGTGTCTTTGTGCATCACGTGACCATACCTGCGAAGTTGCCTGTATAAAACTGACCCAATGGACTCTACGCCTATCTATCCCACAGATTCTCACTTCTGATTCTGTCTTCAAACAATACTTTGCACATCTACAGTACTTAATCCATCCCATTTCAGAACTCTCTACTTTCTTCAAGTTCTTGGCCCTTAGTGCCCATCGCTCTACCCTACACCATTGCATGTCTAAATGCAAGATTAATAAAGTTTTCCCTTCATTTTCACAGATATCACCTTACACTTAAGCAATGGAAGTAAATCCTTAACCCCCCCGCCCCCGACTTTATTCTCGTCATGACTGCTAGATCCACACCCCTTGCTGAGCTCAGAATGTCAAGTGGTTCGCCAATTCTGGTCCCAAGCCCAGATAAAAGGCGAGGATTGATGTCAGGAAGGGCATCTGGTTATAAAAATCTATTATAACTCCCACTACTATCGCTAATCTCTCATTTAACACAGCATAGAACATAATGAAAAAAATTCTGACAATTAAATAGACATTTGTAGTCTATTTAGTAGATAGCATTCAAATTCTAGAAAATTAGTAAATACTTTACTGTACTGGAACAATAGATGAAAATCTGTATAACAAAGTAAATGAAAAGTTGTGTCATCTCACCTGCAGATTTTCAACGCTTTGTCCACTTTACCCACTAGCAGGGCACGCAGCACCAGATCAGCCCACAGCTCCTGCTCTGAGCGCTGTAGCTGACGGGCCAGCCGATGCAGCCCTGCCTCTGTGGAGATGGTCTTGGTCTTCCCGTCAGGATCATTGGCCAAAATGGGCCTGGAATTCCGCAGATGGCCTTGAGCATGGGTGTTCTCATATGCTGTGATGTGCTGTTCTTGGAATTGTGCCCGCATAGCCTTATCTGCATATTCCTCTGGTGACAAGAATATGTCGAAGTCCTCCTGGAAATAGAGGGGTTAGTTAACTTTTTAGTCCAAGTGCTGGATAAAAAATATTTTCCTTTCTGCTTCTACACTTTCCATCTATCAATCCATTATCATTAACCTCTTTACCCTGGACACACACACACACACACACACACACACACACACACACACACACAGAGGACAATTTATAGTGACTAATTAACTTAATACATGTCTTTGGACTGAAAGTTTGCATAGACTGGGGTGGAGACAAACCCACACCTCAACAGCCAAGATACTGTGAGGCAGAAGCAAAACTAGCTATGCCACTGTTCCACATGTTGCCATTACTCAGTCACCTTTTTGTCTCTCACTGATGAAGTGCGCTTTCAGAATATTGCTTGACATTTTTTTTCAAATGAAAATGGTGAATATCCCCAACTGCATATTAAAAATATTTTATTTAATCGAATATCTACACTGAGGTAGTAATTGAGGTAGGGTGCAACAGAACTGTAATACCCCGGGCTTGAATGTGTGACATGTATAAGATTTCTATTCCTAAATCCCAGGGCTTCCTGCATCTAACATCAATTCATATTGAGCTTCCAGTGACAAAGGTATCACAAAGCAATTGCAAGATTTAAAAACGCAAGGATTAGGACACAGAAGCAATATGGATTGATCTGCATAACATACCTGCAAGTTGGCGATCGCTTCGAACATCTTCAAGTTGTTTACACACTCCATTCTCTTGAATGCATTGTCTTGAGAAAAAAAAATAATAACATTGATGCAAGTAAAAACAATCCTTATAGTTCAAAACAGACTACAAGGCATACACTACAGAAAAAGCACATTGTTACCTTGTTGAATCCTCTGTAAGAATTTCAGGGCCTCCACCATGAACTGTGCCACATCGATATGTTGTTTCTTGTGCTGTTAGGTGGTGTTAGAAGTGCAAAGTTTGTGAACCAAATAAAATCAACCAGACTGGAAGAAAAAATTCATTTCAATAGTTTCCAACAACTATTTTTCAGATAGATAAACCTGTCTTTAGTAAAATAAGAGCAGTTTATATGCCCATTGTCTTAAGAGATTCTACATTAAAGATGAAAATGTGATTTTACAATATTTGAAAAATATTAATTCCATGTTACAAATGCAGAGTAATTATGCACAGAAATTAATTACTGGGCTACCTCCTCTGAGTCAAAGTCCTTCTTCTGTAGCTTCAGCCGACCCCAGGTTGAGAGCCTCTCAATCACACACTCTGCCTCGGAAGTGGGCAACTCTTTCAGTATGGACACACCCACCTCCTTCTGAAATAGTGCCAACACTCAAAAAAGAAGCTCTTTCATCTGACAACTTAGTTTCTCCACAACGCACATGTGAAATTCCCCTCATACCTTGGCCTGGGATATCAGCTGGATGATGTACAGGAAGTAGATCTGTGAGCTGTCCAACCTATACACCTGTGCAATCTTCAGAGCATCTTCCATGGAGGAGGGCAGGTCCTGTTTCAGAATACATCGGACTAAGACCTGTAAGAAGGTAGGGATGCAATTTCATAAAGGAATGCAATAATGCCAATCCTAACTGCATAAAAAAATACAGAGGTAAAAAATAAACATTCAAAATGCTGCTATATGAAAATTTTCAGTATCTGGAGGACTGACTGCAAAAAGGACTCTGGATCCAGTACAAGTCCCACTGACCATGGCTTGGCTGTCGCTAGACAGGTTGAAGTTGCGGATGCCATAGACTCTCAGCAGCTTCTTGATCTCCATCAGCTGGTAGCTTTCCTTCATCAACTCCTGTCTAGAGCAAGAGCAGCAAGATCACTCTTGAGGTTACGTGGAAGCCTCATTCCAGAGAGAGGCCCTTATACTTTACATGGAGTAAGGCTTAAGGGCAGGGACACAAAAACTTACTTGGGATGATCCTTCTCAAGGTGCCTCTGGACCAACTGCTCCACCATGCTGCTCCAGGGAACCACTGCCTTGTACATGATCTCCAGCACAGCATCTTCCATTTGCTGGGTAACGACATGCGGAAGGTTGGTGTGAGGGTTTTTAACAAGTGAACATAGTGAGAAATGGAGCAGCTAATACACATTCAAAGTCACTGCTTGAAATTCACTGAAAATACTTGGGCACAATCAGACTACCGGAGCAGAATACTTACATCAGTGTCGGTCATGCAGTCAAGCACAGCCAAGGCTTTGGCCTCCCACTCTGTAAACAGAGATGTGGTTTGGGAGCTGCAACGCTCTAACATGTCCTGCAACACAAAAGGAGGAGAGTGAGACCTCCATTACAGTATAAACTCGTCACCTATTGGATTGTCACCAAGGCAATGCAGCAAAGCTGCTCACTACGTGCCTTTACATTGACACAGTATACAGTATGTCACACAGTCAGTTTACACACCCAGAGAAACTGGTTTTCCTTAAAAGATGCTTGTGTTTTAAGCCTAATATTGCATACTGAACTCATTAAGATATTAAAACACTAAAAAACAACAGATTCATCTGAGTATGTGCTGATACCCACCTGTATGTAGTGTAATAACAGCTCATCCAGGTAGAGCTGGTGCTCCTGGGCATAGGGTCTGACGCTGTTCTCTATGACAGAGGAGATGAGCTCTGGGGCCAGAACCTTATCCAGCATGAGGAAAACTATACTCCTTGTGTTCCTCTGCCAGACACAGAAGAAAACTCCCCATGCATCAACAACATCAGTGGCACATTCCACTATTCCATTATAATTTAAATTTATAATGATACCAACCGACCACAATAAATAGTCCAACTGACAGTATGACAAATAACATTAATACTAAAGCTACTAAATCACAACCATCTTCGGCAAGACTAGGCTGTCCTTATCATCATCATCATCATCATCATCATCATCATCCAGTAGTTTAAACTATTTTGTCGCATGTACCTTGCATAAATCAAAACTTTAAAAAAAAAAAGCTCATGGACATTTAATCTGCTTTGCCCAAGATTAGTGCAGTAGGACTCCTCATAATCCTCAAAACTGAACTTCTACATAGTAGGTGATCCCCTACCTGATCTATGAGTGTGTGCAGTTAGAGTGCAGTTGGTAGCACATACCTTCTCAAAATCTGATAAGGACAGCTTGCAGTGGTACTTGTTGAAGAGGTCCAGTAGCTGGCGAAGGCTCTCCACCAGGGAACGGAGTTGCTCCACCTCCTCCAAACCACAGTCATCCTCCTAATCAATGCAGTTAAAAGTCACACCTCTCCATCAGTTGCAGTGTCATCACATTCATAGGTGCATCTAATATGGTTATTGACTTGAACACTTGGCCTACAGGCCAACAGTATATTTGTCTGTGTACAAAGTGTAGAGGCCTAGATAAAAGGTTACCAATGGCAACCAGAGCCAGAAGGAAGGAAGGCCAAGCTGGGCCATCTCCAGGCCATTCTGGGGCCAGTCAGACTGTGGACAGAGAGAACAACATAAGATACAGGATACTTCATTTACAGTGCTTTTTTCCAGTTTATTAATGTTGATTACCTACCTTTTCAGTCAGCTCCAAGTTCCTTGCCCTTTGCTCTAACCATCTTGCAAGTTTCTTCTGCAATACCATTGACAAATGTATCAAAGGAGACAATGGTTTATTTGTGGACTTTGTATTTTGAGGTGACTGGGTCCTCTTTGAACATATTTTCTTTCACAGCAATGACACAGAAAAACAATAATATTTGCTCATACTGTTACACATGAAGTACTTTTAAATCATTGTACAGAAAGTTAAGGAAACCCATGCAAACACCACATGTTTAAAGGTGATGTTGAATCAGTGTCCTGATCCTGAAACTACGATTCGATAGTGTTACTTGCTGAAGCCAGTGTCTCATCCAAATGCATGAAACAAATAAAAGCATATAAGAGATACATAATCCCCCCATGTTCCCATTTATACCTGTCCTTTAGGAAGAGTTTTTCTGATAAATGGAATGACAACACTTTTGAACCAGAGACAGAGGTCCTTTGAAGGGATGTCCTTGGGGATGGAACTGAGCAGGGCATCCAGAATGTTCTCATCAAACTGCCTGGCAAACTCTGGCTGCCAGAGCCAAGTAGAAACATAAGGATATAAACTGTTACAAATGAGCAGTTCAGCACAATGTGATAACGTCAGTAATCCAGTCTAAAAAATGGGAAACTAAAATGAGCAGCAAAGAAAGGAGATTGCTGGAAAACAAAAAGTGCAAAAAAAAAAATAGTTCAAATCCTGTTCTCCATTCCTTTTACAAAGCCACTCTTTGAGGTTTCTCAGAGAGTAAAATAATGTAACACACATAAACTGACTCTTAAAAGAACATTTATTTAAAGTATAGTCTTGCCTGTCTGTTATTATTATTGTTGCTAACTTCAGCTGATACCTTTGTCCCAGGTGACTTATAATGGTGGGTACATTGCACTGCTACTGCTACTTACATGCATCTCCATATCCTCTAACTAAGCAGTGATAAAACTGCACCATGAAGTACCTGCGTTACCTGCTGCGTCACTGTGCCAGATCCTAAAATTACCTGCTGTGTCACTGTGCCAGATCCTAAAATTATCATAAACTATGCAACCAATCTTAAACTTTGCAAGGACAGTTAGAGAGAATACTGGGCAAAAAGCCACCAAAGTGTTGCATAGGCCCTACCTCGTTTCGGAGCCACAGGTGTTGGGCCCCCTTAAGATCCCCTTCCCTCAGGTGCCAGAGGATGTCTGTCATGTAGTCTGAGCTTTGCAGGAATTCGATCCAAGAGATAGCACTGTGAGAAAGCGGGTGTAACAGAAAAAAAACAATTAAAAATCACTGTGCCTGGTAATATGTAATTTATCTACATTATTAAATTATAACAGTAATTAGAGGGAGAAAAAAAACTGTATACTTGCTAACTCTTCTATATAATTTACAACTTTGGCTCATGTACTACAGTATACAGTAAAACCTAGTAACTTGCAATCCAGAGTAAACATATTGCTCTAGGGCATTAACAGCAGTACCAGGACAGGAATTAGCAATCTACTCTATGTTCTTAATCACCATGCTACTGGCTTCTGCGAACAAAACTCAAAATCATACTTAATAGTATCCCTAGATAACAGCATCAGGGATTTAAGACAAATAACATTTTAAAAATACAGAGGTGAACTGATGACCATAATTCTGCCCATACACAGAGAAAAGGATCAAACATATAATATAAATCAGCAAAGGTCATGCAGAGCTGAACAAAATATCTTAATGTTTAACAACAGGAATATCACAGACTTGAAGTTTTCTGGCCCACTGAGTCCATAGAAGGTGGCTAGCTTGGACAGGGCCTCCTGGATCTGGGAGCAGGGGTAGCGGGAGATGGCATGATTTAACATCTCCTCTGCTGTGCTGAAGGTAGGCCAGGGAGCCTTCAAGCAGTATTCAACCACAAAGTGTTCATCCTGGCAAAAGGGCCACAAATAATCACCAACATCCTTATTAACACAGTTACATGGAAAGATCAAAGAATCAGGTTGTTTCATGCAAAAACCAGTGCAGCGCAATGACTTACATTGATCTTTGTCAGGTTAGTCTTGGCCTCCTCCACCAGTTCAGACCATACTTCATATCCACAGCCCCCAACAGATGCAGAGGCCAGCTTTTCCAGCACAAAGTCCAGCTTCACCTTATACACCAGCTAGCAAGATAGAGGCCATTACCACATTTTACATTAAGGCCTCAAAACCCAAGTTAATACTGAGAACATGAACACATATAAAACATTCTAAAAATACTTACATCAGGACTACAATATAAAATATAACACGTACCTCAACATCAAGCCCAAATTGTATTGCAAATGTTTCTGCTTCTTCAAATTTGTGTTTGTGAAGAAGACGACTCAGCCTAATCAAAAACATGTAGGTGTTTAGTTAGTGTCTCAGTCATGTGAGGTATGGAGGTCTGGGCTCAGGTCTGACATACTCAGCCATTTACCTGTTCTCTGGTAAGGCCTCTGTGAAGCACCTCATCACAACAGAAGACACTGGGTCCTTTGGACTGAAAAGAAAAAGTATATATATTAAAAAAATAGCATACAGAAATATGACAAACATGAACACATAACTTACATACTAATTTTATTAACACAGAATGCTCAGTATTATGCACACAGTATTATTTGTAATATGAAAAACATGCAGTTCACTGGGATATAACTGTTGTCTTGTTCAAAGTACTTTTTCATACCTTTTCAAACCTTCAGAAATTCCTTCCAGCATATAAATTGTGTCCTGCGATTGAGCAGAGAAACAATTTTGGTTGGAGGTAATAATAGAAAACAACTGGCATGACCTTAGCTTTACAGGTTGTTGTTTCTATATATCACACTGTCAGTACTACCCACTGGCATTAATGAGCTTTCTTTCATGCCTAAATACAACACAAATAAATTCAGCCCTATTTTCTTTAAGATTAACCCTATTACTGCCATGACAGTCCTGCCTTCAGTGCAAAACTTTAGATGTGAAATTAAAAGGTTTCTTTCCTGTAACTTGAAAACTGCAGCTATCGCTTGTTATCCCAATTTAGTTCAATCCTGAAAATATATCATAGAGCAAATTTTCAGATAGCAGGAGCCTATATTTCATTATATTCAGTGGTAAAAAAAAAAACAGTACTCTTCCCAGCCCATGCCAAAACCCCCAACCATTTTCCCCAAATATCATTAAAACACTCAAGCACTTATATAAGTCCACCAAGGATTTCTTTGCAAGCCTTTTCACTTTCTTAGAAGACATAATCACTTAATGTATGGAAGATGACAGCAATAATGTGTGACATGCTTAAGAAAACCTATTTGGAGGACAGCTGAGATACAACTGCAGTCTACTCTTGTTACCCTTCCTGGCTTGCATCTAACAATATTTGGAAATCCAACAGGAGTTTTATGCTGAAAATTGAATTGCATTAACTTTCTACAGTGTTCCCTTCTCTTAAAGCAATACTATGTTCCTAACACTCTACAGGCTACATCATTGCTGGATTTGTACAAGTCAAACATTTTCACTAATGTGCAGTTTGAATTTTTTCAGATGCAGATCCTAAATAGTAATTTTTTACTTGGACAGTGAATTTTGAGTACAAACCTACCAATACAAGAGACATGAAAGCATTTTTGAATACAGTAATATAATAGCAGGGAATAACTGTATTGTAAAGTTTTTTAATACAAGTGAAATACCACTTTCATTGGCAATGCTGGAGTTACAAACCTTAAAGATGACACACAATATATGGAAAATATGAAATGGATCAAAGTTAGATGTCACATATATTATATGTGCATTTGTTACCATGTTGACACCCATCTGCACGAGGGCTGAAATGCAGGAGACCTCCAATGAGTAAAGGACTGTCATGGATGGCAGAGAGTACACCAACAGGCTCCTCATCTAAATCAAACAAAGCAACACAATACAGAATATAAGAAAAACTGGAAAATGCAAAATACAAATCTGAAAAAACCTGTGACTTAAAAATGTACCCATCTGCTCTTAGCAGGTACTGTAAATGGACAAATAAACTGCTTGGATTAAAGCAGTTTTTCCTTGTCAATGGCAAGCAAAGATTACCTACTTGACTACAGTTGGATGTGGTCAAAGCTACAAGCTTCATACTGGTGCCTTCTTGCCTAGAGATGTAGGAGGGTAGACACAAAACCCTTATCAAAACTGACGATTAGAAAAAAATGAACATCTTGTAAAATAAGCATGCATAGACCTACATGGAATTTGATGAAGAACCCCCCTCAGTGGTGATGAGGAAGTCATGGAAGGCAAGTTCTGGCCAACACCACACCATCACCAGCATGTTCACTTCCCAAACACTTAGAATATTCTAAATGAAAGAACAAAAAACTATAGCAAATTACTCTTTGTGCATAATTTTAAAAAATTAAATATGAATACATTTCAGAATAAACCACTGGTCTGCAGTGAAAAACCTGAAGTTCTCCACTTTCTGTAAACTTTAATAACTAAATGTAGCTATGTAAAGTTCAATTTATAGCACATCCACAATCAAAGGCAACTGACCTTCAAAAGGTGGCTTTAAGAAAAGACCTCACCTCTTGATCCAGGATGTACATCAGATTATCCAGAACTTGTATCTTCTTCACACCTGCCATTGTAACAGTTAAAGGTGAAGAAGATGCATGTGCTTAGATTTCCACTGGCCTCAAGCAGTGCCTATTTAATTTAGACCTCTGATACCCAAACGTAGTTCTTCCACCTCAGATACACAGTTGATCTTTTCTCTCACACACACACACACACACACACACACACACACACACACACACACACACACACACACAGACTGTGCATTCTGGTTAACTGGGCCATTGGTTAATCAGAGCTGCTTCTTATTTATCTTCAGATTGAGACTGAGGCAAAAATATATATTTTTTTTAGTTATGAAAGCACTGTAGTTAAAATTGTGTTCAGAGATTACTGTGCCAGTCCATATATATGCAATGACAGTACTCCACCATAGTACAGCTGACTGATTTTAATCATGTAATCATTTTTGTTATCTGCAAAAACAATAATAAATAAACAATTAATTTTTTATTATAATTTTTAGCAAATGTTTACGCTAATCTCTGCTTGACTTTATAAAGTTTTTGTGTGGGGGAGAAAAGTCAAGGTCACTACAGGTACCTAGAATTAAACTTGAGTCCAGGAGGCGGCTGATGCTCATCGTGCTTTTAGTAGCATCCATTCGCCACTGAGTTAACACATTTTCTCCACTGCCCTGAGAGATCATACAAGACAAAAATGACATACAAACAAATCAGGAGACCTCTGTATTACCAAAAAAAAGAGCAGAAGGTCTTATTATGAAACACAAAGCAGCTAAGGTTTGATAATTTTTTAATAATTCAAAGCCCGCTACTGGAATGAGCCTCAACTCCATATGAAGTCTGCTGCCAGACCTCTGACCCTCTGTTGGCTTTTGTAGACTGATCTGTTCATACACTATTCTGTTACTAGCAAGCATCTCTTCTGCTTTACTCATGACTTTTCTCATCCATTTCCCTGTGTTCTTAACCTTTTCTTCTAAATAACAGCTTCACATTTTCTTTAACCTGTTGTTCTTGTCTTGTTCATATTTTTTTGCTAAATGACTGTGGCTAGTCCAGTCCCAGGTTGAAGTTATGGTAGAGCACCAACAGAATATTTAGTTTTGAATTGTTATCATCTGATGGTTAACTTTTAACCTTGCAAACATTATATTACCTTTGACAAAGGTATCAGCTAAATAATAATTAAAAGTAAGAAGAAGAATATGATCATTTTGCAAAGCTCTAGTTTCAGAAATATATTTTTATATTTCAGAAATATAAAAAGATGAGTGGTACAGTGAGTGGTAACTCACTGCATAAACCATACCCCAGTGATGAGGCGGATGTCACCAGCAAGATCTGCTGTCACAGCCACATTACATCCTCTGGTGTATATATCCTTTGTAGAGCAAAACTCTGTCTTTATAAATGACTGCAACTGGGGGAAAAAAATCAAAGCAGAAGAATGTTATGATGTCTCTTGTTTAATTCAAAGGTTTTTACACAGCTTAAATTTGTAGGAATTGTATTCTTTATATCCAAATGAATAAATGACATGCAAATACCTTTTTAAGCTCACCAATGTCCATTTTGTCAATAGCTGAAAATGAAATAAATGATTTATTATGATAAAAGGTGATATAAAACCTTCAATAAAAAAACAAGCTAATCACATTTGGTCCATAAGTCATTAAAAAGTACCTTTTTCAATGTTTTCCAACTCAAGGTTTGAGATATGAAAGAACCCATCAGCCACGAGGAGGAACAAGTGATAAGAACCTGTATGCAATGAACAATTTATATATTACTATACTGTATTTCAGTGAGTGTTTCTTTAAATATTTCATATGATGCATGCACTTCATAAATAACATCCCCAGGAATGTTTGTCTGTCCTTCAAAACGTTCACCTGAAGCAATTCTGTCTTCTTCCATGATGAGGTTTCTGTAAGTCTTCTCTTTCTCTGACAGATCTTTCTGCAGAACAGCCTTCCATCCAAAGCACAGGCATTAAATTACAAAAGGTTGTGCTACTATTATGGTTATCGCTATTTTTCCATGAAGCTAACACCTTTCTCCAAGGTACTTACAATGTGAAGGTAGTATATTAAGCCACTTAAAATGTTTTATACAACAAAGTCATTTTTACTGTATCTGTTCAGGGTGAATACCATTCTCTGACAGTACCAAGAGTATTGAGGATTCAAACCACATGTTCTAACCACTACACCATCTCCTTCCCCTGTATAAAGTTTGATACTTTCTTCCCATATCTCACTGTGTTTTTCATCCTTGCTTCTTTGCAATAGTCTGACTTTGCCTCTAAACTGTTGCCCTTGTCTTGGTTAATATTTTCTTTAGAAAATGATTGTGACAAGTCCTCGACTGGTCTTGTGGTGGCCGTAACGTTTTATCCTGATTGTCATAAGACGATTAATTTCTTGTGTCTTTGAGTGCACTTTTGTTTTCATAAAACAAAATATGAGTAACACTGATCAAAGCCATCAACCAAATAATGGAAAATAACATCAACAGAGTAATAATAAATTAACAAAGGAAAAATAGGCTAAAAGCCAAAGCTAGCAAATTGCAAACAGCTTTAAAATGAGTGTACAGTACACACAGACATATAATCTATGACTTACTTTAGTAAAAACGGTTCTTTTCTGTCGCACATATATGAGATGGAGATTTCCATTTCTTTCTCCAACCAGCAGAAACTGTGCTTTGTGGCATACAACCACAGTGTCCACCTGACTGCCTGGAATAACAATGGGCAAAAATCTTTTATAATTACTGCAGGTCAGACTCTCTGTAAAGAATACAACTGCCTTATTCCTGAAACTTACCAAAGTTGAGGTGCAGAAGAACTGACTGGAAGTTGTGGTCAAATAGAACCACAGTTGTGTCAGCAACCACAGTGGTACAATTTGAACTGTAGGAAGCATACAGGTCTGGGTTGTGTAACACCTGTAAAACAACAATAAGTTTATGTGATATGTTTGAACGTATTCATGGATGACTAAGGTTGCAGATCCAGTACCTGGGCTGTAGGTGAGCAAAATAATCTGTGTATTTGCTTAGTAATCTTTTTTTGTGATTTACTGTGTATTTTTCACTTTGAGAATTCTATGAAAGTTTCATGTATGAAATAATGCGATACCAAATATTCCTGCCATCATATATATTATATTTTGTCCAACTAAGACAAATGAGGATGCAGTACTGTATGTGGGGTTTTTTATGAAAAATTTCATTTCAAGTTTGTTTTGAAATACGATGTACATGAAGATAAAATGTACACAGTCACATTTGTATATTTTTATATTCAATGAAGACTGGGGAAAATATGAGATCTAGACATGTTCCAACTGTCAAACAGTAAAAATGAACGTTTAATGCCACAAAATGCTGTGAATTACAACCCTAACAACTAAATCACGGCATGCGTCTTATGCACGAGGCAAATAATAAAAAGCTAATACAGTTTCAAGTAATTTCTAATAATAAGTAACTCATATAGAAATAGGAAGAATGTTTAATGGAAACTGACAGATTATTATGGCAGGTCTACCTTCTCAGAGCACGACAGCTTAACCAGGTTGTCCACTTGGTACAGCGCGCTACCACACTCCTGTTTCAGGTCAAAGCTCAACCGCACTGTCCCGGTATCGTCGTTCGCCAGCAGTTCTACGTCGTTCCACGTCGTAACCATCTTGAATCGCGTATCTTTGGAACATTAAACAATCGAAATGCTCCTTACCCGCACTATGCGGAATTCTGTCAATTTTGGAATTTGGCGGCAAAACGAAACAAACTGCTTCCGGTGTAAACAGGAACTTGCGTAGTTCGTTTTTCTGAGTTGCGTAGCAACAGAAACCTCCCGAATCGCCCGATAAACTGTAGCCTGAACTGTGCATATTTGCTGTTAATATTTTTTATGACGACTCTAATGCAAAGTGGTAAAGAATGTGAAGGAAAACTAACGTTTTACTTCAGACTTCAAAACGCATCTTTACCACTCTTTATAGTAGTATTTCCGTCCTTGGTGTGAAATAGCAAGTTGGACTTATTTTAGAAAGCTTGCGATTAAGATAATATGTTATATAACTGTGTGGAAAACTAATTTTCATAACTAATATTTGTTAAATATATGGCTAATCTCATTTAACTAGTGAATTTATAATATGTATGTATTTGGTAGATGCTTTTTTCCAAAGCAATGTACAACCCAGAGCATACAAAAGCATTTTCCACAATACAGCTTTAAATATAAATGGAAGATTATTGTGTTCTTATGCATCTCTCCCCTTTTTCGCTCTCAATCTTGGCCCCAGTCAGTACACATTCAAACTATATGTTTGATACCACAATTAATTGTTACACAGTAAGTACTTTTTAGTTTTTTTAGTTGCACACAAAGCCTTTATTAAAGAGTAACCATAAGATAGCAGTAATTACTGAACTATTACACTGATTCTGTCACACCAAATTCTCTAGTTCATTTTTGTTTAATAAATATCTAGTAAGTAAATGTACTGTGATTATAATGTATGTATACTGCAATGGACTGGCATTGCATTCTCTAAATATTTTAATAATACCACTGAAACAACTAACAACTAGAAACAATAAAAAAACAACTAAATAATATGGGAAAGAAAATGTAAAAAAACGGTATATAAAGACGACACCTTAATTTTGCCAAATCTATAAACTAGCCCCAATCTGGATTGTACAAAATAAAGAGAAACAGCACTTAATCCTCCACACTTAGTTTTCAAATGTAATGTTTTAAAAATATTTTAGGAAGAACTTGTCTGTTTTTTTTTCACAAGTGTTAGGAGCAATTATACATTCACTCTTAAAGATGAAATTGCATTGTGAAAATAATGACTATGTGTTGAGTTTATATTTTTTAATGATATATGACACAATCTATATACATAAACAAAAATTGAGTAACTCTACCTCCAAGTTGCGTTGCTTTCTGACAGAAATAAATGTTATATTTGATTTATATAAAAAAGTTAAACTGCAAAAAAGTAAATTACTGTATTGTTAAACATGTAAAGAAATATTTGGTGATACCACTTGATTTGATAAGTGTATATGTGCATTTTTCTAATATATGTATGTGTGATTATGTACATTTGTATTGTTTTCCATATCGTCTATTCTGAAGATCTTTATGTATTCATCTTATTATTTTATTTTGTTCTTCGCTATACAATTAATGTGATATTCATTATTTATTTCTCGAGTAGTAATGTGCCCAAAAGGATTTGGATCGTTCTTTCATGTTCACAGTTGTTGCATTTAGTGCTTTGGATTTTCTATATTTACTTTTTTCTATATTTATAGTAGAGATCTATTGGATTAAAAAAACACTTCCTCCACAAACGTAGGACGAACACTTGTAGGAGCGCTTCCTGTCCCATGATGCACTGCTCTCTTCATCCGGGAACTGGATCATTGCGGAGGGTCCGCTCAGTTGCTGTGGAGCTGTGCTCAGCAACGTGAAGTTAATACAAGTGGCTTAAATTAGCCGTTTCTTATCAGCAGAGAACTGTGATATGGCGGTAAGTGGAGTCAAGCCCGTGTATAGTTAAAACGGATGAACTGGAAATGGGGTTAAAACGTGTTAATATGGAGCTGATTTTTTTTTTGTGTATCGCAAACACGTATTTCGCCAAGATGGCGTCCTGGCAGCCATGTCGGAGCGCTGGTGCGGATGATTCGGCTTTAATCGCAGCTGCTCACGGGTTTTGACTCGCTTTTAATTTTTGACTCTTGAGTTTAGTGTGTGACGAAATGTGTAGTGACCCGACTGACTGCCAGCAGTTGTTAGAAAGCTCCGTCTACAAATGGTTCAAAACAATCGAAACAGGGCCAGGACGTTAGCTTTTGTAATTCAGTAATTACTGAAAATGATACCCGTTTTGCGAAATGACTGTTGTGTTGTGCCCGGGTGGCAGGGTTGCACGGGCACGTCTATTATCCCGGTTTAGAAAAACCAATATGCCGGGTAGCTGGCATTAGCATCAGTCCTCATCTAGCTCACTCCGCTAGCTAATATTAAACGCACATTTCCATTAGCGTTAAAACAGTACTGTTATTTGAAATCATATGTGTTATGACCATCCCAAAAAGTAGTTATTGTAAGTATCAACGGTAGCCCCTATGGCAGTGACATGGATAGAAATGTGCGAGCTACTTTCCCCACTTCAGAAATTATTGATGGATCATTGCGGTGGGTCAATATTTCTTTACAACTTAATTTCACTGAAACATTGCGATATGTCATGTAGCAATGTTTCAGCTTTCCTTTTGAAATAGTGCATAATTTGTGCCAGCAAAATACATAGGGAATTTGTTCCATGCGGGATGTAAAGCTGGTGTAAACATCCCCAGTAAAATGAACAGAGCAAACATGAGAAGGAACAGCACAAATACTGACTGAGCTCTCAAATATTAGGAGGGGATACAAAATAACCATCACAGAAATACAGTAATCATTAAAACAAAAAGAATGGCTTTTTTTATTTGTCTGAAAAGTGAGAACCCTGTTCAACCAGTGATGATGGGAAGGAACCCCTTGTTGCCACAATGCATTTACAATGCAGTGTGTTGTGATAGCACAGTGGGGAAAATGCTGTACATGCAGTGCTCTTAAAGGTATGCATGGTACTGTATTTTCTGCAGAAATGTTTTTTTGTGAGAGACCTTTTTTGTCAGATCCTTTTTGATGGATGATTAAAGCTCCTTTTCGTTGTAAATGCAGGCCAGCGATGCCGATGTAGACGCATTGCTACCAAAGAAGTCCTCCCCGGAGGCAGAGCGAAGAAAGCAAGGCATGGAGTCTTCAAAATCCCCTAGGAGCTCCAAACAGCATCGTTCCCGGTCGAGGTCACAGTCAAGAGACCGAAAACGGAGATCCAGTAAGTCTTCTTTTCCCAACAGTTCGTGGAAGAGAAACGTAGATAGAGTAGCTGCAGCTATTCGTGACCTGGTTTGTTTTGGCTGCATCTGTGATGAATAGGAGATGCTTCAAATAGTCTTACATTTCTGTTCTTTTCCAGCTGACAAGAAGCACAGGCGGAGTCGGAGCAGGAGCAAAGAGGTAACTAGTCTTAGTCACTCGGCGTCAGTTAAAACATTTCATGTAGCTGTGTGTCCTTTGTAATTATAGTTGGTGGTAAGTACGGAGACTTTTGAACCTAGATTTCATAATCGGTTATGAAATGAAGCATGGTTGACATTAAATGACAAACGCTAATGTTTCGTGTTTTTTTTTTTTTCTTTTCGCTAAGAAATGTCAATTCCGATTGGTCAGTATGATGAAGTATCGTTAAATCCGTTTTAGATGAAGTGTGCTTGTGTTAGGAGCGTTTTCCTTTTTGTAGATCACATGATAACATTTCTATAATAAATCATACTCAGCGTGCTAATGCACGAAGAGACACTCTGAACTGAAGACGCTGCTGACAGATAGCAAAATTATATGCCTACTTCCTGGAAAGGTAACTATCAGCCATTCAAACTCATATTTCCCTTCTTAGAAAAGAATGAAATTTTTGTTTTGTATTTTCACTAGGCAACTCTTCTGATTATTTCAAACTGTTTTAAGCTGCTACCACCATAAAAACAGCTGTCAGTATTCCTTTTGGCTCTCCAGTCGTTTATGCTCAGTCTATAATAGGAAGAAGGATGCATGCACGCACAAACTAAAATTAATCATAGGAAGCTGTTTTTAAGTAATTATAAAAGGCATATGTATTTGACACCAAGAAAGGAATAAGGCCACATCTTAAATATACTGGCAGCGTCTAGTATAAGTCTATTTGTAATAATGTCTGAAGTGCTTTATTGCTTAGTTCCTGCTGCGTTCTGATGGCAAAACAGTTTCACAGAAAACAAGGTTCATTTTGTGAAGTTTTAACCGGTACATTGTGGTATCGACACTTATATTTCACTCCTAAGGGGAAATTGAATGGTATTTTAGTTACCAAAAAAACGTGTCATGGTTTGACCTGATACTGAAGAAGGAAAGGCTGATTTCATACACAATAGATCCAGGGCAATAACACAAACCTCTGCTAAGAAATTAACAGACGTAGTTTGGCATTTATTAAAAATTCAGCACTTTAGGTCTAATGTGTATCAGGTTTGATCTGTTAATGAGCACATAATACAGGGCTGAGTTTTGACTTGTGTCCTACTCTCTACATGACTTGGGCAGACATTTTTAAACTCATACTAACTCTCTTTGTTGCACCATTCTCCTGAAAGAACCAACTTCTTCTTGAAACAGGCACGAAGGAAAGACCCTGAGAAGCCCTCAAAGTCAACCAAGGCAGAGGAGTCACATGAACGCGAGCAGGCAGAGAAAGGGCGGGAGAGACTGCTGGCTGAAAATGGGGAGGACCGGCACAGGCGTAAAGACATGAAACCTTCGCGAGGCCGTGGCCATTCCAGGTCCCGCTCACGGGAAAGGTGAGAAATGCCTATCCTTGGGTATCTGGACCATGACTCTTGTATCTGGAAATACTTAGGATTTCATTTCATTGTTATTCAGATACATCAGTCCATTTCCTGATCTGCTACATTTTATAACATCTAGATGTATAATTTTAAAAATAATTTTTTTGTTTTTTAGGCGGCATCGTAGTAGAAGTCGAGACAAGCGACGGTCACACTCTCGAAGCCGGGAAAAACGGTCAAGGAGCCGTGACAGGAAACGACGGGCCAGGTCTCGATCCCGTTCCCGGAGCAAACACAGACACAGGAGCCGGAGTCGCAGCAAGAGCAGGTGACTAGCCGCCTAAGACTTTCTTGCAAAGATGTAATTGCGTATGTGTGCATGAGCTAATAATATGACAAAAGGCTACCTATTGCTGTTGTCTCCAGGGAGAGGAGAAAGAGGACTGAAAAGCTGCGCAGGAAGAGCCGCAGTAGATCAGTAAGTCCCCCAGCTTTCCGGGGTAGAAACACTGCCATGGATGCCCAAGAGGCCTTGGCCAGAAGGTACTGCTCCTCAAATACTAAGCTGCAAGGCAGACATTTAGTTTACTGTACAGTGCTATTCTCTGCCTTGTTGCTTCTTATCAGTAGTGCACCCTTCTTTTACAGATTGGAAAGAGCAAAGAAGCTCCAGGAGCAGAAGGAGAAGGAAATGCTAGAAAAGCAGCAACAACAAGAAATTGTTGCAGGTAAGAAAGAATTTTATCAGGCTGGAATTTAATTAAACTATCCTCTAAGTTTGTCTTTGGATGACTGATAAGTATGTTGACATCTCTAGTTCTCCATGTTGGTATTAATGAATTGTCTGGTTATTGTTAACCAAATTATGTGGGTGGTTTGGTGGGGTTTCTTTTTTGCTTTCTTTCTTTTTTTAGTAGCGGCTCCTCTGCTCTGTGACCCTGTGGCAGCTGCTGCTGCCACTGGCAGCTCAGTGCTAAATGTAGCAGCACTCCTGGCTTCGGGAACTCAGGTGACACCCCAAATAGCCATGGCAGCGCAGATGGCGGCATTGCAAGCTAAGACGTTGGCCGAGACGGGTATCGCTGTGCCCAGCTACTACAATCCATCTGCTGTTAACCCAGTGAAGTTTGCTGAACAGGAAAAAAAGAGGAAGATGCTCTGGCAAGGCAAAAAGGAAGGGGTAAGAATCTTTTTGCCACACAAATCCGTGGGCCTCAAAGTTTGACGATCCCAGTTTTCCTCTGTGCTTTCTTGCTGTCAAACTGGAATGCTAAAAATAAGAAATGGTTTATATTAATTTGTTTTCTGACCTGCATAAGGTTTGTCTACATTTAGAAAAATATTCACTCCAAGTGAAATGAGCTTTAGTCTTGCCCTATGGCAAACATTTGCGCTCACAGTCCTGTAATTTTTGAAACTTTGTAAAGGACAAGTCCCAGACTGCAGAGCTGTGGGAGAAGTTGAATTTTGGAAACAAGGACCAAAATGTAAAATTCCGCAAGCTGATGGGCATTAAGGTAAGTTAAATTGACAAGCTGTTAAAAGAAAATCTTACAGTACATACACCAAGGGCCACCCAGAAAAGCTATGAGCATTTAGTAAGAAGGTTATCTGGAATTATTTAGAATAAATCTATTAAATTGAACTGAGCTGTACACCCAAGTATGAAGGTGCCATTTGTGATGTTTGACAAAAATCTTGGTTGTTCAGAGTGAAGAGGAAAGTAGTGACGCTGCTCTGCTCAACGATGAAGGTCTCAAGACCCTACAGCAGCAGGAAGAAATGTTCCGAAACCTGGATGTTCAGTACGAAATGGCTAGGTCACAAACCCACACCCAGAGGGGAATGGGACTGGGCTTCTCCTCTTCCTTCTCCTCCAGAGGGATGGACACCCTGTAACGTCATCTGCCCTCAATCTCTGCTTTGTTCCATAACGCTGGGAACCATTTGCTTTGTATTGTCAGTGAAGTCATCGTTTGCTGGGAGGAAAAAAGCTAGTGTGCTGACTTGCATGGATGTTCCATTTGATCTGATTTGAGGGGGAAAAACTCACATGAACATTTATTTGTAAATAGTCAAGTGCTGATGTGGTATCAGCAGTTGAAGTCTGTATATCTTTCTAAGAAAAATTATGCAATGGCTCAGTGTGAAAACAAGACTGCAGTGGACCATGGGTCAGGCACAGGAGAAATTGCTACACCTCCCGTTTTTGTACTAAAAATGTATATATTTTCATTTGAAACATGTAGGTGTAAAGTTGAGTCATTCGATTAGGGAAGGTGGGGAATATTTGAGTGGTATACGTAGCATTTGGTCTTACGGTAGTTTTACTCCCAATTTAAATACCATTGTACACAATAGATAAAAAAAAATGTACCCCAGGGTTTGGTTCTGTTTGTCAATGCTGACATCAAATTGTTCATATGACAATATTCCCTCAATAAAATGACTAAATGAGAGCTACTCTGCTTTAGTCCTACAGGTGGATGTTGCTATAGAATTTGACACCTTTGTAAGTTCTACTATTGTGGTATGGAATGTTGGCTCCATGGGGAAACTGTAGTTAAATCGCAGACACGGCCCTAAATGACCATATTACTGTAGTTGGTAACTGAATTTGTTTCCAGTAGAAGACTTGTAATAGCTTAATTCAGGGCCAACCGTGATGACTGTATGCTTGGTCTTTTCTCTGACATACAGTATTTTTAAATGTGAAATTGATGAAAAATAGACAAGAGTATCAATTTTTTTACATAATGTAGACCACATCTATTGTGCAAACATTACTAATTCCCTTGAAGACTAGCATCGGGTGTCTACAGTATAGCATTGGTTTGAGACCGGAGTACCCAACGAAATGGCAGATGAGAAAAAGACAATAAGTACTGATGGGCACCATAAGGTTGGGATCTTGGGCTTGGTTTGTATGTTGCATCTGACTGCAGAATGACAGCTCTACTGCCAAAGTGAGGGTCAGTACTGTTGAGTTAAATTCAACTCACAGTGATGTCTACTACCATGGTTTTCTTGGTAAGGGAGGATACATTGGTGGTTTACTGTGACTTCTGTGCACACCTTTGGCTTGCAGACATTTTAACTGGTAGCCAAGTGAGCAACTTTGAAGATGACATGTAACTGGCTATGGAAATGACTTGCAAATAAAAATAGGACCAGAAACGTGATTGAAAGATATATCTGGGACTCGTTCTTAGCTCAACAACTGCCGCACTCAAAAAAAAAAAAAAAAGCTTAATATTCACTTAGGTTCTGCTAAAAAATCCTGTAATGCTAAAATAATTTCACTATTCAAACTTTCTCACACAGCTCAAACAATGCAGTCTCATTGGCCCTCCATCCTTGAAATACTGGGTTGGAGACAATGTGATATGGATGTGTACTGAGTTCTGAAGCAACATTAAAATTAATTCCATTATCTCCACAACCTCTATTTTACTGTTGTGTTCTGTATATATACAAGACAACTGTGCCACAAGTGAATGAAGAGTGGCAGGTAGGTTTCTGTGGGGATAACATACAAAAAAAAGTTTCACTGTGAAATATTGACAGTGTGACTCCTTTGCAACTGAAACTCAAACTGAACAAAGTGATTTTCATCACAATTTCATTTGTTAGTCTATTCACTATCTGCAGTGAAAAAGGTGGAATAAACACTTTACTGGGTATTGTCTGTTAGGATGATAAACATGCTGACAAGTTCATAAATCTGCCTACTCCCTCTTTCCCCCACATCCACAGAATGAGGTTCTAGTCTGTTTTTCTGTCACTAATGACAAAGTGTATTATGTAGGCCATTTTTCATTTGCAACATAAATATTAGAAATTTGGAAAAAACCCATTATTAAAAAACAAACTGGGAAATGCTTATATCTTTAAAAATTCTTGGATGTTCTTAACATGAGGTACAAGTGTGCTGCAGGATTTAGCTGAGCAGTTGCAAACAGTTAACACTAAAAAGGATCACTTGAGCTTTATTAATTATTTACATATTAAACTTGAGTAAAGAACATGTGCCACACCAGTGATAAGGTTATGGTTGGCAAACTCCAGAATGAGGAGTAGAATTGGATACTCGCTATGGCGCTTCCAGTGGGCAGAGTCCTCGCTCAGACCCATCCAGTTGAGCAGCAGGACCTGCATAGCCTCTGGAAACAGCTCACCCACCAGCTCCTCAGCTGGGGGCAGGTCTGAGATACTCTCTATGTGGCGCACCTTGAAGCTCTCCACTCGCTGGCTGATGCACCCATTGGCAGAAAAAAACTGGCGACCCAGCCACCCGCTGATAGCCTGCAGCAGGGTGCTACTGTAAACAGAGTCTCCCTCTCCAGAACCCTGGATCTTGATCTCCAACAATGTCAACACAAGATCTTCCAGGCCCTTCTCATCCAGCCCCTTCTTCAGCCACTGCTCTGCGTGTTCTAGCAAGATCATGACTGCATCCTGTTCTGGCCTTACATCAGGAGTGGGGGTTTCCAAAAGAGCAGACAAACTTCTGGCTCGATGGGCAATGCTGGAAAGGCAGTCTGAGTGAGGGACCACATCTGTGGAACAGCAGTAATCGTGGTCTATGGATAATCTGCCATTAGAAGGTGGCACAGCAAGCTGAGCAGTTGCCACGTTGCTCTCTGTCATTTGGGGGACATGGTCTTCTGTTTCTGGGACTTCAAGGTACCTCAGCCTGAGCTCCTGTTCTATGTTGTGGATCTTCACAATATCCCTGGGATTTCTGCAATTCAGCTGGACACTTATGTGATAACACGTGCTGAGTGGGCCATCATTAATCCGCGACTTCCACAGCTCCTGATGGTACAACATGAAACACAAGAATCATAAAAACAGAAAACACATGGATTTATCACCAGTTACAGCTATACAAAATAATCATGTAATAAAAAAATGGATTGCATGCAAAATTATTTTCATCAGCTGGATGTTTGTTAATAGAAGAAGTTAAACTGGTTGTTTCCTGTGGTACTGGGCAAAAACTTATTTCAATTAACTATTGTAAACAAGTTAAAATACGACAACGCTCAGTAGTCACCATATGCTTTTATTTATCTATTTCTTGGGTTGCAAGGTACTGGTATTCCAAAAGTTCATTTTTTGATTAAAAATGGCTAAAATAAAACAGCTTTCTCTAGAAACACTTTAGTCTATTGTTTTTGCAAAATGAAGGCTATTCCATGCATCAGACTGGCAAGAAGCAGATTTCCTGCAAGGGTATCCAGTACTGTCAAGCAAGAAGAGGGAAAGCTGAATGTAACCAGGACAGAAAAAGAAGCAGAAGCTCAGATACACAACTGCAAAGAGAAGAACATCAGAGTTTGCAGTGTGAGAAACAGATGCCTCACAAGTCCTCAGCTGGGTGCTTCCTTAAACAGTTCAAATATATGCCAAACACCAGTCACATCTGCAGAAAAAAGATGACACTGGGATGTAAGCCTTAAAGGCAGAGTTTCACAGAAAAAGGCAGACCTGAAACTGGCAAAGAAAAGGCAAAAGAGTTTTATAGATGGATGAGTTGAAGTTTTAGGCATTTGGCTATGTGTGTTATTTGGAACTTACTTTTGAAAAGTAGGAACTTTTGCTAGACTGTAATAAAGTGCTATGCTGTGTACTACGAGTTCACTGAACACAGAGATAAAAGATATAGAGATAAAACTATCAATATAACAACTCTGCTTAAGATGCTGCACCTTCTTTAAACTTCTTGTCCAAATTGCAAATATGATGGATGTTCAGGAACTGGCATGTCTCTATGTTGCATTCTACCTCTCGCAATGACTGTGTACAGCAACTAGAGTGTTGCCCTGTGTTTGCCTGTTTCTGTTTTTGAAGTGCTCAGCACTTGTTGCATTTTTTTTTCTTTTTTCACAGTGAGCACACATTGTGTTTTATATTATCCATTTCACATATGTTTTTTTAGCTGTCTAATTTTAGTTTACAGTTAGCTTAATAACACCAGGAATGCAAACCTGGAAAGTGTCCAATAAAGGCAACTGCTCCTGCTGGCTGTAGAGTTCAAAAGCCACTCGAAAAAAACCCTGGATGCTGTAAAACCAGAGGCTATTGCTCGAAGCGGGGAGTCTCAGTCCGTGGAACCTGAATTCTGAACAAGGTGCATATAAAATACATCAAAACGTGGAATGAGTTTATTTCATCTCCATTTAGCCCTAGCTAGATAGATATTCAAACTTTACCTGAAGAGAAAGTCAGTTTGGTTGCCAGACCTTTCTTGGCATACTTTGCATGATACCTTGGATGATTCTCTGTCCTGATATCAGTTTTTGAGAATAAGTCAGCGCCAAGAAATAAGGGAATCATCGACTCCTAAAAAAACAAAAACAAAATGTTCACTGGTCACAGCTCAAGGATTACGATTCCACTTTCCCCGACTCTGTCCGAGATAAGTTCATAAGTAGGGGACCCACTGCATTTCCGTAATTGCAAAATGTTTCTCAGCTTGTTATACAGATTCTTTCAGTATAAATTATAGATGATCCTAATAGTGATTTATCCTCATATCATTGTTATATGAGGGAATCCTATATACAGTAATCAGATTTCAGACAACACCGGTTCTCCAAGGCTGGAGAGTCTGCTGGTGTTTATAATTATTAACTTTTATTTCATCTGATTTGGCTGATATATATTTTCAGTGTGACTTCAGATGTTATATAATCAGCACATCACAATGATTCATTTCCTTTTATACAGCAGTAAGTATTCTTTCTAAAGCTGTTCAGAGTAATAACATTCATCAAGAACAACAGAAGAGAAGTGGCATTCAGATTGTCTCTGTTTGGACTGTAATTGTCTACATTGGTGGAACAGATGATCCATTCCCACATCACACTGACCTCAGCATCACACCTGCTGCTAACGTAAAAGGAGCAGCTGTCTGCCAGGTACAGGAAACGGACGCTCCTTTCTCGGACTTCCCAGCGGGGCAGAAAGATGGGGGCTGTTACTGATGCAGCAGCCATCCTCTCATGGTGAAATTTTTGGGTGAAATTATTTCATGCAGATGTTTATCATGAAACTCAGACTTTCTCATACCTGCAAACACAAAAACATGTAAAATACATGTTCATTGTGCACAAGTACAAAGCAGCCAAGGCTTTAAAGGCTGTGTTGCAAAAGTCCCAACAGTTCTGCTGCTGAAGAAAGAATTCTTATAAACCAAAGCAAACAAACAAACCTGTGCGCATGCCTGGTTCAAGGAGTTATTGTGAAGACTCTTAAAGGGACAGCAAGTAAAACAGCCACAACTATGCAGACACCTTACCCATTTCGTTACAGTTAATTCCAGAAGTGTCTCTGAGCTTAAAAAACGCTTCTGATTACAGCTCACCACAACTGGGACACGTAATACTACACACGAAATCGTAGAGTGAATACTAGCTTTTTCACACTTTAATTTTGCTCAATTTGTCAGTAGTTTAAAATGATCTCTAATAAACATACTTTTCATCATCCGGTAACATTTACGCTGAACTGATTTGTCCTTACGTGCCCTAACCCCCCACTCCATACAGACTGTATAAGGTACCACAGAGCATAAACAATAGACAATGGAATAAAACGTACAACCTCAGTCCTTTTCTCCTGCGGTTTATATTTTTTTTAAATAGTCCAAGTTATTTCCATAGATCATTGATTTAAAAAAAAAAAAAAAGTCGAACTTCGTGACATCCTTACTTAAAACTAAGGAAACTAACAAAGCAGACACTCGAGCACGAAGCAAACAAACTTACTGACGTCAAAATTTACAGCAGCCGCGCAGGGACAATTTTCTTTCGTCTAAATAGAAACGCCAGGACGTTCCGCGGTCGATTAACGTCATAATACGTCATAAACACTGTCACAGGAGAAGAGGCCAATCAGAAGGGCTGATTTTGGTCGCGTTACCCGTTGAACTCTGACCTGAGCTCAGACAAAGATGGCGGAGGTGGACTTCGGGGACAGTGAGCTGTTCCAACAGCTTGAAGAAGATGCATACTCCCACGGTCGCATGCAGAGTGCAGGCGAGGAAGAAGCTCCTGAGGAACTTCTTGAGCTGCGGGAGAGACTGGACGAGTGCGAGGAGACTATTTGCCAGTTGAAAGCGGAGAATATCCTTCTTGTTGTTCTTGGCCTTCAGTGCAGGATGCGAAACTAAAAGTCAGTGCTTGTATTTCCGCTGCATAAACGCAGCATTTTTGTGTATGTATTTATTTTTGTATATGTGCTATATGCACTCTTTTGTTACTATTGTTAGTTTCTTTATGATTTATGTGATTGTCAGGAGTTTGGTTGTATGACGTTCATTCATTGCGTCTTAGGAAATATACATTTGTGAATTCGTATACAGTATTTTTTTTATATAGCATGCCATGTGGTAGAAAAAGGCGCTTTATTAATTTTGATTGTTCTGTGCAACCTGTTTTACTTTCGATTCTCTGTGAGGGCAGCAGATGCTGTAATGCTGTGTTTTTCTTCTGAGTTACCCGCAGATGGCGAACTAGTTAATTGCATTACCTTAGCGAAGTTAGTGTCACGTTGTATTCCAAGCGATAACAGGAAGCCCCAGGTATTAGTATTCCTTAATAATCGATTTACATCAGGAGCTCAGAAGAAAGCTTAATATATTGACCAGACCGAGGTGAGTTAATTCCTGACTCACAGAAACTGTAAATGAGGCTGCTCATGCCAATGTTTATAGCTGGTTTATTTTTGCAAGACAATAATTATTTTTCTTTTGCTTCAGTGGTATCAATATAGAGAGTTCTAAATTAGATGGACCCCTTCTTCAGGTACTTTTTGCAAACAATGAGATCTCAAAGTGAGTTGAGTTTATTTTCCTTTACATTTATAGATCGCTTTTAATCTGTAATAAGAGGTAACATGGGTTTGTGGTGTGAATGATGAGTGAGAATTTTCACTAGGCGATGTCGTCAGGAGATCGAAGACTCTATTTTTGGTTTAATTAAGAAGCATGAGCAACAAGAAAAAGAGCAGTCTTCCTTTCATGTCAAACCTCAGGTATGTTATTGTGTATATGTGTGTGTGGTGTGTAGATATTTTTTCATTTAAAGGTTGAGTGAGTTGGAGGAGGGATTTTTTTAAAAAACAGATTTTGATGTTTCCTTCCTATCTAGACTTCAAGTTTTGTTATGGAAGAAAATCATAGCATGACTACATCAACTACCATCAGGAAGATTAAAGATGCCTTCACTGTGAGTGTAACTGTGATTAAAAATTTTTTTTGGATTTTTCAGTAAAGGACTGTAAATATTTGTGTACAACTTGCACAAATGGTGTCTAATACCTGCTGAATTTTGTTGTGGTTTGTTGTCTTATAGGTAGTAGGTAGCGTGTTGTACTTCACAAGCTTCTGTTTGGATAAACTTGGACAGCCGCTGTTGAATGAGAACCCTCAACTCACAGAAGGATGGGAGGTTCCCAAGTATCCTCAAGATATTGAGCATGCTGCTGGGAGAAGGCACTCTTTTAAAAGAAGTTTCTTGCAGTTTTTTGGCATTTAGCTTTTTAATTTTTTTTCTGGCTTCATGTTTTGAACTTGGAATATGTATTTCACTTGCTATCTAAGAATTAATTTCAAACAATGAGTCCCTTTTATTCAGGTTTTCATGTTGTCCTTTTTCCACACGAGAAGTAGCCTGTGTGAGAAGTGTAAAGTTAAAGCATTGTAAATGAACTTCCTGAATCAGAGTTGCAAAGATACCAGCAGGTTTTTGGACAAGTGATGTCCTTAGATGGACAAGAACTCCAGATGAAGGAGAAAAGGTATATGGCTCTGTATAAAAGAATTTAACACTGTTGAAGTAATGAAAGCAGAAAATGTGGTATTATGTATAAATTGGTCCTTTTTTTTAATAGGCCAAAGCCTTGTTGCTTCAATTGTGGTTCAGAGGACCATCAGCTGAAAGACTGTCCAAAGGTAAGGTTTTAAGTTCCTTTGGAAGATACATTAAGTTTTTCCTGTATGCAAGCCTATCAGAGTGGCGCACGTAGGTAAATTCAGCAAACTTGATGGTCATACTGTGTTGTTTGCAAATTGAATATCCATTTGTTGGTGTTTAGCCAAGGGATATGGCTCGCATCAATGAAAAGCGGAAGGAGTTTTCTCAGAGCAACAGTCAAAGTAGTCAGAGGTACCATGCTGAGGAGGTGGAAGAACGCTTTATGAAGTACAAACCTGGAATAGTAAGGTAACAACATTTGGTGCTTTAATGTTGTTAGAGCAGGAATAAGTGCATATTACTAATCTGTTCTAATTTTATCAATTTATTTTCTGACATTTTGTTTTTGAATTCACGCTGGAGTGTGTGAACCAAGTAACCACATTTAAGCTGTGTAAGTTTTAGGGCTATAGCAGGACTGCTTCTAGGTAACATGCACTGCTCTCAACTTGCTGACAGTCCAGAACTGCTTGATGCTCTGGGCGTAGCAGAGAACAGCCTGCCTCCATTTATCTATCGCATGCGTCAGCTGGGATACCCTCCAGGATGGCTGAAAGAGGCAGAGATGGAAAACTCTGGCCTGACTCTGTATGATGGAAAGGGTAAGGTCATTACCTTTGAAGGAATGCCGAATGACATGTTCTTTATCCGGAGTGAAAAGCTTTTTGGGGCGAAAAAAAGTTGTTGTTTTTTTTTGGTCTCCCCCCCCCCCATTTGCTTAGTCGGTTATGTTTTAGGTGATCAGCACTGGTTCCCAGGATTTTCATGCTAGTGATTCAGTTCCTTCAGCTTTTAAACTTTAAAAATCTTGTGTATTTGCTCTATCAAAAAATCAGCTATACTTGAGCAAATAAATGACTGTTGCCATTTTTTAATTTAATGATGAAGTGCCAAATGATGGAGAAATCTCTGAGGATCAACATTTCCAGAGCCACAAAATCTCGTACGATGTGTCCAAGTTAGTCGATTTTCCTGGATTCAATGTTCCAGCACCAGCTAATATAAATGATGTAAGTATCCACATCTTGTGGTTATTTTGGAAGGATTTTCCCCTCACTTTTGTCCGTTCAGGTGACACTATTGATTATATTACATTTAATTTGGTTATATATAACCCTGAACTTATTCTAGGAATGGATGTCATATGGATCTATGCCAATCCAGCCAAATCACTTGAAGCAAAATTTTACAGCCTACCTTTCTAACACTTTCCCTGTGGTAAGTATTGTGCTTTTTGATAATAGTATCTTTATTTTTTTCTATATTACCTATTTAATTTGATAATCAGAAACATTAAATATTACATTTTTATAGCCCTCAGCCACTAGCAACAAAAGATCTCATGAGTTTGATTCAACTCCCCGGCATGCGAAAAAGAGGAAGTCTGATGCAGGAAGGTGTTCTGACATGGATCTTGACTCAGGTAGAAGTTTATTGATGGTGACAGTCTTATGTTTAGGAAGAAGTCTGTTAAGCGCAAGAAAAATAGTTTGATACAATCTGAATGGAATTATGTAGCAGTTTGTCACACTTGCATCCAGGTGGTAGTTAAGGCATTCTTACCTCTCTCCAGGCTCAGAAACTCCTCACAGCTCTAGAAGCCCTGATAAATTCCAGTTTCAGCCACCACTACCCCCAGGTTCACCAGTCCTGGGCACCCCACCCCCACTGCCACGGGGAACACCTCCAGCTACACCCACCCCTCCTCCACTGCCCCGAAGTACCCCTTCAGTTACACCAAATAACGGCTCCCCAGCTGTGCAGGACCTCAATGGGGCAGAGGAGCCAGGTGAGGAGGATGGGCTGACACTGGAGGAACTGGAGGAACAACAGAGACTAATATGGGCAGCACTGGCGAGTGCAGATATAGCCACCAATAGCGACTCGGAGACTCCTGCTGCTGGTACCTCAGTAGTGAGCTCTTCTGGTGCCTCTACACCTGCACAGGTTGATATAGAGATGGAAGTTGAAGAGGAGGAGGAAGAGCAGGCTAAGATGTCAGAGACAGAGGAGAGGCTGGGTTTTAGCAGTGATAAAGATGGCCTTGAGGCTGGTGACATGGTGGAAGAAGGAAACAGAGAGGCAGAAGTTCATGAGAAGGTTTTGGATAAGAATACTGATGAACTCCAGAACATTCAGGTGAGCAATGAGGTTTTATCACCACCAGATGAAGCTGCTGCAGAAGATACTGATGTTAACTTGGGACCCAGCGCAAACAATTTTAGTAGAAAGGATCCACCTGGACAAGTGAAGACAGTGATTACGGTTCCCCATCGGAGTAAATTTGCAGAGGGCATCATACCTTTCGAAGACACTCCAGAATACAAGGATGTGGCTGAGGCAACTGGGGTCTATCTTAGGATCCGAGACTTACTAAAGAGCTCACCTCGGAGTCAAGTTAAGAATAAGAAGTGAAATGGCCCACGTTCAGATCTTCCTTACAAAATTATTTTTGTTCGGACAAAACACTTTTAGTAAATTTCCCCACAGCAACAAGTGGTTGAAATGTGTAAGAACACTGCTCATCTTTTAATTTTTTTTGTACAGAAATCATAATTTCTTTTTTTTTTTTTCTTTTTCCATTGAAGTGTCTGGGTTTTGTGGTAGTGTGGTTTTAATTTTTTTTTTTTTTTTTTTTCCCCCCCTCTTCCAAGAAATTTACAGATTTCCCCCCCCCCCCCCTTTGGCTGGTGCTTATTTTGTCTACTCTGTTGACGTTACTTGCATTTTCTAGGTATTGTTTCATATCATGTTTTTTAAACCTTTACATTTTATAAAATTTTCTTCCACTTTTTCTTGTCAGAGGTGGTGCAGAGGTTTGTTTTACACCTATGAATATATTTTTTGCTGTGTACAACAGCCTCACTCTTTTACAGTACCAAAAATGTACAGAACATAAAAGCTTAGCAGCATCATTCACAGCTTTTTTTTTTTTTTTTTTTTTTTATACAAGCTGTAACAGGTAGGTTTTAACCTATTTCTTTCCTTTGGATACTTATTCAGCTGTTATGGGATGACTACATACCAAATTTTTCCAACTAATAGTTCTGTCTACTTTTTAACTGTAATTCAGTTAATGTTTTAATCTACAAAATGCTCCACAACACTTTCAGTTTCTATTATTTTTTTAATGACATGCTTTTTTGTTAGGGAGAAAACTTTCATCATGTAAATAGGTCTACAGGAGTTTTTATAAAATAATGTAAATATTTTTCACCCTGAAAGGGTTTGTAGTGGTCAGTCTTTAAAGTCTTAGATTTTAGGTACTTTTTTTGACTTCTGTAAACTTCCCCACATATGGCATTTGCCTTTCACCAGTAACTTTTGTTACTCTGGCAGTTACTGCCTTTATTTAATGTATGTCCTGTAAAGGGAGTTATGGTGAGTATAGTCTAAATCCACCTTCAAAAATACTGGCACTATTGGTGAAGAGGAATAAAAAGTCTGATGTAACCATAGTACTTTGTCTTCACATTGTTCTAAACCATTTTCAAACAAGCCACATTTTTCCTCAGGGATGTGTAGGGACTAACTGACATTTGGCATAAATCTTCCAAGGACAATATAACAGTGTTGAGTATAAATAAGAAGCTCTATTGTGATGTTATATACACAAACATATATTTTCACCCAATTTTTCCCCTGTGGGTGGTATTCTTCCTCGGACTCAGGCCTCCTGCCAGAGTTCTGGGAGACAGGGTTTCGTGCAGCATTTTTGCTGTTGCCATGATTAACGCTTCTGCACTGTCCTTCAGTCCTGCCTTTTACAGATTAGCTAATACTGTACATACTACATACTTTCTCCTAATACCAGGACATTTTAGGCAAAAATGCATTTTGTTGTGGGCAGGAGTTTGTAACTCGGCTTCAGGTGGAACTTCCCAGATGAATACAAAACCAACTTTGACTGAAAGGGAATAGTGTTGACTGGAAATCATGGACTCATCTTGTTCGTGAAGCTGTGCTTCAGACTGAGGAGCACAGTCAAGGGTAAGAGCTAAAAACATGAAGCAGCTGGAAAAAATCTGTACCAGGCTCATTCTCACTTCTTTAGTCATACATAAGAGAAAATGCTTAGTGCCAGGCTAATTTTAAAAAAAAAAGTGTGAAGTTGAGATTTATAAAATCATTTAAATTCTTTGCATATTTGCATGTTCGTGTGTACATAGACATGCATATTTTACATATGGTTAGTATATTTAAGTTCCCACAATTCCACAAATTCAGCATATCTCACTAATACACATCCTTTTTTTTCCTGATGTCCCCTGTATGAAAAATTTTGGAACGAACAATATTGATACCATTACAAGGTGACAGAACCATGTGTCACCACTTGTCTGTAGGCTATATCACTTTTTTTATTTATGCTTTCCCAATAAACTGGCAGAAGAGAAAAGCAAATGAAAAAGTAATGGAAAGTCAAGCTGCTTAACTAGAGATTTAATGAACAGGGATGATAATTTTCCAGGTTTCTCAAAACCCACACTACTCTGACTCCTTTTGTGACTCAATAATAAAATACATAGCAAAAAATGTATACAGTACATGGGGTACTGCTTAAAACAATCATTTAATTGTGAATTTTTAATGATACACGTGTTTGTTTATTTTTGCATTTCCTTAATTCACCTGCTTTCTAAAATTTGCTTATTTTTTTATATAAATTTGCTCTAAATTTACTGTTTTTGTATTTCAAGAATAAACCACCTAAGTCTATTTTAGCAAAGTGCACCAAATCAGAAAAAGAATGGCACCACCTTCAGCTCTCATCCACAGTGTTTACACCTCTTGCCTCTTGTTTGGTCCCCTTTAATAATTTAGAATCAAATAACAAACATTAATGGTGTGCTCAGTGATTGACTTTAAATGGGATTTTGTGGCAATTACATTTTTTTATCATTTTAAATTGATTATTTTGATGTCATTTGCTAAAAATGTAAAGTTTTTAATCAGCACAGTGGCATGATGGGAAGATCTGCTGTTTGGCTGTACATATGAATCTGTGCTCGGGGTCTCTCTGGAATTTCCTTCTCCTCATGTCTGTGTGGGTTTCCTCCCACAGTACATAAACATATTTCAAGTTAACTGGTGCATCTAAACTGTATAATGAGCAAATGTGTGTATACTTAGTGTCTTGTCCAGGATGTGTAATCCTGCAGTTAACCATTCGGCCATGGGACAGGCTACAGGCCACTATGACCTTGGCTTGGACAAGTAGTGAACAATAGTAAGAAATTGAGTTTTACAAATTTTATAACTGTGATATTTTTTACACAGCCTAATCTGTAAATAAATGGAAGGACATTTCTATTATCAAGTTTTTATTAACTATGATTATGTGGTAAAAGTCTCTGGTGTTGCAAACAAAACAAACTTCTGGTTCCAGTTATCTTTGAAGATGAAGAGCCAGTGTGCTATAAATGGTGCCTTTGCAGAAATGGGCTTAATTTTTAACTACAGGAAGTACTGTACACACAGTGTTAGTATGAGATTAAAGCAGCATACAGGCCTTAAACTGGCTATTTATGGATCCATCTCAGTTGTCTTTTTTGCTGTGGAGGAAGAGGAAAGCGCTGCTGCATTTTTCAGAGAGGCTGCAACAGGCCTTTGAAAATAGGTATCCATGGAGACAGGACGAGGGAGCCATTTTGCACCATCATCCCTTCTCAGCTTCAGATTCCTCTTTCCAGCACAGTTATCGGGGTCTTTTTAAAAACATTTCATTTAACTTAAAGAACTTCTCAGAGAAAAGTAACTTTAACATTTCTAATTATGCACGGTACAACAAAAGCTTTTGGGGAATTATTTCTGTTCAAGGTATTTTGGGTTTCTTTGAATTTAAAATCTTAAACTCAACTGCCCTGAGGACACAGGTATATTGGTGGCCCACTTATTTTTAAGTGACAAAAGAATATTTTTTCACAGCACTCTTTTGCGATCATAATTTTTAAGAAACGTGTTAATAAATATGTGAGCAAAAATATTGTAAGTCAATATATAAACGAAATCTTTATTAGTCAGAGGAAAACTAATGGGCTGCAGCAGCATATAGCATACAGCTAAGTGTCAGTAGAGACAGAAACAGGACGAGGACTGGGGGGGCTGAATTTAAACATGAAGGAAATACTGCACTATATAAGCACGATCAGACAAGCGGGGGGCGATGAAATAACGGGGTAAACAGGGCGCAGGTGGCCCTCTTTAGTCAGGGTGGCGGGGAGAGGGTGACAGTCACTAACCATGATGGGCACGAGTCTAAGGTCCGGTCCTGTGCAACTTCCTGGTTTGCCAGTGGCGGCGGTTCCCGCTAAACAAACCCCAGTTTAACGCAAACTTTTGCAGTGTAAATGGCTTTCCGATAAAAGCCGATCGGACCGAAGCCTCGGTGACACTGAGCCACAAAAACTGAACGACCGCGACGCCGACAGGGGCCTCGTCGCGCCCGCGCGGAAGGTAAGGCGAGTGACGTCACCGGCTCGCCTTTCCGCTCCGGCGAGGACGTGAAGACGCCCGTGCGCGAGCTCCACCTGCGGCGGCGGGAAGACGCGCGGCTCTCCGGCGCGGGGGAGGTGGACCGACAGCCGCTTTTTCGCTTTGCCTCAAAGCTGCCGGATAAATAATCTTTAAGGACCGTCCAGGTATGGCGCATTTTTTGTGTTCTCGGCGCTGGTTGGCCCCATCATGCCTTTTGTATGCGAAAGGACTTGCTGGCCGATGAAGGGAAGGGAACGAAAGGGAAGGGAAGGGTGGCTGGTCGCGTAGAGAGCCGACCGCTGGGCCTCGGTGTCCGAAGTCGCCTGAGGCGGAGGAGGGAAGGGCTCCTCCCGTGTCACCACGACCACCCGCTGGTCTCAGAGTTCACTCCCTGACCAAGCACAGCGTTCGTAAGTGTGCTTTCCCACGTCATGGCGCTGAACTTTCTCCGCCAGCGACGTCCGTCGGCTCGTTTTATCAGTTTGCTAGCTAGTATCACCGTTCAGTCTCGTGGAATTTGATTCTTGTCCAGAAAACTTTGACTGAATTGGCCCGGTTCGGGTTGAACCTGCTGGCTGGAAACTCAAGGCTTTGTAGGTGCTTCCCGCGTGGTGTCGTAACTCGGCCAGCCGTGCTGGCTTCTGTTTCTCCTTCTTCTGTCCGAATTCTCCGCCGGCCCTGGAAGCTGAAGCTCACACGACGGTACTGTGGAGCGGTGAGGAGAGGGAGGATTGTGCCACCTCATCAGACCTCCTTTCCTCACTCACTTCAATACCCATCTGTGAGCCCGTTCTTTTGTCTAAGGGACTTAGTGTTTTAATAATGAACTGTACTCTGATTTAAGGCAGTAAGGTACTACCAGTTCAGGGTACGTGCCTCGATCAGGCAGGCGACTTTTAAACACGATCTTTAGATTGCTTGGTGACATTGGACTCTCCCGCTGTCCTGTATCGATGAATTATTCCCAAAGATGATTTATTGAACCCTAAACCACCTCACGGAGGTGATGGCAACCTGAGTTAACCCTGCTGCATCCCTTCAAATAAATACTTATAGCTGGGACTGGTTTTCCTTTCAGTTTGTATTAAATATATAGTGTGTTTAGTATTTTAGCACTCATATGAATTGATAGATTTATTGGTAAGTGGGGGGGGGGGATAGTTTACTGGTTTCATCTGAGCTTAATCTGTTACTGTACCTTATAATAAATTTAGGTTCTTTAGAGTACAGTAAATGCTGTCTAGTTAAGCATACCTGGGACGGAGGACAACATAACGCTTACATTTTTTTTAGTTGTTTCACTCTTGTATTACATACTTGGTAATGTACAGCCTGAGAAGCTTAAAATCAACCCGGCTATAGATTATATAGTCTAGTTGGATTTTAACTCCAAAGATTTAGTACTGATGAGACTTTAGTATTAAGAATTTAAAAATCAGAATAAGCTGAGATTTACACAAATTTAGATGATGTTGAATTTAAATATTCCTGATGGGTCATTGCTTGGTTGACCTTCACCTTCTTTGTAGCCTTCCGTGTAGAATTGATATAAAACCAGATGTTAGTTGTTTTCTTTTAGCACCTTTATCAGTATCATCTCTTGGATGAAATGGTTCAGCTTGTAAAGCATTTTTTTTTAGTAAGACTTTATGTGGAACAAGCACTCGATTAGTTTTTAAATTCGGTGCTTCAGCAAAAGATTATGGGCTTGTATTACCGTTCCTGCCCTGAAAGTGCAGTGGCAGACTGTGATGGGTATTGTCTACTGGGGGTAAGGTGTAAATCGGATGGGTACAGGGAGGAGAGCCTTTTTCGCGACTGCTTCCTTAAGACCCCTCCAAAACCCAGTCACTCCTTTATGCATTGTGAGTAGAGGAAGCAGTCACCTTGGCATGGGGTGTTTCCCAGGAGTACATTTGTTTTGATGGTAGCTGCTTAGTTACAGGGATAGGTGCTGATGACAGTCTTGATACAGGATTTAATATTACATTTAGGGAAGAAAATCTTTTAATTTGACTTGCGTAGGTAAGATTTAATTCGAGTGTTGAGATTTAAATTCCCTGAAATCATTATGAGGGAAGGGTGAAGAAGCTTGTTTTTGGTATGCATCAGTGTGGTAATAAGACTGTTCCAGGGCTAGGTTTTACCCATTAGTACAGCTCATATTATCCAGAATAACTAAGGTTAAGTATGCCACCACTAATTTCATTTTTTGGATTTGTAGCCAGAAACCATTTGATTAGAAGCATGGTCTATTAATATTTGGGTTTGTCAGCATCACTTGCCCAAGATAGAGCAATGGCTTCTTGATGTCATAAATCTTTAATTCTGTCTCATAGCAAGAAGCCTTTTCATCCCATAAAAAGGTGTGCTGAATAGTATTTTTCATGTTCTGAATAGAAAATGGGTTATTGTGTTTTGTATTTGTTTTGGTGTTCTTTCAGATACTGAAATCAAATCAAAGTAAAAATTATATTAAGGGAAAATTGAAATTGTTAACATTTTAATGGAATAATACAATTTTTATGTTTAAACAGTTTGTTTGTGAAGGAAAGTCTATATACTCTAGCTGGCAGGGAAAGTAGTCCTTCACCTTTTAACCCCTTCAAATATTTGTAAATAGGTATTTGTAATTTTTTCCCCCCAACAGACTGATACCCCCAGTGCGTATTGTCAGTTCAAGAATCAAGAAGAGTTTATTTGTCAAGTACATAGTAACCGAGTATACCATGCATTGTGACTCTTTGCACTTTATTCTGCCATGTGTCTGTCTTGAGTGAAATTCTGTGCTCCTACTTCCAGCACAAGGCTTGATGGAACTGCTACTTGAAGTAACCCAATCTGGAGCCCAAGGACAGCTTGTCCTCTCACCCTGGATTTTCTCACTCTTCTACTTGGCCCCTCATGCCAGCCAACCCTGTTACATTCTACTCTGGGGAAACATGATGCCAGGGGAGACTAAATGTTGTGATGCACTCTGGGCTGGAGTATTGTTTTCACTTTCCACCGTACATACTTGCCTACTTTTTCTACTTGTGTTAATGTTGGATATTTTATTGTTTTATTCCCCAGCATGTTTGCTTATTTGTATTGTCTGTCACTTCCATTAGTTTGCACTATTTTGATGTCATCGCTGGCCGTTGTGCTGACTCCAGTGACTGACTTTCGACTGAATGCAGTAGATGCAGTTGTTGTCTACCCGTAAAGGGTAAATCTCTGTCTGCCTGGACTGTACTGTTGACTGAAAAAAAATCGGCAATCCAGGCCTGTGTGGTTATAGTTTTTGTCTGAACATATTTGAATATTGAAATTACAAGCTTGCTTAAGTATTATAATTAAGGAAAGTGGAATGCTGTAAAAACTGGTTTTTTGTTCATCTTTGAGCTGATATTGTTGCCCTTACAGTATTTGCATATTTGCAAGAAAGCATTTGAAGCCTGAATGGTGTGCATTTTTTTGCTGATCAGTAGGAATGTGTGTCTCTGGTGTAATTCCCTCTGGGGCCAAATCAGATGGTGTTTTAGTGGACTCCTGGGAAAATGCCAAGGAGTTGTATCTTAGTGTGATAAGATGTCTTCTATCTGCCTTTTACAGATTTACCCCCTTACCATGTCTGAAGTCTTAGATATCCAAATAGTCTTGTTGTGGGCACATTTGATACCATTAGTGCAAATACAGATCTCTATGCTTGTAACACTTTGTGCAACAAGGCTGAAAAATCTGAAATGTTCATATATTTTTTAATATTTGGGTTGTTGTGGCCTAGAGGGTGCATTTGAGAAACCAGGGAGTATCTCCAAAAATTTCTTTAAAGAAGCCCTGCTGGAATTCATTGTAGCAAGTGGACTGAGAATAACTGTTGTTGAAACAGTTGGTTTTGAACTTTTTTTTTTTTTTTAAACTTTTTGTAATTCTAAATTATCTGCAGAGACAGTCTTGCTACATGAAAACAAGGAAAGAGGAGTTTGTCAGCAATGTTTGCTGTGAGGCAAAAGCACCTTTGGACACTGCTTTGTTTATTTAAGATGATGCTAAATCTAAGTGGAGTACCGTAATTTTTACAAAGGGGTTGCATAAAGGCTGTCATGTCAAATTCAATTCGTGTCAACTGCTGGTTTTATGCTAAGCTAGAGTGTGTAGGAGTTTACCATTGCCTGCATTCTAAAGGCCTGCATTGAAGTCACCATTGAAACTCCCCACTCCTGGAGCTGGACATCAACCTACAGTATGCTATAATGCGTGGCCCAGGGATTATAAGGCACCAGCTTTGCCCACTGCATCTGACACAGCTTTATTTACTCAGTGTTTACTTGAGCCCGTAGTAAATTACTGTCAATTTTTCAGCTGTTTTCCAGCTGTATAACTGCTCATTTTTAACTTGTCCACTGTTTCTCAGTAGCTGGACAAAATGTCATATCTGTGCTTAATGAAGGATTAAAGATTCAGTGCACTGATACAATACAATGATCCAGTGGACCAAAAGGAATTGAACTATTTTCCATTGAATATTCTCTCATCAGAAACAAAAAATGGTATTTTGGCTGCAATAAATTGAAGGTTTTGACCCAAATGGTTTGATTTAAGCCTCAATGTTTTTTCAGATTTGGATATTTTGGATTAGTGCTGAAATCCAGCTGGAATGTATGTTGAATACCAGTTTATAGACCAGAGAGAATCAGTTAAGTCTGTTTTTGATGGAGGTGGGAATATTTGGGAGTGGTGTGAAAATTTGCTAGCCTGTTATGCTAACTGATTACTTTGGAGTACTCTGATGTATGCCCATGTTCTGTCACTAAGGGGAAGTATTTTCAGTCGTAGAGAAGAAAATAAAACTGGATTTTAAAAAATGGAAACTTCTATTGCAAAATTCAGTACTTCAGGGATTAATAAAGTAGTTTCAGGAGTGAAAACTGGCACTTGCTTGCAGTTGCGAAGTTATATTCAATTTTATTTTCATGGAAGGGACTGCAGTGAGTCCATCCATCTCTAGAAACTGCTGTTTTAGTTTTATTATGTAGCTTAGTCAGTAATAGTTTTTCTTTTGAAATATTTTAAAACAAATGCGATATAAACTAATGCTGATTCCGTTCTATTTCTGTTTGTATTTTGTACCATAAACTTAGGAATGCAAAAACATTGCTTTTGTTCTAGAGGGTTAAGTGTAGGTTATTGTCAAGCTTATCAGTGCACCTGTTCTGTACTGTATGAATCCAACATGCAGAAGTGTTGAGCTGCTGAGCTTCCTGTGAAGCTGGAGGCTGTATTAACTGTATACCATTGCAGGATTTCTTTGGTGCTTGTTGATATAGCAAAGGAAATGAGCATATTTCATGTTGTGTGGGCTGAGTAGAGTGCTGCGACTACTAGAAAGCAGAAGTGCCTGTTCCTTTTGTTCAGGGTTTTCTGTTCCTGCGATGTCAGTGGCGTGACTGTTCTGTCATAACTTGGCACTCCTGTTCTTTTCCCCCTTTTATGCTTTCTTATAGGAGTCTGAATGATGCAGCCTACAAGTTTGTGCACAACTAAGCATGTGTACGTGTGCGTGAGCACGGCTACTCTGCTATGGGGTGGCTGCTGGTCCAGGGTTTCCTGTGAGTCTGGGATAGACTTCTGTATGCCTCAGCCCTGACTTTGACAAGCAGTTAATGATAGCTGATAAATGTTAAGAATTGCAGTTATTTCCGTAGCTTACTAGATGGAAGTCAGACATCTGAGGGTGGTTTGCCTGTGTCCTTGAACTGTGTGAGCTTTCCACTACAGCCTGTTGTGACATTGCTACTTCTCTGGCCTCCTGAGAGTTAATTTGATTAACAAAACATGTGAATGGATGTGGCCTGTCTTTTAACCCATGGTATAAAGTGATGTATTATCAACCTGCACATGCTGTGGGCCTTTGATACAGGGTTTGTCACGGCATATAAGCCACTAATTGTTGCCTCTCACCCCTTAGGTGCAGAATACTGCAGCCTTGAGCTACTTTGGTCTGTATAGAAACCTGTACTGTACATCTACATGCATTTCTTCCCTCTTTATTTCATACAGCAAAAAAACTGCTAAAATCATTCATGGTGCAGGAGATGACACCAAATATCAAGTTAACTTGCTAAGTTCTCCTTCCGTTAGAGAGCCCAGGAGTCTCTATGTACAGGAGTCAGCGGAATGTGAAATTTCACTACTTCTTTCACAGAGGACCTTTATTAGAAATCTGTGATCTGCCTGTATTGCAGTTGAGCTGTTGGAATGTCTCCTCTGAGAGCACAGCCCAGGATAGACCCTCCCCCTCCCCAGGGCTTTCGTTCTTGTTGTTTGGTAGAGCTCTGCCGAGCCACCAAATACTCCTGCAGTGAGTCACCTTTGCACTAAAGCTAAACTGTGGCACTTGGGTGTGTGTGGTTTTGGGAGTCTCATGATCCAGCTCTGTCACAGTTCTGCACAGATGCATATTCACCTCATTTGTTTTTGGAGTTTGACTCTAGAGAGTTGTAAGGGTAGCCCAAAATGACACTGGACACTCAGGGACTGGACATTTCATTAGCTGGAACTGTGTGCAGAAAAGGCCAGCAGGGTGCTTTGGCTGCCAGCCCAGGACCAGATTACAATGTTAGGAAGTCAGGGCAGACCCATGGGATTATTACTGCTGTTAGACTGAGACAGGGAAAGTTAGATGAGATGATGTGTCACTCATCTATACTTGTCAAAACAGGAGTATGTTGGAAAAGGGCAGATGAAGTTGTTTGCTTTTTGAGATTATTATATACATTCACCTTTTGGAGGAAAAATTCAATGTTTTTTTTTTTTTTTTTACTATAATCAACAACCAGTTTTTGTCAGATTAAGAAATTGTAATTGTCAAATTCAGGTGTTACATTGCTGTCCTATTGCTTAACTTTTTTATATTTATAATATATCAATATGATAATATATAGGTATTATAAAATTATGATAGAAGAAATAGTATGTGTCTGCTGCAGGCTAACATGAAGAGGGACCACAGGAGAGTCAACAGAAAAAAGGGCTTTAAAAAAATGCTAGAAGGAGAATCTTCATTGTTTCGAAAGGAGCTTGATGGCATATGGCCCAAAATTTTGCCTCCTGACATTGACAATTCTGCGAATTCAAACTTTTGTGAAAAGCTGAACCTTAGTTTTTAATGTGCCATTTCTCATTTACTCCTTGTCATGATATTGGATAACAATAGTGAGACTCTTTCCTCATCCTGTGGTGGTGTGGTCTTCTAAAGGTCAGGAGCTTTACTGTAGCTGCCCTTTTGGCAACAGCCATTGTAAGGGGTCTCTTCCATTTCTGTAGCTTGATTATAAGCTCATCTGTTTCTCAGTTGGGGGGCAAAGTAATTTAATTTTTAATTTAATTTAATTTAATTTTTTTTAATTCTTATTTGAAGACCAGCAAGTGGACATCCATTTGACTTTTCTTGAACTCCTCCAGACAAGAATCCTCATGATGAGGCATTACTTATAAGAAGCAGTATGTATCTGCCCAGTGTAGTATGCCAGGCAAACATGAAAAGAGACCAAATGAAATGTGTGACAGGAAAAGGAATTTAAAACAGTTAAGAAGGAAAGGCTTCATTATTTGGAGACGAGCCTAGTGGCATATGGGAATTTTGGCCCATGAGAGGCTTAAAACTTTGTGGAAACCCTGTGTCTGGGATGATGTGCTGATTCAGGCAGAAGTCGGAACACTTTATCCATTTTACAGTTTGCATAATGTTCAAAAACTGGAAATCAGTGGCTTTATTTATTTTTTTTGCCAAATACCACAGGAATTTTTCACTGGCTTGGCTTCTCAGCAGTGTGTAATCTGAAACACATTTTAGAAGCAGACTCATACTGTGAAATGCAAAGCAGGTCACAAAACGCATGGTTTAGAAAATTCCATCCAAAAAAATCATAGTTTTTTTATGTTGTTAAAATTGCGCTAAGGTGCTCAAGTTTCCCTTACTTTCTTTCTTCTCACTTTCTGTTGCTCCTTTTCTCATCTCCAGCACTGCCAGGATTGATCATAGGACTCTGAGAGGAAATAAGCATTTTTTTTTTTTCAGGAAGAAATTGGGTTACCACAGTCCTTCTTTCTGGGTTGCTAATCCCTTCATCTCAAACGCAAATTTCTTGTGTACCATCAGGTCCCCCCCCCCCCCCCCATCCCCACAGCACAACTGCAGAGGACCAGCTTGAGTGTTACTGTACATCCCACAAGGTTCTTTAGTACTCTGGGGAGATGAATTTTGTAGGACAAGTTCACTGCATCTTAGGCCCATGAGATCTATGGTCTTTACATTTACATTTTGCCTTCATCTCTTGACCAAGCTGCAGCAGCATTCTCAGGATGACTGTAGATAACAGTTGCCATAGTGTTATCTTCTTTAGATTTTTGTAGAAAGGAAGGGGGTACTGACAGGGATTAAACTGTTTGTCCTTTTATTCAGCATAAACTTTCAGGTCTCAGTTTCTTTCCCTCTGTTTCAATTTTACATATTCTGATTCACCAGATTCTCACACCAAGTTTATGGATTATTTGTGTGTGCATATGTGTGTGTGTGTGTATACATGCATTTTTTTAAATGCGTTTTTGTGTCCGTAACAACAGTCCATCACATATTTTCCATCAGTACTGTCACTTTACCAAAGAAGGAATGGATACACTTAAAGTATCTTAACTTTCTGGTGAGCTGAGTAATTTTAAGTCGATAGTTCCAATAAGACTTTATGCTTCAAGTCTTTACCTAAGGGAGCAAATATACTCTGCATCTTTATGTGTGTTTTATATATAATTAACCAATGAGGTGAGAGACCACACAGCTCCTGATGAACAGGTACTTTATCCAGGGTTAACAGAATTTGAGTCATCTTTAATGTAGTTGCGCAATACAGATGTCCTGCAAGAATCCCAGCCTCTTAGCTCCTGAGGCTTACTAATTAGATTTAAAAAGCCATACAGAACGTAATATATTGCAATCTCAATGATTCTGTATGACTTCCAAAAATCTAGATTATTGTCTATAGCACTTTTCTTGGAGGACAGTCAAGAAATGCCTAATTTCAAGCAACTGCGTCCCCCTGTGGAGTTCAGTAATCAGCAGAAGGCAGTCTGGTATAAGTAGATGACACGATCCCATAATTCTGCATGCTAGCTCCGAAGCTCTCTGGATTTCCAGATTGGTACTGTCTTTTCTACACTCGTGAATCTGATACGGGCCTGTAGTGATTTATGGTGGGTGCCTGACACTTCATATGAACCAGTCAAAAATATAAGAGCATATATATGCTCCACAGGCTTCTTTTGCATAAAACTTAAGTTATTCCTGAAGTGGAATTTTGTAAAAGGACCACTTAACTAATTGCCATTAATTTAAATGGGTATCTGAGCTACAAAAGGCTGACCCTTTTTTTTTTTATTATTTTTTTTTTTAAAATACTGAACTTGCAAAATGTCTTACATTTTATCAGAATATAAAAGATACTTAAAAACAAAGTTCTGAATGTAAGAACTGTCCTATATGAATCTGAATTCAGACGTATGACCCCATATGTACAAAATCACTAGTGTGCCACATTTCTGCATGCTCCTTTTTCTGTCCACTTTTATCCACTGTTTATCTTGTTATATATTTTTTCATTAATTTCTTACTGGGCGGTGCACTGAGTGCCTTAAAGCTCCTGGGCTGTGGGTTCAAACATGGGTTTGATTTGGGCTTAGTTCATGTGGCATTTGCATGTTCTTCCATATGTTGCATATTTCTTCTCTGACAAAAGATGTGTTTCAGCCTTCTGACCACCATGACCCTGTACTGCTTAAGCAGTTATATATAATGGTCTCTCTTTATATTCTTGTAATTTTTTAAGTGAAAATTAAAATGCTGTATGTTGCTTTACAGATGTAACTCTTATTTATTTCTCTCTAAAGCTCTTTGAGAAGCTGCTTTTAAAATGATCATTACTGTTACCTAATGAAGCAGTTCACCTAATTACTGCAATAACTTGTTACCCCTCTCGCTGCAGAGCTATTTGGAAAATATTATTGGTAGTAAAAAAGGTCAGGGAGCTCATTTGTATTTTCCAGTCCAGATAAATTTGCAGTATGCCAAATTTGGGTTGCGATGTGGAATACATATATTGAGGTTCCGCTAGTTTAATGGCAGAACCCCAGAAAGCATCTCCAGATACAGGCCCTCTGACAGTTTTTTGCATCACTTTCTTCTTTGCTACTGGTTGTTTTGACCCCTCCTCTCTGTTGACCAATCTTTGGGCTGGCTGCTCTTTTGGTGAGGTGGGAAAGTGCTGGAATGACCGTCTTCAGCAGTGTGAGCCGCTGATTCCATCACCTTCCATTGTTGGTCATCAGTGACCACAAGGGATTCATTAGTGTTCTGTTGCTGTGCTTTTCTTTGTTTTACCAAGCAGTTTTTTATGTTGCTTTATTTGTTTGCTCAGCTGTTAGAAGCTGTCAATTTAAATAATGTTTTTACCTTAATTATATGTTTGCTTTCTGTTTTTTTACATAACACTGTAAACAATGGTTTTTGGAGTTAATACTTTATCTTTGAAGCACCACTAAAGTGCAGGTTAGAAGAATGTTTAAAAAGCTATAGTAGTTCCAAAAGAAAATTGCATAAATAAATTGAAAATATTCTTTAATACTTCAAGTGGGCCAAACTTGTGTTCTTAATGTACTTTAAAAGCTGCTCTGTATGTAGTCATACTATGTTGACTCTTTCTATCTCGCTCTCTCTTTCTCTCCCTTACTCACTCTCTCTCTCTCTCTCTCACACACACACACACACACACTCTCTCACACACACACACACACACACACACACACACAGAGGAGGAGCTTGTATTTTTAGAAGACACAAGTCAGTTTGTCCTGGCAGACTGGAACCTGTGTTTACAGCAAGAGTTCCTCACTATATAGAGGTATTACATTGAAGGCCTGGGGTTTTTGGCAAAACAGTTACCAAACTGACAAATTTTGTTATATAAATGGAATAGAATGTTAAAACATATGGTTTGTATTTTTTTTTTATATTGATGATGGTGTTTCTTATGTTAAAACTTACATTTATTAATTTAGTATTCCCTGGAACACACATACTTTCTCTTTTCTCTTACACACACACACACACACACACACACACACACACACACACACACACACTTATTACATGCAGATGGATTTTTTTCATTATGTGTGCACAAATGAAAAATGTGAAAGTTAAAAAATATACATGGTGCTGCACAGATTATCAAATTTATTATCCATACATTTCTACATATTGTTTTTTTTTTTTTTTTTTCCCCCCCTCTTCCCCCGCTTCCCACTTGACTAGGTCTGTATTAAACACAACCACTTCAATGGAAAAGCTCTTTGGTGATTATATAACATGTTATTACTTTTCACCTTTCCACCGCTTCACCTTTTTGACCCGGCCGGTGCCAGGCAACATAGCTATTATTGTATAAATAGAGATATTCAGTGTCTAGCATCTGCTTGGGTGCACTCAAATTCTGAGCTAAATATTTTAATGAGTAAAAGGGTGGCATGGAAATACACTCATGAGTAACTGTCCAAGTTGGGATCATGGTTGTACTCTGGCTGTCCTGAAAACATAGGCATTAGGCTAGTCATAGTTCACCCTGTATGGGACAGCGGTCCTTTACAGGACAGCTACGCATACATGCATGGACACACTACAGGCAGTTTATAATTGTTATTTAACCTTGAGATCCATATCTTTACACTATGGGAGAAAGCTGATGGAAACATGGGGTGACCATGTAAACTCCATATAGAGAGCACTAAATTCAAATCTGTGCTTGAACAACCCACATGGATGTTAAAATGGAAATAAAATCTGTTTCTGTTGATGCAACAGATAAGTTCCATGTTTAGAATTTTTTGAATAGTATAAAGAAATAATTTTTTGTCTGTGGTATAATTTTTTTCCTCCACTTTTTATTAATTCCACACAAAATGCTAATATATTGGTAAGTGAACATATTTTTATTAGTCACTATCAAAAACTGCTCCTATGGCAGTGTCACAGTAGAGCCTATTCCAGAAGCACAGGACACAAGGCTAGGCAGGATATACCTTACCAATATTTTATTTGTTTTTATTAATTTGAAGGCATTGCTCATTTTGGAGAAAAATACTGGCTAAGTGAATAAGTATTAATCTGATTTACCAAGATGACTTAGGTTTGATCAGCATTGTGCAGTTCACAGAAAATTTGTTATGTCTGAAAAAATCTGTGACAGAAATATCAGGTCATTGGTTAAGCAGTCAGACAGCCATGTTAGGAGCATTCCAGGCCTAGTGTTTGTGTTCCTGAAATGCGCCATTGCTCTAGGCGATGTGGTGAACTCGAGTAATGAGTGGGCTGGTCTTGCTTGTCGTGGACTGGCGATCACATCTGTACCCATCACCCAGCCTTTTCTCAGGGGGCCATGTTAATATTCTGCTCATGCCTCCTGCCAGGAGTCCACATTAACATATGGTCTCCTTCCATTCCTCCCCCCACTTCCTCAGTGGTAGCACCACGGTTTGGTTTGAAGAGAGAAAAGAACTCTATTTGCTTTTCTAAAACGTTTTCCCTGCCGAATACATGTTTGTATCATGTACTTGTCAGGTCTTCAGTAGGCTGCTGTGGCAAATATAACAGTAGGAATTTCAAGAATTCCTTTTCCATATCTTTGAAACACCATTATTTCCTTCATATTTAGTCAACTTAAGAGGTGGGACACTTACATTGTCCAGCAGTCTACACTCGTATACAAGGTTGCTGCAGTGGACCTCAAGGTGAGGCTTTGCATTTGAGGTTCCACGAGATGCACCAGGTGTGGTGAGCATGTTTGCTGGACTAAAGAACAGACCCATGTGTTCCTCTGCTTGACAGTCTGTGTGACTGCATGGTTGGATGTGACCTTGTCAAGCTTAGCAGGCTTTGCAGCATAAGTATACAAGACAGCCATTTCAGAATCTGAGAAATGACAACAGAATCTGTCAAACTGTAAGGAGGATTTGATCACAGGTGGGCTCTGCTGTTTGGGCTGAAATGGTTAGAACAGTGCAGATGAAAAAGTATCGTTTTACAAAATGTAAATCATTGCTAGTTGTGTAAATGAATCATTGTTGGACAAAGGGATCAACTAAATTGATTACAATAAAAAAGGTTTTTTTTCCTGAAATGTTTTACAGTAATATTATACTATTTGTGTGTACTTCTCTTTCATTCATCAGTTTCAAGTATTTTTATCTCTTCTCTGTCCTCCTTTTCTTTCTTTGTTTCTAGGGAAGCCCCCCCCTTTTCTCCCCCTCCCTTGTCTTTGTTTTGTTTAGTTTTTGTTTTTTTTACCCTGCTGGAGTGGAGAACGATTGATGTTTGGACTGACTTGACACCCACTCACTGACCAGAACTTTATACAGCACATATAACAAAACCATGAGCGCAGCCAAGCCCAGCGGGCTTAAAGCACCCAGCAAGATTGGCAGGCCAGTAGGGGCTGCCACCAAGACTGGCAGCGCACCCACCACAGGTAAGTGATCCTGCTGGAATTGTGTAAGTTGCATGTCTGAATTAATTTTTTTTTTCTCAAAAGTAATTTTCGACCTTCCTATCCGTGATTGTTTTTCTTCTGAAATAATGGCCTCATTTTTGTCTGTTTGTGAAAAGCTCAAGAAAAACTTTCTAAACCAATATAGTCCATAAAAAGTTTTGGCTTGGACAAAAATATTTATTGGACAATCAAATGCCTACCTGTGCCATTTATATCTGAATGTTGTGCTACATAAAAATTCCTTTCTCAAAACGTAATGGCCTTAATGTTTTAGGGACAAAAACAACACAGGTAATTTTCAAATTATTTAAGCATGCAAAATATTAACTGGTGAGTCTCATTTGATTTTTGTATTATATCTGTGTCTTATGTGAGGTCCAGAAAATGAACTCATATTATGTTAAGCTTTAAGAAGCAGTATAATTATATGGTATTACTGGGCTGGGCCTCTATAAGTTAAGGCTATGAGGCATTTTAGTTTTTAGTGGAAAAAAACTGAAAAGTTATTAAAGTGCTTTAAAATATACTGAATCTGCCATTTCTAAAAGAAGAAATCAGTTTGTAGATGAGTATGGGATACCTTGGGTGTTACACCAGCACTATCTCATGCCTGTTATATTTTACTATTGACATCTTCTTTGCATTCAGCTTATGACAGTGTCTGTTTTGTTAGAGAAAACCCCAGCTATGTATGAATTCGTGCTTTTCCTTAGCGAGCCACCACCCGGGACTCTATTTAATAGGCATCTTGACGGAGTCTGACCTTGCTTTCGTCTGTGTGTGCGTTATTGTCTGCTAAATGCACAATGGTGGTATTTACAATTCAGCCAGCACAATTGGTATAGTGTCATGCAATGGCAGCAGATTGGTTATACAGTATGCACAGATAAGGGGCTGGTGTCAGTTGGCCTGGACTGGTCCACATTGCTGGTATGTCAGAAGACAACTGCATGTGGCTTTTGCTTTTCTGCCAAACATTTTTACTGTTTATGACAGACTGTCTTTTGAGTTTTTGCATCTGTTTTTCATTTGTAAAATGGTTTTTCATTTCCAAATATTAATTCTCTATCAAACTTCTCATCCCATAGCTGTGGCCAAGCCTACACAAAGTGAAAAGACTGTGGCAACAACCAACCCCAACACAGCGGAGGTGCAGGATACAGCAGAAAACTTCAAAGTGGGAGAGAGAGTGTGGGTGAATGGTAACAAGCCTGGATATATTCAGTTTCTTGGGGAGACGCAGTTTGCACCTGGCCAGTGGGCGGGCATTGTGTTAGATGAGCCCATTGGCAAGAACGATGGATCAGTGGCTGGCGTCCGCTATTTCCAATGTGAAGCACTGAGGGGCATCTTCACACGACCCTCAAAGCTGTCCCGCACTGAGGGCGAGGCCAATGGCACACAAACAGCACCACCATCACGGACTGCCTCTCCCACCCCTGTATCCACCTCTGCCCCAACCTCCACCTCAGTAACCCCTCAGCCCCCACCCACACCAGTTCCTGTCCCAGTCTCTGCTTCAACCCCTGCCCCCAAGAAGACTTCCCCAACGACAGCTGGCTCCAATCTGGCTCATGCAAGCAGTGAATCTGTGTCTAACCTGTCTGAGGCAGGATCTGTGAAGAAGGGCGAGCGTGAGCTTAAGATGGGAGACCGTGTACTGGTAAGTTGGTCACAAACACACACATCCCCCAAGTGTAATACCCGTAACATTTACAGTTGAAACACCACACTTGAAAAACAGTTGAATACATCTGGCTAGCCATACTTGCTTGATATGTAGCAAAGGGCATATTTGATTGTAGCTTGTGAGTGAACAGATGACTTAAAATAATTTAGGGGAACAAGATGACATGATGTGGCCTATGCCCCAATTTAGAATGGATCACAGATCTCACTTCTGATCCAAACTGTATTTTGAGGTTGTGTTGTCATAGTCACGTTGCTGGTCCTTGATGGAATAGAGCCTTGCAATATCCCCTTTACCTCCAGACCCAGCAGGTTGCTTTTCTTGATATCACATCCTCCTGATGCTCAGAGCTATGGGTTTTTTTCAGATCTGAGAATGACTATTTCTTTCTGCTCAGAAAAGCTCTAAAATGATCACTGAGCTGCTACTAACCTGCAACATAGCCTTCCTAAGTGACAAATTATTACATTTATTAATTTAGGAGATGCTTTTCACCAAAGCAACATATATCTCTCAGTAAAAAGGGGCATTCTGATAATAGCTGAGGAGATGATACAGATGAAGACAATTATAATGTAAGATTGTGGACCTGATAGGTCAGGACTCAAGTGGGTCCAAAAAAGGCATGCTTTGAGACCTTTCTCAGATGTTCAGAAGTATGCTGAAGTTTTGAGTTAGAGAGGCAGCTCATTCCATAACAATGAAGGCAGAACCAAAAACTTTTACACTTTTTATTTTGCACCTCTTGTTCATGGAACAACCAAGCGACCAGAGGTGGAGGAACATGAGAATCTTTACCGCCCTGCTGATGTTGCGGTTGAGCATGTTGAGATTCATTGATTGTCAGGACTATATCCTTGGTCCTGAAGTTAATACAGTCAGGAGCAAGGAGTCAATGGAGAGCTACAAGGAGGGGAAATACATGAGAACCCTTCGGCAGGTCAAGCATAACTTATGCTGTAGCATTCTGGATCAGCTAAAGGGCTAAGAAATTAGTGTTAAACACTTGTGTGCATAATGTAAGCAGAGGAATGAATGTTGCACCACAGTTCAAATTTATAATAAATGGTTATTAAATTTAACAAATTAAATATTTTGTCAGTCTTAATAGGTATTTAGTCAGATGCACTCAGTAGAAACATGCATTTTTAATTGCTTTTGTTAGACAGTTGTGTAAAGCAGATCAAAAGTATGTTTGTACTGGGCTCTTTGTTGAGTTGTTTCTCTGAGCTCAGTGATTATGCAGCTTCTGCTCCCTCCATCAGGTCGGAGGCACCAAGGCTGGGGTGGTACGTTTCCTGGGCGAAACAGACTTTGCCAAGGGCGAATGGTGCGGCGTGGAGCTTGATGAGCCCCTGGGCAAGAATGATGGGGCAGTGGCAGGAACCAGGTAAACTTTGGGGTGGCCATAGTGCTGTTTAGTCTCTATGTGGTACCTGAGAAAGCATCTTGTAAGTCCAGAATGATACAAGATTTTAAAAAGCCCTTCTGGAGCAACATTTATTCAAGCTGTATTTATAAACACTGAAAAGAAAAAAAAAAAATAATCACAATATTTGAGTTACTTTTCTTATTCTATAATCAGCAAAGAACTTAGTTACTTAACTAAGACCTTTGTCCAAGGTGACTTAGCAATGTTAGAGATACACCAAGCAGCTTTTCATAGTTTTTTATGCTTATACAACTGGGTAATTTTTCCTTTTGCAAATTGCAATAATTAACTTGCACAACGTTATAGAAAAGGCACAGGGTTTTGGATTCTTGTCCTTTTCTTTGCAATAAAACTGCTCTAACTGCTGCTATGAATTGATTTTTTTTTTTTTTTTTTTTTTTAAATATGTGTGAGTTTTCATTTCCTGATTGTGATTTTCTGTGTTGTCAGGTATTTCCAGTGCCAGCCAAGGTATGGCCTGTTTGCCCCTGTGCACAAGGTGACTCGCATTGGCTTTCCGTCTACCACACCAGCGAAAGCCAAAACTACAGTGCGCAAGGTCACAACCACACCCTCATCACTGAAGCGTAGCCCCAGTGCTTCCTCTATAAGCTCCATGAGCTCTGTGGCCTCATCTGTCAGTGGAAAACCCAGCCGCACTGGTTTGGTGAGGCATCATGATCTATGCTCTGCCATCTGTTCCATATTCACTGCCCTGTTAATGATATTATGTGCTAACCCAGACCTGCTGAATTTGTCAATTTTGTCCACTGACCTTACACTTTTTCACTTTTTTTTGCCCCCCCCCCCCCCAGCTGACAGAGACCTCATCCCGATATGCCCGCAAAATTTCAGGCACTACGGCACTGCAGGAAGCTCTAAAGGAGAAGCAGCAGCACATTGAGCAGTTGCTGGCGGAACGTGACCTGGAGCGAGCTGAGGTAGCCAAAGCCACAAGCCACATGGGTCAGGTGGAACAGGAGCTCTCCCTGTTAAGGAAGGGCCAGGAACAGGTTTGTTCAATACATGGCTGTATACAAGGATACAGAGCAAGAGGGTAATTATAAGCTGAAAAGTAGTGCTGCAGATAACATAAGGTCAGCGTAGGACTAGACATTTGACAGGATCAGTGTAATAGAATGGATAGTCTGTGCCTGAGAATAAACATGCATTGATTCATTTGAACTTTTTGTATTGGACTGATTTGGACTGTGTTTTATTTGTGTGCATCTGTCAGTATGTACTGGAGATGGAGGCAAAGATGGACCATTTGCGTACGCTTGTGGAGGCTGCTGACAAGGACAAGGTGGAGCTGCTGAACCAGCTGGAAGAGGAGAAGAGGTGGGGGCATTGGTTTGTAACAACTTGAAGTAAGAACATATTTTTTGGAAAGAAGGCGTGAACCTGTGCTGCTTTATGACAGGAAAGTGGAAGATCTGCAGTTCCGTGTGGAAGAAGCTTGCATAACCAAAGGAGATCTAGAGGTAAAAGAACATCCTCTCATTCTGTCTTACTCTTTGACTTCCAACAGGCATATATGCACATACAAACACACAGAAATGGGATGCTGTGCATAGTAAGGGTAGGGACCTTGTGAGAAGAGGTTTCCATTCCAGTTGTGCAACATCTCTGCTCTACTGAAAATTCATTGACTACTACAAAGTTCTTGCTTGGTTTACTCTGTTTTAATGCCTGTTGAGTTGAAATATACTTCTTTAAATAAGATCATCTCTCAAATACTTTTTTGATTCAGCTTGCTTATGGTTCTGTTTATTTCAAGATATATTTTACACGAAAAGCTTCTACAAGAAGCTTTTTCAGCAGCATTGTGTACTCATATTACTGCACACAATATTAACACTTGATAATACTGCTGAAATTGGTTCCATGGAAAACAAATCATAACGTGAGCCATGATCCTAATCGTTGTAAATGAAATATCAAGAATCATGTTAACCATGGTCATTACACAACACGTTTGTTTTTGTCAAATTTTATTGCCAGCTACTAGTTGCCAAAACAGACTGCTACTTTTACTACAGGATTTTAAAGGGCCTGGAATTGGGGTAGGAGAGAAACTCTGTGAGAACAGATCTAACCAGTGGCTGTCACAATTATACAGCTGCAAAAAAATTATAATTCTCGAGTCAGCAAGTTGAATTTATATTGGACAGAAATTAATGTTCTGATCTAACAGATCTAGTGTATGCAGTCTTTTTTGCTCCACAAATTATTTCCCTTCCTCCACTATATGTAGTATTTAGGGAATCAGAAACCTACATTGTGATATGACTTTAGGGTTTTTGGCATTCACCTAAACTATAGTCACGCACTCATTATTGATAACTGCTTAGGGTTGTGGCAGTTAGTCTATCTTGCAAGCATAGGGCAGTAGGCCAGACAGGATAGACCCTGGATGGGAAGCCAATGCGTGATGTCTGACCTGGAGATTTTACTCTTTACACACAGTACCTGAGAATAGTGGGCCTCTTTGGACATTTATTGAACTTTGAAGTTAAGACTCTAAGAATCCAGTTAGGAACATCAGCACTTACCCGAAGCAGATTGAAAACAGCCAATTCCCTACTCCTTTTCAAGTGAGAAAGTGGATGGAGTTCTAAATTCATTTAGCTCAAAATAAATGACTTTTGGATGATAATCTCAGGAGGACCACTTGAGACTTTTGTACATGAACTCCTTCAAGTGAACTCTTCATACCCTGACCTATAATGGTACTGTTAAAGTCTGCATCACAGCGTGAGCTTCCTGTATGTGTCTGTGGGTGGTGTGAATGGTGGAATTTGCCCTCATCACCCACACCCTGTGTGGCTTACAGTGATCCCATTTTCCCAAATGTGTTTCCCATCACAGGACAAATGTCACTGTCTGTCCACAGCAGTCCCAATACGCCGAAGACCTCCTGCGTTGACATTCCGATTTTTAAACTGATTTCCAGGGTAGAACCTTTTTTGTTTCAGTTGCTTTAATTGCAGCACTAACTAAACACTACTTTTCAACAATGACTTTATTAATTCTGTGCATGTGGCTTTTCAGAAATACAACACATTCAGTGCTTTTGTATGGATTAATAATAACATGATGACGATAATGCAATGTTGTGCCGTAAACCTTTTAAAATGGAAGTCCTCTGTCACCGCTGCTTCTTTCCTCTTTTATTTCCATTGGTTGTTTCCTCATTGAGTGTATGTTCCTGGAAATACCACACACCTCCATCACATACCTCTCCACTTCATTTTTATATTTTTCATTTTCATCTAGAAACTAATTTTTAATTTTTTTTGGGGGGTTTATTGATCCAATGTTTTTTTTTTTTTTTTTTTTCTCCTCCATTTCTTGATCATATAACTGATTATTCAATGCAAATGCAATAATTCTTGGAGGTGATCATTTGTTTGCATTTTACTATAACAGGAGGGTCATGTGTGGCTTTGATTAGCATTTTCAGAGCTGATTCTCTCCATTTCCATCTTTGATCTTCATTAAAGGAGTGATCAGAATCTTGTTAGTTTTCCAATTCTTCCAATATTTATTTCATTTAATTTTTCTATTCTGGTTTCATCTGTCAGGAAAATTTCTGCATGGTTCTTGTCTGAACATCATGTGTTTTGCAGTAATGCTCTAATCACACAAACTGCTTAGTGTTCAACAGCATTCCCATTTACCTCCCTGACATACTTCCTCACACCTTCTCTCTAGTCCTGTACTCCATCTCCTCTCCTCACTGACAATGGTGCTGCTGGCACGGCCTGCATGAGGCTTCTCTCCCTGCCCTTGGCGTTCGGGCTGGCATGTGATGGTGGCACTGGTGTGTTCTCTTCCTCTCCCTTCTTTACTAACAGACGCAGACCAAACTGGAGCATGCCCACATTAAGGAACTTGAACAGAGCCTGCTCTTTGAAAAGACCAAAGCTGACAAACTCCAGAGAGAGTTAGAAGACACTAGGGTAATGGAATCCGTTCTGTAAAGTGTTGGGGACAGTGTCATCGAAGATATCTTTTGGGCAGGCTGATCCCTTGCCCATTTTTCTGGGAATACTGGTGTCTTAATTTTACAGTTGTCATTATATTGCATCAGGATTGTGGGGGAAAAGTGTTACCTTTCTATTGATGCTCATGTCTTCTATGGTAAGAACAGAGTACAGAGCAATAGAAAAACCATTTTCCTATTTCCTTTTGCTAGTGAAAAATTGACAGATCTGATTACCATAGAAGAGAGATCACGAGTATTCTCTGCTTTCACAATCCTCACCAAATCAAAGGAAGACTGCGTAACTCATTTAATACCTGCTGTGAGCAGTAGAAGCATAATTAAAAGTATATATTATATATTCCAGATAAGCAATCTTGTGGATTTTGAATTAATTCAAAAAACTTTTAAAATGGGAACTGGCACTCATGGCATTATTGTTGATGAGAATGTTTAATAACCATTGACACCTGCCATCAGTATGAACTAACATGCTCTAAGGGCCATTCCAGGACTCAAAACAGAGTTCTATACAGGCCTTATACTTTCCCATAACAATGGCCATCTTTGGATGGGTGGAGATGTTACCCTGTTCTGATTGGACCAGCATACTGTTGAGATTGGCAACAGTGGTTCACTGCCTTTTCCAACTACCCAGTAGTCAATTTTATTCTGCCTTAGTCAATCCTAGGCTACCCTAAGTTCCTACAAACCTTTGCTGACAGTCCTGGATAGGCAGTCCTTCCTCTTCCCATCTGCTTACCCCAAGCTGTTCCGCTTATCTGAGCTTTATATATCGCTGGGCTGTTCCTTACCCTCTGCAATGCTTAGCTGCTTTTTTGGGTTTTAAGGGTTGAAATTCCACAAATCCACTCAGCGCATGGTTGCACACCGTGAGCCATGTCTATGATTACAAAGGCTTCTAGTAGTAGCCAGTATACACATTGCCTGAGATCCCCCTTCATCTGCAACTCCTGTGCCTTTGGTTCTAGTTCAGGCTACTCCAGGTAGAGATTGTTCTCCATTCCATAGGGCTTAGCTTTTAGGCCTGCATGGCATCTCCGGTAGTCCTGAAATGGCCTAACAGAACCAGAGGCTTACGTAGGTAATTGATGGTGAGCGGGACCTGCTTTGTCTCTTTTAACTTTCAGGTTTTCATTGAGACTGTCTGTTTCTTGAGGTCAAATTTTGCCATCCCATAGGTAGCCACAGTGTCCGAGAAATCCCGCATCATGGAACTGGAACGGGACTTGTCCCTTCGGGTCAAGGAGGTGACAGACCTGCGTCTGCGTCTTGAGTCCTCACAGGAAACAGAGGTTGGTGACACTGCGTCTTCGGAAGAGCTGAATTCATTGCAGACCCAGCTAGCAATGCAGGGCACGGAGCACCAGCGGGAGTTAGGTGCTCTGCGGGAAAAGGTAGAAGCCAGTGAGAGGGCCTGGCAACAGGAACAGGCCAGGCTTCAGGCTGAAGTTGATCAGTTGTCTGGAGACAATGAGCTGCTGAGGAACCGTCTAACTCAGGCTGAGAAGGAGAATACAGATATCATTGAGCTGTGGAGCTCAAAATTAGAGGCAGCCATTGGCTCTCACCAGCAGGCCATGGAAGAGCTGAAAATTTCCTTCAGCAAAGGGGCTGGAGCCCAGTCTACCGAGCTAGTTGAGGTGAAGAGCTGCCTGGAAAGGCTAAAGATTGAGCACACCCTGGAGTTAGAGAAGCTCCAGCTCAAGAGAGATGCTGAGGTAGCTTCTTGGACCAGGGAGGTGGAGGAGTTACGGACCCAGCTCCTGCAAGTCTCAGAGGAGAAGGAAAAACTAGAGGAGACACTCCGGAGCAATCTGGAAAGCACTGAGGAACAACACCTGGTGGAGATGGAAGATGTGTTAGGCAAGCTGCATGCTGCAGAAGTGAAGGTAAAAGAACTAGAAGAACTGATGCTCTCATCCAGCCAACAGGCTGATGAGCTGCTGATGCTGAGGGAGCAGGTGGAGAGGCAGGGCAAGGAGGCAGAGGAGCACAGGGTGGTTCTGGAAACCCTGAATGCTCAGATGACTCAAGGTAACCAGGAGGCTGGGAGCCTGAGAGCCAAACTGGAAGAAGCTGAGGCCATGTCCCTTTCTCAGGGCAACAAGGTGAGTTCATGTCTCAGTTCCCTTCCATCCCTTTTGCATTGCATTGGTTTTTGTTAGTATCTTTTTTTGTCCATTGTTTTTAAATCCATTTGATTTTTTTTTTTTTTGTGAAGTTTCCTTTTTCATTTCCCCTATTTCATTTGGTTCATTATTTTTCTATGCTCATTCCTTCATGATTTCCCTCATTTTTCCCATGATGCCTTGTGGCCTTGGTGACCACAGGTCATTGAATTGGTCAAAGAGCTAGAAAGCAGGCAGCAGGAGGTGCTGTCGCTCAAGCAGGCTCTGGCATTTGCAGAAGAAGACAGAACTTCCCGGGAGCAGCAGCTGACCAGTCTGGTGAGTGTTGGGAGCTCCTGACCCAGAGGATGAAGGACCAGATCCATTTCTTGGAGGCCTTATCTAATTGTCTCTGCATTTTTCCTTCATTGTCATTTTACACACTGTTTTTTGAGTAATAGACTGCGCACAAGTCTAAATATGATAGCACAGATTAAAAAATATGAAATTGAAATACCTCTAGGAAATGGGTTTGGTCTAAAACCACAGTTCTTACAGGTAAGTTGTGCCAGAAGCACAAATGTTGTTGAGTGCTTATGTGTTTCTTCTTTTTTATTTTTTATATATATATATATATATATATATATATATATAATATATATATATATATATATATATATATATAAATAAATAAATAAAAATTACATGGTGGAGCAATTACTTCTCAGTCTTGTAGTGTTGGTTATTCCAGAGGTGCTTGGTTCCAGTCTTTTTACTTTATTTCTTTTTTTTTCTTTTTTTTAACCTTAATTTGTTCAAATCAATAAAACATTAAAGGGTTTAGATGAGTTTTGATTATCACATCCTGCAACGTTCTTGGTCATTCTAACATTTAAATTCCTGTTTATTATACACCAGTCAGTTGGGCTTTACTGAATTTCAAGACTTTTTTTTTTTTTTTTTTTTTAACCCCATTGTATATTTGTATATTTGTATTAATGTTGGATCCACTTGATTAATTTCACTGCTTTCTTGCAGATTTGAGAGTAAAATTGTAAGTTTTGGTTTGCTTAACTTTGGCTGTGTGTGCCCTGAATATTTTCACATCGTAACTCTTTTCCACGTCTTGGCCACACTGTAGTGTTTTGCCACTAGAGGGAGACCTTTAATAAATTAACACTGATGGCCAATTCAACACCTTTACAGTTTACAGGGTATAATTACACAGCATGAACATTCAGTGCATTATCGTTTGATGCATAATGTCAGTACTTTTAACTGTATTTTTCAGAAACAAAATCTTGATGGCAAAACAGCAGAACATGCTAAAACAGCACAAACTATGCAAGGTAAATGTGCAGGCTGCTGTTGTGTCCTCATCTTGCCACTCACCATTTATTTAAGTGCAATATTCAGTGGAATCATAAAGAAAAGCTGGAACATGTAAATTAATAATATTTAAAATTATTCCAGGTTGAGAAAAATGTCTAAAATTTATTATACCTCTTCATTTGTAGAAATGCTTGAGAAGCTTGATGCAAAAGAAAAACAATGCATATCCCTCACAACAGAAACAGAAGCACTCAAGAACCAGCTGGCTGGTGAGTATTTGATTTACACCACGATCTAGAACCACTGAGAATGAACTTCCACCTAGCAACACCTCATTTATTTTCTTGCCTGTGCATATGGTTTTGAGAACCTGGATACTTAGACCCTATGTTGATGATGCAGGACTGGAGAGGAAGTTGAAAGCATCAGATGAGAAGCTGGAGCAGCTGACTTTAGACAAGGGCAAGCTGGAGAGTGACATTGCTGACATGATGAGGTCATCAGGCGACAGTTCTGCTCAGCTGACCAAGATGAACAATGACCTCACTCAAAAAGAGAGGTGAGCTTTGACCTCCAGCTTAATATGGGGTCACCAGTGTATTCATTTATTACAGTCCATAAGGAAGATTAAAAGAAAAAATCCAGTAGATGTAAAAATTGGATTGTTTTATTTGGTAAAATTTATGCTAAAATGTCTACTATTCAAGATTTTTTTAAATTATTTCTATTTAAATAGTCTTTGTATTTTATTTAATATATTCTATCCTGTTCCTGGGAACTGAGTGACCAGTCAGGCTTCTCCATCTTTTATTTCTCACTGTTTGCTCTTTATTGAACAAAGAATAAATTGTCCAATAAACTATAAATCCTTATTTTCATTATGAAAATATAACCATATAATACAGTATCTTCCCTTTCAAAACACCACAATCTATGACAAAACTTGTGGCTCCATCAGCTGACTTCCTGCTAACTCTGCTACCTTCCCTCTCTGGCCAGGAGGCTAGAGGAGCTACAGGCCAAACTCTTGGAAGCTAAGGAGGAGATGGCTCGCTTGGAGGAAGGCCAGAAGCAGAGTGAATCCCAAATGGAGCTGCGCCTTCAGGAGGGAAGAGAAAAACACCAAGCTGAACTTCATGCCCTGCAGACTCAGTTGGTAAGTAAGGCCTCTGTAATGGGTTAATGTCTTTGAGGCACAAGCAAACCACAGCTTATGTGAATGAAGCAATGCATTTTATCTGTGGTACAGACAAACCAAACAGCTTCTCACACACATATTCATTTACAGTCTTGATCTTTAGTCTGGGTTTTGAATTGATGTCTTTATCAAAATAAGATATAGTTGCATTTCATGTATCATACATGGTTTTTTTAAAAAAAATTTTAAAAGAATGATTTTTCCCTGTGATAAACGTAGTATATTTTTTGCTCACATAAAAGGCTAGTTTTCCTTCTATAATTTGGAAAAAAAAATTTTATGGCTTGTTTTTACTCCGTGTGTTGAGATCATGTTTAAACTTTACAGGGAAGTAATACAGGACTGAGCAATGGCCTGAAAACCTCTTTATTGGTTCTCTGAGTTGATAAACATTGGAATGGCTTTAGCAAGAGCTGGTCAGCCTGATGCTTAATTAATAATGGTTGATCAACCTAAGGTGCTGGAAAAGAACAGAGGTAAAAAGATTGAGGGCTTTTTAGGACTGCATCCTCATTGCACTACTGCCTTTTTGAGCCTTATTATGCTTTATCCAGGAGGAGAGCCTAGCCCAGTTACACAGCCAGAACAAGGAGCTTGAAGCTGCTAAAAATGCTGCTGTGCAGGAGCAGGCAGAGCTGCATAGTAAGCTGAAGGCAGTGGAGCAGGAGCAGAGTGCTGCCAAAGAAAGGAACATGGAGCTGGAGCATCAGGTGGTAGAACTGCAGCCCTACAAAGAGCAGGCACAGGTAAGCTAATTCCTACACCCTGCAGAACTTACTGCTCCTCATAGGGTTAGGATATGTCACCCATATCCCTCCCTTCCCCATTCATTTTGTTGTTCATCTGACAAGCTTCCCTTCATCTTCATTGACAATCCAGGACTGTAGTTTTTGTTTGCTTGCCCCCCCCCAGGTGTATAGTATTTAAACTAATACACATTTTTTCATTCCAACTTTCTGTTTTTACTGAATCAATTTTACCTCAAACATTTTAAGGATTTTATGAAACTGATTGATAAAGTTGTCTTATATTACCTGACAGTATAGTAAATAATAGAATGTAGCTTAGCATAAAGTTCAAACTGTGTGAATTGTCTTGTCAAAGTCAGTTTCTAGATGATACAGTAATTATTTGTTGAAGATATGGGTAGGATGGTGAAACGATGATAGTGGTGCCTTGCAGCAGTTCTGTCCAGGGTGTATCACACCAAGATGTGCATGGACCTTTTCAACTGTACATTAGAACAAACAGTTTTTGATGTTATAGAAAATCAATTAATCAGCTTTTGAATCTGTGAAATTACTTGATTTTAGAGGTCTTCCTTTTATTTGAATTTTTGTAGAGTCAAAACCGTCTTTGGCATGATAGCATACTAGAATGAAATCTGGCCATTAAAAAGTAAATCCCTATTTATACAAACAGACAATCTCTTTCCAATCAGTTTACTACTTCTAGTGAAATTAGCATTTCTCATCTTACCCAAAATTAAACCACATCCCTTTTTCAAAATTTCATTTATATTTCTTTATAGAATACTTTTTTTTTTTGTCAAATTTAGGCCATGTTCATTACTTTTATCTCTCCATTTGGACGTTTTATTCTCTGTTTTTGCTTTAGTTTAATAGTCAACATTAGTGGTATTATTGGTGTGGTGTTGCCTGTTCTTTGTGGGGGTTTTTCCCTTGTTTTGGCTTGCACCTGTTTAACCTGCCTTATACATGTTAATTATTTTCATAGGTTTTCCTAACTCCATGTTTTCCTTCACCTCCATCTACCCCTTTCCTCCTTCTCACTTCATTTCTGTAGTCCCTTACTGCTAAGCTATCATCCTCCAAGCAGGTGGTTGAAAAGTTAACCACAGAGTTGGGAGATCAAAAATTAGCATTAGAGAAATTGTCTAGAGAACGAGAGGATCTCCAGGCTCAGGCAGATGTGCTTCAGAAGGAGCTGTCATACACTGTGGAAAATTTTTCTGCACTGGAGGTTCGTTACACAGAGCTTGTGTCAAAAAGTGAGAAGCTACAACTGCTGAATGATCAGTTACTCAAAGAGAAAGAAGATCTTTGGTTCAAGAACCAGGACCTTGACCAAAAGTGGGATTTATTGTGTGAGGAGAAGGATAAGCTGTGTTTAGTGGTGCAGCAGCTACAGGCTTGTGTGAAGGATATGGAAACTGAGAACAAGAACCTTAAGGACACTGAGGTAAAGCATTTAAGCCAAATGGAAGAGCTTTGTAAAACAAATACTGAGAGGAATGAAGTTCTTTTGAAGTATCAGCAAGAGATCTTGCTCCAGGAGGCTAACAGGAAACAACTTATGGAAGACTATGAAAAGATCTGTGAGGAAAACATCTGTATGCAGGAAGAGCTCAAGCAAATTAGAAAGCAGCTGGAATCAGAGACGGAGATGATGAAAACTGAGGTAGACATGGCCAGAGAGGAAAACTTCTCCTTAAAAGCCAAGAACACTGAGATTGAAGCCAAATTTGCCTCACTGAATACAGAGAAAGAGGATTTCTGTGCAAGGAATGCCCAGTTACAAGAAGAGGTTGAAGCCATGGGGAGGAATAAATTAGAAGTCCTAACACAACTTCAGTTGTCTACTTCTGAGAGGGAAGCCCTGTTGGTAGAAAAAAATGAGATTCAGAATCAGCTGCATATAGCCAGGAAGGATCTGGAGAGATGTATGCGTGAAATTAGAGAACTGCAGGCCTCCAAAAACAGCTTGGTGAAGATGCTTGAAGAAATAAAGACCAGTAGAGAAGTAACAGATTCAGAGAGACTACACCTTTTACAGGAAAAAGAAGACCTTTTGGCTCTTCACAGAAAGGTGTGTATGGAGAAGGAGGAGCTGCTAAGGGAGATGGAGGAACTGTCTGAGAAGCTCCACTTCTCTCACAGTGCCATAGAGAAGTCTCAGCAGGACACAACAGCCCTGGCTCAGGAGAAGCAGACTCTCTGTCTGAAACTTGCAGGAGCAGATAAGGAGGTTCAAGATCTCCAAATGGAGAAAGCAGCCCTCAGACTTGAACTACAGCAGCATGTCATTGATAAGCAGTGTTTGGAGAGGGAGAAGGAAGATCTGATAGAAAAACATGAAAAAGAACTTTCTGAGAAGACAACTATTATGATGGAAAGGGATCAATTGGCAGAAGATATCCACAGAATGAAAGACCAGTTGGAAAAAGAATGCAAGACAAATGCTGACCTTGTGGTGGACAAGTCTAGCTTGGAGTCTATGCTGGAACAAGTGAAGCAGCAAATGGAGGGGATAGGCAAGGAAAAGGCCTTTTTGGAGCAGGAGAAGGCTGACGTACTAGTACAGCTTCAGAAGCAGTGCATTGATAAGGAGGTACTTGAAGGCGATAAGGCTGTTCTCTTGGAGAAACTCAATAGATCAAAGACTGAATCAGAGCAAACCCAGCAAGAAATTGTGAAGGAGAGAGATGCCTTGATATCTGAGCGTGACACCCTAGCTCTTCAGCAAATAGAGCTGAACAAAGGCATGCTTGACCTGGAAAAGGAGATTAAGGAACTGCAGTCTCAGATTCTGGACCTGACTGCTAAGAACGAAATGCTATTAGACACAAAGAGACTTCTTGATCTGGCACAGGAGTCAAGTGCCAATGAAATAAGCCAGCTGGTCAACTGTAAGAATGACCTTCATAAAAAGGTAGAGGCCTTGCAGGGAGAGTTGTCTGTTTTTGCTGAAGAGAAAGCGGAACTCATACAATCTGAGGCTATGTTAAAGAAAGAGTTGGATTTGCTACAGAAGGGTCAAAGAAATGCTGACCTTGAACGAAGCAGTTTGCTGAGTGAGATGGACAAGCTTAGAACTGCCAATGGTGAGCTGCTGTCCATGAAACAGTGTCTCCTTGAGGAAAAGGTGCTGATGCAAACAGCATTTCAGGATATAACCCAGCAGAACTCAAAAACATCCCAAGCCATGGAAGATGTATCTGTCAGCCTTAAAAAAGAACAACAAAAGACTGCTGTTTTAAACCAAGAGTTAGAGACCCTAAGGTGCCAGGTTAAGCAGAGTGACCAAGAGAAGGTAGACTTAGAAGTTGAGAAAGGAGACCTTTGTGGTAAGTTGGAAGAGTTGAAGGTAGAATTATCTTTGTTGGCCAAGGAGAAGGCAGATGCCTTAGCTGCGAAGTCCAGGCTGGAAAAAGAAATGGCACTGATTCTTAGTACCCAAGAGATGAGCTCCAAAGAGCATGCCAGACTTCTGCAAGAAGCAAAGGCTCAAAAGTCAACTGTTGCTGAGTTAGAAGCAGTGCTGGTTAAGCTGCAAAATGAGAAGACCCTGCTGGAGGAGAAGATGCAAGTTTCTCTCAAAGAAGTGGAAGCATCAACACAGGGGCAGGCGAAACTTTCTGCTAGCCTGATACTGATGCAAAATGAGAAGGAAGCTCTGCTCAGACAGAAGGATGAAGTTGCCCAGAAACTCATGCAGCTGGAAGCCCTTCACAAAAATGCTTTGTCCCAGCAGCTTGAGGTACACTACTACTAACCTCCCTGCTAACCCACTGCAGAATGGCTTGGGGTGTGTTGCACTTCGCCTGCATGTGTTTAGCTGACCTTCTTAATTTTTTTTTTTTTTTTTTTTAATTCTTTTTTAAATAAGTGTATTAATTTGTTTGATTTATGAGTGGTGTGAACTGCCTAGACAGTGGGCTAATTGCCACCATTTTTCAAGCAGCTACAGTGATTTTGAAAGGAAAAGTAAATCAAAAAGCTAATATAAACTTGCCAAGGGTGTTTTTTTGTGTGTGTGTGTGGGTTAAAAAGTCACATTTTTGTAATGGTGTATTTTTACCCTTTAGTTAAAAGGAAAGTCACCTTAAGCCCAGAAATTCTTTACCTATATGGCTACAGCAATTCACTGGCTGAAGTTAATTCAATGTTGACAGCTGAGTGTTCTCTAATTACGCATGCATTTTTAAAAAATAAGTTTAATTGAATGTAAATTTTATTAACTTATGAATAAAGTTTAATACATTATATTACGTGTAAATTAAAGAATGTCAACATAAAGTTTAATGTGACTAAATTTTGGTGGTAATCTTTAATATTCAAAATATTTTTAGCTCTTTTAGGGAAATGTAAAACAGAGAATGCATTTTCGGATGCTTTAACAGCAGTTTGTGATTTGTTCATCCTCTTCCCAAATCCAAAAAATGCTTTACTTGGGGGATGTAGGTTTTACTGATGTTTGTCTTCGCCTGCTCTGTGACCAGGCTGCACAGTCCACTGGGAAGTTGGAGCAGGCTGTGGAGCAGCTGTCACAAGAAAAGAGCCGTCTGGTACAGGAGAAGACTGAGATCCAGGCCCAGCTGCAGGAAAGCCAGAAAGCTACGCGGGACCTGCAGACTCAGGTGGGCAGAGGTTAAAATGGAGTCAGAGATTGGGTTTTGAGCTCTTTAGCAATATATTCAGATTCTGACAGCTCTCTTGTTACAGAATTAGGGGAAAAAAAAACTGTTCTGATTTAAAAAGAAAGAGAACTAAAAATTAAAAATGCTATGGTGGTATTTCTCAACAAATAAGAACATTAAATACAGACTTGACATTTGGCACACAGACACTCTCATGCTAAGCAAGGTTTTTGTGTAGTGAAGTTCATTACATCCAGAAAGATTACTTATGATTTTGAAATTTTTAAAATTTGTTTTTTAACAACAGAGGTGGGAATAGTAAGAGGACACCCTGAGCATACCTACATCACACTAGTGGATTTTCTGGATACACTGTAACATAAGAGATGCAGATGCATTTTCTCACCCCACACACACACACACACACACACACACACACACACACACACACACACACAAACACACAGAGGCTGGTAGATGCCACACATGCTGTAATGTACCATACATTTCCTGTTCCATTTGACTATGACCAGGACTCATCATTCCCTGTAGTGTACATGCCTGTCCAAAAGCTAACTATACTTATGCACTAAATACAACCACCTTAATGTTGAAATAGTATGGTGATATATAATGTGCTACTCCTTTTCATGTTTCTGCTACTAAACCTTTTTGATCCAGATAAGTGCCAGGTAATTCAGCTAGTTTTCTCCAGCAGCCTGACTAAGTAGTGCATAGGCTAATGACATGTGCATGGTTTTGTGTTGTGCCCCCCTATGTTGTGGGACTGCAGTGGCAAAAAGGTCATTCTGATGCATGTGCTGCCTCTGAGGTTACCTGTTTGAAGCCGAGAAACTGAATAATCACACAATTGCATCACGTTGCGCTCACCAGTGTAAACGTGTGCTTGCATAACAACTGGCATTACCTCTCCATGTGAATATGCTCATGCCCCTGAGTGCATTTGTATACACTGAGCCCTCATAATAGGGTTCTGTGCAATGGAAAAACGGCTTCAATTCATTTTGAAGATGTATACCTTTTTCCATACCGTGGCTTTATTCAGTACACTGGCATTTTGTGTATTACACATTTTACTTTCACAGCTGGTCAGAAAAGTTGATATAACAATGTAGTTTGCTTTTGCTCTTGTGTTATTTTAGCCAGTGGCACATTTTTACTAATAATAATTCAGCCCCAGTGCAACGCAGTTGCTGCATGTTTGAAGGTACCATGCGCACCATTACAAAACAGTTAATTGGTGGAAGCAGTCATAAAAAATTAGGACAATAAAAATGACTAAAACTCAGTCAGTTGTTCACATTGTGTTATTTCAACATGTAGTTTTTAAAGGGGAAAATCAGTTTGTAAGCAGTGAAGTTGCTGTACAAACTTAAAATTTGGAAAGTGCTTTAGGCTTTAAAAACTATTTAGAGACTTGGTGTTTTTGTCTGTTTGTTCTTGTGTGGAGCATACATTGTATTCTATACCTGCCAATGAAAGGGAGCCTTTTAGTACCAGAACATCCAACAAGTAAGATATTTTTTCCAAAATCAGAATCAGACAGATGAGCATTTCAGGAATAGGTTAAAAAACTACTTTAATGATAATGAAAAGGATTGGAAAAACTGCTTTATTTTGTTTTTATGCAGTTTTTCCATCAGTGGAGAAAAGTTGCATGTTCTTAAACTGATGTTCAAATGATTGAAATAACATAACTGATCAAGTGGTTATTGGTAATTAATAAAATATATCATTAAAAAATATTTCTAGGATGGCTTTGTCATAGATATTATAAATTGTCAGTATTGTCATGTATAAAAACAAGATTCATTTTGGTATTTTAATCAATTTTTGGTCTCATATTTTTTATGTAGAATTTAAACTTATTTTTTGGTAATTTTTCAGAAAATGGTAATTCAGTTCCCTCCTAACCAGGCTGTTTAATTAAATAAATTAACCTTGTGTTGTGAGCAATGGATGTTTATGTTTTTGCTACATATATACACAAGCCTGTGTGTATGCCTGTCTCTCTCTGTGGGTATGTAGAATGACAAGGATCATGGGGAATTTATGATCTCCCCCACCCCACTACAATGCCAGATGGCCAATATGATGCAATGAGATTGGAGATTAAGTAAGAACTACAGATAGGTACAGAGACCATGTGTGCAGACACGTTGCCAGGAGGACAGAAGGTTGCTACTAAGTGCTTAGATTTGTGTGGTTGCTGGCCTTTCACACCCTTTCTCTTCATAAAAGTAAATTTTAAGGCATTCAACTGCTCTGTGTACATTTTATAGAGATGCCTTCAAAAATTAAGTTGTGATTTTACATGTAATGCATGAGAAAAATTAGTGGAAAATAGAGGGAGTCTATTATGCAGAAAGTTGAACTCAATATCAAATACTGATTTCAGATGTCCATCTATCCCACAAACAATAGTTTCTTGAAAACATATGTGCAATTGTGCTTGTTTTTGTTTCGTGCTTCATATAAGTATAGACACGTAAAAACTTTAACTTCCTAATGCTATTGGAGTTTAACATAGTATTTCATTTACTCTTTTTTTAATCATAGTGAGACATTTTTTTTAATGTATTGAGTATATGAATTTTTTTCTGAACATTTCATAACTGAACAATTTTGGATTCTTAAATTGTTCTCTACAGTTGCTGTGCAATTGATTTAAGACATTTTTGCATTAACATTTTTCCCGTAAATCTGTTGATAGTACCTATCCTGTGCCAGGTTGCAGTAAGAGCAACACAAACCAATTTTCCTTTTTGCATCACCAGTCCCAGGGTCTCTGTGGTGGATTTTAAAGTTCTCAAGTTTGCTGAGAGATGTTTATCTTAAATGTATCCTGAATCTGCTCTGGGGATTCCATCCAGTATGGTGTCACATAGCGCCTCTTGTCAACTTTGAGGTCCCATTTACCTCCAGCAGTTACAAGAACTCTCCACCTTTAAAGAAACCAGTTTTTTGCATTTCACTGTTTTCACCTCCAACTTGCAGTTGTAACCTTCATTATGACCGTGTTGCATTCAACTCCTCTGCACAACAACATACGTCTTGCAGCATCACATATTCTCATGTGCATCCCATACAGTTAATAATGTGCAGATATTTAAGCCTTCTCAAGTCTGTAATATGCTCGTAAGCTATGTAATCACATCCCCATGATTCCTCTAGAATTTTGTAAAAGATCATGTTGGTCCATTGTTCACTAGCCAGGAAAGAATATGCTCTGATAATCTGTCACATCTAGCTTTGTCCCTCTCTGGCATAAGCTTATTTATCCAAGATATTTCTGGTATTTATGGACAAATTTAATCTACTACTACAGCAATACTGCCAAAGAAATGGACAAAGACTTATCTGTAGTTGCTCACTCAGAGTGGAAGTAGGATGTATCTCCCAAGTTCAGGAATTCATCAACTTCCTCCTTCCACCACATGACAGTACCCCATGCTTGAGGTAATCACTGTCATATCTTTGCAAAGAACAGCTTTGGCATCATTCTGCCCATTCCTTTTAAGTTGCTGGAAGGTTTTTAAGAACCTCTTTGAGAAATTCTAAGATTTACTTTCCATAGTGAACAATTTATTCTTTATGGTTGATCTGAGTCACTAGCACAGAAATTAAGTAACATCTCAACCCTCATCGTCTGGCCAGTGGGCCTTTTGTCTCAGTTAACTTCCTGGTGGAGTGTTTAAGAAGTACCCTCTTGAGCACTGGGTCCTTCATTATCAAGTCCCAATTCTCTGAAAAGCAGTTAAGCACATAAACTAAAACAACTTTAGTGTGGAAGCATCTCCTGAACACGCTGAGAAACTCCAACTGGACCCTTGCAAACTAAAGATACTAAGTATTCTTGTACCTCCCTGGGTCCCTCAGGGGTCAAGATGAGAGCAGAGACTTTCAGATGAGGACAGAGACATGATATCTGGTCCTAAAGATGATACCGTGTGGGGTTAGGATCAAGATATTTTTTTTAATTGTATTTTAAGAAACTTTCTGTGTAAAGCTACAAAGTCCTCAATCTGAATTGTGGGGAGAAAAATCAGCTAAGTGACTAAGAAATTAACAGATATGAAATGTATGCGAAGTGTATGCTATACCTAAAATTATAAGTCACTTTGGAAACGGGTATCGTTCAGTCTTGCTTTTTATGGATATCATTGAGAATCTGAGATTTTGTTACCTGTTTGTGGAAAAAAAATATCTCTATCCCCCCCCAGGAAAATGTTTTTCTCTTTAAAAGTACAATTTATTTTGCATATATTCATACATGGTCTTGTTTTGATTTGATTTTAGATACTCATTAAAGTAGTTTTGATGTGGTGTTTAAAGGGACAGAATGTTGCTTGAAGCTCCAGTCTGTCCATTTCCAGCCAGTTTGGGAAGCTAAGTCACTCAAACTGTAAGTTGGTGGTATCAGGTGGCTTGTCTGAGTCAGGTTGGCCACACTGCTCTGGCAGGTGGCAGGTAAAGACATCTGAAAATCCCTCGGCCAGTATCGTCTGTGCCATGTGTGATTTCCAGAGGCTTGTGTATCTTTGAGGGTAGGAGGTGGGTGTGCTTAAAGAAGATGCTGGTGGAGGATCAAGGGAGAAAAATGAATGATGAATGGGGATGAATGAATGTGACGTGGTTAGATATTTCTTGCCAGCGACTGGTGCAAACTGTTTAGTGGGTCTTAACATAAATGAGATGTGACAGCCCAGAAAGTAATCACTAGGCAAGAGACAGGCTTTCCAGCTGCCACGTGACGGGCTGAGAGGGAATATGAAAGTAAGAGAGCGAGCTTGGGTCTGTTGGCTGGTAAAGGCTTGAAGTAGGGAGGGGGTTAAGGGTATTTGAAAAGACTAGAAAAAAAGGGGGGTTGGGGCAGAAGGAACACAGCAGTGAGGGGCATTACGTAACGCAAACGCGTGTGAGCGTACGTTAGTGCCAGCACACCGCGCACTCATTGTTGGGGGCACAATCGTATGCTATTGATAGTGTTCGTCTCGAACAAGCTTGGATTAAAACGGACGAGAAAACCGGACAGAGAAAGCAAGGTGGAGAGGGTCCAGAATTATGGATGTGGCAGCCATGAAGCACAGCTACTCCAGCCTCTATTCCTCTCCATTCCAGGTACCCTCAGTGTTGTGGGTGGGGATAGGGGAGTGTCCTTTACAGGAGCTGGATACACACTTTGGACCTCAGTTAGGTGGGGGAAGTGTTTGTCCATGGTCTTGGGTTGAAATACCAGCAGCAAGTGAGTTCTGTGTGGTTTGAGCAGAGATACTCAATGGTTGGGTGGTTTTCTGAGACATCGGACCATTCAGAAGGTAATGGTACCCCGGCAGACCATGCTGGGTCTGTTGTGTAAGCATGGCAGCCTTGTGTTTACTGTGCTGTCTCTGCAAATTAGTGGTCTGGATTGTAGTCCTCATTACTTTGTGCAATTGAAACATCTAATTGGTAGCCTGGATTTTATTCCAAATGCGAGTTATTTAGGCTCCCCTTGAACTTTTACATCAATGCTATTAAAAGCTGCTCTTTCTTCATCTGGGTACTGCTTAAGTTTGAAAGGAATCTAAATTTGCAAGTTGTTTCTGCATATTTAAATAAATATATAACTTAAACTGGTAAATGTAATGAATTTATATTACTGAGATGAATCTGGGATCTTGAAGAAAAAAAAAGATTGCATATGACCATTGTAACAAAGACACATGGAAGAGTTTATTGTAAGAGATTGCTACCAAGGCTAATATTCCTTTGAGAGATGTTTTATGTCCTGTATTTAAGCTTAATTTGTGAATTAGCAGGAATAATACTAGATTTAAATTTTTAATGATATAGGAAATCCGTTAACTCCTTGAATTCCCTTATTTTGTACATTTATTCCTTGCCTAACAGGGTTAATTTGTTTTATGAATTCACCCACTTAAAGGAACTCCCATTTAGAAGGTTCAAACTGACATTATTTCTTACTGCACAAAAATGGTTGAGATGAAAAATGTCACCAAAAATTATATAAATGGATGCAATATGTATAAACATATATTTTTTTTATCCCTGCAGAGAAAGTCAGCATTGTAACACATAATGTAATAATAATTTCCACATAATGAAGTGGTAACATCAAAATAAAATAAAGTTACAGATTAGGGTTATATTACACTGCCACAACTTTAAGGTCACAAGGCACTTCCCTGATTTTCACTTGAGTGACTTTATAGAGCTAGATGTCTGTTCCTAAGAAGAACCCCGAAAGGCCGTTTCTCTGTACACCCTGGTTGAATAATCCAGTGACTAAAAAAGCTCATGGCGATCACTTCATGGAAACGTGAGCCATTGTCTACAGTGGACAATAGCTTCACATCTTCACCTCTGGTTTAATTAAATAAAAAAACACAGTTTAACTGATTTTACACATGACTTTGACAACATCAACATATTTTATAATTGTATCAAAATTGTTTTCTAACTTGTCATTTAACATAAAAGCATTCATTCTGCCAATAACCACTTGTTCATTGCATAGTACACTGGGTGAAGATATTTTGATTTGCCTCATAAAAGCTTGTGATGTACAGAAATAAAATTGCCAGGAATTACTTTCTTCATTACTCTGCAAAGCATGTGCACACTGTTTAGTGTTAGCAGTGTTGTTTAGCATTGCTTGACCCTGGATTGTGCAGTTGTCTTTATGCTTGTGTAAGTCATTTGTGTTGTTAAAGCTGTTCATATCACTGAGTTGCAAAAGCACAAAAGGAAGAGAATGAGGAAGTATAATGTTATCAATATCAATTTAACTTTGTCCCATCCCTCACTGTTGATCATCCATTACTTTTTTTAATAGAGTGAATTAAAAAGGTTTTTAAAAAATGTTGAATTTTTCAATTTTGTTATAATGGTTTAAGTAACTGTTAATAGTAACAGGTGTATAGTTTACTTTTGTAAATGCTCAATATACCTACATTTGTGTCTGACCTCCTGCTCTGTTACCCTTAATCAAGGTACTTACACTGAATTAATACAGTAAAAATTAGCTGTATAAATGGTAACAGTGACTGTAGGTAGCTTAACACTGCAAGTTGCTTTTGGGAAAAGCATAATCTAAATGAACTGATAAAAATATTTGCTGTTTCAGTTGTGATAGTAGATTCATATTTTTTGATGATGTTAACTGGTTGAGATTCAGTGTGGTAGGTTGTTGTTCATGTTGCCTTACGCTAACCATAATTTAGATTTAGATACCTTAAGGATTTTACTATATTTTGAAATTATGTTAGCCTGATTTAACTTATCTGGGGTAATGTTTTGTATGATGTTATGCAGAAAACTCACCACTACAAATTATTCACCTTTGAATGGCATTATAAGTGATTTTTTTTTTTTTTTGTCATTCTTACAACACCTGATCTGTCTCTCCTTGTAGCTGGATGCTCTGAAACAGCAGAACTCCAAGTATCAAGAGGAGCTCAGCCTGTCAAAGGAACAGCTCAGCTCCGAGTCACAGCAGATCAGCAAGCTCTGTAAGGAGATGTAAGTGAACATCCCTCAATATATTCATCCTAACTCTCCATCTCCTCATTTTCTGCATATTTTTAGGAGTTGTATGTTATCTTGCTCTCAATCACAACAGTTACCACTACTACAAAGTATATTTCTTTGCTTTTATTACAAGATGAAAGGGGTAGACAGTGATCTCAAAGTTCATAAACAAGTAGATTTCTTTTGCAGTAGATATATGTACTTCACTCTGTCTGCTGTTTATCTAATAATTATGATGCTGTAACACACTGCTTTTTCTACATTTTTATGTTAATATTCATAGTGTACTACATTATCATTCAGCCTTGTTTACCAAGTTTAACATTTCTACTCCTATGCAGCTTCCATAATAACATACAGAATGGATTCCATACTCTAACATGGGTGTCATATTCTGTCATTCTATCTACCATTTCTAATTTTGTTTTCAGCAGTATTTGTAGTACTATTATCTCTAGCAAAAAATATATTTACCTTAAAAAAAAGCTTGCTGAATGGTCTTGTTAAAGTAAATTTCAGCTGCATCACGCAAAAGCATTAATAATAAATTATTAATGCACATTTTGTTGCATCAGTTGCTCTTTGTAGGGCAGAGTCTTGTGAGTCATTTTTATGGTGGGGGGGTACATGATGACATCACTGCTCACTGTTCCCTCCAGCACGTGTAGGTGCCTGTGATCTGCAAAGAGCAGCTGTACACAACCCCCCCCAATTTGGTTCTCCTTAGAGGAATATATTTGAAAGGGTCTGCTGCAAAAATCACTGTATGTTGATTAAAGGTTGTAATGTTTAAGCTATAATATAAAGGTAATAATGTATGCATTTGGTGGTTGAAATTTTGAGTATTTGATTTAATTTTTTTTAATTTTTTTTTTTTTTTTGAGTTTGACAGCTTAGTCAAATGCCTTTTAATTGGGCACATGGTGGTACAGCATAACTGAAATAAATATGAAGGAATTCATCATTAAACAACTACTGAGCATCATCAAGATGATGTACTGTTCTATTTCTGAGTCCCAGCATTGCCTCCCCAAGGGTTTATATAATGCTGTTTGGCTGAAAGGCCCAGGCCTGTCTGAAAGTGCTTTGCAGTTTCGTTTAGTGTGTTTTTTCATTTTTAACACTGCTGAGGTTCAGCTGTGCATCACTGGATGTCCCAAGGATGTGAGTTGGAAAGAAAAACAGATTGAGCAGCCCTTTCTGCACAAATGTGGATTACACACACACATACACACACACACATACACACACACATACACACACACACACATACACACACACACACACACACACACACACACACACACACACACAAGTGCAGCCGTACCCCTTCCAAGCCCTCTGAATTGTGTGCCTGCTAAGCGGTCTCTAATATTTGCTAGTTCTCAGCCTCCTTTTTGCTGCTGGCTTATTTGACATCCTGGATTAGATGTTCATAAAACTTTCATGTATCCCAGGGTGCTTTGGACAACCTTGCTGCTGTGACAGTTGCCTCCATTGTGTTACTTATAATAAATACAAATAATTGATCAAAATTAGGATTAAAATAAGAATCATCAGAAGTTCACTCACTTTTATTTCTATTTTGACTTATGACTGCTCTAACTAATATTAGAGTTTTTGTGAGTGAAAATGCAGTGACGTGTGGATATGGAACAATTGGTATTATTGTTGAATTCGGTTCTGTGGAGTGCTGGTTGCCAAGATCTACCTTGCAGCTTCTGTAATTTATTCCACCCCTTTTCTTACTCTGTATATGACCTTATGAGACAGGCAGTCAAGTGTAAACAACATTGATCTAAACCCTTGTGGAGATGCTCCATATTCAGCTTGTTTTCATTTTTTATTACATTAGGTGAGGTGCTTGTGCAGTTTTCTGCACTTGAAAACAAATAATATATAATGTACATTGTATAAATATCTTATGATGCTCATTTCTTTTTACTACACTTTTATTATGTTATAGTGAGTTTTGCGTGATGTGTAGAATAAAAGCTGGAGGTAAGCACAAACCCTCTGATCTTGCAGTAAAAGCAGTGTGTGTACAAAGTCCCAACTTGTAAGAGAAAGGGGCTGCTAGACAGAGAGGGTGAAACAAATGTCAAAAAAATTTCTTACTTCATTTTTGTACTTTTTTTTTTTTTTTTTTTTTTTTTTAACTTTATTGGTTTTTCAGATGTTTTCTCCAGATCTTTGATCAACTCAGAATACATGAAAGACATAAGTTCCATTATGGTGCAAACTTTGATTCCACCATCCTCAGCTCTTTTTATTCTTAAATGTTAGCCTCTTACTTGGTTGTAACTTGGTAAAGGATAGTCATTTCACTTGTTTATTGGAAAACTCTTAAGTCAAAGACGCATATCTCGATGGATTCCTGTATTGTTGTCGTGGTGATGCATGCCAGATGTACCCTTGCTAGTAACTTGTATGTCCATTATACATTAGTCTCTCATTAAGACACTGCCTTTCATCATGTGGCCAAACTTGAAACTCTTCCCCAGCACCACAGGGTTTCTCATTGTAATATCTTACTCTTGTGCCCTATGTGACTTGATTTTTGGACTCTCCATTTCTCATTGTCTTGTCCCTTTTTGCTCTTTCCTGGGCTTATCAGAGAGGAGCTGAAGCTTGCTGCTACCCAGAAGTCCCAGCGCCTGGCTACCCTGCAGGAGGAGAATGGAAAGCTTTCTGAAGAGCTTGGCAGAGGCCGCAAGGAGGTCAGCAGTAGGCAAGAGGTAAGGAGTTCTGGATCATCAGAGGGTCTGTTATGAAGACAAGAGTAGTATTATGGTGGTATAAGCATTAACAGATGGTGTTACTATGTTACAAGGGATGCCAGTGTGTCACATCCACTGGGTGCTTTCTTGATCTTTGTCTTATGTGGTATCATTCTGAGTGATGTCCAACTGATTTTTTTTTTTTCCTTTATTTAGCTTGAGAAAGAGTGTGCCACCCTCAGCAGCCAGCTCCTTGAAATGAGGGAGAGGTAAGGCTTTAGCAATACACAGCAGAGTAGGGGCAGAGCTATGAGTCTAATACCCAGGTGGGCATACAGTAAATCAGTGTCATGGTCATGAATGTCATGATCAGAGAGCAAAATACATATTGAACAAAAGCTTTACCTTTTCATTCTGGATATATATTTTATCCATTAACTATTTACATTATACATTTTCCATACTTAAAAGCTGGGGTTGTAATTTAATTAGATTTTTGTATTTTCATTCTTTTATATTTTCATTTGAATTTATTTCATTATTTTTTCATACAGTGATTATATTTGTAGCATTATATTTAACAGTGTATGTTCAAATTAAATGATTTTAAGATGTAGTGACATGAACTAAATGTTATTTTCCACAGTTTTTAAAGTTTAAGCTAACCCCAATTAGTTAAAACAGCATTTAAAACCAGTCATTCGAGGTCTTTCTGAGAATATCTACAACATATATATTTTTTAAGTTATCCTTTCTTTTTCTTTTTGCTGACCAGTGTTGTTGGGGCTCATGTAGTTAAGAAATGTATAACTGTTAAGATGGCTATGTATTAGAGATGGCACAAATGTGTCACAAGCCACACACTGTACATCAGGAATGAGTGTAAAGTTTAATTCCATTCTGCAGTAAAACTTTTACAGTATTTATTGAACTGCTATCAGTTGGCTCAGTCACAAAGCTTTCTTGAATAATTTTTATTATCATAAAATTATTACAAAAGTTTAATCACAGTACCAAAAGTTTTCCAGCCTTTTTATTTAACTGTTGCTGTGTATTGCTATAGTTACCTTGTCTTCCAATTATCCAGCTCAACATCAAATGTTTCATTTTAATAAATTATTTGTGGCCAGCATTTTACTGCAGTTTTATTCCCCTTTCTGCCATTTAGTTCAAATTGCCTTCTCAAGGAGATTTTTTTTTTCTTTGTGTTCCTTTGTTAAATCTTTAATCATAGATTTTTTTTTTATTTTTGATAAATCTGTACACAGCAACCTAGTAACAGTAATAATGATCTAAACAAAAGTTTTTTTAGTAACTTAACATTTTTTCTTGTTTGGTTCACCTGAACAGGGCACCTTGTGGTTTTTTTTTTTTTTTTTTTTTTTTGGCCACACCTTGCCTTGACTGCCAGGAAATTATGACAAAATTAGCAAACTCATTTGACAACCAGCAGCTGCACTCTACCCTGGGGTTTGCCCACTGACATTTTTCATGATTTGCTAACCCTAAGGGGACATTTTTGAGAAAAATGGTTTTGGAAATCAAATGTCCACAGTTATAAGAGTAAAATAATAGATAAATAGTAAAAGATCTACTGCAGGGATCAACTGAGGTCACAAATAACCATTGTTATAACATACACATGGATGTGCCCTTTAGGAATGAGAAACTCAGCTATAAAGCATTGATTTTTCTGCTCTGCTCTGTTTGTTTCCTTGTCCATGCCCACTTTGCTGACTTATGTTAGGAATTCACTCAAACACCTAGCCTCTTGTGATTTCAGGTATTTATATGAGATGTTCCATGCAACTTAGCTTGTATATTAATATGGGTTTAACCCTGGTTTGATAAGATATTATGTCTTTTCAGAGAAAATTCACTGGTGAAGGAGACAGAAGAGAAAGCTTCCCTCCAGAAGTCCATCCAGAAGACCAGTACCTTGATCTCAGCAAAAGACAAAGAAATAGAGACCTTAAGGAGTGAGGTAAGAGTACATCCTGATTTTTTTTTTTTTTTTTTGGAAGTGGGGGCTTGAATTTTGCATTGATTTCTGTCAATACACCTGTATTTCTTAGATCATTCTTTTATTCTGAGCTTAATTTTTCTGTTTTGCTTGACTTTTTCACCACTTGTTCTTAGCTATGTATTAGTGTTATTACTGTGTGTTTTGTTCTCTTTCTATTATTCTTTAATTGTTCTGAGTTAACCTGATGGAAAGGGCATTATGTTGTACTGTAGTACTAGTGTAATGAATAATATGAATATCTAAAATCTACCTGTACAGTTTAGTTCACATAATTTAGTAACATTTTTCAGCCAAGTGACCTCTTACTTTATAATAGGTCTTATTTCTGCTGTAAAAATAATTTTTCAAACTCAAGTTAGTTTTTGCACCCTAATAACAGTTGTGTTGCAGAGCACAACAGTGTTTCTACACTGTGGATCCATGAGTGTCCACACTACTTTGTCTGCACAGGTGGCAGTTCTGCGAGGTGAGAATGCCAATGCAAGAACACTGCAGACAGCTGTTCAGTCCCTGGAGATGGACAAGGCACGGCTGCAGGAGCGGGTGCACAGCTTGGAGCAGAAGCTGGAGGGGGGCAAGCTGACCACCACTGAGGGCTCATCAGGTGGGTCTCTGGGGCTGAACAAACTAAATCATTCTGTAGCTTTTTCCCTCACTATAGGGTCAGTGGTGTTTTGGACACCAGCTAGCAGATTTTACCTGTGATGGTGATACTTAACTTCAGTTGGCTCAAGGAAAATGTCCACCTGCATAAATAGGAGAGAGGTGACAAAGTAACCTGTGTATTGTGGTTGGAATAAAAAGGCCATCGGTAAAGTTAAAAGCAGCTGAATCATTTTAATTAACAAATTAATGAATTAATAGAGGTCCAGGTCATGTTAGGCATATTAATGACTTTGAAAGTGCTCCCCCCACCATACATTAGCAAGCTCGGTAGTACTGGATAAAAACTATACCCTCTTAATTAGTTCAAACTCTTAAGTTATTCCTTTAACTGTTTTTTGCATTTTACATTGGGAGCATAACTATAAATCTGGGTTTCTCATAAGGACTACAGAGTTTTATTCTGCTTTCTTATAAGCTATTAGTGTCTTATCCATCAGTATCTGTGTTACAGTTTGCCAGGACTGAATGATATGCTGAATGTCTCTGTGTTCAACACGCTCCCCACTGATGTGGTTAAGCTTAGTTCCTGTTCAGTACTGTTTCACATTGAATGGTGCTATTCCTTTGTTACAGCTAACCACTATATTTTTTTATGATGAACTTTTTATGAAGACATCAGAGACATCACAAAATAAGGACTTTGTCTGTTATGTAATGCTGAAGTTATTTTACTTTCTTAAAGTGTTCCCAAATGACAAAGTAATTACTAAGAATGTTTGTTAAGCTGGTGGATGCACATATTCAACAACTGAAACTAATAATCAGTTGTAGGGTTTCAGTGAGGCTTTCTGTGTTTTGTCTCTTACTGCATTTAACATTTTGCCTCTGTGTGTCAGGTGATCCGGCTCTAGATCAGCTCAGAGAGGAGAAAGAGTCTGCTGAGAGCCAGGTACATGTCTTTAAACTTCCGTTTGTTTGGTGGTGAGAGAGAGGCACCAGTTACCATGTTATTTTGCCCGTTACTACTGAAATGATATAGAGCTCAACTGCAAGGTAAAAAGGAAACAAACTTATTGCAGGAGAAGCATACAAATGATCTCATTTGGATTAAAGTGGACAGACTTGACTTGGGGAATGAGCATTCAATAAGATTAAATGTTAGAATTTTTTATATTTTTTTAAATTGCTGGAATAAATCACAGTCCCAGCTGACAGTGTGGAGTTTATCTGCATTGTATCATAAAAATCATAAAAAGTAATATAGTATTATATTACAGTTTTCAGTATATTCCTAACAAAAAATCCATCTGTCAAAATATTTTTTAAATAGAAAATAAAAAATTAAATAAACTTCAAATTCCTGAATGCCTCTAACAGAATACCACCCAATGTATTACTAAATTGTTGCATTTTTCTGGTGTTTCATCACAAATATGAATATTAAGTTAGAATCTTAAACTTTAACCCAAACACACACACGCACATTTGCACTTTTATTTCTACACTTGTTTGTGGCTCATAATTTTGATGTTTTCTTTGTGACAGTCTTTGATATGCACTCAAACATGTACATTTCTGTTTCCTGTCTTCTGTGTGTAGAGGAATTCATTACTCAGCAGTCTTCAGTGTCTGCCCTCCTTCTCAGCCCCTTTCACCTCCAGGTTCTCAGTCAGTGTGAAATTATTTAGCGGATAAGTGAAGCTGAATTTAACCTGTGTTTTGTCTCTTCCTCCCCTCCTCCCTGATGTTGGCAATGCTCCCCCTCAATCAGGCCGCGGTTCGTTACTGTTTCTCATCTGTTTGTTTCAAGCATGTCAATATTCTGTGCCATCCTTATTTCTGTTCACCATAAAAGAAAATCACTGGTGTTCTGGTTGTCTCCCAATGAATAGTCAGCCTCCCTCTCGGCTTTGTTTTCCATCTACCCCAGTTTATTGTACCTTATGATTGGTTTCCAAGCACTATGCACTTATCAAAGTACTGACTATGTTCTTATTTAACTATTGTTTTGATATTAATATAAAGCATTTGGATTGTTCACTTATCTTGTGTTCAGCAATTCATGTACTGGTTTTTTGATATTAAACATATTGTAAATCTGGTCCGTCTCTTAAAGGTAAATAACTACCACTGTGACAAGGTAACCTCAGGTTAAATGTGCTATAACAGTTCTTTACAAAGATGGTGATCTACCTTAAACAGTTAAAATGCAGATTCATCCTTTGCAAAAAAAAAAAAAAACAGTTGTTTAGAAGTCCTGCTTCCTGTTATTCATTAGGGGACAACTTGGACAGTTCTGTGGCCTCCTCCTTTGAATGGTGTCCAACTCACTGTTGGTGGTAGGCAGGGTTCTGGTGTGATATAATTTGTCCACTTGTAGCAGCTGACCAAGCACATGAGGGAAAAATGTCCTAGTTTGCCCTAATAACCATGCACTAGAGACAGTTGTGGATAATACTAACTGCGTGTTTTATTAAATATAGCGTACAGTATATTGGGGTCTTTAATTACCGTGTCCAAAATTGTTTGCATATTTCCATGTTGATCGTTTCATACTGTTGATAAATGGGCATGTTTTTTTGCTAGTATTTCATTTTGTTTAATTTAGCTTGTTGTCCTAAGCTGCTATCTCCTTTCCTGTTTGGAGCAGATTGACTTCCTCAACTCGGTTATTGTGGACCTCCAGAGGAAGAATGAGGAGCTGAAGGCCAAGCTAGAAAAGATGGCTGAGGCCACGCTCAATGGAAATAACACTAATGAGCTCGACAACTATGAGAGGCAAGTCCCTGCGGTGAACACACATACAAATTCAACCCCCAGTCAGTGCATCTTTGCACTTTTTGTTGTATGAATGTTGTGTTTGTCTACTGTACACTATGAGTCACTGAGAACCAAATACAATCCCCGTACGTGTATGCATACTTGGCCAAATAAACCGGATTTTGATTCTCTCACCCTCCTCGGATGTGCATTGTTAAAACTTTTCCTCTCCATCTAGAGGAATTGGCTGTTTAGCATGCCATACAAGTTACTGTAGTAAAAAATGTTCCTGTACTTCCATTCCCTCAACAGTTTCAACGAAGGCCAATCCAAAAAGAAACCACCACCACGCCTCTTCTGCGACATATGCGACTGCTTTGACCTCCATGACACCGAAGACTGCCCCACACAGACCCAGCTGCCTGACTCGCCACCTCACACCACCTACCATGGCAACCGTGGGGACGAGCGACCCTACTGTGACATCTGCGAGGTGTTTGGCCACTGGACCGACTCCTGCAATGATGACCAGACCTTTTGAGTTACACTTTCTTCAGTGCACCTACACCACGACCACATGTTCTGCCTTCTGCCTAGGGATACATAAAATCTAGTTCCAGCTTGTTCATACAGTCATGTATGAGTGTGGTTATATTTTCACAAGTCAGCAGACATGGTCTTACTATGTCTGGAAAAACTGCTTATTCTTTTCTAAGGAGATGGTAGATATTAAATACAGAATATCACTGTTCTCTTATGTTTGCACTTTGTGTGGGGATGTACTAGATACCTTCACTGTTTGCATGCCCTACATGACTGGACCATCACTATTTTTTCTACTTTTGGAAGCTTTCCAGTCAGTCTGGCATTAAAACAGGATTGTTGTGGCCATACGTTTTGCTGTGGTGTGAGTCAATATCAGCTGAAACCGTGCAGGAGGTCAGCGCAACCTTCTGTGCTGCACAATTTATAATTTTCCCTTCCCTTTTTAGGAACCGAAGCTTATTTAACTGCCTTTTTATGAACTTGCTTAAATGATCATTTTGAAGGGGTAAAATATTCAGAAAGAATAATTACACGGTCAAATATCAGATTTAATGTAATTCCTTTTATGTTGTCTTTAATGTTTATCTGTACAAAAAATAAACATTTGGATCATATTGTATCTCCCAGTATACATGTAAAATAATATAAAGAAAGGAAATTTAAAGATTGTAAATACCTGGTGTATTTTTTTCTTGGTTTAAGTAAATGAATATTTCTTTCTGGTGTGTTGGCCTATTGTGTTCATTTAGGTTTGGTTTCGAATATAAAATGGAATTGGATCTGGGGAGGAAGGCATATCTGATAACAGTATTAACCCTAAGCACATTGTGGAGTTTATCTTTAATAAATTGTGATAATCTATTTATTTGTGTTGATGGATTTTATGTTCTATGAATTTATCAGTCAAATTCTGGATTGATGTGCATTTACACTTAATTTACATTTATTCATTTAGCAGATGCTTCTCTCCAAAACATCATGTGTGATTCACACACTGTTTCTATGGGTCGGTGTGATGGATGGCATCACGGCTGGAATCCCTCTTTTGTTGATCAGAGGAACACTTAAGGTCAGCTAGACAATCTACAGGGCTGTAGGTATAATTTACCCACCTCTCTGAAATTGGTGTGGCGGTTGTTACATAACCCCTGAAAAAAGATGGCAGTTGTATTCTTCTTGTAGACATGCCATCTTTGCCTAAGGTCTTTAATTCTCATTTAATTCGGCAAAAATACTAAAGAAATATATAAACATTCTATTATGACAACATTGTTTTCCATTCTTTGTTTCACTATAAACTTTTTTCCTTCACTGCCTTTTTTCCCCTATTTATATTCTTCATATTTTATTTGTATAAAATAAAATTCCTCCCAGAGAGGCAACAACTAAAAAGCCTAGTAAATTTTTTATGACCTTCAATGACGTTTTGCAAGAAAAATATTGCGATCCAGGACCAAAGGAGCACTGTTTTGATGGTAATTTTGATGCAGTACCATCGTAAAAAAGGAAACATAATAACCAACAGTGAATGGCAGCATAAATGATTGTAGTCATTTGCCATTTTACAAAGCTGAAGGTAGGAATTGGTCTGTGTGCTCGGTAGAACGGTTCACAGGATGGGCTAGAGGGATTGTTTTCAGTGCAATTGTACAAATAAACCAAATTCAACCAAGTAACAACCAGTGGCACCACTGTGTGTTATGAGGGATCATATTAAATTTCCCAAAAAACATTACAGCTGTGCACGATAACTATTGATGCTGGTGGCGAAACAGTGATATTGTGTTAGCATCATCAGTTCCTTACTTGATGAATTCATTCAGTCATGGTTCGTAGCCCACCAACAATTCCTTAAAAAATGTAAAATAAACTCTTGTGTGTTGGTGTGATGCTTTACACCATGATGTAGAAAGTAGCTAAAACCACTTAAGTTCTGCACACACATTCTCTTTACTTGTAACGACAGCATTTTAGTCGAGCTGTTAGTCATCAGCCGTTTCCTGCTTTCCACAGTATTACAGATTTTTAAAATGAGTTTTTCTTTGTTCACGGCCTTTCTGCCTATAAACCAAAGTGCGCAGCAGCTGAGCAAAACGTTTGTAAAGCTGTTTTTGTGATAACACCTGTGTTTTGTTTGCCTCTTGTTTAATATTTAAAGAAACGCATGCTGTCCTGGCTTTTTATTATATCACCATAATGAGGACAGCACACCAGCTGCTAACACGACTGCTTCTGCGTCTATGTATGACATCACTACATCTCAGTTTTGGGTTTTGAGTTTGGCAGCACAATTTGGGGTGGGTTTGAGTTGGGTTTCAAGGGCTGGGTACGAGTTTCAGTTTCCTACTCATGCAAACCTCTACTGACTGCCTCAAAATCCAGACATGAAAAACTGTCATAATAATTAACAAAAGATCAGGTCACATTTTTAACCACTTTATCTATGTATCCTTATCTTACAATAAAAATATTTTCAAATCCATTAAAAACACCCAACCAATATACCCTTACTTCAGCATTAAATAAAACTGTACTGCCATAGAGTAGATCAACATTAGGATATTCACCTTCAGACTTTTTATGGAAAAGATATATAAAAAGAGATTATTATTATATAATAATCTCCAAAAGACAAGACAAAATTCCAGGGCCTGAGCATCAGAAATTGCAACAAACTGTAAAAACAAGGATAAAATGTAACAAAAAAACAATAAAATACATAAAACATTGCCTGGTACAGTAAATTTCATCTTCTGTCAGCTCTGCCTGTACATCAAAATTCAAATGCACTTTTAAAAAAAGATTAAATCACAAATGAACTCTTAAATATTAAAATCCCATTAAAACTCTTAAAATATTAAAACACAGTAAAGCGCAATTAAATTCTCCAGTGGTTTTTCTAAATAACGCCCCTCTTCCTCAATGTCCAGATGGGGCTCCTCAACAGTCCCAATCCCAAAGGAACTATGTTGTTGGGGAGACCTCATCTGAGACATCTCTATCCAAAGATTTCACCTTCTTGGTCCTTCTGTGGTGGGGGGCAAACTCCACTAGCTCCCCAAGTGCAGCACTGGAAATCTCAGCCTCCCTCCTTGCCTTTCTTCTTCTTCATCCTAGTCACCGTCACAAAGTCATGTCCATTATCTGACCAGGAGATCTAGAGTCTTCTTCAACCAGGACCCAACCAAAGTACCAGCAGATGGTACACCATCAATCCTGGCTACAAACAAACCAACCATTACCCCAGTTTTTTAAAAATTTTATTTTAAAATAAATTAGCAAAAATGTCTAGAATCCTGCGTTTGCCTTATCATTCTGTGTTGCTTGATGAGGGAAAAAATGAATTTATGCAATTTTAGCATAAGGCTGCAGCATAACAAAAAAGTGAAAATGGGGGTCTGAATACTTTCTGAAGGCACTGTAGCTACTTTCTTGCAGCTAGCGACACAGTGTAGCTATTAAAGTTCTGCTTAGAAAACACAGAATTTACTACATAATTACTGAGTAGTTATGAAAAAAGTGAAGAGGAATACCTTACTGTGCTCAAATATTCATCTCAGGCACTTTGATGCACTAGCATTACCTGCACCAGCACACATAAATAAAGCGATGGCTACATGGTGGTCCACAGGTACAGTGTGTTGGGTGAAGTAGGGTACCAGTTCATCACAAGGCTGTCACACACAATCACATACTACAAACCAACTAGATTCCCACTTTCATCTGAAACACATGTCTTTGAACCAGGGGAGGAATCCAGATAGTCCAGAATCCCACACACAAAAAATAAGATTTAATTTCCTATTTAAGGAAGAAAAAGGTGGCTGCCCATAGCAGGCGAAAGACAGGTTAGACCTCAGCTGCCATAGATGGATGGATTACTAATTGTTTCCAGAATTAGGTTTTAGGAAAGAATGTGTGTGTGTGTGAGAGAGTCAATGCAAAAAAAAAAAAGCCTTATCTAAAGCAGGAAACACTTGTACTGTATGTGCCAGTTTGGAAGTCTGTGGCTTCAGAAAGAAAAGCCATTCATGAGGTACAAGCAAACAAACAGAGATGAAACTTAGACGTAGAAAAGCTATATTTCCTAAAAGGGTTCTTTTCTGCGGAAAACAGGAAGCATTGAGTTAAAGCTAATGAAATTGTTTATTATAGCTATGTACAAGATGTTTATATGTAAATAAACAGATATTTGTATATTTGAGCTGGTTTGATGTTTCCAACAGAGGAAGGAGAGCTATTTTATTATCAGTGATGATGTCACAAACCAGGCTAACTTTAGGCTGAAAGAGCGAATATTCACTGTATATCTGGCAATCTGGTCACAGACTGGCGGCCTAATGTGAGGGGTATTAATATGGATTAAATGAGAGGCACAGGAGAGTTTACTGGCTTTATTGATGGTCCCAGCAATTGCTTATCAAACCCATAATTGGCATAATTCATGCATCATTGCCATCTGGGGTGGTTCCACATTCTTTCAGAATGCAGTCCTGGAAGGGGGTCACATGGCTGTTTTCCGAGATGGCCGCATAAATTTTGTCTCTTCTCCAGAGGCTCACGGCTTTATTGTTTTTGCTCTATTTTTATGATCTTTGGTCACTATAGCTGATGGAATTTGAAATTTATCTTACTGTAAGATCAACAAGGACTTTGATTTCATGATCGTCATCGTACTGGCAAAAAGGGAAAGGACTGAGAATCCAAGGAAAACAGTCCAACTGGAACTATGCAGTCAAAGTTACTATGGACACACTCAATGCTTCTGACAAAGATGGAGAAGGGACTGGGGTTTCCCCACCCATTTTGCAGATGTCCCTAGTGGGTAGGCTGCAGAACTCTTTCTACATATGGAAGGCAGAGAAGCACGCACGCATGCACGCACACACACAATAGTAAAGGTGATTGGACTAAGGTCATGACATATTGAAAGTTAAACATTTCTTTGGTTTTTGTGAAACTTTAAATATAGTTTCAAACCTTTTTTTTCTCTTTTCTATTGCTGATTTCATCCTTTTTTGTTGGGTTTCTTCATTTGTGGTGGCTCCCAGGGGAAGAGGTGTAGCTAGAGAAGTCCAGATAGGAGTTAATAGTCAGGAATTGTCATAACCTATAAATAAAGAGGAATGCTGGAATATAGGCAGTAACAGTAGAATTTGCTTAACTTACTAAAGGTAAAATAGATGAAACAAGAGATCAAATCACAAGAGATCAAACAGCAGGAAACAGTTTTAAAAAAAACAATATGAAACAATCAATGGACAACAATAGTAACTTCATTTGAACAGCTGTTCATTGTTGGAGGCCTTCTTTATATTTTGGGTTTACTCTCTTGTGTTCACTTTTTTCTTGCTTTTTACCCTACTGGCGCATAAGATCCAGTTACAGTTAGTCCCAATAATGCAATAGACTGTTAAGCAAATGCCACTGTTGCTGCCTATATTCCAGCATTCCTCCCTATATGGATGACTGAAAGGATGAATTCTCCTCTGCGGGATGAAGTTAAAATCTGATCCACTACTGTAGGTGCTGTACACACACACACAGTTTGAGAGGAGTCACTGACGTGTTTTGCAGGCGATGTGCTCGGGCGTGTTCATCTCTTCCTGTGACCCAGCACTGTTGTTGTTGTGCAGTCAAAAAGAAAGTGAAATCCTGAAACCACCCCTCAGGAAACCAGTGTTGATTCTGTCTGGTCTTGGCAACTTTAAAGCAATTTTCTGTCTCTGCTGTTCTAGAAAAGGTTCCTACCGAGGAGTTTATTTTTATTTTTAAATATCTCTTTGAACAAATTGAGCCTGATTTTTGTACTCACAGCAGCGCTGACGCTGCCCTGGTCAGAGCCTTTCCATCTCTTGATACCCTGATACTCCTATACACCCAGGTCAGGACTGCACAGCCCTACCTTTGCAATCAGACTGGGAGACATTTTGCTTTCTCATCCTCCATTGCTGGGTACTTTGCCAAAACCTTTTCTTAATTCTGGAGTACAATGCCAGTAATGCATTGTAGGTGTCCTTCTTTAACATGCTATTTACCATTGCTGTCCATCAGCTGGTTTTTGTTATATCATTCTGCTGCAGTTGCTTCCATTCATTCATCCATCCATCTTCTTTAACCAATTTATCTTGGTCAGGGTCATGGTAGTCCAGAGCCTCCCCCAAAATCCCTGAGCCCCAGGCTATAAAACAGCACCCTGGTTGAGTCGAAAGTCCACTGCAGGTTCCATCTCCTCACTGCAGCCTCATAATAGCATTGTTGAACCATGGAATCCCGCTGAAAGTCTTTCAACCATAGTGTAAGTTGTGACCATTCCATGACTAGCACAGAAATTCATTAGCAACGCAGTTCTTGGGTTCAGGTCAAGCAAATAATTCCTTCTACTTATACCCCTCCAGGTTTATGTTTCCCCAAGTGTGGGCTGATATATCCCAGCAAGACTGCAGAGTCTGTACATGGTACCATGGTACCTTGTCTAGCATCACATGTACAGGTGCTGGTCATAAAATTAGAATATCATGACAAAGTTGGTTTATTTCAGTAATTCCATTCAAAAAGTGAAAGTTGTATATTAGATTCATTCATTACACACAGACTGATCTATTTCAAATGTTTATTTCTTTTAATTTTGATGATTATAACTGACAACTAATGAAAGTCCCAAATTCAGTATCTCGGAAAATTAGAATATCAATTAAGACCAATGCAAAAAAAGGATTTTTAGAAATGTTGGCCAACTGAAAGGTATGAACATGAAAAGTATGAGCATGTACAGCACTCAATATTTAGTTGGGGCTCCTTTGGCCTGGATTACTGCAGCGATGCGGCATGGCATGGAGTTGATCAGTCTGTGGCACTGCTCAGGTGTTATGGGAGCCCATGTTGCTCTGATAGTGGCCTTCAACTCTTCTGAATTGTTGGGTCTGGCGTATTGCATCTTCCTCTTCACAATGTGGTAGAAAAAAGTGTACAAGCAATAGGGATAACCGCACCCTGGAGAGGATTGTGGAACAAAACCCATTCAAAACTGTGGGGGAGATTCACAAAGAGTGGACTGCAGCTGGAGTCCATTCTTTGTGGATTCTGTGCCTCCCCTCTCTTCCTCCAGACTCTGGGACCTTGATTTCCAAAGGAAATGCAAAATTTACTTTCATCAGAGAACATAACTTTTGACCACTCAGCAGCAGTCCAGTCCTTTTTGTTGCGACACGCTTCTGATGCTGTCTCTTGTTCAAGAGTGGCTTGACACAAGGAATGCGACAGCTGAAACCCATGTCTTGCATACGTCTGTGTGTGGTGGTTCTTGAAGCACTGACTCCATCTTTTTAACCCTGTTTTGAAAAGTTAGCTGTAGCTGTGATTTCTTTACCTTCAAATCTAAGTATTTTGTCACATACAATAAGTGGTGTATGTGAGAATATTCTAAATATTGCACAAACCTAACAGTGCACATGGTCTTGGACAGAGACACCAGCTAAACAAATAAGCAGCAGAGAGAAAGAGCCACCAAATTTTGTTTCCCTTTATTCTTCTAGGCATTTCACAGACATGCATTCAAATTAAGGAATAGTGTTACAGAAAATACCAACTAATATACATTAAAAAAAAATAGATCAGTAGCTGTAAAACTAATCTTCATCTTAAAACCAGATTCAAATCAAACCCGTAGTGCTAACAAAAAATACATGTATCTTTTATATATCTATATATAAATGTAAACAGCAGTTTACCTGCTTGAGAAAAAACTACACCGAAATGTAGCAGACCAGGAAACAACTAGGCTAAAAAGGCACCAATACTATAGACCAATAAAACTATCCATCCATCCATCGATCACTGCTGTCACTGGGTGCTAGGTTGCAAGAATACACCTTGAATGGGAGACCAATCCATCACAACGTAGCCACACACACACACACACACACACATACACATACACACACAATCACATAACACAGGAAATTTTATTGTGTCCAATTAACCCAAGACGGATATCTTTGGACTTTGGAAAGAATCCACAGCATCCAAAGGACACCCACACAGAAACAAGAACGTGCTACATTCAAACCCTTGCCCAGCCAGCCTAGGCACTGTCAGGCGGAAGAACAGCAATACAACAATTACTTTATAATTTATTCTTCTGTGCAAAAGTTCAAAATTTTACTTCCGCATGTTTTGCAATACAGCACACAGTTGTGGCTGGTGGGCTGGGATAGGCCAACAATCGCTGTGCTATACAGATCATTTTGGGGGTTGGCACAAAATGCTGTTTTGATATTTTTAAGTTTAGCGAATTTCCAACTAAAATGTCAATGATATTAAATCTTTTGAGTGACGACATTGCTGATGTATTTTAGTGTAAAACCAACAGTTTAACCTTGAGGCCAATGAGGGAAAATGTCATCCCTTACATATTTTACTGTTTGAATAAAAATTTAAATAAGGCCTTCATAAGCACTCAATGTTTAACAGTGACATCAGAACTACACCCATCTTCTGGACTTGGTACACAACCATGTGCTTGACAAATAAACTCTTTTGACTTTTTGACTTTGACTTTTTTGACTTCTTCAATATGTATCTAGCAGATAAAATTGACACAAATAAGTGTAAAAAAGCTGAAATGTGTTTAAAAAACTTGTATTACAAACAGTGCCCAGTATTATACCATGACTTAAACGTTTGATTTTATTAAAAAGAAAAAAAAAAAATATATATATATATATATATATATTTTTGACCGTCGCATGGCAATCCACATTGTGTGTGTATGTGTATATATATATATAGGCAAGGTCATGAGGCTGCTGGACCGGCATGTGTAATTCCTTAACACGGTGGTCGTCGACCATGGCCCTGAGCCCTGACCACCACCTGCAAATCCTGAGGTTTTTTTTGCAGCCGACCTGTTAATTTACCTACTGGTTTGATAAAATAAATTATTCAAACCACATTTGTATCCAAACAATGTATCCGCTGTACAAAACTAATTTCATGCTGGTCCACAAAAACCCTTGGAGGTGTTTAAAATGATTCTCACTAGATTTTTAATAAATTATTAACTTCGATCAACTGTTTAATCACACATGAATTGAGAGTAATCTTAAAAAATTATCACAGGGCTGCTAGGATCAAGGATGAAAACCTTTCATTGCAATATGATAGAGGATATTGCCCCTAATGTATCCAGGAGCATGCTTGAACCACCAGCTTTGGTTATCTGACCACCTTTACACTTCAGAAACTACCTTGTTGCAACTCACTCCTAGACTACTTACAAGGGACCACATGGTCCAAAGTTCAGTGGGATTCAGCTTATGCACCACCATGAGGTGCTGGTAGATGCATGGGTTGAAGGGTGTTATGTGCTGACGATATCCACACGTCTTGAAGCCATTGTGGAACACTAGCTTCACCTTCATCTTCTGCAGACACATCCCCACATAGACATCGTCGATGGGGAAGAGGTCCGTGGTTTGGGCGGCCTGGTCAAGGCCCAAGACTGTCATTCGAGACATGAGGTATCCACCTCCTCCTGCGTAGGGAGGGTACATACGGTTGGGGTACATCTCCACAGGAACGTAGTACTTGTCTGCAGAGTTGCGGACGGGATAACCATCGGTGATGATATCGCCAACAAAAAGGTGATTCGAAGGGTTATAATCTTTGAGGAACTCCACCAGGTTGCTGGTGTAGACAAAAACGTCATCATCTCCTTTCAGCACAAACTTGGCAGCCTGGCAGTCCTGACTGAACCACCTGAGGAAATCTACTTCCTTCAATGTCAGGTTGAAGAAGCTGTCCTCAAACTCCCACTGCAGTATGTCGCCATAAAGCTTGTTCTCGTATTCCAGGAGCTTCTGCAGCGAATAACCTCTTACTGTGTCTTGGGATTGGCCCAAGAGGAACACAGTTTTCACAAGTTTGCCATTTACAATTCCCTGTTGGCCCCAAGTGCCCCGGATTGCCATGCGACGGTCAACCTGAACCGCAGTGGACTTGACGACAAGCAGGAGGAACAAATCGTCATCATCGCAAGGTGTGGGAGTCAGCAGCTTAGGGAAGGACCGGCAGTGCTTGTACTGGAGGAATTTGCGGTGGAGTTCTGGAAAATTCTTAGGAATATCGTCTAGGCTTTTGTTTGTTTGCGCGCATTTAAAGTCAGTTATGGTGGAGCGCGACTCAGAGAAGCTAAGGCTGGGCTTAGACTTGGGCAACAAGCTCATGAACTGGAGAACACTGTCAGAAATCTGGTCCAAACCGATTTCTACTTTCAGAAACAGGACACATACAAACAGCATAAAAAAGAAGCAGAGACACAGTTTGTGCCTGGAGCCTTGAGTTCTGAAGGGGTTCATGGTTCTGCAAAACAAGAAAAGCATGACTCAGTACGAAGAAGGCATGAACATCACTTATGAACACAAACTTGGAACCTGAAGGTTGTTTGGTTCCTGCTGTTTGCTTCTAGAATCGTGCAGGTCCAACAGAATCACCCGGCTGCTTTCAATAAAACCTTCAGTGAAGCTAAGAGTTGGTTAGTAATGGTGAACCGAAGCAAAATCTAATTTAAAAAGTGGAAAGATACGAACAAGTGACAATTTACTGTCGCACCTCTACGGAACATCTTAAGGAAGCGTTTACGTTTGACGAGAGAAGACAGGACCGTGCGGGAATTTGCAAGAAGTAACGCGGGCAAAAAAAAAATTATATATATATATTATAATAATATATATTTTCATTATATATTGTTACGGTTCTTGTTTTTTTTTCTGGTGGGGAATTGCGGCGCTCCTGTTCGCGTGGTCTCTCCATAGGGGTTCAGCGTTTGACAAGTCAGTCAGAGCCAGGATTGGTCCGTCGGCGGATGACGTCACCCCCCGCCAGCGCTTATCTGTGCGGACCACCATGGAGGCAGCGGCAACAGCTTCGTCTTGATCGTGCTTTCTGGCAACCTATGTCTAGCGGGGGGGGATTTTGCTGTTTGCCCTTGTTTTGTACAGTGTTAGCACTGGGGAGTACCTGTTGCTAACACGTAGCAATCGGTTGTATTCTGGGCTCGAGTTTGTCATTTTTCTTTTCTTTCGTGGCCCAGGTCGGAATGTCCGTTTTGTCTGGTTGTGGTGTTTTGAGTTGGGAACCGCCTATGTTTTGTATAACTGTTTTGCGCCTGTTTTCTGGTTTTTGTTTGATTCGGTAACTGTATAGATTTGCATCACCATCCCACTGTAAATAAACGTCACTTGTTCACTGTATCAGGTTCATGGTCAAAGAAGGTTCTTCCCCTACCACCTACATTGTCACTGCTCTTAAAATGACGATCCTAAAATCGGTCCCTAGCCAACGAGCTGGGTCAACAATTTATATATATATATATAAAATTGAGAATATTATATATATATATATATATATATAATGATATTTAATGATACTAATCATTTTATATATATATATATATAATGAAAATAATGATAGTAAAATTGATGACAACATCGTTCAAAATTTAAGTCTGCGAGGGACCAAACGGAATGCAGAAAGTTGATGGAAACACGGTCCACCAGCTGGTCCTGCCCAACTGTTGGAAGAATCGCGACTGCCAGCCGCAAATAAGCGCTAACCACGACTTTGAGTCGCACCGCCATTTTTAAAGCGAATTAAGTACGCGAGCCTTACCCAGGGCTTTCAGTGCGCGGGAGACAGCGGGGCCTGAATCTGGGTCCGCTCGAACTGCTGGAGTTCAACAGCGCGCAATGGAAGCCATTCGAGGTTGGCGGCGGCAGCAGTCCGGCCTTTCTGCCCGCTTTTTGCTGGCTGCTCTGCTCTTTTGGTTATCACGCCTATTCGGTAGCCACACGTTTTAACATCGAAAGCGAGCTCATCGCCGTCAGCCCACGCCCTTCCTGCCTTCGATGCGCAACTTTTAGTAAAGCAGAAAATCGAGCAGCAAAACTCAGACAAACGTGCGAACTTGAGAGGAAAAACCAACAGCTTTGTTGCCATGCTACGATTTTATTCGTTTAAAAGATTTTACTGAAACTCTCGCCATATTGGAGTCACATACCAGTAACAGCGCAATTGGCGTCTTTTAAAGGCAACTTTAGTTTTAGCTTGAAACCGCCTGAAATGCCCTTATCTATCTATCTATCTATCTATCTATCTAATCTATCGATCTATGTGCAATTTATTGCACTTATCGTTAATATGAATGCAACGACAGTATTCGTTTATCGTTTTTTTTTTTCCCCTTTTTATTATATTACAAGTAAGCTCGTTCAAATGAAGAACAGCATTTTGTCTGCGCTCTTCGTGATGTGGAAAATCGGAAACGAAAGCCGAACCGAAGGACAGCAATTCGGGGAACTTACTGGTTCGAACGCGGTGTATTTTCGTCTGTCTGCAGTGTGCGCCGATGGTGGGAGTTTTCCTCGCTTTTAACCGCAATGTAGCGCAAGCAGTAAAAACTTCAGTTTCTTTTCCCTTGGTTTCTGCTGTAAACTGCTTCAATTCTATGCCAACATAATTTTCTTTCTTTCTTTATTTCTTTTTACATGACGCTTTTCAGTATTTCCTAGATCCACTGCATTCATTTTATTGTTTTAATGCTTAATTTCTGCTGTAATAGCGCGGCTGTTGCCCGAACACAACATACATAAACAACAACAATGTATTTTAAATAAAAATAAAAACGTGGCTGCGTTTGAAAAACGTTTAGCATGTGCTGCTGTAGAATAATCTCTTTTATTTGCGGAAGATCTCTGGTTTTACACTGCTGGTGTCGCGCCGGGTTTTGTATACCCAGCTTGGGTCTCGACCCCACCTGGGTTCAGATCCCTTCCAAACCGAACACGAAGTATCAGCAAGAAAGAAGGGTCCTGCTTTCGAACCTCAACAGCGGCTGCAAACTCGCTGTGCAACCATCTTTTCGGCTCATAGATTATGCCTCAGCGCCCAATTTGGTGCCAATAACGCTGATATTTATGTATTTATTGATTTATTAGGACCGCGCAGCCCGTCCCTGCAGCGCCAGGATGATGGAGGGCAGCACCCACACCGTCATTCGCGCTCACACGAAGTTTCGTTTAAAGTCACCGACCTGAAATGAATGATTTACCCACAAACTGAAACGAAACCGCAAACTCCGCACAGACTGAGCTCGATTCGACCTCACGTCTGGACCCACAGCCCAAATACACGCCTGGCCACCGTGTCCTCAAAAAAAAAGCCTTTAACTGTCCGTCACCCTCACGATAGCGGACCGCAATATAAGTGCCCTGCTTAACATTGCTTCCTTTATTGGTTATAGGTCTGAATCCCCACTTCCAGTGGTGAGCCCGATCAAAGTTCGAGTCAGCGACATTATCTGAAAAGCTGTGAACAGGGAAGCTTGTTCTTATTTTAAATGAAAAGTCGTCTGGTCAAGAAACGTAATGCTATTAATAATCTTTATTTATTCCACTTAGTGTGAATATTAAGAACTATTAATGGGATTGTTTACGGGGGGCCATATATGTAATATTATACTGGTTATATGCGGCCTATTAACTTTAAAACGAGAAAAGGTCTGACTTTCCTAACACGTGGGAACTCCTTAGGGATTTTGGACCTGCATTTACCATGAACCGGCAGTAAAAATCGAGGTAAACACTCACTGCAGAGCCCTTCACCCAGGATTGCAAATGGACCTGAACAAAAGTGTGTCAGCTGGATACAAACCTTAGTGGGACAAATACACCAACTTTTATGGCGGGGGTGGGGGGCTCAGATACTCACTCGGTGCTGGTGTCCCGGCAGAAAAGACGGGGAGGTTCGGTGAGCGATGTCCACACCGGGTCCGTGTTCCTGTCCACTGCGCATCGGGCATCCTCCCTTTCTGTCTTCTTCTCCTCCTGCTTTTCTACCTTCAGGTGCCTCTCTGACTTCGGGTTAAGGAGTTGCACACTCTTCTGCTGCAGATAATTTCTTCAAGGTCACAGTACCTTTTTTTGTTTCACAACCATTCGCAGTGGACACCGTCAGGTTGGTCTTAGGATTGGGACTGTGTCCCTGACAGAAAGTGTTATCATCTAGAGTGCATGCACAGTAGGAAGCATTTTTCACTGGTGGTGAACAGGCCCAAGGTTGGGGTTGTTAGTGTGGTCCCTGTCTTGGTGACCCTAATCGTAGCTCCCCTAGTTTGACAGCCAATCTCATTCCACATGAGATCTACAGGGCAGTGGTCACTCAACAGGAATTTGCGGCAAATGGCTATGTTATCTTCAGTAGTATTTACAATAAGAGGGACTTCCAGGAACTTCCTCTGCCAGATACAAATAACTCTTACAATGGTTCATTCAGTTATAAAGTATTTGTCTATTCAAAGTTAAGGGTTGAATGTTGCACCTGATCAGGCAAAGTGCTGCATGGTTGGGATTTGAAGTCACACCTTTCAAAATAAAACGAGGTTAACTTGTAAAGAAAAGCTTCAAAACGTTGAGCACTCTTCCTTGCTGTATTTTTCGACACAAAATCTGCGATGGACTTCCATTAGAATATTTTAGCTTTAATTTAATTATTTTATTTAAAGTATGTGTCGATTGACTGATGTCCTTAAATATTTATAAGACAGCTCGTCTCCGACGCCCTTAGTTTTTGTCCTGAAAATAGTTGACTTTACTAAGGACCTCAGGCCCCAAGCAAAAACTTGAATTAGACATAAACTGCAAAATGTATAAAGAAATTCTAGAACAAAAGAATACAAATGAAATAACACAAAAAGAATTTTGCAGGCTTCCGGCTAATTTTAAATATAGTATCTGGCTCAAGTGAGACTTATGCTCAAGAGGAGTGGAGAAGAAGTGTACTGTACCAATTTTTAAGAATATGGTGATGTAGAGCTAGTAACTACAGAGGGATAAACCGATCAGCCACAGCATGAAGTTATGGGAAAGAGTAGTGGGAAGCTAGGTTAAGAAGGGAGGTGGCGATTAGTGAGCAGCAGTATGGCTTCATGCCGAGAAGGAGTACTACAGATGCGTTGTTTGCTCTGAGGGTGTTGATGGAGAAGTACCGAGAAGGTAAGAAGGAGTTGCATTGTGTCTTCGTGGACTTAGAGAAAGCATATGACAAGGTACCTAGAGAGGAGCTGTGGTATTGTATGAGGAAGTCGGGGGTGCCAGAACAGTACGTAAGAGTGGTACAGGATATGTTACAAGGACAGTGCAACAGTGATGAGGTCTGCGGTAGGAGTGACGGATGCTTTCAAAGTGGGGGTAGGATTACATCCAGGATCAGCTTTGAGTCCTTTCTTATTTGCAATGGTAATGGACATTGTGATCTGTAGTGAGAGTAGGGAGCGGGTTGAGGAGACCCTGGAGAGGTGGAGATATGCTCTAGAGAGAAGAGGAATGAAGGTCAGTAGGACTAAGACAGAATACATGTGCATAAAATGAGAGGGGAGGACAGAGGAGGGTGAGGATGCAGGGAATAGAGTTGGCTAAGGTAATGAATTTAAATACTTGGGATCAACAGTCCAGAGTAACGGGAGGTGGAAGAGAGGTGAAGAAGAGAGGCAGGCAGGGGTGGAGTGGGTGGAGAAGAGTGTCAGGAGTGATTTGTGACAGAAGGGTGCCAGCAAGAGTGAAAGGGAAGGTCTACAAGATGGTAGTGAGATCAGCTATGCTTTATGGGTTGGAGACAGTGGCACTGACCAAAAGACAGGAGGCAGAGCTAGAGGTGGCAGAGTTAAAGATGTTAAGGTTTGCATTGGGTGTGACGACGATGGACAGGATTAGAAATGAGTATATTAGAGGGTCAGCACAGGTTGGACGGTTTGGAGACAAAGTCAGAGAGGCGAGATTGCGTTGGTTTGGACATGTGCAGAGGAGAGATTCGGGATATATCGGGAGAAGGATGCTAGTGATGGAGCTGCCAGGCAAGAGGAAGAGAGGAAGGCCTAAGAGGAGATTTATGGATGTGGTGAAGGAGGACATGCAGGTGGTGGGGGTGACGGGGAAAGATGCAGAGGACAGGAGGAAGCGGAAACAATTGATCCGTTGTGGCGACCCCTAACGGGAGCAGCCGAAAAGAAGAAGATGATCTGTTTCAAAAGGGTTCCCTATACATAATGATAGCCCTGTCACTCTGGAAAAAGACTAGCAAAAACAGATCTATCTTATCTATCTATCTATATCTATCTATCTACTCATCTATCTATCTATCTATCTATCTATCTATCTATCTATCTCCCTGTTTGTTCATTTGTTAAAATTCAAATATGGATATATTTACACCAGCACTTTTGCACTGAACAAGACCATTATGTCGGTGGAAAGCAGTTCAAGTGCCATTACCTTTATTAGAAAAGATTTTAATGAATGGATATTTAAAAAAAAACCACAAAGGCCATATAAAGAGCAATATTGTAACAAAAGGAGGTGGACTGAGCCCAGATGCCACCACTCACATAAGTTGGTGTTTCAACATGCACTTAAGAACCCGAACGTTCAAACTGCTTGGTATAGATGCGCTGTGGACTTTAACCGAACGGATGAATAAAAAGGCTAATGCGAGGACTGCGCCGAGTTCAGCGTGCGGTGTCGCGGACGCGGAACTGCGGCTTTTTTACGGGATCCCCTGCTCTGCAGCAACTGAGAAAAGATTTTATAGCGCAGACAGTAGCTCAGCTTCTCGCCCAGCATTTGCATCATCTGGAGCCAGGGAGATCAAACAGGGCGCTTCTGCGGATGTCGTACCTTTCAACGTCAGTGAGCGCCGTTGCGTCAATATTTGACGCGTTCACGCACATTATTTGCGTTATTTCAGCGCGTAGAAAAACCGATGCGCGTCAAACTGCGCTCGAACCTGGCAACGCGGGGCCTTCTGGCAGACCGCCATCCTGGCTGCGGCTGCGGCGGCGAACGGACGGCTCTTCAGGTCGTGAATGGGAACCAACGGGAGGGCGAATAAAAATGGAGGCTAAATGCAGATTCCCCGGCAGCTTTTTCCCGTGGGTGGACGGCGGTGCTCCGCAGGCGCTCGCCTCAACGCGCTTTGCCCAGACGTCGTTGTGAACGCACGCAGAGCCGTCGAAAACAAACTATTTTAAACAGAAGCCAACAAATGGTCCTAAATAGTTCGTTTTGTCTTCCAACGAAATGATCGGTCCGGGGCCGATGATCGGGAATCAAAGACGAACCAACGCGCCGAAAAACATGCCAAACCTGCGCGCTTTGCAGCCACATTCACGGATGATTTTATTTACGATTCTGTTTTTTGGGAATATTAATTTTGAATTCAGCTCGTGCAAAAAAATAAAATAAATAAATAAATATATATATATATATATATATATATATATATATATATATATCCCTCCCGTAAAAATGAAAACAAAAAAATAGCAGCGCAATGAGATATAAGCAGTACACATCAAAATGCACATATAATGCAGCATTTGTTAAAAAGCATCACTACACGCAGAAAATATTCTGAAATTAATATTCCTACTAAATGTGATTTATTGTTCGATACTCGATGTAGTGAAAGATAAAAGTGAGCTACAACTTTGTAAATTCCTATGAGTCAGTGGGTCGCCTACCGTCTTCTCACGTTTATCGCGCAAGAGACAGTTGCACTACCTCTATCTACCCCTGTGCGGCGCTAGACCGAGTTCATCCTTGTGTGCGTTTATTTTTTTATTCTTAACGATGCAAAAATGAAACAAGTACAAATATTGTGCAAACAGCACAAAATGAGAAAGAACCGACATAGGGAGCAAAACTTTGAAGTAATACTATTCTATAGTCGTTAGGCTGTAGTGGTGATAGAGGTAAATCAGTATTGACACATCGATTGATATCACCGTGAATAAGAATAGAAACGTGTTTTTATCATTTCATTTACTTTTATGAAATTTCACAAGTAAAAAAGAATATTAATCAAGTATTTTTTACCACTATATTTTCTGTTAATACTGTAATACGACATAATAAAGTCACAACTGTCACTGTTTGTCACTGTTGCAATATGAACATTTCCAGAACAAATGTAAAAAAAAAGCTTCAGAGCAAGTATGGTGAAAGAGCAGTTTGTCTTCAATGTTTTCTTTAAAATGTTTAAGCTAGGTTCCAGCCTAGTAAAATGTATGAATTAATTTCTACATAAACCTCTACGGTGTTATTTTCACCTAGCAAATATGCACAGCCCACTGTGCCCAAGCCCATTTCCTCAATACTCACACGGGAAAACAAAGCAGGATATTTGCTTTAAAAACTTCTCTCCTGTTTGCTGACACCATTCTGGCACTCTTCCTTATTGATGGTGGTAAATTTGAAAAGAAACATCACTCCAGGATTTTCCTTCAGGTGTTACACAACTCTGTTAAAAGAGTTTCATTTGTGCTGCTCCCATCATTAAAACTCTCAGGTGAGTTCTCAGTTTGCTGTATAATAATTTCTCTCGATGTGCAGTCAGAGATTCCTTTGATCGCCTCTGAAATGCTGCAAAGCCCACAGTTTGTGTAAGACAAGGATATTTTTCATTTACTCACCTGGAGGCTTATTGTGGTCATTCTTCCTGGTCTGTCAGTGACAACTGGGCTTTCTCACCCTTTTTAACTGCCAGGCGATGACAGTTACACACAGGCAACAAGATCTACAGGAAAGCTGTAGAAAAAAAATCATAATTTTTTTGGTACAGCAGGGAGGCTCAGCTCACAGGGTTTACTATAAGTTCTGATGAATACAGGAAGTAGAGATTTTCTCATGTACACTTAATGAACAAATATCTACAGTTTCAAAGTTTCTGCAAAGATCGTCTTGTGAAATTTTAAAACTGTGAAAAGATTTGTTTTTTCTGACATCAGGATCTGGTTGTTAGCTTTTTATTCTTGTTGCTCATCAGGATATTTAGGATGATTCCCCTGAAATCTTCTAACTGTCACACTTTCACACTTCCCAGCATCCTAATGCTTTTGTCCCTCACCTTTGTGTTGAACGGATGATACGGTGCGCTGGACTGCACATTCATAAGCTACAGTATGTTGGTGAGGAGCAGGATGGTACAGCTAAGCATAGCAGGTGCGAGCATAACTTAAGGCCACAGACAGCACCTGAGACCAGTACAGTGATTTTACCATGGTTAGTGCTCAGGATGTTTGAAGGGACAACAAAAATACAGGAAAACAAGGACAGGATGGGAGTTGTCCCAGTCCCAAAAAGCACTATCCAAATCCAGCGAAACACAAACACACGCATTCCTCAGTTTGCAAATAAAATAAAAGATTGGCTCATCGCTGTCCACGCCACAGCTGTAGAGCAAACAAGTTCACTGCAGCACATAAAAATGGAAGAAAAAATGTAAAGACTGCAATAAAATGACATTCATTTATCAGCAAACTTTGTGATGCCCTTTGCCCAAACCAAAGACCTATAAATGAACCTACCTGAGGAACATTTCACTCTGTAAGTCCACCACGGCCTCTTGAGTCATGAGTGACTCCTCCTTCTTGTCATGATTTTAACTGCTTTAAAACACAGCGCACCTTAGTTCTGCAGCTGGTAACAGCCGCACAACCCGGTTGCCATTTTATTTTCAAACATCGTTTTAAAAAGTTGCTCTGCACAAGACAATCTGAAGATGTGATAAAATAATGAATTCTGAAACAGCGCCACAACAGCAGCAGATTGTTTCTCCATCCTGCCAGTAGGTGTAATTCTGTAGGACCTGAAGCGGTACTGCTAGTGCTGAGGGCAGCAGCAGCATTAACACTCCCAGAGTAAGAATAACAACGTCATTTTCAAGAACAACAGCACTCACAGCAAAAGCAGGTGTTATTTTTTATTAATATTTAAAGCAGAGATGTAGCCGATACACAACATCTCATTCAGTTCACGTTGCTGTTTTTATCCCTGTAAAAAAGACTCAGTCACTTCTGCCATAACTTTACAGCAGCATTGCTGGTGCTTGACAAACCAGAAGAGAAGACGGTGAAAAACTCTAGAAACAGAATACAACCTGGATTCCTCCCTGTGTGCAGCCCACCTAGGAGCTGGTACACAGCCCAGAAAGTGCTCCTGACCAAGGCGAAGCTGTCCACGGTGTTACTGGATGCCCAGAACGGGTCTGGATCTCAATCATTCTGAGAACTGGCAGTTACGGCGGCCCTGTCCACCAAGACATGCGGAAATGCTGCCACATGCAGTTTCCAGAAGCAGCTTATGAACGACTCATGCTACAAGTGAAGCATTTCCTGTCAAAGTCAGGCAGAGTCATTTGGTAGCAGCTTCAGTGAAAGCCCTCCATATCAATTTCTTCAGCAAAAGTTATTCTTGGACAAAAGTGTCACACAAATAGCAGAATAACAGCTAATTCATTGCCTGTGTTGATCATTGAAGAAAAGCAATTATAAATGCCATTATTCTGGCATTCTCATGGTATTTCCACAGGCGCTAAACGCATACCCGTGTGCTGCATGGAACTATTTTTAGACAACATGTCTGAAGGAAATTATCTATACTGCACAAGCTTGCCTGGTTAAGTGTAGGATACATGGGAACAGGGATTTAAGTAAAAGTGACTTCTTAACAGAAGAAGTCATAAACTACAGGACTAATTCACTTAAAGAAGATAACCTCTGGAGGTCCTGCTGAGATGGTTTTGTTTTGTGCCAGCACAACGTCCGGCTCACAAACTCCACAGGACTAGCGATACCCGTTGATCACTGACAGCTGGGCCGGGTGCTTTGTCTCCGTAGGTAGGTATGAATAAGAGCGCTGTTCAAGCAGATAGCAGCGCGCTATATCCCCACCTCACACATTTTTATAGACAATAATACATTTCCCTCTCATCACTGCATCTATATTATGTTGTTATGCCCCCTTCATTTTTGGTGAATTTTCAGCAATAAACAGGTTTCTAATGCTGAAGAGAGCTGTTGCTCTAGGAGCAGGACAAAGGCTGCCGAATAAAGTAGTGTATGTGGGTATGGAGGGATGTGCAAAAATACTTTGCGGGGATCCCTTTCACCTCTTCACTCCGCAAGGCCTCTGAAGTCACACCAGTGAAGCCGAAGCAAAAGGGTCTCTCGGTGAATCGGCTGTCATGTAAGGTCAGTGTACGCAAGGGAGACAAGGTGGCAGAGGAGTCCATGAGCGGCAGCGGGCGCTCAAACACCGATTAACTGAAGTCCAGAAACATCATTCACTATAAAAGCGAGATGAAATTTCACCTTAGAAGCCAATTTCCAGGAATGCACCAGTTTCTAAGTAGATGGATACCACAGTTGGTTAGGCTACTTGTGCAGCTGTGGTTATTAGCCAGATATTTACCCTTTCCCGCAAGTATTTTCCTTTTGGTCCAGTTGACATCAGCTACCTAAACTGGGCTACACCAAGACAGAATAGTACACCTATTCCTCAGTATCCACATGTAATTGGTTCATAAAAATGGCTCAGACACCGCAAACTTGGATATCGGGAAGCTACTTCCATTGTTTCTTATGAGCTCGGTTCTGATTTGTTTTGTATCCAACCAAGAAACCCCATTTAATTTCCCCCAAAATGTCCCTAACTCTCTAAAATACCCATTTCAGTGTTATTATAAAACACATTAAACACCTATTGCTTAATTACCATTACTGTTAAGAAAGTAATTCATATGCTTTTTTATATGTTTGTGTGTCTGCTGTTTTTATTTAGGATTATATATTACATTCTTATTAGTACAGTATATTTAGCAACAGAATCAATCATTTAATAGTCAAATTTATCCAAAAAATGAGTAAATGGAAGAAATATAAAATAGAAAAAACTATAAAATTTCCCACTGCCGCTGTATTAAATGGTTACCAGGGTATTTTCCTATTGAACAAACGTGAACAATGTTGCGAAAGCACAAACTGCGTTTGAACACAGGCGCACAGGAGGCAAAGCCTGTGAATGTAGATGGTGTGCACAGTGTTGTCACCCAGCAACGCAGTTGCACCTGCAACATTGAGTATTTCTTTGATGTGTCTGGGCTTGTTATGACAGGACTTCTCAACTCAGATACCAAGATGAGTGATAATATTTCCTACTTATCATATTGGGAATCAGAGAACTGGGCACTCGAATACTAGGGTATAGGTATATAGTTCTTTCACCAGCTAATTTAAAAACCAAGGTCAGAACCTGAAGAAAGTTCTGCTTCACGGCTCTATCACTATGCAAACACAAGGACCAGCAATCAAAATTGCCAACAGCTACACAGACTCACTTCAGGATAAGCCAACTGTCTTTGATGAAAAAGTGCCAGCCAGCCTGCTGGTTTATCATCAATTTGCATCTGATGCTTTAAGCAGATATTTAACTTCTTGATAAGGATGAAGACTTGTGGTCACATTAATTTCAACGATGGCCCCGACTGGCTTGTAGTTCTGTATCCTGACATCTGAAGTGACCGAAAAACGCTGACAAAAAATTGATGTAAATTTGCAATTCAGTTGCGCAGTTGCTGTTCTAAAAGCTGTATACCATGTAGAATGGGGAAATAGAGGTACATTTTCACACATATTTGTTACCTTAAAATTTAAGAAAAGATCCAGAACTTTGGTCCATCCCTGCAGGACCTCTACACTCAGCGATGCAGGAAGAAGGCACTTAACATCCAGTGGGACAACGGTCACCCCAGCCACAAACTATTCTCCTTGCTCCCATCCAGAAAACGCTTTAGAAGTGTTCGGACAAGGACAAAAAGGTTCCGGGACAGTTTTTTCCCCCACACCGTAAGACTGCTAAACCACTGAACCCTCCCATGGACAGTGGGAACAGTCGATCGGGGTCTGTCTGTCTGTCTCTCTGTCTGTCTGTATGCCTGCCCCCCTCCCCCCATTGTATAAAACTATTGGTGGTGTGCTGTTGTAGGCTTGGTTGCTGTGTGCTCTTGGTTTGGCTGCTGTTTTTTTTCCCCTCTCTCTCCCTATGTATCTTTTCATACCCTATTCTTATTTATTTACTCTCCTTATTTATTTATTTTCCTTTTCATAATTCTAGTATTTATTTAACGTTCTTGTACCTTATTTATACATTTACATATTTATGTACATATTTATATTACTGAGGATGCCCGGAAACAAAAACTTTTCATGGTGACAACACTGCTATGCTGTGTTGTTCACCCATGACAAATAAACCTTGACCTTGAACTTTTAGTTAGTCCATTTGCTTTCAGATTTGTGCCTTTGTCCACATGAGAGTAGGCTGTGTTTACCAGGTAGATGACAGCAGCTTCTGCTCCTAAGTTATCCTGTTTGATCAAAACAGAGACAGTCCAGCACAGTTCTGTCTAGGAGTTTAAGGTATGCTGTGTCCCAGCCTTTTAAGGGTCTTCATGATGTCACCAGACATAATTCAGGTAGATCTGTTGGTCACCCTTTCGTGAGGATAGATGCAGGTCAAATATGATCGATGCAGGACTATCATGGCTCAAAGCCTTTGCTGGAAGCACAAGGTGTGAGACACCATGCACCTTGAATAGGACAGGAGTCCTTCGGCTTACATTCATTCACATTCACTCTCACTATGGCCAATTTAGAGGCACCAAATCATCTAAAACATGTCTTTGCATTATGGGAAGAAACCAGAGCATCGGAATGAAACCCATGCAGAAACACAGAGTCAACCCGAACTGGCCCATAGACACAGCACAGGAGCACTGCTCAGGAATCGAGCCCAAGTCAACCATCAAATCATCTAATGCAGACTGCAACATGTGAAAGTTAAGCAAAAATTATTAATAGAACAAACTTAAAGATTCCACACAGCAGCTTTTGGTTTCCTTGGGTAAAAGTTTTTGCATGCAAACCACAGGTCTCGACAAACAGAAAATGCCCACTCTTGTAATGCATCAAGCTACATGCTGCACAAGATGTGCTAATTTGATCACCAGATGTATTTTAAAAAATGATCAATGAACAAAAATGATCATATGTGAATAAATTACTGCCACATTGTTTGAAAACACAAAGCAGAAATGTTTACTGAGGAGATGAATGTCAGGGGAGCCCAGCATGTTGGTGCCCACTCACTGCGTTTTTTGGGAAGTGAACACACTGCTGCCGTAGAGCTTTAACAACTTCATGCAGAGACAGACATAGTTCACCCCCACAGAGCAAATCCAGAGCAACTGCATTGTGGGAAAGTAGAGAAAATGTGAAAGGGTCTTGAAACCCTGTTCCCAGGCCCACTGCAGCAGCTGTAGACAGCCTTTCTAGATTCGAAAAATTAAGGAAAAATCTTATGAATTATTTGAAAAGTTTACTTTTTCACTAATTCAAGTTTTTGTAAGCAAAGACCTGCCATGAGAGAGATAACAGCAAGATTTGTTGAAGGCAGCCATGTAGGGGAAGGATTCATCCACAATCAGGTTAAGTGTGTGACTCAGTTTTCTTCATAAGTTTTTTACCCTTTACCCCTAATACTGTGACCTTTGTTTTATCACAGTTCGGAGTAACAAAGTTCTTCTTCGTTCATCGGTTTAAGAACTTGATGATATCAAACAATCCAGTTTCCTTCTGACATAGGTTTGAGCGTCATCACATTAAACATAAACTATGGAAAAGCTGTAATGCCCAAATGAACGTGTGCACACAGCAAAGCAACCTACCCAGGCTGAGTCCCTGAGGAGCAGCAGTTATTGTCTTATTATTCAGGGTAACGAAACCATACATTTACTTGCAGACAAGGAACACAAACCATAGGAGGAGTCCTTAAAAGTCTGAAATACAGATTTTTTTAAAAAAAATATAATTATATGGAGAGACACCGTGGGCCACATGAAAGTCACCTAAACTTGCGCACAATGCTTGTAAAACAGTTCTTGTAAATATCAGAGGGACACAACTTCCTGTTGGTTGTATCTGCAACCCAAAATGCTTTCTTTCATGCCAGCAAAACAGGATAGTTGAGTGCATGAGATCCACAACTCAAACTACATAACTGTGTACATAAAAAATAAATATTAGCTTTTATGTGTAAGTTACCGAACAATTTCAAATGTAGGAACGGGTTTTTATGAGTTGGTTAGTCTTGATGTTTTCTGTAACATCGGTTGCAAAAAAAAGGCAAAATAAATAAGGGAATGCTACTATACACCATTTATCCCAAATTGTAGGATAAAATGGCTGTGAGATTTTTTAAGATACTTTTAGAAAGAACTGAAAAGAAAGTCACGTGACAGAAATGTTAGTGTAAACGCGATGTTTCCGCAGACAAAGGGACAGATGGATTCCATCCTTTGGTTGCTTAGATGAGAACAGCGGTGAATTTTTTGTGGAAGAAAGTTCTTTTGTATAAGGTACTGAAAGTTTTGATGCCTCTTTGTTTCATAAATAAATCATAGTGCTAGGAAAAAGGGCAACATGTACAGTGTTTTCTGCCTTTAACATTCAAGGCTATTTGAAAAATATGTATATAATGCGGGTTAGGTGAACCAATGTACAGGCCATTGAGGATGCATTTACAGTTTACATTTTTTCATTTAGTACAGCTCAGAGAAAACAAAAGTACTTGTCACCAAGAGATGGAGAGATACAGATGCAGACACACAGCTCCCAAAGTACAGTCAAAAGGTGGCTAAGTTTCTGCCAGCATGCATTACACCAGTAGATGAGCACAGAACTGACAGTGGGTGCAGACTAATTTCATTGAAGTTTATTCAACAGATAGGAGATCAAGAGAGAATTGGGTTTGAAAGTGATACGTTTGGAGATCCTTCTTAAATGTTGAGAGGGTTTCAGAAATTCTGTGTCCAAGATGGAGCTCGTCCCACTACACTGAACCCAAACCGAGAACCTCTGGCCTTTGAAATTAGATCCCTTGCTGGTGGAACTCCAAGCAGCCAGAGGTGGAGGAACAGAGCTATCTGAAGTGCAGTGAGAGATCGGGTCCTACAGGTATCAAATGCAGATCTATTCACTGACTTGTAGGCTGTAACCAGAGCCTTGAACATGATACAGGGAGCTGCAGGGAGCCAACACAGAGAGACATGGCTGGAAGGTTAGACAGGAGGGAGTCGCAATAGTCCAGGCGGGATAGGAGACCATGGCTTAGACAAGAACCTGTACTCAGTGTGTTGTAAGATGAGGGCAGGTCTTGTGAATATTATGTAGGACATATCTGCATGATCACGTTATGGCTTTCATGCACTGGGAGAAGCAAAAACTTAAGTAGATTTTTACTCCCAGGTATCTAACTTACGAGGTGGACAAAATGAGGAAACTTCCTGGTTTCATTAAGAGATTGAGGCAGGTTCATGGACCTGCTGAGAGGTGAGGAATTGCAGTCTTGAGGAGATGCAGAAGACAATTGGATGACCAAGAGGCAAACACCAATATGAGTGGAAATGCCTGTAGCTGTAAAGGGGGAGAGAAAAATGGCTGAGTATCATCAGCATAGCAGGGATAGAACAATTCCAAGGAGATGACAGCACCAAGGGAGGAGGTGTAGATGGAGAAGAGTAAGGGGACCAGCACTGAGTCCTGTTCAACACTAGACTGAACGGAAGACAGGATGCTGTCCCAGACCACCTTGTAAGAGCTGCCTAACAGGCAATGTTCAAACCATTTCAAAGCTGTTCCTTTGATTCCAGTCCCTCCAAGGAAAGAAAGTGGGATCTGATGGTTGGTAGCATCAATGAAAGGAGGCTTCTCAACCACCACTCACGGTCGCTCCATAGAAATGCTGGTTGGTTTTGGGCTGCACCGCTTTATTCCTCAAACGGTGCACATGTGCATCTCATTTGCATGCTTCTAGTGCTTTACCAAAATCAATAGGCTTAAGGGCCTGATTCTGGCCTACCAAGGGGCAAGTGCTTTGAGAACTCATATACACTAGGATCACCACTGGCTCCTTCACCCATGCTCTCAGCAAGATTAAGACTGCCGATCCTTAATCGGAAGAAAAATTAGGTCAAGTACTTAACCACAGATCTGAGAAGGGAAAGCACCATTAAAGTTACATCAAAAGACAATTCATTTCCAAATATAAAATATTGAATTATATACATGAATTATGTACATGAAAAGGGAAAACCATATCTGGGTCAATGGTGTAATTTGGCAAGATCATAAAAAACGTCATTGGAAGTTCTGGTTCAAAAAAAAGAATCCACTTAATTTTTTTGTTATAGTGATTACTTTGCCTCAATATCCTCACAAAAAGCAGAGGACTGAGTCTCAGGAGCAAAGTGTACGCAAAGTCTTGAGAACTGAATCTTAAACTTTGAAGTGCAGCAAGGCTAGTGTGGTTACAAAAAGCCTTCAGTAGAAAGCACTGAAGTTCTCTCTGAACAGGATGCTGCTCGGTTGAGCTCGCACACATGATCTTCTCATCCTCCCACTGTAAAGCCTTTCTGGCATAACCAGCTCACCTATACATTTCAGAAGAAACCTGTAAGATGTGACGCGAATGGAACCCGCCACCCACCGGCCTCTGACCCACTGGATCAGCTGACCCACACGGGTATAAAAACGGCCGAGTCGACCAACACCAACCCAGGACCTCCACTATAGTCCGTGACATTATCTTGCCTTTGTGTATTAAAGATGTATCCAGATTAAATCACTGAGCGTTCGCACCACCTGTCCCGTGTCTCCCTTCTGCATCTGGGTCCTATACCTTGTTGCCGATCAGGTTCCTGACAAAACCAGAGTACCATGCAGAGGCTTATAACATTACTTGGCGTTCATATTGAACAAATTCAACTTGAAAATGGTTTTTTTTTTCCAAAACAAATATTTTTTCTTTACAAAACATAAAATCCTCCATGCCTATGCGTTATGTCAAGCTTAGTCACATTTACGCAGAGCTGTATCCCAACTGCTAAGTTCATACAAACGCCCACCAAGGGAAATGCTGTTATCGTAAAACTGGATTTCTGGCACATGTACATCAAATTTCTTCCAGTGTACAGCAGGCTTTGCTATTTTATCTTCTATTCTGCATCTTCTGTGCCTCCATCTACACTGACACCTTCACTCTCCTCTCCCCTCAGAGGTTCTGCCCCGACAACCTCATGCCACCAAATCTGAGAGTCAGACAGCTTGCGGAGTCAAAGCATCAGATTAAGGTGCTGACTAAATCAGACTGACCTAGGAACCTGGGAAGAACTCAGTGCTTATATCTGGTTAACATTCAGCAATAGCTCTTTGAGGTCTGTGAACCTCAGCATGCCACCATCAATGATAGAGGTCTGACGTGGCACTATCAGATAAAATGAGGAGCCGACAAAGTCGTTTCCTGCTATCAGTGCCATCGGGGAAAAGACTAGGTAATTCCATTGAAACTCAATGGTTTTTTCCATGGCAAATGAGAGACAAACTGGTACTTTGGCAGCTGCGACAGCAGTTTTCTCTGATTTACATGACAGTCAAGCTATCGTTCACTACGGTTCTTAACTGACAGGCCTGAATCCAAAACCATACATTTATGACACTGTAATTGCAATGGCAACCTTTATTTTTACAATGAGATTTTATAGCTGTGGCCAATGATACTCTAATTATTAAAATATCACTGTTGCTGCTTGTGCACCTTCATGCTACACATAAATATATTTAACCTCAGTAGTATTAATGTGTACAAAAAGTCAACAATGAAGGTGTTTTGCAGCAACTCGGTACTTTGACCTTTTTCTGTCACTTCAGATTTGATCCCAGTGACCCGGTTGTTCTATCCAGAACTAAAATGAATGAAAAAGTCATAATTGTAGATTCCTGGCTCAAAGCTGTCAAAAGACTATTGCTGTCCCTGTCGGTTTCCTGTGTTTGTCTATATCAAGTTCAAGGGTCTGGTTAAGGCCTGCAGGACAGCCAAGGGATCTCCACCCTGATACCAGCAGAACCTGACTGACCCTCTACACCGCAGCAGTAGAACTGTGCTCTGCTGTGTCTGGGCCCTTGATGGTCCTCCTCATTACGGGTGCAAAAGGAAAAGCAGATTCTTAGTTTTCGAATCATCTCTTCCTCTCAGTCGGAACTACTGAGTCCCTTTCAGCATTCAGGAAGGTCCTGAAAGCACATCTCTTTCAAAGCCACTTCTCTGTTGATCTTTGGGTGACTACTTACATTTGTTTAAACTTGCATCTGTAAGGGTGTGCACTGAATACACGCTAACAAAACCAAAAGTATTAGACAGTTAAAAATGATCTTTGATAATTATGTCTATCTCAATTTCTTTGTCTGTTCTAAAATGCACCTTTGTTTACCAGGAGTTGTACATCATTTTGGAGAGAAGCATCTGCTAAATGAATAAATGTACATTTCTACTAATTTAGCACTTAGCTTTATCAGGTACAGTTAACAGCATTTGTCTGATTTAAAGGGTTGGGTCTTAGAGGATCTCTAGAGAAGTAAAAAGACAAAAGAGTTGTTTGCAAACCCCTTTGTCCACATGCTGCAAGATACTGAGACTGGTGCACATGAGAGCTCAGATCTTTCTTTCTTGGATCCAGGTCATATTTGGTCATCATGTAGACAGGGGAGAGGTGCAGAACTCTAGGTCTTCCTGATGTTCAGCATCTGCTCTCCCAATGTCATCTTCCTGCTCCTTATACTCCCAGCTATGGTCCTGAACATCACATCCTTGGATTTTGATCTGCAACGGACCAGAAGGTATAGAAAGCTGGCCAACTTAGACTGAGAAGGCAAGAGACAATAATGGTTTATTCTTCCTAGAGAACACAAATAAAGAAAAATCCTTAAACTCCTGCGCTGCAGCATCTCCTTTAGACATCATTTTCACCATCAAAGAAAATGAATCTTGACTGAAGAAGATGACATAATCAGCACTAAGGTATCTGAGCAACTGTACTAGAAAAGCATATTTTGATTTTATTCCAAAGAGCACCACCACTTGTAGGCCTACAGCTAGTACACACTGCCCATTTCATATGAATGTCTCATGTGCCTTAATAGTTTAACAGCTGACTTGCAGGTTAAGGGTCTGCTAATTCTAGTAGTCCATCTATATGGATATTAAAGATAGCCAAATTTGGCTATCACCATGTTTAGCCATGCTTCACACTAAAAAGCTGAAAATGCGCTGAGCAGTACAATGGTTTTTCCTCAGCAAAAAGTCAGTACTTAGCTAATCTCTTTCTAAACTGCACTATCACTAGAACCATAACACAAAATGGGTTTTGGCATGAAAGTGGATTTTATTAGGCCCCCCGCACTCAGCAACAGCCTGTCAGTCACAGCCAAAGCGTGTAAAGCTCTGGAATCCTCCATGGTGTCAGGCAAGGTTGCTGGGTGGCCTACTGATTCTTCAGACTACAGAGGACCAGAAATGGAGGTGTCAGCACGGGGTGGGGGGGGGGACAGCATGTGTTCTTCACATTTTATGAAAAAGCTCTGAAAAATAAGCTATCAGCAGCTGTTTTGCTTTGTAAAATTGTGAGTGGAACCAAATAGAACCACCAGCTAAGCAACTAGCAAAAATAAAGAGTAAAGTAAATTTCATAGAAGGTCAGATACATATAAATCTGCGGCATTCATCATCTATCTAGGACACACTATAGCATATGGTGGAAATCCGTCTCAGTTCTTTTGAACTCATCCTGTGGAAAAAAATAAAATAGCAAAATGAAAAACAATTAAATCAACTTGGAAATTTTGTGCATCCCGTTTGCTCACTGTGGTGAACTAATTCTGCAGTTGAAACAGAAGTAAGATAAACATTCTGATGGATCGCAAGATAATGATGACGTATCTCTTAGAGTTCGATATCAGAAAATATAAATTCTCTCACAATTAAGTGTGTCACAAGTCTCGACATTCACTTGGACCAAACCAACTGGATCGCCATTGCAATGGACCGTAGCACAGGTAAGAAAAGCTGGTTAGAAATGTTCATTGCTTTTAGGATCTTCTTATAAGTGCACCGAGGTTGGAGATGCAAATGAGCTCTGGCTCCATGATTCTAAAGGGCATTTTGAACTGTCAAAACACAAACTGATGCTGCTTATATTTTTCCCAGCATTTCTGCATTTCTCAGACTTAACTTTTCAAATAATCTTATGTAAGTATGTTTGCTTGCATTAACGCTGTGTTTGCTGCCTCCTCAGCACTGCTCCTCTTCATTACTGGCCTGTTCATCATCTCCTCCAGCTACTGTGATACACAGGAAAATAAACAAATAACTATCCAAATCCTTAAAAACAAGGTGAACTCTACCCTGATGAAATACGTAAGTATCCCCTGCATGCCTTAAACTAGATCATTGGCAATATTTGTGTTTATTAAGAAAAGAAAAGTCGTGGCCTCTTTTCCAATGACATTCATACAGGCGTGATGAGAGTTTGTTTGACCGTTGTTCTTTGCTTATTTTAAAGTCTCCATTTAGCAGAGATATGTTCACGACAGATGTAATAATAAAGCTGACTGCAATTATCTGATGAATGGTGCATAAATTAGGGGACAGCACTGTTCATTCATAAAGGTTTGACTGTGTGAAAGCAGGTTGAGGTGTATGGAAGAGCCTGGTTGTTGAGCTTATTCAAAAGGTTTTTAGGTAACCTGTTTTTTTAGCACAGTTGTATAAATGGGCAAATTGTAAGATGTGTCTATTATGATCATTTTAATCTTGCACTGCCCAGCTAAAAAAAAGTCACACGCTCTAATATTTCATTGGACCGCCTTTAGCTTTGGCACGCATTCACTGTGGCATTGTTTCAATAAGCTTATGCAATGTCACCACATTTATTTCCGTCCAGAGTTGCATTCATTTTTCGCCAAGATCTTGTATTGATGATGGGAGAGTCGGACCAGCACATCCCAAAGATTCTCAATGGGGTTAATTAAGGTCTGGACTCTGTGTTCTGTGGTGGCCAGTTGATGTGTGAAAACGATGTCTCATGCTCCCTGAAGCACTGTTTCACATTTTGAGCCCAATGAATCCTGGCATTGTCATCTTGGAATATGAAGAAAAAATCCATTGATGGAAAAACCTGCTTATTCAGTATATTCAGGTGGTCAGGTCACCTCATTTTTTGGGCACATAACATTGCTGAACCTAGACCTGACCAACTGAAGCAACCCCAGGTCATAATATTAAGTTAAATCCAGGTGGTGACTTTTTTTTAAGCTGAGCAGTGTATATCATAATACTATGCACCACAGTGCCACAAGAGGTAGCACAAGAGTCTCACAATGCCTGGGTTGCGTGATCAGTTGTGAGTTCGACCTCTGTTCCTTCTGCAGCGTGAGACTGCTTGTCCTCCTCGTGTTTATGAGGGTTTCCTTCAGGGGCTCTGGTCCAAAGGCATGTGTTTCAGTAGAACTGTTGGCTCTACATAGGTGTAGGTGACTGGGAGTGTGCGTGGTGGTCCTCTGATGGCCTCCTCATTTGCCTCACACATTATATCTCCAGGATGGGTTTAAGACCACAGTAAGATGTAACTAATAAGAGATAGAGGGATGAATAATAAAAATAAATGAAATGCATTGTTTTTTCTTCCAGGAAAATGACCTAAAATTATACAGTGGCAAGAATTTCACTGAGAAGCTGCAAAAAAATTTGAGCATCTGTGACTTCATGAGAGACATCGACCTTATGATCCAGCATCAAAACATGCTGAAACAAAGCCAGTCGATAACTTTGACCCTCAACTGGATCAAGTTGCATTTGTTCATTGTGTTTGGCAACAAAACCTGTGATGCCCTCACGGACTCAAATACAACGTCAAAGCCAATGACCCTGTTCAACCTCAAGATTCATGGTTTAAAGGTTCTCTTTAGACTCACTCAATGGCTGAAAGCTAACAGCAATTTAAAAAAATAAAACCAAACACGTGAAGGAAGTTGCTGCTTGACGCCAATATTTGAGCTTTAAATGTGAAGGCTTTTATTTGTTTACGTGCCACTTGTCTGGCATACACAACACAGATGAACAAGAAAGACATTTAAACCAGCAGTAAACAGCTGCTAGAATTGCCTTCTCTTTTTCATTTTATCTTTAGCAGCATTTGTTTTAAATTAACCTATTAAACTATGTATTAATGTGTTATGATCTATGCCTCATTTGCCTAAGAATATATTAAGTTATTTGTTATTTATTGCTAAAATTCCAAATTATTTAATCTGCATGCATGCAACTCTGGGTACTTCCTTTTCATTGTGCCTGTTGAGAAGACAAATAAATTATTTTCTTTTGTTATAAAAATGGCTGTTTTCGTCTTTGACTGCACACAGGGAACGCAAGTGACAGAATTCTGCAACTGTGATTTTTTTCGCCTCGCAATTCAACGGGTTGAGATGCTGGTCACTCTCAGTTTTCGTTTTCATTCGACGCTGCTTGAGGCGAGGTTTTCTCACAGTGTTGTCACAGCTATTAGAGAGAGAAGGAGGACTCGAATGACATGCAGACATCACCCATCTACCAGCAGCAGATAGGGAGTTTTGCTATTGCCCGACATTGCATAATAAGGTTTAGGCTTCTAGAAGCCAACTAGGTCACTAAATGATATCACAATCGGCTCCCAGGTGACTACTGCTCTGGCGAGACACAGCAGCGGCAGCACTTAAACCGGAAGATTGCAGATTAAAGCACATTTATTGTGTCTCAGGAAATTTTTCCTGATATAATCGACAGGGTAGTTTTGTGCTTGGGACTGCAGCAGGTGTGAACATGAGACCCACATGCATCCATGGTGGTGTAGGACCATCCAAGGCAACGCAAGCACATCCAAGTATGAGCACATTGTGGGTGCGATAAGATACTGCATGCAACTGCACCCGGCCTGCATGTGAAAGCAGCAGACGCCACAAAGGGGCGGCAGAGGACGCAATGAGGCCTGAATGGGCTTGATGTCATCAGCGCGAATCCTCCTTCTAGAGAAATAAAGGGAGTGCAAGAGGGTGAGCGAAGTGGTGAGTTGACTAAATCGAATTTAAAAAACCCGATAAGATGAAAGAACCTGCTGACAACAAGATCAATGTGCTGCTAAGAGAGTGGGACCTGTGGCTCTTTTGCCCGTCTTGGCTCAGAAGTTTACTACTCTGTTTATGCTGGCACTCGTGCTCAGGTGTCGCGACTTTGCAGAGAAAAACAGCACTGCAGCCTTTTATTGAAGCAGCTCTGCATGATGTACTGCTTGCATTAAACCCAGTTTAAACCCCATTTCTGCTGTAGAAATGCTGAGCGCGGTATTCATAATGAATTCCTCTGGTAGGAATTACACTGCTTTGTTAATGGGCAGATAAAGGGCTTAGTGCACAAACCCTGGATGGGTGCTAGTTTTTGGGAAAGAGTGTCAGCTGCGCTAATAATTAACCATCTAAGAAGTGGGAAATGCCAAGACGATTGGCCAAAGGTTCAGTCATGTGGTAAAAAGCAAGAAAGTCTGACACGTCACATGAAACCTTTCAGTTTGTCACCAGCGGCCTATCCTGCACACACGCACGCACACATGTACACATGCACACACAGGCCAACAAAGAAGGACTCTTCAAAAACCTAGCTCACTAGTGGAGTATGTCAGTCTTGCAGAACAGCACTGCCATGGCTTCCCTCAGCATGACCAGGGACTGTTAACACCACGTCGGAGTGTCTACACTTTCTTCTGTATAACCCGCTGCTATGTATCAGCTCTTCCACAGCCCCACACAGCTCACAGGTAAACCATGCCTGCTGTACCTTGTTGTGTTCACTCCTGCCTGGTAACATTTTTCCTTCAGCAGGGTTTTGTCAGCAACAAACTGAATGGTCTCAATGCAACTCGGGCAGTTAAATCAAGAAGTCGGATGAGAGTAACAAAACATTTTTATTGGTTTACTGAAAAAGTGACCACTACTGTCAGCTGGCAATAACTAGTGAAACATCACAATTTGATCAGTTTTAAAAAAGACAATCTTAAATGCTAAGTTTGAAACATGCAGAAGTGGGGTCACAGAAATGCAGCCAAGTACAAGTATATATATTTTTTTTCTCAGCAAATGTATTTAAGTAACATAATTATTTAAATGCGACCCTACCCACCCAAGCGTACTCGATCATTTGAAATACCGTAGTCTCGCCCTTGTCTGTGGATTTATTTGCCATTTCTACGCGCTGTGTCTGCTGTTTGTGGACATTTTGCACATCCATTTCCCATTGATTTTCATGGCAAACAGTCTAGTAGTACAAAGTTGTGGCAGCATTTCCAAAACTTTTTGAGGGAGTGGAACATTTAGCCGTTTCAAATTGATTAAGATTAAAATGAAATGAATTAAAATGAACTTAGAACACCTATTCTCAAAACACATTCCATATTTAACAAAAAGCAAAAAACAGGAATTAAAGTCATGAAAGTGTCAGACTGGATACAGACTTCATACATAAGAAACTGTATAGGTAGTTTTTGACTTATAAGAGCCGCTCCATTAGCCTTATTACAATTAATATTCTGTATCTGAATTTAATTTATCGCTGAAAACACAGTGGATATCGAAATTTTGAAAATTAAATGCTTTTTTCCTATTATTTTAAATGGGAAAACAAATGAATAAATAAATAATGGGCTCCCTGCCCATCCGAAACATGTATCAGCCCATGATTTTAGCAGGACGAAACACTCTAAACACCAGTTATCGAATTAGGAAACCGTTAACTGTTGTCATTTATTTGTTTATAGCACAGAATGCACAGTACAGGACTTTTCGTGTTAGTGTAGTTACGTCATGGAGGAAGAAAATCCACATGCGCGGGGATTGAAGCAGGGCTCACGTGTCAAAGCAACCCAACATGGGTTGAGAGTTAGGAGTGATGACTGGGAAAACAGCTGAAAAGAGACTGGGGCAGGCAGATAAATTTGTAACACAATACAGTACAGTTTATTATAGTGCAGCATTTTATTACTGTACTTTGCATAGTACTGTACAGTACTTACTTGTTTTTTTTATATTTCATTTAATTTTTAATTGGGTTTAGTGTTTTCGTTACAGATGAGTTTAGGATAAAAGTGTGTTCTAGCAAAAGTTTCTATAAAGTTACCTTTTACAATACCAACTGAGAAAAAGTTGGGTTGGTATGGAAAATGCAAATAAAAACAAAAAGCAGAGATTTCAACATTCACTTTGACTTGTAATCCATCACAAACAGCACAAAGAAAAGATATTCAGTGTTCAGTCTGGTCAACTTCACTGTTTTGTAAATATACATCCATTCTTGCCATTGAGGGCCTGCAACACATTGCAAAAAAGTTGGAACAGCGAATTAAGAGCCAATAATGAGTTGAAAAAGAAAATAACTGTGTCAGTAGAAACAGATGATGGCCAACATGCTTGGGTATAAAAGCTGCACCCGGGAAAGGCCTAGTCCTTTGGGAGCAAAGATGGGCTGAGGATTACCAATTTTCCCACAAATGTGCAAGAAAAATTGTTCAAAAGATTAGAAACAATGTTTCTTGAAGAGTGATCAGAAGGGATTTGGCATTTCACTCTCAACAGTGCAAAATACAATTAAAAGATATAAGGAATCTGGAGACATTTTGGTGCATAAAGGGCAAGGCCGCAAGCCTGAGGCAACTGCCCGTGATCACCGATCCCTCAGACAGCAATGCATCAAGAACCGTCATTCATCAGTAAGTGAGAGAACCTCATGGGTTCAGGAGTACTTTGGAAAACATTTATCAAGTAACACAATATGTATTATGTCCACTAATGCCAGCTGCAACTGTACAAAAAGGGAGCTGTCCAGAAGCACTGACTTCTCTGGGCTTGGAGGCATCTGAGATGGACCATCACATAGTAGAAACGTATACTGTGGTCGGATGAATCAACGTTTCTGTTTTATTTATTTATTTATTTTTTTTGACGAAATGCACGTTGTGTACTCTGGATGAAAGAAGAAACTAGAAGTTCAGAATTCTATATTAGTATTCTTTCAATGTAATGTGGGAAATGTATAACATAAATTCATACATGTTAATTGTCTTTTTTATTTATATGTTAGAGTGCAAGGGGAGTTGTGGTTTCCGATGAGGTTGCTGGATAGAATCCTATCATAAATGAAAGACCACCTGTGTAATAATGTGTGCAGTACTGAATAATTTAGTTTTTTTTATTGGATAAATTGTATTAAAAACACCTTAAATAGAAACATATTAACCAGTAAACTGCAGATCACTTCATAGGCACGGAAGACCACAAGAAACTGCTCTTCACAACCAACAATGGTGGCCTATGGAGCAAATCCTGAGGACCACCAGTGGTTTGTGGAGCCCTGCTTTTGAGAACCACTGGATTAGTTTTTTTTTTTTAGTGCTATAGATCTTCAGGTGGTCAGCATTTCTGCAAAAAGTTCCTTTATTTGTGCATGTTTAAGCACATGGCAGCTTCTTGCATTTCACACTGACAGAATGATGTTTCCTAGAAGTCTTGATAAGCGTTGTGGAGGTGGCTATTCCTAGACAGTCTGTTTTTTTTTTTAACTGTATTATCAGTTATGCCTTGATTTGTATCTCACTATTAAAAATCACTTGTCTTAGTACAGTGCCAGGGTTGTCTGGAAGCTTAGGTGTCTATTCTACCTATACGGGACACTTTCAGATGGAATGTGAATAAATCAATCTCACACACAATCACTTACACACAGATACAGTATAGGCAATTCAGCACCCTCAATGCACATAAATACACATCTCTGGACTTGTGAACACAAACAAGTGCAAGCAGAACTGGGAAACCACAGAGACTGAAGAAGAGACCAAACCGATACCCAGCTGCACGAGCCAGGTACCATAAGGCACCAGCAGCGCCTGCTGCGGCACCATGCCATCCTGATTTGAATCCATAAGAGTTATTTATTAGCACAGTAAATAATTTTATTTAAATGAAACCTGCATTGTCTACAGTGCCTCTCTTCAAAACAGTTGCAGCACCTTGTAAACACATTCATAAATTTGATCAATTCTTATTTAGCTGAATAACCCAAAAAAATACACTGAATATCCACTGGTGTGATATTATTATTGCTATTACTATTTCACAGGTGATGTGTTCATTACATATAAAGAAAAAATGTATATGCTGTTTACACTAAAATATTCCAATCCCACTCAATATTTAGAGCAGCTTTAAGTCATCCGATCTTAAAACACCTTCATGAGTTATGCTGACTCATTCATGGGTTGCATGACTTGTAGACCATAATTTTAAAAGTTGTGCCGTGGATTATTAATTGGATTTGAGGTTTTGGTGGCTGTTGGACAATGGAAATTTATTCTAGAGCTTGAGATCATTGCTCTAACTACAAGTCAACTTTTCCTAAAGTTTCAGGGTTTTTCGTAGACTGAAGCGCATTCTCTCGCGCAGAAGTCATATTTGAGGCACAGACAGTGTCTGTCTGAGGTACACATAATGCTTTGAATTTTAGCTACAAACCTCTATCTTGGCCACATCTGCTCACAATATCTTTTTAACCACATCACATCTGGGTCGCTTACACACTCACTGAGAAATGTGTGGTTGTTGGTTGTTCTTGAGCATTAGTACCATTTATTATTTTTGATCATCTAAGAAATAACTTTGGTCAATTTTTATAACTGCTTACAACTTTAACATTTTACTGTAGCCACAGAGAACCTAGCACCTGGTGTCTACTGTATAGCTCTGTTCTCACAGGCGGTACTTGTCGTGTCATCACAGCTACACAAGTTCCCTGTCCAAATACACAGGATGGGTGGGTGACCATTGGCACTTGGATGTCCAGAGGTTTTTTTTTCTTCCTCTCTCTGTGGTTTGGGTTTGTTGTTTTCCTCTCCGCAGCTGTCAGCTGGCTTGCTCTGTAGTTACTACAAAAGGTGTTTGCTATATCTATATGACAGCGAGAAGAGCACTTTGTATAAGTAAACTAAAGTGAAAAGCAACTCATTTCAGAAAGCAGTTTTAGAGGTTCTGAGTTCCTTATTATACAGCCTTTATGCTGAATTGAGGGAGACACAGGAGCATGACTTTCATTTGTCTTTCAGCAAGATAAATGATTTTCTGCCTGCTTAACACTCCTCTGACTGCACTAGCACCCAGGAAAAAACTTGAAGTTGATTCACAGAAGCTACATTGCTCCAGTACATCTTTATATGATGTTTCAGGGTACATCTCAGCTATTTTTAAAAGTACGATCCTTTCTGATACTCCAACATTTATTCTGGGAATGAAATAATATACAAGATTATTGGAACACTGATTATTTAACCATATAAAATCTAGCAAAAAAGTTTTATTTGTCCCTTCCATACTCTTGCTAAACCAAAACTCAGATTATATTTTTAGTTAGCTTATTTGAGATGCATAGGCTGATTTCTGTTACACAAGGCCATATATATTATTATTATGGTTTAAAACATAATCAGAATTCTTCATTATAAGAAAAAAGGGAAGGATTGACTCTGATCACGAATAGTTGCAGTAAACCGAAAAATTGCATATATTTTCCACAGTGATCCAGGTTCTAAACATAGTCTGTTAGATTATTCTTAATGTTCCTTTGCACGCATGTTTAAAACAGCAAGGGCACACAATGTGATGCTGGGGAGGAAATCAAAGAGATGACTCGATAAGGAATTTTTGCTTACACTTAAAATTTTCCATCTGGTATTGAGTATTTATGTACCACCGGCCACAGTGATCTCTTCAGTGAAACCTGAACTTCCCTGAAGACACTTTGAAATTTCTCTTAACATGGAATTAAGAAGCGGTGAGAACAGCATCCTTTGAACTCTTTGAAATACTGAATTCAGACAGCAAAATAAAATTAGAGCGACTGTGCAGAGCAAATAAGCGGGCAATGAATGAAGTTTAAAAAGGAACAGAACTGCTAAAACCAAACTATTACTCTGAAAACATCTTAATATAAATATTAGGATTATAGCAAACTTGTATAACAGTTATAAAAATCCTGGTGGTTGTGAGAATTATATTACTGTTTGTAATAATTTTGCATTTAATTCTAATATTTGTGAGAAAGCATTGCAGGTGAAAAGTGGCTAATATTTAAGTTTTAAATGGTAAATACTTTGCATTGCATTGCATTTAATGAAAGTAATTGAAGGCAGAAGGATCTGTCAATAGAGAACATCAGATTATACCTTTTATATTTTAGGTAAAATTTAATGCTATTTTTTTGCTTTTCCATTTACAGTTTTGGCAGTTTTCCTGCTTCTGGGTGCCAGAGTTCTGTCATTTCCCAATCTTAGAAAGGAAGCGACTAAAATGGCAAACCATGGAAAAGAGAAACTCGAGAATTATGTAAGTTTTTGTTTGTATTTTTTATTATGTTATTATAATGAATATTTTTGCTGGGTTCTGAATGGGACTAATATGTGTAACTTGAAGTCATCATATTGCATAGTGTAGTGTGCATTATTTAATGGCACATATTTGTGTAGCAGAAAGAAGTCACAAAGCTTCCTGTATCGGTGAGAAACGTGACCTCAGTGGGGCACATCCACAGGCCGGACCAACGTGCAAGTGAGGTCTTGGAAAACACGCTACACATGTTTCAGTGCTACATGGGGGAGGCGTCCAAGTTCCCCCTGCCAAAAACGGTGCAAGATGGCTTCAAGGAAGTTGCCCAGAAGATCACACATCTGCATCAATGCCTGTTCAAGAATGTGAGCACCAATTGTCAGTCCATAACGGACAATTATTACGATTCCAGAAAGCTTGAGTTCGGAGAAAAGCTGCTCGTCTTGTATGTTCAATGGATGGAAAAACTGGAAGAAGTACTGCAGGGCAGGCAATGCATAAAGTAAAATGGAATCACCCGCAGTGATTCATTTATTTCTTATTTATTTATTTATTTATTATTTATTCATACTTTGCTTGTCATGGTGTTCTTTGTCCCATTTGTTGTGCAATGCAAGCAAAAGCTATAAAGATTTATTAAATGCAAATTCTTGTCACAATGATTTGACATTTATCTGAGATGCTACCACTGTGGTCACAATCCAGCTTCGCACTGGATCTTACAAAATGCAAATGCGCAGAAGCAAAGCACGGAGAGTTAAGGTGTAGAGTCAGGTAGTGTACGACAGTGCCTCAGTACCAGTCACATCCATGGTGCCAGCTGCACCAAAGCCCACACAAGTCAAAGCAAACTGCAAGCTTGTACACAGTCCACTCTCAGATGCACATGGTTGAAGGTTTTCTTTACACACTTAACCGGGATATTGATCGGTTAAATGGAGAGGTGCATGTTAGCAACCAGCCAGCATGCAACAGGTCTCTATGTTAAGTATTGTAGGCTTCCTCCGGGATAAAATGATTCTGGTCGTGCTTACCCGTTGCAGGACGTCATCTCACGCAAAACCAAATCTGGAACAGTGTTCCAAATCACTCCTATTAGTTTTGAATCGCACAGAACCATAAACATAAAACTTGGCTATGCCATTAACTTCAGCTACTGTGCATTACACAACTTTAAAAGAATTTCCACACCGATCATCCATCCTGAGCTCAAGCTAATACACTTTTTGCAGGGTACACAGACCTATAATAAGTGAAGTCAGTACTTCTGTACACTTTGAAGGAAAAAAGTATAAAGTTAATAAACTTCAACCCACAACAGTTATCTAGTGCTTTGCTTGGCATCTTCGAATACAGTGCTCTTCAAGAAAACACTGCCTGGGAACAGTGTAGAAAGGGTCGCTTGACATTTGCTGATGACCACATTGGAGAAACCGGATGACTGGTGTGAGACTAAAGGTGAAAACTGGAGGTACTTTCCTTGAAATGCGTCAGCATATATAAAAACATATATAAAAAGAACTATATAAATAGAAACATTTCTAATCATTCAGGAAAGTATATTAGTCATTTAAGAGCTTTTTGGATTTTATGGCTGGCTTTTATGGGTGGGTTTAATCAACCTATGAATGTACTGGGGCAATAGCAAAACATTTCCTCTTATTAAGTATAATATGGTATATGTGTTTATCAACCCCCCCTCACCACCACCACAGAGAAATGTGCTCATATAACAGCTGGTAGCAAAACAACTTACAAAAACTAATATGTAATAAACAGAACACAGTAATTGTTGAAGGGTCCTTCTATGTCATTGTGGGGGTGCATAGCGGTTGGTAAGGAGGACCCCCAGGAGCACTTTTTTGTGCACCTAAGCTGCATAACCTGGTGACAGAAAGAATTCATGGCAATCACTTCATTCAGGGGATGTGAGCCATTGTCCATAATGGACTGCGGGTTCTTTCTTATCCTGACCTCTGCCAAAGTCAACATGGTCTCAGACCAATGACAAAAACTACTCCCCCAGCAAGTTCACTACAGCATAAAAGACCACAGTGGTGACCATGGTCTGGTACAAAGACCTTAGCTGTCTTCTAAGGAAATACAGCCTACTTTGGCTTTTTTTATAGTGCTGCAGTGCTGTCTGACCAATGCAGCTTGCTGCCAGTGTGAACTCCCTAATCTGTGTATATTTGCATGCTATATAGTTCCTGTTGTACTTGCGTTATGTGGCACCTTGGACCTGGAAGAACACTGTTTTGTTCCTACATGTACTGTATAGATGGTTGAAATGGCAATAAACTTGACTAATTCTTGTAGGATCAAACCATCTTCACTTCTGTACCCTCTTCATTTACAAGGGGGTTTCCTTAATATGGTGAAGATCATCCACCAGCTCCTTTGTTATTTTAATATGGCGCTGGATAAACTTATGCCATTTTGCAAGTCCATAGTCAGAAACCTCCCCATTGCAGAATTATCAGAAAACTTAAATCTGAGACCTCAATGCTCATTTATCTGCTAAAGTGAAAAATATCTGGGCAACTACAACCACATCTGGTTTTACCATCTAGACTGATCTTCTCAGTAATTAAATGGCTGTGCAACTCTAGCATTAAAATGCAATGATGCAAAAATAATTTTAAACCCCCAGACATACATAAACATGCTCTTTACATTAAATCTCTTAACAGAAAGGTTATGCATTTATGCTCAAAACCACAAAGCAAAGCACTGTAAACTGTACAGGGTTATTTTCATTTGAGCTTATAGAAATTATATTATATATATGCACACACACACACACACACACACACACACACACACACACACACACACACACACACACACACACACACACACACACACACACACACACACACATATATATATATATATATATATATATAAAACAAATTATATAAATTATATGCAGTGTCATTTCCTGTGTGCTGCCTTTCACGGTGCTCCCGTGTGGACTCACAATTCCCGCTACCACCCCTCAAACAGAAACTCCTTAGCAGCCTTGGGGAAGAACGCAGTCTCGCTTGGAGTGAAGCTGCTGTTTAAAAACAGAAATGATGAGGCAAGCAGACAAAGTTCATGTCTCAGGAGGACAGAAGACATCCAGGCACATATGTATAAAAAAAAGTTTGGTTTACTTTTTTTGCAAGAAAAAAAAAATACAATATTTACAATAATGTTAAATGGGGAAAAAAACAAGACTGTTTCATAAAACTAATAAACTCACAGTTCTAAAAATACCCAATAAAAGGAAATATACAAACATGTGCTATGCATCTTACAAGCTCCCTGGAAGACATGTCACACATTTTAAACTAAAAGAACTAAAACAACTAAAAATCAGGTCTTTTTGAAGCCAATATTGTTACTGACAGGCAACTATCAGTATTTTTTTGCAGACAGTAGAACCAAACTAAGAAGTAACCTCAGTTTTTGGTTACTTTTCTTGCATAGTTCAAATCTACTGCACACAATAAAAGTTCATACCAATAATACAAAACTTTGTGGGACTGGAAAGCAAAAGGCAAACAGAACTACACTAAACAGTTCTTTAAGGCATGGATATATCAAGAGTCCTTTATTACAATAAATACACTCATAAGCCTGAGGTTTCAATTCAGCACATAAATAAAACATTCAGCAACAGTAACAGAGTTTAAGTACAGCAAAGAACTTACAAAATGTTTAAGCCCTAGCTGATGACTTAAATATATTTGCACAGGAAACTAACAAAATTATTGCTGCAATAAACTCAGTAAACTTACCAGAAACCAAATTACAATTACAATTTTGCTATGTAGATTAACATAATAATGAATTCAATAATAGCTACGTATTTTTTTTTTCATGAACTCTGCTCTTATTCAAAGCAAATCCTGTAGAACAGATGCCACTGTGGTAGAGCTATATTTCAGTGGCAGGATGGAGCGATTACTTAAAAATGTAGATGAAAAACACTGATAAACCTGCAACAGTGAGGTTTAAAAGGTCACAAAATTAAGAAATTGTAAAGAAGGAATTTAAAAAAAAAAAAAAAAAAAAAAAGCAACATAGCGTAGCGTATTATGTGGAAACAAATATGGAAACATTCTGAAGAAAAAGGTTCTATGTTAAATGTTTCTGATATTCATCAGCTTGTTATAAATAATCTTAAGCTCATCTTCACATCCCTGAGCAGACAAGCATAAGTAAATAAATAAACACTTAATGTTCTATTTTGTGTATTTATTGCAAGGGGAAAGTGATCCACCATTGATGCACAGTGATGATGCTCAACAGTCCTGAAACATTAGACCCAATGCCACGCAAATTGAACGTTGGGTGGTCTTCCTAATTTTAGTCTTCTTCTCAGTGTAGCAGAAACAGCATTTCCTTTCTATGAAGCAGTATGAAACAGATAAGAGGAAAAGCTGAAATGCGTGGGAAAGTAGTAGTACAGAACTGCGGGGAACAGCAGGTCATACGACATAAATGGTCCTGCTGTGCAGGGCAACGTAATGCATTGAAGCAGGGGGTGGGGGAGTGCTCAGTCACCGTTTCCAACAATATCACAGCATTCAGTGTACAAAAAAAAAAGGAAAAAAAAAAAAAAAAGGGAAAAACGTAGCACAGAAAAAAACCGTTCTTTCCAGACCTCACAACCGCTACATCCGATTTCAATTTAAATGCTGACATGAAAAAGGCAGAAGTCTTTACATGTGGTTGGTTATATGCAACATTCCCCTCCTTATAAGCTAGCAGATTCTCGTGTTATTTCTGTAGTAAGTGGCATTACCACCACTCAAAACTGCCAAATGTAAAGTCACTGCGAGCAAACAACAGGCAGCTTAGAATGCCAGATGCTCAGGGAGCAACGCAAGCATCAATGGCAAGAGGCAGCAAATTTGGGGAAATGTCAAGTCAGACTACGGTGCACACCCCCACACAACACTATGCTTCACATTAGTTCTCCTTTGTAAAAACTCCACTGTGAAAAGACAAAGCATCATCCCTTACAGTCACCACTATGAAAATCCCTTGTCCTGCTCTTCCCCCACCTTACCACCTTATAGCTAGGACTGGCCTGGCCCTTGGTGTGCACTGGCCACAGCCTGCTTCGCTTCTTCAGGAAGCAACACGGGGTCAGTCAGGATGGAGGTGCTGATGCTCAGATGCCGAAGAGTGCTCAATACCACTGAGAAGGGGGGGAAATGCACGCATGCAAAAGTTAGGTTGCAAGAGACTATCCAGAGCCATCACAATGTCTAATTCCAATTTTTTTTTTTGCTTTTGGTTTCTTAGTGCAGAAAAAAAAACTGTGGTTACAACTATCAATTTAATCTGCTGGGTTGAAGCGCTATCTGCTCACACTTTTATGCCTATACAACAGTTCCCAGAAAAAAGAAAAAAAAAAAAACCACAGACGCAATCAATTTATGCAAAATTCTATTAGGTTCTCCCTTTTAATACAGCTAATTTTTTAATGTTTGAATCATTACTGTCAACAGTCTTTCCTGGGAAACCCCTTCCACTAATGACTGGCACCTTACTGATGTTGCCATGTAAAGATGGGGGGGCTCTGTCTCAGACTCAGCTAGGAGAAAATGATGCATGAGCCATCAATTCTGCCCAGAACAGCTGAGTGGGTGCATATAGAGGAATGTATCTGCAACACTGCCCTGAGTTCCATGTATGCTATGACTGATGCCCGATACAGATCTCAGTCTAACTTCTTAGCCTTCTTCAGTAAGATGACTCTGCAAACTGTTAAGCTAAAAGTAAATGAGAAGCGATTTCTACGAGACGTGAAATAGCAACTGATTTGGAAGGATGATGGAGAGGTGATAAGATCCCCTTAATTCAGCAGTGTTGTTTTAGGTGAACATCCTTAAAGAAGAATACGCAGTCTTAAGTATTGGGAAACACATTTATGCTGAACAGTAAGTGTGTCATTTGCCCAGCTGTTTGGAACTGCAAATCTACCAACCTAGCGATAACAAAGCTAATTTGGCGCAGATCAATCCATTTACTTTTTTTTTATTTTTAAAACATATTTTTTATAAGTAATAATTACAATCCTCATAAGAACCTCTTTGTGCAAAGGCTGATTCACATCTTCACCTTTCTTTTTTCATCCTGCATATATTTACAGTGCTTTGCAAAAGTATTCAATTTAAAAGGTGTTTAAGTATTTTTACAAGGCACTGTACACGTACAGTTTTCAAAATGCTACCAGGCCTGAAATATTGAAGAACCTTTGTATATAAAGAGTATTACAGTATTAGGAACCTACAACAAATTCACAGCAGCACACAGCTTGGAAACTGCTATTAAATTTGTCATGGTTCAAGATACATCCATTTGAGTTATGAGAATTTGGCTTACTAGTTTTATTTAACACCCTTATTTTGACTTAAAAGGCATTCTTTTCAATTTATAAGTAATAATTTTGGACTTTGCTTGATTATTGACAACTGAGCAGCATGAGACATTTATATTTATCAATTCAGCTGACACTTTTCTCCAAAGTGACACATAATGATTACCTTGTAGCATTCAGGCTTTTATTAAAAGTCAGCTTTCAGCATTAGCTACCTATACTCATTTACATATTATGTATTTATCATTATACAGTACATTGTGGAACTGTAACAGTCAGTCAAATCTACACATGCATGCACAAAACTTGTAATTTAGAATGAGCCAAGACTATTTGGATTATGGGAGGAACTCATGAGAACATGGAGATATATGAGGGCATTTGTGTGTGCACAGCCTTTTTTTTTTTTTTTTTTTTTTTAAAGTTATAAGCATTTACAATACTCTTTCGTAACAGTATAATGTTTTACTAGTTCTAGTGTACATACAGGTTTATTGAAGTACATCATGTTTGGTTTATGTGACCACAGGATTAGATACAATTTTTGATTTTATGTGCGGTACTACCAGTGGAACAGAGCAGCGGAGAAACAACAACAGAAGCATTTTGGAGCCACCAGTCTATCCAAAACACATTCTTAGACTGAGTGCAAACTGAAGCACCCAGAGAAAACCCAGACTTTTAGTGTAAAATAAGTAATAGTTAAGAAAAGTTGAACAAGCAATGTTAAGAGTAATAAGTGAAGGCAATCTACCTTATGTTAACCAAGTAGTGGTGTTCATTGTTAATAATATTATAATATTCTAATATAAATGTGTTACTTGGGGGGTTTAGGGATGCATACAAATGTTCATAATTAAAACTAATTTTAACTGCTTATCCCACTCATGAGAAGTTGCACTAAGGTTTTTTCCAGGAAAGCATACCTTCATAAGAAGGGGAAGCGCTCGCGTCATGAAGAAAGTACATGAGGATCGTTTAAAAAGGTCTTAAAAGGAAATGTGTCATAAAACAATAAGAAATTGGCAGCGCTGTGCTAGTCATTGTATGGTGAAGTGTGACAAAGAGCAGAATAAATGGCAACTCACTGGGTCTAAGCACAGGTAGGGTACAGTGGCGGTCTAGCCACTCTAAGGTGGTTTGATACAGTTCCTCCATGCTGGTGGTGGACACCGTCCCATTGAAGGACTCAAATAGTGGCTTGATGATGATGCTGAACTATTGTGCAATGGATGGTTAAGGGTTAAATCTAATGGTGAGAAAGGTCACAATTCAGTCATTAGGTAGATTTTAAAAAAATAATAAAGTCATTCATTAGACAAAAAGGCACAAAAGACGAATGTGTGTAAACATCGTAACTATCTAGGAAATTCATAGGAGCTGCTGAAGTAAAAGGATACAATCCAGAACTTCCAGTTCTGAAGGGTCCTGGTTTTCACATACTCATCAAACTTCTCCTGCATGTGATCAAACCGATGGCGTGTGATCGGGACTCCTGTGGCTGGCAGCTGCTCCTGACATGAGCTTAAAAAACAACAGAAAAGCATGAGAGGAGAAAGAGAGCAAAGAACAGAGAGGGAACAGGGGGGCAAGAAAAGCAAGACAGAAAGACAAGCAAAAGAACAAGTAGCACTCCAAGGCAACTGATCTCATGTGTCAGTGATGCTTTCCTCAGATTAATCTGCTACTGTTGATCTGCTAATATAATAACCCATAGACAGAATTTACTCATTTAAAGGTCACTTTTAGTCTTAATTTGTGGAACATTCAAACTTTAAAGTATGCCAGGGCAAATGCATCTTATTTAACCACTGGCATGCGGCTCACTGTACTTTCTAGACAATTCCAGCTCTAAAACCACTAAGGTTTTGCAGGATAATGATAACCAAGGAGGTGACATTTGCCTGTAGAAGAGGATCTGTTTTGTGAGCTGTAATGCTCAGCAACCTCTTAGAAGAGTTTTCACTGTGAGCAATTGAGGCCTTTTCTTCCCTTCAAGTTTTTATAACCATGTTGGGCGAACATGCACTCGCTTCTCAATAGGATCTGTTACACACTTAATGGAGCCGTTGAGCTCCTCAATCTCCTCACGAAGGCGTTTCATTTCCTCTTGAATCTGTAATCTCTCCTGCTGGAGCTTGCTGATGTACTCCACTGTCTTCTGCAGGGTTGCTGCATTGCTGATCTGAATCAAAGGGACAGAGCCAAAAAAGACAGAGAAGATATCTTTTCCCTTTCACTACAGTAGGATGGGTAGATAACTTTCATGCACTTGTTTTAAAAATGCTTGCTACGAAAGAAAAGAAAAAAAAAAACCCCTCATTTTATGCATTCAGGAAAGCTTTATAGTATAAATAAGTTCCTTTATAGCATCATATGTGCTTCCTTAAGTAGAATTAACTTGAAGTTTGTGCCTACAATTAGTATTGCTAGCAATGCTGGTTTTGTTATGAATCAACTTATTTTTTCCATTGGTACTGCACATAACACAACTGTCACATCCTTTGGCCATTTTTGTTTTACACTAACAGTCAAAAACATTTACCTCTGTAGAAAAATACTAACCATACAAATAAGGACCCTCACAATGAAACAAGTGAAATCTGCACCTTTGAAAATCTGACAACTACAGTAACAGGTTTGGGGGAAACTCCAGAAGCATACATTTAAAGGAATAAAAAAAGATTATAGCCTCAGTTTGAAAGTGACTCAGCAAATGTCACTTCATCTCTTCAGAGGAAAAATCAACACATGCACTGCTCAACAATCATACTGTTGCAAAGTGATTTCAGCAGCTCTAACCTTACCACAGATGAGGAAAAAAGCTAAATGATCAAGTTCCTACCGGTTTCAAATTGGTCTGCGACTTCAAGGTTGGCACCAAACCACAGAGTGTTTTAAACCCGATGTTTATGTTGAACCGCCTTTTTTGCTCAGCAGAAATGTGATTTACTCTGCGACTCTGTAATGACACAGAACAAACTTTAAGTCAAAAAGGGAGCCAGAGCTCAGAGGGAAGAACAGGTGGCAGGTCGTGTAAATCGGTCACCTGGTTAGGCTCGTTCTTGGTCAGACCAGCACAGGTGTTGTGGGGTGACTGAGGACTGGGAATTTGCTCGGGCCCACATGGTGACCCCTGACTGGAACAACGTCCATCCCGCACTAGAAGGAGGGGTGATTGTTAAAACTAAGCAAAATATATATATAGCCTTTAAGTAGTAATCAAAGTTTACACTTCATATCATTTTATACAAGACAAAAATAACCCACTGACCAAGATTGTGAAAATCATTGAACAACCCACAATATAGCATTCTAATGTAAGATTATATCACTTCTACAGTGATACAAATCTTAATTTTTACAAGCAAGTTTGTGTAAAACTGGGAGTATCCTGCCTACTGTTTAGCCCTTAGCTCTGATCTCACTTGTGCTGGATGAGGGTGTCTGTGTCTGGCAGTTTGTTGCAGAGGTGGCCATCTCTTCTTTGGGTACAATAAGTTGTGGTGATTTCTGAGTTTGTGCCAGGATGTGAAATCCAGGTGCCTGTATACAAAAAGGAACATGAATGGCTAAAATCAAATAAATAAATAAATAAATAAATAAATAGATTCACCAGTCTCTTGCAAGGAGGAGTTACAAAGGTTCGTCAATGGCACAACAGTATTGAGTGGCTGCATCTCTGCTACTTCTCAACTTTGTGAACCAAAACAAATCCAGATGCAGACCTACAGTCATAAGATTAACATAAGCAAATGGTAATATTAGCAGTAAAATGTACTCCAATGTGTATTTTTGCATTTACCTGTCCAACAATACAGGAAATTGTAACACAAGATTTGAAGAGTACCTCTGCTTTTAACGGGTTGTGTGCAACGATCAACGTGCTTGGCTGCCCAGGGAAGGAAGCTGGAAAAGTAGGATAACATTAAGATGAGGTACTGAAAAAACATGTACAGGTAAAGCTGAGACACACAGGAATTCTATCTCAGTTCATATACAACAGACTATGCTTAGTGAGCAAGCTGGACAACCAAGTATATTAACACAGGGACTGTAAACCGTATCAGTCAAGTACCTGGACACTGCATTGAAAACAGGAATGCAAAGAAAGCATTCATTGTACACTACAAACACCACAGCAGAAAATGGTAGAATCTGATATAAAAGTCACAAATATGCAACTGAAAGTGACAACAAATGTCAAATAAGTCAAACAGATCTATTTTCTCTGCATAGCTATGAATACATTTTTATCAAGATCTTTTTCCCCCCAACTATGCAAGATCAAATCACATCTACATTCATGCATTAAAAAAAAACAACTAATTTTGTAAATTTAGTTTTATAAGTTAATTCAAATTCTGAACATAGGCCTGTAAAGATAACCCATGAGATTATCTTTAGGGAAAATACAGCAACTTGCAAAAATATTCAGACCCCTTATCAACGTTGCTGGGGTGATAAATTATACTTGCATACGCGTATTTTTTTCCCCATTCGCATTTTTGTAAACGCATATGGTCCAACACTACAATTTCAAAGGCAAAATAAATGTGTTTTCTTAAAGAAAAAATGGAATAACTTAAGTAGGCTGCTTGCATAAGTATTTAAACCACACAAGTTAATATTTGGTATAGCCAACTGTTACTGCAATAACAGTTTTAGGTGTTTTGAGATAAATATGCACCAACTTTACATACTGTTCAGGAATTTCCCCATTTATCTTAGAAAATCTGCAGCAGGTCGCTCAGGTTGGTTGGATGATGCTTGTGAGTTTTCAAATGGTACCAGAGATTGTCCCAGATTGACTGGGAGATTTACCTTTTTATTTTTCAACCTTTGACCTTATGCTTGTGACCATTGTCCTTCTGAAAGGTGAACTTTCTCTCAAACTTCCATTGCACTAAATAAGTTTCCCTTGCAGTATTTCCCTGGATTTTGCTTCTTCCATTCTTCACTCAACTTTGACAAGATTCTCAATCCCTGCTTTTTAGAAGCATCCCAACAGCATGATTCTGCCAACATCCTACTTCACTGAAGGGATGGTGTTTCTTGAGGCTTGGGCAATGTTCATTTTGTGTCATGCACAGTACTTAGAATTTTGGCTAAAAAGCCATATTTTTCCACAATCCTATGCATTCTGGGAAGCTCCAGATGTGCTTTGACATGATTCTTGGAATAATTTTGAGTAAGAAATTCTTTCCTCTCCCAGAAAGACAAGTTTTACGCAGTGCACTTGATATTATAGGCTGGGGCACCATTTGTCCACTGACCTCTGTAGCTCCTTCAAAATGATTGTTGGTCTTTTGGTAGCTTCCCTCACAAACATTCACCTTGCTTGACACTGAGTTTTGAGTGATGGGCTTTTGTTAAGCCTGTGTCTGGGTGGCGTGAGGTAGCCTCCACTTCCTGATTACTAATCCAACAGTGCTGACTGGGAGATTCAAGCACTTGGAAATGTTGTACTCTGTTCCTAAACTAAGCATTTTTGTGATTAACTTCTATTGCATGCGCTCTAATCTTCATTCTCAAGTTTCCTTCAGGTTCACAGCCTCACCCCATCCGTGAAAAATCGGAATTTCCAGAGCCCATGAGTTTGAATATGTATGCAAGCAGAATTTCTCAGTTTTTCGTATTTCTTTACAATATCTACAAACAAATAAATTATCTAATAATAACACACTATGTGTAAGTATTATCTGTAATCCAGGGAACAGGCACTATACATTCTGAAGATTAAGATTTCTGATTAAGTAACAGGGTCCCTAAATGCAAATGACCTTTCCAGTCTGCATCTCACGTTAGCTGTATGTGAACAGTAGCCACCTATAAGCAGAATTTAGCATACTTCAAACCAAGAATTCTCCTTGGGCCTGTCTAGCAACTCTTGTTCTTCATCCCTCAATATTTCATCATTCATCACCGTGCACTTGCCATTAACCTTTATAAGATTTATTCTGTTACTGGTTCCTTCTACAGTTCTGTTTGCAATAGTTTGCTTTATTCAATCCTGGCAATTGCATTTACAGTAGGATCTTACAATACCTCCTGTACAGTATTCCATCCTAAAGTGCCATCACATTTGTTGTCCTCTAACCTTGTAATCAATCATCAATGCAAGATTATGTCAGATTTCTGCAGTCATAAAAAAAAAAATCAACTGATAGTTCTTAACTGGCAAGTTTGTGCAAAACTAGGAGTGCCCTAGCTATTGTTTAGCCCTTAGCTCTTGTCCCACCTGTGCTGGATGAAGGTGTCTGCGTCTGGCAGTTGGTTGCAGAGGTGGCCATCTCTTCTTTGGGAACAATTAGTTGTGGTGTTTTCTGAGTTTGTGTCAGGATGTGAAATCCGGGTGCCTAGATACAAAAAGGAAACTGAAGACGTGAAAATTCACCAGCCCCCCACCACCACCTTTACAAGAAAACATTACAGTGATTCATCCATTTAACAACTGCTTTCAGTGACTGCGTATCACATACTTCTCCATTTAAAGATGTAGCTCTACAGTCATAACAAGAAGGGAAGCAAATGGAAGTGTTTGTAGTAAAAGGCATTCTGATCTGTATATTTCTACTTACCTGTCCAACATTAGAGGAAGAAATGGCAACACGAGATTTGGAGACAACTTCTGCTTTTAGTGAGTTGTGTGTGACGATCAAGGTGCTTGGCTGAACAGGGAAGGGGGCTGCAAAAGTAGGTTGACATTGTTAAAATGAAGTACTGGAACCAGGTGCACATTTAAACATGAGATACAAAGGTACTAGGTTACTACGTTTTACATTTAGTGAGTAAGCAGGACAACCAAGTGTATTCACATGAGACTGTAAAACATAGCACAGAGGTTCTCAACAATGGGGCTGCAGACCAGAACCAAGCTGCAAACGGTGTTTTGACAGGCCTAAAATACTCCAAATACCCTACTTCTGCAGGTAGCACAAAAAGTTATGCTATTTATATATTTGAGTCACTCAATATAAAACATTTACCGATAAAATAAACACCAAGTTATGTCCATCTTCAATTCAGTGTTGCTATGTGATTGGAGTTTTGGAAACATCAGGTTAGTTTCATTAGTTCCAGTTAAGAGATGCAAAACCGAGTGCAATATAAGCTAGGAGTAACCAGCTTGTTTTTGTCTTGTGCACACTACATACACAAAGGATGAGTGGTATTCAGTAAATCTCAATGGATTGTTTTTTGAGAGCTACTAAATAAACAATTAAGGTAACAAGTCATCTGAAAATACTAATAAAAAAAAATAAAAAAAATAAAATTTCAATCTAAAGTACTTTGCATCAAATGTAAATATGGATTTGCATCAACAGGTGATTCTCAGGCACCATAGCTATGTGTGTTGGATGCAAAAAATCTTTCCAATGAAGCTATAAATTGATAGCTATTTGTACCGACTTTCGGCTGCTCCCGTCAGGGGTCGTCACAGCAGATTGGCTCGTCTGCATATTTGGTTTGGCAGGTTTTTACGCTGGATGCCCTTCCTGACGCAACCCTCCATTTTGCCCAGGCTTGGGACTGGCACAGAGGTGCATCCCCTTGTGGCTGGAGTTGCAGCAACACCCAATGTGGGGCTTGAACCCATGACCCTGAGATTACAAGTCACGTGCTCTACTGACTGAGCTAGCCGGGCAAGGGGTAAATTTATAGCTATTTGTATAGTTGTAAAAATAAACATTTAAAAACATCTGAGCCATACTGTTCATGTGGTGTTGTTATATGCCACATGTGTCTTGGGTGCATATGGAGAAATTTGCTGCCACCTGCAGTTACCGAAATGTATCATAGTACTCACATCATGACAAACATGTTGTATTCTACTGTAAATATTGTATTACACAACAGATGTTGTATCATTGCTGACTCCAAAAAAGGTTGAAAACTACTGACATAGCAACCTTATTAGACAGCCTAAACACTCTGGACAAAATAATATTCAGAACAAGAAAACAAACTTATGTTACCCAAGATGAGATGAGGTGAAGAGATTGTGTTGGCAGGGACAATTGGCTTCATGTGTCTGGTTTTCTTGCTTGTGCCAGCAGACTGAATGGGCCTGGGCAGGGCAAAAGTCTGTGCTGGCTGCATGCTAGGTTCTACAGCAGCCTGCAAGGTAGGCAAAGTTGCCTGCAGTTGAGATGTCTGTCTGCTAGAGGCCCTGAGGACTGCAAATGGGGAGCTCTGGCTGAAGGTGGTAGCAGCATCGCTGGGTGTGACTGTGGAAGATGCTGTGTGTGTGATGACTGATGAGGGCTGAGAGCTGCTCATAACATCCAGTGGGGTCACTGTTGAGTCTTCACTTAGGATCGAGTGGCTGAGGGAAAGAGGGCCAGGTGGTGCAGCCTGCATCTGGGGTGGAGCCACAGGTGCTTGAACAACAGAACCTGAACCTGTAACTACTGAACTAGGTAACAGGGGGATGTAGTTCTGCCTATAGGTGGAGGAAGCGCTGTTTCCACTACTGTGATTGGCTGAGACAATGGAGACAGGGTCCGGTGAGATGGCCCTATGGTCAAGGTTCACAGATGGGAGTTCTCCTGGAAGGTCAATGGGGGGCAGGAGGGTACCCTGTCAAAAAAAAAAAAAAAAAAAAGTCAGAAACACAGCAGTGGAAAAACAGTACATGATGTCTAAGGTGAACAGAAGTGGCATGTTCAATGTTTGCTTATCTTCGGTAGGGCACTAAACAGATACATCCCAGCGAGATGCTTTCTTCAGGTTGCAGTCAAATGATACACTGCAGCAATGAACAAAGTTCTGCTACATCATAAAGTGCTTTGTTCACTTATAAAGTTTCTTCATTAAAGGCTCTATATTATATTGCCTAACCTGAGGATTCCATTGTGCTCGAATTTGAGGTTAAGTCAAAAGTATCCACAACACACTTCCACTGGCTTTTGTTAAATATATTTTGGATACTTTTTGAATTTTCAAAACCAAATAAATATTCACTTCAGGCTTTAGAAAGAGCTGTACGGCCATATGTTACCGCAGTCTGAGAGACGCTGGCTGTTAGGGGGTCCACAGGAGAGGTAACTGAGGATGGCGATGAAGTCACTGATTGACGAAAGGGGTGAAACAAATCTGAAATGGAAACTGATGTTTAGATGAAGACTATGCAAACAAATTGCAACATCTGTGCATTGTAGGTTAACCTTAATAAAAAGTAGATAAAAATCATAGCAAGCAAAAACAAAATAGTGATCTAATGAACTTGCAGTAACACACTGCTGTTGATTGTGCACTTGATCACACAGCCCTTGCCTTGTAAGGGTTCAAATGTGTCCATGAAGTCCAGGTTGGGCTGCAGGGGGGTGAGTCCTGGCTGGATCATATCTGCATTACCAACATGTGCTGCAGAGGGAGGACAAATAAAAATGAAGAAGTATTTGTATAATGTGAGCCACCCTATCAGGAGTTAAAATTTTCCCAAATGTTTTAACAAGGAGTGTGCTCATCTCTGCTTGCACAATGTTTTACAGCACTTATTCATTCAGTTGTTTTAAAAAAAAAAAAAAAAATAAATAAATAAAAATGTCAAGGTCAGGTCAGTCTTGTGATAATAATTGCAGCTCTAGATGTCAGGTTCAAATAAGAGTCAGGTAGCATCGGGATCGTTGCATCAACATTCAGATCAGTTTGCGCCTAAGTATGCATGAATAAATTAAACCAGTATTATTATGTTTAAAAGAATAAAAACACTGGCACACATTTAACTAAAAATATGACTGATGGTTGAAATAGTCAATTATGTTCTCTGCTTACCTAGGAAATTGCTATGCAGAAAATCCCAGTAAATATATTCAATTTTCGTTAAATATCTGGGAGTTATCTGGAGTCAAGAAGAAGTGCCAGAAATTGAGTGCTCAAGTTAAGAAGCTGGACCTTGCTGAAAGCTCTCAAGAAAATAGGTAAGACACAACTGAAATACTAACAGTTAGTGTACTGGCTATGAACATATTGTTATCCAAAGGATGCAATTTGAACTCTATAAGAGTCCTTGGTATTGTACACTTGAGCAAAGTTCCAAAGTCAAGAGTCAAAAAAGAGTCAAAAGAGTTTATTTGTCAAGTACATGGTTGTGTACCATATGTTGAAATGTGCTCTGATCTGATCCAGGAAGATTGTGCAAAAAATCTATAATGGAAAATAAAACAACCAAACATCCAAACACCAAGAAGAATAGAAACAAACAGCAAATAGATAAGTAAGTAAGTAAGTAAGTAAATAAATAAATAGGTAAGACGGTAAAGAAACCCTAAGGTGCCCTGGAAGGACAGTGTGTGTGTGTGTGTGGGGGGGGGGGGGGGGGGTCAGAGATTATTGAAGACCCTGGTCTGTGAGGGTTGTGATAGCATGTCTGGGTTCCAGCATAATCTTTGGATGTTTAAATGTTAATACAGTATATACTAACCCCCCCCCCCCAAATCAGAGAACTGGTACTCTAAAATGTTAACATTTTTGATATTGAATCATTTAGTAAAAGTTGACTCATCAGCCTGAAATTCTTATTAGCCAACACCAGTTGTGTTATGGTTAGATGTCAACATAGGTTATGGTTACATCGGTTATAGACGCACCTTCCTAAGCACCTGTCTCCCTCTACTGGTGTAGCTGCCAGCTGAGGTCAGGTATACAACTGAAAATTTTTTTTGCTGTGTTGCCATCTGGCTATAGTACATGAACTACCATTTTACAAGTCCTAGATGATGTTAGAACAGAAATGAATGCCTGTTATGCAGGACAATGGTCTGAAGCAGCATGAAGGAAAAATGACAGGAGAATTTAGGTAGGGCAAGCAGTCTTGGCAAAGCTCTCACCAATCTCCCTGGGGTTGGGCCAGCCGATGGCCTGGTGGGAAGCCAGTGTGGAGAACAGTGTATCCGAAAACTCAGACATGAGCATATCCATGTCAATTAGCTGCTCCATCTCCATAGGTACAGGTGAATCGCAGCTTTTGCGAGCCACACGACGGACGGACACCTCCTCATCCTGACAAAGGGAAAAACGGATGGTGTCTGGAAAGACCTCCCCAAACAGCGAGAACTGCTCCTCCGCTCCCTTTGGTGGTTAAAATATAAAGGCATGCCAGTTAATTCACACAGCATGCACAACATGTTACCACACAAATCCACTGCAAATGTCCTTTGGTTATACTTTGCACCATTCGGTGGAGCCGAAGCATCATCTCTTCTTAGTTTGGTTTAGCCTGAGGAGAATACTAAAACTAACATACCCCGTGACTTGCAAAATGTACCACATGCCACGTATCATTGATTCAACCCCAAAATTCAAGAGACACCAAAGCAAAACAAACCTCAAGCTTTTCACACCAACATCAAAAAGCAAATTAATTACCGGTGTACATTTAAGGTACCTTTAACACTATTCACACTCTCTGAGCATTCCACAATAAGCACGTTTTATAAGTACATTCAGCAAGTTAACTTCTTGTATGTTGAATTGCCAAGCAAGAAATATATCCATGCACAACACATCCTCTTTTGCATTTTCATTATCTTTCCCATCTTACTCATATTCGCCATTACATATAAAGAATGTGTCATTAAAAGTAATAATTGAGGTCTTGTTTATAAATAAAGCTTTCAACATTTATCCTTCTCAAACATTTCAGGTCTTAAAATCTAAACCACAAAAGAGTAAACATACCTTGAGAAGGCTGGAGAGATCATCATCCTTGTGCTTCTGTAACTGAATGACAAATACTGTGAAATCATAACTTCAAACATTTTTTAATCTCTAAAGTTACTGTGTATGTTGCGTTACAATAACTTAACACAAAAATCAAAGGTATATGTACTAAACATACAAGTCAGCACAAAAACATTTTTTTTAAATGAAAAAGTGCTAGTCCACTATTATACCCTCTTCTTGAAGTACGTTCTCCACTTGTGATATTCTCGAATGACAATCTCAATTCTTCTTTTCCAATATTTGCCTTCTGTGGCTACGGTCTGCTTGTGGGAGTGTGGAACGAAGAGCAGGAAAGAGAAAGATAGAGAGAGGGGTTACAAACATTTATCAGAGAAGCTGCAGTCTAGACAACAACAGTGCAACAAGGCCTTTGCTCACCTCAGATGGACGATGAACTTCAGAAGTCATGGTCCCATCCAGGGGAGTGACAAAATGGCAGACTGGATTGTCTCTCTTCTCTACATCTATAAGTACACATGATCCATGTTACTTTAGTACACATCCAGCTGCATAAACTGACAGAAAATACTAGGTACAGGCTGCTTTAGATCAAAGAGTGAGCCAGGCAATTATGTGGTACAGTTTCAAGATAATGGATGATGCAGCGCAGAGAATGTGGGGATGACAGGCTTACACTGCATATACCAAGCCCTCCAGATGGCATTGTTCAGTCGGATCTTGTCTCTCCACAGTAGCTTGAGGCCCTTAAAATTCTTCCACTTTGGGGATACCAGCTTCCCACTGAGGAGAGAGGTGGCCAAAACAAAAAGTAAGTGCCATGCTATACTGCATTAGCGTTCTCTCAAAGATCCACTCCTCCATCCATTAAATAACACACTAAACACAATTTAGATTTCCCAGGTCAACTATGTGTTTTTAGAATGGGGGAGGGGGGGAGGGAGAGAGAGAGAGAGAGAGAGAGAGAGAGAGAGAGACAACAAAGCACCAAGAGAAAAAACCCAAAGAAACACAGGAAGAACATGCCAACATCACACAAAGTAAGAACTAAGAACCGAAGCTATAAGTTGCAGGTGGTGCATCAACAGGACCTGTCAATCAAAAAAGTGCAATGACAACTTCGAAACATCTAAAACGGCTCTGTGTGCCTATACCTGAAAACATAAGGAGAATAAGGCAAAACTATAGTTTAGCATCGAGGAGCCAAGCAGGGTCAAATGATGGAAACGCATGAACAGATAATGAGGAACTCGAGACATAAAATGTCAGTCAGATGAAAGAAAAACTGCTCACAAAAGCATGTATACAAATATCCATGTACTGCTCCATGGAGATAAGGGGCTGGGATACAAAAGAAAAACACACACATACACAAACACACACAAAAAAAGAGAAAGTTAGAAGTATGCATAAAAATAAATAAATAAATAAAAACACTTGTTTCAACTTATACCCTCTATAAAGTTCCAGAAAGATTACACATTTAGACTTTCCATACCAGTTAGGACATACATTTTTGTAGGCCACAATGAAGTACATGAATTCAATAAGCAGTCAAGAAAAAGAACTCTATGCCAAAAACAGATGGTCCAAAGAAAGTCTAAAAGAATTACAATTCCAGGAAAGGGCAGAGCTCAGCTGCCATTATTTCTTCACACTGGAGGCTGACAGAATAAATGACTGGGTTGTTGTTCCCAAATATAACCAGCGTAACCAACCTTCAGCTCAGTTGAATAACCTCAGAAAGAGCTGTACTATAAAACACTGTCTAGATTTAGATGGCATGGTTTTAAGTAACTGCAGGAAAACCTCAGCAGCCTCTTCTTCCTCAGCCTTATCTGAATCACTCTGTAGCAGAGAATGGACAGATGCATCACAAAAAACACAGAAGTGACCCCTGAAAGTCCAAGTTCTGTAAAATTCAAGATTCGGCAGTTATATTCAGTCATCCTAACCACTGGTAAGGCTTCAAAAATAAAACCAAAGCACAGGCAGCAGTTCCAATTAAAGTAAATCTTATCATGGCCACAAGATGCATACCACTGTTTCCATGACTCAGAGGTCAGCCAATCTAAGATTTGCGTTCGTTTTTGTCAATACAAGGTCAGCAGAATAACAGTGTACAAAAGAAAGAATATAACAAATGACCTGGTTACCAGCAACATAATGTGCTTATGCAGTAAAATGAGCAGTGCTATGCAGTTACCAGGTCATACTCCTTATAATAAAGGACACAGAACTTTATTAAGTGCTGCACAAAAGACCTACAACTTTTTACCTTGTTTTTAAATAATTTCCTTTAGCTCCTCTAAATTTACTGTAATAGCCCTAAAAAAGAGCATTCCCTTCTACTGTGATCTCTGCAGAGAACTTCTAGTACTTACAGCACACAAAATGAAAATTTGATCTAACATCTGAATAGCACAAGACATGAAGAAATTTTTTTGCATCATTAAGCAATTCAGAGCATTTCTGATGTTTCAGTTAAAAAGAGGAAAGAAAAAAAACAGATAGCCTCTGTAGGCATTTCCTGCCTCTGAAAAAACCTCATGTCTACATGTACTCCCCTATGATTTAACCAACCTAAGGAAATTTGCAGTCTCAATTTTCAAATAATTTGTTATGTGCATTCTCCAATAATGTCAAATAAAATCAAAATACAAATGCCCAGTTCTGGAAATGAACTTGTACATGTTAGATTGATGCACCCCACCCCTCCCAACTTCCCAGATCACTTGTGTTTTCATTAGCTAGCCACCAAAAATGAAAATGTAATGAAAAGAATCACAAAATGAAAGTTTTGCTAGGAAAATAATATTTTATTAAAACAAAACACAGACAGACACCCAAATACTGAGTCAATAATAATTATGGTCCCTTGTAGCAGACAGCACAGCCCACCACTGTTAGGATAAAACAGCTGGAGGAGTCACCATTAGATGCTACAACCAAAAGCCTGGACAGAAATCCACCCTTCGATTTCCCAGACTTCGATTTTAGAAGAAAAAAATAAATAAAAGTCCTTAACCCTAATATAAGGGAAAATATTTACAAGTATATAACTAATTGTTTAACTTATTGAATAAGACTTCTTTAATGCATAAAATAAAGAATTTAAGACTAAAGAATTCTTACACTGTTTCATAGAAAGAACCATCTAATCATCTCTACTATTTGTTCCATGCTCCCCTTGTAGTGGTGTTCTGACTTGAGCTGTATCAGCGACACATTTGGTCACGAAGGTCTTAATAATACATAGTGCAGTGCCATACAGCACCATAGTACAAAATATTATGCCTAAATTATGCATTCTATTTTTTGTGCACCAATTTTCCGCATTTCCTTTTATCTCACCCTAAGGCATAGTTTCCATTCTAACAAACAGCTGCACTGGTTTCTCTTTAATTCCTCCAAGACAGTCCCTCAGCCATGTGACTGTAAACAAAGTAAGACTTGTAGAACAGCATAGCACTAAAACCATTTCAGAATGTAACATGAGAATTCACCAGTGTAGACCACAAATGTGAAGTTCTGTACCTGAGGTCAGCATCTTATAACATACATGGACTTTTGACCTTAAGGTTTTTTGATTCACTACCACCACTGTAGTACATTCAACAAAGTTACTTTTGGCAACTTAAGTAAATTATGCAGCTATTCAAAGAAAAAAAAAAAAGTGGTCTTAAATAAAAGTATCACAAAAAAGCTTTAAAAAAAACAAAAACAAAAAAAAACCTGTGAGGTTATGCTAGTGAAGGTCAAACAATTTGCCTCCAAATAACTTCCTTGCACCTAAAAAGAACTATAATATGGAAAAGTGTTAATCAATAACATAAAATTTATATTAGTTTATGACATGAATAGGTCCACAATGTGCTGAACTGAATTTTTTGGAAATAATATTGTCAGTAACTTTAGATTTTATAAGCAAATCAAATAAGATTTTTTAGTCAGAGCTGTTTGTAAGGTGAGTAACTAGTATATAAAGGTTTTCAAACCAATTTAAATATTAAAATTTCACTAATTTTAATCCTGTTAAATGTATATCAACAACAACAACCACTTACATTTCTGATTTTCAACCTCTATATAATCTCTATATAAATGAGACAAATCATAGGACTGTGGATGGTAAAAGCTGAGCCTGTAGAGTCCCAAGATCTTTGAAATGAGGTCTGGGAGAGTATACACAACCGCATCACCCCCACCCACCCCACACTGCAGGACCATCCCATCTGCAGAACACGACACCATGTCCGGATTCTGGATGAGAGGATAACAGCTCAGCTAACAAATGGGCAACCAGACACTCAGACACAGTCACCAAAGCACTTCTTGGGGACATCAGGCTTTACACAGCCTGAGAAGGAGAATGCAGTTCACTACACTCTGTTCTTTATCCACCTAATGTGATATTCTGGTCTCCCTGTAACAATTACCACAATAAAATGGTAAAATAGAGGAAAAAAACAAGTGTATACTGTTCTTGGCACAAAGATCTGATGGCAAACAGTTCCTTCACTATTTACGACTGGAAACAGATACGAGAGCTGGATTCCTTCTTGGAACAGAGAAACATTACTCATAAGTTTGTCCTGAAGATATTCTGGAGTCACTAAAGGACACAGGTTGAACTATTTGTACAAAAGAGCCTCAAGCTGACATTAAGCAAAACACAGACTGAACTCTTCAAGTGCTGAGTTAAGTGATAAAGACTATTCCAACATTGATAGAAAAGCCACACAAAGCAAGCATAGTTTCAGCTTTTTGACCTTGAAGCTGAAATAATGAGAAGTTATCAGGTTTGGAATGTAAAAAAGTATGCAAAAGGATCAGAAATAGCAGAATAAGTAATGAGTTTCACATTGAATAAACTGGCACAGATACATTAATGTTGTGTGTAATTCATTCCAGTTTATAATTCTCCCGTAAAATTATGATATATGACCTATTTCTTTTCCGGTTTTATTTTTAACTGGTTAACTGTACATGTATGTGGCACAAAGGATAGTCGTTTCCAACAGTCTTGCTTCTGTATGTACAATGATATGGGCCTGCAGAGATTGGGCAGCTGTTGACAGAAGGCAAAGTGGCAGCCATCACAGCCTGCCCACTTTATCGTGGGCCCTTGTCCTGAACAAACAATATCCACTGCACTGGAGAAGCTAGGCCTGTAGTGTTAAGTGTCCTCTCAACAACTGGGTAGCACAGAATGGAGGAAAAGAAATGGTCTCCTGGCTCTCATCATCTGCTCACTGGCCCAGAAGGAGTCAAGAAGCAGAGGAAGAGTTGGAATGAAAATTAGGGATATGGGATATTCCCAATATGGGAATTCTGACTGATGCAGTACACAATTTCTACGTACTTGTCAACCAAGACACATACATTTATAAAATACAGAGTAAAAACAGGCCCAGATCTGCCTGGATGAGAATTAGACAAGTTTTGCAGACGATGTACAATTATTAAAATAAACAGCATCTGCTGAACCACATTTAGCTGCCTACAACAGGGCATGATTTTGCAGGCTGTAGTCTTAAATGCTACAAACACTTTTTAATTTCTTCTTGATGGAGAAAAAAAAAACAATGGAAACAATTCAAATGAAAAATAGGTAAAAACAATACAGTGACAAAGAAATAGTACCACTTAACGGGAACTTTTTTGCTGAATGTGTATGCTCCTTTTTCAGCAGAAGGTTTTTTTTAAAAAACAAACAAAAAAAAAAAAACAAGTCAATCCCTGCCTTTTCACAGAAGCTGCACTTAATCTCTCCCTGTTGACACTAAGGCTGCAAGTGGCATATTTTATGTCGCTTTACCAAACTTCCACAATGCAGACATTTTCGAAAGCATCAAAACCCAGCATAAGCTAAACGTTCTGCACACGAAGAACACAATGACTTTTGGACAGATATAGTGCAGGTCAATGGCAAAGCATCAAATGTAAACTTGAATTATTGGTCAAATCCAAATATCATTCTGATGGCAGTAAAATTAATTTAGACAAATGTCCATCAATACTGATATGGTTAAAATATCATCCTGCATCCTTTGTGAAATTTCCACATGAAATAAACTCACCTGAAAAAACTCCTCTACTTTGTTTTTCCCCAATGTTTAAAGTTGTACAGCAATAGTTACACGTACAAGACTGAAACATCACTCACCTACAGCCTGAATGTTTATAAACCCTTTTGCAATTATCTGTACTTCAGCATATTTTAGAATTTTTACAATTACTTTAAAAGTATAACCTGATCTTTTCCTGAATAATATTAAACATAAATAGCAAAAAAAAAAAAAAAAACTGTGCTTCTATATACCTTAACTGGACATTTTCTAAAAATTCAATGGGGAAAAAAAAAAGTATGTGATGCTCTTGAGGCTAACTACAGTGAAGATTTGTCAATAATGAACTGACCACAAGGCTCCCCATGCGAATAAAACTTCTTCCCAGAGATTTTAAAGCTTATGAGACCCAGAAAAGCATTTCAAATGGCTTGAGCATTCATCAGTATAGGATCATGCAGAAAGTACACAAACAGATGTTCATTAATAAACAAAGAAGGTTACCATGCATGGAGGTCCCTCAACAAGTCCCTGTGGACTAAACTTTTGCTAATATAAACTTTTTAGTTTACCAAAAAACATCTGTCCCACAACAGCAGCAAAAGAATCTTGTGAACAGTTGAAAAACATTATGTTTGAAACAAAACACTGTATAGCAATGGCAAATAATTTTGGGAGAAAGACTTCCTTCTCAGTAATCCTTAAACATACCAGTAAATTAGAAAGGGTTTAGTATAGTTAGGACTGCCAACTTCAACAAAGATGTAGCAGTTGGCCTCTGGTCAGGGGGAGTCCCAATCTACAAAATGTCAAATGATGGAACGCAAAAACATGCGTGCGCACGCGCGCTCACACACACACACACACACACACACACACACACACACACACACACACACACACACACACACACACACAAAAGGTATATAAAGTAGAATTAAAATTTATATATAAAGAGGACTGAAATTTGAATTTTAATGTATAAAATGTATTTAAAAGTGCTTACAAGAAATTATACCTTAATCAAAAAGCTGAGCATTTCATGCTTAAACAAACTCAAGGACATACTGCTTCCTCTGGCCAGACAGTGCCCCACAGCACTTGGACTGGTCAGAAGGACCTGGTCAGTCTACTTCAAAGAATGACAAGGAGAAATAAATGCAGTTCAAATTAGAGAAACTCAAAAAGAGCTTGCAAGAGCTGGGTGAATGAGACCAGCCTAAAGATGAACTGTTGGACTGGATGGAGAGGGTAGCCCACAGGATCTATGCCAACTTATGCTAGTAAACTTCAGGCGTTGAACCATTTCTTCTCCCCCCTCAAAATAAAACTGGAATGCCAGACTCCTATGCCACACACACAACACCAAAGCTGCTACCCTGAGCTCATCATGCCTAACCCATCTCTGGCAGGCAGGCTGGCACCCCAACATATCTAAGTTTAGAACATTCCCAGCTGGCAACCATCCACGGGTTACTAGGCCACCAGTGATGACAGAAAACAAACGACAGGGCTCCTAAAGCTTAACCCACAACTACAGGGCAAGTGAAAAGAGTTACAGGGAAACTACTACCAAACTAGGTATGTTTACTGATATAGTTCTCCAAAAAAGCTGCTGTTTGTGTACCATTCAGTCACTGGTCTTTGCTGACCAGCAGTCCACCACGGAAAGGGGCGAGACCATTTACATTCTTTCCTATGCAACTGACACTGTCCTCCTGCTCCTTTCCAAACCCAAACATTGTCACACAGACTTAAATCTTGATACAGATATATCTCAGAGAGCAAACAAAACTACATGTATACATACCAACAGTAGAATTTACTACGAAACTAAAGACAGCTAGTATAATTTACTAAAGGAAACGGAAGTCTCAATTCGTATATAAAATAAATAAATAAGAGGAAAATGCTTGTACTGTTCTGAACATAAAGGACAGACAAGCTGTTGATCCTCAATCCATATTTTAAAAAATTAAATTAAAAATTCAATTAATCAAAAAATAAAAAATAAAACAAGGTGCACCTTTTGCAAAATAGTTGCTTGCAGCGAAAGGTTTCTGATTCACCAGAAAAGGCATTCCACAAGCATTATGAAGAAAGAACAAATATTCTCTATACTGCTAGTTGGCAGTTAAGGTGCACTAGAAAAATATAAAACATTGGTGGAAATTGTTTACATGTGCTTGTACTGGAAAAGATTTATTCTGAGTCATGGGATTTCATACAAATGAACACAACTGCTTTATGAAGCTTTCTCTGTAATGGGATGGCAAGGTTCAACTACTGAGTCAGCCACCAGTCATAAGCCATCATAAAATACTGCACTATGTCTGTCCAAAAGTAGCTTCACAGCAATGACCAAGCCAGTTCAGCACAGTGTAAAGTGCTTGTGTAGGTCCCCAGGTGAAACTGCGGCTAGAGATCGGCCCACAGCCATTAAGGTTTGAAGGCAACTAGATTCGCATTGGCTGTGGCTCAAACAACACATTTTCTGCAATTATGCTGCCAAGGAATCCAGTTCTTCATCTTGACTGACAAGAGGTTAACACAGAAAATTCCTGTACACAGCAAAATTTGCTTCCTCCTGGCTTCCTCAGAACAGAGAAACAGAGGGAAAAGTGCTGCATTGACAGATTAGTAAAACTGGGACCTTTCAGTAAAAGAACTTAAAAGCAGTGTTTACAACATAGTAAAAACATTTTCCAAATGCCGCTTTTGACACAAGATCAAGTCATGAAATTAATTCACATCTCACACCAACACTGCCCATTTTAATCCAATCTATTAACAGCACGGTGCTAGGTATCTTTCAGAATACAGCAACAGTTCATACAAAAGATTAGGGCCTGATAAGATACTTCCTTCTAATCTTTAAGTTACTAAAAAATAAACTTTGAAGAAACTAAATTTAAACACTTTAATCTGCAAACAAGTAAAGAAAATTCTCTGTATGAGAATTTCCTAATGTCAGTTAGGGGGGGAAAAAAAAGTGTTAAATATCCATTTCCCTCCATATTACTTCAGGATCTGGTGGGTATTTCAGAGTCAACTTTGTACACTGGATGACTTCTGGAAGGGCCCACAAAATTAATAAAATTACATGTAATGACAACACTAAAAAACTGGCTGCTTTGAAATAAGGATTAATTCCCATTTGAGAATTCCTTGTTCATAAGACCTTTATCTATCCATTTATATGCTCATTAATGAAGTTCTGCCAGTTCTCAGCCTTACATATCAGTTTTTAAGAGATAAGGGTGTGAAGACTGACAATGTCACTTTCCGCTGGAACACTTTAGACCGATGCACAATAAACACTGCTGGGAACCAGATTTTTTGTTATCCCTCCCATTACATCTTGTTCAACCAAGCAATACATGGATATGCCTATTGTAATACCAACCACCTGAAAAGATGACTCCTTATCACAGCACTGGACAAAGACTAAGCTTGGGTAAATGCAATGAGATTGTAAGTACTGCAGACACTTTCATCTGCACTCAGCTACTAAAAGTATAACAACCTCACATACTGACATACAACTGAGTTCAATGGTTCCCTTTTAGGAATGTCCATTCTACTGTCAGAACCTAAACTGCATTCAAAATTTAATCCTATACTTCTGCTTGCCATCTTTTCTTGTTCCTGTGACATCCCAAGTCCATGTGCAACAAATCTAAATTTCAAATACATGACAGCAGGAAAGTTTGGAGAGCAGTCATCTGAGCCAAAACCAGGGCAGAATATAAGCTCTATTTTGTCAGTCCATTCTCTGCCTACAGGGTTTTAACCTTTTTTTTTATTTTTTAAAAGGTCAGCATATGCACTCGCCTCTTAGCAATGTCATCTCATGTGCAATCTGCTAAGTTCATATCACATCAGATATGAACTTATGACACTAAATGTAAAAGATTATTTTTCATGTGTACCACTGAACTTGTGCAGGCTATTGAATTGTAAAAATCCAGACGATGTAGAACCATAAAGCACTGTTATTTATAAGCTTATTTTACAATAAGATTGTTAGATATACGCACACAAACCCTACATATATGGTCTTAACCTGTTATCTCGCCAACCTCACACCTTGCCATACACTGGGCCACACCAATTCCTGCGAAAAGCCATTACTCTCAGTATCCATGAACGTGTCACCGCTTATTTAATTCCACTCTGTTGTGCCACAACCCAATGTCTTCCTGCAAACCCCATCTAGTCATGCTGCTGATTGTTAAGTGCAGATCTAAATTTGATCTCTTTTCTTAACATTTAGCAGTAAAATGTAAGGCATTCTGAATGAATGCTGAACAAAAAAGAAAAATCTGTTTGTGTACAGAAATAACACTTCAATAAAACCCTTCAATAACCCTTCAAAAAAACAGCAAGAAATCACAATTGTTTGGTGAGCACTTTAGCCAGACTGTCCCTTTTTGTCAGGTGACATGTTAACATGTCTGACCAAAATTATTAGTGCCCTGGAATTGTATTCAAATAATGCACTATGGTTGAAATTAAAAGATCTTTTTTCCATCTATACATGCACTTCTTTTGTTTTCAACAGAGCAAAAAAAGCCATTAAAAGAACTGAATTCTTGCTTTTTCTATAAAGACATTCTAAAATGGCCTGGACAACATTGACAGCCTATAGAAGTTATAACAACTGGATTGTAGAAACAGTTACTGTCTCCAAAAACTGTGCTGCAAATTAATAGGTTAAGCGTCCCAATAGTTTTGTCAATGCCATTTTCATTGGTTTTATTGTTTAAAATAATATGTTTAGGCAAAAGCAAAGGTTTTGTTTATTAAATATGAAACAAAAAATGGTAGATTCCAAATCAACTTGTTTTTAAGTGAACGGATACCACCATTTTCAACCACATTTATGTATCCACATCTATATATGTGTGTGTAAATATTTATATACATCAGGTTATATATAAATGCACACATATATAGAGGTTGATTCATATCAAACTTTCATTAGCACTTTCTGTTATATGATATGAATCCACATCTATATAAATGTGCATTTATATATAACCTTACACATAAATATACACACATTTGTATCTATGCCATACAAATTGGGGATTATCTGGCCTGTGACATACTGACATGCCCCAGTTAAGTCGCCAGTCTCACCTCTTGCCAAAAATTTGGATGGATCTTAGCAAAATAACCAGGCAAGCCTAGATAGCAGGTGATACAAGAAGAATCGAACACTTCCATGAATTTATCACGGAGTAACTAAGTATCACAGGAACACGTAACACATTAAGCGTTTGCAGGACTAAGAAGATGCTGTGTATACATATATTTATGTGTCTGTGTACATACATATACACACACAGCCCGTGATCTTACAGGAATTATGCGTGTTTCCGGATTATTATTCTTTATCCCAGGGACGTGGACCGGGCTGCTTTCGCGTACCCAACACCTAAGTGACAGTTGCACTGTTTTCCCCGAGAAACCTCCGCTCTTTCGACAAGAAAACGCATCATCGACAGCCTTTCACTCCCACGTGTTTGTAAAATGGATAACCAGAGTATGTCACTTCTCAACGTCAGAAGCGAGCGTCCTAACTACGTGGAAGGATCATTTGTAGGAAGTGACTTTACAGAAATGCGAAGCGTGCGGACAACGGGTGTTTTCTGTCGAGGACAAAAGACACAAAGGAGGAGCGTGAGCGCTCGGGAACGTAACTGGCATTTCGCACCGACGCGTTTGTTCGTCGGGTTCGCAGCCGCACGTGTGAGAAAACAAATCGACCGAATCGATCAAATATCGACGGAAAAAAAAAACTCGAGTGTCGGCTGTTCCTGCTCACAAAGGAACACGAACGGGACGTTTTAAGACAGTCCTGACACATTATAAGCAGATCGCTCGCCAACTGTGCGAACGTCATCGCTGTGGGGGTTTCACCGCGCACCCTTCCTCTGCGTACCTGTACGCCAAAGTCATGCACTCGAACAGCTTGGTGAGGGACGCGTCGATGGAGAAGTGCGCCGTGCTCGTCTTGCCGAAGCGGTACGTCTGGCACGTCTGCTTGTTCACCGTATCGAAGTCATAGCCCTTCTTGGGCGGGTGCTCGATGTGCGGGGAAGACACCATGAAGTGTCCGCTGTGGATGATCTGTGGTTCAGCCCCATCTGGCCTCTTCAGCCCAATGTTGGTCTCCTCCAAGTCCGAGTCGTCGTCCGGCTCCTCGCGCCTGGCACACGGACGCCGACCCTGGCACTGACTCTGGCGAAACTCCCTGGCTGCCATGCTCTTACCATTCTTCGCTTGGCTTCCTACTTGAAACGTAACCTTCTCAGGTTTGTTCAGACCATTTGTACTACTTGGCCCTGACGACAAATACGCAACACGCTCATATTCGGACTCTTGTGTTTTCCAGTTTCTCTTTCCTCAGCTAACAAAGTAGCGTCGAACGCTCCCCCACCTCGGACCTCAGTACGCCTTTGCGTCACACTTGCGTCATCCATGATTGGACATAGTTTTAGCCACACCCACAGCCGATCCTTAAAGTCTAAGGAAGCCTAAACCGTGAACGTCTCTTGGCGGAGATGTAACAGAAATAACACAACAGACCGAGAACAGTTACAAACTGGTAATATTGCAAGACTACGGCATTTTTAAATTAATCTTTCACAAAACGGATGTGATGATTCTATTTTAATTAATATTTAAGTAAGCATTCATAATCGCTAATAGCAGCAGGGATCTTACTGGAAGCTTAGTTCTGCCTTCAGTTCCTTAAACATCATGTCAACTCCTGCCCTGAAAGTCAGCTTTTCCTTTTTGGTATCGAGCTGTGTTGTTCGTAAAATTCTATCATTATTCATTACATGATACTTTACCAATGACAGTTTTTAGTAACTAAATCTTAACTCCATGTCAGAACATCAGTGTCTCCAAAGCCATGGCTGTACAATGAGGATTATTCTACCAATTTGGATTTGGGTCTTTTATAGTTTACCCTCCACAGTTCGGTGAACAAACTATTTTAATTTTTTTTAAAAATTAAAAAGCCAGATCAGACCTCTGTCACTAGGCCACAATGAAAACCGTGTACTAATGTCTTAATATCTGTCACAGAGTCACTTTTTCTCAACCTATTTCCAAGTCAGACTGACAGAAGACCAGCTCAGTCTGTGTTGAGTTTGCATCTTCTGCTCATGTCTCTGTGGGTTTCCTCCGGGTGGTGCTGCTTTTCTCCACAGTCCAAAGATATATGTTTCAGGAATTGATCACTATAAACTGCCTTTTGAGTATAATTGTGTGTGCAAATGTACATATGTGTGACCATCCTGCAGTGACCTGGGATCCCAACCAAGGTACAGACTCTTAGACTAGAACCCAGTGATTCTGGGACAGGCTCTGGATGTCAGTGACACTCATCAGGAGAAGCAGTTAAGTGGAATGAATGGATGGAACTACAAGATCGTGGGCACTGTGTATATAATTATGTTCAGCTGACACAATTTTAGCTTTATATACTAACTTGGTAAGTCACTTGAAGAAATCAGGAGCTTTGAGACCACAAAGGCAAAAGCCCTATTGGTTACATGATTGGTGAATATGGCACTTATTCTAACATGCTGATATAGAATACTTAGCTTGTACTGAACTGGTTCTTCACGGGGTATACAGTATGCATGCCCTAAACACTCATTTTCATGAACTGCTTGTCCTTCTCAGAATCAAAGTGGTACAGAGACTATCTTATAATCACTGGACACCAGACAATGAATGTCATGTCCTGGATAGGACACCAGTACATCATAGGACCCATAGCCTCACAAACATACACACAATGGGGAAATTCAGAATTCACATGTTTGAACTGTGGGGAGGAAACCTGAACCACACATATGGATTGATTTGCATGTAAACTCCACACAGACTTAGCATGGAAATTGCCCGGTCCAGGTTCTGCTGAGGTATTTGGAGCACCCATTGCACCACCATACTGCCTACTGGAAAAACAACCAACTCAGTTGTTTTCCAGCTTACTAACCTGAAGGGCCTGTGGCTCCTTGTTAGGTCTATATGCAAATTTAAATATATATTGGGAAAACCAGAAGTATTGGATAAACTGGCTATGCTAAGAATCATGTGTCAACTGTGCTTTTATTTAATTGTCACTTTGGAGCCAGAGCTATTGCATAGAAGTGGAGAATGGCGTTGAAACAACATTTCACTAATGCTTGTGTACAAGCTATACAGCATATGAAAAACAAATGCCAAATACAGAAAAATTCATCACTCAACAGTTAACAACAGCTAAGTTTGAGACCAACAATTTTTTTGTGAAGAAAAAATGTTACTCTTAGCAGCATCAAGGGTGCAAAACTGTGTAAACTTTTTATGGTGGCCTATTTGTATTTCAAGTTTTGGTTTTTGATCCATACTGATCATTAAATGTTAAATTACTTATTTGTTATAGCAGAAATTTTTTTAAAAATTACTCATTTTTCACCGTGCCTATTCCAGACAATCAAGCAATCTTGGTGAAATACCCCACTGCTCAAAGGGATACAAATTATTATATAAATATTTGAGAATGTTCAAAAGTCTCAGATGGAATTGGTATAATGGAGACATTTTAAAAGCCTTTTGTATTATGTTTTAATAATTTGTTGGTGCTTTACACTAAGAAATCCATGCCAGTCAAGGTGAAGTTTTTTTTAAAGTTTTTGTGTTTTTATTATTAAAACAAATTCATTGTACATGATAAAAACATATCACTACTGATGGAATAAATAAGTCAAAACCAGGTCATACTGCTGTACAAGACAATACTACTGAAGGCAGAAAAGGAAAAAATGGTCCCAAAAATATACTATATATTTTTAACATCTCACTAGCTATAAGTTCAAAATTTTTTTTGAAGTTAAACAACTGAAGGAGAAAGCCCAACTTGATACAGCTGAACAATGGAAAACAGAAAACAGAACTTAATTTTTCAAGCAGAGAGCATTGCATGATATCTAAGTCAATACATAGTGTCCAAGTCCCAGCACTGCTGGACTGTGAATGAGGTATTCGCAGAGCCTTCTAACCAAATACTCATTGTAACCCCACCTAATAAAGACCATTATTTTTGACCGTTTTACATTTCTCCCTAAAATAAAAGATTCCCACATATATTTAAAAAGGGAATTCCATGTTTTAACCATTAGAATTTCATGTCTGTGGCTCTAGACAAGGAACAAAGTCCCGCACCTTTAATATTACAGCAAGCATTATCCATCAGCATTAATGAAGCAACCTCTGGGGTCTGTACAGAATAAGAAAATACAAGGTAGACTTTGTGGAAAGGCAGACATTGGACAGCGCTGTCCCAGATCGTGCCGTAACACTTCCCAAAACCTGAGGATATACTTTGGAACTGCCAACCACCACTGACAAAAGTGTTGTAAAAATGACCAATGGGGGTGTTGCGCCCCAGGGGGTGGCCATCATCAAATGCATCAGGAGTCAGACTTTACTCATCTGTTTTCGAAAGTATGTGCAAAACTGCAGGGAAATCCAATCACAGTTCACTGGTAATGCCATTCTGTTTAGTATTCCGTTGCCTCCGACCAAGTCATAAATCCCACTGAGCAGAATCAACTAAATTAAAATAAGCAACTAGAGAAAGTAGAAACGACTGAATATTCTGGGTTCTCACAATGGTGGATGGTTTAGTTTCTCTCTGCAGAATGACCATGAATACCTACAGTTTGATGGAAAAGTCTTCAGGGTTTCATATACTCCAATGCTCAGCACAGCAGTCAGTAAAAATTTCTCATCAGTGCAGATGGGCATCGAACACCAGAAACTGGACAATACCCTTCTTACAGTCTACCATACTAATCGCATTACCACATATACAGACTGAAGTGCATACATATTTGATCAAACCAGAAGATGAGCTACAACAGTGGAATGTTCCCTAACAGTTGTGGGAGTAATACATCTAATTGGTGTCCAAATATACATACACTATATAAAATAGACAGCTCATCTCAAGTAGTTATCCAGTAACGGCAAAGGATAATAGTGTACAGCTTTCATACTGTGACCAAATAGAAATCTGCCTTCATTTCTAAGTCAAATGCTTCCAGTCTACTGGTTTTTATCAGGGGTTATACATTTTTAGCAGTGTTGACATTGTAGTGCCGCAGCTGTCATTATGCACATGGAGCTAAGTCTATTAAAATAAGTTTACTTAGCCATGATGCTCTTCCATTACCACTAATGCAACATCTTTCTTCACTAAGAATCCTACAGGTAAAAATATCAGGCAGATGATATCCACATGAGGAAAATAAAATAATCAAAATGACCAGACTATGGGGCTCTTTTTTGCCATGGTTCCTGTTCACATTACTATTGCAGTTGTAACCGTTTTATTGTTTTCGGTCTTAGTGTCCTTATTGTTTATGCTTGGACATTGTTCACATAAATGAACATTTTTACTTTTGCAGACTTGTGAAAGACCTTTCAAAAAAGCAAATCAAAAGATAGGGCACTTAAACCAATGACAATAAGGTAAAAATATATACAGAAAAACAAAACAAAACACAAGCTTATCGTTGTTTTGGTAATGCAAGGCACATAACCAAGCAGGACTTATGCTACAAGCCATTTTTTCACAAAAGTAAAAATAAACAAAAATTAACTAAATATGTAACCTGTACCATTCATTAAATATTTTGCTGTCCTTGTTAAATAATCTTCTTTAAAAAATGAAACAATAAACAATAACAGCAGCAGCACCAGCTGTGATCTTGACTATAACAGTGCGTTGACCCTCCTGAGCGCAAAAAAAAAAAAAAAAAAAAAGTAAAACAGAAACACAAACCCCCTGGAGTCAAAGCTGAATTGAGACAAAACAGAAAGCGTAGGAGAAATATGACTGATTAGTTGCAATGGTGCACCACACAGAGAAGACAGATCCTGGGTCAGTGTCAGCCTTCTTCCACAAGTGGCTGGGGTTTTCGTTGGAACTGGGTCGTCTACCCTTAGATCAGTGCTTTAGGGGAGGGTTTCTATCTCTATGGAGTGTTTGTAACAAAGGTGCGGTTCTCCGTTGTTTCTGGCTGACCTGCGTCTCAGATGGTGCAGCCCTCTTGCTCTGCCCCCTCTCCCTCCCACCCAGCTATTGCTAAGATGTGAAGGAAGAGCAGGGGTAGTGAGGCTTGGGAGAGAAAACCTGCACCAGGCCACTGTTAGTGAAAATTCAGAAATGTGAGATATCATAGACATACGCTTGACCTTCCACCTCAAGGGACGGGGGTGTTCTGAGGGCAAGGACTTGGAGGGGCGAGGGAGCTGAGGTGGAGAGATGGATCAGGTGGGACACACTTAATTCTCCTCAAAGTCTGGAGATGGAGACTCCAGTTTGCTTTTCTTACTAGGAGGAGCACTGTCATCCAATTCCTGCTCGAAAGAGAACAAAAGCAAACGAGAAAAAAAAAAACCAACGCTTAGTCATTCCAATGGTTAATATCAACAGGAAAATTTAAATGAATATTACAATACTATGTCACACCCACAGGTTCTCACCCGAACATTTCTGAATGAAGCTCTGCACACAAATTTATTTCCACTATAACACAAATTTAGTTCCACTATAACCAATGTGCTATGCAAATGCACCTTTACTCAAAACAAGGTTACAAACAGAGTACAATAAGTACAGTAATCATCACTACCTAAAAACTTAAAATGAAAAGACTTAGGCACAAACCCTACCAAAACAATGTTGCTAATAAATTATAAAGTACAGGAAAATATGGACAAGATATGCAGTTTTCTCTTTGATTTTGTTCAAAAACCTTGCAACGTCCAGTTTCTGTTTTATAGTTACACACCGCTTTTCAATTACACTCTCCATCAGCACTTGGACCACAACAATTCTTTACCCCTATTGCTTTGGTCAACCATATTTAACTTTAACACACTAGACTGAAATCAGACACTACGATGCAAAAAAATGTCTTTTGGCAGCCTGAAATTTCCGAACAGGACTGCAATAACCCTAAACTGCATTCATAAAAGTTATGCTAAACTTTTGTGTTATAACACTTAAAATGCGCAGTGGTGTGCGCGGTGGTGAAGGGGAGCAGTTCTGTGACTCCTGAGCTGTGGTTGAGCCTTCTGGAGGTGTTGTGGGCCTAACTCGTCAAAACACCGACGAAGGAAGGTGTCCACTTGACAACCCCGATGAGATACTGCACCATCACTGCGCTACGCCATGTTTAGATTCGTAGTCAGTTGGCGATGGTATTGGGGAAATGCTAGCCATTGCGTCGTGGCTAGACAGGCTTACTGTGGGTTGACTGTGGGGTTGCTGTGGTGGTTAACAGTTACAATGAGGTAAAACTGGGCTTAGGGGGAAGGTTAGGTAGGTAGTGGGATCCCCTTTATAGTGTGAGCTCCTTTATTAGCAATATGTGTTTAATATGAATTGAAATCATTATGACAGGACTGATTTTAAACGTACAAAATCCAAAAAAAAAAAGTTTATGAATGTCTTTATGACTCACACCATAATACACATTTCGACTACTCTTCAGAAACTATAAACTGTTTTGATTCAGTTTCTGCTCTTCTTGCAGTTCAGTCCAGGCCTGTGATCTTAACTCACTGATGAACTTTTCCATGACTTTGACTTCATCCGTCTTCCCATTTAGTGCTTTTTTCTACCTGCCCTCCCAAATACATAAATTCCTTACATTACTGGGTGAATTTATTCCTGTGAAATCACCACATAAGGCCAATTTCAGCTGTGAAAGGGTAAAAATACCATTATTTCTTTCATAGAAGGGGACAAATTGGTTCACAGAATTAAAAAAAAAAAGTCACCTCTAAGTAATAAAAGCATCAAAAAAGGTGGTATTATAAATGTACAATCTGTAGAAATAAGTCAGTTGAATCTTTTCTTAGAGAACATGTGTTTCAAAACTATTATTAGATGGAACATTTAGATGTTTTCAGAGCCAAGTTGCCACAGCATATAAAGGAATCACCTAGGAACAGGACTAAAACCCACTGTTAATACAGAACAGCCTTAAAAAAAAACTGCACTTTAAAAGAGTGTTTGCTAGAAAATTTACTGTGTTAATTTCAGGGGAAAGGGTAGAATGAGAAATGACTCGCTGGTACCTGAGTGGCTTTGGCAGATTCCAAGGACGGATCCTTGTCCCCAGAGGACCTGGCATCTTTCTTGCTTGCACCAGGCACTGATGACTCTGAAGAGGGATGGCTCTTGCCTATAAGCCAAAACAAAATCACTTAGAAGAAAATATGTATACCATGTACAGAAAATACAACAGGATTTTATGAAAATGGTGCTGGTTTTGCAAAGTAAGCATGTTACAGCCTCTGTAGTTCATCTTGTTTTTTATTTTTACAGTTATTACAGAGCAAAATTTTAAAGGGAAAACTTACTACAATTTAATTAGCTCACATTCTTCATTACGTTTACTACTACACAACTATATGAACTGGTATGTCTTTGTAAACTGATAAAAACACTGGAACAGCGTTTTCCTGAGATGAGGGTTAGTCTGACTCTTTTCTAACTCCTACAATTCCCAGCCTGCACTTCACCATCATGAAACACGTCTGCATAACACCAAAGGATCATGGGAATCTGAGCATAAAGGGAATCCATCTTTTGATGCAAACACGTGAGTATAAATTGTCATTTCGCAACTAAAATCGAATATGTGGTCTTCAAACTGAACTATGAAAAGTATTGATCACTTACCAAGCCTGTAAATCTGCACATTAATTCCACGTACAAGTCAGAGGACTATTTTTATAGAATACATAAGGGCAACTATCTGTCTAAATACCACAGATATCATTATTGCTTAGAATTACTGTGGTAGCAAAAATAAATAAATAAATAGAAATATTAACAGCTCCAGGTCTCTAACCTTTTCAGGGACAAGCAAAATTAGTGTCCAAGTTGCAGTGCTATCTCCACCTAGTGGTGCAGACGGATACCCGGGGGTGAAGCCGGATACAGGCACTTCCCCCAGAGGTCAGTTAGGGTTTTCCTTTCCAGACAGAACAGAACAGGCTATAGTCCAATACCAGTTGTATGTTTACATGGCTCTAAATCCATCAAAAATGCAGCTTATCTTGGTATATTAAAGAAATTTGCTTCAATAAAACATCTCAAGCATTACGTTTGCAATGTCTCACAAACATGCTACCTAAATATGGCAAAAACTGAAAAACCACTTAAAAAGCTATAGAGACCTTTAATCTTAGTGATGTAGTGCAAGATGTGAGCCGTGATTTTACTAAGGTTAATTTAACTTGGGTTTGCTTTTCAAAGTGCAGCTGCGTTCCACGTGTTCTATCTGTACAAGCAATGTTATTCAATTTTGATGACAGGCATCCACAGGTTATATTAATCCTTTTTATAGCCTTTTCAGTCTTTGTATTCATTGGGACTCAGTACATTATACATTAGATAAAGACACACAGGGCTTTCTTTCTTAAACCTTTTCATTAATATATTATTAATTTTACGTTTTTTCATTAGTATAGTGCTTATGTGAATACCCTTTTGGTACTGCACAGTGCAATGTAAGTGTCCCATACTTGAAAAATTTAAATGTAAATGTTTAAAATTAAAGTTCTCAGATTTCATCCTTCATTGCTGCTTTTTTTCCATTGTTGCATTTTTTTTTGGAGTCAAAACATGTAACTTTTAACTATATGTGTGACTACAATTTAGAATATCCTGATGGATCATCTAAAAAGTAATTATACAAGAATGCAATAGTCTCAACCTCACATTACATTTCACAGTTTGTATGAAACTTGTATCTTTAACTCAACTTACAAAACTACTGTAAGAATAAATTTATACAGTTTAAAGAAGCGTGAAAAACTAGTTAGATGAATGATTAACGTAATTTCTGTGAAGTTTATTCTAGGGATATGTGCCTAAAACTGTCACAGAAAACTGTTCACTATTTTAACCTACTGCCAAACTGAATGAAGCTTCGTAAACACCATCTTGTGGAGAGAATTTTGTGTATCCTCAAAATCTTAAGCACACAGCCTCTTTTGAGCACAAATCCCCTAATACAGGCGCATTAAAAAGTACTGCATACCAGAGACAGTGGGGTTAGAAGCAACACATTAGGTCAGCATAGAAATTATTACCCTAACGTTCACTTTTATAGTAGCAGAGAACTGGGTAAATATCCAGCTACATTCATACTAAAGTGACAAAAGGGTAAGACATGGAAGTGGGTCTGCATGCATGCGTTTGCTAAACAACAACAACAGCACTGTCAGTCAGTTTGAGTCAGTGAAGGCTTCCCATTAAATGACCGTACCATGTTTGGCCTGCTGCAGCCGCTGGCTCTGCTCGGACTGACTGCTCTTGGCATCTGGGCCCAGCTGCTCCTTGTCAGGGGACTGGCTCTGGTCACTCTTGGCCTCGTTGCTATCACTCTGTGAGATGGTAGCAAGCTCTGGGGCAGGGCTGGCACTGCTGCTAGTCTCCTGCTTGACAGGAGAGGAATCTGCGATGGAGCTCTGGTTGCTGTTGTCATCTGAGAGAGAGGGTGGGAGACCTCACATTAAATTACAAAAATAAAACTGCAGGTGTAATTTGTGCCTTTAGTCTAAAATTCTGAAAATTAACCTTCATGCTGTACTATGAACAGAACCTGTCAGCAAAACATGCTTGAATCCATCAGAAAAAACTGACAAAATTTCTAAAATGGTGAGTTTTATAAAGTTATAACAATGAGGCTTACCATGCATGTCCATCATGCCAGGGGAGGAGCTGTTCTCTGGAGTTGTGACTTCTGACCCACACTTCTCATCTTTGCCCTTCTTCTTGTTCTTGCTCTTCTATAACAGAACAGGTCCAGTACCATTATCTGAACTCTTAAGACTGATACTTCAGAACTTAAGAGAGCATCAGAAAAGTAAGGCAAAGCCACGATGCAATCAAAAGTGAACCTTAACAAAACACGATCAATTTTACAAACACTTTAGTGCTACAGCAGACTCACTAGTTGAAATATTCCAAATATAATTTAAAAAATCTCAGTAATAACTGTGTGCTATTTAAGTGAAATACTTTCCTGATTGGAAGGAGTGTAGCATATTTTTACTTCATCAGCCACATACATCACTCTGCTTAGAAGCATATGTTACATCAGTTGAATATAAATAGAATTCTGAGAACATCCTTAAAAGTGCTGAAGTACAGAGCAGCCCAGATAACATCAGGAGGGGGCTGTTCCAATATATTTAATGTCTTTGTATAAACAAAAAAACAACTTGATAGATTTATCAGCATATTATACTGAAATAAACACTTGAAGAGATTCCCCCTGTGACCTGGAGTCACCCATCCAAACTTACGTCATCACCCTTGGGCTCAGCCACTGGGACCCACTTGTAGATTCGAAGGGAAGTATCGCCAACAGTCACCCATTTCTTCTCCCTGTATAAAGACAACCCATATTAACACCACTGCAGTATGGCTCAAGCTTCAGCCATACCGCTCAGCGAAACACTACCTTAGCTAGCAGATACCCGCTTTCTCGCAAGCGTTTGGCTTTTCCTAATATCACGCAACACTGTTTCCCAAAATTACCTAGAACAGTAGAAGCAATTTCCAAAATAAACTGGGCCTTTTCTTCCACTAGGCCCCACGAGAAAAATCGCAACCCGGCATGGCAAACCGGGCGCATTAATTGTCTTGGTGGCACACTGACGGGGGTTGACTTCAAAGCTTCGCCCCTTGCAGGGCTGCGCAGAGGCAGCAGAGCCAGGCCGTCCAGCCAAGCAGTCTAGACAGGGAAGATGCTTGATGGCACTCCATTGTGGCCACTGGGCATGGCTCCAAGTGCGCCGCAGCGTAATGGGGCACAAAGGGCTCGTGGGTACCGCTCCGGGGGATGGCGCGGCGTGGTGCCCGTGACAAAGCGCATCCTGGGGGGGGTCTTCGAAGTACTGACGTGCGCCGCTGTGAGCAGCATGCCCCCCAAGCAGGGCGTCAATGGCGGCCTCCAGCAGGCACACACACCACTGTCTGAAAAACTACTCTTAGCACTAGACTGGCTGCCTCTGTTTGTTCTGAACAAAGTTCTTAATTCCACAGGGTCCTTACTTCCACATTTATTATGTCCTCTAGCCGGGATAGCTGTTAGCTTCAGGTCTTCAACCTCACACTAGGGCTCAAGTGAACACAGAATCAAACAAAATAAAAGAAAAAAAAAACGTTTTTAGTTCGTTGATGCAGACGTGTACGCTGAGCATGAAGTTAAAAATTCAGCGACATGCTAACGTATGTGCTAAAATAATATTTCCGAGCCAAAATGTGCTTTAAGCGGGCGGAAAAGTCGAGAGGACGTTCAGCTGGACGCGCGAGTCGGCATTTGGCCGCGTGGCCGCGAGGGCTGCCCAGCGCGAGGAGGTCGGCTGTAAACAAACAACGGTGGGGGAGAGCGCGCGCGCGCGCGCGCCGGCGCGCTCGGCGACAAAGCGGCGAGTAATGGCGTTGAAAGCGGGCGCACGAGGCGCCTTCGAGGCGCGTCCGCGGCGACGAAGCGGTGTTCCGGTGCGAGCCGTGTCGGTGCGGAGCCGCTCGCCGCTCGCTGCCCGTCTGCCGTCTCCCAGCCCCCACCGCCCGCGCCCCCGACTCGGACTACGGAGCGACCGCAAAGCGCTAAATTTAAACCCGACTCCGTATATATTAAAAAAAAAAAAAAAAAAACGGCTCCGGCTCGAGCGCGCAGTCGTCGCGCGGTCGCTAAGTACGAATTATCGCTCGGTCGCGCGCCCGCGCGCGCTCCCTCGAGCCGGCATTACGGCAGGGCTGCGAACAGCGAGGCTTCATGTGACTGCAACGAAATGGCTTCTGGGTTCAGCCCACATTAACGGGAAGGGGAAAATCCGCTTTAAAAAACGAGCACAAGCGTCGTCCCTAACGAGCCTCGGGTGCGACCGGGAGCGCGAGAGCCGCCGCCGCACACCTGAGCCGAGCGCTCGGTCCGAGGAAAGCCGCGTCGCTGCGACCCTTCCGTCGCCCGATTCTTTCTCGTCGTCCTCTCGCCGTCTCTCCTCCCCCACGAGCTGCCTCTCCGCGCTTAGATAACGAATAAGGGCTGTTTTCCTGCACAAACTTACCATTTTCGTACTTTCTCAATAGCGGCCATAACCCGCTTGATGTCATCTTTCGCTCGACTCCGGGTCTCAGCGCGGACCGACCTGCCCGACATCGCTGCTCTCGCCGAAATGTGTGTTTTTTTCCCCTTCCGAAGCTCGCCGGCAGTTCAGACACAATGCAAACATTCAGCGTAGCGCTTTGAAAGCGGGGAGCGCGCCTGCGCCGAGCGCGGCGCCGAGAGCCCGCAGCTGCACGGCGGAGCGGGAGCGCGGGTACGAGCGGGAGCGCGGGCAGGAGCGCCAGCTTTTGTCGCACTTTTGTCACACTTTTGTGCGACGCAGAGAACAAAGGCGCCGGGCGGCCGCGTCCTCGAGCGCTCCAACTTCGTGCGGGACTTCACGAGCGCGCCGAGCCGTGTCAACAAAACTGCACACCGCGACTTTGGCGTTTTCCCGAATTCCAACAAAACAGCCCCAAATACAAATAATCTAAACAACTCGTTTTTGCATATATTTACATGGTTTGAATTATTTATACTGTTTTATCGATATTCTTTATTTAAGATGAAAAATCAAAATACTTACACACTTTAACATTTCGAAATGGATACATTTACTCATTTCCAATATGAGTAGCGTTTTCCCGTTTCAGGAGCGATTTAAAATACTTTTATAAAACGCAAATGCGATTTTTAAACAGTTTAATTTCACTTTGCAATTTTATAAATCCCACTTATATTGTAGCACTTTTCACTTCCAACATAAATGGAAAAAAAAAACTAAAAATTTAAACGTTATATTTGACACCAAAATGTATATATTGAGTACATATACAGAAATAGTGTCTGAGGAAATGCATGAATAATCTGTATATTTTAATTAAAAAAAAAAAAAACTTCCTGTTTTATAATTTCCAGAGTAAATCTTCTTACAGGTTAAACTGCTCATCCCCAATAACCACAAAGCAAATTAATTTGTATTTATTTGTATGGATTTATTAAGATCAAACCAGCATAGAGACTTCATTCATTAAGCTGGGTACTTTTCACCACAGTAATTCAGGGTAAGTACCTTGCTCGGTGATACTGCAGGATTCATACATCTGTCCTTTGATCGTGAGGCAACGTTCTAACCAGACACCACCAAACTGTACAAATAATCATAACAATTACAATAAAGTATTAAAATAGTTTTGAATGTATAATTGCACAAAACTGACCCCATACTGTGGAAAACAAATTTACTAAAATAAAAGTTACTAAAGCAAAAAGAAAAGCTAACATGAATTCTTCTCCAACACTAGAAACTGCACCGGAGCAATGAAATGTGACACAAGAGGTGAGGAGGACAATGAAAACGGAATGAAAACCTGAGGCACTTCTGCACAAGGGTTCATCACAGAGGTGTCAACACGGTGTCAAACGCTGTGGCGAATCCAGGTTCCGCATCCCAGTGGGTAGCACCAAAGAGTGTGGGACAAATGATTCACACCTCCTTGTATGAGAGCTGAGATCCAGCTGGTGACCCCTCGCCGTGGGAGAATGAGGCCTCCGTGGTGGCTTCTGGGAAGCCCAAGATGTCCGCAGTAAATATGTCCACTGTGAGCTTGGCGGGGAATTCGCTTTCCAGGAGGGTCTCGGGATCTGTCTCAAACACGAGCATCAACATGGTGACGAATGGGGGACACCTACAGTTGCCAAAGCTTCACTTTTTTTGTTGGTTCCATCTACTAAATTACTTGTGTAACTCAAATATCTCTCATTTACATTCCCTGCATTTAAGGCGTAACTTAGGCCCACTTAACAGGTTTAATTCGCTCTGTGAAATCGCCTGTTAGGTGGGTGGGCGATTGTTACACGGAAGTCAAACTGACATTATTTGTAAATGTATTTACAGGCCTACAAAACTACTCGTGAAAATCGCTAAAACATGAAAATGAAGCTATTGTAAGTAATAAAACGATGACACCAGCATATTTTACCATAATTACGGCACACGTTCACCTTACGTTGCCAGTACATTTATACAATATGGTGGGGGTGTGAGAACCAAGGTAGGCCATATTTTAAATAGAAATAGTGTAAAGTGGACTCTCGTGATAATATCATTTAGCATTACTATTATTTTATTAAGTGCGTCAAAAGTATACACAAATAGTCATTCAGGGTTTTCGTTACATTAATACTCCACAATAAAAAACTGGCACATTTTAAGCTGGACACTGGGCGACATGATCCTACCACGGTTTAAATTAATTTGTATTTAAAATGTTCACACAATAACCTGTGCTGTGATACTCGAAGGCGTTACACACCAATACTGGGACGGGAACATAAGGACCGTTTAAACTTTTGAGCCGCGTCCACCCGTTCCTCCCTTGTTATGTCCACTTCCATCATATCTGTGACCGTGACTATGGCACAGCAACCATGTTTGGGTTTGAAAGCAGTACAACTAATGTACAGTACATTTTCACTCTGAAATGGCTCATACAAAGGCAGGAATTTTGCTGCAGAGAGCCAAAGGCCTGTAATGTGAGCTAAAGGGTGTTTTTTTTGCATATTCTGAATTTTTGTTGTGTGGGACTCCACTCTGCAGGAAATGAGTGTACATAAGCAACTACGCAAGCAGTGTTGACATCTCCCTTTTTCGGGCATCTTGTTACAGTACAATGCTCGAACGCTACGTAGAAATCTTATATGGCAGTTATCTCAGGACATAAGCACTCTTCTTAATTATTGTTAACAAAAACCCAACCACAAATTAATATCTTACTGTACCCGTGTGCTCCGTGACTTCCAATTCAGATCGTCCGCCCTCTGGATTTCTCCCCAGTAACGTAGTAAAGCATTCAGCCAGCTCTTGTTCAGTCATATTTTCCCCTGGGCAAAGCAAAATGAGAGGTACAGCAGCTAAAGGGCATTTGAGGTTACAGTGCTGAGGTAACCAAGCCTCTTTCCTCTAAGGTCAGACTGCAGTTTCAATCTCAACTTTATTTGCGACCCTATTGTGTTATATAACTGATGTTGTTGTGCAGCTATTGGGGAATAATGTAGTTCTCCCCGAAACTAATGTACAACTCATAAGTAAAAGTGCGTTTCATCACCAGACGACTTGACACATCGTCACTTAGTCCAACACCATTGTTTCTGCCGGCTTTCATTATGCAAACAGTTGCCTGCAGATTTGATACAAAGTGCATTTTTTAAAAACTTCTCAAAAATCGAGAGGGATTCAGCAGTTCTGAGGGAGAGAGGAAGCCAATTCCACCACACTGGAGCCAGAACTAAGAGCCTGCCAGCTTTTGAGTTTGGTTATCTTGTGTGTGGAATCACCAAGTAACCAGAGGTGGAGGAGTTGACCTTCTTGGGTTATGAGCATCAAACTTTTTTTTTAATAACTTCAATTTAGGCCATTCATTTTTTTAGAGAGGAAAATAAAAAGCAGCATTTTGTAAATGTAAATATTTTAGTGAAAATATCACTATAAGTCAGCTTAACATTTTCAAAAATGAATGTCACTTTTTAAAAAAATAGAGAAACTGCTGACACAAAAGAATGGTGGTGGTAATAATAATATTCAGAACATTGTTAGACCTGTGGTCTGTAGAAGCTCAAGCAGTTCCTCTCTGTTCAAGCTCTGCTCTCCATTCTCATCCTCATCACCCAGGACCTTGAATATATGCTGGATATCCATCCTGGAGATGCCAAATGCTGGCCTGTGGTTGACAAACAGCTTGATGAACTCCTCAAGATCAATGTCAGTCACATACTTGCCAGTCTTTGCATACTGGCTGAACTTGACTTCGTTCTGCATCTCCTTCAGCTGGCAGAGGGAATAAAGGCTTGGGTTAGAATGGTGGACCCTGACTTGGAAAGAAGGTAAAGAACATTCCGGTCCCTCACCGAGAGAGTGAAGGGTCAGTACCTCCTGCTCGGTGGGATAGAAACCAAGGGCTCTCATCATGAAGGGGAGCTCTGTCAGAGGGATCCTGGTTGAGACCTTTCTCGTCTCCATCGAGTTTATTCCATCGGTGCGCAGCTGACAGTAGTAGAAGTAATCTTCCATCTCCTGAAAGATAAAAACACAAGGCGGCTGCTTTAAGCTGCATGTTGTCCTGAGGCTCCTATAGTTCCCTGTCATGAAGGAGGTCCTGTGCTGTGAGTCTCTCTTAGGAAACATGTTCTCAGCTTGGTCAAAGATGTTAATAACCGATAGCGACATTCCTACCTTGAAAAACTCCCCATCTCTCCCTCCATCTAGGAGGCTGTAAAAGGGGACGAGGCCCTGGCCACCAAGAGCTGCTGCAGCCTCCAGAGCCCTGAAACATGGGTGCATTGAGATGATCACATAATATCAACTAGCAAAGAGGCCAAATGTCCATAAGACTGATGCAAATGCTGACTAAGGGATTTAAGTGTTATTAAATTTGAGGTACACGTGTATATAAAAACATATTCAAAATTGCCAAGATGCTGGGCAAAACAACTCATTCTTTAATGAAACCTTGGCTCACTGGAATTCCTTTTGAAACTATGAATGGGTTATCATGGCTATAAAAAAAACACATACCGAGTTTATTTTAACAATTTAACTCAGTAAATATTGAAGCATGAGTGGATTGGAAAAAGTCAATTACCAAAAGTTTTCAAAAACACATGGAGCAACTGGAGTGCGAGCAAGCAAAGCATTGCGTTTCAGAGCAATCAGTTGCTCCAAGGAGCGACGCGAGAACATAAAACACGATGGATATTTTTCAGGCACAACTTCATTCCACAAACTCAACATGTGCAAATATGAACAGAAGTGCGGTACATGCAGATGCCGTTTCAAATGTACATACTGAATATGAAAAGGAACCGGGAGTTGGAGGTAATGCATCCAGATTACCTAACCCTGGTTGTCAGCTGGTTTACGTAAAACCAAAGTAAGGCCGTAACCACGGCTCATCCCCCTTAGGCGCTGAAGTATATTCCGTTTTTGCTAGCTTTTTTTTTTTACTCCTGTCAATGCTCATTTCACCTCATTTATGAGAAAATTTCATGTACAGCAAAGCTTAAAGTGCACTCCATATTGTGGGAGGCTGTGACCACCTGCTGCAGTTAGTTTTAAAAATAGGGCTACAGAATCTCTCGCCCTCCACACTGAGATTCGGCATTAAAAATGCATGCGGTTTTAGGACAGTCTACTTAGCGATAACTGGAATAACCAATATGTGACACTTCAGTGATCCTAAATTCATCCTGTAGTCATAGATAAATTTTTGGTTTAGCAGCCTTCTATTGCCTGCAAAGGAATATATTAGAAATTATGCCAATTTCACAGTTTTTTTAACACGGAATCACAGCCGAGGGCCACCGTTACTAAGGAGTATGGACTCACATTAAGTTGGTTTCCCAGGAGAGGATGGTGTAGTCGGGGCCACCTGCAGTGAAGATGTACTTGCCATCACAGGAGCAGGCAAAAGCAGACACGCCTGCCGGATGGCAAATGATGGCGAAGGACTTGTAGGGGTTACCATCTAAGGGGAGTATCTGAAGACCCACCTGAGTAGAAGGAAAGGAGAAACACTTTTTGTTGGACTAGATACAGAATGCCAGTAACCCCCTTTTGTAGCACCCATACTCTCTTCTTTATTGTCCTTTTGCATGATGACACATGCATTTCTGTTACAGCTTCTTCATGACCACCCAAGACTAGGTTACACCTAGTGTCTCACCACCCTGTAGCCACACAGGTTCATCTACAGTACAAACCTGCATTCGTAAACATCATCATTTTTAGACAATAAAATATATTTTTGTTTGAATAAATAAAGTAAAATCTGTGGGTTGTCAGAACAAGCATATTTGATGTTTGGATTTGGTGAGGAGAAGATGAGGATTATTCATGCACTAATGTGGAAAACCATAAAGGCAAAAGAGGGATGTTTTTCACACCCCTAGCTGACCCCATAACATCCCTGATATAATTATGACACAGTTGCTTCATCCATGTTGTCAAAAAGACAGTCAGGCTCATTGGAGAGCATCTGTCACCTTATCTGTTGTAATGAAGGCAAGATAGCGGGAATCTGGGTTCCCCCCTGTTGACTCATCCAGAATGGTCATCTTTTTAACTGGGGAACCATATATGGGACCCAAGAGCGTCTTTCTGTACAAGAAAAGGAAAAACATCAATTTGCTTACTTATTAAGGCAGCTGTGGTGGAAATAAGTTACTGTCATGAATGTAATGATTCATAAATTTAATTCTTCCAAGTTTCTAATTTAACTGTTATTTGAACACGAAAACAGGTGCATAACTGGAATAGGATGTTAATACTCTTCTGAAAATGTTGCTGTAAATTATCTCAGGTGCTTGTAGAAGACCATCCTGAAACCCTTGATGATCTGACATCTAAGGACACATTCTGTACGATACACTGAGCATAAGCATGGTAGGTGGCCATCAACCTGCACATCTTGCTGGTGCTGTCAAAGAGCTTCAGCTTGTACTGGTCAGAGGCGGTGAGCAGAAAGCTCTCCGCGGTGAACGGTGGATACCAGGCCATGCAGGTGGGCACGGCGCTCTGCTCTATGCGCTCAGTGCTCTGGATGCTCAGCTCACAATGACCGTTGCCATGCAAGTTGTACTCCATCTAGTCAGACACACACAGGAAAGTTAGAGCTGCGTCCATACAGATCAGCTTAACAGATTGCATCCTGTTTCACGTAATCCCCAACCGTCAGTTCTGTTTCTCTTCGGCGTCCCATTTTTCCTAGACATTCCTTAAGAAGACATCTTGGAGCTGATGTCCATGAACAAAAATACTGATTGCAGTGTACAGATGTCCAGATAGACAGGACCATTCCTAGTCCAGTACACCAGTCATTGATCATATTTGTTCTTCTGAAAAAGGAGACTTCAATAGCGACAGTTATTAGTGGGTCATGCAGGGCAGCTGACCAAATTTTAAATTTATCTACAGATGTGCAGCAGTTGTTTCATGTTATTTACACTGTATGGCCAAAAGTGTGTGGATACCTGAGCATCACACCCATATGTGGTTGTTGAACATTCCATTCCAACCTCATGGGCATTAGTATGGAGCTGTTTCCCCTTTTACTGCTATAGCAGCCTCCTTTCCACCAGATTTTGAGGCGCAGCTGTGGGAATTTGTTCCCATTCAGCCACAAGAGCATCAGCGAGGTTGGGCGAGAAGGCCTGGCAGGTGACATTCCAGTTCATCCCAAAGGTGTTCAGTGGGGTTGAGGTCAGGGCTTTTTGTAGGCCACTCAAGTTCTTCCACACCAACTTGGGGAAACCATGTGGTTATGTAGCTCACTTTGTGTATAAGGAGCGAGGCACAGTTATGTTGAAGCAGGAAAGGAGTTTTTTCCCCAAATGGTGGCCACAAAGTTGGAAGCACACAATTGTCTAGAAGGTGTTTGTATGCTGCATGGGTGCGACTGAAACAGCTCAGCTCAGTCATTAGAAGGGGAGGGGTCTGCATACTTTTGGCCATACAGTGTTATGTGCACACATTAAACTGTTCATTTAACTGGGCTGTATGGAACAAATGAGTTCATAAGGCAACAGTGCAGCATCGGTGACCTCACCAGTATCCGGTCCATTCCAAGGGACAGCAGTGTGGGCTGATTGTTGTCCATGTAGACCCCAAAGAGGAGATCCTGGATGGGTTTGTAGTGAGAGCAATAGCGACCCTGGAGTACCCAGACCTTCTTATCATCCTCAGAAGCAAGCTGGAAGACCATCACAGCATTCCCTGCATCCTAATGTAAGGACACAGTTTCTTTAGTTTCTGATGTCATGCCATGGTCCTGTATGGTTTTTCATCAGGAGTTGAACCAGCACAAAATCCAGCAACTACCTCAGCAAGCCTGGCTGGATATAGAGTGTTATTTCATCAAAAGACCAAGACGAATAAAAAGAAAGCAACGAATTTTAGTCTTGAATTTTTTTTTGCTGGAGCATCACTGAGTGATCAAGGAGTTCCACACATTCATCACTGCCAGCGCCAAAGACCAAAACTCACCGCCGTGGCCAGGTAGCAAGAGTCCATGGAGAAAGTAATGTGGGTTATGCAGTTCTTGCTGTACATTAAATGCTCCTTGTCTTCACTCTCGAGGGTCAGTCCTTCAATGACTTTGATGGCCCCACTAGCAAATCCTAATGCCAAGTGTAATCCTTGGTGATATGACAAACATGGAGGTTCAATCAGAGCAGCTTGCGGTTTGTCAGCCACTATATATTCTGTGTGTGTGTGTGTGTGTGTGTGTGTGTGTGTGTGTGTGTGTGTGTGTGTGTGTGTGAGACTGGGGGTTTGCCAGGAACTAAAAACAACTATTTTTGTGTGCTGCATTTTTCTCGAGTTCTGTTTTTGCAGAATACTCTAAATAATAAATCCACAGCAATTTAGGAAAAAAAATTCCCAAAGAAGTTCTTATCGCATTTAAATATTTATATCTCATTTAAGCTTAAATTAGCCATGCAAGTTCCTGATGGCCATCTCTATATCTACGTGCTGTATCTACGTGCTGCAGTAAAGAGCTCTGGTACAGCCTGGTGATGAAGGCCTTTTATCAAGCCTGGGATCAACATGCCTACCTTGAGGATCGTATGCCAAGCACTGGATCAGCTTCTCCTCCTGGAAAACTTTCCTACAGATGGGCTTCTTCTGCTGGTAGTCCCATGTGCTTAAGACACCGCAGTAGCTTCCAAAGGCAACGATGGGCTGAGAAGGATGACAGGCCACGGCATGCACAGCTTCAAAGTCGCCCTGCACCACTGTCTGTGCCAGGCTCTCTTGTGCATTCACATGGACCACCATGGCAGTTGCTGTGGACAGCACAAAGTTCCTGAGAGGGATGGGAGGAGATACAGCTATGGTGGTGCTGGGTGGTACTATCAGTCAAAGCAAGAAGCGCATAGATACAGATATGTGCAGGGTGTTGATCAGTGGTGTAATGGTAATGCCGGTGAGATCTGAAGCCACCTGCTGGGGTCATGAATCCAACCTTAGCAGCAGGGGATAAGAGTGATTATGTTTTCACAGTTTGGTATTAGATTAAGTACAGAGATCCAATTCCCAGTCTTACTGTTTCGAGTGTTGAGTCAGTTAAACTTCAGTTAAACTGCTGCTTTTCTTTAACGCTAATTACATAAAATGATTTAAACAAAGCAAATGTTTTCACTAAAATTGCCGGTACTCACTGGAGAACAAATTGCTTGGCTTCGAGACTGCAGTCCTCAGTGGGTCCAAGTGCAGCCGTGTCCTTCTCTGTGGAGAAGCTGATCGAGATGATTGGGTCCAAGTTGAATTCACTGAACCAAGTGATGAGCTTGAACTGCTGGTCGTAGAATTTGACGTGGCCCCTGACGTCACCTGTGACAATAAAACTGGACGGACAGAAGGCTCATGCTTCAATGTTCCCGGGTATCTCATGAGAGAAAGACAAAACCTAAAAAAAAATTAGGTTGATATTTATGCTTACCTATGGTATTGAATTTAGATCACAGACAAAATATCGTGAGGAAATAGCAGCCAAATATGTGGTTCACCGAAAAGAATTTCATCTTCGCACCACAATCCCTCAGCATATCACCGCTTAGCCGAATTCATTCCAGTTCTCATAGTGGACCAAGAATCAAATTTATTTAGGGAATACAGACAGTTCCTGTGGCTCTCCATTTTGCAACAGTGAAAACTATGTGCAGCAGAAATGCTATTTTCACCAAACAGTTGGGATTTTGTAATGCAAATCACAAATACCAGAGAACACCTCGGATGCTCTCCAGCAGGACAGTCGGCCTACTTCTGTCTGGAATGCTGTGGGAACTGTGGTTCACATTAAAGAATGTTTTCAGTGATGCGAGGAGGAAATGGAATCAGGACCAGATGCTGGGAGGAATACTGTGGAGTCAAATGTGCAAGCAGGTAGGGAGGGGTGGTACAGAGGGAGGGAACAGTGTCTGGTACCTTTCAGTGAGGGTCAGCACTGTAATGCCCTCATCTTGGAGGGGGATGAGCTTGATCACTTCCCTGACATGCGGTTGATGGGTAGCAGAGGGATAAGCTACATCCCACAGCAACAGGTTTCCAGCCATCGTTGCCGAAATGGCTTGAGCGCCTCGTGGACAGAAAACGGACTGACTGACAGAGCCAACCACTTTGCTGAAGGTCTGGAGTAAGAACATGAGGAAAGCAGAAGCTGAAATAAAATCCACAAAGCTTTTGTATCGTGGGAAAATCAAACAAATCACAGCAGAAAAAACTTAATTTGAATGTTTTTTTGCTGAAATTCATTGCAGACAACATGGAAGTCAACCTTATCTGAAATTTCTGGGACGGAGTAATCAAGATGTTCCACTTCCTGTAAGGAAACTCTGTTTGTTACATCTGGCACAGCATGGGTGAAGTCCAAATAAAACTGGTATACAGAAAACATCCTGAAACACTGCTTACCCAAGTGAAAAACAAAACATGACTGTCGCTGTTGCTGAGGAGCTGTTGGTTATCATTAGGATGAAAGAGTATGTGATGCTAAAAGAAGCAAAAATATATATCACAATAATAATAATAATAATAATAATAATAATAATAATAATAATAATAATAATAAATTCTGGGTGTGCACAGGGCTGACTAGTTTGTTTCTGGACATTTCTACATAAATCAAGATACTATCTTAAGCTGTGCTTGTTCTCATACAACTAATGAAATGGAATTTCCTTGTTAATTCTGAGCAAATGAGATAATAGACTGGGCTTCACCTGACGGCCGAGCTCTGGGCTGAGGTCGATCACACAGAGCGGACGTTCTGTGTCGCTTGTCCAATCCCAGACACATGCCCTCTGTTTGAGAAAAACAAATGGCTTACTCATTCCCATAACTGAGTTAACTGGATGCTAAATCATACGCCCGTGCTCATCGCCCCGTTCTTCCGCGTTCTTACAACATCATGTTTATTTGTGTATTAAAAAAGTTACTGTGGATGATGGAAATTTGTTTTAAAAAACATGGAAAGGCCAAAACTTGAGTGTTCCCAGAACTGCCCGTGTTGGAGCTTCTACCAGTGCCAATGCATTTGATCTCTCCAGTCTCACAGACCTGAATGGGTCCGGCACCAATCGTTGCTAGAAGCTTTGAGTCACTTGACAATCCCATGACTGCTACGCCCCCCTCAGGGTGGCAGTCAAAAATTGTCTTCACAGGGATTCTGTAAAAATAAATCTTTGTTTCCCAAATAAAGTCCAGGAACATACATTACAGTATATGGCCAAAAGTATGTGGATCTCCCTTTTAATAGTTGAGTTGAGGTATTTCAGTAGCACCCATGCAGCATACAAGCACATTTTAGACAACTGTGTGCTTCCAGCTTTGTGGCCACAGTTTGGGGAAGAAGCTCCTTTCCTGCTCCAGCATGACTGTGCCCCCTGTACACAAAGCGAACTTCATAAACACATGGTTTCCCCAGGTTGGTGTGGAAGAACTTGAGTGGCTGCCCAAACCTCAACCCCACTGAACACCTTTGGGATGAACTGGAATGCCGACTGGAAGCCAGGCTTTCTCGGCCGACATTGGTACCCGATGCTCTTGTGGCTGGTGGAAAGTCTTCCCATAAATTGGAGGCTGTTATAGCAGCAAAGGGGGAACAAGGCTGTTATAGCAGCAAAGGGGGAACAACTCCATATTAATGCCCATGGGTTTGGACTGGGATGTTCAATAAGCACATATGGGTGCGACGGTGGTGAGATGTCCACATGCTTTTGGCCACACAGCTTCTCTTTGCTTTATAGTCAAGTTTCACAACTCGGGAAAGCAGCCCCAAGCTTTTAAAAATCTGTATTTTACAAAGTAGTGATTACATGATATGTGAAATTATTGCAAATAATAATTAGCAGTATTCAGGGAAAAGCGTACCCTGAGTAAGTGTCCCAGACGATCACCAAGCTCTCAGCGCCCTTGTCTGCTGTCACCAGCCATCGTCTGTCCTCACTCATGCATAGAGAGGAAATAAGACTGCAGTGACCCTGGGAAATAGTGTTAGTTTAATGTCATTATCCTTGTGATCAGGTGATCAGTTATAGAATTTATTGTGTCTCGCGTGTTGCCAAGTGACAGCCCTAAAAACCCAAAGTGCTGACCAACCAGGTCCCTCTACTTTTCAGGGGAAAACATGGATTTTGTGTGCAGGTTCCTGGTAGCTTTCATTAAACACTAAACTCTTATAAGGAATCATTTGTTTTGCACCATAAAGACAGCAAGGAATTTAACAAAATATACATCCACGTTTGATAAATTGGAGAGGGATACTCAGCCTTGCCTGAAGACTGTACTGGGAGTTGGAGGTGTGGTTGTATACCACAGCCACATGGGCAGAGCCATACAGGATCACCAGCTGGTCATCATCTTGCAGGCTGAAGACTGGAAGGGCTTTATTCATTCCAAAAGCCCATTCCAGGGTCTGGAACCACACAGAAGAGCCACCGGAGAGTCAGGAAGGCATGATCAGCTTCAAATTTAATTCATGTCTCCAACTCATACAAAAATTCAGCTGAATGTCTATGTTGCTCCTGACCTACTGCTTTCACCTAAAGTCTCAAAACTAGTCGTTCTTCCACAGAATTAGATCTTATTTTTCATTTATTACGATCCAACCATTGTCATCTAAATCACTGCATGTTTACTACAGCATGTTTATTCCCTATTATATATTGCAATGTGTATATTTCAGTATCACATAAACTGTTGGGTGGAGAAGTCAAGACAAATTTCTCAATTTTGTGGACAATAAAGTAAACAAAATCCCATCACATCAAATTTAATCTCAGTGTGGGATTCTGAAACATTTCTATTGCATCTGAAATCATTTCTGCTGACTCACCAAAGGGTGAGTTTTGGGGTTGGGGGATCTGTCTCGCTCTGGAGAGAACAGCGTCCTGGAGGTGGCTGTGTAGACCTGAGAGTCCCTTAGTTGCTCCTGAGCTTCAGCATCAGGATGGCTGTCCTGTCCACCCTCACGTTCTGTCCCCATTTCCGCTTCAGAACTGTTCACATCTTCTGATTTTGGGGTGGACGCCTCTTCCTCATTATTTGCAGAGCAACTGGGGCTCTGTGTTCCGGTGACAGCTGACATTGTGAGCCTCTCTTTACACTATAAAAATTAAACAAATGTGCAAGAATTAAGATCACCGTGATTGTTTTAAAATACCTGCTTTTGCTCCTCCGATGTCAAAGCTTTGATTACATAATAACAATAGCACCTGATCGGCTTACTATCTCCGTGGGAATCCGGTTAACAGTTTAAACTTTACTTATTTAATGTTCACAAACATTCAACTCCGATATTATCTTTTGTGTAACCCATGCTCAGTTGCTCAGCGCTCTGTATCAGTGCAAAGTTTATCATCTATCATTGTAAGTCACCTTTAACAATGGTATAAACAATGTATTTTCCTGAAAAAGGGATTCTTGTTATTACAGAAGATTTACTTTTGGAGGTAAAAAACAAACCTAGAACAAGTACTGGATATACAAAGCCCCACATCCTGTTCCTCGGTGCTTTAATATGTGAAGCATAAATGATATATAAAGTAATTTCATGTTATTTAGCCATTTTAATAATTAATCTCTAGTGCACTCATCCATTTTTTTGTTATCCTGACCAGCGTCGCGGGGGGGCGAGCCTATCCCGGAATCATTGGGCCTGGGCTCGAACCTACACCCTGGATGGGACGCCAGTCCATCGCAGATTAACCTCTGGTGCCAAATTAAAATAATTTTAAACAGAAATACTATGCCATGCTTCAAAAATGTTATTACCTAACCTGTTTTTTGTCATAATGTAGGGGTTAAGAACAAGCAAAATACAGAAAATATAAGAATATTTAAGAATGAATGCCAGAATTAATAACAGCAAGAGTACTAATAGCAACGATATGATTGGCTGAATTAATAAAGGCGCGTTTTAAGCGGGTAGCTAGAAAACAAGCGTCAACAGTACGGCGCAGGTGAATTTATTTATTTATTTTTAAATAAAAACCGTTCCTGAACTCACCTTCTTCAGCACTTCGCTTTAACGTCACGTTAAACCTCAAAACTCCGACCACAGTAAACACAACTGAGAGGGCCTCCAGCTCGCAGCGTCGCGCTGTTGCCTAGAAACGCGCGCAGGGGATTATGGGTGGAGAGGATGTGAAACTCAGTTGCGCCGAGATGCGTGTTATTAAAAGTTGACCCCCGTTCGGTCCTTTTGTCAGTTTTCATATTCCGTTTTGGGACTATGCAGCCTGACGAGTTTCCTTCAATACACATTTTTCTCCATTTTTTATTAGTTTTTTTCGCACCCTTTATTGTGATGTCATTTAAATACAAGTTTTGGTTTTTCACACACAATAGGTAACAAAAAAGGTTAGAAACTGTACACATATATTTGTTTCACTGTCTTGGTTATGTTGCAAAGCTGTTTATAATGCTTTGAGCATGAAGGCACTTCAGATGTACATTTCTTACTCTTCAGCATAGAAAAATATCAGAAGAAAATGAAACTGCAAATATGAATTTATTTTCTGTTAACAAAGGCCAATCAATCTGACTGCCAGCAATGTTCCATATTATGGTGTGGTTCCAGTTTGAGTTTGCATTATAGACTTTATTTTTTACACCATGACCCCCATTTCCAGATGGCACAGTAACACATTTTTTACAAAAAAAATCAATATATTCCATCCTAATTGTTGTAGTAAGAAAAATTACATCCTTGTTCAGGCTTCGTTTCCGTAACAACCCATGTATAAACAGTGTCTTCCACCAAGTTGGTCTCGTGAAGATTTGATGAAGCTGTGTCTGATGCTATGGTGTTTACCTCCGAAGAGGAACTATGTTACATCTGCAAATAATGAAGGACACAGAAGAATTACTTTGGATTTCTCATGCGTGAAGTATTTTACAATCCAAACTAAGCCTATTAGCACATGTATTTTATTATATTTAAAAACCAAAACGTTAAATAACCTTTTAACAAAACAGTTACAGAATCATTGGTCACTGTTAAGTCCCATTTCTAAGCAAAGTGCACACAATACCTCAAGACTAGTAATACGTCCTATAATCCAAAAGTGAGAAACAATGAATACATTTTTGTTTTAATAAAAAAATAAACATCATAGTCCACACAATAACACACCTGTAACAATCCACTAAAAATCTACTTTATTACAACTCCAGGAAGCCACTGTATTGTTTTAGAATGTGTATGTGGGTGTGTGTAGTCCAGATATATATTATCACCAGGTTTTTCCTCTAAATGCTTTACCAGTCTCTTAAGATATTTGAAAACTTGTTTTGATTTACAGAATATATTTAAATCTGCCTACCTAAATGTACGTCTTCAAACCTTAATCACCCATTTGTGAAGAGGCATAACTGTTTGCGACACAGGGTGTCTGTGAAGCTCTGGCCTTTTTTGAAGCACTTACCCCAGCAGGCCTCTCCCCGACCACTGCTGAGGTGTCAGGCACAGGTGGACCCTTTGACCACTGCGCACCACAGTGACACGCAAGGGTTTCTGTAGATTGGAGGAATTAGGGAAACAAAACAATGCTTACCCTGGGTTTTGAGGCAGAATAGGATGAAGTATGAATTATAAAAGATAACTGTCAAAAATCAGATTATTATTACATACAACATCATTTTATAAACTCTTGACACAGGTTTCATTTTAGACATGTACTCCTGTCTCCGTATTTCACCTTCAATCGGTGCATTTGCGTGTGTTGTCTGCAAAATTTCACAATGATGAACAGCTTTAACAGTTCAGAACACAGATCTAGATGCCACTTTAGCAGAGGTGCCACCACAGTTGTGCCTTTAATCAAAATAAATTGGCAAATTATAGTCACTGAGATTATTATACATCAATTTCTCAGCTAACAGAGTTCATTTGTTCCATGAAATAACCCCCACTGAATGAACTGCCATTGTGAGGGAGCTCAATTAATGTTTTCTTTTACAAATATGAAGAATTGTTACCTGTTATTACAAAACTAAGATAAAAAAAGTATTTCTGCCTGACAACGAGGTACTATGCAGCGTTAGACAGAAATATTTGACATCAAGATGTTCATTTGATTGTGAGATTAATGCTTTATGACTATTAGTGAAGGATTATTCACATTATTACAGGTTTTTATATGACTCTGGCTTGTGTGCACATGGCTGTAGCAGCACAAACGAAGGAGGGCGTAGGGGTAATGTCCTTGTCACTGTTTTAGTAAACCTTCCCAGCAGTAGGTGGGAGCATATCCCTGAGAAGCAGATCATAGAACGCACCCAAGTCAAAGAGACTCTACCCCCCCAGACCTTCCCTATGTCATGTACCTACCTGACATACACCACCTAACATCATGTACAGTCAGAGTAATTTAAGTAATTAAGTTAGCGTGATTACATTTATCTACTTTTTAAAAATAGTTTTAAATGAAACAGGATGAGATGAATGTAGAGATTAAAATGTGTGCTAACTTTGAGGTACCAGACACGTCTGCTGTCCAATTTGATCCATGAGGGGCAAAAACAGCAGCTACAATACATGGTTTTATAGTTAATTTCTATAAGGATTCTGCAAACCTAGGTTTGAACCCCACCTCCTGCTGATCAAGCTACTTTCCTGAACTGACCCTGCTACATAAATGGATAAATCTTTGGATGCAGCTGAACACTGCAAGTCACACTGGACAAAATTGTTGCATTAATGATGCTAAAACTGCTGTCAGTCTGTCTTTAAACTGATATTAAGGGGTAAAATTGTTATTCGCAAATTGCCAATATAATTTTAAGTTGTTTTCTCATGCAGCTGTACACAGATAAATGAATATATTGTGTTTGATCATTTTCTTCAATGTCCTCATGAGTGTTTGTTCCGTGTTCAGTTTGTTGTTGCTGTGCTGAACTAATAACCAGGGACCAGAGTTGTCTGAAATCACCTCTGTGACAGGGTTTACTCCATGTGCCTGTGTCGTACCACTGTATGTTGCACCATTGTCAGTATCCTTCTAATGATGTATATGGCCATAACATGAATATATAAAAGACCAGAATGCCATTGTACTGAAATGTTACTCCACCATCTGAGAAAAACTGTATATATTTATACTAGCTGTTGTTGTGACTTTTCATTATATGGCAAATCCATCATGTGAAGGATGGGTGTAGCTGTAGACATGTATTTACCATAAACTTATGTATGCCACTGTGGATACAAATGTCTGCTAAGCAAATTCATTAATAAACAATAACAGTAATTCAAATGATGGGTGAATTCTTGGGCTTATATACTATAATTACCTTCTAGAACTTTAAACAAGAGTTTCCTGTATATTCATAACATTTTCTATCGAGTCATTACTGTGTATGCATATTTGTATAAACAATATGTAAATTTATATGTGTGAAATACAACTAAAAACACAATGCAGCACTTACCCCTTCACTGTGCTGGACCACAGAAGCAATATTCTGTAGGTTCTGAAAGTTTTCACTGTTAACAGAGCCAAACTCAATTATCTCATCACCAACTCGCAAGTCCTGAGGGTGAGAAATACAAGAAAAGTGTAAAAAAACAAATACTGCAGGTTTGCATTGGTTCTACATGCCTTGAATTGGGTCATATAACTAATTGAGGCAATTTTATTTTCGATTTCTTTTATTAGGTGTTTGAAAGGTACATGATCCACAGTGACATTGAGGAACCTACACACTGGCTTGCTGGGGAGCCCTGTGTGACTGTGTCAACCCGAGCGAAAGGTGGAGGCAGGCTGGTTTCCCCTGATGGAGGCCTAGCCTGAGCCTCTGCTTGTGCCTCTGCCTCATCCTGCTCCCGCTTGGCCCTTTCCCGCGCATGCAGTTTGTGGAGGGCTTCCTCGATCTCCTGCATGATCGCTTTGTGGTCATTCTGTAGACCTGTGCAAACATACAAAAACCACACAAATCACAAGTCTGTCTTACAAAGAATATTTTTTTGGACTCAAAAAGTGAGTGTTTTCAAGGTCAACACAAAGAGTTATTATTTACTTGCAAACTTTCTCCTTGGTGATTTTTATCATCAATTTGAAAATGATTTTACCCATTTGTGCAGCAGAATAAGTACATGCAGACATGGGATTCAGATCAAGAAACTTAATTCAGACTACAAGGGAACAGCCCCAACCGCTATGCCTCACAGTGGCCGGGCTCTTCGTGCCCTCTACAGCCACATTCCCACACAATGAAGCTGGGAATGGGTCTTACAGGTGATGTTGTGTCTTGCTGTCCGGACTTGGTACAGGTCCACATCGGCCCGTGGGTAGCCCTCCATGTCCACTAAGGGACCCTCCATGTCCAAGCCTTGCTGTGGAAATTCAAAATACGAACCACAAACAAAACTCAGAACTGATCTCCTCTCCCTGTCACCTAAGACAAACCGTATGAGAACAAGGCCTTTACAGCGAAAATAATGTAAACCTATTTTATTGAGCTGGAGATAAAGTCGACATATTCAGAGCATTAACTATATCCCAAAAAAATAAATACATTTCAGCTAAATGCGTCTCGTTTTAGCCGTGAGTCCAACATTTTACTGAGCCGCTTGGTGCTACTTTGCAATGGTCTTGAAGCTTAACAGTAAACATGGTAGAGCATCGGCTAAAGGCGTTTTGCATCAACTCACATCTTCCAGAACATCGTAGTACGCTTTAATTTGTTCTTCGATCTCGTCTTTCTTTTTGATAAGACTTTGAACGTCCTCGATCGTTATAGGGGAGCTCGGATCTGTGTTCTCCTCAGTCATCCTCATGTCAACATTACACGGTAGACGGAAGAAGGACAACTACGGGTCGGGAAAACGGACAAAACTGTTTTATGAAAACGAAAATTGGACTCGCTCAGCTCCACGAATGCAAACGGTTTTGAGTGAGTCAGCGATACCGAATTCGTGCTTCGAAGTAATGCATTTCATTTATATTTCTACTTCTTTCGTCACTTCTATTGGTGAAAAATAAGGGCTTGGAACCAACTTAATTCAAATCGTCTCCGCAGAGTTTGCAGAGTGTATTTGGCGTTAGCGAGACTTGGTGATTCTCATGCCATCAGTAGCGGCGTCCAGTTTCCATGGAAACCCAAGGGGTGACAAACATATGAAAGCAACCAGATAAGAAATATTGAGGCTTATGTGGAGGCTTCAGATAATTTTTATGTTCAGTAATTTTAAATTAGTTTTTATTACAGCTCAACGTTTGAAAAAATAAGCACATTTTTTATTGTAGCTGTAACATAGATTTTTACACATAGAAATCCCCAAGGCAGATGATGCCATAATACACAAAACAAAAATAGTAGGTATAACGTCAAAAAATGAGAAAATCTGATGAAAGAAAGAGATTTTAACCTGATATTTTATGATTACCCAGTGTTAGGTTTATTGTTAAATTTTCAGTACAGTACACACCCTCTTCCACACTAAACAGAAACATTAGACATCAATGAACTGCCGTCCACCCTGTAATAGAGATACGAGTTTGGCCAGGAACCACAAAGCAGCTCACATGGGGTTTTGCCTGTATTTACTGCTCTCCGTTTGGTTTGGGGGGGTCCTGCTTCAACGAAGCGTACTGTAAGTAGGTAATGACCAAAAATTCAACTAAAAGACCCAGGAGAGCAGTAAAGAGAGAGCAGCCCAACAGTTCACCAAATCCATTTAATGATACATAGGTAAACACACAGTTATGATTATATAAATTCTTCATTAAATCTGGGAAGTTCATTTGCACATAAATGGTTAAGTCTTTTCAACAACAGTTGATAAGCATCTGTCCTTACACCACTTTACAAGAGGTAATGAAGACTAAAATCCACGAAAATACAATACAGTCCTTCATTAGTGCTCTAGAAAAGTAATACTTCTTCCCCATAAGGTCAAAATTCTTCCAAAAAAAAAAAACAGGCCAATCTAGATCCTCCACATGTACACAAGTCTTGTGATCCAGAACATCTTGACCATAAGCACCCTTTGACTATTATGTAGTTTTTACCACCAGAGAGGTATTACTTTGCAGGGACAATTACACTGGTGTGCAAGGTAACTTGAGGTTGCAGCCAAGCATGTGGGAGGGTGTGATCCCTGAAGAGAACATCACAAAGAGGAGTAGAGAGAGCATGTCAGCTCAGGAAACTGCAAACCACAGGCACTTTGGCTTCTGACTGCAGACAACACAAATACATAGACAGTATCAGTTCCACTTTTCAGGCACCTTAAGTGGAGAAAAGAGTTCTTAGTCATCAGTAACGGTTCCATACATGCAACAGATTTACGCCACATGAGGTGAGAATCCTGTATTGGGAGAACATTCACTCCTACAAATCTTTACTACACACTAAGGACAAACAATTTATTGGGAAAGGCACGTTCACCACCATAAGGTCAGGAATGTAAACAGAAGGTTGTGCTTCATAAACAGTACAGATTAAATTTTAAAGACACTTGCAAGACATAGTTTTGGTTTCAGAAAGTGCTGTGGTGCACAAATATCACACTATACAAATATATCTTGACCAGAGCGTTCATAAATGGTCCTACAACAGGTGGTAGAAATTTAAGCCCTTCCAGAACTGTTTGATACACATTTCTTGTAAGTAGCTTTTCACATATGCAAGAAAAAAAAAAAACACAAAAGCCCAAGCAGTGTTAGTGCCCGAGTTTCTTTCACAGTACCCCAGGTTGTACCCATAAAGTTGTATTTAAGAGAATTCCTGCCACAGACAGTATGTTAGTTTGCTGCTGCAGTGCTGCTAGAATTTTGCAGTGCTAACTCATCATGGTGGTCCGGCACAGACTGAGCTGTAGGAAGCTCTACATGCCCTGCAACTGACTGTGTTGTCATCTCATTCTTATGAACTGAAAGTGAAGGAGCTGCAGGTTTTTCTATCTCTGCAGACTCTGATGGAGAGACAGGTTCATTCAGTGGAACTCGTACTCTCTGGGCAGTGACCCCTTGTGCCTGTGCTCGGCGTGAACGGGATACAAACTCATCCACCTGAGCCTGCACAGACTGGACCCATTGCTGTAGTTGATCTTGCAGGACCTGGATCCCTCTGTCCACTCTTTCTTGTCGAACCCGCAGGTCCTCCAGCTGCTCTCGTGTCTCCTTGGCCCTCTGCTGGCCCTGACTGGAGGTGTCCATGCCACATGGAGCCAGTGACCGGCCCTGCATGTAACCTTCAAACTCCTCTTGGGTGAGGTTGAGTGCTGGCCCATTCAACTTCTCAATGAATGCTACAGCACAGGACTGAGGAGAAGCACAATGCATGCATTAAATCTACCCCAAACAAATAAAACACTTGATGCCAAACAAGTTAATATAAGAATAATAAGACAATTCTAGGTGTGTTATGGTCATTACAGGTCTGAAAATGTACTGATAAATACTATCAACTGCATCACACACAAATTCCTTCTTTCACGTGATGCCAGCTGATTTCATTGTGTTGCTTTAAAACTATACTGGCCACTGAGGCTCCAGTTTTGTAGTTCTCCTGAGGCAAGACATTCACCATAAAATATGTTGGGTTTTGTTGATAACATCTGTGATTCTTCTCATGCTTTCTTGCCACCACTGGTCTTTGAACATTATTTCAGCAAAAATGTCACAGTGACTCCACTCTTGAGCGTTCTCACTCTTCTGTGCTATTTCGTTTTTTTTTTCTCCAAGCTACCAGATAATTCTCTATTTCCTTACAAATTTGCTCTAAAATGTCTGCAGACACTTTTCACTCCCATTTACCTTTTCCAAAGTTATCTTTTCAGGTTGACCACCAATTCTGTGAATTAAGTATAAATAAATGGAGTGGGTAATGTGTATGCTGGACACAAAGCTGAGTTTGGTTATTGCATTAGGTGCTTATAAAACATACTGTCAACTATCCACACAGTAACCTGGTTTCTAATCCTTCTAAAACCAGCTTCAGCCTGTATAAGCAGACTGTTTAAACAGCTCCTGAAAACTGCATGGATGGAAGGATAAATAAAAAACATCTGCGCTTGGTTTTTTGTAATAGCCATTTTGCCATTTGTGTTACACTCCACAAATTCCTGTGTGTCAGCATCTCCTTCTTCACTCACCAGGTTGGTGAAGTAGTAACCGCTCTCCCCAGCCATCAAGCTGTGCGGCAGGCCGAAGCGGATGATGTACTGCATGTTGGAGTGCAGCCGTGGTGGATTGGCCTTCAGCACCACATAGACCAGGCCTGACAGGAAGTCATCAGCATTGGCCGGTTCGTGATTCAAAGAGGCCAAAGCCTGGAATACATTCTGGCAGGATTTTGAGACACAGATCAGTTTGTCTTGGGGAGCGCGCTTTGCATCCATCTCAATTATAGCTGCCAAAAGGGAGGAGACAGGAGAAATTTTTTACAATCAGACCAAAAATATCAGCATAAAATATATCAATGATAAACCAGTTATTGTAATGTGAACAGCAAAACTTTGTATACATGCTGTTTCAAAAAGTGTCACAGCACGTTCTGATGTTTCAAAAGCAGCAGTCATTGAACTGTTAATACAGATGTTTGCAAATCTATTTCTCAGTTTACAGAAATCTAATACCTGTGATGGCTGGTAGGAAAGGGTCACCAAGTGTCCACTTTTCTTTAGGAAAGGGGACACCCAGCATCTGAGGTGTAACCCAGTTGAGTGCCCTGTCATTTTCAAACATATGTGTCAGCTCAGCCACATGACCTGATACAAACTGATATCTTATTCCATATCACAACTAAAGGATTCAAAACACAAGTTACTAAAATAATTCATATAAAAACAACAGTGTTTGAAATACTAACTATTAATTGTTAGAAACATATTTTAAACAAATGAGAATCTTGTGCTGCATATGACATTAGGCCTGCAGATACAAACACCTAACCATAAACCTCACCAGGAAAAAAGAAAAGTGAATGTCAATAATCAAGCAACATGGCTCTCACTTGATCCTCCTCTGCAGCGCTAGATCCTTCTGTTCTTCATCACAGCTGTCGTGGCAGAAGACCCACTTGTGGAGTCGGGTCATGATGAGTTTCTCAATGTGCGCCATCATCTGTGGAGTCTGCTCCTCTGAGAGGCCTGCGCATGGCATAGACACTTTGCTGCACTTATGGACATACTGTACAAAGCAGTGCACACCTATTTGGTGTCATTTTTCCACCTGTTTCTCCCACAGTTTAGTCATCCATATGTTGAACACAGAGCAACTTCATGTCTGTTAGGAACCAGAGAGTAGATGGCATAAGCGTCTCCAATTAATATCCGTCAACTCTGCCTTTGTTTTGCACTGTGAGTTGGAAAGTGATTGTGGAGGATGTGTTAGTGCAAAGACAAGGACAGATGCATCCTTCAATACTGGCAACTGATATGCTCCCAGTGTCTGAGATATTTATTAAGACCATGGGCTCCCGATGTCTCTCAGACAAAAATACCGTTTTGTTTCACCACATAGGCTCTCAGTCCCAATGGAAGACGGCATGCATGCATGGCTCAGCTTGTGCCCAGGTAAGACACCATGGTACACAGACAGTTCAGTAAAGTTTTGAATTCTGAAATTATATACATGGCCAAGTTTTTCTGTATGCCATGTAATATATTGGAAATATCAGCACTTCATTTTCACAGCAGTGTAATACAATGACGTTCCATTGAAAAGGCACAGGTATTCTCTTTGTAAGGAGGCATTATCCTCAATTTGTTTAAGCCACATAAATTAGTATGATATTTGAACAAAGATACTTTTCAGCAAATCTTTACACAACAACATACTGTATGTGAATAAGTCTCAGCAAACCACAAAAAACAGAAGGCTTAGAAAAACACTGGAATGCTAAACTATGCTGCACAAAGTACAAATTAAAAAGTAAATTCAACTTCCAACACTCTAGAATCTCACTTATATAGATAATGCTGATGAGGCAAATGCCATACTCACTGCTGAAATATTCAGCAATACTCTGGTAGAAATCATGCACCAGGTCTGACTGCTTCTGGACCGGCAAGTCCTACAAAGAAAATGTACAACTTGTGTTCCTTCTGTACAAAATGTATGTCACAGACAAAAACATGATGGTGGGGACCTTACATGGTAGGCCTCCATGGTACTGAGGAAGGCAGTGCAACGAGACTGCAGGCGCTGGGAGAAAGGCTTGCGCAGGAGCTTCAAGAAACTGGTGAAATCCCCTGGCTCTAGCTTTTGGTAGGCAATCAGGGCAGCCTCCTGGGCCTCCAAAGGATCTGCAAACAATTTTAGGAAGGGATCAAATGAGACCTAGAATCCTCAGGATCAGTCATCACCCAGCTCATTTATTACATTAAGTCTCTGGCAACAGCAGTGTTTCATGTAAAGAAGTATGAAAATTATGGCAGTAAAAAATAAACAAATAGGAAGACCTTTTCAACCATAAAACGTTGTAAATCATCCATTTGTAACATGAAAACCCAGTGTGTACCATGAAAAAGAAAAACTGAAGAATAACCTTGTCGCTTCGGGGGGGAAGGTGTGCCCCAGAAGAGTCGCCTTACAGTGTTGACCCGCCGTCCCTTCTCAATGCTCTTTTTCTCCTCAAACCTTGAGAAGGGATTAGGAAGCTCCTCACTGCGGGGTGTGTGGCCCTGAACCTCGACACTGGATGCATATCAAAAACCAACGTACACAGGAGAATCACTATGCGATTCTTACACGATATTCTCAGGTCAAAAAAACTTCATAGAGTGATTCTTAACCTTACATACTGGTAGGAAATTCTGTCTTTTCTTTTAACCATGATCAACAACCATACAGACAAAAAGATAATTAATGCAGGGTAATAAACGGCTGAATCCAGTGATCAAGTGGTCCATTACAATAAACACCCACATGCGGTGTCACCCAGCACTTCCAGAATTTAAGCTAACAGTAACTTGTGCATCTCATCAATGAACTGTTGCTACAACTGTATCCATCAAACAGTGAATATATGATCAGTTACTGTCCTACAGTAATTAGAATGATTACAGCATATGTACTCAATGCAAAGTGGATCTGAACAGAAGGTTGACAAACATCAATGCATAAGTGGACCACGGTCTTACTTGTTCTGCTGTCTGTCTGCATGGGCACTCCGGGTGCGCTCACGCCAGCACTTGGAACAGTAGCCTTGCCATGCAGGGTTGCCATAGTACCCGCAGCCATCCTTGCAGAGGAGCTCAGACTGGCTTACATGGATTCCTCGCTGCTGGGCAGCCTGCATGGTCTTACCTGAAAGCAAGAGACAGAAAAAGCCTTTTACAACATTTTATCATCCATATGATGAAAAACTGAACTGTTTAAACTAAAATTCTGTAAACCATTACGTGTACACATAAAATATGGTATATCTGTACCAACATATATTGTTTTGCAGATATGTCAGTGCTCATTTGTAACCATCTCAGTGCATAACACTCTTACCCTGCAAATATATTGGCAGGCTTGCAGTAGGATATATTAAGGCTGCAAGGGCTCAAAATTAAAAGTTAAAAAAAATAAATATAGTTTATAATTTTGAAAAGCATTTTAAATAAAACAACGTACCGGACCAAATAGTGTATTACTGTTAGTGTTTTCTGTGGGAAAGAAATGTATAGACTGTTGCATCCAGCTATTACTGCTGAGTTCAGCTGATGTGTTGCATTGGTGTACATGCAGTATCCTGCAAAAAAACATACAAAAATACAGTAACTGCCACTTACAATTACAACTTTTTTCATTCAGCAAAGGCATAATAAGATAAGAAAAGCAATATAAAAACAAAATGCAAATGATGAACCATTTCCTCCCACCTTTTCCTCCTCTGTGTTACGGTTTGTTCTATGCAACTAGTGTTTTGTTTTGTGTGTTTTGGCATACAAAGTGTGAGTCTTTGCAGTACAATTCATTTTTTATACTTCCGCCTTTTTTCAAGTTCATGTATATTTAAAAATTGACCACACAATCTAAGGTGCTTCATCAAACAGATTAATTGCTAAATACAACAAGCAACACTGCACAGCAAAACAGAAAGAAAAACAGAAGAAGAAAGCTGAACGGAGCCACATGCTTTCCAGTTAGTTAACTATGTGACACGTCCACATTAGGACATTTGTACACAAAACAGTCGTATACGTTAAATCTTATGAAAAAAATGATCCCCTCTTTTCGTTTCATATTAGCATCATTTAGCAAAGCCTGGGTTCGTGCCCTGAGAAGCAAATTCTGCAGAACACCTTTCGGTGGTTTATGCCAAAGAGTTTCCCCCTGGTGAAAGACACAAGAACAACAGACCTGAGGCAGAAACAGTCAAGTATTTTCCCAGCGTCATCAACCTCTTGTCTTTCAAAGGATTACGTTTAATATTTGCCACAAATATGGTTTGAAATTAAATAAAGGCATCTATTAAATACATATGTATAATAGACTTGTTTTCACTGCTGTTTATTTTCTCAATCTGTTTGCAATTAATTGACAACTGCACATCAGACACCTACAAAGGTATTATATTAAAGAGTTAAAGATTAACCTTGAATAATAAAGATTTACCAGTTTTTCTAAATAGAAAGTTTGATTATGGCTTTTAAATGTTGTTAACCATGGAGATGGCGCATGTCAAGTCATTCCGAGTGCCAAAGACTGTTTAAAACGAATGGTGAAGCTAAGTAACTAATCTTAAGATTAAGGGTACTTACTAAGCTATACAAAACATCTAACTTAGCCAGAAGCATCGCCTCCTTATTTTTATAACTATTGTGAGCTGCTGAATGCATGACATATAAAAGAAGAGGGATAGGGAGCGTAGTCTCGACACTTATAGACATCGCTATAATTATCTACCTCAGATTTTTTGTCTCGTTAGGCAGTAACACATTCTAAATAATACCATATACAATAGCAGATCACTACATAAAGAGCTATACAATTTGCACAAGAGAAAAATAATAATTTTAGGAATACTGGAAAGCAGCCAGTTATAAATAAATGTGTACTTACTGCTTCAGTAATTCTTCTTTTCCGTCTCCGCATTTAACCCGGAAGTACTTTCGCAAAGTGGTCAAACCGGCCGAAATGCATTCTGGACAAGTTTCGTGCACCTTTACATGGAATGATGTTCTACAATAAGTTTATGTGTACACCCAAAACAATTTTACAAATGTTTATTTTGCCTTTTTTGACCTTTTCTAGAATAAAAATAATAGACACCAGCATCAAAAATGTAAAGTGGTTTATTAAATCAGTTTATGTACATATAAAGAATATTCAAAACAAGTATTGAAATCAAGTATTGGTCCTCCTGTTTGCACTGAGCATAATAAAGTGCTCCACATACTAAAGAATGTGGAACATTAAGACATGGCACTAAGGTATACCTTGTGGAAGTCTGTGTAAGGAGCTCTCATAAACATTATTCACATTGACTGTATAGTTTTTGGCCAATGAAATGACTGGGTCACATTGCTAGCTTCAGCTTTTTCTTTTTTGGCTTCACCATCTGTGGCAGTGAAATTTTGAAGGCAGTCCTAAAACAGAAACAATTTTTTTAACAACAACTGCAAAAACAAGTAAAGTTCAGTTATCAGTGAAAAAGTCTAAGAAGCAAGCATGTATTGTGCTGAACTCACTCGCATGTTGTGCAGATCGGGCTGAAATTGCAGAATACTTGGAGAAAAGAAAAAATACAATGTCAAATGTGCATCAAAGCCAACAATAACAATTACACCATTTCCCTCTAGTTTTTCTTATTAAACATTTCACACAATAAAATTAAGCAAAAGAGAATATTATAATTCTAATTGTAACAACTGCAGACTATGCAGAAAACAAGATTTCTGTAACATACTTGACAAACACACGGAGCAAACATAGCCTATTTCAATGAGGTTGCGGTGGCAGAAGCAGGCAGCCCTGTAGTCTACATGCACTGGTGGAGGCAGGACTAACTGGGAACGCTGGTCAGCATCTGGCAGGAACACCCACTATCCGGAACACACAGACAGAACAAAAAAAAACAACAGGGTGTATAGTTTTCCAGGACTGATTAAAAAAGATTTAGATTAAACGTTATCCAACATTCTTGTCTCCAACATCTGCATCCTTACCAGCAAATACTGAACCAGAGCAATTTTCTGGGGAATCTTCAGGTACAAGCCCCCTGTTATGTCACAGGCCTATAAAAACAAAACAGCAAAGTACATACTTCACATCCATGGAATCCCAATTGCTACAGTAGTTCCCAGGTCTGAAACGCAGTACCTCTCAAAAGGGATTGTATTAAGCGACAACAGTAATACAAACAAAAATATACTGACTTTTTGACTTACAACCAGGTTAGGGGCTGTCAGGTCATAAGTCAAACTGGTTGTAAACTGGACAGACTTGTGACAGACTGATTATTTCCAAGTGTCCAGTCCACCATATGGTAACTTTTTCAAACATTAGTCAATGTTTTTGTATTATTTTGCTTTATTTCTGGCCACAGTTTAGTATATTATTCATACCATTATTAAATAATTTATAACCAAATTTTTTACCAAAGTTTTATTTTAAAAGATAGAGTAAATTCATAATTTTTAAAAAATACTTCAGTATTCAGTGACCTACAATAGCAATATGTGGTAAGTGGCTTGATCCTTCTGCAAATGTCCTATCGGTAAACCCAAGACGGGCACATGCACATGGTTTTCGAAGTGAGTTTACTTCTGTGAAATGCACAATAAAGGGATGATGTGTGACATAACACTCATGAGCACAACTAACACTGTGTGTTACACAGTCTTTTAGTTGCAAAAGGGAGAAAGGAGAGGGGAAAGGCCATGTCGGAGGAGGCATGAGAAGATGGTTACTGGCTGTGTATGGGCAGGGAGGATTTGTAGCACACAGTCTAATATGGTGTTCACCTCACATAATCATTATGCTACTACTGTATGCTCTCCTTAGTGGACTGCCCAAAAAAGAAATAAATCATCTCCAATCAGTGCAAAATGCTACAGCTAGGATCTTAACTAGAAAAAAAAATACAATCATATCACACCAGTATAGGAATCTCTGCACTGGCTACCAGTCCCCTTCAGAATTAATTTCAAAATACTTTTTATGGTCTATAAGGCCTTAAATAATCTTGCCCCGTCATATATAGTCGACTTTCTATCTTCCTACAACCCTTGTCGTGCCTTAAGATCTTCCAATGGTAATCTGTTAAAAATCCCAAAAGCGAGGCTCAAAAGAAGTGGGGAGGCAGCTTTTTCCTATTATGCACCGAAATTATGGAATAATCTTCCACTTGAGATTCGACAGGCCAGTACGGTGGCACAGTTTAAGAAACTCTTAACCCATTTCTTCACTTTGGCCTTTGCTCCACCACTGTCATAAATGCTTTTGTTATTATACTTCTACGCCTTAATACACTGCATGGACTTGCTCCTGTTATCCTTGATCAAGGAACCATACTAATCTCTGCTAATTCCTGCTGTTTCTCTTTTTTTTTCGGTTCATCTGTGGTGGCGCACTATGCCACCACTATCGAAAACCAAAGCCCCTGCAATCACCAGCAGGGAGGCAGATGTCCCAGACCACCATGTTTCAATCATCAACATAAGGAGCAGAGTGACCAACAAAGACTGGCCTATAAAATCTAAATGTTAGATAGAATGCCCAGTGGGGGTTAGGCAGTCTTTGGGCATTGGAACCCCTGCAGAGATTTTTTTTTTGTTTTTTTCTGTCCTCCTGGCCTTTAGACCATATTTGATCTGTACATCCATCTTGTTTTATATCCACCATTGCCCCTTTCTCCTTCTTTTTTGTACCGTCTCTTTCTTACTGTTGTCACTCTATCCTTGTAAAGCACTTTGAGCTACTGACCAATGTATGAAAGGTGCTATACAAATAAATGTTGTTGTTACTGTATGTCACACATGCATACCACTGCATTTCCATAACATTTTCTTAACGTCTTCATCTGTTCTGAGCACTCACTCTTATCTTAGTAATGTATTTGCTACTGTATGGCTGTTGGCAGACACTATCGTTATGCTATGATGTTGTACATACAGTGTTCATTTCACATTACAAAATGTTCATGCATACATGTTTCAATTACATACAAGATGCCCATTGGCTTACCAGAATTCTGGAAATGATTAAAAATGAATTTGACAAATTTGGTCCATTTCATGCTTTAAATTATTACAATTATTGTCACATATTATAATTTTTTTTATTGACTGTCGTAAGTTTGAATCCGTCATATGTCGAGGACAACCTGTACGTGAACATGAATCAATAATTCTTGCATTAACCCTTCTAATATCTGTGCACAAAATCTGAGCTGTGCATTTGGCAGAGGTTTAGAATCAGAAGAGCGCTCACACCACAGGGAACATACCTGCTGCAAAAGACCAGAGTCAGCGGCCAACACACAAGCATCAATTACGACATTCTACAAAAGAAACATAAAGCAGTTACTCCAATCTGAGCTCAATTCATGCAAGACCAAATTCAAGCAAAAACAACAAAATCCAGCTTACATTCTTCTGAGCAGCAAAGATCACATTCATAAAATTCATGTACTGCAAGGCACAATCTTCAGCAGCCTTAATAACCTGTGCAAAAAAGTATATTTATTTATTTATTGTAAAAAAAAAGGCAAAATCATGTTTTGAATGATATTATAAAAATTTACCAGTATCCTTGATTTCACATCCTGCCCAGCTGGAATAAAAAAAATGACTACAAGTTAATGACTATTTTAAAATTTTATGATCAATAAAAACAGAATTTCAAAAACAAGCAGAAATTAATTAAAAAGGCTATATTACCTTCCAATTCCTTTGTAACTCGATGGATATCTTGAGTAGAGTAGGTTAAGGACAACTGCAGAATTTTTAAAGTGTACACTCAGATAAAGACATGGCTATACTACATATATTCCTGAAATCTGGATCATCCTCTTCCAAATGGTGAAGTCTCGGAAATTCAAAGCATAATTACTGCATCATTATTTTTCAGTAGAAAAAAAATCTTGCATTCCTGACTCCAAAAACTGGCATCTGTTTCTACTAAAATATCAAATAAATCTCATTAAAACGGACACATCAGTTATCACAGACACATAATCAGTTAACATTGCTTACCATAAGCCATCAAGACAGTAAAATTTCTGTAACTGTATGATAGCTCTCTACCTGCATTTGTTTAGCTCTTTTGTAGCTTTTATGCACCATACAGTTAAACACTCACCAAAATACATACACATGTACTCAATGTTTACGTATAAATGAATTTTTAAAGGAAAAAGCATAGCAGAACAAAAAAAATTAATCAGAAATGCATTCATAAAGTAATCAGACATCAACTGAGTAGTCCAAATATTGGTTGCAAATATTGAGATAAGTAAAACCAGTAAACAAAGGGTAATCAGGGCTTTGAACGAAACACAGCACGAGTTGAACTTATAAACATACTACTATTCCTTATTATCACATTTGTGTCGGGTATGAGTCAATTTCATATGACGTGTGAGATAAAAGTCACTGGTGAGCACAAACACTCCAGCAAAGTTCTTCCAGAAAGCTTTATTCCCATCGAAAAAGCCTAGCTGCTATCTCCCACCCCACCTTGCTGACTTTCACATTACATATATATTACATATACATATATGTTTATTAATTTTTCATACGCTTTTCTCAAATGCCACATCCAGCTCAAAAGATAAACAGATTGCTTAGCCCAATACCACCATTTTTCCAGACACGCATTACACCATTAACTGCATATGGAATTAATGAAGAACTGCTTGCCCATTGAGTATTACATTCAACTAATAACTGCATTCATGAAACAGACCAACTCTCAGTCCTAATTAAGTTTGTAAGCAGGGGGCCCAATGTACTGTATATCATATTAGGTGAAGTAATTATTAAAATAATTACTCAAATTTACCAAACAGTTAATCATTTAGGTGACTTTATTGTAAAGTGTTGAAGGATACAGCAGAGTGCTTTGGCAAGGGATCCAGCCAAGAGGGTGTCAGTTTGGTGGCCTTTTACTTCAGCTGAAAAGATGACATGTTAAACTCACATGTACACCATGCATTCAGTGATGTAGGAACAATCTGTTTGATTTCACAAGGGTCTGACTCACTCCTGGCCATGAGATTCCTGATTTCTTCAGCTATTAGATCATTGGCAACAGTCAGGACTTCATATTTGCCATCCCCACTGGAAGACACGAAGTCATCACTGGCCACATCCCCAGCCTTCCAATGCTTGCTGGGGTATAAAAAACGGCTGTGCACCCAGGGAAAGCAAGAATAAGGACAGAACGGATTTTCAATGCACAGCTGCAGGCAGAAGGATAACATGCAGCAATGTTTCAGTCATCTTGGCATTAAAACAAAAGCCATCATACCTCTCCTGGCAGTGGCTGGCAATAATGGCTAACTTGTTGGTCCTGTTCATGACCAAGTGTGAATTCCCCATCACCATAACAGCATCTAAACACTTCGGCAAGGTGAACTGATGACATGAAGGGACGTGTTAAAACAAACGTTACAAATCCAAGATGTACATTCAGTCGCTTAGATGATGCGAATTCAGATTTCTTTGCGTATGATCAATTATAACTCGTCTCTGTGAGCATTGAAGACAGAGACCTAGAGGACAGAGCAATGTCGTGAGAAGTAGAGTTAATCTCAGTTACTGTAAATCTCACCTCCGGTTCCCGTTGAGCCTGCTGACCCCACCATATGGGGTTAACGTCCACCACCATGACCAGAAGGCTCACTTCGTCTTCTGTGAGATAAATAAAAACATCAACGGTGTCTTCAGCAACTTATTATAACGGGAAAACTATACTCCAAAACCGAAGGTCGTTCAACATATTAATCATCGGGAAGACTTTGCCAGATATTTAGTTAAAAATGACGCAATAACGTTAAATTTGCCATAAGATATAGATAGAACATAAGGCGAAGGGTCAATTTACGAACCTGAAGCCATCGCTGCTGCACAACAGCCTACGCTGATGCTGTCATCAGTGTGCGTCGAATTGGTAACGTAGGCAAACTCACGGCCGTTAGTATTGTCGTCATTGCTGCGCGACAAGTCGCTTAGTATGAGCGCTTGCTTGTCAAATTGGAGCAGTTACTGCCGTTGTTCTGTCTTCATATAAAATATAAATTACACAGTTGTGCAACTTTTCTTGAAATAGTTTGAAATTTTAGATATCGTAAATTTATTTGTGTGCCTTAGTGCATGAAAGCAAAAAAAAAAAAAGCAAAACCATCACGACTCGGTAGCACGTTATATCTGTTGCATCAGAAAGAAACCCCGTCAGCGAGTTGACTATGATAGATAAATATCTTAAGAAAGTGACGTTATTTAAATAGCTTAATAATTTGCTGGATCAGCGTACATTCTTTTAAAGTTCACTTACTGCGGTAAAGTTTACGCCTCATTATCGTCGGGCTGAATAGGAGCAGTTTTTGATTAGAAGTGACAATAAATTCTGTGTTCCAGCACTTCTTGCTTCTGAGAATGGACGAAAAAGGTATGTTGAAATATGCGATGTTTTAAAACGTCTTTACATTTCTGTCTTGATTTATTGCTGTATGTTACCATATTATTGTTGTAATACTGGTGTACAAGGTTAAGCTGGCATGCTAACGGAAATGATTTTCACAGGAAGTTAGTCGACCTGTGAACTTGTGTTCATGGCCAGTTCTGCTCACGGAGAGTTTGACCTAGCAGTATATGTCTCCTCAGAGCTTGAGGAGTACTTCCAGACCCAACTGAGGAAGGATCCAGACATGGCTTCTGCAGTGGCTGCCATCAGCACACTCCTGGAGTTCCTGAAAAGAGACAAAGGTGAGGTGCTAACAGTGCAAGTGTACATTAAAAACTCCTACTTGTTCCAAAATTCAAAAAGTACTTCAACTGACTTCAACTGCAATGAAAGTTTTATTTTGACAATTTCCTTGATGCTCAATAATTGAGTGTCATGATAGTACAGTATGTTGACTGCAACAGTTCTAGTACTACATATATATTAATTTTGTTACAGGATTATTAAAAGGGCAAGTATTATTGCTCCTACCACAGTGAATTTTAAAATGTGGTCAGTGTGAAAACCAAACACCTCCATTCTGAGTGTATTTATATAAGGAGTCAAACCAGGCAAAGGGGAGCTATTAAGCCAGTCCACAAGCTGGTGATCTGAAGTGGTGGTCTTATTCTTTGTAGAAAAGGTAATTGTCATTACTGATAGTGTGGAGTTAGTGAGCGTTTTGTTTTCTAGGCTGATGGTTAACTTTACTGTTCTGAATAAGTGTCGCACAGTTCCATGGCCAAAATGTTTTGGATCAGCCCAAGAGTGAGAGCTACCCCAGCCCTCAATGAAATATGTGTTGGAGTGGGTGGAAAGGTTGCAACTGTGTTGCTGGTGACTCTGTGAGTCTCTCTATGTAAATGCAGCTGAGACGTTGCTCGGCCTGAGAGAGAACCTAACCCACGCCATTGCCCGGCTGGCTGAGGTGGACTCCTCAGTGGCGGTGTCTTCAGGAGGGGAGCTTTTCCTGCGCTTCATTAGTCTCACATTACTGGAGTATTCGGTCAGTAGCACTGCAGCCTCAACAACCACAAGATAATTCTCAGCAAAGAGGGTCTAACTTAATGCTTAAAACATGCAAGTCCATGCATACATGTTTATGTTGAGGCAAAATAATATAGGCATTTCTCTTTATAGAACCAAGAGTGTCTCCAGTGCACCACATTTGCAGTGGTATTGATTGTAAGCTTGATTAGTAATCTTGTATAATTTCATTTGGTGATGGTAGAAATGAAGTAAATAAGCTCTAGTCTTATAAGATCAGAACTAGGCATCCAGTTATATTCAGCTGTCCTGTAATCATCTTAAACAAAGTTTACTTAAATGTATGTAGTTAGTAGTGGTGCTCACTATAAATTTTTGTTTAAACTTATATGATACAGTGTACTTTGCTTGTAGGATGGTAAAAAGTTGGATTAGGCATAGTGTGAGTGCCTTCAATCTCTTTTTCACAGGATCTCTCACAGTGCAAGAAAGTAATGGTTGAACGAGGAGAACTTTTTCTGGAGAAAATCTCTCTTTCTAGGCGCAAGGTTGCAAATCTCTGTCACACTTTCATCAAGGATGGAGCAGTGAGTAATTATGAGAACCTAATGAAACCTAGCAATGTTTTCGTAGTTTCGTAGTAGAACTGTAAGCTGTCTAATCCCAATTTCTGGGGAAGTACATTTTCCACAGTTCAGTCAGTTATGTTCAAAATTTGCAGTTCATGTTTTGTGTAACTTACATTTGCAGAAAATACTGACTCATTCCTCATCCAGAGTGGTATTGAGGGTCCTACAGAGAGCAGCGGCAGCTAAGAAACGTTTCACTATTTATGTGACAGAGTCACAGCCAGATTCTGCTGGGTAAGGACCACAAGCACATCCTGGTGTCCACAATGATCTTTGCAAACTTGAATGCGCCCATACAAGGATAGACTCAACCAAAATGCTGTGCTAATGTGAACCAAGATGCCTTTTTTATACATACAGACTTGAATTCACATGTACCTGTTTGTGAAATTTAACCATGGACTTTTTTTTGACTCAGGCAAAACATGGCAGAAGCATTAAGGAAACTCAATGTTCCTGTCACAGTGGTCCTGGATGCTGCAGTTGGGTAAATCCCTGAGCTCTTCATTCCTCATTGATATCACAGGAACTGTGGGCAAGATGGTCAATTGTGCTGCTTGTCTTTCAGATACATACTGGAGAAGGTGGATCTGGTAATTGTGGGGGCTGAAGGTGTAGTGGAAAGTGGTGGAATCATAAACAAGGTGAACACTGCCTAAATTGTAATGACCAATACATAATTTTAAAATCTTACAACCATTTCCCTTTTGTATGATGCTATGTATTATGTAGCTTACTGCCAGGCTTTAGCTTTGAAGCTTTTTATGATGTAAAAGTACTTAAAGACTAGTAAATAGAGGGTTGCTGGTTTTAGTCTCACTTGTACTGTTGGTCTAGTTAATATAGAACTGTCTATATTGGTAAAATTCTAAGTTCTGTGAGTAAAAATTTTTGCAAACAATATTGTGATCTGCTTTTCTAGATCGGTACCTACCAGATGGCGCTGTGTTCCAAAGCCCACAACAAACCCTTCTATGTAGTGGCAGAGAGCTTTAAGTTTGTCAGACTGTACCCTTTGAATCAACAAGATGTCCCTGACAGGTTTAAGGTAAGAGCTTCATGTGGTCAGCATCTTTTGAAGCTCAGCTGTGAGGGCTTGTTTCTGCTCACAAGGGTCTCCAGGCATGTTCAATACATTTATGTGCCTCCTTTACTCTTTACTCACAGTACAAAGCAGGTACCCTGAAGACCACTAAGAACCTGGCAGAGGAGCACCCCTTGATTGACTACACGCCACCATCCCTCATCACCCTCCTTTTCACTGACCTGGGTGTCCTCACACCATCAGCCGTCAGCGATGAGCTCATCAAGCTCTACTTGTAAACTCATTCAAAATTACAAATAAAAATATATACAAATACTGAATGATGTGAAAGGCCAGAGCTTGTACCCCATATCTTGGCCTGCAGACAGGAAAATGTTTCTCCATTTTCTTAGTCCCATGCAGGACAAATATGTGCTATAGTAAAAGTATCCCTTCATTTCACTGCAGTAGTATTTCACTTTTTGTAAAGCTATTGCTTTTAAAGCAGTGTCAAATAATGAAGCATGAAGAAAGTTCCACTAACAGAACTAACTTTGTCATTCATGCACACAAGAGTCACAAATCACAAAAATTAAGATGTAGTTTTTCAAACATGCTTTGAAAGAGACCAACCAGAAAAGCAGTCTTTAGGTCTGATGCTGTGCATTAGATTATTTATTCCAAATTGTTAGTGGGACAGAATAATTCAAGTGCCATATTTAAGTGAAATATGAGATATTTTGAATTACCCTGAAAAGAGGTAATGGTAAAAGTTAATTAATGTTCATTATTTGACTACTGCTTTACAATATCTTATTTTATTTTCTGAAATACATTGAGTGGCATCAGGTAATCTGTACATAACTTTAAGAGCCCATTATCCATGGGTTGTTTTGCAGAGTTTCAAGTTCAGACTCTCAATCTTCTACCTGAATGACACTCTGGCCACCATAGTAAGTTCATGGGGCAGTGATGTATCTAGAAAGTCAGAGATCATATGCATATACACATAAATGCCATTGACATACATGTATCAAAAATTAGAATATAGAATTCAAATTGTGAATAAAGGATAAAATTTGCCCCAATAGACCAAAAAGGGCTGCATAGCGATGGCGTGAGCAGTGCAGTTTGGCTTCATTTAGTCTATGTGGGTGTGCCTGTTTTTCCAATGTCTTTATGGGTGTCCTCCCACAGTACAAAGATGTGCATTATCAGGTTAACTGCGCATAGTGTGTGCATGTGTGTGTGACTCCTTTGCAGTGGACTGGCATCCCATCCAGGGTTTAGTTTCATAGCTTAATGCCCTTAATTCATGGAATGCCATGAACCTGACCAGGATAAAGCGGTTAAGGATAATGGATGGATGACAGAAAAATTCTTAAAGATCATTGGTTTTATTTACTAAACCTGGGTGGTTCTTCGTGTAAATTTCAAATTCCATGTTACCAATTTTGGCTGAGCTGTCCTCTGGCACAACTTCCTGGACAAACCAATGTACACTTTCCCAGACATAATGACTATGGTTGCCACCATTTTCCCAAAGACAGTGAAAACATCTCATGAAATTCAAGACCTTGAATAACCAGGAAAATGAACCTGTATAAAACTGACTTGATAATTTTATCCTTCAGTTAGAAAAATTAGAGGCAAACTTATCACAATGTTTTGATAGCAACCTCAACTGTAGAACAGCCATTCAGTGATAAATCAGAAAGCCAATGTTTTTTTTAGTAAGAACAGAAACATCTGCACTCATAAGCAGTGCATACCGTAAATGTTCACACAAAAGGTTCAGTTCCTTCAGCGGAGTCTTTACAGTGGCAGTTCACAAGGTCAATGGTTCTGCATTTATCAAAAGAGGAGACTTGATCCAAGCAGCCCATGAACCAGAATACTTTGGACACATTTCACTGACAATGGAATTCCCATATAAATCGTTCACATTGACATACATTGTAACAAAAAAACGAGTGTTTGGTGTACTGGTAAATAAAATGTCTGTGGATTTACAGTTATCTCTAGACAGTGAAATTAAAGGCAAAATTACACCATTTAGGTGGCAGGTCCCAACAATGCCCAACCCAGTTTTGCATCTAAAATGTGATCACAAGTGGAACCTGCAGACTGTTAAAGAGTGGCAGGGTGAAGACTCATCATGATCACAGGTTTGATGTCTCTGTTACTTCACACACAAAAAAAAAATCCAATATTTAAAATCAAATAAATTAGCATTTTTCTTAGGGTCATAGAGCAATGAAGATTCAAAACAGTATCTGAGGCCACCTTTACGTCAGTTTGAAGAGGTCATTACAAAAAGACGAGGCCCTCAAATTTAACACAACGGTACCATCAACTACCTCAAGTTGTGACACATCAATTGTAAAACGGAGAAGGAAAAAAAAACTACTGAACATCAAAAAGGAGAACAGTTTTACATGTTTCAAAGAATTCTGGGGCTCGATTAAAGTTAGACTTTCAGTCCCAAAGTAAAGGGAAAAGCTGGTGGCTCCTCATCAATGGTGAAACAATTCATAAGGGGGAAAAAATAGGCTTGCATTTTCTTTGTTTTTTACACAACTCTTCGCACTTCAAAAAACCTCTTCAGGTAGTAAATCTGTCCTAGTGTCATTGCTACCAGGACCAGGGCTTCAAAAAAGGACCAGAGGACCACTCTGCTGTTTGTGTTGTCATTGACTGCAAAAAAAAAAAGAAAAAAGAAAAAAAAAATCAGTTCAGAAATACAGGCTCCCTCAGTCTGCCATACCTTCCCCAAACAAATTCACTGTTACTTCACAGTAAAAAACTCAAAATCCCATATTAATAGCAACAGCTCTTTGTGAAATTATAAAAGATGCATGAAGGATATGTCAAATTATAATATGTACAAATGTTCAGCTGTCTACAATGAAGAAGAATCAGTCTGGCATCTATGGACAACTGGAGTCACATATGTGTCACTCAAGCTGGTCTTACTTGCTCTGTGTATCCTCTCCCGCACCTCCATGTACTCCTGCTCATGCTTGACTGCAGTCATGGCAACTGCCAGCTCATTGATCATCTCCTCCAACTTATTCTGATGAGCTGAAAGACAAAGCACAGAGCAGTCATCAGCAAGGCAGTAAACTGCATGGCTAAATGGGATTAAGCAAACAATAAAAATGCAATAAAGTATCAGTGTTATCAAATGACACACATTTTAAAAATCATTTATAGTCCATCCAACTTCTAACAATAAAGAGCAAAATTTCAAATATATAAGATAAACTCATCATCAAGGACACAGGTATACAGTCTGCAACAAAAAAATAACATCCAATGCTTTACTATGTTTCGTACTAAGTAAATCCAGAAAACCACACAAATGCATCATGCAAATTCCTAATTCAAAACCTAATATTTTTTAAAATATATATTTAACTTGGCTACCTTGTCGAACTAGCCATAACATTTATTAATCTTAAAAACATACTACACGTGCCCTCAAATATTGTCACACTGCACGGAGGTACAATTACAACCCTTCAGAACCAGGCAAAAGATGCATGTTTCTCAAAATCAAAGAACCGGAAGGATTTAGGACAACGATTAAAAACAGTGACAGGATGTAAGTCAGTAATTACACTGCAGTAGCCATGCAGCCTTAAACCTACCATCCCAGGTGTCACCACCCCCTGAGAAGGAATGACCCGAACAAAGGGAAATAAACACAGGAGACAGGAGAGAGAGAGAGAGCAGAAGGAAAGGCAACATCACAAGGACATGTACAATGGCAACCATGAGATCTGTGCCTGCAAACTACTCAAGACAGAAGGGAAACTGGAAGACTTCTGACTAGCAAAATAAGGGAAACAGCAGGTAAAGAGAAAGAACACAGATTGCTTAATCACATATGTGATGGACCAGGTATTTTACTCAGATAACCCACATTCAGGATTCATTTAATCGGAATGCTTTCTGATTCAGGGTCTTCATATTAAAACAGTCCTAAGCGCAAAGCAAAGGAAACTCAAAAAACACTACAGTATGTTAAGAAATTAAGTTCATCTGGGGGAGGGGGGAAAAAAATTGGGCAAGAAACAGGGGCTGGTACTTGACAGGCCACAGCGGCCTAACACGATTCAGATTCTTTACAAAGGACACTATATAAAATTAACCCTTTAAAACTTTAAGTGTTAAAGCTCTAATGATTGACATGACGAAAAATTTGGAAATTGGTTAAAAAAGCAAGGTAAAAACCATAATTTTCTCCTCTGCAAAAATAACGCTCATCCCACCTTCCGTCTCCATCCCATCCCCCTTGGGCGCTTCTCCGATGTCAATGGTGAACATGACAATTTTGGGGGTCATGGTGGACATCTTGTTGCTGAAGCAGAACTTGTATGTGCCATCCATGTGGGCCGCCACAGAGTACTTTCCACTGGACTCTCTGTCTCCTTTATAAATCTGTTTCCCATCAGGCCCTGTAATCTGTAAACAGAGACAAGAACCATTCAAAATACTCATTTTTATCTGCTGTTAAAATGTACTCACTGCTGTTTGCTAAAGGTAAAAACAATTTCAGAATAACTGTTTTTAGGAATACAGTTGGATTGTACCGGCCTTATGGCACAGCCAACCAATAATGTACGTCTCTTAAAAGGCATGAAATATGATTTTGAGATACGAATGAATGATGTGGAGGCAGGCTGAGGAGCCCGATGTGTTCATTCCCTTGCAGTCATCCTTGTACAAAATAGTCAACATTACAATGGTTTACATATATTTATACAGCACAGTACCGTTGTTACAGTATCGGTGTACGGTTAAGCAGCTGGACCGAGGACACTAGGGCTGCAGTGGGATTTGAACAAGCAGCCTTCAGATTTCAAGAAAGATCCGTAAATACAGCGGTGCCTCCTGCCCATAAACCACGTTTTACTGCAGGCAACAGGTAACGCAGGAGCTGCGGCCTCAGAAACAGCTGCTTCATTCAAATAACAGACGTCGACCGGGCGTAACTGTTCCCTGCCAGCCATCAAGAAGTGAATAAAACGTAACTTTTAACGCAGAACACGCCGTTCTATCCAAAGAACGAACACACAGCGCTCCGGACCGTTTTTTTGGATGCATTTTAGCTCAGCATTTGTTCGCGTTTCACTCCGAGCACTGGAGACGCACTGCGCGTGCGCACGACGCCAGTGGCAAGCTCGCGCTCCGAGCTTCGAGCCCCGGGCCCCAGCCTGCGCCCGCAACCCATACCCGCGCCGCCTCACCTCCACGTCGATGTCGAGGAAGCCGCCCTCCGCCACCTCAAACATGAGCCCCATTTTGGTGCCCGAGTTGACGCGTTCGAAGAAGCACTCCTCGGCATGCGCGTCTATGCTAACAAAATAGCCGGAAGCTGTGGCGGATAAGACCGCCGCAAGCACCATGAGCTCCGAGAGTGTGTACATTTCCGTTTTCGTTCTGTTTTGGGGTGTTTTTTGGCCGCCGTAAACACTAAACAAGTCAGTGACACCGTGCGCCCCGCGGACTCCAGCGAGTCATCAACTTGCAGAGGTGGAGTTTGTATGGATGCGATGGCTGTGGAAGCCAAAGACGAGCTTCAGCGCGAGTGCCACGTAAAGACGGACGGAGCGCAGCGAAGGACAAAAAACACGGAGAGACTTCGCTCTTTTTTTTTTTTTTTTTTTTTTTTTTTTTTTTTTTCTTTTTTGTTCGTTTACTGCTGCTGCAAAAGTATCTGCTTTGGGAAGTATTGCCACCCGCTGGTGTGGAGGGTTGCGTGCATTACTGTAAGCCTGTGCTGTGTAACCTGCGGCCCCCCAAGAGCGTTTTTAACACAAATTCTATTGAATCACGCGATAATATAATTAGACACATACCTGAACATATTCCACACTGACATACAGTAAAATAAATGTCTTGATGTAGACATTTTAAATTTTGCATGTCACTTTGATTTTTACGTGACCTGTTCACAGTAGTGACTGTGGCCTTTGCTCAAAAAAGACTGGACTTCCATGCTCTTAAAAGTAGTGTTAAAACAAATAAGTTGTCCCAAGAAAACCATAATGAATTCATTTCAAAGGTCAGAGTTCAGTGTTAAATACAGAATTATCCCATCTTAGACAACTGAATGTGCAGAACATGCTTTTATAAATAAGTAATCCGGAAAATGTTTGAGTGTTAGAAAATTTGTAACTTGAAAAGTCAGACTTCTCAGTTGATGTATTCCATCCAGTAAATGCTTTTAGATAATAAAACAGACACTAGTGTAGTGGGTGCAGTGGGTGCAGTGTGTCCTGGGTCTGCCGTGGGCTCTCCTCCCAGTGGGGTCTCCTTCCTGTGAGGTGTGCCTGGTATATCTCCAGGGGAATTGGCTGGGGTTCCATCTTCATAACATGTTCAAACCACCTGAGCTGGCACCTCTATCCAAAGATGGTGGGCCTTGCGTGTCTACCCGAACCTCATATAGCTCTGTTGTCTGGAGCCTAGAACCTCTGGTAGGGTCTCCCTTGGGGGGTCTACACAAAGAATAGTCCACACTGACCATCATGAGCACCCAAAAAAATGAAGTGTACCCAGGTCAGGGTTCCTGAGACCCAGCTCTGGAGCCTGTTCATCTACAGGCTCCTGGTGGCCAGGTGAACAGCATAGCCTGGTCGGCTTAACCTGAAACGGCAGCGTGGAACCATCTTGTGGGCCAACCACCCGCAAGGTGAAGGGTGGAGGTGGGCTGCTATGCCCGTCAAAATGTGGGCATGAGTGACATGAATCTAAACAGTGTGAATACAGTGTTAACCGTAGTAATGACTTCCTTATTAATTTAACTTAATACTAGGACGGAAGAACCTTACACAGTGAGCTGTTTAGTGCACACCATCTTCTCATAATGGTTCTACTGGGCCCATTCCTCCTCAGGTACTATGACACCAGACACAACTTGTGCATTTATATATTTCTCTGTTATTAAACAACTCTGTATTTATTTATATGGGGTCTTGTGTTTGACCAACCTTTTTCTATCCCTATTTTCACTGTTTACAGTTGGCTGCTTAGTCTGTTACCGCAACATTCATTAATACTACAAGAATGTCTAAGCAGTACTGAGAAAGTGCTAATATGGACCACAGGGCAAGGAAAGCTACAATTCATTCTCTCTTGTACATCTGTATAAGTGCAGAATGACAATAAACTGAACCTTGAACCTTCTTTAAAACCAAATTGTATAAAATTAATATGCCTACATACTGAATTTTCTCTTCAGTGCCTCACCTTCTGCACATTTCAATTTGACATTGGCTTAAAATACTTAATAAACTGCATTTTGATGTATAAACATGACTAAGACTTTCAGTTCTTGTGAAGAGTCTATCAATTAATGATTACTAGTTTATATAATTATTTCCTTGACAAATTCAGTTAAAAATGGACAGGCCCAGTCATATAATGTGAAAGTGCACAGTAACAGGAGTGTGACCTCTGCTATGCTTTCGTGTAATCTTGTTATTGACATGGCCTTGACAGTTATTGAGTTAGACATGATATGTTTAATGAAATAAAATACACTCTGCACAATAGCTGAGTCTTTTTGCCATGAAACAACAATGACAAGTCAAACAATTTTTTTTCCCACATCCATTTTCTCCACGACGGTCAATTTATTTAACAACCATAAAGTACGTAGTCCATCCAGCTAACAGCAGAGCTCCCAAAAGCACAGTGTAGCTGAAGAGTACAAATTTCAGAAGTTCCTTGAGAGTCCGGAGGAAGCGAATGCTCAAAGGCTCCATCTCGAAATACAAGCGATCCATCTCGGACTGCGGCTTCGGCATATCTCCGCGGACACAATGTGACGTTTCACTGTTTGACCTGAAAAATCGATGCGAAAACTCAACATTTTCAAGTTTCCACATCTCCTCCAATTATCCCTCCCCCAGTCCAGGATGCATTTTAAAAACAACAGCAATCTGCAGGATTATTGACAGCACTGTTGACAGTAAGGCCATTTGCAAGCAATCTAAAGCTGCGGCCGCCTAGTCATTGCGTAAATATTTAATATCTAAATTGACTTTAATGTTCTTTGCATAGATCTTTCCATAAATGACGAGACTGAGTTGAACTTGGACTTTGTGTTCAGTTCAGAAAGAGAAATAATACAATTTACATTCTCTAACAACCACAACTTACTGATGCTGCACACTGTGAAGCTTCCTGTATAACCATCGTCCTTCTATGACTTAAAGGCAGAAAAGGGAAATCTTTTACTTGTTGAGCTTTGGAAACGTCTCGGTTTGAAAAACACAGTAACACTGCAAGGCAGCTTATTTCCTGCACAAAAGCATTCTGTGGCCAAAATAGGGGCACATTTCACTACATGGTATACTTGGTAACCATGTATGTGACAAATAAATTCTTTTGATCTCTTTGAAATGCATCCCACAAATTTTTATATACACAGCATGTGTGATCATACAACAATGCACTGTGTATTATTATACAGTATATAAACACATCTGTAATGCTGAACCTAATGCATGTGGCACTGTTAAATATACGATTATTTCATGAAGTCACAAACAGGAATATTTCATAAATACTGGACGATTTATCATATTTACCCATCCAACGTGAAAACTTGTCCGCACCGACTACACGTTGCTATTACTATTTCACATGCGCACAACTTTTATCAGCTTTTCTAAGCTGTAGCTGACGAATTTTCCACTGTAACTATGGCACAAATAATTTAAACGCTTGATCTGTGCTTTAACACGAATCCCTCTTATTCCCCGGCCGCAGTTCTTCTGTTGCGGACGAAGTTCACGCCGCAAAAACTGCGTTTCAAGACAAACGGCGGCTGCGCGGGGCTCACCTGTTCAGCCGGCGCTTCCCCTCCGAGTGGACAGAAGGGCGACGCCGCCCGCGCCGGTCGTGCTCGGGTCCGAGGGTGAGGATGAGGAGCGGGCTGACGAAGAGCAGAGTTCAGTGGCACAGCAGTGGCCGAGGCCAGACACACTGGCTGCAGGAGGCGAAACCCCTGGGAGGAGACCATCCCACCCCATAGCTGCTCCTCCTTGGGGGGGACCGCCTGCTCTGAGTGCAAATCCATCCACCATCACGTGTTCCTCTCCTCCACCAACACACAGACACACCCTCCCCGAGCCACCGACCACATCCCCTTGCCCTTCTTTCATAAACCATCCTCTCATTCTTTTCCTATATAATCCGAATAAGCTTGGTCTTTTACTGTAATTGTTGGTGCTGGGAACTTTCCTGGCTTATTTGTATGGGTGGTTTTGTGAGGCTGACAGTCTGACAAGGTGGAGGCAAAAACTGCTTTCTGAGGTCAACCGCAGCCACGGCCGGTCATCTCCCCCCTAGTATGGCATTGGATTTATAAGGAGCTGTGGTTTGATCCAGACCCATCTGTTCTTCAAATCTCTTTCCAGGTCGTGCTGTTTTGCACACGAGAGCACGGACATGCCATCGATCAGGCTCAGATCAAACTCAAACACCAGCTGAGTTATCTGCCCCCGGAACAAGGAGCAAATGGCCCCTTAATTCAATCAGCATCCCATGCTATCAGAAGAGTGCCTGTTACAGACTGTAAGCTCCAGACATATCAGGCCCATTATCGGACTGATCAGGAGGCCTGCGAGCGGTAATTGCTCCTCCAGAGCCTTGCTGCTGATGGCTCACAGAGCTCCGATTCTTTTTTAATCCGTCTGTATCCTGCTGACAAGAACGGAAAAGGCCCTGCCCGGCTCATTATTGCTCACGCCACAGATCAGAACAAATAAAAACGCCTTGCTTCAGCCCAAGTAACAGCTTTGAAACGCATCATCAAACAGAACAAATATTTTGCGTTTAAAACAAAGGAATGTGGAGATCTTACTTGACTAAGAGAATAAGTTTACTCCAAAATAACAAGGAGAGGCAAAAAGTATGGAATATCAAGATGGATGTGAGCAAACAAGCTGTACTGTTCTTTTCTTGGTTTGTAAGATACTCAGAGATCATTCTAAAATTGAAATATTAATGGAGGGTACGTCAAAAGTTAAGTCATATCGATTTGTTGCCTTTGGCAGGTGAGGTAACTGGTTCTTGTCTGCTTTGTTAATGGCGGTAACACTTACAGCATTAAGGTGGCATTAGGCAAGTAACCGTCCTCCACGCACCTTTTCCTACCTGTTGAAACCAGCATCCCTCAGTGGTAGTGTTTGCTCAAAGTACACAAATCAGAGGAAGTGTGTTTGAGGGAGAGACATCAAAATGTTATAATTTGCTACAACTAATAAGTGGGAGCATATAATATTGTTAGCAATGCTAAGAAAAGTTTCACAGGAGAATTTAGAAGGAAGTTTATGGCCATTCACCAGCACCTCAAGGCCGATGAATAAACAGACTGAAAAAGCATACAAAGAATGACCTGGTCATCTCATACACATCAACAATTTCCATGGTGTATTTTATTTACAAAACTGTAAGCACGACAAATCTTCAGTCACTGTACAGTTCCAGGAGGCAGACAGGAAAAAAACATAACTCACTGAACACAAGGCAGGTCATCAGGATGCTATATGACCAAGAAGGCCTTAAGGACCTACAATGCGAGTAGTGTCACTTCCACTCATGCTTAATGTCAGTGATAGCCCCCTTCCCTGTAGAACAGGAGCTCTGGTCCTAGTAGAAGAGGACTGGGCACCTGCTAACAAGCCACATTGGTTCTAACAGCCATGTTATATCATATCAGTCAAGTAAATAATGAGCTAAAATGCAGCGACCCACCAGGCCTAAGTGCAGGGACCCTTTCAAAGATTTTGTATTTTCTGCAAAACAAAACATTGAGTCTAATATACTATAAGCTGCAGGAATGCAGCTCTGAAAATAAATTAGAACAATACAGGATGGAAGGTTTCCCTCTCGGATCTGCAGAAGCTCAGGTGAGGAGATCTACCACTCCCTTATCTATTATATCTGGGATTTTTTTTTTTTAGATTATTCAGTGCCTGGCTTTCATGCAGAAAAGTCTCTGCACTGGAGCTGAAGAGCCCAGGTATATGGCATTGAAATCTGAAGAGGATCATTAAGACCTGTATTTGAGGTCAAGGCCAGAGAAGAGAAGACCTGCTGTTACCCTATTTAAGAGCACACTGGCTGACTGGGAGTGGGAGCTTGGTGTGATGGGTTGATTCAGAAAGGCGGTTCCTCAAGACGGTCCATCAGGGACTTGATCCAGCTAGTGCCATTGATGAGCTTGGTAGTTGCAATGACGTATTCTGTGCCTCCATCCTCCATCTGGGAGAGGAAGCGAAGTGCAGCAATCTCAGCGTAAGTCACACCCCCAAGGAAGAACACTAGTGTGGTCCTGTTCTCTCCTTGTTGGCCTGGAAGGGAAAAGACAAAGACATTCATGGACTTAAATCTGAAATGGCATACTTTTCAGATGATCCTTAATTCCCCTGGAAACACCCCTTTGTATTCCACATGGCCCCCTCCCACTTGGTGCTTTTCCCCTACCAACCTAGTTAATTATCACTTTCTCTGTACCCATTCTTCTACAGCAAGCACAAACAGGTCTGAACCAAACACTTCTATCCAAAAATACAACACACTAATTAACACATAGCATTTCATAAGGATCTCATCCATTTTCCTGTAAGAGCAACCCCAACTGAGGAGACAAAAAGACGAAACACTACTTAGTCAAAACCAAAAAAAAAAAAGCTTGCACTTAAAATTATAACTTGTTAAACCACATTTATTAAAACTGAATGCTTAAGAAGGCAATAACCTTAATATTGTTATTTTTAATAATTTACCTAAAAAAAGTTTAACGGACAAAATGCAACCCTGACCAATCTGCTGATAGACACAGATCTTCGTGAACACCAAACCACAGCTAAACATGTATGCAAATGCACAAAAATAAGCACGCTAAGGAGTCTCTTTGTTCTTTTGCTTCCATAAATCAGACTATGTTGACTTAGTGGGATGCATCAGCAAACAACCAGCACTAATCTGCAGCCAACACACTGGGGACTGTTAGCTGATGGCAATCAATGGAGAGTAGCGTCGTCTGTGCCCAGGGGTGTGTACACACGTTTCTTGTGTAGCCCAGCAGGCAACTGCTGTCTCTCCTCAAAGTGAGGTCCTGGCAGCATCTTGAGCACCTCCTCGATGCTGCGCCAACCAGGCCGTGCCAGCAGCTGGGCAAGTCGTACACTGAGCGGGGCGTAGCCACTGTACACATAGGAGATATCATTTGGGTTCTGTAAGAGAAAACACACATCTTGAGCCCCACAAAAGCACAGCTCTGTACTTATGTGGTCACTATATGGCAACATTCCCCAAAAATGACAATGCTACAAAATATCTACAGTTTGAAAGCACTGGTAGGACCTGCTCATTGGCATCCTCCATCCACAGCTTGAGGGTCTTCCTAATGGTGGGATAGTTATTCCTAGTGCTAGTCTGCAGTTTCAAAAGTCCTGTCTTCTCCAGGTTACTGAGGGTCAGTATGTGCTCGTAGCCATAGGTCTGAGGGAGAAAAGAGACAGACATGCAAATTTACTTAACTCTCAAGCTAGACAAAATTATTTTATCTATAAATCTGAATATAAGTTTTGAAACGATTAACTTCACAATGATGATGTGGCCTTCAAAGCATTAAAAAAAAATAAAGTGTTTACAGCTCATGTCTGCTGTTCCTAAGTTTTGGTGCTCCATAACAAAATTGACATTTAAAATGAGCTTTAAGTTTAAAAAAAAAACAAAACAAAAAAAAAAACATAAGATTTACTGTAATGTAGTCATATCACCCCCAAGGTGTACTCTGCCTAGCATCTTGTTTCTGTGGAAGCTGCAACATCACCACGACACTGTGCTGGACAAGTAGCTATTGATAACGGACAGATGGAAGTGATAGAAAGTGTTTTTTATTTATCACAGGTTTCTCTAAGGTTTTCGCCTGTCAATAAGAAAGGGACACAGCATACAATACTCAGTTTTTATAACCTAGTGGTAAAAGTGACTTTGAACTTATAAATTAATTGAGTTCTGTATAGCTCCAATTTTGTGTAAAATGACATCCCAGTTACACTAGTAATTTCCTAAAATTAAGACTGAACTAAGTTAGCTATGACATCTTATTTTATCTGTGCACAGAACTGAAGCAGAAAAATGGGGCAGCTGATATAGTTCTAGGGTAGAGAAACACCTTAAGATGGTTGCCCATTTTAAATTTACCTGCAGGATTTCTCTCTTATAGTAGTCCAGCACCTTCTGTCGGAGTCCATTGTTGCACACAGACTGCATGCAGACCAGCCGCAGGATCTTGATCAGGGGGTCCTTCTGTGCAATGCAGTCCTCTATATAGGTATTTACCTGTGGTGGTGAGGATGAGGAACTGGATCAACATTTGGCTGGCACAAGCACAGCTCCAGACAATCCAGCTGATTCATAAGAGGAAATAAGCAAAAAATACCTTGTCTGTGTCCACTCCAGTCATAAACTCCTGTTCCACAGTCAGATTGTCAAAAAAAGCCTCAGAAGCTGAAACAGATGGAGGCAGACATTAAATATAGCAAAATGCAAAATTTCCCAAATACAGAGGTCATCATTATTCAAAACACACAGCCATCTCGGTATAAAGAACTTTTACACTAGCAAAACAAATGTGGACCTTTGTATTTGCATGCAGTACACTGTATTCCAAGCACAAAAATATAGTGGACAACCGGTTCAACCAATTGATTTAGACATTTAACCAATTAAAACAGGATATTTCTTGAATTTGTAATTGGTGGTTTGCACATCTGGGTGTTTTTAAGGAAACTGTTCAGATAAAGTACTCTGTTTAACAGTACAACCATTACACCTCTTTCGGGATCTTAACCAAAAACCTATATTTATTAGTTTTCTTTCTTTTTTAACATGTGTTCCGTACCGCAGTTTTCAATATCTGTATGTTTATAAAGCTGAATCTCTGTTCTTTTGTCTGTTGGTTCTTTATACACAGCTTTGATTTTCAAGCCACAGATTTAAAATTTGGCATACAGGTACATACTTCTCACCCTAAGTGAGGTTTTTGTGTAGTAAAGTTCATTAAATTCCTTACTATTTTGAAAATATAAAATTTCGCTTCTTTGACAAGGATCAGAGCAGCTGGAGTAATTTCATCAGAGAGTATTTAGTCATACGGGTGGATTTTCTACCTCCAAGACACGCACGCACGCACGCGCTTTCTCACTCCACATGCACACACAAAGTGCTACACACATTAATGATGTAAGAATAGCAACATTTTGTTAGATGCAATATTTCTTCCCTTTCCACTTGACTAGATCTGTACCAAATACAAACGCTTTATTGGTAAAACAGTTTAGCGATTATATAAGATGTTATTACTTTTCACCTTTCCACTACTACACTTTTTTGACCTGGGCAGCGCTGGGTAACACAGCTACAGTTATATTGAAAAATACATATTATAAACAGTTTAAATGACTAAGGCAAAAAGCTAAGCAAGGTCCAGAAAGGACTATGAGAGGCTGTTTTTCCCTTACTGGTGATGTCCTTGATCAGCTCTGCAATGGAGGTGTGGTTGGCCAGGGAGCTGCGAGCAGCCTGCATATGGGGCAGCTGCGACACAAACTGCTTGATCTCTCCCACCGTTTTGGCATTGTGGCGCTCCTGCAAATACAAAGCAGGTCAGCAGGAAAGAAAATGGGTGCAGAAGCAAAATGTAATATAAATAAAGGGAACTGTGCCCTGCAGTGCATGTAGTAAACCTGATTATGTACTCCCATATGTTCTGGATATCAGAGGAGACAGCAAGTTGTGAAACAGCAAAATAGAGAGAAATAGAAAAAAACTACACAGACCATTGTAAACAATCCAATAAGGTAACCTAAGCAGGTCAGTGGCTTTTGTGGACTTTTGGGCTTAAGTTTATTTTAGTTCCTTAATTTCTCCTTTGGTTTCAGTTCATTTGTCTCAACAGGTACCTAGTGAAACAGATTTATAAAGCTTAGATTTGTTTTATTTGTTGCGATACAACCCTGTGCTCTGTTTCTAAAGATATAATGTGTCAGCCTAAAGTCCAGCTCAGCCACATCATGCCTCACATTTTCTACCACCACATTTCCCAAAGGGAGGTGACTGCAGGCTGATGGCTTAACAAAGACACAGAGGTAAGAAGCAAATCTGGATGGTATTACATCACCCAGTCTCCGAGGATCATGTTTATGAAAAAACAATTCTTTGTGTGATTCAGTGGGATGATTCAGAAACACTTAGGAGACATATCTTAAGTAAACAGTATAAAAAAAAAATGGATGCTACTAAAACTGAGGCCCAGGATGGTCACATGGAGGATTTTTTTGTTTTTAAGATGGCCACTTAAATTTTGTTTTCACTCTAGAGACACACAACTGATATTTTTCTCCTATATTTTAACTTACCACAACTAACAGAACTTGACATCTTGTTTCAAGAAGAACAAGGATTACAGAAATTTTCCTAAATACAGTCAATACAAAGAAGGAATTGGGTTTCTGGCTACCCTTTCTGCTACCAGCCATAGAAGTTCACCTTTAAAAGTAAATTTGGTAACATGGATGAAAGCGATATCTCCTGGTAATGTGAACCCTATGAGTGTTATGAATGAGATGTTTGGACATCTATATGTTTTGGGTGTATTGGTCGATCTAAATTACCTGAAGCCCATGTATATGGGAGTGTGTGTGTGGGTTGTCTTCATATAACTGACTGCTGTCTCACCCAGGGTTTAACCTGCCTCACATCCTGTGCTGGTGGGACAGAAACACTACAACCCTGGCTTGGACAAGCAGTTACTGGTAACGGATAGATAGATGGACTGATTGATAGATGAAAACTACCATTATTACTGATAATAGTTCAAATCAAAGAAACTTTTGTGCCCTCAAAATAAAACCCAAAAAAATTAACTAACTGTAGCACCCCTTTTAAACATTATAAAAATGTTTAAAAACAGTATTTTTTTTTACTAAACAGTACAGATCAGTTACTCATTTCTTTGTATGAAGAAATTAGTAAGTAAAACCAGATCAAAGACCCACTCAAGAGGAATGTATAAAAAGGGGATAATGCTACAGTGTGGTGTTCAGTCAGATTTTATGAGTGTCTTCTGTATTGGAGTGTGACATGTTTGGGATGTGTCCGGACATGGAAAATACAAGCACAGACATGTATAAGGAGACAGAATCAGGTTTCTTTTTCATTAACACATAGTCCCAGGGAAAACACTGTGCTCATCTAATTAAACCCCCCCACACACAGTTTCAGATGGCTCACTAGTTCTAACAGTACCCAGACTTTCATTCTACATCCTAGGCATCTCTCCAGATGTCAGCTGTGATTACTGGTCAAAGAATAGGATATGTGACTATCAGTAGTCATTTATTACAAATATTATCTTTGCAACCAAATCTGTGACTTTTTGAATGTTTTAAAGTATATAATATATTATCAATTCAATTCAATTAGCATATGAAAATTATGCAACACTTATTCCCTAGTTATACATGTAGGTAAGCTATGGGTTCCAGGCCAATGAAAAAGGTAAAATTTCTGAACCTCAGCATACTGAATACAGAACAAATACGTAACCCCCAAAATTTTGGTGGCATCACCATATGGTTTAATCCAATTTGCTTAATCTGACTCTAGGGAGTCCAAGACTTCATAGGCAAGGGTACAAGGTCCTACCTCAAAGGCAGCAGAGATGATCTTTGCCTTCTTGCTGAGCGCAGCTCCCACCGCATTGAAATTTTTGTCACGTATTTCTGCATACAACTCCTCAGCAGAGTTCAGTTGCAGCTTCTTGGGCTCTGTGGGGAGGTCTTTCTCTCCTTCACCTTGCTTCTTCTGGGCAAATTTCTCTGGTGGCAGCTTCACATAGCCTGTAGGCAGAGACCAAATAAAAAGTATAACTTTTTTCACCTCCTATCCATCAGTCTATCTTGTGGGATTAATCCATGTTTTTTTTTTTTTTTTTTTTTTTTTAAATCTTTAATCTATCTGAAAGTTGTGGGGAGAACAGGACAATTAAGACAACCTAGACCTCCATTTCCCTGGCAACAGATTCCAGCTAATCCTTTGGGGTTCCAAAGTCCTCCCAGATCAGTCTGGACAGATAAACTGGATAAGTGCATTTGCTAAGTGAATTAAATGTACTGTACAGTCCAAGTTCCTTAGTAGTTCTTGGATGAGCCACATGGTCTTCTAATAAAGGGATTTACCCAAAAATCTTCAAGGGTTTGAGTAACCCAAAATCTCCTGCTTTCATACTGTGATTGTGGTCAGAAAAAACAACGGACTACTATTTTTTTATTTAATTAAATGGAAATAGCACATGCAAAGGTAGTTAATGGACTACCTTCCATTTTCAAAATTTAATGCAAAAGCAAAACAGCGTGATAGTGCCTATTTTATTCTTTAGTATTTGCTATTATGTCATTCTGAATTTTTCAAGCTAGGACTCATCCACAGCATCAGTACATTTACATTAAAATAACTAATGTCTTAAGGTTAATCCAGGACAGGGAAGCATAATGGGTGCTCACCATTGTTGATGCCATAGATCTCGTCGATGAGACCCTCATAAGTGAGCTGAGTGGCTAGGGGAGTGAGTAGGTCCACATTGCGATCCAGGAGTAGCAGCGTGTCAAAAACTGGGAGGATCTGTGTCTGGCAGCCTGCAAACTCCCTCTTCATCCTCAGCATCATGTTGGCCACATGCTGAGAACATCATCGTCATTATCAGTAATAATAAACAATGCTGTAGATCTAAAAACTAAAGACTCCACAATTCTAATGAACTTACAATTCATTAGAATACAATTCCACAACAGCTCCAGACAGAAGTATAAGCAATTCAGCAAAAAACAGAAATAGTCAAGATGAACAATAGACAAGAGACAAGTAAGTCAGAATGGCCTTTTCTTCTACCCACCCGTGCACACTCGCCTTTGCCAAAAATCTGTGGGATGGTTCCATACAAAGCCTGCAGCGTCATCAGCCCCTTGGCAGTATGAAACAGGCTCGTTTGGTCATTCTCAAGGTAGCACTCCTGTTCAGCCAAACAGAAAGTGGACTTTCAAGAGGTGGGTTTGGCATTACAACATAGAACACTGAAGCAAAGCATTTGAGTGCACACTGGTAGTGACAGTGTAGCCATATATTTGGGCTGCAGCTCCAAAATAAGCCAGCATAACATTTGTTACAAAATAATAAATAATGTTTGGTTAAACAAACTTCTTTCAGACATTTAACCGAAAACATATGGGCAGCCTTTTTTGTGTAACATCTCTCCTTGGTCAGATCTAAACTTATAAACACAAAAACTGGAAGTAACCCAGTATCAATTCACTGACATCCATCTCTCTATCTACAGAGTTCAGTCTCTGTTTGTTATTTGTGAATGGCTGTGTTTTTCAAGCTGGACTTCTGGCACACAGGTACTCACCCTAAGTGAGATTTTGTGCACGACGTACGCATGCCAAACAGATGTACTAAGTTTAAAGGCAAAAATTTCAACGATAAATTTTACTACTGTACGCACACCAGTACAACTAGCATGTGTGTTGCTATCAGTGCCATCTGTATGTTTGACCACAGGAGCCAGTAGGTGTTATACTGTATGTGAACAAATGAAAATGTAAAAACTAATTTAAAATTATATGTGACACAGGCACACAGTGTGGCCTACATTAGTGATGCAAGGGTAACAGTTTGGCTGTATACATATAATTTTTCCTTTCCTTTTCTTATATACTAACGCGTACTAAATGCAACCACTTTAATGAAAAAACAGTATGCTGATTATATAATGGTTTATCTTTTTACCTACACCTTTTTGGACCAGGGCAGTACCAGGTAGCTCAACTACTTTTAACTATAAAAGAATGGCTGTATTGCACAAGGGAGCTTGTCTTTTTGTGTACTGGTTGACAGACCCTGAAGGCCCCTTCAGACTCCATAGATAGTAGGTCGCCGTCATAGGGGATGAGGTCCAGGATGTATTCGTCCATGTTGATGAAGGAGCCCAACACACCCCTTTCCTTGAGGCGCTGCTCACAAAGGAGGCTGCGACGTGGCACAAACAGAACGTGGAAGTCTCGTGGAGAGCGCATCTTGTCTTCGCTGCCAGGAGAGAAGCAAGGAATGTATTATTTAACTGCTCCTTGGACAAAAACCACTACAGGCAGCAAACAGCTGGTCACAAGTAAACGGAACTAAATATGTGATTGCAACGTTAGCAACACATGTTCCACAAGATCATTGATTGAGGTAATGACCCTGAATTATTTTCCTAAAAATCCAGCTGAACATAGGATGAAAAGTATGAAAATTGCACATCATTCAAGTTACTTTAAGTAAAAAAAGCACAGACTACTATTTTTAAATGATTATTAATGGCTGCTATTTTCCAGGGAAGATTTTTAACCATTGCCACAGAAGTATGTCAGCAGAAACCTACAGAACAGTGGCTGTGTATTATTAGTCCATAGGGAGTTTTTGTGAGGCACATACATGGGGGATTAGGCACCATGGTAATCTGATCTTTAGGTTAACTAATGCACTCTGTACAGAAGACTTTAACCCAAACTTAATTATGGCTGTCAAGGAAGGGGGTAGGCGGCACAAAACAGACCTTATAACATTCTCTGCAATTATGTCCATTAGCTCTAGCCTGGGTCTGACAAAAAAGATGATGTTTTTCACATCAGCTGCAGGGAGGCGCCCTCCCTTGAGAGTGAACATCTTTTCCACTTCATGCTCCTGCAGGACATGAGACTCACTTATCCAAATCATACACAAAGAATAGCGAGCCGTCACAACAGATTTGTGTGTCAGATGGAATCACATGACTGTAGGATGATTACTTTAAATATCAACTTGGCATTGAAACAATAATTTTGATATGCATACATCACTGTATTCTACCCATGAAACTACAAAGATAGAAAATACTTTTGCAGATAAATTGTTGACCTTTAGGAGATTTTACTGTAAAAGTACATACCTTCAATAGAGAATACTGAGCAATTAATCCAAAAGGTCCGGTCAAATACTCATCCCAAACAATTGCCTGTGGATAATAAATAGAATCGATAGTTTAAAAAAACTAAATGTTGAGCCTGAAAACACAAGATCTTAGCCTAATAAGCAGTATCTAAATAGAAAATCAAATTAATTTTTGAAGTACCTGTAGTTGGTACACAATGGAAAGATTTCAACTTAACATAAAAACATAACGCAAAGAGAGCTTAGGTCGGCCAGTCGGCTGGGCTATCCTATTTGTTTCTCACAGCGACACCTACAGTCTACAGGGTATCTGCTAAGGCACAGGCAAAATAAAGTGAAACGTGTTCTCCACCAACAGTACTATACATAGCTGGATAAAGTCTGCAAACTGCTGTTTAAAGACTCAAGTACAGGTGGGTGTCCACTGAATTCCCCACCCTGTACTGGGCCACGGATGTCATGTGTCAGCTTGGATAAGAAGTATGGTAGCTACCACTGAAGCAGGAGAAAAGGAGCAAAAAATTCAGAAAGTTACATCCAGTTCAGTTTTATACTGCAAACAGAAAAAGGCCACAAGTGAGCTTATAGTTAATAACATGTTACATTTTCTTGAGCTTATCCAAAAATAACAAGAGCCTGATTTTAAAAATGATTTTGCAGGGCTTATGTGTCATTCCGAGAGTTTCCTTAGCAGCATGAGCATTAAATTTAAGACATAATAACAACTTGCAAACAAATAAGTTTCATTTAGTTTGCATATCCCAGGTTATACAAATTATGGCCTCTGGGTATTCTGAATTTAATATTCACATGTTCTCTAAACTGCCAATGATGAATAATATTTTTACAATCAAGTAGAAGACATGCTGTTGCTTCCTGATACTACTGTCTTGACTTTACTGGTACAATAATGTATGCAAGCCATCCTAAAAAATTACATGACAATTACTTACAATAACTGGTAAAATAATTAAAAACACGGATTAAGTAATTAAATAGAATAATTGGTAATGACAAAAAATATTATTTAAAAAGTGAAAATTTGAACAGGCCTATACAATTACCAGTCTTTTGGTTACATCACATTGGTTCACATGAATGATGATTTCTTTTTACTATGAGAAACATATCTCACCATTTATTGTTTCAGCATACAATGCATTTGTTGTGGTACATAGTATTAGCATTGTAGAGGAGACCGTTTGTGTCAATACAAATGAACACATTCAAAGATGCTAAAATAAGCTATGATACTGTGAGGCATTTTAAATATTTGGTCATCATCTACTGAGCATACATAAATTAATGTACTATGGACAGCAGGTGGTGTAGCGATTAGAGCTATCAAACTGCATCAAACCCAGCTGTATCAATGGGAAAATCCCTGCAATGTAATATATGCAATATCATACAGTAAAACAGCAATACAACATTTATCAACACATTTGTCCAAACTGCTTTCCAACGTTATATAGTGATTTCACAATAATTTATCCAGTTATACATTCTTACTGCATTAATTTAAGTACCTTATCAATAGTAGTACAGCCTTGGGAGTGGGACTGAAACCGACAACATGCAGAAAACTAGGAACGCCCTAACCAGGACACTCCCCTTTTAAATATAAATACAGTGCACTTGGTGCATACAGAACTGTCATCTCGGTACAACCCAAGACGCGAACGTCCTGCAAAGAAAACGAACGGACGGACGGACGGACACTCAAACCTGGACACCTTTCCATCGACGAAACACATCATTACTTGACAGCACATCATCAGTCTACCGCACGATCAATCACTGCAGCTGTAGAAAATGTGCCTCTCTGTACCGAGCACTAAATAAGATATACGCCGTTATTCCTGAGAATTATAGTGTATGAGGACAATAACGCGGTCCAACCTTACTCCCGGCGCATTTATCCAGGAACTCGCGCAGATCCTTCCTTGCGGCTTCTCTCAGAATGTTAAGGTTTACGCGGCCGTAAGACAAGTGCGCCGCCATGTTTCCGCCTTCTCAAACGCTGATCACGTGAGGTCACACGGTGATCACATGACGAGGTTCTGCTCGCGTGTACTCCGCCGTTGCTATGGATCTTGTTCACTACGCGCTGCGTTGTGAGGGTGTTAACGTGGAGCGCCTGAACGTTGAAGAAAGTTGCTTTTAGCTCAGCAACATATGATTCATTTTTTACTAATTCTAACAAATAAAATTATCTGCAGTAGTACTTTGGTTCATTTAAACAGAAAGAAACAAACTTGACTGTATCACCCGTTTGCTACGCAATGTAGGTCGATGGATTTGCAGTAACCTTAACTTCCCCTTTTTAGAACAGTAGTAGGAGAAACGTAACAAGAGGGGAAGCAACTCAAATGAAAGCGTTAATGGTTAACGTGTCCCTCAGAACTTGTAAAAAACTGCTCCGAGTAATATTACTGCCTTTTGCTCCCTCGAATAAATAGCACTTAGATGCAGATTTTATTGTTTCTCCTTTGTTTCTCTAAACCAACTGATGAGCGATGGCTTCTCAGGAAACGAGAAAAATAGGGAAGTGCGACAACGTCTTTACTGTGTCCAGTATTGCATAATTCAAATGGTATAAAAGATTATTAGAATAAGTACATTATAACATTTGTGCAGAAGCTTAATGTGGTCACAAATTCTGTCATGCATGCATGAAACAATAGAAGCTGTGAGAAGAATACAAGTGTTTATGAAACAACCGTCAGACGAATGCAAGTAGTTAAGCTATCACATGGGGACTAATAACAATAGTAAACCATTAACAAAAACTGATAAATGAATAATTTTCATTAAACTGAACGTTATCAGGATTATCTTGAGTTGCAAACATCACAGTAACGACAACGATACTACTACTACTACTACCACTACTACTACTACTAATAATAATAATAATAATAATAGGCTATTATACAGGCTTATGCTGTGACAATAAACCAAACTGCGCATGTCAAACTGTATGTTTGATTCCGTCGCATGTTTGATGACGTTTGTTCTGGGCTCGGGAACTTGCAGATGCCACCGAGGCCTTTAAGTGAAGTTTTTTTAGCCGATGTCGGTCTTTTAACAGATAAAGTCAGTTTGAGGGGAAGCCGCTTCAGGCGGAATTAAGACCGTATGTGGGTTGGCGTTGGACATTCGACCGGACAGCTGCTAAGCAGTTAGCTTGCAGCTAGCTATCAAGAGCCAAAAAGAGTTGAAAAGGCGACTGCAAAAGATAAATAACAGTACACAAACAGACGACAGAAATCATGACGTCTCGGAGGTAAGGGCAATTCCTGACAGCAATTGTGTGTTTTACAAGTCGACAACCAGATGGGATTTGCCTTCATTGCCCTCTTGTTTGAGTCATCTGACTGCTTGTGTGCTTGTTGACTTTTTTTCGGCAATAAATAGAGCTCTGGTGAGTGATCTCACCAGCAAGGCTGAAGACACCTAGCAGATAAGTGTGAAACGGAAACGAAACCGTGTCTCCGTGTATCTGCAGGACGACACTTCTGGTTACCAAGCCCCACACACACACACACACACACACACACAGAGAAGACACCTAGCAGATAAGTGTGAAACGGAAACGAAACCGTGTCTCCGTGTATCTGCAGGACGACACTTCTGGTTACCAAGCCACACACACACACACACACACACACACACACAGAGAGAGAGAGACAGACAGAGCGACGGCCCCGCTTTCCGTCGCTTCGGCATAAGACGCTCTGTGCTGTTCCACGTTAACATCGTACAGCAGGGATCGCTGCACTTCAGTAGGGAGAGCGGGGAGGGGAGGTTAACTGAACAACGCTCACTGGATTGCTCTTAAACAAGGTACTTACTGCAATTGCTCAGTTACACCACACTGATCTTACGATGGGCCCAGTATGGTACGTTGCTTTGGATAAAACGATCAGCCAGGTAACATTAAACCAAGCGACATAATATTATAACTTTACAGGCTCCTCTGATCGTTTGTATTCATTGTTGCTCCTCTTAGTCTTTAAGCATTTTGTTTTAGTCACCGCACTCTTGTTCAGAATCATTTGTGTGACTTACAGTGTCTACATGTCTGAATGATGCTACTTTTCCCTCTGCTAAGTGATGAAAAATAACTCTTTATTTGTTCATTTGTGTTACTGTACATTTATAGCTTAACCTGACATTTTTTCTTCTATAATTTTTAACAACATCATTGCATTTTAAATGTAACTTGTGTTGTTATTTTAAGTATTTTTCTGTTCTTTAGGTATTTTAGATACACAGGAGGTGGAGTCACTGTATGTGATATTTGTTGGATTACTGCAGTAAACATGATGGAATGTTTATATGACTGAGCATATATTTGTGTATAGCTATGAAAATGTGTCTATTTCACAGTGCAGGCAGTTCAGTGACAGCTTGATGTTCCATTTATGTCCATCAGCCACAAGCTTTTTATGATTGAGACCTGGTGTGGTTGCTGTTGCAGGTGGTTTCACCCAAACATCACTGGTGTGGAAGCTGAGAACTTGCTGCTCACCCGAGGGGTGGATGGCAGTTTCTTGGCACGACCCAGTAAGAGCAACCCTGGGGACTTTACTCTGTCCGTTAGGTGAGTGGCCCTTGAAAGCAGCAGCTGTCATAGGTTTGCTGCTTCTCCCAGCGTTTGCCATATACCCCTCCATCCTGGTGAACCTCCCACTCTCGAGAACTGTTTGTTCAGGCTGACTCAACTTTTAATAAAGCATCACTGCAGCAAATACTACTGATTCTCATCTGTGCTTGATGCATATATTGCATTCATGCTTTAAGACCAGTGGATATGGTCTATTGATGAAGGATCTATAGCTGATGTACTGTATACTGGGAAGGAACCTGCTGTTGTATAGGTGCTTAACCTGAATTGTTTCCGTATGTTCAGTTAATGCCTTTTAATTAAAACTACTGATGAAAATGCTGAATAAACATCTTTTCATTTTGGTCTTATATGCAGGTCAATAAGTAATATAAAATAAATGTTGAATTGAACAGTTTTTTTTTTTTTCCAGATAAATTGTGAACTTGAATTTTTTAAAAATGTTGTTAAAGTATGTGTAACAGCAAATCTTGGTCAAGTCTAAATTTGAATATACAGGCATCCCTCGATATCCACATCTAATCTGTTCTTAAAAACATGATGGATAGCAGCCGCTTATATTCCATTATTTTAAAAAGGGGAAAATTATGCATTCACCAAATATCACTAAAATGCTCTTAAACACCTATTTAACAGTTCACTTCAGAAACTTTTCCACTTTCTTAGATGACATTTTCACTTAATGTGGGGAAGATGCTAGTGATAATGTGCAATATGTTTAAAGAGTGCAAGAACAGGACATACTTCTTTTGGGAGAACAGTTGAGAGCTTTGAAATTTTTTCAGATGCAGATTTTTTATAGTGGGTTTTCACATAGTGAATTTTAGTTACAGGTTTTTGCAATTCATTATGGTTAATACAGCTGAGTGCATTTTTGCGGATAGTTGTAGAACCAGACCTACCGTATCCAGTTCTGCAGAGTACTCACTTAACTGTAGTTTTGTTTTAAATGCTAGAAGTTACCAGCTGTAACGAACAGCAGCACATATACATGCAGTCATTTGAAGGTCTTTTTATTTATTTATTTTTTTTATGTGCCATACAATATTATTTATGAATGTGTACTAGTCTTCAAAAGTGTTTAGAGTCTGTTGTGCATCACTGTATAATACTCTTATGTCCAAGTTCAGTTGCATTATTTTGAAGTTTCTGTAAACTGTTCATAGGAGGTGCACAAAATGACACAGGATGTGTACTGCTTGTAGCATGATCACCAGTGAAGATGGAGAGGTTGTGTCTGTAGGATCACCACACTCATGTCCTTTGAAGTAACAAAGAAACCATAAATTAACAACTTTTTTTTTTTTAAAATAAATGTGTTTTATTATGATGAACAGAGTTTTGTTACTAAATCTCTGAAGGAGAGAAAACATGGTTTTACATGAAAGCATTGACTGATATGCAACATGATCTCGCATAAGATCACAGTTTGTGGTCCGTCGTTTATATGTTGTAGTTGACAGTCATCATTCACACCATTGAGGTTCGCGCAGCAGCTACATAGCAGTTGAGGAGACCAACAAAACTCTGGGCAGACATAAATTGGAAAGTAGTTGCATGACCAGTGGGACCTAATGTTGCGGGCAGACTCCACATGCTGACTGAAAAGTCAGTTTGAGAGGAAGCTGCTTCGTGCTAGTGATGGTGTGCCAGTTTAACTGATTCATGATCACCAAAAGGACAAATACCATGTATCCACTTAACCAATGTCATTAATGTTGGAATATCGGCTACAAGACTGGATAATTTTATAACTCAAAGTGAATTACCCGCTTATCAGATATCCACTTATCTGAAGTTGTGGCCCTTTAAAGTGAATAGTACCAAAACTACTATGGAAACAGTATCCATTTAAGAGGATTATCTCCCTATCTGACATCCACTTAAGTGGACTTGACTGTATAACTAAAGGTGTTTGACTGTCAGAAATGAAAACTCATGTGCAACTTTTTCAAAGCATGATTAAAATTATTTCAATTTTTATATATGTAATAGGAAGCAAATGTATATATGAATTAAGAGTATCATGGAAAATGTGAGCCAGAAAGCAAATCAGTCCTTCTGTAGTTTTTCCACTGCTCTTGATAATTGGTTGCAAGATCAGTTTTTACCTCAATGTGAGTGGTATAACCAGCATCCCAACAGTGTGGCTATTGTGGTTTTCACATGGAGAGCACAAATACACACTTTCAGCATTGTCTATTTGACTGAGACATACAAATGAAACTTGTTTTGTACCAAACCAAAATTATCCTTTAGACAATGAGCTTTTATAGTAGCAGCTGGTTTTTATTGTTTTTTATTTCTATGCTAAATTGCAGAATACATCTTATGGCCTGTGATAAACCTATTCTTATTGCTGGTGAGTTTGTGTGTGGTGCTGTGTGATGGCCTCTTTAGTATCGTTCTTTTTTTTTTTTTTTTTAAAGCTCAACCTTAACTAATCTGAAGTCACACCTAAACCGGAGAAATGCCTAAATTGGTGGTTGCGGTACTGATCAATTAAAATGTAAATTATTGCATCATAATTTTACACTTATGTACTCTGTGTCAAGAATGTTAAGATTTGCATTGGGTGTGACGAGGATGGACAGGATTAGGAATGAGTATATTAGAGGGTCAGCACAGGTTAGATGGTTTGGAGACAAAGTCAGAGAGGCGAGATTGCGTTGGTTTGGATATGTGCAGAGGAGAGATTCTGAATATATCGGGAGAAGGATGCTAGGGATGGAGCTGCCAGGCAAGAGGAAAAGAGGAAGGCCTAAGAGGAGATTTATGGATGTGGTGAAGGAGGACATGCAGGTGGTTGGTGTGACAGAGAAAGACGCAGGGGACAGGAAGAAGTGGAAACAATTGATCCGCTGTGGCGACCCCTAACGGGAGCAGCCGAAAGATGAAGAAGAAGTACTCTATGTGTCAAGATAGCGAAGAAGTCCACTGGCAATGTCAGGTTTCAGTATTTATGGAGCTCAAAATAAATTTATATGTCTGTATCAGTTGCTGTGGCCCTTTAAAATTTTGACCATTGCTAGTGGAATATAAATTACTTATTGGTCCATTTGCGGATATATTTTTTCAGATAATACAGACTTAGAAAAGACTACTTCTACTAAGCATAGTTGGGGACTCACTTTTTTCATACATCTTGTGCCTGTCTGTTTAAATCATGATTATCAGAGCTTCCACAAGACTCTACACTACTAATACTTCCCTGCTTGGTAATTTTTTGTTTCAACGATTCCCTCTCCCTCCGGCACTAGACGGAATGGAGCAGTCACTCACATCAAGATCCAAAACACTGGGGACTACTATGACCTCTATGGGGGTGAGAAGTTTGCAACTCTGGCAGAGCTTGTTCAGTACTACATGGAGCACCATGGGCAGCTGAAGGAGAAGAACGGTGACATCATCGAGCTGAAGTACCCACTCAACTGTGCAGACCCTACATCTGAAAGGTGTGCAAATCAAACTGTCTGACCCCTTGTATGCTGCTTGGTCTTAAATTGACTATTTTGTTTGAGTGCCACTACAGAGACAAGAGGAAATTAAAAAAGGTAGAGGTATTATTTGTTAGAAATCACAATTTTTTTTTTTATCTAAGATAAATGATATGGACTAAAATAAGATTAGGTTTCCTTTATAGTGACTGTAGTGTATCTTCAGGTGAAAATTAGTTTCAGGCACAGGTAAAATAATATGTTATTAGGTACCGGGCTGATTCCTGAGCAGAGAACAAAGAAATTTTAATAGAGATGGATTGTGTAGGTGTTGAGAATATGATTTGGAAAAGATGTTTTTTTGTGTTATTCCAGTCATTGGGCCCCCAGGGACTACATGTTTTGTTACAGCTCAGCATTAATTTGTCTGATTAAATTCACCATCTAGTCTTCATCTCCTGAAATTTTCAGAAGTGCTGATTTAGGGGTGGGTTAGAATTGAGCTCCATTACTGTAAAATTCAAAACTGGAAGATGCTATTCGTATGTCATTCAATATGACAGAAGACCTGTTTTTCTAAACACAAGTGATCATACTTTGTGAATCCACAGTTAGCAGTTAAGTCTGTATATAGTGCTATGCAGAGTGAGAAATGAACAGAAGTTTGTCCTTGTGACCCCTCCTCCCTCAAGGTGGTTCCATGGCCACCTGTCAGGCCGTGAAGCTGAGAAGCTGTTGACAGAGAAAGGCAAGAACGGCAGCTTCCTGGTGCGCGAGAGCCAGAGCCACCCAGGAGACTTTGTGCTGTCTGTGCGTACCGGTGATGACAAGACAGAGAGCAGTGATGGCAAACCCAAGGTCACCCATGTCATGATCCGTTGCCAGGTATGTTTGTATTGTCCCTTGTCCCTCCAAGAGCTGTAGGTATGTGGCACTTAACCTGAGTGATCAGCAGGGAAGCAAACAAGCATGCATGCCCAGTTAGCTTAGCACAAGTCACGATGAGCTGAAAATGCTTGAATGACACAAAAAGTTGGGTTGCTCCAATATGATAGCAAAAGGGGAGAAAAACTCTACTAGCTATGGGGAAGAGTGTACTGATTGACCCGACCACATCTCTGTCTCTCAGCATGACATGAAATATGATGTAGGAGGTGGGGAGAAGTTTGACTCCCTCACAGACCTGGTAGAACACTACAAGAAGAATCCTATGGTGGAAACATTGGGCACTGTTCTCCAGCTCAAGCAGGTAGATCCAAAAACTTTGGAATTTGTTTTTTTCATTACTGCTTTGAATAATTAGGAACTTTAATTGTCTTTTTAACTGTCTTCTTGAAAATGAATATATGTGGAGCAGTAAGTAGCATTGTGGTTTGGGCCACTGGTGGTCTTGCAGTCAAAAGATTCATAAAAAGACCCAGGTTCAAATCCCATCTACTGCAGTAGTATCCTTGTGCAAGGTACTTAACCCTGAACTGAGCCTGTAAAAACTACGTAGCTATATGAATGGGTAAATCATTGTAAGTAGCCATTTATACAAACCTGACATTTTGTATAAATGGCTACTTAGGATTTTGGAGAAAAGTATCAGATAATGAATGAAAACATGGAGTTTAATAATGTCTTTGACTCTAATTTCTTCAATGGCCACTCTACCAATGATGGTTTTAGATTTAGAATTTTGTAACTATGGGATAATAGGTAATGTTAAATGTCTAAATCTGTCTTACTAACCTGTAATGGAAATCACTGTGCTGTTTACCACATTTTGTGGGTACCCAGTACCTGTCTTGTAAGTTGCTTTGAACACAAGCTGCTGGATAAATTCAAATGCATTGAAAAGGTTTGTAGGAAGACAACTTCTGTTTTTGTTACCTGATTATCACAAAGCCCCTGAACACAACACGCATCAATGCTGCTGAGATTGAGAGCCGGGTACGAGAGCTGAGCAAGTTGGCTGAAACTACCGACAAGGTCAAGCAGGGATTCTGGGAGGAGTTTGAGGTGAGCATCAGTACTCAGAGTAGAATATGTTTTCCAGTTTACTTTACATTTTTAGGGCCATGGGTATTAATAGATTGTTAATCTCAGAATTTTAAGTATGCAGAAAAGGTGCTGGGTATCTGACTCTCAGAATGCAGCATGGGGGGAATGTGTACAGTCCTTGAGGACTACTGCCCTGCGGGGCTATACAGTTCTCTTTGAAGGTGGCAGACTCATTTACAAGGCAGTAACTGAACTTTTATGGGCCAAAATGCCTGCTAAAATGTCAGTATACCGATTTTAATCTCACAATAGATTTAGAAACCAGTGCTCTTTCCCGCTCGAGTGGCAGATATGCACCCCTTGTATACAGTGTGATGAAATGTATTGATCTGTGTGGAGAGCCCACCATCTCAACTCAAACTGTCTTCTTTCTACAGACCCTTCAACAGCAGGAGTGCAAACTATTGTACAGCCGCAAGGAGGGTCAGCGCCTTGAGAACAAAAACAAGAACCGGTACAAAAACATCTTGCCCTGTGAGTGTCACCTGAGAACTAAAATAGTTGTAGTTGGTTCTACCATATCCAAGTAGAGTCCAAATTGAGCAATATTTCTCAAGAAAATGAAAATACTTCAATAATGGTCTCTCCAGAACTGAGGGTTTATTATGCAGAACAAATTAATTATGCACAGTTGTCATTGGGGAATGAAACTGTATAACTGCTATTGTTACATGAGGCCGGCCATCTTTCTCAACTGATCAGTCAACATCTGTGTCTAAATAATCAGAACTGAGCTATACTGATTATCAGTTTATCTTTTTTCTTACTTGTAGATTCAAAACTAATTCCACTCATACACATGTGCAACTGCTTTACTAAAGAATTTTATTTTATTCATTTTATCAGTTATCTTGTTCTTCTGTGTGTTGAGTGGTGACTTTGCACTCTTGGAACCTTGACAGTTCTGTTTTTGTTGGCTGTCTTGGCTAAAAATCATTTCTGTTGGTTTCTTTAAGTTGATCACACAAGGGTGGTACTCAGGGATGGAGATTCAAATGAACCTGGGTCTGACTACATCAATGCAAACATCATTGTGGTAGGTATTCTTCAAGCCAGATCATAACACAAGCTTGCATAATTTAAATATTTTGTTTCTATTACACAGTGAGTTTCATTAGGATGGTTTATATACATGTGGTTCCACAGCATTTGAATGATGTGCTGGTCCTCATGTAGCTATATCCTTCTCAGGCGGCTGTGGATTCAAAGTGCAACAATGCCAGGATGAAGAAGAGCTACATCGCAACACAGGGCTGCCTGCAGAACACTGTTAGTGACTTCTGGAGGATGGTTTATCAGGAAAACTCACATGTCATTGTCATGACCACGAAGGAGGTGGAGAGAGGCAAGGTAATAGCCACAGTCTGCTTCCTTCATGTGTTGTGTGTACATTGTTTTCTGAGCCATAAACAATTTTCTGTTTGTCCACCACAAATCCTTATAAAAATTCAGCTTTGAGGTGATAAACTTAATGCATTTAGACTAAACTGTAGATCGGAACACAGAAAAACCAGCAAACCATATAAAAGTTTGGTTGTTTATTTTATTCATTGTAAATTTTTCTGCAGTCTCCTATCCTGAATCAGAGCTCATTTCACTACATGGTATATTCGGTAACCATGTACGTGACAAATAAACTCTTTTGACTCTTTTGAAAAAAGGTTATTCTGTAGTACTGCTGATTTGCTGAATTTATCATGGCAAATAAAACTGCTGAGCACAGCTTGCAGAATACAGTATACCTCCCATTTCACTGTGCTACACCTAGATCAATAAGTACCACTTTAATGTATTTAATAAGTTCACTTTCAGGTATTTTCTTGCATAGCACAAGTTTCAGGTCAGGTTTTTAAAGTAAACAGGTCAGGTTTTTAAATAAACAGGAAATCTCTGTTGTAAATGTATGTATTTAGCACTTTCCCATCAGACTTTCATTTATATAGAGTATTTGTGGTGAAAGTGACCTCACCTTGTAGCCGTTTCTGTTTGCAGAGTAAATGTGTGAAGTATTGGCCAGATGTGTCTGCTCTTAAGGAGTATGGAGCCATGCGTGTTCGCAATGTGAAGGAGGTTTCAGCGCATGACTATATTCTGCGGGAGCTGAAGTTGTCCAAGGTTGGACAGGTGTGTTGTGGCATCTTCTTGCACATCGCTGTGTTTGATGCTCATCAGTTTTACACCTTCTGGTTTCGCTACTATTCTGTGAAGACGTGCATTTTATATACTTAAGAGGAGGCGTGGGTTATGAGTTTAATTTATGGTTGCTGCTGTTCCCAGCTTGTGTTCAGCCACTTGGTGCTCATTTGATCTGTGGCCACAGGGGAACACGGAGCGCACTGTGTGGCAATACCACTTCCGTGCCTGGCCTGACCATGGTGTGCCTACTGACCCTGGAGGTGTGCTGGACTTCCTGGAGGAGGTGAATATGAGGCAAGACAGCATTCTTGAGGCAGGGCCGATTGTTGTGCACTGCAGGTGAGGTTTCCCTGTGCTGTGTTCTGTCGACTAATATACTTTCATCACTGTACATTGTTGATGCTTGTGTTACAGTTTTTCCATGGTGGAATTCATCTTTTTCAGTCAGTTGGAAGTTGTTTGGCATCTCAACTGATGAGGCACGAAAATGCTTAAAAATAATTTATTACAGTTCTCAACAGATGTTATCCATCACCCTATTCTTTTTAATACTCTCCACTTGAATTAAAAATTAAAAATGAATATCATTCAAGGTCTTTTTCAACCAATCTCAATAAAGTAAATTTACCAATAGCAAAGGTATTAAAGTTAGGTAGTTAAACAGTAATTGATAATTTCATATACAGATGCACAATGATATTGTAAGCGTCTTGGCCAGTGTTTGTCTAAATTGGTTTCATCAGCATTGGACAGATGCTTAAACTTGACTGATAATTCAGACTCATTTTTAATAATGTATTCATTGTGGATGAGCAAAGCACTTAGGCGATGCTGGGCTACAGTACAAAAATTTCTGTGTTTTGGAAGTTTTTCAACGTAAGTGAAATGTATTCAAGCAAAGTGTGCCATTTGTCACACAAACTAATTAATGTCAAGAGATAGTTTAGTGCGGCTTCTAATATGGTTAACATGAAAAGAATTTCCTGTATCATGACATAGATGTGTTTGTTTGCTAATAAAAACCTCCCCCAAAAATAGATTGCTGCACTTCTGTACTGTTATTAAGTGCTGTTATTTCTTTTTTCTCGTTGTACTGTTGTACTTTTTTTTTCTTTCCCTTTTCCAATTTTCATTGCTATAATTGGTGTTAGATTTTTTTGCTACTGAAAGAAAGTAAAAAGTGTTGAGCAGCATTTAAGGCCACAGCCTGCAAAACCATTTCCTATTTAAGGATCAGGTAGGCAGCCAAATGTGGTTCAGCAGATGCCGTTTATTTTAATGATTGCCTGCGGAATCGAAATGGTATACAAAAACGTTACATTGGTCTGTAATTTTCATCTCCCATTTTTCCTTTGCATATTTATAAATGTGTTTATTGGCATTGGCTGATAAGTGCATTTATATTATCGAATGCTGGAATCAGCACAGAGTTCTCATATCAGTCCATCCCTAATTATAATTATATAATACGCCAAATAATAAAAGAAATGTTAAAAAATACACTCCTAACACCCACAAAGCCGCTTGGCAAATCACTGTTTTGAAACAAAGAAAAAATGGCACAAGCTATATCTTTATACAACAGTGTCCTGATGACTACATTTTAGCAATTCTATTTGTACAAAATTTGTTTTGTTGTTGTTTACTCTTGGCAACCACATAATTGATTTTCTCCAGAACTTTCTGTCCTCCACTGTTCTTAGGCTTGGAATGGGTGCATTCACTGCAGCTGTATTACAATGATATACATTTGGACTTTAAATACTTTTATCTAATTTTTTTTCCCACTGTTTGCAGTGCTGGGATTGGGAGGACTGGGACATTTATTGTCATTGACATCCTTATTGATGTGATCAGGGAAAAAGGTAATTATTTATTTAAGTTTATCATTGGTATGAAGAATATGATGGAAATAATCACAAACCTGCTGGCAGATACTTCTTCTCCACAAAGTACACAAAATGTAAAGTTGAAGCCTAGTCTTGGTTTTGAATGGTATGGCTGTTGTCACAGGATGTTTTAAAAAGTTCCACTGAAATAATAGGATTTCCTCTGACTCATTGAGAGTTAATATTTTTTTCAGGTGGAGAGCAGCACTCATCAGAAAGCTGGTTTCAAAATAGACATTTAATATATAAAAAATGTTAATGTTTTATTGCATTATGCCATATTTTTATGTCTTCCAGAATTTAACTTAGTTACTGTTACACCTTTGAAGACATTCCAGTTACAAACAAACAAAGCTTTATTTTTTCTCTGCCTTCACTGTTAGACACAGTTTGTGCGACCGTATGAACTCAAAGAAAGTTCCATGTTTTTCACCATTTAAAGGTACAGTTTTGATTCAGATGGCTTTGAAAAAAAGCAAGGTACTGCTGTCTGAGTCATTGGCTGTCTAGGTGGCTTGGGAGGTGACGGAAGACGTCTCTATTGCAGGGGTGGACTGTGACATCGATGTACCCAAGACCATCCAGATGGTGCGGTCGCAGCGCTCAGGGATGGTGCAGACAGAGGCACAGTACCGCTTCATCTACATGGCTGTGCAGCACTACATTGAGACACTGCAGCGCCGCATTGAGGAGGAGCAGGTCTGTGTGGCTTGTAATGATTGCAAGGTCTGAGTTCCCCCAAGTCCTGGATGTGTTCTCCTCTTTGACTTGGTTTTGATTATATATAATTACTCTATAGTTGCTTAGTTAAAACTTATTCAAAGATAAAATGTTTTATTTGAGAAATTTTGGCTGAACAGCTCTCTTCAGACATGAACACAGGACCTTATGTCACAAAACAATATTTAACCACATAGCCAGTTAGGAACTCTGAATGCTCCCTTCTTGACCTCTACTTCTTGTTTGCAGAAAAGCAAAATTAAAGGGAGAGAATATACCAACATCAAATACTCTCTCTCTGATTTAACTGGCGGAGACCAGAGTCCCCTACCTCCATGTACCCCTACGCCCCTCTGTTCTGAGTGAGTATGGAGGATGATCACACTTAAAATGATGAAGAAAACCTGTTCCTAAATGTGCCTGATAGGCAGTCTAAATTAAAGGCTAATGGAAAACTTTGAGACTGAAGGTGCTCCTTTCTAGAGATGTAGCTTCAAGATGTGGTTTTTTTTTTAGTTCTTTAAATACAAGTCTCTGGTAGTATCAGTGCCATATCTTGTACTAGAGGGATTATGTGGAGTTTATTGTCACCCTCCTGACTTCTATCCACATGCACAGCTTGAGTGACGATGGTTCCCGTGTGTACGAGAACGTGGGGCTGATGCAGCCTCCCAAAAGCCACAGATGAGACTAACTGCTTGTGAGTCGGATAGAGGCGAAACCTGTAGGTAATATCCTGTATTTTATCTCCTCGTTTTACTTTTTTATAACTCAAGCAAATTAGACAAGAACTTGTAATATTGTTTATAATAATCAAATAGGGCACAAAATAAATAGTTTATCTAAAAAGCATCATATAATGCTTAATGGTCACACATAAATGAAAGATGTTTTGAGTGCTCACATTGAGCTTCAAGTGTTTTCTTTTTAGAGGTTAAGTTTCCAGTCTGATTGCGCCTTGTACTCACAAGTTTGAGAGTGTTATTAATATTTTTCATGTGTGATAATATTGTGTTAAGCTTGAAAATGCTTGCATTTTCCCCTCAAAATAGAAAATGTATTTACAGTTTGACACATAAATGAACAATAAAATGTTGACACATTGTGGGTGTGTCTGTTGTCTGTAATAAAGTTTTGGAGTAAAAATCTACCTCTTATATATTTAATGATTAGTAATTTTAAAATAATCTCTAAACATTCATGGTTAAAAATGGAATGGTAGAATGGTAGTAATTTCATGTGACTTTTTTATTTCACTGAATTATTTTGATGGTGATGCTTGAAGGTTTTTCTTGTTTTTTCTGTTTTCAGAAGTCTGTTTTCTAGGTTGAGACATTATGGAAAAAATCTGAGATGAAGGTTGTGGAAACTCTTGGACCCTTGAAGTTTGTCCGTTTCTTCAACGTCTAAAGTTAACCCTTTGTCAAAAACCACTGTGACCATTGTGAAGCTTTATCTGTTGAGTTGGGACAGATTTGGTTCCCTTTTATTGGGACTTTTCCTGAAATGCCTTGGCTCATAGAAGAGGTCTGTGCAATTAGACCTTGTCGGCAAGCTTGCAGACTGGATGGAGCACTTTTTGTCATCTTCTAATATTTACATGTTGTCCATGCTTTTGCATTGTTTATTGTGCTTTCAAAACCAGGGAAGACACTTTGCAATTTTGCAGCCAAGCACTAAGGATCAGATGGAATTGGACTGTGCCAAAGATACTAGCCAAACTCTCTCCACCTGCCTACACTGTCCGCCTAGGCTGTTTCTCAAGATGTGTTTTAAGAAACAAAGGGATTCTTTTAAGCATTAAGGGATGCCTGTCCCCATTTTCATACCCCTACGCAGTTGCTTTAAGAATGCAGTGTTCCTGGCCTTGTGTTCAAATTGAAGCACAGCACCCTGTAAAACCTGCCCTCATGAAAACATATTTTGTTTGTTCTGGTTGTTTCCTTTCAGAAAGTCTTTCATCCTGTTTTTCACCACTAGTAAAAAATTTCAGGCAGGTTTCATTGCGGTTAAGAAAGTGGACCTGTGTTGTTGGTTCAAGTCTTAAAGGGCTGCATGGTTGTACCCCGGAACAAGGTACATTAACCTGGATTGCTGCAGTAAAAATGTCCAGTTGTATAAATAGATGAAGTATGAAGCTGTATTCTGTCTAAGTTGCTAAGATGGAAATGGTCTGCTAAGCTAAGCTGCATGCCTACAGGAATCCTTTTCCAGCAGCTTTTGCCTAGCAGTCATCTCAGAGGTCATGTTTTTCAAAGTATTGTCAGTTGGAAGCTATATTGTAGGGTACAATTGGCTTGGGTGTTCCATATGAGTTTGCATGATTCAACTTGGAGGCACTGCTTTAGCTTAACCTTTGAAGTAAGGTTGTGTTTTTAAGTGATACATTGATGGTTAAAAAAAGTTTGTTACAGGTGAAAACCAGGGCCACAGCTGCAGTGGATATTCCTTAAGGAATTACTTGAATGACAACTCGCACAGTGCCATTTTTCGTTTCTGGTTGTCACTATACTTTCTCCACCTGAGATGAAGTGTTTTGTCAGTCAGTGGAAAGCTGTGTTTGATTTAGTACAGTGTATTTTGCTATTTTGCATATAAAATTAAAAACATTGAACAGTTACAGTATTTTAAGTAACAACCACATATTTAAATGAGTGGTTCAGTTCTCTTTCTTGCCTAATTGACTTGCTGTACCTATCCACTGTGTTTCAAATGAGTAAGGAAGCATTTGAACCTGTGTCATTTGCTGCATTTGATTTTAAATTTGTTTAGATGCATGCTCACTCTGAAAGAGAGACTGTGTTGGGTAGTTTTTTTATGCTTTGTATAAGGCAAGAAAACCAATGTAGCCTGTCAATGAGCCAAGATGTCTGGGTTAGAGTGTGCGTGTGTGTGTGCGCGTGTGTGTGTGTGTGCGTGTGTGTGTGTGTGTGTGTGTGTGTGTGTGTGGTGTGTGCGCGTGCACGCACGTGTTTGGGGGGGTGTTTAGGGATATTGTTATCAGTCCTCCACATTTACCCCAGGTGACTTGTTGACTTTGTGAATGGGAAATGTACTTGTTTGTCACCCAGTCTTGCCGCTATCATGTTGGAAAAGATACTGGTTGCAGTATGGATATTAGAAGAAGAATTTGGAGGCTCCACACGTTTAAAGGATTACTGGACCTATGATGATAAAGAGCATTTTTGATGTCAACTGACACCAAAACCACTCTGTGTCAGACCAAAGTGCATGCCCAATTATTTGTGCCAGATGGGCATGTTCTTTAAAACAGACTGAAATTCTGTGTGTGTGTGTTCTAAATGGTGGATCTCTCTTCATCCAGTTCCTTTATCTTGTGGTTCAGATATAGTAGTTTATTATTTCCCAAATGTTTAGCCAAACAGTAAATTTATTTTTATGGTATATGTGTATATTCTCTTTTCTTGCCTATTTCTTTTATCATCATGTTATTTCTGGAACTGTCACCATTGTTAGATAACAGAATTTTATTATTCTGAATAGCATTAAATGGGGAAATCATTCAGAATAAGCAGAATGTATTTTATAACAATGTACATTAATTACCATAGGATAAATCTGATTGTCAGACAAATATGCCATGTGTTCAATTTTTCAGTTTTTTTTCCCTGGACTGAAATTTAGATATTTTTGTTAGATATTATGCCATTTTTGCCTAAATAAATAACCATAATATGTTTCTTACCACCGGTAAATCTGAAAATCCCATGTATATTTACTTTCCTGCTATCACTATGGAAACTGCAGTTTACAAATTCTTTTTGTATACATGTATACAGTTTTAGTTCATGGAAACAAATACTGAATGACATATAAAAGTAAGAATAATTTAATTAAATTGCTTATTAAAAATGTGTAATTTCTTGTTAATTAGTGATACATTGCTGATGTTTTTTTAATTAATGGAGGGGTCACATATATGCAACCAGTGAGACACGAATGTGTTAGATTTGTGGTGCTATAAGTAAGTTTGTGATCCTGTTTATCCATGAAAGCAGATGTTAAAGGTAACAGACTAGCACTTACCCACTCTTCTTTAGTACAGCCTGTACATGACCATGACTTCCTCACCTTAGGTGGTTCTTTTGGGTCTGCCGTTACTCCTCCTTTAATTCATATGATCCCCTAAAATCATTGCCCACAATGCTTCTTTCTTCCTTCACCATACCTACTCTTATTAAAGTCTTTATGGGTTTTTTTTGTCTAGAAACTTTCTTCAGATCTGTTTATGAACAGACCTCATGATAAAGATGTGCTTATGTCAGAAACAGGGGCACTAAGTATTTCAATATTTTATCAGTTTAATAAGTAGATGATCTAGCAGGCGTAATGGGCGTTGCATTGAAAACTAACTTATCCATTTCCTGTTTGCTGAGTATCATAACATGAATGCCAGTGCTGTGCTGCGGTGGCTGCATATAAGCATTTTCAGTGTGGGAACCCATAAAATCACTGCAGCAAATATTACCTGGAATCCCAAATGCCTATAAATATAATGACAGTACTGAAAAGAAAACAGGTTGTGTTTATTTTCTCAGAAATGATACAAGTGAAATGTAAGCGGTTTTTTGCAATACGTACCATCAATCCGTGAAAATCTTTGTAGATTTACGTTTTAATTGGCAATCCGGTATAAAGCTAAAGCTTGTCTTATTAATGGCATAGGTGGGTTCCTTAATAAAATAATGATAGTAAAAACAATAATACAAGTTTTGAAGATGACAGCAGCAACGCGTATGCAGCTTAGTCCAATGGTAATAAGCAAGTTTATTGTATGACTATACAAGTTTGGAAAACCTACAACTTAATTGAATATTAATCATAGCGATAGATAAACAAATTTAACCAACAGTTTAAAATACGTTTCTCACACTCAAGTCTTGGGAGTGTTATTTCAACGGTACTTGAGCAGTCATCGCACGAGTATGGTCGTTTAGCATTTAATTTTAGGAGCATTTGTCCTCGCCTCTGGATTCAGGGGTTTCCTTCCCTGGGCGCCAAGGGCTCTAAGCTGGCGCACGAGCGCGGAGAGGCGGGTGTCGCGCGCCGGGCGAAGGCGCGATTCAGTCGGCGGGGCGGGGGAGGCGCGAGCTCGCGTGACCGTCGCTGCTGGCGCGTCGCGAGCCGCCGGAGTCCCTCGGTTGTAGCCGCACGGCGGTCGCTGTGAGCGCTTTGCGGGAGAAGAGGGTCGGTCTGCGGTGAGTATGGGGGCGACTCCGTGGGCTGGCGGCGGTCGTGCGGTGCGTTGAGGGGGCGGGAGGCTGTGGAGTGTCCGTGGGAAAAGGCAGCGAGTGGGCTCGTCCCCTCGCATCCTCGGCGCAGCGTGACTGAAGAGGCACCTGCGCGCGGACCGACTGCCTTCACACTGCCATTTTAGTCGCCGTTACTCCGCTCGACGCGTCGACGTGCCCCTGGCATCGTCTGCTCCTGCCCCCTTTTTTCAGGCGCACTTTGTCGAAGGGAAGCGTAGCAGTGTCTGTGCGGAGAACACACACCTTCGTCAGACTGGAAACGTGCACTGTGTGTTCAATAGGAGGTGTGTGCAGTACACGGAGCAGCAGAGGTGAGACACACTCCTTTTTCAGGTAATAATAACCCTGTCGCTGTGCTGAGGTCTTCCTCACACCTGATCGATGCTTTGCTCAAATTCACCCCTGAACAGACAGAAACCCATTGAAGCTGCCCCCCCCACCACCTTTTCACCTTGCACCCATTCAGCCCTGGTCTGCACCTCTGGGTAAGTTGAGGAGAGCTGTTGCTCTTCTGGTGGGGTTGCCAGTGTGCTGTGTGTGTGTGGACTGGGGTGGGGTCACTGTGTTCCAGGATTGCTGGAAGCCTTATGTTGAGATTCAGAGCTGGGGAGGGGATGCTGGGCCTTAAGGGGGGGGCTTTGAGGAGACATGTGAGCTCTCAGATGCACCGAGAGAAGTGTAGTGTCACCCCCTGCGGAGGCTTCCCGAAGAACTCAGGAAGCGTTTTTGGAGTCAGGCAAGCTGTTCAGACCTCCATTCCTGACGATGAGAAGTGGCAGCCAGGTGCCTACCTTCACCCCGAGCTGCCAGCACCCTCCTCCTGCGTGGCAGGAGCAGATCTGTTGGTGAAGAAACGCTTGCTTTCCTTTTCACCGGTTCTTAGCAGATATTTTACACAGGCTGCCTTGTGATTAGTCAGTACATTTGCCCAGGCTTCCCACAGTCCAAAGGCATGGTTCTGATAAATTGGTCATTCTAAATGCCGCCTTCTGTGTGACTCCATTACGTTATTCTGTTGTATAGATGGGTGAGTTTTTGTCTGCAGATTATTATATATCTAGGATTTTATCAGTTTGGACAAATTCATCAGATAAATGCAATTATTAGGCTGAAAAATAAAACATAAACTGTGATTGACATGTGGAATGGCTATATGGAGTTTAAATCGCAGAACCTTTTTTGACTTTTTTTTCCCTGCATAAAATCCTTTCTCTATGTAACATCTTGTTATCATTGACTAGGTATCATTAGCTAGAATTTTAATGGCATGCCCCAAGGGGGCTTTTAGACAAACTTTTTTTTTTTTTCTTTCTGGAAGGACCACGACTGACACAGGCTCTGTATTAGGGATGTCCATTTTAACCTTCGGCTAATGTGTGAATTAATTTCGAAGGGAGTCTGGGTCAAATTGTCGCATAAACAGTAACCTTTCAGGATGTGCAGAGAGGTTTCGTACAGCAGACCCAGTCTGTGATCCAACAAATTTTTGGTGTAGATTAAAAGCATTCTTTGATGGTTATTTCATTAAAGTCTCAACAATAATTAAATGGCCAGCAGCATCACTTTCAGTAAGTTTAAAAATTCTTTAAGAGGGATTTTGTCTAGTGTTTTTGGCCAATATGAGTTTAAAATTTTGAGTCAAGATTTCTTTTTTAAAATAATGCCCAAAAGCAAAAATAGTATCACGTGTTTGCTTGAATAATTTTGTGTGTGGCACTTTTTGTGGACTTTGAAACCGTTTCTATGGACACAGTCTATAACGATACAGTTTATTTTTCCCACAAAGTCAGTCTACATGGTTTCTGTTTTTAGATCAATTCCACCCCCTTACCATTCTTCTCAGTGGCCACATTTTTTCAGTTTTTGTTTTTAAAGCCATAAACAGTGTTTGCACGTTAAAGGGGTTAATACATTATAGGTCAGAAGTTTTTCCTCATAAGTGCTCAAATTAAAGAGGTGCAAAACATTGGTTTAAGTTTTAAATTTAATATTATTCATTAATTCGAGGCAAGGAGGGAACTGGGTATGTAGCTCTGGATCCGGGTTTGAACCTGGCTCTCTTGAAAGTTTGTATGGTCGTCCGGTGGATTTTCTCCTACAGTCCAAAGATGTGTGTGGAAGATGCAAGTGATCACGAAGAGTGAGTTTGATAGCACATTCCTTCCCTTAAACAATTAGTCTCTCCCTGAGGAAGGACAAGTACCTACATAAAAATAAGTTGGGAAATTTTTGTTTTATATTCTTCCTAAAGCTATTTTGAAATTAAAAATGGGTGTAGAACTCAAATCTCTGTAAAACTAATCACTATGAATAGATCCTAATGTTGGGGTGGTTATTATGGTTTTGCTTGGTGTCAGTATTTGGGTTGGTATGAATCAATTTTAGAAAGATCGAGAAAGGTGTAGTTCTGTTGACTTACCAGGTGATCAGTGATTTCATATTAAAAGTAAAATAGGCCATTAGAATGTTTTAGCTTATAATCTAGCACAGGATCACAGTGCTACTCCAGTCATTGTCCAGAAAGGGCATGTGAAGTTGTGTTCACATGTTTTAAGTGTCTTCTGCCTAGGAAAAGTTCCGTAAATAGGTTGATAATATAAATTTTGTAATGCAGAAGAATATTAAGATTAATAAATGTAAAGTACAGATACTTTTTAAATATGTATTCTATTTGCTTGAGATATAATTTGAAAGCTTAATAATCCACTTACATTTTGAAAGCCACCGAAGTGTGAAATTTGTGTTGCTACCAAAAGCTCTGAGAAAATCACAGCTTTTCTGAGTTTCACTGATAAGTATTATTCTTTCCAATATTAAGAAATCTGGCCAGTCATGGTGCACTGGGCGATTGTGACAATGGCACAGAATTGCAAATAATTTTCAGAGGCCTTTTATAGAAAGGTCACATTTCTCTGAATACCTGGAGATTAATGATGAAGTTGAGAGCATACCATGACTGAATGTAAAGTCAGAATTACCTGACAAAATAAAGAAGAATATCTGAGATTGACTGGGAAGACAAAAAATACATGTGTAGAATTGTAATCAAATTACCAAAGCTTGAAGGTTGGGTAAGAGTCCTAAATATAAAGTTAGCCAAGGTATGTCAGTTTCAGGATTCATATTTTCAGGGCATACTGTATGTATGACTAAAGGGTTCTAGGTTTAATATCCTTGAGACATTTGCTTAATGATGTAATCCAAATTGTCTCAGAGAATAACCAACAGCAACAGAGGAAAATAGTACAAATCAATATGTGATTCTCTCATATAATCAATATTTTGACTGGAATTCTAAATGACAGAAAAATATAATTTGTAATGTAAAATTACATAAACTACATTTTCACCATGAAGAACATCTTTGGAGAGCACTCACTATAAACACTCTCACCAGCCACTTGTCTTGTTGCAGGGTTGTCATGGTCTAGACCTTGTCTCAGAAGCATAGTAACCTCTACTAGGCAGGGTTCACCCTAGATGGGACACCACTCGATCGCAAGGTAGCCAAATCCACTACAGGTAATGTGAAGTCCCGTCTCAGATTTGGCTGAAACCCATGTCTTTGGACTTATGCCAACATTAAATAACTGCAAATGCCATGCAGATTGGAGCCTGGATTGAACCTTTGCCTGACTGCTAAGCCTAGGTCCAATGAAAACAGACATTTCAGTTTAAAATACATGCCTTGGTGTCATTGCACCATACCATGCAAACAACAGCCCCACAGAATGTTGCTTCTGTGCATGTCAGTTATTCCGCCTGCATGGAAGCTCCTCTTAGAAATTTTATGAATCTATTATCTTTATCATCTTTATCTCCAGAGCATATCCTGGAAGCAGGGTCAGATACGCACAGTCATTCACTCCCACAGACACCCACTAAGTGCAATTTCAAATCACCAATTCACCTGAAAAATGTCTTCAAGCTGTGAGGGGAAATCGGAGCCCCCACAGGCAACCCACATGAGCATGCATACTCCGCGTACACTGAGCTATATTCACACTTAGAGGTGAACTCAAAATCCAGGAGCCGTAAGGCACTCGCTACACCAATGTGCTGCAGGAGAAATAAATAAAACGATAAGATAGAAAGAAAAAATAAGATAAATTCTGAGAGAAAAGGGATGGGGGGGGAAAGAGAGCATGCTATTACTATTACTGTATGTATAACTGATTTTGAAAATAAGGATTTTAAACATATGGAGTTTAAATGTGTGCAATAGTATTCTAATATTTCAGGTTTGAATAAGATTTTGTCACTGTTTAAAAGATAAGGCAGGAATTTTACATATTTGGTAAAATGAATGGGTGAACTATTTGGGGCTCAGGAAGTATCTATTTTCCCATTTAAATGAATAGTAATAAAGAGTTACTTGTACAAGAGATCTCTTTGTGAGAATATCTTTAGCAAAAATTTTATGCTCATGCAAGAGAAGACCGTATGTGCGTGACAAACTTTCAGTTTACTGTATTAGGTGAAGATGAAAAACTTGATTGAAAAGAAAAATGTGGCAATTTGTTCAAACTACATGAAACTACATTTCAAGACTGAAAATGACTACAGAAGTACTTGGTTAAGGTATTTTTTTTTCTTTTCCTTCAGCTATATTTCTTACTTGCTATAAACTGACAGTAGCTCAAGTCTCCCCAGTGGTGCAATAATACACTGTTGTGTGCTTTATAGTCAGAATGTAAGTTTGAATCACAACAGGGCAGAGTAGCAGTTGGAGATGAAGTCCATTTAAGAAAAGTTGACATTACGAGGTGGAATCGTGTGAATATCACACTCCTCAAAACTTGTTACTTTACCCAGTGAAGTTTGCAGCTCGTAATGTGAAAAGATCCTGTCAGCCATCTCTTTGAAGGAATTGATGTGGGAGTCATGCATTGAGATGAAGAACTGGCTGTCGGTAAACTGGGAGAAAAGGGAGTAAGATTTTAACAAGAGTGATATAGAGGCATTTGGAGTGTTTTCCTGTGAGACAATTGTGCTGTTAGCATTTGCACACAGAAATCGATAGGCAGCGCACGCGGGGGGAATTAAAAGACACAGTCTACGTGCAGTGTTAGATGCCCTGCAGTCAAGCTAAAAGGAGCTCTCAAACTGTCTAAGGCACAGCTGTTGTCATTTAACAGATTGCATATTGTATTAACAAGTGCTTAGAATTCTTTCCTAACTATTCTTTCAATAGTTAGCATTAACAATTTCTTATTACCCTGAAAACACTGACATGTCTGTGGCTTTAAGTCAGCAATAGTGAGTAATAATGACTTTTATCTTTGACACTGACCTCTAGATAAACTTTAGAGAGGTTTACAACATGATTTGACTGTTGGAAGAATGACAACTCACAACTAGGCAGTTTTAAACTATAATAAAGTTGGTAAGGAGAAGGCAAAGGCTTCACACTCCTTTGGGAAATCTTATGTGTTCAACTTGGTGATGTTGATATTCTGTGGTTGTTTGATGAGTGGAACTCAGGGTTTCAAGGAGCAGTGCCTGTTCGTGGTAGAGGGAGGGAAGGAGGAAGAGAGGGATAGACATATGTACAGGCTTATTGGCCCCAGGAGGGTTGTCTTGTTTTCCTGCTGTGCTGGACCAATGCTTCTCGAAAAAGTGGCCACATGCAGTGCTTCTGCTTGAGAAGTTGCTGGTGCGTGATAGTGCAGTGCCTCACTGCAGACAGATGGCCATGCAGATGGTCCTGCTTCTGATTCCATACATTTCAAAGCAGGCCTTGTACCCAATTGTGAATGTGCATGTGTTTGGGCCTTTTTCACACTCAGTCCCTAGGCAGGGATCAACATGGCCTTTGACACCAGGGTGAGACTAGTGTTCATCCCATTTTTCTTCCCTTCTCCTCAGTTAAGCAAAAAGTAAATGGCTGATGTGGTATATTAAAAGAGGAAAGAGTAATCCAAAGAAATCTGGTGGTACTGAAGTAACTTCTCTCTTCATGTTATTCCAAGTTTGGTGGTTTGTTTCCTGCCAGCAGCATGTCTGTCTTCACATCTGTTGACTTCCAGTCAATTAAGGCCATGTTGACTGAGCCTATGTGTTTTGATTTCTAGGGAACGCTTTCTTAACCAGAGCAGATCTTTGTCTCAGCTGTATCGTATCTCTAAGTAACCTAACCCTACAAGCTGCCAAGGTTGCCAGAAAAGTGTTTAAGAAAAAGTTTAAAAAAAAACAAACAAATTCCCATAAGCCACTTCTACCAGCTGTAGTTATCAAACATACCAAGTGTTTTGTTTTCAGGTGAGGTTATTTTCCTTTCCCATCATGTTTGTTTAAATTTTATGAAAGCACTAATTACAAATTTGTATGTGAAGTGGCCAGTTCATTTGCATGTTCAAACGCTTGTATTATGATGGAGTGGGATTGTTAGCAGTTTGAGGTACAAAGGTAGTTACCAAGTTGTGGTATTTTCTGACTAAATGTTTTTTAGCTGTTGCAGGAAAGTCAAAGGGGTCGGTAATGGATATGACTGGGGTTTGAGGAGGGATTGTAGGCCATGCTTGGAGCTGAGTCTCTCAAATTTGTGGGCATTAGAAATAAATCACCTAATTACTATGGAAAGCTGATTTAGAAATCCCAAGAATAATCCTCAGTGTCTTCATACTGCGCCTCTGTCTCCTTCCCACGCCTCAGGTATAATTAACTTCCTTTGCTGCATATAGCAGCAGAGGTCATTTTGGCCTTCTTTATAGTTATACTTGTGCCATGTAGTACAGGTGGGACTGCTTTAGTTAAAGGTTCTAGTCTTGGTATTAATTTGTTGTTGATTCCCATATGCAGCATACAGTGGTCACTGGAATATGTCATTAATTCAGAAGGTTTCCATTTGAGATTTTCACTGATGATTTTTCATACCACTCCTGCTGCTGTGGCCCAGACCCCTTTCTGTGGACATGTCCCAAACCACATTGCCCCCTGATAAATGGGCTCTCAAAGCAAGAGTCTAATGAATGATTCATAGACAAAAATGTTTTGAGAGCTGCATTGATCTGAGAATTTCATTAACCTACTTATAAAATTTCTTGATGAAGGGGAATCTGCCATTGTGTTTTTTACTTTTTAAATCAAACTTGCATGAAAATATGCAACTGAAGCAAAACAAGCTGTTGTACCTGTATATAAACTCAGCTGAACACACAGGGATGGACATACAGCAGTATGTGTTTGTATATATGTTAATATAATAAAATGTTCAAGTTGTCTACAAGCATTAATGGGCTGTGAGTCATTTGATGGATGATTGCTGTAGATTTGCTTTAAGCTTCAGATGAACCTGCTTGCAGGATCCTGTCAGTCTAATGTGAGGTTTGCAGCTTGTATATTAAGTGGTTCACAAAGCTGAATAGCTTCAGGCAAGCAGGAAGGAAGAAGCGTTTTAATTAGTCGACACTGTCCAGCTCCTGTGATTCTGGTCTCCGTCATATTGAATGCAGGGACTGAGTCACCCAGCTTTCACCTGGAGCTAACATCTTCTGAGCCTTCCTGCAATACCATATTCATAGAGTAGCATAACTTCAGTGTTGCAAGTATAGCTGTTGTAAGCCAACATTGTGGCTCTTCTATTTTTCAGTTTGATAAAGAAATCTTTGAGCCATACAGTAGTCATGGGTAAGAGTGTTCCTGTTTAGAAAAGGAGTAAACCTCATTTGCCCATTTGATAGTCTTTGTATAATGACCCAGACCACATCAATAAAACATCATTAGGTAGGAAACACTCTATGCCCATCCTTCACTAGCTTTCAGTCAGTGAAGAAGAAGCCTTATTCATTGTACTGGGGTCACAACTTGTTAGGAAGGACTGAAGCAGTGGAGTTTCAGGTTTAGTTCACTGTGTCCAGTCTTTTCCCGAGGATGTTGGATAGCCATTGTCAATGAAAGAACAAGATGGCAGGCTTCAGGCTGTACAAATGCAGATCAAATAAATGATTGGGACTACATAGATAACATTATGGAAGCAGGTGAATGTTATAAACTGTGTCTGGAAGGATGTAACATTTTTACTGCAGTGTTGCATGGTGTCACCCTGATGTTTTAAGAGTCACTGCGGCGGGAGAAGTAGTTGCTGACAGCTAACAAATATGCCCCCCTGTGTTTTTTTTTTTTTTTTTTTTTTTTTTTTTCCTTTCCCTTCATCAGTCATCTTGTTGATTTGAAAGCTGGTTCATTTGGACAGGAATGTCGATTATACATTTGATTTGTGATGTATCGCTCCTTTGGGTACTGATTACGACATTGGAGTGGAAGAAGTATCATAAAGAAGAGACCGTACAACTATACTACAGCTATATATACTGAATATTCCTCTGTCAGCATCATTGCTTTCCATCTCCCCCTCCCAATATCCTCACCCATCTCTCTCTCTCTCTCTCGCTCTCTCTCTCTCCCTCTCTCTGTATTTGACTCTCCTCTCCCTCCTGTGTGTTTAGTTGATTCCTGCAGTGACTGCTTGCAGCAGTACCAAAGAGGGATGAAATATATTGATTTTTTTGCTTTTTCATTTTTTTTCCTTATCCTGGTTCAGCTCCCACATGTCAACATCTTCCTGCTTGTTGAGCTGTGGTTCCATCCCACTGTCTTAACTGAGTGGACAGCAAAAGCCAATGAACAAGAGAGGAGGGCTATGGGAGTTGTCAGGCTGACAGCAAACTATGTTCCTCCTGTTTTCCCAGGAGGCCTTGCAACCGTGCTGGTTTAGAACCTCCTGTCTGGCAGGAGCCCTTTCACCATTCCAACTTAGAGGCGTGACTTTCAACTGAACTGTTTCCAGTTCTACTGCACCCTCATTTTATGGCTGCACAGGTAAGTTTTTTTTTTTCTTTTTTTTTTTTTTTTTTTCTTTTTTTTTTTTTTTCCTTCCCCCCCCTTTTTTTCCCTTTTTTTTTCTATCTATCCCTCTGCTGTTTCTTGTAGGAACTCCTTTGCTCCCATTTGGAACAGTTATGACTCTGTGAAGTTCCTCGTATGTACTGCTGATGTCCTCATTCATTTGTTTTTCTGGTTACCTGTGATAGCCAACTGCATCTGGTTCCATTAAAACCTCAGTCCTTGGTTTTTGGAAGGCTGAAATTGAGATATCGTCCTTACAAGCTCTGAGAGAGATTTTTCAAGTGGTTTTAGTCTAGTGGTTGCCTGTCTCTGTGTAGCCAGATTTTCAAGGAAACTGAGTTGCATACTATGTGAGTGGCACTGGGTAATGCTCAGATTTGTTTTACATTGTAGCTGTGATCTGGTGGCATGGAAAAGCAGTTTACTGTATTGGAACTGTCTGAGTTTTGTAATATTTGCAGCCTGAGCAGGTGCAGAGGTGTGCACCCAGCAGACACAGAGGAGGAGTCCTGAGAAATAGTTTATCCCATGAAGGGTTTTTAACAGGATGTCTTTCATAAACAGCACATCCCAATGTAATTATTATATTTATTACAGGAAATCTCTCAAGGCATGATCATAACATTAAAGGAATGGAACTGTATGGTGGCACTGCAGACATTTCTGGAGTTCCTCCATTTTAGCAGAACATTGCATTTGACCAAATGATACATGGATTTAATCTTGACTGTGTGTTCATGCACTCCTTCAGATAACTGAAGTAAAATATAACTAAACAAAGGAGCAGATAAGGTAAATTGAGGACAGAAAAGGAAGAATCAAGTGTGACTTGCAGAGCTATGTTTGCCTCAGGATAGTTGGTCGATGCTGCACTGCTTGCTGTACAAACAAGTTAAAAAATAAACCTCACTATAGTCAGATTTTACTGAATACCACTGTTGTGCATGTATTCTTTACCTCTGTGTTTGTTTTCCTTAGATATGGGTCAGGGTTTGAATATAAATTTTTGGATATTATTATGAACCCCTGTGACAGCCATTAACTGAATGCAATCCAGAAATACAGCTTTCTGTATTTGCAGATGTAATGTACAAATTGTATGACACAAGAATGGTTAATACGTAATATGATGTAAAAAAAAAAAAAAATTAAAAATCTATTAGGCCTGCATGCTCTGCATTGCAGGGGTGTGTCTGAAGGTGCTTCTGACACACCTGTCTGAGTCTCAGTCTGTCTGTCATCTTCAGATCCCTGCAGTACAGCCATGACGGACACAGTGATGGGTGGGAACTCGCAGCGCTGGAGTACCAGCAACAGACAGGCAGATTTGCATTCCACGTAAGACAGTGGGGTTGGGAATGCTGTTGATGGTGATTCAGTTGATATTTAATGGTACGCTTATTCCTTAAGGATGGTATGGTTGCAAGGCCTCGTACACATCAGTCTCACTTCTCCTTTTTTCCCTCTTTCTACTGCAGCGGAAAGGACAAGTATGTAGAGATAATTTGTTTTTGCTTTAAATTGCATGCATGTGTACGTGCATTATCTCAATGTTCTTTCAGAACTTCAGAAGGACTGCAGTACAAAGTTGACAGGTGCTTGGTGCAAACCTGTCTGCGCAACCCCTGCAGACAGCTGCAGCTGCCCAGTAACTGCAGGGGGTGGCACCCTTCTCCCATTTTGCTCACACAGTTTCATCCAGTCCCTCTTTTCTACAGTGCACACAGCCTTTTGCTTTTTTTATAATCTGGTATTGCAGGGAGGAGATGAAGGCATGTGCAGATGAATACTAAGCATGTCCCTGTGTTAGCTGCAGTGCTTTAAGTCTGCATGGTCATGGGTTTTGGCTGGATGCTGCAGACAGTGTTAGTGTTTACAGCTTTAGGGGGCTACAGTCCTCATTGCTTGGCCTAGCTCTGTGACCTGTTTCAAAGTCTTGTGTTTTTGTGTGTTGAATGTTGCACCCCAGTCCTGACCCTGGACCTGACCTGACAGATGAGGAGAAGGAGATCATCAACAGTGTCATTGCCCGAGCTGAGAAGATGGAGGCCATGGAACGGGAGCGAATTGGGTGAGTGTAGGTTGTAGTGAAGAGTTGGAGTACGTGGCCTCGGTCTGGTTTGGGATATAGAAATGGGATATTAAACTGAATTTTTTTTCTCTTAGTGTCATAAAAAAAGTGCTGTAGAATATAAAATATATGGTGTAAATGATCAAATATAGCGACAGGGAACCTTTGAAGTCAAAGTTTCTTCTTCTACTTCATTTTCTACATCTATGCAAAGACTGAAAAGAGTTTCTTGAGGCAGAATGCATGATTTTTGCCACATTTTTCACATTTACTGAAAAGCAATAGTGTGTTCAGCTGGTAGTATAAGGGTTAGAGGTGCCTCCTTCCACTCAAAAGACCAAGGTTTGAATCCCACCTCTTTCTATAATACTCATCAGAAACTACCTTCTTAATTGCGCCTATAAAAATTACTCAGCTATAAAACTATGAAAATAACTGTAAGCAGCTTAGCACTGTAAGCTGCTTTGGAGGGAAGTACAGGTATTAGCTAAATAAGTAAATGTAAAATAGAAATAGTGCAGGAAAGAATTTTTAGGTCTGAATGTGTTTAAGGTACTCTGACTTATCTGAATGCTGATGATTTTTTTTTTTTTTTAATTGCTGGTATTAATTTTTTTTAAATACTCAAAAAAATCCTTAACTGCATAAAATGTGTGCTCTGTGTACTATTATTTTTCTTTTCTTTTATGTTACATGACAATATCCAGGAATAAGTAGTTAATGGTATTGTTTCAAAATGTGCTGCACAACCTTGCCAACACACACTGACAGCTGGAAGGCAGGACTGTGTGTGATACTGACACCCTGCCTTATTTTTTGTAGTCGCCTGGTAAATCAGCTGGACAGCATGAAGAAGTCAGTGTGTGGGGACGGTGTGTCCCGCTGTTTGTTGTGTGGGGAGCAGCTGGGTGTACCGGGCGTCAGTTCTGTGGTGTGTGAAGACTGCAAGAAGGTAAGAAAGGAGGAAGACCTGAATTTTTTCAACATGTTGCATTTTGTTGCCGTGGTGCATCAAGACCACTCTTTGACTTGCTTTTTTGTCTCTCCCTGGCAGCACATGTGCACCAGGTGTGGCATGCAGAGTACCAGCCGGCCACGTGCAGTGTGGCTCTGTAAGATCTGCAGCCAGCAGAGAGAGGTGAGGCAAAAATATATAGAGTTGGACCAAGGAGCACCCTGACACAGAGAGGAGTTAACATGTACAGTATAGTTATTTAAAGCTTGTAGAGTTCTACTTAAGCTGTAGTACTCCCCCCCCCCCCCCCCCCCCAATAAACTGGTGCATAAATTATTACTTTTGTACCAGAAGTGCGAGTACGGTAAGAGAATCGTCAAAAAATACTGGACATGTATGTTCAGGAAAGAAAATAATATGTAAATAAACAGGTTTTAAAGCCACTCATTAATAGTGTTTATTATTGTTGTTGTTGTTGTTAATAATCAATATTTTGTTGACACCTTTCTCTAGCATGACTGACAATGATAGGTTTGCATACTCAACCAGTTAGTATTATATACTGTATCCATTTATATAGCAGAGTGATTTTTACTGTAGTCATTTAGGGTAAGTATCCTGATCAAAAGGATTACAGTGGTAATGGATTTGACCTTTTAATCCTTTTAGAGTAAGGTGACAAGTGAAACCACTGTGTTACACATACCCCTTTATGCACTTTTTAAAAATATTTTGAAAGATTTGTGGACTGTATGATGGATGCATAGTGGTAATTTTGTGGGGGAGGCTGTGAACTCTGGTGTTTGCTTTACAGCAGGACTGTCTTTCAGTCTGTATCAGAGGACAAAACACTATGCTAGTCAGGTGAATCAGAATCACATTTGTTGGCCAAGTATGCTCACACTTACAGGGAATTTGGCTTCAGTTTTTTACATCTCTCAGTGTACTTTGACAACACAACATACAAACATGGGCAAGAGATGCATGACAGTGCAAGGAATATAAGAATAAATATTATTTACTGAAGGGAGGCCTCAAAACTGATAGATCTTGCTTCTGTAATTATGGTTCACACTCTGTCCTGCATAAATCCATCATAACACCGTTCTAAGCTATGTGTCACAACATCGTGATCCCTGTATAAATATCAAAAATGCCTATGAAAACACCAACTGGATGTATTTGCATTCACAGTGCTACACACATCAATGCTCTTTGACTCACAGTACTGTATAGATAATTTCAAGAAAGTTAGTGTTCCAGGTGGGTAAAGAACCACCTGATTCAGTTTACTGCTTGAACCCATGTACAGTATTTGCTTTTCTGACTATTTTAGTAATGTAATAAAAACTATAAAACCATGTGGGTTCAGTTTATGGGACCATATGTCACATGTTGTACTATGATCATGAGTCCTGAGTTTGAATGCTGCTCCTTCTTGAGCAAAATAATTGCCCTCAAATGCTCAAGTAAAAATGAATCAGTTGCATGGGTAAATAATTGTGAGTAGTACATTACCTAGCAGTAAAGGTTACCTTGGTGGGAAGTATGACCCAAGAAAGTAACATTCTTTATTTCTACTTTTTGTCATGCCACCTAGGTGTGGAAACGCTCTGGGGCTTGGTTCTTTAAGGGCATGCCCAAGCAGTTTCTCCCCTCACCCATGCCCATCTCCAAAAACCGTGACTACAGTACCCAGCAGACACCAAGCTCTATGGAGCAGTTGGGCCTTGAGACCAGTCCTGCTGATCAAGCTAGGACACACAGCAGGGGTAAATAACAAAGAGGGAAATGTTGCTCCCTATGCACATAATATTTATTTATTTGAAATTATCTTATTAATTTTAGGTATGTATTTATTTGAAATGAGAATATAAAAGTAGTCTTGACTGTAGAACTGAAGATAAACCTTGCAGAAAATAACCTTTCAATATTTAACAAAGACTTTCAATTCTTTGAGTGATAGTAATCAATGAAATGGTTGTAACAAGGTATCCTTGTTTGTGGTGGTGTCTGTTCCTGTTGGGTCTCAGGCTCAGTGGAGAGTTACAGCTCTGGTGCTGAGCAACAGGTGACAGGTAAGTAGACAAACCTTTTCTACCTTACACAGGGATCACTCATAACATCACATTGCGCTCAGAAACACAGTTTACCAGTTCTATGTTGGCTTGTAACCTCAACTTTAAACTTACATTTCTGCAGTATGGCAACACATTTAGGAAACTGGTAAAACAATCAAACATAGATACAATGGAGGAAAGAGTAATAATATGTTCAGCATAATATGTAGACCACTTCCTTTGCAACATGTATATATGTGTATGTGCATTAAAGCATTTGGTTACATCTGTGAGGCCACTGGGAAAGAACCAATAGAGTTGAACATCTCTAAGCCATACCTCTATGTACATTTCAGAGACACCCCCTCCGGCCCGGGGGGGCTACCCTCCTGTTCCTCCAAAGCCCTCTGAAGTACAGTTGGGATCAGGAGGGCTTGTAAGCCGTCGTGGTCCCCACCACAATGAGGAGGACAGCGGGACTCAAGACGCTCCAGTGCTTGCGAGAAGGGCTGTTCCAGTCCAGAGCACTAGACCTTTGCAGGCACCTGTCCAGCAGGGTGAGAAGAAAACTAAGCCCAAAACACCAGCTATCACACATTCAATGTGATTGGTTTAAACTTATGGCCCAAGTGGCAGTGGTTCATCCTCCAACTATTTTAAAAATACAGACAGTTGTGGAAATTTTCTGTATCTGTACTAGGGATTTGGTGGGATACAGCTCCTGAAGCTTTTTTCAAGCTGTTCTACATGGACCTTTTTGTTTGTTGATTCTGACAAGAAATAAATAAAATAAATTAGTTAAGCAGTTAATACCGTGCTTAAAATTAGCACTGGATACTTGCTTGATGTTGTCAATGATGAGTGTGGCCTGACTGAAATTATGCATGTTTTTTTTATCTGCCAGAGATGGAGAGTGGGTATTCTACTGCAGTGTCTCAGCTCAGGGACGAAAGGGGGACCCCTGCAGCCCTGGAGGACCGAAGACAACCTGTAAACTACAGCCGCATGCCTGCACGGCAGCAGCCACCTCCGGAGGAGGAGGATGAGGAGGAAGCCAACAGCTACGACTCAGATGAAGCAAGTAAGCAGGGCTCACATTATCAACTCGCATGAGTTGCAATATCTGCAGAATATCTACATGCGAAATCTGATTTTTGTTACCTTACTTTGGTAAGTCCTATTTCTATGTTAAAATGTTGAATAGTATGGTTCATATGTCTTGAGTTGTGTTGTTAGCATATTTCTAATTTCTGTCCTGTATGTTAATCTGTTCTTTATTCTCATGTTCCTTTTTGGCTTTTGGTCTGTTCTGTGTGCATTGTGCTGTGTTTTTTTTTTTTTTTTTTTTTGCTGCAGCAACTCTGGGTTCGTTGGAGTTCAGCCTGCTGTATGAACAGGAGAGCAACAGCTTGCACTGCTGCATCATGAGGGCCAAGGTACTGCCCTGCATAATGGTTTCAGCACTATGTGATAAGATTGCACAAGAGCTTTGTACAATTGTTATGTTGTGATAGCCTGAAACATTTGTTTCTAATTATTAATTATTACATGTATTTCTGTCAACCTCAGCAAATTTTCTCAAAGACAAAGCATTTTGATAAGGTTAAAAGTGGCACTGAGCATTCCATCATGCTGCACACTTTTCTTTTGCCCTGCTAGTCTTTGGCCAAAAATAGCCATGAGGAAGCAACGTGGTGTTTTTGCTCTGTGTGCTTTCCTTTGACTGTTGGCCATGTTGGCAGAGTCTTCTGTCTCCAACAGGAGCTCACTCGTGGTGACTTTAAAGCTTTTCGCACTGCTCCTGTGACCCATAGTGGCCCTCATTATGTTGATCACCACACAGCACAGTTGAAAATGGATCCATAGCAGTGGCACAAGAGCAGTTTTGTCCACTGGGAATTTAGGTTGGCATATTGCCTCAGTGAGTGCATCTGTTGTCTTAGAGTTCCAGTTTTTTTTTTTTTTACCCACTATTCAAACACATGCTGTTCAGATAAACTGGTGACTCAGAATCGCCTTTACTGTGTGAATCTGTGCATGTGTGATTTCATTCCTGGCATCCTGTTCAGGGTCTACTCTGCCCTATTTGCACTCCTTTTTGGGTGTGGTTACCAGTTATTGCAACCACCAGCTGGCTGTGCAGGGTTTGAAAATGGACAGATTTTTGGATGTAGATGAAGTCAGTAGATGAGAAGTTGTATGCCATTGTTTAAACAGGGGCTGAAACCGATGGACTCCAATGGACTTGCAGACCCCTATGTCAAACTGCACCTGTTGCCTGGGGCTAGTAAGGTAAGTATTACCTCTTTAGTGCTGAAAGTGGTCCGTGTGGCTGAGCCCTGTGATTTTGAGACTTCATATTTGTAGATTTATGTAGATCTATTCGTGAGGAGGAGGTGGCAAATAGGGCTGAACATAGGTTCAGGCCAAAAGGTTTTCCAATACAAATGAGGTATTTACTGCAAAAAAAGGCAGATGCACACAGGAGGTGTAACATCTGTAAAGCAGAACTTATATCTTTACAATCAAAGATGAAAAGCACGTTTAAAAATCCCATCAGTTCTGTATAATCATAGGTAGCCTTTCCCTCACATATTTTCCTCAGATATTGGGCAAAGTGCTTTATATCAGGTCTTTAATGGTTTCCAAATGGTCTTTATCAGTTAGGGGATTTGTCCTGTAAGTTCAGCCATGGCTCCATTCCATGGTTATGCATACTACCAGTTCACATATGTTTCTCCAAAGTGAGTTTGGAGTATACTGCTGTTTTCTAGCTGCAAGAAATATAATGACTTTGCAAGAGATGTAATTCAGGGAAAAGGAGGGTTTGTTTGTGGAATTCAGTTTGTCTAGTAGCAGTAGACTTCTTTCCGGCTTCTGTCCACTATGAAATACCAAGCAAACATAATGGCTTTCCGTTAAAAAGGAATGCAGTCTATATTCTTTGAATGGAAAAATATTCTTTGTGTTTCTTTTTATTCACTCTTTCATCCAGTCCACAAAATTACGAACCAAGACTCTACGTAACACACGGAATCCCGTTTGGAACGAGACACTGGTGTATCATGGCTTGACAGATGAGGATATGCAGCGCAAAACACTTAGGTAAGTGGGACTGGTAATGGATACAGCAGCAGAGGATCTGCGTTATGATATTTTAAATATATACAGTGAATGTTAGTTCTGTAAATAGTTCTTGTACTGAGTTGTGACAAATTTATAATACAACACAAATGTGACATAAACATCAGGTTCTTGATGTCATTCATTGAGATACTCTTCCAACTCTTAAAAGTAACCTCTTTCAGTTGTTACCTGTTTTGGGGGGGGATCTGAATTCAGTTTACTGTACAAGTGTAATGCATCATCAATTTAATTTAAATCAGAAGACTGACTTGTCAACTTTTTTCTTATGAACCCCTTAGTTAACTGACATTTGTGTAAACTGTTGGATTGCTGTATTATTAACATTAGACTTGGGAACACAAGATTTTTTTGCAAATTCTACGATTTATACAGCTACTATTATCATCATTTACATCATCAACAGAAAAAGGTGAACTATTTCCAGAGGCAGCCATAGTACTGCCTCCTCCATGCTTCACAGGGGAGGTGGTGTACTTGGGCTCATTTGTAGTTTCTGTCTTTTTCCATAATTTTCCCTTTCTATCACTTCGAAGGTATATCATCACCACACCTGTCCATAAAACTTTGTTCCAGGACCCTTCCCATCTTTGAAATTATTAGGAAATTCCAGTCTGTCATCTCTGCACTTGGTGTTGATGAGAAGTTTGCATGTTACAGTGTGGTGTCTGTATCTTCTCATAGTCTTCTGCAAACAGTTAGCTGTGATACTTTTACCTCTGCAAATTCTTTACAGACTTTGCAGATTGTCTGTAATTTCTTTAGCTGTTTTGGGGCATTTCTTCAAACCTGTAGTGATTTTTCTTTTTTTTCTTTTCCTCTTTTTTTTTTTTTTTTTTTTGGTCATTTGCTGTTTTCACAAGATGACCTGGTCACCACAAATTGCTTACTACTTCAGCAGTTTCTTTCTCATATTCCATATCTACCTTGTGGTGCTTTGTAATGGTTTTTATTGAGATCTGACTTAATGTCATCTTCAGAATTACTTGCTTTTCCATCATAATCAGTTTTCTTGCTTTCATCTTGGTTTATACCTTTTACCTTAAAACTAGGTGCAAACTCCAAAGGCTATTACCTCTCCTGCATTTTCACAGCTCTTTATATGTGTACATAATTAATAGCACATAAAAAAAACCTGAGCAATTTGAAACACATGTGCTCAGCTGAAATGCAGGGGGGGAAATAAAGTAAATAAAACACTTCCAGCGTGATTTTAGGGAGTAAGAAAATGTTAACCAGAAATAAAACCTAACAAAAGTAACCAACTTAACTTTGCTTTCCCAGTACTTCTCCCTGTAACTTGAAGATAAAATTTGTTTCATGCTTTTATGCATTCCAGAGCCCTAAAAGTAACACCTATTTATGCTAAAATATCACCAAATACAGTTAATGTAGGCACAGTTACAGTGTTTCAGTAGTTAACCTTAGATGTCATAACACAGCTTAACAAGGCAGTTATGTAATAATGATTATTGCATACAGTCATACTATATATATATATGTATATATGTATGTGTATGTATGTATGTGTGTGTATATGTATATATATATATATGTATGTATGTATGTATGTATGTATGTATATATATATATATGTATGTATGTATGTATGTTTATGTGTATGTATATAAACACATATATATATATATATATATATATATATATATATATATATATATATATATATATGTGTGTGTTTACCTTCATGTGTTCAGCTCTTTTGTAAGTATTGCATAGAATGCTTTCAATGCTCATGGTTTCCTTTCACAGTTCAGACATGTATTTCAGTTGGATGGGTAAATTTTGTGTGTGTTTTAAATTGTTTTGCTGTTAAGAGTATGCCAAGACCCTGTCACTTCATGTCACATTCTACAGTAAAATTGCACTTATATAAAATTAATAAAACATACAATACTTAACAAGTATCATAAAAGTGTTTAACTATTAAAAAAGAAAGAAGATATATATTAAATGCTCCTTCTGAATAAATCGCCCTGTATCTCTCACAAACCAAAGAATTATTTCAACTGGCTTGGTCCCTGTAACTTCCCATAGTGTGTGTCTATTAGTGTTCTGCTGTATGAATGTTGGCATACAGTAAGAACTAAAGGGAGTTTAGTTGAATGTGTCTAACAGTCCCTTTGGATAAATGTGTCAGCTAAATACAATCATTATTTTTTGCTTTAGAGAAAAGGGTCAGCTAAATGCATAAATATACTAAATGCATCACTGCATAGCTGTAGGGAAGTGAGCAAAATCTAAATACAGGCCTCTTGAATGCAACAAGAAATGGCTTGTAAGTTTAGTTTTGGGTATTAAATTAAACTATCTGTAAAACTGAATTCTATTAACTCAAATGGGCATATCTTGGGGGATGACTGTATCTCTACAGGCTTCCCTCACATAATCAGTCTAATTCATTCCTGAAAATTGGATTGTAAGGTGAGTTCTTTTAAAGTTTTAATTACCATTCATTTAAATGCAAATATATTATCTTTAGCTACAAAAAGCTGGAGTTTAAGTTCATGCTCTGTGGGTTCAAATCCTCTCTGGCTGCATGGAGCACATTGATCTGCCCTACCTCATACCATATGTTTCCCAGGATGCAGTCCAGGTTCTTCTGATTGTGTATTGCACAAAGGGGCATTGATAATGGGTTGATTGATATATAGAATCTATTCTTTGGTTGTTGTATTTTTTAAAATGCTGATATCATATATTGGTTTGGATTTATGACCTGTATGTTTTAATTGTGAAATGCTGTGAGAAGCTGCTTTTAAAGGATCTGTATTACATTGACTACTGTGAAATAACATGATATTATGAGGTATTTCCTGTACTGAAATTACACAAGGCTCCCAGTCCCTGTTCTCTGCTGTTTGTACAGTATCATTTGTGATTAATGAATGTGAAATCTCACAGTTATTGAGAATGGTAAAATACAAGAATTCTCGTGAAAAGCAATTTGTGTATTTAAATTGCTTTTCACGAGAATTCTTGTATTTTTTAATTTTGTTATTAACCCCTTTTTTGCCTTCTTTTAGGACTTAGTGGTAAAACTTTAACGCTCATTGTTATGATGTATAATTTGCAAAATGATAAAAGTCAAAAGCTACAAGATAGCTGATATTTGGAGGAGAAACCAGACCATGCATTGGGAGGGAGGCTGCTCACCCTGTTCTTAATTTCAGACTGAAGTTTCTGTTCTTGTAAGGCATTTCTCATAAGTAGGGTTGAGAGCTTGTTATGTGAATTTCAGGGTACAGATGACATGTGGTTGTATGTGTGAGTTCCTCTAATACAAGTGCTTGGTATGTCCAACCAGACAATGAATGCGTTACCCGTAGTTACTGGCTATGCTGCTTTGTTCAGGCTTTCAGTCTGTGATGAGGACAAGTTTGGCCACAACGAGTTTATTGGTGAAACAAGGGTGGCCCTGAAGAAGTTGAAGATGAACCAGAGGAAGAACTTTAATGTGTGCCTTGAGAGGGTGGTTCCGGTAAGCTAACACCGCAATTCAATCTTTATTTGACGCAAGTCTTAGTCAGCGGCATCATTAGTATTCTGTTGCAAAATTGTCCTCATTTTAGGTTCAGTTCTCCAATTCTCTCAGGTCAAATCTTTTCTGGATCTGTTCTTATGGGACTTATAACTGGGTGGTGTGCTTCAGTTATTGTTGAAGAGCTATTTTGACTTGTGACAGATGGTCCCATCCATTCAGAAGCTGTGAAATAATACAGGATAGTTGTGCTGACATTGATGTCTCCCTGCTTAGATGAAGAGGACTGGGACAGCTGGTGCGGCGCGAGGCATAGCACTCTACGAGGAAGAGGTATTATCTACCTTCTTCTGTCTTGCTTGTCTAGTGTGCGTTGGTACATGTATTATGCCTGTGCTGAGCTAACAGTATGTATTGTGTCAGTGTTTTGTGAAATGTCAGTTTTGAATGTGTTTATGCTTTTGTGCTTTGCATAATGCCTCAGAGTCTGTGTTCAGGGTGTCATTGTCGCTAAGGTGCTCAGTTTTGAGATTGTCAGTCTTTGGTCTTCAGGATGTCATTTTTCAGATTGCTGGTGTTGACTGACAATCTTGAGTGTGTAAATGTTGTGCATGTTATTCATGAGTGTGTTTCTGCAGAGCAGGTTCATCTGCATGGTGTTCAGTATGTTAATGCTGAGCTTGTCAGTGCTCTTTCTCATCTAGTGTGTTGTATGTTGTGTGTCAGTCTTTGGTGTACTGAATTGAGTGAGTTGTGCTGAATGTCAGTATTTAGAATGTATTCAGCATAACAGTCTTTTGGTTGGTTGGTGTTCAGAGTGCAAGTATTTTGCATGTCAGTGCTGTTCATGTCTTGCTAGTGTTGAGTATGCTGATCTTTGTTATGACAGTGATGCACATGGTAATGCTGAACATGTTAGCGCTGAGCACCTCTCTCCTTGTGCAGCCAGGGAAAGACATTGGTGACATGGAGGAGAGGGGCCGCATTTTGATCTCGCTCATGTACAGCAGCCAGCTGAACCGGCTTATTGTGGGTGTGGTGCGCTGTGTGCACCTGGCCGCTATGGATGCCAATGGCTACTCTGATCCCTTCGTCAAAATGTAGGTTACTGAAAAATTGACAGTGACATTAACATTCAACACCCCTGTTATAGTCATGTTGAGAGAACATTTTTATTTTTTTTAGGTTTACTGTAAGGAATAGTGCTGCTTGTCATATTCCAGGAGTTGGACAGAATAACAGAAACACTTAACAGTATATTAATATCAAGGACCTAATAGGGAGTACAACTTCTGTTTGCTTTCAGAACAACTTTACTCTTTTTGGAATGCTGTGATACAAGTCCCCAAATGTGTTGTAGTGGGATACTGCGCTGTTTTGCTGTGCACTCTGTGCTCCAGAATTTTCCATTTTGGTTCAGTGATGCTTAGAGCCGGTGAATGGCGAGGCCATGTAAAGGGTTTCACTTATTCCAATGTGTTGGAGGCATTATCATCCTGGAATACGGAACCATCCTGAAGCAAGTGTTTGCAAAATTGGTTGTACCTTGTCCGGTAAAAGGGCCTCATATTCCTTGACCGTTATGTGACCGTGCAGAGCAACCATCTGACCTAATGACTCCCAAGAGATTCCTGCCCATGCCATTACAGATCCCCTACTATGTTTGAGTTGGCAACAGACATTGAGTTAAAGGCATTCTTTGGATGTAGGAAAAAGTTGAAATATGACTTATCAGAACACAATATGTAGTTTCTGATACTGGGCCACAAAGGTTATTTAATTATGTATGAATTTTTGAGGCTGTAGTAACTTTGTACCATTTAGCATCGTTCCTGTGAATTTTTTTGTCCTGTCAGTGAAGTTTGATGTATGATCACTTCTCCTCTTTGCCATTGCAGCTTGTCAGTGTCTGCAGTATGCTGTTTTGAGTCTGTTCCACTTGACACATTAAATAATTTTACAGTTTTTGGACCAGAATACCAGCAATTTAGGCACCGACTATTTGGCTTCTTTGTGGAACTGTGCTTTGAAAACTCGTGTATTGAAGTCTCAAGTGTCAGACCTATATTACAGCTCATTCTGCTTTTTGGCAATCAGCTGTTATTAATGACTTTTGCAAGTCCATCTGGTGATTTATTTACTTTAGAGTTTAACTCATTTTTCATTTGGTGTTTCTGCTATGTTGTCCATCCCAAAACTTACTGAATAATTTATATCATAAATATACACGCTACTGAATATAAATTACACTGATAGAAATAATCTTATTTTTCTTTTTCAACATATTCCAGCTGCCTGAAACCTGACATGGGCAAGAAAGCCAAAAACAAAACCCAAATCAAAAAGAAGACTCTGAATCCTGAGTTCAATGAGGTAAGACTCCATTTTCTAATGAAATCCAGTCATACCCTGAATTTTAAAAAGTTTAAAAAGTCAATTTTCTAATCTTCATGACCTCAAATCTCAAAGTACCTATTTTGTGATCTCTTAATTTGAACTGGAACACTGAGCATTTCTAACAAAAACAGCATACAGTACAGATGTACCACCTCTGCACTGTAGAGTAGGAAATTAAACTCTAATGGATTATAATTCAGCATCAAAGTGCTTGGTGAGTACCTGCAGAGACAAAAAGAGTGCTGTGCTTGGCTTGCAGGAATTCAGCTATGACATCAAACACAGTGAGCTGGCAAAGAAGACACTCGACATCTCAGTGTGGGACTACGATATTGGGAAGTGCAATGATTATATTGGTAAGGCAGGAGGTTGGAGTCAAGTTTTTCCACTCACAGGGTGCTGGTCAGGCTCTTATTTCACCCCTGTCTCTGCCATCTCCTTGTCCTCACATAGGAGGATGTCAGCTGGGCATCACGGCCAAGGGGGAGCGTCTGAAACACTGGTATGAGTGCCTGAAGAACAAGGACAAGAAAATTGAGCGATGGCACACTCTGCTGAATGAGAATCATGTTGCAAGTGACTAGAGGGCTGCCAGCCCCACTTTTTGTCCAAACTTTGCTTTTTGTACTGTCTTGCACCATCCACAAATGCAGCTTGAAATTGTGTGCTTTTGAACACTTAAATATTTGAATTTATTTAGAAAAACCGATCTTTGGCTGTCACTGAACAAGGTCTTACAACAAAAGTCAAACATTACAGTTTTAGCCTTAAGAACTTATTTGAATAAATGACCTGATTTCATATGCTCCATAACACTTAATCTGTTATAAAGGTTAGTCCAGCAGCATGGTGATATTATCTTTACAAGGCAACAGGCATGTCAGTAAAGTTCACCACACAAAATAAATTACTTACTATCCAGTGATCTTCTGTACATTCATTGTTTGGATTTCTCCCCATGTAGCCTTACACAAATTTCAATTATTTGAATGTTGCTGTTTGTGATGACAACAAATGTAAAGTTTGACATGTGATGAGATTCTAAAATTTGTTGTTTATTATAGTAATAGCACAAGAAAAGCATAAACAGTATTGTTAACTGAACATAGTAAAACAGTAGCTTGTTCTATTTGTTATGTATTTCCATCTTGGCATGAAAAATCAAAGTAGTTAAATTATTTTTATGAACAACCTGACACCAATATGCCTCAACATGGCAGTGCTTTAGAAAAACATTACACTTTTCCAGTGTGTATTTTCTCATCTCTAGTCCATGCTCTATGCTTGCTGCCACAGTATGCAGTCCCTGCCCTATATTAGTTATATAAAAGTGTACTTGTTGATCTTGCAATGCGCTGCCCATCTTGCATGCAACAGTGTTGGTGGTGGTGTAGTGTGTGTGCGCAGTGCCTCTGTAAGACGACAGGGCATCATCCACCCCCTACTCTCCATACCCCCTTTTCCCTGAAGCTTTAGTGTGTAGCAGTTTATACGGGATGCAATGGAAAGCACATGTACAATGGAGTAACCTCAAGACTTTTTAATCATATTTGCAAGTTTTTCAAACTCTATGCATGTATGTTCCTGAAGTAGACAACGTATGTCTATTTAGTTTGTCAGCCTTGCCGCCTTCTTCCTCTTGCGGAGGTGTGGACTTTTCTGTGCTCTGTAGCTTCCTCAAGTTGTTGTTTTGTCAATTGTCTCTGGCCATGAGCTCTGGTGTCTTCCAAACCAAGGTGCAGCGTTGTCACAGTTCTCCTGCGAAGCAGAAGGTACAGCTGTGCCCCTCCCGTGTACGCAACAGTCACACAATATCAGGTCGTGCCCCAGCTGAGTGCACCTTTTCATTTTACTTATGAATTTAAAGAGTTGTTTCAGTAAATTTACACATCAGGCATTCAGCATTTTTAAACTCTAAATTATGCTTTATCAGCCCCGTTTAAAATGTCACATCACTTTACTGATACACCAATAAATGTTAAAGTATGTGCATCCAAACATGTAGTCAAAATATTTGCTGTTTTAATGCATATGTGAAAGTGGTTTACTGCAAATATTTCAGAATATATTTGTAATTTGTACCATATTTTAAAATATAGGATATACAGTAATAGAAAGGCATCAGTGTTTTTTATGTGAAATTCACAAGCGATGTAGTGTTATTCACTCATGCATTACTTTTTTGTATGTTGGGTAACAACTGCTCTTCTCAGTAAATGAGAAATTAAAAAAAAAAAAAAATCCCTACCTTGACTTGCTGAACTAAGACATCTGGTATAATTTACAGGCTCTGTGCAAAAGATTTAAACGTGCACTCAGCTTATGACCTGATCCATTCACCAGTTCTCCTGCTCCCATGTTTCTGGTTAAGAAAATGTTTTTTTCCTGCTTATTTGTAGGTTTGCCATGTTCTGTTCTAAGGAAATGAAATTTGGAATGGACTTATCAGTAAATACTACATGGTGCATGATGTGGGGAAACAAATTACTGTGGGTTTGCAGTTGACTTTGCACGTAAAGACAATTTTACATGTTATTTGGTTTATGCAGACTAATAAAATATTAAAACAATCATATACCAATGGAAAGAGAACTGTATGTCTGGTTACTTTCTGCCCATACAAAAGCCTTTAGAAAAAAATTGCGTGACTCCGTGTCACTTGTGGCCATAACCCCGAAAACAGACTCCAAGCAACGTACGCATACAAGACACTAAAAATCCGATTATACTTCCAAAATATTTTGTCCTTAAAATGAGTTACCACACAGACGTCTGATTTAGCCCCAGCCGAGGGCAATCGCGCGTTACAACGTTACACCCCGCACTCGCGTTCCGTAGCAAAAGGTGTTCACCTGGCCACCCGCGCACTCACCGACACGCCCACAGCCGCCTCCTCCAACACTTTATCGCTCCCCACACGAAGCCCTACAGCCGATTCAATACCAAAGAACAACAGTAGGAATGTCAAACCATTTACTTCCTCCCGAAATTATTTTGACGCTTCAGATAGATTTTAAGAAAAAAAAATACTGTTGAAAGAATTCAAATTGCGCTTCCACTTCTGAGAAATGACGAAGAGCGCGCGCCTGTTCGCCATTGGCTGTTCGCCTTGTGCGTTGTGAGCGCCTGTCTGTCCGCGCGTCGAGGGGAGCGCGCAGCAGCACAGTTCCAGAAGCTCCCTGACGAGCGCTTGGACGTTGCTGGCCCCCGGGGGCCCGTGCGCCGTGAGCTCCGCTGAGGGACTGTGGCAGCCACGCAGGACGAGTCGCTCCGAGGAGCGAGGAGCCGCAGGCGGCTCTGCAGCGCAACCCCGGCGCCACAAGCGAGCGCAGCTCTTCCCGGGGACACTGTGGTGTGGAGCGGGCAACAGAGCGAGACGCTACGACGACCTGGGTGCGTAAAAAAAAAAACACGTCAGTGGCCAAGAGCAGACCGACTCCAACACTTTATCGCTCAACAGTGCCCGCTTTTTTAAAAAACTAAAGTAGAAAGAGAAATTACAAATCTAAATAGCAGAGTGTAGCGCGAATGGGGTAAACGAAGACACCGCAATGGTCTCCGTAACGCAGCGTTTAATACGACACGAGGCAGCAGCGACACGTTTGAGCCAGAAACTGAACGTGAAAATACCGCTCTTTCAGCCAGAGCTCCCTCAATCGATCCTCCAGCAGGCAGAAACAGGTTCTCAGTCCAAGTACCGACCCGCACAGTCTCACTGACGGCTGCAGAAAGCAGGCAGCATAGTGATGCAGTGGAGCCGAAACCGAGGAGTTCGACAGCGCCAAGACCAAACATATAATGTGAACCAATTTATAAAATAACTTGCACTGTGTGCTCTTAGCTTTACAAATGCCCAGTATTCTGCATGTTCATACACTGCCCAGCCAAAAAAAAGTCACCACCTGGATTTAACTTAGTGTTATGATGTTGGGTTGCTTCAGTTGGTCAGGTCTAGGTTCAGCAACGTTATGTGCCCAAAAAATGAGCTCAGCTGACTACCTGAATATACTGAATGAGCAGGTTTTTCCATCAATGGATTTTTTCTTCATATTCCAAGATGCCAATGCCAGGATTCATGGGGCTCAAATTGTGAAAGAGTGCTTCAGGGAGCATGAGCGAGACATCATTTTCACACATAGATCAGCCACCACAGAGCACAGATCAGCCACCACAGAGCACAGAGTCCAGACCTTAACCCCATTGAGAATCTTTGGGATGTGCCGGAGAAGACTTTACGCAGCGTTCCGACTCTCCCATCATCAATACAAGATCTTGGTGAAAAATGAATGCAACTCTGGACGGAAATAAATGTGGTGACATCGCAGAAACTTATCGAAATGATGCCACGGCGAATGCGTGCCATAATCAAAGCTAAAGATGGTCCAATGAAATATTATTGTGACTTTTTTTTTTGACCAGGCAGTGTATGATACTGAGTTGTGAACAGTGATGAAAGTGTTCGATTTCTTTTGAATCATGCTGAGGTACTGTACTGGGCTGGATATCACAGCTGTCACTGAATCTCTTTTTTCCAGTATGGTCAATTTGGCAAATATGTTGTGTGAATTACAATGAACAGAAGCATGACGGGCTTTTTTCTTAACAGAAGTGTCTTTCAGTTAAAACAAAGAACTTAGATATCCTAACCAGGCACTTTATTAGGGACACTTAACAAGTACAGGGTTGGACCCTCTTGTCTCCAGCACAACATGAATTAATCAAGAGGGTTCTTGCTCCGTGCTGGACCGACACCTTCATACAGTTTGCAGGTTTTTTTCGAGGAACATCCATTCTAACACCCTATCCTCATCCTATAGATGGTCTACTGGTTTGAGAGGTGAAGACTGTGCAGGCTATTGGGGTAATGCAAAGAATCTGTTACATTTAAAGAACCAGCCTGATTGAGTGAATCATGCAAGCTGGACCAGGGGAGCCAAATGTTTCTGTATAGCTGTATGTACCAGAGCAGGATTCTATAGGATGATGTAGAACTGTCCTTAGCCCAACCTTTTAAAATATTATAGAACTTGTCTTTGTCAACTGTTAAATTGTACATTTGTATTTACTGAGAGAAAAAAATGCTAATGCTGTGGAGTTATATGAATGGCTACAAATTCCTAACAGTTTACCAAGGTACTGCTTACTTGCAAACAATCTGGGGGAAAAACCTCACTCCCTAACAGATTAACAGCTGGTCCAAGTCAGGGTGATGGTGGTAAGGAGCCTACTCCTAAAGCACATGGTACAAAGATAATTGGGGTAGACCCTGGAAGAGATTCCAATCCACTGTATTAACTGTACTGAATGTATTTAATGTAACAAAGAAAACTTCCCATTTCTCATGGGAGTTTTGGTAGTTTTTCAGTAGTAATTTCCTTTATGTAATTGATGCAGTGCAAATTATTGTGTGTGTGTATTTGTATGTTTATATACAGTATATACACACACAGACACACAAACATTCACTTTTGTTTCTATGGAGCAATTGTCACAAAAATAAAAGTTCCAAGATTATTTTTCTGCAATTCTGACAAAAATATTAACAAGAATATTATTTTTCTCTTGAATGACATTCAGATTATTGCTAGTACTGCAGTGATTTTGGTTAAACTACCATAATGTTTTTATATGATAGGATCACCACAGTTTACCTGTCAATCCCCTCACCCCTACCCTACCCCGTTGCAGGCATGTTTGAGCAAACTGATCATTGCTGCAGGGAGCATTAGCACTGTCACCACACTATCCCCCCCCTTCAAAGTTGACTACAATCTCTTCAACCACAATCTCTTCACTGTGTCATATTGCGGTTGTGACCACAGGTGAATCAAAGACTCCAGGTTTGCTGTCACATTCAAGGATTTACTGGCGTTCCTTCCTCAGACAGAAGAGTGGTATCTTTATGGAATTCATTGTACATCACCAATGCCAAATATGTGAAAATGAAACAATATGACTTGTCAGACTCAGTATAGATTTTCTTGTTTAACCCCTATATTTTTGCACAAGCTGTCAACTAATTTTCTTAGGAAGTCTGATTACTTGTATTTTTGAGTTACATAAATGACTTTTTTTTATATAAGCAGGAACGCAAGCTGTCACTTATTTTTAAATGAGGAAAGAACTAGCCTTTGCATGGATCTGCTAAATGGTGTCGATTTAGCTACAATGCTTTGCAGATGCTCTTTATCAAAGCTACCGAAGTAGCTCACATTAATATACAATTCATCCATTTTTATAATGTCTTTGTGAACAGCAAGCGGTGTGTAGACTTAAGCTTCTCAGCTGCTGAAAACACAACAGGAGAATAGCTGGAGCGCTCAGTGTGGTAAGTCATGGTCAGCAACTTGATTTGTTAATTTATTTCTTACCTCGGTGCTCTGTTTCATCTAAATGGACTCGCTTGTGGAGTCATCATTTCATTTGTGGGTTAGAAATGGCCTAAATGCTTAAAATAAGTGAGTTCCATTAATATACACATTTAATTTGGGTACTTGATGCAAGAACAGCATTTCCTGTTGGCTGCAGATGCAGAACTTTGCACTAGCACTTTTCACTGGTTTACAGCCTAGATTGGAATACGTCTTTTTCTTGCTTAATAAATGATTCTATTAGAAGATTTTGGATTTATGAGCACATTTAATTTGTCTCCTAAAATCAGCATAACAAAGCTGTCATCTCAAGAAATATGAAAACAGAAATGTTGATACTGTTGAGCACCACACAAGACAAGCATCCTCACTTCCCACTTGTGGTTTGGTTTAAAGTTTTAAACATGAAGTGATGCACCATGAAGAATTAGGACATGCACTTAAGAATAATAAATGACAACAGCATTTGAAAAATTATAATGAAGGAACAACAGAATCTATAAATACAGTTATGCACAAACATAGTGGTTTGGAGCCAATCCAAGAAGCATAATGCTGAGGTAGGCAACACCTTAGTTGCAATGCCAGTCCACAGACAATTTGGAGTCAGCAGTTTTAAGACATGAATCGCATGTCTGTGGGAAGGAACTGGAGCACCTAGAGGAAACTCCTGCAAATGTTTCACAGAGTTGTGATGGAACACTAGCCATATGTATTGAGATGACTAACATCAGTTAGGAGATCACTAGCCAGATACTCCAGATGTCTGTATTTGGGTAAACTGATTCAGACAATGCAAACGGTGAGGGCTTGCTGGTCTTAAGTTGAGAGAGAGGACCAGATATACATAGTTACTTCTCATAGTGACAGTAAGACTCAATATGCATCTCAAAAGTTGACTGATAATATTCCATAGTTTTGGGGCCATATATCTGGGAATATTAGCATCAACAGTTGACTTGTGCTTGAAATTGCATGAAAATGTGCCTCCTATGATGAAAAATTGTATTCTGCCATAAGCCTTACTGGGAGCAAATACAGGGACCCCAAAATGCTTTCCAAAGTAATCATACATTTACTTTTTCCCTACTTTATATAACCCTAACTACGAAATCCTGGATTAGCTGTAACGTAACAAATTTTGTAAACATTTCCTGAGAATATGGCATTTTAATAGCCCAGAAACTGCAAGTGGTAACATTTATCTCGCAGAGTAAGACATTGCATAATTTTTACAGTATTCCTTGCCTTAATAATTTTCATTTATGCAATGTGTTACCACTTTAAAATATTTTGCAGTGACAAGTGCAGACATAATGACATCAATTTGTGCTGATAATAACATTTGTGTGTCATTAGCATTGGGGTGAATTTTTTAAATGTGTTTACATGGGCGCATACTTAAGTTTATGAAAATACACTGTCCTGAGGTTGGAAGGGAATTCTGTGGCCATCACACTTACTCATAAATCATTTTGTATTCAAAAGTAAGAAAATAAGAAATAGTAATAGAAGTGCACCTAGGATCTGCAACTGAAGTCTTTAATGGTATAAGTTTTTAGTAGACCAGAGAAATTCAAGGACTGTCCCCAGTTTATAGCAGACAATCCTGTGTAACTGTCACCCGCTGTAGACAAAGGTAGCAAAGGAAAGCAACAGAGATCGTACAGCACCTGTCAGCAGAGACTACTGGATGTCATCTGAAGGCTGTGTGTGCAAATAAGCAACCTGCCTGGCCTAGGGCAGTGGATATAAACCTTGTGAAATGTCAAGACCTATACAGCTTGTACATAGTTATCCTTCACAAAGTATTGATAAAACCTTGCCACATGAGCTGCATGAATGAGCTCTCCCACTTGCCGTGTTTTGTCTTGACAGATGTAAAATAAGCCAGGTGGCCCCTTTTGCTGTCTTTAAATACCCTGCCTTGTACAAATCAGTGGAGCCCAAGGATGAACGTGTAAGTGTTCCTTTTGTTCAGCAGCCTCCGATGGACACCAGAATGCCATTGTGCAGGCTTTACACTCCACACCTGCAGCCTTCCAGACCATCACACCTACTACAGGTACATCTAAACCAAAATCAGTAAAGCCCCCCTTGCCACCAGTACACTGTGGTCAGAGGGAGCTGCCCCGAGGAAAAAACTTCAGATACACCAAGGGAAAGGGCTTTGTCAGCAACAAGGAGGGGAAATCTTGTGTGAAGTCCCCCGATGTTTCCACCACCCTGGTACCCAGTACCATGGAGGTCACACCACATTTCAAGATTAAGTTGAGGCCTAAGAAGGGACTGTCCACCGTGCAGCTGACTGCTTCTTGTAAACATCTCTACAACAGAACTGCTGCTGCAGAAGAGGAGACTGCACAAAGAGGTACTTGGGGAAAAAAAGCAAAGCTAAACAGCAGAGTTATTGCAAGTGGTTTATACAGCAGGTAGTGCAATGGTTGAGCAAGGCACTTACTCTAATTTGATCCAGTAAGAATACCCTGCTGAGTAAATGGGCAAATCAGTGTAAGTAGCTTATGTTTGTATAAACCTAACATTCTCAGTACCTATCGACAAAGGCTTCAGCAGAGTGCATCCCAGCGCTAAATGTTACCCTATATTGTACCCACGGTCTGGCAGATGGGTTAGAAAATCACCCAGGATAGGAGGCTTAAAACATCTGAAGACTAGAAGTATAACTGAAGACAAGAAAGTTTGCAGCTAAAATAGTTGGCAGGAGTGTACCTGCAGCTGTAGGAATGAGCTATGGCTAAATGCAGCCCCTGCCCATAAAATATACCTACTGAAATATCACAGCTTAACTGAAACGTGACAGCTTTGAGTTTCAGAAATATTCAAGCTATGTAAAGTTAGTCTTTTGTTGCCCGCATCACTATAGGAATATTGGTGCGAGACCACAGGTCACATACTACGTTTTTGTGATTAAAGTACAAGTAAAAAATTATGGCAGCCTTGTATACAGGACTGATAAATATGTCCCACATGGACCCACCCTGGCATCTTTCTACTTGCACATCTCACACAAAGTTTTTCTCTTTCAGGCAAGCTGCAGGTGTGTGGCTACTACAAACAACTGGATGACTGCAAGTACAATATCTTTCCCCAGGAGAAGAAATGCAAGCCGCACAATGCAAACACTAACATCCTGTGCCACTGCGACTGCATGCGCAGGTCCAGTAATGTCCCTGTGCTGTCTCACCTGCGCCTGAAAGAGTAGATATACTGGGGAAGTGGTTTGGAGATAATCTGTTACAGCTGGACACAGGTGAGATGCCAGAGGCCTTTCCGCAGAGAAACAAAACCCCCTAAAGGAAATGCCTTAGCGTGTAGTCACTTAGGTATGATGGAAATGTGAGCGATGACAAATAGTTTTGCTTCTTCCCCTGCAGATTTGCCCAGGGGCTCAGTTGCCTGAAGGAGCCAAGTGCCAGCTTCAAGAACTGCCCTCAGAGGACATCGCACCAGTGAGTGGAAACACTGGTTCTGATGACAATCTCATTGTTTGTACTCTGTGTCATGCCAGGATAAGTGCTGTACAAGTATAAGCATCATTATATGATAATTTACTCTACTATATGTTGATTTTGACTTCTGTGTCTCACTATAGCACCGGCAAAGTGTACGTTACAATATTTGCATGAATTAGTCTGGTTGCCTAAAGTCTTTATATTAAAAAAAGTTACAACAAAATATTTAAAGATAACATGAAAACACCTTGTCTGTTTGATCCCCAGCTTGAATAAGAATGTTGAGGTTTTATTAATAAGGTGCCCTTTATGCAGTAGTACCTTTATTTCTTTGTGCATGAAGGTGAACACATAGATGTATACTTAGATATGTTTCATTCATAGTTTCAAATAACAAACTTTATGATATCTATCCATTTCAAATGGTGTAATTAATTCAAAATAACAGTAACACTTGTCTTAAGGGCTAATGGAAAATCTTTGTTTTGTGCATGTGAGCAAAATTTTTATTGTAGAGTTTCTTTTACAGTCATGTGTTTGGAAGTGCTATTGAGCTGAATCAGACTCATAGCAACCACTGGCATGGTTTGCATGCCAAGGAAGGAACAGAAGTGATTTTCAGTGGCCTTCTTCTGTGCAATTTATTTTCATTTCTCAAAGGGTGTAAATGCAGGGAGAAACATGCAAACTCCACAGACACTAAGGTGGACTTGAACCAAACACCACATGAGCAGCCCAGCAGCCATGAGGCACTGGCTTAACCCAGCACCATGGCACATTCCCCTTCCAGTGGTCCAAAGTAGGAAAACACAAAGTAAAAATGGACATAAGCAGTATATACATTGGGTCACTATGACAAATCAGACCCCATTAGCTGTAACCTAATGGCCTCAATTTTCTCATTTCACAATCTTTGTGTATACTGTTGTTCCTGTTTGTAACCGCAGTCTGGTCTCGTCCTGAAGGTGTCCGGCTTTTCTCTCCCAGGTGGAAGAACTGCAGCTCAGCATAAAAGGGAAAAAGCATTTGTGGAATAACAAACACCCTGAAGGTCCAATTCAAAAAGAAAAGATACACAAAGCAAGGAAGACCCATGCAGCCAGACCCATGAGGAACAGTGCCTGTATGAAACTGTATAAGAAGTGTCTCAGAATCACAAACTCCAGCTAAAGAAAAATTTTCTGGAATTCTCTAAACATCCCCACCCTGGTGAACTTCTGACATCATTTATGGTCAAGATCCTTACATAAGACCTTAAAAAATCTTTCAAAAGAGCTGCAGGAACATTTGCAAATGTTTAAACTTAGACTGATATGTAACATGTCCTGTCAAGGGACCTAATACTTTCGTGACATTTTTACGACCTATATACTCTGCCTTCATAATGATGGGTAATCGCTATACCAGTCTGGATTTAAGAGCAGTCAGAATGGACCACCACCTATGCTAATTGTATCTAGGAAAAGAATGCAATTGACGTGCAAACCGTTTTAATACAGCTGTGTGGGATCCTTTAACCGATAATCAGAACGCCATGGTTTGCGTAGGATGAATTTATACAGCATAGCTCATATCTAGTGCAGCACTGTGACTAAACCACCAAGGTGAACACTGAACAAGGACACAAGTGCTGGATAACAAAGAACATCTTGGCCAAAGTTATCAATGGCCTCCTGTGTGCTCATAAATAACGATAATAGACATCCAGACAGTAAAACCATGCCTCTGATGCCTGGCTCTTAGTTCACTGTGCTGGTTCTCAGGCAATGGCCTTAAATGGTGAGATGAACATTTCAGAATCACTGAGGAAGCTTACAGAATCAAGTGTGGATAAGTGGATAATTCTTTTATGTGGGTACTGTCTCTATGGTTCTTCTGTAGTCATATTCATGGTAGAGACACTTATTTAGTTAAGTGAACACATAAATCACTTTTACAAAAATTAAAATGGATAAAAATGTACAGTCCCATAGTGAACAACTGTAAAAAGATATTGAATATTTTATGAATAATGTTCCAGAATATAAAACAAGGATGATACACAGATTTTTTGACAATGTCAAATCATTCTATGTCATTTACTTGTACAAGATCACTTGGCATTAAATCTATGTGCAAATTTTCCAAACTGGTTTCAAAAGTAAAAAAAAAAAATTATATACATTTTGAGACAGGAACAGAACAGGGCAATGGACTCTCATAGACAGTGAGGCGGCAGACAGCCAGATCCTCTGGTGAGCTGGGATGCTTCTGCACGTGCCTGTGCCTGTCTTCAGCTGCCTGAGGTGGTAGAGCCGCTGCTTTGCTCTACTGGCCTGAGCGGCTCTACCACCTCAGGCAGCTGAGGAAGCTACAGGTCTCTCCGGCGATCCTTAAAACGTTCTACTCTGGTGCTGTACAAACTGTTCTAACTCAGAACATCATCTCCTGGTTTGGGAATAGCTGTGGTCGCGACATCAAGGCACTGCAGAGAGTGATCCGGGCAGCGGAACGCTGCACCAGATCTGACCTGCCATCTCTGCAGGACATTTACACCAGGAGATGCAGGACCAGAGCGACTAGGATCATCGGTGACCTGTCTCATCCCAGCAACCATCTATTCATCTTGCTGAAATCAGGTAAACGATTCAGAAGCATTATGGCCAGAACGGAGAGGCTCAGGAGGAGCTTCTATCCACAGGCCATAAGACTTCTGAACCCGGACATGCCATCACAATCCTCACAAACCAGGGTCTACAATATCCTTTGACCGCTCCCCTCACTGTCACTGTCCTTTCAGTGCACCTTAAGGTTTATTTACCGTTTTATTTATTTATTTATTTATTTTTTACTTACTTATTTATCTATTTGCTGTTTGTTTCTTTTCTTCTTGGTATTTGGTTGTTTGTTTGTTTTACTCATTGTACATTTTTATGCACAGTCTCCTATCCTGAATCAGAGCACATTTCACTACATGGTATACTCAATAACCATGTACGTGACAAATAAACTCTTTTGACTCTTTGTTCTGACCCATGGCCCAAGTATTTACGATATGGGGTAAACAAGAACAACAATAAATAAGTGGTGCAGAGCCAGAATAGGGTGATGCCGCACACCTGTTTCTCCTCAATCCCTTCTTTTACCCCAGACATCACAGAATATTCACTAATACTGAATATAAGCCTAAGACCATAATCATGTGTCATGTTAAAAAAGTTTTGTGTCATTTACCTGTAATTGGAGACAAAAATGTGAATCACCCTGGAATCCAAAGGTATTACAAAGAGCTGGAGGATGGCAGAGAGGTGACACTTCACATGCAGAAGCCACAGATCATCTACAGCTTTCTTTTGCACTCTTTTGTAAAACTTGAAGCTCTTACTGTTGGCAGTCACTACTACAGCTACTGACGCATTGGGTGAAGTTTTAAAATTCAATTCAAATTGCTATGCCAGCTCTTTTTTGAGAAAGAAAAAAAAGGTACATTTTTTTTAAAGTTGTAAAACTCAGGGCCAACTGCGGCGCGAAAAGGGCGAACCTTAACTTGATTCCTAGGAGAACCTGGTGAGACGAGACAACAGCGTCTTCTGGTGGATCAGAACTGAACGGCCATCAGGATGACCGCTAGATGCTGCTCTGATCCAATATTTCAACCCAAAGTGTTTTTTTTTTTCCTCTAAATTTCGGAAAAGTGTTACTGAGTGAGTTTTGCAGGAGTGCGCGAGAAGAACATGTGAGCCATGCGTGTAGCATAAATACATGTGCTGATATTAAAGCTGGGTAACGTTTTTGTCCCGAGGGGGGAATACTTAACCCTTACCTCAGACCCAGACTTATTTATTATTGTTGCCATGGAAAGGCTACATAAAACTTTTCAACCCAGTATGTCAGGGGTGAATGTAAAATTACATCAGCATGAGTGAGAAGAGCGTAAAGGTTGGCTGAAGCGCTCGCTCGCCGATGACACGGTTGCTGAGCGGCGGAGCGGCTCACGCTGGCGTTACCGTGTTTATCGCTGGGCGCGGAGCATTCTGGGAAACGCTCGGCCTATCAAACATGGCGTCTCGCTGACAGCTGCGGGGCTTTCATTATCTGCTCGACCACTGATAAAGAGGAGCGGGACGGCCAGCTAAGCGTTTTTTTCCCGCACAAATTTCATTTATCGGCCCCGTTCAGACGCAGTCGCCGAGCGTAGAGCGCCTGTCTTCGAGGAAACTGCGGAGAAAACACGAGGCGCTTCGCAAACCGGAGTCACGCCCACGGCTGCGAGCGACTCATTAGCTTGTCGGCTAACCTGCAGCGACCGAGCGACAGACCGACTGAGCGAGCAACAGACAGACAGACCGACCGACACACACACACACGCACGCACGCACGCACAACACATACGCACGCACGCACAACACACACCACGCACGCACGCACGCGCGCGCCCTGTCCCCGTGCCTCCTGTCTGCTGACAGCGGAATGCGCGCCCCGTAGAGCTTCGCCGTGACGACGGCTTTGCCGAGCTCTTGTCCGTTTCATGCGCGCCCTGTCCGGGCGAGGACTGAGACATGGGCTCCGGGCCGGTGGACTCGTCCCAGTGGTTCTCGGTGAAGGAGGAGACCATCTTCCTGCACGACGGCCTCATCCGGGTCACGGACCTGGCCGAGCTGCCCAGCGAGATTGGCGCCTCGGAGCAGGGCGACGGCGAGCAGGAGGTCAGTTCTGGGTCTGTGTGTCTGTCCGTGCTGCTGTCGCCGACTGTCACACCGCGACAGTAAACACGCACCGGGGCCGATGCAGCGGTTTACTGAGCTGCCGAGCCGTGGCCGTCAGAACGCCCGAACCGCCGTGCCGTGCGGGGGGCGCGAGGCGGCGTCTCCATGGCGACCTCAGCTCTGCACGGGACCGCGGTTCGGCCCCTTGTCCGGCCGCTTCCCGCAGGCGGGCTGTAAATGGTGTTCGGCCCGCTGCTGTCATCGCCTGTTTGGTCTCCTTACATTATTAACCTTTACCTCATTTCTATGTCCGGTGTACAAGTGTGATGTTAAATGATCCTTTTAACTATGACGTACTTATTTATGTTATTAGTCTTTCGGTTCAGGGGATGTACTTTGATCAAAGGGTATTGCAGCAGCAGTGGGATCTGAACCAACAACTACCTGCTGCCCCACTATAGTACAGCATGTAATAGAATGTGATTAAAGTGTATGAGGCCTTGGTCACTGAGACCAGCTGTTGAATTGTGTTTACCTTGGTATATTCAAGATCATGTGCAGTCTCACAAAGAATGATATCTCTCTCTCTCACACACACACACAGTAGTTTAGAACCACCAGTCTGTCTGAAATGCATGTGTGTAGTTTGGACTGTGAGGAAACCCATGTGCATGCAAACTCCACACACAGAGCTGGACGTGAACCCACAGCCCAACAGCTGTGAGATTCCAACACTGCCTACTGTGCCACCTTGGCACTCCTATTTTCTTCATGTAAGACATAACTAAGTAGTTCAGTAAATTAATTTTGTTATGGGATATTAGTTTTATTGTTTTGTAGCTTCTCTTTGGCTTGTCATAATTTTGAGGCTATTGTCTTGCACACCACTATCAACTGATTTTATAAGATGCATTAAATACCCCTCCAAACTAGTTAGAATGTGTGTGTTACTAATTTGTACAAAATAAGTTGTATAGTCAAATCCATGTATGTTTACTAAACTTGACAAGAGGAAGGGTAAACTAAGGCCTTTGTTTACTGAGGATAACATTTGCACTCAAAAGAGTTTGTCAGTGATGAACTGTCCTGCTCCTCAGTGGCTCCATCTTGGGATCTGGTTTCAGGTTCTGTTGCTTTTATGCAGTAAAGAGACACATTCTGAGCTCCTACCTTTTGTGTATTCAGACAGTGGACTCATATTTTAGTGTCAGTTAATTGCATGTCTCTGTACATGTTTTTTCCAGTCTGTTTGTTTATCTTGTGTGCAGGCTTGCCTTATCTACCCCCTGTTTGACGTGTCCAAGCAGTGTAATGTTCTCAAAAGCCCTGCACAACTATGCTGTGACTACAGCTTTTTTTTTATTTTTATTTTTTATTTTCTTTTCTTTTCTTTTTTCTTTTTTTTTGGACACTTCTCACAGCCACTGTTTTATGGCACTGAAGAATTATTTTGCTGGTGGTGCAGTGTGTGAAGGTAAATGTACTGACTGTTCATCCCAGATCTTTTCTATAGTGCCCATTGCATCCACAGTGATTTTTAACAGGAGCCAACACATTCGTCCTGACATGGGGGTAGGCCTGTCCTAGTCAGGAGGAGCTGTGTTGTCAGGGTGTAGTTTCACCTGCTGTTGAGGTCCATGTGCACTTAGCATCTTACTTTGCTTTGGGCAATTTAATGATGATCGATTAAATGGGGCAGCAGGTGGTGTAATGTGTAGAACTGATGCCTTTGTATTCAGAGGGCCCTGGTTTGAATCCCACTTTCTACTGTAGTACCTTTGAACAAGATACTTGGCCCAAAATTCCATAGGTCTGGGGGGGGGGAATGTCCAACTATATAAATTAGGGATGCACAATGACATTGGAGTCATCGGTATTGGTTGATAATTGTTTATATTGTGGCCAATGCTTAGATTTAACTGGTAATTTAGACTGATATTTAATGATGCATTCATTGTGTTCAAACAGTACAAAAAATGTCTGCAGTGTAGAAGTTTTTCTAAGTGAGATTGACATAAAATGTGCTGTTTATAACTCTTGAGAACTTAATTGACTTGGTGTCAACAGTGAGAGATTTTTCAGTGCCGCTTTTAATGTGGTCAATGAAGAGAAACAATTTCCTGCAAAATAATAACAGATTTAAGAAAGAAAGAATAGAATACTAGAATACTAGAAAGACTCTTGTTTGTTAAAAAACATACCCTGCATGTTAAATACTCATGCACTTTTCAGAAAAAAGTTACTGTTAAGTGGTGCCATTTCCATTTCCTTGTATTGTTTTGGAAGTTTTTTTTTCTTTTTTCATTATTTCAATTATTAGATTTATTTGTCCATTAAAAAGAAAGTGAAATGTGTAATGTACCATGTAAGCATACAGCTTGCAAAACCATTCTGTATTTAAGGATCAGGTAACAAGAGAAATGCTGTTCAGCAGGTGCCATTTATTTTAATGATTGTACATGGTCTGAAACTGAAATGTTACACAAATATTATAATATATAAAATATTTGTCTGTAGTTCTCATCCAGGCAGATCTAGTCCCATTTCTGTCTATTTTATAAATGTGTGTATCAATACCTGGATTAGCTGATAGGTATAGAGCAATTATTGGCCATCAGCATTGGGATGGAATTCTCATCATGCATTTGTACTATAATTTGATGAAATGGATGAAGTTTTTGTAAGTAGCTTTGGAGAAAAATGTTGCAAAATAAATGCATGTAAATGTAAAATGATGAAGAGCTCGAATTTCCTGCATAAAATTTCACCCTCTTTTCTAGGGGTGTGACTGTTACAAAACTCTTTGAAATTTGCAGTTTTGTGTTACAATTTGTTTCCGTTGTCGGTCACTTTTTAACATTTGTAGTTCCTTCTTTGTTGAGAAGCAGTTTTACTACCTGCCCTGATGAGCTGCTCTTGCTGATGATTTTAAGATTTGCATTGAGCCTGGGGGTCTTTTCCCTCTGTATGACCTCTGGGACTCTCAGCAGTAGCAATTCCTCCTGCAGCATGGGTTCGTCAGTTTGACTGGGTGTAGTCTGAGGCTTGTGGTGTGTCACTAGCTCACCCTCCCTGCTGTTGGCTGACAGTGGTGACAGCAGTCTCAGTAATGGAGAGGGTGTCCCCAGGGACTGGCAATACCGCCACCCCACTTCAGGCTGCTTTTTCAGCAACATCGGTACTCCCCCGGTCATGTAACCTCTAAAGAAATCACTTTTACGACCAAGTATGTGTGTCTGCGCGCATACACACATACATCTGCATGCATGAGAGAGAGCGAGAGAGAGAGAAAGTCTCTTGGACCTCCAGTCCACTGTTCGTATCATATTACCCCGCACTTAGTGTGCACTTTGGCCCCAGCCCCAGAAAGGTGGCTTGCAGCCCAGCTGGCCCTGACCATGGTACAGGCACTAGCTGGCTTGACTGTGGTGTACATGATGCATTTTCTGTCGGCCCTCCTCTGGGTTAGATTACAGGGAGCGTTATATTGGGGTGTGTGTGTGTGTGTGTGTGTGTGTGTGTGTGTGTGTGTGTGAGATCCTGTGTGGCTAGGTGCCTACTGCTCTACCAGTCATGCTCTGCACCTCTGAGAAGTTAACATCTCCAGACCTATCACCATCCTGCACATATGGTGGGAGTGAAACCCCAGCTTTTGATAGCAGGACACTACAGTAATGTTAGATTTGCATCTGAAAGGGGATCAATATAAAATGTTCCTGCTAAATGGTGTAATGGATCCCCCGCAAGCCCAGTAAGCCCAGGGCACATCAAAATCAATATCTGTAAAATGTTGAAGTGCAGATGTTGCGCAACCATTTATTTAATTGCTAGAGGCACCATAATTGTAGGTTATTATCCATTTTACTCTATGCTGGGTTTAATGTACTCTAAGTGCAGTTTAAACATGTTTGGATTAAGTGAGTACCTTGGAAATTAAGATAACCTCTTTTGTCAGTGGCTTTGTGTTTTATGGATTAAGCTGGCGAGTTGCAAGTAATCGGAGGATGGATTCTCCCTCCATTGCTCATATATGGCTTTAGAACACGACTGTAACAGCCCACCACAGGCCTTCTATGCTCCTGCTCTCCACAAAGGCTGCGTCCTTCCTGTACTTTTCACATTCTCAAAAATGAATGTCACACATTTCACACGCAGAATGAAGTACCTAGCCAAAGTGGAACAAATGTATGAAATTGTCATGCACACACTGAGTCAGGAAGGAAAAACCACTGTCAAGTTAACTGATGTGGTTTTGTAATTATTTTTGCTTTGATATTTCACAATGACTGCGAGGGAAGTTAGAGTATATAACTTCATTTTATATGCAACTTAGTTCACTAATTCTGTTGCAACAGGTTTAACCCAGATGAACATTGAACTCAAGAAGTATTAGGCATCCTCACTGTCCTCTTGCCCCTCTAAAGACTTTTAGTGACAGCAGCAACCTTTTTTGTGTCAGAGTCACAATGCCATTTAAAAAAAAAAAAAAGAAAAAAGTCCTGTTTGAACAGAGAATTAAAAAAAAAAAAAAAATGCAACAGGTTACTGAGGATGAAATGCACATAGTAATGCCCCTCACTGGCATTTCTACTTTAATCTGTTTACCTGCTCTTCTTCAAAATCAACTTATAGGATTAAGCTGTTTAACCTTTTCATAGTTGAATTAGAATGTTTGACAAGCCCCATTTGGATTTTGAATACATTAACACATGTGCACACCCCCTCCCCATGAGCAGTTTAGCATTACTAGTTCGCCTCAAACCCATATGTTTTTACTATTTACTATGGAAGGAACCCCTGTGGAAAAACTCCAGGAAGACTGAGCAAGAGATAAATCCTTCCTCCTGTTGCATACTCTGTCACTACCTGCTGCACCACCATGCTGTTGTCTCTAACGTCTCTCTGTGTCAAATGATTCTCTCTGCCTCGCCATTAACCGGCTGGTCTCCTGTGTTTCTGTGTCCAGATCTTAACCTTTGAGACAAAGAACCCGGTGGAGTTGGCTGAGCGCCTGCGAGCTGTATGCGGCAACCAGAGCAATGCCTATGCCCGGCTGCTGGAGTACCGGTTGAATGCGCTGCGCGGCCTGTGGGGGGCCCAGCGACAGCTGGCCCTGGAGGAGCAGCAGGAGCGGGAGGGTGCCGGCGACGAGGAGACACTGGCCCTGCTCAAGAGGCAGGGCTTGCTTCAGCAGCCTGAGCAGGCGCCCTTCACTTCGCGCGTGGGCCTCCTCCTTGTCTTCCCGCTGCTGCAGTCACAGTCGCGCAGCGACCCGGCCCTCTGTAGCATCACTGCCGAGGTGCTGCTTGGCTGCTTGCGTGACTGCCAGCCGCTGAGCCTCAGCAAAGAGCCAGCCGACTGCCTTAGTGGCCTGGAGAGCCTGCTCTGCTCCTGGCTGGAGGACCCTGAGCTTCCCAAGCAGCAGCAGCCACACTTGCACCGACAGCGAGAGAACGCTGCTGCTGCCCTGGTGGCCCTGGCCTGTGCTAGGTGAGGATATTTTCACAGGAACCAGGGACAGCAGTTTCTGGAAGCTGCTCTCTATCAGCTTAATTTACCCTTTTAGTTTGTCCAGTCAGTTATTTGAGGAATGGAAATACTTTCACAGCAGACAGCAAACCTTCATCCCACCTTACATGGAATGAGGTAGGGTGCTGACTTGAGCTTTTTGTAAGTGTGGGGGAAAAACCTGTGAGAAAATGTCAGGATTTTGTAATATTGCTGCTTAAAACATAATGCCTAATATAAGGGGCAGTAGGTGGCATAATGGTTAAAGCTGCTGGTTTTGCATTTGAAAGGCCCAGGATCAAATCCCTCCTTGTACTGGTACACTTGAGGAAGGTACTCTCCCCGAATTGCGTAGTAATGACGTAGCTGTACAAATGGATAAATCAGTAGTAGTAGATTAAAACTTAGTTGATTTTGAGAAAACTATGAGCATGATGTACAAATGTAAATTACCACAGTGCTGTATTGCTTTTTTTTTTCTTTCTTTCAAGCAATAGATGTAATATAAAGTGACCTTACAGTTGTTTGTGTTTTCAAGTTAGCTGTACATCTCCACCAGTTGTGTTTTGGTCAAAGCCAGAATATGCCCTTTTGTGCTGTTCCTTTTACAGGCAAAGATTTCCATTGTTGTCAGGAACAGTCCAGCTCAGGGCTTTTTCCATTGAACAGTGTTCTCATTAAATGGTTGTTGTTCGTACCCCCCCCTTCCCTCCCCCTTCTCTGTTGTTCCCTCTTCTTCAATGTACATATGGCCCCTGCATGCAAAGCTTGGTTTAAATTGTGCTATTTTGCTGCTCAGGGCAAATTTGTTTTTATCCATATAAAAAAAAAAAAAAAGTACAATTGTGGCACAAGGAAAAGTCTGTAATTTCAGTTTCTGTTCCAAAACCTAAAGTTCTGACCTGGAACACTTTTATAATAACTGTAGGTTGTTTTTTCACATTAGTATGTTGAAACTGTGTAAGAAGTTGGCCACTTCCGGGAACTTGGAGGAGAGGAGTACGATTGTAAGGATAGGCTGTGTTATGCCACCCCCAATCCACAATATAACTTTCCAAGCAGGTACACAACATTTTAATAATGACACACTAATGTGAATTAAAGAATATGCAAGCACTTGTTTGCTTCTATCAATTTTTGCGCTGTATTTAAGGTGGCGTTTAGTTGATTCGCTTCTGGAACTGTGGGTAATTGGAACATCCTGCTAGAGTTGTTTGTACTTTGTCCTAAATTGATTGGGATAAAGATTGAGTAAACTATAGTTTCAACTTTTTGTTTTTCCATGCCACATCATGTATTTTGAGGAAGTCGTACACATTGCTCTGGTCCTACTGTATAATTTTACTGTACATATGTTCCTAGAAGGAAACCTGCTGTAAATTGGATGAGAAAAGGTGATTCAAGAAATGGGATATGCTTAACTGATACCAAATATAGTGTACAATTAATTTTTATCCTTTGTGCTGCAAACAATCTGATTTGCTCATTTACCTTTATAAACTATCAGTCTGCCATACAGTCATCTCTTTCAATGAATTGCTCTTATTCAACTGTAGGGGTTCGCTGAAGACCTTCATCCACACTGTTCACCTGCTGCAGAAGCAGACGGACCTGGGCCAGCTCCCTGTAGCTGATGTTCTCTACAGGTAAAACCGGGTACTATGAGGGCAGGGGTCAACTCTGCTGTGAGTAAAGAGGGTAAATGGTAGGTTTGCTTTTGCTCTTGATCCTGTATCAGCCCTCTCCTTTTAACCCCTGTTAGGCTTCTGCTGCTGGAAGGAGGCCCCGGTTCTCCATCCTGCCTTCTCGGGAGCAAGCACAGTGTTTCGTGGGGGTTTGAGGACATGCTGCCAGCCCCAGACAGTGGAGCAGCAGGTGCCGAGAGTAAAGGTGAAGCTGATGCAAGAACGCAAATGCAGTCAAAGGAATAATCTATTGCTTATCTTCAGCATTGGCCCACAACCTTTTACACTGTAGTTCTGATCATGTTAATATTTTTACAGAAGACGTAGTGCTAAGAAACATAAAATGATAAAAGAATATAGTATAAACCCTTCTGTTATTGCGAGTGTGTGTTTTGTAGGGATGTTGTGAGGTACTGCTCTGTCTGAGCTCAGGTTTCTGAAGACATCAGAAGACTGCACAGCAGTGCAGGGAACAAGAGGATTGTTGCTATGGAATTGTTTCATCATACAACTCTTCATATTCTTGTTCTCTGAACCCGAATGCAGAAATCTGAGGCAATAAGGAAGAATGTGGCCTCATTACATGTTGCTGCCATAATGGCTCATGCTTTTGGTATTTTGAGACACTTTTATTAAAATGATCAATGCAATTCACATAGCTACATATAACTTGGCTTTGAAGGGAGTTTTCACAATGTTGCTTGCGACATTCTCCAGACCTTCTGGTCATAAAAAGTCTTTGTCAGCCAGATTTTCTGTAAAGGACATTGTATGGCATCTCTTGATCCAATGGCTGTACTGACCTTGCAGAGTCTATGAGCCCAGTGTGTCAGAAGTACCTGACATTCACTGTGGTTGTATGTTGGGACAAAGAGAAAGATGGGGCTCACTGTGCTCTCCCTGACTTGTCATTCTGAGATCTTAGGAGTTTTCTAGTGAGTCAGCTACTGTACAGTTGGCTTGATGTATTGGTCTTCAATACCAGAAACTTCAGTTGAGATCAGAAGCTTTTTTGAAACTTGATTTGTTCACGAACCCAACTACTGCATCACAGTCAGTGAACTGAAGATGTCTGTTTTGCTTAGGTTTTTTTTCCCCACACAATGTAAAAGCCTCAGATAAGTGCTATAGTGAATTAAAATTTAGCTGTAAGGCTTTATTTACTTATTCCATTTTTATTAATCACTTATCCTATACATGGTCTTGGTGTTTCAGAGCCTATCCCTTCAATGGCATGGGGTACAGTCCACCGTATACTGGAGCTAATCCTTTGTTGGATCCTAATTTGGGATGAAATTAAAACTGTGTGTAACATTTTGCCCTCTTTTTGTTTGCTGTAATATTTGGAGGGGGAAAAAAACAACTTACTGTAGTGCAGTAACAGATAAATAGTACCTCTATTTATTCGGTATGTTCCTTTAAAAATAAAAAATTGAGTAATAGCTATAATTATAACAAACCTCATACTTTGGACATTTTATTAAATTTGTAATACATTAAAACTAATTTAAAATTGCTAAAAATGAAAACGCATCATCCCCGCACTCTTGTTTAATCCCCCCATCTTCATTGATTTTTACCTCATAAACCGGTCCAACATGTCACCTTGCTGTTAATGCCAAGAACAGCAGATATGACCTGTAAACACTGGAACTAAATTTAATCTGGTCTTGCTACACTTCACACCCTGTGGCTGTAAATATGTACTGTTGTTCAGTTTTCCACTGGTCTTTTGCACCATATAGAAAAGCAGTGTAACCTTTATTTCTTTTTCCTCTTTTTACTTCAGACACGGACCTTGGGCGTTGCCTAGCCACAGATGGACTCTATCTCTATACCACTAACTCCTTTGGGAAGGGAGTCAGCAAGCTGGGGTCTGGCCTTCATGGGACTTTGCGGTAATATAATACCTCTTTTACAGTGCTGAGAGAGGGAAACGGTACTAAAAATACCCCCCGCTCCTCATGGGAAGGTGGCACCTTTGCCTTTGCTGTCTCACAGAGCCTGGCAAGGGCTGTTGATGTGGGATGCTGAAGGAATCACTCTTCAACACTGTTCATTGGCTCATGCAGTACCTGTTTTCTGTGCGTCTCCCAGTGGGTTTGTGTACTGCCGGAATGAGGACCTGGAGCCTGGGTGGGTGGTTTTTGCCAGCGGGCGCCTCCTGCACCGACCTGCATCCTTTGACACAAAGCCTCATCAGCTGTGCCAGGTCATTGACCCCTTCACACTCCAGGTGACTGTGCCCCTCCTAACTTAAAAATGCAATAATCTGGTTTTTGAAAACATTTATTTTGGTTGAGGCCTGACTGATGTCTGGCTGCTGGCAGGTTTGTCAGATTGTGCCTATGCCTGCGCACCACTTTCTGGTGGGCAGCAGCATGAGCACCCTGCACCTCTGCTCTGATGGGACCTACCTATATTGGATCTGGTCACCCGCTAGTCTCAATGAGAAGACGCAGAAGGGTCACTCAGTTTTCATGGATGTCTTTCAAATGACGGTAAGGATAATTGGCTTCTCCTTTCATTTGACATGTTTTGTTCATTAGGATGCACTTTTCTTCCCATTTAGTTCCAAAGTCAAACTTTTGTTTTGCAGCTGCCACAGGATATCTAGTTGTACATTTGTTGAAATGTAGAAAAACATGAACTTATTGTACATGAGCTATATATTTGATTTCGGATTTCTTTCTGTCACTGACAGAAACAGTGACGCAGTATCTGGGAGGGAGCTATAGAGCTGAAGTGTTGATGTAGTCTGAGATATCAGCTTAAACAGTCGAGGTTTTTCACATCTTTTGGTCAAGTCTTGTACTGGAGATCATATCAAACTAGCGATGGAAACATTGGCCCTTCCTCATTGTTTTGAATCCCTCTGCCCCTCCCACAGACACAGTCGGGTCTTTGTGAGGCAGATGTCCTGCAAGAGAGGGTCATCCTCACGAGGAAGGAGGGCGAGTCCTCAAAATGTCTGAACGATCTGCTGCTGAGCCGCATGTCCCGCTTCCGCGCTTCGCACTCAGCCACACTGGCTGCACTCACTGGCTCAACCATCACCAACACGGTGAAGGAAGAGCAGTCTGGTATGCTTATGCTTACTCTCTGCCTGTGCAGACCCCGTCCCTGGGATTACTTGGCTTCATTGCTGGATTTACTGCTCTAATCTCTGTGCTTTTATTGAGATGGTTTGAATGCCTACATCCTTAAGAAAAAATACTGTTGTAACACTCAGTAAATATCTTGATCCTGCCAAAAAGTGGCTTAGGCACTAAACTCTCTCTGTGTGTGTGTGTGTGTGTGTGTGTGTGTGTGTGTGTGTGTGTGTGTGTGTGTGTAAAATCTTTTTTTTTAATTTTTTTATTTATATATATATATATATATATATATATATATATATATATTTTTTTTTTTTTTTTTTTTCTTGTTTTGATACAGATGAAAGTATGTATATCAGGATCTCACTTAAGTTATCTTAAATGAGGAACAGGAAACAATGCATTACCAGCCCATCCAAAAACTAAAAACTTTAAACTGCATTTCCCAAATATCACTAAACACAGCATTGCACTGCACAGCACGCAGACACAGAGACACATGGCATCAGGCTGGGCAGCACACACACAGGAAACCAATCCTTCTGTTCACAGTAGGGAGAACCAGAGATGTGAACATCTCTACTCTGACATTTTTTTTTTCTCAATTTTTTTAAATCACTTTTCTATATTTTTTTTAATTATTTTTTTGGATTACACAGATTAAAATTTAGGCATTACACAAATAAACAGACATGAAACATAAAACTAAGGATATAAGGAAATTATGTCCCTTACAGCTTGTTGTACCGCACCATATTATATCATAGGGCAGTGTGGTACAGGAACAAGTTATTCCTGCAACACAAACTTTAGTCTGTAAGATACCAAGAAATTCAGTTTTTCTCTTGCTGTGTTGTGGCTCTGTGTTGGGGGTGTGTTTTGCAACCTGGACGCTAGTATTAAAAGTTTTGTTGCCTAGTACTGAAACTGTATATACCTGCTTAACCTGTGGTTTACCTACGGCTACTAAGGTGCATAAAAGATAGTCATGTTTGGGGTACATTCTTTGCTCCTCCTCTTTCTGGCTCATTTTTGTGATCCTGGTGTGTTTTGTGTGGTGTTTGCCCCCCTCTCCTACCCCAGCAGTGAACACCAGTTGTGGTTTGCCCCTGAAGACACTACGCAAGACACCAATGTATGTGTGTGGGACCTACCTGGTGATGCTGGCATCGCCACCGGGGGTGTCAGGCAGTTCTGCTACTCGCTCCCTATTTGGGGGCAGCAGCAGCCTGTCATCCCTCAAAAGTAAGTGCACGGCTTTGTTTTGCCTCTTGCATCACGGAGACTGAATACTTTATACATTGCAACAGCTGTGGGGGCCATGCCTTTGGACCTCCAGTTCATGGTGCCTTCTCTACCTCTCTCTCTCCTTCTCGCTTAGTCCTAGCCTCTAGCCTGGTGTTCAACCTTGCAGATGGACAGTTCAGCAGCCGTGCAGACCTTATTGATGCCCCAGGCAGCTCCCTTGGTCGTGGGGCTCAGGTTTCTGGTCTGGGTAAGCTTACTTTAGAGCACAAGCAATTTTGGTCTGTGTTCTAAACTGGATTCCATATAGAAAATAAAAGGTACGGTATGGATTGCAGGATTTTCTGTTTAGTTTTTCTGTTCTCAGGAAAATCATTGTGTTTCGTATTTATCTAGGGGCATGTTATGATGCCCTCAACAACCTGATCTGGACGTGCTCAAGTGACTATATGGACCAGTGGTATAATCCTGGCAACCAGGCCTTCCATCACGTGTGCCACAGGCTTGGCGTCAGCCATGTCATCAGGGAACCAAAAGGTGGGTGTGGCCTCAAGCGGACATTACAAATGGGACTAAAATGTTACTGTAATTGAACCTAAATACTTGTTTCTCAAGCAATGCAAGCCTGACCTTTGTCTAAGCAAAATAAACATTTTCATTTAGTTTAAAAACCAACAATCAATAGAGGAGAATAATATTCTTTTTTTTACCCTGTGACTGAAAATAATACATTTGTTATATCTTTACAGCAGTTTTTTGGGTGTCACTTTGCCAAGTGAATCATAGCTTATGTTTACAAAAATGTGTTTTGAGTCATGTTTATTGTTTTAAAATTGCAATTTTGTGGTGAGTTGTTGAAAAAAAAAAGGGACCTTTCTGGCCTGCAGAGGAGATGGTGCCCACGGGTGAAGTGATCAACCAGCTGCTCCATCACGTGGGTGCAATGTGTATCCACCAGCTCAACGTGCTGGCAGCCAGCAGTAGCAGTTTGCCCATAGGAGCCTTCCTGAGCAAGCAGCACCCTATTGAGGCGCAGCACTTCAGCAGTATCTGCGATATCATGGAGAAGGCCATGGTCAAGGGGGACACCTGCATCATTCGCTGTATCCTGGTTGTCTTCCAGGTATCACAGTTTGACTATCTGCTGCATTCAAGTTCCTGATTAGTTGCTGTCTGCACAATTTAACACTCTGGAACTTTTTTCCCCTTTCTTTTTGAAGGTGGTGTTCAGATTCTTCAACCCGCAGTCAGAGCAGAATCGGGAGAGCGTGCGGCGAGCAGGCTTACTGCTGTGGCAGCTACTGATGGCACCAGCAGACCAGATCGGAGCTGAGATCCAGGGGGAAGTGTGCCTAGCCATCAGGTAGTGATACATAGCTGTTGGAAACTCAGAGCCTGCCAGTTATAGTACCACTCTGGTGTTATGCCTTTAAATATAGATTTTGAACTTGATTTGTTCATTAAAAATGTCAATTGAACAAATAGATATTTATAATTTTCTTTGAAATATAGGGTGGACATGTAAGTAGTCAACAGTCAGTACATGTCGATCACCATATGAATATGAATGTAATAGATTTAGATGTAGTACAAGCTCTTAAAGGATTAACCAAATGTAATCTTTTATTTCATAAAATGCGCCCCTTTTTCTGTTGCAGCTCAGGGTTGAACACTTTGTATCAAGGGGAAACCGAACTGAACAACCTGCTGAAGCTGGTCCTTACAGAAGGTGCGTTTTTTGCCTGTTTGATTCAGCCCCCAGAACCCCCCTTCATAATCATTGTGTGTAATCCTGGTGCATTGTGGATATGTCTGTAACAGATCTTGTGTTCTTAGGTGAAAGGAACAGCGGCCTTTCCCAACTTCGGGATGTCATTCTGAACAATCTCGCTATGCAGCTGCAGAAGAACCGCTTCGGCAGTGATGATGACGACCACTACAGGTAGGAGACTATTTATTTATTTATTTATTTATTTATTTCCATTCTTTTTTTGTTATCTACCCCTTCTTGCATATACTTGTCCTGTGAACGGTCTGCTTATAGAGAGCAATGCAGTATTGACTATAATTATCTCTTGTCATTTTAACAGATACCTCTGTTCAGACTGGCAGTATCCATTGTACAGATGCAGTTCAGGCAATAACATTCTGTGGCTGGTTACAGCCTGGAGGCAGCAAGACAGTCAGGATAGCAACATGTGGATAGAAGGCACTCAAACAAACTGGTGTTTGTTTATTTATTTATTTATCCAACACTTAAAATGTTAAGCTACTTAAAATGATTTAGCCATTTATAGAGCTGGACAATTCAGGGTGTTTTACACGGTGGTACTACTTCAGAAGTCAGTATTAAAAACCTTTAAAGTTATTCTACTTACTTCCATTCTTTTAAACAGGGAACAGAAATGAACATGATTTTTTTTAAGCCAAAACAAAATGGCCAGATGTATAAAGGGGCTGAAACAAGTACAGTACAACTTTACCTTAGATAAAATACTTTGTATTCTCCATAGTGTTCAGGCAAGCTACTACATATCATATTTCCTCAATTCTAAGCTGTGCTTTTTTTTTTCCCTCAAATTTGAAAGGCCTTACAATTGCTGTCAGTGTGTCTTAGTCAATGGCATGTTGCCAAATACTGACAAATTGCATGTTTTTTTTTGCTTTGTTTTAGATATGTCTATTAATTTTACACATATTGAAATCAGCCTGATTTGCGACCCTCTGGAGCTGTTTAAAGCATTTTTAAAAAGATAAATACACTGCAGTATAATAATGTATAATTTTTTGTTTATTTTTGCATTTCATCTTTATCCAATGTTTTAAAAATCTAACCTCTATGTGATGCAAAGCTTAAACAATAGATCATTAGTTATTAACTTAATTTTCATGGTTTTGTTCATACAGTTCTTGAGGTGGTTTTTTTTTTTTTTTTTTTTTTTTTTGGTCATGAAGATGCATCTCTAAACCTGGGGATTATCTGGTCAGCAAATGTTGGCATCTTAAAATCTAGTAAATATAGCATATATTCTCCATGATTATCCAAATGGCCAGAATCATTAGTGTATCTGTGTGGATTGTGGACTAACAAGCATGAATTTGCTTCAACAGGCTGAGCGATGAGCTTCTCCACTGCATTCTGAAGACTGTGGTGCGTGAGTCATGTTTGCTCATCACTAAGTGTCAGACCATCGGGAAGGATGACTTTCAGAAGCTTCTGTCCACTGTGCCGGTGCGTGGGCAGCCCACCATTTGGGGAAGTAGATTGGGGTTACTTCCAGTAAGGTGGTGTGGCCATGTTGTGGGCAAGTGTCTGAGGTCTGCAACTCATCTGAAAATTCAAACATGGCATCTGTTTGGGGGGAACTTCATGATATCACTAAGTCATAATGGTAAACAAGAGTACTTGTATCTTACAGACTCACATATGAATAGTATTATATTGTAGCGTATTTTGTTGATCTACCAATTTTATACAGTTTGAGATGCAAACCTTGTTCATTTGTACAAAACCATGGTCCCTGAAACAGACTGACAGGAATCTGTAAATATCGGGAGTGGTTGACCGATGCTGCTCCACTTCCCAGGTGGCTTCCCCCAGCCTACGCTACCTCATGGCTGTTCAGAACCACCTTCTGAGCAACACGGTTCTGATTCGACCTGATGAAAGTGATGACAGTGACAGCTCCCTGCAAGGGGAAACAATGAAGGTACAGGTAAACATCCCCTTTAAATACCCATTCTGATGTTCTGTTTGTCTTTGTGGTGCTCTTGCCTCTGTGGCTTGGGCACTACATGCTGGCTTCTGCTTTTACTTCTGATTTACGGCTGTTATACTTGCATGGCAGACTTATGGAGTCTTTTGCTAAGTGCAAACCTTCAGTCAAACTTATTCAAATGTGTTCATAGAGGCCAAATTCCACAGGAAGTTCAGGTGCCCTAATGCAGCAAATTGGAAAGATAGTCAAATGTGTAGCTTCCATAGTCAGTTGGATTAAGCAGCAGAAATGTCTTTCACTCAGCCTTCTTGGTTTGCATTTGAATAGTTAAGACTTATGCCTCCTGTTTTTTTTTTTTTTCTTTTTATGCTTCTAGCAAAATTTGCATTTGGTTTGTACTATTTTGGCAGTAAATTTACATCTCAAGCAAGTGCTGATACTTACTGGATTTCTCAGTTCACAAATAGTGTTGCTACCTTTTTTATGAAAGCAGTTACGGAAGTGTCCATGTTTGCTTCCCCCACACATACACACAGGAACTGCAGGCCAGCATCCTGTCCCTTGCAGCCAAGATCTTGGTGGGCTGTGATGAGGTGCTGGAAACCCTGCAGCAGGTGACTACTGCCCTAATCAAGAGTGACATCGCAGACCGTGAAACCAGGTATGGCCACATCATGATCCACCAGAGAGAGCAGGAAGTCCCACTGCTGTGCTTTCATGCAGAGAAGGATTACGCTTTCAGGCGTCTTTAGCCGGTGACAGGTCTAGACTTTGATGCTCCGATGGTTTGATTCAGTTTGACTTGCAGTTTAAATGAGGTCTTTGAACATAAAGTCAGAATGTGAATCAGATCCCCTAAGTACTTTGGGGAGCTTATGTTCGGCTCTGCTATTGTCCCCTTAAGGAAAACACTTCAGCTTAACTCTGCAAAAAGAACAAAGATGCGTTTCCACAGCAAGCCACCCAGTTTTGATCCAAATTGTATTTTCATGACGTCAATTTGTACAAGCCCAGGGAGGAAGTGGGTATTGATCACATAAGTTTTAAATGGTTTTTTTTTTTTTTTTTGATGGTCCCCCCCCCCCCCCCAGACTGAAGGGACTGGAACAGGTTACCAAGGCCACTATGCTAGGACACCTGCTGCCAGTGCTTCTCACCTCTCTAATGCACCCAAACCTGCAGACACTCACACTGGCTGATGCCCTCATGCCACAGCTCGTGCAACTGGTCCTCTACACCAGCCAGGTAGTAGGTCTCCTCCTTCCTTTGTTTGGGTGCCATATCCATATAGCTTCCAAAAAAACTGAAACACTTTCGTGTTAGTTGGGAATCACTAGGTTCATCATTAGAATTGGAATTAGGTAAATGTTTTTAATCTTGGTCCAATGATCCACCTCACAAACGCAGTCTTTGTGGGATAGATGTTTAGACAAAGATTGAACCAATTCTTGGAACAAATCACTGTAGTTAGTGTTTCCTTTGATCTACAACTAAGCATAATCTGCCAGTATGTCTGTAAAATGTATTAATTTAATGTATGCAGGGCTCTGCCTAATTGGATAAATATGGATTAGATTTCAAATTCAGTTTCAAGTTCTAGAATGCTAGCATTTGTATGTTGCTTATACTTTTGCCTTGAATGCAGCTCAAGATTGGAGTGGCTATATCAAGCCTTCACTGACTTGTTGCACTGTGTTCATTCCCAGACTGCGTTGCTGTTGAAGACCCAGACCCCACTCTTCAGTGAAGGCACTCCACTTGCAGGTGGGCCCTTGGGGTCAAGGGGGAAGCTGCTCCCTGCTGATGACAGGTATGACTGCTTCTCAGTTTCGCTCAGTGTTTGTACTTTGATAACAAAGTAAAAATACTAGCATTCCTTCTGAAAGAATATGAGAAATAGTGTGGTTACAACAAAATTATGTTTAAAAATTATTTTAGTCATTGTGGCAAAGCTGTCAGGAGTAACTTTTATTGGTCTGAATCTTTTCATGGAATACTGATAGAAGAAAGTGCAAACAGATGTTTTTGTCTTGTAGCCGATGTGGCTTCATTCCTGTATAAATAAGTTACTAAGCATTTTATCTCTCAGCATTTGGCTTGCTGGTTCATATTGGGTTTGGGGGATGCTGTGTGTTTGTATAGCTGTGACTGCACCCATTCCATATTACACAAACATTCAAGGCTTCAAGAATTTGCACCACTCACCTCTGTATAAGGACTCTGTGTTCAGTTACTCAAACTTTTCCATGTGCACTAAACTTGTACTGAAATGTCTCTATCCATATAAACTGAACTGGTCGACCACTCAGAAGGGCAACTGATTTCAGTGGATGAATACACCTCAGCTGTGCGTATAGGCTGTGCATGCTGGGAAAGGACATGTCCGGTCATAGTTACAAAAAATTTCTATTTTCATCTGCACATCTTTATATTCAGTGTATAAATTGAGTGCAGTGAGAAACAAAGTTGCGACAGGAAGTATATGTGAAACCAAGTTGTTTTAAAACCCAGTTTCCTATTTATTTGCTCAAGTATCATGTCCTTTCCAAAGTCCTTACTCTGGATATTGATAAACTATGCTCTTTGTTTGTTTGGCAGTTTTACTTTTTTAGTTTTTACCCACTTAATTTTTAAATTATTAGACTAGTCGTCCTATCTAGAGTGTAGTTCCATAGCCTAGCATCCAATGATTTCACCATAAACTCCAGACCACTGCATCCCTGTCCCAGATTAAGTGGTTCTCAATAATGGATGGGTGGACATTTATTTTTAAATTGTTTGAGCTGTACGTACATTCCAGTTCACAAAAAAACAGTTCAAATGAATTTTTGCTACCACTTGTCACTGTTAAAATAGGTCTGAAATTTGTAGTTCATTGATAGAATATCCATAATGCACCACAACAATTGCATCAGACTGTACTGACAGTAGGACTTTATGAAACTTGATGGCAATTCTGATTGAGAATCCCTTTTATAATAGAATAGTATAAAATATTGTTGCTGTCTTTTTATTAGTAGCGATGTATGTTTTGAGTGAATGTATGTTGCTGTGACAATGAATTAAAATATTACCCATTTGATATAATGGGAATGGTCTATATGGTATTCAGTCCTTTGAATGCCAGATTGGTATCCAAACTAAATTTAACCCTAAAAATCAGAGGAAGGTTTCTGTCTGTGAGAGACAGCAGCCATACACATCCATGTTCTCTTTTTCCTGACGGTGGTTCTCCCCACCAGCCTACGCACTCTAGAGGAACGGGAGGAGCCTGGCTTCCTGACGGGACTGAAGATCCCAGCTCCATGGGCAGCAGGGAAGACCGTAGAAACGGTGCACCCAGTGCGGGACAATTACAAATTCAAGGAGACTGTGCACATCCCAGGGGCACGTTGTCTGTACCTGCGCTTCGATCCCCGGTGTTCTTCTCAGTATGACTATGACAAGGTGTGCAATCTCTGTTGCTGTTCATGGAAAGGCAGCTGGAAAAACATACTTTTTAAGAGCTTTGTAGCCATGTGAGCTACTGCTTTCTTGCATCACCAGCTTTCCTAATTTGTAGTGTTGAAGAGAGTAAAGCAATTAGAAACATAGGATCTGGTTGCTCATTTGCTTCCTAACAGGCAGGAAATTGTTTTGAACCTGAAATCACGTCATTTTTGTCATTACCACTGACTTGGGGGGTGGTTTATGAAAAGGTATTCCTCATTTGAAGTGTTTTCACAAAATTAAAGTCAGAGGAATAATCACAAAACTGGAAAGTTGGTGTATCTAAAAAGTTAACTTTGAGTATTTTTAGTGTAAATAGTATAGCAGATCAGCATTCTGTGGGTAATGGAGTAGTACTCAACTTTAAGTTGAAATTAACCAGAATTAGATTTGAATGCTGGTATTATACTATATACAGATATTTACATGATCAAAATTTTCTCACATGAGTATTTTGATGATGGTTTGGTTTGTCTCAGTTGGTGATCTACGCTGGTCCCAACACCAACAGCCGGAAGGTGGCTGAGTACGGGGGAAACACTCTGGGTTATGGCAGCCGCAGCGTCCTCGGAACTGGCTGGCCCAAGGACCTGGTTAAGGTGGGCATGCCATGGGGCACTCTGAGCCTAGTAGGGGGTGGTGGCATCAGCAGATAGAATGTTAACCCAAAGATTTCTGCTACAGGTGGAAGGCGACACTGTGACCTTTTCCTTTGAGATGCGTAGTGGGCGGGAACATAATACCCCTGACAAGGCCATGTGGGGTTTCTCCTGTACAGTGCGTGCTCAGGTGAACACTACTCATTATAGAGTCATGTGACAGGAAGTAAAATTGTATAAAGCCATAGTTCCATTTGTGATTGTATGTGGAAAGATATAGTGGTGACCCTGGTTTACTTCAGTGATTCTGGCTGGATGGTTTAAATATGTTTTCAACATGATTTCTTTTGATTTTTATTTTATTAGCTCTATAACACTGTTTCTGTACTGATGCCAGCGTCCACCTTGTTAATGGAAACATTCGTTGTTTTTTGTTGAAACATTCAGTCTCTCTCTCTGTCTCCTCCATAATTTGCCACCCCCTCTGCCTTTCTTGTCTCTGGTCCTCTGCACTACAGGAGTCCTCAGAGGATGTGTCTGGGGGCTTGCCCTTCCTGGCTGACTTGGCACTGGGCTTGTCAGTTTTGGCCTGCTCCATGCTACGCATTCTATATAATGGACCTGAAATCACCCGAGAAGAAGAGGCCTGCCAGGACCTGCTTTGTTCCAAACTGCTGCAGAGGTGGGGTCCTACCTTCTTGAGCACCACGCTTACACACCAGGAGATTGTCTAACACCTTTCTAATGCTGTGCTTCTGCCTCCCCAAGGTGCCAGTGGCAGGTTGAGGCCAATGGTGCCATCTCGCCAGCGCTCACACCTAGCCCCTCACCACTGCCCCTCACGATCGAGGAGGACCGAGAGTTCACTTATCCAACTGATGTGCTGGTACCGCCACCTGGGCTCGTGCCTGGGGCCTGCTATGACCTGCCACGCATCCGTCTTCCCCCGGGCATCATGGGCCGTTTGCGGGAGGTCTCAGGAAGAGCACGGCCACAGTTTCGGCCCAGCATCAAGTATGGAGCCAGCCTGCAGCTCTCTGTGTCTGTTGCTCCATGTCAGGGTTTAGAAGGAATAATGAGAAGGACTGTTGGTCAAACCACTTCACAGATCACTTGCATTCTGTGCCCTTTGATAATCATGCTAAGGGAGTCATTTAAAAATGAGTGAAGATTGGTAGTGTGGGAAGATTAGTTTGCTTATTAAGTGAACATAGGCTAATGTTTTCTTTGCCACTTGTAGTGACATTATTATGCATCAAATGGGAAAGGTGGGGAGGTTAAGTGTGTTTATATATGTCATCAAGTGACCCAGATAGGTGTATGGTTATTAATTAATTGGTTGGTTTGATCAGGATGAGGAGAAACTTTCCCATTTAACTTTTTGGGTTTATGGATGCTTTGATTCTATTCACCCTCACCTCAACCCCTGCTGCACAAGTTCCTTTTCATTGACTGATAAATGGCATTCAAGCCCACATGCTGAATTTAGTATGGTGATGATGCTACCTTGACCTTGGTAAAGGGTCCACAGAGGATGTGCTAAGGACACTCCTCATCCCATTATCAAACCAAATACAGCTGGTGGACAAAGGAAAGATTGGAGGGTCAGGCAGCAGTTTGCTGATTTTCAAGTTGCATTATGTAGAAGGTCATTCTTTATTGGGCTCTAGTCAGGTTTTGGGCATCTGTCACAAATGCTAAACTTGAAAAATGGCAGGATCAGTCACTGAAATTGACAAATCAGCTGATAAAGTTCTTTAGATTTTTTTTTCTTTTCTTTTTTCAAGAAAATATGTAGCAAGTCAGCACAGCATTGGCTTCAAGCTTTCAGTTTCACCCATTCTCCCTCTTCCCGGGTACAAACAGGGAGGTGATCCGGCCGGATGTGATTGAAGAGCTGATTGTGTCCTGTGTGATCAAGCACCTGGGGTTGGTTGACACTCTGCAGTCACTGGTCAACTTCCAGTACCGCGAGGAGCATGCTGAGGAACACGACCTGCTCTGTAAGATTATGGCAGAGACCTTTAAGAAGATCAATGCCATGGAGCGTCAGCTACAGGTGCGCCTGTGGTTGCATCCCTACAAGACATGGAAAAGTGTATCATGTTTGTGTACATGCTAACATTTGATTTGTTGAATTAAATTAATTTTATTTTCACAGAAGACTGTAGACTGCTTAGTGCAGTGTATCTAGTCTTACAAGTCACCATGTTATTAGCTAAATGCCGCAAAATCATTGTTGCTTTGAAGAAAAGTGTTTACTAGGTGAATAAATGTAATGTGTTTCGTGGTGTGGTCACACAGAGTGTGGCAGAGCTTGAGCAGAAGTGGCAAAACGAGGTAGAGGAGGCACAGCAAGGAAAACTGGAGAACAACAGTCCCTTCTTCCAGGATTACCATTTCTTTGAGGTACTCAGCTTCCCACTGAACCGCTGTGTTTATTATCATTTCACATTTTGGCCAGTGTCAGATATTGGACGCCAGATATTTCACTGTGCCTCCTGGTTTATTCTCCAGAACAAATTCAAGGAGTTGGAATTGCTTTGCTCCCTGAAAGAAGTCCCTTTAGACTGTAGTGATCTGGAAAACGTTGTTCTGGCTCTAAGGTAGGTAATCCACACTGAACTATTTTCACTTTTTTCCCCCCTCTATTCTTTCCTTTTATTTTCCTATTCTTTAATTACTGTGTTTCTTAATATAAATGTTGCTTACATTAATGAAACCGATACTTTATTTAAAATAAATGTCTTTTAGTAGTCAAATAAACCACAGATTGAAAAAGTTGTCCTGGGGGATGGATATTCCCAAGCTCACATTTATCATAGACTGCGCTTCATGTCAGAAAGCTGCAGTGCTGACAGCTTTGTGAGTTGTGTACCTGTACTCCTCTGCTCAGAGAGAAGTTCTTCCATGAAGTAAACTCCCTCCAGCAAAGGCCTCCCACTCCACTAGCCAAAACCAAGGCTCTGGTGAAGAGCCTAATGAACCGTACAGAGTTGCTGCTGCATGTCACCATTGCTCCGCATTCTCGCAGCCTCACTGGGACCCCCACGAGCACTCCAGGTGGGCCTCCTACTTCCTCCTAGTCCATAAATATAGGGAAGTACTAGGTTTTAAACTCAACTTGGGTGGTCATGTTCTTGTATCCTCAAACCCCATTCTATCTACAAAAGCCTTTGTTTATTAAAAAAAAAAAATCTGGGCAATCAGCTACTTTCTTATCAAGTTTACCAAAAAATGCTAATACGTTTTTAAGAATACCTGTTTCTTTTTGTGAAAACCTTTTTTGGCTTTTAGTACATGGGTTTAAAAAATACTAATGGGTATTATGTTGCTGCTGTTAATTTGATGTACACATAAATATGACACAACATGAAACAAATTGTTGGACAAATATCTACAGATTTAATGCACAAATGGTAAAAATAGGGTGTAGGGGAATTTGTACAGATGAAAACATTTGACTGGTGGCTGAATTGACTAAATGTTGATTTAAAGTGCTTTTTGGTGAGTTGATGTCTTGCATGACAAGGTAGCTGTAAGTTTGCTTTGGAATCTTTTTTTTTTTTTTTTTTTTCTTATTTCCATCATGTTTGCTCTCAGAGATTTTATTTTGACAGTAGAGTCACAGTCTGGACACTGACTCACCGAATTCATATTTTTCTGACTTTAGCCTGCAAATCTGTGTCTGACACAAAGACTATGACCCCTACGGTGAAGCAGCCCGTCTTCCTCCGTAGCATGTCTGCACCCTCTGACCTGGAAATGATTGCGAACCAGGACTTGGAGTTCACCCATGGTAGTCAGAGGTCGGTCATGGGCATGTTTCCTTCACAGTAACATCAGGAATTCATTAAAGAAAACATAATAAATTCTGTAAATATTTATACAGGAAGCTTTTGTAATAGCCAGTATATCTCAGCTGATATATTTTTAACATGATATTTAAAGGCTTACTGAGATTGTGAATAACTAAAGGGTGGGTGTGTTATTTAGCTGTGTGTGTGTGTGTGTGTGTTTGATTGTCCAGTATTTGACCTATAGCTAATGTAGCTCTCTGTTCTACCTATACATATCCAGCAGGCGGCGCCACCACCCCACCAGTCACCGTAGCAGCTCCTTCACTCTGCTGCAGTCTCTGACCATTGAGGATAGCAGGGATAAGCCTACTTACAGCGTACTGCTGGGGCAGCTTTTTGCCTTCATCGGGACTACCCCCGATCAAGCAGTAAGCAGCAGTCACCTTTACTCATTCACTTTTATGTAGCTTTCCCCTTTATGTTTTTATCCTAAGCAACTAGCAGTTTTTAAAGTGGCACAACTGCAGTTGATGACCTGAGTCTCAATTTCCCTGCAGGTATCCAGCAGCACCTTCCTGTCAGCAGCACAGACACGATGGAGACGGGGCAGCACTCGTAAGCAAGCCCTTGTCCACATGAGGGAGCTGCTGACTGCTGCCGTCAGGGTGGGTGGGGTCACACACCTTGTGGGGCCTGTCACCATGGTGCTGCAGGGTGGACCTAGGTAGGTCATATACTCTTCTTGTTTTGTTCTTTGAAGTGTCCACATGCCCTGAGAACTCACACACTTATTCTCTGATGCTCACTTGTCGATACAGACATGCTGCACATCCACTCACAGGCAAACATACTCGTGTACACAAGGGCACCAGGTTCTCAGCTTGCATATGAATTGTAACCTTAATATACATTTCCTTCAGTTTATTCATGGACTAGGTTCAGTAAAAGTTTTGATATAGCTATTATAAATAAAAACTTGCTTTAAGGCTTTACATGATCAGTGCAAGGGAGTTAAATTAATCAGATTGCACTCTTGCTCTGTTTTGGTGTGTTTTGTTGCTAGCTAGTGGCTAGTGATGGAAACGGGTGGCAAATTTTTAAAAGACAAGTGAATAAATTGTAGATAGAGTGGTGGAGAATTTCAACTAGGATCAACAATAATTGCTAACATTGGACTGTATGTAAGGAGAAGATCTGTTTTCTCAGGGGCATCTGAATGAGGGTTTTTTTTTTCTTTTTTTTTTTCTCCCCCCCTTTCTTTTCTACCCCTTGTCTTTGTCTCTGGACTTTGTGTGGTATGTTGTGTAAATATCAAGGATATACATGGTATTCTGTCTCCCCCAGGATAGAGGAACTAACCTGTGGAGGCATGGTGGAGCAGGTGCAGGAGGCTTTCGGGGAGACCATGACATCTGTAGTCTCATTGTGTGCCCGCTACCCCATCGCATGCTCCAACAGCATTGGCTTGTTGTGCACCATCCCCTATACCAGGTGAGACCTCAGCACCCAGCTCTATGTATGTGTATTTATTTGTCTGTGGGTTTAAAATACTGTATGTATGTATGTCTGTGCCGCAGGAGTGAAGAGCAGTGCTTGGTACGTAGTGGTCTGGTGCAGCTAATGGACCGTCTGTGCAGCCTGAGTGGCCAGCGTGATAGCAGCTCCAATGAGAAACAGACCCGGAAGCAGAAAGTGGCCACCATGGCCTGGGCAGCCTTCCAGGTGTTGGCCAATCGCTGTATAGAGTGGGAGAAAGAGGAAGGTACAGTATCGTACAATATCATCAAATACTCCTTACCCAGGGGAGTCCTCTGCAGGACTGAGAATGACATCATTCATGTCAGTGTGTGCTATTTACTGTCCTACTTGTGGTTGTAAACAATATATTAATCAAACTCTTGATGTCTTACTGTGATTTTACACACAGTATCTCTCTTTCTGAGACAGGGTACAATATAAATGAATTTTGTCAGATTTGTCTGAATCACAGCAGCTGTATCCATCAAATTTGTATATTAAACATCAAGAACAAATGACACAAAGCATGAAAAGGGGCCTGCAAAGTCATCCCAATACACATGAACACAAAGCATCACAATGTATGTATTGCGCCAGTTAGGCTTAGCCATGTTGCACTGCAACTATTACACACACAGTGATTCCCACATATGTTGCTATAATTGTACTTGACTGAGGGGTTACCATTTTGGCTGAGAAGTGTAACTGCTTGAGAAATTAAAGCATTCTTAAGCCTCTTGTGCCTAAACCTTGTAACTCTAAACCTTTTGTGAGTAACCAGGAATTCACTGTGTAGCGTGCGCAAGGGATCATAAGAGTTGCTGAGTTTGAGTTTTTCATGCACTTCTGGTAGGCTGCCAGAAAGCACTGTTCAAGGGGCTGTCAGACAATCTTAGAACAAATCTATAATTTCTACAAGCTGTATTTTTTAAGTTTTAACAAAAAGACAAGGTATGAAACAGAAGTGTGACGTCTGACCGTTGTGATCCTATACCACAGGAGGCTCCACAGACGCAGTGCACTCTGGGTTGGCACGCCAGGTGTCTAGTCTGCTGACAAACCACTTGGCACGAGCCACAGAGTGCTGTGGCAACCAGGCAGCCGGCAACGATGCACTGCAGGATGTTCTCAGTCTGCTCAATGACTTGTCTAGGTAGGAGGTTGACTGCACAGTTGTTATATGCTCTGTTTATCACCTGAAGAGCTTATTTTCTGGGATCATGCATGGTTTGCTCACGTATGTACCGGCCTGTCCCAGGAGCCACATTGGCAAGGCCATCTTGAGTCAGCCAGCCTGCGTGTCCAAGCTGCTTTCTCTGCTCCTGGACCAGCGACCATCACCCAAGCTGGTGCTAATCATCCTGCAGCTGTGCCGCACGGCATTGCCTCTCATGAGTGTGGAGGACTGTGGCAATGTGGCACTGCCCCCCTGGAGCTACTCCATTCACACTTTGGATGCCGAACAGCAGGATGCCAGTGACCCAGCTTCTCGGATTGCCTCCCTGCTGCTGGCCAAACTGGCTGACTATGTGGTTCCAGGTAGATGTCTTCCCTAAGCAGGATCTCTGGGATATCTAGGGTGTAGATGCCCTGTGCTGTGTTCACTTTAACTCTACCTCAAATCTTAATTATTCCATTAGAGTTATTATTTAAATCACAAGAAGGTATTTTGGTCCATCTGGTATTTCGGGTGTTAATTAGGCATTGATTAAAATTCTAAACTGAGAGGCTCTGAACATTTGGATTAGAAGGCATGCCTGTGAGTATCCATGTATTTTGTAGTGTCAGAGCTGTCTTCAGCAGTTTCTCTTCCTTTGCTAGGTTGCCAGACCCTGCTGTCTCCCAGCTCGTCAGAGCCAGACACCAGCCTGACTCGGTCCAGTCCCAAAAACTCTATGAAGACAGACAAGGATGTGGAGGAAGAAGGAGAGGCTGTAGATGGCAAGCTGTCTATCTTCATCCATAAGCGGGAAGATCAGTCATCTCATGAGGTTCTGCAGCCACTGCTTAGGTAAGTAATGTAGCCTAGTATCTAAGAGGTGCTCAGGCCTGGGCTTGGTCAGCAAATTTCTTCACATTTAAGGTGGCTGGATTAATGACTGATCATAATTACTGAAGGTAAATAAATAAGGCAGTTGCCAAAAATGAAACCAGTGAGGGAAATAAATGCTTTTTATTACAAATATCCCTACACAGTAAATTGTAGATATTTCCGATTGTGATAAACAGCACAATCATTTCTTGCTAACAGAAAGTTCAAATACTGTTGAATACTTACTTACAATGTTGTCCCTGGGTTTCAAGCATCAGCGAGTGCACCTTAATCTCCCCTCTCTGTATGGGGGTTTACTGTTTAAGTTGTGTCATGTTCCCTTACATGACATTTGCTGGATGAATTTCTTCCTGTTAACTTGCAGCAGTTCCGAGGGCCGGCCATTCCGCCTGGGCACTGGAGCAAACATGGAGAAGGTGGTGAAGATGGACCGGGACATGACCAAGGTCAATGTTTTCCATGTCTTCTGTCACATAATCCTTTGCACTGGCTTCTCAACTTGTACATTTGGGACCAGAAATCGGCACATTACTCTACTTTTACCACTAAGCTACGGTCAATAAAAGCTATACAAACATTCTCACAGTTTTTCAGGACATACTATGTTGTGTAAAAATATTGATCATATAACTACAGTAGATTAAAATACTTGGTAAGACTATACTACTTGGTGGTAACATTCATTAGTTGTGATGTACATCTGAACTAATTTTAAACAAATGGAAAGGAAAGTCTATTCACAAACTTCTGTTCTTTGGTAATTGTTCACTGATTCACCTCAAAAGTGCAGGACTAAGAATGACATTTGCATTATTTTATTGGTCACCACCACTTACAATCTGTAAACATGCTGGAAATTATTGCAATGAATGTGGTTTGGCAGTCTTATTTGTTTTGATTTTGCTAGAGCAGGCGTTCCTGCCTGCCAATGCCTGGAAGTGGAAACAAGCTGCTTTTGCTCCACAGCATACAGAAATGTCAAAAAACAGAATGAAGCAGAAAGTAAAGCTAAAAATAACAAAAAATGACCAAAGAGTCAAAACTTCAACAGAAAGTTCCAGTGTACTATTAATGGGGGTATATAAAATAACTTTTATTAAAGTTTCATTGTAGTGCTTTTTCAGAGTTTTATGATGTCGAGGTTCTGAAGATTTGGTGGCAGTTTGAGTGACCTGATGGGCCCCCCCGACTGCAGAGCGGGAGTTGTGAGGTGGTCACAGAGGAGGCAGCAGCCGTATTGCGCAAGGCCACCAAGTGGGCCCAATCAGGCTTGATCGTGAGCGTGGGTCCTCCTGTAGAGACACTGGCCCTGGAGAGCACAGGAGGTGTCACCACAGGGGACAAGAAGAAGACCGCCCAGACAGCTGTATGCCGGGAGCGGAACTCTGAGCTTGCCAGGTGACATACAGAACAATGGCTAACGTTTGTATAAAGAAAGAGTTTATACTTCGCCTTTTTAGGGCAGTACCTCTCCTGAGGAACTATTGGACACAATTTTTAAGTCAGATCCCCTCAGTATTCCTCAAATGGACACATTCTGCCACAACTCTGATTTGGCCAGGCAAATTCTGTTTGTTAGTGCATTGACTCCAAATACTGTATTGCTGAAGGGCTAAAAAGGAGCTGATCCTGCTACTGGTGTACAATTGCAATGCTACAGCAGATATGGGATGGGTGCAATACAGTCATGTTGAGCTTTTTCAATCAAGCCTTATACTTTACCCTCCGTGAAGTTTTTTGGTAATTGAATCAAATCAAGCTTGTGTTCTCCCTAGCTTTGTGAGGCTGCATGTCCCATGGGTAGATGTTTATATAGTTTGCTTTGGTGAAGTGACCTCCCACACTTAAGTTCCAGTTTGAGATGTGCAGACTCATGATCTCGTCCTCACTCCACAGGACTGATCCAGTCAGGCCCTTCATCAGTGGCCATGTAGCCAACAGTATGGCTGCAGAGGTCATTGCCCTGCTGCACAGCCTCCTCACAGCTCCAGAATCCAACACTGCCCAGATCTGGACCACAACTGCAGAGAAGGTTGGCAATGAGATCCAGGATTAAGTACAGATTAATGATTGCAGTTAAACCTGCTATATTTTGATGGGCATACTGTATTTTCTGGAGTACAAGCCCCCCCCCCTTCACCTTGCGGGCCAGTGTAATGTATTCCAGTGAGATGTACAACATATAAAAAAACCTGCTAATAAAGTAATGTATTATATTATGTGTTGCTTATACTGGTAATGATCACTAAAGAGTTGAAATGGGACTAACCCCAAAAAAAAAAAAAAAAAAAAATCGCATTGCTGAATTTAAGTATGTTTGGTTTGCAACTGAACACGGCAAACGCAACAGAATATGAATTGGCCATGAGCAATGTGTCTCCTGTCAGACATCGCTAAACTGTTTCACAGTGATACTGAAGACAGAGAATTTGATGGTTGCAGCAATACTGGTGAGGACTAGGACTGGCGTGTTTGTAATTTGTTACTGCACATTTCATAATTTACGCTATATACTGATATATAAAGGTTTACATTTGGGCTGTTCATGTTTACATTTATTTAATGGTAATGTTAAAGCCTGTAGGATACTTTTATTTCAATCATTGATATTCCGTTAACGTTTTATTATATCATAAAGACATAAGGTATTACTGAATGAAGATGTGTATCCTTCTGGGTGCACGCGATAAGATCAGTTTTCCTATCAAGTACTGTATGTGCATTTCTTAGGGAAATGACTTGTACTCAAAACTACTTACAATATGCTCTAGAAAATATGTTAGTTAGGCTAAAATGATTTTTTTTTTTTTTTTTTTTTTTTTAAATAAGAATGATGGCGCTTATGGTGATGATGTCATGATTTCACTGATGTTAATGAATGAAATTCATAATGCCTGTTTTTGTGATGTTGATAATGTAGATGATGGCAAAGATGCTCCGCACATTGGAGAGGGTGAAGATAAGAATTTTTAAAATGGCAACAGTGTTAATGGTGGTGATTTTTCTACCGTTTCAGGTGCTGTCGCGTGCGTTGATGTACATCCCCCAGCTGGGCAAATATGCAGAGAGCATCCTGGAGAGTGGCAGCAGCAGTGGCCGGAAGTTGGCCAAGCTGCAGGCCATTGGCAGACAGGCAGTAGCTGCACTCTGTGCCTTAGGTGGCTTCAAGGAGACCATTAAGATTGGATCGGAGGTCCAGGTTTGTCCTCAACCACCTGTGTTTTTTTGGCTGCCCTATGCACAAGCTGCTTCTGCAGTTGACCAGCTTTGGTAATTGATTCACGGCCTTACACTGGCTCCTCACCACCAATCACTTTTGCCCCTAAATCAAAAATTTTTTTTCCCCTTCCATTTGAAAGTTAGGTTCTGTAAACATGTTGAATATTGTTACATTATATTAAGTTTCTCTATTAACTTGTGTATAATTTGAGGTTAACATCCAAAAAATAAACTGTATCACCACTTTATATGTATCTTTTTCCATCTTCCATAAGGCTACTGACTTGTTTTAAGTAAAGCTGAGCTTGTATTTTGAAATAAATAGTAAGAGTCTTCATACAGTAAATGTTCATATTTTAGAACAAAGATTAGGTGACAAATTGTGATCCTAAAAAGGTCTGATGAAATTAGCAGATGTTTATCATAAAAATTGCCAAATCTGCTCTGGAGATATTGGTGCTTAGTTTTTGCTTTCTGTATCTTCCACTTCATCATAGGTTGTGTAAAGTTATGATTATTTTTGTTGGTCTTTTATTATACTTATATCTCCAAGGTGACATATAATGCTCTTTATATAATAAAATGGCCTTTAAGGTTACATACTAATGACAGTCCCAATGAAATATTGTGCTAAATGTGAACCTCAGACTAGGCTAGATAATTTTTGGAATTAAAATCAAAGTTAATTGTCACAATCTGAAGAGGATCAATAGGAGTCAGAAACTGCATTCTTTATGATCTTGATCTGTCAATATTATAATTTTTTTTTTTTTTAAATTCAGTTTAGCACAAGTTTTATAAAAACCAAGTTCCTTAAATGCTTTGTTTTATACATTCATTTTATACAGCTGTACACTTTTTATTTTTTATAAACTGTTGCTGATTTTGGTGCTTATCATGTTGCCCAGGTGCTGGGGAAAGGGGTTCTGGGAAGTGTAGGTGTAGTCATGTCCATCAATGAACAGGAGGGCATTGCTACAGTCAAATTTCCATCCTGCGATTACCGTAAGACCTGCAAGGCCTCCGACATCCTCACAGTGCCTATTTCCCGCCTCTGCACACCTCGATCGGAGGTGAGCCTTCTACTCTCATTATTATGCTTATATTAAAAAGAAGGATGCTTATCTTACAGTCTACGGTTTTAGAATTGATCATCTCAGCTTCCTATATACATATGTGAAGTGTATGTTCACTGCAGATATTATACATTTAGGCACTGCCCTTGTACAAGCTATCCATAACTGAGAAGGTGGTGCAAGCTGTACAGTCCATGCTGCTCCCACAAGAGGGTAGTCTCTCAATTCACACGTCCCTCCCAGCCTCTGGAGATGGCTCCAGTCCCGTGATGGCAGCTGTCCGGCTACTAGCTGAGATCCGAACCCGGTGAGGCCCAGATGTCAGCTTGCTTGAGGGAGCAGAACCCCCTTATTTGTTTTGCAGTTTTTTTTTTTTGTTTTGTTTTTTTTAAAATTTATTTAAATTTAAAAAAAAAAAAAAAAAAATGAAGTCAGTTTTTGTGTATATTTTTACCATCTCTAGTCTGATTAAATACTACAGAAAATTAAAAAAGCAACATGAGTGAGTTAAGTTAAACTTTAGGTCTTACCATGAGATCTTCAGCTGAATGTCCCCCCCCCCCCAGCTGAATATTTTGTGTACATTGGTTTTTTTGTACACAGTAGTATGTGTCTCTGCAGCATTTGACCAGTGTAATGTGCTTCTCAGTGCATGCTTGGTGATGGCCCAGCTGTTGGAAGACAGCTCTTTCTGTGAGGAGTTCATCCAGCAGTGTCCAGCTGCTGTAGAGGTGCTCAACCTGGTGGCCCAGGAGTGTAGTCCTGGTGAGGCCCTCGTATCACAGTACAATTTGGACATTATAGTACCATGTGGATGTTTAGCAAAAATTAATTTTCTATTTACTTATAGAAACGTATTTATGTAAAATTTCTTAAGTGCAACAGGATTCTTTCTTACTACAGGAATGTACAACTTTAGAGATTTTCCTTTATTAGTATAATACCTGTAGCCTTTCCTGTTGCTGTACTTTCCAATTTTTTTTTATTTCCCCCTCTATAACTTGAACCCTTGACTGATAATTGATTATTAGTTGCCTTATTACTTGTGCTTCATTTGCAAATCTTCCTCCTGTTATGCCCTTGCTCTTTCTAGAAAAAAATTAACTAATATTTCCATTCCTTAGGAGAGCGACTCTGTGTCGTTGAGGCACAGTGTGAGCGGGTGAGGATGCTATACCGGGACTGCGCTCGCCCTCCACCCCCACCGCTTCAGACTGACCGAAGACAGGTGGGAATGAGGGCTGGTGCAGGTGTTCTCTTTACACCTTCTGCAGCTTTTAGTTCATTTCTCTTAATGTCTGTCTGAACCCTGTAGCCAAAGGAGATCACCTGGTGCCCATCCCGGGTCTTCCCACCTGTTCGCGCCTGCATGTTTTCATCCCGCCTTACCTCCGTCACCTTTCTGGCCGACCCCAGTGCTGGAGGTGGCCTGCCACGGGGCACCTTCATCTACGCAACTTCACCTGTGCCCATACAGGTTAGCACTGCTATATTCTTTCTTAATGTATTTAATTAACTGGGCTTCACATAGTCAGTTTTTCCCTTAATGCTCTAGTTTATAATTACGGTATATTTTATAGTAGTAGGGGTTCAGAGAATACTGTTCTTGTGAAAATGACAAAAAGCAATTTGAGCAATGTCACCCAATCCATTTTCAACTTTTATTTATTCTCCATTAGTAATAATTAATCTGACACATATCTTCAGAGTGATTTTTCACTCTTACATAAAATGATTTATCCATTTATACAATACTTTTAATCGGAGCAGTACAGGGAGAGTATCTTGCTTAAGGGAACTACAGCAGGTGGCAGGATTCAAATCCTGGGTCCTTAAAGTGTAAGGTGGTGGCTTTAACTGCTGTACAGAATATTATCCGTTCTGACCTGTGAAAATCATCTTTGTTTTGTGATCTTAGGCTCCTTCCTTCTACTGGGAGATTGAAATTGTTTCCTATGGAGACTCAGACGATGACAGTGGCCCAATAGTTTCCTTTGGCTTTGCCACAGAGGCAGAGAAGAGAGATGGTGCCTGGACCAACCCCGTGGGAACCTGCCTTTTCCACAAGTAGGAATCCCTCTGGAATTTTTAATTTACCCTGAGCGATGCTGTTGGCACATTGTGATCTAGAGTGCCACTCGGTGTGGGCGAGATGCTGTGGTTGTCAGATGACTAGAAGTTCCAGGTTGCTACCATTGGGAGAAGTACAGCTCCTGCAAGTACAGTAGGCTGTCCTGGGTAGTACTCTGCAGCCTGTGGCATGTAAATTAATTTAATTGCCTTAGTGGGAATGCTATTGGTCTCTCTGCTTTCTAGAGGCCTACATGTGGAGGATTAGGTATCTTGTGGGCATCATCATCTGAACAGAAACTGGAAGTAGTTATGGTGCGGACAAGGGTTAACTTAGGTTACATGATGCTCCTGTTGTGAGATTTTTTGTTTTTTTTTGGTCCATTGAATATAACAACAGAGTGGGGTGGGGTCACTCAGCCCAGCACTTCATATCCCTTATGATGTGGGTTGTTTGTGTGTCCCTCAGTAACGGCAGAGCAGTACACTATAATGGCTCCAGTCTGCTGCAGTGGAAAAGTGTGCGGTTGGACGTGGCCTTGCTTCCAGGTGAGACTGAAGATCGACTTTCTTTTGATGTCCAGAAAGAAATGGGTTTAAATCCATTGCACTAAAAGGAGCTAAGTACTGATAATATAATGTTGTGTACCTGCTTCTTGGAACAGGTGACGTAGCTGGGATTGGGTGGGAGCGCTCAGAGGAGACTCCTCCACCCCCTGGACAGGCCCCCAAAGGTCGTGTGTACTTCACCTACTGTGGGCAACGCCTTAGCCCCTTCCTGGAGGATGTTGCAGGGGGTATGTGGCCCCTGGTGCATATTCAGAAGAAAGTGAGTATTAATGCTGGTGGAATTCCTGTTACTACCAACAACTGTATGGATAGAAACAACTCAAACCATCTAATGATATTAATCCTCAGCTACAGGACACCTTCATTGAACTCCTTGTTGACATTCTGCCTGTGATTATTTATGGCACTGCATGGTTTTTGAATGTTGAAGAAAAATGTAGTTCATGAATAAGTTTGTAATATACATCTTGTCTACTATCCATTGTGTTTTTTATATTTATATATATATATATATATATATATATATATATATATATATATATATTTTTTTTTTTTTTTTATGTAGGAAAGTATGAATTCACCATGATTTTGCAACTTTTCAGTTGAACATAACCATGCTAGTTACATTCAGGTTAAAGTTATCTCATTTAATGATATTGCCGATTACCATGTAATGTGAAATTGCCTGACTATTTAATGCCCGCAGAACACAAAGATCCGTGCCAACTTTGGTAGCCGGGCGTTTGCTTACGCTGAGGGGCAGGCACACCGTAATGCTGCTGACTTGTGTGTGGACCTGGCTGAGGAAATCAGTGCAAACTTTGAGGTGCTCCCCTTTGCCATGGCATCTGACAGTGACATTGATGCAGGCACCAGCGTGGCCTCTGATTCAGGCTCACATGGACCACCCTGCCGCATTGCTGCTGTGGCAACCGTGCAGCAGCGTAAGTCACCTTCCAACCGTTCTAATGCAATTTTATTGTCTCTTACCTAATTGCCTGTTAGTGTCTTTTGTCCTACTCTGTCTGGGTGTTCCAGTGTCTTGTTTTTTAAAGCTTGTTTCTGCTTCGTGCCCTGCCCTTTGGTTGAGACAGAGTACAACAGTGATTCATCTTGCTACTATAAGATGGAGCTGAGTTACGAGAACTTTGTCACATCAGGACCTGACCCCCATCCCCCACCTATTGCGGATGACGAAAGTGACGACGATGATGACGACGACATTCCCAGGGTAAGGATGCTGGTACTGGCGGCTTTCCCCTGTTCTCCATTTAATAGTTGTGTAACGGACATCTTTTTGTTTTAATGCCACACCTACAGGAAGACCACTATGCCTTACTGGTGAAGGCCTGGGAGACCAAGGTGTTCCCCACCATTCGCCGTCGTTTCCGTAACGAAGCAGAGAGGAAGTCTGGCCTGGACCAGATCAAAGGCGCACTACAGCTGGGTGAGCGCTGATCATTTCATAGGCTTTGTTGCAGACATTTAGTCAAAATATTTATAAGAAAAGTTCTGAATATTCAGAATGTAACCATTTTGAAACTTTTTGATTTTATAAAGTGTAAACATTTTTGCAACAGCCATCAATGGGTCAGCTGTTACAGAGCAGTCCAGTGTAAGTGGAGCATATGACTGTTGAACTTCTATATAGGAATGGTAGACATTGCCAGGCAAACAGTGGAGTTCCTGTATGAGGAGAATGGTGGTATTCCTCGTGACCTCTACCTCCCCACCATTGAGGACATCAAGGACGAGGCCAACAAGTTTACCATTGACAAAGTGCGCAAAGGTACACAACCAACCCATTTGTCACTCTATGCTGGTTCTCGTGTGAATCCTCTTGTTCTAAACGGAGCGCTTTATCCTTGTAGGTTTGACTGTGGTAATTCGCTGCCCAGACAGCAACAATACCAACAGCACCACTGTGGGTACTGCCCTGCCCAAGTTTGCTATCCGGGGCATGCTCAAGACCTTTGGCCTCCATGGTGTAGTCCTGGATGTTGATTCTGTAAGCACCAACTGACTCAGACCCTGGATCTCAAATCAAGTGTCGAAAGATGGAAAAACTAAATGTTGTTTCTCATAGTGTCTCACTAGACTAGATCATTCTTGTCCCCACAATTTTTATTTTTGTGTTCAGTATTAAATATTTATACATAGTATAAATGATTCTACGTTATGTAGTAAATGTTTTACAAAGGAGATGTTTCTTCTCTATAGCACTTTTATTGATTAGGGCACTGTTCAAAATATCTCAAATGGTATATTTTACTCATACCAGCAGCATAATTTTACTAAAGCAGTTGAGGGCAAAAAGTTACTACAGTGATACTCAGGGAGGGGTTCTTTTTGGGTTATAGCAACGTGTTCTTAACTGATTTGGTAGTTCATTCAGTTTGCAGCTTAATGGTAAAAATGAACAGTAATATCACTAACATTAGGGACAAAGTCTGTGATGCCATTGTGCTTGTTTTAAAGATGAACGAGTTGGTGCAGGTTGAGACTTACCTGCGCAGCGAAGGGGTGCTCGTGCGCTACTGGTACCCCATAGAAATGTTGGAGCGCCCACCTGCTGGCTCTCGCCGCACTGCTGCAAATGGCCTGGTGTCCCTGGACAGCAGCAATATCCAAATCCACAGGTGCGTGCGTGTGTTCATTACGTCTACATTTGGTTAGAATGAATTTGTAAAATTGATTCTACTGTATGTAACTAAATTGAGCTGAAACTGAGCTGGTGCTGGTTTATACATTTTAACTGGGTAATTGACTATACATAGCAGGACTCTGAAATTTCTATGACCGTGTTAATGTCAGGTATAACATGTAAGCTGCCATCATTTGTTTTGAGATGTATGTATATTTGAGTTGCTGAAGCATTCTGTGTCGGCAGTGTTAGGAGTCCTCTTTCCTCTTGACTCCTCCAAATGTGCACTTGTTTCAGGGAGCTGCTGCGCTGTGAGGGGGCTCTGGCACGGCTCTATTGCCGCATGGCCTTACTCAACATTTTTGCCCCCAAGAGTCCCCACACCTTCACCCGCCTCTTCCATATTCCTGCTGTTCGTGATATCACACTGGAGCATCTACAGCTGCTTTCCAACCAGCTATTGGCACCACCACTGCCAGGTAACTCTGAAATTTGGAGAGCCAGGGAGGGCAGGAGAGGGAAGAGGGAAAATAGTGAAGATGAAGTGCAATTAGGACAATTATTGACCAGAGAGAATTTGATGGGTCAATAAGGAGCTGGAAATGTTGCTGGGGTTTAAGAACACAAGGTTTTTACACTTAAGCACAGCTGTAAGTAGAAGAACTCAAATACTTGTTTATAAAGTTTCTAGTCTTTTTGTTAATGTGGGTTTTCAACAGAAATGTAAAAGATTTCTTGGTGTCAAAAAGACCTCACAGTATATTTGGCCTATTTGAGGAATATGTATAATACTCAGATCTTGCTTAATTGACATTAAGTGCTACAGTGGTAACATGGAAGCCTCACAGTGACTGGACTGTTTGAATGGGCATATGTTCAGCCCTAGTTCAACCTGTGTGGAGTTTGCATGTTGTCTCTATGTTTCCTTCTACAGTCCAAAGATGTGTTTCAGGTGAACTGGTGATTCTAAATAGCCCCTATTGTGAGTCAGTGCATGTGTTACATTCTTCTGCCTTATAATTGGCCGAATGGCTGAAGGGGTGTGTAGTTTATCTAGCACTGTAAGTCAGCTTGGACAAAGGTGTCAGCTAAATGCTAGTTAATCTTTGTAAGTGGCTTCGGAGACAAGTACTTACTAATTGAATAAATGTGAACGTGAATTCAGAAAGCTTCAACTTTTGATTCAGGTGTAAATTAGTTGTTGACAGAGAGGGAAGTAAAAAGCTGGTGGAAACTTTGCTCCCTGAACCCTTAAAGTTGCCTGCTCTCTGCTAGACTGTAATTTTTCTAGAGTAAAAATGACAGTTTGGTTTGACTGGTAAAAAGTTGAAATGCTGTCACTGTCACTAACCTGAGCAGAGTTGTGCCCTGTGTCCTGTAGATGGCACCATCAGCTCCAGCTCGATCCTGCTGGCACAGTCACTGCTTCACAATCTGCAGGGCCAGAACTGCTCGCCCACTGACCTATTCTACCAGGGCAATGCACAGACCATTCGCGAGTGGCTGACAGTGGCAATCACACGCGCCCTACATCAAGGCGAGGAAAGCTTACTGGAGCTTACCAAGCAAATCTGTTCCTTCCTCCAGGTGAGAGATCTTTACTCATGACCCGGAAGTGTTCCTTTGGAGATGCTTTTACAAGGGTAGCAATGGTTAGGGCTGCATCTTGCACTTAGAGGACCCAGGTTCAATTCCCCAGTTTCTTCTATAGTACTATTGAGCAAGGTAATTACCATGAATTTGTGCTAGTAAAAATGATTCACCTATGTAAATGTGATAAATAATTGCAAAAAAAAAATACTTTGCGTTCCTTGAGGCAACACATCAGCTAGATAAACAAATCCAGTGGATTCTGGTTATTTGGGCCATTGGTTAATCAGGGCAGCCATTTATTTGGGGCAAATCATAAAGAACAAAACTAGACTGAGAACAGCTAGAATTTCCTTTGCTTATTTGAGACACTATGCTGTTTATACTAGACAAATGACTGTGGCATTGCCAGAATTTGACTTGCAGATTTAACTTGCACTTATTTTATTCATTTATTTAGACTTTGAATTTGTAACATTTCAGATCCTTGCAGAGATGCCACAGAGTTTGGACCCTAGCTCAAAGAATTGTCTTACTGAATCAAATTAATATCCATCCATCTAACACCATCCATTATCTGCTAGGATACATGAACTGGAGTGGCAAAATTGACAGTTGTATGCTATTTGATACCTGTCTTAAACTGTGAGAATAGGCATTATCCAAAATAAGTTATATAGAAAGTATTGCATGCATGTTAGTTATATGCTTTAGATATTATACATTTGTCTCTACTTTGTTCTATAATTGATTTAAATACACCATTTGTTGCTCAATAAATTTTTTTTTTTTTTTTTAAAAGTACCTTTTCAACTGGCCAGTGTTCTAGTTCTGATGTCCAAATTAACTGGAATCTACTGCATATAAATAATTTTAACTGTTTTGCTCAGCTTTTAGTTTTTCTTGGCTAGGTGTCTTTTCTGAAGTGATTCAGGCTAAATACATATGTATAATGCTCTGGGGTAGAACACTAAAGGTTTTATTTCAACCCCTGCCCAATACCAATCAGTACCCTTCTGTCAATATACGTACTAGCAAGGTGACCATCAATCTGGGTGAATTTGTGAGATGACTCCACCATGTCCCTCGATCTGAACATCTGGTCCTTGGTGTGCTGCAGGCTGTGTTTCTTCTTTTAGTGGACAGCAGTGTCCTGGCATGAAATTACAGATTCAAAACAGTAGAAGCAGCCAGCAGCTCATTCATTAGACAATTTAATACGAAATTTCTGTTCTTTCCCACAAGTTAACCTTTCTGATATTCCCGTATTTCAAACATGGCAGCGATGGCACTGAAAAATTATTATTTTAACGTTGTTTCAAGAATGCCCCCGAGCAGTTCACATCAGAAGAGTTCCCCATCTCAGAGTCGAAGGTCAGCATGGACGTGAACTTCCCTGGCGCCGCCTTCATTGTCATCTCCTGCAAGGAGAGCCAGCTGGGCTGTCGCAAAGAGTGAGTACCCCCCTTCCCTCCTGCTCCATAAATGAGCTGGAGGTATGGAACACTCTTGCACTTTCTCATTTTTCCCCACTGAGCCAAATCCTAAGCTTTCACTGTGAAAATTGCCATATTTAAGACCTCCAAAATCCTTGATTTAAAAGGATTTTGGAAATTTGCTTAAATGGCATCATTTAAGCACCCTTCTGTGTTGTGCTCACTTGAACACAAATGGGTAAAGGGTTTTCAGTGATTCAGAAAAATCAGTGTGAAACTGCATTCTTCCTGCATGATAAAGAGAGCAGAATGTTGTCAGTGTGAAAAAGAAAAATCTTAGCCCTTCTACATGTGTTTTGTGGAGTTGAATGTGTGAGTGGAACCGGTCTCTACACTGTTTGTGTTCCCAGCTCCTCGCTGTACAAGGCCCCCTGGGCGCGGGTCATGGTGTATGGCCTGGGACACAAGGTGCGCCGCAATGGGCAGCTCAACTTAATGGAGGCAGTCTGTTACCCACTGGATGCCTCCCCCTCCAACACTGGCCTCACCCCCCCACCCACCACCAACCAGTACCCCTCTGTCATTATACCCACTGACAAGGTGCACATCAAACTAGGTGAGTTTGTCAGATGATTCCACCATGTCCCTCAATCAAACACATCTCAATTCCCAAGTTTACTGTCCTCTCAGGTTTTACAGTTGCTGGTCAGGCAAATTCAAGGTTCTGATGAATGGCATGAGTGAATACATGCTGTTTGCCAAATTCCTGCAGTAAGCTCTGGATCACTGCTGTCAACTGGCAAATAAAGTCTTGGCTCAGCATTCAGCGTGTCAAAGAACTGGAAGGCTGTACTTTACAATCCCTGCTTTAACAAGCTCCTTCACTCCAGGCTTGTGTTGCCATCTGCAGGTGTTTCACCCTCTCCTGGTGCTGTGCTGGTTCTGCACGCCCTTCCACTAGAGTTCCCCCTAGCTATGGCCTTCGCAGAGCAACTGCTGACCTGGACAATGGGAGAGGGCAGCGAGCGCTCAGAAGATGAGCCAGACACGGTGCCCCCTTCGGTCCTGTTGCAGGTTGTGGAACTGCTCGGTGGGTCTTTCTTTGTTACCCATTTTCTTTATCCTCCCAACACTCTAATTGTATCCCATTACCCTGTTGTATCATAAACTCTTTATAGGTGTATGTTGATACATTTGTACTTCTAAGTTGAGCTGACGGGTCCTGATATATTTAGCAAGTTAGCAGTTTTTTTTTTTTTTTATTTTTTATAAACTCACCATTGTTATAACTTCTACAATTTAGTAGAAAGTATTCATTTTGATTGATTCCACCCCACCCCCCCAAAGCGTTACAGTGCTGAGCAGTTCATCACATACAGTGACAATGATAAAAGAAAGCATAGAATAAATAAACAAAGACAGCAGTTTGCTAATACATTGTTCAGAAGTAAACCAACTGGCAACTGAGGATAGGGAAACAAAATAAACTGTCAGGCAAAGGAAATGGGAGAAAAATAAACTGTGGGGGGTCCAAATACTAGTGGCTGCCTGCCCCTACTTGGTAGTGTGATCTATGACTGGAGTTCTGTGGGGTGTATAAAATAACCAAGAAATACAGCCAATTTAAATGGAGAAACATCACTGGGAAGGGGCACTGTATAGAGTTGCCTGTCCTATGGGTTTTATTTAAGCTTCGGCTCTTTAGCAGATTTTTTGAAGACTGACTCCAATTTCCCTTTCTCTGTGACTGTGTAACTGTACATTTGTGTGTCTGTCCAGAGCTGTCACTGAAAAGTGAACAGTAGATTCTTTTATGATGAAATAAAATTGTCTCTGATTCTCTTGCAGGTGGTCTACTGTGGAGCACAGACCTTGCGCCTTGTATCAAGGAGCTCACCTTCCACTTGCTGGCTGAGCTGTTACGTGAAGTACACCACCTGGAACAGCGGAGGAACCCATCAAGCTTGTCCAATTCCATTGCGCTGCTGCTCAACCCCTGTCTGGCTGTCCTTATGGCCCTGCAGACAGAACTTCGCAAGCTATATGACCGAGAGACCCAGGGCTGGGCAGCAGCTGGGGGTGGAGCAGGAGGTGGAGGTAGTTCAGCAGCAGGTGGAGCCCTGGCCCTGGGGGCAGAGCAGGGTCGCTTCTCCACTTACTTCCATGCTTTAATGGAGGTTTGCCTAGCGGTGGCAGAGGTCACACTTCCGCTTAATGTAAGTGGCACTGCCATAGGCGCTCTCTCTTCAAGCAGTGCACCTAACCTCAGTGACTCTTCATCATCTTCATCCTCCTCACCTGGCCAGACCCCACAAAGCCCCAGCTTGCTCTCCAAGCGTAAAAAAGTTAAAATGAAGCGGGATCGAGCTGCAGCAGCCGTGGCAGCAGCAGCAGCTTCAGGGAAGCGGTCGGGCACGTCTGCCAGCGGGGGCCGACTCTCAGAGAGTGACAGCGCACTACTAAACATGGCAGGTGGGAAGCCAGAGGACATGCTGTGGTTCCACCGGGGGCTCACACTGCTTATGATCCTTCGACATCTAGCCAACAAGGATCCACAGGGGTTGGGTGTCACCAGTGATGCTGTGACTGATGCATGCCAGGCCCTTGTTGGACCTACTGCCCATAGCCGGCTGCTCGTCCTCTCAGGCATCCCCACCCACTTGGAGGAGGCAGTGGTGCGCAGTGCAATTCGCCGAGCTTGTAATGCCCATGGTGGACTCTTCAAGGATGAGATCTTTATCCCGCTGCAGGATGAGGACCCCAAGAAACCGAAAGGTGTTGCAGTGGCAGCTCCAGATGGGAAGGTCCCCCTTGAGGCTGAGCGGCCTCCCTCTGCTGGGGCCAATGAGAGTCCAGACAGCTCTAGCAGTGTCACCCCTGCCATGAGCATTAGCGCCTCAGCTTCCACTAGCCAGACTTCAATATGCAGCTCTTCTCAGGGAGTATCCCGCACAGCCAGCGAGCTCTCTGTGGACCAGGAATTGCTCACTACCCCAGCAGCCACTGCTGTTGTTGCTCCCACTCAGCAGGGGGTGCTGGACCCCCACACTGTGTCTAGCCAGGAGAGTTTGGACATCTCTCTCTGCAGCACAGGCAGCCTAGGGAGTCTGGGCAGCCTCGGGGAGCCACTGGACAGTGCTGACACTGCCTCTGTGTCTGATGGAGGCTCCATGTACACTGTCACCTCCCTGGACAACAATGTTGTCATGGCCCGGCCCATCAAGGGGTACGCTGTCATTGAGGTGGGTCTCATTGGGATTATTTAACACACACTAACTATGTGTCTATTAATTTAGAGTAATAAAATACAATGTATACCACTGTGCACTCCATTACTTTACTTTATTTCTTTATCACCAGTTTGCAACTGATAAAAGCTGAATAATACAGGTGTCTCATTTATTGAAAAGATCTGTAAAAACCTCAAAGCTAGAAGAAATGAATATACTAAGACTTCCATCAGTACATTATCAGCGCAAACACTGTCCCTCAACTTAGTCACCACTAACACTCAGGAGCAGCAGACACAAGTCATGAACTATAGAACTGCATAGAAAGACAGCAGTCACACATTCCTGTCATTTCTGTTTCAAATGTGTTTTGCTGCTAGCTAATAGCTGGGCAAATAAATGAAGGTGATTTTTAATTCACAGCAACTATTTTAGAAAACATAAGTGAAGAAAATGTAGTCAAATGTAAAATAGTACATGTTTAATATCCTGAATGTGTTGTAGAAACCCCTTTTGTTTTCCAGATCCTCATACCTATGACTTTCCTCCTTGTCAGGTTCGTGCTAGGGCAAAGGTGGAGAAGATTCGCGCAAGTCTCTTCAACAGTAGTGACCTGATTGGGCTTTCCAGCCTGGAAGGAGAGGATGAGCTGATGGAGATTACCAATGAGGAGATCCTGACAGCCTCCAGCGTGAACCAGAGCCTGTTTGACACGCAAGGAAGCTCAGCCCTTGAAGACTACTTCATGGACAAGTCGCTCAGAGGTTTGTCACTCCTATTAGCAAAGAAAATTTGCTCCAAAAATTTCATTGTAAAGGTTGACACTTTGCAGTTTCCGAAGAGCAGTAGAAATCTTCTGTTTTATTCTCGTGTTTAAACAACAGGTTCATTATATTTAATAGATGACATTTCATGAGCTGTTCTAATGTTTCAGATTGTTCTGTTCCTGGTTCAACATGTTGGCTGCACTAAAAGTGAATAGGCTGTCAAATTCCACACTGTTCACTGAGAACAACTTCAAGCCTTTGCACTTAGTGTAAAATTTCATTAAATATAACTTGCAGATGTGCTGAAGTACACTCCCAACATTTCAGTAAAGATACTCCTTACAAGGGCTGTTCAAAAGAGATTTGGATAAGTTAAGAAGCCAAGGGATGTTAATCCCACTTGAAGAGCATTGGGGTATTTCTCATCCTGCCTCCCTAGGTGACAAGCTAGTGCCTGGGGTAAGGGATGTGCTAACAGACATCTTCAAGAGCTGTGTCCACTCGGAGCAGATGCTGAGCCTCACACCGGCCAAGCCTGTCAAGGTATCAGACATCTACCTGAGCAAGGAACAGATCAGCTCACAGACGCCCGGCAACCTGCTGCATGTTTTCTTCACTAACGTGCGGCCACCCAAGAAGCTACTAGAGGACCAGCTAATGCAGGTGTGTCTCTTAGCCCTTATTGGTTTAAAAAAATTCAATTTTGTTTTAAAATGCAGTTTTACCTTTTTCATAGGATGCTTCTAGAAAATAAATTTAAATTTGGAGCTGGGTATAGCTAAGCCAACACCTCTACTGAAAATAAGTATACAGTGCACATGCATACAACATATGATATATTCTAGAACACAGAACACATGCTGAAAAAGTTTATCATTACATACAGTAGTCAAGAATGTCATCTTTGTTCTTCAGTATCTGTGATATTTGGCTGGGATGAATGCCGTGACTCTTAGTGATTGAAGTTTGACTCTGGCGTCCGGTCTCTACAACATAAACTCCTTCAGCTAACAACAGTGCCTTGCGCTTATGTGACAACGCCATGCTTTAGGTTGTTATCACAAAATAAATTTTTGATACCATGAACATCTTGTGTGTGTCAAGAAGGCAGGAGGTTGGAGACTTTTCTAGAATGAGCAATGACATTGGCTGTTGAGGGTCTGTGTCACATAAGATTGATTTATTGGCTACCAAGATCCATGCTTATAGACTGGATAGACCAGGTGATGCGGGACCGAAAACATGCGTGTTTATGAAGGAGTTAACTATCGTTGTAATTGCCTGAATTCAAACAGGACTGGACATGCAATGTGCATGTAAACAGATCGTGCTTACAACCGACGTACTTATAAGTGGAGTGCACTCCGTTTTATTTATATCATCACTTCCATATGAACACGGAGTATTGATCTCCAAAGGGTGAATCCCCCCCCCCAGAACATTCATACAGTATAACTGCTACTTGAACTGGTAATGCTTTTTTTTGTTTTGTTTTTAAAAAAAAAAAAAAAAAAAAACCAGATTCTCCGTAAATATGGTGCTCCTAAGCCCAACAAGAGCAAGTACAGCAAGGCGGGCAAGGAGCAGCACCCAAGCAAGGTGGTGAGCACCAAGAGGCCCATTACCAAACCACCCACAAAGGAGAAGTCTGTGCTTAACAGTGTCAGGTGAGTTCTGCCTATACTGCAGACTTTCACTACCACCATGCGTTGCTTTCTTTCTCACTGGCTATGCTGATATGCCGTACTACCTCTTTTGTTATTGCAGTTTGGTATAAATTCAGTAGCAGTGGCTGATACTGAAATTTGTATCTTGTCTATCATGATGGTCTAATACACAAGAACCTGAGGCAGTACAGGACTTAGAAGGAAATACCGTATTTTCCGCACTATAAGACGCACCTAAGAGCCTTAAATTTTCTCAAAAACCGGCCGTGCGCCTTATAATTCGGTGCGCCTTATGTGTGCACTGAGTTCCAAAATCTGTCAAAATGTTGTGCGACTTTGATAAGCGCTCCGCTTGACTGACTGTCGGACCATTTCCCGCTGACACAGGGATGTAATACGTATGTATGCTGGCAGCGATAAACCCGAAAAACAGGGCGTATACGTACGAATGCGTCGTTAACAGCGATAAACCAATCCAGAGAACATTACGTATCGTACGAGATGCGTACATTAGCAGCGATAAACCAATCGAAGAACAGGATGTGATCACGTGCCGCCCCTCCGCCACGCCTCCGGTAGGTATACTACCGGTATGCTGCAAAACAACAGCCGTGAGAAGCGTCTCTACAGTCACTATTCGACTGAAGAGGCAACCGCGATAGCACAAGACATGAAAGATCGAAAACTTTCCAGGAGGTTCGTCTTGATTGCTTTCGTTTTTATGAAAGAGCATCATCTCTCCATCGCGCGCGATAAAAATATGATAAAAAATAATATTAGTATGCTGTTAAATAGTAGAATAAAGTTCAACTAAACTTCGCTGTTTGCTTCCATTACCTTTTTTTTTTTTTTCCCCATGAACCGTATGTTTTTATCGCCTTATAATCCAGTCGCATATATGGTGCAGAAAATACAGTAATTAATTGTTGAAATTATAAGCTGGAAGCAAAAACAAGTCTAGAAAGTTGTTTTTGTAGCACACTAAATTAATGAATTGAGGAGTTACAGGCAGGGAGTAGTGGTGGGGGTGTGGGGGGGGGGGCTTTTGGGATATTTATATTTTACTGGTCATATCTTAGAAGTGAGCAAACAGAAGGACCTAAATAATTAACTCCAGAAAGGAAAATTTAAATAGCAAATATTTCCTAGTGATCAGAACAAAAGTCTAACTAAAGGTTAACATAAAAGTAGAATAACTAACTTCACTTCACCTGTTGATCTTATTGGTGGTTTTTTTTTTTTTTTTTTTTTTTAAAGTCCAATCTTGTTTTGGCTGCCAGGTTTGAAATTTAAATGAACAGTTTCAGGTTTCCCATTTCCTGCCTTATGAGAACTACCTGACTTATGCTAGTACATTCATGCCACATTTATTAATTGACTTTTGTGTAAGAAAAGAAACTCATCAGCTCATTAAAATCATTTCCATCCCTTAGACTCTCACAGAAATTGCTTCTAAATTAGCTCCCACACATAAGAGCTCAGAATGGTAACATATTCAAGCTTCCTCCCACCCCCAAAGGAGCTTGTGTCTGAGGTGGTAATATTTTGAAATCACTTCCCACGCCGAGTCTCCAAGTAATGTCTTCTTTTGATTGCCTCCCACAAAACAGACCGTTGTACTGCTAAGTTAGGCTTGGTGTCACACAGCAACGTGACTTGAAACATGGTCACTTTTTCCCCTCCTAGAACGGCACTCAGTGAGAAGAAACCCGTCCTGAAACCCAAATCCCCAGAAAAGTCACGGCCTGATGAGAAAGACATGGAAAAATCCCCTGCCAAGAAGCAGGAAGGTAATGCTTCTCAGCCTGCGCTCCAGACATACTTTAGGTCATTGGCCACAATATCTTCCTGGTGACCATGGAGTATTCATGTTTTCATGTTTCCATGCCAATAGTGAAAAAGTGGTGCTGAATGGCAGGAAGTGATGGACAATAAAAGAACGGGTTCCCCCCCCCCCCCCCCTTTTATTCTCCAGGAGTACATTTCCAGTGTACACCAGTGTAAAACGAGTGTACACTGGGCCCTCAGCTTATCAGTACACTTGGGGTTGAATGCCTGTGTGTAATGTGATTCAAGTACAACCATAGTCAAAGCTTAATTATTCAAACATCCCTCAGCTTATTGAGAGTTTCTGCTTTGTGAAAACAGCAGATAAAAGCTATAAGAATTAAACATTTTCTATAATTCTTTATTCTGTTTTTCATTGGCCACTTGTCCTTTGCAGTCCTGCTGCGAGGCAGAGAATACCATAGCAAGATATTTTAAAGTCTTAATGAAATTCTGAAATAACATGTGTAACATTCATTAACAAGTTACAGCTTTAAAATTACTTTAACTGTCCCAAAAAAATTACTAGTCAATGTCAAGTGTTTACTGATTCATGTCCAATATTTTTTGCCATGTTAATGATCACCAAAGCTCATGAAAACTATACTCGGTCTCCAAATACTGTGCAAGTGAATTAATTCTTAACTTACGATCCAGTGTACTTGCTTTTTCATTTCAAGGCACTGCATAATGTTTTTTTTGTATGCTAAGTCTCCCGCTGTTGTAGTTTCAACTGATTCTTTGACCAACATGTCCTTTGTACTGTGTCCCCAGTCCCTGAGGAGAAGTACCTCACTTTAGAGGGCTTCCACAAATTTGCAGTGGACCGGGCAAAGCAGGACATCCGCAGTGTGTGGAGAGCCATCCTGGCCTGTGGTTACGACTTGCATTTTGAGAGGTCAGCACTTGTGAGGAAGGTGGTCATAATATGCCATCTACAAGATAGCCACAGGTCATCTGTAAGGATGTACTTTAGAGTTTCTACTTTACTTCCTTATATGTACATTGTTCATGTAATAAACTTACACATTAATTCATTGAAAGGGATTGATTATTCAGTGTTGCCCATTTTCAGATGTTAGCTTTTTCACAGTGGCTTTTTAAGGCTGCATCATTTTGTTGGCTAGTTGAATTTAAATAATTGAAAGGATCTGAATGGAATATAATATAGCTACACCTTTTATTTTATTTATTTATTTTTTTGAACCTGTGTGACTTGTCACTGGACACAGGTGCACATGCATTGACACACGGCATGCCCAGAAGGCCTGTAAGAAGTGGACCCTGGAGATGGATGTGGCACTGGTGCAGTACATCAACCGACTGTGCCGGCATCTCGCCATCACACCAAGCCGACTGCACCCACACGAGGTGTACCTGGACCCTGCAGACACAGCAGACCCACGCGTTGCCTCTTTGCTCGGTACAGCTGCCTGCACTTGCCCTCACCAGTGCACAACATATGCCCACTAGTATGAAGATATTTATAGCAAATAGGGATTTCTTGGCTGATGCAAAAAATTGGAGTTACACACGCATACTCAAATGCGTTCTCACAGGGAAAATAGGCTGTTGGGTGGTTCTGTAGGTTGTTGGGTTAAATGCAGATAGCTAATGAGGCTGTTCTCATGCCCACCAGCAGTCAGACTGGGTGTAAGTCACTCCAGGTTTAGGTCACCTCGCAGCCAGAGATGGCTGTCTCACTTTCAGTGCCTTGTGGGTGCAGGTATGACCTCACTCTGTATCTGTAAAGATGGATGTGTCTGTCCAGGTTTCGGATGAAAATGACACCATAGCTGGATTGGTGGAATACATTGTCTGTGTTCCTTACATGTGAACTGATTTTAAAGGGTCATATGCAGACATTCATGCACTTGCTGTGTGTTCTTTTATTTTGGTTATACAGGATTTTCAGAATTATTTTCTACAACAGAACAGAGTCCAAACCATATGAACAAAACCAGTATACTGAGGAATTTCAAATACCTACAGATATGTAATGTAGCTCAAAGGGACAACGTAGCAGTATTTAGTGGATGTGATCATCTGGCATAGTTTACTATTATCCAAGAAGTGACCAAATCTTTTACTATTCATTCAAATTGCATTTCAGATGAAATGTTGCCTTTAGTGGTAGACAGATATTTAAGTGAACCACCTATTTATGGAGGGAGATTCTGGTGTAGACCATAGCAGCTAAGATACATTTTCTTGCCAAATGTATAAGAATAATCTGGATGTTTCATGACTTCAACAAAAACATTATTTGAATTGTCAGTTTAACAGGAGGAGGACAAATAAATGGCTTTATATTTTTGAAACTCAAGTGCCAGACATCAGTGTTGAACTTTTTTGAAGTTTTTTTGAAATTGTTGACTTGATGAATGTTATTCTGTAATATATTTGATACTGCTGTAATCGTCTACATCTCAGTAGCGTCTACAATAAGTCTGGAAAGAAATCCTCATCTGCAGACTAGCTAAGTTACCCTCTGAAGAGAGCTGTCCAGGCTGTGGTTATTCAATCCCAGGCTGGACTTATTCTGGCTAACTGCCTGCTCCTCCTGCCCCTGATAGGTGTCCCTGTGGAGAGTCTTCGTCTGCGATTTGCCTTGCTGCAGTCCCTCAACAACATGCTGGAGAGCTTCTTCCTCCCACTGGTGGAATTGCGGCAGACCCCCACTTACCAGAACAGTATTGCTTCGCTGTTGTGTGAGGCCAAAGGTTAGGTTTACATTTATCCTCTGGCAAGTGGTTTTTTCCAAACAAATTTACAAAAGTTAATTCAACAATCGAGGTTTACAGACAAATGCACAATTATCAAAGGGTAGTTTATTCAATACTGTTTTTTCCCGTGCTAGTAGCTGCCTATCAAAGCGTCACTAAAACAGGAAATGTGTAATAAATGTTCCATAGATGGACTAATTTGAGAAGAATGGGTCTTAAAGAGCTCTGAGACCTTTCTTTGATTTTTGGAAGGATTCAGCAGTTCTAAGAGGCAGAGTGGGGTGACTAAAAGGATTTTGATTTTGGATATATGTGTATTGGATCTATACGAGGGTGGCATGCAGGTGGTTAAAGGTAGCGGAGTACAGTGCTTTTCTTCTTGTTGAAGATGCCCATAGATTTATTGATCTTCCATCCACTCACTTCAACCGCACAACAGGATTGATCTTCTATGACACCAAAGTGATGGTGATGAACCGAGTTCTGAATGCCACAGTGCAGCGCACAGCTGACCATGCTGCCCCTGAGATCACTCTGGACCCACTTGAGATTGTAGGAGGTGAGTGGTGTGGATAGAGGTGAACCATCTGCTCTTGCGTCATTACCCTCCTTGAGGCTGACAGATTTGTCTGTTTTGTTTGTGGTTTGGATACACAGGGGAAATCCGCTCCTCTGAGAACACATACTTCTGTCAGGCAGCTCGGCAGCTGTCCTGTGTGCCCTCCTCTCAGCTCTGTGTCAAACTGGCCAGCGGGGGTGATCCCACCTATGCCTTCAACATTCGCTTCACTGGCGAGGAAGTTCACGGCACTAGTGAGTCCAGTGTCCATTTTGCCTTATTTAAATCATAAATAGCCATTTAAAAAAAATCTACTTGTCTATGCATTGGAGGAGCCCAGGTATAGTTTTAAAGGAGTGGCTGAACTTTCTGAAGTAGGACTGTCAAGCTCAACTCCTGGCTTCATATGTAATGTTAATTCATAGTTAATTTAACCAAAAGTTAATGGTTACCGACTCACTGAGCATATTAAGTGCAACAGGGTTGTTTTGGAGCTGAGAACCTTCATGTCCACAATTGAGCTCAAGTCCTTTTCAGCCTTAGCTATTATACTAATGGTTATTAATGCCCCCCCCACCCAGAAATAAATCAGGTTTATTTTCTGCATGCAGTAGCAGTGCATCTGTACATATCGAAACAAGCGAAGGTTTGGTTACAAGTCAGCTTCCTTCACCTCATCTCCTGCTGATGTTCCATGTCTCTCTACAGGTGGCTCTTTCCGCCACTTCCTATGGCAGGTGTGTAAGGAGCTCCAGAGCTCAGCCCTATCCCTGCTGCTGCCCTGCCCTAGTAGTGCTGCAAACAGGAACAAGGTACTGGCACATCATATACCGTGCTTCTCTTTTCCCAGCATGCACATCTGCTGTATGAGCACACCAGTCCTCACAGCTGCTGTGTATTCCAGGGGAAGTACATCCTCACGCCATGTCCCATCAGCTATGCAGAGGAGCAGCTCCTGCACTTCTTTGGTCAGCTGCTGGGCATTGCGATCCGGGCTGACGTGCCACTGCCCCTAGATCTGCTGGGCTCCTTTTGGAAGGGACTTGTGGGCGAGCCCCTTGATCCTGATACTGACCTGCAGGAGGCCGATCTGCTCACCTACAACTACATCAGGAAGTTTGAGAATGTAGGCGAGGGAGGGGAGGCTTGTGTTGTAGTCTTATTAACACAGACATGGACTACAACATATAAGCACAAACATGCTAAAATACTCATGTAAACCTAGACATACTGTATAAACAATCACATAAAATACTCATGTGAATAACTTTCATAAACACTTAATACAGACTTATAACAGAACGGTACTAACCTATAAATAGAGATGCACTCATCTACATGGTTATGTAAACAGATATGCAAAAGTCAAGACAGAACAATATCATGGAGATGGAACTAAAAATGCTCAAATAAGGCTTATTGTCTTTAAATAAGTGGCGCTTATGAATAAACAAATCAAGTAGAGCAAACTTTGTAGAACTAAGTGTACTGTTTATATGATACAATAGATTACTGAATTTTCTGTGCCACACTCAAATGATGTGCGCTTCACTTTGTGGTTTATGTTCCGACATTGCTGCGGCTTTGCCCGTGTCCTCAGGTAAGTGAAGAAGCTGAGCTTGAGACACTCTGCGCTGAGATCTCCTCCCAGCACCACTCGGGTGAGAGTCCAGATTCTCCCAGTCGTCCATGTTGTACCTTCACCTACTTCAGCATGACTGGTGAGGAGGTGGAGCTCTGCCCAGGGGGCCGAAATCTCATCGTCAGGTATGCGACATCCTTACTTTATTCTTTTTAATTCTGCCTTGCTTCATTAAGTTTACCTAAATTTCATTGAATAAATTGTTGCATAAATGGAAGTACAAAATCTGTGAAGCAGAATACTAATATATCCTAATATACTCACCCAAAAGAATGGAATGTGTCCCCTCTTTTATAGCAGAGAATAAAACAAGAACATTTCCACATCTGTTGTCTACAACCTCTTTAGCATCTAGCATATTACATTTTTTAGCAAAAATTGTTAAGCGATGGGGGGTTTAAGATGCTTACACCCTCCTTGTAGTTCATATGGTGAAATGATTATTTAACCCTGGTGATCCAGATCATGTAAGTTTGTAATGAACTTGCTGTCATTTTTCTAGTTTATTCATCTATTGTTAATCCGTAAGTAGCATATGCTAATGACAAGTCTAAAATATTAGTTTTGTCTCTAAAAATTGATGGCAACTAAAGTACTGTATTTTCCAGACTGCAAGTTGTTTCGGAATACAAATTGTACGTACCGGGTATTTTACTGGTAGGGCTACAAGTGCATTGAATGGGCATACAAGACCACACATGCGTTTGTATTCATTACCTGCTAGCAGATAGATGTAAACATAAAGGGTAGCTATAAAAAAAAAAGAAAGAAATGTGCGTGTTCGTAATTTCTGACAGCACAATTTAAATTCTCAAACTAAGCAGTGTAACCTTTTTAACTTTTTTCTTTGCCGCATTTAATTCTTTTGAAATCAGCTAACAAAACTACTGGAGGAAGCAATATGTTATACAGCAGACTGAATAGAGATTTTTTTTTTCCTTCTTCCCAATTTATACATGTTATACCAGTAGTAAAGAAATCACACTTGCCTGCTAGTTGAGAAAGAATGTGACTTGTAGATCAGAAAATATAGTATTTCGAATAAGAATTCTGCTGGTGCAAGAGGCTGATCTGTGAAGTGGTGATCATTCCTGTGTGTGTGTACGCTGACACACAGCTGGGAGAACAAGGACATGTATGGGCGAGCAGTCAGGGCTCTGCGGCTACGTGAGCTGCAGAATACCGAGTGCATGACGGCGGTGCGTGCGGGGCTCGCCTCCATCATCCCACTGCAGCTGCTCACCCTGCTTAGCCCTTTGGGACTGGAGCTGCGCACCTGCGGCCTGCCCTACATCAATCTGGAGTTCCTTAAGGTACTGCTGGTGCATCATGCTCTCAGTTCACTCTCATCTTACAACGGTGACACTGCTGAGGTCAAACATGGACATTACCAAAGTTTTCCATCATACAGAATGTCTACTTCAGTTTACAATGTTTGTCAATGGCATACTGTTTTGTTTTGAGTTACAGAAGGAAATATGCAATTTGTAGATAAGAATGAATGTTGGAATCACCAAACAATATGCAAATATCAAGCAACGAGTGAGGAGTAGGGCCTCACTTTCCTTTAAAAGTATTTATTATGTCTTTTTCTTGTGAGTTGGTCAACTAATATAGTAAATTTTATAATTTTGTTAAAGCTCATGTGCATTAGTAAATTATAGACTTACTATAAGTCAGGCGTGTAGCAGCTTTATTGGTTTTAGTTTGTGCATTTGTTTAATTTTGCCAGTGTTCTGCCCCCTCTTGTAAATGTGGAAGATATAAATTGCATTGCACCTCATGTTTGCTGGTAGAATAAAAATGTAAAAATAAATAAATCTCCACTTGAAGTGGAATTGGGGGGGGGCCCTGTACTGTTAGCCATGTGCCATTTCTCCTGTGGAATCCTGGTATAAACAATTAATACCTTTTAGCAGATGGGATGTGAAGGCTGATGGGCCCACTGTAGAACTGCAAGGATGAGATGGTGTTCTCACTGACTTTTGTACCTGTTTTGATTGGCTCAGATGGTTAATTCCTGAGGATTGTTGGTCCACACTATAAAAACCTATTTTGTCCTATGACCTTTTTCCAGGCGCACACCATGTACCAGGTGGGGCTCATGGAGACGGACCAACACATTGAATTTTTCTGGACTGCTCTAGAGATGTTCACACAGGAGGAGCTCTGCAAGTTCATCAAATTTGCCTGCAACCAGGAGCGAATCCCCTTCACTTGCCCCTGCAGGGATGGGGGTCCTGACACTGCCCATGTACCCCCATATCCCATGAAGATTGCACCTCCTGATGGGGTGGCAGGTAAGACTAGTCTGTTGGAAATTGGTTCCTCAACACAATTTTGAATCTTGTCAAATTGTTTAATGATTCTTTTATCTCTCTGTCTTGTCCAGTAATTTTAGTTGTGATGAAGTGTTGTACCCGCTCATAGGAAGAGTCCCTTTTTGCCCATAAGTCCAGTTCTTGATGGAGGATTATAGTTTCTTCCTCTTTTTTTCATGGAACAAACTAGACACATATCAGATGGGGGGGGGGGGTGTTATGAATCCCAGTTCTACTTTGTTCTTATGTAACACAGATATCTTCTGCTTGAGCTTAGTATTGTGTTTTTTGGAGGAAAGCATCAGCTCCATAAATAAATGTAGTATTTGTGGGCTACTTTCATTAAAACTGCTTCTACTGTGTGTATTTCTACTACTAGGTTCCCCAGACTCCCGCTACATTCGTGTGGAGACCTGCATGTTCATGGTGAAGCTCCCACAGTACTCCTCGCTGGACGTCATGCTGGAGAAGCTGCGCTATGCCATCCACTACCGCGAGGACCCCCTCAGTGGCTGAAGGCAGCTTTCCAACGCTTGTTATGCTCCCACCCTGCCGTCCATCCCCTTTGTCTGCTCCATGCCTCCCACTCACTCCCTGAGCTTCCTCCAGGACTCTTCTCTGTCTGAAGGAGAAGTAGGTATTATAGGCCTTTTTCTTTTCTTTCCTCTGAACTGGAACACCTTCCATTCAGGCATTTCAGAAGTCCGGTTCACTGTTTTCCTACGTGGCGGTATGGTTTACATCCGTACTCATGTCTCCAGGAGCTGCTTCAACAGGAAGTTACTGGTGTACATTTTGTGGCCATTTTGAGATGTATCACTCCATTGTTGATTGAATCCAAACCAGTTATTGTCTGTGACAGTTGAAGTGGGAAGTTATTTTTCTCTCCATGCCTTTCTGTGTCCCTCTTTCTCTCCCCCCCCCCATCCTACTTTGCCTCTCCTCTTATTTGTCTTTCTCTGTGATCCTTCCCCCATCTCTATCTTTCTTCTTTTTTGATTTTGCCCAGACAGGGAAAATGTAGACATGCTTGAATCCTGGACGCCATCCTTTGTCAAAAAGAGGGGTGAATGTCCAGCTTTTTGTATTTCTCTGGTCTCCAGATCTGCTGCACACAGAAATGCCAAATGTGGTGCAGAGGTCAGATGTGACCGCTGCCAACCAACATCAGAGTGTTTAGTGTTTAGCACCACGTCCATAGGAACAGCCAGTGTAGCTGGACTGCAGAGGACTCCTGCTGTTGTATTTCTCATATTTTGGCACAAGGTCGGTTTTAATATTAGACAAATGAATGGGGGAGTGTTCCTGTAGGGTTACTGGCCATTCCTGTAAAAAGGGACGTTAAGTGCAGTGACTGTGTGTGTGCGCGGTCCATCAGCAGTGCCCATCTAGCATGTTTGTGGACAGTAGGACGCTGTATAGTAATGCCTATAAAGCTTGATTGTTACCAGGCAATTTATTGGCCTGTGGGCACATACATATATTGTATTCAGATCTATAAAGACATCATGTATAAAAGAGGTAGCGCTATTCCACTCAAGAACTTTGCTCCCAACCCCCTTGCAAGCTGTGTAGAGGAAGATAGACTTTTGAAATTGCGTGCGTAGCCTTTAGTGACAATGCTGTGGATGGGGTGACTGGGTCTGCCTGGCTGTTGTCAGGCCTGACAAGCAGCCAGCCCCCCCCTCACCATGTGTCCTTCTGCGTGTCACTTACCTGCTATGGGTGCCCAGAGCTGTGCATTGTGGGAACCCCCTCTGGCACACTGGTTCCGCTAACACTCATCAGCTGGGTTTGACCCAATATATCAGTAACTGCCTTTTGAGGATGGGCTGGGGTGACAAACACAGATCAAGTACTGGTGTTCTGCTGTGTGTGGGGGTGTGGGTGTGTATGGGTATGTGTGTGGTTGTTTTTTTTTTTTTTTTTTTTTTTTTTTTTTTTTTTTTTTAATTTTTATTTTTTATTTTTTATTTTTTTTTTGTGCCCATAACCAAAATGTTTAGCTATGTAAAGAAACGTGTACTTTAAGGAAATGTAAATAGAATTATACGTTCAGCTCAGAGACAGTCTTTTAAATAGCTCTGTCACATCACTTAGGGATTTTTATTTTTTGGCAGAAATAAGTAGGTTATTAAAATTGACTTTGACTTGTATGTTCTGAAATGGATTTCCAGGTTTTTATTTAATTTTTTTTTTTTTTGGGAAAATGATAAAGACCAGTAATTTATCACTTAAATATTGTAACTCAGATGGATTCCATGTTCCTTCTTCTGTTCTTGGTGAAACATTCTGTTGTGTAAGTGAGAAATGGCATTGACTTAGACATGGAGGGGGGGCTTTAGATTGTTTAGGGGTAAAAGGAGCTGATGATTTGCCAATTTTTTTTTTTTTTTTTTTTTTTTTTTTTTTTAAATTTAATTTTTTGGGGAGGTTTAAAAATGATGTTGATAGCTGTGACAGTATACCGCTGCTAACCAAGCTGCTCTCCTGCAAAGAAGCCTGGAGAAGAAAAGGACATATACACACGTGTTACAAGTAAGAAAGTGTGCTGTACATTTACTTGATATTTATTACAATTATTTATGGTTGCATTAACTTAACTTTTACTGTCTGCCCTCTGTGCATCTGAATCTAACACGGATGTCACAATAAAATTCTACAGAGGCAGAAATGAAGTTATTGATTTCTGTGTCACAATAAATTGTCTTGATGTAAGTGCCTTGTGATGCTTACTTTATTCAGGTCAGATGATGCTGTGTGTAATGAAACTGGATCCTCAGTCTTTATTTTGCTTTACCTTGTACATACAACATCCAGTAACGTGTCTGATGTTCTATGTATCCTGTGTTCTCTATGACAAAAACTCTTGAATGTTGGTTTGTGATTTTTAATTTTGTATTTACCCCACAATGGACTGGCGTGCTATTTGGAGGTAGGTTCATAGCCCAGTGCCCAGTAATTCCAGGATGAACTCTGCACCGTTGCAACCCAGACCGCATGTCCCTGAACTGTTGGAGGAAACCGGAGTAAGTAAACCCATGCAAATACCGCACAAACTGAGCTGGGATCAAGCCTGCAGCCATTTGTACAGCCCAGGTGCTGAAAGGCACAAGTTCCACTGAGCTATGTAGTTGGATTATTACTGCAAAGTTGTACTGCATTTGAACAGGCTCCTTGCTTGCAATGGTTCAGGGTTTGACCCCCATCCAGGTTTCTGGTTTCTGCCTGGACATAGAGAACAAAGGATTGTGTTGCAATCATCACAATTCATCTCATTCTGTACTACCACACAGAGTTGGATTCATGTGTTGTCACTTTCTTCTTAGTCCTAATAACATTTAATAAATATAAATCATAACCGTGTGTGTGGGTGTGTGTGGGTGGATACTTTGTTATGCAATTGTTCTGTTGTTGCCATGCAATGTGACTCCTTTGTGGGCTAACCTATAACGCATGTAAAGTAAAATGAGATGTTATAACCCTATATAATATGATCTTTCCATAGTGCTGTTATCTTGATCATGTTTGGTTCAGTTCCCAGTTATCTTGTTCATTCCTGCCTTTTCTTCAAGATGGCAAGTATACTTATAATTACAAGTTAGCAAGTATAGAATAAATTGTACAGCAGCACAAGTTGACTTACACTGATTTTTATTTATTTTTTTTAATGTATGCATTGTAGATAATGTTACGTGCCAGCTGTGCCGATTAACAGCCGCTTCCCTTGTGTTGCTGAAAGTGACCGGTGCAACCATTAAGCAGCTGCGCTGTTTCCGAAGGCCCATTACTCACAGTGAGTTCTGTCTTTTGTCCTTCTGTTGCACAGGGATGAACAACAAAAAAATGGTTATATTAGGGTAAAATCCTTACGAATATCATTGCAGTGGTGATTTTACAAAGGGGGTGAAGCCAGGACCTGTGGATGCAATAGTGGTGTTGAAGCCAAAACAAGGAGTTTTTCCATGATGTGGAATTAGAAATATAAAATGTATGGTAACGCGCACGCTATGGTGACTGTTTAGCCAGCTACATAAAGACACAATCTAATGATTATATAATGTGTATATTTGGATAATTCCTCAACAGCTATAACTGTGGAGGTATAATACAGAATGAATGCTAAAATTATTTTCATTATTGATCAGGCTACAGTGAAGAAGCTAATGTCCTGCTGGGGTGGAAGGCTCAAGAAAATCTGTATTGGCCAAATGTGAGCTGCAGACTTTTGTGTGATTTGCAATAGTGTTATCTCTGAATATTTACTAACAATGTTTCGCAGTTTTGTATCTACTGAATGTGTGTCAACTTGACAGAGTCGAACTTAGGTGATACACTGTGGAACACTTGAGTGCTCCCTTGCGGTGCTCTCTTTAACTTTTGTGATTTCTTTTAAACACTGAATAACAAAGTATAACTGACAAGTTTTAAAAATAATAATAAAGTGCTCAGTAACACAAGATGCTACCTGGCCGGCTGCAGGTCATTTGCTAGACTGGAAGTTTACAAGCTGGCTAAGATTTTACAGGAAACGCACAAAATGGCTGCCATGAACAGAGCCTGTTGGGGAGACTTTTGGCTTTTTTCATCCGGTCACAGCTCACATTAGTGGTACACAGTGCACATTTGAAAGGACAAATTAAAGCAAAGTTCCTGAAGATGGGTTATGGATCAGGACTGCAGAGTTTCTGTCTTTGATTCTTTGTTGTGTAAAACGGTGCGAGCAGTTAAGTCAGCTTTGAAATTTGTGGATTCACTGAGGAATCTGTTGACCAAGCACTTCAGCTCGCTGTCCTTGGCCACAGTGCTGCATATTGACAGGCTACTTGTACACCATCCACCTTCTTGTATGCTGCCCAAGGCATTAAAAGAATGCTGGGTACAAGACACTGAGGCATGTGTGACCTGTGAGGTTGAAACCTTGACTTTTCTAATGGAGTGGAGGCAACAGGTGACTGTGGATGATTCCAGTGCTCTGAAGTATTGACCTGTTGGCACCGTTGTCCCTAGCCCAGAGATGGGTAGTTTGACGTCAGCAGTTCGATCAATAGTGTTGCTTTTCTACTTGTCACATTCCTTTTATTAATTTTATTTTTGTGTCATCTGCTATTCAATTCCACAGACTTTTGGTATAAAAACGACCATGTTTGTGTCAGCATGCGTGATGAGTTTTGACATGGTGTATTATGTATATTGTTATACATGCTATGGAATTCAATTTTAAAACTTTTCACTTAATTCCTTTTACTTTGCTCTTGATCATGAATAGGCAGCATACAATTCTTAACCCAGGAGAGTACAGGCTGGCTCTTATTATTCAAGAAGCACTTTATTTACACAGCATAATTCAAAGTATTAAGTTCAATACATGCATCCCCATGAGACTAAAATAACCAATAAGCTAGCAGATAGATCCTTATTACAGCTGCCATGGTTTAGTTTTATTTACTAAATGACTGCATTTTTACAGCAGGTTTATTGACTGAAGCGTTCAGATTTGTGTCTTGATTAAGCATACGGAATAAATTCCCCTCATGGGTTTTTAAACCAACGACCTTCTGGTCCCAAGTCAAGTCTGTAAACCAAATCAAAAGCTTTCTAATTTACACAAAACAGTTTCACTTTTATAACAGGAAATTGTACATTGTGTAATTTTATTTTCTAGGCTCTAAAGTCCAAAAAAGACTAACAAGAACTTCTTAATCACATTTGTGCCTCAAATTAAGCCCTTAATGAAAACATGGCCAGCAAAGGAGGATGCAGAGTACATATTTATCAGGTGTATTGTTCAGACCATATATCAGTACTGGTTCTACTAACCAACTAAAAATGAACTGTATGGCCAAAAGTATGTGGACCCCCATTCTAATGTCCGAGCTGACCTGTTTCAGTCGCACCCACACAAGCACATTCTAGACAACTGTGTGCTTCCAGGTTTGTGGCCACAGTTTGGGGAAGAAGCTCCCTTCCTGGTCCAGCATGACTGTGCTCCCCTCATGCACAAAGAGTGCCACAAACACATGGTTTGCCCAGGTTGGAAAACTTCCGAGCGGCTGCACAGAGCCCTAACCTCAATGCCCCTGAACACCTTTGGGATGAACTAGAATGCCAAATGCAACCCAGGCCTTCTTGCCTGACATCACTGATGCTCTTGTGGTCAAATGGGCATAAAGTCCTGCAGCTGTGCTCTAAAATCTGACAAGACACCCTTCCCAGAAGAGTGGAGGCTGTTATAGCAGTAAAGGGGGTACAACTCCATTTTAATGCCCATGGGTTTGGAATGGGAGGTTCAACAGGCACATATGGGTGTGATGCTCAGGTATCCACATGCTTTTGGCAAGGTATAACAAGTTCACACAACCAACTTTGTTTATGCATATTGTGTACAAGTGCCCTCATTACATATAGAGGCTGTGGAACACTAAACATTGTGTTTTTGCTCATGAACGCATTTAGTAATACTGTAGCTACAAAGAGTACATTTTACATTTTTGTTAAATGGTGGTATGACAATTTTTTTTTATTTATAAAATAAAAAAAGAAATTTAAGTTAATGAATTCTAGGGAGTGACCATATTGGTTTTACTACTACTGGACCGGAGTGCTGCTTTCACTCTACCTGAGTGTTCTGGAGTTCGTCACTTTTGCACATCCAGGAATGAAACTGAATCAGTTGAGTTGCCATTGACAGCAGCATCCTGTTTTGGGTCTGGGACATTTGGCAACAGTGTGTCAGAAGTGAGTGCTGTTTTCTAGCTGGCAACTAATGCAAGCCAAGCTGCTTCTTGAGTGTCTGAAGTTGGCCCAAGGTGATGTTGTTGCCTCCACACACGACAACGATGACAGGCCCCAGTTCCTGAGCCAGCTTGCCTTCCTTCTGTAGTCTGTTTATGATGTTGCTGTAAATGGCTGCCAGGGCAGCACCACATGCTGGCTCCACCAGGGTTTTTTCATCATCTGTTAACAGAAGGTGGTTGGTTGGGGTCAGACTTAACTTTATCGTTGAATTTTATCCTCAAATGACTGGGGGTGGATGCATCTTTTCAAAAACTCACCTGCAAATAACTCGGCAGCCCTGACAGCCTGTTGGTCTGTCACCAACTCTGAGAAGACCGGGTGCTCTTGGGCCAGCTTGAGCGTCTGCTCTGCCACTCTATTCAAGCCTAGTGTTGTGGCAACACTACCAAGAGACAGTCAGTCAGTCACACACTGCTGTGGCGAAGAGCAAATCGAACATCACTTTTCCTGAACTGCAACCCCAATGCCAAAACATGTACTGATTTTTTTCCCGAACAGGTTATATCTTTCAGGTTCTTTAAGGGTGTCACTCACCAGTGAACCCCGAGGGAGTCGGGCAGCAGCCTCTTCACCACAGCACAGCACCTACCTTGTTATTTCAGGCAGTGTGACTAGCTGTCCTGCTCGGAGAGCTGCGTTCAGGCTGTCTGCACCAATGGTCTCCATGGCGATGATGGGAACATCCCCCCAGCCAGCCTGTCGCAGTCCCTCCACCACCCCACAAAGGAGGCCTCCGCCGCCGACGGACAGCACTATTGCCCCAGGCTTCACTTCCAGCTCTGCTCGCAGCTCCTGCACCAGGGACATGTGGCCCTCCCTGCAGACACACCCGTCCGTTTGAGAGCGGCTTACAGGACCAACAGTAAAAAATGCAAAGTAACTGCAGACTCAATGAGTCAGCTTAGATAAGAAATGAACTACAAGCAGGTTTAACATGTTTTAAGCACCTTTAAAGACATTCCCAGAACCTGCTTCTTACATGGTATAGGATTTTATCGTCATTTCAGTACACACAAGCGGAAAGCTGCCACTCCAGTCATCTTATGTGCGACTTCTGGAATAGAATTTTTTGTTTTTACCTCAGGAACTCACCAGATGAGGGGGTCATCATAGGGGGAGACGAAAACCCAGTCAGGGTTGTTGGCCACCAACTGCTGCCCGTACTCTATGCTGTCTTTGAGCACCTGTAAAACATTGCCATAATCAGCCACAAGGGCTCATGTGCGGTGGTGATGGTGAGGAGAACGAGAAGCCTGCGCCCACCTGCCCATGCACCACAACTGTAGCACCTTCATCCTTCAGCCTCTGTATGGTGAAGTGGGGAGTGACCACAGGCACCACAATGGTGGCTGGCACCCTCAGGTGGCGGGCCGAATACGCAGCAGCCATACCAGCATTTCCACCTGGAGATGAGCAAACGGCACGTTTGGCTCACAATTCCCTCTCATTGGACAATGTACTATAAGGTGGAGGCAGGAAGACGTCTGATAGAACAAAGTTAATACCCAAATCAAGTTCTTTGTTTTGGAGTTTGTGACTGTCCACCTACCTGAACAGCAGACAAATTGCTTGCAGCCCCGCTGTGCCCACTATGAGAGAAGAAAAGATTAACTGAAAAAGTCCTTCAGTGTCTTCACTGAGGCAGAAAAAAAACGGGATTTTTCAATGACTCCTCAAACCAGTCTGGACTGGTCTCTTCCAGTCTCCACACACTAGAACCAGTGCAATGAATGTGTCACTCACCCTGCTCCCCCCCAGTTGGCCAGCCAGAGCCAGTCAACACACTGCACTGCTGTAACCTCCCCACACAAACGGCACCGGACACGCATCGCTCACCGTTTTGCAGAGGTGTCCGATTCCACGGATTTTAAAGGACCCAGTGGGCTGGGTGGCATCCAGCTTCAGGTACACGGGTGTCCCCACCACCTTTGACAGAGGCTTGCTCTCCCGCAAGGGAGTGTGTACGTGAAGAGGACCGTGCCTGTTCATGGCTGGTAGTGAGCATGGGGACAGAGACGGACAGACGGGGCAGTAGTAAGTACGGCACAACGGAAAACCATATTCATAAACGTGAGCAAACATTCATTTGTACAAACGGTGTTATGTGCCTTATTACATAGATGATTGCTATTCACAGGTGGCAATACACTGCTGTGGAGCCGTGTCCCTCCCAGGGTGCACCCTGTCCAGCCAAGATGGGCTCCGCATCACCAGGACCCTGACTTTAACGAGCAGCTAAGGTGGGTGAGGGACCATCACACCACTGATCAGCAGGTTTCAGAACTAACGGGTCGCAAAGAGGAAGGTTAAAAAAAAAATTCTAGCACAAATAACTGCTTTTAATATTTTAAGCCACTCGAAGTTGCGTACCATTAGTGCCAGAACAGCTCAGCGAAACCTAAACTGTATGTTCATTTTAACGCCTTGGGACTATTTTACCGAACCCATTTGGCAGACGCTTTTTTTTTTTTCCACAGCCACGTAAAAAGTAGCAGATTCGTTTCTCGAAGTGGTGAGAATGACTGCATCTTGAACTTCTCTGTTTCTTCAGCGTCTTCCACGCTCAGGTTGTGAATTAAACATCTTAAAAAATATGTAATGTCAATCTGAAGCACGTAGAGCAGCACTGGATCTTTAGCAGAACATAAATATTTAACTCCTAAACTGACTGCCGTCGCTATGAGCCTCACACCACGTGTGCAGCTGCTTACCTGCCGCGCCCGGTGTTGCGTCTCTCGCAGCTTCTTCAAGCGCGACCCCGCGGTGCACCTCTTTATATGGGCATGGATTCCGGTGACGTTGCGGGAACATAATGGTGTCCTCGCCGGACAGCCAATCCGGGCCCGGAACGGAGATCCCTCCTCTGCAAACCACCTTGCTTGGACGACGGCACAGGTGCGCCCTCTGACACCCCTAAGTGCGGCGTGTGTGTCAGATCAGGGTCACCCGTTGTCATTGTCCCCAGAGCGACTTTATTCCTTCGAGTCTTGGCAAAAAAAAAAAAAAAAAAAAAAATCTGTAAATTCCTGTAGACCACAAGCACCATCGTCACCCGTTCGTATGCGGGAAATGACTTTTACATCATCAGTTTTGGCCACTAATTAAAGTGCTAAATATTTATTCTCGTAAAGTTAAAGCATCTCATGAAGCCCAAGTTGCGCGGTGTCACGGGATGTATTTATGTGACGCATTTATTTCTAGTGGGTTTATCAGCTGTGTAAACATTTCATTGTAAAGGCGCTGGATGTTTATCCCTGTCGACGAACGTGCGCGGCGGTTATCGATGCCACCACCCAAAGAAATGCTTCTGCCTTTTTTTTTTTTTTTTTTTTTTTTACAGGGCGCTCTGCCGGGCTCCACCTGCCCGAACCGGCTGAGTCCGGCATGGGCCGCCTTCGCACCGAGGCCTTCACAAAACTTGACCGTCCATGCAGGTCGCAGTGCCAACTTTGTCGCCTCCACCACTGAGCCCAGGAGGCGCTGCCGAAAGCCGGGGAAGACAGACAAAGCACGACTGCGAATTATTAATCCAAATGTGGAAAATTTGCATAGATATAACGTTGGTCTGCGAAGAGCTGCGCCGACAAACAGATTAATCGTTTTCCCACCTTGATGTGGAGATATGCAAAATATCGCAGCGTGCAAATAATGGTTACCATTTCACCCCCCCCCCAATGAAATAATATAAATTAATCGACCAAAGGTATTTGGAGACGGTGAGTATTCGTGACCCAAGAGCTCCTCGATGTGTAATGTTGAAGCCTACGTGTCCCTTAACTACTTAAGATGAGAATGGCTGTTTAGAATAAAACATCGCCTTAAAATCCCCCCCCCCCCCCAGTTCGCAGCGATTCCAGGCGTCACCCGGGGTAACCGCGCGGTGCGCCAGACTCAGCATTAATAGCGCGTAAAAGTGGCGCGTTAACAGCCTTTTCATTTTTCTGGGCATGACACGAAATTTCGATTGTTTTCGTCTGCGTTTCCTTTGGGAAGGATTCAGCAGCAGCTTAGGGAAATAGCGGAGTGCCGCACTGTTTTGTTGCTGCATTCCTGAAGCATAATAATAGCTTCAAACACCAAAAGTAGTGTCAGTGTTGGACGAGAAAACTGACAATTAGCCCGAGTAAATGTTTATTAAACATTCTATTTCTTTACAAAAGTAAATAAAAGGTTCACATTTCGTGTAGTCTCGCTGCAATATGTGAACATTTATGGTTCCCGGCGACTTTCATGCTCACGGCCGTAAACCTAGGACAACAAGAGTGCGAGGACGTTGCGTGCGGCACCAGGACGAGGACTTTTGCGTCACCGAGCGATCCTGCGGTGTTACGCAAAATAATCGCGTGCGTCATTTCTCTGCAAATGCGGACATAAAAGCTGTTTATTTTCCTTCAGTCTTGTCGTTCAAACTGCAAATACCTCCGCATGTATAACAAAGGGTTAACGGCAGAAGGCTGCAGTATTTCACAAGTAGTCAATTCAGAATTGTGTCCAGACCTGAAGAAAATTAAACATTGTGGTAATGCACACGTTTACAGACGGAACTTAGGTGGAGTTCATAGCATTAAAGGGGGACAAATGAAACTTTTGGTGAAAGGTTTGTTTGTTTTTCTCGATGAACCCTATGTTAAATGTGTGAAAGGGCCTGGAACAATTTTACATTTAAAACACAGCTGCCATAACCCTGGCGACATCCCATGGAGAAAGCGGATTAGGGTGGATTTTGCGAATGAAGTCTTATTCCCGGATGCAGAGAACTCAGAGGAAGAAATTAGGTGCTTCAGCAAGGATGAGGTAACAAACGGGGTGGAAAAGCCAAATGGCCTACAGACACATATAATAGTTTTTTTATTTATCGTCTTTATCAAGATCCTGAGAAAATGAGTTAACTAAGGTTTTTAGTGTTTTATGCCTTTTTTAAAAAAATTTGCTACGTGGATTTGTCTATTTGACTGCTGCACTGTGGAATGACAGCTAGGTTATTCACGGTGTTTCACTGCTCATCTGCCAGTACTTCTAAGGGCTGCTTTGTGGAGTTTATTCCTGGGCTGTGATGTGGGTTCCACTCCGGCCCTGGTTTGAGCTGTCTCTCCAGTCCAGAGATGCACGCCTCACCCGTGGCTTTTTGCTCTTCCGTCGTCTCTGATCCGGACAGAGGCCCACTCTCGCCTTCACATCCTTTATTTCAGTGCATACAAAGTCCACCGTTCTTTCAAGGTCCTCAGTCTTTGTGGCGTTTACATCAGTCTTGTTTGTGTTTGTGCTCACATTCTCTCAACTGTATCAGCACATCTGTTAGCAGAGACAGCGTGGCTGCTGTTGTGGTGGTGGCATTGTGTGGGGAGCGAGCATTGCGGGTCATTTGTCTTGAGTTTTTGCAGTCGGGACTGCAAAAATGTCTTTTTTGTCCTCAGAATTTGTGGCTGTCCACCTCAGCAGCAGCAGAACAGTTGTCTCATACTTTATGCTTCCTCGCATTTGATACATTTGTTCATGTTTAAAGTGCAAGTCAGATAATTTTGTAGTAAGAACATCCACCCACACATTCATCCATTTTCCTTAACCACTTTTTTTGCAGTTGGGTGTGGTGGTCTGAAGCCTATTCTGGAATCACACCTTGTATAGGACAACAGTCCATCATGGGTTCTTGTATACCAGATGATTTATTAAAGCAGGTGAACAGTGAAAACCTGAAAATGTGAAACAATGTAAAAGCAACCGTTTTGCTCAATTTTAAACACGTTGACAACCAAGCTCATAAAATCCCAATTTAGAAAGCTGTCATCTTGTTCTGTCGCCCACACACTGTGCCCTTTCCATTTTACTACACATACTTATTCAGCCTCTGCTGGCAGACTCATACAATTCGATTAGGCCTCCTAAATATCTACAGAGAGTGATGTATTGAATTTAGAGGTTTTTTCTTGCTTTAAATCCGTTTACATGTGAAGTGTTTTTGGTTTTTAAAGTGTAATTTAAAAGAAAACACACTTTGTCCTAAAAGGATGACTTTTATAGTAGCCGTAATGTCGCTAACAACAGCGCCCTCTGGTGCGCGTTTCCCGTGTACAGCGCAGTTTTTATGATCCCCAGTGTCAAAGAGCCTAATTGTAGCCGTCGTGATTCAATGTTGTAAAATGTGAAAAGGATCCAGTGGGTCAAAAGTTTTTGTTGGTACTGTAAAGCAAGGGTACTGTAAGAAGTTATGCAACACATTCTTTATGTACAGTACATACAGTATATTTGTGCTTCAGTTCTACACATTAGTTGGATAAATTGAAATTTGGAAAGCACCACTGAATCATGTCTGACTCCTAGTTGATCACTGGTACAATTTTCACTGCAAGGAGGAAGAGAAGTGGTTTGCCATTGCTTTCTTCTGGGATATTTTTTCCTTTGAGGGGTGCAAACATGGAGGAGGACCTGAAAACTCCACACACAGCTGAACTGGACTTTAACCCCACATAAGACAAGCAGTCTAGGAGCTGTGAGGCACCAACTTGCCCCACTGCAGCACTGCATCCGCAGCTGGCCGTACAGTATTGGTTATTTGTAAGAAAACATATCTTTTTGCAATAATATGTTATATAATCACCAAAACATTTTGACCACTAAAGTGGTTGCATTTAGTACATAGGGTGATGGGCATGCTGGTCATAGTCACATGGAAAGGAAAAATATAGTCTACATATCAGCAAACTTTATTACCCTTACATCACTAATGTGGTCAATGCCCTCTGTGTGTGTTAGTGTATGTGCAGACTGACATGCAGAAAATAATAACAAAATATATGCTGTCAAATGCTCCTATGTGTGTGAGAAAGCATCACTTCTCCCGCTTCTCCAAGGCTTGTCGGAGACAACATTTTGAAGCTTCAAAATAATAAGTAGCTTTTTTTGGAGTTTATTGAATTCAACTACGCCAAAACACTTGAAATTTATTTCAAGTCTGTGGCTTGAAGAAAAGCTGTGTATACAAAATAAAGAAACGGGCAAACTGAGAAGCAGAGTTATAGATGTAGGGATCGGGTTCTGAAACAAACGTATGGCACTGACATGTTGGGGTTGTTTACTTCTCGATGATTCTGGAAATATTACATTTTATGACAGGTAATGCAGTCCGCGACCTGATGGCAAGCATGGCTCTATCCTGGAAATAATGCTTTTTAATAATTTTTACCTGTTCGACTGGGAAGTTTGCACTAGGAAGCCCGTCTTGAACTTTCTGAAGGAGCCCAGAGGTCACCTGTGGCCCATCGCCATCACCTGAGCAGTTCCTCTCGCGTCAGTCAGCGCTGTCGTGCAGTGCTTGGGACGGTTGTTACGAATTTTGGGGCAAAATTTGGACATTTAAGGACAACGCAAAGCTGGGTACAGTTATGGGTTTCCTCGTCAACGTGGAAAAAGAAAATGTCGCGAAACAAAAAAGAAAACGGAAGGGGAAAATATGGGCAACGCAGCGGAAAAGTTCACTCCAACGGGGAGAAGCTTTGAGGCGACTGGCCTCGCGCGCGCTCGCGCCGCAGTGGATGCGGAGCCGCGCGGCCACGAGCGCAGCAGGAGGAGGGGGCGGGGGCGAGGAGGGCGGCGGAGCGCGAGCCCCGACAACATGGCGCACTTCTTCCGCGAGGCTCGCCGCTAGAGACCCCGCGAGCTCCACGGACCGAAGCCCGCCGCGGAAATCTTTTAAAAAAAACTTTCTTTTTGTGGGAAGCAGCTCACTTTTCTACTTGTTTTCTGTGGAAAGTGTGATGGGCTGAAAGTTGCCAGTAGTGGAAAGTGGCACCGAGAGCAGAAGGCGCAGGATGGAGAAGCCCGCAACCAGGAGAAACAAGGCAAGTAAATAAAAACACAGTCCCGGGCCCCACACGCTTCCCCTGCACATTTGTACCGATTTTCAGGTTAAACGTGAGGTTCAAGCGCGGGGCTCGGGTGTTTGTTGCTTTTAAAAGCTCTGTCCAAACTTTAGAATTCATCCAAAGGAAACGTCACGAATTTCCCGATGGATTTTCCAGCGGTGTGAAACGGAGCATTTCTCTGTGTGTGTGTGTGTGTGTGTGTGTGTGTGTGTGTGTGTGAGAGAGAGAGAGACAGAGGGCGAGATTGAGAAGAGACTGTTTTTTGGTGATGAAAGTATGTCCTTGGGATTTTTTCAGCGTCGCGTTACTTTGTGGTTTAGGTCCCTCCTCACTGTGACCCTACACTGTGCTGCTGTCATCCCGGCCGTCAAATGCCAGCCCATGTGTCACTCTATTGAACCGGCTTCCCTCTAGGTAGCACTCCAGGTGTCTTTCCAGGAGTCAGTGTAGGTGCCTCTCCAACTTTGCATTCAGGTGTTAGTCCAGGTACCACTCCAGGGGTCCCACCTATCACTTCAGGTGTTTCTTCAGGCTTTACCCAAACAGTCAGTGCAGGTGTCAGTTAGGGTGTCGCTCAAGGTGTCCCTGGAAGAGGCGACGTGGAGGAACGGGACGCCGCTTTGAGGTGACGTTTTATCCGCTGCTGAAATGAAAGTGCGTGCGTGGGGTGGTGTGAAAGCAGATAGATCGATTGCCTCATTTGTAGAAAAGCTTCATTCTTGGCAAGAGATGAAAAGGGAAGGTGTTTGATTTTATGAATGTTGGGTGATCAGAGTGACATTGATAATTCCCGTGTGGTTGTGCTCTTGTCCTATAGTAGTGGTGTTTGCTTCGCAGTGCATCGAATCGAAAGCTCTTCATTATTTACAGAGCAATTCCAAGGGTCGTGGGTCAACGGAGGTTTAATAAATTGGCTTGTGTTCCCCAAGGGGGTGGGTGTGACATGGCTGGTTACCCCCCCCCCCCCCCGAACTGCTGAGGTAGAACCAGGCGAATGGCTGTTTCCTCGGAGTGTTGCTCTGCCCGACGCAGCTTGCATCCTGCCAGCATGAAAAGATGCTAGCGCCTCAAAGCTGCACGCCTGACATTTTGTGTCTGTTACACCTGAGATGCTGTGGGTGTCAGACTTCACGGGGGAGGTGCACAGATTAGGTAGAGGGCCATGACTGAATTAGGAGGAAGTGTCGAAATGCACGAAAGACATTTTTAGTTTCATGTGTGCAGCATGCAGTGTGCGCCATTTTTGGTGAATGCCCAGGTGTGAGGATCTGCCGGGTGGAATTATGGGCATATCTGTGGCCTGTAGAGTAACTCTGCAACGGTGTGTTGAATATTTGTGAACCCGGAACTGCCGTGCAATGGAGATGTAATGCATGAAACAGTGTCCTCTTGCTTTTTTTGGTGGGAACTGACTTTGACATTGTGCTTCAGAGTGAAGTTGGTGTATTATCAAATGTAACAATGCTATTTCAGAGGACAGTACTGTGGATTGCATAGATTTGTCAACCTCTTTATTTGCAGAAATTCTTGTGGATCCGGAACAGGCCTAGGGCGCACGCGAGATCTACACTTTGGTTAAAACGTCTGTCCATTTCAGGGTCAGTTATTACATTCCAATTAATACTGTCGGTCCTCTTATCATTCTGGGGAGGCACTAAAAAAATACTCAGAACACAGTTTTTCTGAACTTAAGCACCAAATGTTGTTTGCTATGTACAGTAAAGGTGCAAATGTGTAAAGAATATTTTAGCATATTACCCCTATGTAAGTTAATATAGCTCTTCTGCAAAATGCCCTGAGCATGTTGAAATAGTTCCTTCTCCAAGTCATCACTGGAGGGATATGGCTCGATATGTTTACCAGTTAGTCTTCAGCAGTACTCCCCTGAGTACTACAGGTTTTGGAAATTAGCTGCACATCTACAGTGTTTTCTACACCATGCATTAAAAATGATTTGCTAAAACCCACACAGAACTTTTTTTGGGGAATACAGCCTATTAAAAATAAAAATGTTGGGCAAATGCGGTTATGGAAGAATTAGGCCAGCATCCATTCATAATGCATATCGAAAAAAAGACCAACTTCTGAGTGCATCGCCAACTGAGTTCCCGTGAGACGCTGCAGTTTCCCACATTGTTAATGCAAGACTGGAACCCTCAAATAAACTCCTTCGGTAAACTGTGAAGGTATCACGCCAGTGCTAACTGGAGGACCAGCAGACCTAATTTAGAGCTCATTTAGGTTAAAAAACAAGAAAACGTGAAAAATGAGCCATACTGTAAAATTGAAGAACTGCTTCATAAGCTTCTTGCTATGAATAATAGACAATCTGATTAAGAACCTTCTAGAGCCTAATTACCCATTGAAATATTCACTGTGCAATGGTTTCATTCATATTTTCTTCATTATTTACCACCACTATTGTCTGCGGTGAATAAGCCTATCACACTGACAGAATTTGTTGGATATGCTAGCATTCAGCTTTTCTGTTGATTTTATTTTTGAAAATAAATGCTCTGTGTCATACCACTGTACAGTATTTAAGCTGTGCCATATGCTTCTCTTGACTTCTGAACTCGGTAAGGGTCGCCTGTATGTTTAAAAATGTCATAAATTCTCATTAGGATACTGAAATTTGGTCTGAGAAGTGACAGTAATGTTGCTGCTCCAGCCCCGTTTTTGGCTGCGGTGCTTAGAAAGCCGTGTGCCACACTGTACTCTTGGTGCCGATCGCACACTTGCTGAATCGTGTGACATCATATCAGTCATATAACTTTTTACTTTTCTGAGAGTTGCTTGTAAAATCAAGTAGAGACTGCAAACCAGGGGGTTATTCTTGCCGTTCCAGATACACACGTGGATTCCATGGTAAAAGTACAGGTTAGTGCTCATGTACTGATTGTGATGTCCTGTGTAATGCAGAGAACTGTCGAGTTTCTGCTCACCGTGGTGATGTGGGACCTGTTTAAGGTGTGATGTTAAGAATGTGCATGATCACTCAAGCTGTGGCGAAGGAGGAGTTGATGTTCCCAGGTGTATTTGAGAAACTGTGCTCCTGACCTGAAAGGTCCTTTAATACTCACGTCCCATGTAATGACTATGATTTACAATGTTGCTAGTTTATACACAGATTTAACTGGAGGTCCATTTTTGACCTTTTTGGCCACAAGTGCTCATTGGAAGTTGCTTCTTTACCTTTGAATCAGGAAGTGAAGGTGTGTGGCCACTATGTTACCTGTGCACGGAGGCACGGGAGCCGCATAGGGATTTCTCCCCAGGGTGCCATGTTGTCACTGACATCGCTTTGTCTGTACTGTCTCCTCCTTCTTTGGCCAGGAATGCACAGTGACCCCTGACCTATAAGTGGGAGTTCATCTGCTGTGAGTGTGTAGCTACTGTAGTGGTCATTTTATGAAGGAATCCTCATCCCCTTATGCCTCAAATCTGCTCAAAATACTGCAGGGTGGTCTGTCTGAAGTATAGCCTGTATAATAATCAACAATAATTACAAAAGGAGCAATGACAACAAGTTGTGATGCAACAATGACGACTGCTTTTAATGAAATCCAGACAAAGTTTTGGCTTCGGTTTTGAGAAATCTGTCGAGTTGTGCATTTGCAAAATGGCTGATAGAACTCACTGTTTTGCTGAGGAGTCCTTAGCCGTGGGTGTTTGGGTCTAGGCAAGGCAACGCAGTTCCACCTAAAGGTTAGGAAATCATCTCTGTGCAAAGTTACACTTGGATTGGAAAAATGAGCGCTTGGCTACGTCCGCGGGTTATTTACCAGCCCAGCTCGTATGCACATTAACACGCATGTAACTTTTCATGTGTGGCTGTGTGTTTGTTTGTGTGGGAAGATGCACTCAGTCACTAGAGCAGACCTGGGTTGAAACCTCTGGGAAAGCTACTAGATACCCTTTGTCAGGGAGTATCAGCAGGACCAGCATGTGGTTTGAATTAGCATCTCAGCCAGCTGTTTGAAGTGAGCAGGGTGGTTCCCACAATGCAACACAGGAGCTGGGGTAGACCCAGGGGCGGCGGCAGGGGGTGCAGAGGGTAACATGAGCAAGCTGTAAATTTTGGCGCAGCTCAGAATGTTGTGTTCTATTGCACGGTCCAGGTGTGTGTGAGGTTTCAGTGGCACAGTGCCTGTTTTTGTTGCTGGTGGGTAGCGCTGATGCCTCACAGGTCTTGATGCTATGGTTGGATGTGGGCTCAGACTCCGCTCAGTTCGTGTGGAGTTTCCATGGTCTCTATGTGTTCATGTAAGCTTCCTCCCACAGTTCAAAGACATCTCAGTGTGTGTATATGTGTTCATTTGTGTTTGTGTCTGTCTGTGTGAATCTCGGGACTTCAGTGTACCTACCATTATAATTTACTTTGGATAAAGGTGTCAGGTAAATGTTGAATAATAATCATTGTATGTGGCTTTGGGGAAAAATCAGCTTAAAAAACAAATGTAAATGTAACGTGCAGGTGTTTGCCACCAACACATGTCAACGTGTGTCTGCTTCTGTTCCAGCCGATCTTCCAAAATGTAGCACCATGAAGTGGGCTAAGCCAATTATCTGTGCACACAGAGCTCCAGCAATGTTAAAAAATTAATCTGGAGACTTCTGGCGCTCTTGATCTGTCTAACTCACATGGTTTATGATACTGAGACTTGGCCTACTGTGTACCTAAACAAAAAAGTAAAAAAAAAAAAAAAAAAGTACAAACATGCTCAAGGACAGAAGTAAACTCTGTCTGATGTTTCTGAATATCAGCTGTGATGCTGCCACCCCTGTGTGGGTCTTTCTGATATTTCCAGACTTAGGGCCATATGCACACAATATAGCGGTGCAAAAAACGTATATGCCAACTTGGTGCCACCACATCTGGAATGGTGTTTTATGTTTGACTCATGTTTTTGTTTAGGGGTGTGTGATGTTTGAGTGTGGTAACCTGCAGTAGGGGTCACTGTGGTGCGGGCATCCAAGTTTTCCTCGAGGAAACTCAAAGGCAATCGAGACAGCTGCACAGACACGAATAGAGGATTCCAGAGTTACGGGTGGGCCGCCTGTGTGGCTGCAGAGCCGAGATGCCTGGCGAGCAACCTGTGCCGAGCGCTTGCTCGCGCGTCCAGGCTGCTCTATGGGAGTGGCTGTGTTTCTTCCCAGCTCTCCTCTGTCTCTCGCCTTTGCTGGCACTGCCATTCCCTCGGCATCACCCTCCCTCTCTGCCTTCGCTTTCTGGAAGTAATTATCCTGCCGCTATGTTAGTGCAGAGCCTGCAAGAGGAACAGAAGGGCGCAGCGAGGTAAGGAGTAGAGGTGTGCTTTCAGGGTATGAGAGATGGTATGAGGAGGGGAGGTGCTGCTCCCATGTGAGCCCTCCTCTTGATCTCACTATAAATCCACAGGCAGCTTTGGAGTCAGTGGATGCTGCCCTTTCTACCTCTTTTTCCCATGTGGTTCTTCTTTCCATGCTTCTCATGCTGAGTACATGGGAACCCATCTGCCTCAGTAGTGCTATCTTAGCAGATGCCAGCTCAAAACCTGTTTGTCCATCTGAAACCAATGAAAGGGACCTTTGCAAAACATTTAAATCTGCATGTTTCTCCAAAGCGACTTACGGTGTTAAGCTACTTAAAATGATTTATCCATTTTTGCAGCTGGGAAATTTTTCCCAGAACAGTTTAGGTTAAGTATCTTACTTAAGGGCACTACTGCAGGAGGTGGGTTTTGGACCTCTGTCCTTCAAGTTCAAAAGCAGCAACTCTAACCACTGTGCCACCTGTTGTACCTATGCAGTACATTAGTTTTAATAAAACCTTTTCATGGTAGCGACTAGTTCATGGCAGCATCTACCTGTTTTTTCGCTTTAAGCGCATGAAGCAGTAGTCTTGTTAGTAAGTACTAATGTGGACTTTTGGGCTTGATTTGAGTCTCCCAAGAGAGTGTACCCTAGTACCCTTGCTCCTAAATTATTTCTGCAGTAAAATGTCCTTGTTGGCAAATGGATAAAAAAGTAAGTTTGTTTGAATGTATTATTAGGTAAACCAGTATAATAATGCATAAATTAAATATATTTGGTAGCTTGACACTGAGTGTTCAGAGCGTGGAGGGCAGACTGTAGTGATTCACCATCCTGCTGCCTGCTAGGGTGTGTTGCAGAGGCCCAGGGCTGCATTTCCACACTCCTGCATCTCTGTGGAGGTTCAAAGTGACCAGTGCGTGTCTACAACCGCTCCAGGATGGGTGATGTTGAACACGGACGTAGTGCAGCTTAGTTCTGCTCACGTAACCCAAATGAAAACCAAACTTCCAGCGTTGCAGGCATTCCAGATCATGCAACGCACACAGCCTTCATCTCTCTCTCTCTGACTCAGTTTGTCTCCACCGTCTCTTTTTATGACCCACCTTTCTTCAGGCTTCCTCATTTGGTCCATTCATTTTCTTTCGTATGCACTCTTGTGTTGTTTGTAAAGTTAATCATAAACTTGTGTTTATTGCTGGCAGTTGGGCTGGTAAAAAAAGAAGACACAGGGTTTTTTGTTTTCCTGTAGATGAAGGAAAGGACAATCCTAACCGTGCCTCCTTCCTATCCCCTGCAGTTTTCAGTCTTTGGGCCTCGAACCCTGGACGGGGTGGTGCTCTGCGCAGCTGACGGTCCGAGCCTTAGCAAAACCGACTTCATGGAGAAGGTGCGGCAGAGCAATCAAGCATGCCAGCGAGGAGACTTTGGTGCAGCGGTACGCCTCTACAGCGACGCCCTGCTGGCTGACCCACAGAACTGCATCCTCTACAGTAATCGCTCAGCTGCTCACCTAAAGCTGGGCCAGTACCAGGCTGCCCTGGAGGATGCGGACAAGGCCCAGCAGCTCAACTCCAAGTGGTCCAAGGTAAGACCTGTCCTCCAATCTTGCATGTGAAACCAAGATAATCTGAAGTGAAGGTATTTCATCACCATAGTGATTTTTTATTTTTTTAAATTTTTAAAAAAAAAAATTTTTACAACTAGGTTGTTTTTTCCAGTGTTTGTGGTATTTTTGGTTTTTAGTATCCATGCAAATGGACTTCAGAAGGTGTAGTACTACCTTCCAAAAAAAAGTTTGTAAGCAGGTAATCAGTTCATTAGTTTTCACAAAAATATCTTTAATCCTTAATTGTTATTACTGTTTAATGAAGTGGGATATAATGTGTTTTTGCTTTTTAAGCACACAGAGGCATGAAATATATTGGTTATGTAATGCTGCAGTTACATTTAAAAAATGTATCCCATCAATTTTCATCGTGCCTTTGATATGTTAAACCTTCTAATATAGCATAAAATTTTAATTTATGACACTGTGCATGCACTTACTGCAGTTGGTTTTCATACAGGAACTTATGTTTATGGTGAAATATGAGTTGAACACCTCTAGCATTTTACTAATTACTTGTAATGATAATTTTACTTTTCACATATGCTTTTTAAATATTTGTATGTCACAGTACATATAATTATGAAATTTTTAAAATATCACTATTTTTTGGTAATACCGCTATCATTATTAGCAATAGTTTTATTACTGTGGTGTTTCCAAATGTATCCATGGGTAAGGCGTCAAACAGACATGCCTTTCTGCATGCAAGACCCAGATGCACTCAGACACTTGCAACTGAATTTTCATGGAAACTGGGTGATCCAGACAAAACACAGGGAGGGCATAGCTTGAATGCTGCAGATTGGGTTCAGGTTTACAAACATGGATTTGTCAGCTCTTAATTTACGCAATTCAGTGAAGTACCACACAGGTCACTTTTGTCTGATCAGTAGAAAGTTTTCATGATCCAGTTGTAGTATTACACATTTAGGGGTAAGTATAACAGGCTTGTCTAGATTATAGTCACAGTTCAAAGCTGAGAAAAGCACTTGTTGCTCTGAGTCTGTAGCTCAGCAGAGAAGAGAAACACAGTTGGATCGTTTGTTTTGTTGAGTCTCCTCACAGGTCAAAGTACAAAACCTTTTGTGAATCAGTTTGATGATTTTGAAGCTAACAGATTTAAAGTCTGCTGGATATCCAGGACTCAGTCTGATGTCAGTGCCCCTGGAGGTGGCATCCTGCCTGCTGTTGCCTGGGTTTGGTAGGCCTGTGAAACTATAGTAAAAGCAGAAAAATAAATTAATTATCATTTATGTTAATGATAATTGAATGTTATGTTTTCTGAGTCTTCATGTATCTGAAATAGAAGGTAGTCTTAGTGGACAAATGTATGCTGTTATCCTGCTGGGTATAGAAATGGCTCGTCATCGTGGAGATTTGTTTTGTTGGGGCCAACAGCCTAAAAAGTCAGTCTAGGTACATCTGTCCCTTTTTGAGAAAGGAATCGAAGGCTTCAGGGCTTGTAAAACCGGCAGCCCGTTTCATCACGTGGTCTTTTCCTGGTTCTGCCAAGTCTGACTTCCCTTGTAACAGAATGGGAGGAAGCTGTAATGTAGGGGTTCTGGCTAGGATGCCCTGGAGGCCTCCTTTCTCTTTACTCAGAGAAATGAGAGAGAATATACCATTGTGAACAGTCCTCAAACTCGATTGTGTTCAGGTTTCGCATTGTTGTGTTCTTCAGATACATTCAGAGCAGGGAGAGCTCACAGCGCAGCCTGGGAACACTGGGGCTGATTTTCAGAGTGTTTGCTTTATGTCTGACATGGTTTGGGAAACCATGCAGTGCACCTTGTATGCAGTCAATATTGTAACACTGTGGGGGTCATTTACTGTACATGATCAACCCCCCCCCAACTTCTTAATCTTCTTAAAAATTTAATGACTACATTTCCAATCAAATGAAATTCCCCCAACTGTTGTTTTCTATCCCTCTGCTTTTGCTTACAGTATGTAAAATGTTTACACCAAAGCATAAGTGACATAAACAGATATTTTATCTGCATAGTTGGCCCAGAGTCTCATGCAGGAGGACATGGTTCTTGTTCTGACAGTTGGCCAAAGTGTGTACAGGTTGATAAATGTCTAAAGCTGAGATTTTGTACCTTTGTGAAATGAATCTGCTGTGACAAAAAACCAGAGACACCTGAAAATGGGGCATTGCCTTCCCTGGGCCAAGGTGCAAGAAGCAGCCAGTGCTGGTGAAGCAGATAGGAACAACACTATGCTGTGTTGCATTAGCCACAGACAGAGCTCTGATGTGATGCAATATCATGTCATTTGCAGTTGTTCATTTAGAAGACACTTTTCTCCAAAGCAACATACAGTGATTATTAGTATGTAGCTGACACCTTTGTGCTGGTGTCAGCTGGTAGCAGGTGACATACAGTGCTGGATAGACTGTACTGAATATCCTAGAACCATTCACTTATCTACACTGCAAGGGAATGAAACATAAATACATACTTTCACAAGGACAATTTGGAGTCACCAATTAACCTGAAATGCATGTCTTTGGACTTTGGGAGGGAACCAGATCACCTGGAGGAAATTCATGCAAACACTGGGAGAACATGCAGACTGCACATAGACTAAATGGGGATCAAACCCATGTCCAGGGGCACAGTTCTGGCACTGTTAGATGCCAGTGCTGTCTACTGCACTGCCATGTTATGATATAAAGGTACTAAGTCACTACTCTTTTGTTTATGCATACATCTTGCATTCTGGTCTGAGGGCTACTTTGCAGTTTGCAAATTAAGAGCTGCTTGGTGGTGCTTTATGGTACTGAATGGAATCAGGAACCCCAAGGCCATCAAGCTTGTCACTTCCATCTTTTTAACGGGGGAAGTGTTCCCAGTGACTGAACAGGAAGGAGAGAGTGGGGGTACTGATCTGCCCCTGTCACTCACTTACAACAGGTCACTGCATGGGGCAGCGTCCAGTTAGGTGTGAGCACATCGCATAAGGAGAGGGCCATTTATTCATGCCTAAGGTTACTGCCTGCTCAAACTGTCCTCCTGCAAAACAGCCAACCCCCCTCCCTCCACTTATTCCAGCCTACCAGCCTCACTGAGTACCCTGCAAAGAGAGCTCTTTGCAAAACTGGTCCTTAATTAAGCAAGTCCATGTCACAGATTCCAAATAATGGGCAAATAAATACATTCTTACACATACGTGTGAAATAAAAAGATGTTGATTTCTAATCCAGACCTTTTTCACTTAACCTTGATTCTTATTATCTCATTTTATTGGAGGCCTGTACTTGTTTGTATATGGTTGTGTGTGTGTGTGTGTGTGTGTGTGTGTGTGTGTGTGTGTGTGTGTGTGTGTGTGAGTCTCCAGGCACAGAGACAATGAAAACAGCACAAATCACAGCACCATAAAAGCTTGCCCTAACCCTCATTCCTACCCTTGGTATGTGGGATTAGCTTTGATGATGTGCTGTCCTGTAATGACTTCCGTAAATCCAAAGAAGGCGTTGGCAACACGGTGGGAATGCACATAATTTGTTGTATTGCATCTTCCTTTTGTTACTTTTACTGTTAAAGCGTTTCCCCCATAAAGCCGCAGACTATGAGAAAGAGACAGACAAGCATAGTTGAACAGGGTAAGAGCTGAGGCCTTGCTGAATTTCCCAGCGGAGCACCAGTGAGTTCTGCCCTTAGAAGCTGTCTAAAACGACACAACAGCTGAATAAGAAATAAATATGAGAAAGCTGATATAAAATGCCACAAAATCAAAGCTACAGATTGGACCCTATGCAGTGTAGGCTTTTCTCCTTCACAACACCCATGCCTCCTTTTGGCACCAGAAGCATCATTACCAAGTTCTTTCACGAAGCCCTGTGTTTAAAGGCTCTCTTGCAGTAGTACAATTGTTTAAACTAAATGCAACACCGCCTCTGTTTCCCTTGCATGAGATGTGATGTGAAGCAGTGCATGAATGGGATGCAGGCCCAGGCTAATGGGAACCTGGCAGAGTTTACAATGTGGTCTTGGGTGCAGCTACTGGGAGTTCTTAAGTGGAGCTGTCTTGAGACCACGTGAAGCTGCTGCAATGGCGTCAGTGCAAGAAGTAAAAAGAAAATGCTGACTGAAGGATCGCCGGTGTATAAGAACTACAGTAACCTCTATCTTACAGTCCCTCCCTGAACAAATTAAAAACAGTCAGAAAAATGTTTCAGATGACTGTAGTAGGGGGAAGGCAGAAGCCAGGCTTTAGCCTTATTGTTTTTTAGTTCGGACTCATTTATGACAGCAGAGGTCTGTTCTGCTTCTTGTGCCGCAGAGGTCTGGAGGTTTTGAAGCAGGACTTGGTTAGCTGTGGACTTGCACATGGAGCCATGGACACATGAGGCAGGATGACTTATCGCGGCTCGCTCTTGCTGTCAAAATATGGATTGAGAATAGCAATTAAAAGCTGAAATAAGAGAGAAACCCACAAAGCATGCATCCTTTTGGGAATGGAATTGCCCAACCCTGCTTTTATGATGTTTTCCAGACAAAATGTCCTTGGTTTATAATCTCCACTTTGACACTGAGCCTGACATTGCTTAAAGCATTGTATGGGTTAGCCGGAGAGTCATGTTGACAGCATGCCTTTTAGGACTGGGAGAAATACAAGCCACACGTACTTATTATCATTATTATTATTATTATTGGAGTTATTCAAATGGCATACTCTGATTAAGGGTTCATGTATATTGTGTGTTCATTCCTAATGGGGCCATTTCTGTTTGAAGAGTTAACCCCCACCCCCGCCACAAAGAAGAGTTGCAGCAGTGTGCACATTGTACACCAGGGGGCGGCACGGACCCATTGTTGTGGTAGTGCATTTTAGTAGCCAAGGCAAGAAGGTGGTGACACTGATTTAGGGAGAAATAACACAGCTGATATCCATACTGCAGCAGCAAAGTCATTCTTGTGGTTTACTGTATGGTTGCATTGCATCACCCACAACATATTTATCATTTTCTACAGAGCTACAACATGATCCTCATGTGACCTCCAGTCAGTGTTGATTCACCGCAGCTTTGTGTTTGCAGGGTTTTCCATGCAAATATTTAGAAGGCTTGTACGTGTGAGTGGAACTGCGCAATTGGCAAATGTTGATATTTTTCAAGACGAGAGACTTCCTTTGCCTCTGCGGAAATACACGTAGTAATTATTAGCAGCGTATGAACAGCACACTGCATTACAGATAAAAGATAAAATCGTAATGGTAAAACTGTTTAAGTTTTCATAATTGAAACTGAAAAAAATATGATTTTTTTTTTTGTCTTTATTGGATGCAATACCAAAATGAAAGGATAGGGGAAAAATAAGTTAACATTTTTGAACCATCACAAAAAGAAATATTCTGAGGTGTACAGTGTGCACAACGTGAAATATTGACTTTGGGGATGTTTTTATTTATGTCCAGATGGTAGATAATAGACCAAGATATTATTCTGTGTGGCTGCAAACAATGTGGCTGCCAGTCTGTTATTTTCAGGCCTGAAGGAGAATTTTGTTGCACATAAATGCTGGGGATGACTGTGGATTATTGGCCACCCTGTATGCTTGAAACTTAAATGGATGTTTGTGAAAGCAGGGTTGTCTCAAAAGAATTTCACTGACAACCATTTTGTGATCTAGATTTATTCAGCTACTAACAAGTTATTTTTCTATGCCAGTGTAAATCACAGTACTAGCTTCTAGAAACCTTTTGACGCAAGTACGTGACATAGTGTTCTGACCCATCACTAATCTCTAAACTGTGACTAAAAATAATTTTTTTTCCCCGGTTTTCTCTTCAGTAGATGTCAGCTTTAGATTTCATTCCTAATGTTTAAAGCAACTACTCTTTTTCTTTTCTGTTTTTGGAAAGTACAGCTTTAAAGTAACCAAGATCCATTTCCACTCTCATGATTGGTCAGGTTACTTACCTGTCTTTTTATTTTGATCTGTTGAGCTGTTTTTTCCACATTGTATGATTGTACTCTATACACGTAGGTGGCAACATTAAATATGTGCAAGCACTTAAAGCGTATAGAGACACTCTCTCTACTACATTCATCTCTGGCTTTCACTTGAATGTCTGGTGTAGTCATTCTGTGTCTGCAGTGTGGTTTATGTCTTGTTATGAATTTAAGAATGCACACCACATGATCCACAGAACTAGCATAGTGGGTGGGTCTGGTATCCTACCACCACAATGTGGCAGCAAAGAGGAAAGAGTCCTTTAGATGTAAAAAGAATGTTTCCTTTTTTTAAACATTTTTGTCTAAGCGTGAAGAATTTTTGAATCGCTGTAGTTATAATTTCATGTCATCCACTATGAATAGGATGTCTTGTGAAGAGCACTAACAGTGGGCTGCTGCAGGAAAGGAACTTCCACGCTTCAGTGTACGTATCCTGTGCTCGGATTGACCCAACCATAGTAAACGCACTCTTTCGACTGGGTTTGTTTTGAAAGGACTGAAATCAGGTGTTAGTTTGGCAACACGTTTGGTCATGAGACAGTGGGTAGAGCAGCCGGTGTAAGTGAATTATCAATTCATAGCCTTGTCCTCATTTGTCGTTTTAATCACGGCAGTTTGTCTTTGTATGGGCCTGTGCCCCGCTCATGTGTCTCCTTCTCTGCAAAGATCCTAGGCTGTGTACCACTAGCCCCTTCTTCCAGTCCATGATTGACATGTCACATGCTTACAATTCTAGCTCATAAAAGATTAAATCGCAGGCACTACGCTGGCATTTAAACTACTTGTCAGAGTACATATGTATCATCCATTACTTCCTGCCTCCATGTTGGTCTTGACAGACAGTTGTCATGCAGTTGCACTGCTTATCTCCTCTGATTACCAGGTGAAACCAGGTGTACGACTGAAGCTTAGACCTCAGACTGTCTGTTGTTCTCTTTCGAATTGTGATCAATGTGTGTAGATCCATTATGGATTAAACAAGGTTTTATCCAAGTGAGAGGGAGATGTGTGCAAAAATGATAGGAATGAATCATCCTTAACTAAGGCTCAACATCATTTTTTGTGTTTAGTTGTTCACGCATTAGATTTTAGATTTTTTTTTTCTGTCTTTTTGAAGCTGTCCATTTTTGGAACATAATCAGAAAGAGAAAAATAAGAAATTCCTACTTGTAAAAAGACTCTGCCATAGGGAAAATAGCAAACGATTGAGCATATTTTGCTTTATTCTTAACAAATATAGATGCTTTCCATTGAGAACATGATTCTCAAAGGAAAAATGTGGACAATTCACTGATTCCGTACAGCTTTTTATTATAATGATGGTTCCATCATCTTTAAAAATATTTTCTTGTGTAGTCTGTTGTGCAAATGTCTATTGGATAAGTATTGCGATTCAACCTACTCATCTAGGAAAGTTTCGGCAAACAGGCGGACCGCTGCTAATGTTGAGTCTTGTTAATTCACACGTTGTTGTTTGAGAATTGACCCCGTACTGTCTGTATGTGCCTGTAAAGTCTGACTTTATTTTGGATGAACTATCCTTCCCCCAGAGGAACCTCAGCAGCCATTCACTGATGCCAGTCCACTGCTTTGATCCTGGTGGGATGTGGTAAACATTTATACAGCCTGGTACAGTGTTTTTCCACAAGCGGTATAGTCACAAACGGGACTGCTGGTAGACAAACAGAATTTTAGCATGACATGGCTGCACATTCTGTGCCCAACCTTTGGACAGCGTCACATCACCACTTCATCAGATCCTGGGTCAACGGCTTCCTTGGTCTGTGGAAGAGAGACAAGCAGACCTTTCACACGATAGTAGAAACTGATAATTGTTCACATGAGCAGGACATTGATAGCTTCGGTTTCCTGCTTATTCTGTTCTTCTACTATTGCTTTTTAATCAGATATTAAACAATCTCATTAATGATGCCCCTACTTATCCCCGATTGAGTCAGAAAATGTGAGAGCTCTATGTTTTTATGTGAAACCATGGCCCCTGCCCCAGCCCCCAATATAGGCACAGTAGATCAGGAGACCTCATAAGAAAGCTGATGAGTGTTTGTGAATCTTTAGCCTCAAACTACACTCTACTCACAGACTACATAAACACAATGCAGTTGGTTAATGTGAGTGAAGAGAAGTGCATTATGGATTCGTGTTAAATATCACTATGTATTCCTCCCAGGAATGTTAGTTCTTTCAAGTGGAGCTGGCAGGGGTCTGCCAGTCGGGAACAGACCGATCGTAAGAGTGACGGCGCCACTGAGGGATCCATTTCCCATCATTTACATGCAGAATTTGAGACATTAGGAGCAGTGGTTATGTCCCCCCAGGCCCCATGATGACTTCCTTTAGACTGTTCAAGTGTGCAATGTGCATCACAGCTGAATTCATTGCCACCGCTTTTCAACTCAGAACCTTCACACCTTCTATCCAGATAGGGTGGTGTGACCCTGACCTTGCTGTGACCAGCACTCCTCTGACTGCAGACTGCAGTACAGTCCAGTCTGCCGTGGACTGCAAAGGGTCTCGGTTAACTACCTGTGATTTGAAAAGTCTCCATGTGGCTTCTTTACGCAAATCAACCGCAAAATGACTTGATGGGACTTGCACTGACACAACGTTTGAGTATGTGGTGCCCTTGAAGTACAGCTCATAGCGTTTCCACCAACAATTTAACATTATTGTTAGAACTGTGACTTCGGGTTAGAAGTGAAAGCATAGTGATTATACTGAGTCCCAGGCATACAAGTATGGGCAACAGTAAAAAGAAAGCAGTGGCTTTTGTGCAGAAGATTAAGTTGTGGGTTAGACCTATCCCAAGTATAACGGTAGACTGGGGGTTTGAAGTAAAAAGTGGATCCTGTAGGGAAGAGAAGCAACACTGGAGTACTGTTATTACTTTATTTCTGAGAATAAATTTTTATTTGCTGCTGTATTCAACAGAATTTATTTAAATATTCTGTTGAGGATTTAAATTTTATTTTTTAACTTGAAATTGCTTTCTTGCGCAGGTATTGATGTCAGGATCAACTGTAAAGTGTTTTGTGACAACCTGCTTTTGCACAAAGCACTCAACTGAATAAATGCAATGTGATTTGAATTCATTGGAAGGGTGCATTTATGGAGACCATAACTGGTACAGTATTCATACCTTCAGCTGGACATGTGGCCCCCTTAAACTCCCCCCCCCCGTGAATAACCAGTGATAATCGCAGCAGCCACCGCTCAACCAAGATCAAACGGCTCAATCACACCAGGCCTTGGCTCCTTTCATTTTGGTGCCAGTCAAGACAGCGTTGTTGGAGGGAAATCCACTGTCGACACGACAATCTGTTATGCAGTTTGTGATTGGGAAAAGGGGAGAAAAAAATAATAAGGAAAGGGAAAAAAAACGCTCAACTTTTGAAAAGACCTCTAAGATGTCATGAGGAAAGATTTTTTTTTTTTTTTAAACTGGCAACGTGTCAGTCGATCCTGAGCCTGGAATAGATTTGGTGATATCAATGAGCCCTTACATGTATTTGCCATTTGCTGACAGTGCTTTTTTCCACTCTTTTCAGTTCAGTATAAAGTTCGGCTGCCTTTAATGTAACCCATGCTCACTCCAGCATGTGTGCTGCTTTGACACACCCACACTCTGATGGTAAATGCTGTCAGTACACAGTGCAGGCTATGGTGCTGACTGGAGGAGCAGCATTTTGGCAACTTCTGATCCCCAGTGGGCTTCAGATTCTTCACTATTGTGTAGTGGGTGCACCAGCAGTCCTTTGGGGGAGCTGCCTTGGCAGATACTGGCAAGAGTCAACTCTGCTGTTGACATGAATGTAGGTTATTTTATGCCACTGCATGCTGTTTGCACATTTTTCTTAAGCACACACCACACAGTGGGCAAATCTTTGCTAAGACCTGAAAAACATACATTTCCCAATCTTTTCCATTTAATGGGAATCCCATGTGATTAAAACTAGTGTCACATGGCCTGGATCAAAGATGGCTGCTTTAATTGTGCTTCTCTACAGACACAATTTTCATCTTTTTGTCCCCCTTTATAAGAGATTGATATTCCAGATTTCAAAATTTTCCACTTCAAGGATGACAAGAAATACATTTTTCTTCTATATACTCCCAGAAAGAGACAGAACTATGCACACCTTAGATAAGTGTTTTTTCCATTAATTTCACTGGTGTGTAATGAGTATTTAGTGTTTATTATTTAATGTGTTTGATGGCTTTTTGTTTGAATTCAAGACAAAGTTTATTTTGCTAGTATGCTTGAGAAGTCTGAGGTTTGGTATTTGCAGATTTAGTGTTTGTAGTTCTGATAAAAATGAGTACAATATAATTTCAGGAAATGGGTTTAAGAGATTGTGAAAAACTAATGTGACAGAATGTGCCACTGGGATTGTATCATTATTTAACAGTAAAATTATGTGAGTTTTCCTGCTTAACTCTTTGGAACATTAGGTTAATTAAGAGTTAGGGGATTTTAGCACACATAAAATGGAAAAAAAATGCCTTTGAATTACTATAATAAACCCAAATCTGCTCTGTGATTTTTTTTCTGCCCCTTTAGCTCCAGTAATAGAGGTATTACCAGTTTAAGTGAAAAGTCCATGTTTTTAATCTCAAGTTCTTTAAAAGAATTTACCTCACCACAGTACCTCTTTGGAGGATATTTCTGTGGCCATATCAATTGTATTCTGACTGTAAGCTTATTGCAAGCACTTTGTTGACTTTACTGTGGGAATGTGTTAGTATACAGACTTCTTGGAAAGGTGTTAATTCAACCAAAAGATCTTTTACAAAAATGTTGATTTGAATTGTATTTTTGGTTGTACAAGTTGAGCGTTAACTATTGATCACAAACCCAGCTTATAGGATAACATACATTTTGAAAGGTATGACAACCTACAACTTCCAAGATAGCGTTATATGGCCACCTCTGCTATGTATTCTAACCCTTTTTGCTTTTCAGTTATTATTCAGGTGTTATGTACCCGTATGTATCTGCACTTTCTCGTTGTAATTATTTGTCGTCTACATGATTCTGACCCAGTTCTTTTCTGTTCTGCTGTTAAGTAAATTGAAACGGAGAAATCAAGTTAAGCAGTTGATGATAGACATATTTTTAATAATCCATTTAGTCTAAACGATGGACAAAATATGCAGAATTGTAGAGAAAGGAACATAACTCCTATATGAGCAGCTTTTGGAGACAATATAGTCAATAGATGTGTTAGTCCTGCACAACCTGTAAGGAACTGAAACGGGGGCGTGAACAATGTACTCTGCTCTGTGCTGATCATCGCTTGCGAATAGTTGGTATCTGTATTTTCCGTTTCCAATAATTCTGATCTTCCCTGTGATGGACTGGTATCCTGTCTGGGGTCTACTCTGACTACCCTGGCACTCTTTTTTGAGCGAGAGTATATGTGAGCAGTTCTGGACACTGAGCAATGTTGGAATGGACTTCCTCTCTCCTTTCCAGCGGTCTGGCTCATCATTCATAAGTGGATGGGGCCTACTCCTCACCTTTTCAGTAGTCCTGGTCTGAGACAAATAGTTGCCCAGAGCCATCGTGTGCCAGACTGTGCAGGGAATTTCCAGTAGCTTGATGTATGCCTGTTCCACTCCCCCCTGGTTTCTCATCTGTTTTTATGAATGTGCTTGCTTAAGGATTGAATCTAGCCATGTGAGGCACAGAAAGCCTCTTGCCTTTCTTGCATATGAAATGACATAATTGCTTCCAGCCAATATGAAGCCCCCAACCCCCCAGTTGGGAGTTAAGAGGAACACCAAGAGAAGAGTGGTGGTTTGTGGCACCCTGTCTGCCACCGCACTACTGCTTGCCTTGTGCTCTCCTTTAATGATGGCTCTGCTGTTTTCTGTGGAGGCCGCCCACTGGGCAGTCATTGAGCACGCTGCTCATTTCCCTTGGAGTTTAAAATAACCCACAGTGGCTGAACATAGCGCTGGCCCAGTGACATAATTTCCCTCCAGTTGAAGCTAGTTTCTGTGCTCCTGCTCTGATGCTATTTCCCATCCCTTCTACCACTCACACCTCAACTGCCCTCTGGTAGGAAAAAGTTGTGAACCACTAATAGCAGGTTTGTCTGATTCCAAGCAAGGGGTACAACTAATGAAGACTTGCACGAATGGTTTGTGTACTGAGAAAAAAATGATTGACGGTCAACATTGGTTGATTGGGGTGTAGGAGTTGCTTTGGAGAAGAAAGGACAGCAATTCCTGTAGTATGCATTGCAGCCGGAGGGTTGTGGGTCTGACCAACTTACGCTGTCTGTTTTGGTTATTATTCCCTGTAGTGAACGAACAGGCAGGCCCGAGTTCTTGACTGTCGCAGGCGCCTCTGGTTTTCGGCTTCATCCTACCCCTTCATTTGTGTAATTAGGCCAAATACTAGGTTCCGTTTATCCGAGCAGCCGGACTGGCTGTCCAGCTCTGATGACTAATGGGTTGATTCACTGGGTCTGGAGAAAATCGCATTGACAAACCAGGCCATCACGGTTGCTCCTCTTCCCATTTCAGCAGGATCTATATGGTGAGATGAACGAGAAATATGTCCCCGTAGCACATGATAGGCAGAAGGCTGTATTTTCCCAGATGAAGCTGCTCCATCTGGTGTGTTATGTTGTAGTGGCGCCAGCTTCTTTGCTGAAAAGCTTGCCAACCTTGCCGGGGTCCCAGCCCTGTCTGACACACCATATCACCCCTGAGTACTTCCTGGTGTGTCCTCCTTGCCTTGGTGGGGGTCTCTTGGCTTTGAGTGTAAACCTGCCCTCTCTCACACTCAGCTGATGGAGCTGGCCCGTGAAGGGGAGAATCAGACATGCTGGAGAACTGGACCCAGAATGTGTCCTAGTCTGTCTGCCGCTCTGTCCAGGCGGCCCTTGTGAAGAGAGGGCTCACGTCTAACAGCACGGTGGCGTAATGTCTGACGATCGGTGTACGTAAACTCAACTCATCTGCAGCTGTCTCTGCCCAGACTTTTCCTGCAGGGATAGTGACTCAGCCCAACTGATGTAACCACACTTACTCTGAAACAGGCAGATAAGCACTGGGGAGAGGAAAGCCAGGGGGAAAATCCCCATCACTAACATGCACAGCGACTGGGTTTTTGAGCTCGGCCTCAGCAAAAGGGTTCAATTATGATTTTCTCACATTGTTAGGAATCATGACCCCAACTACAGGGAAGGGTTGTTTATTTGTTGATAAATCACCTTATGGGACTGGTCAGTGAGCCCTCAGTGTTAGTGTTTAGTGTATGTGATTATCAGGAGTCTGACATATTTAAATGCTCTAGCAAAGTATTTCTGTGAGGCTGCCTCATCACCATTCATGAAATCACAGTTGAAATGTTTGAAATGGGACTTAATATGCAAGGACTGTTCTGCATTATTTTAAATAGTGTCATGCAGGTCTTTGAAATATTTAACAGGTTCGTGCAAAGACTAAGAGACTCGACTTGTACTAAAAAGTTTGAAAGCTTAAGTTCTAGGAGATGACTTGATATGGTGTCCTTGAACATTAACAGTAACAAGTATAGATCGCTTCATACTGTATATCTGTGTAGCTACTGAAATAAAATGCTAGGTTATCTAGCAGGTTGTTGCTAGACCCCTGTCGGAGTGGCAGCGTATAGTTTCTGCAACCTGATTTCCACCTGGGTGTTATTTCATGACATAATATTGATTTGAGTCTCATTGTAGATAGGCAGAGTAGTTTGGGTCTCAATGCTATAGCTCTTCTTTCATATAAATTAATTGGTTTTCTGTGGACTGCATGAGTGAGTCAAATGATCACTCTAGCAGATGTAGAGCTGGAACTTCCAGCATCTGAATTTTTTATTTTTTCCTTTGCAATATTTTTTGTAGTTTTGTACTGGAAAAAATGTATGAGACAATTGGCAAAACCTTATAGTAGAGTCTTGTTTTGTTGCATTTATTGGGTAAAAGGTGTTATTGATATTTTGCAGGGTCTGGAATTAGAATTGGATTTGAAGTGGAATTAATCACTTAGAAGTTCATTTGATGCATGTGTGGGTATTTTCAGTTCTGATGAAGGCTGCTAACTAGATAACTATCTTAATTTGAATTTAGGGGTGGTTACTAACCATGTTTATTAAAACCGTTTTTTTTCTCCCAGGACTAATACCAATCCATGAAGGAACTGGTGCTGAAATGGTAACTGAAACGGTAAAGAATTGAACTAAAATTGGAAAACGCTTACTACAATATTCATTTGAACAGGACATTCAGCACATTTCTGTATTACTATCAGGTGATTGCTCTTGTTAGGTTATATCTGGTGTTACTTTGTCAACTAGTTACTGTTTGTTTTTATTGGCTTTTGCTTCAGTGTAGCTTTTCACACTAAGATCAGTCTGGGCACCTGTGACCAAACATTGAATTGCCCCAAGCAGCAAAGATGTGTCACTGTGAAGGACTCCTTTATATTGATCGGGTCAAAGGGTCGTGATCTCCTGCAGTTTGGTTCCTCCAAAGGACATCTGGGCAGTGAAGCAGCATATGGACTTGATAGATTTCACTGAAGTTTAAATTGATGGATGTGATAAAATCTCTTTTCATGCTATCTATCAGGGACAGGATGGTGGTTCTTTGCTCTGATCTCTGCCCACCATAATTGTTACTGTAATGTTCAGTGTCGATAGTGTCTTGATGCTCATAGTCATGGAGAAACATAATGACTTTGACAGTTTGAATTATAATGCTTACGAAATAACTGTTTCCATTCTCATGTCTGAACAAGATCGATATTGTTAGAGTTAAGTTGACCACAGGACCATAATTATGTAGTGTCAGCAGTGAGATGTTTAATTCTGTTGGGACCAAAAAATATAACAAGATTTTTAACACTGTGTTCACCCTTTGTCAATGAGAATGTTCTCCATATAGACTTTGCCACGGTGTTACATCAAAATGATGCTGTTCTCTGGGCTGCTGGCCTGCAGAAGCTTATTGTATTGTTTCCTTTTACTTGTTTATCATTATATAGTTAGTCGTATCCTCTTTGACACTCAGGATGTATTAATATAAAATGGAGCAGAAACAGTGGGAGGCAGGGCACAGAAAAAAGCATGGAGAATACCTTGCCCGCATGGGTGGAAGCCAGAGCGAATGGCACCTGCACATCAGAGATGCAAGATTAAGGATTTGAACTGTTTTGATAACAAAAAATGAGACGTACAATGCTGAGTTCACTATATGCATGTGTGACAGCATGAGCGCTATAATGAAACAGTGCTAAACAGGCCTGCATTAAGTGGCGCATTACTGTATATTTGAAATTAAAAAGCATACTCTTAAAGGAAACCCAACAAAGAAACAGGTAAAACTCATAAATTCAAAAATGAACATGGAAAATGTTTGCATCGGAACTTAATCATAAAAGTTCTGGAAGCTATAGTTTGAGATGTAGTGTTGAGAGTGGAACATTTGGCTGGCAACCATCCTCAGAGTGCAGTTTTGGGTTTCTGTTTAAAGCAGAAGCTCACTTTTTTTGGCTTCATAGTTCTAGAGGCATGAAACTCAGAAGCAGTTTTTTTGGAAGCCTTTGTTTTCACTCCTATCCCGCACATGGCGATGGACTAATGCATTGCTGATATCTTTTCCAGCTGCTAGTCACTCTTTTGGAAGTAAGCTGTGTTTATGAGAAATGCTGGAGCTGAAAAAAACTGGTGTGCAGCAATGGCATAGTGGAAGGAAGACAGTGGTGTCGCAAGGAGTGGTGGCATGTGGCTCCCTGTTGTAGGAGCCAAAATATTGTATAAAATTACAGCTGTACTCTTAACGTCTTCGGTGCCGCAGGAAATGTCCCCCTTTGTTCCTCTCCTTGCTTAACATCTCCTCCATGTAAATGATGCTTTTGTGGCTCTGCTGTGATTACAGAAAATTGATTGTGATCCTGAAAACTGTTACCTCCCACCTGTTTCTAACATATACCTGTGACTCTCACCATTATAGTAGACATGGTGAAATTGATAAGGCTAATGCTGCCAGAGAAGGTGTGAAACTTTCATTAGTCATAATGAACTGCTGCTGCAAAAATGTCACTGCTGGCAACCAGTAACTGTATAGATTCCAGAAAAACTTCATGTTTGTAGAGTTCCTTCTGCTCTTGGATGAATGATGCTACTTCCTTCACCACAGGGCTTCTAGTCGCCTTGTTGATTGTGGAGTTGGGAAGAGCTCTTCCGCTGTCAGTATCATTCAGATGTCCTTTGTTTCTGTAAAGAAGCCATTAAATGATGGCCATGATAAGGGTATCATCTCAGTTTCATGCTGGTCTGAGAAACCTCAGGATACCTGATACAACAGGTTAGGTTTAGATTAATGGCCCAATTACAGTAATACTAGTGAAGTTTTCAGGGAGGATTTTTTTGATAGTCGACCTTTGAAATACTTCTTTATCCTGCACCATATCTGCAAAGGAGAAACCATTCAACAGCTGAGATGACTTTTTGTATTATGGGGCATTATAGAATGTGTCCACTGTGGTCGAGAACATGTATCCCCATAAGTAAAAATTTGATTAAAGAGAGCGCTCCTAAAATATGTATTTATATATTTATGAACAGGCAAACTGTTTCTAAACTGCCATGTTATCAAAATACTGTGCTGCATGAATCCAAACACTGAAAAGCCATTTATACAGCATGTGCAGTAGCTGTTTTCAGTGCACTCTAAAAACAGTACAATTTTATTAACATTCAACTTGGATAAGCATAGCTATTAATTATATATGTTTTAATATTTGGTTTTCTCTGTAAGATGCTTTACTTTACTACATGCTCTTGTTTAGAATGTACTAAAATTGTTTGAAAATAGTTAAAATACTAATATTACTAGCATATTCTCATAGGTGAAAAATACCGATTGCTTTTTCAACCAGACTATTCAAACACAGAAACAGACATAAGGAAATTGAAGATATTTATACAATTTTATACACTCATTTATTTTATGTTAAATACTCCAGTTTGCTTAAAATATCTCAGCTTCTAATGTTTGGGTTTCTCTTCCAGTGTTCTGTATGTAAAAAAAAAATGAAAGCTAGTTTACTTGTTAATGTGGTTAATGATTTTAAATTAAAATCAGTTAAGACTCATTTATTTTACGGGGAAGAATGGAAAACACAGTCCTGCTGTAATCCATACTGCCTGGATCCATTCCACTCTTGGATTCTCCTGCTTAACTGTATGGTGTATATATCCCTTTAGTAATTTCAAATTTCTCATTATCTGTGCCTTTATTATGCTGTGAAATGTCTCAATACATAACTTCAAGGCATTGGTGGACATCTCGGCATTTGAGGTTAGTCCATAAGGAAATGTACTGCTGCCGCCTGTAACTTCAGACATGCACACGTACATTTCATTGCATTGAACACTTCTATTATGCACAGTGATGTACTGGGCAGCCAAAATGAAATGTATAATCAGTGAATGATGGCAAAAAAGCAATGATATTCATGCTATGAAATGTAGGGTGTTAGAAGTTGGTGCTCGTGTTGTTTATGCATGAAAGTTTGAGTGCATTCACATTTTTCTGACGCGTGGCTGTGAAGGCAGGGAGGGTGGTCCAGGCTCCTGGTGGCCTCCTGAGCAGAAGATGCCTCTGCAAATGATGCAGAGCTGCTGGTGGCCCCTGCTGTCCATTTTGCTGTGTTTCTTTGGATTCTGTCATTGAGGTTTTTGTGTCACTTAAGGCCTGATTTCCTTTCCTCTTCAAGTGGAAAGCCAGCACCAATAAACTCCTTAATGATCTTGCGCTAATGCGTTTCTCTGTAATGGCTTCCAGCTCCATCCATCCTTAAATGCTTTTTACAGATCACTTGCCTTGTTTTCAACCAGTCGAATTACTCACTTGTGTCAGGTTATTATAATTAGCTGTCTTGGTGCCAAGCAACAATGCTATTTTTTTTCAGCCCATTACTTTCTTTTTGTTTTTCTGCATAATGAGTTTTGTCAAAATAGCCCAAAAAGCCAACTTAAAAAAGGAAAAGGAAAGTGCCAGGGGAGACAAGTGTAAATCTGTGAGTGCAGATGGTTTGTCTTGTGAATTAGCCTTGTAGCGATTAGTGCATTTGCAGCTTATACATTTTAGTCTTTCAGAACTGCTTTCTGTCATCTCTTGTCAGGATAGTAATGTGCATACCTTACAACCTTCTTGTGTGAACCTCTGCCCTGCCTAACTCCCTGTTTTTTTCACTCATTTAGTCATGCAACCCTCCTTCTGACTGGGTAAAACATTTTTAAGTATGAGGTTTGTTCTAATTTTGAATTTTTCACATGGTGATTGAAGATGAAAGTCAATCAAAGCTTGAGAATTTGAGAGAGTTCATGACAAAAACTGTGTTGTACTTCCTGGCTGTTTTTAATACTTTTACACTTGTTAATACTTTGTTTTTAGTACTCTTTTTAGCAGGAACTGATAACTCTGAAGGATTGTTGTCAGTCTCCAGGAATGATTTAGTCCAGAGCATCTTGAGCCTTGCTTCCTGCAGTATTACTTTACACATAGACATTTACCAAAATATCAGCAAATGCATCATTAAAAATCGCCATCTGAAACCACTTTAAATATGCATAACATAAGGAAGACAATATATGAGATGCAAGAGAACTGTCACAGGTTGACAGAACTTGACAGAATGTGGAAGGTGAAAACAAAGGTAGTTCAGTTGCTCCATCAGATCTCAGGAATGACATTAGTCTAAGTCCAGAAGAGTACAGGTCTAGGAACAGCAAAAATACTGCAGTGAACTTTCAAACTACTAGGGCTCTGGTAGGAGGCCTGAGTCTGAGGGGTGAAAAAAAAAACTGTGTGTGTGTATAAAATTCAGATTCATATCGAACACAAAGTGCTAATAAAAGGACTATATATCAGAATTTATTTATTCATGTGAATTAGAATCTCACCATGCTGTCTCTTTGGCTGAGTAAGCAGCCAAAGCCTTGTGCCCAGTGTGAAGATGCTTTAATTTTTTTCGCATTGTTTAAGCCTTAATAATTATGAGGTCATTTTTAAACTCTATGGTTCTGTTACAGTAGAATTATTGGAAGTAGCTGATTGTGTGGCTTACTCCATGGACCATAAGCTGTATAAATTGGTGATAAAAATAGGAAGCATAGGTCTGACAGTGAGATAAAATTGAAAGGGCATCATGGAATGTCACTGTCGGTTTCTGCATATCCTGGCCATTGGGGTGACGATTTCATCATGTAAGAAAAGCATCACACTGACTGACAGATAAGGCTGAGACTTCTGCTCTCTCTCTCTGTCTCCCTTATTCTCACTCACTTTCTCACTGACTTATTTGCCCTGCCTTCCACTGTGAGCCGCAGGAAAGCGCAACATTTGCGTCATATGAAAGGAGCCTCAAAACAGGATGCAGGCAGGGAAGTTTGTCAACAAAGCCTGGAAATGACCTGCTTCAGTACATGAGGTTATTTTCTTGCTGATAAGAGCAACACAGCACAGACCTGCCTGGGAAGGCAACACTGTATCTCAGTCCTTCATTCAAGTCCAACAGGTCCTGGAAACTTATTTTTATGACAAAAACCAGTCTCACAATACTGTTATTTTAGTGAAAGTGACGCAGTAAATGTTTCCATATTCTCTGGGCTACAGAAGAGAGACGTGTCTTTTTTTTTTTTTTTTTTTTTTTTTTTTTTTTGCAGCAAAATGGTGTTGAAAGCTCATTTATTATTACAGTGGCACTAAATGTATGTGGGCATGAGCGATCAGTCAGCTAAGCTTGTGTTTTCAATGTCTGCGTGCTTGTTTTCTTTTATTAATTTCTTTATCTTAATATTTTTATTTTGCATATTTGTTTTATGAATATTGACTTTTACACGATTCTGCAAGTTCTAAAGTAATGCTGATGAACTTGGGTCTCACTTATGTCTGACAACCCACTTGAAGCAGAGCTGAATGTATTTACTACTGATGGCTTGATGCTCTGTAGCAAATAAACTTCTATGGACTCCAGCTTCTACTCTTTGCTTTTTCTGAATAGTCTCAAAATAATTCTAGCTGGTTCAAATATAGTGTGTCCAGTTTCCTCTTAGGACTCCAACTTCCTGAAATCATTCTGGTTTCCTCAGATCATTCCAACTATCTTGAAATGCTCCAGCTTTCTCACAGTTCTCCAGCTTTTTTACATTGCTCCACTGTCTTCATTGTGCTCCAACAACCTTAAATCACCTTATCTTCCTCAGATTGCTCCTGTTTTGTCATAGAGCTTACACTTTCCCAGATTTCTTGAGCTTCTTCATTTCTCTCCTGCTTCCAGGTATCTTCCCAGGTTCCTTACAGTGGTTGAAATTTCTCTGTTTACTTCAGTTTTTCAGGTTACTACATTTTATTTACAAATTTCAGTGCAGTGAACAGATACAGAAAAAATAATAAACAAGTTTGGTATTGTATTCAGAATTAGTTTGTATTATTGTTTGGTTCTTGTGAGATTTTATAGCTCTCCTCCCTGCAGTTAGCATGGTCAGATCAGTAGACTTCTGAATTTACTCTGTTGCTGATGAACTTTTGGTTGTTGGATTGAGACAATTTTAATACCAGATTTGTTGCTAATAGTTCCTTTCAAGATTGTTAGCCTGAATTGCTCCCTTTCAGTATAGTTTCTGTAGGCTACAGATGCATAACCTGGATGTCATATGAGTCATCCTTGGCAAGTAAAACAGTAAAGCAAATAAATGTGGTAATAGGCAAGAAACTTGAACTGATTCTGAATATCCATCCCATCTCCAGACAGAAAACCAAGTTCCTCTCTCACAAGTAACTTTTTGGCTTGGTTGGGATAATGTCTGTTAGATGTTTAGAAGATACAGTTCCTGTACATTTATACAAAGGCTTTCACTGAGACAGATCTCACGTGGCCACAGACAGCAGGTGATGTCATGGGAGCTGGAGAATGATCCAAGTAACATCTGTAATAAGGGGAAACCTGGCTGCACTGACTTCACAGCTGAACGCTTTCAGACTCCTCAAAGGTCATTGATCTACACGGAAGATTAGAAAAAGAATCGGACATGGACCCTCTGCTCAAGCTGGGACTCAGAAACTGAGTAATTGGCCTGTTCGGGAGTTTGGTTCAAGTGTTATTTTCGCAGCTGAATATATATCAAATTGCCTGCTTTAACTATCAGTTTAAAATAGCTCTATGTTTGTACACATTGAGTGTGTTGGACGAGCGCCTTCTGGGGGTCACGGGAAATGTGCCTTACAACCATATGGAGGAGGAAGCAGCTGAATCTGCATCCATGGAGACAAAGGCAGCATGGGTGTGTTGCTTCTGATAGAGCACCCAAACATCTCACATGTGATTAGTCCCTCGTGTCACCAGCAATTCATCTAGAGGTCTTTGGGGAAACACACTTTTGTCTTCATTCTTCACTTCTTTATTAAGGAGCAAATATTGTTCCCTACTTGGTAAACAAAAACAGCATAGTTCTGTATTTGCAGTTCTTACTCCCACACACTGCAATAAAATTCTGCTTACTTCGTGATCACCAGAGTAAGATATGCTGTTGGTATGGATGTTTGAAGGAGGCAGGGCTGAATGAGGATAGGAACGTCGTCCACTGAGGTTTGTGTGTTTGCATTCAAAAGCTTTGTTCTGTGAATGTGTATTTGCGTGATTGTCTGTTTGCTTTTGTGTCAGCGAAGACTGACTAGAAACATTTGAAAAGCACCAGTGCCCCAGAGGCTTGCTAATTCTAGTCAAATTTCCAGCTGAAAATAAATATTTCATTCTTTGATGAAGTGGAATTTTATTAATGTTTGATTAAATGTTCATTTCACTTTGACATATAAAGCTATACATATACATTTTATCAAAAAACCACATTATCTAGTGAATCAAAGCATATTTAGTAAAGATTACGGATTTGGTGGCAAGTTTCCAAATATGTACAGCTTAATACAGTATTTTCTCATACCACAAACAGTGGAGACAAGTGTAAATCACAAAAATTATTTGTGATAATTTTTTTTTAGTAAAGAGTAATAAGAGTTTTGGCTGTTTACATGTTTTGCTTATTTTATGCTACTTTTTTGTTAATCTTTATCAAAGGTGCCAGTAATATTTTAAGCCACTGTATACATTTTGTTCCTATATTTTGTCTGTTCTCAATTACCAGCCTTATTGCAGGATGTGTAGTTTCCAATAGTGCGGTTTGGTGGTTGGGGACTTAAGCCACTGGGGAAGACTTGGAGCTGCCTTATCAAAGCCCAGCTGATATTGATCCCCTTTCATGGTGGCCATTGCTTGGAGTCCCCATTATTGGAGCCCATTGTGCAAATGTGATGGATTATTGCGATCAAACAGCTGTGGAATGTTGATAATGCTGCAGGAGCAAGAGCCATAGAAGGTCAGTCCAACGGGAACATTTCCGATACGGTTTACACTGATAGCTGCTCATCACAGCCCAAACAGTCAGTATTTAGCCACGAGTCCTTTTTAACAATACACCTGGCTGTGTTATAGTTCTGGTCAACATTTTTGGCTCCCTTGTATTTTAGGTATATTATTTATAATAGCTTCAGAAATAATTTGAAATGTTCCAACTTTTGACAATCAGAATACTTTAATAGGAGTTCCAAGGTTGTGCAACAAAAACAATGCCCAAGTTGCATATTGTTTTTTTCACAGAAGAAAAGGAAAACGTGACCTGCTCAGTATTAAAGGCATCCCCCCAATACTTGGTTGCACAATCCATGGCAATGATGGCAGCCTCCAAATATTTTTTGTAGCATCTGTGAGCTTATAGCACTTTTATGCTGATAGAGTTTGTCACTCTTCAATTGCTTTGGAATTAATTTTTTCCTTTTTAACCATTCTTTTGTGTTTTTGGACATGGGTTTTGGGTCATTGTACTGCTGGAGGACCCATGATCTTCGACTCAGACCCTAGCTTCCTGACACTGGGCAGCACGTTTTGCTCTAAAACACCTGGGTAATGCTCTGATTCCTTGATTCCCTAAATACATTCAAGGCCTCCAGTACCAGAGGTAGGAAAGAAGCGCACAACATTATGGAGCATCCACCATATTTAACTGTAGGTCAGTTGTCCTTTTCCACATAAGCTTCATTTCGTAGCCTATAAACAAATCACGGGTCTGCATTTCCAAAGAGCTCTATTTTGGTTTCAGCAGTCAGCAGAACATTTTCCCAGAAGGATGTTGGTTTCTCTAGGTAGGTTTGTGTAAATATCAGTTCTGACTCCCCCCCCAACAGTCGGGTCCTCCTTGGCCTTCGCTCACAAAGTCCTTCTCAGTTTAGTGTGCGGCGTATGGTACAAGTTGAAACCATATAAACAAGTCCATAAATGAAAATAAGCATGTAGAGTTGCTCCAGGTCAGTTTAAGCTCTTTGGATGATGTTTTTTCAACAGTTAGCACCAACCTTCAGATTTCTTTGATCAGATTTCCCTCTTCCCACCATGTTCTGGCAGGTTCTTGACAGTTCCGTGAACAGAAACTTCTTTATAGCATTGCAAATTGTGGAAACAGGAAGACCAAGGTCTCTTAAGATGGTCTTGTATTGTTTTGAATTATGTTATGTATGATAACAGTTTTTCTGATGTCCCTTTGTCGATCAAAAACTTTTCAGCTTTTTAAACTTTCTACATGTGCTCTTTTTAATCCTGTGCTCCTCTGTATCAATTAAATGAGAGCATATAAATCAAAGCTGTTTCACTGCCCACTTTTTTCAGGAGATATTGCTCATGATATTGCTAAAATGCAAAGGTGCCAATAATACTGACCAGAACTGTATCATGGTAAAGGCAGTCATTCTGGGTACTAAGTTGTAGCTGCAGTCTCTGAGAATAGGGATTTCTGAAAAATGAAATGAGACAGATGGGAAGTAAGTTGGTCTGATGACCTCTGCCCCTGAACTGGGGGAGAGGAGGTGAGTGCTGGAGACTTTTCCCTGAAGTGTTGTTGGAAGGAACAGTGTCCTGAACCTATAAGGAGGACATGACCTTAAATGTGACATGCAACATCTGGAGAACCCTTTTCACCTGTAAGATCTATAAATCCCACCCAGACCTGCTCCATGGGAAGAAATATGGCTGAATTGTTAAACCTGCTAACAAATCTGGAATATAGTGTTTTTTTTTCTTTTTCTCAAGAGTAAGCCTCATGTTTGCATTTGCTCTTTACTGTACCAGAGCTCTCCTTCCCCCTTCCCTCCTCCTTTTTTTCTGCAGCACTTAGACTATGATTCTAATAGAACAGACCCTGGACCTGAACTTGTCTGTTGTGAGACCCTGCAGGGAAAGTTCTATTACCTGTCCCTAAAAGTGGGGTTATTTGATGTGGCTTTCTTGAGCATGGAAGCTGAGGATGCTGTAATGTAACAGGACAATTGACTTTCATAATGGGACAAATGGGGTGGGGGGGGGAGTGGTCAGTGATTTCACTGCTACAAATTCCTGACAACAGCTAACTTCTGCCTCCCACTGTTTTTAAGAGAGAAGTTGGTTGGGGAGCATGGAGGAGCTTTCTCCTTGAATCAGTGAGTGACCCTGATAAAAGCTTGCCTCTGTGAAGTGTCTCACATAGCCTGAAGGATAGAGGTCTACTGGTCAGCTTTTGAGAGAAGCATCTTCTAAAGTTGGACTCTGTTCCCTATGAAGAGGAATGGTTTGAGGAAGATAATTTAGGTCATTTTAGACCACTGTTAAATATTCATAGTAGCTAGCTTACAGTACAGGGTCAGTATGTTCCATGTATAGTTCTTTAGCCTGCACTACAAGCAAGGTTAATTGTTGTTATAATAAAGGAAATCAAAGCAGTGGACTTAATACAGTAATAATATTTTATTGACTGAGAAGAGAAGTGATTCATAAGTTTGTGCTTATGGAAACATCAGTGATTATAAATCCCTTTGTGCTGTTTCTGATAAATAGTTTAGACTCAGGAGTATGTGTGAAATTTCCTGCGTGCGTAGTAGGTAAGTAGGGGTTGAGAATGAAGTTGCTGTACACTGTGGTCTGTTTGCTTGAACAGCGATGTCTGGTCAAGCATTACCTTGTGCCTCATGTGACTGCAATTATGAAAGAAGAACAGGAAAGCTGTACCGCAAACTCTCCCATCCATTGTGCCGGTTCATCTGCTAAACTAAATATCCCCATTCATTTTAACCTTTGACCCTTCGATGTAAAAGATGTTTAAATAAAGTCAATGAAAACGACTGCACCTTTTTCAAATCTCATTTGTGGATCTGATGCACGGCAGCGTGATGGAGGAAAATCACGGCCAGACATCTAATGTTAACATGAGCGTCACATGAATCACAAATCTGGCTTTTGCCAGTGTTTTGACACTAATGTGCATGTTTAATCACGCAGAAGTGTGGCGTTAACAAATACTGCTGGAGCAATTATCTCAGAAATCTCATTCAAATCTAAGCTGTGCCCAGTGCTGGCGGACCGTTTGCAGGTGCCCGCCTGGTGGAAACCATCCCAAAATGCCCTACGTGCACTCAGCCCAGTGGTGATGACTGATTCTGCTCTTGATAACCAACCAGCATCTGTGTTCTGTCTCTATCTGATTTGAGAAATTTATGGGGCACATCAAAGAGTCATCAAGTTTCTGAATGGCAGATAAAGACCGCGTTATTTGGCCTTATCAGATTTAACCGTGGGACTCGAGAGGAGGCATGTGATCAGGGATGCAGTCTGATTCTGCAAATCCTCTTTTGATTTACTGTCTTTGTGCAGATGTGCTAACTGAAGCTTTGCTCCATGATGAACTGAAAGGAATATTTGGGGTTTTGCGTTTTACTAACAGTTAGTGGTTACAGTTTTAAAAACACATGTGTGATGTACAGTATGTTGCATGCAAGTTGTGTGGCTATGAAGCTTGTACTGTGTGTTTTCCTCTGAATATCTATGTAGGAGTGTCCCCTGTGTCCCTGTGAGCATTTCCTGTTGACTCAGCATGGAGTTGCTCCCCATAAAGCAGCTCCATGGCAGAATGGGTTGGTGCTAATTAGGATCCCCCCTCTCCACAGTGCTAGCGCCGCTTGCCTTCTGACAGCTTATCCGTTGATGGCTCCGGAAGGTAATATCAAGGCATCATGAATAATTCACATAGCAGGTGTCAATCGGATGCCCCTGCGGGCAGCTGAAAAAGCTGCGCAAAGGGTGTGGGGGGTGACTGATGGGTTGGTCCATGTCAAGGCCCCCAAACAGATGCCTTGTACTGGCTGGCATCCCTCACTGTACCCTCGGCACTTCTGCCTCATTCCCTAACCCTGTCTTTGTGTCCGCAGTTACCAGTCATGCCAACAATCCAAAGCAATTAGCTCTGCGTGACCCCACTTTGTCACCGAATGGAAATGAGGACCTCCTTGGAATTTGGGCAGAGAGTGTGAAGTGTGACTTGAATAGAGGGGCTCCAGAAACGGCAGATTGTCACAGAAATAGTTGTGATGATGAGAGTAATAATAATAAAACAGGTTTTGCTAGGGGGGGTGAGGATGTTTGAACAGATTTAAATGTGATCTTGGCCTTGAAGTGATTTTGAGTGCCTTTGAACCCTGACACACCATGTGAGAACACATCTGTACACACATGAAATGTGGTAAAAGCAATTGTTCGTGTTAAGGTCACTTAGTAATAAGTTGCAAAGCTATTTTTTTTTTTTTTGGTGGCTGCTCAGAATGGTGGTGTCGTTGTTACCATATGATTTACTGTTTTGGCATAAATATTTAGAAAATTACAGTGCAAAGAGTAGATGACCAAGTGTCTTCATAGGGTGCTGAATACAGTATAGATATTTGATCAGCAATAATAGATTTATATACAGCAATATCTGATTTTTTGTCAATTTTGTCATTGTCTGGTGCTCTACACAATCACCACACACTGTGCCAATTTTGGACGATTTTAGGTAATATTTCACTATAGTAACCTGAAGTTAAGTAGTTTTTCATTAAAACTAATTTCTATTATAATTCCACAACTTGCCAATAACATTTTTCTCTGTGCAATTGCTTACACAGAGTCTTTTACAAACCCCACTTCCAGAAAAGTTGGGATATTTTTCAAAATGCAATAAAAACAAAAATCTGTGATACTGTAATTCATGTGAACCTTTTTTTTAACTGACAAAAGTACAAAGAAAAGATTTTCAATAGTTTTACTGACCAACTTAATTGTATTTTGTAAATATACACAAATTTAGAATTTGGTGGCTGCAACAAATTCAACAAAAGTTTGGACAGAGGCATGTCTATTGTGTTACATCACCTTTACTTTTAATAACACTTTTTAATCGTTTTGGAACTGAGGATACTAATTGTAGTAGGTTCGTAATTGGAAATTCTTGCTTGATATAAGACTATGGCTGTTCAACAGTCTGTGGTTGCCATTGTTCAATTCTCCTCTTCATGATGCGCCATACATTTTCAACAGGAGATAGATCTGGACTGGCAGCAGGCCAGTCAAGCACACGCACTCTGTGTCTACGAAGCCACGCTGTTGTAGCCCATGCAGAATGTCTGGCATTGTCCTGCTGAAATAAGCATGTCCTGGGAAGAGACGTCACCTTGATGGCAACATATGTCTCTCTAAAATCCTAATATATGCCTCAGAGTCAATGGTACCTTCACAAACATGCAACTCACCCATGCCATGGACACTGATGCACCCCCATACTATCACAGATGCTGGCTTTTGCACCTTTCGTTGATAACAGTCTGGATGGTTATTTTTGTCTTTGGCATAGAGAACTTGATGCCTGTTTTTTCTGAAAACAAGCTGAAATGTGGACTCCTCTGACTACAGCACATGGTTCCACAATCTTTCGGTCCATGTGAGATGAGCTCGGGCCCAGAGAACTCGCCGGTGTTTCTGCATAGAGTTGATGTACGGCTTCCTCCTTGCATAATACAGTTTCAAGTTGCATTTCTGGATGCAGTGACGGACTGTGTTAAGTGACAATGGTTTTCCGAAGTACTCTCGAGCCCAGGTGGCTGTATTTGTCACAGTAGCATGACGGTTTTTTAGGCAATGCCGCCTCAGGGTTCGAAGATCATGCGCATTCAACAGTGGTTTCCGACCTTGCCCTTTACGCACTGAGATGTCTCCTAGTTCTCTGAATCTTTTCACAATATTATGTACTGTAGATGTCGAAAGACCTAAATTCTCTGCAATATTGCATTGAGAAATGTCCCTTTTGAACTGAATGACAATTCTCTCACAAATTTTGGCACAAAGGGGTGAACCACAACCCATCCTTGCTTGCACAGACTAAGCCTTTGATGGATGCTACGTTTATACCCAGTCATGATACCTCACCTGCTACCAATTAGCCTGCTTAATGTGGAGTTTTCCAAACCGGTGTTACTTGAATATTCTGTGCACTTTTCCATCTTATTTTAACTCTGTCCCAACTTTTGTTGAGTGTGTTGCAGCTATCAAATTCTAAATTTCTGTATATTTACAAAATACAATTAAGTTGGTCAATAAAACTATTGAAAATCTTTTCTTTGTGCTTTTTCAGTAAAATAAAGGTTCACGTGAATTACCGTATCACAGATTTTTGTTTTCATTGTATTTTGGAAAATATCCCAATTTTTCTGGAAATAGGTTTGTATTAAAAACATAAAAAAGAGTGTAGCACATGTAAGAAGACACAAAACGAGAGCTTTTGGCAGCAGCCGCATCAACATCAGTTTGAGCCATGCAGTACAAATATTTTAGGTTTTTAACATTTATTTTCCAACTTTGATGGTCATTGTTAATATGTAATCTGGTATTTGAACCGATTTATAGTAAAATAGCTATATATTGACATTTCTAAGCTGTTCAACTAAAATAAGACCAGTTGTAGGATTTCAAGGGAGAGGTCATGTCCCTCAATTTCATGATTAGTGGACATGGTGTGGTTAGGAGCATAATGTTAACTGGGTGATAACTGTACTTGAGTTAGTTAGTTGTCACCGTTGAAAAAAGGGGGGGGGGGGGAGGAGATATGATACAAATTTACCTTCAGCAGCTGCCGAAAGAATGAAAATTGGGTGAGAGACAAAAATAAAGATATGAAACATTATGGAATCTCTGCAGACGTATTAATATTCAATGTGCCTGTCGTATCTGTGTTTGTAATCCTGATGTACTGGTAAACAGGCCAGCATTGTTGGGTGGAGCAGAATCAAAAACTCAACACTAACAGAGCAGTAAGAAAAACCTGTGTCTTTGTCTTCCATGATACACCTGCTGCTTTGCTACCTGGGAGGGAGACTTGGCATAGGATTTTTGCATGAGGAGGTCTGAGCTCTCATTTGTCAGTATGTTGTCCCAGAGGGCCACTTCTGGCCACCCTGCTTATCTCAGGGAGCTTCTGGGGGTTTTGTAGGCTCAGCTCTTTTCAGCTTCTCAGGATCTGCTGGCGTCTTCTGTGTGGAAAACCACTGTGTTGTCAGATCTGTTGCCACTCTCCGTCTGGAACTTGAGGCTGAGATTTATGATCAAGGAGGTAGAGGATCGCGGCTCTGTTACCCTGTCCCTCTGGGTAGAGAGGCCGTTTGGTCCGAGTCCCAAAGCCTGCAGGACATCCCTTCCTGGGACCGGTTAATGACACACAGGTCTGGGATAATGAAAGGCTTTAGAAACATGGTATTGTGTGAGGACAAACACAGCCAAGCTGATACTAAAGGGAACTTCCTTGACCGTCATGGTGTTTGTAAAAATGCAACCACAGCATCACTATCAGCGTTACCGTTGTTACAGTCGCTTTGAGCTCCCGCCATAATTGCTTCCTTTTCCCCGTAATTACTTCTTTTTTGGAGTTATCATGGTGTGATTATAGTTAGAAAAGCTCCAAGGAAAATAATTACTGTTCTCTCTTTTGTTGATTAGGCCGCCGAGCGCAGGTGATGCTGGCTCTTCTCTGTCTCCCATTATTCCTGCGGCGAAGCAGCCAAGACAGGCAGGCCCAGGGGAACGTGTCCCTCTTTAATGAACATAAGCCTGTGTTTGCCTAATTCCTCCTTATTAATTCGTGCACATGGCGCAAACTGAGGGAGCCTTGGTGATAGAGGGCTGCAATAAGTGGACCGAGTTGCCGGGTCAGTGGATTAGGGCGGCTCATTTATTATTAATAATTCAATCATCCCCGTTGTTCTGCTGCCGATTGGCGGATGGGGGTGGCGATGAGCTTTGTGGAGAGCGGTGACGGGGGTCCTGAACGAAGGAGCCTCAAGTGGTCTTCTGCGGAGCAACAATGTCATGATGGGTTTGTTGCATAATGTCACACGATCGCTTTTGGATTGCATGTCATTGGGGGGAGGGTGGGATGTGGGGGTGTCTGTTATGTCCTTACACCTTTGTTCACTCGGAGCTTCTGTGTTTAGAGTTTCCAGGTCCACACAGGGGTCAGCTTGCAGATACCCCCCCATAATTGGCCCACTTGGCTTTGATTAAACCCAGATGAGAGCCCTGCCCTGTGTTCTGTTTGACACTGCCATTTGAACGCTGGGCCGGAGGGAGCGGTAGCAGGGGGTTTTGGAGCAAATGAGATCGTTCATCTTGTCAGAATTTGCCTGTTTGTGCTTTTATGTGGCACATTAATTAATGTAGTTTGTCTCTTTCTTCCCCTCTTTGTTTTGCACGCCTGTCCTTACAGAGTCCTTTGTTCATTTCATCTCCACAGGCCAGTTTGCATTGTTTCTACTGACAGCATCAAAAGCACCATTGCTTCCATTTCCTTACCTATTTTACTTCATGTAAACAAGCTTTCTATTGGACCTGTTAGTCCTCAGTGTATTGGTGTGGTCTGAAACACAATGGCAGCAGCCGCTGTCCTGTCAATGGGCTCAGCTGCACTGAGGTGGCCTGTTTTGTGTTTGAGACCCAGTCACACTGCATCATATGACTAATGCCACCGTAGACTAGAAAATACTTGTCTCTGTGGTGTTGTCCTTTTTCACAACTACAGTGCTTTACCAAATAGTGAGAAATAATTCCTGCTTTGTAACATTTTGTGCCGCAGCATAAGAAATGATGCTGCTGTGATTGTTGTGTCGGCAGTTTGATTGATTGACCGATTCTTCCTTTGTGGTGCAGAATATTACACCTGTCAGCATGTCCCATGGATGGTCTCCATGCCAGATGATGCAGTCAGTCAAGACTGCTTGCAGTTGTGCCTCAGTTTTTGTATTTACTGAGCCAACTGGTATGTGGACTGCAGGTCCTGTATTTTCTGCATGCAAGGCCATCTGTCCCACTTCATGAGTGAAAAGAAGCCATAGAGGCTGCCTATAATGGAGGGGATGTGGTATGGATGCTTACTGTTTTGGGCGTGGCTGATTTTTTTTTTTTTCTTTTCTTTTCTTTTTTAGCTGACACTTTTCTCCAAAGATACTTGCTGTTTTAAACTGCTAAGTGATATACCCATTTATATAATCAGCTGATAATTACTTGTACCTTGCTCAAGGGTACTATAGCAAATGGTGGGGTTTGAAGCAGGCTCTTCCAAGTGCATGACAGCAGCTTTAACCAGCATGTTACCTGCAGGTTCACATATGGAGGTTTGCCATGCATTAAACATCAGCATGATTTCGCTTCCTCTTCCTTAGCTGGTGGAAGGGCTCAGTATAGGGCAGACCTCTCCTGCCAAGAAGAGCTGAGAGAGCTTGAGGACTTGGCCGAGATTCTTTAAGCTGCAGTGCTCTTATAAAATTAAAAAGGAAATGATAACCCAGTGGTCTTTCAAAGCTCAGATGACCACCAGTGTATGTGTTTACGCTTCTCTGGGTTTCTGTATCAAATCTGTGTGTGAGAGTATGTGCGTTTGTGTATGAAAGCACCGGCTCCTGACAGGCACTAGAGACGCTGCTACAGGCAGCTGTAATGTAATGTATACTGCTTTGGCTCTGGGAGCCAAGCGCAATGAAACGTAAAAGTGAAAAACGCTGTGCTTGACTGGTAATATTGTACATCCCACTAACCGAGGAATGAGGGAATGGACTCCTGCCGTTCAGAAGGACTCTAATCTAATTATACCTCCTCACATTCTATTTTTAATAAATCTGGGATCACATCTTCTGAGGAAGCACATGTCGATTGCCCTGCAGTTTACAATATGTCATGACTGCAATGATAAAGCAATAATGATAACAATATTAATATTTTCATTTCTGAAAATGATCTTCTTTTAAAATTGAAGTACATACCTTGTATATTGCCTTTGTCTCTGGTAACATTAGTTATTGTCGTAATTTTATTTAAATTCCGTTTCAGGGCTTAGGGGTCCGCGTCACCGTAACCCTGCATGGATCAGGCAGCTGCTGATAGCTGATGGATGGATTGACTGATTGTAACAGAACATCACGCAATAATACAGCTATATAACTAAGAAATATTATGGTGGTATATTGAAAACTTTGCTACACATTGCCATTCTCTGTAAGAGTACACTCACAGGCCACTTTATTAGGTACACCTAACTAGTACTCAGTAAATCTATCTTTTGCATCCACAACACTTGGAAAAATTGTGCTGGAAATATTCCACACTGTTTTTGGTCTGTGCTGGATTGACATGTTTCCTCCGCAGTTTTTTTGCCGACACATTCTTCATGCTGATATTGTGTTCCAGTTCATCCAAAAGACTGGCGTAAAGTGATGTTTGTAAAGCTATCTTGAGGTGATCTGTGCTTTGTGTTATGGCAGATTTTCCTGCCATAAGCGTTAGTTTGAAAAAGGCCACACTGGCCATAAACAAAGGCACCTGGTCAGCGGAAATGGTTCTGTACTTTGTGGTACCAAATGCGTATGAAGAAAATATTCTTCGCACCACCACCACCACTGCCACTATCAGTCTCCACTGTTGACTGCCGTAGGAGGGTTTTGTAGATTCATTCTTTAGCACTGATTTTCGAAATAACCATCAGGCAGGGGACATATTGCAGCTTTTCATGTCCACTGAAACCCCATTTTCTTCTGTGAGCATGGTTCTCTACTGTTGTAAGTCATTTCACTTCAAAATTTAACAAGTTGTGCTTTCTGAGAGTCCTTCCTACACTTCACCTTTGTACTGAACTGTCAGTTTTGCACTTGGGACATTCCTGTTAGGCTTTTCTCCTCAGACCTTCCTCTAGCTAGCAAAGTGTTTTTCCTGTAGAAGTGGTGCTGACAGAATGTTGTTTTTTGTGGCATTGTTCTCTGTAAATAAACCCTTGACAGTGTGGACTGTGGTCTTCAAGTATCTCATGAGGGTGGCCATTTCTAGGAGGCTGGAAGCAGTGTGGTCACTTAAATCACAGGTTTTGTTCATGGTGATGTTTATTAGAACAGTAACTGGACCTCTGGTCATAACTGTGCACTTTATATGCTAATTTACCACCATGAGACTCACTAACTGTGGAAGATGGACTGTATTCAGTCTGGTGTATGCTGTACAGGGGATGCCGAATGTATATTTGTAAACACATTTTTAAAGGCTAAATCCACAAAGCAGGTATATTGTAACCCTTTAAACATATATGAAACAGCTGTTACATTTCAAGGGAAAGCATTTATTATTAGGTGTTTTATTATTAGTAAAATTGTAATTGCTGTATTGATTTTCCAAGAGTAAGGAAAACTGCATTAAAACTGAAGGAATTTCCTTAACGTTGATTTTTGTAGTGGTTGTTTAATTTGTATTCAGACCATACTAAACAGAGAACATTGTTTTATCCCAAATATTTTATTCATATTTTCACATAAATCTCAGTTTGCACCAAAGAAGCATTTTTGGAAATGATAATCCAGGCATATGATGTGTAAGGCCAGCTTCCTTCAGCACAGATGAGTGGAAGGTAACTCTTAAGTAAGTAGAAAATAACTTGCTGTGTAAAGGCCACAGCAGTAGTATTCTCAGGTCAACTGTAAACTCAGCAGCTTGAAAATTAAGCTCATTTTTAGTATGTTTTTGGATGGGACTGATAGATTGTGGTGGCATTTTATTGCAGCAGTCATTGTTGGAGTTGTGGGTCCCAGGGTAGAGTCTGGGTTCCTTTTCGCTGCTATCTCCATTTCCTACAAAGAAGTTACAGTGTACTCTTGTAGCTACCAATCTGCTGTTTGCACAAGGGGTGCCTCTTTTTGCAGAGGTTATTTAAAGTACATCCCTGGTCCCCCCTGGACAGTGAGCTAGCTGAGTTGCTCTTAAGCTGGCCTTAAGTCCCAAAAGCTCTCCCATACTGGGACAAGCAGATAAATTGGTGCAATTTCTCCAATTGTGTGGAGATTCAGGTGGGGGAGCAAAAGGAAATCTCCATGATTTCAGAAATGTTTGTAATTTTGTGATTCCACAGATGTCACAGCATGCTCAAAGTCAATAACTGAGCTTGCATAGCAACGCCTGGATGAAAGGTTTAGTCTAGTCGTGCAGTGTTTGTAGGAGGCGGCTGAGGATTCTTTGTGCTTTGCTCAGTGATGCTGAAGAGTGGAGTCCAGCGTGAGATGCTTCACATTTCAATGTACAATTACGTTTCATACTTGCCAAGCACCTCATGCTGTCCAAAGTGACTTCCGCTGCTCTTGCTTTTATCTATTTATGCAGACTCATATTTTTATTGAACTGTTCTCACTCACTGACTGTCTTACGTGTCCTGATCAGTCGCAGCAGTCTGGTCTGTATCTTGGAAGTGTATGGTGTGCGGTCTCTTTGTCACAAAAAGAGCAGATTGTAGAGTGCTATGGACTGCATGGCTCTCAGCAGAAGAAGGTATGAAAGCAAGACCAAAACAATACCAGACATGTAGTGTCCTGCAGACTGGGACAGGAGAGCATATTGGGTGCTTTCATTGTGCCAAAAATAACTGCCTGATCCAAGGCAGAAGGACATCCACCTCCTGAAATGGCCTGCTACACATTGGGTTGGCTTTACACTGACATGTTGGCCTTCCATTGTGGATCTTGCCCCCCTCTTTCTACCTTCTTTCTTTCTCCCCATGGCCTCCTATAACCCTGGTAGAAGCAAAAGCCATTCAGGACAGTAGGACATGCTTCACGAGAACATGGCAGCAGCAGGTTCGGCTGGACCTTCACAGAGCAAAGCCAGCGGATTGTGTTCACCTACTCTCGAGCTGGGTGGTGGCCTTGACAACAAGGACCTATAAAAGGGGATCACAGAATAATCTATAAGCAACACCATGTTCAGACTCCCATTTGCAGCCTGCTGTAGATATACGTGGCCCTTGGACTCTTGACCTGTTCATATGTTGCAGGACGTGCACAGGGAGGAGAATGGGCTTGCGGTTTTGTTTGGCTTTCCCATTTTGACTGTGCTTGCGCATTGCTTTCGTGCAGTATTGCCAGCTCACCGCAGCACAAGTGTGAATTATTAATGGGACGCCTTCCCTAACGTATGCGTCCGCTACGCAGCGTCTCTGCAGCACAGCGACAACACTTAATAAAGCGCGGCTGGGGAGCTGATATAATGTGACTTTTAAATCAATTGCCATTGTTTGATGAGTTTATGATTTTTTTTAAATGCATCTTTATTACTTTCTACTCAGAAACCGCCAGCAGGCAACCAGCATTGCCACCGACGAGAGAGAATCAATCGATCAATCAATCGTCTTGTCACCATTCACAACAGCTTTTCCCAAGAGCCCTCATGACCAAAATAAACACAGATACTATCTCGTATATTAATACCAGTATAAATAACACAGAGACGAACTGGTGTCATCCATCTGCTTGATTGATTTCTTTGTTTTCCTCCTCGGAATGGCTGTATAAAACAGTGCATGAAGGACTGTCGGAGCTGCGTTTAAACTCCTCTGTTTGCGTCCGTGTGGCAGCTGACTTATCGCTGTGTTTCTGATGAGAGCGCAGCTGTCCAGGGTGACAGACTGCCAGCGTCCATGTCGTCAAGGAGCGCTGGTCTCAGGAGATAAATCAAACATGTGCACACGTAACTGCAGTAACGCACAGACACGCTTTCTCTCATACATGTACACACGAACATACACACTTAGCAGGCTCATGGTCTAATACAGACAAATTGTTAAGCCCAGTTTAACACTCCCATCCTTATAAAGACACACAGATACCGGTAGGTTCTTAACACTCAGACGGTTTTTGCTTGGGCTTCTTATAGTCCTTCTGTGCTGGTGAAATGGGGAAAGATGACTCCTGTGGTCAGAAGGCATGCAGGGAATAGTGGGTAAAGCTCAGGACTTGTTAGCAAATGGCAGCCACATTGAGTCTGCAAGAGAGGCAGTGCGCTTTTGAATAAAATAGACATCCTCGATTGCCTTAGGAAAAATATCTGTCTTCACGATGTGTTAAAACAGTTTTGCGTAAAAGCGTCTGGTAAGCAGCAGAGCGGTGTAGCGGTCTTAGTCTGGTCTCTTCCATAAGGTCATTTTTCTTTCTCCCTCCCCCTCAATGAAGCATGAATCCTTGTCCAAGTGAGGATTTACTGAGTGGGTGGGGGGAGGTGTCATAATTTTTCTATTGCCAACATACAGCTTTGCACAGCTTCTTCATCTATCAGTCTATCCAATTCCATAAAACACGTATTCTGAGCAGGGTCGCCGCATTCCGGGGCCTATCCCAGAAGCAAAGGGAGCTAAACCATGATGAATTTTCCCCTGGAAGGCCAGTCCATCGTGGCACCTTTTTTTGTTCTGTTTTATTTATTCGTATGCCAGTGGTTCTTGCTTGACCACGCATTGGTTGGCTCACTTGTCTTTTATAATTACACCTTATTACACGATCGTTTCATTTGTTTGCTTTGCAGATGCATCAACAATATTTTTATTGGCAGCAAAGCAGCGAACGGTGATTGGAACAGAAAAATAGCTAAATGCATGATCCAAGGGGGTCTTGGGTATTCTGGTGCCTTATTCATCAAAACATGCATGTATTTTTTTTTTTTTTTTTTTTGCTATATTTTGGAATACAGACAAATCAATACTTTTTCCCCTGCATGCACCCAAATGTTCACAAATGTGTCATTTGTTAGTGTGAGCGACTTGGATTCACAGGCATTTAGAATTTGCTTTGATAAATATCAAATACGCTTTTGTGTTGTGAATATGCGCTCCCCGAAGGGATGCGGCACATTCTGTGTGTCTTCTGTTACAGAGGCGCATTTTATCACCCCTTTTCATCAGCCCTTTTTGGGTGATTTTTTTTGTCATGGCCATTGTTTATCTAGTGAATTTATCCATGATTCAATGCTCCTTGGCTCCCTTTATCTTGGATTTGATTTGTTCCGATGTTTGTAAGCTGGCACTTTGGGGAGCAGACACAGACCTCTTCTGCATCCCCCCACCGATATTTTTATTTATTTATTTATTTATTTATTTATTTTTTGCAGCATGATACTTCACCATAAAACCCACTACTGTTTTCACACATATTTACTCTGTGTAAATACATATGTATTGGTGTGGCAGTAGGCAAACAACCAAGCTAATGCATTATTAATACAGTCTTAAGTCCATGGCGGTCAGCTAAGTATGCCGTAGGCTGAAGATGACAAAGACTGCCGGTTTGGGGAAACTGGTGGAGAAACAGCTGGAGGGGCATTTGGGAAGACCTGGGTGTGGACAGATATGATTTGCCCTAGCAGATGCTCACTATTGGAGCAGGTGGTACCTAGCCCTGCATATGTGAGACATGGGTGGAGCAGGATGCGACCTTTGGTGTCCGCAACCCAACAACAGCCCGCTGTTTTGTAGCAATGGATTCACACCACAGAAGTAAGGCACATTACAGGCTTGCAAAAATCACATTTGTAGCAAAACAGAATCAGCAAACCAAAAATATGTAAGAATTACATTTTTTTGTTTCTAATCAGTTATTACATTGTTGTTTACATCCTGCAAAACTTTATTTTATGTTTAATTTTTTTAGCGTAATCCTATAATGAAATTTTCTTATTAAAGACAAAAATAATATCTTTACAAGAAGTTAATATAGCATTTATTATAGTCATGCTGCGTACTTCCACATTGCTTTGTCAAGGGTTTGCAAAGCTACAGCAATACAGTTCTTCCCCTAACCACATACCAATAAGACTAATTGAGTCTCGCTTGTTTTATGAAACAAGTTATCGCCATAGTGAATCTGTCGCATGCATATTAACTACGTGCTTATTTGTTGTGTGCCATATTTCCTGGTGCTTCATTTGCATGCCCTTTGTGTTTAAATCCTCCTGGAAAGGTTGGTAGGAAGATCAACGGGAACACTAGGTCTCACAAACGTGTTGAAACGTGTTCCTCAGAGAGGGGACAATGGTGTCTTTGTGTTACCCAGGTGGGAAGATCAGGTGCAACAGACTGTGGCAAGTATGAAGTCCCGTCATCTTTGCACTTGTCATCCACACCTTGGCTTCAGCCTTTGGCCCTGGTGTCTAGTATTTTTTTTTTTTCTGCTCATCGTTGTAACTCTGCTATACATTGCCATTCTGGCCCAGTAATAATCCTCCCATCCCTTCTGCTTTGCACCAAGCCGCCCTACCCCTCATTGTTTGACCTGGCAGTGTCCTGACTGCTGGTGGCTCCTGTTTGGCCATGGGGATGAGAGCAATGGGTAGAACCTCTGTGTTCTGCTAGTGTCACCACTGGTGGCCTCCACAGGATGGGTTACCAAAGTTCATTTAAATACAGGCAGAGTGAACAGTGGAATTATAGTTGCTTTTACCCATTATAATGTTCATTATACTAAAGGAAAATATTACTTTTACTCATTTTCTGAACATGCTGCTAAAACAACTTAAATGGGAAGTTCAACAGAATTTATTCTTAGTAATGTAGATTTATCTTCCTTGTTTTATGTGATAGAAGTGGGAAAATTTCGGAAAACTGTTCCTGCTTTAAATTTAATGGTACTAATTAATGGCTTGTCGTTCAATAATTAAGGAAATATAACATAATTGGCTTTTGCTCAGATGTGTATCTGCTGTCTTATGCAACCAAGCATTCTTAGTTGGTAGGCTTGGATTAGCCCTTGCTTTCCTGCAGATCCAGAAGAGTCTTCACCCTGGTCTCCCTGTTTAACCTGGTGGCTGCCACACCTCACTGTTTGGAAATGTTTTTTTTTTTTTTTTAGCTTTCTAACTTTATATGGCTTTTACGCTTCTTTTAGGATTCTTAGCCACTATTTTATTCCATTCTCTGTTTAATGTGGCATGAACCCCCTTAGAGTGCCAGTAAGTGTCCCCCATAGTAGAGAGTAAAGAATGTGGTGAGTGTCACTGGTTTTATAATGCACTGGTCCTGTTTCATTTGCTTCCTATGAATTTGCTGGGGACACATTTAAACAGTTTAATTTGTGGCCAAATCTATGTGTGGATTTTGGGAAAAAAACACGATTTCAGGTGGCTGGAATTTAAAGTAGAGAGGTAGGATAATGCAGCTTATCTGTCTCTTCATTTTGGTTTCCATTATCAATAAGGTTTTTTTTTTTCCAGGTCATGGTGCTCTATACCTGTCTATCAAAAGGGTCTGTTGAAGTGTGTGTGCGTGCGTGCGTGCGTGCGCGCGTGCATGGCGTGCGTTTGCAAGGAAGCAATCTCTCACTTAATATTGTTGGCCATTCATCCAAGTCAGTATTGCAGAAGTCCAAAGCCTATCCTGGTTAGAAAGTCATGGTAAACTTCAGCTGGGATGCCAGTCCATTGCAGGGTACCTAAACATATTTAGACATCAAATCACACACTCTGGGGAATATATGCTCCACTTCAAATGCATGTCTTTGGACTGCACCCACAGAAATATTGGGAAAATAAGCAAACCTCACACAAGATTTGAAGATCCTGGTGCTTTGAATCAACAGTGGTACCCACTGTGCCGTCATACTGCCCCTATTTGCAAGCAAGGAGATACAATAAAAGATGAGGTGGTAGAGGGTGGTGCTAAGCCCATTATCACAACAGTGATGCTGCAAACATGGTAGGAAAGCAGATGGGTGGAATGGGGATTATACTTATCAAAACTCCTGTAGCGGTGGTTGGCTGCCTTAAACCACAGTTGTCCTTACTTCCATTCTTATTGGGGGTTGAACGCTTTTTCCTCAGTGCTCAGCACTGATTACTACAGACTCAGCTCAAGCACAATTATGCAAAGAACTTTGGGGTGGGAGGGGGGTGCTTTGTACACTGTCAATACGAGATCAATACCACCCGCGGCCAAACACACTGATAGAGGAGAATCTGTTACTGCAGCTTGATTGTTCAGTACACACAGCAGCACAAAGACTGCACTGGACTGTGTTTTAACAACAACACCCCATGATTAGAACCCTGCTGACTATATTTTAACATTAAAATCTCATGGATATGCCCTACTGAGTGGTGTTTTAACACTAACTCAGTGGAATGACCCTGTCAGCTCTATGTTTTAATTACAGTAATATTAAACCACATGGACTGGGACTCCAGAAATCAGTAATTCAGTGCTAATCCCTCAAAAGATATGTGGATAGGTATGTGGATTTTGCTAACACCTTCACTGATGGAGCCCCACTGGTCTTTGTTCAAGCACTACCCCTCATTTGCTTCAAATATTTGCACATTGATTTTTTTATATACTAATGTTGAGCTTATACCTCTTTGTAAAGTGATGAAAAGCAAAATGTGAATTCAAACGTTAAAAATTTCAGCAGGAGTTTGGAAACAATGAATTTAGGTCTACAGTAGACCTTTAAACTGATTTTTAATTTTGGTTCAAGTATATGAAAAAAAATACAGTATGAGACATGGTTTTACAGCACATTCCATTCATAAACCGATAGATCAGCCAGGCATTAGGTTTAGGTGACTATAATGTTTAATGGTTAAGGGTCTGGGAAAAGTTACCATTTTGGCTCTCATGACTGCTAAAAAAATGGGCTTGGTTTCAGTAAAAGCTTCAACTATAAATAATATTTTAAAAACTGGAGGAGTGGGTAACTTGTTTTGGCTCTTTTTGGCAGTGTTTGCAGCTTGGCCAGATGTTGGTAGAGGTCGACAGAGGATGAGATCCCCTCCCACTTCCCACCTCTATTAATTTGACTGCACATCTTCTTGGTCCTGTCAAAAAGTGAGATTCATGGATGATTGTCTTAGTGTGGACAGAGAATGTGTGTGCTTACATACATATGCAATGTATCTGTTTTATATGTTTGGTATGTTATAAAATGTTGTTCATGTAGGAATGTTTTAAGTTTATGTAACACATCAGAGACTTTCCTAGCCCTGCAGCTGGCAGTTTTCTTTAAAGGTCAGGGATTTACATGTATGGGGTCCCTGTTATGTGATGATATTGTGAAACAAAAAAAGTGGTGGTATAAAACATTTTATAATGGTGGCATTTTTAATATTAGTAATAGGGCAGAATAAATGTTGACCAATTACTGGAGCAATGTCAAATTATTCTGCTTTACAACCCTTTCCGTTGATGTTCTAACCAGCTTTGGGCTGTGTCCTTAGGGATCTGGACTAAGGATGTAGCAGTACAGCAGGTTGGAATGGTGGTTTACAGCTCTTGGGCTGTTTGGACGATGTGGGGTTGGTGTCCAGTTCAGGGTGTATGTAGTTTACATGTTATTCGTGTTCAGATTAATGCCTACACTGTGAAAGGAGGTATGGAAAAGGCTTTTTGTGATATGGTCACCCAGGATCTCTCTGTCCTTCACCAGGGTCAGCTCTTTTTCCACTTTACCAGCTTATTCTTTGATTATCACACACATATTTTGTTTCAGCCCACACAGGCAGTTCAATACAGATGGTCCCTGATAGGGTTACATTCTGATAAACCCATCGTAAGTTGAAACTGCCATAAGTCAAAAATGCATTTAATACACCTAACTTACTGTCATGGCTGTGACCACTTCGGCAACTGAACGTAGGCGGTCTCTCCGCCCCCATCTTCAGACTGAGCATTGATTGGCGTAGAAACCAATCGTTGACAGAATTTAGTTCCTACCTGGACTTCGTGTGAGTGTTCAGTTTCCGCTGCCCCTTGTGAACTCTCCTGCAACCACTGTCTTGCTAAAACCTTGTATTTTATTTATTTTGAATTGTGTCATCTTCCATTTTTGTATACTGCCAATCGCTAATGTTTAGCGCTAGCTCCCAGCTAATGGCAACACTCTTTGTCAGAAACAATGTTCTGTAAAAAGTTTAACGCTACTTAAACTTATTACTGTGGTGTCTCCCGATTTCTTCTACCAGCCCACGCATAACACCTACCGAACATCACAGCCTAGCCTAGGCTACCTTAAAAGTCATTACAGCCATTATGGGGTTGCTGCCATCATGCTGGGGAATTGTCTTGAGTTCCTCCTCAAAAGTGGATATGATGGATGCACAAAACACAACGTAGATACAGGGGGTAACCAAAAAACGCTGGCAACACAGAATGCTGTAGAGTATCGGTTGTATACACTAGTGACCACGTGGCTGACTAGGAGATGCGCATCGCTTCCACTGCCCAGCATCATGAAAGAGTATCATACCACATATCACTTGCCCAGTAAAAAATTTAAATTCGAAGTACAGTTTCTACTGAATGCGTATTGCTCTTGCACCATCGAAAACTCGAAAGATCATAAGTCGGACCATCGTAACTTGGAGACCATCTGTATTGGATATATAGCGGCCATTGGTGACACAATGTCGTAATGGGTTACGCTGATCTATAACATCTCCTAAACTATAGGTTAAGGTCTAGTTTTGAATCTGTCTGTTACTGCAGATTTTACATATTTTTCATAGTTTATGTTGGTTCCCCTTGGTGCTTCAGTTGCCCGGAGAATCAAAAATTGTCTTTATTGTACATGTATGAAAACGAGTCTCTGAAATTGCTTTACGATGGCCTGCCATCCTTTCCAGAATGTTCCACACTTTCCAAGGTTGGCTATTGACCAATGTGACCCTTCTAAAAAATTAATGGATATACCTAAAACAATATTCCTCAGCTTTGTGTTATAGTCATATCTGAATACACTAATCCTTCTCCATACTCTTTGAAATAATGTAAGCAGTGGTTTGTGTATTTCACTTACAGTTCTTCGTGTGAGCCTAGTGTAATTATACAGATATTACATTTGTTAAATCCGCATTTAATCAAGTTGTATTTACACTTATAAGAGTTTATACATAATAGGACATTAGTAATCAGTGCATGTACAGAAATAAAGTAACTACAAGGTACTGTATATTAATGGAATCAGTGAAACTTCGCAAGTTATAAATTATTTTTGACATAACCAGTTGAATGGGCAGTTTTCAGGACAGCACCTGGTCATGCCTCTCTTGTGTGTAAACCATGGTCAGATTAGATGTATGTATGTACGTATGTAGATGGTAGTGTATCTGAACATGCTTCACTCTGAGGGACCTCTGATAAATCTCTGGAAGAACTGTAGGTACTGTATTCCTCTGTCTTTAGATTGTAGCAGAATGAGAGCAAATTAATTTGCTGTTGAGTCCAATGATAGATGCTGTACAAATCAAGAAAATTTAAGCCAATAATAACTCTCATTAGAAGTGAATTTCCTTCTAAAATAACCAAAAGAGCAACAAAATGAATGCAGGATGTCCAAAAATTTGAGGACCACTTCCTGGGAAATTGAGGCCTATCTTACTGTAGTTGATATTCACACTCTGACATCAATGAAAAAGGCTAGCTAAATAGCCAGGAGAAAGTCTTTTTTTTAAAAATTATTATTTATTGTAAGTGGAGTATAAAATGGATGTTTTTGGCAACAACAGAAGCGCTGCATTTAGCAACTGTGACAGTTCCACAACTGAAAAAGATGATCGCTTGGGGCTGTTTTTTCAGCTTACGGACTCAAACAACTTGTCCTCATTCAGGGCATCATCAATTCAAATTATTTCAAAATATTTTGTGGGAAAATATCTCTCTGTTAATTGCATAGAATGTGGATATTAATATAATTCTAAAAGAATATCTATCTTTTTTGGTATAATTTGACACTGTTGTTCAGTCTAAGGAATATTTAGAAATCAGAGGTCTTTATGGTGCAGAGGTTGCCAGATGGGTAGGACAAAGGCTCAGGACAGTATGGTTTTGTTAAGAATACCAACAAAAGAAAATGGGAGCAAGGTCCGTTTGACGCGGGATCACAAACGTGGGCTGAAGCAATGACAGATGCCGAGGTACTAAGGAACAACTAGACAGTAAAGGGATGTGCAGGTGTTAGGGGTTTTTAATTCTGGTCAAAGCAGGACTCAGTTCTCAGGTTTTGACTCTGGGTCAAACCGTTTTCTTTCCTTCTCTGTCTGTCCAACTGCACTGGAAAGAAGGTGAAAGAGGCTATTAACTGTTTATACCTTTCTTCTCACCTCCCCTCCTACACAGATCAGGCATGTCACAGCACATTTAAGATAAAACACAAAAGGGACTAAAAGGAGCAACGATAGTATAAATACATCAATACCTCAAGGAACCGATAAAACCAAAATACCACCTAACAGTAATACAGTCATACAGAGACCCCCGCTCCCTCTCGTCTCTTCCCAAGTCTCTCTTCAGGACTGAGACTAGCTGTCTTAAGTGTCCCTTTTGACTTCCTTTTAACATTCAGCAGCTGGTCTTTATTATATTGAAAGGGCATGGACAGGCAACGAAGAGCAGAAGCTGGTCTTCAACTTCATCCCTAACCCATGGCATGTGTCCATTGCCCACCAGTTTACACGTATCTTTAGATCCAGGCATAGTGTGTTAAACCGAACTTCTACGAAGAAGGCTACGCTGACCTGCCTTCTTGTTTCTATACACAAGAGGGTTGTCTTAACAGTGTGCTTATTTTCTGTCGTTTGATTAGGCACCCGAGTTCTTACCTGATTATATTTATCTTGTAAACTGAGCTAATGTACCTTGGGGTTGCTTTATTTTTGCACACGCATTGAGTCTTATTCAGCTATCTGTGCAATTACATGCATCAGCTGCTGTAAATGAGGCAGAGACTGAAAGCAGGGCCACTGAGGGGGCGGGCAGGCCACACGTGACTGACACTGGAGTGCGGTTCTGCCCTCTGTAAGTACACTTTGATGTGGTCCCAGCTAGAGCTTTAGGCTTTATTGGTTTAATAACAACTGTTGTCCTCCTGGCGCACTGACAAGGCAGTTATTTAGATAGCATTTTTGAGGTGTTTTTGAGGAGCGTTATTCTTGCCTTTCTCAGCAGGGTTTAAGGACTAATTTTGTTTTTCCCATTTCAGTAAATAGGGATTTTCTGTTTTTTTTGATTCCCTGTGGAAAATTGACTGTAATACTCTTTGTGGCAGTCTGTTCATGAAAATTTGATGCACTAAACAGAGTTTAATGGATTGAATGTCATGCTCCTAGCTGTGTATGATTGTGTGTGTGAGTGTGTGGGATGGGTCTGTTCCATATGTGGTCTGTTTCTGGGTGCACATGTGGATTAAACAGAACAATGCCATTTTTGCAGGAAGGCCTCAGTAAAACTTCTGCGTTCTCAAACATGTGAGAAATACTGCACCTGAATCCTCGTGTTTATCCTAGCAGTGGAATGCCCCCCGTGATTTCCATATCCTTGCTATGGGATTCCAGCATCTTAGTGTTTGCTGTAAATGTAATTTGTGTGCTTTGCACATGTCTAGAAGGTTTTTTCCATTCCCACAATATTACTAAACTATTTTCAGGATAATGGGAGAGTTCTACCTGATATTTCTCAGTGCTGCTGAGATTCACAATGAATACTGTCTCACTGATGCTGGATAAAAATTATGTACAGGTAGTCTAGTATATAAGTAGATAGTTTATACTTTTGATTTCTTGGTATGATAGTCCAGTGCACTGTTAATATGTGTCATTATGACCTTGAAGGGATCTAGAAAGCATATCTTTGCCCCTGGGAATTTGGGATGCCGCTACCAAGGTTTTCCATGATGATCCAGACTTTGGTAGCCACTGAAGGCAAACCAGAAGCACATGAAGATAAGTTGAGGAGTGGTGTTTTGGATGAGTTAAAAATGATTGGATGATACATCCTGCAGGTACTGCTAAGTCCAGTGATTTTATCAAAATCTGGATCAACGTTTGGGTGGACAGTATTATTAATATATGTTTTGGATGAAGTAATGGAGGAAACTTTAAGATTTCATTCACTGTGATACCTTCTCAACAATGAATATGAGACAACATGAGTGAAGATAACACACCTAAGAAAAAGGAGGAAGGACCAAGCACTGAACCCTGCGGGTCCCCTGCAGTCAAGTTCTATTGTGATTGGAGATAGGCTGTCCAAGACAACCAGTATGACTTGCATGCAAAGTGATCTCCATAGACTGCATAATATTTGAAAGAGCTGAAGTCCAAATTAAACCGAAATGTCTTGGTACGGGGCCACATTTAACATAGTCTGTCAGTCTTGTTAGTACAAAAACTTAAACTGCAATATTCCTGTTCTGAATTTTCCACTGAAGCTAACTCATTTGCAAAAGCCCAAAAGGGGAGAGAAGGCAGTAGATCTAATTTCTCTCCACTACAGGGCTTTGCTGCCTCATTTCACCTTGTGCCCCTGCCCGTTGGGCCCAGTACTGCTTGTTTTGCTGCCCACTATGCTGACTCAGCAGTGTGAATTACAGGCTTTAGGGGGAAACAGCAGAACATAAGCAGGGTCCACAGGGCCACTGTAACATCTGAAATGCTATTCTGCAGGCTTTGTGTCACACAGTAATGACCACAGAGACTCAGTGACATGGGTGGGTACTTTGGTTTGCTTCTTTTTACACTACAAAATATCCTTCCCATTCGAGAGATCTAGAGAAAACCAGACATACAATCAAGTCCACGCTTGCCATTTGATCAACCTTATCTGATACAGTCTTGAAAATCTACAGCACAGGTCATGATACTGTATTCACTACTAGATCACAGCCAAATTATTTCCTTATATTAGAAGATTTAAAAACATCTATTTACATTTTATACAGTAAGATTAACATTTTGCATTCATGTTGCTTTCTTTCTAACCAAGACACTACTGTCAACAAGACAAGCGTTAAAATTCAGCTAATAATGTAATTCCTCACTTGTTATTTAGTTTTAGGCTACTTCCTACTGAGTGTCTTGTAAAGAAAATGAGCTTTGGTATTTTTACAAGTAGTCTAACTTTCCGTGGTGCAGTTCTCACATCCGAGTTTGCTTGCAGCATTGAGTTTAAAAACAAAAATGTTTTCTGCTTAATGCATTAGAAGGTGAAGTGCAGCATTTAATGACGGCTGCTATGCTGCATGCTCAACTACTGGTGTTCTGCTCTGTGCAGGCCTCTGAATTTGGTCCAGAGGCCTGTATTTGTTTGCCACAACATGTCCCTCCCTCCATTCTTACTGTATATTTGGTCTGAATCCAAGTAAGAGTCCTATGTGTTATTGCACATTTTGCTTTTGCTTTTTAGTGATCTCCGTCTAAGGGGGTTAGGGTTAGAGGAAGATGGGTATGCTGGCTTTAGCATCATCAAGCGTATACCTGGGAAGACTCTCTAACCAAACGCCATGCTCCATGCAGAGGGAGGTACCCATACATGTGGGTACAGCATGTCTACAGTTGTCAGTCACATCCTGGTTGGCCTTCCCACTTTGCCTCCCACGCAGCCTTCTTGGTACTTTCACCGCCATTACATCATGCTTGGGTTCGCTCCTTCAACCCACACAGGCCGGTGCCTTCACTTTGCTTCCATCGTCAAACACCTTCAGTAATCTCAGATCATGTATCCTTCATATGGTACAAATCAAAGAGTTTCTTTTCATCTACATGTCCAGATGATGATCATGCAGCTAGCGAAAAGATGTTGTGAACTGAGGGAAAAGTACATAGAGCTGGAACACCTGTTTTACAAGTGCTCCATTAAAAAAAATATAGAGGCTTGAAACCGTGGTGGTGTTCCACCAACAGATTTAACGTGCTATGTATCATTATAGGTGTACCTTCTCATCTCCTTACCTAGCTTTCTTCACAGAGCTTGTTGGACATGTACAGTATGCTCTGCCTTGGTCAAAGTCCACTTCATACCCTCGGTGTTCTGTGTGTGATCCCTGTAAACTGCCAACAGCTCTAAATGTTCTTTTTTCCCTTCTATCACAGTCTGCACACTGAGTATATAAAAATCATAATTTTTTAGTCAGAATGCCTCTCTAAAGAGTAACAGATTTTTTTGTTTTACTTCTGATAGTTAGTTTGCAGTATGTAAGTTTGTGTCTTCACGGTGTATAAACAATAGAAAGATCCCAGTGTGTTTTAGATGAAAATGTCACAACAAGCAAACAAGAACGCAAACAGTTTTTTTCTGTTGCCAACAGCAGCTGTCAAAGAAGCATTTTTGCTGACTTGTTGACATACAAGGTTGCTGTCAGATGTGTGTGGAAATGGAAGCGAATATGAAAGGAAGGATGTGTGATGGTGAGGAGCTATGACTGATGATGCTTGGGCAGGAGAAAGACAGGACATAACATGAACTTTGTGAAGACCCTTGCAGTGGGGGGGGGGGTGACACAGGAAAAGATTAGCAAGAAAATGTGATACAATACACACATTTTCAGACCTATCTGTTGCACTGTGTATCTGTACTGTAAGTGCTGTAGGAACACTGTCAACATTTTGGGGGGTGGAATACTGTTGCCAGTATGAATTTTTTACAGTAAAACCCCAGAATAACATGATAAGTGAGGTGTAAAAAGTTCGTCCTTGTAAAATGTGTGGTCACCTTTTTGCAAGGTTAATAAAAAGTGTTTTTCAGTTTTTGTTTCAGTTACTGTGTGAAACGAAAAAGAAAAAAGTTCATATTTATTTGTTTTTAATTATTTGACAAGTTATTACAAACAAGAAATTCACATGACTCTATACACACACACGCACACACACACACTAACCATAATAATATTGTAATAGCCCTCTTTGACTGTGATGTTAGTGGTGTTATGAAAGGAGGACTCAGGAAACTGGACTGTGGGAACACAAGCTTTGTTTTTATCCCATATTTAAACACCTGCACTTACAAAGCACAACGATATGCCCGTACCAAATCGCTTGGGACACAGTAAACAGAGAGGATCAGCAGTCCCCCTGAAACTCCCTATAACTAGTAGACTCTAGTATTTACAAACATACAGCAGCAGTACATTGCAGTAGAGCCACCCCCCTATCCTGCTGTAATACAGATTACTCTAATTTGTCTTATTGCAGTGTGTGTTATTTTGTGGAGTTTTTTTCTGTACCTCCATCTTTTAAGAAGGCTGTGAGATATGGTTTCAGACCATTGCATACCTTGTTAGGAATTAGGCCTTAATTCAAGAATGAGGGACACTGAACCCCAGAACAGCAAATATGCATCCATATACATACACATGCATCTTTATGAAATGTACTAATACATATCCAATAAATATGCTGGTTGAACAAATAATATATATGTGTTCAAGTAGACACATGCTAATTCACAATGAGCAGAAACACATATACATCCACTAGCAGACATCTGCTCAAGTACAGGTACCATGGTACTACAGTATTCTATAATCCTACAGTAAGAGTTTAGGGAAGAATTTGCTAATCTTTCTGTTGCACTTGGAAAACCTAAATTAGAGTAGTGACTTTAAACCATTTATTGGAAGAAGCGCTGTGGCTGCATGTTTGTTAGTGTGAATATCGCACACATTGTAGTGTCGTCCCATCCGACCTTCCCAAGGATGACTTCCTTCATGATGTGATGGCAGTGGACAGGGGGCTGAGGGGGTAGCAGGAGAGATGCCAGCGAAGGCAGATGGTGAGTCTCTGACAGAAAGCGGCCGCGTGGTCTCGCTCGTTGCCGTGGCAGCAGGCAGCGCCCTGCAGCTGCAACTGTGGGCCTGAGGTGCACAGCTCTTCTTGACTCTGGTGCTCGCAGAAGGTCTGTAACATCAGGCTGTTGGGAGGACTACATTTAGTTAATGTCACAAAATAACCAGACGTTCTTTTATTAGTTTCTTTGTAAATGTAAAAACACAATTTACCATGTTAGTGTCCTTTATTCTTATGTGTGAAATCTGAGAAAAATCTGATATAAATGTATATAAATATGCATATTGAGAGAGGCTGGTATGGTGATGCACTGCTATAGGAGAGTCTGATCTCAGTGCTTGGGGTTTCAGCAGAACCCTCATATGAATCATTGAAATCCATCTACCCCCCCTCCCGGAGGCTCTGTTGCTTGTGTTTGTGCCCTATCAGAATGCCTCGCTGTTTCAGCATGGAGTGCTGCATTATTCAACACCCATTCAGGGCAGTGAAGGCGCTACCGCTCTGCTCCCATTCAAGCAGCTGTGGACGGTGCCCCATTTACTGTGTCGCCACGGCGCCACCACTGCGGGCTGCCCTTGGGTACCAAATAAATTGCCTTGCAATATCAGTATATAACTTTAACTTGGGGGAAAAGTTAATGAGATTTTTTTTCGTCTCACAATCAAAGTGAAATAACATTTTATGAAAATTTTTAAGCACATTTCATGTATTTTTTAAAATTTGGCTCTTGAACTAAAATCTCAACTGGGGCACAACCAAAGTGAAATTCAAGTATGCATTTCCAGGAAGTGTTCCTGTTACACATTTGTCATTTACATGCTTGGTGATGCTGCGGCAATTACACTGTTTGGTGACTTTGGTCGTTCCCTGGAGAACGTGGGAGCAGATTTGAAACTTACTTTCAGTGCCTGGTGCTGAGAAAACACGGCAGTGGTGCACCTTTCTTTCAGCAGCAGCTGACGGGTTTAAGGCAAAATATTTGGAAAAAGTTCTACCTGCTTGAAATTATGGACAAATGTGTGAACGAAGCATTTGTGTGTGGGCGGAGGGGGTATGAGCCAGTGAGAGACACGGGAAGGACACTGGAGGAACTGCCCATCATTTACCTCTTACTGCGACAACAGCCAATTGAAATGGCCAAGCATCGACCGTACCCCCAGGAAGCCTGGCCATGACGTGGTACAGCAGGAGAGCGAAGACAAATGCAATAATAGCCAGTTTCATTGTGAGCAGGGCTGGAGTACTGTGCTGGCAGGGAAAACAAAACAGACTTGTCAGGTCCCACCATCTTTGTGAGGAAAGTGCACTGAATTTTGGGCTACCTTCCCACCTTAAGTTGCTTGGCAGGTGCTTTTAGCCAGAAGGATGTGTGTAGCTTAGGGTTTTACTTAGGTTTCGTACAGCTGGATCATTCACAAGCTTATTTCAGACTGAATATCATTTTCATGGGTTTAACAGCAGGAGACCTTATGGGGCTTGAACCTCTAACCTCCATCTACTGTCAGACTGTGTGCTGCAGCGGAGCAATGAAAATCTCTTAGTCACTGTGTCTTTGAGAAAGACCTGCCACGGAGATGGAGTAATTTGAGTAAATGATGCAGGGGAATATTGCTCTTGGTTGCTTGAGGCCTTCGAGGAACCTGCCTGCTTCCACTAAACAAGCCTCTTCAGGACACAGTAGTACACGCAACATCTCACATTCATAAAATATGCATGGCACTGCATCTTCGGATCACGCTCCACAGTGCACATAAACAAGGAGCTTATATCCTTTAAATGAAGTCTCCGCTTGTAGGGTGGGGGCATCTTGTCAACACAGGGAAATGATGCGGTGCCGCAACAGATGGGCATGAGATAGACACCGTGATGTAAAATAGTGCAACTCTGTTGGTTTCTTGGAATCTGTTTATTACAAATACCTCCATCGTGACACATGGTTTTCGCCCCAAATGGGACTGCAAAAGGCAGAAACATTTTCAGATGTTTTTTAAACCAATTATTTAATTATTAAAAAAGAAAGAAAAAATGCTGGTCTCTAATTGAAACTGCAGTGCAAAGATAAAAGGGAAGAGGCAAAAGAAGCCAGGAAGACTAGAACTGAAACAAGCAATTAAAGGGATTAACACCTGCTTGGAGCCAATTAATCCTAATCCTGTGTTAGCCTCTTTGATTTTGCACCTGAGGGGCTTACACACCTGTGGGACCAATGCGTTCGATGCCGGGACTCGGTGCAAGCGACAGGTTTGAGGGGATGCTGACACCAACCACAGGGTCAGCAGAGAGAGCTGTGTACATAGCAGGATGTCATGGCGATCGCGTCAAACTCAGAAGGACCACAGCCAACCTTATTTCCGCAGCCTGATGGAACAGCACATAAGTCCCCCCCCGAACGTCCGCTAGCGTCTTTCCCAACTAGAGCATCTCCATTTCCGCCTTTCTGCCCTCCTGCCCCCTCTCTTATTGCCCTTGTTTCCTCTTCCGCATAATCATAGCTTTCACTCTCTGTAGCCTGTTCCTTTACAGCAGACAAGGAGGTTTTCCTTTTCGATTTTGTTCTTGCATGCACCCTTCCTGTCTTTTCCTTTTCCCTGAGTGAGCAACAAATGTACTTCTTCACCCCCCCCCCAGTCCTTTTGATGTTCTCCCTTTAACCCCCCTCCTTCCACCCTACAGCCCTCCAATTCTACACTTTTATATTAGGCATAATACACATTAGAAGTCTTTTTTTCAGGGAAGATTTATTAGCCAAGGCAGAAGGAACTGTAATGAGCTTACGCAAGGCTTGAGGTTAGTATTAAAGTCTTTGGGTTTGATAATAAGCGTTTGAGAGAGGGAAAAAGCCCTCTTTTGTGGGTGTGAAAAAACAGGCCATAGGAGGTAATGGCCATGAAGTGTTTCCAACACAGCGATGGCATTATTTGCACTAAAGCGACTGAGTGCTGACCACTTGGGCCATGGTGTCTGTGCTTCGGTGACTGTGCTGCGATCATGGCTGAAGCACACACTCTGGAGGTGGGTGTATGTTTAGACCTGGTGGAGGCATTCCTGCTTTGCTCAGCTCACCACTGGTGGTTCTGCAAAGAGGCTGAGGACTCAGAGGACAACAGCTCCCATCTCATGGTCCTACCTCTGTGTGTCAAACCTTCAACCCCCAGTTCTGCATTAAAGGGTCCCTGCTGGGTGATATCGATTATGATGCTTGAATCAATCAGTGCCTTTTATCATACCTTTACCATTGTCTATCATTGTTTCCTTCCAGGAGCTCAAGGTCTGAGTGCACTGTATGCTGATAGTGACATGAATGCATTTGAAACAGAATGAGAAATGAAAAGGAAATGTGTGGGAGACATGGGATGCAGTGAAGAACACAAAGGGGCTGCTGGGTGGTGGGCTTGCAAATGAGGAGCTCATCTGGGTGGCTCTGACCACAGGGATACCAGCACCTTCCCACACACAAACGTACAGTCACTGTCTTGCATAAATTCACGTGAGCACCCTTTCATGTGCCACTTTTACACACACACACACCCTTACAGACCTAGTGGCTTGGCATCCTCACAGTCTTGTCAATAATTGCATGGTTTGGGCCACACAGATTTCTGTTCTAGTGAGCACAATGCAGCTCATCCCCTTGTTATTGATTTCCCTCTTCTATACCCCCCTTCTTTCTGGTGCAGAGATTAAACCCAACTGCTTCTTAACTGCCATGTTGATTTAAACAATATGTCTGTGTCTGATTCATCTGCATCCAGCCCTGGTGAATTATTAAAGGCAACGGCAGCTCTCAAGCAAAGGTCCCTTCTTTACATAGCCTCCTTTGTGGAACTTTGGGTTGGGGTGCAGCCTTTGTGGATAAACAAGCTCATGTTCATTATGGTAATTGGCAGTGCTAGATGTCAGAGATGCAGTTGGTGGGAAAAAGGCTGAAATATAATGGTGCCTTTCTCATTACTCGGAACAAGAACTGTGATCTTCATAAAGAGGTGGTTTTACTGTTGGCGATGTTAACATGAGGAAAGTAAGATATCAGCTACGGGGAATATATAACTGTTCCGGGAGTTGTCTCTGTCGCCAAAAGCAGTAATGGGGAATTTTTTTTATCACTTTGTTTCCACTTTCTGAGTGCAGTTCTGTGTGAGCAACATATTTCTGTGTTGGTCTGAAATCAGTGAGGAGCCTGAATAACAAGTGACAGGATAGAGGAAATGTGTCGATCAGCTTAAAAAGGAGTTCAGACATTCTGGTTTGAGAGACCGTGCTAACCAGCAACCCGCTGGTGCTCTGGGGCATTGGTAACAGATGAGAGCAGCTAAGGTGTGGGTATGTGTGTGTTATGTTCATGGTAATGTGGGAAAAAGTACTGAAGGGTATATTCTAGATTTAGTAATAAAAAACAGGGGCTGTGTTATTGCCCTCAAGATACGATGAGAAAATGACATGATTTAACACGGCCACATGAGAGTCTCAGACCACCAGCATCTCAGTCTCCATGCCAAGCATAATCTTGAAGACAGGAAGGGGAGGAGGATCTTAGTGATACCTTCAGTGGAGACCCCTGTCCAAGGCTACATCCTGATATTTCTGTGTGCATAAACTCATTGTTATGATGTTTTCATAAAAAATGTGTTTATTAGACATCTAGGAAAAAGACAGACTTTTACAAACTAAACATGCACATAACAAATATAATACAGATGGTCCCTGAGTTATGATGATCTGACATGTTTTTTCGACATTACAATAGTCCGATAGCAATGTACATTCAGTAGAAACCGTACTTTGAATTTTGATCTCCCCCGGGCAAGCGATATGGGGTGCGATACTCTCTCATGATGCTGGTCAGCGGCACGTCTCACAGTTGCTAGTGTATATAACCGATACTGTACAGCGTTCTGTGTTGCCAGCATATTTTTGAATACCCCCTCATATTTCACGGTTTGCTTTATGCATCTATCATGTGTACAAAACACCCATCTGTGTCTGTGTCTTCTGAAAGCGACATGAAAGCCTGTAATGACTTTTAAAGTAGGCTAAGCTATAATGTTTGGTAGGTGTTATGGTGGGGTTGGTGGAAACAGTTGCAAGACACCACAATAATAAGTTTAAGTTCCATTAAACTCTTTACTGAGTGTTGTTTGTTTCCATCAAAGAGTGTTGCCGTTAGCTGGGAGCTAGCGTTAAATATTAGCGATTGGCAGTAAACAAAAATGGAAGATGCCACAATTCAAAATAAATAAAATACAAAGTTTTAGCAAGATAGAGGTTGCAGGAGAGTTCACAAAGGGCAGCGGAAACTGAACACTGACAGGAAGTCAGGGTAGGAACCAAATTCTGTCCATGATTGGTTCCTATGCCAGTCAATGCTCAGTCTGAAGACGGGGGCGGAGAGACCACCTACGTTCTGTTGCTGAAGTGGCCACGGGCACGACAGTGGGTTAGGTGTATTAAATACTTTTCCGACTTAACATAGTTTGAACTTACAATGGGTTTATTGGAACATAACCCTATCGTAAGATGGGGACCATCTATATTGTCAAATTAATATTTGACAGTGATGTTGGCGGATTACAAAAAGAAGGAGTAAGAGGCTAGATCTTTATTTCTCGCTGGTATATGTTCATGTCCATTTACTGTGACAGTTTGCCATGTACCAAGAGAATAACTGATAACTGCAGTATTACTGATGGTCATGTTTTGCAATGGCTAAGGACATTATAACATTGTAAAGATACTTTGTACTGGCAAGTATATTACATCAAGGTTTTCAATGGAAATGGAAAGCTCAGTTTGCAGTTGCACAAGAAGTTAAGTTTGTTAAAAATAGTTACGTTATGGTAACTCGTTTCAGTGTGATGTACAACAAACCAGCATGTAACCTAAGGAGAAAGCTACATGCAATCTAGCTGGAATCAGCTGTTTGCCATGGATACAGCGGTGGAGAGTGGAGAACACTTTGGGGGATTTGTGGCTTGATCGGATGTCAGAAAAGGTCATCTGTTCTATGTAATTTGTCCCTAAATCTAATTGCAGGCAGTTTGTCTTGAGAGGCCTGGCCCAAAGCGTGGGCTTCTGTTTCTGTTTGTGAGGTCCTGCTATTGAAGTCTGTCGTCTTCCTTTTACTTTGTAGGTTCACTGAGTTCAGTCAGTCTTCATCTCTCTTTCACTCTGTATTGACTTGTGTCGCATAGCCACCATCCTCTGGGAACGAATGATGCAAAGAAGGAGGTCTGTCTAATTTGGAATGATCCCTTCTTGTTGATTGCTGGCAGGACCATCATCCCATCCTAGAGGTCGGCGGTCTGACCTGACTCTCCAGAGGGACCAGGGGAGTCACTATTTATCTTGATCTGAAGAGGACCAGGGACTGTAATGGGAAAGGGGAGCAAAAGGCACCAGTGGGCTATATTTGGCAGAATCTGCAGCTTCTTCTTGTGCACTCTAGCTTGTAAAAGAGCAGAGATGCCATATTTCAATGCCCCATTCTGTGGTTGTTTGTATCTTCATGTATATATTTGTACAAGGAAAGATCCCCGTCCATTTTTATTTGTATAATATTTGAAGTGTGTATAGGAACATTTATGCTTGCCCAAGATTGTGTCATTACATGTGCATGTGATTCCGTGTACGTGCATGCGAAAGAAATGTTGTGAGTATCGGTGAGCGTGTAGGTAGCGGGATGGCTCGTGTGTTTTCGTGCGGGTGTATGTTTGTGTCTGAGACAGGAGCTGTGCTCTGCAGATAGAAACTGTGTGACTGCGAGATAGGCGCTGGCTCATTAATTAGGATCGCTCATTATCCCCCCGTGGGCCGCAGCCGCTCCATCAAGGCCCAGACGTGAGCGCAGCAGCGTGCGCTACTCACCAAGCCGACTTGGGGAGAGAACCTGACACGGCTTCATCAAAAGAGTCACGCGCACTTCAAAGGAACTGCTGCCACATGATCATTAGACATATTAGTCATGAGATGTAGCATCAAAGACTGTAGCAGGTTAAAGCTTCATTTTGTGCCGCGGAAATAAAATCATTCCTTCCACCTTTGTATGTCAGCCATTCGACGCATTAATAATAAATGTTATTTCAGGAATTACATGCTGATGTAATTAGTTGAATGCGAAAAGCTACCTATTGGTAATGTTTTCTGCTCACAAAGCATTCATCATCTGGGTCAGAGATCACATTAAATTCCATGTTGTACAATATTTAACTGCAGAGGCTGCGTATGGCTTGTGACTCTTAAACCTAGAACAGAGGAATTAAATATGTATAATACAGTTGCAGTGTTTCTTCATGGTCAGATAGTAAAAGATTCCCTTTAGCGGGAATTCCCTTTTACTTTGTCTGCCGGGGGTTTTAAAAGGGATGGGTGGGTGAGAATGTGACTGCTGAGCAGAATGTCACCTAACAGTACTACTACTGCCCAGCGTGATACCCCCTGTTGAGTAGCTCTGGGCCTAGGGCAGTGCTGTTTGTCTTTCACATTTTTCAGCAGCAATGCCAGCAGTCACCATTATAGAGGAATGTGAGCTGCACTCTCACCTTCTATCATTACATCACATTTACCATTGCAGAGAGAACTTTACTTCACCCTCTGTGTTACTGTTGCCACAGTCTCCATGGCTGTCCAAAAACCCTGTGACAGATACAGCTTTACTCGTGCAGATTAGGGGCTAAATGGGTGGTAGACAAGACTTGTTTCACTGGCTCCTGCTTATTGCCAAACCACCTCTGTTACTGTCATCTAAGTCCTCTCCACCCATACACACACAAATACACACAGTGCCCAGGCCTTTCGAAGGCACGTTGGCAAGGATGATGGGAGGACATGGGACTTTCAACCAGCTCAATAATGGAAAATTTGAAATCTAAGTGTAGCCCGAAGGCTGAAATCTTGATTTCCTTTGCACCCCTGCTTGGGAAAGCAGATTCCGCAAGGCTGGGATGTTGTATCTGTGCTCAGAGGGGTGGAGTAGCCCTGCACCGACACCTGAGGGACACTCTTTGGGGTTTGGGGTCCATTGCTGAGTTATACAAGCTAAATATTACCTTCTCCTCCATAACCTCAACATGTTAGGGGTTTACGGTGTCCCTCCGTGTGGCTGAATCCCCATGCTGCGTTTACTTTGAAAGCTTCTTATCTGCTTTTGCTCTGAGGGACTTTGGCTGGACTTCGTTCTCCAGAATTATCTCACCACAGTAATTCAAGTATGTTAAGAGGTACGCATTCGGTAACCTTTCCTCTGTAAAATAAGTGACTTACTGTGTCTTTGCTGCTCTTGCAAAGTCTCCAGGAGGATTGTCTAGTGTGACTAAGTGGTCCTCAGCACATGAAGTATGATGGTGCACAAGAACACAGTCCTGGGTGCTCCCATGCCTGTGAATCGAGGAAAAAAAAGTGTCTGGGGACAGGCGCATCACCGTTTTCATGTGTCCTCCAGGCACTGGCTGAGAACACGGCAAGGGCATAATTAGGCACGTGCAAGAGCACCGGCTAATCCTCACCATTTGGCAGGGGCTCAGCGGGCGTCACTCCATCTTCTGGTTGTTGCCGGCCAAGCCACATCAAAGTCACCTCTGTCCACCAGCCGCTACTGCTGTGCCGGTGGCAGCAGCCAGTGTTTCAGGCTTGAGTGGCCTCTCTATTTCAGTTTACCAAAGTTTACAAGTGCAAGCAAAGCAGTTAAAGCAGGAATGGTATAAGAACAATGTTTGGAATCAGAGAAAGACAGACAGCTATTTGATGATGAAACTTGTAGTTTCCTCTGCTCTCCAGAACCCATCTCCCCACTTTTGTCAGCATAAAAAAAGTTTAAATGTTGCATAGCTCATGGTTAAAAAAAAAAAAAAAAAAGTATGAAATTTTACCAATTTACGCTGCTGGATTTGTCATGAAAGTGATTCAAGTGAAATAACTTTGAAGGGGGTGCAGCAAGACTTCCTCATGGGACTCTGGGCAGTTTGAGCTTTGTTCCTAAATTGATATGCTATATGCTGGACTTTGCAAAATGAGGAAATGATGAGTGCTTTGGTGTGCATTAAACAGGTGTAAACAGTTTTGAAGTTGGACAGTGCCTGAATACAATGGATAGTACTGCTGCCTCAGATTAGCTGGACGGTGCAACTAGATTGTGGGTTTGAACCATGCTCACTCTATGTAGAGTTTGCATGTTTTCACCATTTGGAATTCCTCCTGGTGGTCTGATTTCTGCTACAGTCCAAAGACATGTTTTTCAGGGTAATTGCTAACTCCAGAAATTGCCCATAGTTTGTGTGTGTGCATGTTATGCTGCTCTTCCACATAGATAAGTAAAGATCGTAGGAGGTTGTGTGCAAGTTGCCTTGGATAAAGGAGTCGGCTAAATACTACACATTAGTCTTTACATGCTGCTTTGGAGTAAATGAATAAATGTAAGTTGTTTGACAGTCTGTGTTAAGAGATTTAAGCCAGCAGGAGAACATGGGCAGAATCTTTCTCTTCTCGATAGGTGATAGTGTCACCTTGCAGATTAACACTTGAGGGACATGCAGTTCCCCAGACACCTCTTTGTCCCTGGCTAGCAGCTCTGCATAGCAGTTTATTGATGACTGCTGGAGCAGAAGACATCGAAGGAAAAGCTCTTTTAACAGCCTTGTGGCGCCTGCTGTGGTTCCACCTACCATATGGGCCCTTCTGGCCTCTTGATGCAATTGCTTTGTTAGCGTGACCTGCTTGGTGCTGAGCTGTCCTTCCATTGCCTTCATCCCCCTAACTCACTAGGGGGCCTTGCCATTACTCACGGTTAGACTGACTCATCACAGCCGAGGTCTGATTGGGATCGAACGTTTACATTTGAACCCAGCTCAAACTGGAGCAGCATAATAATTTATACTTGTGTGACATAACCCGTGTTGTAAATCAATCACAGGGGCACATCCTTTTGGTATCTAAAAATAAATCATATTTAGAACAAAATTTATCATGGTTACCAACTGAGCTGAAGAAAAATATCCGTGTTCAGTGTGTGTCATTTTACAAATGCAAACCAAAGGGAAGATGTACTCGGAGAATTTAAAAAATGACTATAGTGGCTTGTAAAAATTATATATCCATTTATTCATACGATGGGCGCATCATTCAGGAGAGTAGCATTTTTTGTTCTTTCCATACCCTTCCTTCCTTTTCATAATTAGAAACACAAATTCAATAACTTGCATAGACCCACAGTACATCCACGTACACCGTCAACCCTGAAAAGGTGCTTCCCAGCACCACAACTCTGATCCCCGGTTTAGTTCAGAGGGGTCATTGAACGCAACAAAAACAAAGTAAATATGGGATAAATACTGATGGGAACATTTAAGAAATAATGTCATTTAACTACGTGTGGGAAATTATGCTTAAAATAAGGCAACCAGGGAGAATTACTTTCTGCCCCACTGACACTCAACCAATAATTAAAGTAAATCCAATATCATTGGTGAAATAGAAGATTAAATACTATTATTAATAATTCATTTAACTGACATGTTTCACCAAAGTGGCGTGTGGTGTTAAGCTACTTTAAATTATTTAACCATTTATAGGGCTGTGTCCTTTGAGTGGAAGACAACAGCAGTATCCAATACACTACATGCTGTTGCCACACAGTGCCTCTATAGAGGAAGGCAGGCTGCAGGGTAAACTTCAGACCACTACTACTCTGCTAGGCTAACAGTTGTTGATAATAAGTGGTTTAAAATATAACATTAAAAGATAAGGTGGAAAAAATACAAAAAATATTACAAAGCACTATGTTAGCATTGGAATAGTCATGCATAACAGTTTTTTTTTTTTTTTTACCAGAAAGAAATCATTTTCTGGCATTTCAGTTAATTTTAGCTGGCATTATTCTCTCGAGATTGCCTAATCTTTTCCAGTAAAATGATGGTAATTTGAACTAGAGTTTACCTAATTGGGTGACTTTATGGAACAAATTAACCCCTTTCTGTGAGGAATGGGTGTATAACACTTTAATTTTTTATTTTATTCCCCTCATTATTTTGCAAAAATCCAGGATCAGCTATGTTACGTATGCAAACAAAGTAGTCTGTTTTGAACCGAGCTATTAGAACCCTATATCACAGGGCATCCTCAGTATTCTGTTTGAGTTCATCTTGATTTTGTGCTTGCGTACAGAACGTGTGCAAAAATTGGGGTTTCCTTTATTTTGTCCACTGCCTAGTTATTGTTTTTTTTTGGGAGTACTAGGGGCGTTCCTTCCGCGAATTGCCACCTCCCCTATAGTCTATGTCCAATTTATTTTTTCGATTGTCTCAAAGCCGATAGAGAGGAATGGCAGATAGATGTCACATCACGAGGCTTGTGGGAAACAGCTTGTCTTATCAACAGCATGATTGGATCTCCTGGCAAACTGCCCCAGTTAAAGAGCCTAGCAGCTGGATGAGAAGTTGCAAACATGCTTCTTCCTTTATTGCTGGACCCAAATATCACCAGGCAACCACTTTAGAGGCTGATAGAGATGGGCATGTGCTCTCAAGTGGGTGGATCACAGATTGTGCTTCAGTGATCCTGTCCTACTTTATTTAACATTCTCATGATACATGTTCCTTTCCTGGTTTTCATTTTGGGTGACATATGAGCTCCTAACCTTCACTAGTGCCCTCTTATAGAACCACCTGCTAGCTTGACACTCCTGTGGTTCCTGCTGAGGCATGTGTGTTTTATGTGTTTTAATAACAAATTTTGCTACATGAAATCCTTAAAGCACTACCTTCCTAGGGAATATACTATCTCACTGTAGTACTACTGCAGACAGAAGCCAGCGGGAAAACAATAGGGTGGGGGGAAAAAAAAAACGGTCCTTGTGTTACAGTAAAAGTCCATATAGACATTTGATGGTGGAGTACAGGTGAAGTTGCATAATGAAAAGATAACTTTACTGGCCAAGCACATTTGGACATACATGGAATTTCACATAGTGGCAGAGCAACATTAAACCAATAGACTATGAAGCTTGAAGAAAATGCAGTAAAATTATAGTCCACCCTTTTAGTTTTTCAGACTATATGCTGGAGGAACTGTCTAGATGTGGGAAAAGTCTGTGAAGTCAAAAGCACAATTTAAGTGTTTTTTCCTATGATGCAATGTGATACTGCACTATGAGCGCTTTCATAACCTAATATAATGTGTAATGAACATGTAATGGGCCTAATAAAATGAAATAGTCAGCACTGCAATAGAAACCTACAGTACAGTCAATTATATGCAAAAAGCAGTGAGTAAGGTGCCCGTGCTGCTCCATCAGAATGCTGCTACAAGGTGACTACACTGCCTTCATGGAACTGGCAGTGGAGATGACTGGATGGTTTGTTTAAAACACTATTTTAGGTTTATTTTTTCGAAAAAGCTAAAATATGGAGAAAAAAATTGTCGTACTATTCTTGAAAACAAGTCTTTCCGATTTTTTTTTGCCATTTTTCTATTTTTTGTAATGATCTGTACGGTCCATAAAATACTAAATTAAGGATAGACTGTAGTACGAATTATTTACAGGAATGTCATAGTGTATATACTCTATGTAATATGACTATAGAAGTGGAAATAGTGGTAATAAATCTAAATAGGTGTAACGATTGACATTTTAATGAAAATATTTGATATATAGTTTGTTAGCAGTACAAAGTCTGCAGGACAAAGTGTGGTATGGATTATGTGCACTTTTGAGGTTAATATGGGACACGATGGATAAATGTCACCACATGTCATGTACTGCAGTGCACAGAGTCTCATAGGTTTCAAGAAAATGATGGAACTTCCATGACACTCAGCATCCAGGCTAACCCACACTCCCACCATCCTCCACTTTAGCATGTGTTGCATGCAGACCCCCTTTGTGACCTCAGCAGGAACCGCAAAGCCTCTCTCCTAATGGGTCTGTCACCACTTGTGTGCCATTCCTGCCCTCTGAAATAGGATATGGAGATATTATTGTCACCAGATTGAGACGATTCGGCCTCAAACGGGGAGACTGAAGGGCTCGGCTAAAATCCGTTAAGAACCTCAAGCCAAAGTAAACAGCGAATGGAATGCACCTTGAAAGGCAGAGGTGGTGCAAATAGAGCAGATGAAGCAGGTGTTACACTAAGCTCGCTCTGCCGAGGGAGGGTGCCGACTCGCTGCTTACAACAGAAGGACATCTGATGACAGAAGGTCCCTCTGTGTTGAAGCCCCAGCTCCTCGCGGCTCCAAGCTCACGGAATTCCCAGAGGCCTCACAATGCGCTTACGACGGCTTGTTCTGTCGACATCTATCTAATTGCAGAAATGTCACCCCGTCCTTCACTCCAGCCTGCCTGACAAACATTTAAAAGGGGTATAACCTAGCCATGGGCTGTATCATCGTTTTCCTCACATAGCACTTTTGTAGATTTGCTGTTAAGCGGCAGTTGTCTCCTCAAAATATTGCATGTTAATAAGAGAATGTGACTAGCTTGGCTCCTCACTGTCTCACTGCGTTCAGCATTTGATCCTTCTTTCCTGTCCTTGGTGTAACCTCCACCTGCCTGTTTCTGGGCCTCCTCTCCCCAAACACACACCTCAAGAACCAGGCTGTGGAACTTGCTTCTTCCCAACATCAGGTCTGCCTTCTAAAGACCCATCTCCTTATTTACCTTCCTGGAAGTGAGCAACCATTGTGTGCTGCTTAAATGGTACTCGCGATTTTTCTTGTTCTCCAGGAGCATTGCTCTTCTGCATCAGCTGTGCTTGGCCTTTAGCCGCTGCTGCGTTCACTTCGTAAGTTTCTTTTATTAAAAGATTGCGCAGCTCTCTTCTATTTTGATCTTGCAGTACTTCAAAATATTTCATCTTAAATGAATCATTCACTTTATTATTGTTATTAGTAATTATAATAATCATAATCTGATTTTCGAAGATCAGAATCATAAATACAGGTCTAGCACAGTCAATGGCCACAGCATTATTGCCTTTCTTCTCCTCTGTGGTGTTGATGTGGGCTCCACATAGACTGTACGTCTCTACACATATTTTCCATATTTTCCACGTGGACGCGCGCAAGGCGGCAGGGAAGGGGGGTAGGGGTGGCGACGGGGACGGCGCTACGACCCGGCAGCTCGCTCACGGTGCGCGCTCCCGACGGTCGTGTGAAGGAGCGCGGACAAGCGCGCAGCAGGGGAAGTCGCCTACGTTGTGTTCTCCACTCCACTTTCTCCCTGCGCCGTTTCTCGTACAAATTCCTCGGATTTTTGCAGCCTTTTTTTTTTTTTCTTTTTTGTTTCCTCTTCGGAAATAAGCAGTTCGCGGTGGGAATTAACGGGAGAGGAACTGCGAGCTGCAGGGGAACCCGAGACGCCCGCGTGCGGATGGGAATACGGGTCACTTCCAAATTGTGCGCATTTTCCACGGCGGAGGGAGGGGAAGACAAACAAACAAGAAACTGAGTCCGCGCTTTGCAGACGGCGGTGCCGTGAGCGTTTTTGCGTGTCAAACGCTTTTGGAGAAGGGAGCCATGAACTCAAGTGGATAACGGTGCTTTTTCCGCTACTTTTTTTTTTTTTTTTTTTTTTTTTTGCCGTTGTCCGAGGTTTCGCGAAGTTCTCCGGCGAAGAGCGGTGCGACGCGAGCTGACAGCGGACACTTCTGGTGGTTTTCGGTGTCTTTTCGCTCTTTTTTGTTTTGACTGTTTGGTGAGATGTCCGCAGCTCGGCACCGCCGCCTGTGACTGCCTTCTGCCTGCGGTTCGGACCCGACGCCGTGTGCCATGATCCTGGGCGCCGCAGCAGCAGCTTCCCTGTCAGCGTCGCACTGATCGTTCTTCCGCTCGTTTGATTCGCGTGTTTGCCCAAGGGCAGCGGCGTTGGGCTCGTCCACGCGGCGCAGCGTGGCTCCTCCGCGGGGGGCCATGCTGTGACAGAGCCGCTCTCCGGCACTATGAGCCGCACTTCTCCGCCTCCATAACACCTTAATGCTCTGCTTTTCTGCTTTACAAATATGATGAAATGGCAGCCCCGGAAGAAGGTAAGCAGTGCTCTTGGCCGTCTTTTTTGTTTCCTGTTTGACCACAGTGAAGTCCTTCTGTTGGCCAGGTGGCCATTTAACTCCTGTAACCCTCACAGTTCTTACCAACCCGGTCTGCAGGTACAAACTTGCACCGCGTTAGCAGCGGGACGTGCGTGCTGTTCCTTTTTTGATCAGATCACTGTTTATTTCGGCTCAGTGGAGTGAGCGACATTGCTTTCGGGCGAAGTTTTACCACCACATTGAGGGATTGCTGTCACTTTACCTCCAGTGTAGACCTGACACATGGGCGTGTTTGTTATGAACCCATTTTTTTTTGTTTGTTTAACTGTGCGGAGGTGAATGAGGGGATTCGAAGAACTGTCAGCGCGTACACGGGGGAGGGCATGTGGGGGCGTGGTCCACGGTCCAGGTCCGCGTTGCCAAGCTGCCCTAGCAGTTCGGCTCCTCACCTGGGAGGACTCCAGTGCAGTCTCCCAAACACTTTGTCCCGCACGATCCCCTAGCCCCTCACCCCCTTTCCCCGGGGCGAGCATCTTCATCAGCGCGACTGCAGGAAGGTCCGTGCTCGAAGGCGGCGTGGAAAAGCTCGTGTGGCGCGTTAACTCCTTAAAAAGTTGCATTCATGCATAACTGTGGACTGACGGGCATGTTTGGCGGCACCTCGTTGGGGATGGAGGAGGCGGCCCCGTTCCAACGCCGCTGCTGTAAAAGCGCAGTATTTCATGGCAGTGTCACATCAAGGTTTACAGACTTTTGATTCATAAAACGGAACAATGTAATAAGCAATTTTGATGTAAAGAAATTTTAACACCCACCCTCGATCCCGTCAGTCAGACCTTGGATTTGTCCTGCTGTAGCCACGTCAGCCACCAGGGGGCAGGAATGAGGAGAAGTGGTACTTGCACCAGTTGAGGAGTCACACTGACTTCAACTGTGTGCCACATTCCTTTTTTTGCCCTGTCTGCACAAATGTACTTAATTGGTTATTCATTTCTGAAATATGCCTAATGAGGATAATTTTAGCCTCTGCAGTTGCCTGTATTACAAGATCTCCTGCAGATTTTAATAGTAAGTAAAGTTTTTCCATGTCATGGCTTTTTAAGCATTGCTTTTCAAAAAAACTGGAGCCTTAGATTGCCTTTAAAGCCAGATAAGAGCAGCTACCATTAATGGGTCCCAACTGTGTTTTGACACTGACCAGCCTGCTCTGATTGATCCAGCAGCCCCAGTCTGTTATGGCACCTGCTGTGTGCCAGGTTATGTTGGCATTCAGAAACACATCACATCCAGGGCTCTCTGGCCTTCTGCTCTCCACTGCAGGCCTGCTTCACAAGTGATGGTGGAGGGAAAGCCATGCTGAAATCTCCTCGAGTTCTGTACAGTCACCTCATCAAATGTGTGCAGGCTTCAGCGAAAACACCATGTTGCTCACCCTGCTTTAGGGTAGGGCAGACGCATGAAGAGTTGGGTATTTTACATGCCCAGGAGGATCTACCAATGCATATAGTAGTGGAACAAGTGAATGGAAAATACATTGATCAGCCACAATATTAAAACCACTGATAGGTAAAGTGAATAGCATTGATTATCTTGTTACAGTGACACCTGTGAAGGGGTGAGGAGGGGAGTATATTAGGCAGCAAGTGAATAGTCAGTTCTTGAAGTTGATGTGCTTGAAGCAGGAAAAATGGGCAAGCATGAGGATCTGAATGACTTTGACAAGGGCCAAATTGTGATGGTTAGACAACTGGGTCAGAGCATCTCCAAAACGGCAGGACTTGTGGGCTGTTCCCAGTACGCAGTGGTTAGTACCTACAGTACCAAAAGAGGTCTAAGGAAGGACAACTGGTGAATCGGTGACAGAGTCGTGGGTGCCCAAGGCTTATTGATTTGCGTGGGGAGAGAAGGCTAGCCTGTCTGGTCCAGTCTGAGTAGTCTAGAGCTACTGTAGCACTAATTGCTGAAAACCTTAATATTGGCCATGATAGAAAGATGTCAGAACACATAGTGCATTGCAGCTTGCTGTGCATGGGGCTGTGTCACCACAGACCGGCCAGAGTACCCATGCTGGCCCCTGTCCGCTGTCGGAAGCTCCTACAGTGGGCACATGTTCGTCAGAACTGGCCCATGGAGCAATGGAAGAAGGTGGCCTGGTCTGACGAATGACGTTTTCTTTTACATCATGTGGAATTTGTGCATGTCGTTTACCTGGGGAAGAGATGGCAGCAGGCTACACTATGGGAAGAAGGCAAGCCAGCCAGTGTAATGCTCTGGGCAATGTTCTACTGGGAAACCTGGGGTCCTGGCATTCATGTGGCTGTTACTTTGACATGTACCACCTATCTAAACACTATTGCAGACCACGTACACCCCTTCATGGCAACGGTATTCCTTGATGGCAACGGCCCTGCCACACCGCGAAAGTTGTTCAGAAATTGTTTGAGGAACATGACAAAGAGTTCAAGGTGTTGGCCTCCGAATTCCCCAGATCTCAGTCCAATCAATCATCTGTTGGGATGTGCTGGAAAAACTAGTCTGATCCACGGAGGCCCCACCTTGCAACTTACCGGACTTAAAGGATCTGCTGCTAACGTCTTGGTGCCAGATACCGCAAGACACCTTCAGAGGTCTTGTAGAGCCCATACCTTGATGGGTCAGAGCTGTTTTGGTGGCACGTGGGGGACCTACACAATATTAGGCAGCTGGTTTAATGTTGTAGCTGATTGGTGTCTGTTATCAGCTGTGTGTTTTTCATAATGCACAGTAAAGTGAATTTTTTAATTTAAAATTCCATTTTCTTGCAGAACTTATTAAACTGCATTACTCTATATTTCATGCAGCATTTTAGCTGTGCTATGATTTTATAAAAGGGGCTCACATTCACTGGAGCAATGTGACCTGTACTGAGAAGTTTTTATTGAACTTTTAGCAATATACCTGTGAGTGTCTGTGGTCACCCAGGTTAAGCCTTCACTAATATATTTATTTTGGCTTTGCGAACCATTGAACCAGTCTTGAGGGTGTATATATATTGTGGACATGGAAGTATTCTCATGAAAGAGTTTTATTGATGTGAGGAAATCCCTGCATCACTTCACTGTTTCTCACTGGTTTTTGGTGCAGGCTGCTACCTCCCACCCAGTCCCATAGTATCTCACACACCCACATATATAGAGTAACCTCTCTCATGGGCAAAATGCTGATTACAAAAGATTAAAAAAGGTCATGTACAACAGAGCTCCTGTGGCTGCCTTCTGACTTCTCAAAACAAACTCAATAATTTACAAGGTCTTCCCACCACCCTACAGCTCCTTTGACCTAGATTTTACCTGCATCTATCAGGACCCCCCTCCCTGGCACTCGCACACCCGTGGAAATCGATGCAGGAGTTCTGGCGAACGTTTATTGACTCTTCCCCCAGTGCCGGCTGTGCCGACTAATAATGGATTACACTAATAAGTTAAATACTCCGTGTGTGCAGTGATGAAGGCGCGGTTTCTTGTAGCAGAGAAGTCTTCATCTGTGACTGATGGCTTGGATTACCTTTCCTTGTCTCTGTATTTCTGTTGTTTGATTTTGAACATCATGGCTCTTCAGGCAGCTTATTACTGTGTGTCTGATGCAATTTAGATACTAGCTGTTTCCAAGTTTTACAAGAATGTCCAATAATTGACAGGTGAATGTCTTTTTCATATGTAAATACAGATATGCTAATATAAATTATGGCGGCGCAGTAAGTAGTGCTGCTGCCTCACAGTGCCTGGGCTGTTCGGGTGTCTCAATCCAGCTCCGTGTGTATGGAGTTTTCTTGCTCCGTTTTCCTCCTTTAGTCCAACGACGCATGTTTCAGGTTAATTGGTCCCTCTAAACTGCCTGTAGCGTGTGGCCACCCTGAAGATCAGGTGGTTGTCTTATGGCACAACCCTGACCAGGATAAAGTGGTTAAGAATAATGAATAATATGAATGATCTGTTACCTATCACCTAAGAATGGCTTGAGGGAGCAGTGGTGCAACACGTAGTACTGTCCCAGTTGAATGTTGGGACTGGTCTCCTCTCAGCCTTTGTGAAGTTTGTTTGTTCTTTCTCCGCTGATGTGGGTTTCTTTAAGTGCTCTGGTTTCTTCCCACAGTCTGGAGAAATAGGTTTCAAGGGTGTTTTTAACTAAACTGCCCGCAGTGCTCTATAAATGGGTAAATAACTGCCGGGGGGCTAGCGTCATTTTGGCTTGAAGAGTCACTCAGAAGACAACAGCAGATACTGAGGTCTCATTCTGTGATGCAATGGAGCTGCTGTGTTTCCCTTTAAGACCACCAGTATCCCTCTTTGTGTCATCATGAAGAGAAAATGTGAAGAATAACATGCTTGGAGCAACCTTGTTGTTTTTCCTCTAGTTTATATTGTTGGAAAAATGGTCCTTTTGTGGTTTGTTTCATGGCCAAAAAGGGATTGTGAAGAAAATGTGGAGGTTGGTAAGCTGGACTGTATGCTCTGTGATGTCAAGTGTAAGGCTCTCCACCCGGGCTGGTTTGGGGCAGCCTTAGCCAAAGAAGCTAGACGATGTGAACGAGTGGCCGTGGCCCCCATCACTTGTGATTTTCCTTCATCAGTGTCCCCATTTTGTTCCTTACTCTGGGGAATTTCTCACACATACACCTGTCGCCTTTTATTCTGCATCATTTGCGACATTTCTGCAAAGGTTATCTTTCTTCCTGGTGTTATACCAATCTTATTGTGTCAATCTTTGCTGGGAGCTTGGCACTTTGTTACAGGAGTGTAATAAATTCATAATGAAGGGAAATCCCACCAAATCCTATGATGGTGTCCAGGAAAGATTGGCTGCTGATGTGAAGGTCGTGGCCTCTGAAGCGAAACGTTGAAGTTGTGGGTGATCTTCACCTACCAGTATAACCTGCTTGCTCTGCTGATGGGGTGAAATGATTAATCCTTGGCTTACACAATGCTTTGGCTATTCTGCATGGGATAGTGCTGCACTTTGCCACAATTTTTATTTATTTTTTTTAACCATATTACGGGACAGTGGGGAAAGGCGGTGCCTCACAGCTCCTGAATTGCTCTTTCACGCACAAGTTTGAATAGCAAGTCCTATTCAGTTCAGTGTTTTTCTTACCATTATCTCCCTTATCCTTGGTGCTGTTATCTTAGCTTTGTACAGGGCACCTCTGTTTGCCTAATGGCCAAGAGAGAAAGAGAAGGTTGGGAAAGTGCACTAGACTTCTCATGAACCACAGGGGGTGGACATCACATTTAAGGAGTTGGAGTTCCTGATGCCATAGCACATTTTTAGCCCACCTGGGCCCAGCAGTGCAGTCTCCCTCCAGGAGCCTGGGTTTGAGGGGCTTCTGGGTAGTTGAGTTGAGAAGGGGGTCATTGTCCCTTCACTTCGAGCTGAAATTTATGAGCTTGTCCCACTTCAGTTTACCACCACCTGTGAGGGCTTGGGTGGTGCCAAGTGTGTGTGTCCATACTGCTGAATCTTGCTGTACTGTAATATTAATAGACTGAGCTCCTTCGTGAGCTGTTGGTCTTCTCAGCTTGAGACAGACAATTCAGTTGTCAGTGCATACAGGCTGCTGTGCCTTAGACCATTCTCTGTGAATGGCTTCTAGATAGTTAGATACATTCATACGTACATACATGAATGCTTTATTGGTTTTAAAGGAATTGCAAAAGATGTCACAACCACTCATACTGTGAAATGCATACAACCCAGAAGGTAAAAGTGTACAGTATGTCTATGTGTTTGATTCTAGATGGCCCAACGCACTAATCAGCATGAGGATAAAAAAGGCAGCGTTCAGCCGGATGTTGAAAAGGGAATGTAGGCCTTCTTTGGTTGTTTGCTTGATAAACTAGTACCATTCCTTTGGGAATAAGCTTCTCCTCCAGTTTATGAGTTGCATTATTTATTTTCTTAACAGCTGCTCTTTTTCAGGGTAACTAGGATTATGCATATAATCTGTTTATTTTGACAGAACTGGGATTCTATCAGAATGTAGGTTTTCCTCATATTATGCAGACTCAAAGTGCCATTGTCAGGAGTAATCAGCATGGCACCCATGCCAGGTTGATCATATTTATACATGGCACCCACCTCCGCCAAGGTTTTTTCCAGTAGAATGAGAAGAAGCCCAGAAATTCCTTGTGAGCCTTTGTGCTTGTAGACTGGGGCAGGGAAGCCATGTGCTGCAGACCAAGGGCCTCCCCACTGAGACTTTTCTCATGCTGGGTCAGTGACAGAGATTGCCCCTGGGGTGTGTGTCGGCATTAGGCAGGGTCCCGATCACTGTGCTTTTGTTGCTGCGTTGGCAGGTGTTGCCTTGGGGCAGAAGACCCCAGGAACCTGTGGGAGAGTAAAAAAAAAAGGCCTTTACTGAACTGCAGGGGGGAAGGTGAAACCATCAGTGTTCTGTTGCATATCTCTCACGTAGGCAATGTGTGACACCTATGACAGAAAAACCAGGAAACAGTGGTTTAAAACATACTTGCTGGACTCAAGCTCCTCATCAGAGTGCCTCTTAGACAAACCCTTGTGTACTGTCTGTTCAGTTAGTCTTGGTTTTTTTAAACACCAATTTGGCAATATGAGTAAACTGTACTATGGCGCTTCAAAGCCTGAGCAGTTGAAGGCATTTGGTTTCTATGCCCTTCCTTGTGGGGACAGGTGAAAGATCTGTGGAAAACTGTCACCCGTATTCGAGGTGCAAAGAAATTATGAATTGTGCAAAGAAAGATTTACACTGTCAGGGATTCCATCAGTGCTTGAATATTTGAAGGTAATGGTATGGGTTTACTGGAACTTCATGTCAAGGATGTCAGTCTCACTATGTAAGGAAACAACAACAGAAATCAGTGAGCGATAAATTTCACACCTCATTTAAACCATTTAGAGACAGGCACTGAGGCCTGGCAGTCCAGCAGGGTGTGGCTTGTGAGTAGTGTAGTAGAGCTGCTTTTAGGCTCGTCATATGGGGGTGATGATTTCCTTGTGTCCCAGCTCTCCCCCCATCACTGATGTTTGTAAAGAATACAGCTCAGAGCCGTAATAGGACAACGTGAGATACAGTGCATGCACTACAAGTATTCACTGCTGTACGCCTATAACCTACCAGGCAAGAGGGCTGCTAATACCTCCCAAATCCCCTCTTAAGTCAGTCGTGCCCATCGGGGCTCCTGCTTTCCAGCTGTTTGGCGGTTGTTAAGTCTGCTAGCCTCTCCACTGTTTCGCCAACTTGATGGCTCATGACCGGGAAACAATTCCATGGCTTTTGGCCTGTGCATTCAGCTTGTATATCAAGGGGTTGGAGAGCCAACCTACACTGTTGGGAAGGTGTGAAGCTGAGGAGGTGGGGGAATAGAATGATAGGATGTGTGTGTGAGCATTATACAGTCCCCTGACAGGTGTGGAGCAGCAGCTTCAGACACAAAGGGGTCCCTGCATGCTGACAAATGTACGTCACAGGCCTCCATCCCTGTGTAACAGCACTGCTGTGTGTCTTGCAGAGAACCTTCACTTCTTTCTTTTCTCTCTCTCTCTCTCTGTGTGTGTGTGTGTGTGTGTGTGTGTGTGTGTGTGTGTGTGTGTGTGTGTGTGTGTGTGTGTGTGAGAGACACAGAGAGAGAGAGAGATGAAACTCTGGATGGCAGATACCCAGGGGAAAGAAATGTGGCTCAAGGAAATTCCTGCTTGTCTATCAGTACTTAAAATTAAGAATTTCTCAAAACAAATATTTAAAAGACTGTGGAATGGAAAATGTAAGACTTACAATTTAATTGACTGTCCAAAGGTGAAATTTGAGTGAAGTCAAAAGTTTTCCACAACTACCATTCCAGCCTCTAGTAAATTTTTGATGTTCACTTGTAATGCAAAAGAGTAAATTACACAGAATGCCTGGGAAGAGAAATGCAGGTCACAACCCAGTCTGATATTTGAACATCGTTCTATCATCCCTCCCCCTTGGTACTACATCACAAAGTGGCATTTGACCCAGGGTGTGTCCAAACCACTACACCAGCCTGTGGCCCTCTAATGCTTTACTCATTAACTTCAGCAAAGCAAAAAATCCTTTGTGATATCCTAGCTTGGTTTGTCAGTAAATGTGCCAGATTTTTCCAAAGTTACAACCTTCCTACCAAATTATTTTGCTTAGTCATGTTAGTAACTTCATAACGTTGAAGGAAATATCAAACTGTTTCCATGGATCCTTGTAGTATGCGAGTCAGAGCAAATTCGTCTGTGCAAATGGGGTGTTTTCTATGCTGGTGCTATGAGGACCAGTGAGATGCATCCTGGCAAAGTATGTACACACACACGCACACACACACACACACACACACACTCAGAAGAGGACTCCCAAAGTGTCTCGCTGAGCAAAGGCTGCCTGCCTGCCTATCCTTTACACATAGATGTTTACCTTGCTTCCCTCAAACCTCTGCAGTGTTTTCCAATCCACTGTGCTGCACCTATTCATCAGCGTCTGTATCCGGAGGCGTGGAAGAATGGAACGAGTGAGAGGACAAGGGGACTGCTTGAGGACATAGTCTTCTCCCATCGTGGTCTCTGCCCATCTGCTTACATTCACCTTGAGCTGGAGCTGAAAAAATGACGGCTTCACACCAGCCCCAAAAAGTAATCTGTCACTTGGAGAAGTGGGGGTAACCAAGCGCTTCATAGCCTGTCCTGTAGTTTGAAATAAGGTTAATGATAGATGGAGATTTTCTTAAAGGACGTCCTGTCCCGCAGCTGACAATATTTGTATGGGTTCCTACGTGACTTATTTGAAAATAATCCATTTAGTTTGGTGTTGAAACTACAATAATGATGTTTTTGCTGCTGTGTTAACTCTGAGCATAGTTTTTCTGTGACCCATTTTGATGTGGCAGCAGTGTTGTGTTCAAGGGCAAAACAGCTATATAACATGAGCTGAAAAACCCAGTCCCTGAGTCCCAGTGCTGCAGTATATGCCCCTTTTTCATGGATGACATGGCTCTGACTCTCATGCTGCAAGGATTAATGCTTGGTGTTTTAATTTCATGTTTACTCTTAATGTTATGAAGCTGTTATAGATGTTGTAGCCTTACCAAAGTTTTGAGCATGTGATGGCAGACCATAATTTAAAGCACGTTTTCTTAATTTTACTGTATGCCCAGTGATACATACACCATTGAAGGCAGCAGGTGGTGCAGTGGTTAGAGCTACTCCCTTGTACTTAAAGAACCCTGGTTTTATACTGTGCCTACCTTGAAATGGTACAGGAAAAGTTGTATAAATGTGTACATCATTACCTAACTAACTCTAAATAAGTAATGAACGTGTACAAATTTCATAACTCCTCAGAAGGAACCTTCATGCTGGAAGTTGTATAATAAAAAATATTTTAAAATATAGCCAGCTAAGCTTGCTACCCATGGCAAAGTATCCTCCAGGAGAGGTGGGGATAGAGATTGCAATGTATGAAATTGAAGGAAAATATAGGCAAGACACTGAGTGAAAAGCGGAATGGCAGTTTGAGGCTGCTGCGCGTTCCATTCAGTGCAAATATGAATTGGCAACACTCCCACAGGCTGGGCCGTGGGTTAACTGGCGAGCATCCTGTTTCTAGTGTGCCACCGGAAAGGCGGTTGGAAGATTTGTTGTAGCCAGGATCAGGGTCCTGAATTACACCTTCATCCGAACCTGGTGAACAACTTCATTACTGGCTATTCTCACAGAACCCTTCACCTTTTCACTCATTATGTGGCAACAGCCTTTCCTATGGTACTTATAACCAGATGGAATCGGTTTAAACTGTAAGTACTGGTTTCCTGTCCACCTAACCTGTCACATATGTGGTTACACTAAGCAGTGTACAGTGCAAGATGCAGACTTACATATTAGTCCTCAAAAAATCAGCTTTATCAGACTAATTCACCTTTTTCACAGCAACTGAAAATCAAGTTAAACTCTTCATTAGATACTTGTATAGAATATGAAGTCAAAAGGAATCTAAGTAAAGAATATGTCAGCCACTTGCATTAGAGTATGAAATGAGGCATAGTTGTATATACGGTTTTGCTTGTATGCGTATGTGTGTATTTTTTTCCCCTCCCCTTTGGGCACTTACACTACTTGATTTTTACAGGTTGATAGATTGCTCATAATTGTATACGTTTCAATCAGCATGACTGATTTAATAATTTTCAATATTGATTTGGCACGTTTTTGTCACAGCTGGGAAGTGACAGCAGCAATTTCAGGTTAAATGAATGAGACAAGGAGCCACAGAGCTGAGATACTTGTTGCCTTCCTGAAATCCCATCAGCAATGGTCCACCATGTTTCGGGTCTCCCTGCCATCCCCGCTTTGTCTCTGAGGAACTCCTGTGTTGTATAAACGAAGTGCACTGTGTTCAGTGAAGCTGAATGTCAGAGACTTTAGCCAGACGCAGACACTCTCTCACTCACACAAAAGAGGTGTGCGGTGCACTGATCCACTGAGTCAACAGATTTATTCATTTACCTAATGCGCTATCCTAAAGAAACATTGAGCTACTTATACTTATTTACCCTTTAATAGAGCAGTGCAGCTTTTTTAAAGGATGCTACAGCAGGGGGTTGGATTCAAACTTACTGCAGGTCCTTTGTGTACAAGATGGCAGCACTAGCGGTTATGCTACCTGCTGCCCCTGTTGTTTCCTCCAGGTTTATCAAAAATGACCAGTTTACCTGTCTATGTCTTTAACCTCTGCACTACCTGCTGCTAATCTTCACCACTCATATCTGCAACAGATGATCAAGTTTGTGTAATACCCCCAAGCCACCCACTAGCATCATGAGGCAGCAGATCCACCGGTGGTTTGATCTGCTACCTGATGTCTTGCTGGCTTCTGTCTGCCTGGTCTGCTTTCACAGCCCCACATGAGCCTGGTTTGTCTCACATGGGCTATACTGTGTGCCATGAGTCACTCTTTTACAACTGGCTATAAAAGTGGCAGAAGGAGGAAATTTATGGGTTCATTTCTTTTCCTGAGTTGCGCATCACAGCCATCAGGGTCTATATATACATTTTATAATAGGACTTTATATGGAATACCTTCAAGTGGGTGACTTTCAGTGTATTTGACTAAACTTCTGTGGAGGTCCACAATGTGGGAGTGATTTGGTTTGCCCCACAGTACCCCAGTAGAAGGCGGTGGCAGTTGCTTGCAGCATGTGGCCTACGCAAAAGCATTCTGGGAGTTGAGAGGGTCTGATGCTTGCAAAGGGAAAGTAGTGTGTTTCAGCCCTACCCCGTCTTTCCTGTTCTGTGCCTTTCGTTTTGACTCAAAAGTGCTTTGACTTGTACTCATATTCCCAAAGCTGCCCATAATATGAATGTGCCTCTGACTGGTGAACATGCATCACAGCTCACTTGCTGATGCCTCTCGAGCACTGTGCAACCAGCAATCTGACTCATGCTTTGCACATTCCCCTCCCGGTTGTTCTCAGGTTCTGATATTACAGCACAAGATGCATGTTTTAGAATGCAAAAGGAAAAAGGTTAAAGTAAAGCGAGTACGTTTATTTCTTGCGCCGTCTTGCATTGTAGGCTCAGTTTTTCAGTGCATCTTTCATCTCAGTCCAGAGCATTAACAGCATTCATGACAGACAGCGTCACCTGGAGCCGGTGAATAGGGTGACACCATATGGTGAATCCGAAGTGGCTATGTTGTCACCGTTTTACAGGTACACTACTTCCTGACCTTTACTTTATGGTGTTATTCTGTACAAAATTTAATTGGAAAGCTGTAGAGGTCAGTCTTTTGTGAAATAAAGCCAGAATCTGTCAGCATTGCACTAACGCACACACACACTCCTACTTCCTTCTCCCCAACTCCTGGCAACGCTAATAAATTGCGCTGCCATTTTGTCTCAGTGGAGCCATGAAAAATGACTGGATGGAAGAGAGGGGGAAAGGACAGAGGGAGAAGCTTGGGGGAGGGGGAGTGCTGTACTGTTAGCATCTTTACTCTAGTAACACGGCGCCTGGGATGAGGGACACGCTCTGTACAGACACTGTTCAAGGCCAGCTATGGGGGTCAGAGGTCGTACTGTGACGTAAACCTTTAGCCTCAAATACGAACATCTGGAATGACTTCATGAAGGAGCTTCTCCAGTTCAGTTCAATAGGAAATAATGCATGGCTGTATTCGACTAGCCATTTTTAATTTTTTTTAAATTTTTTATTGCTTTCTATACAACGTTAGCGGCTGTGCTTGGCGTCCAGGGCAAGCCAAACACCTGTCTGCTTTGTTTTGACTGTAAAAGCCCCGCTAAGCAAGCGCATTGGCATGGAGAGCCGCACCCTCTGCATGCAGTAAATGCGCCCGTTTCTCCACTCCCAAGCTGCTGCCATTGCTGCTAAAGACACAATTACAACAAGAAGCGAGGAATTGCAATGCAATTTACAACATTTGTTAAACAAGTCTTGTGTGAAATTACCCATGCAATTGACATTCTGCATCTAATTTTGCATCCTCATTACAAAATATTAACAAAGACATCTTTAGATGTTTTCAGCGCAAGCTGAGGAGTGAGAGTGGTGTTGTGTTTACGTGAACGCGAGTGTTTGAACGCAGTGTCGCATTATAGAGGAAGCTCTTCATCCATATAAGTGGCACATATACTGTAATTTTTGGAGTTTTAGACATAGGATGAGGGTTGTAGAAGAATATAGAGAAATATGTGTTGGTTGAGACTCAGGTTTTGCTTTGGAGGGGAATGTTCTTGTTATAGAGAATGCTGTTGCTCAGCCTTTTATTCTAACTTCTTCTGCATCAGCACAACATTTGAGCACTCTTACCTTTTTTTCTAAACTGATTTAAATTGCTTGGAATAGATAGTTTTTTAAATCTCTTACTTCTTAAGAATGTCTTTCTTTTAGAACTGATACCAGAACATGGCACTCAAGTTCAGCTTCCCAGCCACAACTGAACCTCCTCATTTTCGAGGTGCAGGTCCTCAGTGAGCTGTCGGATCAGCATAACTGGGTGTAAATCGGTCTGAATGTTGACCTTCATTTCAGAGAACCAGTCAGCTTGGCATTTTGCAGCAGCTTTGATTTCAACAAAGGCCAGAACTCTGGATCCGAAGGGCAGCAAATAGTGCAAATTTTATATATTTTTTTTCTCTCCCACTCCAGCAGGATGGAAGCAGTGGGGGTAGTCGAGCGACCCGTGCCACTGACATTTACTGTGGCCGAATTGCTGTTTCAGTGCCACGCGCTCTAGGGAGCGGAGCCTAGCCTCCAGCCGGCACTACAGTTTAATGAAACATTTGGTCAGGTTTGTCGAAATTAGAGAAAGGCGATGGGGGGAAAAAATCCTCCAGCCTGTTTCTGGGAGACACGACGAAGAGAGGGAATGCTGTGTGGTTTATATGTAGGAGCAGGTGTTTCAAATGAAGCCAATTTAGCGCGTGCCAACACTGAGGCTGAACGCGGATCTCTGAAGCTATGAGGGCTCATTCGGCTCAGCTGCATTTTTTTTTTTGATCAAGCTCTCCCGTTGTTGTCTTGTTTTTGCACTGCAGCGTGTTTCTGACAGCTTCTGGAAATGGCTGCTCTAGCAGTTGGCTGCACATAAAGCAGTCCCATTTACAAGCAGAGAGCCATGCAGATTGCCTTAAGAGTAGCCTGTTCCAGGAGGTAAGCGCTGACGTGGTGTGTTCACTTTCATTCTTGCATTGGACGAGTCTACAAATTATTTCTTTGAGAGGACCTGACCATCATCTTACACCTGTTGTTGAATATTCAGCTTGTTTTTGTATATTAGATATACCAGTGTTCTAAAGAGCTAGGAAAGCGGCTCCAAGGGATGTGTAATGGTTCTGCTCATTGAAATAATTTTTACTGTAGGTTAACTTCTTAGCTAATGCTTCTATCCAAAGTGACTTAGCAATTGACTTGTTCATACAGCTGGGTGTTTTACTGGAGCAGTTCTGTCTTATGTTTCTGGCAATGGCAAGTGGGCTGGCCTTGACTGCTAAAAGTCTTTAACCACTTTCCTGCCTGCTGCAATAGTGAAATTGCACCTTTCTGATTTTCCGTTCTGTGTTGGTTCAGTGCACCCGTGTTGTTTCTTCTGATCTGCTTATCAGGAAAACCACAGCTGAGGTTTGGTAAAACAAGCTTTGTTGTCTGCATGTTGACTGTCCTCCTCATTCAGGCATTGTGGGTCCATCTTGGAACAGGTAGAGGAGATTGACAGGCAAAGAAATCAAGTGAGTTTTAACTTTACACCTCTGTTTCCCATTTCTGAAATGTAGACCTTAGATCATAGTCAGCAACACAGGCTATTATTGGACCAAGAGCCTGCAGGTGCAGCAGAGGTCATAAAAGCAGGGATGCCTGGCTTCGCCCGGTGTGGGTCTGCTGCTGCTCTAGGCCCCTTCTTGACAGACATGCCGTGCACGGTGATGCAGCTCGGTGATGTGGCCCGTTTATCAGCTCATCTTCCTGCCAGAGATTTCGTCCCACACCGTGCCGCCACTAAAGTACCAATCAGAGGGAAAATGGGCAGAAAAGTTTGTCGTGTCTTTCATGCGGACGCTTTGCATGTTTCACATCGCGTATTAGTTATCGACGCATCCTTTTGTTCATTTCGATCAACGTACATCTTAAGCGCTTTCCTGTTTGGGAAATTACTGTCAAATTATCGCATTTGAGCGCTCGGCTCCTTTCGGTTAAGTGACGGCGAATCCCTCGGGTGTTCAGCGAGGAGCAGGATTGGTTTTGGGGGGGAAACCTGATTAGAATATTGTTCAAGTTAATTAAAGCTCAGCCCCCCCCTTCTGTAATCTAATTATGGATTTTGGTTTTTTCCGCTTCTATCAGTAATAACTGCTTCAAGGAAGAAACCGGAATTTGCTGTCTTCAAGGCAGAGTTTTGGGCAGTAGCTGTAATTGAAGACAAAAGTGGTGGAGTATTCGTCAACAAAATGTTTTTGGTTTAGGACTGCAGCTATGACTAATCTGTTTAACACTTTTATTAAGGAAAATTGCCTAACTGGTGATTTTTTTATTTTTTTTTTTTGTTAAGAGTTAAGTCAACGTTGCACGCTTACCAGTGAGCTTTTGCTTGTAAAACATCGGATTTTTGCTTGTAGAAGAACGGAGGATTAGGAATGTCATTTCTGCCGAAATTCAGCTAAATGTGACCTTCTAGTAACTGAATATATTGCCGTTGTCAGTGTTATCAGTCTCTATCTGTCCTCTGAAATTAGGGAATGCTGCATACAAATAATTACAAGACAAGTCCAGTGCAGCCTGTGAACAACCAGTCTGGCCACCAAACACCTGTATGTTTGAGCTAATTCTGATGTGATGTGTTTCTGTGTGGATCGATATTGGCGTTCAGATTTTTTTTATTTTATTTTTTTTTAAAAATGCTTCTGTTGCTACAGTACAAGGGTACCTGACTTCTAGACCCAAAACTCAGCCATGTACTGTATATTCTAGTACAGCCTGTGCCCCGATATAAACCAAAGCCACAGACGAACCTTGATCACTTTGTTCGCTACTGATCGCTGTCGCTCGTTTTGCTTTTCCTGCTATGGGAGGTGTTTGCAAGATCCCGCTCTTGTAGACAAACACAGGATGTCTGCTGTCTCAGCCTGCCCTTCCCTTCTAAATTGTTTCCCTTTTTCTGAACTGCATCTGCTGATTTTACTACCGCGGCCCCTGTCCAACCGGCCCCCCGCAGCACTCTCATCATCTCAGCTGCTCCGAGGAGGCAGACGCAGTCTTATCTTTTCGTAGTGCGGAGGGGAGTGCAAAACGGTACCCCCCATCCCGTCTCTGTGCGAAGCCGGTCCGTACTTGAGCCCGCCTCTCAGACTGCCGAACCTCACTCTGCAGAGCACACAAAGCAGCGGATGTGAGCAAGCGGGTGGCGCCCCGGGTGCAAATTGGCTTGTTTTATGGTTTGCTTGCTCTCTCTGTACCTAGAGACTGACCTGCCAAGAAAGCACAGTGGCACTGTACTGGATCCTACTGTATGTTTTTCACTGGCCATCTGCACAGGGTCTTGAGGAAAAATACCAAAGTAATAAACCAACAGGTACAATTTCTCTGTTCTGCTTTTTACCAGATGTAAGAAAAGAGTGACAGTGGTGAAAAGTAAGGGCTGAGTACAGGTGATGGATTAGGTCTTGTCTCCCCTCTGGTACTTGTCCACCAGAGGAGCTGTCCAACACTTCAGCCCCAATATGTAATATATGTATATATATTTTTTTGTATATCAGCTTCTTTTCAAAAATAATCCCACAGACAGACTTATTTGAAAGACACTAGTTTCTGTCAATGGTTTAAGCCAACAATGAGATCTTTACATCATATTAAACTAAGGATGCAGACAGAAGCTTTAACTCTGCAAAGGTTTAATTTGAGCACATTTGGCACATTTATTTTATCCGATATAACTACACGGTAGCTAAAAATCACTGGTGTCATTCTACTTAGTGTAAATTTTGCAAATTGAGGCCAACATAGCAGGCGAATTGGCTGCACAAATATTCTTGTCAATTAAGACTCGGCTTTGATATTTTAAACTTTAATAAATGGGAAATTTGTGGTTGCAATTAGCACAAACATTCTGGCAGTCATAGTGGGAACCAACTGATGCAACACTTGCATTTAACATCTTGAAAAGAATTTTTTACAAGGAAAAAACTATAAACCATTTAATATTTCTTAAGTTTGTAAAGCTGCCCATTGACTCACCACTGTTGTTAGAACAGGAAATAGTTATGTTCTCACAGTCACAATAAATGGGCCTAATGTGAATATAAGCGGTGTGTCCAGCAAATATGGCTGCATATTTTAAAGCATACTTTGCAGCTTCAAAATTAGTTGCTAACATCTGGTTACAAACACTTGCTTGGCTTCATTTGTGTGTTTTTGTCAGGGTTGTACAGCTATTAGGAACCATATGGCTGTAAATATGTTTGATTAAGGATTTAAGATGAATTCCTAGCACAGCCTGCACACGTTTTGCTGCTGTTGCAGTTGGTGAGGGCTTTTGTCTTTTGTCAGGATGAGCCGTGTTGAACTGTCACTGAGCATATGGCGGTGTGGGGGCTGCGCGGGGGTCTGTAATGAGATCAGAGTGGGGATCTGCTTCGGTTTGGGGGACACGGGCTGCTAAACGTTTATGCACACAAATGGGGGTGGCGGTGTGGAATGGAGTATAATATCTCCCCTGTGGCCGACGTGAAGCGGGCGAGGGTGGAGCACCAGTGGCGCCGCCTCCCTGTGTCACTCTCAGTAATTGGGAAGACGAGCACACTCCCACCCCCCATTTTTAAGTTAGCCAATTACTGTCACATTCATCTCATCTCACATGGTTCTTCTGTTTTCCCCACCACTGTCTCACGCCATCCCACCCCTGATAGACCCAGAACCGCTGGGGCTGACCATAGCCCGCAGTGCTACCTCCGTAGCTGTTTTCCTAGTTTCTTACCTCAGTGTCTCCTCACTGCGTCTGTCCTTTGCAAACAGAGGACAGTCACGGGTACCGTTCCACTCGGCTTTGTCACTCTGCTCCTCCCCAGATGCACGCAGCGAGTCCAACCCACAAAGACGTCTCCCAGTCGGACCCGATTCCAGTGCAGAACGCGCATGAGCTGTTGGTCCAGGAGCCCTAGTGTCTTTTGTATGGAAAATGGGTCAGAAGTAGAAAGAAATTGAAGTGGGAGCAGATTAATGCAAATCATGAAATTGTTTGTGTTGAAAGGTTGAGTTGCGGTAGTCTTAAATGATCGTGGTGTTGCAGGAGAGCCTTTTAAATCGGAACATCAGCCCTGACGCGGGAAGCGGCATGCGGGATTTATTTTTAATGTCAGTGTTTTGACAGTTCTTCTTGTCCATGTGCCAAGGACGTCCCTCCTGTCTCCCGCTGGGTCCTGTCCGAACGCCACATGTCCATGTCGGAAAGCAGCCCTCTCCCTGCCAGGCTGCAGACACGTTCTCCTTATCAACGTGCCCATTTTGTAAGGACTTTGGATTTTCAGGGGTAAAAAAAGGGTGCTGTATGTAGGCCGGCTAGTAAATGGAAGGAGGAAATTGAGGAGGAAGCCCATCTCCCCTTAGAAAGGATCCAACTGTCTTGGGACTTCCTTTTTACCCCAGGCTCATCTTTTCTTAGCATTTTTTTATATTCAAAAATGAAATAAAGACTGAAAGAAAGGCACCTGCATTGATGGCTTGCTTCTGTGGATCTCACCCTCCACACCCCTTAACACCCTGAGTTCCTTCCCCTTGAAGGGGGGGGGTAAGAGGGCCATATGGGGGGAGAGAGTGCCATAAAAGGGTTTTTTTTCTCCCATGTGTGCTGACATCAGGTTTTTAAAAGTCTAGTATCCCTTGAGCAGGGTTAGTGGGATGTGTGTGTCTGTGTGAATGTATGCATGTGTAGGACAGGATTCCAACAGGGGGCAGCAGGCAGTGCAGTGATTGTTGTCCTCTTGAAGAATTCAGGTTTGTATCCCACCACCTGCTGCAGTGCCTTTGATTCATTGCAAACTACTTTGGAGAAAAGTCTCAGATGAGTTAATACAATGTAAATGTGACATGTGACCGTTGCCTGTATCTCACGTGTCTTTAGCTTTTGTCGCTGTGTACACACAGCACCCTGGGAAAGGAGGGATCGTAGGATGACTTACCATGTGGCCACCTGCCTGGCTTGGTCTTTTTAGCCAATACTGCGCAAATGGCTCGGTGTCAAAGATTAACACGTTCAACATTAGGCACAGCGCCCCCGCCACATGTTTGTCGATTGTTTTATTCAAATTAGCTGTTAAGCTGGCTACTATCTTGCTCTTGAGAGGACACCTGCTCTATTAACCCACGCTGGTGTGCATGAGTGTACGTGTGTGTGATTAATGCCTGTGCAGATGTTCTCGCCAGTCGATCCCATGCCCCCTCTGTGCAGCCGGTTGCAGGTTTTGCGCTTTCTTTGCATTTGCATGTTCATCTTTAATGAGAGTACACTTGGGGTTTTGATGGACTGCAGTGTTCTCTCTCCCTCTCTCTCCCACCATGCTCACATGCAATGGGGACGCTGGGCTTCTCCAGTCTCTTGTCCTGTTGCTCGTATGAACGTCCTCTCTTTCTGCATAGTTGCCATTTGTGCAACAGATGCTGCTAACAGCTATTTCTTGCATCGCATACATTTTACACAGTGATCTGCCTTTTCTGCAACATATCAACATCAGAAAGTGCTGCCCTGGACTTAAATCAGCAGATTTTTAGGCAAAAGTCCAGGGTCATGTTTACTGTAGGTTCTGCAGTCCTGCTAATATCCAGGTATTCTCCATCACCCGACTGCACCTGCACCCACTGTCTGGAAGCTGGTTCCTGTGTTAGCTGTCTGCCTTATGCCGTTTTCCAGTGGCTCCTGGAGGAATGAGACCCGTGAGATGGTTTCCCTGCCTGCGCCCGCCAGTGGGAGCACTATAAAAAGAGGGACATAATTGGAAGCCACGGGCGGTTTGCCGCTGTTGGAGCGGGGAATATTTTCTTGCTTTAATTGTGGCCAGGGTGGAGCACTCATCAGCGGGGCTGTGGGTTCGATACCTACTGTGGAGGATGCATGCTCTTGCTTCCCAGCACCAGCTTTTGATGGCTGCGGCCCATCTGGATAGGGGGAGTTTCCCCACTGTGAGTAATGCTGGGACATTTTGTGGCTTTGCGCTTCCTCTGATCCCAAGGTAAGGCCCCGGCGTGGCAGGAACAAGACAGCCACCGTGCAGTCCGCCCTGGGTGGCTCCCAACCCCATAATGTCCTCCGTGTGCGTTCTTGGTGGGTAAACCCCCGTGTATGTATTATCTCAGCATTTCCACAGAAACTTATAATTGTACCTGCTTATACAGCTGCATGTTCTTTGTAGCGGTTTAGGTGGCACCTTGCTCAAAGACAACTGCAGACCCTTATGAGTACCCTCAGTTTTCATGTTGATGTCTGCTTCAGTTCTGTATTTCCCAGCAGCATTTGAGGATGCTGTCTGGAAGCCAGATATATTGAGTGAAAACCACGTTTGTATCATGGGCTGCAGAGGTGATCCTGGTGACCAGGCCACTACCTCTGTGTCTCATCGCTGCCTGTCTTGCTGTCCCCTCACCCCGACGACGCCATCCTCTCTGGAACCATTTAACTGCTGTTTCCTGGACGTAAAATATCAGTCTAGCTGGGAATAAATATTTAATTGTGTTGGATGTAAGAGACCGCCTGCGACTTGTCGAGATTAAATATTTATCAATCTGAAAGCTGTCTCGATGGAGGTGGCTGCCATGTGACTCCTCTGTCTCCTTGAGGAATACACAAACCACAGAAAAGCTGCAGCGAGCCCTCGTCCTCCATTAAAGCACCATGGTAATGAGCTGGAGGCAGCTGCCCAGCCGGAGCAGGTACCGTGGTATAGGGAATTCAGCACTTGGTCCCAGAGAAAAGCAGGAAGTTCTGGCTGCGAACTGCAGGCCCAGACTGTCGGATTCAATTCCTGGACGGCTGCTTGTTTTCTCATTTTTATTCCAGCCCGTTCCCCTGGCTTAATTGGTCTAATCAGCAGTTATTATCTGAGTTATTTATATCAGGACGTCCATCCCTGGAAAGGAAAAAACGAACGACTGTATTTCCTGAATGTGGTATGCTGCTCAGTAGCTGCCAACCTCACATGTGCGTTTGCCATTTTTTGCAAAAGGTCCAAAGTGTCAGAGGGAATGCAAGTCTTCTGGGTTCCTACTGGCCACGATGTGTGTAGAAACACGGAATTAATGCTCTTGGGTTTCTGTGGCAGATGGGTGGAGTACACTTTTGGTTTCCATCGGTACAGTAGTTCTTGAGCAGCAGTTTTTATTATTATTTTTTTGGGGGGTGGAGGAAACTAAATTGGCCCGCCAGCTGTGATGGAAATACCAGTGTGTGGAGCGAGAGGGCGAGTTATTTTTAACAGGATGGTTGTAGTGCTGCAGTGCCTTCTGGGAGCAGCCTCCCTTTCTGCTGTGGCGTACGAGGCTGCAGTGCGTAGTGCCCCACCTCCCCCACCCCCCGGCACCTCTGCCTCTCTGGTCCTCTTGCTTTAAAAAAAAAAAAAAAAAAAAAGGAGGGGGGTAATTACATTGAAGGAGCTGATCCTGAATCAGCAGAGCACTGCCAGGGTGTTTTCACCGAGTAAGACCATCTGTCTTGCGCCTCCCAACTTTGTTGATAAGCCAGGCCTTTGACCGGGATTGATTTCCTGCAAATTAAAGGGAGCTGCAGGGGTTTGGACTGGCTGCACGTGACCCACCTTGTCCCGGGGCTCGCGGACAGATAGCGCGAGTGAAGACGTGAAGGTTGCCTCAATGAGCTGCCATTGGGTCACGGTGAAGACAGAAGTAGCCTCTGTGGAATTATGGGATGTCAGTGCTGAAAAGGTGAATTCCAAGTTTCAACCTTCCGCGGTGTCCCATAAGGTTACTGGTGCCTACAGCAGTCCATGTGCAGCCTAATGCAACAGAGACAAGGGACATCTGACACGGACGTCTGCAGGACTTCCTTCGGTGTGCTATGCAAGCCTGGCTGCCAGCTGATTCGTTGTTGAGGGTATTCCATTGCAGGCAAAAATACACACTTATACTCAATGTACATGGGTGTTTAGGGCTGCCAGGAGAGGACTATATTTTGCCGCTGCCATAGGGACAGGAGGGGCCTTTCAGCTTCCTACCTTTTTTCCTTTCCCCTTGGCCTTTTAGTTATTGATTTTCAGCAGTCAAACATAGTCCTTCTTGCTTTTTTGTGTAAGCGGTTTAACAAGACTTTTCATGTAGATGGCAGACCATAGAGCTCTTGTGTGCATTGTGACATAGATTAACAAGAAGTACACAAACATTTGTGATATAACGCATATATTAGCATGTTTTAATACCTTACAATAATATACCCTGAAATGTACACCTTATGACCTGTCCCCACAAATAAGACATGTAAAATATGGTCAGTTTGTTTTCTCCACATTTATTTGTATTGGGAGTCATTTATTGTATTTACGCAAGTGTATTGGAATTCTTTATAAGTAATGGCAGCACTTGTTTAGTTTTCTAGCAGGGGTGGTTTATAAGAGCAGGGAGTTGTCATCTGGCCCGGTGTTTGTATTACGTCTTGTGGTCTTACATATGTAATTGCATCGTTTTACTTGAAACCGTTGGCGTTTCTCAATTCTGTGTTTCTGTTTTTTCCAAAGAAATATTATTTCTTCTCTAATTCTCATTAAGCAGATTTGTCTTTGCAATTGACGCTTTGCTTTAACATGGGAGCAGAGTGGGATGTCTTTATGGAAATGTAGACTGCCATGTGTGGTGCTTAAGCAGTTTTTCCATTGTGCAGCACACATCATTGCTCCTTCACATGCAGAGAAGTGCTTTTGAGTGCTCTGTTTGTCCGGGAGAAAGGTGGCTAAGTGTGAATGATTGAAATATTACTTCATGTGCTCTCTACTAGACTCATAAATCTGAATAGTTTAAATATCTCCATATACTCTACATTTTTCCTCTTCATCCTACTTGGAAAAATCCCACGGCAGCATAACTTGCTGTAGTTATCATAAAATGGGTTTTTTATCGTAATGGGAAATAATTACTTGCAAATCGTTGGTGTAGCGCTTTAGGACCCCATGATGAAATGCGACACTTATATTTGTGGGGTCCTGTCTTCGGAGTCTCAGTTTGCCAGATCAGGTCAGCTCTCGTTTCACCAGTTATACATTAGTCTTTCTAGCTGGTCACACTGCGTCCAGCTGAGGCTGAATGGTCACGTTTTAGTCAAAGTGGTTGGCATGGAGTTAAATGACGAATCAGCGTGAGCTGTAATAAACACTCATACTTCATTTGTCTCTTTATTCCTTTGACTCTTTTATTATGGAATGGCTTTGATGCAGTTGTTCCAGCCAGACCAGATTTGCCGACTATATTAAGGACAGACTGTTGCCCGGAGGAAGGCTTTGGGTCCTGGACCCACGTAGGTGTCCGTCCAGCCGCCCGAGTGGAAATGCACAGCTGCCGTCAGAATGCGGAGGCTTGAGCCCGCAGAGGCAGCTTGAAGTCATCGGACTTTTTCCTATGATTGTGCGCCAACATCAGAGCGCAGCGAACCCCTTTGAAAGAGATGCATTTGATCAATGGAAATTGCTATTGGAAAACATGCGCATGCAGCACGGAAAAAATGGAACGTCATGCATTTCCATTTAAAGCTGAACAACAGAGTGTTTCTTTTATGTAATCCGTGACAGAGTTTTAAGCGAGCACAACTTGGACAAACTTTCTAGGCAAGAGCTTTCTCATAACAATGCAAAGCAAAATTAGCCATGCTACTTCACAACAAGACCAACCTTTTTTCCACAAACACAACTTTTTTTATTCATTTTGAAAGTATGAAAACATAATTTTGGCAGCATTTTAATTAAGATGTCAGAGGCTGGTAATATACCTGGCAAAGTAAGATGGCACAGGTATTATCTGACAATTGGAATTCAATTTGGCATTTGGGGGTGCATTGCAATATGATTACAGAGGAGAGAATTGCTAGCACAGGTCTTTGAGCTGTGGACTTCACTAGGAAACCTTGGTGTGTGTGTGTGTGTGTGTGTTGGTGCTTCTAATTGTATTGTTTTTCACATCCCGTAGCAGTTTTTTTTAAATTTTGTTTTGTTGTAAACAAGTATCTCCTGCACATTGGAGATATCCTGACAATTACAAGTTACCAAAGTCCACACACTAGACTTGCTGTTGGAACCCTGTCCTTGGACCTCCTTGCACTGAAACAAAGGCCATCACCTCAGTGACCCGTGACAGGGTGATACTGTTAAGGTCCCTGTTGTCACACATTTTTCTTGCCATGCTGTGGAAAAAAAAAAAATTCCATGAAGGATGATAAACTGCAACAGTCAAATGAATAATAACTAAAGCGCAACTCTGACTTTTTCACATCTTATGGGTATCACTAGTGCATCATATATATATATATATATATATATATAAAATTACTGTATTTTGTTAGAAATTTGAAAAGACAAAAAAACAAACCCACTGTAGGTGTACAAGTGCCAAATAGCAACAACAGCAATGATGGAAACTTAAACAGGTATGTTGAAACTGGTGGTGAGTGAAATATGTAATTATGAAGTTGAAGTTGATGTCTGCAGTTCACAGCAAGAAATTGATCTTAAATTTGTATCTTTCAGAGTTTGTAAGAAAAGTACAGTTTTTTTTTTTTTTTTTTTTGTTTCATGGTCTGTTATTTCGTGGTCTGTTGTCTGGAACCTGTCCCAAAAGCACACGGTCACATGGCTGAGCAGGGAGGGTGCTGGGTGGGACTCTAGTCTGATAGATTTTTTTTTCTGAATGTAAATTTTTTTTTCTACAAATCAAAAGCAAATTATAATAATGCAAGATGTTTTAAATGAAATGTATCTTACTCAAGCATATGACAGCAGACCCCTCCTACAAGACAAAGCACTAGTCCTCTGCACTGCCCCACCCGCATGTAATAGCTTTACCAGTGTTTTGGGTGTTGCTCATCTCTTATGACAAATCATTACTACCTTTTTTCAAATATTGCGAAGGTAATTAAAATTCTTCTCCTGTTTAACAGCATTTGTCCTCAATCAAAGGCTGGATTCAGTGACAGAAACATCCGTATCCATTCCGAAATGTTTCATTTAAATTGTTAAACTGATCCAGTTTAGATTTGAAATGAAAGTAATGAAGCTTATGAACCTAACCTCAGCACTGAAGCAATAACTACTTTCTTCTTCTTCAGAGACATAAGCCGAATAGATTATTTGTCATTGTCTGGCAAAATTGGGAAGGCGGCCATTATTGTTATTAATCAGGAGGGTGGCTTGTTTCTTCAATGAAGACCCCTGGGATGATTTACATACAGAGACGTGTAAAATTTATAATTCATGTACTCATTGGAAAAAAATGAGCAAAAGGCTTCTACACTTGATCACATTTGACAAAGTCTTTATTCAGAGCCTGGAAATGCACTGTACATCTTGAGGGCAAATACACACACTGAGGCTTGGCCTTTGCTTTAATCCTTTGGTTGTGAGGGTTGAACAGAAAGAAGTTCTGTTTTTGGGCTGCCAATGATAATTGTGAACTCTAAATTTTGGATTTGATGCTCTACTTTTTATTAAAGTCTCACCCGTCATTCCTGTGGCCTTCTAGATGTAATTGGATACATCAAAGCTCACCAAACAGCAAAGCTCAGTGAAACTGGTGATTATTAATTTTTTGTGTTTAGATGCCTGCTGTGGCAAACATTGTGGAGCCTTATAGCAATCAGATGAAAGAGATCTTATTTATCATGTATTAAATTTGTGAATAGGTCCAATTTGACGAAGACAACTTGAGGGTTATCACACTGTTGACTGACTACAGTCTGTACAGGTATGTTTGAGGAGATCAGGGAGCCTTTGTGTTGGCTTCCTCCTTTCGTGTGGGTATGTAAGGGGTGCCGAGACAGTTATCAAGTCGTACACGTTACCTACTCTTTGTCATTGGACCAGCATGATAAGTAAAGGTCCAGTGGAGTGTGAGGGGACATGCTGGACCCTCTGCGTGACGGCGCCGCTCACGCACCGCTCACAGCCCGCGCCCTCGCCTGGACTTATCCAACACATCTTGTCCCTTCTGGTTCCCCAGACTGGCCTGCAGGATGCTGGCATCAGCTTAGACGGGCAAGTAGGGTGTGAGCCTGGGGTCAAGAGTGGGGCGCGGATGAGGAATCTCACATTCACACATGCAAAAACATTTTAGCACGCTGCACCCTGGTGTACCTATCTTACACTCGATTCTAAAACAGCATGGGGCAGAAGCAAAGGCTGGCAGTTAGGTTACACTTGCCTGAAGACCAAGGTTTCATTTACCCACTCGGTGAGCAGGTTGCTGTACTTCTAGCCCCTCAGTGGTGGGGGCATCTCCACACACCAGATGCTGGAAGGGGGGATTAGGAGTCCAGTAAGGCATATGGGCTGTAATTGCATTAGCAGTCTGAGCATTCGCGCAGCCGGTGCTCTCCAGTGGAGCGAGGGACTCCCGCCTGTCACTGGAGGGTGACACCAGGCCAGGGCGTCTGACTGTCTAGCCGCTGTCTGTATGAGGCTCCTCCTGGCCCTCCTTAGCCCTGTGATTTATTTCACCCCACAGAGTGTAAGTGTGGGAGTTGTCGGCGACCAACTCTAGTGCTACCCACGCCACACAGGAGCCAGGAGGTTATTGGGGTAATGGCACTCACTCCCCATGCCAGAGGATACCCAGTGTCTGTGCTCTCCACTCCCACAGCACATCAAGTCAATTACACTTTTCTTAACACACTCATTTCCTTTTTGTCTTTCGTCTTTATTGTGGCCCTGGGCTCTGGGAGGAGGATTGTTCCCGCTCCCATATACACACTCCTCCTGCTCCATGCGGCCAGCCCCCTTCCTAGCCACCACGGGAGTGTGTGAGTTTATTTATTCATGTCTATTGCCCCCTTTCCCAATTTCCTTCATATGGTTTGAGAACAGCTTTTGTCTGTAGATTGTGGCATGCAAATAAAATCACTGGTCTCTGTAGAAATTTCTGAAAAATAAAAAAACCCCAAAGGAACAGAAAAAAGGAGATCTATCAAATTACAGTCAGTAAGTCCAAGCCCCCTTCCAAGTAAATCCCCGGAATCTGCTGATAATGATTGCTTTTAACATTCTTTCCCCTTCTTTTCTGAAAGAGCACTTTTGGGGGGGATTAGTTCTGAGGAGCTTGAGAGGATCTGTGTTCAATGCCAGGGGCAGGTGACAGCAGTTAGCAAGCAGTGATAATAGGGGACAGGCCACAGCTCCTTTTAAGTGTTTAAGTGCTGGGTTTGGTGGGAGGGACTCCTGCACCTGTCTGTCTTCAATCCTAGCCAATCAGGGGCCTCTAATTGAGCCTCAGTGCAGCACTTTGCTCACTCTAGCGTTCACTTCACTCGTGTTTTTGTTGTTCAATAGGGAAGGACTTACTTTGCAGAACTGTGTGGTTTGTGTCAGGAAAGAAAGTTTTTAATTAAGCTAGCCAGGTGGTGTTTGACCTTTCAAAGTGTTTGTGTGCATCTCCCTTCCTTCTTTCATCGCTGTTGCTGCCTGTATCGAGTTCAGAACTACGGTCATAGATTACAAGACCGCCAACAGAGCTGTACCCAGATACCTGCTGGACCCGATCACTTGCTACACCTCAGGTAGCTTGATACACTTCTACAGCTTCCCTCTTCTTTTGGTTATCCCACACAGAACAGATCCAGAATGAAAAGGCCTGCAAGTTCTTGTTTTTGACTCCTCTTTCTTTCTCAGAACTGCTGAATCCATTTCAGTGTTCAAGAAGGGACTCAAAACATCTTTTTCTACACATCTTTTTCAAACCCACTTCTTTTCTGATCTCCTGTTTGCCCCATAAACTTGCATCACTTCATCTGTCACAGTCACTTCTTTATTTCCCATCGAACTTGGTAGGCAGCTAGCTACTCATGCAGTGTGTGTCGAAAAAAAATTGTGGTATTGGACATACTGACAAGGAGCAGAAAGCAAGCGAGGTTGGCCGCGTTTTCCAGAGAGCACGTATTACCCACACATTGTTGTCTGCTGCTTGATATGCAACCCACTTGAACAGTGAGGAGTGGAATGCATTCAGCGATTGCAATTTCACTCAAGGAAGTGTGATCCTATTAGCTAATGCTCAGACGTGAAGGAGCTCAGCATTAATTGAATGGAAAAATTTAATTGATGTTATTATACAGTGATTCGTTTCGAAACGACCCATCCCTACTTTTCTGCCGATTTCTCCGTGCGCAAGTGGAACATTAGTGAAGACGGCCTTTGCTTCAGTGCAAAGTCACGGCGAAGACAAGGTGGGCGTTCAGGCGCAGGCAGGGAAGAGACCTCGAAGGAGTACAGGTGTGCATCTTGAGTCACCCTTCAGCAACGTCGTCTACGTGTATTCTCAGGCTGATTGCTTCAGCAGGAGACCGCAGGCTGCTGATGGTGGGAAGACAGCAGCGTTCCCATCTCCCTCTTCACAGCACCACCCAGCAATTGAAAACGCATCTCAAAAAACATGTTTTCATAGCACTCAATTCCCTATGCATGGAAGGCCTGTCAATCATTTGATTATAACTGCCGTCATTGTCTGCCTCTCTAAGCAGTGTGACTGAGTGTATTGGAGAAATGTGGGCAAGGGGGGGGTGTATCAAAATCTGGTACAGACAGAATAATTTGTCTGACAGACAGTGGATAAGAATAAGGGGGTTGGGGGGGATTAATTCCGCACTCCCGTCTTATTGCTTTGAGGATTGATTTTGCAGCGCGAGGCCTCAGGCAGGCCGATAGAGGACGAAGCCACAGAGTGCGGCCATTGTGTGCCAAAGACCACATTCATTCCCTTTAAAGGGGAGTCGAAAGCTGATTAATCTCTCCTTGCCGAGAGAAGCAGGCCGAGTCCAAGTTAACTTACGGAGCGGCGTCTGAATTTTTTGGGGCAGGATGCGACAGTTCCCTTCCCACTACAAAGTAGCCCCTTGCATAATTCCCCGCCGCCCCTTATCGTTTGGACACAGACGTCTCTGTCTGGTTCCGGTCCTGGCTGGGGTTTTTCCGTATCAGTCTTGTGCAGGTTGGGGGGCTTACTGTATCAGCCCTGGGTGCTGTGCTGTGCGGGCAGATCTGAGTGAGATCTGCTCTGAGCTTGAGGTTTCCCCTCTTCTGCTTCAGGTTCACTGGTGCGGGATGAGGACAGAGTGCTTTGCACTGATTTGTTCTGGTCCACCCTGGTGTGCTGTGAAAGGGTCTCTCTCTTGGTTACGTGGCTTATGACCTGATGTAATGCCAGCCGTCCTATTTGCCATTTTATCGTTCCTTGCTTTGCAACAGGGCTTAATTTTTTTCCAGTCACTTTCATTCTTTTCATAGTGTTTTAATTGGTGGAATAGTTTCCTCAAGGGGACAGCAGCAAGGTCCCTGCTGGGAATTCAACCAGTGGTCCATTTTCTTTGTCACAATGCTACCTGTACCCCATAATGGTGTTCGGCACGTAAATTCTTAATGCTTGAAAGGCATAGCCGTATTTGTACAGCAGCGGATGAATTCATGCAAATGAGAGAAATCATCTCTCAGTGAGTTCTTTTGTTGTGAACCAGGGCATCTGAAAGGGAATGTAATTTTCTTTTGAGCATTTAAATGACCTGTTCACCTCTGCAAACTGCATTACCAGAGTCCGTGCCGAATGCTGCCACCACACACGCACCCACCCGCACAAAGCAGTTTTGTTTTGTTATTGAACCTTAAATGTAATCCTTTATTTGTGGCCGTGTGAGACTGCTTCACAATGTAATTTAGCAACAGGAATATTTCCCATAGCAAACAATGTTTTTATTTTGTTTTCTTCATTCTGGTCACCAAGACACCCACTGCGGTTGTGTCCAGAGATTGTGCTGTTTATGATTTTTTTTTTTTTTTTTTTTAAAAGCATCTCTGTTTCACTGACCTTGGCTGCTGTCTTGCATGGTGCCCTTGTGCAGCCAAGTGGTCGTGAAATGGCTTCTTCCCACACATGCACTGAGTCTGAGCCCCACTCCTGCTCCACTTCACCCATCCTGCTATACTAGATCTGCAGTTACTGCAGATGTGCTTTTAGGCACAGCTGATTCTACAGAACAGCGTACTAGACATAAATTAAAATCACACAAAGATAAATAATACAAAATACATTTAAAATAATAAGTTAGTGCAAGGTCACAAAGTATAATTAGTGCTTTTTGGATGTTTATTGAACGTACTTGAAACGGTTCGGAGAATATCAGAGGACACCTCATCTATTGTGAACAAAGCACTGAAGCAAGTGTACAGCGGCTTACAAAACACTGGAATCAGTAGCTGAGGGTACAGGATTCAGATTTGTACACAGCAATGCACTGATAAAACGAAGAATGAACGCCTTTTAGTTACAGCACCGATTGTATTGATGCTCGCTTGAAATAGGCGTTCTTTTGCACTCACTACAAGCATCCTTATGAAGAAATCTAATAACCGATCGGATTGACGCAGGGGTGATAACAGAAGCCCAAGAGCTGCACTGTTCAGAAACAGATAAGCTTTGTTTTGTCTCTGTGTTAGAAACATATGCTGAGCTTTATTAGCAGCATGTTTAGGCCATAAGCCTTTTGCCTCTTGGGTAACAGTTTGCTTAGCTGGCACTTTCATCCAGAGCTGTTTTATCCATTTATACAACTGGAAATTTGTCTAGGAAGTTTCAGGTGAAGTACCCTTTTCAGAGGTAATGCCTGGAAAAACCTGGAACTTTGGAACAGCTGAGTACAGCAACAGGGCTTATTTTGTGACTTGAACCTGCTACCATATTGTCCCTCAGCTCAAGCCATTTCTGAGCAACAGCTTGGGTGTTTACACATCTTTACCGTTCAGATGAGTTCTTTTTTATGTTCCATACACAGGCTTGGCTCCAGGACCGAGTCTCGGCTCGAGTTCAACATCAACATTTACAGACTTTCAGATGTTTGTAAACAGATCCATAAATTAGATTCCCCAGAGTGGTGATGGTGTCCTGGGGCTTGTGGTCTCTTTGCACAGCCTGTTGTAACTTTTGAGCCCCTCATGGAGCCCCACACCTCACTCACATTCTCAGCATACCAGCCTAGCAGACAAATAATAATGTATAGCTGCACTGAGTTGTTATAGGGTGCAGAACTGCTGCTGCTGATGATAGACAATATTATTATTACAGCAGCCTCCATGGTTCTGGAGAGTTGTCATCCACATGGTTTGTATATCACTTGAGCACCTAACAATACTTGCCCTGTTAATTGAGGTAACTGCGACTCTGGTTTAACTTGTAACAGAAATGCAGGCTGTTTAGAGAAAAAGCTACACGAGAGGGCTGCAGAATTGTTTCCTTGGGGGCTCGGAGTAGAACCCATGCAAGTGTGCTCTCACGCTACTGAAGGTGAGCACGTGGCATAGCAGTGCCGCATCACTTTCAGATAATGAGGGTGTAATTCGGTGTAATTTGTCCAACATTCACCTTCAGCCATGATTAGCAAAGTCATTTTTTGTTGTATAGTTTATCTTCTGGCCTCTGTGGTATTTCTGATCGTCCTGTTGAGCAACACTGCTGCGCACTGCTGAGAATGTTGAATTGCCTGCAGCATTTAGTCAGACTGGGGACCTCTATGAAACCGTTATCATTACCGTGTCTGACTGCATTGTAACAGCAGGTGGTGTACTGGTTAGAGGTTTTGCTCTAACCAGTGTGTTTTTACCGAGACGTGGCTGACCCCTCTAGTGCCGGACCGGGCAGTGACTTCGCTGGACTCATTCTCTGTGTTTCGCATGCTCCGGTTTGGTTTTTGTTTATTTTATTTTATTTTATTTTATTTAAAGCCTTTGGCTTTGATTTACCGTGGCATTGTTACGCTAAGTTCGTGAAATGTCGTGGCATTTGGCGCCGACACGATGGCTGAAATGTAGTGAAATGTACTCTATGAAGTCTGACTGACTGACTGACTTTTTTTTGTTGTTCTTTACTCGTAAATTTTTTCGAGTTGTTCTGTACTCGTACATTTTCTTCTTTCTGGAATGTTCTTTCTGGAATGTAACCGCGCACAGTCTCCTGTTGCGTCAGGACGCATTTCGTTGCATGGTATACTCGGTTGCTATGTACATGACAAATAAACTCTACTTGAACTTGAACAGCAGGTGGCGTACTGGTTAGAGGTTTTGCTCTCAGCAAGCTTCATATCCCACCTGTGATACCCTGCAGCAGGTACTTGCCTTGAAATGCAGTTGCCCTGAATAGGTTCAGTAAAATATACCCAGCTGTATAAATGGGTAAATCATAAATGAGTAGCTTTGGAGACGAGCATTAGCTAAATGAATAAATAACCTTTCCGTGTTTGATCTTGAAGGAGCCGAGGTTTGCTCAAGGTTTGGGACTCTTTCTTTCTCTTACGCCATTCTGGGCTCTCGTTGTTTTCTGATGTTGCCTGTCATCTGATGTGGCTCTTGAATCTGCAGTAGGTGTTCAGACAGCTCTGTGGTTTAGTTGAATGATGCTGATAAAGAAAGGAAAGGGAAGAAAATTGGGTTAGACTTTAGATATGCAATTTTGCTTCCCACAGTCCTTGCAGACCTGTCCAATTTATTTTGGACAGAGAAAGTGATTTCTTTTCCAGAGGTTGCTGTGATTTGTAGGGTAACTGAATGGGGGAGAGAGGATGGGAGAGAACCGACCTTGTTATTGTACATGTAGCAAGGTGAGCAGGAGCCACAGCTTTCCAAAGTAAAGTAATGTGCACGTATCTCTCCACCTCCTGCTGAATTTGGAGGGTCTCCCAATGATGTTCAATGAGTAAAAAGATACGGTGCTGTAGTCAGTGGAATCGACTCCAACTGAGCAAAGTGACAAATGACTAATAGAGGCCCTGGTATTCTCAGAGGTTAAGAAGAAAAAAAGTTTTTCATTAACTCTTGCCATCTTCTAGAAGTTAATCTCGTGATCAGTAGTACTGTATCGGGCCTAAGAGAGAAGCAGCCAGATAAGAAAATGTCTACCTGAGGAAGTGTCCCCTGTGTTACAAAATGGTTCAAGTTAGACACCTGGGTGGTTTGACCACCTCTGCTTGTCTTAAACTAAATAATGCTGTTGGGGTTTACTGTAAAAATTGCTCTTTTCTCAAATAAAAATTCACATGTTCTTAGTACTAGGACTGTAAGAAATGTTTTTTGTCAATTAGTTACCTCAAGAAACCTATATGAACTTGGGGAGATCATGCAGACTCTGCTTGAGACTGAATTGAAATGGACTCTCCACCCAAATAGCCCAGGTGCTGTGATGCAGCAGTACAAGCAAGCTCTTCCAAAACAACGTGACTTTGTACAGCTGATGTCACGTGATTTTGGTGCACACGCTTTCCTTCCATTGGCAGCAAACTAGAAGCTGGATGTTCTCTTTGCCGTTGGCACTCGATCCTCCAGGAATTCCTCCACCCCCAAATTTCCAGCTTGTGGTCTGCGGATTTGCCCCAGAAGCTAATGCAGTTTATTTCCCTGCTGTAGCCAGGGATGTTCCAGGAACAGGGGTCTTAGAGTGTGTGTGTGTGTGTGTGTGCGTGTGCGTGTGCGTGTGTGTGTGTGTGTGTGCGTGCGCACGCGCACGCGCGCGCACACCTACATGTTTTGTATAAAGCAAATGTTAGCTACAGTTTTCAGTCAGCAGCACATTTTGCTTTGGCACCTGACACTCCAAAGTGTACATCTCCGTGGAATTGAACATTGTGGGAATAATTGCCACATAAGTTTGTATATCGCCTCAAAATGGTGGTTTGTCAATATTTGCTGATGTGAATGGTTTGTTAAGCTAGTGTCTAATCTCAGTTGATCAACTACAAACATAGGGAACTCGATTATATTTACCATAATTTCTAACACAAGAGTTATGTGTTCATCTTTAGTCATATAAAATAATCGATATAATCTTTATATGTCCAACATTCCTTTTTTCTCTTCATCACACATACAGTGCATAAATGTATGCATGCGCAGTACTGTTTTTATTGCCGTGTTTGAACAGTTGTTGGCGACGACTGCGTTCTCTGGTGAAGTAAGAATATTTGTTATTGTATTTGAGCTTTGCGGAGAGTTTTGGATGCACCTAAGCAATGCTTGAAATGAGTTGAATCAACAAGATTATCCTCATTAGAAACGATGGCATTTGTTGCTTCGGTTTATGAATTCCAAAGTAACCGAATTCCAGGAACAAATCAGGCCTGTAAACCGAGAATGGGTGTGTACGGTAATTGTGCAATTGCTTTACTTTGGAACTGCCAGTCACAATCAGAGAGCAATACAACTCCGACAAAGACCGCATGTGCGTCGAGTGCGCGCACGTGCGTACTTGCGTTTGCTCATTTGTGTTTATAATCGTCCCCGGCGATGAATCGAACGCTCGGAGGAAGGCGGAGAAACGGCACCGAGCCAAAAGGCAATGACAGTAGCATCAGCGGGAAGAGAAGTGGTGATCCTTGGGGGTAGAAGCGGAGGTGCGTTTTAAAAGCCCTGAAAGAGAGATGAATAAACATGACTGGCGGAATGACCCTCTTTGCAGGGGTCTTGTGAGCAGAGTCTGCGGCATCTGTGCCGTACATCACACGAACGCAGCTGAGTGACGCAGCAAAGGAAATAGTGCGCCGCGTTCAGGGGAGGCCCTTGAAAAGGGGATCTGATTGAAACACACAAAGTGGGAGCAGCAGTTATTCTTCATGGCCTGGACACATAAATCCATTCTCACTTGCGCTTTTCAAATAAGCCCTAAAAAACACAAGGTACTTTATATCAGGAGACAAAAGAGTGTTTTTTAACAGTTGGCGCTGTTTTTTGTGAGAGTGCTCGCTCTACTGCTTCTCCTACCACTGGAGTACTCCTCCATTTAACAGGTAATCCTCCTTTTAATGGGCCTCCATTTAATGGATTTTGGATTTTACAGACTGAGGAAAAAATATTCCAGAAAAAAGTAACACAGTCCGTAAATACTGGAAAAACCTGCTTTTAAGCATAATTGAGGATCAGGTTGAGGAAGGTCACTGTGCTACCCATTTTGACAATGCTGCTGCCTTACTGACTACTTTGTGTAAATTTCATTTACAAAGGTGCAACTTCTATATATTACGCATTATCATTGTTTGTCTCAGTTAACATGTTTTTGTTCAAGTGTAACTCTTTAACCATTGCATAAAATGTTGTTTGGTCTGCAAGTGCCCTGCTTCAAATATCACCCTTCCTTTGTCCTAAATTGCTCTGGTAAATTGCAAAATTGCTGTGGTAAAAATGCTTCTGCTGTATAAATGTGTAACTGATCGTAAGATGCTTTGGAGGAAAAAAAAATCTGCTAAATAGTAAATGTAATGTCATGCTGCCCAGGCTCTACAAGCTGTCAGCTTCTCTCAGAAAAGCGGATGAAGGAACAGTCAGAGTAAGAATGCAGCGGAAGAGCCTGCTGGCCCATTGTGTTGTCCTCATGGGGACCTGAAGGACAAACCCAGACTTCTGAGGTTGGGAATAAAGAGAGAGACAGTCGTGGGTATTTGTTTCTCTCCATGCTCTGAGCAAGCATGAAGGAAAACATCTGGATCCTCTAATTTTTTGCAGGTGCTTCTCTCTTTTGAAGCACAAAAATGTAAGAAATCTTCCGTCTGAGTGTCGTCGTCGGGACTCCTGCGACATGGAGAATCATAGCAAAGCTGACTGTTTATGTAAATGGTGGACCTAAGAATTTCGTGTACGTCTTTGCTTATCATTTTCGTGGGGGTTGGCGTGTTTCTTCGTCACAATCGCCTTTACTCCCTGGGTGTTCTCTTCTACGGAAACATAATACACTGCTCACTTGCTCTGGAATGTGCCCAAGTCCTTGGCGTATGTACCTATAGATTTATTACTGCAATTTACTTCAGCAAGTAGTCATGTCATACTTGGGTGGATATTTGCTCCCCGCCTCCTTCCTGTAGCTGCAAAACAAAGTTAAGGGAATATTCATTGAATTATGAATGTGGTGGTTATGCTTCTTGGTTAACTCCTGCATGGTGCGGCATTTAAAGCTCTGTTTGGTGTGTGTAGGTACTGGAGTTCAGTTCCCATCAGTCCCATTTAGAACAGTTTGCGTTTGGATCAATAAAATTTCTATGCATCTTACCTTTCTGTGTCCAAATAGTTTTTGTAATGGAAGCTGTCCCACATTTTTCTTTTTGCAAGACTATCATCTGGGTGACCGTGCTGCATGATCTGTCTTATGAAACATGGTTGTGACGGTGGACTTGGCAGGGGTTGCTGCCTTATGATATGATGAGCAACTTCTTAATCGTATGGTCAAGAAGGTGATGTAGTAAGAAAAAGATTAGAAGAACAGAATAGGGACCAGCTGGCTGTTTTCTTCCTTACTTTTGTGGAGCAGAATGAAACTTTGCGTAACTGGTGAGACTGAGAAGATGGGTCTTCACACCTTCAAGACTGCCAGGCACTCACCATCACGTTGTTCAAATGTTATTATCCATGAGCATCAACTGTGCCAAATAACTCAAAGTGAAGCACATGTCTGTCTGTGAGCCTTGGTGAATGGCTCTCAGGATTCTTGCGTACTTAGTTCAGGGCTTTTCTGAGGTTGAGGGAACTGGGTGGGGGTCTCCTCCACTTGTTCAACACATAATCGTACATGACGGTCGCATAAATGTTTCAGCTTCCTTCAAAAAGCGCAGTAATAGAGGCTGTAATTGAAACGCGGCTGGCTTGGTTTGAAGACATCTAGAGCGGTTGCTTTTGATCATTCAAATGGTATCCAAAGCCTTTTTGAAAAGTGTTTTTAGAGGCTCTCAAGCCACTGAGTGTTTGTATTAACTGGGGTGCCAGCACAAGGAGCACGCCATAATTTGTGACTGTTTAACTGGCTGTGCCATAAATGAATCATAAAATCACAAGTGGAAGCTTTCAGCTTTTAATAACACGCCAACATACGGTTTCACCATATGATGTTGCCCCATTTAGCAATATGCACCCTTGATTAAATTCGGCCTTACTGCTAATATATTACATTTTCCAAAGTAGAAAATATCTATTTTTATTCTAAAAGTGGCACATAGTGCTCCCTGTATCACATCTTCCCTTCCTCTGTGTTGAGTGTTTCAGGATGCAATAAGGGGTGGTATATTGCCCCCCCTCCCCCCTCCGAAATGTATACATTTTTTTGAAGCCTACTTTCCTTCTGTAATTGTTTTTACATATACATGTGTTGTTCAGAAATGCTTTAATTTATTATTCAGCATTTTTTTCCATGTTGAAGCTTCTAGGAACTGTGCAGGAAAAAAGTCAGTTCTCTTCCTCACCTCCCCCCCCCCCCCCCCCCAGCAGCCTTTTTCTTGGAAGAGCAGAGCATAGTGTGGAAAAGCTGTGACAGAGTGGAAAGGTCAGAAGATGCTGCTCCAGAGTAAGATATTGTCGGTCCATTTGCTATTCAGTTTCCTCAAGGACCAGGTTTTTGAGCATTTCACTGTACATGGGATGACTGACAAATATAAATACAAAACTTAAACTCAAAGCATGCAAAACTATTCACTCCTGCAGCAGCAGCAATGCAATGGCATCCATATGCCGGACCGTTGTTTTTTTTTTTTTTTTTTTTTAAACACAAGACGACTGAAAAGCAGATGCTCCACAGAAGCTTGTTTTTTGGCAGTTAATTCAGATGAAGATTAAGCATGTCAGTACACAGGTAATTCATGTATAAACAGATTTATGTAGCAGCAAATGGCTGATGGACACCCAGGCTTGTCCTAAAGCTTCCAATAGCACAGGCATTAAGCCGAACCCATTTAGAATGACTGAGCTTCATTTCTGAACTGTAAGTATTGTTAGTGTTTCAAATTCACAGACTGACACCTGAAACAGTGTTAGTTGAATATAAATAGCGTTGAAATGTTAGTGCTTTTTTGCTAATATTTGGGATGTAACGGGTTGCCACTTTGACTCGAGCATCACTCCGGATAAGAGCTGAGCGAGTGTGCTAAGTGAATCATGTGAATGCAAGCAAATCCTCTTTGTGCTGTGCTAGTGCCATAGCATATGCTGCAGAGTGGCACAGGCTAGCACTGGCTGGCACACGGTCTTGCCATCCTGCATTACATAGCCTGAATATGGGCTTAAATTACACCGTTCCAGAGAATGTTCTCTGCAATTTGCTGAAGAGAGAAGAGAAGCTCCTGAACCCCTGTGACAGGGCATAAGTGCTCTTGGTTGGCCTCTTCATAGGGTAGTAGGATACAGATAATAGCTCCCAGGAGACTGACACTTGTCAGCAACATTCAGAGGAAGTTGCTTCGAAGAGGTCCTTCTTAATGGCCTGGAAAGGGGATGGATTATTTTTGTTGACAGCGTGGTTTGTATATGAAGACATGTTACAATAAATCAGAAGTATGATATTTTTCTTTAATTTTATGCTGTTCTTTAGACTTCTCCCAGGTGCTCTAAAGCTGTTTCAGTTTGTAAACTTACCATCTTTATTGTACCATTATTCATTGCCGGGTATAATTTTTCACTGTAGTCTGATGCAAGAGTCAGACCCAATAAACAGTTTCAGTTTTATTTGCTTGCATGAACCGCTAAATATAAATTACATTAGAGAACTTTTGAAAATGTCTCTCCTCTTGCAGTGTAGGCATTGCTTTGGGCTATTATTTTTTCTCAGGAGTATAGGCTCCTATCACAGAATTTTAATGACAAAATTATAATGATCCTGATACAGCCCCCTTTCTAAACCGTTACCATTTCTTATGACAAAAACTAAATGTATATTCAGAGACTTGGTTACGTGAAATAAGTTACATTTAAGTACTTTTTTTTTTTTGCTCCTGTACCACCTTTTCCAGAAATATTGAATATTTTTTATTTGAATAAATCCATGTCAATATTCTTCCGCTGTCATTCAGTTGTTGTGTCCCTGACCTTTAGGGAGAATTGGACCCAACAGTGGTGAATGCAAAATGACCTCTGCTCCTTGTAGTCTTTCTTGGACCCTCAGGGTCACCCAAAAGCCTGTGAATTACATTCATAAAAGCCCGGATTAGAAGCCCCAGCATCTACTCAAGGGATGAGGACGGCTTTAATGGGATCTATGGGCATCTGTCCTCCCACACATCTCCTCTCCTGTGGTAGAGCGCCATGCTGTATTTACACATCCCGAATGACGTGGGCGAGCACGAAGCACTGGGTCCCATGGGCAATGTCAGCAGAAAGGCGAAAAAAGCGGAGAGGCAGTGTCTCCAGACACCCTGGCTAGACAAACACATGTCTGGGATTGACTGGTGCCTCACAGTAGTCTGCCTTCTGTTTGTTTTAATTGAGCTGACAGAATCCCAAACTGGGGAGATAGGGACCTATCACACAAGACAGCTGCTGCGCTGGTCTTGGAGATGGTAGTTTGATTCAGGGTGAGTTGGGAGGGACCCAAGTACAAATTTCAGCTCTCTGGACTTAGTGCAGAGAATGCATTTCACCAAAAGTTGTAGCTGCTTTTTTTTTTTTTTTGTCTTGTGGTCTAAAATGTTTATATCATTACCATCTACATATAGGATTTTAATTCCATGGTGGAAATCAGCTAGGTGCTTAAAGAGGTTACTCCACCACCTCCGCCATCAAGGTTAGCCTTGCATTATATTCTTACATCGGTGATCCAGCACCCGCTTGTGTGTTCATGCAAACTAGAGCTCAGGCCATGCGGATATAGATTAATGCAGGAGAACCCATGTTCTCCTGTAACCTGACCAACACTGGGTGCAGCAAGACTCTCAAGGTCTCCTCTATGCACACTGTGTTTGTCTTGACGCCCCTACCTGACCTTCAGGCCGCTATCATTGGGAAGTAGTACTATGGCATGTAGCCAGAAGATCTGAAGCTGAAGAGTTTGAATAAAACCAAGAGTGCTGCACGACAGCAGTTTGGGTACCAGCTGCATAGAGGCCAGAGGAAGTATGGTCTTTGGAAAGCAGAGCATCTTAGTTTTCTATCAGCTGTGAAAATATCCTCCACAGTGCAGCAAACACTGAACTTCTCTGCATCCCTGGGTCTAGTTTATCTTACACATGTGCATTTATTGCATCTCTGCACACCCAAAGTGGCAATGTTTGTTAATCTGTGGGCATGGGATATCTTTCGTGCAGGTAGCACGTTTTCAGAGTTGAGACTACAAGAAGTTGGCTGGTCTTGCCTGTCTAAAATAAGAAAGTTGTATGGCATAGGAGACAAGTACAACCTTGCATACTGTAGCTGTTCTAGACTGACCCTCAAGGAAAGCTTTCAGTCCTCTAAACTCCAGCATGCTGCTGGGACTGATCAGATTTTGCAGAAAAATTTCACCCGTGAAAATGAGCAGAAGCTGTTTTTTATTGTCACTCGAGACATGCAGTATGACGTGTGTAAGATTTAAAAGGGTCACACACTGCACTTACTGGACTTGGAAAAACAAAGACTGCCTCCATAAATGCTTTATTCTTAAGAGCTTCCCCTCAGCTGACCTGTGATGAACCCTAGTCAGGATGGGCTGTGTTTTGGGTCTGAGGAAACTGGCTTGCCAATTTCTTCGAGGCGGACTGATGGGATGGGCCTGCAGACAGCCAAACTCGTGGACGCATTGGAATGCAGAGTTGGGAACTGCAGGAATTTCTTCAGCATTGTGCTTTCCATTTGTCGTGGTGTTCTTGAAACCGATACAAAGCAGCGTGACTACGCTTGTTTTTTTTTTTTCTTTAGGTTTGCAAGTCGAGGGGGAAGAGATTGTGTTTCACTTTTGGAATTTCACCAGACTTTTCATGTCTTTTGGTTTGTTTGTGTTTTTATTTTTGCTATATTTTTGTTTTTGTTGACAGCTATAGTTAAGTAAATCTAACAGTATTCTAGTTTGGTCTCCATATAAAGGCAGCTACGTTTCATGTTTAATAATGGGTTATTACATTGTTAATCATACTGGTCCTTTGTCAAATTATTCAGTCTTTGGAATGTTTTGTAAGTCAGACGTTTTCATTTTTCACGTCAAAACATCTAGTTTCTCGTGCTTTGCGAATTTCAATTCAAAGCCGTCAAATTTAGGTATGAAACTAAATAAAAGCTTCGGCAAAGGCACATGTCCTAGAATAGCTATCAGGCCTTGGGAATGTGTCAATTTCTCACAAATTACCTCCAGAAAAGAGACTTCTCAAAGAGTTTCTTCCATGGAGCTCTTTAAAGTTCTGTGAGATGAAATAGAACAAAGCCTGATTTTTGTAAACAGAATAATTCAGCCGAGCTCCTCAGGTGAGGAAGCTTGGCTGCAGAAAGCACTTGGATCAAGAGCATAGAACGTCTCTGAAGGAATGGTGTGCGTCATTTGCTTACCTCGCCTGGTCAGTTTGCTTTTTGCTTTGTTATTCTGTTTAATCTTACTGTTTGTCTAGTGTGAGGGAGATGGCTCTCTTTTTGGGACAGCCAAAGCTTCTCTGCCCTCCCCACGATCGACAGTCACACACTTTGTGAAGGATTCTTCAAGAAACAAACTGCATCTTACAGGGAAAGCAGAGGGGCTTACCTCTCCTCTGTATGACCATCTCTTTGTTCCATCCTTTCTCAACTGTGCCTCCTCCCTCTGCTGCCATGCATGACTAAGTGTTTGGCAACTGTGGTTCATGCTGGGCAAATCTGTCAGCTTGACCCCCTCCTTGGTGACTGCTCAAGGGCTTTAGCACAGTACTGCGTGCACGACATACTACACACAACCGAATAGAGCTGTTTACAAAGCTTGCTATTTGTGTTCACGTGGTTGGCTCGGATGATCTGCATGCAGCCCAGGCCAAAAGATCCTAACATACCAGGAGTACGTATGTGGCTAGCCTCTAGGCTGGATGAACAAGATAAAAAATAAACTTCATCTGTAGTATATGACAGAAGCATGCTTGCTCTACCATAGATATTGGTTTGATTTAACTACACATTCTTTGAACTTCATATTACTTACACAGACATATTGTTAGGATCAGGGCAAAAACTCCAAAATGACAAGAGAAAAATGTATGTGATGTAATGATGCTCTGGCTGGAGAGAATCAGACCTGCTGAGGCATGAGTCGTGATCTATGATGTGTCTATGATGTATGGCTTTTCTTTCTCTCTGTCTGCCTCTACATTGCACTTGCACTGCAAGTGACTTGTTGCCCAGCCTGTGCTTCATCATCCCTTCTATTGATTTCGGCTTGTATCCTCGTGGTTCGCTGTCTGTGCTTTGCATGACTGGTCTGGGTCCACTTCCCATCCAGTGGGTCGTTTCGCCTCTTCCTCAAGTCCCTGCCACTCTCCCAGTGGAGTTCTGGTCACCCTGAATTAAGTGTTAATCTCTCTTGTCCCTGACTCGGCCTTCGCTGGAGAAATCTGTCTTTGACATGCATCTGTTGGCATTTTTTATACATTTTTTTGTCCCCTTTGTTCCATCTGACAGCTGTTACCCAAAAGTTGTTTTGTCAACATCTTCAACTTCATTAAAAAAGTGCACAGCCTGCAATTTGATGCATCTGTTGGTTGACATTATGTCTGTGGATATGAATTTGAGTGTGCTGTCACATTTTTAGGTGAGATATCAGTAAAGGAATTGGCAGTCTTTTTCTGGTTATGGCCATACATTGCTTTCTGGCATGATTTCAGACTTTGCTGCAGCACTTACAGGAAAGCCTTATTTCCACAGTTTTTTTCCCCTCTATACATCACAATATGGTGTGTAACTTGTACCAGCTCCACATGGCTGTAGAGATCCTTGACATTATTAACCATACAGTTACATGAATTTAAGCAACAGCTGTTGAAACAAAATTTGAAAAAGATTACAGGTAAGATTATTATATAGCCTTTTCCATGGCTTTTCCAAAACTGTATTCTACATCTTTAAAGTAAGCGCTCTTTCTCCTGTGTTCTGAAAAGGTTTTTCCTCAGCAGGGCTTGTGTTTTACCTGGCAGTTTGCAGCTGCAGGTGATAAGCCGAGGAGCCACTTTGCTTATTGCCGACTAAGACGCGTGACATTTGAAGCAGCGCGTCCAATTTCCTTGAAAGCCACAAAGGCTCTTGCGGGGTTCTCTAATTGTAGCACGTTCACCGCTTTCCTTTTAATAAAAGTGCCACGTGGCTGGAGTTACCTCAACCTGTGCTCTATTTGAATTTTATATTGTATTTATATGCGTGCGTCACAGCTAACCAGCTGGTAGAGATTCTGTGTATGCGTTTTTTTATGCCACTTCTGCCCACAGTAGGTAGGAGACAAAGGGGTGTTATTGTGGATTAAATCAAAGAAGAATTCAGAAACAGAAGCACTGACACTTGCACTGATTTTAAAGAATGAGGAGAAACGTGTCAGACTACAGTACGGCAGCAGTCTTTATATGTCCTTGCCTGCAGATGCTTTGCTTCCACTTGTTAGACTGAGCTGCCCAGGTCCTGTCGCTCTTGGCTAACTGCAGGTGTGAGAATATGTGGTGATATGGGCTATAAATGTAGGAAGTTAACTATTCCTTTTGCTATTCCCTGGCTTAGTGGGGTAAAAAAGAGCTGATTTGTTTTGTTTTACATGTTTTTCAATTTGGCTTGCTTACAGTGCTTACTAAAGCAGTTAATGTCGATGGTATAAGCCTTAGCATGTTTGCAGGATGTAAATGGAGCAAACGACCACAAATAATTGTTTTCTTTCAAGTCATTGTCAGGTTCTTCCAAAAGCTGCCTTCATGGATGCTGATTTCAGCCTGGTCTTCTCTCCAGGCTGGTGGCCCTGATACAGGAGCTGCTTTGGCAGAGCATCATGGTTCTCTTCCAGTTTATCACTGCAGTGTTTGCCAGCAAAAGGTGTTTGGAGCCCACACCCAGAGTCATCCAATAGCAGGTTCTGAATTTCACCATTACTGTCTCTGTGTCTATGGAAGGATCCCTGAAAGGATATAAAATGAGTGACTGCCCTTCAAGTTCCACATCTGATAGATAGCCAATGTCTAGAATTGACTGGTATGATAGTTGTAAACAAAAAAAAAAAAAGTATTTTGTTCACTTTACATTTTATTGCTAAATCAGATGGCTTCCTTAGTTTTATTTTCTCATGAGTATTTTCAAAGATGGCCAAGCAATGATTGAAGCCCACTTGTATTTGCATTTCATTTTGGAGTGGTTTGTTTGAATTGTCTGTTAGAAGTCAGCATTGCTATTGATAAAATAAGGATGAGAAGAACATTGAGAAAATGGGATTTTGACCACCTTCCAATAAGGTGCCATTGGTTCCAGTTAAGAGTGATGCATGAGCTTCATGATGCTCAGGCTAGCTGATGTTTGCCAGTTGGCTTAGTACAATAAGACAGTAGACAGTTAGAGAGAAGCTGCTTTGAGTCCAGCGCAACAGGAGCACCAAAGATTTGTGTGGTGGGTGTAGCTCAGTTTTGCCTTCTGTCACAGGCCACTGCTTTGCTGCTCAGTGACTGCCTTTCAGCCACATAAAGAGCCATTTTGTATGGGCACTTTTCCCCATTTAGAGCCTCCAAGTTCCGCTGACCAGTTCATTACAGTTTAGGAAGCTGCGCCATTGTTGAATTCATTGACTAGTTTGAGTGGCTCACATTGGAAGAGACAGAACTTGCAGCTGACAGCAGTTTGCCACTGTGTGTTACTTGTACAATATGCGTGTTAACAGTAACCTGTTGAGTTGTGTCACTGCTAAGGAGGATTGTTCTTCTGCCCCAGTGAAGTGCAGCGAATCAAACTAGAGGTGCTTTTAGTCATCAATACTTCAGTTCTATCATTCACTTGACGTACATGAAGATCTACTTGCTCCAGTCTTTCTAAGACCACTGTATTTGTGTATTGGTTCTGTCCAGATTGTCAGCCTCCAAACTGTGCTGCACTCTAATCATTAATAGCTGCCCAGCTGTCTAACTATTCATAGTCAAACAAATACCAGTGGAAGTGGACAAATGGACATTAAATGAAAAGGCAAAGTATTCTGGACTTTGATACATAATAACAATTGGCATTATAATAGAGCATCAGCATAATATAATTGTATGACATAACTGCATTTTCGTTTGAAAATCATCCAAATTTGTCAAAAACTAAGTGAAATACTAGCACTTATTTTTCTGCATTCTTTTTGTTTAATCCGTTTTGCAATACATTTCCTTTCGCATCTTACCCTTATTGTCTTCCCTCAATTACAATTTGCAAGAATATTTTAAACCTTGTTATTTAATGTTATTAGTCTTCCAGATTTTGTTCCACGATTGCAGGTGTAAAATTTGATAGGGTAGGTTTTTAAAAAAAAAAAAAAAAAAAAAAAAAAACAACCAAAAACAAAGAATATTGAGCACAGCTGTACTTGTCGGCGCACAGCTTTTGGTTGAACCTTGGCAGTTTCAGGCATTTTGGCCAAACTTAGCTGAGCTCAGAACACATATGTTATTGTGGTTGCGTGCCATAGTACAGCTTTCCATTTCTTTTTTAAATTACAGATGCTTTGTGCTGTGTTGTTTACGAACACAATGCCTCAGTGTGACCTTTCGATGCACGGTCTACAGTGTCATGCTGCATTGGCAGGTACAGTGGTAACCCCACGTGCTGGATATCATTTGTGCTGCCTGATGAAAAAAAGACTTGGCTGCAATGATGTTTTTTTTTTTTTTTTTGAGTCTTGAGGCCTGTGAAGTCAGGTGGCAGACTTTTCCATGGGATATGTCTGGCGTACAAACAGCAGAACTTGAAATGGAGATAAGAATAAGAGCAGTTCTGCTAGTTCTATATAGAAGTTCCACCCCACTGAGTTAGTATTTCAGTACAAAGAATCCAAAAGAAATACTACTGCAGGTCTGTTGTGAGCACTTGACCTGACAAAACATAAGGAAAACACAAGAGCAGGAGTGCCTTTATCCCAGATGTTTTTCTTTGTCATGGGCAGCAACCTCAAACATCTGGATGTGTCCCTGCATCCAGCCTGTTTGGACAGCACTGATGTCTGGTATAGTGCAACCTCAGATGGGATCCTGTCCAATTCAACAGTGCCAGAATATGTAATTTGCATTTGAAGACATTGGAACTTTCTTGTCAGAAATTGCACTGCATCAGTGGATACCTCTCGAGCGTGAATTCACAGTGGTGGGTTCTTTTCAAGGAAAACTGCCAAATGCGTCCGTTAATTTCTCTCTCACGTTCTCCCTCTTGCACGCACTCACCCACATTCATGGGCACAGATGCAGGAAAACATGTGCGCATGTGACCCACTGTGTTTGCAGCATCAGTGGAGATCAAGTGTCTCACACGTATTAAGAAGGAGATGGGGAGCGACAAAGATGAATGCTAGTGAAAAGCAGCAGTCAAAATAATTCAATGAACAGTTGTGGATTTGCATCTAAAAAAACTGTGCATTACATTCCCTGTGATCTGTCTTCAGCGCTCTCACAGAAACGCGCGCACGCACACACACACACCCCACCCCACCCCGAAGCGCACTTACACACACTCACACATGCCTTCATCCCTCTGTGCTTATAGCATCATTACTCCCACACCACTGTGATTAATTACTTTCAATAAAGCAAATAGAGTTGCGCTTGTCCGGATCAATCTTTCCCCAAGCTTTACACCAGCCACTGTCGCTAGTAATTGCCAAACCTCTTGTTGTATGAAATTAGGGTTTTTCTGAGGCCCAAACATGTCGTGGCCTCAATTTCCTACTCCAGTGGCTTCGCCGTCTCTACGTCTGCCTGCCCTACGGCCGCATTTCCTGGGATGAGAATTGTTTTGGGAATAGAGCTGAGCCTGGATGGCCGCTAAGGCCTCAAGGAATGGGTTGGGTGCAGGTGACACATGGAGTCTGTGTGACAGCACACAGAGACACCCTGGTAGAGTAATGGCTTCCCTCTGCATCACCCCGTCTACTAAGCAGTTACCCTCTTCTCCCAAGACTGATGCTTTTCCATCTCCTCTGCTTTTTGCATCCTTTGGAGATCCCTAACCAGACACCAGACAGGAGACTAAAGGTGAAATTTTAAGTTTCCTCTTAGTCTTGCAGATGCCCTGAGGAGACCTATAATTTCCTGCCACATTTCCACAGACTTCGTATGAGTGAATTGATGTCCATAAAATTCATGGAGTCTAATTCTGGGTCACTGGAACTCTAACTGAACAAATGGCCACTGAAAAGGATGGATGGATATGAGTAGTTTCATTTATAGCAGTTGTGTACTTCATTTGCGCAAATAATGCAGTCATTGACAGGAAATAGTACAAGGGAACCAAAGGAATGGGGTGCTTGCAAAAAGGATAGTGACATGCAGACATTAGAGGTATTTAGTGTGTTGGGCTGACAGCCGGCCTTGCATTAATTCTACGGTAGATGAAAATCCCTAGACATTAGTTATGTTGTGGTGCAGGGTGTTTATCTCTGGAGCCATTGGTTCTGGAAGTTTTAATTAAGTTTTTTTTTTCCTCTAATGCTATTTCTGCCCTCATCCAGTCTTCTATATAAATAAGGCCAGCAGTCACTTCTAAATATAATTTAGGAACTATGAAAAACCTCCCAGTTTATTTCACTTTTGTGACTTGGAATATTTGGTTATAGGTCGTATTAACTGTTGTCCCAAAACGAATGTCTAAAAATCAACAAGGTTATAATTTTCCACAGAAAAACACTTCTGTTCTTAGATTACAGTGCTCTTCACTTTATGTTAACAGGGAATTGTAAGATTCATCTCAACTTTTGCAGAATGATGCAGCTGGGAACCAAGCTAGTGTTGGGTTAAAGAAACAAACTGACAATTGGTCTGATTCCTAAAACTACGAAAGAAGCATCATTCTACTACTTGTATGACTTGGTCTTATAGCTTGAATTTCTTCCATTTAAAATGTAGATTTTACTGCACATACATGTACACACAAACCATAGATTTAAACAAAATGGAGATAAGTGAATGAACAAGTTGCTAATAATAAGACAGGTAGGTTACTGAATAATCAAACACCATCACATATATGAAGATGAGGTGAAGTGATGCAGTGCAAGGATAAATGGGTAAAGGACCTCATGGGATCATTCGGAGGTGAGGAGGTTGCCACCCTGGCAGCGTGAGGACTTGTTTGTCGAGTCTGATGGCTGCTGATAGATACATTTTATATACCCACATCCAAGGAAATCAGTTTTCCAACAAAGGAACAGATACAGTAATCTGTCGTGAGTACAGTTATGTGCAAATAGATATACATGCAGTATACTGTACAACCAATATGTATAGTCTCGCTATAGCAGGTTAGCATGTGAGCGGTGAAAGGAGACTTACAGTATGGCATATTTTATGCATTTACTACCCATTTTATACTTGTTAAAATATAAATTAGCTCATATTATGCATTTTGTGCTGTGATGGTGTACTGAGAATTTAAGTAGGCAAAACAGAGGAGAAAATAATAAACTGCATGAGTACTGGGTGAAGGCAATACTAGGCAACCAAAGGGTCTTCAGAATCTGGCACGCAGTTGCAGTTGTATGGTAGAAGAAATTATTATATTTGCATACTCATTTTCAGAAATATTGGAGAAAATCTGCATAAAACATACTAAATTATTCATCAGTACTTTTTTGTTTGTAAACCATACAAGGACACTTGTGGTTTCTACAAACTTCAAGTGAGACGAATGTTGAACTAGCCGCACTAAATGAATAAATGTAAATTTAGTACTATTTCCCATGTTTGTAAGAAAATAGAAGCTCCACATCTCGCATCAGGTCCTTCACAAGGATTTTCTTAGCAGCATTTAGTGTTACTGGAAGATTTTTCCCAAATAATTTTTTGTTTGTTGCTTGAAGGATCAACAATAATAGAATATGCTGTTTGCGAATATGTAATAACTTAGAAGTTTGATTTTGGCAGGTAGGGAACATACAAGCGCGCAGACACAAACACACACACAACATGCACATTATTGTGCAGGACTCCTCAAAAGCACAGAACACATGTGCATCCAAGACATGCAGATCACCTGACAACCCTGATAAGATACTGCACCATCACTTCGCTATGGCATGTGTGGGTTTTTAGTTCGCTAGCATCACTACTAAGGAGATTGCATAGTGGCTAGATAGCCTTGATATGGGTTTACTGTGGGATTGCCAGTAGTTGAGGGCTAATATAAGGTAAAACAGAGCTTAGGAAGAAGGTTAGGTAGGTAGTGGGATTCCCTTTAAAGCGCTAGTCCTTTTGTTAGCACTGTGTGAATCTACAGAACACTGCCCACACCCACACCTGGATACCCCTACTGGGTCCCTTGCCAACCCTGATGCATATGCTTAGTTACAGCCTACCATTACCTTGTGTCCAAGGCTCCCTTCTGTCCACCCCTTAAGATGCGTGAGAACCAGAGAGCTGTCCTGATCCAATTTTAGAGATGAATTCTCGCTCAAATTTACATTTTCATTTCCATTTACCTTCATTTTTTTGTTGACTCTTCTACTTATTTATACAGCTGTGTAGTTTTTGCTGGAGCAATTCAGGATGAGTATTTTATTCAAGGTTTTCACCCATCTCCTACTGCGTTGTGGAGCAAGAAAGGGTAAATCTCAACATGTAGTTGAACTGCTACAGCATGGTTTGGCAGTACAATCTGTGTGCTGGGGAACTGGGGCCTCCATACACAGACCTGAGAATGTGCTGAGTTAAAGTGTGTTTATCTGCCGATCACTCGGGAGATCTCTGCATCTGCATTCCAGAAGTCCAGTTGAAGCTCTGCTTTGTAGCTCACTGAAGGGGGGTTGACTGTGGATTCTGCTGCTGACTCCCAGTTTTTCACTCTTGTACTCTCAGCCCCCAGAATCTATGGTTTCGCTCTGTGATGCGGAATTGCATACAATTTCTCACCACTATAATCCAAAGGGAGCCCTGGTGCCACGATTCCTTCCTTATCAGCAACTGGGATATCAGTAAATGAGCACCGCTTTGAAGCTGGAAGAGATGGTGAACAACAAGGCATCCATAGGAATCACAGCCGGCTTTTGTTTGTTGCCTAGGGAGCTTGCGCAGTGCTGCTAACATGGAGCTTTTCTCTCGAGAAGTGGCTAATCATAACATTTCAAATTCCCAGCCCGAGTAGAGTTTGCCCCGAAGCACGTCCAAGTCTTCACTTCGGTAGGGGACGATGGTGGGGGGCATTTCACAGATCATTGAGCAGAGCTCACCGACCGAAAGGATGACCACTGAGATTGACGAGCTCACTGTTCTGTTGGAAAAAATCATTAGTTTTCTTTAATGATAATTGCATTTCAGTCCATTAGGTGCCTCTTTGGACCTATTTGCAGGACTCTTAAGACTTGCGCATCATTGCTATTTACAAAGATCACCCTTTTGTGTTTAAGCTCCTATCCATAACCCAATTTCCATACCATTGACAAGATTTTCAGATATTCTGTTGTTTCTGTTTCCCGCATATTTGTAAAGCAAACGATTGTCTGTCACTGTTTAATGTTGTTTACAAGTGAATGTGTGTTACAGCAGTTCTATTTAGTGTACTGGATGTTCAGTCATTCAAATGCACAGCTTTAGGTGCCACCTCACTGATAAAGACTGAACACTCCGGCAAAGATAAAGTTACAGTTGAGGGGATGATGGAACTATTCATTCATTTAAATGATAGTTGGAGCACGGTAAGAGCTGGTACTTTGGTCGATGCTTACCAGAGCACTGGTTCAGATCATGAATCAAAATGCAAATTGTTTGTTCTTTCTTTCTTTGTCACATACACAGTTATACAAGTACAACATGTGGTGAAATGTGCCCTGAATCGGCCATGAGACTGATACAATTTTACTAGTAGATTACAAAAAAATCCAATAAACAATACAATTATAAACAAGATCTAAACAATATGCAAAGGGATAGAATAAATATCTATGTACATTATAGTACAGTATCTAATTAGCTGGTTAATGTAAATAACCCTAAAATGACATGGCATGACAGTTGAAAAAAATTTTGTGGTGGCATGTCCAGGTTCAGAAGTCTTATGGCCTGTGGATAGAACCTCCTCCTGAGCCTCTCTTTTTTGGCCACAATACTCCTAAAGCGTTTGCCTGATTTCAGCAGGTCAAACAAATAATTACTAGGATGTGTCGAGTCTCTGATGATCCTAGTTGCTGTGATCCTGCATCTCCTGGTATAAATATCCTGCAGAGATGGTAGATCAGATCTGGTGCAGCGCTCCACCACTCAGATCACTCTCTGTAGTTCCTTAATGTCCTGTGCACAGCTATTCTCAAACCAGGAGGTCATGTTCTGAGTCAAGACACTTTCTACAGCACCAGAATAGAAAGTCCTTAGTATCACTGCATCCTTTTGTGCTTTCTAATTTTAAAGAGGCAGTCAACTCCAAACATGTATGTCTTCATAGTGCATACATATACTGTATACAAGGGATGGTTGGAAATTCAGACAGTTTCTGTCATTAAACGTCTAAAAATTCCTTAAAGATGAGGAACCTTTCCCTGTTCAGTCACCTCAACACATGGTCACTTTTGATTGTTTTTTAGAGCTGTACACAGATTTCAGTCGTATCACCTTGTGGCTACCATCACAAAATATGGTCTAAACTTTTGCCAACTCGTGGACTCGACAGAAAGTGAACCTGCTACTAGTGTACAATCCCAAGGCCTTTAAGGTGACTCCACCACCACTGTGCAGATGCAGGGCACATGGGATGCTTGTTGTACAGTAGATCTCAGAACTTATCACTCAACTATCATGAATGTGTAGCGCACCTTCACTGTAGTAGCCACTTCTTGTCAGGTTAAGCACCTGGCTGCTGAAGCCTCCTCATTGTTAGTTCTTCTTTTTCCTGGATGGAAGAAAAAGTGTTTTGTGCCAATGAGATGCCCTTGAGTTGCTATTCTTCCTTGCCTTCCCAGGTTTATCTGTGGTTGCATGGGATTTTCCTCTGCAGGAGAAGGAACTGTGCACTGTCTTCATGTCAGCTAAGAGTTGCTAATCATAGCTGGGACCCGCGCACCAGAGTGCCCATTAGAATCCGATATACTGTGTTAGACTTCAAATCCTCCTGCTCCTCTTTGCATGGCACCAGAGACCAAGCAGATTAAACTTCTCTTCCCACAGGAGGGGGCACTGGACCTTCTCTGTCGCCCACATTTAATGGCTCATCATCAGTTGCCGTCTGGCTGTTGATTGATTAAAGCAGAATTTGTAATTAATACATGTGCTAATGGAGAACAGCCCCCCTGGCTTTGTAGAAAGGATGGCATCCAAGGAGGGATGAGGACTGTGTCGAGGGAAATACGAAGCAAGAACATTTACAACCGCAGTCCGTTTTCAGCTTGCAGCAGCTCTTGGCAAAGCTGATGTATAAGGATTCAAGTGAGGACGACACAGTTTAATGCAACCAGCGTGTCGCTGCCGGACTGAGGAAGGCACTTCCTGAAAGTAAAGGTTATGTTTTCTTCACCTGCCCTCATCGGTTTGTCTTTTATGAATCGGTCATGATGGATCCCCCCCTTCTGTTTTCCCCTGTGGGACTCTTTGTGTCTCATTCTATTACGGTGGGCCAACCTTTCAAATGGATGTTGCTTTGTCTTGTTTTTAATTGTTCAACACATTTTTTTTTTTTTACATTGTGAAGATGTGACAAATGCAGAATGAACAGCATTTGATTTTTTTTATGTTTGACCTTTTCTGTATTTAAATCTCACAGCACGTACTACTCACAAGATGTTAGTGCTTCAAAATCCCACTCTCACTGCTGCTCCGTGTAGTAATTATTGCTTTTTTGTAAATCAGTTTACAAAAATACAAATAAGAAAACATTTTAATTAAAAAAAAAATCACAATTACAGTCACATCACAGTTACCTGCTTAAATGAGTCAGGGGCAGCAGGTGTCATATTGGTTAGGGCGGCTGCTTTCCGCTCAAAAGATCCAGTTTGAATCCAGCATTCTGATGTAGTGTCCTTGATCACGGCGCTGTTCTGAACTGATCCAGTAAAAAGTATCCAGCTGTATAAAAGGGTTAATCGTTCATGGTAGCTGAACATTGCATGTCAAGTTGGAGAAAAGCAGATGCAATGTTCCAGTTTATTCTGCAGTGAGATCATTTTATGTTGAAATATAATGTATGGAATCTGTAGTTTAAGTTGATGCTTTTTATAGTTACCAAGTCCTTGTACTGTGTTCCCATGTACAGTATTCCAACTGTGCTGTACCTCTTCCAGAGCCTCGGGGCTTACTCATGGCTCAGGGAAGCAGCGAGTCTCAAGACAAGGAGAAAAGCCGTAGATAAGCCTCCTTGTGGTCCTGGAACTGAGAGTAGAAACAGCATTAGATGTAATGTTGTGGAGAGAGAGCCTTAGACTCTGCATTAAATGGAAAATTGGTTCACGTGCCAAAGCAGGGCCTTTGCGGTGCTGGCCGAAGTTGGTCCTGTGATTATTATCACATTGGTACAGTTTATGAGAGCTGCATTATGAAGAGCTCTGTTTTTTCTACTGAAGCCCACAGAGATGTGATCCAGAAATAAATGGTTTAATGCTGTACTCTGAGGAAGGGCTTAAGTGGATGAGTTGTGAAGGCACCTGTGAGAAGAGAGTGGTCACCTCACTTTGACAAGTCTGTGTCAGAGCGGATGGGAGACAGGTGTGTGTGCGTGCGTGCGTGCGTGGAGGGGTACCGTGCTCTATAGCACAATCGGAACTTGCGTTATGTAGATGTTCTGAGTTAAGACACTGGTGGTGCCCAGAAAAAAGGGTTCCACCCCAGTGACAACACCAGTCTCACATTGCTTATGTCACCTTTGTCAGTATCCTCACTAGTTGTTAATGTTGGCCCTGATGTCAACTGCACCCTTTGCTTTTGTTGGACTTGCCTTTATTAACTTGCTAATGTTTTTTTCCAGTGTGACTTATAATGATTAATAATAATAGTAATACCTGATAATAATAATGATCTACTCATTTACAGTATATAGCAGTTTTTTTTTTTTTAAGGAAAAGTCTTTTACTGGAGGGTGCTTTAATAAGAGGTACGATTCAAATTTGGGCCTTACAATTGCAAAGGGTCTGAATTCAGCCACTACACTACCTTCTGTCCCATGCATTCTTCATCCTGTGCGGCTCTACGACATATACTGTACATCATGAATGAGGTTGCAATTCAGGGCAGTGGCTATAAGCCTCCCTGAGGAAGAAAGACATTTAACAGTTTTATCAGTAAGCCTCCTTCCTTCCTACAGTATGAGAAAAATGGTTGTAATACTTGTCTTGCCAGACCCTTCGTCATGGTTTGCAGTCCTCCTGGCATTTTCTGTAGATATTTGACATCTTTTGTACCTCTGTGTCAACAGTATCACCTTGAGAAGTCACGCAGAGATATGAAAGACTCATTGAGTGACCCCTTACTCGCCTGTATTGACTGATGGCATTTTGAGGTCACTTCTGAAGTCTGGCTAGAACACCTTAGAGGCTAATAAAGAGATATAAAGGGAGTGTTTTCTTTTGTCTGAATGTGGTGTATTTTCATTTATCTCTTCTTCTGTATAATCTGACTTGTATATATTGCCATCTGTCTAATCCCTGTCTCACTTGGTAAATTCTATTAGTGTTTGCACTGGACAGACAGGTGTAGAAGGCAGCCTGGAAGGTAGTTCACTTAGGTGTCTGGGCAGTCAGGGGTGGATGCTGGGCATGTTGTTGGGGGTGTGTATTTGTGGGGGGGTAGCACCTGCTGTCAGCCCAGAAGTGTCACATTTGTGCTTCATTATGCTGCCTGTAGGGGCTGTACCTGCTGGGGACCCAGACACATCGTAACACCCTCAGCTGGTCAACACTGGCAGGATCCGGAGTTGTAGGGTGTGGGCTATGATTGAGTGGCACTGAGCCAAATGTTTTATATATATATATATATATATATATATATATATATATATATATACACACACACACACACACACACACACACACTTGAAAAAATATATATAAAAATCTTATTTTCGGGAAGCACCTGGCTGTCATGTTCATCTGCCTCATAATTATTATTATAACTCCTTCTGGCCTTGTGATAATGAAAACGGGGCCTGTTTTATGTGCATACGGTACAGTTTGCAGATACCATCATTTATAATCATTTTACCTGGACAGCGCATGCAGTTAAAAGGTCACGTGACACGCAAGTGTGTTTTCCTGTAGTGTAAATGTAATGAATTCCTCATGTGTCTGGCAAAATGGGATATTACCACCCTTTCAGACCAAGGAGCCCAGGGAATTAGTTTTGCCAGAAATGTGACCTTGTGTGTGAGTGAATTCTTCCATACCAGAATGAGCACATGAGTCTCCTTGTTTCTGACTAGTGTGGGGGGAATGAGAAGTGAGAAGACATGATGGGTCCGTTGGAGGTGTGGAGACTCCTGGGGGTGCTAATGCTGATGGCAGCAGCTGAATGACAGACGGTTGAGGAGTGGGGAGTGACAAACTCAAGCCTCCTTTCCTTCTGTCCTGAAGAAAATGCAGGGACAGGTGCCAGGGAGTGTTAGACACACATGTCGCTGAGGAGGTGGGCCTAACTGTTGCCCTGTACATATGTGTGGCATCTGTCAGCTCTTGCTCTGTAACCCAGTAAACCCTCCTTGTCCTCCGAGGTGCCACTCCCAGGCCCAGGGAAGCTGAGTATGTGTAATTGACTCTGGGTATCTCAGTGTATGTGAATCATGTGATTGAGCCATTCGGTGCGTTTCTGTGTATGTTTTTTTACATTTTTCCTTTTACAGAAATAACTGTAGAAGCCTATTTTCATCCATCTATCAACCCATTTTCAATTAACTGCTGAACCTGAGCAGGGATGTGATGGTCTGGAGTTTATCCCGAAAGCAGAGAGTGCTAGACTATGAAACTGTCCATTGCAGGGTGAGACGCCCATTTCAGGAAATGTTAATTTGACGGAACAAGAACTTTTATTTAAGGACTCCTTTCTGTCTTGTTTGCCTGTGTGTTCATTTAGTGTGTTAAAACCCAAAACCCTTGAGCATAGACTGCTTTGTAAGTGTACTACTGGAGAAAGACCTTTACAGTCTTGTCTCAGTGTTCAGTGCTGTACATCCCAGGTGAACAGCAAAATTATGAGGAGCTGCTGTTGTCCCAATGTAGTTAACATGATTTATTCAGTTTTATTTGCGCACTTTATTTCATTGCATCCATCCTTTTCTGATCCAAAACACAGCTGAGGCTTTTAGCTAAAGACAAAAATGTCAGTTTAATGTGTTTCTGCAATGTGTTCAGGACAATTCTGTTAAGTACGGACTAAATGGCCATGTTGAGACCTCTGCTCTTCCGGAGTTTGCTGATGATCTGTTGAAACCTGGCAAGTGCCTCCCACATTAAGCCCACCTCCCATATCTGGACCACCTGACATTCACTCTTTCCTGCAGAACCTTCCTCTCCTATTAAAGTAGGATCCCTGCTGCTGGTCTAATTCTGACCACCAACTATTGAATTAGATGTCTTGAAATCCTTAAAAGTACACATTACTGTTGGGCAGTGATGTTTGCCTATGTTTTCAAAATGTGCAGCCTGTTGCACACATTAACTTTTCAGGTACGACAGCTTTTGGAAGACATGCATGTGCCATGATGTATTGGATATTTTATGGTTTACAGTATATAAAGCAATTGTACTAACCGAAGGTGCTTTTTACAATACTTCATTGGCCCATCGGGATGCTGAAAGGCAAAAATTGTTGTTTTTATGGACTATTGTTATAAACATTTTAATCCTTTATGTAATTAATACATTTGAAACTGCATGTGTGCGCATGTGCGCCTGCCTGCCTCCTTGCCTGTGTGAAAGAAAGAAGACTGCAGGGAGGCCTGCATGAGATAGAACCTTTTTTATTTAAATTAAATATGGTTATAGTAAAACTCCAAGGGTAACTGCAAGTAATATTAAATATTGAAAGCACCAAGCTATACAATTTCACCCAAGTTTTACTGTACAGATAATGTCGCTGCCACATGCAGTTATTATTAAAAAGACGTCACATTGCCTGCATTTTATATTCTATTTAGAATTTTAAAACTTCTGGAACTTCTGGAATTTTTTCATCGTGCAGTAATCTGACAGCATTCATATGTAGTCATTGTCATTTGTCTGAGTGTGTTTGCATCTGCCTTTGTGCATGGATAATTTTCAGAAGTTCATGGGACATTTGCACAAGCAGTTCAAGAAAATTGAAATGTTTTTAAGATCTGTTTTTAATTAGTCTAGATGTTTTATAATTGAAAGTACAAAAACTTTGGCATCAAGTTTTTTTGTTTTTTTTTAAACTGTGGTATGTAAATAAGTGTGTGTGTGTGTGTGTGTGTGTGTGTGTGTGTGTGTCTGTCCGTGCCTGTGACCGTGAAAACAGATAAATGAGATTTGAGGAAACATCCTTCCCTGACAGTGGAATGGTGTATTGCATCATCACATTTCATGATCTCAGTCAAGTGTGTGTGTGAGTGTGTGTGTGTGTGAGAGAGAGAGAGAGAATGCAGTGTTTTTAAATGTTCCTAGAGGAACTGCCAACATCCAGATCCCCCCCGTGTAGGTCAGGACAAAGAAGGCCCTAACAAAGGAGATGTCAATTTCTTGTTTCAAGCAAGGGATTCCCCCCCTTTTATTCTCTTCTTTTTCTGTAGCTCAGAGGACTATGAAAGAGACCTGTGCGAAGGCAGTCATACAGTAAATCTAATCAAAGGGAGAAGTGCTTTTAAATGTCTGCTGTCCCCCCGAGCAGAACAGCCCTCCTCCTGCTCCACTACAGCCTGCACTCGGGAGCAGCGTACGCTTGAGACGCAATTAATATCGAACCGGCACAGCAGCCCGTGCGCATCTACAATAACACGCTCAGACCAAAGGTTAATGCTTCCAATCTAATCTCTGTCCCCATTCATTTAAATGAAGTTTTTGGAGAAGAAGGAAGAGGGAGAGGAGATGTGTAATCACCAGTTGCCAGGATGGAGGCAAAATTAATTACTGGTGTCCATAAATTCCATGTCATGTCTCATTTTATCTAATCTCCGTCCTGCCCACCACTGGCCAAGATGCTCCTGAGATGTAATGAAAAGCTATTCTTGATGCTAATTGTGAATTAGTTTTATGTCATTTGCATGCTTCTGGAGCGAAATGCTGAGGAATTTAGCCTGACAATTTGCTGGACTTGTTTGTGGGTGGGCCTCCATTGACAGCAGGGGGTATCATCATGCTGGAACGTCTTGAAAGTATGGCTGCTTGGTGAACTCATCCATGCGCTGGCACCTCACTCAGGTTGCACACTTAACTATCCATCTTCTCTGAGCTTTCAGGAGAGGCTCCAGACCAACAGAGCACTGACCTGGACAGAGTGATTAGCTGCGTGGAGAGACGGTTAAGCTAATGTCTGTGTAGCATTAGGAACCATTTTTTGCCTTACCAGATTTATGGACTTTGAGGACCAGACTAATGAAAAGCAACTGTATGTTTACAGAGTGATAAGAATGGCCAGTTGATATTGACATTGTTGGAGTTCTTGGATTACCTCCCTAAACTTCTTCTCAACTACTCAACTATATATTTACTGGGAGATTTGATTGATTTGAGGCCTCTCATTTCATACACAAACATTCTTCTTGCTTCGCTTCTCATAAGATCCATGCCCAGAAGACTGTTGTGATCATTGCTAACTAGAAATGGACCTTCTCTGTATTTGGCCTCAGTGTTATGGTGCTATGTTATATTATTAGCTAGTTTGCCATTGGTTTAACCTGAAGTGATGCTGCTCATTTACAGCAATACTTTGCAACGGTTTTTGAATTTTGCATTGTTCCTTAAGACTATTTTTTGTTGTTTATTTGTTATGAAAAAGTATAACTAATCTCAACTAATTGTATGGCACATGCACAGTTTTCAAGCTCTATTGATGCTGTATACTGTTTTGCAGTTGCCTTATAACACTGTTTCATGAAGCATCCATTTTTTTATGAACGCATCTAGAGTGCTCTGGTATTACTGCATTCAGTTGGTTTGGGTATTTTTATTGAAGGAATTCAGGTTAAGCACTTGTGGTGTACAGCAGCAGTAGCCCCCTTCCTGGTCAATATTCTTTTCCCACTCTTTACTATTTTATGTCATGTAGTATAAAACACAGTGCAAAATTTTATTAGTGACAGATAACAGCGCAATGTTTTGTGCTTATCACGTGGTGCAGTGGACAACATCGTGATAGATGTGTCCCTCTTTCCCCTCTTTCTGCAGGCATACTTCCGACAGGGTGTTGCCCTTCAGTACCTGGGGCGTCATGCCGACGCACTGGCCGCCTTCGCCTCCGGCCTGGCCCAGGACCCCAAGAGCCTGCAGCTTCTGGTGGGCATGGTGGAGGCCGCCATGAAATCACCTTTACGAGGTACGTACCTGCACAGTGCAGTTAGAATACCAGATTTCAGTGACAGTGCAGTGTGTGACAGGTCCCCAACACTTCCTTTTGGATATGACACATAAATGGTAAACACTTTCTCGCTGTTCTCTCTAGCAGCAACTGACACGACGAATGACACTCTTAAGTGGCGCTCGTACTGGCTTCTAAAATGTTACTATATTGTAATTTTCAGGCATCACAGACTGACGTAGACTAAATGTCACCTACCTCCACACCAGTTTGCTTATGTGTGTGTACTAAATAAGTGGCTGCCTTTCTGTCTTTGCCTGTGCCACTGTCTTTGTTGGCTGGGTGTTTCATCTTTGGTAATAGAATCAATGAGGAGAAATTGGGATCTCTGGAGGACAAAGTGATGTGCTGGGGCTCAGTCAGCTGACTGACCCACCATCTCTCTCCACCTTTAGGTCATAAGAGAAAAAGCCTAACCCATGACACTCACTGCTGAGGAATTACCAAGCTATCTTGGCCCAGCGGGAACTGGTTGGATTAATTCTGTGGTCTTTAAAGAATCCTTTATTGTCACCAAAACCACTAAACTCCATAACGATTTCTGCTGAATGAAAAAGCCTTTGAAATGAATCCCATATTTGCCCCAACAGTTAGCCCGGTGATGAATTTGAGGGGCTCTTGCATCAGTGAAGACAAATGTCTTTCACAGCTGCAAGGAGATATGCGTGTCTATGTTTGTCTAGGACACGAGGACGTGGCATTCAGGAGGCCTGTCGCTGCAGCTGAAACGTGTTTACATGGAGCTCAGCCGGCCTCCATCTCTAGACCCCAGCAATGGCCTTTTAGAACAAAGCTCATTTGATCGCTTAATTGTTTACGCTTTTCTACAGTCCTGACCCCCTCCAGCTCACGGCAGAACACAAAAGACACCAAGCGTAAGATATCAGGCAGTGGATTAGAGACAGTGATCCTCCCATAGAGTCATTCTGGAGGCTATCAGAGGCATGCTTACAGCAAGCTTGTTGATAAGGGAGGGTGAGGGTTCTGGATGAGGGAGTCTCACTCTCGAGCTCTCTCCACTGCTTGCCTCTTCACTTTCATGTTGCCCTGTGAACGTTTCCCAACCCACATTATCTTTTCTTTCTACTGTTGAATTTACTCATTTAGGAACGCAAAAGTCTCTGGAATGTCCACATATTGCACTTTTTTTCTATTGCAATCTGAGATGGATTGTGACAGTCTCCTCTTAAACAGGATATTAGGGTCACCTTAGCAGAACTTCACTCTCTTCCGGCTTTCGCTCCGTTGCCCCCACACTCGATGCTGTCCAAGGTGGTTCACGACGTCAGATGACCAGCCCTTGAACCGCCAACATCAGTCTAAGCTTCTTTACAGTTGCTCTTCAAAATGTTTGCGTGCAGCACAGTATCAGCAGAAAGCAAAGCCATGTTCGGTATGGATAATTGCACCAAGACGCTGGTTAGAGAGGGAGATCAGGGAAGGCTGTGTCCTGCTGTCTCAGAAGTGCTCACACCTTTAATGGAGTGGCTCCTTGTCAGCCAGGCTTGAAGGGCAGAGACTACGCAGTGAGGCTCTCTCCTCTTGTACTAATGTTTTTGTTGCAGGCTGCCTTACAGACTACCCCCACCTCTGCAAATTTGGTGTCTTTCCCCCTTTGTTTTCTCTCCTTTTTGAAAGGCAGCAAAGGGGTGATGACTGTCTTCAAAAGATTACCTTTATTTTATCAGTATGTTTTCAGTACTGGCAACCCACCCCACTGTCCAGGGGTAGCTTTAATTTTGAGATAGGCTCTGGACTGACTGCCACGACCTTGCTGGAGTTTAAGCGGTTTACAGTAATGGATGGATGGATATTTTCAGTATTAAGTTGTTGTTGTTACTTTCAATTTTTTTGGCTGAAAAAAAGCTGCCTTTCTCTCTCTGGTCTGTGTGGATACAGTATAAGAGAGTGCCATTACAAAGCCAAAAGCCAACTTCAGATTAGATCGGTTTTTGTTCTCAGACTCTGTTTTACTATGGTGGAAAGGGGCGCTTAGGAAATGCAGCACACAGTAAATTATGTATTTCACTGTAAAAAGATCCACAGAGCAATTGCAGGAGAGAGGGCCTAGTGTTCTGCAGAGCACAGCACTGCAGATTCTGAAATTATGCACTTGTAGCGTGTTTACTTCATTCTAAATCCCTTTACTCTTGTTGCAGCTGTTTCTCCTTTGAAGACAATCATGAGATATGTTTTTAATAAACTGTAAAGAAATGTACAAACAATTGGTACAACTATCAGAGTGCTAGACTTTAACTCACATTTCAGTTGTTCATTTAGCTGATGCTTTTCTCCGGTCACTTACAGTTTTGCATTACCTACAGTGATTGACTTATTTATACAGCTGGGTAATTTTTATTGCAGCAATTCCCAATAAGTACTTGGCTTAAGGCTAACGCAGCAATAGGTGGTGAAATCACACCTGCAACATGGAAGTCCAAAGGCAGCAACCTTAACCCCTATGTCACCTGCAGCACCTGTACATTCTCTCTCCTGAACCTCAGCACTTGAAGGTAGTATAGTGAAAAAAAATTTAAATTATCACTTACCTCGACCAAGTGAGTTCAAAGCATATTTTACTAGTCAGAAGTTGGTGTGTGTGCCTGGACAGCACTTCAGCAAGGCTGTCTATCTTCCAGAGTCAATGCAACGCAACCTACAAGTGTCCTACATCTGTTGGAATTGCTGCAGAAGAGCTGGGAAGACATATGCACTCATTTCCTGCTCAATCTTCTTAACCTTATGCCTCATGAGAAAAGTAGTTTCCTGCGACTGGACTCATACATTTGAGTTGCATTGGATATGCTAAATAGTGCATTATGAAAATGTGAGTTACGTAAGTATGTGTAAACTTACTTACATAACTGTGTAAACAGTGGAAGTCTTCAAGAAGGTGATGGTCCACCAGTAGAAGTACAGACTAAGTAGGCCACAAAGAGTGTATTGAGCACACACACCTTTTCATCATCGTCTTTTACTGTGACAAGACAACCCAGTGGACGAGCTACTGAGACTTTGTGCCTTTATTCTGCGACAGCTTAACATTTTCCTGTAAAGTTTTCAGAGACGAACGGCAAAAAGTTCTCATTATAGGACAGGGTTATAGAGAATAGTTTTACAGACAAAATAAATGGGCCGAGTAGGCAGGACGACGATCCAATACTGTACTGTGGGAGTTTGTCCTCAGCTTGCTAGTAAACGTGGCCTATCCTATACCCTCAAGCACACCGGCACATTTGCGATCTGTGAAAAACAGATGAGGAATATTTTTTTTTCACTGTCGTTTCCTTCAAATGGAGAAAGAAGACAGGTACCCAGGGTGAAATGTGTGAGGCGATGGTTGGTCATCCTAAACACCCAGGGGGACAGTGTTGTGCATTGCTGAAGAATCATTTGGTGAACTGAAACAGAGAAGGCAGGCAGAGTAACACTGAGGAGATGGTGGAAACACCTAGACACACACTGCTTGTTAAGATTCCCGCAGCGCGTCCCTCCTGACCGCTCACTGTGTCGCCTCCTGCAGGCATTTGTGTCCTGCTGCTTCCTGCAGGTGTGTGAGCGACAGCAGGCGCTCCTTTTTCCTTTCCACTGACTGCTGTAAAGATTGCCCTCAGCAGTCCAAATGCAGTGAACATTTGTTATGGTGTATGACACCATCCTCCTTGTCACCCTGAGTAAAATTATAAGTGATGCACAATCTACACTTACATGTGCAGTATTAACACTGATACAGAATCCTTCTCCTGGGTGCATGTCTGCAAGTTTGTTTGTGTAGATGCATATCTGTGTGTGTTTGACAGAGAAAGAATAAGCGTATGTATTTAAATATCTTGGAGACTAGGACAAAGTACACTTTTTCCATTTTGCAGGTAGAGCTGACCTGATTTGCAGTGCTGAGAATATGCTAATAGAGGCTATACGTGTATGCAGAAGCTCCTTGCCCCCTACCACACTGTACCTGTCACCTGCACACCTTCTGCTGCATTTCAACATCCCACTATTAAAGGGGCCAAGCTGTGAGTGGCACTTCTGTCTGCACTACCTGCGTGTGATTTATGTCTGTACTTGCACTTCAGCCCTCCCAGAGGTCACCTTGGGTACCCTTGGCCTCCTGCTTCACTGTTGTCATTGATGCACAGAATGCAGGTTTTGCAGAGCTGAGTTGGGAAGATGGTGCCGCGATGCACTCGTGCCCGAAAGATAAAATGAAAGCAAGTGGCACTTGATCACTGTAATGGTCAAGTACCTCTTGAGGTTCCTCCTCTGTACAAATATGAATTTCTACATATTTTTTCTCATATTTCTCATGTGCTGTATGAGACAGTGTGTCCGATTGTTCTACAAGTATCTACAATTACCTGAGAAACGATAATCTTCTTGGCCCAGAGGTTGATTCTTTTACAAAAGACATTACTAGAGTAATGTTGGAACAGTGATAGCTTTGGAGACAAATCCACTGCCTTCCCACGTTGTTTGTCCAAAGTGTTTGAAAAATAGGGTAAGGAAATACAGCCCTCAGTCCTAATGGCCTCTAAAATAACCTGTTTGTTTTCCTAAAGCTTTGCATTTTTCTGTGATTCACACTTCCTCCACAGCTCATCAGTTTTTGATCATCCTAATGTCTTTCTGCTGTAATTTTTAAGACTGCACGAGCTAATGCTAACCATTTCCAAATTGTCTTTTTTTATGTGAAGGCTTGTTGAAATGTATGGAGTGTCCTGTTGAAATTATGCATTTTAAAGTCTTTGAAAGGACCATTTTATGTTGGTGACCCAGATACAACTCATCAGTTGACTGGGTGTGCCGAGTTTGGAACTCAGTTCTGAGAATATAGAACAGCACGCCTTGAGCTTGGTTATATGTTGCTTCTTCGCACCCCACAACAGAGTCTCTGGAGCCCACCTACCAGCAGCTGCAAAAGATGAAGCTGGACAAGAGTCCCTTTGTGGTGGTGTCTGTCATTGGCCAGGAACTCCTGACAGCCAGCCATCACAGCGCTTCTGTGGTGGTCTTGGAGGCCGCGCTCAAGATCGGGACCTGCAGCCTCAAGCTGCGCGGCTCTGTCTTTTCCGCACTCAGCTCCGCCTACTGGTCACTCGGCAACACCGAGAAAAGCACCAGCTACATGCAGCAGGACCTGGAGGTGGCCAAGACCTTAGGTGAGTGGCATGGGGACAATTTGGAAAAAATGGCACCGCTCACTACCTGCTTTCTAATTTCTAGTTGTTAATAACTGAGCCACTTTGTGGTCGGCAACTGATTTGCGAATTCATGCAATTTCATGTCTGAAAAATACATGTTAGATGGGCAATGGGTTGGTTGTTGGGAGAGTGGAGCAACCAGGGAAGGGAAGTGGTTCTTTTGCTCTCATTTGAATTTTGACGTTTTTTGTTCTTCCAAAGAGATTTTTTAGCACACTGCTCAATAGGTGCTTTTACGTTAAGGTGGCCCATCCCCGATCATTCAAAAAAAGAGACACTGATTTTTCACCTCGTCTGATTGACTCCCTTTTGAAAGTGGGTCCCTGACCTCTTCATTCTGTAAATTGTTAATAAATAGTCATTAACCACTTTTAGGTGTAATTTAAAATAAAGGCTTTGGCCTGACTTCTCATTGAGATGAAGGGAATTTGCTATAAACCTGAAACCCAGCATAAGGTTGCAGGCCCTCCTGATCAGAGATGTGAAAAGTGAATCATTCATCTCAGAAAATGGTTCCTTTTGAATAACTCTTTGCTCCTGTTTTATGCTGTTTTAGGCCTTAATATATGACTGCTATATAGATGTAATGAAATAATAATTTTAAATTAAAATGGTGTATGACAGTGTAACGTATGTTTTCAGCGGCACCATGAGCTTGTTGAATAGCTTTGGTGCTCTGGCTTTGGTTTTAGACACTTTTATAGGGTAGGCTGAACCACTCATTTTATTCCCGTGTCACCTTCTTCGGTGGATTTGCCATAGGTGACCTTTGAGGTACCTGTTATATGGTTTCAGGTGTCAGTGTGGAAATATGCATTCAACGCAAAGTGTGTGCCAGACTGCAGCCACTTAGCAAATCGGACACCACTGAGTGTCTTTTTGTCTGATGGCAGTTTTCACAGAGTAGGGGGTAGGCCTCTCACTTCACATGCTATTGGAGCTGAGCCATTAGTACTGTGTATGCGTGTGTGGGGGTGTAAGATGATGTTTGATGTACAGACTGTATGTGTGTGTATGCACTATGTGTACATGTGTTTTGCATTCCCTGTGTTTCAGTGCGTGTATTTGTGCATCAGCCATTACATACCGGCTTGGATGCCTGCACCCCCGTTCCCTACCGGCAGCCAGGTTTAGCTTTAACACTTCAGCCTCCTGGTGCTCATGCACAGGGCGGTAAGAGGGCCTGTCAGACCTGCTGGGAGCCAGCAAAGAGTCTGCCGAGCAGCTGCCAGGCTCCTGGGTGCGATTCTTGTAGCAGTCTTTATGACAGTTATACCATGGAGGCTTGTTCAAGAACGGCTCATAATGAATACTTTGCTGAACACTGTGGTACAGAACAGTGCAGGATGTTGCAAATGTTGTCCCCATGTTTGCAATCCAGAGACATGTGTGGAAGAAGGCAGTGGTAAACCACTTTTGTACCCCCTCCTTACCATAAAACCACACAAGTGGTTGCTCTGATATACTGTAACTCATCTGGGTTTACCTTACTATATAAGTATCTTTGGTTATGGAATTTGAATAGATTTTCTATACTATATTATAGGTAAAACATTGTGTAGTGTATTACAATAAAGTATAGCACTGAGTACAGCTAATGTTTGCTACATTGTATGTGAATTAGCTGTAGTTGTGTCCCAACTAATTTGATGTAGTAGTGGAGTTTACTGTCTTCTCAGTTTTCTTTCCTTGATCTTGCCCCCTGTGAGAAGGTCTGATCCCCAGGTCTTACTTGGTCTTACATTTACTCCTTTCACTTTCTGTCATCATCTCTTCACAGGTGACCAAACAGGTGAATGTCGGGCCCATGGGAACCTGGGGTCGGCATTCTTCTCCAAGGGGAACTACCGGGAAGCCCTGACTAACCACCGGCACCAGCTGGTCCTGGCCATGAAGCTGAAGGACAGGGAGGTAGGAGGCCAACACTGTCACATGCTTTTTTTTGTGCAAAGTCTGGATTAAACTGGGAAGATGGGCTCTAGGGACCTCGCTGCAGATAGGAAGTCACAATATATAAGTTGAGTCTGTTGGAAATGTATCTGAGAGTTGGCAAAAATCCACTGCATTTGTGAAAAACATTTGCGATACCGTTGATAAAATGAGAAAAAGAAATGATGGTGCAAAAAAAATCACACTTTGTTTATGAAATAAAACAACCACACTGTTCTAAATATTTCACACATGAAAGCAACAGCTTTTGTTATTGGGGCCAAGTTATGAAAACAGTGTAACAACGTGGTTGTTAAAAACTGTGCCAACATGGTTGAGCTCCTCTGAGGACTGAACCCAAGGAGAGCTGAAAGCCTCCTGCCACCTCTGTGCTGGTACCTGTCAGCAAGGTGGTCCATTCTGCACAACAAGGATGCTATTTTGGGAGGAGGGAAAGGTGCGTGCGAATGTGTGAAGGAGGTCTGAGAGGTGCACACAACAGCCTGGTTGGTTGTTGGAAGAAGTACATCATGGGATTGATGCTGTTTGGCTGATGCAGTAATGACTTGTAGGACTGGATGGATACACAAGTGCAGTTCATTAAATTTGATCTGTGGAGACAGCTAAAAGACAAGGGACAGAATAGATTATTATTATTATTATTATTATTACTAGGATGGCTACTATCATCTCTGTTGTTGTTGATGAAGATAATAACGTTTAAAAAGCCTACTTTACATGTAATTTTAGATCTTAAATATTCTCTGGAAGAGTGCAGACACATTGTTAGGCATTAGTAAATCTATTATGACAGTGTATGCAAACAACTCAATTTACTTGTGAGAATATAAGGTAAGATCCTGGGTAACCCATCTGATGGGGAAAAGGACATGGGCTGCTCACATTGCTGCCCTCCGTGGAGGGAATATTCCCTGTGACAGGTGTTGATCTGCACGCCTGATGTCAGACACAAAAGTTATGTCCCACTCCTTCTCTCTATTTTCTTATTCTGCCTGGCACAGCAGAGTCAGGTTTTATTTCTGTTACTCCAGACACCGTGAGTTTTGGAAACAGTGTAGAGGGCCTTTAAAAACACTGCAAAGGATGACGCATTCACCTCCTCATCAAGGAGCATCTTGTCATCACGCTTTACTCTCTTGCAGGCAAAACAAAGGGTCTAGTGCTTCAGGACAGATGTATTTCAGTTCCAGTTGCAAAGTGAGCATTTTTTTGTGTTATCTTTAAATAATCTGGATCTTATTCAGCTAAATACCCACATCCATAAATATGTTATTTTTTTCAGTTGCAAACTCTTAAGTCAGGGCTGGTAAAAGTGTCAGCCGAGCTGCTCTAATGATTACTGAACTCTTCTCCACAAACCACAAAGCTTTAGCTGTGATGTTTTTCGGCTGCTGTGAATCAGTTCCTCGCTCATTTAATGTGACACAGGAAATATTTAGCCTTAAGTAAGAAAAGGCAGAAATTCAGTTTATTGCACAGTAAAGTAGTTAGCGGCCTTATGGTATTTGTAGCATTAATTTACCGCCATTGTGTTTCACAAATCTTTCCCTATTCAGGCTTTCCCTACTCGGTTGCGATGTGGGGCAAACATCTGGACCAGAGGGGGAGAAGGGACAATAATGAAGCCTTCTGCTGGGTGGGGGGCAGATTTTCTCTAATCACATCATCTGCCTCACTCCACCAGGACCAATTTCCCATGCCCTCTCAGCTGCTTCACGGCTAATTGTTGCAGTGCTCTCATTTTCTCCTCTATTGTAATAATAATATCTGCTTGTTTTGCTGGAGAGGTCACTTTCTAGTGAGCACATAGCCTAGGGCTGTCACCTTCGCTGCCTGGCTTGTTTCCTGATGACTCCAGCTGTTTGCGTACAGCAAAAGCTGCACCGCGTCATGTGTACTGCCTTTTGACTCACTTCTGTGGGCTGGCTTTTTTGATGAAGTCAGTGCAGTAGACAGAGAGGCTCTAGAGACACAAAGATGGCAGAGTTCATCCATCCACCCAGGTGCGCATCTGTCCAGTCATATATTCTCAAATCTTCTAGGACCAAAGGCCAGCAGAGCAGCTCATTCTTTCCTTTCTGTACCAACTTTCTCCAGTCCCTCCTGAAGGATAATACATAACCTCTCCAGCATGTCCTTGGGCTGCCTCCTTGTCCTTCTCCCTGTAGGGATCGACCTCCTACCTGAGTGGTCTAAAGTCCTCCCTGACCACTGAGTTCCACACCCTGTTAATAGTGTGAATCCCAAAATCCTGTGGAGGAACCTAATTTTTGATGATTGTTCTTTTAGTCACTTCCCAAACCTCACGATCATCAGTGAGGATGTTGACTGAGCTGTAAATTTCTAGATTTGTTTGAGGACTCCCAGTCCACCTCTACAGCTTTGTACAACGTTTGCGATACTGCAGCTGTTGCACTAAGCTGTTGGTTGAACTCATGAGTCACCCTGCTATTACTCATGAAAAGGACCTCAAGGTACTTAAATTCCTCCATGGGGGCAGCTCCTCCCCTCCAGCTGTAGAAAAGAACTCATCATCTCTGGTGAGACCAATCTTCTCAGATTTGAAAGTAGCTTTATTCTGACTGCATAACCACTTTACTGCTTCTGAAAATCACATTTTGATAATGATAACAGCACTATGTCATCTGCAGTGCAACCCCTAGTGTAGACGTTTTCCAAATCCTGACTGTGCCTTAATATCCTGTCCATAAATATCTTATGAGCATCCAGGTAAAATTTGACTTTGTGTTTTATTGTCATTGACTTGAGCTGTAGTTTTCTTTATAAGAAAAGTACCAGAGGCATTCGTCCTTTTGAACAGGACAAAAAACCTTGAATTTAGCCCTCCTTACAATTCAGGACCAGCTGTGCTTTATCAGGTATGGCTGTGTTGGGGAGGGGGGGGGGGTGACGTGACAAAATTGCACAGTAACATCCGCTGTAAATTCTCTGCCACAACTGGATACTCTTATTACCAGATGGCAGGGAAGCACGTGGCCACTCTTTGTTCTACCGATGCCCGCGTGTGTTACAGTTTCTCTTGTGAAGGGGATGAAGTAGATGCTGGCCGTTCCAGCAGAGAGCCATCTGAGCCTGATGAGATCCTGAGTTTTAGTGTGGAACAAGAAAGGATGGCACAGAGAGAAAGTATATGTAATCACTTGTGGCAGTATTTTTCTTTGGTACTGATGTCATTGTTTGGTTGATACTTTCCATTATTGAAAACTATAATTCTTGAATGTAAATCTCAAATTATTTTTTTGTTTCTGTTATTCTTACCATAAGCTTAATATATGTATTTTAATTATTATTTGTTGTTGTTTAATGGAACTCATGTGTGGGCAACCCTTGTCTTTTGCTGTACCAGTAAACACTGGGAAGAGAAAACATGCTAAAGGGGTGGTCCATTTCATAGAGAGAAAGGAAAAGGAAACAGCTGAAGGGAGTAACCCAGACAAACAGAATAATGCAAGAAGAAGCAGAATAACAGAATCCATTAAACTGTGAGGAAAGAAAAATTGTATTGCCAGTTTCTGTTTTAGAGTAAGACACCAGGCAGGGTAGCATAGGGTGTTGAGGTTTCTAATCCAGGAGCCTGCAAGTTGTTGGGTCAGAGCTCAGCAGGATCTATATTGGCTTACCTTTGAAAAACAAACTTTCATCAAAACACTTCCACAAAATGCCAGTTTGCAAATGGGTGAAATTAATCCATTGGAACAAGAGAATGGATACTGGATTTGGTTGTCCTCGTGTGTGACTCGGTGTTGTAGTCCGAAGCATTCACACCCCTTTGTGTTCCTCCGTATGCTGTCTTACATCGCTCTTTTCACATGTGGTAGGATGCAGAGAGAAAACAAACACTTTCACAGCTTATCCAGCAGACGGAGACAAGCCAGCATTGTGTTCTTCACACCAAGGTTGGCATCATGTGTCTGATTCAAAGCTTTCCCTTATAATTCTCATGAAAAACCCAGCTGCTGAAACTCTTGAATTTGACTTCCTACATCCCAACTGCCACAACAAACTTCCTGCTATGATGGGTAAAGGGTGAAGTGTCTTCCAGAAAGAGAATGAGAACTTGTTCCATTTCTTATGGACAGACATGGCACAACTGGTTTTCTAAGCCAATTTCTAATCCAGGAGCCTAATGTAATCCTGGTGATGGAGGAAGCTTCTAACTGGGCTACAGAGACTTGCTTCTTTGTGCAGGTAGAACGGTTAGCCTGCACAATCAGTACTTTAGAGTCACCTTTCTGGTGCTCTGCTTATCCCAAGTAGCCTTTGAAGAAGTGCATGTTCTGTTTGGGGATTCATAGAAAAGAAAAGCGATAACAGAGGAGATCTATGAAAACTGCAGCCCTAGAAGACAATAAGTTCAGATTTTTTTCTTTTATTCCACATTCAAGTATTGATTCAACACTTTTTGTTCTCTTATCACCTCTGAGTGGACCTGTGGTATGTGATCAACTTGGCCCTCCAGGACCAAAATTGGGTATTGCTAGAACAGGGTGTAGTGAAACAGCATCTTCTAAGAGTCAAACCTGAGAAGACTCAGCAGAAGTTCTTTCTCCCACAGTGAAGGATCTTGTCCACCAGTTCCTCATGAAGGAGCTTGCATTAGATACCTGACCAACTGACTACAGATAGGCCTCTCCTGCCTCTCACTTGCCTCTTGTGTCCTTTATCAGCATGGAAAGATGGGAACATGTAAGCTTTCTTTCACCTGCTGGTGGTCTCACTTCTTTAATTACTACTGAGGAGGACATTAGCTGAGCGAAAAAGATGGGAAAATAATTTGAATACATGAGCCGTTCATATTGTCAAAGTAGTAACCTGCTGTATAATGTATAGTTTACAGCCGAGTAAGAGGATAGTGTTATATTGAAAATTGGATGTTTATGTTATTTCTTTTTTGTCTTTCTCTCTGTTGCTGAGCCTTCATTCATAAAAAAAAAAAAAAAAAACTGCTTGCTGACTTGCCTTCTGGGCAAAGTGTCTCTCCCTATCTTGGTGACTCACAGCAGCTCCAAGCAGAAATTTGTAATTGTGAAGATTGTGAAACAGCGTGACTGACTTTGAATGATGAGAACAACAAAAAGGAGGAAAATAGCTAAACAAGAAAGAAAACACTGCTGTAACCCCAGAAGAACTTTCCACGTGCAGTGAAGTTTTCTGAAGTTTTTCTGCTCTGGAGCAGCACAGTATTAAATGAGCAGACACAGCAATGCTATGGAATGTGTCTTTTTGAACTTAAGGGATCTGTCATCTGATGCCAAGGACTGAAATTATTATGACATGATAGGCAGTGTGCTGTTTCTTGGTTTTCTTGTGTGTTCTGCTGATGCAAATTGAGTTAAACAGAACTGACCTAATAGCTCAAATGATGGCTATGTCAAGCTGTCTCCTGTTCTGCTCTGTTGCAATAACTTTCTTGCTTTAAGACTCCTGATCAATACGTTATTGGTTGCTCAGTATTTTTTGGGAAATGTTTTTTTTCTCAGACAAACTCAGCAGCTTCCTGTGTTTGTTGTGTTGGCTTGCAAGGATGAAGAAAGCGTGTTTGTTTCCATGTTAAAGAATTTTTTTCACAAGCTTTCAGACTAAAACAGTTTTGAAGTGTGGGACTTGGTTGCGCACACACAACCAAGACTTCAAGGACACGGCGTGCGTTTCCTATCCTGTTCATCTAACAAAACGAAATTTGTTTCGGAAGTTCGCTTCCCTCCAAGGGGATGCTGTTCCTCCTGTTCAGCTATGGTCAAGTGCGGTCCTCGGGTCTGCTTCCCGTCAAACGGACTGGGCTCCTCATGCCCTGAACTTCACCTGTCACTTTTTAGCAGTGCTAGAAACTGGTAGAGGACTTGCAGTTAGGAGTGATACCCATCTAAATGACAGTAAGACTTTAGTGCTGTGTTTTGGTACAATGATTTGCAAATTTCTTTCTGGGTCCCTAGTTTGCTTTGAATATATTTGGACTTTGCTTATGATGAGCAGCAATAAAGAATGACAATTTATGCAGCAGATAAACAGTAGCATTGCTACTGGAGACAAACTGAAGTGCTTTGGCAAGATACGCAACAGTTAATTATTATATATGACAGTGCCATGTCACGTATTTTGTTTACTGTGGAGAGCCAGAGGAAAATGAAAATCTCTTTGTGGAATGTCTATTAAAGGGTGGCAGCTGTTCTAAAAAGATTTCAGGAATTCGGGGGGAGAAAAAAAATCTAATATCCAATTATTAATCTTGGTGCAGAATTAAGTGTGCGAAGATGAAGCGGAAAAGTGCAAACTTGTCTTCTCCCAATTAAGCTGTGTGATAAGTGATTGAAGTTTGGCCTGGGCGTGTAAATTGAAACAAATGTCGTGTCAGTGTGTGTACTTTGGGTTTCCTGTGGTGCCACTTTAGCAGCCATCTGTCCCTGCGTATGTGGAGCGAGTAGAGGTGTCTTCCGTCGGAGGGCGCCACTGGGTGGTGAGGATTTCGGTCAGGGTTGTGCCCGATGGCTGTGACCCTGCCCCCACGAGAGAACACCCCCGCAAAGCCTGTTAACAGCCACCACCTCCTCACTCCTCAGCACCTCCACATGGGGACTGTAGCGACAGGGCAAGGAGTCATTTAAAGCTTTGGAATTGCGTTGCACAGCCCAACTGGTCGATAGCACGCCTGTCAGCAAGACAAATGGGGGCTTTAGGAAGTCCATTTTAATGATGGCAGGAGTGAGTGAGAAAGAGCAAAGCAGCAAGTATATGTGTGTGAATGTGTTAGGGTGTTTGAGGCTTGTTTATTTTACAGTTGCCTGCAAATTTGCAGTAATCTCAGATGATATGATTCACTCGTGCTCCAGGGCAGCCGAGTGACCTGCGATAGTATTGATTTTTTTTTTTCCTTCCCCCCATTCAGCTATCACCCGGCACCAATATTCGTACATTCAGCACATAACTAAAGGTCTCCATCATTGTAGGTTTCTAGAGGCTTTTCTTCCCTGTGACTGTAGCACACAGCTTAAACATGAAAAAGCTCTTAAAGATTCCAGCAGTGCTGCCCACAAAAGAGAAATGCTGGTTTCTCAGTTTCATGGCGGACGTAGATCAATTCCTTCTTACACAACATGAAGCTCTTCTTGTTTTCATTGCGTTTTGCGCATCCGCCTCCATTCGCTGCTGTCGCCCAACTGGTGTGAGCCAAATGGCTAATATTGTGCCATTACCATTGCAAATGTTTGTTTCCCGAAGATTACGCTGAAAGGGCGGAGGAGGGAAGGAGTCGGTAGTTTTGCGGTGAAATTGCACGACACACCACATTAGCATTGATATTGTTTTTGCTACGGGATAGCTCTCGAGTCTCCTCTGCTGCCCCTCGGGCAATAAGCCGCTTCCTGTCTCAATACGACTCGGAAATTTAGCAATGAAATCATCAGCCTGTGGCTTTGTCCCTCTGAGAGATTTAGCTTTGCTTGGGTGCGTGACAAGTGAAAATGTAATTTTTATTTATAGAGCGTTATTGGATTATTTAGCCTCTTTGGTTGCTATCTGCTACCACACTGGCGTATGTCTGTTACACTTGTATTGTGTTGTGTGTGGTCTGTGTGTTTTTAGTATCCTGCTGAAGTCATCAAACCTACATTCGTGTCTTCCGAAGCGCTACTGTAAAATGCTCACTGGCAGGCATGTTGAAGGCTCTTGGTTCTGTTTCATTCAATTCTCAGATGTTTCATCCCTTAAATCGAGTGCATGGTTAAATTAGCTAAAATGCGAATGCGTAAATGGATATTGACTTTTTCCAGAAATGTGCAGTAGCCAAAGCAATCCTAAACCTGGATATTTCCCTTTCTTTTGTCACTGGACAGAAAGATAACCTCCTCAACAAGGAGAGGCTTTGCCCCATTTGCCTTCCTGTGTGCCTGTCATTCAGGAGCTTGGTGATGGTGTCATGTTCATGGCTTGGCTTAGAGATCATGATTTTACTCAGAAAGCAGATAACAACAGTGGTATTGAAGTGCAATATAATGTGATCTAATGTCGACCTTTAAATTTGCGGTTAAAAAAAGTGCTACGGAAATAGATAAAAATGAAGTACAAAAAGTTTGCAAGAATAAGACATGCTCACATGGAAGAAATGCAAATTAGCCAGTCAGTGACTTCTTTTCGTCTTCGTTTCATGTTCTCAGAGGTAACTTTTGCTCCTGTGGAGCACATTCCCCTTTTCCAGAAAAGGTGCCAGAAGGAAACCACCCCCCCCCCCCCCCCCCAAAAAAAAAAAAAAAAAAAAAAAATCATCTTCGGAGCTGCCGCCTCACTGTCTCTACATGACTGCGTTGTTACCTCACAACAGAGTGACACTGGATTTTCATTCCTTTTCGAACCATCATGCTGGTTTACTTCCAAGCTGCAGATGGCTAAATCGCGCGGTTTTTCCTCAAAATGGCCAGAGGGCACATCTAAACTTCTAGTGTGTGCGCTATTTATAGAATGCACGTGGATCCGGACACGTTATCCGGAGAAGGAATCGGGAAGACGGCATTTTTTTGGGGTGAGGAAATGTTCTTGCGCAAGCCTTGCTGTCAGGCTGCCAAAATATACACCCAGCAGGGGGGCTTTGTCTGCCAATCCTGCTGTGTTGACCCCTCTCTTTCCCTCTCGTTCCCCCTCTCTCCCCCAAATGTGCTGTACTTCTCTAGCATTAATATCAGCAGCCATTTAAACTGTCTCAGCCTCTATCTGCTGAAGGGCCTGGACAAAAATGGCGCCCACTTGAGAGGGGCCTGCAACATATTTCTGCATGGTGTGGGAATGGCACCAGCAGTGACATCTCCAGCGAGAGGCCCCGATTATTTCAATCCATAAAGTTCGATTGTGTTTGTTTGGTATTTCTGTGTGCATATATGGCTGTGTTGGTATGTTTGTGTGCTGTAATTATTTGCTGTCTTTCTGTATTTATATGCAGCGGTAGGTGGTGTGGTGGTTAGTGCTGCTGCCTTTGTACTCCGAGGACCAAGGTTTGAATTCCACTCCTGCTTTAGTGCCTTTGATCAAGGTACTTTCCCTGAATTCCACCAGCAAAAATTGCCATGCTATGTAAAAGGGTGAATAACTATAAGTAGCTTAGCATTGTAATTTGCTTTGGAAAGAACTCAGCTAAATTAATATGTGTGCTTGGTTCTGACTGTGTGTGTTTATCTGTGTGAATTTCAGTTTGCTGCACAAGTTCCCAGCCTTTCAGGGAGTCTTAGTGTGGTTAGGACCGAACAGAGCCCTGAAAAGGAAGCAGAGATTTGAGAGGGTTGAACTGATACATCTTTACAGCCTTTTGAAAGGTTGTTGACATTCCAGGTTTGCACTAAATGCACTTTTTCTTATACACAGGGGGTTGGTGGCAACAAAAGAATGCTTCTCTTCTCTTGGGTTTGCTCTGTATGTCCTCCTTTTTGATTTTTGCCTTTCTGCTATAGAACAGCATGTTAAATGTTGCTCAAGTTGTGATGTTTCCAGTGTGTTAAAGCAAGATAGATACCAGTGGGAAGCTGTGCCCACCTTTAATTCCAGCTGTGCTTCTGTCAGAGCCCAGCATGTCGACACTCTATAGAGGAATTGAATAAAGCACAACCAACCGAGGAGAATGAGTGGATGACTTTTATGATTGTCATCACAACGCAGTCCAGAGCTTTCCAGTTGGGTCGTCTGTCTTTGCATTGCACTGCCCAGAGTGCAGCTGCGAGGCTCAAGGATTAGCAGTCCATAACCCTGCTCAGTCCCACTCCATTTCTAGTGCTGAGTGATCGTGACTCCCATCTGTATCAGAAAATGATAAGATGTGAGAGCCTTTTTGTCCTGCCTGCTTGTGGTTTGAGGGTTACTGGGGATCAGAGTGCAGACAGTTTGTTTTGGAGTTCCTGATCTGGGCTGGACCTACACTGTAGAGGGTGGATTTGGTCTGGAGGTTCCTGTGCACCACGCATACAAGGCTGTGGTAGTCTCTATTATGGTTATCTTCCCGGTGGTTGGAATACTCTGCCTTGGCAGGTAGATTAAAATAGACTCTCTCCTTACAGTTACTCTTGTGTATATGTAGCATACATAACCAGAGAGATTAAAAAAATGGCACGTTTGTACTGTAACAATAATAAGTACCTAAAATTGCCTGCCTTCAGATAATGAAAGGATGCTGTACTTCTCACACAGAGACGTACTGATCTGCTTAGCAATGTTGTGTCAGTCAGCATCAGTGTGCATCCTGAGGAGCGCCGTGTGCCCAAGCAAGATCAATAGGCACTTGAGGTGAAATTAATTCCCATTCTTTTCATGTACTGGTCAGTCAGCTTGGAGACTGGGAAGATGTGTATCTGCAGTGTAAGTGGGATTTCACAGACATGAGGAAATGAGCCACATGGCCTTTCAACATGACCATCACCTCTTGTGAGCATGCCGCTTCTGGAAAGAGGAGGCACGCTGCATACACAGTAGGTTTTGAGTGCCTGTGAGTGTGGTGCCTGAAAGTTTTTATTTTTGTTGTAGTTGTTGAGAATTCAGTGACCATCTCTGGATTGATATTCCAGTAGGTTTTGAGGTCCTTGTCAGGCCCTGGGTTGGGTTCAGTCCAAAGTGTGCTCCAGCAGATGTGGGATGAGTCATGTAATGGATGTTATTGTTGGCCACAACACGATGCTGTTTCTCCCACTGCTTCCCTCCCTCTCTTTCATTATCTCCCGCTCATGTCTGGTCGTCTGCCTCTGCAAGTGGTTTTCTCCCTTGCACCGCTGGCAAATGAACCTGGTAATATTCATCTCTTTTGCTACCGCTCACAACTCTCATCCTGTAGATGCTTCTTTTACATGGTTTGTGCATTTTCATTTGCATAACAAACCTCATAAAATGGGTTTTATTGCTTTCAAATGTCACTAGCTTTAAAAAACATTCATTCTCTGAGATTATTCACCTTGGTTGAGTGCTCTGCTCAAGTGAGCCAGTGACTCCCCGTATCCCCATTGTATACTGTGTAAAAGTGCCATAGATACGGTACTTTAGTATTACTTGCACCTTTTGGGGACAGCAGGTGGCACGAGCATGGCAAGATGGTACCATCAGAGCTCCTTTGGGTTTAGGCTTGAGTCCAGCTTAGGTACTATGAAGCTTGCATGTTCTTATGTTTGCAACCCAAAGACAAACATGAAAGAAAGAAAGAGTAAACCACTTTTGCATCTCTTCTTTACTGCAGAAACTGCGTGAGGAGTCTATGTGAATTGAATAGCAGTTGAAGTGTTGTGTCACCTCCCCAAATGACTAAAGATGGGAAATTGTAACCATGCAATTGTGCTTTAATTTTTGGCTGTTTAAATTGTAAAATAAATTGTAAATCTGTTTGGATTGCAGTGTGAGTTAAGCAACAAAATTATAGCAGCTGACAATTCTCATGAAACAAAGTTGTTGTGTGGTTTCTGCCAGCTTTGTCCCCATCTGTAGCCAACACTTCTAGAACAGCAGGGGTTAGTGCCTCCAGGCGCCTGAAACCAAAGTGCTTTGTTGTGTGACTCTACAGTAACCATTTGAAGAAATTCAGGGTTTTATTCCATCACAGCTCCGTAAGCATCCTGATAAACATCTTGTCTTCTCCCTGTATTTACACTGCATGGCCAGAAAAAAGTCACACATTCTAATATTTCATTGGACTCCCTTTAGTTTTGATTACGGCACGCATTTGCCTTGGCATGGTTTCGATAAGCTTATGCAATGTCACAACATTTATTTCCGTCCAGAGTTGCATTAATTTTTTGCCAAGATCTTGTATCGATGATGGGAGAGTCTGACCAGCACATCCCAAAGATTCTCAACAGGCTTAAGGTCTGGACTCTGTGCTCTGTGGTGGCCAGTCGATGTATGAAAATGATGTCTCATGCTCCCTGAAGCACTCTTTCACAATTTGGGCCCAATGAATCCTGGTATTGTCATCTTGGAATATGAAGAAAAAATCCATTGATGGAAAAATCTGGTCATTCAGTATATTCAGGTAGTCAGTTGACCTCATTTTTTGGGCACATAATGTTGCTGAACCTAGACCTGACCAACTGAAGCAACCCTACATCATAACACTAACTTTAATCCAGGTGGTGACTTTTTTTTTTTTTTTTGGTTTGGCATTGTATGTTTATGTGAGTCACTGTCGGGGGGGGGCAGCGGGTTTGTGTTTTATGGGGGGGCTACTAAGGTGCTCTCGTGAGTTGGGGGAGTAGGAGTGGGAAAGTAAGATCCGTGATGGAGATGGAGTTAAGTTGTTTGATCCAATACGCTTTCCCTGGGATTCAGTGCTGTGAAGGGCAAGAGACACTATTACAACCCCTATTATTTCTTTTTTTGGTTGGGCTTCTTAACCTGCTTTTCTTTATTAACACTTAAGGACAAAAACCTTTAGAGAAATCATCAGCATTGGAAATTAATCCTAAAAAAGGCCAAGATGTTTTTTTTCCCTATAGTTCCTTTATTGTATTGATACCCTAGCCTTGAGAAAGTATTGCATTGTGCTCAAGTGTGTTTGTGTGCTGGATCCTTAAGGAGCAAAAAAGCTGCACAAAGGTGAATGCTCTTTCATGGTTGTTTTTGACTAGCAAGGAAGGGGTTAATTCTGACTTGGCTGGTCTGCATTATGACTTTTCAGCAGCTGTGCTCTCTCTACGTTCTTGCTCGGGTCTACAGGCCTGGTGGAGGAGCCTGCAGTATCTGCAGCTCGTCGGCGATAAGTCTGCCCTTGACCTGGCGTGGGCAAGCTCTTCTCAGCAGGCTTTATCGCAGCCTCCAGGGCTCTCTGGGGCTTCGCCATGCTGAGCGGATTGGGCTAATGGGGCCGGCTCACTGAGCCTTTGAAGGAGACCCCGACTTGCAGAGGTTTTCTTCGCTTCTTCTTTTTGCCGAGCGCTTGTTCACGTTTCGCCTCACATCACACGGGGCTGCACTTGAATGGGCCATAATTGCACTTGAGTGAATAAGCGGTGTGTGTGCAGAAGAGCTGGGGAGGGGAGCGATGTTGGGCCAAGCAAGAGTGAGAGACTACAGTGAAAGGAGAGTCGCATCAATCTTTTATTCGTTTATTTGTTTTGGCAGTGGCTGTTTGTGGGACACTGTCACCATAGGATGGGCTGGTATGTGCTCTCTGACACAGTCCGTTGGTTCCCTGACTGTGGTGGATCAATTTTATTTTATTGATTTATTGACTTGCTGCTGTGACCTATTTATCCTGGAGCTCCTTCAAGATGAAAATACACTCCTCACAACACAACAAAAATAAATTATGTAACCAGCAAGTCACAGCCTTCCTTGGAATAGAGGGATGAATTTATTGTGCCATGTCATTGGAGATGATTTGCTGAGCTTGAAGCATCTTTGTCCTTGGATTGTGTTCTTCCCATCCCAACAATGTCCCTCAGAAACAGGCAGTCAGTAGCCTAAACAAGGAAGAGGAGCTGTTTACTGCAGACATTACTGTTATATTATTCATTCAGTTCAGTTATTCAGGTGCATTTATATGAGGTGACATAGCCTACTGTTTATATAGCTGGATATTTTGCATTAGCAATTTGTGCTGAATACATTACTTGAGGGTCAAAAACTCAATGCAGTCTCTTACACCCAAAGCATAAAACACCCAGGGCATGGGTAATTGTTTTATTTGTTTTCACCTGTTTTAGTCTCCTGAAAATTCTACTGGTTCTTTTTTTTTTTTAAATAATTCCCCACAAGCAGTATTTTCTTTATGGCCCTACAACCCTCTTTCCGCCTGGTACCTGAGGCAGACCACCCCACCATCTTTCTATTTCTTATTAACATCTATTGGCATGTTGGATAGCGTTGGTTTGGGGTTTGAGTTAGTACACAAAAAAAATTATTACTAAAAGTAGTCGTTGCCCAGTTCAGGTCATGCTATTAAGGATGACACACCTTTTATCACCATGCCAGATTTAGACCATGTTTACTAATGATTCAGCGCAAATAAATACTTTCTTATTAAAACTCATGCCTTTGAATGACACTGTGTGACCTTTCAATAATACTATTGGACTTACCTAGTGCTGCTTGCATCAGAAAAAGCAGTGAAAAAGTAAAAGTAATAAATCACCAGACTTTATCACCTTTCACCTTGTGTATATTTGAGTGAGAAAGTACATCTGTGTTTGTGTGTGAAAGTCCGTCAGTGTTAAGTGACAGATGCGTGTGATACTATTGCACGCTGCATGTGACGTCGCTACTCCTGCTTCTCCAAGCCTTCTCAGAAGCCAATTTTTTAAAGTTTTAAAATAGTAAGTAGCTCTTTTAGGGTTTAATGAACTTGACTACACAAAAAGCTGCAAAGTACCCGTGTGCCAAATTCAAATGTGTGGTCTTGAAAAGCAAAGCCATGCATGAAGAACAAACAAACAAACAGACTGAGCTTTATAGATATAGAGATTTGCCTCTGAGTAGGCAGCAAAGCTCACACATGTGCATTGCTTATTTTATTAAATGCACAAAACAAAACGTTCATTGCTCAACAACTTGTATGTTGGGGAGCAACTGTACTTGGTTGCTGGTTGGCTGAGTGGAGAGGGTTGTGCTTTTGGGGCATAAAAACCATGGAAGAAGAAGTATAGATATAGATTTTTTTTCCATCTCTTCTGTGTTGATCTATGGTCATCACAACAGAATTAAACCAATTTCACTACCTAATTTTAAAGTGGTATGACTTGTTGGACTGCTAGTGTCACCTGTTTGCAACACACTGTACTTTGGATGATTTCATAGCCGTAAATATAAGACTTGTTTCTCAATCAGCTGACCACAATTTAACACACATACGCATAGTTTTATATGTAGAACTGCAGCACGTAAGAAAAAGAAATGCAATCCCATAGTTGTGGTTCCTACACAAGGTGTTCTTGCCACCTGCACACAATTCCTTACATCAGCTTAGTAGATATTACTGCTCAGCTGTATAAAAAGAATGATTGAAACGGCCTAGGGAGAGGATGCAGGAAATGGATTACTTCAAAGCCGATGCGTGTCTGAAGAATCACATGCTGGCGTTTATAATCCACACAAAGATGAGTGGAGTGGATTAGCCTTTCCGTTCTTGGCCTGGACATGCAACGTGCCTTTAAGTGGGATGGAGAGTGGGGAAATCAGTTCCACTTTGATACGGGAGGTTGCACTCTTAATCCCGCCTGTCCGCTTTTTGGGGGATACCCCGGCTCGCCTGCTTGAAGATATCCCTTGTCCACCATCCCAGAATAAGACGAATTACACCATCAAAAGATGCAGATGCAGTTTCAAGGCCTGGTGTCAGAGCTAATGAGGAGCGTGTGTTGCCTGGCATCAGATTTGTTTTATCGTACTTAAGCGGTTCATTTATCTGAGCTATCAACTGAAGGAGCCAATTAGATGGCGTGCTTTGGGAGCAGCAGCGGCAGATGATGTGCAGATGAACCAATTATGCGGTCTTCTGTGGGACAGGCAGGTCAGCTGACGCCCTGTTTGTCTGGGAGGGCTGGGCACCCCAATGGCATCTAGCTGTGAATGCCTGTGACAAGTGTGCTCCCAACAGGGTGTGGCTCCTGTGTGAGTGGAGCCTTCTGCCTGGCTACCAAAAGCCATTATCATCTCTGCCTACTAATTTCACCTTTATTCACAACACACATTCCTATTTCAGGTACAATATTAATACCATTTGACGTTCTCCTTCCTCTGTCATGTCAGTTTCTGTGTATACTTTAATTGAATTTTTCTTTTTTCTGGTTTTTGTTTCAGAGGTAGAGCATGTGGGTGACCTTTTGTGACCCATTTAAACAGGACTGTCAGCAAGCTGCAGTACTGCTGGGCCCTGCAGTGGACCTTGACTGCAATGGACCTGGTGTTATGATAGTGATAGATAAAGAGTAGGTCTCAGAGGCAAATACTGCTGGTCTTTCAAATACTGCTCGGCACCTTAGTGTTTTCTCCAGCGCAGCGTCAGATGTGGCTGTAACAGCTTGTAATTAGCTTTTAATGGATGATGCAAATGGAGTCATCCATCAGTTGTTTCAGATCTGCTATGTGTGTATAGCAGGCTGTATCTCTCGCTCTCTCTCTCTCTCTCTCTCTCCCCCCCCCCTCTGCAAATGTGAAGGATACTTTCGTGACTATATGGTACCAAGTGCACACATGATGCACCGTGCTGGTGAACCCCCTGGTCCTCTAGGCTGCATTCACAGTGCTTCAATGCAGTGTGCCCAAACTGCTGTGGCTGTGTTGCTGTGTTCCTGTGTTTATTCAGTTACCGCTAGTACGACACTGGAAAGGACAAAAGGGAAGAGGTATCAACTTCAGCTTATAATAATGAACAGATAACCTAATGAAACTAAGTAGTGTGTAGTAAAGTGGGAAGAATGTCGATCAGCAATGTTCAGCTGCACGTTACTGTATCCCAGTCAACACGTGACAGGTTGTTTCTTCTGTCATTTTTCTATTTTAGAGACACATCTTTAGAATAAAGATGGCTTCATTATCTCCACCTTCTGACATACTGTGCTTCTTTGAATTGCTGCTTATATTCAGTTCCCTTTACCCCTGGCATTACTTTGCCACTAACACCACTGCACAGAGTTATGGAGTGTGTTTCAGGGGTCCTGCTGAGCTGTTTTGCTGCCCCTCTATTGAAGCCCCATAATAACTCCTCAGCAATAATGCCATGCCATCCAGCCACTGCCAGCTGCCCCCTAAAGAGGGTTGCTGCTGTGGCTCACAATGGAGGTGCCAAAGACTGAGAACTGCAGCTTGAGCTCAGAAAGGACTCGTGGGTTGTGTGTATGTGTGTGTTGGTCTGTTTGTGTTGTTGGGTGTAAATGAGACAGGAGTGATGCTAGGCTACAGTAGTTATTAACCTTTCATAATCATAATATTTCATGATCATCTTCAACTGGTAAATTATGTTAATCCATAAGGACAGCTGTTACAGGAGTAGCTTCAAAACAACTAAAAGGTACTGCTACCGAGCTATGATTATATAGTTGAAGGCAAACTGTTTGAAAGAACATGGGGCTTTACCTTTTTCTTGGTTGTTTTCCAGGAAAAGCTTTTGGAAATATCTGGTTATATAAATTCATTATCTAGATGTAAATGTTTTTTTTTTCTATCCCTATAAGTTACATTTTCCACTGCTGTGGGTGGAGAGCAGCCTGTGTGCTTTACATGCAGTATATTATTTGAAGTGTTGCCATCTTGTCTTACCTCCCCACTGGTTGAATCTCACTACACCACTTTGTGTTGGATCCAAAATTGGTTCGTTGTCAGTGAATAAAAATGGCCCTAAATTTGCTTCACCATATGGATGTGCTGAGCACCTTGAAGGAAACTGTTCATCAGGCCCTGTTCTCCAGAGGTTCTACCTTTCCTGATACAGCAGAGATAAAATGCAGTCCAAAACATGGGGGCAAGAAAATGTGGCCAGTGTTTCAGAATAGTTTTGCCAGCACTAAGAGAACCCCAGTCATCATCCTTATAAAGTGTCAGCTCTAGTGAAAAAGATTTATCTCTTTGGTCAATGTTTGACACATTTACTGCTCTTTGCTGGGTAACAGTTTTTCTACCCTGATTGCTTGGCAATATTTTCATTTGCCTATTTATAGGAACAGCTGTAGAGTAATTTCATAAAGGACAGGTCCAGCAGAAGCATAGATAGATGGCTCTTAGGCATTGTCTGCACTACAACACCAATATTAGTGCTCAGATTCCAAAAGCGGGAACTCTCAATACAAAACTAAAGTCTTTTTTTATTTCTGCTGTCTCTTGTCATAGTACAGAGTGCTAGGAGCTCCAAATTTTTGTGGAGGGACTTTTAGGTTTCTATCAAGTAGCTTCCATTACATCCCACAGTCTAATATACCGTCATCTGGGTAGTTTGGCCAGCAGTGCCAATGTGCTATTACTGTGAGTGGAGAACAGCAGGCTCTCACTTTTATGTACTGGGTGCCACACTGCATTCATGGTCCTCAATTCCTCTGTTGATCTTCTTCCAGCACCATGAATCATTGAGATCACAATTTCCTGTGTTTCAGAAGTGAACACTTTTATGTCTTTTAAAGACTAGCAATTTGTAGAATTTTTAAGCATTTAACAATAAAATAAACACGTGTAAGAAAACACAAAACATGGGCTTTTGCCAGCAGCCACATGAGCACCAACTTTTGCTCTGTAGCATGACTCCTGTCCTCTGTTAGTTCATTAATATTTGTGTTACATAGATATTTCAGGTTTTTAAATTCATTTTTAGTATAATCTGGTACTTCAAAACTATATACCGTATTTTCTGCACCATAAGGCGCACCGGATTATAAGGCGCAGTCTCAATTACGGGGTCTATTTCTTTACTTAACCCATACATAAGGCGCACCGGATTATAAGGCGCATGCTAAAACATACGGTCTACAAAAAAAAGGTAACGGAAGCAAAACAGTGAGTTTAGCTGAACTTTATTCTACTATTTAACAATGCACACATTATTTTTTATCTTTGTAATCCGCTGGCAGTTGCTGCGCCACGGTAGTCCTTGCCTTTTCATAAAACGAAAGCACCAAGACGGACCTCCTTGAAAGTTTTCGATCTTCATGTCTTGTGCTATCGTTGTTGCCTTCAGTCGAATGGTGACTGTAGAGACGCTTCTCCCGGCTGTTCTTTGTTCAATAATCCATTGTTCAAGTTGGTCTTCTGACTGTGGCCACCTCGCTTTGTTCCCACGGAAACTCTGTTTGGTCTTCTTAACTTGGCGCAGTTAATTTTCTTTCTTCCTCCACTTCCGTACCATAGATTCATTGATGTTGAATTCTTTCGCAGCTGCTCTATTCCCATGAACAACCGCGTAACTGATAGCCTGTAGTTTGAATTGTGCTTCGTAAGCATGTCTCTTCACTTGCGCCATTTTCGGAGGTCCTTAGACAAACAAATGTTGTTTTGCAGCATACCGGTAGTATACCTACCGGAGGCATGGCGGAGGTAAGCGTACGTATCACGTCCTGTTCTCTGATTGGTTTATCGCTGCCAATGTACGTACTGTACGTATTACGTAATGTTCTCTGATTGGTTTATCGTTGCCAACGTACGTACTGTACGTATTACGTCCTGTTTTCTGGTTTATCGCTGCCAGCATACGTATTACATCCCTGTGTCAGCGGGAAATGGTCCGACAGTCAGTCAAGCGGAGCGCTTATCAAAGTCGCACAACAACATTTTGACAGATTTTGGAACTCATAAGGCACACGGCCGATTTTTGAGAAAATTTAAGGCTCTTAGGTGCGCCTTATAGTGCGGAAAATACGGTACTAAAATGTCTGTATGTTAAGCTAAATCTTTGTTTGTCCATCTGTCTGTCTGTACTTTATACACTTTTTAAATGAATGAATGAATGAATGAATTTATTTATTTGAAGTCATAGACTTTAAATGGCAAACGGGCACTTCTCACCCTAAGTGAGATTTTTGCATAGTCAAACACATGCACATGGTGCTACACATGTTAGTGATGTGTGCCTCCAGGCAGTTCACCACTGATTTGTCAAGATGAAGACAAACAGGCTATTTCATATATGCACATGTGCACTCGAACAAGAATGCAGGCACACATACACACACAACACTACACGCATTAGTTACATGTGCCTTCAGGCAGCTCCCAGTTAATTTGTCAAGATGAAGACAAACAGTCCGCTTCACACATGCTTCACAAAAGCATTCTGGTTCAATCATGGGCTCAAAGGTAAAACAAGGTCCCAAGGACCTGGAAGTATGGTTAAATAACCACCATCAAACAGTTTGCTCTCAACTACATATATAATCATAGGTCTGTAACAGTACCTTTTACCACTTTTGTAGCTCTTCCTACAATGATGTCATTGTTCTTGGGGATTTACATACAGAGGCTGAAGTTAATTATGAAATATTATGAAAGGTTCATTACTATAGTATAATATCACTTCTGTCTCATTTACACCTAGCAACACAAATGGACAGACACGAACACACTTAGTTCCGTGTGAATTTGTCTTAGAGACAAATGGTCTACCGCACACACACCAGGGAGATGTAATGGGAGTTGTGCTGGAGGACAGACTCAAACTTGTGACAGGAAAGGATAAGAAATTATACTTGACGCACACACATGTTACTGCACACGTTTCTACTCTAAGGGTAATAAAGTTTGGTGGAACATATTTTGTTATTACTTTCTTTCCTCTGGACTATGACCAATGTTTTGCTCTCTATGGTGTTTGCTTGCTTGACAGCACTAACAGTTCTTAAGTACTAAATGCACCACTTTAAGGGTAATACAGTTCAGTGGTACATAGTATGTTATTACCATTTACCTTTGTAGTTCCTGTCTTGGGTAGCACTGGGTAACTCAGCTAGTCATTATATTTTGCTTTTACTCCGCTTAAAGTAGCAGTACACAACCAGTAATACATGATAGGAAGAGGTACCGTATGTCCCCTAGTTGAAAAGTTAATGGACAAGGTGTCGATAGCAGCAGAGCTTTTTTCCCCAGCCGCAACGGCGACTGGGCATTGACGGTATGAATTTTCTGTTAAAGTGAATTGATTGTATTTCTCAAGCCTGTAACATATCATTTGTATGTGTGAGAAAGAACAGCTTGGTCTTTCCTCTTTAACGGGTATATCATTTACTCCCCAGTGACTAGAGTCTCAGCTCTTAAGCATAATGAACTATTGATGTGAAATAGAGCCAAGTCAGCATGAATCAACTGAGGGTCCTTTACCAAAGCCCTGTGAATGGTATGAGGTTGAGAATACACAGCTACTGAATAGGTTTTGGGAATGTTCACATTTTTATCTACTAACCTGGCAGTTGCTTCCTCGACTGGTTTTGAATGACAGCGAACTCTAAAAACATAGATGTAATGTACAGTATCATGGTAGGATATGTGATTTCCTCTGGTCACTGTAACTATTTTGCCTACGTATGTATTGTACTCTAAAGAGTCCATCTGTCCATCCATTGATCCGTTCTCATTAACTGCTTGCCCATTGCTGGGTTACCACAGTCCAGAGCCTATGCATAGATGTGGGCTAAAATATACCCTGGATAGGATGTCAGTCCATCAAACCACAGTCACACACCCACTCATTCACTCACATACACACACTAATGGCAATTGAGTGTCACCACTTTGCCTGAAACACATGTCTTTGAACTATGGAAAGAAACATGACTGCCTAGAAGAAATCCATACCAACACAGGGAAAACATTCAACATTTAGGCACTACACGCAACAAGCAGGATTCAAACCCAAAGCCCAGGAGCCGTGAAGCACAATTGCTGCCTGTTTTACTACCATGCCACACATGTTGCATGCAATGGTAGTCTGAAATGTTAGAGAGGCATGTTCCAGGTACTACTAAAGACACCCCTATATCAACCCCTGGGTGTTCACACACTGCCAGAGTAACTGTTCTAGAATCAGAAGCCATTGTGCCACCTGGAATTGTGAAGAGGAGTGTCAACTGGTCAGAAGGAAGCTTTGTTGTGAAGATGACCAGTCAACATGACTGTGTTTATTGCAAGTGTGATGGTGCAGGCAGGTGAGTCAAGAAACTGTGACACTCCATATTTAATTCAGTTAACACATGCATTACATCTAATACACCCATATGAAGTGACATTAATTAGCGTCTGTCCTGTAACTGTCTGCTGAAGAACAATTAAACCAGCCGGGCAAACCTTGGAGTCACAAAGTGGTTCTGTTCTTTGATCCGTGGCAGACGGTGGTATCATGGTGACACGGTGTGGCCCTGCAGCTCGGCCTGTTCATGCCTCTCGAGTTTGCCTCCTCCTCCCTTACACAGAGGGATGCCAAGTGCTGGGGGGCCACCAAACCCAGCTCTCCTTCTGCTGTCAAGGATGGTCCCTCTGGAACCGCCGCCACGCGCCATCGCCACATAGAGAGGGATGACTGAATAACACTTTGATAACAGCATTTTAATAAGCGTAGCCACACCGTAAGCTGTTGTCACCCCCCACACTCCCCTATCCCAGTTCTACATTTCACTGTTTATTACAGTTGAGATGTTTCCCTTCCTGTCAGCAAGCCTCTCTAGAGGTGAAATACAATCTAATGATCGCCTCCCCTAATGCATTCTCCCCATCATCAAAAAGCAGATCTCCTGATCTTTGCGTCATTCTCCCTGTACCAGGGTTACTCCTCTGCTTCTCACATGGATCGCTAGCATCAGTTTATTCCCTGCTGTTTTTATCTCCTCTTTGCAAAGGTGGGCAGAGAGCCTGCAGTCCATCTCCCAGTGTGTGTTCACAACCTTCACTCGCTCAGCAATGGATTTATGCTTCATTGTATAGCTGCCAATCTTATGTGATGTGGTTTATGTTGCTTACAGTGGGATGCTTTAACCACATGGAGACAGTTGGTTGCGTAATGTTAGCACTGATGCCTCTCCACTTGGAGTTCAGAGGTTTGAATCCTGTCTCCTGCTGTCATACCTTTGAACAAGGTACTTACCTTTAAAAGATACAGTAAAATTACCCAGCTGTATAAAGGGTTTATTTTCTGTAAGCAGTTTAATACTAAGTTGCTTTGTTTAAAATTCACAGTAATATTTTGTGTAAATGTGGTTTACAACTGAATTTTTCAGTTCATGTGGGTCAGGTGAGGTGATTTTCTCAAGGACACAATAGCTGAAAGCCCTGCCTGGGCATCACTCTAAAGGGTTGTGAGTTCAATTCTCATACATTTCAGGGTTATGTTGACCCATACTTCAGGGTCCTGTCTTTTTTTTGTGTTACAGAAATAGATGGATTATACTGTAGCTAGAAGTGAAAGTTAACAAATACAAAATGAAATGCAAACGGACATTGCTTATATTTTTTGTTTTGTGTTTTCTAAAATAAATAGCATATTTGGAGGCTACCTTTTATATGTGGTGTTGGTTTTCCTGTTAAACATGCTGTTTTTTTATGCCTCTGTGTTTGTGTGTATGCATACTTGTGCATTTGGCTGTGAATGGAAGCTGAGAGATGTTTCCACCTCAGCAGTAATGGAGTCTGTGCCGGGTCTAGCCCCACTTCTGCACGTCTTCGTAATCCGGTTAGTGCTCTTCTACTGGAGAGCAGACTGTAAACTGGGCTTTTACAGGTACTGCTGAGCCAGGGATTATTGGTACCTAGGAAGCGTAGGGTCGCGGGTCACAGGGCGATCAGTAAAATCAACTGATAAACACCTTGTACTTGACTTCCTTCACCTCTATCCTTAGAGCTCTGGTTGGCACCTCTCCTAAGGTAATGCTCCCTGGTACCTGAGCTAGCAACAAAGCTTTTAATAATGTGCATTACAGAAGCAAGTGCATGCAGTGCTGAATAAAGATGGTTGAAAGTATTTCTTGTTCAGCAGCACTGCATAAGTGCTGTATCAGACCAGCAATTTTATTGTTCCTTTTGACATGTGTGTTTAGGGCTGATGTGTGACTTTGGGTGGGAGCCAGCCGTGTTCCTGTAAAGGAGATGAATAACCTAATTATAGGGTTTTGGTGTACACTGTTGTTCTTCTTGAAGCTACCTGTATTCCCTCTCACCGGGCTGTGCTGGGGAATCCAGGCAAACTTCTCCTGACTTTTAAAATGTGTTCTTGCTCTGAGTGTAAAGTATATACCTGCTTTGATTGAGAGCAAGCTTCAGCTGTGCAGCCATGTATGATTCTTCTTTGTTTTTAAAAAGAGTCTGTGTGGTCACTGGAACTTGGAATGTGGGAAGTAAAGTTTATTTTCTCTACTTAATGGTGGGAGGAAAAGGGATGCATGCAAACATGTCACTTGGAGAGTGATGGAGATGGGGAACAGCGTGTGGGGAGCTGTGCAGTCCACATCCATCACAAGCTCATACGTGCACACACACATGCACACAGGTATGGTTACATGCTCCCCTGGGCTTCTAGAGGAAACTGTGGATGAAGTCCCTCTGGTACCGTCTACCCACTGTGGGGTCATGTCAAGTTCACATCCCCCATATGGTCTGCTGCTTATGAATGGCTGACGAGCCATAGTGCCCCCACTGTCACAGACTGCTCACCCTGCTTTTGTCCATCCGTCATGTTGCCACTCCCAGGCGAGCACCGGTCAGGTAGGGGTCATTGCATGTGCCGCATTTTTCCGGTTTTCCTGCCCTCTTTCTGCTTGATTTAGTTTGGCAGCTGGACAGCTTGATCTGGGATGTCAGTGTTCAGATGATGGGGGTGCTCTGGTGTGATGTTCCAAGTGGTCAGATTGTGGCTTTGCTGAAGATGACCACAGGCTTGTGTGTGAGAACAGCTAATGAGTTAACAACGATTTTCCAGCTTATAAATGGGATGTGTGCATTGCACACCCAGGCCAGTTTGTACCACCGTATCCTGGTCCAGGGTTCCCTGGGATGGGTCTCCATGACCCAGTACTCTTCACATTCACAGCCCTCATGTGCCTTTCCTTCCCACTCGTGTATTCCCTTCCCTGGAGAACTAGGATTCGTTCTTTGCTGCCATTTCTTAGATGAGGAACCCAGTCAGATACATTCTCTCATGTGCAACCTAGGGAGCAATGGTGCAAGATCTAAAATAGAGATCAAAGAGCACTGCATTATGTAACCAGAAGGTTGCAGGATCAGGTCTAAGCAAAGGACTACAGGGAAATGACTGCCTGATTATAATGACAGTTAATACTGATCATTATTATTATTACTGATTATTTATGGCTATTATTACCGATTATGTCTTCAGTTAAAGAAATATCTAATAGCTGAAGTGTAAAATGTTAAGCTTTATAGTGCAGATGGATAGTAATACAGACTCAGGGTGCAATATTACTCAAGAAAGCTGGATGTTGTGGGACTGGAGGATCAAAGCTGATGGTAATGAGTACACAAGTTAAATATAGAAAAGAAAATGAAAATATCCACTGCAGAATACATGTTGGAAAAAGAAATTTTAGATTTACGCTCAGAAAAATAGCATTTTTCTCCCTGTAAGTACACATAACAAAAGGAATGGATTTGTACTTACAAACATTTTCATTTAAAAATAATATTAATTGCACTGTTTGTAATTGGTGGGGTGACAAGTTGTGCCTGCGAATGGATGTTTACGCTCCTGTCTTCAAATGGTACAGTTTTGGTCCATATGAGGCATATTGCATTTTAGGAATATCACATACAACATCTCCAGAAAAAGTAGGCAGTGAAATAGCTTTGGTTTATGTTTCATTTGATATAGCGCAGCTCTGGATAAAACAATTACAATTAAAAAGGAGATGTGTGGAAAAAGTATTAAAACTGAGTAATTCCTATAACAGAATTATTGCTTCCCATATGAACAATTCAAATGCGATTGGTTAGAAAAAATGGATTCTTGTTGCAGTGAAGTTAGACTCACCTGCAATGAATTATCACTTTAATGGTTAAAAAGGTCACTTTCATTCTCTGTTCCTTTTGGACAACGATGAAGACAAGAAAGCGCTCCGAGACCATCGGAAAAACTGTTACCACCAAACATAAATATTTAAAAGAGTACAAGGCTCACTGTTTCCACCATTTGCAATGGTATTTAAAAGTTTGCTGCTCATGGAACTGTCAGTCTTCCAGGATGTGGTGAAAAGACAAAAATTGATCAATGAAGTCTGAAGGTTGGTGCGAACTGTTTAAAAAAACCCCATCCAGTGTGGCTAAAGCTGACCTGGAATGATTTGGAGTGCTGTTTTTGACCCTTTCCATACACTACACACTAAACCGCACATTTTGTGAGCGAAGGCCAAGGAGGACCTGGCTGTTGAAGAAAAAAAACATAAAAAAGACAACTGATCTTTGACCAAACCTACCTAGAGAAACCAACATCCTTCTGGGAAAATGTTCTGCTGACTGCTGAAACCAAAATCGAGCTCTTTGGAAATGCAGACCCGTGATTTGTTTATAGTCTACGAAATGAAGCTTATGTAGAAAAGGACAACCGACCTACAGTTAAATATGATGGATGCTCCATAATGTTATGGGACTGCTTTGCTGCCTCTGGTACTGGAGGCCTTGAATATATTTAGGGAATCAAGGAATCGGAGCATTACCCAGGTGTTTTAGAGCAAAACGTGCTGCCCAGTGTCAGGAAGCTAGGGTCTGAGTCAAAGATCATGGGTCCTCCAGCATGACCCAAAACCCATGTCCAAAAACACAGAAGAATGGTTAAAAAGGAAAAAATTAAAACTGGCCAGCAGTGAGTCCTGATATCAATCCAAATGAACACCTTCAAATCTGCTGTTACGAAAGGAATCCTGTGCCTTTAATACTGCTCAGGTCATATTTTCTTTTTTTCTATGAAAAACAGAAGATGAACAGCCCTCTTTTTGTTGATAACTTTGAACATCCTATTAAAATATTCTCATGTTGAAAAGTTGGTAATTTTTCAGTTATTTCTGAACATATTGTACATGATGTATGTAAAATGAAAGGGTGCCAATAATGTTGAGTACAACCGCATATCCCTGTTTAAAGTATACTGAAATAGTTTTGTTGTTTTAGCGATTACGGTTTAACCTTGGACAGCGATGTGCTCTCTTCCTGTAAATGAGATGAATAATATAATTATAGGTGTTTTGGTGTAGGCCATATTTCTCCATTATCATCTGACAGGAAACGAGGGCCTCTTTCCTCCTCTTTCCTTTTTCCCTTTAGTGTTTTTCCTTTTACTTTCTGTCCTTGCTGGGTCTTCCTTGTCCTTTCCTGACCCACTTTTTCTCGTCTTTTTACCCATCGATTTCTTTCCTGCTTCTTCTTTTGACTTCAGTCCGCCGCACTTCCAACCCTCCCCAAGAAAAACACATAAGCCGCCAGGGCCATGTGAGCGTGTTTACTCGGAGCACAGTGTGACCACACTGACCGCACTGCTCTGTGTGTGCGACAGTGTGTGCGCGCATGTTTGCTTGTGCACTTATGTGTGTGTATTTGTACTTTGTGTGAGGTAATGTGTGTTTGTGTTTGCTTCTACATTCTATATAGCTGTGTAAGAAGGGCTTCAACTTCATAGTTGAAAATGACCAAGTACAGTGTAACAAGGGACCATATGAAAACAGAATTTCACTTTATAGTTGTGCATAAATAGAAATGCTTTTTTAAGTACTTTTTTAAAAAAAATAAGTTTACTGTTCACTGTCTAATTTAATGTAAACATACACAACTGCAAAAGCTTCTCTCCATCTGTTAGATGTACCTCTGAATCCGGTGGATTTATATGGTTGCTCTGCCATTAGTACTGAGTGGTGGGCAAAGCTATGAGAAGGCCTTAGATCTATAACTGCAAAGGGGGATGGCGGCCTTTCTTTGAGTTTTTTTTAAATTTTTTTAATTTTTTTTTACCTCCACAAGTAAATATTACAAATATTTCAAATTTACATATGTTTATCTCACACATGATGCCTCGCACAGTCAAAATCTGAAATAATGTGAGGCCGGAAGCACAGCTGCTGAATATTACACATTGGTGTTGTTGCATATTAATACTTTTCTATCAAATCTACTTTGAAATCCGTGTTTCTTACATTATGGATTATTAAATTTTGCCTGGAATGTACTGTACCTGCAATGTATGTCAGGTGACTATTAAAAGGGGGCAAGGAAAGTTTCATTGTTATAGCACAATGAAAAACTCACTTTCCAAGTCAGCATAAATGAATAGGGAGTCATTTGTTGTGGAGAGCAGGTACAATAACTCTCTAAAATGCTGTAAGATTTGAGTAGCTTAGCGGATCTTATGATGTACACCTGGTTTAGTCATCCAGTTTAAACATTTTTAATGTCCTCTAATTTATGCTGTCATTTGCTGCCATGTATGCAATTGGTATCCATTGATGTAATGTGTGAACATCCACGTTTACTTCCTGAGATGTTTATAGTTTTAAGTTTAAATGTCATGTACATGAAGACACACTGATTAACACTTCACATATATTCCTGTCATTTAGACTCATACTAAAAATCAGCTTTGTTCAGAATCCCTTTTTCGATGTGCAGTCTGAGATGGAGCGTTTGTCTGACCTTTCCTGAGTTAGGAAGAGTGGATGGTAGGAGCTAATGGTCATTTTATGTCATATATTTATAAATACATAAATATGTACATACATCTGCATGTGCGTGTGTCCACATGTGCTTTTTAAAATTTTGGGGAAGTACAAAAAGAGTGTTTCACCCTCAGGTTTTTGGTAGAATGGTGGTGATCCTCTTGTGTTGCTGAACAGAATGGGGTTAGCAAGCCAGCTGGATTATTGTGTTCTTAAAGTAAACTTTAACCATATTTGCATTCAAAAGTGCACTATTTTTGGAAACAGATCTGTGCTGATATTTGTGGAAGTTTACTTATCAGACCACTGCAGCGGGTATCTTGCTGATGGTGGGCAAGGAAACCCTGCAAAAACTCCATCTGTACAAATGTTAAAATGATAAAATTTATATTAGGCACAGCTTGAGAATAGGGAAGAGCTACACGTTATTAGGAATTGCTGTGGCATGTGTATATGATTATAACAGAATAACGGCTAGTATTATTTTATTCAGGCAACAGGATGCATGTATGATAAGACAAGGAGTGTGAGATTTTTGTGACTCATTAAATACTTGCAGAACCCTTAATGCAGAGTCTCTGGTGTTTACTCACATCAAGACTTCATCTGACAGACGAATGACAAAGGTAGTTATTACATTACGTAATGTTACATGTCAGCTTTTCCCAATCAAAAAACGTTATCATATTTCATTTAGTTCCTTAGTAAACATTTTTATCCATAAACCAGATATGATTTTTAGTGTAGAAGAGACCAAAATATTGGTCTTCATGTTGCAAATCCAGGTCTTGACTCACTACATCTCTAGCGTGATCTGTAATTGCTTACTTTACTTACTGGTTTAACTGTTGGTAGAAATAAATTCCCGTTTCCCATTCAGATTGCTCAACATTCGTTTATGATTTGCAATCCAGAGCTTGGAAGAGCCAGTGAGCCACAGTAATCGTAACCGCCGTAAGCACCTCTCAGCATCACATTTGCACTGGATCCACCTGTGTTGTTTTGGGCAGATGTGGAGGCCTCTGCTCAGGGACTGTGGGGTAAATTCGGTCCTCACAGCATCAGCCAAGCCTCTGCCTATGAGAAAGATCTGAAGTCCTTTGCTATTGAATGGGCTCTTTAGTCACAAAGAAATCCACTTGAGTTTCCAAGGAAACGGGCCTCCTTTGCCTCCTGCCGACTAGTACTGGGTATGTGTCAGGTGGGGGTGCCTGAGAGGTCAGAGGGTCTTAGTCAAAGAGAAGCAGGCTCTCAAGGTGAAGGAGAGAGGCACTAAACTATACATCATTCAACTGCAGTTAAATGCCGCTGTGGCCCAGGGCCAAGCTGAGTCTGCACTGCCTTTTTTACTTGGTCACCCTCTGGGCCCCATTGGAAGACCTATTAATAAGACTTCCTAAATTAGTACTTTAACACATATACAGTACAAGGCAAAAGCATGATGTTGGTAGCTAAATGGATATTTGTAAAAATGTTTATTTTAGCAGGCTGGTAAATGGTACAGTTGCAAGGTTTTCATGAAAGTTTGGATGCTTGGTCCAGGTCCTGAATCCCAGTCACTTCATAAAATGAAAGACACACAGTAACTTATTCAAAGTTTGTACTGAGAAATACAATTCAAAAAGATTTAAACAGCTTTGCAAGTGTATTACTCACTAATGGCAAAGTATCACATGAATATGCAGTATGGCACCAAATTGTAGAACTAAAACTAAAAAAAAGTTCCTTTACAAATTGGTTGTGGCTACATGTTCGTATGATACTTACTTACTTATTGAGTACACATTCTCAGCGTAGGTACAAAGACAGAATGTGATTTTTGTTTCGACAGCAATTAGGGATTATATGGACTTTTCCTGCCTGTGTTTTGGAAATACAGCCAAACAGCTGTCATTAAACAGTGCCTGTGGTCTCCTTGAGCTCCTTGCTGGCAACCAGGCCTAGCAGCTCTGCCGTCCATTCAGTAGGCACTGTCACCTGATCTGCTGGTTGGTAAAGGGCAGCATCCCTTCAACAGCTTATAGAGGCTGACATCTCAGAGAATTATTTTAAGGCATCCCTGGATGTAGCCTGGAGTCTGTAAATACAGCTAGATGCGTTAAAAAGGGATAGGGTCCAGAAGAGCAGAGATGAGGGGTATGGTAAGGCAAGGAAAAAGTCCTAGGAATTAACTATCAGACATTATAGTGCATTTATGCTTATTTTTCATTTGGGGTCTATTTTACCATAACTAATTTTGCTATAGTAGTATTTTCCAACCTGAAATTGGGCTCATTCTGTGGTGAAGGAAAGGGAATTTGCCCCTGTGTCTGTATGTCATCATGTACATGGCATATGGCATCCTGCTGTGTTCCTCTATGAAGAGGCCACCCAGTGATCTCTGCACATAGAGGCAAATATATTCAGAGTGGGTTTCAGGTGGAAAGCCAGCAAAGGAATATCCGAAGGAATAAGTGAAATTTTTTGCAGCTCGAGATACAGCATCTTTACAACATGAAACAGCAACAATTTTGATGGGGTGTAATTGCCTCCCTGCACCCACACAATGTCCCAATGTGCCTTTAGACGAAGGAACCTTGCTGGAAGGCTTCATGTCAGGAGGTAATTGGTTCCAGGCGACCCTGACCCTGGGAAATCAGTGGGAGAGACAGTGGTTCTGGGATTTGTCCTGCTTTATTAACCCAACAAAAAATATTCCTTAGGGCATTTTATGACCACTATACCTGCTAGACTTCCAAAAGCACTCTCAGGCTTTCCAAGCTCTTAGATTTGTGCTACAGAATGGCAAGAAGTTTATCAGGTTTCGCCAAACAGTCCCTGGAATGCCAAGTAATCACAGTACACATACGAAACGTTATCTGTGCATGGAATGTATGTGGCCACGGGAAATTTCATACAAGTTGAAAAAATTCTTATACTGTGTGTCGGGTGGCCCTGAGCGCTGCAGCCTGCTGGTATTTGCTTTACCTCAAATTTTAATTGGCTAATTGTGGCCTCCCATGCATGCTTTGAGAAAGAAAATAGAGAGCACTAGGGCTGAACTCAACCGAACACTTCACAGCGAGCTGCCAAGTTCCACACACGCAGCCACACACACTCATTCACCACCTCCTGTAGTCTTTGTGCTTGGCCGCCTGTTTATGCAACCCCGAGCTGACCGTCTCTGCGCCAGGGCTGTCCTCAGCAGGGGACCCAAGCAGAGATCCGGTTTTAGCTGTCTGGAAGTCTCCCCAAGAATGAAAGGCAGGGATTTCGTCTAGAGTTTTGCCCCTTAAATGTCCTTCCTCTCTGCACAAACCCTGAACCTCCAGCTGCTTCTCACAGATGATGTTTACTAGTGGTATCAACAGATAATAATCCTTCACTGAATCTGTCATTCACAGAAACAGGCCTTTCTTCTTCGCAGCCTCCTTGGACATGCATCTCCGTGGCCAAAGCATCTGGCTGCTAGCATAATGCAACTCATTAAATAATCCACTGAACATTATATGATGTATCTGTAGTCTCTGTAGTGCTTTATTAGGGTCTGCCAAAGGGGAAATGCATTTACATTTATTCACTTTAGCTGGTGCTTTTCTCCAAAGTGACTGACAGTGTTAAGCTACTTATAGTCATTTACTCATTTATGCAGCTGGGTAAATTTTGTTGGAGTATGTCAAGGGCATCTGCCTTGGTCAAGGACACTGCCGCTGCAGCGGGATTTGAATGTGGGTCCTTTGAGTGCAAAGCAGAACCTTTAATCACCTTGCGGCCTCAAAAAATGTGTTCATTCAATTGACATTTTTCTCCAAAGCAACTTCAAGTGTTGAACTTTTTACATTGATCTGCCTATATGTAAAGCAGGAAGATTTTTACTATATCAAGTAAGTGTTTAAGGGTGCTACAGTAACAAGTGGAAGTTGAACCTGGATCCTTTGAATACAAGGGATCAGCTCTTATCTACTATGCTAATGCGATTTGGGTTGATATCCCAGCCTTCGAGCGAATTGCTAATGCAACAGGAGATGATAAAACTAATAAAAGCAAAGATTCACGTATAGAAATGACATTTATACCTTTATTGCGGCTCACACGCACACACGTAAGCTGGCACGGTGTTAAATTTTGGCATCCCAAGAGTAGAAAGTGATGCCAACCCCCTCCCCCTGCCCAGATCACACGCGTACTCACGCTGAGCGTGCGGTTAGACAAATTGCAGCACACTGACTGGCAGCTTTGGAACATCCTTGCTGCTGTGCTCATCTATACACCCCCACACACACCCTGTTCTTGAAGCAGGAAGCAAAGTGTTTTCGTTTGTTGTTCCGTGCCTCATTAACACCTCAAAGAGCTCGGGAGTTTGAATTTGGAGCTCGGGTTGTTTGCTCTGCCACGGGGAGCAGGGCGGGAAGAATAGGATGTGAAAGTGTTGGGGGGAGGAGGCATGAAGAACAACAGCAGAATGTTGATCATTTGCTCGGCACAGTCCCCTGGCCTGTTAAAGGTGAGGATGTGTTGGTGACTTGGTCCTGTGTGTGTCTTTCTCTCTTCTAGGCAGCCTCCTCTGCCCTCAGCAGCCTGGGCCACGTGTACACAGCCATTGGGGACTACCCCAATGCCTTAGCCAGCCACAAGCAGTGTGTCCTGCTGGCCAAGCAGTCCAAGGATCAGCTGTCAGAGGCACGGGAGTTGGGCAACATGGGCGCCGTGTACATTGCCATGGGGGACTTTGACAACGCCGTGCAGTGCCATGAGCAGCACTTGGGTATCGCCAAAGCTCTTGGGGATCAGCGGGAGGAAGCACGGGCCTACAGCAATCTGGGCAGTGCCCACCACTACCGCCGCAACTTCGACAAGGCCGTGTCCTATCACACACGTGTGCTGGAGCTGGCCCAAGAGCTGGGCGAGAGAGCCATTGAGATGAGAGCCTATGCTGGACTGGGCCATGCTGCACGCTGCATGCAAGATCTGGACCGAGCCCGGCAGTACCACGAGCAGCAGCTGGCCATCGCTGAGGCGCTCAAGGACCGTGCCGCTGAGGGCAGAGCTTCCTCCAACCTGGGTAAGAGTTGAACGTATGTGCTTAGGAAGACAAGCAGCACGGGGGCATTCAGTTCTAGGTATGATGCAGCAGAGAGGCTAGAAAAGGAGATCTCACCATTGTACCACAACCTTCAAAAATAGTACAGGAAGGGGAAGTTTCCCAACAATCATATCAATGTTTTTGGCATTTAAATTCCACGATGAGAGCTTGTTTTCAGAAACTTCCGTCCAGCCAACAAATACGCGCAGCCTCCTGAGTAAGACTTGACTCTTGTTTCACCTGCGTGCCCCCACATCCTTGTACGTGGAAGAGCGGTGTGGGGGAAAACAATGAAAAACACAGCTTCTACTCTTGATTTCAATAGGATGTGCAGGAATTGCATCACAGACAGCTGTCGTCAGCTGTGGCCAGATAAACACTTGTGATTAGAGATATAGCCCATAGCAAGACCCCTGCTAAATGAGGAAGCACCTGGTTGTGGGAAAGTTAAACCTATGTCGCTCCCTCAAGGGGAGGTCAAGCTGTTTGTCCCAGAGGTAAATGTTTAGACCCAGTTTCGAGCACATGCCAATAATTTTTAAACTTTTATTTTTTTCTGGAAAATGTCCCAATGGGATGTTTTAATGAGCTAGACGGGGAGGGGGGTTAGAATGGAAAAGAGGTCGGTACTGTAACTGCTTTCCGAAGCACAGTACTGGCTGAAAGTCATGGACGGGGGGTAAAAAGTCCACAAAGTAACTGTAGCCAAAATGGGGAGGTAGCAGCTACATAGTGGGTTTGTGAGGTGTGGCTCATGTATTCTGCAGAACGTACAGCATTGCAAAGTGGCCCATTATTGGGCCATTACAGAACTGCTCCAAATTAAAATGCACAGCTGCCTGCTTGTGCCATTATGCTGTTTGTCTGCCCTTCTTTCCCCTTGTTCTTGCAGTCTTGTTGGGGTATTAATAATACATGGTGCTTTTCACAATCTGCTTTCCTCCACCTGGTGCTCCTTATCTTCAGTCCTTCTCATCACTGGGGAAATGCATTTGAAAGCCTGCTTCTTATTGTCCTCCAGGCCCGTGCTGTGTGCGTCAGTGCAGACTCCGGACTTGCGGTGTTCGGACCACTGCGCTGTGTTGTCCGCACTTGCCACACATAACCCCAGTCCACGGTTCCTCTCCAAATCTCAGCTCCTGTAATATCAGATCCTCTTATTGTTGGGGCTGTTGAGCTTGCTGTTCCCTTGTGATGCAGAGATCAAGGCTCCCTGCAGGTCACAGCTCATTGATGTATAAGAGGACTGGATACTGAAAGTCTATCGGGATGGAGAAGATCTTGATAGCAGCAGAGCTGCAAAGTAGGCTGTCACTCAGTCCCCTTTGGAGGTCAAACAGGCTTGTAGTGTCTTTTATGGCTGATATAATTTCCGCTCGGTTTTGGGTTTACTCTCAGTCATAAACTGTCTTCCCATCACCAGCTCCGATCCTTTTTAAAAAATAGAAGTTATAAATAATGTGAACAAAATAGTCTACAGCATGCAATAGATTATTCAGGTGTGATAATGTGAATTCAGCTGAGCCAGAAAAGACCTTAAAGAAGCCGTCAGAGTTGCCTGTGGAGAAGAAACACCTTGGGGTAAAGGTGAATGATGCATGAATACAATAAAGCATGCATTGTGTAGACTTGCACTGCAGTTTACATTTTCCTTACTTTCTGACCACCACACAGCAAGTTTTATATTAAACAAGCCCCCTGTGGAAAACGCATTAATTATATTGTGGATTGAATTATACATTGAGATTTTCAGATTGGATTTAAAGCGTAATTATTGTGGCTCTTATAATGCTTTCCTGCACAGATGACTTCTGGTTGCTGAGGGACTTTGCAACGGTTGGTGTGTTTTCAAGTGATTCATATGAAATGCCAAAATGTGGATTTCTATGTTAGTTGCTGGAGTGCATCCAAACAGGCACTGGAGAACTTTACCCAAGGGCATGTCGTCCCATTTGGCAGACACTGTGATGTCGCCACATAGCACCAAGAGAGGCCATCACCAAGTCCTCAGTAAACTCCTTCCACCGAACCTGGAGTAGTGGGGGAAACAACTGTGATCATTTGAAGGCGGGTAACAAAATGGGTAATGCCAAGCTTTCCATTTCCTGTATCTGGAAAGGCTGCTCTTTTTGTTAAAAAGCGTTTCCTCGGTCCCTTGCAATACTGACAAACATTGAGGAAACACCTGAATGTGGGAAATGGTGGTCCTTTAACAATAGTCACCGCTATTAACATTTATTTATCCCATATTATGCCTAGATGAAAGGATTTGGTGTAAACTTAAGTGCATTTTTAAGTGTGTACAGCAGCTCATTTGCATGCAATGTAATGATCAAAGCCCTAGACTGTGTGACAGTAGTTGTAAAAAAAAAATAGGTTGTGAATACGTGCTGCATTCCAGACCTTCGGTAAACTTTGCGAGGTTAAGCGATGGTGCTGGTTTCACGTGGGTTGAGGTGGCAGGGTCACTAAGAAGCTGGCTAACAGGTGTGCCGGGTGCCTCCTGCGAGCACGGCAGAAGCAGGCCTGTGGTCCTCCACACTCCCGCCTCACTTTCATGCTGTAATTAATGGGCCTTATTTAGATCTCCCCAGCGTAGCCAGCCTTTGTGTTTAAGGTGCCTGTGGTGGATCATGGGGAAGTGTGTATGAGACTGGGCACATCTCCACTGGCAGCAGGAGTGGCATCTCCCCCCCCACCACCACCCCCCGGTCTGTGATCGGAATCGGCGCCTGTCAGCCTCCTGGTAATTGAAACCGACTTGATGAATCGCTTAATTACCTTTAATAGCTGATTCGCGGAGCCCTGAATAATGAAGATAAGAGGGAGTAGAGACAAGGCCCATGGAAACAATCTTCTTTTAATTACAGCATGGTTGTAGCAGCTGTTGTTGTTTTTGGTGGTGGTGGTGGTAGGGTTGTCGCCCCCCGCCCCCCCCATCTCCTGGACCCTATTTTCCATCTTACATGGAACAGTGTTGCTGGTGAGAGGTGATGCTGATAAAACTGTTACCATCGTTACGTTACATTTATTCCTTTATCTTACCCTTTTTTGACAATTTGACTTGCGATGATTTACTCTTTGAAACAGCTGGGAATTATTTTACTGTGTTACTGTAATTCAGGGTAAATACCTTACTCAAGGTTGCTACAGGAGATGATGGCATTCAGCTGCTGCATTAACTACTACCCTGTGGACTCATACATACCATAATCATAGCTTAATACAAGGACTGATAGATCTAATATATACGTGTGCATTTGCACAGTGTTGTGTACATTTTTTCTGGAAATACATTTCTTATCTTTCTTTTCAAACTGTGTTGGCCAGTGAGTGTGCAAGACTGATAAAACAGGAGCAGTTAATGCACACCTTTAGTCACAGATGAGTAATTCACAGATTATAAAAATACATAGGCAAGTAGCATACTAAGCCTTTTCTGGTACGTTCTTTTTCAAGCTTTCCTTTCAAGCACTGTTGACCAATGACGGAGGAGCATCGCCTCAATGTACGCCGACCTATAAAAGATAGGAAAATATGAGTTCCAAGCTATTGTCCATTATTCATTAGGCGGCCAGCTTAACACCAAGTCAGCAATATTTCATATGGATGGTGGAGGCCAAGCTGCTCACTGTGCAAGCAGCTCATTTTCCCTTATTCATGAAATCACATCCGCATCAAAACGGTATCATTCTGAAGCAGTGCGGCTTGAATGTTCCTTTAGAGGGATTTCACTATTTTTCCATCCTTTGCCCTCCCCTTCTCCGATCACTCGAACTCTCGCATACCTTGACCTATCATGGGGTGAAGAGAGCCTGTGATGCTCGGGCTGATTTTAAGGTTAACTGTCCAGCCGTTCTGTTGTTTCTTTTCTATGTCACGAGGGCCTGATTTTTTGCTGACTTGAGAAAAACATCAGCTGCACAGGAGAAAATACAGGGAAAGCACAACACAAAGCTTATTCGCATCTCTTCTGTTTGCAGAGCCTCTTTCACAACGTCTTTGATATTGGCATGGTTTCCCTGTGTGAATCGTACATTTGCTCAGGATGCAGGAGCTTGTGGAAGAGGTTCCCACCCAAACCTCACTCAGCTCCATTATTCGCCTCATCCATGGAGGCCACATTCAGCATTTAGCTTGGTCCTGATATAAGAAAATGCATAGGGATTGGATATTTTAAACACAGAAAATAATCCACTTTGGGAGGCAGCGCTCTTCTGATTTAGCTGACGTACAGCTGGAAACTGGGTGCTTTAATCAGTTTAAAATGGATTGCAATTGTGCATTATTAGATACATCATTTCTTATTGTAAATTGGATTTTCTGCCTTGTGCTGTGCATCAGTGCTAGACTTTCTTTAAAAAGAAAGTGTCTTCAAATTCCCTTTTCAAAAACCTAAACTAATCTGCAGTGCCTGCTTACTGACACAGGCTCCTGCTATTTTTCACCTGGCATGTTCATCGCTCTTTGCGAAATACCTGCCGAACTACACCTACTGCCACCATGCTGAGTTGCATATTTATTACTGTTATTATTCTAAAATTAAATCAGTCACCACAGTTGGACTAAGAGGATTGTAGCCAAAGAACAGTCTGGCCCTGGTACTTCTTAAATTGTGCTGGACTTCCAAGAGAGACCCATCTGACCCAAATGGGCCACTGCAGCAGTGAGAGCATTGGAGAGTGCACAGGTGGACAGAAATTCATATTCATAATTAGGCTCACGGTGAGTAAGTTGGTGTACAGTTGCTGTACAGCACAACACTGTAATGACAGTCAGTTTAATCTGAATGGTTAGTCTCCTGTCATACCAAAAAGAGCTATAAACATATACTTAACTTCTTGAAAATCATTTGCTACCCGCTGCAATATATCAGCACATTCCCATAACTGACATGCAATATCTTAAATTAAACCTTTGGTGAAATATTTCTGTGTTGTTTACAGTTTATACATTATCTTGTTTAATTCTTTCTCAAGACACAACTGCAGCTTATAAAACCATTTGGCTTTAAAGAGTGTTGATTCATGCTAGCTGTCACTTACAGTAGTTGTTCTTTTTTGCTCAACTGCACAGTTTTTCTTACAAAGCATTAGCAGCCTCTGTCCCATCAGCTCATTTTTAATTTATGTGTTCAGTTGAGAATGTAAAGGGCTGATGTTGCTTTGACGTGGCTGAATGTGATCGCAAATGTCTGCCTGGAAGCTGAGCAGATCGTAATTGGAGCCTCCGAGTGCCACTTTAATGCCTTGCTCAGCACCTTCAGGTCTCCTCTCCATCCTTAGTGCCCTCTGAAGGCAGCACACGGGCAGGTCAAATGGGGCTGGAACTCTCTCTATCCTCGTGAGTGTGTTCTCAAAACAACCGCAGTACTCGGACTTGCGTGTGGCCTGTATAAACCCCTTTACATTGTTCTCTGACACTAAACAGACCCACCCTCTCAGAGCGAGGCTTTTGCGTGTGGCAATCGCTTTCGTGGCATGTGAACTGGAGGCCTGCTGCCTCAATTTAACAATTGCTGAAACACGAAGTGTTTACATTTTTGTCCAAAACAATGAAATAATAACTGGAAGCAGAAAAGACGGAACTACCGTTCTGATTTTGCAAAGTGGACGTTGCTGAAGTCTTGGAATGACGCTTTGACCAGGAGCACTGGTGACAGGAGGATTGGCTTGGGGTCTGGCTTGGGACCGAGGAGAAGTTGTCTGAATGCCTGTGTTTGCAAGGCAGAATGCCCAATTGTCAGAGTATTAGTGGCTTCTTATCGTCTGTCTTCCCCAACGTAGAGCAGTGAGGATGTGCTGAGCAGCAAGCTTCACAGATTGTGTATTGGCCCGGTGCCCATGGCTGCACTGTTCTTTGCAGATGTGGAGCTTTGTGGCAGTAAACTTGAAGGCACTGATCAGGATTTAAGTCTGTAAATTATGAAATGTACTTGCTTTAATTGTGCTGTAAACCATGGCTTGTGTGCTCGTGAGCATCAACTCGTGTGAGTTGAAGTCTGGGATTCAGCATAAAGAGGGCCAGAGACTGCAGTAGATGCTAATTCTTGGAGAAGAGGCCTGTTTTTTTTTTTGTTTTTTTTGAGCGAGCCACATTTCCAGGTTGGTCTGAGCTGTGACTTGGAGCTGAATGAACCACAACGAAAAAGGAGGGTGGAGTGTTGGAGCTGGGAGAGTCTGAAATTGATCACAGCTGTGTGGCTGGTTTGGACCTTCACTGTCATTCTGGGCAAGTTCAGTAGCTTGGAGCTTCATGGACTCTTCCAGGATGCTGTCCTGTGGCTCTACTTCTTGATTCTTCAGACCTCCTCCCTCTCCCCAACAGACAGCTTTTTCCTGGGGAGCCACCATAACATATATGATGCACCATGACATTGTTAGATCCAGAAGAGGGATGTGAAATATTCCCAGGCACTCACACACTTTTCTTCTTGTCTCCATTTGCTGTGTGAAATGAAATGCAGTGCAGGCTAACAGGCACCATCAGCCAAAGCGAGAAGTGCTTTCTCGTGACTCACAGTTTCTAACTTCCTCTTCCTAGGTAGCACCAGGGAACACGTCTGCTTTTGGTCATCGGCCCCATCAAATCCAAGTATAATTAGCTTTATGACACTATTTTTCAATGCGTTCATTTTACTTTGCAGCAGGCCAGAGGCATATTCACAGCTTTACATTAAATTGCATTGCCATACATTACTTTATTTGGCTGGTTTTCAGATGGTCCCGTTCACTAGGACTTGCGTGGAAAACAACTGAACCATTTACTTACAATCGAAATCATCTTCTGTCAGTCAGCCTCCTCACCAGTGTACCAGTCAATGATGATGTATGTGCTCTGTCAATACATTTCAGGGGTTGATTTTGCAATTGCAACTCTTTAAAAACAATTTTACATGCACTGGAGTGGCCATTTAATTGCATTGTCAGCCTTACCCTCTACCCCTTCTGGTTTGGTCATCCAATGATAAACTTTATATGCACACACATCAAATTTATTTGCCTTTGGACAGAGGTCTGAGGCAGGCTCTGGTGCAGAATTATATACTGACTCACAAACAAGGACTCTGTTGACCCCCCAAGAAGTGGTAAGTGCACCACTTAGTGGTCCTATGACCATAGGGGTTAGTGAACTGCATAGTGACCAACAGATTCCATGTTCGTGTCTAGCTGGTTAACCCCCGAGGATCATTATCACAATTAAGTGGGGGGGACTGTAATCTGAGTAAGTCGCTTTGGATAAAAGCATCTGCTAAGTATCTGTCTTGTGGAACTATGAAGTGAGGAGCAGTTCTTATAGAGAAGGTTTGGAAAAATATGCAAATCTGCAGCCAGTCAACAGGGAATCTAATCCAGTTTAGGGGCTTGGGGGGCAGCAACAGCTTGGGGGTCTAGTAAAATAATTACTTTTTGCACAACACCTGGTTGACAGCAAGCTGCTGGGCCCTGGGTTTTTTTTCCAAGCTAAGCCAATTTTGGATCCTTACTGCCACCACAGTTAATTCAAAGGGAGGCTTGCGATGATTCTTGTGCTGTATTAGTGGGGTGGGAAGGATCTCCATGTAGCAAAGGGCAGAGCACCATGGGGTATGATAGATTCTGTGGAAGATATTGATATTTTAGGGCCAGGCTTGCTTGTTATGTTCCTTGGACATCATTGAACCCTTCCACACATTATGGCCACTCTGTTTCACACTGGACCCCTGCAGGTACCTCCAGTAATACTTCTCCAGGACTTTTGGGACACCAGGTTCCAAGCATAGAAAGGAAGTACCATTATATAGGAAAGAGGGAGCAGGACCTTCAGACAGCTAAGCACCTGGAATGGTTTCCTTGGCTGCTCTTTCGTCTTTGCCACTTGGCTGCCTGCAAATAATTAGATTGCCCTGGAACCTTGAGCTGCACTAACACGGTGTGCTGTTAACCAATATATTGCCACATCCTGATGCTATATTTCAAACTTTATAGGGTTAAACCATCTGTGAGCAATATTGCCTGAGTAAGCCTGAGGTACCCATTACTTCATTTTCAACATTCTAAATTAAGCCAAAGCTTGCTTTTTACAGCTGTTACATACAGTATCTGTTGGCCCTGGCCTTTTGTGGCTAAAGACAAATCTTGTTAATGAAGAGTTAAATTTTGTTTGGCTTCTGGATCTCGGTTTTAGGGGTATCCTTCCTATCACCCCCACACAGTTGCGCAAGCCCCTTTGTTCTGAAAATCCTCTTAGTGGACCGGCACCAGTCAGGACCCTTCTGCCACAGATCAATTACACACCGATTTACTAGAACAGCCTTTTCTGTCTCCCAGACTCATTCTGGCAGTATCTCCTGTGCCAGTCTGTGTGTAACACAGAGTGACAACTGTCATCTGACCCCTTTTATTGACTCCAAGGACATGACTCTGTTAAATTTGGGATGGGCACTCCCCCCCTTCATTGTCACTTTCATCTGAAATGTTAGGCACCCAAAACACAAGTCACAAATTCACAGTGACATCCAGAACAGAAAGTAAGCACTTGGTTTCAACTCCGCATGAACAGTAGTCGATCTCCTGGGTTATTAATGAGGTTCTCAACTTTTCAGAAAGTTGTAACACATAACCCTACATTTAGCCTTCATGCTTTACACACTAGCAAACTTAGAGGCAAGAGCAACAACATACTGAAATAATAGATGCACCAGTTGCCTCTATAAGGGATGAAGTGCAAAAGTCCTAAGGAAGTGTATATAATTCCTACAAGTTATAGAGAGTAAATGTTCGCTTTGTCCAACAATGGAGCGTTTTGGTCATTCATACAGAGAGGAAAGTGTGAATAAAGGCCATCACAGTACAATGCTACTAAGTTTAAAGAAAAACTGTGACATTTGTACATTTTCCTTTTCATATAAGATTTAAAGAAAATTAAGTCTTCCTGCTTTTAATTGTAGTCGAGTTATGAGTGACACATTTAACTGACAGCTCAGTTTAGTATTGCTGAAGAACAGTGGTAATCCCCATCATACAGTCAGTCCTAGTGTTAGGGATGACTGGGACTACTGCGGTATAAAGGAGAAAAATTATCAGTAGCCTGGCTCAGCTTGTCATGTGACACCCCCCAGTCCCTCAAATATCCGGTCAACCACTACCTATATTTATGAGTGACAGGCAGGGATGACACCTCCTATCTAACTCCTAACTAGACATCCCTGGCTCCATCTCTCCTCAACACCCACTACTGGTAAAATAGAAAAAGTAAAACCCCAAATAATAATTAAGAAACCTGGTAAAAGAGAGTCCACAGCAAGGTACGGTATAAGACTGTATGTGAGGTGACTGTATAAAAACTAAACCTAAGTAAGATCAGATCAGACATTGCACTGGCAAACATGCAGATCCTCCCTTCATGCAGACATCTCAGCTGGGCTGGAAAAGTGAAACCCGGGTACATGTTCAGCTGTTTAAAAGCTTTGATGACCTTGTTGAACTCGTTTCTTAGCTGCTACTTTTTGATAACTTCTTTGTCAAATAGGTGCAAAAACTGGACCAGAATAGTTCTGGCATAGGCGAGGGTGTGGTGAGGGAGTCAGTAGGCAAAATCAGTCTCAATGGAAGTAAAATCAGATGACAATCTGACCCAGGAGTGTGCTGCTTCTTGTTGAAATTCATATCATATGACCGTTTTCCAAGATGGATACATAAAGTTTGTCTCCTCTCCAGAGACCCACAACTTTTATATTGTTCTTTCTTTATATGAACTTGGGTTCCTACAGTTGATACATCCTGAAATGTTGTTTTAAGTACGACAAAGATTATCCGTTTCTGCATCAATGCGCTCTCAAAAAAGTGCAATACCAAAAGTAGAGTTTGAGAAAGGTCTGACGGACAGAAATTACACAACCAAAGAAAACTACTATGAATGCAGCTGATTTTTTTGACATAGAAAAACTAACTGGGCACCCCTGTTCTGCCTTCTGCCGTACCAAATTACCCCCAGCGGTAGGTGTGGTAGTGTAGTTAAGAGATTTTTTCCCATCACCTGTTCAATAAAATAGACTACATGAAAGTTAAGCTAAGCAAGATAGACACCGTGCAACCTTGGCTGGCTGACGTTACCACTGAACTGAAGAAATGTTCCTCCTCTGTTGGAGCTCTGGAATCAAAATTCTCTGATCTAACTAACCGCGTAAATAAAATCCAGACTTGTTGCAATGAGGCTGAGTGCAGGTTCTCTGAACTGGAGGATTTGCTATAATCAAAAACCAACTTCAAAGCAGTGTAATGCCATTAGAACACTGAGCTGCAGCAAGCAAAACTGGACAAAATCGAATAAGAAAATTGCCACCATAGTCTGAAAACTGTAAGTCTGCTGGAGAACACTGAAGACAATAATTTTTTAGTTCTCTTTCCAAAATACATGGTGATCCACATTTACCTGACAGGGTTATTCCCAGGGCTATGAAGGCTCCATGGCTGACCCTAAGTATGACCCCTCAGCCCTGTGACCTCGCCTTTTTACTTATTCGCATTTGCATTCTTGCCGATTGCACAGGAAGCTGTGTAATCCTCTTACCTAGAGCTGATGATGGGAGTCTGCTTCAGGGTCTGCTTAACACTCCTCCTGATGGAAACCTACCACCCTTCATCCCCATGGCACAGGCTCTCAAGAGTACAGCTTTCTCTTGCCTTTAGTGGAACATTTTCCAAGCAATAGACCTGATTTGCCTGTCGGTGGTGTCAAGTACCATGTGAAGTATGGACCCCCCCTCCCCCCCTTAAAAAGCAAAATTCTGCAGTAACCATTCCAGGCTTAAAGTTTGATGTTCTCTACCCAGTGAATGACCATTGACCCCTGTCTGACAGTGTGTCTGGAAGATGATATTTCACCTTCTACCAACTTGTCTGAAAGACAGGAGAGGGGAGGGGATGTAAGGTATACAGAGAATGACTGTGAGCCTTGATCAAGAATGATACTCAAATCTACAAGAGGTGCTTCATTCCCTCTTGGAGCTACAGTGTTGAGAAGATAATGACCCGTGGATCATAAGCACAGTAAAATGATGAGACGGCTGAATGTGCCGGCTCTGTTTTGCTCAAAATGCAATTTTTTTTTTTTTTTAAGTTCCACAGAATGAAATAAGGATGGGGCCACTTCTCCTTTCTTTCCCTTTGCTTTTCTTTCCAGAGAGATCTTTACATGGTAATTTTTCATAAGTTGAGGAATGCTCTATCCCCAGAAGTTTGCTGTCATGTTACAAAGGTCTACAAATGCTGTAAAGACTAGGGAAAGTATAAACATATTTCTGCATCACAGGCCTGGTCTCAGCTTCTTCTGCAGTGTCACTTCCCTCCCTTCTTTACCAGCAACAAACTAATTGGTAGTTCAGGTATCCCAATGTAACAGTGATCCTGCTTTTAACTTTTTCTGCTGGGAGTGAACCATCCTTTCTAAAGAGTAGCAGGCCAGTCGGCCCTGGAAGCATCTCTATTTTTAGCAGGCCTGTTTCTCCAGACTTTACAGGGTTAGTTGTCTGTCTCTCTCCACTAGCTACTGATGTGTCCCACCCTTGTCTCAATGACAGCATGCAGATGTGCTGTGGCCCTTGCCCCCCCTGGGCTCCTTCAAGCTATCTCAATCCCAGTAGCCTTGGGGGGGGCGTTAGGCAGACACTGGGGACTGATGAACATCATTGCTTTAAGGAGAAAACCACTCTTCTGGCAGCCCATGCCAAAGCTGCAACTTCAGGCCATTGGAGCATTCCAGCTCTGTGTATTTTTTCACCATGAAATTTTTCCCTACAGTTGCCAGTGGAATAATGGCAGTCAGTCTAATAAAAGAGGGAAATATAAGGAACTTGTAAGTCCTGCCATTCCTGATCACCACCAACTGCCCCCAGCTGACCCTTTTCTGCGTGTCCCCTGTTCAGCGAATGTACTTTTGGTCTCAGGGGACAATTAGCCCACATCAAGACGAGGAACCAAATTGTAGGGAGCAAGATTAATGTGTCCCCCACTTATACCTCAAAAGTATTTTCCGTCAAAAGTAATCATTAGGCGTCTAACCATCCCAGCTCTTTTTTCTCAGCAGTTCCCATCTGTGGTTCCCCCCCTGTAGGGCAGGTTCTTATATTAGGATTGTAATTATGATTTTATGGAATGGTGGGTGACAACACAAAGAAACCGAGACTTGTAGCTGCCTGGAAAATAAAACACTGGATTCTTTTCACTGTACAGGATGCTGGCTGCTTTGAAATACCATTGTTTTCTTGGAGAATGGAACCGGGTGTTAAGCCATGATGTATTTATTAAGATGTTTTTGATATTCAGGTCATTTTCCTTTATTTGTGGTTGTTTGCTGCGTGATTATTGTTTCCACAATTTTTTGAGTTTCTTTTTGTAGCTGTTGCTCGCATGCCATATTGTCTTTTTTTCCTATCCTTCCTTTCAAGGAATTTAACTTTTTTTTTTCCAGACACATTACATAATTAGAAATACTTTTGGCAATTGTGCCGACTCCTTTCCTGTGATCTAATAATGTCAAATTACATGTCAGTCACTTTTCTTTTTACTGATGGTCCAATTTGATGTAGCACACTTGAACTTGGAAATTTTCACGTTTTATCTGTACTTCTTTCTGCCCAACCTGGGAGCGAGATCTAAACTGTCAAAATGTCTTTTTCTTCTGAGATTGTTTCAGAGCATAAATGTGAATGCTTACCACATTCTTTGTTCTTCTCCACCCTGCAGGTATTATCCAACAGATGAAAGGAGACTATGAGACTGCACTGAAACTCCACAAAACTCACCTCTCCATTGCCCAGGAGCTGAATGACTATGCTGCCCAAGGCCGGGCCTATGGCAACATGGGCAATGCCTACAATGCCCTGGGCATGTTCGACCAGGCTGTACGGTACCACCGGCAGGAGCTGCAGATCTCTATGGAGGTCAATGACCGGGCATCCCAGGCCTCCACCCATGGGAATCTGGCAGTGGCTTATCAGGCCCTGGGTGCCCATGACCGTGCGCTGCAGCACTACCAGAACCACCTGAACATTGCCCGTGAGCTGCGGGATGTGCAGAGCGAGGCACGGGCACTGAGCAACCTTGGCAATTTCCACTGTTCCCGGGGTGAGTTTCCTCAGGCTGTGCCATACTATGAGCAATACCTACGCCTTTCCCCAGACCTTCAAGATATGGAAAGTGAGGGCAAGGTGTGCCACAATCTGGGATATGCCCACTATTGCCTAGGCAACTTCCAGGAGGCGGTCAAGTACTATGAGCAGGACTTAGCACTGGCTAAGGACCTACATGACAAGCTGAGCCAGGCCAAAGCCTACTGCAACCTGGGTCTGGCCTTCAAGGCATTGGGTGACTTTAGTAAGGCTGAGGAGTGCCAGAAGTATCTGCTGTCCCTTGCTCAATCTCTCAACAACTCGCAGGCCCGCTTCCGGGCTCTTGGCAACCTGGGTGACATCTTCGTCTGTAAGAAGGACTTGGGAGCAGCTGTGCAGTTCTATGAGCAACAGCTAGCTCTGGCACATCAAGTCAGCGAGCGGAAAATGGAAGCCTGTGCTTACGCTGCCCTGGGTGCTGCCTACAGAATGATGCAGAAGTATGATAAGGCTCTTGGATATCACACACAAGAACTGGAGGTCTACCAGGAACTGGGGGACCTGCTGGGGGAGTGCAAAGCCCATGGTCACCTAGCTGCTGTCTACATGGCCCTGGGAAAATACACAATGGCCTTTAAGTGCTATGAGGAGCAACTGGAACTTAGTCAAAAACTGAAGGACCCCAGCACCGAGGCACAGGTCTATGGAAACATGGGAATCACCAAGATGAATATGAGCGTGATGGAAGAGGCCATTGGCTATTTTGAGCAGCAGCTGGCTATGTTGCAGCAGCTGAGTGGCAATGAGGCTCTGCTGGACCGGGGCCGGGCCTACGGCAACCTGGGGGACTGCTACGAGGCCCTGGGAGACTATGAGGAGGCCATCAAGTACTACGAACAGTATCTTTCTGTGGCCCAGAGCCTCAACCGCATGCAGGACCAGGAAAAGGCTTACAGAGGCCTTGGAAATGGGCACAGGTCAGTTCTGTTCCTGTTCTTGTTCCTACTTGCAAAACAAAGATACCGCTGTTCATTTTCGAATGGAATTGTTAAAAATAATGCAAGAAAAAGGAAGCTGACTCAGTTGTCCTCCGTGCATCATTTAAATTCTTATCGTATGCCGTTGTGTTGTTTTTAATTAAAGGGTATGGATTAAAATTTATAAATATTTAATGTCATTACAACGTGGCATTTTTGAAGAGCCGTGAACATCTGCTGGATGGTGGCTCCTACATCTGGTAGCTAAAGCACAACTGACCTGAATCCAGGGAGGCTTCCGACTTATGCAGTTTATGTTTGGAATTCATCGCAACCTTTTACTATTTGTTTCTGCACGTTCCCACGTGTGTCCGGGAGTTGATAATATTCTAAAAATTAGTGCTGGCGTAAAAAAAATGAAAATATCAGAGGAGAGAGTAGGGTTTTTTTCTTGAAATTATGTCCAAAAGGGAACCGCAGGTATTGATGATAAAAGTATTGCTTTGAATAGGTGAATTCTCTCCCCTCAACCTTATGCGTTCTTACCATTAACTTCCTGTCATGGTGCAAACAGTAGGCACCTGCATTGTCATTCTGAGATCTTCTTAGTGCTTATGCTTCCCCCTCAGCTCGAGAGGGGGGAGCATCCCCAGGTGAGTCCTATTCTCCAAGTGGCATACATCAGCCAAGTCCTTATATCCCATTGGGAGTGCAGTGGGATGGTAAAGTACGTTGTCAGCATAACCTGTTTACCCTGCGCCATACCATCACAGTAGAAAAATAAACACTGGGTCTGCTTAAAGGGAAGAATTAATAGTCTTCAGTTCCATTAAAATGACCCTGAAGGGAAGTGTTTGGAGAGCAGTAATACCAGCAGTAGTCCCCACTGACAGAAATCATGGCTTTGCTTTCTCATCCATAATAATGCAAAAAATAGCCCATTGGGTAATGTGAATATTTGTTAATATTCTGCTGGTGGTCTAAGGTAAAGAGATTGGAGGACTGGGATTGTGTGAACCATAGTAAATTCCTGCACCTAATGTCAGCTACATAAAATCGTACAAGCTTTTGACTTTGCTGAGCATAATGGAGTATGTAAGACAAACAAGACATAATTGAAGATAGGTATTTTCCTCTTTTCAGACAAGGAATAGTGCCATTTTGAGAAGTGTTTGCTTCGCTTTTCATTTCATCACTCATGTTTATAGTACGTCAAGGTCATTAATGACGGTAGGATATGCTGTGGCTGTCGGGTACAGTTTATAAAGTAGTTCTGCATCTGCATTGTTGTTTCCAATAATTCTTCTTCTTATAATGCATTGAAAGCCCATTCTAAATGTAAGGAGGAACAGGTGGAGAATGCACATGCATGAATGTATAAATGTATTCTCTACCCCTCTCCTCCCCCCATAGGGCCATGGGCAACCTGCAGCAGTCGCTGGTGTGCTTTGAAAAGCGGCTGGTGGTAGCACACGAGCTGGGCGAGTGTGCAGGAAAGGCACAGGCCTATGGAGAGCTGGGAAGTCTGCACAGTCAGCTGGGGAACTACGAGCAGGCCATCTCCTGTCTGGAACGGCAACTGGGAATTGCTCGAGACACAAGCGACCGGGCACTGGAGGGCGAGGCCAGCAGTGGCTTAGGTACTGTTCACCAGCTGATGGGCGACTTCGATGCTGCACTGCAGTGCCACCAACGAGACCTGGAGATTGCAGAGGAGTCGGGCAATGCTGGGGGACAGAGCCGTGCCTACGGTAACCTCGGGCTCACCTATGAGTCTCTGGGCAACTTTGAACGCGCTGTGGTCTACCAGGAGCAGCACCTGAGTATCGCCGCCCAAATGAACGACCTGGCAGCAAAGACTTTAGCCTACAGTAGCCTGGGACGTACCCATCATGCCCTGCAGAACTACTCTCAGGCTGTCATGTACCTACAGGAGGGTAAGTTGCAAAGGAAACTGAGTATGGCAGCATTGGTCTTTGAGTGCAACTGAATTCTGAACATACGGTAGCTGTTTCAAGGGGAATTATGAGGCTCCAGCAAAGCATGAGTCACATTAGTCATTTCTACAGGTGAGAGACGTGTGAGCTAACTTTTCGGAAACAGCATAGGATGCAATCTGGCAGTGTTTCTCAAGTGGAAAAAATGAGTTTTTAACAATGTGGCACTTTTGTGTATCAAATATGAGTTCAGGATCAAGTATTACTCCAGGGTTTTTTCCATTTAGGTTGAAATCAAGGTGCCGTTCATTTATGTACACAGATCCAGCGTTCACTTTGTGTCAGTGATCTAGGTTGCCAAGAAGCCTGGTCTCAATTTTTTTGCACTTTAGATTTAAAACATTTTCAGCCATTCAAAATGTTGCATCAGAAATGGGGAGAGAGTGCTGAAACTCTGATTTTAGTTTGTAACCAAGTGGGAAGGGCCTAGTTTTGAGCCTTGAGGTACAATGATCTTTACATCCCTAAGGTAAGAACTGAAATTTTTGACAGAAGTATGGAAGTGGTGTTGAATAAGACAGAAACACACAAGTGTAAAATTTCAAAATTACCAAGTGAGTATAAAGACATTAGTTAATTTGGATTTTTAAACTGGTAAGAGCAGGTTTTGGCAACCCTGGTTTAAGGGATGGGTGCATCTTGTTTATTAGTGTGAATGGATTCTTGCTCTTTAAAAAAAAAAAGTCTGAAAGTTTTGTACCTGTGTGTGGACTGAGAGCTGGGAGTGTTTATGTGTGTAAAAACTGTTTATACCATACATGGTCAGTTGTTGTTCTGTTTATCCACTGGTGGTATCAGTTTTTTTAATGCAAAGTTCAAATCTCCAAAACTCCAGTGTACCGCACAAACTCCTCTGTGCCCTGTAAAAGTGGAGAAAAGTCCTGATTTGGTAAAATCCATTAAGGTTTACAGCAGTTAATGAAATTGTTGCATCTGTGGTGACCTGTTTTCATCCAAACATTGTTTTTCTGTAGGGCATTGCTTTAAAAAGGTTGTACGAGTACAAGGGGATTTATAACTTAGTGCTTGGTTCCTTGTTTTTCTTCTGGGTTTTGCCTTGGAGTCCCAAGCGTAACCAAGCCAGAAGTGGCAAATAATCTCTTTTAAGCCTTCAACCATAATTTTCCACCTAGTTTTTTTAAAAAAAAAAAAAAAGCCAAACTCCTTGGTGATGATGAATATTTTGAATTGTTTCAGAAGGATTAATTTGTTCCTGCTTTCATTTGACACAAGCATGAGTCATGATTATTAATACCGCAATTTTGTACTTTCCAGATGCGTTTATGTAGGACAGCTCACAATACTGGCATTTGATAGGTTTCCCATATTTAGCTACTGTTGTTTGTACTACGGAGACTGGAGGTTCTTGTGGTGCAAAAGCTCCCTCCTCATGGGACGTGAGCCCACAGCCCTTTGACGACAGCTCGCTGCTGCGGCGTGACGTAATCGGTGCTCTACTTTGCAAACTCTGCATGTCTCGTGAGACCCGGCGTCCTACAAACAGCACACGTCAGCGGCACCGTGATCAGCTGTTGGGCGCGGGGCTAAAGGCTTACGGAGGACTCCTGTCCACTGTCCACGGTGCGTTCGGTTGGTACTGTGACATTGTGATCAGGCTGCAGCCCCCCAGCGGTCGCAGAAAGCGCGAGCCCACAGATGCCGTTGCAGAATCTGCCTGATGAAGAGCAAGACTAACCCTCCCCACTCAACTTGACCACACATCTCCCAACTCCCGAGTCCCTGACAACCAATTAGTTCTTTCTGACCGACCTAAATGTAAGACGTCTGATGTACCTACACACCCCCCCCCCCCAGCTTTCTTCCTTGTCCTCCTTTCTTGCTTCTCGATGTTTTTCAAAGCGTGTGCACGCGTTTTTGCCTTAATTGGAAGGGTGCTAATTGGACAAGGCACCCCAAGTGTCAGCAGACAGCAGTGTTGCTAGGAGAGATGTTGCCATAGCTGCTGGTGTTAACACTAGAGCACAACAGGGAGGAGGACATGCCCAGATCACAAAGCCACGTTCCTTTATATATTTGCTCTTTATAATGCCATAGATCAAGTAGTGAAGTGTTGTTTTAAAAACTTTTTAGTTCTTCTGTTGTTTTTGTATCTGTGTGTGATCTGTGAGTGTGTTTATGTGCACTCCTTGTGTAAAGAACTCTGAAGGCATAGCATGTGGGTGTATGCCTTCTTGTGATTCTTGCCTCGTCGTGCTCATGCACACAGATGCACTCCTTCCTTAGCTCAACAAAGTAGGTACCCAGGTGCGAGAAGCCTTGAAGCATCTCCATGTGGCTGTTTGGGGTGCAAGCATGTGTGACGCAGTAGGCAGCACTGGTGCCTACAGTGGATTCAGAAAGTATTCACACCCCTTAACTTTCTGCACACTTTTTTTTTTCCAGAAAGGTTTGCAAACTGATTAAAAACAAATCTCTCATTCATGTAAGCATTCAAACTCTTTGCTGTTACAGTCGAGGCTGTGCATTTAGATGCGGGTTCAAATCCAGTGCAATGTGAACGGAGTTTGTTTGTTTTCCCCACATTTATTTGGGTGTATTTTCACAGTTTAAACATGCGTTTCTGCTGAATTGGCCACTCGATTCACCTTACTGTATAAATGTGCGATGGCTCCGATTACAAATGTGTAATGTAAGCAGTTTACTGCAGCGTTCTAAGTTACCTCCTACGAAGGGTTTTGAAAATAACTAAATATCATTGGGTGTCACATTGGAGAAAAGCATCTGATAACTGAATAAATTAATTTCTGCATCATCTTTATTCGCTTGGAATTATCTGGGTAAGAGACCAGGCCCTGGATGGGACACCAGTCCACTGTATGGTGGCCAAACACATTTACGTGCAGTTTACCTGAAATGCGTGTATTTGAACTCTGGGAGGAAACACACACACACACACACACACACACACACACACACACACACACACACACACACACACACTTACACACATACAACATGGAAACTCCACACACTGAACTCTCTACTCAAACGTATAGCCCGGCAGTCCAGGAGCTGTGATGTGGAAGCATTGCTCGCTGCACCAACACTTCACCCTTAATTGAGCAAATGTGAATGTAAATGCTTTCAGTTGGGATCTGCAGTGCTGTGGTGTTCATCTGCCTGGCCCATGCCTCCATGTTTGCTACCTTGACAGGATCCTCTCTGTGTGACAATGTTGGCCACTGGGAAAGGTGGAAAAGGGAACGAGATTGTACCAGAGAAGGTTTCAATGTTATCACTTGATATTAGCATTTAAAATGTAGGACTCTTGGCAGCGCTCACATTTTCTACTGAATAACAGTGAAGTTTTTATGCTTGATATTTAGAAGGCGAAAGACATAATGGGAAGAAACAGACTCGGGGAGTGATTTTATTTATGTGTTTATTTCTTTAATATATGTGTATATTAATATATATTATTTGGCTGGAGGTATTCCGTCCTGCCAATGGAGCACATTTTGAATTTAAATGTAAGAAAAAGAGAAAGCACGTAGGGAGAGGGAGGGCAGGAGGGAGAGGAGGATGAGGGCACTTGAATGAAAGGATAATTTGTGAGTTTTCTCAGGCCCAGGGTCTAATGAGACCCAGCCGCTGCTGTGTCCTGACAGCTCTTCCCGAGCAGGAAAGATGAAAAAGGCAGCAAGCAAGCAAGAGAGAGCGAGGAAAGCAAAAGGATTGGAGAGGAGGAATGAGGGAGGCAAGGAGGGTGGGAGACACAAGAGAGCAGGAGGCAGCCTTCAAAGCACCAGGCCACGCGAGTCCTGAGGGTTTGGGAGTTTGCGGAAGACGTGCCCGGAAGGAAGCCTCTGTGTGATCATAGGGTCCTGACGTGCCATTAGGACCGCGCTCACACTCTCCCAGAGGCACACTTTCTGCAAGAGCACGAGGATGCGGGCCGCTGAAAGCCTACTTCCTTCCAAGGACCTCTAATGAGGGAAAAAGGTTTGAATGGGGGTGCAAGCGCTTTCCAACCTATAGCACTAAGGTGGTTCACATTCTGCAGCCCAGACTGAGGTGAAATAGCGCTCTTCTCTATGACAGTTCCTCCATTTTTGGATTTCTTCCCTCTTTTGCACTGCTGTTTTCTAATAGTTGTGCCAAGTTAACACTGTACTAAACTCCATGTAGTTTTTTCTCCATTTGCATAGCAATGTGACCTGAAACACATCTTTGGACCATAGAAGGAAACTCACCTAAAAATATGGAAATGCAAGGGGGTTTATATATATTTATTTCCTGGATATTGCCATTGTAACTGTTTCTTTTTTATAATTAAGTTTTTTTTTTTTTTTTTTTTTTTTTTAAACAAGTGTTTAATATTACATTTTATTCATTTTTAATGTTGCCACAGGTTTATTGTTGTGCACCCCATAAGCTTAATTTGGTGACAAGGTCAGATATGGTTTATGGTCTTATATGCGATGTCAGCAGTACAGCAGCATAGTCCGCGTGCGGGCGTGCGCGCGCACACACACACACACACACACACACAGAGTTTGCGTCACAGGAGCTGTAGTGACCAAAAGGGAAATTGTCTTCTTATATGATACCAAATATTAACTATTGAAGCGAAGTAAATGTCTTTTGTGATTTTTTTTTTTTTTTTCTTCCCAGAATCCATGAAAACTTTTACCCTTAAAACTAATGGCAATTATGTCTGAGTTACGAGTTTTGGGTTGTGGAAAGCTTTTCCGGAATGCATTACTATTGTAAAAAATGGAAGCACTGTGTCCATTTCAAACTATGATGATGACTATGATTTACTATACCTGGCCATCAGTTTTGGGGCTCGGACTGCATTAAAATCTCTACCATTGAAGCTGATGGTAATTTTATCCTCACTATGAGAAATCGCATAACGGAAGGAACAACTTGCCTTTGTATTGCGGGAGGAGCTGTGGATTCTTTTAGTGAGTTTGTGTACCTAACAGAGCTAAAAACGGGCAACACTTTGTTCAGTGATCTGTTAAGCACATACATGTACAACCAACGCACGGTACCTTTTCCCTTCACTTTACTGACTCGCACAGCATAAAAATGGCTATATGTAAGTTTGTTTTCTCTTCGTTCTTATTTATTTCTAAGGTTCAAAGTGAGGATAAATTTAGTACAGGAACAATTCAGTGCTGTAATTCCTTTCTAGATGCTGTGAGTGTGTCTGTATTTGCTTCTCATTTGTGTGTGCATGTGTTTGTGTGGTTTGGTTCTACAGTACGTGTGTGGGTTAACAGGTAGATTCCAGTAAGGACCAATATGTGCATTCCTGCTTTTCAGGGTCCTTTCGGAGCTGTTCTTTGTTTGAGTGTCTGTGTAATGCTGACAGTCTCCCTCCCCCACTTCAGGTCTGCGCTTGGCGGAGCAGCTCAGTCGTCGGGAGGATGAGGCTAAAATCCGGCACCGCTTAGGGTTGTCCCTGTGGGCCAGCAGGAACCTAGAAGAGGCCCAGCATCAGGTATGGCCTTGTTCAAACGACCATCCTAGTGTCAAAACCTCTTTCAATCCAGTGCCTGGTCCCCCACCAGGGCTTTTTGACAACCACCACGCACAGCGTGAGTGTGTTTATAGGTTAACAAAGTTGTTTTTGTTGAATTAGCCCAAAGTATTCTAGTAGTATGTGTGTGAGCCTTGCCATCCTGTGCTATATGCTTATGTCAGTAATAGTAAGGCATCCATTGCAGTGTATCCAACACTGTAAGTCACCTTGGATAAAGATGCCAACTGAATACTACATGATCACTGTATGTAATTTTGGAGTAACCCTCCTGCTAAATGAATAAATGTAGCACAAATGTTCTATGCTTTCAGCGGCTTCTTCTTTTCCTTTGCCAGGCTTGCTGTATTGTCATATCGAGGCTCCCTGTAAAATTTTCGTTGCTTTCGTGGAAGTTACCGATGCTACGTGATAGTTCTCCAGTTGCAGGTCTGAATCCAGCTCTAGCTCGTCTGTGTGCATCTCACTGAGTCCGTTTGAGTTTCCTTAGTTACTCGCACAATACAACAAGCAGTGTGTTGATGACCAGCTTTCCCTTGGTGGGTGAGTGAGTAAGAGCTCTGTGGTGAATGTACAATCTGTCCAGCACTAACCCTGCGTTCGTCTTTGGCTTCCAGGAATAAAAGCGCCGAATACCCTGAGCAAATAAGCAACGGATGAATGGCTTCTGCCAATGTAATCGAGTTTAATGTAGTCATGCAATATTTTTTCAGAAGAAGAGTTTGGGTTTAGAATCACCATAATCTCCAGCGTATGCATCTGGGCCAAATGCTAGTTTCACTTTTCGTGTTATTATGGGAATATAGACCGTACTGTCAGTATTTTGACTAGCAGCCATACTGTATTCGGCAAATATTGCCACTATTAACGTTGCTTAATATTTGCCTTTGCTTTCTATGATGAATGAAGTGTATTATGATGGTGTGCCCTTTTAATCTTCCCAGCCTCATGATGTAGGGGTTGACAGAAACATTTAAGCCTATTAGTGCGTTTGTCTTTTCAGTCTAATGGCCATGACAAGGGTTGGCTTTGAGGGTTTTAAGTGGACGGGCTCATGTTGTCCATCTGCTGCGTTTATTTATGCAGTCTTCTTTGAAGATGCAATTTTAGGAAAGTTTCTCCTCCTCATACTCCTCCAGGCCCTGGACTTCAGTGATTTCAGATGGGTGGGTTATGTTTCCCTTTATGGGGTAAATTGGAAGCATAGGACAGTACCTCTTGAGCAGGCCTGTCCTGTCCTAGCGGGTCCTAAAAAGTACCCGATCTTTACCAACCCACAGAGGACCGGACGCAGCCAGTACCGCTCCTGTGTCCCTGTGGCACCATGGTGTTATGAGAAAATGCGCGATTGTCACTCTCTTTGTTCGGCTTTCACTCCATTAACTGATGGACGTGTGTGGATGTGCGTGCTTGTTGGAGAGAGAGCCTGGTCCTCATCACTACAGACATCATGCCAAAAAAGAAATTAAGTGCACAAGACAAGCGATCACAAAAATGAGGCATTAAATGACTTTGCTTTTTAGGGGAATACGCAACTTCAATGTGTAGTTCACAAAAGGTGGATGCTTTGGTGGACTTGGTGCAGCAGGTGGCGTAGTGGTTAGAACCTGTGCATTCGGACTTGAAGAACGCTGATCTGAATCCCACCTCCTCCTGTTATCTACCTTTAAGCTTGGTACTTACCTTAAACTGCTCCAGTAGAAATTACTCTTCTATATAAATGGATAGATTATTCTAAATAGCAGAAAAGTATTAGTTGGTTGGGAGAAATGTCACCTAAATGAGCAACCAGTAAATGATCCTTTTCTTAACAGCAGCAAGGATGCAGTGTGTTGTGCCAGCATTGATAGTTACAGCAGTGAGAGCAGTGCACTGTAGCAGCAATAATGGCCACAGTCCTTTAGTACCCACAATCCTTTACAGCAGCAGTAATACTGACAGAGCTGCAGTGATAGCCACAGTGTTTTATAGCGGCAGCGCTACCTTCCAATGTTTTATGGCAGCAATAATGTCCCCTGCCTGCACATTCTGCAGTTCTGCACAACAAGTCAGTGCATACCCAGACACCAGAAAGGAACAGAGCTGATGGCTCCAGCACTTCTCCGCTGCTCTCTCTCTCTCTCTCTCACACACACACACACACACACACACACACACAGTGGGATCAAAATCATATCTGCACAGTGCATATTGCATTGGAAGAGCAGGGAATTCTGGGATACGATGCATTCCTCTCCTAATTAATTACAGGCTTGCTCTGAAGGATGCAGCCAATGGCATCGCCAGCAGCGGTCCACTGCTTGTGCCCTTTGACCTCTGCGAGGCTTCTGCAGAGTCGAGGTGGCCTTCTTCTTTCTTACGGCGCTGCTGTAATGCTGTAGCGCCGGCTGGGGTGACATCTGTTCTTCGTCCTTTTCCACTTTCACTTTTGCCTTGATGTAATGTGTCCTGCAGAAGAACATCCAAGATGCGATCTTTAATCTGGGAACAAAACCTTGGCTCAAGATAGGTCCTTTCTGACTCAGCCTCTTGTATAAGAGCTTTGTCTCATCTCTCGTCTTTGTGCAAAACAGATGAGCAGGGCTGGTGAGCGCTTGGTTGTGTTCACATCTCCCTGTCTGTGTGCTCAGGAGGCCCCGGGAAACGGCCCCTTGCTGCCCCCTGCTGGCCACACGGTGGCAGGGCACTCGCGTTGATGTGACAGTGGCAATGATGGTTGTGCCTCCTCTTTTGTTTGTGTGACCCACAGCTGTACCGGGCATCGGCGCTCTTTGAGACCATCCGGCACGAAGCCCAGCACAGCACTGACTACAAGCTGTCCCTGTTTGACCTTCAGACTTCATCATACCAGGCATTGCAGAGGGTCCTGGTCAGCCTTGGTACACAACATTTCCATCTTGCATTGTCCTTCTAACCCTATTTTTTGTTCTTCTTTTAATTTCTAAACTTCTTAATTATCTGTAATATACGTTATTTTAATAAATGTTCTTGGGTCATCTTTGTTCTGGTCATATTGCTGCACAGTTCAGTGAGTTAACAATAGGCCAGCACTGGGTCCTCATCTTACAGCTTACACATCAGAACTTGATTTAAAGCTCAGCCACTATGTTATAGACAACAAACGCTTAATAATGCAGGTATCCTTAGATTTATTAGATTAGTCAGTGGTTAGGCAGAAAAAAACTGCAGATAAAGCTATAATGGATTAACAATGTTATTATTTTTATTTTATCTATTTTTTTCATCTGCTAATCCAGTCTAGAGTCTCAGTGCTTCGCAGCCCATCTTGGAAACACAGGGTGTGAGCTGGGATGCCAGTCTACTGTGGGACTTCTATTATCTCTTATTCACTTTAAGCAACATTAAAACAAACTACTTTAAAATGACTGAAAATGAAAAACACACAATGAGTGCAGTATGTGTCAGCTTCAGTTTTCTTTATTACATGCACTATACAGTTACAAAGTGTAGAAATTAGACAGTGTTTAGCTTCTGTAAAAATGACAGTGGTCCTCAGTAGGTCCCATGGTGCACTGTGTCTGTCACCTCTCTCAGGTCACCACGATGAGGCCCTGGCTGTAGCGGAGCGGGGCCGCACACGTGCCTTCGCCGACCTGCTGGTGGAACGCCAGACGGGTCAGCAGGATGCGGACCCCTACAGCCCTGTGACAGTGGAGCAAATCCTGGACACGGTCAATGGCCAGCGCGCTCTTGTGCTCTACTTCTCGCTCGCTGCTGGATACCTGTACAGCTGGCTTCTGGCTCCAGGAGCAGGTGAGCATGCGCTGGAGGAGCAAAGCAGTGACACACACAGTAACGGAAGCTGGCCTTTTCATCCGTAAGGTTATTGGTTCCAGTACGAGGGTACTGTTTAACTGTACGGTTCCAGTGTGAGTGTGCCGGTTTCAATGAACAAATGTGCAAGTCAGTGTCACTTTGGATCAACGCATCTGCTCCGCAACTTAATACAAACCTCCTTTGAGCGTTGTCGCAGCTAAACGGGGACTTACATTCTGGATCATTGGGAAGCATAAATGAATTTATTTAGCGCTGTTTGTTCCATTGTTTTAGTTGTGCTTTCTGACCTTTAATTCCAGGTGCAAATTGCCGTGAGTGTGTGTCAGTGTGTTGCATTCTAATGAATGCCAGACAGGTTGCTCTAGTCAGTGCCGAACACGACACTTCCTCTATAGACACACGCGCACACAGACAGTGACACACACAGGCCTTCGTTGCCACCAGAATTTGGAACCTGTCCCTCACTGGATGCTGTTTCAGGAAACGGGTGCAAAGCTGCTAATTAAAATAAAGTGCCAGTCACACCTGGCTCTTTGCTGCAGGTGGTGCTGTCCAGGTTTTTCACACCGTTTCTCCTCCAACAAAACTCCCAGGAATAACCATTTCCCTCGGCTGTACGTGTTAACAGACCTGAACCACCGTGTATGGAGCTGTAATGAGTATGAAATTACAAATACTTTACGCTCTGTGCAGTACTTTTGCTCAAATACTATATGACGGGTCAACAAAGCCCTTGTGTTGGGTTTTATTTGTCCAGAGCACCACATTTGCTGAGATTGGGTGTCTGTGAAATGGCACTTCAGTCTACTTTAGTGAAAGCGCCAGCGTGATTCTTGCGAAAGCAGTTTTCTGTGCGTATAAGAAAAAGCAGCGGTGCATTTGTGTCAATAAAATATGTATTTGGCCATTCCTGCAGCTTAAGCAATTTGGAATAAATTAGTATTGAACAGCAATTTGATGAATCAATGACGACGGTTGAAAGGGTAGAAATTATTACATTTTAAAAATGCAATTTTTATTTAAACTAAGGATATTAAATGAGAAAGATAAAAACACCTTTGCTCCTTTCATTAATACAGGTATTCCATAAATAACACATTGGTTTATATAACAGTTCTAGTTACTAGAATCCTTCTAGTAATAGTTAATGTTATTTCAACGGTGGAGTGTATTCAAATAACTCGGTCAAGCATAGTTATTGAAGATGTGAGGTGATTTTTTTTTTCTTTTTTTGACAGCAGTTGGTGGGGTCCTAAAAAGTTGTAATCACACCTGAAGGGTTTTTATATCCATTCCGTTTATGTGAATGTGTGAGGGAAACCAAAGCCAATGTGTGAATATTAATTCTTAAAAAAAAAGTGTCAGCAAAATAAAGGGTGATAACTCGCAAATGTCGATAAAAACCTTCAATATTTTTTTCCCCCAAAATGTCTGCAAAGACTTCAGTAGTTTGCTACCTGCAGAATGCAGTGATTCCCAAAAGTCGAAGAACAAATCACAGTCAACAGACTTTGTCCTTTATTATTTATTTGTTATGTTTCCCAGTGTGTTTATCTGGTGCTTTTATCCAAAATGTACAATTAAAACCTTTACCCTTTGCTGAATTGAAACTGTTAAGCATCTTCCTCATGGATCCGGAGTTGTGAGAGAGTTCCTTATCCACTGGCCCCTTTGCGAGGTCTCACTTGCGCACATTGACCTCAGTTCTGCCCCTCCAGGAATCCTCAAGTTCCACGAGGTGTACCTGGGGGAGGGTGTGTCAGAGGCCGGGTCCGACTTCCAGGATGGTGCCGGTGGTGGTGGGGGCCTGCAAGGCGGCAGTGGCGGAGTCTCCTCACTGGAACAGCACATCTCCAGCACCCGTGAAGCCCTGGGAGTCGACTCCTACTACAGCAGGTGGGATGCGTTCTCAGCTTGATCTCCTGCTTCTACTGCAACACCCAACAAGGGAGGCCTCATTTCAGAAACTCTCTTTATGTCTGAGAAGCTTAAACCAGGAACAAATTCCCTTTAATCTCAGTCCATAAGCGATCAGGAAAAAGGACCCAGTTGCATCACACAGCTACAGTCCTGAATGAAAGTGAATTCAGCGTACAGCGTGTACCTGGTTAAATTTACCAGTCTCATCCCTCTGCCAAATTCTGGCTTACTGGGGACAGTAGATTAAGCGCTGTAATAAAGTGCAGGTTGTACAGCGATCGGTGTTTAACAAACAGCGCTCCTGCTGCCATCTCCACTGATGGCTTATTTACAAGCACCTGTGAAAAAGAACCAGCCGAACGCGGAGGTGCTGGAGCCTCTGCTGGGCAGGGTGTTTGGTCACTGCTGGTGCTGAGTACTGCATGTACAGTGCATAAGGAGGGTTGACTGTAGTGCTTAATACTCCAAATATTGCAAACTGTAGTAATAGGTGGGTAGTTTGTCCAGTATGAAAGTGCAAATGGAAGGGAGATGCCTTGTACAGAGAGTGGATATGATAACCACCACTGTACCGTGAGCGTGGATGGTAGAGAGGACCGCAGAGTGTTTAGTGTGAAATTACTTGACTGCGAGTGTAACGCTGGATAATCCTGGGGACTGCAGTGGTGCACAGTGGTGCGTGGGGATAGTGATATGGTACAACTGGGAACAAATCCATTAGAAAGAGAAATAACGGATGGATAGTTGAATGATAAATAATTGTTAGTCACTTTGGACAAAAGTGTCAGCCAAATAAATGAATGTTAGGGGCACAAAGCGATGGCTTGACTATAACCCTGCCTAGGACCTGGGTGGTGCTGTCCAAGTCCAGGGGGTGTTTTAGCACAGTTACGCACACATTGCGGCTTTGAGGAAAAAGATGGGCCACCTCGATTGGGTGGATTTTCTCAAACGGCAGCGGTTTTTTTGCAAAGCGTGCCGGACCGCAGCGCACTGGCTCGGTCCCGCTCCATTAAAGGATCATTCGGCTGCTGACTTGCAGGCTGCACGTTTTCCGTTCTACTTGGCCGGGTGCAATATGCCGCCTCTGCAAGGCTCATCTATTCATTAGCGGCACAGAGGAGGGAGAAGAAGGGAAGGCAGAGGCCCTGAAAGAGTCCGCGTGCCGTCTGCCCGCCTACGGTATTAATGTTCTTATGAGCCAGTAGTCAAATATCACCAATGGGAAAGCAAATGGCACCAATACACCAGCACAAGCAGCACCCACACACAAATCTATGGGCACACAAATGCAGAAGAAAAATGTACTGATGAATAAATAAGGAAAAGTGAACAAACAAAGGTTTAATATAGTTTGTCACAACATAAAATTGAGGAAAAAAGGTAAAAATAGCACTGCGGAAAGTGGGACAGAGCCCTGAGTGACATTAACGGTGCTCTTCCACAGCAGCTCTCACTGTAAAACCTTCACAGTGTTTTACTCATTGCTGCTGTATTTACCTGCACGACGCAGCTGCACTGAGTGAGCATGACAGCCGCTCTGTGAAGGAAGAGAGGGGACAGAGGAATTCACAGAGCTGTGGTGTCAGGTTAACGTCAGCTGCCGTCTGCATCAATCCTCTGTGAATACCGCCTTTATAGCGGCTCTAAATTATGCTTGTCAGCCATTCTCTTACAGGCTTCTCCACACCGAGGTGCAGCGCACAGCAGTCTATCCCAGTTTAGCAGCTTTTAAGTTTAAATTTTCAGCACTGGAACCCACACGCTGCCCGTTTGTCTGTGCTGATACACCCACGCTGACTGTCTTTACCCTGCCTGTAACTTACAGCCCTCAAACACTTTGACCTGAGCAGAGTTCAAACGTTCAAATGAGGTGTTTGCCCCCCATGGCGAGAACTTTCATCCCCTGTTGGATTTTTACTGCCTTGTTTACTGGCACATCAACACTGTTATAGTGCGGAAATGTGCGACGACGCTAATGCAAGCACTCACTCACGAGAAATGAAGGATGAATGGTGTGAGCGTAGTTGGCGAAGAGTTGTGTTCTCTATGAGAAGCAGGCAAGCTCCTGGTCAGTGGTGAATTTGGTTGAAACCTGCGGGATCTCCCTTTCCCAGTGGGATCATGACCCAAAGGACCACACCCAGGAGACTGGGACTTGGAGCCCATCTGTGAACCACAGAGTGATTTTATCAGGGCCACGTGATCCAGGATCTCTCAGAGGCTTTGCATTTGTGGTAGTTTTACAAGTTTGGGACAATGGACAGAGGTGTGTGGTTATTTTGGATTTGTGTGTGTTCTCTATCTATGTGTACGTATTTGAATACAGGAGAAATAAATGAGGAAAGTCAACCGTAGCTGAAGGGAAAGAAATGCAAAAATGAGTTACTCAGCAGCAGGGCTCAAATAATGAATGAATAAAAACATTATGAAATATCACAGTAGGGAAGCAGCGGGTCTCATGGATGATCTGCCCCCCAGGGGTTGTTCCGGTAGTGAGACTGAGAGTGAGGCTGGAGATCTGCTGGACCAGCAGTTTGAGGAGCTCAACAACAAGCTCAACTCTGTGACGGATCCCACTGGCTTCCTGCGCATGGTGTCCAGAAACAACCTCTTCAACAGGTGAGTCCATGCATCATACAAGCTCCAGCTTTTGCACTTCCCTACCGGCTCAGGTATGCAGACGCAGACATTGCTGTTCTTGCTCACACCCCCCACCCCCCAAATGTTGGCGCCCCCTCTTATCTGTACTGATGTCACATTCACTCATTGAGCAGACACTTTTCTTTAAAGCCACTGTATTCCAAAGAAGATTCACCAACAGATAAAGAGCTTCGGATACCACAGGCATCAAATCATAGCTTTTTTTTCTGGATACCACTGTCATCCTGGAACATCTTTCTCTTAAATCCACTTTAGGAAGGGCAGTTCACATACATCGAAGGCCATCACAGCAGCGTTTGTTGAAAAATGTTTGTAGCTATCAGCAGATGGGAAGTCATGTGGGTCCCAAAAGGACAGCTGAATTCTGAAGGCCAGAGTTGCTCATCCCACCACATTGGAGCCAAAACTAGAAACCAGCAGCTTTCAACTAAGCAGCGAGTTTAGATGTTGCTCTCTTTTCATCACACCTGCAGAAATATTGTTCTTTCAGCAAGCCTGCATAATGGTGGCCTCGTTCCTTACTTGCAGACACGTTGGCACGCCTGTTAAGTCCTGGGTCTCCTTCTTAATTTGCAGGCACAGATCATTGTCTGTATCATCATCTGTCTCTTCTCTCACCTGAGCATCTGAAACGTCTGTATTGCTGTCACCTAATGGGAAAGCATTTGACCCATCATGCACAATGTTGTGTATGTCAGCAAACATGACCTGAGCAGAAACCAAGTCCTTCACACACCAGGCCTCTGTCCTCCTCTTCCGAAAGGAGGTAAACTGCCCGATTACATGGATCGAGTGAGGTCCGGTGTGAGGGTCCTTATTAGCAGCCCACCTTAACAGGAGTGGGAAGGCGGAGGCAGTGGGCCGGGCGAGACCTTCATTACCCGTCGACAACACGGCGAGGTTGCACACTGACGTGAGGGTAATTCCAGTTGTAATTGAGTTTGGGCCGCTCATTAAGACCTTTTAATACCTCCGCAGGGCTGCCATTAATAATCCCCTTTGTGTTGAGGGAAGGAGCTTGAGATCGAGGGTCAGGTGCTCCATCTGCAGTGGAGAGGCGTTGTCATTTAGAGCCGTACGTCGACACGATTAATATTCACATTAAATAATGAGGACTTAAGGCTTTTTAGTTTGCATTTTTCCTTGTCTTCCTTTTTCCTTATCTTCCTTACCCATTACTTCGGTCTTGGAAATGCTTGTCCTAGACAAGGGCAGGGAGTATGAAGAAGAAGAGAACAATGAAATTCTCTAAATAATGTTGTGTAATAAATTTTTCATAGGGCTCCGAACTAGTTTGTCTGAGCAGAATTCTATCCGTTGCAAAGGTTTGACTGTGAGGGACAAGCAAGTTGGACTGGTCAGTGGACAGGTGGTGGTTAATAAATTAGAGTTAAAAGCTCAGAATTTGGTGCAAAACAACCCACCGCCATTTGTCACATCTCTACCTGCATCATCTGCATATTTGCTTGCAAATAGTTTTCTTGTTGGAAGGAGCCCAAATTTGTCAAAATTAAAGTAAAATATCCCTAACGCGTGACTGCTTTCAGCAATTTGTTAACGTTTGAGCTGTGCTGCAAGGACATTTGCTTTTAATGATACCGACCGTCTCACTTTGGCTACAGGAATCCCTGGAAAAACCAGCGTTTGACTTGCCAGTTACAGCCAAATGTGAGGTGGATTTTTCTTCCGTTTTAGCAGAGGGATGGGAGGTGGGTTTATGGAGCTTGGCCTGTGTGTCAACAGTGCAGAGGATCTCTTAACCGCGTGGTGCTTTCAGCTTGGAAACGGGAGCGGGACCTCTGCGCCACCTATGCAGAGGAACGTCCCACACTCTGCACGTTGCAGAAATGCATTAGCACAGCAAAAATAGCAGCACCTTAGCAAAGCTTGTGTCTCAATTGTGTTTTTCAGCACCATTCCTTATGCCCTGTATTAGGAAAAGTTTGAAAATGTTTCCAGCGTCCATTGTCTGATGGTGTTAAGTGGAAATTGTGGTTGCCTTCAGCTGTTGCTTGCTCTTATCATGGGCTGCCAGTTTTCCTCTGCATTCTCAGGACATTTGTGGTTTCCAGCAAACGCACCCAACTTGCCCTCTGTAGCATCTGAAATGCTCCTTACACGGCAAACCAGCCTCAAGCACCATTTTTTATGGTGATTTTCAAGAACGTGACATGCGGTTTGAGCGCTGCTTAGAAAGGCCTGTCGAGTGCAGAGAAGCTGACAGAGGGGAGTTGTCCTCTGGTGTTCGGTTACGGATACTTTGGAGGAAACGCCAACAGCACTTCAATCCCCAGACATCTCATCAGCACATCAGACAGTTTAAAGGAAACAAGTTGCATGGAGCATAAGAAACACTCCTCTCCAGCACAGCAGAAAGAATCCTGTGCTGCCTTTGTGGCCACATGGTGTGGTTTTTGGAAGCTTCGTGCTGCCCTCTAGTGGACAACTCTTCAACCACAAGATGTTCAGTAGTACTTTGGTGCTGTGTGCGCGTTTGTTTGCTGGCTTCATTCTTTGTGCCAGTTGGTGTAGGTCTGAGTTTGACAGCAGTCTTCACCATGTCTCCTAATTAGTCCCGTCGCTCTTGTCTCCGCCTTGCTCCAGTGGGCCACACTCACAAGACATGGGGGCCAGCGTGGGTCCTGGCTGGGCATCGGCTGACAGCCTCTCCATCACGCAGCAGTTGTCAGAGGGTTACACACTCCTGGCACAAACGGTCACATGCGCACACGCAATCTGTTATACTGGCAGGAAAACATACGTACAAACTGCAGCAAACAACACTCAACTATTGCTTTCTGTTGTTGTTTTATTGCTATTATTATTATAAAATTGCAGCTTTTGTACATTTAGATTAGGCAGTGGGTAAATTATTTCCAAAGGGAGTGGTACTATTAGTGTATACCGGGGTACAGTATCTTTACATCTGCCATTTACACACAGTCCATGTTGGACAGAATACATACAGGGGGGTTATCTGACCATGAATGTAGGAGGAGGATGCACTGTCTGGTCTCCCTTTGGCAAGTTTCTGTCCTGTCTTGGCCACTGTTTTACTGCTCACTCAGTCCTTCACCATTTAATGCTGCACCTGTGGAAAACAACTAATTTTAGGGTATAATTCTTGTTTTTGTTGTTAACTGACAGGTATATTTTTTGTGAGCTTGATGACAAGATCTGTGACTTTTGCAGGAGCTGCCAGAGCATGACCAGCCTTTTCAGCAACACTGTGTCTCCGGCAAAGGACAGCAGCTCCTCGTTCCCACGGCGCTCCACCTCCTTGGGGAAACCACCGCTGCGCGCTCTCTATGACCTGCTCATTGCTCCCATGGAGGGGGTGAGCTTCTCTACCTCATGCTTGCTCTACTCTTGTGTTCCTACAGTGTAATTATTTCCCATTTACTCATTTAGCAGATGCTTTTCTCCAAAGCAATGAACAGTTAACTAGCTTGTGGCTGAAACCTTTATCCAAGGCAAATTCTCCCACTGTGGTGGTAGAAGATGCAAACTCCACATGTGCTAAATTATATTTGAACTCAGCTGCAGAGTTCATATGCTGTGGGACACCAGCACTACTCACTGTACCACCCTGCTGTCCTGCCCACCCTGCCTCTGCTTTTGGTCCCGTTAGTTGTCATCGCCTTTAACTTGCCTGCACTCAGCAAGATGTGGGTGTCAAAACACAGTAAAGGGATTAAACGTTTTGGGATTTCCTCCAACAAACATTGTGAACAAATGGGGAAAGCAGCCTGTCTTGTTATGTAGCTGTTTTTCATAGAGGAGTTGTAGATATCTGCTGCTCTGCCTGTGGATGATCCATGCCAACAGACAGTGGGACAGATGTTCACTCAGGGGGACACAGCTGCTTAATACATTCATTCCTACCAGTCAGCTCCTCAGCTCCACTGTACCCTGCTGTCTCAAGTGGGTGGACTAATACATCTACCTACATACTAAAAGCTTATACTTTATTCACAAACTTTAACATTTAATTGAAATATAAATGATTGCATTTGTCTTTATATCTGTACTAAAACCTGTCTAAAACATCAGTGTGAACCATTCACATTCAAGGTTTTGAAGCAGTCAGCAGGAGTGAGTATACACTTCACTTTCACAACATCTTCCAAACATTAGACTGCTAGCGATGGCCTTTAATCCCCTTCCTTCTATTTTCAAAGTTCTTAATCTTTTAAATTATTCTGTTTTCCCAACATCTGCACTTTTGTGCTTTATTTTGTGACCATGAGGGAATATCTGTGTATGTGTGCATTTTTTGTGCACCTTGGGAGAACTCTTTTTTTTTCATGGCACAAAATATACTTTATCTTGTGAATTTTTCCTCCTCACTGTCTTTCTGTCTCTCTTCAGGTTTGCCTTCTTATTTCAAACTGTGCTGGTAGTTGCTTCAGACTTTCATCCAGTGACAGCTTTTCTACTCATAGTGCTGAAGATTCTTCTGGAAAAAATTATAATAAAATACCATTTTAGGGTTGAAAAAGTGTGACTTGAACATATAATCTTACGGATCTTAATCAGATTCCATTAACCACGTTGCCATCTGCTGACTGGTATTGTGATGCAGGGATTCACCCTTCCACTTTCTGCCTCTCTCCACCTTAGGGACTGATGCATTCCAGTGGACCTGTGGGCCGCCACCGGCAGCTGGTTCTGGTTCTGGAGGGTGAGCTGTACTTGGTACCATTCTCTCTGCTCAAAGGCAGCTCTTCCAACGAATACCTGTACGAGCGCTTCAGCCTCATCGCCGTGCCCTCCATCCGGGGCCTGGGGTCCAGCTCCAAGGTGGGCACACCCCTCTCTCTCTCTCTGCATGTGCACTTTGGGGGTCGTGCTCCATTCTGTATTCGCTCACACTTCTGTAGGCCAAGCCCAAGGGTTAGGGTCACTGTGATGGACTTTATCCTCTGCAGGTCCCAGCAGTGCCACTGTTCTCAAATACAGGTGTCCCTCTCTATTGGAGCTGTCACTATTGTAATATTTGCTAACAAACTGCAAAAACCCTACACTCACTGTCCGCATCAAAAACCCACTGAAACAAAATTTTTTTTTTTAGAAGCAATTTCTAAATGTTTAACATGTCTGCCAGTCCAAGCGTGAGGAAGTAAAGTGACAGGAATGTTATAGTATTGCTTTAAGACAGTGCAGCATTGTGGGAAGTAAATGCAATTTCAGGAATGTGCCTGCCAGTCATTTTGGGTGTGTTAATTGGTTTTATGTATGCAGAAAGTGCAGTTATAAAGTTTACATTAAACACAATATTTTCGGGGATCCCTGCATCAATTCATTCTCACCCTGGGAGAAGAAGGTAAAAGCAGGAATTACCCTCGAACAGTAACTGGCTGTGGGATATCTGATGGCAGTCAGAAGCAGCCAAGAAAGGTAACAAGAGGGCACCGCAGTCGTATCTCAGCTGTTCTCCTGATAAGGCTACATTTCATGGTTGCGTTGTTTAAACAGGTTGTCCATTATTACTGCCATCTTCCCCACAGTTCATTGTGTTTAAGTGCTTTGGTGATATTTGGAGAAATTAGTTTGGGGGGTTTTGGATGGATTGAAAATGCATTATTATTTTTCCTGTTTAAAACAGTGAGATACAAGCTCCCGGTATTTAGAAATTTGCCATCCAACACATCTTATAATGTGGGATAATGAGGGTTCCCTATATAAACTATTTTCCCAATGCCCACGTCCTTTCCACACTTCCTAGCAATCCTTACCAGTGAGTACCCTTTTGAGCTCAGCCTTATAAAGACACAAGCCAAAAATATAAAATTAATAAAATAGTAAAAATAACTCTTTGCACTCCAAACTGAACTGGAGTAAGTGCTCTGGCTTGTGCTTGGTCAGTGTTGGACCACACTTGACTTCCTACACATTTTAGTATATACGTAATATCTTAGAATCTCAGTGAAATAAGTGACACATGAACATTACCTTCATTCAGACACACCCTCGGCGAGCAGGGCCAACCCTGTGTGGAGGCAGCTCCATGGCAGCGGTGGTGGGAAACCCGCGGCTGCCCCCCTCTGTGATGGACCGCTGGCTGTGGGGTCCCATGCCCTCAGCCGAGGAAGAGGCCAACATGGTGTCGGAGCTGTTGGGCTGTCAGCCGCTGGTGGGTGCTGCTGCCACCAAGGAGCGTGTGATGAGTGCCCTCAGTCAGGCTGAGTGCGCTCACTTCGCTACGCACATATCCTGGAAGCTTGCTGCCCTGGTGCTCACCCCAAGTCAAGAAGGGACAGGTCCTGGGGGTGGCACAGGGGGAGGTGGAGGAGTGGGAGGGAGTGGGGCTGGGAAGGGCTACACCATCCCAGAAAGCCTGCGCATGCAGGATGACAGCAGTGATGTGGAGAGCATCTGCGACAGCCCACCACTGCAGGAGTTCCTGCTCACCGCTGCCGATATCCTGGACCTCCGGCTGCCTGTCAAGCTGGTGGTACTTGGGTGAGTAGCTCCTGTCAAGAAAAACACTGAAAATGGGGGTAGGGCAAACGCATCAGCATAACCTGTTACATACTGTACATGTAGAGACCTCAGCTCAGAACCACCTCATCCCACAATTTTAGTTTTATCAGGGCCGTAATCTTTAATTCCCCTCCTGAACTTTCAAAAGATTGGTTTATGGGGAGATAGAACATGTGCACACTTGCAGCCTGAGTGACTGAAACTGAGTAGGCCTGCTCTAAAAGCTCATTTTTAACAAGTTTACTGCAACACTTCAAAACTCAAGAATTTTTATACATTTAATTTTTTTGCTGAGTACAGACATTTCTGCAAGGTTTTTAGCAATTTCTCTTTTATTTTCTGCAGCTGGAAAATTGGAGCATTAATTCTGTCACTTCAAGCAACCACAGCAGATTCCCTTCATGGATTTGATCCCACACCAACATCTTAAGTAATCAACCACTGTCTTCCTGTAGGTCCTACCAAGAGTCCAACAGCAAGGTGACGGCAGACGGTGTGGTGGGCCTGACTCGGGCCTTCTTGGCGGCTGGAGCACAATGCGTGCTGGTGTCGCTGTGGCCCGTACCTGTGGCTGCCTCCAAGGTGTTTGTCCATGCCTTCTACACAGCCCTGCTCAATGGCACAAAAGCCAGTGCTGCCCTGGCTGATGCAATGAAGACTGTGCAGAGCACTAAGCAGTTCTCCCATCCCTCCAACTGGGCTGGTGAGTAATCCCCTTCGCTCTACCCTATTGGACCAGTCAGTGATCCTCTGGCAAGGGACACTTATTGAACCATCATAAACAATTTTGCAATGGACACAAAGCCAATATAAAGTATACTGACACATACAGGTTTAAAATACAATTTTCACTTGTATAATCAACACTCAAATTACAAGAATTTGTACTTAAGAGTGCATTTTATTTGTTCTGTATAATTCTCATTATGTGCCATCACCTCAAAGGTATGGGAAATCAGGAGAAATATAACAGAATTTTAGGTCAAAATGCAAACTGTGGTGATACTGAGTAAACACAGTGATCCCAACCATCACCCACAGTCATGTTGCTACTTGCAAGAAGTCTAGCAAATTTTTGTATTTTTGTTATTACCACTGACTATAACAATAAGCCTGAAAAAAATGAAAAGGAATGCATTACAATGCATTTGCAGTCCTCCTAAAAGACAATATTGTTACAAATGTCCTGCGTGTTTTGATTCATTTTTAATTTATTGCAAACAGAATTTTAAAAATGGCTCAGCAGAGAGAGGCTGCCAACGATTACAGTAAATACCTGATGAGAATTATGCTGTGTGTTTAAGATAGGGCAGCAATTGTGCATGTTTGGTGAAGTCATGGGTGGAATTTTTTGTGGCTAGAAGGCCAGAATGGACTGTTTATTATACGGTCATAGTTAATGGGACTTTGAAGTTATAGAGTCAAAGGTTTATGGACAGTGTTATTGTGCTTATTGTGTTTGTAAGAACTGCTGTGTTAGGCCACTTTAGGCCGTATGACATCTATCCATCTCTTGTGTTCTGCAGGCTTCATGCTCATTGGCAGTGATGTGAAGCTGAATAGCCCATCATCTCTGATCGGTCAGGCCTTGGCAGAGATCCTGCAGCACCCCGAGAAGGCGCGCGATGCCCTACGAGTCCTTTTGCACCTGGTAGGAAGTTTCCACTTTCCCCGCATGTCCACCCACTCCCTTCCATGGCAAATGTACAGCAAGGAGATTCACAGAACTTCAATTCATTAACTAGCTGAGTTACCCAGTGCTGCCTGAATCAGAAAGTGACAGGTAATAAATATTAACACATTATACATCACCAAACTGTCCAACACTTTAAGTGGCCAAATTTAATACATAAGTGCTGTTGAATAGGTGCACACTGCAGTGATGCATGTGTCCATCATAATCCTGTGAAAAGAGGGTAAAACATCACCAAGCTTTACTACCCTTGTTAGTGATGTGTGCAGCACCGAGCATTTGCGTATGCTTGCATGTGCTGCATATAATTTATCCTCCCTGTTACCAATTTGGATCCCCCCCCCCCCCCATCTACAGTGTAAAGTCCAGAGATTAGGCTTTACAGATGTGGATTTCCATTCAGTAGCTCCTTTCAACTACTCTACCGATGTATGAACTTTGATTTCTGTATGTTTTTTGTAAGTTTATTTAAAAAATTTTATTTTTGCCAGAGTGACTTGCTTTTCAGGTGTTAAGCATCATGTGTGAATTGACATCAGAATAGTGTTCAATAGATTTTTTTGTGTAAATGTTTGCATTTCAGATTTTGAAAACAACCAATTTCTGTTTCCTGGTTCTATTTCTGTAAAATACAAATATTAATGTAAATTACTACAATACTTAAATTCCATATGCATGTGCTGCCTGCCAAGTTAATGTAGATCACTGTTTCTTCTCCATCTGCTCCTCTGTGCCACATGGCTCCACCCACGCAGGTGGAGAAGTCTCTGCAGCGCATCCAGAACGGGCAGCGTAACTCCATGTACACGTCCCAGCAGAGTGTGGAGAACAAGGTTGGAGGGGTGCCTGGCTGGCAGGCGCTACTCACAGCCGTGGGTTTCCGTCTGGACTTGGCCGGCACAGGGCTCCCTGCCGCCGTCTTCTTCCCCACAGCGGACCCCGGGGACAGACTGCAGCAGTGCAGTACCACCCTGCAGTCCCTGCTTGGTATGGAGCCCAGGAGAAGGGATTTTTCATGTTAACAATAATTTTAAACCTGAAAAAGTAGATTACAAGATAACAGATACATCAATCAATCTTTATTTTTAGGTTATCTTTTTCTTTGGTTGCTTGTACTGCTTCTAATTTTGTTTCCCTACACTTTCATTAATTAAATGGAAAAGGGATTTTTAGCTAGATGGCAATAAGTGCCTACAGACATATAAACTATGTATTATTCAACATAATGTGTAAACAAACATGCATATGGTGGTTTCTTGGTGAGATTCTCATAGAGCTGTACTTGTCCTCCGGACAGGTCTGCCACCACCGGCCCTCATGGCTCTGTGCAAACTGGTCACGGCCTCAGAAACAGGGGAGCAGCTGATCAACAGGGTAGGCCAAAATGCGACCGTGTTGATCCAAGTTTAAAAGAATGCTGCACAGACATCATCACTGTGAAAGCCTGTGGTTTGAGAATGGGCAACAAAGTTGCCTTCATGGATCACTGCATTCACAGCAAGACACCCTTTCTCAGACATTGGAATTTACTTGTAACAACATCAATATTTACTACAACATAAACAAGGTTAAAGATGAATGTCTGCTATTATAAAGGGTAGCCTTGAGGTAATCTGATGTTTAAGAATTTAGTGCAAAACAATTTTGTTACCAATGTTCTGATCCAGAAATGCAAACTTTTATTCCACTTGTATTCCATTATTCACTTTGTTAAAGAGATGTTAAATACATTTGAAATATCTTATAATATGCTGTGTATAACACCGTTGCCACCATTGAATGTGTGTGTCATTGTCCTTGACAGTACTCTGTTTTTAATGTTTGATTGTGTTACGTTTACCTTGTGTGCCCTGCTGGCTGTTTTGAATGCATGATATGAATGACTTGCGCATGTTACTAAGTTTTCTCTCTTTTTCTTCTAAATCTGCTGTCTGAAGGCTGTAAAAAATATGGTGGGCATGGTAAGTCTTCTGCTGCAAAACAACTCCTTATTTTACTTTCGCATCCCTGTTGTAAGGTCAAAAAGAAAATGAATAACTGTGGCATCCATTGTTGTATCAGCTAAGAACATAAATTTAATGAAGGCCCATCACTGCAACTAAGCGTATTGGCAGCCTAAAGAGGTTGTGTAGGTGGCAATCATTAGGTGGAAGAAATGTTTCTGGAAATTCACTAAAGCCTAGAATGAACTAGATGCGTACACATAAGTGTAAAGGACATTAGGTTTTGATGCCACTTAAACTCCGGGACAATAACTCCAAGGATTAATTTAAATTAAGCGCTCTTTATTGTTCATGCAGACTTGTGTAGTAGACCCATTTCCCCATAATCCCCAATGTGCTTGTCTTCCACATGTGCTCCATGTTTCAATAACTATCCATCAGCCTTTTGCAACACGTGTTCGGTAATAAAATCAACACCTATCTTGGGCAGCTTGGGGGAGGAGCAGTTATTGCTGCTGTCTCACACCATCTGGGCAGTGCGATAAGTTCCATCCCCCAAGTGCACCTAGCACTGTAAGTCATCTTAGATAAAGGTGTGGGTGAAATTGTACATCTCCTTGCAAAAAAAAGCATCTGCTAAAAGAATAAATGTAAATAAATAATAAATGTAGACGTCCCACAGAAAACCCAGGTAATAAGCAGCCAAAAAAATTGTAATATCAAAAAATAAAGATTCACCATGATGAGACCTTTGCACTAAAGGCTAGGAAATTGACAATTTCTGCTGAAGAGCAGAACAGTCTGAAGCTGACCTCAACTTATCCTCTGTAAAGGAAAGACAACAGCCTCTACTCAACCTTGACCACTGATAGCCAGAATGGCTTGTGGGTTCCATTCTGGTCTATAAAAATCACTATTCAGCCTCAGTCGGTGCAGAGCTGATCCACAGCACTGAGAGCCATGCTGATTTATAGTCCCTTTACTACCCTGGAGTGTAACCACCCATTTGGCTTTGTTTGAGTCTAGTTTTACTGAACTATGTGTACTTTCCCTTTGTGTTCATGGCCTAACTAACATTTTCTGCATGCAAGCTATGTTGACGTGTATCACTCATATGTGATATATGTGACTTGAAAAGTGAAGTGCTCTAACCTGGTTGTGTTGGACAGCTCCACCAGGTGCTAGTCCAGTTGCAGACGGGTGAGAAGGAGCAGGACTTCTCACTGGCACCCATTCAGGTGTCCATCAGTGTCCAGCTGTGGAGGCTGCCTGGCTGCCATGAATTCCTGGCCGCTCTAGGTGAGGGTCTCATCGTTGGCCACTCCGCTCAGACTGTGTCAATAGCAGACTATCCTTGTTCACTGTCATCTCTGCTACCTTGTCCAGGGTTTGACTTGTGTGAGGTAGGCCAGGAAGAGGTGGTCCTGAAGACGGGCAAGCAGGCAAACCGTCGTACGATGCACTTTGCCCTGCAGTCGCTGCTGGCACTCTTCGGTACTGACTTCGTACACTTGTCTTACGCACCCTCACCTGACCTAGGCAAATGAGAATGAAAAACCAGTTAGCCTTTAGGAGCTTCTACAAAGTACTGGATTCAGGGTTTATATACTAGTTTGTGTTTTGTTTATTGTTGTATGTCCTAATGGAAGAACACACCTTTCCATAAGATGTACTGCTCTGTACAAAGTCAGTGGTTTTTTCACAGCTGAAAATATGTCTTAAGCAACAGTGGAGAAAAGCACATCAGCCTTTCACCCACTTAATAGCACTTCCTGATTCCCTGACGTAGTATCTGGCGATGGTAAGTGGTGTAAGTCCTACGTATCTGTTCCTTTGTCTGTCAATCCAGATTCCACAGAGCTGCCGAAGCGCCTCAGCTTGGACAGCTCATCCTCCCTGGAGTCCCTGGCCTCAGCCCAGTCCGTCTCCAACCCGCTGCCACTGGGGTACCCCAACCCACCGTTTTCCCCGCCCTGTCCAGACAGCCTGGCATCTGATGCTGTCTCAGTGTACAGCCTGAGCTCTGTGGCCTCCTCCCTGAGCTTCGTGTCCAAGTCAGAGAGTGCCAGCGACTTCCTGGCCCAGCGCTCCAGGCAGCAGGAGCTGGAGCGCCACCGTGGTGGGGTGGGGATTTTCTCCCATCGTCATCCTGGCATGCTGCGAGGCCGCTCCTCCCCTCATGGGGCGATGGCTGGTGGAAGCAGTCGGGAGGAGGAAGAGTACGAGGGCTTCTCCATCATAAGTAGTGAGCCGCTGGGCAGCCACTGTGACTCCCTGCCCCTGCCGCCAGGCCATGGACAGAGGCGCCACCAGCGGGGGCGCGGTGGCCCTTGTGTGGGTGAGGGACGGGGTTACGGGGTATCCGTCTCCTCACGGGGTAGTGTCAGCACACCCACCTCGCCTGTTAAGGCCAGCCTGACATCAAACCCCAACTCTCCCTTTCAGAAGGTGGGTAAAGTGAGCAGCTCCGACACAGGTGAGTCAGACCAGTCCAGCACAGAGACAGACAGCACTGTCAAGTCCCAGGAGGAGAAGACTGCCATGGGACCCACGCTGGATCCCCAAGAGTTAGCAGAGAAGATCCTGGCAGAGACACAGTGCCACTTACGGGCCGTGGAAAACATGCAAAGGGGTGGAGCGGATGGCATGGCGGGAGGTGCATCAACACCAACAGGGGGCTCTGCCTTCCGCTCCTCTGAAACGAGCGCCTTCAGCCGACCCCAGAGCAGTGCTAGCATCAAGGCACAGTCGTCACCCCTGCCCACACGGCCCAAGCCCCCATCGCGCACATCCTCCTTGCAGAAGGTCAGCTCTGGGTACAGCAGCCCCGCCACCTCTGACACATCCTTAAAGGACGGCAGCCACCCCTCACCCACCATGGACACCCAGGCTCAGTTTAAGCTCAAGTACCCAAGCTCACCCTACAGCAGCCACATCTCGCGCTCTCCCAGCAACATCTCACCCAGTTCAGGCCACCAGTCTCCTGGTGGCAGTGTTCCCTCCCCTGCTCTCTCATACTCCTCCACTGGCTCTGCCCGGTCCAGCCCGGCTGATGCCCCTGACCTGGACCGACTGAAACGGGCAGCTATTGACGAAAAGGTGCAGGCCATTCACAACCTGAAGACCTTTTGGGCAAATGCAGCCCAGCAGCAAGGGCACTCTGGGCCTATGCGGGCCCTCCATGGGGGGCCAGGGCCCACAGGTACCACCAAGAGTGATGTTCTTAATCTTCTGAACCTCTCCCCACGCCACGACAGCCCAGAGCTATCCTCTCTTGAGAGGAACCCTGCCAACGGTCACCACCTTGGTAACTCCAGGAAAACCGTCCCATCACCCGCAACCTCAACCAGCAGCAGTCCGGGTGCTCGCCCCGTCAGACTTCCTGCAGGAAATGGCTACAAATTCCTGTCACCTGGGAGGTTCTTCCCCTCGTCCAAATGCTGAGACCCTTCAGTTAGTCTCCTTTCCTCCTGTCACTTGCTTTTCATTAGAGGAGGTCTGGCACTTTCTGGAAGTCCTCATCAGTCCATATTTCTTGAAAAGATTGAAAAAGACAAAGATGCTCTTAGGTGGAAGAGTTCAGTGACTAAACACCTTCTCCCCATTTCCAGCAACACTGTAAACAGCTGAAATGCTGACTCATGACCTGACACTGTGTGTGTTAGGAAGATTTAAACACCAAGCAGTTTTTCCTCAAAAATATGTACTGTTTGTATAAGCCAAGGCAATGGAGCTGTGATTGGTCTGGTTCATTTTATGTCCATTTTAATTTTAATATAATTATTATTGTTATTGATTGCTATTGTTATTATAATTGTTTTGTAAATTAAATCCAGTGTTTCACAATCAGTATTAAACATTTTTATATTAATAAAAAGCAAACAAAACTGTACCATGTAAAAAATGAAAAGAAAAAAAATATTTTTATTGAAATGGCAAAAAAGGCATTTGGCCAGATTTCTTTGTGAATTTGAGTGTCTATATTAAAGCATGGGTTTTCTTGCTATTCAATGTTAAGTACAATGTATGACTTTTTAGCACACAACTTTTGAAACACATGGAAAATACAGAAAAGGCATATGTCTTAGTCATTTACCAGTAAAAGGGTTTCAATAAAATCATGTTTGCTCTCTTGCAACTGTTCCTCCTTCTATGTACCTTTAAGAGTAAAGAACAAACCACGCACTTACCTGAATGTTAGTTTGGAAGAAAGTGCCTGTGTTAATCAATTAAAAACACACTGAATATAAAGGAATTCACACAGACAGAACAGTATTGCTAAAGCCACCTAAGATATGTCACTATGTACATAGGAAAAAAAAAAAGTTACGCAATTTCAGTTTTGTTAGATCAATATTAGGCTTAATACCCAGCACCACCTGGGTTAAAAAAAAAAAAAAAGTACAGCGGTGGAAAGGATTAAAAGCTATATGTATAATCAAACAAATTTAATATTAAAGTGGTAATATTTATGTGTAAGTTTTGTTAGTGCTGTTGTCAGACAGACAGCAACAAAATCTTTCAGCAAGTGTGTAGAGGTTGGGTGTGGAGCCAGTGTTATTACATACTCTGTGTGTGATGTTACTGCATGCATCATTATTACTCTGACTTCTATGAGCCTTACCAGAGGGGGAATTTTATGTTTTCACAATAGTAAGTAGACTTTCTGGAGTTTAACTTCCCTACACAAAAATTTTACTTAATATGAGAAGTACTAGTGTATCCTTCAGAGGTGTGAAGAGGAAAAAGTTCTTCCTGTGCCGGATAAAAAAAAAAAACTAAAAAATTTTTTTAAAGCACTTAAAAAAATGTTAATTATTTGCAATTTTTTAAACTTCATTTTAATAATAAAACTGTATTAATTCTGGAGTTGGTACTAATCTCCAAAATGTCCTATACTGTATATACAGTACCCTGCATTATAAGCATGCAAATTTATGAGTAAGGGTTTTCTAATTAGGTTAACTAGTGTTGGGAGGATTATCACACCCAAGTCATGCATTGATGGTTATACAGGTATTTGTATCTGATGGGTTGAGAGCACATTATTTCCCCCATTTCAAATGGGAAATAAGCATTCAGTGTCCACAATTTTGGCCTCCGACTTGGTTTCAGGGACAAATTAGATTTGAGTACTGAGGGATTAATATACATAATATTAAGTAAATGGTAGAACTGCAATACAGAAATTCAGTATAAAAAAAAACTATAAGTAGATGTATAAATACATTTACATGCAAATTAAAGTGTAAAAACTTTTCAAATGCATTTATAGATCTATTTATAAAAAATTAAAATTTTTCAAATTGATGTGAACCACAGATTAAATTTAAAACTTTTTCTGAAATCAGGGCTTTCCTTTGTGGAAAATATATACTCAAAAAACACATTTAAATTCTCTTTTTAATTACAGCACATGCTGACTATATCTGCAGGAGAAGTCTTCTAAAACAAATTTTTGACCCAATTCGCTGTTGATCTCATATCTGCTCTGTAAGCACTATGGTGGGTACATACGGCATTTTCACATGCATTCAAAATTGTCTTTTTGATTTCATTGCAGGTGAACAATTAATTTGTTAATTTTTAAAAAATGCTTAGTAGATAATGATTCCACATAGACTGGAGAGGTGCACATCATCACCCTGAGGGTGCCTCCACAACCCAGCTGGATCTTTGCCACCTCATATCCGAAAAGCTAGCAACACTACAAAGCCCAGGACTACTCTCTAAATCCCTGATTACTGCATATACCTATTAATAGTCATTACTGAATCCTAAATTATTGAATGATGCTTGTCTCAAACATAAATACTAGCCATTTTGTCAGTTATTAAATTTAGAAATATGTAACATTTGTTGCTCTTCATTTCAACATTATGTGAATCTTGGAAGAGTCATATCATACAGATTATTTACGACATATTATACTTCCAGTGCCTTTGGTGTGATGCCCAGACCATCAAATACATATGGAGGGCGCTAATCAATGTCAGGCAAAGAAATAGTTATCTGGAAAATAGAAATGCACGTGGGAACACATAAGCACAGGCTTGAAACTACCATTTCCCCCCTCATTTCCTTACCTTGAACACATTTACATTTATTTATTTAGAGGATGCCCCCCACAGCGACAGAAATTATGAGTAAACAACAGTGCATTTCACAACACGTGAAGGACTATACACATAGCCACCTGACCAACGAAGCCTAGTGAGACTGGCCAGAACCACTGCTTTACACCTGTAGCTGCTTAGACAACTGGGTCAACGCAAATAACTGAATACTAATGGAGCCACCATTAGTAGAAGTCTGTCAGAAAGGCTGCCTAAATAACGTTACTTACCAGTGGGATTCAAAAATAACGTTTAGTTGTTGCCAAATCGAAGAGTGACTTGCACTCACAAAATGGACGCGCTACTTTGTCTTGGTACTCGAGCGCTTTTGGGGAGAATCCGTGAGGAAAACAATGGGCAAAGGAATGTGCTGGTTGGAAAAGAAAGTTTTAATTTGTGCTTCAGTTTTTAGGGGTTGTGTGCTCCTGCAAATGAAGCGTTTGTGCAACACAGTTGCATTTGAGTTAACCTAAACCAACGCTAAAATAACGATGTGTTTAAACGGCCCGAGATCAGTCACGCTCAATAGAAACTTCTAACACAGTAGTCCGGAGACATATTTAAATATATTGTTTGTGTTAATATGTTGTGCGCAGCACTTTAGAGCATATTAAACCTCCGGAGGCGAAGGAAAAAAGTTTAATAAAATGAAGACGCGCGCTCGGCACCTGATTCTGCAGCACGAGGCATGCCGGCGGCTACAGCTGAGGCAACTCCGCTCAAGCGGATTTTTCCCCCCGAGAAACTTCTCGTCCCACAGACCCAGCACTGGACCCAAACGCAGTCCTCCACTCGGAACCGCTCCCAAGCTGCAGGGTGTGTGTGGTCTGCGTGAGGCACGGACCGCAATAACTTAAATGAGCGCATGGACGATGGCGTCGCTTTACATACAGTAGCTTAGAAGTTCTCGTTCAAAAACTACTTTTCGTGTATACCGTGTCCATTTACTGCTCCTTCTTTGTTTTAACTAACCGAAAACAACCAGGGTAACATTTACTGCGGCATAAAACGATCGAAAAAAGAAAACTCACCAAGCAAGCAGCAGCACGTATGCCTGACGTGAGGAGCGGGAGAGAACCGTTCGCGCGAGCCCATGACATATTTGCATATTTCCCGCCTCAGCGCAACCGTGGCGTTCCGTGCTGCCGCTGTGCTGCGGCAATTTCGTGTCGTTTGGGATCTTTTAATATTGCAGTTTTGAATCGTGTTAATATTTTAGTTGTTGTACAGCCCACGACCCTGACCAGAACACAGTTCTGGGTAATGATAACGGGTGCATGGAGCGATGAATGGGTGTTATTTATCAGAACATGTCTTAATTTGCACATAGCAGCAATATCAAGTGTAATCTAAAAATAGTGAAGTGTTTCTACGTATATTTCTGATTCTGTTTCTGGAGTGAATATCCAGGTTTTTAACACTGATCTTTATGTAAATATTGATAAATACTGTCAGTATCGTATTATAAGGGGGCTATGTAGGTCTTCATGGTTAACCATGGTTCTAGTGGATTAACATGGTGTGATGGAGAGATGCCCCTTCCAGGCTCTACTCTGCTTCATACCCAGTGCTGGAAAGTTTGTAAGGCTTTGGAACACTGCAGCTATATACATAAATAGTAACTGATAATGAACGGAAGGATGTTGTATCATACTTGTTAAAGGACTCCAGTATGGCACTATATGGAACTGGAAATAGGTGACTTATGGATTTCAGTTATTTATTTTTCAAAAATTCAAAATTTAATTGACATTAATCTGAGATTCATTCTACATAAGTCACATGTTCATGTCAGTAAATTCAAAAGCAGTTTGACAACTGCTATACATGTCTGTATTAGGTTAGTTATGTTTCTCATCTAGATGGTTAGGGATATGTTGTGTTGAGATTGTGGTAAGCTTCCTGTGAAAGCTTGTATGGAATTTCAAACGGTCCAGGAAATTATTTTTTTATTTATTTGTGTTTCATTAATGTAAGCAAATGCTTAACTTGATGTTTACTTAATAGAAAGTCATGCCAAGGATTTTGTTGGAATATTTTCTGATATCAAACATGTATCCTAATAAAACAAAGTCTACTAAGAAACACTGACATGTTATAACTCCCACATTATATTTATCTGGCTTACCAATAACTGAAGCACAGTCTACGCTCACCCATAGTTCCACTGCTGGAAGCTTTTCCGACTCCTCTAAGTGACAAGAAATTTAGAAAATTGGAAATTCGTTCTGGTCACCATTTCCAGTGCATGGTCCACCTACCTCTCCAGTGAGGCCCATCACAGAACGTCGCAAACAGGCCCGTGGTTACTGTTATGTTACTGACTATTGGAGTAGTTTTGCAACTAATATTCCTTGGGACAGCGTTAGGCTGTTTCCTCACAAACTTTTATCAATACATAAGGTTGGGGAAATTTCGTTCAAAATCTTATGCAAAATTTACCCAGTTATTTCATTAGTAAATCCATTAGTAAATTAATTCATTAGTAAATTCAGGAAATATATCGGAATTCATTGTTCTTTTTGTAGGAAGCACCCAGAATCTATATCCCACCTTTTTTGGCATTGCTATTATTACCAAGTTTTGGCAAGATGACCCTAAGTTCATTAATGAAAGATTATGGCGTAACTTTACCTGTACTATGTACTATAACTATGTACTGTTTGGATTCTTACATTATGATAGACATAGATTTAGAGAAGCAAGCACACATAAGTCTTATGTTGATCCAAGTTAAATTCCACATTCATAGATCTGAATTTAATAATAAATAGCCTCTTTTTTCTTTTTTTCTCAAGGAATCTGACCAGTACACTGAAACTTGAACCTTCCAGAAGCCTGTGTCTATTATGTTCTTGTGCGTTCTTGTTTTTATTTTTTTCTTTTCTAAAATTGTTTAACTATGTGTTATATTGTTTGTAACTGATGATAGTGTTAATAAAGTTTAAGTGACAAAAAGGTTACTGCCGATGGCCACCATGAGGGCTGCGTCTCCATCCTGACCAATCAATGACATCCAGGGGATGCTGATGCCTGCTTGTGACGTCAGCATTTGCGCCCACCCGCAGCCAACCAGCGGAAAATGGGGTTTATAAGCAGTAGTAAGTAGTGACGAATTCATCCGGTTTTTGTCAGTGGTTGATCAATTCCTTTTGCAAAGATATATTTAAAAATACAAGCACTTGGCGGTTTAAAGCCACTTTTTCCGCCCCTTGGGGCACGACGGGTGTGGGAGCGCTGAACGGCCGTCAGGTGTGTCAGGTGGGGCCATGGCACAGTCCTCCCTGTGGTCACGTGGCCTATCCTGGCTTCGCTGCTTTTATTTTTAGCGTTGTTTCTACACTTTGCTGTGCGAGCCCCAGCTTATCTCTCGATGGGCCTTTAGGTGAATTTTATTCTTCGTTTGTGTAGTTATTTGGGGTGGTTATATTTTTCTAGCTGGATTTTCGTGTCCTTTTTCACTTCACTTACCTAAAGAATAACTCTTAGTTAAGGTACTGCTTTGGTTTTGGAGGGTCACAGTGAGCTCACAATTACCGTAATATCCCGTCCACTAGCTAATGGAGATTAAAATAAATCGTTGTAAATCTTTCATTTTGTATTTCCTTTCTGTAATATAAGGAACTTTATCTCCTTAGATGAGTTTCAACAAATGAAAAGTTTACTAGAAGCTGAATGCAGAATACAGGTGTGTGTGTTGTGTTTCTTGTGTTCCTCTCCTGTACAGATACACACAAGTGTTGTACACAATGCACACAATATGGACATTGTTCATTTACTAAATACACTGCCTGGGCAAAAAAAAAAGTCACCACCTGGATTTAACTTAGTGTTATGATGTTGGGTTGCTTCAGTTGGTCAGGTCTAGATTCAGCAATGTTATGTGCCCAAAAACTGAGGTGAGCTGACTACCTGAATATACTGAATGAGCAGGTTTTTCCATCAATGGATTTTTTCTTCATATTCCAAGATGCCAATGCCAGGATTCATGGGGCTCAAATTGTGAAAGAGTGCTTCAGGGAGCATGAGAGAGACATAATTTTCGCTCATGGATCGGCCACCAGAGTCCAGACCTCAACCCCTTCGAGAATCTTTGGGATGTGCTGGAGAAGACTTTACACAGCGGCCTGAATCTCCCATCATCAACACAAGATCTTGGAGAAAAATTAATGCAACTCTGGACAGAAATAAATGTTTTGACATTGGATAAGCTTATCGAAATGATGCCACGGCAAATGCATGCCGTAATCAAAACTAAAGGCAGTCCAACCAAATATTAGAGTGTGTGACTTTTTATTTTTTTTGGCTGGGCAGTGTATTTAACTAATGTAATCTTTCATTTAGTCTTTCCTGAATACATAGAAATCTGTGCAATTGACTTCAGAGCAGGGTTCAAAGCTTTTCGTATTTGCATAGTCAGCTGTTATGCAGAAGTTTGTTAATGTTTTACTTTTATAGGTTTTTTTGTACAAATTGTTTTTATTTGCACATATTACAGCAGTGAACTCCTTTTGGCGTTTAGCAGGTAGTGATGTTTTTTCATCCGTAAAACAACTCCCTCCACTTGTCATTCCTACCCATTGTTATAAATTTTGGTAAATGAAGAAAATGTGTTTTAAAGTACATAGGAATGTGCTGATTGAGTAGCCTTAAACACCATTTTCCAAAGTTCTGAAAAGTCAAAGTGTGTTGATCATTCAGAGACTGGAACCAAACTAAATGCAAAATAAATACAAAATAAAAATGCTGCCACAACACCATTTCTCGAAATTTGTAGCTCAGCCATGTGCAGCTTGAGCCAGCAAACTCTAATGACCTGCAGAGTGAAGCAGAATGTGTGGATTAGCTGACACATTGGCTCTGTCTTGTTTATTTCTTGCAGGCTTATGCACTGTTTGTGGGTGTGTTGTTCATATGGCTTTTCCCCTGGTTGAATGCTTGTTTGCCAGAAACAAGGCTATATTTTACAGATGTGAACCAGCTTGTATAAGAATTTTTCTATGAATTTGACAAGTAGTGATTTTGAAAGTGATCTGATGACTAACAGCTCCACTTTCATGCTGCATGCTGAGAATCTTGTGTTAGTGCACTCTGCAGGGTTCATCTCATAGTGTAAACCGGCATTTTGCACCAGCCAAACTGCAATACGGCCTTTCTGGCTGCCATTGATTTTTTTTTATGGCACATTTGAATATTGTGCTGCTATTTCCACCATGACCATTTTTGTAAAGAAACCATTTAACCTAACAATACAGAAAGTGAAGTAAGTTGTCAAAGTTACTGTTACTGATTCATAGACTATTCTAGTGTGGGGAATGAACAACACTTGTCTTTCCATTCTAGCTTCAGTAGAATGTTAACAGCAGCTGACCCTTCAGTCATGTCATGTTCCAATTCCCAGAGAAATTTTTCCACCTTAACACGCTATGCAATAGTATCTGCATGCTGCCTACTTCTCTTCCTCTTATCCTCATTTCCTGTTGTTGTTTTTCTTCTTTGTTGCTATAGCAAATGGTAAGTTGGGAGTAAACAAACACCAAGTGTGCCTTGTGATGTTTGGGTGTGTATTAGCAGCCTTTGGGAGAGCTTGTTGAATCATGTAGCCATGGAATTTGTTGTTTTTTATTTATTTTTTTCTGGTCTAATTTTTTTCTGCTAAGTGGAACTTCTTTTGAAATATAACTCCGTACCACCGTAATCCTGATCAGTCGTTGTAGATTAACTTGTTACAATACTTTTATAATAAAACTTATTTTTGTAGTACATTTAAAAGCTTCTCAGATCACTTAATAAAGAATTAAATAGGGATTGTGACTATTAGCATTTAAAAAATAAGACCAATAAAAGAACAAGGAGGAAAACAAAGGGTTTAAAAAATGCAGAAATGAAAGACTAACAGAACATATTTGTTGCCAGTAATGATTTGTCCAGTGTTGGGTTGCTGTGTTCTGGAAGCACAGGGTGGGAAGCAGGCTACATCTTGGACAGGGTGCCAGTTCATCCCAGGGTATTCATACTCACACATTTACACTTACACATCATGGGCATGTTAGAGTGACCCATTCACATTTTTTGGACTATGAGAGGAAATTAGAACACTCAGTAGAATTTGTTACTAAGTTCTTAATAGAATTTTCTGCTTAAAATATAAGGCAGGAATTTAGCATGTTTGAGGGGTGGGTATGGGTAAACCGTCTATGGCTCAGGAACAAACTATTTTTCCTATGTAAATTAATGCTCGTTCATTTTTTTTTAATGAGGGCTTGCTTTACAGATTTTTAAGAATGAATTAAACTCTTTATTTGGAGAAACCTCTATATTGATCTGATTACATTCTTTGGAGAAATAAGGCGTTGAGGCATTGCGTGCAGGATATTTTATGTTTCTGAAAGTGTATCACCTCTCTGCTGTGATCCCTCTTTTGTGCCCATGTTGTAAATATCATTTAGTAAACAACTGTAATGGATCAAACAAGTGGAGGAGGAATTTAAAATTAAGTGGTATTGGGATGTTGGCACAGTGTGTCTGGATGCTGCAAAGAGTGTCTAATTTTTGTATTTCTCCAGAATTCAAGTGTGTTGACTTATGTATGACCTGTCCTTTCTTTTCTTTTCCACTCGCATCATCTTGCCCTGTGCAGTAGAAGAGGTAAGTCTCGCAGCCTCCTCTGACAAGTACCTCCTAACCCTGCCTTCCCCATCATCCTCTTTTCACACCTCCTCCACATGCCAACCCCTTCCAGTTGTGCTTTTCCTTTTCTTCTCCTGTTCTCTTCTTTACATAATAAGAAGAGTCCACTTCCTCATCCACCTTCTGCTTTGCCCCCTCCTGTTTTCCTTCAGGTTGGTCTTCAGGGAGCATCAGCAGTGTCATCACACCCATGGACCTCTGCAGCCCCTAATTGATCACACACTTTATTTATTCTACTTTAAAATGAACTCTCCAGGTTGTTAAATCTGTATCCTTTGCCAAACACATTTCTCCAAAGTGGTGTACAGCTTAGGGTAAACAAGTCTATTCCACAGGCTTTATATGAGAAACTTAAACAGTAGCTTACCACAAAAACTGGACAGAGTAAGATTGAGCAAAATGATGAAAGTAAAATGTTCACACTCACCTTGCAAGTGATTCCTTGTTCGAGAGAACTACTGAATGTGGTAGCACAGAAAACAAATTCAGTAAAGCAAATTTCTTATGGTATACGCCAGAATAAAGTGTATATGGAATACTACAGCTAACCTGCAAATTCATACCGGGAGTCCTAACCTTCTGAAACGGCACCTTTATGTAAAGGGGAAAAATCGGGGCGAGACGACTGATACCATCAGGTCAGCTTGCGCCGGTGGTGTTTCCTCATGTCCGCTGAGGTTTGTTACCCAGACAGCAGCTCCACTCTGTGAAACTGGACACTGCAACAGTGGCAGAACACACAGCACTGTCATTTAATGCAGTGCACACACTGCATCATAGATACAGTGTTTTATTACATTTGCCAGTATCAAGGTAGGAACAGATTTCTGCAGATCATTTGACTGTTGATAGTGATACTGCTCTCCTTTCTAAATGGTACTGACCACCAAGTTTTTCTTTCACTGCTGCAGGGAGTGTGGCTCATCAGAGCTATTGAAAGAAATGAGATATAAGCGCTGGCATTCATACTGATGCCTCATTTGCCATTAACTATGTACACTTCCCATTATTAAATAGTAAAGCAGTGGAATGAGATGTCTTTAATATTCATGCTGGCACTGTTAATTATTCTTTTTATCCCATCTCCTTGGTACTTTCTTCTTGTAACATGGAGTTCTTACGTGTGTGTGTGTGTGTGTGTGTGTGAGTGTGAGGGTAAGTGACAGAACTGGAAACACATGTTTTGGAGATTTGCATGTTTAAACCCTATGAAATTCACTTGAATAATCATCTCCTCAACTAGTGTCAAATGGAGCAGACTTGAAGTTTCCCTACATTTGACAGTGATCAAGTTACATGGGCATATATACATTTGTGATGTTATTCAGTTACATATTTTAAAAATGCACATTTTATCTTTTTTCACCATTTATAAGTGAAGTTTTTTAGTGTACTTTAGCACTCCTTGTTCATGAGGTTGAAACCTTTTGGTCACAAGTTCAGGGCTTCGGTCACTGCACTATGGTACATTCTGCTGTCCACTCTGTTGAGTGAGGAAAGTGGCAGGATGAAGGAGAGTGTGTCCCCCTAGAAGGGGTTGGCAGGCCCAGTGCATCACAAGGAGGCACCTCGGGGAAGCCCCTGCAGTAACACAGCCAGATGATCTGAGATGGAGGAGAACACGTCCCTGGCTGCACTTCTCTCTCCAGCCACCTCCGTTTACACATGGCTAGCACTCCGGTGCCAATCGCTAGCTGTAATGCTCCTCCTCCGGTTCTTCACCCCGAAACTTTTTGTGAATCTCCTTACTGCTTTTTTTTTTTACCATAAAAGGACATAAAGTGCAGCTTAGGAAGAGAGCAGGCTATTATAGCTGTAGTCCCAACCACTGTAGGGAACAGTGCTCAATTCATGGTATTTATGCTTATTTTCACGCCCAGTTTGTGGAAATTGTGAGAGTATTGCCCATTTATACATACTGCAGCTGATATATGTGTCTGGCCATATGTTCGTGTTTTTTAAGAACCTTGGTGTCATGCTCTGGTAGGTCAGCATATCTTTGTTCTACTCATTGTGTCTGGACTTGAGGGTATTGGAAAAATGGTTGAGGCCATGGGACACTGTGGTCACCTCTGTTCATCCCTGCCCATTTGTTTACACTACAGTGGTCCTCGTAATAATGTCAGTCCTCGGTAGAGCCCTGTAGTGCAGTTTGTCTGGCTGCCTCCAGTGAGCTCCAGTATCACCGTTGAGACAAAAGCCACCTCGGCTCTCTCTCTGCTCTGTCCATCAGGTGACAGTGCTGAGCGCCACTGGTACTGCGCTGTTGGACTCCACACGAACACCCTATGATGTAAATGGGCTGGTTCATATCAGAAGTGGTGATATCAAAGCAACACTCAACTATTAATATTGAGGGTTCGGTTGGGCTGCTAAAATCCCACCAGAATAATGTTTATGATTAAAAGGGGACAGCACTCTTAAAATTGTGCAGACTAAATTTTACCAATACTTTACACAGTTGTGTTTTGGCTACATCCCTTTGTCAACGTACATGCAAGCTGCCTCGAAAGATACATGTACATTGTTAAAGAATGTGACCAGTTATGAGGGTTATTGAACCTCTTCATAGTTGATCATGCTCTCTTTGTTCCTGTATCCAACACCACTAAATCCATCTTGTCATTTGCTATGGAAACAACTGGATAGTAATGTGTCTGTTAGGACTGATACCTATAGTTTTGTGATGGTACACCATTGTTGTAGCCCTTTGAGTAATGTATCATAATTTAGCATTTAAAAAAATTGAGCAATATTTTTAAACAATTTTTTTCAATTTTATATTTCTTATGAAGACTTTATTTACTGTTGCTAAAGCTATAACTAATTGATTTTGTTGGGTGCGTGCAGTTCTTGAACTCCTACTGACCTCTTAGAGTGCTGTTTCATTTAACGCTCCATTTCTCAAGAACATATCTGCAACATTAATTGAGGGAATTAAAGAATAAAATACACATAAAGTACATGGTACGGTCACTAAGTTCTAAGGTATGGCTGCATCACTAAATGGAGCTGCAATATGTCTGCAACCGCAACAGTCCCATGGGTTAGGCTTACAACTTATTCACTCTGACACGTGTCTCAAATTGTGTGTGCCAGTGTGCTGGTGAATTGTTAATAGTTTCTATCATCTTGAGAAGCAGTTGGGCTGAACTGGAGACCCCTGCAACACCACATTGAGTTGACCCTCCGCTGCAGCGCTCAGCACCCCTTCATCTTTGTGTTTCCTGCCAATATCAAGTGGGGCAGCTCTTCTCAGTGGCAGAGGCCAGCAAAAATGAGACAGGTGGTGGGGAAGGCATTGAGGTGCTCATGAACGAGCCCTATGAGAAAGATGGTGAGAAGGGCCAGTGCACACACAAGATCTACCACCTGAGAGGTGAGTGCGGCTTGTAGCTGTCTTGGCTTTGCTAAGTGTTCCCATACACACATTTGGAAGTGCTTCTGGAAAAGATAACTCAAACTGCACAAAACCAAACAGTCACAACTGACTGATGCTGTTGATATTTAACATATGTGACTCATTCTTAAACTTTGGTTAAGTGCTTGTGAATATCTGTCATATGTACAGTATTTGAAGAGTATACTAACCCTGAGTGGCTTAGAGGCTGCTGGGAACAGAGGGGTTAACAGTGTGACCCCTGTAACCCCGAGTATGTGTGTCCCTGAGTGATAAGGGGTTCCCTGTGTTTGGAATAGCCGCCTCTGTCTGCTAGGGCTTTGGGAGCCTAGGAGAAGCTGAGAGATGATGCCATCCGTCCTGGAGCCCTATTACTGGCCCCGTGTCTCAAAACTGAAGTGACAGCAGTGAAAGTTAAATGATAGTAATTTTTGTTTTGCTGCTGGATCTCAATCCAGGGATTAAATTGTTATTCATGCAACTTTTTAAATGGGAAGACCATATTAATAGTACTGCTATTTTATTTCAATATAAATTTGAGTTCACTTCTATGAATTGCTGTTTCCAGTGCTTTGTATGGTGGCCTAAACTGTGACGTGGGGCAGTTTTCTTTTGCTCAGCGGCCACAGTCCTCTATCCTTTGTAACCTGGGGGCAGAAAATGGCCCGCTGTCTTAATAACTATGCTTACAACAAGATGTAACTAATGTGCTTCTGGCTGTGGATGCTGATGATGATGTAGGCCAAACTTGTGATGACATTACACTGAAGTTTGAGCGCATTGTAAAGTTTGCCAAAGTATTTGCGCCAAAGGAAATCTGGTGCGCTTTCACAAGTTAGCCAGAAGGTGCCACTATAGGGTTGCATTAAGGGGCTCGTTCTCTTGCCATGGACTGAAATTGGACGTGCAGGAGCCTAAAGTGACAAAAGATGACAAAAATGTAGGTGCTGTGGATCTTTTTCACCTTCAGATGAGGATAACTGTTAAAACATGTAAGCTGCTTTTTCCTGAAATGACCTTCTAAAACAGTGGAGCTTGAAGATGCAGCGGCTCATCTGGATGTTCATGTTTCAAAGAGATGCTCCGTTGCTGGGTGTCTGTGGGTGTTTCACTATTGTCTCCTGCTGTCACCTACAGTGAAGTGCTCATGTCCATAAACATGATCGCCCCAGAGGGGGCCCTTTTGTGCCACGAAAAGGCCCGGAATGTGTACCTCTACTCCTGCACAAGGGAGTCCTTCATCTGATGGCCTTTGCACCTCACTGATGCTTCCATTCAAGACAACATCAACTAGAGAAGACTGCTTCCTTGTCTCTTTGCTTCATGTTAATATCATGCTCAAAGTATGCTAAGAATCAGCCCAGGTCCCAGTATTTACAGTGTTCACATGCTCTCCTTCTATTCTACTGTATTCAGCTGAGACCAGTTGAATATTTTACGTGAAACTTAAATTCTGTGTTTTCTTTAGTTTGAAAATTCACGGGAAAGTTTGTAAAGCTTAAATTAAAATGATGTTCATCTTTTTTCAATTATTCTCCATTTTTCACATGAAGAATGATGTGGAACTTAAATCTAAAGTAAAATTTTGTAACCTGATCAACAGATATTGTATGCCCACAGTATATGTTCATAAGGAAAGAAAAAACAGTCGAGGTGGTGCCCATTGACAATGTGGACAGGGAGCAAGTGGTTGCTAGCCTGAGTCCCCACCTCTGTCTCTCTACACCCCAGGGTGCTCACTCATTTCCTCACACCTCCCAGTGCTGCAGTTCTATGAGAAGAGCGCTGCTGTGCGGTGGGAGATGATCACTGTGGTTGGCTGTGAAACTTGGCTGCTGTCTCATTTTTCACCATGGTCACTTATTCAGGTAACTGCTGGGAAACCCAGACTGAAACTAAAGACAGGATACATTAATTTAGCCTAAGCAGTACATTGTGTTTTCACAAGGAAATGTATTCTTTTTATGCACTTTTGTGAAATTCTGCTGCACACCTTGGTGGATGTGCATAGCTGAAGGGTGCTGAGCAGAGCAGAGGTCTGAAGGTGTGTATGAATTCAGGCCATGGTGGTACAGATGTAGGTGCAGGGGAACATGGTGAACATGTGGCGTTCTTTCCATGTTGAGGAAATGTTGTGGAAACACTCTGGAGGAGCCAGCAAAGAAACACTGCTGACTAAACTTGAAGTGTGTAGATAAGAGAGATGAGTTGCTTGTTGTTTCTTCAGGCCAGTGGGTAGGTGAGTCTTGTACTGGGCTTGGGGGGGGGGGGGGGGGCAGCTGAGACTTTGTGTCTGGTGGGGTCTCCAACATACATGACCTGAGTGCTGAAGGAAAACCACTGAAAAGTTGTTTATGGAAAGAAAGAAAGGAAGCTGTGGCTCAAAAAACAAAACTCGGTACTACAGACAAATGATCCTGTTTGGGATAACACAGCTGTTTTTTGTTTCTGTAATGCAGGAACAACCTACTAGAAGCAGCAGGTGATGTAATGGTTAGGGTTGTCACTTTTGGCCTAGGTTCCAATCCCACCTTCTCCTGTAGTATGCATCAGCAAGGTGCTTACCATAACTCAATAAAGTAAATATTACCCAGCCATAGAATTTGACTGAATGCATTACTGTAAGCTGCTCTGGACAGAAGTCTCAGCTAAAAGAATAAGCATACAATAAGTGTAGAATTGTCCGTTTCTCAGGTTGCTGGCACGTACACTTTCACGCTTGTGAGCTGCGATGTGCCATAAGTGTCTTTAATTGTAGGTGTGCTGCGACTGTACTTGACTGCTTTTACGCGGTGCGTCCGGTTCATTCCACTACCATTGGGAGACGCCGACAAAGCCTGCAGGGAACCTGCCTTCCGTGTTCTACAATTATTTCACTGCTTCCGAATGTGTGGCAGTCAGAGCGGGACTTGCATGAAACCCACCGTATTCCAAACATCATCATGATGATGAGAGAAATCAAGCGCAAATATGTGTATACAGAAATTCAGCCCATCTTTGTTTTGTTAAGTCTCCTTTCGTCGCTTAATTCCACTGCGTGGACTTTGCCTGTTGTTAATGAGGGCCAGGCCTGTGCCAGGTTTTGCCCTGATTTGTGTACACGGAGGGAGCGCGTGCTGGGTTTGGGCTCCAAGAAGCGCACGCTATTAACTTCGTAGAAGAGCTGCAGCGTTTGGAAACAATTAGGGGCCAGTTGGTTGTGGTGCAAACAGAGCTTTGGATGTCAGGTTGTGGAAGCCGAACAGGCCGCCGCGCTCTCCGAAACAACGCTCTCCGAGTCCCGGATGCCGCTCACCTTCGGGGCTGCGTGTCCGCTGTGCCGTCCCTGGGGAGGGGTTCGCATCAGCTGTCCTTGTCTTTTTGCGCACACGTTTTTCCAGCGCTCCCTGTAGGTGTGAATTTTATTCGTTTATCTAGGATCAGCAGACCGATCTCTGGTTACTTACGTGCACTTGCCAGTCGTGGGAGTCATGCTTTGCACTCAGCTCAGAATGCAGCGGGGTTCCCTTTTTTCCCGGGCGATCAGCTGGAGAAAGGGCTTCTGGGTCCCAGTAAGGGCCAGCATTATTACTGGCTACACACCGCCATGACCACGTGTTCTCATAACAACATAAATGAACGAATGAATGAAAACTGTAATAATCCCCAGAGGGAAACTGCATTGGGCTGTGACAGCATACAGCGTACAGCACAGTACACGCAGTGCCAAACCATGAAGAATTACGAAATATACATAGTTGGACACATGATAGGGGGAATTACAGTAGTACACAGCAAGTCACTACCACCCTGACAGTGAGAGGAGTCAATAGAGGATCCTAATGGAGCAGGAGCAGGCGTAGTGGTCAGAGCTACTATCATGCAGTTGAAAGACCAATTGTTGAATCTCACCTCCAGCTATGGCACAAATGGTCCAGGTACTTAACTCTGAGCTGATAGAGTAAAAATGTAGAAATTAGTGGCGGTTGTATAAATTAGCAAAATTTATAACTTAACACTATATGTCAAATAACTAAGTAACTTAACACTATATGTCAAGGATTATTTCTTTCAAGAAAAGTGCTGGGCCTGAATAAATAAATGTAAATATGTTACTGGTACAAATGATCTTCACAACATAACTGGAGCAGTAAGGTCATGAATGAGCGCCTCTCTTTAGCCAGGGTGTCTTGCAGAGGGTGATATTCAAAGTGCACAGTGGGTAGGAGTTTGTTTAAAGTCCATTTTTGTGCGGCATCCTCCAGTGAATCAAGCATCATTCCCAGCATCCAGCTCATTCATTGAACTTCTTTAGTCTATACTCCCCAGGAGTGTTTCAGACCCTTCACTCCTACAGTGCTCTGGCTTCTTTTTTGTTTGACCCTTTGGGAGTCCATGGTCTGGGTCGAGATGACTGGTAATGATCTGGTGGTCCTTATATGGTAGCTGTGTGTGTCCATGATAATGTGGCTGTCTGAAGCAGGGCTCTACACTAAGTAGACTGCAGATAATACCATGAATACCAGTCCTACTGGGGCACCTTCACAACAGCTTGTCCAGGAGTGTGTTGACATAATGCTGTGTAAGAGCTCTGCCAAATGTAGGACTGAGAGAGCATCATTGCTTTATTATTTAATATTTGAAATAAACAAATAGTTGCTCTTTCACTGTACTGACAGTGAAAGTGACTTTAGTTGCCTGTTCTGCCATAAAGTAACAGCAACTCTGTGAAGCATGTTTTTTACAAATAATTAAAAATTATATTTCTGGTGTTTAGTTGGAATTTAAGGTGATTTTTTTTCTTTTTAAGGAAGGCAGCTGTCTGCTTGGCCAAACAAGTCCTTGTTTCACTCATTGTTCAAGATGCTCAGCCTTTCCCAGCTTTAACTGCACACAGATGGAAATGGCATGGTGTAAATGATCCTGTTTTTTGGGAGGGGGGAAGAGAAGGACCTCATGTTGGAAATGCTGATGGTGTGTTTACTGTCCCCCAAAAAGCTGTGGACAGAGAGATGTGTAAACAAGAGGCACTGCCGATGATGGGGAGCACAATGCCGCACAGACAGAGGCCTGCCTGCTCTGGGTCCAATGAGAGGACACCCAAACTGCTGCTTTCATGGCAGGACAGAAACTTACAATAAATGTGTGTGTGTGTGTGTGTGTGTGTGTGTGTGTGTTTCTGAGCACAGGTGCCATAAACCTCTGTTACTGTCAATAGAACAAATAAATATAACATAACATGATCTTTGTGCGCACGCACTCGTATGCAAACTACACACCAGATGCATCGGTCACGCACGGAGACGCCTTGCTGTAAGTCAGTGTTGACGGTACCAACAAAAGTGACGCCATGTAGTTGTCTGTGTAAAGATGTAAAGAGGGAGGCACATGCACACACACGCCTGCCTGTCTGCCCGCCAGCCGAGCGTGCGCGTGCCGCTTTGCTCTCGCTATAACGAACAGGGAGTTCATTACTTCCCCGGCCGATGGGCAGCAGCCAGGGGCAAGCCTGGAGGCGAGAGCTCTCTCCGACCTCCTCGCTCACCTAACCGTGCACTAATGGCTCTGAATCTCCCTCTTCCTGAGCAAGGGGTTCTGATTGGCCGCGCTGAGCAGAATAGGGCGCTGTGTGCGCTCGAGCCCCGGCACCGCAGCCCTTGGAAAGCTGCCTCATTGCTCCAGGCGCGTCATGATTTATTTAAAATTGGTGGGCCTGTGAGCCGTGCTTAATTTAAAGGAGCTCGATTATTTGTTATGTCCCCCCGTGCCCCCCCCCCCGTGTTATTTATCGGACTTCTTGGTTCTGCTTCCCCATCCTTATTAAATATGAATAATGTGTTGAAGAGCAGGCGGAGGCCATTATCGGACTACCTGTGTATGTGAGTGAGAGCGAATGTGTTAACGCTACCTCGCATACACAGAGCAGTGCAACAGCTGCTTCCCCCCTTGTGGCCTTTTTGGCTGTGTGATATTGCTGGATGGGAACGGTGATGCAAGGCCACAGTCCCGCAGTCATTATTATGTGCAGGAGGTATTTGTTTAATGTACTTTTCTTCACTCAACAGTTGTACGTCACTTTGGAGAAAAGTGTCTGCTGAATGCATGTGCGATGGTTTATAGCTCCAGATATACACTACTGTCGCACAGTTGACTGATATGTATCAGTGTTCCTGTGTTTTGGGGTGTGTGTGACTGTTTGTGCGTGTGTGTGGGCTTATTTGTAATCTGCACATCCATCTTGCCTCTCTGTGAGGTTGTACAATATTCCAGCCCCGCTGTTACAGCAGACACAGCTGCCCTGAGCCCCGATCTGGGAAACAAAAGCCAGTTCTGCCTCAGGCCATGGTGGATAGGGGACAGGTGACCGCAGTACAGTACCTGTTGAGGCAGTGGGACCCCCACATCCACATGTTTATAGCTGGTCGTGTAATCCTCTGAACTGTCTGTCTCTGGCTTCACCGTAGGGTGTTAACACCGCAGCCACGGCTCGGCTCATGGTCTTAGCAGGTGTGTTTGTCAAAAGCGCTGTTTTCCCTACCCCAGTTCAGCACTGGTGACTTGTTTCTTCAGGAATAACATGCAGTCTTCCCCATTTCACAAAGGTATTGCATTTTTGAAAACCATTCCCAAGAGAAATTTTTGTGAATAGCAGTTTACATGTTCCTGAGCAACCAGATTGATCCTGTTTAAGCTAAAATATCACCAAATTTCAATAAGATGGAAACAGTTTCTCCAGTAGTTAACATTATGATAACACCCATCAGTTCCATCCATTAATGACTATAATACGCTATGACTGTACACCTGCAGTTGTTGAACTCTTCTAAAGAAGACTGCATGATGGCTCTGGTCTCATGCTGCTAAGCTTTTGGGAGATGCATGAAATATGAAGTAATGCTTTTTAAGGCAAAGCAGGAGTATTAAAGGGAATGCCTTGTAAAGTTGAATCCTTGCAACCCAAATAGGTGTATCTCAGGGATGACTGCGATATTAAAATATACCATGGAGATGCTGGAGATCAAGCTGACTTACAGTATAAGTAAACAAAACAAATATGAAGGTGTGCAGAGAATGCATGTACACGAGCTGTTAAAAATCCACATCTGTTAGGATCTTGAGTGCTGCTGATGATACTGGCAAAGCAAATTATATAGATTGCATGGCAGGTCTAGGCTACTAACAGATACAGTAGCTGCACTTGCAAAGTCCAGCATCTTATGGCTCAGAATGTGTTGGGCTGATGGCTGCATATATTCTTATGACTCTTCAAGCCTCTGAAGGGTTGCTATTACCTTTGTGCAAGGTACTTAACCAGGCAAGGTGCTACACCAGCTCATTTTTTTCTGTTTTATTGCATTTCTGTTTGTAGAGTGAATGTTACCTGCAGTTCTGCATCCTGTTGTCAGTTGGCATTGTAATAAACTAAAAGAGAATAGCAACAGGAGTGCAGGACTCCCTTCTTTCACTGAACTTCTATGGTGTTTACAACTCATGCCTGGTGTTGCAGTGTTGGTTAGTCAGTAACAAGAGAAACATTTGCATGTGGCGTGTCATCAGTTGGCGTTGAACAGGAGTTTGTGAAGAGAATATTTTTACTTTCTCATATTGAATTAGTATAACAAAGCTGTTTGATATTGCTGTATTCTAGCTGACAATGCTGGATGTTTGTGGCATACTGGTGAATAATAAACATTGAGCTTTAACTTTATAAGCATTGATGCTTTTTAGATAAGTATTTTAGATAAGGGGTATTTTTTCTAATTTAATATAATTTGTAGTTTATGAAAATAACAAAAGCACTACACTGTGGTCAGCTTTGGTTCTATCCATACATGCTTGTCACCTGATGCTTCCAAGATAGACTTTATAGTAGATAACTGGTTTATAGAAGGGGTAAATGGATGGATGATATGTTAAGAGGGTATTTTATGTATTATAGTTCTGTCTATGGCTTTACAGAACAGTTTAATAGGTGAAGTGATGTCTCTATTATATGTAGTTTTGACTGATAGTTACTTGGTTGGTAAATGTGACCTTGAGGTTACAACCAAATGGAGTTAACACACTTTTAGTCCCAACTGGGTTTTTAAGGTGAGGAGCCAGCATTGCCGTGTGATCATACAGTTGTGTAAAGATCCAAATCCCTTTGGCCCTTATTTTTCTTTTCTGGGTTTTGCAGGAGTATTATCTAATATTCCTTTTCACACCCCCATGTAGACAGGATTGGGTGCCAGATACCAAGTGGAGGAATGTAGCCAACAGAAGAAACCTCCCAACTACATGTAGAAACGCTTCGAGGCTACAAGTACTTTTTACTCAAATGAGTTGACCTTTAGCAAAGCACTTGTTACATAGAGTAATTCTTCCTGCATTTTACACCATGAGGCAACCTTGCTTGACCTTTAAAGTAGAATTACAAACTAGGCGACAAAGGTGGTAAAGTGCACCTAAATATTTTTCTATGAATGCTGTTGTATATTACAGAAACTTATTGTTCTCTCCCTCTATCCCACAGGCCTACAAGGAGGAAGAGGACCCATTGCTGTTCCAGTCTGTGAAGACTGGCAAGGGTCCCCTGGGGCCCAACTGGAAGGTACCTTTCTGCATTATGACGAAGGTGTAGGACAAAGAGAGAGACTGTGGCAGAGTTTTGTGCTGTGCTTTGATGAAGACAAATGGCTTCTTTCTTGCTACTAATTCACTGTAATAGAAAAAAAGGAGATGGGGTCACAGCAGGTGCTCTGCTGTCAGGCATGTTCTGAGCTGATGAGTCTGTCTACACTGGAGTACAGTACATGGCTGTTCTTTACCTGCTTTTCCTCTGGTAAACAGCAGGTGGCAGAGTGGCTGGAAAGTTAGCCAGTTTGGATGATAGTATCTGGTAAGCATTTTTTTGTTTAAATTTGTTTTTTTTTAAAATTTTTTTTTTTATTCTCTGTTTACTGTAGCTCTGCAAATGTGACCTGTAAAGTGCACTCAGACAAAAGAATGTGGGACAGATCAGTCTTCACACCTTATGACTAGTGTTTGTGAGGGTTGGTGATCAATAAGAGGATTGTGAACACTGCGTGTGTTTGTGGGATTGAAAACAAATGAAAATTGGTACTGTATAGGAATTTGTCAAGACAGTGCATTTACATTTTCTATCATTTTAGGTTAGTTTTATCTCTGTAGCTTAAAATTTATAAAGATATTAAGTCTTAAATAGTGTTTTTTTTATTGCATTTATTATATTTTTATTACATGTGCATAAATGAGAGGGAGGACAGAGGAATGGTGAGGATGCAGGGAATAGAGTTGGCGAAGGTAAATGAATTTAAATACTTGGGATCAACAGTCCAGAGTAACGGGGAGTGTGGAAGAGAGGTGAAGAAGAGAGTGCAGGCAGGGTGGAGTGGGTGGAGAGGAGTGTCAGGAGTGATTTGTGACAGAAGGGTACCAGCAAGAGTGAAAGGGAAGGTCTACAAGATGGTAGTGAGATCAGCTATGCTTTATGGGTTGGAGACGGTGCCACTGAGTAAAAGACAGGAGGCAGAGCTAGAGGTGGCAGAGTTAAAGATGTTAAGGTTTGCATTGGGTGTGACGAGGATGGACAGGATTAGAAATGAGTACGTATATTGGAGGGGCAGCACAGGTTAGACGGTTTGGAGACAAAGTCAGAGAGGCGAGATTGCGTTGGTTTGGACATGTGCAGAGGAGAGATTCGGGATATATCGGGGAAGGATGCTAGGGATGGAGCTGCCAGGCAAGAGGAAGAGAGGAAGGCCTAAGAGGAGATTTATGGATGTGGTGAAGGAGGACATGCAGGTGGTGGGGGTGACGGGGAAAGATGCAGAGGACAGGAGGAAGTGGAAGCTTTTGATCCGCTGTGGCGACCCCTAACGGGAGCGGCCAAAAGAAGAAGAAGAAGATTTATTATATTTTTATCCAATACATTACTTAACTAATAATAGGATGTGTGTTTCATTAAGCTTTTATTGATTGTGACTTAGAGATAAAAGTGAGTTTGGACTTGTGAAGAAACAGTGTTTGCTTTCAGCAGTGTGCACAAGTGGAATAGTTAGCAAAGGAGTTTGACTGGCTGGGTACAGAGGTCACTGGATCACATAGTGACAACCGGAACCTTAACACCATTCCCAGTTAAAATTTCCCCCCAAGCATGCTGCAGTGGAACATAACTGCAGTAGGGGAGCTCTTCAGTCTGTACACATACCTCAGCATCATAGCAGTAGCACTCTGCTGTGTTTAAATGAGCTAAACTTTTTTCTCTGCAAATGCAGAAATCAGAATAATGCTATTCAGTTGAATCTGTAACATAATGAGTTTAGCACACTTAAAGTCCCTCCAAAGGTGGACCTGGTGTCTTACAGGAACCCATTCACCCTCCCAATTCAACCTACTCCAATCTACAAAGTACAAATAAAGTTGAAGGACATTTTTTTTGGGGTAGCTTTCCCTCTCCTCTTTGGTTACAGCCGTGTTGGCGTAAGAATAACCATTAAACTTACAGGAGCTGTGGTCTCTTCTTAGCCTCCAAATGCCCCATGCGCTACCCAAGGAAAGTCCTCAACTACATCTGCATGTGTGCGCTCTCTCACTGTCTGTGTACTGTGGAAAGCTAAAGCACTTCCCCTTTGATCAGACAGAAAATGTCGCTTCAGACATTTTGATGTGGGATCCGTTTAATGTGAAGTTGTGACATTCTCCTTTACAGGTTGTTGCTTTCTAAAGCCTGTGTAAATTAGACCCCCTGTAGTCTGCCGCTCCCTCTACTTGCAGGATCAGATGATGCCTGCTGTCGTACAGCAATGGTTATTTCAGTGGTGGAGGGGGAACACGTCTGGGGTTGCTCCACTTTGTGTGTTGTGGGAACTTACAATGATTCATTAACTTTAGCCCTGTGGGAACAGAGGGGAGCACGTGTGAGTGTGTGCAGTTGGGATGTCACAATGTGTTAATGCAGGCAGAAACTGATATGAAACTGTATCGCTGCATCTCTCCACTTCAGCTGCCTCCTTGGCTGCAAAGGTGCATTACATGAGGGTGTGAGTTCACATCACTTTGCCGCCTCTCTAAGTCTTGCAGATGTGCCGCATATCACGTAAAAGCATCTGCTACTTTCAACTCCCTGTCTATGGTTATGATTTTGTTAAGATTCCTTTCGTATTGAACTGTGGTTCTTTGTCAGTGCGTTGACTTTGATGGCTGGTGTTGCTGAGACTGCTGCTTCTTTCCTTTGCTTAGAGAAACGGGCAAATTCCCATATGCTTTTGGTTCTATTGTTGGTGCTTTGTTGTACAGCATTACTGCTGCTCTACACTCCTCATAATGCGTGTCACCAGGTAACTTCCAATATATGGCAAAGATGACGGCAAAAGAGTTGTGCCAAACTGCAGTCGAAGTTTTCTTATTACATTTTCTGCAAATTTAATCTGCAAATTTAATCTGATTTATATTGTGTTATCTGTAATGGGAATTCCAAAATGTGCTCTCTGGCTAATAGTGTGCAGTATTGTCAGTCCTTGTCTTGAATGCCTTGGTTAGTCAGCGAATAATAGTAATAATAATAACAGTGCATGTTTTACAGTCTGAAATTCGGACATTACTGTGACAGTTGATAACATTTCCACCAAGAACAGCACATTACTTTTCTGAATTGCATCTTAAACATTAATTCATTTATAGGAATAACGGAAAAAGAACAGTTATGAAATTACAGAAAAAACTCACATTGACATGTCCTGAACTTCATAGCCACACCAATGGTATATTGTGACTGCATTAGTGTTATGATGCAGTGTGACTGAAGGGAAGAGTCCAGTTCCGCTGTCCTGCTGACTTGAGTGAGCTGCACTGGTACCACCCACCAGGGCCAGTGCAGCATGACTCCATCCAGCTATGCACTTCTCTACTATTCTCAAAACTATAGGAAGGAGAGGAAAAAAACAATAATTTTGTTTAAATGTGTTACCATGGAGACTCAGTATGCTTTTATTTTTTCTATTTTTTCAACTTATTCTGTATTGCAAAGTCTATTGGTTTAATCTGGTAGATTATATGAATGTAGGTTTTAAAATGTACAATAATAAAACTGAAAAATAAAAACAATAGCGTGAATTGGAAAGGTGAATGGGTTCCTGTAAGACAGCAGGTGTTTCTGTAATCACCCTGTAATGTCCATCGCCTTCAGGGCTGTTTCACATCTGCAAGACCCAATCCTCTTTGTACAAACCTCAAGGATGATCAAATCCTTTTTCAGTTTCATTTAAAAATAGTTTAAAAGGAGTGAGAAAAGAAAGGGATTACTAGAGAAAAAAGTGGAGAGAAGCAATCCGATAAGTTACCTTAACCAGTGACCTTTAAGGGAGGGTTTAGGTGGGCAGGGAAGAAAAGCTTTTAAAGGACCTCTGCACTCTGTAACCATGCCTGTTATAAGGATGTGAGGATAATGCCACTGATTTGTATTTTTGCCTTTTAAACGGTGTCTTGGTTGCTTACATTCACACATCTGCCATGCTTTTAAATGCATAGCAAGAAGAAAGATGGGGCTGCACTTAATAAGGGAATGAACTGTTTTTGGAAAAAGTGTAATGATCGTTTTGGACTAAAACTGTGTCTGGAAAAAATAAGTTATTTGTATTAAATCATAGGTGCAAAGTCATGAGAGTAGAAGTGATACCAGTGAGGCAGCCTGCAATGCAGGACAGATCTATACCTATCTATGATGGAACAGTTATATGTATAATGTCACTTTGATCATTTACAGAAATGTGCTGTTTACATGAACAACACTTGTCTTATTCTAAATAAAGTGGAAACTGAGGGCCAAGCAGCAAAAGAACAACTGTGGGAGTTGTAGTCCTATAAATACTAATTGGGAGAGTCTGTTTGAAAATGTGTGGAAATGAAGACATTATTTGATTTTAGTTAAAGAATCTGAGAAATAATGTATTTGTAAAAGGTTGTTTTGAACGAACATTTAATGTGTTAGACACAAAATGAATGATGGTTATTGTGTTGTACTTTAAAGGAAGAATGGATGTTTATTCATTTAAATTGTCGATGGAACAGCTTATGGCAGAACCTGTTACATAAAGTTGTTCGTTTCAATGAGGAACTGAGACGGAAGTGAGCAAATGAAGAGTATTGTAAAGACTGCTATACACTGGAACATTCCTGAAGAAAAACAAACCTGTTGTAGATCCACATTAACGTCATGTTCACCTTGTTACATGGCCAGTTATGTCACACTATCCTTGGTTTATGTTCCTATTCTGTTTGTGAAAACCAGACTTAAACCAGGGGAAAGTAAATATGGATACTAATGACACTGACACTGCGACTTCATTTGACACACATCTGCTGTTTGTTGTACATCTTGCATGACTAACTACAAAGATTTGAAAAAAAATTACTCTGAGTGCCACCAACAGTCAACAGATACCAACAGGTGCTGCAAGCAGCCATACCAAAAACTTAAACCAATTTCCACAGAGTCACTAAAATGCTGTGAAACACCTGTATAACAAACAAACCATAATCACACTCTCTTTCTCTCCTCTTTGTACAACAATGGACATTTAGCAATAACATTTGGGCACAAAGCCACAGCCGATCCCCCTCATTCACACTCAGCAGGCTTTTCGTCATTTGTTGAATGAATTTGTCGGACCTTATGATGGTGTTTCGGAACTTATATGCTATAATAATGCGTGGTGTGAGTGCAGGCATCATAACAGACCAGATGCTATGGCTACCCAGCAGGGGGAATACAAGCAAGACTCATAATGAGTTTCAAAATAATATATTTTAGATGGCGAGTTTTTATGCACAGCTCAGCTGGAAAGCATTGTAACATGAATTGTTTTCACCTAAAAAAAAAACTATAGTTTTAGATGGTTTTGCATAAATAAAGTTTTATTTCAAGACAAGCCTGGGTACAAAGTTGGGCTAAAAAAAGCATGTGCAGTTCAAACCTTCAATCAAAATTTTTGCATAAAAAATTAGACTTTCTGTTCGTACCGTGTAAATAGGGAGGATGTATACCAGGGGACAGGTGTATTACTTTGGTGCTGTCCAAAGGATGCTCTCTATGTCAGTAGCAGATTCCTAAGCGATATTCCAGTTATGTATGTTACAAAAAATTTGACCATCAAATTCCTAAATGTGTGTTTCAACAACTTTAAACATTGCATTCTGGCTTTATAGTGCAACGTAACGTTGAAGGAAGTACACTTACCTAAAGGCTTTTAAAGGAGGAGGATGTTATGCCAGACAGGGTGGCCTTTTATTTTGCTGAAGTACTTATTTGACTACAAAAGGGAAAAATATACTCCAGTGAACCGAACAAAAGTTTAATAAAACATCTTGTTTTGTATTCCTAACAGAAAGAGCTGGTCAGCAACACTTAGTGCCCGCAAATGTGTGCCTACGAACTGGTTACAGTCAAGTTCAGATGGGGTCTTCCGACCAAAGTGAAGAACTTCATTCACAGAGTAAGCATTGATTGTAGAGTATTCATTTTATTGCCATTTTACACCACTTGTTCAGACAGTTATTATAACATCTATAGAATAATATTTTTTTATATTCTATTTTTTGGCCAATGCTGATATTTGATGCCAGTATACAAAATTATAGAATATGGAGAGAATGAGGCCAGATATGCCCAAATTACAGACAAATGTCATATTTATATGTGTAACATTTCAGTTTTGCAGACCACAAACAGTCATTACAATAAACAGCATCTACTGAACCACATTTGGCTGCCTACATGATCCTTAAATAGGGAATGGTGTTGCTGACTCTAGCTACTTTACTCTATACTTTTTGATCTCTGCTTAATGGAAGAAATGTAGCAAATGAAATAAGGGAATTGAAAAAAATGGTGAAATGACAGAATGATAAAGAAGTAACACCACCTTTTCTGGAAGTGCATCATTATACGCTGCCCAGCCAAAAAAAAAGTCACCACCTGGATTTAACTGTGTGTTATGATCTGGGGTTGCTTCAGTTGGTCAGGTCTAGGTTCAGCAACGTTATGTGCCCAAAAAATGTGGTTTCCCTGACTCCCTGAATATACTGAATGACAAGATTTTTCCATCAATGGATTTTTTCTTCATATTCCAAGATGACAATGCCAGGATTCATCAGGCTCAAATTGTGAAAGAGTGCTTCAGGGAGCATGAGAGAGACATCATTTTCACACATGGATCGGCCACCACAGAGTCCAGACCTTAACCTCATTGAGAATCTTTAGGATGTGCTGGTCCGACTCTCCCATCATCGATCTTGGCGAAAAATTAATGCAACTCTGGACAGAAATAAATGTTGTGATATTGCGTAAGCTTATCGAAACGATGCCATGGCAAATCAAAGCTAAAGGGAGTCCAACAAAATATTAGAGGGTGTCACTTTTTTTTGGCTGGGCAGTGTATTTTTTAGTACAAGGGACATGTTTTACTTAACAAACAAGAGAATCTCTGCCTTCTTGCCAGAAATTTTGTTTCTCATTTCCTAAACATCACCTAAATGTTCTGCTGTTTCAGAACACAATGAATGCATCATCAAATATTGGTCTGAATTATCGGTCAAAAGTAATAATTGGTCTGAAGCTAGAAAATTCATTTATGTAATTTAAACCATTATCAGCTAAAACAGGTATGAATCTGGTGTCATTGTGTATCTCTAGTAAGTACTGATGCCAGGGGACTAAGAAGGAGCAGGTATGTGCTCGAAGTGTCCAGCTTTGTCTCTACCAGCTCCTTCTCCTTCTCAGAGTAAAAATGGTGCATTTCACTAGCAAACAAAAACAGATACAAAAGCATGACTCTCAAAGTAAAGTCACTTGGTTTACTACCACCATTTTTGCCAGAGCACATTATTCAAAAGCTGCATGTAGAATTAATGAGGATCCCCTGACCCACCCTATGTCATACTCAACTTTCAATCTTTTTGAAAACAAAAAATGTATACATTAACAAAACAATTCTCAGACTGAATTATGTTTGTAAGTAGGGGAGCCACTGTAGTGTGTGTGTGTGTGTGTGTGTGTGTGTGTGTGTGTGTGTGTGTGAGTGTGTGTGTGTACAAAACACATTTGTAAAATAGAAATGCATAACAAGGAGTATGTGCATAGCTTTTGTCTGAAATGATGCAAAGGTCGATGTCGTGTTGAGAGAAGAAATTCCAGTTTAGCACATCTTTGTCACTGTGCTAAAAGCTGTATTTTGAGCTCAAGGAAGCTAAAACCCAAAATATACATGGAGATGTCAGATGTATTTGAGGGGAGAAGGTGATAACCTGTCACCTGTTCCTAGGATACCGTTTCCACATACTTGTAGGGCAGTGTAATTCTTGCAGGGTTTGTCTAAAGGTATCTTCGCTTAAAGCAGATGCATTATTCAGCAGGTCATTCAGTGCAGCTTTAAATGTGTTTTAAGCAGCAGTATTGCAGGGTAGTTGACCAAATATGGTCACCATAATAACTTTTGTTAGTTGGAAACGGCCTGGTGAAGAGAATGATCCTCACTTAAACAGTTGTTAAATGTGGGAGTTCAAAGCTGACCCGACAGGCAGACAGACTGCTGATCAATATTCAGCTAATTCACATACAGAGATTAGCACTCCGACACCATCGACAGCAGAGCAATAAGTTGCTCTGTCTGCCTTTTTCTGTTACTGGATCCAACTGCATCATGTCAGGGCTTAAAAAAGCTCACTTCCAATCAAAAGAGACATTTTAAGCGAGTAAATATTTCTACCTCATTTTTATGATTCTTTACATTGTGCCCAAGTCCAGTATACATTTGAAGATCACTTTTCTTTAGCATTTACATTGTGTTACCATGTGAAGTTTGCAAGCGTGTCGCAAGTTCTGCGTTCATATCGATTTGTCCTGGATGCTCCGGTCTTCACCCATAAGTACATTTCAGGTTAATTAGTGACGTGTGTGTGTGTGTGTGTGTGTGTGTGTGTGTGTGAGAGAGAGAGAGAGAGAGAGAGAGAGAGAGAGAGAGAGAGAGAGAGAGAGAGAGAGAGAAGAGACACCTTGGATCACAGTCAGCTAAATAGTAATTGTATGGTGTTTTGGAGGAAAGTGTCTGAGTAGGTGTAAATGTTATCTGTCAATACAAATTTGTCAGTGATGCAGGAAAAATGTGGACCAGTATTTTCTCTATAATGTCCATTGGTAGAATGATTACAAAAGTGATGCTGCCATAGCGCTAAGAGCAGCAGGACATTCTTTTAAACACAATCTATTGTGCAGTAAGGCAAAGTTGTGTCCCTCACCCTCTGTAGCAAGAGAAGAGGATCTTCACCAACTTCCATCACCAGCTCTTCTGCTGGATCGACTGATGGGTGGAGCTTACCATGGAGGACATCCAACGGATGGAGGACGAGACACAAAAGGAGCTGGAAGAGGTGGGGGTCTTCATGTAACTGTACTCATATCCACAATCATCCACAGGCACCCCTGCCCAGTAATGAACACCCCCAAGTCCCACCAATGTTGGCATTTTTTTCCCATCATTTACGGCGTCCCTTCCAGCATACGGTATGGAACGTTGGAATGATGTTTTGGTTTTATGATTGATCTCCTCGGTGTTTAGAGATGCGATCCTGTCCCAGCAATCTGTATAGAACTGAAATGTACACAAGTAACCAAATGCTTGTGCTTGGCTCAACCATGATGTTTTAATTTAACTCTGAAAAGAACTGAGTGGCTATGAGTTTTGACACCCACATTGAATCTGGCATATCGTTCAATTTGTGTCATTGTTAGTCAAAGCCCCTGTGTTGATGCACTTAAATCCAACTTTTGTTTTTGTGCTGAATGCAGTTTTCAGTGTCTCATTGCAACAGAACAGCAATAGTTTGGGCAGCTCAGTCTTTTCCCAGGGGCTATGGAAGTCAATACCATAGTCATGGGTTATGTTAACAAAAAAAGAGTTCTTAACCCTTTTCGTAATCCTTTATTTTTTTGAAGGATTTCTATTCACAGCTTTTTCCAAATCAGCAAAGTTGTCCCTCTTTAGTGCTCTACCTTGAAGTGATGCTCAGCTCTCTACCTCAGCTGTGTACTTTTCTATAACCTGTCCTTGACTGTATGACCCCCAGAGTCCAGCACTGGTTGACTAACTATCTTGTTTTGCGTCTAGATGCATATGAAGGCCTCTGTGTGCGGCACAAAGCCTGCTGAAGAGTAGCCTGGCTACATGTGGGTGTAAAGTGAGTCCGCAGGAGGCCGGTGGCTGACCTGCCATCCTTCGTTCTCCTCTCTCTCCACCTTCCTCTGCCAAACTGCACTGCTTTGCTTCTCATGCGTGGGCATTTTCTCAGTGCTTCTCTGTGATTCTGTTATGTAGTCACAGAAATGAGTAAGCAACTGGTATCATCTTATTCACTAGTTGCCTCCACTTATTGTACTGCAGTCAAAATATTACAAATCTGAAATAAAGTGGTGTGCAGCTTTTATTTTTTTTTACAGGCATACAAACATTCAAGTAAATTTTTCTGGTTTTCTCTGAGCAACAATAATGTTTTTTTCCAGTCCTTAAAGGTTTATTTCAGGTGTACAATTTATGTAGATTTATTCACCATAGCCCACAAAAATCATCTTGTATCCACTTTGTCTTACTATTAACTCTGTAGCTTTTATTAATGGATACAGAAGTGGTTATATGCAGACACGGGTTGTCTGTGGTTCACATGCTGAGAGATGCAGTAATTCACCTTGAATCGCTGTTATCTTTCTCTAATATTTTACCACATGTCTAGGTGTGATTAGGGTTGTAGTGAGGGTCCTATAGTGAGTAATAAAACCAGACACTCTGGAGTAAGAATTGTAGCCAACTAGTAAGGTGATGGCCCCTGGGTTTTGGGTCTGTCTAGGATTTTACTGCAAGTTACTTGAGAATTCTCTGTTGCCATTGCTGCAATCATCTTTGCCTTTATGCCTTTATAAAATATTTGTTCACGCATGCACTGTGTCTGCAGGCTCCACATTCTGCTTCTAGGTGTTTTCTGTTACTCTTAATTTGGACATCAGGAAAAGTGGTGGTACGGTGGGGGGAGACTCTGCTCACTGTCGGCCTCTTGGCTGTGACAGATCTGGGTGAGGGGCTGCGCGGGGATTCTCCATGTCTCTCCGAATAATGCCATTTGTGTACTAACATCACAAGGGAGGCACAAAGGAGCTAGGAAGAGGGGGAAAGCAAGGAAAACAACCCCAAGACTCTACTCGCATGTCTCTTGGAATGAGCTAAAAGGGTCTTTGAGTGACGTGGGGATGATGCTGCATGTTTAACATCACATGCAAACACCAGTCCATCAGGCCTCCTAACAGCACAGTCAATAACCAAAGCACCCTTTTGCCACAGTGCCAAGAAAGGGGCCTTGGAAATGAAGTTTCAGCTCAAATTCTGAACATCCTTGTATTTAATTTTAGAAAACCGTACATACTCATGCTGTCTGCAAAAGCAGTAAACAAGATTTTAGCAGTTTTTAAAGTTGCTGCAGTCCTCCAAAAAAGAAAGTTGTTCATTTGAATACAGGCAACTTTCGTTATCCGACCGGGTTGAAAGCAGTAAAATCGGATAACAGGAATGTATTTAAATGGGAAAAATAATGATGCGTTGCCAGCCCATTTGAAAAGCCCAAACCAATTTTTTTCCAGAACATTGCTTGAATGCTGCAAAATACCTAGTAGCACACGCAGCGCCGCATGAGGGAGCACACACGCAACACGCTTCTCACTGACATCACACACACTGTGCATTGTCGCATGGAATATTTATACACACGCCAAAACACGTGGACAGCGCACCGTCCCCTCTATTCACAATAGGGACGTCAGACCTGTCCAGAGACAGAGAAGGACTGGGGACTCCATATTCCTGAGTTAGTGATCCTGCCTACAGTTTAGATTCTCCTTCCCTGAGATTAAAAAGAAAAAGCAAGAACCAGCATACCATCATTTAGAGATATCTTTCTAGGCATTACATTTCGTAATGTAATTTCGGAATAAATTATGCTTTGTAAACCGCAACAAACATTTAATGATGATATTTATGTCAAATGCAGACAAATATTTAAAATGAACAAAACAGACAATGTACTGCAATGAACTCTTATTGTATAGCGTGATGAGGACTTAAAAACAGCAAATATAAGACAGGAAACTGATGCTGGCTCCTGTTATCTTCAAGTTCTGAAGCCTGGGTTGCAACTTATATCTGTCAAGCTGTCCTGAGCTACCTTTAAAAGGCAACTCCTTCACTGACTTGTCTCCTTCCTCCTTGGCCATCTTTGGATCCTCAAAAACCTGAATAGCTTTCTGCTTCTGCTGGGGTGTTGTTAACATGCAACCACAAACAAAGTGAAACAAAGTATAGGGGGGCGCCAACTTGCAAATTGTACACTGCGTAAAGTCTTGCGATCCCACTTGATTTGAAAATATAAGCAATGCTGTTTGCGATAAATGAAAGCACTGTATAAAATGATGGAAGCGCGAGTGGAGACATGAGACTAACATCAGGTAGCTGAGAGTACACAATGCGTCAACAACAGTACATTGTTGCATTCACACAACGTGACTTTTTCAGAAGTAGGTTGGATCAAATGTGCCTTGTAGCAAAGAAATCCTCCAAGTACCAAATTTATGGTATAAAAAGCCAGAGTTATTGGAAAATATTTGGTATCGAAAGGTCGGGAAACGGGGATGACTGTATATTTTTACATTTTTCCCTCTTAAGACATTTGTTTTAGTATTTAAATTAGAATAACCATGGCACTGCTCCTTTGTGGCACCTCTGCGTTATTATCCTGTTTGTGTTTATTGTTGGTTAAGGACACAGTATTTCAGTGAATTGGACAAGGTCCCGCTTAGAAGCGCTATCAGTATGACTCAGGCTGGTGGTAGAAGCTTGTCACAAGTTCTTTTTCGGGAGCACATCTCACTGCCGTGGGCCGCTGCTTCTCACCCTGGTTTGTCAGCTGCTTAGCTCCGTGCATCTGTGCCACCCCTCTTGTTCACTGCCCATTTCCCATGTCACTTTCCTCAGCTCCGAATGCGAGGTCAAGTACGAGGCACCAGTCCAGCGAATGATGAATGAAGAGCAAGGATTCTCACAACAGCGAAGATGATGATGAGTGCGGTGAAGACAACAACAGTGAAACACTGACAACGGGCCAGTGGGGCGCCGCATTTGCCTGCCCACGCCGATTCCAGGGGGTGGTTCCAATTGATTGGTAGTGCTGCTCCCAGCATCTTTCCAATTGCAGACACCCTGTTGACCTGCTGACAGCATATTCCACACGAAAATGAAAAAATGTCCATTAGCCAGCAACAGCTGTGTATTTCAACATAATAGTCTTTTGAGGAAAGCCAGGAGATGGCTGTCAAAGATAGGATTTTCAAAACAATTTCCTTAAACAGTATGATGTAAAACTGGCTGATATGGAGCTCCATTTTTTTTCTTTGAGTGGTTTTATCTCTGTGTTGAATTTATTTAGTTTGCTATTACTTTTTTGTTTTACTTAAAGGCCTCTCACCCGAGTCATAGATGTGTTCCCCCCATTGCCACTGTAAAGCCTGGCAGCGATACGCTCTGTGTTTTTGTACTTTTGAGTGTTACTGTTGGATTGTTGGTCTGTTTTTTTGGTTTACTTGTCCTTTTTCTATTTGTCCCTAACCTGCTGTTAAGCCTCGACATCATCGGTCGTTTCATACTCCAGTATACCCTGCTGCTCACTCCAGTGCACTCACACAAACACACAGTTTCACTTGCTGACATGTTGTTTGCAGCCCTGCTGGTCGAACACTATATTGGGAAGAGGAGGTCCTTTTTGTTGGAGGTTGGCGGCCCTATGATTTTTCAGCGCCTTCTGCAGCAGTGTGACATTGAGGACCAACATTTGCAAAAGTTTTTTTAGGAGGTTTTATCGCTGCCTTAGATGCCCAGTTGCACAGTTCCCTTTCACCACTGCTGCCTTCGTGGGTCCCTTACATGTGTTTTTTGCTCTGGCTCGGGGGACAGGGGTTACTGTATCTCAAGCATTCGAGCATCTCAAGTTCATGACTAACTTCAATCTACACTCCCTCCCCACCCACGTGCCCTACACACGCTGCCGCCAGCCCAAACACCCACAACTGTCATTCCCATCCACCCCAAAGGCCACTTCCTTAACCCTACTGTGTTGACCAAGTGCTGTGCCTCACCTCTGTAGTTGTATGAAACAAAAATTAATTATAATTCTTGCTTTTTTTGGCATGAGCAACACTACTCAAACGGTGAGAACGATCGCAGTGTGTTCTTCACTTCTGCCTAGGGAAAGTAGTTTTGTCACTATTTTAGTTTAGTTCGGACTGTTGTGATGTAATGCTACTTCAAATATATTGAGTATATGGATGTTTCTTGTGTATTGCTTTTTATGTTACAGTTTGATATTGATTTTTCTTAAAAGGATTGTAATTCACTTTTAACAAATGCATTGTGGTGGATTTCTAGGTCTGGTGGGTAGAGTAACTGAAACATGGATCTGCACGTATTGTCTGTGTGCATGCCTGTCTGTACAGATCTAATTCAGTGTTTTCCTCCCATTTCACGCCTTCCCTTGTTCCACGGTCAGCAGATCTGGTGAGGTCCTGAAACCATGCAACACCGAGGAGTAGGTAGTCTTACATAAAGCAGAGGACATATTTTCTGGCTCCGACCTGGAGGGGGTGTTATAGTGGAAATGGGTAATTTTTGCTTATAAAAGACAGAGTTCTGGTTCTTGCATCCAGCTGGCTGAACAGAGTAAATGGCTGTGGTGATCTTGAGCCATACGGATTAAATTCCCACCCACCTGAGCATCAGCCTCCTCCTACGATTCCATGGCGATGGTAGGACACTAGCACATTGTTAGCAGGGTGATGGTTTGAAAGTGTACCTTGGATATACTTTACATTGTACCCTGGTAACTTGACCCCTGGGCAGCAAGTACAATAAAGTGTTTCCTTCTTTTTTCTTCAAATGTTATTACAGCAATGTCAGTTTAACTGTTGAATGTTAGGAAATCTGGTTTGGCTGCAGTCTCATACTCATAAGGCAAAGATGGACCAATTGTGGACAATGTGACCTACTGCTGGACAGAATCACACACTGCACTACAACGGAAATGTTTGGTAGAAAGCGAGAATGAAATGTGTACCAATAGTCGTTTTCACAACTGCTTTTGTAACCACGATTTAAAGGACCTTTACTTGGAAAATTAAATATCTTTAATATTAAGATCCCTTTTAGATATTCTTATGATTATTTTGTTATATTCTGGTCTGCTGAAAATCAGCTGTGAATGTATAATTTTTTCTCCTTTCTTGCAGATTATTGGCTACAAAAATAGGTTAGACAATATAATTTAACATAAGTATAAAATAAATTTAAACACAGAGAAAGTGACCTCTTTTTAAGAAAAACATGTTTTTACTTGTCACTCTTTGTATATTACGTAAGTGTCGTTTCTGGTCACACTACCTTGTGGTTAGATAAACATACAGGATACTGCATATACAGTATATGTAGTTATTATACTCTGCTGTACTGTGTTTGTGTTACTGTAGTGTGTATGTAAAAATTACCCAACCATAAAAGTCACAGGCTTTTAAAAAGCATCATCTGTTTTCCATTTTTGATTTTCTTTTCCTTTGTAATCCATTTGTTCAACGTGTACGTTAAAATTTTAACATCCGGATTGTGTGATTTGGGGATAAAATGGCATTATTTAACAGTGATTTGTTCTTACTTTTCACACAATTTAACTTCATTATGGATTAACCACCTGTTTTCGAAGCCTAAAGGTCCCTTTAAGAGCCCTTGGTAAAAAATGCTGACTGGTTTTTGCCATTACTGTTTGTGAAACATTTGGAAAGGCACAGAATTTGAAAATAAGGTTGTCTCAAAATGAGTTCAGTTTGAGGGACTGCTGGATAAACTCATCGATATGAAGTTGAATTTGGAGGAAGGCCAAATCAAGTTGCCAATAAGAAACAGAACTGGACCGATGGCTGCTGACGAACAGCCTGTTGTTTCCTGTTTCCACAGGCGAGAAGAGCCGCGTGAAGGTGTGGGGTCCCGGCGCTGACTTTTCCACAAGCCTCCACCATTCCAAGTTTATCGTACCGTTCAGTCGACAAAGAGGACGTTACAGGATGTGGCCTCTTTGTGGATGCTGGGATGGCTTTCCTTTCACCGCTCTTCTCTTCCCCCTGCTGGTCAGTTGCCCTTGTTTGAGGTTCTCACATTATCAGTGCCGAGAGAAGTGAAGTCCAGTACAAACACTGTAATCAGGAGTCTTACAGAAGGTCTGTGCTGGACAGAGATATGAGTACGCAGGGTGGACTGCAGCTGAGTCTTTTGTGAAGGCGCTGACTGGCTTTGGTGGCCACCGAGAGGGTGTTCGTTGAAGAGTGGCTGCTTGCTGGTTGCCCATCCCAGCTCTTTGCAGGTTACCCCATCCCTTGGGTTGTATAAAGAGCCAAGGTGTTATGGCTGGAGACACAGGCAGGGGGCTCCTCAGGCTGCCCGAGGGGCTAGAGGACCAACGGAATCAATATGAAAGCAGGAAGAATGGCTGGGCTGTTGGGCGAGATATCCTGTAGGCACCTTTTTTTTTGTTAGCGGAGAAGAATGATTGTGTCGTATCATGAGGAAACAGTCGTATCTCTACCAGAACAGGCGTCAGGGCGTATTTGAAAATAATGTTTCTAAAAGGAGACCGAGAGCAGCCTTCAGCGTTGCATCAGCTGAGCATAGCGGGAAGGGGCTTGAAGACATGCCGGCTCTCATGTAGAGTACTGTGGTGCGGTGCGGTGCGTGTCTGTGCACAGGAAAACCTTTTTAAAATTATTACTGTTTTACAGGAATCCTTCAGTTACAAACACTGTCATAATCCCCAGGCAAGTGTAAAGATTGTGAAGATGATGGGTTGGAAAGTCCTGTCCAAGTGAATGTGAATGAGGCAACATATTCACCGATGTGGAGATGTTGTTATCTGATCCCAGCTAGAGAAGAAAACGTCCAGAGAAACAGGCTGCAACTGTACTGTGCATATGGAAAATACTTTGCAAATGAAGTAATTATGGTTATTGTGGTCAACACGTTTCCTCCACCTGAAACAGTAATGGTCTGAATAGGAACCCTGTGGAAATGTTCCTTAACAGAACAGAGGTGCATGATCTTCTCATGGGGAATGTGTGAGATCCAAACAGCCCTCCTGTGTGTGTCTATGTGACCTGGAGGGGACTTGCCTGCTGTTGCCACCAACTCCCACGGGAAGTTATTTTGAGGCTGATGTGCAGCCTCGATGATGTAAGAGCTCTTCCTTTGCTTCCGCGCCCCCCAAGGTTCCTTCCTGTAGTGCTGCAAGAGGAGACGACGTGCCGGGTGTGACCAATACGGCAGCTGTGCCTGCCCCCCCGCCACCACACTCTCCATCGTGTTCCTTTGGTTGACAGATGCTGCTTAACCCCCCCGACCCACTGTTCTGCAAAGCACCACAGTAAGTGACAGGCTTGGCCAGGGCTTAAACAGAGGCCCCCCTCCTCCAACGGGAAGCCAATGCTGGAGGGGAAGCTCTCTGTCTCTGTGGGCTGCCTTTGGTGATCTATTTTAAAAGAAGAAAGCACAACATGGGAACGTTGGGGCGTAAGGGTCGCCCAGCTCAGCGCCCTGTCGGTGACGGTGACGAGAGGTTGCCCGGGGCTGACCGCTGGGGAACATCCTCCAGTGCTGAGGCCCGCACTCCCAGCAGCCCCGAGGGAAGCGGCAAACAGGGTCTTTTTTGGAGCCCAGGTCAGGAGCAGCATGGATCCGGAACCCCAAACCTTGCACGCAGAAAACGGGACAATCAAAAGACAAAAACAGTGATGTTCTTCCTCTCCCTGAGCCAAAACGTCTCCATCAAATGGAGGTGATGGGATGATGAAGGAAGCCAAGAAAAAGAATGAGATCGGATGACCTCAAGCCAAGCCTTGTACCATTGGGATTGGCATGGTGGTACAATGGATAATGCTGGTGTCTCATACCACCTGGACAATGTGGTTGGACTTAAGTTGGACCCCTGCTCTGTCTTTGTAGAGTTTGCATGTTCTCCCTGTATTTACATGGGTTTCCTCCCAGTAGGAAGGGGTCCCCCTTCCAGTTGGTTGCTGGAAACAAGCTTTTTTGATAATTGACAATGTTTATATCGATATCATTAGTTTGAGTTGACCTTCACTTTTCCTTTCCATTGTGTGGCTTTTATATAACTTTGGGTTCTTTGTCAGGCTGATTGAAGAATGAAGGACTGCCCAACCAGCTGTAACCCTGATGAAACAGCACTCCTCCGCATGCTAGGGCAGCCATGCTGGTTGGCATTACCATCGAACTGGTGGAGACTTAGAATCACAGGGCCAGAACTTGTGCGGTTACCCTATATGCATCTTAAAAATGCTCAGTGACTAGACACACAATTCAGATTGGGACTCAGTTGCCCATAAGGACAATTTCCACTCCTTAAAAGTCCCAGTTTCTGTATGTTTTAGTCCAGGAAGGTCTGGATTTAAGCAGATGTTTTCAGTTTTGATCTTCAATTTTGACTGGTGGTTTACAGGTGTACAACAGCCCTTTAGTGACTTTTTTGGAGAGAGAAAGTAACCCAGTTGACTGGAATAAAGTACCTCCACCTCCTAAGACGGTCAACATGCTGACCCTAGCTGAGGACCAGCACCTCCAGCAGCAGTGTACTCACCATCCCGACTCCAGGCTTAGCATTGGGACCGATAGCAGCCCACAAGGGATGGCAGCTACCCAGCATCCATTCTTCCAACACAAAAGAGAACACTCAAAGATTAGCACTTTGTTCCTGAGTCTCTGATCAAGGGCATTTATTCAGATAGTTGATACTTCTCACCCAAGAACCCATGAACATTTTTAAAGTTGGAGCATTTTGGGGTACCACAGCTGGAGGTTGGATCCAATTTTGGGTCCTCTGGGCCTAAAAGCTATGCTACCCCTTACAAGGCTCTCCTAACAGATAGAAAGTGTGCGGTGTACTTTATTTCACACTGCCCTGGTGTGAACTTTTTGGTGAGAGATGTGCATGCCGCTGGCCGCTGGAAGGACAGTCCTTGCTTGCCGCACGGCGCTTTCTGAGCAACGGAGCCTGGCGTGCCAATCGGGACTCAGACAGTGCCGGCGCTCAGTGTTTTCCTCTTGCCAAACTGAAAGGAAACTGAGACGAGGTGACTGTGAATGGAAACATCCTCACGCAGCGCTCCTCACGCACATGTCAGCTTGTCGGTTCCCACATACAGCGGGATGTTTCTCCAATGCGACGAGATGCTCCGGCAGTTAAAACACTTTGTCCTTTTCAAGTCCTTTAAATGAGACTGAATAAAACATAATGACCTAACTGAACAGTTCTCCATGTTGGTCCTTTGCCAGCACTGACATGTTATCCCCTCCCACTTTCTTTTTATGTGCTCTGCCCTCCTTTCCTTCATCACTTCTGGGCAACCACATTGATGTGTCCCTGAGAGTTTTCCCTCCCTGTCTCCTCAGCTCCTTTTCTTCAGCCCTATCCTGGCAGTGACCCCTTTTATAGTGGAGAGAGACCAGGGCTGACAGGAGGTCCCCTTTCACACACCCAGCCCCTAACTGCTCTATACCTGAACTCTCCATCCGGCAGCTCTTACTCCTTCAGCCATGTCTCTCCTCTAACTCAGCTCCTGCCTCTCCTTCCAGTGTCTTGGATCTCCTCTCAACCCACTCCTGCCTCCCTCCTTCCCAGCATCCTCCATGTCATCCTCTGCTCCTGGATCCCAGCTTGTCTGCCTCTCCCAGTCTCTCTGTCTGGTGCTAATTTTGTCCAGATGATCCACCCCCATGCTCACACACTCTCTCCAACACACACACACGCACACGCTCACACACACATGTCTGCACGCCAGCTCCCGCCAAGCCTAATGAGGCCCTGCAGGCCCCTTCCCAGCTGGGGACGGCGGGGTGTAGAGCAGGAGGAGGAATGGCACGACACCTCGGCACGTTGACACAGAGAGACTGACTGACACGCTGACAACACTGGCACCTCGTGAGGTACACACGTCTCTGAAAAGCACGCAAGTACTCCACGAAGGTCTTAAATCCACTTCTGTCTATGTCTGCGGAAGTCACCTGCCGTGTTTTTGAGTAACAAAGACGCGCTCGATGCACCGTGTTGCACTTTCTATCACCATTACATGTGGAGATGGAATCAAGCTGTTATGTTTGCTTTGAAATGCCTCTTGCTAAGCTCTTACTGACTTAAGAAACACACCTATTAGAAGAAAAATGTGGCAAAGCAATTACAGTACGACAGCTGCAGACGGAAGGGACCACTGTGGCTTTTGTGATGGAAATACCTGTGAAATAGGTACCACACCACACCGCTGTGTGCTTTCAGTCCACTGGACATTATACGCTTCTGAAGGTGGAGCAGCAGGGCCACAGCAGATTAGCATAAGCATACAGGTCAGGGAACATTATAACTAAGAACACTGTGCAGGTTAGAAGTGTAGTAAACCTGTTTTTCCGTATCCAGCTGCCAACATTGTAACGTAGACATTTTTAACAAAAATGAACCGGTGATGGTGACAGACACCAGCAGTGCTGATCCCTGTTGTTGCAACACTGACAAAGCTGGCGTGCATCACCAACACACACGTTTCCTCAAGATTTTCCTTTTTGGCTGATCCCTGGCCCCGACGCTCACTAGACCAGCTTAACAGGACACTGAGTTTAGGGATTTTCCTGGGAATGGAAGCAGGGAGAAGCCCTGGAGCATGACACTGTTCTCCATAACTTTCTTTAGAATGCATTCATTAAATAATACTTACATCATTTAACAGGTTAAACCCCACGGGTTTATTTGTATCTGTGAGGAGTTTAGGCTGTTCTGACAAAAGGAGCCTATGCTGAGGAGGGTGCTGCATTTCAAATGAGCTGTAAACCTGATAGCTCACACTCCTAACTTGCTTGCTCTCCTTTCCTTCCTCTGCCCCCCCCCCCATTGCTCCCTCACTCACATCAGCCCAAGGGATTAAACCCCTTCGAATGCACTGTTTGATGGTGGCGCACCACATGATCCTCCACAGCTGACTTTCTCGCTTTATGCAAGTTGTCTGTCGTTATTCTCAGCCCCCCCCAATTCTCTTGCAATTTTTCTTTTGTAAAGCTGCACTTTATTTTATAAATGTCAACCTTGTTGATCGGACGGATGCCCCGCAGCCATTTTTTAAGCAAAGGGCCACGTATAGAGCGAGGTGAAAGGCACAAAGGGTCTCTGCTGCTGTTGGTGTGTAGCTGTAATGTTAATTCTTCTCTTCAGCCGGAGGTTTGCAGCAGCAACGGTGGTGGCGGTGGCTCCGCACTCAGGAGGAAGCAGGGCCTGAGGTCTCACCACACATTCAAACTGGTAACACCACAAACTGTCCACCCATACCTCCCGTGCTCTGTGCTCCTTAGGTTCGCACCGTAACAGGGCTGCGGGGGGCGGGGGGGGGGCTCAGTGTTTGACCTTTGACCCCACCGTCAAACTCTGGACCTGGCTTGTTTCACTTTTTCCACAGAGCCAGCAGGGTCAGATCAGTCACGGAAGCCTTCCTTAAAAAAAGAGCTGGTTTTTAACCTCTGACCTCTCCCGAGGGCCAAACTTTGGAAGTGGCACATGCACTGACTCCTGGCTCCCCTCTCAGGACCAAAGGCTGTGTGGCCAATCTGTGGGAAGCAAAATGGTGAGAAACAGACAAGTGGTGCTGAGAGTCTTAAGAATCCCTTAGAAAAGCACAAATAATATTCAAAGACAACATCTGAGACAATGTCTAATATTAGTGTGAATGTCTACAGTTGATGGAAAACAATAGCGTTTCATTTCTGATGCATTTAAAAAAAGTAATAATGTTGTCTGAGCCGCATTTCCCATAATGCATCATTTAAACATCCCTCAAGTTAGATAACATTTTAATACCAAAATATGGTAGTTTGAAATTTAAATTTAGCACATAGAATAAGACAATATAGAATGATGGGTACAATGTGATGCAAAAGTTGAATTTTGAGAGAAGTTTTAAAGTCTTAGATGACCTTCAGGCTCTGAGCGGAACCTGCAGACAGGAGAGAGGAGGGTTTGTAGGGGGTCAAAGTATCGGTTCAGCTTGACGGGTAGGCGGTGTGCATTTGCTCTCCTCAGTGAAATGTACTTTTTTTTGCCGATCACAATATAGTGATTAATGTATATGCAAATAATGAAATAATATAATATCTAATAATGCTTATAACTTGCACAATCTGAAAGGATTTGTTAAAAATAACTTGCAGGAGCCTCATTTTCCAAATTACCCAAAGTAACCCACTGTGTTACTCATTCATTCCATGTTTTAATTGAATCATATTTGATGTCAGCGGAAAATGTTTGTGCCCTGATTTAGTCAAGTGTGGCTGCCCAGATATATTCCTGTCAGCTGAGCTTTTTCTTCCTCCATGGCTTTTGATGACGGCAGAGTTGTTTGATACTAAACCCTTTGCCGTTTATGTGAATGGGGAGAAAAAGCAGTTTGTAATAATGGAATGGCATTCATCAAATAATTGTGAGGGGAAACACTGCTGAATGATTTCGGAAAAGCCCAATGAATTCGGTCAGTCATCTTCATTATGTTGCCTTTAAGCTGTTGTTCTTGCCATGTTTGCACTTTTGTTCTGTTTTAATGGTCGGTCATGTTAAACAGTATTTCATCCTAGATTGTCATCATCTGAGTGTTATCCTGTAGCCCTGCGAGCAGTTTTCCTCAATAGGAAAATAACATTGTAAGTGGTCTGGGACGAAGACTAAATAAGAGCTTTAATAAAAAATACAAATGTGCTGAGCGGATGCTGCGTTGAGGTTCGTTCTCCGGCCGCTAGATGGCGCTGTGTCTTTTCTACAGAGGGGCGCCGTTGCCGGAGAGTCTAAGACGGAGAAGGCAGGAGGGAGTCCGGCTCACGGCCGCGGCCACGGAGCGGAGGGCGAGGCGGCGCGATCGCTGGCGCTGCGTGGGACAAACAGCAAAACACGCGGATCCCGAGCGCAGCCCCCCACCCCACCCCACCCACACGCACGCACACACACACACGCCTGCTGCCTGCGATTGATTTATACGTGTTTCCATGTACATTGTAATACCTTCTTATCAAACTTGCTGTCAGTACCTAGGAATTTCGGGAAACGGTGCTTAATTCGAAAGCTTCACGTTACCTGACTTGAGACGCTTGCATTCGACTGAATTCTCTCATAATAACCAATGTTCGAGGGCATTTAGTGTGCGTGTGTGCGCGCGTCGGTTTGACCTCTCCTGGTCCTCGGTCTCTTGCGGGTCTCCGTGCCCAGTTGTGTGCGGCGGCCGACGGGCGGCAGCGGGACGGCCAGTTCGCTTGAAAACTAATTAAACAAAATCGATATTTAATCACAGAGCACGACTGCGCTCCTCTGTACGAGAAGGAAGAGGGGAAGAAAAGCCAAACTGCACATCGATTCAAATGAGCCATGCACATATTTGTGTGTGTGTGTGTGTGTGTGAGAGAGAGATGAGTATTCTTTTATGTGACACCAGCCAGCAAGACCCTAAGAGGGACGCGGTGACACAAGCCACGGTCGCAGCGATTTGGTTCACGTTTTTCTCTTGCTGCTATTTTTTTAAATTTTCTTTCTACTCCTCTATGTGCACTTTTTTCCCTGTATTATTCATTTCTAAAAATCTACAATACCTCCCAATCCCATTTCTGTAGCATTTAAGCAAACATTTGTGATAAACCTCATATGGTTTTTTTTTAGATGACGAAGAGTGCATTTGTTTGTTTTTAACCGTGTAGTTCTTATGAGTAAAATAAATGTAAAGTTTAACCCTAAACATCGACATTTGTTTGCTGTGCGTGTGTGTCGCTGTCACACGTCGATTCCATCGTGGGCCTAGAACACAGTGTGTGTTAGCCGACCACACACACGCACACACAGAGAGGGAGCAAGAAGGAGAGAGCGAAAGATTCATATTTACACACTTCAGTGAAACGGCCCTTTATTGTGCTTCTGTTTTCACCCGGCGAAATGGAGGTCCGACCGCTTCTGTCTAGGATTTAATGCGTGAATCACAGTCTGGTTGCTGAGAAGCAGAAACACAGGTACAAAAAAAAAAATCACAGGTATTACTTTAGGGCTAAAATGCAAGACCACAGGTTGGGACTCCGTCTCAAACGCGCGCACACACACGCACTCAGACGCAAAGTTCATTTCCTTTGAAACATAAAAATAACCATCCGCCAACATTCTTCATCTCTTCTTTAAACAGCAAATCCGACACAATATGTGGAAACGGATAAAAATAAAGGCCGAAAATAACCGTGAATTTATAATAGAAAATGTTGAGCCGAACTAGTCCAACAAGCCCAAGTAAAGGGGGGTCACATTCATTTTTAGTATTAATATTGCATCTCCTAGCATCTGAACGGAGACGGTATTGTAATGTAAGTGTACCATAATATTTTATGTTACACTGTCATGTGTACACGTACTTGATCAGTTTATCACGGGGCTGATTATGGGCATATATAAAATATACATGCACTTTTTTTTAATGGATTTCACACTGCTCCAGTGCTGGATTCAGTATCTCTTTATAATGTCATAATACAATATATGGTATAATTCACATACAGGCAACATTCATGGGCAAATGGAGCAGTTAGACCTTCAATAAAACACCAGATTAATATGTCTATCAAGGATTTTAATAAGGCAAATATAATTACGGTTATTGGAAATTAATTTAAATAGGAACGTTAATTGGCACTGAAGCGAGATTTAACAATAGCCGCTGTCAAGTGTCGAATTACAGGATTTTGATGACCAAAAATGTTAATGGAAATACATATTTCACCCGTGCTGTCGCGTTCGGGAACGCGCAACGGCGGACTACGTGAAAGTGACAAACATTTTCTGATCAAGTTTTAAAATAAAACTCCGCGCAGCGTATGTGTGATACGGAACAAATGTCTTAATTTAATTAGAGGACAAATAAAAACGGCGAGGAGACAAGAGAAGGAGAGGAAGAAAGAACACCTGACAGGCTCGTGTGCGCGCTCGGGCTTCTGCTAGCAGAACTTTCCCTTAAGATGGATCGGAAGCCCTTCGCGCTTCGCAGCCGTGCGGCCCATTGGTGGCGAACCACCTTAAGAGGTGGCCTCGCCCCAGCCGCCGGGCAGCGACGCCCGCCATTGGCCAGGATCCTGTGCATGGAACTGATTGCGCGCACGCAAAACTTGTTGCTGGTTTTGTGAACGCGCCGGGCGCGCGCTGCCAAACGGAGCGCGGAGCGCGGTCTCTCGGCGTCTCGTTCTCGGCTGCAGCGGAGCGGGGACGAGCGCGGCGCGCGGGCGTGTGCATGTGCGGCCGCGGATGAGCAGCAGCAGCAGCAGCAGCAGCGAGGAAGCGCGCCGTGACGCCGGCTGGAGCGCCGGTGCTCGACTCGGCTGACTCTCGCGAGTTGCCCGCCGGACACGAAGCGGGGAAGAGCGGCTCCTCTGAAGGGGGCTGGAGGGAAAGAGACGATTCGCTCCTTCCGACGAGACTTTTGTTCCGTTTTCCGTCGTCATTTTTTGCGCACGCTTGTAATTGACTGACTATGGGGTCCTCGAAGGAGACCCGATGTCCATCGTGCAGGAACATTTGACAACGAGTTGGGATAATAAATACATTTTTGGAAAAAGCCCCCCAAATAATTTCCAGAGCCCCCGTGGTTTGTGCTACCTGTCATCGCAAGTCGAGCCGAGACCACCTTTTTTTTTCCTTTTTCTTTTTCCAACTTTTCGCAGAAAGGAAATGTTTTCAACAATACTTGGAAATACGGGATTGTACAGAATCGTATGTTTGTCAAGCCACTATTGTAAGTACCATTTTATCGCCGCCCTCAGAAGTTAGTTTAATTTAGCGCGTCAAGGAATACGGACTGCGCCCGTAGCGCGAGCGCCCGGGACGCCACAGGATATATTTCCTCACTTCGTCAGTTTCTCGGCGCACAGGCGCTTCGCAACATTTTTATTAACCCTAACCAACAATAATATTATTTTTACAGTTTTTTTTTTATTTTGCACCATTTTAGCAAGGACTTTTGTACTCAACCATTCACTAATCTCTGAAGAAATCATGTGAACTTTCGGTGTGGCTTTTTTTTTTTCCCTCCCCAAGTGACTATTACTTGTATAGTATTTTTGCTCGAACCTTAAACGGGATTGCATTAATCGATAGCTCGCTGCCGTCGCGCTTATTTATTTCGCCCGCCTCGCGTTTTGACACTCCAGTCGGTGCAGCCGCCTGCGCTCCCGCTTTGTTCCCGAGGCGCGGACGGAGGGAGCGCGCGCGCGCGCGCGCGCGCCGGAGCTTGGACTGAGGGTCAGGGAGCTGCGCAGCGGTCGCGCGCTGGCGGTCATGCGGGTTTGATCGCGGGGAAGTATGTTTGGGCTGGAACAGTTTGGTTCCCAGATTAACGGCAGAGTCTCCAGCCAAGGCGAGAGAAACCTAAACCAGTCTAGACTGAACATGAGTTCCCACTACAAGGGCCCCGGCTTCCACGCTGCTGGGCCTCCGGGACCTGTGGAACCGGGCATGGGCCCCATGAACGAGCCGCCTATGCTGGGGCTCAACATGAACATGAACGGAGAGCACTATGGGTACCATCCGAGGGGCCACTCGGACATGCACGGAGGGGGGCTTCAGCAGCAGCAGCAACAACCACCGCCCATGCACGGCTTCTTCAACAACCAGCAACCTCACCATGGCCACCCCCACGGCCACCACGCTCACCCCCATCAGCACCACCCGCACTTTGGAGGCACGTTCGGGGGCCCCGACCCCGGGCCTTCCTGCCTGCACGGGGGTCGGCTCATGGGCTACAATGGCAATGGAATGGCGCCTCCGCAAGGCTTCGCCGAGGGCTTTGATCCACTCGCCGAGGGCCAGGCTGGAGAGGGCTTTGCTCCGCAGCAGCAGCAGCAGCAGCAACAGCAGCAACAGCGATCGGGCAGCATGCCGGACTTCCAGCACCATGGACCTCCCAGCGGAAGCCATGCTGTGCCTGCCCCGTGTCTCCCTCTGGATCAGTCACCGAACCGGGCTGCTTCATTCCACGGTCTCCCTGCTGCCTCTTCCTCTGACAACCACAGCCTGGAGGCGCGTCGGCTGCCCACGCAGGGGGCCGTGGAGGGGTTAGAATATACCTACCCCAGCGAACCACCATCGGGCCATTTCGATGTGCCAGTGTTTTCCCCCTCTGAGTCAGAGTCTCAGCTCCCCCACTACGGTCCCGGGCGGCAGGTGAGTGGTGGCAGCTTCCCTGGCAACACTGCCATGTCTCGGGCACCTGGTATGCCGGGGGTCCCCAAGGCCCACCAGCCACCACAGCATGGGGTTTTCTTTGAGAGGTTTGGGAACGGACGGAAGATGTCCATGGGCATGGAGCCGGGTGTCGGTGCCAGGCACCCGCTGATGCAGCAGCAGCCGGCAGGCATGCTTGCCAGGCAGAATTCCTGCCCGCCGGCCCTGCCCCGGCCGCCCCAGTCCGACTCTGGCTCCTCGAATCCTGCCATGCCGGACGGCGGAGTCATGATACCTGGCCAACACAACCAGTTTGAGTATCCCATACATAGACTGGAGAACAGGAACCTACACCCGTACGGAGACCCCATGTTCAGTATGCAGCAGCAGCCTGGTCCCGCTCCTCCCCAGCAGCCCCCCAACCAGAGACTGCAACACTTTGACACTCCATATCTCAATGTGGCAAAGAGGCCAAGGTTCGAGTTCCCCACTGGCCACAATGGAGAGAACTGTAACAGCTGGAGTGGCAGCCTGCACAATCCAGAGAACCATCTATCTCCTTCTTCCTACCCGGGCCTCCCGGGGGACTTCACCCCCCCTGTCACAGACGGCTTCCCCCCTGGTCCCCCGCTCCAGCATGCCGGGCCGGAGCAGCAGTCGTTACAGCAGCGGCAGAACGCGGCCATGATGATCAAGCAGATGGCCTCCCGGAACCAGCAGCAGAGAATGAGACAGCCCAGCCTTCAGCAGTTGGGCCACCACGGAGATGTCGGTCAAAGTGGCATGGTGCATGGGGGGCAAGTGGGGAGCATGCCCCAGCCTGGGTTCGAAAGGGACAATGGGGGCAGAATGGCCAACTTCGAAGGCCAGAATGCTCATATGGCCCAGGAGAGCACCTGGTTCCCCGGACCACACCAACCAGGGGAAATGCTCTCGCGACGGATGGGAGGTGCGGCTGCGGTGGCCAGTGAGGTCGGCCCCCACGATATAGGGCTCCAGCAGGGCGGCCCCGGCATGATGTACCGGCCCGGTGTCAGTGGGATGGGCATGCAGGAGCCCATGAGGATGGCAGGGGATGGACATGTGCAGGCCCTGCATTCCCCTGGGATGCACCCGCAGTTTGGCAGCAACATAGGGAACCTCGGCCAAATGCAGTCCCCTGGCGGGGGTCATCCCAATGCGCCCTCAGACAGGCGGTCGGCCGACTTCACGGTGCCTCCGTTGGGGTCTCAGCCTGCCTTCCCGTACTCAGGCACAAGCCGTCAAGGGCAGCCTCACAGCAACCCTACAGGCGTGAATACCTCGCCAGGAAGCTACCCGGCCCAGCCAGAGTTCCCACCCAGCCAGCGGTCCTCGGTCAGCAAACTGGGGGCCCTCTCCCTGGGGAACTTCAGCAAAACCACCACCAAGGACAGCGTTTTCGGCCAGAGCTGCCTGGCGGCCCTCTCCACGGCCTGCCAGAACATGATCGCCAGCCTCGGAGCGCCCAACCTCAACGTAACGTTCAACAAGAAGAGCCAGAATGAGGGCAAGCGGAAGCTGAGTCAAACAGAGCAGGATGTTAATGGCGGCACCGCGAGTGCTGGAGCCAACACTGTGCCCGAGTACTTCCAGAGTGGCTCCTCTCAGAGCAGCCAGATGCCTAGTGCTGGGAATAGTAACAGCAAACCTGCGGGTCAAAGCCAGCCGGTGCAGGGGGAAGCCAGCGCCCTCTCCCCGAACTACAGCATGGACGCTACCCCAGGGAGTGAGGGGAAAGCGGCAACAGGGAGTGGGAGAGGGAGGGGGAGGAGAAAAAGGGACAGCGGGCATGTGAGCCCGGGGATTTTTTTCTCCTCTGACAGCAGCAACCCTGTTGTGAGTCCGGGCCAGCAGGGACAGCCTGCCGGCATGGTGGAGAGGGGAGGGGGCACACCCAGCGAGAAGCCCCTCACGTCACCCGCCTGGGGCAAGGGAGGCGACCTGCTACTGGCAGATCAGCCTGACCTCATGTCCTCCCTGGACAGTGGCATCCAGAGTGTGACAAAGTCTGATAGCAGCTCCCCGCATGTGGAGTTCCCAGACGAAGGTGCGGCTGCCGCGGGTGCCCACTATGGCAACGAGGATGAGGTTTCCTCCAGCTCTGACAACCACGGCGGCCCCAAGGCCAGCCGAAGCCCGCTAGTCAGCGGCTCACCTAAGCTGCAGAGGGGAGACCATGGACTGATGAACGGGCAGAAGCCCCTCGGCCTGGGAATGGTGAACCACACTACCTCTACCCCTGACAGCTACGGGCTGAGTGGCAGCGGGACCCACCCGAGTACACCTGGTGTGGAGCAGGTACGCACACCCACCAGCACCTCGGGCCAGGACGAGATCCACCCCCTGGAGATCCTGCAGGCGCAGATCCAGCTGCAGCGGCAGCAGTTCAGCATCTCCGAGGACCAGCCGCTGGCCATGAAGAACGGCAAGAAAGTGGACTGCCCGGGACAGAACGGGGACAGCGAGCTCTCCAGCTGCAGCCCAGACGGCGGCAAGGGCTCCGTCAGCACTATTGACCTTGACACCCTGATGGCAGAGCAGCATGCCACGTGGTATGTGCCCAGCGACAAGTCCTTGATGGACGGGTCAGAGGACGACAAGGCCATGACACTTTGGGAAAAGACGAAAGGCCAGAACAGCAACAAAGAAGGTAACCTGTTCACTCTTAGAAATGGGTGCGTGGTGAAATATGTCGTTGCGTGTGTCCGCTGCGTTACTCAGGACGGCTGTACGTCTCCATTTTGGCAAAGGGTGCCGGTGTGGTGAACTCATGCGAGGTAAAGCACACGCACACTCTGTTACCACTGCATGTTTCTGCCGTTCACAGGAGTCATTCGCCGTAGGGCCGGTCCAGTACAGTGTCAACACGTTGCTTCATCTGCAGGTCATTTAACAAGGTCCACATCATTCTAGAAACTTTTAAACAGTTTACATGAATCATTTATAAAATCAGCAACTTTCTGGATATTTATGCCTTTAAGCCTTTGTTGCAGTAGATGGCCGTTGGTGATCCACTTGACCTCACTCCTTCAAAGCCGCTTCTCTTATTTCCCAATGAAAACGCAAATTGCTTTTAGCTGCTGCTTGTGTACAGTTATCTTAGGTCATTTCCGGTCTGGTAAGATATGATTATTCTCGCAGGAGGGTTTACTGGCTTTACTCTATTTGTAAAGTCTATTTGTGGTGACGCGCAGACGTTCGAATGAGTGACTTTTCTCGCAGACGTAACTCTCGGCATCAGAAAAGAGAAAGGGGAAATACAGTAAATTAAATATAAAAATACACCTATCAGGAAAATAGGGTTTGTATCGATTAGCGCTAAAATGTGCACTGAAACGACTGCAGAGACGCACATTCTTGAAATAAACAGCTGCAGCGCTGTGTGGTGAAAGTGCGTCTGACCGGAGATGGTGGAATATTTTGTAATATTTCTATTTATTTTAGTATCTGTACAACGTGCTACGGGTTAGGAAAGTTTCAGAGGCAGAGCCAGGGAAAGTAAACATTCCTGCGCTCCTTTATCACGGTTTGCGGCGAGATAAATGTGTTTTTGAAGAGAGGCGTTTGGCACCGGGGGTCCCCGCTCCTGGGGGTCTGTTTGTTTTTCTCATTACGGCGCATCATCAGATTGGCCAAAATGGACTCATTTCAGATGGGGGAAGGGTAGGTCTGCGCCAAGGGATGGAGGTGGTGGTGGTGGTGGGGGGTCATCTCGCCTTTTAGTTACCGAGGTGGCCCGATGAAGGGGACTGTTAAAGCGGCCGCTCCGGAGTGAATCCTCGCAGCGCACGATTCCCCGCACATAGGAACAAACATTTACACACATACTTTATTATTATTATTATTATTATTGCTAATAATGCTGTTTAATATTAATATGTTTCTTAAAAATGAAGATTGCTAATTACAATGTTTATTGCTTCTTTCGAGAAATTGTGACATTTTTCAATTTGACAGTATACATATAACAGTAAAATATCTGATGAAAATGTACTTATTTTTTCTTCATTTTTAGAAAACAATTTCAAATTTGCGTCTTGAGCAGTGTAGCTATGTGCCGAGATTTACCTGACCACTGTGGTACAATTCCTACAACTGGTGCAGCTGGAGGACCGTGAGCAGTCGCTGACTGCCGGTGTGACTCAGACGGCGTGCGGTCTGCTGTCACTTCTCGCGTTTTACCATCGCTGTACAGTAAAACAACTTTTGTGGTAATGGTGAATGTTTGTCCAAAACGAACATTAAAGTGTGTCCGATCTGAGCGCGCGTGTAATAGGATTATAGCGCCGCACAGGCGCCGCTGCGCTCTCTCCGCGTCCATTGTTTCACTGCGGAGCAATAATAACGCAGTGGGGAAATAACTGATTAAGGGCCCGTTTTCCACACCGTTTAAAACGATGAACAGCGTTTATTTCATGTCGTTTTCAAGAGCGTAGTGACTAACGTGAAACATGCACGTGTTCGCCAGGATTTTAGGTAATAAAACACTGCGTATTTTGACAGGGAACCAATACATTTTTATATATTTCCGACATTTTGTTTGGGGGGAAAAAATAATACATATACTACTATGATTATTGCTTACCCCGGACTACTTCTAATATCAAGATTATATATATTTATATTAACTATTCAACATGAATAAAGTGCTGGGTTTACAGTTAATTACAGAACATTTTAGTTGAACTGAAATAACTCGATTTTCGGCAAACTAGTGTTGTGGCGCACACGGTTTTTCATTCAAAACGAGTCGCACGGCTTCGCGTGGGTGTCGCCGCGCTGTGGATTTTCCTCCCCGGTGTTTCCAGCCACAGGAGCCGAGACGTTCCCGCGCCTTTGTTCTGGTTAAGTGCGCGCTCGGGGATCGGGGTGCGGAGCCGCACTTGGCTAGAAAGCAGCGCACACGAACGCGGCCGCTTTTTTTCCGGCTGCCGGGGGCCCGCGACACCGTTTGTGTGGCTGTTTGCGGACGCGGCCTTTTGGCTCGGATGCTCCTTACGCCTCGCCTCGCCGCGCCGCGCCTGTGTCCGTGGCTCAGCGGTCGATCGATAGGGGATCCACGCAAATCATGGTCTCCCCCCCCACACACACTGCCTTCTCTCCGGGGGGCGCGCGCGCGCGCGCACACACGTCCACAAGCCTCGGAGTTAAGATCTCAGTCGCACACGCAGCGCAGACGCACGTGCGGGAGCGCGCAGTTGCACATTTCGGGGGATTCCACTTGTGCGAGTCTTAACGCGGATAGCGCATTGTGCGTTAAAATGATGCGATTTTCGCAGTGAGATCTTTCGCTTTGCTTTGTTTAACCGGAATTCTCTTGATGGACCGCAGTGGCAGTGGCTGGCTTGCGGAGATGATCGTAACCGCCTTTACAGTCGGATCAGACGAACTTACTGTATACCCTCCGGTGGGAGAAAACCACACGGAACGGCCCGGTTAGCGTAAACATTTTAGATTTCCACAAGGTAAAAGTGCGTCTTTTATAATTTTGCTATGACACGATGCACGCATAACCTTTCTGCCGGGCTTCATAGTTAGCGGAAGACCGAATATTCGAATTTATTTGATACGCGTTATTGCATCGCGCACGGACTTGTCATATTTACGGCTTTTTTTTTACGCAGTGATCGTCTTTTAAACAGCGGGCTATTCCTATGGTATCAGTACGATGCTTAGTGGTTATGAGGTCGGGTGGGATTCGAAACAGCACCCTTCAGCTTAAAAGGTACCAGCCCAACAAGCTTTTACGTGACTGGAGTATCGAAAGGAAACAGTTAAACGTGTGGTAACTCGGGTCATTCCAGGTGGAAATAGTTCTTATCAAAACGGTGTTTTGTGCCAAATGTTGCAGCAGCGACTGGTTGTGATTCATTATGTGGATGAATTTGTAATTGTTCGTCAGGTACAAATACAAGTGGGGAAACGCGTTTATTTTCCTCACCCGATACCCGAAATGCACCTGATAGACAAGGTGCTTCTGATTTTGTAGTAGTAGTAATAATAATAATAATAATAATAATAATAATAATATATTTGTACAAGTGCAAGAGTGCTTACTAGGTCGCAGGTAAAAATAAAGACACTGTTGCAGCGTTGAAACAAGCTCAGATCTGGTTATCTGGTTAACCAGATCTGATTATGATTATTTTATTGTAAAAGAAATTATATTTATAAAACACTCAATATGTATGTACAAATAAGTCCAGGCACTTTATCATCCTTTTTTTACTAAAGCATATTTTTAATTTCAATAATAGAAGTACATTACAAAACCTTGAGTCAAGTTGCATAATATTCTTATTAGACAATTTACTTTGTGCCTTTTTTTTCAGGTGAATTTAAATGTATGAATATTTATTTGCTGAACTCTGTGCTCAGTTGGATTGAACATTACAGTTTCACTGTTTTCTTCTGGCTTAATTATGTTGGTGAACCAACTTGGTGTAATAGTGTAGGTTACCTTGTGTTACCTGTAGAGGTGTAGCCTGGACACTACACTCAGATGAGGTGTTCGAGTCTCAGCAGGTGAATGGCCTTGTGCTTCATGGGCTAGCTTGGTGCTTTATAGGTGGCCAGTGTGTGGCTACCATAAGGGTACTCAGAGCTGGAAATGACCCCTCCTCAGAGGGCTCAAAATACAGTGCTTGCACCTCAGTGTTCTGAGAAATGCTGCACGTGGACAGCCGACCCAAATGCAGGTGGCAGGTAAATAGTGTTTATCGGTGTTTCATAGGGTGCAGGCTGATGCTGATGGCTGCTGTGTTAGAGGCCGGTACCACTGCCCTCTGCATCAAGCAACCAGCTGGCGTGCTAGGGACTGACGTGCACATGCTTGCTCACCTGTCCTTTTCTCCCAGTGCCTGTTGGCTTTGCCCTTGATGACTTTGATCTTGCAAGCTTGTGAGCTGCAAAAATTGAGCCTCCACTGGTCCTGCATTTTCACCTCCTGGCCTGGTGTTTTCGCTTGAGATTCACACATAAAGTTGTGGCATCAGACATCGAAACTGAGCCGCGGTTTCCCCGATGCACATTTGTACGAGACCCCTGGGCCATTGTATTACTGTTGTATTCCAAATAGAGGGGTCATAAGGCTTCATGAAGAATTTATACGGCATCCTCAGCGCCCCCTGGCAAGGGGATCCTGTGCTGGACAGCAGGACCTGGTTCTGAACACAGAACAGAGCAGAGAGGCGACTGCATTTCCTGCCAGAAAGGATATGCGATACTCTCTCGGCTGATTCCCATCGATCGTCCCAGACAATTGGACCGAGGCATGTGCGCGACTTATTTATGAGTGTAAATTAGGTTGGAGAACCTCAGCGAGTCACTGTAAACGGTCCTCAAGGGCCTGTTAAGACTGCTCCACAGTGCAAGGAGATGGGCTGCTACCCTCTGTATAGTCGCCAGCATGCAGATTTTCTTTTTCTTACTCCTTGGGAGCAGTAAGTTGGGCCGATGACTTAATGTGCGAGTTGGATGGCTCGGAAGGAGAAATAAAATTATGATTAAAGATATACAGTATTTATAATATATTCTTAATGTATAACAAATTTGGTAAAGCATCTATTAAGATTTGGAGTAGAAATAGATTCTAATAACTGTCCTGATCTGGTGCTGTCTTTCTAAGTTCAAACAATTGAAGCACTATTTTGTTCCTCTCTCAGCTTGGTTTTCAGGCCGTTTTATACCTGAGTTTGTTGCTTTTCAGCACTCTGCTTTATGTGCATTCCACTTGGCCTGTTTTCTTCAAGTACAGCTTATCTCCCAAGTTCTGCTCAGTTGTTGGGCCATCACCGGAGAGGGATTAGGCACCTGAAGGCGAGCAGTACTTGCGGGGCTCCATTCCAGGCCAGAGCTGAACATTGTCAACTGTCTCATTCGGTGTTGTTGGTTTCAGTTTGCCACCTCTCTGTCTCCATCTCTCCTTCTTTGTCTCTCAGTCCTGAGGCATGACCAGGCTTGACTAGCGTGCTTGTGCAGCCCTTGGCCATGATTCAGCTGTTTGTGTTGTCTGTTTTGTACTGGCAGGACCTTTCTGTGCCGCTCCTTTCCCCCTGTTGGTGTGGTCCATTCCCCCATCTGCTGTGAGGGCTTGTGTATGTGCATGCATGTGTTTTAAACCGTACTGCTCAACTCCAGCGCGAGAGGCTCCGAGAGGCTCCGAGAGGCCTGGTAAAGTGCCTGTAGATTCTGCGCTGCCTGTGCCAGGGGCTGGGGGTAATCTTGGTACCTAAACACTCTGATTAGGAAACAGTTTAATGGAATTCAGCAGGTGTTATTGAGCAGCGCCCACAGCCCCCACTTTGCGAGAGCTACACCGCAACCGGCCGCACGCTTTCGCCAATCTATTAAAATCACATTTGTTCTATTGACGTTTCTCGTGTGACAACTTGTAAGGCGCGTTAGTAGTTTTGATTTCGCTTTTTTTTTTTACTTTTTTTTTCTCGAGCAAAAAAAAAAAAAACGATTTGAATGACACTTTCTGAATTAAAAAACAGCTTGGGGCGCCTCGTGTTCCAGATCCATCATGGCAGCATGCTTGGTATCGACTTCCTCTGTAATGTAGCACATGCTTCCACATGCCCCGTGCAGCAAGAATAGAAATGTTTATTAGATATAATCTAAGTAATTAGCGCAGGTAATTTTGTGCCAAAGCTGCCAGAGGTGCCTCCTCCTGAGAAATGAATGGAAGGGAAGGCCGCAGTTGCAGCGTTGTCGATGTGAGACTTTGCACAGCTGCGCTGCTTCTGCTCGAATGTCCAGTTCTGCAGGGAAACACATGTTATTCAGTCATTTTGGCTCTTGTCTTATTTTTTCTTTTTTTGTAGCTTTTTTCATTTTAACTTCTCAGTTTCTCTTTCAATTTTTACCTGGAAAATGGCAGTTTTTTTTTTTTTTAACATAAACACGCATAGGCTTGTACACAAATGCACATGAAAGCAAACATGGGTTTACATTATCTTGTGTTCCACCAGTGTGCTTTTTTTTTTTACCCCTTTAACTCAATGAAAGTTCCTTTGTGGTGGCTGCCAAAGCGAAGGCTATAGGATAGTTTGGAGTAAAAGGGGTTTTATGGCGGCTTGCTGTTTCTCTGCACTGGGAAACTCGATAAGGCAGCATTTGTCTGCCACACCAAACACAACATGCGATTTATTGCCATTTATCCCAGCTTTTGGCTCTGTAGCTACTGAATGGCACATTTATGGCACAGTTTGCCTTCTCATTAAAGGAGAAAGAAACAGTACGTGACGGGTGTGTGGTGGGGTGAGTGTAACCGCAGTGGCTCTCTGTGTGAAGGACTGCAGGTCTTCCTGTGCTCATGGGACGTAACCTTTGCGTAAGGAAAGGAATGAGGTGTAATCTTAGGAAATGGCCGCAAGACAAAAACACCGTTAAACAAGTCGGGGCCTTTTTCTTTAAGCTCGTATCCCATTAGAATTTGCTTTGCCTTGCGCTGGAAAGAAGTGGTGTTTTTTGGGATGATTTCTGACGCACGGGCTGTCTGGCGACTGTGGCAGCATCAGCGGGCGCATTAAGGGTGTGAGGAGGTGACTTAAGCAGGGAAATCAAAGGATGAGCTACGTGTCACGCCAGCACTCACTGGATTTTGTCGTCTGAAAACAGTCCCCCCCCGCTCATCTTGAAGTGTGCTACAAAAAAAGGAACTTGTCTCAGCACGTGTTGAATTTTCCCCTCAGATTTTGCCTGCAGTGGAAATCCGTGATTGTCATGGTGGTGTGCCGGTGGGGGCTGGGGTCCAAAGCCTTTGGGTTGATATATGTGACACACACCCCTCCTGCCTCTGCTGCAATAGGCTGGCTGTAGAGCTGAACTATGGCGTGTTACACTCGCGTCTTTTCTTGAACGTGCTTCCCGGAGTCAGGTGCCTCAGTCCAAGTGCCTTTTCCACGCAGTTATCTCCTCTCCCCGCCGTCTTTCTGTGAAAATCAATCTCGATCCAGGGTGCGGCGTGCGGTATGGGTGCCTGCGTGGCTGAGCTGAGTCTCCACCGACAGCGCGTGACTCGCAGTGTACAGGTAGTCATCGGGTGTCTCTTTCTAATTCACTTTGAAAAATTGACAAACAAGTTATGACATTACAGACGCTTCTCCTGGGAGGGAGAGAGAAACTCTTTTTGAGAGGAACAGCTGAGGTTTGGTTCTGTTGCTGAGCAGTACGCTGGTGGATGTCATTTTTAACGGCAGCCCAAAAATAGACTCCCTTTCATTTTCATTCTGTTTTTTCCCCCTCCTTTTGTCATCTGTTTCTTCTTTCATGTACAGCTTGTCGTTTTGTGGATAGATATAAAAGTTGATAATGTCAATAACAGCATTTATAGCTATAGTTCATAATGGTGCCTAAGTGCTGCTATAAATACCGCTTAAGGATAATAATGGAGATGATCTTAAATAACACTCAGGAATTAGTACTCAAGCCTGACTTGATTCTTAGCCCTGATAAGATTTAAGGTTGGAGTACATGATCACTTAAAAGATGTTATTTACAGCTGCGGCTCAGTGTCTCGAGATCACCCCCTAGTCCCAAAAAATGGCCCTTTGCACATGAGACCCAGAAAATTTCTGATTTGCTCCTTTGTGGGGTGAACAGTTATTAAGCAGTCAAGATCTTTAGGTTTACAAAAAAAAAAAAAAGAGGACCGTTATATCACTGGTGCTGAAGGCTGCTCCTGGATGAGTTTTTGATTTATGTGATGAGCACTAAATCTCTTCCTCCTTTGTGATGTGTAAACCAGTTCCCAATAAGTGTCTTAAATGGTGCTCTCTGAGCAGCGGCAGCAGCCCAGTGGGGAGGGTGGAGGAGGCATGAAAACACGAGTGTGTGTGCGTGTGTGCATGCGCGTGCGCGTGTATAAGTGTGGGTGCACACACTTCTGTATCTGAGGTTTATTTTAAAATTGAACTTTTTAATATGGCTAATATCCCCAATGAAATGCAGTGCCTGTCTGCAGTTTAAGAAAGGCTGTTCTGTATATTGGTCCTGGTCTGTGCTCTTTTTAAACTTTAAATGCGCATTAAGATCTGGCTCCGAAGCCAGTGGTTATGGGCACAGTTTTAATATAGCATACCTATATAATTGGCAACACGTAGTTACACATTGTATATTTCTTACTCATTAACGTTCCAGTTGGTTTTTTTATGGTTGTATGTTGGCAGTAGCTCTCAGAGGCTCTCCGTTGTGGTGGCATGATGCACCGCTTGTCGTTCTGGGTATTTTGGGTTCCAAAAGATTCAGGAAGAAGGTGTGCGCTTGCTAAGCTTGGTTACAGCCTGGCCTTCACTTGGGTGGTTGTGGCGATCATGCCAGATTTCCTCACGGCCTGGGCCCCAGCTGTTCTCATTTAACCGTAGGTACACCACCTTTCCTCTGGCCTGAAGATCCTCATTGTGCTTGCGTTTTTCTTCACTCCTCAGTCCTTCGTTTCCAACCTGACGGTTGCCTGTTGCGAAAATCCATAGACATGCCCGCACATGAACGTTATTACTCCGATAAGTCAAATTTGCACAATAATTAAATATTTTAGCCACTGTTGACAAAGCAAGCAAACAGAGGTGGCAGCTTGGCCATGGTGGTCTCACATGCCAGAGAGGAAGGGGTTAAAGGTGTATGAGTACAGAGCACAGACAGCTGGGAAAAAAGGAGGGCAACAGGGCGTCATTGTGGATGCTGGAGCCTGGGAACCGGAGGGCCAGTGTGAGCGAGAGGGGCACTCGGGCAGAAAGACCAGTTGTCCTGGTCACAGGGAGCCAGAGCGTCTCCAGCGGGGGGGAAAGGGAGCGGGACAACAGCCCCCACACACCACACACCGCTGGCTGCTCCGGTCTACCATTGTTGTCTCAGTAGTTTTCATAATTTTATAGTTTTTTAAAATTAATTTATCATTGAATATCTGTATATATTTATTATTGCTTTCTTTTTTCTATCTTCAATAGGTTTTTAAATTAGCATATACAAATTTGCCATCAATCATTAAACAAGGAACTCCTTCAGTGCTCTGATGTCTTAAGCACTTATTTACCCATTCGCCCTGCTTTAATTTGCCACAAATGACGGTGCTGCATGAAAATTGTGCAAAAATGAATGGCACCGTGCCAGCAGCCGGCGCCAGCACGCAGCTCCTTGGTGAAAACTGCTGCAGGAGGCAGTCCCACGCAAGCCGACCAGAGGGACAGGAGTGAGACAAGCGCCCAGCCAAATGCTGGCAGCAAATGGACGAGTGTGCGCACATGTATGTGTTTGAGGCAACTGCCAGGCTAGCAGGTACTTGGTACTTTCCCAGTACAGAAAGAGACTGTGCTCTATAGTAATGGGGGAAATTGTCGAATAACCACATATAAGAAATATTATTTTAAAAATTTCTGTAGCTTTTAAGGAGATCTGCATATTTTTCTGCCATAGAAACATCAGTACTGTTTTGCAGAACCATTTTATGGCCAATTATTATTTTCAGCAGTGATTAAATGGTGTTTTTCCAAGTGTACTTAGATTTATGGGATCTTCCTGCATCCTGAGACATGACTTGTACGAGTTATCATTTACATCCGCCCACTTTATTTCACTTCTCCATTTCTCACCTTGTGCTGCAAAGCTTCAAATAACCCTAAGTTTTGTTCAGCTGTCAGACTTTTTTATCCTTATGAAAATAAAGCTAATCCAAAATGAACAAATGAATTAATATGTGTAGCTGTGAAAGAACTAGAATCATTTATGTTTGTCCCCTGGAATGTGTGTAGAAGTGTAAATTGTCTAGACAGCATAGTTAGCACTGTGGTTTGTGGCCAGTGGTCAGGGGACAGTTCCAGGAAACTGTCTACCTGTCTGGTCTGGTGAACTGGGAAGGGAGGACACCCCCCCTGCCCTGGGGGAAACCTCCCGAGGTGTGAACTGGCAATTTATTGTTAGTGCTGTATTTCTCACCTGTTCCTATCTGGCTGTTGCGGTGGGGAGGTGGCCCATTTGGGAAACATAGAGCTGGTGAAGGAATACCTTTGGACATTCAGGATCCTGGCCTCTCTTTGCTGATTTGGAGCGGACTGGGCCACATTTCCAAAGAGCACATGTAGGCTACACAGGTTGCCTTGGTGCAAAGAAGGTACAAGAGGGTGGACAGGACAGCATGAGGCGCTTCCCAGAATGGCAGCTCACACACCTTCATAGTTGCTATCCCTTAGGTTGTGCGGTCATTGGCCAAGAACACATATATACATTTTGATAAATCCCTTAATAGCTAAACCCCCTATTGGGGATGCCAGGTTAACACTGTATCCACTGTACTTTTACCAAGAATGTTGTCTATAAAAAACACAAAAGAAAAGAAAAATAAAATTCCTCTGAAAGAAAATGGAAATATTTGGACTGAAGGCCTGGGTGAATTATTAGTGGAATTTGTCAGAGGGATTTTCCCTCCCATCACCGTATTGCAGAGAAGCAGCTAAAATGGAGTGGATTGTTATAAAGCAGTGTTGGAGGCACAATACTCTATTAAGAACATGTTCATTATCTTTGCTCTTCAGAAAATATAATTTGCTTTTATTAAGTAATGCTTAGCTAATTAACCTATTGAAAGTATTTGCAATTGTCTTTCGTATCTGTTTGCATTTTACATTTTGATAAAGCTTTGGAAATTCTTTGTTGGCTTTGTTAGCATTTGGAGTGAATCGGGAAATTATATGAGGAAAGGAGAGCTTTCTCCCTGAAAGATGGAGCTTTTTGCCAGTAGAAAGGGAAACAAATTAATTCAAGAAAGCATAGGTGACAGGAAACAAAATGAGGGTGTAGTTTAATTTAAAGGTGCATTTTAAAGTGCATGAATCTTGTTTCAAGATCGTTGCTAAATCTGATAGATTTTGTTGTCATAAATTTTACATTTCAATTTACTTTTGTGTGTGTGGAAGAGATAGAGTCAGAAAAAGAGGGGAGCTTCAGGCTCTGTGTGTGTGTGTGTGTGTGTGTGTGTGTGTGTGTGTGTGAGAGAGAGAGAGAGCGAGAGAGAGAGAAAGAGAGTCTGGGCTGCATGTGTGCCCCAGGGTTTTGGGCCATACAATGAGTGACAGCAGACGGTTCGGGACCATGGCAGTGGTGGCTGTTGTCAGATTGCCTGTGTGTCAGCGGAAGAGAGACCAACGCTTGGCTGCCTATCCAGGCCGCTGTGCTGCCCGCTGTGCCCAGCCTCCGTGGGTGAGCGCTGTGGCTCGGGCCTGACAGCATGAGTGTTGGTATCGTGAAGGTGTAAGGCAGAGCCCTCTGGCCAAACGCCGCCTCTCTTTGCCACCAATCGCTGTGGCTTTCTCTGTCCCCAGCCCATGCTTCCCCTCCCCCTTTTGTCTTCTCTTTCCTCGGGCGCTCCGGGGGGCGGGGGTGGCAGTGTAGGCTGTGACAGTAGGCCTGACCTTTTGCCGGATCCTCCCCACTTTTCCATTCCAATGGTCACGGCCTAGACAGGCTCCGGGGCAAGGCTGCTTCGCCTGCCTCCGGTCCGCTTTCCCCTGCTACATGTTGTTAGCACAATGCTATGGCTGCCACCTGACAGCGCCTGCCAGGTTGTGGAGAGAGGAAGAGGTGCTGAGAGGAAGAAGCCATGGGGTAGGGAACCCCTGTAAGGAGCCAGACCGCCTATTGAGGTCAGGACCGCGTTTGGTTAGACAGTAAGAAGAAAGTGGCCCAAGGGTTGGTGGTGATGCCGGAGGCAACAGTGTGAGAGTTCACAAGGATTCTTCTTGAAGACCTCAATATTTGGCTGTCAGCACGAAAACCAGAGGTGCTGCAGTTAAAGTGCCGACACTGATATTGATAGGGTAGCTCCAGCGTAGAGGGCTGCCACCTCACGCCATCACCACCGGCCTGCTTTACTTCCTCTCTGTCACGAGGGATGGACCGTGACAGTATGTACTTTTACATATAGTTTAGGCTAGCACTTTTTCCTCTTCACTCTTCTTCTGGCTTCACTGGAGATGGGCTGGGTATTAATTTTCGGTTTGACAGAAGCAATTTTGCCCCAGAGTCTGGATGTTCATCAAATAGATCTCAGTTACCTTGCCGTGCTCTGCGCTTGGAGAGGCTGTTTGACGCAGGATGCAGCTTCTGCAACAGCTCTGGTTGCCCCCCTGTGACACCAGGTCAAGAACACAACAGAGCTATTTCACTTCCATCTCAGAACAGAGGGGTTGGAGGTGAGTCTCCTTAGTGCCCTTTTAACCTGCTGGCCAGAGGTCACGGCTTTGTGGGTCACCGGGTGTGAATGCACTTTTTTTGTGTTCAGAAGTCATTCCAGGGGCACCCGTTTACAGTGGCCTTTTTGATAATCCACCTTGCGTTAGAGTCAAGGTGCCCTTGGGGGTGGGGGGTGGTCCAATGCGTCCACCGTGTCCTTACGTTTCAGGCCTAGGCTTGCCCACAGGTTGCGAGAACTCAGTTTGAGTGACCGATTGCCAGTATTGGCCTGTAGTCGTCAGTGGGGTTACCCAGAGAGACCATCATTGTCTTTCTTCTGCTACAACCAGGCTGGTCCACCATTTTCTGAAGAATCTGAACGAGTACGGATCTATTCTCCTGCAATGCACTGTTATTACGAGAAGAATTATTGTGAATGCAGACGAATGAAGATGGTTTCAGTGATTGGGGCCATCCAGTGATGAGTGTTTGTTTGTACTGCAGATACTTTGAAAGAGTAGTGTACCCCATGTTAATTCCACTCACATTTGGCTTTGCTTTAGGAAACTGTGTTACTGCTCACCCCCCCCCTCCCCGCCCCCCCCGGGTGGTGTTTTTGAGTGTATTTGCAATTATCATGTTGATTACTGTAGACATCTTCCATTAATTGGTTTGCTTTTTATTTTCCCTGCAGCTCCAGTTAGTTCCTTAGCAGACAGTGTTGTCCCCAGACATACATTACAATTTATTTTACACTCACTTGTGTAGCCGCTTGTACAGCAGGGGTGATAAACTCCAGTGCAACAAGTTCCACAATGCGTTTTAATTAGCTCCTTAAATACACCTGAAATGCCCGAGGTGAAACAGCATGCTTATGCCAATGTTAATATGCCAGTTAAGAGCATAAGGAGAGTAAAGTCTTTAAAGAAGGGAAATGTGCATCCCTAAATAAGGGTTATATACCCTGTTCAAAGGTACAACACAAGACTTACCGTGTTTCTTTCTCTGTGTTTCTGCCCAGGTGCCGACTTGTCACAGACCAAGGGTGGCGCTGGGACCCCAGGGGCTGCTGGGAACCATCTGCAGTGCCTCTCGGTGCACTGCACAGATGAGCTGGGCGACACAAAGGCCCGCGGGGGGCCCGTCCCTTCCTGGCGCTCGCTACACTCGGACATCTCCAACCGCTTTGGCACCTTCGTGGCGGCCCTCACCTGAGGTGGCAGCGGCACCCATAACCATGGCGACCGCGATGAGGGAGAGGTGCGCTCCGATCCCGGAATCCCGGTCGGGTGGGACACACAAACACACCTGTGTACAGCAAGGCAGGCGGGGTTTGTCTGCCAGCCCAGCCGCACTCACACCTGGAAAACCTCAACTTGATATTTTTTATTTTTGTTTTTTTTATTAAGAGAACAAGCAAACAGGATAGACGTGGGGTCTGGAGGGGTTCTAGCAAGAGCAATGAATAAAGTATCTCTGGTTGTATTGTACCAGTGTTGAGCTTTTCTCTGTGGTTTTCACAGCATGATTTGATTTTTAAATACGATTTTATTATGACTATGAGCATCGTGCTTTGAAACCCAGCCGACTTTGCCACAGCCACGCCACAGCGCGTCCTTATTTGCATGGTGATGTCACACAGCGGTAATCCCTGCTAATGTTAGCTCTCACTTACAAAGCCATTGCTGTCCAGCTGGTCGCTCCTCCCCTCTTGCTCCCCTAATGCTACCTCCCACAGGGGCAGGGGCAGTGCAGATCTGACGGAACCCCAGCAGCACGCAGGGCTTTTAGGAGGGCTTGGCTGACAGTGGGTTGCTGGGGCCTGATTGAATGTGGGGTGGGGCACACCAGTGAGCCCCCGGCAGACCCCACTGTCCACTAAACCCTCGAAGGACCATGGAAATATGACACTGAGATGCAGTCTAACATGAGCGTGAACGTGGCCTTTGGGCAGTTGGCACAGTCCTCAGGGAGGGTGCAGGAAAACCTAGTGGAGACTTGAGCTCGCCTCGATCCAGCTCTGTGGGAGTGCCCCTCTCTGAGCTGTATGGAAATACAGCCCACCCATCCGCCATCCACTGTTAACATCCCCTCCTGTCCAGTTTACCTGCGGCTTTCCTCATTCCCCAAAGCCATGTTCCCCACTCGTTTACATTCAGACGCCCAGCATCCACAATATTTTCTTTTTTCCCCATCGACAGAAAAAGGTCCAGCACTGATATACTGTACTTCCAGTGGAGAATAGGTGGGTGGGAAGGGTTTATAAAAAAAGGAAATTAAAGAGTATTGGTATTGCACATGTAAAATAAGAGAAACTTTGCTGTGTGTTAGGCAATCTTGTAATCTTTAAATAAATCTTCAGTTTAATTTGATCTTTGGAACAATAGATGGAGGACTGTGATGACAACTCGACAAGTTTTTCTTTTTTTTTTTAATATGTAAAGTGCAGTCTTCTGTTTTCCTGCATATTGTATATATCTGTATATGTTTTATTGAGCAACTAAATAACAATAAATATGATGTTAATGGTGTGCTCTGTCTGGAGTGTTTGTTAAATATACAGTGAATCTATAGTGTAAATACATACATGTGGCTTTATCCTGTACTGATTGCTTATGCATTTTTTTCAAATATTCACTATACTTGTAACATTTAAATTTTACTATATTAAAAATTTTAAATAACGATTTTACAAATCCATATACAGTAGCAAGCATGATCTTAATATTTTTCTCAGGCTCCCCTCATCCTACTTTGTTTCAGAAAAATCGATTTATCTCTATCAAGTAGAAGTAAAGTTTTGCCATCTGTCCTGTGACATTAGGGCAGGTTAGGATTGGGCTCTTCAGGTTTGTCTCTCCCAGGTTTTTGCCATCTCATCAGATCCACCCCTTTATCTGTAGTCTGCTTGAACAGTTACCACTGATCAGCGCGTGGATCCTGAGCAACTCCTTCTGCAGCTCTCAGTAGAGTCCACTAACAGGATGCTGACACTGCTGTGTGTGTATGTGTGTGGGGTCCATCCTCAGGACACAGTAAGTCTCACTGCATTCCCATCCACTGGCAGTTGTGCCGACAGCAACTTCTACAGCAGGGAAAAACTGATCTTTCAGATGTGGAGCGTCATGGAACAAACATAGCAGAACTGGGTTAAACAAGCAGTCTCCTTCCACCACGTGCGTAATCCACTAGGGGTGGTCGTGTCCAAAGGTGAAGCCAAGCCCCAGGACTGTTGCTGTACCCTTGAGAAAAAGCACTCTGTTTTTCACTGACTATCCAAATGGGTAAAATGTGGGACTTGGAAAAGGACAGGAGGTGAAGTGTGGTTAAAGTCAGTTTGCAGTTCACTTTGGACAAAACACAAGCAATAGGTTAAACACCCGAGTCACCATCAGATCCCGGTACTTCAGTTAAACTGCGGCGTAGTCTCCTCATCCGCAACCATGTAAGAAACCCTTTGAGAAGTCAATGAAGGGTTTGTAGAGATTGTGATAATGTGCCTGGTTTTCGCACACCGATACCATAGATCTCCTGGAGAAATTATTTTAAACTAATCCTTGGATTATCCCGGTTGGACATACCAGCATCAAGCAGGACCAGCTGGACCAGCCTGACTCCATAACAAATACTTCTAAATTTGATCGGTTTCTCTGGACCGTGCTCAAAGAGCACAAAAGGTAAACAGCACATCTCATCTCTCATCTGTGATAAGATGCACTTTCAGGTGTGGATGTTATCACTGTGTCTGTCTTTCTTTAAGGCCTCCTTCACCCAGCCAGCATGCCAAGAGGCTGATACAAGGAAGAGGCCGGACTGCTACCCACAAATCATCAGTTTGTTCAGCCTCTTCTCCCAAAATGTTGGTATTGCCTTACATAATGCCTTCGTACGTCATATCCAAATGTGTTGAACTGTGCTGTCAAATTGTGACAAATGAGAGCAAAGTGTCTTGCTTAAAAGTTGTTAAAAAACTCTTTTGTTGATAAAAACGATAGGAAGTGATTATCCCAACTGCATGTCACAGTATGCACTGATTTACCAAAAGCCTTCTGGGAAAAATAACCATGTGCTTCTTGGCATGTTTGTGTGTGTGTGTGTGTGTGTGTGGGGGGGGGGGTCCTGATTTTTATTTATGTCCAGCATTCTCATGATATGAAGTAGTCACACACGGTCACTGCAATGTTGATAGAACATCAGGGCAATGCCAGGAGAAGGTTAGACGCTGGCTGGGAACCATTACTCTCCTCAGTATTCCAGAATCCAAAGAATAACAAAACTAATACTAACAAACGTCTGATGAGAGCCTCGGGCGCAGCCAGGGAAAGGCGTCTGCAAAACTTTCCCTCTCGTACGACTCGCACTAATGCTGGGCCCTGCTTTACACACTGAATGCCTATAAATACATCTTGTATTTGTTTAAAGCCGATATGCATCTTTGGGAAAATACCGCAGTGTTGATTTAAGTCCTTCCTCCCTGACGCTTAAACCCCTCAATGGTCGCGTAGTGAATGCGGCCCCTCTGCGCCTTTTTCCCAAGCAGCAAGGGTGCAGAGAGGGGCTGAATGGGACCCCCATCCCCTGGGGCCCTCCACAGCAGTCTGATTATTAAGGTATTCCTTTCGTGGAGCCATAGTGCTGAAGGATGCTGGGTAATAACGCGCCGTGTTGTGCCGCATTTGGGCCACTAAATCTCCAGCAAGGAGCAATGGTACCGTTTGTGCGCGAAAAAGTTGAAAGAAAAAGGAGAGCTGGTAGCAGCGTGTGTGATGGGGGAGGAGGTTCGAGTTAGCAGAGAGGTTTGGAATTCTTCCAGACGGTGTCTTTGCTGTCAAAAAACTACTGTGTAAATGTGCTCTTTGTGCTGTGTGCTATTGTTTAATGAGCATTGTGCTCTTTCACTGGGGGGCAGGAGGCTGGGGGAGGTGCACTGGAGGTGGGGGGAGTGTTTCGAAAGGAAGAATGCTAAAGGTTTTGGTTGGAACCGATCAGGGAGGGGAACCAATGTATTGGTGGGCCCGTCCCTGCTGTGTCTCTCCCATCAGTCCCCAGATGGACAGGAGTACTGCCTGAGCATGCGGGTTTGGGCCGGGGATGGCTTTAGTGTGCGCTGAGCTCTAATGGAGGTATGTGATGTTTCCTGAGAAGAGAGAGCGAAACACGCATGTCAGTCACAGATCACACCTGTAACATCAAACCAGATCCAGCTGGAAACTGTTAGAGGATAAAGCCTCAAAGCCCACCTTCAGCTAACCTTGAGTTTTCACATATTTAACAGTTTTGCCAGAAATGATTCTATATCTTCTGCTTCTTGAATTTCTGAAGACCCCTTCTCAGCCACATTGCAGGGAAATTTTGTACTAGTCCACATCTATTAAGGGCAAAAATGTTTTTTTAATATTAAGTTGTGTCCCTCAGTTAAGCCATCACAGAGGGTCAGGGAAGGTTCTGCTCATGACCTTACAGGTGACCTATCCAGATTTTCGGAAATGTGGATTCTGTTTCTCAGACACAAATTAAAGATTTTTAATATTGTGGTGGTCTTCTAGAAATGCAAAAATAACCGCATTTTTACATAGCAACTACTGGAGAGTTCCCAGTGAGTCAATATTCAGTAATAAATGTCTTTCTTTTTAATTTTTTGCATATTTACCCTTAAAACATTAATATTAACTGCCTCTTATTTCTTGATATTTTAACATGAATCACATTTAACATGAGGTATCGTAGTATTTTACGTTATTATTTATTTACAAAACATGTCTAGTTAGTGTTTAAGCATCTTCTACTGCTTGTTATAAGCTGATATGTGCATAGATACCTGTGGTGAATCTCCGTTTTGGGAGTGACAAATATGGATTATTGGAGTCCCGTGGGAGCCTGCGGTTGCACCTTTGACCAGTGTACTTAACCTGAACTGCATCGATGAAAAGTTCAGCTCTTAAATGAGTGGTGGGAAATGGTGAGCTGTGCAAGCTGCTTAACTGAGAAGCATTTACTTAGTGACTAAAACAAATTAAAATAAAGTAACATGAACAAATCTCAGCATTTTCGTTGTCCCCCTGTTTTGTCCAAGAGGAATTTCCACCCACCGAGGTTGAAGGGCACCATTGCAAGTGCTGACTCTGCCCTGTAGAAATGTGGGCTCATTCTACCTTAACCGTGTATCACATTTTAGCACTGGGCTAAGTCCTCTGAAACTGCTCCATCTCAGCTGTTCAGCCTCCACTGTGCATATAAAACACTCTCAGAGCAACTGCATGGGAACAGGGGAATAGAGCATCCTCTAGCTGGCTGGTGCCACTGGGTTTCACTGAAGCACTGTGCCCAAAAGATTGATCCCACGCGGTCGGGACCCAGCTGGAGTCTATGCTGTCTGGGGAAAATGGGAGCGCAGTTTCCCTCAACCCATAAGAGACATAAAGAGGAACTTTGCCGCAAATGGTGCGGCCCACTGGCCAGCTCTGTGTTTGTAAAGAGCCCGTGGGGAATTGCCCAGCGTCGCAACCGGTGTGACAGAGTGGGTGCCGTGCTGCAGCCTGGCCTGGTTGTGTCTGTGGGAAGCAGGGGGGTGCGTCCCCTGCCATTAATCACAGGGCTGTTACCGTACGGCACGGACACCTGCCAAGTCACACTTGTTTACCTCCAAGACGACGTCCTGCTTGCTGCGTTCCTGTTGCTCCTTCGTAGGAAAAGGCTGGCCTGTAATGTCCCCCCGGATGACCTTCCTCGCCTCTCGGAAACTGTATTCCACCTGCAAGATGAGGCCGCAGATGCTCTGTTAAGAAGCCGGAACGTTGGCGGTCCAAGTCCCCGGAAGGAGCCTTCCATTGTACATTTGGACATGAAACTTAACCTGAACTGGTGGAGCTGCAGGAAAAGGTAAAACCGTCACACTGATGGTGTTTCTTTATTTAGCAAACGTGTGATAACTTAGTTACAGCAATAGTTTTATTAGTAATAATAGTAATGGTAAAATTTGTGATAATAATAATCATCATTGTGTTAAAGCAGAGCACCATATTAACCTTTTTAATGGAGGATCGTGCACCAGTACTGGTCAGCGGTAAATGTGAAGAATAAAACTGTCTGTAGTGAGGCAGAACCCCGGAACCCCACCCCCCAGGGAGCAGGTGTTGCAGGAAGACCCAGAATGCCCTTCTGTTCACAGGTTCACCTTTTGTTTCCTAGGGGAAATGCCTTCCTCTCCGTGCCTATTAGGGTCTGAGGCTTTCCCATTTTGAAGGGCTGACCCCCCCCAGTCAGAAAAGGGACCAGAGTGCTGGGAGGGAAGGGGGAGGCGTGGAGGGGAGAGTGTGGCATGGTGGGATGCTGTAGTGAAAAGCCCTCAAGGCATGAACTAGGCTGCAGGATGCTGGCCCAGGTGCTGGGTCAGCCTAGGCAGTAGGGGGGGACTTGGTGCTCTCCATTCGTATGCATGGAGATCTCCCTTTCTGTCACTGTTCCTCACTATCTCTCATTCTCAAAGACACACACGCACACACACACACACACACACACACACACTTCTCAGCTTGCTCCCTGTCGTCCTCTCTCACTTTATAACATTAGAGAAACTAAGGGCGGCCCAGATGGCAGTTTGGCCTTAATATAAAATCAATAGTCCTCGCCTAGGAAAAGAAAGGAGCGGAAAAATCGAGAAGGGTGAAAAGAAGGACAATGATGCTGCCAGAATGCCGAAACTTTGGTCCTGCGCTTCTCTGCTACCGTGCTGGAGACAAAAAGCAAAATAAAACGACATTCCCACCAGGCGACCCCGCACTTCAGACTCCTTTCCTCTAGCGACTGTCGTAGATTCTGCTCGACTTCCCCATCCAGCGTTCCGTCTGGTCTTCAGCAGCGGAGGCATGAGTGGCGCAGGAGGGCTGGGGGGGGGGGGTGCGTGTGCATAATGGATCTCGGATTGAGAGAGAGTTGGGAAGCTGAGCAGCCACACTGGCGCTCCCCCCCCTCCCCGCTGCCCGCTCTTTACAGCAGGCTATTGACTCATCATTAGGGTAAGGATAATTGGCACAATAAGGGGACAAGGAGGCGGGGGCTGGGTGGAGTGGTGGCCTGGGGTCTGATTTGTGACCTCCCCCTCAATGACAGCTGGACCCTCAACCTGGAGCTCCTTTGATGGAAAGCTCAACAAAAAGTGGCCTGGCAGGGGCCGGGGTCCTCAAGGCTTGCGTCCGGTAAGTGCGTTCCCCGTTGCATCTGTAGGTGAGCTGGTGTGTGCTGGTGCACTCTGTCACGAGAGCGATAAACTCTGTCACCGTGGTCGCCCGGCCGTCCCCTGCCAGTGACATATTGCCCGAAGAGCGACGGGACGAGTAGCTGTTTAGGGGATAATTAAGGTGTTTTATCTCAATTTGAGCCATTGAGGAGGATCCTTGCTGGTGATTTATGAGCGAAAGGTCAGTGGCGCTTCCCCACGTCGGCCCCTGTGCCGTAGACAAACAGCCCTCCCAAAACAGGGAAACAAACACGCAAGGAGGTGCTTATGGTTTCACTGCTGCTCCTGACAGTTTTGCCATTATCTCACGTCGATGGACAAATTACTACGTAAAACTTTGCCATTTCTCCCTTCCTAAGGATAAATGAAGAAAAAAAAGTCACAGTCACTGCAACTCATCTATACTTCAGACCATTTGAAGGCAACATCCGTTGATGTGAAATGCGCGTTTAAAAAGTATGCAAAAATCGATTTGTTGCAGACGCGTAGGTGTTTTTGAGTGGAGAAAAAGTTAATTTGACACAAAGACACCACATGGACACAAGTGAGACAGAAAGGGAGGCGCGCGCTTTTATTTTTCATTTTCGCCATTTTTTTGTGCGCACCTGGAGTGGGAAGCATCGTCCTGCGTTGGGAGCAGAAGGTTGCAGAGGGCCCAGAACAAAAGTTATTCTACACCCGAGTTTTTCCTCACGTAGCTAGAAGCCCCATTGTGTCACCCAAAAAGTGAGTGCAGGATGCAGTGTCTGCAGACAGGATATATGATCTTCTGTAGGTGTGTGTTTGTGTGTGTAAGAACGTCTGAGCAGTGTACCTGTTTAACAATACCAGCCGCTGTTTTCAGCCTTCCTCCTTGAGTCGTAGAGGGTTGACATTCAGCCCCAATTTCACAAGACTGAAAGGTGACGAAAGGTTATTTAAGTTCAGGTGTTTTTTTTTTTTTTTGCTTTCCACAGAACCAAATAAGCAAGTTATGTTTCTGAAACTCAGGCATGTAATGCTGCTGGCACGCAGGTATAGGCCGAGGAGAAGGATTGCACGCAGGAGAAGCTCGCAGGGGTGGGCCACTCCTGGCCGCACCCCGTGCTTGGCGGTTGCTGGTTTCTGTGCTTTTTGTCCCGTCTTGCGGCGTCCTGTCTGTCTGCATTCAGAACATATTTCCATGAAGGAATTTTAGTGACAGAAACATGTCGCTGGCTAAAGCTGAGAGAATGAAGAAGAAATTCTTTTTTTCGTTGTCTTCTATTTCATTAATCTTGAAGCTGGATCTGTTTTGGAAGCCGCGGAAGAACTATGGGTTCTGCATGTGCCATAATGTAGGTCCAATAAACAATAAAATGGCTTCCAAGATAAGGAAAAGAAATATGTCTCCTTTTGGGGGTAAAAGGGAGGTGGAAGAGTGAACAAAGGGAGGTGTGACAGGAGCTGAGGTAGAGCCCTAACTCTGATGGAAGTTACCCATTGACCTGCGACCGGCATAGTTCAGATAAGACGTGTTTGTGTTTCCGCAAGAGGAACCCCCTGTTCCCTTATCAGGTAGAAAGGGGAAGCCAGGTTCCACACAACTCAGGCCCTCTCCGAACTCAAGACCCACTTGCCCAGTCTCTCAACTTTCACCCCTGACCCTGGCCACTCCCTCCTTGTGGCTCCAGCAGCAACGTTGGCCAGAGATGTTATCAATAATGGCCGCGATTAGGAGGATTACTCTGTTTCCTTTCATCTTGGTTAGTGTTATGTGTTTAGATATATTTTTTCCTCTTAAGAGGGACCTGTTTTAGGGTGAAATTTACACTCTGCTAAGGGTTTTAACTTACTGCTGATTTTATGTTTCTCCCCCAAGAAGAGCAACACTTCAACTTCAACCATCAACTGATCATCAGATCTCCTGATATGGGTGTGCGGAGGTTTTAACTCGAGCTGTATGTTAAATGATGTGCAAATAAGCATGCGATATACTGCATGCATCAATATTGCGTACTTAAATTATTCATTTTAAGTATTAAGTTTTAGGAATTCTCATAAGAAGATCAGGATGAAATGGATAGACTTTATGAAGAGTATTTTTTATACAGTAGTTCTGGTGGACAAACATAGTTACAACATTTTCTTAATATTAACGGTAATATTCACAATTAATCACGTCCATAACATTCAGAGCCTTTATTGTTGTAGTAAAATATATTTTAGAGTTGAATAGAGTTTGGCAAAGCCGAAACATGTGATGAATAAAGGGCAAAGACCTAAATTGAAATGTTTATGTTTTCTCTTAAGACCAAATTAACAGAAATTCTGCTGGGAAATGAGCAATAAATTTTATTTGAAAAGTGGTGAACAATAAAACAGGAACATGGAATATTTACATTTTTTTATACATTTTTTTTAAGCATCAAAACGTACCAGATAGATTTAACAATTCCTCTGGCTTTGCGCCTTTGCGCTGTGCTCTTCCTTTTGTCACCTGGGAAGTCAGGCTAATTTTGGGAGTCATGTGTTTGGGCAGGTTCATGTCTGCAGGGGAACATGGGTCAGTGGGCCATGTGTAGTAATGGGCAGCCTTGTGGCTCAAGGGTCCTTGCTCCTCTGAGGAACATGTAGGAGGGCAATGGCGGACGGTTGCTAATGGCACAGGAGGTCTTTTTGCCAAGTGACACGGTGCCATGCTGTTCTCACGAACATCCAGTTGCCGATGGAAGGCACCGAGTTCAAACGTTACCGAAAGGAGATGCGTGGCAGGACATTACCTCATGCCTCTGATTTCTCCGTTGCTCCTTGCCATGTGAGAGTTTGAACTTTCAGTGGGCTCCACGATCCTGTTATCAACATAGCGGCAGCGATTATTAATCATTTCCCAAAATGTTTGCCGCCCTGGCTTGGCTCTGGCCCCTACGACTCTCTCGCTCTCTCCAGGGCCTTGGTGCTTCAGTGATCCTTTTGGATTCCTTCACTTCCTTGCTGACAAGCTTCTGGACATCTTGGCTCAGGAGACCTTGGCATGGTGCTAACACCAAGCTGTTCAGCTGCTAATCCAACTGGGGGCACGTTTCTTCGAGACACTGACCGCTTGTCCACCGACCTTCCTCGGCGATAGGTCAGGTGTTCCCCTTTGAGAGCCAGTTGTGTCTTTTTCCACTTTCGTCTCTCTTTTTGCTGCTTTTGCTTTTCGGTTGTGTTGACCTCAAAGGTATGTAGCTGTGCATGTCCTTCTCTGCAGAGACTCATACAGGAGTCAAATTCCTTCACAGGCCAGGTATTGTGCTACCGGGAGGTGGGGGGGGACAACAGCACCTATTGTGCTTAGATGAGGAAACACACCAAGCAGGTCTGGGGTGAAACAACTCAAAATCTTTAGTGGCCCCAGCTCTCAGGGGTGCTACATTTTTTGCTATTGTGCTTCAAATAAGAATGAGCTCTGGAAAACATTTACATTTATTCACTTAGGACACATTTTTCACGTCTGACGTACAAGTTGGAGGTAAAAAATTGAATTTCACAACAGGGAAAGAGTTTTATGTACCAACATGTGATCCTCATAACGCAGTACTACCATTTTGGCCGAGGCACTTTATATGGACAGCTGCATACAGGATAGCTGGGGGGTAGAAAAGTGGTTGTGATAGATGATGTAATGCACGTCTGTGGAGCAGGTAATAGATTAGGGGAGAAGTGGGTCTGAAAGGGATGTTGAAAGGGATTCAGCAGTTCTGAGCGAGAGACTGATGTCATTCCATCAGACCTGAGCCAAAATGAAAAACATACGGACTGTCAATGATCCTTTTGAGTGTGAGACTACCGAGTGGTTAGAGGTGCAGGAGTGTAACAGTCTGACTGCTGCAAAGAAGAACATTTGGGAAGATTTTCGGGCAGAAATAAAATTTTCTGTCACATAGTTCAAGAATGAAAATGCTATTTTCACTTTTTTCTGGCAAAAAAGTTAATACGATGTGCAATGTAAATTTCAGGTGTGAAGTAGGCTTTGTGAAATTTGTAAAAAACTCCATGTTTGTATGTCCACTTCCAGGTACAGCAGGTATATAACACTCCCTCCCACTGGTTGTGTTTATTTTCATGGATTTTATACACCACTGACAACTGTTACATCCCTGTACAGGTCTGCTCCCTGGCACTGGTTCCGGTTCACATGCATCATCATCAATCCCGCCATTGCTTTCTCTATCCGGACCAATGCCGCTTTAAAAACCCTGCCATTTTGTTCGGTCCCTAGACCTGTCTGTTTGTTCTTGATATTTGGATTTTGGTGGTTGTGGCTTCTTTGTGACTTGGTATGTCAGTTATTAGATTTGTCATTTTGCGTGTTTGTGCATGCGTGCGTGCGTGCGTGCGTGCGTTCTGTTTCATTCCATTCCATTCCATTCCTGTTTGTGTGTTTTGGTTTGTAGGAACAGAAGACTTTCTTTTGGCTTTGTATTTCCAGAGTAAAAGGTAGGTAGGCTGTCTTTTGTATGATAGAATAGTTAGTTTGTGTTCACTTGAAACTTGTATATTTTCATGTGATGACTCATATACCTAACAGTAAACCCTTCTTGAAAATCCCCTGGTTTTTCTGGACAATGACTACACTCAACACCTCCCTACCCCTTTCCCATTTTTACGTACGGCCCCTTCACCCCCTAGCACCTGACCGAGCCTGACACCAAGAACGTAACGCAACAAACGGGCTCACTCGCTTTGCGTAACTGCTTGTCTATTCTAGAATTGCAGCAATCCAGAGCCTATCGCAGGGTAGCCACCCACACACGGTTGCTAAATCAATCACCCGAAATGTGTGTTTTTGAACTGTGGGAGGAAACCAGAGCATCCACAGGATAAATATGCAAATTCACACGCATTAAGTTGGATTTGAACCTATGCCCAAACAGCCCAGGTGCTGCAGCACTTTCCTGTGCGTTGCCACTAAACATGCCTGCTCGTATAGAAGGAATTTTCAGCAAACACAGGGAAGAAGGGAGATTCGTTCGTTCTGCAGGTCACCGCGTGGAGCGGCGTGACATTAGCAGAGGCCATATTAGAAGCGATCCGTGTTGTGCAATTCGGCAGGGCAGACAGCAAGCTGGCGACATCGTCAGAAGGGATGCGGTGCAATGTTATCCAGTGGATAATTTTAGCCCTGGCCCGGATTAGAGACAGCCAGCCAGAGATGTCCCTGAGCTGCCTTCTGGTGAGTCAAGTCCCTCAGATTTGCTTTGCTGAATCCGTCGCCTCTCAGGGGGCTGGGGTGGTGGTGAGGAGCGGGTGGATGATATCCACCGTTCCGTGTCTTCCAAAACTCAGGGTAGGGTCTCCGTGAGAGATCTCGGTGACAGGCGCGACGATTGACTCCATGCTCTCCTGGTGCTCTGCCTTCAGAATTCGGGTGGAACTTGTCTCTCCTCCCTCCGGCGCTGCATGCAGGAGCCTCCCCAGTGGTACATCAGCAATTAGCTGCAGTGCCCAATTTACGGGGGACTGCTGTACGTTTACTCGAGAGGGCAGTGAGACAAGCAGACTGAAGTGTGTTATACCCCCCCCCCCCCCCCGGCTTTATTTATCTGTTTACCCCCCAGGCCCAGTTTTGTTGTTGTTAGCAGCGCCGAGCATCGAGAGGCTGCTGTGCCAAAGCAGCTGCCGTCCAGGGTTGGCTCAACCGGAGCTGCTGTCTGTCTGAGCGGAGCAAATAGGAACCAGCAATGGCCCTGTTTAGCGCCGGTACTGGGGAGGTGTGTCTGCACCACTGTGGGCGCAAACACTCTGCCTAATTACCCCCCTGGAGCACTTCCATTGTTGCTGGAAGTTGTTGCTCGATCACATCATAAATCCTTCAGCTCTTACAAAGGGATATCACAGTTATCTCGCATGAAGTGCGTAATGTTCTGCAGCTCCTCTTTCATTCTCAGGCTTGGCTCTGGGTGCACGACGTCTGCGCGATGGCAGGCAGTTTGCACTTCGGTTTAAGTCGTGCGAGGATGTTGCGCGTCGCGAGCGAGCCGCAATCTGCAAGGACGCACGTGCGCCGAAAGACCCCGGAGCAGCTGCGTTCATAAGGGAATACATTCGCGGGTTTTATTTTAGCCAACATTCTGCATTTCCAGCTTCCTGCTGTTGACCCAGGAAGGGGCACAAGACAGCTGGTGTGGTGATCAAATGAAATCCACAGACTCGGAGGGGGTTAGCAAATCAATATTGAGGGTTATGTGCTACTCATTTAATAGGTGTTATAAAAGGTTTTAGTCGTGCGGTTTTTTTGTTCCCCCACTTTGTATGTATGTTAGTCGTATGCTACCTTTATACACCAATAGTGAGGCCTTTGTTCTTTGCTCGGTGTTTTAACAAAAAATTTCAGGTAAAAATAAAGATCGATAAAAGGGGTTCCTGCAGATTCTGAGACATAACAGCTCATATCCTGCAAAGATAATGACTTAAATTTGCTCCCTATAAAAATATAGCTTCGCTCAGCGGGTCCTCCTGCTTAACCCTTTGTACATGCGGCCAGGCCCGACCTTTGCATCCTATCCATTAAGCAGAACTGCGAGGTGAGCTGCAGGTAGCTGAGAAGTACAGCTGAGTCATAACCACCGCCCACCCAGCACCGTATCCTCAAAAACCAGCTTGGCAATGTGACACAAACCTGTTTGAGTGGCCACCAGGCACTGGGTGGGAGGTGGTTCTCCACAGTGTAGAGACTGCAGCCAGGAAGGCTAGCCAGGTCCAGGTTCGGTCCGCTGGCAGCAGCCGCTCCATATGCAGCCGACCAAAACAATACGGGTGAAAAAAGCGGCAGAATGTTCTCCCATGTCACCATGAGAACCCAAAGCAGCTGTCGTTGGCGCCTTTGTATTCTTCTCTGTTTTGACAGGGCTTTTTGGGATACAATTAAACATCGCAACCCTTGTTCATTTAACAGCAGTGCACAAGCTAGTGGGGCATGAAAGGATATCTGTGGGGTACATGTGACCGAGGCCAAAAACAGCACATAAACACATTAAAAGCAGGACTGTTGGGAGGAGACCCCACTGAATTCTAAGAGCCCTTGTCTGACTTTCCACGGCCCCCGCCATCTCTCTTTCCCTTCCACCACCGCAAATGGCTCAGTGTTTTGGCACAGGTTATTAAAATTAAGTGCTTTGTATATATTCCTTTTACTTGTAATTATGAACATCATTAAGTGTACAGTTATGACTCTGACCCAGCAGGGCTGCCCCGCTCCTACCCCCCCCCACCACCTCCTCCCACCACTCCTCCGTTCCCCAGCAGTGTTTAGGATTCAGCAGTGAAATAATTCATCATGCAGCGGTCGGGCGCATTCAACAGACACAACCACAGACGACCGCACCAAAAGATCTGAGACAGGCACCAAGGCCTTGGCTCTCCTGCCCGGCTATTCCAACACCCCCCCCCCCCAGCAAAAATAGCGCATGGGTGGGGGGATAAAAAAAAAAAAGTTTGTTGTACCTTTTTTTCATGTTGGGCACCGTAAAGAGTGTTTCCATGCCATCTCGAGGGGATGTTTGTGCACTTGTTAGTCAGTTCTTCCACACAAGCAGAGACGGAAGCAGCGCGTCTCTCTCCCCAGCGCAAGCCAAGCTCCCATAACAATAGTGCACCATCACGGTTATGTGAAAATATTTTCATCTGATGTGAATTGAAACAAAGCCCCCCTAACTATTGCATTATGTTATTTGTTTGCTGAAGAAACACCCCCCCCCCCCCCAAATGTAGTCTGAGTGAAATTTCTTCTAGTGCAATGTTTTAGCCATTTATGGAGCTAAACACTTACCAATGCAATTAGCTATAATAACATTGCTCAAGGATACAATATCACTGCCTCATCTGGGATATGAACCCACAATCTTCCTGTGACACAACCAGCTTGTTTACTCCAGCTCCTCACGTCAAGCCCGCGGTCCAAAATCGTGCGTATATTTCCCACGGCTAGTCTTGTTCCTCTTCATCTGGCACCTGGAGCGCCCACCCAAGAGCAGGGACCAGAGCGTGCAAGAGGCTGCAGGACATGTCAGTGCAGGGCACAGCGCAGGAGCAAACATCTCCTGACTGGCAGTGACCCCCTCCTGTGCTTCCTGCCTCTGCTGCCCCTTGACACACACAAACAAACTCAATTAGCTGAGGATGCAGTGCAGGCCAATGGAGGCTTATTGGCTACCCGATAGTAACATTCTGGCAGGGATTAATAATGTCTGATAGGGGATTCGCAAGGAGCACGCAGAGTTGATCAGACGGCCGCTTTCTCTCTCTCCCCGTGGCCCTGCTCACCCCGAGTCGCGTGCGAGGTCGGCTCTGAACCTGCTACGTACGGCAGGCCGCGAGGGCCGAGCCGTTTGAATCACCGGTCGGCCTATCAATCGGCAAATTGATCGATCGATCGATCGATCGATCGACCTGTTGGCAAGGCAGTCGATCGATCAGTCGGTCAGTTGAAGCCGGCGCTGCCGCCGTGCCTGTTAAGCGGTGGTGTGGCAGTGACAGCTGCGCAGATGTGACCGACCTGGGGAAGTCTGTGAGACGCGGGGCGCGAGGGGTTAAGCGTCCCTGAAGCCCAGACTCCTGCATGTGACGCACTGTCTCAGAGAGGAAAAGTCTAACAGGAAAAGCAGTCTAAAAAAGGTCCCAGCACAGTCAGGGTGAAGGTACGTTTTCCTTGGCTGACTCCCGGCATTTTTGCACTTGTTTTTCCAATTTACTAAACCACGACTTGATGGTTTTTGTGTTTGGAAATTGCAGAGAGTTCCTATTTTTATTCCGGTGGATGTCTTGTTTTTATTACCATTGTGGGACTAATTCAGTCTTCTCCAGGTTTTCCTTTGCCCCCCCCCCCCCATCTTCTTTCCCACCACCACCAAAACCTCTGCACCCCCGTTTTAAGAAGCACAGATTTTGGTTGCAGTGAGAGAGTTTGCAGAGCTTGAGGTCACGGTTTGACATGCTGGAAGTCCGGAGTGCTCATTCTAGAGGCAGGACCTGGGGCTGAGGTTTCTGCATCTCAGTCCAGATGTGCAACATCCGTTTGGACAAACAGCAGAGCAGTGGCTGCACTTTGATGAGCATCTTCTGTATATAATAATAAGCCAGCATATTCAGCGGGGATTATACAGACCCACGTTCAGTTTGGGCGACTTTGTGCTCTTATTGGTACGAGGGGTTAGTGTGGGCCGGCGTGTTTGCAAACCCAGCTGGGGTGGTGGTGGAGGGGGTCGGCGGGAGCTGTGACTGTTCTTCATATGTTAATATGCAGCACATGTGTCTCCAGCTTGGCGGGGCTTTGGGGCTCTGACAGCTCCTCCATTCATGTGCCCTGAATCTGGCTCTCTATTCACTCTCCCTTTCAGAGCAGAGAGAAAGAAAAGGAAAGGAGGAGTCCAGGGGGAGGTGGACAGAGGGGAGGGATGTGTGTGTCAGGGGGGTGGTCTCTCTGTCCTCCCTGGCTTCGAGAAAAAGGAGAAAAAAACAATTGGTGTGCAAATGGCTCGGCCTCCCAATGGTGAAGGAGCCGCCTCTTCTCTCTGGAGTCCTGGAGGATGGCTGCTGGGGGGGAGGTATGTGTGTCTCGGAGGAGGAAGGACCCCAGTGTTCTCTGAAATTTTCATAGGTCAGCCAGGACAATGGTCACTTTGATAGCAGTGCTGTGCAAATGTAAATCAGTAAAATCGAAAAAGACAAAACACGCCCCCCCCCCCTCCCCACTCAAAAAAGAAGCAGCGGAAAGAATGGAGTTTTTCTTAAAGGATAGAGGAGAACTCCTTGGGTTGCTCCTTGGTATCCAAAAGTGAACTGGCAAAGAGCAGTGGTAGTGGTGGCCTCAGTTCTTCTCTCATCCTCTTTTTGAAGCCATAAAAAAGGGGATCGGACTTTTGAGAGCTACTACGTCCATCTTGGGAAAACGTGCAGCTCACTGTGTCCAGGGAAGCACTCGTTGCACCGTGACGTTCGGCACGATCACCAGGTCACCCTCGGTGCCAACACAAAGAAAACACCACTGAGCAGAAAGGACCAAATTAAAAATTCTCCCTCTAAATGACTTCTCTATCACTTCCCTGGAGGTAAAAGACTGCTTGCGACCCACTGTGTTTCAAAGAACAGGTTGTCAGGGCTGATGAATTTTGTTTTCAGCTTCCAAAACAGTATAGTCACCCCCCAAGATGCGAGAATTCTACTTTATAAGGAGTTTCATTTAGTACCTCTGCTTAGCCTTCCGACACATTTATTCACATTTACGAGGCCTGAATCTGGATTTTACGTGCCTCCCTGCAGCTGAGCGACATGAGACATTTACATTTGTTCATTTAGCAGACGCTTTTTGTTGCAAAACTAAATATTGTGATTATTGTGTAGCATTTAGCTGACACATTTATTAGTTTGAATTCATTAGGGAGTTAGAATGTGACATACGGTAAACTTGATAAAGGAATTCCCATATTTATATACCAAAACAGCAGACTCTCTCTCTATCTCTCTCTCTCTCTCACACACACACACACACACACACACACACACACACACACACACACACACCAGTCCACTTAAAATACAAGTCTTTGAATTGCTAAAGTAAATTGGCTCATTCTGAGGAATCTGTCATTTTATTCACTGCAGTGTAACTACTCAGAAGAAACAGAGCAAGTGCAGGTAGACAGAATTATTATTATTATTATTATTATTATTATTATTATTATTACAGAAATTAATAATTACTAAAGGGAAACTACCTTATTACATTGTGCTATAATAACTAATGCTAATTGTTGAAGTAATTGTGCCCATTTCATGGTATTTGTTGATGGTTTAACATAAAAGGGTGTTTACCATTGAAACAAATAGTTATTATGTCTTCATGTTATGAGAGTTTGTGTTACCAAGGGGTTTCCAGTAATGCACTGCTTTTGAAAGGCTGGGTGAAATTCTGCTGTGTTTTATCTGTCCAGCGTTCTTGTCTCATAGCGAAACAAAAAAAAAAAATCACAACTGATTACAGCTCTGTGCAATATAGTATATTAAAATGGAATATGCAGTGAATATTGCTAAGATATGAGAACAACTGCAACTTTCCAAATAAGTTTTAAAATGAACAGGACATCTGATCTGACCATGGTTGTTGCATCTCAGAAACAGTCCCCCTGGGATTTTTGTACTCCACAGTGTGGAGGGTTTGTGGAGAATGACGTGATGGGCAAATAAAAATTCAGTTAGTGGCAGTCTTGTAGTTTAAAAAAGGACTGCAGATGAGAGAGGTCAGAGGAGAATGGAATTCTCATGAAAACTAACAGGAAGGCCAAAAGTGCAAGAAATAACAGCTCAGTACAAAAGTGGTATGCGGAAAGGCAAATCTGAATGGTTCAGTTCATCAAACCTCAAAGAGGATGAGCTGTAGCATCAAAAGTCCATGCAAGTTTGTCAAGATATGATTCCAGTCAGTCTGTCAAATTCCACTTTCTTTTCCAACATGCTGATGGCAAATTCAGGAATTGTTGTAAAAGAATTGCTCTATGGATCCATCCTGCCAGTCTCAGCAGTGCAGGCTGATGGCGGTGGTGTAATGGTGTGGGAAATTTTTTCCTGACATGCATTTGGTACCCCCCCAAAACACAAAAATGTTGCTGACCAGGTGCCTTCCTTTATGGCCAGTGTGGTCTTTCTGAAACTGATGCTTAGAGCAGGAAAATCTGCCATATCACAAAGCACAGATCACCTCAGGTTGGCTTTACTCTTCCCAGTCTTTTGGATGAGGTAGAATATTAGCAAGATGAAAATCCTACCGAAAAGCTGCAAAAACTGTGAAGCTATCAAGCCGGCGCAGACCTAGAACCTTTTTGCAACAGATCCAGCTCCTTGCTGCTCAGTTCACGCTGTTCTGAAGGTCAAAGAAGATCCCACTCTATACTGTTTAAGTGTACATAATAAAGTGACTGAGTGCATTACAAGAGCAAATATGACACCCAGGATTCAGATGTTAAGCTAAACAAACATTAAGGCTACAGCTTCCTCTGTCCTTTGGAGAATCCATTTATATGTTTGTCCCCAACTGCAACAGCCACTCTGTTACCCACAGTTGCTCCTGGAGGACCTCAGGAGGGAGTGAAGTCAAGGGCCATTCATTCTAAAGCACCATGCGGTGTTGGGGTCTGATGTCAGGGTTGTTTCTCTGGAAGGTGATTAGTTTGTGGGTGTTTAAACCTCCCTTTACCTGGACCTGACTCCCTCAGTTTAGTTGTGTCCATCTAGGTGCTTCTTGCCTGTGGTTGAGCTCTTTGACAGGACAAGACAGAGAAGACATGACTGTCACCCCAGACATCTGACACACATGGAAGCTGTTCACAATGATAGGTCTCATCCAAATGTCCCACCGTCCAGCAGTGGAAAAAAAGCAAATTATTTTGTCATTCACGAGAAGAATACGCATCAGTAAATGGAGGCTCCCAGAAACCCATTTTACCTGTTCTCTCATTCCCACCAGCTAACCCTTTTCCATTGAAATGCAATATTTGTGCTAAAGACAATTTTAGCGAAAACCACCACAGGTTATGGAACGAGACTTAAAGGGGAACAACTTTTCAACTTCGGTCTTGTTTAAATGATGAAAACATTAAAGGCAAATGCGCTACTGATTCGCCACAGCGTGTAACGGTGGAATGAGAGCGAGAGGGTGAGGGACATCGGGAAGGACGATAGAGAAAAAACAATATCGCACCAGTCTAGGTGCTCGGTGTATGACCGGTGGCCGTCTGAATCGGGTTTCACTGGAGGAAGCGGCAATGCGTTCTTATGAGGCCGTCGAACATATCGAGTAGGAAGGGTCAGCCAATCGCGCCTCTGCCGATCCCAGTTGCCCATCAGCGCTGTCGCATGAAGATAAAATGAGAATATAAAACAACGAAAAGGCTTGTTAGCTTCAAATAAGGTGACAATTTTAGCGAACGTGTGTATCTGCTGAGATCGCAGCAGGGCGCTATCTGCTACAGTGATAAAGGGCCTTACGGCAGTCTCGCCTTGGGTAGTAAGGTACGCTCAGGTGTGAGCTCTTTGCTTTTTTCCAGAATGACTGCCAGTCATTGCGTTGCCTCCTTTAGCAACAGCGATCGTGGGTAATTATGGACAATTATGATAAAGCTGAGAACAAACTATTGCAATCGCAGCCATAATAGGCACAATTAAATGGAAATCGGTGTTTCTCAACAAGATTTTTACAGTGCCGTGGAGCTGCGGATGGAAGGAGGACCCAAACGTACCCCGGAGACAGGAATGTCTTTCCAAGTGTGTTGTTTATCTGTTCACATTTGGTGTTTGTGATTTAGTGTCCTCAAAGGGTCTGGTCCTAACAAAACAGCCCTCGGCCCACCCTATACCCCCCCACCCCCCACTCCACTGCTTCCGCTTCGCCTCAGCAGACACACGCAGTTCTGATCCCCGGAGCCCAGGGCTGGATGTGCACCCACTCGGGGTGGAGTGGGTGCCAGTGTAGGGGCAGAGCGGGGGGGGTGGGGATGTCAGTGTTTGACCTGGGGCGGGGACTGCTCACCATCCAGAGATGTGCTACTCCTGACAGGCGTGCCCTCGTGAGATGCCCTCCTCATACCCCAACCAATGTTAGACACACGCATGCGCGCACACACACCTCACCATGTAGCGCCCGCTTAAGGGCACCAGACAGAGATGCAGCCCATTGCCCTCTGCCGTCCGCGTTTGAAAGCACTCCGGAGGGCTGCCCGTGTGTATCGAGAAGACCGTGCGTGTTTTCAGCGCTGGACCCACTCAGGCCTGAACAACGCCAGTGTGCAGTGTGATGCGTGTCACCAGGATTCCTCTGATCCAAATGCAGAGGCAGAGTCCCTCAGCACGGAAAGGTTTAGCTCTTGGAGACGCACAAAGAAGACGAATCCGCTGCCTCTACGCAAGGAGACAAGTAATATCGTGTGGGCAGCAGTATTTTGGAGGTGACAACGGGCCTGACCTGCAGCAGGGTTTCTGTTTGGGCCATTTGCTCTACAGCAACAGCACATAAGACCAACCTGGGGAAACTGGTAAACTTGTCACATTCCGGAATGATTAATCGCACGTGTAGGGATGTCTGACACTCCGACTATAAAATGCCAGCTAGAAAGAAAGTAGGTGTCCCTGAGATTTTTTTGACTGGACGATGGAAAATTGCTTTTCGGGAAGTAAACAAATGAACTGCATGATGATAAATGATGTTTTGGATCATTACAATTAAATTTACCAAAAAAAAAGAAACAGTTTGAACCAGGAACAGCCTGACAGGCATTACAGTTTTGCACGCTACGCTGGGGGTCAGCGAGCCACCATAAAGCACGCCTTCGTCTGAAGTTCCCACCAATGGATCGCGGCTGCCCTCCTCACGAAAATCCGCTTCCCCCGTCGATGAGATCAGTTGACAAAACTAATAAAATGACTGCGTTTTTGTTTCATGAAGCAACTTGTAGAAGATGAAGGATCCAATTATGGGGGGAAAAAAAAAATCATTAAAGTTTTTTTTTTTCTCTTGAGCTAATATTAATAACACATAACAACACAGTGTTTATCTTGTAAAACAAATTAGATGATATTATCTAATGGCCAAGGAAAATGCCTCGATAGCTGGGTATGCCATTAATTTCATATGGGGAATAAAAATAGGTTTTGTGATTAAATAAAATACTGGTTGCAACCAGTGGAGATATTAATAAAATTAATAGATATTAATTATGTGGAATACATAGTCTTATACTCGGTACACATTTGCCTTTTCAAATTGGGGGCTATCAGTATGTCTACACTTGGCTTGTGTACATATCTTAAGTAGTGATTCAAGCAATTACGGGCGTCTTCATGTTCCATTCAGACTGAAAGGCGCTGTGCTGCACATTGAAATGTCTTAACTTGAAAAATTTAAAGTGCTTTTATTAAACGCTTACAGTCATTTACCATCCGTCAGTTACAACAGCGTAACATTTGTCGCAATTGCTATCAGACCGGACTGCGGCCCATTTCTATATTTTTGTTTTCTCTGCACTGGATTTTATCTCTGGGAAGGGCCAACGGTGGAGGCCCTGTGGTTCCCTTAAGTGGGGAAAACCTCCTACATTCAGTTAACATTACATTTATTCAGCTCATTTATATCGCTGACATCAAAGTCATAATTTTTTTAACTAGGGCAACAGTTCCAGCAATTTTTGATAGTAATTGTTTCTCTGGTTTGTGTCTCTAAAACTTTTCTCTTATCTCTGACAGTCACACCAGCAGTGTCTTCAGGGGATTTGATCCTGCAAGCCTTGGGTCACGAGTCTCGTCCCACTGTCCTCCCACGGCCCATTTTGGTACATCTCTGTCAAAAAGGTCACTCGGATTCCCCATTAGGCGCCTTTTGAGGACATTTAGAGGAACCCTCTTATTACCATGGTAATTACTACCTCTTTCACACTGAGTGACAACTGACCACTATAACTACTGTCATGCAGCATCCAGCTGGTTGAGGGGCTGGTTTTAGGTTGACACCCCAGAAGGAGCTCGATTCTGCACCGTTCCCTTGAGCAAAGCACTTAATCTAAATGGCTTGAGCTAAGGGTTTAACCTGGCAAAGGGCTTCAGTTTCTACACATTAGCAGTGTTTCTCATTTCTGTAGAACTTGGCAAAGGTGTGTCCATCTGTGTAGCTGTAGGCTAAGTCACTTTAGGAGTAATAAGGTACTTGTGAAGCGAAGGCCGGGTTCCTGCTGGAGCTCAGAGTGGGAGGTCGACAGAATGATGCTGACGGTCCTAAGAGCTGTGAGACGGTTTACTCCCTGTTTGCGTGCACACAGAAGGGGCTCTGTTCGAGGTGTCTGTAGAGGCAGGGGAGAAAACCAAGGCATTTAGAGTCATGAAAAAGTGCCTTTGTGTCAGAGGGCTGAAAAACAGCTCATTTGGAGTGGCCTGCCTATTAAGGGACAATGGGAAGGGTCTCCGTCTGCATGTGAGAGCGAGGCACCCCCCATCCGACAGTACCCCAGCCCCTCCTTCTCCAGTTGAGATGACACAAAGAGCGCTTGGCTCAGGAGTCTGAAGACGAGATGAGCATCTTCTTTTTGGCATCCTTCTTCTGTCTCTTTCTCTGGCTGGACCTGTCTCTTTCTTTTATTCCAACGGGCTGGAGACCCCATTTGAGAGTGTGAAGATGGGGTGCCCCCCTCCGTCTCCCCCACACTGCCCGTGTGAGCCTGTGGCACTGTGGTGGTCAGGGAGAACACAACGCTAAGTGACAGACTCAGTCGGGGCTCTCATCTCCCAGGGGGCTGCAGTCAGAGACGGGTATTGTGGGAGTCTGTCTCTTCCTCTCTGTCCCTTATTCCCCACCATGGCCATCATCATGGCCTTGCCTCTACCCCCCAGCCACACCCTTGAAACCATGGCCCTACCCTTTGCAGCAGTAGTTCCTGTTATGTTTCAGTGAAACATGCTTGTCAATCCTGAGCTTCCCTCAGGGAGCAGGGATCTTTACTTCTTTTATTTCTTTTCTTTATTTTTTACTTATCTCTTTCACCCATTCCAACTGTGGAGCCAATGAGAAACCACCATCCATCCATCCATCCATCCATCCATCCATCCATCCATCCATCCATCCATCCATCCATCAATGCCTACAAAAGCAGTGTCTCAGACATGGCTGCATGATTCATGGATGGGAATATTGGCAGCCCAGAGGGCACAACTGCTTAACCCTCATGAGGTCCAGGAAACCGTGGTGCACTCCTTGCTCAGAAAAAGGTCATCTCCTCTGTATTTCAGAGGTGTGTGACTGCCAGCCCAGCTGGGTTGGTGGGACGAGTCGCAGGTGACCATGAATTGTTGGATTATTGGATTGTTGACAGCTACACTAGGTGGTCATTTGCTTGCATTTCTTAAGAATCTGTAACTCCTGGACAACCACCTCTATTGTGCCTCTCCTGATTTTAAAAACAGTTTTTTTAGTGGTTTGGTGACCTGACAAGATGAGCAAAGGATCTGCTTTGATGGAACCAGTGCTGTTTCCACCTTTCGCTGGACTTTGGGCAGATCAGTGTTATATACCATAGTGCATCCCCCTTAGCTGTGCTGAGGCTAAGAACTTCAGTCAGACGATCGCTACGTTTATTCCTTTAGCAGACACTTTTGATCAATACATAGGTCATTGTTTAGTTGGCACCTTTCTTCAAGGTCACTTACACCGATCTCCCTACAAATGTTCATCAGGTCTGACTCCAGAGCAGTGTAAGACACAGACGCACAAATGCACTATTGACAATCCATTGACCCTACTGCGTTTGAGCAGTAGGATGAAACACGGTGAATGTGGGGAGAAAAAGTAAACTTCGCTCACACTCTGTGGGGACCGAACCCACACCTTATCGCACATCCCAGGTACAGAGAGACACAAGGGTTATATGTTGTCTTACTTGTCATCACACTCTTTCCCGATTTCTTTATTATTTTGCTGTTTTGCTTTTTATTTTAAACAGATATTTTACAGAAGCAACGTGCAACTTTACATAAAGCAGCACGGCTCCTCCCAGGTGCTGAACTTGCTGCCTTGGGACGTCAGGCTCTGCTCCTCGTGTTGTCTAGACATCTGGTGCTGTGTGGCAGTTGAGCAGAGTAAATGCATTGTGGCCGGAATTGACCTTTTTCTCACACAGCAAATCCAACAGGCAGACAGAAACATTTTCTAGGTACCGTTCGCCGCAGACCCTTCGCCAGCGGCAGATTTGCGGGAGCACGACGAGCACAGTGCTGGTGGAGATGCTCTGAACTGAGGAATGAAGAGAAATAATGACAGACCGCTCCACGGACCCCGGCAGCCAACGCCTCGGGATGGAATCGCCCGGAACTAATTAGTCATTCCGAGGAGAACGGAACAAGCAGGCCGTAAATGTGCGACCGATCCGGTTTGCGATTCGGCGGGGCTGAGCTCCCTTGTCTGCGCTGGTCGACGTGAGTCTCCCTCCCTGCCACTGGGAGTTGGTGCTCCTGCGCTGGCGCCGGCACCGGCTGCGGGTCGCTCGCGAATGCGACTGGTGTTCACCTCGCTTCACGCGGTCCATTATATTCTGCTTGCGCGCTGGCCGAGACACCGGAACGCACAGGAGGGAACGGCTGCATTTTCATAATTCCCCGTCTCGCGGCCAACGCTGCTGCCAGCGCGTGCTGTTTACCTCCCGCCAAAATTTCCCCCCCCACATTTTGCAGACCTGAGAGGAAGCTTGTTGCGCAGGGCAGAAATGATCATTCGACTGAATCTGACTGACAAGGGGATTGTCAACTTTTTTCTTTCTTCCCATTCATATGAAAAGAGCTCAGCTGTTTTGCATTTTTCTCAGTATTGATTATTCATTCCTTTATTTGGAAGTCAGGGTCACCCTGCTGCCTTCGGCCTTCGCTCAGATACATATCTTCCGGTTTGGCTTTGAGACTTCGGTGCTCCCGTGTCCCTGTTAGACGGGGGAATTTGGTACGAGATGGAGAAAGTTGCCCGAACCATGCTGTTTATCTCTCATGCACTATTTATTAAGGTTGGTGGACATGCGTTCGGTTCTCGCATCCGATCTTCAATCCGGCTAAGAATGTAGATTTGAAGGGGGGCAGAGAGCAGTTTTAAAACAATTATTTCTGTATCCGTAAAGCCGAATAGCTGACGGTTTCTTTGTTTGTGTGTTCTGTGTTATGCACGACTTTGTTTTTCAAGGGAGGTGGGAGCAATAGGGTCACTTGCAGTCACAGTGTAGTAACGTTGCAGGCGGAGTGTGTAGTCATGTGGGCGGATTTTCTCGCACTGCGAACACACACACACACACAACTTAGAAAACGCGGAAGGTTTTTCGTGCTGACATAAGACACGTCGGGGAATTTTCTAATGCCTTCCTAACACACACTCCCTCTCCCTACCTCCATTTCACATACACTCACATGCTGACAAATTTTCTTGCGCCCCACGCAGACAGGGCAGACGCCACACACACCACTTACTACAAGTGTATGGATTTTTTTGTTGTATGTGTGCCAATGAAAAGTGCGAAAGGTAATAAAAATGTACATGACATACACACTAGCACAAACACATGCAGTGCAGCATAATTATGATGTAAGGGTAGTAAAATTTGCTTATATATGTTTTGTTAATTTTCCTTTTCCCTTTACTAGGTCTGTACTAAATAGAACCACTTTAATAGTAAAACAGTTTGACAATTATATAACGTGTTATTACCTTTCACCTTTCCATCGCTACACCTTGTTTCCCCGCGTAACTCACCTAGTACATGGATAAAATGGGAATCATTAGTATTCTGTACTGGATTGGCAAACCATCCAGGGTTTAGTCTCCCAGCCTTGCGCCCAGTGATTCCTGGGATAGACTCCAGACTGCTGTGACACTGAGCAGGACATGCAGTTAAGGATAATGGATGGATGGATGAATGTATTAGTACTGCGTGGCTGATGTGTTTACCCATAATGTTTTACAAATTTTCCATCTGGACATTTTCATTTGAATGCTAAGGACCCCGTTGAACTGTATGACAACAGTGTCCCTTGTGCGGCTTGAACCAAGAATTTGCAGGTTTCATGTACTGTGTAGAAGCCATGCAACTTTCTGTCTGGTTAGAATAATTACTTCCAAAATTAAATAATTACAGAAAAAATCCTCTCTGCACACATAAGGCTGCTGGTATTAATGAATTTGGCATGAAAACTGCTGGCATTACAGATGGGAAGGAAGATAGGAACGTGGGTTATATGCATATTGGGCTTCTCAGCTGTTTGAGTGCTAATATTTTGCCTCCAAGCAGGGCCTCTGGATGTCACTTTAATACATGATCTGTGTGTAGTGGACAGCCATCCCCAGTAGACCCCCTTACCCTCAGGGAGTTGATCTCCCCTCTGCCAAGTTAAGCGCTTTCACAAGTACCTTGGCAAGATCAGCAACAGTCTCCCTAGATTTGGCCTCCTTCCCTTTTGCTCTTCTCCTCACACACTGCTGTACTGCATTAGGCCTTTGAACCCAGGCTCAACAGAAAGTAGGTGAGAAAAACAAGATAGGATAGGCAACCTGTAAGGAGGGGGGCACTTGGAAAAACAGGAGGGGGACTCACGCCATGACTAATGCATTGGTGCAAGATGTGCACTTACGCGGTTTGTATTTTTCAAGCTGCCCTTTCTGCTGATAGATTTTCAGATGATGTTGTGCAGGGAATCAATGAGATGCAGTCAGTACCAGGAATTCTGGTCTATTGGTGGAAAGCCACTGCTAGATAGTATTGGGAAATAGATTTTCTTCATCCTTCCCTTAAAATACCCCTTGCCCCTACAAGCCCCTCGCAGTTAGATTTACAAAGAGAGGAAAAGAGACGTGCAAGTGCAAGAGGTGTGGCAGAGGAAGTGTGAGATTACCGAGCTTGCATGTATGCGTGCGTGCGTGTGTGAGCGTGTGTTTCAGACAAAGCAGAATAACCTGCGACCAACAGGCTGAAAGTATGCTGACGCCCAAATGAGAAACGCTAAAGCACCACAAAGCGAAACTTCCCTGGGAGAAAAAGGCCAAAAAAAGTCCTCTATTACTTTTCATTTGGCTTTTAGATTTAAGCTCCATTTACAGTACGAGAGGAGAAACCATGCAGGCAGCCAGGTCCCTCACCTCGACGTACCTTTGCTTGCTCGTGGTTCTCCCTAGAGGGGAATGTCTCCCCCCGCGCAGAAAGCACTTTTTCCCTCCCTGCGTGCTGAGCACCGCAGTAATAAATTACTGGGAAATTCAATGTACATCCCTTTGTTCTCCCCGCCAGATAATTCAATTCATTTTAGCCTGACTTTACATTCCCAATGATGAATGCATCGACTGCGCAATTAAAGGGCCAATGCATTAGAACAGCAGGAGCGGCACTCACACACAATGCACCGACATGCGGGCGCAGATACACACACACGTACACACACAGGCTGTGACAGAGCTGCTGACAGAATTTTTCACGACTTTTTCTGACCCGCGTGCCCCAGCTCCCTTGGTTAAAGACGCAGTGACCTGGGCAAATGGCACGAATAAACACATCAGTCTTCTCCACAGGTATCATCTCAAGATCTCCATCATAATTATGAGCTACTGAGATCAACCACATCTAATGCACGTTGCTCTTCCAACTGCCTTGCTGAAACCCCCATTTCAACTCTGCTACCTGTCAAAATATTAACAAATACAACATCAATAGAATGATAATAGCTGTGGGGAGGATTTAATGGTTTGGGGGCAATAGGAATTGGGCCCTCCTTAATCCCAATTCCCATTCTTTTCTATAATTATCAGTTTAAACAATCGGGCCTAGTTGTAAAAATACCTTTTCAATGGGCCCTGAACTACTTAGCAGAAGAGCTGCTGCTGCCAAGGTCCAGGCTGTATCTTGCATGCATGCTATTCCGTGTCATCATGTACTCAGTCATTTATGAAACATAAATTTATCAGTAACGCCCACTATAAAATCTTAGATGGCATAGTTTGAAAACGGATTTGCGACACGGTTAAAAATACACCTGGCGAGTCGGCGAAATGTTTGTGGCGGAAGGGAATGCCTTATAATCTCGACCGCATTGATACAAAAGCGTGGCGAACAGTGAACAGCGGGAATGCGGTCGTGCTGGATGTTTGGTGGGAGTTACCCTGCAGGTAGCTGAGACCACTGGACCCGTGCAGATACCTGAGAAATGCACATCGGTTATGGTGTTACAGAATGACAAACACGGCAAGTCAAGGTTAAACAGGTGCGTGGTGAACGGGGGAATCTTGACATTGCTGCGGACGTGTGATTTCAGGTGTAATTCGTCTCATTTTACCTCATCATTACAGTAATGGGACGGTGTGCTTTACCTCACCCTTTGTGCTTCCAGGTTAGGGTCCAGGGTAGGACAAGCAGTTGTTGATAATATAATAAATATGAATGGATGGATGGGTGGATTGCGTTGATTTTGAAAACTATGTTTTTCATTTATACGTCAAGCAGAACTTTAAGGTTTTGGATACAAATTGCAGCTGCTGATCTGTTTAGGTTTCATTATTTATTGTATTATGCCAAATATATGAAATTGTGGTCGACTGAATTTTGCCTTTAAATGTTAGTAAACATTAAAGCAATATTCTATACAGCTGGAAGATTGAGTGATAACATCTTATACAGCATTTATTTTTATATAGTGCCCTGCCTAGAACTGTGGGCTCAAAGCCTTGATCTTTCCCTGTGCTATAACACGCTCTGGTTTATTCAGACAAAAGTAAAATGGATGCCGTCCGCAAGCCCTTCCAGTGACACGCATGCGATGCGCGACCTCTTTGACCTTGAGCATTCATACCCAGCTGTAACCCATGTCCTTCATACCCCCTGCCTCCTCGTTTCTGCTCTCTTCTCCGGCTTCCTACAGCTTGATGGATGCTCAGCCAGCAACCTTCAACACTGTCAGTGTTTGGTTTGAAACACTCCTTGCACTCATGGGTTGCTGTGACCAAGATCATCTACGTGCGTTGAAGGAGGAGCAGACGATAGGCTCGTGGTCCTCCCTCTGTACCTCCTTGCTCTCCAAGAGTGAAATCTAAAATATAAATAACTGAGTGACATTTGGGAGAATGGATTTTTAATTTGGGACAATGCCAATAAAATAAACCTCTAACTCGTATACTGGGTTTCTGAAAGATAAATGATTCAAAAGCACTAAATGAAGATGGTCCAAGGAAGAAAAAGATTTGTTTTTGTTGGTTATGCAACTTCATTTTCAGATGCACTTATCGTACGCTTTGGTGCCATTTGTTTTCCAGCGGGGTTTTGTGTTTACTCTCACCGAAGCCAAGTACTGTAGCGAGACCCGAAATGCACAGTAAATCTGCGTAGAGCCCCGTCCCTTCAGAAGCCAGAATTGACGAATCAGCCGTTTACAGGGTGGTGACAGGACGTCCCGGATATTTCAGCCATTCCGGATACGGAAAAGAAGCCAAAGCCATTTCAGAACACACTGCCGAAGCGGAAGCGGGATCGACAGGTTCGTCACTGGACGTAAAGCACGTTGTGAATAGACCTTCAGGCCCGGACTGGTATCCCAGGAGACGCGTGCGCCCATCCTCTGCGTGAGAGGGAACTTTGGGACGGACCTGGCGGCTGCCCACTGGTTGGAGCTCGGTTTGATAAATGAGACGCTCGCGAACGGAGCCCTTGAAACAAAAAGCCGAGATTGTAGCGCGCGGAGATAAGGGCCGCTCCAGTCAAGTTGGCCATCATCCCTCTTTGGCTAATGACCTCTACTGTCACCGGGAAACGGCAGGGCAGCAGGTAGGGGAATACAAAAAACCGTGGCCTGACACGCGCATTCATTCTGCAAATGAAAAGGGGTAATTGTGAGGGAAAGCGACGCATCTTTGTTCTATCGAATAAATAAAAACGCAGGAACTGCCTGAAATATGGACAATGCCATTACTGATTTAATTTAAATAGCCTTCTATTATCCTGGCTCCCGGGGTCCCGTGGAGAATGTTAATGCCGCTGTGATGTCAAGGCGGGGAGAAAGGCCTACGAAATGGAAAGGAGATTACATGTAAAAGAGAAGGATGGAACATCGTCCTTCCAACATCTGCACTCGCACCCCAAGGCAAAAATTAAGCGCATTTCTCAAATGACCGAAATCGCGTCGCTTCATCGTCGTCTCGCGTCTCATTTCTTCACGCCGACAACACGTGCGGGAATCGTGACGCTCTTGTTTGTTCAGCAGCGAGCAGTAAGGGAACAATTTCAAACCATTTTGTTTGCAGAACGGCCCCCGAGGAGTACAGACGGTGCAGTCTGCCGTCGTAAAGTTGGTGGCGAAACGCGGAGATGTTTCGGTGGCACCGGTTCTGTGACAGGATTCAGGAGCATCGGGAGCGCTTCAGGGAATGTCAGCTGTCTGGGAAGGAGACGCTGACATCGCCTGACATGTGACGGCACAGTAGGACTCGGCGAGAATGGCGCAGTGTCACAAACACTGGCAAGTACAATAGCAAAACAAGGGGAGCGCTAACCCACATTTTACCTTTGCGCCTCAGCCGTCAGAGGGCTGTCACCTGTCGTATGCCTTTACATATTCCTCCACTGCGATTTACCTGGCGCTCAGGTAAGACGTCAGTTTCTTGCAGGCATAAATGAACGAACTTGACCATGCACGCACACAGTTAATTTGATCTTCTTCACGGAGTTTATTTTAAGCAACCGTATTTACGAATGGCAGGAGAAAATCCTTTTTAGAAAATAAAATTTTGTATGTCAGGACAAATTTAAGCTTTAGCATAGCAATAAACCTTCCCTGGAAACTGGTTAAAGAATTTGTGGGCATTATTATCTCACAGCTCACCTAGCAGAGATTTGCGGGTTATTGAAGGAAAGTGCTGACAGTGCTGTGCAAATTTATTCTGGAGATCTTTGGTATTCCATTTATAGGGGAGCCGGCTGCACACGTTGCCCTTATTTTGAACCTATGTTGTTTCAGGGCTCGGCTGCTTCCCCGCTCCTCAGCTAAACCTCAGAGCTGAGCTCAGGTGTGCTGGGTGGAGCCTACTGTTTTTGGCAGGTAACGTAGCGTATCCCCGTGGCCAGCTCGCATGAACCTGTCACTGGAAGGGTGTTTAACAGTGCAACGGAAATCACCGCGCTCTTCTGCATCCGACCCAAATGTAATGAAGTAGTCTGAGACCACCTATCATGCCCGGCCTCTCGGCGGCGTTTTAAATAATTCCTGAGGTAGAATAATAAGAAGTTTCTTATGAACCGCAAGCAATGCTAATGCCGTAGTTTACAGGATTAGGCCACAAATGAGAGGGGCAGGCAGCCTTTTCTACTGAAAACAATAACTTCCTCATGATTTATGCATTTTGGCGAAGGTACTCGTTGCAGGAAAGTGGTTCTGAAGACATGAGAGTGACACATTTTGGGTGCAGTATTATTTACCACCCTGTTAACTTGTGGTGGTGATCGCAGGTACCGCCTTTTTTCCACTAGCAGGAGCATTCTCTGTTTATGTTAGAAGAAGCCGTATTCCTTCGGGGATGAGCTTTAGAATCACACAACGGTTTCCAGGAAGACACCTGCCTGTAGCTTTTTCTAAGCAAGAAAACTTTTTTTTTTTTTTTAAAATGCACACGTACTGGGTTCCGCTGTGTTGGTGTGTTAGCTTGGTACCACATTCCGAGCATCTCCACTAGCTGCTTACTCTTCCTTAGGTCCAGTGGTCCACGTGGGCAGTGCCCGTCTGATCTGAGCTTTAACACGCGGGCTTCAGATGTAGGAATTTGGATGCGACGCGACTGGTGATTGAGTCCCGTCCTCCTGCTCACTTTCCAGTCACTAACATTTTCTCTTGATGGCGGTGAACGTACAGAATTTATTAAAGATGATACCTGTTTGGGTAAAGATTTCTACTAGCATTATTGTTGTATTAGTATCAATATTAGTATATTTGTCACAGGCATGTTTTGTTTGTAATGATCAGTCTATTTTCTGCATGATTAATAAATAATTTTTTATTTTTTCTTTTCACACAATAAATGGAAGGCCAGCTGAAATATATTGTTTTTCACTATCTTCATAATAAGGAGGCTGTGTAATTTAAGCTATTTATTTTGAACTCACATTGTACATTTTGTTGTCTTACTCAGTTGCCTAACCAGCGGTTTGGTTACTTGGCTCGCAAGTCTACACTGCAAACCAAATTAACTAGTTCGGGCCACTGACCTTGTTACTCAAAATATGTTCTTGGCTCCTCTGTGACTGGAAACTGTAAACTTCTGGCCAAGTTCTTTAACTGCAATGCAATAGTTTAATTCCAAGTATGTGTGCTTGTATGTCTGCATGACACATGTAAGAGGATTGAGACAAGCTCACCTTGCAGTCAAGGTGGGGCAAACCCAGGCCCTAGTGGCCCTAACAGGCACCTTCATCACTTTCATGCCCCAGATCCACCCCTCCCACCTTCCAAGCCAGGATTCCTGGGGATGATGGAGGATGACTTCCACACATGGAGAGATTTAAGCTACAGTGGCATCCCTGCTGTGTGCCAGCTGGGTCGCTGAAAGAAAGAAGTCCTCTCCTTTTCGGTCCTGCAGTGGACACTCAAGGATGACGGTGGACTTGCAAGTATCTTCTTGCTGGCTGTCCTCAAAATGTCAAGCATTGACTTGTAGGGGCCTAGTAGGGGAGAGCGAGAGAGAGAGAGAGAGAGAGACAGACAGACCTCAACTGGACCTCAGCACCTGAGTGGGTGAAACCTGACACTGTCCATAACCCTAACACCAGATCAGATCGTGCTCTTGGCCCCGACAGAACCTGTAGCACTAGGGAAGGCAAAAGCATGAACAACAACCAGGCTGATGCCCGCCGTCAAAAAACAACACAAACCCAAAACAGAGGTGGGGGTTGGGACCCAGTGTAACGGCACATGCTTTCAACACATCATTCTCACTAAAGGGCCACTTCAATAATTCATCGCTCTCTCCACACTCAGCCGCTCTCACTAGCCTCTCTGCGCCAGCTAATAGATTTCAACACCCTTTAAACAGCTCCGAGGAAATGACCGGGGAACCAGGAGGCAAAATCTGGCTGGATGGGTGACGGTGACGGTGGGAGGGAGGGGCGGGTCATCCTGGAAATGTGCTCCAAGTGTCAAAGAGTACAGATCGCGGTCTGATTTAGAATCACTGTTTTTTGTAATCGAGACCCCTCCAGTCCCTCCAAATCACATCACTTTGTTCAGTGTTTTTGCCATAATCTTTTAGTATTGATTCATGCACTTATTAACTTTTTTAAATGCACTTTTCGGTCACACTTCATGTAAACCGTATGTGAAGGGAAGCGATCTTACAAAAAAAATCTTCCTCTTTCAACCCTTTAACCCTTTGCGCATCCGTTATTAGCAAAGCAAAACACTGTTTGGGTCAGTTTATTCAGATAAAAAACAAAAATTGTATTTATTCTGCTTTAGTTTTTAGGAAGATTTGAAGCTGGGTTGTACAAGAGCAGGGAAGCAGGTCCACCTTCTATGCTGAAGGACACTTGCGCTGTAGTCACAAAGGCATATGAAACATGATCAAATGCAACCGTAAATGCACATTTGTAGAAGAGGACAGTAAAATGTTAGCGTGGTAGACAAAAGTTTGTAAATCCTGGCTTGGATCACATTTTGTTAAACTAGATGAGGGAGGGCATGAGAATTATATCCTCTTTTTTTCCGGACTGCACGCATGGTTTTACACAATGACCCATACACTCTTTACCCAGTTTATTGCCCCTTTCCAGCTTCTGTATAAATTTAGTTTGTGTTATTGATCAGTAAACCAAATTCACTGCTCAGCCTCATCATTTCCTATGTAGGAAATTCGTGCTAACATTAAAAAATGTTTTGAGGTACAATAAAAAAAATATATGCCATACCATTCAAAAGTTTGAGTACACCTGCTATAAACTATTTTTTTGTCCCCCAGGGATTCAGTCTGAGCAGGAGATGAGCCAACTTGTCAGCTGTTCTGCAGCAGCTGCCAGAGATATGGGGCAGCTGTGGGCTGCTTTGCCCTGACTCTTCTGTCCAGTTTGTCCCATGCAAGCACCCACCTAGACTCAGCTACAGTCATAATTCTCATACTGTACATTTTTTTTGGCTCACCAAAATTCCCTCTATCTAAAGCAGTGAGGTCCACAGTTGCTTAGGATTAACTGTACATCTTTCATATTTGGTTTGAAAAAAACAAAACTGAATCTACAGATGAGTCACATAAAAAAAAAAAATCTGCAGTTATTTCCCCCTTGAATAAGAAATGAGTTGAAATAGACAAAAATACACTTTAATGTTTCTAAGGTAACTGTGAAGAGTTAATCGATTTTCAAACAGTTACCGGTGACTTGGAGTGCTCCTTCATTTGCCTTGTGTGTGGCACCACTCTGATCACCCATCTGTTTCGAGAACATTTCTCCTGTGCTGGCATGGATGCTCAGGCTGTGAATGTGGTGAGAGATGGTTAATCATTGGGGCTGTGATTATTCCAAGAGGCAGCCAAAGCACCGTAGAGAAGACTCTTACACAGCTCAACACGACTCGCTCCTGAGACCAAGACTCGATGGGAAGAACACCGCTCACTCCACCAAGCACAAGTGGCTTGGTCGCTCTGCCACAGTCTTTTCGTATTTGCTTGCGTTTTCCTATGTTTGTGTTTGGTTGTTGATGCATTTATTTGTGTACTTATTTTGGAATGTCTGCCTTGTATAGGTGCTTGTTGCTTTGCCTTTATGCATTGTACATGTGCATTTGTGCGAATGTCTTGTATACTTGAGGGCATGTGTGTTTGTACACACGCATCTATCATCTGTATTTTTGCACGTGTGTATATTTACGTGTGCGTGCGTGTATGCTCGCTTGCAGATATGTGTGTATTTTTGAACATATTTATTTATGCATGCATTTGGGTGTCTCCATAACCTTCTGCTATTAACAGCTGTGCAGGCCTTTTTGAAGAATCCGTGGATAACAGACATTATGAGCATGCATGCATGCAGCAAAATGTGTGTTTTTTTAAAGCAAATTGGCTTAAACCAAACCAAAAACCAAAACAAAAGTGCTGAAGCTTTATTTCTTCACTGCTGTATGTTTTTCAGTTTTGATGCAACTGATAATGGGACCATTTATTGCATTAAGTTGAGTTCGATAGACACAAATAGAAGAAGAACTTTAGGGTGTGTTTGTATGTTTTGTTCTTGGTTATTTGGCGGTTGTGCTTCTCCCACATTCTCCTTTCTCCTGTTACCCTGCTGTTGGTAAATCATTCAGGTGGCAGCTGAGTTGAAGGCTTGAATTTCCTCTGTTAGCCATTGAGCTGTGAGGCCCCCTGTTATCCTATATACTAGACTGCGTGCCACACCAACCCCCCCATCCTCACCTGCTCATCTTTAATTCACTCTGGTGTCTATATGAACCTTATGGTAAGCTCTGGACATTCCTGGGGCTTTCCAGCTTTGAGGGTGCCATAATATCCATGGACATGAAACACAGAGAGATGCCAGCCTGGCTACTTGCACTGGAACTAATTTTCCTCCCATTGGTGGAATAAAAGATAGTTCCTGCCATTTCTGCACCCCCTCCTATAAGTAAGACATTCTATCATGCAGGTAAATGTCAATCATACATACATGGAACAGCTTCACAGAATCTACCCTAAAAGTTGATGTTGGCCAGGTTGCATTGTTAGCTGACAGGAAATGGGTGGTCATCAACCTGGTGCTCCCAGCTCACCTGCTCAAACCTCCTACTGGATCATGTCCATTGATCCATATGACAATCTTCAAAGAAGGGGTTCCTCTCTACTGAGGAGGCAAAGATCACATATTTATCTGAGAGGACAGCTATGTATGGAAAGGTCCTGCACCTTTATCAACAATGTGTCCGCTGTCCTATAATAACTTCTCTCTCCTCCGTGGAGTTTTCTTTTTTGGGTGAAGGAGACTTCTTGCACACTACAAGTTAATGTCATACAATGTTCCCCTTTTCGACAAATTCACACTTGGGGTATTAGCAAACTTTCAGGTTTGTGAGGAAGAGCAGGAGAAACGAGAGACGTAAACTATGAGGTAGAAAAGCAGCCAGGCATCCTGGAGACTTTCAAGTCTAACAGGTTTGAACTGACCAGAAATGGCTTTTGGATGTTTTTCTTTTGCATCCTTCAGTCAGAAGTCCATTTTAACTCTCTGTCTCTTTCTCTTTGTTGTTGAAACAGTTGCTCCTGATTAAGGTTCTGTCAGAGGGGTTGGGGGGAGTGGTGGGGCATCAATGCCACAAATAGTTCCCTCTTTCTCCTCTTTTCTCCTGTTCCCTTTCTTTTCCTTGGCCTGCCCCCCATCTGTGGGCTGACCTCTGCAGTTCCTCAGTCGTGCCTCCCTTCTTTCAAAGGCCTCAGGATATCAGTAATTGGATGGGATGTGGCGGCCTAGAGGCCCCCTCCTAGAGGCGGGGAGGCCCAGAACGGAGGAGAAGTTGGGATCGGACACGCAGGCTTCGACAAGCTCGGTGCAGCCTCCCTTGGCCTCAGGTCAGAGCGCCAGGCAGCAAAAGAGATGGACAACCCCTGCTGCATGTATTAAAAACATCAGGTGTCCACAGATGTGTACATAGAAACACCACGCAACTACGGTCACAAACTCTCTATTCCACTGTAAACTATTAAGGCAAGACAATGCAATACTGAACACTGACCTCCTGATATCTATCTATCTATCTATCTATCTATCTATCTATCTATCATGAAGACATGATGAAGGGATTTAGATATACACATATAAACATTTATAGTTACACACAGGTCAGGGCTACTGATATTTGTTGCTGTAACAAATAAAAAGTGTTGGCTTGGTATGAAGCAAGAAGCCAAGGTCAGTCAAGGTCTTCAGAGCTGGACCAAGGTTCCAAGTTTAATTGGAGAAGACCAAAACCAATTTAGTGGCTACTATGCTTTCCAAGGAAGTTAACAGGAGAGGAGATGGCCACCTGCTTCAGCCCTGCTGGAAAATGTGCTGTGCTCATGTACAGTTCTGGGAAAAAGAACAGATGATGTGTCCTCTCTAAGGCTATTCCCTGTGTTCCCATGTCAACCATCCTGCAGCCTTGTCGAAAACGCAGTGTATTTGCAGCCTGGACCGCCTCCATGGCTCTGTGCACAGCTCTCTACATTGTGGTGATCAGGTGGCCTCTTGTGTATTGGCCAGATAAACACCAGGGGTATTTTGGAAGAACATGCTTGTGTGACATCAGGGGTATGAGTGCACATACTTAGCATGCTCATGGGTACCTGGCAGGAACTGGTGTGAAAGCCAAGCTGAAAGTACTAGGCTAATCGGCCTCCGCTTCTGTGCTTAACAACATGCATAATAACACTTAAATAAAGAGATCTGGACTGCATCAATGGTAATAACTGCCTGCTTGGCATTCTCTTCACACACACACACACACACACAAATATTCCTTTTGCACACCCACATCTGCTCCCTTCCCCTCCCTGCCCCAGTGTGCACCTCCAGCAGTCTGTGCCTCACTGCGATGTCCGAATTTAAGATGCTAATGAACTGAATAAACACCCAACCCAGCTGCATTAACCCAGCAGTTGCCTGACACAGAGACTCACATGCCAAGCTCTACCTGGGGGTCTGCCCATGCCATGTTCTATTACTACAGGGTCTTGTCTTCTTCACCTCCCCCACCCTTTTCCTCCATTAGTTTGTGAGGGGATGAAGTGGCGGGGGGGGGGGGGGGGGTTGTGGGTATAACTGACACATCCTTGCCCCCTTAACTCAGTTCTCTCACAGGAACACAGCCTCTTGACTCCATCTAAGCTCCTCCCTGTGTTTCATCCACCACTTCTGCTCCCCCACACTACTTCATTCATCCTACCCAAAATTCCCAGGTCTCTTGGTGACCCTGGCCCATCTTTCTATGTCATCCTCTTCCTCCCCAATATCTCTAATTTGCCATCCTTCTTCTTTTCTCTCTTCCACATAAAGAGGCCAGTGAGACACACCAAAAGGTAAGTGTGTGTATGGGGGTGTTCATATGTTTGCTTCAGCCTTGCTTGCTACTCCGTGTCAGTGTGTTCACAACCAAATACAGGTCTCTGCTGCATTAGTTAGCAAGCAGATTGCTCACGGTGCATGTGCAGCTTTGCAGCTTTTCCACCCACTCTGTCACTCAGAGAAGAGCACTGGTTTGCAAAAGTTGCAACCTGCATGTCTCCACCTGCCAGATGAATACAAGAAGACATCCCAAGTAGGTAGGGCAGGAGATAGAAAACAGTCTAAGGGAAAGCACAGCAATGTCTCATAGAAGAAAAGAATACGTCACTGTCGACTTTCAGAAATTTACAATCATAAATACTTGTTTTAAAACAAAAAGTATATGAATACTATGATGGTATATTTAGGAGATCATGAAGTTTAGAACAGTGAATATATGGAAAATTTATTATATCTTTCTGTATGTCTGCACACCCACCAGTCTGTCTGTCCATCCATCTATCCATCCCTCCCAGGTCAGGGTCACAGCAGTCTGGAGACTGTTCCGGAATCACTGGGCACAAAGGTTAGAAGGGGCACACCTGGACTGGATGCCAGGCCATCTCAGAATCACCACACACTGGGAATAACAGTATAGGCAGTTAATAGAGACCCGTTCATTTGAAACAGATGTCTTTGGACAATGGGAGGGAAGCAGAGAGAGTCCAAACATGGGGAGAACATGCAAACTCCACCCAGACAGAGCTGGATTTGAACATATACCCAAACAGCACAGGAGCTGTGAGGTGACAACACTTACACACTGTGCCACCGTAATACCCAAAATGTATTATATGTAAAAATAAATATTTAAAATGTTGTGAAAAACAGTTCTCTCTGTTTCTGCAGATTTTCGACCTTAAATTTTATCAGATATTTAGGTTTAGCCTTTGAGAGTGAAAAAAAAGACACCAGTATTGTTTTTATGTACTTTCCACAGTGCGGAAGATAGTCAAATGTGCAAATGTGAGAAAAAGTAATTGTTTCTCCAGTTAACAAGTGGTTGTGCCACCTTTAGCTGCAATGACTGAAACAAAATGCTTCCTGTAAATTTTGACCAAGGTCTTCTGCCTTCCTGTGGAGGCTTTTTGGCCTATTCCTCCATATAGAAGTACTTAAGCGCAGCAATATTTACGGGTTTCCAAGCATGAACGGGTCTTTTCAGGTCTTTCCACAGCGTTTCAGTTTGGTTTCGGGTCAAGAAATTTCACTTGGCTGTTCTATTACTTTAATTTATTTTTTTCAGCAGTTCTGACTAGCTTGTATCTTTAGGATCTTGGTTTTACTGCATGACCCAGGTATACTTCAGTTTCAACTCATGCACTGTTGCTTTGACATTTTTTCTGTTTTCTAGTAGAGAGAGGAATTAATGCATTCTCTAGCAAGGCGATAGCAAGGTGCCTCGACCTTGTGAGAGGCAAACATTCCCAGACCACCATACTGCTGCCGCTATAGCTTTACTCTTGGTCGAACTTTCTTATTCTCAAATACTGAAATACTTTAGCTGGCTTTTGAGGATGAAATGCAGCCACATATCATGTAAGAAGTTCTATTTTCACTAATCAGTTCACAGAATGTTCTTAGAGAAGTCTTGAGACGTACAGGAGTTTTTCTTATTGAATCATGAATATTGACTTGAGTTAAAGACAGAGACCATTTTTACACTTTTCCTAATCAAGGTTAAATCAGAAAAAAACATACCCGTGGCAATCTGCAGCAAAACAGTTTACCATCACCCTCTGTCCCTTCATATACAGGACGGGGAGTGCGATGGTAAAAACCGAAGCATAATTCAGAAATCATTAAACAAGTGGAAAAAATGTGTAAAACAATCCATTAAATAATTAAGAAAAGCAATAAATAATGCAGAAATAGTGTATTGATAAGCAAACTATAAATTCATGTATAAATACATACATTTACATGCATTTTTTTCAAATAAGAACTTTCCTTCATGTGAAATATATATATATATATGCAAATTAAAACTCAAATGAAAAGTTTTTTCCCAGTTAGCCCATTCCTTTGTCCACAGCTCATTTGCATTGTTTGTCCGATTGCTTTTCCGCTAAGGGACTCCGAGCGCCAAGAGAAAAACCAAATCAGTCCACACCTTCGTGAGTGTAGGTGACACTTTCATTGGTCCTTAACTGAATATTATTTCTGAATCCCACTGGTCAGTTACTGACATTTGCACCACATGCACGGGGCTTTCATCGGTCACTTCATTATTCCAACTGTTTTGATCATTTGATGCATTGTTTTTCAGTTTAGCGTTTAATTTCCAACTTGTTTAAATGAGTATTGGATTGCCTTGTTTTTTCCATGGCACTCTTCATCCTCCATGAGTCAGTCATGCTGTTCGCTGGTATTTATACTCACGTTTCTTTGCCAAGCGGAGCCCGGTGTCTGAGGTTGGTAACCCCGAATGAGAGAAATTAGGAAAGAACCAGATTGCGCAGTGGCTTCCTATTTTTTGTTTTGTACTTATTTTAATCAGGTCCAGTGTCACTTACTGAGAACTGGTTTATGGTTTATTAATCAATGGGTAGCCTGGGTTGAATTATTAATCCTGATACTTGTCTTTAATTTCTATCCCACCCAGCTTCTCTGGTTCCATGCCTTGACCCAGCATGATGGAAAGGTTGGGCTGGGTAGGATCATGCGCCCCGCATTATCAAGGAACACCAGCCTTAGTGGCTATGGGGTCCCTTGGGTTTGACATAGGCAGGAGCTGTTATTCTACTACCTTACAGCAACAGGCAAGTACTACACGCTTTAATAAGAAGTAAATGCCTTATGCTTTATTTTATTTTTAGCTTGCTTGCCCCCTTTTATTCCGTTTTAATTTTTGATCAATAATTGTGTGCAGATAACCTCAAATATCAGTGAGTGTGAAGTTAATGATTTTTCTTTTCTCAGTGAGAAAGACACAGATTAATTTGTAACATGGGCAGATGATGTTCTGGAAAGAGTCCAAAGGCTGGAAGTGTCTCCAGACAGTCACAGTGATACAGTCGTTTGTTCAGCCTCTTGGGGTTCGTAGGGCTTTGTTTGAGGTCCCGGGTCCCTGTTGTTCTGTAATTATATTCTGCTGGATTTATGGGTGCGGTTAAGTGGGGGATGCAGATGGGAAGACGAGCAGCTTGCTGTGGATGAGCGTACCGGTGCCGTGTTACACTCACTGAAAGAGAAGGCGGCCAAGAGGTGGACTGAGACACCAGAGACCGACACCAGAGCAGCAGGGAAAGAGAAAGCTTATCTAGAGGCCACAGGCCAGTGTGTGCATGTGTGTGTCAGAGAACTGTGGTGCAGGGAGGGGGGTCAAAATATCGGATGAACCAAGAGGTACAGAGCAAGTCATCTGGTGCGAGGTTAGCAACTGGAACGCATTGCAGCAGGGTCACATATGTTATATCCTCAAAGGGGCAAAAAATGGTAGAGACTGGGCTGCAACTGGTTTTTGTTAGCCAAGTTTTTAAGATGACCCGGGGGACGTTGGTGCCTGCAGAAGGCCTGTGGAAAGCCTGAGCCGAACTCCCTCAGGGAACTCGCACTGTGCTCCCTTCAACCGTACTGCAATAATAAAAGTGAAGTCCTGGAGAAAAACATTAAAAACATCATAACAGGATTCCTCACTATCATCCCATTCTACCCTTCTTCCGCTTCTTTGTTTTCTTTCCTGGGCCATGTGGCAGCAGGGCGAGTGGGAAGAATGTGAAGTATTTTTAGGGTCCTGACCAAGAGAGAGAGAGAGCGAAGAAAAAAAAAAGAGAAGTGTGGGGTTTCTGGAGGAGGGTGGTCCATAATCACTTGGGGGCTTTGGGCTTGATGCTTTCATAGAAGCATAAAGACTCCTTTGTCAGCAATCTGCTCATTTATTTATTTATTTATTTATTTATTTATTCACTTGCTTGCTATTCTTCTGTAGGTTGCAACTTCTCCCCCCAAAAATTGGAGTAAACAGGGTACAGCGATAATTATATAAGTCTTAATTAGTTTCCAGAGATTAAAACTGATACATATAAGGGGGGGGGGGCTTGGTTAGAAATGCAAAGAACTTGCAAGCGATTATGTTCCGGCGTAGGTGTAAATTGGGGTTAATACCTGAGATAAAAACAAATGGCTCATAATTCCCAAATTGCATCCTCTGGCATGGGGATTTATCTGCATGCTAATTATCAGGAAGGCAAATACATTTTAAATAGCCTGGGAACGTCTCTCTGTGCTGTTCATTCCTACGCCCAGTATGGTGATGCAATTGGACGTTCTCTGTGCCGCCTGGGCTGAATATTTTTATCAATTTGTCACGGGGCACTTAGCAGCAAAAAGAAAAGCTAAGTCTTTGCTTAAATTACGAATCCTAGATAAATCGACGCGCAGCATTGCCATCTTACCAGACTTTTGCTGTTGTTTCGTTTCTTTGCAGGGCCTCCATCCAAATCTTTCCATGTTACCACTTTGGAAGAGTTGGATGTTTCTATGAAGAATTTACGATCCGGTATCCTCGATAGAAGGTGCAATAGCAGAGGCCATTCTGGGATCTGAACCGGGAACTTTTGTCCTTCTTGCTGTGAGAATGTGCAGTATATAATTTAAAATATTATCAGTATTACCATGGACATTCATTCATTCATTCATTCATTCATTCATTCACATGAAAATTAAGGAACAAACTGTTAGCACAAAAATTCATAAAGCTAATTAAAGTGCTACACTAAACTATAGACAAACATTCAGAGTTTTTAATATAAAACATTTCCCCCTGTTCAATTCTATCCCATTTTTCATAATTTTTGAACTGTTTTTAAACCGGAGTGTCTTATTTTAGGACACGGTGACGTGCGCCTCCCTACGTCAAGTGCCCACTACCCGATTGTCATCCTGCTCACGGTTCCCTTGTGGCCCCCCAGTCTGCCTCCCATGGATGGACCCTCTGCATTCAACTCCCTTCCTCTTTGTGCTCAGCTCATTTGTCCCCCCTTTCCTACAGCACGATAACAACCGCACATCCCGGTTTTGCTTCTTCAACGCAAAGTTTCAAATCTTTAAGTGTTCTGACTTTTAATTTTGCTAAGTCTTACGGCACCGATTAAAAACAAACTAATATTATGAGCAGAACGCAGAGGGGACCGTACCACCTTCAGCGATTGAAAGACCTCATTGCCAAGTTCATTTTACCTTTTAATTTAAAATGTCAATGCCTCTTTTCTTTCATAAAGAGCACAATCCACGTGCAACAGCTGTACTCGAGTGTTTGGCAGAAAGAAAGAAATAGTTTTTAAAAAATGACAAATGCCCCTTTTTTCCTGCCAATTTGTTTTCGTGCGATACGAAGAAGAAACTCTTCATGCAATGCTCTTCAATGCAAGTGATGTCTTTGCTGCTAGTTCGCTGCTGCAATCTAGTGGGTCCAAAGTCTAAACCCGTGAAGTCGGAATGGGTTGGTGTAATGATTTTTTTTTCCGGGGCGTGGGAGATATTAAGCAGCTGCGGTGCATCTTCGCCCAGGACGAAAACCCACAAAGCATCCGCCTGTGCTTCCAGTGCTGCTCTAAGCCGGCTGGGGTAATTAGGCCATCGCCCCCGACTGGGTTTCGTGCTAATAGCCGCACCATGAACACGAGGAGGTTCCATACGGATGCACCGCGGTGCAGCCACAGAAAGGCACCTGGGCTTCTGCTCTCGCATCGCAGGGCATGTCAGAAGTCACAGCACCAGTTCTAGAAGATTCCACGTTCTCCCATATAGTAAATCTCTCTTCACGCCCATCTAATCTGCACAGCTGCCTGTCTGAGCTTTGCTGCAACTTGACTTTTATGCAGGATCCTTCACTAAGGAGGCCGCTTTCCCTCAATCCTCTCCACGCACAGTTTGCACAGATGCGAAAGCTCTGTTTTGTGCTCTGTATCGGACCCCGTGGGGGAAAGCTAGATGGGAGTTGCTGAACTGGTGTGCGTCTCCAGCAGGGCCCATGGATACTCCGGTATACTGGACCGGTGTGAACTGAGTGAAAGATAGATGGAGAGAGTCTAGAACAGGAAAAATGGACCGTTCGCCGTCTCGCTGAGTCCGGGACACCGCCATCTGACTGCTGAAGTTATGATTAGAAAATCTGCTGACAGAAAGTCTCCAGAAAAGCCAAGGAAGGGTTGCTTGTGAGATAAACTGGACAAAATTATTCCACAAAGATCTTGTTAGCACATATAAGTAAATAAGCACCAATGAACCATTTATAGACAACTTGCGAAATCCACTTTGAGTTCACTGTCCCTCACCCCCACCCACCCTCCCCGTGTAAACCAGTAGGAATTCTGTTCAACAATTGCGATGGTCTGGGCTGAAAATTCCTTTGAGTTGAGTAAAGCGGCACCAAAATTACCATGATCCCAAGATTGCCCCAAAAAATAGGCACTTGATACTATTTACAGGGATTACTTCTTGGGCCATAATGAGATAAAGCCTGGAATAATCCAGACACTAATGACATGGGAAAAGGAGTCTTGGAAACATATGGTTAAACAGGGCTCCAGCATTTGCTGCTCGGTCACAGCCACGGTCACAGTGGAGTTGCTTTATGATACCCGACTGGCTGCTTTGAAACAATGGAGCCCCGAAGTCATCGAAGCTCTTCTACAAGTTCTCAAAGTCTCTGAACTTGGAAGGACAAGTCAGATAGAGCCAGTAAGAAAACTTTATGGCACACTTATGGAGTGGTAGATTGTCAAAAGAATGAAAAGAGATCTTCAGCTTCTGAAGAGCGTTGCACAGACCAGCTGATCTTTGGAAACCTTGGGAGCTCGGACCAGCTGTTGGAACGGTTCTGGCAGCCTTGGCAATAAGAAGGAGAAAAGCTGGAGAGCCAAAAGTGGTAAAGGTCAGAGAAAAAGCTGAGTCTAGTTGAAAGGTTGGGGACCCTCTTATCCATCTGTGAGTGTGTTTCTTACAAGCATCAACTTTTACTTTTGCTGTAAAAATCAAAGCCCATTTTCAAAAGCAACCCCACCATACAACCCAGCAGCCCATGGGTACCCTTTCATTAACAACCAGGCTACACTATTTGTTTGTTAGAAAATATTTTTAATATGAATGAAAAAATTAAATATGCTGTTTACATAAAGTAAGTACAGAAGCCCCACACACACTTTGCTGGATTGACAGTTTTAATTCTTTTGGGCAAGAATGGGTGATATATTTGCAAGGCCTTTTCCAGTAGTGTCGTGAATTCTTAATAAGACTGATAGCAGGACTTTGACTGGACCACATTTTTGTTCTGGATATATTAAAATGTTGCTTTTGTCTTCTGCTTTGGGTCATTGTCCTGCTGAAATAAAAACAACGTCACTTTAAAATGTCTCCTCCATCATTCACAACAAGCTGGAGAAAACTCAAAAACTTTTTCTCTCTCTGATTGGTCAGGCCAAATGCTTAATTTATGAAAACCCCATAACCTGCAAGAAAAAGCGAAGCTTTGCATTAGCAATCCTATAATCCCATGCTATGGCCTCTGCTTATATGTTTTCCAAAGGTGTTTAAGTCTTACCTGACAAATCCAGACACCGCTGTACTGACACCCATGACACTTGTTTCTCCAGCGGTTTCTATAAGACGTTCGTCTTTAACCTCCTTTAAATGCTGAAAACAAGTGTAATGATTGCTGTAAAATGCTGTAAAATGCTGTAAAACAGCCTCTTTACGAGTACATGGTAGCTGCCAGTAAAATTCGGCCAATTGAAACATTTGTAAAGCTACTGCACGCTAATTTGGCAGAGGAGCACACAAACACCCAAAATCACAGCAACACTTTAAATCCTTGGACCCATAGGGTGGAGGGTGATCATCTCAGGTTTACCTTGAGCAGCTCAAGAGGATTTTAACTTCTATGCTTCTTGTAGCTTTTGCATTATTCTCACAAACGTATATGCTCATTCCTCAACAATGCACTGCATACCAGAGAAAGATAATAGTCAATGTTCTGCTGTATGGCCTGTACCATCAACGGGCATTAAAGCAAAAAATGTTAGTTTTATTTATTTAGGTAACTTACAGATAGCCAAAGAATGCATGACTTTGTATGTTACTTACATTTGTTATATTCTTTAGCTCAGTTGGAACAAACATAACTAAGTTGCATGCTGCACTTCTCCATCACAGAGTGAAAGGCGTGGGTCGCCACACAATGGTAATAGTTTCTCATGCAATCTTTCTGACTGATATTTAGAATATCTTACCCGTTCTATTCTTGCTTGTTTTACTGCTGCTTTGACTGGTTTTTATTATAGGGGTCTGATTTGCCATCCATATACTTATACAAATGACAGGTCTTTAGCCAATTTGGAATCCGACATTTTAGGATTACAGGCAAAGTAAAAACCAGCGCAGTTGGTTTTGCTCTAAAAAGGCCGTCCGCAGAAAACGCGCTGCAGCACGCAACCGAAAGAGCGAACAGAAGGATTTCCCTGTAATATAGCTCAACGTCCTGTTGGGTTTGTAACTAGCGGTCTTGGCTGTGCGTAGCGGACCACCGCTTCCCTGTGGATGTGGGCCTAAATATATTTAGGACACTCTATCCCTTGCCATCCTCCTGAACCTGCCATGCCAACAAGGTCTCTTCTGATTTCCAATTTAAATCGGTGAAAGACAGAAAGACAGACAGTTAGAAGGGGGAGGAGCAATTCCCAGGTGAATCCCCCCCGGCGGTGTGTCCATGTTGTTCTTTGATTCTAATTAGAACCAAAGGACCCCCCCCCACCCTCTGTTCTACTCCAACTTCCAGGCTTCCACCCCCCCCGCCGTGTATAAATGGCATCGAGGAGCGTGGACTGCTCAACTCCTTGTCTGTGATGGAAATCAAAGCCCGCCAAGCTGAAATGAAGCTGTTCAAAAACAGCAGTGCGTTGATGGGAACTACCTGGCCCAGAATGTTGTCATCTTGTTGCCAGAACTACCTTGCGCCGCAGCCTTGGCTTCAGGGTCCACCCCTCTTCACGACGATGGCATCGCTACAGGACTGATGGAAGATGCCACAGTAGGGCAACGGTAGGAAACGGATGGGTGCCCGAAAGGATGAAACCAGTCGTCGTCGGGACAACCGTTAGTGCCGATGATCCCTTCGCTCGAGCCGGGGTGGCGCGGCGAGGGCTATTTGACTGGTGTGCAAATGTGAACGGGGGGGTGGTTCTGGGGGCCCCAGGCTTTAATTATAATGGCGCGGCTTCTGCGAAGCCGTCCTAACAAGCCATCTCCGTGGAGAGATTCGGCTGCGCCGGGCGTCACGAGGCGGAGGCACACAAACAGCTTTAATTGGTGCAGGACTATTTATAGACAACGCACCTCTTTCGGGGCTGCTGGGTTAAGCCTGCGGAATCCTCTGTGGGGACTGAGGAGACTGGCGAGAGCCTCGGCTGGGTTTGCGCGCCCACACCTACACGCACACACAAAACAAACAGATATCTGCACGCACTCAGATATACGGACACCAGCATCTGCACATGCTCTGCCAAACACGCGTCGATAGACATGAATGTGCACAAAAACACAGATATGTTTACATTTTGCAGACACTTTTCTCAAGAGCTACGCACAACTCAGAAGAAGACAAGAGTGTATTTCACCAGCAGGCACAGGGGTTATACAGTAGGTGTAGGCACCAAATTTCTATAAGTACAGTCACTTTGTCTTATCCCTCCGTTTCCGTTGTTGCACACATAGTTGCACGCACAGCGGAACTGGTAGGAAATAATTTGGTGCGAGGTTACGATCAGGAGGGAGGGACACTGGACTGAGAGCCTTGAATGCTGAAAGGGATTCAGCAGTTCTGAAGGACAGAGAGAGCTCATTCCAGCCCCAAGCGATGCCAAAACAAATAATCGTATGAAAACAAATGCGCTCAAGTTGACGGATGGAGGTTTTTCTAAAACACATCCCGAAAGGTCTTCCACTTTAATATGTGAGGTTCTGTGCCTTGCTTGAGGTTTTTTTGTGTCTTCTTTGTGCTATAATAAAACGGCGAACCGACTGCCAAGATGCGACGCGGTAACAGAGTGCTGAGCTCTGCGGCTGAATGTATAATGAGCTGCATTAATGAAGGCGTCGCTCCTGTTCACGGCGCGCTCCCCGCACGTCCTGTTACAGCAACACGCCGTGCATTCTGGGCATCGGCGCTCCTCCAACCTGCGCCCGACGCACACCTGACACCATCTCACCCAGAACAGTTCACCCCATGCAGCTACCCCAGAGCGGTGCCAGACACCAACGCCATTAAGGAAATGTTGTTTTGATGTAATTTGCATCCTTGAAGGTGCATCGGTGCCGGGCACAGGGGCGAGCAGAGCAGTGGAATCGCAGTGTAGGTCTGGGGGATGGTTGGGGGGGGTGGAAGGCAAAGCCACTGGCCTGCATCCCTCATCGGAGGCGTCTTCATCTGCCGGCTGATCCTCAAGGGCCCAGGTTTCTCCATTTCATTAGCCGTCAGCCTTGTAGAGGGATTGCACATTAGGCCTTTAATTTAGTGTTGAGCCGGGGGGCTGCGGGCCACGCTGGAATCTAACAAGGACCACCGGGCGGCCTCTCACTAATTCATTGCCTCAGTGCGCTACACCCACACGCCATGACCGGAGGGAGACAGGGGGAGACAGGAGGGGGCCCGCTGGGTGGGAAAAAGAGATTCAGAGTCACTCTTAAAACAAAGGTGGGGTAAAGACAGCAGTTGGTGCAATAGCTTTGGACTCTGCCTTCTAAATGTGAGGTCGTTTGTTCAAGTCCCACGAAGGATGTCTCTGTAGCTTCGCTGAACCAGGTACTCATCCCCAGTCGCTCGCTTATTTATTTCTTTATTTATTTTTGTTATTTGCTTATTTACTTATCTATTTATCATCTTCCGCTATTTACCACCTATAGGTGCCTGTGTGGTTACCTCATGTACTCATTTATCCAAATTATTGCCTAGCTACCTCACCTTGTGTCTTTTTTGGATTTTTCTGCTCCGTTTACTGTACTATATGTCACGGTCCAGGATGGACCGCATCTGTATGAGTGCACAATGACAGTAAAGTGAACCTTGAACCTTAAAAATGCAAACTACAAATGGGTGAAAATCACTTTGAGTAAACATGTTGGTCATCCAGTATAACAAGAATGTGCTTTCGGCGCCCATTTTTCCACCGCTGTTGAGATGGTATGAAGGCAATTTAAATGTTACATTTGTTTGGTTCTGGCTTGGCTGCTCCTTATCGGCGAGCATGTGGATGTTTACCTTTGTGATAACACCCACTGCAATGGCAGCTAATAAAGATAGCATCTGGGGCTTTCGGCACGCTCCGGGCCTGGGAGTGGAGGGATGCAAAGTTTACTCTGAGCGTTCGTCTGACGGGATGTGGATAAGGAAAAGGGAACACTGGATAAGGAGCTTTAAACTTTCGAGTGACGAACTCAACACATGCTGGCAGTGCACATACGAACAGAAGTTTCCCTGCTATAGCCCAATATCGCCCCCCACACCCCCCTACAGTTTAATGGCGGACTTCTCACGTCGCTCGCCATGATCTTCATGTTTGGTTTGCTTGTTCTGTCATAACCTGCATCCCCTGCACCCCCTCCCCTTTTCATTCTGATGCCCCCATCACAGACAGCCGGGTGTCTTATAACCAATGTAGATTTCTTCTCTCCTGTTCCTATCGGGGTGCTGCTGCTTTTTTCAGGTGGTGGTGGGGCTTCTTTTGTTTCCTGTCACAACACGCGTTTCATCAGGGGGCCTGGCTTCTGACCCCTCCCGGGCGGCCCGTGCTGAGCCAGGGGCTGGGGGGGCCATCTGGTGCATCCATCAGGCCAGAGTCTCCTGCTGGGAGACAGTCAGAGCAGGACCCCATCACGCGGGGAGAGGCTGTGGGGTTTGCAGCAGTGAGGGGGGGTTGGATAGGAGACGAAGAGGAGGAGGAGGAGGAGGAGGAGGAGGAGCAGGAGAGGGGGCTAGCTTGGCCAGCCAAAAATGCAGACACAAAGCAGGGGGGCCGTCCACATTCCTAACTGAGCTGGGGGGCAAGAAAGGCAGGAAGGTGAAACGGTGAAAAAAAGCCCATTGCTTGAACTGGAAATGTGCAGCACAGGACTCGGGAGCTGACAGCTGCCACCGGGGCCCCTGATGTCCCGGGACCAATGCACCTAGGAAACAAAGCGGGGCTGTAAACACGGACCAGAGGGATGAGACTCCCACAGCCATGTGCAGGGCTCTTACACAAATGGTGGATCGTGCTATACAGTGGTCAGCATTTCGGAGACATTTTAGTACGAAGTGCATAGCGGCCTTTCTTAGGCCACGGTAGCAGCCCGAGATAATTCTGAACCAAGTGGCTTGGATTCGATGCCTTCGCGGAGGGTGAATGTCCAGCCGGGCTAAGTTATGTTTCCCAAAGGTTTAAGGAACCCCGAGATGTCTGGAATTTTTGTTTTCCTCTCCTCTGCTGCCGGCTGTCCACTTGGTCATCACTTTGTCGCCTTTATGTACTTTAACGTTGACTGCATTTTATCTATTTATTGGTACATCTATTCCTTTTAAACCTTACACATTTTGTTGTATGCGTCGGTGAGTCATTTGTCATCGGTTTCTGGTTTGCCATTTGTTTTGCGCGTAATCTATGGAAGCGCTCCGAGTCCGCCTTCAGGACAGCAAGCTATATAAGGCCAAATTGTACTGCGTATAACAGGTGAGGCCAGACATGGAGCCGCAGAAAACAGGCCTGGGGTTTCATACCGGTGCTCTCTCTCTGTCTCTGTCGCTCGCTGCCCGCTCCGTTTCTGAGTATACGTCATACACATGCACACGGTTCAGGGGGAAAAAAGCAAGGGTTCCAGCTGAAGGTCAGCTTAAATAAAAATACTCCAGTGCGTATGACACTCCGAGTGTACATAGAATTAATGTAGCTGTCAGACGCCAGCACACCGCTGCAGATTGATTGACTTGTATGATGTTGAAAGGAGGCAAGGGGGTGGGGGCAGGGTGGTAGAGATGGAGATAGAGAAAGAGAAGTTGGAGTGGGGGTGGGGGTGGGGGGTCAAAGCCACCCACATCCACGTAAGGGGGGTTAGATGCGGTAGCACGGCCCTGCTCTGGCTATCGGCCCATGGCCAGGGGGCTGGAGGGACTGCTGTCAGTTAGTGATGGATTGATATGGACACCCCCCCCGTCTCTCCTGATCTCTGCCCCCAGCCTGTGCCTGATGGGCATTTCGCAAATACAATGGAGGCGGGGGGGGCTCGCTGCCTCACCGCGGTGGATAAAGGGTAACACACACCCCGTGTGCGGCCTTGCATACTGACTCCAGCGCTCGTTCGATGCAAAATCCTTCAACGCGGCTTCGTCCGCTCTGCCACTTACCCGTCAGCTTATATGCACGAACGTCCAGCATCCAGAACCTTCTGGCGCCATTCATCACCGTTTCCCAACTTGCTCCATGCACATGCAACATTTTTCTTCCTTTTAAACCCAATGCTGCTGGAGAACAACATGAATCATAAAAAGGAGGTTTATCTAACATGGTTATTGCATTACATAAACATACGTGATACGGTGTTATAGGGAGTCCAAATGAATCATAGTCCAGCAAGACAGTCCCGCCGGATTCATTTCGTCTGGGCGGTTATTTAAATATGCACTGCCGCAGCTTTCTTACAAGGGAACTAACGTGCAACGCTGAGGGAAATAAACAAATCATGACGTAAAGCAGCGGCAGTTGAGACAGCGAGTTGGTGACCGGTAGTTTGTGAGTTCACTTCTCAGATGGGTCCCTGCTGTCACTCACCACGTGGCAATCTCTGACACCTGTGTCTGGTTTTCAGACCCTTACTGAAAACTGGAAGGTTGGCTGTCTCTCTCTCTCTGCCCCACACACACGCGCGCGCGCGCTCGCCAGGAAACGGCAGGAAGTTGTCCAGTCCAAACCGCTCGGAATCACCGCCACTGAAAGGAAGACAAATCGTCGTCCGTCCACTTGAGGCGGCGCTGTATTTTGACGAATGCTGTCACCTCGGTTATCGCTTACGCGATGAGGAAACGGATCCTCGATGGTGTTCCGTGGCGTGGCGCTGGGTGGGTGTGTGTGTGTTGGGGGGGGGGGGGGATGCGGCTGTGTGACTAGACATGACAAGCGCCCGTGCGACGTGGGACCGGGAGCCGCCCGCCACCGCCGCCGTGGGGGGGTGGGGTGGAGTAGCGTGGGTGGGAGGGGCAGCTCGCGCTTTGTTAAGTGAGGAAGTGATCCTGGTTAATTAAGCCTCCTTGTGACAGCGCTGTCAAGGATGACTGATCCTTCAAACGCTCCCTCTCCGGGCTGACAGGCGAGTACGCGCTCCAGGCTTTGAAGGTGAGTTCTGTCTAATTCCTCCTCTCCCCAACTTCTCTCTGTTTTCCCCCTATCTTATTATCGTCTTTGTGCGTAATTGCAACTCCCAAGGCAAAACACATTAGGCCGAATCTTAACAGCCGAACGTTACGCAACCCGACCGCGCGCGCAAACTCCGCGAGCCGAATTAGGTGTCTATTTGTTTTTGAGCAGGACTCGCGGAATCAGTTAAGAACCCCTTTGGGGGGCGCGCCGTAAACTTGCTATGTATGAAGAAGGGATTGGCCTTTGACCTCCCTTGATAGTAGTTCGCTGGTGCTGATTTTATGGTGTTTATTCTTGGCAAGCGGAGCTCCGCTGGGGAAGTTGCGCCAAATTATCATTTTAAATGAGCAGCGACAATGAGCTGAAAGCGAGAAGTGACAGCTACGCAGCTAAGTCAATGGCCGGGCTTTGCAGGCCGTAGAGATGCTGGAAGGACGGATCGGAAATGCTGCTCGAACACCGTAGTCAACTTTAAAAGTCTGAAGCGACGTAGAGCAATTTATGCTTATTGCTCTCAAGTGGAGGAAAAAATATGACTGAATGTTAGGCGTTTGCACAGAGGGATGGCACGGTGGTTCAAGGAGCAGCGCTGGGCTGTTTGGGCATGGATTTGAATCCAGCTCAGTGTTGGTGGAGTTTGCATCTTCTTCGTTGTGTTTGCGTGGGCTTCCTCCCACAGTCCAAAGACATGTGTTTCACTTTGACTGGTCAGTCTAAATTGCCTGTAAGGCGCGCATGGCTGTATGCTCGTGTGGCATCCCGGCAATGGACTGCCATCCCATGTGGCAGTGGGTTCGTAGCCCAGCACCCTGTGATTCCAGGATTGGCTCAGGAAAGCAGCAGCCCTGACCATTATTAAGGGATTAACAATAGAGGATAATAGATGTTTGCATGGAATTGCAGGTAAAAAACTGCAAAGAATAAAATTTCACATTGCTTTGTAGAATTATGTTGTATGTAAGTTGGTTTGAATTAAAAAAAAAAAAAAAAAAAAAACATTGGGTGAGCCAGAAATTGTTTCTCAATAATCTCCAGTGAAAGTTGGACGAGGTGACCTGTTGGGCAGTCGTCCCTGGGGTCAAATTACTCTCGATATGGGAAACTATAACAGAATGGATGTGTTGTTTGGGAACAGCGCAATGACCCAGTGTGCTGAGTGCAACCGCACTGTTACAGTCTGGCGCTGAACACTGTGGTATGTAGTTGGTACTCTGCTGATCACATGACCTGGGAAAAAAAGGGACTGGGTCCTGCAAGACTGTTTATGCAAGCAGAAAAGAAAAGTGACTTCCTATTAAACGCTCGCCCCACGACACTTTATTCCTCTGTCACTGGTTTGCGGTTCAGACAGGAGAATAAGGGAGTGAAAAGCAGTGATTTGTAAATATTCCACTGGGAATGTTGCTGCAGAGCTGTGCGCCATGTGAGAAGGGTCAGCGCTGAGCGCATGAGACAAATATATACTCTGCAGAAGGTAGCAGGGTCGTGGTTTGAAAACAGCACATCCACAGGGTGCAGACCAACTAGAGAGGTTTTTATCAGGACCTTTCTAGCCAGATTCATTCATAGGTTTCATATCTTTACTCGCTGCCCATTCACACAAGCGTCCCTTACACTTCATCCCTGTGTGAAGCAAACGCAACTCACCTGAAAGGTTTTTATGAAGCCGTGCGCAGCAGTTGCATTCGATGATGATGAATCTAGAATTTAAAAGCAATAAATAACTTTGGAAGCTGTCAGGGAAAAAAAATGAGCGATGCAATTCATTATATGACAGCCATTCAGGGACGTCGCCGATCATAGTTTGTGCTCATGGCAGTGAAATAAATAATTGTGTGAAAATTAGCAAAATATCCTTCAAAAAATAAATTCAAAATGGAATTGTCAGCATAGCAAGTTAAATATTTTTCTTTTTTAAATTGAAAATAATATTAATAAAATAGTAAAAAAAAAATTTGACTATTAAAAATGTAGTATTTTCATATTTTGCATTGCCCTTGATCAGGAGAAGCAGTTAACGAAAACAGATGGATGGATGAATGGACATTAAATGTGTAATAAAAAAACATAAAACATAAAAATAAAAAATGAATAATAATAATAATAATAATAATAATAATAATAATAATAATAATATGTATGCGTATGTCCATTGTATTATCAATTTATTTTCACATTTCATGTTATGAACAGGAATGTCATAATGCAGTATCTAATACTGTGCTCTCTTAGCTATTCTCAGTCAAAAACATTCTTCCAGCACCTTTAGCATTCAGACACTTTTTTCATGTAATGTGCTGCACTTTGACAGATCCTCCTGAGGTTCTTTGGTCCATGTGTGGAACATTCATGTCCCGTCCGTACCACTGGTTGCGAGCTCACCCGGGTTGTAGTTGGAGGTTCCGGTTCAAACTTAAGACACCATAATAATTAAACCAATAGAATAAAAAAGGGAGGCGGGCATGTTTGCAGATGTTCAAGCAAAGCTAATAGGTCCCCCCATTATTTTTTGTTACTTCATTAAACACTACTGGGAATATTTTTTGGTTCCCTTAATGCCCAGCAAGTCTTTATGCCGCTTCAGCCTTTCGCTGTGAAACTATAGAGCCCCCCTTTCGCTTTGGAAACTATAACCTCAGTTTATTTCAGTATTGCTTCACCGGCGGTGGGATTAGATCCTTAGAATTATCTTGTTAGTCATATGGAAATGTTTGGCCTGTTGGATTTTTGGCACCCCGCCAATGACCCCCCATGACTGGAGTCACTGTTGCCCTCTTCCTTTCAGGCTATATTTAAAGGCACCACCTTATTTATTTATTTTTCCAGCAAGATTCGTTTTACGTAACTTGTTTACGGAGCTCGGGAACGCTGCATGCGCCACGTGAAACTGGATCTCTCCCACAGGACACTGTTTAGTCTGCAGACCTTATCTGGACACATCTTGGGTGTGAGTTCCTCGCCTGGGAAGCGGGTCCAGGAATCTTCACAGAACCAGAGGTGACAACAATGGTTGCAGAGAGGGGTCTGCCCAAATGTGCACGCTTCACGCGCGCGTTCATGCTTTCAGGGTGTGTCGCTCGCCTGCTTGGCCAGCCTGTGTGAAATCTGAAAAAGGGTTTGAGGGCTCTGTCTCATTTCATTTCCTGACCAGCACCTTTGCCTTGTAGTGCTCAACAAAGAGTAATGGAGAAAGCCAAGGAGAAGATCAGCAAGTATATTTCAAGCTTGTGGTCATTTGTCTGTCCACATATGTGCTGCATACCCAAAATATACCTTCTCCAGGTTCAAGTGTAGCATAAACTCAGAATGCACATTGCACAGTTGTGCAAATTCTGGTGCACATTAAAAACAGCAGAAATGCAAAAGTCACTGTCAATGCAAATAAGACAAAGGAACACCAAGCGCCGATCTTTAAAGCAGTGCTAAGTTACAGTCAGTTGATCATCATATGCAGTGTGAGGTCCTCAGGATGAAGTGCAGATGTTGTGGTTAACAGCAGTATTGGTGTAATGTGTGAGGGGGATGACGTGTCAGATGTGTGCAAAATAGTATTTTTGTCACACACCTTACAATGCACCTAGAGGCAACATCTGAGCCATAACGTGCAGCCGTGGGGTGTTTTGGGTCTCTCAGCATCAGAGACCCTCACCCAGGTGACCAAAGCAAAGTTAGACCAAAGTCAGAGCTCAGCCTGCATCCAGGTAATGCTTCTTTGAAGCCTTTTTCACCTCTCCTGATCCACAGACATACAGATACCCTTCATAGCCTTCACAGCCTTCCTCCTCTGACTCCCGCTCATACCGAACCAGACACAAAGACTTCCCTGCAAAGCCTCTGCCACCTACTTTGTGCCCTTCAGCCTTTTGAGCAGCACTGCTTCACCATTTCCTCATACTTCACCATCTTCCTTTCATAAGCATCTTCCTTATGCTTCTTCCAAGGTGCTGTAAGCTCCAGCAAGGTGCTTAGAAGCCTTTGACAGCAACACAATGTCCTGCTTCAAAGATATTTCTGTGATAGGGGCTGCCCTGGCCTGACACCGAGTGCCGATGCTGCTGTTTCACCTCCCTGCTTGAAAAAAGAAACTGTTCACATGCCACTTGGTTCTGAACTGTACGCAGGACCTCTGGTCTGAAACTCCTCAATTGTCATACCAGGCAGTGATCCAATTGGTCAAGTATTCCAACTTATTATTTAGCAAGTAACATAAGCAGAATTAAAACAATTATACAGTTACAAACAAGAGTCATACTGTAAAGAATTTACATTGTATGGCCCAAAGTGTGTGGACACCTGAGCATCAACCCCATATGTGCTTGCTGAACCTCCCGTTCCAAACTCATGGCCATTAATGTGGAGTTGTTCCCCCCTTCGCTGCTACAACAGCCTCCACTCTTCCGGGAAGGCTTTCCACCGGGTTTTGGAGCACGGCTGCGGGAATTTGTGCCCATTCAGCCACAAGAGCATCAGTGAAGTTGGGCGACAAGGCCTGGCTTGCGGTCGGCATTCCAGTTCATCCCAGAGGTGTTCAGTGGGGTTGAGGTCAGGGCTCCGTGCAGCCACTCGAGTTCTTCCACACCAACCTGGGCAAAATGTTTGTTTATGGAGCTCTCTTTGTGCATGGGAGGGCACAGCCATGCTGAAGCAGGAAAGGAGCTTCTTCCCCAAACTGTGGCCACAAACCTGAAAGCACACAATTGTTGAGAATGTGTTTTAATGCTGCATGGATATGGCCGAAATACCTCAACTCAACCATTAGAAGGGGGGGTCCACATACTTTTGGATATGCAGTGCAACATTGAAGATCTACCTGGCCTGTTTCATGGCATCCTTTGCATGCTGTTTACCATGGTCAGTGGTGTGGACATGTGCATGTTTTTCTTAACCTTGGGAAGGAAAAGTTTTAAAAATATTAAAAAATCCCAACAAGTAAAAAAACTTTTTTTTTTTAACACTAATTAGCTTGCAAATTGTAAAAGTGCAAAATATTTTTAATCATTTATAATATTCCCTAGAGCTTAGTTGTGTTAGCAATAGCAGCCGTTTATTGCATTAATGTCAGAATCAAAGGAAAATCCACAAATTTTGTGAACGAAAATTTGAGTGTATGGGTCTGTGTATTGTGCAAATCTGTTTATATATGTTATTATACTACACACGCACACACACACACACACACACACACAATTTTTTTCTCCTTCTTGCAGCTGATGAGCCTTTGTGCTCCACTTTTTCACTTTCTCCTTCTCCACAGGAGATCTGCAGCAGTGGCCACACTAACACACCACAAGTTGTTCCAGGAGCAGCCAAGGGTCTGGTGCTTCTCATTTTCCAGAGGTGCCAACATCTCATAAAACAGATGATTTAACAAAAAAGGACCGTGTGATCCTGGGCTTGAGGCCTGACCCAAAACGTCACCCCACCCCCCAGTGATGTGTAATGGATTAAGTGCCTATTAAATTCAAGTGGAGAAGTTGAGCAAAACCTCCTTCTTGATGTCTCTCAGTTCTTCTGGGCACAGAGCAGGACAAATGGATGAGTGACAGCCAATGGCAATCTTAATAGGTCTAAATGATCCAGTAAATAATGCTAAAGGGGCATTTTATTATTATTTCCATTTTAATGTGTTGCCAGCACTGCTTTCCAGAGGCACCTTCACCTGTACCCACACATACTGCTGGCTAGTTTACCGAAACAGCACAAGCCGAGTACCTTGCTCAAGGGTACTGCTGCTCAGGCCCTTTTGGGACTTGAAGCAGATTGTTCTGGTAAAGTCCAAAATCCTTCACCAGCACATTATTTTTTTCACTCTAACTGTGCACCATTTTACCTTTAGAGTAAGGTAGTTATTAAGGCCACATAGGTTACCAGTTCAAGTCCCTGGAGTGGGTCAGCTTTGGCACTTTATATTAAATAGCTCCTTAAAACGAGAGAGTGCTAAACTGCAAGCTTTATAAGAACACTTCTGCGCGGCAGCTCCATTCATTTGTGAAGGTGGCGCTGGTATGAGTTTGAAAGGAGCAATCAAACAGAGGAAATGTACTGGCTGTGGGCCGCAGGTCGGGCCTTGCAGATTTCAGGAGAAGCGCTGCGTTCAGGAGCTGATGTTGGAAAATGGCGCGTGCTTGTGAACGCGCAACTTCTTGTTCCGCTTTGCCTCCAATTTTTTGTCTTAACCGCATCGATGGTATATGCGGGAGGGGGGTGGTGCGTGGTGCACCTTGCCGCTTGCTGGAACGTGGCCTGGGCCAGGTAGGGCGCTGCTGTTGGACCCACTGAAAGGCAGAAGGGTGCCGAACCTTTTCATGCACGGCTTTAGGACTGGAATAAATTGTCAAGCTAGTTGGTATAAGTGTCATGAAAAGTTCCACGTCCCCTGGATCTCCATGCAGTGCGGACCGCCTGACAATCCTAATGCCCTAATATTGCCGCCTTCTTTGACAGCTGTCTAGGGAAACCAGGAGTGTGAGAACATATGAGCTATAACACTGGCACAAGAAGGTTGCCCCCCCCCCCCCCTATGTGTGCACAGCCATTTTTACCTCGGTCACAAGATGCCAGTGTTCTTTCAGACCCAGGATGAGCTTGCAGTCCCAGAATAGCCCCTTGGGCCCAAGAACCGACAGCCACGACCTAAGCGTGTGCTCCAGTTGGCGCTGCCGGCGCAGTTGTCAGGTCGAGGGTGATCCGTAGAGCTGGGAGGATGAGTGGAGTGCGAATGTGTATGTGGGGAGGAGGCGGGGGATGATGCAATGAGGCCTATTTAACCAGAGACACGGCTTTCTCCTCCGCGCCCGTATAAGGGGAAGAAAGCGAGGCAGCCTTACTGCTCTCTCTCTGCCTCCCTCTCCCTCTCAGATTCTCTCTCTCCATCTCAGGCTTGGTCTCAGTATGATGTGTCCCTTGTCCTTCGCCCAGACAGCCCAGGCCCCAGATGACCCCATCCACACCCAGACGCCATCCAGTCCTTCGTACCAGAGCTCCCACCCCATTTCCAGGCAAGACTGAAATACCCCTTGCAAAGCCTGCTTACAAAAATACCTGGCTTGCCGTGCTGGCCTGACGCGTGTTTCGGATAGCTTCCACTGGGAATAAAGTGACCGAAATAAAGATGGATCGTTCGGGGACCCTTCACTTTGAGGATGAGGAGGTCAGGACCACAGGCTTCTGGGGTGGAGGTGTCAGTCCTTTGAATCAGAGAGGACACATAAGTGGCCAAGAGGGACAGCACATTCGAGCGATGAAATGTTTTAGGTGAGAAGAGTCACCTGACTTTCTGGGAAGAGTCCTTCTGGCCACCCTTGATTTGCAGTGCAACACAACCTGAAGGAAGACACGCTTAAAAAAGTGGAGAAGGAACAACAGCAGATAGCCTGTTGAGGTCTGAGATCTTGCATGTGCACACCTTGGTTACGACATCAGCATAAAGAAGTTCAAGAATCTAATAGCCCGTTCTGCAGTTTACTGGCCACCAGCGAGACTGGCGGATGTCTCTTGTTCTGGTGGTTCTTCGAAATGCTGCTTTTGCCTCAAGTCATGTCCACTCTCGCAAATGGGAGTAGATTTGGAATAAGTGTTGGCTGTCGGTTAGTGTAGCCGCATTATGTGTCAGGACCCGCTGCAGGATCCCGGAAGGTCTGTCTGAGTCTGAAAGGCCCAGTTTCAGCACCGCTGGCCTCACACGTGAACATGGAGCCTCGAGGTTCTGATACCCGAGAGAGGAAAATGACTTCCGTTTGTGTCTGAACTTCACTGAGCCACATGTCTCTTTCAGTAAGAAGAATTCATGCATCCTATCTAAAGAAACAGACTTCATGTCAATATTTGCCTCATCTGAAATGCAAACAGTCGAATTTAAGCTAAACTTTGTTCATATTTTTCACTCTCACAGTGTCAGTGTGATGCAGCCTTCTCAAGCCCAAACCTTATTAATTCACAAAAAGGCCTCTTTAGCATTTTATTTTCAATATTTGTTTATTATGCATGCTGTGCAAAGTGGCCCTGATGACCCTGGCCAGTTATCCTGTCCACATCACTTAGACTCACTGTGGCGATGATCAACCTGCATGTAAGAGTACAGAGCACTCGATACTGCTAAGTACTGGGATTTTACCCCAGTCAAGATGTTTGTTTCCTACGCGATGAATCCGAAAATTATTTCTCCCTTTCTCACGTCACGCAGACACCTTTTTTTTATCAACTATTTTGTGGTACTTATTCAAAAATAGTTTTATTTGCATAACACGACACTATGATTCATTCACTTGTTTGACGGAAACTCATGCCGAGAAGCTTAATGCGGTACCCACCGTGGGTGCGTTCTCCCAAAATCAGCACTGATCCATCACAGGCGCATGTGACAAGGCGTACACACGCAGTTCTAAAAGTGATGTTTGGTACGTGGCGGGTGCCCAGGGAAAGGATCTTGTTTTCTGGGTGAAATCTTTGGGTTTTATTAAACCCTAATAAAGCCCTACCGGCAGAGCATCTATTTGTGTGTGGGGAAAAAGCAGTGCAATAATGGACTGTGTTGCTGTGTGTGTGTGTGTGTGTGTGTGTGTGTGTGTGTGTGTGTGTGTGTGCGTGCGCTCGGTCCTGTGGTTGTGCATGCTTACTGTAGTCGAAGTGTTGCCATGGTGCCGACTGAAGCGGTGACCACTCGTTGCAAAGGCTTCACGGCGCGGTCTGCCCCTTATTTTCAGCACCCTGCTCGGCTCCCGGCGGTGACAGGCTGCTGCTAAGTGAGGTAATAGCCAATGATTTTGTTCCCTGTTTTTGTGCTGTCTGGACATAAATCAAAGTGTCTGTCAGGGGCCAGGAGGGGTGGGGGGGACTCTTCTGTTTGCACTGGGAGTGTGTCAACAATTAATCCACATTGCAATCCCAAGGCCGACACCACCTGACCTGCAAACCCCCCCCCCACCGTAAACCACATACACATGCGCCTGCTATCCCCAGACTCCTCTCTGTTCCACATGGGGCGCTCATTGGGTTTCTTCTCATCCAAGCAGAAGGGGAAGCGCTTCTCAATGACTGACACCGAGGGGAACCGGTGTGTGCTGCTGAAGAACCCGGGGCAGGAAGTCGAGTGTGTGGCAGCAGTGTGTGCCGAGGTTGGCGCTGCAGCGGAGAATGAGAGCAAGAGATGGACGAGAAAAGCACCTGGAGCTTAGTATCACCTCCAACCGCATCCTGATGCTGTTATTTAATAACGGGTATGGCAGCAGTTTTTTTCAGTTACTGTGAAATTATTGTTATCGTCGCCATTCACAGCCTTACAAATACAGCGGGAGTGCGTCAAGGCGGTTGTATGAGGACCGCACACAAACGTCTACTCGATGATCTGTGCACTCTGAGAAAAGTCTTAAAGCTCAATTACGGTCGGGTGTTAGCTGTATTTTAACAGGCGCGAATGGATCGTTCCTTTATTATCACCTGTCCCGAAATGTAAAAGTAAATCTTTTTCATTTGAATTATAAGTTATTCACATTAGGAGTGGTGGAATAATGGGCGGTGTGTCCTGAGGAAACTGAAGCTTGAGGCTGGGAGAAAACACAGATGTGAGCAGTGCTAGGCCGTGATAATCCTATTAATTCAATTATGGTAAACAGGGGTGGACTCCTTTCTAAACAAAAAGGAGCTGGACTCCTGCTGGCTCTGGGCAGATCTCCTCTCATGTGCCCCCGCCATGGCCCTCCACCCATGCACTCTATGTGGCCCATCTCATCCTCCAGCTATACCCAGCCCACGCCCCTCTCAGCCTGGGGGGGGGGGCAGTGATGAGATTGGACAATAAATTGGAGACAATGGCCAAGACCCCACTGCAAGCTGTACCCAGCTGTGCCTATTCCAGTGCAGGCCACTAAGGGCTCTCTCCCACCCTGGTGCTGGGGGGGGGGGGGGGGGGAGGGATATAAGGGAGGAGACTTGGAAATGAGGTGGAAGGCTTGGGTGGGGGGTACAGAGGCTTTCAATTCTGTCTGCCAGAGCACTTCAGCTCCGGTGACTAGGAGCCAAGTCGCTTAGCATGCCAGCAGGGGCGCTGGCCTGGGACTGGCCCGACCCACCCCCACCATGAAAGGAGAGCCCTGTTCCCCAGGATGGATGGAGAAGGGGGGAGTGTGTTTGCGAAGCAGTTAGACAATCTGTTTGGATTAGTGGTCCTGTCAGACAGACGCAGAAATGATGGACAGCTGGGATGGGTGGGAGAAGGAGAGACGCGGAGAGAAAGGGGTGGTCTCCCAGGTCCTGATGATTCCCAGATGCTGCCCCCATCACCCTCAGTGTTTTTGCAAGCCGCGTAGTAGCCTGACTCAGACCTGACCAGTCGATCCCAGCATGGACCCGGGGCCTCCTGCTGATGAAAGGGGAAGCGGAGGGCAAACGTACGCTTCCTCAGCTGCACCCCTCACCTGCAGGCAGGAGGCGCCGTCCGTAACAGCCCAATTTATGCGTACTCTTTCCACCCAGGATGCCTCAGCGGGGAATCCAAGCCATGGAAAGCCTTCAGAAAATGGCATCAATTTTTCAGAAGCTTACAGAAACTCTTTACCTGGGGCAAGAACAGCAGCTCGTGTGGTAGGAGTTGAAAAGGAGGGAAACTTAGAGCTTACAACTCAAGTATCTCTGTATACCACCACTACCTAAATCAGCTGGCCAGGCCTCAGGCCTGGATGAACGAATGAATGCGAGCCCCAGACTTCTGCCCTGTACATCTTTAATGTGCGTATACTCTGTATATTTATTTGTTGAATGAATGTACACGTATATTTGGGCGTGTGTGCTTGTCGGCAATTATATTTCAGCCTTCATGCGTGTTTCACTGTGTCTGATCTTCTCCGAATCACTGGGAAGGACATCCAGCGCACATGTGTGTTTGAGTGTGCGGGTATGCACTCCAGCATCCATGCGCGACATGAAAATGAGGTGGAGTGATGCCGCAACATCTATCTCTCAGTCCCACCGGTGGGCCGGTTGTCTCTGAGCTTGCGTGTCTACGGCACACGCCGTGTGCGGCTCTGTATTCGGTGTGCGTGTCATCCAGAGTGTATTTCACGGAGGCCCATCAGTGGGCAGCTCTGCGGGCGCCCAGCCCAGGCTGTGCTGAAAGCCGGTGCTAGGAGATTTACGGCTGGTCCGGCAGGTTGCCACGGCGGCGTCCTTGCTTACCTGCCTGCTAAAGCACTTACGGTCAATGTCTGCATGTTCGCCCCGCCGCGGCTCCCCTCACATACAGGGCCACTCTCCACCATATATTAGCCACTTGTTGACTGCTCGCAGGGGTGTACATTAGTCAGTATATTAAAGCGTGTCAACACTCTGACAACAACGCCCCCCTTGTCGCCTGTCAGGAGCCCAGGAAGGAGAAACGGGAGGCGAGTTTAACGACGGGTGACACTGAAGACACACTTGTGCCGCAACACCGGCAGCCGCATGGCTGTTTATATGCCGCCCCTGCGTCCTTGCTTCTGTGGGCCATTGGCTGCATCTGAACAACTGACAGAATTCGCAGCGATGTCTGTGCCGTGTCGAATGTCACTGTACTGACATCCCCAAACTTTTCTGGAATCTTTAACCTGGAGCAGAAGGAAGTTCAGGGTTGGGGCAGCGTTAGTTAAGAACAAGGATATGAAAGTTCAAATCAGAGGATGAGCCTGAATGCTGTACTCCTGTGAAAGTTAAAATAATAATAACAATAACAATAACAATAACAACAACAACAACAATAATAATAATAATAATAATAATAATAATAATAATAATAATAATAATAATAATAATAATGGGTCCTGGGTCTTTGTCTTTGGCCTTGTACTACAATGTGCTTCAAGTGCACACACTCTTTCAAACCCCAGCCCAGCTGCCCAGATCCTGAGTGGTTTAATGTCCCTGCTAAAACAGCTACATGTCGCTTGGAGAACTGACTTAATGGCAGCACTCAACGTTTCGCAGACCAGGGCCTCTCCGCATGCATGCCGAAATGGCCACGAGTGCAGCGATTTCAAAATGAGATGCAGTCTACATTTGGAGAAGTTCTTCCCATTCTTCTGAGTGATGACAGTCTCTGCTATTTAAAGGCCAGTAAGTTAATATGCCTCAACCAGAGGGGGACGGACATTTAGCTGCAACTTCTGCAGGCTGTGGCTGGAGGTTTGCAGTCGATGCCACACGTGTGCCACCATCATGAAGCGAGCAGATGGAAGGCCCCGTGTTGACGTTGCTCCGTTGTTCTTTCGGTGGAGGGGGTGTGCAACGAGAGACATCTGATCCAGCCTGTGAGGGAAGGACAAGGAATGGGTGCCGAGAACTTATCTGAAGGTCTGTCACAAGAGATTGCTGAGCTGGGGAGGGGAGGCATTCCACAGCTGGCTGCTGTCACTCCCTCATGCTCACCTCCTTCTCCACCTCCTCCCCAGTGCCCTCATCATAAAATATTCACATATCTCTATCTGCCTCAAAAGCTGTAGGACTCACTGTCTGCCTCACATGCCATAAGACCCCCAACCTCTGCTATCATGTAAAAAGAGAGTGCAAGGGTTCAACTTTGCAAAAAATGTTGAAATGTAATTAAATGTAGAGGTGCTTTGACATCGACATGGAGGGGATCAATAATAATAATGATAATAATAACAATAATGATAGAAGAAGATCATGAAGTAGATCGAGAAGGACATGAACCACATAACTTCTGAGGGTGGAAAAAAACCTTCAGAATATTACCACTAGAAATGTAGTAAATATAGTAAAATTTTCCGACGGACACTGGATACCATGGTAACAGGAAGTCTCCCGCTGTATTCCTTGAGAAAGGCACGTAACTTGAATTGCTTAAGTGAAATAGCTGGGTGTGTAAATGGGAACATTTTTTAGCCACCTTGGATAGTAGCATAGTCAATGGAATAATAATAATAATAATAATAATAATAATAATAATAATAATAATAATAATAATAATAATAGCAGAGAAGTTTACATTACAGTTATTAATAAGTAAAGGAGGTCATTAACACCACAGACAGTAGCAGACATTGTAGTATTACTTATTTATTTAGCTGAATAATTTAGTATGTTTCCCCCAAACTTTTTTTTTAATGGGGGTAAGTAGACAAATGCCCTCAGCTAGGGTGACCCACATTAGCACCGCCAGCTCTGGCAGCAGCACTGTTTGCTAGTGTTTGTGGCAGCATGAGTTCATGGGACACAGTGGATATGCCAAACTGCCCAGATGACCTTGACACTGACATCAAAGCGGCGCAAGGCGCCCGGGACCTATCGGCGTGCAGTGTTCTGAGATGGACGCCCGCCGCTGACATACAGCGGGGTTGCCGCTCTGGCATCAGATCCAACTGTTTGGCTTTATTGTAAGGGCAAGGACTGCATAGGGTCTGGATGGGGACAGTCTCACATGTTTGGCTCATGTTGTGGTTGTGGTAACAGGATGGTCTCCAAAAATCCATAATACCTCAATTTTTACCGCACTGTAGGAGTTTAAATATTCTTTCAAATGAGCAGAGACTGTTCTGCTTATCTGTTGGCTATTCAATAAACTGTTTGGTGCAGACTGGAAGGGCAACCTATTCCAAAGTGCCAGCAGCATTTATCCCTATTTATATTCTCTTTATGTAAAAATATTCCCAACCGGCTTTCATTTGTGGCTTTGTGCATCTTCACCAGTGCGAATACCCAAAAGGTTCTGACTGCCCATAATCAGCACTCCACAAAAATTTTGTCTACTTTTGTCTACCTGTACTCTTGGATCATGTTCCCCCTACCAAAGACATTTAATTCTGCTTTCCTTTGAAGGCCCTTCCCCAAATGCAGCAGCGTGCTTTCTGTGCAGCAGCAGCAGCAGCCAACGCGGCATTCATTACAGTCGCAAGACCGTGGCCCGGCCATCCACTATCAGCGGCGGTGACTCTGCGATGCACGAAAAGCTTGGCACATGTGAGAAGTGGTCCTGTGCGGCCCCAATATTTCATCTCGCGTTGGCAGATCTGAGCTGGGCCCTGCTCTGCTCCTCTGTTCTTGCTGGAGGCACTACAGCACGGATTCATCACTCTCCCGTGAAACGGGGGTAACATATGGATCGATTTATCCGCCTCGTTCTGATCTTAGATCAAATTCAGGCTTGCCGCTCGACATTTAACGCCGTGGCGAATGGCCTTTATTTCCACGAAGAGGCGTGATACGGAGATTTTGATTCACCTTCCTCATTGGAGACCCGTAAGTGGGTCCTGGGATTTTTGCATTTTCAAGCACCACGTGTGACACTTCAGGTCCAGGAATCTTCTGCAGTGTGACTTTGAATGACAGCTTCAGGCTGCTGGCAACGACTCAGGAAGGGCGACACGGGTGATTTACAGCTTAGGAGAAAGTGCTCTGAAAAATGATAACCGCGTTGTTGCAAAATGTTTTCGTGTAGGCCCAGCACCTCCACCAGGACAAGAATGGAGAAGGTGGCAATGCCAGAGTGCAAGGTGCGGCTGAGGGTGAATCGGCTGCCCGTCAGTCTGCTCGCTTGGGTCAGCGGTTATGGGAACTTGCATTCCCAGAAGTGTTTGAGCAGAACTTAGGCCATGTGTCCCCATGGATTTTTAAAAATTTTTTATTGCCCATCTGCAAATCACAGTGGAGAAAAGCTAAATAAACAAATTTAAAGTAAATATGACAATCTGCTCTCCATTTGGAGTTTTGGCCGCTGCAACTCCAGGCGTCCTCCGTGCAACACAATTGGCCCCACCTTTACTCCACCGAGAAGTGTTTACAGAAGGAAACTTTGCCGATGACATGCTTGACAATGAAGTGTGATAACTTCTTCGACAATTGAAGGAACATTTTTAGAGGATCTCTAAGGAGTCAAGTGTGCAATGAGCATTTCTGGGTCAGAATTTAAAACTGCTGCACCCTCACGTACACATCAGAAAGGTGCCCCATAGTACATACTGTGGTAAAAATGGTTTTATAGCAGGGAGATAGCATGTCAGACTGACCGGTCACCGGTTCAGAGGAATGTGAGCATCGATTCACCCAGGTCTTTGCGTTTCTGCTAGGGTTTCTGCTGGGTTTATGATTGGATGGGACTTTGTTGTCAGCCTGTGCTTTGTATCTCGACCACCGTGTGTTTGCATCCACAGACAAAATGTGTGCATATGAGGACAGCCTGACTGCCTAAGCGTTGCCGCTGAAGGTGGATCGAGGTGTGAGCGCTCATTTGGCACCGTGTGCTTGGCGTGGTCACTGAGCAGCGCTAATAGGTGGCATCCGGGCTCCAGTGTTTGGTGCCCACGTGTTTGCCAGTTTGAAGGCCTTTTTTCCTGAACCGGCGCGTTGGTGCTTTCAGTCCTGAGGCCTCGCGGCTTCACTTCACAAAGAACGCACGTCAAACCACATACAACATGTATTTTTAAAACACCGCCTGCTGGATTTTGAGGACAGGCATGAAAAAAATCCCTTTAACAGTTCACCCGATGTCTCAATAACTGCATTCGTATTTTATACATTAAAAGAAATCCGAAAGGATTCGTCATTATCCAGTCTTCATTTCATTGAAACTGCTTAAAGTAGCAATCGAATTAAGCTAAGTAACCAGTTAAATAAAACTTTGATACCTTAACCTTAAAAGCTTTGTTATGTATTAAAGAAACATTTGAGTTATTTTCCCTCAGAAACATTAGTGTGAATACTGGCTCTCTGTCACAGAGCCCTGCCTCTCATATTGTTTCCAGAATATTCATCCAACCGGATGTTTCAAGCTGGTGTCCATCCGGTTTCATAGCCTTGCATCCAGTGTCTCCAGGATAGGCTCTGAACCGCTGCAGCCCTACTTAGGGCGAGCGATTAACAAAAATGGATGGATGGATAGACGGATGGACAGATGGAAGGAGAAATTGAAAAGTTAAATGAAGCAAAAATGAATTAAACGGATGATAAATCAGATGAAGCTACTGCATGCTTAGGATGAATACACTCTGGTTACGGCACAATCGGGTCCGGGATGGAGTGGACCTACAGGGCCTGCAGCTCCTCCGGGATCGCCACGCTCCACACTGAGGACATGGCCACTTGGCTACGTGCTTATTTGAGCGAATCCCCACTTTTCCCTGATGACCAGCCTCCTTTTTACCTGGACGCAGTCCCGGCTTGCTGGCCAAGAGTGGCGCAGCCCTTGTAGTTAAGTGAGGTCAGCCGGATCGCTCGCTCACCCTCTGAAGCTCAGCCAAAGTTTTTCAGGCGGCCTTGCAAGAAGCACTATGTCAGGGGAAAACATGCTCATCTTGCTGCAGCAGCAGGGAGATCGTATAACCAGAGTGTGTAAAATGCTCCTTTTACAGCATTGTAAAGATTTACAATGAGAGTAAATAACGGAGGGCCAGCAGTCCCTTAAACAAAAAGGCGGCCCAATCAATATGTCAATAAAAGCTGTTCTCTAGCCTGCCAGGGTCCATGCCTAACATCACATGGAGGTACATTTGGAGCAGGAAGAATTCCCTTTTCTCCTAATATGCAGCGGTGCTCTTCTATTTCATTTTTAAGAAGCCCCCCTTGGTGCCTGCATTCGAGGAGGGAAAGGAGATTCCGTGTGTATGCAGTTAAAGTAACACTCAAATGAATTCTTAATTTTTCCAGCACTACACTAAGGTCAAGGACTGTGTGAGACCTGAATGGCTTTACTTCATATTGGAGGACACAGAAGGTGCACAGTGTACAGAGCTGTTTATTACTATGATTTGATAGCTTAGGTCATTGGAAGTGATGTACAGTTAAAAGTAAGTGCCTTGGACAAGGAAAGTACAGCATTAATAAGGACTCGGGCATCTTTAACCGCTACGCCTCCTACTATTGCTTTATTTCCGATAAGGTCGCAAAATTAGTGAATATAACCGCACAATCTGAATTAAAAAGAAACGCGGATGACAAATGATGTTACTGGCGGTCGTTGCTGTAATCTCATGGTTCCGGTTGCAGGCAATTCGATGGTTATTGGTTGTTTTGCGTCTACCATGACGGTTGTTACTCCTTGTTGGGTCAGACGGAACTGTGCCGCAGTACAGTTACTTTACAAATGGTTTTAAATGGTTCTGGCCAACATCAGCAGTGCTGCCCCGGGTGTTTGCGTGCTTAGTCAGCAGTGGGAACGGCAGTCGCACTTTGGAAGGGTTGTAATCCGGAGACCGCGCTGCCACCCTCTAACTTGCGGCCCTTTGTACAAATACCTGAAGACAAATACCTGGACGGGTACAGTAGGGAAACAGAAGTCTTCACGGCCGACAATGAGAAGACGTGCATGCGAAAACAATGGCTTCAATTAATCCCATGCAAATGGGTCTGGGAACAGATGCTTTGCGGGGAAAATGGTGCATAATGGCGGCGCTACAATGGAGAATAAGATTTTCTGAAAGAGGAACGCCGTGAAAGAGACCAAGTGTAAGAGTTGCTGATGGCAGCACTTCCCTTCGGCGCTACACAGCACGAAGGAACCGAGATGAATAACGCGCGAACGCGAGGTGAATAACGCCTTTTGCGGAAGAACGACGGTTTGTATTGCGAGCAAGAAGAGCGCTTTGTCAGCCATCAAAAAAAAGGGATCCGATTGTATATTTCATTTTTGTTCTATTGCTTAACGCTTCCGTTTTTTTTCCTCCTCGCGAATGAAGCTAAAAATCTGCGTAGAAAATTTGAGCAGTTCCTCATTCTCTTTGAGGAATATAAAATATGGTGCATGCAGGTGCATATACTGCATGTATGAAAATATTGATTATTATTGAAGGGTATTGCAGTTGACTTTAGCTGACGGTGTTTAATGTTAGTTGCAATGAACTTCAGGACTTCAAAATGCAAAATATATTCTTCTTTTCCTTTACCGCAGATATGTATTGATGCAAACATCTATGATATATCACCTGAGGCCCAAGACATTTTGATGCATGAGTCATAAATGTGTGTCTTTCCTATTCACTCACTTTCACGCACGCACACACACAGAAGCTATAAATTGTGGAGACCATCAGACAAGTTCATTTCCAGAGCGTGGCACGGATGGTCTTGTGCCTTCTGCAGTCAGCAGGCTTATGGCGATCAATGCGGGGAGGCGGAGAGCGAAGGGGGAGCATCGAGCACAGATACAAAAATCAATCAGGAACTTAATCCTTTAAGGTTTCGGGGGAATGTGAGTGAGGAGAATTCCGGCACTTTTTGAAGCTCCCTTCATGTATTAACCCTTTCTCGCACCCCCCCCCCCACTCGCCAATCTTCCTTTTTGCGACCGAACACCCATAGAATTAGGACCCCTTGAAACAGTGATTATTTACTTATTCCACAGTTTAGCAGATTCTACACCCAGCTTTCAGTTAGAGAAACCATGCGAGATGTTTGGTGGGGTTGAGGAGAGAAGGTTTGATGCATAAATGGGAACGTGAATTTAATACTTGAGCATGTAGTCGCTGCTGACCAGAAAATGACTATCCAAATTTATTTATCACTGTAACAATTATTATCTCAATGGAATCTATATTAAAAGTGGATATTGTTATGAAGCCATTCATGCTAGGTTCCTTTCTCACAAAGAAAACACCGGGGCACCGACCCTTTCTTGCCATCAACCGCACAGCCGTCTCACGGTCTGTTGCTGTGTGCTGTTGCCGAACTGTCGGTCCTATGGTTCACGTGAGCGCTCTGCAATCGCCTGGTGTCTCAGGACCCGGGCCTCAATAGGTTCTGGATCTCTACAACCTTGAATAGATCCCTTGTTCCTGAAAACGGCCACCTTACCGTGAGTAGCTGCTCTTGAAAGCTGGAGATTCGCCGGGTATCTTAATTGTGGATCTGAGCGATAAGCGAGGGGCTTCGGGTCTAAATCACCAGAGGGGGTCCGTTGTTTTATCTTTCGGCAAGGCAGTCAGCCGAAATGCTTTCCAAAAAGAACCCGCTCTGTTAAAACTGCAAACCTTGAAAATCATTAGTTAGCAGGCTTTACTAAGCATAAGCACATGTACGGCGCATACAAATTTTTTTACATATTATATTATACAAGCACGCGTGTATTTTCCAACAGAAATCCAACAAGTCATTTAAAAACTTTTTTTTTGCCTTTTCTCTACTGCTTTAAATTGCTGTCGCCTGACGTGCAGTAATGCTTAATTCGGCATCAGGTTAATGGTTGGCAGCCATTTTACGAGATGTCACAGACCAATTCGAAAGTCAATTTTAATTGTAAATTGATTCGAATCTAACCACAAACATAGACAATGTCACCCCTGGCATTGAAAAGCCATGTTGTGCCACCATTGTTAAAGGATTCGCCACCACTGAAAAATTCAATTTGAATTTAAATTTTGAAAGCCCAGGGACAACAGATGGTCTGTAACGGCTGCTAATGGAAGATAATGTCAGGGTAAACACTGGTAAACCCAACACACAGATCTACTGGAGGGATATAACCGTGGATCCATCAACGCTTATATGGAAACTTGTCTGGGCAAATTTTCCCTGGGCCAGACTGGCTCCCTGCGGAGCGACAGAGGTCAAAGGTGAGTCGGCTGGGGGCGGGGCTCACTTTATAAATGAAGGGCAAGAAAATGGTTGATCTGGGGCCGGGTGCCAGAGAGGAACTCATTTAGGTCAATGGCGGTGGTTTGGGATCGACATTATCAGGCCAGTAGCCATCCGCTAATAAAATGACTGACAGCCAGTTGCCGCAGAATCGAAACTATGGATTCTCGGCGGTAAAGGAGGGAGGGAGCGGAAGAAAGAAAAACACATTGCTCGCTCCCGAATTAGCTCTACAAAAGAAGGAAAGCTAATGGAAAGGCGGGGACTTAATTGAAAAGGCGGACGGAGAAAAACGCGCGCCGTTGAAAAATCTCGGCCTTGCCTTCTTGTCTCGGTGTTTTTCTCTGCCTATTCCAGGGTGAGCCAATGCCACATTTGCGCCTCTTGTTGCGTGAGTACGAGCGGGTGTGTGTGTTTGTGTGCGGAGAATCGGCGGGGTGGAACAGTTTGATTTGGTGGGAACGGGCCTCTTGACTGAAACTTAGCAACGGGAGCCGTGGGCCTGCTTCCCCTGAGATCCTGGCGACTCGGGCACATTCATTACCACGAGAGGATCTCGGGCTGGATTAAAAATTCATGCTGTTTACGACAACAAAGGCCCCGGCTAAAGAATATGAGCCCGCTCGAACAATGGTTCTACTTCAGCATACGCCGTCTTATTGACATTTCAGAAGGAGCCTTTTAATGCGTGTGCAAATAGGTGCTGGCTTCAGATGCGATGTGCGTTTGATAGTTCTTCGCTTATACAAAGTCCTGAAGTGGAAGCGGTACAGTTATAAATAATGCTGGCGACACAAATGCCGGTTACCGCAGTCAGCACAGTGCCGCAGGGTGGCTAAGAAAGGGCATTTCTGGTCTGGGTGTCTTTTTTTTTTTTTGTGTGTGTGTGTGTGTGTGTGTGGCGTCTGTTTTCATATATACAATGTTTAGGCCAAAGGGCCAAGTGTGTTTGTGTGCGCTCATGGCTGTGTATTTGCCCATGCACTACATGTCATCTATGTGTGCGTAGATGGCACTGATGACCTCTGAACCCTCCGACATATGGATCAGAAAAGCTTTCCAGCCCTCAGGTGTAGTCAGGAGCTGACCTGAGAAAACATTCAACCGACTGTCCGGCATTAAGTGCCAAAACTCCAAAACAGGACACCGGGACAGCCTGTAAAGAGACTATTGTGGACAATACTGTGGATTCCTAAAAAACTAGCGTAGCTCTCACTGGCCCTGCCAAGTGGGTGTTACGCACGACACCACATCTGTCACTTTTAGGAAGATCTACTTTGAACCTAAACACAGTACTTACAGCAAAATTATACGTTTCCAAAAAAAAAAAAAATGAAAACGGGCAATGGAAGATTACTGTCGACAAGCCTATACTTTCTCACAAAAATCAGTAAGAAAAAATGTTGCCGGCTCACATTTCCTTGCAGATACCTGAATGCATTTCTTGGTTTCTGCAGTTGTCTTAGGCCGGTTTAGGAGATCTGGAAATATCTTGGTCTCGTTGGGTTGCCCCGGTGAATAGAGAGCAAACTGTGTACCCATCTAGCGGCGGCCAGTTTTTAACACGAAAGAAAAAAACAGCTCGCTAAAGGCGACATGCTTTGTTCTTCTTCTTCTTCGAAAAAAAAAAATGTTGCGCTGACACCCGCGGGCTTCAGCAACACCTTTGGGCTTTGCGCTACAGTTCCACCTTCCTCATCGCCAGGCTTTCCGTTCCGTCATGCTCTCCCCTCTTTGCGAAGCTCATTGAAAGACGCGTCTGTGCCGTTGATTTGTTGGTACGAAAACTCTGCTGACGGAGGCACATTCGGTGTTAACTGGCGGCCTCCGCTCCTGCTCATCAATACGGGTTTCCAAGACTACGCCGGGCGGATGTGAGTCCCTGAGGACGGGTGGGGCGGCGCTGAGGGCTCCGTGGCTTCCTCTCCAGGAAGTCATTTACAGCACCTTTGCACCACTGGTCTTTTCCTTCACTTGTTCTCTTTTTCTCTCTCTCTCTCTCTCTCTCTCTCTCTCTCTCTCTCTCTCTCTCTCTCTCACACACACACACACACGTATCTACAGTTTCCCTTTCAAAGGTTCACAGATCAGATGTTACCTTCAGCTCTGAAATTTGTGCAGCATTCACAGAACATCGGGGTGATGTGTTGGGGTCCAACTGGAACAGCTTTTTGGAATTTCTGACCCAAGGAGGGAGTGTGTGTTCTGATGGAGGAAGTTGAGCTATTCCATGTGTAGCTGTCCACTCTGGTGTTACCCCCCCCCCCCAAAAAGGCACAGTGACAGTTCAGTAAATACTTTGTAGAATCTTATGTGGGATTTTTAGCAACGCTAAATTATTACAGCAGAAATGTTAAAATGCACACAAAGCACACACAACGCCGTGTGCTACGATGGTTCAAGCCGCGGTTCTCAAACCTAAATCTCTGCCCGGGCAAATTTCTGGATTCTACCAACATAAAGCATAAAACTGTAAGTTACGCAAATTTCGCAAAAGTAGCACAAAGAAGAATTTATTTTCATTTATGCTGATGACCGTGTTTGTGTGCGTGCGTGCGTCCATGGCGCCGCAGTTCGCACGGCTAAGTGCCTTGCAGAGCATTTGGAGTCGCAATAGGAGGCCAGATGGTGAACACGGACACTTGTGGCACATGGATCCCCGCAAGGAGATCGAATGGAGATGTGGGGAAAAGTCGCATCGTCTTCTTGAGAACGTTACACAACAGTGAAATACAAAGCAGCACAATTTTGCAGTTAAAATCCATGAACACCTCCATGTAGAGCTTTAATATTTTTGTTAACTTTGGCTCTCCAGAGAGATTTTTTTTCTTCAGTTTAGCATCAGTCTGGATTTATTGTTTCCCTCTCTTCCGTTGCTAGCTAATTATTTTGTCAACATTTACTCTCGTGAATTTAGCAGACGCCTTCCTCCAAAGTGATGTACAACTCGGGGCAAACAAACATACATTTCACAGGGCGACATAAAGCGGAGTCGCCGAAACCACCGCTTTTGCTGGCGCACGTCGCAGTGTAGCTTCGTACGCATCTGACGGGGACCCGAAAGGTTTTTTTTAGCAGACGGAGCAGCGAATGTTTAAGAAAAGCGAGACCCTTTGTGGGTGTTGAGAGGGACTCAGCAGTTCTGAGGGGGACAGGAGGTTCATTCCTCCACATTGGAGCCAAAATTGAGAGCCTTTCGCGGGTTTTGATTTTGAACCCCTTGTGTGTAGGGCCACAAAACGGCCAGAGAAAGAGAAGAGTAGCAATCTGGTTGGGGTGTGCGATCAGGCCCTGCGGGTGTCGGGTCCATCGATGGGCTGGTAGTCCGTAACAAGAGACCCGAACTTGATACGGGCAGCAGCAGGGGGCCAGCGGGGAGAGACGAGGAGGTCATCGCCGTGCCGCCTTAAAGTTACACCGAAACTGACCGACTCTCATATAATTATACATGCATTTTAGTATCTCACAAAAACATGTCAAACGTGCTTGTTGAGACATTCGTTTTTGGTGTCGTTTGCTCCGTTTCCAATTCGAGAAAGTGAATCCGAGCCGGCCTTTGGTACGGAGCGCTACGTGAGCGTCAGCTGCGTCGAAACGCTTTATATTTTATCGTGCCACAATATAGAATTTGCACAAATGCTCACGGTAAGTCCCGAAAGCGGACGAAGCAGCTTCGATGTTTCGTCCGTCCACGACACGCTGCCCTCGGCCCCCCCGAACCTCCGCCGGCCCGCCGGTCCCCTCGCGGCGTGCATCGCAGGAGCCGAGGAGAGGGTTGGGAGGGGGGTGATCAATTGCATCCGTGCATGATGTGTAATTCGGGCTCAGTTCATTAGGCGCTGCGAGCGTTTGGCGCCGGAGACGGGAATTAGCAGCTATTTCAATCAGCCCGTCCCTCGTCTCCATCTGGCGCGGCCGCCGTAACCGGGAGATGATGCGCGTAGCGGGGCTCCAGTTCATCGGGAGCAGAGGCGGGACGGTCGCTCGCACGTGCGCGCATCGGTGAGCCAGAGCAGCCGAAAGGTAACAAAAAGCTCAGTAAACTGTTTGCATTTGTCAGTGGAATTAAGTGACAGGCCCGATTGTTTGCTGCTGTCTAATATGCCCCCCCCGGGCTTCCTAAGGCTCCACGGTTTCCTCTGCCACTAACAGTCGACGCTGTCTCCTCGCCGCATTGCTATTGTAGCTTCACCAGCGCGTTTTATTGTGTTGCGTACATAACGTCTCCATGGTTCTGTGTGTTATGGGAACCCCATCTTCTCTGGAAGGGGCAAACCTCCCCTCTTTTTTTTTTTTGGGAGGGGGTTCTCCCAGCTGCATAGTGACAAGAGAAGAAGGGAGGAAAAAAAAGAAACAGGCAAATACTAAATCGTTTTTTACAGTTAAATAAGTGGTCGCGCTAATCTAACACGGCACTTAGAATTACACTTCCCGACAGGCACTGGAGGTGCCGGGCAGACCCTGGTAGCCTATCCATCACAATGTCACGGCTAGAAGTGCTCGGTCACGCTGCGGCCTTATCACTCCCCGCACCAGGCGCTGAGCAGAGCGGCAGGCACGGCCGAGCGGGACCCGCGCCTCCAGTACGAGTAAATAAACGCACAAATGAACTGTGCAGCTCCTGAGAGTGAGGAGGGAAGTGCTCCTGAATATTATTTCCATTAGTTGTGTGACTGTGTTGTGTGTGTGTCTGGGTTCCAGGTCTCCTGCTGCCACATATTTAAGTTACCTGGGACAGGATCCTTGACAATGCAATAATAATAATAATAATAATAATAATAATAATAATAATACATTAATTTTATAACCAAATATGCCCAGGGATTCACACCTTCACACTCTTCTGCCTCTTTGGTGGTCCAAAGGATGGATTTGCAGAAGCAGGCTGTCCTTGATAAATCAGTAGCCAAATAATGATGCGACACCCATGAAGCCCACTCCCTCCCCCAGCAACCTCAGGTCCTAACTTGTGAAAAAGACTGCGACAGCACAGATATTCTACATTCTTGAGTCTGCAAACAAGTGATGAGGTATTGATTTGGGGTGGTGCAGGCGGTCCGGTGGCCATGTGCTTGATAGATCAGTTCTACTCCCTTGCTCGCCCGAGTGCTGCAGTGTGATACAGTCTCTCTCTCTTTCTCTCTCTCTCCGTCTCTCTTTCGTCAGAGCGCCCGCGGCACAGTCCCTCCCCCCCCGGCTCTCCCCCTGAAGATTAGCAGCGGAGATGAGTTGGCTGTGACTGGAAGAGTCACACCTGTGGACAGGTACGGAATGCTGCCTGAGTCACACCTCCGCGCAGCTGGGGCACCGAAATGCAAACTCTTTCATCTTTCATCGGTTCCCTATTGTATTTGTTTCACCAAGTTCACAACATTTCAGGCAGCTGTGTGCGGCCAACAAACTAGCGAGGACGTTTTCATCCTTGGGGTCATAGGTCCAGCGCGGAGTCGGCATATCAAATAAGCATATTCGGTTTTACCACCTTTTGCACTACATGCAACTGTAAAAATAAAGTAGTTTATTTAAAAAACGCGTTTGTGGCCTGGGCTGCATCCCAGTCAAGAGGACGCCATCTAAAGAAATTCTGAATTTCTGTGAAATTAATTCATGTAATAAAATAGGGCTTCACAAGTAGAAGAGCATTCAGTTATTGATCTTAGCCTCTTTTCTGCGCTTTCTAAAATCTTAATTTTTATCAGCAAAACACCAGTCAAGACACTCAAATTATCAGTATGGACCCCTTTCAGCGTTACCCAGGAAAAACAGTCAAGCAAGGAGCCTGCATCTCAAATAAATTGAAAATAATTTATGACCACTGGGTTTGATACAGCAAACACGTCGATATTAGACATTAGTGTTGTGTTCTATTTTTTCTGCTTTATAGACAGAAACTTTTACATGGACATTTAGATGGAGTTCAGCATTTAGGTGTACACTGAGGCCTACATAGGTCATCTAAGGATCTATAGAGGTCCTTAGATGGTCTACATGGAGGTGTGAATGAAAACCGAATGCGTTACATGCCGCCATGGGTCTGACATGAATGTAAACTGCATGATGCAAGGCATTTACAGGACAGATTCTGGGAACATCTGAGGGAGAGCTTGAACTGCGTTCAAAGAATACGATTTTGGACTCTCCCGCTCAGTTGGTGCCTTTCCCCCGCCAGTATAAACTCCCCTTTACACCAGTTCAGTGCCTGGGTAATTAGACTGCCAATTGCTGCCATCCTTGCTTCTGGCAAAAGCTTATAGACAGTGAAAGCAAAATGAATGCCTTCATAACAAATTTTTGTACATCAGACACGTAATTTCTATTGAATATTTGTACTTTTTTAGGTTTACTCACTGAAGTGGCCTCTTACAAGTTCACTTTTTTCACTCTCAACCGTCAAATACACAACAGCCATTTGTATGTAGATTTCTTGTTTTGCCTTTTTTTCCTGCACAAATATCATTTCATAAAACAATTTTGTGCTGCATGACAGCCTCAGTACCGGCCATAATCGCTGAATTACTTTGGACTTTGCTGCCCTTGGTAGTTGTAACAGCAGCTGATTTATTCCCATGACACCAAGGCTTAACATGCAGAATGAAGATATCAGTGGCGACGCACATATTAGCCCTGCAAAGGAAATGTGCTGCTGTGTTAGTGGTGAGAGAGCGAGGGGGAATTTAGGTGGCGTGGATGATAACAAACCCGCTCCCCCAAGCCTCCCGTCGACTATGTCTGAAAACCAACAAAGTCCTTCAGACTCAACTGAAAAGTCGGCCATTGCACTTCACCTCTGCCCACCGTATTCATCCGTTGTTCTCTTAACATCACAGAACCGCACCCAGCGGACTGGTGAAATGCCGTGGACCTTCATCTGCATTTGACTTTACAAGCGTTCCTCCAAACACAGAGAGGCCTGGGCTCATGAGATGCTAATTTTACAGCCAGTGTGGGGTGGGGGACATTGCTCTGCAGTGGGGACAGGGCGGTCAGAGAATGGACCCTATGCGCAAGCGTATGTGCCGCACATGTACCCAGACTCATTCTTGCAGCTCAGAATCTTCCTCAGCAAACTGGGACAGCTGCATCTGCAACAGCTCGATGGGGAGAAACTGGAAACTACTGCTCAGCTGCATAGAGATCTGAAATCCGGCATTTAATTTATTGTTAACGGTGGGTCAACTTTTCCCAGTAGGTGTTGGTTCTGTTGGTTGAAGGCCGAGAAACACGGTGATGTCCTCTAGCTGAGTGCGAGATGCAGGCGTGCGCCGTTTGGACCTTTTGTCCTGTTCTGAAACTGAAGAATCCTCTCTGGTGGAAACCCAGCCGCGCGGTAGAGATCCGAGGACGGGACCTCGCACCGTGCTTGTCGGCTCTTGTCCGCCGTGCCCCTTTTTCCATGCATACGCCGTTGCCTGGGGATGGAAGAGTTAAGACGGCACATTCCGGAGTTTTAAGGCCTGTAACTAATATTGGAGTTTATTAGCCAGGGGAACGCCAAGGCTGCCCAGCCGGGGGAGTAGGAGTCAAGCTCCTTCTCCGGCAGGCCCCCGGCACACCTGCACATACATACCTCCCTTATAACCAGTCACCCCCTCCCACCTCGGTCCCCCCCTCCTTTATCTCAGAGTCTGTGCATGCGAGTGTTTTCATTCCCTGTCAGTACATCTGAATCCACGAAATATGTACGAACAACACAAAACCGTGGATTTATTATAAAGCCTCCGGTTGAGAATGAAAGAACGCTTTGAGATGTCCAGAACTTCTTGAATAAAGCAGCGCAGGACTGTGGTGCCAAAACTGGAAAGAAAAGAAGAAGAAGAAGAAAAAAAATCACTCAGTTTCTATTATTCTCCAAAGATTATTTGATTTATTCAAACCATATGTATTTCGGCAATTCAGCCTCACTTCGGTCTCTATCAGATTATAGCCATTTTAACATGCATTTTTACTTTTTGATTTTGAACCTCGCTCCTTGGAATTAGTTTGCTATTTTTTATGATGCTTAAAGAAAAAAGACTTTGGACTCATTTATATGTCTGAAATTAAGCTGCTCTAATGCCTGGGCCAACTCAAATATAGGATAAAGTGCTTTGTCTTCCGTACAGAAAATTGCTTTGCGCTGCTTAAATTGAAAACTATGGATTATTAGCAGTTATGGATTCAGTCAGGAATCGAAAAGTATAAAAAATTTTTGAAAAGCACGCAAAGTTCAGAGATGTTTACAATGTTCATACGACTGCTCAGCAATCGACAATGACGGTTATGTCATTTATATTTCACAGGAAGCCTTTGTGTGTCTGCTTAAGGGCAGCAGAGCAAAGCCTAGACAGAGACTTGAACCAATAACCTCTTGGTCAAATATCATGTTTCTTAAATACTCTGCACTTCCTCAGAAAGTGTGTGTCCCTATACTACGACTTCTGAAGAGTTCTAATCCTCTACCTCAGAGGAGTGCCTGAGGCCTGTCTGAGGTTTGTCGTGGGTCAGCCAGGGTCAGGAACAGGGGCCACAGGTGGTGTCTGAACCCACAATGAACGCTGCCATCTGCAGGACCTTCTTCTCTTTTCCCATGAGCCCCTCCCTGCAACCCCGCCTCACTGATGGCAAAAACAGGCCGTAGCCGGGATCTCCGGCGCTGCTGTTAACTCTGGCACTTGGCGCGATTTGCTTCACCCCATCATGAGGCTTGACCCTTTGTTCTCTGGCTAAAACCTAAAACCACGAGGCAGTCACTTCAGCGATCGCCTCGAGTGCCGCGTCTTCAGCCCCGTGCAAACAAATGGCCATTTCAGAACACTTCACTGCCATTCTTTTGTGGACGACCACCAATTCGCTGCATTTCGCTGCTTGCCCGCAGCGGCCTTGTTTGCCTGTTCCCTCCTGGAATGCTCTGGAACTGGCATCATTTGTAGGCGTTTAACAAAAACGCAGATACTTATTTGTTCAATAGCTTTTAAAAGGGCACTCGGCTTTTAAAACGGTGCAGACAAGTGGACAGGTGTTGCTGTGCAGAAAGTATTAAACTTTTACATCTGTTAAAAACCTTTAACACTCTAAAATGTACTAAAAGCAACTTTAAATTCATTCAAATATTCATTAATAATTCAAACAAAAAGATAATTCAAATAATTCAGTATTTATTCTTACCTGTTAAACTATAAACTGATTGTTGAAGTCTTATTGCCAATAGCAGAAATAGCAATGCAACAACAATGATAGCAAAAGTATGAATAATAATTTTATCTATCTATCTATCTATCTATCTATCTATCTATCTATCTATCATTTATTTATTTATTTATTTATTTATTTATTTATTTATTGTGTTTCTCAGTCTGGTGGTGGAACCCAGTTTTGTTAACTGTAAATGCCCGTGCTAAAAGATTCATTGCAAACGTAGATATATGTATTAATATTCGCTTCAGAAGAACATAAATTCAAGCGAATATTTGAGAACAAAATGTCGGCCGATGTCACGCAAAAACAACCCGTGAAAATGTCCTTGGCTGATGAGTCATGAATGCACACCTACCAGTATTGTGCAACGCCATCGCACGCACTGGCCATGGCCCGGGGCCGCTCTCAGTATCTATGCTTCATTTTCAGGAAGAGGTTAAGTAAAACACAGGGTTATATAAAGGAGGAAAAGATCCGGTGGTGTGAAAATGATTGTTCAGCACGCAGGGTGGTGGTTGAGGAACTTGAAAGGAAACAGGTTCATAATGGAAGGAATGTGGTAACTTTTTCCTACGAATGGATATCTTTATAAATATAAATATGTATATATAAATAATTATCATGGATTATATACTGTATTGCCGTGGTGGAGATTTGGTTAGAGAAACTGGAATGTTTTTAATTCTTGCAGAACTATTATGCACTTTTTGTTATAAATGTTCATTGACTGGCTCTGGACCACAGTGATACTATTGTGGGCAAACATTTTCTATTAGAAATGCAAACTACTTAATAACTCATCCTCATATGCTGGTACCGGTGATCATACAGTAGATACTGGAGACCTTCTGGACTCCAAAATCGGTTATGAACTTCCTGTTAGTGAGCACAGCTCAGCTCTGAGTTTAAACACATTTTTGCGAATAATCACTTGGTGATAAATTAATTAATAATTACTAATTAATAATAATTACTTGGTTAAGAATAAGCAATTCTTTGCAATGAGCAACTTAATGTCTGTATTGCTCTCAGTAATACTTTAGTCACAAATTCTCATTTTATGTGTTCTGTTTTTTAAAATTCAATGACATTTGCCAGGTAATGAACAATTCATTTAGCAATCTAAATTCAGCTGAAGCCCCGCTTTTTTTTTTTTACACCCTTCTAGGTATTTAAGTTAGCGTTTTCAAAAAATTTTCACCTTTATTCAAAACGCCGCTACCTAAGGTTCAACCCGGCAACCCCCCGGATGTAAGCACGTCGGCGTCGGCCGTTCCCGCCTGTTATCTCGGCAGGAAAGAACAAAGGTCCACCTGCGCTTGTTGTGTCCGTGTTTGTTTTCCCGAAGACGTGCTTCGAAAAACAAGCCGGAAATTTTTCTTTAACTCAGGTGTGTTTGCTGCTGCGACGAAAGCCCAGGTGCAGGACTACAAGTCCCAGCATGCCCTGGTCGCGGTACCTATAGGCCTCACCCGCTGGCCTCTATTTTACAGCTTTCGCTCTACTCTGCCAGATACCCACAGAGCCCCAATTATCCACTCAGCAGTCAGGTTTCTGCCGCTTGTCTCCTGGTCCAGACGTCAGCAGCTCGCTTTGTACCCAACTTACTCGCCTAATTAGCTTTAAGTCATTGTCGTAGCTCCATCGTGCATTGGCGGTTACGGCCGATCCTTCTCCCCGCTCGCTCTTTCGCAGCCTTTAAAGGTTTCTCCTGCGTCTGTTGCGGTAAGCCCGGGGAGTCTCTGATGCGTGGCACTTGCGGGGCCAACCCTGGGTTTACAGCTGCTCTTCTCGCAACACTTATGCTGACATACTCTTGGATTGCTTGGTAGATCTTAAGGCAGACAGCTTAAATGGGTCTGGGGCAAGGGGTGTTTGTTCACTCCTGGTTCTGATGGGACTGCTGTTCATCTTTTACTTGAAGCTGTTTATTGACTAAAACCAAGTACTTGCCCAACAGTAGCAGTCTAGCCCCAACTCCCAGTTGCTAAAACCAGAATGTTGTGGGGCGGCACGGTGCCTTGTAGTGGTACCTCGCAATCCCTGGACAGTACAATTGGATGTAGGTTCAATGCCCACCCAGCCTTGTTTGTAACTCTCATGTTCACATGGGTTTCCACCCACAGTGTTTCAGGTGAACCGGCGATTCTGAATTGCCTTGTGTATGTTTGTCACACGCACATTGTCGCTGTATCCATGGGTTTAGTATATCAGCTCTTGCACTGTAAGTCACTTCAGGCAAAGGTGTCAGCTGAAGAAAAGCCTCTGCTGCACGAATGCATGTGAATTGTCTGCACGCGGGAAAGTGCGCCGCGCTTGTGGGCGTCCGAATTTGACGATAAGTTAATTTCGCCGTGGCCTTTGTCTCAGTTATGCTGTCAGTGCTGACGTCCTTTCATGTCCTCAGGTGTACTCGTGCGTCCGAGCCGGTAGCGGCTGGAAACGGTCGGTTTGGCACCGGGCGGCATTGTCGTCGTAAACAACTGCGGTTTCTACGACGACAAAAGGGGTCAATATTACCGAAGCCCGATACTTACATACAGATGTACTTGTATTTAACATACAGGGCGCAGCAGTTACTGCCACAAGGGTCCTTCCCCTCCCCTCCCTGTCCACGGCTGTCTTTGGAGGCTGCTATGCAAATGTGGCAGGTAATGAGTAACCGGAGAGAGAGAGAGCAGATAGCAAAGGACCACGTTTTACAAGAAAGAGAGAAAGAAAAAAAAAGACTTGTGAAACAATGAACCCCCCCCCAGTGTCTCCTGCAGTGGAAGCAGAGAGGGAGATGCTGCTGTCACGCCGCTGACAGTTATTGAAGATAATTGTCCACTTTCTTCGCGGCTGCCTCTGTTGTTGTGCGTCAGAAACGGGCGCGTGGCTCATCCGAGCGCTGCGTTGGGGGAGGCCGGGGTGAGGTGGGAACGCGCAGAAACATCGCGAAATATAAGAGAAAACAACGCGGTGCCCTGGTGCTCCTCAGAACTCACTTTGACTCGTCTTTCAGCCGGTCCGTGCGGCATCTTTGAACACAGTTCGCCTTACGAAGTTTTGGGAAGATGAGCAGCTGGACAGACTTCGCAAAACCCGCCCGCTCCTAAATCGACTTTAAATCTTAGATAATTCAACCGTGCTTTTACATATTTGTAGCTACAGGCACAGCAGGTAGCATGGTGGTTAGAGCCACCGCCTCTAGATGGTTTCCTGCTGCTGCCCCCTTCGGGGAGGTACTTACCCTAAATTGCTCCAGTAAAAATTGCCCAACTGTATAAATGGGTAAATCGCTGTTAAAATCTGATCATTGGAAGCTACGGTGGAGAAAAGCGTCAGCAAAAGGAATAAATGTAAAAACATGCTGCATTAGATAACAGTCCTTGCTGCCGCTGCTGCTGGTTGGGGTGTCTTCCCAAAATGATCCAGTCACGTGGTTAGATGATGTGGACATCCCAGATGTATGAGGTAATAGCACCAAAGTAAGACACACAAGCTAGCCTTTCAGGGTAAAAAAAAAACACACACACACACACACACACACACACACACACACACACACACACACACACACACACACACACACACACACACACACAGAGCGCGCCATGTGCTGTAGCCATGTGTGAAGCAGGCCGCTGTTTGGTAGGGGTGAGGGAGGGCACAGCATTAAATACACACAAATTTAGAATTCAGGATTACCTCACTGTCAAAACAAACACAGTCGGTCCAAGAGCTGCGTCGATAGACACGGAAAAACATGTTCTGGCCAGCTTGTACAATAAACTCGTGTACGAGGGCAGTAGCGGCAGGTCGAAAGAGAAGCCGAGCTCGACTGCAGGAGTGTACGGTAACAAGAACGACAAACGGGCCGACGGCCCTCCGCCTTTAGACGAACTCCCAGCTCGCGCCGCGACATCGATGCCCGTGGCAAAGATTTGGAGCAGCCTACTTTGACCCTTAGCTGTGCACCCGCGTCTTGTGGGAGCGTCCTTAAAATGAGGGACCCACGCGAGACCCCACTCCTGCTGCCTTGGGCTCCTTTCTGCCACCCATGAAGTGACGTTGCAATATTGCAAAAACGTACACCTGAGCAATGGGAGTGGTGCGGACGAAGCGCAGCGCTAAAACGTTGTTCGTCCTAATTCATAGAACAGAAAGCTAAGCATGAGCAGCGATAAGTGTGAAACACCGGCGTGGCTGCTCGTGACACCTGCGACGCTGCGTTAACCGAATGTGCCGTGCCGCTGTGTTTGCTTTGCCTTTTTGCTCGCGGTGACTGAAGTGATTTTGTCACGACGGCTGCAGCTCTGACCTCGGCCAGTGACATTTGCAGACATCCGGCAGTAGTGCAGAACCCTTGAGGTTGCTTAGCGGAGTGATGACCTCGAAAAGTGACATTTGCAGACATCCAGTGCCACTCGGGTGCCCTTAAGGTTGCTTAGTGGATGGATGGCTCTTATCATGCAGCTGCCCCAACCTCCTATATCAAATTCCTTTGGCTAAACAGGGCTAAACTGGAATTTTGGACAGGTGTCCTGTGCGCGGTGCTAGGCTGGAGCACGGGCTGTGCTGAGAGGCAGTGAGCTTGTGTTCCAGGTGTGAGCCCCACCCTTCGGGCTCCTGCGGTGGAGGTGGTGGGATGGGGATGGAAAACCAGTCCTGCCCATCCTCCCCCTCGCTCAAGTTGAGTAGCTGCTGCCAAGTCCAAATTTCTCCCTCTCTCCTTCTCCCGTTCCCTTTCTTGCTCTTATTTTTTCTCTCTCTTCTCTGGGCATTGGAGAAAATTACCCCACCAGATTGCCAAAGCAAACAATGGGCCTTCCCATGGCTGAGCAGCGTCTGGAGGGATTGGGCTTTGCTCCAGGCCCTCTGCTCCCTGGAAACGCTGGCGCAGGCTGGGCCCCTGCCTGCGCGACCCCCACCCGCCATCTGAGCTGTGGCAAGGCTCGGTTTACCGTGCATGTTTCCAACCGAGCCCCTCACACCCGACTGGCCTCCCCAACCCCCCTCCGCACGACTCTTCTGCTCGTATGTTTTTTTCCCAGCCCTGGATGACATCACAGAGTCCAGGTGAGATCACCGAATGGTCTCCAGACCTTTATTATGTCCAATGTTTTCCTTCCATCTTCAGACGTGCCCTTGTCATGTAGCAGGACACGAGGAGTTTCGAGTTTTCAGTCACCATTTCCAAAGATTGTATGATTTTGTGGCTTGCAAACAAAGCATAAAAGCCCAACAATTGAAAGGCAGTACTTTCAGGTTCTTTGTTTTTAAATAGTGCCCCAAAAAATGTAACTGCAAACAAGTAACTGACACTGGAAAGATCAGCGAGGACCCAGATAGTCTTAAGATAGTTAAAATGAGCAACAGCCTCACAATTCCGAACGGCTAGAAGGATGCATAGTGCAGCTTCAGGTGTTTCTCATTCGGTTAAGCTGCTTATTGTCTCCGCTCCTGGTAGGTCAAAGAGAGCCTCGGTGCCCACAAAAGCTGCAAATTCAAAACTCGCACTTGTGGACAGGTTTAAGGAGAAGCGGATGGCAGCCAAAGCAATTAGAGGGGAAAAAAAGCTTTTTAAAGAGTCACCTTGCTGGCAGCAGAGTTGCTTACAGCACACAACTGCCTTTTCATTGCTGCCATAAAGGACAAACGCTATGCCAAAGCAGAGGTTAATTTCGTGGAAACTGGTAGGTGTTACAGCGCCCAAGACACGGAGGAGGAGTGCTTTCTCTCGTTCCCCACATTGTGATGCTCGCGGTAGCGTGTGTGACTGCCCGATGACAGAGAGGAACGCAAATGTCTCCTGGTCTCAAAAGGTGCAAAGCAGTAGCACCTTCGATGGCTAGCAAGTCGGCTTCCGAATCAGAGATGCGTGGCCGCTACGCTGCATCCTGCAACTTCTCAGCATGACACCGCTGCCTGTTTTCCAGCCCCCGTAAATCTTCACACCACCACCACCACCTCGAAGAGAGCAATGAGAGAGGAGACTGACGTGTTTGCTAACTACTGCCAATGGCCCTGCTTTTGTTCTCCGCCAAGCCACGCTGACTTTTCTATTACTTTTGCTTTCTGCCTTCTCATCTTTCCGGCCATTGTTGTCAGAGAGAAAGTTTTTGGGCACAGGAGTACAGAAGGAACCTTGTTAGCTCTGGTGAGGGGGTTTGGTTGCGGTTAGAAGGAGACGGGATGCTGTGAGGGGACGGTCCTCTGGCGGGGCTGGTTGATGTGAAAGAAGCGGCGTAACTGATGTGACACAGACGCATCCTGATGGAATTACAGAGGCAGATGCTGCAGCACCTGAAGAAGAAGAAGAAGAAGAAGAAGAAGAAGAAGAAGAAGAAGAAGAAGTCAGTGTCTGCCAAAGAACGTGCACGTAAACATACAAACGGAAATGCACAAGGAGGGAGGTGCCTGGCAAATGGGCTGTTGCTGTCAACACAGCTTAACTCCATAAGCTCTTCATGTACTTTGCTCCCACACCCTCTCTCCAGATACGCTGGAAGTTTCAGCAGACTCTGCTCTTTTTCATAAATAGTAAATGAAAAGTATACAAAGACTTCTAGAGCTCTGCTTCAGCTGCCAGGTGAATGTTTTTTTTTTTTTTTTGTTTTTGCTGTGTGCATTCTTTGGAGCTGCTAGAGTGTCAGACCTGGCATCCAGGTGACCCGGTGACCTGGCTTTTGACCTTATCTATAATATTGTGTAAATACAGGTTCAGTGAATCTGTTGTATTAAAATAACAGAGGGCACAAATACACAGAGGGTAACCCTACACACGACCGATCAAAGGGGAGTCAATCCAAACAATGGGGAATCATACCAAGAAGCTTAAACTGGAATTCGCGTTCCATACCTACGCTCCTGTACACGTAAAAGCCGGTCCAGGGGTGCAGAACACTACATTTAGGAAGAGATCCTTTTTAGGTGTACTGTATAAGGCTGATCCACAAATAATTTTTAAAATTGTTGCATCAGTTGGCATCGTACGCGTTGCTTGCCGCATAGGCTATTGTGCATCACTGTTCTGTTGCATCTGGTTGAAAAGAGTATTTTAAAAGAGGAAAACAGCCATGTGGCCACTCGGGTGTTATCAGGAGGCAAGGGTGCTTTCTGGCAGGGTGTCGAAACAAACTGTGCAATCAAAACAATTACGTCGAGCGGGAGAAAAAGCGGAATGGCCGTCCCTAACAATGGAGGGGCCTTTATCTCCACGTTGCAGATTCGGCGTCGACACGTTGCAGTGAAAAAGCTTGCGGTGGAGATATCTGCAAAGTGCGGCTCCGCAGCAGGTGATGCCATTGTCGTCTATTGATGGCACAAAATCCAGACACACTTGTCACATTCTTTTTGGGTTTTTTTTTTTTTTTGCTCCCCCCCCCCCTCATTATTTTAAATTATTATGGCAAGGCCACTTACTGTACCGGTTGAGTGTTAGAAGATTTTTCACCAGCTGCCCGTCTGCTATGCAGGATAGCGATAACAGGGGTCTGAGGAGACCTTTTCTTCCAAAGTGCTGAGGTGATGTGATGATATACTACATGGCTGGGCGCGACCTGTTAGTGCCGGTGTGGAAAGGGTCAACAGTCATTGGGGGGGGTGGTTTTCTTCACTCTGATCTGCGGAGAACATACACTGAAGTCTTGGTGCCAAAGCCGAGCTGCCGGATCACACGGAATCCCAACGTGCTCAGTTAGTCCAAGTCCAAGTTTGTGAATGATTACCATGGAGAATTCAGCCAGTGGACAGTGTTTACTGAAGACAGCAACTGCTGTTCAGTGTCAGCGCTGCAGTCTCTCCATCGGGGGTGATGCGTCACATTTTCTTTCCTCAAATCTTCAAAAAAATTGCTCTTTGAGCACATACCCCCCCCCCGCAGAGAAATCAGAAATGTGAGCATTTTAGTTTTGCTTGGGAGCAGTGGTGTAATAAGATCACAGCTGCCTGGTTGCTATGTTTTTTGACACTCTTTGGGGGGGGTAATATAAGTTAAAAATTGGAGAGGTTTCCAATTTTTAAACAACTTATATTGGCCCTTTTTAAAGGCATATTCATTTATTTATTATTACGTCAAAACGATACGTTCCCACTTGTGCTGGGCTTTGTTTATGGAGCGCAGCTGGCCTGTTGTAGCAACACAAATGCATTCCCCTGATGTTCTTAAATGTTCATGTGTGTGTCGGGGGAGTGTGTTGCGGATTAAAGATTGGCAATGTCCCCACAAATGCGCTCTGATTCAGGGCTGCATTAAGTAAAGCTCCAAGAGGCCTGTGTGACCTCTCTCTGAAGTAAAGGACACTTAAGAGGTGCAAGAGGACTGTCTCCTTCTAAGGGCTTTCGCAGCCTGAAAGAGACGTCAGCCTTAGCGGCTGTGCGTTAACAGCAAGAAGAAGTGCGACCGTTTGAATTTTCATTCAAAGAAAAAGCTGGAAATATCCACAAAAGCCAGGAGGCAGTGGAAAGGGATGCGATCCAGAGGAGTTCTGCTGTTACACTGGTGAACTTCATTAGTCAACTCGGAGATGAGAGAGGTGTAAGTTTGATGTGAGCAGCTCAGAAGGTACCATGGGGATTTGTGGGCCGTTCTGATTGGTCAGTATAAAAATTTCTCAACGTGTGTGTATATATATATATATATAAAAAATCTCCATAATACTGGTCAGCATTAAAGCAGTTTGCAAAGCTTCTTCCTCTACTTTGACACCTGTGGTGAGCCAGATGCTCTCTTTATAGCCACCGAGATGAGAAACAACATTCTGTTTTATGTAATAATAGCTCCTTAGCCACAAATTACATAAAGAATTTGTTTTAATGCGGCTGAAAAATTATCCGTCTATTTATTACATATCCATGTAATCCATGCCGTATTGCTAATAAAATGCTTTGCACTTGTGTCAACGCTTAAAAGTTCCAGTTTGTGAACCCAGCAATGTTGTGATTTGCAAATTATCTGCAGATTTAAAAGAAATGTCTGCGAAAACGGTACGGAGGCCCGAACAGAGGGACGTTCACAGGTCCGATTTTGCTCTGCGAATGTTTTCCACATTTTTTTTACAACTGGCACACATGATGTGAACTTCATATAATAAGAAGTCTGGTTTGTTAGGGTCTGCCTTTCCCTCTTCCTATATGAATTATAGATGTGACACAGACTAGTGTCTGTTGTCGTGGAAGATTTGCTATCTTTTGTCACCTCTGTGACATATTGAGCTGACACGTGGCCAACGTGGGGACTCGAAAGCCCCTCCTCAATAAGGTCGAAATCACATTTTCGGATCCTACGCAAATCGACTGTGATGGGCCTTCCCCGTGGGGGGTCACTGGAGACGTTCAGCGTGCTTATGCCCTTTTACGATGTCGTTCTAAATCTGAAGCAAATAGTAGATATACGCTATCAAGTTAATAGGTCTCTTGATTCGTGATCCGAAACGGCACAAAGTATATCGCGTACGAGGATTGGTCGTGTCCTTGTTAAAGGTATCGATACCGAGGCAAATATTCTAGATATGGTGAATATTTAACATGAAGGACCACAGAGGACCGACCGCATACAGAGGAAGGTGAGCAGGGAACAACAACAATCGCTGCCGTAGAAACGCTATTGTACAGAGGTGCCACCTTCTTGTATCAATCATATTGGGTTTATTTATTTCACATATATGTTTAGATTTGACAATGATCGCTAAATAAAAATTTAGATGTTTTTTAAACTTCCCCGATTTCATCAATAATTTGGTTCTGATTTATTTGTATCGTGCAATCAAAAGCAATATTTTTTAAGCTTACCAGGGTTTACAGTAGATAGAACCGATCGATCGATTTGTGTGAAAATAAATATGACCGCTGTTTGATGGTTACGGAGCGGTTGATGTGCTGGCTGGGATTTTTCCCTGAATGTGTCAAACTCTCCCATTGCTTACGCTCCTTTAAATGTTAATGCTTATTTATTAGCCCCGAACCACCGATTTCTTTGAATTCCAAACTAGGCCGTTCGGAACGTATCTTTCCGCGCTGAGCAGGATGGTTTAACCTGAGAATGTTGAAGGACGTTGGGATCTTTCTCATTAGACACCCCTAGAAATGCATTTTCTAGGTAAATAAAACAGTCCTTAAGACCCGCACACAGGCAGAAAATTGTACAGCACACGGCAAAAATTAACTCGTGGAAATGTGGTATATTATATAAAACTGCTACTGCGTAAGCCTTTTCATTTTTATCTTTATTGAATCAGCGCAAAAGAAAAGTTGTCCTGACAAACAGTAATTGGTGTCAAATTAAAGTGTGTAACGTAGAAAAATATACTTTATTAAGTTACATTTGTTTATTGTTCTGAAACTCATCTCTAAGGTAACTTCCTGCGATAAGATGCTCGCAGTAACTTACCCGTTTATACAGCGGAGTCATTTTTTGAGTTTGCGGTAAATAGAGTGGTCAGGGGTCCTACAGGAGAAGGTGGGATTGAAGCTGTGATGGTTCGGATGGAAAACCGTAGTTCTGCCTGCAATGCTGCGGGCCGAAGGCTCCATATAGCAGCAGGGCCGTTCTGCGTGCTGTGGGCTGGTGTTGCGCTGTGTTTTGTTTTAAGCTCTGAACCTGGCTGCTGAGAGAGTGGAACAAAATATCAAGGAACCCCAACGTGAGCAAGAGTTAATGAGCTGTCGGAAATTCCGCTCTTACCTTTGCGACTTCCCCTCTGCGTTCATACCAAAAAAAGAGAAAACCTTTTGCGTTTGCCTCTCCCGGAATGACTCGTTCATCAGCTGGATGTTTTGTGCGCCTGTTGTCCAGGTTTCCCACGGCAACCGGCCCATTCTTTCCCTGGGGGCCCAAAAAGTCTAGTCTGCATATTTCACAGGGCGAGTAGAGTTCCCTGGTGCAGCAACTCATCCCGCTCGGCTCATCTCCGCACTTCTTGCGGCTTCGCGCCTTCGCCTCGGCTTTGTTCTACCGCGAACGAACCCGATTTAAAGCAACCCGGCAGGCGTACCTCGCAGAACACGAGGTGGCCAGGATCTTGCTTCAGGTCACCTGTGGCAGATCGTTGCTGCTGTTCTGCATTCACTGCACAGGTGGGGGGGCGGGGGTCTGGTTTGGGCAGCCAGGCTGTAAAGAAGTGAGGAAAGTGCTCTGGTGGTATGCGGGGACGGGTGTGAATAATGTTTCTCGCTTCAAAATGTAGGATGAGACTCGTCTCGCAGCCGTCGCAAGCTAAATTTACAGCCTGCAAGTATTCATACTGCGCCGCGTCTTTCCAAAAATCCTTTTATTTATCTCCCTCATATCATCTAAGCACATTCATTATATTTATCGGGATGCTAATGACCAGTTATTATGGGCGTCTTTATGTGCTAAATGAATTGGATGGAGTTAAGTAAATGTTTTTCAGCCGCCGGTGGGTTCAGTAGTACGGGTGCAATTGAGGCAGAGCCGGGGAGGTAATGAGGCCACTGGCAGAGGCCCAACGCGAACACCCCTTTGCAGATGGTGCCAAGCGCTCAACAACACACCACTGAACGGCGGGCGCTGCGATGACGCGCGAGCGCAAAATAAAATGCTCGCAAGTGGAGGTGCTGCTCTCCGCAGGCCCCGGTCCATTCTCACACAGGCACAGCAGATGCGACGGGGAAGCGAACGCTTCGAAGAACGTTCTTCGTGCCCGGATTTGAAGGGAACAGCAGCATCAGCCGCAGCAAACGTCCCTCGTAAACACGCAGGCCTTCGGTGTTGCGTGTTTGAAACGCGTGATGCGGTTTATAAAAGGAGACATGGAAGGTAATTTTACAATTTATGCAGTTTAATAAAAGTTTAACCAAAGATTTCCACAGTTCCCCCCATATATGCAGATATTTCTGCTCATGGTTAAGCAGAGAGCATCAATCCTGAGACCTGAAGCAGCCGCAGTTTTCTTGGACCACTAAGGGAAGGAAGAGATGGTACAAAAAAGCAAACAATACATATGCTAATACTATATATATATACTGTATATGTATATATATAATAAAACCATAATGAATAGTTTCATGACAGCGGAAAAGAAAAGCCGTGCCTGCCCAAGTGCTCATAAAAAAGTGTGTGGAAATTCTAGTTATTTGTTGTGCTCGGTCTGGGTTTATTTTCAATAATTAAAACGCAACCCAACAAGTAAAAGTTGCACGTAAGCCCCGAGCGCCCGTGATTGATAACCTCCTTGTATCATTTCAAACACACACCATCAAAGAGTATTTAGTGACTATATAAAGGGGGCCGTAGTGGATTGGTGAAACTGGTTTGAGGGTAAATGGTTTTAAATAAGAAGCCGCAGTATATTTGAACAGGATATCAATCACGCTGGGCTTCCCTGTGCGGCAAATCAATTTCTCCACCCCTCCCACGACACACACACACACACACACACACACACACACACACACACACACTCCAACGCAAAGTGCAAAGGGCCTTCGGTGCTTGCGCGTAGGATTGTATATACGCGTATTTATTTTACCGGTCTTATGCCGGTGCGCTACGCTGCAGTATGAGCACCGGGGAGATATTCTCTCGTTCTCATTGTTGAGGGCATCGGTGATGATTTCGAATCGTAAGGTAAAGAAGATTTACAATTCTTTCATAAATTTCACCTAATGCTCACAAGTTATGCTGTTGCTCGAGTGATGCCTGCTGAGGGAAAATGAAAACTGATGCTGGATTGGCGCATTATCGCTGTACGGGGTCTCGCAAAAAAAGGGGGAAGACGTCCCCTTTTGGATTTGAATTTTCACCGAGTGATTAAAGAAAGAGATGAGAGGTTGTCTCATCTCCCGTGTTCCAGCCGCTGTTTGTGTCTGACTTCAAGTTTAATGTCCCCAGAAGTTGGCAAGAATAAAACTGTCACTTGTCACAGAAAACAAGGACTCGCACAATTTATGGAGAAGCGGGAACATCATTTTCTTTCAAGTGGCGGTACGGCGAGCGCCACGGTGGGCCATTACTCATTGCCACAGCGACTCTCTCTCCCGCTCTCGCCCTGCCGTAAAATAGTTTAAACTGTCTCATTACGGACCGCATCCACCTTGCCGGGTAACACTGTGAATTAAATTGCGCGCAGGAACACCTCGCCGACCCGTGTTGCCGCCACGTCGCGTCAAATGCGAAGGCCTCGCTGGGGGTCGTGCTGGTTGACCTTGTCGGAGGGGGGAAAAAAGCAGGAGCCCCCGAATGGAAGCACTTCAAAGGCGTTATTAACGTTTAATAGTGCGGAAACCGAAGCTTGACGGCGGACGTGACCGGAGCGCGCTAGCGAGAGTGCAGCTATTGTGACAACGTATGGAAAAATAGCGCGGTGTGCAGCGAGACCTTCTGGAAGAGCCCTTGTAGCCATGGCTCTCGTAGGGGTTTGTGGATGGAAGACGAGAGCGGCGGCAGCAGCAGAGAGGCTCGACACGCTCATCTGCCACTGCTCCTGGCCTTGGTAAGCTGCTCCCAAATGCACTGTGGAAAAAAAACACGTTCACAAGTCAGAGTAAGATCTAAAGCTTGGACTGGCGCAGTATGTAAACAGGGTACACGGAAATGGTTTCCAGGCCTCACATCTAAATCATTCTCTCATGCTCTTCCTCCCCCCCTCTGCTGACCACTCATTCAAAGATCATTTAGTCTTCCACCAGCTGTAACGCTCGGCACGCTTCGCTGCGGGAGACCGGTGCCTACCCTCTCCAGAGGGCACAAGGGGGGACGGAGGTGGTCCGACCAGAGCGCCATTCTGGTCACTCACCTGTCACTCAACTCCGTTCACGCCGCGTGTTGGGGCAGGAAAGTTTTTTAGGCGTTTTTCTTCTTTCTTCAGATACTTCTAGTATGTGGAGTTATGACAGAAGCTGTAGTTATGTGTGGTTATTTTTGTACAAAGCACAAAGGCACTGTTTAAAGCATTAGAAGCGCTTAACTTATCATCGTGACAAATGATTCTTCAGCTTGGTGGCGGAGCTGCCGTCGAGTCGAATTCGACTCGCAGCAAACGCTTGCTTGGTTTCTGAGGCAAGGACGCTAGCAGAAGCGGTTAGCTGTTGCCTTCTTCTGGGCATGGTTGAGGGGTGCACGAGCAAAACTTCATACACCAGGGGGTGGGTCCAACCCCCACAGGCAGCCGAGAAGCCGAGAGGCACTGGTTTAACCAGTTGTATCACCTATGCTATACATACTGAATGTTATATATATCGTGTATGTTTTTGCACGCATACACACACGCACGTAGCCACCTTATGTGTAGTTTGAGTCACTTTGTATTTTTAGGCTTCTTTTCTCAAGCTGGCTACCACGTGCTGTGGACACCTGCGTGTTACCGGTGTCATTGCTGCCAGGTTGCTGGGCTCCTGATCTGAGCTTGAGGGCCAAATACCTCAACAGCAGCTGGAACCTGGAGAGCAGAGAGGACAGGAGGTCCAACAGCAAGTTAACCCTCCCTGCAAGAACTGAGAAGGGAGTAGCGTGGGTTTTTACTCCTGCAGCCCTCAAGGTGACTGCATTCTATGCACGAGGATCTTGTTGACTTTGTCTTTGTGGTGAGGTGAAAAGTAGTTTGTGACATGGTTCCCAGCCCATTTGCAGTTCTGTCACGCAGCTGATGTGACAGAACGTGACAGAACCAAAATGGAAATGGGAAAGGGAAATGGGAATGAGAATAAGGGAATGGGACTGGGAAGTTTTATACTGCTATTGAATTTTACAGCAGGTTACAGGTTATAATGTTTTGCATCAAAAAATATTTCTCACACAATGGCAGGACAGCCAGGACTGCATTGGAGGCACCGACATTGTAATCCCCACAGGAAAAATACTGCACAGTTTGCCTTGTTTACAATCCATACTGCTGCAAGGGTCACATTGCACTAAACTTTAAGCGGACAAGGTGATTGACTTTAACAAGAACTTTTAAACGTGCGGTCCACTACATAAGAGAAAGGGGGAAAAGGAGACATTTACTTTTATGTTGCTTAATAGGATTCATAACAGCGGATGACATAGCAATAAAAGAATGTGAGTAACATATGAAGTAACAAAAACACTGTAGACACCTGTAAAAGAAATAGCTGATGATATCCTGCTTAAGTGCTTAAGCTTGTTTGTGCTGTTAGGAGAAAAGTATTGTATGCTGCAGAGAATTTTTATAACAAATCGGGAATTATTTGACACCTCGGTGTCACGGCAGCGTTTTCCAGGCCTTTCCAGAACAGCGCTTTGGAAGCACACGCTGATGTAGTGGTATGCATCAGCTTTGAAGTGGAAAATACTATCTAGATTTTGGAAGATCTCAGACATCTCGGAGATCTTCCAAAATGTGCGCAATTGGAGAGAAAACGTGTGTGTGTGTGTGTGTGTGTGTGTGTGTGTGTCTGTACGCTGCTGCTGTGCGTTTGTGTGTCCGCTCATGACTGCGTGTGTGTATATGTGTATGCGACTGTGGAACAGGTAATAAGATTCAGTATTGATCTGCACAAAATAGACTTTATTCATCATTCATGCTCTCTATCAATCTCCAGCGCTCAGTTTCCTGTGGCTGTTTGTCCTGGAGGCAGGCTTGAAGAAAGAAGCAGAGTTTAGAGCCAGGCAATAATTAACTGGAGCAGATTGTTTTTTTAAAGTCATTGCTTTTCTCCCATTTCTGGAACTAACAAGCTTATCCATTGAAGACGTGGTTGCAGAATGAACTGGTTAATGTGAAATTGATTGAGGTTTGCTGTGCTTCTGCTCGTGCAGAGGTTACATTCATGGCCCTGCTGGCATTTTTGGATTCCACTTCATCGCGGTTGCCTTGCAAAACTAAACTTAAAAAAAAAAGAAGAAAAAAAGAAGTGTGGATCATCATTTTACTCTGGGGGAAATTTAAAAAATAAATAAATTGGTGTGAATAAATAAAAAATCTTTCTTGCTGTGGCACTTACTCACCGAATTGTGCAATTTTGTTCCGTCGGAGGTGCAGCTTAGAGAAGGACGTTTCGAAAGAAAAAATAAACACAGGAAATGGTGACATGACACAGGAAACCCAATGAATGCTGGGAATGAGCAGTTGACCGCGTTTCCTGTGTGACAGCACAATGGTGCCGGCGAGGCCCGAGCGCCCGACTCCCGGACGCGGTGGCGAGGAAGGGCAGTCTGCGCCGGCCGGTGGCTGATAACACTGTTCTCACACCAGGGTCTTTCTTCTTCCTCTCTGCTCCACCGTACAAGCGCCGCAAACTTCATCATTTGTTGGTCGCAAAGGTCCATTGTCGACTCGTTTTTTTGCCGTTAATCTAAATAAGAAAATACAGCATAAAAAGTGCTTTTTGAGAAATTACTGGAATACGGCAGTGTCTTACCGGACGTTAACAGTGAATTTCAAGGGATCGGCCGACGGACTTCATGAGATGTTTGCGGTTCTAACCGGTCTTTTCCACTGCTCAGGTCCAGTAGTCTCAGAAAGGTTGACCGATTCAAAAACGGTCCTCCCGAAGCCGGCCCTTTGCCGCTTTACTAAAGTTAGCAACCGAAGCGGCCGGCCGAAAACACGTTCTCCCGGAAAGCGCCGCCACGGCCGGGGAATCCTCGGTGGTTTTATGCGCCGTCACATCGAGGGGTCCAAAGCCTCCACGTAAAGACGGAGGCGGCAAGCGGGAATAAGGGAGAAACTCCAGCAACGCTGCGTCACGCTACCTTGCCTTGCGGAACGGAAAATTAAAACCGAGGGAAAAAAAGATTAATTAGAAATGTGTTCGGCGGTATTAATGTAAGCACAATAACTGTGCGTAGCCGATATTCTGAGCTCATGCAAATTGCCAAACCCTCAGGGTGATTCTAGATTCTTTTAATACATCGCATGTTTCTGTCACACAAAACACCGGCTGAGACCAGGGGCCAAAACACAGCCTAGCGGATTAAATATCTTATCAAAGCCAACGTGGGAACAGATTGAAGGGCTTTTTCGTTCATTGTTCACAGAGCATTTGCTCTAGAAACATAAGCTCTCTGGTGATAAATTGAATTTTCTACATGGGAACTTTAATATGATGAGTCTATTTTTTCTCATTTATTTCGGCGCATACTCTACACGGTTGCCACTGGGAAGAGTGGGAGGAGATCTGCTTCCCGCTAAATTAAATCTCTCTTAGTTGTTTAAGTGTGTGACGTGTAAATTGGAATTAGAAAATTGTTTTTGGCTACTTCTCCTTTTTTCGAAGGATCACCGCTGAGAGAGGTCTTTCCTAATCTATTATGGCTCAGTGTGATGTGAAGTTCAGAGGTGACCGGTGGTTGTTAAAGGAGCCGCGGGAGGGAGAGCGATTTTCGTATTCCCCCACCAGTATTTTCCATTACACATTTATCCAAATGCTGCCTTTTCTCGCATTGTCCATTCATTGCTATTATTGCTTGCCCAGAACGCATCCTGCTCCAGCTGGGCCACACTTGGCCCCGAGCTTCCTTTCTCCAGTGGAGGAAGGAAGCTGCAGACCTACTTGAAGGTCTGACTGCTTTTCCACCGTAGGCACCCCGGTTTACCCCGGTCACACCTCCTCATCCACACGCTCAAATCGAATGCATACCAAACCAGGGGGTGGAGCAAGATAATTTGTCTCAAATCTGCCAGCTGGTTGTCTCTCTGAGCATGGAAGGGTGGAGCAGGTGGTGAGGCTGAATGCTTTAAAGAGCTCCGGTGTAATCAGATCTAAAATGGGATGCTGGGGGGTCTGGCGTAGTGGACACTGGACCCTGTTTGACAAACCTCACCTGCGTTCTTGACCTTACGGAGTCAGTGGGGGTGGGGCCGGGGGCGGGTGGTCCTCTCCCACTTAGCTTCCCTCACTGTGTCTGCAGCACGATGTCTTTTAAGTGAAATTCAATGGTGAACAAACAAATTACCTCCACTGTCCTGATCAGCGTGGACAGAATTTTAAAACAATAGATTCCCACCCCCGAATCTCTCTGCCCCTCTCTCTCTCTCTCGCTCTCTCTCTCTCTCTCTATTTCTTCCTCCCCTTTATCAAAGTATTCCCAGAATGGCAGTGGTATCGGCAACAGTCGCAATGGCTGTTCATCTATCTGTTGGAAAATGGGGTGGAATTTCTCTTTCTGTCTTTATCGCTCTCTTTCTCTCTCCTGGTCACAATAGATGGTCTTTTCCTCATTCATATATATCGTATAGTAATACTGGTGGCGGTTGCTGTGGCAACTGAGCCTGGGCCGATCTCATTACTGGCCCTAAGTCACATTATTTTCTCTGAGGAATTACTTCTTTTCATTATGATTTTTTCCCTCCTCCAAAGGTCAGATGTCCTCTGAGGCGGGGCGAGAGAAATCTGCAAAAAGGGGTGAAGTCTATTCAGCGCCCAGTTCCCCCCCGGTGGAGCTCACAATCATTTTGTTCTTTTCTTTTGTGGAAAAAAAAGGACCAAAAAGAGGTGGTGGTGGGGGGGGGACTCCTGTCCACTTTTCTTTAACTTAAAAACAAGCTTCTTGCACGTTTTTTATGGTGGAAAAAAAAAAATCCTTAAACTATAAGAGTGCTATGTGCTGACTTTTTAAAAGGGGTTATTGGCAGCCCCCTTTGCCCTCTCTTAACCCCTCCCCTTCTCTCTCGCACTCTTTTTTCGTTCTCGCTCGGCTCTCTCGCGATCGCTGCTGTTGAACTTACAGGGCTCCGACCTCACTCCCATCCAGCGAATGCGGGTTTGCTTTTCCGAGATGGCGTACGGCACTCTGCGCCACGCAGATGATGCGCCGCGTGTCATTTCCTGCGAGGCCAGCTTGCGCCGGGGCCAAAAAGCAATCTTCTCCACATCGTGCTGTGGCGTGTGGGCTGGCAGGGAGCCTGCATTTGTTTGTGTGCGTGCGTGTCGGGGGGGGGGGGCAAAACTGCCACAGCTGGGGGTCATGTGCCTTGTCCACAAAGAGATCGATCCCCCCTGGGATTTATGTAATCATTTCACGCTGCATCGATTCGTCATTTTTGGCTGTTGTGAACATTTTACTGTATCTGTCTATATTCCAATCAATTGCATTCTTTAATATGCATTTAATTGATTAATTTCATCCAAGACTGTCGATAACTGTATAGTTTATTGCCGTGTCTTCTCCCGAATATGGAAAAAGGGCCTCTTTTAGCCAAATGTTTATTGGGCAGAATCTTGGGGAAGCGAGTTAGCGAAGTCAGGCTTCATCGCACCACTTGACCGCGTTTGGAAAACCGAAAGCAGCAGTCCGACGGTTTGCCCGGCGCTTGCGGCCCGATTCGTGACAGTAACAGCGTTTTCGTGTTTGCATGCGAGATTTAAGGCGTCGAGCGAACTTGCGGCTGAAAAGTGTTTTCAAGCGCCATAGCGTTAGCAGCGTCGCTCCTCAGGTCTCTCCGTCTATGTATGAAATCCTTCCGCTCTCGAACGCACCCAAACGGCTCCTGGCAATCTCCTGGCTCTGGCAGCATCTCTGGAGAATTAATCGTGTAATGAAAGACTTTAGTATGAATTAGAGGAATTAATGGTTAGTGGTACATTAGTTGATTAAGAACAAATAAGGGAAGGGGAGAAACGGAATTTGGTTGTATGTAAGCCTTTAACACCCCCAAGGAGGAACAAAAAGGATTTGGCTTCGCCTTGTATATTAATTTTCCCTCCGATTGAAGATATATCACAGCTTTGTAATAATCCCGGCTGTTTTTGAAATTGCTTCATCTTTTCCGCCTCCTAGTTGTGTTGTTAAGTCTGCAGCAGCTTCCCCATCGGTAGCACAAAGGCGGCGCGTGGGTTGGTCGATCGCTGCTTATATCATTTTATTTGTGCCGTTCCGTTTATGTCATGGCCCATTCGAGATTTATAATGCTGGAAAAACTGCGCGATGGGCGAAAGTTTGGGAACAAAGAAGGCAGCAGGTGGATAAAAACAGAGATGACCCAGAAATTGAAGTAGACTAATTTCGTTTGAAGACCAGATACTTATGTGCTGCTCACACAATGTGTTTAGGTATAGTAGGAAATAGATGGTGGTGCAGTGGGTAGCACCAGATTTGGAGTTCAAATCCCATTCTGCCTGAGTTCACATGACGCCTTCTCAGGGTCAGCTGTAACCCTCCTTCAGTCAGATATTTCATCCCAATCTGAGCTTTCCTTGGTATCTCAGTGCGTTGCAGTTCCACCTGCCCTATGCCTGCTGCGACTCTCTGCACTCCCATGACCTTGTGTTGGATATGTGGTTTTGGAAAACAAGTCAGTTCATGACTGCTGCTGCTTAATACTTGTTTTTTTTATTTTTATTTCACTGACCCATATTAATATCCATGTAGAGGATTGGCACTTCTGCATCCGGAATGCTGTCACTGTTGCCACCCCGACTCCACACTGGTGGTTAAGGGAGGTCTTGGTGCAGTGACGTTCTCCGGGAAGTCGGTGAAGAGCAGCCGTGAGGTCAGTACCGCGACCATGACTGCAGCACTAGCTTTGTGTCAGCATTGTTACAGAGACCTCTCGCGAATAAGGCAAACTGTGGGGTAAAACTGCCACAGCACCAAAAAAGCAGCATCTGTAGAAGGCTAAATTAATCCTCTTTCAGACCGGCTCTCCCCTGATCTCCCAGCAGCTACATAAATTTGTATCACACCATCTGAATAAATGGATGAATGAATGTAAATGTAAATGTAAGCCTTGTAATATTACAATTTACATTTTGTAGGTAAAAAAGAAACCTGCAGCACAACTAATATGGAAAGTTAAGGCTTCCACACAGGGGTATTAGAAGTTAATGCTGATATCAGTTGCTTATTGATGGTCATGTTCAGTCCACGATGCAGGATTTCTCTTGCAGCAACAGGACTGTTTTTGGGAATGTTAATACCCTGGTCCATACAGGTGTGGTCACTCAGTGTTTTAATGACCGTGACTCTTACCTTCTCAGTCCACATGTTTGAGTCCCAACAAGTGCTGTTGGAATTTTCACAGGAGCAAAAGCAGAGGGTTTTCTGACTTCATCAGCATTTGTGAACTGGTCTTCTTATATATCTTTTTGTTCTTGATCATCAGAAAAAGGAGTTAAATGCAGACAAACTGACAGCTATATTTTTAGCACCTTGCTGCACAGGCAAATTTTATACAAAATCCACTAAATGAATTGACTGGGGCTGAAAGCGTGGCGGAATCGCAGAGATAGCAGCGCCGTTGAGAGACAGACTACTCTGCAAGCTAACAGAATAAAGAGGACAGTCTTTGCAGTTTAGCTCTTTTAATGGCGTCAGATGAAAACTCAGGAAGAGGTGAATGGTGAATAGGGAGATGGGCTTCCAGTGTAGCGTCCACACCGCGGGAGAAAGCGTGCGTGAAATTTTCACAAAAAGATTATGTCCGTGGAAGCTCCTGCGCTGGCAGGCCCGATTGGGCGGTGATGTTCCGCGTGTATTTGCAATGTCCGCAAGGTCGCTCGGGTTCTGGCCTCAAAGCGATGTTTTAGAGCTCATTAGAATTTTTATTCTGGCTTCAATGCTGTCAAGAATAATATGAAACGCAAGGGCAATCTACTACCTGGACACCACAAGAGAAACAGGCTTCATGAGACCCCTGTCCAGCAAGTGAGCGCTGCTCACCAACCATCTCATTGTTTCGTTCGAGCTAAAGAAAGGCTGTGTGCTGGAAAAAGGCCACAAGGTTTTAAATGTTGGAAAACAGTAGATAGCTTTAACTCTTCTGGATGCTCCTGCTTAAGAACTCCTGCATTTTATTGCCAAAACAAGGAATGGAGCGAACGGGGTTTCACCTTTGCACCTACAGTTTTTATCTTTCTTCTTGAGACAACGTTCACAAGGCCGATATTTTTTGATAAATCCACAGTTGGCATTTTCCACGCCCGTATGACCATCCTTCAGTTCCATTCCCGTGAAAACCCAGCAACATAACTCCCGAGAAGGTGCTGGAATGCAAATAAATGACATCCAAAGCAGAGCATGTTTGTGACCAATACATTCACATGAGGTGTGTTTGTTTATTCCGTGTCTTTCATGAAAACATTCAAACAAGCTAATAGATTTTATTGCTCTTGCCACAAACCTGGGGACTCTTTAGTGTAGCTAAGTGTGTCTTGGTGGCCTTCCCACTTTCTCCTCCCCCACCTTGCTAACATCACTGATGCGGTCGGAGGTGATGGAATGGGATCTTAAGAATGTGTTTGATAGCCGATACCCTCACATCACCACGGAGATATTAACAACAAAAATCTTTCGTGTGGTGGATTACAGCATGGCTTTGTGAGAAGGGATCAAATATGAACGGGCTGGTTGCGGGATGGGGCGGGGAGCCGGGGGTGTGTGGGTGTTGCAGGGGTAGGGGCTGCTTGACTGGGAAGTGCAAATTGGGAAGGACGTGGCTGGTTAAGATAAGGTTATCTGAATACATGAGAACGACGGAGGGATGGCCACCGTACGGTTGGAATTAGATTGATCGCTGAAGCCGAGGGCTGCCTGCCTGCTATTTGGGTTTCCCCCAAACCTCCTGGCCTAATGCCCTTCCATGCGCACACACCAACATGCGCTTTACCCTGCCGTAGTCTGGCCGATAATACTAGTTTGTCACTCAGGCAGCAACTGCTACACCACTGCTCAGCAGTGATAGTCAAGAGCAACCCTGCCATACCCCCTTTCCACTACTCTGTGACAAACTGGCAGCCCCGCTTACACCATTTATTTCAAGCGGTTACTCCTCACCACCACGGCTCCCCCACTCCTGCCGACTAGACCAGCGCCTCACGTACAGACGGCTGACTGCTGCCCTGAACAGCACAGGCCTTCTCAACAGTTCACAGGAGGCGAAGATATTTCCAAGAACGCAGTGCAGGTTAAGCATCTGTGCAATAGTGCGGCGTGCGTGCGTGCGTGCGTATGTGTGTATGTGTGAAAGAGAGGTACTTAACAGGGGAGCGGGGGATTGAGATGTGAGCGAGGCAGCCGCAAGCCACCGGAGACGAATCACCCATGTCTAATCCAGCTGAAAATTCGGAGTCGTTTTCTTTCACTGAGTAATTGACCGATATATGCATTTAAGCTGAAACTTAGCCTAGACTGCTGGTGGGTGGGCAACGCTATCAAGGGGGATCCTTTCGGCCTAAGCGAAACCCCTCGAACCTGCAAAACACACACATACGCACACCCGGGTCATTATCTATTCCCACGCACATTTACAGTACGGTCATTTTCTCTGAGCAGACGTCAGCAGATGTCATAGTAATCCAGTCAAGCCCAGAACAGCCATTTTAGTCTTCCTGAGAGGATCCACCAGTACCCAAGCATTAGAAACAAATTAACTCCTTTCACTCGAATGGTTTCTCCGAGGGGCTGCGGGAAAAATCCACTATTAGGCAAGAGTTAAGCATATAGCGAGTGCTGAAAGATGGAATTCCAATTGGTGGGGATACTGCGCCCATCGGAACAGTGGCGGAATGGCGAAAGGACACCCGATTGTGTGAACAATGTGTGTCATAATAGGAGAATCCGGTATCAAAACTTTGGCTACAAAAAAGCGGCGGGGCGGCGATTGGCTTTAGATTATCTTCGCGATCCAATAAGATAGCGCGCTTATTCTGATGAATGGAAAGCGGATAAGCAGGATCTAGCATCATCCGCAAACAGCCCCGACGGCCCACCGTAGTCGCCGCCCGGCACGCGGTCTTCTTTGCGTTGCGTGAACGTCGGAAAGATGCCGAACCATCCTCGCGGCTGCCTTGTCGCTCGGCCTGGAAAAACTTCCGGTTCAGCGTCGGCAAATCTGATTACAGGTTAAAGATTAAACTCGTGATGGGGTGGACGGGCCTTTTGGGGAGTCTGACGTGGCGGTCGTGAGATTCATCTTAAAAGTCGACGCGCTTGCTGCCTCTGCGTGAAGGAAGCAGGACGTCGTTTCTCCAAGAAATTTCAGCAAGCGCTTTCAGTAAACCCGCGCAGGCCTTGCTGAATGGGGAGAGCATTTCTGTTCGCAGTGCTTAAACTGTGCTCTAAAGCAGGAAGATAATAATAAAAAAAGGAAAAAAAAAAGAAACAAAAGGAGAGGAACGAAGCAAAGTTCAGCTGACTGCTGTACTCCTCTTGTGTCGCCATGGTCACCGGCAGGGAGATATAGACAAATACCCCGTCGAGGCTGCGCTTGAGCAATGTGGAGAATTTTTTTTCCACCCTGCGATTTGGAGTGCACTTTAACACCTTTCGGTTTCCTCAGTTCTTTAACTTCCTTAGAATCTGTGTGGAGAAAAGGACATTCAACAATGTTTTAAAGAGAACTAGTAAATTTCAGCAAAAATATCTCTCGATGTTTATTTTTGTACCTTTTAATGCCTTCATCTCTGGTTTATAAAATGAAACACCTTTTTGTCCATCTACTGCTCTGTGTGGTACAATGCAGTTCTCCTTTCATTACACTGAGCTAAGCTGAGAGCAAGAGACAGCCATACGGTGACTCAGACAGCTTAACTGTCACCTGAACACTCCGGGCTGTGGGTTCGGGTCGGGCCCATAGTCGGATTGCGAGGGGTTTGCATTTCCTTCCAGAGGTTTGCAGATATTTCCTAGCATATCCACACGTCCTCCTACAGATGAAAGGTCTGTCAGGGACTCAATTGCTATTGCTGTCGCGAGTTCCTTGCTATTGACTTATAAACTCCATAGGGTCCAGTCTGACACTTCAGCCCATTTTACAGTCAAGTAGTGCACATAAGAGCTTCAGTTTAAGAGCTCAAGCGCATAGTGAGGGCCTCTTCTGCAATTTTGGTAGATTTCAAACAAAGCATGAATGTGCGATCTAAAGTATGGACAAAGGTGTAGGCAAAGTTTGACTTCATGGGGTAGCATCGCCTATAGATCCGCTAAGATCTAGTTTTTAAAGCCGGTCTACACATGGACACCAGCAGAAGCAACTCGGGCTGAATCTTGCTTAGTGGGCTTGCACTCCTTAGGCTGTTTGAGATCTGACTTGTCCAGCCTCGGTCAAAATGTTCTTTAGTTGTTCTTAGCTTGTATTCCCATTTCTTGTTGGGTTTTTAGCTTGTTGATCCATTTTTCATCACCAGAAATAAGGCCTCGCATTTGAGTCCGCCAGCATCCCATGTTTCCCTGTTTGTGATGGCTCTTTCCTGCAAGCATACATGATCTGGTCAGAAAAAGGCATAAAGATGCTGGGTCAATTCAGAAGAACAAGTCTCGCCGCATGACGATGTACTTGCGTCTCTGCAAAAGCCGTTCGAAAATTCCTTAAGCGACAAATGCTCCTTAAGAGCGATGCTTTCAGAAGAAAGCAAAGAGAGCATCTTCTGGCGCTATCACGATGTGAAGTGTGTGATGTGAGGATGATGGCTGTGTCAAAGAATCTATGACTCACCTAGACACCGCAGGGAATCTTGGAGGAAACGGTGAAGCGGCTTGGATGCGCCCTTGGAGGAAATAGCAACAAATTAAACATTATTCAAGGAGAGAACTCTTGAGAGGAAGAACAAAGAGGCGAGTCAGAGAGAAGTGAGAGAGGATGGTTCGGGCGGCTGAAGCGAGGAGGTGGCGGAGAGCAAATCTGGAAAGAATGGGACGGGAGGAAGCACCACTGCAGCCGTTTGATTCTGATAGAAGTCTCCATAATAGAATGGGGAGGCCTTGTCTCTAAAAAAAACCCGTGCGAGGCCATTGCTACAAGTTCACCTTTCATTAAGGCCCTACCGTGAATAGGGGGCTGAATGGAAACGCTACTTACCCCCCGATTACCGGATTGAAAGGTAGCTGTCAAGGAATGGAGGGGGCCTGACAAAGAGGGAAGGGGGGGGTGAACAGGGGTGGGTGGTTGGTTGCTGGTTGTGGGGGGGGGTGGTACTGCCAAGCAAATGATTTTGGGCCTGTCACATGCGACAGCGCGAAGGGAAGGGGGAGGTGGGGGGGGCAGACGTGCTTCGGCTAGATTAAGCCTGTGGAGGGCACATTTATTGAGGCCGTTTAGTGGGAAAGCGGGGGAATTTGAGGGATGAGGGGGAGGGCACTGGAAAGACAAGGAGAAGAGAGGAAGGAATGTGGCTACAACAGGAGAAGAATGGGGCTGGAAGTGCAGCTCCCGCCCCTCTCCTTTATGCGGTCAAATGGCTTGTTTTTCTTTCGCTTTATTTATTTGGTTGCGGTTTGCGTTTCGTGCCCGGGCATCAAAAGACCCCACAAATCACGCGTTGGTGCCGAGATGCCTCTCTCCCAAAGCGGGGATGGTGTGCTTTAACATTTTTGGGAAAGCAGACGTTCTGCATTATTTTGCTTATCTGGCTGTCGTTTCCCTTAGGGAACTTCTCCATGCACGTTTGCCCTTTTTCTCTGGGATTGTACTGGCCTCTAACAAGCCCGACTTGAAGATGCGAGGTCCGTCCACCGACCGGTCGCTTCTCTTCACGCGCAAGATGCTTCTTGGTTCCATACCCACACGTGGGCTGCATGTGAAATTGAGCATAAATCAATGCGCAGTTTTGTTGGTTTTTAAATCAAAACAAACTGTCATGCACTCGCTGGTCTCCGAAATGAGCCATAATGGCCGCTCACCTCTGCTTTCCTTGTCTGGACTCAGCTGCTCTTCGTAAATATCCTTCTGCGTGCCAGCAGGCTGTGATGCGATCTCTATTTCCACACTGGTGAAGGAGCGGTGGGCGGCCGCGTTCGAGCCCGGCGCAGCGTGGCTTCATACACAACACCTGTTCGGCAACCCTCCCTGGACCCCAGGCCCTCACCCGGGAGCTATTAAAAGCACCTTGACAATAACTTATTGCAATGAGAGTGACATTATTATTAATGTGTGCCGTTGTACTTTTTCGGTGCGAAGCCTCGGCGCTCCGCGAGCGCTGTTGCACGCACGCCGTGTTCTGTTCTGCGTCCGCATCCGCCGTCACACCATCGTGGAAGCGGGGAGTTTGTGAAAAGAATGCGACTTAGAAAGGAGAGGGAAATACTTTTGCCGAGTTATTTGTTTGAATCTCTTCGGGCGACGTCGGACCACTTCATAAACAGATCACGTGCTCGCTCGCATCCGGAAAGGAAAGAATTTTGTTTAACATTGTATTCTATTAATAATGTGTGTAGGCCGCCATTCCCGGAGTGGGCCGAATGCTGGAGAGACAGGTGAAGGGGAGATCGGGTTCCCGCAGCATGAGGGGACCTACATACATACATGCGCGTGCGCACACACATGTAGAGAAACACGCCAAACAGTTACACGGAAGGAGGCCTGCGCCATTCACGGCGATGATCACATTACCTCATACAGCACGAATTCCAGAGGCCAGGAACCCGATATGCATGCGATTGTTATTTTAAGTCGCGGTCTGGGAAAAAGGCTCTCGGGCCGTGTGGAGTCGCTCATCTGAGGGGGGCTGGCGGGGTGGGTGCGTGTAAAGGGGGCTGGTGGGGGGCAAGTGGTGAACTGGGAAGAAACCTGCGCGCTTTAGTTTGTTTTTCTTTTCATTCCCAACACTGATACCCCCACGTTCATTTATTTTTCCTGAGTGTATCTGTTCCATAGGATCTTTTTGGCCAAGTAAGCTATATCAGCACAAGGAGATGCTTATTATTTTTGTCACTTTAAAGGGTTCTTTATATAGGCTGCGAGGTCTACGGCGCATGCTCTGTTGCAGGTAACATAAGGCTCATTTAACAGACATTAAATAACACGCAACTCCTTCTGATTGGGGTTTATGGACTCCTAAACAAGTGTAACCATAGCAGGAATTCCATTAACAACGGCTGCGTGCCGTACGGGGGGGCGCGCGCTGTTCCACGTCTGCCAAGTGTTGAGAGCAGTTGCAGGGAAGTCCTTAACAAAACTCCAGCAGCTACTCAGCTCAATGAGGTTATTAGGCGGTGAAAGATGTGATGCCGCATGCGGATGTGGCAACGAAAATAGAAAATTTGTAAAGATAAAAAAGAAAAAAAAAAAAATTTGCGCAGCGGAGCTAAAGAACGTGCAAACGTTTTTGGTAAGCGATGCTGTAATGTGACGCACGGTCCTATAGTTTCCCGACGGCTGACACAGCAGTTTCGTATTGCGACGGCCGATATTAGCGGGGGGGGGGCGTGACTGATGTTTGGAGACACTTTTGGAGCACGTGACATTTTCTGGAATGTTCCTAGCTGGTTTCCCTATGTGCATTTACGGACGACAGCATCAACAGTGCGCTAAATAACCAAATACCCAGCTAAGGGCACCAGGCTCAGTCATGCTGGCTTCGCTCCAGAGAGACACTTCCCTTTCATGCTAGCATGGTAACCCATGCAGTATCTGCACACATATTTTGGCCTTTGTGGTGTATATAAGGGTAAAATCTTTTTGTTACTCTCAAATGTGTAAAATATAATTTGACTCTGGTAAATATAACTGAACCAAGTTCATTCATACAGAGAGCATGCCAGAAAGCTGTTACTCTAATAGGCCGATGTTTGTATATTTTTTATTTTTACTCCTGTCAAGATAAAGCCTTCTTTTTCATTGTTTTGCCGACTGAACAATTTTATGTTTTTCTCTGAGGTCATGGCCCAGAGTTTTAAGGTAAGCTGAGCACGTTTTGCCAATTTCCGCGGAATCGCGCAACTTCACAAAGCATTTATTCTCTTAAAACGTAAAATTTATCTTTAGCAGAGCGATGCTCCCTTTTGTTGATATTTTTGGAGAAAAAAAATCTTTCAGATATATTTTGGTTTCTTATCAGATGCTTTCCTCCAAAGGCCTTGTATCACATTGCATTTTTAATACTTAGCAGGTACGGGTATCAGTTCTGCGGTGATGTACGGTACAAATGTGGTCAAAGCAGAACATTGAGTGCATCAGCATTCAGTGAACCAGATTTGACAGCGTAGTCCATCAGTCGGCATGCAGGTAAATTTTTTGTGAATGGATTTAATGGATATTTCACTGCAACATGCCAGGTTAAGTAAAACAATGGGCTATGAAGTGGTTGTGCCAGTTTCCCGATGGGGGTTCAGGAGGAGTTCTGCTACTGTGTTCTTGGGAAAGGCACTTAATCTAAAGGCCTTTAGCAAAAGATATCTCATATATAACAAAAACAGCATTAATAACTTCCTATAATTATTAAACTAGACTGCTTCCTCCTGGGCAGCCTGATGGTGCAGCATCCACCTCACAGCTTCTGGCCCGTTTGGCTGTGGGCTTGAATCCAGCTCCCTCTGTGTGGGGTTTGCATGATCTCTGCGAGTCTGCGTGAGATTCCCCCCACAGTCCAAATACATGTGTTCCAGCTATTTGGTCTCTCTAAATTGTCTCTATAGTGTTGGTGCCCGGTGAGGAACTGCTTCTGTCCATGGTGTACCTGTTCTTGCCTACAGACATGATTCAGGGATAGGCTCTGGACCCCCACGACCCAGACCATTACAGGTAAGTAATGAAAATGAGTGAGTGGTTCCTCAAGTTATAATTTTCCAGTTTATACGTTCTAAATTTTATTGTTTTAGAGTTCTGTTTTCTATTTCTGTGTGCTGCGGTGCATTCAGTCGCTAGCTGACAGCAAGCACTAAGAACAAAAACACAATAGAGGTGTGGGATCTCCTTCCACTTTTTGCAGCTCCAGTCTAGTAGAAATGTTGTGTGTTTATGGAATTAATCAGTCAGCAACTGGGCTTTGTGAAAAGTATGAATATTTATTTTCAGCTATTTTAAATACTCACCCACATTTTGTTAACTGGTTGTCCTGGTCCCGGTTGGGGTAGCTGGGAGCCTACGCAGACTCACTGAGTGCCAGGCTAGGAGGGGTGAACCTCGGATGACATGCCAGTCTCACAGGGTAGCCACGCTTGCACATGCTCAAATACTACGGGCAGTTCCTATGCCCCAGTTAATCTGAAACACATGTCTTTGGACTGTGGGAGGAGCACCTAAAGGAGGAGACCGATGCAAACTCCACACAGAGTGAATAGGACTTGACCCAACTCTTGAAGAGCCTAGGAGTTGTGAGGCAGCAAGGCTTCCCAATTCTTCACTCCTACTGTAGCTATGACCAAACTTTTGAGATAACTGTACATTTATCAATGAAGTTTTCTTCATTTTTTAAGCAGTAAAGAAGGCTGAAGGTAGCCTGAAGCTAACAAACACAACACGCTTATGTGATGAATCGATCATTGACATAGAAGTTGGGAGGGACATAGAGGTTGTGAGGATTATTTATTTTTATATTATGATATTTTAAACAATTTTTAATTTTAATTTGAATGCAGGATGAAGTAGGTGAAAAATTTATAAAAAGTAGTAAAAGTGCAGTAGCATCGTACCAGGGTGATCCCTGTCACCTACAGCAGGCTGCTGTGACCCTACACTGGGAATGAGAATATTGGTAAAGGATCAATGGAGGTGTTACAGAGTCTTTTTTATTTATCGTAGCTTTAACTGAGGTTTTCACACCGATAAACTGCTATTAACTTGTCATTAAGCCATTAAGCAGAGGAACATTTGTATTATTCAACTCTTATTGACTGCGCGCGTGTTGAAAGCGACGTTGGATTCCCCAAAAAAAAAACTGAGCTGTGAAGAGACTTCCGGTCTTGGATGTTCACAAGCTGATAAGTGAGTGTGAAACATCATTTGAAAGAAGACAAAAAACAAAATAAAAACGCATGTCCCACACAGACATTCCTTAGCATCTCAATTTGTACAAACAACTAAAACCACCAAACCGTCACAACTGGGCCTATGAGTTCAGTGTGAATAAAAACGCAGCACACACAAAATATGAAAACAACTCCTAACCTCTAAAAACTCAAAGAGAAGTTTCACCTTCTCCGTCCCCGTAAGGTAACATTCCCACCATAGGTTACTGTCCTCAATAACAAGCACAAAAGCTTTAACAGTTTCTCCTCCCAGAAGATGCTGAGTACCAAACAGAAATTTCCTGCTGATTTCTGTTCCTATTTTTAGGAATTTTTATTTTGTCTCTTCTTCTCACGAGGCTTAAGTGCTGTATCTTATTCTTGAATATTGATTTCCTTATGAACATTAGGAAATACTAATAAATGTGTTTAACTGTTTGCTTGTGTGTGTGTGTGTGTGTGTGTGTGTGTGTGACAGCTAAAAAGATGGGACATTTGTGTGCATTTGTGTGCGAGATTTCTCCGCCTTGCACACGGTGCGTGGCAGCGTGTTTGCGTGTGCAAGACGTTGCTGCACCGGCCTGCTAGTGCACCCTGTTCAGCAGGAGATTATCTTGTTGGAGCAGATCAAGAGCAGCCTGAAATTCCCGGACCACTTATCAACGAAGGCTCTCATTTTGAAGACATTTCCAAACATGTTTGCTTTTTAGGCCGTGTGCGGCGTGCATGTACGCAGACACGCAGGCACACACGGACACACAATGATCCATAGACAAAAACAGGATTGCAAAGTCCCGGCAAGCTTAGAAAGAAACATATAACACATTTTGAATTCATTAAATTTGAATTCATAAATATACACACACACGTATTTGCATGTATATCTTATTGTGACTACATATGTAGAGTATACATATTTATTATATATTATATTATATATTACCAAATATTAAATGTACCTTATTCATGTGTTATGAAAAAATAATCATTTCTAAAGGACAAAGTGTGAGAATACAAAGCCCACAGAAGGAGAACATGTTGAATTTGTTTCAGGTAATTTACTGAGTCATACTTACATGGAGCAAGAAAAGAAGTAGGAAATGTGCCTGCGTTTCTGCCCGGGAGCTGTGGGCGCTCACATTTTTCTGTAATGACAGATAATCCGCCGATTTCGCAGGTGAAGTGTGAAAGAACAAGCGCCTTCCCTAAAGACCGGAGATGGAACTTCTCCCCGTCTCCTGAGGTCTTTCTCCCCCACTTAACGGTGTCACTAAGAGTTTCTGCTGCTACGCCGATCGTGGGTCATTTCACAGCTGGGGATGGATATTTCCCAAAAAATTACCGCCACCCCGAGTCAGTAAACAAGCTTTAGCATGTTTTGAACACTCAAAATGTCTCCTGTCAGATTTGGCCAAGTTTTATTAGCCGTAATTGGGTGAATGTTGCTATCAACCTTCATTAAGTTACAGAAATCTCTAACAGTACTGACGCTTTACGGAGATGAAGAGAAAATAAAAACTCACCCTGTGCATCAGCCAAAACATCCTCAGTTGGCTTCTTAGTATTTCATCACATTCAGCTGTATTACTGTTTTTTAACATTTTATTAGCCATATTTGTTGCAGCACCACATAAAAAAAAACACAGATGAGCCATTGATTTAAATACTAAAAATGTTAGTAGCCTCTTTTTTAAAAAATATTTAACCATACCTTTGTGCATACTTTTATTATAATATAGGTTAAGATCTAAAAAATGATGTTGGTACAGTGGGAAGCTCTGTAGCTCACAATAGACAGGACAGTATTATTATTACACCATTTGGAAAAAAATTGATAATTTTGCTTTAACAAATAAGAACATAAGCACTAATATTGATGAAATCATTCTTCTTAGATGCGTGTATGTTTTATGGGAATGTTTGACTTTGTCTGAATTCCAGAAATATGACCCATTGAAAATGTTGTCGCCTCTGCTACAGAGTTAAACGGATACACAAATGCATAAAAACTTTTCAGTGTTGCCGCACTACCATTACTGACCATTACTGTCTTCAGCGGGAGTTCCTGTTTGTCACGTAAAATCGGGATCGTCGGTATGTTAGCTTGATTCTTCAACGCTTTTGTCCAGCTCATCACCGTGGAAGATGGCATGGAGGTATTAATGGAAAAAGCAAGGCCAGGGAGGTGAGGCTGAGGTCGGTGGAGACGCTCGAGTCTCTTCTGAGCGGTGTTTCCTTCCCCTTCGCATAGTCTTGTTTTTTTTTTAGGTCTTAGTTGTGGCGCTCGCCCAGATTCAAACCCTCTCCGAACAACACAGTAAATAAACAACTCCGGCGTACGGAATTTAAACGGAGTCCACTCTCCGGAGCACACTCGAGCACTCTTCGGGATGGAATAAAACGGTGTCTCGCCCGCTTTCGGAGAAGCCGCGCATTTACGGAACGATCCTGCTGATCCTGCTGAAATTTTACAAAATTTCTCTGCCGATCCTGAAATGAAGGTGCCTGCATCCTTTCCCCTAATCTTGATCAATAAGATTCCTATTTCTCATACGTGTATTTTTGCGAAAGCCAGCAGTTAAGCACACAAGCTCCCACCGGCCTGCCTGTAGTTAACAGTCCAACCCAAGGAGTGTAAAATATTAACTTGCTTTTTTAAACAAGTCTCATCCAAACAAAGCCCTTTGAGAGGTGGCGTTGTTTGTCCTTTCGATCGGATGCTTCTCCAACAGCGCCGGTTAAAAAAACGTACGTTTGAGGAGGAATAAACTCGCAAGGTCGTATCTTTCATTGTGCTTTGTTCCTGTAAAACATGCAGTAACATAAATCGGTTTGGCCGCACCTGACGCCTCTGAGCAGAATTGTGCACGCCGGGGTGAACAAGCAGGAAAGCGGTCAAATGTTAATGACTCCCCGTCTCTGTGAACCGTCTGCTAATTTGTGCCTTTACCACCCGGCTCTGAGGTGTGAAGCGAGAAGGCCGTGTTAGTGCCGCGGGTTGGCGTGTCGCTTATGCATGCAGCGTACCTCCCACCGCGGGTGGGTCTGGGCATGTCTGCTCTCCCGGGTGTTTTGGAATGCAATTACGCAGTACGGACCCCCCATCCCCACCCCCGACCGGGCCGTTGACGGGTTTATGCAAGAAGAATGCAAGCCAAGAAAGTCCGATTACCCACGATCCACCCTGCTCTGCGCCGACTTCTTACGGGCCGATGGAGCGTCTGCGAATCGGCTCGGTCCTGCCGCCTGAAAGAAGAGTGCGGTGCGTCGCCTGTAAGGGCTATTAATGCCGAGAAGGACCGTGGGCTTCACCGGAACACTTGGAGAAATCCCTCCGTAGGGTTAAGTGTGTGGCAAATATCTTCATGCCGTTGTTCCACAATTAGAGATGGACGCCATCGGTGAGGCCGGCAGAGCGCAGACCGTGCAGCCGGGGGACGAAGAACCCGTGGGGATTCCACCGAGCGTAAGCAGCTCATGAGGAACGCGGGGGGATCCATAAAGGCAGAGCCATGACTGTCATTAACACTCGAGCACAAGGGATGGCTGTGGCTGCAATCCCCCCCCCCAGCCCCCCCACGGAGGCCAGCACCAGAAGGCCCAGCCGCGTTGCTCATTAAACCGCACGTGTGTAAAAAAAAAAAAAAAACAAAACAAAAAAATTCATTCAAATAAGTAACCGAAGCCGCTTCCGACAAGTTCGGAACCCGAGAATGAAAAAAAAAAAATACGGGGAACAGAGATGCGATTCTTTTGCCCCCCAGCTGTTATAGCGTGAGGCTGCGCATAATTTCACTCAACAGACTCCGCCGCGATATGAACATTTGTAAGAGGAATTATTTTTCAGCGCATTTCTCCCCTCATCTCCGCACGCCTTGGATTGTATGACTCAATAGTCTTACAGAAACCTGCAACATCCCCATGTAAATGAGTCAGATTACCGACTATGGTGCGCACTTTCATCTCAAATTAGACTCAGTATCTGTTAGTTCCCTTTGAATCAGTTCGCACAACACTTCACAGGGCGGTGGGGGGGATGGAGGAAAAAACACGACTTGTTTTTTGGAGAATATGACGGCATAATGTTATGCGGTGAGCATAATAGCAGGGCACAGGGCACCAGGCGGTTGTACCGCAAAACAGCGCCCGTGCTGATGAAACATCGACAGAGGGGAGAAAGCGAATGACTGACCAAAGTGCAAAAAAAAAACACAAATCGGGGTGAAAGAGGCAGGAGCACCTTTTCGGCTGCTCGGTGAGAAAGACGAAGCCCTGACCGGGTGAAAAGAGCAGGGTGTGAAAGTGGTCGAGGTTTGGTTTGGAAAGGAAATCCATGTCTTGTCAAGGTGAGGGTCGGGAAAGGAAGGAACACGCCAAAGGCTCTCCTTAATAAACCCTAGCTTTTCATATATTGCGTGCTTTAATTTAACTCCACCAAAAGCAGATATTTACATCCTGGCTACGTTTGGTCCATTATTACGTTCACATGTACGTATGTATTAGTAATTGGTCTGTGTTCCTACCTGGCTGAGAAGTTCCTTATGGAAAGAGACAGAAGGATTCTTAAGAGGAATTTTAAATATTCCAGGCATGCCCATTTAAGATGTTGCACAGTACGTGCAAAGGACTACCATCAGGTTTATATGATATTTTATTGGTAGTCAATGTAGCAAAGCGTGAACAGGAGTAATATGATTTTTCTTTTTTTTTTAGTCCTGGGTAAGACTCGAGGAGAAGCTTTCTGAAGCAGCGGGAGAGTTTAATAATGGCCTGAAAATCGGGCACGGCGCTAGTGTCACGCAAGAGATCAAAGCATGCGTTAATTCCTCAGTCTTTTAAAGAGAAATTAAGCACCTTGCTTTGGGTCCGTTCGTAAGGAGGAGGAACGAAATCCTGGACATCATTTTTTCTTACCCCAAACCATAGATGGGACTGTGGTCACCAGGCTCTTTCTACTGGGAACAGCCATGTGAAGTCATAAAGGGTTTCGAGAGTCTGGATAAAAGTGCAGGATCTCGAGCATCTTGGTTAACTTGAATAGATTAAGCTTTGTGTCGGCTTGACGTCTGAGAACATTTGTCTAGTTTAAATAACAGCTGATGATCTGTGCCGCGGAAATAGTGCATTTGAACATGTTGACTGTGGATTAAACTAGTAAATATGGCAAGAGACACACAGTGCAATGTATTTAATATTAAATTCACATGCCGGATGGTTGTTTTAACTGATTTTATTACATGGAGGCAGTTTAAGCTGGCAGGAGGTAGGAACATGGCATAGGCTTCTTCTTCCTCACATCTTGGGCCAATTCTAGATAATGAAGACCTACTGCCTACTGCTTTGACAATTAAACGCAATACATAATGCAGCTGTTTAAAAAGAAAAATGGTAAAACATACAAAAGGATTAAACAAAAATTGTTTGGATTTTTTTGTATTTGAGAAGCTAAGAAAAGATTTTCTGAATTATGACTTTTATTGCATTGTGAGATATATTGTACACTGTATGGGCAAAAGTATGTGGACGCCCCCCTTCTAATGACTGAGTTGAGCTGTTTCAGCCGCACCCATACAGCATGCAAACGCATTTTAGACAATTGTGTACTTCCAGCTTTGTGGTCACAATTTGGGGAGGAAGCTCCTTTCCTGCTCCAGATTGACTGCGCCCCCATGCACAAAGTGAGCTCCATAACCACACGGATTGCCAGGTTTATGTGGTAGCACTTGAGCGGCTGCACAGAACCCTGACCTCAACCCCACCGAACACCCTTGGGATGAACTGGAACGCTGGACCGCGATCCAGGCCTTCTTGCCCGACCTCACTGATGCTCTTGTGGCCAAACGGGCACAAATTCCCACAGCTGCACTCCCAAATCTGGCAGAAAGCCTCCCAGAAGAGTGGGAGTTGTTATAGCAGCAAAAGGGGGAAGAACTCCATATTAATGGCCATGAGTTTGGAATGGGAGGTTCAAAAAGCACATATGGGGTTGATGTTCAGGTGTCCACATACTCTGCCCATGTAGTGTGTGTGTGTGTGTGTGTGTGTGTCCACTTTCTAAAAGAAACCACAGTGTGTGGCCATACTACAAAAGTACAGAACCATGAACATGGTCAGTTCCATGCCCTACAGCTGAAACATAATACAAAATCCCTGACACATTGAATATTTTTTCATGCCATTTATACACATTGTTAATGTTTGCCTTCATTTCACTCTCAATTCAGTTTAAAATTTCACACAAAATACATTGGAAAAAGGAACTTCTGTTGATATTCCAGATTGCCATGTTTCAGAAATCCAACGGATCAGCTGCACAAATCCAGTGATTTGCTAGTTGCACAGCCCGGGTTCTATTTTTATTGATTTGAAATCTTAGCAAAGCATTTCTATGATGCGTCAGATTTTGGTGGGCAGTAGGTTTACCATTTGGTGGATTTTAATTTATGCCTTGAGCCAAAACCTTTATGGCGTGTACTTTAACAAATAATTTATATTTAAAAGTGATTTTTATCGTCTGTGTTAAGCCCTGACATTAAAGAATCGCAAGGAAAAACAAGAAAACATCATCACACATCAGGGTACAGTCAATGTCAGTCAATATAAATCAATGCTGATTTCAAAAATTCAAAAATTTTTGACTAAGGTCAATTCTGGGATTTGAATTTTTGCTACTTTCTCAGATAGACATCAGTTTTATGTGCCATTCTGATTTGAAACTAAACCAATTCAATTTTCTACATATAAAAGTAAATACTGTACTCATATAGATAAATACTGTACTTTCTATAGAGGTAAAATCCCAGCATTGCTTAAAAATTGAAATAAAAATTTGTTGGTACATTCTAACACTGTGATGATGGACACGGACTTCTTACCTGGATTCTTCTCTTTTCCCGGCTTCCGGTGTTTGAGCTCGGGCAGACAACACCTTCCAAAGACAGACAGGCAAAAGCTGGGGGATATAATGGAACATTAAGTTTTAACTACTGTGGCATTAAGACTTAAGTCATGTCATATGTAAACTCCAGAACAAGGACACACATTTTTTATTAATCCATAAAAATGCATCCATTATTACTTGGAGCCTGGCACCGCTGTTAAGTTAACACACTGGCTCCTGTGGTGTTTAACACAATGTGAGATACTTGTGCATAGTATGGCTATGATGTGATGCGGTTCTCAGTTTGTACAGATTATGGGTTCAGCTCATATTTGTGTATGTGCAGATGTGTGTACGTTCATGTACCGTATGTGCATAGCTATAAGCAAAAGTGTATCTCTCATGCTTAGGGTGGACTGAGGGTAAATGGAAGACTTGGAAGGTGATGGCAAAGCAACTAGACTGAATGGCGCTGTTTATTTAAAACAGTCACAGTCATTACAATTAAAAAAAGAGATATAGTGAGTGGCAGAACTCAACAGGATAAAGCAGCCACTCAGAATGTTTACAAAAAAAACAAATAACTACTCTCTAGGCCCTGTTTTGGAGAACCGGTGCTGGGAATGGGCTGGCGGTCACTGATACATAGTACAAGCACCTCTACATTTTGCTCTTTGGAGTACAACTGCTTTGTTTAGGTACTGGCACCTTCCATAAGCTGGTGGTGCTAAGGTCTCATTTGTGTTGCCTCCACCCAACCACATTGTTCAGTTGAGCTGGTGTCTGAGCTGCAGTATTTGGTCAATATTTGTAAGCATCCTCACTAAATTTCATTGCCCGGGTTGCACTAAGTTATACTGCAAGTGGGCTTACACACTGCTTGCCTACCATTCGTTCAACAGAAACGCATATTGCAAGAATCATCATCACATAATATCTCATATTTAGTGCAGAAATTGTAAATTTAAGACTTAAGAGCTTGCTGACTGATACGCACACCAAGCAATGTGCAAACCCCCCCATATCTGAGATCTGAGGGGTGGTGCACTGACTGTATGGGATTCATCATCAAAGTCCAGGTGCTGGAGTCTCTGTTGTCTATTGTCAGAGTGAGTAGTGCATGTGGGTGAAAGTGATTTGGACCCAGTGTTCATCTTACATTGGTCCTAGGTGTCTGTAGAAGTTCTCGCTCACCTCTTGATGTCACAGCACCCTGCTTCATATCTCAATGCCAGAATCCTTACTGAAGCGGGATGTGCCATTGACACAGACGGCCAGCTTGTCGCCTAATGTAGAATGACTGAACGGAGAGAAACTGTTGATTTAGGCAAAATTTTGCGTCCCAGCGCTTATTCATTCACTGCACCAACATATGTTTAGTCGCCAGGATGAATTGCTGTCGAGTGCATGATCCTCTAGACTGTGCTGAACCACTTGACTGTAAATAATGTGTAAAGTTCCAGTTTTCAGGTGCTGGATGAGGTCTTCTTGTGTCAGCGCAAAAGAAACAACGCAGCCCCGGGCCTCTCCTTGGATGCATCACATTCCAAATTGAAAGACACCGAGGGGTGAAGGATTTTTCAAGAATGTGAATTTCGGCCAGCAGAATACGTTGCTCTCCATCATGCATTCTGAGGTGTGCCTATCTGGGTCAGAATGGAAAAAAATGTGATTATTTGGCAAATACCACCCTGTTCACCAGAGGAAAAAATCCCCCAGTTTTGTTTGATACAGTGGCCTATGTTTCACCATATTTACTTCCCTTATTGAAACCTGAAGTGACACATTAGCAATGTCTGGACAACACTTCACTGAATGCTCAGAAGATACCTTCAGCTTTAGTTAGGTTGTGCTTCCTAGCATCTCTTGTGAAGATCTACATTGCCAAGACATCCTGCTGTTTATCGCTCATGGGACTTCAGCACATCACCCACGTAGTGATTGAAAGTCTAGGCTCCCCCCATAGCTTGAATGGTAGTTGAGGGTCAAAATGTCAGGAGTTACAAAACTATGTTTTTGGGACATCTCACCACAGCAGGACCTGCCAGAATATTTTTGTCTGATCTAGTTTGATCTGTGAATCAAAGTCCAGGTAAATACAAAAACTGACAAAAACTGGAGTCTGAGTTTTTCCTGAGTGTAGATCTAAAATACCAGGGGTCTGACATATGGAGGCCCATCTGCTTCCTTTGGTGAGGTTGCACTCCACAAAGTTGCCCAGATTTCAGCAAGGTCTTTTCCAGTTGAGGCTGCTGCTGCATCCATTGACTCCAAGGATTACAAAGCAAAATCAGAGATGAAAAACACTGGCCCATTACTGAGCAGGTCACAAACATCGAGTAAGAATCCCAAAATCGGGCATCTGGACCAAAATAAAACAACACAGAGTGGGTGAATTTTTGGTAGGTCATTGGGATGAGGTCGGTGGTTATCAGGGAAACTTATTCATCTGCAGGCAAGGACCATACATTGTGTTACAGGAATCAAATTTCTCTCAACTAAAATTTGAGTCAGTACTGGGTGAAGAACTTTCAAATAGATCTATCTTATTAACTTATTAAAGAAAAGAAAAGGCCAACAAGCGCTGCATGAAACAAGGTCAGCTTTTTGAGGTTTCTTGTTGAGAACGGGGACCAAGAGTATTACCCACAATCCCTTTTCTTCACTCAGATCCAAAGTGTAGAGAAAGGACTTTGTATGATCATCTGACATCTTCTTAGACAAGAACATTTGGGCTTGCACCACAGGGATGATGAGAAGAATGGTTATGGTTTTAGGTGTGTTTGACAGGTCAGCAATCAGAGCTTGGATGTACCAAGCCAGCTGGAACTGCTGAATAGTTTTGAAGTCCAGAAACTGTTTATTAACTCTTCCACAGTGGCCTTAAGTTCTTCTTACCATTGTTGGAACAAATCACGCTCTAAGGTCCCAGTTTCAGTGTCCAAATTCGCTACTACTTAGTAAGGTTGGATGAGGAAGAAATACGGCACTTGGAAGCCTGACGGTGCAATAACCAGCGTCCACTTTAGGCGCAGTAAGTTTCACAAATAATAACAAAGCAAGCACGGCAAGTTGGTGGACTTAAAAATTAAACAAAGCCGAAAGGTCTAACAGGAATGCTATGCATCTGTCAGAAAAAAGACGGTTAGCAAATAACAGACTGTCGCTTTCTACAGAAAAAAACATCTTCACTGGGACGTGAAGGACGAGGCAGTGACGCTCTGGGATGCATCACCATTGTCCAAAGAAATCAGTAGCTAACTGTAGGAAGATAGTGAGAACTTCCGTGTCTACAGTCCAGCATGCGAGCTGCTCCTTCTTTTATTGCCTGCTGGCACGTTTAATTCGGAAAACATCCGACTCTCATCGCTCAGATAGGATGGAAGGTGTACGGGTTTCTGGTTGCTGCACCACCACAGTCTAAAACAAATAAAATATTAAAGGCATGATGTTTTGCTAACAAATTCCTTGTCCAGAAATTTTCTCATACAATGCTTAAAAGATCAAACAGTGCTTGGCAGTATGGAACAGTAGCAAACATCTGTTTTTATTGCCATTATGCCAGCTTTTTTATCACCATTTTACCTTTTCTGTCCTAGGTGACGCAGGCGGGTGGCCAAAAGCTCCTCTTTAATTGCTGTGGGTAACCTGGTCACCTTCAAAAATGTATAAAAGGCCAAACCTCTATAGTTGTTTTATGGAGACCCGATGCATACTCAGCAAAGCTCTTAGCTTGCTGACATTGGTGGGGGTTGAAAACCAACTGCGACGAGACGCTGCTACCGACCCTGTTATCAATCCACTGCATGCTGGAAAGCATTCTGAAAAAATGATCTTGGCCAAAATAGCTACCTAAAGGGGCAATAATGATGTTAAAAACAAAGGCTGAAATTGGGAGCGCGGTAGAATCTAAAGAAGCTGAGGAACCTTCATCCAGACCAAAGCATCTTCTAATCAGATTTGTCCTCAGCTGCTCCTGCTCCGCAGATCTTCCCAACTGCCTGCTTCAAACAGATTTCTGACCAATTTATTTGATGTCCGTTACATATAAATTTCACTAATTCTTTGCGGATTACCTTCTGATAATTCTTGCTCAGAGACAAAACCATAAAGAATCTTGGAAAACAGTCTGTGGACCGCATGGATTTGCCACATCTCTGTGGGGAGAGGAGCAGCCAATCAACCAAGATTACCCAGAGAGCCAAGTGCTTTGATCCACTTGGGTCATCCTTCAGCAAGAATTTGAGTTGGATCTATAAGGTCTTGTGCTTGGATAGCTTCCCTTCCCTTTTCAACCCCCGCCACTCCCTCCCCTTTACATTTTGCTTGTTTATAGAAATTTTTTCATCCACTCAAAAAGCTTGGCAATCTGTACTATTACTTCAGAGGGAGTTCAGGCTGGGAGTGTGGGGGCCAGATGTTAGGCTGGGATGGAGAGACAGAAAGAGGAGGGAAGTTTGGAAAAAAGCAGAACAGCCAAGTTGAGATTTTTGCAGTTGCAGAGCACAAACATGAGCACGAGCATAAATAAAGGCAGGAAAAGCAACACAAAACAATGGAAAATGAAAGCAAGGAATAAAGCAACAGCAAAATGTTGTTCTTAAAAGAGAAGAACAAGCAGTATTTATTCACGTTGAACCAGAACAAGTGTAGTGGTGAATTAGCTGGACTTGTCATGCAGCTTTAGTAGGCTTGGATGTTTAGTTTAAACGGAAAAATACTGCATGAATGGATAAAGAAGCAAAACAGCAATGTGATATACCTATTTTAGATGTTCATAAGTTGATGAGAAGTTCTTCACACCTCTATTTATGCCCGTGTTGAGCTTAAGGTCTCAAGCAGCGACGAACATGGTGAACTGTTCTCCTTGTCCAGCATGGAACAGTGACATCTGTACCGGCATCTGAAAAGTCAGCCATGCAATGTGTTTAGCAGGCTGGCTGCTTTTCATTTTAACTTGTGGTTTTCAGCAAGCACTGAAAACGATCAAATAACGTAATAAAATAACATCAAAAATATTCCTGGGATTTTCTGCTCTTCAGATTTCCTTGTGAGGTTCAGAAACATTCTAATTTTTTTCATGTTACGGAGCTTTGGTGTCTTACATAGGAAAATGCATCCGTGCATTGTGCTGTGTTCTGCGGTGTCAACAGCCACACCAAATACTCCTTCATCATCCCCTTTTCCGCACCCCTCCATTGGCTTCATGGTAAGGTTTGTGCTGCCTTTCAAATAATGCCGGATTCACACTGCGCCTAAGTCTGCACGAATGGACGTAGTTTAGAGCTGCGACACAATCTTCTCCTTACCAAATTTTGGGACAACATCTAAACACCTGTGTGGGTTTGTCAGATCCAAACGCAGCTTCTGACAATTGGGTTCTTATTTCACCGTGACATTGCTGGTCATCCGCGATGATTTGTTCTGTTCCCGTTGCAAAAAAAATGGTTTCCGAAGCCGTTTCTACTCCTCCGTGCGACTCGGCAGTGACGCAGTGACATCTCATTTTCAATTACATTCGCATGCAGGAAGTGCTCGAAATGATCTTTTCCTTTAGAACCACCGTCATCTTCTTGCGCGCTGGCAACCACGTCAATCGGGTGACAGATTTCCAGCAACCACTTGTGTGAGTTTGATGCAGGGTCTGCAGTCGTCCAGCAACTTTAACAACCCCGTTTGCAGGATAAAGTGTTGCTCAATATATAAAAAATAAAAAAACAAACACAAATTTGGATTTTTCAACAATTAAGTATTGACGGTAATCCCTCCTCTAAAAAAAAGGATGCAACAGTTTATTCATGGCAGTTGAGCAACTTCTACCATGTTTTAATAACAAGGTGACTAAGGTTCTCTCGACCATCAAGTTTGCGTCTGAAAATGGTTAAAAACATTGTTTTATTTAAAAAAAAAAAAAAATCTATAAAAAACGTAAAATGTGATCTTTTGTCGGGGGCTGTGAGAGATTAAGAGAAAGGGCCTGTTTGCTCCTTTATAATGTCCATCCCATACTGGAAAGAACTGGAAGAATTTCATTGCTGACAAAGCTTACAAAGCACCGGATATCTAGAACGCACCAGAAATGCCTTGTTGGTCCCAAGTGGGCTTGTTGGCTAACATTTGAAAAGAAGACAAACCGGATTCTCTTCAATGTAAACATAACATAAATACCCAACCCTTCATTGGTCAGAAACTGCACAATAGGGCGCAGAAGTCATTTTGCAGTTTAATTCACGCAGGAATGGTTAGCATTGTGTTTCATGGGTATATTTGCACGAGTTTAGGGAATGTTTAGGCCTGCCTTGATTTACTTTGTAGCTTCTCACATGCGGCTTCTCACATGAAATTAGAACGTCTTCTCACTGTCTTTACTGGCTGAGCCGGGTATAAAATGTATGGATATTCTACTGTATACCCCATACCGCGTATACTGTGATAAAAGAACCTTACTATGGTAAAAATAATGTCCACAAGGGGTGGAGTGAACTCGCAGCTTGGCAGTATAACAGGGACACTGCACAAGGGCCTAAATGTTGTGAGCATTGTGTGATACAAGACAAAATAGGCTTTTAACACTTATTTGTACACTTTTGACGCTAAAGTTACTAACAAAACGCATAATACAGCAGACATCAAAAATTCACTTCAATATACAATCCATAATCTTTAATCTTTGATTTATTTATTACCCTGAACTGGTTATCTAAGAGGGTTCTGGAACCTATTCTAGAGGCCCAGGGCCAGTGGTGGGGTTCACCCTCACTGGGACACCAGTCCACTGCAGTACAGGACCAGAGATATTTGCCAACTAAAAGTACCTAATAAAAAACTTAACCTAACTAATAAAACCACATTTCTTGTCTAACGTTTTCCAGCGATGTCGAACAAGTAAGGTACGCATACATTTTTAAAGACGCAGAGAAAATTTATTGCGTCTGCTGAGGTCAGCAATGCTTTTTATCCGCAGCATAAATGGAAACAAAATGGGCAAAGAGCGGCAGCAGGCGTGAGGGATTGCCAGGGTTTCGGCGTCCGCTTTTCACGCTCCTCTGCGTGAGTCGTCTCCCCACGCGGCGTATATAGAATTACGCAGGATTAAAAGCACTGAAACATTAGCAAATTTCTGCACGGTTCCCTTATTTTATAACGTTTTATCTCAGTTTGAAAAAAAGGGGGCGGGGGGGTGGGACCAGACAAAGTAATGGACCAACACGTGGATCATTTTCTGTTCTGTAATAGGGCCGCTTCTTTTTTTTTTTTTTTTTTTTTTTACCCTTTTCTTCTTTATGGGAGTTAAGATGATAGCTTTTGGGTCCAAGGAATTTAATCAAACCTATCAAAGGCTTTGATCCGCTAGGTCTCACATTACTACGTGGCTTTAGTGTCCCAGCCCTTCTGAAACAATAAGCCTGTATCCAATCGCCATGATCTTCTCACGGCAACCTCTGACCTCCCTTTAGACGGTACAAGGAAAACGGGGGGGGATTTCAGAGGCAGCGGAGTTGGTGGGGGGAAGCAACTCACATCTTCAAAGATACTTTTTTCTCTTTCTGAAAAAGGGGGGAAAAAAAAGAAAAAGTTGACTAGTTGCTCAGAAATTTGGAAATTTCCCACATATGCAAGTGATTAGGATTCATTATAAACTGTTGCAGGGCTCAAAAGCACATTCTCATAGTATATGTATAGAACAAACCAAAATGTTTTTTTTCCGTCATTTCAATGACTTTCCATCAGGAATTTTTCAGGCCTTGGCGCAGGAAGGCCGCCGCATCTGAAACGGCTTCAGTGCCTCGATCTGTTGTATGAAGACGATCGCGGCTCCTCTGACCTCCCCTTGCCGGCTGCTTTTTTTGTTTCGTTCTAGGGAAAGCGGCGTGACAATGGTGAAGAATTCAAATGAGCAAATTTTTAAAATATGACTCATTAATTCATCCGCTGCCTTTTAATTTAGCTATCTTCTTCAGAGTCGGGCAAAGAGGATTCCAGTTGATACTCCTCATACTTTGAGTAAAACGTGCTTTAATATTTTGCTTTTAAATGGCAAAACAGTCTGCTATTGTCCATCCATCCATCCATCCATCCAGTGTTATCACCCACTCTATCCTGGACATGGTCACAGCAGTCCAGAACCTCTCCAGGATACACTGGGTGCTGGGCTATGAAAGTACACCTCGAATGAGACACCTCTACATACACGCACACAGACATACACTCATACATGCGCTATGGGCAATTTAAAGCGACCAATCAACCTGAACAGCATGAGTTTGGACTGTGGGAGGAAACCCAAGCAGGCACGGGGCGAATGTGCAAAGTCCTCACGGACTGAACTGGGATCAAACACCTGAACAACCCGGGTGCTGCAAGGCAGCAGTGCAACCCTGTTGCCCTTATACTCAATTTTGTTTACTTTAATGTATACTTATTTTTTATCAAAAGTCTCTCGCTCTTTTAAATAACATTTACCATAGATTTTTACCAAAGTGATGTCTGATTTCCAACCATGGATTACCAGCAGCGATCATTTCCATCCTAGCAGCCTCTTGTTCTCCGAGTCCTGACCTTGGCCCCAGGCCCTGTTTCCACCTCTGGTGCCACAATCAAAATCTGAACTATTTCATTGTTTGGCACAAGTTAATAAAATCTAGCATTAGAAAGGAGAAGTGGTCACTGCTTGTGACTCTCTATTTCCTTTTTTTTTTTACACACCCAGCCTTCCGGAAGGCACCATTACACTTACTGGTCCCTGTCTTGTCCAAAGACCCAGTTTAGTTTTCCCCCTCCCTTTCCCCAGTGCTCTACCTCGTCTTTGTCTCCACTTTTTTCTCCTCATTTAAAATGAACGCATTCATCTAATGAAACAAATATTTTTCTTAAGCCCCTTAAAGAAAATGGCGGTCAAAGGGTGTCAGCACACAGCAGTGGGGGCATAGGGGCGGTCCTCTCATTTGTTTTGGTCATGAGATCTGTGACCAATACAAATAAAAAAATAAACATTGTTTATTCTCGCTGACTGTAATTTATGCCAGGGGCGTAAAGAGGAAGTCTATGTGTTGCAGCAGTTATGGAACAATTTTTGTACGGCGGAAGGGGTTATGGATTCAGCACCTTAAAGTCCTAGCAAAAAATTCAAACTCTTAAAGCAGCATGAATGTGCAATTTCAACGCGGAAACCAAAATTCTTTTAAACAAAGTACATTTAGAGATGTTTTTCTTGCGCTGGGATGCCCTGTGAGCGGAAAGTTTCAGCTGGGGGGGGGGGGGCAACGTCCTGAGACATTTTATGTCTTAAGTTCTTCTAACTCCTGCTGTCGGGTTCCATGAGCTGACTGACTGAAAGTAAAACGTTTGAACAGAACTCACAGAACGCAGTGCAAGGGTTTACTGCTTTTACCCTCCTAGATGCGGGGAGAGGGGAGCAAAGTGTTAACCCACAAGAGAGCACTAAGTTTTATTTATTCGCGCTCCTCTTCTCCTCGGCTTACTGCGGGCCAGGACCTACCTACAGTATCTAGGCGGTACCAGGAGAGGTACGCTGACTGTTAACATGACCCACAGGCACGCGCTCTCCTAAAAGGGGAAACAAATTGTTATGTTCTGTTGGTCACATTAGCTTTGTTGCCACGGGCAGTGTGTGTGCCGTGTTCATTTTGCAAACAGCCGCTGGGCTGAACCCCCTGCGTCTCCCTTGAGCGAGTAGACTCGTGCCAATTAAACACATAGGCAAATACGGTGGACTCGCACAGCTCCCAGGCCTCGGGCCTCCTGGCGACACGAGTATCCATTTTAGAGCACCTACGCAAGATCTGTCCTGGAGGAAGTGGAAAACGCTGGCTGGGCCTTATCTAGCCGTTTGTAATTATTTCCTGTTATCTCCGCCTAAGGTTCCACATTATGTTAAAAGGTTGCCGTGAGAAACCGCGGTGTGTATTTATGGCAGCAGACGGCAAAGAGAAATATTTTAACCGTTAAACTGCATCGCACCTTTGAAACGGGATCAAAAATCACAGCTGGGATGCAGAGATTTCCCGGGAAGCCGTTCGTCTTTAATTCCACCTTTCGGAAGCCTGATTTCGGGACCCCCGGTCACTTTTTCAGGTGTCCTCCTCTTCGGCAGCCGTAGCCAAACCGAACGCCACCCAGAACTCCTTTGCCGAAGACGCCGACGCCCGAAGGCCCCCCTCGGGCCGTCCGCGGCCGCCTTCGGCCCGAGGTGGCCCTGTCGTGCGAAAGTAACCCCCCCAGGTGCATCGCGGGACAGCGGGGCTTTCGCCGCGGCTGCTGCCGCCAGGAAAATTGCGATGGAGCAACCGGAGACGAGATGCCACGGGGGGCCCGAGCGCGCGTGTGTGTCGGGTTAGTGGCAGAGATCGCAAGCGAAACATTTACCCCGCCAGAGGAACAAGTTATCCCTTTCATTAAGCACACCCCCAGACTCCATTAACTGTCACCGCCGCGGCCTCGCGAGAGAAGCAGTTCCTGTTCTCTTATTCGGCTCGCAATTACGCCGTGGTCACCCCTGCACGCGTCCACCATTAACAACAATTTGGTTAATGATCTAATGGTGATTTGTATACGGAGGGCTAATTCCTTAAGTGGCTGTCAGACGGGAGCCCGGTGGCTTTTGTCTAATCGATCCCGCACGCTTTTGCCCCCCGACGCGCGCGCCGCGGCTCCGCGCTCCGATTCGGGCCGGACACGCGGGCGAACGTCGGGCTCGCCGGACCCCGCCCCCTTTGTTAAGGGCCCCTCCGTCGGCGCGCATCGGTTAGACGGGCGGTTTCGTAACCGCGGGAAGCGGTTGCGGATTCCTGGGTTTAGCTTGAAGGGCCGAAATGGGTTTTTGGTTTGGACTGCGATATAAGGCCAGTGTGGTGGTGCACCTTGCTTGCTGGGACCCTGTGTTTCCAGGTTAGGCTCTGGACCAGAGATTCTGATTTGGACAGTGAGGTCATGGTTTAAAGATCAGTGTTTATATTACAGTTCGGGATGGACCGCTGTTTTCCCAGAATGTACTCCACCTGCAGGTAGACGCTTCCCAGGACGGTTCTGTTGTCTGCGGTTGGCCCTCTGGAGATCTTGGACCGGCGGCGATCCGGTTCCTCTCTCCTCTCTGAGAGTCATTTAGTTGTGTTGCACGGATATGTTTTCCAGTGAAAACCAGCACATTTCTGCGGAGGACAGGAATATTTACACTCCCGAGTGTTCAAATGTGTTATATGACCCACATAAGCAAGCATTAAAGAATAAGCAAAATTTCACGACACCTTTCATAAATATTTATATGCAGTTTGTAAAGCAGGATGTTCAGACTTATGTCCATGATTTGCAATGTTCTAGTCTGTTCACATTAGTTGTCCAAAGGAACTGTAAATATTTACAGATAGTTATTACCATCTATTATTATTGCATGCATATCTCAGGCTATTTGTTAAAAGTTTGCTGCCTGTGCACCATACTGCTGAAATATGTGACACCGAGGCGGCATGAAAATGCTCTCTGCATGTTCCTAGCGTGAGAAGATGAACTTGGGACGAGTTTAAAGCCATACCTGTGGATGTGACCACAACAATGATGACCACAGCAATGAAACAGGTTCATACCGAAGAGCAAATATGTGGCCACTTACCTTTACAAAGTGGTACACAGAGTAGAGGGTAGCCCGGCTGCAGTGCTGGGAATGGATGAATGAAAAATGAATGAATAAATAACATTTTTACAATTATGCTGTAATATAGTGGTGTCTCATTCAAGGTGTAGTTTCATAGCTCAGCGCTCATTGATTCCACAAGAGGCTGGACTGCTGTGACCCTGGCTAGGATAGAGCGGGTGACACTGGATGGATAGACGGATGGACGGATGGATTGAGAGACGTAGTTATGGAAACACAGATATGACGGGATGAGATAGCTAAATAAACAATCATAAATGGACGCGAGAAAAGACGGGGAGAAGTGTGGCGATACTGAGCGTGCTCAGTATGACTCAGACCACACGTGGGTGGAATGCAGAGTGCGGCTATACTGAATATTTTATCAACGCGAATCAATCACGGGGGCGCCGGAGATGATATTCTATAATGGGAGCTCGTATTTCGGCCGTCCTGTTATTACCGGTTACCTGCTCGGAGGAGCGAGGAAAGCAACCCGAGATCGCAGGAAATCCCACGCAAGTACGATCCCGTCACCCGAGCCCGCGCAAACCCCGACACGCACGCGCTCGGAGCATCCCTGCCCCGCTGTACAATGGACACCAGGCCACACACTTGCCAGCTGCTCCCAGCGCAGCGGCACACAAATTATTCCGTTCCAGGGGGGCAAGCAGGATAACAGTAATTACAGCCTGACTGGCAGCCGGGCTGCAATTAACAGGTTTCGGCATTTTCGGCGGCGGGGTTGGGGGGCGAGGGGATGAAAACACTGCGGTTTCTTTGCCGAGCCCCCACAGCTGTGCCAGAGTTTGTTTAATTGGGCAGTGAGTCTGCACTTCTACCCCACCAGGCCTCTAAGCTGATGAATGGCCTCTAAGCAGTGAAGGGGGAGCGTAATGCGTGGATGTAAAGGGTCCGGTCAAGCGCTTGCAGGTTTTGTTAGGAGTTTGAGAGAAAGACGGAGGCTGCTGGACAGTAAGCGCTCGGTCACCTTACGTCTCCTTTACCTTCGGCATCGCACTGGAACCCACAGCATTTGAAGCAGTAGCCAAGTGTCATTTGTCCAGCAGTAATGACCCTTCCCTTCCTTTCTCCCCCAGCCTACCCCCGTGGGTAAACTTTTGTGAGCGCGGGCAGGTCCGCGTTTGCTGTTAGGAGCCATGCAGCTAGTTTGGGGGAAAAAAGTAAAACGCCAAAGGATTAGAAGCAAAATTTTGTATATCTTATTTTGATTTTAAAATTGCTTTTTGAGGTCAAGATTGATTTTGCTCTATTTTACTGCTATGTACTACGCTATGCTGTCATCTAAAATGTGTAGCTGAGGCCTGGATGTAAATTGACAGACTTTTGAGAATATTTTAATAAACTGTGCAAAGTTATACAGATGTTTGATCAACTTAGAAGAAGATAAAGATATGACCTGGACAGTATTGAAGGCATCTTCCCAAATATTTGGTTGCACGACCCTTTGCAATAATGAATCAAAATGTTTCTTGCAGCGTCTTGAGGCCTCTGGCATCTTTCTGCTGGAAGCATCTAGCATCTTCCTTTCTTCCTTGAATTTTTGCAGGATTCCTTTTACCAAAAGCAGATTTCATCTCATTCCTAAGGTGTTCACCGAGATTGAGACCAGGGACTCATTGAACGCCAGTTTAACACTGTTCATTTTTTTTTCCTTTTTAATTATTCTGTTGTACTTTTGGTGTGTTTTTGGCCTGTAGTCCTGCTGGAGGACCCATGATCTTCGACCAAAGCCTAGTTTCCTCACGTTAGGTATTACGTTTTGCTCTAAAAGCCTTGGTAATCCTCTGATCCTCACAATGTAGCCCCACAACATTATGGGGCCCCCACCATATTTAACTGTGGGTTGGATGTTCTTTTCCTTATAAGCTTTATTTCAAAGCCTATGAACAAATCGCTGGTCTGGATTGCCAAAGACTTTTACTTTGGTTTCATCAGCCCACAGAACATTTTCCCAGAAGGATACTGGTTTCTTTAGGTAGGTTTGGGCAAAGATCAATCCTGCCTTTTTAGGTTTGTCTTTCAATAGTGGGGTCTTCATCCATAAAGTCCTCCTCATTTTAGTGTATGGCATATGGTTTAGGTTGAAACCCTCAGTCCAGCTCACTCAAAGTCACTTTAAACTCTGGAAGATGTTTTTTCAATAGTTCGCACCAACCTTCAGACTTCATTGATCAATTTTCCTCTTCTCACCACATCCTGGAAGATGACTGACAGTTCCATGAGCAGCAAACTTTTAAATACCATTGCAAATGGTGGAAACAGTGAGCCTTGTACTCTTTTAAATATTTATGTTTGGTGGTAACAGTTTTTCCGATGGTCTCGGAGCGCTTTCTTGTCTTCATCGTTGTCCAAAAGGAACAGAGAATGAAAGTGACCTTTTTAACCATTAAAGTGATAATTCATTGCAGGTGAGTCTAACTTCACTGCAACAAGAATCCGTTTTTTCTAACCAATCGCATTTGAATTGTTCATATGGGAAGCAATAATTCTGTTATAGGAATTACTCAGTTTTAATACTTTTTCCACACATCTCCTTTTTAATTGTAATTGTTTTATGCGGAGCTGCTCTGTATCAAACAAATGAGTGTCTATGGACCAAAATTTCTGTGCCCAGTGTGTGTGCTGCCAGGATAGGCTTTAGACCTTTGTGACCCTGAATGGACAGATTAAAACAAATTAAAATACATTCCAGAAAAAAATAATTTTGTTACAGTATTTTAGAAAATACATTTGTGCTATCATTATCAAGCATTTTTAAAAAAAAATTATATATATATATATATATATCTATATATATATATATATATATATATATATATATATATATATATATATAATTTTTTATGTATTTAAAAAAATATATATTATTTTGCTATTTTAATGAATATGAGGTGGCATATTTTTGGAGCTAATATATTTTTTCCACAATAAAAAATGACCCTTTGGATCCACTCACAACGACGCTAATAAAAAGTTAATGGTTCCATCATAAAGTCAGAAGGGTTGAGTTTCGCTTTAAGACGCAAGACATTACATTTCCAGTTCTGTTTTTTAAACCGTAAAATGACGACTCGGATTCATTGCTTCGCACACTAGACCCCGAAAAGGTTCTTTTTATTGATTTCTAAAACTTACCATTTCCTTCCCGTTCTGGCAGAACGTATCGTTTGGACAATTGAGATGACTGTGCTCCACGTACACATGGTTTAATAGCTGCAATGCTCCATAAAAAAGTGCTTAGGAGTATGGGTGGCGAGAACCGGATACGCTCGGAGGTGTAGTTCTGCAGAGTACCGGTCTCTACGCTTCCACAGGTCGGTACCGTGGTTCCCGATTGCCGTGGCGCCTTCGCTATACCGAGTGTTACAGAACATACAGTGTGTTACCTCCTGCTGTAGGCACTATGGTAAATATTACCCCCATTTATAGTCCACCTTTGTGCACATGAATCTAAATGGTAAATATGTCTCAATCACATCAGCTGGGGTGCAACATGGTCCAGTCCAGTGGGGGCCTAGTGTGTTGTTTCACATTTAAATGGTAATCCAGCTGGGAGCACTGAAGTCGGGAGGGGATCAGGGTCCCCATTCTGTTTCCTGTGAGGGCAGCTTTAGTTAAAGTCTCTCTAATCCCATTTCCAATTTCAAATCCAACCCAAACAAGCAGTGAAAACAATAATCTCCTGCCACGCTCGTGCCTTGCGCTGCGCCCGTGCCCCATGGAGCGCCTTTGATTCCTCTAATGGAGCGGCTGTTCACCGGAGGCCCGGCAAGCTTTCAGGCAGAATCCCACTTTTTGCTTCTTCAGCGGACACACAGTCCACCTGTCTTCACTTCCTTCTGCTTGTGCATGAACAGAACAGAGCCTTGCTGCTCTTTGTGCACCGTGAGCACCAGAGGTCTAATGCTTGTTAAACCAGCGGAGAGCTGGAGAGCCTCACACTGTGTGCCTGCTGAACACAGCCACTTGGAACCCTAACTTGCTGCAGCCTTTAAACCAGGGGTGTGCAAACCTTTTCTTCGGTGCTGTAGACAGATCTGAGAACTGCAGGTGCAGAATTTCTGACTCTTAACTATCCAAACTGAGAAAAAAAAAAACTTTAGCTTTATTTTATTTTTTTCTCAGCGTAGCATACATTCAAGTTTGTGTGTAAGTGTAACTGTATGATCATAGTGTTCAATAAAATTTATAGCATTTATGTAGATATATTATGTATTAATAATTTTACAAATTCTCTCATGAACCACACATTGGACGGCCCTGCTTTAGAGTCTTTTGCAGCATTTTAAAGCCATTTAATTGTTGTCATCACTGCTTCACAAGTAAAGCAAACAACAGTATTTAATATTTTAAGCCTGTGAAGTCTTTTTCTCCACAACACTATGAAGGCAGAAAGTAATAATGAGCCACATAAATCTGCTTTTGTAAACTGTCCAAATCGAGGATGTGATGGTGCCAGTGGCCATCTGAGACGGACTTCCACACGTTGCCGTTCCCTCTGCCAGATCCCAGTGTTCCCAGTGCAATATGGAGGATGGAGCCTGGAGCACAGGCTGCTCAAAAGCTCACCACAGACCCACAGCAGACTCAGCGGAGTGGAATTTCTACTGAAGTCTAAGTGAAAACAGTGTCTCTGCCATTTTTTTTCCTGATCTTCTGTTTGACTAACAGGTCTAAAGTAGTGCCTGTGATGATCACCTGCCATGAAAATCCAGTCCAGAGCCCCCAGCTAATTCAGCTCCAGCTTTGCTTCCAGTGCTATCGTAACCATCTGAGCAAAATGACTGTGCGCCAGTTAAAACTTTTCATACCGTTTTTCTGTTGGAAGTGCAGATGTACTCGAAGGGAGATGTGGGCTCTTAAATTTTTAACATTGCAAGTGTTCCTATATTTTTACAAATGATTGTGGGTTTGATAAGCATGAATCGTTTTTGTGGTCCCAAAGCACAGCCCACTGTCTTCTCATATCAGTTTCGTTTCAAATACAGAAATCTGTTCAGCCCTGTGTCTGAGTGTAGAAGACTTGGTCATATTCTCTGCAAATAGTCATATAAAATTCTTCATAATGGCTTTAATAAGCTGTGCACATTGCTTCTATAGGAAATACCTAAACATTCATAAATTCTTTTGTTGGCAAAAGCTAACATAAGCATTTGTGCAATGTGTATTTCACTCACCGAGCCTTATTAGGAAACACTTTCATCAGCAATGTGTTAAAACTTTGTATTCACTACGTAAACATTCGCAAACAATGCATAGCTCATGATGTCTTGTATAAGACACACAGAGGGCGGCGACAATGTGGAACCGCATCCTAGCATGTGTGGTGATGTTCATAGGTAGCTGTGTCTTGTCGATGAGCTATACAGAACGTGAGCTGAAGCTCAAAGCAGTCAGATGTTTCTAGTAACTTGGATAACAGTTTCTTAAACTGTGCATACTTTGTATGGCCAAAAGTGTGTGGACCCCCCTTCTAATGACTGAGCTGAGCTGTTTCAGCCACACCCATGCAGCATATAAACACATTCCAGACAAATGCGTGCTTCCAGCTTTGTGGCCACAGGTTGGGGAAGAAGCTCCTTTCCTGCTCCAGCAAGACTGTATCCCCATGCACAAAGCAAGAGCCATAACCTTACGGTTTGCCCTGGCTTGTGTGGAAGAACTTGAGTGGCTACACAGAGCCCAAACCTCAACCCCACCGAACACCTTTGAGATGTACTGGAACGCCAACTGTGAGCCAGGCCTCCTTGCCAAACCTCACCAATGCTCTTGTGGCCGAATGGGCACAAATTCCCACATGCGCACTCCAAAATCTGGTGGAAAGCTTTCCAAGAAGATGGAGGCTGTTGTAGCAGCAAAGGGTGGAACAAATCCATATGAATCCCCTTGGCTCTGGAATGAGATGTGCAACAAACACATATAGGGTTGATGCTCAGGTGTCCACATACTTTTGACCATGTAGCGTGTGTGTGTTCACTTCCTGAAAGAAACCATGGATTTTGTCCAGTCACGTAACTAAGACCTTTTCAGTGTTTCTTACATCTGATGATGTCTTGTGCATTCCTTGTATGCAGCACTTAATCAAAAAAATCATATTAAGTTTTATAATTTCATCTTATACGTTCATTTGTTATGAGGAAGCATCAGTGTTGCTCTTTAAGTGACATTTGTAGATTTCTCCATGTTAACAGCTGGAGGAAAAGCTTGGGAGCCAAACATGGGCCTGGTTTTCTTGTTGGCCTTTACCAATCTTTTTTTTTTTTTTTTTTTTTTTTAAACAGTTTGACATCTTTGTATATAGAGACTTGCCGAAAGCTGTTAAACAACACGGAGATGATGGTTCTGGGGAACAACAGTTCCAAAGCTGGCAGACAATCATTCTTGAGCAGAACTTGTCAAAATGCCTTTAGTCCTCAGCAACGGTCCAGCAGCTCCGGAGTCACGGGGACACAAAGAGCAGATTGTAACCGTCTTCCGTTTTACTGTCTCCAATTGCTTTCAATTACGCTAAGGTTAAAAGTGGCCCAAGGTTTTAAAATGAAGAGTTTGTTTTGTAAGTCCTCCATTAGGGTTGAGTATGCTGAAAAAAGTATAAAAAATTTTAGTGGGCTTTTCGAAAGCAATTACGTTGATGTACAAATGATCTGGGCTTATTTCTGCTGAGCTGTGCCACCACAACCTGGTAAATGGTTCTAGGTTATGGCCCATTTCACTGCATGCCTGTTAAGGAACCCAGCACTGATCCCTTGCTGGATCATTCCCAGCAGCTCTGCTCTATGGGTGTCCTACAGAGTTCAGATCACAGCAAATTTGACAAAGATGGACATCTGGTAGGTTTTAGGAAAGCCAGGTAACCCTTGAACACTGACACTATTGGGCTATGATGCACTTTTTTTTGCATATATTTTGTACCCCAACCCTCTAGCGCTTATCTATTATTGGCACATTTTCACTGAGGAGAAGATTCTTTTCACCACATCTTCTCTTAAGAAGAATGAGCAAGTTGATCTGTGTATTTTAACAGGTGGAACTTGCGGGCGATTGGAGGTTGATGGGTGGTTGTCTGGTACCCGCGTGTGGGTGATGGGTTCCAGTTTGTAGCTGCCGGTTGCTGAGCAAGGAAAGCAGTTAGACATGGATCAGCTCATCTGGTAGAGGCCCAGAAATCTCGGATTACCTCACTTTAGAGGTAAAATCATACTGGAGGCCAAGTCACTTTGGAGGTCATCCTGGAAGCAAATCTACCCACTCTGCCAGCTGGACCTGGAACCAGCAGAGAACACCAGAGTACTGCAAGGTTACAAAACCTGTCTGGGACTCTTGAGTGAGAAGAAAAACCAAAGGGGAGGAAATAATAGACTAAATGCGAACCATGAAACTGGAAAATCATGGACCACAGTGGCTTCAGTGAAAAGTAACTTTCAATCCTTCACGCAGCAGGAGGGAGCAGTGCTTCTGCAGGCACTACACTGTTGTTGTTAAGGTGTTGCCCAGTGGTCAACGTGCAGATGCTGAGCTGCTGACATCTCTGAATGTGCTTGGTGATAAAAGTCTGAATATGTAAGCAAAAGTGTGAAGGGAAAGGCCCCAGTGGAGATTTCGGCACTTTCAGATCCACAGGTGCGCATAGATGTTCAGTTTCTTAGGTTTATATTTCTCTTTAATGAGTTTCATTCTGCTGCGAGTATGACTTCTGCCAAAATAACCCTCACCCTAAATTACCATGGCTAACTGGGGTGTGTTTTTCAACACACATGCGGAGACACTTTGACTCTACAGCTACTCGCAGTGCCACTGGAATCGCAGCACGTTTGACACAGCCGCACGTCTGAAAAGCGTACATTGTAAATATTACAAATGTTCAGAAGCACAGCTCTTAGAAAAGGATAGAAAATATATTTAAAAAAAAACTGTCTACGCCGGAGGTGATTTAAAAGCTGACAAAAAGCTTTGGAGTTCCCAGTCTGTTATCGCCGAATGGTCGAGGTGGACAGCCACCCCCCATGGATTAGCTCAGATTTAGGACAATTTCCTGCTGCTGTGCTCTCCAAATAAATAAGCAGGCCAGAGGAGGGCAACCCTGGGCCCTGGACGTACCTGCCTGATGGGACAGGAGACGCTTGTGGCCTTCTGGTGCACAAAGCTGCCCTTGTGTGAGATAAGCGGTGGGCACCAGGAGGCCCCGGCTGTGGTATTTTCCTAATCAAACTGGGTTTGTTTTCTTTAGGCTCTAGTGCCTGGGCCTGTGGAGAAGGCTGAAGGGAGGCTGGCGTTATGAGGGCAAAGGGGGAGCTGGGGGAAGCTCTACAGGGTGGGCTGGTAGTTTGCACTGCATGTTTATCTCGCGTTAAATTATTTATTTGTTTTGCGGGGAACCCTAATCCTTTCAGATAAGATCTGGTTTTTTTCCCAATATTTCCTCTACAAATAAAAGTCAAATTCACAGATTTAGCATCAGTATCAAAGTTGAGCGCAGTGACTACACCTTTACATAGTGGGCCTTTAAGTCTTATTTTTGCAAACGTATGCATTGGACATGCCGTAACTTTTCCTACTGCAACAAGGCCGGCGTTATGACGTGCTGCTGTTATGTCTCTTTTTTAAGATCGAAAACCACCGATTATTCTTTAACCTGATGTTTATTATCACGTTTCTTTTGACTTCTCCTATTTGGCAACGTGTGCGCACCAAAATATTTTGGTCTGCTCGAGCAAAAAAAAAAAAAAAAATAATATTAAAAAAAAATAATAAAAACCACAGATAAAAAGACTCAATGTTGAAAGAATGTTTCCCCAGTAGGAAACACTAAAAAAAATGACACTTAGATTTAATTAGAAGCAGTTGGTGCGTCTCTGTGCCGGAGACAAAGGCCCCATAGAGGCTCGCAGTGCCATTTTTCAGTGCTCTGCGCTAAAGACAACAGTGAGGAAACAATGGTGGTTTCATACTCTTTCCATTGACAACGGTGGGGCCGTTCATGTTAATGCTTGAAGTACGGTGCTTTTGTGGAAGTGATGCTAAAAATGCAATATATGGAAAATAATCTAGCCTAAAAATTGCAGTTTGTGAAATTACATCTAAAAGTTTTATAAATTAAAAAAAATCCTAGTTCTTTGTGTTTGATGTAGGAGCAACAACCATGATATTTTTGAAATAGATTATTTATCTATTGATTGTGCTTATTGTTACTGTTGTTGTCATTGTTCTTGTTCTTGTTTTTCTTGTTTTTCTTATTATTATTATTGTTATTGTTTCCTTCTTACTGCATTTTTCCTCTGCACATTGCGGGAATACGCTCATACCCAGTTTATAATTTCCAAATTTACAAGGCACGCCTTATGGATCAGAAACTGAGCTCAAAAGTTGCATTCCTTGACGATGAGGAGAGAATACAGAGAGAACGCAGCATCTTACTTTAGTGTCTAACTTTTTTGTTCAGTTCTGAAATACCCATGTGACCACAAGCAAATATCTAACATTTGCTAACACAGGCACAGATTTTTGAAGATACGGATATTTTTATGGTTGTTTATGTTCAGTTACTTTTTCTGCACTTGCCTGTGTTCAAAAACTTGACAGTATGAGCATCGCCTGTGTTTTCTTTTATTTTAAAAAAAATTGCTTCAGCAGTGCTTACAGCTCGCGCGGGTTGTTTCTGAGTGGTGGACACTTTAATTTAATAAAGTATTGCATCTTAGCTTAGCATGGCATACATTCAAATTTATTATAGCTGTATCTGTGACTTTTGCAGGACCTACTCAAATATTAATATGAATTTGATCTGCTATTGCTCTTCTTTTGATATACAAACACATATAGATAATAAAGCGAACTGAAAGTGACCGGATACTGACAAATGTTACGCATGCTGCTCTAAGCTAATGAAACAAGATTACGTGTTGCAATGTGTTTTCCTGCCTCACACTTTGTATTTCTAGGATAGCCTCTAGAATGCAACAGCCATGCATGAAAATGGAATAACTAAACAAACACGTTACGCTGAATTTTAAATTCATTACAGCTTTATCTGAGATTTTTATAAAACCTAACCAGCGAGCAAATGGAGGGATGTCTATTATTTTAGAGAATGACTGGTTGAATTTACAAAAGAAATTGAGTTAGAAACAGCCTTTCAGTCTAATGGCATTTGTAATTTTATGACCCGGTGTATAACAAATAATAGTTTTTCTTGATCAAGGATGTGCTTATCCAAACATGTTTTTAAATATATATGTAAATTTTACATGTGTACTGATGCATAAGATAATGAGGCTAATAGGACATATGGAGGAGAGCCTGGTTTAATGCAGTCCTTGTTATATTTTTGGATACCTACAAATATATTTCAAGAGCAGGTGCAGCAACAACAGGGCACGCACCAGCCCGGCACATTTTCTCCAGTTTAAAGTGAACGGAGAGGCAAAACCAAGTGCAAAGACCCCCCTGTGCTGCGTACTGTACCTGAATGACATGTACAGGCACCCGCCACCACCACCCTGTCCCTTCATTCCCTTCACCTCAGTGAATCTGCAGAAAGATGACAGCCAAGGGGCAGAAGGTCACACGGTTCAGTCATCAGGTGCTAAGCAGGCGGTTATATTCACGCTTTCACCCACTAGCCCACCTAGATGTCTTGCTGAATCAATGCATTTTAAACGTCTCGATCAGCAGGATGCTCCAGAAGCGAGGGTGACACACAAACACGTGCTCATAAATATAAGATTCCAGCGACGACTGGGATTTTACAGCTCCATGCCTCAATTTGGCCCCATTTGTTTCAAGTCTGGCAGGATCACTGGCACTCCAGAACCACTGTGTGTGTATTATTTAATACTGTTTTCTCTGCAGGCTGGCTTTATTATTTTTTGTGTGCCTTTCAATGTGTGTTGGCCCACTAGAGGTGACTGGAAGCCAGAGTAAGGATTTCTGGTCTCCCCCAGGGCCCTGTTTCCAGAGAAACAGGAAATAGTAATACTATTGCATGGCTTTTCCCCATGTTCCTATCGGTGACTCTTTCTGAGGTAAAAATAATACATGTGCATGTGTGGAAAAAATGGCCCCTATATATTTATATATTTTACTTCGCTCCCATAAAATATGAAGTAAATCTATAAAGGATATACTTTGGATGTTTGGGCAGTATTACCGGCAACCTTGCTAGACATCCTTTTTGAATGTTTAACGTTGCCCAAAATTCTACACAGAATAAACATTTTAAGACTCTTAAAAAAATCCTACAAAAATCGTTCTGCATGTAATCTAAGATTATGGGCCACTTTCACACCTGTATCATAAATGTAGGAAGCTGTTCTGCAAGTTCACTGAAGATGTCTGCCGTTATGATTAAAAGTCTATACAGTTTTCAGGTTTAAGATTATATCTACGTGGAGTTATAGGGGGCATCTGACGGTCACGCAAAAATAAACCGACTTGGATGAGTTGTTGAGGCAACAGGGCTTTCCTGTGAAAAGCATAATGTGAAAATGAGAAATAAGTATTTAAGTAAATGTAAGGTGCAGGAGATGAGGGTTCAGGGCTGGACCTGAAAACGTTTGAACTTCCCGTGGATTCCGAATCATTTTCCATTCTTTGCTTCTCCTGGTGCTACCAGGGCTCCTTTTGCCTTTTCTTCTGTATCTCGGCACTTTTGTGTCAGCCTCAGATGTTTACTTTTCCCATTAATTTATTCAGTTCTCCCATCCATTGGTCTGGCTAAATGATCCAAAGTATTTTTTACTTTTGTTTATTTCGCTGACAGTTTTCTCCAGGGTGGAAAAAGTATTGACCTTGAGCCAGGGTTAGTGCCGCAGAGGTGGGATTCAAACTTGGATTTTTCAAGCGCAAAGTGGCAGATCTATCCACTTTGTCACCTGCTGATCATGAAACCTGCTCTTGCCGTTGAGTTACTACATCTGGAAAGGAGCATTTAAAGCAGTCTCTATACAGTACCAGCAGTTAGACTTTACAGTCTTGTGGGAATTGTGTCCCACCACAAAAGCTCAGAACGTCTGTGCTTGAAGAACAAAACTCAATTATTTGTTACCTGCACACCTGCCATTGTTGTTGACGAAGACACGGATTCGCAATGTACGCAAATGTTATATACAGAAGCATTAAAGCAAACCTCCACTTGCAGACTGGTAGTCAAGACCTCGAAATTCCAATCCTACCTTCCAGAAACTGAAGCATCTTCATGTGCCCTGCCTGTGTGGTCCCCCCCCCAGAGCCAGTTTTCCAGCTGGTCACATATGCTCTCTACTTGGCTCCTTCATCCTTTCCAGTTCTACTTGTGGTCATTCTTCCATCTCCTCTGGCCGCCGCTGATCCTGGAGGTCTGCCATTACTCAGTTCTGTTGCCTTACAGCAAACATCTACCACCACATGTGGCCATTTTAATAGAACCTATAAATAACAACGCTGCTATAACTACCAAACTATGTAACCTATTAATAAGCCTTTTTTTGTGCAGAAATAATGAACAACAAATTCTCACATCCAGCACGGATTCAGAGTTTAATGCTTTGCAGCTTCTTCTGGAGTTCCTCGAGGGTTCTTCAGGGTACAGAGCCGAGGTGCCCTCTCCGTTGTCAACCCGCGCAAACAAGAAGCTGCGTAAATTAATGAGATTTGCACGCCGAGATGGCGGTTGAGCAAACAGAGAGGCCTTTTAAACACGACTTAAAGACGGCGTCAAGGTCAGATGGCGCACGCTTACCACAGGTGAACTCGGATTGCTCCTCTGTATACGAGTGAACTCGTGCACATGTGGCAGAATTTTCCTGCTTTATGTGTTGTCGGTGAGTTTGCTAAAAGAGCCCCGTGGATGCTGTAATGTTTCTTCCTTTCTTTTTTCTTTTTCTTTTTTAAAGTTAACCACAGGATGAAACAACGATCGAGTTAAAAAACCTTCTGCAACTTAACAGTATCGTGTGGTCATTTTCTAGGCGTTTTCCGTTGGAGGAGACGGGATCGTTTCTCCATGCTCTTTGTTCTAATGTGAACTACAGCTGGGAATCCCTGATACTCCTTGTCTAATTCTCTCTGTGTTTTGTCTTTGTTCCATGCGGTTATTTTTATTACTTTCCCATAATAAAATGCATTTTTTCCAGACTGACTATAATTTGTTCAAGAGGCTTGTATGTAAACTATTAGCATTAAGCCATAACACCACAGGAGTTTTAAAGTAGCAGTACGGTGTTATTAGAATTAGTGAAAAATACACTGCCCTTTGCTAGAAAAGCTTCAACACCAGGGACTGTTTGAATCGTGCATTTATAAAGGTTTCGGGGCGCAATTTCCGAAGCTCTGCGCCTTGCGCGCGTGCAACACCTTCGCATGCGGTTCCAAACATCAAGAGTATTGACACACATTCTGTTCGAACTGCTGATGGGATAAGACTTCTGGGGGTTGTTCTGTTTGCGACCAGTAAAGCTGCATGTTTGAAGCACACATGCTGGAGCTATTAATGTAACTGGTAAAGATTGTCCGACTGATCTCGAAACGCGAATGCGTGCATGACTGCGAAGGAAAGATTATCTGCAGCAGTAGGTCTAAAAGAACACATCCCCACAGGAAGCTCATCAGAGTAATTTGAAACACGTGTCGCGTGTGTGTGTGTGTGTGTGTGTGTGTGTGTGTGTGTGTGTGTGTGTGTGTGTGTGCATTCATGTAGTAGCCATGCTCCTGTGTGCTGTTCTCTGAGTGTGTGTGCCTCACTTTGTGTGTATGCGTTGTGTCCTTTCTACAGGACTTGTGCTCCGGTCTTAGCAGAAATAAAGGTGGAAACACATGTAAATAAAAAAATGCCTGAAAAGTAAAAGCAATAATAATAATAATAATAATAATAATAATAATAATAATAATAATAACAGAAGAAGAAGAAGAAAGAAAAGAAAGAGAAGCTATGAAGAAAAAGAAGGGAAGAAAAAGATAAACAAACAAGAAGGTTAAGAAAAAGAAGAACATGAAAAAGAATAATAAAATGAAGAAAAAGGAGGAGAAGATGAAGAAGAAAAAGATGAAGAAGGAAGAGTACAATTGATTTGCTCAAATAAAATTGCTATTGTAAGATGGATTAAGAAGTTATAAATTATGGAATAAAGTAACAGAAATTGTAGCCTATGGCTCACATGAGAATAAACACATCAGGTATTTCACTCCAAACCTCAGTCCCCCACTGTCTGCTGATGTTGATCTTAATATGGACAATGTTTTTTAGAAGCTGCACTGGACTGGCGGAGACATACAAGCCAGGATGTGATATTGTGATCGTAACTTAGTCTGAAATGCTATAAATGAGTAACTTCATATTTAGTTTCCAAAAAAGAAAATGAGGTACTTTCCTTTGACAAGGTGTTTCAGTTGCAGTGTCAGCAGTTATGCTTTTATTTTCTATCAACATGTTTATTTACACTGAGTTGCCAGTTAGGAATGCCCCTAACCTTCACGCAAACTGTACGTTCCAGCAAGTCATATGACTGCGAAGTGGGGTATAAAGCAGGCAGACCAGCATTTCTTGCATGTTAGTGTTTAGCCGAGCGTTGGAATGAGGAAAATAAGTGGCTTTAGTAATTTTGAATGTATTGTGATAGTTAGTGATACGTGTGCCAGTTCTGGCATTGCCAAAATGGCTGCCGTCCTGGACTTTTTACACACAACCATTTCAAGGGTTTGCCGAGAATCATGTGAAAAGCAAAAAAGTAAAAGTGGTCCTGTGGATTGAAACAGCTTCTGGATCAAAGGGTTCAAAGCAGAATGGGAAGGATCATGCAAGGGAAAATACTGGCCCTAACCAGGCAAATTACACTATAATAACACTAGTCTGCAGAAAGCAGCACTTACAGGACTTTGTGTTAAATGGGCTTCAACAGCAGAACACCGTTTCAAGTTCCAATGCAGTCGGTGAAGAATAAGAAAGCGTCTCCATTGAGTGCAGGAGCATCAAAAGTCAACTTCTGAGGAGTAGAAACAAGTTGCCTGGTCTGATAAATCCGGGTTTCCTTTGGAAAATTTCCCTGAAGGATTAGAATTTGGCAAGCAGCACAAGTCCATGGGGTCCTCCTGTTTGGTGTCAATAGTACAGATGGTAGCACTATGATGATTTGGGGAGCGTTGTCCTGGCACATGTTAGAGCCACCATATCTGAAAACTGGTACTGACAAAATTCATCCCTTAATGGCTACAGTTTATTCACACTGAGATGGACTCTTCCAGCATAACAAGACAAGTTTCTTCACTGAATGGTCCCAGGACCAAGTTTCCATTCTAATCTCAACCCTACCAAGCCTCACTGGGATGAGGCAGAAAGACCTGTTCACAGCAAGAAGCTGGAGCCACCCAACTTGCAGGAATTAAGCAGTTTCACATGTACAATACATCCAGCATCTAATAGAATCCATGGCCAGATGAATTCATGCTGTTCTGAAGGAGGCCCAACACGTGGCTAGACAGGTGCACCCAATAAACCTACAACTCAGTCCACATCACTGACATTTTAATACATGAACAAAATTTTCACCTTCACTGGGAAGCATCCCATTTCCCATTTTCATTGCCATTTTCATTACTCCTTTCCAAAAAAATAAATGAATAAAAAGAAAACAAAAAATTGATCAATTAACAGGAGCATTAGCTTCACAACTAACCATCTGCATCAAAGAGTTTGGCCCTTGTGGTTCAGGTTACAAGGAAGGAGGAGGAAGGCGGGACAAGAATACACTAGCAGGTGCATGCAGTACCTGTGCAGCAGGTAAGATGGAGGCAGAACCTGAGATCTAGTGGGAGACCTGGGAGCACACTTACCAGAACAAACAAGAAAATTCAGACATCCTGCAAGATCCTCTCCTGCACAGTTTACACCGTTCTCAGCAAAACAAACACTTTTTGCACTCAAGCTGGTCTCTGTGCATCATCCTACTGGGCCTTTGTTGACTGGGGGTGACACAGAGACGTACGTTTCAGTGATCACTGCTTAACCTTAACTTCTACACAAATGAAAAATTGATGTACGATTCCAGAGCGAGGTTAGGGGCGTCCTTCTGCGCTGTGCTCGGATGCAAACAAGTCACCGTCCTCATGGAAACCACAGAGAAATCTGGCTGTCCCTACTGATCTCCTAACCCATGCTAACCCTTTGCTATGTAACACTGTCAGCACCGTTTCTTTTTTCCTTTATGCCTAAAACGATCCACTGCTGCCAGTCGACAGGTTTCGTTATTATCAAACTAGTGCTGAAGGCTTCCAGGACGGTGCTATGGGTTGCAGCGGTTGGCCACAGTCAAGAAGATAGTTGGCAGGAAAACCAGATCAAAAGCCAGCTACACCAGAGCCTGACTAGATCTGTTCCTACGATAAGTAGCCATGAAACCAAAATGGGTGTTTTTCCTTCAAAAAGTCGGAGGGGTGGAGGGTACGGTGGTGGTGGCAGTGATGGGGGAGGGGGGATTTGCTTAAGGTCTACTAAAAAAAATATTGCAGTGGTTTCTTCATGCCACATGGAAAGCCTGCAAAGCTACAGCTTAGTAAGGTAGCAAAGCTGCACTGGGGTTTGGCCCAGGATGAAGGTCCATTTGTGGTGCCCCGTCAAGGCCCAGTGCTGTGGTAATGAGCGGAACCAGCCAGTCGACACCACTTCAAGGGATAAAGGGAAAAAATCCTCCCGTTCACTGGCCTGTTGTGTTATTTACTGCGTGTTTTATTTACAACAAGCTTAGAAATACGGATTCGCATTCCAAGAGCGAGGCCTCTTTTCACCCGAGCAATTGTGTGACCGTCTCATGTTTAGACCACAAACGTAACACAGCCCTTCCCTCCCACGATATTTATCTTTCTAGGTCTTCAGCAAAACCTCAGTGGACCCGAACACGGGTGGAAACTGGGCACAGGTTCTCGACTTGTTTGGATTCCTCGCCTAAAGAAACAAACAGGAACACGCTGGAGCTCTGCTGGATTCTCACAACCCCTCACCCGCACACCCCCCACGCTTGTTTGAAATACACATCCCCTCAATAAAATAAACCTTGTTTGTACTCTGGGCTGCAATAACAAACTGCAGCGAGATCTTGCATTTTGAGCAGTTCACTGTTAAACGAAGGACGTAATTTAATTTTTATAGATGGTGCAACACATCAAAAGTACAGCATGAAAAATTTCAACATTATTTTCCGTAACAATGAGTAACCTTTGAAACTTATGTTAGTGACGTGTGCTATATACATACACTGTGTTGCATATAAATGACAAAAAAAAACGTTTTGTTGCATAAGCATCACATCTTTAATTTTTCTGCAAGTGCTTAACTTCTTGTATTACATTCCCTGTATATACTTTTAAACTGAGACTTTTGTGACCACGCTGCCTAAAACTTGCCTAATATGTTGAAGATTTCAAAGACATCTTGCCAAGTTTTCGAATTTGGTCCAGTGCTTTGCACTCACTGGCCCATATGTGAGGTGTTGAACTACACAGCACAGCAAAGACTGCAGGGGGCCTCCCATTTTTCCCCTAAGGAGAACAGGAGCCGCGCGTGCGTGTGTGTGTGTGTGTGTTTGTTTATCTTCTCCATAGTTTCTAAGAAGCAACAGCATGAGGCATTTGGCAAAAACATGTTTTTTCTCCCTTTCTGCCTTTGTCTTGTGCTCAAAAACATACCACACCTGTGCATGATTTCATTTAAACTGGGTAAAATATGCAATTTATCACACACAAAGTTTGCGTTTTTGTCCGTAGTTCTACCCATAGAAATCAATTTTTGGCATTTGTAATGCTTTTTTTTTTTTTTTTTTTGCATCGACAGCAACGCAAACACGGTCACGGGAACGTAAAGGCAAGAGCAGCAACATACTGAAATAATGGATGCACCAGTTACCTCCATAAGGGATGAAGTACAAAAGTCCTAAGGAAGTGTGTATAATTCCTACAAGTTATAGAGAGTAAATGTTCGCTTTGTCCAACAATGGAGCGTTTTGGTCATTCATACAGACAGGAAAGTGTGAATAAAGGCCATCACAGTACAATGCTACTAAGTTTAAAGAAAAACTGTGACATTTGTACATTTTCCTTTTCGTATAAGATTTAAAGAAAATTAAGTCTTCCTGCTTATAATGTTGTAGTCGAGTTATGAGTGATACATTTAACTGACAGCTCAGTTTAGTATTGCTGAAGAACAGTAGCAATCCCCATCACACAGTCAGTTCTAGTGTTAGGGATTGAAGCATGTGACCAAAGGGGGTATAAAGCAACAAAATGATCAGTAGTTTTCAGCTACATAAGTGAAACCCCAGTATAGGTTTCATTGTTTAAAAGCTCTGATGACCTTGGCTAACTCACGTCTTACAGATGATTTCATCTAGCAGATCAGGGCAGAGTTGCAGACGGGAGCCTTTACAGATGATGTCATGTTTCTTAGCAGTAGCTTTTTCTGTGTTTTCTTTCTCAGAGAGGCGCAAAAACTGGATCAGGACAGTCCTTGGGCAGACATTCAGGTCAGGAGTGTGGCAAAGGAGTGGCTAGGCGGAATCAATCTCGGTAGGAGCAAAATCAGGCAGCAGTCCGACCCAAGAGTGTAGTTCATACTGCAGAAATTGTTTCAGAGAAACATTACCTTCGGCATTGCCCACCATTTTTAGATTATTGCCACAATTTTTCAGTTCTATTTCATTCAGTTTTGCTTGCTGCAGCTCTGCTTTCTGCTACAAAGCGTGAATCAAACCAAATTTTGATTCCAGTGAATCCTCAAGTTCAAAAATGGGTGTGGAATTTATCAACTTGGTTGGCCACATTGGAGAATTTTTAATTCTATGACCACAATGGAGGAATAAAATTTCTTTAGTTCAGTGGTAACGTGGCTCAGCTGAGGTTCCATGGTGTCTATCTTGCTGAGCTTAACTTTCATGTAGTCCATTTGCTTGAGCAGCCGACGGGATAAATCTCTTAACTACGCTACCACACCTACCGCTGTGAGTGGCAGGAAGCAGAATGGGTGGCTCCAGTAAAAAAAAAAGCCAGTACATCGACAGCAGCTTTCTTTCGTTGTGTACTGACCTTTCTCCGTAGACTCTACTTTTGGGCTTATCCCTTTTTGACAGCGCATTGACGCAGAACTTGGATAATCCTTGTCATCTTTAAAACCAGACGTTTCAGAATCTAATAATTGTAGCCACCCGAGGTCATGCAAAAAGAAAACACTGAGAAAAATATAAAAGTTGTGGGCCTCTGGAGAAGAGACAAAATTAATGTGGTCATCTCGGAAAAGAGCCACGTGATCGCTGTAATGCTTATTTCTTTATGGGAATATTCATGTTTGGGTCTTTCTATTTTTTTCGCTTTGCATCTGCATTATATTTGCTCTTGGGCATCAGCATCAGGTGCCTAATATTTAGATTCAATTTTACAACTGCAGTTTCACACGCAAGCATACAAAGTGGTACCAAAAACATGTGTGGATTAAATATAACACTGTCACAAATTTAATATGGAAACAAAAAAAAATTAAATATCTTGATCTGCTTAATAAAGGTGTGATGAACTGTTGTCCTTGACAAGCCTTTGCTTCCAGGACAGCATTCACATCCCTGTGGCCCTGACTTGCATAAGCGGTTACCTCGAGTGAGAGTAAGTATGTAACAAAGGGATGACAGGAAAAATCAAGAAAAAACAGAAACATTGGGGTTATGAATCATCCTTTCATCTCTTTGCAGGTGAAGACGCTTTGAGGCTTTGAGTGTACAGACAGTGACACACATACCTGGAAATGCACACACACCCACATACACTGACACAAACCTAAACCTAAAACCTGACTCCCAAACACTTTTGTGAAGTTGGTGCTGCAGGCCAACAGATGGCCTAGTGGTCAGGGGCTCAAATCCCACCTCCAGGTTTTGTACCCTTGAGCAGGATACTTTCATCAAATTTCTCCAATAAAAACTAGCCGGCTGTAAAAATGAGTACGTCATAGTAAACTGTGTTGAAGAAAAGTGTGAGCTACATAAATAAATGTAGTGTAATATAATCTAACTTGAGGGGCTTCAGCCCACACAAAGCTTGTAAGTCCCTTTAGAGAAGCCTGGAATCTTCAATGCACCTTACTGCAATGTTCATTTTATATCCCTCCAACAGTGTTGCCAGGGTAAATGCTGGATGCCATTTTTAGCCACTGCATGAGTGTGATTTTTGCATTAAACAATCCCTTGTATACTGTACATCCACAATTGTACCTCCTGTCTTTCATCCAAATGGTGTGGGGTGGAGGCCAGGGTTTGTCTGAGGGGTCGGGGGTGACCAGGTTTTCTCACTCCGAGCCAAGTTGTCAGATCGATTTCAGCGCAACGTTACACAGGGGGCAATCACATACATAACCTGTCGGCTGCTTTTTCTAGTTTTTTTTTTTTTTTTTGGGGGGGGTGGGGGGGCTCGGACTCACTCATGCTGACCCCCCCCTCCCAACGCCCCGTTTGCTCTGGGAGAGGAGAAGGATGCTTGCCTCTCTAGCAGCCGCTTCATACAGACCTCACGCTGTACAGCCTGGCTGTCCCGCAACGAAACACATGGCTGATGAAGGAAACCCTGAAGGAAGCGGTGAGTCCACATTAACCGGCGCCGGTCCATTTTTTGTAATCAGGACCCTGACAGTTGTTCCCTTTGCAGCTGATTACCAAAGATTTCCAAAAACAAGCTTAATGGAGTCAGGTACTGCAGGGACAGGAAGCCGGGTCACCGGGGGGAGGGGGTGGGCTTATATATCTCCCCTATGTGTGGTGGGAACATTGCTGTGCATGTGTGCCGGTGTGTTCTGCGGCTGAAAATGTCGAATTCCACAGTAAATATGTGTTCCCCCCATGTTCGGTGCTATAAGCCAGTGCTGTGATTTCCCAGTGTGATGATCGTTCACCGCAACCGCTTAGGTGGTTGGTTCTTTACCCAGGACGCGCCCTACCGCAAGCTGATGTTGAAATGGGGGTGGCGGCGGGGAGGCCTGAGGTTCACCGCCAATTGCCATCTGAAGACAGTGCCACAGGGGACCGCAGCATGTAGATGAGCCACAACAAAATTGAAATGTATACTGTATTATTTCCCCTTGATAAATGATGAAGCCTGTCTCTGATAAATAATATATGATGCTTCAAATATTTATAAACATAAAAAGAGGGGGAGAGAGAGAGGGAGGGAGAGAGAGAGAGAGAAGCACAGGGACAGGCCTGCACATTTTTATGCAATAATATAAATAATAAAACAATAGAGAAACAAAAGTCCCAGTGGTCCAATTAATTCTTTGGTCTGAGGGAGAGGAAGATGAAGCGGCAGGACGAAGGCGAGATTTGCACACACGTCTGGTCTGGGGAACTCAGGGCAAAGAGATGCTCTTCTTGCAAACACTTTTCTCAGGCAGTTTGTGCAGAAGACCCAAGACTGTCTGGAACGGTGGCAGGGAAAACGGATTTTTCGGAAGTGTCGTGTGCGTTTTTCACATCCATTGATGAACTGTGAGGAGCAGCCCGAAATTTCAGCTGCGGTGCAACAAATTTCAACAAAAACGTCTCAGGGGTGATCAAAATATTAACGGCACAAAAAAAAAAAAAAAAAAAAAAAAAAAATATATATATATATATATATATATATATATATATATATATATATATATATATATATATATATATATATATATGATGTGTATAAGAGACAGATATATATATATATATATATATATATATATATATATATATATATATAAAATTTCCCATATGTTTCACTCTTGGATTTTTTTTTTTTTTGCTTGATTGAATTATCTGTTATTGTTGTAAATTGTTGCATGCCTGTATTTTATACGTTCAACCCGCTGTTACTCACGTCGGGAAGGCCACGCAAAAATAAATTAAACTGAATTGAACTGAGGTTACTCTAAAATACAAAATTATTTATTGATGATGTTTTCTGTGAATATATGATCATCATGGCTGCCTTTAAACTTAATTTGCAGCGTCCTATTTATACACAAGCCTACAGCAAAAATTTTTGAATTTTTGCAAAAAAAAAGTGCATTGTAAATTATGCAAAGAGAGAATTGTGGTTGATGTTATTTTATAGGGATAACCTGAATTCATTTATTTATAAAGCACCATGCATTTGCTTAACACCCACAGAATTTGAACGTAAAACTCTTTTTAACATTTTGAAAGTCCGACATTATTAAAATCAGGAACACCGTTGCTCAGAGTGATACCAGCTGTACAAGACTGAAAGCCACGGTACCGTTGTCCACCTTCGTGGGAGTTGCCAGATTTGTCCTTGACCATTGGAATCATGTTTTTCCTTCGACTGGACGAAGCGAAATGAATCCTGACAGATAAAAATGCAAGAACTGAATGGTAATGAAACTGCACTGAAAATGTTCTTTATTGCAATGCGGACAAAGACCGCAGTTTTGATGCCTTGTTTTTTTGAGCCACTAAGTAATTTGAGACGTGTGTTGGTCAGGTGAAGCAGGTTGCTGTTAGTGGTCTGTCAGTTCTGGCAAAGCGCAATGTCTTTTGCTAGTAAATTTTCTAGTAAATGTGATGCCAGACTTACTTTTTTTTTAAATGTTTTATCCAGACTTTGTTGGGTTAACTGGTATTTTATGGTATGGTATGGTATGGTATGGTATGGTATGGTAAATCAATAATGCACATTGTAACTAAAGGTCTAATATAGAATTAAATAATGATATTACCTACTGGGTTATGTATACTGGGATATACAGTACATTTCCTTTTTTTTTTTAAAATTAGATGTTATGTATAATTTATTATTTTTCCTCAAACTCAGGCCTCCACAGAGCCCTGGGAGTTTAAGGGCTTGGTGCAGTATTTTTTCTGTTCCTAAGATCGTGCTCTTCTGGACTGGGACTTAAGTCATTCCCAGGATCTGATGGAGCCGCTCTTCCAGCTTAGGGGTCATGACCCCAATTGCCCCTATTGCCAAAAGGACTACCTTGGTTTTCAAATTCCACATTCTCTCAAGTTCTTCTTTCAATCTCTGGCAGGTCTCCAGCTTCTCATATTCCTTCCTTTTATACAGTGCTGTGACAAACTTTGCCCCCTTCTTGATTTCTTCTGGAATTTCCTTTGATCAGGGCATATCATTCTGGTGGAAACTTTGTGGTGGCTACTTCACTCTTATCGTAAGACTGCGGCTGACTGAAATCAAGCCTGACCGTTCGACTGTCTAAATCTATTATCAATTAATTATTAATTAAATTTGGTCAGCTGGTTAACCGAGTATTAATGATGATATGCAGAATATAAAATGCTTCAGATGTTTCAGATTTTCTTAGGTTTACCTTTAACACCTCACTATATATTACCCTTACCTGAAAATATTATAATGCCCTTAAGCATATTGTGGCAAATATCACATTGCTGAAGCGATGAAGTTATTGCTTTTTTTGGTCACTGGGTTAGTCAAAGTAGGTGCTTCTGGGGGTCCTTTTTACCAGCAGCCATCCGCTTCCATAAGGGTTCATCAACAACTGATCATTCGGGTGTATTTTCTTTTGTTATTTATTTATTGTTAAGTGCATTATCAGTGACATACAGTATGTTACCAAACCTACATGTTCAACTGCTGTACACTGAGTTTCCCAGCTGGGAAAAATACTCCTATCCTATCCTATCCTATCCTATCCTATCCTATTATAAAAATTAACTGAACAGTGACACGGTTCTGCATGATGCATTGAGGATGTTTATATTTTTCCTTGTGTGTGCTCACCAAGCCAAGCCAGGGTCTTCTCCAAGAGCAACTACTGCAGGAAATTGAAATTCCATCTAGCATCTTAGATCCAAAAGAGATTCTCAGTTGTTCATATGTTGATACTGAAGTCTGCAATGTTTTACAAAAGTCAATTGCATGTAAGGTCCTTGAGATTTTTCTTTGCATTTACCTTTGGTTATATGTAGGGCATAGAGTTGTAAGTATTGCAAGTGTTTGATGAGTTTTTGGTCTGGTTCCAAAGATTAATATTATGTCTTGCCCTCTATAAAATCCATAAGTGAGCTGCTTCATCACATTCTGAAATATTCATCACTTTACAAAGGACGTGACTTTTGGTGCAGCACTAAAATATAATAAAGAATTACGTGATAAAGAATTATTGCCGTTGTTTCTTTATGCAGCTGATGTCTTCATCCAAGGTGAAATACTGCTTTTCTTTTACAGTCGTGGTGTGTTTTATATTACGGTATTTTTGCTAAACTGCTAACATAGCTGGGGAGGAGCTGTGTCATTCATTTGCACGCCATAGGTGCTGCTTCCTTCCAGGTGCATTAAAAGCAAACATAAACACTGGGCTTGTTTTAACCTGGCTTTCCCTGTGGTTCAGAATTTCTATGCCTCCGTGTAGCTGATGGTAGCCTCAGTGGTTTGCAGGGTTTGAAACTAGATAGTAAATAATTTAGGAGCACGATACATGCGAGGAAACGGAGGCAGACACATGGGAGCTGGTTTCGCTCCTCACCGGTCATGCTGCTGGTTCCGTACCGTCTCCACCGAGTGGCCTGGGCCGTTTGGCCTGATCACCAAATGCAGCGGAAGGATGTGTCCCCACAAATGCTCACTTGTGCTTTTCAAATAGCGATTCTGCCTTTTCCCACATCCGCATCAGTAGACATCATCCGGCGAAGGTTTGCTTGCTGTCAAGGTTGCTTTATATCAGATGGCGTAAATTTTTACATACGTTACCCGCGTCGGTTTCTTCAAGCGAAAGCTCGGATGTCTGACACCAGGGCCGAGTCTCGTAAATGGACCTTCGGCACACGGCGAAATCCCAAATGCTTAATCTGGCTTTAATTGTTAATTACACTGATAATGAATTCACAGGGGTTCGCCGAGGATCGAGGGAGCGCAGTTAGTTAGAGTGCCAATAACACAGCGTGAAGTGAAGGATATTAACTGAAGTCAAAAGGAGAGTTAAAGCAATCCAAACTTGCAATTAAAGAGAAACCTCCGAATTATAATAGAATACATTTATCTCAATGTTTTTTTTTTTTTTTGGTATCACGGCACATAGAGGGTCCCATCCATTTGAGAAAGAAAAAAGAGTCTTCGGCAGCTGCTTGTTTTCCCAGTTTTGATGCCATCGGGAACACCGCTAGAAGAAATATGGGAAAATAAATGTTTTTGAACAATATGCATGCACCAACAGAGCTGGGTCTTACAGAAAGTCTTGCTCACATTGCTCAGAGTGCTACAAAACAAAGGTGGGATATTTGTATGAACACCAACTCAGGAGTTTGCAAGGAATTGCAGGCTACGCATGGGAAAATGTCCAACTGGTAACGGTTTCGGGCCACCATCTACAATGGAACTACCCAGAATTCAGCAACTGCCCACCACAACCTCAACTGCTCATATGCAAAGTTGTACAATTTGGCTTTGAGTTTGCTGAGGAGAATCTTGGGTGTGCAGACAAAGGGGTTGATCATACACGGAGAATGGGAGGTAGTGGTGGAACAGGGTGGGGGTGGTGAGGATGGGATGGTGTGAACAAATACAGAGAAGTCACCGTAGAGGCTTTTTGTGCTTTGCATGAGCAACGGTAGTTTGCATAGAAGAGCTTACAAGCTTCCCCAGCTTGGCTTTGCTGGCACGAGGTTGGTGGGGAGCTCAAAACTGTCCTGAGGAGGACAAACGTGGGAACTTGTGAGACAGTGTGAGTGCGTGCAGGTAGTCTGCCTCAGTCTTCATCAGCAGATGTCAAGTGAAGACTGACTGACCAGCTGTGAACCTGGTATGTGACCCAAGTGTTCGAACTGCCTTTGTTTATATGAATGTCGCAGACTATCATACGAAGTAGATCTAACTTGTGGAGATGTGGATGAGAGATGATTTTATATTTAGCTGAGCTCTTTATTGTCTATGAATTCATAAGAATGTACAGCATCTTGACACCGCATTACTCTCTCAGATGCATCTACGCCATTGCACAGGCACCAAGGTTCCACTGCGGTGTTCCTGGTAAGGCTTTCCACATGTTTGGGTTAAACATCCAGTGACAGAGACTCTGAAAAGTACTGTCTAAACACTTTCTCTGTGAATGCCACTGTGTGCTTTGTCATTTATCATTGGTACTATTGTTACTTTCATTTGTGAGTTCTCTCAAGTCCATAAGGTCGATAAACTTTAATGTTTCACAATTTGCTAAATATTATGAATCGCTTGTGAACCTTGCTTTGTTCTGACTTACCAGTAGCTGAAGAGAGGAAGGTTTGCTGCGAACAAATGCTTACATCAGCTAGCTTTGACATATTGGTGTGTTGACTTGTCAGTGGCCTCCAACAGTCAACAGGAGCTCTAAAAGTCAGACCCCCTTCAGCGATCTCCTTTCCACCTCTCAGAAGAACATTGACTCAACCGAATGCAGTTCGGTAAAGCTAATAAATATCCCAATCAACGTGATAATTCATAATAATCTCATAAAAAAATATATATTTTTTCAGAGACAGACATCCAGAATGAAATGTGACATCGGTTTATTTTTAATTCGCTTTATTTACTTCCCTTAGACTGAACTAAATGCAGTTAGGAACACTTTCAAATCGACAAACTTGTATTTGTGGAAGTAGTCATTATATTTATGCACAAATTTGAAACTTTAATTTGATGCATTGCGTTCCTGTGTCATTTTATTCATACAAGGCCCCTATAATTTTCTGCAAAGAGGAAATTAATTCTCTTGGAAATGTCTAAGCTGGGTCTTCAAAGCTGGGTCATAAGGTAGAACTGTTCCTTGATATGTTTTGCCACCCAATTTATACAAGCGAAGCCACCTTGATGGTAACGGACTACAGAAAATTGTTGTGACAATGTTTGCGCAGCAATATCTGGAATGGATCGCCTTCCATCAGACAATAATTTGTTATCTGAAGAATCTGCAGCGCTTGGAATGGGAAGGGCTGGGAAAAGGACTCGGGAGCGACGCGGAATGGGTTTGGGTGGGTGCGGGGGTTGGGGAGTCGAAGAGTCTCTAGTTTGGAAAACGGTTCAGCTTTTTAGCTTCTTTCTTCTTCAAGGTGATGGGATGCTGCCGCCAGTTTTTCCCTTTTATTTATCTGTTTATGGGCGCATTTATTTATTTGCGTTAGCTTTTCTACTTTCCTTTTTTTCCGTTTTAATTTTTCTTCTTCCCCGCCGAAGAGAAATTGAGGAACCAATCTAAAATCCATCAGGGCCCACTGGGAGTCACTCGTCTCCACGACCGCCACCCCCCCCCCCCATCCCACCAGCCTCATTTTCGTGTTGCGACCCTCTGTAAATTGGATGAGAGCAGCATTTAGCTGCCCGTGCGGTGCGGCCCAGCACGAAATGCGGCAGGAAAGGTCAAGACCAACGTCTTGACAAAGTGCGTTGCCCTATTGAGAATGCTTTAGTTCATTTACCAGCAGCCAACGGCAGGACAGTGGGGACCGGGAGGAAGGGGGTTGGAGAAAAGACTCAGCCCCCAAAAAAACACAGCACACACAGATCCATTGTTTCTCATCTGCCAGACCAGCCTTTCCTGCACTGAATCACTGCAAGCTACACGGATCGGGAAAATGTAGGATGCATTACCAGCTTTAGTCTTCAATGGCTTTTTATCCTGCAGCTACAGCACCTTTTGTCAAGCCGCGAAAGAGCTTATCGGTAGGAGAATCTTAAAACACCCGGCCCGAGGTCAAATGTTGGGGGGTCAGAATATTTTCTTGTATCTGGGATTTGGTGAAGCAAAAGGCCCCGAGATGTCTGACTGCTCCGCACGTCTCAGTAAAGCACAATGCGGGCGATCCTCTTTTGCAGAGCCAGTGGCGTCAGGTGCGGTTTAAGAAGGGAGGAAAACGGCAGGAATTTCTCTCGCACACGGAGCTCAGCCCTAAACACGCGGACTCGTGCGCACTTTTGTTAGGACGTGAAAGGACAGACTCCTCGAAGGGACGCAAGGAAAGCCGGTATCTCACAGGTGACGAACTAAAGTTAACAAGAGTACAAAAGGAGAGGAAAAATATTCAAACGTCCATGGCCGAGCGGGATAACTTTTAATGCCGTTATTAGAAGAAAGGAAGGGAAAATCGATTATTCCACGGGGGGGCGAGGGCGCGCGTAATATTATTCTACCTCAAATGGACGGATGAGTGACGCCAAGTTCAATTGACCTTTGGAGCAAATGGTTTAAGGATATTTCTAGAGGCATAAACAGCAGCAGAGCAACACACAGGCGCACCTGAGCGCGCGGGAAGGCGCGCGAAGACGTTCCGAAGCATCCGTCGGTTCTTCTGGTGCTGCGCCTTTAATTTCCGCAGACATTATCTAAAGGACTTAAGCAAGCAATTAAAACAAAGGCATATTTAACATTAGGTTAATGATTGCCTGACCCGGCAGCCACAGCAGTGACAATATCTTAATTATTGAGAAAGTAAAAGTCATTACGCCTCCGAATGGCCTGGAGAGCATCTCTATTGATCGAAATCCAGACCCATTACCAGGCCGGCTGCCTGATGAGGACTCATATTAAATAGAAAAAGTTCTCTTTTTTCTTATAAGCTTTTTTTATGCGTGGAACTGCGAGGCAACACGGGTGGGGCGGACGGGGGGGGTGGATTTTATAGCTTTTTTTAAAAATTCATAACCGAGCCTGACGTTTATGCTGAACGTGTTTTTTTTTTTTTTTTTTTTTTTTTTTTTTAGCCCCAACTCCCCGTGATTCTTTTATTTGAGCTATTTTAAGTGGCGGACGTGTTAAGAATGAAAATGGTGAAGAAGCGAGATCGACGACCCGCCCTTTGCGCTGTGAGAAACAAAGTTTTTTTTTTTTTTTGGTCGTGTTGGCAGGTTGGGATCCACAGATATTTCCACAGTAGGCAGAGATACAGTGGGAGCGTTTTCTTTGCTGTTGTAATGTTGGGCTTTGGCTGAGGAACGAAAAGTTCAAAGCTTGGCTTTCAAGGCTCAAAACGACCTGTGTTGCTCTCCCTTTGAGAAAAGGATAACATACTTAGCAGTAAGGCATGCTAAGCAAGTATACAATAATAATAACAATAATATGGTTCTTTCAGACTGAAAGGAAATGGTGGAAAGGCGCAGGACAGTCGTCTGATATTCATGCTTGTTAAGCTCTTGGCCTGGGTGGGGTCGGGGGTGCCTGGGGTCTGTTCTGGAATCGTTGGGTGGTAAGCAAGGGTGGGGACTAACTGGACAAGATGTCAATCCTCCACAGGGTGGCCACGCACACACAGTTAAATACTAGGGGCAACTTAGCATCACCAATGAACCTGAAACACATATCTTTGGGCTGTGGAAGGACACCACCAGCACACCAGAAGGAAATTGATGCTGACACGGGAAGAGCATCCAAATGTCACACAGACTGAACCGAACTCAAAGCCAGGCATAAACACCCCTGGCACTGGGAGGCAGCAACGCCACCTGCCACACCACTGTGCCACCACGTGCATTCACACATCAGTACTGATAATCCAAACATTTCCCTTTGATGGTCATGTTCACAAAATTTGTCCTCTTACATTCATCAAGTCAAGTACAGAATTTTCTTTGGGACCCCGAGGATTTCGCCATTTCGCTTTTTTCAAAGGACGCCGACGTCCAGGTTCGAGTGAGATAAATTCACCCAAGCGGTTGTGAAGCGGAGCCTCGTCTAAGCCAAAGTACGGGCAACTTTAGCCGGCAGCGATGTCTCTCCACCGTAATTGTTCTTTGTATGCCGGCGGGGGGTGGGGTGGCTCCTTTCCAGGGCATAGGTAAGCATGAGCAATGTGATTGGAGTGTTTTTGTGACTACGATGTGATTACATCGCTTCTGCTACAAATGGTCCCAACTCAACACCCCCCCCCCCGAACCAGCAACCCCCTTCGGAGTAGATAGTCAAGATGTAATTATGAAACCAGCATATAATAATTATTAAAGCACCACTAACAGCATTACATTATTAAAAGGCCCCTTCCCCCCCACCTCCCTGATGCATCTTATTTCATTAAGTACATTATTGCAGCTTCTCTTTAATAATTCATGCGATGGGGATTTATTTATTTATTTATTTATTTATTTATTTAATCTCTGCATTCCATGCCCTCCTGTTCAATTCCCTGAGAAAAAAAGACCTGGGCCTAGGAATAAACTGTAAAGGTCAGGTAGAAACAGCTTCGCCCCTACTGGCTAAGAACCCAAGGGCGGGTAAACCACGGGCCCAAACGTGGTCGACAGGACCTCCTGAGGCCTGGCCCTGAAGACAAGACCCCTGAAGGTGGTGTGACATTCTGATGCACCCCATCCTTTACCCTCCACCACACATTTACTTAGGACCCTTCTTATTTGTGCTGCATTAAAGTGCGAATGAGAATAGTCTAGCAATAGGGGGGGACTCAAATAACTGAAAAAGCTCTGAGGTATCCGGAATGGTCGTAGATCTTTAACTGACACATCGGCATCAGTAATTAAATATTTACTGCTTGCAACTCCGGCTGCCCGGACAGGCAACGGTGACTTAATATTGTTTACAGCCGTGGGTGATGGCGGCGTTTTTTCATTCTGTTATTAGTCTTGTCTGGCGCGGCTCCTCCATCTCTGGCCCTTGTGCAGATGGGCATCTCGTATTTTTGCGTTTCGACCGTCCTCACATGTTGCCACTCCATTTTTACGGGTGTCCGATAAACATCTCTCGATAAACATGTGTTGAGAGCGTCAACAGCGGGGTTCATTTGAGAATGAAATCCTCCCCGCTTTTGTCTACCTGGGCACTTTGCACAACTCATCATGATCCACTAACAGCACCTGTGAATCCCCCCCGCTCCGGGCTTTTAGTAATGATTTACGGAGGTATGAAGAGAAAAGACTTTGCAAAACTTTGCAATCTTCTAGACGGAGATAAGCATGCACTTCCATGAAGTTTTTTAAAGGCGGTATGGATGCAGCCGTAACTCAGCAACAACAGCTCAGTGGCACTGTGCTGGTCGGGTGTGAATTAGAACCCAGTTTAGGATCTGTGGAGTTTGTGTTCGCTTCCTGTGTCTATGTGGGATTTCTATGGGTGCTCTGATTTCCTCCCACAGTCCAAAGACATGGGTTTAAGGTGAATCGGTCACTCTAAATTACCCATAGAGTGTGTGTGCGTATGTGTGTGTGAGAGCACTCTGGAGGGACCTAGCAACCCATCCAGGAGTACTTTCATAGCTCAGTGCCCAGTGATGCCAAAACAGGTTCTGGAACACCATGACTGTACTCTGGACTCGAGTGCTTAATGGATGGATGCCTTTTTGGACCAGGTCTGCTAATGCTAATAAGACTGTGCTCATAGGTATGATTTTTGTTAATCCTCATATCTGTGACTGAAATGAGAAATCTGCTAACAGCGTTTGGTGCTGTAGGTGGTGGAGCTCACACATTTGCAATACTTACAGGCCTATATTAAATAAACATCAATATCGATTCATTCACTCAATAATAAATGTATGACTGATGTACTCAGCTATAAAAGCAGTATCTCTGTCTTTTAAATAAAGTTCCAAATTGCTGCCTTTTTAGGGGGGGAATTAAAGCACAGTGAAATGAATTGTGAAATAAATGTATAAAAGGTTGTCCATTTATATCTCATGCTAAAGTGTTTCATCATTTGTATGACATCATAGGCAAAGGTGAAGCGTTATTTTACATAAGGTGCCAGGCATCCAGTGGTCGGGGAGTGGCCAGGTGGGAGGCAGTATGGCGCGGATTTAAGGAACGTTTTATTACAAACACAAAACAACATAATAAAGTGCAACGTAAAAGATGCATGCGGGGGGTTTTGGTAGAAATACGGTCAGTGCCAGTCTGAGCTCCACAGCTCTGCTATCTTTTGTCAGTCCCTTGCATACTGTGGTGTCTCCTCACTCTCAACTGTTTGACAAGTGTGGCCACCGGTCCAGAATGTGGGCACGAACATGTTCCTATGAGCCACATTTCAGGCTTTTCGTCTTGACACTGTATGCTTGTATGTATGAATAATGTTTTATTTCTACTAATTTATGGTAAAATAAATACAAACTGTTGTTTCCCTGTGGTTTAATTGAAGCAGTACCAGTCATAGGACAGGGATTGTCTCCCTGCAGCACAGTTAGCAGAAATGTGTGGTCACGCTTCACCCATAACCCTCAGATTACATCGACTGTCTTTATCTTCACAGAGCTCGATCTTTGTTTGTTTGTCTGTCTGTTTGTTTGTTCTTTACCCACAGCTTTGTTTCTCCAGACACAGACTTGAACCTTTACACTAAGGCAGTTCTCACCCTAAGTCTGGTTTTTGTGCTATCAAACATAGAGGCAGACACAGACACACCACGCACGGCGCTACGCACACTGATGTGTGCCTCCAGGCAGAGGGGAAAGGACCCAGATAGATGACAGGGATTGATAAGAAATTATACATCACACACACACACACACACACACACACACACACACACACACACACACACACGTCGCTGCATACATTACTAATATAAGGATAATAAAGTTTAGCAATACATATATTGTTATTACTCTTTTCCTCCACCTCTCCACTGTAGTGCAGCCGGCACACATCGCTCTCTGCTCCATGCACCTGTCTAACTGCACTCACAATACTAATGTGCTAAATGCCCCACTTTAAGGGTAACACAGTTTGGTGATATAATGTTATTACTTTTTATGTTTTCACTTTCTCCCCAGACTGCGCAAAGTAACTCAGCTACTATTCTAACAAATGCATATTTGCACTGCCACTGCTTCTTTCCCATACAATGCAGTCATCATACTGGAGTTTGAACTCACAACCGTCTGAGGATCTGTGCTCCATTCAAAAAAAAAAAAGCTGGCAAATTCATTTTTGTTTGCGTAGCATAGGGCTGAGGTTATAAACTATGGGTTATCGCTATATGTGGGCCTTTTTCCAGTTGTGTACACTGTGTAGGAGGTGAACTCTAGCAGAAGATAAATGCACATTTTCTTGATTTTGCTTTTTCACTGCAGCGAGAGAGACCCCACCCAGCCCCCCTGTTGATTTTGTCTGTTCACCCCTCACAGAGTGAGGGTCCCTGTTTGGCAGCAGGCTTGTCTTCGCCCCCTGTTTGTTATTTATCGCTCCCGACCTCTCCTCCTCCTCAGCCTGCCTTCGCCTCTCCTCCCTCTTTTAGCTTGTTCTCCATGCTGAGAAGCGTGACACCCCGTGTTCCTGTTTATTAGTGTTTATTAGTGTTTATTAGAGTTTATCTGGGGGGACAGGCCTAACCTTCTTTGATGGGACCTTCACTGGGAGTCAGATCGGCTGGGTGCATTAATAAAAAGAATAAATGAAGAAAGCCGAAGAAAGGGTGGGAGTGCATGAGTGTTTGTTTGCATGTTTCTGAGTTCTTGCATCAAGGCCCAAAAGCACTGCGCCGTTGGTAAAATAGCAGAAAAAAGATCTTCTGGAGCAAGCGTCAACGCCAAAAAGCCAATTTTTGTTTATAAGATTCTGGTTTCAATGGTGCTCCTGAATGTACCATCATGTATGCCCGTTCTCCCTGGTCACAGGCCTCTCGATTCTTACTGTGGTGCAGCTCAGCAGTTTGGCCCCGAGCTTCGTATTTGCCGCAGATTCCAGGTTTCCTTCACAGACAGGAGCTGTGTCGCAACTCGGGGTCTGGAGTTCTCACTGCCACACGAAAATGGACAACGTCCATATTTCAGAAATCCACCATTTTGTTGATGAAACACAAGCAAACTAGAACTAAATGTTTAATTTTCCTGCACCCCAATGGAACAAATTTTGAGCCAAGCTGGAGGAAAGGATCAGCTAAACAAATAAATGGAAATATAAGTATATTCAATGCTCTGTACACCAAAGAGAAGCCTGTTTTCTGAGTGGCTACCAGAAGATATTACAAATATTAACATGAACAGGCTGCTGTCATGCCAAAACATGTGGATGAAGGGTGAATAAATAAATGAATAAATAAATCTTTGCTCAAAGTTTGATAAAAAGAGTGCGACATGGAAATAAAACATACGAAAAAATGTTAAATAAATGAAAAATAAAATGTAAAAGGTGATGAAAATAAATAAATGCTTGAAAGCTGAAATAAAATCAAAACATGTATAATCCAATCTAAGGCCAGAACTGTCGGAAGGCTGCATACTGCCTGAGCCGCCTTAATGCGCTGCTGGACTGAAAAAGCTAAACTGTGCTGTGAACCCTGCGAGGTTCTAGAAGTTCTGAGGTCCCGGGAACTGAAAGACTGGTACCATTTAGAAAAAAGAAAAAAAAAAAAAGTTGGCCCCTGCTGTGGAGCCGGAAAAGGGCCAAGCACAATTGCCATGCACTGCTGAACCACATAATTACAGGTTCCACAAGAACATCATACCGTATGGTAGCTGAGCCTGGAAGAAGCCATATCCATTGTGTCCTACATTTGTATTCTGTATTGTAATGCACTGCACATTGTAAAACATAACTGTAAAATAGCATTCCCTAATTGTATTATATGAGCTGTAGCTGAATTACCTCCTGCTGATGGTAATAAAACTGTAACTGTAGTCTTTGTATAGATGTGTTTCCGATAAAGGGGAATTCGAGCTTCTAATGTGCGTGTCTCACATTTGGACAATAGTCTGCAGGCTATGGCAGAAATGTTCACATCAATAAAACACATTACTGTAATGTAGGGAAATCACCCACATAGCCATGGCAAAAACTGTATAATAAAATACAGAAATAAAAGTTTAGCAAAAACTTGCCGGCTGAGGGTGAAACAGTAAGGTATAAATATGCTAATTAAATTACCTCGAAATGTCTTGGTTTTAAAGGATTCATGCTCAAACGGTTGTCCGGTGACAGCGGAGCGTGAAGTGAGGTACACCCTGAACAGAACACTGCTCACACACACCAAACACGAGTGAAAGCAACATTAACCGCATATCTCTGGCCTGTAAAAAGGAAACCCAGAGAAAGTATGGAAGAATAATTTCTATCAAGAAATTTTTTTTTTATATTTGCTTCAAATGAATGGGTGACTGTCAAAAGGTAGTCATTTTCTTTTACAGTCCTTTCTAAAATTCTTTGCCTTCTATGGTGTGGTCCACTTAACACCCATTTATCACGAATAACCTTTGTAGGTCTCAAGTTACTTCTTTGTCCAAGTTTTCCCTCCAGGGTGTGGGTGGGGAATATAACTTCCCTTGTTATATTCCCGTTGGATTGGTCTATTTAAAGAATACTTATTTCTTAAAGGCCTGCTCTGCTACAGTGCACGTCACACCTTAACACTTTTTACATAACTGTTTTTGTGCACAAAAGAGGAATCCGAAACATTTTCAGTTAAACTCCTGTTTGTGCTCTTTAGTTAAAGTACAAATTAGATTGGTTACACTTGAGTGTGATGCATACATTGTACTGAATTATGAATTATTGTATCAGTATCTTATATTAGTATGTTGAATTATATCAGCTATATTCTTTGACTTTCTTCCACCGGTGTTTTGTATGAGATATTCTAAACATGGTGTGGAAACTGTAATATTGTTTATGAGCCGTTCCGAGATGCAAGGATGTCTGTTGTGTTTACGACCGAACAAAGGCATCTTTGAAGACGTTGCTGAAATGGCCTTGCAACAAAGCCAGGGTGCTGCCTGTAAAGAAATACTCAGACATTCCCCGTGCAGCAGTGAGTGCTTCAGGCTTCAAGGTAATGGCGCCCTGTGACGGACCTGACAGGCACATTGTGTGTTGCATGTGCTATCGGGCCAAAAGGACACAGGCGCTGGCCTGTCAAGCGCCTCGTGTCTGCCAGTTACCAGTGGCCTTGTGAACAAGGATATGGTGGTATCATGAGCTCTGCACTGCTACAGCTAAGTGCCTTTAAACCTCAAATGTGGTGGCAACTAAGCTACAGTAGCACTATCCTACTGCTAGTATATTTAAATATACTGCCCATATGTTATTTTGACCACCCGTATACTACTTTTTCACGAGGGTAGCTGCTGTTTGGATGTGTATTTAAGAAAAAAAAATCACACTTAAAATGCTCTGGAGATGAAAAATTGGTTCCAAAACTCTGCAACCAATGTTTTCAGATGAATCGCAACCTTTTTTCAACAGCATGCAGAGCGAGAGGAACGTGGCCATGCTGGGAGGACATCGCAGAAGTGCAGCAGAACCTGCAAGCACCACAAGAGTCAGGTCTGTCACACTCTGTCTGAGAGTGGATCACTGTGCCATCCATCCATCCATCCATCCATCCATCCATCAGTCGGCTCCTTTGTTTGTTTTTTTAATTCGGTTATCAATAACAACTTCCCAGTACTGCATTGGGACAAGTTTCCAAAATATATGTTATATTTTTTTTAAAAAACAACAAAGACAACCAATTAAAAAATACCTTTACCAGCAATTTGAAAGCAAGTAAAATGCCAAGAATACCTTTATTACATTGTGGCATTGTGTTGCCTTCAGCATCTCAAGGCACAAACTTGAAACAGTCTATGTAGCACATTCAGTGCAACTGCACTATGATAAATATACTGTACCAGTATTAAAATCAAATAATAGTTAAATAATGTTTTCCGCTGCTGAGATAAGCTGATATAACCATAAAATCAACCTATCATAAATACTATATATATGATGCAGATGTAAATTACGGTTTACTTCTTACTACAATGCTTCCACATATATGATGTGGAACCAAATTATACAATAAAAAATAAATAAATGTATTTATGACTACAATAACTGGTCAAAAGTTGAAAATATCCAAATATATGCGTATATATGCAACTGCATACAGTTAGACAACTACTGTACAAAGTTTTGACAGTGCTGTTATCATTGACCACACAATGTCATGCAGGGTCATTTTTAAGTTCTGTATCAGCTAATAGTTTAACAGAAGTCACCGTGAGCGCAGCGCATGTCACTACGTAGTACAGCAAACGATTTTTATAGCAGTGTTATAAAAAGCTTGAGAGTTCACAGCTGTCTTTCGGTTGCTCCGTCAGAGAACAACAGTCGAGCTGCGTCGCTCGCATTCGGAAACCTGCGCTTCACCTGCTTATCTGGAAACCTCATTCATGTCGAAGCCAAGCAGGCAGTCAGGTCATCCCAGCCATCGTCTGTAGACAACAAAGGCATCGTAATGACTGCTGTGAATAATAAACCTGTTAGACAGATTGCCACGGTGTGCAAACCACACCTGCCGTAAAGGTAAAGAACACGGTTGATGTTTCTGTCATCAGAAAGATTAATACAGATTGAGTTTGTTAAAGCGATTAGACAGGTTGTTTCATGTATGTAAAAATGATATATTATAATACCAGTATAAATATATCAATTATTTTATGCTATTATCACCGGTGTCTTGTATACCACATTGTTTGTGTATGTGATCAGATGTGTGGGTAGGTGTGCCTAGGGGTGTGTGTGTGTGTGTGTGTGTGTGTGTGTGTGTGTCTGCATGCTTTGGCATGTAGGTGTATGCTGTACCTGCACGGAGATTTCAGTACGTGCGAGTGTGTGCACGCGTGCGGCTTCGCATGTCTCTGTTGCGTGTACGGTGCTTTATGTGGTCCCCCCGCACCTGCTGCGTCTTGTGTTTCACACAGACGCCAGCGAGTATACTGAGTCTACGTGTGTCTGTGTATACACACCTTTCTGTTTTTCCTAAGGAGAAATACAAGTGTTTTGGGAAACTAAAGCTGAATCAACCTTTTTATCACCAAATGTAATTTTTCATGTCTTGAGAGGTGTTTGAAATGAGAGACTGCACTAAAGTAAGATAAAGTAAAAAAAAAAAAAAAAAAAAAAAAAAAAAAACCAGTCATACTGCCTGTTTGCATTGTGTATATCTGTCTATTTGTGCTGCGCCTATGTTTTGGAGTTTCAGTGCACACGCACGCACACACACACACGTGTGTGTGTGTGTGTGTGTGTGTGTTAGGCATGTGCATGTGTATTACATGTCTCGGTCTGTTTTCCAGCGCCCGTATAAGTGTGTGTGTGTGTGTGTGTGTGTGTGTGTGTGTGTGTGTGTGTGTGTGTGCGTGCGTGCTTGCATGTGTGCATGCCTGTGTGATCTCAGCCCGCCAGCAAGTGGCGGCCCTCTCAGCCATGTCAGGGACGGCCTCGTCAGGGGTGGCAGCAGGGGAAAATGATGATGATGAAATTAAAATTCTGGGCCCGGCAGAAGGGGCTGCAGCCATTCCACTGGCGGCTGTGAGCATCGATCTGTTCCAGCATTTGACTTTCAACCATGACAAAACTGTGGGCAAATTAATTGTTCTCCAGGATATTAGGCATCAGAGTCCATTAATCCTCTCTGGAGCTGTATGCCGCATGAATACTAATGGCCCTTCCAGGCTGCAATCCCACCCCCCGCTACTCCCCTCCCTTTCCCTGAGCCCCCTCCTGCTTCTCTAACGTTCTCTCCATCCTCCTCTTGTCTTTACCCCTTTTTCCTTATCTTTCTCATCTTATCATCCCCCCCCCATCCCACCCCATCCCCGCTCCTTCTCCAGCAGCCCCGGCCGATCTCTAAAAACGAAGAATTAAAACCCTGCCGCGTTGATCTACCCTCGGCCTCCATTTACATGCAGACGGAAAAATCCTTCCCTCCTTGTTTTCACCTGAGAAATTTTGACAGCACCCTCCTTGCTTTGTCGCTCCCCCACACACACACACACAAACCCAGCAAAGGCGAAAACAACAAAGTTGCACTTTGAGAACCCACGGTGGCTTCCTGTGTCTGCGCGCCCACCCGCAAGAATAAGCGGAATAAAAACTCGGCAAATGTTTCTTCCGCAATTCCGAACGACGTTCGGACATCGAAGACGGCGCCGCTTTTTTGTCCAGATGCGGGTTTGCTAATTGCGTCGATGCTGTCGATTTTTATTCCTCCTTCTTTTGCGTGTTCGCGCAAATTTACCGCGGGGGCTGCGGTCGAAGGGCAAGGTGACGCTGCCGTCGATGGAACGCAAAATGCACTAAGACGCAGACGTCCTAACGTTTGTCTGTATCGTAAATTTTTACGCCATACCCGGTACAAAAACGCCAGGGTAAGAACTCCTCAATATAATATGATTTGATTTTTAAATATATTTATAGATGCGGGGTTCCTACCTAGTAGGATATCGATTGCTGCAGTCATTTACCGTGAACAGCAGTCAATGTGTTGTTTAAAAAAAGAACAGGAAACAAATTATCCGCTGCCACCAATTATTTAATATATTAACAGTTCATTTGGCTTTGGCATTTAATTTGATCGCAGCTCCGCAAGCCATGGCAACAATTACCCAGTTCCTCTTTACGGTCTAATTGATGGTTTTATTCTGTCCATAAACAGGCAGAGCATCAAAAATTCATACGCTGTAACGGCGGACTAGTCAGTCTCCATCTCCTTATCGATCCTTTCCCCGCGTCCGTTCCTTTCATTTCTCCGCTTTCACCGTGTCCCATTTTCTGGATTTTTTCGGTCGGTCGGAAATATCGACTCTTTCGGGTATTGATAGATGGCGGCCGAGTAATTGTTGTAACTGCATGGCTTCCCTGACCGATAGACACCAAGGTTAGGGGCCCAGACATTATAAATCCATCCTTATGGTTATTGACAAAGCGTCTCACATATTGGTAATCACTTATAATAAATATGTATGTTCCTCAGACCGGGGTCCAAAGGGCAAACAACATTAATGATGAGCGGGGAAAAAAAATACTGTCTATCGCTTTAAAACCCCAGCAAACTGTAAATTGCAGAGTGCTGTTGGTATGGAGGAGAACCGATGCAAAAAAAAAAAAAAAAAAAAACTGTATGTAAATATAATAGGGGTTATAAATAGAATAAGTACTTTTCAGACTGTGACTATAAATTCTGGGACAGTTTATGTGTTTATTCAACTGAAACTCTGTTGTCGACTGCATGTTTCATGCATTTCATGTATATTGTGTGTGTGTGTGTGTGTGTGTGTGTGTGTGTGTGTGTGTGTGTGTGTGTGAGAGAGAGATTGTAAAGAATATGTTCACATATATATTTTTTTCTCCAAGATATAATCCAATATCCAATTCAATATGCTGTTTATTTAAAACCATATATTAAAAAATATATAGTATAATATAAAAATATATAGTTCATCATATATATTACATAGTAAATTTATTTCACAAATTAAATTCATTTTTTAGCATATTATATTAGTATTGTATGCACCACAATGATTACACTAAAATATTTTGTTTAACAACTTTGTAGTTGTTAAACAAAATATATTACAAGTATAATTTATTTACAAGTACAGTATACAGTATTTGTAGTTGATCTTTTAATCTTAATTTTTTACTTATTCAGTCATTGTTGTTAGCCAACAATGCTTGGATTTTTATATGTTAATGGTTAGAAAATATCAACTGAACAAATAAATACAGTGAGGAAAAATGTTTTTGTCAATAATTTCTAAAATGTTTTTTTAATCAAATTTTTACCCAATGTACCTCTACACATGGTTCATCCCATCTGGCGGTACTTCCTTAGCCAAAAACCCAGGGATTCCAGGGTAGGTTGTGACCCACTGCGACCTGACCAGGATTAAGCGGGTAATAATAATGGATGGATGGATGGATGGATGGGAAGAAAGTTTCACCCTATTTGAGGACACCTCCTGTTTTGGACCTCAGTTCTCATTTTGTTCAAGAGGCTCCCCTGAGTGGCCTGTTTTCTTATTCTTAAATTACAAACACTTTTCCAGTAAAAGTCAACTTTTCTGCAGTAGGTGTGGGTCCGTGATATTTCATCTGGCTTCTAAATGCTCCTTTTCACTCATCTTAAACGGAGTTCTTGAACTCAGGGGACCCTATTATAGCAGCCATCTGAGATGAGCATGGCATCTGTGAGCTAAACAACAGCACTGCAAGCGCATTCGCAAGCGGATAGTCACAAAAAGAAGACAAGAGTCTTTCATCTGTTTTTGAAAAACTGCACCTTTAATGGAAATTTTGATTTTGTCAAATTTTTTTTCTTTATCACTCCGTCCTCACACCAACAGCCACAAACCCACACACAGAATACACGTTGCATATGTGTAATGGCTAAAATTACGTGTGAAGGTATGTGTGTATACATTTTACTGTATGTGTGATGGCGTGTGTATGTATACGGCACGAGGTGGGCCGGGTGCCGATGTGTCCCCCTGCAGCAGTGGATGGAGCAGGCGCCGGCGATGAGAAATGAAGACTGTGGCCACGCTGCATAATGAGAGTGCAATGTAATAAATAGAGAGCGGGGATATCTGACACCTTTATTCATTCGGCTAGAATAACAGCGCCAAGAGGATGCCAAGAAAGTCTACTATCAGGAATATGAACTCATTTAGTGTTATGTGCAGTATATGAATATTTATTTGTATAGTTATACATCCATATTTCTTTAAGGTTTCTCAAGCATGGAACACGGGACTGTTGACACCAAGCCCCTGGAGAATATATCATCCAGCTTTCAGCAGGAAAAAAGTTTTAAAATTATATATATATAAAAAAAAATAAATACACTGCCCAGGCAAAAAAAAAAAAGTCACACACACTCTAATATTTCGTTGGACCGCCTTTAGCTTCGGCACGCATTTGCCGCGGCATCGTTTTGATAAGCTTATCCAATGTCACAACATTTATTTCTGTCCAGAGTTGCATTAATTTTTCTCCAAGATCTTGTGTTGATGATGGGAGATTCAGGCCGCTGTGTAAAGTCTTCTCCAGCACATCCCAAAGATTCTCGAAGGGGTTGAGGTCTGGACTCTGGTGGCCGATCCATGAGTGAAAATGATGTTTCTTTCATGCTCCCTGAAGCACTCTTTCACAATTTGAGCCCCATGAATCCTGGCATTGTCATCTTGGAATATGAAGAAAAAATCCATTGATGGAAAAACATGCTCATTCAGTATATTCAGGTAGTCAGCTGACCTCATTTTTGGGCACATAACATTGCTGAACCTATACCTGACCAACTGAAGCAACCCAACATCATAACACCAAGTTAAATCCAGGTGGTGACTTCTTTTTGGCCGGGCAGTGTATAACAACATTAAATAAATAAATAAATAAATAAATAAATAAATAAATAAATAAATATTTATTTCAGCAGGGATATCTGTGTGCGTGTGTGTGTGTGTGTGTGTGTGTGTATAAAATAAGTTTCTCCGTTTAAGAGACAGTGTACTTTCCTGTAAGATCCCTGTTGAGATGCTGAATGGCTACAGTTACGTTTGCAATTTTAGGTCCTTATGGGGTTTGTCACTGTGGTCACAGGACAGGAACCCTGAATGTGAAACGAGGGAAGGTGAAGTTCATGACATGAGTGAGGAATGAAGCCAAACCCATTCGCGCAGGTATAAGAGCAAAACATGCTCGCTAGGCTCCGGCGTTTGCAGCTGCTGGCCCGGCTGCTCTGTCATTTAGTAACGCCAGCGGGACTTTGCCTGGTGTTTATTCTCGTGGAGAAGAAGGAGGGTGGGCGCCGGACACCCGGATGGATGCTGTACAGCCAGACTCGGCCGCGCATCCCTCTCCTCCCTCCCTGCTTCTGATTAACTGGGCCGGAGGATGGGAACTCCTCGACTTAAGCGAGCATCCTAATTGAGAGTCTCTGGGTACCGCTGCTGTGGCGGAGCGGAAGTTCTGCGGGAGCTGGAGCCGAACGCACCGCCGCTTCATTACCGGATGCGCAACCCTGTAAAGCGCTTTCGCACCTAACGTTTCCACAGCCGTAATTACCGCCACTTCACGAAAAGGAAATCTCGCTGCCTTTGTGCATCTTGGTCTCGGCGTGCTACTGTGGGACGGATGCAGAACAGTTTGTTAAACTGGTAAACTGCTGTACAGATCTCAAATGAGCAGGTGGGGATGGCCAGCAGGTCTTCAAATAAAGCGAATCGCTTAAAGCTGTGTTTACTCCCACTGCACTTATTAATAGATGAGGTGAATTGGGGGGGATTTGTAGAGCAGCACTTTGTGGCTACAGGAGACATTTTTGGCTGCACAAGTGCTTCTACCTGGGAAGCTAACACTTTGTCTGGTAGGTAGAGTCTCAGACACCCCACCTCACCACCATACACCTGTCACTGTCGCACCTTTACACGATGCACTTTGTGGTTCGACTTGCTTGCTTTCATCGTAAAGAGACTTTCGCAGCAAAACCCTCGTAGACTTCTTAGCAGTAAACAATTTTTACCATATTTTACCCTAGTTTTTTTAAGATTAACTTTTTAAAACGTTTTTAAGACTTAAATTTCTTTGATTTTCAAAAAAGAATTGCCAAAATAATTTTCCAAAAAATAACACCGATGCTCTGCTATATCTGTTATAGTTATACGAATACTCCAAGTTGCAATTGATCTCAAACTGCACCTAAGCTACAGGCTAGACTGAACAATGACGATTTAACAAATTTGTCCTTGTTTTAATGTAACTTGAGTTATTTTCAGAGCTTCAAGAAGTCAGGTGCTATTCGGTGCACAGCCTTTATTTATTTATTTGTTTGTTTGTTTGTTTAATGCATTTATTCATTCAGCTAATACTTTCGTCCAAAGCGACTTTTTAATGCCACATGTAAATGCTAGACCATTTTTAATGGAATTATACAGTTGGATAATTTACTACAGTAATTAGTTTTAATTTTAATTTTATATGTTTAAAGTTTATTTAAATTAGTATTATTTATATTTTAATTTTACTTTTAAATTATTACTCCCTTTCTGAAAGGCACTATAGGTGGAGCAGGGATTCAGACACGGGCCTCTGAAATGCAAGGTGACAGCTCTAATAAGTACGCTGCTTAGACTCAATCTGAAGCTGAGCTTCTGCATATGCTGTACAAGTGATGCAATTTCATATCTGCAGCACTGGTTCATAGGACAAGAGGAGGCAAAGCTGCATTCCGTGTTTCAGTGCTTTATTTTTTGAACTCATGGGTCAGGATAAGCAGTAGACAGAACAGATCAGTTTTCTCTGCAGGGGGGGGGGGCAATCCTCTGGACAACAAAGCTGTTAATAGATATACAGAGGCAACTGGGTATTTCTTGATCATCAATAGGCAAGGTGTCCCAGGGTGACTGTACGGTGGGCTGTGTATAGTGCTGAAAGGCTGTGTGTCCTGTGTGTTCTGGAACTTTCTGCCTGCATGTCCTTTGTAGAACAACGTTCTATCACTTCTCACGTGCCAAAACACTTTTTACTGAGTTACAGCAAGCAGGAGGCTGTTTTTGCACATTTAGGGGTACCAAGAGCCAAACGTGGTGGGAGATTTTCAAATTCGTGGCGTACTGGTAACAATGTCTTCAACTTCCTAGATTTCACCTTACATGTCGAATTCCAGGAACACGTTATGCCGAAAGTATGGGGACACTGCCGGTTTCTGGACCACGCACGTACCGTGTTTCTTCAGCATGGTTTTCACATTACGCGGACGCACGATGCCGCATGGGGATGCTGGGAAGACGTGCTCCCTGCGTCCAACATTTGAAAACAACGCTCCAAGTAGAGACGGCGTTCAAATGCTCTTGTAGCCGCAAGGAGCTGTGCGACTTGCCAGTGTTTATTTCCAGTTTTATTATTTAAATAACAAAACATCAAAGGTGAATCACCGGATTTAGTTAACAGTTATAATTATAAGAATGATTATGATAAGCCTTTTAAGCAATCGAGTTACATGTGATGCCAATAATCTACTCTCCGTGACTGCATGGAGAGGCAATTACCACCACTTCCTTCGCTCTTCCTTTTTTACTCCAACTTAGTCCCTTAATCCTCAAAGTGTTCTGATCTGAAGGATGCTTTGGATGCAGAAGGAAGCAGGCACAAGCACCTTTCACCGGTCCGGCTGTCCGGTGTGTTTTCCACCGCTGTCACGCCAACGGGCCCCACCGCTTTTCCCAGCGCTGCCAGCATATCGACGTTTCGCATTGATCTGCAGCTGGGGATGCGGGGATGAGTTTTGGGGACTTGCACTGCTGAATATTTTTTAATCTGTTTTGGGCCTGCGTGTCTTGGCATTTTTAAAGATAATCACTTGGTTTAGCAGCGAGGTCCATCGCTCTCCAAACTGGTGACTTCTATTCACGTTTGTCACAGGTTTTTCTTTGTAAGGGAGAAAGGCTTAGCGACACAACCGCACTGTATTCTCCTTATTAATAATTATTATGCTCAGATCAACTTAATATTATTTTATAATTCACACTCATAGGTATTATATTGCATAGGGATTATATCAGATGAATTAATCTTCTTAAGGATGCAAGAGTAAGGCCCCTTCGCACTCACCAGAAACATGTATGATGGACACTTTTGTTCGGTTTTTTTCAGAAGATGCTCCAGCTCAGAGTTGAGAAGAAGCGTTGGACTTGAATAACCATGCATGGCAGAGCACTCTGTGCGAGTCAGAAACGTGCCCGGAGCACAAGATGAGCGAGATGTGCAAGTTTATTTGGCCCCCGTTACAAAGTCAAACCCATGGAAAGGCTGGGGCACGATGATCGGTGTGTGAGACGTGCTGCGGCCCGACGACTGGAGGATATAAACTTAGCCGCACCCTGAATATCAAACGCACCGCAATATCCAAACTTGCATTCATTTCAGGCCCCAGTACTCCAGTTCAGAATAAGCAGGTTATCTAAAATTATTAGTCTCTCTAATAAAGTCTTATTTTGGGATAAATTTAAAAATTTGTAACAATAGCACAAAAAATGTCAATAAATAGTCAAAGGCTAACATTCCCTGCTATACTCACTATACAACACAATGAAATTGCACTCAGCTAATGTGTGTGTGTGTGTGTGTGTGTGTGTGTGTGTGTGTGTGTGTGTGTGTGTGTGTGTGTGTGTGTGTGCACCACCACCCTGAAGTGGACTGGCATCCCTGGACCGCCGCAACCCTGACCAGGATAATGAACGGAGAGACGAACAGTGGATGGATGCAATGAGATTAAAAAATAATGGGCAGATAATGCAGTGCATGTGGCTGTGAATATAATAAAATTCAAAGTTAATCAAATGTGAAGAAAGCTATTCATAAATAAGCAATGCGTCAGCTGTCTGGGTTTAGTGGTGGTGCAAACATGAACGAGACCTGTGAGCACCAAGTAGTCTGCAGAAACTTTTGAGGTTGTACAAGTAAATCTGCCCCTGGCATAGTGTAGTGCCCCTGGCATGTAGTTTTGCGTGGCAGCGTTCAACCTGTGACTGAATAATTTGAAACATTTGGGGTAGAGTGACTCGGGTAAATTTTAGTGGCCTTCTGTGTGTAAGCCAAATAATAATAATCCAGTTATGGTTAAAAGGAAAAGCAAAGTATTAATAGGAAAAATGGAAAGGGTGGGTATGCAGCTCCTGCCTGCTTCAGCTTTCATGTGCCTGTATCTATAGCTCTTCCTGCTGTAAAAAACGCACTTATTTCCTCCGAGTTGCATGTGACTTTGAAGAAAAACATCTACTAAATGAATAAATATAAACCTATTTAAGGTAAGGAAGTGTGAGGTAAAAGGTGGTATTTCCAAGTGTGTACTTCTGCAAACAGTTCCACCTTCCTGGCGTAGCTATGGTTTTGCTCTACATTGATTCCAGTCCTGTATGTGTATTTAACATTCTGGCATAACCCCAAAGGCAGAGGAAAGCATGGGAATGTCTTAAATATATAATATATTAAAATACATTTTATTACAGAGCGTTCTGTCCCGAAGGCGGGCTCAGATTACGTGCAAAAAAACATGGGAAAGCACATATTGTAAGTTTATTAAATCACATAACTGCTATTAGTTATGATGTTTGAGAAGAGCACCATTCACAAATCTTTTAGGATTTGCTAATGATTGTATTAATACGTATGTACAGCCAGGGATTTAGAAAGAGTTCCTCCTCCGGCTGGGTTCAGCAGTGCTGCCAACTCGTCCTCAAATAAGGGGCGGCAGAGTCGAAGCTCAGCTGTAAAAAATATCTGCATTTGGTCTGTGATGTGAGTCTCACCTGCCTATGTGAACATCATTGTCAAGCATGAGCTTCCAGAAGCTACCACATAAATTGATCCAGAACGAAATCACGCAGACGTGACCCCGTGTTAAAATACTGCGCGATACAGCACTTACGGCCATTTATCAATCCGTTGCTTAGTGGAGATATTTCTGCTGTTGCCATAGACGTCCTGCACCATGAAGGCATCTTAATTCTGACCAGGCACTCAGTTTATTGCTGCTAACAAGCCGAAGTTGTCTACTGCGATTTCAACGGTATCACGTGGGGATGTGGACGGGACAGCTCAACGCGTCTGGGTTAGGACCACTGAAATGAACGATAAAAGCAGTGCGTGCCAAGGGGGCCTGCACATCGGTTACTGACCAATCGCATTAAAAAATACGTGAAGCGGTGCATGGGAAAGTGGTTTTCCATTGCCTTCTTCTGATTTTTTTTGTGAATCCTTCACAAAGGAGAACGTGCAAACTCCACACCCACCCCTAAGCAGAGCTTGAACCTCGCATCAGACAAGCAGCGCAGGAGCTAAGAGGCACCAGCTGACCCCACCGTGCCACCCCATCCCGAGTGCATTATACACTCTGTCTTGTATATTAACCTGCTTCCTACATTTATTCTAAAAAGTCATCTACATCTAAACTCGCTAATGTGACTTTCCTTACCAAATGAACAAGTTTTTTTTCCTGCTAAACGCTAATAAAACGCCAGTATTGATCTTGCGAGTGTTGTGTTTGCAAGGGTAATCGCAGCTATTTCTCCTGCACGGCGCATGGTTTTTAAGTGAAATCGCTGCATTTCCTCCGGCGGTCAGCAGCAAAACGCGGCGCGCGTCCGTCGCCCGACGTCAGACCGGTGCATTACACCAAACCGCCTTAACATAAGCTTCTTGTAAGCTATGAACATCTCCCGAGCGATAAATAACGTAAGGCGGCGAGTTTTGCATCTCACGCGGCGAAAAAAAGTGCCGCGCATCTTTGTGCCGAAACGTCGGCAGGAAGTGTCAAGCAAAAAGTCTGTCATAGTTGTGAGATTATCTACAGATCCTCTTAGCCCTCTCCCGCTGGGGTGGGCACCTCAGGCTGGGCTCTGAACCAGTTTAATCTCCCCCAGCAGATTAGTCCTTCCCAGGGCCCGATATGTTCGCCACACACGCCTTTTTGTGCCGCTGTTACGTGTTTAATGCTCCTCTGCCCTCAGATGCACAGTTGTCCTCTGCAGATAGAGCGCCGTGGTGCTGGCAGCAAACTGTGACTGAAGCCGCTGCCCCAAGCTGTACACCTACCTGAGGAGAGACGCGCCCAGAGCGCCGGCCGTGCCGAAAATAAGATCGGTTTGATGCTGGGTGCCCAAGAGGGTTGCTTAGCAGGCACTTTTATCAAATGTGACTGGAGTTTCCCCACGCAGAGGCATCTGGTAGGTCAGTTAAGGCGTCCTCTTGGCAAAGCGTTATAAATGCACCGAAGCTGGAGCCAAACAGACAGAATTAAAGAAAAAACGTCTTTTCGTCATCAGTGTCTTGTGTCAAGAAGCAGTCGGTTATGATAGATGCTGCGGTTGCTGAACGGCCCCAAACAGAGCAAACGGGTTCTCCTGCTGCTGGAGAGCTCAGAATGAAAGTATGGCATTTGCGGAAAAGGACGGCCTTGTCTGTCTGGATTAACAAATAGGAATAATAAAATGAATAAATTAAAGGCTAAATTTTCAAACATGTTGTGAGTTTAATGGTGCTGTTCTATAACTCCGGTCTGCACCATGTATACACAATATGGTCAACATTATGTGGACCCCCTTCTAATGACTTAGCTGAGCTGTTTCAGCTGCACCCATACAGCACACAAACACATTCCCTGACAACTGTGTGCTTCCAGGTTTGTGGCCACAGTTTGGGGAGGAAGCTCCTTTCCTGCTCCAGCATGACTGCGCCCTCCCATGCACAAAGAGAGCTCCATAAATACACGGTTTGCCCAGGTTGGTGTGGAAGAACTCGAGTGGCTGCGCGGAGCCCTGACCTCAACCCCCTTGAACACCTTTGGGATGAACTGGAATGCCGACCGCAAGCCAGGCGTTGTCGCCCGACCTCACTGATGCTCTTGTGGCCAAATGGGCACAAATTCCCGCAGCCATGCTCCAAAACCTGGCAGAAAGGCTTCCCAGAAGAGTGGAGGCTGTTATAGCACCAAAAGGGGGAACAACTCCATTTTAATGGCCATGAGTTTTGAATGGCAGGTTCAACAGGCATAAATGGTGTTGATGCTCAGGTGTCCTCATACCTTTGCCCATGCAGTGTAAAACTGATAACAAAAAAAGCTGTGCAGAGACCCGGAGCTGCATGTTGCAGCAGGTAGCAAGATGCCATAGCACTCGGTTGCTGGCTTATGGAGTTTGCCGCTGCGCTTCCCTTAGCTCTCAACCACTCCATTAAAAGTCCAACTCATTAAATGTGTGAAAGTTGTTTGGTTAAAGCGTCGACCAAGAGTTTGAGTCCGAATAAGATACGAATAAGGGGGTCTCTAAAGTTTAGGCCGGGGCCATGACGACGGAGGGTCTGTTTAAAATCGGCTTTAAAACACAGCGACCCGTGTTAGCGGAATGCACACTTACGGAATTATATACATTCATATTAAAAATGGAGTGAAATCTGGTTTCAGTTAGAAGTTTTTCTTTCCCTTCTTTTTTGTCAGTTTCCATGACAGTGAGGCTCAGTGCTTGGCGTGTATAAACATCCAGTTGGAGAGGCCCATAATGGTGTTTTTGTGTGCGCGACGCCGCGACTGGACTGGGGCCCCCGTCAGACCGCCGATTTAAAACTCCACCACAGGTTGGGGGGTTGATGTCATTGCATCTCCAGGGCTAAAAAAGCAGTGTTGGAGGGGGTGAGGGCGGGAGTGGGAGTTACCTGGGGTTCCACAGGGTCACCAAAAAACCCCTTTTCCAAAAGTCTTTCCTTCTACCCCCATCTACACCTCCTCTCCATACGTTTCTCATATAGGAGTCTCGACTTTCGCCTTCACCTGGAGAGCATTATAAATTGTTCTGTTAAAACCTCACTGTGAACTTCGTTTTCCCCCTCCTTCCTCTTCTGGGAGGGAAAATTTGAACAGCTGCCGTGAAAGAGCAATGATCTTCATTGTATATGAACATGATGTACGTCTGCATGTGGCTGTTCGGCGGTTAAGGATGAAACTATCCAGCGGTGTGATGCTCCTTCCTCCCTCCATTTTGCACAGTAACCGTTGACGCCCGTTCTGGTAAAGATGCGGCACGAAATGAATTTTTAATCCTTGAGCATAAAGGAAGTCACAGGCCAAAAACAATTTATTTTGCTTCAATTGGCTATTTTGGGTTTTTTTTTTTTTTTTGCTACATTTTAACGTAAGGACACCTTTCGAAATAAGAATCGGTGTCGCGTCACCTGCGTCGCCGCGACCCCTCCGTACGCTCGGCTTCCGCGCATCCGACTTCTCGAGGCCCCCGGTCGTCCGAGGAGCTGTTACAACTTCACGGTACGTGGATTTTTCTGTGTTTAACGTCTCACTTCTGTCCCTGGTGGTCTGTGAATTTTCGCAGCAGGTGAGGCGGTTCCAAGGCTGAGAAGGACAAAGAAAGAGCGCGCTTGAGCAAAACGCGGGCTATCCCATGTAGCACAATTGGCGACCGTTTAACAATTTGGTCCAGAAATACGGTTTGATGCTTTCCGCTATGCTGCTGCACGCGCTGACCTAATGGAAAGAAAGATCTCAGTGGAACACAAATAAACAGAACGCAGGCGTGCGAACGCCAGCGGAAAGTGGTGTGTGTACACATGCAGACAACGCGCTCCTCTGTGGGACGAACGCAGCACGGCGGTGACCGCACACCTGACTCGGCACAGCTGTAAGGATGGTGCCACCGAGCCACGGTGGCCTTTCCTTCTCGCCCCCCTGGATCAGAGCATTTCGTGTCACTTGGCGCATTCGGGTGCGATCGTGACGGGGGTTTCATCACACCCCCCCTCGTACGTCCCATCCCCCCCCCCGTCCTCCGTCATGGCCGGGACTCTGCGCTTTGCGGCGGGGCCCTGCAGGAGGACAGGCCGGGTTCGAGGGTCCCAGCTGTGTAAATGTTTTCGGTTGCTGTGTGACTGGGGCCCGGGCCTTTTTGATCGACGGCCAAGGCGAGCCCGGCCTCCGTTGTTCTTGGCAACCGGCGCGGACGAAAGAATGTCAGCGTGACTTCAAAAATATGACGGTTTGTAATTTGGACCGCGGAGCGAAAGCCGAGCCCCCGGTACACTTTGTGATCGTCTAATTACCAGACCCCCTTTCATAGCCGTCCAGGAATGGAGCTGGAGAGACAGTTGGCCCCCGAGGGTTATTCTCAGGCTAATGGCTTGCGCCATAATCTTTTCTTCTCACCATTCGGCGAGCGCGGCGGCCCGCAGCCCCGCGTGGGAGTGCAGGTTCGCCTCGAGACCGATGAAATCGAACATGCCGGTGACTAATTGCTCTTTTGCATCCGCTGGGGAGGGAGCCTTGCTGTTTGCGCTCAGGTTAAGGCAAGCAACGGCGCACCTGGCGGGCCCGGCACCTACGTAGCGGATGTTCGGTCACACTTTTTTGCGCACACCTGCGACTCAAGAGGACTTGACCGCTCGAGGTTCCGGGACGTTTTAACCGTCAAATTACTGTAGATCAAAGACGGGCCCAAGTTGACTTCTTCGCTGAAGACACAGCAGCTTTGCTTTACGGTATAGATTTGTCACAGCTGCGTTTAAAGATGTGACTACTTATTTGTGGTGTATGGTTACCTATCCTTAAATTCGAATTCTTTGTTTCGGGGGAAACTCCTATTAGGAGGTTCGCTGCATCTGCAGAAGATGCGCTGGCTTCATTCTTGTCATTTCTGGCTTGAATTAGCGTGGCAAAACTAGGGGGGAAAAAAATCTCAAAAGAATTTGCTGGTTTTGCCGGAGCTCTTTCATCCACATGAACTTGGCACCGCAGTGTTACCACAACACGGGGATTGACTGAAGGAATGCTGGAAGTGCTAATGGAGACAAATGGCTCGGCGAAGGTTTACAAAGGTCATTGTTTACACCGAATGTAGGTGCCTCGCTGGATCGACCGCGGAGCGATTGACAGATTCAGACCCGAGATCAGTTTTGCTTTTTTCATCTGCGCTGGTTGGCAGTACGGTGGCATAGCAGGTAGCGCTGGTGCCACACAACGCCTGATCTGGCGGGTACGGACGTGGATTTCAATCCGGCTTTGTCTGAGCAGACTTTACATCATCTTCCCCTGCTTGAGCGGTTTTCCCCTTGGTGCTCCAGCATTACACAGTCCAAAGATATGTTTTTAGATGCATCGGTAAATCCAAACGGCCTTTAATATATATCTCAGTGCGTGCGTGCGTGCGTGTATGCACATTAGACTGCTCTGCTGTATGCCTTGGACAAAAGTGTCCACTAAACACTATCTAACTGCACTTCACTTTGGAGAAAAGTGTTCGCCACTGTTGTTTTTAAAGGGAACATCTTACTGTACTCAAAATAAGAAAGCTACCTTTGTTTCTCCATATTTGCAAAAAGTATTTAGATAGGGAGGATAGACTATTCCAAAAATCCAAACCTCTAAGTGCCTTCCTTGTGTTTGCGATGCGTCTCCTCTGGTCAAGCGTGTTTGCGGCGGTCACAGATAAGCAAATGCCTGTTTCATACCCTCCGTGAGGGTATTTTTTGCAGGCATGTTGGGCTGCCTGACACGCTGTTTATAAGCTTCAATGAAACTGCAACGGTACACACAGCCCCCCCGAGTCCTGCACCTTCTGACAGCCGCTGTGATGTCACCGGGACGCAGAGCCAGCAACAGACACAATAAACACATGAAGTCAGCGTCTGTCATGGGGTCACAGGGGGTGGAGTGAGCGGTCGGGCACCGGGCCCAAACGCATGCCAGGCGACCCTTAGGCAGACACACAACGTGTCACCCGTGGCCCACGAACAGACGAGTCATAAACAAGAAAAGAAACAGAACCGCTGAGCTAAAGCTGCTAATGAAACAATAATTTAATACACGGACCCGCTCTCTCTCTCTCTCTCTCTCTCTCACACACACACACACACACACACACGCTTTAGCATGTACGCGCTTATTTATTTATTTTGAACCGCTTGGAAACTGCAGAAAGGACGTCAGCAGCTGAACTGAGAGAGACTTTGTAGGACTACAAGAGGTTGTGTGTGAGAGAGCGAGAGAGAGAGAGAGAGCGCGCGAGCGAGCGAGAGAGAGAGAGACTGGCAGAGCCGTGGCAGACATCAAGCCCTCATTTGCATATTCACGGCTCAATTTGCACTTGGCTATGCAAATGTATGCAAACATCATTTCAGAACATTTTCAGAAATAGAAACTGGAATGCAGAGCCGCTCCTGCGCCTTTTAAAATGCAGCCAAACAGAAAGGAAACCGAAACGGTGGGGGAAGTCGGGGGCTCGCGCATGGGTCGGGCGTTTCATCCGCGAGCGGCGCTTCGTCGATTCCGGTTGCTTCCAAGCGAGGTTAACGCACGTTTTTTTTTTTTTTGTTTTTTTTTTCTCAAACCGCCGCCGCCGCCGCTCCGCACGCTGCCTCAGCATTGCCCGGTCTGCCTCCGAGTCATTCAGAAAAATTCCAGGTTTAAAACAAAAGCCGATAAAGAGGAGCAGCTGAGGGTCCGGGCCTCCTCGGCGGGGTTCGTTCGTCTCGAACTCCTGTGATGCTCGCACAGATGCCGTTTCTCTGTTCAAAGGTTAAGCGACACCAGAAGTCCGTGTGCATCGAATCGCATTAAACGCAGAGAAAGGAAGCCCGACTTTTTAATATCAACATTTTATCAAGTTTGGCGCCTTCTTCACGCGAGCGTTGGCCGCTGCTGGGAGAAGAAGGCCGCTGCTGGGAGACCAGCGGCGTGCCGAGGTGAAACGCAGCATGGATGGTGTGCGATCATTGCACGAAATTGCAGTCGGGGCAGTAAATGGGTGGAATAAGGAAATAAACTCATGCAAAACATGGAACTGCTTGTATGTGTACGTGGGTTTGGCTCGCTCCCCTTTTTTTGTTTTCCATTTTGTTAAAAACCTTCGAAATGATTATATTAAGCACCCGCTTTATTTCTCGACACTGCGTCGCTCATTTAATGGAACGGTTATGCTATCGGGCCCTGCCGAGAAATCCTGTCTCTTACTATGGCTCTCGGTGTCTCAGCTCGACATACAAAACTTGGTTTGCCGGTTCGCGCCCATGGCACCGGTTTGAACTTTTGCGCCCAGCGGGGATTGGATTGGATGATTTCAGCCCTGGCGGTTGCGCGGCGTGACAGAGGATCCCCTGATTTCCCCGTCCGGCCGGCTACGCTCGGACCAGGTCTTTATTTTCTCATTGACGCCGGGTGAAACATATGCTTTTGATTCCAGTCCTCCGCTCTGCCACCCTGTTGCACAAACACTGCAGCGGCCGCTTGGAGAATCCTAAGAGGCTCGACAAGGGGAAGTTCTCAGGGTACGGATGTGTGCGTGTATGGTAAAAAAAAAAAAAAAAAAAGGCCTTTTTTTGCCAAAGCCGATTAATCGGGCGGGCACCGCACGGGCTGGGTAATCTCCTACCCTGGCACTACTGCGCTGGAGGCCTGAGCGGTGCCAGTTTTGGCCAGCTTCCATGTCGAGGGCTGAATACGCAACTTTAATACAAACCGTTGAATCCGACGCTGCTGTGCCACAACAGCACGGGATGCTGGCGAAATCGACGAGCGGCAAAAAGGTGCGCAGCGAGAGCGTGGCGGTTCTGGGCCGGTGTGCCGTTTGTGCTTGGAAGGCTGCACCCTGCGGTCGGCTTGTTAAGCCCAGTACGGCCATGTGCGGCACCGTGTTAATTTTACGATGCTAGGCAGCGCAATAAAATGTAGCCCAAGCGAATCGCTGATGGGGTGTGAATGCGGGCAAACCGCTGCAGCCTGTTGTGCTAATCGCTCAGCGGGGCCCTTGGCTCCTCTTCACCCCCACTCCTCGCTCAGTGATGCACAGGGTCATTCAAGGGGTAGGGCACACCTGAGCAGCAGCTGTGAGTGCTTAGTTCTGTTCCTTACGTGGAATCTGGACGTTGGGTTTGGAACCTAAGGCGAATGAGCTCAAAATGGGAAAGCGAGCCGAAATTGTACCCCCTTGAAATTGGTAGAGTTGCCAGATGTGCCTCGCGGTTTGCAGTGTTGGGCTAAGGCTTCGCTGCGACAGTGATTTCTGACGCTAAGTAATGGTGGTTTGAGCGAGTTGTTTGCCGTTGCTGCGAGGAAGGAATCCAGGTTTTCACCACTAAACCTGGAAGTGGACCAAAATGCGAAAAGAAATCTGAACCGAAATCCTCCCCCCCATTAGTCGAGTTACCGAACGCGGTTCGTTGTTTGCAGCCAAGACGGATCAGAACATCCGATGGGTGGAACAGTTACCAGGAGAGTCATTGAAGCTCCAAGCGCTTGAGGTCTGTGGGAGGTTTTGCCCTCGTTGTCCTGAGGTTGCTCTCAAGAGTCAGACCTCAATGCGGAACAACGTGCCAAGCAGAATTTTGAGCTGGAAATGAGAACTCGAGCTCCAGTTCAACATCTTTTACTATGTAAGTCACCTCCAGAAGTGATTGGTAGTTTACGGCGACAAGTGTGGGGGGTGGGAGACAGCGATCGTGCGAGAGATTCTCATCCTGACTGTTGGGTGTCTAAACTTTGCAGCAAAATGTCATAGTGCGGAATCGCAAAACTGCCTCCAAAGCCTTTTCTGTACTGTGACTTGTTCAAATGCCCTTTAATGGGTTTGCACTTCATAAATGGTTATAAGCCTCATTTAGAATAGAAAGGGGGGGCACTTTGAAGGCTCAGAAAAGGATTTCATTAAAATTCCAGGAGGGGGATGCGAAAAAAAAAAAAGGTTGCGGGTCAAAAATTGGCTGCTGCGTCTTTAAGATGGGTTTAAGTGATCAGAATTTCATGCAAGGTTGCCATTGGTGGTATAATGTTACGCTTTAAGAGTTGCCTAATGGTTGCCATGTGTGAGTGGCGGGGGGGTTCGAATTGGAGAGGCGGCGCCGGGATGGAGAGTGGGGGGAGTCGCTGTGCTGGGTGCTGGGGAGTGGAGTATTTTTCCCTTCAAAACCGAGTGCAGAGACCCCTGGGGTGGAGGGGGGGGGGGCTCAAAAAGGCCAACCATATGAGATTACTGCATAACTCAGAAATGTGCCGGTTGAGACAGTTTGTGTATTTAGGGAAGAACTTCAAATTTTCCACAGACAGTTTTTAAAAATTTATTTATTTATTTATTTATTTATTTATTTATTTTTTGTGCAAACCCCCCCACGGTATGACTTGGACTAATTGGTCCACTGCTGAAAAAGCCGTGTTGCATCAGTATGAGAATCTGCCTTTTGGTTCACCCTCACTCCCTTTACACACCTAGCAACACTTTGTGTATTTTCATACGCGAGGACAAACACGTATATTAATCACGTTTAACATAGAGACCCCTAAAAAATGGCTGTACTAAAAAAGTCAAACTATTGAACCCAGGCCCCCTTGGCAAGATGTCCATGTGCTATAGATGCGCCGGCTCTTAATACGCACTTAAACGTTTAAGGGAAATAAAAGCAACACTTTATGCTAAATGTATTTAATTCATTATTTATTCAAATCTGCACGTGATAAAGAATCGGTTTCAAAGTAGAACTTCATGCTTCACTGTTTCGGGTTTGCAATATTACGCTCTTGTACTTCAGGAATCCCTTGGCAAAATTGTCAATAATAATAATAATTTATCATTTGGAAACCTGAGATAATGTGAATAAAATGTTATCAAATGATGTTTAAGTACTCCTATCTGGACAATAATAATAAACTGTTATTTAAAAAATAAAAGTGTCATAAAAATTGCAATAAAAAAGCTGCATCACAAATTAAAATGTTAGTTTACTTGCATGTTTAAAGCTGTAGTATAGCAAATTCTCCCAAATGAATGTCTATAAAAGTGTTTGTCAAATGTTGCTTTTTAAAGGGTTTCAAGGTAGCTGACGTGAAACTGTTGTCGTGGTTGCAGCAAATTTATGGAAAGAAAAGCACACATATTTCATTTGCTTAAGTCACCTGATAAAGAACATGTCTGCCGTGTCTCTTGCATCAAATAAGTTGTGTCAATAACACATTAGATATTTCCTATGAGGGAAGGGAAACAATAACTGCGTATTACATCAAGCTGAGTGACATTCCCAATATAGCTCTCAAACCTGGATCACACACCCAGTTTCTATGGACTCAAGCAAAGTGTGTTAATGCAAACTGTTGTGTTGTTCAGCAGATACTTTTATTTAAAGCACAGGGTACCCTTATGTAATGAAGAGCTCTTTTTAGGAGAATTCGGATTGAAAACTAAATGTAATAGCCATCTCAAAATTTGTATAATGGGTTGTCAGCTCTCACGATAAAAAAAAAAAAAATTAAAAAAATGAAAAAAGACAAGTTTTCAAATGAAAACAAAAGCCTTGTTGATGCTGAGCCCCACATGAGGTCAGCAGCCTCTCCACCACCCACATGGGGTGGCCTCCTCTTTGCATCGCCGCTGTCTCATAGCAGCATGTCTGATGGCAAGAATTTTTTTAACTTTGTGTGAGCTGTAATAATAATGAATTGAGGAGCAAAAAAATGACCAAAACCTGCTGAAAAAGAGAAAAGGCAAAGGAAAACCTTAACTATCAGCTTAAAAACTGTTCAAACAATTACAAATGTTTTCATGATTTGATTCGTGATTCTTTTATTACAAATGATGAAGCTTTATTGTAAATAATATGAAAAGCGTAGCAGGGAATGGTTCTGAGCATTACAAGTAATTCCAAGAATTTCCTTTTTTTAAGTTGTGTTATAATGGAGAAATAATAATAATAATAATAATAATAATAATAATAAGAAGAAGAAGAAGAAGAAGAAGAAGAAGAAGAAAAAGAAGAAGAAGAATCAGTTTCTCAAACAATTCTGAAGCAATTTACAGTAAACATCAACATTAAAGTATTTATAAAAATAAAATTACAAACTATATCCAGTATTGATACTTGTTCAATATTTGTAAGCCTGTCCTTGAAGCATGGTTTTAAAGACAGGGTTACGCACAGTATGGATGCCAGTCCAAGGCAAGCAAAGCACACACATATTTTCACACACACATATACCTGCAAAGGGCAGCATAGAGTCACCAATTCAGTTTTAGTGTTGAACCTGTGACTCTAAATTGCTCTTTGCCATAAAAGAGATAATAATTTTAACATCAATTGCAAAGGAATGAGCAATAGGGGACAGAATGGAGTGCAAGAATGTGTTATGTATAATCCGTTTTGAATATGTGAGTCTTAAGCATGGAATTGCAATCTTGAGGTGCACAGAATCTTAAGTAACCAAAGTGCTGGCTGTAGTTATTGGTTTTGAGTTAGATTTTCTCAGTGTTTAAATGATAACTTTGAAATTTTGCGTGTCTGGTCAAAAAATTTGGCAAATATTATGTGAATAATTAAGAAATGCACTTGTTTTTTTCCATATAAATGAATGATGTTGAGTTGTTTTTGGAATTGTCTTGGAATTGCCATACGGGTTAGGCCCTGTGCACCTTGTTCGGACCACTCCAGGCTTTCAAACCAATATGATTCGGGTCCTAAGGCCATAGACAGTGTATCCAGGTCCTCCTGCTATGTGTTTCTGAAGGAGCTGGCACCCTTCTTTCTCAAGCCATTTCTTCCTCTTGCCTCTTATGTAGTGAAACCTGTGTGTCGTCGTCTCCCACAGATACCCATCAAAAAAAAAAAGCCCGCTCCTGTTTTATCTCCTATTAACAGCATCTTCGCAACATGCACTGCCCCTGTGTTACAAATCTCATTACTTTCATCCTTCGCTAAGGCCAGAGCCTCAGCAGACTGCCATAAGAACTGGACATTTCACTGGAAATAGAGAGAGAGAGAAAGAGTGAAAGCGAGAGCATGGTGGTCTTCCTAAAAGGGGTAAATGGACATTCATACACATGGAGACACATGGATATATAAATATGTGCACATGAATGCAAGACCCACACACACGCGCGCACACACACACACACACACACACACACACACACACACACACACATACACACGTGTACATCCTATGAAAACATACATGCAAATTTACCAAAGCTCCAAAACTGTTAATAAAAAGCTTAGTGAGATCCACCCCATAAATAAATGCATTAAAAATATCTGCACATCTATAAATCCAGTAACTTTAAAAAAAAAAAAAACCCAGTTACTCTGTAGGCTCTGCAAATCTAAAATGACAAATTCTGAAAATGATGTGCTGAAGAACTACAGACTGTCTGAGAGAGCTTCTCTGTGATAGGGTTGATGCTCTCAGATAGTCAAATCTAGCCTGTGCTGGTGCACTGGTGTGTGCGTGCGGGGCCTGTAGTCATTCAGCTGTGTGAGGTTACTTTGAGGGATGTTTAGCCTCCGTGGCTCCCATCTCCACAGTCGCTCCTTCAGACAGCTCATGCGACAGCCCCCTCCCCTTCCATCAGGATCTGTTGTGTTACCAATGGGTTGGGAGTTGTGGTGGGGTGGGTGCACTGCCTCCCTGACCCCAGCGACCCTTCATGCATTCCTCCCTATCATGATTGGCAGGCAGCAAACATACCCCTTGCAGGTGACTGGCAGCTGGGCACTGCTCTTGGCCCTTCCCACAATGCCCCGGACCCGCCCCGTCAATAGAGGCGATGTCGGCCGCATTGTCGGAATAAGCAGCCACCTCTGACCTGACGAAAACCCGCTTTCACGGGAACCACTGCGGACTTCGGCAGTCTATTGAACTATGTTAAATATGTATATTCCTTTTATCTCCCTTCTTCTGTCAGCGGTGGAATCCTACGTGTCCGGGGTAACTTTTCCATTCAACTTTCACACAATGTCTCATTAGCATGCACTTGACTATTTTTTCTTTTTCTTTTTGTTTTTCTTTTTCTTTTTTGTTCTGCACATCTCACCAGCTTTGCGGACTGATTATCTGTGCTGCTGTGTGTGAGAGCCGGGTGTGTATCTTTGTGAAACACACCACTATTGTCACTCTATCTGTGACCGCTTTTAGTGGGAATGTTCAACCTCCACCAATGCTGCATGCCTTCGACCATCACCTAGAGAGTCACTACCATGGTAGCGGATGCAGTGGTGAAATCCTGGTTTTGCTTCAGTGTACAAAAAGCACATTTTTTCCACATCGGTGACCAAATTTGAGCAGGAGATAGCACAAATCCGAACCTTGACTTGTAACCTCAAGGTTTCGAGTTTAGTCTTCACTGCTGTAGTACTCAGGAGGAAGTTTCTCATCCTAAAACATTTTATTTAAAGTACCCAACTATTTCAACCACTCTGGAAAGAAGCTTGAGCTAAGCAGCAAAGCAAGGAACAGATCAAGAGTCGTCTTAAGTAAGCCTCGTCTTAGGTAGGTGAGCCTAAGGCAGCAGAGAGATGGATCGCCGCTTCATTTTCCTGCCAAAAAGAACATTTTGCACCCGAGATGGATGGTGTGTCCCAGCAACCAGAGCAGAGCTACGTAGCAGTGACTTTGCCCATAGCGGTAAGTTTGGTCCAGCCATGTCATCGTACGACCTCAACAGGTCTTACCAAAGTAACCACAGTTAAACATAGCCCAAGTTATTAGTTTACGTGACAACCAGCACGTGACCCAGCATGCTCCAGGGATTCTGTAGGAATGCCTCTTGAGGTGAGTGCTTCTGATGCGGGGTTTTCAGTTTCGGTCTTGTCACCCGCACTTTCTTGTACGGCGTTGTAGCATCATGGGAATGCCTACAGGAACATCCTCAAGCAGCCCTCTGCACATTCAAGCCATTCTCCTCCCTTCTGCCTTTATTCCCTTTGTTCCCCCTACCTTTTGTTCTTGTGCATTATTTATTTCTTCCTGTTATTATTCCTTTCCGGGCACTGCCCTCTATGGGCCTGCGATGGCCCCTTCCCAAGAAGCCGGAGAAAAGACCACTACTGCCTTCATTAGCAACTGTTCCAATGCCCATTGTTGGCTAGCCAGTGTCCTGTAGATTTGGTACAGGGGCCTGCAGGAAAAAAAAAAAACTGGGTGGGGGGGGTGTTCTAGGGATGCAAGGGGTTGGGGGGGGTGACTGAATGAAATTAAATAAGAAAAAAAACTTTTCACAACATAAGAAAAAGCCCATTCCAGACTACTATTTCCTCCTTTTTTTGTGATCACATGACCGCAATTCTCACGCATTTCTGGTTGTGTTAGATAGAGAGGAGAGCATGAGAAGAGGAGGGAGGCGGACTCGGGGTGGGTGATCGGGGGGTGCACGGAGACGTGGAGGAAGACAGCGAGACGGGGAGGGGAGACGCAATCGCTAGAATTCAAAATGTTCACTTGAAGTTTAATGTACCCTTGGATTTATGTGGAAGCTTCGTTTTGGTTTCATTCACGTTCTCTCTCTCTCTCTCTCGCTTTCTCTCGCTCACTCTCACTGTACAGGATGCGCTCAAGAACGAAAAAAGCCAAAATTCCCCCTTGAGAGTGACTGTGGCTTCTCTCACCCCAATCCGTCAGGCATTACCGTGCCGAGTTCCTCTTTCGTTCACAGGTTCACAGGGAGCAATTAAACATGGTGTAGGTAAGGGCACATTTCCCCCATTCTCCATTCCTTTTCATTCCTTTCTCTCCACTGTTTCACACTGAAAATATGCCAAAATTTAAATGTATATTATAAACACACCACATCAATTAACTGTTATTTTTATTCACACACGTTCACTCCTGTTAACCACTTGTTAGGGTTGAGTTGGTCTGCAGTTTATTTTGGAATCATCGGGCACTGGGATACAAACAAACCACCATATGAGAATCTTTTCCTCTGCAGGGTGGTCTCTCTCTCTCTCCCACACACACACACACACACACACACACAAAATGCAGGTACATTACAATGACCAATTAACGTACAATATATTTATATAGACTGTGGGAGGAAACCCATACAGACATGAGGAGAACATATAAACTTCCTCTGGATTCAAACTCACACCCAGCCAGTCCAGGTGCTGTAAGACAGCAGTACTATTTACTGAGCCAAAATGCTGCCCCTATTATTATTATTATTATTATTATTATTATTATTATTATTATTATTATTATTACTGCGAATAATAATACTAAGAAGAAGAAGAAGATATTATGTTGTGCAACAGTTGCAATGAAATACAAATGGAGAAGAAACTCTGACTTCTGCATGAGAAAATCTTGACTTTTTTAGAGCCATCAATAATGCCAGAAATTATCGCCTTTCAATAAAAACTCAGCCAGTACCGCCTATCTATGAATACTCATGCATGACCATACAGTTAAAGACACAAACAAAGTTAGCACCAACACTTAGCCTTTATAGAGATAAATTACTGCTGCGCTTTAAAAAATAATGGAGGCCATCGCTTGAGAAGAACCCACTGTTCTCCCAGCATTGTGAACTGGTTGCCGCTCTGCATTTCCCTGTGTTTGCAGACAGTAAGCCTCCACTGTACTTATCCCAGCATGGAATTAGTTAATCCCCTCTTAACAACAGACATCCCCCCCAGTGGAAAACGCTGATGGGCTTCACAGTATGCTGGTGGCATTTTAAAGCAGGTAGCCCAGCATCCTGCTGGAAACCTCCTCTGCAGTCCTACAACATGTCAGTCTGCTCTACTTCATGTGAAAAAATAATCCACTGAAGACCGAAGCAGTGAAAATAGGGGGCATTTTTACAGAAATTATTCTTCAGCTGTGCAGCTGCAATGTCAATATTCTTCAATGCACCATCTGAAAAAACTGTGCATTTGGTGTCAGTGTTGTGTTCGGTGGGAACCGAGACCAGATTTCATTAACAATGAGTTATTGCAGTTGCTGATGGTCTGCCAAAAATGTTCCTGCGCTCTCGGTCACGGGCGATTCTGTTTTTGCAACATATGTTTTTTTTTTTTTAATCAATTTAGAGCAACCCATCGATCTGTAACACTTGTCTTTGGACTGTGAGAGGAAACCAGAGCGCCCGTAGCAACGCTTCCCGACAGCATGACGACGGCCGTGTTTTCCCCCGCTTCTCTTTCTGAACATGGCCGCCCGCTCCGTACAAATCTCCCGCGCTCGTGTTAAAGCGGCGTGCGAGCTGAACGGTGTCTCCCGTCCGCTGGGGTCATTTTGAAAATGACGGAAAAATATGATCCCGGTTCGGCGGAAAGAAGACTGCCTTACATATTGAAAAACAGAGGATAGCGGCGTGACGGACCCATTCCTCACATTCCCTCCTACCTCCACCGCCCCCCACCCCCCTCCTTGCTACATGGCAGGCAGTCCGAGTGGATTCTGCACATCTCCTCCAGATAATTTTTGTTTTAATAGAATCGCTTAAAACAATTAATTACTCGCGCTTTTTTTCCCTGCTGCAGTAGGGGAGATACGGGCGGTAATAAAAAGGCATTTATTTGAAGGTTTCTGGAGGCCTGTTGGTTATTAACATGTAAATTAAATCATCACAGCTGTTCCATTTTCAATCAGGCGGAGTGGAAGAGCCGCGCGATGGTGGACCCGGCGTTCTGATTTTATTACTGGCACCTTCATTAGGAGGCCGCACCCCCCGCCCCCATAACACACCGCCACCCCTACAGTCCTACCTGCAGCCCATGCGGCCCTCATTTATTCGTTACTCCTTTTATTTATTTGGTTTTTCCTTTTGTTTGGCGGGTGGTGGTGGGGGGGGATGGAATCTCAGCACGTTGTGAAAGACAATAAAAGAGTATCAGATGAAGAAGACGGGGAAATGATGGCGATGAAAGAAGTTTAACATTCGTTCTCCGTGGGGACAAATGGGAAACTTTCTGGTCTGCTGTAGTCCTGCTGGAAATTGATGTCAATGCAGCGCTGAACACTGTTGCACTTCAAGAAGGTTCAGGTGCAAAGAGCTGAGCTAGACCGGGGGTCTTCTTCTTGAGCTTTGAATGGAGAGAGGAATATGGGGGTCCGTTGAAGTGTCATGTGTGAAAGACCCCCCAATTCTTTCTACCTACCCTTGCCGACAGGGCTATGCCACCTAAATCCTCAACGCAGCCGACAAACCATAGAACCGCGATTCCGTTTCTCCGTCCCACCAACCTAGTGGTAAGCGAGTTACAGGCAACAATTAATTTAGCCAAAATGCTTCGCGATTAAATCCCGATCGAGTGGTTGAGCATTAATGTCTGACCCTGGGTAACTTTTCTCTCTTTATATTACGGAAAACATTTGCCGAACCAGTGGCCACCCCCTCCTCAGCCATCGACCCCAAATAAGAAGGATGGTATCTGGGGAAATGGTTCTGCTAGCAAAAGCCCGAGAGCTGGCACAGGGCGGAAAGCAGACCTTTTCCACTGTGCGTCGCTAAGGTTCACTGGCGGGGATCCGGTTCCAAAAGCCTCAGAGGGAAGCAAGAGAGAGGTCACCAAATCAAATAAATTATGCAGAATCTCCCTGCAGTGTTTCTCCTTCACAATTTTCCTCACCATGTGCACATGTACGTAAAAGAGCAAGAACAAGACTGTGGAACAAGAGCCCTGAAATGATTTTTTCAGCTCCATCCATCCATCCATCCATTTTTGCTAACCACGTAATCCTGGGCAGGACTTGGAGGTCCAGAGCTTATCCTGCAGTCACTGAGAACTTGGTTATGAAACTATAGTATAAAAGCAGCATTTTTATTTTAATAGTTAGAACAGCATTTTCATTCAGCTATGTGGCAGGTTTTTTTTTGCTGACAAATTTAGGTTAAGAACTTTCCTCCAGAGTCCTGCTGCAAAGCCCCTCCTGGGACGTCCTATTTTGCATCATCTAACTGCATTTGTGGGATCCAGGTTATATAAGAAAAAGCTGATGTATTTGTACGAAGTAGCAATGGTTCCCTTCTAATAAAAAACATTAATAGCTACGTAGTGAGTGGGAATTTTTATGTCTGAGACCTTCTCATCAATGTCCTCACCATGTTTGCTATAATTTTATGATTTCTTACTGTGAGAACACAGCTAGTTTGGAAATGCTCTGTCCTGGTGTGATCAGTCTGTAAGACCACAAAAACCAGACCCACACAGCACCCTCACACATGCGGCTTTGATCAGAACCTCAGCACTGGCCTCCAGTCAAAAATTGCCCAGATCACTGAAGGAATTGAGAGAATTTGTTCTCTCCAGTTAAACTCAAGAAAAGACCAGAAGGCATAAACTGCATCTTTTTTAACTGCCAAGCCCGGCGTGTAAAATTCCTAGCTGTGGAGCATGAATTGTGTCCCTAAAGGTACCAGCACACAAAGGCAGATCCAGGATCAGACGAACCTTTTGCAGCACAGAAGTATAAAGCTCAATTCCTTCAGATGTGATTCTTGATTTTGAGTTTTCACTGTGAAACAGTGGATGAACAATAGCATGTGTCCGTACCACAACAAAAAAGACATCACAACAATTCTTCCCCATCTTAAGACGGAATGTCAACGTGTCAGAAGTCTTTAAAACCAAATCAAACATGACATAAATAATGGATAAGTGGAGGGTTTCTTTACACTTTAGCAAGTTCTTTCACTTTCAGCGACCATTTATACATGCCATGTGGGCAGAAAGCACTGCAGGTGAAGAACTGCTGCAGCTAAACTGTGGACTTTTCTGTGCAAAAATGCAGCAATAGAAGATGAATACACATAAAGGAGTTTAATCCATCCTTCCATTCATCATCAGCTGATTCTTTGTCACCTTCATTATCCTGGTTGGCGTTATGGCGGTTTAAATTCTGAACAAAATGTTGGAAACCGGGAAACGTGGAATACCACTCTCGTACTATAGATAAGTGAATGAACTAAAGGAAAACATGCTTATTTAAATGGCTGTATGCCATTTTGGTAAACAAAAGTGCCAAGTAATGCAATAACTGCAGTTATAATTGGGAACTGGAGAGAGCCATTGAGTCATGTCTGACTTCTGGATGACCACTGGCACGGTTTCCAAGGCAAGGAGGAACGAAATGGTTTGCTATTGCCTTCTTCCGCCATTTTTTTTTCCTTAAAGGGGTGCAACAAAAGAACCTCGAAACTCCTCATCCGTCCCTGAGACGGGCTTGAACGCCACGTCAGGCAAGAACCCCTGGAGCTGTGACGCACCAGCTTAACCCCACCGCGCTACCCAAATTGTAGCAATAAAGGTCCCTAAAAAGACTGAATTAACCAGGGCAAGAAGTCAAAGCAGCAGCTAGGGATAATATACCACGATTCTACTGCAAAATAGAGGAACGACCCTTCCCTCTAGCCTCTTTTGTGTGGCAGGACTGTGGCATCAGGTGTGAATTAAGGGGATGTTTCTGGGACACAGCTAAGGGGCATTGGCATCACTTGGCAGGTGGACGGCCAAGATTGCGGTGGCGGCAACGGACGAGGAAGAGACGCAGGCAAAATGAAGAAGAAGGGAACGAGAGTGAGAGGAACAGAACAGGAAGGCGAGAAATCTTGGACTGGAGTGCAGGGAGGGAGAGAGGGGCTTAATTAATTGAAACAGAAAGGGTTGGGAATAAAAGTGGGAAAGAAGAAGAGAAAGATGCAGCCAGCTAGCCAGAGAGCGGGATGCTCGGGGGAAGTGAAACAAAGGAAGGAAGGTTGAGACTCAAGGAGAAATGAAAGACACCTCAACAGTTACTTGTAAAGCATTAATGTTGAAACCATGGAATTGCCACTGGAACATAGGCAGACAGAGGGAAAACTCTGCTCCATCTATCCAGAAAAAGACAACTGCGCAACACCATTTGAGGAAATTGTCATGCCTGGTAAAGCACTGCTGACATAACAGTTAAAAAACACTGCATCTGTGTGTGACGGATGTTTCTAAAGTTTAAATAATCTCAGTGACAGTGGAAGGAAAACTGGACATACAAATACAGTAAAACCAAATAAAGGAAATGGGCATACAGTATATTAACGTTTCCAAACATAAAAAAGTTAATTTTGTCCCTTTGCGTACCTAACTCACACTTTTTGCTTTTTTTTTGTGTAACTTCACAGTACTACTTTCTACATAACTCACTCTTTCTTAGCTAGCTGGCAAAAACAGGCCCAGCATTTGCCTGGTTTCTATGTGTATCTGTCAGGCAGACACGGATTTTGTCAGTTTGGGATGTTTGATGACTTAAGTGTGCTGACATTTTGACCTCTGGTCTGAGATGGATGATTTGTGGCTAAGTTGTATATTAACATCAAGCACACAGGTCTACATCAAACTTGATTTAAAAGTCCTTTGGAACACATACATTTTATGCTGGGAACAAAATAACTGACAGCATTAATACTCTTTTAACAGCTTTTTAAACATCACTACTAGACATTATATTTGTTGCAGCATTGATAATTCATTCTCTATACACTGTCAAAGTATTCTGAATTTTATTTCTGCGGGTTCTTAAGAGGTGTGGGCAAGCGGTGGTTTTCCCAGTAAAGCTAGAAAAGGAGAATTTTTAAACTTTAAGATTTCGCATGTAAAACATGCAGGCCCTTCGCTAGGTATACTTGCTTGAGTCCCAATAGCTTTAATAGGAATTAATGAGATCAAAAATTAATCAAATAAAATTAAAGTTGCATCGTGCTAAATGCAAACTTTTAAAAAATTAAATACCGCTTCGCCTAAAAATTCCCAGCGAAAGTGTGCGAGCTGTAAATGAATTCACCGCGATACATGGAATTATAAATGTAGACAATGCTGATCATATATTTGCGTGTTATTTGAATGCGATATTATTCAAATGTACAGAAAATAAACGCATGCTGTGATTATGAAAAATTGCCTTCATTATTACTTGCGTGTGCATATTTCTGGCCTAAGCCGAGAAGGGATGGGACCAGACTCAAGGGCAGGAGGATGGGAAGGACTTCTTGCTGGGGAGAGCTGACGAACTCAATGGGGAAAAAGGGATGACAATTTCAGATAAATCGATAAGCGCAGTTTTATTAAAAGCAGGGTGCGAACAAATATATATTTAATACCGATCGGGCCCGTAAAGGATCTGACGCTCAGATAAAGATTTTGCTGCACTTTCTCCGGCCCGTGCGTTTAAGTTGTAACCGCGGCGACGCCGTTTGCCGGAAGACCTTCGACTGCACGGGCTGTTCAGACGGCTCACTTAGCCTGCACTTCTCCGCCACGCTGGCGCTGCCGCCACTGCTCGACAAAAACAATGCGCGAACCCCGAAAAGACCTCATCTCCCTAATTTGCAAATTAATCGTGTTAAATTTGCATATATTTAAATGAGGATTTAGGGGCTTTAAAGCCTATTTAATTATTTCCACCGAATTCAGGACTCTGATCCTTCAGCAACAGAGGCGGCTGATACGTGTAACATTAATAGACTATGGTAATGGCGGCTAATACGGATACGCAGATTTCCCCAATTTAGCAAATCGATTTTTTTTTCTCTTTCTGGCTCTTCGGGAGGGGCAGAAAACAAGCAAATAAAGTGTGTTTGTTCAGTTCCCATAATGCAATTCAGGACACGCGGAATACCAGCAGCGGAAAAACTTTCTCGATCAGGCCTGGGATGTAAATGCGCAAAAGCGGCCCGACGACGGCGCCGAGGCTGCCAGTTAGCTGACGTCCCCCAGAGATATATTTCAAAATATACATATACATATCCGCGTGCGTATATGAGCATAGGAAATCGTGTAATCCCAGCATGCCATTTTGAGGCGTTCTGATTTATTGAACAGGGTTAAGCAAGGTTCCCCCCAATAAAGTCCTCTAATTAAAAATGAATTGCTCTCCGTCTCCTCCCCGAAGATGCCGATTATTGATTGCCGGCGGACCAGAAGCGAGCTCAGACGATCTGAGAATCGGCAGCGTGCCGGGGAAAAAGCGCATGGACGCGAGGCTCGGCGCGGCAGCGAAAGGCCGAGGCTCGCAAGGACTCCCGGGTCTTTGGGTTCCTCTCGATTCCGTCGCTCAAGTGATTAATTAAAGTCATCATTTGAATGGAGAGCAACCTGCTTTATCGAGTGTGAATAATTTGCCAGTTGGGCCTCCTTCCAGTCGGCGGACGGTTTCAAACCCGTGTAGTGAATGAGTTAACCCCGTGTCAAAAGGTGGGTCAAGGGAGATGAGGGCAAGCTGCCTTTTCAGTGGCCGCTACTACCTAATGGTGTCGCTTAGCAGTCGAAGGACATGGGTTCAAGTCCTGCTCCGGATGCGGTACCCTTGAGCGGGGTACTTGCCCGGTAAAAGCCGAGTTTACGGCCCCAACGTTGTAAGTCACCTTGGACAAGCAGCGAAAGTCAAATGAATGATCTCGGTTTCGAGAGCGAATTTTTTTTAACACTTGCCTTTGAGGCAGCTAAATTCTTTCACAAGACCCTTTTTCAAAGGTCCAGGCCCCTTTCTGCAGCGTGACCCTGCACTTTTACCACACCAAAGCAGTAAACTGCAGCCCCCCTTCGCATTCTTCTTGCTCCCGCGCAGGCCTTTCCTCGCACGCGGACCTCGACCCGCCTCCGCCCCGCTCGGCCCGCCCTCTCGCTAAACCCTTTCCGTGAGCATCCGTGCCGGCACGGCTCCCCTGCCCCTACGCGTTTCGCCGTTCCGCGTTTCCCACCCTTCTCTCTCCCACATCAGCGTACATCACGTCAGCTTGCCTACAGCCTCTGCAAAAATGTAAATGCGGTAATGTCACATGGCTATTAATAGCTTCCCGTCTTTCTCCCTCTCCCTTCATTTCTCACACTCCCTTCCTATCTCCTTGCCTCCTTTTCATGCACGTGCGAAACAGGACAAAGGGAAAATCAATGCTGCTGTAGTCTGCCGAGGCTGCGGTGGTCTTTATATCCTCCATTAAGCCCCAGCCCTCCACCCTTCCACCCCACCCTGTGTAAACCCCACCCCTTTCCCTGGGAGACAGCGAAGGCACACAAGCGCTCGCACCCCCCCCCACAGTCCCCCGTGTCACATGCAACATTGATTGTCTGTTATATTGCATTTATTAAAGAGTGATAACTTGTAATAATTGGATGTTAAATTAAAGAACTCTTTCCCGGTTATTGCCGTCTCAATTATAATTGTCATTGGGTGGCAGTTATGATGATGTATGAGGGGTGGTGTTTTGCGTAGCGGAGCGTGACCCTGGTGAGTAATGCTCCTCCAGCGCCTCCTGATGCATCGCTCTGCTCCTTGCGGTGCTGATTGGAATATTAAGTGGACCGCAGGGTAGAGTAGCTGATGGGGGGCCAGAGGCGGAAGAGGCAGCAGAAGTTGGGCGTGCGTGCTGAGGATTGATCCCGCGCCTGTCTGTCAAAGGCCCTTTGGGCCGAGCGTGTTGTTCGGGGTTGCGAGGGCAGTTCCCCTCTTGGATACCTGAAGCAGAACTATGAAGCGTTTAGCCACTCTGGTGCCTGCTGGTTTATCCCATGCTGTAAACGGGAGGTTCAGAAGGCGGTCAAAATATTAAAAATGTTGCGCCGCTTTGGCAGCATCAGGATCCCCATACAAGAACGTGCCACTGTTAATAAGCACTTGAGCGCTGCCTTGCAGGACTTCTGCAGGTTTTTACGAAAAAAGGTGCTTCCCATGTGTTAAAATTTTAAACTTAATTTTGATCCTATAAAAAGAATGCCTGTAAGTCATATTAGAACCATTCTTTTTTTTTTTTTTTTGCTGCGGGGTCTAAACATCCGCCAAATTAAAAAAGCCCTTGTGCACACGTTCAAGTCGGCCTTTTGTGTTCCGGGTCAAGCGAGTCAGCTGTCGCTCCGAGAACCGAGTAGCTGTGTCGGTGGTTAAGGTGAGGAGGAGAGGGCCAAAGGCACCACAGCCACGCTTGCTCGGTGGGTAAGGGCAGGACAGGACAATGCGGAAGGGTGGGGGGGGGGTCGTGGGAGCAGTTTGGGAGTGAGGTCGACACCTGATCCTGGTAAACAATTACAGGACGCAGCGGGTGGCATGCAGGAGCAGGAGAGAATGACAGGAGCTCATAGCTGCTTCTCCTGTGCCCCCCGTGTTGTAGTTGGTGACGGCACCTCACTGGGGAGCTCGCATCCTCCGGGGCAGAAATGCACACTGACAAGGACACAGTGGCACCTTCACACACACACAAATGCATGCATACTGCAAACACGTTCAGTACAGCTGAGCAGTAAAGTCCTCAAAGATCACAGCAGTCGCCAGAATACAAACCACCAGCACGCACACACCAGGGTTTGCATCTACAGCCACACACACACACACAGAGAACGGACACAGGTACGCACACAAAGGAACGCTCCAAGCAGACTGGGACATTTAAACAAATTCCCCTGGAGTCGTGTTTTTTGGAGAACGAACAAACACCGATATAAATAGATTCGTAAAATGATAACAAATAGTGCGCGAGTCTTCTCCTGCGCCCGATGCTGAGGTCTCGTGGGGCTCGGGAGACAAACAACTCTGCCAGCCTCCAGCGCAACCCGCCCTACAGTAAACACTGGCTCCAACCTATTCTCATCAGGCTAATGTATGAATAAGATTACCATTTCCAAGAGGCTCATTTTTCCTGCTCATTAACAGACACATGATGGCCTGATAATCACAGGACTTAGGAGGGGGAAGAAAGTTTTGCGTTTCTGCCGTACTCGTGGGTGTTATTGTGCGAGCGGATGTGCATCTGCACGTGCGCCTTTGAGCGTGTGGGAGGGACCGCCTCTGCGTCGCTACTGCATTTTATGCATTTGCTTCTGTCGTTCTGTGGCATGCGAGTGGGCGCGTGCCTCCGCGTGTGTATTTCTGCACGCGTGTGCGAGGCTGACATCGCCCAGGTCTTCTTTGACCTGTAGGTTATGTCCATCGATCCAAAAAAATATCACTTGACCAAATTTAGAGCGACGACATCATCTGCTTTGTAGCGTTACCGCAGGGCCCGAGCTGGCCGTTTCCCTCCAAACGCTGCATCTCCAACATTGTCCATCTTGCGTATCCTTAGGTGCGAAGCCCGCAACCTCGGAATCCACGGTAACCTCGCGGCCTGCCTCTCGGATGGGTCCCGTCAGTCCGATCATCTGTGCCCTTAAGCATTATGCAGTCGTACCGGCTAAGTGGGTGTGGGCCTAAATGTATGTAGTTGAGGGAGTTCTCCTCAAGGCGTCCAAAAAACCGGAGGGTCGAGCTTCAGGATGGGGAAGCAGAGAGACGACCTGGCGAACACGTGCAGCGGCTTGTGGTAAATTTTACACACATACGTATATTTTTGATCCCCCTTCCTCTTCCTGCTCCAGCTCCCGGGCTGCCAGCTTGTGCCAGTCTCAAGGGAGACCAAAGATGACAAAGACAACAAACACCAAGCATGGTGATATCGCTGTGACCTGGGGACCAACTACTCCTCAAGGATTCCTCGTACTTTCCCACGCCGTTCCTACAGCACTGTTGGTGCAAAGTTTGAACGAAACAGCTAGCTGTTAACTTTTTTGGCACTAACTGCTGTATTTACTTTATTTCCATGGCCCATGGGTAAAACTTGGATGCTTGAATAATGGGGAAAAAAAAGGGTCAGATGAGTCTATTTGTCTTTTTTGCTACATTTGAACGCTTGGCAGTAGCCAAAAATTGTCTTCAGCCCACACTGTCTGATCAGTCTCCATCACCACATTGGTAGAAATTAAACAGTTGTCTTGTAGGAGTTATTGGGTCTGTTGATAGCTTCCCGTTTTAGGGAACAGGTGCATCCGACGGTCCAAGCAAGGGTTTCTTTTTTCCCAACGAATGCGTTGCTGCTGAAGCAGGAACTGAACACTACGATGATGAGTTATTTCGGAAACGGAGGCATGCAGTCAAATGCTTTCTGTATCTTCCCCGTTCCGTATCTACGCATCGCTGAGCATTTATGGGGAGATCAGAAGTGCAGAATCCGAAGTGGATTTCTCCCTCCATCTTTAATCATTGAGGAATGGTCCAGTGTTTTGCTACACATAGGGAGGTTTAAGGGCAGGCTTGAGGAGAAAAGCCTTCGCGAGATTCCTTCATGTCAGAAAACCACTGAGATGGAGAGATAGATGTGTGCATCTGCTCCCACCACAACGGTAGCCAAAGCTGTCGGAGAAGCGCCTGCGCTTGGGTGCTCCGAACTGGCATGCCTGCAGCTGAGCAGTCAAGCCTCCCCTCCCACAGCTCTCCCCGCTCCACGCAAACCTTCCCTTCAGCCTCCTCCTCATCTTCTGCCCATAAAATTAATAAATATAAATAGACAAATAAACAAACATCGGCGCTTGTCAGCTTGGACTCGGTGAGCAAGCCCACGTCCATCTTATCTCTGCTGTGTATCCAGCAGCAGATAATGAGACAGGGTGGATGCGGGTGAAGCTCGTGGGCTCTTTTCCTTCCCAGTTTCTGCACAGTTTATCTTTTAAACTTTCTGTCCTTCATCTTTCAGGTGGGTCTCCAGTTCTTTGAGGTCATCATTGTGTTCCTGTATGATCAACCGCTTCCACGCGTCTGTCGCGGGACACCTGTCTGTTTCCCTAGCTCGTGTCGGCCATGGACGCGGTGCCACATGGAGGCTCCCAGAGGACGGACCACATTTCTGACACAAGATGAAATGAAACGAAATGTTTGATAACAGAAGAAAGCTCACACAGCTTTGATACTTTAGACCAGGTACCTTCTTGATCAAAAGTATTCAGACTGAATGAGATGCTAAAGGTAACTAATTTTATATGTGTGTGTAAAGTAATACATACCAGGCATAATGTGATCGGTGATTTGTTTGTTAGACGTCTACCTTTGAAGAAACGGTGACTTCGAGCATCAGTTGCTGCTTGCTTATGCACATCCCACGATGCTCATGAACGGCGCAAAGATTGGCGGTTACATGGAGGCCTTAAAATCATGAAAGGGGGTTTGGTTGCAATGCCCACTAGAATCAGCGCCAAAGGAATACAAGTTTTTTGTTTCCCCTGAAATTCACAATTTAGCCCATCGTTCAAGGCCGCAAAATCCCTGTCTTTCGTTGTGTGAGACAGAAATGCACTTCCCATAAAAAAGCCAAAGGTTCAACATCTTATTTCCCTTGATGTAGATGTTACTGTTTTCTCTACACCTCCTCCAGCTGCAGTCAAACCACTGAGAAATGAATTGTGAGTCAATTATGGTTCTGTACCAGAAGCAAAGAGCTACATTTTTTTGCTGTGGTTGCCACGACATGCCGAATGCCGCGTCATCTTAGTGGGAGCCAAGTGCTCGTGAATCTTTTCTCAAAACCTCTCAAGTTCACCTCTAGAACTGACCGCTTTACCGAGGCTGTTTCATCGTACAGCCCAAAAATGAGCTTCGGTCTTCCCCTGGCCGAGTTCATGCCGTTACGTGCGGCCATATTTTCCGTTTCAGCTGTGTTATTTTGTCCGCATTCTTTCTTGCCGATTGGAAATTGCTTAAAATTATTTTGAAGCTGAGGCTGAGACTCCAGCAGTGGCTCAGATGCACCAGTTTAAGCAGCTAGAAGCTTGACATCAATAGCAACCGGCAATAGTGATCTTTTTGCCATAGCAATAAAATCGCTCGTACGGTTTTTCCTACTTTGCTGTACAGCAGCTGCACTCGTGTGCTTGCATCCCAGAGTCACGAAGAAGGTGGCTGAGGTTCCTCACGCAATGAGAAAGAGGGAAACTCAAGGGGGACACAAAACAAAATGTATTTCCCACTGGGACCGCTAATGAAAAGGTCTCGGCAAAGCTAAGCTGTAAAAGGTGTTTGAACCCGCCAGGCTTTTGGGAAAAAAAAAAAGTTTTGAAAGTACTGACAGCATAAGGCATCAAACAAAGCACAGGGATATATTATACATTTTCTTTCTTATATCACAGTAATTCTGACAATATTCTGATAAACAACGGTGAAAACAGATCGTGCGGCAAAGTACCGCACGTCAACCTGCAGCCAATTCAAAAATAAGAAATAAGAGCTACCGGAGAGCTATATACAAAATAATAAACCATCATGGGTTTATCTGCGTGATTCCATTGGTAATGGGCTGGTGGATTGCATTTTCATTTCTGAGGTAAGCGCACGCATCCCCCCACAAAGTGACGCGTGCAATGATTTTTTTGTTTTCCCATTTAATAAAGCATCCCTCCTCTTGTCTCCAGGTGCACATATGAGCTGATCATTGGTAAGAGATTGGTATTCACATGGGCCTGTCTGTCTGGGAAAAAAAATAATAATAACTGAATATGCATCTGAAATACGGCTGGATGCTGTCTGCTGGGTAAAACCAGTTTCTTGTATTATTCATGATGCTTTATTAGTTCACTTATTCAGTCGTGCTGTTTTCTTGATCCATTTTCCTCCCGCTGGTCAAAGCCTTTTCTAGTCAACCATTTCTCAGTGATTGGCAGCAGTTAACCGTCAATCGGTGACTCTGTGTTCTAACCGTTTTTACCTTTTTTTGCTTAAATGTCCGCATGGGCATCGCCTGATCGTCTCAAATCAGCAAACTGGTCTCTTTAAAAATATCTTGGGACCTCGAGTTTATGATAGCATAAACACCGCTTGTGTAGAGAGGGCACCGTTTTCTGCAGTTGGTGGCTCCATGAAGTGTGTGTGTGTGTGTGTGTGTGTGTGTGTGTGTGTGTGTGTGGGGTAGAGTTAAGCAGTCCAGTGAAAAGAGCTGCTGGCTCACCAGGTGCTGGCCTGCGGTTTTTGGATCTGAGATGGAATCTGTCACTCTGTGTGGAGTTTGGACGTTTTCCCCATGATCCCACAGTCCGAAGACGTGTGTGAAAGCAGGCAAGAGCAAACCACTTCCCCATGCTGCCCTGCTACGAACGCAAGTTGGTAGAACCGGAATTGATGCTGATGCTACTCCATCTCCAGGCACGGTGAGTGCAGGAGAAGATTTAAAGATTTAAAGCACTGTTGCAAACATTTTACATCTCGTCTCTCCCTTTTTGGCTTTTCGGGATGGTATAGATCAGTGGGGCCTACAGAGAACTTTCAGGCAGGGCCATCAATGCCCAACTGGATTTCAATACAAAATCATTTAGCAGATAATAAGGCAAAGTTACACCTGCCCTCCCCACCCCTAGTCCACCTCAACCTCTTCAGAAACAGGAAAGAGGTATGCCACAAACAAGCTTTACAAGACAGAGCTTACCTCTAACCTGCGCCAGGTGTCAGGGAGGCCTCATGATGTAAACTCTGGTTTCATTTTGTTGCAACTTTGCATGGCTCCACTAGGGCTTAAGCTCTACAGTAGAACTACATGGACTGAAGCTGAGTAAGATGGCCCAGTAGTTCAGATCATTTTCACTGCCACTTTTAGTTTTTTTCCCTTTGGGGTAAACTCCAAGCGATTTGGTACTCCGAGGTTAGGTGATGCTCATCTTCTTCAGGTCAGTTAGATGCAGTGGCGGTATGTGCACCAATGAGCTTCAGCGGTGGTGATGGTGGTGGTGGTGGCGGGGGTCTAAATATCGCTGACACCGGAATCGCCGAGCTTGTTTCTACTAACTTGTTTGCATTAAAATGATCCCCTAACCACCGCTTCCCCGCTTTAATGAACTTACAGTCTGCAGCTTACCTATTTAAACCGCCGTAGCTCGACAAAGCGAGTCCGAGCGCCTCGGCCGAGCGCGAAGTCCCCGAGCTGCTGGTCGGACCTTCTGCCGATCGGTAATCGAGATTCTTAATTCTTGCCCCACCTGCTGCCCACACGTATTCAAAATGCGGTGTTGAATTTCAGCTCGATAGGAGCCTCACTTAGCCCTCAGCTATGCTGCTACGGCAGTGACATTTCGAGGGGAGAAAATTAATCTGCGGCCCAGCGTGAAGCCCCGTCATGTTGAGATGATTCAGGCTGCATCTAATCTCGATTATCTTCACTTAAGATTGGGGGTCTTCAGGCTCAGGTAACCATTATAACAGAAGATGTAAGAACACGCCGTTCATTATTCATTAAAGAATTGAAGATAAGTGAACTAGTAATGGCATTATATATAAAAAATAATAACTTTTTTCCCACAAGGAAAGAATAATGGCGGTGTCAGTTGTAATCGGATGATACAAATTTCCAGAAAAAGTGGATTTCTTTGCGAGGGGAAGGTGTGGGTTTGTGTGATAAATACAGACGGGAGGGGATGCTGTTTTGCGCCTCGCGGTTGCCGTGCCTGGCCAAGGCCCAGACTGGAGGTAATGGGAAGGTAAAGTCGTCGTGGATGACGCGGACGTGATGTCACGGGAGTCAGTGTTCTGGTGTCAGAACTCAAACGTCGGGGGTGTAAAGAAGAGCAGCTCAGGTTATTTGGCTAATTCGGGGTTGGGCTCCCTAAAGTCGTGTAAAATGAGCACAGCCGCAAGCCCACGGTGTGTGTAAAACTTTGTATTCTGGAGCACAATCCGAAAATTTACATGACCTTATTTGTGTAAAGTTTCCTGTGAAAATTATTGCCGAAAAGTCAGGAAATTTGCAGCACATTCCATTTGGCATGACGGTATTAATGTGACAAAAAGGTTTTCCGATTCACGTGCTCCTTAAAAATCTGACAGGTGTCAAACATTGCGCTGGATGGAGAGAGATGTTTCCAAAGGGCAGACGCCGGAGTTGAGCGCTAGGCTAGAAGGTGTTCGGAGGAAGGTGCAGGCCTCCACAGCAAGGTCAAGGATTCGCCTATGAAGCCCAGGCTGCAGGACTGCGGTGTGTGGAAGTGAGGCCCCCAAAATTGATGTGGAGTTCAGGAACTGGCAGAACATTTCCAGCAGGTGATAAAAAAGGGAGATAATGAAAAATGATGCCCGTAAAGCAGTTCCGCGAAAACAAATTCTGAACTCGGAAAGTATGAGGAGAAAAGGGCCCAGATGTATTGCAAGGCTGAGGTGAGGAAGTCAGTAGGAGTGCTTGAGTTAAGATGCCAAGTGAATAGAGGCGGCCTCTTGAAAGGACCTGGAAATCAGTGTTACTGCTATGGAAACACTGACAGGAAGCCGTATGGGGATGAAACTGACTTTCAGAGACGCATGAACGTCGAAGCGTACATTGCAAGATCCAGACCGGTTAGGTGAGTGCAACACGAGGAGCGGCTAGACCGGAGGCCACAGAAAAGGAAGTCTGAATTTGTGTCGGCAGGGAGTGATCTGAAAAACTGAAGGCAAATAAACTAGAGGAGAAAGCGGTGATGTAAAGAGCAGTAAGCGGGCAGGCGGGCGGGAGGCGATAACAAGGAAGCGGCCTTCCGAATGTGGCGGAAGGTGAGCTGCATTGTAAATGAGGAGTGAAGGGACAGCTGATTTGCGGTAGAAGCGTCTGCAAGCAGAGAATAAATCAACATCTAAAGTGTGGATCAGATGGACGGGAGCAAGAGGAGGAGCGCTGCAGCACAATGTGCTAGAAAGCCCGGGTTTGTGGGATTTACACCCAGGCATGCCAAGCCGCCAGCCACACCAAGCTGAAAAATTCTTACTTTTAAACATTTGTGAATTTTGCAGGTTATCTACAAAGGTGCTGTAGGTTATTATTATTATTATTATTATTATTATTATTATTATTATTATTATTATTATTATTATTATTATTATTATTTACATTTCATGTGATAAAATAATAATCCACAAATGTCTTCCTGACACAAATTCCTTAAACAGCAACGGCTCGAGTTTGTGGACGGCCGTAAAGCTGCGCAACCCCTTTTGTTGCGTTTCAGAATAAAAAAAAAAAAAAGTGACATAAAAGCCATTTCCCGTTCGGCTGCAGCGAGCGCTTTGACTAATGCCTCGACTAATGGCTTAACCATTTAAACATTATAAAAATACGTACGTTTTCAGCCAGGAGCCCCCGACGTGCCGCGGCCTCGCTTCCTGGCTGTGGCTCGGGGATAGTTGAGTTTTTAAAACATTTATGCAATTAGCAGGAGAACTTATCAGTAAAGCCTTTCATGTATTAGTCATTGGTATTTGGGTTTGAAGCCTTGCTTTTGAGTTATTGATGAGCTGTTAGACTGTAATTAATAAGTAATTGGAGTACAGCTTTTAAATAATACATTTATTAGCCACTCCAGTGTTTTAATGGTGGCTCCTCGCGGTGCAAATACATCTGAAGTGGCTTAATGAGAGTTTTATGGGGCATTGCTGGAAGAATGGCATATTTAATTCTATTACATTGCAGTTTGTAGGCCTTGTTTATACGTACTGGGCCTTGTTCACGCTTAAGCGGTACTTGGATTTCCTACAATTTGTTTGTGAAATTTCTTGTGATCGTAAATGACCCGCCTATACTTGCCGATCGAATTCCTGGTCGAATCGAGGCGAGGCGTCGAGCGTTGTATTTTTCTTTATTGGGGCAGTGCAGCGAGAACATTCTGGTGACAAAAGTAGTCAGGGATGCTGTAAAGTAAGGGAGGATTATTTAGGGTTGAAAGTGTAGAAAATGTTTGCTGGTGTGGTTGCGGTACCGGAGATCTGTAGGTCGGTCGCATGAGACAGCATTTGGGTTGGATCCTGAAGGCTGTGAGCAGAACTCCAGAGGGGCTGTGGCACCCCTGAGCGAGGTAAATCCCTTCTATTTCTCCAGCCATCCTGCAGCTCTATAGATTGTTCTAGCATGGGCTGCAGATAACTGTGTTTACTTCTGTTGCCTTTAGCCTCGGAGGCCCAAGGTTTCGATCTCACCTCCTGCTGTAGTACCCTTGAGCAAGCTGTTTAGCCCTAAATTGATCCTGTAAAGCTTTCCCTGCTGTATAAATGGGCAAATAATTGAAAGTTTGTTTGGAGAAAAAGCCTCAGCCAAATGAATGAGAATGATGATGGTCAGTATTGAGATATAAAAAACTCACCGTGCATCAACGACGGCAAAAGCACAGCTGGAAGTTCCTTTGGAGAACATCATCGGTACATTTAAACGCTAAGTCTGTACGGATAAACGCATCAGTTAGCCATCGTGTCTGGATGAGGTGGGACTTTGCCTTCAGGGATGGTTAGGGAGTTGAGGTAGTGAGGTAACCAGTGTCAGCTACATGATGAAGAAATGGGCTGGGATGCTGAGCTGCTGGTGTGTGCACAAAGCTCACATAGCGAAATATCAGGTGTCGCGAAGGTGTTTACTCTGTGAGCCTCTGCTGGAGTACACAGTTATTTCCCGGTCCAGTCTTGGCTCTCCAGAATTCACCCTGGAGGCCCTGCATGTGACCAGAGTGGCTGCAGCTGTGAATTCCATCCTGGTTATGGGCACCTAGGTGGGCACACTGACCCACCCATGCAGGCTGGGTCCATTAATGCCCTCTCGTTGGGGGAGGGGGCTTTAGCTGGGGCTCTTACAGGTGTCTGTTTCAGTGCCAGCAAAGGCCTCTGGCCCCCCAAACCTTATCCGCTTGCACTGACCAAGGGTCAGTGCATTACATGTATTTTACAATAACTGTGCGTCCTGGAGGAGTTGGACAAACACACCACAACCTCTGCCCCCCACAGGCTTCATCATGGTAGCAAGATCCACACTATTTATTTCAGCTGATAATTTGTTTGCATCTGTATGTTTTGTGCACAGGTGCGTGAACTACTATGCCTGTATGGGTTCGAATCTGCTTTGCTATACATTTCCAGCATGTGGAGAGAGAGAAGCCACAAATATTCAATGCTTTCCTGCCTTTTAGCACACCACGGACGCCCATTTGTCTGCATTTAACCAAAAATTCAGCAGTTCATCCTGCGCCCACGGCAGGCATGACAGCTGCTGCGGCGAACGACACTCTGCAGGATCTCAGCACTACACTCCTGCACCGAGGAAAGCGATGGACAGACAGTTTGGGTTGGACGCTTGCCATGTTTTGGAAATGTTACAGAACATGAATTTGTTTGGACTTTATCTGATTTATGTGTGGTGCAGTGGCCTGAATTTGCATCATGGTTAAGGTTTACATCCTAGCATCAAGCCTCTCACCGTGAGTGCAAATACACCTCTTCGTTCATCTAGCAGATGCTTCTTTCAAACTGTGGTTAACGTGGCAGTTGAGTATCGCTGTTAGGTTGTTACCGTATTCTCCTGGAGTTACCGCAGTGTCTTCTTTGTGTGTTCTCCTTATTAAATTGCCTACCGGCACCCCTTTGGTGTTTCAACAGGAATGCACTGTGCCAGGAGGTCGGTGGCAGCTCTTTGGTGCCCTCTGCATAGACCCTGGTGCTGTCCAGGATGCATTCCTCATTCGCCCCAGCCCACCATACTGAATTATGCATGGAGGGGCATTTACATTAGCATGGGGCTGTCGGGGGGGGGATAACCAGCCCAACACTGGGACACTCACTTAGTTTATGAAATGAGTACAAGTAGGGGGTGCGTTTCTCGGTCTTTGGGCCATGGAGCCACTGCAAGAGAGCAGCCCATGTGTCCTCCTATCATCTGCAGCACATGGGTTGATCAATAAATGGAGATAAGAAATGCTTTTTTGCAAAAACAAATGAGCACAAGCTTGTATTTCAGTATTCTTTACATGCTCATAGGGTTAGCTAAGAGTGTTGGGGAATGTTCTACATTTTTGTTTTAATTTTTTAGAGATTAAAGACAACGTGCTTGTGACACTGATTCTTTGAGACTGTGCAGATATGTGAGTGAAACTGTCAGCTGAGAGAGCTCCAATAGTTACTTAGAATATATGTGTTAAGCATGTTATGATCACAGGCTTATACCAATATTATGGATGGAGTGGGCGCTGCCATTTTTCTGCTGTTTGGCATTAGACAAATTTCTAATTTTCAATTTCAAGCTCAGTGTTTGGATTCTTTCAGGCTTAGAACTCGTTTTTCGATTTGGTGACACTCCTTTCAGTGACGGAAGGGGTAGAGGCGAGAGGTGGGTGGAGGTAGCTGTCAGGGCAGGAAGCCTGGGTTGCTTTTGCTGGGGGGTCTCAGAAGGGGGTGGAGGTGGCCAACACGAGTGAGACACATTGCTGGCGGACAATAACATTCCCAGGATGTGCGCCCCAGCCACCCCGTTGATTTCACCGTGTGTCTTATTCACAGAAATTCGGTATAAGCCCATCTGAGGGTTCACCCACTGAAATACCTTTCAAGATCCCAAATCCACTCTACTCTTCTCCAACCTAGGTGCTTCTACCAGACAGAGGGCTGAAGGCCCCCAACAGATCAACAATAGGTCATAGAATTTGTTCATCTTAAGACATTTATTCAGGATTCATCACAATTTAAATATACAGGCAACCTGTAAGCTGATCAGCAACTACAGCTATGGAAGACCCACCACGCATCAGTCATCTGACTGAAAAACCAAACAAAATTGAGGGGAGAGCGATACATCGAATAAGCCATCTCGGCAACACTTAAAAACAGCCACGAGCTTATTAAAAGCCGCCAGCAGAGGTAGAAGTTTTCAAAACAGTAGAATTGTATTGGCTATGATCACAGAAAAGATGGAGATGTTCCTCGGTGATGGTATGGCAAGCAAAATTACTGGTGGCTTAATGGGGAAGTATTCACTGTTAAGTCAAACTAGATGTTTTAAGAACATCTCAATCTCTTACCAGGGACATGCTACTTCCTCTCTATATGCTGGATAGATGGAAAATTCATTTCTTTGAGTCTCTGATTGAAGTGTTTCCACACTTCAACTCAGTGAGGAGATGGCTATCTGCTCCTCAGGTGGCAAAGGCTTCAGTTTAGCCTGGAAAATAATATGCAGATCCTCCCTAACATTCCAGCATATTGCAACACATATTTTTCTGGTTAACATGCTGTATATATTAGGTCTGAAGACTTATGCATGCTTGTATTAAGGTAAATGTGTTGCTGCTGCTTAACATCTTAAGCTGCTCTAGAATTTGCCAGAGATCTGCAATAAATATCTGAAAAGCTCCTGCTCCATAGACAAGTAATTTCGGGAAATGCGGTGGAAATAAAACAATGCAACACTGTACATTTCACGACTACAATATCTTTGAGTGCAGTGGTTGCGGTGACTTGTTAAATATGTAGAAATGGGAGTGTGAACAAGTGCAAATGTCCGTATCCGTCTTTTTGCTACCGAGCAGTTTTTAGGTGGCCAGGGTTCTGTTGCTTTTCTTCAGCTATAATCTCCGTCATTAGAAGTGGGTTTCTTTTTTTTTTCTAGGTTGGTGCTCACCAGAGGTGGCAGGAATAGCCAAACAAAGTACTTAAGTAAAATATTAACATTTCCAAAAAATGTCTGGAATTTTCCAGCTACTTTGACTCAAATTTAACTTTTTAATGTCGTGAACCAATTCTAATGTTAAATATATATATATATATATATATATATATATATATATATATATACATATATAGCCATTAACATTAGAATTGGTTCACGACAATTTTCAATAATTTAAACATGCACATAAAACATATATATATTGTCAATTAGACTTATCAAATAAATGCAGAACAGGTAGGTGGGTATTTTCAATAACCAAGATTTATTTACCCATTTGCCCAAGGCTGCTAACAATTCCAGCTTCATTTACTCACACACTTACAATGATTTACCCATTTATGCAGCAAGGCAACTTTAATGGAGCAATTTGGGGTGAGCACCTTGATGAAGTCCTCTACAGCAAGACCGGGATTGAACAAATGACCAAGCACAAATGAATAAATGTGTGGGACAAAAATCCTTTGACTGCAAGGTGACCAGTGTGACCACCACACTACCTGCAGGCCCTAGTGAGGTTGTACTGCTCATTTTTCATTTAACTGATGCCTTTGTCTGAAGGCATCTACTATGCTTTACTAGTGTAAACAGCTACACATTTATACAAACAAATTCTAGATAAATTCCTTTCTCGGAGACAATGCGGCAGTGGGAGGACTGGGATTCAAACAGACAGCTTGTAGTTTTTATGCCTTTGTTCCAGTCTGCTACACCACTAACTGCCCCACAGTTACTGCAGAAACCCAGGCAGTAAATACACCAAAATAAATAAATACATTAAACTTTCCAAATACCTAACAAATGGGAAAACCAGCAAGATCCAAATAAAGATCCAAATAAAAGGATAACCTCCAAAAATATGTGTCTAGTGCAACTGCTGACCCTCTCCTTATTAAGAGGCTCAGGTAGTTAACAAATATTTGCAAAAGTTTCTACAGTTCAACAGATATTTATTTGCATGAACTCTGAGGTCCACGCATGACTTCTCGCAAGTAAACTGAAATGCTTCAATAATATTTCATTTGCATTTGAGTAAATAGATTTTTTAACTTTATATATTGACTATAATCTATAATTGTATATTGTATAATTTTAAGGCATATGGCTCAAAGTTAATTTTTCCAGGCATTAATGCAGAAAACATATTTGCATTAAAGAAGAGGAAGCGACTAAAAAATAAAACAGCCGCTTACACACAATTCAGTTCTCGCAACAAAACCTCCTCCTGACATATTAGACGTTAAAAAGTTCACAGTTTCCCTGGGAGCAAATGAATCTGGAAGTCGACTCGGGTTTCAATGTCCGACTTTACCTGATCAGACTTAACCTGCGATTCATCTCCCTCCTTTTGGACATCACCCGTGAACCGACAGGAGAAGCCAGCTGAGCTGTGATTGTTCACAGCCACACTGACAGACTAGTTTTAACCAGAAAAAGACAAACTTTTAACTTTTTTTCCTGCACAAAAAAGAGTTAATACTAAACGCTACTTAAAATTGCTCCAAAAAACTAAGTAGAGGAAAATTAGTCAATAACTTTTTACTGCACACCTTTGCAACTCACCCCTCGCTTTCTTGAAGATAGCATATTGAGCTTGTATGTCTACATATGAATCCATGGTTTGCGTACGTTGTTTGGTCCATCTTGTGACTGTGGATCATTTTGTAGCGACTAAAAAAGCGTTTCATCTCTCTGAAATGGAAAATCGTGTGGCCGAAACATTAGTACCAACAAGGCTCTGGAGGTTTATTGCACCTCCTAAGTAGAATTGCAAATACTGCACTGTCGTGCCTTGAGTAACCGTGTTACGTAAAACAAGCAGGTAGTGCAACGGACACCTAAAAGTAGCTCAGGGCAGGAAGATAGAGCACGTGGTATCTCCGGTGCCGTGAGCTGCAATGCTACTAATGTTAGAAGTGATCAACCACGGCAGCAAACTCATGTAAACCAGCACTTTCTCATAACAAATATCAACTAGAGACATCAGTGATGTTGTTTCTTCCATTTCCTCTGAAGGACGTCTGCTGGAGATCATAAACGCATGGATGACACCAGGTAGCATTTCAGGTAGGATTGCTACCTTTGAACCTGAAGTTCTTGCCTTTGGTTCAGCAAAAATGATCAAAATCATTGTAAGTTTCTTCTTAAAAAGAATTAGTCAAGTAAACGTGACTCGTGAAGATGGACTTTTTCTAATGTGAGGTGGTATGAAACCACCTCGGGAAAATGGGTGCCACACAGCACCTGAGCTGCACATTTCGACATAGGGTTGACCGCGCTCAGTCTGCAGAGACCTTGAAGGTCCTCCCCAAGTTCACCTAGGCTTCCTCCAGGCGCTCTGGTGTCCTCCAGCAATCATTAGTATTTCAGGTGGATTGGTGACTCCATCATATCCATACCGTGCAGATGTGTGACTCACTTTGAGTGTGTGAACATGTGTTTTTGGGATTAGCGTGTTTGGTTAACTGAGATTACAGATTGAGAAATTATAGGGAGTTTGGTGCACTTCTGAATGCAGAAAGCAAAATTGCGGTGCAAACTCATCTATTTTGTGATCCATCGGGAGATCATTTCCCTTTCATCTGTTTTGCATGTGCACTTTTGGATGTGGGCTGAGATGCAGCATGCTGGGGGCGAACGTGAGGCATAGGCGTCTGGCGGGTTCAGCGGCCACCCTTGTTCTGGTTTCCTCCGCGAGATCACGTCAGCGTGAGGTAGCAACGCCCTGCCGCTTGCTAGGCCTGTAAGCGCTTGCAGATGTTGTCAGCACTCCTCACTAATCGTCACTCCACCTCCTGTCATATGGTGTGTGTGTGTGGGGGGGGGGCGACACCAGTTGGACCAACCGCCAAGCTGTTTTCAGTCCGTTTCCGTTACCAACCAACTTGGTCCATTATTTGATTTATCAGTTTATTTATTTGAGCTCTGCTCCCCGGTTATGTGTGGAGCCGCTCTTGCCATATGGACAAGTGCATGTGTGTGCTCTCACCCAAGCGCTCCAGCTAGGCCCTCAAGACAGATCGCCCCGCTTATATTTTGACAGCTCGGCAGGGGTGACTCCATCAAACACCTGCAACTGGGCCATCGGGTGCAACATGCGGAATTTTCTATATGAGGGCCGTTCACCCTGCAGAGAACACGGTAGTGAGGGACCCTGCATGACTGCAACGCCCTCCAGCAGTTCCCAGCTGCGCTCCTGGATCACGTCTGCATTTTTTTTCTCCCGTTCGGTTGACAGAGGACCTAATCGCTCTGTTTGTATTTCATTCTACTGTCATCAGGAGAACCCCATCCAGCAGTATACATGCACTTGGCCCGTTTAATCCGCCTTCCTGGAGCCCCCGAGAGGGTGTGTGTTCAAGAAGAGCAGTAGGTAAGAGCTGGTGCTGGTGGGATTGATTTATGAGTTTGCTTTACTGGTTATCGAAGTCAATCGGGGACTGCCAGTCACCATTAAGAGGGACCTGGCCCTTAAGGGGAGGAAGTGAAAAGACTCCAGCCCTCTTGGTCGACGGCCACCGCAGGTCAGGCTGAATTAAGACGCGTTGGTTGAAACCTCGGCAGTGCTCTTGGATGTGAAGTCTTCTCCCTGCTTGTTTCACTTTCCAATCAGCTTCAGATAGGTGTTTATCTCCTCCGCTGCTAAGCATGATTTATTGCCTTGGTCTTCCATGCTGCCTTTGCTACTCTATCCAAGCCAAAGCTCTTTTATACATCCTTTTACACCTCCTCTTATACCTTCTTTTACACTTCCTTTACAGCCTCTTTTATACCTCCTTTACACCTCCATTTTCACCTCCTCTTATACCTCCTTTACACCCGATTTTACACCGCCTCTTATGCCTCCTCTACACCTCCATTTACACCCCTCTTATATTTCCTTTATACCTCCTCTTACACCTCCTCTTATACTTCCTTTGCACCTCATTTTACATCTTCTTTCATACCTCCTTTACACCTCTTTTACACCTCCTCATATACCTCCTTTTATATTTCCTTTACACCTCTTTTACACCTCCTTTGCACCTCCTTTTAGACCTCCTCTGCACCTCCTTTTAGACCTCCTCTTATACCTCCTTTATACTTCCAACAGCGGTTTGTTACAAGCACTCACAAAGAGCAAAATAAGCTGTTCGTTCTTGTATTTGAGCCTCTACATCTGCACATACACCTTTGTGCTTTTTTTTCCCCCGTTTCCTGAGACCACCCCCCTCCCTCCTCGCTTGCCCTTTCCCTTCTCCTTTTCACCAGGAATTTTCTCTCCTCATGCCGCTGCTTGGATCGTTTTTCATACACTTTTTGGAGCTGGCCTGCCGTCAGCCTGTTTAGTCTGGTTTGGGTGACCCCGTCTGACTGGTTGAGCACATGCTCTCACATTTGTCCACATTCTGCCCCCCACCCCGCTCCTCTGCCTCAACCGCCCCCACGACACACACACACACACACACACACACACACACACACACACACACACACAAAACTCCTCTTGATATGTAAAGTTTCAAGGATCCTCTTGGTTTGGATAAGTGGCTGAGGCTGGGAGTAGGTGGGTGCAAGGACTTGCAGCTTGCGTGTACATGTGTGTAAGGTGTTTACCTGCATGTAAGCACACTGAGAACGGCCAAGAGCTCAGTGAACTGTTTTCCACTTAAAGGCATTAAGGCAGGGATCCCATGAAGGGTGCCGTCTGGGCTCCCCCCTACGGTTTCTGTCAGCGAGGTCGGAGGTCAACATGTTACAGCTGGGCCGTGCGCAGCGTGGGGGAACCACACCCCCGGCGGAGCTCCAGAAGCCTCGCAGCTGGAACCGCTCCGGCTGCGCTCGCATTCCCAGCCTGGACCGCAGCGGCGCGGCGCTCAAGTTCTCACAAACCCACGGTCGTTCGCTAACATTTCCACGGCGTTAATAAAGCAGTTTCGAGCGCGGGGAAAAAAAAAAAAAAAAACCCAAAACTTTGATCAAATCATGTTTAACAAGCCTCACATATCTGCGCGCTGGATTTAGCGTGGCATAAAAGCCCGGGTGGCAGGGGAAGATAATTAAAGTGGCTGCACAATATCTCTGTCTCCTGGACCATTTATATCCCATAATTAAGAAATAAAACATGGTTACTTATGCGGTTGTAATTTTCCATTTTTTTAGGGCCGCAATTACTGCGTTTAATGCGCCGAGATCCGTCTTTGCGGACCTCCTTTATACTTGCCGGAGCAGATTTCGGCGTCTGATGAAAATTGCACGGCGAGAAAATCGGAGTGAAAATTAAAAGTTCCTTAATTCCGGGCGAAGAACTATTACGTTAACGTGTGTAATTACGATACCGCGAACGCCGTGCTTCCCTGCGGCCCGCGGCACGGGAAGCGCGCGATGGGAGCGGATATTGGGTCGCGGGCGCAAAGCCGTCTCCGAGCGCTCTCCTTTTTTTAATCGCGCTTCTTTGCAGGTGCGACGGATTCGAATCTGGCGCCCCAGGAATTAAGGCCAGTGATCCTGTTAGTTTATTGAAAAGTATAAATAGGTGCACGCTGTGAAAAAAGGCCTTCTTTGAGCCATAATGGTGGTGAAAGTTCTGATGCAGCAGTTTTGTCTCGTAAGCTCAGTTTCTTCACGCGGGATCGGTGTGCACGCCGGCTTACGCTCCCCAGTGCTTTGCTACAACCGCATCAAAATCTCTGAACGATCGGATTTTCCTCCACGAATCTGCAGCCATGGCTTAGAGTGACTCAATGAAGCAAAGTGATGGTGGGACAGCGGGTAGTCAGTGCGTCGGGCGGCTGCTTTGCGAGGACCCGGCTCCATTTTTATTCTTGTTCCAGGGCCCTTAAGCAAGGTACTTACCATGAATTGCCGCAGTGAAAATACCCTGCTGCATAGTGGGTTAAGTAATCGGTGGTCACTTTCGGTAAAGGTGCAGTTTCGGCCTGTTCTACCTCTTATCGCACTGTTTTGAGACTGTGCTCTTTTATTTTTATTGATTATCATAATAACCTATCATATACTAAAAAAGTTTGTAATTTTTTATTTTCTGTTTCAGTTTTCTGTTTCACATAATACTATATACTAAACATACAATATACACCATATATAATGCTATAATATACCTAAAATATTTTATACTAGCTGCACACGCACAATGATGCAAAATACTGAATTACTTAGCTCTCGCGGCATTCTTTCATTTCTCAAGAGCACATCCAGGCAGACAGCTGAGATGCTCCAGTATTCGCAAAATATCTAATAATAACCACAGCTACACTGGTGGGAGCGAACACCAACATATACACGAGCTTCTCAGATGATTCTGGAACCCCTGCCATAGACTGAGAAATGTTTGCAAAATATTTGTTTGGAAATGTTTTCATTACACAAAATGAGCAAATAAAAAAGATCTCGCACGGCCTCTGTAGTGCCAGAATCTCATTACTGTGTCATTATTTATTTCGGCAAATCTGGCGTTTTATAATAATAACTGCAACTTGGGTTACTAATTTAACAGCGCTCGGTTTCGATTACGTCCCGATTTTTTATTTATTAACACTTTAGCAATAGTTTCCACTGCGTGTGCACTTGAACATGTGACCAATGTCGCACTTAATACAGCCAAATCTTGGAATGCGATATAGACACAGTGTTTATTGACTTCCAATACGAGTTTATTTCATTCTGCGCTGATTTCATTTACACTGAAGACAGATGGTTATTATGAAGGCTTCATTTTTTTGTGCAAAACATTTTTTAATCACTTCCATAACCTCCGACAAATACACCCCCCCCCATTTTTTTGTCTTTTAAGCTTACTGTGAAGCTGTAATTGCTAAGTTTAAATGTTACACTGTTCTGGTTCGGTAATGGATGAACATCTTATCAATATTATCAATGCTGCGTACCGGACCCAGAGCAGTTAAATGCGAATGTTTGCACATAGACAAAAAGGAACGATTTCAGATTGAGAATAAAGCCGTATTTTTACTAGTGTATTTTTTCTTAATGTGATGTTCTCCACTTCCGACAGCTTTTTTCATTAACGTGCGCTATTTTCTCTACGTAGATAGATGTGAAGAACGAATGTTACACGTTTATGTGATATAATTTCATGCAGTACAAATTAAAAGTAGTAATTAAATGGGGGTGATAGCTTTAACCCAGGCACATAAAGTGGCGCTTAGTTATATTTGTGAAATTGGTGTAAAAGGTATAAAAGGAAAGGTGGCTGAAGGAAGGCAGTGATTTGGCAGATCCATTTGTATATCTGTGTTATCGTGTGTGTGTGTGTGTGTGTTAAATGGGAAGACCGGTTGACCTGCAGTTTGTACGAATTATATCTTGCGTCTTCTCAGTTCGGATGAGCTGTACATATTTTATAAAAAGATGCTTTTCTTTCAGATGTATTTTGGTAAAGTTTTCTGTTTTTTTTTTTCAGTTGTGGGCAGTGTGTGTGTATATCTGAGTCTGCAAGTGCCATTTTGTACGTTTATTTTAGTTGTTGATTTGATATTGAATTACTGGTTAACTGATATTGTTAGTCAGGTTCAAAATGAAATCTAAAGACTTTAGAATTTCTAGCCCTCAGAGCAAGGCTAGCTTCCCATTCCCAAGTTCTCAAAAGGGAACTTGAAAGGTAGGATTTTAATTTCAGAACGGAGCCAGGTTTGACCATTTAATTCTTCTAGCTAAATTGCTCCACAGGTCTCCCCTGTCTTGTGTCAGCTGTTCACAGCATCCCACCTCCACCTGTCTCCACTTCTCACCTCCTACCTGTGCCCTATTCCCATTTCTCACTTTTGCACCATCTTCACCCACAACCCTTCGCCACATCTCACCTCCCTTCTCCGCTCCATCTCCACCTTGGCGCCGTCTCCCCGTGTAAAATGTCCTAATGGGTAATACACCTTGTCCAGGTGTGGTCGCTTCAGCGCCTCAAAGTGAGAGAATGCAGCTGTATGCATCAGGCAGCTGTGTGCACTAATGTACAACTGATTTTTAATATTCAACTGATCAGTACGGTGTTCTTTTCCAACTTTTGGGGGCTTTTTTTGAAGGCTTTTATTAAATTTAGAGATGCTTAGTTTAATATTTCGTGCAGTATATACTCGTATACTGCAATGTGTCACAACCGTCAGCAAATTCTAAGACTGGATGCCATTGCTGCAAGCCGTCACTCCATGCGGCCAGTCTTGTTCACAACACTATTTATTCATTTTCGCTCGTGCAGTTCTCCAACTTTATTTATTTATTTTAATTTTTTACCCATTTATACACCCAGGCCACTTTTACTGCAGCAACTCAGGGTAAGTACCTTGGTACAAGGACCTACAGCAGAAAGTGAGATTCTATCCTGGGTCCTTCGGGTCCAAAGATGAGACCTTTAACCACACAACATACTGTAACATGAAGAATGAGTGTGGCTATAGATCCAAAAGACCTAAATAAGTATGTGTTGTAGTCCTAAATAAACTTGGAAGTTGGAAATTGCAATGTCTGACTCCTAGGTGCCCTAGGCAAGGTTTTCAAGGCACAGAGGAACAGAAGTGCTTTGCCACTGCCTTCTTCCGGCTTACTTTTTCCACAGAGGAGTGCAAACACAGAGAAAAGCATTCAAACCCAACATAGAGCTGGGTTTGAACCCCACATCAGGCAAGCAGCCCAGGAGCTGTGAAACAAGAGCTTACCCTGCTGCATCACCACATCCCCTTAAATAGGCTTACTACTAGACAAAGCCACTTTAATAAAAATATTTCTGGATATTTGTAAGATGAAGCCATTACATAAGGTTCGTATATAAATTCCAAGCAATACAGAAAGCACGAAGCATTTGCTTGGCAGAAAAATGTTCCCTTTATTTCATTATTACGACAGCAGCAGTGCTCCGCACGCTGTAGTCGCCATGCTTTGTTACCAAAACACGGCCCCGTGTCAGCTCAGGAACTTTTTCCACCGAGTTAGACGCGTGCGTGAACCCCCTGCCTCGAGCTCCCAGATGTTCCCCTCGCCCATGTGTGGCAGAGACACGCGGGCGCAGAGTCGCCCCCGGTGACAACAATAAACACCTCCGCCATAACCTCGCTCCGTATTTGCATATTGGCAGGCCTAATTCCTCTGAAAGTATGCAAATGTATGCAAAACGAAATTCATCTCCCAATGACATGAGACGATTAAACAATTTTTACGCTTAAATATTCTGTTTAATGAAATCAAACGGGCCCACGTGCATGACAAATTTGCCGCAGCATGGCGAAATTAGCAAAAATCACAAAAAGGGAAAAATAGAAAGGAGAGGGCTGGGGGGTGGGGGGGCAGTGTGTGGCATGGCTACAAAACAGTCTTTTAAATTCTGCCTCACTGGGAGAAAATAAGCACTTCTTCAATTAGCAGCCACTTTATAAATGGAGCCATTTTAGCACGGCAGCGTATTAATTACTTCGCTTTTTTACTTCGCCGGCGCCGCCGATGCATGTCCACAATGATATATAAGTGCCGGGACGTAAATATTTGTTGTTCTCTCCGCTTCAAAGGCCAGCACAAGTCTGGCGGTACAAAAAAAATAAGTGGAATGCAAGGACTTCTTGAGAAAAAGCATGCCTTTTCTTAAAGATTAATTTCTTTTATATTATTCGGTTATAAAAACGGCTTCTAGAAGTGTGTCGTGATTTTTGATGCAAGGCTGGAGCGGCACTTGAAAAATTCTTTCTATCCTTGCATTCGTAGGCCTGGACACTGGAATTCTGAGCACATCCTCGCCAGCGTGGACCTCGGTCTTGTAATCGGTTAGCCCTAAATGCGATCGGCTCAAACCTATAGCGGACGACCCCAGTCAGACTTTCGGGGTTCGAACAAACCCAAAGGTCAACGCTCCGATCGCCCGACGTGGCTCCGATGTCACCCGCCAACGTCATCCAAAGTTGCCCCCGGAGGCTCGAAAACTATTCGCAAGATAGACGCCCAATTTTCAAATACGGGTCAGGTTTTTAAATCAACAATATTCCTAAACTATGCCGCACGCCGCACGAAACCAATACAAATGTTAAAAAAAAACTCTTCGTCTCACGCAGCTGCCAAAATAAGGAATTTCCTCGTACACGGCGTAACTCGTAACTAGTCGACCAAATATTTTCAACTTTGTGCCCCGCGCCACATTTGAATAAAAATATTCACACCAGTGTTTAGTCGCAGAAACAAAGGAAAGAACACGCGTCGCGCGGTACATTTCACATACGTAAATTAGCCGTTGTACGTAGTTTAGGCGGAATTCGCGTGAATAAAGTTTCCAACCGGGAACAACGGCGCCAGTGATTTATACATCGGCACATCGAGTTATTTTCCGCCAGAACATTAGCATTAAAGTCTTCGCCGTCCGACCGGCGACAGTTTGTCTCGCTCCTCTCCTCTTTCTCCGCGCCTTCATCTTGTCGATACCGCTGCGGCGGAACGCCGGGCCGCCATGATAATTCTCTCATTTGCGACGGACAAATGAGTTTACAGTGAGCAGAACAGCCAGAGTTGGCGAGGAGAGGAGTAATCCTGGGCGATGCTTAATTGTGATCACATTTACACTGGGATGACAGATGACCTTCCCCCCTCCGCTGTTCAAGCCGCGCGGCTAACATTAATATGAAAGAGGCGATTATTATGTTTTAACTTCAAACTTGATGAATGGCGTGGATTTTTTTCCGGAGAGCTAACTGCTCTCGATCCTGAAATACAGCGAGTCCTGTCAGTGAAGATTGAGCTTTCAGCTGCATTACATTTACCATAGTGAAGTTTTTGGCATGTACTAGCATATTAAACTAGATAAGCCTTATGGGAGTGGGTGGGGAAGCGAAAGGTGATATGAAACACTATTAATTGTATTCATAAAATTGAATAATGGTCAATCTGTGTGTTTAGTTCTGTTATTATTTTGTTATCTAATTGACACTTTTTTTAAAATTTCACCTGCGCGTCCAGATGGATGTTTTACTCGAGGCAGTCGGGATGAATAAGGAAAGTGCTGGGAGGCGGAAAGTTTGCGGCCTTCGTGGCTTCGCTTGCAGGAAGCGAGCGATGTTTCTCGGTCACCTTCACCTCTCGGGGGCGACGATGCAAAGAGAGCGAGTTGGATGAAAGGAGCGCCAAGTGCTTCTGCAGTCAGAACCGGCTGTGTCGGTTGCAGATTGAATAACAAGCTCATAATACTTCGTAAACTTAGTTTAAAAGGTAATGGATGCGATAAACCGGCGTAATTATTTTAAAGGCACAAAGCCGAATAAACCGTTGCAATAAATTGTAAGCGGCGAGGATTTACGGGATAAGAAATGGGCGTCGTCAGCCTGCTGGGTTCATGCCGTACGGCTTCAAGCAAATCCCCACAACGCCGAACCTTCCGCAGCTATTCGATACGTCTTTATCTGTTTTGTTGTCTTGCAATGTGAAAGTTTTAAATTCCTTTTTTCTACTTAAGGAAAAAATAATTACGACAGAAACACAGGAGCTGGTCGAGTCCACCGAAAACAATGGCCCAGTGAAGTGTATATACAGGTAAAATGACAGGTAACCATAGCAGTGCAACAGCGCTGCAGTTTGTAGAAATGACTGAAAAGGCAATGCTGTGTTACAGATACAAGAAATGGAGAAAAAATGTTTCAGTTGATGTTGTTTATATCAATCCTGCAGAATCGACCCTGGCTGTAATTTGGAAACTACATAACTTTGTCCTCATTTTGTTTTTGTGAATGGTCCATGGTTCCTCTGGTCTGGCAGAACCTTTGGAGCTGGAGATAACAGTGAACACAGACAGGCTGTCAAATCTTAAACAAAAGGTTCTTAAGAATATGGGTTGGTTCCTTGGTTGCAGGAGAAAAGAGAGCATTTTTTCCTCCTCAGGTGAGCAGATCAAGGCCAGGTGTTCCAAAGTATGTATGTTTATTTATTTATTTATTTATTTATTGTGCAAATCCCGATGGCTGACAAAAATCAATAAAATATAAAGTGAACTAAAACTATAATACCTTGTGCCACTGAAATGGAAAGAATGCTAAGGAGAGGAAAGAGCTACAAAAAAAACTTCAGCAACTTTTGCATTTTGAGTTGTGAGGTGCAGCTCCTACTAGTGGGCTTCATCTGGGCTACTTTGCTTTAAGGTGTTTTGAATTGCCTGGTGCTAACGTGGCAGAATGCAAACATTTCTTGTAACATCTGTAAGTTTATTGTATTTTTTTGCTGGTAGTTTCTCCCATTCCTCAATGTCTCCAGTACCTATGGCAGCAAAGCACCCCCACTATGTTATGAAACCTCTACCATATTCAACTGTGGGTAGGCTATCCTCTTCATTATAAGCTTCATTTTGTAGCCTACAAACAAATCACTGGTTTGCATTTCCAAAGAGCTCTGTCTTGGTTTCATTGGTCCAGAGAACATTTTCGTGCACCAAGAAGGATGTTGGTTCCAGGTAGGTAAAGAACAGTTGTACTATTTAGAGTCAAGAGTCAAGAGAGTTTTTATTTGTCAGCCCGTCTGTATACAGATTTACTTCAGGGTCGAAATGTCGTTTCTCTGGGGTTGCAAAAGAAAACAGTGCAAAACTGTGCAATAAATAAATTATAAATAGCAGCGTAGTAATGTCCAGGTAAACATAGACTTAAAGTGACCGTGCAGTCATTGGTATGGTCGGGGGAGGAGGTGGTTGGATCCTAGGCAGCGGGGTAATTCTCAATGGTGGAGGAAGCGTGGGTGAGTTTCGGGCCATTAAGGAGCCTGACCGCCTGAGGAATGAAGCTGTTGCAGAGCCTGGTGGTTTTTGCCCAGATGCTCCGGTACCTTCTACAGGATGGTAAGAGGGTGAACAGGGCATGGGAGGGGTGGTCCAGGTCAACAGCAATGGCTGTGGCTCTATGGGTGCAGTGTTTTTCGTACAGTTTCTCAGTAGGTGAGAGAGAAACACAGATTATCCTCTCAGCTATCTTCACCAGGTGCTGGAGGGTCTTGCGGTTGGCGACGTTGCAGTTCCCAAACCAGACAGTGATGCAGCTGCAGAGGATGCTTTCTATAGCTTGTCTTTCAGCACTGGGGTCCTCCACAGCCTTCCTGCATAAAGTCCTATCTTGGTTTAGTGTGCAGCATATGGTACAGGTTGAAACCGTCCTTCCAGATCTATCCAGATCAGCTTTAAGGTCTTTGGATGTTTTACGTGATATTTTTTCAACAGTTTGCACCCACATTTGAAGACTTCTTTTGAGCAGTTTTCCTCTTCTCACCACGTCTTGTGAGGTTCTTGACAGTTCCATGAGCAGCAAGCTTCTTAATAGATTCAAGATTCAAAGATTCAAGATTCAAAGGTTTATTTGTCATGGGTGAACAACACAGCATAGCAGTGTTGTCCCCATGAAAAGTTTCGTTTCCAGGCATCCTCAGTGCAAATATGGACATAAATACGTATAGTCGGGACAGGAGAACAATAAATAATAATAAATAGATTAGTAATAAATAAAGAGCAGAACAAATGATTAGTAAATAGGGATAGGTATGTGGGGAAATGGATATACATCAGGGATTGGCGGGGGGGAAGAAGACACAGCAGCCAAACCAACAGCACACAGCAACCAGACCTACAACTACAGAGTAAACCTACAACAACAAAAAGCACCAGAGACGGGTGAACCAGATGGGTTTCCACAATGGGTGGGACAGGCATACAGATAGACAGACAGACAGACAGACAGACAGACAGACCCTGATCGACTCTTCCGCTGCCCAGGGAGAGGTCAGTGGTTTAGCAGTCTTACGGTGTGGGGGGAAAAAACTGTTCCGGAACCGTTTCGTCCTTGTCCGAAAGCGTCTTCCGGATGGGAGCAAGGAGAATAGTTTGTGGCTGGGGTGACTGCTGTCCCTCTGGATGGTAAGTGCCTTCTTCTTGCAGCGCTGGGTGTGGAGGTCCTGCAGGGCTGGCAGATCAGTCCTGGTGATGGTCTGTGCTGTCTTGACCACTCTTTGCAGAGCTTTAATAACATTGTAAACTGTGAAAACAGAGATGCTGAGATCTCTGGAGATGGCTTTTTACTCTTTTGAATTTGTATGCTTGGTAATAAGTTCTTCTGGTGGTCTCAGAAAGAGCGCTCTTCTTGTCTTCACCATTATCAAGAAACAGACTGAAAGTGGCCTTTTTTAAGCATTAAAGTCATTATTCATTGGTAGTAATTCATTGCAGGTGAGTCTATCTTTATTGCAGTGAGAATCTATTTCTTCTAACCAAACAGATTCAATTTGTTCAAAAGGGGGACAATAACTGTGTGATGGCTACCATTTAGTTTTTTACAATTTTTCACACACGTCCTTTTTTATTGTAATCCTGTGTCGCTCTGTATCAAATAAATGAGTGTATGTAGACCAAAGCTGTTTCATAGTCCACTTTTTTGAGAAGATATTGTACATGATATTCCTAAAATGCAAAGGGTGCCAAAAATACTGACCAGAACTGTAGATACAATATCAAGGCTCCTTCTGGGAGCTGAGCCAACATGTTTACAGTTGTAAGCTCTTTAACCCCTGCGCTGTTTGCTGCCCAAAAAATCTGATGACTGATATCAATATTGATTTTGCTTATGACAAAGGGCACATTTACCACTCAAAGCGTTCCAGTTGTGAAAATAAGTGGCTAATAGGGTCTGAAGATGAAATGATGAACTCCTCATTTTAGCAGAAATTGCGGGAAAAAAAATTTCGGTCATAGGATCAATGCTTTTGTTATTAAACTTGGGCATTTTTTAAATATTTTTTGCTTTTTATCTCGCTGCACATTTCCTGACCATGCCTTGTTCAAGTGTTGTCTAGAGGAATTTGCATCCAGAAAAAGGTTACTGTCTCTTGTGACAGTCGCAGATCATATTCTGAAGCTAAAGGCCAGACAATGAAGAGGTTTCAAATGCCGTAAAAGATGCCTGGCGAATTCAAAGAAGTCTCTGGGAATAAATCAATGCTTCCTTTGACCTGCTCAACAACACACTTGGCTTCATGGTGCACCAATGAGGGGAAAAGAGGGGAGGCTGCATTGGGGGGAAAAATATGGATTGGTGCATTTTCCACAATAATTGCGTTGCGGAAGTTTTGGTCAAGGCGCTTCATGAACACATTGTGCAACCGCCCGCGTCGATGTTTTTCTTTTCCTTTTTACCATTCTCGATTTAAACTGTTATTGTAAAGACCTTTTACCTGAGGAGAGGTCAATTCCAATTAGAGCTTCAGAAAGAGCTCGGAATTTGTGTATGTATTGGACTGGATGCTCTATTGATTTCCATTGACTTTGTTTTGCTTTTCTTATTTTGTTCTCTCACTCTGTATGTAACTAAGTCTGTCATGCAAAGGCACTTCTCCTTCTCTGTCTCCCTGCATTCTACCATTTGGATCTGAAGAAGTATTGACGCCGATCCCCTGAAAACATCCCTCAGGTGGAAGAAAAGACAGAAATCCAGATGTCTGTGATCTATTTAAAAATGCAGCATATGGTATTAGCAGCGTATTGTAATATTTTCCCTTTACTGTCCTTGTTGCATGTCCTTATAATATGAAGATGCTAAAATCCGGCGGGGAAAAACAAGAAATTTTAAGACGTAGTTAAACGTCTCTATCATCCATATTTTACCTGAAGGTATGTGCTCTGTAGATACAGAACAATGCTTCTTCTGTCAACTGCAGAGCTGATATTCTTAGCAGGTGGTAGCTGTGTTCTGGATCCCTTCTTTCCGTTGTTGACCATATCTAGACCATCAAACCCACATATTTGTCCAGTTTGTGGACGGGGTGTTTACCTCACCTTTCTTCCTTCACGTTCGCTTTACCAGAAACACCTGAGGAAAGATAGTGACCTGCAGTGGCGACAGTGGTGCAAGTGACGACAAGGTGAAAACAAAACAGAGTACCCTGTTGCTGCGAGTAAGATGTTCCTCCTTCGGAGCAGACTTGTTCGACCGGCTAAGGCCGAGCAACCTCACGTGAAGCATATCTTCTCACGTTGCCAATTTCAACCCTTTTGTGCCGAGACAGATGGCACGGGCAAATTTACTTCATGGTCTCTACCTCTGATTGTGGATCTTCTAATACTTCTCCTTGCTGATAAAAAAAAAAAAACTAAACAGTTCCCAGCCCCATCAGTTATATTGTTCCTGTCGTGGCCTCCTGCCAGCATTTATAATACAGGCATGCATTCAGTGAGAGGGAGAAATGTGACAGACTATGGCACCGATTCTGCTTTTGAGCAAGTACATGTTAATATAGCAGATTTGGCCCTGTTAGATTTCTGTGGGTGGGTGGGCGGGAGGAATTAAAATAGAAGGGTAGAAGATTATTAACCCTTAACACTGTTCTTGATCTGTGTCGAAGACATTTCTTCTGCAAAGGATTTGTGGGATCCTCCACCAATCCAGGGGTTTTGATTGCCTTAATCCATTGCCACGCTTCAGTTTACAGGGAAATTTCCATGACTTCAATCTGATACTTTAAGTGTCTCCCCACCCCTGGAGTACTCATAATGCTGGAACATTCAAGTCCAGAATTTGCATAGACTGTGTGTTGCCTTTGCACCCGCTCTGTGGATCAAACAGGAGTTCCTCGGGTCAAAGCAGGTCCAGCTAGGGCAGCTCTTGTCCATCCGTGTTCGGTGTGAAGTTTGCACGTTTCCTCCGAGGGTCATTTTAGGTCACGTCATGCATTTCAAGTACCTTAGTAAGAGCAGATTGTCCGTACTGCGAGTGCATTTTGCTTCCCTGTAACTATGCACCCTATGCTTCCAGAACAGTTTCTTATTGAAGATGGGAAAAACGCAATTTTGAGGGAGAAGTATTAAATCAAACCCCCAGCCACGCCCAGCTGCGTACCCATATGACCACCAACTGACTTGTTTTCCATACACCTGCTCCCTCCGTCTTGTTCGAAGGGTTCCGGTCGCAGGGACTCAAGTGACTTATTTTGATGGCAGGGTGTGAGGAGCTCTCCATTCAACTCTAAGCCCCAGTGGACAACACACCAAGCATCCATCCAAATGCATGACCCTTCTAATATTTATAACTCCTGATTCTTCTTCAATCTTTGCTACAAATGATTTTGCCTTGTTCTGGGTCCTGGTCCTTCTCTAAAAGTCCATTTATTTGGAACTCAGTATACTATTTCCTTCATCTTTTCTCGCACATTCTCCTCTGGTTACTTCCTATCTGCCTCCTGATTCATGGATTGCGCTGAATTTACCAATGTTTTCCCTCGTACCCCACTTTGAGTGCCTGCTGCTGCTTGAATCATCTTCCAGACATGAAGTGACATCCCATTTGGCTGTCAAAATGTTACACTCATACCTGCCAAGACCTGAGCTCCCTGTATAGCCAACAAAGGTGCTCTGCTTCTCCACCTTTGCCCACGTGGTGGTGCCACCATGAGACATCCAAAATGAAAGTCCACAGGTTCTTGGTTTTGATTCCAGTGTGGTGGAATGAGGTCCACCGCTCTCTGAAAAGTGTTGAATCCCCGCCGGCATTCATGAAAGCTCTCAAAAAGTCTCTTTTAGACCCACTTCTCCTTTGATATCTTAACACCTTTGTAAATTTGCACCCCGCCACCTATCACAATTACCTTTGTACTTCCTGTCTCGCTCAAACTTGCGAGGCAACAAAAATAGCTGCGTGATAACTCTGCTTATCAGCTCAGAGTGTTAACTGCGCGTCGGAAACTGCGCGTCCGCATCCAAAGCTCTTTACCTGTTGTGAAATGTTTGTTGTTTGTCCCAAACTGTATGCCACTTTGAAGAAAACCACCTGCTAAGAACAAACGTAAACTTCCCGCAGGAGGCCTCGAAATTCTGCTCATTCAAATAAACCAATTTCATCGGAAGGAGTTAAACTTTTTTTTACCCTGCCGAGCGGTACAGACAGTGTTGAGTCACAGCTGTAATACTGGACCAACATCTCTCACAGATGTCAGCCATTGTAGATGAAGTAAGTAGCCGACAGCATAGGTTTATATTCGTACCTACGGCATCTTGACATACAGGGCTATAATTGGGCCACCTCTCAAAAAGCTGAAGTATCTTCGCTCTTCATTTCTTCCGAACATTGTTTCTTTCTGCTTTTTGTTTTGGGACGTCGTGGTGGTGCAGCAAGTAGTGGTGGCCTTCAGCACTGGAATCTGGCTCGGTCTGTGCGGAGTTTGCGTGCCGTCCACACGTCCAGTCTGCAAGCTCTGGTTTCCTCTCACAAAGTTCAAAACCATGCATTTTATGTTAGCTGTAATGTGTGCGTGTGCGTGCGTGTGTGTGTGTCTGTCCTTGCGATGGACTGAGCTCAGGTTGTGGTTTCATAGCTTTAAACTCAGTGATTCAGCAATGGGCTCCTTTTAAAATGGCACCTCCCTTTCACCCTAACCAGGATAAAGCGGTTAATGATAAAACATAAACCTAACCCAAAAGGAAATGTGTAGGAAAACTTAAAATATACATATTAAATAAGGTGAATTGTAAAAGACGCACGTTGTTCTATTGATGTATCGGGGTTTTGTTCCGTGCTTTCTGGATGTGCTTTTTGTGTCCAAGCGACAATTTATAGGCCTTTCTTAGATCCAGCATTTGTACCCACGTCCGAATTGGTTTCTGCTCAGCAGAACACGACTGTGCAGATGAGCCGGTTCAGAATGCAGACTTGCAGCACTTTCGCTGGTTAAGCTCTCTGAAGGACCCCTGCCCCTTGCAAGCTCACGTACGATGAGAACACCCGGCTGGATAAATGCACGCGACGCTTTTAAATTCAACAAGTTGCCCGGCATCAAATGAGCAAAATTAGACGTGAGGAGTCATGGCCCTCTAACCCCCCTGCTTCTATGGTCAAAGGGACACATGGGCGCTTACCTGAAAGTCCACAGAGGCTCATTTGTTCACACCAGCACCGTGACATAGATCAGGGAATAAATATAGCATCGCATAAATACATCCAGCAATCCTGCTGCTTTCGGGACAAACATCTTCAACTCTGGCTTCCTACTTTTTCATTATTTTGTGCCCACACCTGATGTTTTCTTGCTACTTCGAGTATTATCAGCCTTTGTTCAGCTGGCATGCAGTACTGTGCAATGTTTCTTTTGCAACCCTTAATCCATTTGCAGAGCAGGATGCTTTGATCAGGAGTACAACAGGGCAGGGGTTCGAGCCCAAGTACTTTGGTCTATAACCACTGAACTACCCACCGCTCCCCCCTTCAGTGCAACCCAGCCTGGATAAACAGCTCACAATGTAGTTTAGAATACAGGGAGCCCCGTGGACAGGATAAAATATGTTAAAGCTCATTTTTACAGATACAGTGGGCACTTCAACTCAAAATCAATTAAGATTTTAACTTTGGAGTTACATTTACCCACGATTCTTTGCCAGGGAGCAGATGTTGTCATCCTTTGAAAGTGGACGGGATTCTGAAATGCAGGACCGCATTTCGCTTTTTTGCTTCTCCTCTAAAAATTTATTTTTTATTTTTTTTTTTTATTTGTCTCCAGCACGCTCGCAAGCCAAACCCCTCATTGCATTTGCATGAACATCTGCGATTCATCTTTTTAAATATTTTTCCATTTAAATATCATTCAGTTAATTAGCTGCTTGTGTGCGGAGGGGGCGAGAGACAGACAGAGGGAAAAAATTCAAAGACGGGAAATAGAGATCTTTTTTTTGTGTGTAAAGCACAGCAAGTGGTAAATGCGACTTGAATAGTGTGGGGTCTTCTCTGAGACGATTTAATGTGTTTTTAAGTTCCAGCTCAAATTTTCCTATTTCTTTCCAAACATTTCTAATTTGGGCTTGGGGGGTGTGTGGCAGAAAGCAGAACTCGGAGCCCCGACGCGGCATAAATGGATGACATACGCTGCTAATTCTTCTTAGACTTTTCCGGAGCTGCTGACGCAAGGGAGGGGTCACAATGGATCTTTTGTGGTGGTCTCTGGTTAAGGGGATACCAGGTGAAGGCTCTCGATGGATGGCGATCTCAACTGGACTGCGTCTCGCATTGTTCGCCCTTTCTGCGGAGTAGTCATTTAATCTGTCCAGCCAGCTGGAAAGATAAATATTGCGCTGCTGCCGAAATGGGGCCCTGGACTTTGGGGCAGTCTGGCAGAAAAGGGTGAAAAACCCCCTCTCGCTCTCCTGCAAATGAGTCACCGCCGGCTCTCCACCAAGAAAGAACAACGTAGTCTTAAAAACCCCGAGCTGTCTTGTCTTTTGGAGCTCTAAGCAGTTCATACTATTTATTTTGTGTGCTCTCATGATTAAATGGATTGAATAGAAGCGATGAATCCAGGTTACTTCTGCATTGCTCTTTTTTTAAATATCTAGTTTTTGTCACATTGAAAATTTGTTTTTGCGCGCAGGCGATCTTTGCGGTCTCACATGGGCCTCAGAAGTTAATCATCTTTGTGGCCCACGGTTGGACTCCATTACCAGCTATTAAAGCTGGTTTATATGTTATGTATTGTCCTCATTTGTGGCCTTATATGCCCAGGATTCATTTAACTAAAAAACAAGGCTTCATTCTTCCAGATTCCCAAAGGAGGAAACTGGAGTCATCATTTCTGTTTTCTGAACCTGCTTGGCTTGCTGCCTTTTTTTTATTTATTGCACTAGATGTCCAAGGAAAACTCTGGTTGGGCCTCCACACTGGCCTTGGGTTTTCTTTCCCTTCCCATCCATGGCACCATAGTAAAATACACCACCAGTATGGCTACAAGTATGTGGACCCCCTTCTAATGACTGAGCTGAGGTATTTCAGCCACACCGACGCAGCATACAAACACCTTCTAGACAATTGTGTGCTTCTAGCTTTGTGACCAGAGTTTGGGGATGAAGCTCCTTTCCTGCTCCAGCATGACTGTGCCCCCCATGCACAAGGTGAGTTCCATAAACACACAGTTTGCCCGGGTTGGTGTGGAAGAACTTGAATGGCTGCACAGAGCCCTGACCTCAACCCCACCGAACACCTTTGGGATGAACTGGAACACTGACTGCGAGCCAGGCCTTCTCGCCCGACCTCACTAATGCTCTTGTGGCTGAATGAGAACAAATTCCCACACCGGTGCTCCAAAATCTGGTGGAAAGCCTTCCCAGAAGAGTAAGGGCTGCTATAGCAGCAACTACATCTTAATACCCATGGGTTTGGAATGGGATGTACAACAAAAACATGCAGGTGTGATGTTCAGGTGTCCACAAACAATCTCCATGGTATGCTTTTCAAACATTGCTCTCAATGTAAAGACAGTGCTGCTGGCCTCAAGTACAATGGACCGAAAGCTATACTGTAAATTCTGTCACTCGCAGAAACAGTTTTTTAGTAAATGATTTATTCTCTTCCTTTTTTCCAGCTGAAATGTACATCTATAGTAAGCAGTCGAATGTAGATTTAATTTTGAAAAAGAGAATAATCGCAACACCTCTGCAAAGTACAGTACACATTATTGCCATATAGTGTACAGCAAAGTTCATTTAGCACAAAATGGCACTTCACAGTGCGGCACTGCTGTAAATCGTATACTAAGCAATGGAAGAGTTCAGACATGCAGGTCTTCGGTTTTTTAACCCAGCTGCTTTCCGACATGAAATGAGCTGCGCAAGGCCGAAAAAGTTTCACACGCACCAGAACTGTGTTCAGAAGACTGGATCAAAGCGGTGCCAGAGCCCCAGTCTTTACACCAATAATCTCACGTCTGTCCCTGGGTGACTGTACTCCCCCTCCCACCCTCTCTGAAAGACAAGGCAAAAGCGCCAGGTCTAAGATTGTCACCGCGGTGGATTACACCGATTGCGGAAAGCCAGACAAGCCGTTCTGCCGCCCCCTCCCACCTTTAAATAAAGCCTGGCTGAGCCCCTTCCCCATCCCAAGGCGGGCAGCCTTGTGCCAGACTCCCGTCCATCCCGCTGTCATTGCCCGCCATCCCAAAACAGCCCAATCGCAGGGCAAGCATGACGGAATAAGGCCAGGTTAATGAGACGAGCTTAGCCGTAACGCACAACTCCTTCTCCCTCTCTCTGCAAATCCTAAATAATTCCTATTTTTCTCCAAGCTCTCACCCACACCCCCCCAACCCCCCAAAACCTCATCTTTTTTGCCCGCCCCAGCGAAGTGCCGCCAGAGAAAGCAGCTATGCATTTATGTATATAATAATTACATTCCATATATCTTCCAAAATCCCATTTCCATCAATGGTAATTCCGGAGCACAGAAGTAATGACGGTATTATGCAGCCGTGACAGAGTGCGCTCTCCAGTCCTACAGTTATAATGCTGAACAATCAAAGCGGAGGGCAAAATATGCAAAGCAGGGGGATTTTTCACTGTGTGAGGCAGAGTTATTGAGATAGAGGCCCTCCGTGTGGGGCAGGAACACGCTTCAGACCCATCCTTTTTGCCCATTTTGGACAGCGCTCTCATATTGGCTTAAGGAATAAGATTCAGCGCAACATTAAAAAGGTATGGCGCATCTTTTACGTTCTAAACTTAACTCAGGATTCTGGCATTGTTTTGAGTTTTATTTTTTTCCACTTTATTTTTCTTTTTCTTATTTAAGGTTATTATTGTTCTTATTTGTTTACACTGAGATGGACTGTCATCCCAACCAAGGGATGTTTCTGGGATGGACTTTGGATCGGTGTGACCCTGACCAGGATTAACCAGTTAGTTTAATTTAATTTGCATTAAATTAAACTGTTAAACTGTTAAACTGTTAAATTAAACTACCAGTAGTATCCCACAGGCTGTCAGGAAGTACAGGGACTGATCACCACCACCACCGCCACCACCACTGACTACCACACCTCTATCTTCAGCACTACCGCTGTCTGACTGTGCTATAATACTGGAATTTACTTGCTGTACCTCTTACTTATTTATTGGTTTTCATTTTTCCCCATTTATTTGCATATCCTACAAACTGCCGCATTTGCCTGTATTGTCCTTGCTTTGTTATCATGCTGTTTAGTGCATTGCCGACCATGGTTTGGAAGGAACAGCTTTTCCTTCTCTCCTGTACATCTATGTAAGGGGAAAGGACAACAAAATGAACCTTGAATGCTGAACTGTAATGCTGAAAAAAGAGAAGACAGGATAAGAGGTGGAGAAAAACAAAAATAAGAGAGTGAGAGAAGTGTCTTTATCTTTAATCCGTTTGGCGGTGGCTTGGAAACTGAAGAATGACAAAGCTGTGATCATGGGATGACTCTCAAGCAATGAAAATATATTTCAGAAACTATTTTTAAGTATATGCTCATTTTGCAAAATGACATTTAACGTATAAAAAAAATATATATATTTTTTTTTAAATGTTAAATGTCATTTTGCAAAATGAGCATATACTTAAAAATAGTTTCTGAAATATATATATATATATATATATATATATATATATATATATATATATAAAACCTGTGCTACAGCATTTGTGAAAATATTCATCCGTCCTTCCAGTATCATAAACTGCTCCAGATTGCAGTCAAAGTGGTCAGGAGTCTATCCTGGAGTCCCTGAGCACTAGGTTGGTATACTGTACCTTGGGTGGGAAACCAATCCATTCCATACGAGCCACACACACAGACACACATACACACACATCTATACATATAACTTGTGCACAAATATATGTAATACACTTTTAAAGCATACTAATTCAAACACATTTATGTTTTACAAGGGTTTAAAGGCTGAAGCTGAAGCCTTTCCTATCCCACTGTTGCAGTGACAGAAAATGAACTGGACATTGTTTCCGCTTGCGTGGGATGCCACAAGGCTTCTTACTACTTTGAAAAACACCTACAGCCATGCAGGCACCTGCAGAGCTACAGGTGCAACTGCTCAATAAGCAGCCTTCCTGAAGGTAACAGCATTGTGAAACTATGAAGTGTACTGAAGGATGCGCACAACGGCGCTCACATCATTTTTTTTTGGGACGGTTGTTCTTCGGGGGTGGGGGTAATAACAGCCAGGTAATTGATCGTGAGTGAAAAAATATGGGTGGGATATGGCTCTGATATAAGACGGGCAAAGAAGACAGTTCGGGCTACTTGGTTTTATAAGCACCTGAATATACGTTTGTAGGCCATGGCTGGGCCTGTTTAGCGTTTTTGACACAGATTATTACATTCAATTAGTTGAGCAGTGGGGAGACCTTGTTGAGAAGAAAAAAAATTGCTTTAAGAGAGCCCAGGGACTCTGAGATCCTGTCCAAGCAGTGCCTTTCTGGATCGCTTGTGCCATATGGAAGTATCGCAAATGTGTCACATCAGTCATTTTTACAAGGGCTACTGTGGGGGCATTACAGTGCTGGAGCACCACCTTTCCCAGCCTGGCCCATTGGAGCTAAACGACCTGCACCCTGCAAAGACAGCCATGCTTTATCGGCATATTTACACAAGGTGTTGTGTCTGTCCCTGCCGGGTCATTTTAGATAATGTCGACATTCGTTTTCCAGCTGCATCTCCTCCCAGACCTCACAGCAGGTCTGCTTGTGAACCGACAATTTTCTAATTGAATATTTGGTCACACAGGTGGCCGACTGGGTCACAACTCCAGCTGTCTGGGAACACAGGAGCTCATGGACCATGGAGCTTCTTACTCATTGCTTCACCACATTGATAAGCTTCAGGTCAATATTACAAGAGCTATGGTTTTCCATCTTTTTTCTTATTTATTTTTATTATGAGCACTGCTAGCCAGAACTGTGATGAAGGAATTATCGTCAAAATTTTTATGCCCTCTAACTCTGAATGGCTGCAAATTTAAGTGTCTTTTTGTCCGCCAAACACATTCATTATATTTCAAGTTTTTTTGTAGCTTTCCTAACTGTTTGGTTTGATAGATAGATAGATAGATAGATAGATAGATAGATAGATAGATAGATAGATAGATAGATAGATCCATCCATCCATCCATCCATCTGACCATGCTCTGGACCCATTGGTTCAACCACAAAGGCCTGGATCATGACTTCTTCTATATCTCCAACACTGTGTAGCCTGTTGTAGTCACATTTTAGTTATAAACACAGAGGTCCTCTTTATTTACATTAGAATGGCCAGGAGGGGAGGGCAGTGACTGGCACTAGGCACCTGGAGGTTTATTTTAATCCTCATCTCCATGGCTGGTAGTTTTATGTATTCCTCTACTTAGGTGTCATCTGTCAACTGTACTGTTCGCCAGTTGTTCAGCTTTCTGTGCTAGGAAGAGCACTCTATAAAAATACATTTAACTGGAGAAGTGCTGCCACCTTACAGCACCTGGGCTCTTAACGTGGGAGTTCAATGTGGCTCAGTCTATATGGAGTTTGCATGTTCTCTCTGTGTTTTCTGGTTTCCTCTGTGTCCTCTGGTTTCCTCTGTGTCCTCTGGTTTCCTCTGGGTGCTCTGGTTTCCTCCCACAGGCCAAAGACATGCATCCAGGAGTTTTTTCACAGCACAGCTTCCAATGATTCCTAGACAAGCTGCAGACAGCCGCAACCTTGGCCATATTAGGGTGGCTTATGATGAAGGATGGATGGATGGAATCAAATCTGGCATGTACAAGATGATTAGGGAAGGGAACCAAAACTCTCAGGGTGTCCCCATGCTACCCGCACCCATAACATTCGGTCTTGAACAAATTGGTCTGTTGGTCTAATAGTCCAGAATTCGGTGCACAATTGATGGATCCACCTTCATTGACTGAAGCTTCTCCCCCAAGAGTCCAGGCTGTATGATGCTAAAAATACTGAAGAAATGAACAGCAGGACCCTCAAGGTACTATTTCCCTTGCCTAAAAGAAAGTAGCCTCTGTTCAGCAGAAATTTGACAGCATTTTCTCCTCCATCCTCTTCCAGGTAGGCAACTGGGAGCAGATCTAGCAAAGTTAAATTGTTTAAAGACTCTTTAACAACACAAGTACTATAATTTTGCTTAACAGAAACACCATTTGTGCTCTTAAGTTCATTCACAGAGTCCTTTACAGGATATTTTTGAGGACATCTCAGCTGTGCTTCAAGTGTGAAGCTGCTCCAGGCACTTACAGTAGACACTCAGGGAAGGTGGTAGAGTACTCAGTTACTGAAGTGACATTCATTCTACTCAAGTGAGTACTACTCAAAATAACTTTAACAAAAAGCTTCATTCGTCGCCCACAAGTGCGATCCACACCAAGAGCTTCCATCAGAAAAATGTCGTTGCTTTAAAGGTCAAAAAAAAAGTTAATACCTGATCTGTGGGACAACTTGGATGAACTCTGGAATTCTCAGTCATGTTTCTGGAACTTTTCACTGTTATTTTACCACACCTCTTAGTTATTGCAACAGCTTTGCCTTGGAGCTGCATTACGAATCTCTATGCATTTCTATACCAATTCTGCTTCCACACTCTTGTAACCCAGCTCTCTTCTGTGGAAATCATTTTGTAATCATTCGTATAATTTCCCTCCGCGCTGAAGGACCTGCTTCTCTGCAGGTCCTTCAGCGCGGAGGGAAATTATACGAATGATTTCCAGTTCCAGCCATTCAAGCGGTGGGTTGTGTTCTCCGCTTTTTTTCACTCATCCCTATCCAATGCACTTTAATGCACTCTCAAGCAAATCGGAAGCGTGGTGCGTCTCCGCTGAGATTTTCGTCCAGTGGAGGCCCTGACAGGGCAATGCTGAAGGAGATTACTTGTTATGGAGAAACACACATCCACCGGAGTGAAGAGTGGTCGCGGACCATTTCCAGGACCTATGGAACCACTCTCTTGTATTAGCAGGAGTCCCAGGAGAATGACGGGGGAGGGCAGCAACAAGCTGGCTGAAATGTTCGGACAGATTCTGCAATGCCATTTGGTTCTCAGGGATGAGTCTCCTTAGATACACTTGCGTGAAATATTTCACAGTACATCACAAAACCCTGTTGTTTTCTCTTACACATTTCACTTAAAAAGCCGTAACAGGTCATTTTATTCCGCCACTACGCAGTCATTGCCCTTTGTTTCCTGCTAAGCCTGCACATTAATTTGAATTTTGAGCTGATTCCCTAAGATCCGAGTAGCGGAGTCGAGGCATCTGATCATTTTTTCGAAAAACGGCAACACACATTTGAGCCCTGGGAAATAACCCCAGTTAAAGAGAACCAGCAGACACCCAACCAGAAGCAGGGGACGATCTGAAAACACAACACCTGCACTGGGAAGTGACAGTGCTGAGACTGAGCCACTTCACCTACAACCACACAGCTCAGCCACTGCTTCAGCTAAGTATGTATTTTTGAGATCCTATGCGCTTGATTTAATGGAAGAAAGTGGCCACTTAACTTGTGTACTTGAAATTATTTTGAAGAGTTCAGCCCCATAGTGTGTGGATGTGTTGGCATAGCTGGTCGCTGGATAGGAAGAACAGTGACGTTTTTACGTGAAGGAGAACAATATGCAAATATGGACAATGCTTTTTCTGTTGGGAAATCCAGTGATTTATCAGGATATTCCAGTCTGACAAATGGACAGTTGTTAGAAATAGACATTTCTGTTGTGTCTATAGAAAGAGAAGGTATTGATGCCTGTCTTTATTCTCATTATTCAGTTTTCTCATGATTCTAGTAGAGAACAGGTAGAACAATTCTGGTTTACAAGATGCAACCTCAAACATTAACACACATAACAGAGTGTCGAACCTCTTGCCATTGACCTTATCCTTCTTTTTGGACCAAAACCTAAAACTAACAGGATTCTCTCCTTGTTTTCCTCTGCTTGTTTCTCTCTCTGTCCTTCTCTCATTGTCTCTTTCCTTGACTCCCCAGTGTAGCGATTTCAGTTCATCCATCAGACTGGAGTTCAGAAAGCTGGCAGAATGGCTTTTAAAGTCATTCCCCAAACCCTGACCAAAAAGAAAACAAAAAAAATTCTGTCAATTTTCTGAACTCAGTGACATTTTTAAATTTTAAAGCAGCACGTGGCTTTCCTCCCTGTACAGTCCCTTGAATAAGCAGGTGTTCACATCGCCAAGTATTTCTGGGGAAATGGGATGCCTTTTATATGACGTGTAACTGAATCAGAAGATTTCTTGAATTAAAAGATTTTTTTTCAATGTATTAATGTCAGATATAGCAATACCGGTTTATTTTGGAAGACTTTTTTTTTTCAAAATTTTGATGCTGGTGATGATGTTAAAGAAAGTAATGAATCAAGAGGATGACAATTTTCGTTCCTGTTGCCGGCAAAAGCAGGGATTTTTTCGCAAATGCTTTTTGCCATTAAAAATGACCCAAGTTTAAACAAAATAAAATGGAGGATAAGTCTTGCTCATGCTGATTAAAAAGAAATAATTTTAAATCATTTCTGTGTTTCCCTTACAGGTAACAGGAGATCTGGACCTGCTGCGTACTTAGTTCTCTGGAAACAACCTTTCGTCTCAAACATCTGCGTTTTGCTAGGTTCTGATCCAATTCAGTGTGCTCCGCAGTGATTTCTATAGGGAAATCTGTGACTCCACTTGGGTTTTGGTCACGTCATCATTTTGACCGACTGGAGAACACAGTAATGTACAATTTCCACAATTCAGCTGTTTCCTGTTCAACCATCCAGAGAAATTATTCATCTCTTGCTCTTCTCCTAACAATGATGTTACCCATTTGTGCAGCTGAGTAATTCATACTTTCACTTTTTTAGGGGAACCACCTTTCTCTAGGGTACTATAGCAGGAGACAGGATTCAAACATGGGTCGTTTGAATGCAAGGCCATAGCTTTAACCAGTTCAACATGTAGTCATTTCATGTCCATCAAAATGCCATTGTCCGTTTCAAGCTGCTTCAAAGTCTTGCTGAAAAAAATCAGATTTTAAGCACGAGTTTTCATGGCTGCTAACTTCCCGCAACTTACAGGTCCTTGACAGGCCAGCAAAGTCATTTACACAATGGCTTCACCTGTGAAGATGGGGACCAGCACAGTTCAGGCCTTAACTGGAGTGTGGAATGTGGAATCTGCACTTAATTCACAGAGTCCCTCCAGAAGCCACAGTATGATAAAATATATGGTGCTAAATACAGGCTCACAGTAGCAACAAAACCTACAGCCAAAACAGAACACTACTGGGGATTTAAACTGCATCAGTACTGCATTTTCATAATTTGATCTTATAATAAAAGTTCATCTGGTTAATCTGTAACCATTGTTAAGTAGGCTTGGGACTAGCAGGTATTATAAAAATAAAGGGCACAGTCTTGGGTCTGGAAGGTTGATGGCTCAACATCCAGCTGTGCAAGCCCCTGAGGAAGATATTTAACTGGAAATGCTTTTGTAAGAATAGTGAAATGTTTAAAATTTGTATGCTGAAACATATCAACTAAGCAACAAAGTAGCAATGGATAATATGAGGAATTAAAGGGAAGCAGCTTGGACCAAAGTCAACATGGCAGCCATATGGTTTGACTCGCACCTGTTTCCAGACAGGTGAAAAGGAGTAAAAATCACAGTTGCTCTCATTGCCACGCGTTGTCGTGTCCTGTCATTTCCTCAGCAGTTGTGGTCTTCAAAGCACAATCCCACAAGCTTCATACTGTTTTGTTTTTTTTTCTGTTTACAGCATCAGCTACCATTTAGTAAGTTTTGGCTTTCATTTATCTCTGATTTTTTCAGGGTGTTGGACACAGAACAGACGTATAGGCCTGTTACTATTAAGGAATTATTCTGAAAGCCTTAATGATGAGATGCACTTTATAATATTTTGCAGTGAAAGGTTTAAAAATGAAATGGCAGGGAAAAGTCAATGGAAAGCTTTTCAAATGATTACTTTCCATATGAAACATTTGTCAGGCTGCTGTATACAGGGTAGCAGGGGACAAAATTCCAGCCCCAGATCTGTCTCTATGGCGATACTCCGGTTACCTCCCACACTGTCATTTGAATTGTTGTCTCCATTTATTATTCAAGCACTCTGTTACAGTTCTTGTGTGCCTTCTGGACACCCTATCTGTCCTTTACCATGTTTCATTCCTTTTACACTTTCCAAAAAGGGCTCCAGGTCAAAGATGTCATGATTTGGTCAGCAGTAAGAGAAAATGCTGTTCGATTCGATCCGTCTTATTTTCCTAAAGTGTTTTTCTCAGCACAGATGTTAAGATTTGCATTGGGTGTGACGAGGATGGACAGGATTAGAAATGAGTATATTAGAGGGTCAGCCCAGGTTAGACGGTTTGGAGACAAAGTCAGAGAGGCGAGATTGCGTTGGTTTGGACATGTGCAGAGGAGAGATTCGGGATATATCGGGGAAGGATGCTAGGGATGGAGCTGCCAGGCAAGAGGAAGAGAGGAAGGCCTAAGAGGAGATTTATGGATGTGGTGAAGGAGGATATGCAGGTGGTGGGTGCGATGGAGAAAGATGCAGAGGACAGGAAGAAGTGGAAACAATTGATCCGCTGTGGCGACCCCTAACGGGAGCAGCTGAAAGAAGAAGAAGAAGAAGAAGAAGAAGAAGAAGAAGAAGAAGAAGAAGTTTTTCTCAGCACAGAGTACTAAACAGGTGAGAGCACAAGCTGATGCAGAAAGAAGGCAAAGAAACATAGGTAATAGTTTGCTGGTAACCAGTTCATAAATAAGCTGCTGAGGGGAGGAAAACAAAAAAGCTGCCATACCAAAGAAATTGGAGAAAAACAAATCTGTGGGGTCCAAGTACCAGTAGCTGCACTCACCATGTGAACGTTTAGTGCATTATGTTGAATCTGTAATGTGAGTATCTATAACTATTTAATGTATTCATGCAATGCTGAATCAGCATCAACAGACTGAAGCCATAACCAATCTGGTGGACATCATTGTCCAGCTGCTGCCAGAAAATTTATACAACGGGTCCAGAGGGGCACTTTAAAGTTCCAGGATGGATAGAAATAATGGGTAACTATTCAACATGTAGAGGATACTCGAGCAGGTGGGATATGAAAAGAAGGAGAGGGGGGCACAGAATGGATTGCAAGTCTGTGCAAAAAGTTGATTTAAAGTAGTGACACTTCAGTCAAGATTTAAAGACTGAGACTGAGGAGGGATCTTTCACATCATATGGAAATCAAATTCACAACTTAGGACCCCTGTAGCTAAACTTGGAGCTACCTACAGTTTTCAAACAGATCTTGGGAGCTTTGACTAGGATGACATCATGTGAGAGGAAATCACAATTTGCTGTGTATTTGGTAATAAACCTAGTGAGGTGGGATGTTACTAATCTCCCGAGTGCATTTAGGATTATAGGTATTTCGAGATCACAGCTATAAGACGAAAAGTCTGTGCAGGAAATGAAGAATGTTCGCAACGCAATTTTTTTTTTTTTTTTTTTTAGCACTAGTGATAATCCCAACAGTCGCGTTTCGGACAAGTTGAGGGGAAACACAATGCCAGAGGGACAGACAGCATGCAGAAGAGAGACGCAGCTAGAAAGTTTGGATCCCTCAGACCAATCTGGTAAATACTGGAAGATAAACCAGATACATTTTAATGATGTAAAACAGTACAGCAAGAGAGTTAGATTAAATAAACTCAATAAAGATAAAAATGGAGTAAATTCAGCTGAACTAGAGGGGTAACCCCCTCCTTATGATGAACAAGGTCAGGCACTACAATGACAAGAGCAAGACAACATGTACACCGGTAACTGTCAACATCAATAAAGTGCAACCTTTGCATGTACGGTGGGTTTATCCCCAAAGTGAGACGGCGGTCCATCTCACATATGGGTCAACCTAGACGGGTCCCGAGAATTGGTCATTTCCCTGCTAATTTGCACAAAAAACTGATTGTTTCACTCATTCATACTGGGTGACCACCTCCATCTTGCACCACATCCCCCTCTCTTTCTAGGTGTGGGCCACATGCCCTGTTGTCTCCATGCCTGCAAACTAAACCTCATCTCCTTAAATACTGAGCTCTCTAACTACAGGCCGTTCTACTTGTTCTCAGGCACAGGAACTTGCTCCAGCCCCACATCCTGTGATCGATGAGTAAAAGAAGTTCAGCAGGAAAACCCATCGTTGACACAGAGCAGCAATGACATGAAGTAAACTCATCTAAAAATGATGGCCTGAACTAATTTTTTTGAGTATATTACTTGTACCCATCTAGGCCTTCGTGTCATTAAAACAGGGTTCAGGTGCTTTGCTGGCAGTTTGTCTCCTGGCTTGATGGGCATGTAGTGCCGTAGATCATTGGCATAGGAATGGAAATGTTTTCTGGCAACTTCCCCCAAATGGGAGAATAAAAACTGAAAACTGGAGCACTGAACCTTGGGATAGTTCATATATGACCAGAGTTAACAGAGTGGAGATGTGCATACTGAAATTTGCTTGTGGTAACTTCTTGAGGACAACATCCCCACCTCTTCTGTGGGAATCAGCAACACCAAGGCGGTGCTAAGACCTATGAGAATGAGAATTGTGGGATGGCCTGCATTAGCACATCATTAATAACCGAGGCAGCTTTGGTACAGCTGCATAGATGTGTTGGGATATCTGCAAGTTTATCTCCATTTACACATCAAGTGTGGACCATTGCTAAACCATGATGTATACTTTTAAAGCTTTTTTAAGAATGGAAATTGTATCTGTGGTGATTCTTAGAACAGAATTACACTTGAGCTTGAGCTTGTTCATAGTAAAACACCACTGGGGAACCTTGAAATAGGAAGTCCTTCCAATAAAATAATTCAGCTCACACAAATTTTCTCAAGGCCACAATGCCACAGTCCCTCCCATCTCTTGGTCTGCAAACTTCTGCAAACTACTTGAGATCTCAATCTTTTTCTATTGTAGCTTTTCTGACACCTCTCCTTCCAGGACTGACTGTTACAGAGCACCATGGCCTGGCAGCAAAAGTTTCCCTGTACATTTTGGCAATTTGGAGACAATACTGCCCTCACCATTTCCAAAAGGATATCTATTTCCTTTGGCTTCATTCGCAGTCAGCTCGGCTTCTTTCTTTATGAAGTACACAGCATAACCAAATGTTTATAGACACCCCTTGCAGTTGTTAGGTGAGCTGCTTCAGCTGCACTAATGCAGCATACAAACACATTCTAGACAATTGTGTGCTTCCAGGTTTGTGGCCACAGTTTTGCAAAGAAGCTCCTTTCCTGCTCCAGCATGACAGTGCCCCTGTGCACAGAGCGAGCTCCATATCAACACATGCTTTGCTCAGTTTGGTGTGGAAGAACTTGAGTGGCCTTAACAGAACCCTGACCTCAACCCCACTGAGCACCTTTGGGATAAACTGGAATGCCGACTGCAAGAAAGGCCTTCTTGAACCGACCTCATTGATGCTCTTGTGGCTGAATGGGCACAAATTACCACAGCCAGGCTCTAAAATCTGGTGGAAAGCCTTCCCAGAAAAGTGGAGGTTGTTACAGCAGCAAAGGAAGAACAGATGGATTGTCCAACAAGTACATATGGATGTGATGCTCAGGTGTCCACATACTTCTGATCATATAGTGCATTTCAGTCTGAAATAACTGTAAATTTAAGTTATTTATACATTGTGCTGTTTTTTGCAAAATGACATAGAGGACTGAACAAAGAATCAAAGAGAAACAGCAGACAGCAGATACAGTAGCTATAAAGTAAGCCAGCTGGCAGCTGAGGAGAGGAAAACAAACAAAAAAAACCTGGATGGGCCCAGTGCCAGTGGCTGGCCTCCCTTCTTGTGGATAACATGGTTCTGATCCTTCTAGTCTAAGATCCCTAAAGTCACAATGGAGATAACCATTCTAGCAGGGTCCACACAAAACATAAAGTTTAAACTGACCAAAATTTCTAAGACATCATTTTTATCGTCATGTGTTATCGTAGGTAGCTCTTGGAACAGAACTGCAGCATCGCTTAATTTTTTGGCACATTATTCATATAACAGTTGCCCAAAAGTCAGCAAACAGATATACTGCTAATACAGGTTTTATATGTAGAGCAACATGAAAAAGCCTCCATTACAATTGTGATCAACAGCAGGCATCGGTGAAAAATAATTCTTCATTTGCGTCCTGTAAGGAACGAGGCGCCAACATTTTTCTCAGTCGTCCGTCCATCGCCTTCATTTCAGGCCCCTCCCGTAGAATCCCAATCTTTCTTGCAAAGGTCAGTTTAGCATAATGTCTTCATACAGAATGTGCCTGGGCAGCCCTAGATTAGTAAATCCCACCATAATGACACATGAAATGGCAATAAAGCAGAGTGACACCATCGCACATTTCCTGGTGGATTTAACACCGGTTTCTTATTACATTTTTTTTTTTACCCCCCTTTTTTTAATGAGGTCTCTCCAGAAAGCAAAGGGGAGCGAAAAAGCTTTAAACTGTCTCACATGTAGGATCAGATCGATTCCCTGTGTTGGAGCAGTTTCACGTCATTCTGTAACACTTATTTAACAATAATAGTTGCGTTGTTATTATTACGATTATTGTTATTGCTGCCGTTGGTGTCGGTGTTGTTGGCTGTGGGTAGCTGTCAACACAAACTCAGTACAAGACTTTTTACCGCAAAACAACAATGCAGAGAAACAGTTCTGAACCTCTGGACTCTGGACTACTTATCCCCAAAATTGCTTCCATGAAAGAGGTTTCTCTGATCGCTGCAAATCCTTGAAATGCCAAATTAAAAAAGCAATATGTCCCACGTTACTTCTAAATACGAAAGGAAATATTCGTGTTCCAGACAAAGAAATAAAATAAATACTCAATGGAACGCGGTCAGCACAACATGGATGCATTTGAAAACCTGCCAAACCATGAAACACTGCATTAAGCAAACTAAAGCAATGTCCAACATAACTACTGCTACTACTGCTGCTCGTGGTAGCAAAACTTACTGGAGAGATCAAAGAATGACCCCCGTGGTTGTAACCCCTATGCAAACTGGGATGTATACTTTGTTACAGTAAGGAAACGCAAGTATCTCATAATTTAATTTTTTAAAATGCTGTATTTGGTCAAAAACCTGCCCTACCTCTTTTCACAAGTGAAATGTCATTTGATGTTTTAAATGTACTGGCCAGTCTTTCAGAATCTGAAATGCTTATGACTATTAAGAGCGATGAGAAAATAGTTGCCAAGGCACTTTGTGAGTGTAGCCTTAAATTGCCACTTTTTTCTCTGTAAAAAAAGAAATGCAGTTTTTTGTCAAATGGAAGCGTGGAAAGCTTTAAACCGGAGGAGTCCTGTGGCTCGAGTGGAAGGCCTCGCCGTTTGTGCATTTCCCCTCTACACCGCGAGGCAAAATAAAATGTTTCGCGGCTCCTCTGGCCCCGTTTCCCTGGAAACGGGATTACTCCCAACAATGAGAGCATGAGCGACGGAGGCCTCCAGGAAAAATGTAGATTCCACGGCTGGAAAAAGAGGATCAGCCTCAGCTTATAGGGGCGACTGGAGAGCAGAGAGCTTCTCCACCCCCACCCGCACGTAGCTTCTGTAATCGTGTGTGGAGAATGCAGCCTGTTAGACGACAGCGATGAACAAGGCTACAACGCTTTTTGTGTGGCCACTTGCATTTCACTTTTTTCTTTCTTTTTTTTTTTTTCCAAGCAGTGATAAAACGCAGAATGGCAGTAAAATTCATTTTGTCGTAAGGCTTTTGTTTCTCACGATTAATCCCAATTAACCCCCATAAACACACATTAACCCTAATAAATATTTAAAACGCAGCTCTGTCAGTGAAATAAAACTGGATGTTTTAAGTCTTCCTGTTCTTTCCTTGGTATTAATAGTTGCTGTGTGTTTTGATGTTGCACTTCAGTGTTCTGAGTTGGATGTCAGAGCAAAAAAACAGCGTGAATAATTTATCAAATTTGAGAATTTGGCGAATTTGTTTTTAACGGTTATAATGTGTAAAAATCTGTAGTTTTGTGAAGGTTATAAGTTTGCGATCCGTCTGTAAAAACACAGCGGGAGAACTTCAGTGCTTCTGCTGCGAGGTTCTGATTTTTGCAGAGGTCCAAGGAGAAACTGAGCAGGACGGCCTTTCCCGAGGCCCCTGTAAACCCCAAGCGAATGCGGAGAAAACACGTCGGGATGAAGCCGCTTGTGCAGGATAAGAGAGGAAGAGAATCTCGTGCATCACGATCGCCGAATCTGCGTTTTTACGCCCTCGCAGAACTGGAAAGTTGGGGTGGACAGCGTTGGTGCCAGATTATTTCATCCTCACCTCGCCGCTCTTCGGGTTTCCCCCCTTATGTTCAAGCCTACGAAGGAGCAGGGAAAACAAATCTGTTATCAATAGGAAACCACTCTTTGCAGCCTAATGTGCACGGTTGAGAAATATGAGTGCTGTTAATTATTTTGGCACGCACAGGAAAATGATGTTTGCATTTAAAATGTGCAGATTTTCGTACTGGTTCCAGTTCACCTTTTTTTTATGCTTTGGGTTTATTGCTTAAGGAGCTTTAAGGGAAAGAACACATTCCAGCTTTTCTGTAGCAAATTTCTGACTGGATGAGATCCATGCCATAAAGAGATGATAAATCTATTGTCCATTTGGTTAATGGGGACATGCGGAGCAGGACAGGTGTCAGTAAGAATGGGCCGGACAGAGGGAGAAAGCACGGGGCTCAGGGATGGACTAAACTGGCACTGATCTCACTTTGTGATACTGAGCAGGGAACTGGGAGCATAGAGTTATGGGTAAGTAGTTCTGGGGAGACTAGGCTGTTCATCTGGACATGGGTTTGAGTTCAGCTCAGTCAGCGTGGAGTCCGCATGCTGTTCCCATGCATGCGTGGTTTTACTCCCAAAGTCTTTGTATTAATCGGTGCTTCAGATTTGCCCTTTGTGTGTGTGTGTGTGTGTGTGTGTGTGTGTGTGTGTGTGTGTGTGTGTGTGTGTGTGTGTGTGTGTGTGTGTGTGCGCATTTTGCTTTTTTCTGCATGTATAAATCAATGAATGATTTTAAGGAGTTCAGAGGTAAAATCTCCTTGGAGAAAGGCAACAGCTAAATGATAATAATAATAATAATACCTTTCTACAAACATCAGAGACATTTACAGACTTATGGAGGCAGATACAAAACTCATGGTGTGGACAAAAAGGTTTAACAAAGGCATTTAGTTCCAGTGAAGCATAGAGGAATGAAAGAAAATCTCAAGGAGTATGAGATAAGCATCTGAAAATCACTTATGAGGAAAAGCCCAATCTGGGAATCTAGAATTGTTCAGTGGAGCTTTTTTATTGACATATTAAACTGTTTGATTGCAGGCGGCACCTTGGCATCGCGGGCTGTGCTTCTGCGGGTTTGAAAGGGGTCCCTATGATTCTGTGGGTTTCCTTATGGTTCTCCATCCTCCGGCCACATTCTGCAGACGGAGCACCGTTCCGATTTGTAGATGTGAGCGCGCTGGTGTGCTCCCCTGTCGGCACCCAACTTTCAACCCTAATGGTTCCCAAAAAAGTCATCCAGGTCACAGCTTGGACAGTCAGGCTGAAAAGCAAACAGGGCCCATCACACATAAAGTAAACATTTGAGAAGTGCTGCGCCTCCTGGTTTTTGGTCTGCAGCGGCCATGAAAGATCTCTTCTTGCCCCTCAGTGTAAACGTACCCAAGCAGCTTTAAAATAAGGAGGATCTGTGTCTCGCTGTCCAGTTGCATACTCAGCCATAGCAGGCCGTCTAGGCCCACCAGGGGTGCGACTGACCATACCACAGGGAAGGAGTGCGTTGCGCCAGGAGTGACTCAGCCAGGCTTTGGCGACAGGGTGGTCTGAAAGCACCCCCCTCTGCCACCATGGGTTCCATCTCAGTTTGCTGAAAACAGTGCGGCAAGTTTTCTTGAATCTCGTGCAAACCCTGCTATTGGAACTAATAAATAATATATCACATTAGAGCAGGGTTGTGCAGGGAATGCTACTTGTACTAAGAACTTCGGAACATATGCAAACAATCTGAAATGCAACCCCCCCCCACACACACACACACACACACACACACACACACATACACACACACTCTGACCTTAAAGGAAAACAAACAAACGGCACATAAATTCTGTTTGTTCGCGCCTTCAGCGCTCTCCAGTGAAGTTTGGAGCCCCTGTCTGGAGAGATACGGGAGTGCATACAAACCTGCACGCAGTCCTTGTTGGATCACAAAACGCTCTATCCTCTCTTCACTACAAGCAGAACAAAGTTTTACAAAACTTTATCAGAACCTTCGCTGGCTGCACAGCTTTCCAGCACTGCAGAAATCTTACATTCCTTATAGACAGCTCTGTCTTGGGAGCTCGCGCAACCCTTTCGCTTTTGTATTCATCGATTTCTTTGTCGCCATTTATTTTTAATGCCATTTTCTGATATGTTGATTTCAGCATTCCAGCCAAACGGTTGCAGCCTTTCTTACTGCAGTTTCAGTCCTTCTCCAAACACCAAAGACCTTCAACATGTTAGACCGCCCCTCATTCTGCTGCATATTTAATACAGCATCTGGACCTTTCTGCCCCCTCTTTAATGTGAGTGAACAAATATGCAGTCTGTATTTCATTTTTAAACTGGTTTACGTGCACCTCTCCAACTTTAAACAAAAATCCTGCGTAATGCGTGTTTTATTTAAAAGGTAAAATTGAAGGCAAAACAAAAATAGCAACGATTTTATTTCCTCAATGTTCTGTTATTGCTGATGGGACTAATATATCAAACATTAGGATTCGGCAGCGTATGAGCAGCCAGCCATGCCGGATACACCGTCCCAGTGAGCCCGACTGCAGCAATGCTCCGCACCCTGGGCTGGCCCAGTACAGCAGAGGCAGGGTGGAAGCGGAAACGCTGAGCATTCCAGCTGTAGAAGATCCACGGTGCCAGACGGGTGGGCTTGAGTCTGGCAGGTGAGTCCTGTTGCTGCCCCTGCAAACAAGGCCAACAATTTGCCTTCGTGACCTGTAACCCCACATCGTGACCGCAAAACCACATCTTTTGGCTTTTGCAAAATCAGGATCGACCCGAAAATGCTGCTTTTTTTTTTTTTTTTTTTTTTTTTTTTTTTATTAAGTTTGAACGTTTTCTTTCCCCTTTTTTTGTGTACATTTAAAGAAATATAGCAAAGTGACACAAAGTTGAATTATTAATTTTCCCCGAATAGTCCCTAATGGTTATTTAATTGTACCACAAGCAGTAATTTATGTAAGGTTAATGCGCTCTGAGCGACGCAACTGTGAAAGTCAAGCAAACGGCACTTCCTCAGGAGGGAAATCTTGCGCCTGTTGTTTGTTTTCTCTCCCCCTGAGCCGGAAGCCACGCTGGGCGAGGGGTGGGCGGAGGGTGATGTGGGAAGCTGCGGAATTGCCATTTGGCTGGGGGTCTTCGTTGGCGCTCGGGGTCCTGATTTGATTTTAAGTCGCCCTGACACAAAAACAAACACGCTCTCTGCAACCCTCAAACCGAGCCTGAAAAATGATGGGCGTTCGGACGGGGATGCAATTATGCCGGCTAATTTGCGGTCACCGAAAGTGGCCCGTTTTGCAGACAGTGAGTGATTTCGGAGCGCTGGGGACCGGTGGACCCGGGCCTGCAGCTGCTGTGTGGCTGGGCTCACTGACAGGCATTGGATGTGCTCATCATTTGCTATTAAAGCACGCCGTGCCGTTTGGAAGCTCCAGCCTTCCGTTCTGCGGCGGAAAACCGGGTGTCGATCGATAAATGAGCATCGCTCGAACGACCCATTTCCCCTACCTGAGAATTTCAGCTCATAAACCCGGTGAAAGTCTTGCCGTTTCTACCTGCCGTTTCTGCTCTTTTATGCAGCCCTTCCGATTTTAAATGGTTTCAGCCGCTGCCGGCGACTGACAGGTGAGATGCATGACTGGCAGATCCCAGTGATGTTGTTCGATTTTTGTTTTGCTTACTGTACCTCCTTTTCAGATGCGCTTATTTTAAACAAAGAAAAACTCCAGCTTACAGCTTTGCTTTTACCCTCTTACGTAATTCAGAGCCCAGTCAAATATCCTGAACCGCTGCAGTAATGCGAGTATATTTTAACCATTTGACTGTCTTCATTCTTTGCAGTTTAGTAACTATACCAATTTTTTTTTTTTTTTTTTTTGGTTACTGAATATTTTTTCTAGGAGCAGCTAAACTGAAGTGACCTACCGAGGTGTTCCGCACAAGTTTTTATAACAGCAACCTTATCCATATTCAGGCACTGCTATCGACATGGTACGTGCATGGAAAACAGTAAGATTTTTTTCAAACTGAAAAACTAATTATTACTTAAAAACAAATGAATCTGCTTCCCAGGTTGAGAAAACAGAAGTAAGACATAAAGGCAGAACAACACAAAAATTTCTCCAGTGGTGCAACATAGGATGAAGCAGAATCCTATCAGTCCAAACAACAGTGTGGACCTATGAAAGCCCAACCAGGCAGACAGGACTCCTACAGACAGGCCTGTGGGGTGAGGAAGAAGAAACAGAGGAGCAAGCACCACCAGGTAGCTGACCGGGAAACGTGTACGGTACACGGCACACGCCTGCAGAACCCATCCCCTCATGCGAGCGACCAGGTTGTTAAATAAGAACCCAAGCCCACGCACGACAGCCAGATGTACGCAGACTTTCGCTGTCTTTGGGCCGTGATGAGGCAGGGTGCAAACCTTGACGGAGATGTGATCTGACAGGCTCCCTGCCCGCTGGCCCACTGACATCGGTGCAGTCCAGTCCAACCCTAGATCCCACCACCAGAAAAACCCTCCACAGCAAAACCATCCCTAAATAAATCACCAAAATATGCACTATTTCGGACTTCGCCAAGTGCCCTCTGAGCCTCACGAAGGGGATTGTAACTGAGTCCGACAGTATAGTGCCATTCACAACCTGCAAGAATCCAAACGTTTCCATTTTTAAATTTCTGCTTTTACTTATTCCCGTTCTTATTCTTATTCTCACTTGATCTCATTTTATAAAAATGCAGATTTTCTGCGGTAACATTTTCTTTAGTAAACACGTCACATTTCTTATAATAAGGAGTCACAGCCCCACTGAAGCGCTCTCCGCAGAAGCAATTTTTTCACAACGCATTTAGCTGAGAAGTTTCAGTCCTACCGAAGTACCATCTGCGTTGCCTTGGTGTTTTCAGACTTCTGGCCAGTATAGTACTTTTCACCCGGTGGCTTTTCAGAAAGCACAAAACTTCCCAGGAGCTGTTAGTGGGAAACGTCCTGTCAGAAATCCCGGTTTAAGGTGTTGCGGGTGTGTTTTTTTTATTATTTATTTATTTATTTATTTATTTATTTTTTGCAGGAGAGATTGAGTCGTTTCCAGCATTTCACATAGCCAGCTCACCGTAAGCGTGTTTAATTTAAAGGCCGAAACTCTTCCGTGAGAACTTTGCTCGGAATTGCAGAACTGTTCAGAATTCCGGAACTACAGAAAATGACATGATTTTTTTTTTCTCCACGTATGCTGCTATTAAGTCCATCCCTGATGAGCAAAACTTGGAGAAAAGCATTTATTTCGCCACATTCAGGGCATTACCTTATCGTTTTAGACAGGGCTGTACTTTAATATGTGCCCTATGCATGCCCCTTCATCTCATCTTCAGATTTCACTGCCCCTCAGGGTTAACGCAGAAGAAGAAGAAAAGGCTGACATTTGGTTTCAGCAAAGGGTGGTGTGAAGTCCTTTAGAAAGGCATTATTCTTCGTGGCAATGAGGTTATGGAGCTTGATGTGGAAAATTTTAAGAGACGAACGTGATTTCCGCTCGCGGTCCACATCAAGAGTAAAAGGATTGCCCCTCCGTCTCATACACCACCCCTTGTTTCTCCACCTCTGTTAAGAGTCAAGTATTATTTCACAGTTTCTTACAGGAACAATGCTGAACACGAAAACAGATAAATCCGTTAGGGTCAGTATTAAATGTGGATTAACCTGTCCATTCTAATCTTGAAACACAGTGCTTTTTCGTAACAATCTTTTTATACAGTAAAATCTGAAAAAGGCGGTGGTCTACTGAGATCCTAACAGTCAACTCTTTAGACAGCCAAAGTCTTTTCTTGATACGATTCTACTTGCAACAAACTAAAAATAACATGAACATACATTTAAAAAATGTGTGCCCCTACATGGGCCTTCTGCACAAAGTATGCTTTCCTCAAAAATCATGGTCAACTCATAAAGAGACATGGGGTTTTCTAGATGTAGATTTTGCCTCTTTGTTCCCTTCTGAGAATTTCACATTTCATATGATGTTCAAGTCCATGAACAACTCTTGATACACCTCACTTAAACCCGAGATCCAAAGGGAGTCCACTCCTTTCCTCAGGAGTGGATGGCAGCAGTAACAAGCTTTCTATGTTGACAAGTGCAAATAACCTGAGCTCCTCCTGCATGAGCGCAGAACTTTTTAACAGAAGCATGGGGTACAGTGCATCACTCCCTCTCCCGGCCTAGAGGGGGGTTTATTTATTATCAGCGGACCCTGGCAGGACTTTGCATGAGTGACAGGAATTCTGACACTCCTTCAGTCTCAGAGCCCCTACGAAAGTAAAACAGCTGCATTATCCACTTCATTGTGTGTCTCATTTCGTCAGCTGCTGGCCAGAGATCCATTTCACATGCAGACAGGTCCACAAGTCAGCCTGCCAACATGCCACACACCACTCTGTTTCCAGAGCTTCCAGATGTTCCTGAGGTTTGTGAGGAGGTGAAGCAGGCTTGACCCCCACACACACACACACACACACACACACACACACACACACACACACACACACACACACACCATCCTGCACCCCTGCAGCGCTATTCCTACAGGCCACCACAGCCTGCCAGGAGTAGGAATTGAAGTGTCTCCCCATCTCCTGGGCTCCCAGGCATGAACAGACACTCCTCAGCTGAAGGAAAGAGGCAAGCTGTCCTCATTCAGTTGCTTGACATGCTTTGCATAAGGACTGGAGTTCCTCTCAGTGAGCTGCTGCAATGAATGCTCTCACCACAGGGAAAGACGTTTATTCCATGCAATGATCAGAAAAGAGCTTGCAAAGCTGCAAGTATATCCCTAACAGCGATGAAATCTGCGGGGACAGTTTGCGTCTACGGACTCAGTCATCATGTAAGCAACCGTTTGCATTATCAACCCTGTTACTGATAAACCCGATCCCCCAACCCCTGCTTCTTCACCGAGGAATTGGCACCCTGACACGGCGCATTCAACAATATCCAGAGTTCTGCCTGCTGCCGGGCACTTCAGGGGTTAAAAAGAATCTAATTTCTTACCAGACGCACATTTGAGAGAAAGCCCGGCTTGCCTAAAATTCTGTTTTTAACGACAACAATCCATTACAGAGAAATGCACAGGTAATTTGATTTCTCTCTCTCTGATATACCTGCCATTGAGGCAGAGCCTGTTCTTTTGTAGTCTCAGGCCAAATGCATTCTGACTCCTGTTCAGCCAAGGCACAGTTTCTCTATTTGGTCGGAGGGCTCGTATCACCACCCTCTCCGTCTACCATCCGTGACACTTATCTGAGCTGCTCTAGTCTGGGCCATCGCTACCTATGACCTCCTTAAGCATAATTTTGAATCACCATGGTAACCCATTCTTCTGCATCAGCACTCACCTGTGTCTTTTATGGGGTCTCAGCAATGTAGGTCCCCTTTGATCCTCTACCATCTGACTACCTTCTCAAGTAAACAAGCATATTGTTGTACCTCCTCTTGATCTGCAGCATCCATAATGGAAACTTGATAAGAACACTGCTCTAATGCCTTGGCATGAATAGAGCAATCTGGACTCTGAGTACTGCCAAATGTGAAGTTATGATTCTGTTGTAATAAAAATGTTATTTTCACCGCCATCTTGCGCTTTGCGCCATTGCGATACTTCCAGTTTTCAGCTGATTTCAGGTTTGACGCCTTCAGAGAACACAAGTATGAAGAATTATTTTAGCACATTACGCTGAGCCTAAAGGAGATTGTTATGTTGGCAGTGAAAGAGGATGGGAAAGGAGGGACGTTTAAATTTTTCCATTTAGCAGTCACTTTTCTGAAAAGTGACTTGCAGCAATTTCTAAGCAGCATTCATCTGACTCCTTTATCCTAGGTGACGAGCAGGCCAGACAGTGCAAAAATTTCCCTCAGGTCATCCACTATTCTTTTCTCCAGAGCAACGTGACACACGGATACACACGTATTACAGGTATTTTAGTGTTCCCTGAAAGACAGGAAGAAACCAGAGCACCCTGATGAAACCCACGCAAACATAGGGAGAACTTGCAAACCCAACCCAGGCTGAGCTGGGATCAGACCAACACCTGATCACACAGCCCAGGTTCTGTGAGGCAGCAGGAATGGGGTCAAAGACGTATGGTTAGCCCTTTCCATGAAGGTCAGAGGTAATCCCTGAAGCTGTTACAATGACAAAAGTCAGAGCTGGCAGCTCAAAGTGTGTTCCCATGATGTCTGCCTTGCCAGAGGAGCACACCATGAGGGCTACCCAGCGATAGATGTCTTCATCCTGGTGCATTAAATAGCTTTCCGCTGGGGGACCGCTTAATGTAGCGGGGGCCTGGGGAGAGGCTTCAGTTAGGCCGCAAGTCAAACAAACCATGGGGAGCGGCTTACTGAAAGAGGCTTTCCACACTGGACTCATTAGTGCTGGAGAACATCACAGTCTAGTTCGAAAGTCAATGGTGTGGGGCAGCGTAAGGAAGGCAGAGGGAGGGGTTAGAATCGGAAGGGAAGAAACGGAGAGGGGTTATGCCGCGAAGAAGAGAAGAAGGTTAGTGTGAGAAATGTAGAGAACCAGGAGGTAGCGTGAGGAGAAGAGAGCTGTTGGAATGGATGAGTGAAACAGTTTACATGAGGAGGAAGGAGGGAAGAAAGAAGCTGAGAACATGACTGTCCTGTGGAGGAAAAAAGGACCTTCAGAAATGGTGGGAGGAGGGGGGGAATGTGCTGGTTTAATCATGCAAAGCAGATGAAGATGGTTTGACCACACATCTCAACTGTCCATTTGAAAGTTCTGCATTGTCTTTCACATGAGGTTGGGCACACATAACTCATTCGGGGCTTGAAACTTTGCTTTGTGTGCCTCCATGTTTTACTTTTGCACAATTTTCGAACAAGAGAATATGAGAAATAAGAACGATCCTACAGTAACAAATGTGCACAAATGCAAAATCCCCCCTGTGAGGCCTTTGACGATCTCTCCCATGCCATGGCACCCCTTTCCCAATTTGACCCTTGCATGGTGGGGTCTTACTGGCAATGCTGTTATGATCAAACCTCTGACGGTGGTGAGGGGCGAACATGCCAGTGGGCCAGGAAGCAAGCCAACCAACTGCAGCACATGGCCCAGCCCACAGTGCTGTCAGCCACCCCTTCAGGTGCTGAATGCCCCCATAGAGCAAAGCTGCTGCTTATGCACCACCATCTACTACACCCCCCCAAGCTCAATAAGTGGACTCTTCTCGTACGAGATTTTCTGAGCCAAGTCGCTTCCATGTTCTCACAGGTAGTTTAATTGTGATTGACAGATGTCCCCGATCATCCACAAACAGGTTATTATGGGCATCCAAGCCATAACCTTGTCCTTTTCGCCCCTCCTCTTTCTGCAACCAGAATAACCAAAGCATCCACCTTCAAAACAGATGTGCACCTCAAAGTAAATCAACACATTTCCTTTAAAGATGAAAATATGTTGGACAGAGACACTGAAGAAACACGGGGGCTGAAAATGGAGATGGATGGGGGGAATACCAGAGCTCCCCTTTCACAACATTCACTTTTATTAAATCCTATTTCCAGGGTTGTACAGGAAGAGCTTGGAGCCCAGTGAGCACCCATCCTTCATCCTCTACTATTGTATCCTTCACCAGCTGCAACAGACATGAGGAAGGGCTATTGGGTTCCCTTTGCCAGATGGTCCTGTCATAGGAGAATGGGGTGCATTTCCAGGAGCTGCATATTTAAACTCTTTGATTCAGCTTTGTGGTGTTTTTTGTGATGGAAACATAGCCCATATGGGTACAATTATCAAGACTATACTTGGTGGTTTTCTCCTTGGGACACCAATCATGACTAATTTCTCCTGGTGAGCACCTACTAGCTGACCTCCATGGGACCATCTGAATGATGACAAGTACAGCAAAAGGAACCTATCCAGTTAATACCAATCCCCCACAATACCGCTGGTCATTAAGGCCACTCCCTGCTTGCAGCAAAATGCAAAGTAGACTGCTGCTGAAGTCTAAAGTACATTTTAGCTTAAGACCGATTGGGCTGTGGTGGTCGCAACCCTCTTCTGGAAGCCCCTGAGCACAAGGCCAAACAGGCTGCACCTTGCATTGGGTGCCAGTCCCCAGCAGGGTAGCATAAGATACATTATATTCTATGTGGTCAAAAGTACGGGGGCACCTGACTGTCAACCCCATATGTGCTTGCTGAACATCCCATTCCAAACCCATGACCATTAGTATTGCGGTGTTCCCCCCTTTGCTGCTATAATAGCTTCCATCTTCTAGAAAGGCTTTCCACCTGATTTTGGAGCACAGCTATGGGAATTTGTGCCCATCGGTGAGGTTGGGCACCAATGTCAGACAAGAAGGCATGGCTCGCAGTCAGCATTCCAGTTCATTCCAAAGGTGTTCAGTGGGGCTGAGCTCAGAGTTCTGTGCAGGCACTCAAATTCTTCTACTCCAACATGGGCAAACCATGTGTTTATGGACATCGGCGGTACAGTCATGCTGGAACATAGCATGGAACTATGGAACCATAGTATACCTATCGTTCACCCAGTCAAGTAGTGCACCAAATATTTGAGTCAATGTTTGTTACTCTCTTATTTTAACAAAAACAAAATCTTGTAGACTGACCTGGTAAAACAAGTTCAAAGAAAGTGGCTAAGTCTGTAAGGTTTTACCCTGTTTTGGGTTTTGGGAATCTAGGCTTCTAATGTGCTAGTTTTTGAGGTGCTGTTACTTTGTCTCTGGGTTCTTTTCACGGGACTGCAGCTGCTTGGGAACATGAACGTGTTTGTCTGTGTGCCTGCTTGTTTGTTTGTTTGTTTTTCATTTATTTGGTTAGTTATTTAGTTTATTTTTTAACATTTTGTTTGTAAATACCCTGCTGTTATTATTGTTGTCTACGGTACCAGCAGTTTGTAAAATTAAAAATCCACATTTGAAAAAAAAGTAACTTCGGTACTTGAGTAGCTTTTTGACCTGGAACTTTTTAACCAGTTAAATTTTAGAGGAGCAGGGGGACACCCAAAGTGTTTGACACCCAAGGCAGAGCCTCCTCAGCACACCGTGTTGCAAGAACAGTGCACCAACCGCACCTACAACGACCAACAATGAGGGGACCAGCACCCCACAATGGTTAACCCAAACTAGTTATAACTATGCAGCAGCAATGCATTACTGGAAAGCAGTGGATCTCCCATAATGAACCTCTGCTGCAGGTCTGTAAATAGACAGGTGTGTAACCATTATAGGATGGTACAGAGGGATTGTGGACACTCTATGGGTTTGCTAAGTTGAGGAGCTTCGGTAGGTGCGTCAGTGAACTCTGCGAATACAGGCGTGCAAACATGTTGACAGAAATGAAAGGTCATGTTCCCACAGTCCAGTCTCTTAAGTCTTCTGTTTAAAACGCAGATGCCGGAGGCAGAGTTAAAATAGTGAGCAAGAAAGCGAAACTGCAAAATTGCCTTCCGCTTGGAGATGTCATATTTTTATTTAATTTACACATCATAAGCACCGCATACATAAGGTAATACAGGTCCCATCCAGGTCAAATTTAATACATGCGTGGTACTGACGCTGATAGAAACAAGAGTGCTCTGGGTTAATATTTTATTTGCTTTCATCTGTTTTAGTCACCCCAAAATTCCACTCGTACACTGTTTTCAAATTCAACGCAAACCATCGTTTCGTACAACCACGGCACCCCCTTTCTGCCTGGGACCCACAGTGGACCAAACCCTCCCCTTAACGTACCACCATAAAGGAGTACTTTCACTTAAGTGGCACAGAGAGAATCGATGCTGCCTTCTGCTAGCTCAGCTCTTTGCTCCCGGGTTCAAATCCCACTCAGTCTCTGCAGCGTTTGCGCAGCGCCCCCGTGTCTGCATAGGTTCCGCATTGCTCTGACTTCAGTGGTCCGAGCAGACTAAACCACAAGTCTTCGGACTGTGGGAGGAAAGCGGCGCGCGCGTCGTTCATTGCCATAATAATTCTCAGCCACCAAAACAGAAGCGGGGACTCGACCGCAGCACCTTCAAGCGCAAGGCGTCGGCTTTCGGCGCCATTCCGCCCGCTACCTCTTTCGAGTTCCACTCCGCACGCTTCATTAGCCTCTACACACACATGCACGCGAGCAGGCACACACATACGCTCTGTACTCCACAACCACCTAAACCCCCACCCTAGTCCGCCTCCAACCTCCTCCCAACATCTGCTTGTTCTTCCTCTGATTGAAAAAAACCCTCACCATTTCATTACGGCTGATTTGCATAGTAATAGTGTGAATATTAAGCAACTACTTCAGAGGGTGGGCGGTCTAATGAACGCCGCAGTCTCCTCTGTTTTAACTCAATTTCTCCTCATCCATATTCAGATAACCCTGAGGGACAGCGATTCCGCTTCCGTCAAAATTACAGCCGGTCGGCCACAATCCCAAGAATCTATCCATTAATCCAATTAATTAGAGCCATTGATATGCACCAGGCAGGACTAGGCAGCTGTTTACTGGTTGGCGCCGAGCGGTCATCCAGGCGTGCGGCGCTGCTGCTGCTGCTGCTGCTGGCTGATGCTCCAGGACCACCAAGGGCTCGAGCAGAGGACCCTAGCTCGACTCATCCCGGCTGGTCTGCGCTTCGATATCTTACGTCACGCACGGTGCAAAGCTCCTCGCTCGTCCATCCCATCTCGCCCGTCCTTCCTCCAGCTCACCCCATTCCTTCAAACTTCTACATTCTGGCAGAGGACAAGCTTCCTTCCGCGATCCTGCCCGCCCGGCGAGAGGTGGCCATTTTAACAAGTAGGAAATTGTTGCTGGACCCTCAGTGTTAGAAAGACTTTCATCCCGCGTCACAACTTCTTTAAACTGCTGGAGAAGAAAGAAAAAAATAGCGACAAGCCGTTCGCACCTCCTCGGCCCGCGGCCGGGAATGCCGTAGCTACGCCACGGTTACCTTGCAACGGTACAAATTATTGTCTATATAAAGTGTACGACTGTGTGCTTTAATTCTTCAAGGCAAACCAAAAACAAATCTCTCCAACACACCCGAAAGCAGAGGCTGGACTGGTGTGATCGCAAATTACCATAGAAAAATGAATTGCCTTGACAATGTCTAATGTTTTGTGACACAGCGCAAATATGCGCTCAGCTCCCGGACTGAGCGGAAAACAGCTCATTGACGATATTAAATTAAGCAGTGGTAGAGTGGAGAGTAATTCAGTTTTCTGCCTGGCTGCCTATCGCTTGGTGTGGAATGGCAGGGTGGAAGCAGCGTCCCCCACCCCTCCTTTCTCTCTCTCCCCCTCTCTCCCTCTCTCTCTATACATGTATGTGTGTCTATCTGTCTCTGTCTGTCTGTCTCTGTCTCCTTCTTTCTGACTGTCTCTCTTGCTCTGCCTCTCTGTCTGTCTGTTCATGTCCCTCTGTCTGTCTGTCTCTCTGTTTCTTTCTCCCTGTTTCTCTCTGTTTCCCTCTCTATGTCTCTGTCTGTCTCTCTTGTTCTGCCTCTCTCTCCCCCTCTCTCTCCCCTTCTCTCTCTATACATGTCTGTGTGTCTATCTGTCTCTGTCTCCTTCTTTCTGTCTGTCTCTCTTGTTCTGCCTCTCTCTCTCTCCCCCTCTCTCTCCCCCTCTCTCTCTCTATACATGTATGTGTGTCTATCTGTCTCTGTCTGTCTGTCTCTGTCTCCTTCTTTCTGTCTGTCTCTCTTGTTCTGCCTCTCTCTCCCCCTCTCTCCCTCTCTCTCTCTCTCTCTCGCCCCCTCTCTCTCTATACATGTCTGTGTGTCTATCTGTCTCTGTCTCCTTTCTGACTGTCTTGCTTGCTCTGCCTCTGTCTGTCTGTCTGTCTGTCTGTCTGTCTGTCTGTCTGTCTATGCATCTCTGTCTCCCTCTTTTCATCTCTCCCTCTCTGTCTATCTGTCTCTCTGTTTCTTTCTCCCTGTTTCTCTCTGCCCCCCCCCCTCTCTCTCTCTCTCTCTCTCTCTCTCTCTCTCTCTCTCTCTCTCGCTCTCAGGGGCTCTGGAGCATCACCCAGGCCCGGTGCCATGACCTGACTGACTGCACATTCTGTACATTTCCTCAACGTGGGGACTTGACAAAATGACCCTTGCAACAGTATTGTCATCACCAGCAAGAAGAGCAACAGCCGTATTAAACAGAGCGAATGAGCACAACGCATTTCCCGCCTTCTCAAGAGCTAAATCTTTGAAATGTCCAGGCACATTTACACAGCCTGTTCACGATGCTGTAAATTCAAGTTTGAGTTATGGATTTATAATATTCCAGAGTCACATAAAGGCAAATGCTTTTTACAAGTGCACAGCACGAGTCTGTTTACCACATGTGTGCGTGTCAAAAGCCACATTTACTCATTACAAAGCATCACTACAATCTCCCATCTCCCGTTTCTTCATCCAGCACATTTGGAAAAATACAAGGTTTTTTTACAGGATTCTGGTAACTGAGAAAAGGCACTCGCACCTCTTTGGTTGGCAGGTTTTGTCAGAGTACAATGCAAAAGAAAACAATTGAACAGAAAGAAAAGCCAAAAGCAAAAAAAAAAAAATCTAAAATGAGAAATGCATGAAAACCAAATATGCATTATTGCCCAGCCAGGTTACTTTTTTTTTGCAATTGTGAGCGTATTTAAATCTATTATTATTATTATTATTAGTAGTAGTAGTAGTAGTAGTAGTAGTAGTAGTAGTAGTATTGCTGTTGTTAACCATAATCATAACCATAAGTCTATTTCTAAACTCTGAATGAAGCAATGCAGTTTTTATTTTGCAATGAATTGTTTTTGTTGACTCTTTTGTTTGTTGTCATTTGCGCCTTATTCTTTTTCTCCAATCCATCTGTTTCTCCACACCCGCTCCCCCACGTGCCGACAAGCCTCTCGCTTTCATGCAATATTGATACGGCCTCGATCCAAAGGGACGGACACCATTAAGACAAGGCTTGACCCCATGCACAGGAATTAAAGTAGAAAAACAGCTGTTGTCATCGACAAACCGCACGACTCTGCCGAGCGCCGTGCTCTGGGGGCCTGGTAAGCGTCCTGGCAACATGTGAGGAGATGCCCCTCAGTGAGCCGTGCAACCCGGGTTCTGAAGAGAGCTGTCACCACCGGAGCGCAAGGCATGGCGAGACGGTAAACTCTCTCAGTGAACCGTGGATGGCCACAACTCCCACCAGCCAACAGCGGCACAACTGGATCCACAGCACTGGCGTCAGCTGGCTAACACAGCTGGACTGAGCCTGTCCTCAAATGCATAGAACCACCGAAGCATCTCCAGCTACATCTCTAGCACACTTGAGGGACTGATCGCAAAGCCAGCATCCGATGCGGACCTGCTGTAGGCGATCCCAACAAGAAATGTCCTGTGGAGGTCATGGCTTACAGATGAATGTGTTGATTGTTGGCTTCACAACCCAGACACACAGAAGCGTTCGGCCACGTGAACTTTGAACGAGATTTGAGAATAATAGCTTCAGAATGACATCGGAAAGATGTGACCCAAAACAGATTTCCAACAAGGTTTTAATTAATAGGGGGCCATTCGGTGGTGTTGATACACAACTGGCTCAGATAAAGTAGGCAGCTTCTCCCATACAACTGGCAGCGTGCGCCTCAAATGAGAATGGAATCGTCTAACTCAATGGAGCTCTAAAGCTTGAGGAAATTGTTCTATTGCAGGCTTGTATATTGTCCCCATATACAGTAATCTCCATAAACAACCTCAGGCTCATTCAACAGATAGGCATCATCCTCCCGTCAATGTTAACTTGTTAGAATAAATCCAAAGACAGCAAATTGGTTCTGGCTCTGGGAGGTGACATCATCAACCACAGCATGCGCTGGTTGAGCTCCATCACAATGATAGGAAGTATATTTGATTAATTTTCTTCCCCTCTGAGCATGGCCATGTTAACCAAGTTGGGATGGGATGGAAGCCACATCAGATGAACCTGTAGCAAATGCTGGTAGCAATAATTTACTGTGTCATTTCAGATCTCAGATGTCTTGTCAGGAGGATCCCGACTTGATGCACTGGGATTGTTATAAAGTGTCTGTTGAAAAGTATTAAGAATATTGACATTCAGACTTTTAAATCCAACGGGCAGCAGCTAGCACAGTGGTTAGCGATGCTACCTCACGTTCAAAGGTAACTGAGGGTCAACTCCCGCTTCCTCGTGTCCGAAGGCCTCGGGGTCGGCTCCCGCTTCCTGCTCTAGTTCCCTCGATGGCTGTGCTTCTCTTGAACTGGTACAGTAAGAATTACCCTGCTGTAAAAAAAAAAATTAAACAATGTAAGTCAATTTGGAGAAGAGCTTGTCTTTGTTTAATTTTAGTGTTCAGTTTAACACTAGAAAGACAAAAGTAAATGCTGTGCCACTTTAAATCTTCACATTTTGAATAACAGTAGCCTTGAGCAGTAGTAAAAGTAAAGTCAAACACATAGCCAGTTTAGTTATTTTTTCCCCAGTGAGAAATGTCACAGGCATGATGATTTCATGCTCCTGGGCCCTTCTGAAAGAAGCCATGAAGATTTGGGCCTGGTCTCCTCTGCAGGACATAGGAGGCTAATCGAGTGCCTCCTGGACATGAATCCAACCCTGGAAAACCAGGAGTGACCCGGGGCACCGGTCTTGTCTAGGTACCAAGGACAGTTTGTCTGCCTGGAAAGAAGCTCTAATGCCAAACATTTTGCAACCTTCCCCGCTGTCCAACCTTTTAAACACAGAGCCTCAGTTCAGAGCACACCACTAAGTTCTGCTTTCAAGGAGGACACCAAGTGGGGTGGGGATGCTGCCCCTTTAAGAGAGCCTGTCAAGATAATGAAAACAAATGGTGGAGCCCCGGCTGCAGGCGTGGAGAAGGACTTCATTTGCGAGGCAGCTACACTGGGAATCTGCCACGCTACAGCAAGTCCTCATTGGGGGTGGCTGATGGAAGAGAAATGGGAGCACTCACTGTAATAATTGTTCGGGGTCAATTATTCCTACGTTGGAGCTATCAGGCTGATGTGTCTTAGGCCGCTGCTGTCAAGCAGCCGAACGGCGCGTTACCAAGTGTGTTCTTCACTTGCCGAGCAGGTCCATCTATCCAGCTTTCATAATCTCATCTTCTGAAATCAACCCCGATTCAGCCCCGATTGTCTTCAGAAAGTGGCGCGTGATGTTGCATGTGATGTTGCGGTAAAGACGGAAAACATTCCGACTGAACCCGTGCGGCTGGCAGTAAAAATGTAAAAAAACGATGCAGGTGGAAATCTGATACAACCTTAATCTTACTGATCTACTGGTCATAAAACAAATCCTCATGCGTTGCGGCAAAACATAATATTAATTTGAGTGGAAAAACAGTGCTCTCATCCCTCACGTAACGGGGTCCCCTACAATGAAAAGTCGCCCTCGTGCCATCTGAAAATGCATGCTTTCTCATACAATGGGGTAATAATTCTGTGAAATTGCATTTCTGCCTGTTATGCAGTCATTTTACTTCCATATGTGTCCCTTGTTTGTTTCTCTGCATGATTTTGACAAGAAGGAATTTTTAGGAGGCACCAACCCTCACTCTGGCAAATACCCAACTCCACATAGGTGACTCTCAAGGTAAGACAATTAAAGAGCACAATAAATCCATTCGCCCATGAGTTCATGCTTAGGACAGGGCAATATGGAAAAGCAACATCCCATCATCTCAGCCAATCACAGCCCTTAGCTGCCAGCCCAAATAAAATAGCAGATTCAACACTTTAGATTTATTTAAAAATAAATAACTACATACAAAATGAATGGAAATTGAATTAATTCCCATAGCTGATCATTTGATTCTGAAAAGATGATTTCCCATTCATTCCTGAGCTAATTTTTTCTGCAATGCAATTCTGAGCCCAAAGGTTTCACATAACCACATAATCGCAAACTTGGCAAACTAGTCCTGTATTACAGTCTAGCATTAGAGTTTTAAAACTAAACAATGGGTGTTTATTTTTGTATGGTTAGAAAAAGTCATGGCAAGAGTAGACCCAGACAAATCTGCCATTTCCAAAAGCCAAACCTGTGGCCATGTGACAGCTTTAGAAGTGAGACAAGAACTTTGAAACGTTGCGCATTTCTGCCCTTCATGAAGGAACACGGTGTGGTGGCGTGACGCTGTTCCCAGCTTGTGTGTCGCAGACGGTCTGTATGTACTCCTCCGCATCATGAAGAAGGGGGATTTCACAGTGTTTTACAGCTCCACTACTCCATAAGTTGGATTTTATGTAGAAAGCCGGTGATGCTTCAGCAAATGCGTACATGCACACAGAAATGAAGCAGAAAATGAACGATTGACTGCGAATTCTTTGTGCCACCTGACATGGGAAACTATGCCCTAATGTTGTTTTTACATAATTCCTTGTGGCCTGTATTCAGGCCTTTGGGATAAGAGGGGGTATAAAAGCATACAAAACAAAGCAACAATCATTTCTCTTCAGAGAAAGAAACAACCATGCTTAACCTTCTTTAAGCATTTACTTTATAACTGAGAATGCATCTATTCAGGTGTCAGACAAGGAGCTGCAACAGCTACCTTTTTATTCTGCTATACAGAACAAATATATATTTAATGGTAGTTTATTCACGTAAAGAACTGGTGCGTGCTAAATGCATGAATCCGTAAATGAGTGCATGTAAAACAAAGCACAGTGTTTTGTTTTGTGGATTTTCCTGAGGTTAAAGGAGTAGAGGAAGAAGAACCTCACGACCGGCCACAGGGACAGCTGACCTCTGCAGCACAGCTCCTGCACGCATCTCAGAAGCCCGCCCCCCCGTTCACGCCGCACTGTCATCACTCAGCCAGAATCGGCCGAGTTTATTTAATTTCTATCTCGAGTCGCTTTTCTTTATTTTCCTATCTATTTCATTTTTCAAAACTTTTCCCCTTTATCTAGGAGGCTCAGAATTTCTCTCTATCCTGTGCTTTTGTGTCTGGCATAAAAGCAATTGAACTGTTATCCTGCAGCCACTAAGCGAGACAACCCTTTCAGACCCCCCCCTCCCCAGTTCTTTTCTTTTGCTCCTACCCCTCCTATTTCGGCAGCTAACAGCTTCCTTCTCTTATCACCCCCCCAGCCCCACACCCCTTCCTCATCCTCCCCATCCCTTTTCTGACTTTGACTTCATCTCTCAAGTGCAGTAGTTTCCTCTGCCATCCAGCACCAGGCTCTCCAGCGTCGGCATTCCAGTCACGTGCCCCCCCCAAAGGTTACGTGACCCACTTCCTTATCAGAGGCGGGCATTCTGGGATATCTCTGCGCTCAGACCTGTCTTCTCAAGAGCTATCTCCCCACTGTTGACTGCTGGGATGACGACCTTTGCTGACCTTGTTTTTCTTTTTTTTTCTTCCTTCAGCAGAATCTTTTACGGAATAAAAATGAAAGAAAGAAGGGGGGAGAAAAGAGATGTGTGTGTGCGGTGGGGGCACCCCACCTCCACCACAGTGAGGACAGTAAGGACCATTCTGTGAGCTTCCTTTCTGAAGACAGCGACTACAATCCAGCAGCCACCTGTCCATTTCTGCCCCCCCCCCCCCATGGTCTCCATCCTGAAGTGAAGCTGCGAGCTGGAGTCCTCACCATCGCTCTTGTGATCTTTGGCCACGTTTTGCGCTTTGTGATCTGTTAATTGTCTTCAGATGCACATATGGTTAAAACAAAAATCGCTTTGGTCTCCATCTAAAAGCATCCCTGGTGGTCTGGCACATAATCTGACAAAGTGCCTCTGATTTCATATGAGGCTTTGATAACTTAATTCAATTCTTGCTTTCCACCAATAATCATCCCCCTGTTTGTTTTAAAATATTTCAGCCCATTTCAGTCATCTTCTTCACCCAAAAAAAGTGTAAAAATTCCGTTTCCATGTAAATTTGTTTTCCATGTAAAAATGTGAAATGTGGCCCTCAAACAGCAGAGATCATTCATTTACTTTGTGTTTTAAATCGCAGGTTGCTTTGAAATAACGGTGCGTGCGCTGGTGTTGTCGGCCGTGCGTTTTTGTTTTGTGAGTGTGTGTGTGTGTGGGGGAGGGGGGGTCCATCCTGTTTCGGCAAAGAAATGGTGGTGACGGCACCTCGCCGGGGTCATGCGGCACCAGAAGGCACCCGAGACCATGGGACGGTGGGGTGGGAAGGAGGTTGGGCGGTTGCCTCCGAGATGCTCCGCAATTGTGTCATCCCAGGGCCCAAGGTGATGAACTGATCAAAGCCTGCACATGTTTGCACGCTCCAGCGCTGTGCAGAAAAAGATGAGACAAGGGGCTTCTTTGCTTCGAGGCCCCTGGCTCCCTGAAGTCAGTGGGGAGAAATGAACGTGCTTCCGTTGCCGATTAAATCCGTTTCGTGCCAATGCGCCTCGCTGAACTGGGGACGGAGAAGAGACGCAGTTCAAGGCCTCTTTAGCCTTAATAAAGTTTTTAAAATGAAAAGGAAATTAAGGTAGTCCAGGGGTCACTTGAGCTTTTAGAAGCGGGCCGTTTGCTGATTTATACAAGCGGGGCAACACCGATGCGAGAAAGTATTTAATCGTGCCCTTTGCCATGTGTCGGATCAAAGTCGGCCAGCGTTTATCCTCTGTCTATTGTGTCACTCGGTTGGTCACTGCTGCCCTCCACAGGGCCGCTGGCATAAACAGGACTGTCATTTTCTGCCACGAAAACAGTCATGGCGGTTCAAGCTCTGTCAGGCGGTCGCCGAGGACAACAGACCGCTGGACCACCGAGCACGGAGCACAGCGCAGTGGGCCACTTCCCACGAATGTTAGCGTGACCTTCTGTTTTACAGTCCAGGCCTGCCAAAGGGACCACTGCACCCACACACTTGCAGGGACAAACTCACTTTGTTAACTGTACATTAAAGAAAAGCCAGAACATTTTGCCTCTGTAATAATTCAATTAAAATAAGCCTAAATCTACCGGCTTGACAAGTCGAGCTAACACTTGTGCGCGTGACGTTGTGAGCAAAAACCACAATGACACGAGGAATAAATAAATCATTTGCAACATTTGTCAGTCGCGGCAAGGAAAAAATATAGCAAAATTTCTTCCGACCTTTAAAGTGCGATGTGTTAAAGCTTGCTTTTTTATTTTTAAATATAGGATTGTCATCCACAAATGCACTTGCAGGTCATTGTTAGCCCAGCTCTCGGGTTTCTTGACTTACAGAGTGTCTGTAATTGACATATTTGCCGTCCTTCTTCTGAATGGAGGAATGAGAAGTGGCCAAATGTGCATTTGTCCCTGCCTTCGTCCGCTCAGTAAATTGGTGTTATTACAACTATTTGCATTATCGATCGCCCGTGGCTGCGTTTTAATTCCTGGGCCACTCGGTGCTGTGTTTCCAATTAAGGGTCAGATGAGACTTTGCCCAGGCCATAAATAAAAAGCCGTTGGTCTGCGGTGCTGCTCCCACAGATCTTTCTAGATACGTGGAGGGTTCAGCTGAGGAGTGTTGGGGTGGCAGGATAAGATTTTGTCCTGGGATGAGCACACACTGACATTTTGCTGTCTAGTGGTTACTTAGCACCCCCCCCCCCACCATCTTGAGCTCAAACACCTTAGCATCTTTGCATCTAAAATCCAGTAGGTCCAAATGTCTTTATATTTTTTTAATAATTGCCACACTTTATTTCATTAGTCAATTTATACCTTTGAGGGTTTGAACTTGCAACCAGTAAGTGCTCAAATGCACGAGACACAACTGCTAAGCAGAACGGGACGAGTTTAACTGTCTCCAAAGCAGCCCGACTTGAGACTTTTGGCCTTAAGCGGGAAGGGGAGAAAAGCTTTTCCATCGCTTTTCACACTTTTTTCCATTTCTCCACCAAGGCCGTTGGCTCTGAGAAACTGTCCTGCGGAGGTAAAGAACTGCATCACACCAACTCTCCAATCGAAGGCTGGCAAGGAAGGCATAGGATGCATAAATTGGGTCCAGAGATCTGCTTAAGGGAGCATCAATCCGCCCCAGTGCCACTGCTCCCGCACAGCACCTTCCCCCACTCTATGAGAAAGATTGGGAGGAGGGAGGGTAGGTGTCATTGGCAACCAGAGAGTAATGGGCCGGCCCGGGTTCAAGGCGAGGGCCCAGAACATATTGCCGTCAAAGTGCCGTCTCGGGCCGATGGCTCTCTGTGCCGGGATCCCGCATCCACACATGAAATAGAGGTTAACCGGCAATCCGCTCTTTTTTTCCCCCTTTACGGGAGATGAAAACTACCATTGGGAGGCCCAGGACAATTTTTATATAGGATTAGAAAACAAAAATCAATATTTAATTATCTGTGAGCTTTTTGTGTCACTGCATCTTTAGATCAGTAAGTGCGCTGGTGCTGGCTCCCAACGCTGTAAGTGAGTGAGTCATTAAAGAGGCAGTATCTTTTTACAAGGTTTTTATTGCACTGCGTTAAAGCTTAATGCATGAGCTCCCGCCCTCTAGTGTGCCTGAGAGTGTGTGCTGCGTGTGGACAGACGTGTGTGTGTGTGTGTGTATGCGTGCATGCGGGTGTCTCCGGTGTTGTCTTTAAGGACTTTGCCCTGAGCGAAGGAAAAGTAAGCATTGCTAGCTTAGTGCCCAGAAGGACAAATACAACAAAGTTTTGCCTTTGAAGGAACCACTTTCAAAGTCAATATTATTGAGTCGAACAAGCGGACAATACACATGGACGTGGACCGCAGAAGCGCAAGGAAGATCAAGTTCAGCCATTTATTCTAATCCAAAAATGTGCAAAACAAGCAGGGAACGGCATGGTTCTTCACAGAGAGACTTTTGTCTTGGTGTTCTGCGTCTTTGATGATTCAGCAATAAGCAACTCCTTATTTAATATTTAAATCATCTTTTGCTTTGCCGACAGTGGAACTGTTTTCATTTAAGTCATTTACGTTCATTTAAGCCCGCCTTCCCCATCTGTACGCAGGTAATTTGTTCCGGAAAGAAATCTTTTGTAGGATGAACTTTCATAAATTAAACACGTAATTGCCATTTGTTCCAATGGTTTAAAAAAATTTATGCACCCCTAAGCTCCAAAATTGACATCCATTTATCATAAAATATTACCAAATACTATTAAACTGGGCACGAATGCTAAAATAGTTATTATTATTATTATTATTATTGATAATTTTCCTTCATTGAAGTGGAAACAATTGATCCGCTGTGGCGACCCCTAACAGGGGCAGCCGAAAGATGAAGAAAAAGAAGAAGAGATAATTTTCCTTCATTATTTACTTTATTGTAATGGCTTTGCATGGCTGTTTAAACTCTGACACCAGGAACCAAGATGTAACAGAACAATCGCCCAACTTTCGACGCTTATTTAAGCCTTAATAATCCCTTATTAAACAAGAGCGCACAACCTTGGACAATACGCACATTAATCTACGCAAATCTTTACAGTTCAGTTGTTAGCCAAGTTCCTCAAGGAGCCCCAGCACAGAGGTACCCACACAAAAATGTTGAGAAGACCACACAGCGGTCCTGGTTGCGTCTCGCTCAGCTGAAAGAAAAAAGATCCTGAATCGGTAACGCCACGCCTCGGAAACCAAAATATCGAGCGGTGAAATTTTGGGCTGCGATTGTACGTGGCCCCTTTGTAATGAACTACACCTGCACTGAGAAGCTATTAACATCATCTTAACAAGTTTGATTGTAAGAACACGATGATGGATGATGCGCATAGCCCCTACCCCCCACCCCCACCCGGATTTTGCATTCATTCCTCCGGCCCTGAAAAATGTATGCAAAAGGACACGCAAGCTGCAACAAGTATGGATCAGACAGCAAGGGCAGAAGACTGAGTGCGGAATTTGATGATGCACATATTTATTACCTGTGAGGGGTGAAATTCATTCTGGTTAAGGCAGAGATATACATTTCAGCTGGGTCAACAATACGGTCAACAGCACACTGTTTCCCAATACATCTTTGACCATTACTTACTGTGACAAATGGCCTAAGGGGCTCCATGAATCACACCACACCTCTCTAGCATGGCAGAAAATAGGCAAGCACTCTTCTGCACTGCCCCTGGTGGTGGGAGGTCCAATGCACGGCCAGTCTTCAAAACGGTGAGCACGCAGAAGTAAACCATACATATAATTTCTCTGGATGCATTTTGTGCATTTTTGCAAAGAAATCACCTTGCACGTGAACTCAGATGTCTCAAAACCTCCTTCCTTCGACTGATGATAGTCATTCTGTTTCCCTTTCCTGCCGCCGGGCACCATTTTGCTCTCTTTGTTGCTTCCACAGCATCGTTGTTCTCACAGCTCAGAAAATGTGGGAAGGGCAGAACACGTTTTTTAAAATTAATATGATTTTTTTTTTCCTTTTAAATCATGCACAGGCCCTTTCAAGCTGGGAAATTAGGCGGCATATGTCTGAATGCTTACTTGGGAGAATTGCTGTTAGAAGACCTGTTAGCACACTTGATCCACGCCACTGCCCGTAAGTCCCTGTGTGCTCATACAGTTCATGTGAGAACAGGGTGCAGCAGCCCTGCTTCCTAGCGCCAGGGGAGACTTCCAGCTGCTGGTTACCTCTGAAATAGATCGCGGTAATCACAACGTAGCCGAAGCCGGCTGGAGTGAACAGTGGGTGGGTGAGCTGACTTAGGTGCTTAATTCTGCGAAAGCGATGTGTTCTCAGCTTTACAAGATGTAGCCAGGGGCGAGGCAGTAAAAAATACGGACTTGTAGTCTGAAGTTTGCCAGGGTATTTCTTGCTCCCGCTGCTGAACCCTTGAGCAATGCATTCACCCTGAACTGCTTCTGTAACAACACAAAGGTGTGCAGGGGGGTCTAATATCATACCCCTTCTTGTCCACTGCTTTGGGTAAAAACAACAAAATAATGATAACCTTTGACGGAGACGAAGGATGAGTCTTATTGCTGAAGGTGCAAATGATTTGCACGAGCCAGTGAAAGCAGGCGGACAGGGACAGGTGCAGAAAGTGACCAAACTCCTGAACACATTTAATAATGTACAGACAAACTCTGTTTTAATTGTTATGTATAGTAATGGCAGTAACAGACATTTTAGTCTGGTTTTCAGCAAACATTCCCATACTCTGAAGGTATCAATCTGAATTCTGTAATTTGTTTAGCTAAAAATGTGTGAACACACTGCAGTGGAAAAGGAGCAATAAACATTCCAGCTGACCTTGCCAAAACCATTAGTTGTCTTCAAGTACCATTTAAAATTAGTTGTAATAATTCTAACTGATGTCTTTTGCTATTTATTTACAGTAGGTATCATAATGGTTAACAGTACCAAATCAGAATTATTATTATTATTATTATTATTATTATTATTATTATTATTATTATTATTATTATTATTATTATTAACGTGTGTATGTATGTATAAAATACCATAGGCACTTGTTAACATAAATGCTAAGCCATGCAGCTTGTGTTATGTAGTTTGAGTTGCGTAGGTGGTGTGTGTAGTTATTGAGGGGAGCAGTTCTGGGATACTAGTTTGAGCCTTTCGGCGGTGTCGTGGGCCTAACTCGACGAAACACCTGTGACGGGAGGTGCCCGCTTGACAACCTCGATGAGATACAGCACCATCACTTTGTCATATCATGTGTCGGCTGGTGCGTGTAGTTGGCAAACTTTGATGGCATTGACTTAGTAGACTGAGGAGCAGCAGATCGTTGCATGGTGGCTGGATAGGTTCGCTGTACGTCTGACTGTGGGGCTGCCATTGTGTTAACAGGTTAGGATAGGATTGAATAGAATTGAAAGTTAGGATGTTGGAATCCCTGCGGAGCACTAGTCCGTTTATTAGCACATTGTGTTTGTTATGAATCTGAATATACATATACGGTATATGATTATCTGGGGGGAACCATGCATTTTTTACACAACTATGATCGTTTTTCTCAATTTAGGCAAAATGGTTGTCCAAGTAATAAAATCGTACACTACCGAGACTTTAAATAGCTGTACCTTTCTGTCATGATGTGTGTATGTGTGACAGCGTGTGTGTGCGCGCGCACAAGTGCTGTCCAAGACCTTCGTCTGCATGACACCGGTGAGCAGGCGATCGATACTCACTCAGTCAACAGCAGGGAGGAATTGTGGCAGCACAGACATTATCCATTACAACGTGGTCAAAGCCAATGGGCATCCGAGGATGGGGAAAACTATCCTGAAAACAACGCTGATTGTCCATTTGTAGCCCCCCTTTGTGTTATTTTGGTGGTCCAGTCTTGTTTCGAAGCGCCTCATTAAATTGTAATTCGGCTGTTATCTGTTAAAAGTTTAACTATTGTCAAACACCGCGGTTTGAGAATCGCAAAAGTTGGCTTTGTAAGCCAAAACTGATCCAAAACACAGACTTCCGTGAAAGTTACCATAGCAGTAAGTACAGAATAAAATGATAAGAGCACCTGTCCCTGACTGAGGCTACAAAGACTCACCTGTAGGATGGTATTTGGTGGAGAGAAAAACTTGCAAGGTGAGGTGTGGGGTTCAGGGGCAATGCCTGTGGCACAATGGGCAACAATCAAACATGTCTTGACGGCGTAGACTAACACGACGGGAGGTGAAACGCAACCACGCTGGTAAGGAAGGAGCTGGAGTTTGCGAGGGAGGTAAAAAGTGCACAGCAGATACGACGCAGACAGTCTTCAACTCACAACAGGGTTCTTTGTCATAAGTCACAAATCCCCTTGTAGTGCATCTTTTGAACCATAATGATGTAAAAACAAATTACATGGATGGATGATATGCTCTATAATAGGGTTCTGTTTTTTTCACTAATTTCACACATTGTTGATGTAAAAATGATACTAATATAGAGTATTAATATAAATACAGCACAGTATTATAATTAGACTGTCATTCTGCGTTCCCGTTTTTTCACTTTTATTTCTAAGCCTGCTTTCTAGTTACCAACAGAACGCTCAGTTTTTTCTTGTTCGCTGTTTAAAGTAAAAAGCAGCTTGAATAGAATCGTAGAGTTCTGCAAATTAAACAATGCTTTACCAACTAAAATGCAATTGCTGTACCTACATGCCGCCTGAAAGCGAATGTCTTTACTCAAGAATTATGTAGTGTGCTGGGGGTAGCATTGTGGCAGGGTTGAGACAGTGCAGTGCCACTCCCAGAATGACAGCGCACAGCACTAGGATGGGCATTAACGTTTAAGCAAAAATGATATAGACTAACAATAATTGTTGATACACAAGAACAAAACTGGCACTTTTGTAGCCAGCAAATGTTCAACAACAAATGGAGAGGTCACTGTTAGCTGGTAAAACCAAAATGTCAGGCCCCAAAAATGATGTAATAGTATTAATGGATCCCATTACCGTAAAAGGCTACTATGCACCAACTTTATTAGGTACTCTTGCCTAGTAGAGTGTTGCTCTTTCTTCGTCCTTCAGAATAGCATGAATGCATCAGGGAATGGATTGTGTAAGATGCTGGATGCACTGTGCAGGAATGGTGCACTACATGGAGTTGTTTGCACTGCGTAGTTTTATGGCTGCGCAGTCATGCTGCGAACAGCTCTTTCCACCTCATCCCCAAGATGCTCATTAGGATTAAGATCCAGGGACTGTGTAGGACACCGAACCTATGAAAACTCACTGTCGTGTTTTTGTAAGTGGCGGTCCGAGTATGGATAGACTGCAGCCATGAAGGGATACAATATAGTGTCAGGAAAATGTTCCCTACACCATGACACTACCATCACCAATGTGTACTGTTGCTAAACAGGCTGGTATCATGAACTCACATTGCTGACACCAAATTCTGATCCTCCTGAATTTGCGTGAACTTGTGTGGACTTAATAAACTGGCAACTTGGTGAAAATCTGGATTTTCATTGGTCGCATATGTTGAAAGCTGAGGACTATGTTGCACTTCTACTGAAAATATAGGCTCCTGGACCAGATTTTTCAATCTCTGGTGGTCTCTAGTATTATTTTCAGTGATCATATGAGAGGCAGGTGTGCAGCCAAAGTGTAGTAAAGCTGAAGTTTATTGAAGGCAACCTCTAGTTGCATCTGAGAAAACTCTTACAGATGCATGAATTTAGGTGCCAAGCCTCGAGTGATGAGGGGTTCTGAGGTGTCAGTTGATCTCCACCTGGTGATAAGCGGCTGGGGAATTCTCAAGAGGTTCCAGCCAACTACTGAGCCACAGATCCAGATACAAAAATGGGGATTTCATTCTGGCTGTGAGACAGTTAACCAACTCTTCAACCTCACAAGGAGAGTTGAGGGGTTAATATAATTTGCAAAGTCAGCTTGTCAATTTGGAGAAGGTTTATAAAGGATATCAAGACAAGGTCAATGGTTGTAGGGTATCTAGGTTGGGAATTCATTGATATTTGTAGATGATAACTATGATCCTCTTCAGAATGTGATTTTTGGCATAGGCTTCACCCATTTGCAGTCGAGTGTGAGGTCTGCGATGATGGTTCTAAGCAGGCATAAGGTCAGCTCTTCCCTCCAGGTAGAAACTATGTTGAGAATTTAAATCCCTTTGTGGCCCTTTTCTAAGTGATGGCAGTGGGACACAAGAGAAGGACCTGTGGGCTTGGTGCAGCAGCTTCACGAACACAAACTCTGTACAAAACGGTGGTGGTGAAGCTGGTGCATTGAGGGAGGATGAGGAAAGACTCTGGGAACAAGGTTACTCTCCATGGTAGGATGAAGAACTCACTGATGAAGGAAGTCTTGGATTAAGCAGAGTAACTGCTCCTTCAGATTAGCTGAGGTATCTCCTTAGAATGATTGCGTCAACTTGTGTGTGTCCCACAGAAGGTGTACCAGGTATACCTTTATGGGCGGAGGCCCTGGGCAGATGCAGTACATGTTGGACAGTTTGTATTTCTGGTCTGGCCTGGAAGTGCTTGAGGATACTGGACTGGGATTAGGAGACAGCTGCTACAGAGAGAATCAGTGTGTGTCCTGCTGCCACGGTAACCCACACCAAGACAAGAAGTTTTAAGATAAGTGAATGAATGGATGGATGGATGGATGGATGGATGGATGGATGTCATCTGTTGTCTTTGCAACTGAAGGAACAGGAGGGATTCTGCTCTTGATTGGAGTTGCCAAGGCAGGGCAACATGGGTAAAGCTTTATGATCTATATAATTTCCAACGTGAAACTGACAAATGAAACCAAGACCATACCAGCGGATTGTTTGAAAAAGAAAAAAAAGTTTAATTTTTATCATTTTTTTGTCTGAATTTTAATGGTAATCTCAATTGGCATTGGTAAGAGTTTTTATGCATTTTAATATGTAATAGAATAGTTGATAATATATAATTATATGGGCCATTCATTGAATGTCAATGAGTTAAATTCATTGAAGAGTCTTTTGTGCAGTTTAGAACCTTAAAAAAACTTTTAAAAAATCCTACCAAGTGCAATATGATAAAAGAGTGTTAAAATACATAGATAATAATAATTTATCTTAATAAATGCTTTACCGTGCATAAATAATAAACGATTCTTGTTCATGCTTTAGGTGAACGAAAAAGGAATTACAATACAGTAAGACAATGAGGACGTGAATTTCTGTTTCCATGGTGACGGGTAATGCTTCCTCAAACAGTGACACAAAGTTCCGTGTAACTGACAAACAGAACCTTTCAAGCCTACTAAGATGGTAATAACTGGAGGTGGCAGGGGAGGGAGATGTGTGACTAATTGATGTGCAGTGAAATGCTGATGTCTTGCGATACACCGAGTCCCGAAGTGGATCGGAGATCTTTTGTTGTTGTTTGCCTTTGTCTTTTTTCGCCCGGAGCCATGGAATGCAACCAAATAATACTGTAGCCCTGTTCAATTCCTGCCTAAAGTCAGCATTCAGAATCTTATTTCCTTTACTGAATTCAATTTTGAATTTAATCAGGTAACCCAGATATGGTGGAGGTTTGGCTGTGACTTAAGGTGTTGAAAAAGACAGTTTCTTCAGGAAAACTTGAAAGGAACCCAGACCTGACCCATAAATCACAGTTATTAATCACGTTGCTATTTTAGTGTAATTCTCCTCTGGCCAACTGGCACTTCATGCAGCACAACTCAAACATACAGACCCCAACGGCACTTTTTTAGTTCTCTGCATTAATTTTGATGTTTGTTTGTTTTGCATTTTATCAAAATTTTCTACCCTTTTATTTGCAACCAAAACCTAATTCTTACCTTATCCCCCAGAGAACACTACTCACGCTGAAGATGTGAATTTGTCTGAACACCTCCCTAGTGTGTACCTTGTACATCTCCACATGTACCTGATTCCACACACAGCTCTGAAGGTCAAACCGAAGCGTCGCTGTGAGTTAAAAGAGTGAAATATCCCATGTCATTGTACCACCAGGGTCTTCGGTGTGGCTCCTTGTCACCAGTCGCGGTGCCCAGCCACAGGATTATGCAGAACTTTTACTTAACCTTCACACTACTGAAGTGTACAGTAGCACTTTCAGAGGTCATCCTGCGACTTCACTGTTTCATCGCGTTTTATAGTCTAGCTGCTGTGGTGTCAGTGCAAAATTTTTCGCCAATGTTTATATGCAATTGTGGCTGCTCATATATTGATATGCTGCAGATCTCCTCAGTAGTTCTCTTGGTTAAGAAGCCCAGCATCTGAGGTAATTTGACTGGGACCCTCTACCAACTTGTGGAAAAAATAGAGGACCTTCTGCTGTCTCTGAGTTACCAGCTGCCTGCATGGTCTTTCCCATCACCTTTAGGTCCTGAAACACAGCAACTACTTTTTTGCTGTGAGAATTAAGGCAAAAATATCAAGAAACAAACTGATTCAAAAGTTTGTGACCTCTCTGGCATAGTCAGCATCTCTGAAGCTCTGGATTGGTCCACCCAGATTTAAAATCCTGTGTTTTTTTTGTTTTTTTTGGGATGGACTCCATTGAGGACGCAAACTTTCATAGAGGAGATTATGAGTTGGATGTCCTAGATATTTTCATAGGAAACATCGCGATCGCTTCAAACTGGCTTCTCTGATCTGCGTGTTGAGTTCATCAGAGTTCTGAGCGTTTCTTTAATGTACTCGAATGGCACCCCACCCCATCCCTTATCCCCCATCCTCCAGCCCTCCCTACCCTTGACTAACTGACTGACTGACTTCAAAATCAGGAGCGATCTTTGGGCAAAAACGCTCCCGCGCATTCATTGGTCGTGATTGCAATCGGCAGCGGGAGATACAGACACTTCTATTGGGCTTTTGAAGCAAGGAGAACCCATTTTGAAGTTCTCATAGATTCCTTTTTTCTGTCAGACATATAAATCTTTGTATAATCCACAAGGGTTTCATGCGGGTACTGCCCAAGGGAAGAAAAGCAGGAAGTTCCGCGGATTCGCTCGCACGATCTTAGCGCCGATTTTAGCCGGCGTGGCGTTCAGTTTTGTTTGCCCTTCCTTGACACCCTGTTGACTTGTATGAAAGTTTACGATCCTTCTGGGTCAGCCATGTTTTCCCGGTTAAAAGGGAATGTATGCTACAAGGCTTTCGTCATTACAAGAATGTCATTCTCCAAATTTTTCATCTGACATTTGCTATTCTCACGCATTTTAGTTCAAATGATCGCTTCAGGTTTCCCTCATTGCTTCAATTCCCCAGATTTTCAACGGCTTCAGATACAAAAGTGACACACATTACAGGTCTTCGGAGATCTCGGGTCTCTGTAGCAAGAACATTGTGTGATCTTTGCCACCCGCAACACAATTTTTTATGGATTTCATCAGAGGAGCGTTTCAAAGCAATCGGGAAAAGTGCTCGCTTTCTCTGGTAGGAGTCGCGCAGCTGGCGTTGTGCAGCTTCCTCCCGCTGATTTCCCTTTGTAACACTTTGGTGAAATTTGAAATCGTTCAGCGCCGATGCTAAAATAATTGTGGTTGTGTTAGTAGTGCAGCAGCTGTTCCTGTGGTAACCGCCCTGTACGATTTTACTGCAAAAGGAGCATCTCATTGTGAGGCCTCTTATATGGGAGCCATCATTCTCTCTGCACTGCAGGCCTGGAACTGGCATTCCACCCAAGGTGAAGTTTTTTTAAAAACCTGCATCCGGTGGTTCTGCCATAGGCTTTGGACTCCTGTGGCCCTGCCCAGAATTGCACAGTTGATGATAATGGAGAGATGGATGGATGGATGGATGGAGTAAAGCAAGTCTAGTTTAGGTCTAGGTCTGCCCCTACTGAAATTTTGTAGACCAGACATAACAAACAGCAAATGACTTTTCATTGCATTGTAACAAACAACAACAACAATAATAATAATTTTTGTAGCAATATTTTTTTTTTACTGCTGTTGTCTTCATTATTATTGTTGTTGTTGTTGTCATTATTATAAAAGCTCATGGGATTTCTTACCTTAAAATTGTCTACATCCCAATTTTACACTTTTAATGTTCTGGGTTTAAGAGAGATGCATACTTCCGGTTCATGTGTTCTGTGCAGTGCGGTTCGGCCTCATTGCACATCCATGCAGCTGCAGTTTTGATGACTAAAGAGCAAATAGCAGGCCGGGTTCGGGCCAAACACGCTATAATTAAGATCAGCTCTTACATTTCAATGCAGCGGTATTTCCTAGATGATTGTACGTGACCTCTACTTTTCATAAAATTGAACAATTTCTACAGATTTGGCAATTTATAATTTTTAACCCCCACACCATTTGGTAAATGTCTTATTTGTGTTAAAATTAACGTATCTGTCTCTATGCAACATCTTAAGCGTTTCTTGATGTTATTTGGTTTTTCATCTGTATGCATTTGGATAGCTGTCTTGCAAATGCTGTTTTGGGATTGTTTTTAACTTTGTGTACTCATCTGAGCGGCACGTTTTAGCAGAATGTATGGCTTTTTCACCATTTGATGCAGTGGTGCATTATGGTTCACAAACAAATGCTATAGATAAATCTGACTAGTACCTGCTTTGGCAACTGTGACTACAGTTCTGTGTCATTGCACGCAGTGCAGTACCAGAGTCTTTGCTATGGATGACCAAGGGTGTAAACAAGTGTTGCTCATTCGTGTGTTTATGTGCTGCAATTTCCAGCCATGCACAATTTTGTTTTATTTAATAGACTGCCTGCCTGCCATGGTCTGAGATGGCCAATGTACGGTACTAAATACTGAAGTGCAGAATTGTAGTGTTGTCCATTTCTGTGACTAAGGGCTACAGGACTTGAGGCCATTAGGAGTGGTCTGGAGAAGCATCAGCCTGGGCCTCGAGTCATATTTACTGTGTAAGCACTAGAGCTGGTTTTTTTTTCACAGTTTTAGAAGTAGTTTGAGGTGCAAAAAGCTGATATTTCCCATGCCCCGGTGCAGAGGTGTGTACGTGAGAGCTTACTGCACCACTGCAGTGGTGAGAATAATTTACAGCTCTCATTGTCTGACAAAAAAAGAATAATACACAAGCTTTCCTGTTTTGTTAAATTAAATTTAATTTAGCTATAAGGAAATGCAGGGAGTGCTTTGCGTAAAAAAAATCAAGTAGCTAAATTAAAAACAGGTATGACAATAATAAATATGTACAAAAAGACACATCTTTCATTTAAAGATGACAGCAAGTCTCAACACTAAAAAAGTCTTTTAACCGGAATTGATGTTACATCCTCTCTAATTTAGTCGTGAAGTCTAATTTAACTTTGATACTAACAGTAGACTAGAATTATTTCCGATCGCTAAATAAACAAAAGCGAATCCAACGGAATTTCTTTCCTCGTAGTTTTTCCCGTATTAAATTGACATTTTAGAGGCACTTTTATGAAATAAGAAAAGCAATTATAGCGTCCCATGGACCACCGTCACATTTATTTAAAGCGCAGAACTGCTGACAACCATCCTGGCTCCGAAACAACAACGCGAAATGGAATCCTTCATCGCGGCAATCTCAAAAAATTTCACCTCCAATGCACAACGACTTGCGATGGGAGAGGAACATATGGCTGCTGTTAGATTCCTCCAGTTATTTCATAGCAAGAACCTGAAAAAACGTCACTGAGTGCAGATGCAAGTTTCTCGGCTATTTCGATTTTTCACTCATTAGCATTTGTAATATTTTTTTATTTAATGAAGCAAAACAAGAGTTTCTTGCTGCCGAGTTCCGGCAATACTCATTCCTCCAAAACGAAGGCAGTCTCAGGAGAATAGGCCGGCATACCTGCGATGTATGTGTTTTCATGTTTAATGCCAATAAACCAAGCTTTGTGCCTTACACAGATGTGCCCTCAAGCACAAAGGCATCCTTTCTACTTCTACCACTGACAGCAGCTACCACACAACAGCATGTTTCACCTGCCTTCATCCACGGGGTTTATCAGCTCTGCTTTGCTCAAGCTGTCTGGGCCCGATCGGACCCCACTCGGATTCGACACTCGGCATATAAGGATCTGCAGAACTCCCTTTTCCTCTAATAGGAGATTTATTGGTGATGCGTCACGTTCTTCACGACGTCTTTATCTAATTTGGGGAGAACATGGCGAGAGCAGCTGGCCACGTCACTGCGTGTTTAGCCTGGGATTCCTGCACCACAGTTCACAACTCGCTCACATGCAGTTACCGACCTCAGAACACTGCATTAATGCCTTTCGTGTTTTTGAGGGATTTGCAAATAAAATGTGTGCATAAACTTTTGCACCAGTGTCCTTTTCCAGCTGCCCTCTCTGACAGTTGGTATTTATATATTCAGCCATGTTAAGCATGAATAAAGGTGTGCCTGTTTATATGGGGTCTCACAACAAGCTATGGGGTTTGTGTGCTGCACCGTGAAAAGCCTTGGGTTAGCCGAGCAGGACTGTGCTCCTACCTGCACCCAGAATTGGGGCTACAGACTGGGATGATAGAAGGGAGGGTACAAAACCAAAAGACGCTCTCCTGATCCCAGCGTCCCAGTACCTCCTTTGCGGGGGTGTGCTGGGTTTACTATTCCATCTCCTTGCCCCCCTTTAGCTCAGGCTCATCGGTGGGCCTTTCACACTCGTTCCCCTCTGCCATAAATCTGAGGAAAAGACACCCCCACACATACCTCCCCAGTGGTAATGGCTGCCCCAGTGTTGAGACTTGCTGACATCTTTAACAGCTGCAGTCTCAGCCTCAATAGATGTTCCCTGCCACCACCCCCGCCATCCCCCCTCACCCACCAACACAATACTGCATTCTTATTAAAGTAAAACATTCTGCACCGGCCCTCAGGGTAAGTCTACAATATGTCTTACATATTACTGACAACTTGTGTATTTAGTGCTCTTATACATCCATGCTGGTAAGCAAATTGGATTAAAACAAGACAATCCCCCCCACCCCTCTTTAAAACAAGACGTACATTTGATAGCTCAAATTAAAAAACTGCCTTTAATAATATGTGCCTAACCTCCTAAAGAATAACACACACACACACATGCGCGCACGCGCACACACGAACACACATGCACATACACTTCGCAAATGCTTTATGCACCCCTGGAGGTAAAGATATTAAAGAAGCAGAATTCATTGAAATGAGCTTGACAAAATATACCATTAAAAATTTAATTTTGATTTAATAATGCCTTTTAGACACCATTTGAAGCACTGATGTAGAATGCATGTACTTCAGACTTTTTTTTGCGCCATAAGGTTGATGGTTCGGTTTTCATTTTCAAGCAGACATGCACTTTAATCAATTCGCTAGCAATTCTTTTTATTTGCAAAAGTATGTTTTATTTAACAGTATTGTGTTTGTTTAATTGCTGCTTTGTTGCAGCGGTTCTAATGGCGGTTCTTGTGCGCAGAAACGTCTCCTCCGTCTAATAGTTATACAAGCTTCAGTTTCCACGTTGGTGCAACGTTTAGGTTCGGGGGTTCAGTTTCTGTGGCAGACAAAAATGCCGTGAAATGAAAGGAAATGGTTATGCAACAGACCAAAAAGTATACCCATGGACATAACTGCAAACATTACATTTATTTAAAAAATACTTCTTTAGCCTTCATTGAGCAGTTTGACTCCCATCAGCTGCATTCCGCACAAATAAAGTGATTCAAACTAGAATTTCTGGGAGCATTTTAGGAGTTTTATTCAAATTTAAATCGAGTTAGCAATGAGGAAGAAGGTGCGGTGGCTAAACATGAACAAGGGGCGTGCGGTTTGTGTAAAAACAGAGCGATGTTGCCAGACCACGGTCCTCTTCCATCAAAGCACAGGCTGCAAGATGGCACCAAGTCGTGGCCGTGTACACGAGAGGCAGCCAAGGAAGGCTGCGGGTATTCCAGACCGCCTCGCTGCTTGCACTTTGTCCTCCATGCCATCCATCTGAGAGCAAAAATCCGACCGTGAACTGGAAAAAGAGGGAAGGCTGTGAGAAGGGATTATCTGAGTCCAGCTGTTTATTATGGCCGTCCTCTCCAAGAATAAACATCTTAATGTGTATTCAACAGCTAGCAGTAATGAATTTATTTGAACACTGGTTGATTTGTGCTTACTGCTATCCCTGTGAGGTGATTCATTTACTCCGTTCCACAGTTCCTCTCGCTGACTCCTGTTAGCGCAACCAGAGACCCTTTTGCTTCCTCGAGTAATTTAAGAATTACAATTCTGATATCCGAAGGAGGGTAATATCCTCTTCCCTCCATGCGACGATAATTTGATTTCGACAGCCCGCGCTGAAAAAATAAGCAAGAAAAAACAGCCCCAAACATGGTTTTTCCTCATAACATGCACCCCACCCCCCACCCCACCCCACCCCACCCCTCAAACACAAACGCCAATGTAACTATGAGAACAATAAAAGCAAAACAGCATCTCTAGACTGATGTTATTCTCACATCAATAAACTGAGGATGGGGGTCTCCGGGCCTCAGTGACTCTAAGGCGGGTTGATTCAGGCTGTGCTTGAAACGTTGAGATGTTTCTAGAAATAAATCCTTTGAATAAGAAGGAGCATCTCCTGATGCAGGTGTGTTCCAACATGAAGATGAACCGCAGCCGAAGGGCGACTTACAATCCGACACTTTAGATCAAATCTTCAAATCCTGGACTGAAAGCTCACCATAGCTAAAATATCGATTTGACCGTAATTTTTTCCCGCTCAAAAACTTTGGCTATGGCATAAGATCAACATGGGGGTGCTGGGCATCTTCACAGCGGTTGCTAAGTGCTCTCTCTCGGTGTCCAACAGATAATGAGTGGGAGGCTGCAAACGCTCCCTGCAATAAAAGGTCGGGCCGAGCAAAGAGACAGCGCCATGACGCTGTTTATCCCGCTGCAAGCCCTGCAATTCTCCGTGCCATTCCATCATCCCTGCCATTACCGTAATTAGGGAAGGGAACTAGAAATGAATTTGAATTTCCTCGCTGTCGAGAAAAAGGGCGATCGGAAGCTTTTTATGAAATAACAGCGTGAGGAGCGTCCTGGCTTGCTCGCCGCTGGAGCTTCGAATTGCTTTGCACCCCTTCTGAAGGAGGTCGCCGAGAACCCATCGGATCGCGTGCGCTGCGGTAATTTAATGTGAGCGAAAAGATGGCAGGAGGAAAGTTTGGTTTTAGCCAACAGCCCCGAATTTTCCAACCGTTTTCCTCCGTTGCCGTCGCCGAGCGCTTCTTCCAGGGCTTTTTGGAGTCGCACGCTCAAGCTGTCAATGCCACGGAGAGGCTTAAATGGAAGTAAACCGAATTCTGCCAACTTTCCGTAGAGCCATCCATTATAACTGTGAAAACGCAGGAAAATGGCCGTTTGGGCCAGGATTATGTTCATCAAATCTGCTAGATAGTTTGCTGTTTATTGCGCATAAAAGTTGGGAATTTGAGGGAACAGTTTTGCAGGTGAGGATCACATCAGCGCTGGAATGAAATGATCTGCAAAAACTGAGGTTCGCTACATTCACGCCTCAGAAGTGTGGTCTTCTCTGCATTCAACATTTACATTGAATATTTTTATACATGTCTGCCTCTTCCACCTTCTCCTGTTGAGGTGCAAAGCTGGATAACACAATAAACAGCGAGCCGATTTCTGCTTATAGTTTCTGAAATTTAAATAAAATTATTTTGTAGCGCAAAATAACTTCAAAATTTGCTCTGTGTCTTTTGTGTTAGAAGCTTTTGAAGATGAACTGTAGCCATCCGTAAAAGTGGAGACCAAGGTGAAACCGCCATGAAAACGAAGCAACGGAAACCAAAGAGATATGGACCTTCTCCACTTGTCTCCAAAGGAAAGATCAGTCCTCGTAATGTCACTACAAACCTCCGCGGCTTGGTGAGACCTCCATCTCTCCCTGTTTCATTCAGTTTCTCCTACCCTCCATCTTCCACTCAATGCTTCTCTGGTTCGGTTTCTTTTTTACTCCTGTCTTTAACTGGCTGGAATCCAGCAGGCCTGCCCAAATAAATTGATTTTTTACTGCTCCTCAGGAGCCACTGTTAATGAATTGTCAAACACTTGGCCCTCACTTTGACCCCCTTTCCACACTGTATGTGTGTATATTATTTATTAAAAAACATTCCTCACTGTGGCCCAAGTTAGCAAGCTGGCACACATGGGGGCTGACAGCACATACTCACAATTACAAAAACATATTGAAGAATAGATATCTTCAACATAACTGTGTATTAATGAATGAGGGGTTTTCTGCACGCTTGTTGCCTGGTGGACCCACACGTAACTTCAGTTCATAATGCAGAAGGTCAAATGCAGCCCAACGGACTGAATGGCATCTGCTGCGGGTCAGAATAAGAGAAATGCACCACTGAGCTGAAGCATAACTTTTTTATTATGTCAGTTTAAACTTTCCAGAAAGTAATTGATCATTAAAATATGATTTCATATTTATTCAAAAGTGAATTAATTAATACAGGAGCTTTGGAACAGGAAAAAAAAAGAATGAATGCACTCAGAATGTGATTTCTTTTCTGTTTCCTTGAGGAAAGTGAAATTCAAATAGTTGAATAAAAAAAGAAAAAACTCAAAGCCAATCACCAATCCCTTGATACAGACAATGAAAAACAAAGAAACAAAATAAAACAGAAAACAATTAAAATGCTAATTGAAGCCTGTCATTGCTTTAAGCGAAATGAGTCTGGAGGCGTCCAAAGCAGACTTCTCAAACATGGAATGTCACAGTGTCTGCTGTGGTGCTGGGGGCTAGCCGGTGCGTGTGTGTGTGTGTGTGTGTGTGCACGTGTGTGCATGTATGTGTGTGTGTGTATGTATGTGTGTGTGTGTGTGTGTGTGTGTGTGTGTGTGTGTGTGCACGTGTGTGCATGTGTGTGTGTGTGTATGTATGTGTGTGTGTGTGTGTGTGTGTGTATGTATGTGTGTGTGTGTGTGTGTGCACGTGTGTGCATGTATGTGTGTGTGTGTGTGTGTGTGTGTGTGTGTGTGTGTGTGTGCGTGCGCGCACTCCTGTGCCTGTGTGTACATATTTGTGTTTGACTGCATGTGCACCCTTCTGTGTGTATCTCTGCATGTTGTGTATATGTGATTTTAGGGCCCTAATGCACACCACACCATCTTTCTGTAGCGGCATACAAGTTTAAAAGATTATTAAACACCGACATGATTTTTTTCTGAATACGTTCGCCGTCCGTATAAACACGCCGCCTGAAACGTTGCGCTATCTGAGGGTAATCTCAGAAGTAGTGACTTCCTAAAGCGGATGATGCGATTTTTGCGCGTGCACAGATGAGAGAGAGAACTTGACCGCGGCAGCCCGAGTGAGCGAAGCAGCTAATGCAAAACACGGTGTTGCTGAGCTGACCAAACATTTGGATGCAGGTTATTCACACACAACTGCCACCACCCAGCGCACACACACACACACACACACACACACACACACACACACGCAAGCAGAAGCTAGGCCTTCTCCACACTGCCCTTCCCTTGCCCCCACACCCCCTTCTTGCGCATTAAGCATGCATTGATTCAGCCTTTCCCTGCCTTATAAATACAGCATTGATCTGCAGGTCGATCGATAAGTTCATTCGCATGCAAGGAGCCACCTTGGTAACTCAGGCCTGCTGCTGTTTCAGTGGCGTGTATATATATTTCTCACTGCTCGCTTGCAATTGCTCATGGGCACGCCGAACCACTCAGACGCACACATCCGTGCACACAAACAGATCCTCTGTTATTCTTATAATAGAATCAGTCACACACTCATAAAAATACTTACAAGGAAAAGCAGACTTGTGCACATTTTTTCTTGTCAACCAAGACCATTCATAGTGACTGCACCCCAGGTATCATATAAAGGTAAACCCTGTTCTATTCACTTAATTCGTTCCTCAAAACTGCGCAAATTGGATCCCATTTTACGTTGTTTTAAATCCCAGAAATACTGATCCTTCCCAGGCAATCCATAAACTATAAGCCAACTTTCCAAAATGTCACTTAAAAACACTACAAAACATTTTGTAGCACACACTACACACACAGTAACACACACGAGGGGCACCAACTCCTTAGACTCTCCAGGGGCATGAGTTTTTCTAGCCTTATTACCTTCTTTCTTTCCAATTTTTTTTCACAAGCTTTTCTATGATTTTGTCCCGTTTTATTGGACTGCACTTTATTTATGAGACTAAAATAGAGACACTCCACGAATGCATAGAAGCAAAGAGAACATGAAAAATGAAACCGCAAGGACGCTAGCTAAGTATGTCCCTTGCAGACTGCCATACTCCACAGTATTACATCACAAGGCAGTGTGCAACAGGAATAAGCTACCGGTGCCACACGTGAACTTTACATTTCTTGATTTCTTGCAGACAAATTTCTGTTCACTGTTTTATGGCTTTGCATTATAGCTGGGCATCTACTGCACAAACCAGGAGCTGATACTAAAAAGCGATACTGAAAGCTGTGTTACAGCAAAACTGCGTATACCAGGGTTTACCTGCATTTTCTTCTTGAGCACCTCATTGTACATTACATTGTGGTATCATACAATAGTAAAAATGCTAAAATGTTATGCTTCAGCTTGGGTCTTGGGCTTCACATTAGAAAACCTGGAGTCTAAGTGTCTGTTCGGCTGGATTACTCCCTTATCATTCTGACATCATCCCACTATATTCCTCACCTTATAACTAATCTGGCTCTTGTCTCAGTTTGTAAAAGTTTGAATGCAATGACAGATATCTTGTTTGAGAACAGTGGAATGAAATACCACAATCAGACCACGGGAATAAGAAAAGGGTCTAAGAAAGAGGCCTTGTAGCCTACAGGTTACTGGTTTAAGCCATGGGGCGACGCCGTGCAAATAATCATTGATGTCTCCAAAATGCAAAGCAACCGAACAGCTGTTTTTGCAGCACAAACCAGCACAATCATAGCACTAATGAATGTGCCCAATTTTGTGTGTTTAGGCCATCGTAGGGGGGCTGAGTGACATCACGTGCCATGTAAACAGTCATTAATATCTCTGAAACAGCAAGAGATAGAGCAGCGGTTGCAGCACAAACCAGCACAAATGTAGCACTAACAAAACGTTAGGTTTTCTTCGTTTGTGCTGCCTGCTGGGAGCCAGCCTCATGCAGCTTCTCTATTCTATACAAGTACTGCACATTTCAGGAAAATACAGATCCAGTGTCGTTCAAGAAAATACTGCGCCTTGTGGCATGTTGGCTTTGTACAAGGAGCAGGACAAATGGTACGCTCAAGGTGTGGGTGAAAGTGTGCTTTACTCATGGTATTTACACACACTGCTACAAATAAGAAGTTAGCGACGAGAACATTGCGCGAGGGGTGTTTTCATCGTTCCTCCTACCTCCTTCTTTCGTGCCGCTACAGCCACACACGCAAGCCGCATACCTGTGAAAACAGGTAGAATTCCGAGTCACCTGGGGAAGCAGCTTAAGTAATTTAGCGATGAAGGAATAAAACATTTTATTTAGAAGGATGAAGGTAAAATATGTCATGGTCCATGCAGCTGGTTGACTCCCCAGAGGCCTTTTTTCTCTTGCTCCAGTGTAAGGAGTTCATGTTCTCCACCTTGCTGGCAGATTTATTTACTGCTTGGTCAGAAAAAGCAGAAAGCAGTGCAGTGTGCTGCTCAGCATCGCTGTTCATTTACAGCACACTTCATTGATTCTCCTCAACATCCCTTCCCTAGTGTGCCACCTTCATCTTCCTCTGTATCACCATTTAATCTTAATCTCCATTTTATCTGGCTAATCATCTCTGTTGTGTCTTGCTCTCTGTGGTCATAACACAGCGTTTTTATGGTGACAGGATTATCTTTATTGGGTCTTTTACACTGAATATATTTCCAAGAGGGTATTTATGGTTGCTAAACTGTGAAATATTGTCCAACCCTATAAAGGTGCTGAAACGACAGCTTCTTTTTAACCAGATAATAATGGAAATAAGCCAATAAAGCGTATTTATTTATTTATTTTAACTCCTCTTTTTTTGGTGGGGGTAATAAGATATTCCTCGCAGTTCAGAGTTTAAATCCTTGTATTTTATTGCTTTTTCCACTGAAAGTAAACTAAGATTTCAAACCCAAGTAATTCAGCAGCGTTGGATACAGAGACAAAGGTTCGGTTTCACTTAGATTGCCCTGAGAGGTTGAGGATTAATAACCCAAGGATGTGGATTAATGTTCATTCCCAGATGTGGATTAAGTTTGTGAAGAACCTGCTTGGTCTGGCTGTAGCTTACAATGTAAAGTAGGCTGATGTACTCAACCTCAGTCTTGGTTTTGCAAGGCTCCTGTCCGTTGTGTGCCTTGCTGTGTGTTTGTGGACTGTAAAAACTGTCTTGTAATTTGGGGCAAGTGAGAAGGAAACAGCTCGGGGGTAGACAAGGGGTGAAGGTGGGGGTGGAGAGACGCATTCATAAAAGTAGAGCAAAAAATCAATGGCCATTTCATTTCCTGTTTTGATTTTAGCAGCCTAGTGGCACACTATCCATCAGCTGGTGGCTTGTCACATTAGAGGTGCATTGCTCTCCTCCTGTGGAAATGGTCATCTCCCAGTAAGAATGGCATCCAGACTAGGAACAGTTCTTCTTCGTAACTCACGCCTCGTCCGTGTTGTACACCCTCTCATAACAGCAGAACTCCAGTGATGGAGTCCGACATATCAGTTATGCTTTTTGAAGATATCCACATCCAGGGCCTCGAAAAAATAGGAGAATATTTGCTAGCAAAATATCCACTACACTCTTCCTCATATAACACAGTTAACTGTGGGTTTTGTACCAGAAACTCTCAACTCTTTTCTTGCAATAAAAAAATGACGGCGGAAATGATGGCGGAAGTGCTGTTGTACTGAATAATAAGCCCATTGTATGGGAAAAAAAAGGAAATATATTTTCGTAACCTATTTTAGTGGCTTTTCTTTGCCCTGGACCCAGCTGGAGGATGACTGAATTTTCTGCTTGCCTGCTACAGCCCAGTACGGTTGTGTCAGACACCCTGGCACAGTGAGCACCGCTGCCACCTTAGCACCTGGTATATTCAGGTGTGTGTTTGAATGCGCTCATTCTGGGCAGAGTTTGCATGTGTGGGTTTCCTCTGGATGCTCCAGTTTCCTCCCATACTCCAAAGACGTGTGTTCAGGTTCATTGGTTACTTTGAATTCTCCATCGTGAGTATGTGGCTACCCGGCAAAGGACTGGAGTCCCATTCAGGGTGCTGTTTTGAGGCATACCGCCCAATGATCACTGCAAACCTGACTGGATACGCAACAAATGAAATTAATGTTTCATTTTTTCCTTTGCCCCAGTAACGCTCACACAACTTTCACGTAAGCCGTACAACGGGGGAATCAGAACCGACATTGTGCAGTAAAATCCAGTGTCGGTCAGAGGAATTCCTGATGTCTGAAGCTGCAGTCTTTTTATTGGGTTCTTTATAGACACCACATTAAGGGAAAGCTGAGGTTAGCAGTTCAGCACTCAGCATTATATGTGACTGTTAGCCAAATCCATGTTAAGGCTGGTTTAAAGCTGTTCTGTTTTTTATTTTGCTGCTGCTATTTTTATTTATGTGTTAAATAAAATAAGAACCCAAGTGTAAGAGGAAAATAAAAGCGCCCCAAACAAGAGCAGAGCGTTCCACCTGCATTAGTGCATTTAATATCCAGTTGTTAAACTTCTGTGTTGCACCAAACCTTGACCACCGTAAGTAACCTCATGTTCATTTGTTACCATAAAATGTAAAAGTTGTCCTCAGAATTAACCTTATTTATGACCCCACTCCCCCCAGCTATTCTGCTCCTGAGTATTGTTTGCCAGTTGCTTCAGCTCAACATTAAAATGTAGCTTTGGTTCTTAACCTGTGAGAGAGTTACCAGCTGCAGACTGCTGTGGGTTCAAATCCTAATAACATCAACACGTGTCAGAGGTTTGCGGCATAAAGACAGTGACATATTTCAGTGACCAAAGTGCATTTCAGCGCAGTAAATTTTTACTCCACAAACTCTTGACAAACAATTGTGCCCTGTTCACACTTCAGCAACACCGAAACAAAAGCCAACAGACCTCTTATACGACGTTGTAGTGCAACGCTACCTGAACACAGCCTCACAAGGTCAACAATAGACTGCCTGGTCAGCGAGAAGCAACCAGGATCACCCTGCACCTTTGCAGCTCTTTTGCTTACGCAGTCATGCCGGTGTTACGACAGCCGCGCCGTTTCCCTCACATTCGCTACCGCTCACAACTGCGGGCATGAAAATATATACTTTTTCACTTGAACTCATGTCCTGTAATACTGATAATACTGGCCTGTGCGCTTCCAGCATAGCTCACGTTTCTGCAGTGGCTGCACGGGGGTATTAACAAAAAACTCAAAACACCGAGTGCAAAACATGGGAAGGGCCACTTCGACACCCATTCATGTTCTGCAGAGCGAGGATTCATCCTCTGTCAGTCCACTGAATTGTGGGATTGCACCTGGGGCAAATAATCCGGGAGGAAGGGGGGGGTACAGCCACACTACTGCGTTCCACAGATATTTTAAGTTTTTTGATCCCTAACCTTGGCGGAAACCAGGCAATGACTACACTATAAATCAGCACTGAGACTAGCTTAAGCCCACTGTGGTCTCTGTGTTGGGCAGAATGAACCAACTTATAAGGCCAGTAATAGATTTGTAATAGAACGCCAGCCACCCCGGCAGCAATTTTGCATTTTCTGTTTTCTCTCCAGCAGAGTTACATCAATAATTCACGTAATACACATTGGCAGAACATTCATTATGAGATTTATTCCCTCTTCTGAAGGCAACCACTTCCCTTGTTTTCAAACTTGTGGTTAAGTTGACATTTTTATTTTAAGGCGACTCTTTTATAGTTTTTAATTGATAAAAAGCCCAAATATGACGTTTTCCTGTCCAATCCTGACGCTTTGATACTTGGTTAAAGAATTTTCATTCGACACTTGCGTTTTTAATGTTTTTGTGGCAAACGTGTGCCAGATCTACACAATGTTTGGGGGTGATTTTGGAATTTGCTCCAGGTTGTTGAGATTCACTGGATGACGCTTGTGGACTGCAGTTTTCTTTTTGGTTTGATCTCACCACCAAATCTGCTCCCACATCAGCTGGGTCACTCTCACACTGGATCAAATGCTCCAGACGTGCCTTAAGATGATGCTTTTTGAACAATTGCTTGTTTTCTGCCACTTTCCCTTCAAGGCCGGTGTTAGGCAAAGCTCTTGATGCGGTTGACTGGTGAACCATTGCTCCAGCTGCAGCTCCTTCAAGGTTGCTGTCGGCTTTTTTCGTAGCCCCTCATGCAGGTCTTCTAGTTTGCTGAGTTTGGAGTTGAGGCCTTTTCTAGGCAGTGCCTGGCTGGTGTGACGGAGCTTCCACTTCTTGCCCACTGGGATAACCTTACATTCGGATACAACTTTTTTGCCCTTTTCTCAGGAGATGGATTCGACCGCATCTGTGTTTATTCAAATGCTTAGTGTGCTTTTTATGTGGGCTTACAACCCGCAGAAGGACTTGCACGCACACTGCCCAGCAAGGATGTTCTGCCCCCTGTATGGAATGGAAAGGTGGGGCCAGGTATCAAAGACCAGATGTGTGGAGGTTTAGTGGTTTTTACATCCATTTTATAACTGAAATTTGTAGGTGGGGTTTATTTTAACCCCCAAAATTTCTTTTTACCACAGTATATTTTTTCCATTCCTATTATTTAATTGTATTTGTGTTATTTATTTCGTTTTGACACAATTCCTTCAGATTCCCCGCCTAAGAAATGATCCTTTAATGGTGTGGACTTTATCCACAAGAAGTGATGGTTACCTTAATGGGCTGCAAATAGAGCCAAATCACAAAGCAATTATGGCTTCATTATGGCTAATTTTTTTTTTTCCAATGCAAACTTGGAGCTTCCATAGCACCCAGATGGAATACTTGCATGTTTCAGTTTTTAGTTTGCTTAAAAATAAAAACGACGCCACCTTGAAATAATTTTGAGTTTTGCTGTTTTGACAGAAATACCACAGAGGATGAAATTTCAGCACAGCATGCGTGATTCAGCAAAATAACGCACATGCTTAAGGGTGTGAATACTTTTGCACTTCACTCTATTCATCCAGTTAATGTAAAATGCCTAGATTTATGTCAGGCACCTTTGTAAAATGCTTATGTATGCTGTGCTAAACTACCTTATACAGTGAGGTAATTTTAAGTGGAGGTAAGAACCGTAGTCAAGGGTCCAACGGGAAGGCGGATTTAGACTTGAAACTGGAATGCGAGGGCATTAACTAGTATGCCATCTGATGCCCTTGTAATGTATAGGCATTCAGAAAACTAATGACCCTTAAAAATGATTTTGAAATAGGTTGCATCTCAGGTTCCTCTCAGTTCTAAAATTTATTTTCAATTATCTATTTGTATCTTTGTCCTGTTTAATTTTCCAGATGAGCCCTCTTTATTGGATGTTTCATCAAAAGTCGTGTTTAACTGTGAAAAAAATAATAATATACCATCGGCTGCTTCTGCTTCATGAAAGAGTTTCTTTAGATACTTTAGTTATAGGATGTATAGGTTTTCTTCATAAATTAATTTTTAGCTAAGAATAAACTTATTTTTTTGCTTAATTACTTAACTGCAGAGTTCATCATTTTGCCTTTAGCAGAAATATTTCTCACGGTTTCTTAGACCGAATAGCCCGCTGTTCCAGTGGTCTTCCAAACTGATCAGCAAAAGGCTTGAAAACTTTAATATTGTTTATAACAGTTGGAAATCACTGGAAACTTCAACAATATGCTTATTTAAAGACAAACCTAATGATACCTGAGTTAAAACACAACACATTTAGCTGATGATTTCCTCCAATATGGATCAGCGTATAAACTTATTCACAACAGGGCGACTTTTACTGGATCGACTCGGGGTAAAAACCTTGCTGAAGGGTGTGTGTGTGTGTGTGTGTGTGTGCGCGCGCGCGCGCATGTCTGTGAGTTTAGATGAAATATATTATGTGCTGTATATACATAATTTTAAAATACTACATTGTGTTTGACTACATTTGACTATACAGTATACATAGTACGTAGTCATTATATGTATTGAACTGTATATGTAGGTGCGTCCAGCTCAGGGTGATGGGCAATTGCCCCGCAGGCAGGTGAGCCAGTGGGTTGTTATGCACCTGGGTTCGGGGTTCACGCTGGGCATTTGCGATACTGCCAGACCTGTCAGGTTCCCTTGTTCTGGGGAAGGCTGTGGACTGTGACACCATGCGACAGTCAAGCTCAGCTCATTCATGGTTTATTTTGCGCTGTTATTCTTGGGAGTTGGGGTAATAATGGGCACATCACATTGCTCCTGTCTCGCCCACTCTCACACACACACACACACTCACACACCTTGTTCCCCTCACCCCAAAGACACAGCGGTTGCAGAAGCACAGTCTTGGGAAATGCCACTAACCCCTCAGCAGATATAAAGTTGGGAGAATCACTTTTGTTTCCCTATTGTTGAGGGATTTTGCAGTGGCCCACACCCTCATTTTAATGCAATTATTGATCCCTACCTCCACTCCAGCAAAGCGCTGAAGAAAAAATGTGTAAATGTTTTAGCTTTCCTCCCTTCCAGGTTTGGGAAAATAAACACTGCATGTGTATTTGTTTATATGTCTGTGTGGACCCTCTGTCTTTAATGTACAAATATTGAACTTCTGTAATGAGCTAGTGTTGCTGTTAAGTAAATTGTGCATAAAGACCTTAAAATATAAATATGCTCAAGAAATTCTGGAATGTGTTTGCCCCTCCTTGTTCATTAATCATCTCTACATACTGTACATAACTCTCAGTCTGTTTGTCAGTCCGTCTGTTTGTTTCTGCTTTATATACGGCTGTGTTGCAAGCCACAGACTTTAAATCTGGCTCGCAGGTATTTCTCAGCTTAAGGGAGGTTTGCGTGCAGTCAAACACAGAAACACACACACATAGACATACACGCTGCTACTCAGGTTAGTGACTTCCAGGCAGTTCCCAGCTAATTTGGACTTCACTCACAAATGTTGATTCCCTCACTAATTTGTCTGGATGAGGGTAAATGGTTCGCTGTTTACACACACACACACACACACACACACACACACACACACACATAGACCAGATGTGCTGGAGGAAACAGGCCACACACACCTACAGCAAGGGCAACAGCGTGGTGCCACATATTGTTATTACTTTCCACCTTGTTGCTCTCTTTAGCATCCACCTGCATCCAGCACTGATAAAATTTATATATTAAATGCACCACTTTAAGAGTAAAGCAGTTTGGTGCCATAACAACATGTTGTTTGCATTTATTAATTTTCACTTTCTGACCCCACGAGCGCTGCATAACTAAGCTAGTTTAGCCATTAAACACTCATTTGCACACTGAACTTCACCTACCGCCTAATGTAGAGCGTTCCCTGTACCTGCTCTCTGGCAGCTTGGTTACATGTACATATAAATGCATAAGCATCCACTTGTAGATCCTGGAAGAAAGTGCAAAGATGTACGTCGCCATGAATAAAGTCGATCGCTAAGCAAAACCACGATGCAATGCAAATGAGCATGATGTAATTACAGTCACATATTCCCTATTAATTAATGTGTGCTGCCATGTGAGGACACCCACAAGTGTTGATAACCATCCCGAGCCGGTCCCCAGCCCAGTGTCTGTAACCATTATCTCCCCCTGCAGATGATGATGGATGATGTTTACATTGGAACCAAACGCTGGCGCGGCATGTTGTGCGAATGGACCTTTCACTTAACGCTGACAGGTTGAGCTGCGGTAATGAACTGTCAGTGGGTGCCCAAAGCAGGGCTGCTGGGAGGTGGGGAGCACGTGCTTGTTGGAGACACGGCGCGGGGGCCTCGGCACCACGGCAGGCCTCTGCCCCGCACGTCTCCGGTGCCTTGTTAGCGGGGGCCTGCCATTAGGCGCCCCTGCCTGGCTCCTTACAACTGTCAGGGATTGTTCTCTGTCGTATCCTGGGAGACCGCGAGCGAGCGTGCGCATTAGCCCGTGCGTACCTGTCTGTGTGCATGGGCGTTTTGAGCGTGCGTGCGCGCGCACCTTCATCCGCGCAATAAGGACGCGTAAGTAAGCACGCGTTCCAGGAACGATCGTGCTTCTCTGCTCACGAGTCTCTGGTCTTCGCACGCGTTCCTGCGCGAGTTCGCGCCGCGCTACGCGGCGTCTGTGCGTCCACGCTTGCGAATGCCGGGCTGCGCCACGTGTCCGTTTATTTCCGCGTTTGCACGGAACGTAGAAACGAGGCCAGGAGCATTTTACGTTTCGCTTTCTTTCTCGGAGACGCCGGTCGCTCAGTTACTCGTGCATATCTTCGGATTTATCGCACTTCAGCTCGGCTATCTCTTGTTATTTAGCTCTTGTGTGATTCCGCTTCCCTCTTTCAACAATAAAGTGCGAAACCATCCCATACATTTCAAAACGCCGCGTTTCGCTATCTCGGTCCGACTGGGCTCTGTCCAACATAAAAATGCCAGACGGTAATAAGCCCTGATTAGCTCCAAAGATCTGGAACACATTGTAATTCGTTTCAAGCCATTTTTTTAATGTCAAAACCACATTTTACATTACCATGGCAAACAGCCTATCGCGTGCTGAAAGGAGCCGGCAGATAATGTCATTTGTCACTGCATTTCAAAGCTGCTCCCCTTTTTGATGGGAAAGGTTTTGCTAACAGTCCCATATCGCCCTAAATATCACCCATAATTGCGAAAACGCAAAGGACCCATCGACTACTCCAAGCTCTGTAATTGGCCTAAACTTTACTTAACCTTTTCTCAGCCATTTTCCTAGATTCTCCCGTCTGAGTGAAAAAGAGGAAAAAAAGGTCCCCGAAGTAGACCTTTCCCCACCGCAGGAGGGGAACGAAGCGATAGGTAGCGCGGAGATCGGCGTTGAGAAGGTGAGCCGACGTAGCAAACCAACCACGATCCTGATTTTGGTCACGACGTAGCAAACCAGCCACTCGGAACGATTTGCGTTTTCGCTCGCGCCAGCCAGCTAGTTTGGTTGCGTCGTTCCGAAAGATCCGTTTGCGTTGCGCTGGATTTCGGGGTTTTATTACAATGTCGGCGTGAATTTTATTAACTCGCCAATACCGGAGGCCTGTGGAGGAGCGGGAGACCGCCGAAGACGACTGGCCAGTTTGATATCGGCACTTCGTAGCTAAGCCGCAGAAAACGCAGTTCTCTCCAGAAATCTACAAATTGGTGGTCACTGGGATTTTCTGTCATTGTGGGAGTCGCGAAAGACAAAAAACAACAACAAAGCAACTGCATAAACGTGCTGTTGCGTAACTCGGCGCTGGTAGCAGAAATGCGTGCAACTCTCAGGCGCTAGCATCCGGAAGAAGTTAAGCACGTTCGACGCAAACCACGACACATATTCATCGGATCCTTGAGATACCGAGCACCAAATTTACGATCGCGCTCCCAACCTTTAGACGCACCCCGTACATAAAAATTACGCTCGTTTCTGTTTTTATTTACAGCGAGGTGTCGTACGCGGGTTGACAGAACGGCCGGCCGGGGGAGGGTTTTCCCGATCCGCTGCCTGTCTCGTACGGGCAAGCGTTTGTGAAATATATTCTTAACGCTTAACGTTTTCCCGAAGATGGAGTCGCGGCCGCAGCCAAGATCTCGCGATGCTTCTGTGTGACGCGCGGGCGAGGAATCGCGGAGCGGGAGGACAGCGGACGGGCCATTGCGCTAAACGGCGGTTCATTACTGTACTTCTTTTAGCACCGATTAGAGACACAGCCTTTGTCTGCTAATGCCTCGCCTCGCAGGTCCATGCTAAATTAAGCACTAGATCTTCATTGCAGGCAGTAAAGCAATTGATTTTGGCCCTTAATCGATTTATTTCATTAGTTATACATTCTTTCTCTTTTTTTCTTCTTTCTTTTTTTTTCTCTCCTCCCCTCCGTGCGCCGCTCTGTCTCTCGAGCCAGCGTGGAGGATGACCTATCCAGGCGCGGCGTCGGTGGAGAGCGATTTGAATGATAACCAAATAGCTATTACAGCCGTGGCGGTGTTTAAAGATCATATGTAAATCAAATGTCAGGGGGAGAAATTGCTTCGAGGGTTCTGTCAAAAAACAATTTAGTGGTGGTTAAAAGGGACGTCTCGCTGTTGCGTGAACTTTGTAAATTAAATCAATGCCGGCGATGGTGTCCACCCCTCTGCTTGCCGGCGCTGCGCTCTCATACGCGACGCATGCACGCTCGCTGCTACCGTCTTCGTCCCGGTCCGCGAACGCGAACGCTTCTTCCTGGTGCGCTGCATGAGGACGATCGCAAATTTGCCACTGCATCGCGATCGCGATCCACCGTTGCTGTTTTCATGTTTTTACCAGCGTTTTTGGGGAGGAAGGGTTCTGCTTAGTCTATAAGCCGCGGCTTTTTGCTTCTGTTTGTTTTGTCTTCCGAATACAGAGCCGCATGGCCTTTGTTGCTATAATAAACACATACATGCTAATATGCACACAAGACGAAATATATGATGGGTTATCGGTGGTGAGGATAACCCGCGTCACTCAGGCACAGGCAAACCAGGGAGGCTGCGATGCGGACAATAGTGACTGTCACGATAATAAAGTGGCATTATCAGGAAAATACAACAACCCCTATGGAGAATTGTTAAGTCCCCATTTTTCGAGAATATTCGGGAATAAAAAAAATAATATCCCCCGGGAACGGCATTTATTAAAAACAGTCCTGACGCTGTCACTTTCTTCCCCTGAGACCCACATTGTGGAGAAAACACAAGGAAGAAAAAAAAAAAAAAAACAAGTCAGAATAGCTATTAGTAAAACAATTATTTTAGGTAGAAAGATTTGACACTGGCGTATTTAATGCACTGGTCTGCCGTTATTATATTTTTAATTGTTGCTTTATTTTGTAGTTCTAAAAAACCCCTTTGTTCTCCCTCTCGCAGACCTGGGAACATGACAGTTTCAGCGCCCGCATTCTTCTCCTCACATCGGCTGTCTTTGCATCAAATTAAAAAAAAGAGTCGCTTCTTTTTTTCCCCCCTTTTTTTATCCTCTGGTATAATTAATTTTATCATCAGCGTCATTATTATTGTTAAATTGTTTTTTCATATTTCTTCATTTTCTCGCCTGCCCTGAATACCAAGCGTATGTAAATGCGTGTGTGTAGAGGCTGTGAGCAAAGGGTGAGACTGTGTGAGAGAGAGGGGTGGGGGGGAGAACAGAAAGGGAGCAAGAGATTAAAAAAAAAATAGCATACAAGAGAGGACCAGCGATGGTCGGTGGGGTGGGGGGCTGGGGGGGGCATTAGGTATTCTGCCAGCATATTTGGAACCCAATTAATCAAGCGGGCGGCGAGGAGAGATGCAGAAGAGATGAGATCGCCCTTCACGTTGATGAGGCTTGGCCAGGGCAAACGCTGAACCACCTGAGCACCAGGCAGGCAGGCGTGCAGGAATGATGGGAATACCTTCACGCCTTTGTCTGTCCCTCCCTCCCTCCCTCCTGCTCACTCTCCCTTTTTCTCTCTCTCCTCCTGTTTTCTCCCTGTCTCTTTTGAAGGATGGAAATGTCACATTATGCTCCTGTGCATTTGACTCGCAGTCTTTCCACCTTCCCGGGGAAATCACAAGGCGGGAGAGGAGACGCCCGCTTTCGGAGTCGAAAGAGTAAACTTCCACGTGAAGGCAGTGTTGCTGGGTAAGAAATGCAAACAAAAAAGTGGGTGAAAAACACGGCCGTTTAGGCCCTCGCGCTGGCCGGTAATGTCATCTAAACATCTCGGGCAAGTTTCTACCGTGCATCGGTGAAATACGGTAGACGGGTTTCACTCTGTCGGGCCGACGCCCTTTGTTTCACCGCTTTCATCCCGCGTGGTCGTCATTTCATCTACCTTCATTTTGAAATCCATTCGCATATATAAAAGCGAATGTTAACGCTAAACACCAACAAGGCCCACACACCCACCATGTCCTCCCCTTCATCTAAGTCCGCATCTTATAGCGCAGTGCATCACCCGAAATGGCGCCACAGAAGCAGTGGACCTTGGGAAAGAAAAATCAGAATCACTTGTTAGCTTAATTTGATTCTTCTTCCATCTACAGAGACCTACAGGATAGTCACAGTGGCGTGTGGTGGGTCTATAAATATTGACCAATCCTTCCCTTGAACAGTATTAATGAAGCATTAAGTCTATCCTTGGCATTATGCAGCACTCCCATGTAAAGCCACCACTTCTCCTGTCAATGTACCTCCTGGGGGTGCTGTAGCCCGGCTCTGGCACCACGCCGCTGGCTCGTCACTCACGCACGCGTGCGGTCTTCTCTTTTTTTAGCGTGTAGTAAATATTCAAGTGTATCAGGGAGGATGCTAGTTAAGGATGTAGACTAACCGGAAGGTTCCTGGTTTAAGTCTTATTGGCTCTGCTTAAGTAAGATACCTGGACCGCTTCATTTTGTTTATTTATTTGTTTTAAATTCAGGCTTACCGATACATCGAACTGAACTTTATGGGATAAAAGCAACCGTAATAATTAAAGATGAAGAAATATTATAGGAATGTTAACACAGCAGGAGTTCAAACTTGCAGAGATGTTGGGGTTTGTTCCTGTCCCACCTTTCTCTTAAAACACACACTCTTTATTCATGGCTAACTCACACACACTCATTTAAGACCAGTAAGAGAGATATTAGATTAGCAGGTAATCTCCATCCCTCTCTCTCACACAGACACACACACACACACACACGTACCTTTTGATTCATGACCATCCTACAGGTCTCCAAAAACGAGCCTCAGGGTTTTGGATGTGGGCCAGGACCCATTAAACATGTCCTCTTTTCTTTACCCATAGTGCTTTCTGCCCTATACCTCCCTTGGTCCCATAATCTGGTTACACAGGACACAGGACTTTGTGCCTATATGTTAATTTCCACCACTCTAACCACTACGCTCCCTGCTGTCAGAATCGGGGTTTTCATTCAACCCTTCATCGCAAAAGTCAAACCCAATCTTAGCAATTCTGGAAGTTACAGATGCCCACTGTCCATCTCAAGCCCAAAACATAGAAACAACAAAGAAGCACTAATCCTCGCATTGCGCTTACTTTTATTACGTTTGTGTAACTCCATTTTCGAATGTTCACCAAAATGATCGTGAAAATGTAATTTCTTTGACAGACACCAGTCATACTTGAAAAACTGTTTTCGTGGAATATAAAGAACACACTTGAAAAACATTACTTGAAATGTACTACACTGTGTGTGTGCACGCACATAGAGACATTTAAATTTATATACATGCAAACATAATATTGTGAACAGCACAAACAGTTGGAAATCATTCAAAAAATGCATTTCAAAGACGTAAATTGTAAAAATGGCACGGGTACCCGCTGCCTTCAATACCTTCGATCAATTACTGCAAAAATAATAGAAATGTCAATACAGTTTCATCCCCTCTATAAAATACATTACATGTGTCATATCGCTTGGTGCATCAGTAACGGTTGTGTTTTCATTATAAATAAAGCTGAGTTAAAACTGAACAAATTCAAAGGCATTCAAACATCTTGTTGCACATTGTTATTGCCTATATCTCATACAAACAAACAGACAGACGGACAAACAGATAGATAGATAGATAGATAGATGTAATCAATCTATATAATATTTACGTAAATTTGCAAGCATCTTCTACAATGTTTTTTTATTATTAATAATAATAATAATAATAATAATAATGATATTTTGGTCTGACACAGGAAAAAGACTGATACTCAGTGCAACAGACAGTATCTCCAGGGGCTGAATTTACATACTGTCTCCTCTCAGGCTCTTCTTTATCGCTGTGTTAAGTCACTGAAACATGGCTTTTATACAGTCGGACTTCACCTGCTGGGTCAACAAGCACACATGGCAAACCCAGTGTGCAGCAAACCTTGCTCTCGCTCTCCGTGTGCATGCTGGTCTCGGCCTTTGTCTCGCTCGCTGTCTCTCTCCCCATTTCTGTCTTTCCCTTCTTCTCCTTTGGCCAACTTTTGTGCAGGAGCAGTTGTCAGCGTTTACAAAAAGTAATGAATGTCCTCTGTCCAGCACCACCATCCCCCTGTACCCTCCAAAACAACCTCTGCTCCAGCACTGCCACTCCCAAACAGCCGCCATCCTTCCCGAAAACGTAAAATAATTTTGTTGTTGGGTCCCCAGGCAGTTTTGTAATTTCATGCTTGTGTATGATAATTTTATGCTGTCCTGCGCCGCGTAACTCAGTGCTGCCAAACGCTGACAGGTGATAAATACAATCTTTTCCGCCCCGTGTGCAACAGACCTGAAAAAAAAGACCGGGGGGGTGGGGGGAGTGCCAATTTTGTGTGTGAGGCCTTGGTGGTATGGGGAGCAGAGCAGTGTCACTACTGTCGGGGTAATTTCACGGCATGCCCACCCTTTCCCTGGCTCTGAGGCATCTGCTGGAGGCCGGGGAGTCCTTCACGTGGCCTTGGAGGGGCGAACGACGACAGGGGCCGCCGCCGTAGTTTGCCACCGGAAGATGCTTGGTGTAACAGAGGCTCGCGCGCAGAACACAGCGACGTTTCCCGTCCCGCAACCTCGTCGTTCGGCGGCCAGCTTTCCCAAATCTGGATTCAATTTCTCAACACGTACACTTCAGGATTTGCACATAAAAGGAAAGGGGGGGGGAGAAATGTTCTGCTGTCTTGTAGCTCAACTGCGACTGATATTATTCTGCCTCCAGAATATTCCATCATCTCTGCCCCTCAACCCCGTGTAACAGTCCCTGGCAACACAATAGCTGTTCCTGCTGCACACGTGTGGCTCTTTGGCACAGATGTTCTTCATATCAGTGTTCTTAAATTCTACAAAAACAAAATCACTGGATGCGCTAAACTTGTATAATAGAAAAAGACTCTCGAGACCATGCAACTGTTGATGTGCGCCAAACACCTTGAGCACGGGTTTGCGAGGTCCTCCCCTTAGCCGATCTTGTAGCCCTCAACACAGCAGTTCCAGGCCATTAAGCACCCAGAAATTAATTTACTTCACAGCGCCTGCATCAACCGCCAGTTAACCATGGCAAAGGCACGCTATAACAACGCCCCCCGAAAAACGCCCTGTACCAGGTCCACAGCACCGGGTTTTCCCCTTTCTTCCGCAATTCTAGCCTTTATCGGGTTTGGTTTTTTAAAAATTTTTCTTAGTGAATGCGATGTGTGAAATTTTTAACAGCGAAAAAGCTGCGATCGAGCCGCTTGCATGTTTAAAAAATAAAAAAAAAAACCCTTCCTGCCTCCGCCACCAACACCATCCAGGAGGACGACGTCCACGTCGCCCTTAATGTCGTCTCTGAAGAAGCTGATACTTAAATTCCAAAATTGTTTCAAGGCTTTCTTTTCCAGCGCAGCTTGTGTGTGTGTGTGTGTGTGTGTGTGTGTGTGTGTGTGTTACCATGCATGTGGCTGAGTCTCTTGCAGCACATTTCATCATTATATAATCAAATAAAATTCAATATATATGAATCCACACACTAGAACTTCTGCAAGACCTCCTGAATAATACATAACAGAAAACATGCTATAAATTGAGTGGATAAACTGAAAAATAATTGTTGATAACTTGCTTTGTTCTAAGATTTAAGAGAAAAAAACATGCAAAGCAAAGAGGAAATTTACCTTTTAAAGAGCTCTATTCCATAATTTTTAGGATCTCTAAGCCATAGTATGGAAAGCAGCCTCGCCTGTCAATTCAGACTCCAAGATGGACATAAATATCTTCATAATGTGAAATTTAAAGAAAATTGTGAAATAATTATGACTGACAAGTGGCAGAAGTTAAAACGGTGCCTAATCCATGCAAATTGCCAGACATTTGTGAAGAACAAATAAATATTAATTTTGTAAATGAATAAACAATTGTTTATCAGTTGACACTGATTTTTCTCACTCCATCGGATGAATGAAGCGAAATGACTGATCTGCCGCCTGATAAACCGAGCGGTGGTACGAGGGGTGTCAGTGCGTGAACCTTAAGAAGATCTTGGAGAAAAGGAAGAAAAAAATACGCGATGGCTGGCAAATTCCTGAAATACGCCATGCGCTGTCTGGTTGACGGTGAGGCCAAATTATAAACCCGGGTTAGAATGCGACCTGTGAGGAACGCACTGTGCAGATGGACAATGTAAATACCGGAGGATGCCGGGATGCGGGGAGCTCAGCCCAAGAACCCAAGAAAAGGCCCTGCTGTTATACCCTTGAGGCAAGCAGATCACTTGAATCGCTTGCTTGGAAAAGTGAGCAAACTTTTATCGTTTTGGATGAAAACAAATGCTCTATAGGACCATATCGTGCGCTGACCTAGCAGCCCCTTTTCCGGAAGCATTTCCCTGGACGCATTTCGGTCAGAAGCTCACAGGTTTTTGATGGGTCTCGTGTCTAGGATGGGGATGAGCTGGTATGCATGCCTGGGGACGTTGCGGTTAAATTCCATATGAAGTACTACAGCGCAGGTGGTTAGCAGAAGCCGTTCAAGAAGAAGAGAGCCCTGTGCCGAGGAGTCGGCTCCCTCCGCGCCGAGGTCCCTGGAGGAAAACATCAGCCGGCTGAAACAATGGCAAACGCTGTCACTGTGGACTGCAGGTACAGCGCAAGGGAGAAATGATAAACCACACAGCTTCCTGGCCTGCAATTCATTTAAAAATTAATAAGGATATAATTCATAACTATTTTATTATCCGGTTCAGTATATTAAAATGATTAACTGTTTCTTACCACAAGCTGTGATAGAAATTTAAATACCAAGAATTTGTTTGGTTAGTTGGCAGGGGATATTGTAAATTATATTTATGTTACAGCTAAAATCCTGAACTTTTGCAGAGTGATAAGTTCAAATAACTGTAAAATTACATAAGAAATATTATGTTAGAGAAAAAAAAGAAGATGAATTAAAAACAGTTCTTGGCATTTACGGTAATGTGCAGCAACTGTCTGCCAGCCCACATCAGGGAACACAGCGAGCGTAAAGCCGGTTTGGTGCTGATGTGGTTAACAAAGTGCAGTCTTGCCAGGGCTCCACAGGGGATGCCGGCTTAGATTCTCCCTGCCACCCCCCACTGCGTCTTGAGCTGTTTAGACCCAGCATCCTGTCGGGTTCCCTGCCTCCAAGCCCGGCCTGACAAGCATACCTGACGCCGCCCCGCTGTTCCCGCACCATAGGCTGCCGCGTGCTCGACCCGGGCTCTGGAACATTCCACACCGCCCGCAGTCTACGTCTCCCGTACTCTGCGTCTCCTGCGCGGATTTCCTGCGCTGTTCGTCTTCCTGTCTTCCGCCAGCCATGTTCTCTGCATCCTCTCCATTCGCTTCCCGCATGACTTCTCGCACCTCCTGCGTTCTGAATTCTGCCGCACTCTCCACCTCTGCCTTCCGCGTGATCTACAACCTGAATTAACAATCTTTTAGTAACCAAAAAAAAAAAAAAAGACCCCATCGCACGTCATTTTCTTACAGGGCCAGAGGTCAACGCCACCGACAGTAATGTCTGCTCTCTCTGTGTCTTTCCTTAGCACCCAAACCTTCAAGCACCGATGCGACATTTCTGTAAGGAAATTGCTTGACAGAGCCATTCAGCAGCGGGATAATTTTCTCAGTGCAACAGTAAACATGGGGGTATCATAATCCCTGTTTATTCCTGAAGGCTCCTAATGTAAGCAGAGGGGGGGGGGGGAGCGTAGCTGTTCCTGGTTTGTGAAATTGCAGTCACTGATGTACATTTCCAACCATTCATTGCCGATTGAACAGTGAGATGTTTCAGATTTTTTTTCCTGTGCTACGGTGCGACTCCAAAGGGAGAAGACAGACGGGGAGGAGGGGTGCGGGTGCAGTGGGAGAGGGGTTGTTGTATGACGGAGGCTGCGGAAGGTACAGGAACGCCGTGACCCATTTTCCGCACGGCCCCCTGGGATGACATTCCCCGAACGTGGCATCGCGTCGCAGCAACGGCCAAGGACCCTTATAAAAAAAAATAAATAAAAAAAAAAACTGAAGGCGGAGGAAATTCCAGGCTTCCCTGCTGCTGCTGGACCGCGGGGTCCGGCTGCACGGCGCGCCGTTGAGGGGGGAAGATGGTGGGAGACAACACGGACCAGCAGGGGTGACAGCCATTAACCCCTTAACCCCTAATAACCCGAGATCAATAAGTCAGTATCGGCAGCACAGAAATGGGCATCGTGACCTTAGCAGCAATAGGAAATGAGCAAGAAGCATTCCTTTCACAGCTCAATATCTCTCTCTTCATCGCTCCTTCAGCAAGTAAAAAAAAAAAAATACTGCCAAGGCATAAACCCGAGCAGAGCAGATTTTGGATTTAATGTAAATTAGCGGCAGCAGACTCCTATCAAATGAGGACATTAGGCGGAGGAGCGCATCCTCCAGGTCCCGGCAAACTGCATTCCCCACGCACACCTCCGTCTGGTCGGAAAACAGCCGCTCAAAGCCCGCGTTTGAGCAGTTTGTCAAAGGTCGCGGTTCACAGCTATCATTACCATTAATTGGGATCTGAAGATCTTATCGGGGTCTCCAGCGCTTCGAAACCAGCGGGACGCAAGTTTTGCGGGAAGAAAGCGCAGTAGCGAGGAGAAAGACGACAGCGGTTTATTTTGATAAAGGCCGGATTTTATATCATACTCTGGTCTTGATTGTTACCTTAAGCTCATGAAAAGCGCCTATATACACAATCATTTGGGCTTCGCTTTAACTCTTCACCCGCAGGGTGAAGCGAGCCACCGGTTGGCTCTCAGAGACAGAGTGCCACCTATTGGTCATCCGGAGCAGCTGCGGCCTTCCCGCTTTCAGCCGGACGCGCGGCTTTTCTCTCCATCTTCCCCCTGCATCAAGCGCTCGCCGGAGTTTGGCGGAATACAAATTAGCATGAGGCAAATTCACAAATAAAACAAAAGTAATGCAAAATGACACTGCAGGAACGACTGCCACCGGTAAGAAAAGAATCGCGCGCAAATACGGCTTGACATGAAAGGGAAATATTTCAAATTCAAATGCATGCGTGCACATTTCTTGGTAAAGACGAGTGTTTATTTTCAGCCTTTTAACAGTAATTTTGAGGTAGGCTCCAAAGAGAGCTTTCTGGATGCCCTTCAAAAAAAAAAAAAAAAAAAAAAAAGCGATGGCCTGCTTCTGTGCTGAGCGCTCGGCGAACTTAAAAACTTGTCAGCGTGTTGTCTTCCTCCAAGACGAAATATATTTGCAGTCCTCTCGATTTGAGTGGCAGCATTTATCGCTTGCTACTACATGCTATGTTGTGCTGCGTCCTTTCATCTCACATCAGGATATCCTCTGTCCCTGACAACAGTTTTACTACTTTATGGCTGTGCGCAGTTTTTATTCATCTGAAGCTTCGATATGGATCAGCTCTAGTGTTTATATGCATTCAACTTTGATGGGAATGGAAATTCAGGAGTCTTGGGTCCGGTGTCAAGGAGAGAAGCATTCCCGTGGCCAATCATTAGTTCCTCTTTTCTTTGTTACAATAAATAAGTAAAATGCGTTTAATAACAGCACCAATGCTTGGGTGTATTGTTAGTCAAAGTGTGGTGCAAGGTCGAGAAACGTGTCCCCTGGACTACTGAAGACTTTTCAGACTGTGTACTTTTTTCTTCAGCAGTTGTTAGCAGGGGAGGACTATAATTGCCCAAGTCACTGGCTGTCACATGATAATGGCAGGATAATGGTTGAAACAACCTTGACAGGAAGGAAGAGGTTTCCCCCCATTTAATTAGAAAGTTTAATATTTCATTCTTTGCGACTCTTGGCCTCTCCTCATTACTGGCCCTCCGCTGTGGTTCCGCTCGCATCCGAGTTTCTCCTGCTTGCCAAAGCTGGGGTTTCTGACCACCTCGGTTCTACGAAATGCCTTGCACGTGAAGTGTCACTTGCTGTCACCTGCTGTCACCTGCTCCCTACCGGCATTCCCAGCATTTCGGCGGCAGCAGGCCCCTGAGCTGGGAATCGATAGTCGGGTCTGGCGGTCCTTCCGTACAGCAGAGGTTAACCACGGTGGCCTTGCGCTTCTTCCCCGCTCGCCTCCCTGGCTATCCTCAGATCACCAGCCATAGCTTTTGAGGACACCCTCGGTCACGGTTTGATATCATCACCCTTGGCTGCCGATTTAATGAAAATGGACGGTTGCGGTTGTTGTATGGCTTCACGTCCCAGTTTAGCTGCTTGCGCCGCCATTATTAGCATCACTGATGTTATGGGATCCGAGTGAAGAATAGCAGGGTAAATTGACAGCCCAAATCCATGAAAAAGGAAGTATTTTAACATGGTAGTGTGGACCAGCTGGGGAGAAATGATCAGTTCTGCAGTAATTTTCCTTTCTTGCACAGCTTATCTGCCTCTGCTTCAGCTCTTTGCATTAAACTTGTTTCCTTTTACTATTTCAAGTACAGTAAAAGTCGGACCTTTTCTCCTTTTTTTAATCTGACGCTGCGGGTGCCGAACCTCATTGGCAAAAGGGTTTCGAGTTGGGGAGGGTTGACCCCCGAGACCATAGGCTTTATGACGGGCAGTTAATGGAGGCTGCACAATCTGATGACAAGTGGCTTTACAAGGTGATGCCGTTCAAGGGCACGTCATTCCATCACTGACAAGGCTTTAATCCTGATCAAGGTGCCCAGACCTCAGAAAGCTCGGGATGATGAGGCACAGGAAGGCTCTGCGTGCGTTGCGCCATTACCTTCCGTGTAGCCACGTTAATTGTTTTTGATTCTTTTGGTTTTTGCGATTCTTGGTTTCTGGTTGGTCTGGTTGATGTCTTACACGTACATAATGTGTGTCACGAGGAATGAGGAGATGAAGGTACATTTTCACAAAATGCTTGTCGTCTTCTCCGCTAGTTGCAGTAAGACGCTTACTATGGTAAGTTTGTTTGTCACAGTCTCCTTCTGTTAGTTAGCTGTGTAGCTACCAGGTATCACTGACCCACCGAATAAATGCCTGGTATCCACAAAGGGTTACCATATTACTGCTTCATCTGAAATTTTGCTTGGGGCATTAGAAAAATTTCCAAATTATGGTGGGAGAGATTTAAAGTCCAGTCGCCACAGCCTCTTGGCAAAATGTTGGAGCCTCAACTACGCAGCTAAGAGAACTACCAAGTTATCGGGATTTTAGGTAGGGTGGAAGTTGCCATGGCACCAGACTCAGTGTAACCTCTATTGCCCAAAGCACCCACTGGTTGGGGTTCAGAGGAGGGCAAGAGCTCATTTGTCCTTCTAGCAAAAGGGACCGAGCTCTTATGCCCTACAACCAAGGCCTTCTGCCACTCCAGTTCAACACAGTTAGTCACGGCCACGGTGAGGGGCCAGGAAAGTAGCACGGCAACCCCAGGTCAGGTCAAAAAAATGGATTCGGACAAAAAAGAAATTTATTTCCAGAACTGATGGTTGGAGGACAAACCAGAAATACTCTTAGCAGTACTATAGGCAGCATGAGGACACGTGTGCTGTAGATGCGTACGAAGTGGTCTCTGCAGAAATTGAATTGGCTTCGATATTCAGTGCAGCTGTTTATAAAATTGAGGCAAATTTTAAACAAAAGTAAGTTTTTGTCTTGCGTGTGTCATTGACTACAGATGGTGATAAAATCTTTAGTAAGAGCCCATTAAAGATATAAAGTATTTGTTCAGGAGTCCAGAGAAACTGCTTTTGCCATCTTCTTCATCTCTACAGGCCTTATAAGTGTAAGTAGGGTCCACCATAGATGGGTTCATCGTAAGGCAAGCAGTCGTACAAATACAGGACTTTTGTAAAATATCAAAGTAAATGAAATATTTTAACATGAAACTGTTTGAAAGCAACTTGAAAAATATCTGTTTAACAAATGCGCCCACCATCGTGCTTCTCATTACAGAAGAAAGTTGCTAAGGAGAATTCGGGTGAACATTAGCTAGCATGGCTTCGCTTGTCAGCTGTAGTTTCTGATACCTGCGTTCCCCACTGTGTCTCTCAGTCGAACACTCTGGGCAAATTGCCCGTAAAGGCATTGTTTATCTGCACGCTTGACTCCCTTCTGAAGGAACTTGAGGAGAGACTCAGTTAGTAGACTTAGAAGATGTTGCATGGCATCTGGCATCCTGGAAATGCGATTTTCAACAATATCGTTTTTCATGAAGGCTCAGGGCAGTCAGTTCCTCCTTTTTGTGTTTCTCACTTCCACTAAGTTTCTGGACATCATCCATGAGTTGTTCTCTACATACCTATAGCAGAGTAGCTAAAGCAAGAGTAAAATGGGCAGAGCTGAAGACCAGGCATCCTTGCAGTTTGCATGGAATGGCCCAGATTTCAGAATATTTTCAATTATAGTCACGTATCTGTGCTTTACTTATATTTAAAATGGTAGCATTCAATGTAAATTTTGAGCGCATTGTCTGGTTTTCAGCGGCCGAGGCCATATTTTAAACAAATACTATATGTATCCATGTCTTTACAGCCACATTTCCTGGATCTCTGTGACACGGCGTTAAACGAGAAACGGAAGCATCCACCCTGGTGGAAAACAGGAATTCCGAAGTTATTTAAGTCGGCAGTCATTTTCATAAAGCATATCCGCTAAGGGATTTTTATTTTTAGGCACCAGGGTTCTCTGACACGTTCCAGCATTGGAAAAGTAAAATTGCAAGGAACGGCGCGCCGATGTTGTTGCCCCCTTAGCGCGCAAGAAGAAGCGGGACCTTCCAGAGTCAACGTGCAGAAATAGCGTAACGGAGAGAGGGAGGAGTGGCTGGGCGTGTTCATAATATATGCAGAATAATTATCAGGAAGAGGCTGGTATTCAGATGAAAGGATTTGTATTGATTCGTGAAAGGTCCTGACAGCTTGCTCGTAAATTTTTTTTTTTAGCTTCTGTATAAAGGATCCCATTTTCCTCAGAATTTTAATTGCGGCATTGACAGCGTGCTATTGTTCTCTGCTGAGATGGGGCTTCGGCATAATGTGGAGTCGCCAGCATGCATGCAGAATGTGAGCGAGGGGTGCGAAGGCGCATTTTACCTGTGCTCTGCAACTGCTCGAAAAACAAATGCAGGGTGCAAAGGCTGGAAGGTGCAGACGCTGGTTAGATTCGGGCCTTCGAGCCTCATTCCCGTTCTGTAATTCGGTTTGACCACTTGCTCCGTGAGGAAACGGGGGGTGGATAGGCATACGTTTCGATTTAAACAGCTAAACTTTGCACTGCTCCCACGTGTGGGGAACAAGCACAACGGGTCGGCCTACCTGACACAGAGATGAGAAAGAGACAAAGCCCTCCCTGCCCGCAAACGGCGAGCCCCAGCCACCGTGTTAACCGACAGGCGACTCCAGCGGTGCAGTCGGGTTTCGCCGAAATGGGAAGCGCTGGAGCCGCGTCCTGTAAACAAAGCCTGCAACAGAATGTGCCCTCCCTCGGCGCTTCACCCCAGCGTAAACATCCACCCACATGTGGTCCACGCGTGTCTTTTGCAGCGCTCCCCCCTGCAAGCTGGCTTTCATTTCCTCTCCGGACTGAATTGCTGTATCTTAATTGGAGTCACTGGGTTACAAATGTAAAGAAATATATTCCTATGGTCGCAGAGCAAATTTATCTACCATGCGCTGCTATCTGTTTAGTGACCGTATGAACTAGAACCGTGAACAGAGGTTCTACAAGCGGGCTGTTTGACCGGAGGTCCGTTTCCAGACGGTTTCTGTTCCTGCCGCGAATTAACACTCAGTTCGATTTTCCTGCCTTGGTTGAACCCATATAAATCTCTCAGGTCTTAGCAGCGTAGCAGCACAAACCCACAGCAAGGAGAAACTATAAGATCTTATTTCATAATATACTGTATGTAGATGTTTGAAAATGGCCCAAAATGCATATATCATGTGTTCATAATACATTTGGCGCAAGACAATGCAGTCTATAAAGAATAAAATATATGTCTGAGTGTACCGTGTGTCATTATTTTTGGTGCCATTTCCAAATATGTCAATACATTTCTCTTCAGTGTGGGAAGAGAGCTGGAAAACCTCCCATTAGAACTGTCCTTGCCTCGGTCTCCATGGCAGGTCAGTGTGAATGACAAAGTAACCATATCTGCACAGGTAATAAGGGTAATAAAACATGATGCAGTCGTCAGTGGAGGTGGGTACAGGTGAGTGAGCAGTAATAGTGATGGAATTTGCCCCCCACTACCCGTTACTGCCCCCCGCCCCACCACATTCTCTAACCTTGAGACAGTTCTGAAGCCTGACCTTGAGCAGGTGAGAGCTCTGCAGTCCCCAGGGGTGCTGGGAAGGAGCCAGAGAGCCAGGCCAAGCAGCGGCAATGCAGGGACCCAAGGCGACCATTACTTTGATCAACTCAGTCTTTAAAGTGCCCCCCTGGCGAAACTCCGGAAGCTTCCTCGCGATTTCGCAGCTTTCTGCCGCTCACCAGGGGTGATGTTTCTCATCATATCTTTTCCCTTCCTTCGCTCTTCCTTCACTCGGCTCAGCCCATCAGGGCAGTCGGAACTCTGATTTACTGTCGTTTTAAAGTACGGCTCTCCCGTGTCGAAATATTAGCCGAATATCAGAGGCATAAAGGCAGCCATTGTTCCACACAATGGGAGTAACTGAATGATTAATCACACCGTAGTTCCCTAACTTGGCTTAGCCAACGGTGAACGCTTTAGATTTGAAATCGCCAACCAGCCGTGATGTCCAAAAGGTTTACACTCGCATTTCAACACGTGAGGACTGGTCGCCCTCTCATGTTTATGCTACAGTTGTCCTGGGGAGTCTCCTAGGGTTAAGGTCAGAAATACAGTAATGACGGCAATTTGAGGTTCAAAAGTTCAATTTATGACGCGATGTATAGGAACAGGGACACGGACACGAAGAGGAGTTTTGAGAAAAAGCACACCTCCAGCAAACAGCAGAGCCACAGCTCACCGTCATCAAGGTTCGGGCCTGATCAGGCAGAGGATCCCCCCTGGAGAACTGCTTTTTGGTGGCCACCGTAATTGCGCTCCCAGTGACCAGGCTGACAAAAATAGCCCTGAGCCTGTCCTGTGGGCACAGAGGGAGCTGAGGAGGTGTGATGTTGTGGATATCTGGCTATCAGACAATACTCTCTGCCCACAGGCGGTACTTGGGGACATCATTACCGGGGTACTGAGTTTGGCTGCTGTGACGGCTCCCTAAACCGGCGCAATCGGGCCATCTCGGGGGTCTTGCCGCTAATACATGAGCCTCGGCGCTCTTCCCTTCCTCATTATGCTATCAGTGGCAAACTTGTGTTCTCCTCTCCTGTAGCATCCGGTGTCCTGTATCAGTTATTTAAATGTGACATCATTTCACGTAATTTGTGATTTTCGCTCTGTAAAACTTGCAGACTTCACTGCAGCGAGTGTCTGGCATTCTTTTAAATCTCATCCAATGAAAGAACCCACAACATTAGTTTTGTTTTTTTTTTTTTTCTTTTTCATTGTTGGCCATATTTTCCTTTGCACCACCTCTGCATGTCTGAGACACTAAATATTAATTTTAATGTTGAATCTGGGCAATTTCTGTCCGGATAAACTCAGTCAAACCACCTATCCGTTTGGGAGAGAAAGTGAAGTTGTGTGGTGCGGTGCAGCCTGCTCACAAGCGTGCGCTTGGCTGTCATATCTATGCTGACGTTCCGCAGGAAGAGGAGAGCGGTGTTCATAATTTGGCACCTTTTGTACTCTGCCACATTTTGGGCTTTGGAGCGCTGCCTTTTTTCTTGGTGTGTTTCCTCCTCTGGCTGTCCCTACTGTCTTTTCTATATCCACAGTACGCCACAGCCACACCACCGCACCTATCGCCCTTGTGAAAACAAACCCACGCGCGATGAATTATTTGTTAATAGGATGTGGTTTGCATTTTGTTGTCCACAGCTGTAACAATTTTCTGCAATAACTTCTAACCTGGACTTGAACATCTACCCTGAACATCACAGGGCATTGAATATACCAAGGGTGTATGAGCAGTTTGCTTAAAAATGTGTTTTGTTTTATCCAGCTGTGTTTTGCTCTGCTTTTTCACTAGTGGATGGTGCTGGTTGTATATGTCCACTTCCCATAGCTGTGTCTGGCTAGGTACATGAACAGCATAAAAGAAACAATACCGTATCTGTCCATGCAGTTTCATCAACCGCTTAATCCCGGTCAGGGTCGAAGCAGCCCAGGAAATTGGGCACCTTCGTTCAGTACCACCATGCCAGTCTGGAAATGATATGAATATCAAATCAGGAAGAAGGAGTCAAATTATTCGTTCAGGATGGCTCAGGCCTTCTTGAAGTGCTCTCATACTCTAGATTTCTGTGTAGTGGGACAGTGGACCAGGGAGATGAAGCAGAATGAGTGGTTCTTAGTATCTCTGCTAAAGCCATCTTCTGATGAAGATTAAATGAATGTGCAGGTGAGATAAATGGATACAACAGCTGGGTGTGGCACTGAGGGTTTAAGGTGTCATTCAACCTGGTGTGCGTGTCGCAAACTTTAAAGTTACTGTTTGAATTTGAATAGAGGTTCTCTGCGCTTTAGGATTTGCTGGAACCAAAATTGAATTTGCCGCACAAAGCAGCGCTCCAGCAAGCAAAACTGGACAAGATGAAATTTTAAGGTTGCCACAATACACTGAAAATTTCAAGAATAACTACACTCTTGTGTTGGGTTGTTGCCTGACTCTGCTCCTAATGAGATCGATTTTGCCTACCAACTCCCTCGCCACACTGCTGCCTGCCAGTTCAAGGACTGTCCAAGTTCAGTCTTTGCGCCTCTGTCAAGGAAAACGTTGATAAAGCTGCAGCAGAGAAACATGACCTCACTGTTAAAGATTCCCATCTGCGACTGTACCCCGATCTGCCAGTTGAAATCATTTGTATGAGACGCGAGTTCGACGAAGCCATCGGAGCTTTTAAATGTACCACGGTTGCACTTCTCCGGCCCAGCTGAGACATCTGTGAAGAGAGGATCCACGTGTTTGACGGCTCAGCCTCCACCCCTTCTTTCCTGGTCTAGCTGAAGGACCTAGACTATAAGTGATTTATACACATGCTGGAGGTTAAATGTATTTTTGTTTTGTTTTTAATGAGACTTTTTACTACACTCTCTGTTACTGTTCCCATCTTTTCCCAGGTTTCTTTATTTTTTTAAGGTTTTACTTGTCAGGTAAACATATCCCTTTTAATGCCACTGCAGTTATGTGTAATGAAGACTTAATTTTCTTTAAATCTTATACGAAAAGGAAAACGTACAGATGTCACGGTTTTTCTTTAAACTTAGTAGCATTGTACTGTGATGGCCTTTATTCACACTTTCCTGTCTGTATGAATGACCAAAACGCTCCATTGTTGGACAAAGCGAACATTTACTCTCTATAACTTGTAGGAATTATACACACTTCCTTAGGACTTTTGTACTTCATCCCTTATGGAGGCAACTGGTGCATCCATTATTTCAGTATGTTGCTGCGCTTGCCTGCAACCCAGTGTCGTTGTTGATGCAACAGAAAAAAGAAACTCATTTACCAAAATGCTGTCATGCACGATTCATGCATTATATGGCTTTGTGGTTGATTCTGGAATACTTTATTTCCAGTTGTTGAGTCCTTTTTATGTATATTTTTCCTTATTTTGTAGCATGTATGTAAGCTTCAGTTGATTGTCAGTTGACTCTAGTTGAGTACCAAGGCACGGGGGTCAATGCACCACGATTACACCGATTTAGTAAGTTGCTTCTATTAACACACATAAATAAAAATGTGCTTTAGAAAGCTGTAAACTTTGTCTACTTCCTTAAAATATATCTGTTTATAATAAATTATAATGTATGGAGGTAATGAACTACTGCTTGTACCGGTCAGGATCATGACAGTCCAGAGTCTATCTGGGAATCACTGGGCACAAGGCACCCCATGGGCCCAGTTGGCACCCAGTGCACACACTGTGGGCAACTGACTATTGTCAGTTAACCTGAAACACATTTCTTTGGACTGCGGTTGAAAAAAAGCCCACGCAGGCGCAGGGAGAACATGCAAACTCCAGAAACTGAGGTGGATTTGAACCCGGGCACAGTGAGGCGGCAGCGCTGCTCACTGAAACACCGTGCGGTGCAAAGTAGTCAGCTCCTTCGTATAAAAGCCATCCATTGTTGTCACCTGCTGTATTCCGGTCAGGGTCGCGGCAGCACAGAACTTATCTCGAAGTCACTGGGTGCCAGGCTACGAAACTTCACACTAAATGAAGATGGCACACAATTAAAAGCATAACAGAAAAAAGGAAAGCACATCATTTTGAGGAGCATCCACTCTATTCCCAGAACAAGGCTCCTTTAACTAACACTTTCTTCACAGCCAATAAGTGGATTGATTTCCTATTCTTAACAGCAATACTGAAGCACCATAATGAACCGAGCTCCCTGAATAATTTCTGCTTGACTCGGTGCCCCAGAAGCGACTACGCGCACCACATAACAAAGCATAAATAAATAAAAGTGCAAATCCACAAATAAAGTGTAAATGAGATTAACAGTTCAGTGCGGAAGATACCTACTTGGCTGTCTATAATACATGTCGCTAATGATAAGTATATTAAGCTCACATTTCAGAAGCTAAAAACAGCTGTATGACTTTTACACAAGCAAGACTTTTTACAGGGAGGTGCACATTCACAAGTAACGCGGGAAGGCTGCGCTCTCAGATAGTTACACAGCAATGCTGAAGTAGCTTATTTTGGAAAAAGAAGCTCACCACTCTGCCTTTTTCACACTGGACTTCCCTTTGAAAAGGGTCCTAAAATGAGCAAAGCTTTTCATTGAATTTCTAACATTGACCGATCCACATCTCCCCACATTAGGTTCTGGTTACATGTCAGGAAACTGTTGGGATTTGGAAGGGGTTTGGGCTCCTCTGATGGTGGAGAATTTTTGCTGCTTGTTTGTTAGTCCATGGAAATGGAGCAGGAAACCGATGGAATTTCATCTCTTTGTCCGGAAGGGCTGTTTGCGTGCGCAGTTGGCCTGACCTCAGTCTGATTGTCATTCGGAAAATTTGTTTGTGTGCGCTTCATCCAACTACCTCCCCGCTAGACCTCACTGTTTAAATGTTAAATGCACATTTGTTTTCCTCTGGCAAGCATAAACGTGGCTCAGACCGTAAGAATCAGTATAAGCAGTGCTCCGTGTTTCCCACAGTGAGCTTTCCACAGGAAATATCAATAATAGAAAATATAATTATATATTAAATGTTGACGCTTTCCCAGTAAGTGGCAAAGTTATTTTTAGATTGGTCCAGCGCGTCTTTTGATCAATTTTCTTAGTAACTGGTGGATAATTATTGTAAGTTTAAGCATGGGGGTATCGGTTCAAATCCCGCCGTGAGTCCTCAAGCCATTATGAACTCCCAATATCGACAGTTGTGGCATTTGAGAGAAAGATAAGCTGCTGTCTATGCAGGTGACTTGGTGCACCTTGAGACTTGATGCCCGGGGAGAGCAGAGCAGCAAGCTAAATTCACCCTTTAGGAGTCTGGAGGAAGAGTATAGGGGACCCGAGTGGTCACAGGCTTGCTGGGGCAGGAATCGATGTAAGAGCTACATTGGGACAGGTGGAGTCTTGGCTTCGGCACTGCCTTGTGATGGGCATAGTGGTTTCTGGAAGAGCAGGTTTAACAGTGTTCCATCACAGCAGTATGACATGGTCCAGGAGAAGGACAGGGGTGAGCTGATACAAGAAGAAGTGCTCATGGCAATGGAGAAAGAACAGATGGCCAGCCGGTCAGCAAAGCAGGACACAACATTGGTAAAGAATGGTGAGAGTCAGGGTCCAGTGTCAGGTCAGGATTATGTTACAAGACTGGCAGTTGATGGTTGAGTTAGGAAGGCGGCTTAGGTTTCTAAAGCCTATTACAGAGACATCTTTGACAACAAATGTTGTGGTGTTGTCAGAGGCTTCTAAGTCATCTTGTTGGAATTTATAGTGCCTTGGGAAGAAAGGATGAGATAAGCCTAGAAAAGGAACATGGTGAGGTATGAAGGATTGGTGGAGCAGTGTTACTCAGAAGGATGGAGGGGACGGTGTGTGTCCATTGAATTAGGTTACAGAGACTTTGCAGGAAAGTCATTGAAAAGTCTGAGAGGCAAATTGGGCTTTAACTCACGAAGGCTATGAAAACTATTTCTGAGTTTGCAGAGGACATTTAGACAGGTTTGGATTTGGACAGCTGAGCAGATGCTTCAAAGTGGGTGTACCTGTATGCAAACTGGCAGGCAGTCAGCTTAGGCTTGCGCCCTGGTCCTTTATGCACCAGATTTCTTGTATCTTTTAATTATATTATGCACTGTTGAGGGTGAAATAGCCAAATCCCTCCCAATCTCTCTTTGAGAAACATTGTTTTTAAACTTGTGAATGATTTTCTCACGCATTTGTAGGAAAATTGGCAATCCTCAACCCATCTTTGCTCCCAGGGGGCTAGGCCTTTCCTCTGTTTGTCAGGCCAACTATTTTTTACGTTGTCGTTGTTACAGTTTGGGCCAAAAGCCCAAAAAGTCCGTTTCTCCCAGGCACCTGCTGCTGAGGGTGGTGGCATTTGAGGTCACACTGCTGAGATGCACTATTGGACTTCCGCTTGCATCTGAAACAGCTTTAAAAGAACCTTCAGCAGCAATAACGGAGGCGACAATAAAGCAATATCCTTCAAACCTTCCAGAAGGTACCACGAGCCACCATTATCCCCGAAAAAGAACCGCACTATAATTAATTCTTTCCTAACAACCTACAAAAAAAAAAAAAAAAAATCGCTGCTTCTGAGTTTAAAATTTTAAGGTAATTTGTTGAGGGAAAATAATCCTTTAATTGCAAGGAAATCCAGACTCTCCCCTCGGTCTCTGGATGGAGATGTAGGTATTTGCCACGCTATGTGCCGGCTGAATGAGGTCGTAATTAGATCTTTCAGCATGCATGCCAGTGGCAAGGATTTTATGGGTCATAATTATCGAAATGCAGATTCTTTTTGAAGATTCGGTAAATGCGATGTATGCGCGCACGGGTTTACCAGTGTGCTTGCAGTTGATATGTGATTATCATGCAAGAAAGAAATTGGAATCGGACCGCATTACGCATTCCAAGAACACGCGGCGATACAATAAATAAAAAAACCACGGTAAAACTGCGTTACGTTCTGTCAATCACTTGCTTGCTTCCTGTTTGTAACTCCGATTGATCCTAATGTTGCGGCCGGTAAATCGAACCCAAAGACAGATGTAAAAAAAAAAAAAGTAATAAATGAGCTAATTTTCCTACCAAATTCACCGCTGTTTTCGGTACTAGGACTCAAGTAGGAAATTCACACCACGACTGTTTCCTTTTGTTCCCTCAAATAGGTTCCTGATGTTTGCTTTCTCGCTTGTTTTCCACCCCCATTATTTTCTAGGCATTTTACCATCATCTAGACAACTCTTGCACAAAAGAAAACATTCTAAGTAGTAGAAAAACTCCCTTTTTATTATTTAACCACAGTCTGCCTGCCAAGCTTGCTGTGCCCAAAAACCTCTGCTGCTTTCCTAATCCTGTTGGTCCATGCCAAAGTCAACCTCCATGAAGCATGGAACATCTCGTGACACAACTGGATTATTTGGCCTCGGTTAATACCTTCCTGTCTCATTTAGTTAATCTTAAACTACATTCACACTGCTCGTATTGAGCAGGCATCCCCTAAACTGTGCAACTGGACGTTTTACTGAAGAACTTCAACTATTTTGATCGGGGGCTGCAGCAGCTGAGGTCTAAACATCAGAGCCTTAAACCCCTAAAACTTTCCTCACAGTGCCAGTCCTTCAGCTCCCTGCTTTCCGCTGCCTTTGATCCACCATTGAGAAGATAAACATCAGCAATTAGACAATAATACCTAGGATTTTCTATGAATGTTATCTTTAATGTCTTGACCTAAAGCTTTTTGTGGCTTCAGCAGTAGGAACCTCCAGAGATGTGAGCAGCTGTATCCTTGGCTTCATCCTTGTCAACACAGAACCTTGTTTTGACTCTTGTCCTCCAGACTGTTTGATGTATGTTTAGAATACAAATGGCTCTGTGCCTGTGTTGGGGAAATAACTAATGCACCAGCAAGCACCCCACAGTACCCACTGACTAATGAAGATCTTGACCAGGGTGCTTAAGGGCATGCAAAGGGGTTTGTTGGATTGCTTGGGGTGGGAGCATCCTTGTGGAAGGGATCCAAAGATGATTAAAGAAAAGGGAAAGGGTTTTTTTTTTTTTTTGGGGGGGGGGGGGGTTTGCATACCAGTTGTCATGCCCATGTGAATGACCAACATAATTTCCATACTATAATTACATTACCCGAATCCTTCTACAGTCGCACCCCCCCCCCCCCCCCCGAAATCAGGGGCTTTTCACTCGGATTTTTCTCTGTCCTGCTGGTAGCTGCTGGTGAAAAGTCGCTCTCCATCAACCAGTCAAACTGCTGTTGCAGTCTTCACCGCATGAAAAAGAGCAACCACTGATTATTAACTAAAGGTTTATCATGACAGACTCTGGCCTTTTCCTAAATGCTAAATAACCATGTCAGTTTGGTAAAATGTATTATATTTGTGCATTATCATTTCATTGTCCTGCATTGCTCCTGCATGTTTGCATGTTTACAAGTGTACTAGAGAAAGAAAGCTAGAAAAGCGTGGTGTAGAAAATGGAGTAAAGGCATTTTATAAGTATTATTATTATTATTATTATTATTATTATTATTACAACAACATTATGACGTATTATTATTAGCAGTAGCAGCAATAGTAGTAGGATTTAGTAGTAGTAGAATGATTAGAATGGGAAAGAGGTAAAACTATATGAGTCTTTTGTAATTGTTTCATATAAACTGCAAATCTAGATAAACTGCAGCTCCTGATTTTTTGCTGACAGTAAGAATGCCATGATGTGGGCATTTAGCAAGCAAGTTCCTGCAAATTTGAGTAATTGTTAATAAATAGCTTGGTAATGTTTTACTTAATGGACTGCCTCTCCATGGAGCGGTGTGTTCATTTTTTACGCTTCTTTAGTCACTAGCTAGTTTCCCATTCATACATCACTTCACCGTTTGCTCAGTTTGCCTTCGATAGAGGTTACCGGGGCTCCGTCCCCAACATGGGCTTTGCATTTATGATCGATTGTAATTAGAATAAGATTTCAGTCTTTCACTAAACACACACACACACACACACACACACACACACACACACACACACAAATGCTTCCCTACCTTTCCTAGGCCTGGTCCTGCTCGCAGAGGAAAGCACAAGTATACTAAGGAGCATGAGATGCATCTCTTTCCAGTATTATCAAATCACAAACACACTAAATCAATAAAGAGCAGCAGAAAGAGAAGTGCTGCGCAGACAAACAGCACAGCAGTCCATGGAGCTATGTTTCTAACTGTGCCGGTCTATTATAAACGTATTAAAGGTACAAACAGGCAGAAATCTTCCATTAGCCACCTACGATCTACAGCATTAACACAGCGCACTGTGTTAATGGAGAGGAGAAACCCGGCATGATAATTAGGTGTCTCCTGTCAGTCAAAATGTAGGCAAAATGCAGTCGAAAAAAGAAGCGAGCGGGCAAGTCACCCATAATATGTGAGTGTATCGCAGAGCAATTCTTCTAGATGGAACCGCTGTCCCCAACACCACTACCGTGCGCCGAGGCCTCTTTCGTTGCTTCCGCCATACACGTTTCTACAGGCAAGTGAATAGAATGCAAATGCGAACCCACCCCTTACATTTTATTTAGATTTTGATGTCTACCAGGAGCACCTTAATGTGTACAGCAGGTATTTATGCTGGCAGTGATAAGTGCAGCATTTCCACCACAGGTGCTGCTGACATCCACACATCAGAATGTGGCTGCAGCTCAGTCCAGCAGATCAGGTTTATTTTGGGCAGCACATTTTTGAAGCAAGTCGCCGCGATGCTCTTTGCAAGACATTTTTTTTTTTTTTAAATAAAAGCCTACAGTTCCAGTGTGCATCCAGTGACTGACGTCTAGTCCGAAATTAACGTGAAAAATAACTCTGGAGCTGAGATGATCCGAATCATGACTATGATTTAACTGTTTGTGACGCATGGGGAGGTTTCTGGCTGCATGGGCAGCAGATATTGCCGAATGTCTTATATCCCACTACAAAGTACACATTCGCAGATGGAAAATGCTTATTGATTGATCGATTGATTGATTGACCGGGTCATTTTTCATGCAAAGATAACTACACAGCCTGCTGTTTACATGGCGTCGATATGTACGCAGCCCAGTGTTTTTACAAAAGGAATTTAGGTTGCTCGCTCGAGGGTATAGACATGCGTTTTCTTGCCATTGAGTTGCGTATCATTTAGAAATGAACCCAACTGCATTTCACTATGCCACCTGCTGCCCCTTCCTAGATAGTAATAAATTAATAAATGTACCTGTTACACACGGCTATCGCACAGTATCTAAGGTGTGTCGCACAGGTGATGACTTCAGGTGAGAGCTCAGTTGCTGTGTATTACACTGACGGGTGGCTTTCTCTCAGCTCACACAAGAGGTGCACCTTCGCTATTTTCCACCGGAAAGAAAAAAAATCTTGGATTTATAAAAGGGCGGGGGGGGGGAATAAAGTGGCACAATTATGCAGGTACCTCTCCAGGGGAAAGAAAAGATCCTGCTTTCTCCTATAAACAAACATTATTTATTTCATTTCAAACCTGGAATGAAAAGAGCACTGTTTAGTCAGATCATATTCCTTCACAAACATGTACTTTTCCCTCTGAAAAACAGTGAATAAAGTGTTTTAACTGTCTGACAAAAAGGGGCGAGGGAGGAGAAAAGGAAAACTTGAATTGTTTCCAGAAGCAGTTCCAATAATTCTTCTCTGGCATTTCTTCCCCTGGGGATATAACAGCTCAGGGTATTGAGACGCCGCCAAAAAGCGCCTTTAAAGGTTGTTGTCATATAGTGATCAGAAGACGGAGCCTATGGTACACAAATAGTCCCCACGCACTGCTTTTTAGAGCCCATTAGATTTCCTTCACATGAGTTTGTCAGGGCGTAAAAAGGGAGGGTAGTTAAGTGTTGCTGACAGTAAATGAAAGTAGGGAGTCTTGAAATTGCTGGATTTTTTTTTTTTTTTTTGCGTAAGTGCTGAATGAGATGCCGTGGAACAGTTTTACATCGTGCCGTATATAAATACCCAGGCTGTGTTATTTAAAGTTTTCTTTTAACATACGCAAACATCACCAGCGCATGTCAGATGGATAGAGTTCTGTAGGACCTACAAGCTAACGTATTTTCATGCAAGGTGACCTAAAATATTACAACTGGTAGTTTCAGCTGTAAGAAAGGTTTGGTGCTATAATATACACTCGTCCTTCTGTTTTAAATCATACTTTTAGGCCTGGTCCCCAGGACCTGTAGTTACCCCAGTGCAACACAGGATCCACAGCATGCTTGCCCAGTACAGGGATGTGGTGCTCCAGAGCTTAATCCTGTCCATCACAGGGCAATAATAAAAACATTTTCTGAAGCATAATATTCATTATTAAACTGATCATTTATCAGTGACCGTTTACTATTAAGGTAACACATAAAAAGTTTTTACATAAAGAATAATAGAAAGAGCTATTTTGGTATCTAGAGCCCCGCCTCACCTTTTGACTGATGGGAACAAATTACTACAGATGTTATGACTCCAAGGTTTCAAGGGGTAAAGTGATGTAACACTGAACTGTCTGGAATATTTGTATGGGGACCAAAATAAATGAAAAACCCAAAGGATTCGGTCCAAAAGTGGTTTACTATAAACAAATGAATACGTGATATTGCTGATATATAGAGGGGTTACAAATACAAATACACAGAGACACTTGCCGAAAGGAACACCGGTGGTGCCAAAGGAAAGCACAAGTCAAAGCCAAACAAATTTAGCTAACAAAGTGGAATCTAACTAATTCAAATAAAATATGGAGAGAAAAGAAAAAACAAAGATTGTCAGCCGCTGCAGATTTTAAAACTAGACTATGCTAACCAGCCAAACTGAAATACACAGGTAGTACTCATTCCGTACCTAGTGTGTTTAGACATTCAAAAACCAGTATGTGCAAGGTGTATGTCACATGATGTGCTTACCTGTCCACTTCCCCCCGAGTCACAGTTAGCAACAAATACAAACAAATAACACAGGTGGCAGATATCCAGTTGAAAGAGGAAACACACTGACATAAAGGCAGAAGTTACAAAGCAAACAAGAAGCACACAAGTGAGGATAGATAAATAAAACAAAGCAAAAAAAAACGAGAGAGTCAAGCCAAGTACTAGAAATCTGCTGCACAGTTGTTTTCAAACTTGCTGCAATGAATCCGATTGGCTGGAGGGATGTTGGGGATGTCCGCCGTAATAAAGATGGACAGGATGAGGAACCAGTCAAAGTTGGATACCTGTAAAACATGCAAAAAAGTGAGCAAGACAGGAGATGTAATATTTGGGCATAACCTTAGGTTTGAATACAAAGTAAGGATGTAAGGCCTGGTACTCAACAATAGTATCAGCCAAACCTAGCCAAAATGGTAAACCTGTAATTATTTCTCCAAAATATTCTAGGATGAAATGAACACAGCAGCTTTAGAGCTGCAGTAAGTGCTACTGAGTTTTGAGATGTTTCTGGTATGTCTAGTTCCAGACTGTTTGGTTGTGGAAGATTCCCTGAATATTTTCAGCTGTTTCCTGGTCATTGCTGTTCGTCTGGTTCTTGACCACCTTTCCCTGGTTTTCTCCCCCTTGTCTTTCTCCTCCCTGCCCTAGCAGACCGGGCAGACTCAGATGCTGAAGTATTGGTGGTCTTGATGGAGTATCCCATCTCAAAGCCAGACTGACCTCCATTAAAGGGTTCATTCTGGTAGATGCGTTAATATAGCTTTGTTATGCACAGGGTTAGTTCATGGGGAAAAAAGGAACTCTGTAGTTCTGAATTCAGTTATGGTCAAGTGTTTTCTTTAGAAGTGAAGAAATATGAGCACATTTGAAAAGAACAAGAACGAAACCAGAGCAAAGAAAAGATTTTAGGATTGATATGACAAAACGAATGAGTTAAGGAGGAAGAGCACAGTCTAGATGACAAGCAGAGGCTAAATGAGAAGCCAGAGACATTGGTCTGTGAGAGAGATGAGGTGATTGTGGACACTGCACCCTTGCTAAAAATCCTGAAGACATCTCAAAATGTAACTGAGATACACTTAGTAAGTGAAGCGTTGCAGCGGGAAACGTGAAGAAAAGATGGTGTGTTACCAATGGCAGATTCCTGACTGTTCTGAGATGAGTTACACTTAGAAGTGAAGACAGCAGAGTGGAGCAAGATGAGAAGGCGAGAACATATCTGCATGCAAACAAGCATTTCATTTCTTCTGCAGTTTAGTCCAGCTGCGTGGAGTTTGGTTCTCTCCGTGCGGCGGTCCTACATGTAGGGAGACAGATGGTTGGTGAAGAGGACTTAAGAAGGTTGGTGGCACGGTCAACAGACAATCCGGTAGCAGGCAGCCAGGTAAGCAAGGAACAGGTGAAATGAGTGCAAGACAAAAAAAAAAAAAACACACAAGCAAAAGTGTGTTCAGTTCAGCAGCAAATGCTGACTCTTCAAATGCTCACTCCTGGGAGCCGGGCTTGTAGACGTGGAAATATTAACAGATTACAGAAAGGCACAATCCTAGCGGGAGAGGAACTGTATTTACAAGCGAAGATGTGCCCAGCCGGACCCTCTAATTGCAGTTCATTATCTCATATTGATTTAATTAGCTCTTGGTCTTTGGCCTGGATTGCTGACGTTCCTGGGGCCGGAGCGGGGAGCGGGGGGCCGGGGGGCCGGGGGGAAGGGGAGCGGGGGCTATGTTGAACACGAGTGCATATACACGCACGCAGGCGCGCGCAAACCCTCCGCACGTGAGACACAACGGAAGCCACGCGTTTAACCGTGCCGCGCAGGCAAAACTGCCACCGCGGTCGCAAATTCCTCCGAAACGATTCCTCCCAATAACAGGTTTTCCTGCCCTTTCGCGCGCATCGCGGCCGATCCGAGGAACATCTTAAACAGTTCCCGCCGATGCAGGCCAGGATGGATAGACAAATTCTAGGCACACATTTGCATATGTACAAGCACATCTTTAAACAGGCATTTCACAAGCGCAGGGGGTCGAGGAACTTAGCGCGTTATGGACTTTGGTGCAGATTAAATTTAACTGCCCCTTCTGGCCTCTGGGGCTGCCTTAAGCCTTTATTCCATTATTTATCTATCCCTGGCTTAGTTATTAATTGATCGCAGACTGCGGCTGCCGGGCTAATAGACCGCAGTAATTGGAGGGAGAGTTTCTATGACACGGGATTACTGACCGGGCCTCCGGGACCCATGCCGGGGATCCCCATGCCTCCATGCAGCTTCCTCCACAAATATTAGCTATTCACCCCGGTACCTCCCAGGGCAGACGCTTGCCACACTTCTTTTTTAATGATTGTGGATTAAAAGGTACCTCCAAAAACTGCCCGATGTATTTATTTTCATTTCCTTAAGAGAAATGCGGCCCAGAAAGTATCAAAAAGTGCAGTAAGGCGATCGAATAATTTTATTCTTCGTCTCCGAAATTCTTCTTAATTCCACTTTGCGACTGACTCGGATTTTTTGTTTTTGCTGCTGTTGCCCAGCATTCGATGTTCACAGTTGTTGTGAACAGCTGCAGTGAATTCCTCGTATTTAATAAAGCGGCTATAAAAATATTACACATCCATTATACCGTCTTTAAAGTTTTCATTAAAATATACATAATGATATCTCATTTATACAATGACATTTTTTCATAGAGTAACTAAGGTAAAGTAAATATAAATATATAGATGCATAGAGCAGTAATGCCTCCACTAGGAATGTGAATAGTTGCACGGTCATGACAGCGTCCTAAACCACTAAAAGCCTCCTGCTGCTAAATATACGGTGTCGCTAATATTTATATTTACTTACTTAGGGCTCTTACTTAGCTCTCTGAAGCAGCTTACAGTGATTTACCCTTTTATACAACAGAACAATTTTTCCTGAGCAGTACAGGGTAAGTACCTTGCTGAAGGGTGCTACAGCAGGATATGGGATTAAAAGTTTACAGTTCTAACCAGAGTACTTATTTATTGAAAAATTAAAAGAATAGTAAGTGTAATATGTAGAATGTTGTATATATTATACATATCTTTTGCTTTGTTTTTGTTCAGAACCTCTTGTCCGGACCAGATAAGAGCCTGGGAAAAAAAACGAAATTTTCTTATGTCGAATCTGAATTATTTATTTCTAATGCATTTGGCATCAGTGGGAGCCACTGAGACGCAGAAGCAACGCAAAAAATGTACAGATATGTTTATCATCGAGACCGGCCGTGCTAGACACTGAACAAACCTCGGGCAATTTGAGAAAGCATCAGGCCCAGAGTGTTCAACTGTTCCTATTCCAAACAGTCCTCAAAGCAGCACATATACAGCATTTCAACAAAGCAATATGCAAGCAGCGATCAAGACAGCATCCTAAAAGCACGTTTTTAATGCTTATAAATATTCACTTGTGGCTTAAATGATTAAAATAAATGTGCTTTTTATATATTGGCTGAAGATGGTGTTTTGATACGTTACAAAACATTATGTCTGTAAATAAAGCACCGCTTTGGACATGGTTCCTTTGCACTGACGTCTCCTTATTAATGGCTTTCAGAATCACAGTTTGCCCCAACTTTTCATCGGTAGCATTTTTCTATTTCATCAGCGCAGTCTAAAAGGGAGGTGTCTTCATGCGGATGATGTAATTTTCATTTAATTCGTTCATTTCTTTAACAATGCGTTTATCAAGCAGCACTGCGTGTGTTTCCCTAGCAATTAAAATTTAGGAAAAATTTGTCCAGAATGTGTGATGTGTTCAGCACTGAAGAAAAATATGGAAAAGCCTTAATAATGGGCTTAGTCGTAGTCTTATTTGTAAGTGCGTCATTCTGAAATAAATAATCTGCACTTACAAAACGACGTCAATTTTTTCTTATTGTAAAATTATCTGATCTTATTGTTATATCATTCAGTCTTTGTGCTGCAAAAAGCGCAAGAACACAGTGCTGTGTAGGTCTACTGCAATAAATCAGCAGGTAACTATACAACAATAAAAAAATAATTACGCTGAAATGCAATGTTACAAAAACTGTTGAAACAATAATAATATTAATACCATCTATTGTATGAATGAAGCGCCAGCAAGTTTAAGCAAGCTTATTGCTGAAATTGTGTAGGAGGGTGTAGTCAGGTCTCTGTGTTCCGTGCTATTGTTTGCAGGACAGCTTCACGATAGAGATATTTAATTCAACATTTAATTTAACATGTCCGCTTTTTATTGTTTTGCCAGTTTTGGGCACCGGTTTTTCCCCTTTTTTTTTTTTGTTCTGAGTCCAATTTGCCTACAAATTGAAGTAAAAGAAGCGAGAAGAGTTTTGTCTGTGCTTTAACTTTATTTCTAATTGAACTTTGTTGCGGGACAGCATTATGCTTGAATTAAATGCTGCAACCCCGCCCCATCCCCCATACAGTACAGTACACCGGTAAAGCGATTCGACTTCCAATACTCGGACTAGTAAGCGTGCACGAATAACAAAGGAAGCGATAGACAAGTTGGGTGGGGGGAAACGCCAACGTTCAAACGGTAATGTAGACTTTTTGGCAACAGACAGATTTACTGGTAATTCAATTTGATCAATTCATTAATTAATTTAAATGTCACTTTTTTTGCACACTTTTATAAATCACCCAGTGTAAAAAATTTTTGTTGTCGAGCTTGCCTAATGGTTATCTGTACAGTTTTTATATTAACAGTTCTAATTATTAGGCAATGAGGTGTAAAGTCAGCTGTCACTTTTCCGACGTGAATAATAAAAACGCCAAATCTCCAATTAGATCCACTCTGCGGCTCTTAATTGAAGGTTTACGGTACCTGATAATGGATTTCTTTCTTCACGCTCCCTGCGCGTCTAATAACATGTTTCTTTTATATTTCTAATATCTTTACAAATCGTTCCCGGGGCCTTCTCTCACCCCAGTGCCTCCTTCCTCGTTTCCGAATTTCAGTTGTTTGCTTTGGTTGGAAGTCTGGCTTTTTTCTTTTAAATGGGACTTATTTTAACTTTGTGATTTTTTTTTTTTTTTCGACTTCGCATGCGAGCAGCTCGTGGCCCGAGATCGTCCGCGGCGTTCTCGGACAGGTTGACCGCCAACCGGTAATCTCGCTTTTCCGCCGTCTCTCTGCGAATTGCTGTTCGCTCCCATTTTCGGGACCGCTGTGTTTATTGAATCCTTTCACAAAGCAATTTTGCCTTTTAAATAAGGCGTAGCCCCGCAGATAATATTGCATCCAAACACACTTTTTGCTGTTATTCCGCTCCACGGCTACCGAGATTATGCCAGCTGAAAGCAGGCCTCCGCTAATGCAATTTTCTCGCAAATTTTCCAAGACGTTATTCGTTTATTGAAAGTCGCCAATACTGTAAAGTTTGTCTGTGTATGCGGGAGAAAAGCGCTACTCAAGCCTGTCTTAAATTTCATCACGCTATTTAGAGGTATTGAATTTCCCGTACATTACATTGCATTTCCTCTAAATCGGAGGTGGTATGGAGCGTTCACGAGAGAAAATAAAGGTTTCCCAGAATGCTTTGGTGCAAAGGAAAAGAGAAGAAGGTGACAGCTGACGGGGGGGGGTTGCGTCTGTCTGAACCGCACCATCTTTATGACACAGTAGAAACAGCATCTTAAAGGCTTTTCCAGGCAGGGGGATCGAACTCTCCTCCTCGGCCTAAATCGCTCCCATCTCTATCTGGTAATCGGCGCCAGATTATCCGCTACAAATGGAGAAAAATATTTTAATCAAAAGAAGATGTTTCAGAGGGAAAGGAAAAAAGTATACATTAAATATCTGATGTTTGAATTTCTGTTATTAATTTTAAAGCCAGTTAAATATCTTAAAGATGTATTTTCCTTATCAAAAGGAGCAGACCAAAGGAAAATCGTCAGAAAGAGCGAGCGAACAGTTATTTTACATCCAAAAGCGGTTTGGTGTGGTGTATGGGGGGGAGAAAAGTACTTTTTTCAGACTTTTGAAAATCCTTCAAAGACACGCTGCCTTTCCAGAGGAGTTCTGCGGAAAAGGGGGGGGGGGGAATAAAATGAACAGTTTAATCAGTGGCTGGACATGAAAGGGCAAGATTTATTTTACCCTTCCAGTTTTTATGAAACATCACTGACACTATGACACTTTGACATTTACATCCTCTATTGAAGCATCTGACGGAGAAGACAATCAAGTCCTTGACTCCCCAAATTGCAGACATAAGTAAATCGGTTTGGTGCCACCGCAATAACCTCTCGCTGCCCGGTAGCCGCGTGCGTCTCGGTCAAGCCGGGCACCGGGTGTCCCGCAAAAAGAAGTGAAAGACGCGGATTTTTCGGCAATATTAATCAGCTTATTAGATGAATGACATGGAATAAGCAAGCGGCCGGGAGAGTCCGCTGCCTCGGTGAAGCACAAAGGCGGTGGAGAAATGCGGCGCTGGTGCTGGAACGGAGAGAAAGGCCGAGGTGAAGAGGTGAGAAGGAGCGGAGGAGCGGAAGGCGGTCGAGAGCAGATATTTGCTCGCTCCCCGCTCTACGGACAAGCTGGCAGCAGCCTGCGAGCGCTTAGTGCCAAGTGCTCGCAGCAGGTGGTGCCTGGTGTCTAGTCAGGGAGACCCAAAGACAAATAATTGGCGGCACTTTAAAACTTTTAATGCGTCGCAAATAAAAAGCGTTTTGCCCCCACGCTCGCCTTTTCCCGCTTCAACGTAGATAAGACGAGACGATTTCGTGAGGGATTCTCTGTTTCTCCTGGCTCTAAAGGTCTACGTTGGCTCAACGCAGACCTTTAATTTGGACGCAGAGACGTCCGGCCGGGACGACAGATACCCGCCTTGTAACACGAACCGGGCGCGTACGTGGCAAACCCACCGATGGAAAAAATTAAGGCACCCTCAAGTTTAATCCATCCCTTCCAGTTTCTTCTCCCTTTTTATGTCTCGTAATGAGTCCGCGTCCACTCCGCCTCCAGGCCGGCGAGGACGGGGTCCCGTCCTCCTCGAGCCTTCCTGGCTGGAGTCCGCAAAGAATGAATCACCAACTTAGGAACAGTTATGAACCCCGCACCGCTGCGAGAACGGAGAAATTATCGTGCATTACTGGGCAATTAAAATGTGACTGCGAGTTCTGTCATCGTAAATCAATTTATTTTGCATTCTTATCGCGCAAAGAAGGTACCAGTGCAACAATAGGTCTATTAGACAAAAATAAATCTGGCGGCTTCTTGTTCCGCCGGTCCCAGCGCACGCACGCACAAACACGCACAAATGCAGTCATTATAAATAATTGCTGTACTTAACACTGCCGTCTTTATCCTTAGATATTAAGGAACTTTTTGAAATGAAATTGTGTTCATTGGCGCAGCACTTAGACAGTTGGGGCTCATGGAAAGAAACAGCGGCGGGGCCGAGGGGGAGCCAGCGGCCCCTCCTGCGTGCTATTATTGTAATTCTACTGGGGTGAACATGCTTAGCCGATGCTGAATAATATTATTGTTATTAAATTTTTCAGCTTGCTCTTTTTGTCCAAGGCAGCGTGCGGTTTTCCGATTTATTTTCGCGATTTGCGCAAGGTAGACGTTCGGCGGAACCCTTCCCGCTGATGTATTTCGTTCAAGGGTATAACAGCAGGGCCCCCTGCTGGGATGTGAAACAACAACCTTCAGGAGATGAATCCCCCTGCACTGCCAGCCCGACGCTGTTCCCTGTCACGCCGATGAGCGTGCCCGGTTTGGAGAAACACGCGGCCAGACCAGGTACGGAAAACCAGGTCCCGTATGAAAAAACTGTCGAGAAATCTATCTTCGAGCCCAGGTCAAGTGCACTGAAACCCACTAGTTATGGGATGCAATTCAGGGGGGAAAAGTAAGCGCACATATCACATTTTTTAATCGTTCTCCTTTCCCCTATTTACATACGGCCTCCACAGAAGAGCACCTGTGTGTGTTTCCCGGCCCTTTATTTCTCCCCGCCTTCTGTTTCTAACCAGCAGGCTCTTGGGGGAGGGGGGTCATTGTTTGTGAGTACATTGTCTGACAGGCCAGATAAATGGGTAAACACAGACTCATCCATATTTCAGGACCTCCACGGAACAGTTTCACCAGAAGAGCATGAGACCAGGATATGAAATATTAAAAGGATAAAGTTCTGCGAGGATTATCCAGGGCCTCGCCTGCTAACCTGTGCTCTGAGTGAACACGGTTCACCTTTCTAATTCCAGTCGGTCAGCGGAACTGCAACGTTATCCCCAAAGCTCAGGTGTGTGTGTGTGGAGGGGGAGTGCTGGACGGCCCGGTCCGTGCAGTCCGTGGTTCCACTTCTTCTCATGCATCCAGGAAAATATTATCGCCCGCCCTGTGTGAACCTGCATCATAACCACACTTGTGGTTATTGTGCTTTCTGTGACTATAAGGTGCCCAGCATATAATTTTATTTGCTGCTTTGAGAACAAGGCTGGCGCGAATTGATATGCTCGAAGATGCGTTTCCACAAGCAGCAATTTCAACAGGCCATTAAATTTACGGCCGAGGTGAACGTGTTTATGCACTCGGTACTTAATTTACTGGTTACTTGACCGCGTTTTTGCTCTTCGTGCCTCAGATTCCGCTGCGTTTTTATTAAAAATCCCTGATTCGACGTTTAATGTCATTCCGGGGGATGCTTAGTGGTGCCTTTATTCCCTCGCAGAAAGCAAGGTGACTGTAATGAGTCCCCGCTGCATGACAGGCGTAAGCTGGGAGGCCCTCGGCGGCAGCGTGCGACAGGATGTGGGAGAGGAATGATGGTTCATTGTGGAGCGATGCTGCAGGCTAATCTCCCTCATTATTTCTCTGCTGGATAAACCATTCTGTTCTCACCTGGTTTGTGAGATACTGAGGCTCTCAGCCGGGGTGGCCAGCGTCCCACGGCCTCTGAAACATAAGCAGATGGAGAGATGGGAAGATAGACTGATAAGCACGCAGGGCGGATGGCCCATGGCCCTATGTGATGCGGCGGGGGATTGTCTGCACTGGCTGTATCTGATTTCAATTAGCGACGCATCGTGGCAGGCATCTGGGCCACTGACACCCCTGGCTTCAGCCCCTGGGAGCAGGTAATGAGATCGCACTTATCTGATCAGACCCATCTCCCTACCCAGCATGCACGGCGAAGGCCCAGAGGAGCTCACAGGCATCAGAAGGTTGTGCCCATCCTGCCACACCACCGGCCTTGGCCCGTTTGTTTCAACCTGCACCAGGTTGCCACCGTGATGGCTTGGGTGGGCCGGCAGTGGAGTTCAGGAAGCGAGCGCTGGGTGTTCGGAACACAGCTGTGGCACAGGAGAACAAAAGCCAAGTGACACTGGAAGCTCCAGGAAATCTGGGATGCTTATTTACGTTTTAGTCCTTGGAGATCCAAACCGTAGGAAAACAAAATACTATGATGAAATAAAATAAATGGTACTCTTTTTTTTTTAAACGCTTTCACATTTTTCTCAAAGGAACAGCTCCCAAATTCTTTAGAGATTAGGTCTGCTTGGTAAATGCAACCTGCTGTTGGCAGCGACACCTCAGCCCTGTGTGGGCTTTGCACTCTGAATGTTCTTGGAGTAGCTTCCTTACCATGGCGGCCCTCCAGGGGTACGGGAGGGAGGTGGGGGGGTTTCAAGCAGGGCCGCACTGGGAGACTTACCAGATGAAAGGAGATGCTAAGCGTTCCTCCGAAGGAGTAAATCAACGCGGAGGATTTTACGAGCTTTCTCGTGTCGTGCACACAGTCCCAGTCGGTCCAGCCACTTTGACAAGGCTGCGGCTTCCTTAATGCGTCCGTTCCCGATTTAAAACAAACACGCAAGAAAACAAGAGTAAATAGACGCTAATTCCACGAGGACCCAGAACAACGGTTAGCAGCTGCCGAAACCCTTCTTCGCTCCCACGTCGAAAATCAAATGTGTGCCGCTGCTGTCAGGCCATCAAGTCTGTTTGAAGAAAGCTCGCTTTCCACGGTATTAATTCTGCGTGTCTCCTGTCTGCGAAGGTAGTCCTTGAAGTGCTGCTACCACCCACCCAGCAGAAGAAGCTAGCATCTCTAACAGCATTTCTACAGCTTTCTAACTTTCTCAAGTGGGCCTATTAGCATAAAATGATACAGAAATGGGCAGTGGGTCTACTGTACTCCAAGCCATGGAGTCAAGACACTGAAAAAGACCATCAGGAATGTCGTTGTGTAAATAGATTTTGAATGCTGAGATATTTCTAATGTTTGCTAGGGGTTCTCTTTTGGTGCTTTGTTTCATATGATTTCAGAACAACGTTCGAGTCAGCCTGAGCACTAGCTTAACGGTTGTGAAGGTTCTTGAAATAGCCGTCCATTTTCATTATTCACATTGTTCTGGTCAACAGTCTGTCTCAGAATCGAAGCATGGATGGGGTACCTGCACAAGATGTCAGCCCATTACAGGGTGGCCACATACGTGGTCACTTATTGCAGGCAAATCACGTTGGCCAAGTGACCTGAAAAACAAGTCTTTGGACTGTGGGAAGAGCACACAGAGGAAATGCATGCAGATGCTGAGAGAATGTGCAACTCTAGTTGATTCGAATCGACATCTTAGAAGGTCTCTGAGGAGACAGGGCTACGCACTGTGCTACCTGTTTCTGATGTAATTTACTATACATATATTGCCCAGCCAAAAAAAAAGTCACACACTGTTTTGTTGGACCGCCTTTAGCTTCGTTTACGGCACGCATTCGCCGTGGCATCGGTTCGATAAGCTTACGCAATGTCGCAACATTTATTTCCGTCCAGAGTTGTATTCATTTTTTGCCAAGATCTTGTATTGATGATGGGAGAGTCGGACCAGCACATCCCAAAGACTCTCGAAGGGGTTGAGGTCTGGACTCTGTGGTGGCCGATCCATGTGTGAAAATGATGTCTCTCTCATGCTCCCCGAAGCACTCTTTCACAACTTGAGCCCGATGAATCCTGGCATTGTCGTCTTGGAAGAAAAAATCCATTGATGGAAAAACCTGGTCATTCAGTATATTCAGGCAGTCAGCTCACCTCAGTTTTTGGGCATATAATGTTGCTGAACCTAGACCTGACCAAGTGAAGCAACCCAACATCATAACACTAAGTTAAATCCAGGTGGTACATTTTTTTTGACCGGGCAATATATATTGCTGTTATTAATTTCATGTTGTTTTTTGTCTCAGGGATATTATACTGCTCAACAGTAGCCCTCACCATTGTTCTTCTGCAGTTCCGAGTCAAAATTTGTGACCATCGCTTGCCAACCAGCAGCACTTGTTGAGAAGTGTCTGCGGAGGTCCCAGTCGTGTGACCCATTATCTGTCTCCCAGGGGAGCCCAGTTCTATCTTTTTCTGCCCATGTTGCTTGTTTTGAGACTTTTGTGGGAGGCTGACAAGATCGTTTGGATCAGCTGTGCCTATTCCATACATAGACGGCACTTCTCAATTTTTACAGCAGATCCTGGATGACACTTTCCCGACTCTAGTTGTCTACTCATCCACTCGTCCGGCACAGTTGCACTACATCAGGACGTGAATTCCACAAAATCTGCAGGGAGTATAGTGGCACCTGTGCATTTTCAATTCTATGTACATAAATTTTGAAAAACTCATTAATCCATGTCCACTAACCACTTACCCAATTCAGTGTGGAAGTGGCCTGGAGCCAAAAGGGCAAGAATAATGGCCAAGTAGCAGGGATGGGATGCCAATCTGTTGGAGAGGGCTAACAAACAGTTACTCAGGTACGAAGTGCAGTTTAGTTTCATCCGTTCACCTAAAATAGATCTACAAACTGTAAGGGGAAACCAGAGCACCTGGAGAAAAATCCATCCAAACGTCAGGAGAGCAAACACATTGAGATGGATTCAAACCTACAGCACAGGAGCTATACCATCAGGCTGCTCTGGGTTCTGAAAAATTCTTTCTCAACGTAGGCATGCTGGGACTATGGGGGGTAGACGTACATGCATTACAACCTAAGCCAGGTTTATGGGTTATAGAACTGACCCTACATGCAAAGTTATGCTTTTGCAAAAAAAAAAAAAAAATCTGAATTAACCAGTCAGGCACTTACACAACACTGTCACCATATACAGAGTAGGCATACGCCATGCTGAACAGCTGCTGCATCATTCTTCTTGATCCCATACCTGAAACGTCTATTAGAAAAGATATTCATCCATCCATTATTATTAACCATTCGTCCTGGTCTGGAGCTAATCCTGGAGGTGCTGCATGCTAAGATGGTCAGGACACTCACACGTGCACACGTTATGGGCAATAAAAAGTCACCAGTCAATCTGAAACACATGTCTTTGGACTGTGAGAGGAAACCAGAGCTACTTAAAAAATGACATTAAGTCCATGATCACATGACCGCCTTCACGTTCTGATACAGGAGAGGCAAAAAGGTTTGGTTTAATTTAAGTGTCTGCGCTGGGGAGACAAGGGTAAATATTTCCATAGTTACTGCATGCACTGACAGAAATGAGCACGGATTTAGCAGGAGAGAAGAAGGCAAAGCAACATTCTTCATCTGGAATAATGGTGCTGTCAGCCATGGTCAGGAAACACCGGTTTAATGTACTCCACTGCGAAATGCATGTATAGAAAATATATGTATATATACATACTGTATACTGTTTACAAATGATTAAATGGCACACTAAACTAGGCCCAGTTGTTCTTCCTAATACAATATTGTACATTTGCTGTAACTTCTAATTCTATTCTTTGACATCAGACTTAATAAGGTTGAAATATGTTTCAACAGCTCAAATTATGTGAATTTAATAGCCTTTCAAATTAAGGGCTAGATAATGGGTTTGTGTGGATTTTACAGATCTACATACAAGGTGTGTGAGGTGTTCATTTTGTCTTTTGCACTAAACAGGAATTTAATGAGTTCTAAGTCATGCTGCACAGTTCATTAGCACTGTTATGTTTTCTGAGGCTTATTATACATCCTCTCACTTTGCTGCGCGCTCCCTCGGATGCCGCGGCGGCGGTGCTCGGCGACGCGCAAATGTGATGGGCAGTGGTACGTCGAGATGCGCGCCTGCTCATTGGGAATTTTAAATGTCTTCGGAAAAACCTGCCTGGCCACACCAAATAGGAACTCATCTGTTTAAGGCGCAACACTCGAAAAACCGAATCTCAAACCGCCTTCTGAGTTAGGGGTCCTCTTCGAACGCACGCCTTTTTTCTTTCATTGTTCTGCGTGTTGTTCAGCGTCTCAAATGAGTTGGCTGTTCTTATTCTGCGACACGCGGCTTTTTTGTCAGACTTAACATCAGATTTAGCTGCGATCGCGTCCCATTGCATTTCCTTTCCTGACTTTCTTCGGCGTGCGCTGGGAAATAAATATGGGAAAGGGGGGGAGCGTGAAAACTGTTAATCTAATTATTGACCTGTTTGGTTCTGTTGTCCCTTGGCACGGTCGCCTCTCTGTAGTCTCTATAGTTCATGTACATTAGCGTTATAAATTTAAACATCCTTGATTTTCATGTCTGGTCCTGCCCTGTGTCTGTCGCCATGTGTTATTTCTATCGATGCGATAGATGCAAGATCGGCGACAGACTGAAAAATATTTATGTGCACGGCGGCTGCATTAAGACTCATGACAGAAGGTTCTGAAACAGAGGTCCTTGCGCACTGCACCCCTTTCCATTCGATCGGAGTTGGGACAGAAAGCCTAATAGGTATGAAAATGTGAATCAGGGTGTAAACGTGGCGTCTGCTTTGGAAATCAAATGGCTGAACAGTTGGTAATGAGGCAAAAACAGAATTTCAGCCTCAGCTCTGGGGATTTGAAGGGCAGGCAGAGGAAAGTCGAAAGGGGGAGGGTGGGAAGGCGAAGGAGAGGCAGAGAAGGTTTATCTCCTTGCATTATTCATTTGGACTTGTTTGAGTTTCAGATGGCGCAAGGCAGCCGCAGCAAGGTGGAAGGCCGGGCGATTAGCATTCTGCCAGGTCTCTCTCCTCCCAGGAGCGTGCGCACCGCTCCGGCCTGTCACCTCCCTGACTTCGAGCGCAATTCCCCTTGGCCGTCCCTGTTCTCGTGCTCCCTCCCGTCACCCCTGTGCACCTGCTATGCCCACTTGCTCGTTCCCAGAGCAACTGTTGGGGACAGTGGGCAGAGGACAGCAGGGAGAAGGAGCGTCAAAGAAGCAGGATTGAGGGAAAGCAAGGTGATTATGAAGAAGAGAGGACGGGATTAATAAAACATTACAAGTGTAGTACGAGTCAATTTTTAAGCTGAAGAAAATGCAGCTGGGCCTTACCGTTCAGGTTTTGTTCTGCGATAAAATTGCACGTATTTCTAAAGCCGTACTTTCGTCAATTATTATCGGAGCATTTGGTTATCTGATCATATACGTGAATGGGATTGAATGCAAAGTGGTTCGCAGACAGCGTGTTTCAGCTATCGCTGTAGCTGCACGGCACATTTTGCCTCTGTGGCTTTCTTCTTTCTGGCAAGCGGTGCGTTAGAAGCGCATCCTGGAGGTGATGTCACGCGAAGGCTGGCAGTTTGGGGGAGGACTCGGCACTCGGAATCAGAAGAATTGGGTTGTAGAATCAAATCCTGCCATCATTTCATTAAACTTCTGCGCCGAGTATCAAAAAGGCAAAAAATGAAGATGTTTATTAGCATGGGGAAATAAAAGATTGGATCAGTTTCAAGTAAAGGTGCACATTTTATTTCGCTGAAATCCCGATGAATGAGTCAAAGCTTTTTTTCGGGAAGCCGGAAAACCTCATTCATGCATGAATCCCAGCCTTGATACAGCTGTGGCAACGGCTGCTCCATTACCAAAGGTCATTACAAACAGGTGCCAAGCATCTTTTGTGTACTTACACACTTTATTATTAAAAAATCAAAATAAGAAAGTTTTAAAAAGGCCTGGAAGTTTGAGGGAACAGAGCAGTATAGACTGTATGCTTAAGTGCTAGCTGTATACTGTTATACAGTGACCGAGAATGAGATTTCCTCTCGGGAATCAAGGATCCGACAAGAGCACCATTAACTCTTCGTGGTAGAAGTCAGGATCTCCAGTTTTGTTCAAAGCAACTCGCCACTCCTCACCCGATCACACCTGTGGTTAATTTTCCCCGGAGCAGTAAAGAGTAAGAACACTGCTCAACATTACTCCAGCAGGAGATGGGATTTGAACCTGGGTCTCTGTACAAAGGCGGTGGCCTTTTGAGCACTCTGAGCACTCGCTGCCCGCTCCTCAGCAGCTCTTTTAGGGAATTGCGAAGGAATGTTCTGCTGCTACCTTTCAAAGGAGACAGAGATTTTGGTCCCGAGGCAATACGGCTCTTTATCGTAACATCTGCACCTGTTACTCGTACGTCGTGACTCCTTGTTGACCCGAGCGGACTTTGAGACGACTGTCGCTCACTCCCTCAGATCCGCAGCTGCGTAACATCTCCGACAACGCTCCATCCCCCCGCTCCCCCACACCTCTAAGAGCACTTTCAATTCATTACTCTAAGTGGCAGGGAATTAATAATGTATCACGCAGGATCCCAAGCGCTGTGGTAGCTCGAGCTCCATCTCTATCTCTTTCTCTATCACCCCCTGGAGTGAAACACAAGAGACCTCTGTCATTAGAGCTTTGTTTTGCTTATGAATTTTCATAAACTGTTTATTACCATAAGCACCAGGAAGGAGAGGCTGAGGCATGGTGGGTGACACCTCCAGGTCTATGTGTACATGATGCATCTTTAAAAAAGAATGACATTCAGCCATCACCACTTTGTCCTGCTGGCAGCCTTACAGCATCTAAGTACCAAGGCGGTGGGACGGATGATGCTCAAAGAACTCTGCGCCTGGATTTTGGGCCGAAATTGCGATGGGTTGCCTTTGCTCCAAATGGACGTTCCCTGAGAATTCACTGAAACTTTGTGCCAGAAGGACATAGAAGGCATGGCTACGGCAGGCAGAAGTTCAGTAGCTCGTGAGCGGATAGTTTTAAGATTTTTGTAGCAATAAAGATTTGAGTTTTACACATTTGTGCAGATGAAGGTAAAACAGCAGGGGGGAAAATATGTGTCCAGACCCTCGAGATTTGAGTCATGGAGACCCCATTAAAAATAAACATCATGGTTGGATGGTAAACTGCTTGCACTCATGTGATGATTTGAAAGAAAATTGAACTGCCGTGTAAAAGGATTTGTTTCACAGATCCCTCTTCTGCACATTAGGGTTGGATCTTTATTTGTCCGCATATTTGGTCATCCTGAAGCTTAAATTTACACGCACCGCATCGAGCGAAAGCAGTCCTTCGCGGTAGACGCGACAGAAAGCTGAGATTTTTTTTTAGGAGAAAAATCATAAAATCAGGAAGGGAGAGCTCAAGAAGAGGACTTTACTGTCTTGAATGCCCTCAAGATCTTCCGCAGAGTCTTTACAGAGATTCTGGAAAATGAACATTTCCTCGACTGTGATAAATATGTCCGCCTGTCTTTATTTCTGTCCCATTTTTTTCTTCTCAAAACCTCAAAGTTCACAATACAGAGCTGTCAAACAACTGTGAGACATGCACTTTTTGCTGTTCTTTTGATCTTTTCTCCAGTTCCCAAAGACACTGGAGCATAAAAAAGGAGGGGGGTTAAAAAAAAAAAAAAAAACACGGTTTGTCATGCAGGCAGTCAAGGACAGAGATCCGAGAGCAAAGTGAGACGCAGATGACGCTCCACATGTAGACTTCGTTCTGGGGGGACAAATGAAGTCTGTCGTGCTCTGTTAGTTGTTTGCCTCAACTGTGGGTAAGTTTACCCGAAAGTAATTGTGTTTGGTGGAGATTCAAGGAACGGGGCAACAACGTACGGGGACGGCGGTGGAGCTGAACATTTGCATTCGGATATAAAAAACCGAGATGATTACAGCTAAAATAAAACTGCGATAAAGACAATGCATCCTGCCCACGGATTTTTGTCGATTGAGACGTTCAGCTCTCCCTGCTTCTGTTTCATGAGGTTTGCCACAGCACCACTGCAGAAATGCTTTCCTTAGCGCATGAGAAACCTCAGCCAAGCTCTGTGACTCCATTAAAACAATTTGCTTTGTTCATAATGACAATATTTTATTTAAATCCCGTGACAAACTGAGGTTTACAATCGATCTTCTGACCAAAGCGCTTAAAGTTCAGGTTCAGTTGCTTCACATTCGATGCAAGGGTTCAACAGCAGGAACCACGAATGTTTAATTGTTCGATTCTTTCTTCTGTTTGGCTACATAACCCCCGTGGTGTATTTATACTTTATTGTTTATGAATTAGCATTGACTTTTTGCTGAGCCCTTCTGAGGAGGGTAGAAGAGCACTGCTCAGCAAAGTCACCTGCGTCCGCCACAAGAGTTGGGCCAACCGATTCTTCCGTGGACTTTGAAGTCGGACTTTAGGAAAGGGGGTGGCACCTGTGACAGGTTTTTCTGGGGCCACCCTAATTCCAGCTCCCCATATCACACATCAAACATCACACAGCCTGCCGCGAAGAATTCAATTTCGTGTCGGACACGGCGTCCCATGTCTACCTGCGCGGGGGTGACACGGCTGCTTGGAGAGCGGCTTGCGGGGAGGGAGGTGACAGGGACTGTGTGGGTGGGGGATGGGAAAAGGGGGGCCTGATCTGAGGGCCTCTGGAATTTGTTTTGCTAGTGGGAATGAGACATGAGTGTATATTCGGATCTTGCTTTCAACAAGGGGGGGCTGAGAAGTGTGTGGTTGTGGTGATGGTGGGGGGGGGGGGCATTGTTTCATTCCTTTCCATAGTGACAGCAACACACCTACCTCCCTCCTGCAAGTTCCATCACCCTTGTTCTTTAGCATCAAATACTCAGTGTCGCGCAACAGCCCCCACCCCCTATTCTCAACTTACTTCCACTCTCTTTCTCCTTTCCCTTCATCCTCGCCCTGAATGTCAAACAAAATCTGTTTCTGCCACTGTTTCTCAGCTAATGAATCACAACCAGAGAGGAGAAAAGAGTCTGCCGCTCTCTCCCCCGACTGCGTTATTTCCATTTTTAATTTTGACTGTTCATTTGCATACGAAAATGAGTCTGGTGACATGGATGATGTTTTTTTTTTCGGCTCCCCCCTTTCTTTTTTACTTAATTCTTCCGCTAATTATAAGCAGCAATGCCACACTATTTACATAAATAATGGTTGTTCCTTCTGTTCCCCTTCTTATTTATTTCATTATATATATTCCAGCCCTTTGTTTGAGCTGTTTTGGCATTTGTCTGGCGCGTATCGCAGTCCACGGGGGCAATTCTTCTCGGAGAGCAACTTCCTCTTTTTTGTTTTGTTTTCTAAATGCCTTGGATCTCGGCACCGGGATGTCATTAGTTTCATGCTTCCTCGCCGCTATTATTTTTGTATTAATAGATTGTTGCTTTTGCCCTGATATCTTGTTGGATTAATTGTTGCGCTGTCCTTGAGAGAAAAATGACAAACTTGCAAGAATACCTGAAAACAGCTGAACGAACGTTGCAATGTCTAAATATATGCTCGCAAATACACTAAACTGCATCCAACAGACTTTTTTATAGTCTTTTTAGTTTTGCTTATACTTTATACTACCAGGAGGTTTGATACCTATCATGACTCAACCCAAAAACATCCATCTTCCAGTCCAGCAGAAATGACCGATACATCACCATCTGAGTAAGGTCTTAGTGAGGGCAGCTGCAGATGTGTTCAGAGGTTCTATATGTCTCTGTTTTACACCGTGAGCTCATCTCTTACCCCTGTTGAAGGGTCCGCACGCTGTTCTACACCAGACTTACAGCCCACAAAGCTAGCCCTAACCCTGATCCTAACACTAACACAAGCACCGTGGTCCAAAATGCCTTCGTGTCTTCGGATGCTCCGCAGGGAGGTATTACCAAAAACTCAATTTTCCAGACTATATGAAGGGAGAATGTGTACAGATCCCACAAAAGTCAGCATAAAAAATCTAAAGTATAAATCAAGTGTAACATTTTTCACTACTGGGCTGTACAGCTCTTCACTGTGTGCGACAGTAAGACTTTTATAACCCAATGTAGTGCGTAATGAACATGCAATGTGCCCGATACAATAAAATAAAGTCAGTACTGTAAACATACGGACTGAATATGCGGTACAGTGAATTATATCCAATGAATAAGGTGCCGATGCAGCTTGATCGGAACAGAATGGGGGATTAGGGGATGCTTCTCCATGTTCGAGAAGCTAACAATGAAGACGGCCGGATGGTTCTTTTTTGAAACACAGCATTCAGAAAATCCTTTTATATATTAAGTTAACATTTCCAAAAAAGCAAAAAAGATAACTTTCATATGTTCTCTTATAGAATGTTTAAAAATGGGTTTTCCAATACTTATGACTTTTTTCCTAGAATGTCTTTGTGACTGTCTGTAAAATCAGAAATCGGTAAAATTGACGTTTGTTGAATCAATGACGTACCGTATGAATAAATCGGCAAACATGCTTAAGCACGGAGGATCATTTACAGTAACGCAAACCTAGGATCACTATAATATTTCTGTAATTGTGGTCATTTACTGCAACATGGATTGCAAGCTGCCTGTCTGACAAAGGCAAGCTGACACATGCTCAGTCGCTATGGGACACACGCCTGTTTGCCTGCGAAAGCCTGGTGTACTTCCTGGTGCTAAAATAGATATAAACAAGTCTATAATGTTGTGCAGTGAATTTCATACAGCACTGCAGCATCAACCAGCACCGTGTGCTGTTTACATTACAGGGATAGGGATGTGGACCGAGCATTAAGTTTAATTAATTTGACCAAATGTGTTCGCGCTGGGTGCAAAAATCCAGTCAATTCGCTAAATGTAGAACTGGGAAAACTTAGTTGTCCAAAGGAATGAGTCACACTGAGGTTGTAAAAATTGTTTAGAAGAGGAGAAGCCAGTTCTTCTTGGATTACGTGTTCTGAACAATGAAGCCAACAAGCCATTTTTCATTTTTGTCTTTTGCTCATTTGCTGTCCCCCGGCAAACTTTGGGGACTTTGGCTTTGGCTTACGGACAGAGTCGCCTTTGCAGATGTGATTTTCACCACTGCCAGTACTGTGTTTCATGGGCCAAAGATTTGACAAAACAGTCTGGGTAGAATGCTAGCGGGTTTCTTTCTGAGCCCCAGCCCTTCCAGAGGAATGTCGTTTACATTTTATCCTCTGTCCAAATCCCAGAAGCCACCATCTTCCAAATGACATGGTTACCATCTACTATTTACTGCTCCACACAACAACCAGTTCTGGGTTCCCTCCTTCTCAGAAGAATGCTCACACAAGTGCATGAACCTAAAAGCTACCTACCGACTAAATGTTTGGTAGCTGTTCCACCATGTAGCTTGTACTTTACATCCAAGGAGTTTACCCCAATGTTACCCTTTTACGCAACTGCAAACTTCTGTGAAGCAGTACAGATTGGACTGAAGCATTCTAGGGAGGGGATTTTCATGGGACTTCATCTGGGGGGTGGGGGGCTGTGCCTTTAACCACCTCTCCACCTGCCATCCCTCTTGCCCCGTTTAATCAATGACAAGTGGAACCCCCATGCACTCTCCTCACACTGGTTACTGACTCCTGGCCCCTACAGAAGTCCTCAGCAGACCTTCAAAAGCTCAACTTGTCAACCCCAACAGGGGTGAAGTTGTTCTAGGAGGGGGAGCTGGAACAGCTTTGGGGTTGGAGGAATCGAGGATGCTTTTAATTGAAGGGGAAGAGGATCAGGGGTGCCGGGCCGATCTTCAGAGGCCAATTAATCTGGAATACAAAAGCAGCGTGGCAATCTGCTCTGGTTCCTGCCGGGCCGTCTGCCTGCTCCCTCCTGTTCCACGTGGCATTCAGGATCAAATTAATTATACTTCTCTTCTCTTCTTAACTGCTTCACTTGCGGATCACCTCTGCGTTGGCACGGGTGCAAGGCCAGCCCCATCTCGTTTCTCTGGAAGTGGTGCATGTAAATGCGCTCGGTGTGCTCTGCTGCAGCCAGATGGGTGCTCAAGTCGACCCCAGCCAGTCGCCCCTGGCTTTCCCTAGATCGCTTAGGCCCACCAGCAGACACTTGGTTTGGCCACCAACAATGCAACAGAGTGAAAGCACTTGGCACCATGGGCTCCTCACACACACACACACACACACATACACAGAGTTAGATGCAGAGGTAAACACATGCCTGCTCATTTTGAAAGGCCCTAGTTGGTATACACAGACTCACACACAAACTCTCTCTCTCAAACATCCTCATGGTCTTCTACAATTTGCCATTGAGGAAGTCCTACGAAACTGCAAAATTCTTTTTTCCAGAACCATATTTCACCTCTCGTGCCTGAGCTTCTACATAATGTTCTGTGTTAGAAACCGGGCAACCGTGATGTTTATGCACTAGCTAAACTCAACAGTCCCCGTGATCCGGATGTCTGTAAATCTGTCTTCCTCACTTCTGTAGGTATGAAGCTCTCTTTATAAAGAGCTGCCCATGCAGCTGTGAATGTTAGCTGGAAGTCTCTGGAAAGTAATCCCTACACCTTCTACCTTCCCTTGATAATGGGCTGCTTTTTCTATTACAGTATGAAGACCCTTCGAGATGTGCAAAGCTACTCTAGCGGTCTCCGACTAAAAAAGTCAACCCACAGTTGCCCTGTTTACCACCAATGCCAGGTACTTGGGCAATGGTCAGCATGACTGCATGCTCGCTTTGGATCTTTATTCCTCCTCTTCTGTTCTGTACCTGCAGGCAGTCATTCAGTGCCAAATAAAGGTTATCCGTAGCTAAAAGTGAGCGGCACTGCTTAGGTTCACCTGCTTACGTCAATGCCGACAAGGTTTGTAGTTATATGGCAGGCATGTGACAAAAACCCAGCATCCCAAGGGAGGGTGTGTCCCATGCACTCCAGAACGGCTTCTCACAGAACCAAATTTCCAGCAAGCTGTGGCAAGGAAAAATACCGATGATCACCCAAAAAACAATGTGTGTCTGCGCAACAGCTGAGAGCTTCCCACAGGTCCCCACACTGAACCCTAATCGTTCCAGCCTCAGGGACCATAAACAGGGCGTAAGTCACTTACACATGTGATTGGCAGGAGCTGCTCCCCACATCTGGCCAGTGACTTTGAACTGACTCAGCACAGCAAACATAATCCCACAAACCGTGAGACATGTAAGCGTTTTCAGAGTCACCTCTCCAGCGGTGGGGGTTCCAGAGAAGGGACAAATCTCGACAGGGAGTGAGAGGCACCCAGAGAGACTGACCACCCCATTCACTTCAGTGGTGAAGGTACCTGCTGTGCACACAACTACTACCCGCTGTATTGCTGCAGGAATAGCAGACACATATGGACACACACAGCGTTGGGTGAGGGTTACTCAGTTCTGCTGCTGCTGGTTTGGGGTGTTTAATTTGAGAATCTAAGACCTCATTATTTGCCTTGTAGGCTCTCTCCGTGTCTGTTCACTAGGATAGATGGGGAAAATTAAGTGGCAGGATGAAGTCCACATGAAAGGTGGATTGGGAAGATGCAGGCACTCTGAGGCTAGAGAGTGGGGGGGAGGGGAAGCAGTGTTTCTTAGTCAATAATAAATTAGACCAGGCATCAAGCGCTGGCATGTCATTGAAACTGGCTGCTCATACAGCTCACCGTCCTCACCACCTTCCACTCCTTTTGTTATCTAACCTGTGGATGTGGGATTTCAGACCCAATGCGCAGAGAGGAGCTGCAAAGAGAGGGGAGGGAGCCCCTTTAAACGTCCAGGGACCTGGAAGGAGCAGGTCACACGCATGACTATCTCCCAGCTCTCGACTCACATACACACACAAACATACACGCATATAAACACACAGAGTGCACCTTCCCCACCCTTTGCGCGGAGGGCCTGGGCATCAGCAGCAGGACCGTAGTCTGTCTACTCATCACGGAGGGCCTCTCTGACAGGACGGCCTGATGTACGACGTCTAGAAGGCGGTGGTTTCTGGGAAAATGTTGTGAAGTGCATGCGGGAGTGAGCTCCTTATTGGGGGGAAGGCAGGAAGTGAGCAGAGGCCTGGTCGGCAGTGGGTCAGCAGCAGGGGAAGCAGAAAAGTGTGTACACTAATGAGCAGCGGCCCTGGCCTCCCGTCAGACATCATGTATCATTCATGAGGAGGTGCAGGGAGACGTGAGGGGCCAGGTAATGGAGGACTGACAGATCAGAGGCCTTCATCTCTAGGGACCAACACAGCACCCAGTTGTCCCTTATCCTCTACTCTCAGCTTAATTTATCTCTCTTTAGCAATTTCATTTGTGCACATGCTTCTGTGTGTGTGTGTGTGTGTGTGTGTGTGTTTCTACAGACACATTAGCACTAGCAGAGCTGCATTTTTAGTCTTACTTGACTTTCCTTTCTTTTCACCTTTATCATGGGTTCTTAACCTAAAAACACAATTTGTGTCAGAAGTTTGTTCATAACTTCATTTGTTTGAAATCCAGTCACTATATTGCAGTCAAGACATCTTGCTATATAAAACATCAGATAAAGTTAAAATAAACTCGGAATTTCCTACGTAGCTTCTATTTTTAGTCCCATTTTCCTTTACCGCTCCTTCTGTACAGAATCGATGCGTTCTGAATTCTATCCTGGAAACGTTATTTTAATAAGGGAACACCATGGATGGGACCCCAGTCTGTCACAGGATTTTATTTTGTTTTATTAACTTAAATTGACATGTCTGATGTTCATCAGCCTCTGGCCGCTTTCAGTTTGCTATAATAGCAATACAACAGCATAATAGCGGAATTGAACATCGATTTATTCGGAGGCCCTGAAGGTCTCAGATACAGCTATAATGCATAAAAATAGGATGCAAAACTTTTATTTTGACATTCTTATTTCGTGTAAGTCATATTATAATTAAAACCAATTTAAAATTGCTAAAATTTTAAAACCGAAGCCTGTGTGCATGTGTGTGCATACTTGGGCAAATAAATCTGATTCTGATTTGATTCTGATTCTAAAAAATAAACTAGTTTAACAGCCTAGTGCTCAGTGATGCTGATATAGGCACCAGACCACCCAGATTCTGACCAGGATAGAGCGGTTAAGGATAATGAATAGATGGAAGGAAGGCTTCCATGCTTCTGCTTAGATGTCTACAACAAAGGCCGACCAAAACAATATCTACCAATAAGTTTTTTTTGTGTTTCAGCTTGAACTATAATTTCAATTATATATTAATTGAAAAAAAAATAGTTTTCTATTAATAAGCAGCTTTTTTGCGTTTTAAAAGAGCTGAGGGATGGAAAAGGAAGCAGAGGAAAATGTTTTTGCTGCAGTAAGAAGCAGGTTTCCATAATTTGCTTCCATCTCAGATAAAATAAGAGACTGTCTGTCTGTCTTTCTGTGTCTTTCTTTCTGTCCTTTAAATTGTGTGGTTGTCATTATCTACTGGCAACTTAAAATTATTTTTCCTGTCCAAGTGCAGAAGCACCCATGATTCATGTGATAAATTATTACCACTGAGCAGCATTATTATACGTTAATTATTTGTTATTCTTTTGTTTTATTTATTCTATTTATACCTTTATTCTTTATCTCTATTAGCTCAACATGCTGTACTGGATACACTTCTTTTCACTGAAACCTACAAGAACAAAATGAAGTAATGATGATGGAATAATGAGGCAGCACAGTTTTGTTTTGTTTCATTTTGCTTTTGTTTCAAAATCATATGCGTGTGTCCAGTTGCTCCAGGAAACAGCCGGGCAACATCCCGTGTTGTGTTTGCAGGGTAAATGATCAAGTCTTCTGTACACACTTCCTTGCGATTATGTCATTTTATACACTGTTTTACTACGCTATAATTCTGAAGCATTCTTTGTCTGTGCCCCTGTCTCTCATTATGATCACTGTCTCCTGAGAACACAACTGTTGTTTTCTTTTCTGGGGTAAATTTTATGTTTGTGAAATAATTTGTGTGGCTGTTTTTCTGCTCATTTGTCTGTGTACCTGCCATAGGTGTTGCAGGAGTTAGTAAGTGTTAGACTGCTGAAGCGTTTGAGCAGTGCTTAATGTATTTGCTGCTGGGCCTCAAAGTCCGTGGAAGGGCTCACACCTTCCATCCTGCGAGGCTGTTGGGCCACCTAACTGGACCCCACGGAACACTGAAAGGTAAAGGTGGGGCGGTGGTGGGTTTGTGCAATGCAGTACCCACAAGAATGGAAGTTAGAAGGAGGTTATGTACATACGGTATTTGCATGATTGATGGCTGCGGGTGACCAGTGGTTTGGTTTCACGATTTTGTGTCCAGTAAAGCAGTATTTTCCTTCATTAAAAACAACTATAAAAACAGTCATAACAAAGAACAAAACTATATCATAATCAAAAATAATTATAATGCCACAGACCTTGGCGTTATAAGTACCAGTTTTATCTGGTTGTTATCAGCAAATATTATTTTACGTTCACTTTTTTCCATTTAAAGTCAAACACAATTTTCCACATTTTTTAACTGCAAACAGCTGATGTTTTATTTAAGGCTACTTCATGAAGTTATGTTATACTGCAGTAAAATTATCTCCATTTTGAAGCACTGAATTTGTGCTCATTTTTTATGGTTATTAAAACCATAATTTTGAACTAGGATGCCAGTTTTATTTTTTTGTTTGTCTTTTTTTTACAATTATAAAAATGGAGGACTGTTTATTCATCTTCCAATGATCACTTACCGCGTTAAAAGATTCTGATATTTATCTTTATTCCTATTGAGCCCAATAACTTTTTTTTTATCACATCAACTCAGTGTTACATTTATATAAGCTCACTAAAGAGCTGTGAATACATAAGTATTTTCTTGTTTGAAATTTTCATGCATTAGGACTAAAATTAAACTAATGGAATAATCAGTGGAACCTAGTGGAACAGATTTTAAGGCTACCCTTCATTAGATGCTGTCATATAGATGAATTGATATAGCTAATTTTCTCCAATAAAAAATAAATTATAGTACATTTACATTAGCATTTATTCCTTCAGCAGCTGCTTTTTCCAAATCAATGTGTAACTCAGAATAAGCAAAAGTGCATTTCACAACAAGCTCAGAGCTTTACATACAGACATGCTTATCAAAGTGCAATTTGGGTCTAATAGGAAAGACAAAGGTGATTGTGACAGATTGTGAAGGGCTGAAGATCAGGACAGAAATAGAAGCAAAAGAGTTGGGTTTTCTTCAACGCAAGAAGGAATTCAGTAGTTCTGAGAGATAAAGGAGTTTATTTTACTGGGTCAGAATCAAAAAGGACAACCAAAAGTCTTTTGTTGTCGGACACCTTCTGAGGGGGACTATAAAATGCATGGAAGTGAAGCAGTGAAGGGCTTTTGCTGGGGACGAGGTGATATAGAGGAAACCCCACTTCTACTATTATTACCCTGGTCAACCAGGAATACCCATATATGCAGTTGTATTTATTCCTGGATGGCACCCAGTTTATCTCTACAGATAAATTGATAAATTGATGTAAAGAAACTTAAACATAGTGGATTTGAAGATTTTGGAACTACAATGCCACTGGAAAACACTATGGCAGTTTCTGTTTAATATCTGCACAGTGTTAATTACAAATAACCAATCCAAGCAGAAAAATAATGTTATATTTTTCTCTCTCCAACACAACGCTTTCTCTGCTATCAGCATTCTTTGAAAGGTCAAATTTGAGTCCTTTAGTCCACTGGCCTGTCATTTGTATGCAAATACATTCGGTAACTTTTCGCTGATTCGGCGTTCCTGGTTGTCTGAAAGGAGAGTGCCTTTAAAGACAGATGATCTCCGGTGGGTTCAAACAGACTGCCCCCTGCCATTTGGATGTGGTGATTTTTTTTTTTTTTTCCAAATCATTTCACTCGGGTTTGCAATAGCTGTATTCTTTAATTTTTTTTTTTTTTTTCTGCCATGATTTGCTGAAGTTTTATACAGACCAGAGCTTGTTTTGATTTTAATGCGGCACAAAGTTAACAAAAAAGTACAAATGTAGGAGTTTTACAGTATATTTTTGATAACAGACTTTTACTGAACCTTATACATGAAAACAGATGGTTCTCAACATACGATGGGGTTACATTCGATGAACCCATTGTAAGTCAAAAATAGCATAAGTTAGAAATGTATTTAATACACCTAACTTTCTGTCACGCCTGTAGCAAATTCAGCAATATAACATAGGCGGTCTCCCCCTGTCTTCAAACTGAACATTGATTGGTTTAGGAACCAATCGTGGACAGAATTTAGTTCCTACCCGAACTTCCTGTCAGTGTTCAGTTTTCACTGCCCCTTATGAACTCTCCTGCAACCACCGTGTTGCTAAAACATTGTATTTTATTTATTTTGAATTAGGGCATCTTCTGTTTGTGTTTGCTGCCAATCACTAATGTTTAGCGCTAGCTCCCAGCTAATGGCAACACTCTTTGTCAGAAACAATGCTCTGTAAAAAGTTTAACACAACTTAAACTTATTACCATGGTGTCTTGCGATTTGTTCTACCAACCCATGCCATAACACCTACCGAAAATCACAGCCTAGCCTAGCCTACCTTAAAAGTCATAATGGGCATTATGGGCTTGCAACCTTTATGCTGGGTAGTTTCTCCTCAAGAGTAATTCCCTTCTTCTTACCAGTAGCAGGAGACACAAATGGGCATCTCATAGACATGATGGATGCACAAAATGCAACTTAGATACGGGAAGGTATCCAAAAAAATGCTGGCAACACTGTAGAGTACTGGCTGTATACACTAGCAACCTCATGGGTGACTGGGAGATACAGATCATTGCCACTGCCCGGCATCATGAGAGAGTACTGTACCACAAATCGCTTGCCTGGGAAAAAAAATCTAAATTTAAAATTCAAAGTACGGTTTCTTCTGAATGCGTATCACTATTGCACCATCGTAAAGTCAAAAAATTCTAAGTTGGATCATCATAACTTGGGGAGCATCCAAAAATCAAAAAGCAAATGGTTTATTAAATTTTATCGATTACATAGATAAGAAAGAAAGCTGAAAGTGGCCTAAAGCTGACAAAAATTAAACATTTATACAACTATTTACTTAGTGGTATTGAATGGGGGATTGTGGAGATTGTTTTTCTTTTATGTCTATTCTAATTTTATTATGGTAAAGCTAAAAAGTAAATAAGGTGCTGAATAGTGACGTACTGGCACCAGGGTCTGTGTACCTATCACATACCTCCATACATTGGGACTACATTACACAAGAAGTTAATGACAGTAAATGGATTGAATTAATTTGTTGCATAGTTATTTATTACAGCTTTCTCTGAGGTTTTTACAGAACCTGGAATATTATTACTCGATGTTTATTTATTGCAACTTAATGAAAGCGACCCTTGGAGTTACAGACAAATCTAGTGAGAAACAGACTTCCAGGCCCAATAATGTTCATAAGTTGAAGACCAAGTGTAATTTTAAAAACTGACTGGTGGGCAGATAAAATGAGTAAACTCCCACTTAGTACCGTAAACCAGTATAATTTTCATTATTTTCAAATTGGTCAATTTAATCTGCTTTGAACTGTATTTTCTTCTGTGCTTCCTTGCCCAGTCAAGAGATGGCAGTAAAACAGATGGGACATGTTTATGGGACCGCTTTAGTTCAACTGACCTCCACGTTTACAGTTTCTGTCTGGGATTTGTGAGCTTTAGTGATCGATAATGAGACAAACAATGGCTTTCGTTTTCATGCAATAATGGACTGAATTGCAGTTTCACATAATCACATGAAAGACTATGTATCACTGACGCACAGGGCATTTAATTTTTCATTTCATTTTGTCTCCAGCTGTCTGATATAATTATCTGTTTTATTTGGATATTTTGCAGCAGCAGTCTGGGTTTGGTATTATTTTGATGGGCACTTCCATGGGCTGAAGGAAAATCATCAAAATATATCTACGACCTGCCTATGTTTCCTGAACATCCCAATGACAAAATGTAAAACAGGCAAAAGTAAATAAAATAAGAATAAAGTATTCTAAATACCATGTTCCATTCAAGTCTGAAGAAACTGCTTTCCCAGTAAAATTATATTTGCGGTTTAAGTTTTTTTTTACGGTTATATTTTATTTAAATCGTAGTTTAAATTTGGTGAAACATAAATGTGCTTCGTTATTGTTTCATTAGTTTATTGTTCATCCTTATGTGAGGTCAGGAAATTTCAATCATTTCTCGTCTGCCGACTTGACCCGCTTCACAGCCGGATTCATCGGTTTGGATTGAAACTGATGAATCCTCATGCCACCTGGTCAGGTCACGATCACCCACTTATTAACTTGTTAACCAATTATCCAATAACTCCCAGTACTATTTAAACTTCACTCGTCTCCATTTACTTTATCAGCCCTCACTGTTAGGTTGTTTCTTATTCCAAGGCTGTGTACTGTGGAAGGAAAAAAAAAAAAAAAATACCATTTTGGGTGTAGAGAGAGTTACACTTTATTTTTCTATAGAAATATGCACTGGTGTGGGAGAGACTCTTCAAAAAGAGAGTCTTCCCAAACAAAAAAATACAGGGGTTATTTATACAGTGGTTCTAAGGTATGCATGCCTATTGGTAGATTTCCACTTTGGTTCTTTTATCTCAGCTTACCTACATACCCCCAAAGTCTGACCTGGACTGAAACTGGCCATTTGTTTAACCATTTGGCTTTGTCTCAATGGCTTATAATACCCCCCAAGATTTGATCATTGCCATGACAATTCAGCATCCCCTCAGTAGTTCACGCTTACATTTCTCCCAAGGTTTGATCATTTCCATTCTTTAAGATACCCTCGTAAATACCTTAAGGTCACAGTCCTTTGTAATAGCAAAAAAAACATTCATTCCACTACTTATAAATACCTTAACATAGCGCAGTCTTTCTTTCAAAGCTTAACTTAAAGATTTCTCTCACAGTAGAAGTTTTTTTGGGTTGACCTCCATTGCTACTCAAGATTGACTGACCTTTTGTCTTTCTTTTTGTTGATACTTCGTGTCTTCCCTGTTTTCATTTTTCACTTTGTTTTTTGGCCAGCCTGGAAGTAACCGTATGTGTGCCCGACACCCAGGTGTCACTCCACAGCATCAGGTCCCAGCAGATGCTGGCTGCTCCAGCTCCTCATCCTATCATACCCCTGTTCGACCATTTTGCCATGCACTTAGATCCACCTCTGCATCTCCTTCATGCATGTGCAACACCTAAAATTACCATACGTTACCCTGGTAAAAGCTGTTACTGTACCGCTCATTCTTAGCTCAGCTTAGCTTATTCTCAGCCTAACATTCAGGAATAATACTCATTGTTGAGAGGTAGCATAGCAGTCATAGCTACATCTATGCACCTATGGGTAAATCTCAGATTTGCTGTTGTACTTAAACTAAGTTGCTCTTGTAAAAATTACCCAAATATGTAAAGAGCTAAATCAGTGTAAGCAGTTTAACACTGATAAACTGTTACTGGCTGCCTGCTTCAGCAACTCTGCACCCCATGTAAATGTAAATTATTATAAGATTAATGTTTTTCTTTATTTTCCTTTATTTTTTTAATTTTATTTCCAATAATAGTAAATAATTGTGTTAGGAATGTACAAAGATAGTGCGCAAGTTTAAGTTTACAGTTCTCCATGTGGTGCCAGTACAGGAGTGTCTCTACTAGCCCCCCAGTGTGTAGTGGGTATTTTCTCTCTGGTTTGTATCCATCTTTCATTGTCCTTCTCCTGTGTCCTCACCCTACCTTCCTGCCCCCATAGTGGTGATCAATCTTAACTGACAGGGACAAAATGCCTTCAAAATATTGCATGCCTGTACCCCAGTATCCTAGCTTAATAGAAATGGCTCAAATACCAAAAAGTCAAACATCAGGAATCGATTTCCATTATTTCCAGAGTTGTGATTTGTTATGGGTTCATTCAAAAATCCAGTTTTGTCCAAATGTCCCTAAAATGCTAGTCTGCGTGTCAAAGAACACATTAATTGCCAATTATCTAATTATCAAACAGTTAATGAGGTAATTAATATGCATTTATGTGTTTGTATGCAGTTGCTTTCTATTGATGTTGAACATTATTTTTTTATTGGTAATAGCAACAAATATTTAACACCCCAGTTTAGGTAAACAAATGAAAAAACAATATAAAATGGAAGAAAACAATGAAATTTACCTACTGTAGTGGGCTGCTACTTTAATGAATTGTTACTGTGCTAAGAACAAAATCGTGAAAGTGCAAAGTGTTTGAAAACAGGCAAAGAATGAAAATGAGAATATTGCTCTAGCAGTTCCGTGCCCGGATTTGCACTCGTATTTGCCCCAGTTTTGAATGTTTCTCTCGTGCTTTGGCTGCCCTCAGATACAGTTTCTAATGCTGGGAGTTCTCAACTCACGATATGGAGTTGGGTATAATATCAATCACTTATTGTGTTGGGAAAACCAAAAATAACGGGGAATATGTATATTTGCACTGCCCAGACTATGAGTAGTGAAAGTTGATGTAAGTTGTGTATCAAGGTTCTGTCCTCACTGCAAACCATTCAAACCTCTGTGACAGGCTTTTTTTCACTTGCAGTAAACTGCATAGCTTTTCGTCCATTAATTCAGCTGGATTTTTTGTTCTGAAGTTATTTAGGTAAAATATGTTTCCACCCATGGTCAGAGCAAGGTTGTTGTGGTAGCACGCCGGGCTGAAGACCCTGAACAGGACACCCATCCATCCCAGGGCAGCCACACTCTAGTGTACTCATACGAACACAAAATAAGGGCAACTTAGAGTCACCAGTTTACCTGAACTGACAATAAACCCCCTTCATTATCTTCCACACCCACCAACAATCCATGCGAGCACGGGGGAACCAGAGCACACTAAGGAAACCCAGGCAAACAGCTTGAAAACCTACGTGGCCTGCAGGGTGCCAGCATTGCCCTTTGTACCACAGCACCACTAAATATTCAACAGCAGTCGTACAACAGCAGGGCTCCATCCCGGGTTTGACCACAGTTGCAATCCTGGTCTTGTTCCTTAACCACCAGTGTTATGTGGCGCCCTTGAAGCTTTTTGCGAGGTGACTAAGTTGGTACCTGGAAAAATGGGTGAAAAGAGATGATGCAAGTCCCAGACAATGCAGAAGTATGGAAAAAGTAAGAAAAAGACTCCAAGGTGATGTAATTGTTACACAAGAACAGACATATATTCTACTGTTTTTCTCTCTCTCCTTCTCCCTCTCTCTCTCTTTGTGTTCAGCAACTGAAGGTGTATTTGACGTCTTTGAAGAAAGGGATTTGCAGGGAATCCTTGATTTTGTGGAAATGTAGATGGGGTAGGACGATGCTGAATTTTAACAAGCGGCAGACTGCGGTGCAGAGGTCGTACCCAACTCAGCACACTGTATGCTTGAATGCCCGGAGGAGATTTGGCCTTACTTTCCGCATGTTTTCCTATTTTTGTTTGGCTTTGGGGTCTGTAAACAAGCTCACAGACTTCTTGGCAAAAACATGTGAGGGCCCGGCACTTTTCTCGGCCCCCTATTTCGCTCCTTCTCCCCACTCCGGCCCACATCCCCGACCCTCCCACCCCCTCATTGACAATGCAGCAGGCGTCGCCTGTGCCGCAGAACCTTGGCGCTGGAAACACCCGGCAGACAAGAAAAATGACGACGGCCGCAATCTCATTTTCTGAGGGGCTGCAAGTCAGCCAGGAAATGGCTATTATTCCATCGACACTGTCGGTATTAAGTTATTTCCTTCTCTAAATACGAGAATGTTCATGAATATCTATTGAGTTCCAGGTGCGGGTGCCGTGGCCGGCAGTACGGCTGGCTGATTGTAGCTCTATATCCCGCCTCGTACCCCTGCGCACTGAGATTGAAGTGAAAGACAATGGTATTCGAAATTGGTTAATAAATCCTCCGACTGAGGCTCTTTGAAGACAACCCCCAGCTCTTTTCTTTTTTAAGAAGGGTAAAAAGCTGGCCAGGTTTAACCTCTGCTTTTCTGAGAAGGCCCTCTCACTGGGTTGTGTACAGCTGACTCAAAAACCCCCCAACTACACACACACACACACACACACACACACACACACACACACACACGCACTACGCCTCACCTCCTCTTCATCTTTAACATTTAGAGTATTTCTTTTTTTTCCCCGGGACAAGGCAGTTCGAGTGCCAAGCATTCACAGGTACTTACAGAGCGCTGCAACGCATCAATAATTCAGGTAAATAAGATAATAAATAAGAGGGCGGCAAGAACAAATTCACATGCAGCCGGCATCAACGCGCTCGGCCCGTCCACACACATCCACGTGGGCTTTGTTATAGGACATAATCCTCATTTATTATGAATTAGAGTTGGCTCACAGGTTTTGACGCGCGCAGACAGCTGCCGCGTCCGAATTGGACGGCTCGAGCGCCCACCGTTTGGTGACGCAACCCCACGCTCCGATCGAGCTTCGCCGCGATCGCCATGAGCCGTGCAAGACTCAAGGTGATCGTGACGTCAGAGCAGAAACCAAAGTGCTGGTATCCGGAAAAAAAAAAAACAAAAAAACAAAAAAAAAATGGCGTAAAGTCACAAAATAAAAGAATGAGCAGATCTGAGAGCAGCAGAGGTTGAGTTGCCAGTCTCGGTTATATCAAGTAGGGCGGCTAACAAAATATTAGCACTGACCTTTTCGTTCCCCCTCCATCCGCAAAAAAAGCGGTGCGATAACAGGTTGCAAAACTAAACCCACCGCGCCAAGACTAAACACACTAATGTGTATTTAAAGTATTGTCCATTGAAACAATTTAAACATCAACAGCTGCGAGACGTTTACATTCAGGTGTGCGTGCCGTGCAAGGATCGTACGACTCGAATTTAGATGCCGAAAGGTGACGCCGAATGAAAATAAAGGTCAGCGAGTCCTCTGAAGTGCCTCCGTCCATTAAAGAGCTGGATCCCAAGAGCGGGCCGATCGTTCGGGTCTGGATCATGGCTGGAATCTCAGCTGTCTCATTTGCCAGTTGGGACTGTGAGGCCTGCAGAGGAAGAAATAGGCGAGGATTACAGTGCGCCCGCGTATCCCAGCTGCCTGCTGTACAAGCAAATCTATTGGTCTGTCAAGCAGCTGTCAAACAAGAACAACACTGGCAATTTGAATGTTACAGGAGCAAATTCTCAAGCCGCAGTGGGAATTCTCCACACAACAGGGAAGAATGACAGTCAAAATGCATGTTTGTTTGCACAAAATCATTAGTACGTGCCGTTTTTTTGCGGAGGGATATCCAGAATAACTGCCGGTGCACACCGGAGGAAAGTGCAAATATTTAAATCTAACAATGTGTCAGGCCATTATTTAGGCGGTAAAGCAAAGGAGAAACCGATTATAAAACCAAAATTATCACCGCGTTTTCGTGTTTTCAGCCTGGCGGTCCCTATGTCCCTTGTATCGGCCTTCTCAGCTTCAACTGGACCCAACTGGACATCACTATGAGGCCTGGACGCTCCATGCCCACCCCTTTCTTTAAAACAGCTCTCACCCGGAGATGTAGCCGTCCCTCTGCCATTCCTACTTTTACTTGCGCTATTCCCGCGGCCTTTTCTCTTTCTCTGGACCCAGCGTAGGCAGAATTTGACGTAGGCAGAATTCCGCCATGCTGTTCTGCTTACTTGCGCACAAACGGCAAAGCAAAGTCACGCAGGTCAAACTAGGGAGGGGAGCGCAGTCGCAACACCGAGGCTTGCCCTACATGACAAACACATGCGGCAATATTTTCACCGGGTTAACATCACTCGAACCGCCCATACATCTCAATATTACAATTGCCCTTTGCTGTGGTGCAGTTATGCTGGCTGTGATTTTTACGAATGATCAACATTTGAAGCACAGCAATAAAGAGTGCAGCTATATTAAAAATATGCAATGTTAACCAGCACTAAAATTCTTGGATAAACATTAGCAAGAAGAAGAAAGGGAAGCTTTGACAGCTCCTAGGTGATATTTTAGTGTCAGGGCATTTTGTCTGACGTCTTCGGCACAAGCAAAGCATTTAGAATCAGGCTGCTGATTGCTTTTTCGAATGGATTTTTTTTCAGACTCCATCTGCTATATCTGCCCAGCCCAACCCCCAGCTCTTCCTGCAACCCAGCAGTGATTTAACATGCTCGATGCTTGGGGTCAGATGTCACCCAGCAATTTCTTCGCCCTTATTTCTGTGACGTCTTCGCCCATTTTTCTTTTCTCGGCCTTTCCTTCGCCTTCCAGTCCTCTTCAGAGGAACACTCCCCTATTCTGCCGCACACGCCGGAGCGTAAAAACGTATCGATGATCCGTAATGTGACAGTCTAGCCTGCGCTATGTTACTTTAAATGAAAAAGTCCGAAGCCGTTTACCTCGGTTTCGATGCTTCAAAAATATTTGGGAATGCACTGAGCAGACATTTCCAAACATAGAAAGGAGAAATGATTAAAATTATTGCTGTGCATTTATTATGAGCCTTTAACTCGGACTGTATACACAGGTTATCGATCTGCATGCTTTATAATGTGAAATAACCCGGCATCAGGCATATATTAAACCATTATTATTAATTATCTTGGCCATTAATGAAAGCATTTATGTTGCAGTTCACTGTCTTTATTAATGTGACTTTTATAAATAGTTAATGATATAATATTTTATATTGATCATTGCTGTACTCCTCGTGCCGTTGATTGTAGATGCAAGCATTACACTTGAAAAAAAGCAAGTTATGAAGATGTTCTCATGCATTTCTTCATAATGTTATCGCATGTGATGGCTGAGCTTTATTGGCGTACACGCAGTTTGCCTGCTCTTCATCGTGCGGTCCAAACGTTGGGTTTGTTTGGGTTCTCGGCCCGCGAGATAGCCGGCAAGGTGACATTTTGGGTCACTAAGGGGTGGGGAAGTGTGAAGATGCAGCAGTCCGAAATCTTGCAGGTGCACCACCAATTTTCTTCTGGCTTCAAGTCGAGGTTACGGAAGAGAAATGTGTTCAGTCACTGCCCAGGCCTCAGAGAATTAAGGTTAGGGGCATAGTCAAAAAAAGACACGTGTTCTCCTTTTTTGCAACAGACACACACACACACACACGCACGCACACTGACAGAGGACAGTGCCTGTGTCTCGGCTGCACGCCCAGCTGAGCGTGACCAGAGTTTCCACGCCTCATTTGCCGAATATAGTTTTCACACAGTCTCGGCTGGGGGGGTAGCAGGGGTTTGGGGTGGGGCGCTTGTTCAGCACTGCTGTTTTGTGCATGGAAAAAGCTCATAAAGCAGGAGCGAGAGGTATAAGCGCTGGAGAAATCTGTTTATCCAAGGTAATACGGAAGAGCAAAGTCTGATTTTTTTTTGCCTGACCCGGAATGCATTTTTAATTTTCCCACCATTGTTACTGGCACGCAACAAAAACAGCTACGCTAGGTGACATCAAAAAACTAAATGCTAATGTGTAAGTGATACACAGCTACGCAACCTGAATGTGGAGCCCTGAGCTCCTTAAAAAAAAGAGTTTAAATTCAGATGTCACCCCCCACCCCCAAACACACACACCGTGTTCTCCCTCTTGCGAGGTGGGATTAAGGTGCTTAAGCAGGCAGCCTTGGCAGCCAGGCTGAGGCTTGGGGGTGGGCTGGGGGTAAACAGGCACCTGTCTGTGGCAGTGCGGCACCACAGAGCAGGCCCACCCTGGCAGCTGGCTTCCTCGCTTTGCTACGCGAGCGGCTGCTGGAGGTGAGGGATGACCTGCGTAATGGGAAGTGGCAGAGTGATTAGGCTGGCTGTGTGACACACTGGGGGGGGGGGGTGGATGGTGCAAAGGCCACTGTCGGCTGGGGCAGGGCTGCCCAGTCAGTGGGGTAAACACTTTTTTTTTTTGACAGCAATGGATCTCGTGCTCTTTTCTCTGTAAGACAACTCTTGTCATCACTCTGCCTAAATATCACATAAAACTATGATGCTGTGATTGTTTTATTCAGTTTTTTAAATTCATTTTCTTTACTTGCAAGCGCTCCCACACAATAGTTCCGGCTTGTGGGGGATGCGTTGTAAGAAGCCAATTCTGCTGGAAATTCTTCAGTTGATTCTTATTAGCAGACTTTTGGATATTTTTCAGATTTTTTTTTCCTATCTTTTTGCCTTTTTATCATTGAGTCATTAAGCCTGATGAGAATTTCCTTTGAAATATTTTTTGTCCTTTATTTCTGGATTATCATCTAAATGCTTACAGATTTACAAGCATATCAGGTAATCCAGGTTTATGTTCACAGTTTATTTTTATTTAGCTTAGTTGCTTTTATTTATTTCAAATGCTTTCGCTAAAGCAGTTTAGGCTAACCGACTAGCCGAAGAGTCAGCAGCGTCACTTAAGAAAAATGAAAAAGTTCCTTAACCATTTCAGTTCCGGGAGTCACCATACTGTGTAGGCTGTTGAGATGCATCTGAGGTACTGGACCACATTCTTTCAAGAACATCTTTCTCTCAACTGCATTGCTTCCATGCACTGCGTCGTGTTGGGTTTTCAGTTGGATGATATAATGTCTGCAATGTGTGTGTGTGTGTGTGTGTGTGTGTGTGTGTGTGTGTGTGTGTGTGTGTGTGTGATGGACGAGCATCTCTAACCAGGTCAAAGTGCTGCCTTGCCACCTTTTCCTACTGAGCTGAGTCTCATCCATAGTATGTACCAAAAATGAGCCCTTTTACCTCATATCTGTACTTCTATGTTTCTGTACCATACCCCTATTAGACCTGTAAACAAGCAAATACTTCTTTAATGCTCTCAAAAAATCATTCACTCTATTAAGACCCCCTCCACCTTGCATAACTAGAGAGCTCCAGAATGAATTATTTGTGTGAATTCGTGGTTCTCAGGGGTTCGCAAGCGCAAGGGAGGTTCCTGGAAAATCTCTTCCCCATAAAGGGAAGGCCAGTACTCCCGTCCCTAATCGTCCCCGCAGTGACATACGACTTATTTGTTTATTTTCATTGTCGGGAATGAGCGCACACTTTTAATGGCGTGCTATGAAATGCATCTTCATTTGCTGGACAACAGAATGCATGGGAGTTGCTAGGAGGAAATATGACTGCGCTTGCTGTGAGTCTGACGTGGCTGTTTCTCCAGAGTTAAACATCACTGCGTTGTCTTGAGCCTCAGCACATGTAAAGTGAGATAATCAAAAGGACATTTTCAACACTGTCACTCAAGAACACATGTGGGTTTGATAACTGGCCTTGGTTCTAGATACAGAAACTCGTGCGGGCATCACTGTCTGGTAAGGAGCCCTTCGCTTGAAACCAACCAGCAGAGACACACACACTGCACAGTAAACCCTACTGACTGCCGCTGGTGTGTGCTGCATGAGTTGTGCGTGCAGAATATGTTAAGGTGTCTACGTGTTTATCTGCATTTATGTGTCTATGTCCGTGTATGCATGCGAGCACGGGCCTGAGCATGTATGCTCCTGTGTTTCCGTTAAAAAGACCCTCTGCTGACAGTGAAAAAATAAAATTAAGTATACGTTTGTGTGTGACCACCCATATTTGCTCATTTGAGCTCAGTAAGATTTACCCATTAAAGGAACATAAACATCTTCGCATTGTTTGGGCTAAAAAACTGATTTTTGCTGAAAGCTGATGTCATTCACAGGTGTAGAAAAAAAGCAATTAAATTCATGTAAATATTATAATAAACTGTAAAACAATTGCACATACTGTATATAGTGCACATGTACATGTTATCCATGGACTTAAAGTTACAATTAACTTCCTGCCTTAACAAAACTCTGCAATAGTCCTCACTAAGCATTAACCTACACTATATCATAGATGCTATGAGCCAGCTTTGAATACAGGTAAATGTATTATTATTATTATTATTATTATTATTATTATTATTATTATTAGTAGTAGTAGTAGTAGTAGTAGTAGTAGTAACACTGTACCATTATTTTTGTTGTTTTTGCTGATGTTTTTGTTTAAAATTCTCCATGTGCAACTTATATACAATATATTTTTGTGAGTCATACTTTTGTGAGTCAGTTCTTGATGTTCTATTATAAATATTTACTTGTTTAGTTTGTCATTCATAACTGGAGATGCTTTAGAATGCTTTGTGCATTAACCAGCTTGGACAGCGTAGGTGTTTGTAAAACTCAATTGGTCGTATTTTTACAACCAGTTGCAACCGATCGCACGGCCGTGTATTTGACACAAGCTGTTTGGTTTAAGTAACTTCTCAAAAACACAAAAGAATAATAAAATCTTTTGAAGGGAGAGAGATGTTCATTAGTTCTAGATCTTGAATGTTCAGCTATTTTCTTCAAGGATCGAGGCTAAGTCTTTGTTTCTGCAGCTCTGAATTGAGTGCGAGAAGCTCACAAAAGTGTTCAATCAAGCCAGTAAATCGAAGCAGGCTCTTCACAGCTCGGCTGAAGCAAAAACATTTTGTACTCAGCCCCGCCAAGACTGTTGTTTATTAGCCTGACTCAAGATCTTCTTTAGACATATTATAGAATCAAACCTTTATTATCCATAATAGCAGTCAAGAAGCAACACTGTGTCTCCATGGAGACCGGAACATTTGTAAAGTAATGAAAGCGCCTGGAAAATCATCCTTCAGAAGCAGAGTACTCAGCTCTCGACAGCATAAGGATTCAGCCTAAACCCAAGACAAAAGTTGCCTCTGTCCCAGAATCGGGATGGCTTTCACGGTCATTCCAGGTATAGCGGACACCTCATCCAGCGTTCCCCCTGCATCCCTCTGTCGTGTTATCTCAAAATGGCCACTAAGCAGTGCGGTAGATAAGGACGTGGATTTCCCATCTGTAAATGAGTACAAACATGAGATATATAAACCTACGGTGAGTTAATCCAAAGCAACAAAACAAACTGCAGTTGTTCCCTGTGAATAGCATAGAACAGGATATACAGTAACTTTATTAATCCCTGAAGGGAAATAAAAAGCAAACAACAGACATTAATGTAAGAGTTTAGCAATTCTGAGTCCGTGCAAAAAACAAAACAAAAAAAAAATCCAAAGATAGCAAAGGAAGAAGAAATGCAAACTGACAATAGAATAACTCGGTTCTTAAGCTACAGTTTCAGTTAGGTTCTACAGGGGTTTAAAAGTTGGTTAAAGCATTAACTTGGAATTCCATTCATAAGCGCAAAACTTTTAACCTGAGGTCCCGCTTGACCTTCGCTTCATGAAATAAGGCACGGTTTTCCATTTAATTGGGCACGAGGCAGAGAGCGTGAGAAACAACATGGGTGTAAACACGAAAACTGCCTCAATTGACCGCATACGTTCTGGAATCTCCTCTTGCTTGCCGATTTAACCCTGGACAGACACGGGTCTGCACCAGCACCTGCCCGGTCACTGTGCGGCTGCAGCGCTGCTTTTATTCTCCCCCATCTGTTGGCAAGCAAATAACCACAAAATACTGTATGCGACGCCTTGCACAAAGTTTTATGTACGTTTTTATTTCCCACGTTCCTCCATCTCTGTGGGTCCAGAGTCTGTATTTCTTTTATCTGTTTCCTTTCCTCTTTTCACAGACAGTATTTTGCACGTCAGCTGTTCACAATCCACACAGTATAACTCATGCATTGTATTTTTCAGTAATATTATTTGTGGTAAAATTATGATGTTAATAAAATATACTGTCGATTTACATTTAGTTAACTGGTAAAAGCAGCTTAATTTAAATGTAACAGTAAATCATGAATAATTTCATATTCTTTATCATCATCATCATCATCATCATCATCATCATATTATTATTATTATTATTATTATTATTATTATTATTATTATTATTATTATTATTATTTTTATTATTGTTATTATTATTATTATTATTATTATTATTATTATTATTATTATTACTTTAGGCAGGGACAGCCACTAGTAACCAAAAGGCTCAAAGGCTTAATAAATAAGGCTGTATTGTTTGCTTTAAATGACAACTATTAAATGGTAGAACAGAAGTAAACAGCAGTGCCCAAACATAAAAGGCCACATAATGAAGGCCGTCCTACCACTAGGAACCAGTAGCCCCAGCAGCCCCAGTAACCCTAAATGCTATTGCAGTATATCATGGTACAAGGAAACACCCACGCAGAGAGCAGGGCCTCAGCAGAGATCAGACAGGGATTTGCTGACAAATTCGTTTGTACTCAGCTTCACCCCAGAAACAAGGCTGAGCCAGGTGTGCTTGGCTCAGGAAGGGTCTGTCGCCGGCCTAGAGCCCAGCGTTACGTCAAAACAGAGTCCATCATTAAAGAGCCAGGAGCAATCTTGCTGTGGGGTGTCTGATCAAAGGGAAATTCACCAGTACATCTTTGAAATCTGACCAGAGAGCAGTGGCTGGCTGGTTGCCTCATGGGAAAGGGCTTTTTATTATCTGTTTTTCAAAGAACAAAAAATACGGCGCTCTTGCCTCCACTCCTCATACCGTGTTTATCCCTCTTCCCCCCTCCTCCCTCCACCTCCCTTGCGCTCTCCCCCCCTTCAGTTCTCTTTACTTAAGGACATGTGTAAGCTCTCAGGAAGATGCGATCAAGGTGTTCCACTCCACAGCATCCAATACCTAATTTCATTTTCTTGCAGGAAGCTTCAGAGCGATTAGACCTGCTCACTGGGTGGAGACCAGGGCGTTCTCCCTGGGATTCTAGGGTGAAGTAAAAGGTGATGCCCTTTGAGTGTCTGTGTGTGTGTGTGTGTGTGTGTGTGTGTGTGTGTGTGTGTGTGTGTGCGCGCACGCTCAAGTATGCTATGGATAAATGTGCAGACCCTACAACCTACAGCTGACCAACCCACCACTCCAGTCCCTTACACTCCTCTGGGCTGACACCTCAACACAGGCTGCTGATGTTCACTGCTTTTTCACAATAATGTACTCCACTGCAGCGCTTGGATTCTCCCCAACCTCTGCTCTAATGGGCCTAAGAGGCTTTGCTGGTTTTACTGGATCCCAACACACTTGACTGACTTTATTATTTTTTGGTAACATAATACTTCCCCTTTCTGCGAGAGATAAAGCAGCACTTTATGCAATTTAACTAAATCCTTGGGGCTGATCCGCATTCAGAGGTATTTTCAGAAATGGCTCTTCTGGTGTGTCTTTCTTCTTTATTTAGTGTACATGTGTACATTTTCATTGCTTCTATTTTTCTTTTCAGAGGCAGGAGTGGTGTATGAGTCCTTTTAAGGATGTATGCACCATGAAGTTGGGACTGCTGAAAAAGGTGACAAAGGCACATTGATGTCATTTTGACATAAGATTCCTGCCTTATTTGGAAACACCCAGCCCTTGGCAGGTGGAAGTAAAAGAAATCTCATGCAATGACTAAAATGATGATGTTTTAACCAAACTAAAAGAAGGACCAAAGTGTGCAGAAATAGATATTTACAGTATTGCTTTTAGCTTATTACAGTTTAGAGCACAGGAGGCAGCTCCACCTATTCCTCACTGCAAGATCTCAGTATCTGATGCGGTTTGTGACACTACAGTCAATTATCAGTCTTTACCCTCCTCATTGTTAGTGCAGCCCTCTTTCTTAAGTCCTTTCCTCAAGGTGAGTTGTTAGCATCATCGACAACTTGCATGGATTCTTCTGGTTCCATTAAAAGTTTTTACACCCATGGAGTCCAGGCCTTTTGTGCGATGGATCTTCACAGACTGGGGACAATACTGGACACAAGTGACAAACACCCACACAAAGTATCTGTGGATGAATGTCAGGAGCTCAAAGGTTCTCCGGGGTCTGACACTCCAAGAGATGGCATTGCGCACCCAATGGATTCCTAGACCATTATCCAATAAGCCCAATAAGTACAAGGAGTACCAGCTGAGCATTGAAGGTTATATTGAACCACTGTACTGTACCCAACCTTCACAGTGAGCACTGTAGTCCCCCTGGTGTCAGTTTTTCCCAGATCACTGTGGAGCTCTTTAAGTTCCCTAGGCAGGTTGTTGGTGATGTGGCATCAGTGGTATTGCTCTAGAAGGACAGAACATAACCTTTCGGAAACTTTGTGAACTTACCGTAATCCTTGTGAAGAACGATACCCTTGATGAAAACTTTAAATAAATAAATGCATTTATTTACTTATTTATCTATTTATTGTTTGTTACTTGTCTTCTTAGTGTTTGGTTGTTTGTTTTTACTTGTTGTAATTTTTTTGGAATGGAACCACACATAGTCTCCTGTTTAATCAGGGCACATTTCACTACATGGTATACTCGGTAACCATGTACGTGACAAATAAACTCTTTTGACTTTTGACTTGACTTTGAACTACAACCCTCTCTATGGAATCTGCTTGTTTTTAAGGAGGTAGCCAGAAACAATCTGGATAGCCCTTCTGTGTCAGGCAGATGTTACAGGTTTAGTAGAGGTGCATGATATTTATTTGATTTGGATCCCTGTGTAGATGTAGTTCCATATCTACAAAATTGTCTAAGCAGTGTTGAAATGTCCCAAGCCCCACCAAACACAGCTAAACAGTTCATACTATGTGGCAGGCAACTGAGGAGAAGGACATGAGTATTACAAACCCACAAGCTTTGTTACAGAACCTATGAGTTGTACCAGCTCTCATACTTTTGTGTGATAAAGGTACGTTTTCATGTAGAAAAGGTGTCTGCTGTTTTGGATTGTGGGGCAGGCTCATCCTAAGTAGTTTGCTCTTTCATCCAGTAAAGCATAGGTTTAATCTTGGAGACTCTACAGAACTGTAAGGCAGGATAGTGCCTTTGTCTTGCAGGGCCTTGATGGTGTGAGCTCAGCCCCTGTTCAGTTTGTATGTTCTCACCTTGTTCTCCTGAACTTCCTCCATTGCACTTCAGATTTCTTAAAGTCTAAAGAGATGTGCTTCGGGGGAACGGCTAACCCCACACCGCACAGCGTTATTGAAAGTAGAAGTGAGAAATGCAATAACACATTCAAATTCTCTCCTGCTTCATAATCTTGTAGAAAACCTTCAGTCAGTTATTTCCAAATAAGCCTGTTTTTTTTATGGGCTTTCGAGATCATTTTCTTGCACATTTCTAAACCGACTTCACTTATCCGTTCACACATTGGAGCAGCAGTACTTTTATTAATATTCTGCACTCATTTCTGTAAAAAACAGAATCAGGGCCTCGCGTAGAAGCATTCTTGCGCGCGTCAGCAAAGAAAGCGATCCTTACATCCTTGAACAATAATGAAGCAATAAACACAGTGGCAGAGGCCAGTGGCCTACTGAGGGGTCTCCTTATGCTTCAATGTGGGACAGTCTTCACTTGTCTAGACTTTCCTGAGAACATGACAATGTGAACTGAACTTCCATGTGTAATTTGAGGCTAATGTGCTCAAAAAGGAGAACAGTTTAAAATAAGTAGATTTTTTATTAGTGTTATTTTGCTTTTAATTGATCATTGTTTAATATTCTATATTTAGTCTATTCAATAGGTGTGGGCTGGTTTGGCAGCTATGTTAGTGACAGCATTTCATTGTTCAGTTGCCAGTATTACTAAGGCCCGGTCTGCAGCATGTAACTTGCAGGCTGAAAAGGTTCTGCCTTTTGTTTACTGGAATGAAACACCTCTACGGAGGGGTGCTAGAACAACCGGGCTGCCAAAACACCCCGTGTCTCGTGGAGAATTAGTTGCCACAAGCCTTTGTTCTCTTCATAGACTACACCCTGGGGGTTTGTGGGACAGGACAGGGAGACGGCCGAAGACACAGTTTACATGGTAATTACACCCTAATTGGTCCAGTTGGGTTCCCCAAGCTCTCCTTGCTCTGGCCTCTTCTTCCACCCAACCCACTCTCCATTGTACCATCTTACTGTCATTCAAGTAATTCCTCTTCAGTGTGTGTGTGTGTGTGTGTGCGTGCGTGTGTGTGTGTGTGCGTGCGTGTGTGTGCGTGTGTGCGTGCACGCATCTGTGTATGCTTCAAGTAATACACCCTAGATATGCATATCATGTAATACAGACTTAACACTGCAAAACTGCACTCTGTACATTTTTTGGACAGCAGTGTCTTGTACGCAGCTGAAAGAAGGAATATTCATATGGCTAAGGCTCTTGGATGGCTGTTTTGAAGAAAAAAAAACCAGATATGTCAACATCAGGTGCTCACTTCCTAACCCCTCCTACCTTTTCACATTGGATATCAGCAAATTCACTGCTCTCCTCCCAGAATGATGTTTCTGTTATTTAGCAACATTTTTCAAAAAAGGGAAGTCTTTGTCATGTCTTGCTACAAAAAAACAGAGGTTACGACTGAAGTCTAGTAAAAATATAGACTATACACTTAAAATGTAGCCTGGTATTTGAGCTCCTGGTTTTGGAATTGCTGTTATACTGACCAGTATATATTAATAGCCCAGGAACTAAAAGTCCCAACAAAAAGAGTACAATCCGAGCGAAACTAAGGCACATCAGAGCAATATCCAACATTTGCACAAGTCCAAGTGCAGTTCAGGAGGAAGCACAGTGCCCATAATCTGAATGCTCAGGCTTGTCTTCACGTGGTCCGAGTTCATACACAGGGATTTAAGATTTTCATTCACTTTTGTTCAGTTGGTAACCATTCCAGTAACAGTTCATTACAGTATTAAAATTTTACAGATTTTTTCTATTTTCTATTGCTTTTGATTTTTTCTTTACATAAATTTGAGTTAAATGTTGCTGTTAGTACTCGAAATAAAGAATGAAACATAATGTATGATACCAAATGAAAAAGTACCTGCATATAAACATACAAATGCATACTGATTACCTAATAAATAGTTTGGAAATTGGGTGATAGGTGTTTAAACTGTTCTTTATTGTGCTCAAATAAGTATTTCAGAGAGCTAGGGATATTTGAAGAAATTAATTGGTTTTTAGTTATAATTTTTCTCCCAAGAAATAATGACAATAGTTTCATGATATTTGAGTTTCCAGGCATTTCTAGGAACCAATTACACTTTGATACTCTGGGCTGTGGGTGTAGCTGGAATTTATAAAATTATTACACAAATTAAGTACCATTGCCTAAAATCATAAAAACACTGTATTACTAACAACAATATGGGTGTCTATGTGAAATAAGTGACAGTATCATCCATCCTTGAATAGCTGACTATATGGGGGAGGAGATGTCCAAATAAAGTGAAAGCCAAAAAATTAGGAGCATCATTTGAGCGTAACATTTTTTGCTATGGTGCTGCACACTACTGTACTATGTACTATAGTAACACTTTTACTACAGTAATATGACCTAATGCAACGTGAAATTTACACATAATCGGCACAATAAATTACAGCTCAGTCAGAACACTGGTAGAAGTGGACTGGCTGCTGCTTTGTTGCCTTCATTAGATTAAAAACTAAGATGGTTGCATGGTTCTTTTTTGAGATGCAGTATTAAAATTGTTTAAGATATTATTTCATGAATTAATGAAGTTAGTTTCTCCAAAAAGCAGAACATGAATTTAAAGTTTATATTTTCCCTCAAATAATGCTTAAAAATGGTTTTTTCCCTACATTTATGATTTTTTTCATTTTTTTATGGAATATTTCTGCAACCATCCATGAAATTTAAAATCTATAAAATCAAGGTCCGCACTAAATCAAGGATGGACTGCACATCATGTGGTTACATACTTCAATTGAAAAGTATGAATTTGGAAAAGTGATTTGAATTGATTTTAACACTGAATTAAACAGGATGAAATAGGATCCATTCCATTTGGTTCCAATTTAATGCCATCTGCTGCAATTTTTCCCTTATTTGCTTTGGACTGCATGGACTCCCGTTTCTGTGATGGATTCTGTTGTTTCATAAATAAGAGACGCTATTGTGGTCATTATTGTGAATGCAGTGAAATCAGTTATGTCTGTGCAGCAGTTGTAGGCAGCAACATAAGACTGGAAAATGCTGGATAGCAGAAATCTCAAATTGCCGACTGTTTACACCCTTTGCTATGACTCTTTTACCAATGAAACAGCATTACTGTACACCCCTACACCTCAGTATTCAAGCTCCTGGTTTCTGAGTTCCCAGAATAATGAGCAGTAAATATTAATACCCATTTCGGTATCCGAGTTGAAAAGTCCTAGTATAAGGAGTGTTATTCAAGCAAAGCTGAAAGAAACCCTCAAAACTGGCACAAGTAAGAGTGCAAACCGGGGTGGCAACGCTGTGCCCTCATCTCCATCCTCAGGCTTTGTTCCCTGTGCCAGATTTCCATTCAGATTTTTTTCGCCCCCGCCAACTACTTCCCCAGTTAAGTTATCACAGCCTTCAACTTCCAGTATCCCAAGAGCAACAAAAGCAAAATGTCCAGCAGTTCCCTATCCTCCCCATCCTCCGACATTGACTCTCTTGTGCCTGTTAGTGTGTTATGGAGTCCTTTGCCAGAACTCTCTTTATTGCTTTCTCAATTTCACATTGTTTTCATTTCTTACTTTTTACATCAATTTGACAGTTAAATATTTGTTGCTATTCCTACAGCATTTTTAATAAGGAATGAAATGTATGTTTGATAAATAAATAGAAAAGTAGATCCATATAAACACACAAGTCCATATTAAATACCTTGTTAGCTGTTAATAGGTAATTGGTGTTTAAAGGGTTCTTTATCATGATGACACAGGCATTTTAGACATAGAGCTATTCTGGGGAAATTGGCTAGGGTTTCTCACATGAATCCTGAACAAATTTTAATTGTCCTCAAAAGAAATGATAGAAACAGCTTCCAGATATCACAATCTGTGGTATTCCAGCAATTTCTATGAACCGATTATACATGGATACCAGGGTACAGGTATAATTCCACCACAGTGCAGCAAACATGTATACCTGAACAGATAAGCGAAACTGGTGTAGAACTTGAATTGATCTTGAAAAGAAATGGATAACAAATTGTGAGACTCATCTTTATGCTTGGGAGGAAGGGGTGTATTTAGGACTCTATTGCCTAATACCTTTCCGCATGGCGATGTCTTGACACAGTGATCCACAGGAAGACGCATGATCTTCATTCAGTGTGCTTAACTGATGCCCAGCGAGGCATCTTAAAATTTGCAGTTGTTGTCTTTTATATAATTAACTTTCACAAATCGCTTGACAGGTTGTGCTGAATATTTGAAAACGTAAGGTTGTAGGTGCCAGTCCCAGACCCCAGGAGAAGGTGGTCAAGGTTATTATTATTATTATTATTATTATTATTATTATTATTATTATTATTATTATCATCAGTTTTGTTCTTGTTCTTGTTTTGAATAATTGCTTTTAATTTACTTGATTTCGGTGACTGAGCTCAGTCCCACCAGTGAGAACAAGGATGTGAAAGCACGTGAATGTGCTTGCTGAAAATATTCCACTGCACGTTCGACATTATCACAAGAATGCTAATAATCTTAATCAATAGCTGCCGTTCTAGTAAATTCTGTCAATTTTACAACTGCAGTTGTGGCAAAAATAAACCTGCACACGCAAACTCTGCTGCATATTTATCAGTAATAAATTCAATCATCTGGCTTACAAATTCAAGAATGTGGACAATGGAAAAGAAACTTTCCCAGTGCCGTGTCTGCGCAGTTCCTCATGCTGTAAAACAGTTATTTGTTGAATTGAGGTTGACAGAATTGCTATTTAAAGACAGCTGAGTTTGTCAGAGCAGAATAATGACCTACAAACATCTACCCAGGTATTTCTGAATTGCAAAAATTCCTCGATTTGGATGTGTAAGTTTAGCATGAAAAGCTAAAAATAACTTTAAAGGCCTAACCCAAAGAATATGGGACTCTCTCTCTCTTCCTCTCTGTCCCTTTTTTCTGCGGAAGCTCACTGCACATTTGAAGCCCAGCTTTCTCCACTCTGCCTTTCAGGAGATGACTGTTATGGACACCTGTCTTGGCCCTCATGGCAGAGTGAGGAACCAGGGAACAGAAACACACCTGTCTGTGTGTGGACACCAGGGGGGCCAGGAGGGGTGGTCTAGCAGGAAGACAGACGGTGCAGCCCCCCACCTGCGCACCCCCCCCCCATCCAGGCTGCCAAACATGGCCCCCTGTGGGGCTACCGGGCCATGTTCCCTGCTGCAGAGAGCGAGCCGGCCTCATATGGTGCCGCACTGAGCATGTCGAGTTGGCCGTCTCTGCGGAGAGTCTTTTTCGGCTCTAACTTGGAAAGGCAAAAGAACAATATTGATCCCACGCTTGGCCGGGGAGGTGGGGGGTAGGGTAATGCTTGTCAGCTCACCGGATGACTGATGATTGGAGGTCCTCAGTGGCATGTTGGGGGGTTTGGAGGCTCTGTTGCTCTTGTTTTAGCCCTTTTGGAACGCAGTCTCTCCCTCCCTCACCCTATCGCTCTCCCCCTCTCTAAGGTGAGATGGTTGTTGTTGATAGTATTTCTGTCAGCAAAGCCTCCTGTTAGGAATCGTTTTTATTTCACCGTTGGTCAGTAGGCTGTACAAAGCTGCATGACCGTGACCCCATGGCAACCACGGAAGCTAACACACAAAAAAAGCATAAATACAGCGCGTGACTTCTCAGCTTGACCCAGGCACACTTCCCCTATTTTCAAATTAGATGTTAGACATTATTATTATAAATTATTATATATTTGATAATATTAAATAATAAATTATTATTTAGGAAACAAATGCACATCGTGCAAATTTCCATCATTGTATAAAAGGATCTTCCATTTGCTTTTAAACATTAATACATAATGTTAGCTTTTTATTATATACTGTCTGTCTGATCATGTGCTCATATTACTTAAATACAGAAGTAAACCAAAAAAAGATGCCAGTCAGGATTTGAGGGGTAATTATGGCCTTTTTATCTTGGTCGGCCCATCCTGAAGGGGTGGGATCCTTTGGTGAGAGAGAGGATCTGAGGAGGAAGACTGAGAAGTTAGGGGGACGGACAGAGGAACGGGGAGCGAAGGCGAAAACTGTGTGTCAGGTGCAAATCATACATCAACGCCCACTCATACTGGCACATGTATGTTGGCACACATGCACAAACACACAGTAATACACAGACAGATCTGTGCATTGGGTTATGCAGAGGCGCGCACGCGCACACACACACACACACACACACACACACACACACACACACACACAAAAGGCCCCAATTCCAGAGGCACCGTCATTACCACACTCCTCACCCACTCGTCGGTTCCTCCTCTCTTCTCTCTTCCTTTTGTTCTCTCTGGCAGCGCATCTTGTCCAGGTCCCCCCTCAGGGGAGCACACTGGCAGGAGCGCTGTTTGTTTGGGGGTGGGGGGGGTGGGCCGCTCCTCCTGCAGAGTGGTGGAGGTGCTGGCTAATTACCGGCACATTCTCTCCCTGGCAGAGCGGCAGTCTTGCTCACCACCCCCTTCGCTGGTGCCATCACAGGGAGGCTGGGAGCACACATGAATGTGGGGGATGTGAAGATGGGGGAATTGGGGGTTATTGCCCAGATATGTACTAATGAACCGTAGAGGAAGACAACTGAAGGAGGTGTTTTTGGGGTGGGGTGGCGTGGGGGGGTGTTCGGGGTATAGACAGTGGCGGTGTGAGAAGGAAGGAACTGTATGAAAGACATGAGCTGGAAGGGATTTGAATTTGGCAAGATAATATATATTCTCACCATTTCCTCCCTCGGTGTCTCTGGTTGGCTTTTCACATTCGTCTCGCTCTCGTTCGCCAGCAAGCTGCAATCACTGATTTGAATGATTCAGCGCCGCTCCGCAAACCCCCAGGGCCCTATTGTCTGGCGAGTCGCCGGTTCCGAGGACGGGGCCTGACCGCTCACTTGGCCGCGTGAATCAGCCTTAACAAGGCCACCGGGGGTGGAGTGACCGAGGAGCATTCGGGCCCGCGGTCGATCCCCGCTTCACCCTCCCCTTGCCCACCTACCCCTGACTTCCGCACCCGGAGGCACCGAACAGCACGCCACTCGGATGTTAACAGCTGTCATTGTCTCTTTCCACTTCTTTCACAGCTCAGTTCAATTAAAGCCACTTTTGTGAGTATGGAGTAAGCAGAGAAACACGAACAGCTGACTGAACTCGGCGGTCGCCTGCTGAAGTGCTGAACACAAAGGATGGTTGCACCTTTACATGAATTACGCAGTTTTGCAGTTTTTTTCCCATGAACCTTTGTAGGTTTTTAAACCGTTCATAGGTAGCTTTCAGACCCGAATCTTATTCATTGTGTTGTTTTCCAGATTTTTATTTTGTTCTCTTTCTTTTCTCCTTCCAAGGCGTGCCGTTGTCGGTGCACATCGGTTTTTGGGCCCTGTGGAGCCAGACCTTACGGTGGGTTCATGCACCTTGACAGCTTCCGCCGATGGTGCACGTCGGTGTTGTGACCCGCCGTGTCAACGGTGCATCTGCAACGCAAGTTTCTTTCCGGCATCAGCTTTTGCTTTGTCCATCTACAGTGATGTAGAAGGCACTGCACCCAGAGCTAAAGGCTCAAAAACTTACGCAAATATTATACAACCATATGGAACGGGAAGCTTTTTTCCAGGCCAGAACACCGAAAGGAAATCTAACGTCAGATGTTGAGTACAGTGTTAGTACTTTGAGCAGGAATGAACTGGCGTGGGAAGAAGAAAATTAAGTGCGGTTTGAATAATCCTCTGAAGCACAGTGTGGCCGGCAGTCAGGCTGTAAGAGCCTTGGGTGGGCATCCTTCTTAGAGCCACGTATCTGGAGCAGGTGTCAGATCCATCCACTTCAATGATCTTTTCTCCAGTCAAAGGGAAGACAACCCCATCCCACTTTCCCTCAGGAAAGCTGGAGGGGGGCAACCTGGATGGACAACAAAACAACAAAGCTGGTAATCCATTGCAAATATCTTAAAATAAGATGTGAAATAAGAACGTTTCTTGCTTGAAATCGGATATATTGGCCCATGTTAAAGTCGGCTAAATTTAATTTATCATGCAGACAGCACAACTAGGCATAAAACATCATTTCTGGGCACGTAATAACGAAAGCAAAGCAACTCCTTGGATGAGAAGTTCAACGGCACCTCTTGGAGCCGAACTGTTGAACACCCGTCATTTACGGGCTGTAAATTGACAAATTAAACTGTCCCAGAAACACTTCATCAGCTCTGGCTATAATCCTACACAGGGGAACAGGACAGAGCCAAACCAGGACTGCTGACTGCACCAAAAATCCTGCTGTGTCTACCCTGTCTCTCTCCCTTTCCTTATCTTTTGCACCTCCCATCCCAAAAACATTCATAATTTACGATCATATTTTCGCGCTGTCTGCAGGGTCGCAAAACCTTTTGGCCTCATTGCCATAGACAAACACAGAGCATGTTTTGACCCTGATGGTGAGAAGTCAGAGTGGCAGGTTTACCGTGCAGGTGCAGCACAAATGGACAGTTACCTGGGCGGATTTGCTAAGAGGACTGCTGTGCTGTGTTTAAGGTGTGTGTGGAACCACTTTTCCAGCCTGAACGTAGAAACGGTCACAGTGATGTGAAAAGCGTTTTTCTGGCATGGCTCCAATTCCCAAGAAAAGGCCATCATTGGCTTTAAATGACTCTCAGTTTCTTGCATTGTATCCTTCCATGGTGTCTACCACGCATTCTGATCAGCCACTCACTCAGGTGAAGACAGAGATGTATTAAACAGCCATGTGCTGCTCATCCAGTTTTTTTAACGCCCATCCCAGCAAACCATCTCACAGTGTTTAACAGAAAATACAAACGCAAAAAGCAGAAAATCTAAAGACAAGCATGAGACAAAAGCCAGAACTCAACTGATGAAAAAGGAAACACAGGTCCTAAAACAGTTAATACAGAAGAAAATCCAGGAGGTCCTCGCTTCCTAACACGACGTTAGTGCTGGAATGGTCTTGGAGTGGTCAGGTGGTTGTCATGGCTTTCCTCCTTCTGGACATCAAATGATCTTCAGTGGGTTGGAGACAGCGAGGGCTTGCAGATCTGAATCTAGAAGCTCACATCCAGCGCCACTTGACCCAGAGATGTTGGATGGGAGACAAAAAGATACATATGTTTAACCAAAAGCACTAAAAAAGGATGACGTGGCGAGTATGTTATGTTGTGATGTAGCACTGAACACGTTCAGTTGTGTTTGGACCTTCTGGTTCTTCACAGTTGTTGACTGTTTCATTGATGCTGAAGAGCTCCCTGAACAGTGGTTGCTACAGTTCACCAATAAAAGGGACAGAGTTGAAGGTGGTCTTACAGTTTCCAACCCAGGTCGGCACAGGGCTTCAGCTGCTACATCACTCAGAGCACCCTACCTCCTTTTCCATTCCTTTTTCTCTATTCAAACATCTCCTTATTCCCAGCTCTCCTGCCCATTGGGTTACCTCTTTTTTGGGTCCATTGTATCCACAGCTCAAATTTCAGAATTCCCACACATACTTTCAGGGGCACATTGGTACATGGCCAATAAGCCATGATTTTTTTTTTTTAATTGTTATGATCTCATTTAACTCAAACTGCAGGTTATGCTCTCAACCCAGATGTCCGCTCTTCAATGATGTGGCTCTTCTTAAGAACACATAAAAGTAAATGTAAGAATGAAAATTTGTGCTTGAAGAGTACAAAGTGATCTGGGAAATTCTGCTAATGTTAGATACTTGTTCTTCACTGCTAATACAGGTTTGGCTTTGAAACATTTGAGTGGAGAAGAGTGTTTTCCAAAGAAGGTTGGCAGATGGTGTCTGACACTGGACGTTGGTTTTCCTGTGATGTGGGATTCCTCTTTGAATGTCGGATTCCACAGTTTATATTGGACTTTCCCTGAGGAAGAGGCCAGTTGAGTGGTTAAGGAACTGAACTCCTGACTTAATGATTTGTTGGTTGGGCCTTGCAGTTGTACCCCTCACTAAGATATTTAGCAATTAAATATTCAATATAAGGTGTAGTTGTCAAAATACACAAAAATTTAAGCTGAGGAACATCCTGTGGATAAAAGGGAATGCTATGTGCCTAAATGAAATGATTTTTGAGATTATGTTTGCATTACATAGTGTTTGCCACCCAGGTGTCATGGCCTCTTCTTCCTCTAACTGCCTGCATTATTGGGTTGTTCAGGCTTCAAGTGAACAATGTGTGATGAAGTGTGCGGGCAGGGGGCTGTGGGGTCTGCAAGATGCACTCCAGTAGCTGGAGATCGATCCCACTCCCCTGCTGGCAGCTGTGAGATGTAATGACCATCATGTCTTTTAAGGCATACATATCTTAAGAGACTGATGGTTTGAAGGTATCAAGCCACCTCAGCCTCACACCTCTCAACTGCTTTATACTCAGTGTCTACTTCTAATAAGATCATCACCATTTCCTGAGACCTGCCAGAAACTGGCCAGGACCCCAGTATGAACCAACGAGGAAGTGACTAAAGCTGGGTTTCTGTGGCTGGAGACTGAACAAAGTCAAGTGGATTAATTTGGGGTGGCCCACTTAGCTGCGATGGCCCTGAGTTGCCCATCCAGGACATAAGTTGACTACCTTGTACCCAAGATTGGATGAATACCATTGCGAATACGACTGTAATAAGTAGATTCAGATAATTTGTTCATTGGTTAGTTGGTTAGTTAGTTAGTGAACGAGTGAGCGAGCAAGTGAGTGAGTAGTCAGCCGATCACCATGGGGCCTCCGCTCTTAAAAATAACTGCAAAGTAAATCATATCTAATATTTCAGAGATCCGCTTTGTCTTCAAAGTGCTATTTTTTCCAACCAATGAAGACTGCTTTCAAATGTGCACGCATTTACTTATGTCAGACCTTTAACAGTAATAAAAAAGAATATCTACAGTTAAAAATAAAGAACGTAATGGGATATACGGCAAGTTGAGAACAAAAAGATGCAAATTTTCGTGCATGGTACACATTTAGGGATGACGGCGAAGGGGTGACTTTCTTGTTCCACTCTGGACTGGACACCAGCCAGAAAATAGTCAGGAACAGATAGACCTGAACATTGCGGTTATCCTGGTCCAAATAATCAAGCTGTTATTTTGCGGTAGGTCTTATGTAAGAAGCACTTTTTTCTCTGATTTTATTGTTGTAATGTGACTTAATTAATAGATCATTAAACTGCCAGTACTAGGATCTGCTAATGATGAATGGGATGAGTCCCTGGAAAGACTGCATTGTTTCTGCATCCCAACACTCGAAAGAAAGGGGCGTCAACGCAAACCAACATGCGCATTCATCATTTTTAAAGTATGTTCTGGGACCCCCAAAAGTTCACCATTTCCAGAAGAGTAAGCAGTTCAGATCTCCCCACATGTGCTAAGGGTTCAGTTCTGACCAGAGGAAGGGGGGTATTTCCGTGTGTGTGTGTGTGTGTGTGTGTGTGTGTGTGTGTGTGTGCAGCCGCTTCCCAACAACGCACCCGCTTCCCGACGACCGGTGGTGATTTTGGCTGGGTGAGGTATGTTTGGATTGGCAGCCTACACTGTCTGGACCTGTTTTCCCCACCCGGCCAACCCAACACCCTTTCCCCAGATCCAATTGTAGGGGTGCACTTTCCCTTTCCTAGAATTCCATTTCTCCAACCTACTCTCCAAGAGGCCACTGTCCACCCCAGCTGTCATCAGTATTGACGGAAGCTTTCAAGACAAAAACAGAGTCACACGCTGCGTTACAAAACCCATTTTTTACTCATTTCCCCTTTAATATGTGCATCCTTTGGAGAACTTGAAATTCTAAGGCTGCATCTCTCTGCTGTTCGCCGTGGTCGTGAGCAGATGACGTGCTTCGCTCCATCTGCAGCTACCGAAGAGCAAAGAGCATTCACTGCTGACAGTACCAGCTTGAAGCAATAAGACCCTGGTCTGTAAACAAAATGTCACATTTATGAGCGATGCAAATTTCACTGTATTGCTTTTACGGTGAGGTCCATGCATTAGCAATAATGTTTTTAACGCTGCAAAGAAATGTTTGTTAGACTCGGGATGCTAAACGTTACTTACAGATGCTTTAAATCTCCACTACACGTAGATGGTTGCCACCTTTGCACAATAGAAGAATTGGCTGCTGCCTTTTTACTGCAGGTAAATAAAACCCATACCTGACTATTAAAAGTCAACACCTTGACAGGTTTCACAGGATTCCGGTCTTTACGGAGTATTGATTTTTTTCCCCTTCCTTGAGTTGTAATTTGAGACTGCAGTAACAAGCGCTATTAAACATTTGTAGGCTCTTTATGGGGAACATGTGGCTACACTGGGTTTCTGGTGTATGAGTGGTATAAGGTGGTCCTGAAGCATTCTTGGCAGGGGTTTTGCCACATTGAGGTAAGGGCGTGGTGGGTCAGAGACTGGGCGGGAATCATGAAGAGGACCATGGCGGTAGGAAGTTCTACGTTCAGACCCATCAGTTTATTTAGTAATGTTTTTCTACTATTCCTCCATGTCCGGTACTTTGCTTACTTTAACCCCCATAAATGCACAGTCGGTTTTTGTATGAATAAAGCACAGGTTAATGTAAGTGACTGAAATGTCAGTGTACCATTATTTAGGGAACCATTATTTAATGATAATATTGCACAGGAATTCCTTTCAGTTAGAGTGTCTTGCACTTCCACTCATTTTCCCTGGAGTAGCCAAGACGGTCCTACAGGTCCTACAGCAAACTGTGAGCCGGGACTGGAACCAGACACGGTTAAACACTTCAGTAATAATCTTGAAGCTTGAGTACAGTCACTCTCGTTGAGTTCATGTACAGGGATCTGGGGTTGGTGGGTTTGGCTGGGTTGTTCTGTTCACTGCTCTGGGAGGATATAGCTGGAAAGCTATACCTGCTTGGGGCTTTGCCAGTAACACCCACCAGGAATGAACTGTTGAACATTTACATTCTGCAAAAGACAAAGTTGTAAACTGGGATTAATCGCCTCCATATGTTGATAAAAACTAGTCTGCCTCCACTTTTGCAAAACGGTCTCATCTCCCTCAACACATCCTGCCAGAATCATAAACGTTTGAGGTTATAAAAACAGGCATCCAAGCAAAAAACTAGCAGTCAGAGAAGCCTTTTTTGTGAAGAAAGTGGAAAAAATCCCAGGATAGCCAGTCCACTTTTGCACAATTTAATGTTAGACAGTTGTACACTTCTGTATACATGAACCGCTTCTTGTGCAAATTCTGTATATTTCATGCTTCATAATACACAGGAATTAAATTTTTAAAAAATGACTCAAAACATGAGATTTGTTTAGTGTATTTTGCCGATAATTTGAAACAGCTGGATAGCTGGACAATGAATCTTATAATTTATAAAATACACAGAGTAAACCAGAGAAAGCGGAAACAAAAATTTTCATGGCAAATGGATGGATTACTTACTGCGAACGAGTGTTCATCTAAGGGGAGGCCTGTTTATAAGTAAGAGGTGGACTATAGTCCAGGAAAGGAAAACCAAGTCCACTGGAGATGAGGAGTTGCTGTAAGTACCACCCTCCCCTCTCTTCCCCACTAGACTCTGGCCAGTAAGTTACTGCTCGGCAGGGAGAGAGCAGCAGCATCTGCTGCCCAGCTGCACGATTTCAGACGGCAAAATGACCAACTTATAAAGAAAAGAAAAAACAGAGCGATGGTAACATGAGATAGGTGGCAAAAAAATGGAAGAGGCGAGGGTGGCATCGGGGGGTGGACATTGACCAAGCGGGGCCCACACATGTGCCCCCACACCACTGCCCATCGCTCATGTTGGACACGGCACCACATGAGAAGGCGGGAAGCTGCGTGGTGGGAGAGGTTGTTTTCTCACCACCCCCCTCCTCACTGCTCCACACCTCCCACCTCTGCTTGCTAAAACATGGGGGGCCCTGCATTTCGCACCTGACAGCAATTGCTGGGAAGGTTACTGCTGAGCAAGTGTCAACATTAACAAACACTAAACTTCTTTTGGTCAGGTTAAGCAGCCTGTTCATTGCCAGAGATCTAATTTAGATGAATGGGGGGTTTAATCCCACAGACAGAGCAGGGGAGAGCAGCAGAGAGGTAGGTGTTCTGGTGCTGCTTTGCCCAAAGTGGATCCCACTGCTGTACAGTGTAAACAAAGAAGTGGCTCTACCCTGGAGAAAGAGAGAGAAAGACACAGTGTTTTCGCTGTTTTCCCCTATTTATTTAATTTTTTACTTATCATGTGCAAGTAGGAGCAGCTGCTCTGAGCATGATGGATGAGTCTCAGGCCCGGGCTGACAGGACCTGGGCAGGGAGGTGAAAGGCTCACCTAGGAAAGACAGGTGGCCAATACTGGTACGATAGAGACATCTAGTGGAGTTGCTGCTGAACTGGAGTGTCCCCTCAGGCTGGCTGAGGATGAATAGGCTGCTAGAAGTGGAGATGGCAAGAGGAAAAGAAATGCTCTCCTGGGAAAACGCTCTCATTTCTTTCTTGGGCCCACGAGGCTGATATTCACCCTGCTGTGTCATTCTGTAGGGCCATCCTTTGATAAACCATTTTTCAACACCATTCTTAGCATACCTGCTCTCACCTGTGCAGGGGGGCCGCCTTTGTGATGAAACAGCCCTGTGAAGAGTGGAACAGCAGGTGTTTATGCTCAGCACTTCAGCCAACCCCCTTCACCATGTAAACCCTTAAAAGTGATGTGTGGCTGTCCACAGGTGCCAGTGTGGCACTGGGTAGTCTCATCTATCAGCAGAGGTGGCACCGTGACAATGACACGGAACCGGGCTGTCGACACCACTCACCCACGGTGTGACACTCTGTAAAGGGCCTTCACTGCAGCGAGTCCTGTCTGCCAGAACTGGTCAGATGGACAATTCTGACTCTCATTACAACTACATCTCTTTGTTTCCTATTTTATAACCATATTCTGTTTCCTGAATAAATATATTTTGTTTGTTTTTTTTTTTTTTTTTTTGCTTACTTACTGTTTAGCACTTTTTGTTCTTTGCGCACAAGATTATTCTGTGGCGAAATTCAAAAAATGTTCTTCAAACAAATTTATACCCTGCGATGCAATGTCACCATCCGGCAGCTTTTTTGCTAGTGTTTTCTTACCGAGCTTGAACTTGCAGGGAAATTTGTGTTGAAACACCTCGATAAGTAATAGCAATGTTTACAGAGAAACAAAATGTTCAACAGTTTAATAGCTGGCCTCCTTAATAACGTTCACAGCATTATTGACCAAAAAACCTTGCATGCCAGAACGCCAATTGCTCAACTACTTTTGCCCATCACATACAGAGCATATTTATGAAAATGACACAATTTCTGCTCATGTAATATTGAAATGATAATATCGTGCATTAATAATAAAAACTTACACGCTCGCGTTACATCATTAGCGGGCTGGTTTGTATAAATAAGTCGCAGAATTTGTTCCGACATTGTGTGCGCCCATACGGGCTGCTTGGCTGCATACGCAGCCCTCACCGCTGTAAGGGCTGTGCTTCGAGACACAGTTGAGCAATCGCACTGCTTCTTCCCCCTCTGGCTGAACCCTCGGCCGCCTGTCTGAAAGAGGCAATGTGTTAGCGCTTACAATTAAGAGGGGCGCCTGCAGGGTTTCACATGATTTCTTTAGCAGGACGCTTTCTTGGCGAAAGGCAAACACTTGGGAACCACTGCGGGCCCTGACGCAATGGGCTGGGTGTTCCTTGGGAGGTCGGCCACCTCTTTGCTCCTGAAGGGTGAGGGAGGAATCGATAGCCGCCGGGGGACCGCGTACAGCACCAGCGCGCTGCTGCACTGAGAGCCGCCCGGTCGCTCTACCACACCGCTCGAGCCTGATGGGATATGTAAGCCTCCGGCAGTGCTGTACGGCGCTGACTGGGGACCGTCACACCTGCAGAAAGTGTACAAATCCTCAGCTTCCTTTTTCTAACAGCACTCATTTGTACTTTAAGTGAGACATTCGGTTCATTTCGCATTTCCACCCACCATCCTCGATAGTCACAAACTTAAAAAGCCAAAATTGCTAGAAGAATCCGAAATAGGTCTTGGACGGAAGGATAAAGCTGTATGTACGGATTTATGCATACTTTCTATTATATAAGATACCCAAGTATATAATTTCATCCAGCATGCTTGTATGATTAATACTGTTATAATATTGCACTTTTTTTTAGAGCAATACGGCAAATGGATGCAGCAGACTGACTGTCTACAGAGAAAGGGGCTTCCAGTAAATTCTTCCCAGAAGTGAGGGGTCGAAGCGGAAGATAGCGGCTGGGGGTTCAGACAATGCGAAAGACAACGTCACAAACTTCTAAAGGAATGGAAAACGGAAGCTGGGTTGCAGAGGACGTTGCGGAGTTTATTCAAACGCAGAAGCCTTTGTGTGAGAGATATTTGGAAAGCCCTTACGCTCCAGCTACTGTCAACATTGTGCCTTAATGTTTTTCATTGCAAATTAGCACATTGCAATTCCACTGTGTTTTCCTGCTCCGGGCAAAGTGACTGGAAACACTGTCAGTTGTTTATGCTCTTTTCTCGGTCCTTTCTCTCTCCTTCGCCCTCTTGTTATTTCATCCATAGAAAAAAAATATTCTATTCTTAGATGTTTAATTCTTACCCCCTCACACACATGCGTGCGCACGCACACTCGCACATGCATACACATTCACATACTCACACCAGTAGAGCTCCAGTCTCCATGGCAACTACAGCTCAAAATACTCGCAGTCACTCCAGCCCTCCTACTCACCAAACTGAAAACACCCCTGTCTCCCCCTATCTGACTGTCAGTCAGGCTCCAAAATCCCTCCCAAAATTTGCTACACTAGAGCCAGGCTCACCTGCCACTACCGCCTGCCCTATCCTGCCACTGAAGACCCACAGTACCATTTCCTTGGGATGGTAAAGTGAGGCGTTATGTGGCACTCTGGGGACAAAGTCATGAGGTTTAGTGATGCCCCCTGGTAAGGAGAGCAGGACACCGAAACAGGGACCTGCTGACCACGGCAGTACAGGATACCCGCTGCTATCGTGAAGCTTTCAAACACCTGAAAACAGCAGCAGCTACCTCACATACAGGACAAGACATCCCAGTCCAACAGCCACACGCATTTTCCCCGAAAACGTATACCATCCGAGGGCACCGTGTTGTGTTGATGTCGGGACAAGCTGGCAAGGTTAAATATCCCTCTGGCCATCACTGATACTCCTTAAAAAGCCATCACCGCGCCTTCCAAGCTAACCCCAAGACAGAGGCGTACACACAAATCCGTAAAGGAGTGTAACAAAAACTCCTGCTTTCTATTTTTGCGTTTTAAGTTAGCATGTATTAGAACTTCAAATGTGCACCAAATAAAGCCATCGCCTGATCCCAGACGTGCGATCGTGCAAAGTGACGTGAATGTGGTAAATTAAAGCGTGAAATGAAACACACAGTTCAAGGCAGGAAACAATATGAGAAATATGCAGTGATTTAATTCTCAGATAGAGTATCTCAGTGCCGCTTATCAGATATTCCGCTTCCAATTTTTTTCCTACATGAGCGGTCCGGAGACGTTTTGTGGGTTTCATTAAATAAAGCGAGAGGGAAGGCGTAGACGCAACTACTTTTTCTTTAAAATATAGTCCCGCTTTGCATAATTCCCAAGGTTTTGTATTTTGGGCAAAAGCAGGGGGGAAAAAAAAAACTTTTTTGGAAAACATTTTCAAAGGAGGAAGTCTGAGACAAAGAAGTACACGAGAATGCAAGAGACTTTTCGCGCGTTGTATCGGGGTTTCTTCTGAAAGGCCTGGGCGTTTTGCCAGCTTATTTCTTGGCCACGTTTCGAGATGTTCGGTCCGTCTCATCGGGTTGGATCGTGCCCGTCCGCGACGTGCGTTTTATAATTTCGCAGAAGATTCATCTCCCCTCGAGGCCGCGGAAGCTCCGCCGCGGCGTCCGCCGGTTTCCCCTCCTGCGAACCCGTGCGGCCGACGCTGCTCTTCCGGCCGCCGAAGCTCCGCCAACAAACGACGATGAAGACGAGTGCCTTCGTTTCACATTTGCGCTGAAATCCATTCTGTCACATTAGAGGGAGAAGAAATCAAAGCGCCGCTCAAAGAATGCATCTAATGGCAAGGAACGGCTGTGGCCTCCCTGTCCCCGCGTCCTGTCTCCTAACCCTATCTGGAGCCCAATTACAGCTTTTAATCTATATGTAGATAATGGTGGCCAGAGCATCCCGTCGAAATGTCAGGTGTGAGGGGTTATTAGCTGTGTTTTAATTACTGTCCATCACTCACTGCCAAGGCTGGCCGTCTGATAAATTGAGCCGCTTTGCATAGCACTTAGCGACTGTCGGGCGGCTTAGCTGAAGGGGGCGTAGGTCAGAGGGTCGCGAAAATGCTTGCTCGGTCGCTCGCCGCGATTTCGCGCAATTTGCAGGGATGCAGGGGGGGGCGACGACGTCTGGGTGGTGACGGCGACGGGAAGCAGCCTGGAACCAAATAGATATTGAGTGCCTTTTAAAACAGCGTGACAGAAGAGGTTGGTGGGTTACGGGGCGATCCCTCCTGAGCTGACCTCTCACCTCTCTGGACGGGATCGCGTCCCGCCGCCGGGATGTCGTTATATCAAATCATCGATCGACTCTCCACCTGCTGGGGCATCGATCGTCCTTCGTAGGGAAGAATGTCTGCTGTATTTTAATTCAATTTCATTTTAATTCACGCCCATTTTCTTGGAAAACAAACTGCTTTGATCGGGCCAGCACGTGTTTGCAGTGAAACAAACGTCTATCTTGTAGCGCAGAGGTATCGTTTTAATAATACATTTTAATAAGAACCACAGGAGCAGATATTCAAAAGAAATTTTTCGATGATCGTACAGCCATAACCGTGGCAGGTGTATGGTAATGTATAGTATGTTTCTGTGGCCTTTTTTGTATTTGACTCATAACCTACAAATCCGATCAAGGGGGCTTCTCCTCTTGGCAGCCTCCCCCACCTCTAATGTGCGCCTGTTGTGCCTCCCCCACTTCCCATCACTGAACTCTGTGGTGTGACAGTGCCATGTCGTGATGTACTCGCTGTGTGATAACACGGTGACATTCTTACATACAAGATGGGTAGCGCTACCCCAAACCCCACCTCTGCACCTCCATCAGCCCCCACCCCAACCCCTTCCCTTCCATCTGCATCTTCACAGAGGAGCCCTGCGGTGCACCGATCCTGTCAAATGTGGAACATCAAAGAAGGGGAAGAATCAACTTAAGCGTCAGGGACTGCATCTCTCCGTCCTCAGAGGAGTGAGCGGAAAGCATCCTTGGATCGTGACAGTTCTCAGTTCACGGCCCTGACGCACGTGAAAGCCTGCATTGTGCTTCTTTATTTTATTTTTTTTTTAAATACATCCCTGACCAGCTTCCATCTTCAATCCTGACATCAACACAAGTCTAAGCCATGGGGCCCTGAAGAAGCCAACAAGCAAGAGATTACTGGAGTGAAATTTATGACTCGGGACAGAATATGTCATAAATAAGCGTGAAAAGGCGCTCCTGTTTTTGCAGTTGGAAAACTCTGTCCTGTTTCAACGCTGCACCCTCGTCCTTCCAACGTAAAAACGGCTTTAAAGCATTTAAAAACCGGGCTCCGAAGCAGACTGTTTAGGCAAAAAGGGCTGCCGCTTTATGCAGTGTTAAGATAATCCCTTTAAATTTCTCAAATCCCTTTTTCTCTCATTAAAAAATGACTCCCTAAAACTACTTCTTCATCATAACAAAGCTGACTAAGCTGCACATTTGGCATCTATATTAGCACATTTGAATACCATATTAAAGGAATGCAATCTCCAACTTAAAAGCCACGGGAGTTAAAATTCATCATTAAATTGTGCAGCACATTTAATAGTCTTGCTTTTTTTTTTTTTAGAGAAAACATCCCCTTTAAAAGACTTGGGGCTTTAGAGAGGGCTGAAATGCACAGAATCCTAAAAATGCATTGGGTAAACCCTTTTTCACCATTTCGTGCTTAAGCTGGAGGAAAGCTGTAGGTCAACCTTACCACCACCACCCGTGCATGTTATCGCCACTGTTGATACTTGGCTCTCGTCTGCTGTTCTTCTGAAAAGCGGCTTAAAAATTTTGCATCTGTAACTTCGATGTGAATGTAAAACATCACAGCGAAATGTTGTCCACAAAGGCACACAGGCAGAAAAGTTCTGAGCTGATGTAACGCAATTTTAAATTCACTCAGCTTTAGCCATCAGTTTACCGGAAGTTCAGACCTACCTGCCACATCTCGTGTTTGTAAAAGAAACGGTCATTTTTCTATCTTTGCCCCCGATAGGTTTTTAACGCACGGCTGCAGTTAGCACTCTCAGCAAGTAGTTTTCATGTCAGAAATACTAACTGTATCCCACCCAAAAAAAAGAGTTGTTTGTTTCAGCTTTTATGCTCAAACAGTGTTTTGTGAAGGATAAAATTACGCTGATCTTCAGAGGAATATTTCTGCCATGTCTGCATGGGGGGGGAGTATCAATCTGCCTCCTATCTGATGAAACCCCCTTCTGTTCGCTGTGTGGATGTAAGAGCTCCTAAAATAACCGGCGGCTGTGCGGGGGTGGGGGGGGTGCGTACAATGGGGTAAGCCGGTGTGCAGAGCAGAAGAGCATCCAGTGGATTTGCAGAAACTGATGCATGTAGGCTTCTGTTTTGATCATTTCTATTGTCGGGGATTGAAATGGCTTTGGCTGTGGAACAGAAGGGTAGAAAACGCAGGGTTACGAGGGGCGCTACCATTTTCGAGGAGCTTCCAAATGAATTCCGAAAGGCCTTTTAACAGATGTACGTACAGCTTTCCTCCTTTTGATACCTCTGAATGACAGATGTTTCTCTTGCAACCCAGTTTCACGCCATTGACAAACTCCCTGACTAAAGTGTATCGGAAAGCCACGCCTTGTGCTAACTTTGTGCATGTCTGCAACACACATGAACCCACCTTTGTCCCTGTTCTTCAGACTGACATAAAAGCCACGTACACAGCATGCTGATTTAGAATGTTTATATTTCTCATTTCATGTAGAACTCTCTTTCCTCTTTTTGTGGTGTCTCTGTCATTTGCTGCCATTTGCTACCTCAACTAATGTTCAACTGTCAAAGAGCTAAATAAGAATAATTGTGAATATCACAAATCTGAGAAGCAATCCCAGTATTCTTCTGACTCTCCCTAGCTCTCGAGTGGGTAGCCAGAGTTTGGACCAACTGTCAGTACTAACTGTCTCCTGTTTTAGCAGGTTTACCTCCCAGTTTTTGGAACTATTTGACCAACCCTCTGACGGCAGGGATGCTAGAGGTCAAGTCTTGGAACTTCTTCAGGTCAATATGACCGCAGTTTGAATAGTTTTGAAATTTGTCTGCCATGACAGATGGAATGATGTTGCTCTAATGTCCAATTTCTGTTGTGGGTTGAAGACCTGATTCCTGTCAATTGATCGAATCTACTGGCATGTAGAGACAAAGAGTGGGTCCTCAACCAGCTCATCCATAGGTCTATCCATCAGTGCCCATCACCTGAGGGAACAAAGCAGAAAGTTGAGAGGACACAGTCTGCTTTCACTGTCAATTCCTCAAGCAGACAGACGAGCATTCAAGCAGACCAGCAAAAGGTGCTTGAACCTTGAGGAAAGGTAGTTAATGCAACGAGAAACTCTGTCTCTGTTGTGGTTTAGCAGGCCACTTCCACATGGTCTTTTCACACAGATGGTTTCTGGAACCCCAGATAAGTCTCCCTTGCTGTCTGATGCCCATCCAGCTCTCTTGTGGTGACCAAGTTTATGAAGCTAAGATGTCCACCAGGAACTTCCTTAGATATCAAAGCATCCTGTTCTGGGCTGGGCAAACACAGAAGTCTGATCCCCCTTTGAAATTCAACGTGCATGATGACCAACCCATAGACAGGAACTTTCTTACTTGCAACTGCCCCTGACACACAAAGTGCATTACTGTTTTACCTCTCGTAGTCTCAGTGTGGCTGTGTACATTCATTCAGCTGGGCAAGAGCCACGTGGACTTCTAGGTTGGGAACCTTCCTCAACACACACACACAAAGGTGTGTCACACACTAGGAAAGCACACTCTGTGAAAATATGTTTAGTTGGCACACATTTACTGCCCTTCCCCCCAGTGTAGTCTTTACATCATCTGAGTTCTTTCCTGTCTGACCTCATTTTCAAACCACACGGTAGAACCACATTGATTCTTCGTCCTAGAAACACCAACAGTTGTCCTGGCGTATCCAATTAAAATAGATTAAAATATTTTCAAAGAGGATGAATGGGAATTGGATCCTCTGTAGTCAAACCTGACCTGCACATGGATTTTCAGGAAAAATTACATGTGGATCAAAGAAAGAGGTTCTGTAAGAAATTACTCAAAAAAACTCCTTAGTGTAAAATTGCTGACAGGGCACACAAATGGTGCTGGGCATTAGGGCAGCCAGAAGAAGGGGTGATTTAGTGAAGTCTCTGCAAATAAGTGTGCTGTCTTGGAATAAAATTATTCCCGTTCTACCGAAGGAGGGCGGCTTAAACAGGGAGAGGAAGCAGGAGTGAGGGAAAGAGTGAGAAAAGCCTTCAACCGGAGATTTCCTGGAAGAAATTGAACAGATTAGACTTAGTTTAGTTTAGAATTCTCAGTTTTACAAAACACAGCGCATGACATCATGTTTTCTGTTTGCGTAGGAAGCATAAAGGACAGATTTTCACCCAAACTTTCATTTCACATGCATGCACTATTCTGTTTATAAAGCTCGATTTTTCCTGAAATCAGTGTGAAAGAGCACTTCACTCAGCAGTAAAGCAGCCTCAAATCCCTCTGGGATCTGCAACCACAACCGCAAGGCCAACAGTTCTCTGTTCCAACTTTCACTCGACACAAATTACATCATTGGCGTGGCTGAGATGATGCACCCAGTTTTATACGGTGCATAAAATCTCTAATAAAGAAATATTCAGTCCAAAAAAGTCCAACAAAACACTCTGGAAACTCTTGTGCTCGGACACACATCATTTTCAGGAAAAGGCCCACCATTCCAATGTACACAAAATATAAATATATGCAATAAATGTAGGTGTGGAAAGGGGTTATGAATGGTTATGTTACCTTGTACTTGGGCAGAAGGAAAAACTATATCCACTAATAGACCAGAATCAGCAGAGGAGCTACAGTCTTGCTGTGGATTAGTACTGACCCCCGGAGATCCAAAATCCAGGCAAACTCACCTGTAGAAATCGACCCCATCTGGAACGTGTCTTTTCAAAGCAAAGACTAGGATTTCGCTGTCTTTTTAAACAGAGGCTCTGTGAAGGATAGAGGGGTATTAGAACCTGTGTCCAACAGCCTGTGCTTTGCTCCAGGTATCACTGCTCAGGGCTTCACAGCAGGTCTTTGAGTGCCGCTTGACTTTTATGCAGCAGCTGGGACCCGACATAAAATTTGTTGTTTATAAAGTCAAAACTTATAGTTTTAGGTAAGCGCCGTTATTTCCAATATAGCAACAAAGAGCATAATCTGGATGGCATATTTGTCATTAGTATATTGCTATTTTGACAAGAAGATTAATAAATTCACCTGTTGCAGTCCAGGACCCCCCCCCCTCCATTTTTAAGCAACATTTGTTCAGTCTTAACTGTTCATTAACTATGCAAAATGAAAATTATTGACCATTAACCTAGCAAGTAATCATGGCAATGGCCATACTCAGTGTTCAGGAGGAAAGTTCATCCTAAGAAATGTGCAAACAGAAAAGGAGGGGATGAAGGGAGGGAAATAGACTGAAAGAATGACTGAGAGGCAGCCACCAGCTGTGAGAATAGAAAGGCAAGGCATCTACTAGCTGACTTAAAATAATACTTTTTTCAGGAACAGAAATCCCTTCCAAACTGTTCAACTTGATCAAGTGACAAAAAGCTTGAACACCAACAAGGAAAAGGTGCACAGACATGGGGTAGTGACAACTTCACTGAGCTGGTATCGGTAAAAGTTGAAAAGACAAAAGAAAAAAAAAACACGTAGAATTCTTTTGAGAGACAGTGTCAACACGAGTGACTTTGTGATTTCCCTTTTTATTTTCAGTTGCTTGAGATTTTTGCTGTGTATTCAAGCATTTGAACTCATGCAAGACATAAAGAACTTCGTGTTCATTTCAAGTCTACACCGCTAGATGGAGCTACTTGCTTTCTGTTTTCAAAAGTTTAAAACTATAAATACTTATTTGCAAACTCTAGATATAAAAAAAAAACAATACGAATCTTTTCTATGTTTGCTTTGTTTAATATCTTAGTATAATGTGTGTTTATATTACAAGGTACTGTATATTCTTGGTAATGTTTCAAAATGTTTCTATGATATATACTGTTGTTTGTATTGTATTTTATATTGCCGTTAACATAAATGTATACATATAACTATACAAATAATTTAAAATATTATAAATTTATACGTTTATTAATAAATAATACCATAAAAAATATTTCAAAACAATATTGCAGTATTGCGCTTCATGGTGGAAAGCCCTGACGGAAACGCGTTGTTAATTTTGGCCTTAGGCGGACCCCGTAGGTAACAAGGACGTTAAGACGCAGGCTTTACTTCCTCCTTTCCTCTAAGAGTTGACAGAAAACAGCAGAATTGTTGAGCACCTCTTGTAGTTTTAGAACAATTCGTCTCTTTCACGAAGATGCCACACAGCTCGGGTGGTGGGAATGTCATAAGTGCTCCACCGATGGATACGGTCACTTCGCCCCCTGTTGGTGTGTACAAGTCGGCGGGTCTGGGCCAAATTACCGATCACTTGTTTCTCGGCAACAGCAAAGCGGCGAGCGATGGCGCCGTCGTAGCGGCCCTGAGCATCACCTGCATTATTAACGCCACCCAGAAGGCAACGGAGGCCTCCCTGCCCGGCGTCGAGTACATGCAGGTGCCCGTGGCCGACTGCCCGGAGGCGCCGCTGAGCGCGCACTTCGACGCCGTGGCGGAACGGATCCACACGGTGGCGTCGCGATCCGGCCGCACTTTATTGCACTGCAACGCCGGCGTCAGCCGCTCAGGGGCGCTGTGCCTCGCCTACCTGGTCAGGTACGAAGGAATGACGCTAGCGGAGGCGCACAGTTGGGCCAGAGCCCGGCGGCCCATGGTGAGGCCCAACCCCGGCTTTTGGAGGCAGCTCATCGAATACGAACGAGCGGTCTGTGGAAGAGCCACGGTGCAGATGATCCAGTCCCCTGTGGGTGAGGTTCCAGATGTGTATGAGCAAGAAACCAAAGACCTGATACCCTGCTGAACATGTTGACCCCAACTGGCTTCCAGATAGCACACCCATCCCGGTCTGTGATGGATGTCCCGGGTTATTTGGAACACAGATATCATTAATAGGATCAAATCCCTAAGGTGTCCTATGTATCTGTGCCTCTGAGACAGCGATGCTTAGTGAAAGCTGTCGTGCTGTGGCAGAATGTCATGGGGAAATAATTTTTGAGTGTAGTTTCAATAACACAAGTAAGTAAACGTGATACTAATATTATAACTGGTTGTCCCTTTGTGAGTCACTAAGGAATCATTTGAAAAACCAATCGGTACAATAAACCCCTTCTATCCTGGTTGTCCAAACATTTTCAAGATCAACTTATGGGCACAGCAGGTCAGAAGTCTTTATCTGGAGCTGCTGTATTTTTCTTTGCGTGTTTTATTTCAATCACATAGTACACATCGCTTACAACAGAGTGGCTATTCTGGTTTTTACAGTTCATTCCTTAAGTTCAAGTTAAGCTAAGGTTCAACAGAAGCATCCTTTCTTGGTCTTAAACCATCACCATTCAGTCCTGGGTTCTTATTTACTAAACTACCTGGTACTGAATTGACAGAAGGTGGCAATCTCATATCAGCCCAAAGCAACTGATAAACTGTCGATATAATTAAATTTGCAACGATAAACCTTGATAACCTGATTTGATAAATTGTTTATATGTTCGGATCAAAGGCACTTGAATATATGCAAGTGAAAATAACATCCATTTATTATCCTTAACCATCCTGGTTAGGGTTTCTGTGGTCCTGAGCTTATCAGAATTTTGGAGCGCTAGCCTATAAAACTACAGCCAGTCTATCTCAGGGTGGCCACTTATGCACAGGCTAGGGGCAAGTTAGAGTGACCAGCTACTGTGAAACATGTTTTTGGACTGTGGGAGAAAACCCACACAGGCACCAGTAGAAAACACAAATGGTGGTCGGTCCAAACACAATGAACTGGATTCAAACTTACACCTCAACAACCCAGCCGCTATGAACCAACAGCAGTCCTCACCGAGCCTCTATTTTGCAGTCTGCAACTTAAAGTGTTAACTGTAACTAGGAATATCCTTGAAAAAATTTGTTGTTAGCATAATAAATTGTTTCTACTATCACTACCAATTATGTTTGATTTTTGGAAATGCAAGCACTTTTTTGACTAATTCTGGTTATTTAATCTACTTTATTAGGCTGATATGTAGGCCAAAATTATTGTTAATATGAATTATTGTGCTGACATGTACAGTGTCCTCTGGTCGAACAACAGCCTTTGCACAAAGTCTTCACATGTTCCTTTCTTCGCCATCATCCAGCACCAACCACTTGTAAATAAATTCTTCTACTTAAATTCACCTGTAAATAAACTTCTGTGCTTGAGCCCAGTCACCATGTGATCAGAACAGTAATGACCACAGCCACCCACACACACACAGTATATTGATGATATTATGCACTATAGTGGGTGAAATACCGACAACCCTTGCAATCACTTTTGGAGGAACATTTAAACTGCTGCATTATTAGCTGACACATTTTTTGGAAAATCTCGACCCATCCTTGCTCATAAAGGACTCACCCTTTCCTGGATGCTCCTTTCATATTCAAGCTTGATCACTGTTTCAGGTGTTTTTTGAACATACCACAATGTTTCTGGTCTTAAAGTGCCCTGTCCCAGCTATTCTGAAATCACTGCTTTGTTCAGATTAGCCATTCTTATTTTTAGCATTCTAAAAAAATCATAAGCATTATGAAGCAGTGGCTGCTGTTGTGGGTTGTTTTTCTCTTGTCAAAAAAGCAAATATTTGATCAAGTTTTATGCCTTCTAAAAGAATATCATATTCTAATGTTCACATATTACAATCTGTGATTGTAATATGTGAACATTAGAATATGAACAGAAAAAAGAGGAAGTCACTGTTACCACAGTAAGGTAAACAAACCCATCACTGCTGTGACAATGTGGAAATACCCAAGTATGAGCAGAAAATAAGAAGGGACGCTGGCTCGAAAATATCCTTTTCATAGTACAGATGTCAGGTGTGGGAAAAGAACTCCAAGAAGAACTTTTTTTAACAATATTAAATCTTTGTTATGATTATATAACATTTTGTTTATGTACCACAAGCGGGGTAAAATCTGCATGTGGATTCCAGTGGTGCCTGTATTGCAGGAAATCACAGGGAATTACTGAAATGTTTAGAAGTTTCCAGTAGACAGACAGACGGACAGATAGATAGATATAGACTATTAGTAAAGTCATTTTGTTTCATTGTATCAACATTATACCCACTACAAACTAAAACTACTGAAATGATTATGTTTGAACTTTGATCTTAGTGTTTTCATTGTTAGTTTTTGGACTTGGATCTTCACCAACTTTCTTGGCCATGAGTGAGTTTTTAAAAATACAATACTGTGAAGTTCTTAATAAGAGTTACATTGTTTGTTTGCATAACAATAACATAAAATTCTGTAGTTTCATATAATACAACATTAAATAATAATGTGGTAGTATTTTCCCTTACTGTTTTTATGTTCTTGTCTTCATGATACCAGATTTAATTGAACAAAAATTTATTAGCAGGCAAGTTTAATTTGGTTTTCCCCTTTTTGACAATGTATTTTTTGTCATTAATTCTTTACAAATGGCAGCAGTATTAGCAATGGACACATGTATTAGGAACTTACAGTTAATGGGTAGTGTAGCAGTCAGAGCTGTTGCTTTATGTTCAAAAGTCCCAGGTTCAAATTCCCTTTCCTGGAGTATGGTACTTACCCTGCATTGCTGCAATAAAAGAAAAATTCCTCAGCTATAAAAAGTGGTAAAAAATAACAACAACATTTGTTTCTACAGCACATTTTCATACAGGATGCTGTAGCTCAAAGTGCTTTACAAGGTGAAAAAGAGACAACAATAATGAAGGGAAACTCAGACAATAAAAGTGTGTTTACAGATGAAAAGTAGGGTCGAATGGCCGGGAGGACAGAAAACACAAAAAAACCTCCAGGTAGACAGAAGAAAAAAAACAAAATCTACAGGGGTTCCAAGGCCAAAGGACCACCCAGCCCCCACTGGGCATTCTATCTAACAGAGAGATTTCTAAAACTGTCTCTTCTGGATTGTTCTGCCGTACACAATGAAGATGGGTGCCATGGAGAGCTGGGACATCTGCCTTCGTACCATCGATTGAGGGGCTTCTTGGTGCTTAGATTGGGTGGTGGTGGCATAGAACGCCACCACAGAAGAACCGGAAAAGGAGACAGCAGAGTAGTAAAAATTAGCATGGGTCCCTGAACAAATCTGACAGTAACCAGTCCATGCGGTCTAATTAGGCAAGCATTACAAATGTGGTTGCAAGAAGGCTATATTAAAAAAAATGTAAATAATGCAATAGTAAGTTTCTTTTGAAAAAGTGTGGTATGACCAATTTTTAAAAAAGATTTGAAAAAAAATTTCATAGTGAACTATCAGTAGTTCATATGGACATCATATGGCAAACTTAGAGCCTTATATGATTATGAAAATGTTACTGTGAGTACTGAATCATCCAGAAATGTCCAAGGTGTGGTTTGTGCTTACTGTAACGTTAATGTTAAAACCTTTACTTTTATAGTTTTTTGATTTACAGTTGATTTAAAATGACCGTATATAATCCATTCCTTCCCGCTGACCATATTTCAGTTCAAGTCTTTACAGTTTATTATTTGTCATTTTTATTTTGTATTAGTATTGAGTCGGCTGCAATTATTTCCTGAGGGAACATGAAAAAGGAAACTGAGAAAATGAGGAAATGGATTTAGATGTTTTCTGTATTTTTATGCCATTGTGTCTCTAGATTCCATCTGTAGCACCATGCAAAAAAGTCATCAAGTTGTGCTGTGTCCTCCCTAGTCAGTAGCGTGCAGGAGGTCTCAAAGGTTGACACCTGAGCTTCATGGGCTCACAAAGTCACTCTATGGACCCTCAGAGAAGATGCACCTTCCATGCTGGCCCTGAAGTCATATAGTCTAATCCCTGGAGGTATGATGACTTTTAGAGGTCAGTCAAGTCTGTGGTTTCTGGCTCGTGGCCACATCACTCAGACTGTGTCCACAGAGTGCCAGGTAGTTTCTCTCAGCTGTTTTTAGTAAACTGACCGAATGCAAGCATTTTTTTATGTAATGAATCCATTCCATTCCTATATCCTAATATGACACATGTATTAGGAACTCAAGATCAAGCATTACATTCTGTCCATCCTATCTCCCATAGTCCAGATTACTCCTTACACTTTTCTCTTTCATACTCCTGTGGTATCTAAGGTTCAGAGCTGTCTTGCATAAATAAAGCAGAACACAACAGACCTTGAATAAGGGGTTTTAAGGATGTTATATTTTTAGTTCCAGCCATTTTAAAGTAGGCTTAACATTAACGTTGCATCAAGATAATGAAACACACAAATAATTAATTGGCATCCTATCCACAGTGTACCCTGCCCTGTGCCTGATGTTGCCAGGACAGAATAATATTGAGACCCGGCATTGGATGAGGATTTGATAAAAATCTGAATAACTAAATAAAATACATAAAAGCACATTTTAATCCATTATCGCTTTATTTATTTGCTTTTAACAGAACCTACATCTGAATGAATCAGTGAATTAGCTTTATTATGTTATAGGGATTTGATTTACTCTTTACTCTTGGGATTCTGAGTTTAACTCTCATTGCCTTGCTTATTCATTCATTTCAAATAATTCCAGCATTATTCTTAGCACTGGTAATTAAAGCATTTAATAAAGTTTTTTTTTTTTTTTTTTTTTAAGTTCAAGAGCATGCTCGCTCTTTTTGCTTTATATTCCAAAAGATAAAATATGGGAACATATTTAACAAGTTCAGTTGTTTTTGGATTGCATGATTAATTCAATGTAAAGTCAGAGTTAATGTGAGTTAGGTGAACAAAAATTTTGCACACAAAGGTTGTACACATGAACCAATATTGAGAAACACCGCTGTAATAAAATATCCAGCTGCATAAATGGATTTTTAGAAATGTAAAATACTTTAGAATAAAATTGTTGGCCGCTCATCATATTTTTATTGCCTGAGTCCATGCTTTCTGTTTCCCCCACCTTGTGATTTATCGAAAAGAAAAGAAATAGGTCTGCTAATAACACCTGCTTTTGTGAAACATTTCTTCAGGTTTAAGCTCACACATTACTTCCTGGTTTTAGTGACAAGGTTATGGCGTGGAAAGGCTTAGCGAAAAAGTCAGGTGATTTAGTTGTGGCCACATTCAAACATTCCCAGGTGCCTTGAGCGCACTTTTCCTGGAGTTTCCACAAATAAAAATTCGCTGTGGTTTTATGACACCTGCTCTTAGCATCTCTCCTCCTCTTCTGCTCTCACCTTACCTGTACAGTATGATGTCTAATAGGATGATTAATTCACCTGATAAAGGAGGCCAGGGGACTCCTCTCTGTGAACTCAAACAGCTCAACAGAACCTGTTTAAACATATACTGTACATACGGAAGACAGATAAGCTAATCTTTTGATTAATTGTGCATACTCGTAATGTGCCATCACAGATGGGAACTAAAGACAGTTTCTGTGTAGAACAGGTATAGTTTACCTGTGGGCTGTGCCTTCCCAGAGAAAGAGTAAAGGGGACACAATGAGGTGGGATACTGTAAAGTGAGTTTTTCTGTGTAATAATGAAATTATTTAAAACCCTTTACCAAGTTACCGCCAGATATAAGGCTGGTTTTTTGCGCTTGTGAGTAACAAGGGCCAAGCGCTGGGGAATTTTCAAGGTTCACATGGTAATGAAGATATAAATCTCTGAATTTGCCACATTCCACCTTACTAACCGAAACACAATACGCTCATAAGTAGGAGGATACCTGTACATAAAATGTGAACCTAATAACCTGGTCTATCCTGATGACAGCTTAACAAAAGCTTTAAGGAGATCTGTACAGACAGCTTACCTTATACTGCCAAAACCAGACTTGACTAAAAGATGGGTGTGTATAATCTAAGTGTGCCAGCTTCCATGCACTGGGTACAGAATTTGTGAATTTTATCCGCAAGGAAAATTTTTCACTTGCCTGGACAGCTGTGCCTTAATTCCCTGGCAGCTGTTATCCACCTTAACTTTTGCACAAAAACAGATGAGGTTCCAGAAGATGTTGCACTTTCATAGTGCTTTCACAATGGTGAATCTTCATTATATATACAGTATTATTGATGCTCAAAATTTGTATAATTTTATTTTACCAGTATGACAGCAAGGAGTTTGGGGGTTAAAAAAATCTAATGTGAAAATGGTGGGATCATGGCAAGGAGAACCCTCTCGAAGTGCCTAAGTGCTTTTGACAAACTTCTACAGGAAATAAAGGTACCAATAAGAATAAAATGAAAACAATAACTGAAAAATGAAACGATAACTGTCTCCTTCCTTTTGGCCTATCATGCTGCTCCTGCAGATTCCAGATTGTGTGACAGTTAAATGGATCCAAGGTGCTGTGGAACTGCAGGGACTGAAGAAAGTTTAAAAATACATATTTTCAGTAGTTCCTGTAGATTGTCTTGTTTTTTCTTCACTTTGCTGAAGGAGAAAATGTTTTCTCAGTGGAGGAAGGACAAGATGGGTAAACCTGCTGTACTGCCAGAGGGTTTAGAAGCCCTTGACGTTGAGGTACGTCACAGTGTCTGGTCTCTAGGTAGGACCCCCAACTTTATTTCCCATCTGGCCCTGACCTGACCCTACATGCAAAACTACATTCAGTACTTTCTCACTCAAAAAGCCATTTCTGTTCTTCTTTTGTTTGTTTTCTATTTGTCATCCTTAGGGAAACACACAAGTATGCAATATGCCATTTGCAGAAACCACACTAGTTTCATACAGATGCGAAAGGGAAATGAGGATAACATATAGTGAATAGTGAATGAATGTAACATTTTTGAGTACCTCAGCATATTAATTATTATATTTGTAATAAATTGATATAATTATTATAACTATTATTATAATATTATCATCATAAATATTATTGCCAGCGCCATCAAAGTTAGCCGTTCCTAAAAGTTCAACTAAATGTACAAGTTTTACTCATATTTCAGCACTTCTTTCTTTTCTGCAATTGATGCTAGTCCTTTGCCCAATTTGGTAGTCACACATTTGACCCAATGCTACAATCTTTGTTCTGTTTTTCTGCCCTTCCTGTGTGTCCCTCTCATGGTGGCTAAGACAGAGTCGTATACAATTATTTACCATAATGCTGTTTGTCAAGTACAAATAAAGATTGGAACAAGTTTTTGTAAGGAAGTGTTATTAAGTGACTCACGTCATTTGTAGACTTTGCCGATAAATTTGGAAACACCAGCACTGCAGACAGTCTTATTCTTACTTGGCACAATTCTTACAACAGAGTGCATTTTGCACAGCTCACCGAGACACTTTGCTTAACTTTTAGACAGTGCCGGAAGTACAGTGAATACTGAGTAGCGGCCCACTTCAAGCTATGCTTTTAGACATTTTGCAGTGTGAAAACTGCAGGCTACTAACAGAAACCTTAGAACAGATAAAGTGAGACTTGTTGCGTTGCCTGTTGGGATCCTTCACCGTCTGACACACTATGGTTACAGCTATATGTAATGTCTTTTTTGAAGGCTTTATTTACAGTGTGAATGCGTGATCAGATTACCATTGTACCTTCCTTTAAAGCAAAAGATTAGGTGTCTGTGGCTGGCTGCAACATAACAGGATTTAATAGGCATGTTGACTTATGACTCATTTTCACATGGTTTACTTTTTGTTTCCTCCAGGGCAACCCTGAGATGGGAATATTGTAAGATTTATTTTTGTAAGCACAAGCATTTAATCTGCCAGCTTACCTGCTGTAGTAATAGTGCTTAGTCAACTTTCATGTCTTATCTACCTTTTTCATTATAAAATGTAGGTTACATCAAAGGAGGAGGTAATTTTACTTTTCAAGAGCCCAATTTGTGAAAGATTCCTCTTTCATAACTTCCAGCAAAATAAAGGAAATACTGGAAGCACTTTCACCTGTGAGCGCATTTCCGTAGGTGCATTCTACCCAGGGATCTGAAGTTCATCGACATTTGGAGGACCTGAAGACTTGAACTCAGACCCTGATGGTCACTGATACATTACTGATTTTTTTAATAAGCTCGGAGAAGGAATTATACACAAGAAATATTATGAAAAGATGTGCTCGACTCAAAATGAAATAATCTTTGGTGCTGAAATCCTCAAAGAATATTGGGAAAGATAGAAGAGATGGGTGAGCACACACAAGCTTAAGGAAACAAAATACCGTGTTTTAACTGTTACTGTGCTGACGCATTTCGGAAAGACGTATATCAGTGTTCCAGATCAAAAGTGATTCAGTGAGTATTTGCACTCAAATAAAGCACCTTCAACATAGCTGTGTTAACCATTCCCTTAGTTTGGTTGTTCATTCACCTTAAGAATGATTGAGAGAAAATCCTGAAATAAATTGACATTCTTTTTTATGTAACTAAACAAGAAAAAAAATCAAATGCAGAGTTTCTGCAGTCCTGTGTTATCCAACCTTTTTGATCTTACATACAAAAACAGAACAAATGTTAAGCATTGGTTTAGTTCAGGCATTAAGAAAGAGCAGCGGTTTGTGTCACACCTGTTAAAATATGCTCAGTATAAAAGCTGCACTTAGAGTCATTATTTTAGACCTGGACTTTGGACCCCTGGTTCTATTTCTGCATTTTTATTGTTTGAGTGCTTAGCCCTACCCAGCCTTTTTTCTAGCAGTAACCAGAAAAAATGTAAGTCATTGAGAAACATAAATGTCTGGGTAGCTACACCAGAAATTCTTGGAATACTGATCTGATAAAACAGCACATCCTCAGTATTTATTATTATTATTATTATTATTATTATTATAACCTTTTTGTGGCTGACAACATGTTAGAATGACAATTATAGAATGTAGTAATGATGTTCAAGGAACTACAAGATTTCTTGGGTATTCATATGACTACAAATACTGGCCCACAAGCCCCTAAGGTAATCTATGATAAAAATAAAATCTAATTAATTAAAAACTGTGATTTCAGACATTATGGATACATTTTATTATCATAGTTCTGAGGAACTCAATTGTTTGTCATTTATAAAAATTCATATTGATACAAGCACTTGTTTTCTGTAAGAAGCAAAAAATTTGTCTTAAAATTATGAACCTTCGGCTTCCTGTTTGGCTTACTGTTTTAATTCAGCTGTTGTGCGCATTGTGACTCCTTGACTCGAAGTTATTAAGTCCTGGCTTTTTTTGCATAATAAGTGTAATTTCTTTTTAAAAGTAACTTATCTAAAAAAAGAACTCTTCATTACTACACTTTTAAAGCGGTACAACAAACACTGTTTTCCTAGGCTATTTTTCACCATTCTTTATCAAATATGCACAATTCCTGCTGTATCATTTAAACACCGAGAATGCCCAGTCCAGAGCAAAAGAATTGAACTGGGTACCTTTAAACCAAGCTTGTTGTATGACACAGCCCAAAGACACATGTTTTAGGTGAAAGGTGTCCAGGATGTAACCTTCCTCACATCTTTATTCTTTCAGGGTAGTTTACAGACCACCATGACATGATGTGCTTCTACTGTTGTATTTCTAATGCTGATATTTACTGTAAAATGCATTACAGTTGTAGTTCATATACATTTCTCCTTTTGCCTATTTTAAAGTACTCCCTAAACTTACTTGTAAATGCACTATATGTAATAAATAATATTCCGGTAGCAGCATGGTGCCATAGCAACTAATGCTGCTGCCTTACAGGGTCTAGGCTGTTTGGGTATAAGTTAGAATCCCACTCAGTTGGTGTAGAGTTTGTACATAGTCTTTGTTTTTGTGTGGGTTTCCTCCAAGTGCTCTGTTTTCTTTCCACAGTCCCAAGGCATGCCTGTCAGGTTAAACTGCAGGAAGTGTGTGAATAAGTGTGTGTGTCTCTACCCCGGATTGGACTGATTTCCCATCCAGAGTCCACCCTCCTCAGCCTCACACCTGGTGCTACATGGACTTCAGACTGCTGCAGCACTAACTTGGACAAAGCGGTTATTTTAAAGTGAGTGACTGACTATTATTACTGTTATTATAACACTGCCTAGTGAGGCAATTCTCATAATTACTGTAATCGCTGATGACAGTTGTCACCCCTCTCTGCTGAGCTGTTCAGAAAGTATTTGCTATTAATAAATAGTAAATCACATTAGATAAAGTCAAACCTAATGATATGGCCTTTGAGAAGAATCTTATGCTATGTTTTGTCACTTCTCATATTCATGATTGGTAAAGCCTTCCTTTACCTTTTCTGCTTTTAGCACTTTAAAATGTATTGCTGTAATTCTTATTAATATGAGTCCTTGAAGGAGCTTGACAGAGGAGTCCTTTGAAGTGCAGTTGTTGGTGTAGATGGAGAAGAGCAGTGAGGAGAAGGAGAGCACACATTTCTGGGGAGCACCAATGTTGACTGTACAGGAGGTGGACATGAGATTCCCCAGTCTCACCTGCTGCTTTCAGTTTGTCAGGAAATTGCTGATCCATTGATATGTGGAGGCAGACATAATGGGCTTGGCATGCTTACATTGGAGGAGTTCTGCGATGACGCTGTTGAAATCCATTGATAGGATCTTTGAGTAAATTCCTGAATTATCCAAGTGCTGCAGGATGCAGTGGAGACCCAATGTTGACTGCGTCATCCACTGACCTATTTGTTCAACAGGCGGACTGAAAGGATCCAGTAGGGGGCCTGTAGTGTCCTTTAGGTGGGCCAGCATCAGCCTTTCAAAGGTCTTCATGACCACAGACAGAGCTATAGGCCTATAGTCATTTAATCCTGTTATAAAAGTTTTTTATTGGATTGGGAATTGGTATGATTATGATATTAATATAAACATATTAATATTGGGGATAACAAGTAACAAGATGTCCTAACCATGCTTGCAGCATGTGGGGATCAAGCCTGCAACTTTCTTTCTCATAAAACTGTGCCCTTAACTGAAATGCTAGGTAACCTGTGGCCTCATCACACCTTAACTTGTGTGAATGTCATATAGAATTTAAATTTGTAGCAAGTCATGTGTATTCTACCTTAGTGACCTAGAGCTATTCTGTGATCCTCCTACAAGCTGGACCAGGACAAGACGTTAAGGACTGGATCCATCTGAATGTGAATCTAAAGTTACAAATAAGTGTGTGAGAAAAAACATTACAGATCCTTATGTTGAATAGTACTGAACTGATTGTACTTTCGTTTATTGTAGATTCTAAAGCATTGACCAAAATGTAGGAGCAATATTCTAACATATTTTTCATGTTAAAATCATTTAAATACACTATTAAACTTCACTGGCATTTTGTTTTAAGTATTGTAGCAGCTCCATTATGCTTTACTGTATGTGTAAGGTTAATGTGTTCAACCATTGTGGGGAGGTACAGGTGTGACATTGACCCTGTTGCTCTGCAACGTAGCCTCAGGCACAGAAAATTTAAAAGCCCAGCTCAAGCTCAAGATCAGCAAAATTTTTCATCATTTCATTGTTTCTAGAAAGCTGAAGAGCAGCTACACCATTTTTTTTTTGTTTTGCATGGTTTAATCTTATATTAATCTTAATGGATGGATGATGATATAATGTATTGTGTTTTAAAGTCCTTAATAGTGGAATTTGTGTATTTGTGTCATCGTGGATGTACAGATGTATATTTGGTGGGTAAAGTGTTTGAAGCTGACAGATAAATATTTCAGTTTTGTGGAGAATGTGAAAGTTTTTCGATATTAGAGGATTATGTATGTTTTGCTTGGATTTATAGAGTTTTTAGAGAAAACAGTCTCTGTGCATTGTGTTTCTGGAGATTAATGTGAGAACCGTGTATTTTCTTAACTTTGAATGTCAATGGTAATAGCTCATTTTATAAAAGATTTGTGAAAGTATTTAATAATTGAGCTTTCAAACTGTTAGGGGAATCATGGACTCTGGGAATGGGATTTTTTTTTGTGAAAGTGTTGCAAGTTTTTGCAAACACATTTTGGGGAATGGTTCTGTACGAGAAAATGGATATGAAAGTGGAGTGATATTTTATTGAAGATGCTTAACAATGGGAGCTGGAAAATAATTCCTTATTTCTGCAGGACGTGTTCTGTGCACATTTGTGGCCCTATATCGGGGTCCTGGTATTAAGATGCAGAAGCATCATTGCTGATAAAATCCATCAGAGCTGCTCTGCGGTTCTTGCTGAGTACTTCCGTGCGGTGACCCGAGTTGCCCTCCGCATAGAGGAAATTCCCCGGTGAATCCGGGTTTGGGTGCGGGCGACGGGCTGCTGCGGGGCGGGGCCGGACGGGACGGGACGGGGCGGGCCCGCGCGGCGCGCCCCCGGTGGTGACGGCGGGAGGGGGCACTTTTATCACCGGAGTTGTGCGGTGTTGAACGCAGTCGTTTCGCGTCTTTGGAGAGCTGGGCTACAGGAATAGACGTGAAACCTAATCGTTATTTCTTTCTTCTTCGGCGAAAATAGGGAAATCGACAAGCTTTACAAATTTTACACAAAAACAAACTCCGCTTCTTTGAATAACACGGAATTTTAATTAAAAAGTGAAATGGAAGGGTTGCAGTCAAACAATACCGAGCAAAACATGACTTTGCCTTTCGAAGACTGGACAAACGTAAGTCATATATTAACCTCTTATTTTTACTCTCTTTCATGTGACGCTCGATTAATTCTGACTAAATGGCTGAGCGTGAAGAAATGAGAATTCACGTTGCCTTGACTTTTCAACCCGACATTTAGAAACTGCTGAACGATGTGTCTTTATTGTATTAGTTTATCACTTAGTGTCGGCTAAAAAGCACAATATGATGTTCCCAGCACCGCGCAGTGGTTGAGCGTTCACTCTGACGTGTGCAGTGCTTTACAGTCTGCAGGAATGATTTCGCTCGAATGTACAGTTTGCGGTTTAAATTGAACCGATCCGATAAAAAATATGAAGGGAGCGCTTTCATAAGATGTCCATTTATTCACTGATCTTTCTCGTGGCAAGGTGTACGTGGCGGTTCGATGGATCCAGCTGATCATGGCTATTCTCAGGTAAACACGTCTGACGTGACTGAGGAGAAACGCACACAAACACACACGACGTTAAGTTCTGGAGCTGGTTAACACACACGTTTCCCTGTCTTTGCAGCACCTTGGGCTCGGGCTCCATCATTTTTTACGTCGCCTTTCAGAACCTGATGAGAACTTATGAGGTAAAAAGCAGCGCTCGGGTTGAACGTCTTCACGTTTGGCGCCGTTGACCCTGTGTTCGTCCTCGCGCTCCGACTGAGATGTGACTGAAGTCGACGTCTTATTCATGCATTAATAATGGACGCCTGCAGCAAATTTTAGCACAATGTATTTCTGCAGCAAAATCTGTACAGCGGGCAACTGTGTACCCATTTTTACAGTAATAATGTGGAGTTAAGCACATTGATTTAGGCCGCTACATGATGAGTGGGATTTGAACCAGGAACCTTCAGCATGAAAGGGGACAGCCCTCCATGCCACAGTAGCCTGGGCTTACGGTTGTCCCACGTTGTTATGCATGTAGCTCTTAGCTGTTGATGTCTGCGCGCAGGTTCGACCCCTCTTCTTCCTCAGCGTGACGGACCTCCTGTTGAGTTTGAGCTGGCTGGTGGGAGCAGTGCTTTTCACGCAGTCCTGCAGCAATCCTGGCACATGCCACAATCTGCACACTGTTGAGCAGGTGAGTGATTCTTTCGATGGCTCCGCGTGACCAGCAGCTCAGGCCACCTTTTAGGTCAAGAGTTTTTCCACATTAGTACGATGACACCGGATAAAATGAGCGTTGGATATATACTCCCGTAACCTGCCTACAAGACAGCAGCACTCCCTTTAACTGACCATCTTTTGTTACTGTATAAATCATCCACTGCTATTTATGGCCATATTTTTGTTTCTTCCTCATGAAAGTACATGATTTTTTGTGCAAAGTCATAAGCCTGGAAGTATGTTGTAGGTGGGGTGCTGTAGCATTTTAATTCGCTGCCTGTTGTTTACTGCCGCATCTGTGTTTGATCAAGCTTTTTGAATTCCGTATGCAGTGACTCAGTAAAATGTGGCTTTGGGTTAAAAGCGCTAGAGCAGAATTGTTTGGGTTGCCAAGGCATTCTTTTGGAATGCTTGCTTTGCCTTGAGTGCCACATGTCAAAACAGCTGCCACTCATCAGTTCAGTCATCTCTTCTAAAAACCCGACTGACTCTTGGAATTTTAAAAGTTTCTTCCTGAATAAAGATAAAGAGAAGGTCTGAAGTACAGAAACCTGCAGGATCACTAGAATAGCATTACAGCATTTAGTTTTACAGCGCTGCTACCTTACAGTGCCTGGGCTCTTCTGGCATAGATTCAAATTCAGCTCAGTCTGTGTGGATCCTGCATGTTCTCCCTGTGTCTGTGTTTTTTTTTCTTTTTCTGGGTGCTCTGGTTTCCTCCCACAGTCTAAAAACAAATGTTTCATCTTAATTGGTCACAGTAAATTGCCCACAGTGCACTTGTGTATGAATGTAGGCATATGCGGCCATTCTGTGAGGGACTGGCATTCAATTTAGGATGAACATTATGGCCTAGCACCCAGTCACCCCAGAATAGGCTCCTGACTGCTGCAAAAATTAACAGGATGAAGAAGTGAAAGATATTGAATGAATGGAAAAACATTTGCACAGTTTTATCATTTTACGTTACACCATTCTAATTAAAATAAGCTGTCAATTTTCCTTCTTTTTGGGGTTTATGACCAAAGAGAAGTTCATTCATACACTTATTTTGTTTTCCAGTGGCGATTAGTTTCTGTGTATCACACCAATTAAGTCCTCTGTTCAGATCACTGGCTCTCTGGGCCACTGGGTCATTTCTGACCCCCTCCCTTCCCCTTATACTAACCACTGAATCCAAAACTCACATACTGGAAAGAAGTAGGGCAACCTAGAAAGAACTGGAGCAGCAAATCTGGAATGTCAACCATTGGACTTGTGAGATAAAAGGGAGAGAGCGACATCTTCAAGGTTCAAGGATTTATTTGTCATGGTGCACTAACAGCAGCATAGCAGTGTTGTGACCATGAAAAGTGTTGCTTCCAGGCATCCTCAGCAATAAGATACATAAATAAGACATAAGAAATTTAAATAATAAATAATGAAATTAAAAAAAAATAAATAAGGAATAAAACATAAATAAATATACATAGAAGTTATAAATTTGCATGGAATTTGCATATTCACAGCCAGCCCATTTCCAAGGCTACACGTGCAGGTCACTGGGGCTTTCATTGCAGGGATTTTCACTTGCATTTTCAGTGAAGAGTCTTGACCAAATCTGAGGCCCAAGAATCCACTTTTAGCCCGGTATCGTATGGTGCAGCAGATTAATAGGGAATACTAAATATGTACAGTATGTCAAAAACAGGAGTGGGGGGTGTTTCACATTCCACTAAATGCTCTGAAGCTGTAGTAGGGGAGACTCTAGTCCCCAGTACTAGTTAGCAGGTGTTCTCTTGAAAGGACCCTGTGACACTGCAATCTGCAAAGATTGTCACAAGGTGAGAAGTTCCTAACTGATCTGGTTGAGCCTGTTGTTCCAGTGGACATGTGTGCAGTAATGCCAGCATTGTTGCATAATTTTTGCTGAATAGTTGATATATTTAAATTGGAAGCACTGTAGAGTCCATTGCAGTGGGATACGTTCAGTAGTGGTTGTTACTTCAAAGCACAGAAAATGGCTTGTTTCTGTAATGTCATATTAAATATTAGTTTAGTTTAATCTCCCATTTTGGGTTTTATATTCAAGGCTCTCTGATTTGATTAACTATTAGTGGTAAGCTTGGTTATAAGGTACAGAGGCTGGCCCATCCATGGCACTCTTCTCCATCCAGCAGGATATCCTGTATGCCTAGCTTAGTCGCTAGGGCAGGGAGATGTGGCAGGGGTCTTCTTTTTCCATCCACATCTGCCAGCTGAAAAACACAGATCTGTGGGATTTTACATTGTATTCCATTTTGATGTAATAAAATGGGGGTGTTTTTTTTAATTGTTAATTTGCTGTGATACTGCTAAGCTCCACCATCCACAGATGTGTTGTGTTTTTTTTTTTTTTTATCAACTCTTGTTTTTAACACAACCTTTCAAAACTTTGTTTTTTCTGGATTTCATATCATTATGTCAGTGATGGGGGTATCTTTAAGAAAACGTTTGCTACCTCTTATGGGAATAATGACACAAACACACAAAGATCCTTTTAAGTTTTAAGGATCCTGCTGCTTTTGTGATTGCGTGCAGAAGGGGGTAATGGAAAAATCTGTGGATGGTGGAGCTTAGCAGTATCACAGCAAATTAACAATGTTTGGTCAGCTTTGTTTTCCCAATGTCAGAATAACGTGGTCATCTGCCAGGGTGTAAACCAGGAGCTATGTCAACATGAGCTTTCATTCTGCTGTTTATAAAAATGACTTGGAAGCTGTCCATCTTAAAAGCCTTCCTAGGTTTCCAAGTGTATTTGTTATAATACTCAGCAACAGCTCACCATCAGAGACTTGACAAAATTCCTTTTGTCAACAGGTCACCACTAATATTATGTGAGTTGGCAATCATTCTCCAGCATTGCATTAAGAAAGTACCACAGAGCATGTTACATAATAGTTCAAACTAGTTGGACAAGTTCACAAAGATCATCACCTGTAGCACTGCAGGTATCAAAAACATTGCTCTAGCACCAAAGACAGACAACATGAAGCTGTTGCGTAAACAAATTTTCACTGAACTCCTGCTTCTCATTCTGGCTCCCTCCCTTTTTCCTTGTTTCTCTGCCCAGATATTCTATATGTCATCCTTCTTCTACACCCTGAACTATGTGTGGGTGCTCTACACAGGTCTGAAGAGGGTCTACGAGAGGAGGCTAAATGGATACCCCATGCAGGTAGGCCCACAACCACTGAGGTCAAACCAAACAAAGCAGATATACAGATTTTTAAAAACTTTCCATGTTTGCCTGTAGGTTTGCATGATTAGGTTATGAAGAAGGACCCAAATTTACCAAAAAGAAGAAGATTAAATGTATGCAGTTAATACAAACTTAACATAAAGAAGGAGAGATTCACTGGAACAATTTTCATTCACTGAATGCCCTTTCATAAAATTTGAAAGTATTTCCTTTTGGTTCCTATATTAAAAAGCGAAAATACCTTAATGGATTGTATTGCACTATGTTCAACGTTGCATGATTAAATTCCCCTCTGTTTCAGTTCCCTGAAATAACTGGCACGTCTGGTCGCATTGCCATTGTCTTGTCGTGGTGAGGAAAACTTTTCTTTGTTTTCCCCTAAACCATTTCTGGAATTAGTGTCGCCTGCTGTTACACATCATTGTTTATAACATTAATGAAAATGAAATTTTGGGGCAGCCAGTAGAAAGTGTATTGCAAAAAAAAGAAATCAAACACTTGTTGAAAACTGTTGATTCTCACCACTTTGCTATAGACAGACCACTCCAGAAATGGCCAGAAAGACACTTTTAACAGTTGACTTTGACTCTGCATGAGCTATTCTCAGCACAATACTAACAGGACAAGATAGCAGTTCTCAAGTTACCGACATTGTCTCACCGTGTGTCTGTTTTTGGTTTCCAGTGTGCTCCCAGTGCTTTTAATGGTACCGGTGTTGTCTGTCGGGAACTCGAACCAGTGCTACACAAACTTCAGCCAGCCTTACATGTAAGTCACAGCCACCTTGTATAAATCTATGACCCCAGAGGAACGGAACTGATGGTTCCCTTATTAAAGAATATTATTATTTTAGAGGAATCATCTTATCACTATAATACATAACCTCAGAAGGAGTAATAAAGCAATTTTTGATCTCACATAATTGCAAAAAGGATTTTACATTAGGATTTTGATTATTACTTGATTATTCCTAAATATAATTACACTCATGTGTTTCAAAAGAACAAAGGAACTATGAAGGTGTGTATTTTAAAGGAGACATAAATGTCCGGTTTGTCTCTGAACGTAAATAGGAAAGGAGAACCTTTAACCAAAGACCTATTGTGTGATAATGAAGAGTGTTGTCTCTGGCTTTGCAGATGTCTTCTGATGTACACAGGGGCTCTGTACCCAAATCCCAAGTACACCGATGAGTCCACTTCTTGCGACATCATCTATATCTATGGCATTATCGTCTTTTTGGTCACGTTCTTTCTCACATTTACGGGCATTGTGGTGAGTAACTACAGCCAGCCTCCATATCCATCTGTGATTAAGTAAGCTTTAGTACGAGTCTCTATGAGAAAAGTATTGACTAAATGAATAAATCACAATAATAACACAGGTTCTCTATTTTACTACCTTGTGAAACATACAAAGGATATAAAAATTTACTATTTCATTTAGTTGGTTTGGTTTTAGCACTTGGTTAAGCACTAAATACTATGTGTGGACATTAGCCAACAAATCTATGCCAGTAAACCCAACAAAATTAAGAAATTAGGCACCAAGTATGGCCTGTTGTCTCATGTAAGGATGAGACCAACACAGAGAAGGAGAGAATTTGTTTGTTTTTTTTTTGTTTTTTTTTTTGTGAATTGGCCATACAATTTGCCTGCCTAATTAATAAGGTTTTTCACATTACGTGGCATGTTGTAAAATTAGAAATATATTTAGTTATGATTTAGTTGAAATGACCTAGAAATGATTTTATGATTCATCACAATTTCTATATCTTGTGGAATTGAAACATAATGTTTTGGTGAAAACACCTCAAAATGATCTCCTTGAATACTTTCAGATGTAATTAAAGATGGTTAAAATATTTTTAAATATAGCTAATTAGTAATTTGCAAGGGTCTTCAAGGGGTTGAAAGTGAAACATGCTTTATTGAGTTGGTTGATTGTTAGGGGTGTTCTGTTACTCTATATTATTAGTTCTCTGTGTGAGGCTGTGTGCTGTGTTGACTTAAGGTGCTCATGGGAAAGGCACGTTCCCTCTACAAGCACTGTGTCGATTCCAGTGGTTATTTTGGCGACAGACAGTGGGCAACCCTCCGTGTGTTGGAGCACCGCATGGTCCTCTATCCCTCCGCCTTCTTCTTCTGCTGGGGTCCAGGTATGACCTAATTGCCTCCCTCCAACACAACTTATATCCCATCTGTTATACAATGACACGTGTTTACGTAGATGTACAGTATATTTAATATTGCAAACTGTATAATACTCAATACAGAGTACTAAGGCAGGTTTCAGACCAGTATCTTACAAAAAAAAACCCTCTGGTCAATAGCTGGGCTAACTGACTCATTCCCTGGATAGATTTCATTAGATTGTTTATGTACTAATGATTTTTTTTTTTTTTTTTTTTTAAGATTTAAGAATCAAGAATCATTTATTATTGAACATCTTTATACAGCAGTGTTTTTCATTCTTGCCTTTTTCATTCTTTCGTTCATTCAGCTATTTTCCTTGCTGCTATGATGTTGTTCAGTCCAAAGACTGTAGAGGGAGAGGTGGGAGTTTGCCTCTATATTTTACAGGTAAACACTCTATCATTGCACTCAGTTTCATTTGCTTAACTGTTTACAATAAGATGATTTGTTCAACATAGTTATGCACTTTTTTTGTCTAATTGTTGAATTTTAAGTTTTTTGAAGTACTTACCCTAGGGTAGTGATTCCCACCCTTTTTCCCAAGGGACCCTTCTTTAATATGTGATATATTTCACACTCCCCTCCCTCACCACAAGGGCAAAACTGAATGTGTGGAGTAAAATCACTTTTTCAAAACAAACATAAAGAAACTATTCAAAGACATTTGTACAGATTGTATTCCCCCCCTCATTTACACCCGTCAAATCAAATTGACCAGGCAACTCCTGCAGTAAGTTTGGTACCCTCTGTAGGAGATACACACCTCAGGTTGGGAAACCATGCTCTAGGGTACAGTTGTAGGCTTGTAGCTTTTTGACGATCAGTGCAGGTAAGTAACGCCTTTGCTACCTGCTTCCTTGTGTTGTGACATTTTTTTCAGTGTCTTGTGTTATTTTTCCTGCTGCTGTATGGTGAATTTCCCTATGGAGATAAATAAAGTCCTATTCTGTCTTATTCTGTCCTGTCCTATTCTGTGCAGGCCTTCACCTCAGCCTCTCAAGGACTGCTTAACTGCCTGGTGTACGGCTGGACTCAGCAGCAGTTTTTCTCACTCAGCAGAGGTGCCATGCGTGATGTAGACACACAGACACCTCTGCTGCGCTCACAGAAGAAGAGCTATGCTGCTCTACCCACAGCAGGAACCAAGACCTAGAGGTTATACTGACATATGGGACTTGTCAGTTTGGAACATCAAAAAGATAGTGGATGGTCAAAAAAGAAAACAATAACTCTCTGTCTCTTGTATTGTCTGGGGAAGAAGAAGGGACTTTCCACCCTTTGTCCTGGAGATGACAGAAGTGCAGTGCGGGTCCCACAGAACAGACTTTGATAGCTCTGAATGTCACAACACTGTAGATGGACACAGGGAAATGCTAGGGGAAACACAGTGAGGGGGAAGAATGCTTGCAGACCACCCAAAAAAACAGGATCTAAGACTTTTAACTGCAATTTTGGCCTCAGCAGAATCCTGTAGCATTTCTGCCTGTAAAATCTTTTTCATCATCTTCATTTTTTCACTCACAAATGCAAAGCACATGTATGTTGCAACAGCATAATACTGTATGCCATAATGTACCTTTCAGCATCTACTATGTAAACACGAAATAGGCCACTTTAGGGGAAATTAACCAAGTGTAAACTGAGAAGAAGATCAAGTTGCATGATTCACACCACGTACTTTTTGTGGATGAGCTGCTGAGAGGAAGAGTCACACCCACGAGATGAGAAGTCACAAGGAACACATCCTCAAGTTGTTGGATGGATGATTTAGTTATATTGTGTTGGATGACATACTGTACCATAGGCCAATGTATGATCTAGATTAGAACACCTTCACTGCACTTGTTTCAGTGAAATCATTCACAGGTTATAACATCCAAGCACAAGTGTGATGCTCTGAGATTTGTGTTGGCTGGCCTTGCCAACTGGGTCAGATCTTTCCAGACAATGAAATGAAATGGGACACCAGGGTTTTTTTTTTTGTTTCAGGGCCTGCTGGTTTTTGCTGCTTCTGTCACTGCTTGCCATATCTCATTAACAGCCCTCAGAGGTGTGGATAAATCTGATAGTGTTACACCTTTGTACCATTTGTGTAATTATATACAACTTCTACATGCAGAATATTGACTGGAACTTCATTAAGCATTATTAAAGGTGTGATAAATTTATTTCTATTTAGTGGCTGTATTTTTAAAATATTTATTTGGAGTTAATATATTAGTGATTGATGGTAATAAATGCAAAATATAAGAGCAATGTTACATATGTTGGCTGAGCAGTTAGCCCTGAAATTGTTGTTATGCATCACACTTTAGCGGGGTGGCCAAAATGCTGTTACTGAAGCCTTTTTTACAGCAGACATTTCATTTAGATTTGTTTGAAGTTATGAACCATGTTATCATGTTGACAGAATGGATCTCTTCAGATCAAACAGTAGTGGTATTACCAATAAATTTAACAATAAAACCATTTTTGGTCTCTGAATACCTGAGAAATTATGTCCTTGCATATGATTTCTAACAAAGATATTATGTAGAACATATCAATATACTGCTTTATCGCTGTAGAAAATGGTATCTTGTTCACACTTGGCAGATTACATGTGTCCGTGTCCCACAGCAAAGCTTTTATATGGTGTGTTTAAAAATGATTAGCTGCCAAGTTTGTGAAAAAAATGTACAGTTCTGTAGATCTTCCACTGGATCTAAAGTGGAGTTAAAAAGTACACTACACTGTTGAGAATGAAGGCAGGAATATAATAAGGATGATTCTTTTGGCAGAAGACAGTGTCTACACATGTACTTAGATTCTGGAGTCCTTGGGTACTTGTATGTACACCATTACAGATGTGTGACCAGGACAGTTTTCTGTTTGAACAGCTTTTACAGGAGTACTTAGGGGACTCCTACAGAAATATTAGGCTTGCATGAAAATTAGTACTTCCAGGGTGGCATGGTGGTGCAGTGGCTGGAGAAGATGACATTTTGAATCCCGCTCAGTTTGCATCTTCTCCCCGTGCTCGTATGGGGTTTCTCCTGGAGCTTCGGTTTCCTTCTACGGTTCAAAGTCATATTTCAAATAAATCGATGACCGAATTTCCCGTAGTATTTCTTTATTATTTGCACAGATAGCGAATAACGGCAGGTAGTTTACTATGGTGTTTTTAAAACCGTAGGACACGCTGGAGAAAAAGATGACAGGTATACTACATAGTCCGCTAAATGAATGAATATAAAAGTTACTCCTGTGTTTTGAAGATTGAGAAGAGAAATGACCGCTTAAAGTCTCACGACATCTCTTTTCGTTATATGATTGTGCAGTTTCCGTGAGTATCTAAACATGTGTGTGACACAGCCAAAGATTTAATACCGAACCGCACTTTCTAATTCTATCTACTGTACAGCACGCAATAAACTTCGCCAGCCCTCCTGGATGTCGCGATAACGCGGAACTTGGCGAGCCCGTCACATGACTGATCACGTGACGACGATGACGTCGGCGTCATAGTTCTCGCGGAGTGTCAGCGTGGGAGTGGTTCGTGTTGAACGTCGGAGGTGTTCAGCATTGTTTCTGTCATGTTTTCTCACTAAGAAATAGATATACGATTAAAGAAAACCCAGTTGCCTCAAAATTAGATGTACTTAGAAGGTAAAAAGCGTTCCTGGCACACTGCGCTGACTTTTAATAGTTTATTAATAATGCATGTAGAACTTTACTGTGGTGCTGGAAATGTTGGGCAGAGTTTTGTATACAGTTAACATTTAACGGCATTAGGCCGTTATTTTTTAGTCATAAAGCAAATGCTCCGAATTCTGTTACAGAACGCGTTTCGAGTTTCTGTCGAATGTAGTGTAGTCTTTCCGTTTGAAGTAAAAAAAAAAAAAAAAAAATTATGCGTGTCATTGCGGGTGAATGACCGCAGTTTGTGTGAGTGCGCACGGGCACACTGAGGCGCTATTTGCAAAAAGGTTAAGCTATTGGGTTATTACACCAATAATAGTACCATGAAATTAAGCATGTTTATAAAAAATACACTGTAAACAAATAAAATGATTAAAAAAAAACTGCACAACTATAGGTATGAAAACGCAACAGAAACACACAAAAAAAGTAGGAGTTGCTGAGGGGGTCTCTGGGAGGTGTAGCTCAGTTTCTCAAAAGAATAATTCAGTTTGTTGCATTTTTTTTACTTTCATAAAGCTGTGAATGTTTAAATGCAACATGCGCTGTAGATCTCCGACAGGCCTTTTTTGCCCTTTCTTTTATGTAGACAAAGGGAAATACAAGATACATTGCATGTATATATACCTAATTTATGTCCCATGAAAATGTTCTTTGTGTGTTCTGTCTGCTGTCCTACAGTCCATAGAGATGGTGTGTCCGACTGTATCGGTTCTCTTGTCCCGTGCTGTGAGATTGGGAAGCTCTGCGCATGTTTATGCCATGCTAGGAGGTTGCAGGTGCTACACATCGACATCACGCTACAAAGCTGTAATCTTTGACATGGGGGGTGTGCTGCTCCCATCACCCTACCACAAGGCAACAGGTAGGGACAGCAACAGGCCTACACCAACCTTGTGTATTTCTCACCACAAATGATCTGCACCTGTGCACATGTGTATCTCTGCATAGTTATCTAAGTTCTTCAGTCATCTCTTACGTCAGTTTTCTTGCACTTTCATGCAACCCTTTGTGTTTCCTGTAAGAATGGGAGCACCAGAACGGGATTCCAGCTGGCACGACTGCGCAGGTTATCCGGACCAGCGGTGACAAGAATGCTTGGAAAAGGTTCATGTGTGGAGAAATTGGTGCTAAGGAGTTTACGGAGACTTTCAGCAAGGAGTGCGCTGATGTAGTATGTCCAATGTTGTCATTCCTTAAAATGCAGCAGTAGCTGAACAGTTATACAATATGCAGGAGGTGGCATAGTATTTAAGGATAAGAATTTTAGTCCCAGTTTCAGCTAAAATTATTGTGCTTATGTTGCTTTGCATAAGGTACTTATTCTTGACTCAGTGAAATATCTGGTGATAAAGCAGGAACTGAACAAAGTCAATGTACATAAAAAGGACTGTTGGATTTGAGTTTGTATTTTGAGACTGTATTGCTCATATTCTTACTCTCACAACTTTGGATATACCCCACCCAGGCTGGAAGACCTGTTCCTGGTGACTCCTTCCTGTCTGCCCTGACTACTGGCACCATGGCCCAGCCGCGTCCTGCTATGATGGAGGCAGTGCAGTGCATCCGGGCAGAGGGTCTAAAAACCGCCATACTCAGTAATAACTTCTTCCTCCCTGATGGGAGCACATATCTTCCAGTAGACCGTTCGCTCTTTGATGTGGTAAGTGTTAATCATCCTAAATGGAGTGTGTATATAAGTATGCAGGTGGATAACAGTGTTATTGTCTGTGTGTTCCCACTTAAAGTGTACATATGCTTTAATGGAGATTTGTATGCAACCTCTCTTTTCCAGATTGTGGAGTCGTGTCTGGAGGGTGTGTGCAAGCCAGACCCCAGGATTTACCATCTGTGTACAGAGAGACTTGGGGTCACTCCCCAGGAAGCTGTATTTCTGGATGATATAGGGTCCAATGCCAAAGCTGCAGCTCAGCTGGGCATGCATGCCATTAAGGTCACTGGCTCACTGTGGGCATGTTCTTAAATATGAGTACACTTTGGGTCAGTTTTCTGTATTAATTGTGTCATTTAGTTTGTTCCACCTTTATGTCGTATCCTTATTAAGTTTTGTGCTGAAATCAAATAAAATACTGAAAAGAGATTGATGGAAGAATGTGGATAAGAATGATAGATGAAGTGCTCTGTGTTTTATGCTGTGAACTTTTCAGGTTGTGGATCCCGAGTCAGCAGTCAAGGAGCTGGAAGGAGTTCTTGGCTTCCCTCTCACAGGCTTTGTGAAGGGGACACGAGCTGTGAGGAAAGCCATGCAGCTTCCTATGGAAAATCTCACACGGTACATCCAGAGAGTGCTCCATCTACCTGCCACTGGTAATCTGCTCAATCTCACATGGTATATTAACAGGCAATACAGGTAAAAAAAAAAGTTAAAAATATGCTTATGGGTAACAGTGAGGCAAAAAAGGAAGCATCTGTCATTATCAGTGACACATAAGGTATAGTCACTCTAGAAGCTTCATGATGGTCTGTCTGTGAGGTGTATTTCTGAAGATTAAGGTGTGGGAATGACCACCATGTTACACTTAAAGAAACAGAAAGGCAAATTGTTAAAAATAGAAAATAAAAACAACAAAATAGGAAAACATTTCATAGAGAAAAAATGAAGATGCTGACCATGACTGAATGGAATTCAATTTGAAAAATTGAATATTGGGCACTGACCAGTTTGTTGGTCATGAAATCGTCTTGAATTCTTCATGATGAACTGTAAACTTAATATTGTGTGAATATTCTTAAATTTCACTGCAGAACTATTAAAGAGTTTGTTTATGGGGTGCTGCCCCAGACTCTGCTGGGAGTGTGATATATGGCATAATACTGCCTGTCTAATTTCTGAAACACATCTGGCTCAAAGGGTTTTGGATAAAGGAATGTGGACTTGTATTTATTTTATGCACTTAAAATAAAAAGTTATTCATTTTATGGTTTTTGGAGTGGGGAATTTGCTAGGTTTCCATTCAACACAAATTAAACATAGTGAGTAGGTAATGTTTATTATATTAATAAAATTATACAGATATAAATTTAAACATTTCACACACAGAATTTGAAATTGCATTAAAATGGATTCTTCAGTTGTTTAATCAAGGGATTTCCCAATCCATGGATGTAACTTTGATTTATGGAATGGAGGGGAACATACAGTGTGCAATATGGGGACTCAGCATTCATGTTAAAGCCAGAGCTTTTAATTAATGAGGAAACAAAATAGGTCCCCATAAGTAGTGGTGTGATAGGTAACTAGAGAAAAACTGATACCCATGGTGGGATAAAAGAATAGGACCAGCATTGTGTCCCAGGACCAGGTTGTAAACCACAGTTTTGCCTGCATGTGACATAAATAAACTGTCACTTGTTACACAGCCTTGCAATTTATTTGGGAGTCATTAATGAGGCGTGCAAATTGTCTGTATGTTCTGGGTAACACTGCGCTCTGATGTTCACCAGAGAGTGTAACTGTAAGACAGTTCAGCCACGGCCAGTCCAACCCCACTTATCTGCTGACCTGTGGGAAGCGACATGTGGTGCTAAGAAAAAAGCCACCAGGGTCCCTGTTGCCCTCTGCCCATGCAGTGGAACGGGAATTCAGGTGCAGCGCCCTCCATTTTTCACAACTGGTTGTGTGTTGCCTCATAGCATCTTGCATGATTAATTTTTACACCCGATGATGCAGGATTAGGTGGGGAGGAAACTGCTGACCTCTGGAAGAATTGCTATGCATTGTGTCTGTGATTTGTAATTCACAGGGTCCTAAAAGCCTTAGGCAATGCAGGAGTGCCTGTGCCTGAAGTCATCACCCTCTGTGAGGATGCAAGGTAAAGAGAAGAATTACAGTGTTTCTGTTTCTATGGCAGTAATAAATGATTTAACCATATATGTGATTTTGTAAGTTAAATGGTTTGAAATTGTGTACCAGTGATTTTGTTATTTTTTTTTACAATTGATTTTTTTAAATGAAAAATTCTGTTTCAATACCTATTGCAAGGGTATAGCAGCTAAGTCCCAAAAGGGACTGGGAGCTCTTTTCCAAAAGTTTTCATTTTTAATATTAGAGTTGGTTTATATTTTTGGGTTGTGTCAAAGGTCGCCTAAGTATTTTTTCACACTAGTTTTTAACTGTTGAGATGGTGCTATGGCCCTAAATACATTCCTTTATATGGAGGGTGCACTCATTTTTCACATGTACCCTTTTGATGTTAAATTACTTACTGATAAACAAATAATGACAAAGTAAAACCTATTATGTGGTATTTACTATGAGGTTCGTTTATATACTTTTTGGAATTGGTGGACTACATGATTGTTCATTTTGTAGAAGCATTTAAAAATGTAGAATTGAAAGAGGGTATAATTTCTTTTTCACATCAATGTATCTTTACAGGTCCACTTTTTGCAACATTTTGAATCTTAAACTTTTTGACTAAAAGTTTGTTCATTTAACTGCAGTTCTATGCACTGTATTGTTGCTAGAAGTGTCTCCTGTATGGTTTCCATACTACTTCATGGCAACCTCCTTTGTCTTGCACTCGGTCAGTGTCCTTGGCACACCCTTCTACCTGATGGAGTATTGCCCTGGCCGGATCTTCCTAGATCCCTCCCTGCCAGGTCTGAGCCGTGAAGATAGAGGGAAAGTGTACAAGGCCATGACGCACGTCCTTTGCCAGGTCCACAGTGTGGATATCACAGCTGCAGGGCTGGAAGACTATGGAAAGCCAGGCAGGAAAATCTGGAGAAGACCTCTTAATCAATCCTCTGTAGACTGCTGATGGTTATGTCCATGTTTCTTACAGTAACTCATCACCCTTTCCTTCTGCCTCAGGTGAGTACGTGGCACGTCAGGTGCACAGGTGGACAAAACAGTACCGGGCCAGCGAGACCCGTCGGATACCTGCCATGGAGAGACTGATTGAATGGTTTCCTCAACACCTGCCCAAGAACCAAAGAACCACAGTGGTTCATGGAGACTTCAGGTAGTACCCTCCCAGCAAAAGGCTCTCATTCGCAGCTTCAGCAACAGTGAATACACACAAAGCTGCTGAAGAGATACACATACATATATGATTTATACAGCTGAGTAATGTTTGATAGAACAATTTAGAGTGAGTTGCTTGCTGAGCAATGCTACAGCAGGAGCAGGATTTGAAACAGGGTCAAGACAGACACTCTAACCATTACACTGCCTACACACTCAAACACTCAACGGAAACTTCTAGCAGCTTCTAGTGATGTGACTGTGATGAGCAGTACCCAGAAATACTCTGTATAGTTTAGGAGATTGTTTCCATATAACTGTAATCCTACTTGGATAACAATTGCTGAAGTGGGTGAATGAACATTGATTTGAATTAAAGGAAGTCCAACTGTCATTGGGCAGGCTGGACAACCTGGTTTTTCACCCTGACAAGCCAGAGGTCATCTCTGTGCTGGACTGGGAGCTGTCTACACTGGGTGACCCTCTTTGTGATCTGGCATCAAGCTGCATGGCCCACTTCTTGCCACCTGACTTCCCCATTCTGAAAGGTAGAGGCAGTCCAAACAGTTTGCATTAGGGATTTCTTCAGGTGATGAGCACAACTGTGTTCAGTATCAGCCATATGAGATTGAATGTTTGTAAAAATAATACCAGTGCACTTACGAAGCTCTTGTTTGTGTTAAACTTGGATTCATCACCTGTAACTTTAAACAAGTCAGTTTTTTTAGAGCACTTTTGGCACCCTCAGGTCAAATATTCCCATTTAATATATAAGTATTAAATTGCAGCATGGTCTTATACAATGAGAAATTTGATTAATTTAATTGTATACAGAAACTTAATTATGTTTAGTGCAAGGCAGCATGAGAGAACAACTTCCTATCGTATTAACAGTCTCAACCAATTGATTAATGTTAAATACAGTGATTTCACAAAACAAATCAACCATTGAGTGAAGGATTGGTATGTTTACTAATGAAGCTGAATAAAAAAAATCTATTCTATGTGTACCTGAATGGTCCAGGTGTGCACTAGAGATTGTGATGCCAAGTACACGGATGTTGAGAGTTCACTGCAAGGAATCTTACCTGAACTGCTTCTGTGAAAATACAGAACTGATAAAATTTGAAATGTACACTTAGGTAAATTACTTTGGATGTAAGTGCATGCTAAGCCATGAAAAACTAAAATATAATGGCATTATACTGGCTTGCAGGAAGGCACAATTCATTATGGACAATGGTTGACATCCTCTTAATAAAGTGGTCACCACGGACTCTTAGCCACTGAGTTATTTAACTCAGGTACATAAAGAAATGCTTCTATGAGTCCTTACCCACAGCCATTCGTCTCCATAATGACACACAAGGACTCATCAATGATTAGATTGTGTTTGTTGCCTTTATTTATGGGTTGTTCTGTTGTGTCTGTTACGAGTGTCTTGTGTTATGTGTCCTATGTTTCAGCTGGTGAATTCCCCTGTAAGATCAATAGTCTCATTCTATCCAATCCTACTTTAACATGGCTGAAAGGACCACCACAACTGGTCATCACACTGTACTGCTCCCTTTGCAGGGATCAGCCAGAGTAACCTGACTCAGATGGGCATCCCTACAGCAGAGGAAATCTTCAACCAGTACAGCCGTTCCATGGGGTTGGAGCCCATAGACAACTGGCAGCTCTTTATGGCTTTTTCGTTTTTCCGGGTGGCTGCCATCCTTCAGGGTGTCTACCAGCGCTCTCTAAAAGGTGTCACTGCTTTGCTTTCATACATTGAGAATGCTCAGCACCTCTATGCAGCAGATCAGTCTGGATTAGTCCGCTCCCATAATTTTTGTGCCACTAGGCCAGCCCTCCAGAAAGTGAGCTGTAGATTTCATTGTGTGTCTCTCACATACAGGACAAGCAAGTTCTGCCAATGCCAGCACTGCAGGTCAGCTGGCTGAGCAGATGGCTGATTTGGCATGGGATTTTGCCACAAAGGAAGGTTTCCGGATTTTCAACACCCAGCAAGGGAGGCCCCGAGGTAGTCCCAGTGCTAGTCGGAGCCTCAGCAGTTGGGCAGCATGGCAGGCGCGCAGGTCAATCTCTACCGACAGTGCCGTAGACCACACTATTCCCCAAGGGCTCTTTGTGATCTCCCCTGAAGCTCTACCCCCACGAGTTCAGGAATTGCGGCACCTTCTGCTACGCTTCATGGAGGAGCGAGTCTTACCTGTGGATCAGCAGTTCCGAGACCACCAGGTCTCTTCTATGCGGTGGACCACTCACACCCTCATGGAGGAGCTGAAGGTACCGCTCTATCTATTTTACTGCACTTTTTTGGCTTTTAGTTGAAAGTAAGCACATTACACTAGGACACCATAGTAGTAGCAGGGAGTGGAGCTTTAGTCGAGAACCTTCAGGTTTTACATTTCTGTTTATAACTGCTATGCATCCTGCTGTCTGATGAAATTAATATGTTTATTGAAAATGTTTTTTTTTCTTGATTAACAACAGAATAGGCTTACAGCAACATAGATGAAAACATTATACAGAGAAATTGCAAATGCATAATGTAAGGATACTATCTGTGAAGTTCCAGAAGGGTGACCAGATGTTCCAGAATTCATTTGTATTGTCATGTAGTTCAGATTTTAACTTTTCTAGCAGAGGAAACTTATACATGTCAGTCAACAACATATTTATAGTGGGACCTTCTGTTGTGGACCATAGTAATAAAATGCACAAAACAGAAATTGGTTTTTGGTTTACGAATAAATTCCTCAAAACCGGTTGATTTTTTTTTTTATCCTCTCAGCACATTCTGTTGTAGTTTTTGTATTTTCATTCTTGTGCTTGTGCTTTTTCTGTAAATGAATAAATAAAGTACCAGGCTCAACCTTGAATTTGAAGCCTAGATGAGATATGCCCAGTCACATGAACATGGTACAGTATGGTAGTTTCTGAATAAATGTGTATTCCTGGATGTTGAGGGAGGTGCAGACAGGGATGACTTCAACCCATGTAGAAAACCATTCATCATCGCTGAAAGGGAAGTCAAGGTCATGCTCCCGTGTCTCTCGGCATCAGAATAATAGCTACCAGCGCTTGTTAAAACAGTGTACTGTATACTGTAGATATTGTACCCTGGGAGCTGCCTGTGTTTTTCCACTTTAGTTAATTGATTGTAGTGTAATCTTGTAGAGCTACAGTGAACTGTTGTTAATCCATGTTAGACAGTTATTTTTTTAGATGTTCAAACTTAGTACTGTTAAAATGATTTCATTGAAAGTGGCAAAGGTTTTATTCCAAGGTGTACAGTTAGTTCCTTTTACTCAGTTTAAGCATGTTTTTCTCATAGCTACAACAGCTGAGCCCACAAAATTTTTATGGCAGGAAAAAAAAAGTAGCCAGTAATGACACTGCCACTTGGTAGCCATAGTTGACTGCTCTGCAGAGCTTTCCTGATATCTGCTGTGTATGTTCATGTGTGTGTGTTTAGAAGGAGGCAAGAACCAAAGGCCTTTGGAACCTCTTTATACCTGTTGAGACTGACCCTGACAGCAAGTATGGGGCAGGCCTGACCAATGTGGAATATGCGTACCTTTGTGAAATTATGGGGCACTCAGTGTTTGCCCCCGAGGTAAGCAGCATCAGTGGAGGTAGAAAACATCTTTGTTAGATTTCGTTATTGTTATTTTCTTACCAGAATTTTCAGTATACTGAAATTTTCAGTATATTATCAAGGTTTTCAGTATACTCTGTATGGCCAAAAGTATGTGGATATCTCAGCATCACATCCATATGTGCTTGTTGCACATCTCATTCCAAACCCATGGGCATTACTGTGGAGTTTTTCTCCTTTGCTGCTATAATAGCTTCCATCTTCTGGGTAGGCTTTCCATCAGATTTTGGAGCATGTATTTATGCAATTCGCTTTGTTCATGGAGAGAGCACAGTCATGCTTCAGCAGGAAAGGAACTTCCCCAAACTGTGGCCACAAAGCTGGAAGCACACAATTGCCGAGAAACTGTTTGTATGCTGTTTGGGTACAGCTGAATCAACTTAGCACTGTCATTAGAAAGGGTGTTGACTTACTTTTGGCCATATAGTGTACCTCAGTTTGCTGTTTTTAAATATTTTTGTTTTTAATGTTATATTTTCTTAATAATGTATGCTTAGTGTTTTGAGGGAATTTTAAAAATGGCAGCACAATTGTAAAATGTCCAAGAATGAATGAACATGATTTCATCTGGCAGAAAATTATGCTTTTCTTCATCTAGTTATGTCTGAAATGACGTGTGTGCCTGTTTATCTCTACTCAGGTATTTAACTGCTCAGCACCAGACACAGGGAACATGGAAGTACTGATCCGCTATGGAACAAAGCAGCAGCAGGAGGAATGGCTTTACCCACTGCTGGATGGAACCATCCGCTCTTGTTTTGCCATGACAGAACCTAAGGTCTGACACTAACTTCTTGCTCCAGAACAAGGACATGCTATAGGATTCATGTTTCTTACTGCTGAGGTTATTAATATTTAGTTACTCATTGCATATTCATTGTGTATCATTTATGATCATCTTTGTCATTGCTTAATTATTTGGAAAAATGTCCTTTATACAGAGACTTTGCATTTCATTGAAAGTTATCAGGGTATTTTTCTGGAGTTATATCAGTAATCCAGTGTTATGTGTCTGACAGAAAGGTCTCCCCCTGGTGTTTAATCTGACTTTTATATTCCAGTCCTTTTAAGACTATAACCTGCTAACCATTGGGTACCCATGTATTTTGGCACTTATGTACCTTTCTTTGTGACAGGTGGCTTCATCTGATGCTACCAATATTGAGGCCTCCATTACAGAGGATAAGGACTTCTACATTCTCAATGGTCACAAGTGGTGGACATCTGGTAGGGAAAACTGCTTACTGTTCCACTTGTCAGGATTCATACGTCAACCCTATGGACTTTGCAGTGTCATCTGCCCATAAACTTGATTGAATGAAAACTGAAAAATCTACATAGGTTAGCTTTCCCTGTGAAAAATTTGAGGATTAAAATGTGTATTCTTATTTTTTCTTCTTGTTTAATTTCCACTCATCTTCTGTTTTCTGTTTTCCAATATCTAGTGTTTCACATATCCAGTCCACAATTATTAGTAAGACTTATTCTTATTTGATTTGGAATTTCATGTTCAGTCTGTGACATTGAGTTCAGGATGGTGACATTCAGGCTTGCACAATAAATTGTGACCAAATTTGAAAATTGCACCAAGCAGTTATGTAAGAGACACTAACCCCCTACTCTTTGTCTTCTTCAACAGGAGCCCTGGATCCCCGCTGCAAACTCTGCATATTCATGGGCAAGACTGACCCCTTGGCCCCTCGCCACAAGCAGCAATCAATGATTCTTGTCCCTATGGACACCCCTGGGGTGACAGTGATTCGTCCCTTGTCTGTTTATGGTGTACAGGACCCTCCTGGTAGGTTGAAACGAAGCCCAAGGTTCTCAGGGTTTTATGTATAACCTCAATTCCTGTTTTATAATTCTGAATAATAAATACAGAGACTTTGCTCCTAAATCAGAAGTGTAATTTAGTTGGCATTTATACCAATCAGCCACAACATTCAAATCACTCACTTGCACTCGGTACAGCTTTCTGTTATATGGCATAGAATATTAAAGTATGTAAAAAAAAAAAAAAAAAAATGTTATGAACATACTGTAATTTTTAAGAAGAAACTTTGTTAAAAATGTAATTCCAATTGCAAATGGTACACTATATATTTAGGAATAACCACTCTGTCACGAGTACAGTCTGACTTACAACGGGGTCATTCATAACCTGGTTGTAAGTTGAGGACAGTCTGTATATGGGATGTAATATATAGCCAAAGCTTTAGCCAAAGGCTACTCTCTATTTTTTCTACAAGCACTTTTTCACAGAAGGGACGGGTCAGGTTTGCTTTTCTGCTGTTCTCCTTTTCACTTTATTATTTTTTTATGGTGGGTAGAACAATTAAAAGTCGGTTTACATTTTAAACATGAATATTTCAGCATGTCGCATATAACTCAGTTTTTCTATGTCAGGGTTCAAGCCACAACCATATCTGGGCTAATTTCCAACCCAGTGCTAATGCGCAACCTAACCTTATCATGAAGAACTGAGTCATTTTATTTTTAATTCTTTTTAAACTGTTTGACAGTCTGAAGTCCATTACTGTTACATCTTGCCAACATGTGGTGCAGTGTTATGATCACAGCAACATACTGTATATCTAGCAAGTACTAGAAAACAAAATAATTATAAAATTATAACCACTATTTTCTTAAATAAACGGAAATATAGGAATCCCATGTCATTTGAATACACTGAACAAAATTTCACTTTTATAATTTGTAGTAGCTTATTGCAGATTGAGATACTTTTTCAGTTGAGCGAACAGAATGTCGCTGTCTAAAACAGTATTAGAATGGTTTCTGTGTTACTGATTTGTTTTCTGTTGTTTTAAAAATGCTTAAAATACACTTCTCAGGCAGTATTATATTGATAAACTGTCCATACAACATAGTTGTACACTTTGATGTTTTTAGCTGTAAACATTTTGAATGTTTATCCAGATCCTCTATAACCACATTAGCATTCTCAGCAGCAGTGGCTTGCTTGTCCAGCTCTGACAGTTCCATTGTTCATCTTGTACAAAATGTGGCTGGTTGTATGGTGGAGGTAGCAACATGGGGGAATCATAAGTGCTAGGCAGCAGGCTTTGACCAACAAGCTTTATGCACAAGCAAAAACCAAATTAACATGGGAATTGGAGCACCTTCGACAGGACACACAAGCATTAACAAAATACAAAACATGCAAAGGCAATAGTGATGCCATGACCCCTTCAAACAATCTGCTAACCACAGACATCTAGTTAGCCACTGATTTGGTTAATTTCCTCTCACAGGGGTGGAGTGCAGTGGTACTCTTAAATAGCGTGCTGCCTCAAACTCTGAAAGCCTGTAAGAGCAAAGGCTATTGACCACTCATGGACAATTTGAGAGATCCATATATGATGTTGCTTTAAATGGTTGTAACTTGGTGGTAAAATTTTGCTCATATTAGAAGAAATTGAGTTAAGAACAGATGCAGGGTTTACGTACTTGGTACTATAGATTATCGTATAAATAAAATGACAAAATTATGAAGTGTGAATATGGATTGCTGGATGAGCCTGTTGCTAAAGTATGCCTATTTTTAGCATGGCTACTGTTTAATGCTTTTAAAACCTGCTCTTACCTGCTTTCACTTTTTGCTCCTATTTGCACAGGAACCAGTGTTGTGCTGTAAATGTTCTTTTATTTATGCAATGCAAATTGCAGTACAGGAACATAAATAAACATAACTAAAACATCACAAACACACAGCAAGGGATCATTCAAAGGTTCCATCATTTCACCATTACATTTTTAATTTAAATTTACCCACAGGAAAGACAAAAACTGTATTTGTTAAATACACCTATAACTAAGTATTAGAAATGACTAACACAAACTGTAGTAAAGCTGTTATTTTTCAATATTTTGTGATAACTTGTTACATGTTTCATTTTCAAGGATGTGTTACCTTAGTTAATAAAGGGATGGGAGCATTTCAAGTGATACTTGTGTTGGTAGAATAAATTTCAAAAACATCTGTCCAGATTTGGGCCTGTGAAACCTGTCTTTCCGTATGTAGCCTGTTGTATAGGCGTCTAGCGTCTCCCTCTTTTTTGGACCCTTATTGGGCAGGGGGGCATGCAGAACTGTTGTTTGAAAATGTCCGTGTGCCACGGAACAACATCCTGCTGGGGCCAGGCAGAGGATTTGAGATCGCCCAAGGGCGCCTGGGCCCTGGCCGCATACACCACTGCATGAGGCTGGTGGGTCATGCCGAGAGGGCCCTCAAGCTCATGAAGGAGCGGGTGAGAGTGCAATGCCAGTGCCATCTCTGATCATTGTTTTTGCTTTTCTGCCACTAATGTCTGCACTGGTCTCAGGTGAAGTCACGTGTGGCCTTCGGCAAGCCACTGGTGGAACAGGGGACCATCCTTGCAGATATTGCACAGTCCCGCATTGAGATTGAGCAGGCCAGGCTGCTGGTCCTGAAGGCTGCCCACCTCATGGACACTGTGGGGAACAAGGTAATGCTGGTTGCATGAAGCCAGTCCCCCTTATATTTTAATATATTATGCTTGTTTATGTTTCTCTCTAATTTACGAAACCAAGCCTTCATGTTGTCAGTTAAACTTTTACTTAAAATGTTACTTCTTGTGATGTAATTATGAAATCATTTTTTTCCAGGACTTGAACCTACAACTTTATTGTTAAATTTATTTGCCCCTACACTGATTCACTACACTATCACTTATGTTATATTCTGTCATAAATGTCTTAATTTATATAGCATGACACTGTTATTCCAGGTGTTTTGTGGTTGGTGTTCAGAACTGCATACACACACCCTATGCCAATGTGGAACCACCCATGTGTTGTGCAACTGGTTTTTTTTTTTTTTTTTTTGCAAAATAGGTGGCAGCTCCTGAGATTGCCATGATTAAAGCTGTGTGTCCAAGCATGGCCTTGACTGTCATTGACCGAGCCATCCAGGTAGGACATGTCACCATGGTCAGGTTTACAGAAAAAACTGGAACACCAGCTGAAGTCTTTCTTCTCTTGTTCACACAGACCTTTGGTGCAGCAGGCCTGAGCAACGACCACCCACTGGCATTGTTTTACACCTGGGCCAGGGCCCTGCGGATAGCTGACGGGCCAGATGAGGTCCACAAGACTGCTGTTGCCAAGATGGAGTTGAGACAATAGCTCTGAAGCACACAGTTCTTTTTGCAAATGTTCCACTCTTTTTAACCTCCTTCAAGGGTGGATTCATAATGAGTTTTGTGAAATTATAATATAGAAGGAGGATTCACCACTGCCGTATCATGGACTTTTATTGCTGCAGACAACATCTAATAAAGGAACATTTTGCTGCTCACTAGCATTTACTAAGATGATCTGATTGAACATTTTGCCATGTGGTCAGTCCCCTAAAAGTGCTAGCACATTGCCTCCTATTGTAAAAAGCAGACTGAAATACAATCACAAGACATATACAGTGCAACAGCTGATGGCAGTGGCATGTCCCAGTGCTACAACCATGTTTGATTCAACAGATTTGCATGTGGAGGCCATGGTATTAAAAAAAGTTGTGAAGCTATAACTGAAGAACATTTAGTACATAATTTTTGCATACTTCCAATGTTGATGTCGAAATTTACAGGCCAGCTTATAAATGATTCTATCCACCCTTCAGTAACAGATGTTGTCAGCCCTTTATGGGGGAAATTCACATAGATTTGTGCATTTTGTTTGTAAAGTGATTTAAATCAAAACTATTGTGATGAAAATATTTTTTAATTGTTAGATATCAAATTGGGAGTAATTTTGCTGTTTTCTGTAAAGTGGTTTAAATGAAGTCAAACATCAAAATACAAATGTGTAAATAGTAAAATATAATTTGCATTGTTTGTATTTATTCACTATTGAAGTAATTTGCAGAGATATTTTTTCAATTGATCTTTGATATTTACACTTGTATAATGTTTCTGCTAAAATGTGTATCTTAATTGGATTGTATGAAAAGCAGGTGTAGAACCTGTCAGCATGTCGGAGGAGGATTTGGTAACTGGCTTCCTGTGAACAGGGTCGCAGCCTGTCATCAGGTGAGCTCCGTGTCGGAAGAACTGTTGAGCCGTAAATATGCATGCCTTTGAACTGTGAGTCGTGTTGGCAGATGAATAAAAAGATGCTCTCCGCTACCCAAGTGCACACCTGTGTCAGCGAGATGCTTTATAATACCTGGCAGCAGAAATATCACCATTGGGTGCTGCATATACCGTATATGAAGTCATTCTAACAACAAAACAACATGCAGCGGGAATATTTTACCCAGCAGAACAAATGGAAAATGCTGACCTAATGAAGTTACTTAGAAACAACCACAATTTTCCAGTTTTTGTCACATTAGTCTCCAGCAAGGTGTATGTATATACATGCGTACTGATAGAAATGTCAGGTTCGCGACTCTCATGCGTGATTGTGCACAGCCGTGTGAGATAAATATTTCATTGCTCGATCTTGCGAATCTGCACTGTTGACTTTGTTCGGGAATGTGCGTTTGATGTCTAAAATGTTGTTCTCCACGCACTATAGTTTCAGCGACTCGCTGGGTCCGCAGGAACGGCCCCAGTACCCGGATGGAGGGTCTCCGCTTAAGAACGCCGTAGCAGTGCGCGCTCACGTCAATCCCTCGGGAACGCCGAGAGCGAGGCTGACTTGTACGGAGCTGCGGACGCCCAGCTGAGCAGAATGTGGAGCCGTTTGTTGAGCGGGACTCTGCCTCGGAGCCTGAGCCGGACCTGGCCTTCCATCGCCCGTGTGCCAGGCTGCCAGTACTCGGCCGCCGCGATTCCTGCACCGAACACGCAGCCTGACGTGCATTTCAACAAGGTACGGTACTGTACAATATTGGCGCTCTTGTGGGAACATTCCCGAAAGAGGCCGTAAACTGACATCGTTCTGTACTTAAACCGTGCTTTTAGTTTAAGAGGCTCCTGTCTGTAGTGTTAGTAACGTAGAGAAATGCACTGTAATGCACTTGACGCTCGTCGCAGTAAAAGTTGCAGTAGAACAAAAGTAAAAGGGGGGGGGGGTGAAAAGGTGCGCAGCAACTGCGGAAGCAAAAACAAACTACGTGCGGTTAACATTGGGCGACAAAACAGACGTTCTGTGCTCTCGCATGGAAATCTGCTTTGCTGTGTGTGTGTGTGTGTGCAATGTTTTTACTACGTCTGGATTTTTGTAGGACTGCTTTTCCTGAAGTAGGCGTTGGACGCGACGTGTTACTGAGCGCTTATGAAACCGTGTCCTGGGTTCACCCCTGCTCCTCAGTGTTGCCACAAGGCAAACTCCCTCCTCCTCTTCCTTGTTTTTATGTCTGTTACTATCCTACTGTTGTATCTTTTTAATAACCGTGTATTTAACTGAAGCCTGAAATCGATTTGCAATGTTAAGCAACGTCATTGTAATGTACTCTTTTGCTCGACAGGGTGTTCTTGTCTGTATCAGTTGACAGCGAATGTGAAAGGAGTTGTTGCAGGAATGGGATTGAATCTTACAACCTTCATGTTACAACCTTCGTGTAGTCTGTACTGCTGTCACTTTTATATCTGCTGCACTTGGTGGTCAGGCTGTGTTTTGCATGCAGCACCTTACCCAAAGGTGCAGTAAATAATCCAGTGTCCCCCCCCCCCCTACAGCTCTTTATCAGCAATGAGTGGCATGATGCTGTCAGCAAGAAGACCTTTCCCACCATTAACCCAGCCACTGGAGAGGTCATCTGCCAGGTTGCAGAAGGAGACAAGGTTTGCACTGTTCACTTTTGAGCTACTCGTGACTATTTCATTTACTTGTTTAAATTCTGCGCGTCGGAGAGCTCCGCATAATTTGAGGCTGCAGCTGAGATTCGTCTGTATTGCAACTTTCTACTTTTTCGAGTGTGTCAAAATGGTTTACAGTGGGTCGTCTTGCATTTCGTATTCAAAACGGCTCTTTACCTATTTACAAAATGCAAAGTACAGTTGTCCCTTGAGATACAGGCAAAGTTCCTGAAGAGATACACAGGGTAAATAATTTGTGTAAACAATAACTTGACAACTGAAAATGTGTAAACTACCTGTATCTTGTATTTTGAGAGATACATGTAGTCTTTGATCTATGAGTTTTAATGTGTGCTAGTGAATTAATACGTTTACTCAAATTATGACCAAGTACGACGTTAATTTTTCTCTTTTGAAAGTAAAAACTCCCCCACACTTGGGTCTCATTAAAGTTTGCACCGTATTCGTAATTTTGCCTCATACTTCGGAGAGTTCACCTTAAGAGTCCATTTCCAAGAACACATTATGATTGTAAGTAGGGGGACACCTGTACATTAAACTGAATTTTTGTCACAGTCCAGCGCTATAGTAAAAATGCATATAAGAGAATGTTTCATAACTTTTAAATGACCTCTCTTATTACAAAGCTGAAAGTATTTGTTCGCTGTTTTTATAGCTTTATTGTTTTGTCAATTAGATTGATTGTGATTGTGCTTCCTTTTTGGTTGTTTGCCTCTAGGTAGATGTTGATAAGGCAGTTAAGGCTGCCAAGGATGCTTTCCGACTGGGGTCTCCATGGCGACGGATGGATGCCTCTGAACGGGGGCTGCTGCTGAGTCGTCTGGCAGACAGCATCGAGAGAGATGCAGCATACTTGGCGGTCAGTGACCTGTCCAGTGTCTAGGACATTGCCTTGATTTTGGGTTTATGTAATAACATAAACATCAGTTTTGAAGAAATAAACATCATGTTCCAGCAATTTGTAAAGGCAGCCTGTGTACTTTTTAATGTGTTAGGTTCCTATAATTTATTCCTTTATTATAAACTTTCTTAGCATGATTTTCCTGGTTTTATTCCCTACTTATGTAACCATTTAATATGAGAATGTTTCAATGATATTTAGCTGGGCTTGTTGACTGTTGGTTAAAGGAAGAAAGAACAGTCTGTCTCAGATGTCAAGGCTAGGTGTGAGGAACAGAGATAACGTTTTTTGGTGTGCAGACTACACCACACTGAGAAGAGCAAAAGACTTGGATGCTTTTTGACTCAACATGCAACAACGTATGTTTGCATTTGATTATTTGTATGTTTTTGCATGCAAATGTGTCTGATTGAGATAAAGAGAGCGAACAGGCTGCATAATCTGATGGTAAGCTGTTGATGCCCTGTGATATGTGCCAGGACCAGTAACTGAGAAGCTATAAGATTAATGCTTGCCCTAGTCTTATAGCTGCAGGTGCCTTCCCTTGAGAAATCTAAATCCCGGCTTTATTTTTAGTTTTTATATTGGTGTAGCATATCCTGGAGAGCTAAATTGGGAACAATGGAGATGTAGGTTTTTGATGGACAGGTTTGTTGAAACAACTATTAATTTGTAGAGTTTAAAGATGTTACCAATTTAAGAGAAATCATTTGATATCACATATGTGTTGCTATACATTATATTGCATATTATAAATGAGCATATCTTATTTTTTAATAAGCCTTCTTTGAAATTCTAAAATAAATTTCCTTTCACAAGTTGTAACCTCTTTAGATCTGTTCTTTTCCAGTTGGTGGTCCAAACGTATGCATTGAAAGAGTTTGATGCTCATACTGCATCATGGTTAGACACTGGAAGATGTTAGCATTCATACTGTTAACATTTAAAAGCTTGGTTTTCAAGTACTAAAACCTTTTGCCTTCCTTGAGCATAGAAGCAATAATGATTGCTTTTATTCAATGTATAGTGCAATGGTTTAACTGTAATGTTGTGTGAATAAATATAGTTAAATTACAGTTTTATGGACTGTGATGTTAAATGGCCAGGAAAATCAGCTGAGCTAATGGTGGACCACTTTTTGTCCTAACCTTGTTGATTTAACTATTCTCTACAGACTACCTGCAAGTCACACTACATAATGGATATTCATAATATGTTATCAATACTTTATCTCCTGTCCCTAGGAACTTGAGACATTGGACAATGGCAAGCCGTATGCAGTGGCCTACGCTGTGGACATCCCCATGGTGGTCAAGTGTCTGCGGTGAGTGCATTTCTGGTCTGTGAAAGTGAACTGGAGCCACAGTGCTCAAAACAGTACTGTGTATTCATACACAAAAATCTGTTAAAGATCATATTAATGTTATGCAAATAAGCACATGTCACTATGCTTAGTCATTTCACTATGCACATATGAACTTGTGATATAAGGGTTATGGGGTCAAGTCTCATAAGGGGAACTGTTGAGAAAAGCTACTTAACCTTGACCAGTAGTCTTCCAATCGGAAACTCGCACTCTTGCTGCTGTGCCTTTGGCACAGATGTTAGTGCTGAGTATATAGTTCATCATTCTCTTAAATTTCACTTAAATAACCCAATTTAAAGTTACTTGAATGCTTGATATGAAAATTGCTTGCATAGCAGATACTGGTTCAGTACCTTGCCTTCACTGTATGACTCAGAGGCAGTTCTGTTAATAGCATTTGTTGGCTGCTATCACCTACCAGAAACTTATGAGGAGAACTGTCTCACACCTTGGTTAGGAAACTCTTAATACTATTTATTTAGATGTAAATCACAAAAGCTTTATTTTGATTTAGATACAAATGATTTTGCTTGCATGAGACTATTAATGCAGCATATTTGTTTTTGTTGCACAATCTTGTTACAACACAAAGGTTTTCAGTAAAGCCATCAGTTAAAATACTTGGAAATGAATAATGGTGCAGGTACCATGCTGGCTGGGCAGACAAGTGGGAGGGAAAGACCATCCCCATTGATGGAGACTACTTCTGCTACACCCGACATGAGCCCATCGGGGTCTGTGGCCAAATCATCCCAGTGAGTGGGCCAGAAACACTGGTGCAAACCTGATCTGTCCTGGGCCAGCAGCCAGTGGCTGGATTTATGAAGCCAACACACTCCTGAGTATTTGTAGTGTTTAGTTGCACTTTCTCTGCACATGTTTGTGTAAGTGTTTTGGTAAGCCCACCTGAAAATTGGTTTGCAACTATACTTATAAAGTATACCCTGTTTGTTGAAGTCAGACTCTGTGTAGGTGTGTAAATCTGCTTACATGTGCTGCCGAATCCTGCAGAATTCCATGTAAACACCACCATTTATCTTGGCAGTGGAACTTCCCCTTGTTGATGCTAGCGTGGAAGCTTGGCCCTGCACTGGCCACAGGCAACACAGTAGTGATGAAGGTGGCAGAACAGACACCCCTCACTGCTCTCTATGTAGCACACCTCATCAAGGAGGTGAGTTTCAGCCTTTTCTGGAAACCAGTTGAGAAACTGTCTTGGCTGACAGAGACTGCTTAGTATGTGCTCTCAATCCTTCAGATCCCCACCCACATCCAACACTTTACCTTCTACTTTCTGTTTCATGTCATAATGGGATTATTTTATTAATTTATTAATAAGGGGAAGAAAGGATTATTCATTCATTTAGCTGACATTTTTCTCTAAAGCCACATGTGATTTTAGGTTTGTAGACCAAGCTGCTTAGAATACCCATTTATAAAGTTGGGTAACTTGGAGCAATTCAGGTTAAGTACCTAATTCAGGGGGGCTAAAATGAAAGTTGATTTGAACCTTGGTACTGTGAGTTAAAGGTGATGGCTGCAGCCAATATGCTACATGCTGCCTGCTACTATAATCTGTAACATACTCCTTTAGGTGGGTTTCCCGCCTGGTGTGGTGAACATCATTCCTGGAATGGGTCCCACAGCAGGGGCAGCTATTGCCTGTCACATGGAAGTGGACAAGGTGGCCTTTACAGGATCCACAGAGGTCAGAACAGCACATCCTGCTCTTCGCTCTCTCATTTTTCAGTGGGGACCTATACAACAAATCTGCAAAACTTAATTTTAAATTCTAAAAATCAGAACAGGTAATCATTACATTTTGCTAAAATTTTGTTACATACTAATTTACAAGAAAGGATCTTGTATGTAAGTCCAAAACCAAATTAATGAATAAAAATTAAATAATTATGATAGACTGATGTCCCTAGTCTAGTGCCCACTGATTCTAGGGCAGGCTCCAGACTGCCATGACCAGGACAAGCAATCAAGGATAATGGAAGGATGTATGTGCAGATAGTCCTTGACGTGTGTGACTTTCTATGCCATCCTGTGAATTTTACTACATTTCTGAGTTTCGTTTTTTGGTAAGGTCTTGCATTGCATGTTGGATGCCACAACCATTTAATCTGCTGTACAATAACATCTGCTGCCTTTGCTGCCACAAGACACCTACAGTATATTTGTTAATGATCTTGCAAGTGTTTGGGTGTCTATCAAAAATTGTTTTATTTAATAAAACATTTTATTTACAATGGCCAGCAAGTGAAAAAGTGAATGTATTGGAGCTAGAAAGTGAAAATTAGTCTTTGTAACGTCTACTCTATGCTGTTATTTTAATGTGAAAAATATATTTTAAAACACGACTATTTAAAAACTGAACAGAAGTGAAGAGCATAGAACCATGTATTGTGTGCAGTTTCATGTGGCCATGCTGCAACAATGAACACAGATGCGTGTGATTTAATACATGAAAATATCTTACCAAAACTGATCAAAGTCCTTTTGGTCAACTCCAGACTGTACACAAAAACTATAGTAGCAATATACGGTTAGGAGACCCGATGTGGAGTAAGGCAGGCCCAATAGAGAGGAGGAGGTCTGTAATAGAGCAGGTATGTCGGCAGGAGAAAATAAAGAGGTGTGTCAGAGCAGTCTCACAGGGGAAGCAGGGACAGTGCGTGAATTGGGAGGGGATCGAGAGGAGGGGGCTGAGCTCTGGGGTATGGATGCATATCAAATAAGGTTCCTGTTAGGAGCTGTTTATGATGTGCTGCCATCGCCTCAGAACCTGAAGCAGTGGGGGGGGTGAGGACTCAGCTTGTCATCTGTGCTCGGAGGTAGGGACGGTGAAACATTTTAGTTGGTTGTAAGGTTAGTTTAGCGCTGGGTAGGTATACATGGAGGCATAACCAGGTGCTAAGGTGCCTGGCTGCAGCCATTGAAGACTGGAGGATGCAGGTACGGTCGGGACATGAGGGTAGAAGTGAAGTGGTACGGTTTATTAGGGAGGGGAAGGGGGGTAGGAGAGGCGGAGGTAGGGAGGAGATGGGTGAAGTAAGGGGGAGTAGAGACTGGGAGATGCAGGTTGACCTGGGAGGAAGGTTAGTGGTGCCCCAGGAAATAGTACGAGCATCAGACCAGATATGGTGCTGTGGTCAGCAAGCCAGCGGGTAGTTTATTTTATTGAACTTGTGGTTCTGTGAGAAGGATTGGTGGATGACGCTCATGAGAGGAAGAAGCTGAGATATAGCGAACTAGCGGCGGAAGTAGAGGGGTGGGGTTGGCGTGCGAAAGTGAGGCCGGTTGAGATAGGATGCTGTAGATTTATAGCCCGACCACTCTAGTGTTGTTTCACGAACTCTGTATCCGGGGCGAAAGTTGCAACGAGCGGTGAAGGAGTTGTCACAGGCTGCTGAGCAAGGAAGTCTCTGGATCTAGAGAAAGAGGACCAGCGTGGATGGGAGCGGGGTGGCGAAGCTCTGAGTAAGTGTTAGCGCGTAGTTGTGGTGGCGTTTGGCTGTTAGCAGGCGGTGGTGTCGGTGTGGTGGAGCGTAATATAGGTAAAGCAGGTGACGAGGGGGCTTCTTCCTCAGAGACGACAGGTAGAAACAGTGGTGAGTGTGAGGATGGTAAAGGATAGGTAATGTATGGAGTGACGGGGTGGTGCAGTAGTGCGCGCTGTGGTGGAGGGGAGCAACTCCAGGACGCCTGAGCCGCGGTTGAGCCTTCTGGAGGTGTCGTGGGCCTAACTCGACAAAACACTGACAAAGGAACGTGCCCACTTGATAACCCCGATGAGATACCGCGCCATTGCTGCTTCACGCCGTGTTTAGATTTATAGTTAGTTGGGGCTAGTTTTGATACGTTAGCCATTGTGTAGTGGCTAGGTAGGCGTACTGTGGGATTGCCGTGGGGGTTAGGACAGGGTACAAGGTTAGATGGGTAATGGGATCCCCTTTATAATCCGAGCTTTTTTATTGGCACTGTGTGTTTAATACGATCGTACGTGCAATATGTAGCAATTCAGTGTTTTAGCAAGAACTTTTTTTTTTTTTCAGCTTCATGTGCACACGATTTACTCTTACATCCATTTTTTCCAGATATTCGTTTGTTGTAGAAACCCAGCAATATAATTCATCAATGTTGCCTTTTAGGACTTTGATCTGCATTTTTCTAATAGTAAATTTTGAAACATTTTATATGAATGGTATAGGGAATGCATAATGTACAAGTACCTGTACCAAATACTTCCTCACTCTAATGAACTGCTTGCCTAAGGTCACGGCAGTCTGGAACTTGTCCTGAACACAATGGGTTTAAGACTACTCAGATGCACCCTGGGCAACAAACTAGTTCATTACAGTTATGCCACATGAATATTCTCCAATTATAATCACTTTGAAGCAGCATTATTCTGCCCTGGGGTAAGAAGGGCTGTTGTAACTTGCAGTTCTCATGGTTCCTTCCACAGGTGGGCCACTTGATACAGCAGGCAGCGGGTACCAGCAACTTGAAGAAGGTGACTCTGGAGCTTGGTGGCAAGAGCCCCAACATCATAATGTCTGATGCTGACAGTGAGTTGCATTATAGCCAATGTGATCAGGCAACAGAGTGAGGCACTCTTTCATTGTTACATCTGGTACCAATAGGACAGGCTTTGTCTTACTACTTTGTTTAAAACAGTTCAGTTATACACCTTACCTTCAAAACCTTTGGCTGTAATTTTTGCAGTGGAGGTGGCGGTGGAGCAGTCCCACTTTGCCCTCTTCTTCAACCAGGGACAGTGTTGCTGTGCAGGCTCTCGCACATTTGTCCATGAAAGCATTTATAAGGAGTTTGTGGAGCGCAGTGTGGAGAGAGCCAAAAGGAGAGTGGTGGGAGACCCATTTAACCTCAAGACTGAGCAGGGCCCCCAGGTAAAGAACTGCTCTTCAGTTCCTGCAAGAAAACATTCATTTCCAAGGTTAGGCCAGAATTTGAATCCTTTTTGCTCTGCTGTTCACCCAGGTGGATGAGGAGCAGTTCAAGAAGGTCCTAGGCTACATTAGCTCTGGCAAGAGGGAGGGGGCAAAGTTGTTGTGTGGGGGAGGTGTGGCAGCTGACCGTGGATACTTCATCCAGCCTACCATCTTTGGAGATGTGCAAGACAACATGACCATCGCCTCAGAGGAGGTACAGAAAAAAATCTCATTTGCTCAAGCTGAGTTTCTAGTTCCACTTACATTTTAGTTTCATTCTCATTTCCTAATATCTCTTTTGTAATTTTAAAGTTATTTTGAGATGTCCTGCTATTAATAATGAACTTCCTCCATTTCCTCCTGTGGTCAGATCTTTGGCCCTGTGATGCAGATCTTGAAGTTCAAGACTGTGGAGGAGGTTGTGGAGAGAGCCAATGACACTAAATATGGCCTGGCAGCTGCAGTCTTCACCAAGGACATTGACAAGGCCAATTATATCTCTGCTGCGTTACGGGCTGGCACTGTATGGTAGGGATAAATGTCATGAACAGCATCTGTTCTTTGCATCATATTTGTTCATTCTAGAAAATATGGATTAATAAAACAGTATTCAGCTCTGTACAACTGAACTCACAAATTATTTTGATTAAATTACCTCTTAAGTATACTGCATTATCTGCTGTGGGCAAAACAGTTAATATTTGTGTGACAGAAGAGGGGAAAAGATTCTAAAAATAATTTTGAGATTCAGAAGAGTTAAGGACCCAGTATTTTTACTGAGACTTGATTACTGCTTATGATTTTAGGAACTGACATGAATTGGTAAGGCTTTTTTTTTTTTTTTTTTTTTTTTTTTAAAGGATAAACTGCTACGATGTATTTGGAGCACAGGTTCCCTTTGGTGGGTACAAGGCCTCTGGGAATGGACGTGAGCTGGGAGAGTATGGCCTTGCCAACTACACTGAAGTAAAATCAGTAAGCTCCTTTAAGTAGAATTTGTTTTCATGAAATGTCAAAACAGACAAAATAACAACGGTATACTCTCTAAAAAAGTTTAAAACATTATGTAATATCTGTCAAGTACTACATGGTAAACTTTGTCTTTCAGGTTGTCATCAAGGTTCCACAGAAGAATTCATAAATGGTCAGGTATTTCTGACAGCAACAGTAAGAATGTGAAGGTGGCACAGAATGAACCATGGATTGCAAAGGCAACATAATGCTCTAAAATGCTATCCTTTTTATGTTTTATGGTGCTTTTTTCCTTTTGAAAATATGTAATAATGCAATTCTGTTGTGGAGCTGAAATATTTTCAGTGCTGAGGAGGAAAACCATATTAAGGTTGCAGTCAAAATATCACATTAAAGACCTGCATTGTGAATGTTAAGCAGACAAGCTATAGCCAACTATGAAAAAGCACTTCATTTGAGAGATGAGAAAGCACTTCTTTCATTAGAGGATTTGAAACCAGTTTTAAAATCACATTAATCTTTCATATGGGCTACCACTGCCACAACTCTATTTTGTGTTGCTGTGAGTTACTTTTTCTTCTGAATTGTTGCATTTAAAAAAAAAAAATTAAAAAAATCTGATTTGCATAATAAATACATCAGGTATTTTACCATCTTTAATTTTATGGTCAGTTCTTATAAAAAGAATTAAAGGACATTAATTTTGGCATGGTCATACATAGCTTCAAAGAAAAATTTTAGAAAATTAAAATAAAGTGTAATGATAGGGTTAGATCATCAAAGCCTGAAAGCATTTATTTTTGCACTGGCTGAGCAAGTATTTCAACCAAGTCTCCCAGTAATATGGACCACAGTCTTTCAGAAGTATTTCTATTACCCTCATGCCCAGAAGAAATGGTTATAACAGTTTGGTATAAGAGTACATCGGTCCCTCACAGGGTTTTGTTCCCTGAAATCAGGCAAGACAAATACCTGCATTTCTTGCAGGGGAAAACAATAGCCACCCAACTTCAAATTCATTTTAGATTACAATTTTAAGACCAAAATAAAATGTATTTTTTGGTTAATATCAGATCTTTGTTGATCACAAGATTGAAGGCTTATTTAAACCACTAGGTTTTAATATTGATAAATCTGTTTATATGATTGTGGCTGCCATGCACATGGCTACAACAGCACAGAGGGTATAGATGGATTATTCTGGAGCTACAACTCAAAGCTGAGACCACCAACTCAATAGCACACAATGTGTGATGGCAGTGTACAGTGCTTGTGTCCTGCACTGAAGTAGGCATGATGTTTGTACTCCACTTTGACAATAGAGGGCACAGTTTGTCAACAGTAACACTGAAGGAAATGTAAAACACTGTACAGTACATTGTTCTTTTCATTTTAGACCTGTAGCATTTAGGAAGAATTGTTTTCAGTAACCCTCCAAAGGACTGATGTTCTACTCAAGCTGACTCATATTTCTTTATGAAGGTTCCACATCTCTGTGGCCTATATGGCATAACATGAATCTACAATCAATGGAAAATCATAGATTTTTAAAAAAGAAAATTAAGAAGTTAAAATGTTAAGGGGTTAATGTCCTGTATGCATTTCAGTAGTAATAATTTGCAAGATTAATTTCAGAATATATTTGGTCCCATAAAAAAAGAGCTCTAACTTTATTTTGGTTTTACAGCTTTTATTTAATTTTTTTGCATCAACCATTAAGATTATTTGTCTTACTGTGCCGAAATTATGCATGGTATTGTTGCTAAAAGAAATTGTCTAACTGGACGAATGTGTAGAATATTAAGTGTCCTAAGTCATGGTGTTGCTGTTAGTTGTTCGGAAATACAAATGTAGACCAAGTGCTAATGACGCATTATTACACTGCGTGAATTGGGCAGTGCTGGACCACACTAAATAGCAAGACAAAATCCATGCCGGAGTCAAACTTTTTAAATAAGACTGTTCACATGTATTGCCCAAAACAGTAAAACTGAACGACAGTGCTCATCGTTGAAATATCTTAACACAATTATTTCAATTCACTTCGGGTGAACTACGTATCTGTCATATCTTGGGCAACACGGGTCCGCCATTTATTTTATATAAAATACATTCAGTCCAGCTGCTGCGCTGCATGTACAGTATGTGGCAGGCATGAGCTCATCACACTGTCCGCATAGAAAAGGACCCAAACTGCAACATGAAGGAAGCCCCAAGAAAGCGGCTGCCTTCGTAGTGCCTGATAAAATTAAATGTGCAAAAAAATATACATTTGAAATTCTGAAATATGACTCAACACTAGTAACACGGTTTGAAAAGTGAAAAATACATTGAAATAATTCTGTGATGACTATTCTGTAAGAAAAAAAGTCAAATGGTAGTTTTTTCTACCGAAATCGCGCAAGACACCTTTTTCGTCTCCTTTGGGCTCCGACGATATTTTTATTTGGCTGTAGATCAGCGAAGCTGCGGACCAACGGAGTCGGTTATGGCTCAGTTATTATCGCAGCTGTAATTAACCTTCATTATTTATACGCCTTTAGCTCAACCCTTTATGAGGGGAGTCGGTCCGGTGGGCGACGGCGTTCTCTGATTTCCCGATAGTGCAGGAAAGCAGCTGAAATGGCGACCTAGCTCGAGAGCTAATCCCCGCAGGCGGTTTCAAACCCTCCTGTCGCCGCTGTGGCTCTGCAGCTCAACTCCAGCCACCGCACTTCACACGCCGGTGGCCGGCTTATGTGCGTGTGCTCCCCGCCCGGCCGCCCATGGTGGGCCCCTTAGAGCCCGGTCCCCTGTTGCACGCAGCCATGGCACTGACATGCCAGCTTGAGTCTGCGCACGAGCAATAACAGCGAAGACATTCTTAGGGCACAAGCCGTCCCTCCCCGCGAAGCAGGAGCTGGGCGGCGGGCCACAGCCAACAGGCAGAAGGACAAGAGCGCAGTGCAGCGGAGCAGCACAGGGCGCCATGACGGAGGATAGCAGCGTGGACAAATTCATAAAGGTAGGGGAGCGCAGTCCAGCGGTACAGCATGTCACCGGGTAAGCACCGTGCTGCTATTGTGTCAGCCCTGGCTCGGTACCGTGCTGGTATTGTGTCAGCACCGGGGTGGTACCGGACAAGCACCATGCTGGTACAGTGGTAACTCCTCTTACAAGTACAAATAAATAATGTTAATAATCGAGCTTTATCCCTCAATTTATTCACAGTTAGGTTCTGTGAAAAGCATGAAATAAAGCTATAATGCTTTAAACATTTGCTGTAACACTTTTGTTCTACTTTCATCAACAGCTCGTGCGGGATCTCAGTGTTTCAAAAGTGTGAGGTGGAGAACATAAAAGTCTACATAAAAATGCATGATAACTTTGTGTTCATTGTGTGTGCTGTTGCTGAGACACTGCCATATTATTTTGCACATTACTTCAGGTGCAAAGGGGTATACAGCTGAGTAGTAGGGCAGGAACAGTGAGCTGCAGAAAGTATTGAACACTGTTTCACCTTAAAATCTGCACTGTGTTCAGCACATAATCATTTGCCAGAATTTGGTCACTTAACAATTAGAAAAGCATAGTAATGGACTACCCCACTAATCTAGTATCTTAAAAATGTTCCATATATTAGCAATAGCAGATAAAAATGTGCTGAATTAAGTTTGTGAGACAATGTAAACCATCTTCCTCTTGTTCATCCCCTCATTTTCTCTTCCTTTCCTCTTCCTTTTTCACTTCTGAATTTATTTTACTACAAGATAGTAGCAGAAAATAGTAACAGGGTCATTTTTACTCCGCAACAAAGAAGCTTAAAATTGATGATGGAAAATGCAATTAAAAATAAACTTGTAAACGTTGGTTTCTTTGAATCTTCATAACTCTCATGTTTGTAACGTGTGCTACAAGTGTATTTGAAAACTGCATGGGTGCTGGGTTGGTAACTGTGTAGGCATTATGCTAGTGCTGTGTTTATACATAGTAGGGACTAATTGGTTCCCGGATGAAAAATGTGACCAAAAATTAAATACAGTGAGAACACCAACATGTTTTATATTAGTAACAAAAAACATACTTTTCATGTACACTTATTCATCCATTACTAATAATCACTTTTCCAGTGCAGGGTCAGGGTAGTCTAGAGCATAGGAAGCATAAGGCTAGGTGTAACTTGGATGAAGCCACTTTCATAATTTCGCACATGGGTGTTTGCCATATGAAGAAATAAAGTTTACTCTAGAAAGTTTCACTCTAGAAAGCATACAGACCCTCTACCTTTAGAGGCACTGTATAGTGAATGCCTACTTGCTGCTGTAGTACCATCAAACAAGCTATTTATCCTTAATTGGTATGGTCAAATTTACCCTGTTGCATGACTCATTTGTAGAAATAGTCATGAATGGAAGTAGAAAGTCTATACAGTAGTTGGTTTTGTTATAGAAGAATTATAGCATTGGTCTTTTTGCAGACTGAAAAGCATACGCAGTGAATCACTCATGTTGTGGAAACAAAATAACCACGTAAGTGGGGAAAATACTGTTGTACTGAATAATATCAGTTTGAAAAGGACTATAGCCATTAGAGTGGCCTTTCGTTATATGAAGTCCCATTATATGAGGGCTGAGTGCAATTTTTTTCCGCTTGGATCTGATTATAGGATGTTTTTATGATGAAAGGCAGTGGAGTTCACTGTAGACTTTCCCCGAAGCAAGACTTTTCCTTGAAGATGGGTGCCCTGTGACCCAGTCTTTTTTTTATTACATTACCAACACTTACTTATTCTTACAGATTTATCTAGTTGCATTGTTGCTCATTCTCAGTCATTCTTACAGTTTTATCAGTTCTTACTTATTCTTGCCTACATCAGTTTGATTCTGTTTCATTCTTGCAGAGTCTTACTAATTTCTTATAGTCTTACTCATTCTTACATGCTCCTGCTTGGCCTTATCCATTCTTCCTCATTGTTACCCATACATTTCATTATTTCTGTCTCGGTCTCATTCATTCTTGCCTGCCGTTACCCTGTCTCACTGTGGACCACTTACGCTTTTAAAACATGCAACGCTTTTGGCTGCCACTTTTCTCTGGCATCATAACAAAAGTTTCATAAATGCAACTGTGGATCTAAGAAGAACCAGTAGTTATGTTCTCTTTTCTTTTTCGAATGCAGACAGACTTTTTGGGCATAGAACGGAATCTGCACGTGCTGATACAGTGGTCTCACTGTATATAGGAGTGACTTTTTGTATAGTTTAAGCAAGAAAATTAAGAACTAATAGGACATCGTGGTATGGTTATGCTTATATTTTAAAGGACAGTGCTATTTAAATTTAAGGTCCTGTCTGTCTGTGTTTGGGGGTATAAATAAATGATGATCTCATGCAGTTGAGCCTGAAAGGAGAATGCTTTTGGTTCTTTGTCATTTTGACATAACAAGAAGCTTCAAACTGCTCAGCTTCCCCCATGTGAATGAAAACTGTAAATGAAGCAGAGGCTGTGATTATTTTGATAGCTGTTCATCCATGATCTGACACCTTTACTTTACACGCATGTTTCAGTTTGTTCTACTTGATGTTCACATACTCCACTGTCTTATGTTAAACTGATGTTTGAGATATTTAGCCCTTGGATTTACCACATAAAAATAGTTTGAAGTACAAGCAGATCTTCTATTATCTTTTTCCTTCACTGGCTCAAGTTCAGCTTCGGCGCATATGAATTACTTTGTCTCACTGCTAGCCACATTGCAAGTTTTGTACTGTTCACAATAACAGTTTGTTAGTGGGATTTAGGGAAAATGACATTCCGGTTCCATCAAAGAATCTTTAACAGGTTGGCCATTCCTTTTTTTTGTTTTAAATGAGTGATTTTTAGTACTCAAAGTTTATATTGTAATATTGAAAACCAGCAGTTTACCTTGTGCTGGTGACATGATTTAGTGGTGGAGTGGTATGCCTTCAGCAGGATTCTTTTGTCCTTTCTGGCAGGAGGGCTCCATCCTGGAGGAATACAATATCAACTGGACACAGAAGCTGGGAGCTGGTATCAGTGGACCTGTTAGGTGAGTGTGGCTCAGGAATTTCTCATATTTCATCTGCACCCCCCCCCCCCCCCCCATTCTTTAGTGGTAAAAACCAGAAGTGAACAGAACATTCAGTTGTAGAGTGTCATTATTATGGCACCTATATTTTTCCTGGATTTCCTGTCCTCATGTTGGAATGAGAGTTCACCTGGGATCATTTTTACTTTTAGAATCAGTGGAATATTATAATATCCTTTCAGATGTACATTTAGCTTGTCCTGCAAAAGTACCACTAAGCAGTTCAGGGATTATGTCATCTGGTTTGTGGTCTCACTCGAGGGCTCCTGTATGGTCGCACTTTTCCCCAACTGTCCTCCCTGCAATAATGGTATGCACCAGGCAGGGGGGGCTTCTAATAGTAGCCAGCTGCTGGTCTTGGACCTTTGCCCTGAACATAGCCCAACATCTCAGCTCCACCTTCTTTGAATAGATAAGTGGGCGGAAATGGTAAAATGGATCAGTATGGTGGTGCTTACGAAAATTTCCATTAACATTTGAAAGGCCTTTGTCATGGGTGAGAGCAGTACATTGCTAACTTGTGGATGTTTCCTCTGAGTTTGTCTATGGTCATTGATATCCTGGGGTGTTTCTTTGGCCAGGAGCCTCTAATTGAAGAGGTTCATTCGCCAGCATCATCAGATGACATCTATGCATATTGTGAACCACAACCTGCGGTGCATCAGTTTCTTTCTTCCTTCACAAGTGCTCCTGGTTTGGTAATTCCCAAATTGTGAAGCAGACAAGGGTATAGGTTTTGTAACTTGAGTGAGCATTCAGGTTCTATACCTCTACTCCCACTTCTCCTGTCAGAGACTGGACAACATAACATAAGGCCAGAGATCTCACTGGACAACATAACATAAGGCCAGAGTTTGTAAAAAAAACAGAAGTTATCATCTAGGCTGACATGGCTGATCATTTTAGTAAAATAATCATTTTGTTCCGTTGTCAGATCCTGAGGGTATAGGTGTATGGATACAATTTCGGGCTTCCCAGGTTGCCCTGGAGTTCCTCTTTCTGCACTGTAGAACTCCAAAACAGATTTGAAAAGTGGAAACAATGGGTGAATAGAATAGCAGCATTTAGGCAAAGAACCAAACACCTGAGTAAGGTCAAAGAGATGGGAAAAGGGGTGAGTAAACTACTGAAAAAAAGCTAATTGTGTGTTAATATAGATTTTAAAACAACAATGGAAGGAGCATATTTCTTAGCAGCAGGTAGTCTTCAGTATTTTAGCTACCCTGAAGCTAAGTGCTCTGCCACATGTAATATTCAAATAGATACTGGAAATAACAAACCTGTTAATGTGTTGTAGGTCTTGAAATTGCATCTTTATGAAACATGTAGCCAATGTAAACCATGGGGGGGTCTTATCTTTATTCATTTAAGATAAGTAGTGTTTTTCGAGGCCTTGATGTCAAAAGACAAGTGCTTCTTAGTGCATGTTGGATGGCTTGATGTACAGGTAGACCTGCATATCATTTGTATGGAGTGGAAATTGATATTATTTTTTCAGGATGGTATTGCTTAATACTAACAAACAGTATCTACAAATCATTCCCTTCTCTTTTACATTCTCATGTGTTAAATTAATGTTATTTGATTTTGATCAAAAGAATAGAAGAACTGCTTCATCTGCTCACAGGAAAACAACACTAGTTCTGCTGGCCAAAGATTTTTGATTACTGTGGCATGGACAAAAATCAGATAGAAATATTTTATAAAAACTTCTTGCTTCTTGTATAATTTTGGCAGGTAGCTCCTAGAATATGAGCATTATGAATAAGCGCTCTGTTTGTTGCTTCGGAGAAATGAAATACATGAAACTAAGCAATGAAGCAACATCCATAGTAGATGTATTGTAAAGCACACCATAAGTAAACGTGTTCGATATTGTTTGGGTATTTGAAGATTCAGATTTCAGCTAGAGCATTTCTTTTGTGTACAGTATAGCACCTTTGTTGTGTGTGGGAAAATATGCAGCATTAGAAAGCTGTTTGGCCACGTGTTGCTGCAAAAAGAGAAGACAAGGTAGGTATTGTTCCTAATAACCGTGTACAGGACGCATGTAATATTTTATTTCTTACTATAGAATCATGTTATGCACTTCCTACATTAGAATATGTTCTTATTACCTGGTTTGACCTGAAACTTCAAATGATATGCATCTGGTTGAGATTTAAAAAATTTCAAGGGAATTTTGTCTAAAGAAATATAGAGCCAGAGTCAAACAAATGACACCTTCTTTTTCCTGATGGCAGGGAAAAGTCATGATAACCTAGGCAGAATTAGCTTTTTTCAGTATTTCTATTTTAAGCTGGTGCTTATGGTAACTTTGTTTACTCAAAACTGTCTTCAGAAGTCTATGCTTTTGCCAGTGAGACAAACTGTAATGGTCATAGTTCAAGATACAAAATGTTCTTATCGCTTTGATGGTGTTTTCCAGCAGACACAATGGCACGTGCCTTTTGAATATATATTCCTTGTCCCATGAAAAATTCTTTCTTCCCATATCTGTGGCTCAAATTGGGTAAAATGTCCTACACCCTCCTCAGTTGTTTGTGAAAGTGGTCATTTCCACAGCTTGCATTTAATTATACTGTTCCCTGAACTTTGGCTTACAGATTGGTATTATTTAGCTACGTCTGCTTACTTATTCAGATTGTTCTGCTTTGACAAACATGAAAATATGGTTTTATTAAAGATGTGTAACAGGCATCTAAAATATCTATATAAGTACTGTTGCAGATAATGAAATGTAGAAGTTCATGAGTTTTAAAGCAGGAGTTTAAATGCAGGGAGAGACTCTAGTACCTTTGAGTTAAGTACTTCCCTTGAAATGTTTTATATAATATTAAGCTATGTATCACTTCCAATAAAAGTGAATAAGCCAAAAATTGGCTGAAATTTGGAAATCATGTATTCCATTTCATGGGACTTGAATAACCTAACATACAAGTTCATTCTCCAAGAGGTTTTCCATAAGTTTGCTTTGGTAAACAATTTTCTAAGTGCATTAAATACTGTAAGACTGTCTTAAAATTTAGGAATCCAACTACATTACAGCTACAGTACATTACAGTACAGTTTAGCTACAAATGTACTCTTTCAAGTTCTTTGAAAATTAGAACCAAGTTATGTTTCTCACATTATGCTCTTAACCTATAATGGTCACAAGTTTTCAAAACATAGGCAACTTTGTGTCTCTACACAGGGTGTGCGTAAAGAAATCCACACAGGAGCGATTTGCCTTAAAGATCCTTATCGACCGGCCCAAGGCTCGCAATGAGGTAGGATGATATAACTATGTACTTGCTTGTCTGAAACGTTGGTGGTCAATGTGTATTTGTCAACATTTTATCTTCACATTCTTAAATGTGTTCACAGTAAGCTGCCGCCAGTGTCCTTCTAACAGCACTGTGCTTGACAGGTTCGACTCCATATGATGTGTGCACAGCACCCCAACATTGTCCAGATACTGGAGGTGTATGCCAACAGTGTGCAGTTTCCACATGAATCCGGTCCCAGGTAAAGTTCCAAAGCTTCAGGTTCATGTCCTAGTAGCAGTACTGCTGTTTCTTCCTGCTGCACTCTTGAAAGAGAAAATGTACAGCTGCTGGAATTTAACATTGTAAGTTGCATAAGTGACATTTAATTAAAGTAATATTGTTGATATTGTAGAAGATACTATTTTGCAATACATGTGTAGGTGTCATTAAGACTGTAAGTTGAACCCAGTGTGTCTGTTTGGTCACATGACCTAACTTCTGTAGTTATCTCTAGTGTCGATGGTCATGCTCCTAGGGCAAGGTTGTTGATCGTCATGGAGATGATGGAAGGGGGTGAGCTGTTCCACAGAATTAGTCAACATCGGCATTTTACCGAGAAGATGGCCAGCCAGGTCACGAAACAGGTAGGGGTCACACTGTTGAGCACACCTTTTCTCAAAATACCCAGAAAAGTTGTGCTCTTGCAACAAAATAATATACCACTTTGCTCTGTTCAGTAATTTACCAAAGAATAATTTTAAAAGTTATCTTTTGACATTAAACTTGCTTCTTATCTGGTCATTTTTGTAAAGGCAGCTTGCTGTTGTGGGTCAGAATGTACATGTTAAAAAAAAAATACAGGTGCACACCCTGAAAGGTTTATATTGTCACCATCTGGTCCATTGTTCACAGTTTATTGTTTGGATTAAGAGATACCATGTTTGTCTTCTGAACTTCAGGCTTTGTCAAATATTTTGTAGCTTTTAAGTAACTGAAAGCAGACCTTAAATAGATCAAAATATGCCTGAGGTTGTCAGTAAAAGGGCTGCACATTGAGAAAGGAGCACTAGTTGGAATGTGCTGTTCTAATCACCTCTGAGTGCTTTAAAAACCTTAAAAAACCCTGCTGAGCTTTGACACCTCTGTGAATGAATGGCAGGCCAGTACCAATAGCATGCACCAGCCTCATGTTTCTTCCCATCCCTGACTAGATTGGCCTGGCGCTGCAGCACTGCCACTCTCTCAACATTGCACACCGAGACTTGAAGCCTGAGAACTTGCTGTTCAAGGACAACTCACTGGTGAGGACTATAGATCTGGGGTTTCATCCCATCTCATGGCTTACAGGATGGGCTTCAAATACCAACAGATCATTAATTTTATGTGGTTCTTTGACACACTTTTAAACAGTTGTTATGTTTTTGGTTGATCAATTGTCCAGGGTCAGATAACTTAACTTAATTTAGTGCAGTCTTTTAATGGTTTGATGTGTATTTCATATTACTGGTATGTATTGTAGGATGTCTGGTACTCTTAGTGGAAAGGTTGATGTTTGTTTAGATCTGTAGCCCTGATGTTTTTTTTTTTTTTTTTAACTTATGCATTAAGTTATGTATATTTTTTAACATTGGATTCTAATCTGCATATCTTTCCCAGGATGCACCGGTAAAGTTGTGTGATTTTGGATTTGCCAAAATTGACCAAGGTGACTTGATGACTCCCCAGTTTACTCCTTACTATGTATCACCTCAGGTAAACGCTCAAGTGCCTTTGAGTCTAATACTGTAGCCATTACTATGCTCCAAGATACCACAAAGCTATAAACACAAGATGACTAAATCAGATGAGAATTCAGTGCCCCAGTTCCTGACACGTCCATAAGTGTCCCTACAGTTAAGGCTGGCTTATGGCTTTTATGCAACAGCTTGTCACAAAGCTGCACTGGAGTCGCACTTAAATAATTTATGTTTCTTTCGTTAGCAAGTAGTATGTTTGTGTCTGTAGTTAACCGTTATCATTATTTTAGTATTCTCATATGGTCTCATTAATTGCAGATTCTTATAAAAATTGCAGTTATTTAACTTAGCAATGTAATACATTTTTAATATATACTACAGATTCATAGATACATGTTCATTGCAGGAGAAAAAGACCAATAACTTTTGCTTAAATACAAAGTAAATCTGCTTTCCAGATAAAATATCTTTTTAGTAATGTACATACAGTTTTTCACTTGCTTTATATGTATAAGTCCATTTGGATAAGTAAATGTGTGTTTATAAATGTATTGAAAATTTGATCTAAATTTTGAAAATTATGCTTAAAATCATGCAGTGCATTATAAGGTGTTTTTGTGATGACTGTGTTCTAGGTACTAGAGGCACAGAGGCGACACCAGAAGGAGAAATCTGGAATTATACCTACCTCACCTACTCCATATACCTACAACAAGGTAAACAACAGCTCTATTTCTGTCTCTATCAAACACTATGCAGAGCATCTTTACTGAACCATGGTTGAGACCTCCACCTTCCCAGAATAAATGAGTCCTCTGCAGCTCCCTGCCCTATAATAAAGGACAGTAATTTAATATTTAAATGTCTCTCTTTCTTTAATTGACTGACTTTTAAATAAATAAGATGTAGAGAAGTGAATATGTTGAAAGAGATAATAGCACTGCTGCTGCCACACAGTGCCTGGTGCGATCAGGCATGAGTTCAAACCAGGCTCAGTCTGTGTGGAGTTTGTATGCTTTCCCTGTGTCAGTGTAGGTTTCCTATAGGTGCTCTGGTTTTCCCACATGGTTTAAAGACCTTCATTTCAGGTTAATTGGTTACACTAAATTGACCATAGTGTGTGGATGTGTAATCACCCTGTGATGGATTTAATGTCCCATTTTGAGGCAGTTTTGTAGCCTAGTGCCCAGTTTATTTCAGGATTGGCTCTTGATTGCTACGACCCTGCTCGGGATTAAGTGGCTAATGATAATGGACATGTTTATAACAATTAACCTTGGGTGCAACAAACCTTTGACACCTTGAGGACTTAATTCCACCCCGGTCTCCTGTCCCTGTGACAGTGCTACAAAGCCGAGCCCCTTCACACTGCTTTGCGAGTTAAACTTCTGCTACTGTCTGCCAGCTTAACTTCTCCAAACTGTGCTTTCCCATGTCGTCCATTTTCCTTGCACAGAGCTGTGACCTGTGGTCACTTGGGGTCATCATCTATGTGATGCTATGTGGCTACCCGCCATTCTACTCCAAGCACCACAGTCGTACCATCCCCAAGGACATGCGCAAGAAGATTATGACTGGCAGCTTTGATTTCCCAGAGGAGGAATGGAGCCAGATCTCGGAGATGGCCAAGGACATTGTTCGCAAGTAGGTCCCACCTACAGAAACTTTTAAGTTAATTGTCACTCACAGGAAAGATGTCAGTATTTCAGTATATGTTTTGCTAGATTTCATGATTGGCATGTGTGATATTTTGACATGCATCACGTTGGACTCTGTCATAATTCTGATAACCAGACTCCTCAAGGTGAAACCAGAGGAACGTTTGACGATTGATGGGGTGCTGGCTCACCCTTGGCTTAACTGTACAGAAGCCCTGGACAATGTGCTGCCCTCTGCCCAAATGATGATGGACAAGGTCAGTGAAAGGGGGAAGGGCTGGGGGTCACCACCTTCTGCATTGTTAGTCTGATAAGCTCCAAACTCCAAGTACTGTCTAAAATCAGCGCACAGATTTTATCATGAGTTTGTGTGGATTTATACCTGAAGGCTTAATCCTTTATGTGCTATGTTCTGGGTTCTCAGTGGTAGAATACAGCTCGCATTTGATGTGTAACCCAGACAAGAGACAAAAATCTCTGAAATGAACATTGCAATCTGACTTGTTTTTAGTCTCACCTAACATAATCTGAATGAAGCAAAGCATTCAAAATAGTTTCTCATATTTAGGTAACAAGAGAATGGCAGTAGAATGCATGTAACTCTACATTTTAACATACAAGCATGCGGTATAAATTTTAAGCGCTGATGTTTAAAACGATTTTGCCAAATTGGTGTCTTTTCCTGGTTGGCAGGCAGTAGTGGCCGGTATCCAGCAGGCGCATGCTGAGCAGCTGGCTAACATGAGGATACAGGACCACAATGTCAGCCTTAAGCCCCTAAACTCTGTCAACAACCCTATCCTGAGGAAGAGGAAGTTGCTCGGGTCTGTCTGCTGTGTACAGTATCTACTACATCTGTGGTTTTGGTTTTCAATGGGTCAGTCTTGGCCTTCTGACATTTCTGATAATCTCTGTTAGACATTTACAATTGTCCAACTGTATTTTTATCTCTGCTCTTAGATGCAATGTCTTTTTTTGCTTTCGATCTCATTCAGAGGATGATTGTACTGTGTTACTATTTTCCTGCAGAAAGCCTAGAGAGGGATTCTTCATCCATGACCCAGAAAATGGAGGGGAGGACTCCAACGTGGCCTTGGAGAAACTTCGGGATGTGATTGCCCAGTGCATCCTGCCACAGGCTGGTGAGTAGTGGAACATGTCACCAGTCTGCATGCAGGTCACACTTCTACATGTGTCATGCTGTGGTCCTCACACAGGGGAGAATGAGGATGAGAAGCTGAATGAGGTGATGCACGAGGCATGGCGGTTCAACCGTGACTGCAAGCTGCTGAGAGACGGGCTGCAGGGCCTCAGTTGGGACGGTAGGTGTTGCTCACCACAGAACCTGTCTAAAGTCTCTTGTCTAACTGTAGACCAATCTTTCAATAAAAAGGGTTTTGCCCTTATTAACCTTAGTAATTGAGACCCAACGTGTTTAAAGTCATGGAATTACAAGACAATGTTCTTTGCAGCATTTCTTTTGCACTGCAAAAAGAGTTACAATAGTTTGTGTGTATGTCACCACAATGTAAAATGTCTTCTCTTATGTTCTGAAAAAAAAAACTATTTTATTTATTTTTCAGGGAGGGCTTTTTCAGACAAAGTGGATCGCTTGAAGTTGGCAGAAATAGTCAAACAGGCCATAGAGGAGAAAACAAACCTGCAAGACTCTCCATAGCACGTGCTGCACTTTTCCTTAATTTTGTATAATATATATCCAGTCTGTTCTTGAACAAATAACTGTAAAAACTAATTTTTATGTAAATTAAGTGCAGGACTTGCGTATTTTCATGAGCTTGCTTACAAAAGTATTGTACAGCTGTAGATATACTAAATGAGGACTTGTTGGTACTTGTTTTTTTTTTTTTTTGTTTTGTTTTTTTGTTTTGTTTTTTTTAAACCCATTAATGAGAAACATAAAAGAACAAACTAGGCAGATGTTTTAAAACTAGCTTAGTTCCCACTGGAAGGGAGATTCAGCCTTTTTACTACTTGCTCCTCTGAGTTATCCATAGCAGTGTTCTGTTTTTATTTCACTTTTTTCTTTTAATGATACTGTTCATTTTATTAATTTAAGAATTAATTTTAGTGTTTTTTTACTACAGTTTGGTAATGATTACCAAATAAGAACTTAAAATAATGCCACTCATTACTGGTATTAGACATATCCTGGTTTGAAGCTATAACCAGGAGGCTTAAATGTCATCACCATGTTAGTGTTGCTGTGGCTGTGGGGGAAATGGATTCCAAATGTCACTGTGGACTGCTCTCCTCAAGGTGCAGATGGAGGGTACAGGGGATGGTGGGGTTGGGTGCTCAGTGTAAGTTCAGGGACTGTTGTTGTAAATCCGTAGCTCCTCTGCCTTTCTGGTATGCCCAGAAATGTCCAGCAAATACTGATACCAGCCCCACAGCACACTTCACCCTTTTAGAAGTAATGCTGAACACTTTTTATCAATCCATTATTTTCATATAACTAATGGCTTATATTAAAAACAAAGGGATGGCTACAGTTCTAACTGTTCTGTTCATTTGGCCAAGGAGCTGATGTAAAGAGTGGATATATGAAAAAAGACCAAGATTAATTTGTGTAATTGTCATTTGTATTGCAAGTGCCAGTTCAAATGTAGACCTGGTTCCTGGATACAAGCTAAAGAAAAAAACACCCTTCTTTTATTGCTTTCTTTAACAGCATGAGAAAAAAAACTGCCCCAGTTATTGAATAAGCCAGCCTGCTAATCTTTTGTCTGAATGATAAAAGTTTGTTCCTGTAGTAGCAACACTGTCCATTTTCAGTTGCAACCAATATAAGTGTTCAGTAATACTTCCACGGTATGTTTTTAACGTAAATCGCACGGCTCCGCACCATCCTGGCCATTGTGACACGATGGCTTCAACAGGAACTACAATAAAAGGACTGTTAGTCCATGCAGATTATATTGGTTTTGTTCAAATAAATGGGATGTTTGTGGCATGCAGGAGGGCTTCTGTCACTGTAACCAGCCACAGTGATACCTCTATAGCAACCTTGCACCTTGAACTGGAGAATTGGGATGAAACATTAACTAGTTTAAACCAAGAACTAGATGGTGAGGGAATGGTTATACCAAAATCTACATTAGATACTGACTGTTCATGGAAATGTCTTCTTTTATTTAGTATTTTTCACATTAGAATCTAAAGACCCTATTGTCCATGCAATCTGTTTCTCATAGCTAAGCAGACTTTTTCTGGGGTTTATAGATTTTGTCAAACACTAAAATAGAAATTAATAGATTTGCATGTCTACCAAATGGATCTTCCAAAATGCCTTTATGGGTTAAATGCATAATAGAAAAGAAACATACTGCTCCCAACCATTTAATACTGGTTTAGATTTTTTTTTCTTCCTTAAGTGACACTTCTGTTAGACTACTTCAAAATTCAAGTATGTAAGATTATTTCTGTCCTCTGCCCTCTACAGCATGTCATGAATATGCTGAGTATTTGTATTAAAGGAATTCCTTAACATGTTCTCCATAAGTGTTTTGTATCATTTTGGCGAGCTGGAATCTTTCTGTGTGCCTTTTTAAATGCAACTGAAAGAACTTTGATCTGTTCCACAATTAATTGTACAACTCTTTCACAAACTACATATTTGTTCAGAAGTATGTTTTGAACTTTGCTTTTGAATTAGAAATTAATTTGGCATTATTTGATGCTGTCACAAAGTAGCTTATAATTATGGGTGTTTCATACAGTTTAGTATGGTGGGCTTTATGGATTAAACCAGCAGCCTTCAGGTAAAAACGTTTTTCATTAATTGTCTACTTGTTTCTGTATTTCGGGAGAGCTTAAGCAACAGCTTGCATACAGGGAGTGAACCAAAGAATGCAAACAGTATGTATCAATATCAGGGACCTAATAAAAAATAGGGCCACAGTTTACCTTCAGAACATCTTGAGTCCTTCTTGGAGTGCTGGCATACAAATCCTGAATTGTGTAGTGGGATATTCCACTGTTTTAGCAGGAAAGCCTGTAGTTCATTAAGGGATGAAGGAGGTGGAAGTCTACACTGCAGTATTGTTGTGGTTAGGGTGCTGTCCTGAAAAGCATCCAGTCTTCAGCAAGTGCACTGCAATACAATTATTTCTTAACTTCTCAAGGGTATCAATACTGTTCTAGAATGTCTTTGTAGAAAAAGCAAGAATTAAGTTGTTCTTGCATCTTTTTTATTCCACTGCAAACAAAATCAAGGTATGTATGAATAACAAAGTATCTTTTACTTTTAACACTTTTCAGGAAGAAGGGGGTATTATTTAAATAAAATGCAAGGGTACCAATAATTTCAGTCATATAGATAGATAGATAGATAGATAGATAGATATCTAGATAGATAGATAGATGCATTCCTGTTAGTCTGTATGGAAAAATGCAAATGTACATTACATATTAGGATGCTGATATGCACACACTGATACTGCCAAAAATGCCTTTGTATCTATAACTAATTTACCTTTTTATACATACATTGTTATTTTCATAATTCATATCTTTTAAAGTGAATGTATAATTGCTTATAACACGTGATAATAAGAGGTAAGTTCTTCCCAAAAGGACGTTTAAATTAATTTAAAAAAAAAAAAAACAAGCATTAGATAGAGCCCTGATTCCAGAATTGTAACCCGGAAGTAGTTGCGAAAACGTTACGTACCGTCCACATTACGGAAGTAAACACAGTTTGGCAAACACGAATAAACCGGAAGTATATTACGATAGGTTTTCAGACCTGTTGTTTTGTGGAGGTACTCTGAAAAAGCAGTCGAGTCTGTATGAAGAAGTTTGACAGAGGAATCTGTTTGACAACAGCCTTTGGGACGCTGAGAAGCAGGGCTCTGTCGGTGCAGTTGTTTCGATTGCTTTGCTGTTTGTTCACTGTATGACACATGAGTGTATCACTGGTGGTGATCCGTCTGGAGCTCGCAGACCAGTCCCTGTTCCCCGACGGCTTCCAATACACAGCCGGTGAGTCCTTCTCCTTCACCATTGACACCATTGCAGTTCGTGAACTGAAACCCATAGAAAATTTGTGAATGTGGAGTTTCCTTATTTTAGTGTTCTGCGTTTCTGAGATGTTATCATGCTTGGCAGTGATCAGGCTGCTAGTTATTCTGCAGACAAGACATAGTTTAAGCCATTCGTCCTACACTTGTGCCTTCCAGGTGAATAAACTAACAAAACACCAGCATGCCATGGCTGTATGACTGAGGGATCAGTGTTAAAAATACAATAAATAATGGCATTAACGTTCAAGTAATGAACTTTGGCTCGTTAGGGAGTCATAAAATAGTTTTCATAATTCCAGGGGATGAGGAACCTTTTGTGATCTTGTTATTGAGTCATATTTGTTAAACTAGAAAATGACACCTGAACATGGCAATCATATACAGTGGACATAAAAAGTGTACATACCCCTGTTAAAATGCCAGGTTTCTGTGATGTAAAAAAAATGAGACCACAATGAATAATTTCAAAACTTTTCCCACCTTTAAGGTGACCTATAACCTGCACAATTCAACTGAAAAACAAACAAATCTGTTAGGGGGAAAAATACAAAAAAACAGAAAAAACAAACATACAATAAGCTTGTTGCAATAGTGTGCACACGCTTAAACTAATACTTTGTTGAAACACCTTTTGATTCAATTACAGCATTCAGTCTTCTTGGGTACACACCTGCCATCAATTAAAGAGACTCTGATTAACCCCAAATAAAGTTCTGCTGTCCTAGTAGGATTTTCCTGACATTTACTCAGTTGCCTGCTACAGCAAAAGCCATGGTTTGCAGAGAGCTTACACAGCATCAAAGGGCTCTCATTGTTGAAAGGTATCAGTCAGGAGAAGAGTATAAAAAAATTTCCACAGCGTTGGATATACCATGGAACACAGTGAAGGCAGTCATCAAAAAGTGGAGAAAATATGGGACAACAGTGACGTTGCCAAGAACTGGACGTCCTTCCAAAATTGATGAAAAGACAAGACGAAAACTCGTCAGGGAGGCTGCCAACAGACCTACAGCAACACTGAAGGAGCTGCAGGAATTTCTGGCAAGTGCTGGTTGTGTACTACATGTGACGACAATTTCCCGGATTCTCCATATGCCTGGACTATAGGGTAGGGTTGCAAGACGGAAACCTTTTCTTACAAAGGAAAAACATCCAGGCCTGGCTAAAATTTGCAAAAAAAAAATACATCAAGTATCCCAAAAGCATGTGGGAAAATGTGTTATGGTCTGATGAGACCAAGGTTGAACTTTTTGGCCAAAATTCCAAAAGGTACGTTTGGCACAAAAACAACACTTCTCATCACCAAAAGAAAACCATACTCATGGTGAAGCATGGTGGTGGCAGTATCATGCTTTGGGGTTGCTTTTCTTCAGCTGGAACTGGGGCTTTAGTCAAGATGGAGGGAATTATGAAGAGTTCTAAATACCAGCCACTTTTGGCCCAAAATCTTCAGGCGTCTGCTAGAAAGCTGAAGATGAAGAGGAATTTCACCTTTCAGCACAACAATAACCCCAAGCATACATCCAAATCAACAAAAGAATGGCTTCATCAGAAGAAAATTCAAGTTTTGGAATGGCCCAGACCTAAATCCAATAGAAAATCTGTGGGGTGACTTGAAGAGGGCTGTGCACAAGAGATACCCTTGCAATCTGACATTTGGAGCACTTTTGCAAGGAAGAGTGGGCAAATATTGCCAAGTCAAGATGTGCCATGCTGATAGACTCCTACCCAAGAAGACTGAATGCTCTAATTGAATCAAAAGGTGCTTCAACAAAGTATTAGTTTAAGGGTGTGCACACTTATCCAACCAGCTTATTGTACATTTTTAACCCCCCCCCCCCCCCCAACAGATTTGTTTTTTAAATTGAATTGTACAGGTTCTAGGTCCCATTAAAGGTGTGAAAAGTTTTGAAATGATTTATTGTGGTCTCTTTTACATCACAAAACCTGGCATTTTAACAGGGGTGTGTCCACTTTTTTTTTTTTTTTTTAATTTATATATATATATATATATATATATATATCCACTGTACTTCATATTCTTTCAGTCATTTTACTTGAATAATTACCAGAACAACTATGACCCATGCTGTTTCCTGGAAAAGATTTCCAGATTTTGTTTCTGCTAAAGAAGTTCAGGTGAAATTCAAGGGTGTGACAGCTGAAGTGCTGACTTGGTCTCTTCCTGCAGCTGGAGACATGTCTGAGGAGGAGATCCACGAGAACGCTCTAGGCTTAGCTCAGTCCTCTTTGAATGGAAAGTCAGACACGGAGCGTGCAGCTCTCCTGCACCAGCACATTGGCAGCCGAGCCATGGCTGACATGGTGATCGAGACCTTCAAGCCAGATCCAGGTATGGCACAAGATATGAAGTCTGTATAAACAGCCTGAGGAGTGGTAGGTCTTCACCTAGAGGTTCTAATTTTTGGTCATGAGTTCTGGTGGAGTTTATTCAAGCATCACCCTGATGTATTTAACTGAATTGTAAGCGTAGGCAGGTATTTATTATTTTATTATTTAAAGAAGAATTACTTACCTGTGATTGTGAAGCTGTTTTTTTTTAACCATTTGATCCTGTGTCTTCTATGACATAGCAATCCTCAAATATCCCCTTACTATTAAAAAAAAAAAAAAAAAAATCAATTTGGCACCTTTTGTAACTGATTTGTCCATTTTAATTAAGTTTTAGACCAATAGAAAGATGGTATTGCAAAAAAGATGAATGTAGTATAAACCCGACTGCTTTAAACTGAAAATTTGTAAATTAGATTGGTAATTTCTAATAGGTGACATTTTTTGTAAAGCAGTAACTCACATTACAACAGAGTTGGTTTACTGATGGCCAAAACACTTTCCCAATCAAACAAGCATATTACATTAGCAGTGTATGAGGTTCTAGAGTCAGTTGCTGAGCTTGATGCTTAGACTTAGTTGCTTAGTATTTCACTGAGTTCTGTATTTTGGAAAATCCTACCTAGCAGATAAATGTGCACAAGAAGATCCTGGGAACAGCAGTGATAAGGAGGAGAAGATGGATAGTCTTGACCAATGTGCAGATAGTCACAACAGAGGGGAGGTCATAAACATCCCTCCTGGTGGGGGCATAGCTCCAGACTCCCCTTCTAAGCAGCTGCCAGACCAGATCTCCTTCTTCAGTGGGAACCCCTCTGTAGAGATTGTCCATGGCATAATGCATCTTTATAAGACGAAGTGAGTACATTCTTACTTATCATTCAGACACAAATACAGTGAACAAAAAACTAAGATATTTCATTCAAGTTAATTGTTGGCATTTTAATTTGGTATGAAAGAGGTGGATGCAGTTTGCTTTCTTTGTCTCCTGTAGCAAGATGACGTCACTGACTGAGGATGTACGGCGGAGTGCCATGCTTTGCATCCTTACAGTCCCTGCCACCTTGACCAGTCACGATCTCATGAAGTTTGTGGCACCATTCAATGACGTCATGGAGCATATGAAGATCATACGGGACTCAACACCCAACCAGTACATGGTGTTGATCAAGTTCAACTCTCAGGTAGCTACAATAACAATGTTATGCTTTCATACTTAATAATGCCCTTACTGGCCTCCTCCTAGCTTTCTTCATATTCACTGCTGTTAAAACATTTTTATCAGTTAATTGTATACATTTGGTGTTGCTGGATAATTTGTTTTTTAAGCTTAAATGTTAAGATTATTTTCTTCTTCATTTTTTCCAAAGACAGATCATTTCGTAACATCACTGAATGTTGCTTGATCTTTCAAATGTAGGATGTTGGTTTGTATTAGACATGGAAATAGTTTGTGAAATTTATAGGTAATAGGTTTTTTAGATTATTTGTGAGGATAATCTCAACCTGAATTTCCAATTTTTTCACATTTATTGAAAGAAACATTGCATATATACTTTGGTTATTTAAAGATGTTGATTTACATTTTAGTCTACTGGAAAGAACATGGTTCTGATTTTAATTTTATTAAAATCTGTTGCAGTTTAGAGATTTCTTCCTTTGATTTTTTTTTTTTTTTTTTTTTTTTTTGGTAAAAAGATGTTATAGACCAATAGTGGGGGGCATGTTCACCAATAACTCACAATCACTCTGATATCTGCATGTATGATATATCTTTTCAAGGGACAGTAAGGTTTTTTCTCTGCCCTTGGGGGGGGAGGGGGTCTGTGACTTCTGTTTTATCATACACACATCCTGGTATTTGGTGCATGTGGAAATGTATGTAAACCCAGTTACATGTTCAGCATTTATGTTTCTGTAGTCAGAATTACCCTTAGCACAGTCACACTGAGTCACACTGCCTGCCCTGTGGTTTTGACTGACATTCTTGTCCTCCTTTAGGCTGATGCAGACAGTTTTTACACAGCCTGTAATGGGCGGCAGTTCAATTCCATTGAGGAAGCAGTCTGCCAGTTGGTCTACGTGGAGAGGGCAGAGGTCATCAAATCTGAGGAGGTGGGAGCAGCTAACTTAGACTGCTTAACTTCTACTTCTGTCAGCTTTTGCCACTAATTTTAAGCATACAAACGCCATTCACTGATGAAGTCAGGTTTTTAAAAAAAAAATGCATTCAGGAGCCCCAGAGTTGATACTCATTTATGCCAAAACTTCCCAAGGGCCCCATGATTACTGAGATTACAATGGGTGAAACAAGCAAAAAATGAATGGTTGAGAAATTAACCCAACTAAACTCAAACTGTGAAGAAGGTGGTTTTGGTCTTGTGCCATTCAGCAGTTGATAACTGAGAAAAATCTAAATGTGGTCTTTGTCAGTAAAAGTAAATGTTTTATAAACTGAAGTAGAGATATTAAGTGAAATTAGGAGAACCTAAGGGAGGTTAAGAATAAACAAAATGCTCCTATCTCAGGAGTCACTACATGTAGATTTAATGGGTGCATTACTGAAAAATGTCACATATTAGCTTTTAATTTTTGTTTGTTATATCTGAGTTTGAGAAATGTCTGACACTGAATCTCTGCTCTGGCTCTCACAGGGGGCCAGCCTGCCAGTAATGGATCTGACAGAGTTGCCCAAGTGTACAGTGTGCTTGGAACGCATGGACGAGTCTGTCAACGGTGTGCTCACCACACTTTGCAACCACAGTTTCCACAGCCAGTGTCTGCTACGTTGGGAGGATGCCACGTGAGTACTCGCGTAGCCTACTGATTTTGACCTAGTGTTCCATCAAAAGATTTTTCCAGTAAAATGTCCAGTGTGTTGAACTGTAAGCTGTGGACATGTCTTTGCACAAAACAATTTGGCTGGAAGTTCTTTGGATGGACTCCCATCTGTCACACAGTGAAATGCATGATGTATTGTCAAAAGGACCCAGCAGAGAACCTCAAATCCCCTGTTTCACTCTGTGCCATAATGGATTTATTTAATTCATTCATATTTTTGATTCTCTTGTATGATCCATGCAATTCGAGCACTTGCCTTGTTCATCCACATAAAAAAACATGCACATTTCAGTTTTATTCCCTGTTATCCCATAGCCCTTTGTGCCATTGTTCTGATGGCCTTTTGTGATGGGGTACATACACAATATACCCCCCACTCCACTGACAACATGTGTGCCTAGAAGTCCCAACAACAAAACTGCCAACTACAGGTGTTTGAGGTGCGTAGTGCCAGTATTTAAGAGCACGGCCCATCTCGCCCTGTGTCCCCAGGTGTCCTGTCTGCAGGTACTGCCAAACACCTGAGCCAGTGGAGGAGAACAAGTGCTTCGAGTGTGGTGTCCACGAGGTAACAAGTTGTTCTTGCACAGCCGTGGGACCTCCCAGGGAATGGTGTGCAGGGCTGCAGGTGGTCTACCGGTTAGGCACTCTGAATGTACCATGAGGGGTCCTACTGTTATTTCCAAAAATATTTATTTATGCATAACCTCTGCAACCTCCTCTGGTTTAATGTGCCTGATAGGCAGGTCATGTAATATTAGTAATCATATTACTAATATTCATTTTTTTCCACCAGTCCACTGATGTGGGGCCAATAAAAACCATCCTCACATGGCATCTTTTTTACACTAACTTCTTCCATAGCAGGAAGGCAAAGTGAAGCAGTGGGTAATGCAGGTATCTCACTGCACCTGGACTTATGAATAAGTTTGATCACCATTAAGTTTGTGTCCTATAGTCCAAAGGGTTGTGTTTCAGGTGGATTGGTTACACTAAATTGCCTGCAGTGTGCAAATGGTTGGGTTTGAGTGTGACTACTTTGGAATGGACTTCCCATCCAGAATATACACCGCCTTGTCTAGCACACTGTAGTTGTGGGATAGGGTCCAGACCGCTGTGACCCTGCCTAGGTGGCTCGCAAGCATGAGTTCTCTATTCCTCAGTAATTTTTTTTTTTTTTTTTTTTAATCAAATAATTGTTTTTATGACCTGTAATACTCCTGACTTCCAAATGCATATTTCATCATATTGAATTACTAAATGATTGTACATTAGCTAAATGTAGCTCTCCTTTCCTGCTGTAATAATAAAAATAAATGAAACATTTATTTTTGGAGCAGTTTTAACAGTTTCCTAATTTCTGACTTGGTGAAAATGGGCTTTGCTGACAGTATAGGAGCACAACATAATAGGAATTGTTTTGTTTTCAACCGATCAATTTGCTTTGTCTCTATCGCAGTATTTCCCATTCAATTCCAACCCCAGCTTTCTCCTCTGTTATGTTTTCTGTAATTGTCTCATTCAGTATCATAGTTTTTCATATACCAACCTTTTTTTGCTACTGCAAAGCCTGAGACATGTGATTTTTTTTTTTTTTAATGAGTTCCAAATTGCTGTTTTCTGCTATGTTTAAAAATCATTATAATGATGCATTTTAATTCAAAGTTTCCCTCATAATACAGGAAATTTTGCTGAAGTGAGTAAAGTTAACTGCCCTGCTGAAGGGTACTATAGTGGAGCTCCTGTTGGGATTTAAATCAGAAACCTTAAGGTTGTAAATAAAGGTGCTTGTGGTCCTACTTCCTTTGTCTGGCTGAGTTAAGCTGTTCTCTCCCTTGTCCTTACCTGCTGTGTTCTCATCCATGCAGAACCTGTGGATTTGCCTGATTTGTGGACACATCGGCTGCGGGCGCTATGTCAGCCGCCACGCCTACAAGCATTTTGAGGAGACGCAGCACACGTACGCCATGCAGCTCACTAACCACCGCGTCTGGGACTATGCTGGAGGTAGCTGACTTCTTATATTGTTGGCTGTGTCTGTCCCTGTAGGAACTGTTAATTAGTAATTGCATTTATGTGCAAACAGTTAGTGATAAAGTATTATAGCACAAACTCAGTAAAAAGTACTAACCACCCCCTGAGACATTTTCATGTTCTATTGTGCTAGAATACTGAATTTCTTTGCCAAGTTGCCCTAATTAAATACAATGTTCAACAGAAAAATACTCTTTAATGTATAAGTTAAAATGTTTCTCCAAATCAATTTTTGAATTAATTACAACTATAAAACATAACGTTAATAAATGAATAGGTATTCACTCTGTTAGCGTAACACAACAAACTCAGATTTGATATAACTAATCGTTTTTACAATTCACAAGTAGAACTTGGATCACCTGTGTGCTACTTAAGTGATTACTGTGACTTTCCAGTAAATACACCTGTATGTGGAAGGTCACACAGCTGGATAATTCATTTCCATACAAAAACGACATCATGAACAGAGACACCAAGGTGTGAATACTTTTTGAGGTACTGGAAAGTCTAGGTGGGTGTCCTAGGTTTGAAAACAGCAATAGTATTCCTCTGGGTGCTCTGGTTTCCTCCTACACTCCAAAGACATGCGTTTCAGGTTAATTGGTTGCTCTGAACTGCATGTGTGTGTCTGAGTGTGCCCCTCCCTCCCCTCGTGATGGACTGATGTTCAGGGTGTAGTTTCATAGCCTAGTGCCCAATGATTCCCAGGATAAGGCAGTTACAGATAATGGATAGATGGATGAAGAAAGCAATAACTACAGATGTTCAAGACTATTATAGATGTTGAGTCACTCACTCTATGGTGTCTGACCCGTTGTCCCTACTCTTGTATATTTTCCAGACAACTATGTCCACCGGCTAGTGGCCTGCAAAACTGATGGCAAGATGGTGCAGTATGAATGTGAAGGAGACTCCTGCCAGGACGAGAAGATCGATGCCCTCCAACTTGAGGTATGGCCAACTCCCTCAGCTTAATCTATTAACTGGAAGCTAATCCCCTTCAGGTTTATATCCTATATTCACACTGATCCATCTGAATAAGACTTTTCTAGTTACTGATGAAAGGTGTTTAAGTAGTCCTCAGTACTCCTCATCTTTAATAGGCAAAACAGTTACCACAGCAGGTGGACACAGACTTTTAACCTGCTGCTGAATAGTTCAAAAGGCAGTGTAATAGCACCTTTGAGAACTTAAACTGCTCCATTAAAATGTCATGGTGTGTAAATCCACAAAATTGTCAGGCACTTATTTAAAATGTTCCCTAAGCAACAAAGAAAGGATTAAAATAAGAATTTAGAAACTGTTATCAGAACTTTAGGGACCTGTTGTATAAATTGTTAATAGTCCCTATCTTGTAAACTGAATTAAACTATTTATTTTTGTATGTAAATGTGTCTACTGCTAATGATGCAAATTAAAACCAAATTCTCAGGATTAACAGAACTGTCTTTTGTTTTTTGTCCAGTATTCATATCTTCTGACAAGTCAGTTGGAATCTCAAAGGATTTACTGGGAAAATAAAATTGTGCACCTGGAAAAGGACACAGCAGAGGAGGTGAGAATTATAGGAGGATTTTTTTTTTTTTTTTAAAGATTGTTCTTCCATACATGTAATTATATGAGTAGTAAATGTTTTACAATTTTGATTAAATATTTTCTTTTGGATGACCCATTTACTTCACAACATATCAGAAAACTGGTAGATTATGTAGTTTTAACAGTTCTCTGTGAACACAACAGATCAATAACATGAAAGCCAAGTTTAAGGAGACAATTGAGAAATGTGACAACCTGGAACGCAAGTTGAGTGAACTTAGCAAAGAGAAACAGTCCATGGAGAAGAAGTAAGACCCACATATTACACCCATGTATTTTTACAATAATTGATTAATAATAAGCATTGTTATGGTTGTCTAAAACTTGAACTATAACATTTTTAAAAATTAAGTTATTTGTATTAATGCTGTAACTAAGTCTCCTGATGTTCATTGATTTCATACAAATTTCTCTTCATCTGCCCACCCTCCCCTATCTAATATGTTGTCCTCTACATTTGTGTCCTTTCTACTTCCAGGTGCACACAGCTTAGTGCAAAGGTGTCTAGGCTTTCCCAGGAGCTGAAGGAGGAGCAGGAGATGAATAAATGTCTGCGTGCCAACCAAACACTACTGCAGGCACAGGTGCGGGATGAGGAACAACGGGCACGAGAGCTAGTTGATTCCAAAGAGAGCCGCATCACTGAGCTACAGGAGCAGCTGCGCGATGTCATGTTCTACCTGGAGACGCAGCAGCAGATCAGCCAGATGCCAGCCGAAGCCCGCCAAGAGATCCAGGAGGGACACATCAACATCACATCTGGCCCCTCTTCCTCTGGTCCCTCCCCTGGTGCCAGCACAGGGAGGGTGGGCTCCCGGAAAGGCAGGAGCAAACGGGGGAAGTAAGATTGCAGAGGGAAGACAGAAATGGTGTGAGGTGCTGCTAAAGACATCTGTTACCTCCGCTAATCTAATGGCAACTGATGTAAAGAAAACTTAATGTAATATTTTTTTTCTTTGGTGGGCTGTGAGGTACCCAGTTGTTAAATGGCTTTGGAGTGAAATGTTAATAGGAAAAATCAAGTCAAGGGCAATTTGTGAAACTAAGAAATCTGAAAGAGCATCTGTCATCATGGTAGACCAAATCAAGGGTGATGGGGATTTCTGTCTGTAAATGAAATATATACACATTTTCTTTTTTCCCGTTGTTGACATTTCCTTTAAAAAGACTCAATGTTTTCTATGAGTTTGTATAAAAACAATGCCATTTTATGCTGTTCTGCACCCCTGTTTTTCCAACGTTGTACTTTTATTTTTTAAATGTTCCCCGGTTTTACAGAAGGTCATTATGAAGACTTATTTAAATCTAGACTGAGAATTCCAGTTGTTGGTCATACCCAAAAAGGATAAAAAGCCTGATATTCAGTTGTCCATGTATCAATAAGACACTGAAATCCTCTGAACAGGACTAAGAGCCGTAATAGAAAACAAGCACTTTAGTTTGTACTTGTTGCTTGTTGATACCTTAAGCCCCCATTTTCCCCACTTGCAAGTTTTTTTTTTTTTTTTTTGGTTTTTATTGCTATTTGCATCTGAGACATTTAGGATTTCTCATGTACACCTGCTGTTAGTGGCGCAGCAGTATAACATGGTGATATAAAGGTGGAGGAAGAGACACTAAGGGGTCCTTTTCTGTCAAAGAGTCCCCAGCTGTTGTGAAGCACACAGTAGAGCTCCTGCTGCAAAATTAAACTCAAGCATGACAGGAACTCTGCAAAAAAAAATAAAAAATAAGAATTACCTAATTGGTACAATCAGTGACAAAAATGTGCATCTGGGCTCAATAAACACAGAAAATGAAAGTTGAAAGTTTTTCTATTAATTTCGTGTTAATGCTTCAACTTAGAATGCTGTACTATTTGCATATATGTGTACACGTCTGTTGTGGAATCAAGCTTGACACCTGTGCTGTTTGGCGATGGCTCCCTTCCATTCTGAACTACAACAGCAATGATTTGTCCTGTTTATGGTTATTCTAAAAATACCTTTACTATAACATACAGTCAGGAGGGCATCAGAGTATTACCATGGGTTTGTGTAAGTGTGTATTCATAAAATATAGTTTTGTTTTACACAGGACCAAAGACAGCTGCATAAATTTACAACATTGTAAGGCTTGCACAAGTCAACCACAATAAACAGCTTTGTTTTATTGCATATATACATATAGTGCCTATATACGATATATAAGTTTTTATACAGGTGCGTCCGTGTGAAAAATAGATATGCATATAAAGCCCAGCCTCGTTTGTATATCGGTTTAAGTTGCATATGCATGTCTATATCATATTATGTGCAAACACAATCTGAACCCAAGAAACCAAGTCGCCAGAAAACGCCAGCATTATCATATTCTCCTTTTGCCCTTTGTTGCCATGGTAACGTCATACAGTGCAAGTACAATATGGCAGTAAATAGCGATTATTGAAATACATACTGTGTTAAAGAAATATTCATGTATGATGATGACCTTCAAAATAAAACAAATCTCAGCATCGATTGCTTAAAGCTTGACACTTCAATTAGTGAATTTGATCAATGTTATGTACCGTGGGGTAATTTAATATACGATACTTTATGGTGAAAGGTTTATAGCAAACGCGTCATTCAGAACAGTTCGTAAAGTAACTGACGGTCTCGCTCCGCACTTTCACCGTTTCACCGGCTCACGTGGTGTGCAAATCACCACCTCAGCGTTCGTGTAACCCTCCTACTTCCTGTATATAGTTCCACTTTTTCAGCCCTTGTTTCTGTCACATATCAACGTGACAGCAAACAGTTTAACAACAAATCGTCAGTTTTATTTCACCACAGTTAAGAAATCTTTAAAATTGCCTTTTTTACAGGCGCCGAGGGATGTGGAGGGCGAGCGCGAGCGTGTGCGCAGCCTCGCGCCGCGCATGTATTCTTCCGCCGCTTTTTGTCCCTTTTCAGACTGTTTTGGTCTTTTCCCCGATAACAACGGAGAGAGAAACTGAGATATACAATAATACCGCTTTTTTGAAAATTATTTTTCTTTTTAAGGGTATAACTCATAAGTAACCATCGCTAAGTATAAGTCTTTTGTTATAAGGATAACTGACACGCTGTCTTTTTAAAGTGAAGTCTCGTTTTTATTGCGATTGTGATACATGCTGAGGAGAGAGTTCGTGCGTTAGCCTAGTTAGCAGGAGGTGACGTTAGCGGCTCTTTTACTGTCGTCCGGCGTTTTGAGCTCCGCATTCCCACCCTCTCCCTCAAGCGCAGTGTCTCGTTTGGAAACAGTGGAAATAAAACGCCATCCCGGATCGTTTATGGGATCAACATGTCCATGAAGCAGGCCGGTGGTAACCGTAAACCCGGCGGAGCTGCCGCGGCCTCCGGCGCCGGGGGAGGAGGAGGAGGAGGAGGAGGAGGAGCGGGCGGCCGGCAGAGCGCAGGCAGGTCGGTTCTCCACTGACTTGACACGCTGTGTGTATGTATGTATGTATGTATGTATGTATGCGAGAGAGAGAGAGAGAGAGACCGCTCACAGGCCGCAGTCACGAACCCTTCCTGTCAGCCCTTCCTCGGCGGCAGGGAGGCCCACTGTCCGGGCCCGCATGGGCCGCAGGGCCATTCCATGTCCCGCCGCACGTCGCACCCACACGGCCTGTGCTGGTGTTCTTCTTCGATCACCACCACCACCAGCAGCACTCGGCACGAAGGGTCTTAGTGGTGACGGCGCCGCTTCTTGGCCTGCGGTTAAGTAATGCTCTGGAAATCAGCGTTCGAAATCCAGCTGTTTCATACGGTTTGTAGTTCATGAACAAACGCTGAAGGGTAGAGACAGCCTGCCGTGATGATGCGAAGTACCTGCATTCAGACGTCATTCATTGCATGTAGTTGACAGGTGCTTGCAAAGCTAAACAATATTGATCGTTGACGGTTTTAGTTCCTTTCGGAATGAAACACCGCTGTGGTGGCTAATAATGACGTTCTGTTGATGTTCAGTGATGGATGTTGTTCGGTGAGGGCCTTCTCCCTGGCTTTCTCACGTGGTTTCCTAATTCGAGATGGCTACTGAAAGCAAAAATTTTTAAAATGCAGGCTAACAGAAGATACACGTGATTCTTTGGGTCTCCATTATTTGGCAACCATTTTTGAAACGCAGTGAGTAGTGAAGATACTCAGTAGGCATGGATGGCTTTAGTGCTGACTCTATAGGGGAGCGATGGATGTCCTTCACTATTTTCCATGTAGGGCTGCTGCTAGAAGATTGCAATCCAAAATGTAAAATCATGTTTTCTTAACACGTTCGTGTCTCTGTAAAGGTATTATCTTACTATTCTTCGAGTTGTGCAGCAGTCAGAATAACTTTTAATCTTTCCCTTGAGGAAAATGAAGGGTTTTGGGTTTTATACAACGATTTATTGGTGTACAATTGTGCTGTGATATGAAATGGAAGAAATGTAATAAAAAAAATTTGACTCTTACCTTTCACATTTCATGCCAGGTAACTGTAAACTTGTTAATTTTAGTATTCTGTGTGGAAGGAATAATTAATCTTGTAATGGTGAAAAGTCAGGAAGTGAAATGAATATAACTCAGAAATATGCACGTTATACAACAAACCTTTAAATGTTCAGCCTGTAGGTGGAACAATACAGCAGTGCTTGATACAGACTTATTTCCACAGTATGATGGAACTCATTAAGCCAGAAAGGCTGAAATGTCACCTTGATAGCTGTGCATATGTTTCATAATTAAAATCGTGTTTGTTGTTAGTCTTTCTTTTGTAAGCTTCAGCTTAAGTTTTCAGTTGTATTTGACTCACCAAGTTTACAGTAATAGGAGCAGAGTAGGTGTCAATTCCAAAAGAACTGGATTGCGAAATTCATAGCAGATGACGTTACCTTGATTCTTTGCAGCAAGTTAGCAACAGGGTTACTAAGACAAGAGGGAGAAGCTTGATAAAAACCTTTTCACCTTCACACATTCTGTATCTGACATGGCAGTAGAAGAACAATTTTAAAGACTTAATTCCAGGGAGAATATTTTAAAAGTTTAATACAAAGATCACTTCTTCAGGGAAACATATTGTCTTGTGTGTAAATAAGTCCTGTTTGCTATGCTGGAGCCTGGGCTCTGTATCCCCTGTGCATGACACTGCAAGTCCTGTGTCCTTATATATCTTCCCCTCATATCCAAAGTGAATTTGTACTTGACAATCCATCTGTAAGGTGGTGATAGTGATCCCCAAGAAGTGTTTTTCTGAACCAACACAAATTCATTTAAGTGGTCCAAAACATGTACACATGTACCTTCTGTTAAAAACATCCAACGGAATACGGAAATCTTTTTATATCTTTTTCTTCATACTATTTTCTGAAATTTCTGTGTTGTAGAGTGAAATTGGCTTGCATTTCCACATTCTACCATCAGATTGTGACATAATGCACAAATTGTGGAACATTTGACTATTCGGGAGTGATTTGATCTATAGTATTTACTGCATTTTGTGAGCTGTTGATGAAAATAGACTAAATACCAACAAGTTCATAGTGAACTTTTTAACTAAGTATAGCTTTATCTGATGTTTTAACAGAACATACCTGTGAATGAAATAAATTTTACTGATGTTGTGGGTGAACATTCCTATTTTCAGCAAGTGTTTTAGTCTCAGTTGTGTTCATTAGTTGAGGTGCAAGTGTGCAATAATATTCTGACCATTAAAAACAAGGTCCTCTGGCTCAAACCAGTTATCCTTTTTATCAAGTTTCATGAAACACTACTGTCACTGTGGTTTGAGAATGAATTGGTTGTGTTAAAGTTGATTTTCTGCCAGCAGAATGCAAGTTTCATGAATCTTTGTTTGTGCAGAAACAGAACAAAACCTAATTTTTACAGCTTATTGGTCCATTTAAGGAATTTATGAGTTCAACAATCATTTAAAACATTCTAAAAGTATAAAAGGGAAAAACAGTAAACCATCAGCATAGTTATAAATGCCTAAAGTGAGGATTTTGATAGTAATGTGAGAAAACGGGTTCTACAACATTTTAGCAAATTATAGTTATTACAGGTTTAGTTCTCTTAATATAGGACACATAGTGAAGATAAAGATGTGCACTGACAGCACAGAATAATGCTTTGTTTAAACACAAACCGATATCTTTCATTTCCTGCATCTGCAGCCTATATGCACAGTTGTTTTGTGTGTTCATCCAGTAGGAATTGCTACTGACCTGAGCCCTGTCGCATTCTCCTTGTTTGGTTGGTCATGTTTTTGTGCTAGTGTGCTTATGAACAAAACATCTAGATAACAGGTAATAGTCTTTATACCTGGGTATGTAGGACAAGTGTTTCACATCTGAACAAGTGAATATGTGTCAAATGAGTGTTTGTATTACAGGATGGGAGAACTCTAATAATAATGTTACCGCTAAGTTCACCAACACAAACAACATGGACCCTTTTTAATATTTCCAGCACTTTCGATTAAAGATGCACAGTATGAGAATTCTTTACCAATATTTAATCATTTCTGTGTACCCGTTAGCCTATGCCAATTCTGATTACACACATGTATAAAATCCTGACAAAAATGGGACTAAATCTAGCTGAGAGTTGTAACATCCATTTGTGTAAAATTTTAGTTTTTCAGACCATGTACAGTAATGTTTGTCTGCAACTGCATTATTCTATTTTTTTTAGCCCAAGGGACACATTTTTCTTAATGAACTAGAAGATTTCTGCCTTGTTGCAGGAAATTCCATCTGTTTCTTAACCACATTAGAAGCCACAATGAACAGTCACATAGTCACCCTCACTGACTTTGAAATACTTCCATACTGCAGACATTTTGTTATTATAGTTCAGCGTCACTTAAAAATTTTGTTTTTCTAGACCATAATGATTGTGCAAAGATGCTCAATTCCTAATAGTCTACATTTAATCAATCAGCTAGCATATTCAGAACCTTTTATTTATTACATGTTGTATGACATGTTTTAAGTTGCAAATTAAAACATGCAAAGAAAGCTAAAGGTAACCATCCTCAGAATGCCTGCAATTACCTGTCTTTGCTGAATTTGTCTCATATTTTGTGAATTTTTAAGTTTGTATGTATGCAGAAGTAGTTGTTACTCTAAGGTATGTGGTCCAGAATTTATTATTATTTTTTTGAGCTGACAAAAATATAAATGAAATCCTTCACTGTTCATAGGTTGGTTTGTATACCATGTTTGTTGCTGATGAAAGACAGTCTTGACATTTGAATTAGTCCTTTAACTTTAATAACTTTGTGCATTTAGTGAATGTGACATTTTTTCCTTTGCATGAGATATCTTCAGCAAAACTGTTTAAATGTACTTTTTAACCTTTGATCACAAAAATTAGGAAAACATCTATGCTTGTATAATTTTATCAGCCATTAATGGCATCTGTAAGTGACCATGTGTGATAATTTCTTCAATGGTTCTCTGTCCTGAGTGGTTCCCCTCAATTTTATTAATTTTGCATGATCTGTTCAATTATTCCTGAACATAATTTTAGCTGTCTTGAAATATCTACACATTTCAACCTATACACACATAATGTGTAATCATGAATTAAGTTCACAAATCATTCCAGTAGACACACAATAACACTATACAGTGTAATTTGTTCATTTAAAAAAAATATTAGGTTATTACTCCTGCTGACTTTAAAAAAACTATTCTAGTTAATTTTTTTATAGTTGTATACTAAACTGGGATCTGTTTCAGTTATGTTAGAGTAAATTGTAAAAGGGCAGCAAGATATGAATGTTTTAATATTAGGTTTTCTTATACAAAAAAGTATAGAATTTATTAACGTGCTAATGTATTTGAATGATCCAATTCTGAGCTTTTCTTTATATGTTCTTATTTTCAGAGGCCGAAACAGTGTCAAAGGTCCTTCCTCCACTTCAGTAAGTTTAAACTTTTGTTTCCTCAGTAATTTATGGTGTCACCTGCCAAGCTCTAAGGAAGCTGGTTGGGATTTTAAAGTCAATTCTGTCAAGTTTGATTATTTATTAGAAAAAATAAGCCCTTTGGGGTTAAGTGGTAGCCCATAATTCAATGACTCTTTTTTTTTTGCAATTTCAGTTTGCCTTCAATGGGGTTTATGCAAACATGAGAATGGTGCACATCCTGACATCAGTGGTTGTAAGTTGTTTCTTTTTTAAAAAAAAAAAGTTAATGCTGTTGTGCTATAGCAGTTTTGAAGAACTAGTGGGCAGAAATTTAGTTGAATATATTTATGTACTCTTAAGTAGTTTTGTTTTAATTTTTTTCCTTTTCCTAAAGACACGTTAGACTACTAACTTGTGACTTGTTAAATTTTAAATTCCCCCTCTTGTTTCCTTAACAGGGAACTAAATGTGAACTGAAGGTCAGGAATGGAGCTGTGTATGAAGGAGTTTTTAAAACCTATGGTCCAGAGGTAAGAATTTAAAAAAAAAAAAAAAAACATAGGATCAGGTTGGATTGTCTGACTGTTGATACTGTAGAATAACGATAATCAGAAAAATTTTAGACTCATACAAAATGCAGATGTAGTCTGAATAGTGAGTGCTATTGCAGCATGTTGTGGATTTTTGGAGTGACATCACATGTCACCTGCAGTGCGAGTTGGTGCTGGATGCAGCCCACAGGAAGGGTCCAGAACCTGGTGTAGGTCCACGGCATGAGGACATCGTAGAAAGCATCATTTTCAAGGCCTCTGATGTGGTGGTGGTACAGTTCAAGGACGTTGACCTCAATTACGCAAGGAAAGGTGCGATTGACTCAGCATCTCCTCCTCTTTGTTTTGTTGTCTATGTTGTTACCTCCTCTATACATCTGACAAAGCTAATGTCAGGATTATAGCTAAGTTTTACTGATAACTTTGATTTTTACAGGATCTGTATCTGGTACAGCACCCTGGAACACTTCAGCTACACATAATTTTTCTTGCTCTTTAAATGTTTGTCACATGAACAAGTGATGTCAAACTTTGCGAAATACTGTGTTCTGAACACTGTTCAGCTGCTGGAAATATTAGGTTTTCAGTCTTCATTTATATTAAATGCAGTTATTCATATGGTGGGCATAAATTCACAGGCCTCCTGGTCCCCCCGGTAGTGTTTCCTTTCAGTAATGTATGTGTCCTTGTCTTAATAGTGTTATGTTAGCATTGAATTGCTTAGCTTTGTGCTAAAACTGGATTGGTTAGCTATGATCTGTGTATGCAGTGTTACTAAAGCTATTGTTTCCTTCTACTGACATTTTCTTCAATGTCTTTTTCTATGTAATCAATGTAGTTTCTTCAGACACAGGTAATGCTTTTGTTTTCTGACTTATTACTGTATAAATCATTCCACAGCTTCTACCCCTGAAATTTTTCCCTCATGTATAAATATTTTTGGGATACTTTTTTTGCTACCTTTTGCTTTAGATGTTGAGGACTCCCTGCCACTGCTGTTTGCTTTATGCTGAGGAATTTTGATTTGTGATCACACAATCTCCAGTCATTTGCTCCATCTGCTAAAAATGTTTTACTTTTGTTTGCAACTAGATCACTGGCACATAGTATTCATTCAGTTGTTGCAATCCATTAACATTCTTATGCATATGTTTGTAGCTTATTTCCTCAAGGTTAAACCCTGCAGTACAACACAAAGATCCCCTGCTCTTTTAATAAACCATGTTTGATAAACAACAACAACATTTTTATTTGTATAGCACCTTTCATACAGTGGTCTGTAGCTCAAAGTGCTTTACAAGGTTTATGAGACAACAATGAGAATAAAAACAGTATACAGCAATAAAGAGACAATGGTAAATAGAAATAATGGCTTAAAGACTAACATTTAGTCTGTAAGTGGTTTTCATGTTAGTGGTTCGGAGCTTTTTTTGTCTCCTTTTCATGGCTGTGATTGGTGGACTTAGTTAAGGTATTTGGAGAACAGTTTTTAAACTCAGCCATTAAAATGGTCATTTCAGAGAGTTGAGAGACATCTGCAGGTTCATGCATTTCATAGTACAGTATGTCTGAGGATTATCTGGAATCCTGGAATATGGAAGATCAGGTAGCACTTGGAAGTTCTACCTTTCACTGAACCATGTAGTAGTGTTTTCAGTCAAGAATTTTTAGGAAAACATTAATATGTCTCTGAATTCATTACTTATAATTTAAAGAACTTGGACTTTACCCATTTTTTTGCATTACTGCAAAAGATGTAGCTATGGTGTTTATGTGGTGATTTGTGACCTTTAAGTGTCTTAGTGATATGAAGTAGACATCACACCATTGTGTATTACTTATCCACTTGGAGGCTGCTGTCATGAAACCACAGTACTTCTCATGCTGTAAACCTGTTGCACAATGTTAATTTTGTATGTAGTGTCTTGGTCACATTCACTACACTGAACCCACAAAACATGAAACAGGCTAAACAAGTGAATATGTAGGTTCAGTATGCGGCTCAACAAAAAGCTTGCTTTTGGATTTTTAAATATTATGACTTTTTTCAACTCAGTAGTGTTAAACTATGTACTGGTTGGATAAATACTATTTGTTTATGTACAGTTCAGTTAATCTGATCGATAGGGAAAGTCAGTATTTTATGGCAAACAATCAGTTTATGAGTAAACATCTGGCAGTTCACTTAAAACTATGTGCTGAGTATACAATTTTGACATTATTTGATGAGGATATTAGAAATGGTTACTAGCCAAAAAAAAAATTACCTGAGTTTGCAGATTCATCTGTTAGCCTTGTACTTAAGCAGAATAGATTTTGCCTTCTGAGTATGTCCTTAGTATAGTACATCTCTAGTAACTTTTGTTTATTGTTTTCCAAAATATCTTTGTAATACTTATTCTTGATAGTATTCTATCAAGCTACAAGTATAAAAAATATGCAATTTGAAGTTGGAGCAACAGGCCTACAGAACAAGAAATTAAAGGAAATTTGACTACATATGTAACTATTTGTATATAAAGAAGTAGATCTTTTTATATAGATGAGCCAGTGTAAGAATACTGCTAAATCAGAAGGGGTTGAATGCTGTTCTTGAAGAGATGTCTGATTACAGAACAAATGGTCAAAGCAATCAAAATTTCTTGGTCAGCATTATTGTAGATATCCTGTCCTTCAGAACATTCACTTCATGTAACTCAAAGTTAAGAACCTGTAAAGCTGCTTTGATGATCTGTTACAGTCCAGTTCAGGAATCAACTCCCCTGCAGCTGCTAGATGTGGATTGAGTTGGAAAAAGTCTAGCTGACCTTTTTCAGGTTCAATGATTAGTTTGTCATTTTTGAGGGTAGTTAAAGGTTGTTTAATGCCAAGGACTGGTTAGACACTGGGATTTTCAGCCTGTTTTTGAGCTTACCGAACTCATGATTTTAGATTGATCAACATTTTGTGCCATTGTTGTAACTGATACGGGGGTGTAATGTTTAGTTATAAAAAAATGGGAACTGTGGGTTACTGTGAGTTAGTTATAATTAACTATAAAGTATAAACTATGAATGTGTATGTGGCTTTAAACTTTTCTGGACCTACTTTTCCTATTATTTCCTTGAAATATTGTATTCCTGTGCTGGGGTGTATCAGCAACTTGAGCTCTTAATTAGATCTATGTCCTGGTTACTGGCATTGTGTGTAAATCCATACTTGTGTGTGTGGTTTTTTTTTTTCCTTCTTTTTAGTATATATGAGCTCCTTAAAATAATACTGATGTCTTTTATCTTTGTTCAAAAGTATATTTTCTTGTCTAATGCACATGTTTAGATGGCTAAAACCTAAATAAGTTTTATTCTAACATACCCATAATGTAGCGCCAGCAAGACAGTGCACAATAACCACTGGCATTTTGCTTAAATTATTTTTTAAAAGAATGTGCATAGCAAACCACTGAAAGAGCAGAGAGCAAACAGTGAAGCAGAAAGTAATAAATGACTTTGCTGCCTATGGCTTTTAGTAGACAATCAGCCTTCACCTACCCTCTTTCTTTTAATCTGCCATATTGTGCCCTCTTCAAATCATCCCTAAATAAAAGCCTGATTTATATATGCGTGTATAAAAAAAAAAAAAAGTAAATAAATGCTGCCCAGCTGAAGTAGCATTTTAGTAAATGTTACACAATTTCACGCCTCAGGATTTTCTCTAATTCCTTCTCTTAAATATACATGATGTATTGTTTTTAGAACTTTTTAACTGTGAAATGATTGGCTTTTGGGTTAAATATCCTTAATTCTCCTGTGATTTTCTTAAAAATGTATTACTTTAAAATTCTGTGGTGTGAATTGTATTTGCAATAACACATTAGTGCATGATTTCTGCTTGCTACATTTTAATTTTTAATTCTGTTTCTGTCTATTTGTGGAAGTATTGTGATGTCTTGTACGGCAGAGGAGCACCCCCATTCAGAACTGCTTTACAGAGACTGGCTATCTTTGTTCATCCTCAGCCCAATCTCCTTTACCTTTTCTCATTGTCCTGTTTGTGTGTGCGTGTGTACTGCAGACAACTTCACTGACTCTGCAGTGAGTACCAGGTTAAATGGGGAGCACAAGGAGAAAGACCTAGAACCATGGGATGGAGGGGAGCAGGATGGCTCTGACAGCCTGGAATCTCTGGACACAGACATGGTAGGTCCCTCTAGCTCTAATATAATTATATGTCCACTAAGTAACCAAGGTTATGCTCACTCACATTGTCTTGTTTATACCCGGACTTTATTTTCATCCATCTTGGATTTTTTTTCATAAGTTGATTGTTTAATCTAGAGCAGCCTGGGTTTTGGACCACCAAGGTTTAGGTTATGAATCACAAGCATTAATCACACAAGTACCTGCTGCTTATGAAGTCTACTTATGACCCTAATAAAAGAGTTTATTTGCCCAGTGCTATACTGTTGTATACTGAAGAGAGGTTTTTCATTTAGTACATTTAGTGTTTTTTGTGAATTATTTTCTCAATTTTTCTCATCTGCAGTCCAATGGGTGGGATCCAAATGATATGTTCCGGTTCAATGAGGAGACCTATGGTGTGAAGTCCACTTATGACAGCAGCCTCTCCTCCTACACGTTTGTATCAGCTTTTTGAGTTCTTTGAAAATAGAATTGACTTTGTTGTAGTGTATGGTTCTTAGTAGACTAGATAATGTAAATAGCTTACAGTGAGTTTTTGTTTTATTTTGCTAGTACTATTCAACTTGTCTATAGATCCTTTTCTCCAAAGTTCCTAGTTTAATTGTTTCTAGAGTTGAATCTTTAAAGAACTTTATGTTGTATGCCTGATTCTAGCATATGACAGAAGAGCTTGTCTACCATTCTACTAACTTCTTAGCATTGATGTGGTCATGGTTAAAACCTGTTGGTTTGTGTGTCTAGAGTTCCACTGGAGCGTGACAACTCGGAGGAGTTCCTAAAGAGGGAGGCTCGGGCAGCTCAGTTGGCAGAGGAGATTGAGGCAAGCGCCACCTATAAGGCCCGTGTGACACTGGAAAATGACTCTCGCAGTGAGGAAGAGAAGTTCACAGCAGTAGCGCGGCCTGAGCGAGAGTCACACACACCCAGTGGCAGGTGAGCAACACCCAGAGTCAGCCCAGAGTCCACACTTGTAATGCCTATACATAACCTGCCTGTATTAGAAGCACCTTAACATCATTGAAATGCATAAATCAAAATCTGTAAGCAACCTCTCTCTTGTGTCACTGTGGGGCAAAAAAAAAAATAGACCAAGTGGAAAAATTGCAAAAAATTTAGTTGCAACATCAAATCAATGGCCAGGAAGTTATGAAAAATTAAACCAATTGCTAAAATATCTTTGTTTTTGATCGCTTCTCCTTTAGATTTCTTTAAACATTAACACCTTGTGGATAAACCTGCAGAAAGAAGACAATATTGTTTCACTAAGTGTTGATGGCTTCAAACAGTTGATCAGTAGTGGAAAATATTTCCTGGTTTTTATTTAATGCAAGAGAAAATATTCTATATAGGGTTTAAACCTGGACTCTAACCAGGGTAAAATTTCAAGCCACTTCTTGGTGGTCTTTGCACTGTGGGGAACAACATTGTCTTGTTGAGAAATAACTTCTGACCATTCCTCCTCTGAAAACAATTTCTCAGTTGTGGGGAAACAAGCCTTTCTGCATTGTTCTCCTACACTGAGCAGGTTTAATCACCTTTTAGTAGTGAACCAGCTCACCAGTACCAGCAACTGAAAAGGTTCCCCCACACCATGATACCTCTTCTCCATGATTAACTGTGGTTGAGATGCATTCACTGTTATGTTTCTCACCAGATCTTCAAACACATTTCTCTGGAGCATCACTATACAACTAAAACCACGAGTCATCATTCCACACAACTCTGCTGAACCCCTCCGCATCACACTTTGCATACTTTACCAAAAACTGCATTCGATCCTTGATGTTTTTCCTCAAAGAGCAATGGCTTTTTAACACATGTTCTGAACACAAAACCAACAAGAAGCATCCTTCTTGTAATTGTACTTGTAGAAACAGTCTTGTCTGATTCCAGTGAGTCTGAGACAATTAAGGCAAAAAAAATATTATCAATGAAGTTGACTAAAAATTGTTTAATGTGTTCAATATTATTATTAAACTCCTATTAATATAATAGTGTGGCAGAAAAATCTGTAAAATCACCACCATTGCCTTTTGGCATTATTAAACATGCAAAACATGTTCCGATTATAAATCTTATGTCACGTTTAATTCTTTAAAATGCTGCAAGCTTTTATATTGCTGCTCACTGTTGCCCTTTTTCAGAGAAAATAGATATGTTCCTCCCGGTCAAAGAAACAAGGAGGGGATGTCTTGGGGTGCTAGTCGACAGCACTCCCCACGAATGGTGCAGAGTGGCCAGAATGTTCCACCCGCTCGCCCTGGGCCTCTTGACTACAGCCCCAGCTCCGGAGCAGATCAGCGTGTTGTCAATGGAGGTGAGGATCTGGAAGCTCTTTCACAGTCAACATGTCATTTCCTTAATGTGCAAAGAGTAGGCAAAGGTAGAATGACCAGTCGGGGCTGTTCACTCTACTGAAATGTTGTATGCTGTTATCTGTTGTGTATCTTCATCCTGTGTTCACAAGTTACCACAATATTTAGTATTGTGGTTTCAGAAGAACCCTCTGCAGTGATCTTATAGTGTCCTTTTCAAGAATTTCCTCAGAACCTTCTTGCCTCACTTTTCTGTCAGGTTGCCTCAGGTCAGATGGAACCATAATTTAAAAGGCTGAAACTTCAGTGGACAGAGTTCAAATCTCAAACACTGACTTTGAGGTGATTGGTTTGATAGGTCCAGGTTTTTATGCTTCACATTCCATTCCGTCCTATCACTCACTCCTGTTTATGTTTTGTCCTCTGTAAAGGTGGACAGTTATAAAGCATTTGCTGTGGCCTGCAGTTTTTGGAAGCAGATGCAGTACAGCAAGTCTTTTTATGCAGCCTTTGTTCATGCACATTGTTAGATGTCCAAAAACCATGAATATTGACTTTTTATATTCAGCTTGGTGTATGATATGATTCACACTGGAGTTATAATGGCTATGAGTCCGCAGACCCACATTGATCTTTCAGTGTTGAGATGAATATGTCTGCTAGTTCAGGTTTTAAATAGCCAATGATGATTTATGGATAGTAAAAATGAATTGTGGTTCCTATAGCCTTGTTCAAGTTCATCCTTCCTTGCCTCTCAGTAATGTCCTCGACTCTTCAGCATATTTTTGAATGTCTGGAGACCTCGGTCTGTTTTAAATAAGACCTTTTGCCCCGTCACTAATTAGTCCCAATATGACTGTTTCTCTGTGACCTCATGTTTCTTAATGAGGTTTTATACATATGAACTGAAAAACATAAATAAGGATCACATCAGGACCTCGGGCATTTATTTTATTTTGATTTAATCCTGGGAAACATTGGTCTAAGTTGAGAAAATTAAATGGCTCAGCAAATAGTGCTGAAAGTACAAATATTATACTTCAAGCTTTGAGTTGTTTTTCTTATTTGGGCTGACGTAGTTCAGTTTCCCTTTTCCGTACCCATGCTCAGCTTTTGATTTCTTTTAGTTTCATTCTTTCCTTCATTTTGATTTGTCCCTGTCAGGTGCCCCCTGGCCATCGCCCTGTCCATCTCCTTCCTCTCGCCCACCTTCTCGCTACCAGTCAGGCCCCACCTCTCTTCCGCCTCGGGCCACAACCCCCACCCGGCCGCCCTCCAGGCCCCCCTCCAGGCCCACGCGTCCCCCGTCTCACCCCCCTGCTCACGGCTCTTCAGCTCCTGTCTCTACTATGCCTAAACGCATGTCCACAGAAGGTACCACCACGTCGCAGTAGACTTTATTCTCTCTGTTCCTGCGGCCTGTCTCTCTCCATTCGACAGGGTGATCTTAACGCTCTAATCTTCACAGTGTGATCTAAGTAACCCTTTTGATTTTCTCAACTGTCTGTTTTCCTCTTTCTGCATGTTCTTTGCACGTTTTGCCCAGAGTTCCTGTGCTCTGGGGTTATTTCTGTTCATTCATCAACTCCTTCAGAGACACTGAAGGAACCGCTTTCATGGCTCTGCTGCCTTCTTGATCTTCACAGTGAACTTACATTTGCTCATCTCCTTCCTACGTCCATCTTTCTCTTTGGTTGAGCTTTTGAATATGGGAACGGCACAGGGAAACACCACATAGTCTGTTTTTTTGCACCTTGTATCAGCACAAAATGAAGTTACTTCTATTTTTTCCTCCTCCTCATTTGAAATTGGATTAAATTTGTCTGGTTTTCAATGTCTAGGTGGACACATGATTTTTGTCCTATTAGCGGGATGAATAAAAATGTGCTTTTTGTTTTTTGTGTGAACTTTTTATGATTAAAATTTGTTTGATAGATGATCATGGCAATAAGTAAATATCAGGATTGAATGTTAATAAAATGACAAAAAATATGAGCTGGTTTATGAAACAAAGATGCAACAGTTCTGATGTTTTCCTTGCATATTTTTGCATGGGAAAACTGTAGATTTGCTTAAAGCTAAAAGTTTAGTTACAGTAAGAAACTCAAACTAGAAAATTTCAGTGTTGCTTGTTGTCAGTGAAGCCTATATGTGACAGGTAGGTGGAATGTGACAGATGAAATGTATGTCTACCACAGAATGTGATGGCTACCTGTGTTTGAAGTTTTGCTACAATGCTGATCCAGTGTGTTAATATTGTAATTTAATGCAAGTAAAAAGAAAACCTGCAACAGTTTCTGCCTTTTACATTTTTGCTTCTGTTTTTTTTTTTTTCTTCACTGTTTCAAGACACATGACATTTCTTGGTTAGTTGTGTCTTAATCTCCACATTGTCATGTTGAGGATGCAAGATCTGACTTGATAAGAGCACATTGGCTTCTAGTTAGCAAACAGGTTTTGAATTTTTGAAGAAGCAAATTTTTTTCTTATTGCAAACAAGTGTGGGACCACGTCAATTTATTTCATATCCACAGTGTTTAGAGCTTCTGTCTTGTGTGCTGAAGTGTCACAATTACTAACAATGCTTCGCATGTTAGTGTGACGAATTAGTCGATTTTGAGCACTGAACAAAGATCTGTAGACATCTTTTGTTTTAAGTTGACTTTAATTTTAATGTTCCTCAAAGGAAATAAAATTAATTATTGAGCTTTTAATTGATTGTGACTGAATAAATGTGACTTTAGTTATGAACAAAATAAGTTAGGAAAAGGCTTCCAGTCCTGATTCTGGTTTGAAGAGTCAGTGTGCTGTATTAAACAGCTGAGAAGCATTAAATTTATTTATCAGGTGTGCATAAATTTTCACATGCAAAAACCTGCACTGCTGCCCAAAATGGCAACATAGGGCATCAGTGCTCAGTGAAAGCAAATGTGGACCCAGGACTGGTCCTCAGACTTTAATAGCTGTAAGGCGAATGTATAGAAATCATTGTGTGCTCCTGTTTAGCTTGAAAGCTAAGTACAGGCATTCCTTGAGATCCAAATCCTACATTTAAAAAAAAATATAGGAATGAGTTGAATGCCCTTTACTGAGTGACAACCAAATACGGCACTGATTTTACAGCAGCCTTTACTACTGTATGCATGCGTGGATATCTGTGGTAGATAAGTTAGTCTTTTGGGTTTGATGCACACCAGTATACTTTGGTCCTGACTGGACACATTTGTATACTGTATATATCCAGGGGTGAGTGTGTGTAAGTCACAGTATGAGACCAGTAGTAAAGGTTGTAGGTTGTATTGAAAATATGCTGCCCAACTGAGGTTTTTTTTTTTTTTTTAATAAATTATTATTATTACTGTTATATGTTGTGAGGGACCTACAAGGACACAATAGCCACACTCAGTTCACTGTTGGAATCACCATCCATTTGTCCATAGTTATTGTCTTTGCACCTTCGTTTCAAGCTGTGCTCTGTGATTCTCTTGTGCCATCTTGTGATCTCATCTCAATTTAACTAGTGTATCTATATTATTATATTGCTGTATATTATTAAAGGAAAAGTCTGTTCTAATAAAAATTTTATTTATTTCTATTTTGATGGTACTTGGTGTTACTTGAGCAAACGCAGGGGTGATTTTTATGGGTCCAGGAACATTTTAGTTAATGGTAATTACATCTCTAACTTATGAGAGGTCACCTTAGAAGCTGATCTCCAGGAATACATTACACTTGTAAGGAGGGGATACCTGTAATTACAAAGATAATTTTCTCTTAATCTCCAGCATGTTGTAGCGCTGGCTGCTTCAGTCAGGGGCAGTAGTATTAACATAACAGACTTTTCCTAAGAGAAATACCGTTATGTGCAGTGCTTTATAGTCACTGTTTTTAATGGCACATGATCTAAGTAAGAAGTTTTTGTAGTCCAGGTTATTAATGTCTTTCTTCCTCTCTATCGGTTTTATGTTCTAGGACCCCCAAGGATGTCCCCAAAGACACAGCGCACCCCCAGGGCACATCGGGTGCCTAGCTCCCGTGGAGGCGTCCCACCAGGTGTGGACTTTATGTCCCATGGTTCTCCAGCAGATGCATCGGCCTCCCCGCCTGCTCGTGGCAGTCCATCAGGGGGCACTTGGTCTTCTGTTGTCAGTGGAGGTAAGTACCATTTTAAGTTACCACCCCTGTTGGACTTCAACTTCTATTGGAAAAGAATACATTTAAAAGCTAAAAGCTTTCACTTGGCAGTAGATTATCTAACTGGTTAACAGCAAATGTTCAACCTGAAAGTTCCCAATTTAAGTTCTTTTGGGGGGGGGTTCTGTTGTGCCCATGCACACTGTTGCAAAAACAGGTTTTGTCGCAGGACTGTCATCCTTGAGTAAACAGATCAGTTATGAAAACCGTTAGGAGTGATGTTGTGTGTAAAACCTAGGCCCATGGGGACGGGTGTCTCCCACAGCACACAGACCCCGATCACCCCGGCAGAACAGCCTGTGCAGCAGCCCCGCTGGCTCCTGTCCCCAAGTTGGCACCGCACCAGTTGACCCAGTGGTTATATCTGTGTCAGCTGCCTCGCCAACTGCTGCCAGTCCTGCCTCCAACCGTGCAGTTACCCCATCAGCAGAGGGTAAGAGTGTCTCAGTGGTTTATTCACATGCGCCCCGCTGCAGTTCCCTGTATGCACATGTGCCTGATTCTCTGCACTATGTTAAAATGTAAATTTGGTCCCTAGCTTAACTTTACATGAGTAAACGTTTTGCTGATAAAGCACTACTTACAATTTTCTGCAAAAAATAAATGCTGTCTAGCATACCATATTTTTTTACTCTCCTCCTCCAAGTTGCATTACATGTTTAATTTGTTTAGTCTTAAGAAGGGAAGCTATTGATTACAGAACAGCTTAGATAGGATTAGTCTCCTCCATGCATGTGTGGCAGAGGTTCATTCTGCTATGTCTGTTGGAAAGCCAAAGAGTCACGTGTTCAAGAGGCCCGACAGACATCCCCTGTTGCAAACAAGGAAAACATCAAGTCGGTTGATGCATCACCCAGCATTGGTCGGCCTGTTAGTAAAGGTGACACTCTTTACAGTTTCTTTCATGGCAAAATAGCTAGATTAATGAACTTGTTCAATAAAGGCTGCACTCATATAAGTCAACCTTTTTTTAAAAAAAAAAAAAAAAAACATGTACTCTGTGCTTTAAATTAGCACTTGCCCTTCATTGTTTGTAGTTTATGGAGGATTTGGATCCTCTGGTTCATAACTTAAGTTTTAATTAAATGTCAAGAATGAAATTTCCTGAATCTTGTCCTGCTGTCTCTTACAGGTCCCCCAGTTATGACTTCAGATCATAAAAAACAGTTAGACAATTTAAAGGAGTTTAGTGTTGTTTTTAGGGTAAGTGCACCTATGTTCTCCCATACAAACGTGTAACTGTTTATTGATAAAGTAAATGTTTTTTATAGGATTGGGTGTTTTACAGCATGCAACAGTGTATATTTTTAGAATTGTTAATGACAGACGTAACCTAAAGAAGGTTTAAAAAAAAAAAAAAAAACGGAACTATGCTCTCCTAGGCTCCATCATTGCTTTATTTTAAGGTTTGTTGTATGCTTTGTGTTTGTTGGAGTCTTCCCTTATGAAACCCAGTTTCTTTCTCACAGCTGCAGCCAAGTTCCACTCCTGACCCTGTCTTTGACCCAGCGATGAACAAGCAGCCACGGGACCCAGTGGACAAACCCAAAGATCTCCTACTAGACAAGGGGCCAGAGCCTGTTGCCAAGACAGCCCAGGAAGCATCTAGTGCTGAGGAGGTGGCAGCTCCGCCACCAGTTCCTGCCGCAGCCACACCGAGCACGAGCATCAGCCCTGGGAGCAGCAGCAGCAGTCCTAGTAGTCCCAGCTCCTCAGCCTCACCGGCCTCTGTCCTTTGCCCTGCACTCGAGTATAAGCGGGGACCTGATGTCACGTCGCAGGGCGTTCAAACCTCTGGCCCTGGCAGTAAGCTGGATGGCAAGGAAGATAAGGAGGAGAAAAAGGATCCTGTCCAAGAGTGAGTCCAACACACAAGACAGTTATAAAGATGTTGTTCATGAAATGGTGTCTTGTTGAGACCTTAAATCCACTTAAATCTAAACATTTCTTTTTCTTTTACTTTTACAGACAAGTGAGAAAGTCCACCCTCAATCCCAATGCCAAGGAGTTCAATCCCAGAGTTTTCTGTGCTCAGGTCAGTTGTCTTGGCTTAGTGGTCTGATTTCTCCTACTTGTGGCAGAGACTTTACAGATGGACTCAGTCATGGTTTTCCCACCCTGCAGCCTAAGCCAGCCACGACTCCGACCCCCCCAAGACCCCAGGGTCAGCCTAGCCCTTCCATTGTGGTGCCACAGCCACCCACTGTGTACAGTCAGACTGTGTGCTTCCCTCAGATGTATCCACTCACACCAGTGAGCCCAGGAGTACAAGTGAGTGGCTACCAATTCGCCACCCCATAATGTACTGCTGTCGGTTCAGTAACGTGGCTTTCATTTGAACCTTTGTCTTAACCTTGAGTTTTAAATATGCCAGATGTGGGCATTAGTGTATAAATACCGCCTCTCTTCCTGTCTGTCCATCCTTCTGTCTTCCTCCTGTTCCCAATGATGCAGTTTTCAAATCACTCTTTTCTTCTTACGGTCTTTGCTTCTCCATGCAGTGTATTTGTAACACAGCTTTACAGGACATTACTCCTTCAAGATGTACTAAGTACTAACTAACCTAAGGCGTATTACCACAGTAATCACTTGTTTTGATCCTCGTTCTTATGGGAAGTTTGAAAAAGTTGCCGCAAGAAATGGTTGGTGATCCAACATCGGTCACTGTTGAAACACAGTAAAAGAACTAAAATTTGGTTCTTTTTTTTTCTCCCTTTTCTTCTCTCTCCTCATTAGAAAAGCATTATCTGGAAGGTTTGTGTCATTCTAAAATTCCTTCTTTTATCTAAAATGTTTGAGTTTGCTTGTCATAATTTTCCCATCAGATGTTGGTTTGCCTATTTCTTATTGCAATTGGTTAAAAATATCACCATGGATACAGTTAACACCATTGTTATCAGTGCTTTTGTTTTATTGCTTTATTAGCTTATTGCAAAAGGAAGCTCCTGAGGTTCATCTTTTGCAATAGGACATTTTTCTGTTCTGGTTTTTGTTATGATGAATGGTAGTTCATAGCTTTTCATGGATCCAGTATGGATGTTGAACACTACCTGCATGTGTCATAAATGAAGATCTGAAGTGCTGAATGATGGACCCTGTTGATAGTTTGCTGCGTGTCTGAGGCCACTTTATTACTGAGTGTCCGTCTGCCAGAGGAGGAGGTGGGAGCAACGCGTGGCCAAGCACAGCTGAGTACTGGATACCCCAACTTGCTATGCTCGTGGTTCACATTGTCTCTTTGTCTCTGTCTTGCCGTCAGCCTCCGGCCATGTACCACGTCCAGATGCCACACATGACTGTGAGCCAGACCAAGCCCTATAGAGCAGGTAAAGGTGAGAATGCTGGCTGCACCTTCTAGATGTGGTGAGGCCACACCTGTCCTTTTACCATAGTTGATAGTTTTCTCAGATGTGAGTGAAGGCCCTCAAGAATCATGCTGTGCCTTCCTTTAGAATGTGGTGTGGATGATGGAAATGTTCTGCTCCAGCCATGGTTGCAGTGGAGGTTGCTAAAAGGAATGTCTGTTGCCATCATCTCCATGCAGTTCCCAGCATGCCCCAGCAGCGGCAGGAGCAGCACCACCCCCAGGGGACACCAACCATGATGCACCCAGCCACTGCAGCCGGCCCGCCCATCGTGGCCCCCAGCCCGGCCTACTCGGCGCAGTACTTCACCTGCAGCCCGCAGCAGTTCACCAGTCAGCCCCTGGTGCAGCAGATGCCCCACTACCAATCCCAGGTACAGCCTGGTTTGTGTATGGGCCACATGGTGACAGCGTGCGCCTGGAACTCTGAGTAAAACCACATTTTTGAGTAAAAATCACATTTTAATTCATCCATGTAATAAATACTTTTTTTTTTTAAAAAACAAACTTTCGTAATGGTGATCCAGTGGGAATGAGCTTGCAGGGACAGTTTGTGGCCATGTTTGTGGTCTGCGGGTGGTGATGCAGGTCCAGAATCCACTTTGTCACCACTTATGTCTCCGCTGGGTCCCCCTGTCCCTCAGGCTCAGCATGTGTTCAGCCCCGTGATGCAGGGTGGTGCCAGGATGATGGCTCCGCCCCCCCATGGCCAGCCCAGCCTCGTGTCCTCATCCACCACCCAGTATGCAGAGCAGACGCACACTATGTATGGTAAGTCCCCCCCCACCCCCATAGTTCTGGCCAGCTTGATGCTGTTGACCACTCATCCCCCTCTTGGTATTGCAGTGTCACCTGGGCCTCTCCCCCAGCCCTACAGCCACCCGAGCGCCACGTTACATCCCCAGCACCCCCAGCCCTCAGCCACTCCCACTGGGCAGCAGCAGCAGCAAGGCCAGCACACAGGCAGCCACCCAGCCCCGAGTCCCGTGCAGGTGAGCATCTGGGGCCGGGGCATCTTGACAACACAGTTCACAGCAAGCCATTCATGCAGTCTCAAATTTCTGAGCCTTCCTTTCAGACCATTACTAATGTTTGCTTCCTTATTCTTCAGATATAGCTCCTGTGTTGGGGTAAACTTTCCAACGCTTTGTGTGTGTGTGTGTGTGAGAGAGAGCAGGAGACGATGTGAAACGCTTCTCACCAGTGTATAAAGACTGAACACCTCCGTGCATTTTGTTGTAGCTGAGAATGTAGCCATGGCAACCACGTGGACAGGGTGGTGTGTGTGTGTGTGTGTGTGTGTGTGTGTCTGTGTGAGACCTCAGCTGCTCCTCTGTCCCCTGACTCCAGCATGCCCAGCATCAGGCAGCCCAGGCCCTGCACTTGGGAACCCCACCGCAGCAGCAGATGTACTCGGCTCTAGCACCCACCCCGCCCTCCATGAACCCGGGGCCGAGCCCTCAGTCCCCGCAGGCCAGCTTCCCCTCAGCCCAGCAGGCTGTGTACATCCACACGCAGCAGGTGCAGCACGGCTACAACGCGTCGCACATGGCCCATGTGCAGCAGGTGAGCAACTCGTGGCCAGGCCACGCTGCGCCGTCCACTTCCTCGCTGTGTCCTGCCGTGCCGTCAGCAAGCGGCTCACCAACACCTTTAGCCCCAGCGGCGGTGTTGCCTTTGCCGGTGTAACTGTGGTTGTTGCTCGACGCTCAGGCCCACTTGCAGTCTGGAATGGTGCCCTCCCACCACACGACTCCTTCCCATCCCCCTATGATGCTGATGGCCACGCAGCCGCCGGGGGGTCCCCAGCACGCCCTGCCCCAGAGTGCCCTGCCCCCCATCCCCGTGTCTTCCACAGCGCACTTCTCCTACATGGCACATCCCTCAGGTACGGAAAGGACGGTCCGTCTGCGCAAATGCAGAACGTCATGTGTTTTGCAGTTTGTCGTTAACTCCGTTTTTTCTTTTTTTTTTCCTTAAACCCCTCAACGGTGCAGTGCAGCCCCACCACCAACAGCAGTTGTAGGGACCACTGAAGACCACGTCATCCTCTTCCGGCCGCTTCCCAGACCCCTGCAGTGAGACCCGTGTTCTCTGACAAGGCTACACTTTCGCTTTCATGTACCGATGACTAGAATGCTGAAGAGGACAGCTGTTCGGATCACTTTACCGCGGAGTCCCTCTAAGCGGCGTTGCGGTCGGGCTGCCAAAGGCCCTCAGCCCAACTCCACTCAGCTAGCTGGTAACTGGAACTTCTTTCATCTGCACTTTGTGAGCTAATACAATTCTTCCAAACTAAAGAAAGTATTAACGTAACGTTAATTGCTGCTGCTATTGCTGCGTTCAACTTGGGTAAAGACTCAATTCTTCTCACCAAACTTGAAACTAAACTAAATGTCTGTAAAATTAACCCGTTTGGCAAAAAAAGAAAAAAAGGATTATTTATGAAATCATTGTGGAGGTGACTCCTCTCACCAGACAGTTGTAACTAAGTTAAAATAACTTTTACTTTGTAGATAATAATTTAAAAAAGAAAAAAAAACAAAAAACATTAAAAAAGTTTTAAAAACTGTACCAATGAATTTTGCTTTGTTTTATTTTCTGAAACCACATGCAAGCTCCAGTGAGCTGAAATGCGTGGACCCGGTTGCACTGTAGCTTAACGGCCACCAGAGGGCCACAGGCACGCCGCGTAACATGCACTTGGGTTAAATGCGCACACCTGTACCTGTAAACGTGACAAATGGGGTCTGTAGTATTATTGTAACTTTTATTTGTTAGCTTAAAAAAATACAGGTTTTTTAAATAAATGTATATACAATTTAACATGTTATTTTCAGAGAACTAATATGGTAGTAGGGTCGCTTAATAGTACAAGATTGAGAAGTTTAACTTTGCAATGGGCACAAAATAAAAAGATTTACAGTGCCTTTCATACAAAAAACAGTTAACAGTATGGATGGACATAACATTGTGTGGATGTGAGGAAGCGGTGAAAAGAAAGAAAAAAAAAACCCTGCTCAATGGCACTCGGTTTATTTTAATGCTTCCGACCTGAGAAACACGGCCTGCGCGTTGTTACGCGGCTCTACGTGTCAAAAACTGGAAGAGCTCGTGGAAGTGACAATTCAGACAAATTACAACTTTATATAAACATTCTCATGGAGAAAAAAAACAGCAAATCAAAAGACTAAACTGTAATCCAATTTGTGTGTAGCTGAGTGCATATATATGTAAATAAAGTATACATTATAAATACATATTGCATATATATATAAAATGCATATTTGCCATAAAAGTAAATAGACGTCACTTTACTGGTGATGTTTAGAACAGACAGTTACCTGGGGGGGGGGGGGGGAACAGGGGGCTGTCGTTGCTGTGCAGGAAGCGTCTGCATCCCTGCAGTTTCACTCAACACACACATGCTGCAGGTTTACACTCTTCAGCTGCTGTTCACACAAACAGCATCCTGAATTAGATGGACTACTGTAGATGAGGTAGTAATACACAAATACAGTTTAACATGTAAAAAAAAATGCTCTAATTTATTATACACAAAGGAAAGTAATTTTATCAAATAGTAAAATACATTTTTTCAGCTGTGTTAACATTTTCATAAATTCCCCTCTGTTGGGAATGCTGCAGATATTGCACAAGTTTCAACAACCACCCCTGAGGTTTGAGGTCAAGCAAGAGAAAAGTTTAAAAAGGTATTTAAAAAAGAGGGTTGGACATTACGGCAGTCATTACCGTTGCTTTCGTTTTAGCAATCTGGTGAAAAGCTTCTCAATCCAAGACATTCTGCTGTACATGGACACATGCGCTGCACTGCAATGTAATACTAGTCAGTTAGGTTTTGGCATATCTCCTTGATGCATAATCAGTTCAGAAATCCTTTAGCACTACTTGTATCTACAAATAAAAATGTGCGCGTCCGCCACTTGGTAGCAGGTGGATTAGCTCATAATGCCAGAGGAAATCAACATGCCTTTGTGCATTTAAAAAAAATAATAAATAAAAAATAGGAAACCCAACTACTATGATGGGGGGGGGGGGGCTCAGCAAAACACTATACGCAGGGTCCAACGGTCTGGTGCGACAAGTTGGGGTTTGACAAATGTTAGTGTTTTAAGGAAAGGGAGATGTGCAGCTGCTGTCAAAAGTGTCAGTTCTCCTCCTCGCTATTTTAGGGGTGCGTTACAATGTTTGCTTAACAATCTCCTTGTGCATTACAATTAGGTTTATGTACAGAGTGGACTGGGGATGAGTCAAATTCAAAGCACCAACGCAGAGGTTTTCTGGTTGTCATGTGCACGGCAGGGGAGGGCTGCCTGGTTACACATTTAAATGCAAGCTGTGGGAACAGTAGGGAACCTCACAGTGCTGCTCTGAGGAAGTGCTCTAAGCTGCACCTGGCTCACACACACCTTGCATGTGACCTTCTATGCGGCATTCAGAGCTCCAGTCTTACTTCTTATGCACCAAACCACTTCTCCTACACAGTGTGACACGCTCGTTCATCTCAGGGACAAGAGGAGGTTGACAAGCTGGGAGCCGGTGGCCGAGGCGTGTGAGGAAGACCCAGCACGGCCGTTGCCGGTCGCCCCCTCCTTTTCTGCAGTCTCACAATCACAACTGCAGAAACACGAAAAGGTCAAAATACATTCAATAAAGGCCTGGACTGCGCTTAGTCGGCCAAGTCAGCAAATGACCACCTGCTCCTGCCCCCTCACCCCTCAGAGGAACATGTACTGGTTGTCGACAGCTCGTTTGCGCCCCCTGTCGGGGGGCTCCAGTTCATAGTCCGAGCTGCGCTGTGGGAAGAGGGCGGCCTGGGGGTGGGGGTGTCGCTGCAGCGGGCGCCGGCCCACCGACTCGCTGCGTCGTAGGCTGTCCGCCACAGGCCGCTCCTGCGTGAGTGGACCCCGCTGGAAGAGCTGCCCTGTAGGGGGTGCTGTGCCATGAGGGTGTGGGCGTGGCCAGCTGGGGGGGCTGCAGTGTGTCAGATTGGGCTCAGAGCTCCAGCGGTGCAAGGAGAAGGGCACCAACACGGCGGTGCTGGGAGAACTTCGGCCTGCGGGGCACAGAAAAAGCTACAACATGACACATCTGTGGCGGTATGTGAACCCCCTGACCACATCATAGAGACAACATATGGGAAAACGACACATTTTATCACCTACTCCACTCAACGCAGTTCACTTCCCCATAAGTCTACTGAGAAAAACAAGTAACATCAGATGCACAGTGACTTAATGCACAAAATAACTTGAGCAACATCAGCACATCGTGGTGAGCAGCAGCAGGCGAGAAAACGGGATGTGGAGGAATTAAGTACCACCCGTATTAATCCAAATGTTTTTTAAATTATATTCGCTATAGAAATATATATGTATCAAGCATGCAACACAAGGGAGACATTTTGATGTGAACCACAGTTGCATCTGTATGTAAGTGTGTGTGTGTGTGTGTGTGTGTGTGAGAGAGAGAGAAAGACAGCTTGCATTTCCTCTTCTCAGTGAAGTCAGTTCTCAGAAGCAGCCCTAACCACCAAGCTCAAGTGATCAGATCCTGCTTTTTCTAGGTAGCTGAAACATCTGCTCTTTACACACACACACACACACACACACACACACACACACACACACACACTGCAGAGGTAACATGGTAAAGGGCAACGATACAGCACTTCGTACAAATATTTCATGCATTAAGTAACTTGACAACAAAGGGGCCGAAATGACAGCTGTGTCCAAGTTCCTCACCCCAGTGAGGGGGGGCAAGCAGTCCTCATGCGCGCCCACACACACACACACACACACACAGCACAACCAACATCTTGTTAAACTGGGGAAATGTGAACAAATTTAAAACCCATGAATTTCTCCAGAACTGAAAGCAACAGTTTACCAGGAGAAACCCAGATCCTCCCCAGAAACGTACAGATCTCCGGTGTTGAAACATCTCACAGATACAGGAACACTAACCACCTCAGTATAGCAATATCATCATCACCATCATTATTATTGCTATTGCATTTAGCCAATGTTGTTGTCAAGAAGAATCGGCCCTGTAAGTGCTGACCTGGCAAGGAGGAGCCGGCCACCACGAAGCTGGACAGCGTTACATCGCAGGCAGCGCCACACTCCAGCGGGATGGGGTACAGGCGAAAGTGGCTCAGCATGTCCATGACAGAGGAGAAGCGCAAGTGCTGAACGCGGCACTGACCCCACTCTGTTAGCGAGAGGCGTAGATGCTGCAGAACAGACATGGAGGGATAGAAGGAAAACAAAATTCAAATAAATTTGGAAAAACTCAGCGGAGTCTGAGGCCTGTAAAAACCAGACACAGAATAGGCCTAAGAGTAGGGCTATAACACACACGCATGCTTATCACCATTTTTACACTTTACAACACAGCTCTATTTTGCCGTTTCTGCTGTACAAGTAAACACCTTCAAACTGATAAAAGGATGTTATCCAACTAAGGGCTTTTTTTTTTGCCACCTATCTTTGAATTCACACCCATGTAACACTAAAGGAGACCACCATGTGACAGGATCTCAACTCCTCTGGGCACGAACTTGTTGCTTGGCTCAACACTCACCTTGGCCTTGCCCTGGAAGTTAAAAGTGAGCACATAGTCCCCACGCCGCGTCTCACTCTGGCGCACTAGAAACACCCCATGGCCCTCTTGACCAGAGGTCTGTACCAGATGAGCAGCCTTCACCCGTGAGATGGGCCCGTGGAACCAGGGGTATGAGGACAGAAAGTGGTCCGTCTTTTGGTAGGTCTGATCCGACGGAACAAAGTGCGGAGAACCTACAGGTGGAAGCAGACAGACTGAGTGTGAAATGACAGCACTTGCTGACAGCAACACACAGGTAACAAAGATGAATGGCAGCAACACATAGTGCCTGGGGAGAGGGGGTGATTCTAAAAGAATTTATGACAAATGTTAGAAGAAAATCTCAAGGCGACTCTGGGCAAACAGGCGAGATGTGAGTGGCCCCAGGTTTAACAGCTGCATTGCCTAGGACCAGTATCACTAACCCCTGCAGGACTGAGCCTTATGGTTACTTCTATCTGATCTTGGTGAGAGTGATGGACATCAGTATGTACAAGTTCACAGAGCAACTCATTTAACGGTACGCTAAATACTATACACAGGAAGGGGGTCAGAGAGCCTAACCAGCTCCGGAGACATTAAACATTAAATGTGAGTGCTGTTTGGTGGAGCAGTGGCCATACCCACCCTGACCTGCTGACTCAGAGCTTCCCCTTCTAGCACCAGCTGTGGCATCCACAGGCGCAGGACAGAGGAGCTCCAAGTCTGCATTATCAGACCTGCAGCCACAGACACACACACAAACACTGGTGAAATAGACAGAAGAATCACAAAGGGAACAATGAGAGGACCGTGACTCAGAGCTTACGCAGCAACGAGTCCAGCCTCACACAACTGACCCCATTGTTTGCCTGTGAACAGGAACTGCAAACTCAATGACCCAGTCACACAGACGTGTGGTTTTCTTTAAAAAGAAAAAAGCAACTTCAGTTACAATAAATGCCATTCAGCAGAATCACACACAGAATAAATGACCATGGTTCAAAATATTGAATTAGGCACTGTCATCCTCCACAAATTTAGTGCACACACACACACACACACACACACACAATTTCATAAAACATTTGTCTTTTGCGCTCAAAGTGTTTACAGTAAGTCATTCACAGTGCATATTTGAAATAGCAGAACACAGAAATACTACAAAATGAATAAAGTTTATCAGCTTTTTTCTGCTGCTGGTGGTCAAGAGCAACATTGTGCAGTGAGAAAGAGAGAGAGAGAGAGAGAGAGAGAGAGAGTGCGCGCGAGAGAGAGGGAGGGAGGGAGGGAGGGGGGGTGTGGGGCCACGGGGGCAGAAGGAAGCCGCATGAGCCACACAGAGCGCCAGGGCCTGGCCAGGAAGTGCGTCTTGTAATTCTTGGAAATGTGAAATGCTATTGTTGCTCCGGGCCAGAGCAGCGGCGCGAAACAAGGCCAGATCAGATCCTGCCCTCAACTGCTGACTTGTGTTCTCAGCACTCAATAACAGGAAGGCACTTTTTTCTTTCTAAGAGACGTCTGTTTTTAACACACGTTTGCTGGCAGTAACGCTTCAGCTCCAGAGCGCATATGGAGGACGCACACCGAAACGCTCCGCAGCTCAAAACCCTGAGAGCCCTGTTAGTGCCACTTTCCACTGGAGCAGCTGCCGGAAACAGGAAGCAGAAAGCTGTGGGACCAGCGGGACTCTCACTCTAGTGAGATGTGCAGTTTTCTGAAGTGCCCCTACCACTGGCGGCAAACAAATGACATGTCGTCCTTTCATTTTTAACCAAGACCAGTGGAGAAATATTTTTTTAAAATCAACGAGTTGAACTGTTGACCTTATTAGATGGGAGGGTTACTTTCGCAGCCTATGAAAGGCCCCACTGCATGCACGTCACATGCATTTCTCCAGGCCCTCAAGTAACAACACCCCCCGGCCTTTTTTCCATCTCTGCGCCGGAAACGTCTGTGCCGACTTGTCTGGGGAAAGAGGAGTCTGGCCAAAGAGCAAGAAGGAGAATTCCAGACATCTGTGAAAATGCAGAAGGTCCTGAGATCCCCAAGGATGACCCCCACCTCCACCCCCCATGCTTCCCTCGTCAAGGACTGTGTTCCTGCTCACATGCTCACATAAATATATACAGAACACTTGGAAGCGACACTCTTTACGCACAAAACTCATTCTGAGTTTTAATTCCCTCATTTCATCTTTCAGAAGCAACCAACAAGCAAGCAGGTGATGTAGAACAGAGCTGAAGCAATGGAAATGCATCTTATGTAGATGAGAATTTCTTTCAGCAGCTACATGGCTATTTATAAGAATTCCTTTTATGGTCCATCACCTCATTTTAAACTTTAGCTCGGCTTAGTGGCAACTGCAACACCTGTTTCTAGAGACACACGGCAATTTTAAACAGCTGAATGAAAAAAGCAAGAACTCAAATGCATGTGGTGGTCAGCTAATCCTGGTCATCCTTGTATTGGAACGGTGGGAAATTCAGTGCATGCAGGACTAGTACGGTCATTTTTGTTTCATTACAGGAAATTCTAAGTACCAAGTGAGCACATTCAACTTAATTTAAATAGAAAATATGACTACACAGTTGCAGACAAATGACTAACTGGACTGCTGATAATCCTTTACATACAGCTAAAATGGCTAAAGGTTTGTTTAACAGGTCATAATGTAGCTCCACATCTGCATGGCTGCTGTGTATGTGACCTCCTCATTTTGGTTGATTTTTCCCATGTATGCTCATAGATATTAAAAAATCTCTGTGGAAACCACAAACCCACATAAGACTCCTCCAAATGCTCTTATTGAGCCTTTGATCTAAAATACTGCAATGCGCATTATTATAATACGGTGGCTTTGCTTATCACTCACACATTTTAAATATCCACTACATAAAAAGGGTGCTTTTTGTCAAATAAATATCACAGCAAGCATTTCACGGTAACATTTACTTTCTGACTATGGCAGAAAACAAAACATGCTATAGCCCTTCACCCAGGTGGCAAACACGTGAAGTCAAATATGCTACAGAATTTTCGCTCTGGAAATAGACTACGCATGAACACACAGAGCCGCACAGAAGGACAACAACAGTTCTTTGACTTCCCAGAGAATTTGTGGCGTTGGAGTTTTTTCATTTCATGTGTTTTCATTTAAATGTTAGAAAACAAAGTGCTCAGCTCCTCACCCGTTGTTGATACATTCTTTAATCTCTGTTGTCCAGGAGCTAACCTGCTGGTCACTGTCCGTCTCAAATATGAAACTGCCCGGCTTGTGATTAACCTGCAGGGAAGAGAAATTAGATGTGGTCAGCGCCCCTTTGGCTGAAACAATGGCCATTAAAGCAAAGAGCCTCAGACAGCAGAGCAGAAGGGTGGATGACGGGCACAGTGAATGGTAAGAACAGGAAAGAACTGCAAGCAAAAGAGAGGCATGACTGAATTAGTCTACAACATAAACTTTGTAAGAGCTGACATGAATTTAACAGTTGGTCGTGCTGCTAGTAAGCCAATAAGCACTATATGTGGTCCAAGCAGACACACCAGAGAGATGGGCTTCACCTTTAAAACAAATGTGTTCATGTTGTCGGGCATCTCCAGACGTTTGCAGCGGCGAATCTCAAGGATGTCAGAGGAACGTGCTGTCAGCTTTGGGCTGGAGCTCTGGAAGACACACCGGAAAGCATGAGAAAACATAGTGGAGCACTTCACTGTGGCTCTGTTGGTTAACACACTCTTATACCATGGGACCGTGCATCACACTTCAAGCTTGAGTGGTTACATTAAACCACACTTATATGTGTTCTTTGTAATTTTTTAACAGGACCTGTTTTACCAAGAAAGTGGCAATCTAGCCAGTAAGATGCCTCAGCTGGGAACTGGGGCACAAACTCAACATCTGTCCAACGGGAAGTTTCTAAGGGCACACAGCACTGTCCAGCTAGTGTCCCTTCATTTCCTCCTCAAAGCATTTTGGGGAAAAGTCTGATGTGCTTTTGTTGTTCAGTCTGCATCAGTTCAGAAAATCAAGTGATACTTGGCCTGAACAACGGTGTTGAGAGAAGACATCACCACAGTACACTGTGCATTTCTTCAATGTTAAACAAAGCAAATATCACACACAAAGGCTCTGGGTTTCAGAGGAAATGAGGCAATGGGGGCCAGTTTGGCCACAATTGATATACGACAAAGGGCATTTTCTTCAAAAGCTGAAACAGCTGCTCAAGTGGTTATTTTCGCTTTGTTTGGTGTGTTGGGTCGCATGTAAAGGAGCTGCTGTGGGTGGTCGTCCTAAAAAGTGTCAACACGCCAGTCAAATTCAAAATGGCCACAGGCACAAAAGGACTTCAAGCTGACTCCTCAGAACTTCGCATTCACCATCAGATACACAAACATACAAATATCGATGATTTCAAGCCAAGCAAGTGAAATCAGGTCATGTAAGCGCAAAAATGCTTGTCATTAAAAGTAGAACACAGGAAAATGATATGTTGAAATATCGGAGTTTGTTAAAACATCAAATTTTTGTTTCTACAGTAAGAGAAGGAAGGAAAAGTTTTTTTCTTTTTTAAAGTTTTGCCCTTACATACTTTAAATATGCATTTTTCACTTCCTCTATCATAACTTATTTTTATGGGAAAATGATACAGATTGAAATGTATGCATTCGTTTCCTTTAGACTGGATTTTAAAAATTAATTTATAATATTTACTGATTTCAATTTATGTAGAAATTGACTAAAGGAACTGCAATTTTCAGACTCAGTAATGGATTTCAAAATGACTGCTAAATAATCTAAATTTATCTCCGCTCCACCTTTTCAGTGTTCTGCATTACTTATTATTTTTATTTATTCATTTATTTATTCATTTCTCCAAGCAACGAACAATTTGAGGATTTTCTGTTAAGATTATAATAGGTTTTTTATTAAATTATACAAAATTATTTATGCATTTAGTCAGCTAATTTTTACTGGAGTAATTCAGGGTCAGTAGCGGGCTCAAGGCATAGTCTGAACATTCAAAACGAAATTGTTTTAACTGCTATGCCACCCACTGGTTCACTGTCATGCAGACATGAATTTGGAGCACAACACTGCTGAAATTTGAATGAGTTACAGAGGGATGTTGCATGAGAGTGATGTCAGTGTCTACTGTGCTGTGAACTCATCAGACCAGGACCCCCTGCCAACATTCAAAATTAGTCAAGCACTACCTGGCTCACATTGAACTTCAATCTGAACACATTTTCAAAAGCAGTTTGATGCCCTTGCTCATTGGTGGCCAGCACTATGTGAAACACTGTTACATCGGTGGTGCACCCAACCATGCACTAGTGTGAACTGTGTGAATCATCACAATGTTGGCTTCAACTTTTCTAAGTCCTGCAGAGGCCAAGTATGTAAGATTTTCCACTGAAACTGAGCTGGTAACTAAATAGCCTTGAACTCTTAACGAAATGGATGGAAGGGCTCAAAAAACATTCAAATAAAGAGTGTTATTCAAGGACTCGCTAAACTTGTCATTACAGAATATCTGTAATGGTGAAAGATAACTGTGTGTGTGTGTGTGTGTGTGTGTGTGTGTGTGTGTGTGTGTGTGTGTGTGTGTGTAAACAATTAATTTTTTACACTTCTTAAAAAGCAAAAAGTAGAACTTCATTTTTTTCTTATATATGCTCTGAGAAAGTATATTTTAAGAGACCCATCTCAATTTCAGCATCTGAACAGCATTAATGCATAACAGAGCTAGCATATTCTACAACACTGAACTGACTGATAAACACAAAAGGAAATTCTGGAAATTCTCAGTAACAGCACTAAGTTTAGGGTTAGAGGGTAGTCAGAATCAGAACTGACAACAACCATTACATTGGATCTTAATTAAAATGCAAGTAATTCCATCCCTGTTTTGAACACATTCTCTGATATTCCTTTTGTTGTTAATATCCTGGCTTTTTGATCAGAAACCCTGTTGCTCCTAAAGATTTTTAACATTATTAAATAGATTGGAGGAAGTTTATACAGCAGAGATGTTTCATTAAATGTATATAAAACACAGGAGGTTATCCTGTTTTAAACTCATCACTGATGTTCAAAATCAAAACATAACACGAGTATTACCAAAACTTTAATCTTTTTAAATGGGCATATAAATCTTTAATCTGATTAGTGACCTGACTGAATATAGTAAACCTCCTCAATCCTTCAGCTGCAAAGCAGTACTGGTTATCAAATGTATGCAAGTATTTATGGAAATTCATATTTATTGTCATTATTAAAGTAACCATAATTCAGCAACCTATAGCAACGTCACAATGATTGGCTAATTTATATTTAATGCTATTCTTAATTCCAGATAAACAGCCAGAACAAGTGTATTTCATAAGGAGTGGGTGTTGAACCAGAAACCTTCAGATTACATTTTGGCTTTAACCACTGCGCTAGTGCACTACCTTTTGTTTCATTTGTAAAACTAATTGCCCTGTGACTGTGTTGTTTATTGCTTTAAAATTATTGAAATCTTATTAGCTACTTGTTATACCATATTGCTCCTTTCAATGCTGTGCTAAGTTACTACATTCAAACTGAATACTTTTTTATGGTAGAACAAGTAACATAATGTGTTACTACCTCTTTTTTTTTTTTTATTAAAAAAGTACACATTTTCTAAAAGCGCACCCAAAACCATCTGCCTTCAAGTGACTATTAATTGAGGCTGCTATGGGTTGCTAATGGTTGTGTGATAAGTTGGGCCCTTCAGTCGATGGGAAGCCCACAACAAGGTGTAATGAGACAAACATCCATCAAGAGACATTAAAGAGCTGCAGGCAGATGAGGAAATTCGACAACTGGAGAAGATTAAGCTAGGGTTATAAAAAAAGGAAGGGGAAAGAAACCTATAACCACCCACTTCCTGGCTTTCTAGGACTGCAGTTTCATGATACAACGAACCCTGGGGTATTGCTTCAGTTATCTTGCTAAAGTTAAAACTAACACAATAGCACGAATTTGACAAATCAATGCCATAATACCACAGCATGAGTTGAAGACACCAGGAACACACTCGGTTTTGACATCACAAACTCCACTAGAAATACACAGATACACTAGTCTGCTTATTCCTCACATATGTTCCTGCCTTCATCACACAGCTGTAATGTATGATGGAAAAGGGTTCCTGTATCATTGCAGGATAACACATTTTTAATACCAGCCAGTCCCCACTTCTCTGCGTGCACATGGGCTGGGAAAGAAGCAGATTCCCGGATGCTGAGTGAGCTGAACATGGGCCAAGCTGACTATCTGTGGGCTAAAGGAATTTCCTCACTAATCCCATCCAGGTTTTACACATCTAAAGCTGGGATTATTTTCCTCTGTTTCCCGTGTAATACTTCTGTAATTTTTATCCCACACTGAATATAATGAACAACTTGCAGCATATGGTCAAAGTGAGTTTGCAAACATGTGTATCTGCAGGTCTGCAACAGCCTCTACAGTAGAGTAAAATGTATGTACATTTTCCAATGTTCTCTACATCAAATAATCACATAATGCAGTAAATGCTCAATTTATGGACATAAGGTCTGGGGATTTGTTCATTATTCATTTTTTCATTAGTTCATATTTAATCCTTTGCTTACAATGTGTAAAAAAAAAACACTATGGAAGCAATTAACACAAAGAGTAAAATAATTGCTAAAGCACAAGCTCTGCTTTTCTTATTCAGCTTTCCACCTTTTTCCTACTTTCCATAGTAACTATGTGTCTTTTATTGCCATCACGATCAGTACATCTCACACGTACTGTATTTGGTGAGTAAACATAAAAATAGCAAAAAAAAAAAAAAAAATGTAGCGATGCAAACACCACATTGCAATAACAATGGCGGCAACTCGACTGAAAACGAAGCTCAGCTTATAACTGTAGTTTACTGCAGGACACTGGAAACAACATCTGTACATAGGTTTGTTCATATCTATGAATTCAAGAATTCAAGAACATACTTAAATCAATTTATCCTGGGGAACAGGTTCCCCTCAATGGACAGCTAGTTACCCACCCCACCAAAAGCCCACGCATTCATTTTCCAAATCACTTTTCCAGATGTGAGTCATGGTTAGAGTATCTATAAACATAGTTAAAACTTGAACCAAAGACAGTAGCAAAAGACTGGAAAAAAGCCTATTTCAACTATTAATGATTACAATGCACTTGCACTGAACAATACCCCAAAATAAGAGTAAAACGTACCCCTAAATATGAGTGAAACATTTATTTTGCATCTTAGAGCACAGTGCATGTAAAAAAGCCACAGAAAGGAGTGAAAACAAGAAACAGCTTCTGAGGAATCAAAAAGAGCAAATGTTTCTCCTTTTTAGCTATATGCTTAAGCGGTTTCAAACATTACACAGAGTGATACAATACAGGAATGCTGACTGTCATCTGCATTTAAATAAATGCTATGGCATAACTACATACACTTCACCACTGTAAAAAAATAAATAAATAAAAACCCACAATAAATTTACTTTTTTAAAAGAAAGGCATTTGAACCACTTCATTAGAATTAGGGCCATTAATGTGATTGTGTACACACATTCTTAAGGATTAACACTTTTCTGGGAGATGGCTGACTAAATCTTTGGGAAAAGACAACAAAGCAAGGATTATTTACTAATAATAAAAATGAGTTTTGTTTCTATCACACCTACAGCTGTATATAACAAATAATTCATGCATACTAGAACCACAAAACTGACAACATTACGTTTACTGTAGACTTAAACCAGTATTTTATCTGCATAAAGGCATTTGTCTGTGTTTTTACACCGTAAAATCAGCAGTGTTGGACTGAATTACCTCAAAGTTGACTTTACAATGTAGTTATTCATTGGCGAGAATAATAAAAAAATTGTATTCATTAATGGACAGACAAAATGCGCTGAATAACATAGGCCTACACCACTACTTAAGCATCAGATCTCACCTCAAATATCGCTGCTCACACTTTCCTCCTCTGATGGCACTTGTCCTGCCCACCCCCTCCAAACTGTGCTTTTCATAAACTCAGTGCTCTTTGCGCAGGAAGAATTAAAAAAAAGTCCAAAAGATGAAAGGCACAGTCAAGGTATTGATAAGCTAACAGTTTACACTCCTTTCACAAAATAAAAGGCAATATTCAAAAGCACCGTTAACTACACTGTCAAAGGGGGCATTTCTGAACAGGGCCCTTATTTAGAGGAATAAAAGTCTATTTGTCATCTGCTTAAACACATTACCAAGAACACAATAAGACAAGCATGACATTAATGATCCCAAATTGCCCAAAAGGAATTATTTTATTCATTATGTAAATAACCAGCACTAAACTGGTTTCTCTAGCAGCAGATCACTAAGAACAGTGAGTTCAACTTGGGTGCTGATGGATGAAATTAAAATATTTCAGCAGGTATCCATTACATAAAAACCCTGGATTCTGGCCTACAGTGCTGGAGCTAACATACTATGCATCTCATTCTTCGCTTTCTCCATCAGAAAGCTACTCTCTTCAAGTTTATTTTGCAATCCATTAATGCATTGATTTTTCTTTTGTACCCACTGCACAAGTTTGAAAAAAGACAAGAATACAGTTCCAAATCTTAAACATGGAGGCAACTAAAACAGAACTGATGGATCTTTTTTGCTTATGCTGGCAATATGCAGTACGAAAAACAAAACATAAAATGTAAACGCTCAGTTCAGTGCATTTGTATTAAAATAGCTCACTGAATGAGAGACCCTTATCAGCTGAGATACACATCTGTGAGAACCTTCAATGAAGGACAAGAAGGAAGTGCAACGGCCTGGACCCACAGCAACAACCAGCTGACTCTCAAACACAATCCATCATCCGGAAGACATCCTGCAATGGCTGTGTCCTCCTTATTTTTCACACTTCCACAATGCAGAACATCATTGTATCCTATTTCACAAACACATCTTTCTAATCTAATACACTGTCAAATGTGAAGAAAAAAAATGGGTAAGATTCCTGCAGCCCAATATTGGAATGATTATTATTATTAATTTTATCAGAGGCTGCTTATTCATACAGGACAGGGGTGTAGTGATAAACTGCTGCCTCCTGTTTCACAGCCCTCCAGTTACTCCTAAAAACAGGATGTGAACATTAAATAGTATTTGGCTGCTGAAAAACATTACTAGCTACAAAACAACTCAGAGAAGCCTGAGCTGGACATTACACATTGTAAGCTTTTTATGCACTTGGCTTTTTAAACCATAACTTATCAAAAACCTTATTCATAACTGATGCAATAAAAACTGTAGCACATTTGAATGCAATCCAGTTTGAGGAAAAAAATTTGATATCCTTAATCTCCGACATACAGTAATATGCTTCTAAAGTACTATATAAAATATTGCATTTTGTTTTTAAACTTTCTTGCTAGAACTTTCATTTATGCAATTACATGTCAGCGATGTTTCTATAATTTAACAAATTACTGACTTTATTGGCTGTCTGCCTCCCAAAAAACAATATTATACTTATTTCCAAATTAACACCGAATCTCTCTTTGTTACTCTCGATATTTAAAGACATTTATTAAATGAAGTGGTATAAATTAGAATCCTTTATTTTAAAAAAATAAAATAAATCCCAATTTATTCGATAAAAATAAATTTTACTACCAACTAAACTTTGCTACTGAAAATTGTAGCAAGGATGACATTTAATTACAAATTACTGACAAAAGAACCCTGCTAGCCTTTAACCATTTTTTCACCACTGTGATATTTAAGAATTAAAGATGCATAATCATTGTGCTTCCAAAACTGTTCGGTGTCAGAAAGACAATAAATAGAATGGATGAAAACCAAAAATATATTTGTAAAACATTTGTCATTTTTTGGGCAGCATAACAGGCATACTGGACATTATAAAGTTAAGCATTTTGTTCTGGGAAACTTCAAATTCCAGAGTCATGAGCATGAGACAGTTAGCCAGAAGACCATTAGTTTGGACCTTCCTCAGGACAGCATTGCGGGGGACATCAGAAACAAATCCTGTCCCACGGGACCCATCCACCCCCATAGCACTTCTCATGGTCCTTTTCTCAGGCTGCTGAAAGTCATCACATCCCATCACAGCACTGTAGTCCTCTCAGAACACACTGGTGCAGACACCCTCAAGGGCATGTCTCAGAAGGGATTCCTCCCCTCCAGAAATGAACAAACATGCAACACAGCTTGACCACTAACATGCATTCATCAGTTCCTCTTCACATTTCTAGCAGATTCTTACAATAAATAAATAAATAAATACAGGCATACTTGGCAACAACTAACTGAGACCAGAATAGTATGTTAAGTTTCACATGAGTTCAGTTACATTATTTCCGTACAGCCAAGAGACAAAACACTGAACAGCAGAGCACATATTGCTGATAGGAGTAAAAACAAAAAGAAAGTAGAGGCAATAAATATAGCAGGTGGTTTGGTAATATATCAATCAGAAGTACACCAAACTTCAACTGAGAAAAGGAAATCAAAAAAATCCCACAGCAAAGAAATGTTAGATACAAACTGAAGGGATGCAAGTGCCAGTGGCTGTGCAACCCCAGTGGACGTGCTAGTGTGTGACAGAGGGCCTGTGTACACTTACATACACATAACTAGTAGCTGACTTTAAGACTTAAAGATTTCTTCATTGATCCTGCAGAGATTAATAAACCTCCTAACCTATCAATCCTCTCAGTGTTCATAGTAATGAATTGGGGAAAAACTTGGGGACAAAGATCAGCTCGTGGAACAATTTTTCTGAGGTCAATTACTTTACTGCACAAATAGTGCTAAAGATTTTTTTTTTTAAAATTACCAAACACCAGGACTTTTTTTGCTTCTGTCCATCTTAGTTTTTGGTAACACAATAAAGTAAAACAAACTGCACAATGAAAATTGTAACTGTTTACTCTCACAACTACATAATATTTTGTTTGTCAACTAAACATCTGAATGAAACAGAAGCCAGCTAATGTGTGTGTCTAAGAAAAAATAGTTGACAACAACTTTCAAAAGTTCAAAGAATTTTCTGAAATGAGAATGTTGAGGTTATATAGCAGGGAATTTACCCCCGATCTCACCATCTCTCGACAGTGAAAGTGCTGTATGAAATTGCAAATACAAATAGTTCTGACCTTTAGGACTCGCTCTTGAAAGCAAAACAGTGGTTTTCACAAAACATTCAAAAGCTGCACTGCTGATTAAAAAAGGAGCGCAAACACATAGTCAGCTTCCTGTGTCTCTTTAACCTTGAACCAGCGCTGCTGCTGTCATTCTGTACCCAATTCCAATCAGTTTGAGTGCAAGGATGTGCAAAGCAAAACTACTCTCTGTTCCTGTTGTTCTGGAGATGCCACTGCCCTAAGATCCTCCACTGCAGATCCTCCGCATCCCCATTCAGGGCAGTAGAAATAGACTAATAACAATGGGAAAAGCAGTTTGTCTCTCCTCCAGCTTGGTTTGTTTTTAATATTACAGTACTAGACTGTCTTAAACTTGTGGAAAGTAAAAGTTTTTTTCAAGCAGAAACCAGTGCTGGAAAACTAAAACAAATCTATAACCTGACTGCACATTTATTCAGTCCTCAATGCTGCATTAACCTTTTTTTTTACTCCAGTTATACTGAATATCAAAATGTACGAAGTGGGAAGTAAGATGATTTCTGACGGGTCAACAGAAGAACATGGCAAAAGACAACAAGCTCTTTATGAGCAAGACAAGGTTGCTGCAGCTACCGCAGTCCTCGGATGTACGACACGTAAGGTCATCGCGAACCTCTGCACTTAAAGCAACTTTTGCCCTTTTCCCAAATGGAGAATGAGGGCTGGCTGGTGCGGCTGGAAGCCAAGGGAGGTGGGAAAATTTGCATTTGTTTGGTGAGGTCTCGTGCAACAGCATGGTGACAGGCCACGCAGGCATCCTGTTTACGGACTGCAGACAATGAGACACCACAACATGACAGAGATGGGGCTTTGCCGGAGGGAGTGCAAAATTGTTCCATCACGTCAGAGGCTCTACTTGGTATGATTCGATATCACTTTATATTTACTATATGCATCGGAAAAACTTTTGAGTTGCCAAATAAGCCCGAACCAAAGAAAAGAAACAGTTGCACGTTACTGCTTTGAAACAAATGTCCTGCATCATAATAAACATTTTTTATAATTTATTAAGTCTACATCAGCAACAGTTAAGGCATGTGCGCCTGCAACCAGACATTGCCTGCTTTCGGTGTAACAATATTAGCAAGAGCTTCTCTGTACACCAAACAGAGGATTGTGAGCTATGGGGGGTGGTCACTCCCCCAACCTCTCGCCAAACCTTGCCGGGGCTTTCCACGCTGCTCAGCACGACCAGGTACGCCAGCGCTGTGGTTACAGGTTCGCTTACATACACACTGCCCGCACACACAAACAGTTTGAGGTGCCTGACATAGTGGTTTAGTAGTCTGTCATCAACGATGACATGAACAGCTCACAGACCTGCACTTTATCACATTTCTATGGTGGGACAATTTTTTTTTAAATTAATATTACGGTGCCAATTCAGGAACAGCACCAAGGTTAAGGGTACAACAATGTGCCAAAACACAATATGATCAAGCAATTGCCTGAGTCAAAAACTCAAAGTGACAGAGCACTGACAGACACAAATCAGGGTCTGGGACTGACTAACAGCTACATTTACAAAGTACAGCAGTGCAGCCAGTATATTTGACATGAGCACGGGGGTGCAATTCAGGAAGAGAAACAAAAGAGGAGAAGAAAGCCCTCGGTTAAGATGCTGCACACAGAGTGTACTGTGGAACATTAAAATGCAGGACCTTCACTGCTCTGTAAAACCAAAGATGAAGCAACATCCAAACCTTGATCAAAAAAAAAAAAAAAATCCCTATGCCAAGAGGTCATGCACACTAAATCGTCCAAAAATAACACAAAAGTGGCACCGCTGAGGCTAGACAAGAAGCAAGTATTAAAAGAACAAAATACACGCACCAAGAAGTAACACATCCCAAGTTCCAGCTCTGTGCTATAAATGTTTTACTAACAAATGGACAGTTTTGCAGATCAGCAGATCAAGATAAGCAAAATAATTTCTTACATTCATAAAAAATGTTTTTTTACTGACAATATTGAGCCAAAATGACAATTACAATAACTGTATTTTAAAAATAGGCAATTAAAGGGCATTAAAACTGGTACATTTCTATTATTGTTACTATTCACCATCAAAAGCAAGGATACATTTTGTTAAAAGCAATATCAGAAAAACAAGCACCACAGTAAAGTCATATCAGGATTTCTGTGGAGAGAATGACATCAAAGCCATCATTTCAGTAGCAGAGCTGTGAAACCAGGTACTTCCACAAGCTGGCTGGAACGCTATTGCAATCTTTGAGCGCAACAGTGAAATCAAAAGCTCAATTTCGACATGAAAGACGTTTTTACTACATCATATGCAATCATATGTGCGACATATGTGAAACCTCAAATACTTTACTCTGCAATATATTCTGTGCAACTACTATATTCTAGGCATTTGTGCACTGCTTTATTCAAGGAACAGAACAACTTTATAATTTTAGGTTTGTTGAAATTATTCCATTTAGAAAAACCTGATGTAACGGCAGTTCATCGGGCTTGTGTCTTTTACATTTCACTTTCGTGTTTTTCAAATTTTGTAAACCCGATTATACCACCAAGCTGCTGCAGTTTTGAAAAAGTGGGTGCTATTGAGTTATTCCTCATTTCTTCAAATTACCAAGCACACAATCCCATTGCTTTCTGGTTTGTTTCTATATTGGGTACCTTCCTGATGTGGTGGAAATGCAAAATATTTCATTAATCCTCTAGTCTGACAAGCCTGATGACAGCCACCTTTTGCCTGTCCCCAATATCCACTGTTTACAACCATAAAATAAGTATCAGCTATATATATTTGCAAGAAGACTATTCATCTTGTTTAAAGGGGTGATCACATATAAATACATAAGTTATCTCCATAAGTTAATTTTAAAATTGGCACTGTGAAGCAACCCAAGTTGTTTTAACAAGCACATGAAAGAGGAAAGGTCAGTTTCCTCAAAGCAGCACAAAAAGATTTCTTTTTAAATTATGTCGATAGTAATGCATTTCTGTGAACTCTAAGAGCGGTTTATCTTTGACATACATCAGGTTCAAACATGCGTTCTTATAAGTTAGGACTTCCCTACTGCCAAGTTTCTCACGCACAAAAAGTTATCAGTGAGCAGGCAGCTTCCTCTTTCTGCGAAACAACTGCACTTGTGTTGCCATTGTGCTTCAAGAAGCAAAGTCTAGATTTCTCAAGCTATATGCACAGTGCAACATGCGCTGACTCGCCACATATATGCGCACACACACTCCTTAAAGAAGCACTCTAGCACACATATAAATGGGCAAACACAAGCACACACAATCTGCAGCGCGTGCGCGCACACACACACAAACCCAGTGTGATGCGAAGAAAGGAAATAGCTGAGCCCTTGGTATTTGGTGAACTACTCCTGTACATGTTCCAGAGTGAACTCTCTGAATTCACTGCACACGCCTGTGACTACATCAAGTGCTGACCACCTTTACAGAGTTAATCAGTCACCATCCATTCAATTGAAAAACTTTCTGATACAGATGCAGGTCTAAGAAAGTAGGCTTTTCCCAATAAGCAACATACACAGTTACCCAACGCCTCTCTCTCAGCACCCTTCCTTTTAAGGCCCATTTCATGGGTTCAGGCTTTCCATGCCAAAATTCCTCAGCAGCAGAGTGCAGCAATTGCTCTGAAGTGCTGCTTGACTCACATGCTCAGCAAAACCTCTGCTTGCAGTTCAGCTGGGAGAGTGGGTATTTGGTGAGTGTGAATGCAACCAGATGACAACAGGACTTTGTTTATAAGGAGAAGAGTGGTACAGAGTGATGCAGCATGTAAGGGGGACCCATATAATCCTCACAAGGAAATCCCAGTATGGTCCCAGTCATGGATGCAGTCTCAGTATGTGGATCAGTATGCTCTTTGAAAAAGAAGGCCTAATGATTAAAAATGAGCACATATTTCCAAGGTCCAAAGCAGCAACAGGGCAGAGCCTAAGGTGTGCTTGAAGGGTGACAATTCTTACCTTTGGTGGGTCAAAGAGCTCCAGCTGGTAGCCATCCCTAGATGCTCCCTCCTGCAACCTTCGCACCAGGAGCCTGCAACGCTGCCACTGTGGCTGGCTGTCAGAGATAGTGTCATCCACCACCAAGTACTTTAGGTGGCCCTCTTTGCAGCTGCCCTGTGTCTTTGACCTCTGCTTCCTGCTGTGACGCCATTTGCTGGCCAGGCGGTCCAGCCAGTTCCCCCCTCTTGAGGATGTAGGTGGTGGGGTGAGGGGTGGGGTGGCGGGTGGTGTCCCGGATGTTTCCTCGGCAGTCCTATGGGCCACAGCCCTGTCACTGGGTTCTCCATGTCGATAAGGCTGTTCTGCTGGCTGTTTTTTGAAGAGGCGGCAAACACCGTGACGTATCTGGCTGACAGAGAAGTGTGTGGGGTCAGTAGAGCCTGGGAAGGAGGGCACAGGGGGAGTGTACCGTTCAGTGGTGGTGTGGTGCTCCACTTGCGTATCTTCCGAACTCCAACTGCAGGCAGGGCACGTAGTGTCAGCGGGGGAACAAAACAGCAACTGCTCCTGCTCCCTGGCTGGCGAAGAACCAAATGCCATGGGTTCACCCGTCTTGGGAGTCAGCACCGCGCGCGGGGCCTGGGGGCCTGGTCGGCCAGCCTCCCGATAGTCCAGAGCCCCTGAGAATGAGGTGATACGACGACAGCCTCTCACGGGTGGTGGCAGCGGTGGGGCTCGGTTAATGGCCTCCCCAGCCACCTCACTGCAGAAGTACTGCTGAAACAAGTCATTGAACTGCTTGGAAAAGCTATCTGGTGGCAAAACATCCTGCTGAGGCCGCTCGCTGGCAAAACGCCGGTAGTGCTTGGCTAGCTCTCGGGCAGTGGCAATGGCATGCAACTCACAGAACTCCTTCCAGCCATGAGGCTGGGTGACGGGCAGTCCAGTAGTCCCTTGGCGAATAGTGTTGCCATTCATTGCAATAACCAGCACAGCTGAAAATCACTGGAAAGTGGAAAGGGGGGGTATGAGAGGTAAGTGACTTTTCAGAAACAAATTTTGATCCAAAACATTTCCAAACAATGCTCAACCAACCACATTAACACATTTTGATAACTTTATGAAAAGCTTTTAAAAGTTAGTTTGCCTGTTTTTTAAAATTTTTTTAAATTTAAAGCAGGACTTTTTCAGAAAATGTATTTATAACATTAGTGGAACCATTTCAAAAAGCTGCTCTGATGTTCTGAATCACTGTTACACTGCTGTGTAGCATTACAGTAGCATTGCAGCCTTTACTTACTGCAACACAACTTCACCTGCAGCACTAAGCAGAATGTTAACTCGACAGATGTCAAAGTGGCAAATTCATTCAATATTTACAGTAACTCCTCTCAAGACTAAAAGGGTCTAAAGTGAATGGGACTGTATCCTCTCAAATGCCACTATTTCTCACAAAACAGCCAAATAGTTGGGCTCCATCGCCACTTACAAACCAACTGCAAAGAGACAACCAGAACCTTTTTGCCCTTAGTCCCTATACCACAAAATGTAAAACTCATGTCACCCAGTCTTATGTATTCATAAGGAATGTTTCGTTTTTTAAAATACACATGCGTGTCATTAAAAAGTCTGTTTTAGTCTCAGTTATGTGATGAATATTTGATTAATTTAAATATACAGTGAACCAGAACCAGTCACCTCAAATATAACTAATAAGGTCAACACTGACTCACTTTTAACATCTTCTGTTTTCTCAACAGCAGTGGAACCATAGGGTGAATATCTTAAAAATATAAATTACTCAGAATTATCTGTGAGCTGCCTCTTTATTGAAAAGAGTTACAAATAGACAAACAGATAACTATATTAGATAAGGAAAGCAAAAGTTCATGGTATGAGCAGATCAGAACACGGAATGCAAACAAAACACCGGTGCACGACGAACGTGCTGAAATGATCACATGCAGTTATTAGCGGGAAATGTCATAACACAAACATCCAGCTAACCACAGCGATATGCCTGAGAGCATCACTGATGCCCTGCTGTGGTTCCCTATTGAGAGCAGAAGTGAAACAACTGCAGAGGTACAGCTTTGGGAAACTGCCCTGTTCCCCTTCTTTGAGCTGCAGCAGACCAACAATGACAACAAAAACAAAAACACCCAACTGTTTGTTAGACTTTTGTGATTACCGAATAGTGAATGATGGCTATACAGGTGTAGCATCGGCCTACTACACCTAACAGGATTTCAGCACACGTGTTTAGTCCTCACGATCAGAGGCAGGTTTGATAAGACATTCATGAATGGAGTCTTTGGCATGACTGTGAATGGGGCTAATATTGAGGAAGTCTGAATTCTTGCTGTCAATGGACGTGACCAAAGCCTTCCGCTTTAAAGGCCAGTCTGGATGCAAGAAACACGGGTACAGGCTGGGTCTGCGCTCCAACAGCTCTGTTGGCATCGGTGCTTATATTCTTCCATTCCACTCATTTGGAAAAAAGGAATGCATGCAATGTCCTGCCTCACTGCAAAATGTTTGTTTGAGCCCCCATTTCAGAGAATGTGTAAATAAAGAATACTGCTAAATCATGAGCTCTTTCACTTCCACAATAACCATCTTCTGAATCAAAATATACATGCATAAAAAGCTTTTCAACAAACATGCAGTTTTTAACATTCTTTGCCCCACGACACATTTATGTACACTTAGGGCTGTGTCAGTCTGCAAAGTGAACTTGGATAAATTAAAACCAAACACAAGGAAAGCTAGGAAATTCACAACTGCAGGCTTTTAGTGCTTCTTGATACATGGCATGCAGTGGCTGCATGGCCTGGTTATCTGTGGCTTAAAGCAACAAGCTGCATTCTACACAAATGACTCGTTCCTTTTCTGTGTCACGCATACAGCACCCATACCTGAGAACAGGATGTGAGTGAAAGCACAGCAGTCATGTGCACAAGGCAGATGTGCCCCAGGCCCAAGCCATGCGCATGCTCCCCACAAGCTCATACCCCCCTGACTGGCCCCCAGTCGGGACCTTCTATCAGCATCGCCAGCCCAGGAATGACTCAGCAGCTTGTGACAGGCCAAGACTCACTTCCTAACCTCTCGCAGTGGCCCTTTTCTCTGTCTCACTGCTCCTTCAGACTCAGTGCTATGCCAACACCACACTGCCCTCCCCCCTCCACTGTAGCTGCTGTTGTCCCCCAGCTTTGGGCTCACAGCAGTGAATTTCTACCAGTGTTCCTGAATGCATTACACCATGTTCTTTGCAGAATTATCAGCTCTAGTGGAACCCTGGTAGGGGTGGTCTTATTTATATCTCTGTGGTCGTATCTATACAGACACACAAACATACACATACTCCGAGCTCCACAGCAATGACTGTCCTCTTCAAAGAGACTGGAAGTGATGACAAACAAACTGCTTCATACATGTGTTGCCCAACCCAATTTCAAGCTCCCCCAGAGCCACAAGCCTCTTGCCTCAATGAAGGCAAGGGTTCCAGCCTCTGGTCGACTTCAAAACAATATCATTCATTTTCAGTGCACCAAATCTCAGTCAACTTCAAAACAAGTCTTGACAGCCTTGGCCCCTCCTTCATGAACTGCATGGTCTAGTTTACTCATTCAACTCACCAAATGGATCTCAATCTCCTGGGAGACTGCAATGGAAATCTTACGTAGACAGCTTTTACCAGGAGTATCACATCATCCACCAGAGACAACCAGCCATGGTAACCTTAAGGATAAAAAATACATATTAACACTCAAACCATACAATCAGATTCAATACTACTCCCTTGTCTGGTCACTATGCATTATAGGTGGGCTTCACACAAAGACTACTCCCTGCTGCAAGATGAGACATGGGCCAAATGCATAGCTATCTGCAGCATGCATGCAGCAGAACTACCCCCATGGCCTGCATGACAGTCAAAAAAGATTTGTGGTTTGTATGCTGCAGAGACAGAACAGAGGACAGACAGACACACGTATGGAAAAAGGAAGAAACACAGGTGGCCTAACTTCTGCAACAGACAAGGGTCTCTGAAAGCAAAGAACAGGAAGCCCTGCCCTGAGCACACAGAGATACCTGCAGGAAGAAGCCAATCCCCACTGTTCCTTTTCTTCTGAGTTTGAGAGACCAAACTGAAGACACGTGTTCCAGTGTTATCTCACACTACACAACATCAACATATTAAACATAGTTGCACTGTTGCAGCCAGGGACCAGTAATGCTCAGAAAATCTGAACTAGTGGTCTGTGAAGGAAAGCAGTCAAACATCTTACTGCCTGTCCTACCTACTTGATGAAGTGATAAAACTGCAAAACTACTTGAAACAATGAAACAGCCTTAAAGTATGCAGACATGACCAGAACATGCCAATTACACATACACTGAGCTGGAGTCAAACTCACACCTGACAATAACAGACACTCTGAGTCACACTACTTGCAGCCCCTGTAACAAACACTGAATAAATCTGACAGAAACTTAGGTCTGGTATCATTTTTTTATGCCACTGACAACATAGACAACAGTATATACAATGGTGACAATCATAAAAGAAAACATGACATACAAAAACAGGAAAAGAGGAAAAAAGAAAGATCTGTAAGCTGGGTGTAGTAAACAATGGAGGCAGAGAAGACCAGACTGCTGTGCTGGAGCTCAACCAAACAGCCCAAACCTCAGCAACTTCCTTAGCAAGTCATTTGGAAAAATCTTTGGTTTTAATTTCAGGAGTAATGCCAGGACAACTCAAACCATGAAACAATTGTCCTATGAAATGATCATATATATCCTAGGGCAGCAAAAGTACACACCTTCTAAAGCTTCCCAGCTCAGAGTTAAACAATGCAAAACCTGTACATTGGTCCAATCTTCACAGCGCGTAAGGATGCCATCTCACCATGAGATAAAGTGTATGTTTTAGGAACACACAACAATATGCCCAGATTTTCTAGTTAAATGCTACAGTTACAGAAATCACTCTCGACTGTCATTCTTTCAATAAGTCACAAAAGAAACCTAATTAATACAAGAATTTGGAAAATTTGAGTTATGAATGGCATAAGAAAAAACAAACACAACCCACACCACTTCAAGATACACTGACCACTGTAGAATCACCTGCGTTGTTGATCTTTGTACAGTTTGGTGTGGCCCTCAGAATACATTTCCTTTTCAACACCCAAGGACACAAGCCAAGGTAAACACAAATAAAATGAATGCTGACAAGAGTCAAGTTGAAAAAGAGTGTGTGTGTGTGTGTGTGTGTGTGTGTGTGTGTGTGTGAGAAAGAAAAGAAAGAAAAAGGATTGAGAAGAGGACACAAAACTACCACCCAAGATAGGAAAGGTATCATTTTCGTCTGGCTTGTCCCTACTTGCCTCTCAATGTATCGCACATCTGCCGTCAGGAATAAAAACTAGAAACGAGCACCACATATCACAGGTCCCACTGAATGACCCAGCAGGGAGGCACAGTGGTTCACAGGACATGAAAGGCCATATCTTACAAGGTAATATCGACACTGCTTTTTTGTAGTGATTACAAGCTTACACATGGTGTACTCACTTTGGAGCACCTGGTTTAAAAAAATCCTGTCTATCCTGTAAGCATGTGTATTTACACTAAGGTATATGTTTGTGCAGTGTAAATATGTTTTTAGCACCTGGAGCCTCAAAACTCATATTTTTAAAATAACAATACTGATACCTGAAAAAAAATATAAAGATAACCTTAACTATGTCCTAGAATTCAGTGGTTATGCTGCATTAAATTATATAGTTCTGGTCAATATTATTGATAGCCTTGCTTTTTAAGTGTATTATGTAATATAGCTTCGGAAATTATTGGAAATGTACACATTTTTGTTCAGAATATTTTAATAAGTGCAAAGTTACTCAATAAAAAGTCCGGTCAACTTACATGTAATTTTTTTCCATAGAAGAAAAGAGAAAAGAAGAAAATATGACCTGAACAGTAACATCCTCACCAGCTTCCACATATTTGACCTAGAGAGCATCCTGACTTCCATCATATTGGTCTGGAATAGAAACTGCACTGCCTCCGACCAGGGCATTTTGCAGCAGGTAGTTAAGACAGTTACAAGAGCAGCAAGCTTCTTAATAACATTGTAAACTGTGAAAACAGAGATGCTGAGATCTCTGGAGATGGCCTTTTACTCTTTTGAATTTGTATGCTTGGTAATAAGTTCTTCTGGTGGTCTCAGAAAGAGCGCTCTTCTTGTCTTCATCATTATCAAGAAACAGACTGAAAGTGGCCTTTTTTAAGCATTAAAGAATTTATTCATTGGTAGTAATTCATTGCAGGTGAGTCTATCTTTATTGCAGTGAGAATCTATTTCTTGTAACTAAACAGATTCAATTTGTTCAAAAGGGGGACAATAACTGTGTGACGGCTACCATTTAGTTTTTTACAATTTTTCACACACATCCTTTTTTATTGTAATCCTGTGTTGCTCTGTATCAAATCAATGAGTGTATGTAGACCAAAGCTGTTTCATCGTCCATTTTTTTAGAAGCTATTGTATATGATATACCTAAAATCGAAAGACACCAATAATGCAGAACAGTTTTTACATTATGATCCATTAAGCTGAGCATCGCTAAATCTAATTAGCAACTGTCACAATACATTTTTTAAAAAAATATATTCTCATACTTCAAAATCCAAGCCATCTTTCAAACCTGCTTTGAAAAGAGGGGCTTTAAGAACTTTTAATATTATTTACAGAGTGTTTCAATGTCTGAATTATACACTTGAAAGTTCAAGTTGTTTCATCGAGGGCACAACATTTGAGCAGTGGGGTGTGTAAGTCTGTAGTATCTGCCCTTTGCAGCCACAGTCGTGAAATAATTACACATCTAATGAAGTATTGTAGTTCACCATTATCAGAAATAATATCGCTACACTAAGCAAGTAGCTTAGAATGGATGACAGTGGTAAACTGCACAGCATTATGGGATATCGCATGTGACAGAAGCTTCTGAGAAAGCAGCATATTACTTAACTGGCATCAGCTCTACTTGGTCTCTGGTGTGGTAAAAATACATCCCCATTTCAGATAACAATCCTAAGCAACTTTCACATCGTGCAGTCTTGTGAGGACTTGTGTAACCGAGAAATATTTTGTGAAGTCGGTCTAGCATCAGACTTGGTGACTAACCCAAGCAACCACATCCTCCAGGTCACTTTATTCTCTGGTTAAAAATGAATAAAAACACACTTCTGACATCTTCACAATTTTGTTCCACTAGAAACATCAACTGCTTCGCCACCAAACGAAGCCAAGGATGACACAATGCATACAATGATATTTCTGGACAAAATGTCATCCGGAACTAACTTTTGAGATTTACTTCAACCAGAGGAACAGAGAATGATGTATAGGTTCAGTGACTTCACACATGGTGAATCAGCTCACAATATTTGTACTGCTGACCTACAACTATTAGCTAGGAATCAAATTTTAATGCCCTCTGCTTTTCTCTTCTTGCATGTGTGGACAGGCATGCTGCACTTGGGCAAGGCAACCAATTCTTTCGGAACCCTGATCTGACATGTGTTGGCATGAGATTAACTTTACGCAATATCAGGCAGGATCTACATACAGTTTCTTCTCAGGAAATTGCTTCCTCTTGGCTAAGGCCAGTATAATACCACACTTAACATTTCTACCTGTCCAGATTAAACAAAATAATAAAGTACTGAAACTGAAACATTGTGAAGCATGTCGGCAAGATGCATAGGCAGCACACTTTCAGTAACCACTTAAGAGGAATCTGTTATACGTCATTGTCATATTACCAGCACAGTAAAGGACGAGTCAAAGTCATAACAACATACAAAGGTCCCGCTTACAGAACGGATTTCAATGGTTCACTTGAAAATCTTCAACAAGACACCAGTCTCACACTTCAGAACAAGATATCAGGTAATCTATTACAAAATTACGATTAATCATTTTTTTCAGACCTTAAATACTTTAGCAACGATTGCACAAAACCACATAACGTAAAATTTAAATCCAAAACTCGTTCACTGAGACAAGTAAGAGCAAACAAAAATTTAAACTAAATAATGACAACATTAAAACAATTACAGCCAAGCATCAGCAATACTAAATTCCAAAATAAATTCACACTCAGCAATGTGGGCCTGATTTCCAGCCACAACACATGAAGAAGGTTTCTGATGACACACGTGGTTGGGATTCTAGCTGATACCAAAACTGCTCCAGTTACCATTACATAAAATACAGTGGAAAGGTAGCTTAAGCAGGGATCAACACAGCAAGACAACAAGCACAAACAGCCAGTTCACTAAATAAACTTAGTAGATTTGATACCATAACCCTCTACTAAGTAAATATTAAATTGTAAGTAGTAATATTCCATACAATTAAAAACATTTCTATAAAAATTGAGATATCTTTTCATAAAAAAATAAATAAATAAAAACACCGATATAGATTATGAATTTCTACACCTTACATGAATCAATGAGAGAACCAGTGAACTATGATGTGCTGGGGGGGGGGGGGGGGTCTGGGACTGTCACAGGTCACCCAGAAGAGGTGGGCCTGGTATGTAGCTCACTTGCAGGTTGTTTCACAAGTGTTACTCAAATCCACTTTTCATGCACTTAAGCTAAAAACCTGTGCACATCATATGAGCATAAGATGCAACTGCAAAGCAACATTTTACATACAACCTGCTGCCACTTTAAGGTAGCCTTGGAAAAGCAATTAAAATGACACTAAATTAATAATAAATGAGATATGAACAAACTCTTAAGAGCAACGGTCTTTCGCTGTGCAGTGTATTTGTCAATTAAATTATGAATGTCAATTATTTATGAGTCAGAACTTTGATGTATTCTGCACTTGCAGCAGTTATACAAACTGCCACCACTACGTACATGGGAAAAAGCGGTGCGGCAGGCAGCGCCGGTGCCTCGCAGCATTTGGACTTGGGATTCGGACTCGGGTTCAAATCTGGCTCAGTCTGCGTGGAGCCTTTATGCTTCCTCTGCGTTGCCCTGGGTTTCCACCCACAGTCCAAAGATGTGTTTTTCAACTGGATTGGTAATTCTAAATGATCCTTAGAGTGTGTTTGTGAGCGTTAAATTCCTCTGGATGAATAACTGTAAGGAGAGTTGAGCGGAGTGTAACTACATCTGTGGGCCACAACTGACAGAGGTTAGTAAATGATCACTTCGACCTCGGATGAGCAAGTTTATTCCGAGAGTTACGTTTTATCCATTTTAGATCATTTCGAGTTGCATGCTAATCCTGTAACTTCTACACGACCGTGAAATAATTTAACCCATGAACCATGTTCACTAGAAGCTGCGTCCCTCAATTTCCCCACACACTTGCCCAGTAAAGCAAAAAGTTGACTGCAATATTAATTCAATCATTTAAGCTCCAGTCAGTCGAGTAAGACGACCGTAGCGAAGCCCCGCACTTTTCTATCTCGGCTGACTTACCCTGCACGTCGGCCAAGCGGTAAATAACAGCTTTATTTATTATTTAAAAAAAAAAAAAAAACCTCCTGTCCACTTGTGGCGTTCCAGGCGGTTTTCCTCACAGGATGTTTCTCGTCACTTGGCTGAATTTAACATCAGGATTCCTGTTTCTGTGTGTGTGCCTCTTTAACCAGAGCTTAAGCTTCTTCCACGAAAAGTGACCACAAGCGCTAGCAGTTAGCTACCCAACACAGCGCTAATTATAAATAATAACAACGGCATTCATAAGTTCAACTGTTCATTTATCAGCTGCAAAAGAAACCGTGTCCGTGTGAAGTTCGATGCCGGAGCTGCCGTATTTGCACCGTTCGGGAAACTTTTTTTGCCTTTTTTTGTCCAGTTTATTGAGCCCGCTTGAAAACGCGACAAGTTCCGACGACCGGGCTCGTTTTCCGTTATTTTCGCCAACTGCCCGCGACGCACGCGACCTCCACAAACACATCAAATTCTGCTGGGGGGAGGGGGGGGGTCAAAAAAAAAAAAAGAAAAAAGAAAGTGCGCACCCACGCACAAAAACCGTACGCGCCGGTTGAGAGAAAAAGTGGACTTAAAAGTTTAAAAGTGGATTTAAAAGAAAGAAAGCCGGCCTTACCTTCCAGCCCAAGTGCACCATGCCGTCTCGCTCATGATTGATGCGCGTGACCAGGCTTCGCACAAACTTTGAGGAAGGAAGCGGCGGCGGCGCGAAGGAGCTCGCGAGCGCTGCGCTTCCGCCGCCGGCCGGCCGCCCCCTAGTGGCCACGCCGGGACGCTGCATTTTTTTTTTTTTTTTCCCGCCTCGTTTCCGAGTGTCGCTGCGTCGCCTGTCGTGGCGTTTGCGCCGTTTCTGCTTTGGACCCTGGCATTACTTTATGCGGGGAAACGCCGTCCAGAATATTCCATCCACAAAACAGTTGCTTCACCCCAAAGGGCACCACAGTCGCAGAAAAGTTATTGCCGCGACTTAAAATGGCTCAATAGTGGCCCCTACGTGCAAATTCCTGAATAATTCCCCCCCATTTGGCCTCACCTTACGCACCCGAGCGCCTCTGTGGAGAAAACGGCATTTCTCCGTTTTCGGCTTCACCTGTCTCACTGAGTCCATTTATTAACTTTTGGTAGTGTACACGAACACTTTTACTTCATTAAATTAAATATTCTCATTACTTTAATTTGTTTTCTCTCCATAAAACAATTTGTCAGCTGCTTGTCACACTTTTTTCCTGAAACTTTTAGATCTTAGATTATTATTATAAAGTATAGTATTACAGTATATTATTGGACACATAAGTGACAAAAGAGACAAATCATTTGCTTTGCCTGGTTAATTCCCAGTCCTCGGTGGCCACTGATACACACGCAGAATAAAAATAGCATTGTTTCCTGTAAAAAGCAGGAGGCTCCGAAAATTACTTTTTAATTTTTATCAGTGTAAATTAGACTTTGTGTTGACAAAAGATGGGGGGGGAATTCATACGCATTCAGCATAACAGAACAATGTCTAAGTGCTAAGTCAGTCATCCAGTTGCAGACTATAAAGTATAATAAATGAAGACTTCCATGCCCAATGAAAGTAATTTATTTGTAAAAACTCCTTCATAAGGTGAGACCACAGAAATCATAGATATAATTACCATTAGTTTAAATGAAGACATTTTTATGCAGTGCTGAGTTCCAACATTAGCCATTTATGTTGAAATATCACAAAATCCCATTTAAGTGAACAGCTGCTGCAGAAGTTATGTTATAGCACGGCATACCAAGGCAGTTTGCTATTTTTAATTACTGTTTAATATGGTATTACAGGGCAATTTACCTGTTCTCATTAAATGCTTTCATAGACTTTATGTGCTGTACACAACAAATGCTCAGAAACATATACAGATATTGTGATGGTGCTATGGCTGAAATCTGTAGATTTGTTCACTTGGGGCACCTTTCAATAAGACAGTACTTTGGGACATATTGGAGTGAGTTTACTGGTTCCATAATTTTCAACCCCAAAATACACCATAAGGTTATTATTATGGTGTGTTTGGGGGTTGACTTGCAGACCACTGTGGGATGTCTGTTCGGGGTGGGCAACTGCAAATAGAAGTTTCATAGTTCAGACACACCTGTATGGGGTCCGGTTATGTTTGTTAGTTTCTGTGTTCTCTGTAGTGTCTTGAGCAGTTAGACCACCAAATGTAGGACTAAAATTGTCAGGTTTTGTTTGTTTACGGGTTGGCGATTGCTAGAGGAAATGCAATGATTTTTCTGTAGTTTTTGTGGTTTCTTTTCATTTTTTATGTAGGATGGTTTATAATTATTAGTGGAATTATAGTTATGTTTGATTGAGGATGTATATGATGAAAATTGTGAGTTTTCATTTAGTTTATCAGTCATTGTTAAAGGAAAAAGTGTATATTTGATGTCATTTGGTTATCCTGAAAATTTCTTATTTTATATTTATTTTAAATGATCTTATTTGTCATTTTTTGTGTTACAAATATGAGCAATTTGCAGAACTGAAGATTGTGGTTAATATGTGTAATATGACTGATCTTAATGGAGAAGGTATGGGAAGATATTCAATTGTTGGCTGGATGTTTTGGAATGTGGGTGTTATTGAATATGTTATGATGTCTTTTGTGTGGGATATTGTAGGTGGATGGATTATTATGTGATTGTTTTTTTTTTGACTGGAACTGAAATTTTATGGGACTCTTACTATGATGCATTAATAATGATATGGATTTTATTTGCAAATTTCTATGCAAACCTCTCTGTATGGTGAATTTTATGAACAAACATGAAATTTGAAATATATTGTTTTGCCAGTTTTTTTTAGTGTTTTAAAATTGCTGTTTGAGATTGGTGAGTGTTGATGTATTGGAGCTTATAACAAATATGGGTTAGCAAAAGATATCAGCAGTCCATGTGGAGCGTGAGGAAAAGAGGAGGCCATAAAGTATGCGTTTTGGGATTGCTGGTGTGAACACAGTTTACACAGTTATGAGAGAAAATACAAAAGAAAGTGCTGACCTACAACAAAGTTATGAAAGGTTGGAAAAATGAGAAGAAAAGGTAAGGAGGTGTCCCCTAACACACATATAAACGCAGAGCTACACTTCTTGACCAGCTGCAGAAAAATATGAAGAAAAGAGAATACTCACTACTATTAAGAAATACTCCAGTTTTCAGAACCTCAGGCACAGTGACCTGCAACCTCACCTTTTGAGAGAAACTCTGTGAAACTGGCACAATAAATGCATACCTGTGAGAAGAAAAGAAGACGAGGCATGACGTGTGACTGCCCCACAATGTCTGGAATTTTTTTTATTATTATTATTATTTCCTGGTGAGTTACTTCTCTATTGTATTAATATATTTTAATACTTTTACTTTATTCATAATTTATTTACAAGACATGCTATTTATAACTTGTTTTTTTGCTGTTAAGTATTCTTGTTCTTAAAATTGCTGAAATTTTATCCCGTTTGGGCAATACAGCTGTATAACTCTGTTATGACAATAACGCACACTGAATTGAATTGAAAGAAAGGGGGAGGGAGGAAGAGACAGTGCGAGAGAGAAAGGGAGACAGAGGGAAGGAGGGAGGGAGAGAGAGAGAGAGCGCTCTCGCCGCCCAGATTGTGGGAAGCATGAATTCCTACGCCTTTTTAAAAAAAGGAAGCGACGTTTGATTCCTCGACGGAGAGCTAATGGCGCCAGTATCCCAGGTTGCGGTGTCTTTTCCAGCAGGTAAGCCGTGATCAATCCATTTCTTTTGTGCCGTTTCTCTCGCTCGCTCGCTGGCACACACAAGGTGGGCAGATTCTTCTTTATCTTCATCTCTTCGGCGGGAACACGGACTACGGCAAGGACTAATGGCCGCATTCTACCGTATTAACCTTGCGGCGTGTGTGCGTACGCGCGTTGTCCATTGGGGAAAAAGTGCGAGGGCGTCCAGTGCGCATGCGCGACACTCCGTGGCTGGAACAACAGCTGAGCCGAACGGTGCGGGATCTCCTGTCGGTTCTGCACAGACATCTCTGCTGCCTTTTTTCTGCCAAAACGGGTTCGGTCCGCACAGCGGCTCGGTGCGGGCCCGACAGCTCTGGGATCGAACGCGGCTGCTGATGGGACACTTTTTCCACAGCCCCTCCGTTAAACACATAAATCCGGTAAACAAATAGGTGCGTTAAGTGTTTCGCTAGGACTACTGGGAAGGGAAAATAAGATTTTAAAAAGTGCTAATACTTTTTGGCCTTTTAAGTTTTTAGTTCTGCTTCTTTAAATTAAAGTTTAGCCATGACCCTACTGTATTCCAGATGTGCTTTTGTTACTTCCTATTGGTTGTTGCTTAAAGATGCTGCCCGGTTTATTTCTGGAAGTGTATGTGTGTGTGTGTGTGTGTGTGTGTGTGTGCGCGCTCACTGCACATTTTTTAGACAAATAATGCTGTTGGGTTCCTCCTAACTTGAGACGTTATGTGTCTTTAATTTCAGGTATTTGCATTGATTCTATAGCTCATATGATGGGAGCGATCAGAATTTTACTTGACTGTTCCGAAAGCGTCGGGAATTAAAGCCTAACTGGAGCTCAGGTTCTGCAGGCCTCCTTCTGACGATGACATTTGAGCCTTTCGGTGGCAGGGATTTGTGGTAGGTTTGGTGCAGTCTTGGGTAGGAAATGCTGTTTTCTGAACATGGTGCTTAGCGTGAACTTGGTCGTTTTTTGTTTTTGGGTCTTTTCTCAGCATCAAGTGTTTCTGAGCTGGTGTGAGAGGGACATCTGGAAAAATGATGTGAGCGCTGCTTGTCGGAGTTCTGTCAGTGACTTAAGGTCAGTAGTCTTAACACTGAGACACATGTGCACTTCTGGGTTGTAGATGTTTGTAACCAGTTTTTCCCAGTACTTATTGCAGTGCTTCATTTGAGTTGGAACTAAACAGTACGCACATCTACATTTTGATCTTTTGGGCACTTTTCCATGTGTAACAGCACATCACGTGAGCTCCCAGTGCTCCAGATTTTCTGGTTGTGCAGCTCTCCCCTTTCCCTGCTGTAGTACAACAGCTCCCATACCTGCATTTCATTATCCAGGGTGCAATACGTTATGCTGTAACCCTGTTCATCCTACTAGTCTCGTAGTATTTTATTCACAGCAAAAATGTGAAATTTAAAACTTAGTACTTTGTTAATACTGACCAATATGCACAGCAACATGCCAAGAAGGGAAGTACCGGCACTTGTGTTTTTCCCCCCATTTGAAGTACTACGGACATCTGTAGTCGTAACTGTTTGTGTACTTGTCTGTTTCAGGCAGCAATCAGTATATTTTTGTAGACTGTTTTGTGATATTAATTTTAGGATTATTTGATCATATTTAAAAGAATTGTGTTCAGCTTGCACTACTTTCAGCCTGCCTTCATGTGGTGGTGAGCTTTGCCTCAACTTTAAAAAGCTTTTACATTGTGATATTTTTGCACATTATTACTGTAATGTTTTTTTATTGATCAGAGTGACCAAGATTAACATGGAAGGTGCACTTTTGAAGAAATAAATTGATTGTGTGTTGCTGTTGCGATCAGTTCTGAGCTGGGATTCCCTCGACACACCTTGTCTGCAGAATTTCCACGGCGAGCAGTCATGAAGCTGAATGAGCGCAGCGTTGCCCACTATGCCACCTGCGATTCCCCACCCGATAAGACGGGCTTTCTGTTCAAGAAAGGGGAGCGCAATACGGCATACCATCGGCGCTGGTTCATTCTGAAGGGAAACATGCTGTTCTACTTTGAGGACCGTGAGAGCCGTGAGCCCATCGGTGTCATTGTTCTAGAGGGCTGTACAGTGGAGCTGTGTGAATCTGTAGAAGAGTTTGCCTTTGCCATCAAGTTTGAGTGCGCCAAGGCTCGTGTCTACAAACTAGCAGCTGAGAGCCAAGCTGGCATGGAGTCCTGGGTGAAGGCCTTGTCACGTGCCAGCTTTGACTACATGAGATTGGTGGTGCGGGAGTTGGAGAGACAGCTGGAGGAGATGCAAGAAGCTGGGGGCACAGGATCTCAGAACAAATTGAAGCTGTCAAGGAAAACATTGCAGCAGATGAGTCGCCCCAAACCATTGCAACCACCTGGTACAACAGCGGCGATAGCCCCTTCACATAGCCGAGTCCAGCACGAGGAGATCCTGTTCCTGCCCAACAGTTCCAGGGAGAACGGGGTTGCCTGGAGCAAGCCGTCATCGTTGCCTAACTCCAGCGAGGGGCCCATGTCCTCCCTCACCTGGGAGGGGAATGGCAGCAGCTATGGTTTGGGGCCACCCCCTGTTCCTCCCCGCAGGCGGGGGGCATCAGGGTTGTCCGTCTCCTCTATGGAGAGCCCTGTCTCTCCAGGAACAGTGTGTTTCGCTAAGCTCCATGACTGGTACGGAAAGGAGGTGGCTGATCTGCGTCTGGAGTGGCTGCAGAACCAGTGAGACTTGGACCAATGAGGCCTGAATACCTTCATCTTCTTCACACCAAGACAAAATAATAGGTGTCTTCTAGTTCTTCTGCGTTCCTTTTGAAGAGCTTGCCCTTCCGTCATTTTCTTTCCAGAAGTTTAAAAAACTGTGGCTTTTTTATACACTTTGGTCCAAATGATGCATGTTTGACTTTTTTTTTTTTAATGACTATTTTTAAAACCTCTTCTCCTTTTTTCTGGGTCTTATGACTGAAGATCCAAAGTTTCCAGGTTCATCACCTAATTTTACAGAAGTTGTTACAGACCCGTTGTTGCCAAAATCAAATATCTGCTCATACATTGATTATTATGAATATCGTGCATCTCTGAATGAAGCACTTTTTTTTTATTGCTATGTGAAAACCAAGCTTGCTGTGTAAGTACTCTGAAAAGTGTTTGGTTTCTATATTTGCCATCTTTTAAGACTGAAAACATGCGATGACCCCAGGTAACATCACTGAGGACGTCTAGGTGCAGCACTGATGTGTTTTTTTTTTTTTTTTTTTTGTCATTGTGCTTTTACTTTATTCTGTCCCCAGTACCGTACCATTTATCTAGCAAAGTATGGCTGCATGTTTTGTTGTTACTGAGTTATTTCACCTATAATCGCTATAGTTTTTTTTAGATTACTACCACATTAACTTGCACAAAATTAACAGTGGACTGAATAGTGTCTTTTGCATTTGTTTTTTGGTATATCCTTTGCCTTTTAATTTAAACTATTTTTTTTAGTGTAACTGATGTTTGATGTTTGAAAAACTTTTTTTAGAGTGGAAAATTGGAATTGTGCAAGAAAAGGAAATCAATTGCTGTTTTAAATTTCATATGGTACTTTTTTCTGTTAGGAAAAAGCTTAAAATGTATCCCTTTGTGTAAAAATAGAACCACAGCACCAGTGTTGCAATGACTGTATGAAATGTAAATGCTGTATTACTTTAAAAATAATGCTTTTGTGCTTTTGTTGGAGAAATATGGTATAACCAAACCAAACTCAAATTTAATGGTCTGAGAGGATTGTGGATGACATCAGGCACACTGGTTTCTCTACAGACAGCATATTTAGGAACAGAGGGTTGTATATAACTTGCTTTGTTCTAATTCTAAATTGTTTTTGCACTTATACCTTGACTAATAAACACAGTTAGGGCCAGACATCCTGATGCAAGTCAGAATTGTTCATAAGTCCACCTACTGTGTCACAGTCATTAAGTTTAATAATACATCTTAATCCCTTGATCTATTCACAAGTGATCTGTTCTGTTAAAATATCAGATAAAGGTATACTGAATAAAAAAAATCACAGAAAGACTTAGTATTTATTTACATCAGCAGGGTACCAAAGTGTCCAGAAGTGTTGTACTTTAGGTACATGACTTTGTTATGTAGTTGCTATAAATTGGTTGGCTGCACAGTCCTGCTGTAAACAGCCCTTTCCTCCTCATCCTAAAGATACATGATAGAATTAAGATCTGGGGTCTCTGTAGGTAACTGAAGCAATGAAAACTCACTGTCGTGTTCCTGCACTCGGCAATGATGTGTGAGGTATGACATGGCACATTATCATGCTGGAAGTGGATAAACTGTAGCCATGAAAGGATGGTCAACAGTGATAATGAGATACTCGTGCCTAATGTGTGACAGGACAACATTCTCCACACCATCACACTGCCACCACCGCCATGTATTGTTGACATCAAACAGGATGTCTCCATAAACTGATGTTGTCTGCTCAAAATTTTGATCTTCCCAGCAGCCTGATGGAGAAGGAATGTGGATTCATCCAGCCAGGCAACTTTTTTCCACTCCTCGGTGCTTTAGTCTTGATGCAGTTCTGTGAAGATGTGGAGTCCACCTAATAAACTGGTAACTTAGTAACTAAGGCAATGCATGTTCAATTTTGGTTAACATTATTTGCACCCTTGCATTTTAAGTATTTGGAAATGTAATGCTTGGTCATCAAAATATTTTAATAGGATGTTCAGTTGTATAACAAAAAGATGTCTGATCAGCTTACATGAAGTTTTTTAACAGAAGAAAAAGTGACCTCATCAGTATTAAAGGCACCTTCCCTAACACATGGTTGCACAACCTTTGACAATGATGACAGAATTCAAATGTTTCTTGTAACATCTCTAAGCTTCATGCATCTTTCTGCTGGTAGTTTCTCCCACTATTCAATTGTCATTTGTTCTAATTTTTCAACTGCAGTTTGTTTTGACACTTGAATGTTTCCAGGATTCCTTTCACCAATAGCAGATTTCAGTTCTTTACTACGGTTTTCAATCAGATTGAGATTAGGACTCATTGCTGGGCAGTGTATCACAGTCAGTTTTTACTTTTTTAACCATTCTTTTGTGCTTTTGGTTGTGTGTTTTGTGACACTGACCTGGTGGAGGACCTGCAATTTTCAACCCACAACTAGTCACACTGGATAGCTTACAGTACCAGAACACCAATGGACCTCCATCACATTTAACTGTGGGTAGGGTGTTGTTTTCCTAGGGTGTCATTTTCTCACCTATAAACAAACTGCTGGTCTGCTCTATTTTGGTTTCATCCATCCACAGGATGTTTTCCTTCCTTAAAGAAGGATACAGAGTTCTGCAGGTAGGTTTGGGGCAAATATTAGTCCTGCCTTTGTTTTTGCCTTTCAACGGTAAAATCCTCCTTGACCTTCAACTGTAAAACCCTTCTTGGTTTAGTGCACAGTGTATTGTCTGAGTTGAAACCATCACTCCAGGTCAGATTTAAGGTCTTTGGATGTTTTATGTAGTATTTCTTCAACATTCTGCACCAACGTTTGAAGACGTCTTTCATTAATTTTTCTCTTACCATATCCTGTGAGATTCTTGACAGCTTCATGAGTAATAAAATTGTGAACTGTGGAAACAGATGCTGATCTCTCTGAAGTTGGAGAAGCCTTGTATCCATTTGAATTTTTATATTTGGTGATAAATTTTTCTGATGTCTGACAGCTCTCTTGTCTTCACCAGTGTCAAAAAGGAATGAAAGTGATTTGTTAAGCATTTAAGCCATCATTCATTGGATAGTCATTTTTTTACTTTAAAAATAATAAGTAGCTTTTTTAGAGTTTAATAAATTTGATAACACAAAAACCTGAGGACGAGAAGTACCTGTGTGCCAAATTTCAGGTTTGGCTTGACGAACAAAGTTGTGCATCATCACACCCTTATTTGGTAATAATTTCTTGAAACCTGTCAGGTTTAATTATTTTTTTAATAGTAGCAAGTATTTATTATATAAATGCTGATAAGTCATTACTTCTGTCTAAACTCCTATGGGTCACTACATAACAAATGGTCTAAAGTTGATGCTGATGAGATTTATTTTAAAATCTTTGGCCTAGACCTCAAAATGATGCTTTTATTGACTTAAATATAATTTACTTTAAGATCTAATATGTTTTTTTCCTTAAATATAATGTTATTGTAAAACTGTTCTCCACATGTTATTAATAGGATATTTGGGTTAAATTTTCAAGAAATAAACACAAAACAAACTAGAATACAAATCAGCTTATTTCTAAACATGTGCATTGTTATTTTAATTAAATATAGATTTTTACCTTTGTGTTTCTTAATTGTATTTTATTATAACTAATGAAAGACAAAACCTATCAATTAGAACTGGAAAGAAAGCTTTCATCTAGAATGCAATTCAGTTTCTAAGTAATGACTGGCAACATTTATGGAAAAAATAAACGTTTCTTTGTGTTTTATGTTTCTTTGGTGCATTACACAACTTCAACAAATATAATTTACTAGAATTCAACCCACCTTTTTCAACGTAAGGGTGTTCATATTTAAAAGTAAAACAGCCACTTCATCCTTTTGTGGAGGCCCTCCTTCAACTTCCTGAAACACAAGCACTGTTGTTATTAAAGAAAGAATTACAGAAAACCTTTGAAAATAAAGCTTCCATTCTCTACAATACAATCCATTTTGCCACTCTGGAGTGAGACCACGCTCTTCAGTTTAAACCTGTATATCTAAAATGTAATGCACTTTCTCCCCTCAGCATGTAGGTCTTTATTAAATACTATAACATCTAAGAGAACATATTTTGTGTCTTTATTGAGCTTATCAGGCTACAGCTTTTACTAACAACAGTACAAATTCAATCCCTTTAATTTATGCTTCAAAATAAAGTGTTCATTCTCACATAATGGTGTCAACGTACAACGCAGTCCTTAAATGCTACAAAACTAATTGAGGCTCTGAACAGTGCAGAACAGACAGAACACCCTGGGAGAGACAGTGTCTTTGTAACACTAACAGGAAATCTACTGTGTAGCTGGTTAGCATTCTGTACCCAGTCAAACCTAATTACCACATGAATGTGGGTCATCGTCTTGCTAGAAACCTTGAAATTATTTAAGCTCTCAGCATTTCATACAGTAGCTCAGAGTTTTGAGAAATTCATTCATACGCATAACACAAAAACAAAATACGGGTATAGTTTTTAATGATTTTTTTAAAGAAATAAGAGAAGGTAAGTAGTAGTATATCCCCCTCCTAAACTTAAAATATATTACTGTACAAATCTAGTCTGGTTATACTATGTACATGACAGTCATTAGCATTGACGAAGAACAGATTAACATAAATGCAGAAATGTCTAAATCCTGTAAGCATCCCCAAAATCCGTGACGGATGCCACACAAAAAGAGTAGATGTTAACCCTTGTGCAAATGCACACACAGAAAATCAAGACAAAAATGTCTGCCAACGACACGGCAGGTCCCGATCACTCTGAGAAGCAGAGACACGCAAACACACAACACAAGCGTTCACAAAAGCAAAACCACAGGCTCACTTTAGCAAAGGCTTATGGGAGACATCCCACCCCAAGTTTAGATTTTATTGCACAACAGGGGCCTCAGTTCAGCCCTTCACTCTAAACTTGAACCAATTCCACCCATTAATCCCAGTACAGAGAACAGGGAAACCTCCTCCCAGCAGCCTTGTGTTGATTCTACATGTACCTTTAAAACAGTAACCAATACAAAAATACAGTCAAGACACACTACAAAGGTTACAATGCACATGACATGAAAACGTGAACACATCTAGTCCACAAACCACCATTGTATGCTCATGTACTCACCATGAAAGTGAATGCATTGTCTAAAACTGTATAATAAAACAGGCAAACTAAAAGGAAACTGGGAATTGGGAAAGAGGCTTCTGTTGTCTTGCCTACTAAAATCACCAGAATGCTCATTGAGTTTGTAGCACGTGGAGGAACCCTTAATAAATGATTCCCTTGTAAATCCACCACAGTTTAGCTGAACCTTAACTCAGACACAAAAAGCTGTCAGATACAGAATGGTACAGACCAGAGACTCAAAACAAAGTGGCCCTGTCCCGTACACAGAGCACAACACCAAATATGGCTGAACATAAAGCCAAGTTATTGTGTTGTAAATGAGAAAACCGGCCGACCTTCAGCATTTGTATATTAAAGAACAAATGAGGGCCAGGTAACTGGACCGTGGGAGAAAAGAAGACAGGACTGAAGGCCACAGCAATCTGCTGGGGAGGGGGGCTTGGGGTCCATTGTGTATCAGTCTATAGTGGCTCCACAACCCTTTCCTCTGAAAGGGTACTATTCCAGCTATGACAGTAGTTCTGCTTCAGCCAAAGCCAGGCAAACAACAAAATCTGGCCTTATCCAAACTGACCTGTTTGACATTCATATTAAAAAAACACAAACAACAATATCAACCAAAACAGTTATAGTATTAGTTATAACTCCAGTGTGGGGGTTAATAAGAAACAGACAAAATAAATGAAAGAAAAAAAAAAACTTAAAAAAACAGCAGTGCTTAAAAATATATAACAAAAAGAACCTTCAGACACAGAGGCTCAGGTGTTGATTTTAAGACCTAGAATAAAGGTTTGTGGCATTAACTCTTATTGATGACAATTTCAAGAAAATCACAGAATTCAGAAGAGGTAAAAAATCAGATTAGCATTACAGGAAGCAAGATTTTTTTTCCTCTTCTGTCCACAGATTTGTTACTAGTCTTGAATTAACCAATAAAAAATGTCAGTTTTCTTTTGTAAGGAAGTCCACAATTGTATCTTATTACTGCTCATCTTTCGACTCCCTGTTTTGGTTGCTTATCAATAGCTTTTTGTCATAGTTTTAATAATGCTGTACAGAATGGCAAAGGAGAGTCAGGGGAGAAGGAACCGGATCCATTGTTCTGAGAAAGTTGCAAGCGGTCAACAGGAAGATTCAATGAGTGGCAAGCGGTCAATCTGAAGATTTACTGAGCTGTATGTAGCCGCAGTGCTTCATGTAGGTGGTCGAAAGTGGGCCGGTCCCTGATGTCACGACTCCAGCAACACATCATCAGCTCAAACAAAGATGGGGGGCAGAGGGGTGGAGCTGAGAGGAAGATCTGAGGAAGAGAGCAGAATGAGGAGGGTCATAAAAGAAATGAACGTCCATTTTGCTTGCAGTAGAACAATTACAGCACAGACCAGAAGATTGTTAGTTGACTACTAGCAGTACTGCTATCATTTTGACGTCACTGTCAGAGCTATGGAGGATGAGCAGTGCCACGTAAAAAGCATGCAAGTAACCCGTTAACAGCACTGGTCAACAACAATTTTGTCATAACTTTTCAGTGAAAATATGTATCAATTTCCTTGTTCTACTGTGCAGATACTTCTGTGGTCAAATCAGCCTGTTTCATTACTATTAACATTAAAGTTTGCCTGCATTGTTTCAGTTGTATGGTGACTTGAAATCTGACAGGGTGGGTTAAAACTAATGACCAATACAATAAACAAAATAACCTGTAAGACTGAGGCACACGACATTGGTGTTCCTACACACATAATTAAGTGTACCTGTCTGCCCTGGTTTCGGAAGAACTCCCCGCTATTCTCAATGACCTGTTCATCTGACAACAAACTGTAGGGCTGCTCCTTGCACAGGGTAAAGATCTCCCAAAGGGTCACACCAAAGGCCCACACATCACTTGCAGTGGTAAACTTTCCCTGGAAGAAACAGAACATTGATGAAAATGATGGTATTAGTGGTAGGTAAAATTGGTGGAAAAATCTCTTCTGCTACAGCTTTGAATATATATATGTAATATATATATGATCTGGGGTTGCTTCAGTTGGTTAGCTCTAGGTTCAGCAATGTTATGTGCCCAAAAAATGAGGTCAGCTGACTACCTGAATATATTGAATGAGCAGGTTTTTATATCAATTGATTTTTTCTTCCAAGATGACAATGCCAGGATTCATGGGGCTCAAATTGTGAAAGAGTGCTTCAGGGAGCACAAGATATCATTTTAACACATGGACTGGCCACCACAGAGTCCAGACCTTAACCTTATTGAGAATCTTTGGGATGTGCTAGAGAAGACTTTACGCAGCAGTCTGACTCTCCCATCATCAATACAAGATCTTGGCAAAAAATGTATGCAACTCTGGACAGAAATAAATGTTGTGACATTCCATAAGTTTATTGAAACGATGCCACAGCAAATGTGTGCCATAATCAAAGCTAAAGGTGTCATATATATCAATGATGGCCGGAAACATTCCAAAGAAGTTGGGGCAGGGCAAATTAAGGGCCAATAATGATTTCAAAAAGAAAATAATGATGTGAGTAGAAGCAGATGATCTTCAGCAGGTGACTGTAATCATGCTTGGGTATAAAAGCTGCATCAAGAACTGGTCTGCTCCTTTAGGAGCAAAGATGGCTTGAGGGTTGCCAATTTTCCCACAAATGCATGAGGAAGTCATTCAAAAGTTTAAAAGCAATGTTTCTCAAAGACAGATTGAAAGGGATTTGGTGATTTCACCCTCAACAGTGCATAATGTAATTAAAAGATACAAGAAATCTGGAGAAATTTCGGTGTGTATAGGGCCAGGGTGCAAACCTAAACCAACTGCCCGTGATCCCCGACCCCTCCGATGGCACTGCATCAAGAAACCTCATTTGTCAATAAATGATATAACCCAATGGGCTCAGGAGTACTTTGGCAAACCTTTTTCAACTAGCACAATGCATAGTTACATCCACAAATGTCAGTTACAACTGTACTACTGTGCAAAAAAGGAAGCTATGCTAAGCATATATCGATGTGAAACCCGACAATTTTCTGCCTGACCAACATATCACACCATATCGTGTCTCGTCAATTCCTCATCATGGTAAGCAGATAAGAGTAAAAGAGTACACTGCATGCACATATAAATACGCACCAGAAGAATGCTCTCCCAGGACATCCAGCGGATGGGCAACACGGCACGACCCTGGATGCGGTAGTAGTCGCTGCTGTACAAGTTGCGGCTCATGCCAAAGTCAGCAATCTTGATCGTGAGCCGCCGATCCAGCAGGCAGTTTCGAGTGGCTAAGTCTCGATGCACAAAGTTCAGGGATGCCAAGTAGTGCATGCCTGATGAGATCTGTACTGACATGTGCAGGAGATCTGACAGGCTGAAAGAGAGAGCAAGAGAGAGGCTACTTGGCTGGTGTGGAACAGAAGCAGAGCCAGAAAACAGGTGGAGTTTAATGCTAAAAAGAAACCATAACTGTGGAAAAACAGGGAGGTTTAACAACCTGAGAGACAGAAACAGATAACCACCAAAAGTATCAAACCATGGCTGGAAACAATGTGTTTTGTGAGACTTTCATTTTGAGCCTGTCTTAAACCTGCAAAGACCTTGATTTCAGTGCAGTCTTTATGGACAAAAAGGTAAAAATGTGAAAAACCCTTAGTAAGGTGAATTCTTATAGACTGATATTTTTGCTATTCCTTTTAATGGTGGGAATTTTAATGCGTTCCTGAGCCCCAAATTTACATTTATTTATGCTAAAACATCTAAATCCAATTAAAGTAGATGCAATTACTTTGGCAGTTTCCCATCATCAATGATGCTATATTAATATCAATGATGGCATACCTCCACTTGTTCAAATTTTTCCAGTTATTTGTATTCCACACCGTACACTTAGATACTCACAATCAAAACTTATACATATACATTTGACACTGCAATTATGGACTCATGCTGCTTAAGAGGCATGCAAAACCCAAATCCTATCCTCACAAATGTAAAGAAATGCCTTGAAAATTAAACTAGGGAATGTTCTTGTAAAGACAGATTATTGTAGCTCATATGGGTATATTTTGTGTTATGACTGTAATTGTTTAAACATGCTTCTTGTGGGGGTTTCAGTAACATCAAATTTTCATGGTGTACTGTTAAAAGTTGGTGAAGATTTGCACACAGCAGGTGATGGTGCCAATATCAGATGGTAACATGGTGTGTGATTCCTCACCTGACTGATGGGATGTTGTTGGCATGTGTGAGGGTGCTCTCAATCTCCCTCTGTGACAGGAACATGTTGAGATCCCCATTCTCCATGTACTCAGTGACCATGCACAATGGGTCAGAACTGACACACACACATAGCAGCTGAATAATATTGGGATCATTGAGACGAGACATTATCTTGATTTCCTTTAGGAAGTCGTTCCTAAGGATGACAGACAGAAATAGATTTTTGTATTTTACTCAACAAAATTATTTAGTCTTGGTGATGCATAATGGCTATTGCAAAAAATATATTATATAATAAGTTCAAGGCTCACTTTATTGCCATTTTGCCTTATACTGCACAGATGTACAAAAGAGAATGAAATGCAGAGGAGATGAAAGGACAAACCTGGCATTGCTGGTGGCATCTGCTCTGAGCTGCTTGACTGCTACAAGTACTGGCTTCCCATCTCGATCTGGCAAGGGGGAACCTTCCCCCAAAAATTCAGGTAGACCCTCTGCCTCACACAAGTGAACCTGGCAAAATGGTCAACAAAAGTGTAACCTAAGAGCTCCACACAAGAACAGAATAATCAATATGCTAGGAATTTTACCTGAAAAGCTTTTATACACTATTGTCTCTCTCTCTTTTTCACTCTCTCTCTCTCTCACACACACACACACACACACACACACACACACACACACACACACACACACACACACCCCGGTATTCCAGCTCACTTTCACTGCACTAGAGCACATCAGAGAAATATTCAAAACTGGTGACAAACATGTAAAAGAGCTATATGCTGAATAACTGCAGTAAACCAGTACTCACCTCTCCAAATTGGCCTTCTCCTAGCTTCTCACGGAAGACTAACCGATGTCGTGGGAACTCAGCCACGGAGATATCTTTGCGTGTGAGTGAATCGACAGTGAGGGCTGGTACAGCATACATGTTGCTCCCAGTGACACCCTGTAGGCTGACAATGTCTGTCTCGGCATAGTGTGGCACACTGCTGTGGAAGCCCTGGTGGGGTGTGCATTGGGTCACATCGGGCTCTGCATACCCTCCGCCACATCCTAATGCCACATGGCACAAAAAAACAAAAAACCATCAGACAGATGTAGCTATACAACAACACAAAACCATTACAACATGAATGGCAAGATGACAGAAGATGACAGTATTAACTGTCAGTGCAAATGAGCAAGAAAATAAGATCACTGAGAAAAAGCTCTTTCATTGCCAGTTTGAGTTGATTTTGTGCAACTGTTCCTGTGTAGGGTGTCTGGGTCTGTGGCTATGCACTGAGGCTTACTTTCTTACCATGGGAAAGGGTCTCCAGATACAGGTCATAGAGAGGATTACTGAGAGCAACGGCTAGAACACAGAAAGAAGAAACAACAGGAGGAAAGAGAGGGAAACTGGAAGTAGAAATACTGTGCTCCTGAGGGCATCTGTCAGTTAGCAGGTGACAGGGAAGTAGGCTTATTATTGTCACAGGAACAGGTTCTCCTGGTTGATTTCATTCTCTTACAAACAGACTTTGATTGTTTTCTAATAAGATATACAACATGCAAGATGTAATAATTGATGCTGGAGGTGCACTGGAAATCCAAAAGGACAATACTATAGTAATGTTAATACTCTTTGCTGTTGTTATATATTCAAATTACAGTATAAAACTTTGAGCCTGTGCACGTACTTGTGTAAAAAAGACGTTAATAACAAGAAGAATAAATGTAATTTTTGGTATAGAAGAGTACAGAAAATTTCACAGATGTGACACAGGCACTTGTTGATGTTACCTGAGGCCTCTGCACTCTGCGACAGCTCAGGTAGCTTATTCCTCAGCACAGAGGGGTCTTGGTACTGTGGGTCAAGTAAAAAGACCCTTTCGTATGGAGGATCCATCTGTGAGACACGAGGGGGCACTGGTGGAGTATTCAAGATGATGGTGTCGCTACTTGAGGAGAGACGCACTGTCACTTCTTCTTCCAGGATGCGCCGAGGAGCCTAGGAGGTAGGTAAGGCCCAAACTGTTTTATAAACATGAACCTCTCATGGGGGCACAACTTAGAATTAGAGGTGAAATCCATCTCCTACCTTTTCCAGCACTTTGCAGACATACTGGCACCACAGGATCAGAAATATGATCACAACAAGCAATAAAATGATGGTCACCAGGCAGCCAATCAAAATGGAGGTGTTTAATTCATCATTGGTGTCCTTGTTTGCTGTAGTGGTCACTGATGAAGAGGTCGGTGACAGAAGTTCAGCTGTATTGTAGATAAAAAGAGGTCTGAGGCTAATAGGTTTAAGTCTCATTAGGCAAACTGATGTTGAAACTTTGACAAAAATTTCCTTGAGCAAATACACTACATGGCCAAAAGAATGTGGACACCACTTCTAATAAATGGTTTTGACTACTTCAGCTACACCCTTTACTAATAGGTGCATTAAATGAAGCATACAGCTATGCAATGTCCTTAGACAAACATTTGCAGTAGAATAGGTTGTACTGGAGTGTCATAGGATCAATCTTTCCAGCGAATCAGTTAATTAAATTTATGCCCTGCTAGACCTGTCCCAGCCAACATTTATTTCTGTGATCATGAAGTGGCAACATTTAAGAATATTAGCAGTTCAACCATGAAGCTGTCAGCCCCACAGACCCACAGAATGGGACTGCTGAATACTGAAGCATGTTGCGTAAAAAAATCATCTGTCCTCACTACCGAGTTCCAAACTGCCTCTTCAAGCAACATTAGCAGAAGAACTGTTAGTTGTGAGCTTCATTTACTGGGTTTCAATAGCTGAGGAGCTGCACACAAGACTAAGATCACCATGCGTATGGTGAGTGTTGGCCGGAGTGGTGTAAAACACGTTGACACTGGAAAAGTGGAAATGTGTTCTCTGAAGTGAAGACTCATGCTGCACCATCTAACAGTCTGATGGACAAATCTGGGATAGATGAAGGCCAGGAGAATGCTACCTACTTGCATATAAAATACCAATTGTAAAGCTTGGCAGTTGAGGAATAATGGTCTGGGGCTGTTTTTCATTGGTTAATCTAGGCTTCTTGTTTCCAGCATACAGTCACATTCTAGAGAGCTGTGTGATTCCAACATTGTGGCAACAGTTCAGGGAAGCTCCTTTTCTGTTTCAGAAAACAAAGTGAGGTCATTAAAGAAATGGTTTACCTGAGTGGACTGCACAAAGCCCAGATCTGAACCCCATAAAACACCTTTGGGATGAATTGGATCACCGACTGAGAGCCAGGCCCTATTGCCCAATAGCAGTCCCTGATCTCACTAATGCTCTTGTGGCTGAATAGGAGCAAATCCCTGCTGCTATGTTCTAAAATCTATGAATGCCTTCCCAGAAAAGAGACTGTTATAGCAGCAAAGGGGAGACCAATATCATGTTAATGCTCATGGTTTTGGTACTAAACATTCAGCAAGCAAATATGGCTGTGGTGTCCATGTATCCACATACTTTTAGCCATCTTGTGCATTTGGCTTCATAAATAAAGGTATAAGAAACTTAAATTCTCATAGCAAAATAATGAAATAAGTTCTCATAATGAAATAATGTAATTATAGTGCCTTCCAAAAGTATTAAACCCCTTGAAATTGATCAGCTTCACCTCAGTTACAAATTATACTTACATATTTTTCCAGTGTGTTTTTATTGTGAACTCATATGCTCTAGCCCTACATTGTCAGAGCTAAAATAAGCTCTTTGGGTGCAGAACTTTTAAAGAAAATAAAAAACAGAAAAAGGCACTGTATACTGTTTGCTTTTTTGGACATAATGGCCTGGGCAGCTGATGACAAAGGCATCATTCACAGCTGTTGAGGATTGAGGATTGAGGATGTTGAGGATTAGTGATTACCTGTTCTCTGTGTGGGTGTGGAGTTCTCCACTTTGTGAGGGGAAGTGGTCATCATTGGGGGTAGAAAACTGGGGATCAATGTGTCTGCTGTTGGAAAATAATATTAGTTAATTCATTTCTGAGTGAAAAAAAAACACCAAGGAATTTTACTGTAACTCCCTGTTCTATCAGAAAAAAGTTCTCCATACACCAGAGCTAATATACAGGTGCTGGTCATAAAATTAGAATATGATAAAAAAGTTGATTCATTTCAGTAATTCCATTCAAAAAGTGAAACTTGTATATTAGATTCATTCATTACACACAGACTGATCTATTTCAAATGTTTATTTCTTTTAATTTTGATGATTATAACTGACAACTAATGAAAGTCCCAAATTCAGTATCTCGGAAAATTAGAATATCAATTAAGACCAATGCAAAAAAAGGATTTTTAGAAATGTTGGCCAACTGAAAGGTATGAACATGAAAAGTATGAGCATGTACAGCACTCAATATTTAGTTGGGGCTCCTTTGGCCTGGATTACTGCAGCGATGCGGCGTGGCATGGAGTCGATCAGTCTGTGGCACTGCTCAGGTGTTATGGGAGCCCATGTTGCTCTGATAGTGGCCTTCAACTTTTCTGAATTGTTGGGTCTGGCGTATTGCATCTTCCTCTTCACAATGTGGTAGAAAAAAGTGTACAAGCAATAGGGATAACCGCACCCTGGAGAGGATTGTGAAACAAAACCCATTCAAAACTGTGGGGGAGATTCACAAAGAGTGGACTGCAGCTGGAGTCAGTGCTTCAAGAACCACCACTCACAGACATATGCAAGACATGGGTTTCAGCTCTCGCATTCCTTGTGTCAAGCCACTCTTGAACAAGAGACGGCGTCAGAAGCGTGTCGCAACAAAAAGGACTGGACTGCTGCTGAGTGGTCAAAAGTTATGTTCTCTGATGAAAGTAAATTTTGCATTTCCTTTGGAAATCAAGGTCCCAGAGTCTGGAGGAAGAGAGGGGAGGCACAGAATCCACAGAAATCCCTATTGCTTGTACACTTTTTTCTACCACATTGTGAAGAGGAAGATGCAATACGCCAGACCCAACAATTCAGAAGAGTTGAAGGCCACTATCAGAGCAACATGGGCTCCCATAACACCTGAGCGGTGCCACAGACTGATTGACTCCATTCCACGCTGCATTGCTGCAGTAATCCAGGCCAAAGGAGCCCCAACTAAATATTGAGTGCTGTACATGCTCATACTTTTCATGTTCATACCTTTCAGTTAGCCAACATTTCTAAAAATCCTTTTTTTGCATTGGTCTTAATTGATATTCTAATTTTCCGAGATACTGAATTTGGGACTTTCATTAGTTGTCAGTTATAATCATCAAAATTAAAAGAAATAAACATTTGAAATATATCAGTCTGTGTGTAATGAATGAATCTAATATACAAGTTTCACTTTTTGAATGGAATTACTGAAATGAATCAATTTTTTTATCATATTCTAATTTTATGACCAGCACCTGTAAAGGCAAGAAGAAATGTAGGGTTTTCCCCATCATGTAAGTCCACATTAGCTTGCCTCTTACCAGATAAAAAGGAGATTTCACTGAACATCATCCAGGTGTCAGCAAAAAAGAAACGGCAAAGCAGAGCCTTGGCAGCTCTCCGGCCGAGGGGCACAGTTACATAGCGGGCACTGGGATTGCGATCATCCAGCACAGTATGGAACACCACTGTTTGAGGCTCCCAGTCTGCCACCAGACGTGGCTTAAAGGAGCATGACACTGCTGAGAAGATCTTCACCCCACGGGTGAACATGTTGTTGCAATGAACCTGCCGGTGGCCAGAGGATAGAGTCATGTCACCATTACCACCAGACTGAAGGTTTTAACATTTCAGTTAATAATGCAGCCCTTCAGCCACAGATAACACCCTTATGCTTATATTTAATGCCTTCTGCACTTTGGGAAAGTTTGAGTTTCAAATTTCCTCCAAATTGTTTTCTTTTTGCAGTACATACTATGTATAAACAGTTGATCCACTGTGGCGTCCCATAACGGGAGCAGCCAAAAGATAATGAAGAAGAAGTACATACTATGTATAATGTGCACATGACTTGTTCAACTGAGAACCACTTTTTCCACCATAGAGTATGAGTCTTTGTTTTTTTGTAGATGGTGTAAATTACATCTGTAAAATGGTGAATGAAGATGTTTGTTGTTAAAGTTACAAATTTCCCACTGATCTGGTAAACCATTTTGTCATTTCTGTAAGAATGTATAAACCGCTACCCACAATCTCACAGTGTTGTGAAGTGTTCTGGCATAGCACAGTTTTGTTATTACTGCTTTTATGGACCAGAGCAGTACAAACTGCATACACATACCTTCATAGAGGTAAAATTTCGTGGCCTATCGAAGACAAATTCCATCTCCACAAACCCAGGACCAAGGCTGTCATTTCTCCAACCCACATAATCGTACCCAGGCCACACATGATATTGGCGGGTCATGAGAAAGTCATCCTGTCCAGTCACACCATCTGTCAGTTGTCCCAAGCCCTCAGATAGCTTCCTAAATGTTGGGAAGATAATGACCGAAAATCGGCGACACATTCCACAAACTTATACTTGGGTCAATTCAGAGACATTATTAAAAGACTAGTTGCTTTTTTACCACTGCTGAAACTAGACTGAGCCTTTCTACAAATGGGACAAAAGCAACTGTTACCCATTTGTTTGTTCCCAGAGGTTTTAGCCATTTTGTGCAAGTTGCTGCAAGACTGAACCACTCTACTGCAAAAGAACTTAAGCCAGTTTCACATCATTAGGATTTAGGCTGCAGATTTTGTCCACTGAAATGTTTTATACATGGTGCTACAACAGAACTGGACAATTTTAAATATGGTTCACAAAGATTAACAAGTCTTGTACTGGAGCGTACCATCTTTTTACAAATACACTATATGGCCAGAAGTATGTGGACACCTGAGCATCACCCCCATATACGCTTGTTGAACATCCGATTCCAAACCCATGGCCATTACTGTGGAGTTGTTCCTTCTTTGCTGCTATAACAGACTCCACTCTTCTGGGAAGGCTTTCTACCAGATATTGGAGTGCGGGTATGGGAATTTGTGCGTATCAGTGAGGTTGAGCACCAACATCGGGTGAGAAGGCCTGGAGAGCAGTCAGCGTTCCAGTTCATCCCAAAGGTATTCAGTGGGGTTAAAGTTAGGGCTCTATGGAGCCCACTCAAGTTCTTCCACACCAACCTGGGCAAATCATGTGTTTATGGAGCCCACTTTGTGCCTGGGGGGTGGGGGTATAGTCATGCTGGAGCAGGAAAGGAGCTTCCTCCCCAAACTGTGGCCACAAAGCTGAAAGCACAAAATTGTCTAGAATGTGTTTGTATGCTGTACGGGTATGGCTGAAACAGCTCAGCTCAGTCATTAGCAGGGGCTAATATTTCCACATACTTGGCCATATAGTGTGTATCAGCATTTACTTTATTATATCATGATTTACTTGTAATAATTATTTTTATTCTTTCATATATTACTGTGAAACTGCACAGAGTTGTAGAATTCACACGACACCAGGGACAAAAAGGTCCTTTAACATCAGTGTGGCTATACAGTATATCAGTGATTGATTACACCCTGTGAAATTCTACAGAAACAGAAAAAAATCTTTTATAAGCTTTACTATGCACCTCCAGTGAGATTCCAAAGAACCTTGAAAACCTGAAAAAGATCAATTCCAACACTACCCATGACAGACTGAAGAAGCAGCTTACCTTCGCTTGTGATAGCCATCATAAGTGGAATCATTGAGATGTGCAATGGGATAGCCAGGTGCTGCCATCACCTGTCCTTCAGGAGAGCTGTAGGCAGTGAGGCCATCTTCAGCGCACAGAGACAGGGAAAGCAAAAGTATTGTTAGGTATTGTGATCCGCTCACAACGACAACAATACAGGAATTACAAAATGTCGTACACGGATAAACTTTGCAATGCATTCATAATTGATAATGAAGAAAAATTCTCCTTTCAATAATTTTCTATTCCTACTATTTTTTCAAACAGCATAACACTGTTATGGGACTCAACACCCATATCAAGACATTAATTTGCTTAAATTAAGCTTCATATTCATCCTGCATCTCCATCACTTTATTTTATGGCATGTTTCTTCTACCATGTTCACATCAAAAGCCTGTCACAGGGCACGATAACTGACATTTGTTACTAGAGGTGGTACATCAGTATCGTTATTTGCTATCTGAGATTAACAAAACACAAATATATGGTCCTATTCTAGGAAAATGAGAAACAGACTGCGGCTGGGGAGGCAATGTTAAAACACAACATTTAAGAGTCTCATTCCAAGGGGCAATTTCAAGAAACCCCTGTGTTTGCCAGGGTCGTAATGTTTCAATGAGGTACAATTGCCAGCAACAACATACCGTGCCATAAGCAACCGTAAAGCTCCACTCTCATGCACACAGCGGCAGGCGCTTTGGTGACAGGGATGAGGCGAAGATAGCGTGTGATGATGGGTGGGTGCAGGTCCTTGATGACTGAAGCATATGCATTGTCATTTGCCTCCATTACCTGGCACAAAAAGAACCATTACACCACATCAGTCTGTTAACCTTTTGTTCTATCGTAAGCCACTTCAGCAGGCAGCTACTGGAGTATGGAAGTTTGACAGCAACTTCTCAGTCCAATAAGGTGTGTTTCAATAACTGTGTATGTATGTAAGTCCTGCAGGAAGCATGTTTGCTTTCACTGAGCACAAAAAAGCAACAGCCAAACATACAAATGTAAATGCAACCAGGAAGCACAGAACATGAGGCAGTATAAACTCCAGATAGTGGCTGTTTGATATATACTGTATATTGACCTTCAGGTCAGGATGTTTATGAAGCATGAAAAGAAACTCACAAGATTACTACCTACATCTTTTATTCTTCAAAGTATGCAGACACTTCTCTGTTACAGCATTATTTATGAATTGTGCACCATTAATAACTAGAGGTATGTTCGTATTATTATGCCTTTCCGACTGCAAAATACAAATGACTAGACATTGACAAAAGTGATCCATTCTTGTGGCAGGTTTTCTGTCAGGTGTAACATGCACAGGAAAAACATAAACTGTCCAGCATGTATAATGCAGGACACAGTGAATAAGAGATTGTGGAGTTGATTTGTGTTCGATTTTCAGTTATTGTAAAGTAGACCGCTTTAATACTGCTTCATGTCAATAAAAGAAAATAAACTGGTAATAATATTGTGATAATAAATTTGTGTCCAGTCCATGTTGTATCCTGGCTTATGTCTGATATCTTCAATATAAAGGAATGCTGACACCCTGGCATTGTATGAGCTATTAATAAAAATAGAACATATATTTAAATCTTTTTATGGAATCTAACCAGTGAATATATCAAGAGATTAAGCTGTACTGTTTTATTAAACATTTACGGATTGTGGCATACTGGATGGATTTCTGAAAAATTAGAGTTATGAACCCATTTCCATTCCTAACAGCATTCATAAGTTAAGGTACAAGCGGAAATGGTTTTGTTATAGAAGTGTGACTGTTAATAAAACTTTGGAGAAATATCAGTTTCCATCTAGTGCCTATATTAAAAAAACAGCCTATCTGGACACTAACAACCTTTGTTTCCAGGGTAATCCAAATGTTAATATATTAGCTATAGGAAGAAAATAACCCAGATTGACACTCTTGAGCCACAGAATACCAGCTGCTGATAAAACTGTTGTACAATAAAATTCTTTTACAACTAAAATGACTGCGTAATCAATAAAAAATACCATTTTCTTGAATAATAAGCCAGCTGCATGAAAAAGGGCATAAATTTTCAAAAGCCTTTGATAGTAGATTTTCGTTGTATGAGACTCCATTAGATGGGAAATATGTGCATTTTCAATTTCTGAGAACTTTTTACTGCAGCTGCCATGTTGCAAAGGGAAAAAAGAATAACCTTATTGTCAAGACGATTCTTCCAGGATATCCAGACCACACCATCGCGACTGTATTCCAGGCGGTACATCCGGGCAAACTCATTCCCTGCACCACGAGCATTTCGGCCCTGAGTGCCAATCACGGTGAGGAAGGTGAGTTGTCTCAGATCCAGTTGCAGATACTGGATATCACTGGGCTCAAGAGGGCCTGCAGGGCACCATGCACCATCTCCCTCTTCTCGGTTCAACCTGGCAGGAAAAGAGGGGACAGCCTTGGTTCACATCAGGTAATCTGATTGAACTTGACCATTTTGCTTCCTGTCTACTGTTTTTCACTGTATTCAGCTACTCAGGGCTATATCTTTGAATACATGAATAATATTTAAATACTAGATGTATTAAATATCAGTTCCCAGTTTCTGCAAATACTGTGAACTGCAGCAAAACTGTAATAGAAATAATGTAACTTTACAGTTTAATGTCTTTTCAACACATTTTGCAGTATCTCCATTTTAATATCATAAATAAACTGTAAAGCAGCAAAATGGGGCCAAAAGAAAGATGTAGAAAAGTTTTGGAAAAAAGTTAAATGAAAGGTGGTAATAAGGTCAGAAAACCATATATAATAGACGTGAAGATAGAAGTGATTAAAAAAACTGAAACCACTGTGGCAGTAACCACAACTCACAGTCAACTGTTCTTCTCAAGTAGCATAACAGTTCATAACAGTACATTTCAATATTTTTTGATTTTAAAGTGTTGTCTTCACTTATTTTTTAACATAAATTTCATTACTGAATGAACAATTCTGGAACGTGAAGTCTTTTGATCTGTATCTGTCTCATATTTCTGGACAGCTATGACCTCCCTACTGTGAACAGAGGGTTTGTGCCCTGTGTGTGTGCAGCGCTGTGCAATGCAGTGCCCCGTGCATGTGCTGTGTGGAGCTGTGCTGCCAGTGCTACAAGGTATTTTACAGTGTTTTAATGATATTTGGGAATGGTGGTTTGGGGGATTTGGATAAGCTAGAAACATACTGTTATTTTCCTCATTTAAAATAATGCAAAATACAATCCTGGTAAACGCAATTTCAATTGTCCATTGTTTCCAGGAATGAATTAAGTGTGTAAAATGGGGTTTACTTGTATATTAGACTCTTGTGTTATTTCTGGGAAATGTGTAAAAAGCATATACTAAATCTCAACATACCTGGCATATTGTGGCCCTGTGGTATCATACCATTGGCTGGAGGCAGTGATGTCATCATCCTTAATCCTGCCATCCTCCATGCCAAGAGGGTAGCGACAATGTGCTGCAACACAGGCAATGGCATGTTTGAGTATAGACAGTTCACTAGAAACATTTTTAGTAAATATCTAAGCCTCACACACAGGCAGGAACACTACTTTTGTCCATTTTGGACATGCATGCGTAGACTGACTAAGTGTAGACCTATGTACCTGGATCTATCTGGGCATGTGCATCACCGTGGAAGACCAGCAACAGGAAAAACAGCATGGTGGTCAGGGGGCGTCTGCGGACTGCTGTGGACAGAGACTACATCTCTGTGTGTGCAGAAGCCAGGGGGAGACTGAAATTGAATGGAAATGAGAGAGGGAAGAAGAGAATTTAATATTACTCCATTTTATGACATTGAATGACTTTGAATTTTAAGAAAAGCCTTCATATTATTAAATGCAAAATGTAAAGACTCATACTCACATAACCCTGTGTTTTACGTTTTACCTTTTGTTGGATTTGGAACATCTTAATTTACTGGCCAGTTTTCATTTGCTAGTTAACACAATAGTGTTAGTGTATATCTGGGGCTTCTTATTAAGTTATTGTCAGTAGGGCACTGGTTAGTTAGAGATAGCAACTTGTAACCTAGAGGTTTTCGGTCCAAATCCCAATCCACAACTGCTGTCTTGTCTTTGAGAGATATTTATCCAGGCCTCTTGTAGTATTAAACCCCTGCTGTTTAAATTGGCGTGTAATTGAATTTATCCAAAGTGATCAATGATGAAAGTTCAAATGAATAGTTTTATCCAAGCAGTGGGTAGCAGTTACCAAACCACCAAACAGAATGACTCCATGGACTAATTTCTTGCCCCAAATTCAGACCTTTCCATGAACATGATGCAAAAGGAACCTGAATTCATCTAACCCGGAAACTTTTCTCAACTTCTCACCAGTCCAGTTTTGGTGCTCCTGTGCCCGCTGGAGGCATGCCTTCATGCTCTTTCCTAACAACATCAGCACCCAACAAGGAATTCGCCATTCAAGATAAAGTCCGATAAGTTATGCATTCCGCAATGAAATTCTGCATACCGGTGTGGGATTCTGGAGTAATTTGCCTGGTTATGGCCAATATGTTCCCTTGCATGATCCTTCCCATTCTGCTTTGACCCCTCCGATCACTTCTACTTTTTTGCTTTTCACATGATTCTCAGCAAACCCTTGAAATGGTTGTGTAAAAAGTCCAGGACGGCAGCCATCTTGGCGATGCTAGAACTGGCACACGTAGCACTAACTATCACACTTCATTCAAAATCACTAAAGCCACTTATTTTCATCATTCCAACGCTCAGCTAAACACTAACATGCAAGAAATGGTGGTCTGCCTGCTTTATACCCCACTTTGCAGTCATATGACTTGCTGGAATGTACAATTTGCGTGAAGATTAGGGGCATTCCTAACTGGCAACTCAGTGCATATTTCCTTTATCTGTGTAAGACATATATGACTGGCAACTTGGCAGTCCCACACTCAAGAGGTCCAAATCCAATAGTGAAAATCCATAGGTTCGCTATTTTGGTATCAGTGTGATGAATTGACCTTCCTCTGTCTCTCAGAATTGCTGACTCGCATTGAACATTCAAGAAGGGTTTCAAAACTCACTCCTTCTGGACCCACTTCCCTCCAGACCTCCTAAATGCTCCATAAACTGGCATTACATCATCACAATGACCTCTATATTTCATACAAATTCTATAGGCAGTCATGTGTACAATGTGCACCACCTAAAACAGGAGCAAATTGACTATGCCTTCAGAATGACTTCTGCATTTCTAACTCTGTTGTATAATGGATTTTTCTGAGATGTTCCTTACTTTAGAGAAAAGTATTTGCTAAATGAATTAATATGAATATAAAACAATAGTAATAGAGGTGCCATCATTAAAAATTATTTAACTAAATTAAAACTAATTTAAAACTACTAGAAAAATTAAAATTCCTAAGTTCTAGTTCAACTGTGCATTGATAACTTAAACATGTGCAACATTCGTCATTATTGATCCCAAACACTGAGGAGGATCAGGCACAATCTGTAAACACTGAAAGTAAGTTGAATTAATCCTACTCTGACATTCATTTTCTGTCTGGCTGCACTTTACTGCCAAATGACGACTCAGTGTGGAAACACAGGAGACATTCACAGTGTGACAAATTTTTAAAAGTAAATTGAAAACAGATATATAAAAAAGTGTTTTTATCTTCAAAAACCTGTAATTCAAACATATGTAACAGAAGAACCCAGTGTACATAGAAGATATTTTTGTCAAAATGTGTCATGCTTGCTACTAAGCACCTGTCTTGATGATGACAGAAAGGTGTTGTCTTGCCTTGAAAGCAGCACACTTTCTCAGTTGAATCTTGAGGGTCTACATTTCAGAGTGGCTTTAGCTACAAGGAATCTCGTGGCTTTCTTATAAAACCCATCTCAACTCAGTTACATGCTGGACTTTAGCTACAGACATATCCACACAGGTCCTCTTTAACCACATTAGAATCCCCAGAAGGGATGGGAAGTCACTGGTACTTGAAACCTCATATGTTTTTCTCTCCTGTGTAGTTTGTTTTCCTCTTCTCAGCTGCCAGCTGAGTTGCTTTATAGTTAACTAAAACCACTGCTCACATTTCTGTCTTATTTTTGGGCCATTTCTGTCACCATCATCATACCCTTTGACACTGTATCCTTCCCTGTAATATTGTTCAGTGCTCTGCTCACTTTAGTGAGGAGAGCACGCTACAAAAATTTGAATTGGAAATAAAAGTTCAAGTTTCTATGCGCAAGCAAAAATAAAGTTTATCCTGATGGAATATTTTCTCATGTAAGTTCATAGGTCATTGAAAACTAGATAAACAGTTTTCTAACTTATTTATTGTTTACTTGTCCAGCACTAATGACTGTTTATTTTTTCCACAACATGCTCTGCATAGCTGCTTTACTTGCTCTTACTCCCTCTGCACCTCCACCCATCCTCTTTCATTCTGTTTTTTCCCCGCCGTCTGCAGCCCCCACCTCAGTTTCCCTTGTTCATGTTCTGCTTTGCCCCCCTGGGGCGAATTCTCAGGCCCGAGAACAATCTGGAGCAAGGCCAGAGCTAATGCTCCGAACTGCTATGCCCCAGTCCCTCAACAAGAACATAATCTTGCAGACTTGCCTGCACTCGCAGATCTACTCTTACAGGGGGTGGGAGGGCAAGTATGTCAGTGCTGACCTACGTAAGGGGGGAATTCGCTAAATCCCAGCAGTGGATGGGTGTAGGTTGAAAGAATCTCCTTCTGAGAACATCTGGCAGTAAAGGATTCTGCAAAGATGCAATCATAATTTGCCCTTGGTGACGGAGCTTGGCTCATTTTTACTGATATCCTAATGCAGCAGGTTAAGACTGCAGTAGATTAAGCTCATTTTAAACTTTGTGTCAAGGTTAAAATCGAATGAATACAAGGCAAAGAGAGAATAAAATTCCAGTGTTGCAATGCTCTCTGAAAACAACAATGTTTTTCAAAGTCAGGGGAGAAAGACAAATTTACATACAAATTCTAAACTTACTAAATATTATTGTGTACTTTGCCAAAAGCAGAGAACAAAGACTTGAACAAATAAGAAAAGGACCGAGATTAGTATTCACCCATCTCAAGCAATATTTTAGCAATGTCATGCCACACATATTCATATTGACAATTAACTATGGAAAAATGGCGATCATAATTTTCCATACCATCCACCATGGTGGTAGAAGCTAACCCTGTCCTTCTTGTTTGCTTGGTTGCAGATGATTTGTGGTGCTGACATGGAGAATTTAGAATGTCTTTTCCTCATACCAGGAGAAAGCCATGGATGATCAGTACACTTTTTTCCACCAAGTTAGTTTCAGCACACAAACAAAATGATCCGTGTTTTGGTACTACAACAGAACAGTTGCAGAGCTTATAGTCAACACAGTTCTGTGGAGACAATGACTATAACTTGAGCTGTGGTAGCTTGTGCGGGGGAGGGAGGGTTCATGGACCCGATTCCAGAGACTTGGCCTGTTATGCAATGTACTGGAACGATCCCTCGGCCATTTGTAGCTCTATGAATCTCACATTGGCTTTCAGCTTTCTTTGGGAAGAAGACCTTATCTAATGCATTCCAGCGTGTCAATGACACTGTGAAGAGGGGTCTGCTGCAGTTATGCGGAGTTGCAATGTAAGCAGCAAACTTAGCTGGAATCATTGTCAGGCTTGAGGTTCAGCCAAATTAGCAAAATGCAGCAGCCTTGTGGTCCTCATTCATGGTCCTTGAGGCTACATTTCCTGTCGGTGATAGTCCAAACCAGGAAACGCCATCACATTTATCTATTTAAGTAAAATCTGGTTTATACAGGGGAGCCAGACAGTGCCAAGTAATATGACTGAAGACCCTTGACACAGATGCAGAAAGGAACATAAGAGATGGCATTGGAAAGAAATATTTAAGATCACATAAAGACAGTCACAGCTGTTTTAAGTAAGTCTTGGATCAAGCATAGGCCTCTTCAGCAATCAGATTCCTGCCCTGTTACTCATCTTACTGAGGCCACATGTGACCAGCGCAGAACAACAAAGTCAAATCAATTTATTTGTGAACTCCAGATAGACATCATGACCTCTGAGACATATAGCCAACCCCCCACAAACACCCAGACAGAGACCTAATATGAAGTCTCATATTTCACATGCATGACTCACAATACTGTACCAGCTTTCAGCTTCCTAGGTCAACATGTGAGCCCAGATGCAAAGTACACTATTAACAATATCTTGCATCTTTCCTCTGCAAAATATCTCAATGCAAAATGCTGTCCTCCCTTTGGTCTTCTTTCAAATCTCTGGATTTAGAGGTCACAAGCTACCAACTCTGGCAGTGGTACCCCTGCTACAGTAAAAACTACCCAGTTCTATAAATGAGTAATTCATTCTAAGTAGCTTAACACTGTACAGGCAGTATTTGACTTATGATATAAACAACCCAAACTTAAAATAACCATCCCATTAACATTATGGTATTATTTTCAAGCCCAGATGATTGCTCCATTTGCTGTATGATAGCATCTGCTGAGTGCTGCTGCCAGGCACCCAAATTTGTTATTTTTTGGGTCTCAGACAGCACTTGGGCATTTAGCAGCAATTCCATTTTATTTAGTAAAATGTTTTATTTACAGAACTTTTAATTTGCAATTCCATTCAGGTCATTTTTTATTTACAGTACTTGCAGGGGAAAAAGTGAGTGTTCTGGTCTCATTCAGGGAAAAAAGCAAAAGAAAATGTAAAAGTAAAAACAATAGTGCAGCATGAATATTAAATACTGCACTGTATTATCATTATTATTCTACTGTATACTAGTATTATTTGTTAAATTAGATTAAAAAAATACAAAACCCAATTATATGCATTCATGCATTTTAATTGTTTACATCCTTATGGTTTATATGACACATTATAGGGGGATTTCCAACTTAAAATGAGATTGCCAGAACAGAACTTTTGCAGCTCAACATTGCTGTGTAACAAGCAACAGCGGAGGAGAAGCCACTTCAACAGGAAACATGGAGATTTAAGTTAAGGCTAAGTGTGCTAGGCACTGTATGTTAGGTGAGTGTGAAATCTTGAGCAGTTGCTCAGATCAGAGAACCAGCTGCAATAATCTCTACTTGCCTGACATCCCTATGCAAGCCTAACTGAGCATGGTCCAAAATCCACACCCTGGCCCTTCCATCTGACAGCTCCAGAAAAGGAGGAAATTACAGGTACAACACTTTAGACCATTTTCTGGATTGCTGTAAATCTCCTGCCTAAATACAATATACTGAATACCTTAAAGATAGCTATACATGGTAATGGCAGAAGAAATGAGCCTCATGGTACACACACTGCATGTTTGTATAAAGCTTGTCTCCATGCGCAACAATGTGGAAAAAATGTGTCTTTTGAAAGACAATAACCTGATGCAACCAAACTTAACAGTGTTACACAGTCTCCTTCAGTACAAAATTAGGCTAATTTTCTTTCCACAAGACTGCTGATCTCAACTGCTTAGTGACTCAACAAGTTGTGCTACCACCTCACAGCACCTGGGCTGAATAGGAATGTGTTTGAAGTAAGCTGAGTGTGTGTGGAGTTTGCATGTTCTCTATATGTCTGCATTGATTTCCTGCCACAGTCAAAAGACATGTGTTTTAGGTGAATTAGTCACTCTAAGTTGCCATGGCAGCATGTGGCAACATCCCTGATCTTGTCTGTTCTTGGAAGCTGTGTGAGGTTGAGCCTGGTTGGTACTTGGATGGGGGACCATCTGGGAATACCAGGTGCTGTGAACACCCAGCCACAAGGGGATGCTTGACCTAGTGTGTTCCTTTGTGCTGGTCCCAAGCCTGGATAAATTGGGTAGGTTGTGTCAGGAAGGGCATCAGGTGTAAAAAGTCTACTATGTGGAGTACAGCTGATCTGCAAAGGTGATCCTCTGACAGGAGCAGCTGGATGAAGAAGAAGTCACTCTAAATTGCCCATAGGGTGTGGGTGTCTTTGGCCAAACTGTGATGGATTGGTGTCCCATCCAGGGATATTTTCATAGCCTAATGCCTGCTGCTTCCAGGTTGGCCCCAGACCATGATGAAACTCTCAGGATATTCAGTTAATGAAGATGGATGTTGATGTCAAACCTTACAACTTGGCACAATAAAGTGTCTGCCCAACTGAAAAAACTTTCCAAGTGATGTAGGAATATTAAAGCAGTCTGATTTACAGTCAGCTTGTTAATGACTGCACATTCAGTACTGCAATATCATAGCGTTTTACATGTTATAGCGGTGCTCTGAAACTATTCCTTGTAAAAATCTAATCAGAGTTTAACTGGATTGGATAAAAAGTACAAATTTTGTACAATTTTAACATTTCCTTTCCAGCATTGTAAATGCACATTTTTATTGAGCTGTTTCTGAACTGCATCCATGACTGAGCAAAGAACCAGAACCTGCAGGTTATGTGGAGACTGGTGGCTTTCTTCATCTCCCACTGGGAAACAAACTTAGTCTCTTTGTAGGTGATCACTGTTTTCAAGTGGACACCCAGTGAAGGATGTTTTCAGGGATATAGTAGAACATATGTTGTGTGGACTAAACACTTTTTGGTTCTCAGAATAATGTACTCATACAGACTGGTCACCTAATGTTTTCACAAAACCGAACCTACAGAAATACTCTTTCAAAGTCTTTCTTTTTCATTTTATAACTGAGTCACTCTGCAGCTAAAAATACCAATGGATTTAAGAAAGCATATACCCTTTTTTAAGCAGCTGCACATTGATTGTTATACAATCATTTCTAGTCCCTATTTCTATTTCCACAAAGGGGATTTTATTCTGCATAATGGAATCAATGCTTATATCAGATGTTTTGGGACAAAGATACACACTTGCCACTAGCAGTATAGTGTCTGTGTACCTTGCAGAGTGAAAGAGGCAGTGATCATATGATTATCAAAAGGTCTGGAAAAATGTTCAAAAGCGCAAAAGGTATTGGGATAAAACTTCAAAGACAAAAAAATAGAATATTATGCACAACAATGAGCAAGTACCCTGTCTAGGGTGTGTCCTGCCTCCCTGTGCCTCTTTGTGGCCTTAAATTAGCGTAAGAAGCTACTGATAATGAATAAATGCAAAAACACTAAAACTCTATGTTTGCATTTTAAGGAGGTTTTTTATTTTTTATGCTTTATTCTGAGGATTTTTTTAATTGATCACATCCACAATGTTTTCTAAATAATGCACATGGATGTAGCAACAAACATATGCCTAGATATTAGACATTCTGGCATACACTGACATTCTATTTCTAGGATGTTTTCTAAGGTTACATATGGAATAGCGTTACGAACAATGAATTTTCTTTTTATTTCATTATATTGCAGCAGTTGGATAATCTTCCCCTTATCCTATGCCACATACTGCGCATGTTGTTTTAATTATGTTTAATAAGTATCTGGTATTTTAATTCATTTAGTATTATTGATGGCTGAGTTACCTGAGGTGGGTTTTCCTATACATCTACAGTAGGACCCCCTCCCCTGGGAGGTTCATTCCTTGAGAGGTTTGTAAATCAACTGTGACATGGAGCAGGCTAGGGGCTCGCCATCAATTCAATAAGCAAAAACAGTGGCACTGGAAAAATGAACTGTGGTACAAGAATTGCATGTCTGCATCTGTATTGCTTTAACTGTTGGTGAGATGCACTGCTTACTCATAGTTGTACATTGCTTTGGAGAAAAGCATCTGCTAAGTAAAAAAGTGTAATGTAAATGTCTGCAGCATGACAGCTCTGAATAGCGGGAGGCAGCAGTGGAGTGTTTTCCCCACCCTAGTTGGACAGGAAGAGTTCTCTCTCGCTTTCTTCCCCACTGTTAAAACACTATAAATGAGAACAATAAAGAACCTTGGCCAGAGCTAGAATGAGATGCTGTTTCTCATCTGCAGCTCACCCCACACCCCAGTATAAGTCAAACAGTATGAAAAAATAAGAATGTTTACTTAGAAAAACAGACAACAACTGTGTGTCAACTCAGAGCTGGAGGTCTTATATTGTGGCGGAGGGTGATAGAGAAGCGCCACTTCACAAACTGGTAGATATGAAAGGCATATGAAGAGCTACAACTTGCTCATCTCATTTGCTTTTTTACACCTTCTCTACTCTAAAAACTTAAGGCAGCGATTATTATTCATGCTCACTATCTGTTAGCACATCAGGTGAAGCTTTGTCACACAATTTAAATTAGTACAGTACCTCACATAATGAAACAAATACTTCTGAAAAAGTCTACAATGGCAAAAATTATTATATTTAATTCACTACCACTAGTATGTTTTGTTGCATCTTGTGTCATCTGTGGGTTTCTGCTGTTTCTGGAAGCAGAGAACTAAAAGTTTGTGTCAGCCATTCTTAGCAGTGCAAATTATAAATACACAGGTAAAAGATTTGTGATTCTATAAGCAACAATTCTTTTCTTTCTTGTCGACATTAACATTGTGATGCATAAAAACACCATTTCTGGTACTTCAATGAATTTTAGGTGAAATATTTGTCATCTAGGAGCTAATTATTTTCCCCATAAGAAATAATGGTAACTGGATCCCATCACAACAGGATGCCCAACAGTGAAATATCTAAACCCGGCATGTAAGATACAGATGAAATACATCGAGGCAGTGGCAGTTAAAGTCAAACAGTAACTAATAAAAGTGTGTTATCAGCCTCTCTGATATTTAAACTGCAAAGTAAATTCTGCACTAAAGCTGCACTTCACTTTGTTTTCATACTGTAGCTAACAAATAACACCGAACCATTTTTAAATAGGCATCAATGTCAACTATTTAGGATGAAGACCACTGCCTTGATGTAACCTTCATTCTTCTTCTGCCTGTCTTCTTCCCTCCTCAGGGTCACCAAAATCACTCATTCTCACTTCTAGCTCCTAAGTTGCAGAATGAAATTCCTGTCAAGAACAGGTCTGTAACCAGACTTGTGAGTTTTGCACTGCCTTCCAAAGATCCATCTTTTCATTTGCAGTACTGGAACTGTTTAAACATCTTTACTGTCTTACTACTGTCATTTCTCATTATATTTTTATTTTCAAATGTTGCTTATTTTTAATAGCTTTGCCTATAAGCTTTGTTAAATTATTCTCTAGTCCTGTCCTGCGTGCTGCAGGGCATGATTTCATTCTTGATTATTCAGTTCAATTTATTTTTTCATTGTGCAACAAGGTGACACAGTGTGTTAAACAAAGGATTAAGCAAAAGACATGACAAAGATTATTCACTGTTGGGCCATACAGACAGTTGTCTAGATAAGCTATCTAGTGACTTTGCAAGGCCTTACATAATGTACTAACCAAACAAGTGAACTGCCTTAATCCAAAAGCATCAGTGAAATACAGAATAACAGTAATAAGAAAGCAGGGAACGCAAGTTTATTTCATAGTTAATTTATCATTTCTTTTCGCCCATTGCAATTGTTTTAATGACAAAATCACCCGGTCACATAAATAACAAGTAATAGTTAGCAGTAACATTTACACCAAAATACTGTAAAGATAACAGTTGGAAAAATGTTTAAATATTTTTAATGGTATAGCTGAAGGGGGGTTGAATACAGTACAGGTAGCTGGATAGGTGCTATGGGAATGCATCAAGCAGTTATTGGGGGGAAAACCAATGTACAGGGTGATTCAAAAAGAATACTTTTAAATTTATTAATTTGTGACTATGTTACTCAGGTCAAAACTTCGTACGACTTTCAAGTGCCAAAATATGGCAAAAAAATTTAAGAGAATCTCTACAATTTGGTTCGACTAGGCGTTTATATAACACTTAGTTGCAGAGTAACACATTTAGGGAAGTGTTCTTGATTCACCCGGTATCAGACGGTATGATGATGCTCGTTACCATACAATACTGTACACTACAGTACAGCACAGGTTGCCATGACAGCATGAAGGGGAAACACTGATTTTGAGCCTGCGGCGGCGTTAGGAGGGCTTTGTGTGTCGGGAACGGCGATGCCGGAGAGCGCGCTCTCGACAGATCCGAGCAGCCTACAGGGGTCTGAGGACAAAATGAAGAGGAAATGTATGAACTAACAGTTAAGAAGCACTCCAGTGGGATACACTGTCGTCCCGACGACACTGCATTGTGTAACTTAAGGGAGTCGCGCGAGCTACAAGACGGCGTCTTCTCGGCTCCGAGCAACAAAAGAGCCCCCCCCCCTCTCCCAACCCCCCATCTCTAACCCCCTCCACCCCCCTTCCCACTTTCTGGGTCACCGCACCGTACAGCACAAACACGGGGATCCATCCGATTCCGCGAATCAACTTTTTTTCGGAATCACAAAGACAAAAAGACTCACCCGACACTCCAACTGACTGACAAACGGTCTTTAAGAGTCATAGCTGTTGCTATTTATGTTCCTTATCCCCCAGGGGGGAAAAACTGCGTGTAAATATGCATTCATAAATATGCATTTGCTAAACTTTTCGTCAGCTGAGACAGCTTTTTTGGAGACCTTTGTTCAGCGCACCAACAACGTCAACGGTTACCTGTGCGGCTGGTCTCGCGGCACCGCCGACACTTTCCTAACTCCGTCGTGACCCGAAGCAGGCGCGCACGAGATTGAAGACGGTCGGAGACTTGCGAAAAAGTCGTCCTTTGTAGCGCTTACAAGGCATCGGCAAGTCCAGAGGAAGAAGAAAAAGCGTTTCGGTCTGATTTTTTTTTTTTTTACATCACATTCCGCTTCCGGCGATCTTCGAGAAGCTCCTTGGATGAAACCGGACTCCAGCGCGAGGTGGGCATGGCGCGGCGTGGGCGCGAGCTCCTCCGCCTGACTCGGGCGCGTTTAAAACGACGCTCACGTCATTTTTCTGAACAATTTGGACAAAAGCCGTTTTTTAAAACGCTGCATTGGGTGCTGCATTGACTTATTAGTATATTTATTTTTCCCCCTTTCCAGTATATTTTTCTTTCCGAAGACGTCTGACAAATGGTGACCAGTCCAGTCCAGTCAGAGGTGCTCCTTTTAAAAAGCATTTGGGGAGTGAGTGACTTGACTTCATCTCGCAAACAAACGTCAAAGTAAAAATTATTTTACAATTCATTAAAACATTTTTTTTTACTTTTAGAGAAGTAAAATTATTGTGTGGGGTCATTCAAAATGACTCATATTTCCATACATTTATCGTTCAGAACTTTATCACATGAGCGTGTAGTATAGCGAGCTTTTGTAAGATTAAGAAAAACTGGATCACTTTACAAATAGGTTTAGATTGCATATTTATATGATATTTATTTAATAAGTAATACATTTAATGAAAGTGCCACCATGTATTGTATTGTAGTTTTTACTGATGTTTCTGTTGTTTACTGAGGGATTATAGTGTAAAATATGCATTTAAATGCTCTTTCGAGTTCTGTTTCAGGACTTCAGATTAGGCGATTCTTTTTGTCTCATGCCTTCCATAAAATGATATTCTGTTTCACTCCGTAAAAATGTTAATCTAAGTGCATCTCATTTTTAAGAAAGTTAAGTGATTTATGTAATCGATAAATAATAGTAAATAATAGTAGAAGCATGCAGCCATAACAGTGGAGTTTTCTTCACTGCCTTCAACTGCCAGTGTCACACCAAAAAGGGTAAAATATTACACAGTTTGTACTGTTTAAATCTCACAACAATTTTAGTTGATTTACATGTGATTTTATGCACCGTTCTGCTGTGTTAAGAGGGCCAAGCAAGAAAGAGACATCTAAAGGACTTTGACTAACACAGTATTTCACTCTTTCATGTCTCAGAAGTGACTCCCATGTTCCATACAATGGAATTAATGTATCAGCCATTTCATTCCATTTTGTTTGACCCCATAATAAAGCTCTAATGTAAAAATCCAGTTCAGATGGGTGATTTACAGTTGAAATATCTGCTTTGTAGAAAAAATATCTTGGATTGTGCTGTATAGAAAAAGCTGATGCAAATGCAAACTCTGTTACGCTGGAATATAATAATATTTGGTGGAACATTCAGCTTGTCTTTATAATATGTGATCATCTTTGCAGCAGTACTAAGTCATATCACCAGAGGGAAGCAGATGTCCAGGGTTTGACTGGAAACCAGTTGCCCTTACCGCAGAGTTCATACTGTATCTCACAGATGTTGTAATTTTCCACTGCCCTTCCTGAATTCCTCACTTCTGTACCCTTGTCCTGCACATTCTTCCAAAAGCTTTTTTTATGGACCTTTTTTTTTTTTTTTGCATACCCATAAAATGCTGTTCCCATACTGCTCTTGGTGAGCTACTAAAACTGATATGATTGAATAGCACACAAAGTACACCATTCTGTTTATACAGTACACTGGTTAAGCAAACCTTGTGTTGTTAAATGTCAAAACACACATATGTTTAATTTGCCAGTCGAACAGTGCATTTGACTGCCAAGTCACCCTTACGATACAGTTATTGCAATGGCTAAGATTTGGCTATTATACATTCTATATACAGTCATGCCCCACATTAAGAAGGTATTACATTCCTGAAAAAAAGTTGAATGTGTATAACGCAAAATATACAGTATAATTAAAGTTCAATGGTAAATGTTTCTATACATCCTTGAGTAGCAAAGCTGACACTCATTTGTGCTAAAATATTACCAGATCCCATTTAAACTGAAAGTTACTTCCATCACTTAACAGAAGTTATGTTTTTTTATAGCTGTTATACACCTTTAGGGAGACACAGTAACAAGAGGCCACAGCCAGGAAAGGTACTGGAAAATATTTTTCTTTTGGCCCGAGGAGCCCACATACCTCTCGATACAACACCTCAAGCCATTCATGGTCCCCTCAACAGCTGCACAACTATTTACAGTTTAACACCTGGTCCTACACTTAAGGGTGCCCTGAAGCAGCACATATTCACAACACATATAGTACATACACATGATACTCAACATTTATGTATTATTTCAACCTTTCTCGCAAAAAAGGAAAACACAGTAAAGACTAAAGAGGTCTGATACATCCTGTTTGTGTGTTATTTCAATGGTTATTCCAAAAGAGCAAAATAAATCTAGAAAAATAATGCTATGAATTTGTACTAATGGAACAAGCTAATAAGGTGTCTCACAGCAACTGGGCTGTGCAATTTAATGCGGATTCAGTCCCCACTCACTTTATGCAGAGTTTGCGTGTATGTTTCTGTTGGTTTCCTCCCAACATGTGTGTTGTGTGTAAATGCCTGGCGCTCGGTGATGCTGGGATAGGCTCCAGACCACCACGACCCTGACTGTCATAAAGCGCTTGGTAATAATGAATTGATGGATGAATAGAGAGAGTAATATAGTGTATCTAACATTGAAAGTAACCTTGGACCATTGTGTCAAATAAATAAAACATAATAATCATTTTGCTTCATAAAAAAATAAATGAAAATATTTCTGACTGCTCAACCGTACTGAAGTGGATGAAACCCACATTTGGTCCACTTGAATGTGAATGAATTCCTTGTATGTTGAAGTAGAGGTATTGAATGAAACTCCTCATGAAATTGAATTCTCCTAACTTGAATGGTCGTATCCCAGGGGATGTCTGTTTTATAACAAATCACTTATCGGTGCTTATGTAAGAGGTGTCAACAATTGTAGAACCTCAGGAGCAAAACTCAAGGAAAGAAATTTCTACTCCCTGTAGTTTAGTTTTGTGAAAGACTTTCTTTACTTTTAGGTCTGTATTTTATGCTAAAAAATAATTTGTTGTCCACTTACTGGAAGCAAACTATGCATAATTTCACCTTACAAACAAGTTGCTCAGTTGGTACTTTTTCCTAGTCTTCTCAGAAAACCCAAATGTACTACCTGAGAATTTTTTTAGAGTGTGAGTTGATAAGACTTTTCTTAAGACATCTGCAAGTGAAAACCAAAACATCAGTTAAATAGGATGTGGGTTAATGGATTTTTTTCTGTGAGCAATTCTTAGTAAGAACTCAAACCTTGACGACAATCTGTCAGTTTACATCACCACTGACTTTATGTGCAGATGAAAATCTAAAGAAAGGAAAGATGAAAGAACCTGTGGTATCCTGTCACCAAATATTCATTACTTCAAATGTAGATCAGTATGCTGAATGAGAATCTTGACAAGTTTCTGTAACACTGTTAACCTTAAATGCATCAACTTAAAACAGTGAATCATTCTCATGATGCAATTTTGCATTGTTGCCTGGAAAAATACTTGTCTTACTTAGTAATTTTGAATGTTTCTGTATGCTCTATGAATAAGGGCCAAGACATGTGCAGTCTGTTACACACGCTATGTCTTCCACTCAAATCAACACCAATCCTATCTTTATAATGCAAATAAAAACAATTTTTTTGTTCTGCTAAAATGGCTGTGTTTAGTATGCATGCAAGTTTCAGAAAAGAGGAACCCTACCCTTTTTAAACTGCACATAACCATCAATACGTAGTATAAACAATCGGTGCTACATTTTATTATTTTAATTTATTTTTTATTCTCCCTCATCCTCCTGTGTTGCACTTCAAAATTTATCCAGGTGAAGGACATAATTTTCCTCATGGTAGCTGGAGTCAAAAGATTTTAAATTCCCAAGCAAAAGGCAGAATAATGTTTCAGTCTTAGCCAGATGTTGGGTAACGTAGGCAAACATAGCAATGAAGTAAAAGTACTCTTTTAAAATTGATTACTTTCTTGAACCACATTTTCAAGTTGGGAACACAGTGTTTCAAAGGCACAGGGCCGCTCTGGTTGCACGCTGGACAGAAAGCCAGTCCATTGCAAAGTAGCCCCACACTGTTGGCAAATTAGAGCTGAAACCAGAGTGTGCAAATAAAAGCCACATAGACACAAGGAATACTCACTCAATGTCTGCACATGCTCAGCTGGATCAAGTCCATGTCCACTGTCCTCTCCACCCTCATGCCACTCCTATATAATTATTTTTAATTGAGCAAAATTAAAGTGTCAGAAAAGTGACTCAAGTATCAAAATTACTTTGTGCAATTCAAGTACTTCAATGTTCTGAGCTGCTAGGGATATTAACAATTAGACACTACAGTTTTAACGTTTTTAAATTAAAATAAATCTATTGTGCAATATACATTAGATAAGTTCAGTTTTGGGGCAGCATGGTGATGTAATGAGTAAATCTGTCACCTCACAGCATGTGGGCTGTTTGGGTGATGAGTGTGAACTCTGCGAAAGTAGCATATTCTCCACGTCTGTGAGAGCTTCCTCTTACAGTCAAAAGAGTCAAAAGAGTCAAAAGAGTTTATTTGTCAAGCACATGGTTGTGTACCATGTGTTGAAATGTGCTCCGATCTGAACCAGGATGACTGTGCGAAAAATCTATAATGGAAAATGAAGCAAACACACATCCAAACACTAAGAAGAATAGAAACAGAAACAAGCAGCAAATAGATAAATAAGTAAGTAAATAAGTAAATAAATAAATAAATAAATAAATAAATAGGCAAAATGGTAAAGAAACCGTTAAAGTGCCCTGGAAGGGCAGTGACAGTGGGGGGGTGGGGGGGGTGGAGTGGAGTGGTCAGAGATTAGTCCCAAGACATCTTTCAAGGTAATTGGCCATAGTGGCTAAATTGCCCATAGTGTGTGTGTGTGTGTGTGTGTGTGTGTGTGTGTGTGTGTGTGTGTGGCTACTCTGTGATGGACTGACATCCCATCCACATGCTGTTTCATAGCCCAGTGCTTAATGGTTCTGGGATAGGTTCTGGACCACCCTGACCAGGATACAGCGGTTATCAATAATGGATAAATGGATCACTTGATGGATCAATGGATAACCAAATAAATATAAAACAAAGCATTTAGAATGCTGTCCTTGCAGTTAAAGGACATGACTTTCAATACCTTTTCCTGCTGCACTATACTTGGTCAAAGTACTTACTGAAATACTCCAGTACAAATTAGTCTGTTTTATGAATAACTGTGTGCAGCTTATATACAAACCTAACACTGCACATCACCTTGGACAAATGTGTCAGCTAAGTGGTAATCCATGGTTAACAGTGATTATCAATATCTAGAAGATTCTTCATTTTAGAACCACTTATCCAGGCAGAGTCTATCCTAAAATCACTGGGTTCTAGGGTATGAAACTACACCCTGGATGGGACCCTTGTCCATCTCAGGATTTCTAATTTAATTTTTAAAAAGTGTATATTTTTTCTATGAGTTTAAACTGTATATTGTAGCTGCTAAAATAGCTAATGGTTCAGAACAATTTAAAACCCTAATGTGATCTAAAGTAACTAAATACTTGAGTACTTTTTTACATTATAAATGTTTTAACTTTTCCTCAAGGAGATTTTGGACAAGCACATTTACTTGATTAATTATTCTTTGAAAGGAGAAGTATTTTTACTTGAGTATTGTTCTTGGCTACTCTACTCACCTGTACAAATAACTCGTGATAGCAGCCTGAGCTGTTTCCCATGACAGCATCAGCCAAATGGCCAGAAAATATTGTAACGCAAAGTAAAGCAAAAATATTCTGTCCATGTGAACTTAAGATGTTTATATCTCGGTTCCTGGAGTGCTGTAAATTATCAGAGCTCAATGTTTATACATTAGGGTGGAGTTAGTAGCCTTAAAGTACAAAATTAAGGCTGGGCATTGTCTGTCATGGGCAGATTCTGTGCCCTGCCCAAGTGTGCAAGCCTGACATTAGTAGGTGATTTGTCAACCTGTGTCATTGAGGTATTGCCTCTCCTGGAATCCTCAGAGGTAGATACTATTCAAGCTGCACATTTCACACCCTGGTTTTAGCCTAAAAATAGTGGCAAGACACTTGTCTGTCAGGATGTGTGGCTGAGTGATGATGTACCTAAAAATGCACGTGATGCAAGAGGTGGACATGTTCGACTGGGATAAAACAGAAACTGTACTGCCTCCAGCACATACCTGAATTCCAGAAGTGGTTTACAGTGTAAATATGTGCACATAGCTCAGTATTGCAGCTTCATGGCTATGGCTGTAGAATGCATGCTTATAGGAATGCAGAATAGAACAGCATGCCATACTTATTCTAAATGTCACATCTGAGTAATGTGATAACTTTGCTTTATTACTGAGCTGATATCATCATTTGGAATAAGTTTTGTCCTTTTATGGATGCAGGGATGGATGAATGGGTGGATGCATCAGGTTAAATCTGACTCATATTGACCACCTGTATGGTTTCAGAGACAAAGGGGGGGGGCGGCAAAATTGGTTTGTTGCCTGGTTATACAGCAAAGGAATTCAGTTCAATAACTTTGTTCATGCATTCAAAGCAAGAACCTCTAATCTCTATCAGTGTCCCTATATGACTTACAAGGCCATGTTTTTAACCTGCTGAGTCTTTTTCCAGCTGGCAGCAGATCTTGTTTATAGGCCCATAAATGGCATCTAGTAGTATATTGATCAAGAAAATGGTCTTTTGGCCCAGGAAGTTAAATGTTTTTGCTTTTGTTCCATGAAGGAAGGTAACTAACGTGACTGATTTCTTCCGGTATAATATCTAGTGTAAACATTCTAAGCCACTTTGCAAAGTTTCTGCTAAACAACTGGAAATAAGTAAAATAATACATTTATTTCCAAGTTTCAGCTTCTTAAAAAGTTGGCATGTACTATAAGAGGGTGATGCAATACGTAGGACTGCTGTCTCACGGTGCCTGGGCTGGTTGAGGGTGGGTTTGAATCCAGCTCATTCTGTGTTCTGTCTGTGTGGGTTTCCTCCCTAACACATGTATTTCAAGATAAGTGGTTACTTAATTGCTCATAGTGTGCTTATTCTGCAATGGACTGGTGTCTCATCCAGTCAGTCTATAACTTTATACCCTGTGCTCAGTAATTCAGGAATGGGTTCCGCACCATTGCAACCCTGGCCAAAATAAAGTGATTAAGGATAACAGATGATGGCTGTAGCATAAGAATTCTTGGTGGGCAGCTGCAATATACAACAGGAGTGCGTTCTGGCCATGATGGTTGAACAGAACCGAACCTCACCAGTTAACACAAGGGAACTTTGTACCTTTTAGCCATCAGACAACCAAAATGGTAGAATATATTTTCATGTGATACTACCATTACTAGGTTTCATCTAACAACACTGTAGAAAATGTGGAGTTGTGCCCTCCATTTGAAAAGTCTCAGGAACAACCGGATCAATACTGCTGAGAAACTCACATAATCTGTAGAGAATTCACCTATAAAAGACTGAATTATCAATTACTGTTTCAACAGGGTTTAAATCTCTATTAAACCGCTCTAGTAAAACTCAAGTTAACATGTCAGGTTGATGACCTCTACTGATGATGGGGTTCAGGTGCTGTTATTTCCACTTTATACAGTTGTTGTTGAAAATAATAGGCAGTGTTCTGAAACACTAAAAAAATGGATTTGAAAATTATCAGGCTATATAAATGGGTTGGTATATATTTTATTACACAGATATCACAGTCTAAGAAATGTATTGGTAACTTATATCTTAAAGCAAGTTTAAGGTACTCGTGTACATGAGGTGTTTATAAAGTGAAGCAGTTGAGAATGTTTTCTTAAACTGACTTTGCATCATAAAAAATACATACATAAGATTTGTTCAAACAGTGTTTTAAGCACAAAGCAAAAAACCTTTCATTCATGAACTTCATGTGCTTTTTATGTTCTGTTTAGTGCTGATATACAGTTTTTCCGAGTTAATGGTGACAGAAGGGATGTCATACTTCCAAATGGCAAATTACTAAATTTTCAAACAGTTCAATGAGATGTTAGATGAGGAGCGATAAATTTTGCGCTCTACTTTAGCTGCGTTCCTCCTCCGCACGACTCTCTCAAGTCATAACAAGCCCATAGAATCGAACAGATCTGTATCCTGATCTTTAGGGTTTTTCTTGGTGCATTCCTTCAAACAGACCGCTCCACCTCCTTCTTCCTTCCTCTTCTACCAAGTCACAAGTTTAGGCTTGTGAAGCCCCCCCCCCCTCCCCGAGTCTTACTGAAAGTATCCAGTGCAAACTGGTAGATTGAGTCACTTCACTGGAATGCAAAGCTGTGGAGAGATGTTCCAGTGGGGGGAGGCAAGGAGTGAAGTAGAAGGAGGTAAGGACTACCAGTGGGTGATGAACTGCTGTTAAATGTTGAAGTTCCTCCCCCTTCTCCTGTGGCAGATGACAAAAAGCGTGCCTGCTACCCTCCCCATCTGAAGAGAGGAAGTTCAGCCGGGTGTTTCCGTTTCCCGTTGACGCTGCAAGCAGTAACCGCAGCTTCCGACGGGTTGCTGCCAGCTGCATTCTGAACGTTACATCAGTGCACTGAACCAGGCCCTTCCTTCCATCATTGAGCAATTCAGGAGTTACGGCTGAGTCAAGCCTCTGGAGAATGTGAGCGCTTCCTGGGATCGGAAAGATGGAAAATCACTGACCACTGTTTGTGTGTGTGTTAAAAAAAGAAAAATGTCAACACGTGCAGATGTATTTGTTTGATTTTTTTTTTTTTTTAATGAATGTGCATTTCTGTTTCTGTATTTTGATCAGTGTTTGGATTTTGTATCTCACCCTCACTTCCGTTAGTGAAGGGATAGCAATGAGGTTATTGTTGAACGCTGTGACAAATCACCATGTAATATCCTTAGCACCCGAACATGCAGGAGGGTCATCAGTCACTGAAGCCGCTGCTTCCCTTTCATGGTGATTCTTGGTGGGTACGCCCAAGAAACGCCGTGGTGCGTTGCTTTGTTATGTAATTTTTCAAGCCGTATGTGTAATTTCATAAACACTTAGTAATGACAGTAAGGCGTGCTCCTTTTACAGAATCAAGGTGTGGATGAAGGTTCTCTCAAGTAAAAAAGGAGACCCTTGTTATTATGTAATGCTTCTGTCCTGTAGGAACTCTGCCGTTGCCTGGTCCCAAGTCCAGAATGTGAAAGGAGGAGGGTTTTGCGTCGGGATAGCAACCCACCATGTAAAAACCTCTTGCTATGGAAACGGCAACAAAATGACACAGAAGATTCATTGGTGCCTTATGCTCCACCTGGAGCTGATGATTAAGTAACTAACTACCTCTGTCCCGAAGGGAAAGATGCTGCAGTTATACTTTTCCCATTTTTATATAGTTTTATGGTGTCAGTTATTAGCTCTGAAATACTGAGAATTTTCATTTACAGTTGATATGTATCTTGAATGAAAATGGAAATGTGACATTTCTGTCTCTGGTACTTGTGACAAAAGCTGCACTTGTTCAAACCCCAGATGACATACATGTTCGATTCCCAAAGTTATCAGAAACTCACACACATGCACACATGTACACTGTGACAACAAGGGAATGTCAGCATTATTTTGTTTGACAAGGAAATAAGAAAGGTATTATGAAAGTCTTTCACAATACCTGCAAATTTTCTCAGCTAATAATACTGAAATTTTCTTTTATTTTTATTTATTCTTTTACTCACTTGAGGGAAAGATTTTCACATAAAGGTAAGACTCGTGGTAATTTTAAATGCTAAATAATAAGACTGATACACTCATAATTTCTAGTTATAGAAAAATCCCATCATCTTGGATGGGAATTTGTCCTTATATTTAGATATATTCAAAGTATTAAACCTTATAAAGCTATAAAACCCATGACCATGAAATCTTATCCATTTTCCAGTTTCTATCCTGTTCATTCTAGAATATTCCTTGACTTTCTTCTTATTTATTATTAAATATGCTTTCTGGAAATATATTTTGTGCACCATGTCATTGTGAATTACTTTATGTGTCATATAGATTTTAAACCTCGTGTATGCGGTCCTACACCCCCCTTAAAATCAACAAGACTGCAGTGGAGATGGTGAGCAGCTTCAAATACCTGGGCGTTCATGTCACTGAGGATTCGACATGGACTGTACACATCCGAGCTCAGGCCAGTAGAGCAAAGCAGCGGCTTTACCACCTCGGGCAGCTGAGGAAGCTTCAGGTCTCTCCGGCGATCCTTAAAACCTTCTACTCTGGTGCTGTACAAACTGTTCTGACTCAGAACATCATCTCCTGGTTTGGGAATAGCTGTGCTCGTGACATCAAGCCACTGCAGAGAGTGATCCGGGCAGCGGAACGCTGCACCAGATCTGACCTGCCATCTCTGCAGGACATTTACACCAGGAGATGCAGAACCAGAGCGACTAGGATCATCGGTGACCTGTCTCATCCCAGCAACCATCTGTTCAACCTGCTGAAATCAGGCAAAAGATTCAGAAGCATTATGGCCAAAATGGAGAGGCTTAGGAGGAGCTTCTATCCACAGGCCATAAGGCTTTTGAACCCATCACAATCCTCACAAACCAGGGTCTACAATACCCTCTAACCACTCCCCATCACTGTCACTGTTACTGTCCCCACAGTGCACCTTAAGGTTTTATTTTATTTACTGTTTTATTTATCTATTTATTTACTTATCTATTTGCTGTGTGTTCTTGTCTTCTTGAGTTTGGTTGTTTGTCTCACTCGTGTTAAATTTTTTGGTATGTAACCGCGCACAGTCTCCTGTCGAATCAGAGCACATTTCACTACATGGTATACTCAGTAACCATGTAAATGACAAACTTTTATTTTTATTTATAGGGAGACATGAAACACCTGGAAGTGAGAAACAGACATTAAAAGACGATGTAAAGTAGAACAGTGCAAACTGAGGTCCCTGGTGGACCAAAGTTGCCCATCCCCCTTTTTAGAAGAATATACTGTATGTTACAGACACTGAGGTAGATGCATCCGGTTTGCATCCTTGCTCAACTTAGACTTCCTGTGAAGGCACATTTTCTTAACTGTTGTTTATCCTTAACTATGACTTAAGATTTCAGTTCATATTTTTGTATAATATATATATATATAAATTCACTCTGTTAGATGTGTATGACTGATCTCATACAATATTGTTAATAGATAAATGTCAGCTGGTATGTGAAGTGGCATAAAGGGAGTTGACAAATTCTGCTTTCCTTCTGGAAATAGTGGCCTCAAGGTGAAGAAGTGCCAGGGCGGCTAGTGAGTTACTTTTTCAAATCCTATTTCATGTGCACTTTTGATATAATGCGGTGGGAATGGTTATAATTAAATCACTGGATGTTGCCAAACATTGCAGATAGCCTTGGACAAAGGCAGCCACAGAAAAGTTCGTGACTAGAAGCTGAGATCAACGATAGTACTCCTTGAGACATTTTGAATAGGCCGCTACGGGAAACAAAGAACAAATGAACGCGCGAATAGCATTCAAGTAACTTTTATTAAACATTATTCTAATAAATAAATAAATACATAAATATACACATACAAGACGACAAATAATTAAATAACATCTAACACTTGTACAGCAACCACAGATAAAACAACTTGTAGACGTGCGATCCGGTTCAAGTAGTGTCATCGGAGTTTCGTGCACCTCTTCCGGCGTCAATGACGTCAGCGTGCGCTACGTGCAACCGCCAGAGTCCGGTGGGAAATGCCCGCTTGAGGACTTTTCAGGTCAGTAAGGTTCACTTTCAGGTTCCTCTCTTTCCCTCCGAGAGAAGATGGCAGTTCAAGTTTTCCGTTCAAGTGCTTCCGGGCGCTGCCGGAGTCCTTCGAGCGCGCCGTGGCAGCAGACTTGCGCCCACGTACGGAGCCCCCTCCCTCGGGCAGGGTTTTGGATCCTCGGGTGTCGCTCCCGGGTGTTCACTGCTCGCTGCCGAGCCGGTGGTACACGGGGTACAAGAGAGCCATGACGTAGCAGCTTCTCTGGCTCTGCTCATGCACGCCGGTCACCTCTGGGTCCTTGTCGCTAGGGCATGTCCTGTTGAGCCCGCGCGTCGCGGCGCCCTCGCTGTCGCCCTGCTCCGCCGGCTCTTCGCGCTGCGCGTCCGCAGGCGACGCGCCTTTCAGGTGGTGCGCCTGCAGCTCCGCGGAGCGGAACGGGAGGACCTCGTACTGCGCGAAGGAGACGTCCTCGCCCGCAGTGTCAGGGGCTGAGCTCTCCGTGTACGCTTCCTCCGTGTAGATCTGGAGGCACACCACCAGGCACAGGACGAGGAGCCACCGCTTCACCGGGCTCTTCTCGGCGGGCGGCAGGTACTTGCGCACCTTGGATGGGTACAGGATGCGGGGGTTCTTCCTGCGATGCCGCACCGACGTAGCCCGGGGGGACTGCGTGGCTGGAGCCTGCTCGAAGGTGAAGATCTCGGGCTCGCTGTTGCGGGGCATCCGGCTGAAGGCGAAGTGCTCTGTGTAGAGGCTGTCAGAAGGAATGGAGAACACCACGCTGTTGGATCTGGCGAGCATGTCTGTAGTTTGTCTGTGGGTTCCTCGCTCAGTTGCGCTGTAACTGCCGCACGGCGTTATTCTAGCTCACGACATTCACGGCCCGCCTTTTATATGCTGCGGGGTTCGCCCCCTGTGTAGAGCCCCCGCCCTCTGCGTGACGTCGTCTCATTGCACAAAAAGCAAAAGTCCGGCCTAAAAGCATGGACTTTTACACTTATTTTAATAAGTCTGCTTTTATTGACCCCAAGCCAAAAAGTCCAAGCATTATGATCCTGTTTGGGTCATAATGCTTGTATGATACCGTTTTAATGTGCAGGAAAGTATTTAACATTTTACATATAATAACGTGTAAAACCACATTTGTGCTAATAAAAAAAAGAAATGAACTCGCTGAACTCTGATTCAGAGATAAACTCAGGTGCTAGAATCCCCAAAAATATTCACAGAGACAAAACACATGGGAGAGCACACGCAAGCTTAGTGAAACAAACTGTATATTAATTATCAGCTTTTCCTAATAAAATTTAGTAATGGTATTTAATTTTTGCAATAAAGTAAAAGTGGGAATATAGCAACTAGATGCCCCACTATTCTTTCCTACAGTAATTATTTGTTTAGTTTGTTCTTTTATTTGATGGTACAGCAAGTTATAGTTAAAATGACCTGTTTAGCACAAGTACATCAGGTGCAGGATCCAAACTGAAAACTGTCGGGGTTGCAGCATAGCAGTCACAACCACTCTGCTACTTGTTGTTTCAAGAGATTTTATTTTAATCTTTTTTAAAAAATTATTTAAAATCATTTTTACTTTATTGTTCAGTGATACTGAATTCAAGCAATGGTAAAAATCAATTATTGTTTGATGGTAACCTGGACCTCATGATTGTGAAGCATGTGGTCGTACTTGTGGAGGCATTCCCATCATTTAAAGAATCAACCAGCATTTCAAAACAAAGGAGGAATGTGTCCTGGCGCAAAACAGAAATGTCATGGTTTTCTTTTCAGGCTACGTGACATTTTAAGGAGACAATGAGTGTGCCGAACCTGTACGTCATTGTTCTCAGTTTACACAGCAAATGCCTTAGAGCGAATCTTATCTGAAAACTGACTTCATGCATTGGTCATAGAATCCACGTATCAGTTCACACTACTCTGCCACCCCCCAGAAAACCCTCTACAAAGTGAAGAAGAGGGCAAGCGATTATCTTGAGGTCAAAAAGTACACCTTTAAAAGCATAAACCTGCACAAGAGAGTTGCATTCCATTGTGAATGGTTTCATTACGTGCATAACTAACGTCTGCCTCCTTCTTTGAACGCTCGCTGTGTATTTTTAGCATATATAACCATAGTACAGACGTCAAATGAAGAGTAGTGAGGTAAATGAGGCAGGTGACCCCGGTCTCCTGGTCAGACAAAGCCAACACAACAGCCAAAGGTTAACTGAGGTGCTGTTGAAACACGTTTGCATTCTCAGAAAGGATGTTTGATTGAATAAATGGGGCATGGTGAATGCCTGAAGTGACCTCAGAAGTTTCAGAAGCTCACAATTTCCCAGTGCTGAGTAACACCTCCAATAGGGGGCAGCGTATGTCATCTCTCGCTGTAGAGCTCACGACAAATACAGAGAATAAGTTTAAACATGGGACTAAGATATCCAGGTGCAGTCCAAGGACATAAGGCTTTAATCCACAAGTGAGAATATTGAATAACCTTGAACTTGTGAACGCTGTTGAAAATGTCTTAGGTGCATATTCACAGCAACCCACATGTCACATTTTTTGTTGTCGACTAAAGAAATAATAAGGGTTTCGCTGACACTGTGTTTACTATTTATCACACTGTCTGCATTCCATTTTTCTTTCCTTCATGCCACACACTAAGGTAACCGATACCGAATCATATCTTTTCATCTGTAATGTAATCCAGCTTCCATTTTATGGATTTCCCCATAACCTTTTAGTCTATTTATATACATTTCCTGGTGTAGCCCAGCAGAAATGAAAATAGGAACATACTATGTTCCCCCATGCAATTTATGTAAATTTATTTTTGAAGAAGCACAGCTCATAATGTTATGAGTAGCCTGTAGTATTTGTAACCTTAAGGCTGCTGGTTCTAGTTTTGTGGATGATACTTGATGGTGAGTTGCTATAGTGAGATGTTTAGCTGTGTCAATCCTTATTGCTGTAACTGTTAAGTAAAATAGCTTCTCAGAGCCATTTCTGATACTGTGATTTCTGTGGGCATTCTTGTCCTGGTGAACTGAAAAAAAGGCTGAGGCACAGAAACTGAGCTCCCCTTTAATAAAAAACCTGTTTGGCGACATTTTCAGACACAGGACTTAGTAATATCACCTCACTCTGTTTTCCCACGATGCTTTTTTCGCCACCTGGATTCATGATGATACTCCTGTGCTGTCATTTCATGACCATCTATATAAAGGCCAAGAGTTGAATATGGATTTGAAGTGACTCACGAGAAGGTGGATTCCCTTGGGACTTTGGTGCAATGTCACTCTCTTCATACAATGTACCTGGGAATGTGGATTGCGGCATACAAACCTGTTGCAAGGTGAACATAAAGAATCTGAGAAAAGTGAGCCCATTCCCAACCCTTCTGGTGGCACCGGAAGAATGTGTCAGTCTGTGTGAACATGTCTATTTTCACCATGCTGAGTTCTTAGTATGATTGTGCATTCACCTGGAATCGTCATTCATCTTGGACCAGGAAATAAAAAAATATATTTGTGAATGAGATTACCTTTCTCACAGAATCTTTTGCTTGTTGTAGTTTTGGAATAGATCATATCCAAAGTGGAGTAGAAAAAATGGGAAGCACACACACCATTCATACAGATCACTGTTGTATACATTTATTTATGTAATTTCATGCATATTTTCATTTATTTTTTCTAATCATACACATGCTAAGAAGACCTAAGTTTCTTTCTTCATATGAAATGTATTTTTATTGCTGTTGTATTGTTTAACTTTAACCATGAAACCCTTGAGCTGTCATGAAACTTGTGTCTATCATATATCTACTCATATATTCACAGTACATATCAAATTTGCAATATCACTGGAATATTTAAGGAATTTTATGCCACATGACATGTAATAGCGACCTCTCGGGCATTTTTAAAGACATATCTTTTATTTCACCATGTACCACACAACAAATATACGAAGTAGCTCACTGCTTTATTGAAAAGAGAGAAACTTGCTAAACTTTCAAAGTTGTCATCAACACATCTGGTTGGCAGCTGTTATTATAGGCAGTGAGCCAGAAAGATGACATATATGAAACAAACACAAAGTGATATAATTCCAACATGATCCACGGTTATGATAAATGTCCAGAAATCTGAGCATGCAACGAACCCTTGGTGAACTCGGACACATGTGTGTGAACGTTCACACGCGCGCGTATGCTTGAAAGAAGACGTGCGCACTAGAGACTCTGAGGCACACCATAGTCAGACGCACACACAGCGGGAAGTCAGACGTTTGCTCACACTCTCTCTTTCCGCGGCACTGTCTTTGTGACTCATTCCAAGCGGCTGCTCCATCATTTTCCCCGGCGTGAACCAACCAAAACGCTGCAGCTGGAGTTACGCTCGGCTCTTAAGGGATCCAGCTGGAGTCGGAGACCAATGAAAGCTCTGTTTACACTGCTCTTTCTCTGACTTCACAGGAAGGCGTTCACAGAGTCATTGCTGTTTTTGTTTGGGGTCCATCCCCATGGTCCGTGGAAGGGCAGCTGTTTTAGCCTCTGCACATGGGACATTTCACTGTTCTTGGAGACGCAGCAACTGGTTCTCACTTGTGTCCCCTCTAGTCCTGCTCCAGTGTGGAGCTGAGGCCCATTTGGCAAACTCAGTTCACTCTCTGGGGGATTCTGTGGCCCTGGAAGTAACTCCCAGCCCTCCTCAGGGTAGATTTGTGGCCCTTCCAATCCCTCCTCCGTGTAGACTTGCAGGAACAGCACTGCTGTCAGCGCTAGCAGCCATCGTTTTGCCGGGCTTGGCTCTCTCTGTGGAAGAGCCCTTCTGGCCAGGGGTGGGTACAGGACTTTGAGGGTGCGGCGGCCGCGGGGTCGAATGGGTGACAGAGATGCGTCCAGGTGCCTGACTGGGATCCTTTGCCAATGGACAGGGATGCTCTCAGCACAATAGATGCTCATCTTTGGAATGTTTTTCAGCTCCATCTGGCTTGCTTTGCTCACTCCTCTTCTCCACCTTGGTTCGCACACGGTTTTTGCCGATGAACTGAGGTGACCAGTGTTCCTTCCTAGTTTCTCTCAAGCTCACTGTCTTCTTGAGCTCTCAATTGCTTTTTATTTCTATCTGTTCCTGTGCACTTCTCTAATCAGTAACTTCTTGTTCTTCTTGAGTTCCTCCACCTCTGTCTTGTGTCTCCATCTTTAAATATGCTTGCACTGGGAGTGGCTTTCTTACTCCAGGGCAGGGAGACATGGCTCACCTGGATGTTGTTGATGAAATGACTTTTTTAGACCCGCAAACTATTCAGTCCGTGGGTGTTTCATCCTCACTTTAGCAGCTGCAGGCTCCACGTGCCCACTGCTGATTTGTCAGTATGGAATGATGCAGCATGGCGACCCTTACCTGGAAACAAAGCTTGCAACACGCAGGGGTGGGGCCTTGGTGTTGATGTTCGAGTTATTTCAAACATTCATCTCTCGTGCCAAATTGAGCAAACTTTTTGTTTGCATACTGGGCCTATAAATGGTACTTATTTGGCTTTTTTCTAAATTTATTGCCTTCCTTAAATTGGCATCCCTTCCATTAACAAGTTATAACAGATTAAATAAGTGTTTATCGCCCCTGTTTTAGTACTGTAGCTGGAATAGTATTTGCATATTGCAGTTTGTTTCTACAAACTTTGCACATTTGCTTTTCATTCATACACCTTGAGGTTGGGTGCAAACTGTTGGTGGCCACAGATTCTGAACGGGACTGAGATCTGGGCATTAAAGCAGATAATTGATTTGTTCTTTTTTAAGTCGCTTTCATGACACTTTAGCTGAAACTTTGGGTCACTGCCGTACTGGGAAATAAATCTCTTGAGTCTTGGGCGTTTTGGGGAAGGGAGCAAGAGCAGCATTTATCTTACTTCAGGCATGTTTCTCATTTGATCTGTTTTCTAATCCCAGAACCAGACAAGCATCTCCACGGCATTACACTCTTGGCAGGATCTTTCTCTTTAGAGTGGTGCCCTTGGTGTGATGTGCAGAGTTAGGGTTAGCACCATATACCATTCAGGCAAAAAAAAAAAATACGCTGATCTAACTGGGTTCTAAAATCATCCTCCATTTGGTGTTTGGATTATCCATGAGCCTTCTGGCAAACTGTGAAGAACGTTGCATGTGAATTTTCTTTAAAAATCTTTTGTGCCACTCTCCAGTAATATGGAAAATTGCGAAGCCCCAAGGCTATTATTGCACCTTGGATGATTTCTTGGGGCAGAATAGTAGCACAGTGAATAACTTCACCACCTCTCAGCCCCTGGATTGTTTAAGCATTGGTTTGGATCTAGTATGTGTGAAGTTTGCATGTTCACCCCATGCCTGGATGGGTTTCTTCTATGAGGGTGCGTTTCTGTCCACAGTCCAAAGACATGTGTTTCAAGTTAATTAGTCACTCTGAATTTCCCATATTGTGTGTGTGGCCACTCTGCATTAGGCTGGCATTATATCTAGGGAGTTGTGTCAGAGCCTAGGACCTTGTAATTCTAGTTAAAAATGATGGATGGATGTTTTCTTTCCCTTTCTATCACCTCTGTAGAGCTGCCACAGGCCTCTTCAGTGCCCTCCATAACACGTGTCCTTCTTATACTCTTGCTCTATTCTGAAGTAAACAGCCAGATAAATTCAGAAACAGGACCTTATTTTCTAAAAATGAATATTTGACATCTTATAAGTTTTACTATGGGGGATGCAATGGTGCAGCAGGGTAGGCTGGTGCCTCACATCTCTTGGGCTGCTTGCTTGATGTGGGGTTGAAGTCCAGCCCAGGTTGTGTGTGGAGTTTGCATGTTCTCCTCCATGTTTGCACCCCTTCTAAGGAAAAAATATGTCGGAGGAAGGCAATAGCAAACCACTTCCCTTGCTCCGTGCTTTTAATACCACGTCAGTAGATGCCTAGGAGTCAGACATGACTCAGTGGCACTTTCCAATTCCAATAGGTTTTGCCAGATTCGTGTATCTCCATAACCGTTTGTCAGAATTGCTTTGAATCTCCTTAGGTCTTTACAGAGAGGCTCTTTAGCATTGCACTTACCTACCTAGGACCATTTATGTTATGGATGAATAAATCAGTAAGAAATTTAAAGAATTTTGTTTGCAGGAATACTCAAAATAAATGACCTTTTGACCTTTGAAGACAACTGATTGCCCCCAGCTTTAAGTGTATCTTAGAAAAAGAGATAAATATTACATTAATTATTGCTTATTTTTGTCACTGAGAAAAGCTTTAATGTTGTTTTTAGTTTGTGTTTATCGGAGGTATAAATTCCTAAATAAATCAATTTTGATTTCATACTGTAAGGAGAAGTGTAAAAAATGCCAAAGATGAATACTTTATAGCCATAAAAGTATAATTCCTGTGTAAGGGTTCGAGTGAATTAGCTGTACTTTTGATATACCCTATAGGATTTTTTTTTTTTTACTGTGCATCATCTGAAGGGTTAGAGATCCCTCATCTTTGGAAATATGGAGTGCATGAGACCCCTTGACCTGAACTCTTAGTTGTAATAATTTATTTTCCTTGGTTGCTTGCTAGTTAGGAGATCTTCCTTCATTGTTGAAAAAAACGTGTAGAAAGGCCATGAACTTTTGGGGGTGGGAATCTCCAAGCAGGAACTTTGTCCATGACTCAGAGGGATTTATTAAGTGTTTGCCAACATGTTTAGATCTGAGGCCACGCGCCTCTGCACAGCTTGCTCGTTGTTTTTACCAGTCCGCTGATCTTATTTCTAGAATCCCCTCGGGGGTAGGAGTTTCATCGCTGTTTTTAGCTACATTTGGAGTCCCCACCAAGGATTTACATTGAATTGTAACCATGACACAAAAATGTTTTATGAACCTTTAGTCTCACACCTTTCTCTTGCCTGTGCCTGATTTCTAAGAACTACCCTTCAATTAAAAAAAAGCCAAAAACGGGGAAAAAAAGGGAATCAAAATTACATACTGACACTGATATATGCATTCTGAAATCAGCACATTATTTTTCAAGAAAAAAGTGTGTTTATGAAAGTGTATTAAATGTATTCAAAAATGTGAAGCATCAGAAAATTGGCTAGCGTGTTACATCATTATTCATTTGCTGGGCAGGGGTGACACCTGAGGCTTTGACCACAGAACAGAACGTGCAAAGAATGTTTACTTCTTTAATCTGAAGGAATTCTGACTGTCTGAGCTGTTCACTGCACGCAAGGTAGCCAAGTTGTGGCCTCTTTCTCCCTCCCCTCTGTCACGCACTCCTTCCTGCCTGCTTGCCAGATTGCCTCCTGACTCAGTTCCTTTATTCAAACTTTCCTTTATTTCACTGCATTCAGATCACATTCTGTATTCCACTGTTGGTCAAGTAAAATATTTGTAAAATAATGAAAAAAAAAAAAACAGTAGTCTGAAATCAAAAATAAGAGCTGAAACATACAACAGTAAATAAAAATGCACAATAAAATGTTACTTGCTTATAACATCAACAATTCAAGTAACCATAGCAGTGTCAACAAATCTGATCTTGTCTATGCCATGCTACTCCCAGGCAAGGAAGCTTGGATTAAGAAAGTGTTTTTTCATATATTTATTTTTGAAGGATTGCTAAGCAATCATGAATCAACTGACAAAATTATATGTTATTTTCTGTCTTTACAATATTACTTTGTTATTACTTTGTAAATTACTGTCTTTGGCCTGAATATTTTTTGGTAAGGTTTCTGAGCTCTTCCTATGTCTTCTGTCTTCTTCCTTCTGCTGTTTTTCAGTTTCTTTTAGATTCAAGTTTTTACTGCTGTTTGGAACCTGATTTGGCAACATCCACTAAAGAATGATTACATATCCTACTCAAATTCCTGAGAACAATGATGGTCACATTATAGTCTTGGTGCCATTTCAGGAATAGACTCAATCATTTTACAACCATTTTATTATAGGAGTGTCTGGAATTTTTGATCAACACATCATAAGGTTGGACTTGTGTTTTTGCTCTGATATTATCTGTCATTGATATCATAATGATTAGGGTAATATATTAATTAAACAGAATATATCATTATCATAACCAGTATCAAATAAGTTGCTGATGTATTTATTCATAAATATGTCTTTGTTAGAAGTGTTCCTTGTAATCCTTTGTAATCCACAGAACTTCTTTGGTTAGTTTCAGAACTGTTTGTCTGGACAGGGATTGCTGTAATGAATTTCCGGTGTATAGTTATTCTACAGTAAAATGACTATGAATCGTCGAGTGTCATCATATGAAACCTTTGCATGTGATCATACTTCCTCCACACATGTAGGTCATCTCTTTTTTCTTGGAAAAAGCCCTTTTCCTTCCTCAGGGCAGTTTTCTCAGCTTTACCTATCACAGCGGGGGAATTACATAGCCAGAGCTATTCAAATGGGTAGTTTATAAATATAGGTTGGAGTACTAACTCATAAATGCGGAAATAACTCATGACCCTTGAGTCAGACAGTTCTGCATTTCATTGCTGCACTTTCACTTTCCAACTTACAGTAGATGCAATTTTGGATTTATTACGTTTTTCGCATTTATATCAAGAATGTATTCACCGGACAGAAGACGTTTCGTTGTGATAGGGTCACAATGAAAATTAAAAAAAATATTGCCCTCTGTATATCTTTGCAAGCAAGGAAAACTGAAGCATTTTGAATTTTGCACTGTTGACATAATCATCTCTGATGTGTCTCACTTCCTGTGGTCTGGCAACGCTGGGTGCATTCATGTAGTCAGAGACCGTTTTGTGCATGGTGACACAGTGCTGTATAGCCAAGGTATATAAATGCACTGAATATTTGTTATGCATAATAAAGGACACAGAATAAATAATAAAGGACAATATGTTATAATAAAGGAAAAATTTAAAATCCCAAAATGTTTTCACATTTATTTTGAATATAAATCAAATGTACTTTCTTTAAATATAGCTTCTTGCCGTTTGCACGTCTGTTTCTACACTACTTCAGATTTTATGCCTTTCACTTTACCTTGTGAAATCATAAAAATACAGAGGTTCTTTTGTTGCGGTATTTAAGAACAACACATTTTATTTTTCATCTCTGACTGCTACGTGTAACATTTTTGAAGTCTCATCACCTGGAAAAGTTCATGAACTGATGTAGAAGTGTTTAATTCTTGGATGCCTCAACGGTTCCTTAATTAAAACCTGAGCAATTTTAGAAAACAAGTTCATACAGCCTAAATAATTTGTCTGAAAGACACATTTGCGTGACATGGTTGGTCTGATAAGGTTTGTCTTAAGGCAGTTCTGGATTTGATAGAAATGTTATTCAGTTCAGTCAGTCAGGGAAAGCTGATCTATCATGAAATCGGAGTTGTTTGAAGACCACAGGCATTCTGCTACAGGTCATAGTAAATTTAAGGGACTCGCGCTCAATTGTTCCCATGCCTAACAACACTCGAAAACTGCAAACTGGCCTAACAAGCAAATTGGTGTAACACTAACACAGCAGAAACTTTGGGCAGCCTTACTGTGAAAAATCAGCCCCTGAGTCATCCTGGGGGGCAAGTCATTTACAGGATTCACTGAAGCGGAAATATTGTATCTCAGTCTCAAAACCACATTAAGGGGGAGGAAACTTTGCAAAGATGTACTTTATTAGATGTAGCAGTAAAGGAGCTCTAAAAGTATCTTATCCAGGGTCTGGTACGAAAGATGTGGCTCTCACCTCCCACATGAATCACCCCCATAGATCCAGAGATGATTTTTTCACTTCATCCTTATTATGTTTTTGCTATTCACATTTGCTTTCCTGTCCTCATTTCTGCATTGTGCTACACAGATAAGTCACCGGGAGCTTGAGCAAATGCAGCAGTGCAATACATTCACTGGGTTCCCTCTGTGGCCAAATGATGGCAAATATTTGTCTCACAAAGATGTTGTCTCCTGGAAGGGCAGGGTGCCCATCAGAGAAGGTTGACTTTAGCCACGACCTGTTTGCATCCAGTGCGGGAGAACTGACGTCCCCCAGAGGAGTGGTAAGAGAGCTCTGCTGCTAGTCGCTCAATATGGGAGCGGTCGGGATAGAAGCCCTCACGAGTCATCTCATCCAGGAAACAGTCCATCACATGTCGCTTTTCCAGCAAGGAAAGAGGCACCACCTCTGCTTCCTTCCATAGTGGGTGATAGCTCTCCAGTGTGTGGCGCAGCAGGGGCCCCAGCTCTCGGCCTAACCTCCCAGAACCTTGGGAGCTGGCTGCCGCTTCACTGGAGTTCTGGAGCACATACCGTGTAATCTCAGCTTCCCCAAGACTGCTCATGAGAACATAGATGGCGTTCAGGAACTCATTATTCTGGTTTGACTGAAGAAGTTGTTGAATGGTGTCCAGCAGTGGACGATGCATGAACTCCATCTCGTCAAAGATGAAAACAGGGATCTTCTCTTCCGTCTCTGCCTGACTCACCACTTTGGAGACTTGAGAAGTCAGGTTGTTTGCACAGTGCTGGGCTTCCTCTTCCAGAGGGCAGTGGTGCAGTGCAAAGTACTGTATCACCAGCTGTTTTCCAACTACAGAGCGGAAGTGACGGGCCAGGATTCGTCCAATATGGCTTTTTCCAACCCCACTTGGACCATGTAGGGCTAGTGCTAGGGGGCTGCTGTGTACATATGTGGACAGGTATTCCTTGAGGTGTTGTAAGAGCTGCTCGGTGGCTTCTCTCTGACCGAAGACCTCTTGCTTCAATGTCTTTTCCAGCCCCTCTAGATCATACATCAGCACGTGGTCATCTAGATTCTCAATGGCATTGTACACTTGGAGGAAGACAATTACACTAAAAAGAACCAAAAATGGCTTAGCTCGGCTGCGATCCTTATGGGGGACGCACTTTCGGCTGTAGGGAAAGAGCACGTGTGGCTTCCTCCTCCTCTTTTTTCTCTTTTGGTACAATTCTGTGTTGTTGGATGCTACATTATCAAAAGTAAAAACTTCGGGGCTTGTGGATCGCAGGGTTGGTCGGGTAGAGGCACTGAGGCAGGCATTCATCTCTGCACGACGCTTCTTCATGGCCTGGTACTTGTGGCGGATACGTATCATAGCCCTCAGCTGAGAGGAGAACGGGGAGATTCTAGAGGCACGGGGTTCACTAGCTCCATCTTCCTCCAACTGACTGTCTCCTGGGCTTTCAGAAGTGTCTTTATCTTCCATCTATTGCATAGGAGAGAGCAGGGTGATTATGACCAGAGAGGGCTGTGAAATTCTGCTGAAGATTTGCACAGGTCTCAAACCTGAACACTAAAACAAAAAACATGTAGTTTAATGGACCACTGTAGACAGCAAATTCTGAAAATGGTGCAGACCTTCAACCTGAAAATGTGCCAAATGTAATTCAAAGAGGGTCCAAGTATAGTATACTTCAAAAGGACATTGCTTAGTCTACACTGCTCCAGTAAAATTGATAATGTCGCTGAGAATCTGGAAATTGTAAAACTTGTGTTACTTTGGATAATAAATAAACTAATAAAATTTGATTATCTAGAATAGATTCTCACTACACACTGAGATGGGCAGCATTCTTTAGCAAAGAACTCTAAAAGGACCCCAGATTACAGCTACTCTGAGTACTTGATTTTAAGAAGGCTTACAAGTTGAGTATTTTAAGATGAAATAACTTAAATAACTGATTTAATGGAGTTTCAGCTAAAATCCTTCCTTCCTTAAGGTTACAAAGCAGACTGAGTAACCTGACTACTTGATTGCAATGTGTTTTCACACAAAATTGAGAAGTGGTCTTCCTAGTAGAGGATCATAGCGCAAGCCTATTTGGTAGAACTGGATGAAAGGAAGCTATTAGTAAAAGTGAATTGTTTTAAGGCCCAAGTGCAATCTGCAACAAAATGCCAAAGCGGTCCAGTTAAACTGATCAAAGCTGTCACGGTCAGATGCAAAACCTTGATTTTAAGGAAACAGTTATGACTGGCACAAACCCAAACCACCATCAAACATGGAGGCAGATGCATCAAACTAGGGGTGATGAACCATAGAAAAAACAGATGGCGTAAAGTACAGGCACCCTTCAGCAGTACTATGGTTACAAGGCAAAAGTTATTCTTAAGGAAGTGAATGAGAACGTGAGAAAATGAACATCCTTGAGCTGCCTAGCCAAAGTGCTGACTTGAGACCTAGTGAAATGGCCTCAAAATTGCTGCCCATAAACAACACTACAGCAGCTTGAGAAAACAAGAAACTGTGAAGCATAACAAGCAAAAGCTAATAAACTACAATGCAAAGATAAGACTTCAGTACAACAGTGGTGGCTCCCAAATACAAATGTAATGAGTGTGAATCCCTACACAATGAACATATTGTATTTTTGCTGACTTACTGCAGCCATTCTTATCATAAGTGTATTCTTTAGGGATTTAGGTTGTTTCTGAATTTTGGGCTTGAAAAAAAATATAAACACACCGATTTTATCATTATACATTTTAATTTTGGATACCATTGCACATAAATATCAGCTGAATTGAGGATGTGAAACTACCTCTGCTTCATACATACAAGTTATCGACTGAAAACAGCTACTGCAAATAAAGTGGGCCCTTATTTACGAGCATTTACTTACCAAATTTTTTGTCGTTACAAACTTTGAGAAATATTTAGCATTTACACAAACAGAGCACACTGCAGATACCAATTCAGATGTTACACCAGACATCAGCCTTATGCAATTTGCTGATAGATAATCATGATGGATAGTAAGCAGTGCCTTCAATTTTTCAAAATTCTTCACTGGGCAGGGTTCTTTATTGTGTTTTATTATTTGCAATATGTTGTAAATACCAGTGTCAGGGAGACTCACAACACACAGACATGTGCACGAGGTGTCTCAGTTCACTAGAAGATGGACTGTCTATAAATCTATTTTCTGCAAGCTCATAATTTTGAGAGAGAGAGAGAGAAACAACTCTTCTGCTGGCTGAAAATCCCCGCTATCGCCTTCCAGGCCACAGAGTTTTCATGCTGCTGACATTTACATTTAAATGTATTCATTTATTAGATTCTTTCTCCAAAACAACACAGAATCGAGTATCACTTAGTCTAATACCACAGTTTTTGCCGATGAACATTACATCTGTGTTACATTTGACTGAGAAACTTTTCTGGTAACAAACCAGCTCTTGGTCCCGGTTAACTTCTTGGTTAAGTGAACTGCTGTTGAATTGTAATATTTCACAATTTTTTTCTTGCAGAAAGTGTTTTCGTCTTGTGCGCTTACGTACGTGAAATTCCCTGTAAGCACGACAAATATTTTCTATTAGAGCAGTGAACTTTTCTCAGCACCAGTGCACACAACTGCAGCTTGAAGTCAGTTAACAATGGCCTAAATTCCTGTGCGGTCATAAATCACTATACAGTAAATATATCACTTTTTTCCCCACCGTGACCCCAAAATGATGCTCGGAATAATCCCACAAGATGAATGCCACTAAATGAAAATGTTGAATTGAACAAATTGTCTGTTACAACATTAATAAAACTATTCAAATTAGTCTCTGTTTAACTGTTTGCATCATCAGCTTTTTCAAACTTTGTTTCTCTTTTAGTTGTTTGACTATTCTTCCCAAGAGAGCAACAAAAGGGGGCTTTCCAAGAACATGAGCCAGCACCAACAACATTCAAGCCAAACTCATCAAACACCTTCCTGCCTGTCATCCCTTGACCTGTTTCCTAAGCAAAATACGAATGGCCTGTCTCTCCTTTACATGGTGGCACTTTGCATAGCAGTGTTTGCACGTAAGCCGCTTTGCATTTAGTATAAATGCAAAAAACCTAGATGTTTCTGCAGTATGGAATAAAAAGCCACTTCACTCCCACCTGCATTCGTGTCACCTGGCATGTTATGGCTTGTGTACATTAAGAATGGTAGAATTTCAATGTCATCTCAGCTGAATGTAAGAGCTGACATTAGAAGATTAAATACCCTCCTTGCTCCTGTTTTCCCTGCTTAACCAGCACATGTATGCAAACCTCAGCTGAAACACGTCGGTCAGTACACAGAAGAGAGAACCTTTGCATGCAAACTCATATTTACAGCTCAAAGATGGGGGGTTGAGGTGGGGAAGGGAGATGGCGATAATGACACAACAGATGACTGGCAACGGGGGAAGCGTAATGTAGGCTGCAATGACTGGAACTGAAAGGGTAGAGAAATTACATCTATTTGTTTAACATATGCTTTTGTACAAAGCAACACACAACTCATGGCAAACAAGAGTGCATTCTACCAACAGAGATACAGATGCTCACGAAACGCTTGGAGAAGTCAGGCCAATGCTGCTGTTTTTGCTGGTGCATACAGAAGTGAAAGGAAGTATAAATTTACGTAGCAGATATGAGATCACAAAACAAGTGGGTGAAAAGATGTGCTTTTTAGAACCTCTTTGAAAGTTAAGAGGGATTCAGCAGTTCTGAATAAAAAAAGAAGCTCATTCCATCACACTGGAGGGGAAAAGAGCCCATGAGCTTTTAATTTTGGACCCACCTTGCATACTTGCTAAGCATATGAGGATGTGACACTGGACTCACAGACCACCTTCGCCATGTATGCGTTCCTCCTTTCACCCCTTCAGACTTGTATCTTCTTCCTTGTGTTCATGTCTGTGTGTGTATTTGAGCTGTCACAGATACATGCAGCTGTCAATGTGAACATTTTTCTTCCAAGTCCAGGAAAGGGAATGGTTTTGAAAGCTGATTAGAAAATTTGGAAGGGTCACTGGGGAAGTTCTCAGAATAATTTGAGAAGGATTTAAAAAAAAAAATTAAATAAAAAAACCGCCAAGCTGTATGAAGAAGCCCAGATACCAGCTCATTTCACACTGAACCAAGTATTACACAAGTCTTGCAGGTTATCTCTGTGCAGCATGCTTCAGAAAAATGACGGTAGGGTCAGGGTATCCTAACATTTATGTCTTTCCATTTCTTAGTAAAAGTGCGGAGAATAGCAGGGCCATTTGGAGCAGGCCTCACCTCACCCAGGTCAATTTTTATTAGTTTTGAATATTGCATGCCGTTGTTTAGGTACATTAAAACACACAGACTAGTTCAGCCAGAGTGCCTAAATGTAAAGCTGAATAATATACTGTCATGCAGTCTACAAATAAGAAACACATGTCTTTCATTAAAATATTTTTCTGCCTCGCTCCCATACAAAGAGGGCCAAACAATGTGAAGGGCTGTGCCTCATCTGAGCTTTAGTGCACAGGGTGTTAAGCGGATGCTATGCTCCTTGTGAGCCATTTTTAGAAGAACTTTAATGGACCTTTCAACTACTTTAGGTTTGTGTACACATACATTCCATTACCTTGCCTTGTCATCTTTAGGATCATTGCCACTTTGTTGGTTATTTGTTGTCTAGTGTTGATATTATTTGTATGTCCTTTTCATATGTTATTATTTATTTCATCAGTTTGACTTTGTGCATGCAAGTTCCTTTGCAGGGGTCAATAGAGTGGAGCTCTAGCCTGTCCTGTCCTTACTGACTAACCCAGGAAGCAGGTGCATCCAACTGTCCCCTTGCAACCCAAAGGCTCTTGGTTTGAATCCCACTACTGTGGTGCAGCCCTGGATTCGTGCTGTAACAATACTGCAATGAGCAAAGGGCACAAAGTTGAAAGACTACTCTTAAATGTATGGTTGAGTGAGAAATAAACTAGTAAGGAGCTGCAAAAAGCGCCAGTTTCCTGCTTTGCACGGCTCCAGCACGTAGAGCACCGCAGGCCTCGCTTTCCGAAAAGGCGGCTGCTCGTCGACGGGTGCGCGCGGGCCGGGAGCTCGCGGATGCGCGCGCGACAGAGCGCTGCACGGACTTGCAGAGAAAGAGGGAGGGAGGGATGGAGAAGCAGAAAGCGCGAGTGAACTCCTTACCTTCTGGCTGGTAAGAAACGTGCGTTTCCACACGTCACCCCGTTAAACTTGCGCGGCGGATTGAGGCGGAGGAGCGAGGGGGCCGCGGAGGTGCTCAGCCCTGACAACCGGTCACAACAGCCGCCTGGTCGGGTAACTACGCAGCGTCGCCGAGTCGCACGCCCACCCCTGCAGCAGCCCGCCCGCGACTCCTCCTTCTCCTCCACTTCGCCGTCTCTCTGTCGGCTCTGTTCACATCCCTCTTCACACAAAACTGCGCTTATTTATTTATTTATTAAAATCTGCAAACGCAGGAATCTGGGCGCGTTCGCACACAAATTAATCCTCGCTTTCTGGTTCTCCGAAACCCAAAAGTAGCTACGTGTTGCTCGTGCTGCCCTGAAGTCTGACGCGAGAGCTTTCGGTTCCACTGCTGCTACAACCGAAGTTGTCTTTTGCCTACAAAAATGGACATGACTGTGCACTTTACTGCATTACGTTATTACGTGCACATTGTTAACGTTTCTGTAGGGCAGTGCTTTCGTTACTAAACTTTGCTTAGCTTTGTCAAAGACAGCTTACAATGACGGATGCTGCAAGGTATTCATACTTTGTCAGTTCTGTCGCCATCATTGGAAGTTGTCCAGCCGGCCTGGGATTGAAACCCAGGACCTTCAGGCACCACAAATGTTGATTCTCGGACAAAAAGAGGAAGGAAGAGGGTGTGTATTTGGGGGGGAGGGGTTGATCTGGCTCCTCATAGGGGGTTCTGGTCTGTTGCTTTTATAAAGTGTTTATCATGTGTTAAGGGTTGCGTGTGTGGCGTTCCTTTTTAAAGTTCCTGATTCGTTTTTGGCTTCAAGAGCGCAAATAAAACTCATTCGGGACTGAAGTGTCACTGGAACACCTAACTCTATTAAAAGAAAATCAAATATATATAATTCCAGGACTAGCATTACACACAAAGCTGCTACAAAAGTACATCCCACTCACTCCAATGCCCTCACACTTCTTTCCCACACTCACCCTTCACCGGCACATTACTCGTTCACAATCCCTCTGTATTCAACCTTAAATAAAATGGACCCACTTCACACCCAAAAAAATATTAAATTTAAATTCATATGGTTCAGAGTATAATGTTTTTTTTTCAGCTTAAGCTAAAGTTATGACTGGTGTGGCTTTGCATTTTTAAATTTGAGACCCAATGCCAGGGCCACTGTGACTCTCACAGTATTCAAGCAGAGCTCTGTTTGACTCCACTAACCAGTATTGCTTTTGTTTTTGCTCACCAGATAATCTCTTACCAACCCCTCACCCCACCCTTGGCAACCTCAAGAGGCTCAGGTGTGGCTTCCTGAAGGTCCTAAGAAACAGTAAGTGGTTTCTTGCCTTCTGTGAGTTTCCTTAGGAGTACAGAAAAATGAAATAGTACCCAACCTGTCCTATGTGTGAGTTTGTTAAAATTTTATTTGAAAATGTTTTGTATTTTTCAGATTTTTTTTTTGCACAGGTAGTGCATTAAATTTGAAGATTCTATATAGTTTCCGTACACTGTATTTCCTAAAGTTGAGAATTAAATTTCTGTTACACCACTGAAAGCTCTTTATTACAACCGAGGCTGTTAGTCCAGTGAATCTATAATGTCTCTCAAGTTTTTTGTGCCACTTTGATGTGATATAGTATCATGGATTGCAAAACAAATACTTGGTAAATTAGATATCTAAAAAAAATTGCTTAATTTAGACACATGGTAACTCACATCCTACCAAATGTCAAATGTAGTAGGAAATGAATGGTTACTACAAAATGGTTTTTTGGACCATTTGTACCAGGAGTTTAAGATTGTTTTGATGTCTTAGATGACCCCCCCCCCCACACACACACACACACACACACACACACACACACAGATACAACTTCTTTAAATGCTGCAGGAAACATATCACCAAGCACTTTGCCTGGAAGGCCATGCCCACATCCTGCCCTTGGCCAGCCACACACAAGTATAAAAATATAAGAGTTTTCACTAAAGCAGGCCACTCTGTTACTTCCTCACATTTTCTTCAGTACTTTCTAGAAATTTCAATTTTTTTCTCCTCCCTTTTGTTGTGTTTTCATTCTCTTTGAAAATTAGCATTATTTTTGTGTTACACATATATCCTAGTATTCAACTTCCCAAAATAATGATCGGTATATTAATACCCACATCTAACAAAAAAAGTCCAAACATATTGAGTACTGTCCAAATATAGCTGAAGCACATCAGAGAAATATTAAAAATTGGTATGGGTATGAGTGAGAATCCAGCCACAAGGGGATGCACAAACTAGTGTATTTCTTCGTGCCGGTCCCAAGCCCGGATAAATGGAGAGGGTTCCGTCAGGAAGGGCATCTGTCATAAAAATTTGCCAAACCTAATATGTGGGGAAAAATACAAATTTCCATACCGGATTGTTTGAGCCCCGGGTTAACAACGTAGTACCAGTACTGCTAGCCGACAGGGTGCTGGCGCCAATTGGGCTACTGTTTGGCCGAAGAAAGAGAAGAGGCCGAAGGAAAAGAGGAGGAAGGCATGTCCGGAGGAAGGAGTAGAGGGGGAAGGTTAAGAGAGTGGACGTGAGGGTAGGAACTTTGGATGTTGGTAGTATGACTGGTAAAGGGAGAGAGCTTGCTGATATGATGGAGAGAAGGAAGGTTGATATATTGTGTGTGCAAGAGACCAAATGGAAGGGGAATAAGGCTAGGTGCATCGGAGGGGGGTTTAAACTGTTTTATCATGGTGTGGATGGGAGGAGAAATGGGGTAGGAGTTATCCTGAAGGAACAGTATGCTAAGCGTGTTTTGGAGGTGAAGAGAGTGTCTGACAGAGTGATGGTTATGAAACTGGAAATTGATGGTGTGATGATGAATGTTGTCAGTGCATATGCCCCGCAAGTTGGGTGTGAGATGGATGAGAAAGAAGAATTCTGGAGTGATATGGATGAAGTGGTGAAGAGTGTACCCGAGGGAGAGAGAGTGGTGATTGGAGCAGATTTCAATGGGTATGTTGATGAAGGGAACAGAGGAGGTGATGGGTAGATATGGTGTCAAGGAGAGGAACACAGATGGTTGTGGATTTTGCAAAAAGGATGGACATGGCTGTGGTAAACACGTATTTTAAGAAGAGGGAGGAACACAGGATGACGTACAAGAGTGGAGGAAGATGCACACAGGTGGATTATATCTTATGCAGGAGTGCCAGGCTGAAGGAGATTGTAGACTGCAAAAGTGGTGGCAGGGGAAAGTGTAGTTAGGCAGCATAGGATGGTGCTTTGTAGGATGACATTGGAGATCAAAAAGAGAAGGAGAGTGAGGGCAGAACCAAGGATCAAATGGTGGAAGTTGAAAAAGGAAAACTGCAAGGTGGAGTTCAGGGAGGAATTAAGACAGGCATTGGGTGGCAGTGAAAAGTTACCAGTGTGCTGGGCATCCACAGCAGAAGCGGTAAGGGAGACAGCTAGAAAGGTGTTTGGTGTGACATCTGGACAGAGGAAGGAGGACAAGGAAACCTGGTGGTGGAATGAGGAAGTACAGGAGAGTATACAGAGGAAGAGGCTGGCAAAGAAGAAGGGATAGACAGAGAGATGAAGAATGTAGACAGGAGTACAAGGAGATAAGGCGGAGGGCGAAGAGGGAGGTGGCAAAGGCTAAAGAAAAGGCGTATGGTGAATTGTATGAGAGGGTGGACACTAAGGAGGGAGAAAAGGACCTGTATCGATTGGCTAGGCAGAGGGACCGAGCTGGGAAAGATGTGCAGCAGGCTAGGGTGATAAAGGATAGCGATGGAAACGTACTCACAAGCGAGGAGAGTGTGTTGTGCAGATGGAAAGAGTACGTTGAGAGGCTGATGAATGAAGAGAATGAGAGAGAGAAGGTTGGATGATGTAGGGATTATGAATAAGGGAGTGCAATGGATTAGCAAGGAGGAAGATAGGACAGCTATGAAGAGGATGAAGAATGGAAAGGCTGTTAGCCCAGATGACATATCTGTGGAAGCATGGAAGTGTTTAGGAGAGATGGCAGTGGAGTTTTTAACCAGATTGTTTAATGTAATCTTAGAAAGTGAGACGATGCCTGAGGAGTGGAGAAGAAGTGTACTGGTACCAATTTTTAAGAATAAGGGTGATGTGCAGAGCTGTAGTAACTACAGAGGGATAAAACTGATCAGCCACAGCATGAAGTTATGGGAAAGAGTAGTGGAAGCTAGGTTAAGAAGGGAGGTGACGATTAGTGAGCAGCAGTATGGCTTCATGCCGAGAAGGAGTACTACAGATGCGATGTTTGCTCTGAGGGTGTTGATGTAGAAGTACCGAGAAGGTAAGAAGGAGTTGCATTGTGTCTTCATGGACTTACAGAAAGCATATGACAGGGTACCTAGAGAGGAGTTGTGATATTGTATGAGGAAGTCGGGTGTGCCAGAAAAGTACGTAAGAATAGTACAGGATATGTACAAAGACAGTGTGACAGTGGTGAGGTCTGCGGTAGGAGTGACGGATGCTTTCAAAGTAGGGGTAGGATTACATCAAGGATCAGCTTTGAGTCCTTTCTTATTTGCAATGGTGATGGACAGGTTGACAGATGAGATCAGAAAGGAGTCACCGTGGACTATGATGTTTGCGGATGACATTGTGATCTGTAGTGAGAGTAGGGAGCAGGTTGAGGAGACCCTGGAGAGGTGGAGATATGCTCTAGAGAGAAGAGGAATGAAAGTCAGTAGGACTAAGACAGAATACATGTGTATAAATGAGAGAGAGGACAGAGGAGTGGTGAGGATGCAGGGAGTAGAGTTGGCGAAGGTGGATAAATTTAAATACTTGGGATCAACAGTTCAGAGTAATGGGGAGTGTGGAAGAGAGGTGAAGAAGAGAGTGCAGGCAGGGTGGAGTGGGTGGAGAGGAGTGTCAGGAGTGATTTGTGACAGAAGGGTACCAGCAAGAGTGAAAGGGAAGGTCTACAAGATGGTAGTGAGACCAGCTATGCTTTATGGGTTGGAGACGGTGCCACTGAGTAAAAGACAGGAGGCAGAGCTAGAGGTGGCAGAGTTAAAGATGTTAAGTTTTGCATTGGGTGTGACAAGGATGGACAGGATTAGGAATGAGTATATTAGAGGGTCAGCACAGGTTAGACGGTTTGGAGACAAAGTCAGAGAGGCAAGATTGCGTTGGTTTGGACATGTGCGGAGGAGAGATACTGGATATATCGGGAGAAGGATGCTAGGGATGGAGCTGCCAGGCAAGAGGAAGAGAGGAAGGCCTAAGAGGAGTTTTATGGATGTGGTGAAGGAGGACATGCAGGTGGTGGGTGTGACGGAGAAAGATGCAGAGGACAGGAAGAAGTGGAAACAGTTGATCTGCTGTGGCGACCCCTAACGGGAGCAGCCGAAAGAAGAAGAGGTATGGGTATGAGTGAGACAACAGGTGACAGTACTGCACTCAGCATCTGTGTTCTCAGGCTTTGCCTTGTGTAGCCCATTTTCAAATGCAGTTTGTGCTTGTTATTTCATTTACTTCTGTTCAGTCAGTAACTACCCAGTCAGCAAATTTGGCTACTAAATGTTCGTTGCTACCACTACTTATAATTAGAAACAAAACATAGTTTTACAAATCCATATTAATTGTCTCATTAACTATTTGGTTATTAGGTAATTGGTTTTTAATGTGTACCACACGGAAAGGGGTATTTTAGAATGTTGGGGATATTTTGGCAAAATTCATTGAGGTTTCTCAAAATCCAGAATGAATAATTGTCATGAGAAATAATGGACATAGCTTTCCAGTACTCAAGTGTGCTCTTTCCAGTACTCAAGTATTTGAACCATTTCTAGGAACTAGTTACACTCGGATACCGGGTAGTAGATGTTTCGATATTTGACTCACTGGGTTGGGTTATTAGCTGTGTACAGTCATACACGAAGAGATGTTTATTTGTGTTATAAGAATCCCAGTTATGAGGAGCTTTGTTTAATACCTGGACTTTCATGTATGAGACCTTTTTTTTTTACATTTGCAAGGAATTTTGATAGTGATTGTGTCTTTGTTGAATTAATGCATAAAGACTGAGTACAGGCCTTTATGGATGCTGTTGTTTTTGGAATCACAGTGTGTATGAAGTAGTTTGGTGTTAGAAGGGTTTTATTTTGCATTTTTATTTTTAGCTAGTTGAGGCTGTAGTGACTAAACTGTGGTAGTCATGCAGTAAGCGCCAGCTGTGTACCAGGCAGGCTGCCTTATGGACTATTATTCCTACTGGAGGGATGAACATCCTCCATTAATCTTAAGCGTGTTTACATTCTTGCTTTAATGTCCATTATGGCAAACATTGCTCATTACTACCCCACAGTATGAATGTTTGGTTGGAAATGTTTGTGAAATGTACGGTACTTCAAAGCAATGAAAAAAACTAAAGAAGTGCAGGTAGACAAATGTACAATATTACAGAGGAATTAATGAAGAGAAACTACCTTGCTATGTTGTGTTATGACAACTACTTTTAACCATTGAACTAACCATCTCCATTTTAAAGGGATTTAGTCATTTTAGCGTAAATAGCTGTTAAAGTTGGAGCTTAGGGGCACATAAAAATTTGTGCTATTGAACCTAATAGTAATTATGGCTTTGATTTATGAGAATGCACATTACAAAGGTTTTGCAGGAACACATTAAGCTTTGTAAAGCAAGAGAAGGCTGTAAAGTATTCTTAATATTTGGTTGCCAAACATCAATGTGACTTATGTTGCCTTTCATGTTCTCCATTTGCAGTACACAGAGCCAAAAAAATCAATGAACTTCCCTGAATCATCTATTGGCAAAATACACCGATACCTTATTTTACAAACATCTGAATTATGGTCTTTATAGGACACATTTCATAGTTGCTTTGCTTTTAGTTGCAAGTCTAAAATATCTGTTGCAGATCAGTTTTGTGTTGGTTGACCTTTGTCCAACCACATTATGATCAAAACTGCTCCTTGTAATGAAAATGAAATTGAGTCACATGACATTAAACACTCCCTAAATTTTTTGCATGTTTCTTTAATGCTGGTATGTGCTAATGGACTAAAGCCAAAACACTGTGTCTTTAATAATCTTTTTATCATGTTGTAATACTGTTCCACCTATGAGTGCTGTCCAAAGTATACTTTATTTAAGTATTTTCAAAGGATCCAGTACATGTTGTAGTAATATTTCATCCATAGTTGTGGTTGGTACATATTATTTTTGTCATTTCATACTTTATTTCTGTTGCAGAGCAAGCATAATTTTATTTTGTGCTTGTTGCTATTAGATGGTAAAAAATGTTACAGTAACTACAGTCATCTGCAAATAAATAGAGGTGTTTTGCATCATATCTGTCTTCCATTTGTTCATAAGAGTTTTCATTTTTGAAATTCTGTTATGAGCCAGAAAAGTTTCTTTCCTGTTTTTCTATGCTTTTTCAAAATGTTTTCTACATGGGAAATAATGCATTTCGACATTGTTTACTGTTACAAGCAGTTTTCAGCTGTCTTCTGTGAATATGAAATAAACATTTATTGTTTATTCTCGAAAAAAATTCTTTTTCGTCATCTAACAAATCCACAATATTGTTTAGTGGAACTAGGCCTCGTGCTGCAGTTTTCTTTTACGTCAAGGAACATTCAAGATCGTGATTTCATTATTAATGTGGTTTATTAGTCTGTTTATGGAGGCACTGTTCTGCCTAAAGTACAGCACATGAGAAGATTTGTTGAACAATCCCTGAAAGTTGGAAGAGTAATAATCATACCATACAGTAGGTGGAATAAACCAAAAAGGTCATCACAAACAGTGATGGTTTGCTGGTATTTATTTACTGGTGAGATAGGATGAGGTAGAACAGAGGTGACCAAGCAGCTAATTTACATCTGTGACCACTGAGCAGGATAAAAACAAGTTACACAACATTATCAACATTAACGCATCAGAAACGGAATGGCGAGGCAATAAACAGTGAATTTTGGAAAAAATGAGCATCCTTAGAATGAGCCGTTTGTTTCTCATGGCAAAATCAACAGCCCTTACTCCTCATTAGCCTGAGATGTGAAATAAAAAGCCAACAAGATGTTTTACTCCTGGCCAGAACAGGTTTCTAAGCCAGCTGCAAGTTAACTCCTGCATGTGCATAAATAATCGTGTCATCTGTATACATTTGATTTCAGGACAAGCAAATGGAGGAACATACATATACAAAAACGTGATCTTGAAATAGCACCCTGGGGATCGCCAGAATTGCAGTCAGCAGTAAAATTAACATTTTTGGTTCTATTATTCTGTTTTCTGGCAACTTTTAGAGAAGTTAGTTCCGTTTTGCAGATTTAGAAAGCTAAATCAATCTTAGCTGTGAAGTGCTTGTCTAACAAACAAGAAAATGTTTCTCTCTGCTAAACGGTATGGCATGAAGTTACAGTACATATGAATAAGTTAATTATTTTAATTATTTTGCTAATTAATATTCATGAAGCTAGTTCTCTGTAGCTGTGGAAGTAACTGGTGAAAAATTGGGCAGGTGCAGCCACCCTCCTTTATGCCACAAATATTTTAGCTTTTTTATAATACATGTATGGGGTTTATTTAATTTCAAAACCTTTGTGCTAAAACAACTATATAAATAACTACAAGTCATCATTTGGTTCATCAGTTAACTAAGTTTTACATAAGCTGTTAATCTTGATAAAACACTATATTAAAGTGAAAAAGAAAGTACACCCTCTTTCAATTCTAAAGTTTTACGTATCAGGACATAATAAAAAAACCATCTGGTCCTTAGCAGGTCTTAAAATTAGGTAAATACAACCTCAGATGAACAACAACACATGACATATTATACTGTGCCATTATTTATTTAACAGAAACTAAGCCAAAATGCAGAAGCAGTGCGTGAAAAATTAAGTACACCCTTATGCTTCCATAGGAATTAAGAGGGTAAGTAGCAGCCAGGTGCTGCGAATCAAATGCACTTGATCAATTGATCATCAGCAAATGTGACCACCTCTATAAAAGCAGAACTTTTGGGAGCTTGCTGGTCTGGAGTGTTCAGGTGTGTGTTAACACAATGCCAAGGAGGAAAGACATCAGTGATGCTTTTTAGAGATGTAATTGTTGCTGCCCATCAATCTGGGAAGGGTTATGAGACCATTTCCAAACAATTTGAAGTCCATCATTCTACAGTGAGGAAGATTATTCACAAGTGGGAAACGTTCAAGACCGTTGCAAATTTACACGAAGGTCAAACCGTGCAACGCTTAGAGAAACTGCGAAAAACCCAAGAGTTACATCTCAGACTCTACAGGCCTCAGTTAGCATGTTAAAGTTCATCACAGTACAATTAGAAAAAAGGCTGAATAAGTATGGCTTGTTTGGAAGGATTGCTGGGAAAAAGCCTTTTCTCTAAAAAGAACATGGCAGCATGGCTTAGATTTGCAAATTTACATCTGAAGAACATCTGAAGAAACCACAAGATTTCTGGGACAATGTCCTTTGGACAGATGAGATCAAAGTTTGGCTATAACACACAGCACCACATTTGGTGAAAACCAAACACAGCATATCAGCACAAACACCTCATACCAACTGTCAAGCATGGTAGTGGAGGGGTAGTGATTTGGGCTTGTTTTGCAACCACGGGACCTGGGTACCTTGCAGTCATTGAGTCTACCATAAACTCCTCTGTATACCAAAGTATTCTAGAGTCAAATGTGAGGCCACCTGTCTGACATCTGAAGCTTGGCCGAAATTGGGTCATTCAACAAGACGATGATCCCAAGCACACCAGCAAATCTACAACAGAATGGCTGAAGAAGAAAAGAATTAAGGTGTTGCAATGGCTCAGTCAAAGTCCAGACCTCAACCTGATTGAAATGCTGTGGCAGGTCCTTAAGAGAGCCCACAAACCTCAATGAACTGAAGCAATGTTGTAAAGAAGAGCAGCCCAAAATTCACACAATGATGTGAGAGACAGAAAATGATTACTTCAAATTATTGCTGCTAAAGGTGGTTCTACAAGCTATTGAATTATGGGGTGTCCATTTTGGCTTCATTTTTGTTAAATAAATAAGGACGTGGCGGAATCTGTTGTGTGTTGTTTTACACCTGAGGTTAGATTTAAATAATTTTAGAACCTGGTAAGGACCAGATGATTTTTTTTTTAAATTATGTCCTGATACGTAAAACCATAGAACTGAAAGAAGGTCTACTTTTTCACGTGACTATAGCTGTATTTTTCCATTCAAATAGCTTCGCTGCAATATTGCGCAACATGTTGGATGTAGTTTGAGCTTTGTTTCTGTGAGTAATGTTCTGTTGCCCATCTTGTGGGTGGCTGCTTGATGATGGAAGGATTGGAGAATTAAGGAAATACATTTAACATACTCTGGAGCACATTTGTCATTTCACTGAAATTAAAAAAAAAATATTCGAAAGTGAATGATTTTGAAATTTGTTTGCTTGAAATTTGATTCGTAGATTTAAAGCTGGAAGTGTTTGTAGCATTGAGGACCTGTTGGGTCCTTGCTGCCTGTAACTAAACTCCCAGTTTCTTTTTCCTGCTGTTATTTTGTCTAACACAAAATATGAAGAGAATAATAGAGAGGGGATTATATTTTTCTGTCTTTGTGTCAATGCAGCAAATGTCACATTGAGCTAAAGGTACAGTAGATTCATTAAACTGGAGCTGACTTCCATTTTTCCTTAGGGAAGATTGTTCTGTGTATTCCTAGAGGCCTTGCTGATACAGAAGGAAGCCCGTGGAGGCCCACAGTACTCAGAATTTATATTCCACGCATGCAGGTTAAGTTTCACACTTGTTGGATGAGAGTAGGTGTTTGCACATCTGTAGGTGTTGGGAAACCCTGTGTGAATTACTTGCATTTTTAAAATTGTTCTTTAAGAACTTCTCTGTTTCAAAGAAATCGCTGTCAAAGGTGTGTCATGTCTCATGTAACGGATAAGGTTAGACACAGAACTAGCAGGAAGCCATTGACACTAGAGACTGAGCTGAGTTTCAGGGTGGAGATAAATATGCCTTTAGCACAATGAACAATGAACATGGGACAGGATCTATTTCTCTAGAAGACGTGTTGCAGAGGCACTGGAAAAACTGGAGCACATTACATGGAAATCATTTTAGTCCTGGCTAGGTTGCTTGCAAGAAGCATTTTATATTCATTTTATATTTGTAATAAACACCACCAGATGTGTAGCCTGTCTCACATTCAACAACATAAGATTCTTAGATGCTTATATGAAGTAAATAAGTTTATTTGGTAATGATTGTTAAATAAACAGATTACAGGTGTCTGACACAACCAGACACACAACACAAACTAGAACTAATAGAATGCTATAAGGAAGCTGTGCTATGACTGTTGCCCTTAAAGTTAAGTTTCCAATGGCTGTTTGGAGTTGGGGAGGTGGTTGCCCAGGGAGTGAGGGTACAACACATGGATCCCAGTAAGTTCTCAGCACCAGTTCAAACATGCAACAAAGAGCTCACTGTTCATGCCTGTGAGATTACATCAGGGACAACTGGGTCTCCACGTCCTCAGCGAACTGTCAGACGCTGTTTCACACACCATGAACCCCGGCCTCCAGCTGGCCTTCCAGCAGAGAATCCCGGAACTGTTAAACCGGGAAACGTGCACAACTGCAGCTATGCCGTCACTTGCTGACTCAAGGAGTCTGGGACCCACTAGACTATGGAGAGCAGTAAATGTCAGTGGATACGTATTTCCCTATACAGTAACCAATTTTGCCTGTTTTTCTAATGAGCTGTGCAGACTTTATTCCACTGTACTTTCTTTCCTCTGGTGAAAGTCATATACACCAACCCTCCCCCAATGTCTGCTGAATTTCCCACTGTGGCGACAGCTGTCCCATACTGTACTACAGCATTCATCACCTCTAAAGTGTTTTCCATCATCTCTCTCACAGTCATATATGCCAACATTCCTTCAGTGTATCGTTTTCCATCATTTTTCCAGCAGCAGCCCAATATATAAGTATTTATGTTCATTCTGATGCTAAACCCTGCATCTATAGATCTATGTAATCGGTGACACTGCATATGCAAAACTCACAAAGTAGCAAAAGCCACAAAATATTCTTTCTTTACGATTGTTATATTAAATGCTCCTGATATTTATCATGGATATGGATACTGTTTCACCAGCATACCAATGTATACTTTCACCAGTTGTGCGTACATTACTCGAATAAGACTGTACTGTAGTGGGATATAAAATAAAATAATAATCTACAAATACAAAAATAATTTACATGTTAGCCACTGGTGATCAATGAACATGTAGGACAGCGTTTAGGTCATTATTTGAGCAAGATTACTACTAAGTTATCAACATGGAAACTATTGGGTCAGTCATTTACTTTTGACTCCACAAGGCTGACTATTTGTTAAAAGTAAATAAAAAAGTTTCGCTTTTAGGGAAGAAGAATTACGTGTAGCCATGACAACTGGACCAGATGTGGCTGTAGTGAGGGGGGCTGATACACGTAGGCCTTCTCTGTGTCCCACCTGGGTTCACCTGCCCTGAAGTCACGTGAAGATGTTCCAAAAGAGACCGATCTGATACTGTCCGTGTTCCTCCTGCGTTTGTGAGTTTTTCTCAGAGGTCCAAAGACTGACCGTTTAATTAATGTTGCTCAGAATCACGTGCAAGTTGAGCATGCGTTAGCTTTGTTCGTGTGTGGGAGTTTGGGTGACCTGGGCTGACATTCATTCCAGGGTGTGGCCTTACAATCCAGGGATTGGCTCCACTTTATCGAAACCTTTTATGCTAGTGAAAGTGAAGGAGAATGGAAAGTCACTGCTCCAGGAACCTTCAGCAGCTTTGTGTCTGACTTACAGGCTCATTGTGCACACATTGCTAAACTTTAGCAATCGTATTTGTCACCTTCTCGTGAATCAATCCCATCTTTTCAAGAGCTGTAGCCCCTCACTCAGAGGACATGTGTGAGCAGTGACATGGCTACACATGAATGTGCACGTGTATGCAGCCGGAGTCCCAGGGTGCGCCTTAGCAACGGGACAAAACAAACCGTGCGCCACATTTTGCTGCTCACATCACCGGATGCCCAAACCTTTACCAACAGCACAGCTACAGAGATACATTGGTGATATTTCAACAAGTCACCCGTGTGTTACCCCCGCCTCATTCCGCCCACGAGCAATATCTCAGTTACCAACACTCTGCGGGCAGGAGTGGGCCTGAGTCATAAAGGCATGTTTGTCAATGGTGGTTTGTCCTGCCACTGAATGAAACAGTTCTGCAAATATTTTGCACAAGGTGCCCCCCTTCTGTAGCCATGCTTAATGGGTCGCATCACAGAGGATGTGGACTGATGAAAAGCTCAGAGCGATAAATCTTTGCGTTGTACCGGGCCGAGCTGGCAGGTCTCATTAAAATAATCATTAAAAACCGACTGAAAAACAAAGCATTGTTGGCACTGAAGGTTTGAACTTTGTTAGACATTGTTAGAGCCTTGTTAAACAAATTTTGAGGCTTTACCCAGGCAGACCTACGTGACTTGCAGAGTATTCACTCACAAACTGGACAATGAAACAATCAAGTTAAGTGTCCTAAAGGGTACAACAGTAGGTCCCTGTTTAGCGATAGATCCAGCGAATGATCTAGATAGTTGTAAATGTAGTTCTTGTATCATTAACATCTGTTACCTACATCAGGCGTTCTAAGAACTTCAGAATGGAAGAATAAAAGTGAAGACAGATGGAAGTTCAAATTTATTATTCATGTCTCTTCTTTTTTCCCCCCTCTATGTTATGTCCATCATGAGGAATATCATAGTAATCTTTCCTATTCACATTCATGTAATCCTTTGAATTATGTCATACACTAACAATTACACACAAGTTAGGGTGAACTTGAATTTTATTCACTGTAAGGTCTGGTACATGTGAAGGCTTCTCTCACTGCGCTGTTGGTGTTGCTTGGTTCCAGTTATGGGTAGAATCTCAGAGTGGACATTTCAACTGGACCAAACAGCATCCTAATGTTTACGGAAGACTTAAGTAAAACAGGATAGTTTTCTCCACTACACAACTTCCCCTGAGGCATTGCATTTCCTGTTTTACAATCATCCCTCAGTGTTGCTTCAGGTCACAAAATAACTTTAAAATAAAAGTTGGAGGGAAAACCCACTATAATACTGCTTTTATTTGTCCTTTTTGCTGCATCACTGTGAGTTGCCCTTTGCTTTTTTGTAATTTTTTGAATCAAACCTGTTCAGACTTGTGCCAGAGCAAACCTCCTTTCAGATGGTTTGGCGCTCAGAATGTTTTAGCAGTTTTGTGAAATTAACTGCAAGGTTAGAACTGTATGTCTGATGTTTCAAAGACTGATGAAGTCTTGGGTTCCTCTAATACTGTCATGGTGAACTCGAAGCCGGATTTTATTTTTCGGTAAGTGAACTTATTCCCCTTTTGTCTGGTAACATCTGTGCTGTTCTTCCATCTTGGTGTTGTTGCTGCTTCAGGGCTAAAATGGTTTTCGAGTGCCATCTATTTGTAGGCCAGGGAACATCAGACAAATTTTACGGAACCTTGTTGGTGTGAGAGAAAGGAATGCGAAAATGTTCAGGCAAAAAAAAAAAAAAAGAAAAAAGTTTTAATTCCTCGATGACCAGTTGCCACGCAGTAATGAAGAAGTATTTTTAGAATATAATGCAAAAGCAGTTTGAGTATAATTTACAAAGGTGTCCACATTACAGAATTTGTTATTTTTGTGTGAGCTTACAAGATTTTTGTTTGTAAACACTGCAGGCATAAGTAGCTGTGTGCTGACGCAGCCAGCAGCACTGATTCAAGTTTGCTATAAATATTTGCACACATTCAATAAAGTCCAACACAAACATTTCCACTGGATACTGCATCCTATTCTGTCTTGCCCAAGCCAGTCCGGCTGATACATAAGGTATTTTTATGTCATGGAATATATTTCTCACTTTGTTTTCTTCTTCACTAAATCTTAATTTTTCATAAGGGGTTCCCATTGTTATGTAATCAATCAAATATCCAACTATACTGAAAAAAATATTTAATTATGGACAGAATATTGAAATTGTTTGAAAAGTTGGAAAGCATAGATATATTTCATAAATCCAGTTTCAGTTGTAGATATAAAATTATTCCCCAAAAGCATTATTCTTATTCTAATTTTTCTTCATTGCAGTGGCTATGCTATTAAAAGTTATTGCAGGCGTTCCTCACATAACAAACGTTCCTGGAGATCTGCTTGAAAACAAAATTTTTATAATATAACCTTTACATTTTTATTAATTTAAATAGGAAAAACAGATAACTTGGCCCACAAATGTCATAAAAAGGTCACACATACAAAACATACAAAATTCCAGACCTACCTCTGATTATGAAAAAAAATTAAATTCTAAACTATGTGGAGAATATCAGAACTATTCTGGGCACCTTTAAATCCAGGTTTAAGACACACAGGTTCAGAATAGTTGAACAACAAAACACATGGGTAAGTTCATTTTTAAAATCCCATTCTGCTCAGTGACCTTATGATTTTTGTTTTTTTGCTGTTTTAATCCTGTTTTCTATGTGGCACAATTGTGGAGCAGGTTGCCTACACCTTCTGGTCACTGGGTTCATATTCAGTTCAGTCTGTTTGGAGTTCACATGTTCTCACTGTGTTCATAAGGGTTTCCTGTGGTACTCTGGTTCCCTCCCACAGTCCAAAGGCATGTGTTTCATGTGAACTGGTGACTCAAAAGTGCCCTTAGTGTGTGTGTGTGTTTGTGTTTGTGTGTGTGTTTGTGTGTGTGTGTGTGTGTGTGTGAGAGAGAGAGAGAGAGAGAGAGAGAGAGTGTCTTTGTAACAGAGTGGTGTCCCATGTACCAGGAAATACCCCTCCCCACACCCTTCAGGCATTTAGGCTCGAGACATTAAATCAGAGTTGATAAAACATTGCTCAGATTTTTATGTATAAATTACATTTTCAATATTCTCAAAATTTTCATTAAAGGAGTCTGCATTACATGAGAGAAGCCTGTACTGTGTTTGCAGAAACTTGAATATTTACTTTAGCAGAGATTGTCATTGAAAAGTCAGCCTATCCAGCATTATGCCTCACAAATTTACACAGCCCGATAAATTCACTGGCTCAGCTTTGGTGGAAGGTCATGCTCAACATTTCCATCAGAATTTAACTCTACAAGCAGACCCTTGGCTTTGACTGGCTTTTCAGATGCTGAAGGAAGGACCAAAAAGTACAAGAGCGCTACCAAAAACATGATCAAAGCTCTAAGAAGATGTGTGTATATATATATATATATATATATATATATATATATATATATATATATATGTGCAAATGTTACGGTATTGCCCTCATATTTATTCCCATCTAATAAGATACAACAGTACCATTCCGTAGTTCGCAGTTTTATGTTTAATATTTACCCATTTATATAGCTTCTACAAGAACTTTATAGTGAGATACTGGACTACAGCACTCAGGCAGAAAAGTCAAACAGTTTGTGGCTGGATCATGGAGAAAAGGTTGTGATGAATAAAATAGAAAATTGGGCTCATCCTCTTGAGGGTCCAGTGTTTCTGGCTGATAATATGAACCATAGCTAGGTATACATCTTGAGATAGATAATTGTGCAGATACCTGACACCAGCACTAGCACAAGAAACACTGGAATCGCTATACAGCTAACAGACTTGCAGGATTGGTGCAAGATGCTGCCCTGCCCTCTGCCGGAGGAGCCGGAGGAGCCGGAGGAGCCGGGGACCCCAACGTCTAGACTGTGGCTGACAGTATCAAGCAGCAGATTGGGTGTATCCTTGGGCTTCTTTAGCTGCAGTCTGCCTTTGCTCCGGTTGAAGCGCACACTGTACACATGCTGCATTCCCTCTGGAAGATAAGCCAGAACGGTGGGGTTATTGTCTAACTTTGGGAGCCCCGTGGTGGGCAGCGCCGTGACATTTCGGCACAGGGGGCACTGGATGGAGTCCGGCTGGTCCGAGTTAACGTTCATGCGTGCAAGGCACTCCAGGCAGAACGTGTGCTTGCATTGCAGCATCTTGGGTGTGCGGAAGACATTGTTAAACTGGCTGAAGCACACCGCACACTCAAGGTCAGGAGTGTCCTCATCTGGCGGTGGGAGAGACCATAATTCTGGGTTCTGCTCCATGGCGGAACCAACTCACAGGCCGAAGCTCAGTTGGAGTAATTCAGACACCAGGCACTATGCTGGGCAGCAGGCTTGCAGTGTCCTGTACCTGATGGGGATGTGTAGAAATTGTCACTCACTTTTAGAAACTCACACATTAAAAACCTTTGATTATGTTCAATAAAAATCTGCCATCTTTCCAGCACTCTCAGCATCTTGCTTTCCCATCATGCTGTGTTGTACAGTATTGATGCTCACTGTGTAAACCAAATGAAAATGCTGATATCTCACAATGTCACAAATGAATGGTCAGGAAGGAATTAACCTCAAAGTAGAACAGCACGGACAGCAAGCAGCACAGATATAAACCTAAAGGCTGGTAGCGTTACTGTATTTCCTGGAGGAGCCTCGCTGCAGTAGATATGAGCCTGTGGGATTTGTAACACAGCCAACAGCAGGGGGCAGCACTTAGCCCACAAATATTAATACTCTAAAAGGAAAAATGGTTGAGGTTTTTCTGGACATCATAAACAACATTCATTTGAAGAATAGGACTTGTGAATATGTAAAAGTTTCCTATTAATGATTCATAATACTAATTTATTGCAAACAACATAATGGAGAGATGAGGAAGTGAAGTCATTTTAGGGCCTTCTTATATTTGCATTTTCTCTGGGTTATGATAAAAGCAGGACTCAGCCCTACAGGAAGTGTCCATTTAAGAAATAAAAGCCACAGAATAAAGACTTATTATGTTAAGTTACCCCCTCGAGGCCTGCTTCAAAAACAGCAAAGTCAAAAAAGTGTGAATTTTGTATTTTATTGTCAGGTTATGGCCCACATGCAGCAGTTCATCTGCAATCTACACCAGGTTGACAAATGACAACAATAACACTGTCTTTAGAAATAAATGCATTTGTTGAGGATTTAACTAATCTCTTAAACATCTTGGCAGAGTGTTTTACTTTATACTAACTTTGTGCAACAGAGGACTTATTTACAGTATTTAGGAATTTAAGAAGTTGCACACATAGATAATTGGTTTTAATATAAACGCATACACTGATAATAAACACGAGTCAGTCACAAATAGTCACTGCGAGTTACATTTTCACATCAGAAATCTCTCAGTTAAAGTTCGAAACACAGAGAAAAGAAGAGCTCAGTTTTTGCAGTCGGTGTAACAAGTTGACATTACCATGGTTTTCTGTATTACTTACTCACCCATTTTCCTGAGTTCTGGCTGGTCCATATCCAGTCACGTAGACAGGGTAAAGTACAGTCTTACATGGTACTGTTCACCATTGCTGTAGCTGTTAAACCAAAGAGCAAATGAGTCTTCCTTCCCCGGTCCACCTTGTTTCACTGCCCGATGACATTTGAATACTGGGATAATATGAGGAAACATAAACAGAGTAGTCAAATGAAAGGTGGGTGATTTCTCTTGTAAACTTACACAAAGATGCATGTAGATAATCAGTTGTAATATATTGAGAGTTGATTTCATGTCTGTTCAACAGCGAACAATCCTGCTAGGTTTCTAAAGTGCTAGCAGGACAAGTGCATCGATTGTGATCCTTTCATTCCACTGGAGATGCAGTGTGATGTTTCGACCTGTGAGCTGCTGTAGATTCAGATGCATGTGTGATATTAATCCAGAGGATAAGGTGTAGGTGTCCAACAATGGTGTCCCTTTTTCAGTGAAACTGTGGAGAAACTGCACATAATAATGTGTTTTTAACTGGGGTCAGCAAGGGAGCAGGAAAAACCTGTAGTCGTACGTGTGTTAGGTCCACAAGTGCTCCTGAAATTCTGCGTTTGAGCTCATTCTTACTACCTCCATAGCAAAGCTTAAAAAATTATTTTTCCATGAAATATAATAGCCATTTCTCTTATAAATCACTTTGCTTAATATAAATATTTAAAATTAATTTTGACTATGACTGGTTGTCCTGATAAATTAATCATTTTATTAGTGCACACACATTTTTTACTTTAAAAAAACATTGAATTTACATTGAAAAGTCATTTACTTACATGTATATAGTTTATCAAAGGGGATGTGGCCCACTATGATCCCACTCAATACAAGCAGTAAGTGAAAAGGAATGCATGCTTTTATTAAAAAAAAAAAAAAAAACACTTTATAATGCTGAGCAATTACATGATATTTAAACAAAACCCAAGCCAATACAACTACACAGGGATGATGCAGCAGTTTCACCACCTGCACTCACATCCTGTTTCTTGTTTATTGAGAAATAGGCTGATGTTGTCTAACACTTTGAGGGTTCTTGTCCTCTTCCTCATGTCGTCCTCCTGTGTTTCCGGTTATGGGAGAAGCTTATTAATCCTGTTATTTAATACTTGCAGCCATACAAGGGTCTGCGATGTACACCAGTGGCAGTAGAGGCTGAAACCTTGGAACCCTGCTGTCCATAGAGGTGTTTTCGAATTGAACAGAACCTAAATTGTGCAGGTAGGAACGCTTAAGAAGGAGGTGAATTAGCAGGCAGTGGCTTCTCCGGTCCTTAATCTGGATAGCTGAGAATTTTAGTGCCCTGAAAAAATATTTACACCCCACCCACCCACCCTTTAAAAAAACCCCCTTTGTAGGCCATGTCCACGTGTGGTCCACTAGAATTGCCACTAGCAACATCCCTGTATGTATTAGCATGCAATACATTGTCCCATGCCAATGAGTGAGCATTGTGGGTCGTTCTATATAATATTTCTACCGCTGCAAAATTAGTACAAGTCAATCCTTTATGCCTGTATTCATGTTCAAGGCTTCATTATGTGTGTATCAGTTTACTGACTCAAACTGGTTTTTCCTAGTTATAGTTTTGCATAATTTAAAACATCCAAATGCAGCTAAAAGACAGGTAACTACGGCAACTTTGCACCTTCAGTGAAGAACACCATACATCTCACTGCTGAACAGCACCGCTGCAGTATCTTGTGTTCTAAAACAAGGTGTAGTACTGATGTTTCACTACGTTTTCTTCGTTGGACTGGGCAGTCAGGGAAGAGGAGACATGAAAAGTACAGAGGAACGTCCACTCATAAAAATACATTTATTTAACAAATATGCATCGCTAGATGTGTCCATCATTTATTCTTAGTAAAGCTGTAAGTACAGTCACTGAAATAATTGAGACAGTTTACACAATTGATATAAGTGATATGTGTACACGTTACTGTCTTTCCTACCATCAGAATAACCATAACAGGATGCAGGAGATGCTTTTGTCTTCCCTTTTCAGAACAGGCAGCAGGTACTACAGTTAAAACTGATGCCTTCTGCCGACCTCCTGAGCAAGTTTCTTACCCTGAATTGCTGCAATAAAATTACTCTGCTCTACAAAGGGGTAAATCATTACAAGGAGACTGGCATTGAAAGTTGCTTTGGACAAAGATAACTGAATAAATAAATCATGTCACTTGCTGCAAAATAAACTGAACATACAGTAAATATGAAAACTGGCCATGTTTCATAGTGCTACACATTTCCATATCTTGACTCATGAACTAAAGGTTACCAGTTCAGCTCCCAAGCTGAGCTCTGCTCTTAAGCCTTTGAGAAAGATATGAAACTGAAATTCTTCTGTAAGTCTGCCATTACAATTTGCTATGCAAAACAACTTCAAAAATAGCATCTTCTAACAGTTTTAGATTATCAGTCAGTTCTCTCGATGTTGGCCTAGAGCAGTGCTACGTCTTATGCTGACAGACCACAAAATGTGGAACCTTAGGTATCCCTGAGGAGAGTATTAATTTATTGCTTCCTTAGTTTATTGCATTAATCTATGGCCAACTGCCACAGTAGTCCTCACCAAATTAAATAATGTCTTTGGATTGTGTTGTTGTCACATGTCTGCTTTGGTGGTCCTAACAACGCCCCTCCTCATACAAACTTTCAGCTCGCATTTCACTTTTCATTCCCAGTACTAGTTGCTTTCAGAGGTTACCGCATAGTCTATGCTGCACCATACAAGTGCATCTTGTCCCAAGTGATCTGTCCATTCTTGCTTATGGGATGAGGTAAGAACTCCCTGCTTTTGCTGGCACGGTCTGCATGGACATGATGAGAACACTCATCATTTTGGCAGCTACTACTGAAGACCCATTAGGCTCTGGTCCAAACCTGTTGGAAGGTCCCAGCCATCCTGTGAGCATGGCCTTCTGCAGAGCAGCCCAGATGCGGCTTTGTTGCGGCATTTCAGAATCTGGCCACCTCTCTGAGCTGTACTTGAGCACCATGGTCCAGATGCAGAAGGTGCATTCCTGTGTTGAAGCTGGCACACAGCAGGCTGTGGACATCACATGGCGCCAGTGAGACCAGTGGCCCTGAGCCATCTAGGGTCATTGTACACAAGCAAGCTAAAAAACAAACAGAAATCATAGTCAGTCACTACAGATTAATAATATAGATAAAATAGATTATATTTACATCATACATATTAATTTTAGATTAACTATTTAAACGTTCCAATGTTCCTTTGAGATTAAAGATATCCGAGTGAGTCATTGAGAAGCCGCAGGAGACGTAATTTTCCTTTTCATTCCACCTTCCATCTCCACCTTTTATTCAGAATTTACACAAGATTCCTTTTTTATTAAAAAACCATATTCAGTGCTTTTCTAGCTTGAAGAGATATTAAGAAATACCTTGGGATCCTAAACAGACTATTGCCATGGTCTCCCGGTAGTCTCAACCCAAATCTCTCCTTGATTATTTCTTGCATTGGGTTCAAGAACTGGTTGTCTATAGAGGTGCTGACTATATCGTATTTATTTGGACATTAAATATCTTATTATAGTCCTACAAAAGGAGAATAGACTATTTGCATTAAAAAAACAAAATCCCATTTCACCAAATAAGTATGATAACCAAATGATCTAATGAGCATCTCCTTGTCGAGCTGCTATGAAGTGTGAAGCTTTAAAATCATGGGGCATTAAGAAATGAATGAGAACCTTTTTAAGCCAGGAGTCTGTGCTTTGGTTGTAATAAGTCTGCACTGGAAAATCACACGATTCTTGCTTTTATTGCAAATTCATATCTGAAAAATTGCCCTGTTGTGTACTCACAAGTGTAAACATAGTTGCGAGTAGAAATAAGCAATTTTATTTCTGCGCATAAAGCTTTTCTACAACTAACATTCTTTATTAAGATACAATTATATGAGCTAAAATAAAATTTAATTATTAATATTCAGCTGTGTGAATTCCATTACCAACACTAACACTATTATTGGTGTAACACTATATTGGTCATATTTGTTTATTAAAGCCTTCCATTTGCATATCTGCACTCATAGACAAAACATTTCTAGGCTAATACCAAGTGCTCAGCTCTACCTGTTGTCAACAAATCTAAAAATTTTTTTTTTTTTTTTTTTTTTTTTTTTTTGGGGGGGGGGCGGGGTTTAGATGCTAACGAAAAAGGGAGAAGCCAGTTTCCTTGTTAGGAGCCACACCATCATCTGTGCCTATAGGTGCTCCTTGGTTAAAGGCTCCGATGGAGAACTTGGAGCCTCTGAATTCTTCATTGTGCTCCTGCAAACCATCAAGCCAGCGAGAACCAAAATGACAAGTCCTGCTACTCGGCAGCAAATGGAATTAAAATTAGACAAAGCAAAGATCATCTGCGCAATTTTGTGTGGTACTAAAAGATTTTCTTGTGTTGTTAAAAAAATTGGCATTTCAGTTATGTCAGGTGGACACCGAAATACTCATAGCTGCTCAGTGAATGAGTCACACCTCAGAAACATTACAGCCATTGCATTATAGTCATTCCCTGAAAAACAAATTTCTGAGCTATGCTGGAAAATCACTAACAGTAACCATTTGTTCTTCCCTTGGTGCTAATTTGCTTACTAAGCTACAATTACATGTTCTAATGTTTTCTGTGTTCTTCCCTTGGAAAATAAATGCAAATTATTCTGCCAGAAAAGCAACAGTGCTGTTTTTGAATTTCATTTCTAGACTACAAAGCAACTTTAAGGTAGCAGTATAGTGGAATGTCCAGCTTGTGTTTGCTCGAGCATCACCTTCTGCCAATGTCTATTCAGTGTATAGGGGTGCATGACAGTGCTTGTGTGAGCTTGGACACACAGCAGGACCTCTGAGATGCAACAAGAGCACAGTACCTGCAGTGTTCTGGTCCCAGATCTTCACAGAACAGTCATGAGAAGAGGTGGCCACCATAGCCTGAGCCCCAGGTAAAGGGGGCAGGAAAACACAGCAGGCTGTGGTCTGAAGGTGACCCCGATATTCAACCACCTTACAGCCTGGCTGCCTGAGGTCCCATAGCTGCACGCACATGGACGAGGGAGGAGCAGAGAGAAAAGATTTTAAAAAATGCAACTGCACATCACCACAATGTTTCGTGAAAACTCTGAGTGGTAGAAGAGCAATGGGGATACAGAGAGGTTGAGTGGGTTGCCTTACGGTGGCTTCGCAACCCTGGCCTCCAAAGCCATTGCTGCTGGAGAGAAGGTAGTTTGAGTTGGAGCTAACATCACAATGGGTCTGAATGTACTGCTTTGCAGGGAAGGTGTTGGTGACCTGCCAGGTGCGACTGTCCCAGACCCTGTGTAAGATAAAATACCTTTGTCAAATCATCAAGTACATAAATATTATCATCAACAACAACAAGCAATTTCAAAAGTCAGAGATTGAAGCATTGTAATGAGTTCTTGAATCCTGTGTTTAACAATTTGTGAGGTTAGAGACTGAGTTGATTCTTGCATTTTACTGTAAATCTCTTGGGAAGTTTTGTTTTCTGCTTAGTTTGAACCATCGCACCATTTCCCTTCTTTACTTGGGTAATTTTTAATTTGCATGTGTTTAGTTCACAGAAACGGAAGAGAACAATAAACATTTACAAATATCTGCCCACAGCCATTTGCTGTCAGGTCTTATTTATGATGGGCTCAGCTGGAATGTCTGCCGGTGACACGGGAGCCTCCAAGCATGTGAAAAAGAAGTGTTTCGGAGGAGATGGCCTCTGCAATGTCATGAGTGGGTTGAAACACGTGCTCCAAACTGCACGGAACCAACCATAAAACACGTGTTTTAAGAAACACAAAGGTAAAGTTACCCAGCCCCCAGCTCTGTTTTAAAGAGCATTTATGGGACTCTATGGCAAGATGCCTGGACGTGGCTCCCTCCTCCATCGCATCAACGTAAACTGAAACAGAGTCAGCTCGGAACAGATTTGAAGTTTAAGACCTGGTGCCCTCAGGGCTGTCCCAACTGCACAATGTCAGCGTGATCATCTGAAGATTTTTCTGTTAAATTACTGCATTTTTCTGTGCCAGTCTGCTAACAATGAGCTGCCATTTTATTTTTCATGCAAAAACCCCCGTCTGTTTACCTCAAACCTGTTTTGCCGTAACTACTGAGTCAGAATTTGTCAATTTGCCAAGACAAAATTAAAGTAAATCACAGAACATATTAAGTTCACCTGATAGCCTTGTCCTCAGATGTTTGGACAATAGAGTGGGCCCCTGGTACCCAACAAACATGAGTGACCTGGGGAAGAAGGGAAATCAGGCCAGATTGTTAAAGATATATAAAATGTAATAAATGCTCCCAGGTAGCACACTGCCGCACATTATATATAGTTATATTTAATCTGTGCTTTAATAGTTAAATAAATAATAGTTAAATAATTAATTGCTCATTCTCAGAACCACAGCTATTTGGCCCTCCATGGAAACGAAGTCATCTCTGGAGCATCTATAGAGTCTCTCGCCTTCAGGGTGAAGACCTTTGCCCACAGTGTCTATGCAGTCTCTCACCAAGTTACGCGAGATGGTCTTCCTCTGAAGGCACTCCCCGGACTCGATGTCCCACAAGCACATAGAGTTGTCCCGGGAACCTGTGCATACCTGCGAACCATCTGCAATAGAAACTGGGTCAATCCCACAGCACTGGCCTACAGTTTACACACCGAGTCAGTTCAGAAGAGAATTACATTTGTCCAAATTAATCTAGGCTACTGATGGTACAAAAAAAAGTGCTTGTAAGAATTTAATGTGAAAACGCTAAATATAGTGAATATTTTATACTTTTGTAGAGCATAGCGCTATGGGACAAGAATGACAGGTGTTCACCTGGGCTGACGGCCAACCCATTGACAACCAGCTCATGCCCACAGAACTCCTGCACGGGTTCAGCTCCGCAGTTCATGTCCCACATTAAGACGGTCTTATCTCGGGATGCACTTAGTATCTGACTGCTGCCAGGGATGCACTTCACCTGCAGGAGAGACAGAACATACAAGCACATGTCAGCTTATCTCAACACTTCCTCTGCTGTTAATGAAAATACTGTGAATGATGATGGGTTGTTGTACATGTACACACACACCTACACCCTGGTATTTGAGTTCCCAGTTTCTGAGTCCATGAGTGATACATATTAATACCTGTCTTGGTATCCAAGTTGAGAAGTCCCAGAAAAATAAGCAATTTGAAGAAACCAATTACTCTTTATGAAGAATGTAGCCTTCCAAACACTGGCCTGGCTATGGTGCTCTCTCAACAATTTTTTCTGTGCTTTTGGGGGTGCTTGAAGACATTGGCCTACGTCAGATCGTTGCTGTGGCATCAGAGGCTGCTGTCAGCGGTGAGTGGTGCCATAACGGAGTAGAACAGCATAGGTGGTGACACATTTCTTATACAATGAGGGAAGGAGAGAGGGTGGGAGTTTTTTGAGGAACACAGCATGATGGGAATGCATTCTGCTACAGCATATGGTAAAATGTAAGGTTGGGGTGATAACATGGGGTGAGACAACGGGGGCAATTGTAAATCAACTGTTTTGGACCAAAATGCTCACTCAGTATGCAAAATCCTCCACGCTTGCACCATGCAATATGCAGTCTCACCTTGGTGACTTCTCTGTGATGGCCATGAAATGCTCTGAACATCTTTCCAGCTCTCCAGTCATACACCACCACAGCCTGTAACAAACAACACGTTACCTTCAGCTACACTGCCAGTCTGCCACAGACACCTGATGTTCACAGCTCTTAAATTTACTTCTGAGTGAATTACACTACTGACTCATTTTGACCTTGTGGTTACCTATGACCACATCAGCTGAACTCCTGAAAGACTCACCTGGTCACTTCCCCCAGAGACACACAGGTCAGAGTTTAATGTGGTGACGCAGTTGATGGCCTCAGTGTGGGCAGGGTCATACTGAACAACCTGACTGACAGGTGCACTTTCCAAAGCTTCCCCTCTGGTAGCCCTGAAGGGGAAATCAACCATGTATGACCCAGTACAATACTTTACAGCAAATTAGAGCAAAGTTTGAAATCCTTGTGCTGGTATTTTGCTGCAGGTGAACTATTTAATTTACCCTCATTTTGTTGCTAAGTAAATGGTGTTGTGGCTGAAGCAACCTCCTTTAGGCCCAGTATTCAGGGTTAATTTCCTCCTGCTGTGGTGTCCTTGACCAGGATGCTTTTGGAATTGATGTTTTTCAGTCAATTCAAGGTTTTTTCAAGTCTCAATGACAAGGCACAAGCAAGTTTCTGAAAATTATTTATCAGTTCTGCAAAATTCACCAGATGTCAACCATTATAGATACACATGCCAGCATGTTCCTCTGTCTTTTTATGTTCCCCAAAAACCGCTTACCTACTTATACCAAAAACAAAGACCTTCCAACGTCTCCTTCAGCCAATGTCAAGTAAGTGGAATTCACCAGTAGTAAATACACTTTCTAGCAACTTCTATAGCGGCCATATCACAGACTTACACGCAGCACAGAAAGAAAAGACATAATATGTAGCATACAGTAACATAATGAAAAGACAAAAAATAATTAACACATGTAATAAAGACTAATAAAAAGTATAATAATACAAGGACTCTCCAACAGTACTAACCCTAAACTGAACTAGTAAAATGGTCACAATGTATAAATCAATGTAATGTAGCTTAATACTGTAAACTGCTTTAGAGAAATGCATCTGCTAAACCAATCCACTTATCCATGTTATTCAGTGTCTTAAGTTTTTCACATAACTCATCTGAGATTATTAATACCTCCTATCATTAATGAATCTGTGACATCTGATTTGTGTCGGTTCAGCAAGACCCGAAGAACTGAGAGACTTAAAGGAAACTCAAACACTGTTTTGTACCACTGTAATTTAACATTTAATAATGAATATTTAGACCTGCTGCCCCAAATACCAATTTCATATTAATGATTAATCAAATTACCTTACTGAACATTACGGATCAATAATCAAACATCCTCACAGAATGCTGCTTTGCACATAGTCAGACTTTAACAGGTAACAAGTATATCTCTTTCCATGAACATTTGATTAAACCCATTGGCTTACACATGCTAAAATGATATTTTCCAGTCACATACAATACAAAAAGTTCTGAAATATGAATTTTTCAGGATTAACATTTTTGTTATCTTGGTACTGAATAGTCCTGCTTCCACTAATGAATAACCAACTTATAGTAGGTATGCAGGAATTTTTATATTAGATTTAAATAATTAGGATCAGTATGAGAATGTCAAGGAAAATACTGTTAAATTTGGACAATTAATTTGTGTGAATGCAACAGAATGTATAATTCATTATTATTATTATTATTATTATTATTATTATTATTATTATTGGTGTTTCTAAACATTGTGTACAAGTTTTGCAGGTTTTTACTTTACTACTTTGGTGAGGGTCATTTCCTTCCAATCTGATGGCACCTGGTTAAAATTCCTCACTTGCCCTCAACCCCTCCATTTGAACAGGAGTAAGTCATTGTAAAGGTGGCACACATGCACAGCTCTTGCACACCCCCTAGCTTACTGGTTCCAGTCTCACACTCCTTGTGAGGAACACACAGGAAGCTTTGAGAGCGAAGATATTTGGTCTGAAGTTTTCATTTTGGTCTTGTATGTCTCTTACTGTGTTTAAAAAATATGGCTATAGGCATTATGTGTGAAAATAAACATTTAGTATGGAAGTTAGAAAGAATTTCTATATTAAAAAGATCATGTTTTCACTAGTCTATACCTTCATAGTATAACGTGTTAATTTATGTTATAATTTCTTTAGGATACCACTTTTTCATCACCATAAAGCTCAAGCTCTATTTTTTATACATATCTTTGTTTCTCAAACCATAAATGTGAAATCTGACACACAGGCACTCCTCACCTCAAGTTAGGTATCTGCATAGTGAAATTCATTAAACAACAGAAGGGCTACTTACTATTTTGAAATTTTTAAATTTGGTCTTTGACAAGGTTTGTAGAAGCAGGAAGTGATGTCACATGAAAATTGTATGTATGTGAAGCTGGTGGATTTTTCGCTACACACACGCACACACAAATGTACTAAATTCACCAGATTTAAAGGTATTAAAGTTCGATGATATACAGTGTAATTTGTTATTACTATGAGCAGGTAACTACAGCCAGCGCAAATTGCTGTCAGTACTACCTGTGTGTTTCACCACAAGGACCAATAGCTGTTATTTGTGAGCAAATGAAAATGTAAAAATGAATAAGAAATTGTACATGACAGACACACGGTGTTGCACACATTAGTGATGTAAACATGATAAAATAGAAACAGATTTAGTTTTTTATCCCTTTCCACTTTACTGTGAGCTGCATGTCCATCACTCTCCGTGGCATTTGCCTGTCCGACAGAACTAACAATATTTGTACACTGAATACAACCACTTTAATGGTAAAACAATTTGGTGATTATATAATGTGTTATTATTTTTTACCTTTCCACCCCTACACCTCTTTGATGTGGGCACCACAAGGTAACTCAGCTGGTATTAAATAAAACAACGATGTGGTATCGGAAGTACTGGTGATATTTCTTGAAATTTACATATAAAATATTTAAGTTTTTTTCTTTAAAAATTTGTTAAAATCACTGATGAATATATTCTATGTCTTTGACAAACAACTGTCATTGCAACTTAGTAACTGCTTTTGTAATTATACTGTTATAAACTACAACAATAAAAATCACATCCAAAAATAGTGTTTCTCACCTGTATAAGTCGGAACGGCGTCGGATCTTACTCTGTAACTTCCCCATGGTTTTTTTCCTCAGTGATGCTGCCAAAATGTGAAACATAGCTAGAGCACGCATCCCCGTCCCATTGGCACAGTTGTGATTGTCCTCCCCAACAGTGATAAGCAAATCACTGTCAAGAGAAACACATAATAGTCAACAGCACACAACCCAGCACAGCAATCTCAGAGAAGCAGAAATTGGCCTAATATGAATTGATATTATAGCAAGACATACGGGGCCTTAAATTTCAGAAGGAAAACGTGCACTTTTTATCTACATACAACCTGGATAGGAAAGAAAATGCTATAAAAAATGTAAGGAAACCCTGGGTTTATCCTTTAGTAATTCTACAGTTCTTTTAAGTGACATCAATAATTGTAAGAAGCTGACTGTGAGCCAGTGTTGTTGCAATGAGATGTTATTGGGATACTTACCATCTAAGCAGAAGTGAAAGAAATCACAAAAGCGCAAATTGTGTTTGAACACAGTTCACATGAGGCAAATACTGATAATGCAAATGCTGGGCATTGTGCTGCCACCTACTGTCATACATGTACGTGTGTGAATTTTGGATACTTCTCTGATGTGCTTTGGCAGCAAGAAGTCTTAGGTATATTACAAAATTCAGAGAGATTCCAGGCATGGGAGGTGAAGGAGGATTGTATTGTGCAAGGTCATGGTGTTCCAGGGAACACAGCAGATAAGAGCAATACATAAGGCCATGGGAGTCCAAGCTTGGGAAGGGAGAGGAGTCTTGTGCAGTGCCATTGGGTTCTGAGCAGGAGTAACACCATAAGCACTGCTTTAGTCCATGGGATTCCAGATACCAGAGAACAGATATGATCATTGCATAATACCATGGGGTTCCAGGTAAAAGAACTAATCAGGAGTACTGTGTAAATGGCACACATATTATGGCCAGTTTTGAGTTCTACCTGAATTGCATGTATTTGGTAGCAAGCAGGTGCAAGTTGAGGAAACCCACTTGAACATGGGGACAACATGCAAACTCCATGGACTGGGCAGGATTTAAACTCAGAGTCTAGGAGCTGTGATGCACCAAGGCAACCCACTGTCCCATGATGTCACTCCAGAGCAACAGAATAAAATAACAAAATTAAAGGAGGGACAAAAAAGGGAGAATGGAAAACTGTCATATAAAAGTAATTTCGAACATGTAAGACTAATGCTGGGACTTAAAGGGGTCTACAGTAGTTCTGATGTTCTAGTCAAGTGTCACTGGAGAGAAACATCTGCCAAGTTAATAAAAAGTAAACATACTATAGCTATAATAAACCAAAAAATGCACAAAATGAAACTTGTCCTTAAAGTTTGATGCCTGTTCCCTTCACAGCATGACTTTGTATCCTCTTTGTGTACAATTTGCTGCATACAAATGTCAGCAACTAAAAATGGAAGGTATTTTTACACAACAGATATTTTTGAAAACAGAACTGGGAAGAAAATGCAATCAAAAGTAAATAAAATGGGAAATGCTTGTTATGCTTGAAAATTCGTAACTCGGATGCCTGAAACACAAGGTACGAGTGTAGAGCGCAAGGCCATGGGGTTCCAGACATTAAAGTGAATAAAAGTACAGAACAAGGCCAAGGGGCTGTGTGCGTGAGGAGCAGTACGAGTATTGCACAAGGCCATGGAATCCTATTAAAGTGAATTACTGCCACAGCGCATTAGCACCACTTGACAGGATAGAAAAAGATGGCTCTTCAGGTTGATGTGGTAAAGTCCATAGGTTTGCATTAATATTTATTAGTAATTCATATAAAACTGTACAACCCAGTTTCCAAATATGAGTCTGATTGTTACTCCAACACACTGTGTACTTTCCATGTTATTTCCAGACTGGACAGAAGGTTCAATTCACCTGTTGAATGCAAAATGGATCCAAGGTGTAGGAAATTTTATTTGAGTAAAGAAGGTCCTCCTCCTTCTGACCTCTGTGCAGTTGAGGTTAACCTGGCAATTTCACCGCACACAAGCATCCCACACATCGGCCACATTGCTGAGGGAATTAGTGGCCGCTTAAATATGTGCAGCATCTGCTGTTTAATAAAAAATAAATATGTGCTACTTTGTTCATTCAGAGGATCCACGTAAAAGCCATGTACCTTGTACATAAGCACATTTTAGTTGAATGGCTTGACAAATAATGTGTGGCAGCAACAGTTGGTATAAAAGCATGCACGGATTAAGCACGCCATCTCCATGCACTTACCCAAAACCTGGACGCTTTATCTGCTAAGCGACGGTGTGCAGTTGGGCCAATAAAAGCCACTTAATCATGTTTTATCCGCATGCGGCGAGCCAGGTGAGGAGCTCGAACCCGTAGCTCGACTACGGCCCACGCCGTTTCTTATTAGCTGTTAATGCAGGGCCCGGGTCATGCTCAGCACATCCATCGTGAACCTGTATGAGTTGTTTCTAAAAAGCGAACCGGTCCTTTTCGGGGAACCGCTAACCTCGGCACGTCGAGCCTCGCCGTTTCCTTGGCGACGTGTTTGGGTCAGGTGACCGAGGAAGGAGCGCCGCCTCCCATGCGCGGACAGCGGCTTCACTTCCTGCGCTTCTGCTTCCGCTTCCGGTCAGCGCAGCCGGGCCTCTCGTGCCACGTGTCTGTACGGACGGAGCGGATGTTGTCAGCGGGCGTCTCGCAGTGCAATTTTAGCGGGGGGCGCTGTAATGCACTACGTAGAATAGTAATATTTGTGTAAATTGATAGGTAAGTACACTGCCAGGCCAAAAAAAAAAACAGTCACCACCTGAATTTAACTTGGTGTTATGATCTGGGGTTGCTTCAGTTGGTCAGGTCTAAGTTCAGCAATGTTATGTGCCCAAAAAATGTGCTCCGCTCAATATTCTGAATGACGAGGTTTTTCCATCAATGGATTTTTTCCTCCAAGATGACAATGCCAGGATTCATGGGGCTTAAATTGTGAAAAAGTGCTTTGGGAAGCACAAGACATCATTTTCACACATGGATTGGCCACCAGAGTCCACATCTGAACCCCATTGAGAATCTTTGGGATGTGCTGGTCCGACACTCCCATCATCAGTACAAGATCTTGGCGAAAAATGAATCCAACTTTGGATGGAAATAAATGTTGTGACATTGCAGAAGCTTATCGAAACGATGCCACTGCAAATGGATGTCGTAATCAAAGCTAAAGGCGGTCCAACAAAATATTAGTGTGTGTGACTTCTTTTTGGCTGGGCAGTGTATATCCATATGATAATACTATTATATAATGGGCCTAAATATTGGCAGTACTGTAACTGAAACATACATACGATATAGGGAGTTACACAAAAAAGCAGTGAAATAGGTGCTAATGCGGCTCGATCACTAGAGGGAGACTGGGTGCACTGCACTACCATCATGGAACTGGCTATTGAGACAGCTGGATACATGTTTGAAGCCCAGCATGAAAATGGTTTAAAACATTGTTTTTGGGGTTAACCTGTTTGGACTCTACTGGCTCATCTTGTTGAAAACATTTCAGTTGCAAATATTTGAAGATACTAACATTTTCAAATTGTTTTTACTGCACTTGTGTTTTTTTCACTGCTCTATTTTCAAAAATGTTAATCTGTGGTGCAGCAAAATCCAGCAACATTTCTGCATGGGTCTGTTGGCGGTACAATGCACACAGACACAATTTAGGGTGTCTGTAGATTTTGGGATGGTGAATATAGTAGACAAAATCAAAGTGACAGTAAGACAAATCTCAGACCCCTGCTTTGTCAGTGACTGAGCGGAAGAAAGGGATGGCAATGATTGCAGTAGGTGAATATGAGGAAAATGACTGGAAATCATAAATGCTGAAAGGGCCAATGCTTGCAGTGATGCAGACTTACGGGAGGTGTTTTAACATTCACCTTGGCTGGCACACTGTTGTAAAAGATGGTGATTCAAGTAGCAAATGCGGTAAATATTTGCAGTTCAGCAGTAAAACCAGTAGTAGTAAAAATATGACAGCAATGAAAATTGCAGTAAAACCCAAGTGATAGAGGCATGCCTTCATTTGTTTAGGAACAAGGAATCAAAAATATACAGATGTGGCCAAAAGTCTTGGTACCCTTTCACTTTTTTTACATTTTTTTTTCTAAAATAAGTTGAAATGGGCAAAAGTTTTTCAAATCTGTGATTATTAACTTCACATTTCACATAGAAGACACTTTTGATTTATGACATATTTTAAGCAGTAAAGCTTGAAATAAATAAATAAATGCTCTTTGAGATTTGCTGCAGGTCATTATTCTTCTGTAGGACCCATGATCCACAACTGAGACACTGCTTTCTGATACTGGGTTGTACGTTTTACTCAGAATGCCTTAATAGTCTTCTGATTTCATCATGCCCTACACATTTTCAAAGCACCTAGTGCCAGAGGCAGCAGACAACCCCAAAACATCACCGAGCCGCCTCCATGTTTCGTGATAAGGTTGGTGTTCTTTTCTTTGGAAGCTTTGTTTTTTCTGTGAACATAAAGTTAGTTATGTTAAATGCAGATACAGTTAGTTAAATACAGATGTTCCTAGATTTACTGACAAGTTAGGTTATGTAAACATCTGGCGTAATGACAGAGTATATGAAAAAATACTTTTTACCAGTTTTTTAGAATGCCATCCGTCTGTCATTAATAACTACTTTATCCTGGTCAGGGTCACGACAGTTATGTATCTATCATGGAATCATTGGATGCTGGACTATGAAACAAAACCCTCTGTGGGATGCCAGTGTATTGCAGGACACTCTTACACACACAGACAAATGCTTTGGGCCATTCAGAGTGACCCGTTAACCTGAAACACATGCCTTTGGACTGTGAAAGGAACCCGGAGAACCCATGCAGAACAAACTACATAAAAATAAAACAAATGTAGAGTGCCTGAAAATGAATATTTCACAAGCTCATATTTAATCTCAACTACTGCCATACACTTCACAAACGTGCAAAATTCCTGATCTTGTTATCAACGACAGCCATTCATAAACCAGTCATGAACCGTAAACTCCCTGTCCTGTTCTATCAAGTATAGGCGAGGCGCAGAAACAAAGATCACTTTGCCTGACAACAAGCAGAAATTTCAGAAAAATAGATAACCAATTAAATATGATCTGTTAAATGGCGGGTTGGGTCTTCGAAAACGAACCGAAACGTTCACGGAGCGAAGTGCCGGTTAGGGGGCGGCAGAGGAAGCAGCACGAGACGTCCGCACGAAGCCGAGCGCATAAACGTCACGAACCACGTCAGCACTCCCGGAAGTGCATTGAACATGACGGCCTTTCCGCTGAAGCAGCAGGAGGACGATGGTTTCTAGCTCGGGACTTTAATAAATATTCCAAACCGCGTTCACGGTAGCTTCGAGTTTTAGAGTTTTTCTTATTGCTCTCTATTCCCCCGTTTCGTCAGAACCGTTAGTCGCGGTCTCCCAGGAGGAGACGCCGGGCATAATGTCCCTTTTCCAGTCAGCCCTCGACTTCCTGGCCGGGCCCGGATCAGCCGGAGCCGCCAGTCGGGACCAGAACGACTTCGTGGGGCAAACGGTGGAACTAGGCGACATGAAGCTCCGGATCCGGAGGGTGATCGCCGAAGGTAAAGTGCTGTGTTGCCGGAAGAAGGTGTGACTGCGTACCGAGTGCGCGGACAGGTGTGTAAGTGCACCGTGTCTGTCGATGGTGGCTCTTGTTCACTTCAGAGCGGCTACATACTGCGGGCACTCAGCCCCACACCATAGGGCAGCACGTCTGTCCGGATCACACCTGGGGCACCAGGTTGTCCTCCTAGGAGTTATGACGTGTTTTTTAATGAAAGACGTGGTGGATACCTGTACTGTAGGTGCAGGTTGCTCATGATCTGTTTATCTGTTTATTTTAGTGCACACATATACACACACACACTGCCGTTGCTGTTCTTGCCAACCTTCTCATTTTATTCTTACACTATCAAGGTAGCTTGGTCAAGGGTATTGTGGCAGGAGTGGGAGTTGAACCGGGCGCTTCTTGTCATTGCAAGGAAACAACTTTAACTACTGCGCCATCTGTCATCAGGTCACGGTTAACAGGTGCAGCTTGGGAAACTGGGGCACAAAGCACAGCAGTATCGTAACAGTAGTTTGTTCCAAAATGTAAACTCTGATCACTTCCATTCCTGGCAAGAATATGGATAAATATCTATAATAATTAATATTGCCTTTGTGGATCCTGAAGCTTTTAAGACCTTAGCAAAAGCAAGGCCTAATAATGGCTTTTCTAGGAAACATGTTAGCAAGAGGAAAAGATAGTTTACCAAAAAATTTAAAAACAAGAATGTTCTGTCTAGTTGTGCATTATTACAATAACACGGTGGAAAAGGGCATCAAAGTGTCTCATTTAATTAAACCTACTTATAGGTTGCTTAGTCAGGTAGACATTTTTACTGAAACACTGGAGCCTGTGTGCCTTACACTAGGCTAATGCACCTGAAACCCTCCTGTAAAGAGCAAAGGCAGACTGGGTTATTAATCACTGTGCTTCATAGCGATGATCTTTGTGTTGTACACATTTCTATTACTCGTGTTTAAAAATGGTTACAGGCATTAATTAATTGTGATGATGGTCATTGTTGCCATCTTTCATACTTTACCTGTGAGCACTACAGGTTCAAGCAGGGTATTTCATTATAGACTTTACCATGTCATTGTTGACTTGCTGTAGGTATCAGAAGCAGTCAAAATGGTATTGCGTAGTTATGGGTTGACTCACTAGGAATGTGTAGTAGTTTGTCTTAAAGTGGATGTCTTCTGTGGCACACGTGTGATCTTGTGATCTCTTGGCATTTTTAACAGCTTTGGTTCCTTTTTCATTATCAGTGGTTTTATGTCCTGTGTTATGTGAAGGCATCACTACCTAAGCGTGTCAGTCGAATCTTGGTGCTAGTGGACTGGTCGTGACCATAGTCCTAAAGTCACTTTAATTTACGCAGCTGAAGTGGTATGTTTGTTAGAACAGTCTACAGTTTTACAATCCCAGTGCTGAAGTTGTTGAATTCGACCAAGAGATTATGTGTTTGTCTTTCAGATCTTCAGGATTAACAGTTTTAGCTTGTTTTCAAAATGGGAAGTTTTAACTGCAGTTACACATCTGTTCTTCACATAGCAGCAATAATTAGTTTCATAAAAACACTGTTAAATAACTTTCTGTTGTGAAGGAATTGAATTGATATTTATTTTATGAAGAAACAAAAAAGCAAGTTGAAATTAAAATATTTACCAAAGGTACAACATTTTTATATGAAAAGTTATTTCTTGTTCGTCTTTTTTTTATATATTCACTTGTCAATAACCACATGTTCACTGCAGTGGTGCAGCAGTCCAGCATCTACCTCACAAGCAAAGGGCTTGAAACACAGTACTTGGAATAATAATAATTTGGCTTATGGTCATTTTTGTGATGTAAAGAAATTAAGTCCCCAAGATCAGTGCCTGCATCTTTTGCCGTACATGCTGTTAAATGGCCTGTTTAGCTTTACAAACACAATGGTATTAGGTTATATTCCTAAAAAATGTTCACAATGTTTTATCATAGAATAAGGAGTAGTGGACATGTTTAAACAGCAGACTCTGTTCTGTACTGTGGCTGTTGTTTTTGGAATTTCATTGGGAGCAGTACAGTACTCAGTAACAGGAACTCTGTACTGTGCCTGGGAGGATGACTCTAAGTGCTGCCAGTGTCTTTGTCGTTGCTTGTGCAATGTCACTGCAAGCATAAAAAGTCCTGAGCAAGAGGAAAGACTGTTGTGAATTTGTAGATGTTGATAAGATTCTGGAGGAACCCTCAAAGGGAGACACAGAATGTAAAAAAAGAAGCTACATATTTTATTTTTATTGTGTTTAAAACGTATCTTAACCTTTTTGTTCAGCTACCCAGTTGGAGCTTTTGAAAGCAGTTTGCTTTGTTCTTGGGAACAGTACTGCATCAGGTTCCTTGTGGGACTTGAACTGATATATTTATTTATATTCAAAAACACAAGTTGTGTGTACAAGGACAATATTTGTCATTGGAATCTAATGGAGAGAAAAAAAGCACAAAGTTAGTTTTGCTTTGCTCATATGTTTCAGCATTTGATGGGGTTTTTCTGATAGCTCCTTGGTGTTCTAGCCAGGATTAGATTAGTTCCAGATACCTGCTAGCTGCTGGCTGTTCCGTGTGCTGTAGGTTCAGTATTGGAGCATTTCAGACTCTTCAACTATGTTGGCTCATTCATCTCCAAGACAACCCCCACCTCCTCCACAAGCTCTGTTGATGTTTAATTACAAGCATGTTGTAGACTTTTACCCACAATGCATATTGGCAGATGTGACTAAGGGAATGCATGTTTTTTGCAGAAGCCTGTCAAAGATGTGGTTTAAGAAAAACGGCAATAAACTATAATTTAGCAAAGAAAATGTTTGAATGGTTGAAAGTGGACCAGGCAAACACAAACTTATGCCACTGCTATTGGCATTTGTTGCAAATGCATATATTTTAGCATTTGGTTTTAAGTGCTCTAAAAGAAAATGTGGCAGGGTCTGAACTGCGCCGTTACATTTGCAGGTCTTAAATTTTATGGTTTCTTTGAAATTGACTACAGCATCAAAATCCTTACAATTTTAAATATGGCCACCCCATTATGTGTCTGTGAATTCATGCATTTGAATTAAGAGTCTGGTAACTTGGTGTGCACAAACCTCAGCTCCGGGCGTGAGTCATGTGGACTCAGCTGGTACCCAATTTGTACTGCACGATAATGTATTTCTCACTATAGTTTGTATCAGTGTACAGTTTGTCAGAGCACTATAACCAAGCTTTCTTTGTGTTTGCCTGCTGTGTTATAAAAAGGCATTGTACCTTGGTGAAAGTGTGGAATGTGTTGCTGCTTCTATCTCTCTTTTCCATCCAAAGAACTGTTTTCAGAGTGTCGGCTTGCACCCCTGAAACCCAAGACCTGAAGGGCCTTTTCAGTCTGGCCCATGGGGGATGTCTGGGTGTTGCCATGGCTACACTGGCCCAGTTTTGACTGCCCTTGTTTCGCACACAGTGCGCCATGACACCTGAAGGGTCCTCATCCAAACAGTTTCTCATCTTTTAACAAGGCTGTATAAAAGTGGTGCTGTTTATAGGTGTGCATCTTATGTTTAATTTTAAACCAATGATAAATAAAAAAAGAAAATCCATAAAGGTAAAATGTTATTGCCTAAAAACAGGATAGCAACGAGTTATTCTGGTTTCTTGGGCCAAGTGTAGCCCATATTCAGTGAGGAACTCATTTTTCTGTCCTGCTCTCACTCGTACAGCTGGTATTTGGAGATATTTGAGCAGCTCTACTTTGTACAAAATGGTGGACCAAGGTTTCCACTGTCAGCGCTGAGGAAGAAGTTTCGACTCTGAAAGACCTTTTGGAAACGCGTTGCGCTCGTCTACCAGTGAAAGGTTCTCATAACTTGAGCACGTGATGAAGGACCACGTTAATGTTCTCTGCATCACCTGCATTGTCTTCTCCTATGTGGTCTCGTTTTTGGCAGAATAAGATTTAGTTTATTCGTGCACATAGCGGGATGTGTGAGGCTTGTGTGTCCCATGACCCCATTTCGTACAGCTGGCGTTCTCGCCAAAGCAGAACACCTTGATTAAGGATGCAGCAGGAGTTTCTATTTAGAAATTTGAATCCCTGTGTGCAGTGTTTGAGGGACTCTGAATGCAAATGGCTAGGGCCTGTTGTCTTATAAGGAAACTTTTTTGTTTGGCTTTCCAAATAGAAATTGGTGATTTTATAAGAATAACAACAACAATAATATTGTGTATATAAACAGAATGTCTGTTTCTTTTAATCTGCAGGTGGGTTTGCCTTTGTGTATGAAGCCCAGGATATTGGCACCAACAAAGAATATGCTCTCAAGGTAATGTTTTCATCTGGGATTACTCTTCATATTTGCTCTTTGCTGAAGAGGTTTGTGTAGAAATTCCAACTTGTAAATCTAAAAGTGCTTTTTACTGGATGCCATTGTATCAAAGCTTCCAATTCTGAATTCTGCTCGTGTCTTCTTTTCTTTGCAAAATGTTGGTAAATGCAGTTGTGATATTGCAGCCTTTTAAGTTTAATGAGGGAAGTGCATACTTTTTCCTTGATTTGCTTTATTTTATAATGGAACTAGTAGGTGGAAGAATTTTAAAAGTTTTAAAAATGTGCTATTAACTGCATGACTCAGTGAACTGAGATGTATGAAACCCTTCTGTATATGCTGTCACTGATTAACCAGCAGCCCTGCTTTCCACCACATTTTAGTTTCTATTACTAGCTACATGGCTAAAATGCTTTTTAAACAGGTTTCCAGCATTTTTGTACAAAGTTCACTTTTTTGGTTTTGAGGACTGTTCAATTTTATGTGAATTGCGCTGATCCAAGCATTTTTAGCCATTTTCTGAAGTGAGATCACATTTGATGATGCTTAAAAATATTTTAAAAAACACCACATTATAACTACAGGTCACTTTCACCATTGAGTTGACTTTTATAGTCTGTTGGTAGGTTGTCATTTTTGCAAATATGTGGACAACAAATTGTCTTCAATTTTCAGAGAATGAGACTTTATCAACTTTAACTGTCATTGCTCTCATTATGTTACTTGCTTCCCCTCCATATATGAACTGGCTCACTATCTTTGCAGAGATTATTATCCAATGAAGAAGAGAAGAACACAGCCATCATCCAGGAAGTCTGCTTTATGGTATCCTTTTTGTGTCAATAGAATTTGAGACAATTCTTGGAAGCACACATATTAATATTTAGACCAAGGGGTTTTTTGCCTGGTTTATTCAGTTTATTAAAAATCAGATGACCTACTCTTGACTGCTTTACTTCACCCTTTATTTATATTCTTTTCCTGATCTCCCCTTTCACCAAACTTTTGCACTAATTGCAAATTTTGAACACCAAGTCCATCTATGTGTAAATTATTCTGCCTTGGAAAGCCTTTCACCACATTTTTTGTGTGTTGCAGATCAAAGTCCATCTTTTTTTATGCCTGAATAAGTCTGTTTTGAACTAAACAAGCTATAAACCGAGTTGCTTTCATTTGTTTAAGTGTATGGGAGAGATGTGCTAGTTTTATGCTTATGTTCATTCAGAATGCTTTGCGTATTTTGATTACATTTCTCACAAAAATGTATGGCGGAAAAAAGTCAGCTGTAGCACTCTTAAGTCCTGTGATGTACATTGCAGTTGTATACGTTGTAGAACTTTTAGACTGAGGCAGGAAATTACAAATGGTTCAGGCCTTTTTCATCTAATTTCCAAAGTCTCTATAGTAACCATGACTTTGAATATCCTTTGTTCCCTTAGTAAGGTTTACATTGCCAGGGACAGGGTGGGTACCTTAAGATTTGTCTTCCGGCTGAGCAAACAGAATGGTCTTTCGAACTTCTCAACCCACTGTTAGCATATATATTCTTTGGCACCCCCTAACATTGTATAGGATAAAATGATTTGTGATACAAAAGTCAAGTGTAAAAATAGAGAAGTATATGAGATGGACCTTTCATCAAACATCTTCAGTTTTTATGGTGACCTTACACTGCTTTTTCCTTTTTATTTATTTTTATTCTCTTATTTTTGTCATGCAACTAAATGTGAACCCTGTAGCAGTTTTACCCCTTGCTCCTACACCAGATTTTAGCACTAATAGTAGTCAGTTTTGGCAAGGATTGTGAAATGTATACATGCTATCTTTCTTCACGACATGCCATCAGAAAAAGCTTTCAGGTCACCCTAATATTGTGCAGTTCTGCTCGGCGGCTTCTATTGGGAAGGAGGAGTCAGATACGGGCCAGGCTGAGTTCCTCATCCTCACCGAGCTCTGTAGAGGTACCTTCTTTTCGCCGCTGTTCTTAGAATGTTACCATGTGGTGAAGTGGACACCACAGCACAACTCAATTTGTTTGTAACACCAAACTGTTCCATCTCTTGATCCGTTATCAATAGGCCGCATGTTCAACATAGGGCCACTATGATCTGGACCTTCTCCCAGAAGTATTATACAAAGTCCCCCCTGGATGCAACTCCTGTGTATTGCAGTATAACACTGATATTTATAATGAATAAATTGTTTTGAAATTTAAAGTCATTTAAAAAGATTACAAATGTTAACAAGAGCACTTGTTCAGTGCCTGTTGTTAACTGGTTTATCCCGCAAACATTTGAAACATTTGTTGTCTTATCAATGGCCAGCACTCATGGACACCAGAGAACCTGTAAGTGCTATGGAAGTGAGTCGGTGTCTCCATGTTGTTCTGTTTGTCTGGATTTTGCTGCCAACTAATGGCTGGATGCAGAAACACATTTTGCCTTTAATCTGCAACTAATTCAAAATTTTAGAAAGTATTATGCTAAGGAAAATAAAATGAAAAATAAATACATAAAATATGAAATCTTTGTGGCTTAAAAAATTTGTGATTCAAACTTCAAGTTACAGAAGGTGATGCATTTTCCTCTGGCCCTGTGCAAGAAAGATTTGGATGATGAAATGCTCATGATGCTTTGCATTCCTTACAGTTAGACTGTCTTTTGTTACCAGGCCAGTTAGTGGACTTCATAAAGAAGGTGGAGCTGAAGGGCCCTGTGTCATGTGACTCAGTGCTGAAGATCTTCTATCAGACATGCCGCGCTGTGCAGCACATGCACAAGCAGAAGCCTCCCATTATACACAGGGACCTAAAGGTTTGTATCCACCCCCCCCACACACACACACACCCACCCCTTATCGTGAGCATGGTCAGCAATCTGTCATCTTCCATTCTGGGTGTAGACCACTGCTGGCGTGGCCTACCCACTGCCACATCACTGCAACGAATGGCATCAGTAGGGCCTTGATGATGTGCAGCTACTTTTGAGGGATTTCATTGCCCTCTGCTGGTTGAACTGAATCTGGGAACTTTAAGTGTTATCTTTTATGCTGTGCTAGAGGGGGGCATCCCTTCTGGCAAGAGGCACAGACTTCACAAACTAGTCAAGAAAGCAGGGTCTGTCATGGGTCGAGAGCTCCGATTTAGTGGAGGCTGTGGCAAAGGCCAGGCTGAAGAGGAAGCTACAGTGCATCCTGAACAATAGCTTACATCCCCTTACAACCTTTGTTGCCTCTGAGTTATTTAGCTTAGATGCACTAAGAAGTATTTCTTAGAAGAGCCATCCCCTTTCATCATGCCACACAAGGAACTTCAACAACTAGGCTCTAGTTATTACTGTTAATTGCTTATTATTTATTAATTTTATTATTTTGTTTTTGCTTTTGATTTATTATATGTGTCTTATGAGTGCTTTATATAATGTGCCCAGCTGCTATTTTGAGAATTTCGCTATGGGGATCAATAAAGTTCTATCCTATCCTTAAAAAAGAGACCAAAGATTTCTTGAACAGGGCATGATTATTATAAATTTTTTAAATAGTTGCTGAATAATCAATAATTGAGTGAAACTAAGGTGTGATTATCACAAAAGGGTGGCATGCTTAGTAACAAGTAAAATAGTCATTCTCCACAAAAATATGATTCTGGTTCTGTATGTACATAATGTGTGTGGTTGGGGTGGGTGGAAATGGTGTAGAGCTGCAGGCTATTGCTTCCTCTGTTCTAATTCATTATGCTGAGCAGTGTTCTCATTGACCTTTACTGGGCAGAAGGGCTCGGGAGAAACCAGCCTAATGGCTTCCGGAGGGGTGTGGTTGGAGAACAAAGCCCAGGAAGCAGGATGAAAGTTTTTTTTTTTTTTTTGGACTATCCAGGCTGTTTGTCGTTCTGTTAATGAATGAATTCCACTGCTGCTGATTGAAGCAGTGTATTTGAGTAGCTGTCAGGATGCTGGCTGTTGCTTGCTCAGCTGAGCACTGTCTGATCAATCCACAGTACAATCTTAGAATCACATATAGTTTAAAAAGTGCCCCCCCCATTAACATATGCGTTTAATTACCTGTCACCCTATAAAAATAAATTTATAAGACAGGAGCTCTGCCGACAACTTAAATTGTCATACTTCATTCTGTGTGCTTATTAAATGGAATATACCCACGTGAAATACTACTGTAGTTTACAGAGTACAAATGATTTGTTCAGAGGTGACCTTTTCCAAAGTAGGCTCCTGTACCATATAAATCCCAAATTTGTTTTTTCAGATTGAGAACCTCTTGATCAGTCACCAGGGCACAATCAAGCTGTGTGACTTTGGGAGCGCCACCACTATAGCACACTATCCGGACTACAGCTGGTCTGCTCAGAAGAGGTCTATGGTTGAGGAAGAGGTCAGTGAACATCACACTGTTGGCATGTCAGATCTTAATGTTACTTAAGCATTTTTCAATTTAAATGGCTTATGAATTCATCCATTTCTCAAAAAGCTACACAGTTCTGCTTCAGCAACTGAAGGTTCCAATTTTGCTTGTAGAGATATAAAGTAACAGATATTTCCTAGATTTCCATCAACAGCTGATCAGAATCAGTGCCTTGTTTGGTTTTATTTTTAAGTTTTGGTGGAGAATACCCAAGGGTTGTGATTCTGAAAACCAAATACTCTTGTGGAACTAGTAGATTGTTTTAAGAGTTTTATTTAGCCAATATGTTTTTTTTTTTTTGTTTTTTTTTTAAAGCACCAAACATTTACCTATTTATGACTGGTTATTTACTGATGTTTTCAGGGTATGTACCTTCTTTTGGGTACAACAGCAGGGCACTTCCTGAGACATAAGATGATAACACTCAAGTTCTAGGTCCATGTATGTGAATCCCTTAGCTGCTTGTTGCTCAGCTATCTCTAATATATATGCTGAATAGTTATTGTGTATTCAAGTTGTGCAAACAGAAGTCCAGATCATCTGGAAACTGTGTGTCAGTTTGACTCTCTTCTTGTGCTGTTAACCAGGTTGCTCATGTCCTTACACCCTTATAGTGAATTCAATTACGGCATTTTAGTATGCCTCAGGCTATCCGGCATGTATAAATGAACAGGTCTAGAGTATTTAAGGGAGGAAGCCATTGTAAAGCCTTAATGATTCACTACCTAGTCTGGTGTGGAATGCCTAGAAAACTGAATTTCACACACATCTGCTTAAGGAACCTAAACGGTTCATGATGACAGCTCTTGGTCAATAGCAAACTAATGCTGAACAATGGCCGGATGCTGACTGTGGAGCTGTGTGAAATAATCACATGCTAACTGCCTTCCCAGATAACCAGAAATACAACCCCAGCCTACAGGACACCTGAAATGATAGACCTGTATTCAAACTACCCCATCAATGAAAAACAAGACATCTGGGTGAGTTTCCCAATTTACCATTTTCTCCACAAGTTTATTTATGCAACTTTCTCCCTTAATCTCTTTGTTTGACTGTAATACAGCAAGACCACATCCAGAAGGGTAAAGGTAATGTCCCAGTAATCACTTTACTTTCTTAACCATCTTGTTACCTTCTGCCAAGTTATTCACCCTAAACTGTTAAATTTAACAGTGAAAAAAGAACAGATTTTGTTCTGGTAGCAATGATGGTAGCACTGCAATTAGAACTGTATGTTGTTATTTTATGTTTTATGTTAAATATGAAGTATTCGCAAACAGCAGATATGCAGTGCAAAAGAAAATGTGAACATCAACACACAAGCAAATAGTTAATTATGAACATGTTTCAACAGTTCTGGTCTTTGGCCTTTTGGCTGGCATGAACTGTGATGTGCTTGAAGTGATATTTTCTCTCTGTGTCCTTTAGGCCTTGGGGTGCATCCTGTACCTACTTTGCTTCAAGGTTCACCCCTTTGAGGAGGGGGCCAAGCTGCAGATTGTCAATGGGAAGTACACCATCCCTCAGAATGATTCCAAGTACACAGTTTTTCATGATCTCATTCGTGAGTACCTCTCTAGACCTTTCCTTATATTAAATCCTAAGTAACACAGGTATTGTGCAACACAGACCTGCAGAGACACAAGCTCAGTCAGGAAGCTCCTGAGATTGGATTTAAACCTATTCCAGCATCACTCTGGAGGACTGCTATCCGGTTCCATATTAGTACTTGTACTGTAAAACTGATTGGTAGAGCATTGTTTAATAATGAAAAACAGCAGGGGACAGGGATGGGTTTTATTGGGGAAAGGTTTTATAGTGGATGGTGGCTGCTTTTCTTCAAATTAGAGAATAAAGACATTGCACAGATAGCAGAGCAAAACAAATTAAATATAGCAAATAAGATTATAATGCAGAGTTACTAAAACAATTTACTTCCTTCTACCTAGTAATACACTGGAAAACAAATGCCTTGTCTGTTTACTAAATCATTATCTTTTACGAGCAGGGAAGATGGTATGAAATTCTTGTATAAAGTTTATAGTTGCTCATTTGCAAAATATAATTTGGGTGCAAAATATCTGGTACCACTATTTTTGTGTGTATGATGTGCTCCAAATGTTGAATGTTTTTAATGAGCCATTGATTTTTGCACACTGTGCTCTGTGCTCAGAGTGCTGAAACATTATTGCACAGCAGGTTTTCTAATGCTTAAGGACTTGTGGCCAAAGAAAGTTCATGTTGTAATGTGTCTGGCTCTGTAAATAGATATATTTCAAGTTATTTTGGATGATATTCTTTAAAGGACTCTTATAACAGTATGTGTCTTTCTCAGGGTCCATGCTGAAGATCAACCCAGAAGAGCGACTGTCCATCACAGAGCTTGTCAACCAACTACAGGAGATAGCAGCTGCAAGGAATGTGAACCCCAAATCTCCCATCACTGAGGTAATATAACATATTCTATATTTCAGTTCTTCATTTATTGGTATTACTTATAAAATTAATAACACATGATCACAGACCACATGGGGTATTCATTTACTGGTGTTACTTATAAAATGGAAATTTGACTGGAGACCTGTAGTATATTACTCAGTTATGAATGTAGGTGTAACTGAAAAGGAATGGGAGGATATGTCTCCTGAATATTCAAGAAAATTTTGTGTCCCTCCAGTATTTGGATGTAACTCCTGAGTACAAGTTTTCCCCCTCCTTACAGAGGTAATTTTTCCCCGAGAATCTTTGTTATTTGAACTCTTGTAACTCGAAGACATAATTAACATGAGCTTCAATGGTAACATTTCATATGCTTTTCTGCACCTCAAAATATCAACAGATACAATTATTGGTGTGTAAAACTATCAATGGTAAACATTAGTTATCATAACTCAATATGACAGGGCAGGTTCCCTAAATTAAAATAATACTGCATAACATTGTATGTCTGTCTACCTGCGCTCATTCAGCTTTTTCTAGCAATCACACCCTGTACACTTAACAACGTACAGTTTTTGTCCCACAATTCAGACTTGTGTTTCAGGTCTATTAGTTACTTTAATGGTCAGGTATTCTTTTATTTGTGTGTTTTTTATGTAAAGCAGAAACTGTCACCATATATGTGGGGAATATGTAACCACTCAGTCCTTGTAAATGCAGAGAAATGCCTTGTATGTTAAAGTAGGAGTATTAAATAATATTTCTTTAAAAGCTGAATGGTTGTACCTAGAAATTTGAGTCCACCACCTTTGTGCGACAATATTTATTGCTTCATATAGCGTAATAGTTTACTTTATATAAAGTAACAACTCACTGATTTGCAACAGTGGGATGGCTTTCTTTTTTTATTGTTCAGCAATTAATTGTTGTGTAGACAAATTTATTTCAACAGCATTTTTTAAAAACCTGTGACCTGTATGGCTCTTTGTTTGTCTGTTACACTAGTTGTGTTTTTTCTCTTCTCCTTGTAGGAGATGCTACCTTAAAACAAATGCAATATTGTGCAAGCATGGATTACTATGAAAGTTTTGCAAACCAGCTTATTTAATTTCTAATCTTCCTTTTGATATCCATGATTATTTGATTCTGTTAGACAAAATATAGTGCATTGGTTTTGTGTACTGTTATACCTTGCAGTGTGTAAGATTGTTAAGGCAGGGGGGAATTAAGGAACCTTCCAGAATTTTAACTAGAGGAAGAGATTGCCAAGGTCAGTTTTAAAACCACCTTTATATGAACATCTGTTTAGATTAACCTTAGCTATACCCCATGTGGGCTGTGATCATGTGCTTTTACTATAATGGTTTATTTATCTGCTTCATGTCATTATTGATGAGGTCAACAATTAAACACAACAAACCAAAAAAGCACACCATCCACTCCATATCCTCCCCACACAACCACAGTCCTGTTGACTCATCTCTGTTTCCGTGGGCTGTTTACTGTGGCTACTAAACAGATAGTCCTGACCAAATAAATGAATTTTGTTCCTGCAGTCGCAGATGTGTTCCCTGGTGCCCAGTAGCCTCTTAAGGACTATTCAGAGCCTGGTGGCCACACCCCCACAGCCCCCGCCAACCTGGTAGAATGGCTGCCTTGTCTCTGGGAGCAGCCCCCTTTGCAGCGCCATCTCTGACCTAATGGCCGATGATGTCACAGGATTGTCGTGTTTAGGCCAGGGAGTTGGGGGTGTTCATGGATATCTCCTGTGGTTCCACGCAGCTTATCACGCAAGCAGGACCAAAGAAACCAAGCAGAGGCAGTCTTGGGGGGTTATGGGGTGGTATGAGGGTCCTTTCAGCTCCTCTGTTTTTTGGAGGGTAGATTTAGGTTAAGATGATCTGGATTAAGCCACAGTTTCTTGCTGGGCTAAGGCGCTTACCCTTTTGCGAAAGAAGACAGCCAGTGTGTCAGTTGGTCTCAGCATCAAGGCTTCTTCTCATGTAGTTGTAGCCCCAAAGTGGGTGGGATGCTCTACCTTGAGCACGTCTTCAGTTGCCTCCTGACATCTTGAATATCTTGTTGTGGTCCTGATTTTTTTTTTTTTTTTCTTTTTCTTTTAAATAACTATTGGATTTTTATTCACCATCTGTGGTCATCCTTAGAACAGTTGTCCCCATGAGTCTCTTGAATGCGTATTGCTGGAAGCCCACTTACGATGGCTATGAATCTCTGCAGCTGTTGGAGCAAAATGGAGGTTTTGGGAACAACTGTGTTCCGCGGAGCTCGCTGAGTGGTCCTCAGCTCCCCACACATATAAACAACATCCACAATGCAGGTGAGCATGCAAATCCTCTCTGTATGTGTGTCACTGTCCATCCTTCCTCTGCAGTGTTTTTGTATGGGGGTTCACTGAACACTGTTTAGTACTCTTTCATGATGAACGCTTTTCCTTTTCTGCATGTGTTTACAGTTGGCTAATAGAGGAAGCTTAGTTTATACTGGATTAGTGGTTGTTTAATAGAGAACATGCTGAGTGTGGTTATTTGACTGCCTTTGTTTTATTTTACCCTACTTCATGAAGTGTTTGTTTCTGAACATACTTCACTGGCATAACTTTATGTACTAATGATAAATACTGCATTCTCATGTTAGGAATGTTGGAGTTTCAAGTTTTTCACTTTATTTTTAAATCCATTTTCTTCACTTGTCTGTCTTAATAAATTTATTTGTTACAGAATGAACTTGATCTGTGTTTTTGTAAAATGCTGTTAGTTAATTTTAAGTAACACATAGCCAAACAGAGTAAGAACATAGGACTGGGTTGATTCAGCTCCCTTTCAGTATTTATAGGTTCTTTCTGTCCCTACAAGATGATGAAGGTTGCACATTTTTATGGGATGAATTGGTTTACAGAGGAAATATACGTTTGTGAAGTATTTTTATTTTCAGTGATTTTAAATTTGTTTTCATGTAGATGAAAGTTAGTAAAAATCAGGGCTCACTGTTGTCTGGTTGTCCACAGGACAGCCACATTTCATCTGCCCTATCAAATTTTACATGTCAGAAATACAAATGTGTGGGTTTAAAATATCTCTTAATGGGCAGGAACTCAACAGACATTTATGAATTTACCATTTACATTTTCTGATAAAATGTACAGCCTATAAAAATAGGTTTTTGTACAACCTTTCTGTGGAAATGTAAATATACTTTTATGTGTAGGATCTACCTGTCTGTCTGTCTATTTATTTAACATTTTATTGTGCATTTTCTGTTAAGAGTTGGACCCCCCGGTCCAAAAATCGATCAACTGTGGATTGCTTCTACATTTTTTCCAACATTGTTTATGTGTTGTTTTGACTATGCATTACTAATAACTGTCTCCCTAAAATAGTGACATTTTAGGGCTATTCTACTTTATTTTTTTTTTCAATTTTTAGGGTTCTAGCTTCTAACAGCTAATTTTTAATTCCTTATATTAATATCTGAATTTTTTGTTGAACCTAACCCATGAATAAATTATGGCCCATTGGTATTAAGCTTTTTTCTTTGTGAAGTAGTGGTTCAATTTACAAAACAAATCTCATAAGACTTGAATTCATAGTTTAGTTTATAATGTCCCAGTTTGTGCATATTTGTTTTTTTTCCGCAGTATCATTTGCAGTTTCATGTTTTTTAAATGACAGAAATTTTTGAGAAACTACATTTTTGAAACCTCATTTTAAGTAGTCCATTGACATTTTTTGGAGTTTTTCATTTTTGACTGGAAATGATTTAACATTATCAATATTTTGAATTTAATTTTCTGAATTAAAACAAGTGCTCTTTAGTTAATAATCTGCTGATATTATAGTTAGTCATCATATCTGGTTGTAGTACTGGGTCTAATGAGGGACAATGGAACAGAGTATAACAGCCATGTAGTAATCAAGTTAGTACCTTTGCGCTTTGGGAGATGGCTGGGGCCATTATAGCAGATGACAGGCTCAAACTTACACCCATTCTCTACTTGTACCTTGCACTCTAGTACACTTGTTATTCCTTAAGCTTCTTAAGATGTGGTTGCCTCACTGCCAAACCCACTTATCTACTCAGTTACTTATTCCATATGTTTGAGCCATCTGTCTCTTAGCAGTGGAACTCTCTCTGCATCCCTTTTAGCAACAACAACAGCATGGACAACCCATCACAAACATGCCCTATTGCCTTTAGTCACTGTTGCCTGTAGTCAAACTGTTAAACAGAATTTCTGTAGCCCTACTGCAACAGTACTCCAGTTAGTAATGCATAACTGAGTTGCCACTATCATCAAAATGTAATTTGGATTATTCAGATGAGATTTGCTTTCTTGCTGCAGTTATCTCAGATGTTGATGTTTCCGTGCTGTTGCAGCATTCTTTAAAATTCTCATGAGATTGTTGTGCAATGAAGCAAGCATGAAGTATAGTACTTAACCTTATACATAAATATGTATACATACATATATGTGTATATATAGGGTAGCTACAAGTTTTTTTCAGATTATTGTATTTTACATCTTCAGTTTCCTCAAAAAGATCCTCCTTGTGAATTACCAGATAATTTTATGTTTGCTAGGGCACAGTACGGTAATGCTCAATATGTTTGTCTTCTAAAAGGCTGGATTTATATGGATCTGAAGTCTGTTCATTATTTAATTTACTTTAAATCCAACTATCCTGTAAAGTGTTCTTTATTCTGTTGGTGAGTGTTGATTATCCCTGTTTGGCATTTGCTGATATTAATTTTGAGACTGCTTTTTGAAGTTTTTGTGACCAGTATAAGAGATGAATACTTGGCTTTGTGTTGCTTTGAAAACTTATATATCAAAATGCTAATTCTCAGATGTTCTCTGAGAAATGCTAATTCTCTGACAATTACTGCTAGTTGACAGTTAATCTATCTGACATTTGTAGCTGCAATTCTAATTCTCATAAAGTTACTTAAAAGGTAAATTCCTTTTTCATGTTTATTTTGTCTGTTGCAAACAGTAGAAAGTGGCTGTGTTTCTATGCTTCTGCCACTAGTGTACAGTAAAATGCACCAGATTGGGGTAATGCAATTTATAGTGTCTCAAATTTTCTATATGGATTTTATTGCAGGTAAAAGATTCTTTTACAAAAACTAACCAGCAAATGTAGTTACTTGTGTATTGTCCTTTTTTAAAAGAACATGGCCAAATACTGACAATCAGTTGCTTCCTTGTTGCCTGTAAAATACAGTTAGGCTATAAAATGAACCTTATAAGGAAAAGAACATCCTACCTACAGTTTAATATGGTGGCGGTTCCATAATGCTGTTGGGGTGCTTTGCTGCCTCTGGTACTGGAGGCCTTGAATTATGAAATCAGAGGATTTCCACGGCATTTTACAGAGCAATGTGCTACCCAGTATCAGGAAACTAGGTATGGGTCAAAGATCATGGGTCCTCCAGTAGGACAATGACCCAAAACATACATGCAAAACCTCAAAATAATGGTTACAAAAGAAAAAACTGACTATGTTAAACTGGCTAGCAAAGAGTCCTGATCTCAGTCCAATTAAAAAGCTAAAATCTTTTGGTAAAAGGAATACTGCAAAAATTCCAGAACTAACATTCTGGACATAACAATACATCTAATTTTGTTCATTCTATTAAAAACATTTTGATGATTAAAAGTTGGTAAATTTCAAACATTTCTAAAGAAACTGTGCATGATATACCTAAAATGTAAAGGTTGCAATAATGTTGACCAAAACTGTATAACTTCTTGTAGCTCACTGTCCTTTTTCTGAAGTTCAGAAGCAATTTGAAGTGAAATGACACTCTTACCTAAGTAAAGAAAAAGGCACTTTGTATTTTTAACTGAAGGTAGATTTTAATGTTGCATCGTGAAAAAGATAAATACAGGATGAATATAATAAATTGACCACCCATCAACAGAATTCTATCTCAGCTTGAGTGTCTTCAGTGTGGCAGGATGCTGAGACCCTCAAATGTATGAGTTATTGAATAAATAAGGAAACTGTTTATTCATTATAGCTTTGTTTGTTTGTAAGCAACCTAACAAATATTCAGTCTGTCAGTTTGATGCAATATTTTACTATGTAAATAACTATGTACATAGTTTGTTTGAAGGAAGGAGTTTATTGAATTGCTAAAAAGATTAAATAGGGAAGTACTGTAGTTGTATTAATACTAAGGATACCTGTTTTACCTTAGTCTTACTTCTGATCTTCTTGCCAGGTCTGTATGGTCCAGACAATGACCAGTCAATGGCTGGGGGTTTTCTGGACATCTTGAAAGGAGGCACAGAGCGATTCCTGACCAACATTAAGGATACTTCGTCAAAGGTGATTCAGTCAGTGGCCAGGTGAGTGTAAATGATTGTGGGAGTAGTAGCCTCTTGTTATCCAGGTAAACATTAAACTGTAGAGGTGATCAGCTTCTATAGGCCATCATTAGAGAAAGTTGCCAAATGCTTTTGTACAATGCGGCTGGAGTGGAATCTCCTTTTTTTAGTCATTGATTGAAGTGATCACATTTAATCTCGTGTCAGAAAGCATTAAAATATTTATTATTTAAATAAAGGTCACAAGTAGATGTTTTATAGCCCTAATAGATGAGTGAACTGCCACCTTTCCCAAGACAGACAATAACAAGAGACATCCATTGTTCCTTGTATTCAGCTCCTCTTCCCCTAACTTTCTTTGCCACCTCCATTTTTGTGTGACTTGACACCTCAACTTATATTTGCACATATTATGTTTATGTTCCATTTTTGTTTGTTTTTCCTCTACAACATTTGCAACCATCCTACATGGTCCTAAAACTCCATGCTGTAGCAACCCCAGGTAAATATGGGTGCATATGTCCTCAGTGTGTTTTTAGTAAGTGTGCCCCGTCTGCTGCCATCCCAACTGGATGCCCCTAATCCTGAGCCACAGTTTTTAGCAAAATAGATCACCCTTGCCTACTAAAACTGCCTGTTTGTGTCCTACACAGTTTGCTTTTGTGTGTTGACCATAAAAACTAATTCATTCACTCAGCATTCCACAGCAGATTGATAGTTTTTCATGTTGGGATAATGGTTATTTTTTCTATCAGGTTAGTCTTTTGAAAGTGACTTCATCACAAATGGCAGCACATATAGTTTGAAAAACTAGATAGCAAGTACACCACTCTTGCAACCAATTTGCTCTTCAGGGACCTATAACAATTTTGTCAAAATCTATTCGCCATGTCTTTTGTACCTGATAGCATAACAAATACTTGAGTAAATATAAAATAATATAATGACATAGTACCAGATCAAAAAGTGTATTACATTCACCTGGTGTAATCTGTTATGCTTTGAAGTTGAATATGGAAAGTCATGAAAACAACATGAAAGAACTATTGATCTGATGACATGTGTTTGCTGCACATCTTTCTGACATTTGGTTGCTATTTTTCTTGTAGTTATGCCAAAGGAGATCTGGACATTTCCTACATCACCTCCAGAATAGCAGGTTTGTTCATTATTCAGAGTTCATCTTCAGTAACTATTAACCTGAATATTTTATTAATGCAGGTAGAACTGGATTTTATTAAGCACTTGTGTTAAAACACATTAAATGAACCTTGCACAGATGGTCATTGCTTTATGGTACCTGGTTGCATGTTGTTTTGCAGATATACAGTATTTCTCCAGATCCAGTGAGGAGTGTGTTTTAATTTACAAAAAACACATTTTCATTTTTCTTTTTAAAATTTATTTTCAATATTATCTTTTCCAAAAGACAGGAGACAGAGCTAGAGGTAGCAGAGTTAAAGATGTTAAGATTTGCATTGGGTGTGACGAGGATGGACAGGATTAGGAATGAGTATTTTAGAGGGTCAGTCCAGGTTAGACGGTTTGGAGACAAAGTCAGAGAGGCGAGATTGCGTTGGTTTGGACATGTGCGGAGGAGAGATACTGGATATATCAGGAGAAGGATGCTAGGGATGGAGCTGCCAGGCAAGAGGAAGAGAGGAAGGCCTAAGAGGAGATTTATGGATGTGGTGAAGGAGGACATGCAAGTGGTGGCTGTGACGGAGAAAGATGCAGAGGACAGGAAGAAGTGGAAACAATTGATCCGCTGTGGCGACCCCTAATGGGAGCAGCCGAAAGAAGAAGATTTTCAATATTATCTTTTGAATTAAAATATCACATACGAAAAAAATGAATGCATCATTTTGTTATCCGGTAAAATGTGGGATTTTTGTCAAAGGTCTGAGTACCTTTGTAAGGCACTGTATGATTAGATCAAAGTGGAGGATATTATATGTATTTAAAGCATTTTTTAATCTCTGCAAGTCCCATGCTGTCTGCCTCCAACAAACATCAGTTTGTTCTTTGCTTATGGATTGTACCTGATGCCTGTGTTTTATTTAATTTGTATTTTGCATAGTGTAGATTTATATGATGTGGCACAATGTTTTATATTTTGCACTTATTCTACTTTTAAAAGTTCATGAAAACAAAACTATGGAGTCCCCAGGACACACATGACAAACTAAATAAGTTTGTATCCCTTTGAATCAATAATTATCTCACACTGAGCCATGTTAATGTTCCTTTGTATTATGGAAAAAATTCCCCCGGTATTGCTGTTTTGCCATATTTTTCAGTCTCTGTGGTTTATATTTATGAAATATTTGTATACTTGTGTTAATTTATGAAAGGATATACAACCATATTAGTAGTATTTATTCATAAAACAGTTTAAGTATGTTTATTTACAGCTTGTCTGTAGAGTTGTATCATCTTATGTCATGAGAAATGTCAAAATGTTACAAAAATGTTGTTCTTTTTGGCGGCTGCTAAGAATATGAGCACAGATATGAGGTTATGAAAATATGAGTAGAAGCAGAGATTTTGTAACACCTTATATTAAAATCTTATTATGAAATTCTAAGCCCATATCCCATGATTTTCCTCCCAATTTTCATTTCAGGGCTTGATTCTGTATTTTACCTGCAAATGAACCTAATCTTTCTTTTCCTGGCACAGTCATGTCCTTCCCAGCAGAAGGAGTTGAGTCAGCCATTAAGAACAACATTGAGGATGTGCGCCTTTTCCTGGACTCAAGGCACGCGGGCCACTATGCTGTTTACAACCTTTCCAAACGCTCCTACAGACCCTCCAGATTCCACAACCGAGTAAGGCCACCCAGACACCTTCAGCAGACTTAACTGTGTTTTCATGCAGAAAGACAGACAATAAAGTTGGAGATGGCCTACTTATAGATAATATGATTGTAAAGGATGATGTTTATCAATGTGATCTGTTTATATGTTTACAGTGTTCATATTTTTCTTGTTTAAAACTTTAACTTGGTACTGCTTTTGTAAATAGATTAAGGTCAAACCATCCTTATAAACATTGTTCATAGATTACTTGTTTACTTGCTTTGTAAGTTCCAGCATTCAGAATGATCAAGTCCATTCATACATTCTGTACATGATTACACATAATATGTTATTTGGATAACGCATATTGTTTACATTGAATCCTATTATGATAGACTTTGGATAAATCTTTGCAAAAGTTAAAGCCATTTCACTTGATCTGAGTGCAGGTGTCTGAATGCGGCTGGCAAGTAAGGCGAGTGCCTAGCCTGAGCAACCTGTACAGCATCTGCAGGAACATGCATATGTGGCTGAAGCAGGATCAGAGGAACATCTGCATTGTGCACTGCCTCGTAAGACCTTTGCTCAACTCCTACAACCTCCACTCCCATTGTGTTTTTTGGTGGCTGTTGCTTGTCTACTACTGTGCTTCCATGATTTTTCAGGATGGACGGGCAGCCTCTGCTGTGGCTGTATGCTCCTTCTTGTGCTTCTGCCGCCTCTTCACCACGGCAGAAGCAGCTGTCTACATGTTCAGTATGAAGCGCTGTCCTCCCGGAATCTCACCCTCCCATAAGAGGTGGGTTTTCCTGCACTGAAGGAAGTATAGCCATTTTTATGAACCAGAGATTTCCACATTTTTTAAAAATTAACAATGGAAGAATGCAATATAAGCCCAATAATTGTGGTTTTTGTCATGAACAGGGTTTTTGATAACCCTCTAATCTGCTTGCATAATGAGTGAAAGCCAACTGATTCCTAACCCCCTTGCAGGTACATCGAGTACATGTGTGACATGATGGCCGATGAGCCCATCATTCCACACAGCAAGCCCATCCTGATCCGTTCCATCATCATGACACCTGTGCCACTCTTTAACAAGCAGCGTAATGGCTGCCGGCCTTTCTGTGAGGTGTATGTGGGTGAAGAGCGTGTGGCCACTACCTCCCAGGAGTACGACAAGATGAAGTAGGTCACCTGATGTTGGGAATCATTATGCCTGCTTTGGCTCGGTCTCCTGAGCCCTCTCATTTTTAGATAATTTGTCAGTTTGTTTACACTTTTTTTCTTTGCAGTACAGTTTGCAATGTTAACCATTTATACTACTTTTAATTTGCTGAAGTAATTCAGGTTGAATTGCTTTCTTAACCGCACTAAAATAAGAACCTCCTGAAACTTCAAAGTCCATTTCCTTAATTTTACTACCTTCTGGTCCCAAGTCAAATTTACAGATTGGAAGTAGTGTTTAGAAGGCACTTTATTCTGTATTCTCAAGTGTTTTAATGCTTTCTATACAAAAAGCAACAAGTCATACTCTGCCATGAAGTTAGCTGCTTGTTGAACTTGATTTTTGGCTTTCTGGTTAGCAGTGTTCAGCCTGAAATGACTTTGCAAGATGTGATGCATCAACAATTCCTTATTGTCAATAACATTTTGTGTAACTGAGATGCTATAGCCCTGCATGTTCTCAGTTTTACTGTTTATGTTGCATGCCCAGCATTTTCTCTTTACCTATAAGGAAAGTTGTAGTTCTGAGGTTGCAATTCAGTTTAAATATTGAATCTGGAGAACTGACTTAAGTTTCTGTATTACTGTGTATATTGGCAAATAATGATGACTGAGGTTTAAGTGCAGAATGTGCTACTTGTAGGGACTTCAAAATAGAGGATGGCCGAGCAGAGATTCCTCTGGGGATCACAGTACAGGGGGATGTACTTGTTGTCATCTACCATGCCAGATCCACCCTGGGGGGACGACTCCAAGCCAAGGTACTGGGCAATTAGCCCAGCTCACCATGCTTCAGCTGTAATTTAGTACCCATCACGTTTATTCTAGATACAATTGCCTAACATTCTTGTCATGTACAATTAAGAAATGAAGACTTCAGACTCTTTAACCATGACTAAATTGTTTTCAGTGGGTGGAACAATAGTTCAAATGTGTTCCCACTTCACAGATGGCTTCTATGAAGATGTTCCAGATCCAGTTTCACACAGGGTTTGTGCCCAGGAATGCCACTACAGTGAAATTTGCAAAGTATGTGTTATATTACCTCTTCTTCAATGTTAGTTACTGTACAGTATAGCTTTGCTTAGCTCAAAATGTCTACTTCTCATTTCACTTTTCATTTAGCGTTTATTGCACTCAGTTAATAAACATGACCTAAAAGTTGTCAGCTTCTATCGGTCTGAAAATGCAGTATTTATATTGCTAGTCTATCTGCATTTTTTCCTGTGTACCTCCTAATTTTTTATTTTTTTATTTTTTTTTTTATAAACTCCAGAATTAGGCGATTGCAAGTAAACCTACTTAATAGTATAACGGTCTCCTTCCTTTTAAATAGCCTAATGTTAAATTTTTTTTTTTTTTTTTTTTTTTTTTGCATTTTACGACTTTAAGCAGCATTTCTGTTTTGTTTTCTTCTTTGTCCCTCTCCGGTAGGTATGATCTAGATGCTTGTGACATTCAAGAGAAATACCCAGATCTCTTCCAGGTAAACCTGGAGGTCGAGGTTGAGCCTCGCGACCGGCCAAGCCAGAAAACTCCACCATGGGAGAACTTTGCCACCAAGGGCCTTAATCCCAAGATCCTCTTCTCTAACAGGGATGAGCAGCAGGAGATCCTCACAAAGTTTGGTGTGTTTGAGGTCCTATCCATTGGACATTTGAGAAGGAGAATAACTATTTTCGAAAGGCCAAACAATGTACAATACTAATTTGTATAAAAAAAACTGCTTTGTCTCATGTGAATATTCAGTTGGCCGTTTTAACAGTATGATCAGAAAGCTGGCCGACTAGTTAGCTTTGAATCACTGTTTCTATGTAATTCTATAGACTATCTTTATGGAAAAAATTAATACTTTGTAATTTTTTGCTCCTATAAATATCAGACATTCTCAGCAAGGGAGTGTTGTGTTTCTGCAGTGATCTGTAAAGCTTGCTGCTTGTCTGGGTTTCAGGATTTTGACCTGCTTTGCTTGCACTCTTGTCCAGGTAAACCAGAGCTTCCTCGTCAGCCTGGGTCCACAGCCTTCTATGATGCTGAGTCACCTCAGTCAGACCAGACGGCTGAAGGTTCCGCTACAGAGCCAGAATCCCCCCAGAGCACTGACACCAATGCCAACAACTTTTTCCAAACTCTGGATTGGGATGGTGAGACACTGGCCCGGCACCTGTTCAGCAAATTTCTGTACCTGGCAAATCAAAGCTATTTTATTTTTTAAAGTTATTCTTGAACAAAAAAAAATCTTAAATTGCTGTGAAGTTCAGCTCTCGTGAACCCTTGGTGTTATGAAGAAATACAGAATAGACTATGAAATAAGAAATGCTTAAAGTAGAGTACTACTGTAATTAATCTATTGACTAACTGCAGTGCAGTTCCCTTAAGGAACACATTTGATGAATCTCATCAGTGGTTGCCTATGGTGACTGTGACTGTGGGTAGTTATTAAAAGCAACATGTAATCCTTACAGGCTTTAAAAAGGGGAGTTTCCTAGCTTGGTGACGGATGCCTCTTATGGCTCTTACTAGCCAGGCCTGTCCATCTCTTGAGCACTGCCATTCTCCTCCTCTTCCCTGTTACAGATGGGAGTGGCCACCAGGAAAGGCTGGACAGACTGGCCGAAGAGCAGGAGAACCTCAGTGACCCATCTGAGGAGGACTCCTACTCAGGCCCTCAGGTGCATAAACCTAGTGAGGACAGTGAGGCCTTCTCCAGGGAGTCTAGTGAACATCTTTTTAACACCGAGTTCCCAAGCCAGCTCCCACAAAACCAGTCTGATGACAGCGTGGACCTGCTGGGCCTGAACTCCAGCTCCCCTCCAGCGATGGGTTCCACTGGGCCCATGGCAGCCCCTGCTGTGGCAGGAATGAAGACCTCCTCCAACAACAGTGACCTCCTCAATGACCTTTTTGCACCCTCTGCCAGCACTGACCAAGGCAGCACCAGTGATCTGATTGGGGGGGTTGTGGAAGGTGACCTGTTCTTCACCAGCTCTGAAAATGTCCAGGCTGCCCCTGCAGCCAACTCTGCACCTAAAACATCCAAAGGTAAAATTTACTCCCTTACATTAAGGGCGTTATTATTTAAAGACAAAACGTAAAGTTACTGAAATAAATGTTAGGGTGTCAAATATGAAAGTTTTTTAAACTACTTGAATAAGCTGAAGAGTAAGAATCAGCATAACTGCAAAAAGGTAACTATTTAAACATTTAATAGCTAAATATGAAAACTGATGTTCCAAATTGAATGATTATAAAGACCATCATGCTACAAGGAAATCAATTTCAACCTTCTGCTCTTTGTATTAAAATTATTTTATTATTTCTCTTTTAAATTTTGTCCCTAAATAGATTGGATTGTGGCTTGGGTTCTTAAAGCGTTAAACTTATTTTGTTCTCCACAGAGCTTTGTATATTTTGATCATGTCACCTTGAGTTGCCAGTACTTTACACTAAAGAGGTTTAAACTTTCTGACCTATCCTTCTCTGTCAGCCTTATAAGACCGGGAGTCATTCTTCTATTATTTTAATATCCTTACAAAGTGGCAAATACAAATTATAAAGAATAATTAAAGTTGAGCACTCGTAATACAGCATGACTCTTGGTATTCTGAAAACTTTGATATTATGTACCTGATATTAGTGTTATGTTTTTAAAGCTTTTAAAATGCATTAGTTTATTGAATTAAAAATGCTCTTTGGGGTCTCAGTCATTGGTAGGCCATGTTATTTATTTCTTTAGCACCTCTAGTTTCTTAAATTCAGTAGTTTGAAGTTGTAACATAACCATAGTGTTATACATTGTTTGTTACTGAGCTTGTTACATTGAGAGAAAAGTGCCAAGTAATACTAATGGGAACACCCTTTGCCCAGCCTCCACCAAGACCAAGTGTGTCCATACACTTTCCAATGGTTCACCAATAAAACTGCCTCAGTTGTATTTAAAATCTTCTGTAGGTCATGTTACAATATGTTACACTGCTTTCCTCACTCCCAAATGTCTTTTGGTGTCTTTTCTTGTTTTTTTTTTTGTTTTTTTTGCTTCCAACACCAGCCAATGATATCTTTGACCCATTTGGGATGGTTTCGGGAGAGTCAGCTTCTGCACCTCCATCTGAGCAAGACCTATTTGGGGACCTCATGAGTGCAGAGGATGCTGGGCCAAGCCTCCTACCCAACAACCCAACCCCCCCTCCCAGTTCTACTTCTGGCTTCTTCAATCTCAGTAAGCGGGCCTTCAGTAACTCATGTGAAAAATGTCCTTCATGGTGCTGAGATACACTATCCTCAGAATTCATGTTCTGAAGGACCGTTGTACAGTTATGGTCAACATTATTGGTACCCTTGCATTTTAGGAATATCATTCACCATATTTCCTGAAAAAGGAGGCAGTAAAACAGCTTTAGTTAGTATGCATTCATTTGTTTGATAAAGAGCAGCACACAATAAAACTGTAGTAAAGAAAGGATGTGTAGAAATAGTATAAAAATAAAAAAGTTCTTATCCCAATTTTGGTCCCCTTTGAACATTTTAAATTTAAAAAGAATTAGATTCTCCTTGCAGTGAAATTAGACTTACCTGTGTTGAATTGCCAGTACTCACATGACATGAACTAACCAATTATTAACCAATGAATGACAGCTTTAATGCTTATTAGTTGTCATTTTTCATGTTCCTTCTTGACAATGAAGACAAGAGATCTGTCTGAGACCAACAGAAAAACTAATCATAAAAATTCAAATGGCTACAAGTCCATCTCCAGAGATCTTGGTGTTCCTGTTTCCATAGTTTGCAATGCTATTAAGAAGATTCTAGGTGGTTAGTTGTCAGTAACCACCTAGGATGTGGCAGAAAGATGAAAATTGGTTAATTGCTTCAAATACAAATTTTATGCATGAAGGCCAAGGAGCACCCCACTATTGAAAGGAAAATATAAAAAGGAATAACTGATCTTTGCCTAAACCTTCCTAAAGATACCAACAACATTGTGAAAAAAGGGTTGTGAACTGATGAAAAGGTAGAACTCTTTTGTAATGCAGACCAGTGGTTTGTTTATGGGCAAATAAATTAAATTTATAAGGAAAAGAACACCCAACCCACAGTTAAATATAATCTTAGTATAATGTTGTGGGGCTGCTTTGCTACCTAAGGTACTGGAGGCCTTGAATGTATTAAGGGAATCAAGGAATCAGAGGATTACGTAATTATTTTAGAGGAAAAGGTGCTACTGCATGTGAGAAGTAGGTTTGGGTTGAGGGTCATTGGTCCTCTACCAGGAAAATGATACAAAGCACACAAAAAAGCACAAAAGAATGGTTAAAAAGGAAAAAGTGGACTGTGTTAAATTGGCCAGCAATGAGTCCTGATCTCAGTCAGATTGAAAACTACTGAAGAGCTGAAATCTGCTGTTGGTAAAAGTAATCCAGGGAACATCCAAGAGTCAGAACAAACTGCAGTTGAAGAATTAGAACAAATTAAAGTTGAAGAGTGGGAGAAACTACCAGCAGAAAGATACAAGAAGCAATGTTACAAGAAATGTTTGGTTTCTGTTATCATTGTCATAAGGCTGTGCAACTCAGTATTTTGGAAGGTGCCTTTTATACAGACCAGGTCAAAAAAAAAAAAAACTACATGTATCCATAACTTTGGATGTCTTATTAAACTATTCTGATGATCAAAAGTTGGTAAATTTTCAGTTACATCTAAAATTATTGTTCATGATATACCTAAAATGTTGGGGTGCCAATAATGTTGACCAGAACTGTGCATTGAAATGACATAAACACACAAATACCTGTAGCAATTTTAGAAAATTATAATACAGTATATTCACATGCAAGTGGAAAGCAGAAAGTTTACAGCTGCCTGTTGGCCGTTTGCGTGTTTTTTTTTTTTGTTTTTTTTTTGCAAGCCTACAGTACAATACCATATGCTGAAATCGAGAACTAGAATTGCCTGTTTCAGACCTGTATGGAAACTGTGCTTTTGTGTGCATGCTTGACTGCAGCTCTCTATAATATGTACTGTCAACTAAAGTACATAATTATTAAAGGCCAATATCACCTGACTGGCCTTCACATACGTAACACTCTGGTTGCATAATCCACCAAAATAGCTCTAATTTCATCACTTTAGTCTGAGCCCTACTAGACCATGTTGAACTTTTGTACACTACTGAGTTGGCAGAGATCACGTGTGTGTAGGATTAAAGTGCGACTGCAATTTGGCGTTTTCACTTGTGTGGTCCGATCATTGACTTTAACGTGCTTTAAAAAAACTGCGGGATGTAGAGCTGTGCGTTTGTCATGTTTTTCTTTCGTGCAACCATTTCTAGCCTGTGTCTCTGCTGTTGCTGGCCTGTGGGTCTGTTTGTGACCCTATTTGACCTGTTGTTTTTGACTCTGTACATGCAAAGTGACATGTGAACTCCTTGTATTGCTACCCAGATAAGCTTGCAGGTGAACCCCCAAAAATGACCTCCTCTGCCAGCCAACCTGACCTGCTGGGTGGGTGGGAAAGCTGGGGCTCTGGTGCAACTGGGAGCAGTGGTGGTACAGCAAATCTTGCCAGCAAACCCATGTTTACAGGTAGGTTTTCATGTTCTGTAAAAGAGATGTGTGCATACATTGGTTTATACGTACAAAAATATGGATTTGTTGGCATACGCTGCAGTGTCCCACTCAACCCTTTTGCTCTGCAGTTTGTGTTTGATACTAACCTATTTTTCTAGTTTCTTTCACTCGTGTCTATACACAAATCTTTGTCCCACAGCGTAACTAATATTTCTTGATATAAATTACTACATCTTCTGATTTCAATGGCAAAATGAGCTAAATTCAATATTTGTGGAAGGGTATTGGAGGAAAAAAATCTAAAAGTGGTTTGGTATGTGGTATAGATTCAGCCTTCATTATGCATATATTGTAACAAATCTTTGTTCTGTCTTCCAGCTCCTGGTGTTTCTTCTTTTTCTACAACCAAGTCACAAAGTTTTGACCCCTTTGCAGATCTGGGCAGTTTAGGCTCAACACTACCAGCTAAATCAGGTTCTTATTCATTGTTTGGCTTATCAAATATACTGTATCTATATGGGCTTCAATAAAAATGAATTCCATTCTACCATACATGTTAGTGATGTGAATTATTTGATCAGAGCTAAGCAAAGGTCTCCTGATGTCAAGCTTCAGTTAAATTGAAATTTAAGGATTGGTGACTGCAAGCTGTCAATAGCTAAGATTAAAATAAATAAATAAAATAGCTTATGGTGCCAAACTACAGTTCATCAAATTATTTAATTGAGATATGTTTTACACAGTAAATTGATTTTAAAAAATTATTTTTGATTTGTCTTCTAGGCTCCACTAGCACTGGTTTTTCAGGCCAAGGTTTCAACAGCAAAACAGCCTCATCCACAGTAGGTGGAGCCCAGTGGCAGCCTGGTCGGCCAGCAACCGGGGGAGGTAAAACGTGGGCACAGCCAAGTGCTCCTCCAAAGTCACAGCCTTCCAAGCCAGTGACTCAACCAACCAAGCCCAACTACAACCTCAGTTTCAGCGTGATTGGGGGCCGTGAGGAGAGAGGCATCAGAACACCTGGTTTTGGTGAGAAATTTCTCCTTTGGATGCTCCACTGCTCATTTTCAATCCACATTACAGTGATAGTGTTATGCTTAAATTAGTCCTTGATACCATGGTGTTACCTTAAATGTTTCCTCTATGTAAATATTCTAGGGCCAAAACCTAAAGTGAAGGAAGATGACTTTGAGGACCTCCTGTCAACCCAGGGTTTCGCTTCCAGGCCAGACAAGAAAGGTCCAAAGACCATTGCAGAAATGCGCAAACAGGAACTGTCAAAGGATATGGATCCCCAAAAACTACAGGTCAGCTGCCTGCATAACTCATAGTAGCTGCCACAAATTTGGCCATGGTACAAAAACCAAACACAGATTCAGAAAGGTTTAGAAACCAATAGCTTTACAAAAGAAACCCAAAGAATCTTTCTTTATTTTAGAGAAGTCATAGAACTGTAAATGTAATCTTTTCCAACAACTTATAATGAATCTTCAAGATACTAGAGTTTGTGTTTTAGCTCCTCAAATGTTTCAGATAACCAAATGTTCCCAATCATGGGTTACGCAAAGGTTGATGAAATTAAAAAAAAAAAAAAAACACTTGGATGGAGTATATCGTAGCAGGGAAGCTGGTTTTCGTTTCATCATACAGGAATTTGTCATGAAGACTTTTCTAATGATGTTGTCATACAGATCCTGGAATGGATCGAGGGGAAAGAACGCAACATCCGAGCGCTTATTTCCACCCTGCACACTGTGCTCTGGGAGGGTGAGAATCGCTGGAAACCAGTGAGCATGGCTGACTTGGTCACCCCAGAACAAGTTAAAAAGTTCTACAGAAAAGCTGTGCTTGTAGTCCACCCAGATAAGGTAACTTTGGTAACCTTTTGACTTAAGATTGTAGTGCCCTTACACTACCTTCTCTGAACCAGTAACCCTCTACATCTTAAAGTTCATATTTTAAGTCCTTCCCCAAATGAATGAGAGCAATTGCACAGTCCAGAGAACCCTTGTATATCAGGAGGTCTGTGCTCTTGATTCTGGAGGGTCTGCTGTGCATAAATCTAAATATTTAACACTTGATTGGAGTCATGTAGCATATTGTTGCAGCACCAGTGTTATTGATCTATCCATACTACTGCCATTCAGAGTCAAAAAATGGGAATATTATGATATATATAATTAGTTGCATTTCTGGTAGGTGATATATTCAATGTAAAGGATATTAAGCAATTTTTACTGCATACAAAAGAGAGTCCTGTTTAATATGTGTATTTTTTTATTTTCAGGCACAGGGACAGCCCTATGAACAGTACGCCAAAATGATTTTCATGGAACTAAACGACGCATGGTCAGAGTTTGAGAACCAAGGTTCGAAAACCCTCTTCTGAGACTAAAGAACTTGAGGGTTGTCAGCTCCAGTGGGAGAAGTATGATTTCCAGTGTTTCTGAGACAATCACTGAATGGCAGTTGGTTATCAGACAAAAAAAGAAGGGACTTCTTGATTCCTTAGGGAAAGTCCAGTTCGACATCACAAACTAATACTTCACAGTCGCAGGACTACAGCAGATGTGTTTAAAGCATCAAAGGAACACAAACATCCTCAGTGGAGGCCAAACCTCAGCATGCACTTTGCACAGCTGAAGGTGAACTGTTGCTGTTTTCTGCATTTACTGTTGAAGGAATAAACAGAAGTTTAAATGGAATGTGAGATTAAGTGGACTACAGAGCTATATAAAATCCATTATTTTTGTCTTGTGTTAGTGTGTAGCTTTCTGTCACTCAAAATGTAAATATTGTGTTGTTGATATGGTTCATTTCCATTCACTACTGAGCTGCCAACTTAAACACATTAGAATGCAGGTTTGTGTTTCCATTTGTCTTTCCTTCCCTGTATAGTATTATTCCTGGAACCATAATCTTCTGTTCTCCACTGATTTTCAGTCTTTGCTATAAATGTTAAATCAAATTTATATTTCTATTTTTTTGTTCTCTAACTCATGGACCAGTCTTTAACTTCTATTTTCTTATTTATTTGGTGAATCATAAATGTACAAGACATTTAAAAGCAAAAATAAATAATATATAAATTGAATGTCTGGATTTAAACTCCAAAAAAACAAATAGTTTGTGTATAAATAATTCCAAAATATATACTAACATGAATGTGGTTTTATATGGTCTTTAAAGATTATATGACTTTCTAGGTTTAAAATTTTCTGTATATCTTATTTTCTTGCTCAGTAACAGTCTTTAGTATGGGACAGGTTTCCAGAGAACGAAAAGATTCATCTTTTTTGTTCCAGTGTTGCAGTAGCCATTGTTAATGTTTGTTGCATTTCATACAGTTCTACTGAAGAGCTATTCCCAGTGCACCCATTATCGGTTTCCATTTTATACCCATGTCATGTTCATTAAAAACGTTTCACAAGCCTAATTGAAAATGCAGGTTCTGTATTAAAATTTGCACTTGTGCTGGTGACACCAAGCTGGAATACAACTATACTGCACCCCAAAAACATATTATTCTTCAGCCTGACACTGCTGTCTTTGTGTAGATGTGTAAGAACAATGCAATGTAGATACACATGACAAATACAGATCTTTTGACTGTATTTGTTAGAAATGTGACTTTCTACTCATTTCTGTAATTGTGAGGATGTTCTTGAGGGTCACATTAGACGTGTGAATGTGGCAAAACAGGGTGCTCCTTTCCTCTGGGAATGTGAAATGTAGGTATAATGCGCATCGTCTTTAGCTTGCAACAACAAAAATTTAAATTTTATCAAAGCCTTAAACGTTTTGAAAACTGTACTTTTGTGTTGCTGATTAAGGTTCTGCTGCTCTTGGGTTACCATTCAAACAGGAGGTCATCCAGCAGATATCATGAAAGTGTGATGACTGCCAGGGTGAATGTTTCTAAGTACTGTGGTTTAGTGTTGCTAGCAGACTTGACTCACTCCAAAGGGCAAAACATTGAATGGTGTACAATATGTTTAGGATTATGTAAATTTATTATGTTAGAGTATGATTTTTTTTCCCCCTCCACCCTCTGGACAACCTAACCTTTTCTTTTTTATTTTTCATGATTCCAGAGTTAGGAAATGTAAGCTTGATTCATTTTAATTGAATATTGGATCTGCTCAAACTAAATGCTTATTGTCAGCATCGTGGTGTTTCGATAGTGAGCAAAATATTAAGACTTTTGCTTTAAACACAACCAACCCAAACAGTGATCTTACAAGTACATTAAAAATGTTATGCCTCAGTTTCTGCTGTGTGTTTTTGTAATTGCTTTTCCATATCATCCCATTGGCACCAGCACCTGCATTTGTCTCCTGAGGATATTTTTGTTTTCTTGATCTTAAAATATTTCACGGACATGAACGATCCCTGGCAATCTTTGTATTATTGTGTGACCAATAAACACGATCATCAAAAGCTTTTCATCCCTGCAATGTTTATGCCAGTTTATGAATTTGTAGACGTGTGACTGTTAGCACTATACTTAATCTGTTTGATACATAATCACAGGATGAACATTAAAACAATTTTTTTTTTTTAAATACTTTTAGCATAGTGTTGACAAGCCTAGGTAGAAAAATTAAGTGAACATATTTGTAAGTTTAAATGTCATGGTAATTTTGTTTCTGCTAAGTTTCATATTGAAGGGAGCAAAAAATTAAAATGTTTCATATAATGGAAACAAAAGTTGTACTTTGGAATAGATTTTTAAATAGATGGTAAACACATTTTGTTGAACCATGAACCTTTCAACATCTGTGTGCCCAGTCAATTGTGATGATGAAACAGCACCTCTGTGAACTTGCCAACTCTCCTGTGCTCTCCCAGCTCCTGGAGTACAACTGCTTTTTACCTTCAAACTCTAGGTAATATGGCTAATCCTGTTTGTGAAAATGCCTCATGCAAACTGTATTAGCATGGTAGACGATCACACAAAGTGAATTTGAAAAACAGTGAATCTGGAAAAAAGTTCTGGCAGAACATGATGTTTCCCATAATATATGAGCATAAAGTGTTCAAGTACTGCTTGTAATGTGAAATAAATTCTACTGAAAATTGTAAACTGAAAAAATTTAAATGGAAAATGTATAATTATGTGGGTGGGGGGGGGGGGTTGGGAACAAACTAGATTAAATGCAAGTGCAGTGAACACATGACGGGATTGTAATTACATATTTGTCATTTATATTTCTATAACTAAAATAACAGTACTGAATTATTTCATGATTTGGTTTGAGGCAACCATTAAAGCAACTACAGGCTTGAACAGTGAGCTTTTCCTTACATTATTTATACTGAGGAACTGAAGTTTCAGTTGGGGGAAGCCAAAATGGAATCATAAGTGGTACATAAATATTTTGCTAAAAAATATCTAAATGAAAAATGCACCACATTCAGTGGAGTTTTTGAGATGTCCTTTGTACATCTCAAGGTATTCCCAGGGGTTCATGTACCCCTGGCTGCTACAAAAATATGCCATTTTTTTAAAGCAAATCCAAATTTTCCTTTGTCAGGTCCTCTATCCACTACAATTTTTCCCCAGTTTTATAAGCACGCCTGGTTGTTACCATTTTTGCTGCATAAAATAAAGGCTGCTTTTTTAAGAAGAGTAACTGATTTTATGGTTTACACTGTTGGTGAGGACAGGAGAAGGACCTGAAACATTGCATTCCTAACATAATATTGATTCAAAATGTTTGGGTTTCAGACTGATTAAATACAAATTAGTATCCACTACTATACCTACTCCATGGTATTACAGACCTTTTAAGAACCTCGATTGCCTTCTATATCAACTTCTAGTCCTCTCGTGCATTAATAGATCTGGTTTGTTTTTTCTATAGGTTTATAGTGTATTTTGGTTTTCAGGGTGGACTTGTTGGCCCAAAAATTCAAAGTCACGAATTAACCTGAAACACAGATCTTTGGACAATGAGAGGAAACCAGAGCAAACACATGCAGGCCCCTGCCTGACCATCCCAGGTGCTTTGAGGGAGCAGTGCTACTTGATTTTGTTTCTTCCAGGGTATTTAGCAGTTTATTATACTTATTAATTTTTATTCTGCTTGTGGCTTAGTCCAAGGAAACTTGGAATGATTTTACCCATGTGCCTTCTCTCTGAGCCAATTCAGCTCAAGCATTTGTTCCACGACCAAGGATGCAACTGCAAGAGCGACTGGACCCTGATCCTTCATTTTGCAAGATATTTCTAAATCTTGCACTGCTACCATCTGTTGCTTGTGAAAGCTTATTTTCCAGTAATATTGACTGGTAAAGCCGTGGTCTCAGAATAGCCGGTGGCTCAAGTGCATCAGCTTTTCCTTCAGCTTGCGCAGTGGCCGTTTCATCATTGACCACGACGTTCTCATACTAAGAACCTATCAAATACAACGGATATTTTACTTTTATTTATCTTACGTGGTTTTTGATCATTAAAATATCCTCGAATACATTTTGCAGTTATCCATCATTTACCGGAGAGCGGGTGAGCGTCACTAGCTAAGTCAAAGAGAAAATGCTAAACATTAACTAGCTCGCGGTGTGAAGCAGTTCCCCGTCACCTTATTTTTCTAATCATTTTGGAGCTAATATGAAATTAATATGAAAATAATAAAAGCTCCAATCATATAAGGAAAATAAGAGATCACATTGAGGAAGCTACTTCAAAGTACCCACGTGTCTCGACAGTGTTAGCTGGCAAGCGGTAGCCGCACTTTCGACAATTAATTAAGCGTCGCACGAACAGGTTGCCGAATTGATGTATTTTATGCTGAAAACGTCCTTTAATATTTATTTTAATATGATATAGGTGTACACAGGGTAAAAGTTTTTTTTATTGATTTGGGTCCGCTCTCTGACGAATGTACGGCTGCCAATGTTGAGAAGGCGTAGTATGTAGGCGAAAGGTCGGTGTGTGTACGAGAGAAGTGGACGGCATCTTGGTGGACGTTCACCTTCTGCGCCCGTCACTGTAACCTGCTGCACCATGTCTCTCCTCAGAGGTGAATAAACTGAATTGCTTTTGCCTTTAAACGGCTTACATTGCTTTTTAAAACGAATATTTGAGGCACTAATAATAGTGCAATACGTTTTAAAAAGTATTGTTACGTTTGTGCGCGTACTTATTTTAAACGGGAACAAAGTACGATATAGCATAGTGTTACAGCGCCGTTTACTTTGAGGTGCACTAACCTATAGTCGTCTAAACTTTTGCATATTTGACATATAAGTGCTTTTAGGCCTACTTTCACTTCAACTTTCCTCTGACTTGTGCTTTTTCCTGCACTTATATAAATTGATTTAATTTATTTAGTGTATGACTGTCTCTTCAGTTTGTACTGTGGCACAAGAATTTCTCTAAGGATCAATAAAGTTTTATCTTATCTTATCTCAACACTTTACAAGTGTATAAGTGTTTTCTGTATAGAAACAGTCATTAAATCGTGTTTGAAACGCTGGCGAATTTAAGTGTCAAAATAAATATCGCATTTCAAACATCAGTGCTGCTTGCAATAAAACTAATCTCGAACACCAGCGTGGACTTTCTGAAAGACGTTTGTTTCTGTATTGTTTTAGCAATAACTTGGAAAAAATGGTTTTTATTGCCATGTTTAGTCAGAGAATGAAATCTCAAAATCGTTCGCTAGCTTTTATTTAGGGAACATGTTTGTCCAAGGTGACTACCTTGATCAAGGGAACTACAGTAGAAGTGGGATTGAACCCAAGGTCCTTCCGAATGCAGGACATCACCGCTAAACGCCGCACTGGTTGTTGTCCGCTGTAAATGTGTTGTTGTGTGTGACCGCCGTGCAGGGGTGTTCATTGTGTCTGCGAAGCGCACTCCGTTTGGCACCTATGGGGGTGTCCTGAAGGACCACAGTGCTACTGACCTGGCTGAGCACGCTGCCAAGGCTGCGTTGGCTGCGGGGAGCGTGGCCCCTGAGCTGGTCAACAGCGTCATCGTAGGCAATGTCATGCAGGTGAGAGCCAGTGCGCCGCTGGCATGCAGGGAGTGGAGTGAGAAAGGTGTCTGCTGGTTCTGTGCGGTGTCATAGGCGTTTATGAGGAGCCCCTGTTCGGCTCCATGTCGCAGCTGATTTGCAGTCTTTTTGAATAAACAACTAACAATGTTTATGTGTTTCCTGTCACACAGATATATATTTGCTCCTATTTTTGTAAGACAAAAAAATTTAAATTATAGCCATAGGATGTGATTAGTAACACAGTTTACTCATTGTGGCTTGTAAAGCATACTAAAATTCTGTTAAACTTCTGCTTATGCTTCTGTCGTAAATAAAAGGTATGAGTGAGTAAATGGTGGTATTGGAATCGATACTTTTTTGGGCTTCTGTAGTTCAATGTTTCCTCTGTGTCAGAGCTCTAGTGATGCTCCCTACATTGCTCGCCACATGGGCCTGAGGTGTGGGGTCCCCATTCCCGTCCCAGCTCTCACTGTCAACAGGCTCTGTGGTTCCGGTTTCCAGTCCATTATCAATGGGGCTCAGGTAACTTGAGAAAAAATTTGCTTCCTTGTCGTCTTCTTCCAGAGTATATACTGAATGATTCTACACTGTTTTGTATGAAAGTTAAAAAAAAAAAAAAAATCTGTAGTGCTATCCAACTGTTAAAAACCTTGTCCTTATTAATGACATAAGAACTCTGGACTGTGTATTCCTGTGCAGGTGCATTACACTAATGTTAGACATTGTGTCCATCCTCAGGAAATCTGCCTGAAAGAATCAGAAGTTGTTCTTTGTGGTGGGTCAGAGAGTATGAGTCAGGCACCTTACGCTGTACGCAATATCCGCTTTGGGACCAAGTTTGGCCAAGATCTTACGGTGTGTGTTGCCTGGAAAACTGGCAGTGTTCTGTTCATCAAGTCTGGTTATTGAGGAGCACATTTTCACTTGTAGTGGATGGGGGCAAAGTTACAATGGAATGGAAGTACAGAAAAACTTTTATAAAAGAAATTGAGTAACAAATCTCTAAATACAAAAATCCAGTACCTGATTATCACTGTTTTTGACTGAATGACTGTAATGCCTGATCTCTATTAGCTGGAGGACACCCTTTGGGCAGGGCTTACAGACCTGCATGTGAAGACCCCCATGGGTATAACAGCAGAGAACCTTGCTCAAAAATATGGAATCACCAGGGAGGAATGTGATGCATATGCATACCAGTCTCAGCAGAGGTGGAAAGCAGGTGGGTCACCTTGGATATTCCAGGAGTCTTAAAGGTGTTCACTGAAGAAAAATATATAATAGGATTAACAAAGAATCCACCGGAATCCTGAGCAGAACAAGTGGTCATGGAAATTAAATGGATGATGGATTGGTTGTTGCATGAATTTTCTCCCAGAAGTGCCCATTTATCAAGTCTTTTTTAAATTGTTGACATTTTGTTTGTAAAATTACATGAGGCTTTTATACCACTAGGGGGTAGTTGGTAGATACAGTTTGGCACGTGAACATGAAATGCCTTATTAATCAAATTATGCCATTGATTTGCTATATAAAATAAACTATTGAAAATTGATGTCTACTTACATTTTGTCTCAGCAAATGACGCAGGGCGATTTAAAGCGGAGATTGAACCTACTGAAGTGAAGACAAAGAAAGGCAAGGTGCCCATGACCCAAGATGAGCACCCCAGACCACAGACCACCCTGGAGCAGCTTGCTAAGCTACCACCCGTGTTCAAGAAAGGTGGCACTGTTACGGCTGCCAATGCCTCTGTGAGTGAGCCAAAATGGTGAAACTACGCTCCTTAGCAAGAGGTTTCCAACACTTTGCATGAGGATCCAGTTTGCTGATAAATAACTTGAAAGACAAATTATTGGCTGAGAATAGTTTATGCAAGGGAAAGTCAACAAACTGAGACGGCTAATATGATAAAGTTGTTATAAACCACAAAAAACTTCATTGAAATCATTAGGGCTGTTTGTAGTCAAGGCCAAGATCCTAGAATGTAAACCAGCTATTGCAAAACTCTGACCTTTCAACAGATGGCAAACTATTAGATTTAAAATACCTAACCAACAATGCTGAAGTTGATCTAAATGCAAGTAGAGGGCCTGTTTATTACTTACTTGACATTTTATACAGCTGCTCCATGACTTAACTTCAAAGTGGCAAAGTTATTCATACAAACTTTTTTGTAGAGTTATTTTTTCTTCATTCATTAATTTCAAATATTTATTAAAAAATTTGAAATAACATACCAATTCAAATTGCATGTCAAAGCTTCACCTTGTACACTAACACATGGGGGTAAATTGTAAGCAACTGCCTTGAATAGATGGTTTTAGTTTAATTAAAAAGATTTTAATTTTTAAGTCTCAAATCCCCCGTAATGAAGGATTTACTAAAATGTCAAATGCAACCCATGAAGCCTTTTATGTGCTACAAAAGTAATGTAGGAAGAAATGAAACACCTTTGTAAATATCACTTAAGTTTTTTACACAAGGTTGGAGAAGACGTAAGGAGATGGATGATAAGCTGTAGATGATCCCGTGGTTTTTAGATCTGCTGGTTTGAGCCCATCAGTGAATATCGCTTCTCTGTCACCCCCATCTCCATACCTCTTGGATGTGCAGTGCATGAGGTGCCTTGGCTCACCAGAAGGAGGGGCTGTCTTCCTCCTCACTGTTCTTGGGGTTGCTGCTGCTGCTGCCAATGCTGGGATATCCCACTCCACTGAGCTGTTCCAGTAAATATCAGACTCCTGATATTTACATTAAAATTATTTTGTCAGATGCTTCTTCTCCAAAATGATGCACAAATCAGTGAAAAGTTCATTTCGTCAAGAGTTACAAATATGATTCTTCTATTCTACCTGCTTAGTTCAATATTGTCATTTGTACAGGCATACATTAGTTTATTATCTGGATTTTAAAACTAAGGAGCCTCTCGACTCATCCATGTTGCATTTGACTTTCAAAGTAAAGAATGAATTTTTAAATTCCAATTAATTTGTATGGTGGGAGCAAATTTGTAGCCTTTTTATTTTTCTGCCCACTGTGTGAATACAGTGAACAAGTGGCCAATTAAAATAAGTGAAATATAGGGAATCCATGAACTTGGTGATAAATTCTCCTTATTAGCTGATTCTTTTTTATGACTAAAATGTATGCTTCACATTCAGATAGAATTTTCATAAGAATAATGAGTTGTGTGCAGCTGTGCAACTATAAAAAAGTGAAACTGCTGAGGTGATTTTTTTTATTATTATTATTATTATTATTATTATTTTTAATTGTGTTGCAGTGTTGACCAAAAGTTATGTCTTCACAGGGTGTCTCTGATGGAGCCGCTGCTGTAGTGATAGCCAGCGAAGATGCGCTGAAGCAGCACAAATTGACTCCGCTGGCCAGGATTGTGGCCTATCATGTTTCAGGCTGTGATCCTACCATAATGGGAATTGGTAAGTAGTCTCTGGCAAGGTCTTATTTATTTAAAGTTACTTCCTATTGTATTGAAAATATCAGTAGAAAACCGGTACATAAGATAACAGTATTTTTTATTAGTGTATTTGCATATCCTATGGATCTGTAATTCATTTTGTTAAAAAAGCTCTAAAAAAAATAAATGTATGAAGATTTGTGTAGCCTTCAGTCCAAAAATTCAGAGTGCTTTTGTGCCAGGTCCTGTGCCAGCAATCAATGGAGCCCTTGAAAAAGCAGGCCTCTCTATAAAGGACATAGATCTTGTGGAGGTGAGGAGACTTTGGCATCTAATGCTTTTTTTGCCCAGCCAGTGTTTCCCAGAATGGAATGCAAATGACCCTAAGAAGTACAACATCCTTCAGATTAATGAATTAAATTTGAAGTCACATTATATAAATACCAGTTGTTGTTAATGCCAAAATTGACAATGGAAATTTATTATATATATTTCTCAGTTAACAGAGTTTTTACACATTTATGGATAAAATAGGCTGTACATGGTCAGCATGCTGAAATCAAGTGGAGAAAAAGAAAATCCAGGCTCACAAATGTGGCTCTGTCTTTCTTCTTTTTGGGTATAATTAAGTATTAATGATAAACGTAGACCATGAAAGGATCACATTGTTTTGCATAACAGTAATAATCTTTCAGTAATAAATAATCAGTAACATGGAAGTTGTAGCAGGCTGTGTAAACTTTTCAGTGGTCAACAGCAAGTGCATGAAAAAACTATCTGGATTTGGTTTGGTGTTGCTGGCAAGACCTTGCCCCAGCATTCAGAAGCAAATCTGGGGAAAAAACAATAGCTCTGTACCCTATTATTTTAATTATACCACACAATGATTATTAATCAACTTTGTCTTTATACTGCACCTCCATTCAGTCTCTTTAGGACTTTTAGATCCCATAAGGTCAAATAACTCAGAATATATTGTACTACAGTATTTTATTTTTATGCTTAATCGCTAGTTAAAGTCACCCTGCACTTTTAATATTTGATAAATTTTAATTTTCATGCTGGAGCCATTCAAATTATGTATCATGCAAGATTCTTCAGACTTTTAAATGGTACTTACAAGTTTATTGACTTTGTTTACTTTTGTGTTACTCCACATAAATCATAAAGGAATGAAATCGGTTTTAGGATTGGTGACATCTGTATGTTCCTCAAGACTCATTTTCCAACTGTCTGCCAGGTGAACGAGGCTTTTGCCCCACAGTACTTGTCAGTGGCCAAGAGTTTAGGGTTGGACCCTGAGAAGAGCAATGTGAATGGTGGGGCCATTGCCTTGGGCCACCCTCTTGGGGCCTCTGGTACACGCATTACTGCGCATCTGGTTCATGAACTTCGGTAACGCTTCTACTCTAATTTTCCTTAGCATTTTCATTATTTATTACTTAGTTCTCCAAAAGCACTGTACACAAAGCCTGCTAAAAAGACGTGTTTATAGTTTAAAATGAAAGTTGTAAGTTAACACTGAAATTGTCATTTTCTCAATTCAGTTTGCTGTAGTATTGAAACAAGTTTTGTTTTTGTTTGGTTTTTTTTTTGTTTGTTTTAAACAGGCGGCGTGGTGGGAAGTATGCTGTTGGGTCTGCATGTATAGGCGGAGGCCAGGGAATTGCTATAATCCTGGAAAACACCCAGTAAAGAAACAGAGCCCATCCTTGCTGATTGACAGTCATGAGACAAAAGACAACAGTATTGCCAGATGACTGTTTTTATGCAAATTGTAAAAACAGTCAAAAGTGCCATTTGACACCATGCTATATCATTTTTCTTTGAAATATTTGCATATTAATGTCAGGAATGTAGAATATGTGCCTTAATGATGTACCAATTAAAAAAAAAAAAAATTAAATTCAGTGTGTATTTCTGTATCCCTTATTAATACTGTTTTGGTAGAGCTTTGACTGCTTCTGTGGCTTAATTTTATGAATTAAATATACAATGTTTTACACATCTGTACTAACTTAACAGTATATGAAAATATAAATGGTTTCCAAAGAAATAGTAAATTTGCAAACTTTTACTTATAAAAGTGAAGAAAAAATAAGTTCCACCATTGGGAGTCAACTGTATTTTTAAACATGGTTTAAAAATAATTTGCAGTGTTAGAAACAAGAAATGTCAAGGATTGCAAATATATTCACAATATCTTAAACCATTGCAGTACACCTTTTTATTTGTTTCATTTGATTTACTTGGTGTATACTTACAATAAGGGTAATGGATGTAATTCTGATACTGCATTTGCTGACCATAATCTTTAGCTGCTCTATGTAGAGTTTTAAAAAGTGTTTTGACTATAATTCAGGTATATTTAACAATATTTGTTCTATATTCCAACTAAAATGAGAGTTGTATGTACAGACGTGCATGAAAAAGTATTCCTACACACTGAATGAACCTTGTACAGAACTGAAGATGTGCACATTCCTTGTATAATGGTGTCCTGTAAAACAAAAAACTGCTACAATGGCTTATGAATGTACTTTAGCAACTGTGGGTGTAGGTTTCAATGGAGACATTGAGGAAAACAGGAGAAGTTCCATAATGCAGCCTTTATATACCCAAAGCAGCAGTGGGAAATGAAGAGGAGGTTACAGCCAGAAAGGGTTGCTGGAAGAATCGCTCTTTTAGTCTCCACCCTAAGGCTGAGCATCCAGCCCACCTTTTTGCACCCAGGAAGTGTGCAGACCCCAGTAGTAATACTCAGTCCTTTCACCAGTTGCATACATTTAGTGTTTAATACAAAACCAACTCCCTTTAAGTAGTGTGGGATGCTACAATAAATACAGTACTTTTTCATACAACAGACTCATTATTTACCACGGTACTGTTTTTTTTCTCATTTGGTGATAATCTAACTTCAACAATCTATGCTTTATTTTGCCCATTGGCTTGTACTGGATGTTTTGGGACAAACATACTCTGGCATTTTACATCTAAATCTAGTGTATCTACAGTACCCTGGAAACAATAACTGCTAATGTTCAAACAGTGTTCAAATGGTGGTAGATGTACTTCTGTCTTAATAAAGCATAGCGAACAATATTCCTTCAAGCAGTTTATTATCACAGCCACATTTTCAATTATTTACATCCTATTCCTATCACGCTGACAAACTCAACCAATTACAATCATTGATTAAGGTAAATGTCACTCCAAAATTAAATTCTTCCTCCATGATGACTTACTATGTAAACTGCTGTGTCATTTTTTTACATTTGACATTCAGGCCAAGTAACCTTCTATAATAATGGTGGGACTTGAACTTTGATGTCACCTAAATTTCAATTTATTTAGTGTCTAAAACAATATCATATACAATAGTATAATCTTTCTTAGCTGTAACTACTGGCTCTATTTTTATATGTAGAATACCCAGGATTGGTGGGCAGATATATTTGCACTTGGCCCCCCGAAGGTTTATCTTCGTCCCTCACCTTTAGATGGGACTTTCTTGTTTTCTTCTTCTCACCTGCTGGCAGGCTTACTGACTTAACCTTTTTTGGCCAGTATGGTTTCTCTTGTCAGTAAATGTATAGAATTTTTTTTATCTGTAGATTTACTTTATATCTGTCATATCTATTCTGCTTTTTTATCTTTTTTTCAGTGCTCTGGGTCACTATGAGAAAAAGCACAATGTAACTGAAATAAATTGAAGTAATTGAATTAAACCTGGCACTATTTGGTAAAAGGCAGCAGCTGTGATGCCTGCTGTATTTACAGCCCCTTAATACTGCATTGACTTTTTGAAATAACCTATAATAATGTAACTATTAACTCAGTTATTTAGATAACACAAACAGCGTTTATAACATGAAAAGTTTCGTGTATGTTAGCCTGACGGCGAGGATTTGCTAAAAACTACAGTACCTAGAATGCGTAAAGGCGAGAGCGTCTGACGTCACGTGTGACTTTATATGCGTCACTGACCCGTATGTCGTTCTTTTTTCTGAGTGAAGGTAAGAATGGCGTTGCTTCGCTTCGGCTTGGGAAAGAATATCCTGTGTCATCCGTACAAAATCAAAAAAGATACATGACGTTTTACGTATAGAAGCAGCTTGTCACTCTTACTCTCGTTTAATATGAAAATTTCAACGTTTGTAGCAAATCGTAAGTGGATACAAAGGTCTACTTTGCGCGGTGTAGGCCTGATTCCATGTTGAAACGCGGCTTTCCTTAAACAGCGGCATTTGAACCACATTAACTGTACAACTGTTACAATCTTTCTGTGTTTAATATTAAGTTTTTGGGCTAAAAATGATGTTTGTTGTGTTATTTTAAAAAGTTGTGCCAGTCCTGCCGATTTTCCCTCGTTTGGGTTAAGGCCCTCGTTCATGGTTTAAATTGTCCAGCTTTCACTGCAGCAGGGAATAAATGAATTTTCATTTAATATTTCTGTTAAACACTCAAAAAAAAAAACGTGACCGGCAGCTGAAATGTGACGAATATTAGAAGTTGTGGGCTTTAGTGATTCGGTCGCATGGTTAGTGGCCGACAAATGGAGCTTGGAGCTACAGTTGCTAAATGCTTGACTTCCAAGCTGACTTTACATACAATGGTGATGTCTTCTCACGTGTGTGTGTGCGGTGAACAGCTGAAGAAACGGGGTTGTATTTGTTTCCGTGGAAGCGTCAGTTGTTTACCAGGAGGAAATGCGACCATTTAATGTGATGCTACTGCTGCTGTTGCTAAATGCTAAAGGACGACTGTCCCGGCGACCCAGTTTGTGCCGCTAAATGTCCTCTTGTATGTCAGATGGCAGAGGACGACAAGAAGGTGGAGAAGAAGGAGGAGAAGAAGAAGATGGCGAAGAGGCACACAAGCCGCAACCCGATGCTGGCTCGGGGCCTGAATCGCTACTCCCGCTCCGCCATGTACGCTCGCAAAGCCCTGTACAAAAGGAAGACCAAGACTCCCCAGACCAAGGTGTGTGCTCGGTAGCTCGTTGTTCCACAGCTGTGCACGGTATGTTTTCATCCACACAAGAAAAGCTCAGTTTTCGTCTGCCTCGAACTTGTTCCTTTTGTTGATTTTTGATTCCAAATGTTTTTGCACACAAAATTGTTAGATACATAACCTGCAACACGTTTTCATAGTTTCGTCCTCCCTTACAGTTTCTGTACTTTTCCTGTTTTAATTCATTTGAACTGATTTATTCAAAGCAATGTTTTGGAAATGTTTAGGGTTGGGATTTCCAGTAATTTTTTTTAACAATGCACTTTTTAATATACATGTAGGTTGAGAAGAAGCTGAAAGAGAAGGCACCAGCGACAGTCACCAAGACTGTTGGAGGAGACAAGAATGGTGGCACTCGTGTGGTGAAACTGCGCAAGATGGTGAGTTTTTTTGTCTGTTGCTTTTTTGCATTGTTTTGACCTCATGTTGTCCTGTAGATGTGTTCAGGTTTTGTTTAATGTTCTGTGTTCCCCTCAAAGCCCCGCTACTACCCTACTGAAGATGTCCCTCGCAAGCTTCTCAGTCATGGCAAGAAGCCCTTCAGCCAGCACAAGAGGAAGCTTCGTGCCTCCATCACCCCTGGGACAGTTCTGATCCTGCTTGCAGGCAGACACCGTGGCAAGGTGAGGTAGCACCAAAAGAAAGCAAAAGAAGTCTGTCTCATCTGCATGTGGCTCATTTAATTTCTGTGATGTTTATCTGTGCCTTTTCATAGCCTCACTGGGTCTTGAAGTACTATTCACTGTATTGTTTGTGCAGTTAAAATGTATATTGTACTCTGCATCAATTCTGTGTGCGCCTGGTTATCTAATGCGTGCTGGCAAAATAGTGGTATTAGGCTGCGTACTTCAACAATTGTACATCTGCATTTGTATCTAAAGAAATGCACTTTAGTTTGTCTGTGTTGTGCATCTCTTTGGGGTAAAGCCCATGCTGTATTAATATAATTGAAGTGCCTTGGGCAGAGAGAGGTTGGGACTTGTAGAATGATTCTTAGACCTTTGGGTATCAGTATCTTCAATTAACTCGAGATATTTTTGTGGCTGTACTCATTCTTATTTTAATTGATCTTGACTTAAAGTTGAACATCTGCATGTGAAACTGGCTGGAAATATATGGAGTTGTCTTGCAGCTGTTTGCAGGAAATGTTGTTTAATGCTGAGAAGAAATTAATGATGTGCTTTGATTTTCAGCGGGTGGTGTTCCTGAAGCAGCTGTCCAGTGGTCTCCTGCTTGTTACTGGTAAGAACACAACATGACTGATAGTAGAGCCAGACTGTCTCAGGACTGCACATGCTCTTAAGTACTGTATTACCTTCCAAAACTAAACTTGTTTTGCAAGTTAGTGCAAATGGTGCATGGTTCAACTTTTTAACATAAGTTGAGTTCAGGTTGCAGGACAATACTTGCTGCAATTCCCATTCCAATTCTTTAGTGGTCTAAAGTGAATTACTCTTTTGTTCCCCACAGGCCCTATGTGTCTGAACCGTGTGCCTCTTCGTAGAGCGCACCAGAAATTTGTCATTGCCACCAACACCAAGGTTGACATCTCTAGCATGAAGATTCCCAAGAACTTGACAGACTCCTACTTCAAGAAGAAGAGGCTGAGGAGGCCTGTACACCAGGAGGGAGAGATCTTTGATGTAGAGAAAGAGGTGATGTTCCTGTTTTAACGCTTGTGTAGTGCAGTCGCAATGGTCCAGAGGCAAGGGGGTGTGATGGGTTAGGGCTGCATGCAGTGCAGGGACCATAGCCTGTAAGGATAATGCTTGAGGCTTCTCTGAAATTCACTTTTTTTTACAGTTCAGATGAGGTAAATTTGCATCATCTGTCAAGGGAATGAATTCTAATTTAGTGCAAACTGTAAACAGTTGCAGTTAACCTCTTTACATGTGCAGGAGTCTTAAGTTGAATCAGAGTCAAGAGTAAAGTAAATGGTACTGAGGTCAGGATTGACAAACAGTCCAGATTGATGAAGTTGATTGGAATGGTATCAGGTTATATTAAAGTATAATTTTTGACATTTAAGACACCAGTTCAGTTGGTTTGATTTTAATGCTTTAATCAGGTCATTTTAGTGATTGTGGGTACGTGTGTGTCTGATGCCCTTTATTTTGTTGTGTAGAAGTTCCAGGTGACTGAGCAGCGCAAGGCTGACCAGAAGGTGGTGGACTCTCAGCTACTGCCTTTGATCAAGAAGGTTCCACAGCTGAAGGGCTACCTGCATGCCACGTTCAGCCTCACCAACGGCATGTACCCACACAAGCTGGTCTTCTAAACAGATTGTAATAAAGTACCACAATTTGTCAAGTGTATTTGTCACGTTCCTTCCTTCTGGGGTACCCTTTGGTTAATGGTGGCTTTAATGTTGATTTCTACGTTATGCAGTGTTGGGCGAAAGCTGGTTGTGACCCGGCTGTTTGTGCAATGAGAACAAATAGTGCTGCAGGGGTTGGCAGAACCCCATCCGACTGGGACCACAGTGGATTATTGGTTCAGTGTCTGCATTGAGAACCAGTTAAAACAGCCATTGAGTCCACCCTTCTTGCTGCTGCTTGCATGAAATACACCTGAAGTAGTCATGCTAGTGTATTAGTGCGTTAAGCATGACTAGAATTCAATCACTTGCCACCTCAAATTTTGTTGCAGTTGTGATATGAAATGAGGCATGAGTCCAAGCATGAAAACTAATTTTATTAAAGGATGAAACCTCTTTAAGGGTTGAGGGTTTAGTCATATGACACTTGGACTGCAATCCAATCCAGTACAATGGCAGTTACGAAACACTGATTTCAATTACAGGCTGCCTGATAGAGTGGCAGCGCGGGAGGCCAGAATACTGCGGTAAACGGGCTCCGTCGGCACTTTTGCACACTGCGGTTCCATTTGGCCTGTTCGCCGGCTGCTTCTGCGCTCGGGTAACTAAGCTGTAGGTGCTCAGGTCGTGTTACAAAATGGCCAGCGTGAAACTGTAGCTGCCCCATTGTTTGCAGTCAAGTCCACACTGAATGTGCTGTGGACAGCTTTGACTTCTCTGCATCTCTTTATAAAGCCAAACCCCTTCATTTCAAAGAAGCAAGGCTTCCTGCAAATAGTAATCCATTATAAAAGGCCTCAAACTTCTTTAGTACAAAAAATTTATTTTGAGTGTTGCTAAATCTGTATAGAAAAACAAAAATATGTTTTTACACGGCCATTTCTAACAGATAAAGTAAAGCAGCAAAGAAAACGTAGGTCCTGGTAACAGAAGCCTTTGTACAGTCTGTCTGCTGGTCATTTGAACTTGACAGGTTGCTCGTGAAGTCTTCAACCAGACTTAAACAACAGGATGGCCACCTGGCCCAGGTAGAAATAGATGAAGTGCTTGGTCTCATGGGTCACATAGCTTCCAAAATTCCTTCCCACAATGCAATGCCAAGTGGGGTTGTACTTCTTGTCAAACTCCTAGGGGAACAACATTACAAACACTCAAGCAGCTGCACAGTTCCCTCATGTACACCCATTTGTGCAAACCAAAAAAACAGTATAACAAATTAATCTGCAACAGTTAGGTCCTACTATGCTAATGCATGAGTCAAATAGTACATTTTATACATGTGGTATTCTGAGAAGTAAGGATCAGGCAGTAGCCATCACGGGGCTTCCAGTCCTGGAAGTGTAGGGCCATGGTGTTGTGGTTTCCCCTTAAGCTTCAAGTAATTTTATGACACACTTTGCAGTGAAAGAAAGCTCTTGCAGACAGCTTCACCAGGTGTTTCAAATGTATACAAAGCACATGGAAATGTCTACAGTGAAGGCTGATGTTGACAGTCCCTAGAAGGTCCACTCACTGCCAGTACCTCATTTTAACCTTTACCCAAATATAACAAAGCCATCTGCTCAATGACACCAATGATAAAGATGGCAGGGCAGCAGCCCTCAAAGCGCTGCCAATCTGTGGCCACAATGGTCAATTTCAAGAAGCTACTCCGACATGTAAAAACTTTTCTCCTTTACAACAATTATGCTCAGTATGTTTTATTTTCAGATGCTGCTGCTTCTTTGCATCCTTCAGCCAGTGTGCAGCAAGTCCTACCTTCTTGATGTAGGCAGCGATGTCCTTCTCGATGTTGTACTTCTCCAACGCTTGGGTAGCGCACTCCACCGCGTCCTGCTGCATCTCCTCAGACATGTCTGCATTTTTGATCACGGCCTTCCTGTCGGACATGGTCGCCCTGGGACACAGAGGGAAGGCAGTGCTGTCATCAGTGCTCCGGGATCTCCGAGCCCAGGTCCACAGGCCACCGGCAAGCACGGCGAGCCACACTTAGGGACGAGCAGGCCTCTGGGACGACCCAGAGTCACACACTGTGCACCTCGTGGGGTCAAGTGAAACGAAGGGGTCTCCCCCCCGCCTTCTTTCCAAGCTGTCATCGAAATGTCTGCAAGGTAAGACGACCGAACCCCAAGCGGCGAGCGACCCCGTTTCTATGGAAACTTCTGGCACGCGTGCGCCCGCCCGCTCAGCGATGCTCCCCTCTCATTTATTGTCGTCACCACACAAACAGCTGGTTTACACAGATTGGCTGCTAACTCACCCAAACTAGCGACTCAGAACACCTTATAGGCATCAGTTAACACTACACAAAATATCCAGTAAACTTAGGCTAAATTGCGTTTAATGGCTGCTGGTTTTATTTTAATTCTATGTCGAGGTACAGCTCCTGCAAAGCCAAAAAAAAACCCCCATATTAGCGACCATGTGATAAATGAACATAGATTCTTGTGATTTTAAAGCAGATATTGGTATAAAATTATTCGCAGCTTTTCTTCACACAACACGTACTTTTCGACACCCAATAAAGCAAAATTTACCTTGTTTAATGGTGACGCGATGACTTAAATTTCTTCAGCTCCTCTCACTGCGGACACAGCCCCGCCGCTCACGTGCCAATATCTAGTGCCGCTGTTAAACAGAGCCACACCCGTGTGTGCCTTATTGGTTGTTGGAAAAAACTCCGCTATTCTATTGGCTAGGATCTCACTGTTGGTCCTGGCTTTTTCAGCCGCGTTTTATTTCAAACCATCATGCTTTGCGCTTGAGACGCCGCTTTGGTGTCCATGGTTATGTAAGGAACGGACCATAACAGAGGGAGGGGCGGTTAACGACGTTAGCGGTGCGTTCATATCTGACGTTTTCGCGGCACGCAGCCATTTATTCCACTTGTGTTACTGACTTATATTTATACGTATTTAATGGCCGCGTTTCTTCGTAAAGTGACGTACAAGCTACTTTTAGAAAGCCGACGCCTTTGTTTCACGCAGCTTACAGTGCTGGATAAAGCATATACTCTGAATACAATAGAAACAATAGATACAGTAGGTGTGATATATACAGTAGATGCAATAGCTAAATTGGATGAGAACAACAGGGATACCAGATAAACGGAATGCAGTAAATGTAGTGTGTACAGTAGATACAGTATGTACATGATATACAGTAGGCATGGTTGCTAAATTTGGCTACAGTAAGTACAGTATATACGTGTGATAAAATAGATACAGTACTGTCTCCACAGTAATTCACCCAGTTGTACAGCTGTACCACCATGTTACCCAGTTAAGTTTGAGTTACATCAATTCTGATATGAGCACTCATCCTGGTGAGGTTTGCAGCAGTCCAGAGCCTATCCTTGAACAAACAGGGATTGGACTTGAAGGGGAATATTGTAGATGGGCCAAGAGTTCATTGCTGGGTAGCTATACACACACACACACCCACACACACACACCCCACTGATACCAAGCGCTCATCCTGTGAAGATCCTCCAGAAACAGCTCTTCATTTGTTTTGGTTCTTTAGGTACACGTGGATGTTTTTTGTCTCTTATGTCCTTATTTTTTTACCATGAGCGAGATAAAGATGATGGTTACTATATAATCAACTTTCTATTTCTGTTACCTAAATATTTTCACAGGTGCAAATTCAGTATTAAAAAACCCTTTGTCCCTCTATTAGTATGAGTTAAATATAACCCTACACTTAAAAAAACCCAAATATGTAAGAAGAGTACCTATGCTGACATCTTATCACATATATAATCTATATTGTTATTTTTGAAGACCCCTTTTCCTTCTCATTCCACTGGCTTTATACTGTGGGTAGAATTTAAATCACCTGGAGGAAACCCCCACAAACATGGGGAGATCATACACCCTCCACACAGACTGAACTGCATTCGAATCCTCCTCCTACAAATGGGCCCACGATTGTCATGACTGTCCTGTTTTCTTCTTTTCTTGCATTCTGTTTTGCCTTTTTGAAAAATAAAGAGTTTTTTGTTCTGTGAAAAAATAAAATAAAATGACTTACACCATTCCTTTGAGCACCACAAATGGACCCGCTTGTTGCTCAATGTGCTCCTTTGTCTATCTGCTATGGTGTGCAGCAGGAGAGGGGTATTTTTCATGATGGACTGGAGTTTGTTCAATGTCCTTTTGTTTGCGACTTCCACCAGGGAGTCCAGCCTCAGTCCTAACACTGAGCCAGTCTTCTTGATGTTAATTCCACCTGAATCTGAGTCTTTCCTCCTTAACAAGCTATTCCATATGATAAACTAAACAATGATGCATAAAAAAGTTAAATTTTCACCAGTAAAATATTAACTCATTTCTGATAGAACCCAGGTGCCATGACTCTGTGTAGGACAAGCAGTTAAGGATGGATGGATGGATCATCTACAGACAATTTTAATTTCTGAAGGTAACCTGAACTTACATGCGAAACATTATCTAACAATCATTTTCTCAGGAACACCTTGACAAGTAAGGATTTTCCCACCATAAAACATGAATAGTCACCTTAAAAGGTCACTGGCCACCTTGTTGATAACCTCATTATTGTAAAGGACATAAAAGTCTCTTTCCCTTTTGACAGGATCATATATATTTCTAAATGTTCCTATGAATTTTTCTATGAAGAACAATTCCCCTTCCTTCCATCTCCATGAAGACTGGGCCTTGTCAGAGTAGCCAAGATCTCAGAGTAGCAGCTGCAGAATGGGAAGTAGTAGCGGAGTCCTTTAGTCTGCTGTAAGACAAAAAAATTAATTTCTTGTACAAGTGGCACACTGGATTCCTGTCTTGTGTGGACTGGCTTGCTTACCCTGATACCAATGAGACCCTCACCAGGACAGATTTAAAAAATAGGAAGGGATGAGCACTCTATAGGCCCATACTATTTATATTTACTATTTGTTAATTTAGCAGAGACATCTCTAAAATGATACACAAAAATAATGATACATTTTTCACTAGAAAGGGCAATAATGGGTTCTCCTAGTAAGGACAAGACTTCCAAGCAGGTTGCAAGACCTTAAATATAGTTTAGGCATTTAAAAGAATTTAAAAACAAACAGATTCTACATTTATCGGCTGAGATGAATATAGAATACCGAACAACAAATTGTCTAGGCGACAGTCATTCTCAGATTCTGGACAGGCTAGATTTAGGGGTAAGATTCCTTCATGCAAGTTTGGTTAGGAAGCTTCTGCTTTTTTAAAACGGAAGAACTGCTTTAAAATAATAAACTTTTCTGGCACATTGATCTCCAGATAGTCCAGTTCTCCAACCTGCATTGCTCACTTCTACTGACAACAAATTTGTAGCTGAATACTGTGTTGATTCTGAAGGCTGGTGAATAGCAGTTGGTTGCAGTAATGGCAGGTTGCACTGCCACATGACAATTATATCTTCTCTTTTGAATTGACCATAGCTCATAAAGCACCTTCAGCAGAGTTGTCCTTAACCACTGCACCATGACTTACCAACAGACCCCTGAAGATGATCACCTCTTGTTAGGGTCTTGTTAGAGTTGGTGGACCTCTGTTAATTCCTTACCCAGGTAGTAGCAGACAATTCAAGGGCCTCTGAGCTATGATGCCTCGGAGTTATAATAGGTGAATTATGGGATCATCACTTCAGTTCTTCTAGTAGACACAGCAAACATGAAGCTGAGCCTCTATGGCTGTCATGTTTCCTGCCTTCATGCTTACAAATACACTCAAAATGGGCCTCTCTCAGATGTTCTAGGAAGATGAAGGGCTACATCAGAGAATGTAAAAGACAAGGAATTATGATGACAAAGACTAAAGTAACTTAAGCTGAAATCACCACGAAGCAAAACTCCTCAAAGCATAACTGAAGTTCATACTTCTTTGAACTCTTGGCTGAGCAGCAGCTATGAAGAGTACCTCTTATTACTTAGGAGATGGCGTCATCTGGTGGAGACTGCTGTGCACAGTGCTTGAAAATTTAACAGTGTCCATCTATCCATCCATCCATCCATCCAGCCATCTATCCATCCATCCATCAACTACAATCATGCAAAACACGTATGAGTAATTTTTTCATGCTATTTCTTTGACACTGAGTATCTGATAGCATTACAGTGATAGTTAGAAAAAGGTGGCCTAAATAATGACAGGCAGTGAAATCATGATATGTTATGATTTTCAAGGTTTGAATCTGAAACTGGAGGTTGTACACTGGTCAGGTGAGAAGGTCTGACTTGCGGTCAGGGTTCCAGTTCATCCCAAAGGTGTTTGGTGGGCTTGAGGTCAGGACTCTGTGCAGGCCACTCAAATTCTTCCACACCAACCTGGGAAAAATGTGTTTATGGAGCTCGCTTTGTGCATGGGGGGGGGCACAGTCATGCTGGAGCAGGAAAGGAGCTTCTTTCCCAAACTGTGGCCACAAACCTGGAAGCACACAGTTGTCTAGAATGTGTGTATGCTGCATGGGTGCAGCTGAAATAGCTCAGCTCACTCATTAGAAGAGGGGGGGCACATACTTCTGACCATATAGAGGAGCAGTTTACAACAATTACATAAGAATGCCAAAATTCAAAGAAATCCAAAGAAACTGGAAGAAAAACCACTGGGTGTTCAGCTGAATGTGTTTGTAGACCACTTTTCCTTGAAATTATTTACACAGTTAGGTCCGGAAGTTTCTTTCTTATGTGAATTGTTCAGATACTACATCATGGTCAATACAAGCTTAATAATAGGAATGCTTCAGGATTTATTCACTCATTAGGTTGTACATATATGCCATAATAAAGCTAGAATGAATTAAGCATTTGCTATCGGACTTTTATAATCTTCTCATTTAAATAATCTTTATTTATTATTTTTTCTAAATAGGTCATACAATCCATGGCATCAGTACTCCACCCCCCAGCAGCCATTCTTTTATACAAGTAAAACATGGGCATATGTTTCTTTTAACTATACTGCCAAGACAAAGTCACATAAACTCTATTTGCAAGTAATGAGCCACAAAAATCACAATTTTAAGCTATAGCTTTGTTCATATTCCTTGAAACCTGGACAGCATCACATGTAGATTCATCATGTGAGGATTATAACAAATCCCGTGGTACAAATATTGCCGCACTGAAGTTCTACCCACACTAAACTAGGATAAGACAACATACGTCAGGTATTCCTTCAGCTTTGTTTCCTACCAAGAATGTGAGCATTTTACTAGTTTAGAAATATACAGTATGTGCGGATAAAGGGAAGTCTTCTATGAAGGACTGGGTGGAGTAAAAATAAAGTATAAAATAGGTATGGGTGGAATGGCTACCTGAGCAAAGTCTCACATACAGACTATGCAGAGGCTTGTGGTTTTTCAGCTCAGCCTGAGTGCCTTAAATCAACTCCTGGGGCAGAGCGCAATGGGTGAATTATTTCCGCAAATCCACAGGCAGATTTTCTCATCAGCAAAGCATTTGCTGGGATACAGAGAACAAAAGGCTGCTGGGGCCTTCGCTCACCCGGTCTTGGCCTTACAGAGAAAAGGACACCATTTCATGCTCCTTATTCGGCGTGCCTTGGCTCCTGTTGTTGGGCCACCCTTATTTTACTCCAAATATACTTTAGAACAGTGCTGAATGTTGAATCCTGCGTTAGAACTGAGCTGCATAGCGTAAGAAAGAGAGAACCCTTGGTGGGGGCTGTCTACAAATCGTGTTCGGAAGTTGCCCTGTTGGTTTATGGAATCCTGTGGAGCAGCTGCCTTCATGTAAGCAAACAGTGCCAGCCATGACAAAGGCCATGCTTGGCTGGAATGCCTGCCTTTCAACTGCTGTAATCCTAGAAATGACTGCTGTCAGGGGGCATCACGCAGCAGGCCAAGGATGGGCCTTCCTCCCTTTTCCAAAAACCCATCCCAGCACCGAAAGGGTAAGCCCAGTTCAGACGTGATGGCTGACACAAATGTATTACCAGTGTTTGTACACTGGGAAAATAAAGGGTTACGCTGACTAGGTGGAGAAGGGTGTGTGTGTGTGTGTGTGTGTGTGTGCACGTTGTGGGGAAAAAGGGGGTGGTGGTGGTGCAGTTCTTTGGCCATTCGCTTGTGTGGAGACACCAAAAAGTTAACATGGAGGTGCAACAAAATTAAAATTATACGTCAACAGATATGAATGCAAGATGTCTTTCAAGTGAACTAAAAAGTAAAAAACCGACTCTATGTGAAAACACCTTATTTATTTCATTTTAAACACTCACAAATGTGTAATGTAGCTCATAGTGAAATTATCTTGCAGAAATCTCATAAAAACAAGTGAATGTATGAGATGAATTTTAAGATACCGTGATTTGTCAAAAAAGTTTTATTTTTAAATGTGTGTAAGAAAGAATGATTAAGAATGTTCATAATCAATGAAATAATACAAGCCAGGTATTTTAAAATGGAAAAAAATCAAATTATTAAAGCCATAGAAAATTGAATTGTTTAATGCTTTTGCCTCAGTAATTTTTGTGTTGAATTTATAGTGCTGAGAGTTGTTACGGAACAATGCGATGTTTAAATGAAGTTTTTCTTTTTAAAATATAACCATATATTAAATGATTAATGGGAGAGCTGTGATTGAACTGAGAAAACACCATGACTTCATAATATTCCAGATACACTAATTTCTACAATAATACTGGAAATACAATATATTCCTGCAACTAAAATATACTTTAATGAAAATAAAAATGTTGAAAAGATTCACTCAAAGCAAAATAGGGCTACAGAAACAAAAACCCTGCTGACATTTTTCAGTTCATCATCTTTAAGCTCAAACTACCATATCAAAACTGTACTACTTTTATTGAATTAAGGATTCTTCCATAAAATTGTCTGCTGCTACACTGAAGATCATAAGAATAAAAAAAAAAATCTAATGTTGAACAGCAATTAGAATAAATCCAAGGAAACTCTTCAACCATAACTGGATTCTATAGAATTCACATATAGAATGCACATGAGACCATACAAAACACAAAAAAACAAAGTTACGAAACATCTGAAGTAAGACTTAGAAAATGAAATAAAAATATCATCTAAAGAAGTGCAGACAATCGGCTGGATAAATTTAAATTACAGAATAAACAACTAAGAGAATAGAAAAGTGCAGTTGTTTCAGGAATATAACTATTGCATTAAGATACAAAATCATACATTACTCAATTGTGATATAAAAATTTGTCAGTCATGTGGCACAAAGTAAGATTTTGAGAAACTAGATTTTATTTTTGCAAAATATGTGTGCATATAAAAAACAGTGCTGCATAATAATAAAAATAATCCTAAAGATAAAAACAGCATAATTTAAGTGGCCACTGTTCATTATTTGGGCCATTATGAAGAGTCCTGGTAAAATGACCCTGAATTTCTTATTAACAACATAACCCCATCAGTCAGTTTCGTTCCACTTGACATGGAGAGGCTCACTATTAATTGGCAAAATGTTTTTAAAACAAAAATGTAATTTTAAGAAAATGAGAAAAAGCTTTTCAAAAAATATATTAAAACTTTAATGTCCATCCATCCATCCATCCATCCTCCTTAGTTGCTTGACCTGGTCTGGGTCTCGGTGGTCCAAAATCTGTTCTGGAATCACTAGGCAAGGACCAGGAGACAAAAACCCTGGTTTGGACACCATTGCAATGCAGGGGGGCACACACTTATCGACTCAAATGTATGTTATATGTAACTCTCAAAATAATGAAATAATGTTACAGTGAAATTGCTTATATCAGGGTTTACCTGTATTTACACATCTGCATACTTAATGCAGACAGCACCGAGCATCAGCAGTAAGCCCATATAATGTAATATTTGTAAACTGCACAAATGTAGTTATTAAACAAAATATTCTATATTCTGAATTACAGAGTTTATAAATTCCAGGAATAACTAGGCAATGCAGTTAGAGGACTCTCCCCTCCTGTCAAGCAACCCGCTGTTGTTTGCCTGATTGTGAGCAGCCCATTTTCAGACACCTTTGGATAGTAGAGAAGTACTCAGAAAAGTGTATGTGGAAGTGCAAAGGTTGGAGTGGCTTTTAATGGGACGTGGAAACATATAACGACAATACGCAAAATCATATGGCTGGTTTGACAGGATTTTGTTTGACAAATAAAGATGAATTCTGCAAAGAAAGCTTATTTGTGGGATCACTAGTCTGTGTGTTCATGCTGTACATGACGGCTCCAGCTGAGCATGCCCACCTTTTTCATACATATGCCTTCCACGACAACCACGTAAAGTTACTACCGTACTTTCAAGTTTCAGCAAGAAAAAGTGTCAGGAAAAGAAGGGATTATGATGTTGTTTGTGTAGATAGGTGCAAAGTTCGTTCATATTAAAAAGACTTCTTATTCAAGAATTCTGACTTTTGATTTACTTTATAGAATGTATTTAAAAGCAGATTCCTCAAAGTACTTTAGAAAAAAAGAAGAAACATGATACTGGCTACAACTCTAAAGCAATGTGCAATAAATATCGGCATTTAGAAAATTACAATAATAAAAACTATTAAAATCCAGGCATTTTAATAACCCCATGTTCAGTGCGGCAAAATCATGGTGGTCCAGAACATTTGGTGGAAACGCTGGGGTATTTAAAGGTCAACCCTTAACCGGACAACAGCTTTTCATGGGGCAATCCCACATATGCTCACACATGTATGCAGTACGGGCAATTTAGTGACCAAATAACCTGAAATACATGTCTTTGGACTGTGGGAAGAAAACAAAGCACCTAGAGGAAACCCACATGAACACAGGGAGAGCATGCACGTACACTGAACCAGATTCGAATGTCACAACCCTAAAGCTGTGAGGCACCCGCTGGCCACTGTCTCACAAGAACAGAATAAAACATTAGAATAAAAACAGAAAACAATAGTAAGATACAGTAAGCGCTGAGGGAAAGGGCATAGAGGGGAGAAAACAGGACCAAGTAGATAGGAGATAGCGAAGAATAAGACCAAGAACGAGAGAATAAGAAAATGCCAGCCTTTATACCGGATTCACATATACAAAGAGCAGTTCTGATATTCTGGACTTGGTTCTAAATGACATTTTCTCCATCGCTAAAAGATAAGGAAGGGGTTTGCGTGAATGGTGAAAGCAACAGGTGACTCTTTCATGGCTCGGCGCTGTTTAATTTTTTCATTAAAATCACTGCTAACGAAAAGTTCATTTTAAGATAATTCTCTTTCACAAACATATCAGTTGTTATGTGAGGGCGGCCCATGTTTCCTAAATACCTATTTGGAACGTGGTTGGTTCAGGACGCAAGGATTCAGATTAGTTCAAAGTTTCATGATCTTTTCAGGAGATGAAATAAAAATGATTAAATTTCCCCTAGTAACCATGAAATAACCTCTGAGCCATTTATAATACAATATAAAACCATGAAAACAAAAAAAGGACACATTTATAAAGTAAAATATTTCGTCATTTATACATACATGTATAATTAAATGCAGCTGCATTTATAGAGGTAGATAGAGAAGCAGAGGTAAAAGATGTGTACAGAATTTTGTGCTTTATATAAAAAACAGGATATTTTGTCTTTGAAGCTGTGTACAGCTGGAAATACATTTCTGTGCTTTCAAAGTGTACATATACAGGTAAACCCCGTTTTACGCACTTAATTTGTTCCTGAAAATCAAATCCTATGGAAATCAAAACTGAATGTACCCAAATGCTGTTTTAAATTATTTTAAACAGGAAAAATAATAATGTGTTCTCAGCCCACACACATCGCACTATGCCACCCAACACACACAGGCCTTAGTGCCATGCACCGGGCATTGAACAGCGCAGCACACACTTAGGGGATGGTGCTGCTCTATTTATGAGATTAAAATGAAGACACTCCACAAAACCATAGAAACAAAGTGAATATGAGACATTAAATTGTAAGGATATTAGCAAAGTATGTCCCTTACAGCTTGCTGTATTAAATCGCTAGCAGTATGGTACAGGAACAAGGTACTGGCATGACACATGAACTTTGAATTTTTTCATATCGAGCACATGTATTTTTTGCACTGTGTTATGGCTCTGTGTTAAAGTGGGGCATCTACTGCACGAACTGGGAGCTGGTATTAAATATTTAGTTGTGCTATAGCAGAACTGGGGATACAGAAGCTGCGTATACCGGGGTTTACTTGTAATATAGGAAACAAGGCTTTCAAGAAGGAAAGTTAAACAAAACAGCAGTGCATGTTGATTATTTCTCTTGTGTCAGGCTGTATAATCTGTGCTAGCTGGCTGTGTTTTCCTTTCTGCAGATATTTCTAAGTATGAATTTAAAGGGTATATGTTGGGGGAGCTACACAAAGAGAACCGAATGCTGTGGACACTGGCAGCTGCAGGAGAACGACTCTCGCATCCATGTGCCATGGCAACCTGGTACCAACTCTGCTGTCCAGAAGGTCCTGGAATGCAAAACAAACCCTTTTCAGTGCTGATATGACACTGTATGTTTCATCCCAGTGTCTGTAAGCAGCTAAGCCTCATAGACCCTCCTGTCACAAAACGAAATACAAGTTCCTTGTGAAAGTTTATTTGTTTCATGCACAACTCTATGTGACTCCACTGACTCCCTGGGAAGGTTGACCAGGAGTCCAGACTTTGCCCCAGGAAGCACAAGGCATAAAGCAGGGTACATGATGGATGGGATGCTGATCCACTGTAGGGGTCTCACACAATGTCTCTCACACCCACACAAAGGGCAATTTAGATCTACTAAATCATCTCAAACACATAAATTTTGAAGGTGGAAGAAAATGGAGCAGTGGGTAGAAACCCACATGACCATGTCTCCTTAGCTGAAATATTTTTTGAATTCTTTTTGTTTGCATTTATTTCATCAAACTTTGGAACCACTGAGAATTTTTCATTAGGTGCTGGTGGAGGTGAGGTGCAATGCGCTGCTCTTACGTCACTCCCTCCTGACCGTCTCCCACACAGCGGTCTGCACTGTTCATGGCATCACTCTGGCACTCCGCACAGATCAGCTGATCTCTGGATAGCTGGGAAGTCCATGGGCGCAGACGGCAGGCGGTAGCAGTGTGCTTCAGCCGGAGCCATACACAGCAGCTGGGGATGGAGAGACGACTAGTGACCAACCGGAACCAACGCAGGTGGTTATTTGTCCAACAGGTGGACAGACAGAAAGCTAACCAGTGACAAATATGAATATGCAGCATACAGAGCGAGCTAATCTGAATTAGGATAATCTGAAGTGTCTGCCGAATGCATAAATGTACATTTTGTTGCAGTTATACGTTTGTTTTGTATGGACTTAAAAGAATTAATTCTTTGCCCCAAAGAATCACCAAAACACAGGCACCAGAAAAAATACAAAAAAACCCCCACCATAACATACAAGGGGTCACTTTATTGCAAAATCATAGATAATATTTTTCAGTTGGTCTTCTGGTTACTGTGTGAAAGGAGAGATCAGAAAATGTTCTCATTTATGTGATGCACATGAACTAAACTAATTATTACCAACAAAACATGGATAAAAATAAAATACTCCCTGCTTTGACTGTAATGTGGGCAACATTACAAGAAGAATGCTCTGCACTCTGGACTATGGGAGTCCAAGCTTTGTTTCTCTGCAACATGTTTAAACACCCATACACACAGAACATAATGACATATCTGCCCCAAAGCTCTCAGAATACAATAGACACCGGGAGGGTCAACAATCCTGCAGTAACTCTTTATAACAATTAGAAACTTGCAGCAGCAATGCATTATGGGAGAGCCACATCTCCCGCTACCGCTGCTACAACACTGATAATAATCAGAAACTTTAACCAAAATGTAAGTCATCCTCAGTTACTCCTGTAGATTCGTTGCCATCAGAAAAAGATTTTTGCGATTAGAAAGGAAAGAGGAGTGTGGGACTGTGTAGTCACAGTACTAAGGTCAGCTTGCTCACATATATGTGTTATTATTTGTCTCCTTTCCAGTTTTCCACTGGGCTATGCACAGAGTGTGTCACTCTGTAGTGTATCCACATGTTGGACAGCACTAACACTTATGTACTAAATAAACCACTTTAACTGTAAAACAGTTTGATGATACATAATGTGTTTCTGACCCACTTTGTGACCCGGGCAGCACCAGATAGCTCAGCTATTAGGTGTATTAATGTAACAAAACAAACTTAAGTGTGTGTGGTTGAAACATTTAGGTTTAAATGTATCCAAAATAAGTAGTATATAGAAAATTATGGCAGTAATTTTGTTACTTCAAAGTGTTTCCAACTTGCTTGATCTCTGCCTAGAGCTTGCTTGGAGCCCGTGAGCACATGGGAGCATGACGGTGACTTACAGGAGCCACAGTGTTGACAAGAGTGGAGGAAACACAAAATTCTTTCACATAGATATGTTCATATGCAGGACAAAGTACAGCATTCACTACAGAAATGTACATTACCTGCTTAAAAAACAGTTTTGTCGCTGAACCAGCTTGATGGAGTTACTCTGCTCCCTCTGTCACAAATAAAGGTGTCACCTGCCTCATCCTGGTTCTCTGCCCCTTGTGCATTTTGTGTCCTCGCCCTATAGCTCCCTGTCTGACCTGCTGCGTCTCCCAGTCTCCTTGTGTTTCAAGTCTCTGCCAGCCTTGTGTTTCCATGTATCTCCAGCTGACCACCAGTTCAAGTTCCGTGCACCTCTACATCCTCAGTCTCCAAATCTCCATGGTTCCACTTGTCACGCCTCCATATCCTCAGAGAACCACGGTGCAACTGCATCGGTGGATGCTAATACTAGGTGTACGTCTCACTTGCAAATAAACTCTGAAGCTGACATCAATGTGCAGGCCATCATGACAATAGTATTTAAAAATAATTTGTAATTTCTTTCCATTTTTTATGGTGTCATATGGTGCAGAAAGTGCACAATCCACTTTAGCATAAAATGTAAATAAGAAAACAAACATTTTTTCCAGTTCATTTCATTGTATTTTTGTTTCCCCCACTAAAATTGCAGAAAACTGCAAACCCATACCTTATTATCAAATGTTAAAATAAATCTGCCAAGTAAACTGGATCACTGACTTTTTGAAACAGAACAGAATCAGGGTGGATCTGTGCTACAAAGATATTAATAAGTCACATGATATATTAGTGTCTTTTTATAGAAAGAACCCACTATTTTAATACCTTTTCATTTTTACCAAGCAGTCATCATAATATACATCTCATTCAGACACATAACTAAGTTTTTACTTAAAAGCTTTAATAAAAGTTGAAAAGTTTTGCATCAATGATAAAAAAAACAATAAACAAAAATCCCAGAGAAGAAAACATGTACCCAGTGAAAGGCAAAATTATCTTTCCGTGACAAGGTACCCTTTAGAGGTCCTACCTTGGTTTCAGCTCTTTCATAAACAAATGTGGTCTCTTCCAGGGATCCTTGAAGTTCCTTCTGAAAAAATCAGGCAGGATTCTGGCCACTTCTGTAGGTGAAGCAGAGACTGTTTATTCACTTCAACAGCTTCAAGATTAACTACATGTTAACTCTATACAGCTATTGCCCAGCTAAGGTGGTCTACAAGGTCAGTGATGGTATCTTCTACAACCTTGTCATTTGTGGACCACGTTCGGTTATGCTCACGTTTTTCCACGGTGCTCACGATTACTTTTTCATTAAAACTTCAAACTGCGGGGCCTTCCGATAATATTAGCTGCACTTCTGAATGTCACAAAGCTTCTGAATATGAATATAATGATTCCGCAGAGTAAAAACAGAACTCGAACTAGATGTCTCTGTAGCTCAATTCATAAACTCTTACAGATGTGTGACAGTTTATTCATTGGTTAGGATGTTTAGCAATGTTTGAAATATCTATAATAAACACATTTGCTGAAAGTTTTTTGTTATTAATTTCAATCACGGTCATTCACCATAGTTATCTTCTTGTCAAAGTCAGGGTTGTGGTGGCCTTTCCCAGAAGCACACGCAGCAAGGCTTAAGGAGGGACAGGATGCCCATTCATCACACATATTATTTCATTATTAATTTATCCACTTATTTAACATGATAAAAGTATTATATTCATGCATTTGACACATTTTGCAAAAGCAGTGTAAACCCCGCCATAAACAAAGGTGCACAACCAGAGGACTTAGAAGCCTGCAGTTAATAAAGTGCAGTTTGTAAATAAAAACAAGATTCATCCCTTGAACAAGTCCAGCATTCGTCGCCTTACTGACCACCAGCACTCACGTACAAAAGACCCGAGCCATACATTCTAGGGGGTGCAACACAGTCCCACGGTCACGCTCAGTTTGGATCTGCTGCCATCATCAAAATACAGGTTGGTTTCACTTCACAAAGCAGAAATTTTAGGAATTACGTAAAGACAGAAAGCTCATCTATTTGTTCAAGATAATAACTGCTTTTCTAATGCAGGGTTATGAAGGTTCGGATCCTATCCTGGAACTATGAGGCATGAAGCATCATTCACTGGTTGGGGCTCCAGTCCATCTCCAACCCATTCCTTCAGATAAACTCATTCACTCACACATAAATTCCTCTCCACAATTATTGGCATCGCTAGTAAAGATCATCTCAAGCTGCAAGATAAATTTCACTTTACTGCGTATGAAATGTTCCTGTGCTTAGCGAAACGATAAAGTAATGTTTATTGTTTTATAGTCAAATGTGTTATGAAATCATCTTGTGCTGTTTTCTTTACTCCAAGATCCCAGGCTGAAGACATTTTTATCCATTTTATCCATCTGGACCAGTGTGAGCTGAGGAAAGGACTCTAGCACAGTGTAAACATGGGCTGTTGTGGGACTTGGCACGCAGGAATGAAAAAGTTGCAGATGTGCTCTTTGATATTAGCAGCTGCGACCACACAAACAGAGATATGGGGAGGGGGTCGCTGGAAGCCATGTGCCAAAGTATCCACAGCTCTGTGTCAATTATGGACAAATGACAAATAAAATAATTATCCATTGCTTACACTATAAATTGTATTCAGAAGTTTTGTCTGTATCTACAACTGGGACTCAGCAAGGTGCACAGTTGTACAACACAAAAATGTTTTAATGCTTTGTACAGGCATCCTCTGTTAATCGGTCCCCCAATATTTGGGTTACAATTATTAAAACCATTTTTTATTAGCTGGCTCTGTGGAACCGTGTGCCCACCCTTTCAGTTGCAGTCTAGCGCTCTACTGTCTCGTGTGTTTGCGTTTTCATCCTGTTTAACATTACTGTGCTGTTATTTTCTCATTTATTTATTTATTTATTTATTTATTTGTTTAAATGCAACTACAGCCCTCATCTCCTCAAGCTAGGCCACAAGGTAAGCTTACTTCATCAAATCATTGTTTTTTTCAAACCTATTCTATACACACCGGACTGTTCCAAGAATGAAATTTCCACAGCTTTCCTTTGCCATATAGACCCAGTCAACCTTAAAAATAGCAACTATAAAATATTAACTCTTTAATTATTGCATTTATAAACTAGAAGAAAAAGAAGTCAGGCTTAAAATATAAATAAAATCAGCTCTTATGCTGATTCAAGATTTAGACTTAAAAATAATAGTAAGATAATTTTTACACACACACACACAAAATTGTAATTTAGTGTGCTATACTACTTTTTAGCTGATATTATGATATTTTGGGAAAATGTGCATTGAACTTGGGATGAACTTTGTTTGAACTGTATTTTTTATTATCCCTGTTTTCAGCAAATGGTCTATTTTCAGGAATGGATGAGGACTGGATAACAGGGTATGAGTACTGGCTACTAGTTTACTAAGCCTTGTTTCATGTTCAAGAACCTTCATCCAGCTCTGATTCTGAGTATGAATGGAAAGATGGAGTTAATTTGAGGAATACAGTATGAATGCAGGGTTCTTATAAAATGTCAGGGTACATCACAGTGAGATGTTTTTTGGTCCCACTACCTTTGGCAGAATGGCAGACAGGACTGTCCCCAAAGCAGCCTCTCCGCTGTTTCAGATCCGGACAAGGGGCTCCTCCATTCCGGGGGGGCACAGTGACCTGTCGGGTCCTCTCCTTGCTGCCTGCACCACAGACGGAGCTGCACTGGGCCCACGGCCCCCAAGGACCAAGCACACAGTCTATGGCTGGTGAGGAATAGGAGGAACAGAGACAATAAGAAGAGTTTAGGTGAAAGGAGGTCCAGGGAAACAATTCCTTCTCCTACACAAATACATCTTGGGCAGAACATTCAAGAGCTCACAAGAGGCCCATGCCATTTCACATTGTGAGGACACTTAATTTTTGGTAAGAGAGATAAAAAAATATTTATTTGCAGAATCCAAGACAGTATTTCAATTTTACTTACCCACTTTATTGACTTTGTGCTTTTAGGGACAAAAAATACAGAGCAAAAATCTAGCAACAAAGTTGTTAATAGATGACAGCTGTGTAACTGTAAATTCCTTTGTATATATTCATAATAAAAATCCCTGAAGTAGCTGCTGCTTTCATTCATACAAATAATACTCATTTAAATGCATTATTCATCTTAAACTTCTGAATCCATGGTAGCGCACACTCATATGGGTCTCATACAAAAATTCTGCAGTGACTTCTAAAAATAGGACCCGTCTGACTCACATAATGGGCGATAGTGAAATTTTGTCAGTTTTTGCCACTTTACCAACTACAGTAATGCGACACACAATTGTACATAGAAGCCAGTGTTTCCTCTGATCCATTGATCCAGCTATGATTTCTACTGTAAATGATATAGCTTTCAAATGCATGTACAAATCACCTATGCTGTTTTGAAATCCAAACATATGGGTAGTGTTCAACATAAAATAAATACAGGTAAACCCTGTTTTAGCCACTAAATTTGCTCCTGAAAATGATGTGCAAATCAAAGTTCTGTATACTGGGATCCTACTTTACTTTATTTTAAATGAGGAAACTTAAACAGCCAAATATGGTGGAGTCCATAAGTATTTGGACAGTGACTCAATTTTTATTTTTTTGGCACCGTCCACCATCGATGGATTTGAAAGAAAACAATCGGTATGGTTTAAAGTGCAGTCTTTCAGCATTAATTTAAGGCTATCAACAGCTATTTTGGGTGAATTGTGCAGGAATTATAACAAATTTTATACAGAGCCCCATTTTAAAGGTCCGATTCAATTCTAGACTAGAAAATTCATTCTAGACTCCAAGAATCTTCACCCTTCATCTGAGTGTGAGGACCCCATCCCCTGCTCTGCAGACCTTTTGGTCCATAAATTCAGCAACTCCTCAGAATCACACCCAATCCATTTAGCTGCTTGGTGGCCATTAAATCGAGAAGATGAGGCTGACGGTGCTGGGATTCAGACGCCTAACAACTACCCTGGTATTTGGGAGGACCAGCAAAATATTTGCAATAGTACTGAGAGGAGCTGTACAAAAATATTTGAAAAGCTGACTGCACTGCTTAACCATGATCGTATGTTATGCCTCTGCTAAGAATAGCTGGCACATTTCCTTGAAACAAAATTTTGTTTTGGTGTGCACATCCTTATTTTCATTTATTTTTGGTGTAGCTTTCCTACAATTAGTTATCTGAAAATAGTTTAACATTTCCTAAAATTAATAAGACCCAATTCTGGGATTTGAAAGTGATAATGAACTTGTTACTTTGAACAAAAACATTTCGCTGTAATTCCCACACACTTTTTTGCAGGAAGCTCGGCAACTGGACAGCGAGTGAACCGCTTCTATTTAACATTGTTGCCAGCTTCAGGGCTTTTTAAGTTGCCGCAAAACTCTGTTCCCATGGTCCTGATCATCAAGTACCGGTGACACCAGGGAACACAAAGCCAGCGAGGAATTTTCAAAATTCCGCCAGATTAGTTCTGCAAATTGACTCTTTACGGAGGGCCGTGCCTGTCTTTCTCCATTCCCTTACATGACATGCATCTACGACACACTGCTCTGGGCTTGAGCCTGGAAATAAACCATTCGCTGGTCCGGTTTTGTTGAAAAGAAACAAAAATCAGCATGACAAATGTGCTCTACTTTAACATGACAGTAATAAAGATAAGTGATCTCGCTGCCACCAGCAGAGACAGCTCAACCTTTGCAGAAGGAGACTTTAATTAGAACTCCTGTCATCCATAACCTTTTCCCTCCTGAAGGTCAGAAGCTCACTTTAACAGGGGTCACATGGATTTAACTTTCTCAGCCCTCGGCCCTCACGAAAGCTGTGTCCAGCCCATATGACAGACCAATTAGTATGCTTTCCCATGCCCACAAACTGCCCACGATCTGAACTTGAGATCAAATCATCTCAGTATTTCCATTTGGAATCCAGCAGTGAGCCTTAAGGTACCCTGGTTTTTAAATGCTTGCTATTTATATTGCCCAACAAAAGGCTGTTCAATATTCGGTTATTAATGGTTCAGGTTTCATCTTGGACATACTATCTCTTCATACAGGCAAACATTCTGCATCACAAAACTGTATTATTTTGAAATGAAGAAACTGTATGCATGAGAACTTCAACTTGTTTCTCTGTTTGCAGTGAAAGTGGTTGCTAAGATCAATATGAAGAAAGAAAAATAACCATACTACCTGAATTTATCCATCAGGTTTACTTCGAAAGCTGAATGACTTTATGAAACAGTCAATGTTAGATAGTTAGATATTATTAAAAATGATGTTTGTTCTACATTAAGGGAGAATCTATATTACTTATCTTTCAGTCTTCAAATGGATTGGTACAAACTGAATCCAGCCCCCTCCTTAGGACACCTGCTCTAGGAAAGGGTACGATGCTCGACCCCCGAGAAAAGTTACTTAGACAAACAATAATGAAAAACATTGTTCTTCCACTTTGGGGCCTTCATCTCCTGGCAAATGCTGATTTAGCTGAGCTAACCTGACAGCAACAGCGTGGCATCAAGACCGGAGGCCCTGAAGCATTAAGGGCTTAAAGAACAGAGCCCAGACCTTAATACTTCCTGCCAAAATAGCAGGTAAATACAGGAACCTAAGCAGCCAGTGCCAAAATTTCAGAGCAAATTCTGGTCCGTTGGCTTTGCCCCTCCTTTGCTTCCTTCTTTTTGAAATAGTCGGGGGTAATTCTGCCACTTTTTAGTGGTATTTGAGGCAGAAGACAAGTGAGCACGGCATCCTTCATACTACAATCACAGTATTTCAGCAACAGCCCCCCAGGATGCTTATTGTGGTCTCTGGAGACATTTTCAGCCGCAGACCGGCCAACATTAAACTGCCAGTGCTGCTTTTTTCATTTACTTAGTGACTAATAGAACAGCACTGGGTCACAGCAGCTACACAGAAACCAACAGAAACAACTGCAAACACGTTCACATACACCACATAGCTCACAAAAAGGTGTGCAGACATACAAAAATTTGAGTGAATTATCATGCGGATCAAATGGCAACTTTTCTAGCAGAAAAAACTTTGCCGATCCACATGCTGTACTTAGTCTGTGAGAAAAATACAGAAAATAAAATAAATTCCCTTCGGTTACAGCAGCACACATTTATTGTGAATAACTGATAGGGTGAACCAAGAGGGACATCTGCACCTTATATTTGAGAAGCTTTTGACCAGCTAAATGTGTATTGTAGTAAACTTGTAAGCTGTCACATTTGCAGAATATGGGTACAAAAGTGCCTGGAGTGGCTAAGATGTCCCTGGACAGATCCTATAAAGATGTGGAGAATAAATGGCTTTGCAAATAAAGTAGAAATATAAAGTGTATCATAAAAATAGTTTTACTAATATTAAATCTGAAAAAGGTAAAAAAGGAAGTCAGTTTTAATTGCACAAATGATGTGGTTGTTTTTGATTCCAGTTAAGCATATTTAAGCATCTTAAAATGTTCCTGTACTCATTTACATTGACTTTTCAGGAGACAAGTGTAGGTGGAAGCTCAAATCATTTGACCATAAAATAATGCTGTAACCTTGGTGATACAATCTGTCATCAAAAACAGCATAAACAAGAACATGGGACCCAGTGACTTGGAAAGCAGAAGAAAAAAGAGGAAATAATAACAAAACCCATAATCCAGACACAGGAAAAGTCAAAGCTATAAAATAAACTCTGAGAACACCACCCAGCCTGCCAGAAAATCCATCAGTCACCACATTAATTACAGAGTCCTCCTAACTACTAATGCCTACCACCCCCAGCTGCCTCACTGCTCCAGAACACAGTATAAATGTAAGTTAAAAGGGTAAACTCACCCAAGCAAGTTAAAAGCACAGTAAAGCCCAATAATAATAATAATAATAATAATAATAATAATAATAATAATAATAATAATAATAATAATAATAATAATAATAATAGGAAAGAATGCAGCTCTTTTAAATATGCATTATGTACCAACCTCTGTTGTTTGGCATTGCCAGATAAGCAGCTATGGATGCAGGGCAATCAGACAAAAATCCTCCCTTCCTGTAAACATTTCAGTGGGGTGGGATAAGAAAAACTATGGTAAATTTAGCTTTCCCTTAGATTTCTGGAGACTTCACTGCATGACAGTGTCCCCTTCATCAGAATAAAAAAGTGGTAGACATACAAACGTTAATACAATGTCTTCTTTGCACATATATGGAAGAGGTTGCAATAGAAGGGCAAGGGGGAGGAGACTGAAATTCAGAATTCAAAACCAGAGAACTGAAAGGGGGAGGCTGAGCTGCTTTATGTCTCTGGAAACATTAACTGTCTGGTGGTCTCACATCTCAGAGCACCCATCCATGTCAGAAAAATCAAGCAGTAGTTGCTATAAACTTCTGTTCTCCCAGAGGTCATTTCTCAAAACACTAACAGCTGCTAAGGTGGCAGTTTTGTCTCAGAACCATCTTTCAGCGGATCCTCCAAATTCCTGGTTAGATGGAGGAGACAGATAAATTCTCATTTCAGGATCCAACAACCTGAAGAGCCACGTTTTCTCCGGCTGCACCCAAAACCACGCCAATGTCTGTTCGTCTTCATCTGTGGACAGGGCACACAAGTTTCATCTTCCTCCTTAAGAATGTAATTTTTAAATTTATTTGGATCCCTTTGAATGTTCTCACCCCACCTTGCAAAATTTTACCTGTAAGTGGAAAACCTCTGTATGCTGAACTTTTGCACGCTGAAAGTATTTGTACTCTTAGACATACCGGATGTCTGCTTTCAAAAACATCTGCCAAATAAATAAATAGGATATAAACTCCAACATTAATTCTTGACAACATACATATTCTTTCCAAATCTTTACAGAAGTGACCGTGTAACAGATAAATGTACATTTGTTCACCAACTATGCTAGTACCTAAGCAAATGAATGGTCAAATAAACGCTAGACAGAGTTCCCTTTTCTTTAAGTGCAGCTTTGGGCTGTTTGGCTCCAGGTGATCTCCAGACCCAAGTGTCAGCATGAATTAGGAAACCCTGCTTATGTCCCAGCGCAGCCAGCTGGCACCATTCATACGGAATAAGAGGGCTCTTCTGGTCTCTCTCAGGAATCTGGTCCTCCAACATCAACCCTTCCAGCATGAGATACTGCAGCTACCCTAGAAAAACACAAATCACTGCTTATGCACCTGTGCGGCTGCTCAGTACTATGGCAATACCGCAAGCGTCCTGCCTCAGTATCACTACCACTGCCACTATGCACAATATTTGGTGAAGTTGTTCACAAAAGCGCAACAGTGTGGACCTGGACAGCATCTTCCGGCGTTTTTCATTGCTTGCCGACGTATACAGTAAATATACATTAATATTTGACAAAGATCAAACGATGCGGATGATCCCCCGTATGAGGCTGTTACAAAATTAGAAAAAGTCACAAAAAAAGTTCCACCTCTTCATGTGAAAACGGAGGTGAAGGTGTTTTCAGGAAAAACGCTCGATACCGTAAACGTTTTAAAATACAGCGCTGAATGGGCGCGCATCGCTATGACGTCAAGTGATCCGTTCGGTCGATGCTCGCACAGCATCGTAAGATTTAGCCAAAAACTGCCAGTGTCACTTCTAACTGCACCAGCAAAACGAATAAAGATATAAAGCTGTGTAATACAGTAGTGCGTATTATATGTGAAAGGTAAAATAAGCGAAATGTAGTTTTTTACAGCGCAGCCCGAGTTGTCCGCGGAGCCTCGGTGCACTTCCTAAGGAGCGCCTCAATTTGTCTGTTTTTCCACAAAAATGCGCAACAAGAAACATCCCGATCCCCCCCCCCCCAAATATCTCCTCTGTCTTTAGGACTCGAGGGCCTTTAAAAGTGGACCAAACTAAACTTAGGGGATGTGTTTCCAGCTGCCACATTAACGGCACGAAATATTTTCTTGCGTGAGAAATACCGTCCGACTGTCGGCTCCTGCGACATCCGAAGTTCTAGTTCTGTCCAATACCGGCGTCAGCGGAGAGGTGGCTTCTGTAAAAATGCGATTTTGTAGCCTCTCTGTGGAGGGAATTCAGTCGTATTTAGGGTGAAACTAACGTTGCCATAGGAACACTACAGCGTGCGCGGTGCGACCGCACGGCAACAAATCTGAAGTTCATGCCAGCCCAAGAATGGGCAAGAGTGAGCGAAAGAGTGAGGTGTTTCGACCTCCATTCCGGCTCACCGGTCGTGTGACAGACCCGCGCGTAGTCCTCGCAGCAGTCCCCTGTCCTGCGGCAGTACGAGTCGCAGTAGCACACGGTTCTGGCGGCGCTCAGCGCGCTGCACTCGTTGTTCCGTCCGCCGCAGCAGCGGGGCGTTCCTCTGGCCCCGCAGCCCGCTTCTGCGGGCAGAAGGAGCGACCCGCCGGCCAGGAGGAGCGCCAGGGCGCAGACGAAGCTCCCGCCGGCGCGCCGCCGCCGCCGCAGCTCAGCGTTCGCTCCCATGTCGGGCTGCGCGGCCCCCTTGCGCAGCGCAAAAGAAACTGCTCACTGCGGCAGCTCCGCGCCGGACCCCATCACGCACGGCCACTCGAGGACATCCCGGCGCCGAGTGAACGCAGAAACGGAAGCCCAACTTGCGCGCTTCGCTCCGCACTTTTCCCGTTCCAGCGTCCGGCGTGACGAACCCCGCACTGCGTGCGGGAATGAGCGCTCGTGTGTGACTCAGTAGACCCCCCCCCCCCCCCGCTCGCACAGCCCCCCCCCCAGGCGACACCTGGCCTTTTTTTTTAACAGAACGAAGCAAAACATCGAGTTTTCCGATTTCCTATTCACTTTGCCTTCAGAGTTGCACAGACGCCATGCGTTATAGGTTCGCGACCCCTACGACGGACGCGCGGTTGCGGAGAACGGATGGATGTTCCGTAGTAAACGCTGAAGTAGATGTACCACGGTATTTTACTACAAATCAAAACTTGTCATCGCTGCTCAAACTGTTTTATTTGGCCTCCTGGACATTGTAAAAATCACCTTGGGGCATAAGATGTGATGTCACACAATTTTTCATCCTTCTGTCTAAATATTCAAGCCTGCTTGTAAACGTACCTTTGCAGCAGCTCTTCTACCAGGCAGTCCAGGGACCCCCGGTCCCTGGACTGCCTGGTAGAAGAGCTGCTGCAAAGGTCCAGGCTGCATCCTGCATGTGTGCGGATCTGTGAGAAAATCACTATATGTGCTCGGTAATTTATGAAACACAAGTTTGTCGCTGTTAACTCCCAAATCCATGGAATTACCATGTTCTTCACTTGGGCTGCCTGCACTGCTACACTGGTGTTGAACTGTAGCTCCTGTGTCCCATGCAGGTAACAGGAAAGGATGTCTGACAGTTAAAAGAAAATCACAATGGCAACAGTTTTTTAAACTTTTGAACAGCTTATTGTGCATTTGAACCTCCCATCGATTTCCAGTCAATTTGTGGCGACACCGTTGGGTAAAATACATCGAGTCCAAATTTTGCACCGTGATACAACCTATGTAAGTGCTGCAGTGTCTGTCAGGTGTAGTGATGCAAAAACACAAATAGTCTAAAGGGGAACCCACACGAATGCTAGGCCTATGGAACCTAATAGCTATAACAGCAATTTTGGCATGTTTGATATTTTGTGTAAGTTTAAATTCCAACAAATGCATCTATAAATAGAAATATATTTTTTCTTACGGCCCTGGGCGCTTACCCCTGTTTATCTAATGGTAAATCTGGCCCTACAATTAAGGATGAAACAGGAGATGATGCGGGCCGCGCTGCAGCATTGCGTTGTAGCGCAGCGCGGACCGCAAAACTGACAAGAACCAAATGGCCACGCAAGTCACGAGCTGAGGCACGAACCAGAGCCACAATGGACATAGAAGGCAAGTAAGTTAAAGTACTTTGGCATAGAACCAAGACAGAAATCAAAAACACCACACAAGGGCGTGGACACAGTAATGGTGAGAACAACTGACAACAGTCTGAAAGAAATACAGGAATTGGCAATAAACAATGAAGTGGGCTACATAGTGTTTTGTGACTTGTGAACTACAGTAAGAAAAAAATAGTGGAACTGAAAATAACTGGATGTGTATAATCCATGTACATAATTACAAGAAGTCCTAGTGACAAGCATAGGAAGTTAGAGGCAGTGAGTTGGCGGAACAGAACAAAGGGCCACACTGAATGACAGCATTGACAAATAATGGGTGGGAGAGCTGAATAGCAGTGAAGACAGAACATGAACTGGAACACGAACTAGATCGCTGCATCAGCAAACTGGGGTGTGAGCTGAAGCCATGAAATATAGAAAGTGGTAGCTAATGTCCTAGGCTGACTTGAGCCGTCTTGTGTAGAACAAATATGTGTTGCAGCACCAAGGTGCGAGGGTGCCTAAGGTGAGGTGCAATGGTGGACAGATGCTAGGTGCAGGGTTTATTTAGGCTGTCGCAAAAAATTCCAAATTCTATCAAATGATGGAACGAGTAGATACTGGTTGCCTTATAGGTAGATGAGATACCACGGGCATGAGCAGTGGGACAAATCTGGGGGAAACAAGGAGCTTTGCTTAGATGGCAGCAACCCCTGTGTGTATTGAAGGTAGTCAGGTGCCTCTTTCTGGGCCAGCTCAGCGTGCCAGAGCATCTAGTAACTTAGCAAAAACTTTGACTTCTTGCGCTGCCTGCAATATCCTGTCAGCTGCTCATAACTGCTGGATTCACTTCCCACACACACACACCCCCACACGCTGTCTCACATCCTTGGTGTCTGTTTTAGACACAAAATTACTTTAAGCAGTTTGGTAACACGACGAAACCAGCTACAAACCTACTAAAATTTAACTTTATCTGGAGTTTCATTTAATAAAACTACTTTGGCTAACAAGATATAAAGTATTTAGGAGGCCTGATTTTGAACTTTCTGAACTGCCTGATAACTGAGCAAGGCCACACATTTACATTTATTTATGTAGCAGACTCTTTGCTACAATGCAATTCACCAAGGGAAATGGGGAAAAGTTGTCAACTCCACAAAGAGTCCAGTACACATTGAATAGAACAGCACAGGTTATGTGTAGGTGACTGAAATCCTTTCATTATTTCTTCTGATTTTATGGAATAAATTAACTTTTGTGGGAAAAATGTTTTTTTTTTTCATTTTGCAATAATTTACACATCCATGTTGATGTAAAGAGTGAAATCAACCAAACTGTACTGCAGAAAGCAGTGTTGGGGTAAAACTCCAAAACCCAAAAGTGGATACAGAGGAATCCAAAATTATTTACAGCTGTAGTCAAAGCAAAAGGTGCTTCCACAAAGTATTATTTAAAGAGTGTGCACACTTTTGCAGCTAAGGCATTGAAAGTTTTATTTTATTTTTTTCCCCTAGAAGTCATGCTTTTATTTTTCACTTAAATATCACTTTTCCAGGATCTCCAAGCTCTGACATGATTTGTCTTCAGTGTTTGCATCAAAACAATGTGAAATTTCAATAAGGGAATGGAGACTTTTTAAAATGAAGAAATTAGCTGTCATCCTGTTCTGCAATACTTACATGAATGAATATACAGAGAAAACGTGAATGAATGGGTCTCTGACAGAAAGAAAAATGAGTCTGTCACTTTGTGAAAGAACAGGGTCTTCGGACAGTAGCCTCTTTGGAATGATATAATGACTTCCCCTTCACCAAACCTTTGTAGGACTGTATCAGATGGCAAGGCTAGGCTGTGGCTTAGCGTAGCACAGCTTTCCGTTTGGTGGTTGGAGTTTCACATGATGCTTTGAAAGGAATTGTCTGCAGCGATGGCAGCTAGCAAAAGCCAACAGTCACATTCTTGACCTTTGAAGAAAAAAGGAAGATACTGCATTGTAGGGCCAAAACTATGTGGTTATCCCATCTAATGACTGAGCTGAGCTGTTTCAGCTGCCCCCACGCAGCATACAAACACATTCTAGATAGCTGTGTGCTTCCAGCTTTGTGGCCACAGTTTGGTGAAAAAGCTCCTTTCCTGCTTCAGCATGACTGTGCCCTCCCGTGCACAAAGCGAGCTCCATAAACGCAGTTTTCCCAGGTTGGTATGGAAGAACTTGAGATTCATTTGGTACTAAGACTGAACTATTTTGTTAGGACTGTAAAACTTCATGAGACACTAAGGACCGTGAGACGATTCATCTGCGGCCTAGAACTTTCTCTAACCTGGACATAAACATGAAATGGCAGGAAAAAATATTTTAACATCTATATTTTTGTGGGTCACACAGCTTCATACTTCTATTCACGGCAGATTCTGAGAATTTCTGTGAAACGGCTCAGCATTGCTTGGGAAGTGATCATTGTGCCATTACTTGGTATAAACATGTACACTTGTTATATCAGGAATTTGTAAACCGGTAGCTAAAATACTGGGGCTTATGATTAATTTGAGCTTTTCTGCTGCATTGGCTGAAGCTTTGGAACTTCTCACCAGTTTGCCAGCTGTCTTTTATGGAAAATAAAACATTAAAATTCAGGACCAACTGTAAAAATGAAAAGTAACATTGTCACTTTGGCATAAGAGTTATTTAATTCTGCTGTGATTGTTACTTTATTTTATTTTTTTACAGAAAAGTTATATTTTCTCCACCATCCAGGCATCATTTCCACCTGTTAAATAACAGTCTCAAAAGACACCCTGGAATAGCTTACAGTGTTGTTTCTTACAATAATTTAACTGTTTAGACAGCTGGCTAATTTTCACAAGAGCAATTTCAGGGTCCTCGCTCAGCCATATGACACCAGTAAGTGGGATTCGAACCCAAACCCTTTCTACCACAAGGCAGCAGTTCTCACATCGAAATTTCTGTCTTTTTTCACGATCTGCCAATTGTTACTGCTATATCCGAAAGGAATTCTAAAAGACAACGCACAAGGGCTGTTTTTCAAATATTTTATTGGATTAGGAGTACACTTCATAAATATATCCTGAACTGAAGTAGAGGCACATTAGTAAGGTTGGCACTTTCTACTACACCAAACGCTTAAGGCGAGCACAGCCACGTACACACACAGTGAATATTTTTACACACAACGCATGGCTCACTTACATTGGAAAACTCCCATCTGATGACACGACGTTCAAGGCACGACACCATGAGGACACACTTTGGGGTTCACAGCAGTTACAGCACAAGAAGTAGAGGAGCAACATCTACGCACAGAACGGGTGTAAGATGGCGTCGGAAAAATTAGTTCATTGCTATTTCTAATGCACACAAGTCACCCGGCATGGCACTGTATATTGCACACAAACTACGGAAAGGTTCAGTTTGACTGGTTGTCTGCAGCTCAGGCAACAGCATGCTACATTTATAGCTATTTTTGAAAACAATCATTTGGTGTCCCATTTAGATGGCCAAGCTTGAAAAGTATTTATGCGAGGTACCAGAGTCTATAAAATAAAGGTTTGGGAGAGGTGGAAAAGAACTTGGGACACAAACTCAAAAGAGGAAGATGATGGTGAGACATACAGGATTCTGCAATGCTGTAGAATTGTTCTGGATTTCAGTCGAGCTGGAATGTTGCATTGGCTGTCAATGTGATTGGTTTTCTATTTCACTCTTACGTGAGGTTCAAGGGCCGATCTTGCATCAGCGAGCAATACCAACAACGTGCGAGAGATGTGAACCGTGTTTCGATGTGCTGCGAGCAAGAGGCAGCCCTCGCTGCTCAGCATCAGCCACAAACAATTAAATTGAGGATCTCTAAGGTTTTCAGGCAAACGTGTGTCCTCCCTGCATAACAGTACTGTAGATCTATTGTAAACATCCAAATAAAAAATTTAAAAAAAGAACACTATGCCTCCTTAGCCTTGGATAAATTTGGCATTACACCATCAGAAATATAAAAAAATAATAGTATAAACCAAAAGTTAATAGCTGTCAGGTATAATTTTTACAAAACTTGTTTATATACGTTTTAGCCGCAATCACATTGGTGCGAAATAAGTTAATTCTTAGATGAACAAATCAGTGTGTATAATACACAGTTCTTATTAAAATTATTACGGTATAAATAAATCAAAGTCCAGTAATTTATCTCCAGTGTCCTATGTTACATCTTCTATTCTTGTATCTACGTATATATACAAATATCAGACCTATTTGGTTATTTTAAAGCTATGGCACTTGAGCACAGCATGACAATCAAGTAGAGGATGCAGAGAACCTTTGGAGCCCCAAGGTCTCACTTTTGATATGTCGCGCTCTGAGGGGTTAAGACAACGGAAGGTATTCAGAGGTAGAAGGGAGATCGAAATATGTATTTTCTTAAATACCATTATTGGAAGTGAAGGGGAGGCATATGTGTACTGCAAAAACAATAAAAAGGTAATGTATCTGGGATTTTTTTGTATTCTGGTGTTAAAAGGATAGAAACAAAGGCCACAATGTTGAACGTCATGGTAATGAGAAAGATCCCGTACTTTAAATTAGGTTCCAAGTTAGGCATTAGAGTCACTGAAATAATAGCCCCTGGGCAAATATTGAAGGTGGTTGAAAAGGAAGACATTCAATAATTTTATCATACAAAAGTTTGCTAACAGTAATTTTTAAGTTCCCGTGTGAGAGTTTATAAAAAAAAATAAATAAATTTAAAAAAAACTCATTTGTTTGAAAGAAATTTGTAAGAAATTATTCATTGGCAATACTGAATTAAACTATTAGTCGATTCAAGGAAATTGTATTATAAATAACAGTCAATGGTTATGACCTATTGAAATTCTTTTAGGAATTGCAGATTTATGGATGTGTAAACATACATTTTGGAAATATACCAAAAACTTAAAACAATGTAGATGCCACTGGTTGTGGTTCTGAAGGAGAAAATACATGGGCAGTAAAGAATAGATACCTCATCTCATTGTGGAAATTCAAATGTTACAGTAGTCATTAAAATCAAACAAATGTATTCATATTCTACTGTTGTGTATAGCAGCAGGGACACAAAAGTCACTTTGTAGTTAGTAGAATGTGTTACTCCAGCATGGTGGTCTTATCGGGGACTGTGGCCAAGGTTCCATGACTTGGCCCTTTATTATCCGCTTCAGCCTCAATCTGTCTTCCACACCTTGTTCAGCACTTTCACTACCTCCTCGTAGATCACGAACACAATGGCGACGTCGAGGCACACGCGGCCTAAACGTGGCACTGTTCCCTTGTAGAACCTGTCAGATGGAGATTCAACTTTTTGCCAAGGAGTGACAGAAATATTTTCATTATGCTCACACATGAGATGCAATGTTCCTGTAATGTTAAACCTGTAATGCAGACAGGGTTTGGCACATTAAATGCACACCAGGTTTCAGGTGGTAATCCCATTTATCCCAGTTAAACTGTAGGCCACTATTCAAATTTAGTCTCACCTTTGTAACACAACACCTACATCAGGCAGGGCGGAGTGAACAAAGATACACCCCCTCCACTTTGACCCACCTGCTAGTTTTTACACCACAGCCTGCAGCTTTTACAAAAAAAAAAAAAAAAAAAAACAAAAAAAAAAAAAAAACTTTATATCTGCGCTGGTTACATCACTCTGAGCCGGAGAAGGTAATACCAAAGAGACTTGAACCTGGGAGAGGTGTTCAGCTATTTACCATTTACACCATTTAAACAAAAACCAACTGGCCTGAAAATTCCAGGCTTTATCACTAGGTTGCCACATTTCGCAATGTGCAACCAACCAGGATTTTGAACATCGACCGTTTAAATCTTTTGTTTCAGAGATTAACTTGCATATTTGTTACACTCGCTGTGCACATGCAAATGTTCACTTACGCAGCTGGGCCCTCGTGTCTCATGATCTGAATGGCGCAGTCAACAGTGTTTTTGTACTTGTGTGCCTCTAGGCCCTGTGTTGTGGGATGGAGAAAAGAGAAGGTCTGAGGGGTACGTAACAAAAAGGGACAATACTGTTCACATACTGACGTTCATAATTTATTACAATAATTCCCCATTTGGAGCACCTGTATGGGATGGAGTGGTTGCTATACACATTTATTCTTGCAGGACCAGCTGTGCTCCTGGCATGCATCTTACCTGCATCCTGGTTTTGATCACATCAAGGGGAGTGTTGCCAAATACGCTGGCAGCCCCTGCTATTGCCCCAAACATGCCAGTAACCACTGGGTTTATAACCCTGTTGGGATTATCACCTAGAAAAGGACCAGAGAGCAAGGTCATGATTTCAACAGGATGTTCACCACTATGTTCTTTATATGGTCTACGGCAACATTTGGATAGAGTCGCAGATCAGCTGGATTTACCATGTAGTCTTGCACTTTTCTACTTTTCTATCCCTCACAAAAATAAATGGCACTTTAAAGCATAGGAGCGGAGTTACATCTAAAATAAATGCATTCTTTGTATATACAGTGCAGTTATAGCTTATGCACCTTAAACTTTTTATATGCTCTATTTGGGCATCCCCAGCACCAAAAAAAGGGTTTCTGCATGTGAACAGCACTACTGAACTCACACGAGAACAAATGTACACAATTTAAGCTACAGGTGAGCCAGATCACCTCTCACATTGGGGACTCCCAATATCCCCAATTACATCTCAGTGACAGAAATTGTTGAAGCATAAAAAAGGTAAACATATTATTGTGCAGCCATTACCCTGTTAAAGTGAGCATCAGACCTGTCTGCTAACTCCATGATGGTGGGACATGCACGGTGCTATGACAGGTACCATTTTACACAACTGGGAAATACAACTGTACCTTGTTATGGGGCTCATATTTGTCATTTTCGAAAACAGGAGAGGTTGACAACTTAACAAGAGGATGTCATTATGGCGTGAGCCAAATAATTCATAAATTGTACACAGTGTATAGAGTTAGACAATGAGGTGATAGAATTTGGATGAAAAATGCTATGCAATACTGCATAACAGACTATTTACCAAATAAATGGAGAACTCAAGACTTCAGAGGAATAGTACATGTACATAAATAATCAAAAATAAAGTACTTTACAACTTCATGTGCCTGTATGTATACATTGTTCTTTGTTTTAGCTGGAAATTTCTAGCATGGTAAACACAAATATGGTTAAATGAACACCCTGCAAAGTTGAATACCTTAGGTCTCCCCCAAAGGTTATCCACACTACAGTGGACTTGACTGTAAAAACAATGTCTGGCATTATAATAAGAAACAAAAGACTCAGAACTGCGCTTAACGCTACGGACAATCGACAAAGCAACTGAATGAGGCTTCAGCAGCAGTGTATGAAGGTACAGGAAGGCGTCAGCCTACATCAGATGGTTAGTATGACATCATAAACCATTGTTAGCTGGGAACGGCAGCATAACTGGGTAGAATTGCATAGAAGGTGACACATTTCATACATGGTGGGACGAGAGGTGAGGCTGGCAGCTTTATGGGAAAAATAGCATGGCGAGAAATCTGTTCCCATGTGGATAAATTTTAGAGTGGTGAGATAATGGGGTGTAAGATGCAGAAGCTGTATCTCCTGCGCAGAGACAAGCATTACTGGTTATTTGAACCCTGGTTGTAGACGTGATCATTGAATACATACTACTTACAGGAATGGTTTCTAAAGTGAGCAATGGTGAGCGTAAATGGCACCACTGTTGTCTCTACGTATTGCTTTAACAGTAAAGCTTGTTTTCTAATATTTAACAAAATATTGTTTGCCAATTAGTGAACATTGTATGGACACTTGGAGGGTTTTTGTTTGGGAGATAAATTGTTGTGGATGCACACTTACTTGCATTTCACCTCTTTGAGGTAGGCTGAACATGAAGTAAACCAAAATGCTGCCTATGAGTTGACAAAGAGCACTGCCCACCTACCTTTGTACCAGTTCTTCAGTGAAGTCATCACGAAAAATCGGATTGCCTGATTGGAACCCTGTTTTAACACCGTTGCTGTCAGGCCCTGATATGTTCCCTTGAGCCCTGGGGGAAAGGCAGCATCACTCAGAGACACAAAACACACTGTTACACATCCAGCTGGGTTGATCACTAACAATAAGAAAATGTTAATTTGGGGTGTATAGATAATATAGATAATATAGAAGGCAATGGACTTCAATTGGTTTCATATATTGTTACTACAGTATCTTTCATATGTACAGTAAATACAAAACCCAAATCATTCCCAAGGATGACACTTTAACAAAGTCTTTTGAGTAGCACAAATACCTGCAAATCTTTTTAAGCTTAAACTTCCGTGGGTGTGGAAGTGACCACAGTGGACAAATAACACCTTGTGCACCACTTCCAGCTGCCAGCAGGGGGCAGTGTGCGCAGCACCTAAGGAGGAAGCCTTTACCTTGAGTTCTGACAATTTCTCTGACCCCATGGAAAAATCCCCTGTATTTTGGATTTGCTGAGGTCTGGTCATGGATGAATTTAACCTAAAATTAAAGCGACAACATTTTCATTCAAAGTTATAAAAAGTGTTTTTCACTCAGCTGAACTCGGTAACAAGATGAGCTCATAACAGCGCAAAGCAAGCTGGAAAACCAAAGGGTAAATTTAGGCCTCTAGGAACTGTGAATTTTTCTAAACCACTGCCAGCTATGCTTTTTTCAGCATTGATTTAGGTGGTGACACTACACAGGCTCACTTACTGCAATAGTATTTTGGGGTTTTATTCTGTCACCTGTTAAAGAAAACGCACATCAAAACCATAATTGCTATCCTATCAATAAATAAATGTATTATACACCCTTTCTTCAACTATAATTGGTTCTATAAATGGCTGAGAAACTACTAACTTAAATATCAGGATGCTGTTGTCATTATTTAATATGAGGAAAGTTAAGATTTGTTCTGAATTCATCTGGGAAACCTCAGTTAATATCCCCAAAATATCCCCAACACTCCAAAATATCTATTTTGATGTGATAAATAACACTTTAAAGACAAATTACCAAACAGCTAATCAGATAATTAATACTGATTTTTCTGTTTATATGCAGTTACTTTTTATTGTTTACTATAATACATTTAATTCCTTATTAATAAAAGCAGCAAGGAACACAGTCAAAATCATGTAAGTGCAGAAATTAAAACAATGGAAAATGGAAAAAAGCAGTACTTACTGGCTGTTACTGGGGTACTTGCCAACTGAACAGAAGTGAATTAAATCACGAAAGCACAAAAACTGCGTTTGAACACGGGCCACACGAGGCAAAGCCTGACAACACAAATACCGAGCACAGTGCTGTCACCCAGCTTCACGTTCATACCCACGCCAGTGTTGAATATTTCTCTAATGTGTTTCGACTTTGTTAAGCCTGGACTTCTTGACTCGGATACAGAGACGGGTATTAACATATTGCACTCATTTTATCGGGAACTTGAATATGATATATGTGTATATTTTTGTATTACTTAAAATCACAGAATAAAACGAAATATTTTACTCTCATGGAATTTTTCCCTTAGAAATGCATAAATATTCAATTTATAAACTGTACTGATGTTTAAACAAGTCCCAAAGCTCCTGTTTCTCAAAATCTATTCCACCTGTCAGACCTGCCATGTAGTGACGAGTGGCCACATTAAGCCCTTCAGGACTTTGCTAGTTTTCATTTTATGTCAAACCCCTCAACTGTTTTACCTTAGGTGTTTGTCTGAATAACACATTGGCTTTTCTCTCCAATAGTAATGTAAAACATGTGAAACCAATAAAAGAACCAGCACCAATTCTTGCACCAGGACCCACCTTAACAGTCTCCATAGGACACACCACCATCACAGCCTCGGCCACACCTGCCCCCAGCCCACAGATCAGCCCCCGTGTGCTGTCTAGCTTGCCCGACTCGTCTCGCATCCTGTTGCTGAGGAACTCAAACACCCCGAACCTGAAGGAGAGAAAGATGTCACACGTGCAACAAAATTTTCCTAAGTAAAAAAATACTATTATGACAAATTGTGCACTCAGTAAATAAATAACATTCCAACATTCTTTTTTATTAAAAAGGCAGTTTCATGTAAAGACAGGGTGTTTATAAGAATATATTAATGGGTATTTTCTCAAGGAAAGTAGCACCACAGAAATGCAATAAAGTATTATATTAACTAAAAATGTACTAATCACTGAACAAATCAAAATGCACCCATTTGTTCTCTGAAATCTGATCGGGAAAAATCCTTTAGTGGAAAAATCTAATATTATCATTGTTTCTTGTGGGGGAATTAATTGATTCCTAAAGGGGGGGGGGGCTAAATTTAATATTGTGTATTTTTTCTTTTTAATTTATCTGTACTTTTGCAGCCTTTCCCAATATCCACTGCTCCTTCTTTTTTGAATTTCCAGGATGTTTATGATGTACAGAAGTGCAATTCACTGTGTGTCTGTGTCACATTACCAACCAATGGTTGGTGGTAGATGGTCCACATATGATCGCTAGATTAAAGCTTCATCTACCAAAACCATCACTGTTTTCAGCAACATTTATAGGTTAATATACAACATCTAACCACAAAGTAGCTAGATTAACAGTCCCGAGGTTTGAAAGTTTGTTGGATGCCACTGTACGGAATAAAATTTATACTGCGGAAGTTTAATAGGCAGGTAGCAGGCAAAAATCTTCCAACGTTTTACATGATAAAAAGCCTGTTGTATGAAAAGTGTACTTTATCATAAAGGGTCTTTAGTTGTACGATATCCAGTTACGTACAGTACGAGTGTACCACAATGGTGTCACTGAGAAAGAAACTAGCTAGGGGGAAACTAACTTCCTACACTCAAATACAAAAACATGCAAATGTTCTTTAAACAACGGAACTGGTTTAAAATGCTAATAACCAAATAAGCACCCAATTTCCCCTGCTCCTCAATGAGCACCAATTGCTCTTCTAGGGGCAGACACGTCTCTGGATCTTAAGGCTGTGTGTTGTGCTCTCCGCCTTCCCTTTGAAGACTCGGCACCAGGAAGCGAACGCGGGCAGCTTCTATTTTTAGCTGCAAATGAATTACGGCAGCAACCAAACCCAATGAAAAAGGAAACGCCACTCCATGCACAGGTACCTTACATCCATTTCTTTTCATGCAACGCTGACCATTTATTACACTGTTTATTTTGGGAAGTTTATTAAAACATCTGGTCCCTGCTTCTGAATGCATCGTGCATCCATTCACCTGACAGTTGTTAGGCAATTTGCAGTTTCCCTTCGCTGAACATAAAGCGGCAGGAAGACAGAAAAGCGTCTATCCTGTTGCTTACACTGACACTGTAATGTGTGAAGACGGAAATGGACGTACAAGGGACGCTTATCAAGATTCACTGCATGCTCAGACTGTTGTTAGTCAGTTATGGCCCCCCAACGTGCCCTTTAAACCTTTTTTTATAACCTCCCCAAGGTAATGCTTTCAACCTGAAATAAGGCAGCACTGAGCTGCTGACAACTCATCTCTAAAACACTCAAAACCAGACTACCCATGAAGCTCAAGAGCTGCATCACCACATGTGTTTTGTTGTGAAAGAATGGGAGGCTTGGACTCTTTTAAACACATCAGGGCTCATTATTAAAAATGAAGGACCAGGATTTGAAAAGAAATTCTGATTCTCTGAGCTCAAAGGTTAAAAGGCTGAAGTCACATAAACGCACCACTTCAGAATCAAGACACGGTTGACTGCTGGCCTTCGTCAACCGAGCTGCTTAGACATCACAGAGAATAAAAGGGATGTTTTGTCTCAACGGTACCAGGATGTTCCTGTAGAACTGCATTTGTAGTGTTGGACCATTGTCCTGTCCCATCATCGGCACCAGGACTCCTGTGACAACCAAGAAACGAATCCTCCTCAATCGTTCAAAGCCAATAAGGCACAATAAAGATAATAAACTTGTGCCCGTGTAGCAATGAGCAAACAATAGGCATTTGTTTAGGCTTGTAGGTATATACAGTTAGCAAGTAATACATGTTTATCATGTTAATTCATAATATTTTTAACCAGTGAGAAAACAATTAGGATTCATTTTCAGCCCACATCTCTTCCTAGGAGACACAGCCCAAAGGTTAATGTCTGGATGAAATGGATACAAAACCATAATTCTAGGTTTAATGTGATGGTCCTTTATGTCCATAGAAGAGGTAGGAAGAAGAAGGGGGACATTTCTATGGAAAGGATAATTCCTCTTAAGAGGTGGAATTACTCCCAGGACATATAGTACTGAGAATTACTGATAGAATTCGGTTGAACATTGTCATTTCCTGCTTACAGGAACTGTGTCAGACCTGAAGATCAGGATTCCTGGTTTTGTCATTATTCCATGCTGTGCCAAAGAGCTTTATAACAACTGCAAATTAAATACCACAGTGTCACAGACACAGCAAAGCTAAGATAGATCGGAGGAGTGGAACATCTGCCACTGCTGGCAAATTATAGATGTCTGAGATGTCTCAACGAATGTTAGTTTAAACCATACTTTACGTGAAGAATGAAATGTTTTGTTACTGAGGCACTCATTTTTACTCAGCAAAAGAGGTCTTGGCAAACAAGGGAAAATGCTTTTGAAGTAAAGCATTATTTAAAAAAAAAAAAAAAAAAAAAAAAGTTCACCAAGCAAACATAAATGAAATAACAAGCCTTAAAGCAATGACATTCTGTCCATTTTGACAGCAGATCCATTTAGAACATTAAAACGTAGCTCTGGGCCGTTTGCCAGGCCTGCACGTGATACAGTGATACGTAATGAATCTTGCTAAAACAGTCCTCTCCAATGTGGCCTGCAAGGTTATCCTCCTTCCATCCTTACCCCTTGTCTCCTTTGCCATCAACTAATGAGACAGAGTAGATGGCAGATGGCCCACTCCTCTATTGAGTAGTGGTCCCCCAAGACTTTCTGGTGTGACCTCACTTGGGGAGGTGCAGTAGCCAAACATTTCACCCACCAAAGAATTCAGATTTTATTTGGTCAAGGGAAAACCCAAAACACAAATGTGCTTGCAGGGCATTGGGGCTTCAGCTCAGGTTTGGAAATGCCAAGGCCTCTTGCCCAGTGGACGCACTTTGGAGATAAGCCATCACGAGCAGTGATATCACTTTCTCTGGAGAATGGACATTCACTTTTCACAAGAGAGAAATTCCAAGGTTATGCAGCAGAGCACTGGGGTAGACAGAGTGGTTACTGAGGGACAGCTTGAAGGACAAGCTGTGTCCAATGTCTGCTGGATTTTGGATGACAATTTAACAAATACTTTCATGCAGAAGTCCTGGGTTCACACTCTTATCCATAGGCTGGCTTGTACCTCTATAGACAAAACAACATGGACTTGTTTTGGGTCATGTGGTGACAAAGGTCTGTCTGAAGGGGCAGAAGGGGTGGAAACACAGGTAAATGTTTCAAGATCCATATAAATACTGATTACTGTTAAGAGTGTTTGGATTATGGGTATGAGATAACTGTTCAGAGACATGGGAGAAAATCCACGGAAACAGCTTGAAACACTTTGGCTGGTTAAATGCACTTCTCATATGGCTGAGCACAGCACCTCTGGGACATGAATTCAGCAGTTTTCACAGGCAGACAATATTTGCCACAGGCTAAGACAGTTTCTCACAGGAAGGGCAGGAACTCTTCTCAAGAAATCCACAGCAGTGACTCCAAGTGACATCCCTGTCAATGCTAAGCAGACTTTGGTCACGTTGCACAGGAGATATCCTGGCCCTCACGACCGTCCCTGTTTGGCCCTGCAGAGAAGGCCAATTTCATGTAGCTCGCATACACCTCTCAGAACCGATGGGCCATCACCCCAGATGCACAAGATCAACTTTTCAAAAAAGAAAGTTACCACAACAGAGGGTCAAACTCACAGATAAAATAATCGTTTTGAAAGACCAAGATTTGCATTTTCAATACAATCATTTTGTTATCAATAGGCCCAACTTAACCAGGGTGTAGAAAGGCAAACGGGAGAAGAAGTGGGAGGAATGTGTCCTGACTTTTTTGGTTTGTCACTGACTGAATCTTTGCTAGCTATCTTTTTGGGTTTCTGAATGTGCTGAACCGTCCATCCAAATCAACATGCTGACTGACTGAATCATAAGAGCCAGGCATAAAGTAAAGCTTACTGTCCCTAGACAGTACTCTGGAGATGACATTCTTCTTTTTGAAGTCCCCCGCTGTCTATTTTGAGTGTAGAGTGTGACCCACAGTGGCACAGGCACAACAGTTTGGACATTAGAAACATTTTAATATACAGCACAGTAACCTACTGTATGTTTGTTCAAACATGGTAAATATGTACACCTTCACCCTGACATCAAGGTGTAACTCATACATAGAAATCACTCAAATACTGAAACTTAGAGATCAGGAAGCCATTTCCATTACTTCATAAAAATAATAATTTGTTCCAGGTTCATCTGAAACCTCAATTAATTTCCCCAAAATATCTCTAACACTCTAAAATGCCCATTTCAACATGATAAAGAAAAACAGTTAATGGGGTAATATGGATTTTTGTGTTTATATGCACTTCTTTTAAATTTAGTATCATTCGTTACGTTTACTATTAGTAATAGCCGTGAACATATAATAGTAAAATTCATGTAAAAATGAAGAAATTCAATCTAAAATAGAGATAAAATATAATATTTCCCCACTGTAGAGGGCTGTTGCTATACTGGGGTACTTACCAACTGAAAAGAAGTAAATGAAATAACAAAAGCCAAACTGGTTTTAATACAGGCCACATGAGGCAAAGGCTGAGAACAGAGATGCTGGGCATACTGTTGCCACCTGATATCGCACTCAATACTCAATATTCCGTTTGTAATATTGGGACTTTGGAAACCGGGAGCTCGAATACCAGGGTATAAGTGTATTTAATGTGGATGCATCTCTTGGGAAACTGTTTAAATTAATTTGAACTGAAACTGAAATCTGGAAACATATTCTTTCTCATTTTAAACATACGGTTTACACACTAATTAATCTGGAGTATTTGCACTACACTGTGTATAATTTTTGACCAATGATATATATAATGAATAGGTCTTTACAGTCAGTTACACATACATTTAGAGGATACATAGTACACTTTGGGTTGGTTTCTGCCTTCACTGCCCACATTACATCAATATTGCTACACTATTACCCAAGGATGGTGTGCCTTACTTCTCTGTTATTCATATCTCCAGTACAAAGTCAACACACAACCGACTTTGTTCAAACAACAGCGGTGCCAAACACATTAGGACCACACACAATGAAGGCTTCTAACTCCACATGAATGGCAGATGTTTGGTTAACACAGCATCAGGAACACACTCAAAAGTCTGGCATTTTTAGATTCACCGCATTGAAGCTACATGGCAAATTCTACAGCTGTTTAGCAGCTTGCCATTTTCTAGTTCACCTGCTAATGCAACTCGATTTTGTACGATGAATCGCACGATACTGTACAAAAGGGTTTTGTTGCTAGCATTTAACCCTTTTTTTTTTTTTTTTTTTTTTTAAAACAGGGTTGTTGATGCAAATTTCCCCCTCCCTCAAAGATGAAAACAATTTACTCCAAAGGGCCACAACCACCAAGACAGCATAGTCTGCAATGAGCAAATACATGTTCTGAAACAAACAATCTAAGTAAAGTTAAATCATTATCCACAACAAAAGTGAGGTTCAGGTTGAATATGTTAAAGGCTTCCCAATTGAAATTGGTTTCTAGAGCCTTTTACTTGACAACTACTTTAGCTGTAGTGCTCTTATTTCTCAGCTAGAAAAAGAGTTTAGACAGACTCTCACCTGACCGCAGACTTGGGGATGGAGCCATAGAGCAGTGAGCTGAGACCCCGATAAAGGCCCTTCACCCCATGGCTATGTACCGTCTGCTTAACACAGTCCCCTGCAGAAGAAAGTCAAAACCACAACATCGCTGTAGCATCAACATTCACACAGCCCCTTCATCCCAGTAATGCTACACCAATATCAATATTTATTCACTTTTATAAATTCTAGGATTCTACTTACAACCGCAGTTTTTAGGTTTCTGTGATCACCACCCTTTATTTCAAAACTGACCATTTTGCTTTAAAACATTCCCTAATATTTAGTTCGATACAGTTTGTTAACCCTTTTCCACAAACCTCTTCCCTTTACTCTTACCTGTCAAACAGTCCTTTGCACACCATGGCATTTATATATTCTTATGTACATTTTCACGATAAATAACCATAGCTTGTGGAAGCTGCTCGGTGCGACGGTGGTAATAAGCGCCAGGAACAGCTGTATTTCCGAAACGGAGACATCCTCGCGGCTCATTAAAATGTCCTCAAAGAACTGCCTAGCAAAAGTCCCAGAGAGAAACACAGCCTGCTTACAGCACCGATCAGTTCTTCTGTACGCTTACAACAGAAGACGTGACAGCTTGTGAGAATTATTTAAGGATCCAATATGGTTGATCGGATAATTGGTCCCTCTGAGGTGCCTGATCTTGCCACAAACACGGAGCTCTGAGCAGAAGGAAGAAAAGATGTTTTGGACACGAGCATCTTGGTCAACAGAACGTTAAACCTTGGGACTGCATATTAAAAAGATCTGCACTGCATTTGCTAACAAGTTTCGATGCATCTGCTACAGATAAACCAGAATATAATTTACCCTAGGATTTGGACTAGGAGGGAGAAAAGACAAAAAGCAGTTGTGTATGAGCAGAAGGAAACTACAGGCTTCCCTCACATAAAGGTAATTTATCCCTGAAGATCTGCTCATATGAAGAATTACCATTCATTTAAATTGAAATAATAAGGATTCGAACCATAAAAGGTTCAGCTGTTTTAGCCAACAAACATCAAGCCTCATACTGCCGTTACTAGGCTTCACCATGGCTCCTGGTCTGTGGGCTCAAACATGGGTTTGAATCTGACACCATCATAGGTTTCTTACAGGTTCTCTAGTTTCCTCTCACAGTCCAAATATGTGTTTCAGGCAAGTCAGTCACCAAATTGTCTGCTATGTGAGGAATGAAGGCATGTGTGAGTGATGTAGTTTAAATGCACAGTTTTCTGGAAAATTGCTTTTGAATTGTAACACTTCTTTATTTTAAAGTGCTTTGCATGCATTGTATTAAATTATTATAAAACTAAGCAAAATTATTTTTAGAATTACTATAATCTCCCTGCTCAGCCATGTATCGTTTGCACTAAAAGATCAGTAAATCAATGCACACTCATATTGCTTCTCCAGAGAATTCTGTGCTTATTTATCCCAAGTTTTACATAAGCCTTTCCTTTACCTTTTCAATTTTTAGCATTTTCTATAGAACTCTTCTGTTTTACGACCCATCATTATTACAGATGATTATAAGTTTCCTGGGAATGGTGACATGCACAGGAGAAGCTACCTCCAGCGATGGATCTGCTCACTATGTGTGGTGCTTGGCATCACCATAGTGAATATTTTAAAATTAAATTTCTTTTCTGAAAGCTGTTTCTTGAAAGTGTGGTTTGGTAGTTCTTTGTACATTTTAGGGAGCAAGTTGTTTCCTCATAGCTATGAATTTTAATTTTTTTTTTTTTTAAACATAGTGTGTTAGTCCCCATGTAGAACATTAACCACAAAAAATTTTTAATACCTTTGTGGACAGTGACTGCTCAATAATCAGTTCATTATATTATTAATTTATTATGAACCTGTTTGGGTGAATAACAAAAATCAGAATAATCATAAATAGGCATCTACAGTGGTGCTTGAAAGTTTGTGAACCCGTTGGCATTTTCTACTTAAACATGGCCTAAAACATGATCAGATTTTCACACAAGTCGTAAAATTAAATAAACTGAGACAAAGATATTATACTTGTTCGTTCATTCATTTGTTAAGGAAAATGATGCAGCATTGCATATTTGTGTGTGGCAATAGTTTATCAAGCTTTTCTTTCAATAACTGGTGTGACCCCTTTGGGCAGCAGTAACTGGAACTAAATGTTTCCAGTAACTGCAGATCAGTTGTGCTTGGAGGAATAGAGAAATTGAGAAAATTCTACAAGGTTCATAAACTTTCAAGCACCACTTTAAACACCTGGATTCATTCAAATGAAACAATTTAAACGTGTGTGCGCCTTTTAGTGTACAACAGCAGGGGTCCTACCAGGAATTGGAAAAGAAACCTAGTGAATACAGTTCTAATAAACCATTATGCTGCCTGTTGTTTGACTGCAAGAATACGCAAGCGCACAATTTGTTTTAGAAACCGAGAGGCAGTACAGCGGGGAAAGCGCATCCCCATCAAAGACTGACGGCTGTTGGTCTGGCACCTACCGATGCCTTTGTAGCGAGGAGGGTTGGCTTTCTCGTCCAACTGCAGCTGAGTCTTGACATACTCTGTGGGGAAGGTGATGCAAATCTCAATTCCTCCTGCAATGCCACCTACAAAACAAAGGTAGAGGATTTGTCAGTCTGTCTGCTTCTCCCTGATGTACATGGATTTCATGGTGGGACTTCACAATTGTAGGAATGTCAAAGTTATGCATTTATTGCCACCATATCATGCTTTACCAATTAAAAAACACAGCAGAAGAATGCAACGTGGCAACATATCTTATGGCTATTATACAAGCATCTCTTTCTATAAATGGGAAGCTATTAAATAGTGTAAATTAAATCAACTGGGAGAAAAAAACCTGGTAATAAGTAAATACATCTTGCCATGTATATAAATAAGTTTGTATGGGTGTTTTTCCAAGCTGCTTTAAACAGCTACTTCTCTAATTCAAACTGACACATCCATACAGGCTCCTGTTTCACATGAATGAAACAACTTAATAAAATCCTTTAACCAGATAAATCCTGGCAGTAGCCATCTGATGCAAGTCAAAGTCAGATTTCAGAGCAAAACACTAAATGCTTACTAGTTTTGTGGCAAATTTCATGCCTGGACTTGTGTCAACATTTCACAACGCTTGCACGAGCTCCAAAACACAAATACTTCCTTAGTTTTTTTTTTTTTTAATGCCTTTGCTGTATATAAACACCCAATGTGTTCGACAATGTGCAACCTGTCCAAACCATTTTGAGACCTTCACAACAATACAACCATGTCTTTCATTTTAAGAGTTAAACCAAATACCATTATTTTTACACTTTATTTAACCAATCAGCCCCTACAGACTATATTACATGCTTGTTCTTCCGCTGCACCAGTAAAAGAAATAAATAAGCCTAGAATCAATTTTGCCAGCTGCTATTATATCAGGAAAACCTGACATTAATCAAACTGAAGACTCCCTCTATAAAATATATGGTTTGCTTCTTCTGTTTGCTGCCCAGAATCCCTGATGCCTCTTCTCCAGTCTTCATATCTCAGTAAACCAAATGCACAAACAGGTTTATCTACAGTTACATTATTTATTTAGATAGTCGGGGCCATATTAACACTATGCCATTCTTCCGTGAGTGCTGACCATTGCTGACTGTCACCCTCCTTCTAGAAATGTACAATTTCTAGCAAACTGCAAAAACCTAATCTCTCCTCCTGCTACTGCCTGTAGTAACCCAGCCTTCATGTGTCGAGTCCAACACAGGTATGAAACAACATTATGATCTATGCAAATATTGAAGCCTTTGTTTTAAGTCATGCTACACTCTTCTTACATGGTTAGGAATGATGTAATCTACTGTAACACATTGTCTACACATAGCTTCAAGCATAAGTAAAACTTTTTTCTGGCAAGCATTTTAATGACAACCTCCAAACCGCCTTAACATTTCCATTGCAGGAAAAACCACCACTGAGTCACTCTTACCTTTTTATAATCACTTCCTTATGTTTAACTTGTGTCCAATAAGCACACATCAAGAAACACCCTGAGAGGTGTTTCATGTTTATATTGACTGTAATGGACACATACAGTATGAATATAGCATCAGTGGGTGGACATTGTGGACGTAGCAGTAAATTCTGACCTACAAATACACTCCACCCTCAACACTGACGCCATGCTTATCCAGCACTCAACAGCAGGTTATTTATAAACCATGCTTACACCTGATAACTAGTACAACTAGAGAGACAAAACAGAATTTAGTAAAAGTTAAACTGATAAATCTGTAAATCAGCTCATAGATAAACACAAAAATGACAAAGTACGTGAGCAAGGAGACGAGAATCACATCTCTTCCTACACAGCATCATATCCTTATTTGTGACCAAATGTTTGCTCTCCATTTGGTCTTATAGGGCAGGCCTGAAACCTCGCAACAAGCCAAGCACTCAGCACCGGGTTGTGTAAAGCAGCTTTGATTTATAACTCAATTAAAGGAGAGCAGGTGGACTGCTGAGACAGGTCAAGAACATCAACACAGGAGCCACGTCAAAGGAAAGCTTCACATCTTGGTGGGAGGAGAATTCAGAAACTCATCTGATCATGGTGGCCAGCAGCCATCACACACCTACACATCTGCTCCATTAAGATTAGTGAATCCATCTGCAGACACTGCTGGGACAAACTGCATTTTATAATAAGGACTGAGCTTAGAAGGTTGCACCGGTCTCAATTTTTTTTTTTTTTACCAAGTAGTATCGCTGCCATTTCATTAGTTGCCATCTAAAAAAAGGCCATCAGAATTTGAAATGAAGTGACAGTTCATTGCAATGTTCATCCCAAGGACAGAAGAGAAAATTAAACACAATATGACTGGCTTGCTTTTCCTATGTCCACTACCTAGAAGTGTAGCTCTAAAATAACACAAGGAGCCCAAACATAACACGTTCTGGTAAATGTGTATCGATCTATGCTTTAATTCATGCCCATCTTGTTTTTTTACCCTCATTTGATGGATGGGGTAGGAAGGTACCATTTAAATTCGCGGGATTTTCTTGACCATTTCCAATGTCCACACATCTGCACTTTCAGAACCTTTTTGGGCATAAAAACGTTCTACTTTGTGCTTGTCAACCTGTATTCAATATGACCAACACACTGTAAACATTCACACTCCATAACAGAATCTACTGGCCCATTTTTATCCTTTATATCATAACTCATTTGAACATATTGTATAAAAAAGATCTAATAAGGATTATTATTTACTTTATAACTATGCCACTGCTGTTGTAGACTTGTGGTACAGAGCTACATTTTCTGCACTGCCAGAGAGTTTTAAGCATTCTTCTGCTTCTCCGTTTCACACCTTGCTAGTAAACTGGACCAACGGTAAGAAATGTTCGGCCAGTTAATGCAGGAGAAGCTTAGCCGCTTGTCAGATTGTACACTGGATGTACGAGGAGGTCGGGACACAACGCTAATCATTGTGCAAATAAAATCTTATAGGAAATGGCACTGTTTTCATAACACATAATATACTTGTATGCAGTTTACACAAGTTTACTGAAAGTCTAAAGTTCAGCAGCTCTCTCCACAGCCTCTTACAGGGAAATTCAAGCCCACATCCTCAAGAGCTATTCTACCTGATATCCTCATTTATATTCTTGTTTGTCGATGTGTGTAATCCAAACTTTTAATACAAGTATAAACAATTGCCATTAAAAAAAATTTAAAAATAAATAATAATAATAATAATTATTATTATTATTATTATTATAAGAATAATTTAAAAAGCTATAGCTTAGCAATTAACATTCACGTGCAGAAGCCCTCCTGTGGAAATTGCAATAAAACAAAAAGACATGTTTGAGCGGCATGCGTGTGTTGCCTTGGATTATTTCATTCCGCAGTTACATTTCAGAAGCATCCCTTGAAAAGGGCTCATGGCCTGGTTTCCTCTGGAAAGCTGACGGCGCCTACAGCCGTCACAGATGACGGGACACGAACGTAGTGGATGTTAGGGGAAGAAATCAATGGACTGCGGAGTGACTGCCAGGGGCCCTGGCCCATGAGACAATACCATCACCACTGCTTGCTGCAGCAGCCAAGCTCCTGACAAGCTCTGGCACTCTCTCTGGAGACAGGCCCGGGTCTAATGCCTTTTGTGGGGGGTGGGGCCGTGCTGCTGTAGCTCCCTTTAAAGCATGAACCACCATTCAAGCAGACAGACAAAGCAACTAGTGACAGAGCAGGCATGTGACACAAAACGGGAGAACGCCAGCCATTTACTGAAAATACCTATGAGCAACATTACTGCAGAATCAGGAGAGCTTGCAATATTAAAAGCACATCTGCCGGGCCAAAGACAGTGATAAGCATTTCAGCATTTATTCTTCAGTCTGCTTATGTAACCAATTTATGGTTTTCCTATTAATTTCAAATTCATTCTCTGATGCTAAAGTTAACTGTCAAAGTCAGGTTCATTAAAGTTGGTGGGGTGAGTGGTAGTATTTTTACCCACAAAAACAGTCTGTCAGTTTTCTTCTGCTTTCCTGATGAGGGTTGCTGTGGTAGCAGCACCAAACCTTCCTCTCCCCAGTAACAGTCTCCACCTCCTAAGAAGCCTTCCCAGGCCTGTTCAGAGATACAGTCCATCCAGAAAGATCCTGAGCCTGCATAAGGTCTCCTCTCAGGATCTACAGCTCCAACAGAAGCCTACCAAAGAACATTCTTAGTTCATGTCTGAAGCGCCTCAATTGGCTCCTTTCAATCCAGAGGAGCAGCCGCTCTACTAGGTTTTCCTGAATTTCCGAGTTCCACACCCAGTCACAGAAAGTGAGCCCAGTGATCCAGCAGAGGAACCTCATCAAGGCTACTTGCATCAGCAATCTTGTTTGCTCATTCTTTAACCAAAGTTCGTGACCATAGGCAAAGGCAGGGATGTAGGTAGAGTGATAAACGGACTGCTTTGTCTGAAGACTCAGCTTCCACTTTTTCACCAGAGATCAGAAGAGTACATGCAGAACTGCTGATGCTGATCCAGTCTCTGATGCAATCTTCTGCTGCACTTTCCACTCCTTGTGAACAAGATCCTGATATTCAGTCACATTTGCTAGAAGCAGTTGTCCCCCAAACAAATGAGAAAAGCAACGCACTCTTTATTAAGAGAGAACCCCGACTTCCAACTTGGATGTACTGATTTTCACACCAGCTTCTTCATAGTCGCTCATGAACTGTTTGAACGGATGCCAAAGGTGACAACTGGATTATGACAAAACAACAACATTATATGTAAACAGCAGACATGTTACTCCTAGTGTCCTCAAGTGGAAAACAGGCCAAGGAGAAGAGGTGGACCACTGTTCCGCTGCATAAAATTGAAAGGGGGCCCGAGGAAGGTGAACCCTCTGTAGATGGAACACAAAATAGAAGCTTCTCTCAGCTCTGCTGTTTACCAGCAGGTTCTCGGATTGCTGCCACAGGATACGCCAAACACCCTCATACCACAGCTTTAGGAGCTGTGCCCAAGACTGACATCTTGAACACAGTGCATTCCAACTGCTTTGGACAATGGATGTGGGAATTGAACTGATTTTGTGCTGAGCTGTCCCAAAATTGTTTCCAGAAAACCATTACAGAATATTTGGGTTTGCCAGGTCTCCTGGCACCACATATGTTGAATCCAACTCGTCACAAAATGATCAGTTGTACTTTTTGACCAAGGTACCGTAGTAAAGAGCAACCTGTGAGCCTCCATGTCTTCGAGCACAATGTTTCTTATGGAAATTGTATGAACAGCACAGAAGTCCAGTAATGATTCATCAAGTCATTCCTACCGTCATACCCATCCAAATTTCTCCATCATTCTCAACACGAGTGCTTCAGCCCCCCAGGAGGACAACAGTGTCAGTAGGAACAGACCTTTTCAGTACATCCCTAATCTGGTCTCAGACTGAATACTCCGAACAACTGTTGGATGCATGTAGACAAGCACACGTCAGAATTTTCCTCTCTGTGACTCTGAACTGTATCGCAACAGCCTTCTCCTCCACCTGGAAGAACTCCAATGACATGGGCCTTGGTCAAGTTCTTGTGAGAATCCCCACAGCCTTCAAAGCACGGACACAACTTTGCAGTTATAATGAGAAAACACTCAAACTACGCACAAGCATTCTGCTGAGTCACTCTGACTAAACTGGGCTTCAACACAAGGCCTTACAACACAAAACTACAACGCTGGCCCACCCCAAAAGAGTAAAAACACATCATGCTTCATAAAAAGTCTACAGAGGACCAAAAATAAATCATACTACAAAACATAAACCATGAAGGAATAAAATAACCGAGAAATAAAAGTCAGATTTCTTATTCACACTTAATGTACTGTGCTTCAGTCCTGCTTGTAAGTGAAAATAAAAAACTGCTGACTATTCAGGCAAGTTTGTGTGTTTTAATTACTCGGCTTCTTTAAAATTCATGAACATAGCTTTGAGGAGTAACAGCACAGGCAGCAAACAGGAAAAAGCAAAATAAAAGTGCAGAACTTGTTCTACAACACCTAGCAGCCTTGGGGAGGCACAAGAACAAATTTTAAGTAAGAGCCAAGTCAAGGAAGTTTGGACTGCGCGCGCTCTCTCTCTCTCACACACACACACACACACACACACACACACACACACACACACACACAGGTAACTGATAATCTTGTTCATTTTAACAACGAATAAAACCCATTAAAATAAAAAAAATAAAAAAAAAAGAGAGAGAAATGTTTTGTGCATTTCATCTATGCTCCAATACATTGCTGGTCCCCAACCTAGGAACCAAATTGGAAGCAATGATTAACTTTCAACTTGAAAAGTTTGTAACTCGAATGTGACATGGAGTGGGACAGGGGCTCGCCATCAGTTCTTCATGCAGCTACTTTTGTAATGTGTGCTACAGACAAGTGACTGTACTTAGTGAGAATTGTATGTCTGTATAGTTGTCTGTCAGTGAAATGCACTTTTGTTTTCTCAGAGTTGTACCTAGTTTTGGACTAAAGTGGCGCCTTGAGGGTTCTGAAAGCATACAGAGTAAGAAAACTCAATAAAGAACTGTGGCCCAGAAGTAAAGCAGGGTGTTGGTGCTCACTGGCAACTCCTCGACCTGTTGTTTAACCCAACACAAGACAAAAAATTCGTCGTCTCCACTTCAAGGTAAATAACTGTGCATCACTTCAGATCTAGGGGTTTTACATGGAAATGTAGAATGACAGAGAGATGGCGCTTTACCGGCTGCTTAAAACCGGAAGACGTAAAAGTCACAGAATCATCTACGACTTGTTCATCTCTTTGCTCCTCTGCGCTTATCACTCATGACAGCTCTGTTGGCATTTCGATTTTTGTATAGTAATTCTCTTAAGGAAAAAAAAACAAATGTTTACACCGATGGATAAATACTTAATACGTATCGGTGAAAATTCTTCACTCAAATGTTCTCAAGTTGGGGGGCAACTGTACTTGCAGGCTAAAACAAATAAAGGCTTTTGTAGCATTTTGGCCATGCAGACTTTTCTGCTTGAATCTTGCAGCGTCAGTCTTGCTCCAGAGCTGCCGGTCAACCCACACCAACTATCGCAGAGGGTTATAAGCATGACTTTAGTTGCATTGCCTCTGACTTTGCAGCATGGATGTGCTCCTGATGTGACCAACCAAGAAGGTCCTTTCTGCATTCAGATGCTTCACCATGCCTCAGGTGTGCATACCTGCCTCAGGTGTGCACTTTTGACAATGAGATGCCACCACAAACAACAAATCAGCTCTCCTACCTTCATTTGCTATATTCAGCACCTTCGTCTGTAGTTCATTTGAGGAGGGATGAAAGTATGAAAGCAGACTTTTATTCGTGCAGCGAACGTCCACATGCAGTTCATTTCATTGCAAAAGTAAAGCGAAAGTTGAAAACATCATTCGGAGGAGAAGACAGAAGTTGACAAAACAACCGAAGGAGGCGGACAGAAAGCGCGGCGGGGATTTCGGCCGCTTTCGCGAGCGACTTACCTGCGAGGATCGCTTTTCCCGGGTGAGTTAACTTGGCTTTGTCGCCCGGAGCGGCAGCGGCCAAACACGGCGGCGGGCGGAGCGGAGCGGCACCTCGGGCGGCTGCTGTTGCTGCTGACATCCCGCCAAAGTGCGTCCACAAACTGAGTGCCAACTAGCAGAGCTCGTCCTCGTCACCTACGCGCCTCCTTCCTCCTAAATTTACTATCCGGCTCTGAGCACTTTTCGCTCAGCTGGACGGACGAGTGAGACAAGAAAGGGAGGAAGGATGGGGACACGAGCCGAGCCCCGCCGGCACTCCGCCGCTCCCCCAACTGTTGACGGCGATGCGGCTCCGTCAGTTCGTCCGCCCGCCCTCCTGGGAGCTTCTCCGCTTCTCCGATCGGCGCTCGTCTCTTCTCGGCTCAGGGCGGGGCGCCTGCTCGTTTCAGGAAGCGTCACGTCCTCGACTGCCGGATCCGCGCCGATTTAAGGTGGACCGGTTGCTCGGCTCGGCGCCGGCTGGTAGCATCGGAGCCGCGCTCAGGCAGATTCAGTCAAAACCGAGCCAGAGGCGGCTGTGCTGCACTTTTCAAGCACTTTGGCTCAGTGTCTCCGTGCCAGCATCCGTAGCCGCTACACGGCGCATGTGTGACCATCAAAAACTGGATTAAAAATAAGTTTTACGAATCGCCCTGGTTACACAAAACGAACAAGGGCGGAAGGTCAAAAGGTCGCCGTAAACACACCGTTACAGCTGATATGACTTTTTAACAAGTTCCACAAAGGTGTCCGGACATTGCAGAACTCCTCTGAATTTTCATAGCGACTAAACAGCTGAAATGTAGTCACTTAAATATAAATAAAGACAAAAGACGTTAAGATCCTCCTCCAGAGTACGCAGTCGTCCCCCCCAGATGTGCGCGGCGGTGACGCGCCCCCTTGTGGCCAAGTTCAATACAAGCAGCCCTCCGCTGGAAAAGCAGCCCAAAAGCGCCAAACGTCCAAAGACCTGCGGGTGTGGGCCGGTTTAGCTCACAAACGGATCAATTATTCGTCTCCCAATTCTTCAATATGCAAGACAATTATTCTCCCAAAAGGACTTCAAGAATCAAGAGCTGTTTGTCAAACATCCCCGTACAACATGTATACAAGGGAGCATGAAATGAAGTTCCTCCGGTGCACAAAGCAGAGGGAAAGAAATTTGGGAAATAAATAAAAAGACATAAAGATAAAATGTAAAAAAAAAAAAAGAAAAAAGTATATATAAAAGATACACAAATATGTTCATCAAATAAAATCTTTAGGTTTTTAAAACTGTTTACATTGACTTGAATAAACAAGTCCTGTGATATTACAGGTATACCAGTAATACCAGTGAGATATACACTGCCCACCCAAAAAAAGTCACCATCTGGATTTAGCTTAGTGTTATGATGTGGGGCTGCTTCAGTTGGTCAGGTCTAGGTTCAGCAACGTTATGTGCCCAAAAATGAGGTCAGCTGACTACCTGAATATACTGAACGAGCAGGCTTTTCCATCAATGGGTTTTTTCTTCATATTCCAAGATGCCAATGCCAGGATTCATGGGGCTCAAATTGTGAAAGAGTGCTTCAGGGAGCATGAGACAGACATCACTTTCACACATGGATTGGCCACCCCATTGAGAATCTTTGGGATGTGCTGGAGAAGACTTTATGCAACAGTCTGACTCTCCCATCAATACAAGATCTTGGCAAAAAATTAATGCAACTCTGGGTGGAAATAAATGTTGTGACATTGCAGAAGCTTATCAAAATGATGCCATGGCTAATCAAAGCTAAAGGCGGTCCAACAAAATATTAGTTGCGTGACTTTTTTTTGGCCAGGCAGTGTACAATGCTTACCAATAACCAACCTTTAACCAATGCATTTGGCCATTTGTTTCCACAATGAGTTCAGTATTGGCATGATAATATGCACTGGCAGAACATTTTCAATTGAGCTAATGGTGGCCTAATGCCTACTTTCCATCTGGGCTTATAAGCAAACATTTTCATCATTCAGCAGAAAAATCCTACAGCCTTTATGTAAATGAAAATGTAAAAGGGTTGCACTGATTTGAAACGAGGATTTTTAGGATAATTTTATATGTATTTTAATGACAATTAGATTGTATATATCCATTATGTATATTCAACCCTGTACTTCAGCAGAAGGTGGGGTTCAAACCTATGACCTCAGAGATGTCTTTAACCACCACACCACCTCCTGTACCAGAACAGAAGACAGTGACATGTATTCTGGTAGCCAGTTGGCTTTGCATTTACTTTCAGGGCATATGGGGGGAAAAAAAAAATTAAAGTCATATAAGCAACAGTCAGCTTTGCCTTTTGATTAGCATTAGGTCTTCTTGGGGTGCTATCACCTGAGTCTGTCTGTAGCATGATACTCGGCAGTTTGTTAAGGGTCTTCACCAACATGTGTTTGCACTAAGAGTTATTCTTCAATGACATTTACTGCATTTTTAATATCTTTTACACTTCCAGAAGGAGATATGCAGCCCAGGTGTAACAACCTCATTTGGAGCAACTGAGAACCTTCTTTCTCTGTGGGATGCAAGCCAGATCTGCACCAGCACTTTACTGTGGGCAAAACCACTGGGGAACAAAGTTACTGCTATAAGAATAATTCCTTTAACATTTGAAGGAGCTGTTCAAATGACAAATTCTGTGCACGGAGTATGTGTTCCTATCAGGCAACCATAGTGAAGGACTGCAAGTTCCAAATGTAAAAAGCCAACATGGAACCACTGCATGTGGGATTAAATCTCTTCCTAGCAAGTCTGGTTACAAATGTGGCACTGATTTACTGCATGTAATCCTTAACTGAGTAAATGTGACAGTAAAATGAAACCAGTTGTTAGTCCAGGTGTACCAGAGAATTGTGATGCAGGGTCATAGATCCACCTTTCGCCACTTAATGACAAAAGATGTTCGATGACCTGAAGCCACAGCAGGAAAATACCCCCCCATCAGCAAATACTGTAAGCAGCCATTTCCTTTAGTGCAATAACATGAATACCCTTTTGAAATGCAAAATGCTGCTTTCCTACTCTTGCAGAAGAGATTTACCCTTAACAGCATTCCATTTACATACTTAGGCCTTACCTTGTAGAGCCACAGGACAACTGAAATGAAAGCAAACCCTCCCAATGTCAAAACAGTATGAAAAATATTCTAAACATATTTTCAAGTTACTTAGTTGTTTTTATCCAATAACATTTCTAAATACGCAAACTTCATACAAAACCCTCCCTCAGCTATTGAATTTTCAAAATATCCAGGTTACCTGTAAGAAAAACACTTAAAAATAGCATCCTCCCCCCCCCTTTTCTTATGAAGGCATAAACTGTGCCCGTAGGAAACGCAATGGCGCACAAAGTTTCCTGCTAAATGCAAATGTTTAGCTCTCCACTGAAGGTAGAGGCCCCTTTCCTCTTTACCTGCTCTCAGGTAAAATGACCCCTTTCCAAATATGTGGTAGCCAAAAAAAAAAAAAAAACACACAAGAACAAAGAAAATTCAAAAAGATTCCTATTGCTGCTATTATCTCTGTAGAGGCGAAATTTTCTGAAAACTTTGTATTTACTTACTAAGTTTTGCACGCTTTAAAAAATTCTTAAGACAACAGTGCACTATAGACAGGACGTGTGGTTTTATATGTACTGTGTGATAAATTATGGTAATTCATTACCTTATATTACAAATCAAAGCACTTTGAAATATTTTTTCATAGTAATTTTTAATATTTAAAATTCCTTGACTATTTTAGACCCTTACAGAAGGCTGTAATTTTCACAACACATTGATAAAGGTTATTATGCAAAATAGTACTTTTTAAACAAGAAAATTGTGCTCCTCTCCAACATTACAGCACAATACAGTTTGCTAGCACATGCAGATGCCCGCATACTACAATTCCTCATTCCACATCCAGCTAAACCACTACCCTCTTTTCTGTTGGCCTCTGTACCATTAAATGCTGACAGAAAAAAAAAACAGCTCAAAACCTGATTCTTGGTTAGTTGACATGGAGAGGGAAAACCAGTGTGTACTTTTGTTTTAGAGAGACAGACACTGTTTCACAGGTGAAGTTGGCATTCCTTCATACTAGAGACCAGTACCCACTGTAAGCCATTAATGTTGTTTTTGAAAATTACTTATGAAAAGCAGAATGGGCAGCAGCACAGAGTAATCTGGGTATACCAGTTACTGAAATAAGCAAAAATGTTTGAAGTCAGGCTCCAGACCAAACTGACCTTCACCTCCCTGTATAACACCTTATTTAGAGCACTGAAGGAATGAAAAAGCACATTGCTGAATCCTTTGTACCAGCTTTCCCTCACCTACAACAGTGTTTCAGAATCAGTGTTGTAAATTCTGACTAAATTACCGATACAATGATTTAAAGCCGCACTATTCTTTTTCAGTTGAAATTTAATGGCAATTGAATACATATGATAATAAATAGGGAGTAGCAGGCTATTTCGCACTAGGAGCTAAGAGCCATCTTCATGCTGTGGAAGGCTGGTTCAGCCCAAATGAAAGCTTCAATGTGCCTTTACAATCTTGTGTTGGGTGAGCACAACCGAAGTGCAAAGTCCAGCAGCCTCACTGCCTGCTGTTACATGTTGAAGCCATAGGTGGGCTGGGTGTATCCAGGTGCAGAGTACCCATAACCTGGGAAGGCAGGCTGTGGAGGCACAGCAGAAGGTCCAGCTGTCAGCATCAACTGCTGGCCTGTAGGGAATACAAGTGAGCAATGAGATAATTCTTATATCTAAAAGTGCCTGAAATGCTGTTAATCACAGTTTCTGCTCAGTATACGCATGCTTGTAAAAATCCAGAAATAATGATCCAACAAAAAACGCAATATTTTAAATGGACAAGGAAGTCTGTTGACACAGATACAGGGACATACCAAACACAATGGGAGTTGGTTCAGTCACTACTTCTTCTGCCTTCCGTTGGCTTTCCAGGGTATCCAGTTTTTCCACCTAAAAAACAAAGGGTGAACCTCCCTAAATTGAAGAATAAGCTACATATTAATCTAGAAATATGTATTAAACATTTCCGCTACTTGTTTTAAACTTATTTCCCATCTATCAGGCCAAAATTTTAAGTCAAATATTTAGGGTAGTTCCAACACATCCCATCATTTCACTTACTTAAATTGTACTGAAATTATATGCCACAGAGGAAAAATGGTTATTATTACAGTTTGAAGAAAGTTCGAACCACTTCCCCCCAACAGGTTGTTGCTTCACTTGTAATTGCACATTGTTTACTTTTTTTCAACTTGCCATTAAATTTAATTTCCTTTGTTTCATGTTGTTCATATAATATATGCCAAAACCTAAGAGCTGAGGCCTAAATTCGCTTTAGGATTTGTTTCTTGTGCACCGCTTACAAGATTTAAGTTTCATATTTTGAGGTGCAAAGGAAAACCATGGGCACTGTAGATCACAAGGAACTGAGACAGTAGAAAGGTATGCACAGCTGAAGGCTACTGAGTGTCCCCATCACATCCAGCAACCTGAAAAGGCTGCACATCTGCCTTCTCATTCAGGTTAATAGGCTTGCTGGCCTCACAAAATATCTAGCAGACCAATTTTTTTTTCTTTCATACCATGAACTGCAATTCAAGCCACTAAAAAGGCAAGGTACAGTTATAATACTTCACACAATGAGGTGATTGTGTATGAGCTCTGTTTAGTTGTCCAGCATGCAGAAAGAGCCACAATGACTTGAGCTTCAGTGTTTAGAAAGAACAGTATGTAAAATGAAAATATGGGAATACAACTGGTACAGCAGCCTTTTTAAAATAATTTGCTCAGGAGGCCATCTGCCATTTTGCAATCACTGTAAGGTACTTGATCTTTTAAAATTATTGTAATATTTTCATTGCTCACACATGTAGCAGGCAAAAGAAAAAAAAACAAGGTGCACTGCTAAGATGCATCTGTCCACTGTGAAACAGGGCAATTACAGGCCAAGTCATTGTTAAAACACTGGTTTGCCTGATAGTAGCCAGTTATACAGACTGATTTGACATTTTTGTAAGGGGTAGATGAATGTAAGTTATTGAGCCAATAAATAAATAAATAGTTTAATACTGGCTAACAACTGGCCCAACAAATTGTCATTATGGAAAAATAAAACTCATTGACTGTCAGGTGACAGCAATTTACTATAACTGCACATTTATTGTCCAGCCATCATGCTTTTCAAAGTGCCAAAATCCTCAGCAACCCTTTCTTATGAGACAATTCAGTTTAGCTATATTAAAATAGATATATTAAAATAAGTAAGGTATCTGAAGCAATACAGACATGTGTTGCATGGGTTTTTGTAACAAGTATGCTGATATAGTGACATTTATTATTTTGAATAGAGATCATCCAGCATGTTTCATGTGATAATATGCACATTCAGTGACTTTTGAAAATGTCAAACTTTTCATAATGACAGACCTCTATTCAGACTGACTATAAAATAAATTCAGTGGTAGCTTTATCCTTAAAATAAATAACGGTCACATACATAGTAATGTTTCTGAGTCAAAGGTGATCAGAAGTGGAATACAGGAAAAAAGTCTCTAACCCAGGATTATCTTTAGTAGGCACCAATGGGGAAATTTAATATTTAAGTCACAATTTAATCCCAGCTGCAGGACATTCACAGTCTAGTTTTTAAGTAAACCTAAAATGCTGAGTGAGCAAAGCTGATGGAGCATCACCACCTCAAAATGAATCCTTGATTCATATTAAGGCTCCATCACATTAAGTCTTTTATGTGTGACAATTATCAATTTATGGCCAGTTTCAGTTTTTTTAAAATTATTATACAAAACCTACATAATCATACAAAATTACATAATTAAGAATCAACTTCATGCAAGTACTTTTTTTTTTTTTACATGATTTATAAAAATCTTAAATATAGCTAAAGCGTTGCATATTTCATCCTAGTATTACACAATTACAACGAAAACCAATTTATAAAACCTCTCCCAAAACTCATTCACTGCTGTTTTCTGCCAAGATTCCTCCTATGAATAAGTGCAACAAGTGCAACATTTGTCATCTTGTCATTCATCACAACATTCTTTCACACCTGTTGAAGACCTGCTTTGCCCTTTCTTGCACTGCTATTTGATGGTGTGATTGCAATTTCAAAAAAAAAGATTCCAAGAAATTTATCCATTGGGGAAAACTAAAGCAAGAACACAATAAATCTGTATGTACATAACCAAGGGTATCTTAATATTATCAAGGATGAAAAGATTGTATTTCTGTAGTAATCCTTAAAATGCTCAAGGAAACCTGCAATAGACATTAGCATCACAGGAATGTACCCCTCTTAATTTACTCACCTTGGTCAAGTACTCCCTCATAACCTGGATGAAGTAAGGCATAGCAAAGTCTATGATGTTATGCTTCCAGGCTAGTTCCAGCACTACATCAGGGTGGAGCAGGTCATAGGAAGCAAACAGGCATGCAGCAAAGCATTCCTTTTTGCCTTCCTCCAGAAACCACTGGAGGAGCATCTCTGCCAGCTCTGCATCCTTGGACTCTGCTGCATACAACATGGCATCCTGAGAAACATGGCAAGTGTATAGCCGCTGTTAGCATCATTAGCGTGAAAAACTGGTTAACCATATCACCATAGGCTTAACCATAATGAGTCACAAGTTCTACTCTCAGTATTTTTCGTGTGAAGACACTGAAATATAGCAGGGGCTAAAATGTATAACATGTTCAACCATTTAAATGTTTTTAACCAAATTTCATTGTTCTAATAAATCTAAGTGCCGATGGCAGCACTGACATGCAAAATGTCCCATACTGTAACATGCGTTATGAACATGCTAATTAATGGCAAAATTTGGTGTTTTCTAGGTAGCTAACTTATTTAGAGCATTTTATCAAGCTGAAATCATGGGTTGGTAATTATATACAGTTAGGTCCATAAATATTTGGACAGAGACAACTTTTTTCTGATTTTGGTTCTGTACATTACCACAATGAATTTTAAATGAAACAACTCAGATGCAGTTGAAGTGCAGACTTTTAGCTTTAATTCAGTGGGTTGAACAAAAAGATTGCATAAAAATGTGAGGCAACTAAAGCATTTTTAACACAATCCCTTCATTTCAGGGGTTCAAAAGTAATTGGACAAATTAAATAACTGGAAATAAAATGTTCATTTCTAATACTTGGTTGAAAACCCTTTGTTGGCAATGACAGCCCAAAGTCTTGAACTCATGGACATCACCAGATGCTGGATTTCCTCCTTTTTAATGCTCTGCCGGGCCTTTACTGCAGCGGCTTTCAGTTGCTGTTTGTTTGTGGGCCTTTCTGTCTGAAGTTTAGTCTTCAACAAGTGAAATGCATGCTCAATTGGGTTAAAATCAGGTGACTGACTTGGCCATTCAAGAATTTTCCACTTCTTTGCTTTAATAAACTCCTGGGTTACTCAGCAACGCAAAAAGACCTGGATGTCCACGGAAGACAACAGTGGTGGATGATCGCAGGATCATTTCCATGGTGAAGAGAAACCCCTTCACAACAGCCAACCAAGTGAACAACACTCTCCAGGGGGCAGGCATATCGATATCCAAGTCTACCATAAAGAGAAGACTGCATGAAAGTAAATACAGTGGGTGCATTGCAAGGTGCAAGCCACTCATAAGCCTCAAGAATAGAAAGGCTAGATTGGACTTTGCTAAAGAACATCTAAAAAAGCCAGCACAGTTCTGGAAAAACATTCTTTGGACAGATGAAACCAAGATCAACCTCTACCAGAATGATGGCAAGAAAAAAGTATGGAGAAGGTGTGGAATAGCTCATTATCCAAAGCATACCACATCATCTGTAAAACACTGTGGAGGCAGTGTGATGGCTTGGGCGTGCATGGCTGCCAGTGGCACTGAGACACTAGTGTTTATTGATGATATGACACAGGACAGAAGCAGCCGAATGAATTCTGAGGTGTTCAGAGACATACTGTCTGCTCAAATCCAGCTAAACGCAGTCAAATTGATTAGGTGGTGTTTCATGATACAGATGGACAATGACCCAAAACATACAGCCAAAGCAACCCAGGAGTATAAAGCAAAGAAGTGGAAAATTCTTGAATGGCCAAGTCTGTCACCTGATCTTAACCCAATTGAGCATGCATTTCACTTGTTGAAGACTAAACTTCAGACAGAAAGGCCCACAAACAAACAGCAACTGAAAGCCGCTGCAGTAAAGGCCCGGCAGAGCATTAAAAAGGAGGAAATCCAGCATCTGGTGATGTCCATGAGTTCAAGACTTCAGGCTGTCATTGCCAGCAAAGGGTTTTCAACCAAGTATTAGAAATGAACATTTTATTTCCAGTTATTTAATTTGTCCAATTACTTTTGAGCCCCTGAAATGAAGGGATTGTGTTAAAAAATGCTTTAGTTGCCTCACATTTTTATGCAATCTTTTTGTTCAACCCACTGAATTAAAGCTGAAAGTCTGCATTTCAACTGCATTTGAGTTGTTTCATTTAAAATTCATTGTGGTAATGTACAGAACCAAAATTAGAAAAAAGTTGTCTCTGTCCAAATATTTATGGACCTAACTGTAGCTGTATTTGGAAGGACTAGGAAAACATTCCCCAGCCATTTGAAATAATGGGAAATAGGCATTCAGTTCCTGAAATTTTGGTGTCCGATCTTTAAGAGACAAATTATTATGCCTAAGAATTACTGCACGCATATGCATTTATAACTTTACAACTTTATAACTCTAAACATACAGTATGCATACAGCTTTATCTTGGTCTATATCATTATTTATTATATTATTTATTCTGCGCATTGTCTATTTGATAATCTTTAATTTTTTGCTCTATTTTATACCTTATACTATATAAGGGTCTAAGACAATTATTTATTATTTATCTATTTGTATAGGTAGCGAAATTTAAGTATCAAATTTTCATAAAAAGGCTTCATAACATGAGGGATACCTACATTTAAATTTGAAATTGAAAACTGCTATGAGAAGAACCAACCCCCCCAGACTGACCTTATAAAGGCGATCGTTCTTGCAAAGTTCCACACTCTGCTTCCAGCGGTTATTGCCTTTGTATAGGTAGGCAGCAATGCGTCGGAACTCAATGAGCTCATGCTTCTCCAGCCTCTGTGCCAGGCTTATGTTGTCAAAGTTGTCATATGCATCAATGGATGCCCTAAGGCCCTACAAGAAAGATGAGGAAAAAAAAAATCTTTAAAATTCCATTTAGTCTGCACACCTCAACTTTAAATGAATATTTCATCTCTGAAGTATACAAGCTTTTCTGAATGAAATCAAACCCAGATGAGCTGGGGAAAACTAATATTACACTATTGCACTCTCTATTTAAAATGTAAATCTAAAACTACATACAATATGTATAAGATGCAACATTTTTTGTACTTGGTATGTCATTACATTCTAAAACTGACAGAATAATACTGATTTATTCACAAAAAATAATCTCATTTGGAATAAAATTTCTCATTTATGTTCTAATTAAAATGTACTTAATTTTAATTAAAAAATTAAGTTCCTTACTGGAAAAAAATGAACACTGTTTAGTGAAGAGCTTGGGGAAGAGCTTGGGGGAATCAAAATGCTTCCCCATTGATTCTCCAAGTGATTCACAAACACAAACAGCAAAATATTAACAAATCCAGTGACAATCGGTCAAGAGAACTCGCACTTGGCAAAGAAGCTATAAAAGATCTGTAAAAGATCCTTAACCATCCTGATGTATGTATGGTAATGTTTAGGCACATTAGGGGCAAAAAGAAAACACAACCATCTGTAACAAGATGGTTGATTCAGTCAGAATTACAATGGATAGATCTCTTTCAAGCCTAAGGACAGGAGTGGAGAGTAAAACACTCAGAAGACACGTTTTACATGTCAACATCAACCTGAGGGTGCATAACAACACACTCTTTAGTTCTGGTGGTGGGATGAATTTAGAGGGAAAGCACCTGGAAGTCCTCCTCTTCACTCAGCAGGTTGTTTAAGGCTTCATTGACTGCTTTGTTGTTGTGGTTCTGCACAGAACGCAGGTAAGGCTTGACAAGCTGCAGGTGGCCCATCTACAAGATAAACAAGCAAATTTCTAACAACTGTTTAAAAATACCTTAACCATGCAGTACTTCACATTACTTCATAATGTAGGAGATAATGGTTCATGTGCCAAAGGATAAGACTAAACACTGATCTGGCTGTGGGATGGTGATGACCCTCCATACCTTGGAGAAGAAGTGTACTGTTCTTGTGTGGTCCAGTCGGGGGGAGAGAATAGTCAGAAGGTCATTTATTAGGAGGGGCTTGTAGTCCAAGTAGAACTGCAGAGCTTTGTAATACAGTTCTACATTTGCAACCTGTGGAAACATACAGAATATAAAGCATTATTCATCCCACTGAGAGAACTTCAAAAAAATCATCATATAGTTCTAACTAGCAAATCAAAGATGATAGAAATGTATAAGTAAATACACACACAATAAGAGAACGTGGGTTACCAATGAAGGGGTTTTACCTGTGTTACAAAAATATTCAATAATATTTATGCTGGCTTGCCTGCCCCCCCCCCAAAAAAAAAAAAAAAAAAAAAACAGAGGCAAGGGTGGTGGGGAAATAGAGGAGAGGAGAGAGGGGAGGGGGGGGGGTAAAAAAAAAAAGGGAAAAAAAAAAATCAACCCACAAGAGAACAGTAATGATTACATCACCTTGGCAATGATGTCCTTGAACTGTCCTTCTTTCCAAGCATCAGTGGGATGGTTCATCATGGTAATGACTGCATTATCGTACTCTTCATATTTATCATACAGGAATACCAGCTCTGCCCACAGGTGTGCTTGTTCCGCCGCACGGAGTACCTAGTCAGTGATGGTATATACATTATTTTGGGGGAAAAATTGAATCATGTATCATACTACATTCACTGCCCTCTACAGTTCAAATGTCAGTGGTACATTTTTAAAATCTTTCCTGTATAATTTTGTAATACAGGAAATAACAGCTTTTACCACAATTATTACAATACAACGTAACTACAGATACTGAAATAAGTTGAAGAACAGGTACAGGCACATTAACAGTACGGTAGTTAACTTATTCTACTCTATATGACATGACCAGAAGCTATTACACTGGGGATTCTGATTCATTCCTGGGGTTTTCTAGATTACTGTACTATCGTTATGCCAGCCAATCATACATCTTAGACCTCGAAACTTGGGGATGTTCATTTACCTTGGGAATGTTGACCCGGGACCAAAAGAGCTCCAGATGCTCCCTCATCTTCTGGGGCTTGAACTTGGAGTAGAGAATGGCGAGCTCAGTGAACATACCCATATGGGCACGCTCCAAACCCAGTGCTGCCTCTAGAAGGGTGATCAGGTCCTCAAAGTAGCCCCGGTCCTGACAGGTGAGATGGCACAGTACACTTTTGCAGCTTTATAGTGCATTTTAAAGTCTCGAGATTTCACAGTGAATTATTTACACTGTCCACTGTCTATGTCATCTTCTTTCCAAGAGGGCATTATTGGAATTATACAGTGGTAAGGCATACACACCAATCCATCCAATGGGGGCCAAGACAGACTATTACACCACCTCAAGCACAACTTGGACAAGGAATTAGTGGCTTAACTGCTTGTACATCATAGCAACATAACTTTTAAATGTTTACTTACTACTTTACTTGCACCACTGAAAAACTAGTCCACCTTGAGAAAAACTGTTGCACCACTTACTAAAAATGATTCCATATGACCAGCTTTCCAGTGTTTTGACACTTTTACAACTCCATACTCATTCAGAAAACCATTCTATGCTGTGCAAATATTGAGGAAGTTTTCTGAATACCTGGTAGTAGCTGATGAGATCTTCTAATTCGTCGGCATGGATGACAATGTGCAAGCCACAGATCTGAGCCAGTCGGAACTCTGTTCCATCTACACAGGCAAAACATACCTAGTGCAGAGCAGATCGAGTAAGAACTCAACAGGGCCACAGATCATAATACAATGATTCAAATGTTGGTAATAGCAAGTTTACATCCATTTGAAAACATATGAACAGAGCAGAAAAAACTAACTGAAGGATGATACAATGACTAGAGCACAGCAAAGGCAAGAAAATTGGGGGGTGGGGTGGAGTAGGTGTAGAAAGATGTACCTCCTTCCATGTGCGGGTACTGTTGGCTTTGCGAGCACTGTCCACAGCTGCTTGGTATTCCCCTAGGTGAACCAGTGTCGAGGCCAACCGGGCAAAGTTGGACACATTGTTATACAGGAGCTTGGCTGCATCATACATGCCATCATCGTAGCATCTGTCTCCCACCTGCAAAGTTTTTGATTTGGGGGGGGGGGGAATAAAATAGCCTTTTATATCTTGGAAACATCTTGGAAAGCTATAAGAAAATTGTAGGCCTACCATGAAATGTTGCTTACTAATAATTTGTACAATAGCTAAAGCTTTTCCATATGCACAAAATGTGAGGCAAACATTAATTCTATACATTAACAAGTACAGAAGTTTTGCTCAGAACGTTTGAGTGCCACAGGACAGTAAAACCTCCACAACAATAATATAAGGGCTTACTTGCTGGATATGAGCATTGTTGGGGCCGCTCACAAATTCCTCAAGTTCGGAGAGCCGGTTAGTCTTAGCCAAGGCAAAGATGAGCTCTGTTTCTACGTAGGACTCCCGAGCTTTCTTCCGAGCCATCTGCAGGAACTTAACTAGCTCTTCCCAGTTACCTGGTGAGTAGAAAGCAAGAAAATTCATTCATAATGGCCTCAAAACTTACAGAGACTGCTAACAAAGATGAACCAAAAAAAAACTATGCAGATAAACAACTACCTGAGTTATTTCCCCTTTTTGTTGTGTCAGAATATAAAATGAAGCATGCAATTACATGTAGACTTAATTTATTAATGGTTTATTAAAAATCGTATGTATTAATGTATTAAATGTATTTTTTAGATGTTCTGTATGATTAGAGTATAAGAGAGGGACAACAGAAGTCGATCTTTTTTGTCTGCTATCCCCAAACCGAAAATTCAAGAGACAAATTGTCTACTGACATTCACAAATGAGATCATTGATACTTATCAAAATTGGGCAATAATCAAAACGTAGCTGGAAGCCGAATGCCACTTGAAATTTAGAGTGGCACCAGATGCTTTGTTGATGTGATGAAACTAACTTTCTGACCACTTACACCATTGATATATTTCACATAAGGAGACAGATGCACACAAAGAAAAGCACATCATACCCACTGCAAAATATGGGGGTGGATTATTGTGGGGGTGTTTTGCTGGCAGGGGCCCTGAGGTTGACAATGCATCAGCATACAGTGAATGAAAGACTGCTTGGCAGTGCCAGGAAGCTGAGTGGAAGGATGCAGAGACTCTCCAACATAATGACCCTAAACACACTTCAAAATCCACCAAGAAAACCATGCTTAGTAATTCTGGGGGGGGGGTATTCATCTGAGGAGAACACATCAACTAATCCTTGATTTTGGGTTAAGTACAGGAACTCATCCAGAGACTTTAAAAAAAAAAAAAAAAAAAAAAAAAAATCAATAATCTTAACTGGTCAGAAATGTACCATCCGATTGAGAACTCTGCAATTAACACTTTCATTTTCAAATTCTTTGTGCACACAACAGTCTGTTTCTCTTACTGTTTTTGCTGGCAGCACTGACAACCTCCAAGTACGCAGAGGGGTCATCTGCCTTGATGTAGGAGTCAATGGCCTCCTTGACAAGCTCCTTCTGTAGCTGTGCTCTAGCCAGCTGGCTCCATACAGCAGGTTCATTGCAGTGCTCGGCAAACTCATATGCTCGATCCAAGTTCACAATGTGTTCAATCAGGACCTGCAACCCGTTGAATTTCAGTACAGTACTCAACCTCTGAGGCACAATAAGAATTTCATTAATTTCTATAAACTGGATAATGGGTGATATAGCACAAGCTTCTGTCTAACTTCAGTGACAGCACTCATTTTGGGACAACACATTACTACCTCAAAAAGGCAGCAAGTTCTTTTTAACCCACCATCAAGTTACAGAAATACAGCTAAAATAAAGTGCGTGCTGAGAGAAGAGTTAAGGAACACTAACCTGAATAGCTGAGGTATTGACGTCAAACTTTCGGAAAATGGCAAAGGCTTCCTCAAACAAGTCATTACTAATGGCAATGTTGGCAATATCGGGAGCATCATAGTTGTCCAACCGATTTATGTATTCCATTACACGGGTACGATCAGCTTTTATGGCCGTTAAAATCAGCAGGTTCTGGAGGTTACTGTCAAACAAAAAAATATTTTAAATATTAAATCTAAATATCCTGCTTGCTTTCAAATTTGAAATATGAAAACAAACTGCAGTATAATAAAGCAGCATGGAAGGCCAAATGTTGAATGATATTATATTAAAATTGATCAAAGTTAATACAATTTAAAAAAAACAATTAAAAAAAATAAATAAAAAAACTTTTTAGGAAAATTCCTCACAGTTAATCAAAATTCTGTTTCCTAAGTTTACAAGTTCATTTTGGGATTTTGTCCTGATAACTGTTCCATCTTTATATCCCACATATGAATGTGCAGTCAACAACATTAAGAATGGCACTGTGCTCTTTTTACCTTAAATAGATGACTGAAAACCCTATAGTACAATCAAGGCAAATGGTATGACTAAATCATAGCTTGTTGAATGGGTGGCAAATATGAATCAACACAAATGCAGAAAAGTTCAGCATTAATAATAAAACAGTAGCTAACCGGTGCTCGCTGAAGACTGAGTTGTTCAGGACGATTTTCTCCAGCAGTTCAATCAACTCATTGGGCAGGTCAGCTGTCATGAAGGCTTTGACTGATACAGACACTTCTTCTGGGTCCTGGGTTTCAGACAGTGCTGTCTGAACAACCTGTGGAAAACACATTGGGGGCTTTCTGTCTATTCAACCCAAACACAACCATAACAATGTCAATTTTTTATGACTCTTGGCTTTTCATACCCAAATTTTGGCATTTGAACTGAAAATCCAGAATTTATACACAGTATGTTCAAAGAACAATTTCAAAGTCATGCTAAAAATAATGTAGCTGGCATCACTGAATTATCAGCTGTCTCCTAATACGTGTTCGCTTTGTTTCAACATGTTTGTGCAATGTCTTGTCACTTGGTGAGTACACTAAACTTCATTACTGTAACTTACCTTGTTTGTTTATTTTTACATTGTGTCTGAACTAATGTCATGAGGATGGATCAAGGCATTGGTGCATAATTATTTTAAATCATGTAATTTAGTATAAACTGGAAGAGAAGAAAAACTAAATGGAATCAGACAGTCATTTCCATTTTTAAAAAAAAGAAAAAAGGTTTGAATGTGATATTTGGAGTCACAAAACTAATCTGTCTTGGAATATATAGCTTTTCTTTACTGCGTGCACAATTATTAGGCAAGTGAGTATTTTGACCTAATGTGACCTTTATAATTTCTGTTCACATTTTCCAACTCCAATCCATATAAACCTGAATGCTTATTGGATCAAATCATTTTTAGGTGATATGTATTTGTGTAATGAGGGAGGGTGTGACCCAAAGTGATTAACACCTGATATAAGGTGTGCATATTTATCAAGCAGCTTCATTACCTGAACCTAATGGGCCAAAAAAGAGATTTAACTGGCAGTGAAAAGTAAAAAATTGTAAAATGCCTTTCAGATGGATACAACAGTCTTGAAATAGCTAAGTTATTCAGGTGTGACCACCGGACAATCAAATGTTTTGTTGCGAATAGTCAGCAGGGTCACAAAAAACACACAGAGAAGAAGAGTCTCAAATTAACTGCACAAGCCTTGAGAAGGATTAAACGTGAAGGTATCAGGAACCCATTAGCCTCCAGTGCAACCATATTCCAGAACTGCAACCTACCTGGAGTACCAAGAAGTACAAGGTGTAAAGTTCTCACAGACATGGCTAAAGTAAAGAAGGTTGAAAAATGACCACCACTGAATAAGATTCACAAGTTGAAGCACCTAGACTGGTCCAAGAAATACTTGTACAAGACAGATTTTTCAAAGGTTTTATGGACAGATGAAATGAGAGTGACTCTCGAGGGACCAGATGGATGGACCCGAGGCTGGATCACTAATGGATACAGGGCATCACTACAAGTCAGACGTCAGCAAGGTGGAGGAGGGGTACTGGTATAAGCTGCTATCATTAAGGATGAGCTAGATGGACCTTTTCGAGTTGAAGATGGACTAAAAATCAACTCCCAAACATACTGCCAGTTTCTGGAAGATACTTTCATCAATTAGTGGTACAGGAAGAAGTCTGCAGCATTCAAGAAGGCCATGATCTTTATGCAGGAGAATGCTTCATCTCATGCATCTAAGTACTCCACTGCTTAGCTTGCCAGCAAAGGCCTCAAAGATGACCGAATAATGACCTGGCCCCCTTCTTCACCTGACTTAAATCCTATTGAGAACTTGTGGGCCCTTCTCAAACATGAGATTTACCGTGATGGGAGACAATACACCTCTTTGAACAGCATCTGGGAGGCTCTGGTTGCTGCTTCAGCAAAAGTTGATCATGAACAGATCAAGAAATTGACAGACTCCATGGATGGAAGGCTCATGGCAATTATTGAAGAGAAGGGTGGCTATATTGGTCACTAAATGTTTTTGAAAGACCAAAAATATTATTTATTTCTCATTTTGTGTTACTTATTTGTCACACTTACTCTAAAAAGTGAGAAGAAACAAGTGAGTTGGGAAAAAATATTTTTGTTATTTAGTTGCCTAACAATTTTGCACACTAATAGTTGCCTAATAATTGTGTCCATTTATATATTCCCATGAGGTAGAGACAACTCACTCTTTTGTAAACAGATTTGAGGTATAACAACATTTTAGATAGACTGAGAATGTTGTTTGTTCAACAATAAAATTAATCCTGAAGAATGCAATTTGCCTAATAATTGTGCACGCAGTATATATAAAATAATTTTTTAAAATATTTGGTACTGTATAATGGGCTTTCCAGTCTTGCTATGTTATACTGGAAAGCCTAGAGAATGTATCATCAAAATCCAGGGTCAAAGAGCTATCATGAAAAACTGCAAAGACACATTATACTGTTCTTTGTTCACCAGGTTCCAGCATGGTTCTTACTTCAACAGCCTACAGTCAACAGCTGGGACTTACAATTTTCACACCTGAATGGTCATTACCTGATCAATTAGCTGCCGCCTGTAAGGATTGTTCTCTTCTAACACAGATGCCCACAGTTCTGGATCTTTCCGGCGAACCAGGTAGCGTGCCTCACTTTTGAAGAGTGAATTCTCATTGCACACCTAAGCCAAACACAACCATTGTAAAACAGGCAGAAAAAATAAAAAACAGTTTTCTGTCATAAAGACTGGGCTGCATTTAATTCTGTTTGGTAATATGTTAACAGGCAACCACAGAATAGTTGAGCATGAAATTTAAATGGAAACGATAACTGTAGTTTCCTTTTTTGGCTGCAGCCATAGACGTTACAAAACATTCTCAAATTTGTGTGGCAGTTTTAAACAATGCTTTATAGCTAGTAATAACCAGCTATTGTCCAGGAAATAGAAAATGACAAAATACAAGATCAGATGTGGAAGATGTTCTGAAATAACTTACTACCTGGTATAAGAATATGAAATGAGACATTTACCTTGATGAGCTCCAGGTCACAGTGCCCTCTCTCATAGGCCATACAGGCCAGGTGAGGATCCCTCTTCTCACAGTATTTTCCTACCACAGCACTGTCGTAGAAGGGGTTCTCTTTCAGGAAGCGTTCAGGGTTGTTGTTGCTGTCGATATAGATCTTGGCCAGGGCATTATGGGTAGCTGGCTCCTCATAACCCTCATGAATTCTGGACTCCAACCAAGGGAGCAGCAGTTTAAGCCTGAGGAGAAACACAGCTGTAAATAGACATAGTACACACAAGCTAGGGCTCTGTCTGTACATAGTGTAACCACAACTTGCATGTATCTGATTTATGCAGACTCCACTTTATCAAGGGACACCCCCCCCAAATGTTTTTTAATAAACAATATGAAAGGAAACCCCCCAAAAAAAGTTAACTATGAATTTCAGTGACAATTTAAATACTGACGTACGGAGGTTCTACAATTGCATTGCATATCTATGCAAACGTGTTAGTATTTCCACTTGCACTGTGGATGGCTGGCCACTTTAATGGTATTGAGGTAGCAACAGGACATAGTAAGGTTTGCTAGCCTGACTGGGGGGGTAAATCGAGCTTCATTAGCCTTCCAAAAAGGTAAGGCTTTTCTTCCTCGGCAACATCACTATTCTCTATCCAATAAATGCATACTCGGAATGTTTTTAATTTAATAAAATAAAATAAAAAAAGGGAAATATAACTTTTATATCAAATTGTATAAAACAAATATTGCTCAATGTTTCTGTTGTGGATATTTAGAAAAAATTTGATTTACCATTTTTAAATTTTTTTTATTGCATACTATACTTTCTTACTAACCTATATTATATAACCACTTCATTTCTGCATATAAAAATTGATTGCTGTAGAGGTGACTAAGAGTTGCTGAACAAGAGAAGTAGGCTTTTTAGGAACACCCAAAAGATTGTTATATAAAGAACATCCAAAATTAAACATGGGTGAATAACTAACTGAGCCTTGCATTTAACTTTCAGTTCAGGGACAGCAACCTGAGGCATGTTTGCAATGGGGTTTTCAATTTCTTGTCAACCTTGTGGATCAGCTTCTGGTGGTGGTGAGCCCACAAGATGACTCCAGTTTGCAATTTCAAGTTGAGCCACACCAGCTTATGCAGGTTGCCTGGGCACCAGCTGCTCACCATTGAATAACACCCCTGTGCCTTGCACAAGAGATGGGTTTAAATAACCCTAATCTGGGCACAGTTTTTTTATTATAGCTTTGTATGAGGTTGGTAATAGCTGGTGTAACATATGTATACTGAACCTTAACTGCAACTTAGTGGTAAAAATGACATTGGAGGTATAAGTAAAACCTGGTATAGAATTCTAGTCCCACGTGTTTGAACTTGAAGACCCTGTGTATATTTAAGGTCAAAATCAAAGCATATTTTTACATGATGTTTACCGGTTCCTCTTCTCCACTTCAGCCACTAGCTCATCAGTGGAGAACTGGCCCCGCACCACCATTATGAGGTTCTTAATGACATCCTCTGAGCAGTCCACATCTAGCAGACCACCGATGACCACTGGGAGACGGCTTGGGTTGACCTGCTCAGGCACAGATGTAAGTTTCAGCATTATTTTTGTTTTTTTTTTTTTTTTTTAAAATGAAAACTTAATTTAATCCAGGTAAGACTTCATTGAGAACTTTTTTTTTTACTTCTCTTATACAGAATAACAACAGAACTGAAATTATGCTTAGAAGTTCAGGTTCCAAAAGACTTAATCACCATAGGCAGTTTTATTTATTTTTTTTTAAATCTGCCCTTTGGTGGTACCAAAGTGCTTATTAATTGTCAAAATTCATATCTTGACATTGCATTGACCCATGAGTTATAACACTCCTTAAAAGGTATGTTTCTGTGATTCTGTTATGATATAAAAAAAAGTATTGCTATTCACTGAACAAGGTGCATTAACAATATTAATTTCACTAATTTTGGAGTATAAAAACTTCTCACCTTCTGCACATAGATTTCAATGTATTTCTGCAAGCTGTTGTGGTACAAGTACAGAACAAGGTCATGGACAAAGTCAAACCGGTCACACACTATGATCAGAGGCAGCTGGTCTGTTAACTTGGCTTCCTAAAAAACAACAATCCAAATAATCAAGTCAGTACCATACACAAAATTCAGGAGTTTGACAAGTTTTTTTTTTTTTTTTTTTTTAAACAAACAAACAAAAAAAAAAAGCATTATACATTATCTGTGTCAGAAAAGACATTTTCCAGACAAGACAGTTTCCTCTGGCTTGTACATAAATTTTAAGAAAAGCATCTGGAAAATGAATACACATAATGTAAAACTGAAGGCAGCAGTGGGGTTATTCGGCCATCTCTTTCTGTATCAGCCATCATGAATTTGATCTTGTGTATATACCTGTGCATTCTGATCAATGACTTCATTACTTCAAATGATAAAATACTACTTTTATTTATTCTCTGTAATAGGTTTCAAAAGCAATTTTCTGTGACAAATGAGGCCGTTAACATCTTCCCTCAGTTTTACAGTCCGGTATCCACCTACACCCATAATATTATGACAAGATGCCATATTACACGTTTCACTTAATGCTTTGTAGTCAATGATAACAGTTGTTACACAGGAAAAAAAATAAACCCTTAAAACTTTGCACATACAGCAAAATGTGTTTTAGTCTGTTTTGCTTCTTCAACAAATTCTCTGTATTTGTTGAGGGATTACTCTTCATTAAAATCCACTTCTGGCTACAAGGTTCAAATATTTTTATTTACTTTTGCTTACAGCAAGCTAAAAAGCATTGTGAAGCTAAAGCCCAGGCTATCAAAATATGTTTAATTGGCAAGAGAGTGTTTGAGACCTTGAGGAAGTTTTTGACACGGTCTGGGTCGTAACAATTGCTCTCCCGGCAGATCCGCTCCACCTCTTTGATCTGGCCAGTTTTGCATGCAGCCTGAATGTACTTGAAGTGGACATCAGCGTCTTGGCTAAAATTGACAATTGAACCAAGGAAGTAGAATAGCCCTGTAAAAAAACAGAGGACATGCTTCAATGTTAAAGTATCTGAGCAATGTGTTAGTTGCATTAAAAAAAACCCACCTTTCCTTTAACATATAATAATGTAAGAAGATAGGACACTATAATGAATATGAACAAGCTCCACAAACCATTATATGGTTTTTAGACATCATATTTTTCAAAGACATGTGTTAGAGGTAAACTGGCAACCAAAGTTACCTGGAAAGTAACAACTTACAGAGAGCACTCACCTTCATAGCTTTTAAATGACTCAAAAAGCTCAATAAGCATCTGTGTCCCAAGCTGCTCATGATACTTGGAGGCCACCTGCACACACAGCTGCAGGTTCTGGCGAATATTGGCTGACAACATTGCCCGCAAACACTCCAGGGAGTCCTCCACTGACAGGGAGCCAAAAAAGTTCACAAGCCACTGAAAGGAGGAAAAAAAAAAAAAAAAGGAAATCATACAGGCACAAACCCCTACATAATGAGAAAAGTTCTCTTTTTGATAATATTAATAGTCATATCTCACTCAAGACCCAGACACATTAAAAAAAATAAAATAAAAAAATAAATAATATCACAAAAGGAATCACTGTCACTGTGGGAATTCCGAATGCCTTACTTCAAAGAAATGAATAATGCCTAATTCTACTGTAAACTCTACAAATTTTGATACCATCATTTTGAGTTTTCAACGTCTTCTTTTAGAATAAGTTTGTCTGAGATAATGACTGCTAGTTATTCCTGTAAATCTGCTCATAAAGAAAATTCATATGCATTTTTAAGTCATTAATGTAAATAGTAATTGGTTCACCCATTTTTCAATGGACATTTAAAATTTCTAATTTATCCTTTCAATAGCCAGAAATATAACTAAGGACCAAGTCCAGAATATTAGAACTGCTCTGAACACCTTTAAATTCAGGGTTTCATGTTTCAAACCAGCTTACATATAACATTTGCAAGGTCCATTTTCCAAAACCTTTCTCTCATGATTTACCTTGCTATTTTCTTTTTATTTTGGTATTTTATTTTTTTGCTCTTTGGCAGAACAATGGTGCTAAGGGTAGTGGGTTCAACCACAAGACAATGTGAAACTTGTGTTGTTTTGTATTCATGAAATTTTCTCCCACAGTACTCAGATGTGTTTGCTGTGAAATGGTTTTTCTAAACTAGCCTTTGTCTGCACGACCAGCTTTGCATTGGCATCCAGTCCACCATACACCTTGCCTCATACCTTGTTCTTCCAGGACAGGACTCAGACCACTGGAGAGGCAGTTATTAATAAAGGACAGATTCTGGTCTTTTATTGGTATAACTTAAGATTCAAAGATGTCAGCACTATGTATACAGTTTAGCATGGACTTTCCTTTGTGGATCATTTTTAGCTAAACATATATAACCAAAAGAAGAATGAAAGACACACTCTGGCAGATAGGGAAAGAGACTGACACGAAAGAGAAGCCCTATGCAGGCACACGGGCGGAGACTCACCTCTGAATTAAGTAAGTGTGTATGTACCACGGTACGTTTGATGTCATAGAGATCAGTATAGTGCTCCAAAGCTCTTTGCAGGAGCCCTGCCTTCTCACACAGCTGGGCGATGTGGGCACGGTCATAATGCGTAAACATCTGGTTTCCCAGTATGGCATCTGCAACCTTCAACCAGCAGACACCACAACGATCAGTCTCAACATCACATTTTTTATTTTAGGTAAAGAAGCCATTCTATGACCTTTGTGCTTCAGTAGAGCCTGAAAGCTATACAAAAATAGAGCTAAACCTGTATGAACAAATTGGGCACGTCACCCATTTTCTCCTTCTGTTTAATACTTATTTGCCTTTTTTTAAATGGTAAAACTGATGTATAGTACAAGGTTTTGTGCAGTGTTGTTAATGTTTCATTCTCAAATGAAGCAGCACCATCAAAACATTGCAAGTTGACAAGGGTGAGGTTGGAATGGGGAAAATTATATAGGTTCTTAATAAATGACTCTTAGTAAAATGGAAGGTTGTGATTGGCTGATCAATTTGCAATTAACCTTGAGTCTTCATTGTTGGCCTTTGACATTCTGGTTAACACTGACTGTAACATGGCCCACTCTGTGCTACACAAGCTCCTTAACTCTCATAGCTTGTAAACAATATTTTTATGAACTGTATCAGGAGTGCAACTATTAAGACACAAACTAAACACTATGCTGCCCGCACACTGACTAACAAAAAACAAAAAAAAAAAAAGGGTTGATAGGGCACAGGTATACCTGAGGGGCATGGATGAGATTCGTTTCCAGCAACCGTGTTTGTAGGTGGCCTTCGGTTGGTCGGTTGTTTTTCAGAGCATCAAGCAAAAAGGATGTGCATTGCTGAACGAGGTTGGTCTCCATGAACACATCCACAATCTGGGACAGACCACAGAGATGGGAATAAGGAGAGCACAAGGTGGGACAAAGACAGTGACAGGGTAATGAGACCACAGCTTAGATCTAGAGCAAAGGGACAAGGTAAGGAGACAACAAAGTGGGACAGACCACACAGACAGGGTAAAGAGACTGTGATCTTGAGCAAAAACAGGATAAAGATCATTTGGTCACAGGTTACACAGACAGGAGAGGGAAATATCCTGCCAAATGCTTAAACCTGTACCAATGAATTAGCGAGAGAAATTTACACTTTACAATTCTTCACGTTCTTTGAGCCTGACATTTTTTTTAAAATGACAATTCATAACAAGTAACCTTGTTAAAATGAATGCAGTTGCTTGAGGAGAATACAGCTTTGACAGTTTGTACCAATGATTGCTCTCCTATCTGTAATAACATGACTAAAACCACCCCTGCTGAGGGACAAGGGAAGTAGTGATGGGTACCTGATTGATGTTAGCCAGGGGTTCATCATCTTGCACCAACATCTGAGCAAACTGCAGGCCTTGCTCTGGACTCACCCGCATTACATTTCTCAACAAGAAGACCCAGTCTGGAGTGTATCCCACCTATAGAACAGCAAGATTTTCATTGGTGTCATGACCATGGGGCAAAATACTGAGAAAAGAACTTTTCCTCTTTTTGAAAAAAATATACATTTTATTGTTGGAAACCAGATAATCTGAAATTGAAAAATCTTAAAACAGGAAATCAAGCTTTACTGTGCTGAATTTCACAAAAGCAAACCATCAGCTTCATATAGTCTTCCCCTGCTTTATGGAGGTAATGTGTTCCTAAGAAACCTTTTGTAACATAAACTCTTACCATTAGTTTCAGTTGTGAAAGTTTTTATGTGTTTCTCAGCCTCATAGTGACACCCATTTATGATAAAATATACAGTGTACTTTACGGCCAACTAACAACTGGCTTTAGACATGCAGGTTGCCTTTGCTTTACTACCAATAACTTCAGAAAATAGAACTATACAAAAAATAAACTTCTCTGGTTTATTTAAATGCATATCTATCAAAATTTTAGCTTGAATGTTTGACACCAGCTTCTCTAACCTCACTCAGATCATAATTTTTACGTTTCAAGATTGTCCAGTATTAAAAACCTGAAACAATTTTTACACATTTTAATTATAATTACCTTTTTGGCATAGAGTACTATTTTTTGGAACTGGCCTGTCTCGGCAAAACACTGAATAACCTTGTTGGGGACATTGGCACGCAGGTAGACACTAAGGGCTAGAGTAATATCAGCACTCTTCACAAGGTCTCCAAGCTCCTCCGAGCATTCCAGCTGCAAAACAAAACCAGAGCTGTGAACCTCATCGCTTTTACATAAAGCACAGCACAAGCATAGATTTTAAACACCTTTCCTATCATTAAAAAGCAGCTAACATATGGCCATTGCTTTGGGAAGTGCTCGTCCAACAGTATGCAATAACATTTTGAAAGTTTCCTATCTGGAGAACAGCAGTGTACCACATGATCGCCAGGCACACACTACAACCCAACAATCCCTCTACCCTGAGGGTGGTCAGTACCTTGTCCTCCTTGAGCCATTTCTCCAGAAGCTGCTTACGACCCTGTTGTAGCACAGGGCGGCACAGCTCCAGGGACTCAAAGCGGTTGAGTTGACCCTGGTCCAACAGAATGCCAAAATACTGCAGCAGTGGAGAGGCCTGTCCAGGTTGTGCAGGCACGCTTTGAAATTTGTGGATGGTGTCGGTGGTACGTAAGATTCCCTGCAAGGTGAAAAGTTATTCTATTACTAATTAGGAAAAGTTGGCAGCAGAAGTACAGAATGGGCCTTATCGAAATCCAGAGGCAAAAAATAATGCAAAGCAAATGGGGACCACAAATTTACAAGAGAGAAATACAGTACCTAACAACCATAGCCATTTAAAAAAAAAAAACAAAAAAAAAAAACAAAAAACAAAACTGAACCAACACAAGAATTCAATTTTGCAGTTTAATATAGTCATGCTGGACCACACAACCCTTTTCCACCTTTAGCAAAAAAGCAAGCATTTCAAGACTAATGTAAATGACTATAAAGAATAGAGAAAATGGCCTCTTTTAATCAACAAACTCCTTGTGCAGACGTTGAATGATAATAACAGGAGATAAATCTTTTGTATGATTCAAGAAAGACTACCAGGTGCTATAGCTATGAGATTCCAGGGGTCTTTAAGGAAAATTGTTTTATGAGGATGAATATATGCAAAAGTGGTTAGATCTGGTATCTTATTTAATATGCTTTGAATTATTACAGTGTTTGTCAAGACTATATCAATTACATTACACCCATAAAAAGTCACAAGATTCTTTTCTCTATACCCAGTCTGTCGTAACACTAGAGGGTGGTGTTAAGCGTATTGAAGTGCATAATCTCACAGAATTTTTTATAAATAAGTATATTGGTGCAAAGTCAGCTGACAAACTACTGATTTTATTTCTCAAATTCACAGAAGCACAGTCCAGTAATAGAAAAAAATATATAGATCACACACCAATGTATAGACAAGTTATATACTTTAGCCATGAACTTCAAGGACTACTTTGTCTCTTTCAACTGTAACTATATTGATTCAAAAAACCAAAGAGCAGTTTCTAGAGTAAATTCCATACCTTGGGAGCCGAAGCAGCAACCTTGGCAGCCTCAGAGTAACTGCCTTGAGCAAACAGTGTGTTGAACTTTCGGGCGAAGAGCTCCTCAGCACCGGAGAGATTGCTGCGGACGGCCACACGTAGACCCAGATCTGGGTTCTGAAGCACATTGGTCGCGTAGTTCACGATATTCTCCTCCTCCACGCAAACAGAAAGCACCTACCACCACACCAAAAGGGGCTCAAGTGTCATACAGGACAAGGCATTCTCCAGTCTCTTCTCCTAATAACAGCGCTATTGATTAAGAGGAAGCTCAAGATTTTTTTCTTAGACATTACTGATGTTTCATTTAAAATGTATTCCTTCTATGAAGTGGTTCCAGGTTTTAACACAAATCTGTAGTGTTTGAAAGCTGAAATTGAAGATCAGTAACATTAACAAAACTAACCATGATAAGCATATAAAAACAGCTGTTAACATTCAGTAAAGCATTCAGTTACTTGAGAGGTTACACAATATATTTTGTGCCTCAGATGTTATGAGGGATAAACAGTATATCACACCCATAAAAAGTAAAAATGGGTTTCCATTACATCCACTGGTTTAAGAGTATTAGTATTAGGGGAGATTGTCCAGCACAGAGGAGAATCCACACTACCTGGCCTTTCTTATTGACACCAATGATCCCAGAAGTGGGTTCATGCGAAGCTGTAACGAAGATGGTCTCAGCACTGATGCGGTTCATGTAGATGCACACGCCAGTCTCCAGGTCATACAGGTGAATGTAGCCATACTTTGTGATCAGGTAGATAACTCCATGTTTTGTGCCAATCTAAAAAGGGCCAGGATATTGTAAACAGGAAGAATATCTATACTGTCCATTTCATTTTGTAAAACATTTAAAAAGGTTTTGTACAGAACTACAGTACATACTAAGAATTAACAGATTTATAAGAACAAAGTTATTAGGCTTTCATTTTCAATTTTAGCTTTGTTTAACTGATAAATGAATGAATGTAAATGTATGCCAGGTATCTTGCCGACTTGCAAAAATCCTGTGATGTTTAAAGTATTTTCCTTGTTCTCTGTGATATTTTACTTCAAAACAGCGAAAGTTACAATGATTTACGCTGAATGACCATTATCTGAAGGAAAGTCATGACAATAAAGACTAAAGAACATTCTACAGATGTCACAGATAAAATAACAGACACATAAATTAGAAAGAGTTCAACATGAAATAAGTGTTTCTATAACCCAGTGAGCACTCATGACTCAATTGTCAAGAAATGGATTTTCCTTCACAGCATGCAGACAAAACGCATAAGTTTAAAACTCCCTCAAAACTCAGACGCAAACAACGTGATATCAAAGTGAAGCTACGGAAAGGCCAACAGTCACTGAGAGGCAACAGAGTTCTGTAGCTGAGAGTGACATAATAGTATACCATTCAACCATATCATGAGCTTTCCAAAACTTTGGTCTATATGGACACAAAAACAACTATCTTAAAGCACATCTGGACTTTGCTATAAACCCCGAGAAACCCAGACACCATGTAGGAAAAGTTTTTGGCAAAAAAAAAAAAAAAAAAAATTTAAGCGTTAAGTGTAGCACAAGCCTAATAACTAACATCATCCCTAGAGTGAAGTATCACGGTTCTATTAAATCACTCCATTAGGTAAATTACTATTGTGAAAGGAATACCGTATTTTCTGCACCATAAGGCGCACCAGATTATAAGGCGCAGTCTCAATTTCGGGGTCTATTTCTGTACTTAACTCATACATAAGGCGCACCGGTTTATAAGGCGCATGCTAAAACATAGGGTCTACAAAAAAAAAAAAAAAAAAAAAAGGTAACGGAAGCAAAACAGTGAGTTTAGTTGAACTTTATTCTACTATTTAACAATACACACATTATTTTTTATCTTTGTAATCCGCTGGCAGTTGCTGCGCCACGGTAGTCCTTGCCTTTTCATAAAACGAAAGCACCAAGACGGACCTCCTTGAAAGTTTTCGATCTTCGTGTCTTGTGCTATCGTTGTTGCCTTCAGTCGAATGGTGACTGTAGAGACGCTTCTCCCGGCTGTTCTTTGTTCAATAATCCATTGTTCAAGTTGGTCTTCTAACTGTGGCCACCTCGCTTTGCTCCCGCGGAAACTCTGTTTGGTCTTCTTAACTTGGCGCAGTTCATTTTCTTGCTTCCTCCACTTCCATACCATAGATTCATTGATGTTGAATTCTTTCGCAGCTGCTCTATTCCCATAAACAACCGCGTAACTGATAGCCTGTAGTTTGAATTGTGCCTCGTAAGCATGTCTCTTCACTGGCGCCATTTTCGGAGGTCCTTAGACAAACAAATGTTGTTTTGCAGCATACCGGTAGTATACCTACCGGAGGCGTGGCGGAGGTAAGCGTACGTATCGCGTCCTGTTCTCTGATTGGTTTATCGCTGCCAACGTACGTACTGTACGTATTACGTCCTGTTCTCTGATTGGTTTATCGCTGCCAGTGTACGCATTACATCCCTGTGTCAGCGGGAAATGGTCCGACAGTCAGTCAAGCGGAGCGCTTATCAAAGTCGCACAACAACATTTTGACAGATTTCGGAACTCAGTGCACACATAAGGCGCACCGGATTATAAGGCGCACGGCCGATTTTTGAGAAAATTTAAGGCTCTTAGGTGCGCCTTATAGTGCGGAAAATACGGTACATTGTTTACAGAAGCTGTCACTTAAAATTAAAAACACACAAAAAAGGAACTTTATGCATGACAGCATAAACAACCACCATTTATATCACACAGCCTATAGTAAAAAGCTATCATGTTTACCTGCATAGCCACGGGAAAGTCAGTCTGGGCCTCCGGGGGAAAGAATACATCCACTGCTTTCTTGGTAAATGGATGATTCCCTGCAGCTGGTTGACCAACTTCTATAATATGGAGCTGAAATACAATTTCTGCCTGTGTTAATGCATATCCTTTTAGCTATAAGTAGCTAGCAGTAGTGTCAGAATCAACAGGACTGAAAGAGATAAAACAAGAACTGCAATATTAAAAGGGATGTGACAACAGGATGATATATCAAATCTCCCACCTTGCCTCCTGCCGGGTTTCTCACAGCAAAACAAAACAGAGTGGAGGGTTTGGCATTGCCATCCACTTTGATATCAGCAAAGGCAGCAGCATGACCTTCAATGGGCTGGGACACTTTCCTGTCCACAGAATACAACTGCATGGCACCCACCACCCGGTTTTGCTGCAAAAGAAAGGGTAGGTGTTCTCACAAGACTGCAGCCTATTTAAAACCTTGCTGTTAAAGCTGAACAGACACCTGGAAGTCTGGCAAATGGAACAGACAGGATAGGTTTACTCAAGGTTAATAAAATTAAATTTATTTTACAAATAAAATTATAATTAATTTTTATGTAACTTGCACCATGGTCCAAGGGGATATTCCATTTTAGATAAGCACCTTTTACAGTGAGAAAAAGTTTCAACTCCGTGTAGAAACACAGAAACTACATCAAGAAATGTGACCAAAACAGAAGAAATTGGGTGTTTTAGAGTCCTGACCTCAATCCCTTTGAAATGCTGTAAAGACATCCCAAATACACACGAACTAAAACAATTTTGTATTGTGAATGTAGCCAAAATACCTCTTTAACCTCTGTGCAACTCTGCAGCAGCTTCAGAAAGCATTTGGTTGAGGTTACTGTCAGTAAAAGAGATTTGACAATTTTTCATTCAATGACCTTGATTCTTAATCAGGTTAATAAAGGTATGATATTAAAAAATATATGCTGCTTGTTAAATACTGCATTTATTTATTATGATGATGTCTATGAAGAGACAAACTTTTTCAGAAATCCAGAACATTCCAAAAACAAACTTTTTTCCACAACTGTTTACAGCAAGGTTTTCTTATAAAAGCAATTGAGTGTTTAAACATTATCATGACTATAATAGTAGTAGCAAGAATTTGACTTGGGGGGAGTCTTCAGATGGTACAGCAACAACCCTTAATGTCAGTTCTATAATTTTGTAGACAGTTAACAGGCTTAGTAGGTGCACATCTGGATGCAGCAAGGACTAGATATCTAAAATAAGTACTGTACTTATCCATTTAATTGTAACTTCATGTTTGTGCAGAGCAGAATCTTTGTAATGGCATACCTGTGCAGAGATGCCTATAAGAAGCAGCCATTTCTGCTGCTCATCTGTTCGATAGTTGATGATTTGGCACCCTGCTAAGCTGGCATGGCGGTCAAACATCTTGACTGGTTGTGAATCTCCCTCCATGCTCCAGTGGTAAACAGCAGTCTCAGTCACCAGAGCAACCGTGTTCAGAGAGACCCACTTCCAGAACATCACCTCATCTGTCATGGTGTGGGCCTTCATTTTGCTCTTCATCTCAATGTTAAAGATCTGCAGCATCTTGGCAGCTGAATGAGAGTGTAACAACAGGTAAGATGTTGAGTTGAAATAAACATGTCTGTACTCTTGTAAACCAATTACATGATATGCAGCCATCTGTTAACTCCTTACTGTAATAAATGCAAACAATTATACATTCAAAGCAAAACTTGCACTTTTTGTAAACCAGAAAATGCAAAACAGTTCCTTTCTGGGAACTATTTATGATATGCATTAGTAATAGAAAACAAAATCTATGCTACCTTCAGTATCATAAAAAGATAAATTTGAAGTTCTTTGTATATTTTATATTTTAAATCATAGACAACATTTTAAATTCTTTAATTACATCCAAAACTAAAATATTAATTCTGTTTTGAGTCTCAGATATAAGACTAAAATACAATCATCCTAGTAAGTAGCAGTATAATATAACAAGTATATACTTCATACTGTAAGTAGCAGTATAATATAACAAAAAAAAAAAAAAATCTTCTACTAATCTGGCATTGACAAACTAATTTAACTAAACCCTCTTCCCAGTTCAGAAGTACCAACCTACAGAGCCCTTTGAGAAAACAAATGTAGACAGAATTGCCATTTTGAGGATTAGGAGGATTCAGTAAGGTAGACAGAGCAATTTTAGTTTTATTTTTAATTTTATTACTTTAAAATTCATGCACTTTGTGCTTGATATGAATTTTAAAATGAAGGGAATACACATTTAAAAGTGCATTGCATTGAGGCTTATACATTTAAGATTTTTTTCTCCTAAAATTTTCATGTGACCCATGACCTGGTCAAGGGAAATTTCAGAGGACCTTAGAAGGAAAAAAAAAATTGTGGAAAATCCATAAAGCTAAAAAAAGTGTTTCTACAGGCCTGGGTGGTCATCAATCCAAAATAGAAATGGTGCTCATGGAATGCCATCACTTCCCTCCAACAAAAAAAAAAAAAAAAAAAAAAAAAAAAAAAAAAAAAAAAAAAAATTGTTGCATGCCTCAAGTTTGCAGAAGACCACCTGGATGTTCCACAATGCCTTTGGGACAATGTTTTGTGGACAAATTTCGTTGACAGAATTCCACAACACTATGTTTAGAGGGGGGAAATGCACTGTACACCAACACCGAACTCTCAATGCATGCATCACTGTTTGGGGTTGCTTTGCAGTCCCAGTGCCAGGACAGCTTGCTGTCACAGAAGGAACATGAATTCAAAATTGCATCAAAATTTACAAAAGAATGTGAGAGCAGACATCACTTGAAATTTAATAGAGGCTGGGTGATGCAATGACCCCAAGCAAGAAGTAATGAACCGAATGGCTTAAACTGAAGAAAATTAAATATTTTGGGATGACAGAGTTTGAATCAAGACTCCAAACCCAGTTCAGATGATGCAGTAAGATATTATGAAAGCTGTATTTTATATCAATAAAATGAAAGTTTCATAAGGGGAAAAAAGTGTGCAAAATTCCTCCTAACTGTTGCTAAAATATTACTAACAGCTACAGAAAATGTTCAGTGGCAGTTACTGGTGCTAAAGGAGTTTCTACCATGTACTAAATGTACCTTTATCCAGTCTGGAATGTGGACTGCAAATGTTTAAATGATGCATTCACTATTGACAAGTACAACTGGTTGTGTTATTAGTTTAAACAGACTGTGTTTATCTGTTCTTGTGACTAAGTTGAAGATCAGACCACCTTTTATGAGAATTAGTGCTGAAATCCAGGTAATTCCAAAGAGTTCACAAACATGCTCTGCAACCATATTTACTTCATCACATGGATCCTTATGATATTATGGTTAATTTCAAAAATTCTAAACATAATTTAACTGCAGCACCTATTATTTCACAAACACTAATGATTTAAATATATATAAGCTCTATATAGCTCTATACTGCAGTTATATAGTGGGCAAACCTTGTGGGTGATGCTACTACCATTTTTTTCTTCTTTACCATTAGTTCATGATGTCTGATAATGTGAAGTTCTTATTCCATCATACATGCCTGACAAAAGGAACTAAGCTAAAAAAATTTCACAGTTGTTTTACTCTTAATTCATTATATAATGGTTTCCTTTCGCTGTATAGCCACTGTAAGGGTTTCACTTCAAAAAATGTATCAATTTATCTGGATGGACAATAACTGTTATTTTTAAATGCAACTATATTTGCATGCATTTATCAGCCATTTTCTCCAAAGCTATTTGTTATATAGGGGAGAATGTCTTATTAAAACAATATACAAGGAAACTGCGACATACACTATTTAGCTGTGTTATACAGATATCACTAATGAAAATATTTTTACCAACTGTCAATAAGTGGGGGGGAAGGGGGGGGGGCAGACTGCCTACTTGTCAAGTATTTACCTTTGCAATAAAAACTAAATAACTTCCTACTTCTGAAATCCAGAATTGAAGTGGTTCACTGATCTCAGTGCTGATTCACGGAAAAATGTAGTAAGCATTTCTACAACATCAACACTACACAATGAAGGGGAGTAAAGCTGATGCAATAGTACAATGGCTAATGAGAAGTGACTGTAAATAACAAGTAGTACTCTTGGAGCTGTCTAGACAGGTTAAAAAACTGTACCTTTGAGAGCGATGACCTTGCTGGCTGGGTTCATAATAGCACTGTCAGCAGATATTGGCCGGCGGATCGGGTTGGTGGGGTCACTCATGTCAATAATGACCACCTGGTTCTGGTCGCCCACCTTCTCCCGGATGCAAATGAACTTGTCCGACTCCATCGTCAGGTAGCTGAAGCCAATATTGGCTGGGTTTATACCCAGGTTCTGCAGCTGTAAATTGGAGAAAAGGCAGACAAAATTGTCAGTTCAAGTCTAACTAGTTGAGACTTAACGTATGGGGCTTCATGAAGCACTAAACTCTGAATCCATTACTATCAATAAGAGAAGACAGTTTTTCTCTGAAGGAGTAAACAGATCATACAATAGTGAGCTGACATGTTGAAATCTGAAATGATGCTTATATTGTGCTGCCTGTTGTAAGATGTATCTGAAACACAAGCCTGGATGTCAGTCTTTCAAAATTAATTCTGAAAATGATCACAACATTTACAACAAAAACTGTAACAACCCTTCTACACTGATATATTAGACACACTTTGAAGTACCGTATACATTTTTTCTATCAACAAACATTTTTATACCGTTCTAATACATAAAATAAAGGAATACGCAAAAGAGCAAAAAAGATGACACCAAGGTTACAAAAGAAGCTAAAGGTTGTTCTAAATTATTAAAGCAAACTAGATGACAAAAGGGATGAGATTTTTTTTTTTTAATTAAAAACCTTCCTACAATCATAAATTGGCCACTTGGCAATAGTAAATCATAGAGGCAAAGTGTAATTTACAAGTTTCATCATATTTTTATCATGACTGGTTTTCTAAAAAAGTTTAGACAAAAAAATAAATACTGTAAGGGGAGAATGTTAGAGCTGCTGCTGTGCAGAATACAGCTTTTACTATACAGGTGCTGGTCATAAAATTAGAATATCATGACAAAGTTGATTTATTTCAGTAATTCCATTCAAAAAGTGAAAATTGTATATTAGATTCATTCATTACACACAGACTGATCCATTTTAAATGTTTATTTCTTTTAATTTTGATGATTATAACTGACAACTGGATTACTGCAGCAATGTGGCGTGGCATGGAGTCGATCAGTCTGTGGCACTGCTCAGGTGTTATGGGAGCCCATGTTGCTCTGATAGTAGCCTTCAACTCTTCTGAATTGTTGGGTCTGGCATATTGCATCTTCCTCTTCACAATACCCCATAGATTTTCTATGGGGTTAAGGTCAGGTGAGTTTGCTGGCCAATCAAGAACAGGGATACCATGGTCCTTAAACCAGGTACTGGTAGCTTTGGCACTGTGTGCAGGTGCCAGGTCCTGTTGGAAAATGAAATCTGCATCTCCATAAAGTTTGTCGGCAGCAGGAAGCATGAAGTGCTCTAAAACTTCCTGGTAGACAGCTGCGTTGACCTTGGACCTCAGAAAACACTATGGACCAACACCAGCAGATGACATGGCACCCCAAACCATCACTGACTGTGGAAACTTTACACTGGACCTCAAGCAACGTGGATTCTGTGCCTCTCCTCTCTTCCTCCAGACTCTGGGACCTTGATTTCCAAAGGAAATGCAAAATTTACTTTCATCAGAGAACATAACTTTTGACCACTCAGCAGCAGTCCAGTCCTTTTTGTTGCGACACGCTTCTGACGCCGTCTCTTGTTCAAGAGTGGCTTGACACAAGGAATGCGACAGCTGAAACCCATGTCTTGCATACGTCTGTGCGTGGTGGTTCTTGAAGCACTGACTCCAGCTGCAGTCCACTCTTTGTGAATCTCCCCCACAGTTTTGAATGGGGTTTGTTTCACAATCCTCTCCAGGGTGCGGTTATCCCTATTGCTTGTACACTTTTTTCTACCACATTGTGAAGAGGAAGATGCAATACGCCAGACCCAACAATTCAGAAGAGTTGAAGGCCACTATCAGAGCAACATGGGCTCCCATAACACCTGAGCAGTGCCACAGACTGATCGACTCCATTCCACGCTGCATTGCTGCAGTAATCCAGGCCAAAGGAGCCCCAACTAAATATTGAGTGCTGTACATGCTCATACTTTTCATGTTCATACCTTTCAGTTGGCCAACATTTCTAAAAATCCTTTTTTTGCATTGGTCTTAATTGATATTCTAATTTTCCGAGATACTGAATTTGGGACTTTCATTAGTTGTCAGTTATAATCATCAAAATTAAAAGAAATAAACATTTGAAATATATCAGTCTGTGTGTAATGAATGAATCTAATATACAAGTTTCACTTTTTGAATGGAATTACTGAAATAAATCAACTTTGTCGTGATATTCTAATTTTATGACCAGCACCTGTAGTACAAGTAAGGAACAGAGAAGGAAACGCCGACCAGTACATTTCGTAATGCCTCATATAGCCAGCTTTAGACCACTGCCCTGTCCTTGACATTGGGCTGCCATATTATATCTGTTTATTCAGAAATCACAGGCATTGTTACTAAAAGAACGTGTTAAAACCAAATGACAAATTGAGATGCGATTACAATCCTGTTTAGTCTGTTCATCCTCTCAACAAACCTCATTACATACAAGTTAAAAAGACTGGGACCTGATGATGCATTTTGACATTTGCTAGTGTTCATAACAGCTACTGTACATCTAATTACACAATGCCTCCCACAAACAAATTGATAACTTTCCAATAATCTGTCATTTTAGGTTAAATGTCAAGTAAATCACAAATGCAAATTTTGATACAGCACTACACAACATGGGGATGGAGAATTGGCTGGACCAAGAAGACCTCCAAAGCAGAAGGCCTGAACATACTGCTGGGTACAATCATTCACCAATGACCTTTGGAGGGCTTGTGGGCTCTTTTACATGAGTTTTGTAAAACTACCTCTACAGAGGACAGACAGACCTGAAAAACATGAACATAGACTCCATAAATAAATAAAACAACTGTGGAGTAACTGTAAAGCATATTGTACGAAATCAACTTAATGTATGTCTGCTGCAGACAACTCTACAATCAGGCAGTTCATAAACTTCAAAAATAGTAAAATTAATTTAGTTAAATAGCTTTTTAAATAATTGACAAAGTACTTTAAATAGGTAGAAAATATTTAAATTCTGAAGCAAGTCATTTTCACTTTTTATTTTAAAAAGACACAACTCAGTCATACATCTGTCAAATGAAAATCTGCTACACATCCAAGACACCGGCATAATCCTTAACTGAAATGTTGCTTAACCAGCAAATACAGTCAGCTGATCTCACGTTCTTCCCTTAGAACACGATTAGTACAAATGGGAAATCCTTTTACCCAAATTAACTGGGCAACCATCAGATGTACCGAAAAATCTAAACAGAGAACGCTTGGCTTCACTAATGTAAAAATAAAACGGATTTTAAAGGATCTGCAAAAATAGCACATGACAAGCAAACGGGGAACTACTGCGTGCATGAATTTAACAGTGCCACCATGTTGACAGAAAACACTTATTGTATTGAAACACAAACACAGAGGCAGGAAAGGAACGCAGCAAAATGAGGCAACGATTCAGCACATTCAGTACACAGTAGATGCTGGGCTGCAATAAACACTGAAAATATTTGGGGGAAAATTATAAACACCCTCCTCATCACATATGGCTATGAAAAGAGCTAGGAGAGCAGAATTTCAGAAGGGGGGAAAAAGTCAACTTCACATAGTATTTCATTTAATTTGTTTAATTGAGAACAGGGAAAGGTGTTTTAACTCAGAACTGAAGGAATATGCAATTTTAAATGTACTGCATCAATTCAATAAAAGGATATACCCATTATAAGGTACAGCTAAAGGATGCAAAAGTTAAAGAGTCAAGAAGATTTGCATTTCCACAGATCATTATAACTTCTCATTTCAGAAATCCCTTATATATGCTCTACAGCTATATGAATAAACTGCGAGACATGCAGGAGCTATACACTTAAGAGTTACTACTAAGTAGACAAATGAAGACAGAACCTTCTGGATGCACCAGCTATGTGGTCACTAGGAGTCAACAACATGATGACACATAACTGAAATAAAATGGACCAGATCAAAGAGTGAGACGCTGGGTTATTTTTTTTTTTTTTTACTTATTTATTCATTCTTTTTTGCATAAACATTGCCATCACACCTAAATAAGACACAGAAATGATGAGTGCCAGTTCTGAGGGCTGGATTTCTAGTACTTCTCAGCATAATGTTCACACCCTCTTATAGGGCTGCTGGACATTGAGGGCCTTGAGAAAACTGTCTTAGTCTGCTGAAGTGGAAAAAATGGCTCCTGGGCCCCTTTTACCATTGTAACTAGGAGCCATGACTGAGAAAGAACAAAAAATGACTGTGGTTTGAAACCCAACATGAAAAAGTTCCTTTGATCCCCAGGTCCCTTGGTAAGAAAAACATCCAAGATCAAGATAAAAAATTGCTGACTGTAGACATAGCAAAGCAATAATCTATGCGCCACAATTTGTCCCAGTTCACCAAAAAAATACAAAAACAATCCAACTTGGTTTGATAACTAGATCCTACTAAATGTTTCCCCACTGTTAATGGATTTAATCCCTTTATGCATTTAGAACAGATTTAAGTATTTATTTTATGAAATACATTACATATTCCCTTTATCAACCAGTGCAGTCTTTAAAATAATATAACTATTATATTATGAGCCACCTGACATATCAAACTAAATGTAAATCCAAACCAGATAAAAAGCCTAGGAAAGTTTTTGTTGGACTGTCCTATTTTAGAAATTAATCTGATATTTATGAAAAGACATTTAAACTGGCATAAACTATGTATGATAATGCAGGGTAAACTGAGTATGACAGCCCAAGCCATGTATTTTACCATTTTTACCTTGTCATTACTTTTTTAAGTGAGTCACTTTAGTCTTCATATTTTGAAGTACTGTCAAAGGACCTAGCAGAGGCCAAATCAGCAGATAATATCTTGAGACAACAATACCAGAAAAGGTCCTGATTCCAAGAGGTTACTCGAACAGAAGACAGCTGCTCAATGTAAAAGAAGCCAAAAGCAGAGGGAAATGACCGACGGTGAACAAGATGGGCTGATCTTTGTCACATCATTCCTCCTGACTCAAGACTGGATCTAGAACCTGTCGTGAGTAACCTGGTGAGAACTTCATACACCTCCAAGAAAACCCCCAGACCACCATTACCCTCCCAAGTGTTGTGAAAGCATCAGTGATCATTTTGGTGTTTCAAAGGCTCACCAAGACAGCGAAAGCACTGATACCATCACTGCAATCTGGAGACGTGGAGAACTTTTAACACGAAAAGATGAGGCTCTTGTGCCTCAGGTTAAGTCCCTAAGTGTTAAATTTTCCCAAGTCATCGTGCCACCGGGAGCGAGGCCTGTGTGTACGGACGGCTCCCAGGGCTGCGCGCTCGGAGCCGGAGCTGCCCGGGAGGAGCGGCTCCGCGTCCGCAGCGCTTCTCTACGTGCACCCTGTGGAGGAAAAGCGTCTTTTATTGTTCTAGACCTCACCTGCAGATGTTCCTGAAACCGTATGGGGAGTATCTGAGCCATTCTCCCTGCGTGCAGCCGGAACGGGAGAGAAGAGGAAGAAGGGGGAGAAGGGAGGTCAAAGGAGCGGACGATATCCTCTAGTGTCGCTACTACTTAAAAAGTCGGCAAGTGCAAGAAATAGAGATTTTGGGAGACGTTCGCGAGTCGCGTCAGCGTCCGTCTGACTCACGCGTCTCATTCAGTCGCACCCGCAGAGCGGCCCACCGCGGCGACGCGCGCCTCCGCTACGCGAACTAGTGCGCGCTGCGAGATGCTGAGGCTGAGGGCCGCCTGGCGCGCTTTTCCAGCGTCACGCCGCAACGCTTGCTGTGCTCTTTAACAAAGCCGCGGCGCTGTTCGCTCGATGCTCTTAACGTCGTCCATCCGAACTGGACGGCTTGACACAAACGTAGGAAAACACATTTGGGACGTCCCGCCGTACCCTTCCGCCGCCCCTTCCCCCTTCTTCGCTTGGAGATGAAAGCACGTGATGAGCAACCCCCCCCCGCGCATTCTGGCTTGGTGCGAAGCGCTTAGGAGTGCGGCTGAACGGACGCCAACAGTTATTCAGGTGTTCATTCCAAAAGTCTCATTACTTACCTCTGCCTAAAATATTTCACTTTTTCTTCCTTCACGGAATTTCTAACGAGCTTCAAAACACCAACAAATATGAAACGACGCAAGACCGTAGATACGTTCAGCAGAATGTCATGCTCGTCTTAAAGGATGAGATGGCAGTTAACGTGCTTTTAAGAATGATTAATAAAAAAACAAACAAACTTTGCCAAACAGCTAAATACAAAATGCAAAAACCAACTCAACACTCGCGTCTGACAGAAAACAAGACCACCGGCCTTTCAAACACATAAAGTAAGTGGTAAAAATTCAAATAAGGTGGTCAAGCGTCCACATATTTTTGGCCATATAGTGTAACTTTGCTCTATACAATTATGATTTCTATAAGTACTTGCAAACAAACACCGAGATTAAGAAACTGTATTCCGCAACAAAATTTATTTTTATACACTACAACTATTTGATTCTTTTCACGGCTACTTATAGTTCATGCATGACCTTAAAAGGACAACCCATACAGTATATACATGTTGGTTACATTAGTAGCCTAAAATAACATTTTTGCCTTATAAATACAGTCCTGAATTCTACAAATGTGTATAAAACCAACAATATCTGATTGCAATTATTTTTTGCACCAAACCTGAAAAACAGAAATGTACTTTGAACAAAAAGGTTCCAAGCTTCTAACTTCTCTATTTGGACTGTATTTTTATAGTAATTGTTACAGCTGTATTCTGTAAGGTATATGACCAGCAAAGCTATATTGCGCAGTACATTAACATGTATGCTGTAAAAGTTTAATTTGCCAGTGTATTTAAAATATATGCTTCTGGGTTAGGGATGTCAGTATACAGTACACATGTTTAAATGTGTTGAGATGTCTGTGTAAGTGCTGCAGGATTCAGAATATCATGCACAGTACTGAGATCATAATTATGTGTGCAGGAAATATGAGCGCACAGATGTGCAGACATATTGCTAAGGCGTTGTGTAAATGCACAGCTGACATGTCAATCTGTAAATGTATAGAGACGGTCAAGGGCGGACAGGATGGGTGAGGTAAGTGGTCTGCTTTGCATTGCTCTTGCTGTCAATTAGAAGGATGGGATTCTTCATGTGGTGAGAAATGATCTCCTGAAGGCTCCCAAAGAACTGAAGGAAAGGCAAAAACAGTGGTATTCATTAGAAAGGGGGATCTAATTTCTGGCAGAAAAGAGTTGAGAATTGACTGATACATAACAGATAGACTGTGACTTCTCTAAGTTGTGAACTCTTGCAACTGTTTAGTTTCGGAAGCTTTGTAAAGTTCTTCCCAGCATTGCAACTTTATCTATCCATATTGTATTTAGAAGTACATTTCACATTTTTATCCCACGTAAACTCTGACCACAAGCCTGTAGTCTGTCAGACTGCTGGCACCATTTGCCTGTGTAAACATTACACCTGTGCAACAGTGGTCTTTTATCTTATTCTGTCCTATTCTCTTGATGTAAACCCTCTAACAGCAAGCTAATTTCCTACCCCTATCTTCCTTCTTTCTCATCACCCTCACCTCCTCTGTCTTCTTGCCCTCTTTGCCAAGAGCATAACTCTGCGTTTCCTCCAGAAAGCGTACAGGGATGTTGTAGACCTTCCCCTGGTACAGAACCACCAGTGTGTAAGGCTGCCGTACACTCTGGGCTGAGCTGTGTCTCACAAGAAAGGCCCCATCCTGTGGCACCACACCAAATGACACTATTATTATTACACAAAGCTCCTTGGAAAGAGCCTTAACTAAATAAATTGACTAACTTACCAATTTACCACCTTTCACACCCACACAGTATTTGTGTGGAGATGTTTCTAAGTGTCAACAGACATCCATGTGAGAAGTGTAGCTCACCTTCCTGACCCCTAAGAGAACAGCCTCTGCCTCTTTGCGATCACAGCTTCCTGCAAACCACTCCATATCCTGCAGCCTCGGAACCTGCTGCTGAGGAGCATTCAGAAATCAGTCACCATCACTGGCATGAATATTTTGGCTTTTAAAATGATAATCATATCAGTTATTTCTGTTGAAAGCAAGCATGTCAACAGAAAGTTGCTGGAAAGCCAGTGGTACTTTGGTTGTCGATCTCCTTTCTTAATTACTCAAAAATACAGTAGGAAAGACATCCAGCCAACGACAGTTGTCCAGTTGTGGGCCACTGTGATCTGGAGTATCTTCCGGAAGCATACAGCATGAAGGAGGGTACGCTGTGGACAGAACCCCAACCCGCCACAGCCCAATACAGACAGAGACTTTCTTGAACCACGTAACCCAGTATAACAGTTTTGGACAGAAAATAATAAGACTGAAAGCTGCTAGCAATTGAGCAAGACCTCAATACCTTTGACCGTTTTATAAAAAGCTTACCTGGGATCCTGATATAAAAGGAGACTTTGCACCAACTGGGCTGACTTTTAAAGAAAAAGGGAAAACATTTTCAATTTTTACCGTGTTTTACTTTGTTCAACACTGTAATGTATTTATATTTTAAAAAATCCATTTTAGATACAAGCTTATAAAATAAAGTCAAATTGTAACTGCACACCGAAGCATTACTATATGGCCTTTGTTACCTATAACTCCCCACACTTCAGCCTGCACTCACCTTTCCCTGCCATATGGCTCTCCACACTTGGGGGTGGTGGAGGGCTGCAAATGACAGCAAATTTAGTTTCTATATGTAAAAAAAATTGCCCCTACCAGAAACGCTAATAGACTTAAAGGTGTAATTTGAAGTACACGTGTCCCTGTTTCCTGGTCCTAATTTCTGAAAACAGACTGAATTTTGGCAAGACCGGATAATGAAATGACTTATTCTACTATTTGTTTCAGGGGAACGTTCACCCCAAAATCACTCTGATTTGTTTGTAATATGAGGAAAAATTTGTGCAACATATGAAAATGGAATGAATTTGTGGGTATATTTTTTTTGGTTTTACTATTTTACATCTTTTCTTAAATTTTGCAAATCCTCAAAGTAGGGTAGGAACCATATCACAGTACAGAAGAACAAAGAATTTAACTTTTTCTTCTACTTTAGAAATAAATGTTATTTTTTAAAGTTTACTGTGTCTACACAATAATGCTGAAGGTCTGATGTATGTTAGATAAATGTAAGAAAAATGATTTCATATAGCAAAGTTAACATGAGCAAGGCTATACGTCCAATTTACATAAAGGAAAAATTAAAATAGTTACCATGTAATGGTGCAAAACAGAGGATGCAAAAACAAATACTTGAGTAGGTAAGTGAGACCATAAAGTATTAACGCAACAGAAATTGGATTGGCAGTTCCCACAATGCAGTGCATCTCAGCATCCTTCTGCATGGTGCAATTTTTAGATGTGGTCTCGGTTATTGCCCATTAGCAATAAATGGTAGTAATAATTGTTTACCAGATATTTGAAGACCAAAGAATAAGGATGATTGTACCTAAAATTTTCCTTTAAGTTCAATAATTCTGCAACATTTTAACAGTTAACAGTAAATGAGATTCTGAGCTGCAAGTGGGGCAGCAGCAAGAAGGTGGTGCCAAAGCAGCAATTGTAGAACATATAACAGATCTATGGGATATTCACAAATTGCTTTAAAGCCAGGGATGACCAAACAAGCTGCCAACTGAAATTTTTTCTCAGAATCTTCTGGGACTGCAGTCATCTAAGAGCAGGTTTGTCCTAATCTGGTACACAGTATTCACAAACTGGTGTATGGATGAAGGAATGTGTTGCTTACCTCTGTTTCATCTCCTTCAAAGGCATGGGATGAAGAGGCTTTATGATCGTTGCGGGTGGTGGCCGTTTAACTGGAAATGGAGGACGCCAGATTTCAGGGACAGGAGCAGGAACTGGAAGTGAATGGGTTACACATGTTTAGTGTAATATGCAAAGCACAAAGCAGGCAACCATCTTCACAAAAACTCACACAAGGCCTTTGAAGCCATGTGCGCAAGTTGTGAAAACTGATACATAATATCAAACTATAATTTTGCTTCAAAAATAACTGGACAAATGTCACCTCCATGCAGCTCATGCCATCCAGTTGGTTGGCACTGCACCTAACCATATAGGTGGTGAGCCTCCAAGATGGCTCCACACCTCTATTTCATAGTGGGCCCAATGTAGTGGGTTATGTGGATGGCTTGGCCATCAGGTGCTCCCCATGGAACACCACCTAAAGGGTTGGTTTGAGGGATGTGTTCTAACAACCCTAATTTTAGCAGGTACCCTTCCCTAGACCAAGGGAGGCTGTAACAGGAGCATAAGGGTCTAGAATTTAAATACAACCACCCACTTGCATTTAAAACGGAACAATGGCAGTCAATTTCCATCAATGTAGGGTCATAAAATTTACACAGTGCTCTACTTGCCATTCTGTACATCATCCATGCAGTCCTCACAGAAAGATCACTACTCATCTTCTCTCTATTCTTAGTCCCAAGCTGCACAATGAGCTTCAGTATATGGTCTATGCTAAATAAATATAACAACAATCACTATTACTGCTATTGTAAAGTAAGGCATGATATTTCATTGTTGCTGATTCTTACCAGAGCTGGCCATAGGATTGTTCTAGAAAAAAAAAACATTAATTTACCCATCAGTATAAAGTTGGAAAAATCAATGGTTTATGGAAATGTTTGAAGAATCATAGTCCATTTCATCCACATAACCACATAACGCAAGATTTTTCGGCAGAACTAAGGCAAAGTTATTAAAGGAAAAGAAACCAAAAAACATTACAGTTTGAAGCTCTGTAAATACTGCATGTGAGGCACTTGTTTCCATATAAACTGTTTTCTGGTTATGAATTTTCAAAGATGCAATTGTTTTTATTGATTATTTATTTAGGTTTTTAAATGGAATTTTCTTGCTTTTCAAAAATTGTCAATCTGTTGTGGAGTAAAGCCACTGGTCTTTCTACAACTGTTAGAACTGTTGTTTACAGTTCATATGTGGTCTTTGTGCCCATAATCAATAAAAAAACTGATTTACATTGTGCATGTTTATGGGATGAATTTGTCAACAATTTGCATGAAATGGGAACTTGATACTATTTTTAACAATTTAAAATACATTTTTAAAAAATTTTGTTTGAAGTTCATAAAAATGTCCAAATAAAGATTGAAAGCATTTTTATAAATGATGGCTTCATCTGATATTTTTACAGAACCTAACCTGTAAATATATCAAGGAGCATATGTATTATAAATGTTGCAAGTGTGTACATAATAAAGACTCTTAAAAGTGGCCAGAAGCTGACAAAATATTAAATAATTTAGTGGTAAAATTGATTTTCAGTTTACAAAATCAGACAATTAATTGTACGAACTTGAACTCCTAAAAGAAATACAAAAATAAGCGTCTGTGATGGGCAGGAGTCTCTAATGGCCTGTAACTTTGTGATAGTCTCTGGACCTCTATGACTAAACTGAACAAGCGGTTATTGAAAAAAGTTAATGAACCACTAAATGAGTAAAATGCGCTTCTTCTGTGACTTACAGCCATTGCTCTTGGAATCGGGGGCTTCATTCTGAAAAATAGTGGCAAAATTCAATTTTTTTTTAAAGCTATTTTTATGGCATAAATATTTGTTTGAACATAACACACTGAAGTTATCGCATTGTTAGCAAGCAGATCCACAATAAACCAGTGGTCCCTGAGTGACTGTTACACCCCAGCTGGTCCAGCTTGATTCTGTTACGACTGGAGGAGTTCTTACATGGGAGGTGGTAGTTCCCGTGGTAGGCTTTTGACAAGGGGGTGCAACCGTGCTGCAGAACGTGGGCTGGGGTAGCAAGCTGCTGAAGAGCAAACAACACCACAGTAGCTCTCTTTCTATATGCCTATGGTCAGCTTACATATAAAAAGGTTTGCTGTCATTATACTTACACTGACATGTAGCTACAGAATTTTAGCAACAAAATGAACATTTGTTAAAAACATGGTACTTTTGTCCAAAGCAACAATGTACATTTAAAAATTACTGGAGCAATTTAGATTTGGCAGTGTGATGATGATACAGCAGCAGAAACCTTTTTGGGGACTTGGATTGGCAAAATTTAGGTTACACCACAGTGTCCTGAACCCCGTTGTCACATGTAAAGACGTACCTTTATAATTCATTCGAATATATTGTTTGAGCACTTGATAAACTTTAAGGACCTAAAGGGCCATGGACCTTTGAGTACAAAAATAACAGGGAAGGTGTGAACCCTTGCAACTCACCTTCATTAGGTTCCAAATAAGGGTTGTCACTGTCCCGCTAGAATAGAAAAAGAGTCCAATCATTCCTCATAGCATCTCTCTCAGGTTAGAGAAGTACCTGGGCCTTTCTGGTCCAGTCCTCAAGAGGCTTGGCCCTTACATCAAGCTGTACCTTTAGTGACCTTTTAGTTACAGACACATCTACACAGGTTATAAAATAAGAACACCCACAAAGAAAGGACAGTGCTAGCACCTAGACCCCCACAGGTTTATTATTATCCCCTTTGCAGCTGGGAACTTTTTTCTTTTTACCTCCTCAGCTGCCAGTGTGCTTTCTTGAACAACTTTTCCAAACATTATCGCTGTCTATGTTATTATCTTCTTTCTATTGTTCTGTGCTCTGCATCACTCCATAGAAGCACATGCTATTAAGATAAATTAAACTGAGTTGAATTATGAGCAGTTTCAAATACACTGAATGGATAATGAAAAAGCGACATGAAATGCGATTAATATATTGCTCTTTTCTTTTTCTGTGGATGAACTGGAGCCAACAAATGACTAAAGTTGTGTGTTTATTCCTATTATCAGTGATCCAGTAGTCCACCTTATTATCACTGTTGTCTTTTATGACTCCTTTTTCTTATTTTGAATATGAACAAATGTGGTGTTCACTACTATTACCATGGTACAGAGAGGAGGTTACAGTCTGTCTTCTCTAGATCATCATAAAGTGTAGCTCACCTCTCCTTCATTTGGATCCAAATACACATCTGAAAAGGAAGCATGTGAACAGTCAGTTTCAAACATTTAGTTAATTCTTCTTCCAGCTGAATTGTGTGACACTAATCGTCAAAATCTGGGCCTATCAATGTAGTGTTAAATCGATTTACTTCTCATCTTACATGATGAAATTTCAAACCACTGTTTCAATGGATTTTAATTTGAATTCAAAATCTGAAAATACTTATATTGCTTGGTTTGCTGTGTGAAATGTAATGTATAAGATTTGGTTTCCTGGATCAAACATTTTTATTATACTTCTTTTATGACTAATCTTTACAATACTTTCCCAAAAGGGGTTATTCAAAGCACCAACATGGAGGGCTATTTTCACCAAAGTGGATGTGTTTTTCATGGCCTGCGGCCTCTTTTGTACCTTCTTCACACTGAGGAGCAGGGATGAAGACTGGCACTGCAGCAGGCCTTGGCGGGGGGTCATTATTAAGGATGGGCTTCTTCTTTCGGTTGACTTGAGGTGCTGGGTAATGGAGAAATTAAGGAGAATGGAATCATCGTAACTTGTTAATATGGCACAGTAATACCACAATTATCATTTTTGATAGATCATTCATACAGATGCACAAATGGAGCTTGTACATAAGCTGCACATGTACATAATACTGAACAGATAAGTAACACCTTTTAAACAGATAATAAGCAAAGAACAGTCTCTTTTATGGATAACAAATACAAATTTCAAAAATATTTCTTAGCGTAGATTTTTATGATAATAAACTAAGGGCTAAAACAAAGCAGTGCTATAGGAGGTAGCACTAATGAGAGTATTACTGCACATATAGTGCAGCAGAAGAAAAATATTTATAATATTTTATAACAGTCTGGTAGGATGTAGTAGAAAAGATTTTTTTATGATCGCAAGATGCATCTTTACATAACCATGAGAAGTCAAACAATAAAAAAAACTGAAAGAAAATACATCTGAATGATGTTTTCTGTCCTCATTGAGACAATGACAACCGTTTCCCTCCATATATTCAAAGGTCTTCCACCTGACTCCAGAAGATATGATAAGTACCACCTTATCATAAAACCCCTTAGTGAATGTAGGTACATTCACAACGGCAGCAAAATTAAAAACAACAAGGAGTGTGTGCATTTAACCAAAGTAGTGAGTAGGAAAAAGCAATAGCTGACCTAACTCATTTTGCCATTGAACTAACAGCCACTTGCACTGAAAAACTTAACTTCTGCTTCTTCAGAGGACCTGGCAGTGCCCAAAATACAGAGCAGCTGTTTCAGTAAGTTCAGTCTTTGCTTTTGCAACAGCAACTACTGCTACCGTCTTTTTACTGATCCGAATCAGTGCTTAAAAACACAGCGTCTCTTTTCGAACCATGAGGGACACAGGAAGCTGCGTGAACCACAGAAGACATCCAGAAAAATATGTACTAGCCGTCTCAGATTTGCAGCTCAACAGAAAAGCTGTGGTAAGAAATGGATTAAATGAAAAAAACTCACGTTTTTTAATGTTGGGGTCAAAGTCCCGATTTGGCTCTGGTTTCTGTAGAAAGGGTAAACCACAACACAAAACATATTCACTTTATGTAATTACTGAACATAATAAAAAGACACAATGCTCCCACGAACATGAAAAGAATACTAAAAAAGTACAGACAGACATATAGTCTCATTATTCCAAATATATTTCAGTCTTCCAACAAAAGGCTTATACACACTGGCATAGCAAAAGGCATAGCAAAGACAACAGTTTACCACCATACAGTACAAACAGGAGTGGTTACACATGCACAGACACACAGCAGCAGGACATCACCACCAAGTTATTCCTTTTAAAACCAGGGGCGTAAAACAAGGAAGCAGCATCAAAACAGCAACGCATGGAAGTAGACAAAAAGTGAAGTAAGCGCTTAACTATGATCACCACTTTATAAGCACTGCCAATAAACAATTTGGTGGGCAGCAATTCTACTAACTTGAGACCGTCTACTAAGCAAAGTGAACATACAAGACAAACTTTTCATCAGCCAGAAAACAGTAGGCTGAGCAACTCAGAGAAACTTTATCAAACTTTACCATGGGTTTGGTAATAGGTGCTGTCTTCAACGGCCGAGGGGGTGGTGCCTGTCTGATAGGAACATGGGCTGATTTCCTCTCTGTACAATAAAATCATAACCAATAAGAAATTTATGGCAAGTCAGGTAACCTGTTAACTGTTATCGCCAGTAACATTAAGTACACCGTTATAAATATCACGCAGACATGGAACTAAAGTAGTTAGCTACATTACACTAAGTTTAAGGAATGAAAATTCCTGGCTGGTTTTCCTCTGACCACTCACCAATGTACACATTCTCTTCTATTGGCCGGTGCTCCACATTTATGGTAGGACGCTCACATGGTGGAGCTTCATAGGTATCACCATCCTCCTCTGCCTGTCAGGTGCACCAGAACACACACACAGTCACACTTGACCATGTACATAAAAAATATAAAAACTCAGAGTTAACCAACATCACGTTTTCACACTACATGCACTTTTGGCTTAGATTCACTTTTACCCTGAGTGGTTGACATTTTACCAGTTGTACCCTACTGAAAACGAATGTATTTTTCATTTATGGCATTTAGATAACAAGGATGCAGCAACAAATTGCCTTTTGGGTTTTAAACAGGTCTCTTCCTTATGAACCAGACTACATAGTGTTCAGAGCCAGTTAAGAGTGGAGTTCGCATGTTCTCTCCAATTTCTCTTGGGTTTCCTCCCACAGGACATGTGTTTCAGGTGAACAGTTTAACTTAAATCCCTTAGTGTGTGTTATATTTTGGTACGAATTTCTTCACTTTTCCGTTTGCTACAATATCCATCTGTTGTGGAGCAAAAGTAGCTGTTAGTCACATATGAATGATATATGAATATAGGTTGATTCATTGCCTACATTTAGTCATGTTCACAGCTCCTCTCCAGTGTTCTTGTGATTAACAAGCTAAGAAATATTGGGATGAATTGGTCAACAGTCTTCACAGAACTGGGATAAAATGTAATTTTTTGCTTTTAGTCATTTTATAATTAGCTTTTTAATGTATTTCAGTTACTTACAGAAGTTTATGTTCTTATGTTCTTATGTTTATGTGAGGTAGTTAAGTGGGAGCTTGGGGAGAAGATGTATTTTCATTTTTCAATAATCTTTAAATACTTTTCATTTTAATGTATCTTTGAAGTTCATTAAAAAAATAATAAAGTGCAATGTCATGTCATCACAGTGGGTGTACCCTGTCTATCCTGTTTACAGAGCAGGATGCAGGCACAGTGACACTGCATTGGACAGGAGGTTTTGATAAAAGGTGGATGATTTTCAAAACTATTTTTATTTATTACAGCTTTGTCTGATGTTTTTACAGTATGTGGTCTATAAAAAAGTGAAGGGACATAACTAATATTTAGCTTTTACTGGTTGAGACTTTATAAAACTAATTGTGGAGTTATCAGTGGGCTTCTAACTGTGTTCATATATTGAGGGCCCAGGGGATATTTACAGTATTTATGTAGCTGATACTTGCCTCCAAGGTGATTTATAAGTTACTTATAATGTATAATGTTATAATTTACAAAGCTGAATCATTTTTAGTGGAGAAATTCAGTGTAAGGACTTTCCTCAGGGGTACTCTGGTAGGAGGTGGGATTCAAACCTATGTCTTTACAGTATAAAGTGATGGCTTTAACCAGTGTACTAGCTGCTGCTGCCCCCACATATACAAGTAACAGTGTCACGCATCTACACATATGCACAGTAATGCCAGTTTAGACTTACCAATTCATCTGAAATACATGTCTTTGGACTTTGGGACAGAACCATGGCACCCAGAGGAAACCCAAATGAATACATGTACAAAGGGCAAGCTGTGCATGAACAAAGCCTGATTCAAACCTCAACTTGAGTACAATACGTGGATATATACAAATGAATTTTTTTTTTCAATTTTCACTCTGGAATTCAACTACAGGTTTGAAGAAAGCAGGGGAGCAACAGATTATAAATGCCTCCACACAGTGCTTGCAATATCAAGTTTCAATATTGACATTGCTCTAAATCTGCAGGAAGAGGAACTAAAAGTAACTAAACTTCAGCATTCCTGAAAAACAGTCTTTGTTAGACCCCTCAAGGGCATTATTTCTTGTAGTTAATAATTGCTAGAGGTAAGTGACTTACAAACTCGTTGTCTGGCCAGCCATGATGGGCACTGTTTTCTGAAAAACAGATCGATTGGGACAATAAACACAAAGATGTGGACACTGAAATGTGAATAAACACCAGCTAAGGCTTTTTCAATGACACTTTTCCCCTGTTAAATGGCCCTGAATGATTCCTGAAAAATGATTGAATATAATGAACATCAAGAAATTGAATAAGGAAATAACTTATTCTGTTATATTTTATAGGGAAAAGTCCCATTCATTCCCATCCCATCCCAAGTTCACACCAAAATCACTTAAAATGATGTGTAATTTTAATAAAAAATAATAAAGGCTATTAAGTTTGCTCCATTTCCGCCGCAACGTGTTTTTGAATTGCATGCAATTGTGTGAACCTTGTGAAGCCCAAAGTTGTAGGAAGAAACATAAGTCTGTACATCTAAAAAAGACCATTCTCAGTCTGAGAGTTTTTGTAATAATGGAAAGACTTTTATTTCATTACACACTTAACTTGTTTTTTCATCTAGTTTATCAACAAATACAGAAATTAAAGATTTTCTATATTTTAGTTGCTATTTTTTTCTCACCGCTGTTGCTAGGCACAAGGCTCAGATCTCAGAGGTACCTGTGCAAATTTAATTTTTAAATGTATACTTTTTAAAATTATTTACTTTTTTAAATTTCATGAACAGTATTGGGTCACGGCAACATGCAGGCAGAAACAGTACACTAAAGACCTGAAAATACAACCATCTGCATAGAGCAAGGTTTGAAAGTCAGAAGATTGCAATAGTTCAGGTGTGATCACATATCAGTATCTCCAAAGTTTCAGAAGGGTGCGCAGGCATTCAAGAATTCCTTTGAATGCAGATTAAATTTTACAAGTGGCAGAAATAAACACTTTAAGTTATCCACATATTTACAAACAGGTTTAGACCATAATATTAGAATATAACATATTTCCTAGCTGATTATGTATGTAGTTTAACAAAAAAAAAAATCAATAGGAGCAAACTAAGGTTTTTTGGATAACTGAGTGAACACCATTGCACTAAGTTTATATGCTATCACATTTCTAGAAAAACATGTATCAAAGTGCCCGGAATGGTACATTTAAGACACAGCTCCGATGACCCTGGCACCATTCTATGTGTATGAGAGTTGGTCAAAACTTCAAGTTTTCTTCCTAGATGTGTAGGGAGGAGCAGGTAAGAATTTAGCATGTATAGCTGCCCATTTATGACCACTGAAAGGCAAATCACGGTCATGTTTCTATGCTTCAGTCACTGGACTGCAAGAAGCAGTACCTACACTTATTAAAATGGTATATAATGCAGGGATCACACACAGAATTGCTCAATAGAATCAGCTATTTCTCAGCTTTATTACTATTCTGCTTCTCTAGGGTTGTAATAAGATGAAGTTGCTGTAAGTGACTGACGTCTGTACTGGGCAAACCAAAATGATCTGTTAGGCAGTTAAACCTTGCTATTATCTATTACTTGATCTGCAAATAAACATGATTTTCTGTCCCTTCAGAGAACCATTTCCCGAGTCCTATTTGTCTAATAGTCGCAGGGATAATCTTTCATCACCAATGAAAGATTTTGCGCATCATTTTGTCTTTATTTTCAAAAACTGTATAATTAGCAGCACCTGCTAAACTAGGGCTCAGAACAATATCTGCACCTCACGGGTTTTTCAGTTCATCCTTCTGTATCATTGGAACCTGTTAAACATTTTATTACATTTTAATAATTTTTCTTGTGGATGCTTATAAGGTTACATGATGACTGACTCATTCCAAGGATGAGAGTAAGGCTTTATTTGATGTTATATGAAGAGCTTGGAACTTTAAAAGAATTTTTGGAGATGTTCTATCAAGAGGACAGTGGGGTACCACCTACTGTGGAAGAAAAATGGTCTCATAACTGGGTAAAAATAAACCAATTGTATGAAAAAATGGCATATATTTCAATAAGCAGCAGTTTTTCATTTTATGGAACCTCATTATATAAGGCAAGAATGTAGTTATTTATAGAGTTAGGTTGACAAAAGAGTTTTGTGCTCAATGAAAGTTGATGTAAAGCGTGCGTGACATAAAGTTCTCATAAAGATGTAAATAACTGATGGAAGTGGCAATTCATAGCCACTTTCGTAACCAAAGCAATAATGTCATAGCTTCATTGTTGATGGCACTAAACAAACATCAGCACTGACTTTTAAAAGTGAGAATGCAAACACATTGAGATTAGCATAGTCCTTGAATATCCGTGACATTTGGATGACAGCACTGCTTAATGGACACCTGTTTCACTGTAGTTAGTTTCTATGGGAATGAAAATAAATTTCCTGCATCATATTATGAAGTTTGGTTGACTCACCTATCCTTCTGGGCGGAGCAGGTGGACCTCTATCTCAGCAATGCAAAAATGAGAAAGACAATTTAATATGACAAGAAATACATGACATCAGCTTTCAGACATTACTAAAAAAATTAGCATTAGTGTTTTGCTTGTCTATTGTAAGCCATTTTCATAAAATTTTGAAGATACTTTATAGAACTTACAGGTTCTTTAGTTTGCCAAAGAAACTCTGTAAAAGAAAACAAAGCAATAACATTAAAGTAAGGAAAATGCTTGGAATAAAAATCTCAAGCTACATTTTTAAAAAAGACATCAGATGGACAAGAGTAAGGGCGATGCCCCAAACAGGTCAGCATCTGTACTAACTCTACAGCTTGATGTACATTAGTGTCTTTGACTTACAGCAAATGTGGACTTTAAACAACCATCCCTTAGATTTGATCAGTGTTTGAGTATTTATCAGCCATTGTGTTTTATTTACTCGCTGGGAACTGGTGAATCCCTCTCACCATTTACAACAGGATGTCTCAAATCCACTGCTTTCATTATCTTTCTCTGGTCCAGAAACTTCCACAACGTTATATATTTTTTTAAAAACTATCAATTCACCATGTATTTACTGGTTGTAATGTGCACCGTGGTATTGGACTGAGTGACCGTACTGTCAGTATCTGCATCTCTCTGTCTGTTGGGGAAATGCACCTTTGTTTACTTTGTGCTGTGGAGAAAAGCATTCTCTAAATGAATACACGAAAATGTATTTACAAAAGCGCTGTTTTATTTACAGAGCTTTTAATGACAAATTACTTTTTACTAATAAAGGATAGCAAGTGAAAAAAAGGGTGTTCTGGTGTTGTTGAAAAAGGCAAAAGAAAATGAATTTGGAAATTAAAGAGAATATAAAAATGCAGAATGAAAATATAACTATAAGAACAGTGCAATAATTTTAATTATTTTACAGTTTTATGGGATTTTATTGTTTTTGTAGTTAATTATAAAAAGATAATTTTATTTAAAAATATAAATAATATTGTACTGTGTTTATGTTATTGTTATTCTACTGCATCTTTTTAAATAATAAAATGTGTGAATTTAACGAAAAAATACAACAAAGTACTAGAATACAATAAAGCATGTAAGCATTTTAATTGTTCAAATGTATATATGATTTATATATTTTGGTCTGAGGAAATAAGGGCCTTACAAACAAAGCTGAAATATGACAAGGTCATTGCAAAAGAACCCTGTTGTACGGTGAGGACCACCTGTACCACAGTGGCTGTCAGCCGGTTGAGGAACTACAGGTTATCGACAGGAAAAGAGGAAGCTCCCTATGGAAAAACAGCCAAGGTTGTGATCGATATGCACATTTTAGATTAGGAAAAAGCTGAAGTGGCAGGGAGTTATTTCTGGGCTAAGTCTGTTGGGAAAAACACACAAGACCTCAGGGATAGTGAACACAACTGTTAAAACACAGCGGCATTATTTATCTCAGTTTGTAGTAGGACGCACCCACGTCTATTGCTGGACCCTGCACTATTTTGCTTTATTCATATCTTGGCCTATTATTTTAGGTGCAGGAAATCTCACTTTCAAAATGAAAAGTTTGCTTACTGGAACTGAAAATGTAACTGAAGAATGACAAAGTACTGAGGCTGTAAACAATAAGTCCAGACACCATGTCAATGGCCTGAAGTAAGATGGAAAGCAATAAAAGGAATAAAAGTTGCTAAAAACAAACAATATACAAGCAAAGCCTATGACATTGGTTAGAAGCACCCCACAGGTATTACATATCCTGGGCCATCTGAGAAGGCATCAGTGCCTTATCAGTCCTTGCTGTCTGAGGATCAAGGATTATTTCCGAATGGCAAAAAAACAATGTGAAAAGCGAGAGTTGCTGTCAAAAGAAACCAAAAACCTTAAATCTGGTAACAATTACACTGCAAAAGCAGAAGTTACCGCTTTGGTACATCCTGTGATACAGCAGTAAAATATATATTCTTGTTCTAGAATGTTCTCTATATTCTATATTCCTGACAAAGATTCAAACAAAGAACAATATTTATTTAAAGTCTCCTTACCATTACCAATGCAAGTTTTTTGGTTGTTTTTAATAAACACTCCAAGTCTTTCTGCCCAGCTTATAGCAGGGCTTCCTGCTTATTTAAGGATGAAGTGGAAGCTCAGATGCAATGTGGAGCAGCATCGCACACTTGAGCTGTACCTGTAGCTGCAGTCACTGTTCGGTCACAGGTGTCTTAGTGTCACCTGCACAGCTAAACGCACCGAAGGAGAGAACAGAGAGCGAAAGAGGAGGCGAGCTGAGGTAAAGTCAACAGCTACCGTGGTAAAGCGGTGCAGGCGCTGTCAACACCGAGTTATTACCGAACAAAGCACACACAAACGTACACAAAATATACAATATCATGTAGGAATACTTTCATGTAGCATGGAAAGTGTACATTACCATGGTCCTGGTGGAAAAGAAGCTCACTTTTGACTCATGAGGAAATTCTCGTGCTGGTCTCGGATGCAAATCGTGGTGACAAAGAAGAGATGCAGCGGCTGGGAGGATTAACTGGAACGCAAGCGTGCGGGCTGCTTCCTGGGCATCATTTGCATAGAAGTTATGGGAGGGCCGCCAGCCTGTTGCTCGGCTTCAATGTTTGACACCCACTAGCCTCGTACAACATTGGTCGGCAGTCTCATATTAGCCGAAACGTCTGTTTCCTCATTGACGGTCTCACGCCAAATTTGGCTAACTGAGCCCAGGCAGATAAATTCCCTAGATAACTGTAGTGTAAAGTATTACAAAGTACCTGACTGTACTCTGCTGGTTTCAGTTCCAGCAACGCTGTCTGGTGTTCACTGCCTTTCTCTAAATGTTGTCGGAAAGTTAGCAGTGTATAAAGTTAAGGGTGTATACACCATTTGCCACAACATTAAAACCACATGCCCAATATTGTGTAGGTCCCCCTCGTGCCACCAAAACAGCTCTGACCCATCGAGGCATGGACTCCACAAGACCTCTGAAGGTGTCTCATGGTGTCTGGCACCAAGACATTAGCAGCAGATCCTTTAAGTGCTGTAAGTTGCGAGGTGGGGCCTCCATGGATCGCACTTGTTTTTCCAGCACATCCTACAGGTGCTCGATCAGATTGAGATCTGGGGAATTTGGAGGCCAAGACAACACCTTGAACTCTTTGTCATGTTCCTCAAACCATTCCCAAACAACTTTTGCATTGCAGCAGGGCCACTGCCATCAGGGAATAGCGTTACCACGAAGGGGTTTATGTGGTCTGCAACAGTGTTCAGGTAGGTGGCACATGTCAAAGTGTTCAGGTAGGTGGCACATGAATGCCAGGATTCAAAGTTTCCCAGCAGAACATTGCCCGGAGCATCACACTGCCTCTGCCAGCTTGTCTTCTTCCCATAGTGGATCCTGGTGCCATCTCTTCCCCGGGTAAATGATGCACAGATACCCGGCCCTTCAGATGATCTAAAAGAAAATGTGAGTTGTCAGACCAGGCCACCTTCTTCCATTGCTCCTTGGTCCAGTTCTGGCACTCATGCCCATTGTAGATGCTCTCGATGGTGGACAGGGGTCAATATGGGCACTCTGACCTGTCTGCAGCAACGTTGCCCCATAGTTAGGAAGCTGCATTGCACTGGGTGTTCTGACACCTTTGTGCCACAATATCTCTTCTGTGGGATCAGACCAGACAGCCTAGCCTTCGCTCCCTATGCATATCAGTGAGCCTTGGGTGCCCATGACCCTGTTGCTGGTTCACCAGATGTCCTTCCATGGACCACTTTTGGTAGGTACCAACCACCACATAGTGGGAACACCCCACAAGACCTGCTGTTTTGGAGATCCTCTGACCCCATTGTCTAGCCATTACAATTCAGCCCTTATCAAAGTCAGCCAGATCCTTATGCTTGCCCATTCTTCCTGCTTCCAACATATCAGCTTCAAGAAAGGACTGTTCATTTGCTGCTTAATAGATGCCTCCCCCCCACCCTTTGACAGGTGCTATTGTAATGAAATGATCAATGCTATTCACTTCACCTGCCAGTGGTTTTTAAAGTTGTGGCTGATCAGTGTAAATTTAACTGTGTAAACCTGCACTCTCAGTCAGGGTGGGAAATGGTTTCAGCATAACAGCAGCATAGTTGGGCTCACAGGTACATTTACAGTGCAGCTGCAGACTTCACAGTTTGCAGACAGTCTCCCTTTTTCGTGTTGATAAAATATGCAAAAATATTCAGTAACACACACGTAGCTCCAGCAAACCTGTATGAACCCTCTAGTGTCCAACACCTCCTCTCTTGTCTACTGCACATCATTTTACACTTCTTATTTACTTTTATGAGCAATTATAATAATCACAATGTATTTTTCATAAACACATCATTGGGGCAAACTTGGAATGGATTTGGAAAAGTTTGGATTTTTTTCAGCAGTTGTCTGTCTATTCAGAAAATGAACCCAGGCAATGCAGTGGGCTTGGACAATTGAGCGCTCATTATTAAATATTAATCTTCAACAGATTAATGAGTTACACCTGCATAGGGTTTGTCGATAGATTCTCTGGGATGTATGCACGTTTCTCAGTGTGTGCATTTCAGGTGTTATTTGGTCTCTTTCTTCTTTAGGTGACAATAACAAATAAAACATCAGCTCTTTACCAGCTTCATGTGAACAGCAGTTCGGGGTCGGCCTGGCTGGGCAGGAAAACCGTGCTGCAGGCTCATTTTGAGCTGTGTGGAGGAAGAGAGGGGCCAACAACACTATGGTTATTGTCTGTGTGTGGTGTGGCACATTACATAACAAGCAGCAGAACTGGTTGCGGTGGGGGGGCAGTCAGTCGGCAAATTTTACGGCCGGTATTGCTCACCTCAGCCACTTTGCAGAACAGGGAAATCAATGCAAAGATGCGGGGCTGGAGGCTTGCAGACGTGTGACCGATCTTGGCAGTGAACCACACTCTTATCTGCAGCACATGGTGTGAGCTGGAGCTTCATGTGGTTCTGCTGGAAGCATCCAGTTTGTATCATTGGCAATCAGTACATTTACTAGTTACTCTTTCTCTGGTTTAAACAATCTTATATTTATTCAATGGCCTCACTGCTTTGGTATTCTTCTTCACTTGAGAAATTAAGGTTTAATGGTAGAGGCCTCTAGGTTGGACATGTTTAAACTTAATGGGTTACACCAAAGCTTTCTGGCATTCAGGTGAAATGTGCTCATTTCATGAGAAGAAACAAAAATTAATGTCACTCATTTTATCAATTTGTGTAAAGTGAGTTACACCTGTTATAATGGCAAACAGGCAGGATTGACATGAATACAGGTGTAGGAATATACAGTATTGGCCTGAATATAATTTAATTCCCAGATTTAATTTGAGACCCAGGTACACCCATGTACTGTACAGAGAAGTCTGGCCAGAAGAGATCTTCGTGGAAGAGTTGCAGCCAAAAAGCCAACTCAGAGTTGAAAAGTCCCAGTATAATGAGCACTATCTGACCAAAACTGAAGGACAGAGAAATATTAGAAATTGTCGTGAGTACGAGTGAGACAGCAGGTGATAGCACTGTGCCAAACACCCACATTCTCAGGCTTTGCCTCATGTGACCTGGGTTCAAACTGAGTTTGTTCTTTTGTAATTTCATTCACTTCTGTTCAGTCAGTAACTCCCCCAATAACAGCTCATTACAGTAGCAAAGCATTACAGCAGGTACATTTTATTGCTTTTAAATTTGACATTGTTTTAAGTTCTGCATTTTTTATATAAATTTGACTATTAAATGTGACTGTCATTACTACTAAGAAAGAAAATGTATGACGCTAACAAAGATGTAACTGCATATAAACACACACATATTAAATACGAATTAGTTTATTTGTGTTTAAAATATTCTTTATCATGCTGAAATTTAGAGTGTTAGGGATATTTTGTGGGAAATTAACCAGGGTTTTTCAGAACCTGGAACAAACTGTAATTATCGTCATGAAATGAAAATTGCTTCCCAGTATTTGAGTTTCTGATATTTTTGCTGTTTCTAAGAACCAGTTACACTCAGATATGGGGTATAGATGTACTCACAAACTTTGTTTTCTCTGCGATGCACCTCCATGCCGAGTTACCGGTTACGAACATCTCCCACCTTCACACAACTTGTACATTTCAACAAGTTATATGTCACACGACTGCAGCGTTTGGCATAAATCAGGAAGAGCAGCATTTCCAGCATCAGTTTGTGATCCTATGGGATGAGGCAGGAAGGGCTGCTTGCAGCAGAACTGCGCAACCAACCAATTTGCAACAACTATGCAGCACTGTCATGTCCACATGGTGCAACATTGCTGCACATCACATCCAGCACATTGTAAAAACTGTGCCCAGATGAATTCACCCTGTTTTGAAGGCCAAAGGATAGGTGCACCTAATAAACTGGTAACTAAGTGTAAATGAAAATAGACTGAATTACAAACGTGCAAGGTGCTGCAAACCCCACTCCTACTTCTTCCTTTCTCCTCGCCCTCCTGTGTGTGTTTTACCGCCATCTGCTGGCAAAAATTGGAAATACTGGCAATTTTTACTTTTAAGAAACTACTTTTAATTTTAAGCAAAAGCAATTAACATAAACTTGGAAATGTCTGCAAATTTTTAAGTTGTAAAGTACAGCTGAACAGTAAGTGTGGTGGACATTAAGTTGTATTGTATCCTCCCCCTGTAACGCAGTAGGACGGGATGTTAACACCACACAGGGCCTAATAGGTCCTCTTTGGGTCACCCAAGCAAGGTCTGGCCGAGCCCATCCTCTGGACACCTGGTGGTTCTCCAACTTTTTTTTCATATTGGCTAGACATAATATTTGGGCCATCAAAATAAAGTAATTGATTTTATGGTACTATCTTTGCTTCTGCCATCCATGTAATTACATTTTAACAAAAATGTTGAAATTATTCAAAGTATAATTTATTACTACAGGTAGCATATCTGAAACAGAAACTTCCAAACAAAAAAAAAAAGGAATGTAGATGTTTACTATTACACCATTCATCCTGTAAATAATTAAGCAGAAATGGTCATTTGACCCCCTGAAGATGCAGAGGACAGGAAGAAGTGGAAACAATTGATCCACTGTCGCGACCCCTAACAGGAGCGGCCGAAAGAAGAAGGTAGTTTGACCCCCTCAGAATGCGTATTTGCTTTGTGCTGTGATTTCATTAAACAAATCAACTGATATGTGAAGAGTCAAGGAGTCTGTAAGTCACATACGTTGACACGTATATCTGAAAATGAATAATTTCAACAAAACACCCGGTTTGTCAAAGTCAAGAGTCAATAGTTATTTTTGACAAAAATTTTATTTAAGGAAAATGGTTCTAATAAGGGATACTTCTAAAAAATGATACCACAGAAAATCATACAAAAATAAATAAGAGTATACCTCAGTCATATGTGTGACAAATTCCATTATAAATATTACAAGACTATTATATATAAAATATAAATATTAATTTAAAATGGAGCTAAAAATTACAATGATTCCTTTGTTAGATTAATACAAACAGACACACTGATTTCCCTGGTTTTGCATGCTTTTGCAGCTGTAACAACTGGATACTACAGTCAGGTCTGCATTCACCTTGTGTTTGTTGGGAAAGAGTGTGGCCTACGTTGGGTTCCACCCAACATGTCAGATCGCAGATCCAAATGTCTAGCTTACTCTGTTCCAGCAGACTGCACTGTTTTAATGGTCCAAACCCTCTGGTTTATTGTTCTGTTTTTCAGTTATTAAAAAAAGTAAAACATAATTATGACACATTGATTCTTTTTATATCACTGAGCACTGATTTTTCACTTTTGTACAAAAATGGATTTGTACATTGTCTATTTATTTGCATATAAATGCATATTCCTGTCAAGGTGCAACTGACTTATGTGACATCTTCTGCAGTAAATATTCAAAAATACTAAAATCTTTTGTAATATACGTGTAAAAATACTGAAGACCTCTGTAGATGTATCGAAGATTTTACTAAGTCCTTAACCTTTAGTTTAACCAATTTTCCAGGAAGTCATTCTGCTGACCATTATTGTCCCCTTCTGCTACATTTCAAAATCTGATTTATTCATGCTCAAAAATTTAGTCCAATGAACTATGCTGACCTTATGTGCAGATTGGTTTAATTTAGATATCTGTAAAAAGTTAAACAGGACTACCAACAAGTACCACAGTATGGAAAGCAATTCTACATATACTGTCAGTACAAAATAAATGTTGGTTTTTCTACTAAAAACAAGCTAATTAAAGAGTATTATTTAGTATTGAAGCATAAAACATTTTCTGTAACAGCATTTGGTCCCAGATTCATTGCAGATGTCCTTGTGCCCTTTTTTCATAAACGTAAACAACAATAAATGGCTCGGTAAAATATTGTCAAAAGTTGAGAAATGCATCACCAAAACATCATAACAACATTATTATTATTAGTAAGTAAAAATACTATAACAACAACATTATTATTATTATAGTCTGTTTTCTTACAAAATACAATTTTACATTGTTTAAATACTTGTCACCAACACACACCCGGTTTTCTTTTTCAGATGCCATTAACTCTGCTGGATTCTGTGTGTTGGGGCTGCCTCAGCAACCCCATAGTAGTTTGTGGTGCATCTTTGCAGATCCACAGCCCCCACTTTAATCACTGTTGTCTTGCATTTTGGGAGTGATCCAGTTGATGTACTGGGTAACGCGAGTGTACACACCAGGGGTGTCTTTCTTTCCACAGCCATCACCCCAGCTGATGAGGCCTATCAGTGTGAAACGGCCTTCGTGTGGACAGACGAGAGGACCACCAGAGTCCCCCTGCACAGAAAGAAAAAAGTAGGAAACAAATGTAATGGTGATGCTGTAACGTAATACGATCATCAATAATCATTTACCTCTTTCAGAACCCTTTGTCACTCCCCTCTGCTTTATAGTTTGTCCCATAGAAGCCAACGACAGTTTTTAGAAAAATCATTCTGCATTTGAAGCGCAAACCGGCTTCTCCCAGGTTTGGCCCATTTCAGGTTTTTTCAAATGGGTGAAACATCTGATCTCATTTGCTCAAACGCTGACAGAGTGCAGTGCTGCTCAGCCAGAGCAAGCCCATAAGTAAAGCGTATGCCAGCGTTCACTCACCTTGCAAGCATCGTCCAGGCCTCTAGTGTCTCCCGCACATATCATGTTGGGGGTGGTAATACGGTCAGATAGATTCTCTCGCACACATCGACTCTGTGGCCATAGTCGAACGTGGCCCCTCTTAATTTGCTCCGAGTAGAATGGGGAGACTGGAAAGCCATATTAGAAGAGAAAAGAAGAGCGCATAAACTCTCCAGTGGTCTTGGCACAGGAGAACAATGTGGTCTGGTCCAGAAGTTAAAATCAATTATCGGGCCAAAAAGGGTTACTCAAAAAGCACAGTCAACCCCTTGAATTGTGAGCACCATTCATGAAATTAAGGAAAAATATATGCATTAAAATAAACAACACAAAAAAATATGCCACATTTTTTGCCTGAAACATACAGGAAAGCCATACAAAGTTTACAAACAAAATATTTTGAGCTCACTAGGGCGGGGGGGTGGGAGGAACTAGCATAGGAAACTATGTGCAGAAAAATTTGTACTACTCAAAATGTATTTGAAAAATGCTGCGTTTAAATAAAAGCATATGGCTTCCGTACACATTTGTGCCCAAAATACAGTTCATTTTAATTGTTGTTTATACATATAGTTTTGCTTGATTTCATGAAGGGTACCAATAATTTTTGAGTTGATCGTCATATCCTTTATGTAAGTGACAGAGCAGGAAGTGTTGCCTCACTGTTTAAGCTAAGCATTTGTGTCGCTTTGAATCTGGTTCATAATGTGTAGTTTGTATGTTTTGTCTACATTTTCCATTCAAAATCATGATCTTCAAATGCAGTCGTAAAAACACTTCGCTACATCCCTACCCTTCATAGCCATACACAATCATGACTCCTGTACTGTATATTTTAAGACGGCAAACTTTTGACTAGGACAAATTTAATCCAGACGCAATAAAACTAGGCATTAGCTATAAAAATGCAGTGGACCCCTTGTTTCCGAAAGAAGGCTCTTACACTCCTGCTCCTTTCCGTATCCTGAGATCTCACACTCGGTCCAGTCGGGCAGCACCAGGTTCGGTTCTGGCAAACAGGCTGGGCGCACCTCAGGGGTGTAGATGGCACACAAGCCTGAATCGCTCTTCAATTTTAATAACACTGCATAATAGATGAGGAGCGAGTTAGTAATACAAATCATGAATCCACTTAAGGGTTCATGGGTTCGCAATAAATAAATATTTTTATAAGAGATAACACAGCAACAAATACAACTGGATATAAAATATCAGCTGGCAATAAACTTGACATTATCTCAGTAAAAACATTTCATGATCAATAAATAAAAATCATGCTGGATAAACGTGTTCACTACATAGCTAAAATTAAGCTAGCAGGGAGCGTAATGGCTGCACTTTTCCATCATTCAATCTAAGGTTGCTTAGTTCAAATCCAGTATGTGCTGTAGCACCCCTGGATTTGAACCAAGCAACCTTAGATGGGTTATAAATGGGTGGATTTATAAGTTACCATCATGACACAGTAAACTGCGTTTGACTAAGGTAAATAAAAAAAAATTTTTTAAAAATTTAAAAAAAAAAAAAAACAGTTAAGTTATGCTCCATTGTATCAGGTCTTTATATTTTGTATTGGTTTTTACCAGTGTTAGCGTTGGATTAGTGGTCTGTAGCTATGGCAAGCTGACTCACCTATGTCATTATCAAACGTGTTTTCGTCATACTGCTCGTGCTTCCAGAATTGCTCCACTTTGAAGATCTGCTCACTGGTGGAGTTCTCCAACCGAAATGTTCGTCCCAAGGTCACCTCTATGTCCTCTGGATTGAAACTGAACAGAACATAGGGTCAGAGGTCAAAACAGTTAAATGGAGGCGAGTCATATATGAGCCTTTTAAGATGGTGGATCTTTTGACACTTACATTTCAGTGAAGCAGTGGGCCGCAGACAGCACCCAGCAAGAGTCAATCAGCACTGCCCCACACAAGAAGGTGTACATCTTGGTACGCCGTCGGTACACAGAAAGAACAGCTTGCCAGGGCTGAGTGGTAATATCACTCTTATGGCCCCCAATGATCCGAAATTGAGGCACTGCCAAAGGCGAGTCTTCTATCCGTTGACCGCAGGTGCCTGGAGGATGCATTGTTTTAATATGCAGGGGGTGTGTGTGTGTGTCATAAAATATGGATCTTTACAACAAATATTACCATCATCAACATAAATTCAAGATGACTGGACTGGAATACCCTACCTTTGTTGACAACAGGTGGACCACGGGGGCTCAGGGTGGTGATGACTGGTTTTTTTTCTGTACAAAATAAGCATACAGTCAGTTTTGTATGTTACAAGGTAACACAATGAATAAATAAGGAACACAATTTACTTAACATAAACTTTCCCACATGTACTGTGGGAACAACACGATTTTGTTCTGAAATTTCGAACAAGAGTTCAAGCTCAAGTTCTCACATCTCAAAGTAGTGTCCGCCAAATTTTGTTCCCTTTTATTGTTTTCATGTGCATTATTGGTGATTCACAATAGTTTATTCTTGTTAGGTTTTGCAGAATCTTAATTTAATTTTGCATGTGCTTTGTGTATTTTGTATGAGATGATCAGTGTAGCTTATGCTCTTAACAGGAGTTTTCTTGTGAGAAGATCATGATGCTACATTACACAGGAACTTTATCATTAGTTTTACATACTTGAAGTTGTCCAACAGTTAACAGTCCTTGAATTGTTTTCCAGAGTTTTCTGAATGTATTCAAAAATATACAACATATAATGTTGTAGCCCTCATGATTGTGGTCTAAATACATCAGGTGAATTTCCAGAGCCATGGAACTAAACTACACACCACAATGACAGAACTGTGACCCAGTCGTGAGACGGTGGTGATGATGAGGCCACTCACCGCACTTGGTGATGTCACAGTGCTCCCACGTCAGCTGAGAGCCCTTGTATATGTAACACCAGGGGCTGCTGTCGTCACTGGGGTTTCTGGAGACAACAGGAGTGACGGAGAATGTGAGTTTGTGTTTCTTGGAGAACAACATTACACTGGACTGTAAGTGCCCGTAAAAGAGAGCTTCTACAAATCATTGTTTGCAGTCATGCCGCCTCTTGGGCTGGGTGATGTACTTCCTATATGACTAACGTGCCCACATCTCTTTTATTTGTATTACTTCAAATATATAAGAACAAAAAGGTTAATATGGAAAATGCCTACTAAATAGAGTAATCTTGTCCCATATAGTAAAAAAGTGAAACGATAAAGAGAATGAGCGCTCGTAACAAAAAATTTTTTAAAAAGTAAAAAATTTTTTGTTATAAATATAAACGGATAACTAATTACAGTACATCTAAAACAGCTTCCCTTAACAGAGACCCACATTTTCACAACTTAGTGCTAATAAAAAAAACAGTTTAAGCAAACAAAAAGATAGAAAGTTATGTGAGAGACAATAGCTGCTATGAAGTACATTTGGTGCATTTAGATGTCTACTACTTTTCCAACTCAATATCACAGATCAATGCATTCATTTGTTTTATTTATTTTAGAAATGGGTACCTATTGCTTTTGATACTGGGTTATTACTATATTAGTGCAGTGTGTCCTTGCCTGGTTAAATGTTTGCCGTGATGTATACCAGCTGCGGTGGCTGATTAGTGCCGTCTACATACCTGCAGTAATTGTGGCTACCCAGGCCCAGCTCTCTAGCATCCATCCTCCAGGCATTGTAGATCTTATTGCTGACCACAGGCAAGTCCCAAGGAAGGCAGCGCTTTCCCCCTTTCGTCACTCCCACTGTCCCCCGATAGTTTTTCCCTGTACCTTCAACACACTCCAAATTCTGCTCTGTGGAAGGAATAAGGTCTCGATGTTCAGAAGAATTCCATTGTACTCTGAACAGTATGGTGCTCAAGATCAGACTCCTATGCTATGGAATAACATGTTATAAGACCATGTTATAAGGTAGGGTAAGAGGATGGTGGGACTGATTCATACCTTGTGGGCAGGTGGGCAAAGTGCAGTATTCCCAGGTAATCTCAATGCCCCTGTAGATGTAGCACCAAGGTCTGGCATCTCCATCTGGGTTTCTGTAAAGATTAGCAAGTTATGAGCTGAGAAGGATGAGAGGATGCTTAGCACTAAGGCAGGTAACTCAGCCTGTAGTGTGGAACTCTCTTCTGACAAAGGCCACCTTGTTGACTCAGCAAACTATAAATCATAGGTGTTATATTCCACATTTTCTATGCATTTTTTTATTATTATTTTTGCCCAGTCACTATGTATTCATTTTCTTTCTGCTAGATGAGCTTCAATGTTAGATTTTTCTACAATAATTAGATACAGCTATCCTTCAGTAGTCAAACTCTATATATCCAAATTTTCTCCATAACAGCTCTTGAAACAGCTGAATGCCCATCTGTCCTCTGAGGAAGAGAAGGAAGGATTTCTGAGCAACTGGAAATCCTTCCCATGCTGGACAAGAACATTTTAAAATCAGATTTAGACCATGCAAATGAAAAAACCTCACTAATTATGAAACATGACAGTGTCACGAACAAGTGTCTAGCCTTCAAAAACACATTTGACAATGCTGTCGCATGTTATAAGGAGATTTATGAAAGAAAATTAGACAAAGGTAAAGTTCAATACTGAGTTTTTTTCCCCCCTGGATCCACTGCTTCTAGTCTCTGCTGGAGAAAACTGACAAAGCTCACCTCTATCCGACACAAGCCTCTCTTCATTTCATTTCATGAGTACTCAGTAAAAGCTGTAAGCCTTTTTGTTTAAATTAACTGCAATGTTTTTAACTAAATTTAATTTTATTAATAAACCTATGCATTTAAATGCCAGTGGCAGCACTAACATGCAAACTTTCCTGAACTGTACTTTCCGTAACATCCATTATAAGCATGCAAATGAATTACAACATTAAGTGTTTTCAAATTAGGTAACTGGTATTTAGATATTATTTCTGCATGACAAAACAAATAGTCGTTAATAGGCGTTTTTGAATGGGCTGGGAATGCAATATTTTTGTGCCATTTAAAATAATGGTCGGTGTCTGAAGTTATTATCCAGCCTGTTAGATTTTTTACCCTTTAATACAGCTAGGTGGTTTTTATTAGAGCCGATTAGTGTTAGTAACTTAGGTGTGGTACTTCAACAGGAATTCAAACCGAGGTCTTTTGAAAAGATGACATTCTTAATATTGCACCACCTTTTCACCTGCAGGAGTTGTGGTTTCCCAGCACTCACGTGCATACCTGCAGTAGTTATGGTTGCCCAGGCCTTGGATGCCTGCGTCTGACCTCCTGGCATTATATTTTCTCCCCCGAAGTACAGTAGAATTCCAGTTCAGACATTCTGCTCCTGTCTGAGTCACACTCCATGTTCCACGGTAACTCTCCCCCTGCCCCACAATGCACTTCTCCGCTGTGTCTGTAAGAAAGGACAGAAGAATGTAGTTACTATGGCTTTGTTTTGTGAAACAGTACTAGCGTTTGGATCACCTCCCATAAAGGCATGTTTGCAATCCCCATAGGTTCCTTGAAGCCCCATTTACGTCACAGTCTCTTTTTTGGAAACAGTTTTGCCTGTGATTGGGCGGTGATGTTAAGTTCATGTGCATTTTCCAGAAACAATGAAATAGATGAGTCATGTGTTGATTAGGTTTGTTAGCCTCAGAGTAAGAGTTTGTAAGAGAAATGGTCTGCAGTTGATCTACCAAAGATGCATCACTCCATCCAGCTTTAGGTTTTTTGCACCAGCTTCCACACCACAAACCAAATTATACATATGATTTAGAATGAGTCACATATGAACATGAAGGATTCTGGTCTATTATTTATTTGACTGGACTGAGTGGATGGTGTGAATGTGGTTACTCAATACATTTACAGAAACAGAAAGCAGACCAGAACTGAAAACAGGCTAAAGTCATTCAAACATCCATTTTATCAAGCAGCAATATAAAGTTAAACTAGTTTTTTTTTTTTGTTTCGTAGAAACTTGTTGGCTGTTACTGCAGTCATCCAAAATTGTGGTACTTACTGATCTCGCACCGTGGGCCAGAGAAACCTGGGGGGCACTGGCACAGGAACTCGTTGAAATACACCGCTTCCTTGCATCTCCCTCCGTTATAGCATTGTGGGGTATAACATGCTGTAAAAAAGATGGAGGTCATGAAGGAGCCCATTCTGACAGACAGAAAAGGCTCAGGATATTCTGCTACAGCTCTTATTGTCTGTATCACTGCAGTCTCCAACATTTCTATATACTTGAAATAAAATGCATCAAAACATTTTTGTTTACTGTAAAATGCTTTTGCCCATCTATACAGTTAGTGGCATGAATATGTGATTGTGTACAAAAAAAGTAGAGTTTGTGTAGCTCTAAAAAAAAAAAAAAAAAAAAATTAAAAAATTATTTCAATCATCAGACAGCAAATAGCAAAAACCCCAATTGCTCAACCCACTGCTCCCATCTCTCTTCTTTTCGTTCCTCTCCATCAGACAGGCTTACTCATGGAAAATGAGTTTAAAATGTGGCCCTATTCTGTTTACTATAGAGGCAGATGGCCACTTCTCACAGCTCGGAAATACTGAGCCATGGGCTATACAGAGCTTGAGAGATCGATGTTTTGCGTAGGAACTTGTTCCTGCGACGACGTCGTGTGGCCCCCTATGCTGGTTATGTTAAGCCTTATGATTCATTAAATTAACACTGAATCACAAAGAAATTATGTGAATCAAGGGAGTGACAGTTACAGAAAGAAAGGGATGGTAAAATAAGAAACAGTCAAAGGGGAAACAGAGGGTGAAACAGAGGTGGAGGCAGAAAGCTGTGAGGGAGACATAGAAACAAATCCAACACAGCTGTATCATGCAAAACACTGTGAAAACAGTCTGACCGTGGTGACTGAAAAATAGCAAAGGCTTGACGTAACAACAAAAGCACATTCGTGTCTCTGTATATTTGTGCTTGTACATGTTTTCCTAACCCTGAAAACAGCCATCCATTTTCAGTAACTGTTTATCAAGTTCAGGGCTGTAATGGTCCATAGCTTATCCCGGGAAGCATTTGTCACGTGGTGGGTGACAGCCTGGACAGTATGCTAGTCCAGTGCAGGGCACTCACACACAGCCACATTTACACGCCAAAGCCAAGTTGTAGTCATCAATCCACCTGACACACGTGCTTGAAATGTGGGAGGAAACCAGAATACCCAACAAAAACCCATGCAAACAAGACGAAAACCTGCACGCAACCCCACACAGATAGAGCTAGATTCAAACCCTGAGCCCAAGAGCTATGGTTCTACCCATGGCATCATCATTTTGTTCCTTCTGCAAGTGCGTGTTCCAGGAAAATGCCCCAGAATAATAGAAATACCTGAAAAAATAAATCTTTTTGTTGGTCCCATAAGATAACAAGCCATTTTTCACAGAAAGTATTTTTTGCCATCAGCTACTTTTGTTGAGTTTCTTTAATTGAAATAAGAGTCATTATTAAATCTGAACTATAATGGGTAAACAAGTGTGCGTGTAATTGGACCCACTGGTGACGGGCACGGAGTGACAGCGTTCTCTTCCTTGTGTTGTGCAGCGGCAATATTCTGCCCGCTGTCTCTTCCAGCGCAGCCAGGACTCCCCACGACTATGCAATGCTGCTGACTGGCTGTCCACACAGTAGTCTGAAAGAAAGAGATGGATGTGGGGAAAGAGATGGGAGGAGTGGAGTTTATGATCTGTGTCAATCAAAAGAGAAAGGAGAGCCAAAGGAGGTAGATACTGACAAGGGTGGAAGGCGGCAGAGGGCCGTTGCAAACAGTTTAGCTTAAAATCTGTCTTTAACTGCCCTATCTTGTGCATTTAAAGGTTGAATGTTGCTTACAAGCTTGGGGTTTGAACAAACATTTTTAGTCATTATTCCAACTCCTTAACAAATAGAACACTTGCTAGCATTTCCAAATTATTTAATATCTATAACCTGGTAAAATGAATGAAAAGAGGAGGACAGAGTAGTGTTACACCTGTACTTAACCAGGCAGCAAATAGATGGAGAAAGAATGCATGATCAGACGATGCAATTTTAGTAAACAGTTGGTTGCTGTGGAATGGAAAGGAAATGTAAATGCTATAAAATCAGAAAAGTACCAATAGTGATGCCCTGAGACAGATAGAAATGTGCTTTTGTTCCATTGTAGTTAACATGCACTAGAAGTGTATGAATGCATTAACGGTGTTATACTGTATATCATACACTCTGTGCTCATTAAAGCACATGTTTGTATCTGAAGAGCCTGCATGTATCTGAAACCATTACACCATTTTTATATCTAAATTTGTCTCCATCCACTTATGAAAATACCAATTATTTAGAGAAGTAAACAACAAATATTGAGTATGGGGGGGAAAGAAAAAGAAAAGAAAAAAAAAGAAAAAAAACCCAAATTTGATGTCAAAAGACATCAATGTGAGCACTAGGAGAAATCACAAGGGTGGATTTATTGGCACAGTGTCAAATTATACCTTAATTCTTATTTCTAATTATTTCAAACAGCCATAAGATTGCATATAAATATATAATGCAAAACTGATGTGTAACCAACACTTGCCAAAATGTGTACGTGTTTAATACTCAGACAGAACTAAAAGTACTTATAGTGGCAACCGGTTCTATACGCAGCCAAAAGTGGAAAATAAAACAGACTACTGTGAGTGGGCTTTTGCCTGTAAATGTTTCAGTAAAGAGTTGGCAAAAAGTTGCAGCCCCCACAACAACTGGGAAGTTCCATGTGGGCTTTAAAAGGTCATTTTATTTGGGGCATTCAAAAACGACCCTGGAAAATTTCTGAAAATAGTCCTTAAACCTTTTAGGTCCAACTAAACAAAATGGCCTTAAGGTCTCCACTCTTCCTACCAAGAGATAGATCATCCATGCATCATGAAGGATGCTGGCAACGTCTGAAAATGTGTGATTCTGTGTCCTTGGTCTATGTAGGGGAAGTTGATGGCCTCATACTGTATCTCCAAAACCTACAGGTGTCTTTTCATGAGGAGAATTGAAGGCCAATGTGTTGTGCAAGGCTTTGAAACAAAATCAGACTCACTTCTATAACTGCGAGTTCCTCTCCTGAATCGATGCAGCGTCACCTGTGGAACAACAGCCATAAGTCAGTCACACCAAGTCCAAAATTTGAAAATTTCGAATGAACACATATCTTGTTACCTGTTGTGTTTTTGAGTGAATAATACTATAGCTGACACATTTAATCTTTATGTGCTTTGAAAGAAGGGACACAGTTTATTAAGTGATTAATTAGGTAATTTTTGTTGCTCAAATGGAAGACAAATGTTAGTACAAGGAGTGCAGTGTCAGTATTAACAATGGTAAATAATTTCAATGTCCATATGTAAACTGACACTTTATTATGTTTAATAAACAAAAGACTACACTTGGCAGTAAAGAAAGAGGGTCTTAACGGATGGAAATGTGAAATAAAAACAAAATGTATGCCTAAAGGTTTATGTGTAAATAGGCAAAAACAGTCAGGAGGAGCTAATATTGCTGAGAAAATAAAGATATCGTATCAACACAGCTATTAAGCATGTTATTCTCAGACACTGAGAATGGTCAGCATAGATGTTGGTGGCAGTATTTATTATGGGTCAGTGCTCACCTTGTCCTCCAGAGAGACACAGAGAGCTGTGAGAAGAACCAGAAGACCAAACTGTTTAGCCATGGTGGTGTTCAGGCACATCAGCATACGTCTGTCTGAAATTTAAACAGTGAAAGAGTTTATCAATCTTTTATAGGGTCACATACAGCATCTGTAACACCATGGTATGGCCATCAAAAGATCGAGACAAATTTACATGACCACTACAGTTAATCCTTATTTTCAGACCAATTCTTCTTTTTGTTCACTTTGCATTTATTCATTCAGCAAATGCTTTTCTCAAAATCTGTAAGCATCTTTCTACACTGTACTTCTTAATATAGTTTCCTCTGTTTTTTTTTTTTATAAAAAGTTTTCATGAGTTGATTCCTGTAATTTATGTGTGGTTGTGTCCGTTATGCAGTTTTAAGTAGCTGAGGCTTTTGTAACTGGGGGGGGGGGAGTAATTTTGCTTTATACAATGATCATTTAACTGAGAAATGAAAAAAGAAAGTTTCCATCAACACTCATTTGTATTAAAAACTGAGCACCAGCACAGGAATGGGATTTTGTACAAATGCCACACTTTGTTACGCTCTGTGTAAATTTAGAAAATTCTCAGTGCCAGCAAATGTACAACACACACTTCCAAAAAAGTGTGGGTTGGGTTTAATTTTGGAGGACCAGAGTTGAGAGTTAAAGTATAGTCTAGCACCTTGAATAAAATGTGGCAGACAATCAAAAGCTAACATAAATTTAAGTTTACCAGCTAACAAAAAACATATCTTGGGACTTGGAAGGAAGGGGGCTGGAATGGCCAGAGGAAATGTGTAACAAAAATGAACGTTACACATAACAAAATTTGCAGACACATTGAAAGAATTCAGTGGCCTATTATGCATTTTTACATTGTCTTTGTGCAGAAAAAGGGGAAGGTGGAGTTCAAGGTTGAATTCAGTCCCAATGCCAACTTCCTCAAGCACATGAAAACAAATGACTGGTATAGCTGCACAGTTCCAAGTAGTGATAGGCAGCATCATTTATACAATGTAATGACTCCTTTTACTGTCTGATTTGTACTTTTTATTTGCATACTTTTACACTTGCCTGAATGTGAAATTTACAGTGAGAAGCATAAGAAAGCAATATGAAGCAGAATTATTTTGTTGCACATTCATGAAATATACTGTATATTCCAGATCAAGAGATAAATTTGAGGCTAAACTACTGAATGCCATTGTTTATTCACAAGCAATGGTTCTGACGCATCTTACGGCATGCATAGCTGACACTGGTATTGGCTCATTCGTCTTCATGGGTGACGTAAGTGATAGTGATAACGGCAGAATTAAGTGCACAGAAACATTTTGCTTTTCCATGTATTTATCAAAAAAAAAAAAAAAAGCCCCCAAACTCATTTGGTAGAAGTTCAGGATGCAGCAGGATAGCTATCCAAGCCCTACCACACACTTAACCAAGTTATTCGGAAAGAAAAAGTGGAAAGTTGTCAACTGTATCTCCTGATTTAGATCAGACTGAGAATGCATTTCATTTGCAGAAGAAACTGAAAGTCAGTAAATCCCCATAACAAGTGACAGCTGAAAAAGGTTACTGTTAAGGATTTTTTTAATACCAAATCAAATTCAAAGAAGATGTAAAGGCTCATGAATGCCTTGTGAAAGGGCTTGGCCCACTAAAGAGACTGCATGAGAATGCGACAGCTGAACAATGGTCCTTCTCTCTTTTCCTCTTCACAAACAGCTGGACTGCCCGCAATCTTTTATGCATTCCTTACAAATGTCTTATAACATGATACAAAAAGTGAGCCATGTATTTCTTCAAATATGACAATGTACCATATTTTTAGAGTTGCAGATGTAATTAACGTAAACATGCATTACAGCAAACTGTCCTGATATCTCATTTTTTCCTGCTTCTTCCTCCTTTTCTCTCTCACGCTCTCTATCTTGGAACACAGTCATATCTAAAGAGGACAGTGCTTAGAAGATCATGCCAGCTGAAAGACAGGCAGGATGGACGCCACCCTGCTATCGCTTTATCACTGGTGAAGTTCACGTTCTTTAGCAGAGCCAAAGGCCCCACAAGGCATGATGCAGACAGCCAGGGGCTGAGGAGATAAAGAGGGGCATGAAAGCAGATGGAGGGCTTAATGCAGCCAACATCTAGATTCTCAGCGCACAGCTATGAGGCTATGGTGATGTGATAGCCCGGCAGAAACTTGGAAGCAACTGCGTGGTAGACTGTGGGGGTGACGCATGTCCAGATAAACAATGTCCAGTGCTTCTCAACCAGAAGTTCAGGTCAACCAGAAGCAATAGCACGGTGTTCAGCCACACCAGACATAAAAAATGGCTTTAAAAAAAAGCTCAAAGATACAAAGCAAGGTTGAATTATATGGCCAGACAGCCTTGCATTTTATGGCAGTGGAAGCTTTGATGAATGTAAATGAAGGAATATTCACACTGCACTCTAATGCAAGAGGGTTCCTTAAACTATACATGAAGGACTTTGCACCCAAAGGTGTCTAAGAGTTGCACAGCTACCTCCTTCTTTCCCTCCATCAGGCTGCAGCCAGCCATCATCCAGCCCAGTATTCCTCTGCTTCCTGCTGTTACTGAAGATGACTCACATGGGAGCAGAGAACTGAGAGGGTGGTGTGGGCTTTTCTCCGCCTGTGGTTTTATCCTGGAATGAAAGCTGGTAATTTAAAAGCTTGACCCAGACACAGATAGGACCTTAAGGCATGGAGCTGTGTGCAAGCGGTCTGGGATTTCCCCAACAAGAGCAGACACTTTGGAAAAGAGCAGCAACACATCATGGTGATTGATGGCTGATGGGAGTCACAGCTGCATGGCAAGACTGAAGAGGATCTTTCATCTAGGGGAGCATATAGGAAGCAGTGTTAAAAGTTTATTCCTTCTGCCACCATGCTCCTGTAACCTACACTAGCCGATATGTCTTTCTGGGTCTGCATCCACCCATAAACTCGGAGCTCAGCAAGTAAAGCCCACCAGACTGCAAGAGGATGTCTGAATACCTCCTTGTTTCCTCTTGTGGCTATGGTGAGATCATCCAACTGTGCTGACAATACAAAACAAGCTCCTTGCTGTCTGATATGTTGTAGCTAATGCATCCATTTTGAGTCACCAACCACAGTGCAGGAACAACTCACAGCTGAAGTGGCTTGCTAAGCCCAAAAAACTCTTTTCCCCACATTTTCTTGAAACACAGAACAATGCCACAACATAACATGTTTAATTCTAACAGAATTTGGTTCTGTAGCTGTTAAAATTATGTATTTTGTTGTCATTTAAAGTTTATGGGTTATTGTAATAAGGCAAAACAGTGGAAAAGTGATCTTAAAAGTTATAGGCATCTTTCTGGAGTTGTAAACAGGTTTTACACAAAATGTTTTTTATGCGAGTGGGTTAACGTGGCTAAGTAGTAGCATTGTGGCCTGTGAGATGAAGCTGTTGCTCAGTGAAACAGTTTCTCTCACAAACCACCATTTGTTCAGGATCTCTGCTTACCACTACTACACACCAAGTTGGGTTTGACTGGAATTTAATGTAGGCAACAGGCAAAGATGAAAGAGGTTTTAGAGACCTTGAAGAGTGCATTGCCTATGGTGTAGGAATCAGTATAAGAATTAATGAAGTATTTTGGGAGAAATGAAGAAAAGGGAAAAGGCAGCTTGGCTTGAATTCAAAGAAGTTTGCTGTAACTGTTAGGAGCCCTAACAGTTGAGCCAACAATTACTATGAAACAGAAAAGCACCTGCTTGAAACATATAAAGCTATCAGGTGCAAAAATGTCACTTAAGATGCATATTTTTAAATAGAAAATTTGACTTCTTTACACCTAAACAGTGCTTTGAGTGACAAACATATAGGTATCATTGAAGATATTTCTGCCATAGTGAAAAGACAGAAAGATAATAGTAAACTGCTGTTGGAATTTGATTTAAAAAGTCCCATAATTCAGCTACAAACAAAAAGCAAACAATTTTAAAAATACTAGGCATTGTTTTTACTTGTGGTATGGGTAGATGATGCATTTAATAAACGATTTTGAGGAATTTAAAAAAATTCTTTCCAAAAAAATCAATACGTGATCAAATATTTTGGAATTACATTTTTGAATTTAGGATATACGATTTGGTACAAAAAAAAGTACTTTAATATCAGTAGATACAAACTATTTTCCATGAAAACTATCCAAAAAAGTGGGTTGTAAAGAAACCTGACCCCACTCCAGATTATGAATGGGACAAAGAACTTTTGTTCCAAAAGATTTATGCTAGTTCATGAATACAAATCTCACGTTTCCCTCCAGGTTGTGGGAAGCTTTTGTTGAAGTTTACTGATTCATTCCATAAACCTCCATGGTATAAAGGTAATTCTGTGTCCATTCAGGCTTTGTACAGAACAGTCAGCACAGGTATTCAGACTACAGAACACTGGAAGCATGAAAAAAAAAGAAAGACAATGAAAATGTGTACTGTTTGGAAATGGATTTTGTCCTGTATTTAGACAATGGGCACAGAGCTTCAAAGGAGAAACCTAACCCTTCCAAGACAGAAGTTTACAAAAAACTCCTAGTAATGGAATGAATACATCCTCAGTAAAATTATCCACCTGCACCACAACTTCTATTACATTTAAATAACTGACCACACTAAATGCTATACATGACCACCCATCTATACAGAACAGTGTAACACAAATACATGCAACAGTTTCAATTTATAGAAACTAATGCCCCTGAAGCACATACACCACCTTTGAACTGTGGGAGGAAATCCACGCAAACACAAAAACAGCATACAAACTTCACACAAAATAACCAACACAAAAGTTAAAATATTTTCACATGAACCCAGGAAAACATCAAGATTGTGTCTGTTCACAATGCAGAGGAAGAATGAGTCAGATTCATTACTACATTACACCTGCATGCTACTTCGCTCTACCCCTGACTTGTGAAACTGAACCCAAAGGAGAGATAGATGCCCGAAACAATGTTCCCACACAGCTCTGAACGGACTATATTAACCAACATACCACTCTGGTCCCATACCAGGATCAGCATGCTGAGGTGCTGAGGTCAGCACGTGGGAGCCACATGAATAACTAGCAAGGAATGCTCTTGGTGTGATTATATTTGGAAAAGATAAGCAATCCAGGAAACATTTAAAAAAATTTAAAAAAAAAACAAAAAAAAAAAAAAAAACTTAAATAGACTGGCATTGTATACATCTTGTCAAGAGAATGGCTTCATATTGGGAACCTGTATTCTGGGTTCTAAACCCCTAACTATTACACTACCTGCAAATAGTATACATTGCATTACTCTGTTTGGAGGATTCACCATAGAATTAGAAGACATGTCTATTGCATTGTTGATATAAGGTCCAGCTGTGTGTTACCCCTACACAATGCAAGCCAGGCACCACAGGGAGGAACCCCTGCTGACAACATTCCAAGGCTGGGAGACTGAGCAGGACAGTGCACTGTGAAAAATCCCCTCATAACAGTCACTGAACACAGGAAGCTTATGTTTTGGTTATCTGAGATGTGAAGCTGTAGATAAATCAGAGCAAAACAATAAAACTGAGTGGCAGGGTTCTGTGCACACATTCAGGGGCCAGCACTCACAGACAATGCAAGGAGAAAAAGAAATTAAAGATGTAATGCCAAAGAAAGAACAGCAGGTAACTGGCACCATAGAAACACCACAAGTTACCTTGGATACAGGGTGATTCAAAAAGAACTGAATATTTTCATAAATGTATTACTCAGTAGCTAAATATCATATGAACATGTAATCTAAACCATTTTTAGTTACCCTTCATCTTTTTCAGATGTTGGTGCGCTAAAGTAGCGTGCGTATCACTAAGAAACAAATTTATGAAAGTGTTATATCCATTTTGATTCACCCTGCATAAAAACGTTTTATTGTCAATGAATAAAACGTTTGCCGTAAAAGTTGTCAACTTGTCAGCCAGATTTCTTTCTGTACACCAGACCTGCCTCATTGTTCTTTTTAACACAAAATACAATAGGCTTTCTCCATGTACTATTTCTTTCTTATTAACATTGACTTGTTTGTGCAAATATCATGTTAGCTTGCATACATAGCATTAAATTAAATTCTACTGTAGTTAGCAAGTAAGTGTGCAAAATGTAATATATTAACAGATGTAAGGTTTATTCCTCCTACATTACCCTCTACTTTTCTTTGAATGTACATATTAGGTAACAATAAGTGTGTGAAAGTATAATCCAAAATATAACTAAATTAAAACGCCATGCAACTTTAGAAAAGAGCTGCAGCGAAAACATGTATTAACTCGTCAGCTAATCCTGTGCAAAAGCGAGGTGAGGCACTTTAAGCAACTGTGTCCTCACATAAAATAACTGCAGAACGAACCGCATTTCCTTAAGAAATAAAGAGCATCGACGAAGCATCTATAACGGGATGCTTATTGCATATTATTATTTGTCTTACCTCTTCACTGCGGTCTTTATTTTGGAGAAATGGCCCGGCACTGTGCAGATATCCCGGCTCTAAGGAGTATTTATGCCCCCCAGCTTCCCGGCCGGAAGGAGGGAGGGGTCGTAGCAAATACGTCATGCGGACGTGGGCGGGGTCTGCGCTCAACGAGCGGATAAGTGCGATTCCTAGGAACCATGCGACGATCTTACTAATAAGCGTATGACTTCAGTCTTCGTGAAGTAATACATGTTTAAATAAATTTTTATACTTTAACGAACAAACCAAACTCCTGAAGACTCAGTGCTTCTGTTTATAACAATCTGAAAAGGCCATGCAGAGATCACAGTTTAGATCATAAAATCGTCTCTACGGGTTGCTATACAAACATTTTGTGATCAGTTTAAAGCGGTTTATTGCAACTTCTGAGAACAAAGTCATTACCGCAGCAACCATAATTCTTCGGATTCCATTAAACTGGCTGTCCAGAAGGAGAAGCTCTTTTATTTTTGATATTGCTTGATGATTTTCCACACCAAGATGACAATGCAGTTAAAACTTAAAACAAGTCAGTCGTCCTGAATTCCGATTGATAAAAAAATGTCTCAGGTTCTTTTTTTTTTTTTTGCTTTATGTTGCCTTCCCAGGTGGATTTACACCGATCAGCCACCTACCTTATATTGTACACAATAGGCCCCCCTCGTGCCACTAAAACAGTGCTGACCCATGAAGGCATGGACTCTACAAGACCTCTGAAGGTGTCTTGTGGTGCCTGGCACCAAGACGTTAGCAGCAGATCCTTTAAGTCCTGTAGGTTGGAAGGTAGGGCCTCTGTGGATCGGACTTGTTTTTCCGACTAGCCTCTGCTCCCCACACACATCACAGGGCCTTGGGTGCCCATGACCCTGGCGTTGGTTCACTGATTGTCCTTCCTTGGACCACTTTTGGTAGGTACCAACCAGTGCATACCGGGCACACCCCACACGACCTGCCATTTTGGAGATGTTCTGACCCCGTTTTCTAGCCATCACAATTGGGCCCTTGTCAAAGTCACTCAGATCCTTACACTTGCCCATTTTTCCTGCTACCAACACATCAACTTCAAGAACTGTCTGTTCAATTGCTGCCTAATATAGCCCCCTAACCTCTTGACCAGGACCATTGCAAAGAGATAATCAATGTTCTTTACTTCACCTGTCAGTGGTTTTAATGTTGTGGCTGAACAATGTAGGGTCTCAGCAACTTTAGCAAAAAATGTTGCTGCTAGCTTATCTATTGTAAACCTACTTGAGTGCATCAAAGAGATTGTGAGGTGAAGGGCATGCCATACTGTCCTGTGTATGTGTAATGTGCAAACTGCTGAAAACAATATAATGGGCAGTTCCAAAAAAATCTTCTGGCACTGTTAAGCAGCTGTTCCACTTACCAATATACAGTGGTAATAGAAAGTTTGTAAACCCTTTAGAATTCTTAGAATTTTTGCATAAGTTTGATTCAAAATGTGATCAGATCGTCACACGACATTAAAATAAAGAAAACCCTAAAAAGACAAACACATTGCAATACTTTTTCATTCATTTATTGGCTAAATGAACCAACATTAACTGTCTTTTTGGAAAAAAGTATGCAAAACTATGGTTTCAATCAGTGGTGTCATTGTACTTCCCCTTCAGCAGAAATGAGTTATAAAAACATTGACAGTAACTGTTTAAACAGTCCTTAACATGACCTTGGAGGCCTTTCGGCCCACTCCTCCTTACAGAATTGCTTCAGCTCAGTCATGTGGATGACCTTTCTTGCAGGAACTCTCTGCTTCAGGTCCTGCCACAACATTTCCATTAGATTACAGTTTGGAATTTGACTTGGCTATTCAGTCCAGAATTCATAGATCAGGAGTTGGAGGTATTAGCGCCCGTGTAGCAAAAGAAGCTGGGTGTGCTTAAAACATCAGTTCTGTTGATGATGGCAAGCCATCCTGGTCATGTGGCAGCAACACAAGCCCAAACCATGATACTGCCATTATTGTGTTTTACAGTTGGGATCAGGTTCTTATCTTGGAATGCTGTGTAAGTAGGACAACACTGACAACTGAAAATGTATTTATTTCAATATAAGACAACACTGAAGTCTTCAAAAATGGTGCCAATGCAATAATAAATAAATAAATGTACCTATGAAGTAAGTGTTAAAGTAGGGATCTGTTTATATTAAGCTATTTCCTGTACTTGTTGTGGTCTGGGCATCCATGTACCGTAAAGACACCACCCCGCACAGCTCATATTACTGAAAGATATTATAACAATTTTTAAAAAAAAATAAGAACATTAAGTTCATCTGAATTATGACAGACACGGTTTACCACCGAGAAGTGGTGTAATCTGAAAAGGAAATTGACAAAACTGAAGCCATGTGATTACCTTCCAGTCTGCTGCTCCTCCAAACAAGTGCCTATGAAAGCACTGACACTGGGGGACAACACAATGCTTAAACCCAGCTGAAGTTTTCATATGTAGCAGAACGTAAGAGACAAATAAATGACAATCAGATTTATTCCCTGTAATGGACCGATCCTATACCAAACTTCAAGGTGAATACTTGTAATGTGCTGGAAGAATTATATGTAATAAGTGGTTGGGCCTGGCATGGGTCAGTTTTTTAAAGTAAATTAATATTCTTACCAAAGCAAGTTATTCTGTGTGGTTTCCTCTGGTCAGTATCAGTATTTGCTCTGTTGTGCCGGTTCTCATGGTTTGCGTTTTCTGCACTGTTACGCCAGCACTCTGCATTTAGCATGCAGCAGAATAGCATGTTTTTTTTTAAATTATTTTTTTGTTTTGTTTTTACCGTGTTTTATTCCTATTTTTCGGGGACGACGTCCTGTTTTACATCGAACCCATTCAGCTCCCTAAAGTGTTAACTGCAGAAGGTCGAGCGCGGCGACTTCGCCGCAGCCACACACGACAGGCATTGACGCGCTGGGCGGGAACAGTGGCGCGCGCGCTCGCTCGCGTGCGTCGTTTTACAGGAAATGTTGCTTGCAGGAAGTGGGGTTCAGCGGCTGAAGAAACTCTCATGGGACTTTTGACAGGAGAAAAGTTTTCTCTTTTATGCTTATGTTGTTTTTTATTTGTCCCGACTATAAATATTTTAGTAATATTTTAGTAGCGTGCAGTATATAGAACCCTACCGTTCCGTTTGCTACACATTAGCCTGCTAAAGACTGCAGGTACCGTAGCAGTGTGGCTAAAAACATTGTCGTTTAAACCGGGAGGGTACGAGCTAATTATTCCTCCAGATATGATTTGTTTATTGGTATCTATGACTTTATATAAATCTTAAAAGGCTCATATCCTGGACAGTGGTAAAGATAAAAAAGTAAAAAGCGAAGCCAGCGTGCGAGTGACAGGTAAGTGACAGGTAAGAGACGTGTGTTAGAAGCGCTGCCTCACATATAGGAGCAGTCATGTTTTCGCTCCAAAGTGCGGCGCCATTTGTCTCGATCGTTCAGGCTCCCGTAAATCGTCCTTATTTTGTGTTCACCCGTGTACATCAAACCATGTTTGGTGTCTTCATGTGCTTCACGCCTTCTAGAGGCGCTAGAAGTCACTTAAAAGAACACGAAGTTATATTTTTAAATAGTCACAGTTGTCACGAAATAATCTAGTGAGTCAATTATAGAATAAAGATAACTTTTCGAAATAAAGCAACTTTTCCACAAGGATGACACACGACCAAATGTAGTTTTTGCTACCATTCCTTGAATATCCTTTAGTGTTTCTTTGTATATATATATTAAACTAAAACCATGTAACTGAAAAAGTACATTCACACCTACAAATTATACTGTGACTGGATGGATTGTCAAGTAGTGAATGAAGGGGAGTTTAAAGCACCATCAGAAAATAATTTTTACATTTTTGGACCACTGCACATAAAGAGTAGCTATTTGAACACACATTTATTGGGCCTGTACCCATGGTCTCATCCTTCCTTTCTGCAGACCTCCACTTGGCCTTTCTATCCTCCTGGGGCTGTTTGATCCATAGCCATGAGTCGTGTGCTTCCCCAGCAGCCTCAGAGCTGTGGCCCATGGGAGCTGAGGGAGCGGTTGGGAACGGGAGGTTTTGGCTATGTCACACTTTGGCAAAACAAGGTATGACCCAACTTACATTTTTCTGTGGCATATTCATCTTTCCAGCACAGAGAGACAGGCACCTCATAAAACCTTATTTTAATGTCAGAATCAGCTTACTTTTGAAAAATACAACTGTAAATATAATCTGTTTTTCTTACATTTTGACTGGAACTTTTACATTACAGTGTGTGCTTGCACACATTTTTATTGCCATTGTCATTGTGTTGTAAGTCAGTCAGTATTGCATTATTTGTTTAACACATAGTTCCATTTGTGGTAACTTTGAAATATACAGTGTATAATTGACTACTAATTTATTGTAAATATACACTGATGGCGTTTCTCGGTGCTACTGTTAGATAATTCATTGCAGCAAAAAAAATATTTCAGCACACAATTCCCCACCTTGTGATGGTATTGTGTTCCTGAGAAACCTGTTGTAATGCAAATTCTCAAAACTTGGAAATGTAATTACCTTTAGGTTCAATGGTATTTTTTATGTGTTCCTTTGTGCACTAATTTATGCTAAAATATCACCGAACACCACACAATTTCCTCATTAGTTAACATTTTAATAACTAATGTAATAAGACAGTTTCCCTTCATTATAATACTGTGTTGATGTTTAACTGTACTTGTTCAACTCTTTCATATTCATATCAAACAGAAAGTGCAAATAAAAAGGACTAGCACTTCAAAGGGCATCCCACTTCCTAACCTTCATCCTAAGCATCTGTCTTACCTTATCCTAACCTCTAAACACCACGGCAACCCTACAGTCAAACTCATAGCAAACCTATCTAGCCACTATGCAATGGTTTGTATCTCCTTAACACCCAACATTAGCCACCTACAACCCCACCCGTGGTATAGTGAAGTGATGGTGCAGTATCTCATCAGGGTTATCAAGTGGGGATCTCCCTTCATAGGTGTTTTGTTGAGTTGGGCCCACGACCTAACTATTGCATACCGCACACATAACAAATGCTCAGAAACATAACGCACAAATGATGATAGAGATGCATGGTGTAAGAATTCTGTGCCAGTGCTGATATCTGATTGTTTTTATGTGTCTATCAGAATCAGACAAAATCAATACACACATTAGAATACAGAGAAAAATTGGACTAGATGTGCCTGGATGAGAATTACAGAAAAATCTAACATTTATTTGTGTAACATTTCAGTTTTGCAGACCATGTACAATAATCAAAATATTTGGTGAACCACATTTGACTACCTGACCCGTAAATAGGAAGTATTTTTGCAGGCTGTAGTTTAAGTACTACATAATGCTGTTTTTATGGAAAAAAATTAACAAGTGAAATAAGGAAATTTAACTAAGTAAGAGTAAGAGGTAAAAACACATAATACTTACAGTAATTTTTTTCTGGGAGTGCATCATTTTATTTTTTTAACATGGGGCAACAATTTTTGCCCAGTACCAATATGTTTCTGATATCATTGCACATCCCTAAATTAATATTTATGTATTAATTGGAGTTTTGTAGTGCATGGGCTGTGCTATTCATGGGTTTGATCCTTGTTCTGTCTGTGGCATTTACTACATGTTCTCCCAGTGTTTGCATTTGTTCCTCACAAATATGTGTTTTAGGTGATTGATTACTTTACGTTTCCAGTAATGGGTGTATGTATGTGTGTTGTATTACTGTGTAAAGTGTGAATGTATGTTGTTTATTATAGAGGATCTGGTCACATTGGCTAAAGGTATCAGATAAAAATTAGATAATTATTATTGGAAGTTTGGAGAAAAAAAGCATCTGCTAAATTAATAAATGAATGTGTCTTGCATTCGTCTACTATCTGGAGTTCTTGCAACTCAGTTCTTGTATCTGAGAAAAAATTCCTCATGATTAAAAGTATGGGTATTACAATTCCTTATAAAGTGGAATTATCATAACTGGAATGGGCAAATCTTGGGGGATGGCTGTGATCTGTTACTGTCCTCCTCGATTTCCGGTGTCAGTTTACGCCTGTTCCGTACATGGAGGAAACCGTTCACTACAAACCTCTTTGTTAGTACACTTAGTCACAGGAAATGTAGTAGGTGGCCTCAGATGCCTACTTTTAGCTATGATGTTATTTGACTGCAGGAATATGTAATCTTGATGTGATAAAATACCTTTTAAGAGGATGGCATCACTGTGAGGTATAATACAGGAATACGTTTTTGGTACATCCTCTTACTGGAATTGCCTACCAGACCTTTTCTATTGGCAGGACATCAGGTACTATGAAATAGCAACATAATTACTGAGTTGTAAAATGCTTTTGATCAGTGTCAGAATTTTTATTGGGGTTCAAGAAATACTATCTGTATTAGCTTTGATAAGCCTCTATGCTCCTGAGTGCAACATCGATTTTAATCGCAGAGAAACTTGAGTCAGTAAAAGAAACTGGGATTTACCCATCCAGCACTAAATCTCTGTTACATTTTGAATTAAACAGTGAATTTCACTGTCATTTAGTATTAGCATGGATGCATAGAGGTATCGGCACTCTTTAGTCTGTGAAGAAAGTATTTTAGTGGTAATCCTTCTCAGTGATGTACTCCAGACTAACATTACTAGGATGCATAGATTTGTGGACAGCCATTACTTAGGAAAGAATTCAACTGCTATTCGCTTTACATTAATCTACTCAATAGAACTACTTTTTCTGAAAATGAAATTAGTCATGTATACAATTACTCAGAATAACAAATCTTCTTCTTCTTTCGGCCGCTCCCGTTAGGGGTCGCCACAGCGGATCAAAAGCTTCCACTTCCTCCTGTCCTCTGCATCTCTCTCTGTCACCCCCACCACCTGCATGTCCTCCTTCACCACATCCATAAATCTCCTCTTAGGCCTTCCTCTCTTCCTCTTGCCTGGCAGCTCCATCCCTAGCATCCTTCTCCCGATATATCCAGGATCTCTCCTCTGCACATGTCCAAACCAACGCAATCTCGCCTCTCTGACTTTGTCTCCAAACCGTCCAACCTGTGCTGACCCTCTAATATACTCATTTCTAATCCTGTCCATCCTCGTCACACCCAATGCAAACCTTAACATCTTTAACTCTGCCACCTCCAGCTCTGCCTCCTGTCTTTTGGTCAGTGCCACCGTCTCCAACCCATAAAGCATAGCTGGTCTCACTACCCGTCTTGTGTAGACCTTCCCTTTCACTCTTGCTGAGTGCCTTCTGTACTTGAATCACTCCTGACACTCTTCTCCACCCTCCACCCTGCCTGCACTCTCTTCTTCACCTCTTCCACACTCCCCATTACTCTGGACTGTTGATCCCTAAAGTATTTAGAATTCCCCCACCTTCGCCAACTCTATTCCCTGCATCCTCCCTTTCATTTATGCACATGTATTCTGTCTTAGTCCTACTGACCTTCATTCCTCTTCTCTCTAGAGCATATCGCCACCCCTACCAGGGTCTCTTCAAGCTGCTCCCTACTCTCACCTACTCAGAATAACAAATAACTTTGTATTTACCATTCATCAAAATGAAGTTCATGCAGAAGTATTCATTTAAGAAATGTTTGAAGCTTACAGCATGTGTTGTGGTTTATTGTCAAAACAGGAAATGGCATCCTATTGGCAATTTCTAGGCATTTTTGTTCAAGAGTGGTTTAGATAATGTCCTTGTGCCAGGTGAGAATGAGCAAGCTTGAACATATTATGGGAGGCCAAAAAGAAACCACGTTCACACCACAAGGACAGGAGAAGAGCTCTGGGGGAAGGATCTGACTATGGTGCACATACTTATAGCCCTCCTAGTCCCTGTCCACAGCATTGACTAATTTCCTTGTATGCTTCCTGAATCATGAGAAGCACTATTTTGCATTTGCAGTAATGGATAGAGAACATACAAATCTGAGTAATAATTATTTATATTATATATATATATATATATATATATATATATATATATATATATATATATATATAGTAAATTATAGGATTTACTATATAAAAAATATTTTCAGAACTCTTGTCTCACAAGAAGTCTATATGTCTTAACCTGGTGGATCTTCTAAAAATACAACACTTCATTAATTAAATGGATAGTTTACAAACCCCATTTCCAGAAAAGTTGCGATATTTTCCAAAATGCAATAAAAACAAAAATCTGTGATATGGTAATTCACATGAACCTTTATTCAACTGACAAAAGTACAAAGAAAAGATTTTCAATAGTTTTACTGACTAGCTTAATTGTATTTTGTAAATATACACAAATTTAGAATTTGATGGCTGCAACACACTCAAAAAAATTTGGGACAGAGGCATGTTTACCATTGTTGTTACATCTCCTTTCCTTTCAATAACATTTTTTAATTGTTTTGGAACTGAGAATACTAATTGTAGTAGTTTTGCAACAGAAAATTTTGTCCATTCTTGCTTGATATAAGACTTCAGCTGCTCAACAGTCTGTGGTCGCTGTTGTCTGATTCTCCTCTTCATGATGCGCCATACATTTTCAATAGGAGATTGATCTGGACTGGCAGCAGGCCAGTCAAGCACACGCACTCCGTGTCTATGAAGCCACGCTGTTGTAGCCCATGCAGAATGTCTGGCGTTGTCCTGCTAAAATAAGCATGCATGTCCTGGGAAGAGATGTTGCCTTGATGACATCATATGTCTCTCTAAAATCCTAATATACGCCTCAGAGTCAATGGTACCTTCACATACATGAGCATGTGAAGAGCAACAGATGCTGGCTTTTGCAATTTTTGCTGATAACAATCTGGATGGTCGTTTTCTTTGGCACAGACCACTCGATGCCCGTTTTTCCGAAAACAAGCTGAAATGTGGACTCATCTGACCACAGCATACAGTTCCACAATCTTTTGGTCTATGTAAGATGAGCTAGGGCTGGCTTTTCTGCATAGAATTGATGTAAGGCTTCCTCCTTGTGTAATACAGTTTTAAATTGCATTTCTGGATGCAGCGACGGACTCTGTTAAGTGACAATGGTTTTCCGAAGTATTCCTGAGTGCAGGTGGCTGTATTTATCACAGTATCATGACGGTTTCTTAAATAAACGTTAGTGTGAATTACCATATCACAGATTTTTGTTTTTATTGCATTTTGGAAAATATTGCAACTTTCCTGGAAATGGGGTTTGTATTAATGGGTGTATACTCCTCTTTAATTGTCATGATAATTTAAATGCCGATATTTTTTATTTTTGCATATTTTATTTTGCATTCTTACGCTGTTCATTTAGTATAAATTTCTTGGCTTTGGGTTTGTGACCCATGTATCTTTTTATTTTAAAACCCTTTGAGAAGCTGCTTGTAAACCTGCTATATGATGCAAACTTTAAATTATTAAAACCTATTAGTACCTAACAAGACAATTCTCATAATGTAAATAATCACTCAACTTCTTTCTACTAAAGTATTTTTATAGAATAATTGAATATTAAATTAAATCACACAAAGTCTTTTGGATTGATATTATATTTCAAGATGCTTCTATGTGCTTTATCACTTTAGGCTTTGAGCTTATCTGAGGTTTTCTTTTGTAAATTTTTAAACAGCTTTTTCACTTTAAGGCTCATTATTTTCTTAGGTAATGGCTTATAAATATTTTAAAACATTTTTAATTTTCTTACAGTTAAAGAAAGGTATAAATTCTTTGTTTTGTGTTGAAAACACCGTTACCTATGTTGTGAGGTGGTACGCGTCCTACAGTAGCAGGGCAGGCTTGAACATCATGGGCAGCTTGTAATTGCCTGTCCTTGCCTTGCTCCAAGGTGCATAATGAAGACCAGCTGTAGCTAATGAGAAGCCAATTGGAAGTTCTGAAAAACAGGAGAATGAAAGTCTGGGCATGTGTAAGGACTTATGTGGCTAGCTTATTTAGTTGTTTTTGGGTGTGGTAATTGTTTTTGGGTTTTTCTGACTTTATGGTTATGACCTGGTGCCTTCTGTTCCACCCCTGTAGCTGTTACTTCCTCACACATGGCCACAGTGTTTAAAATAATTTTTATTTATATTTTAATTTTACCTTTACCACCTTCATCTAACTAGCTTCCAGCGCTTGCACCTTGTCTCTGAAGTTCCATAATTTGATCAAAGTGTCAGTGGCTAATAACAAGATGAAGAACATGGAACATGTTCTCCAAAGGAATCAATCAATGTTCAGTATGTCGTTAGTAGACCTGACCAATTTTTTATTTTGATTATTTTTTCTTTTTTATTTCATTGTAGGTCAAAATTAATGATACTTTCATTGTAATGACACCTACAATGAAAACATAACCTTAATTGTAAAGAATTCCCTTTTCTATTAAGCTTTAGATAATAAAGTTGAAAGTTGCCCACCCCTGACAAACACCGAACATGTTTGGATATAAGACAGAAATCTAGAGTCCCAGAGGACTTGTTTGAGGCAGTTATTTGATTTTGGATGTTTCAGGAATGATGACATCAGTGTGAAATTTGAGAAGAAATTACTTAAGAATGCCATGCTTACATATTTGCAGGGACTTTTGACTTAAGATATGATACTGGCTGATTAAAACTGGCTTACCTTCTCACTGTTTTCTAATGAGCCTGAATTTGTGTTTACAATCTAGGATACAGAGGAGCAGATTGCCATCAAGCAGTGTCGTCAGGAGCTGAGCACCAAGAACCGAGAGCGCTGGTGTCTGGAGATAAAGATTATGAAAAGGTGAGGAGTAGAAAGGAATGGTAGCCTGTCTGTTTGATACCTGCTGGTGAATGGAACAAATGTAATGAACTCAGAACTTGGTCAGTGGTATGTGTGGCCCCAAGAAATTTTCTATTAATTAAAATGCTGTGCAAATTATATAATTATTCTTTCAGCTGACAAACCTGTCAGAGACTTGGTGTTGTATGTGTAATAAGATGCTTACATTTATATACCCGTTTATACAACTGGATAATTTTACTGGAGCAGTTCAGGGTAATATCTTGCTCATTAGTACTTCTGTAGGAGTGGAGATTTGATCCTGATTCATTAAATTGCATGGTGACATTCTCTACCACTACACTATTTGCTATCCTGTATCGTATGTACAAGTGGTCCCTGATTTACTTTGACCTGAGGTCACAACAAACATTCCATCAACCTTATTATTTTACTTCCTCTTATCTAGTTTTAACATTTAACTACATCTGCTCCATCTGTTTCACAGTAACATCACCTGGAGTCTATCAGCTATTATTATTTAACATTAATATGGATGTTAGTAGTCAACAGTACAGTATTTTACAGTCCTCCACCTTACAAAGATAATGTGTTACTGAGAAACCCTTTGTAATGCAAAATCTCATTACTTAATGTAATTAACATTAGTTTCAGTGGTAAGGGATTTTATGTGTTCAAAAGTGACACCCATCCATGGTAAATATAATCAAATTCCACACAGTTACATTGACACTTTGCAATAGTTATCATAGCAAAAGATAATGAGGCAGTTTTCCTTCTTTATTTACTATATGTTTGTGTGTCTGTGTGTGTGTGTGTGTAGGGGGGGTGTCTTACATCACTGCTGTCAGCACCATACATAAACCCAAAACCATATTATCACAAAATTCTATTAGGTTCATATAACACACACAGTGCTAAATACCAGGAGCTTGGTTTATAAAGGGGGATCCTGACGCCTATCTAACCCGTCCTAACCCCCCCGCACGCTTACCATCCGCTACTCACCGGCTAACTAGCGTCCACCAACCATAATGCCAACCATGGTGTGGCGCAGCAATGGCGCGTCATCTCATCGGGGTTATCAAGTGGGCACCCTCTTTCGTCGGCGTTTCGTCGAATTATGCCCACGACACCTCCAGAAGGCTCAACCGCAGCTCAGGCGTCCCGGAGCTGCTCCCCTCCATTATAATTACTAATAAAAGAGAATACTGTAAAAACACCAATATGATAAATTTACCTACCCTGTATATAAATCCCCCTTGTCTCCTTGTGTTTGTCTGTGTGTATCTGTGTGTTGTTGCTCTGCTGTATAAATCTGTTAATAATTGATATACTCAGGCTTTCAGCATTTGTCGGCGATTGTTTTATTCATTAGAGCATTATATTTACTGAAGGCTGCATTTGTGATTCCATAAAGTTTCTTTTGAGCATTCTGGTGATGCTGAAAAGGAAAAATTAAAAATAACAGTGTACCATGAAAGTACAATACTAAAGGGTATATTATTATTATTGCATATATTGGTATTACTTTAGGATGTTTCATATATGAAATTAGTGAAAAAATGTAACAAAGCCCTGTTATACAACATAGCATGCATGCATAGAATCTTATACAAAGGCATCAACTGAATAAAGAATAGTATGCAACAAATTTGCATTATTACAAGTAGATTTAACCTCACAAAATATTTACCACTCTGAAACAAGTACATTATGGGACTGGATTGCTTGTAAAAATGCATGAAAGTAAGTTGTAACCCTAAAAATGTTAGTTTTTGTGAACAGCAGCAGCAGGACAGGCCCAGTGAAGATACAGTGTTGTCATCTTGATTCTAATTTCAGCCTTTTTTAATTTTCCAAGGACTTGTCTGCTTCAGACATAGGGAGGAAAACAAGGGAGAATTAAATTTAGCATTCCACAGTAGTGAAAGTTACCAGTATCATAATGAGAACATGAATGACTTTGGCTATTTTTGCCCATGCCTGCATTGGTTATGGTCCCACACTGCAGGCAACCTGGACTGGAAAAACAACATCCCACCAACTCCTTTTAGGAGTTGCTTAGTTTTGGTGTCTGTTGGGGTTTGTGGGTTATTTGTTTTTAGGCATTCTGTTTAATGGTGTGTTTTGTCCAGCAGACTTGCTATAACCACAAGGCCTTCTGCACCTACGCTCAGGGTTCCCACATCACACAAATTTAAGCACTGTGGAGCAGACCCCATTTATCCCTCAATAGAGGCAGCATAGAACAGTCTGTGGCCTTCAACTGTTATGGCAGTATTTTTCCTTGAAATAATCAGTTAGTTAGTACGAGGGGCTATGTTGCCAGGGAGGTGTCAGCTTAATCAGCAGCTCCCACTTGTTACTCCTCAACTCTGTTAGACATTGTGTCTCCACATACATACATAAAATTCACCTTCAGCGTATATAGTCTTACCCTGTTATCTAGCCAACACCCTACCCTGTAACCCTTTTCCCTGTGTTCTGTCTTATTGACAGTGAATGACACTGCAGGGGTAACTTTCATGGTGCTTTCTGTCTCACCAGTGTGAAAACAGTGAATGTTTTGAAGTTAAAACTGGTTGAATTTTTTTTAGGTTAGATACCATTTACTGAAACATACACATTTTTTAAATGTTTTTCTGGTTCTGTTTTTGTTATCCATAGTGTGGCATATTTTGGAAAATACAGCACAAGTTTATAATTTTCCAGTGAAAGTTTTCTTATTTCAGTATTGTGCAGTTTAACATCTGGAACTTGTTTTGTTTATTTAGCTATTAAAAAATCTTTTGACCTTTTAAAAGATATAATAAAATACAAGGTAAAAACAACTGGATCTGTGTTTTTCTTGAAATTATGTAACTAATTAGGATGGTGAACTCTCCTGTGACTGCTGGTACACTGTTGTGTAATAAAGCAGCTTTTATTCCCCCAGTCTCATGCACTGGTTGATTGTCAAACCTGTATCTCTTACAAAACTGACTGCAAATTGTTTGAATAAATACTGTAAACTGATAAAAGGAAGACAAACAGCCACAGCATATGGGTGAATTGAGCTTAATTTAAACACCAGCATACTGTTAGAAATGCTGAAGTTACAAATTTTTAAAAATACAAACATTTGACAGTTTACTTATTTTTTATTGCTTTTCTTTCATAATATCAGTCCAGTCTATGTGGAATTTGCATGTTATTCCTGTGTCTGTGGATTTTCTTTGTATGCTCTGGTTTCCTCCCACTGTCCAAAGTCATGTGATAAAGATTAATTGACCACTGTAAAGTTGCCCATAGTGTGTGACTCTCCTCAAAATAAGCAGTTATAGAAAATGGATAGATGGATGTGCTGTGACATTTCTATTTAAAAAATGTCAAATATTTGAGCTCATTATGTAATTAAGGGAAATGGCATATATATGTATACAAATACATATGTGTTTTTCTCAGGTTGAATCATGAGAATGTGGTGGCTGGCAGGGATGTACCTGAGGAACTGAAGAACCAGAGTTCTAATGACTTACCTCTGCTTGCCATGGAGTATTGCCAGGGTGGGGACCTGCGCAAGGTGAGGGAGTATACACCATTGCACCACCACAGTATATCCCAGTACACAGTATATTTACAGTATACTAGTACATTTCTACAAATCACTGTGCATTTTTTGAAATCTAATGTAGGATTAACTTCATGGAAGATACCTTGAGAAAAGATTCACCCTCCCCTTATACCCCTGTCCTGCCAAGAACTATGTCTTTATTGTAAAATCTGGTTTCATAGAAGTGTTTCAACCATTTGATATATAACTCTGATCTACTGTATTTAATATTTTTTTCTGCAATTACCATATGGTTAAATGCATTTCAACTTACATTGTCTTCCAGAATTGTCAGTGTTTTCTGGGGTTAGCACTGCTGTTTTGATCTCAGAGGTTACAAGATTGAATTCAGCCTCCTGCCATAGTGTCAATGATCAAAGTTCTTATTGCTCCAGTAAAAATCCTCAGTTGTATAAATGAGTAAATCATCAACAAAATTGAAACATTTAGAATGTAGCTGTATTTCCTGTTCTTTTCACTGAGTCCATTTTTAATTAGCAAATGCTGTTGTAATTGCATATGCAAAAATAGTTTATGGCTCTTCTGGGATTACTTTAGCAGAAAACACAATAAAGTTTTCCATCTTGAACAACCTTTTACTCTTTTGCTGCAATTTGCAACCACTTATTTACAGTATGTGAGGTTAGTTTTTCTGTGATGATGAACAAAAAAATTAAAACATTGATGTTTAAAAATACTGGATGAAGAAATGCAAGTTTACTTGTCTCACAAGTAAAACTTACCAGTCACAAGTCACTGGCTAGAAGATTGTTTATTAAAAATTGATTTGTTTGAAAATGTCAAGATTGGGATGTACTATGAACACATTTTTCCCATTGACACAAATGAAATGTAGGGTTTTGTTACCCAAAAATTTGTTATCATACATGTTCTCAGGAAGGGATTACATTTGGAAAACAAGGGATATCTGTACAAAGTTGCTGTAAGTTGTTCACAGATAAAAATTAAATAATGTCCTATTCTTGGATGTATCCAATTTGTATTTAGAACATAGACCAATGACCTTTCAGTTGTGTATTCTGTATTGGTGAGTTCTGCTCTGCATCACTGCAGTACCTGAACATGCTGGAAAACTGCTGTGGAATGAGGGAGGGCTCCATTCTCATTCTCCTGCGTGATATATGTGAGTACATGTAATTCAGCTTTGTTACTGGAAGCTGAAATACTGTAAAAATATAAAAATTGCAGACTGTATATATTCATATAGTATGCACAGTCTATTTTTCAAGGTATTCATTTTTTGAAGGTATTCATCCATATTTAATGGCAATTGTGAGTATTCAGACAGTATTTTTCCCCTCTGTAACACACACATGCACACAAAATTCTTAAAGGCATATAAGAAATATCCAAGATTATTTTTGGACTGTTTGCTGGAAAAAAATACAATCCCTTACACCATACTTGGTTTCACATAAACTTGGTGTTAGATTGAGCCCTAACCCACTTGGGCAAATACTTGTAAATACTAAGTCCTAAAAAGAAGAGAGATGATTATGCATTATACACTGCCTGCCTAAAAAAAAAGTTACCACCTGGATATAACTTGTTATGATGTGGGGTTGCTTCAGTTGGTCTGGTCTAGGTTCAGCAATGTTATGTGCCCAAAAACTGAGGTGAGCTGACTACCTGAATATACTGAATGAGCAGGTTTTACCATCAATGGATTTTTTCTTCCAAGATGCCAATGCCAGGATTCATCGGGCTCAAATTGTGAAAGAGTGCTTCAGGGAGCATGAGACATCATTTTCACACATGGATTGGCCACCACAGAGTCCAGACCTGAACCCCATTGATAATCTTTGGGATGTGCTGGTCCGACTCTCCCATCATCTGTACAAGATCTTTAAATTAATGTGAAAAATTAATGCAACTCTGGACGGAAATAAATGTTGTGACATTGCATAAGCTTATCGAAACGATGACACAGCAAATGCGTGCCATAATCAAAGCTAAAGGTGGTGCAACAAAATATTAGATTGTGTGACTTCTTTTTGGCTGGGCAGTGTATATTTTTTTTTACAGCAAAATTCATAATAAACAAATGCATTATCTTCATACAAAATGCAGAACCTACAGTACAAACAGTATGAACATCAGAAAAAGAACAAAATCCCTTATACTTTAGTCCCAGCTTTACATCAGTTTCTGTGTCTAAATGAAAATACTTACAGAGTATACATAACAAAATCAAATTACTTTGTATCCTAAATAAAACAATAGACAGTGGTCCAGTACAGGGTCCTGCTACTCTAGAATCTATCCATTAAGCATAAGAATTGAGACAGGGTTCACCCTGGGTGGAGACATTATGAAAATTTGTGTCACAGATATTTATGAAGCTCTGTATAGTATTTCTACTAAATGGGTGACACAAGATGATCTTCATTTAGTATTAAGATTGTCTTTAAAATAATGTAAGGATATTAATGTTGTTAAAGCTGTCTGTATGATTTAAATAATTTAGACAATAATTGCACATTTATTTTTAAAAGTTAGCATTTAGGTGCAGAGGATGTGATTCTTGTTCCCACTGTAATATCTTTTGCCATCCAATGATACAAACAATACAGGTAAACCCCAATTACCTTTTACATTTGATTTCATTTCATTAGTTCCATAATGCATACAGAAATTGCATATACTAGGATGCTATTTCACATTATTTTAAACAGGGCAAATAATGTGTAACCTCATACACTCCCTTATTTTCACTAACTGCTTCTCCTGAACTGTTTGGCTTTAGTGCACTGAGGTTATAATATATTACGTCTTGTTGGCGTAATATTCAATCATTTTGTGAAAACTTGTGAAACAGCTTCAAATTTGGTTTCCAGAAAGTTTCAGTGCATTGTACTGAATCATTTGGCATCCTTCCCTGGCCTTTTCAGTGGCCTCCATAGTTACTACATCACTGACAGACTTTGCAGCCTGAAAGACCTTGTCATTGTGGTGAATTCCAGCCCTGTGGACTTAATAGCACTTACATCCAGGAAGGTGGATGATGAGCTGGCCTAAGTCAGTCTGATTTACTGTGTGCTCATTGACCCTGAAGTTTATTTTCTTGTTTGACTTTAGTCTGGAGTTTTGTTTTCCTCTGATCCATTGCTGGCTGAATAATCAAGAAAAGGACACGTCCTAGAAATTGGAGTGCTGACTGAAACAGAAAGAAACACCATTATAAGAAAAGATCTTTTTAGATGTGTGAAAATACAAATATAGCAGAACAACAATGAACTGTTTTTTAAAATATTCATATTATAATCGCATAGTTATTTATATTCATAACTGTATTGTTATTCTGAAGAATTCACAATCTTTCAAGCATCAGTTATGCATGAAAATACTATGTAGGAAGATACTTGTTTGTAGTCATATCCCTATAACATAACACATTCCTATTAAAGGTATTCCCTTTGAGGGTCAGTATGTATAACTGTTGGGTGTAGAAGGACGCAGCATGGATAACTGTTTTTGTATCCCTCCCCAAGCCTCAGCTCTTACTTACCTTCATAAGAACAGGATTATCCACAGGGACCTAAAGCCAGAGAACATTGTGCTGCAACAGGGGGAGAAAAGGGTAAGTTATTGGCTCATCATTAGTCATCTGGAATCTGCATTTATTTTAGAAATGTTACATAGATTAATATTTATGTCAGTAACATTTTTTGTAGCCCCGGATTACATTTCATGAGTATGGTTGTCTTGGTTTATTAGTTGGCCATGGGAAGTAGTCTAAGTTTGCACCATAATGTTTCTCTATGTTCTGCTAATAAATACAGTTCTTGGCTGGTGCTAGTTTAGAATCAGCAATAGCTAGTTCTTGGCATCACTGTTGCAGCAGTGGTGTCAAAAACTGGTACAGCTCTTTCAGGACCTGCAGTACAACCATGTTCTTCTTGCTGAATCATTTTTTTTGGTCTGTGCTGCAAAAACAAGATATTACAATGTTTTCAAGCTAATGTAGAAAGGGACTGGTTTCCTCTAGCACTAGGGTGTATACATAACTGTCCAACTTTCCCATGACCTTCACAGGCTTTCTCATCTCTTCTAAAGTAAATCTTGCACTATGTTTTCTTGTGGATTGTGTGTTATCAGGATAATGTGCTTTGTTTGGTTTATACCACACCTAGCACTTTCCATTGAGAGTGCCACATTTTCTAATCTATACAAAACTGCTCCAAGCTTGCAGTGTTTCTTTGTAAAAACATTTCCATATTTCAGCTAATTCTTCAAATCTTTCAAAGAATTCTTAGGTGTCACAGTGATCTCTACCAAGTTTGCTTATTACGCATTTCCCGAGGATGTGATTAAGACAATTTCTTGTTGGTTCCAACTATTTCCATTCAACAGTAATGTAATGCCTGCCCTGAGCCATATTTAAGGACACTCAGATTCTCTCACTTTCAGTAGCTTTATTGTGCAGTTTCTACTACTCAGATATTTTCACCTTTCCTTTAGATTCCCTTCATAGGAAGAACATTTTAACAGGATATCTATAATTTATGTTATGATGAGCTATTGTGATGACAAAGCTGGATCTGTTTAAGTTGTGGACCAGATTTAAGTTACCTTTTTATACTTGAGCTAATATTGGGTTTGTTTTGAAAAAGAGTGTTGAAACGTTCAGTGTTGTTCCTTAAAATTTTCAATAATTTTTGGAAGTGTGTCTAAATCTGTGGTATACACAAATAGTAGAATATGAAAAAAGACCATGAAGACTTCGAGAATGGATCCTGTATTTAGAAATATAGCTAATGTATACAGATCCTTTAATATTCTTTCAAAAAATGTTAATCACAGAACTTGAATTGTAGCATGCCCAAAATTAATTTGATCTGTAGAATGAAAATTATCAACCCTAGAACCCTGTAACTGAACATTACTTTTTTAGTTAAATCATTAGTATTGTACTACTTTTTTGTTTATTCAAGAATTTGGTGAAAGAAAGTTAACCATTTGTATTTCTTGATCTCCCCCATCTCCCTTTCTTAGCTAATCCATAAGATTATAGATCTGGGTTACGCAAAGGAACTTGACCAGAACAGCCTATGCACCTCTTTTGTGGGAACACTGCAGTACCTGGTGTGTTATCTACGTCTTTTCTCTTTTATATCTCCAACATACACTGGGCATATTGAAGTTTGTAACTCACATTACATCACTCATTATCATCATCCACTTCTCCCAAGTCCATGTTGCAGTGATAGGAACCCTATGCTGGAAGTACAGTAAAGTGCAGTACATTGCAGGGTAGCCAGTCATGTACCTGTTCACTCTCTTAATCACACACTAAGGGCAATTTGCTATCCACTGCAGCACTGTACTGGCCTATGAATCATGTTTTGTTGTTAATTTTATTCATCTCTCCTACTGTACCTTGCTGTTCTTATACAGTATTTTTCACTCAATGGTTTCTGGAAAAACTGATTTATTTACTTGCTTTCTTCCTTCTTTTCTGTTTTACAACTATGTCTGCTCTTCTTTCTCCTCTCCCTAGGCCCCAGAGTTGGTGGAGCAGCAGAAGTACACAGTAACAGTGGATTACTGGAGCTTTGGGACACTTATTTTTGAATGCATCACTGGATTCCGCCCTTTCCTGCCTACATGGCAGCCAGTGCCTTGGTATGTGTATGACTACAATGCATGGTTCCGTCTAACATTTACATTTTCACAAACAGTGGGATTTGTTATCCAGAATTCACACCCGGTTTAGTGATCATAGGAAAAATATCGAATAGCCCAATAAATTAATGTTTGCTTAGGTTTCATGTCAAAACTATCAGAGTAAAGTATTTAAAGGTTTAATACAAATGGAAAGTAAGAGGAAATTTTGTGTAATATAGTCCTCTCTTTTGAAAACTATACACATCAGTAATTTATACATTTTAACTATGTTTTGAATTATAAGTTTTGATTTTAACTGAGCCCTTCTGATGTTGATTAAAGGCTTTTGTCCTAAGTTTAACCTTAAGGGAAAGCTATGAATTATATTGTAACATTCCATCAAACTTCTGTGAGAAAAATAAATCCCTTTCAACGGTTATTCTTATGTGGCTGGATGTTTGCTATGATAGGATGAGTGCCAGGTCTCTTGACGGTCTTTCAGAATTTCTGGAAATTGTGTATTTCTTTTCTTTAGCTCTGCTTTGGTGTGTGGGCAAGCCAGGAGTACCAGCATGTCTTGTCCTTGCTTTCCTTCCTGTAACTGACAATCTGCGCAAATCCATATTTTATTTCTGATGCACAACTGTGATTAGACCATAGAATATCAAAGACCAAATGAGGAGTGTGACTCATTAATATTTTTTGGAATGTTCGTTGTAATAGTTCACCTCACATACCGTCATTGCCCGACCATCAGGGTTTAGGGACTGGAGCTCACTGGTGCACAGCCCCGCTTTGAGGTTGTATGGCTGGTAGAGTTTTAGTTAAATATCTAGGAAGTGGCAGTACATAGTTTATTTATGTATTTATTTATTTATTTATTAAACACAGTGCACATGTGTGAGCTCTGCCTGTGCACAGGCAAACGTTATTGATATGTTGCAGTTTTGAGGAATGACGTGAGTTTTATTGATAAACTACTTATGAGCACAGTCATTAAAGTGCACATTAGTAAACAAAGTCAAAAAATGGTATAAAAACTGCCCCTTCACTGCCCACATGTGACATTAAACAGGTAATGACAGTATAGACACTTAATGACACTGGAATGTTCTTCTTGAATTAATAATTTTAAACAGTGCTTGTTTAGGGCAAAAGGACAAAACATAATGGGCTTACTGAGGAAAACTTATTTTAGAAATCCTCATAAATTCACTGTATATAATCATATTAATAGTGGCCAGATTCGTGAAGGTTCTTGCCCATGTTGCCCATCACAGACTGTTTGTTTTTACAGCATATTTTAGTAGGCATCATACCATCTAGCACCAGGATTAAATTTTTGATGACTCAAAAAGTCATTATGTATGTTATCTTCCATAGACTGAAGCTTTTTAGTTTTTGTTTGTGAAATATGTGAAAAAACAAATCATAATGAAGACAAAGTGAAAATGGCCTGCTAGTCGCTAGTTTCTGCTTATGGGCTTCTTTGTTTACAGGTATCAGTGTTACTTCACACATTCTATTTAAATGAATGGATGTATATAGATTTTTCTGTGGCATAACTGACTGAATTGTTTTCTGCTCTCTTTGCAGTCCAAGGACAGAGTAATGTAGCAAATGTCGAAGCACCAAGTTCATATTTTCTGAAGATTTCCCCCCCTGTGTGTGTCTTTTTGTTAGGCATTCAAAGGTGAAGCTAAAGCACAATGATGATATTGTAGTTTATGAAGACCTTGCAAATTGCACAGAAGTGCACTATTCCAAACATCTGCCTCAACCCAACAACCTCAACAAGTAAGATACTGAGACACTCTTGCCTTCATTGCTTTTATGTTGAGTGTCATTGTGGCTTAGCTTATTGTGAGACTACCTTTTAAAGAATTTTTTTATATTGTTACTAACCATCATTGGTACCTGGTGTATCCCATCCCCCACACATAAGTATACTGAAGAGACTGTATTGCTTGAAAGTTATCATTATTTTGAGCACAAGCCCTATTTGTGTAACCTTTGGAAGGTGGCTACTTGCTTTGTCTCCAGGCTTCTGTCCGAGAAGCTAGAAAGGTGGCTACGCCTCATGTTGATGTGGTCCCCTCAGGAGAGAGGCAAAGACCCTGAGTATGGACCGCATGGGTGCTTTGCTGCCCTGGAACACATCTTAGACCTAAAGGTCGGAACCTTCTCATAAGTAATTCTATTGTTCAGCTCACATGTCTAATTACTGTATACACAGACAGACTCCCATTTTGTCACTGTTTTGAACCTGGAGGGACTGGAGCCTCTTAGCTTCTGGGCTGTGTATTAGGCCACAAGTTTGAATCTGGCTCCCTTTGTGTCATGTTTGCATGTTCTTCTCATATCTGGATGGATTTCCCTTAGGGTTCTCAGGTCTCCTCCCATATTCAAAAGACATATTTGACATTAAACTACTAAATGTAAATTATTTTCAGTGTGTGGATTACGCTAGTGTCTTCTGTGGATAGATCTATAGTCTTAAGAAGCATTGCATAATCTACTGCATATAGCATTATAATTTTTCTTGGACAATTGTATCAACTAAAAATTAGAAGTTGAATTTTTCACATTATTAATCTCAATTAATATTTTAATCTGTTAACCATAAATCATTACATTACTTATAGTCTTACACTGGCATCAACTTAAAAACTACGTAATTAAGTACATGGTTGAAGTCTGATTGTTTAAAGCCCTTGGTTATCACTAGTATATCATGATGCTCTGTGCTGTAGCATGCTTGTCACGTGGGACATAACATATCGCATTTGGTGGCAGTTTGTTACTACAGTGAATGAGACAGGATTTTTTACTTTTTTCTAAATTTTAGCTCTTTCAACAACATTAGATATTTGCAGCACTGATATTTGAAATAAGATAAATAAAAGTTTGTTGTGGTTATTTTGCTAAATGTTTTACAGAAGCCTCATCATACTTTGTATAAAAGACTAAGGCTACAAGTGGCTTCAGACCTGTTCCCTTACCTACTTTTCTCTGTGGCACATCTCTTATTGCAGCTGGTACATGTGTTGAACATGGTCTCTGCAAAGATCCTCACCTATGACGTACAGGAAGGTGAGACTGTGTCCATGCTGCAAGAAAGGATTGCCTGTGACACACACATCCCCTCGACCAATCAGGAGCTGCTGCTGGAGGCAGGCCTGGCTCTGGAGCCTCATAGGCAAGCAGTGGAGTGTGCAGTGGACAACAGTGTAAGTCAAAGCATTGCAGCACATAACACAAGTCCTTGTTTAATTACCTAAATATTCCACATAACGGTCATTTATTAAGCTATTATTTTAATTAAACTGCTGGGTGGAGCATCTTCCTGAAAAGTATTGTAGACGGATAAATTACATCTTGAACCTACAGCCAAAAGGCCATAAAAGGTTTAACTACTGCACTGTCAGGGTAAAAAGCATAGAAAAAGGCTGACTCCTATTTTTCTGTGTCAGTCTATAGATGGGCGACGGACAGACTTCCCCCTTGTCTTCCTGTTTGATCGTAGCTGCAGTAGCTATGAGCCCCAATTTACTGCCCGTGTTCTTCCCGAGAACATTCGGTTTGTGCGTAAGTTCAGCCCTTTTGTTGTTGTTGGCACCCAACATTGGCGCTTATTTAACTCTGTTTGTTTCACTTTTGTATCACTGCATGCTTTAGCTGCTTTTTTACAAGTTTTGCCTGTGTGTAACAATTTAATTTGCAGATGCCTTTTCATTTCTTCTCCTATGTACATATGTCTACTTGGCTGTATCACTTTTATACTTCGTTGTCTGTTGATTATTTTAGTATCTTTATGGTTTTTAACTGCTATTTTGTTATTTAACAACATAAAGCAACATAAAGCAAAAATCAGTTAGAAAAACATTGAAGCAGAATCAGTATTCTGAGAAAACACAAAAACATACATGTACAGGGGAATACACCATAAAGGTAAAAGGTTAAAATGTTCAGCAGAAGTGGTGATGTAATAATATCTGAAAAATTCCAAAAATTAGATCAAATCTTTCAAAATTTGACATTAGTTGCTGTGCTGGCTATATTTTGGACATATATGTAAGAATAATCCCAGTCTGAATCTTTATGAAAAACAAGAATTTAGATTTTTTTTAGCAATGGTAGAATAATTCAATAAATGCTCTTCTATTAACCTTGTATCTTACCACATTCCCAGAATAAATACTTTAAGCTGCTAGGCCAGGACCACCCTTACTGTTAAGAGTAACAGAAGGCCATAACGATATACTGGTTGAAATGGAGAAGCATCTCCTAATGTCTTTTTAGACTAGAAGAGTGTTGAATACAACAAAACTTTATAGAATTTCCAAATAAAAGGAAAAATGTTTGACTGCGATAAAAAAATAGTGATTGTAAACCAACCCAACATATGTGCAATATAACCTGTAACCAGCTGACCATGCACATTATTTCAGCAGTTGCATCTGGTATTGTTTAAAGAAGCCTCACCCATCTCATCTGTGCTTTTTTTTTTGTATGATCCTTGGATCAGCAATTTCCAGCATTAGTACAGTACTGCACCTGACCCTTTTTGGTAACCCTTCCTTTTATAGTCCACTAATTACTAAGTATTTACCCATTAAATATGTGGTAAATTATAACATATTATTGGGCAATTACTACAGGTAATAAGTAGGTAAATACCAAGAAACTACTGCTGGAATACTAAGAAAAATATGTGGTAAATATATGGTAAATTGTAGCATATTATTGGGTAATTACTACAGGTAATAAGTAGGTAAATACCAAGAAACTACTGCTGAAATATTAAGAAAAATTTTCACTATTACCCACTAACTGAACTAAGTACCATGTAGTTGTGACGATTTTAGGTTATCAGTAACTTAGATGTAATTGTGTACTTTCTAGGAAAGTAGGCAACAATTCTTAGAAGCACCTCCTCTATTACTCATCAATTCAAGTTACAATTGCACTTATTCAAGGTTTATGTAGGTAATAGCCCAAGTTTAATTGTGTACTCTCTAGAAAGGAAGGTAGTACTTTCCAATAAATTACTTTTTCTTACATAGTTATTGTTCACGGCTACACCCATTTATGAAGGGTTTATTAACTTTTACCTTATACTTACCTGGTAACAACCCCCACAGGACCAGTTTTACTCTAGTGTCATGGTGCACCTTAAATGCTGCTTACATTCTTGCAGATGTTTGTTTCCATGGTTTTACCAGGCTCTTACCACATTCTTCTTTTCCCATGCAATGAATAAGTACAAACTTGTTCCATGTACGTTCTGCAACGTTACCAAGTAAAACATGAGAATTTACTCAGTAAGTAAGCGGAAACTGTACTGTAAAAGGAAGCCATGTTTGTTTTCATGGTATTACCAGGCTCTTACCATATTCTCCTTTTCCCATGCAATGAATAAGTACAAACTTTTATGTTTTTATTTGAGAGAATCAAATGATAACTGCGGGTAACCAGCATAGTCCCGCACTGCACGCGTGAACTCGTGATCTGGGGCTTGGAAGTTGACTTAGCTATCAAAAAGGCCAAAGCCAATTATTACAGCTTAATTACCCAATAATATGCTATAATTAACCACATATTTACCGGGTAAATACTTAGTAATTACCGGACTGTAAAAGAAAGGGTTATCCAATTTTTGTAATTCATTTTAGTCGGTGCAATTCTGACATTTTGATTTATGATGAAATTTCTGAAGTGTATATTTTATGTTCACTTCAAACTGGTTGTTAAAGTGCATGTATGTAAATGACTGACAGTTTGTATGTTTTGTGTGAACATCTGTCTGACTGACAGTATGCTTGACACTTAGAGATGGATCCCATGCGCACTTTGCCATACAGTGCTCTAAGACGCACCTCAGGCCAGGCCTGGCACACCATCCGCTCACTCAAGGAAGACTGGCAGCGACTACAGCAGGGACAGAAAGCTGCCATGTGAGAACTGCATCCTTTTGTAAACTATGCCAAGTATGCACATGTGGTTTAATTATAAAATGTTGAAACTGAGAAAGATAGGGAGTTTATGCTAAAACTTTTTTGGTTTTTTTTTTTTTTTTTTACAGAATCTGAAGTAGAGTACAGGTGGTCATTTAGTTGTGGCATTTATGTTATACCTCAGTACATACTGCATTTTATAGAATGATTATGTTTTTAAGTGTTTAAGTCAGAGCTACATAAATTTTAATGATTATATATCTTTATATTAGCTAGATTTTAGAAGGATACCAAGAACAACAGAATTAAAAATCAGGATATTCTGCAGCAAAGTAACACAGAATCAATTTTGAACGGACTCTTATGGCAGCATGAGTCTACTGCGTCACAACAGCTCCCTGTCCAAGCAGAAGAATGAGATGATCTCCATGCACCAGCGTCTGCAGGCAAAGCTTGACTTCTTCATCACCAGCCTCCATATTGACATGGACAAATACCAGGAACAAAGAATTACAGGCATTGGTACTGTTAGATGCAACATTTATTTGTGTTTCGAACTGATGTTTACAAAATCCTCGTACTTGTGTTGTCTTCAATTAATATAGCACAAATAATGACTTGTGTAACTAACTTCAGTATTGTGAATGTGCAGCCTCTGAAAAAATGCTGAGTGTCTGGAGGGAGATGGAGGACACTGCAGGCAGCTGTGCACAAGTAAGTCTAAGGTAGCCTTGGACATGTACAACAGTATGTGGCTAAAACAATAACAGTGTGACCTGCTGAAATCTGCTGAAGGCAGTTTTTAATATTTGCATCTATCCATTTAGTCATCAAATTTCAACCTCAGGTTTTTTAATGCTATGCCACTACTTACCAATTCATCTGTATTGAAAGGAGCACTGTTATTGGCTCCAGGCTCCAGGTTCTCCCCCTGTCACGGAGAACGAGCCCAATGACCTTGTGCAGAAACCTCAATTTTAGCTTTCATCTAGAATCTCGTTATTGGTTACTCTCCTTAGCTCCTGGTCATAGGAAAAGATGAAGGCATGGATTGAACAACAAACAGAGAACTTTGTTTGAAGACTTAGCTCCTGTTTCATCACCACAGATCAATATAGAGCTTGCATAGCCAGCATTTCACCAGTCCTCCCATTATTTCCTCACTTCACCTGAAAAGAACAATCCTTTGTTTTCTGAGCAAGGACCATGGCCTTGGACTTGGGGTTGCAGATTTTTATTCCAGCTGCTTCACACCTGCCAACAAATTACTTGAGTGCACACTGAAGCTAATAAACAATGAGGATAAAAGGACAGCATAATCTGAAAACTGTTTAAAGGTTCTTGAGTCTCAAAGTTGACACCCATTTTGTGGCTCAAAATGGCCTGTAGTGTGTGAAATTGTATGTTTTGCATTGCTCTGCTTTGTAGCCGGTTGCTTGATTGTAGGTAGTCTAGCGTGATATCTAACACTCTTACATCACCTTGGATAAAGGTGTGAGCTAAATACTATATGTCATGGCATTTTGGTTTGGAGAAAAGTTAAATGCACAAAAGAAAATGTCTCATTGCTTAGCAGTATGGATGATTGGGAAAGTCATTTGTAATAGGAGTATTAAATGAAACTTCTCTTAAGGTCAAATTTTTGTAACTCAAATAGGTATATCTTGAGTTATGAGTATGTTTATAACAGGTATTTCTCTAGCTCCCACACCAGCTCAGGCTCCTTCAGAAAGGGCACATTCCACATTTTTTCAGCCAGTTGCCATTGCTAAAGTCCAGTCTAAGTCAATGCCATGCATAACTGCTACTTCGCTGGCATTGCAGCTAACCCCTGCCCTTCCCCTTGCAGGTTGTAAATCCAGAAAATGGTAGTTTAGTCATGCTCTTGGCATAATGTATAAGATCACTTGTTACATAGGTTTTTGATAATAGATTTAATTATTTGTCTATTATTTTGAAAAACAGATTAAATCAGTAAAGGTAAACTGTTACAGCATTTGCCCTGTATGTGTTTCAGACAGAAGAGGTGAACAGCTTAGATGAAGAGATGATGGCACTGCAGACAAACATTGTGGACCTCCAGAGGCAGCCATGGAGATCAGGGGAAGCCTTGGACACACTGTAAGATGGTGGGAAAATACACAGTGGGTCAGGATGTGCAATCTAATAGAAATGCTTCATTTAAACCTTGTGTTACATGTAAAGTTTGACTGAAAATTGAATATAGTAGCCCCTCAAGTAACAGCATATTAAGGTCCAGAAGACTAGTGTATTTTGTTTATAACTCCAAAGTTATTTTCCCCTAAATAAAAAAAATTAAACACTTATAATGCAAACATTTCTGAATTTAATCTGAGTTTTGCCAAATATCTTGTATATAATTACAAGTAATACATTCTTTGTAAGATTTTATTGTTTTTATTAATTTTCAGCTACATTAAAATTAAAACTAAGTAGTTTTGGACACTTAATTATTCAAGTATTATATAAGCATATGGGAATGCGTTTTGTTCAGCCATGCTAAGGAGCTTTGACAAAAAAGTTTGATTGCCCCCCCCATTTTGAACCACCCCTCTAATTCTTTTTTGATGAAGTTGTGTAATATAGGATGGATTATTACTTAATTACTTATTTTAGTTTTATTTTAATTACTTATTACTTCATTATTTTAATGCAAATGCCCTCTGTAAATATGTAAATGATCAGTTCATTTTCTTCCTCTTTAAAAATTACATTGCCCCTGTATAATAATCAAGGAGATTCTAGTGTCAGGGTTCGTACGGGAACGAAATAAGGGACCCAAGTGCGGAAACAACAGGAGGGGCTGAGGTTGAACAAGGGTAACCAGGTTTATTAAAGCACACAAGGAATTGCAGGGATCACACACAGTCGCAACAGGGAGCTTCCATTAAGATCCCATGGCGGTGCTGTTCAATCCTGCGTCTTTTATCTCCGGGTTAATGAGCTGATTTGGCACACCTGTGACGGGTAGGCGGGCTCCACACAGCCGGTTCCTGACATCTTGAGTATCTGTGCACACTTTTGGAGCTAAATTAGATTCTGATCAATACTGTAAAATATTGCAACTTTGACCTTCTGCCCGTTTTATGTATTTGGATATATTTACAATTTCCAGTGTATGATGTTTGTAGGTGTGTTGCTCTACATACAACTAAAAAAGATCAAGCTAATTTAAAATGACTGAAAATAACAGTACTTTGTCTCCATTGCAGCCTAATTCATTCCATAAAGATGTGGAACATTTATCATCTTACCTTGCTTGACTTTATTATTCTCACTTTGTTTCTCAGAGTAACAGTACTCTTTTTACTGGCATTAAAAAAATCACCAGCACATGAACTTAAAGTGAGTCGATCTAATATGGTCCCACACTTCTGTTCTCATTTTGTTATGTTTAATGCCATCTATTGGTTTGAAATTTAAGCACAGCTTCCTTTCATTTCAGAAATAAATGCTTTTAAACCAATAAGTGAAGAAAAACATAGTATATAAGGATAAAGTACATCTTTGAAAATTTCTACACAATATGAGGTCTCAGCAATAGTTATCAAACAATCCTGTAATTGTACATGTATTGGAAAAAAGATGAGAACAGGAGAGGACATAGAAGGAAAGGTACTGTGCAGTGCAGCATGGCTTTTATTGAATGTAGGAAATCAGGTTCTTAACTCCAGAGAACAGATACATCAGCATCATGAAAATGGGCATTATGTTTTTGTTTGTTTTTCATTGCTTTATGAAATGTTCTTTAAAAAAGTTCATATTCACATTCTTTTCTTCAGTGAAGGGAAGGCAATGGAACTCTTCCGTAGGCTAAGAGAAAAACCCAGAGGTTTGTAAACTTGTTGTTAAGGTTCTCAATCTTGTCACTGAAATATGAACATCCCAGTGTCCAACTCTACCATCTGATGACAAGCCACTGAATATCTCTCTCCTCCTTTAGACCAGCGGAGTTCTGGGGACTGTCAGGATATTGTGCGACTGGTGGTACAGGCTGTGCAGTTTTATGAGAAGAAGCTGCGAGACTTCTATGCACACCTCGGGTCAGTAGCTTTCTACATAATTGGAGGTTGTTCCTTTGTACCTACATGAGGAAAAAAATAATTTCTAGACACATCTTACATCAGTAGTTTCAAAATTAAGGAGTCAGATTAATTCTAGTCACACCTGAAGTCAGTAGTCTTCAGTACTCTGTTGGGGTATAAAATTTCTGCATACAACTGAGATTAGAATTCCACACACCTGAGGTCACGGACATTTGCTCTTGTCTTTTCACCCCCTTTTCATACCATTTATTAAGGTCCTGACCAGATTTGTAATACAAAAGTTTACATGTTAAGCCATTTGAGTAACTGCAGTATGTATTCAGGGTGTAGGGCTGATAGGAGGTTCATAACATCCCTTTGAAAACCTTGGTAGTTAGCTGCAGCTAATATACTTAGCACAGTTAGCACTTTGTGTTTGTTATGAATCAAATGTCTTAAAGCTGACACTTGATATCCAGTGACTACATGTTGAGTCTCACATGTGGGATGAACATGGTCGCTTCAACCATCATCCAAACCTTTCACTGTCTGCTCCCCCACTGTTAGTTTTGTGCAAGATTTGAGTTTGTCAGTACTATTGTTTAATGGGTATCTGTCTCTTTCTCCATCTCATTCCTCGGCTGCTATCCTTCATATTAAAAAGACACTTGGTGACCACTGATTTGATATGAATGTGGCTTTTTACACATGCGTGTTTATTTTCAAATTTTTGTGAAGTTAATGGAATTAATCTTTCCGTTCTTAACCATAATAATGTAAATAACTATAATAATATACAGTATATTATATGTAATATGTTTGACTCTCAGTAAGACACTGGTGCAGAGCTGGTGTGTGTCTGTGTGTGGTCCTCAGCAGGAAACTGATGTGTGTCTGCTTGCTCATCAGTCCAGTGCTGGTGCATGATTAAATTTGTCCCTTTATAATATTCCAGTATGTCTGTGCTTCTTTCAGTAAGACGATGGTATGCCGCCAGCAGGTGATGGACTTATTGCCCCGGGTTGAGGGACTGGTGAACAGGATGGCTGAGCGGGAGCAGGCGCTCATGAGTCTACAGGAAAAGAGACAACGCGAGCTGTGGAACCTACTGAAAGTGGCCTGTGTGAGTCTTGTGTAGTTGGACACAAATAGCACTGGTGCACACTTTGCAGTTATAAACAATGGCGTGTGTGAATGAGCTTTAGGTATGGGGCCAGAAAATCATCATCATCAGTGCTGTAGTATTAATATGAAATAGCTTAAATAAGCATTTTGATCACTTTGTGACTCATGTGTAGCATACTAGGGCTTGCAAGGTCAAAGAGGTGACCAGATGGAAGCTGACCTTGGGAGGATTTGGGATGCTTTTTATTTCAGTTTCCCATAATTGAAACAGTAAATTAGAGTGAAACTGCAACAAAGGAGAACCAGACACACAAGGACTCATCTGAAAGAATCATTTACCTGAAATGCTAATTTAAAGTAATGAGTCTTCAACCTGGTTTTATAAGACTGATTGGGCATGTTTCACATCTTTGCTACACAGCTTAAGGGTAACTAGTGAAGAGACTTTATAACAGGATTAATGTCAGTACTGATATGTAACACAATACCATGTTAAATGTGTGGTCCACATTATTGACTGGGAAATGGATTGAAATGAAAACCATTTGTTACACAGGTCACAATGATTTTAACTTGATGCTTGTTTTAACATCCTATTCAGTGGGTTCTAAATTTGTTGAGTGTGAATTGTTTTCATTGATGCACAGAGCAAGGTGCGCAGTCCTGTGAGTGGCAGCCCTGAAGTGGGTCGCCCACCTTCTTCTGTGCAGTCTCTGCTAGGCTCCCAGCCCTCAAATTCCTCCAGCCTGGACCAAAGCCAGGAACAGTGAGTTCACCTGTATATGAACACACTATGTATTTCCATGTACAAACACACGTTTGTACCAGCTTTTCTGCACTAAATCACACCTGTATGAGTGTTTCCTATGCTTGACAGATATCTGACAATTTTGCTTAGTGATGTGATGTTTCAAATAGTGATGTGAAAAAAATTCCTTCTTAAAAATAATAATTTTGATTAATTTCAACAAGTAGGTGTCTGATTTTAAATGCTGTTAGTGCATCTGTGACACTGGGAGTTTATTTTTAAATATTCATTTAACAAAAATCAGTACAAATGTGATTTCCTGGGGTGGGGAGGGTGAGTATACCTGTAACTTGTTAACTAATTATAATGTAACCCCCACATAAACTGGTTGGGTAACTATGGTGTATTCTACTTTCTTTACCCCATTTCTATAGAATTTTGCATTTCTGTAGAATTTTGTTTTGCTAAAAATTGTTAAATGAAACTAAATGAGGTAGCTTAAACCCATTGATAGATTTTAAATCAGACCAGATCACATCCATGTCTTAACATATTTAACAAGACAAATTTTTAAATGGGCTTAACTTACTTTTTCACATCAGTGTAATGCATTTTCCTAAGACCTTGTGGGTGTGTCCTCCCCTAGAGACGAGTCCCTGCAGGTGATTGAAGAAAGTAAGGCATTTGAGAGTCGCCTGCAGACTCTGGTGCAGGACACCATCCACGAGACTGAAAGTGACATGCAGGTATGCAGTTGCATTTGTTAGGTGACATACAAGACCTGTTGTGATTTGCAATCTCCTGAGAAACAAATTGTGGAATGGTAGTAAACATTTGGTCCTAAGGTACATGTGGCTGAGGGTAAAAAGTCTTTAGGGAAAAAGGAGCATTGAAGTTCTGCCACTGTCATCCCTTCTAGACTTCTCTGTCTCTCATTTGAACTCCATTGATTTGATTAATTCGCATGACATTTCAGTGATGTTATTGAAGGATGCAGGAAGTAGTGAATGTTTTGGTAGTTTCCAATAATTACAAATGAAAACAAAGCGGTAGTGATTGAAGCGAACATACAACTCTTAAAAGTGTTACAATGATAGCAATAATAACACAGTTGGCTAAACTCTTTGCTTTTCTCCATTTAATTGGGTTATTCTGCCTTTGTTGGCTATTGGTTGAAAATTGAACTGCCATGACTTTATTGGGCTTGGCAAAATTAATTTTCTGTACTGCTGTGATACAAAAAAAAAAAAAAAAAAAAAACTTTCTATAATATTGGTTGTTGACCTGACTGTCAGGAGGAGCTCTATTAACTATTTCATTTTTCTGTGCTTACCTCTTTGTATTGCAGGCCTTTGCAATGGCTTTTTTTTTTTTCATTTTTAAAATATTTTGATATAAAACCTGTGTTGATTATTAAAAATTAATTTGGAATATTATTTCTAATTAAAACATTAAATTAACAAAATGTTAAAGTAACAGAATAAAAGATGTTACGGTTTGCATTGGGTGTGATGAGGATGGACAGGATTAGAAATGAGTATATTAGAGGGTCAGCACAGGTTGGACGGTTTGGAGACAAAGTCAGAGAGGTGAGATTGCGTTGGTTTGGACATGTGCAGAGGAGAGATCCTGGATATATCGGGAGAAGGATGCTAGGGATGGAGCTGCCAGGCAAGAGGAAGAGAGGAAGGCCTAAGAGGAGATTTATGGATGTAGTGAAGGAGGACATGCAAGTGGTGGGGGTGACGGAGAAAGATGCAGGGGACAGGAAGAAGTGGAAACAATTGATCCGCTGTGGCGACCCCTAACGGGAGCGGCCGAAAGAAGAAGTTAAAAGTAACAGGATAACAGCTCCAAACCTTTAACTATATCTCCTGCCCCACCGTTGGGCTTTAATTTGTCAGTATTATTGCTTAATGGGTATCTGTCTTTCTCCATCTGTTTTCTCAGGTGCTAATGGACTGGCACTGGCTTGACCAAGCACAGGATCTCTCGTGATATTTGAATGATCACCAGGAGTGAGAAGCATCCTCTACATTATCAAACCACAAAATATTTCATTCCAGCCTCTGCTGTTAGCTGTCAGAACCTTTCACCACTGTATGTAAAAAATAAATGGACTATGTATCTTTATATTACTGCACAACAGTGCAATGGCTTTTATTTGATGTATAGAGATTTTATTCATTTTAAACATTTTCTAGTTAGCTACGTGCTACCGATTCCTTGGAGGAAAAAAGGCTGTGTTTTCCACTTATTGCTACGGCAAGGAGTGGGGATCAGTGCTGTTCTCTGTAACAATTTGTGCAGTACATGCTAGAAAATCTCCAGTCCTCCAAAGTCACCCAGATCCTTAAGTGTCACTCTAGCAACCCTTATTTGCAGCATAGTACTGATGAAAACCAAAAAAAGTCCTAAAAGCACTCATAATTTCCTATCAGTTCAGTATAATTTTAGCATAGTCTGCAAATGTAATCTCTCACACACCATTGTTAACTTGCCTTGGGGAGGGTTGCAGTGGTTGAAGGCCTGTCCTGGAAGAACAGGGTATACCTGGCTAGGCCACCAGTTCATCATTGATCGCCACATACACAAACTAGGGGCCATTTCGGGTCACAGATCCGCTTGAAGAGGACATCTTTGTATTGTGCAGCAGCCAGAGGAAATGCACACAAACACCGTTGAATCTGCATCTGGTTGCACCTCAGGTACGCTACCCACGAACACGTCTAAATTATTCTTATATTGCCCCTGATGAACAACCGAACTTTTTGTGGATTATACAATGACTTATTTTGTGGGATTAAATAAACTACTTGAGAACAGCAACAGTAGTTTGTAAAAATTGTAACATGGTATAATGTCAGAAAAGGCACAAAATTCAAAATGGCAAATAAAGCATAAGTGAAAAGATAGCAAACTTGTGCAATGTAGCTTTGTAAACCACAGTAACCAAAATAACTATAAGTGGCTTCTGACAGATTGCTTATGTGAATTCAAAAATAGAATCATTTACAATTCAGGTTCAATTTTATTTTGTCATCAGCGTTGGTTAAGGGATTCCTTCATTTAACCTTTGTCCAACAAGTGGCGAGGTGACAGGTGTAAACCAGCAACATAAAAGGTCAGTTTAAAAAAAAAAAACAGAAAACAAAAAGTCCAACCTGCAAACTGAACCTTCTCACAACATAATAACAATACCAGATGTATGATTAGTAATACTTCTACAAAAGTGACATGTATAGTATTTGGTGATGTGGGCACAACGCTACCCTTGGAAGGCTGTGGTACCTCTATAGTTTAGTTACGTCACAGCTGTCTTATTTTAATGCCAAACTGCTTTTATTCCCCAAGTTGGAACACATTCAGCAATATACAGGCAGCCAGGAAATTGCAGTCGCCCATGGGCACATGGCTGGACATTAAGAGAAAACACCATGGCACTCAACATATAGCAGATGTTCGTATGCAGGAGCTTAACTCCATAAAAAGAAGAATACAATAGGTCAAATTAAAGGTACGTATATATTTACTAAAAACCGAGACCTGATGCCAGCTTGCACGTATTCCTACTGGTCAGCCAGAAGGAAGGGATTAGTGAAAAGAATACATAAATGCACATTTGAGTGTATGGTGATTTCACAACTTACCTTTAACTTACCTTTCAGTCTAGTGTAACTATCCATTAAAAACAGCTTTACCTTAATCTTGCTGGCAGTTATTAGAAGATGGCTTTTTGTGCATGAATCACACATTTGAAGCTTTGAATTAATGTCATTATAATCATATATAAAAAGTGAAATGAAATTAAATTAAAGAATTAAGTCCCTCCATAGTTAACATGCAACTTGTTTCAGTGATAGAGAAAATGAATTATGAAGAAAAAAAAATTACATTCAAGGATGGGACATAGGATATGCCAAATGCTAGTATGCAGATCACCTGACTGCAGGTAAAAGGAAGTGTTCCCATGCAAACACTAAGGTATCCCAAGCCATCTTTTCATGGAAAGGGTATAAACAAACACCACTCAATTTTTATGGCCATGTCAATATTCCATCCTCCACGTCAACAGTGAGACTAATCACGTACACAGAACTACATCTTATTTTGACTGTAATGAACAGTAAATTAAATGTAAATTTATATTGATTTTTTAAGGGTAGGAGTGGTCAAGGAAGTACTGAGTAAAAGGGTTGGGTTAAGGCCAAAAGTGTGTATGACAGTGTGCACACGCATGTAATTTAAGGGGAGTCCTGAGGATGGAAGTACATTTACTGGTGGTCTGAGGGAGGGAGTCATTTCCCAGCTCTTCCTTATCAATGACCATCTTCCATTCTATGCTTCCAGCTCAAAGCCCATTCCAACTTTGTGTCCGCCAGCATTGAAATTCTTGGCATCAACGAGAGCGGAGAGTGTAAGCTTCACTCCTAAGACATTAAATCCACATTAGGGCCACCTTCACTATTAACAGGCAGAAATTTCATTAATAAATGCTTAAACGTGAGTCCGCTTACCTGGCCGCAAGCTTTGCGTGTAGCCGACTCCAATCAGACTGGCATTGTTCACTTTGGCCTGAAAGGGACAAAAGTTAATGTTTCTTACAAAAATGAGAAATGACTAAGAAATTTGGAGCAAATCCCTTGCAGTGTTAGGAGAGCAGCCACTCACAGAAATAGAGGAGTCTTTGTCGAGCTGGTATTTGGCAGCGATTCCAAAACGGGTGTTGTTGCTCCCAGCTGTCCAGGCCAGGTTGACAGCAGTCTCCAGTTTATTGTTCACCTTCTGGTAGATTGAGCCACCAAACTCAGTGCCGTCGTTCCTGCACAAGAAAGACACCGAAAATTAATTGGGAAGTAAAAGTCTCACTAAACATATTTCTGCAAAAATACAGTAGTTACACAATACACGGAAACTAAAATTGTGTCCTGCGCTGTGACCCACAGGTCCTACTATAATGGCACAAGTGGCTTGAAAATGCATAACACATTAATATAAGGCAAAAATCTTTAATTTCTGAAGAGATGATGCAGGCCTGTTTAAGATTGTCATTTTAGAAACATGTTTCTGTATATTGATTTGTAACATGTTACATAACAGCAGCAGTTATGCTTTGCATAGTAACAATTTGTTAAAAACATTTAACAAAAAGTTGGTCAAAGTGAAATTCTGTAGATTGTTGTGTATATAGCAAAACATACAACAAACAATTAAAAAAAATTTCATGAAATAAAATCCAGGCTCAGAAGCTGAAGTTGTACCCATGCTGGTCAAACTGATTTGTTGGTAGACAGGGCCCAACAATCGTGCGCACCCCTTAAGGAAGCACTCACACGTTAGTGTGCAGCTGGAAGTCTCCGGCCTTATAGCCCAGCGCAAAGTTGTTCTGGGCCAGCTTGGACTTGGCTGTGTCAAAGGCCATCTGGTAGCCGGCCAGCCAGCCCTCGTATCCCAGCACTGCGGCTGCGTGCACGGTGGGCCCAGCAAAGTCAAAGTCGATGTCACAGCCCAAGTTGATGTATTCTCGCTTGTATCCTGTCTTAAGCTTCCCGCTCTTCTTGCTAAGGAAGGCAAATTGCAGAGTATCAACACTCGGTTGGAATGGCATGCTTTTGCAAAGTTATTAAAATTGCTTCACACTTCATATATACAAAACTTTCATGTATTCTTTCACAGCTTCGGCTGTTTAAGGCCACTGCAACGTCAGTGGGTGACAGACAAGGATTCACAAGGTCCATAGATCTGATATTCCAAGAAGAAATCCCATACATACCCAGAGAAATAACAAGATCTAGCATACAGTTACAACAGCAGACTAGATCAGGAAAGGTAAGATTTTACCAAAAGTGTCTATGGGAGTGCTGAATTCACGCAGTAACTAAATTTATCATGGTTTGTCACCATACAAAATTATCAAAAATAAGTAGGCATTGGAGCTGGAATCACTCAAGAATGTTGGGAAAGACTAAACGTGTCTGCACACAATAAAAATTAACACACACTTTCTGTTTTAACCCCGAGTGTGTTCCCCCATCTCCTTGTCACTAAATGAGAAAAGAAAGCTGCTGAGCTCTTGCATACATGCAGAATACTGTTCTGGAGATCTTTAAATACGCACAACAATAACTCCGGTGTAGGACTTGCGATAAAGCCAAAGTAATATGACAGACCTAAAACGATGACCTTTTTACTCAGCAATACCCATGTCATCATTAAAGAGTGGCAAACACCATGCAGGAGTTTGCGAAATGCAATATCCATCAAAGCTCGCCTCAGGGTACAGTGCTGTCAGGTTTAAGCTAAGTTTATATCAAAGTGAAACCACTGGTTTTACCACTGACTAGAACAGTACCCCCCCCCCCCCCCACTACAAAGCAGACACTGACATCCATATTTGTTGACAGTCTCAGCCTGAAGGTCTGTTGTTTTAACAGTAGCTAAACTAAACACTGACATGAAGATCTTTAATGCCTTATACTGTTATGTTTCAACAGCATACAAAAAATAAAGTACTTACCCCGTGTTTGGTACAAATGAGGTATCGAAAGTCAGCTTCAATCCTTTAGCAAGCTGTGTCAGGAATATGATGGAAACATTTAGTTCTTCAGTTCTGGCTTAGGAGCACTTCATACAGAGGTGGCCTTAAAGTATCATTTAACATCTACAATTAAATACTGAACACTTTCTGGAAACTAATCTCTCGTGAGGCATTTGGTTAACAATTTTCAGCAAGAAATCACCCAAAATACTACCAACTCTTCTGCAGCTGCATTATCACACTTGTGGGTTTTTGTTTTGACTAACGCCAAATATGACTCATGAAAGTATTGTGTACTCAAACTTTTATCACTGATATTGTACATGCCTATAATTCATTGAAACAAAAATCTGAAACCAATTTTTATTGCATTTATTCAAATGATGAATGAGGATCATTTTAATAACATAACTAGCATAATTATACTGAGTGATTCAAAAAGATTTGAACACATTCATAAACGTATTATTCAGTAACAAAGTATTCTATGAACATGTAGTGTCAACCAAACTGTAGTTGCCCTTTGTTTTCTTCCAGATTTTGGCACTTGAAAGTACAGACTACCTGTGAGTATTAGATGATATTTTGTTAACTTTCTTACTGTATTACTTTCTGTAGCACCTGAAAGATTTTAAAGTTCTTTATAAAGTGAACAGAAGTTCTGGTGTGAGATGTTGGGTTTTCACTTAGCAACTAGCAGTAAGTCTCCAGCAACTCATCTCCACCAACTCATGCTGACTGTCTACCACCACATTTCTAACCGTTAGCCCTGCCTGCTTCTTGAATAAGAACCCATAAGGGAGGTCTTTCTTCCAGCATGTCTCACAAACCTGGTCTTCCAGGGTGATCTCAGTGGACAGGGTGTTGTCGGTGTTCCACTTTTGGCTGAAACTCAGGCCCAAGTCCTGCAGCTTATACTTGGTCTCTAGGTTCCCACTGGCCTTGCCTGTGTCTGTGTTACTAGACCCAGAGGTGGTGAACTCCTGAGGAAGTGAGGGAGGGAAGAGGACACAATAAGGACCGATGAGAGAACAGTATGGAGTTAGATGAAAGGATAAAACAGAGGAGCACATAGTGAAAGATGAGAGGAAGAAAGGTGTTAACAAGATGGAAGATGTGATTAATACGGCTGCTGAAAAAAGCATTTCGCATGAGGTAAGCAGAGCCGTGGCAGCTCCCAAAAAGTTCACACCACCATAAATGGGGCATTGCTACAACACCAGTAACATTTGCTTGAGCATGATAGATACTGTTGAAGCGGCAAGGAATAGCGCCTATCGAGATCAAAGCTCCCACACCCTTACCATCTGACAGACATCCACATAGGCAGCAGAAAGAGAAAGAATGACAAATTAGCAAAAATTAACTTTTCAGGTTAAGTACAAGGAAGATCTGTTTAAAAAATCAAAATGGCATGAAATTTATTCAACCTCTATTCCAAGGAAAATGGGACTTTTTGTCTAAATATTTTAAACATTTAAAAGACTAGGCTAAAAACATGCTTAAACAATTTTTGTCGAATGAAATTTAGGTAAAATTAAGATATATTCTACTGTGAAATGTCCAAACTTAAAACTATATATATGCAATTATTTGGCTGAATGCATAAGATTTATTACACAAACACAACTGCCTATGCAAAAAAATCTGGATTTTTTTTTTTTTTTTTGCTGCTTCCTGGAGAACAAAAAGACTAAAGATTCACATGTACTCAGCAACAGTTGTGAAACTTGTATGATTCATAACAAACACAAAGTGCTAATAAAAGCATCAACACTTCAACATAGTGCATATTGCAATTCTGTTTTGTTCAAAGCTAAAGTGATGATTTAAATAAATATGTTTCAGTTTCGTGAGAAAGATTAAAAAAAAAAAAGATCGTACAACAAAAAGTACTCACAACTCCACTCTGGGACTTGGTCTTCAGATCCAATTTAATAGTTCCAAAGCCTTGGAGAAGGAGAGAAAGGTTAGAAGAGAATGGTAATGACATTCAGGAGAGATGCTGTAATCTGATGTCAATGTAAAGTGGTGGGGCAGCATTTGTCTAACCCTAACGCATAAAAACCGGTAGGGTGAAAAGCCAATCCACGGTTATGAAAAGCAGGCACTGCACTGCCTGGGAAAGAAGCATGCATCATGTGGAGCATGTGGCTTCCATTTTTGTGTGTGTCTGTGTCAAAGTGCAGGTGTGTTTGCCAACACAAGAACTTCACTTAAGGTGAGAAGTACCTGTGTCTCGAATTTAAGGTGTGTGGCTTGAAAAACAAAGCTGAGCATTTAAAAAAAAAAAAAAAAAAACAGATAAACAAACTGAGCTTTGTAGAGACTGAGGTATTTTATACCATGGTGGCCCAAAATTCCATAGTTCAATGCAAACTGTTCACAGCACAAGGACACCTCTCACATGGCTGCAACACACAGGGTGTGGAAGTAAAAAGGTCCATCAGTGTAACTCTGCTAACCACTTCAAGTCTGCTGTTACTGCAAATTGTAGTTTTTCAGCACAAAAACATCCATCAGTCACCCCATCACCAACTGCAGCGATCATAAAGAAAGTCTACATTACAGTAGAGACAATCTATATTTGAACAACTTGATTTCGAGTTCTCTGCAAACTCATTTTGAATGCTGGAGTGTGGGGTTTAATTCTGAACTGAAAGACACTTAAGACTTCAATGGCAGCAAGAGTCCTAAAAACACCTACTAACCCCTACCGCCATCATGAAGACTCTGCCATGTGGGAAGCCATATTCAGTGCACTGGCTCAGCGGAGATGAGGAACAGATGGTGGCTCGCACGGCACTAAAAAGGGTTCAGGATATCATTGTGAAAGTCCATTACCATAGCCCTTGCTGAAGATGTCTTTGGCAGACTTGCCCAGGTCAGCATATGCAGGAGGAACAGCCATTGTGTCTGAAAGGATAAAAAACAGTAAACAATGATTAATTAAAACAGCTTAGTAGTTCTCACCGTCTATTTTATGACAGACACATGCAGAAAAAAAATTGGTTTGCAAAAAAATAAATAAACTTAAGGTTGGTAAGAATAATAATACAATATAACACTCTCAAACACAAAACATCTAGTAACTGACAAAGCATTCAATTTATATTTTAATAAATATATACATTATAATGCATACTGTGAATGGCTTGTCCAACAAGGTCATTAACATTATTCTAAGTTTGTAAAGGGCTATGGCATAAAACATCCAGTGAGTGACCAGAAAGAATACTTCACTAGCAGACAACAGGAGCTGCAGGGTTGGACCTGCTGTTTGTGAAGGTGACTTTGACATCCTGCCATTTCCTATATCTGGCATCTGTCATTTCCCCAGAGACTGACCGGGGTCTTGACAAAATCATGCCCACTGTTTCTTCCCCCACTCTGCATCTGCAACCCACTGCCTCCTTTTGCATGTATTGTCTAACTCCTTTGCTTTTATCTCAATTTAATCCATTACCCAGTTTTACATCAAGAAGCCCTTCCTGCCAAATCATCGTGTTGACCAACACAGGATGAGGAAAGCAGAAAAGCACTGCCATCTCGGACACAGACCAGTACATATCAGGTTTGTGTACTAAACTACTTAAGGCTTACACTCATTCTCTGTTATTCTCACTCTTTCTTGCTACCCCACCTCATTTTTCATTCAACCAGTCCAATATTAGAAATAGTAATAATCAATAATAATCAATCTGGATTTTCATTTACTTGGTGTACTCAACTTAAGCTACCTTTGAAAATTGTGGCTGTGTGATGCACTGCAGGAACAGTGTACCCCCCCTCAGTTGTAGTCTTGCACTACACGGTCTTCTGTGTATGTGTTTGCACCCTCAGGCTTTTATTTCCTAAAAATCAATTTATTTAAATGTGACAAAACTGTCACATTCATCAAGCTGGTTTATGCACACCATCGCAGGAGTCTACTTTATAAAACTTTTATTATATAGACTAACCCCTTCATACTCACTATTCATGAAAAGAGGTTTTCCCCAAACTGAGCACTTACCCTACAGATCCAAAAATTCTTTAAAAAATTGCAACTAAAAAAAATACCAACTCTTTATTTTTTGCATTCTTTTTCCACACAATAAAGCATAGCAAAAAAAAAAGTTTGGTAACTATAATGAAATAAAAAATGGGTGTCCTATTCCAATTGTAGGCTTTAAAAAAAAAAAAATCACGAATGCAGAATGCGAGGAACCAGTTTCCTTATTTACATAGCTGGTACAATGGAGCAGTTGAGGGAAAGTACGTTCCTCTGCGGTGCTGCAGTGAAGGTTCAACCTCAACAGGGTCAATGGATCCAACCACCACGTTACATGCTCCCCACTTGGAACCTTGACTCAAATTACATACCAGTTGGGGAGAATCCAGGGCCCCTGTGCTGCATGGTGAGGTTTGACATGTCAGCCACTTGCCAGCCCAACATGCTAATATTAGGCAGGTCAAATATGATACTGAGGTTCATGTGACCAGATGTTTATGGAACTTCCTTCCTTGTACATAAAGTATTAACATTGCCAACGCTTCAACATAAAAGTCCTAAACAACAGATCTAGAAAAAAAAGAAAGAAAACTTACAAAGATGTTTATAAAATAGTTAAAAAAAAAAAAAAAAAAAAAATTGTAACCCCAAAAGTAAGAGGCTTCCCTCTGAAGGGTCCTCCAGCAGCTTATGACAATATATATGCTTCTCATCCACTGCCTTACCAGTTCAGCAGCATTTTCCCTGGTTAAACAGTCATTTTATTACCACATCAGGAAATTAATCCACAACGTACTGCGTCTTTCTGTCCACAAAGCCCAAAATGTTGCACTAAAATATCACTTATTGTACTTTACACCGCAGGGTAATATTTACCTTGATCAATACTATTACAATAGGAACATTACTACCACCACACAGGACTTCATCCTGTGAACTACATTTCTTTGTCATAAAATACACTGCCCAGATATTACTGTATCCATCCAGGAGCTTTTGGCACCAGACCCTCTGAGGCCTGTGTTAAACAATGAATGACCACCAACATAAAAGATAAGCTGGAATTTTTTTTACAGATACTATTAAACATATGTTAGTGTTATCATTGCTAAAAATACCTTTTTTATTTTAATTAACTTTAGAGAATATTAACCATCAAGGGACCATCACTCCCCTCCCCATATGAAATGGCGGTAGTTTGACCGCCTCACAACAGCACCTTGCCTAACAGCATGACTCCACAAGACAAAAAAGATCTCCATGATGTAAGAAATGGAAGCTCTTGTGACTGACACACAGCAGGATCAATACACGAAGATGCAAGGCTGGGTAAAACACGGTAAAAACCACCGGCAATTACAGGTGACCTTCTGACTTTTGCTAGGTGTTCTTTCCTCAAATAAAATAGTCTTTGTTCTGCCATTCTAATACAACATCCCCAACTCAAGGATTTTTTTAAAAAAAAATGTATTCTTAAAAGACATCACATACATGCACATCATGTGCATGCATCACAAAAAAGTATATTATAAAAATGACAGAATATATCTTCATTAATACCTACAGGGAAATTCACCCATACAGCAGCTCAAACAAAGGACACAAAGCAGAAGAGACGCAACAAAGGTGCAACATAAATGTATAGATAACAGATGAGCAACAAACAACAGAAGACAACTGCAGTGAAAGTAGACAAAGAAATAAGTTGGACGACTGCAATGTCACTGGTTGTCGGCACAGATGCACATTTATTGAGCCACAAAAATTCATTTTTTCCTTTAAGGAGTGAATGAACGGACATGTGCCCCTCTCATAGGAGGCAAAAGACACTTTTTATTTTATCGCATTTATTTAAAATATGGGGGGGTTGCAGTAAACAGCAAACAAAGGCTGTGGAATATCCTGTTTAAGGTCACAAGGAGGCCACACCGCTTGGCCCGGAATATTGCGGAGGTTAAACAAAGTGACATTAAACCAAGTGTACGATGTGGTAAAATGTACGTAGCGCTCCTTCTTTGTCGGTACCTCCGCGGTTTTTACTATGAAAGATATCTCTACTTCTACGACAGTACGAACGGTTTTTTGACAATAAAAGTCGCCACCGAGCATGCTACTTTGTACCGTTTTCCACCACGGTTGTCCAGCTGTCTAAACACTGCTTTCCCCGTCCTGAACAGGGCAGCGCTCAGCTCTTCCGGCGGTTCCAGCCCATCCAGGCCAGGGGGGAAAGTGGGCGCCGGGGCTTAGCCTGGAGAGGCCTTGGCGGAGGCGGCGCCACGCACGGCCCTGTCCTTATGGCACACGACATTGCAAGCGCATTCTCCACACCCGCTTCCTCAAGCTCCATGTGCCCCGGGCACTCCGCAGCAACGCACCCCTGCAGCCGCAACACGTCGTCGTTCTTACCGGGTGACGGAGCGACTCGGTGCGGGCAACTCGGCGCTTCGGGGCTCCGGCGTCTCGCAAGCGGGAGGACACAGTGAAGGAGAAACCAGCACGCAGTAGCCACTGAGCATGCGCGACCTTTCCCCGCCCCCCCAGCCCCTCCGTTGCGGCGTGACGGCGCGCACGCTATTCTGGCAGCGCGCTACACTCGCATTTTTAAACGTCTGTGTACAGTTTAGCAATATTCGCGCAAAGAAGAAATGCAATGTTTGCATTTTTAAACTATCGTTCCTCTTATATTTCACTGTAAACCCTGACTTTTTAAATTGTTTTACTTGTTTTTTATCTTATTTTTCGATTAAGAATTGTGTTGATATTTTCATATTACGTTATCCTTCATGGATTCTTTTCTATATCCTTGAGTCTGGGGCCTGCTGTTGCATTCAAATATTTATAAAGCTATATCCTGGCAACTACGGTATTCTGTGAGTTTTTTATTTGGGAAGCAGAATGATTCAACAAAAAATTGGGATGATACATAATAAGTATTGCATAACTATATTGTATAATAATAAATATTGTATAATTCAGGTTAATAAAGTTAAGGATGTTTCATATAAAATAATCGAATGTACCTTTGTTGTGCATCTTTTTAGAATTAATATAGATGAAAAATTGTTTTTTTTTTTCTAAAAAATGGCCCTTAAAAATAATCCCAAAATATTATCTGTAATTTATTTAAAATGAATCATTCAAGAAAAATGTTCTCGGAAGCATCTTTTGTATAAACGGTGTGAAATAGGAATTATTGCATATTTGCAAGCTATTTCAAAGTTTAAAGGCAAGAAAGCAAGACAACTTTGTACTTATTGTGCTTAATCTCTTTGCATAAGAAATATCTGTATTACAGTGTGAATGCCCAATAATGTGCTTAATATTTTATGTACTTTGCGTTTTTTTTTTGTTTGTTTAAAAACGTATGTAGTGAAATCTGTGAACCACTGTTCAAATTATTTGCAGCTTTCTGAGGGCGGGGCTTAGCCGTTCACTGGCCGCACTATAGTTGTACGTGATTGGTCCACTGCTTATGGCTGACGGACACGCATGCGTATCACAAGGCGTTTCCAGGGTTACGGCGCAGTGTTCGTTGTTCTGTTGGTTACGATTTCGTTTCCCAGTAACGGTTCAAACTCCGTGGGTAAGCAGGCACATGTTTACATTGTTTATACATCTGATTTTCATTTTCGCTTGCTCTTTCACCTCAGTGCTTTTTTCGCCGCCATAGTTCCAGCTGTCTATTAAAGTAACTGTACTTTGAAATGCGCCCAGGTTGTTGACTATAGTGGTGGTTAAATGCTGTTAAAAGGCCTTCAGTCCGGACGGCTGACAGCCGCCAAAGGATGGGTCCCTGCTGCGTGTTTTGCAGTTTTCCGTGGTTATTTTGACCACACCGGGAGCTGAACCGGGCTGCAAACGTCAGTTGCCTCTTTATCAGCCGATTACGTCTCCGTCGCCCACCAGTAACACTACAACGCAATTGCAAATAAACACGGGACACGGTGCGCAAGGAAATATTACAAATACACAAATACAGGAGAGTACAGTAACCCACCTCTGTTACTAAACCATAATTAATACAAAAGTACATCAACACAAAGAGCTTCTTAAGCGTAATTCAACCAGCATACGCATCGTGGGGCAAGGCATGATGGGAGAAATCCACAGTCTCTTCTGTACAATAATGGCAATAGGAAATAATAGATAACTGCTAATAGAATCAAAATCAGATATATGGGGCTTGTATGCTCACACAGGGAATTTTACTTCGGTTTTCTATGGCTCTCAACGTACTTCAGGACAACACCGCATGTTTGCAAGTATGTACATACAGCAGAGAAAAGGTACAATTCCACAGAACAAGCATGGTAACTCATCCCACAGCTTGAAAGTGTACATCGCCTGTACTTTGGGCAGACAGAGCATAGGTAGCAGGTGCGGCAGGAGATGATAAGGATCAGTGTGGTCATGTACCTTCTCTTTTCTGGGCCCTAGTTCTCTCTTTAAAGAGGTGCAATTTGGGCAAACCATATAAAAGTTTTTAGGTGCCAATTCTGGGCTTTGCTACAATCCTTATGAAGCTAGAATGTAAGTGAAATGTATGAATTATGGTACGGTAAGTGCTATTCACGATATACGAACTTGTTGCTGAACTGATATTTGTTTGTCTGACTCCAGCTGATAATGTGCGAGGGTCCATCTTCAATATCAGGACCCATCCCCCCAGATCCTACTCTCTTTCCTGAATTTTACAAACAGCCTGCTTCAGGTAAGAGAAAGTAGCATTAACTAACCCTTGAATTCTGGAAAGGAACAGATATTTAAAAAGGTAACTAGTTAGGCTGCTGTCTGTGTGGGTCACCAAACCCTCAGTAGTGGAGTAAGCGTGTATGTATGCTCATTCCTTATAAAAGTAGGAACCACCACAGTGAGTGGCCTGTGAAAATATATTTAATGGGTTCATGCATAAAAATCTATCAAAGCAAGGACAAGGAACATTTAAACTATGACTAAGTCAGCTTGGGCAACAGTGCGTTTGTGAGTAGAACTTAGAAATTAAACATAGTCTCACATAAGGTGAAAGACTTAGTTACTTTAGTCAATTTGCAGCTCTATATAACCAAAATCCCTTGTGATCACCAACTTGTAGTATCTTGCTATTTTAAGTGTACTCTGTATTATTTGCAGCTTAATTTTAATTCATATTTTCAGCATTATTTGTGTGTCATTACATTATTTCACATACACATTTCATCTCCTCCTCTGTCCTTGGTGTTCTAGCAAGAGGGCGTCTAGAGGGGAACCAGCATCCACATCTGGGCCTGCTGTCTGGGCCTCTTGCACCTGACCCTTTACTGTACCCGGGATATTATAGTGCTCGAGTCCCTGCTCCCCCTCGGGTTGGTGCTGCTGCTGTCGACTTCCGTGAGAGGAGCCAAAAAGGAATGGTGGGATTGTTGCTCAAGTTGGAGGGAGTTTCACTCAACTCGAATCCTTCCAGATGCAGTAAGAATGAGTGACAGTGCAAACTTTGCACAAGAACTTTTAACCTCCCTGTCATTGTCATTTATTGGACGGAGTATTGCAACAGTTGTATATGAACTCTACTGGAATGTGATATCCTCAGTTACTATCCACTGTACAGTTGGACTACAGGATGTTTCTTGTACCAGATCTCCTAATCTTTCATACAAAAACTTGGGACCTCACGTGTTTTGCTTCAGAACCACAGCCACGGGACTATGGCAAGGAGAATGTTCGCAGGCTGAGGGAGATCCAGAAACGGTGCAGGGAACAAGAGGCTGAGAGGCAGAGGGCCCAACCAGTGCCTATCAAGGCTCTCTGGACTTCTTCCAAGTACCAGAATGTTCCATCCAAGGTGATGACTCAGGTACAGGTGAGAATTAAACTAACTGATCAATTTTTAATTAAACTAGTTGAGGTATTGTTGTATTTGCTGTGCTAACTTATACACTATATGGCTAAAAGTATGTGGGTATCTGACCATAACACCCATATGTGCTTGTTGAACATGGGCACAAATTCCCATAGCTGCATTTCAAAATCTGCTGGAAAGCCTTTCCAGAAGAGTGGGGGCAGCAAAGGTAGAACAACACCATACTAATGTCCATTGGTTTGCAGTGGGAGCTTCAACAAACACATATAGGTGTGATGCTCAAGTGTCCACATATTTTTAATATTTTGCTAAAGTGTTTTAAATCTTTTCATTCGTATGCATGAAAAGTCGTGTCAGACTCATATCTTGAGGGACGCCTGTCTTAAGTGCTTAGTATTCATCTGAAGATCACTGCTTGTACTGTCATACTAAAGAAACAAAGAGTGTAGTTTGCAAAGCAATCTGATAGCTGTCTCACATCATTACCTTCTTTTGAAATGAGGAAGGACGCCAACCCCTCTAAGAAGCCAGAATGTCAGAACTTCCTGAGGGCACATTCTCGCAGTGGACTGTCAAGCTCCATCCTCCTCCAGCGCTCTCCATCATCTCACAGCTTGCACAGCTCAGATTCTGAGGTGGGACAGTTGATAGGATAGTATACATATATCTTCTTATACCAAAGATAATCATTTTAATTTAAATGAATTATGAAGAAAATGTTGGTACAATGATGAGAGGGCATGACCCACTACTACTCTGCTGTTTGAAGGATTTGTAATATTTTTTAGATTTATGCAGCTAGATATTTTTTTGGTGTAACTCAGGTTAAGTCAACTGGTCAACTATACAGAAGAATCTGCAGGACAGATTAGATGTTGGGTCCACTGGGTTGGTTTTATGCCTGCAGCGACTTTGCCGGTAGTGCCGTGTGATGCGTAAGGATGCAAATGAATGCATTAATAATTACTATATCTGTATAACTATTGATGGGAGCCATCAGAGATGCAAGCCAAAAGGAGAAATGAACAGATGAGGTTAGAGCAGATATGAAGATTAAGGGTTTGACACCTAAGGATACACAAGGTAGGCATTGTAGAAGATGCAGCATTTGAGGAAAACAGCCAACCCGAGTTCTGGAAAAACATGATGATGATGATGAAAATTAAAGATGAAATTATCCTCTTCTGTGTGAAGTGTTCTGTTGATAGCATTTTGTCTGACAAGAATCCTTTCCCAAATATTACTAAACATTTCTGTGTTGTGTGACACAGTTTTCATTACTGAATCTTGGATTGCGTGTTGTTCAGATGCAGGTATGTGGCAGAACGATAGATTTTGTGAGCCTCAATGCTCGGGCTGCAGGGAAAACAGCTCTGCGTCGCTCCCGGTCCTTGCAGAACATTTCAAGCCAGCAGCAGAAGTCTATTTGTGCAGCAAAGGGGCTTGTACCTCAATAGTGAGTGATGCCCGGCCAAATTCTGTGTTACACCACTGTCCATTTGAAAATTGGATCGTTTCTGAGGCTCCCTTTCTCTTTTTTTCCCCTCAGCTTGGAAAAGAGAAAGAAACAGTGGCAGCAGGAGGAGGAGGAGAGACGGAAGAACTTGCCTGATCCATCTGTCCCAGCTGGTCATACTTTGGTACCAGAGAAGGAGAGGCAGGAAATGCTCCAGTCCCTTAAAAATAGTAGGACCCTTTAACATCCACGAACTGCTATTTTTCTCATGAAAGTCACACCCATCGCCTTACATAGAACTCTAACGCATTTATCATTACATCCCCAATGCTGCCTCTTAATATACACTCATCGACTGCTTTATTAGGTGCAACAAACAAATAGCAGGCTGGACTGTTTGTCACTTCTAGTTCAGCATGAATTCAGTAACAGGGTTCTTGCTCACTGACATGGTCACATGGTTTCTGCAGATTTTTTTGGTGGCTCTTTTCATTCTGCTAATGCCCCAACCTCATCCTTGAGAGATGGGGTCTGCGCAGGATTGTGGAACCATCTTCAGGGGTTTCAGGTTTGAGGTTGAACTTTAATCCCATTCTGCCTTATATGGATACACAAGAGAGAATCATATGTAGTTCCTCTTGGACCACAGCACACAGTATGCTAAATAGACATGACAAGGGACAAGACAGAAAATTAGGTAGCTGGTATGATAAAAAATACCATAATAGATGGTAATAGATAATAATAGATAAAAATAAAGATAAATAGGTAAGTTGTTAAATAAATGAGTGGTAGTACAGCAGGTGTATACAAATTCCAAACAGCCAGTAGTGGTGTTGGTGATGAGTCCTTGTCCTGTCCAGAGTTCAACACCCCGACAACTTGCAGGAAAAGCAGCTTCTGAGCCTGGTGGTGATACATTGGTACTTTGGGCCCTTCAGATGATGCTTTGAAGGTACAAACAACTTTTTAAAAATTTGTAAAACCTATGGTGTGCTGAGAAATTATCTCCCTACACCACAACACCACCAACAGTGGCTTTCAGCCAAGTGCACCTAATAAAGTGGCCAGTGAGTGTAGTGTTTGCTTCTCAAGTCAGTAAAACAAACTTTAAATGAACAAAAAATGCATTTCTAAGTCACAAAAAGTTCATACTTTCTCCCTGCGGAGTTTTGCATTGCACTATGCTGCCTGATGTGTAGAAGTAACACAGTCTGATGTAGTATGAAGGAGGAGTTGATGGAAATTATGTTTTTTTAGTTTCATTTTGCATTATGTTAATAAAATATTAAATAAACTGGTACCCAGTACAGAGAAGTAAAGTTTTAAATGCATTTTAAATTATAAAATGTAATATAATTCATTATAGCTTTATAGCTGAAGTTTTTAACAGAACTTAACCAACATAAATAAATTGAGGTTTAGTTACAATTGTGTGTGCAAGATGAAGTTCAAGTTTATATTACTATAAAATATTTTAAAAATATATCTCCATGAAAAATAACAACTGGGTGTTTCCTTGAAGGTTCAGTGCTGCAGAGGACTTTCTTAATTTCAGATACTCCTCTGCTATGCTTCCATTTTTTTCTGAACAGCTACATATGTAGGTTTTTCAGCTGTTTAGGAGCTAATAAACTTGAGTTTGTTAACCTGACCAATGTTGAAGCTATAGGCTCTGTCTTAGTGCCTCTCTCTCTTTGGGTCTGGTTCTAGCCCAGCAGTCTTTGGTGAAGGAGCTGCTTGCGCTGCCGGTGGGTGTGGATACACTGAGCATCCAGTCCCGTCGTGCAGAGCTGGACCGCAAGCTGTCAGAGCTGGATGAGGCCATCAAGATTTTCTCCCGGGATAAAGTGTTTGTCAAGATTGACTCTTAACAAGTTCTGCTTCAGAAAAGGACCAAGACAGCAGCAGAATTTTTTGCACATTTGTGTAAATAAATTAAGCTTAATTTTTAACAGTAAATATTAATGTTTAATTTGTTGGTCTCATTTCAGCTGCTTGTTAATCGAGAAGCCATCCAGGTGAAACATTGGAACAAAATGACACCGTAACTTCCTAAAAAAAGTTGAGTTTAAAAAGTACAGTGTTTACCTGTGTTAATAACTTAATGGAAGACTGAAAACCCACTGTTTTGTATTTAAGTTTGGAAATATATATTTTTACTTAAAAAAGACCATGATTTGGTTTTTGTGTTTGTAGTCTTTTAAGTCTTAACACACCTAGAATGTTCACTTGTCCCTTGGATAGATGTACTAATCAGATGACCGCATTATGTGTTTATTTTTAATAGAGATATATTAAGATTTGTATAGTTTTCCATTCAAATTTTCCCTAACTAAACTTCAAACATTTGAAGATTTATAGTGTACTTAATTTATGAGAAAAATGTGAATAGGGCAATTCATAAGTCAATTTGTAAATTTGCAGTGCCATGCAAAAGTACTCCAATCCTGTTATTTTCAGACCTTACTAGCATTCAGGGACTTTCATATTTTTGTATCCTTCTCTATGTCCCTGCTTTCTGATCATTTAATCTCTTGACTCACTTTCACAGTTCCTGGGAGTTAAATTTCATTACCTGACTCGAGGGACCTCAGAGACACAGGTGTTTTTATTTGGAAATCTGGTCATTTATTTTCACTTTTTAAAAAATATTTTTGATGCCAAACTCATGACATAAAAATTCATTTTCAGTATTTGCATTAAAATATCTCATGGAAAGACATATTGAAGCATCATTTTATCCATTAAAATGTTTGACTTTGTCAAGGACCTGAATACTTTTGCATAGCATTGTATTTAATCCTACATTGCCAGAAGTACCTTCATTATAACATTCAAATTCCTGGAGTTCTGCATAGGTTATGGTTCTAAAAGGTGTCATAATGTAAATGGGAATACAATGCAAAAGTTTTTATTAGCGTGTCATATAATTTTTCTCAATAAATATCTTTCATCAAGACTCCCCAAGAGCAGGGTCTACTTATGAGTCGCCCTTTAAACAATTTACAATCTGACAGTCTACCAAGTCTATGTACATTTATAACTAATCTGAAGCTTGCTGAGGAGATGCTCTATTCCGATTGCACACAATATGGAAGCAAGATATAATGTCCACAGAAGCAAAGATCTATTGACAGTTTTTAAACTGTAACTACATAAGTAGTTCTTTTCTTCTATGACATCAGTAATGTCAGCAAAAAACAAAACATCTCCACTTAACTGACTGAAGTCACTTGACCAGGAATCAGAATCAGAATCAGAAAACTTTATTATCCTGAAGGAAATTACTTATCTTACAACCGTGCAGTTGACGAGGACACAAATAGCAGGAAGACACACATAACAGGAAAAGAAATAAGCAACTGTAGTGATAAACATGTTAAATAAATAGAATATATAATAAATAAATATAAATAAATATAAATATCCAATATGCTACTATAAGTTCTTTATTTATTTATATATATATATATATATATATATATATATATATATATATATATATATATATATATTCTGCATTGCACATTTAGGTGGAGTATCATACGTTCAAAAAATATTTATCAAGGTTTGATACTAGTGGGGAATAAGCAAGGAGTTATTGTACATAGGAGTTTATGAATGACTGGTAGAGGAATTATGAAGCCTAATTGCAGTGGGGAGAAAAGGAAAGATCTGAAGAGAGTTTTAAAAAGCTTGTTGGCATCAGAAGTAGTAACAGTGACAATCCAGAATTTTCTTAAAAGGAATTCGCATTTTGTGTGTGTGTGTGTGTGAAATGAATGTGAAGTTACATACTGTACTGTAATGCATGAGCTGTACCGTACATTTAATTCAAACTCCAGTACTGCAGAGGGCAGTATGAAGCATTTGACCAATAGATTGTGCTGCTAGATCAGTCGAAGAAGGAGAGAGCATTACGTCATGGCACTTTTGTGACGTAATCACGGACGTGACTGCATGTCTTTTCATTGTTAAAATTGAGTCTGTTGGTGTGCGTTGACAGTTATCAAGTAGTTTGGCTGAAATAAAGCTTTAAATTCCATTTGCTGTAGTAGAGTGTGCATAGCGATGAGTAAGAGAAAAGCGCCGCAAGAAACTTTAAACGAAGGAATTACAGACTTCCTTATAGGTAAGGGATTATATTGGGTGCTAACTAGCTAGCTGCTATGGCGTCTGTTGTTGCTATTGACAGTCTGCTGAGGCAAACCTCAGCAATTTCAGCATAAACGCTCACTTAGCCGCATCCCACGTTAAAATCCTGTCATCTTAATACAGCTGAAAAAACTATTTTATAAGCGATATCTAGTTCACCTGGTAAATCGCTGCTACAGTTGGCTGGAAAAATGCTTTTCTTAGCATATAGTTGCTCTTGTTAAAATATATCTTTGTACTTAAGGAGTGCTGTTTTAATGTTAGCAGTATTTGCAAAGGCAACACAGCACGTCTAGAAATACACGTTCGAATACGAAATGTCTTTTTTATTACGTCTTGTATAGTATAAGTACCATAAGTTGGCACGTCAAGTTGACAAGCTAACTGTCCTCATGTTACCTTTAAAATTTACATTTAGAAGTCGGTTACTTTATTTTTTCAGTCTTGTGAAGAAAGTAAAATTATTTTCTTAAGTATTTTCTTTAAATCGCTGTATTAAGGAATTGCTTGAAAAGGGCAGTTGTGTGCAGTGGTGTACAATGGCAGTACATATTGCATAGAACATATATATATATATATATATATATATATATATATAGTGTGTGTATATACAGTGGCAAGAAAAAGTATGTGAACCTTTTGGAATTTCATGGTTTTCTGCATTAATTTGTCATAAAATGAGATTTGATCTTCATCTAAGTCAAGGGTATTGACAAATATAATGTGGGTATAATAAAAACACAAAAAAATTCTGATCTTTCATGTCTTTATTGAGAACAACTATAAAGAACTCACAGTGCTAGTAGAAAAAGTAAGTGAACCCTTGAGTTAATGACCTCAAAAAAGCTAATTGGAGTCTGGTGTGAGCATACCTGGAGTCTTCTTAAGAAAATGTGTGTGTGTGTATCACTAAAATTTCTTTTATATTGTTTACTGTATCTTCAGAGTTGGCCAATTATGAGAAAAATGTGAATAGGGCGATTCATAAGTACAATGCCTACAGGTAAGCTGCCAAAATGTTTTCATGTATTTTTAAATTTTAAAATGCAAATCTGTACAATAACGTTCATATTTTAAACATACAATTTATTTTGTATTGTAGGAAGGCAGCTTCTGTTATTGCCAAGTACCCAGAGAAAATTAAAAGTGGCACTGAAGCCAAAAAATTGGTATGTCAGTCAGACAGACCCTATGACATAACATTTTTGATGTTTACTATATACTAAGTTAAATAAATAATTTCAATGATCTTTTGCAGGATGGAGTAGGAGCAAAAATTGCAGAAAAGATTGATGAGTTTCTAGCCACAGGAAAGTTACGAAAATTGGAAAAAGTGAGTGAATGAGCAGATGTATACATTATATACTCATGTCTACATCATTACACATTATGGGTTAGAAATTGTTAAACCTGGTTTAAAGATAGGATAAAGAAAATGTAAAACATTTGTTTTGGTCTAAAATGAATGTTGAAGAAAAAAATAAAATACTAATTAAATAATAAGACAAATACAGACTACAAATAGTTTTTTTTTTTTTAACTATTTTAATGCTCTTTGCAGATCCGCAATGATGACACCAGCAGCTCCATTAATTTTCTTACCAGGGTTACAGGAATTGGGTAAACCATATTTATTATATGTTTGATAAATGAACTGGAGACTTCATCAGTTGCTGACACACACACTTAGGACTACTTGTATTTTCTGTCTCTAAGTGTAACATTTGTTGATTGTGTTGGTTTTGTTCTCACAGTATTCATTTTTTTCATTTCACCACTTTTCCATTCTGTCTGTGTCTTAGTTGTTTTTCCTCACACGCTGGGCATGGAGTCTTCGTGGTTATAAAACTTTTTGTCACTTTGTAGACCAGCAGCTGCTCGCAAATTTGTGGAAGAGGGTGTGAAGACCTTGGATGGTTTGTTCTGCTTTCTTTTTCTTAGCCCTGTGAAATCAAGTCCTGTTTTAAAGTTTATAAAACAACATCTTAATAAAATATTAATTTTAAACTGCAAATATATAGGTGAAAAAGTGACTGTTTTCTTTTTTTTTTCCTGTTTGCAGATTTAAAGAAGATTGAACACAAACTCAATCACCATCAGAAGATTGGACTCAAGTAAGTGTGGTTCTTAGTTTATTTTAGGGTTCTGGCAAATTAATGCAAAGATTCCATATCTTATGAATTATAGAGATTCAAGTAACAACCTGTAAATTTGAAACCACGAAATTAATGTACATTTCTTTGCTTTTCAGGTACTTTGAGGAATTTGAAAAGAGGATTCCCCGTGTTGAAATGGAGAAAATGGAGGTCAGTTGTACAAAGCGGCTTTTTACGTTTCAGCCGAGAACTGTTAAGTTGATATATATATTTTTTTTTACTATCTATATGATGAAATGGAAATTAAAACATGATTATATTTGTTGCTGAGATGCAGAACACTCAACATTTGCTTCACTTTGAAGACTATACAATTTAGATTGCGACAGTTCAGTTACATCATACTCAGATTTGAACCTTAAAGGTGTCAACTTTATACCCCAGTCTGCTTGTTTGTCGTGAAAATTCCAAGACCATTTTTGACAATGTTGTGCATGAATTCCACAAACGGAGCCTTCATCTTTGGGAAAATCTTGAGTATACGGGTCAACAACACAAGCTGATTGCCTGGCTGATGATGGTTATTTTGGAGTCATTGCTTTCAACCATGGAATGGAGGTTGAGCAGCCAAGTTGTTTTAATCATCCTCATGAAATTCTCCGTCACCTTTGGGAAGAAGAGGCAAAGCTGATGTTTATAATCCTTTGCGTAGGCAGAGTACATACTCACTATAAGGCCTTCTGTGTATATGGGTGTGCATAATTGTCCTATTTTTACAGGCATAAATAGGACATAATTGTCCTATTTTGTCTTTTGTGGTTATGGTCATGGTATTTCTCTGACATTGGTCTTTGGGCAAGGACTCATGGGGCGTCCATTCTCTAGAACACTTGTTTTGAACACTACATTTGAAAATGCTTTGTATGCATCTCCAAGGCACACTTCTGGCACTGTTGCTAAACTGAGTGTTAACCTTTCTTCAAAGAGCATTCATTAGCCTTGTGGATTACTATAGCACTTTGTGGACCTGCATTACATTCCATTTAGAAGACGCAGGATAACAAGGAATCTTAGAATCTGAAGGAATCTTATAGGTGATAGACTTGAGATTAGAGTGGAGATCTGCTGCCTCTGGGAGCTCTGATGCTTTCATATCAACTGACTATACAAAGGATACTTTTACTCTCTGACACTCATGCACATGCTTTCAGGGTGTGGAGTTTTGTCTGGATGTCACAGAAACTGAAGAAGGCTTTGCTCTTTTTCTTCCCAAGATTTTCTTTGGAGTATGCATTCAAATAGCTGACCTTTGAACATGGTCTTGCTGAGCTCTCTTCAAAGATCACTCTACATGTAGAAGCTACTGAGGAGCTGATAGCACAACATCTCTTTAGGTTTACATGGTAAAATGGTTATACACCATTTTTGGCTCTGCTGTGTAGTGAAATACTTGTCTGATTCAGCGGACAAATCTCAGGTGGTCAAGTGAGCATAGAGCAACTAGCATAGATTAACAGGTGAGTTAATAGCACCACGTGGGTGGTGTGGTTAGGACCATTGCTTTATATGATGCAAAGGTCTGTACTCCAAAATCACACTTCTGCTGTAATAACCCCAAACAGGATTCTTGCTCTAAATTGTTCCACTAGATCACTAAACACACCTATTTTCACTTTCTAGATGTTGGCAATATTTGTCTTGGATCAGTAGCTCAGGAGAACAATTATTTTTTACCTTTTTAAACAATTTTTTATTTTTTTACTTTGCATTACCAGTCTTCACTTACCTTGTGATTTTTCACTATTTAAATTAATGGAAATAAGGGGCACACTTAAATACAGATCTGTATAAAGTGACATTGTGGAGCATACTGACTGCTAAGCAGATGTTGAGCGGATGCACCCTATGTGCTTTGACCAATTTACATTTCTACCCATTAAATATTATTCTTGTAATAATTACAAAGTTTTTCATTTCAGATGGGCACATGTGCAGTTGGCAAACCTTTTCTTGGAACAAATCCCATGACATTGTCTTCTTTTGTAAAGTCTTACAGTCACAACTTCAATTTTTTACCTACTTACTTCCAATTTTGTGCCTGCTGTGTCATGTCACTAGGTTCTAATTCTCCGGGAGCTGAAACTGCTGGACTCTGAATACATTGGGACCATCTGCGGAAGCTACCGGCGAGGTGGGTGTACTCAGCTGTCCCACAACTCTGTTGTCAGCAGACACTTTTGTTAACAATGAAGAAATCGTTCATGTTTTGTGTTACTGTGTCATTCTTACATAAACACGATCATTTTAGGTTGTTGTATGTTGAGTTATTTATTTTTTTAAAAATCAGACATCTGGTAAAGATCTGTGTATGTGTAACTGCTGACAGTAGACGTTATCTGTTGTCTTTTAAGACTGAGCTCACTGTGTATTCTGTCAGGTGCTGAATCCAGTGGAGATATTGATATCCTACTAACCCACCCAAACTTTACCTCCCAGTCTGAGAAACAGGTAATAATTATATTACATAGTTTTATTTGATATTAAGAAACGGTTATGATCTGTCATTGTTCTTTGCAGAGTGTAGGCATAAGTGCAAATTCATTCAGTGTGTGTTTTGTACATTCATTGCTTTTTGAAAACAAGCAAATTCAATGTTTTTATTTTCATCCTCTTGCTGCCTGTCCTTCCATAGCCCAGACTATTACATGCCGTAGTGGATCACCTGGAGTCTGTGGGCTTCATCACTGATACTTTGTCAAAAGGAGACACTAAGTTCATGGTAATGTTTGTTTTTCAACACTTGTTAATTTAATTGCTGTGTATCTCTTCACACTACATTAGTGTCTGATTTTTCCGTTTGTTCTGCTGTATCTCCATGTTTTAGGGAGTGTGTCAGCTGGATCATGGAGATGAAGAGGAAGAATATCTTCACCGTCGAATTGATATCAGGTAGACTTCCTTTTAAGACTGCCAAGTTTGAGCAGAAATGCTTTATAAAGACATAATTGTTTTTTTAAACAGATTTTTTAGGTACAGTTTGATTAGTTATTTCCAGTAAAAAAATAGAGAACTTTTCCAATCCAGAAGGGAAATGGACAAGGCACCAGAAGCATACCCCCCCCCACACACACACACACATACACAGTGAAAAGATTCACTGTAGAGCCTAATGGCTGTTTAACAGGAATGATCTGAGGTCGCACTCCTTTGACCAGCATACCTGCCCCACTGACCGCTGAAGGATTGGTCTGTTTAGCCAGGATGGCATGTAGAGGGTGAGACTCATTGTCCATGATGGCCAGAAGTTTGTTTAGATTCCTTATTCCAGAATGTTCAGAGTATTTCCTTGCAACAAGCTTGACTTCCTGATTGGTGTATTCAGGGTGCTGTACCACTACCCTAGCATACAACATTGGAGTGGTCCTTTTTACCCAGTCAGGAGGGCCTTACAAAGACCTAGCAAAGGTTCGAGGTGTGCCAAGACCAGTCCTTCTAGAGTCTTCATAATGTGTGAAGTCTGAGCAACCAACTCGTGTTAATTTGAAAGTTACCTTTTCTTGTGAACTAGAATTAAGTAAGATGTTTTCCACATCAATGGGAGCTTTCCAGGCCCAGACTCAGGTTCAACACATGCTGGAAAATTTTGCATAGCTGTCCCTCACCTTCCTGACCCCTGGACTAATTCTACTAGGTCATGGAGCTTTTCCCTGGCGGTCTCCTATGCTCCTTCCTCACCTGGTGAGCAGTGAAAAATTATCCTTAGTTGTTAGATGGTAGAGGGGAGCATGGGATGGAAGTAGAGGGCTGAATTTAACTGCTTCTGAAAGCATTGGTGAGAAGCTGTGTACATTCCCTCATGGCAGAAGGTAGAGCAGCAGGGACAGGAGTTGAGTAGAAATGTGAACTGGAGAGAGGTGATGGGGTGACTGTGGCACCATAGATTTCCTAGTGGATCAGAAATGAGATCAGCAGAGAGCTGTCAGTTTTGTCAAACTTGTTTTAACTCGTTGGCCATCTTGCAATCACCCTCCGCTAAGCAGCCACTGATCTCTTTATAGCCAGTGATTTCTTCAGGCCCTTCCACACCTTTTCCATGTCATCATGTCTCAACTTGTCCTCTACTGTCCACCTGTAATTTCCTTCACTCAATCTCAGCTGTCTTTGTATCTGCCTCACTTTGTGTCTCTTGTGATTAGGTAGACACAAGTTTAGTGATGGAGAAGCAGCTTGTGTTGCTGGTGGGTATGATGGTGTCCAGCCACATTCTCCCCCTGTGGTTCATAGAACATTATCAGTCTATGGTCTCAAAGCAGCCTCTAATTTCCTTGTTGTCCTGATAGTTTGTGGTTATTCATGCAAACTAAACTTACACATGGGTTTGAGCTGGGTGTGTCTGCAATATTTATACACAGTAAATCCAAAACCCTGTGACATGGTTAAAATGTCCAGAGACTACAACTGGGGGGGTTGCTGTGTCTGAAATATTGTCACACACAGCTTCCACATTAGCAGAGGGTATAATGCAAATTGCCTGCAAAATGGGGGGGGGGGACTTGCAGGGCATACAAATGTGTTCATACTGACAAAAGGTGGTTTGGCCTCTGTGTTGCAGATTTGTTCTTTAACTGTAATTTACCTACAATTACACCCTTGGTTGTTCCCAAATAGAGCAATCTTACCACCTTTCCACATTATTTAATCATGTTGGATTTGGGGATTTGCTCACATAGCTGCATACCTATAAAGCAGGATACTGCATTCACCAGTGTTGCCAGCTTCTCGGTCTTATTTGGAAGTAACTATGTTTTCCATATGATGAAGGGAAGGTGTGATTTGCATGTCCTCTTTGCTTTCTGGTTCACTCCCTCAATGCAGGGTCAAAACCTCTGCTTAATCTTCTCCAGAATATCTAGCCTCTGGTGCAGAAGCACCTGTGGCTTTTTTGAAGTGAGGAGCTAGGCTGTTGACTTCAAGGGCAAAATCAAAGGCTTAGAAAATTATCTACCTTTGGCAGGAAGCCTTTGTTCAGGGTGCTTTACAATATGAGATAAGCCACTTTTAAGCAAGTTTACTCTGTTTATATAGTAGGGTATTGTTACTGGAACAATTCAAGATAAGGTCTTTACTCAGGGGAATTACCACAAGAATATGCATTCAAAGCTAGGACCTTGAAAGCCTGTACTGATGTACCCCTAGATTTTATCAAATATAATCAAGAATTGGGTAAATTGTTCATTTATTATATATATTATATTATGAAAACCTGAATACTTCATGTTCTTCAAAGATCAGGGGTTGATAGTGAAAACAGTAGAAAGTATTTTGTGTTCTTGCCCCCACGTGGTATTCATGTCTCCTCATCTTTTTTCTCAGATTAATTCCCAAAGATCAGTACTACTGTGGTGTGCTCTACTTCACTGGGAGTGACATTTTTAACAAGAACATGAGAACTCATGCTTTGGAGAAGGGCTTCACTCTTAATGAATACACCATTCGTCCACTAGGGGTCACTGGTGAGTTGCTGTCGTCATAGATCCTGGAATTTTTTTGGTCATTTTTTTTTTGTCATTTTTGCAGGAACCATTTATATTTTGTTAATAGAATTGTTGTTCAAAATGTAAAGAAAGCATATAAAATTCACTGTAAATCCCACAGCATCGTTGTAGTACAGGTGTACTTAGAAGTTTCTGCATATATGAATGAAATATTTAAATAACCTTACGAAGTTACAAAAGCCAAGCATGTGGCAGTTTTCAAAGTTCATGCCAACAACCTCAGTACTATACAAGTGCATGGACATCTGTGATAAATTAGTTAGTCTGTTGTGTTTGATGTGTACCAGTTTACTTTGGTTCTGACTGGACATATTTATTACTGCATATATGCAGGAGTCAGTGTGTGTAAGTGACAGTATGAGAGCAGCACAAATGTTTGCAAATTTCAGAGTTTAGTAAAGGTTGTATTGAAATTTTGCTGCCTGAGGACACAACAACTGCACTCAGTTCATTGGTAGCATCAACATCCATTCTTGACCACAGTTACAGTCTTTGCACCTTCATTTCAAGTTGTGCTCCATGATTCTCTTGTGCCAGTTTGTGATTTAATGTCAGTTTATCTACCATATCTATATTATAACATTGCTATATATTATTAATGAAAGAAAATTTGTTTTTTATTAAACAATTTTGATGGGATTTTGTTTTACTTTAGCAAATATGAAGGTGACTTTTTGAGCCCAGGAGCACTACATTTTAAAATTATATTTCTGAATTAAGATATCAGTTTTCAAACCAATTTTTAAGAATGCATTACTCTTCTAAGAAAGGGACACCTGTACATAGTAAATGCATGAGAAAAATGGGGAAATGTATGACATTAACTGTACATATTGTTAATAAGGAATGTTTTACATTTCTATAATGTGTAGTGTGTACCAGTCTTACTGGAACTTGGACTCCCCTTCCAGGTGTAGCAGGAGAACCCCTCATGGTGGACAGTGAGAAGGACATCTTTGACTACATTCAGTGGAAATACAAGGAGCCCAAGGACCGCAGTGAGTGAGGCAATGGATGAGAGAACCGGAGGACAGCTCAGGGAGATGCATTCTTTCATGTTACTTCAGTTTACTGTCATTAGAACTGCTGTTCTAGACAAATATGAATAATGGGGAATATATGCTAAAATGTTCCTTTTTGTTTTTTCTGGTGCTAAAGTTGTGGAATTGTTTGACAGTAGGATTTTGTATACATCATTTATCAGTGCTAGAGGGAATAGAAATTAGATAAATAGAAAGTAGGAAAATTTATAGGAAGTTGAATTTTACCCTGTTTTTCCTTTTACTGGAAAATATATTTATGGACAGAAATGATACAGTACTGAACATACCAGATATTATTTATCACTTAGAATTCTGGTATGTTTTTGATAATGCTAGATTGGTTTTCTGCATTGGTGACTTGTTGATTTGAGCTTAGAGAGAATTACAGTATAGCCATCCTTCACGTAACAGGGTCCTGTACAATGGAAACTGGCTAATCTTATGTCATACAGCAGGCTTATATTTTCACCACAGTGGCATTTTTACAGTCAGTTTACTTCCTTAAAGATGTTTTGCAGTGCTGAGAAAGATGTAGTGGGCAATAGAACTACACACAGATGATTCCCAGCAACACAACCCCCTGCATCGTCATCAAGTTCACAGTAGTACACACCGATGGGAATGTTTAGGAAAAGAATACAATGCAGTTCAGTCCTGAGAATCTGGCTTTCCATTTTACCCAGCTGCAAGTATTTGTTTGCCCTTTTTATACCAGATATTTTGCAAAATACTTTTGTTTGAAAACCCATCACACAGTGACTGAACATCTTACTTTTTTAACCCTAGTTAGTGTGTGCAGATTTTTGACAGTGAACACATTTCTAAGTGTGTAATGTGGTAGACAGGAACACACTCCTAGTCAATCGGCCGATTTGAAAACACATGACATGCCAAATGTAATAAGGCTGGTGTGGTTTTGGTTTGCTTTAGCTTTTAGTTTTTTTTTTCTCCCAAAAAAACAGAAAATAATGACTACCATCTACAGCTGAAAATTATAAATTAAAAGTTTTTAATAGATTTTTATTTTATTTAATCACTGAGCCTAATTATTTCGAAATACTGTAAAGGTCGTATTAGTTAGGATTTTGTATTATTAGCATTTTTATTGAGACTATTGTGAAGTTATTTAACTAAGTACAGAAATTTGTTTAGTATAACATTGGTGAACAACATCCTGTAACATTGAGTCTCAACAATATAAACCACCAACTATCATTCCAATATCACATATGAAACATTCATTATTTTTTAATCATTAACTCAATTACCGGAATCTTTAATCCAAAGCTGCTGACAAATAGGAATGTATTGACGTGCGAATTTTGTGCAAATGTCAATATCCACTACTTTTTACACACCCGATGGCCGATAACAATGCACACATTTACAAAATAGAGAAAATGGGACTAGAGGGGACACTGGAGAAAATGGGACACAAAACTTTTATTTGTGTAACGTTTAAGGTTTGCAGACCAGAATGAACCACATTTGGCTACTTGATGCTTAAATGGGGAATGGCTTTGCAGGGTGTAGCCTTAAATGCTACATAATACTTTCAGCTCTCTTTTTGCTGGACAACTGAAATAATGACAGTGGAAAAAAAGAAGAAAATGATACAATGAGAAAGTAATCCCACCACTCAACTTTTTTTTTGGACAAGAGCATCTTTGCCTTGTCATAGATAATTCTATTTTTCTCTTCATTAACCAGGTTAGAAGCTGCACTGAACAATCTCACTGTCAACACTAATTACCAGTAAATTTGCTGTTTATAGATGGCATATTTTATGTCACTCATTTTGAAAAACTCCCACACTGTAGATGTTGTCATGCTGTGTGTACACATCTACCCTGCCATCAAATACTATCAGTTGTCAAGCAATATGATTCGGATGTCATGCATCCCTAATTTACCCATTTAGACTGCAAGGTAAATTTACTATAGCAATTCAGGGTAAGCACTTGCATAACATGTTTTTGCTAAAACCTTATTTGATTTTTAATACTTAATACAACTTCTTGATTTATGGCCTAATCTGTTCAATGTGCTCCGATCCCAAAAAAAAAAAAAATCATGCTTACCTCCTACGCTGTGGTATGTATTTAGTGCTGCGCTATATTGTTGAATATAGATGTATTTAGTGCTGTTCTACGTGGGTGAATACAGTAAGGATAATTTGTCACTGATGGTGAGAATAGAGTTCTAGGGGTTTCATTTGTGCAAGAAAACTGTACATCTGCCTGATCAATAAAAATTTTATTTATTTCAACTCCATCAGAGTGGTGTCACTGTACAGTTTTTTTTTTTAGTGTTCTAGAGAAATTTGGAAAAATTGGCTTTTAGGTTGGGCTGGAATGTATTACAATTTTCCCCAAAAGAAATAATGGAAATAGCTGTACATTTATCTCTTGTTTTCTTTGTAGAGTTAAGATCTCCTTCTGTTGTGTTTCAGAAGGTCTGACCTGTTTACTTTTTCATCACAACACAATAGAAAACATCAGTGTATGAATATGTCCCAGACTAACAGTAATTGTTAGAAACAGACTGAACTAAAGGAAGGTAAGCACATATAGTGACAATCTATTGGACTCGAGCTGTATGATCCCCTCTGTGAGCTGAGAATTCAGTCCAAATGATCTAATGGTTGCAAGCTGTCTATTCAGTGTCTACTCTATTCTCTAGCAGGCCATGGGCTATACCTGATCAATTGGTTTAATCATGATCTGTTGTTTTTTTTTCTCAGCCCATAATAACACTTTGCTGTACTGAAGTGGCTTTTGCATTTAACTTCTGGAAGACAAGCATAGAGAATTTAATCTTTTTCTTCCTTTGACTATTGCTTTCTTGCTTTTGGTCCCTTTGTGTAGGTTTATTAATTATGCCTGTGTTGAATTTGAGTGCTTGTTATGTTTTGGGACAAAACTGTCCCCATCCAGTGTGTGTGAGATGTGTTTAGGTCCAGTTTACACCTCTGCTGGACAGTGGTCACTACATGACAACTGAAGAGTACAGGGGGAATTACAACTGACAGATTGAAATGGCCCATGGTCTACAGTAAGACTGAGTGAGATTTGTGTGAAAAATCAGCTCATTCTGTGGTTGGATTGCGACATAAAAGTGGAAGATGCTAAGAATCTGCTAACTGCTATACATGAGCAGATGTAAAAGTTGAGAGTCATGTGAGAGAAGAAAAGGCACAGTGAAGGAAAGCAGGATTCAGATCAAGGGTGGAGAATTGGCAGGAAGAGCAATGAGGCTCACTGACAAAGCAAACCCTAAGCCCACAACTATATCACAAGCGTGAGAAGCTCAAGGAGGAGTTAAGGAGTATCCAGTTCAAAGAAGCATAAGATCAAGTTCTGATGAAACCAACTCAAAGACACTGATGTGGAAATTGCTTTAGTGCCACTCCTGTGAAAATAAAAGAATGAAGGAAAAGAAAGAGTCCAATGTGCATGGGCCCACTGTACCAGAATGAAGATGTGAGTATGTACACAGTATACATAGCTGAATCAGAGAAAACCGTAATATGAAAGGGTGGTGCGAAACCACGGAGAAGCAAAAACATTTATGGCCTACACATACTGGATGGAGTCTGAATTATTACAGTGACACCAACAAAGGTGAAGGCCACCTGAGAGAAAAATCAGCAAGAGGCAGCTTGATGGATGGAAGAGCATGACAACACAGGTACTGACCTGCACAGCTGTCAACCATGACTGGGGAAGAGTAGTTGCATTTCAACAAAAAGTCACTGCAGAAACTCCTGACTTTGTGGAGCATTTCAGAGAAGTGTGGCTCAAACACTCAGGAGCTTTCATTTGGAAAGACTCAAGAGGGATTGGTTATGTACCTGAGGCATTTATGCAGTGAGCAAACATATGATGTTAATGTTCAGCTTTTGCAAAGGCAGCCACTGAATGGGTTTGTGGTGTTTCTGGAGCAGAGAAGGGATTTGGCCTTTCTTTTTTGATTCACAAATTTGGTGTTGAAAAACAGCTTTCTTGAGTGGGTAAAGGTCATCCAGCGCAATTCTTACTAATGCATTACATTCAGATAATATTGAATTCCGGAGTGGGATAAGGCAGGGTTGCCCACATCACCACTTCTGTTTGTGTTGCGCAAATGGAAAAACAACACAAATTAAGACTATAAGCTGACAACATTTTATTATGTCAAAACCTTGTCATTTGCAAAAAAAAAAAAAGTTCACAGATTGTTATCTCATTTGTTGAGACACAGGTGATAAATTGTATTAATCTATTTTATGATTTTTTAACTTGTAGCAGTTTTTCTGAAAACATTTCTTTAAAAGCTTTAAGGTTCATTATACTGCAGATGAAAAAGAATTATGAGGTTTCTGCCAGAAGCATCCCAGCTGCCACACAGGAGGCAACTTAGGCAAATAAAGGAACTCATTTTCTGGAGGGGCTGCATGTCATTTGTGGTGCTCAGCATCACCAAGGCACAAATTTTAAACTTAAGATTTCTGTTCTTTGTAAGGCATTTCTCATAAAAGTGATTTTACATTATGTAGTTTGTACCCTAAAATTCACATTTGCTCTTTAGCCCACATTCCTAAAAGGAGATTTCATAGTGAGAGGTAAACCTCTATGCTGAACTTAACTCCTTGGCCATAATACAGAAATTCTTCTTAGTGCACAAATGATGATTATTGCCTCCTCTTGTAACAAATTTAATAGCCTCACAACTGCTTTTACTGAGATGACTTTGTATTTTTCATGAATATCATTCATCATTAACAGTTTCAAACTGATCTATTTCATTAAAAGTAAGCTTTTACATTAATGTACAAGATATGATTGATGTTACACGAGTCCAATTGTACTGCATCATATTTAACCATTAAACAGTGGAAGAACAAAATTCTGTATAAAGTATTATAAAAGAACCAGCTGCATAAAGCAAGGGTGCTTGCGTGTCACAGTTTAGCAAATGTGCTTCTCTGTACTCCTCTGAATTTTGAACATCATAGAACTCAATAACATTTGCATTTTTACAGATGCAAAAAAGCAATGCATTTTACCATAGTATCATAGCTGTTGACTCAACCACTGCAGAAACTAAAGTTGAAATTCCGACCATATCCCTTCACATCTGTGAAAGAGTACACAACAATAATTTATGCAATACCTTTACTTATTTTGCACATTAAACTGTACTGATGATTCCTTTTATGCCATGGAAATGTATAACTTTTTAAACCAGCACATTTGTGCACCTCATTGAATTCAACAGCTTGACTGAAAAACAGCATGGGTACTGCCCAGGTTTAAAAATGCATGCTGGTCCAGGTGAAAAGTTTATTTAAGACTTTTGAGCTGCTGATTTGTGGCACTTATCTTGCCGTCCATTCTGTCTACTTTCCTGAGAAGGTTGTCGATGCTGGAGTCCTGTTGATCGATCTCCGTCTGCAGGCCAAGACCAAGGTTCTTCAGCCGACCCAGGCCAAAACTCATTTCATCTGGAAGAGGGCAAGTACAAGCTTTTTAAGCAACTTACTAATGGCTCTTTATGTACACTATGGCTGTGGGCTGAGTTTTTTTGAGCGATGATATCAGCAAAATTGAGAGAATACTAGTCATACTGGCAATTCATACAAACACAGCTGTACAAATGACCATACTCCCCTAGATTTTGGTCAAGGGCAGAGTGAAACTGCAACCACTATTATCCTTATTATTTTATTATCATTCACAACATATCCATTTTCCCAGAAGCAGCTCTTGCTAAGCCAGTGTTCAGGACATACACAAATGTTTGTGCATTTCAAATTTATCATTAATTTAACAATGATTATGATTTAATTATATTTAGCTGACTCCTTTGTCCAAGGTGACTTACAGTGCTATGCTACACTAAGCTATTTAACATTATATCCATCCAAAAACAGAGCAACTGAACATAGTTGCTCACTTTGTATTTGGACTGTGGGAGGAAAGCAGAGTGGACCAGGACTCAAACCCACAACTGTGGAGCAACAGCACTGCCTGCTGCACAACTGTGCTGCCTTCTGATAACTCACCTAAATTGTTGTCTAGTTGTTGGTGAACAACTTTTAGGTGTTGATTCCTGGGGTAGCAATTCTGGTTTGACGTGGACCCATCGAAGTCAGAAGAAATCCCAGAAGCTCCAAACCCTTTGGGATATATTACAAAGAGGAAATTCTGAGTGTCTATTCTAAACCATTGTTCATCTTACTAACATTCCAATTTAATGCAGACAGAACAGAGACAACCTGTACCTGTGGTGTCCAGTTTCTTCAGGTTCGGATGACTCTGTTGGTATTTGTCTTCATGTTCCTTGCTCTCACCAAGTGCACTCTGCAATCTGACACAAATGACAAAATCAGTTAGAACCTGCTTATGGATTTAAAAAGTATCAGGTGCTTCAACAAGCTAAACCTATCATGTCTTTAACAACTAGCATGACTTGCTGCAAGATTCATTCGTCCAGCACACCTCTGTATATAGCTGTATATTAATCCCTATGGGGAAATTCATACACATGGCAGCTTAGCACATGTACTGAGTCTGTGGGTCTCGCAAAAATGCATTTAATTGTTTATATGTTATTTGTCTTTACCGTAATAAATTTTTCACAGTCAAAGTGGTTCTACAAAGAAAATCAAAGCATACACATTCCAAAAGAAACACAGAATATTATCAGTATTACATCCAGCATACATGACATGGAGATACTGACTTGCTGCTGGGTTGGTATGGGACTGGTGGTTCTGGGTCTGCCTTGGGCTCAGGCTTGGCTTTAAAGTAGTTGACAATGCCCCCCCAGACACTCTTTATGCTGTTTATGTGCCTCTGGCTTGTCTTCAGGTCATTCTCCATGTTGTCCACCATCTTCTCTGTCCTTTTCAAGGCCTCCCCTTGGCGCATCAGTTCCTAGAAACACCAAAGCTTGTGAGGTCTTTACAGACCAGTAGAAACTTTGAAGCTGGGATCTGGGCAAATTTACACATAGCTCAAAACAGACCTTCTTGGGATTTAACTTATTTTAGAATTTTTTTCCCCCCCACAGATAAATTTCTGCCTCTGCATTATAGCTGGATGTCTGTTGTGTAAACTGGGAGTTGATATTAAAAGATTAGCTGTATTACAGTGCAGCTGTGCATACCAAGGCTGTGTTTACAGGGGTTTACCTGTATTTATTCATAGAAAGATACACCCAATGCTCCAACACACAGCAATTCTAAATATTAAGTACTGTCTTGAGATTTTCAAAAGAGTGGTTTAAATGAAGCAAACAGAGGGCAAACAAGCTGTAGATGTCCCTAACACTTCTCCCCAGTTCTGAGCTGACAGTGAAGGGCCATATAAAACTTCTGGCTCAGAGCTGATGTGCTGCTATTGTCATGTAAGCTTTATGCTCCCCTCCTTATGTCTCTCCACTGTCCCTCTGCTGCCTGTATTAAGTTAAAGACTCAGGTTACAGCCTACCAGACCATGAATAAATCTGCAGAACCTGATCACACACTACACCTTCAGCCAGACTGCTGCTCCAATTCTAGCCAGTTTGTTTTCCCAAACACAGGGGGTCCAAAATCAAAAGCCAGAAAATTCTATAGTACTTCCATGACAATTCAATACACAGCCACTCATGTAATGCACCCTGGCAAAAATGGTGGTATGTGACTAAGAATCACGTGTCTGTATCGGTGAAATTTGCTTTTTCCAAGTTGTATATCCCTTTGGAGACAGCCTGTTCCATGCCATGTTCGACTTTACCCAAAAAAAAAAAAAAAAAACTATGGATCCCAAATAAGTTAAGCAATGGGATGAAGTATAACCAAGTAAAATATGTTGTCTTTATGGACCCCTTAACAACAATAGGTCCATAACTGTTCATGATTCATGCAACAAACAACATTCTTTTGAGTAGAGTCAAAGCTGTCCCACAGTCCTATTTGTGTATTTTACTAAAAACTAAAAGTTGACAGTTGTTTTTGCTCTGCAATAGAGAAATGTCAGAAAACTGTAAGCCAGTATACTCCTATTTTCCATTATAATTATTATTGGTGCCCTAGTTGGCAGAGCTGCCATCTCAAGAGGCTTGGGATTCTTTGGGTTTGGTTTACTGCTGAATCTACTTTGGTACATGTCAAGATTATGTGTTCTTTCTCTGCCTCTGTGAGTTTCCTCCCACAGTCCAAAAATGCATTTCAGGTTAATTGGGTGTAGAGTGTGAGTGTGCGGTTACACTGTGATGGACTGGCATCCTGTCCAGCGTGTATCCTGACTAGCCTAGTGCCCTGTTTCTCCAGGATAGGGTCCAGCCCACCACAACTCTGATTTGGACAAGCAGGTAATGATCAGCTCAGCTTAAGTTACCACTTAAGGTCACTACAACAAAAGCACCATTCAATCCTGGACCTTTCATGTCTAAAACTCCTGCTGAGACTATACCTTCAAACCTCTACACTACCTGTTCTTATCTGTTGTCACACTTGATAGCACAGCAGTGGTGTTTACTCAGGTTTCAGCACACAGCTCTAAATCAGTTTGGATGTACAAATTCCTTATTCAGACAGATGGTTAACATTTTTATAATGTGGTTAGAAATAGATGCACAATGATATCAGAATCATATTGGTTGATAATTCTTTCATTTTATTGGCATTAGGCCGATGCTTAAATTTGACCAATACATTTCATCCAAGCAGATCCAGTCCCAATTTAGTATGTATATTATAAACTAGGGTATCAGAACAGGCCAAAAAATACACAGAAATGATCCAATATCAGCATCAGCATGGAATTCTCCCACTGTGCTTCTCTAATTTAGTGTGATCCTGCAAGTTACACATTTCCTAGACTTTATCGGCTCCTGTACAAGCTGCTACAAACTGTGTGTCAGTCTTGGTCACTAGCTTCCCTCAGATGGCATACACAAGGTCTTTCCACAACAAACTGCGACATTTGCCATGTAAATTCAGAAGTCAGCTGATGAAAGGTTCATCACAACCCAACTAATAGAAGAGTTTTGCTGTTGTGTCATAAGAAAGGCATTTGAAAGGAAAAAAAAAATCGACGGCAAATGTGGAAATCTAGTATTCATTTGCTTAAACTCAACATTTTTGCATCAATCGATGTATCTATTTATCTATCTACTGTTTATGGTAAATATTGTGATGTACATAACTGCACTGCAAAGACTCAAAACATTCTCCCTTAAAATCAACTAATACAGATATGTGTTGCAAAGGACATTAACAAAAACCTTATAGTTTTGTCAGAGCAGTCACAATATGACAACTTCACCGCTGCCTTTAATGCTTACAATGGCATCCAATTAAACACCGTTCTTTCCATGTACTTTCCCTGTAATATAGTTTTGTAGAAAACTATGCACTGCATTCCTGTTTCAGAACTCATCACCTGGTTTCACTTCCCAAAATCAAGTTTCAGATCTTTTTTTTTTTTTTAAATTTAGTTTTACCAGATAACACAGATAACAAAGTCAACCACCAGTGATACCAGTGCCACACTTCGACACATGCAGAAGGCGCCATGAGGCAACCCTAAAATGTCCACAATTTTCTCATTTTTTCATTCCTTGTTGCAAAACAAAAATAGCGATTTCTGCAGGTTCTATTTGCGATTTACCAAATTAATTTTTACTTTACATTGTTCTCTATTATGTATGTATATGCTTAAAAGAGCATATAGTTAGTGGTCATTGATACACAGCTTTTACAATGTGTGATGTGGAATTTGCTGTCAAGTGGCTTGCTTGCCAACGCTGTACCTCGGCCGTGTCCACGCCCATCTTCTCCGACTCGTAAATGAGGCGCAGGGAGCGCTGACTGCTGTCCATGGCCGACTGTGCGGACCGCATGGCCTCTTGTTGCAGCTGCCGCTGGCGCCGGTCCGCCTCGCTCAGTGGCTTCTCCCCGGCATTTCCATGGGGACCCCCAGCACAACCCCAGTCCTGCGGCTCGTCCTGCTCCTCCTCGTCGTCGTCGGCAAACGGGTTGTGGTTCTTGGGATACGCGGACATGTCGGACTACAGGAGAGGACAAGGGGACGGGAAAGGAGCCGGCTGATGCGCCGGAGAACAGGCGTCAATACGTGTACAAGACGTCGACCGAGCGTTTAAAACGTGACACTTTTAAAATCGGATACAAAAAATTACTTTAACCCTTCGTTCGGCTTCCACCATATAATCTACGTTAGCTAAACTGGCAGCTTGTACAGCGAGATAAAACATGTACGATCTCAGCGAATAAACAAAAAAAAACTATGAACAATTAACTCCAGCTTATTGCCGCTATCATTTTGAAAACATATATAAACAAGTAATAAAAAAGAAAATGCCTTCTTACATAAAAAGTTTAGCCTCACACCCAACAGATGTTTTGTCAGCTGACTCCGTCCAGAAGGTTTTCCTGTCGCTTTCTGATGACGAAACGTCGTCACATCAAATTGGAGGACAGCAGGGCATCTGACGTCTGATTTAGCGCCACACCCTGTTTTTTTTTTCCCCAAAATTTCGTCATTACGATGAGGTTAATGAATAGCTATAATTAACCTCTGTCATAAATGTAGTAAACATGCAATATATTTTAAATATATATGCATATACATATATTATTATTGCAGGATAAAATGTTACTTTGCAGATATTTATATTTCAACTCGGAACACGCAAAATTCTAGGCACCGTTACTGGTATAGCATAAATCATTTAGCTAAGGTATTCATTAATTATTTGTAATGGCGCATTGGTTTTACATTAAAGTAGTGGATTTAATTCAAATTCAAGTGCTTTTAAATAAGTTTATGCTTTTATAAATCCAGAGGTGAGAAATACTGCATATTTACGTGTGTCCATTTGCCTGATACTTTTTTCCGAAGTGAAGTACAACTATGAGTATGGGGAATTGTACAAGGTACAAACACACTTGCGAAAGCTTAGTTTGTTTGCCGTTTTGCTGACACAAATCAAGTAACTGCCTAAAGGAGTGCCATTCAGACTGCGGTTTTGTATAATAGTTGCAGATTGTGTGGGATTCCTTTATGTAGCACTTTGTGTTCGATATGACTCTGTAGCTATCAGGAGACAGATGGGTTCTGGCCCCTTTCCTGAATACCGAGAGAGGTTTGTTTCACTGCATCAAGACCAAAAAATTGTTTGATTTTAGACTTTCCATTACACGAAAAGCTTTGAGAATTTTCATAGTTTGTATAACCATTTGAAATGTAGTTATGCACCCCCGAGTCCAAGTGAACTGCAGGATAGGAGCGAGTATGAAAATGTGTTGTTGGATTATATCACGCCTTTAACCGAAATGATTTCCAATGCTTTCAGTGGTTTACCCGTTTTTACAGCAGAATTCAAACTTGGCTCCCTTAGTACAAGACTTCACTGCTGTTCTGCATACTGAACATTTCAGAAAAAAATCGTGTATCGCTGCCTTCTTCTGAGCGTATATTTGCACTGTAAGAAGAAACCCAGGCTAACACGAGGAAGACATGCAAGTTCTGCATAGTAACATTCAAGCCCAGATGTGAAATCATTGCAGCAGTTTTACCCACTGTGCCACCATGCGCCAATTTTACATTTACAAAATGCACACTGTTACATTACAAGAACTCCAGAAATATGAAAGGCACATTTAAGAGAGCTAATAATGCGTTTATTCTTCAAAGTAATTCAATTTTGGTTTTTGTCTTGGCCTGAGTGCGTTCTGTTTGTCCTCCCAGGCTCGCCGTACCGCCAACTGCGTTCTTTTTTCCGCGTCTGCACTGCCTCCGCTTCTGCTTCTGTCTTCCGGTTTTGGATGGAGACGCAGTAATGTCGGCGAAAGGGGCCGTACCGAGAGGCTTTTATTTTAACACAGTGTTGTCCCTTGCTCGCTCTTTGGCAGCGCACACACCTGCTCCAGTTGACAAGGTTTGCGATTAGTTCTTGAGTACAAAGTTAGAGGATAAGGTTTTCATTGGAAGCGCTGTTTCTCCCACCTGATGTTTTAGGGCTGCTCTCTAGGAAGGCACGTCATCGACACTTGTTAGAATGGCTTCGTCTGAAACTACTTTGTAAGACGTTGTTTTATAAGAACAACAGAAAACATACGACACCCGTTCGGTGCTCATCTGTACATCATTTATTTTGGAACCCAATTCCAGCAAAGTCGCTGTCAAACGTATTGATTACCCCGTTGTATTGGAATGTTTACGAATGTACAGGCTCCGTATTTGTCTATAGTAATGTATTTCAGTTAGAAGATATAGTTCTCATCATGGGTTTTTCGGAATAAGTGCTATCTGGAAATTACAAAATGAAAAATAAACGGTCGCTTGTTGACGTGTTTTGTTGAATGACCTGCTAGCTGCTTCAAGTTGTGTTGAATAGGTTGCGTGCTCTGTGTACAAGACCAGGTCTGAACCTGACTACCTGTTTGTTTCTTCCACAGGTGCAGAAGCTGCAATGCATGTGTCCTGTGGATGTGCGAGGTATCTTCCAGCTGGATGAGAGGCGCAGGGATGCTGTCATTGCGCTTGGAATATTTCTGGTTGAGTCCAACTTGCAGGTAGTAGATTTTACATCATGTCCACATGGGATTGCTCAAATAGCTCACTTGCCAAGTCTTTCTTCTAGTAAAATATTAGCTGTCTTGTATGTAAGCTCCTCATTAGTTTGGATAAATACTTCACATCCACAGAAGATGCAATGCTCAGCATGGTTTACATGTTCTAACAGGGGTTAATATGTCTTGCAGCACAAAGACCTTATCGTTCCATACTTGCTTGGTCTCCTGAAAGGTCTTCCTCGTGTTCAGTGGATTGAGGAGGGTTCGGGGAGGAAAGGAAAGGGTAAAGATACCTTGTGCATTTATAATACCAGTGTTTTTTTTCCCTTTTATCTGCCCTCGTTGGAATTTGAGGTTTTAGGACAGTCACTTGGTGTGGAGTCATTTGATCATTCTCGTTTCCACATTGCAGATGTTCTCCCGGTGGCAGAGAACTTCAGTTTTTGTTTGTTGACATTGCTGTCGGATGTGGCCCAGAGAGATGCATCTTCCAGGGGGCAGGTCAGTGTTGCTACAGAACCCAGAGCAGCTGGGACTCGAATCTTGGCCTTCAGCAAAATCAAGTGAAGCCACCAGAGATTATACAGTATACGCATATCCTCTCTGACATGGACACTGGGTATATGGCCATTCACTTCAGCTTCCCAGACTTCAAGAATTTGCAGAAAAGCCAAAAAATATTGAAAATACTCAGCTGTGTAAATGAATGGATGATTTTTGTATTGAATGTCTAGCATTTTAAGTTACCCTGGATAAAAGTATCAGCTAAACAATATTTTAAGTGTAAAATCAGTGATACTGGAACACCTGAATTATAGCAATAAATTGTAATATATCATACAAAGGGCTGCAGAACCTGTTTTCCTCCCTATTTTTGACCAAGATGAACTGTAGCTGAAGTCCTCACTCTGAACTACAGTATATACATGAGTTACTTTTTTCCATTTCAGTTTTTGATTTTGGCTTTCAGTTTAAACTATGCCTACTGTACTCATATTCCTGAAACAGGTAGCAACTCTTGCATGAGGTTTCAAAAGTAGTGCCATATGAAAACTGATAATTTGAGCAACAAGTTGGATAAGGAGAATGTCTTGTACAAAGCTTAGAGCTGAATATGTTTTTAGTGTATTTAAGTCTTTCAGGAAAAAGATTTTAAAAAAGTAAAATAAAAATAAGTTTCTTTAATAGGGAGATGTATGAAATATGCAGTTTTGGAAGCATTCTTATCTTTCTGTGAAATTATTCATAATAAATAGTGTTTTTTGCTTTTGTATAACAGGACTATGACTTGCCCGTCTTTCTGCCTAATCTAGATTTTGGAAGCTGTCATCAGTGTTATGCAGACATTGCTGGAGATGTGTCAAGCACCAGAGAATCATGATAAAGGTAATTTTCTGCCTGTTCAGAGTCCCCAGTATTACAGGCATTATTATTATTATTTTTTTAAAATGGACTTTTAATTTTTTTTTTTTCCCTCCCCCCCTCTCTCCCAGAGTACCTGTGCAAGTATACCATTCCTTGTCTATTGGGTGTGGCCAGAGCCTTTGGTCGCTACAGTAACACAGATGAGTCTCTACTGTCCAAACTCTTTCCTCGTGGAGCACCACAGGCCCTGCGTGTGACGGATGAGTTCGAGGGTGTGCGACGACGGTCTTTCAATGACTTCCGTTCCATCCTTCCGAGTTCACTTCTCATAGTGTGTCAGAGTGACACGCTCCGCCGCAAAGCAGGCAGTGCATCCAGCCTCTCCCAGGTGCTCATTGCCTCACTGCCACCCACACAAATGAAGAATAAGCAATGGTTCAGTCTTGAAAAAATTAGTTTTTGAAAAGGGGGTTTGGTCTGTTTAGCAGCATGATGGTGTACCAAGTAAATACTGGTGGTTTCACATCTGGGTTTGAATCAGGCTTTATTTGAAGCTGTGCCTATCTGCCGCCGTAGCTTCCCCTACCTTGAAAATAACTCAGTGGCACTTACCCTGCACTTAACTCCCCTTGGTTTGTTCTTTGTTTTACTCCTTTCTTTTATTACCTTCTGTAAGTGTCAGATAAATGCAGAAAAATGCCACTTCTGAGCCAGATGGTCAAAATGAATTACAAGTGTCATTTCATTATTTATTGTGTGTGTTCTTCAGATCAGCCCAGAGCGAAGAGGCCCATCTCCAATTTCCCCGACTGGACCACCTGCACAGTACTTCGAGGGTAAGAAGCACATCATATGCAACATGTAGACTGGGATTTATTTATAAATTGGGGTTTATTTTGTATTAAACCAGAGATCTTTTGAAATCAACTGTGCTTTGTATGAAATTCTCCATGCCCTTTCACAAACCTTTTACAAAGGAGACCTGCAATGGGGAATGGCTTTTGAAAAACTGTTCTTTCTCAGACAGTAATACAAATGTCCTGACACCCCTGGCTTGTAGTTGGTATTGAATTCAGGCAGTGGAAAGTGATGAGAGGGAATAGTATTGTGATTGCCCACATAATTATTGTGAAGCACTTTCAGCTGTATAGTATGAACATTTCTTAGCAGATTGTATTTGTGGTTTATGCAAATCCTCTTGTTCTGTTTGGCAGCCCCAAAAGAGGTCACCGCATTTTTGTTTTTTGAGATTTTATTATGAATGTGGTAATGGTATCATGTTAACTACAAGGGAGAGCCTTGTATTTTTAGTTAAAATATGGAATCAGTCATTACTACATATTTTAATGGATTTTTTTTCTAAAATATGGGTAACAACCGTATTTTTTAAGTATTTTAGACCTATAGCTAGCTTTCAATATATGAATCCAAAGTTGTTTTGTTTCACAAACCTCATAATTCAGATGCAGACCAGAGGTTTGTCAGTAGTTCTTTGCCGGCTATTTTTGTACTGTATGTCAGTAAAAATGGTGTTTAATTATGTGATTGTACTTTCAGTATTGTGTGTGCATCTGTACGTCTTCATCTGGTGTAAAATGCAGTTTGTTTCCTGAGTTGTATGCTGCTTTGAGAATTAGCATTAGTTATTGAAGTACACACTGGGGTGTGAGGCAATAGTGGGGGTTTTTGGACAGAAAACAAAGAAAAGCAGTATAGCAGACTGCTAAGCACCTCTGATAAACCTGAACAGCTGGTGTACATGTCTGTGCATTCTGGATCCCCTGGCAGGAATATTTACAGGACAGTGCAAATAAGTAACCACAATGAAAAAACAGACTAAGGTGTTGGTGTTCGCATCCACCTCTACAATATCTTTTTTTTTTTTTTTCCTTTTTCGTGCAGCATCACTTAAAATTTACTGATTCCCAATACAATTATAATGATCACAAATGAGTATTAAGAAATTTAAAAACAATGTAAAGTATATATTATATACCTTGAAGAGCAAACAACTATACGTCATCTCAAAGCTGGAGGTATTGTATGGAAGTGCAGGATGTGATGGACCATAACCCTAAGTTGGGGATTTGACTGACGCTCAAAATTCATAGATACAGAAGGTGTTGAATTGAAGTCAGTTTGTTCATCCTCAGTTATGTCAGCACATTGAGTTAAGCTTTGGAGTCTTTTTTTTTGAATTGGAATGCAAGCTGTCTTTTACTAAAAAATTAAATGCTAAATAATTCTCAAAGTTCATAATGAGAAAAGGTTATTCTAAGTATTACAGTGTTGTTCCATGTTTGTAAGCCAGGGACTATTTTTCAGGTTTTCATAGCTTTTAATATCACCCTTTGTACACACCAAATCAGCAGTCAGGCTTGATCCAGTGGGATTTTCTGAAGAGATTTTTGTAAGTGCTAGTTTTAAGCTAATTATTTAACAGAGGTAATTGGGAGCTGTTTTCATTTGTGGAAAAAAAAAATTAAGTTTCAATTGTGTTACAAGATATTTACATTTTAGAAAAGATCCTACAAGTTCTCCTGAAGTATGCACTATTAAAGCATTTATAGAACTTAATAAACTATTATTGCATCAATAATGAATTGAAAAATCTCATTGATAGCTCATATGCCAAGATTTGTCTTGAGTGGCTAATGTGATTTGAATGGTAATTGACCATTGTGTGTTCTACCTTGTAGGGGCCTATCTTCCTGACGGTAGTGCCTTGGATCCTGATTACTACTTCTCCACCATCAGCTCCAGCTTCTCTGTCTCTCCACTCTTCACTGGTAGTAGCAACAAGGAATTTGACATCCCACAGAGTGTGCTGAAACTGCTACTACACATGGTGCGAGAACTGCTCATAATAATGACTATAAGGGCTTAGACATTTGGGGGGGAAAGGGTAGCCTTTATTTCAGACAAGGGTTTCATTAAGAGTTGTTTGATGCAGAAGAATCAGGAGATATTTGAGTTGTTTCAGCTCTTCTGTTGAGCTCTTATTGTTCTAAAGCATCCTTAAACACTCATTAGTCTTTCAACAGAAGAATAGAGGAAAATGCAAAAGGCTTTGTCTTTTTTTTTTCCTCAATATTATGCTGTTTTGTTCTGTGTAGGTGAGACAATTTGTTTCCGAACCTTTTCTGAAGACCCTGGATGCAACCATGGCAGATGTTATGGCGGTGTGTATGGTGATCTGTTCTGTTATGATGCTGATCAGAGGAGGTCTGTGTGGAATTGTAACATTTTGAGTGTACTTTTTCTTATCATTTAGGCAAATCCCAGCATTGATTTGCACTACAAAACCTTCAGTGACCCTCTGTATGTGGATATGTTTAAAATGCTGAGAGACACCTTATATTATATGAAAGGTAAGACTATTTAAGGTGTTAATCTGCTGTGAGTTAGTAGGAGCTATAACATAAAAAGAGATCTGTTAGATTATCCAGTTGGTACTGTACACAGGAGTGCTCAGTTAGCTAGTGCATTACTAGAAATATTATTGTAGTTCATAGAATCACCATGGCTTACTCTTCATGAAGATAAACTTGAATCTGCCCTCTCTGACAGACCTGCCAACCTCCTTTGTGAAGGAAGTGCATGACTTTGTGCTGGAGCAGTTCAGCAGCAGTCAGTCAGAACTTCAGAAGATCCTGCATGATGTTGAGCGTCTAAACAATGAGCTAAGTCCCCTGAAGCTCCGGTGCCAAGCCAATGCTGCCTGTGTTGACCTCATGGTGTGGGCTGTTAGGGACGAACAAGGTATCTCCATAAGTGTGTGTGTGTGTGTGTGTGTGTGTGTGTGTGTGTTCACAAATAGGAATTAAACCCTGTTTACATCACATAAGCAGCTACAAAGTGCATTGCAGCTCCTGAAAAACTTCTACTTTTTTGGTCAAAGTCTAATCCAGTGGTTTTTACCTCTGGCTTTAAATCAACACTTTTAGAGTTGTCATTTCTGTTATTACTTGTGTGTTGTTCAATTTAATGTTAATTTTCCTTTTCAGTTTCAATCTGTTGAATAAAGAAGCCCCATGTACAGTATACATGAACCCTGTTTCTCTACTCCCAGGTGCTGAGAATCTTTGTACCAAGCTGTCTGAGAAGCTACAGTCTAAGACCTCCAGCAAAGTCATTATCGCCCACATGCCTCTGCTCATTTGCTGCCTGCAGGTTGGTGGGCTAGATGACAGGTTGCCATGGGGATACAAAGGAGCTTCCATGAATTAAGAACAGTACTTTCGCAGTGCATAACTGAATCTTTAGCATATACAGTCATGTGAAAAAGTTAGGACACCCCTCTAAATATTCCATTCTTTATTAATAAATATTAACATATCAATATTAAATTGTCATATAAATTTATATCTATAGATAAAGGTGATGTAATTGCATCCTCTGTGCAAAAACAAGAAACAAATTCATTTATTCAACAAAAGAAATTAACTAATTATTTGTATGTCTTAACTTTTTCACATGACTATATAGGTTGGACTTCAGTTATTTATTTTGCAAAATATTGTTTATTGAAAATTGTTGAGGGTACGCTACTTGCTAAACCTGTGGTTATAGCTCCAAAACTGCTTTTCTAATTGGCTTGTGATGAAGTCAGTCAGTAATGAAAATATACCTTTAATTTTGCTCTCACACAAGCTTTTTGCAGTGTTTTTTGTAATTTAGTGTTTATATACTGTACAAGTGCAAGTCATTTGAGGCTGGTATGCTGTTTTATAAATGCATTTGATTGATGATGTTTAAGGTGTTTATCTGCATCCCTTATTGCAGGGTTTGGGACGACTGTGTGAACGTTTCCCTGTTGTTGCCCACTCTGTGACCATGTCTCTACGTGACTTTCTGGTGGTGCCCTCTCCTGTGCTTGTGAAACTATACAAGTATCATAGCCAATACAGCACAGGTGAGGAATTTTTAAGAAAACAGACTTTGAACAGTCAATATTATGTTCATATGGCATGACCTTTAACGACAGTTTTAATACATTTAACCAGGAGTTAAATTATACTTATTTGTTGTATTTATTTTTAGTGCCTCTGAATTTATAACAAATATAACTATTATAAAGTATAGATGTTACTCTTGCTTCAGGATATAAACAGAAAGATGTAGTAAATAAAATCATAAAACAAAGTCCCCCTATGTGAAGAATAGGGTAGGACAGGATAAAACTTCATTAATCCCTGCAGCAAAATTAGGGTACAGAGCAGCTTAAGCACAGAGCACAAAGTTGAGGACCCACAATAGAAGTGCAAAATAAATAAATAGCTCATGAATGCAGTTACAGTGCTTTCATGGCCTTATGGTGGTAGATGGCTGTTGGTAGGATGGCCTGCCTGAAATGCTTTATTGTAAACTGAAGTGGAATAATCTGGTTTCTGAAAGTGATCACGGGAAATACTTTATTTAGGAGACGTGAGCAGTTGTCCACGACAGATTAGATGATCTTCCTCATCCATGAAGACTGTAGCTAGACAGCCAGGCTGAATCTGTTTCTTGCAGGGACAGGGGAGATCAAGATCAGTGTGACCAATGAACACTCACAGTCTACCCTCAACCTGCTCTCTAACAAGAAAGGCCAGCCTTCCATGTATGAGCAACTGAGGGACATCTCGATTGACAATATTTGCAGGTGGGTCATACTGGTCCTATTGTAAGCCAACCTTAAAGGTACATGGTGTTATAGAATTTCCAAACCTGCTTCCAGCTGAAAAATAGCAATATGGGTAGTACTCTATCTACTATAATTACTGGGTAGTTAGATTATTCAGAGGTGTTTATTTTACCCCATTTACGAGGCCTTGTCCCTTTGTTCCTTTACAAATCATTGTGAAAGTTTATCCCATCTTCCTGGCTTTACACATTCACCATTTTATGGAGGCATGCTTGTTCATCACTGCAGTTTTTTATCAAATACCAAAACACGCCTGAAATGCTGCTCATCCTACATATATGTGTTTAGTCTTTGTTTTATTGTCTTAAGACCCTTTTAAGGCACTAAAGCAAAGGATAACCCTCTTTAACTGGGGTTCATGTTGGGTTTTTATTCAGAAATGTAATGCCACTTCTTTTCCCCAGGTGTTTAAAAGCAGGACTGACCATTGATCCTGTGATTGTTGAAGCCTTCCTAGCCAGCCTCTCCAACCGCTTATACATCTCACAGGAGAATGACAAGTTAGTCTGGTCTTAAATTTTCATCTCTATGCTACATTTGTGTCTATAACAAATTAGGCACAAAAAGAAAAATATACATATGACAAGATGAAAATAGTCTACAGAAAATGATTGAGATTGTAGCACATGTATGGTTGGTTAGGGAAAAAAAAGGTTCCTGCTTTTCAGGTGATTCTAAATTGTTCATAGTAGTATATGAATAGCTGCCTGTTCCATGTAGTCTGTGGTTCTTGAAATTGCCTTTGGATCATTGTGAGTCTAATTTTATAGGTTTTTAATAAAGACCAGACAGAGTCCATATTTTTATGATTATATGCAGTTTTAACAATTAAAATGTCATAATGCTGTATTAATAAAACAGTATCAAAATATGATTAATTATCATGGAGGTTGAGTTGACGGTTACTGTGGTAGTAACCATGATGGTGATGCGGATGGCTGTCCATAGGGAAGCTCATCTGATCCCAGACCACACGATCCGAGCACTGGGCCACATTGCAGTGGCGCTGAGGGACATGCCTCGTGTGATGGAGCCCATCTTGCAGATCCTGCAGCAGAAGTTCTGCCAGCCACCTTCCCAGCTTGATGTGCTCATTGTTGACCAGCTGGGTTGCATGGTCATCACTGGCAATGTGAGTTTTCAAAATGAAAACTAGAGATCTGCAACTGCTCCCCATATTCCAACAGATGCAGTTTGTCCTTGGAAATTTAAATCTTACGTTTTCATTTTTTACTTTCATTTTTCAAGTCATAAACACCATTCCTGGCTAGTCTTGGACAGTAAAGGCTTAACAAAAATGTGTGATTAGCCAATTGAAATTTCCTTCAGATATGCACTCCTGCCAGGAAGAAACTGGCAAAAGGTTATATACAGCATGTTCAATTTCCTTTTTGTAGTATGAATGCCCTTGAAGAAGTTTAAGCTTGTAGCATTTATCAAGACTTTGTTTTTAGGTAGATATGGTGCTGCAATTTACTGTTTATTCTACAAGGTCATTTGAGAAAGGTTCAGTTACGACAGTTATGATTACATGCCACACTCTAACTCATTTGTTCATCATGTTTTTTTGCCCCTCAGCAATACATCTACCTAGAAGTATGGAATCTCTTTCAGCAGATCAGTGTGAAGGCCAGCTCTGTAGTTTACTCTGCCACTAAAGACTACAGGGACCATGGATATAGGTGATACTTCTAAATAAATTTGTTATGCTTTTGGGTCTTTCAACACAAAATTGTATGTCTCATGGTCATATCCAGAACTTATTTATGTCTGCCCTTTGGACTAGACTGTTAATTGGATTGTAGTGCTCTCTAGGGGACCAAGCAAACACTCCGATGGATTTAAATGTATTAGGTCAGTGCATCAGAATGATGAGTATGGGTTATGTGAAATTATCATGTTAAATGTTTGGAAAGTCATTGAAGGGCCAGGTTCAGAGCCATGTGGAGAACTTTAATTTCATGGGACCCCACATGGGGCATCTCTTTACTTTTCTACAGGCACTGTTCTCTAGCTGTGATCAATGCCCTGGCCAACATTGCTGCCAACCTTCAAGGGGAGCAAATGGTGGATGAGCTGCTGGTCAATCTCCTAGAGCTGTTTGTGCAGCTTGGTCTGGAGGGCAAGCGGGCGAGTGAGCGGGCTAGTGACAAGGGTCCTGCATTAAAGGTGGGACTTCACAACTGCTTTCATACGCTCAGTACTTTGCAAACCCACTAGTCTCAGCCTGATTCAAACAGGAGGGAATAACCAGTTTATTTTTAACTAAGGCTGTTTTTTAATGTATATAATGTAAACTTAAATGCAATACCTAGTGTTTTCATTAAGTTATTTTCACAATTGCTTCATGCTCTAGTGGATTTATAAATATTACTGTGCTGTTCGCTTTGGTACTAGTAGTATAAATACAAAAGGGGATGAGATAAGAGGTAGTGCTTATTACAAGAAATAATTTGTAGGTCCTGGTTATTTTCTGAACCATGTACCATGTTTTAGGCTTTGTCTGTAACTGAACAAAATTTAATTTCTGTTTTACAGGCCTCAAGTAGTGCTGGGAACTTGGGAGTGCTTATTCCTGTCATAGCTGTGGTAAGAGTCCTTGTTCTGTGTTTTTTTTTTTTTTTGCATATGTGTCTTCTAATACTTGTGTTCAGGACTGTTCCTATGATGTTGAGAGAAGAGTGAAAAATTGGGAAAGCTGCTATTTTGGCTCCATGTAAAAATGCTGCTTGGCCCTTCGTATCCAAGAGGCTTCCAGTTTGCACTGAACTAATTGATATCATCATGCAGTAGTTACCCTCAGGATCAGTAACATTTGTGATGAAGCCATAATTTAAGTGTTTTTTACCGAAATAATTTTAAAATGTTGTGTACAGCAGCATTGGTGGTGCAAAAATTGGGGTTGGGTCAATTAAACATAAATGAATCTAAGTAAATATTTATCAGTAAGTTTATGAAAGCAGTAGATTTGAAAATTGTTCACGTGTATTTTCATTCTGTTTACTTGATTTGAAGAACTCTAAATAATGTTTGTGTACCTTTGGTTATTGTTTAACGGTTTTGACAAATATTTAACTGACCTTCCTGAACTGAGTTTTATGTCAGCACTTCAGTTTTTAGAAATGCTTGTTAGTGAAAACCTGTAATGGCCTCATTAGAAATGAGATTACATCCCTTTTAATGGACATGGATTGCTGATAGGATGTGAACATTTTTCATGCATAAGGGATTATGACAACTTTAAATTACCTCTTTGCAACATGCAGAATAACAAAGTTTTTTGCTCCTTAAAGTAGATAAATGAATGTGTGTAGTTATTTGAACGGATATTTACTTAAAGAACAGTGTCATAATATTGATACTGTAACACATTTATTATATTTAATTATTTAAGGCAGCAAATACATGGTTCTCCACGTAAATGTTATGGTTCAGCTTTTACCATTTGAACTAATGTGGCAATAACATTTTACAGTAGCTGGATAGGAAACTTTAGCTCCTGGTGCAAGAAGTGTTACAGACTGAGCTGACTTTTGAGAAAAATAGGCCTAGTTCTTCGATGGGTTTACCACTCGACCCATAAAGACCAGACAATTGGTACGATGCTCATAAATGAGGAATAGGAATGGGCGGTCAACCACAAAGCGAGTTTGAGATGACAGGGGCATGAAGCCAACATGAGTAACCGACGCTGCTTCTGTCCCCTCTTCATTCACTGTGATTGTTCCCTGGTGTTTAAACTGCAGGAGGAGGAGAAGCCAAACAGTCAATAAGTCAATTCTACCACAGCCACAAAAAGTTAATACCTTACATGGAAGAAACAGTGTCACAAATGGTCAACTGTTTCTTAAATGATTATAAGAAACAAACATTCTGATGACTCTATGAATGTGTTGTATTATATAGTGTCTGAAATTTAAGACCAGTTATAGTTTTTGAGGTTCAGTGTTAAACTGTAGTTGTCCTTTGAATAGTAAACAGATCAAAAGATTATAGTTTGTTACCCAGTTAATTTTGACTTTCTCAGGTGACATCCCTGAAAAGTCTCCTTTTTCATCAAAGATATCCTTGAGTCCCATATCTTTCAAGATGTTTATCAGGTCATATGTTTGCTCCAACGTGAATTTTGGAAAAACAACCTCCCTCGTCCTGTTAGGGGAAAATAACAACAACTATTAAACCAAGGTAGATTATGTCACCTCTGTGTTTGCTGCATTGTGTCATTGATTGTGGTATTCACTATAAATTCACTTATCATACTCATTGGTATTTCGTACCTGTTGGTCATATTACTGAGCCATTTCTTTATCACAGATGGGGAGATATCTCTCTCCAAGGTGCGCATGCCAGAAATCTTCCGTGGCACCACAACAAGCATGCTGATGTTACCTATGTATGGCATCTGTAGGATGTCACACTGCAGCTCATGGTCTGCAGCAACCTGATAGTTTCCGCGGTTCTGCATCATGGCCACTCGTACCTGTTGTTTCTCATTGATGCGAAAGTTCCGGTAATGTGTTGTATCTTTTGGGAATTTCTGCTCCCAACTGCCTGTGAATTAATAGGTTGGAAATCATAATTTTAACTCAAAACTTTTAATCATTTCAGATTTGGTTAACAATGCAGTGATGGGTGATGAAGTCATTATTGGTGTGGAATATACAGATATGGTCTGACTAAGGGCACAGTATTGTGATTTTTGCAGCACAAGTATGTCTTACCTTTAAAGTAGAGGTAATTAAGGAGCATCATTACCATGTTAGGATCCACATACTTTAGGGGCTCTTTGATCAAACCTTTGGTTATTTTTTGAATGCGCTGATTAGCCTTTTCCAGGAAGGCTGGGTCACTGAAGTCTACAGATTGTGGCTCAGCAAAGTAGTATTTTTTCACATTGTCCTGAAAGGTCTCTGCCAGAGTGATGTCCTTCTTCACATAGAGGTCATTGACAGAGTGCAATGTGTAGCCAAATTTGCGGCGGAAAAGGCGGTGAGTGAGTTTCAAGAAGAGTTTGTGGACAGTGAGGCTCTCGTAGTGTGAACTGGCATTGACGAAATCTGCAAAGCCCAAGGTTTGGAAGACTTGCTTGTATGTGTTAGGCCCTGTGCCAAGAGCCATCATCCCCATGGCAATGGAGATACCCACTGGAGCCAGCAAGATGTTGTCTGTCTGGTTGAGGTGGTTGCGAAGGCTCCGATAGAGACTGAAGCCAAAGCGGGCGTTTACAATGCTGAGCCTCTGAAGGCGAGACTGGCCATGAAAGAGGCGCAACAGCTTGGCTCGTCGGACCTTTAGGTCAGATGGTTCAGAGGAGAGATCTGCATCTGGGGCTGGGGTAGCAATCTCATCAATCTTATCTCCTTCAATATAATCATCGCCTTCTGCCAGAATCTTATCAAAGTCCAAATAATCGTCGTCATATTCCAAGCCCTCTGATGGCAGTTCATTGGTGACAGTGTTCTCCTTATGGTAGTCCAGTGGAATGGCCTCCATTTCCATGACTTTAGCATTTGGGAGACTCCGAGGATCAGCAGGCTGAGATTGGTTCTGGTTGAGAATGGTGAAGTGCACACTTAGGTCCTTGACTCCTCCATGAGAGGGAACTGGCAGAAGGCAAGACACTGCCAAAAGCGTGAAGAGCCACATCCTGACAACACTGAACAGAAGTCTGACATGTAATTGCAGTTTAATTTAAACAGTAAATATGGAATCCTTATTACACATATCCTGTAATTTTAGTAGGTGAAATATGAATGTTAGTTTCAATAGTGTAATCAAAGTACTCATGTCATTTCATTTTTTAGTGTAATATTCTTTCCTAGTCAGAAATAACTTGCTTAGTAAGTGACGTAACTGTTTTTAATCTGGTATTTTGTGTGTGTGTGTGTGTGTGGTGTGTGTGTGTGTGTGTGTGTGTGTATAAAATTTAAAAAATGTTTTAAATTTAAAAAAATTTTTTTTTTAAAACTAGAAACAAGACAACATATTGCTTACACAGTGTTAAGTCTTAATTTTATTTAATTGCCATTGTTTGAATTTGGTTCTTAATGGTGAATTTGAAGGTTTTTAAAATGATTTGGGGCTTACCTGGTCTTTGGTCTTGGTAACAGGAGTCTGTGTTGTCTGTCTGTTTTCAAGCCCTTCTCAAAAAGTTCACATTAACTGAACTTTGATTTCCCCAATGTAAACACTGTCCAGTTCAAACAGTACAAAAAGTACCATATCACTTTGAAAAATTTAACTCTTCCATCCACAGCATACTGAAAGAAATATCATTTTTTTAATCTCTTGCTAAAAATTCAAGCTAATGCATGAGATAGAATATGTAAACAGATAACTGGACAGTTTTAATTAATCTGTAAAGGAATGGATATGTGATATTAAAAATAATGGGGTGCAACTACAAGTACAATTTTAAACATTTTACACAATTTTAACAGTAATGGCATCAGTTGCCATGTGTTCTTCTACTGGCTCCTCTTACTGGCCATTTTACTGATGTCCACTAAATTGATTTAGTGAGTCAGTCAAGCAGTCATCTGTTTTGTCTCCTATAGTTGACCAGACGTCTGCCACCAATTAAAGAGGCAAGACCCAGACTACAGAAACTGTTTCGGGACTTCTGGCTGTACTCTGTGGTTATGGGATTTGCTGTGGAAGGTTCAGGTAAGGCTGTGGCCACAGATCATTGCAACTGAGAAAGCATGCTGTGGAAGATGCAGGCAAACATGTGACAATGACAGCTATTACTCAACTGTGCAGCCAGGCCAGACAGGTACAATATGTGTGCAAAACAGATATTGCACTGGAAAATTTGGTCACTCTTAAGTGTTTTCAACATAGTTAATTTAAGTTTTTCATTTATATTTTTTGTCAGATATTCAGTTTTAATGTTGTGTAGTTCACTTTTTATATGGCATCAGAAGTAGAACCTCAATATAAAGTTATTCCATAAGGCTGAATCCTTCAGTCCTGTTCATCTTTTTTATATGTCTTTGATGAAATTAATATTTTGAGTGTGATATGATAACCAGGGAAATGAACTGAGTCTAAGAGTGGTTCCTTTTTCCTTCCCTTTCAGGTCTGTGGCCAGAGGAGTGGTATGAGGGGGTGTGTGAGATTGCCACCAAGTCACCCTTGTTGACTTTCCCAAGTGGTGAGCCCCTGAGGTCAGAACTGCAGTACAATTCAGCCCTCAAGAATGATACTGTCACCCCGGTAAACTTCCACCTTTATAGTATCATAGTGCATATCTGTTGAAATATGCCACAGATACATAGGTTGCATGCTTGGATACTAAGTGGAAAAAATAAATGGCAGGTTGGTGCCATTCCTTGTGCATTATAGATCTGATTCTAGTGAACTTCCATAGAATCTCTTTTCCAAAGACCTTTTTGAATTTGTCTTGAAGTAAATAGAGAATTATGTTTTCACAATGTTAGCATGTTTTTTTTTTTTTTAAAGCTTTTTTTAAAAATTTTTATGATCTATACACTTAAGTTAATGCAGTTAGTGTCTATTTAAGAAATTGGTAGTAATTGGTTTCTTCTCTGTAACCTAACTTTCCATTCTAAAACTTGTTTGATAATGCAGGTTATAATGATGTGTTCTCTAGTATCTAAAAGATCTATGAGAGCTACTAGAAAATCTCACAGAATACCTTATTGCATCACAAAAACCCTATTCAGTGCAGGGCCATTGGTCACAGTGCATACAGAAAGAATTACTGCTCACATCTCTTTGTGAACTCCCCTCAGGCAGAGCTAAATGATCTCAGGAGCACTATCATCAACTTGCTGGACCCACCTCCTGAGGTGGGAGCACTTATTAACAAGCTGGACTTCGCCATGTCTACTTACCTGCTATCTGTTTATCGGCTGGAGTACATGAGGTAAGGGCTGAATATTCGCGTGAATTAAAAGTTGCTTCAAGCCTGGTTGAGTATGCAATATAACTACTTGATGTTTTCAAGCCAAGGATAAGGTGTAAGGTTGAGGACCCACTTGCTGGAGAATCTAAGGTACCTTGCTGGTACCTACTCAAGTTAAGGTTTGACTTTCTGACTAGAGAAGAGTAAATGTATGGAAAGTAAGAAACTAGGGATAGGGTCCTCAGTCTGGAACTACAGCAAAAGTAGACAAACCATCAATTAACCAATGATGTAATGACTGAATTACATTCTTCAAAGCAGAATTTAAAATAACCAGTTTATCAATCATTAAAATTAAAACAATAAGTTTTCTATTACAGAGGGTCAGCAATTTGTCCTCAGTGGTTAAATGAAACTATTTACAAACTTGAAGTAGTAGTGCATATTATAGGAGAGCCATGGCTCTCCAGCAGGTGCTACAATAGTAGTAATATTGATATTTTTTTATTGCAATAACAGCAGCACTAGGTAATAGAAACCTAGACAAGGCAACAACAGAGAAATAATTTCATCAGGTACAAAGCATCCAAAAGTGATCAGGTGTCACTCACCCAAAAGGAAAGTGTGCATGCAAACATGCTTTCTTCTGTAAATCCTATACAATTGCCAATTACATTATATCTGAATTAGTCTTATTGTAGACGACATTATCTTGAGCACATATGTTGTTCTGCTGTACATGTGGATAACCTGACTGTAAGGAGTTTAGCATTTCTAGCTACGCTTCACCTTGGATAAATGGGTCAGCAAAATACTGATCATTGTACTTTCCTTGAGAGAAATGTATGCTAAATAATGTCTTTTAACTCTGAGACATTATTTATTCATGTAGCATACAGTCTCCTATTGAATCAGGGCATATTTCGTTGCATGGTATACTCGGTTGCTATGTACTTGACAAATAAACTCTTCTTGATCTTCTCATGAGGTGCACAAAACCCAAATTCCTTTCTACAAATACAAATTGAAGAAGGGATGTTAAATGAAACGCCTTATACAGTAGAATTCTTGTAACTCAAATGGGTATAAGTTGATTCAAGAAATGGCCTGACTGAACTTTTCCCTAATCACTGACACTGAGTATCTATAATACAATAAAGTCAATTTATTCTTGTGTTATGCTTGGTCCTGAAGAAGCACTTAATGCATGTATCTGACAGTATATGTACTGTTAAATGAGGAAATAACAAAAGCACTTGTAAGCTGGTTTTCATTGACTGCCTCCAGAGTGCTGCGTTCTGTTGACCCAGACCGTTTCCAGGTGATGTTCCGCTATTTTGAGGACAAAGCCATCCAGAAAGACAAGTCAGGTAGGTACTTTTCATTTGTTCTTAAAGAGTTAAGAATTTTGTGAGTGGACAGAAACTACTCTTTAAAAGCAATAAAATTAAGAAGTTTGTGTAGTTAATACATCTCCAGTGAACAATTAAAGTTATTTGCAGTTCTTTAAAACTAATATATTACTTTAGAAAAGAAGTCATATTGCATTGCTTTTTGTGAGAGAAAAGAACATAATTTTCATTACTTTTTACCACAATACGTTTTTAGCTGTCAGTTTTCCCTTTTGCCTATCTACTTACTAAACCTAAGCACCATAAACCTAGAGAATACTTTCACAATGAAATATTTTTACAACTCAAAATAAATAATTAATATTAATATTTACTATGCCAGTTCATGAGTTATTGGACTGCATGTTGTCATCAAACTGTTGGTGTATGTGTAAAAATCTGTGCATGTTCTGCTGAATGTGGGTCTACCCATACCATCTGTCTTCTCATTAGGGATGATGCAATGTGTCATAGCAGTTGGAGACAAGGTTTTTGAAGTCTTCCTCCAAATGATGGCTGAAAAGGTAAGTCCTGTATTGTAAGCTGCTAACTTCAGGTGACATGGTTTTATTGCTGTAGTGTGGTTGACCTTCCTTCCTTCCTTTTCCTATTTCTCTCTTCTCCATCCTCCTCTCATCCTTGCAGTCCAAAACTAAGGAACATGAAGAGGAGTTGGAGGGCCACGCCCAGTTCCTCCTGGTCAACTTCAACCACACCCACAAGAGGATCCGTAGGGTGGCCGACAAGTACCTGTCTGGCCTGGCTGAAACGTAGGTCCACATGCTTATGCACACCCACAGAGCTTTTGTATGATTCATTGTACACAGTTATGTTGCCCTGAAGTAAAGGAATACCTTGACTCCGTCAGGTTCCCTCACCTACTGTGGAGTGGGAGAGTGCTGAAGACCATGCTGGACATCCTCCAGACTCTCTCCCTGTCCTTGAGTGCTGTATGTATCTTGGATCAAGAAAAAAACTATGAGCAGGGTGCTGCCCAACACCCAGCCTTCCCTTGAGGGATCTAAACTTGTGTGCTTAATTTCAATTTTCTCTCTTTATTATTGGCATTTTTTGGTAACTCTGTTTTACCTCACAATGGCCAGGACATCCATAAGGACCAGCCTTACTATGACATTCCGGACACACCTTACAGAATCACAGTGCCAGACACTTACGAAGCAAGAGAGGTACTGGAACTATAACAGAGCTCTTTCTACACTGTTAATAGTCTTTAAGAATGACTGACATACCTACTTTTGTCTGTGTTTAAAAACTGATTGTCCAGCACTGGTAGCTATTAAGAAATGGTTTATGTGATTAGTTTACTTGTTTACTACACAAATTTTTTAATGAAAATAAAAATTTGTATGTCTTTATGCTGTGAAAAAAATAATAGAACAAAAGAAAAGTCTTTTTAAGTACTACAGAGAAAATAGGCAAATAAAGGTAATTTTGGAATTATTAAAAAAATCAAAAACAAGTTTTAAAACCCCAGTTCAACAAAAATCTTTTTTTTTCAGGTCTTCATTACCCTTCAAAAGAACTGTAGGCCATAGCATTGTGGCAACTTGATCCCAGTGCTTTCTGTACTCTCCTTCAAATAAATGAGTTTTTTTTTCCCCTCCTCCCTCCCATTCTGGTGCAGAGCATAGTTAAAGACTTTGCAGCTCGGTGTGGAGAAATCCTGAAGGAGGCGATGAAGTGGGCACCATCTGTCACAAAGTCCCACCTCCAGGTCAGAGAGGCAATTCAAGAACTAAGTGTGGGGTCAAGGTTTCTAAATGTCAATACCTATAAGAGGACAGGCTTACGTTACTGCTTGTACGGTCACCACGATGCAGGGCCCACAGTAATGACATGTAGAAGTTAATCATAGATTTATTGATTGTATGCATTCTGTGCACAGTGGGGAATAAACCAGCTTTTCTCAGGCTAAAAAATGGTCACCTAGAAATAAGTCTACCCATGAATTTATCTATGCAGGTTTGTATTTTCCCTGTTGAGATATAAACATATTTTTCAGTTTAAACACAAGTTAATTTTACAAGGTAGTTAATTTAAAAAAACGAGCAAAACTGCAGTATTTTATCATTGTGTGGTGAAGGATTAGAGTTGTTTGTCCATCAAAAAGTTGATTCTCATTAGAATTTTCCTCTACCTATATCCTAGGAGTATCTGAACAAGCACCAGAACTGGGTGTCAGGCCTGTCGCAGCATACCGGCTTGGCCATGGCCACTGAGAGCATCCTGCACTTTACTGGGTATAACCGTCAGAGTACAACACTTGGGGTGAGCACCAGAATTACCTGAAAATGCAAAACATACTACACATTTGTTGCTCGTACATACTGAAGTTTACACATGTGCTGTGTTAAGACCACACACACACACACACACACACACACCATATACAGCAAACACTGCATGATGAATGTTCATATGGTCAAAGCCCCAAATTTATACTGACATTTGTATGTACGATATGTTTTTGACTCAGTTATAATTATACTGTATCGACATATGCCCTTTCTGTCACATTGTTTTGATGACAGAGCTTTGTTTCAGATCCTTGTTTAAATTATGTTTTGCTCCAATTAAAGGTTTAGATCCTGAGACCTAGAAAAGGTTCTGTACCCTTGTGCAAGCCTGCTCTATTTAATCACTCTCAGGTATGTATCATTCATCAGTGGTTTTGGTTCTTGACGTTCAGGCCACGCAACTGACTGAAAGACCAGCATGTGTCAAGAAGGATTACTCCAACTTTATGGCCTCCCTCAATCTCCGCAATCGCTACACTGGAGAAGTATGGAACCTGTTCACTACCTTTGTACAAGTTCTTTGTTGCTATTTTTGGTAGGGTTTGACTGAAATCAATATTTTAATGTATGTTTTGTTTAAGGAAGGTTATGTCCTTTTGGTCTATATGTCTCCTAAGATTCATGTATAGGTTAAAATGTGTATGTTTGCATGTTCACACCTGTTGGCAGGTTGCAGGGATGATTCAGTTCTCAGAGGCTACAAGTAGCACCTCGGACCTCAACAAGCTGATGATCCTGCAGATGGATGAGGCTTTAGAGGCAGGGAAGCCCGAGGCCTTCACGCAGGCCATGTTCAAGCTCACTGCCCTGCTCATCAGCAGCAAAGGCAAGCTTCAGTAGTCTCCCTGCAATCCAAACAATCCCCCTTACCATCTTATCCTAGCACAGGTAGAGCTAAGCATGTGCCCTTTCTTTCTGTAGACTGCAACCCTCAACTGCTACACCACTTGTGTTGGGCCCCCCTGAAGATGTTCACAGAGCATGGCATGGAAGCCACTATTGCCTGCTGGGAGTGGTTACTGGCAGCCAGGAATGGCGTAGAAGTCCCGGTATTTCCACAAACGCTATCCAGTCAGAAATGGCTAGTTTGTCATAGTGGCCATAGTGGCAAACAAAATGTATTATTCCTTATTAGTAGCCATTAGCAGTCTCAAACTGGCCAAATTTAAGTACCTAAGCAGGTTTGTGTGGTTCAGTAGAGAGCTAGCTTTGTCACAGGTTTATAATCACAACATAAAGTTAAATAAAATTTAAATTTAATTTAATCTAGCTGCTGAACACAGTTGTGACTAGAGATCCATGATGATACTGGTATCATATTGGTGTCATTCATTCCAGTACTTCCAGAAAAAAGGTTAATGTTAAGTGGAGTTAATTCATTTTCCCTGTATCGTTTTGCCCTTTTTTTCCAACTTTATTTCAGTTTTTAGATTTTTTTTTTTTCCTTCAAAAAGAAGTTTTAGTATTTAAGGCTACAGCCTGCGAAAACTTTCATTATTATAGGATCACGTTGCCAAATGTGGTGCGTAGGTACTTTTAATAATTGTACATTTACCTGCAAAACTGAAATGTTTTCCACTTACGTTTTGTATTGCCTTCACTGTTCCTACAGTTCATGCGTGAGATGGCTGGGGCCTGGCAGATGACAGTGGAGCTGAAAATGGGCCTATTCTCTGAAGCAAGGGTGGAGGCTGACCCTCTGGCTGCCTCTGAGGAGAGTCAGCCAATGCCCTGCCCCCCTGATGTCACTCCCCACTTCATCTGGATTGAAGTCAGTTAACTTTATACCTTTACCTTCATTGCTGCTTCTGTTGTTGCATTTACCGTGTGTGCGTGCGTGTGCGCGCGCGCACGGGCGGGTGGGTGGTCATTGTATCACAGTACATATCATAGGGGTTTTGATACAGTACAATGCACTAATATACAGGATAGAGATTTATTGTGGAAATATATTTAAAAAATCATGAAAGTAATGCTTTTTTTTTTTTTTAAAGTAAAAGCTGTTCTTTTAAATATTGAACTCCCAGAATGTTTCCATCTTGTATTTAATAAACAAGAATCTTTCAAAAAACAAGATTAAAAATGTTATCAGTGTTTGGAGTCCAGTGAACTATGCTCTACTCTTGCAGGAGATTACGAAGTGTGACTGAAGTTATTCTGCAAGCTTTGATTAAATTCTTTTCAACTATGTGTTATCTCCCTTGAAAGTTTCTGGTACAGAGATTTGAAATTGCCAAGTACTGCAGTGCAGACCAAGTGGAGATCTTTGCCAGTCTGCTTCAGCGGTCCCTGTCTCTTAGTGTGGGCGGCCACAAAAGCAGTCTGAATCGCCATGTAGCAGCGATTGGGCCACGATTCAGGTACACTGTACTTTACCACCCTTCTCTGTGCAACTCCCCAAAACAGCTTACTTTCTACTGTTGCCTGTCTGCTACATGCATTCTCTTTGATGCCACCCTTCTGTGTGCTGAGAAATGTTGTTATTCTCCTCAGTTAATCACAGATGGATGCTTGTAAATACTTAAGATTAAGTAATATCTTTATTTAGTCAATGTATTATTGAACTGAATGTTCAGTATTTATCATTGTTTTGCTGTATGTTATGCAGCATAGTTTCACACAGCATGTACTCCCACTGAAGAGTCCCTTTGTGCCAGGAATGTACTCAAACCTCAGTGTGGGCAGAACTTAGCTACTTAGTTAAATCAAAGTCTTTATATAAGCTGTGCCTCAGTCTCCATTTTCAGCTCTATATTCTAATTGACCTGGTATAACCTTAAATGGTGGCTTCTGTTTTGACTGTTCCTTGCTGCCCCTTTCACTTCCACCCCCAGGCTACTCACTCTGGGCCTTGCCCTTCTGCATGCTGATGTTGTCACCAATGCCACCATCCGTAATGTTCTGCGTGAGAAGATCTACTCCACTGCCTTTGACTACTTCAGGTACTAAAGTGACAAGGAAACTGCTATCTTTTGCTAATGTATTTTTTTTAATGTCATCTAGATTGCTAAACGTACAATTGTGGATACAGGGGTAGGACAAGACCACCATGTTCTAAAGGTGTTATTAAGCTTTAATTGCTGTTTAAACTGTAACATTAAGGAGAGGTGTGTGCCTTTCCACAAGATGTCAGTAGTGTTCCTCCTGAAGAGATACACACAAACTGCATTTTACATAAAAGACACTTTGGCATCTGGCATAGCAAAAGTTGGTATTACATTTTTGAGCCAGTGGCATTCTGTTGCATAACATATACCTTGTTAAACATCTATTTCATGTTGAACTCTCCCCATCAAACACTCCAATGGACTCTTCACCTTTGGCAGCATAACAGATTGTTGCATTGTCCCTGGCTTTGCTGTTTTTTTTGGCTGACCCTGAATCTGCTGTCCTCCCCCACTCTCTCCCAAGCGTCTCTGCCAAGTTTCCCACCCAGGGTGAGAAACGTCTCCGTGAAGACATCAGCATCATGATCAAATTCTACGCCAGCATGCTGTCAGACAAGAAGTACCTAACTGCCAACCAGTTGGTACCCCCTGGTGAGCAGAAATCTATCATACCCCCCACCAAAAGTAGTAGGTCCAAAGTAGCAATGACAACACTATGTTCCCCTAAAGCACAACTCTCAGAAATACCAGCTTATAGTAATGTAATTTTGCTACCAGTTATTAGTTGTTGCTGCTGCCTTTTCATTTATTTTTTTAAAAGATGTTATCTCTGACCTCCAGCGCAAGTATGTCTACATGGTCAAGCTGGTATTATGTATATCCTGTATGAGTACAAAATTATTGCATAGTTTTAATTTACCAATGAGCTTTGCTTTATTTAGGAATGTTTTACAACGTTTAGAATGGTTAAACTTTATTTTAGTCCTGTTTATACATTGCTGTGCTTTTTCTGGGTGTTTTATCCATGAATAGCACTTGTAGATGGACACTTTGTTATATGTAGTGCTTCTGTTTAGATTTTATGGAAAGAAGGTTTTATCAGGCCCTATGGTCAAAGAAAACCTTTTAACTTATTTATGGAACATGGACAATTCACAGTACACCGTAAAAATGTGAAAGTGTTGGAACCAATATTTGCCATACATGAACTCACATTCTGTAAAAGACAGTATTGCCCAACTGTTACCCACAAAGTGCATGATGCTGACTATGTTCAAGATCAGGGTAAAGGAAAGTCATTTAATCAGGATGTGTTTATTAAAATGTACAGATGCTCTTTTTGGTTTCTGCCTACCCCTTAACAAACAGGCCCCACCACAGGTGTGTGCAGCCCTGCTGAAGGAGCTATGCTCTTTTGTCTACAGACAATCAGGAACTGTCAGTGAACAGCCTCTCGGTCATGACTGTGACCGACTCCAGGAACAGCTTGGACGTTGCTGTGGGCCCCCGCCAGCAAACCACCCAAGGCTGGATTAATACTTACCCCCTGTCCAGTGGCATGTCCACCATCTCCAAGAAGTCTGGTACTTTTTTTGCTTTTTCATTGTTTTACACTTTCTGAAGAAGCTGGAGGTCAACAATTTGTAATATGTTTTAACTCATTCCTGATGAGAACATGCTGATGTTGCATGGTTCACAAGTCAAAACTTAGGTCTGACCCTCTGAAAACTGTTGCTGCATACAGTCATCTCTCGATTTATGAGCAGTCAACATACAAAAACTCTCAGGTCTCATTTATTACTTCCATTTCAATGTACATTTCCCCTGCAGTAATGAACAGCCGACTCAAATTTCACATGAACTGAGTTACAATCCCCCCCCCAATTTTATACCTCCACATGCTTTTTTTCATGCACCACAAAGTGCAGTGCAGATGCAAGTCCTTAATTCTTCCCTAAATTAACACACAAACACAGTAATTCACCCCGTTAATAAATCATAATTAATATAGCAGAGCCATAGCACAATACTTATTTAAGCATAACTTAAACATGTTAGTATGCATCAAAGATGATGGCAATGGAGGCAGAGCTGTGACCTCCCATCATGCCATGCTGTTGAATTTGTGTTCAAGTAGTTGTTTACGTGTTATGGGAAGTAACAGGAGCAGTATTGACCCTGATGGTGTTCAGTGTGTTTGAGAGCTTTGGGTGTGTTGTGGTGCTCAGTGGGTGCTGGTGTGTTAGACGTGCTGTGTAGAAGTAAAGTTTGGATACTCACCTCCCGATGCCATCTGTAATGTGGTTGAAATGGGTTGTCGGAACCCTTAAACATAATTGCCGTTAAAACTAATTGTATTTATGTTTTCAGTTTACAAATGTTCAGCGTATGAATGGTTTTCAGGAACGTATTACGTTTAATTTGGGGGCTGCTGCATATACACTGCACTGTGTATTGCTGTTTATCAGGGTTCAGTGACTTCTGTGTGTACCTTTGCATGTCCATATCCAGCAGACTTTTTAATGTGTTTCTCCCTCAGGACTGTCCAAGAAAAGTAACAGAGGTACCCAGCTTCATAAATACTACATGAAACGAAGGACACTGCTGCTAGCTTTGTTGGTAAGACTGCCTGAATTTTCCATAATCAAATTACCTCATATACCCTTCTGCTTGAGTGGAACTGATGTGTTCTTTTATTTATTTATTTATTTATTTATTTATTTATTTATTTATTATTGTTTTCCCCCACATCACCCATAAGCATACTTTCACTTATAATTCCCCATTCACCTAATTCCACATCTATACTTCATCTTATACATGCACCCATAGCATCTAGCTATATTGAAACCTTCCCACAGCAAAACCCATTTATGTCTTGCTCTCTTACGCATCTGACAGGCTAGTGAAATCGAGCGACTGACCACATGGTATAATCCCCTCTCGATCCAAGAGTTGGCTGTATCCACAGAACAGTCTGTGGAGACCAGCATTGCCAACTGGAGATCTAAGTACATCAATCTGAGTGAGAAGCAGTGGAAGGACAATGTTAACCTGGCATGGAGCATCTCACCTTACCTTGCCTTGCAGCTACCTGCCAGGTACAAACACCAGCTTGTAATGTTGCTGTGCAGCTGCCTGTGTTAGCGGTGAACACCTGTTTGTGAGGGTGATTTGAATGATGGTACACAGGTGGTTGGTTGAAGTAACAAATGCTTTTGAAAAGTGTATGTTTGTGACCATGATGCCAGACATGGTAATAATTTTCTGTTTATTAAAAATACTTTTTTCAAAAAGCTACATTACAATTCATAGTTGGTATTCTGTAAGCCTGTACTGATGTTTTATTCATAAACTAACAATGCCCCCCCCCCCAGATATCAGTGACAAATCTGTCTGCCTGTGTTTTCAGGTTCAAAAACACAGAGGCCATTGTTAATGAGGTGACCCGGCTGGTGCGACTTGACCCTGGTGCTGTCAGTGACGTTCCTGAGGCAGTTAAGGTGAGACGTGCTTATGAAGATGAAGTCCGAGAGGTAGAGGTCCTGTGTTTTTCAGAACAAATTTGCTTTGGTTCCTTGTGCTTCAGACATTTGAATTGAGACTTTACAAATATACAGACAGTGCTTCCTGATTCCTTATTTTTGACAGTGTTTTGTTCACATGCTTATGAAATGAATCCAGCAACCATTTACAGTTGATTAGGAGATTGTGGCCTTAATGGATGATTCCCCCATCAGTTTATATTAGTTTTCATTTTATTTGACATTAGCACAAATTATTAAATAACTCATACAGAGATTTTTAACCAGGGAAAAATTGAAGGCATCTCTGGATTATCAAACTTTTATTGAGTTAGTGAAAATGACTATGTATTAACAACAAATAAAAAATCTAGTTATGATGAACTAATTGGTTCCAATTGTTTAACTGAGCTACTTTTCTTCATTAACACCAGATGGGGTTAAATACTATATGAATTTGAAATAATGGTTAAATGAGATGTTTGCTGTGATGTTAATTGTATTGTGTCTTATTTCAGTGTTTGTGTTGTAATGATTTTGATGTTTCAATATTTGGAAGATTATGAAGAAATTGCCGATATGTTTTGGCGTTCTGTTTGGTATCCCAGTGGACAGTGTGTGGGCTAAAGTCATGTTTTGTTTTCCCTAATCCTCTGCAGTCCCTGTTGCCATGTTGTCTTTTAGTCTTACTTCTACCTGATTGATTTTAGTTAATGAGCCCCAGCTTGCGTTGAGGGCTGGAAAACAGCGGACTATTTTGCTCCATTCTTTGTCAGCCATGCCGTTCTCCAGTGGGAGATCTGTGTATGTGAGCCATTTAGTCCTTTACTCAGTGTGACATTGTCAATACTGCTAAACTAAGATTTCATCTCAAACAATACAAATGTCCATAGCAGAAGGTTGCTGAGTTTGTCACAACCCAAGTGTAAGTTTTAAAAAGCATCTTGAATTTCACCTGTTGACGTAAATGTTAACTGCACTAAATCCTCAATCCCTGAACATGCATATTACAGCAAGGAATTTACAGCATTATAGAATTTAATTTAAATTTTCTTTCTTTGTTTACCCAACCAGTGTACTGTAAATATTTAAATTGTTACACTGCATATGGAAGATATTGGAGAAATATCTTCAGCTGTGTAACTTATTTGTTGACTTTTTCTTATGCTGCTGGATCATCAGTCACTAGCAGTCTAAGAAAGAAAAAATAGTTTAAATCTTTCAGTTTTGTTTACATTTTTACTTGTGTGGATACAGTTTCTGGTCACCTGGCACACCATTGATGCGGACTCACCTGAACTGACCCATATCCTGTGCTGGGCACCAGCTGACCCCCCTACTGGGCTCTCCTACTTCTCGAGCATGTACCCTCCCCATCCCCTCACCGCCCAGTATGGTGTCAAAGTGCTCCGCTCATTCCCACCAGTAAGTCCAGTGTTTCACTGCACACGCTCTTCTGTTCTGTCACCACCTGAGCAAGTCTGACCTCCTCCATATGTTTCCATCTGAAGACCAGAGGGAAGCCCACTGATTTATTTTCCATGTGTTTCAATTTTAAGCAGTCTAATGTTATGATGATCAAATTCTTGTTGTTCTCAGGTCATTCTGTATTTATAAATGAACATGAGGCAGATTTATTAAGTTCAGGTAATGGAAAATATTGCAGTCAGTTTGCCTCATTTACATTTTGTCTTTGCACATTTTCAGTTTTGTGGCAAAATGTGCTTTGGAAGTAGTATAAACTTGTGCGGAATTTAGTGTCTCCATCTTTAAAGAAAAGGATGTTCTCATTCTTTTCACCCTCTTCTCAGATGAATGTATGTATTTGTTTTTTCCAGGATGCCATTTTATTCTACATTCCTCAAATTGTTCAAGCACTTCGATACGACAAGGTAAAAAAGTTTATTCTTGAAAGCTTTGCGTTGACTCAAAATGAAATTGGAGTATAGTGCTATACGAAAAGATGATGAGTTTCTGTTGGAAGCCATATGTTTTAGTCATCTTACCAAAAAAACTAAATTTTATTAGCGACTTTTCAAAATAATATTTGTATATATCCCAGATATAAAGAGAAATATGTAATTCTTTAAAATTCAGTAAAGGTAGCTAACAGACCATCCAATAATGCCTCTGAAATCTTTGAACTTGATGTTATGGGTAAAATTTACATTTCCCCCTGCCTATCAGATGCAGGATGGCTCAGAACAACGACTGGTGGTGCTAGCATCAGCTTTGAGACTGGTGGTTCAAATTTAGCTCAGTTCATGTAGATTTTGCCTGATCTCACTGTATTTATGTGAGTTTGCTTTATGGCTTTGGTTTTCTCCCACAGCCCAGAGACTGGGTATGTATGTGTGATTGCCCAGCCCTACACTGGCATCCAATCTAAGCTGTACCCCACGCTCCCATGATAGGCACTGGGTCATCTTTGCCTTATGTGGACAAGTGTTTACTGATAATGAATGGAAGGGAATCTGCTTTACAAAACATTGCAATAACTGGCCACTTCACTGTATCACCATATTATTTTTAATATACTTTTTTAAATCCAGAAAATATAAGAAATTGCTAAAGAAATCAGTAAGTAAATAAATAAATTATTAATATTAATAATAATAATAATAATAATAATAATTCCTGTTTCAAAATTAGGAGTGTTTTTTTTTTTTTTTCTTTTTTTTCTTTCTTCCTGAGCACCAGCCTCTTTCTTCCTTCCTCTTTTGGATTCTCTTAATTTCTCTCCATAGTGTTAGGATATTGGGGGGGGGAAATGAAACTTATTTTGTTGAAATAAACTATATCAGTATTTTAAGTGATTTTCTAGCATGCAATTCTAAATTACACATTATTTTATTTGAATTAGGAGAAACACCGTGATTGCGACAGTTTGCAAGGTCCCACTCTTTCTTATTCTTACCCCTACGTGTCACAAAGAAATGTGCCTAAAATCATGCATATAATACATTAGAATAACTGGTTAAATGCACGGTCGGACCCCTCCATTAGTCCGTTCATTCCAGCACAAATAGTGTCAGCATTACACACAGTCATGAAAATCTATACTGATAGTTGTAGAGGAAAATAAAGCCCCACACACAGGATAAGCACAAAGCAGAGTCGTTCATACACTTGGTCTTATGACTTGCTGGTGAACCTGTAAACTGGGATTTGCAGTTGAAGGATGTTTGTCTCTATTGTCTGCTGTAGATGGGCTATGTGAGAGAGTATATCCTGTGGGCAGCTCAGAAGTCCCAGCTGCTGGCCCACCAGTTCATCTGGAACATGAAGACCAACATCTATGTGGATGAGGAAGGCCACCAGAAAGACCGTAAGTCAGGGTCAGAGTTTGTCTAAAATTAATAAGGCAGACATAAATGGTCCTTGCAGGCACAAACTGAGTAAGTCTTGGATTATCCAATTTGTTTATCTTTCTTGTAGAATGATCACATGATCTTTAGGGGAAAATAGATGTATTTTTAAAAAAATGCAAACTTTCAAGCTTTCCACAGAATTAAATGTGACATTAATAAGGAATATTCAGGTTACCAAATGAAATGTTGTGATACCTTTTATGCAAAATATAATGTTTTAAAGATCAAAGTATGCCTATTAACTGCGAGTTGCAAAATACCTCTGTGTTACAGCTGACATTGGGGAGTTGCTTGAGCAGATGGTGGAGGAGATCACCCAGTCACTTTCGGGCCCTGCTAAGGACTTCTACCAGCGAGAGTTTGACTTCTTCAACAAGATCACCAATGTTTCTGCAATCATAAAGTACCTTAGCTTTTTTACTGGTTGATACCCTGGTTTTTCCTCATTTGTCCAATACATCTGAGAATTATTAGTCACTACTTGTAAATCCAAGGATAGTTTTGAGGAAACTTCAATGAAGGTTGTGTTGAATAAGCCACAAGTCACCTGAACGAAATGTGCATGCATTCTTAGCGTTATGACAATCGAGACATGTGGTTCAGTAATACACTGCAGCTGAGGGATGATGATGATGATGATAATAATAATAATGCATTCATTAATCTGTGACATACCGGTGAGACTATTTGATTGCCTCACCGCTGTTGCATCCAACCAGCTGTGGCGTCCTTGTTTTCGCTCCTCTTATGTTCTTGTTTGTGAGGAAAGCACATGGGTGACTCCTGAGACTGTTAGGGAACTGACCCAAGACCACGGTGACTAAATAGCCTCACGTGCAGCAGGGTTATGACCACAGTGATGAGAGCTATAGTGACAGGCAGCAGTAGACCTGAAGAAGAGAAGCTTGAAGTCTGTCTAATTGCAGCCCCTCATTCCTACCTTGGTCCTCAGGGTGTCATTAATGTGCCACTTGCCTGATGAGGGCAGTATTACGGTACATTACAGCCTGTTGTGTGCTATAAACCCCAAGCCTGCATGGCACAGAAATTGTCCCCTCTGCACTGGGTAGCCCAGGGAATTGTATTTTTGGTTGCTTTGAAAATAATTTTCCATTGTAGTTTATCTAAATGGTGCTTGTTTTGGGGGGCTGACTCCAAATCAGAGTACAGGTGTACACAGTGTTCACTTAGACTTGAAAGTGTTGAGTTTACAGTTTAAACCATATAAATTATAAAGGTTGTGACAGGTCTTTTTCTGTAATCTAAAAAGCTAGTTGTATTTTTTTTTTTCCTGTTTGCACACCATTTTAAGGCCCTGGACAATGGAAATTATTCCATGTTATAGTTTATACCAAACATTTGTGGTATCAGAAAAACAACAATTTTTGTTGCATTAGCGCCAATTGTTAGATATTTATCTCTAAGTTGAACTCTTTATTATTATTTTTTTTTCCCCAGGCCTGTCCCTAAAGGGGATGAAAGAAAAAAGGCATGTTTAAAAGCCCTGTCTGACATCAAAGTGCAGCCAGGTAGGTGAATTCTGGTTATTTAAACTCACCTCCTGGTTTAACAGCCATATTTATTAATGTATTTTCATTTATAACCTTCACCGTTTCAGCAAAAAAAAAACACCCACTTTTGAGTAACTCACCTGTGATGTGACCATCATGGTTATCTATTAATCTTACATTCTATGTCAGTTATTACACTATCATAAATGAATGTCTGCAAAGGTATAGCTACTCAATTTTGCTTACTATACAGGTGGTGCTCCATTACGGACTTAACTGCTTAGTTGCTCAAACTATGTATACAGAATGCGACAAGGAGCAGGCAGGGGCTTTTCTTTAGTTGTATATGCAGTTGCTCGTGTAAACTGCACCACAAAATGGTGGTTTGGACAAACTGGCCAAGCTTTAAGAGCTGAGTGTCAGCATTTGTATCTCTCCATCTGTTGTAAAATACAGTTTTATTTAATTTTACTTCACTTTGGGGGAAAGCATTTGCTGAGTAGATAAATGTAAATGTTCACAATGTGATAGCTCCACAGGGTGGGAGACAAGGGTTCGGATATGAGCCGAACTCAGGACATCAGCTTTGAGCCGGAGGAAGGAGGGTGTAGGTATTCATGGAAGGTCAGAATGACAGAGGTGACATTTCACTCACCAACTTAAAGCTGAAAGATATAGATGGGATCGTATACACCTTCACAAACAATTAAAGGCAGTGCTTGCTATTGGGCAGTCACTTTGCCCATGCATCAGGTGATGTTTAGGCACACAATTTTATGTCAGCTATCTTTTTATTAAATAAAATAAAGGGAAAATGCTTCTCAAAGTTCTTATCCGCACAAAATATTTTACTTGGAAGTTCATCAGTAGTGGCCTAAGTGACAATTTGTAGCAATCTGGCACTCGGACGCATCAGTAATGATGGAATTGACTATTAAAGCAGCTGTGGAGATTAAACCAGTGATGCCATTACTGAGAGTTTGAAGAGCACGGTTGAGTTTTGATTCATATGGATGTGATGGTTTGTTTCCAGGCTGTTACCTACCCAGTAACCCGGAAGCCATTGTGCTGGATATCGACTACAAGTCTGGTACACCCATGCAGAGGTACAGTATACAGACAAACATCTAAAGGAAACTTCCTGAACAGCAATACAATAAGTTAATAAATGAATCAAATTCCCCATGACTGCATTCTTGTTACACAATAGTTGTTTACTTTCTGAGCATGCATTTATTTTCTCTGTACAGGTCACTAATTGTCACCGTTTATCAAAGTTTGTTGCATATTTCTTCTGCCCCTCTCCCCCAGTGCTGCGAAAGCCCCTTACCTGGCCAAATTCAAAGTGAAGCGCTGTGGAGTCAGTGAACTGGAAAAAGAAGGTGGTTTGATGTCACTGAAATTTGTTCCATGCCGATGCTTATTCTGCTGTTTGTATAGTTGTGTTGCAGGAGTTTTGAACCTTTGTCCAAGGGTCACAATTTCTATACAAGAGCCACAGTTGTTTTTTGTATTGTTGTTGTGAACTGGTCTGTATGTCAGACAACAATCATAGTGACATACCATGTCTTACATGTGTAAACTGAAGAAATTGATATTTATAATTTTTATTTAATTTAGCTGCATTGTGTGTAACTGTAATTGTATTTTAATTATGTATATCAAGTTTACAACAGTTATATGAGTGGGCCACATTTTCGGCACCCCTGCTGTCTGCTGCTCAGTTACGCTGCAGGATCAGGAGTGGAAGATGCGCCATCTTCATGGGTGTTGATGTCCTCCATTTCCTGTCACAGGGCTAAGGTGCAGGTCTGACTCCCTGGATGAGACGGAGGATGGCGAGGGGATGAAACGAGCCTGCTGGCAAGCGGCCATTTTCAAAGTGGGGGATGACTGCAGACAGGTATGTGGTTGCTTCACTACTTCTAGTTAAATTGACAAGAAGGCCACCATCAGTCTCAGTTGAGTGTAAAGCTGGGAGTCGGAGGGGATAGACTTGTAAACAGTGCACCCCACAGGGTTCTTGGTCCATGCAAACTCGACAGCTTCATATGATTTCTACAGGTTCAGCAGGTTAAGCAGGCATTCCACCTCATTCCAGAGATCTTCTACTAGTTTAAAGGGTGGAGACTGCAAGCCATTGGAGTAAAGAGTGTCATGTTTGTGCTCAGTTGGTCCTAAAAAAAAAAAAAAAACATAATGTGTGCAAAGAAAACATTGGGCAAATTTGGCATAAAGAGTGTGTGCCCACACCATTACATCCCTGCCATCAGTCTCCACTGTCAACAGCGGACAAGATAAGTCCACAGGTTCACTCTTTATGCCAAATTTGGACCTTGCCACCAACATGTTACAACATAAAATGGGATTTGACAAACAGATATTGTTGTATTCTTTATCTGTGCACTTTTGGTGACTTGAGGGCCACTGGATAGGAGATAAGGCATGTTATGGTCTTCTTCTGGTATAGACCACCTGCTTAATGGTTCATTAAATTGTTCAGAAATACCTTTCTGCACTCCACTGTTGTACGGTGTTGTTACTTCTGCCCATTCTGATCTATGTTCTCCTTAAGGTGTTTATGGCCACAGAAGCTCCACACTACTTGTCTGTAAACTGTTTAGTGTTGGGCAAAAATCCCAGGATGGTGGCAGTGTCTGTGATAGCACCAATGATGCCACATTTTGAATCGCATGGCTCATGTCTTGTTTGTAATGTTTGTTAAAGCAGTAATAGATCCCTTTTCCTGCGTGTGTCACTGTCTGTACACCAACGGCCAGGTGTGCCTAATAAAGTGGCTGATGGGTGTATAACTGGGTGTTTTCCTGAAGCTGGTTTGGGCTGCTTGCTCAGAGCTTCCGAAGTAAACTAACCAGTCGAGCTTGATCAGTCTCATATCTCCCCCTGCAGGACATGTTGGCCCTTCAGATCATTGGCCTTTTCAAGAACATCTTCCAGCTCGTTGGCCTGGACCTCTTTGTTTTTCCCTACAGGGTGGTGGCCACTGCCCCAGGGGTGAGGGCGACTTTCCTTTGGCATCTTGGTCTCTACCCCATGTTTGTGTGGTGCAGGTGTGATCAGTAGGAGGCACAGTGCTAGCCTTAGTTTTGTTCTTAATGAACATAATGGTTTATACAAGAAACAGGGTCTGTCTGTCCTGTTTGTGGGGATTGCATTGCTCAAACTGCCCTCACGAGTAGCCCACACTGCCCAGAACCTTGTGGTTTTCTGTGGCAAACTGGCACCTGAATATGAAACTGTATTTCAGTAAAGAAAGTGGTTTAGGGGGCAGTCACCTTTAATGAACACCAATTTAAAGGGACCACTGTGGGGAATTTAAAATGCCTCCACGATTGCTGTATGCCCCCCCAAATATTTCCAACTGTGTTGGTACCCTGACGGATGAAGGTAAAATTTAATGTGTGTTTGTTGGTTTATATTATGTATAAAATAATGTATTGCATGTTAATGATGTCAAAATGAACACTACTTCAAGTTAAGTGAGGGAGGAGGAGGACTCCTGTGTCATGTTCAGTTGCTGCACAATCACTTTGGTCAGAGGTGAGGAGCAGTTGGACACGCAGTCTGTAGGGGTCTTGAACGTTTTCACCTGATCAATGAGGATTTTGTTCAGAATTCCAACCTGAGCACACAGAAGAAGTAAACAGCTTACAGTTTTGTAATATTCTTAGCAACTGTACACAAGTGTGTTATTCTGATCAACAGCTGCTGAAATCACACTGAATTGAGTCAAAACTTTTGTGCCACTTTCACTGGTGTGTTTTTACAGTGCGGAGTCATCGAGTGCATACCAGACTGCAAATCTCGGGACCAGCTGGGCCGACAGACTGACTTTGGAATGTATGACTACTTCCGGAACCAGTATGGCGACGAATCCACACTGGCCTTCCAGAAGGTAAACATGAAGGATGTTGCCTCAGTCACTAAGCAGTGATGCAGACCTTGGACAGCTGCTGTCTCTATTTTTCACAAAAAAATGCAGTTGGTAAAAAACACTGACCTGAACAAAATTCAACTTGATACAGGAGACCAACATGTAGCATAGTTGCACTGTACCTGTATTTTGACAAAGTAGCTCCTTGTGCCCAGCTTTTCTCTTTCTTTTCAGGCTCGCTACAACTTCATTCGCAGCATGGCTGCATACAGTCTGCTGCTCTTTCTGCTGCAGATCAAGGACAGACACAACGGAAACATCATGCTGGACAGCAAGGGCCACCTCATCCACATTGGTCAGTTATCCTTCTCAGCAGCACAAAGCCCAATACTCGCATCTCAACCATTTAGCTCAGTGTACTGCTTTCCATTCACATAATTACAGCTCATCCTCCAGGTTGGCCACAGGATTTTACAAACTGTGGCAAAAATTGACCACACTTGGGTCAAGGTTTTGGATACAGAAAGTTAAATGGTTTTTAAAAAAAAAAAAAAAAAAACCCAGAAAAGCTATATTCAGGCACTGTGGTTGGGTTTAAGGCAATCAAATCAAGGGTTGTCTGTTGTCACAAAAACAACCTAGCATTTTAATATCTTGGCAACTATTTCTCAGGTTTTCTGAACTGTCCACATTTCAACTCAACCTCTAAACTTGGGTGGAATTAAAACTCTGCTTGATCAAAGTCGATGGGAAATTATCTCTTTACTACAGTTCACAGCCTCTCTACATTTCCCATAACTTATAATACAGTATAAACTCTTTGTATCTAAATAGATCTCATATTCATGCAGTGGACCATCTTTCCTTATGTGTGTTTCAGACTTTGGCTTCATGTTTGAGAGCTCCCCTGGGGGTAACCTTGGCTGGGAGCCTGACATCAAGCTAACAGATGAGATGGTGATGATCATGGGTGGCAAGATAGAGGCCACACCTTTCAAATGGTTCATGGAGATGTGTGTGAAGGGATATTTGGCAGTCAGGTGAGTAAATGCCCTTATCGTAAACTTTCATAATTTTTCACCACGCTTTTATCTCTGCTAAACTACATTTATATTCTTTTAAACAAGGTTTCTACAAAATCTTGACTGAAGACATCAGTTTTTCTGATCAAGGAATAGTTTATAGAATAGCATGGTTTCTATTGGAGTGGAAAGTACTAAAATGGATGTTTGTCAACGTTTAACTTATCTTTGGTTTTCTGTCTGTAAACTGGTCAGCTAGTTTGATGTTCCAATTGTGTTTTCTTAATTTGTAAGGAATTTAAGAAATTAAGATAATGAGGATGGGCCTGTACTTTAACATTCTGTTTAATGAAGTGGCTTTGTTGATGGGTTGGCTAATGCACTCATTCCATATTTTGGTCCTGAAAGTGAAATGGCTGTTTTCAGGATGTTCACAAATCTTTCCCTTTTCCATGTCATTACATCACAGACCATACATGGATGCAGTTGTTTCCTTAGTGACGCTGATGCTGGACACGGGTTTGCCATGTTTCCGTGGTCAGACAATCAAACTGCTAAAGTGAGTGATGTGCATCTTCATAGTAATGACAAGCACCTTCCAGCTTTGCCTGCCTTCACTGTAGAAAGGTGCTTTAAACCACAAACAGCAAAACCCTGGAACATGGTGGAACATGGTGGGTCACAAGGTGAAGAATGTTTATGATGAGTTCCCCTCTGAGGTACAACATTCCACCCCCCTCTACCACAGGGAGGTGGCCCATGACAAGATAGCCAGGCCATTCTGTGGCTCCCAAGAGGCACAACCAGTTTAGCCCCTATCCTGTGGATTACCTGGAACATAAGTGGTTAATGGCCTCTTTGGTATCAATTTGAGGCATGCAATCTGCTTCTTAGATGTGCACTTGTGCTTTAGACAGCTGATCATTAGTAAGACTGATTGAAGACTAAGTTGATCTCAGACCAAAGGGGATTCAGACATGTTCCTCATGTTGCCATTTTAGCAGAATGGGATGATAGTTACACATCTTGGAGTAAAAAAAAAACCTTGTAATCGACATATCTGGCTCTTTTGTGTTGAGTTTTGATTGAACTGGTAGGAAACAGGAATGAGGATGGGGAAAGGGACTGATGTCTAACAACCATTCAGTATTTTGGTTTTTTTTTTTTTTTTTGTGCAGGCAGAGGTTCAATCCCAACATGAGTGAAAAAGAAGCAGCTGCTTTCATGATCAAGGTGATCCAGAGCTGTTTCTTAAGTAGCAGGTCAGTGCCTTACTCACTTTTGCTGTCTAGAAATCTAGGGAGAGGAATTTCCTTATTTTCCAATCAATACTATCACTTTTGACAAAGGACATGCAGTATCTGTCTTGGGATGCAATGATCTGTCCCTCTATATTCTGATTACAACCTAAATTCTGTTTAAGAAGTCATGGGAAAACAAACATTGTTGTAGATGAAACCAAAAGTGTCTAAAACAGATCTTTCTTGTTGTACAGTTCATACACAAACTGCATGACTGAGTTCTGGAGCTTGTTAGACAATACTATACAACTACCTCTTAAGTATTGTAACAGTTTGTATCTGTATGAATCAAAAATAAATTAACTTGATAGGATACTGTAAACTTAAGCATCAACTTTATTACTGCATATCTTCCAGGAGTTCAAGTGAATTTATTAAAAGGGGTAAATGGAAAAAATCATTACATTGTAGCCTTACTGTACAAGCTAAATACTTCTACCATACATGTACAAAGTAAATGGCAGAGTTTTTACAGCTTCTTTCAACCTGAATTATATACAGTAGCTGAGTACTCAAAACATGATTGTACTAGTTGGTATGTGAACGGGCTGTTTGCAAGCATACAACTAACAATACATGGTTTCTTCCCCAGGAGCAAAACCTACGACATGATCCAGTACTACCAGAACCAGATTCCATACTGAGGCTGCTGGGAAACGGCTTCTGCCTCTCTGCCTCCAACCCTTGTCCTTTTACTATGTTTAAATCAAAGCTGTCACTTTGTTGCACTAACAGTGACGTGCACTTTATGAATACTGAATTGTTTGTGCAAATTTTGTCTGCATGTGCATTTTTGACAAGGACCTGATTTGTTGTGTGCATTCTGGAAAGCTCATTTATGTATAGAAAAATAGGTTTTAATTATACTTGAAAATTAAGGATTGGATGTGGTATTGTGGCCTTATGGAGGCACCTTTTCTATGACGATTGAGTGTATTGTACTGTTGTATCTTGAAACAATAAGAATGCACAATGTGTTTTGTAATCTAATTTTTACCTGGTTGCTCTGATCACCATTGCTTCATTGTAAAGGTTTCTTTATGTACGTTTGTGTAGTGTCATAAAAATAGAAGAAAAAAGTCTTAGTTTTATACATTTCCCTTTGTTTTAGGGTAAGTATGCTAATGAATCTGATGTATTAAATACACAAAAAAGTGGAGAAAACAGCTTGTGTAATTTTTTTGCATTGTACTTCAATGTACCCCTGCATGTAAATAATGGACTAATGCACTGACTTAATTTTACTGACAGAATTAGCATGAAATGGCTTCAATTTTTTTTTAAATCTCATGTTCTAGAGATGTGTGGCGTACAAAACCCAAACAGGGTGCAAATACCAGTTGTTTCACACCCGCAGGTGAGTGGCAGCTATCCACCACCCATCTGGTTACCGTTACAGATAACAATAGTGGCTGCACAGTTAGGTAACTAAACACAGTGAGTGTTTCACACACACCATTAATATAGCCGCTCTGCAGCTGTCCTCGGTGTCACGATTGCTGGGAGGGATTCAGCAAATCGCTGGATTCTACCACCGCAACAGGGTGCAGCTGCCGGACAGCAGATCTCCCTGGGAAAGAAACAAAAGCCACTGCTGTCACAAGTTGAAGACAGATGTGGCAAGTTGTCTAAAGAGCCAATGTAATCAAAAAGGGAACTCCAGGTAAATTTAGTTTTGTCTACTTTGAGAAAATATACCATGTCTTTAAAGTTTGACCAACACAAGTGCACTGGTCACAGCTGTCAGTGTCTGCCTTTGCTTTATTAAAGTGAACTCTCAGAAGCATCTCGACGTGTATCGGACTCGGCTGAGCCCAAACTGATGATGTTAACTTTTATCAGAGCGAATTCAATGCCAAACTCTGCCTCCCATTTATTTTTAGTCTTGCATAATGTTTTGTGAGCCTCATACAATGAAATGTGAGTGTGCACAGATGATACTGGTTCCTTCTGATTTAAGCAACGCATTCCATGGGGGCTTAGATTCTTAAGGTTTGCAGACTCAAGCTTGTGGTCAATTACACAGTTAAGTTTCCCTTCAAGAGTTAAATGGTGAGTATGTTGGGAAGGCAGAAAAGAACCTTACTGGCCAAATCAGCATCATCCCAGTTGGGTTCATGGATATCAACTAACAAATAAGGTGCATATCACAATAACATATCTGACTCTAGAATCAGGGATGGTTTCTGGTAGTTTTTGGTACTCAAGATTGAAGTAAAAGGTTTGACTGTTCCATGGAGGTTTAAGTTTGCTTTGTTCCTTGGAGCACGAGTGAGTCTCCTGAAGAAACATTGTGTATTCAGACATTTTAAGATCTGAATCAAACTTCTTAATCAGCCCATTATGGCTTTTTACATTCCATGATATAAACTTGACAGTTAAGCCCCGAACTACACATATATTAAATGGTTGTGTAGACATTATGTAAAGCAAAGGAGGTAGTATGGACTTGGAAATTAGAGATTAGGATAACCTGTAAACCTTGTGACCTTCAAAGAAAAAAGTGAACATAAATACACAAGTAAAATTCCACACCCTGTGTCCTTTCAAATACAAATATTCATACTCAATAAAAAATATAAAACAATGAGAGGAAATAACTAAAGAACGTCTTATACACAGAAATAAGCCTCAAGTGTCCAGAACAAGGACAACAACAAGCAATCGCAGTAACATGGCTTCCAGTCCATCCATCCAGCAACACACAAAAACACAATTCAGTGCATCTCAGAAACAGCTCCACAGGGAGCAATATATCACAATTGGGTTTGCACATAAAATTTGACAGTATAGAAAAGCCTCTCCAAAGATCAAGATAAAAACAACATTAAATTCACCAGGTCCAATACTTCCAGCCTCTCAGGGATGTTGGCACTGTGCGTATTTAATCTGTTGGAGCAGTTTTCTAAATCATCCCTCTTTTCTATGAGGAGTTTGTTGTTTATCAGAAAAGAAAATGTTTTGGATTAACTGTACTGTTTGTTAAATTGTGGAGGTAGCAATTGGTACCAAGGCTTTTTTTCTGTGCCGTTTGCAGTAAATCTGTAAATTCACTAACCAGGACGGCTCATAGTTTGTCCAGGTCTTCCCGGAGGGCAGTCTCGCTGGCATCTGCTGATGACTGCATAAATTTCAGGGGCTTTGTTTTGTTGCAACTGCATGTCTGCGCAACATTTTAGCAGAATGTAATACTTGCATATACAGTTATGCTGAAATTACTAACAAAAGTTGGTTCAGTAAAGTAAAATTAAAAAAGGAGCTGCAACACATGCAACATTTCACAGAGCTAAAGCAGAAGTCTATCTGGTCCTTTGCTAAGGGGTCAGGGTCCTGTGTGGCAGAGTATCACCTCAATGCTGTACTTACAGCCTGAAAACTGCAGATGGCGGTTGTACATCAGGGAATGAGCATTTTACCGGAAAATTAATTTGCACCCCACCGTCTTTTCATTAATACCCCACAGAAGTTTTGTGGTACAGTTAGTATTATCTTCCGGTGTGCAGTTAAACGTTGTGCATTAAGGACACATCAGCATTAGCAACTTAATCCATTTTATTTATCAACATATACTGTAGATACTTTAAATTCAATAGGAAAATTCTTTCCTATAAGAAGTGACAGCATAGCAAGAACTGTCTGCCTTGTTAAAGCTTTTAAGACTGTAGGACCAAGGTGTGATTATGATGGGGATGCTTAAGAAGCATCTTATTTTCTAAATAACCACAAGAATTACAGTTATTACTGCTTCGTGTAGTTATGACTAAGGAATTACTAAGGAATCATTTTTGCAGAAAAAGAAATAACATAAAAACATTTACTTTGTCAAAAATTATTAACATTTTGAATTCCCTTGTATTTTGTACCATCAACTATAACCAAGGTCCCTTAGAAGGTAAAATGTATATGCTATAACATGGCATTAAATCACTTACAACTTTTGTTCCATGTTTAAAATTTAATCCTAAGACAGAATGATTATTTTTCTATTCAATTCAATTTTATTTTTATATAGCGCTCTTCCCACTGCAGTGACACAGAGCACTGAACAGACATGACAAGGGTAATATACAGTACATGTAGTATACAATATTTTTCAGTTGTTCAGGTCCCCAAAACTTTATGTATTCTTTTGTCGCTCTGGACTTGCTAAAATTTTGTTGGAACTTCTCACCTAATGCATCACTTTGTACTTCATTAATAGCACTGTACCATTTGTCATATCATACTGTAAATCAATGCAAGAACAACTGTGCATTACAAAATTTCCCATTTTTATCCGCTTTTTGTATGGTAGGACCATGGCAGTGGGCAGACTATTCGCCAATCACAGTACATCCTGGGCAGGATGCTAATCTTAAGATTTTGGCTAAAAAACATGTTGAAAGGATAACACATATTTAACATCATTTTGAGGAAAAGTCTCAGCTAAGCATAATAATATAACATTTTGAACAAATATGACATGAGAGATAAGTACAGGTCTCCCTCTACTTATGAGCATAATGCATTCCTGGAAATGGGCTCATGAGATAAAATGTCTTAAAACAGAGACATACACTGCCTGGCCAAAAAAAAAGTCACCACCTGGATTTAACTTAGTGTTGTGATCTGGGGTTGCTTCAGTTGGTCAGCTCTAGGTTCAGCAATGTTATGTGCCCAAAAAATGAGGTGACCTGACCACCTGAATATACTGAATGACCAGGTTTTTCCATCAATGGATTTTTTCTTCCAAGATGCCAATGCCAGGATTCATCGGGCTCAAATTGTGAAAGAGTGCTTCAGGGAGCCTGAGAGAGACATCATTTTCACACATGGATCGGCCACCACAGGGTCCTGACCTCTTTGGGATGTGCTGGCGAAAACTTTACACACACAGTCCGACTCTTCCATCATCGATACAAGATCTTGGCAAAAAATGAACGCAACTGTGGACGGAATTAAATGTTGTGACATTGCAGAAGCTTATCGAAATGATGCCACGGCAAATGCGTGCCATACTTGAAGCTAAAGGCTGTCCAACAAAATATTAGTGTGTGACTTTTTTTTGCAGTCTCTACTCACAAAACTAAATGTATGTGCTGTACATGTAAACACACAAAAGAAGCTGACAAATATACACAAACGTAAGAATCTGAACAAAACTGCCCCGTAGTGACTAATTTAACATCATAGTGCATCTTTCTAGCATCTTCCAAAACCTCTTTGAATAGAAACTTCCAGCAAACTCCGTTTAGACCATTAATGCACCCGAACACTCACAAACGCAAGATTTTTGCAGCTCACGTGATTATACATTTATATTCTGACCGTAAACTGCACCCCAGCTTTTACCAAAGTCCATTCTGTATAACAGTAGACAAAAGGAGGAAATATTAAACACTAACATTTAATTGCAGTTTTCAAATGCAAGCTATTTGCACGAAATAACTCTTCATTTGCCCGTCACCGTGGAAATGTACAGGAGCTTACTAAGTACATTTTTGTTCATAAAACTTTGTTCGCAAAAGAAATGTACCTTAAATCTTGCTAAGACATTCATTGTAGTCCTTAAATAGTTATTTTAAAGCAAGTTTCAATTCTATAATCGATTCCTCACCTAGCGTCACCATAGCTACTTGCTCAGGTTTCGTCTCAAATGGAGGGAAAGTCCCTTCTTCTACGATTTAAACGTCAGTTAGCGGTAGTGCCTGCTTCTTTTGTGTGTTTAAATGACATTAGCAGCAGATCCTTTAAGTGCTGTAAGTTGCGAGGTGGGGCCTCCATGGATCGCACTTGTTTTTCCAGCACATCCTACAGATGCTCGATCAGATTGAGATCTGGGGAATTTGGAGGCCAAGACAACACCTTGAGCTCTTTGTCATGTTCCTCAAACCATTCCCGAACAACTTTTGCATTGGGCCACTGCCATCAGGGAATAGCGTTACCACAAAGGGGTTTATGTGGTCTGCAACAGTGTTCAGGTAGGTGGCACATGTCAAAGTAACAGCCACATGAATGCCAGGATTCAAAGTTTCCCAGCAGAACATTGCCCGGAGCATCACACTGCCTCTGCCGGCTTGTCTTCTTCCCATAGTGCATCCTGGTGCCATCTCTTCCCCGGGTAAATGATGCACAGATACCCGGCCCTTCAGATGATCTAAAAGAAAATGTGAGTTGTCAGACCAGGCCACCTTCTTCCATTGCACCATTTCCAGTTCTGACACTCAAGTGCCCATTGTTGGTGCTTTTGGCGATAGACAGGGGTCAGCAAGAGCGCTCTGACAAGTCTGCAGCAACACAGCCCCATACGCAGCAACCTGCGATCCACTGTGTGTTCTGACACCTTTCTGTCGTGGCCAGCCTTAAGGTTTTGAGCAATTTGTGCTATAGTAGCTCTCTGGGATAGGACCAGATGGACTAGCCTCTTCCTACCTGCATCAGTGAGCCTTGGCTGCCCATGACCCTGTCACTGGTTCACACATTGTAATTTGTTGGACCACTTTTTGTAGGTACCAACCACTGCATAACAGGAACACCCCACAAGACCTGTTGTTTCAGAGATATTCTGACCCCGTTGTTTAACCATCACAATTTGGCCCTTGTCAAAGTCGCTCAGACCCTTATGCTTTCCCATTCTTCCTGCTTCCAACGCATCAGCTTCAAGAAAGGACTGTTCACTTGCTGCCTAATATATTCCACCCCTTGACAGGTGCCATTGTAACAAAATGATCAATGTTATGCACTTCACCTGTCAGTGGTTTTAAAGTTGTGGCTGATCAGTGTAAGTAGAGTGCAGTTATTGATAGTTCCTTGAATGGTATTATGTAGGCTCAATAACCTGGTGGCTTATATAGCTTATAGTGATCATTTTGGGGATGTGAGCCAATGTCCAAGATGGACTATAGGTGCCTCTTTATCCTGGCGGCTGCCGCCACCTCTATGGAATCAAGGCTCTGTCTCATGACAGAACCTTCTTTCCTTTCAAGTTTGTTGAGTCTGCACCTCTAAAAAGGAATGTAACTCGCAGTACACCATGGCATCGATTAAGAAGTTTCATGTTTTTAACCCTTATTTAACAGTAAAGCTATATGTGAAGGATTTTTCTGTAAAAAGAAAAAAGTACAGTTGAGTGTAACTGTTTTTACGAAGTAAAATGCAATGTTTCCTTGCAGCTCCATCTCATGCCCTCTTCGTCCCAGGTATTCCTAAATTATTGCTTGGTTTTGTGTTTGACAGGTTCACCATGTGAGAATGCCAGGCGCCCATCCTCTCCTCTTCTCGTCTCTCTCCTTTTCAGTCTCATTTGATCTGTCACCCACCACCGCCCTCTCACATTTCCTGCAGAAAGACTTGCAACCCCCATATCCCTTTCCATTTAATTATGGGCAGCTCCGCTGGCAGCTCTCCCTTGCCCAGGACTGCGAGTCGCTGGTGGGGGGTTTCAGGGGGTTGGGGGTGTTCCCACTTGATATGCAGTGCCTGGGCTCTGTGGCTCACCGATGAATTATTCACCAGTGACTTCAAAGGGGGGGAGGGTGATGAGGGGGGTACGATGCCGCATAGCTTGTGATTCATCCCCAGACAAGACTGCTTGCAGGAAATGAAACCTGATCACAGCTTGCAGGTGTAAGAACATGTCCAGGGCCCTGCCCCCCCACCAGGATGGTGAACGGGGTCTTGAGCTTAAGATGGGCCACATTGCTCAGGGAACCATGATTACTGCATGTCTTGTTGAAAGCCCATGCCAGCTCATGACCTCTGCAGAGCTGTTGTGCCTAATTTAATGTGGATTTGAGGAGTTATGGCCTGGCTTATTTATGACTGGTTTTCAAAGTGCTGTGTTTTGTTAATATTTCATTGGCTGCGGGAGCCCAGGTTGCCCTTTGATGTATTTTTCATTGGGTTAGCAGCACAACACGGATACCTGTTGTGCTTTGCCGTGCAACCTGTGTTGCTCTTCATATTCACACCCTATGATTGCAGATGTTTCCCAGACCCCCCCGTGGGCACAAATCTCTCCAACCAGTGCTAGATCTTTTGGAGGTCAGTGATCCCTGAGTTTTCTTTTCCAAAGAATTACAATTTTTTTTTTTTTTTGTTTTTTTTTTGTTTACCAGAAACTGATTTTTTTGGAGGCGGGTGTTGATCAGGAAATAAAGATGGTGTGTGTCTTTTACTATTATTCAGAAACGCACAATGTAGGTGCCATGAATACTGTGTAGGTACAAGGTGTGGGTGAGTGTCAAATCATTCTTATAGAGAACATCTCCCATCATGACACACGAGTGTCAGGATGATTTCTTGAATAGTAACATTTTATTTGTTCAAGGTTGGTGATATTTTTATTAAATGTGATGATTTGCAACAGGAATACAGTCAACATGCACTTTGCTTTGAAAGGCACTTATGAGAAAAGGTGTTAAATGCAGAGGCGCATCTCTTTTTCTTCTTACTGACAACACCGAACGCAGGGGCAGATGTACGTGTTCAAGGAAGCTTGGTGGTCAATTTCGGATGCAACGCTCTGTGAGCGAAACACTGGGGAAATTAGAAAGTGCACGTCCCGCAGAAGCAGAGGTGATGTGTCACGGAAAAACACAGACGCAGGCACTTTCTGAGTGTGTTGCATGTCGTAGAGGAGCTGAAGCCCCACCACTATAATTCTCAAGAACTTTACCCTACTCCCAGCACCAGCTTACAACCCTATGTTGTGATTTCAATTTTTCAACTCATTCGACAGCTTAATTTCAATAAATTTTTTAAAGCTGAGCTTCAGCAGAAACCTGGTATACAAGTCAGGAGCAGGATTAAGATCTGCTCATTTATGGTATTATATTTATTATTACTAAATGTGCATGAATCAAAATGTGTTGTTAGTTATTGTGAAAAATATCTTTTTTTCACGGGAAGTCTCCTCTAATCATCAGTTCAGTTTTAAAATCTATAACCGACTGTAGCTGGAAAATGTTCTAAATCAGAAATTTTTATCATTTATTTTCATTGGATTACACTCTCATTTGAACATCCATGATAAATATTTTTATTTGTTTTGACATAAAACACAGATCAGAATAAAAAGCAGTACATAACAGCCACCTTTTTTAGGTTGGGCAATAGTTGTTGAATTTCAGATAGATTTTATACAGGGTATATAAAGTCAAACACAAAGCTCAATCATTTAATAAAAATATAGTTAGGAGCAGGTTCCACAGCCTTGCAAAAAATTTCTCCAACAATTCAAAGACGTGTACAGTATCTCAAGTAAAGGTGCTGCTCCACAATGCCTGCAGTGTATGAATGCGTGTGACTGTCCTGTCATAGGTTCTGTACCTCCTGGGCAAGCTTTTGACCACCACACCTAGATACAGCTCAAGAAGTTATTGATAATCCATGAAGGAATGAACAAATGAGTGAATGAAGTCTATTTCGGTAACTATGTTTAGTGAAGGGTGGCATGGTGGCTCAGTGAAAAGTGCTGCTGCTCACAGCATCTGCCTTGTTTGTGCATGGATTTGAAGCCACCTCAGTCTGTCTGGAGTTTGTATGCTTTCCCTGTATCTGTGTTGGTTTCCTCAGGGTGCTCTGGTTTCTTCCCACAGTCCAGAGATGTGTTTTAGGTTAGCTGTTCAATCTAAATTGCCTGTAGTGTGTTTGACTGTGTAACCACCCTACAATGCACTAGTATCTCATCCCAGGTGTGGTTTCATAGCTTATTGTCTGTGAATCTTGGATAGACTCCAGACTGCCATATCCCTGACCAAGATAAAGCAGTAAAGGATAATGAATGGATGGATGTTCAGCTGAAAGAACAGGAAAATGCTGCAGTACATTGCATGTCCATCAGAGGGCCTGTGCATCTCCTCTAACAGCCTGACTTCAGAGCCACAGATTTGGGTTTAAAGTGATTACTTTATGGTTTACAACCATCTCTGTGCTAAAGCTAAAAATTAGTGGTGCCTGTCTTACATTTCAAGATCTTTTATCCCATAGCAAAGCCTAGTGTGTAAGATATGAGCAACACTTCTGTTCAGTCTATGGCCTGCAGTCTTTCCTATATTTATACACATTTGCATTCACTTAGTTGCATCTGCAGCCCTCTCAGAGGTCTATCTGACAAAATGGGAATAATAGAGGGGCAAGAAAAAAATCTGCCAACACACCACTTCTGAAGGGACTCATCTCTTTTACCATAGCTTTTCTTGTTGCTTCCCCTTTGCACAGTAGCCGCTCAAAACTGGGCTTGGCTGTCCTGTTTTTCATGGTGAATGTAGAACTATGGTGACTTAAGGACCAGATTGCAGCCTCACCATTTACTTACATGTAAAAGTCTTGATAAAAGTGTCTTATTTCACTTTTATTTCCAGTCTTCTGTATACTACTCGGGTGCATTTCAGTGCCTTCTTTGAGCCACAAATTAGTCAAAGCACAAAGAGTTGTGTTTTCTGTGCGCTACTGAAAGACGCTTGAGTCTCACAACATCAAGATACTTGTCCACCAAATCTTCAAAACCCTGCTGAGAAGTACAGCTTTTTCATCTACGAGACAAAGCACAGGCCAAAGGTGTGGCAATATCTTTAAAGTTGCACGGTAATTAGATTTCTAATGGGTCTCTTGGTGCACATCATGGTTCAAGGAAACAATTCACAGGTAAGCTGTGTGCCTCCCGGATGACGTCTGGCTTCTTTAGCACTGTACACGGGGATGCAGTACACTTCTGGCAACTCCTCTTTCTCGGCTTTATCAGGAAGTTTCCCCGGCGTCTTACAGACATCTACCACTAATATTATGGCATTAAATGGAAAATCAGTGTTGTTGGCAAAAGAGTGGCATCTGGGTAACTATTCTACAGGGAATAAAAGGGGCTTGGCTAAGGAGGGGTATAGGGATGAGGGGGCACTTGAATAGCTTGCATTTATCAGGATTGAGGGTTTTTCCCCCGTCCTCTTGACAATAAGAAGGTCGTTGACACAGTGCATCTCATTAAGGGCCCACAGGGTCTGCTCCAGCGCAGGGCAGCTGCCGCAGCAACCCTACCATATTCACGAGCTCAAGTGCAGCACAAAGGCAGCAGGAGAGTGTGCTGAGGGTGCAGTGGTGAGCGCTAACAGTAGCACAGTGCTGTGTGTGTGGCTGGGGGCAGGCTGGCTCTGGGTGAAGGGGGTGTGGCAGCTCAACACTGCAGGCTGAGCAAGCAGTTCTGGATGAGGGGTGGAGTCTCTCTTGGGGGAAGGTTATGGAGAACATCAGGGGCCCACACAGCAGATGGAGGGTGTGGGGGGTATGTCAGGTCAGAAGAACCAGAGAGAAAGCCCAAGCAGCCTTTAGGTGTGTGCCTGGTTAATGACAAGCACGGACACCGACCCCAGAAGGCCTACAGGAAATCATTCAAGGGTTATCGTAGGGAGGGGCACAGCACGAGCAGGAAGAGAAGAAATGTAAAGCAGGGAACAGCATAAAATTAAAGCCTCTTGCTGAGCCTTCCATGAACTCCTGTCACAGCCCTGAAATCCTAGAGAAAAAGAAATGGGGGGAAGGGGTGGATCTTCATCAACTTCATATAACATGGTACATGGCACATGGTACTTGGTGTCAGAAATTTGTATTTGCTCTCTTGATATGTGGAAGAAATATCTATGTTTGCATCCAACCTTTTACTACATTGTCACCCTACAAGAAGCTTGGAGCAGCAGCCCTAACTGTAAAATCTGAATTAAGGCAAAGGGCTCCATGTCTCTATGAAAGGAATTTAGCATGTAAATTGAGATTAGTGTCTGGGTGTAGTGGAAGTAGCCCTGCATTAAATTGGAATCGGGTGGCTTTTTTCCACCGTGATGGGCGTTGGGGGATGGGGGGGGGGTGATATAATGGAATATCAGAGATCAGACTGCATTGCAAGGAAGGTGATGTGCTGTTGGCAACAGTGATGTGGTCTTATCCGTTCATGTTGTCCATGTCCATCTGATGGAAATTTTTAGTGAGAGGTGAGGTTGGCGACATAGCGGGGGTGTGTATATAAATATGTGAGCTTTCATTTGCTTGATAAAATTATAACAAATGAGATACACTAGAAACTGCTTTTAAAACTGTGGTCAATGGACAGTGTGACAGAATGAGACTTCAGCAACAGCACGTGTCGGTGGACGTAGCAGAAAGTATTAGTCCACATTAAATCATAACCATGGCATCGCAGGACACTGTTGGCTGCAAGTCATGGCATAAGGGAGTAGAACTCCATAGGCGGTGATGGATTCCATGTATGGCAAGGGCAAAAGGTGAGCTTGGTGGCTTTTCAGGAAAATTAACGTGGCAGGAAATCCATTGTGTGAGATTTAAAATTGATGCGATAACTGGGGGCACGATAACAGATTAAGACTGTATATAAGAACAGCTGGATGAGAGAACAGGAACTATGAGATGTGTTTGAGTACAACATTTAAATAAAATGTGCAACTTCTTCTAAATTCACATGCATAATGTCAATATTTAAGAATCCCTAAAGTCACAAAGTGTTGAAGAAAATTAAGAATTGACTGAGATGAATTAATATGAATCAACAATAAGAATGCCTTCAAATATAACCTCTCAAAGTTGTCTGAAGCAGTTATGCTCAGCTGTCATACTCCCTTCATCAAGGTTAAAATTAGCTTTATTTGGAACAGATGTTGAAACCTCATACTGTACTGTTCAACAGTATGTCTGATTTTTTTTTTTTAACACAATACAACTCACAGACAAAGGGTTACAATACTTTGCGGCAGTAGTCATGTGGCACTAAAATTCAAAACAGTGATTTAAACTTCCAGAATTCATTAAAAAAATTTTATTCATATAGATATATATATAGATGTGTTTAAACAAACATATATAAATATATAGATAGCTATAGATATATAAAAACACTCACACATATATGGATATATATGTGGAAGCAAGTTAGAGAGATATTAGATGCTAGATGATAGAGGACAGATAGATGTTAGATACCTGTGTCAACCACATATTTGTGAAAGGAGCTTGTGCTGTGAAACAGTGGGGGACAAATTGGAGTTTTGTATAAATAAAATAAGGAGAGCAGTATTAGATGAAATCCCTGACCCTGCCTAACTATCAGTCATACACAACATTTATAAATGCCCGCTAACCTTTGGCCCTCCATGCTGTGTTTAACATAAATGCCCATAGTGTAGCCTCAGCTTCCCCTCCCTCCTAGGTTTTTGTGTTCTGTGGTGGTTTGCCTACCTGCTGTTAAGTTCAGCCTCTGGCAGATGCTGTTCATCGTCTTGGCATCATCCTCCCATTGGTGGGTGGATCTGCCACTGTTGGCCTCTAGCACAGTTTTATTTTACTGCCGTTCCTGCTGCCCTCACTGATTCTATAGCCACTGTCTTGCCTGCTGCTTTCCTTCTCTTGTTCTGGTTGTACTGGTTTGTGTCACATTTGTGGCCTTTTGTTTTATGGACTTTACAAAAATCAGTTACACAAAACTAACACGTACTACTTGCATAATTTTCCAAAGCCTAATGCCATTCATATTCCTTGCGCCGGCTGCCATTGCGCTTCTCCTCCAACCGCCCTCACACCTTGCTGTAGGGTGCCTTCATGGCTATGCTCCAAACACTCTTACCCCTCACTGACTGCTCTTGAGCCTTGTCACTGACTGCCCAAGTGGTTCCTTGCCGTCTGCCCTTGGAGCAGTTTGCCCTTTCTGCTCATTCCCTGGTATTCTTGCTCTATAGTGGTTTACCTTCATTCTGCTCAGGTGGCCTCCGTTCTCCCGCATTCATTTCTATTCTTTCCGCACTCATGGCCAGATGGACCTGTTTTGTGAGTCTCTTGCATTGCCTTCTTGTGTCTCTATTCTCCTTTCTCTCTTTGACTCCACCACTGCTGCCAAAGTCCACCCATCATCTGTGCTTGCCATTCAGCTCACCTTCTAGTTTGAAGGTTCATTGTTCATTCTTCATCTAGGGCCTTTATTCTATTCTTCATTTGTTGTCACTACCTTGCAACTCCTAGCAACTTAATGCATTTGTTTTGATTCTGTTATTTATTTTTGACTCTAGCCCCTTTTACTTCATCACAGTACTTGGTCGATTACCATGTTCATCGCCGTCGTCCCCGTTGTAGGTTCATCCACTTGTTTATCATGTCTTTTTTGACACTAAGGTAACCGACTCCTTCTTAAGTACTTTATCACTACAATTTGTCCCCCAGCTTTCTACTGATGTGGCCATTTCTACCATCTGCCTCGGCGCTTAGATGCTGCTATATGGCCAACATCACCTCTGATCTAGCTATTAAATGATGCCAATTGCCTTGCAGCAGCATTCAGTGAAGTGAGAGTATTTGCCTCATTTCACCTTTCAGCAAGGCTTTTAGTATCTCTATTACTGCTGCTGGCACCACCACTGGCCTTCCTTGTGCTCCACAATTTATATACGTGACATACTTTAAACAATTGGTTTGGGCCTTGTTAGTTGCCAACACCACTGTTCCCTCCAAACCATTTCATTAAAATTCCACTACAATACCCCCTTATTTGCCATTACACCACAATACCTCTACTTCTCCATACCAACATTGAGCACAAAAGCTGCTTTGCATTACCTTCCAGTCTTGACGTTGTCCATTCAAAGTACATTTCTAACTCTCTAAAACTCCTGGTCCTCAAAAATTTAGGAGCCATTGCTATCGCCAATGTTTTGAAACGTCCTTTTAAATTGAATTGTTACCACTGATAATATCAGTAAAATGAGTAGGAGAGTCTGGCTGCCACTAGGATTTGGACACTCAGAGGTTTATTTTTATTTCCTTTGTAGTGACTGGGAGTTTTTTGTTTTTCTTTTCTCAGCTGCCAGCCAGACTTACTTGTTCAATCCAACGATATGCCAATCTCTAACAGAGCTGCATTCATTGTTCACTCTGTTGAGAAGAGTGCTTCATAAAAATAAACTGAATTGAATCATAAAGTGTCATAAAGCCATTTACCAAACACATTTCAACATGTACACCTTTAATATGTCATTTGTCCCTTTGACAGTGCATTTGACAGTCTCTTATATAAACTGTGTTGTTTTCCCAACCACATCAGGCATGCACTAACTATTCAGTTTCCGCTGAGTTTTGGAGGTGCTCAATTCTCAATATCTGACATCAAATGGCCAGGAACAAAGAATGCGTACAGCCGAAACAGAACACTTTTGCAGTTTTGGCTAAAGTTCACAATATCCTTAGGTTACACAGGTGAGAACAAGCCTTGAAAATAGTTCTGATCAAGAGCCTGTCCTCCAGCCCATCACACACTGAATTCCTCTCTATCTCTCTTGCTCCTCTGGCTCTTCTTTCTCCTGCATTATAAAAAGTGGCCAAATGCATTAATTATTAATAAAACAGGAAGCTTTTCAGGCCGGTATCTTATTACATGAAATATTTAGTGCTTGCATTGGATCCAGGACAGTTCAAGCAAAGGTGCTTTAAACTGGGCAGAGGATAGACTGAAGCCCCTACAGAACACAGGATCAGCAAGGGACCAATGGATTAGGCAGGTAGCAGAAGAAAATGGAAGCACAGCAAGAATGATCTTACATAGATACACACCTTTTCCATATGTTCTTATAGCCATTAGGTTCTTTCAACTGAGTTTGTGATGTCTTATATCATTACCATGTGTTCTCTGAGCCGAAGATTTTCTCCAAAACAATGTGCAGCCTGCTGTTTGTGTGTAAAGCTGCTAGCCTGTTTCTACAGCTGGGTTATTTTATCGAACCTATTTTAAGTTAATATCTGCATAAAGAGTCCTGCGATAAGCAATGGGGTGTGAACCTGGCTGCTTTGACTACCACGGAGTGGGTCTAACCATTAGGCCACCTGTATATTCTGCAGTTATGGCACATACGTGTGCACATATCTGTGTTTGCTTGTATAATTCCTTTCAAATTAGGTTGTTAAACATAAGAATGGTAAACTAAGTGCAGTACACCATGCCTGCAGGAAAACCAAAAAAGCGAAACAAATAATAAAGCAGCAGAAATGTCCGATTATTATTCATATCTCCTCAGTACAGCAATAATATAATATTTATCACGAGCACAAGGCAAACTTTGTAAGATGCTGTGCAACACTGCTTAAAACTGTATAAGGAGCAATGCTGGCTCCTTCTCTGGGAGTTTGTTGCCTCCCTTTTACAGCGAGTGATAAAGAAGCATGGTGGATTCTGCAACTCTGCTTCTTTAAATTTTTTATAATCCAGTGTCATGAGCTGCATAAATGCTGATATCATCTGGTGAGCTAAGATTAGCCAAGGCATTCACAGGGGGTCATGTGTAAGCTATCTGCACCGTAAATCTGCCACGATTACCGGCAGATAAAGTACAACGTTGCGGACCCCCCCCACGCCATTCTGTCCCCCCAACCGCCTTGCTCTGCGCATTAGCTCTGCATTGGCTTGCAGCCAGAGGGAGCCTCTGCTGGGTCTTCCCTCTTGGCTGCAAGCCCAGCGCTCGTACATAATGAACACCATTCAGCATCTCGTAGGAGTGTGGCTGTGTTTACACGACTGAGGTCAGGGAACAGGCAGTGGCCCAGCACTCCAGAAGGTCATGTGACCCCCATCGTGGGAAGGGGGTGGGGTTCCTGCATTGTCTTGGTTGGTAACAGAGGGGAAGATGGAGAGCTTTAACCAGAAAAGCTTTGATTTAAAAAAAAAAAAAATTCTATTCGAGAACACTGGTATGTGCAGAATACACAGGATTTACCTGAGATGCTCCTGCTGCTGCACAAGTGTACCCTGCTGGCACCGGGAAGCAGAACTTTTATGACTCTGGTTTCTCAGCGCTGGTGTACAGTAATGTAATTGCAAGACCACAAAATCCCGAACAGCCAGTTTAGTTAAGAGAAATAATTAACTAAACGAAAATTGACAGTCATGTAAAAGTTTATACAGCTGTTTTACAATTGCATTTTTCTAATAACACCTTATGTACCTGAGGTTCTGTTGCTTGTACACATAAAAACCCTGACTGTACACACAGCACGCAGCCACCATATGTGTTATGGGTTCAAGAGAGCTCTGTAAAATAAAAAAGTGCTGTAACACCTTATAAAAAATTATATCCTCTGTCAAACAACAAGGTTTTTATTCTGTACAATATCATTTTTGCCCAATTACATGGCCAGTTAGTCGTTTTAATCCGACAGCAGGTATTTCCTGCATATTATTTCTCCCACTTTGCCCAGACACTATGCTTCTTCCATAAGAACACAAATTACTTCCCCTCTATCACTCTGACAGGCTCTACAGATCACAAACATCTATTAAGGCAAATATTATGTCACAAATAAAATACCAGTTTAAATTTTATTGTTATTACATGAATGATGCATTTATACAATGCATCTTACACTGTCAGCCTTGCAGTGACTTGCAGTGACTTTTATTTACGCAGCAAGGTCATTTTTACCGAAGCAGCATACTGAGTCACATGTATATTGCTCAAGGGTACTACAACAGGAGCTGGATTCATGCATTTATTAGCAACACTGCACAGTGCCTCCAGGAACAGCATGTCAGACACAGCGTACGTACGGCTGTACATGTAATTCGCAGCAAAGAGCATTTGTTATGGACTGTACATACTATATACATGTGTAAATAGTCTTTCCTTACTGATGTGTTGCTCACATCCATTCAACACACATTTTCGGTTAGCTTGGCGAATTAACGGGGATGTCGGTATAGTATCATTATATATGATTTATACTATGTGCAATTTCCTTTTCTGTGTTTTTGAATGGCTATTGGCTATTGTTAGCTGTGAGTGGCGACATAACGGGGTAGAACTGCAATGGTGGTAACACAATCCATGCATGGTGAGGGCAGGAGGTGAGCTTTTCAGGGGAAATAGCATGGCGGGAAATCCACTGTGTCACAGGAGAGATGTGAGGTTGGCAAGGTAACAGAGGCAAGATGATGGGGTAAGACTCTATGTAGCCCATGTTTCCTGGACAGATTCTGGACAAATGTACCTTCTAATCTCTGTGCGCTCATTATACTATCCTTGTGCAAAACCACAACTGAAATACATTACCGGAAAATTAGAAATCAGACAGGTTATCAAATATGTAAAATAAAATTGTTATTGACATGCATAAAAATACCCTGAATTTTAGCAATTGTATCAACTTTTGTTTTAACCCAGGAAAAATAAAATATGTGAAATCATTTTAACTCAATTTCCCTCACACTGAGAATTTACCTGACATGGTTATTGTGCAAAGCAAATGAACCCCATTATGTCTGTAATGGGTGAACAAGGAGTAGGTGGCTAAAAATTTTTTTTTAAAATACACCATTAATAAGTTCAGTCTGTTAGGAGCTACACTACCTGTGAGCATTATGGTAGAAGAGACAATCTGCCCACAAAGAATTTAAAATCTAATTTTGGGTACAGACATGGTCAACCCCAGTGGCACCTCCTAAAGTGAGCGTCCTGGAATATCCGGTGGGGGATGAACTGGGCCCCTATTTTATGACCCCCTGTAGATCTCTACCTACACACATGTTGGAAAGTAGTCATTGTTTTGGGATCATGTCTAGTACCAGGGTGAGCAAGAAGCACCCAAGTAGAGGAACAGAGGCAGAGAAGAAGAGGCATCAGCCCCTTTCTTCCACCATCATGAATGCCCAATCACCATGACAACAGGCCAGCCAGCGCTGCATGCTAAAATGGGAGGGGATTAGTTCCTTTGGTGCAGAGGAAGAGAGAGATGGAGGGGCACAGTGAACAGGGGGACTTGGAGTTTAACAAAGCACGAGGTTCAGGATTAAACCTGCATCCTGACACATCCCGGTCCCTTCCGTTTTCCCTTCAGAAAAAAGCCTGTAAACAAAATATCAGTGTGAAGGATACAGAGGGGTTTGTTGTTTACTGCCATTTTTTATTCCTGTTTGTTTATCATGTTACCCCTCACTTAAGGTATTACATCATCATAAGCAAAGGTAGGTTTTATGAGGCCAAATGAACTCCATAACACACTCAACCAAATAGCTTAACAAAAATAGCCCGATCGAGCCAAAGCAGAAGTCCACACGTTCCCATTATTTTACCCCGGCCACCGCCTTGTTTTCAAGAAGTGGCCCTGCAGCTCTAGCATGGCAAATTGTCCAAACAGATTATAATGCCTGCTGAGTGTTTATGGTGGATTAGCTGTGCATCACCAGGAGCAGAGATTACGCAGCAGTGGGTCCACATGGGTGAAATGGCAGGAAGACAGAGAGCCCTTCTGCAGCAGCAGGGCGTGGAACATCACAGGGAGCACAAATAACACGGACCTCAGTGCCATGCAGATTGATCCTTATTATCTGTTGTGTGTTTCTACCCTCCCCCCCCCTCCCAACTGCTGCTGCTGCTGCTGCTCAGGACTCAAGGCTCCTCAAAAGCTGAGCTGACATAGTGAAATATTAGCATAGGCACCATTTGAAAGTGCTGGTATAAACTGGTGCAAGTTGCATTTCAAGTTGGCATTGAATCATCTTACAACTTAAAGTTGCTCGATACAGAGGGGCAGCTTAAAATGTATTAGCTGCCTTTGCAATGACTGAGAATGTGAAAGCGTTTAGTTATTTCAAGGAGGTCTGGTGTAGGAATAGATGGAGAGGCTACGAAGGGTGCTGCTGTTGAAAGCTGACGGATTACTGGTGGGGTGTGTGTTCCCTGGTATTTGAGCGCATCATTTGAACGTTTGTCAGCAGATGAACACAGAAGGAACCATAGGTAATAAGACAACGGGAGGATCTCCTCTTCCGGCCTTTCCCCTCCCCCATTTGCTGGACTGATCACTCCCAAGAGAGAAGTGGCTAAATTCTACCACCAAGGCCAAAGAAAATTAAACACTTCACCATCCAATAGCCCACCCACATACACTCACCAGACCACATCTCCCAGACCTCGATACCACATCCCTCGGTCTCAGGACTGAAGCCACCATTCGAAAATGCTTCACGCTAAGCTGCGGTAGTGCAACCTGCAAGTCGACGCCCAACCTCCTCCACATAACACTTGAGCATCACATGCTTTCGTTGCCTACATTGTGGTGCCGGCGAGATTCATAAATGACCAAAATAGTCAGAGGAAGACGTGGAAAGGTCTCTAGATCTGTGTGTAAACTCAAGCAGGGATCATCCGTCGTATTCAGTCCTCATTTCAGTTGTTGCTCATCCGCATTTGTAAAATCTAAAGCGACTACTATTTGTTTAAGCTGCTTCTTCTGCCTCAGATTCGGTGCAATTTATTTAAACTATATTCAAATGTGGTATGATGGGCATTAGCAGGGTTTTTGGAGCGAAAGATGATGAAATGTGTGGGGAAGACTAGCAAAAGTTGCATCACTGTCCAGGTACAACCACTGAATATATTCCAAAAACACGCCCATGGGCTGAGTAAACATGGGACAGAGAAGCAGCGAAGCCTGTGCAGATCAGCAGCTAATGTAAAATTGTCAGGAGAACCCCATGGCTAGTCTTCAAGTGGAGGGGACAATGGATGGTGGGGTGGAGAGGGTGACATACTACCAATGCAGGGTGACAGAGATGAATGAACCCAGGCCTGAGGAGGACCCACAGCAGCCGGTGGCCATTGTCACTCATCTACATACAGTTGGGCAAGAGGAGTGGAAACCATTAATGTTAATCAAACACAGCTGACAGCACCTAATGAAAATTTCATAGCGGGGTTATCCATCACCCTCAGAATGGACTAGTTTGGTGCTGTGAAAAGCTGAGTAATTTCGTGGAAAATGCAATGCACGCAGCAAGGCAGAAAGGCGTTTGTGTGCTTCAGTACAGTAGAAGATTACCCGAGAGGGGATTCAATTCCAGACCTTCCGATTCTGACCGCTAAGCCAACCTGCCGTCCTCTTCTAAAAACTTATGTCCGGCCCCGAATGAAATCTACACTCCTCCACTTGAGTCCGTTTATGGAACAAACTGAGATTTTGCCGCTCTGAGTTCTCAGATACATCACCAGATGAACACCGGTCTTTTTTTTTTTTTTTAAATCACGTGTCGCGCTCTGCGTCTTTCGGTCAAATTTTAATTCTGCAAAGAATTATCGCAGTGTGTTTGCGCTATAGTTACTACAAATTTATTTGTTAATTTTTGTGCCCAGGAGGCACTGACACGCTGCTTTATTTTCTTGTCGCTTCCACGGTGGGGACTACGCAGCCGTTGCTTCCGAGGGGTGACATTCTGAGCCCCGCATGAACACGTAAGATTGGCAATTGGATGACAGTCTGCTAACTCTGCATATGAAACATTAATAGATTTAAACATTTCCAATAAGCCTTTGTTTAAAAAGGGGGGAACTGATTATGTAACCAACAGACCCCCTTTCTCATTGTCCAGCTGGGGAGTGGCAGACGGGTGCAACTGGGGCTAAAGGCAACATTGGCCACTGCAAATGAGGGGCCATCTGTGAGCTGGGGGGGGAAGGTGGGCCACTGAACTCTGCAGACAGGAGACCATTCTCTCTCCAAGTGCCCACCCAACAATGACCTGCTCCATGTCTCTTTGTGTGAGAGGCCCAATATCACGGCGCTACATATCTACAGCACTGGCTCACAGCGGACAGCAGGACCAGTTAGACACATTCATGCAAGCAAAGAGCATTAAGCAAATTTTCCTCTAATATTCTTTCAGTATTAAAATGTTCTTGTTAAAATCTTATTGAAATCACACGTTATCAGAAATAGGATTTTGCATTCGGTTTAACCGAAAAGCAACCTTGTCAACGCCTTACTCTGCTTTCTTTTGTATCTTCTGTATTACCATGAGTTCATTGCAGGGACCCTGACTGAACAAACATGAGGTAAAGTCCATAAATTTATGGTAGAATTGTAATTTCCTTTTGTTCTGTACTTTTTACTGGTATTTCCCATTTAAAATGACTTTTTTTTACCTGTGTGACGCAGAAAAGCCTCTCTATGTGTATGTTTATGGAGGTAAGAGGCAGCAAGGAGTGGAACTACAGAGCTTTATTTTCAGCATGAACAACAGCAACCTAAAAGCAGAAATGGGATCTTTCATCTGCAACATCAGCAAAAAAAATGTATTTTCTTTTTTCTCTCTATTGTTTCACGTAAGTCTATAATCTGGTCTCTACAGTTCTGGTCAATATTATTGGCACCCATGCATTTTGGTATATGAAGCACAATATCTTCAGAAAGAACCGGAAATTTAACAACATTTGATCTGAATATTTTAATAGGATGTCCAAAGTTATAAAACCAAAAAGATGTCTGTTCAACTTAGATGGAGTTTTTTTCCACAGAACACAAAGAAAATATGGCCTGGACAGTATTAAAGGCACCCTTTCCTAACAGTTAGCTGCACAACTCTTGGTGATGATGCTGGCCTCCAAACATTTCTTGTAACATCTAAGTATCTTGCACCCTTCTGCTGGCCATTTCTTCCACTCTTCAATTGCATGTTGCATTAAATTGCAATCTACAGCAGATTTCAGTTCTTTCCAAAGGTTTTCAACAGGATTGAGATGGGTCATTGCTGGTCAATTTAACAAAGTCAGTTTTTTACTTTTAACCATTATTTTGTGCTTTTTAATACATGTTTTGGGTCATTGTCCAGCTGGAGGACCCATGATTTTTGACCCATACCTAGTTTTCTGATACTGGGTAGCACATTTTCCCAGAAGGATGTTAATTTCTCTGTAGGTTTGGGCAAAGATCACACGTGCCTTTTTATGTTTGTCTTTTAACAGTGAGGTCTCCCTTGGTCTTCACCTATAAAACCCATTTCTTTATCTTGTATGGTATGGATTTAAACCATCATTCCAGCTTACTCCAGGTCAGCTGTAAACTTTTTTGGATATTTTATGTTGTGTTTTTTTCAACAGTTCATGCCATCCTTTGAAGACTTTGATCAATTTTCCTCTTCCCACCACATCCTGTGAGGTTTTTCACATTTCCATAAGCAGCCAAATTCTCAACTTTTTGAGCTGTGGAAACACAGATGCCAAGGTCTCTGGAGATGGCCTTGTACGCTTTCCAATGTTTATGTTTTGTGATAGTTTTTTTGTGGTGGTGCCAGACAACTTTGTCTTCACCATTGTCAAACATGTGGGCTTCTTCTTAAGAATTAAAACCATCATTCTTTGGTTAATCATTGATTAATTTATGTAATGTGAATTCTGCCAATTTATTGCAGGTGAGTATAATTTCACTGCAGCCAGAATCAAATTCTTCTAACAAAATAGATTTGAATTGTTCAAGGGGTTGTAAATAACTGTGTGATGGGATCCAAACAGCCTCCATCCATTCAATTTCAGGAATCGCTTATCCTGAGCAGGGTTGTAGCAGTTTAGAGCCTAGAAATACCATTTTGAAAAGGGCAGATTCAGTGGGAGGAACAAAATGTCTTATCACTGATGTAAAACAGATGTCTATTGACACAAAAGGACTCACAAAGCAAAAAGTTGCATTCAGTAAAGTGTCTGTGAGAGGTATGGTTGAGGGTTCTGATGAGGAATTGCCATTAACACCTTTGAAACAGACTGTAATGTTGTCATTTAATGAAGTGAAAACTGTGAGGGTCAACAGCACTGATTTACAAGAGGAAACAGGCTACTCTTCAGCTGCACTTTCATTAGTGGATCCTTCAAGTGTTGGCCAAACCCTGGGTCTCGGATCATGCTTACGCTTGGTCCAGTGGACCACATGGTTGCTCCATGTGGCTCAGGTGCTGGGCATCCAATCTCAAGTTGTGGAACTAATGACCCCCGATCCTATTGTTGATATCAAATGGCAGCAACCTAGCTGAACCACTTCTTTGAAAGAAACATTGCCACTGCCAGAAGGCTTGGTCACCTATCAGTGCCCATCCAGAGTGAAAAGGTGATACACAAGCAGTCATGGCACATCTTCAGCAATGGACTAGGTTTGGAAATTTAACCAAATGCTCTGGCCCAAGATCAACAGACCAGCAATTATGCTCTGTTGTACTGGACCAATTCTTATTTCTAGACATTAAATTGTCTAGTTTGTAGGCTCATTCATAGGTTAATTTGTAAGAATGCGTTAGGATAGTTTCAGCTTCAACGATGTCTTAAAGACTTGTTTCTTTGGTCTGTTGCTGAAAATGCTCTATGCTCGTTTCAAAAGTGTCCATGTAATATTAAATATTATTGATATTAATATCGAATGTGTACCTTTTCTGAAATTTATTGAGGCTCTTTTGTCTTTAAAGCAAGTAACTCTCACAATATATGAATTACAGGTTGCCTGAGCTGTCAAAAATATGTCCACATTAGTTCATCCCTTTTCTGTCATTCATCCACAGCCTGCAGAGGTTTTGGGGAAATCACATCTTCTTTCCTCAGTTTCTGCTCTGCAGCAACCTCATTTGGCATTCCACTGTGCACTGCGGTGTTGTGAAGCATGCAGCAAATAACAGTGATCTGACAGACCTTCTCTGAACACCCAACACAGACCAGACAAGCTGAACAGTTCTGTCTAGCAGGCAAAGATGCCATTCGAGAACACCAAAGGTGCGCCTCGATGACGCTTTAGGTCCTGATGTGCACTTGACTGTAATGCTGCTCCAAACATGAAATTGAGGCAGGGACAGTTGTCATGATTCAGGGTATAAATTCAGCTGCCTGTGATGGTGACATTTGTTTAGGTAGTACCTTGGGGACATCCACTGTATCATAGGATTTTCGATAAAGGAAAACACATAATTCACCAAACACATAATTCACCAAAATGAAATAAAATTAAGGGTGATGTGACTCAGAGAGAAGTACGGTTGTCTTACAGCACCTGAATAGGTTGGGTGTGAGCTCAAGTCAGTTTTGAGTTTGCATGTTCTTCCTGTGTCTGTGTGGGTTTCGAAGACAGTCCAAAGACATGTTTCAGGTTAAATGGTCACTATAAATTACCCATAAGGTGTGTATGGCCACCCTATGATGGTCTGGTGTCCTATACAGGCCTAGTTTTATAGCTTAATTCTCAACAATTTGAGGATAGAGTCCTGATCCTGTTCAAGTGGTTAACAGAGATAACCCTAACCCTAACCCTAACCTGCTGACCATTCCTCTGACATTACTGTAACACATTCAAATGTAATTAGCACATGAATAAGCAATAAAATATGTTTGCAAACTTTCTGGAAGTCAGTTCTAAAAATAATGCTAACTTCCTGTCAGCACTCCAGTAACAGTTTATTTTTATTCATTTATCAGATGATTTTCTCCGAAGCGATATTCAGTGGTTTATAACTTGTTTATAACAGCTAAATAGCTGACAGGTTTATCCAAAGCAACTCAGGGAATAGCTTTAGATTTTTCCATCTAGGAAGATGTATGTTCTGATCTGTCTTTTGATGCTTGCCAAACTGCAAGGAACAGTTCAGCTTAACTGGAATGAACCAAATCTGGAAAGTTTACATATTAAGGTGTAGTGTAAAATTATTTGATAGAACCAGAATGCCCAAATTTAAAAATGCATTTCTTCTTACTCGCAAGAACTCCTATCTTTGCTGCTTAGTGTGTTTGGCTTTTGAAAGGTAATAAAGGTCATGTCAATTGAAAATAATATTTTAAAGCATTTTGGTCTTTTTCATTTACTCCATGAAACCTTTAAGGTCAAGTTGGAAATTTGGGGGCAGCAATTAACACATCTTGAGTCTGAAATAGGCCAGGATGAGTCATGCACAGGGAGTTTGAATTTAGCCTTTCTGGTGGCTGTTGGGTGCAGAATGCCGCTCATAGATCACAGCTGCCCAGGGCTGTGCCGTTACACCTGTCTTGTCATGCAGTGTTGTTCTGCGTGACCAAAGTGCCACTGTGATTTGAAAGCATTCACTTTTTGTTGGTTAAACAAAGAGATCTCCTTAGCTAGGCTGAATCACTGCGTCCTGTGGATTGAGAAATTAAATCACAGCGCAGCGATGAAAGAAATGAATAGAGGAAAGTAATCTGTTTAGTAGCTTTTAAAGATTAATAGTATTATATGGCAAAATGCTGAGCTTTTTATGCAGCTTGACACTTCGAGAGCCTTGGGATGCTTCCTCATTTCACCGTTTCTTACTTCAGAGGCCACACATCAGCCTTTTGTTCCCATTCATAATCCTCGCACTTTTTTACAGTCTTTCAACGTGTATCAAAATGAATGTGGATTTCATTTGATTAATCGCATGAGAACCAGCATGCATGTTGTTCTGCTGGCCTCCCTCTGTGTTTCCTGATGCTGAAAATCACCCTGTCACCCTCTGTGCCCCCTCCCCCCCACTGCTCTATAACCACAGGCTGTCTCTTGTAGCAGTGCAAATATATTTGTGTTCTCCATGCCCCATGCTGATTCTTATTATGGCCAAGCAGCCGCCCTGTCCTCCCGCTGTAATTAGAAAGCCTTCGTCACTTTAATGACCAGAGAAAATATGTAATGAAGGGCTGAGAGACCTGCAGCAGCACAGCATTGTGGGCTCAGTGATGGCTTCATACCGAACGTGTCATAAGGGTGCGCGTGAACACGGATTCATCGAAATACACGTGTTGCGCGAGAGGGGCTTTATGTTGGAGAACGAAAGGATAACCTTGATTTCATAAGGCTGATGGGACACTATCCAAGGTGTTGTAATGCCTGTAGATTTCCATTATAAAATCTTTCAGACCAAGAATGCCCAGACCTGTCCACGCTTATTCCCTTTGAGTTTTTTTTTTTTTACATTTTTTCCTACACATCTATGGATGCACATTTTTAAAATAAATATTAATATATTTTTCTAATTTTGTGTACCATTTATCATATCTTCACTGTGCTCCCTATTCAGAGTATGAGTACAACTTGGGGTTGAATATGGATTTTAAAAAAACCAAAAAAAAAACAATCACCATGGCAACACTAATGAATATCATTTACTCTGTGGTTAGCCCTCCTCTGCATTTCATTAACCCAGAGCAATGTCATCCGGTGCGCTACTATACCATACCCTTTACATGCAGAGCCGGCGCATTAAAGTCAATCCACACATGCTCATCCTGTGCTTGCTTCACAGCTAGCTGGGGCCTACGGGGGTCTTGTGCCTTCCAGTTTACCTTTAGATGTCGGTTCAGACTTTGCTGTGCACTCATTTCATTTTATGCTTATTTCAGCCCCATTTAAAAAAATATTCACATGCGAATAGAGCATTTCCAACAGCAGAAGTGGATTAATAATGGTCTGTATATATTACAGCCCTAGCGACTGATGACTGGGTTTATCGTGGTGTTTTGTCACACGAGTTAAATGAGCGTTGGCATTAAAATGGCCACTCCAAGAAAGTGCCCAAGCCCATTTAGCCAGTTAGCTGTAATGGGGTGGGTGGGGCAAGCTGGAGTCCTCCTGTGAGGGTGTGGGGAGAGCTGCTTATGCTAAGGCTGATTATGTGGTAATGCTGACCTGTCTCCATCCTGACAACTTAAGGTGGGCAGGGAGAACTGATATGTGGTGGGGGGAGGGAGCCCCTTGCTCAACAAAGCAGCAGACTTAACCCTTTAAAACAGATTACGGTGAACCACTTACAACCCACCTAATTCAGCATCCTGGCATTTTGATGTCAGCCACGTCGTGGTGCTGAGGCCAGAGAATGAAGCAATAATGAACTTTGTGTGTTTGAAAATGTATTTTTGCCACTATGGATTCGCTTATGTCTATAAACAATATATCCCCAGTGTGTAGACTTTTGGACCTGGCTTTTCAGCTTACCTACACACTATCAAGGAAGGTCATTACTCTGTGAGACTTTGAAATTCTCCTCCTGCTATCAAAGTGCTGTTATTGAGGATATTATTTAATGTGCTGCTTGCTTGTTCACAAAGGACCATTTTATTGGTGCCCATATCGCTAATTTTAAAGAGTTCTTTGAATGAGCTGAGATTGAGCTGTTTTAGCCACAGAGCTTGGAAATGATGAAAAAATGGATCTTACCAATTTGCAGCAGTGTACCTCTGAGCAGTATATAAATATATAGCATATTTATGAGAACTAAATATTTTTTGTAAAAAAAAAAAAAAAAGTCCTTTGTCAATGCAATTCATTCAATACAGAAGAATACAATTTATTGTTATGCAGAGCTTGATCCAGGAGACAGACTCAGCATGTTCACAGGATTTCAATGATAAGCCATCACATACAATATACAGCTGTATAAGACCTTAAATTAAAAGTAAAAAGTACACCTAAAATAACAGAAATAATAGTAAAAGAACAGCTATGTCATTATACACTTCAATGGGTATAAGACATACAAGTCAATAACTATGTAATTTAATGACAAGAAAAATTGCTATTTGGAAATAAAGGAGAGGAAAACAAAAACTATAGGTTGACATGAAAATGGAGAGAATAAAGCTGTGGTGTGGCCACGCTCCACCAGCCCCCCAGCCAGAGTGACGAAGGCCATACTTTGGGCATCAGTCCACTTGGTTTTATTTAAGGTATATAAGTTGTTGTTTCTTGTTCAGTCATCTCCAAAATCTGGGAATTCCGAAAAGTCTCCCATGACACATTGTGAAATCTGGAGCACTCTGGGACTACACACAGATGGTGGCTCCATGTACCACTACAGGGCACCGAAAAATAGGATAACTAACAAGTATAAGATAAATAATAGAGGTTTATTATGGTTTATTATTATCTAATAACTGTGAGTGCAATATGCAAAATTTAAAAAATTTACATTACATTTATATTTGCAGACTTTGACAAGAAATGTCTAATAAGCTGTCTCATGTCAGCTGGTAAGAAAGAGATGCTGCAATGTAATATTTATAATGATAAACTAGATTAAAAATAATGACAACATACTATATTTTGCCTGTGTATAATCCAAACTTTGGACTTCCATAAAACCAGCTTGCTTAAAAACATTTTAAGGGACATTTTTATGTTACATGACAATCGGTTAAACATAAAACTCTTAATTTAAATTAAAAATAAGAAATGTCTTTTTATGTTCTCAGCTCAAGAAACATTATGTATCTGTGTAAAGAAATGGAAAGTCTCTGTTTCATCCGAGGCTATTCTTGAACTGTAGCTATATCCACTTAGAATGTCTCCATGGCTCTGATAGCTGCCAGCATTGAACACCGGGTTAGAGTGCAGGATGGGATTACCAAGGATCTGCCACAACTTGCTGAGTAGCATTCCCCAAAGTTCTCCCACTGTCAGGACACACCCGTAAGCCCTTGTTCCTTCATGGGTGAAACGCTACCCCTGACCCCAATCAACTTGCCATACTTTGCTTGGGTATGCAGGTTCCATGATAGTCACAGAACCATGAGCCTCAGAGATTTGTAACCATCAATAAGAACACAATACTGTGCTCACAAATAATGTGAGCAACTGATTTAAAATGCATTTCATGTGAGATTGGGAGTGAACAAGGCAATTAAAATACAGCTGTTCGGTATCTACATATATTTCATTAACTGAGTTACCTATTGCTGCTTGGGTCAAAAAGTAATGCGGTCAAAGGGTAAAAAGTAATAATACATTATATAATCACCAAACTGTTTTATCATTGAAGTGGTTGTGTTTAGCGCATAAGCATTGTTTGTGCTGTCAGACAGCCAAACATCAAAGACAGTGATGTGTGAGCCAGTCATAGTCAAGTGGAAAGGGTAAAAAGTGCCAAACATTATTATCCTTACATCAGTAATGTGTGTAATGCAGTGAGTGTATGTCATGTATAAGTTCTTGTAAATTTTTACCTTTTTGTTTGCTCACTTATAACAACTACTGGTTCCTTTGACTGAACATAGGGATGACATTGACTGCAGTGCATGCACCAGCCATAATGACATGTACACAGTAATAACAAATAATAAATGTCACCAAACTTTATTATCTTCCAATTTGTGTGTGTTTGAGTGAGAAAGTACATCTGAGTGTGTGTGTGTGCGCGCATGTACAGCAAAAAAATCTGCCAACATCATGTACGAATACTCCAAGTGTGATGTCACTACTCTCATTTCTCCAAGTCTTGTCAGAAACTGAACATTTCAAAATAGTAAGTAGCCTTTTGGAGTTTAACAACATGTATGACAAACTTCAAGTCTGTGAATTGGAAAACAAAGTCATGCATTAAGAACAAACAAGCAGACAAAAAAGACTGAACTTTATAAACATAGAGATTAGAGGTTTAGTCTGAAAAGGCTGAGATAGGCCTACAAAGTCAAAAGCTTTGCACAGTCAACAAAGCACTAAAAAACAGAGCCGATAATGATGTTGTCTCTGTTGGAGGCTTAAAATTTTCTGGATGATTTACTAAAACTGGTATCACTTGCATTGTACAATCCTTGTATAAGTATTCCTGAAGATGTGTTCAAAAAGTAAATTCTCAAAAAATAAACAATTAACTACCATGAGCTTGAATAAAAAAAGAGCCACAAAATGTTCACCAAAATTTACAGCAAAACACACAAAATTATTGTTCTTTTTTTTGTTAAAGGCTCTGCAAACCTTTAAATCCAGGCTTAATGTTCAAATCTGTTTGCACAAAACACAGTTTATCTGAAATTCATAACTTTGGACTGTGGGAATACACCAGAGTATTCAAAGTAGACCCAAAAAATGGTTAGAACATGCAAATTTACATCCTGTTCATTCTATACTGTAATGACAATGAAAGTTTCCTCTAAAACACTTCTCAACCTTCTGGGTCTGATTTTGACATGTGAGCAGTCCACCACCTTTTGTTGTGCAAGTCACGTCACCACCTTCACGTTGGTACTTTAGCTGTTGGAGATGATGTGCGGAAATGCCACTGTCAAGCTGATAAGTTATACACTTGGCAGTCAACTTTGGAGCATAATTGTGAGCATAACTCTGTGTAAACTGATTTGTTCCTAAATTCTACTATATCAGTAAAAGCTTAATAATACACACATCCCTCAATTTATTCAAGGGTCAGCTTTTGTAAAAACTTTCAATAAAGCTATAATGATTTAAACACCTGCTGTAAGACTCTTATTCATGTATTCTGTTTCGATTAACCATTCATGCAGGGTAGGTGTGTTCCATTCCCATCCAAGGAAAACACGGTGGCTTTAATGCCAGCCTTTATTCATTTAAAACAACACTAACATTTTCTTCTTTAATATGAATGAAAATTAAAACATGCTATCTCCACAATCTCCAATCGATTGCTGTCAAATGAATCAAATTGTACAGCATTTTGTCAGCATTTGGCCACTTTGTTTGCTTTCTTTTCTATACAGTCAGTAAATATGTAAAAATTCAGCTTGTTGCTGAGTAGGACTGTAAATCTCAGATACAATTATAATAAATAAAAACACTCTGTATGACTTTTGGGGTGAGACGGGTAGGAATGTTGTGTTAAAATGTTGGGGCCGTTCCAGTGTAGGCTTGAATCCAGCTTAGTTGGTGTGAAGTTTGCATGTTCTCCCTGTATCTGTGCAAGTTTCCTCCAAATGTTCCTGGAATTCTGTAAAGGATACACTGGCTAGGCAGGATGAACTCTACTTTTCTGCTAAGGCACATGTAGAGAATAAAATTTGAATATTTGTACTCAAACATTGCAGGAAAGCAACTGTTCAGTATGATTCAGATACACTTGTATGTACTTTCTACCTGAACAGCAAGTGGCATAATGGTTAAGGCTGTCACACTGAAATCTATCTATCTATCTATCTATCTATCTATCTATCTATCTATCTATCTATCTATCTATCTATCTATCTATCTATCTATCTATTAAAAACTGCATGACTCAAATATGGAACTTCAAGACAGTGGGCACAACAGAGCTCATTCCGATTTTCACAATTTTATCAACTAGTCTTTCCAAGAGCTATTCAGGAGAATGGAAGTCCTCCACAGAACAAACAAGCCATTTGTCTTCCAGCACAGTCTGCCATGTGACAGCAAATTGACTTCAGACACCAAACAAAATTCCTGAAGATGTACCCTTTCAGTTCTGCAGTACTGTAAAGATGTTCAATGTCCAGTGAAGCACCAAGATGTTCAAATCATGCTGCCTGTCCCAGTGCCAACATAGTCGCTAGAACAACATTTAGTGGTTATGAAGAGCAGACGTTCTCTTCAAGTTAATAAACCGGAGTGTAAAAGCAGTGAAAATGTGATTAAAACTGAGCAAAAGTAAATGGTGATGAAAAACTAATTTTCCACCAAAACATGTAAAAGAAGAAGCAGTCATGTCTTCATGTGAAAAGCCTTTGGCCGATGCAGGATCTGTGAAACGTTCTGCTGAAGCAGAAATTAAATTCTCAGGCAACCTGCATGAATGAACTGAAAGGGGGAAATACCCAACATGATGTGCATTCGGTGTGTCGCGTGTAGGGACTCACATGTGGAGTCTCCAGCTGATGCCACATGTGGACATTTACAAAGATTAACCTGGATTGGGAGCCATGCTCCCTTGTGCTGTGGGCTCATTTAAATTCTCCTCTCCACTTTCAATTATTAATACTGTGCATCTTTCCTCTTACTCTTATCCAAGCCCTTAGGAAAAACGATGGAGGGAGATTGACTGTGAGATAATAAAAAATGCTGACACATCTGTGCCCAGGCCAGGCTTTCACTGAGATGCCTTTATGAAAGTTTGATGGCATGTGTAATTCACCTAAACCTGGGCCTCATTTGTGAAACATTCATATGTACATATTTGACCAGAGAGTTTATGGAATTGATGCACCAGTCTATGCCATTGCTGAGATTTACAGAAACTGAAAGTGTACTGGGGGAGGGGGGATCATACTAGGTTCTACTGGTACCCAACAGATCCTGGGTGCTGGAAGGGAATCTAGTTCTGTTTGTATAGAAATTTCCTGTTCTTTTGTATTTATACTGGTTTACTTCTACAGTTCGAAGATGTGCTCCAGTTGAATTGATCGATGTAAAATTACCCTTACTGGGTGACTGTGCAGTGTCGATCACTGATGGCTGGGCACCCTCTCTTCTGCTTTATGCTACCCTTAATTCATTTCAGACCACTGTGACCCCAAGGTAGATAAGTAGTTTCTAAAAATACATGCAGACTAGATATATAAATTGTGTGCTCCATGATGCCCTCCTGAACACTGAAGCTGTACCGAGTTGTTATTTGCTTGCCCTTGGCTGCCTGTTAGCTTCCACAAGTTTTGTTATCCTTCTGTGTTCTCTCTCTTATAAATGAGGCATTCTTACTCACAGGACTGCCTCAGAGCAAATTTATTTTTCAACATATCATTCTCTGCAAACTCATGGTGCAGAAAAATGCCAGGAGGAGAAGATTTACTGCAGTGATGAATCTGGCACGTTTGGTGGCAACAGACATGTCACGGGGAATTGCTTCAGCTACACATCTTGCCCAATTTAACATTCAGTCAGACATTAACTGACACTCTTAAACCTGCCTGCACACTTTGGGTACTGTGTCACAGCTAAATGGGTTGCCAGGGGTAGCAAGTTAAATTTCTAAAAAGACACATGTAAAACTGGCAATTGTTGTGATGCCTGAAAGGAAGACAGACTGGCTGGGCCCACTGACTGGAGAATACTGGAAGTCACACTTGAGGGATGCCAGAATCTGTCAGGGACTGTAGTGCCATTTAGTTAGAAGTTTTACCCACCTTTAACAGTCATTGAGTCACATTAGTTAGTTCCCTCCCTCTTTCAATGCACAGAGGCATAAAGAACACATAACAGGCAAATGTGTTGATATACAAGTTAGCTGAGAAGTGGACTGATACAAACACGCAAGTCATGTATACAGTATTAATATCTCTTGTTAAAACTCGGGGTGAATTCTTTGTGGACCTCACACGTCACAAAACTTTCCTTCAAGAAATACACGGAAACAAGTGTTTTTCAGGCTTGCTAGCCAGCTAAGTAGCAAGTAGGCTGACCTTGGGTTGCAACCAAGGCCAAAAAACTGGGAACTAAATAAATAGGTTTGTTAACAGCCCAATTACAGGTGCTTCCATTGATACTCATTTACAGAATATCCAAGCAATGTAAACACGTTATTCAGAAATTCGAAGCTAGCATCGATTGTAAAGTATACATTCTCTATGGACGTACTGTAAATGAAAGATAATTGTTAAATTCAGTATATTTTCAGAAGTGCCCTTCTTATCAGAGTGATGCAGAGGGAGGACCAGTTGACACTAACAAGACAGCAACAAAAATGGAGATAATATATTGCATGGTAGCACAAATAAGCCAACTTTCAGCTAAAGGGAGAAAAACAAGTAACTGCCAGCTATGGAAATTGGGAAAAAATAAACCTCCCGGGGTCTAAGCGCCAGTGGCTGCCTACTCCTTCTGTGCATTATAATGTGGACACAGACCAGTACCATGGTGACCCAGGGCTGGAGGCTATGGAGGCAGAAGGCATGGTCTAGGTGCATGGTTTGTGGCATCAGGAGGCCAATTTATAGGGTGTAGGTACACTCGTTTGATTGTGGGCTTCCCAGGAGGCTCAGGTTTTTCTAAGAGTGCCTTGAATTTCCAGGAAAGATAGGAACCGAGACAATAATTGGTGAACACAATAGCAATGGTCCGGTACTGGAAACGCTAGAGAAAAAAAGGGTTTTCAGTCTAGATTTGAAAACAGCAACACAGGGGGCATCTGTTACAGAAACATAGTTAGGACCCTGCAGCTGAAAGGTTTACCGCTTACTGTTTTCAGATGTATCTCTGGAACAACAAGCAGATCGGCCTGATTTAGCATTTAATTGGTATAGAGATGGGAGAGGTAAGGTGAAGGTAGACCTTTTAGCTCCTTGTAACTAATGAGAAGTAGCCCATGTAGAGAACAAAAAACCATGGTGGTTGGTCAGTCTTATCCATGGTCTTGCAATACTTGTTATAATTTTCTACAATGTCACAAAGATCAAATATCTTTCAGCCTACATCTCAGATAGTTTGTACTGTATAGGTAGAGGGCAAATCTCAAATTATAAGAGTCTAAAAAGTTAAATGTCTTTGCATATTTGTTCTGGAATATTATTGCAAATGAGTACATTCACTGTAAAGGCTTTGTCACTACATATATAAAAACAAAATAATCATTACCAATGCAAAATATTGAATTCAGATAACCAGTTCTTAGCATTCACCCATTTCCAAAATTTAAAATGAATAAATCTGCATGTGACTCAAACTTTGATTTTCATAGCTTAGAGAGAGAAAATTTTCACTCATTCAATTTTTTTATATCATACAAATAGTTTGCTTGGCTTTTACTAATATAGTAGTCTCAGAGTTTTTTCTCAATATACAATTGTACATGTTGTCAAATACAAATGAACATTAATTTCACGATTCTCTATGAGTCTTGTAGTCCTACCTTATATAGAGAGAATAATGTTGGTCCCAACAGCAAATGGTGTATTTTAATAGATGGCATTAATTATATGATTCCCCAGATTTGACTCATGTAGCACTGGGACAGAAGGCTGAGGGTGCCTGCAGTTTAAAGTTGTATGGGTTTGGAATGTCCCCATATGATGGCCAGCCTGAAACATCCATCATCTTCTCTAGTATTAGAATGAGATGATGATGTTAACACTAGAGTTGCGTTAGGTTGTCTGAAACTCCTGTGAGGACTTTTTTTTCTGGATAAAGCAGGTACAAACCTGGAGAAGTAAATTGAGCGCAGTAAAATTTAACCTTAATGTGATAAGTGGGGTCTAAAAAAATTCAGTCAGGTAAAATATGAGATCGTTTCATTGCTAGGGTAATGAAAAAATAATATTGTTAAGTTTGGTCTTCCAGCTATTATGTAAAGAAAAATGAAACCATTTAGATATAGAGATAAACCTCCACCTCTGTCTGTTTGTTTTTTCTTTATGCTCCATCTTGTTTTTCAAGCCACAGACTTGAAATTTGACACACGTGCTTTGGACCGTAAGTGAGGATTTTGTGTAGCCAAACGTGCGAAGTACTACATACACTAGTGATGTGTGCCTCCAGGCAGTCCCCAGCTAAATAACCAGAATGAGGAGAAATGGACCCTTTCATGTACACACACACACACACAAAGCAGTACACACATTACAAACTTGTGACAGTAGGTAGTTCCCAGCTGTTTTGTCAAAATTAACATAAAAAGGACAACGTCACATACACACAAGGAGACGTGATGGGAGGTGGTAATGGGGAAGGGTATAAAATTATACATGAAATGGACTACAACTAGTGCATATCACTTTCTGCGGCATCTGCCTGTTCAACAGTACTAACATTGCTTATGTATGTACTAAATACAACCACTGTATTAGTAAAACAGTTTGGTGATTATATAACCTATCATTATTACTTTTTACTTTTTCACCTTTTAACCTGGGTAGCACCAGCAACTCAGCTAGTAATGCATTAAAAACTAAAGGAAAATGCTGAGTATATATTTTTCCACTTGCCAAAAAGACCGTTTTGTGCTGTAAAAAATAAACTTAACTGAAATCACATTAAACCAAATTATCATAATGCATTTTTCCCCTGAGCAGGGCCTATGAATTAAAGCTCAAAGGGGATTCATGCACCTGGGTGAAGTTTCTTTTTGAAAATCAGCTAATTTATCACTGCTACCGAGTTAGAAAAGGCAGCTGGTGTGCTCTTTGATGGTACTTAGAAGAGAATGGAAATGGCTGTATTAAAAATAACGGCTACTTATGAAAATGTTTCCTAAACACAGTTTGTGACTAAGCTTGGTATCTTTCATTAACATGAATTGAGAGGACAGGAGAGGGAAAGCAGGTGATCAAAAATGTATGTGTAATAATTCATGGTTACCCCCAAAAAAACATCCTTTTATCAGAGCCGAAGGCTGTTTGCAGCACACCATGGCATAATGTAAATAAAGGAGGGGACATTGGGATGGAAAGCAGACCCCTCTCTTGAGCTGGCAGTAATGTACCCAGTGAAAAGGACCGTATGCTAAACCCTTCTCCCAGTGCCCACCACCTGCAGAGCCTTTTCTCCACTTTATGCTGCCCACACAGTCCACTCTGCAATTTCTTTCATTCAGCCAGAGGTGAGGAAAATGGAATAGAAAAAAGACAAGATTCATTTCTGGACAGAGAGAGAGAGAGAGAGAAAGCGAGAGAGGGAGGGAGAGAGAGAAATGCAGGTATTCTGTTTTCACATTTATCTCATGTTTAAAAGAAGCAGCTGCCACCTGCTTACAATGGGCACCCGGCTTCACATTGTGTGCACACTGCAGCCCCAGGCAGTAGGCCCCTCTCTTTCACCATCCTCTCTTTGAGTAGCCACAGCAACAGAGGCAGAAGGGAGGCTACCCCCCGAGGAAACGGGTGGACCACCGACGCCCTGTGCCATCATTTCGACTTTACTTGCAACCGGGTCTAAAACCTAGGAGAGCAGTGTACCACATCCTGTCTATTCCATCTACCTTCAGTGGATGTGGTATCATGGCTTATTTTGTGCTCACAGAGATGAAAACAGCTTGGGACACTTAGTATGAAACTTTAGTGTCTTTTTACATTCAGCAATGGTAAACCATAAAACAGACTCACCAGAATGAGTGCTGGGAAACAAATTACTGCAAAGTTTTGGAACAAAATTCATTATTATAATGCACATTTACCTGATACCTTTGTCAAGGACAAAAAGCCTAGAGACGCTACAATACTCTACTTACAGTTCTATATCCATTCACACTGCAGAGCGAAATAACTCTCACACACAGCAGTTCAGACTCACTATTCACCCAAACACTTCTTTAGACTGTGGTAGAAAACCATGCAAACACTATGAGAACATGTAAACACTCCACACGGTCAGATTTGAACCTATGTCCCAAGCCCCAGTACTACTGACTTACTACTATAGGATTGAGCTGGACAGAACTTTGCTAGTCCCCACAGGGAAATTCAAGTTGCAAAATACAAAGTCCTTTACTAGGTTCATCAGTCATTAATAATTTATCAATATCAATTATCAATAATAATTTATCATCTAAAAATGTACAACTATACATTGTACATTGTAATAAATTGTAATTGGGAAAAGGCTGTCAACATCCACAGAGGAAGGCATCTAAAGTTTTATCCCTCCTAAGGATTGCAAAGCGCAGCACAACACTGAAGAGCTAAAATGTTGGGTTTTTACAAAAAATGAAGACATAGAGATAGAGACAGGATTACAGCAAAGAAACCATTAATGTTCCATACAAGGGAACATAAGATGTAAGTAAAAACCTATGAAATGGCAGGAAATTATATTGTATTAACTGGAGGAAAGATTAAACTAACTTACTTTAAACTGCATGTTAATGGGAGAGGGACTGTTTGATGGGAAACATACAGGTGGAAAAAAATTCTGACAAAACAATAGAACAATATGCTGGGTGATTTTAAAATAATTTATTATTCATTACCCAGTTGTATCACACAAGTGGCACATATTGAGGATTTGGAAGATCAACAAAACACATTTGTGTTCACTGCTTTGTGAATCATTTTAGTTCAAATTTTATGTCAGGAAGGAGATAAATATGGCCTTGAAGGAAGAAGAGGTTCAACCTGCAAACTCAAAATGGAAGAAATACTTTGAGTTACACTGTGATGCAGTCCATGGAAATGTGTTGTAATGTTCTTGTTTCACAGAACTGTGTAGCCTTGGACACAGTGGTGTTTCTTTTTGTTCAGATTTGTAGGCACAAGTAGATGTTGTCCAGCTGTGTAGCTGATGATGTGCTATGAAGCTCTACTGATATCCAAAGGGAACAATCAGGTGCCGCATGGAGATCCGAAAGCCATGGTGAAACCTTCATCTAGCCAAGACCTTGAGGAAGAAGCCCCAGGGTTGAAGGAGAATTTTGATTAAGAACCAACATGGACTCCTCTTCTGTCTGTCCACCACCCGTCAATAGCGATGTATTATTAATGCATTAACGCCTATAAAAATTATCACAGGCTTTTGATGTTCCCCCATCCTGCGCAAAACTCAAGGTTGCCTGTGTTTCACGTGGGGGGACAAAAATCAATTGAAAATGAGCTATTGCCTGTAGTATTACCAAAATTCTCCTTGAGATAGGGGGGTCCCCAAGAGGGGGAAAAAACATGATTTTTCGGCTTTTTTCTGGAGTGCGTAGAGGTTTCAGCCATGTTTACACACACACATTGAGGCAAGATGCTTGTAAGTCTTTGTTTTGCATGCTGTGATGCAATGGTCTTTTGCAGAAAGACTCACTTGCATGTTGTGGGTAAAGTACAGTGAAAACACATTTGGCCTATTTCTGATTTCCTCTATTTTCCAGCATAAACTGCTCATTTCATGGTACTGTATGAATAAGGACTGTGGGGAAGCATCCTGACCAAAGCTGTTGCCTTAAGGACTCAGCCTACTGAGTCCCTACACTCAGTGTAATGCCCTTAAAGCCCTTAACTTGTTGCAATAAGAATATCATGACATATAAATGAGTAAATAATTGTCACCTTGGAGAAGGTCTATAGGTAAATGAATACACAACACAGAAGCTACAGTATATGAGCAATATAATGCATCATTCAAAATTCATTCATTTGCCCAATCAAAAATAAGTTATTACACACAAGATGTTTCAAAAAATTGTATTTTTGTAGAAGATACCTATAGGGGTTTAAAATTGAAAAAACATTATGGCAAAATGTTTCACAATTCAATTCATCTAAATATTGCATGGAACTAAAGCCAACGCAGGCTTGTGGTTCCTGTGTTTCAAGCAAATTCAGCTTTAAAGGAAGGGGGTTAAGCAGGCAAATGATGTTAGACTGAAGGTGTAAAACAGTCTATTTCTAATAAACACTTCACACCACCTGAAGTGTGGCAGTTAATGAAAAGCAATACAACACTGACCTCAGCTATGACTGTAAACAATATGCTGGGGGGTGCCAGGATATTTAAGCAGGAATTTTCATACTTCAGTAATGAAGAAAACATCAACGGTGCAACTTCAACACGTCTGATGAGTCAAGCTGGTATGTAGCTTGAAGAACTGCAGGCAGCAAGTTGATCAAGACGTTAACTGAATAAAAAGGCTTGTGACAATAGTCATAATAAGGGCCTTGCTATTGTATGCCTGTGCAGGAAATATAAGCTTAAATGGTTTTAAACTGTACATTTGGACAAAAATTGGCACAAAAACGGAAGACAATTGCACTGGATGAGGGTGTGGAAGTAGACCCCTTTATATCTCAGAGCTGCGCAGACATAATTCCCAGTAAACTGGACACCTGACTGGATCCCATGGGTACACTCCTTCTGTACACATTACCATCTCCAACCTGCAAAATGTATACTATAGCAAATACTGCAAAAAAGCCGTCGTTTTAAAAAGTCAATTTAAATGTTTTGACATATCACCTGAATATGCTTGTGGGGTTTTGCTTTCTGATTCCAGGAAAGAAAAGCTTAAAATTCCGCTCCAAAAAAAGTGTGAAGAATTTAAAATATTTTTTTCTGAAAAAAAGGTGTGGTGACAACCTACCAAATGCAAATGCACCCTTTCTGCCTCCTGCAATTGTAGTTTCCATTGCCGGTCCAGCTTGGTTCAGGATTTAGCAGGGTATGGGGGTGGGTAGAGTATCAACACCCATCTCATTGTTTGGCAAATGACCCCATTCAGGGTCATTTAGCATGTGACACCACTTGGGGCACTGCTGAAGGGGCCGGCATTATAAACCACACAGGAGCCATAAACATGCCAACCCCCCCCCCCCCGCCTCTTAGATACCCAAGCAGAAACAAAGGCAAACTTTTCAGTTTCGGAGTCTTGAAGAGCAGGGGTGGGGTGGCGAAGCCGGCTGAGCTGGTACATCAAGTCCCAGACACCAGATTGAGGCCAGTGCCAGATTCTGTTTGAGCCCCTCTCCGCTTCAACCCACGCCCAGCAGCCCCTCTGCTTAACGTTACACAGCCACCTTAGCCACAGCCAATGATTTCAGGGGAACCTACGGATTTGGCTGGAAGTCTTGGTAGTCTTCCATTTTTTCCAAAAACGTCACAGTTTTCCATGAAATAATACTGACAAAAGTACTTGGTCTCCACTTAACAGAACAAAAACTTTGCTTTTGGTTCATTACTTCACATTTTATTTTAAATAATAAAACAAATGAAAACTGCATGCACAAAAAGATTGGGACCTTTAACCTAACACTGTGTAGCACAATCTTTGAAGAAAATATTTGTAACTGCAATCAAGCACTTTTTGTAGCTCTGAATGAGAGTTCTATATTTTTCCACCAGTAGCTTGGCTCCTGTTCTTTTAGGTGTGTTGAGTTCCTTCTCCCAGCTGTGAGTTTTAGCTCATTCCACTGATGTTCTATGAGATTCAGATGAGGACTTATTGCAGGCCATTTCAGAACAGTCCAAAGTTTCCTTTCATCCACTCTTGGGTGCTTTTTGAGATATGGTTTGGGTCATTATCCTGCTAGAGAATCCATGACCTGTGACTGAGATACAGCTCTCTGACACTGGGTGGTACATTTTGCTCAGAATGCCTTGATAGTCTTCTGATTTCACTGTGCTCTGTGCAGATTTTAAAAAACCCAGTGCCAGAGATAGCAGAGCAACCCCAAAACATCACTGTGCCTCCTCCATGTTTCATGGTAGGGATGGTGTTCTTTTCTTTGGAAGCTTTGTTTTGTTTTCTGTGAATTTAAGAGTTTATGTGATTTACAAAAAAAGCTCTACTTTTATACAAGGACTGTCCCTTGTCATCTAGCATTTTGGTAAACTCTAGTTGTGCTTTTTTGCATGTGTCTCTTAGAAGTTGAGTCTTCTACCAGAGCCCATTTTCATTCAGACATCTAAATTGACTGAAGGAGTAATAAGATTGAAGGCAACAGTAGTGCTAATTTAACTGTCTGCTTGAAGTATCACTACAATACCATTATTTCTATTAAATTCTAAAGGGTGCCAATAATAATGTCCAGGCCATTTTATGTCAAAAACTCAGTTATTTTCACAGCTTTTTCATTTTATTTGCATGTGGAAAGCCAACCGCAGTAGTTCAGCTTTTTTTGAGGGGACCATGCCTTACACTCATGGTTGGTGGGAAGCAAAGAGAACTGTTCCCTCTGACTGGGAGCAGAAGCTGCCAGTGGTCTTGTTCATGAGTCATTCTTTTCAGACATGAGGAAGCCTGAAGCTTGCTACATAACGGACTGCTTGAACAACTGTTCAACTGGAATTCCTATGACACTGTAGCACTCACACAGTTCCTGTGTGGTCAGTCACAGTGATATAAAACACAAAAATTGGTTCAAGCAAGACATTACTTTTTTCATCAAACTTTTAATGAAAAGATCATAAAATAACAGTTTTTTCCACTGCTGTACATTAAGACTGAGATACTGTGAATGCTGAAATCAGCTAACCTCTTTACACTGGATTACATCATCATGACATTGAGTTTGGGGACACATTATCATGTCAGCCCTGACCTGAATTCAAGCTCTGAGGAGATGGATTGTTCAGCCGGGATGTTGCCCTAAGCAGGACAAGTTCAAAGCATAACACTTTTGCGTGTGTGTGAGAGAGAAAGGGTGAAAGAGAATGTGTGGTTGGAGTTCAACTGTGACTTAGTCAAAAAAAAAGAGTTTTAAATCATCACCTCACTGCACTCCACACCAACTAGTGGTAGAATTGAATTTGATTTTACATTTTCAAGTACTAGATTAGCAGCTATGTTTTCTTATTTCACCAATGTTGAGTGCATTAAAGACATTCTAAATCAGCAACACATTTTCACACCACAAATGGTGAGGAAAAGCAAAAGATATCCAGGCAAGTTCAGATAACTAGAAATGGTACAAACTAGTAAATGTAAATGTTTTGAGGTATATGTGTTTGTGTTTAACAGATTGGCAAGTTGGTTTTGCAAGCACATATGGATAGCATGAGACAAGAAGAACTAGTTCTGAAAAAAGGTTGTGACACAGTAGAGCAAGAAGATTCAGTTAAAAAGTGTAGTAAAGCTTTTAAACAATGGACATGAAAACAACTGTTTAGTTCTAGCTCTAGGTCTATGCTAGCTTCATCAGTTGGGTACATTAAAACTTGCTTTGGTTTCGTTTGCCCAAAAAAAGCTATTGAAGAATCTTCTGAACTGTCAACAAAGGTCAATGTGGGATACCAAGTGGGAATAGGATGTAAAGACAACATGTTTGTGAAACAAGGCTGAAAGCCAAAAAAGGCTTCACAGCACTGAAATAACATGAAGACTAGCTTTCAAGAATTAAAACTCAAGTTTCAGGTCCCTGATGTCACCAGAATTAAAGCTTTATAACACTGCATTATGATTAAAAAAAAAAAAAAACAATAGCATTAAAATGAGGTAATGGTATAAACTGTTGATAATGTTAATATGTTCAAATCAGGGACATCTTAGATGTTTCTCAGAAAAAAGTGCATTTCAATAAAGCTATTTCAGTCCACATTGTTGCAGTTCATTGCTATGTCTTGGTAAAGTGTTTGAGAGAAAAGTCAGAAGAAAATCCTTAGTCACATTTCCCAAATAGCTTTGGTTTGAGGAGAAGTAGTTTGTGAAACAGCTAGCATTTACATCAGCACCAAAACATACGCTTTGAACTTCTGCTGCTGCTAGGAAACTCTCCGGCTGACAGAGTACACATACAAGCTACATCTGCGATACCTGTCGCACCAACCCAAGGTTCTGCAGTAACTGAAAGAACCTCACAGTTGGAGAAGCTCTCATGTCAGCTGCACAGAAATATTATTCTTAATAGCAAGAAAATGGGCACTTTTCCCATGGTGCACAGCAATAATTCAACACTGACGGCTTGTACGTGTTAATGGAGAGAACGGAAAAGTTCAAAGAACAAATCACTACCGCACATGAGTGACCAAATGATCTGTTCTCTGTAACAACTTCACAGATTATGGTTTATGGCTATGCTTTGTGTCCCGCTTCTCAGCTTGAAATCCTGAAAAAACAAACATTAATAAAGAGAAAAGACCCTGAAAACACCTTGTTTCAAAGAGTGAATTCTCAGCAAAAGTGAAAACAGGATCGGAAAAATAAATACATTCATCACTGACAACAATAGACACTTGATAAAAAAGAACACTGTCAATAAGTGTTTGCACCAACTTGGATTGAAGTGAGTCCAGACCGAGATTTGGTTTGCTTTTCCCATAGAAAGACAGCAGGCAGCGTTCAAGAAATGATCTGAATAATAAACGTAAGCATGAAGTAATTCACAGTCAAACCCCGTTAATTAAAAATATTCACATGCAATTATTACAGCTGTAATAAGGGTTTTCATAAAAAGCAATAAATCCACAACGGATTATTGCGAGGTACCATTGTTAGTTTATCCCAACACCATCACCCCTTTGTGTAAACAAGCTTATTTACATATTTTTAAAGGTACATCCAAAAACAATGGAGTTTAACCTAAAGTTCTGCTGGGTATCAGAAGTAATAATCATACAAAACAAAAAAAAAAAAAAACAAAAAAAAATTCCATTTATTATAATAAAAATGATGCCCTCTACCCAAATCCAGCCTCCCTGTGCCTCAACAGAGCCAAGGGCCAAACTAGTATGTCACAAAGGAACTGGCATCTGAAAGGACGACAGGGCCAGCAGGTAGAGGTCTTTGGAAGCAGCATAACCCCGTTCTGAATTACACAGCATCTTCTCAAAAGGATAAACAAGGTTGGTATTATTTTGGCAGCGACTTATGGAAAAGCATAAACATCCCCGACTGGTCTCACTTCAAATGAGGTCTGAAACTGTAAAAAGTTTATGTAAACAATGAGATAAATACATACATATTTTTTTGAGCCACACAAGGTTCCATAATCATTCAAAATGTGCTTTGGTTTAAAAAATAGTTTGTGAATTTGGGTATGAGCTTCTTTCTTTATTCTATATAACTTTGACTATTTCTGAACACATTCTGGAATTAAATTACTAAAAGAAGATGTAGCTTGTTTTCAGCTGCCCTGCCTTGTGTCAAAGCCTTATGTTAAGTGAAAAAGTAGACCCTAAACCCCCCCCTTCTTAAAATTTTACATATGAAACTAGTGTTTTGTTTTTTATAATTAAAATACAGAAATTGATACAATACTATGTCTTACAAATGTAGCTGAAAGTCCCGCCCTCAAAGGTACAGAACCATCCCTGAAGTTGAGTAGTAGTATTGTCACAGTTTGGAGTTTGTTGTCTTTAAAAATTCATTGAGCTGAGGTGTCAGTGTCTTTGCAGAGAGCTAGACCTTATTGTACAATACACCACTTGCATCTCAGACATCCCGTTGTACTGCATAAGTGCTGAGAAGTACAACTGTCTAAAGGCTCTGCATCCTGGATTCCTAAAGGTGTGGAGCCGAGTGTCCTGAAGATGACTGATGGGATCTCGATTTGGCGTTTTCTGCTTCCCGAATAAAACAAGTGATTAACTTTGGACTGCAATAGTGAAAGCTAAGGGCAGAAGAATGTGGATTAATAAAATAGTTTGAGGATAAAACACACCCCCATGTATGTCACAAATTATGCAGCTTACAGGATGCAGGAATCCATCTGCATTAATGTGTTTGCTTGTGCATCTCATCAGGGGGCATCACAGGATGTGGTCAGGATATGGCAGGGAGTAGGTGGGAAGGAAATCCAGGAGAGCAGTGCCTTCAAACACAGTAATGAGTGAAGTCTGATCATAGCTACACCCCAAAGACAAAAGACATTTTTCAGAGCAAGACAGTTGGAGGGTTAAAACATATAGGAATGCCTATACTAAAAGACTTGCACTAAGACTTGTCCCTCCAGGATTTTTTTTTTTTTTTTTTTTTTTTTTTTTTTTTTTAAACAGGGAATAAGACACAGTGGACGCCTTCTGCAACTTTCTGATAGCTACTGGTCATCACGTGTGATAACTGACAAAATTTGCCTTCCAAAGTAATTTCCAGCGATAAGCATCTGCCTTCATGTGAGTATGCAATTTGTTACTGTTAATCTACATAGTCTAAATGCACTGAACTAGGAGCAGTCCACAGCATTGCCATTCAAAATAAGTTAGGTCAGTGACAAGTTATTACAGAAGATAAAATTAGCAAGCAGTCCAGTGTATCCCTTACCCTTCTTTCAACACAAAGTTCACAAGTCTGGCCCAAAACTAACAAGAAAACATAACTTCACATGTAAAATTTGATTATAATTTGTAACTTTTTGGTCTGAAGTCAAAATAAACGTTATACAATCCTGATAAAGACAGGTAAATAAAGTCATGAGGACCTGGTAATAAAAGTTGAGGGAACACTGTAAACATCTATATATGAATGTTTACAGTATTACCAGCCCACCAATCAGCAGAAGTTTTACTTGCAAACCACAAAAACTGTCCTTGGTCATAAATAGCCATTGGTCAGGATTCCAACACCATTTCATAACTGAAGTCTTTTAATCTAAACCTAGAATAAAATCAATCTGCTTTGTACACGTAAAAGAAATTTAAGTGAAATAATTTAGTCTGCTATATATTTAAGCACATCTCTTAACTTTGGTTATGAACTTCTCTAGCAAAGCTTGTTAGTTAGCTCCTTCCTCCGTAACATTCATTAGCTCTTTGGAACACACTTCTGCACATCTAACCTACTGTCAAACATTTGCTCCAGGCAAGGAAAATACAGTACACAGTGAGCAGGGGAGGGCAGCTCCCCAAAAAAGCTCTCTTTTGTCCAGAAATTCCTCTACAAATTAACCTTATAGAATCAAGCATTAAAAACCTTTGTTGAGAGATGGGCAGGTTAAAGCATTAGGTTAAAAGTTACTGTATTCTACACACTTTATACAATTAATTACATTTATGAACTTCCACTAAATCAATGTATTGTTCTTAAGAATAATTAAGAGGTAGTGAGGTAGCAAGTCTGCTCCAACAGACCTGCCGTTTTCGCTTAATGGGAGGAAAGCTATGCAGACACAAAAATAAAACAAATGTACCTACAGAAGGTCTGGCCTACACCAACAGAAGCACCCTCCCCACCCAAGCCCAACCCATACAAGAACAAACAGCCAATAACCTTCCAGATCAGACATTCAAATAAACATTACTTTCTCAATAAAATTAGTACCTTTAATATTTGCTTTTCTTTGAAGGGGGAAAAAAAAACCCTTGTAAAACTGATAAATGAGCCTATCAGAATAAAAATGCTTCTAAGAACCCTTTGCCACTTCTGAACAGATGTTGGAGGACTGTAAGCACGATGTGTGCATTTGGAATACTAAATTAACCACCCAACCACAGTGCAGCACACCACATCGAGCTCTCAGTGCAATACCCTGGATTTGCCCCAGACTGCTGACGTTTGTGCACCCGACGTGCAGCTCTTACATTTGGGAGGGGAAACAATTGCTATGAAATTATTGCCTGCATGTTTGGTTGAATACAAGTGGTAAGTATAGCACAGAAGCTTTGCTGACCTGCAACCCAGGAGGTTGCAACCAGGACCTTAAGCATCACCACAAAGGCAACAATGAGTTAGAACATTTTTGCCCGATAAGAGAGGGAGGAATGTGGGTAATTAAACACAAAAGACCGCAAAGATGGAGACGAGGTGGCATCAGGTGGCTACGAGGCAATGAAGTGCCTCAGTCACAATCACAGCAAGAACACCAGGTGTCTTTGTGTCCCATCCAGGGTTGCTTCTGAGGACAGCTGACCCCTCAAAAACATCTCGCACCATGGTTGGTTTATATATGATGCTGGCAGCTGCTACAGACCACAGGCTAGACGGTGCGCATGCATCCATTTGCATCTGAAAATGTGCACGGACAGGTGGGCTGTGTTGTGTACAGGCGTCCAGCTGGGACAGTGCAGTCTTTGGCTTCTATGTGGGAGAGGTGTGCATCCGCAGGTGGCTGATGAGGTTGCGCTGCTGGGTGAACTTGCCCCCGCAGAGCTGACATTCGTAGGGCTTCTCGCCTGAGTGGACCCGCATGTGCTCTGTCAGGCGGTACTGGCGTGTGAAGCGCATGCCGCACTCTTCACAGGCAAAGGGCTTTAGGCCGAGATGGCTGCGCATGTGGCGTGTCATCGTGCCGCGCTGTGTGAACATCTTGCCACATATGTTGCAGGGGAAGGGCCGGGTGAGCCAATGGGTCTTCTCGTGCTGCCGCAGGGTAGCTGGGTCCTTGTAACTCTTGCTACAGACTGTACACTTGAAGGGCCGTGGCTCAGTGCTGAACCCAACCGGTGCCACTGTTGCAGACAGGTCCTCGGCCTCCTCCCCGTCCTCCTCTTTGACGTAGGTGCCTTCCTCCTTGATGTAGAGCTCTTCCTCCGTGTGGGTCTCCACGTGGGCATTTAGTTGTTCTGAACTAGGGAAGCCCTTGCCACAAGGGATGCAGACGTACAGGTTGTCCCCAAAAGCTGCCTCAAAGCCTTCTTGCCGGTATACGTAATTGGCGCTGGGGTGGCCACTTTCGCCATCGCTCTGGCCACTGTCTTCACTGTGGCCATTCTCAGCCTCTTCCTCCTCCTTACACTGAAAGGAGTGGTCCGAGGCAAAACTGCTACTGCTTCCTCCTCCACCACCACTCCCACCACTGCTGCCTGAATGTTGCTCACCTGTTCGCGGTGCCACAATAACACCATTGGGCACTGCCCGCTCTTCGCCTTTGCTGCCCACTTCCCTCTTAGGCCACTCCTTCTTGCGAGCCACCTGACGAGAGCTCTTACGGGTTTGAACTGGCTCAGATAGAGCCTGGCTTTCCTCACTTCCACCGACACCCCCACCCACCTCCATAGGCTCCCCGCCATCCAGGCTCTGGGGGTTGGTGGTAGAGTCTTCGAATGAGGCACTGTTGGTTGTGGAGACTGAGGCAGATTGTGGAGATTCCTGGGAGTTGCTGTTGGGGCTCACCTCCTCGGTGGCTGTGCTCGCAGATGGACTCTTTTTGGAGAGGTCGAGGCCCAGCTCCTGGTCACCAGCGCTTCCGCTGCTGATGTTACCATTGCTACCATTCTGTCCTGCTGAACATGGGAGAGAGTTGACAGAGCCCTTGTGAGGGGGTCCCCCAATGAACAGCTCATCATCAGACAGCTTGTCCTTCAGCAGTTCATCTGTTGGCTTCTTCTTGCACTCTGTTGAACTGGAAAAGCAGTTCTGGTTAACCGGTGTAGAGGAGAGTCGCTGGTTCCGGAGGGGTCGGCTGACACACGGAGAGGACAGCTTACTGGGCAGAGCCTTCCCATTACGTTTGAGCTTCTTCCTGCACAAGGCTGCCAGGTCATGGAGTTGGAGGTAGCTCGCCGCTGTCAAGAGGGCATTGAAGTTTTGCTCACTGGCCTGGTCTGCGGACAGAAGCTTTCCCGTGTAAATAAAGTCCAATATCTGACGAAAAATGGACGGGTTTACCATCTCTGTGTCCAGGTTGATCAGGTTGTCATGGAGCACAAGGGATTTGAAGTAGATGCTGCTAGCAGCAAGGATGTTCTTGTGTGCCCGGAAAAGGGCATTTTCCACCACAATGATCACATCACACAGGAAACCCTTAGCCCTCTGTTGGTTGAGCTGCAGCAGCAATTGTTTGGCATGATTTGGCAGTTCCATTTCCACCTTCTCTTCCTACACCTGCGCAAACTGGGACAGAAAGAAACACATTACATCAGAGTTGTAGAGTGAAGGTTTAAGTAGCAAACTTGATTTGTACCTCTTTTTCTTGTTAAATAAGTACAGAATGTAATCTTAACATTTACTGCTATGCTAAGTAATGCTGAAGAAATAACTAATAATATCAAATAATATTAAAAAATTATTCTTTACAGGGACTATATACATGACTTGAGTCATGACATGACTGATATTTCTGAACCTGATTCATTTAAATATGAAAGTCCTACTATCCTTAAACCATGACAGCAAAATCCCTCAGCCCACTATGATTATTGGGATGCTAAATTTGACATTTTTATTTAGCAGATGGATTATTCCTAGCAACCAGTATTCCGTGTAAAGAAACGTTCCATATCCTATATAAACTGTTTCCGGATTTTTGCTCATGCCTTCCTGTTCCTGATGTCCATCACTGCACATACTTAACAGTACAATAAAACCAAACATCATTCCATACCTAAATAGATCAAAACAATTTCAGCCGAAAGAAATCCAAGCATTGCCAAGAAACACTTATCTGTAACCATAATGTCAGAGAGAAAATGAAGACAGCCATCAACAAATACCAGAGGTCTTAAAGTTCAATTACAGCAATTAGGATGGAATAAAACTTTATTTATCCCTGCAGGGAAACTCTCATATAATGGATTAAACAAGACTAATAACATCGGTGCCAAAAAATTAATCAATAAATCAAAAATCACAGATTACAAAACAATTACAGGACAGCAAGACAAGTTTAACAACTTGAGAAGAGCCAACAGTCAAGTCTCTGAGTGGCAGGTAGAATTTTTTTTTAGATGTAATACACACTTTATATATGTGTAAATACGTACATACTTCCTCGTTGTATGGTATGTTCTTACACTTTGAGTGTATTCGTGTCATACTTTACCTATGCATCGAACATACATATGCAACTGCAGCTAAAAGTACAAAAACTGACCACAGAAAATAAAACATGCAAAGTGAAATATCCACAGAACAATAAAAATATGATGTTTAAAAGGGCTTGATAATACTTCAGTGATGGCATCACAGGAAGGGACACTGCACCCCCACTACCCCTTATGAGTGAAATCTACACATAAGAGCAAAGCTAAATGACTTGCAACAACTCTGGACCAACACGTTGGGCAGAATCAGTACAGTCTGCAATATAAACTCAGAACTAAAGAAAACTCAACCAGAGTTAAACTATTTGTTGGAACCATGACTACACTTGGGTCCAAGACAGACAACTGGAGAGTGAATTCCTTCTCCGGAAAGAAAAAACAAGGTAGTTTGCCAGTTTTCGGAAATGCAATTGAACATAAAGGTATCGTGTTCTGCACAATATTGTGTATATGATACTCAAACACAGGAAAGGGTTACTGGTGGAGGGAGAAAAACATGCAACAAGTAACTTTTCCTCAGTCTTTTTCTGGAAGATGGTGGTCAACTTTCGGGTGCAAAGCAAATATTTCTTAGGCATTCATTTGGCCCAGATAATGTCAAAGTGCAGGGCCAGCTGCTATTGTTTGCCAGTGGAGGTGTGGACACTACTCAAAGGCTGTGTGGGGGGATTAGGTGCAACCTGAGCTGGGAGACCCACACACAGGGCAGGGTGGGTGTGGCAGGGAGAAAAAAAAAACCACCATCTGATCCAGTTCTGACAAGGATATCCAACAGGCCTTGGCTTGCTCTCTCCTTGGCTTGCTGCTTCTTGCCTGCCAGTCAGCTCTCGGCTGCAGGGGGCAGTTTGACTTAATGCAAAAGTTAGTTACTGTCCAAACAAAAAAAAACAACCCCAGGTAGAAGATGACAAGCAGAAAATAATTCAAATGCAGATTTATTTCTGTATAAATTAATGTGTATGGACTCACTGGCTCTCATGGCAATATTGTTACCTTTGTAATAAACTGATATGCATGTAGTAGTTTGGTTGATCTGTATTTTTTGTGTTAGAATAGAAATAAACACACCAAGGGGCAGCTGCGTGATATGCAGCCCAACCACATTTTATGTAAAGAATTACAGCCCTCAATCAAAGATGTCCTTCAAACTACAACTTCAATAGTTCATATTGGCTTCTTTAGTTTCTTTACTTAACAACGGTCATGTTACACTGCATGAGTAAAACACTAAATAAAATTAAAAAAAATTTTTTTTTAAAGTTTCTCAATCACTGCTGCTAACATCAAGATAAAAAACTGGTCCCAGAGCACAGAAACATGTTCATTTCTTAACGTGTTTAACTCTTTTAGAGAAGATGAGCACGCACACACACACACACCACAGTAATAAAAAAAAAAATCTAACAAAATCACCCTGAAAGTTATGTTCAGAAGTCTCCAGTGTTTTATTACAACTCACTACACCCTTGTTTTTCTGCAACCTGGACTCAGTCCACATTTTGAAAACATGTTGGTCCCTGTAAACCTTTTTCTTTATGTATATAGGAATTTTTGTACTGCATCAATGGAAACTTTGTAATCAATTTCCATGTTTACTAAACCATATACTTTTTTTTTCTCCCCACCACTTTCACATTAACAAAGTTACTCCCTTTCAAATATATAGTTCATGAATAGAGAAAAAAAAAAGAAATGGTTAAAATGTCAGTGACTTTCCCTGGTATACTGGTTTTCATTATAACCTAGCTGCTATTAGCTCTGAATCAGCGATTCACTGAAACAATAGCACAATTCCAATAAAATTAAAGCATTAGTTTAGGACTTACTATAACTACTGAACAAAGAAAATGTTCATACATGCATTCAAATATGCAACTAAAATAATTTACACCATTTAACGTAAATTAATCAATTCTGAAGTGTACTATCATACAGTTTGATTATAAAAAACCCATCACCATTTTTATAGAACATATTTTATAAGCAACAATGTAGAAGCTACTGTCTTCTATTATCTTCAGCATAACAGAAATTTGGTTTTACATGACTGAAAAATATCAAGTGTTACTAAACTTTAGTTGTATTTTCCATTACCAGTCAGCTTTTGCAACTGCTTTGTGTAGAGTTCTGCTTACAATTCAAGTCCTCAGCAATGCTTTCCAAACACCTGAAGTGCCTTCAACTAAGACCACAAAAATAACTTGAATTTTATTTTCAGACTTCAAGTTTTGAGGGGGGAGTCAACCATAAAAATGAAGAGTTTTAGAAGATTAAAGATTGAACTTAGCATTACATTATTAACATTATATATTAAAAGAGACTTGAGTTATTTTATAAAGCATGTTACACATTTTGATTTCCGCCTAGGTTTAAAAATGTATTTAGTTATAGGAACTCAGTGACATGTTTAATAGCCTAGGTTTGTAGAGATAAGCAATATTGTACAAACCAGCTAATGGTAAGCAAATGTAAAAGTTCCATTTCCACATCTCGTATCCACAGCCTATTAAAAAAAATATTATGCGAGAGAAACTAATTTTAGTTTTTCTGAATGAAATTCACTCAACACAAAATCGCTTTTGCCAAGCAACTTTCCCTTGTAATAGGCAGACTATTTATAAAGGGCACAATATGTAACTTCATTTAGTCCTGCAATTTAGCATATATGAAATACACACCAGAACAGAATATAGATATTACACTTAAATACAAAATTTAGTGGGAACAATAGCAACAACCCAGTTTCTTCATTTTTCCCTCACATGTCCTGAGCTCAGTGGAGATGGCAAATCACAGGCCTCCTCCCTGCAGGAACATTGAAGAATACCAAAAGAACAAAGTAAAAACAATACTTCAGTACCATCAGGCTTAGCTGCCTTGTGTGGCCTAGAGGGTCCATTAGACCACCCTACACCTGATGGCCTCTGGCCTCTTATCATCAACAGTTTCAAGGGTCAGGGCTAGAGATACCCATCATGTCCACATCTTGGCATTCATTCTTCTGATTTTACCACAACAACAGCTTCTTTTCAGTACAGTGCTCTTAGGCCAGTGCCTGCAGCGAGGGCAGTCTTGTGAAGCCTATAAATAACTCAAACTAGAGAATACAGCTTTTATTCAGAAGCTGCTGATAACAACCATCAGCCCTACAAACAGCAGCTGTTACAGAACTTCAACAATTTCTTAATGTATAATACCAAATAAGTGGTACAGATTCCCAAAAGCAGCATTAGAAAGTCAATTTCTATTATCTACTGCTACTTTCAAAGTAAAACCTGTCAGAGAAAGAACCAGAAAACATGAGAGCAGCAACAAAAATAACCAGACTCCTTAGAATGTGGGGGGGAAAAATCCATATTTTTAGATTTTTTTTCTCAATTTGTGTTTTTATTATTGGCTTTGAAATTAATTGCTCAGTTTTAAAACTTAAAGTAAACATTTACATCATTCAGTTGTAATGCTGGCACCATTTTGCATTTTTAAGGAGTACTTTGACAAATAATTCACTTTCCCTGTTAAATACTGTAATACTTGTCCTGTGGATGCCTACATGGTGCAGCAGAAACACGAGTGGCTCACAACTCCAAGGTTCTCAGTTCAGTACTCTGGTTTCAGCCCAAAAAGCATTTGTTTCAGGTGGATGTGTGACTACACTGTCTGCAATGTGTATTAAACTGCTTTCCTGTGTGAATGGGTAAATAATTTAAACCAGATCGGAGATTAGTATAAATATGAAGTCCTGCAGGTCGCCACAGAAAAATATGTAAATAAATAGTAGTTTGAGAGTATGTGTTGTACTGCTCTGGTATATAAACAGGTAATTGTTTGCAATGAATTTACCGTAGTGTGTCTGCTACTGCAATGTGGCAACCACAAACACTGAAAAAAAAGCATCTGGTAATTGAATAATATAACTAAATGTGTGATATTACTATTAAATACAGTAAAACCTCACCACAACACTGTAAATGAGGTCCAAAACATTCCATTGCACAAAAAAACATCACCAAGATAATGAAAAATTTTTCATTCAAAAGTATCTTTCAGACAGTTGTCCAGTTACTGCATGAGAGAAAACAAAAAAATAATTTACAAAATAGAGGAATTACTATAAAATCTCCAGTGACAAATGAAATATGTACTAATACAACAATACTACTGAAACAGCTCGCTAGCATCATACTATTGGCAACATTACAAATTGATGGCTCCAAAGACTGGAGTGTGGGAACACAAGCTTTGTTTCTCCATGCCATGTTTACATACCAGCACTCAGAATACAACAGCATGCCCAACCTTAGGCTTTGGAACAAAGTGAGCAAAGAAAGGATAAACAATCCCCCCCATAATGTTGCACAACAGTTCGGCAACTATTCACAAACACGTGGTGTATGAAGGAAGAGGCAGAGATCCTCCATCACTACAGTACTAATAACAGGATTTACCCCCCCCCCCCCCAATACACCATCTTCAGAAAATCCTGTAATATTTGTCACCATCAGAAAAAGATAACTGGAAAGGAAGCAGGGGGACAGGAGCCAACCCCCTATAACATTATATCAGAATTCCTCTTATCATGGGGCGCATCATTGCTGGATTTTATTATACTGTCAATGAAGGCTTCCGTGACTAAGCTGTCACATGCAGCATGAACGACCGCAAGATTCATCACTACGCAACATTTCAAATGCCCCTTTTTTAAATATATAATTTGAATTAAAGTTTTTTACCTACCAACTTAGACTATTAAATAGTTGCAAACAAGTCACACTAATAAGCCCATGCACTGTATTTTACTACATAAAAAAAGAATCCAACATTTACACATCATTCTAGTGTTCACATTATCGCAGTTCATTTAACACAAGAACATTAACATTAGTAATAAATAAAAGTTAATAATAAATGTCATGGACATTGTTATGGTGCATTGCTTTTGCAGTCATAAATCTACTTAAGCCAATAACTATTTAGCAAATAAAATTATCTAACAAACAAAAAAATAATGTATGAACTGTTAATTCCATGTAAAAGTATTTGCCCTGTCAAGATCATATTCCTTTCTGAACTTCTACTTTTCCACATAATTTTATTTATTTCTGATTTATTCTAGTAAGAATACTAAGTTATTAAAAGTGCAAAACGTTTTACAAAGTTTCTACAAAAAAACTATAGCAACAAAAGCAGAATCTCTCAGCAGAAAAAAATATTTAGAAATAAAAAAAAGAAACAATGACTGTTTCTTTCATCTGTTAAAACTACAGTTTGAATGAACTAAAGTTGGCTGTTAACTCACGAACAAGATAGGGACAGAGAGTTGAAATGATATTTGGGAAAATATGTAAGTGAAATAAGACATACAGCTGCTGTGGAACGCATCAATTCCACGACTACTTAAGCAAAATGGTACTGGACAAAATGAATTCCATGTCTATCACTCCTTCAGTTGTGAAATCCATCTTTTGTTTACTCTTTACTGTACATCATTTTGGGAAAAAGACACAGCTAACTGTTTAAGTGTAATGTAAATGTCAGTGAGCAGAAACAAAGTCCCTCCTCAGGTGAACCAGAGCAGCTCATGCACACACCTTGGCATTCTGAGTCTTTGATAGAAGTATTTAGAACACGAAGGAAATAAGGAAGCCCAATAAAGAGTCCACACATGTGGCTCCACAACAATTTCTTTCACCAAAGGCATCACATGAAATACAATAACCACCAGAATAATAACAGCAAATAAGAAATAATAGCATAAGAAACTTAAAAAAAATAAATAAACAACAATGCAAGTCATACATTGTTTGCCACAGACAAGAACTGCATCACAACTTGTCGGGGGAGGCATTACTAAGAGGTGCAGGATGACGGGGAGGGTGCCACTTCATTGACAGGCTAAAAAATGGTTCATGTAGAAGTTGTAGGATGATCTACAGCTTGCTCATATTCTCACTGATTCTTGTATACATTCTCCACTCATTTGATCAACACAATCTAAACTGGTACACAACCCATCTTTTTCAGAGAAAATAAATACCCCCCAGAGAAGCGTGTATTGGCAAAACATTTGCTATTTGAAAGTTTGTCAGTCAAGGAGTCACTGTGCTAGCAAGCTAAAATATTAATAAAAAACCAACAGCATGACTCATTTGTGTCATTTCTTTTACCGAACACCCATAGTTATGAAGACAACCCTGGTTTAATCGAATGTCACTATTTGTTGCGAGCACGTCGAGCACTTGGAGCGTCACACTTCTCCGGGGGCAAGTTTCCACCCCCCACCCCCCATTGGGAATGCATGCATGAGAACGCGTTTCCACATGCATTCTGGGTGCCAGCCATTCATTTCCAAATTGAGTCCTTGGCTGAAGAACTCACCAAAGTCAAGAATCATACAATGGAATTTGAAGACTACCAAAAACCTTGGAAATATAAGCAGAAGCAGTTTTTGCTTTGTATAATGCAAAGCAGGTCTTGTCATTTTTAATACTCAATTACAATAAATATGTATTTATTCTGCAAATTTCTAAGTATCTTAGAACATTTGGTTCCTGCAGTACAAGTCATTTTGATAACAAACAACAGAGGAATAACGGTTGACGTGTTAAAAAAGATTTTATTAGCTGTTATGTTATTATTAGCTGAGATGGCTAAATATGTTTTGGTGCTGCCATTGTTCGGCTCATTTGCTTTCATTGTTCTTAAAAGGGTAAAACATTGTCTGCATATCAACTTTCTGATTAAAGATTAATTTCTAAATGTAACTTCAGATTACGGTAACCAACCTAACGTACACCTAGTTAACCGCTATGCTTTGCTAATTCTTATTTTATACTCAGACTAATAGTAAACTATAGACTTAGCTCATGCCCAGCATCAGCATTAAATTCCTTTTTTCAAATGCGTGCTAACTGCTAACAACAGTAATGTCCTAAAATGCAATAATGTTTGCAAATCAAAGCTTTATAGTAATATCAGAACTTTATTAACTATGAAACAAGTGTTAAATAGCTTTTAAATATTGATCAAAGTAATGCCTCAGTACTGCATACTAATACAGCTGGATGAACATGGGTGTTTCCTGTAAATGCAGTTATGTAGTTCAAATGAGTTGTTCTTTCATAAGGACATCCAGCTCAGACCAGTTCCTATGCCCTGATACTGTTAACTTCTCAGTCTACATGCATTGGCTGACTGTTGCCACATTTTCATCAGGAAATGGTGCACAACCATTGTCAAACCACATCATGCTCCTATCACACTCACACCCACAGTTCTCACCCTTTTGTATTTAATGTTTTCACACATGCGCACAAATGAATGAATGAATGAATGAATGAACTGGAACTGCCTTCCATTTTGTAGTATTAACTAAATTAAAATTCAAACTCCTTTTCAAAGGAGCCCATTCCAAATACAACCTTCGTACACATATTTTCACAATCTTTAAAAAGTCTGTTTCCTTGTCAGGAGTTTGCCTACGGTGTCAAATCCTTGTGTACAAGAAATCGGCAATTTAAAAAGTAACCATGAAGCCTACACCACCCAGTCCAAACACTGCTGGTGGCGGCAGGCACTTTATGCCCATATGCTGGAGAGGTCACACAAACTGATCTCCACCATTGGAGAGGTGTCCCTTTGAGACTAACACAAGTCTTTGATGGGAGAGCATGGTCAGAGCAGATGAGGGCAGAACACTGAACGATGGAGTTTGAAAACAGGAGAAGATTAGTTGGGTGTGAGGCTCTAAAAAGATCCGGGTGGAAAGAACTGGAACACTTCACAAAAGTTTTCCTCACCTCTGAGATCTTATCTCCAAAATATTAGTGTGAACAACTTACAATGGATACAATTACTTAAAAATATCCTCTGACAAATTTTCAATATAAAATGATAAGAAATTGTACATAAATACAAATCCAAAACAGCCACCATCGTCCCCTCATACAAATTAGCCCTACTTATGCTTAGGGCTATAACTTGTGACTGGAAACCTCTGTTCTCCAGTTTCCTTCTCAGTTCCAGGGGCACAAACAGGCTTACCAGAAGCTTTAGGCTTTTTCGGGTAATTAATGCATCGAGTTGAAGCCGGACATCCGCCGCAACATTTCTTGACTCAAGGGTAAAATTAGAACTGCAATACTTGACACCAAATATAAATAAATTAACAACTCCATTAAAGCAAAGAAATACGACTTCACTGGCCCTCAGACCGCCTGCCCAGAGCATAACATACTAAAGAGGGTATCGGTGGTTACAAACACACAAACAAGATTCAAAATATGCAGGAAAATAAAATATTGAAAATATTGTTTTCTATACTTGTATTTACACATTAAAAACAGACATTAAGTATGTATAGTGCATGCATTTTTAATCACGATTACCAAATAACAAAAGCTTAAACCTACAATAAGTATAAAAACAATTTAAGCACTCGGTCATTAACAAAAGGTTTAAACATGTTTATAATTCAGCTATGCGTTTTAATAAATAATAAATAAAACACTAAATCATTAGAACAGTGAGCCATATAAAACATTTAACTCATCAAATAAATGATCATAGAATATTTATTCAATGCCCTTACAGTCAAAGAGACTAAAAAGAGCTAAAAACTAAATTCAGAAGACACAGCACCAACTTTTTAGTTAAGATTACAATGTCACATTACATGTTGGCCCTTAGCTCAGCAGTGAAATAATCAATGCGAGGGTCAGAATTCACTTGCACAGTTAAAAACATCAATAAGACAAACTCAAGACCGAAAAAACACGTAGAACTGGTGTCACTTAAGATCTGGTTTCAGTTTCAAGCACTTTAACAAACTGCAACAAGTTGTATACCATATAATTTTGCAGTTTCACCCGTTCAAACGATCACTTTCAAAGACAATCGTCAGTCAGACGATACAGGATTTAAACGCGAAACCGCAGCACAGAAGTTATGACATAATACTTCAGTTGGTCAACCAAGATCCAAGGGTTTGGGGTCTGCAACCGAGAAGCAGCTGAGAACGTAACCCAGATCCTAACTTATTTAGGATGTGAAAACAGAGGTAAGCTGAGGTGGGGGGTAGCAGTATTCTGCTGTCAGTTCAACTGCTTATTCCGGTCATGTCCAGGCATGAGGTGCCCAGAGCTGCTCTCTGCTCTTAGGGATTCCTTCTAGTCTCATTCTGTCCTGTCTCAACTGGAGCACGCAGCTGTGCCAAATCAATAAAAACCTTCTCATTCTTTCCCACTGCTAGGCTTTTTCTCATTATGGCTTGTTGTGAGGAGGTTCTGTGCACATGTAGTGGACATGATCTCCTGCTGAATTCTGGACTAACACTGACCCATCCATAGATACGGGCACATGATCAGATTTCAGATGAAGCTGCACAGATAAACACCCTTTCCTCCAGGTCAGGTTTGCCAGGTTGCTTTTATGTAAGTCACCCTTTAAAGAACTCTCAAAACCGAATGTAAAAAAGGTGATGTGGCTGTAATTAGGAGAATTCCACATCATATATCAGCCAACACCAAGTGGTTTCAATTTCAAATCTGTTACTAGTAATTCAAAAACCTTCCATCAAAATGAGCGCAAGCAATCTTTGTTTAACACGCTGCATTATTTCATACAGAATCTACAGATCCCCAATTGCAGAAGCCAGCCTCCAGGCTGGCAAAGGTAAAGGCAAAGTCCGGTGTCAGGTCATGTGAAATGACACGGGATTACTGCCAGTTATCTCATAGTAGTTACGAGATGATCAAATGTGGTGAACAGAGAAGCCGGTCGTGTACACAAGCACATTTCCCAGCAAGCCACTCCCATTCACCGTCATATCCCCTCACCCTCAACACTGGTCAAGGATGGAGAGCTGGTATACATCTTTCCTACAGCTCCATTCCAGGCACCAGAGATTGCACATTTCTTAAGTATGAGGGGGAGGGGTGGGGTGCAAAGCACATTGACTTCAATTCAAAGGAGAGCCTGCCCTGCACCATCTAGGTTGTGGCTTACAGTTTTCTGGAACGCCTTGATTCAGCTTCTGAATGTGCAAAGCTTCCCCAGAGGTCAAGTAAACCATTTGTCCGACAATCGATGGACTATAAAACGTGAACGTTGTTTATAAGGCACAAAGACTCGCAAGCTCTCCACCACTTGGAACAAGAGAATAAATTATTGTGAGTGGGTGCACTGACCCCAGACTTCAGGCCACATTAAGATATCCATCATTTACACACCAGGGAGAGGCTAGGAGCTTCAATTAGTTTGAAATTTTCACCATTCAATGTCATCACTGTTTTGCATCTGCCGAGAGGTTTAGAACACAAACAGAAGCCTGAACTGGGTGGCAGAGTGACATTATGGAAAAACACCTCAAGAGTGGGTGGACCAGCACAACAACCCCCCCCACAGGTCTGACAACCCTCAACCAAAAAAAAAAAAACAAACAAACAAAAAAAAAACGCTTGGCATTCCAATTCAGGTGTCATACTTCCAGAAGCAGAAAAGTAGGCTACAGACATACTATCCAGGTCAGGAGCAGTCACAGACCACTGCTTCCTGCAACCCCCCACATGGCCACATCCAACTTCATCACCACTCCTTCTCAGCACACATTAACTCCTCAGAGAATCACTAACCCCAGCGCCAAAAATCATCTACATGCCCATCTGTCTTCATAAACGTTTTCTCATTCACCCGAGTGCCATCTAAAATCAGAAGACTCCCCCCTCATACATGTGCTGGGCACACCTTTACAATAAACATGAATGTAGTGAGTGCTTAATAATAGCAGCATACTGGAAGCTTTCATTTTTTATACTACCAAAGGTTTCAGAAGCATTTGTAATATTTCTGCTCCTTATACTTAGGCATGATATGTTGGAGGCCTATAACACCCAGCAAAGTTGCAGAAGGAATTCACCCCAGGCACCCAAGTGTCTCCGAATTGACTTTTTTTTTTTATTTTTTTTTATTTTTAAAACACATACAAGTCAGTTTTCCCAGTTAAGATGTAATACAGTAGGTGCATATCTCCACCATGATCTTCCTCCCATACCAGAATAGCTTATTTTCCAAATTATTTGTTAATGAATGAAGCCCAGATGAGCTGATTCCTGAAAACTGTTATCTGGTCAATAGTAATAAAACAGAAAGGAAATTCCTCAAGCCAGACAATGATTCAACTATCCTAAAACGCGACCAATCTTACATCCTGGTCCTGTAAGTATTCACCAACACTCCTTAAATAATGATCACTGTTAAAATAAACTAATCAAGAAACTGGGCTAAACAAATAATGCAAACAAGCTGGCAAACAATGAACCGTAGATAAGGTTGACAAACAATGAAGCTCAAATGTGATTTAGTCTTCCTTTAAGTCCTGTGCATCATGTACCGCTCTGCATTCGAAACATTATAATAAACGCATGTTCTTCCAATAAGCTCAACCGAAGCCAAAATACAAACATTTTTACAGTATAAAATTGAATGCCACACAAATTCTGTCCTTGAAAGTCTTCCTTGCGGTCAGCTTACGGTTTCTCGGTTCAAATTATGTTTCTGGGTTAGAGCAACCGAGTAATAATGGATTACATGTGAAAAGTAAAACATTGCCAAGCAAAACTATATTAAAATCTCATGGTAATATCAGCTCAGCTGTACTCACCTGTCCGTCTAGGCCTCTGCCACAATTATGTTCATAGGACTCACAGAGTTCCCAAAATTTTTGTATGTAAAAAGTTGTGGGCAAGCACCTTCTGGGCTCCTTGAAAATACAGCACAAAATTCCTAGTTTCATTTTCAATATAAAAAAAGACAAGGAGAACAAGCAAAACAACATCGCCAGTTGAGTCGCAGAGGTAGCAACACGTTCAACAGCAGCCGACCATGCCTAATGCGGTTAACCATCTTAATACCGCACCGATACCGGTCTTTTCCTCCAAATAATTCATGCCATTCCTTTAACTAAATAACCATATCGGCATAGCAAACAACCAAAAAACAGGGTGTCTAAAAAACAAATGGTTCAAAAGCATTTCCTCGACTGTACCGTGCACACACACAGATATCACACAGCAGGCACACAGACCACGTACAAGAAATTTCAGGTTACACACACTATAGGTGCAAAACATGTCCAGATCAAGTAGGATTGCATCTGATCTCCTCCCTGCACTTCACATATGTGTGTATATACACACACATACAAATCCCCACATGACCAACATTCATGAAAAGCTGGACGTGTTTTGTACGAAGAGAATACTGTAAAGACATGTAAACAGAAATGTCTCACCAAACACACACACACACAGGTAGGCTTCCACAAACTGTCCAATCTGAACACAGCACTGCAATACAGATAAGGACTCTCACCTACAAATGAAAAACATGTAAGAAGAAAAGGTACAGCAGCACAAAAATCCGCAGGAAGGCAAGCAAGCAGCTGCCCACCATCAGCGATACCACAGTAAAACACACACCAGTACTGTACTTTACCTGCTTCCAACTACTGTGTCCACACCGCCAACATAGAACTTGACTGTCCGGTTTTCAACGACATCATTTACAGGATTCGTTCGGAAAAAATCAAATAATTTCAACGCACATTCGTTGTATACATTAGGCAGAGGGTCGCAAAATGAAAGTGGTTTAAATGGCAGTTTGCTGGGAAAATAAAGCACACTCAATGCCTTGGCGAAACTGCGAACAGCGCAGCGGCCCGGGCTACATTCATCTCAACGGTGCGGTGAAGGAAGGCATCGCAACGCGCGGTACCACGGCACCACGGAAGGGTTCGTGTGCCCTCACGCACCGGTCCAGTTAGGCAGGCTGGCCTGGGCTGCTGCGAGCGGCTGCGTGGGCAGATGGGCGGCCACGAAGCGTTCGGAACCGAGCGGTGCGAAGCCCCCTTTTTTGTTGGCGCACGGCTGCGGTCCCCTCGCAGGGATCGGCGAGATTTTCCTGGGCCAAAGGAAGCCCAAAGCGCCACCAAACTGCCCGCGCTCGGTCGCGGCAGCCCCCCGCATGTTCATAAACGGCACGAATCGCACTCGGGTACCTTTTCACATCGGTAGGAGCGTCCTCGATTCACCACCCTTTCTCATCTCACAGCCGTTCCAGCGCCATCTTGCAAGCTTGTGACGTCGGGCTCTCACCCCTGACCCACATCTGAATAGCAGCCAGCTGGGGAGGAAGAGGGGGCAATGAGGAGCGGCCCCCTCCCCGCGCCGAAATAGCCATCGAACGCGTCAGCTATCGGCGTATAAAGAAAAACAGCAATGGCTCCGTTTCCGCAGATGCTTTTCTTCCAACGCATCATTTATCCATAACAGACGCGTAAGGCTATTGATCAGAAAATGAATTCAAAACCAGTGAATAAAAATGGAAATCGCTCGTCTCAAATTAGAAACGGCCTTCACGTCACTACGTTCAGCTTTCGGTTCTAAAAGCAGGAAATATTTCCGAAATGCACTGCATTCTTAATATTGCACTAGGGTGTATTTTTGATAAGTGAATGTAATGTGATTCAGCGCACGTTTTATTGTTAGGATCTGAGTTTATACTTTAATGCAGTTTGGTGCATCGGAACTGCACAGCACAGAGTGGACCGGGGCTCGGCTACCATGTAGACCTCTGGCCAGATGTTAAGAGCGGAAGTGACGTCACAATATAACAATTTCCCCCCACCCTTTGCTGTCCTGTTTCAACACTTATTGTTTACCCCGCGCACAAACATTGGTTTAAAGTACAAGAGAGTCGTTTCCACTTTAATGTTGCTGCTAAATGCAGGTTGCATTTTATATTGCAAGTGTTTTCAAACCGCCCCTAAATCCTACAATTCGTAGCAAAACGACGGTGAATTGAAAACATAGGCGATGCGCACTTTCACCATGAATAACTGGCATGAATTTGGTCCGATATGCGCTCGATCATGGTAGCAGCATGAAGAAAAACTGCAAATATGTGCGTGTACGTCTCTCTGTGAGCGAAATCGCTCCGCGTTTGTAAGATGAATATCAGCGTTTCACATGCAATGGAGCACGACACATGAAGGAATCATTCCTCCACGAAAAACCAAGACTCTTCGTTTTCAAAAATTTTTTTTTTTTTTTGTATATCACTATAGTGTAAACAATCGGGCACTTTTGTTTGTCCAGAATGTGTACATCGCACATCCAACAAAATGAATAATTTATGGTGGTCGTGTGCTACATGCTTGCAGCAGAGCTCCCCTGACACCCCGTGGTTGTCATGGAAACTACATCCCGAAACAATACTTGGCGTCCTGCTTTTCCAGCCGAGTCTGGAACATCCTAGTAGTCACAATCGTACGATTAAAAACTATTTATAAAATGTTTATTTGCAAAATACAAACCGAACATTAAAATAAAGTCTCATACAGCTCAGCGTGTACATTTAGTCAATTTATTTTTTTGCACAAAGGTTATGTAAATATTGCACAGGAATGATGTGCGATAGAAATAGTTGGTAGCCTGATGACAGCTATTTAGTTTAATGTTTTTTTTAACTATTTCATATTTTATACATTCCATTCCTAAAACTTTAACATTCAAATCATTTTATTTTAGTGAAGCGCTTTCCTTGAAATGGTACCAGAGGGTGCTAAAGCAGAATACGAATAAAAATATAAAAGAAAGACAAACAACAATTAGAACAACGATCAAAATTCATATTTTATCACAAAAATGTAGGAGCCCAAAGCAATAGATGTAAGAAAATCTAATTCCAGGGGCAGCTCCAAGAAAAAGTTACAAATCTAGAGGTCCAAGCCCGATTTGATTCTGAGCCCACTATGCGAATTGTATAAATTTACATTTACAATTTACAACAGATCCGAAGGAGGCAAAAATTTCAAAAACAGCCAAAAGTTTAAAAACAAACTGCGTCGTTTTTATGTAGTATACTGTATATATAGTAATGCAAATACTTTCACGCTAACTTCTTTTTAAAACATTAAAGTACAGTAAATGCGTTGTTTTAAATGCTTCTCTGAAAAGGTTCAATTCTGTTTCTCCAGGATGAAACGGTCGTCCTTAAAGTACATGAGGACAACTAGATCATCACCTCTGTACGCTTCTATGTTACACGCACATAATTTAAGGATTTTGGGGAAAAGGGTTTTGAACTGCTGTGCAAATTCTCATTCCGAACAACATCGCAGCCCTAATAACCAGGCGATTCAGTATAATTTCCACACATCTCTGCGTTTTAAATGCGTATAATAAACAGCTTCTCTCCTTCTTGACAGCAGGAACATTGTTTGCTTACTCTTAGTGTTGGCTGATGCTTTAGTTTTTCATGTAAGTTTCATTTTAATTTCCCATTGCGTATTTTCAACGCCCAACAGTAAAAATGTGTACAGTACCTGAGAATTATATAAAAGAAAGCTATCATTAAATTAAATTCGATTGTGTAAAACATTAAAAACTCGATTCTGAAATGATCAGGATCAGAATTCACAAAGCCAGTTGGAAAGTTAATATCGTGACTGATACAACAAAATGTATTTTCCATAAACATTTGTACGCTTTTATTTCCAAACACATTCCACGTCTCATGACTGTTACCATTCAGAAAAAAAGTTTAAACTTTCATTGACTATTTCTCTTGTCAATACTAGTTGTTTCCTAGACATATACATTAAATGATTAATACATTAATATTAGAATATTGCGCGAAAATCTACAGAAGGACACAAGGGTATATTTTTCATATTTTTGCTGTTTGTGGTTTAAAGCATTCTTTAAAGGTTTAAAACGTAGACGAGTGGTAAAACGATTTAGGCTCTACTCGCACCGGACTAGGAAAACTTATCTAAATAAAAAGCGTATGAAAGCAACGTAAAGGCAACACGGAAGAATTTCCAAAAATTTTACTGGGAACACTAATAAATTCCCGTAAGTAAGGTTTATTTCTTTCAGGTCTTTATTTCACATTGTATTCACTTTTTCTCATATCTTCTATGAGACACATTTTTTTGTGTTGGGTTTGAAGAGCTTCAGTGTAACAATTCAAAATCAGCTTCACATTTGTCATCTTCTGTACAGTAAGTTAATGTTATGCCCATTTTACATTTTAAATGCAGGAAATCCCACTTTCATACAGAATATTTTCAGTGAAAGAACTTCTAGCTGCCTGCAGATTTCACTTCCCTTTTTTCTCTTTACTCTTGTCTACTGTTTCTTTCTCATTGTTGTCTCTTTCAAACTTGAAAAACACTTCGAGCTACAGACCATTGTATGAAAGGTGCTATACAAATAAATTTTCTTGTTAACTCCTGCGATGGACCAATGCTGCTGGGGAAATGCAGAGCAGAGGAAAATTCCGAATTTTATTTCTTGCCACGGTTCCATTCATCGCAGCCCATTTTATTTCGGAGAGAAGACCCTTCAAACAGACGTGTAACTTTGCAGTGAATTTGGATTTTTGTACGGTTAACATATCACCTCCGTCATTAGATATGAATGGCATAGAAATCCGAAAGCCACAACCTGTGTGTGAGATGTTGGGGTCGATATGATCGCAGAAAAGGTAAAAAATGTCGATCTTGGAGAAATATTCAGTGTCAGCATCTCCTTCGCTCCAGAAGTCACATATTTTATGCACGTTGACCGAGATCCCGGCTGCTCCACGCCGCAGGTCACCGACCTCAGGTTCTACCTGCGAAATCATAAAAAGCACGTTTACAAAACCCCACTCCTTCACCTCAGTTACACGTTTCAGTGACGCTGTTGTCCGGTTCTGCAAACAGATCTGAACCCAACTTTGGCAAAGAAAGGATTTTTGGTGGCACAGCAATTTAATCCAACACTCGACTTAATGCATGTCTGGTATACAGCAGATATTCTGTGGTATACATTGTATATATCTATGTATGTATTTATGTATATGTGTGTATGGTTATGTATGTATGTACGTATTGGCCACATGTATTTGTTTGTGCTCAGTATAAATCACAGGTTTGTTACTCATTTCAAGATTCTCATTTTATAGCAACAAATCACAGAAATGAACATTTGGAGCTTTTACATAGGTTACTGGGCGATTTCAAAGCGGTATACTTAATTACTTTTTATATTATTATTATTATTATTATTATTATTATTATTATTATTATTATTATTATTACATCCATTTTTGTGCACCACTCATCCTGAGGAGGGTTGCGGTGATCCAGAGCCTATCCCGGAAGCAAAGGGCACTAAGGCTGTGAATCTGCCGCCACATGGGATGCCAGTCCGTCACTGGGTGGCCACACACACATACCCATTCGGTCTCAGGCATACACTGTGGGTAATTCAGAGCCATGAATTATCCTAAAACACACGACTTTGGACTGTGGAAGGAAACCCACCCAGATGCAAGAAGAACATGCATACTGCACACAGACTGAGCTGGATTCACGCCTGACCAGCCCAAGCGCTGTGAGGCACCAGCGCTACTCACCATGCTGCCTATAATAATAATAATAATAATAATAATAATAATAATAATAATAATAATAATAATAATAATAATAATAATAATAATAATAATTAGTAGTAGTAGTAGTCGTAGTAGCAGAAGAGCAGGGCAGTTCAGTGCTTTGCTTCAGGGGACCCATAGGATGAGAGGGGATTCCAATGGGGAGCCTTTCTGACTGTGAAGCACAGTTCTAGGCACTACGCCACCAGCTGTCCAAATGCAGAATAAAAATAGGTACAATGCAAAGGCAGCACGTGCACCCCTCATTTTGCCCCTGAATGTTACAGAGTGGTACAGGCACAGCGATGGCTGCGATGCTGCATTAGTCCTCGCCTCCATATTTAGCCACACGGTTCCCACACCTTAGTCAGCAGTGTGGTCTTCAGCACCGTACAGCCTCAGATGTACAAGAGTGGCGTGACAAGTGCGTTCACCTGGGGCAGAACCTGCAGGGGGCCCGTGCTCTCATTCCTGAACATGTAACACCTGGACCTGGCAAAGTTTCACACGATGAAGTGGAGGATAAAGGGCAGCCAGCCGCAGAGGAAGGACGCAGCTACGATGATGATGAGAATGATTGAGAAGCACTTCTGTTCTCACTTCACGGATGGCAGTTCCCTCTCCAGCTGGTACTTGGCTATAAGGAACAGTTGGATGTTCAGGCCTATCATGATGACCCTCATAAAAAAGTTACTTACAAACACCCTGATGCTGGTCAACTTTTTAGAGACCCCCACCATCACCTGTTTGTTCAGCCCAACCATGAAAAAAGCATAAAGCCAGTAAGCGAGGATGATGAGGAGAGTGCGTGTTCACAGCATCCTGTGCGAATACTTTAATGGCGCCATAATGGCGTGGTACCTGTCCGCTTGGGCGGCTAAAATGGCCATGTAAGAAAGGCCCAGAAACATGGGTGCGACATAGTAGGTCCATGTGGAGGAATCATGAGTATCCTGTACGTCTAGCACACCAACGTAGTAGTGGGACACACCTGAGCAGATGTCACTGCAACAGGTACTCAGCATGTACATGAAGCGGTTTTCACTGTGAAGGGATCTGCTCACCATAATTGTAAGCAGAACGGAAAAATTGACAAATATTATGGCAGATGCCAGGATTACACTGAGAAGGAAAAACAGAACTTTTACGAGCTGTCTAGAGTTGAAAGGGCAGTTTGTGACCTGAAGGAGGCGGAATGGTTGCTGCCATCAAAACCAGACATGAATGTGTAGTTTTAAGAATTGTTTACAAGGCGTGAAGTTGTTGTGCAGCACTTTTGCGTGGTGTTTTTATAAGGGGGATAAAGGTGTGGATAGAAGTCTCAGAAGTGGGGGTTCAGGGACAGGCTTCATGCTCTTTAAATCTTATTAATGTGCAGCAATGCATGACGAAGATGAGGAAGACGGACGAACCGGGGGTTGGGATCAGAACCATGGACACTTTACAAAAAACGTCACTTCACTGATTGCAACAAACATTATAACTGAAAAAAATCATTTCCAAATACATACACTACCCTCCATTTCTGAACCAAAGGGGGGTTGCTTTAAGTGCACCTGGAAACGTAGAAGATTGTGCTTCATGCCAAAGTAAACAAAATATTTCATCTACCACACAATATGTGAATATCAGTTAAACTTTTGCCAAACATTTGTGTTTAAGATGGATGGATGGACCACAGCCACCTCAAATTCTGACTGGATGGCTGACAGAGCTTTTATTCTGGAGGGTGACAACATCCTGACTTTCATTCTAGCTCTGTTGTGATGTCACTTTTGGCCATGTAGGACCTGAAGCAGAAGGGGGATGTGTGAGCTAGCAGGAGATGGAGGCAGGGATGGGGCAGGGACTTATCTTGATGGACAGCAGCACCACTCACTGCACCACTAACCCTAACCCTCTGTCCAAACACATCCTAGTAAACTGCATTTCTGTAATTGCAGATCCCACACTGGGCTTCTTTCTGTTTATTGGCTTATACTCAGTATTGTTGATATAACCAATGTCTACTTGCCTGCCATCATTTTCAGGAGGACGCTGGACCATTGAGGATGAAGGTGGGGGCGGTAAAATTGTTGATTGGTGTTTTCAGTCCTGTTCAAAACAGGAGAAGATGGAAGGAGCTGAAGATGGAGATGGTCACTCCTTGGAGACAAACACTACAGTATATTAAAAAAAGGAAAAAATGGTTGGTTCATTTCTTAAATGAACCCCAACTGTTAAAAAAACACAATTTAAAGTAATTTTCAAGTGTACAGCTCTGCAAAACACATTAGAAATATCTTTTGGAAACGCAAAGCTGGCCGTAGTCATTGTATTCCTTGACCTTCTCCTTAAGATCATTTTTTTGCATTCATTAGTGGAAGTTTATTTAAATATACATGCACATAAAATTTTAAATATTCAACTGAGTCATTGAGTATCTAAATGCACAACAAATATTAGGTTTAAATAAAACATTTGGTTTATGAGCAATAAGATTAATTTCAGGAGAAATGGTTTCATCATACATTGAAATGACTCCTCAACTGCATGATTCTCATGTTTCCCCTTCGTTCCTCTTCTTTCCTTTTTCTCAGTTTCCAGTTGGTCTTGTCACTGTGGTCTGTAGTTTTATAAATAAACTCAATAAATCCTAAGGACACTGACCAGACTTTTATTTTCATGGTCCTGCCTTTTTTGATTTCAAGCCCTGGAATATTTATCCTCCTTTCTCAAGCAGTTCTTGTGCTTAGCCTGCAGTTAGCTGTAGCAGTCTCACCGCGCCACCCAGTGGAGACAGTTCGAACGGCATCTCAAGATAATTTAGTTTTTGTAAATTTGCATTTGGCAGCCAACATGCTTGACAAGTATTCATTCATTTTAGTTCTGTGCTGCATCAATTTAAATATGTACACATGTAGAAAAATGCAGTTTTTACTTTTATATTACTTGGCTGTTATCCAGCTATACAGAACAATCACTGAAGCCAGTGACTCCCACATAATGGTTGTCTGCACTACTACACATAGACGATATTCAAAAAGCAGAGCCAGTTTGGTTGGAAGGCAGCTTTTGGTTTTATGTAGCTTCTAAAAAATATTAAAAACAGAAACTTGTGGAACTGTAATGCTTTTCCCATTATTTAAGGCTATAGATTGTATCCTTATTATTTTAGTGTGTTTGGGAAATGGCCTTTGATGCAGGCTGTATGTCAATAACTGTACTACCATAAAGCTCATAAGATATTTTGATTGAAATGGGGGCAAGAGAAATGTAGGTTCAGCTATAAGATACTTAGCAAGTCTTTTCCTGTGATTTTTACCACTTGTTCTACCACCTTTTCATTAAATTTGACTTTCAACTAGGCTACATTTTTCTTTGCTATAAACAACTATTGGGTCCCTTTACCGTATTAAATCAATTTGAAGGTTCAGGGCATCTTCAATTCAGCAAATTTGTCTCTTCTCAACTTTGTAAGGTGTCTAGTTGGTTTAGAAACTTATGTTTAATCCAATAACCACTAAGGTTATGATAAATCCATCTGCTGTTTTCCATTGACATACTGAGTTTGTGCTGCTTTAGGTCAGGTATTGTAAGCATATTCATCTGAATGTCTGCCACCTGACACTTCTGAATGTCTGCCACCTGCAGAGATCTACTGTATAATTAAAATGTGTTCTACTCCTTTGCTTTAAAATAATAGTTTTGATGGACTAAAATATAATGCAATAAATTTTCCTCACTCCACATTTCTATAGGGCTATGCTGATTTTTTTCCATAGTTCCTGAAAATGACAAATAAATGAGTTATACTCTGGAGCAGGACTGGCAAATTGCTCATAATTCATTTTGACCATAAATCCAAAGTCACTTTCACAAATAAATCACTATTATCAAGTTATCTATAAAACTGTAATAGCATGGATGTCCCTTGATTCATTCAAAACCTTATATAAAGTTGTAATAAATTAAAAAAGCACACCAAATTCAAGTCTACTACTGATTGTATTTGAATTTGTATTTGTTCATTTAACAGATGCTTTTCCACAAAACAAAGTGCAACTAATCTAATGTGTTTTTGCCAGCATGCATTTACAGCAGCTGCTGCATATAGAATAAGCAGTAGTTAAAAAACAGATAATGTAATGAAAGTTTATGGAAGAGATTGGAGATTGGAAAAGAAGTAAATCCGAGAAGGGTCTGATAGTCCTGAGTGAATTAGTTTATTCCTTCACATTGGAGCAGAACTGAGAACCTTTAGGCTTTTGATTTTGGACCCAGTGTGTGGGACTACCATGCACCCAGAGATGAAGGACAGAGTGATCATGGCCTGCAGGTATCAGGGAGCAAAGTCTTAAAGTTGACATGGGCAGCAACCAGAAGTTTATAAAGAGAAACAAGGGTTTTGAGTTGTAGATGGTGATCAGTCATCCAAGTGAAGATGTCTGACTGGCAACTATTAAAGGATGTACAGTCGCCCCAGCATTTCTGCCACTGTCATGAGTAATGCTGAAGGTTTGCAGCTATAATGGAACCGAGTTCATGTTATTATGGATACTGCTAATTCTTAGAATATCATAAAATGTGCTTCTTTCAGCTTCATTTTGATTGTTAGGAACAGCAGAAAATCACAGAGGGAAGGTCGGGTGTTGGGAGGTTGTGGTATCATAGGAATGTTTACTGTGCTTCATCCAGGTATTTCAAATTGCTCCTATAGTTTAAGTGAGTTAACATATGCATGTGTGAAACAATGAGTGTGTGTATGTGTGTGTGTGTGTGTGTGTGTGTGTGTGTGTGTGTGTGTGTGTGTGAGAATCATGTGCAGACTGCCTCATGCCAAATGCTTCCATGATTGGCTCCAGTTCCCTGGGTTCCTTTACTGGAAGTTATTAATGTATTCATAATGAATAGATACATTTTACTTAAAATTAAAAGACAAGAAAAAATAAAACACATTTCCTCTACAAGCTTCTGTTCAATGCCAATTAATAGAATGAATCAGTCAGTAGTCTACATTAACCAGATTGAGGAAACAATTTATCTTTACGGTCTATTGCATTCAGTTTTAATGTTAATGTAAGATAAAAGTAGTAAAAATGTTGAAAGTATTTTCATTTATCATAGAAATAGCCAAGATCTTCTTCTTCATCTTTCGGCTGCTCCCTTTAGGGGTCGCCACAGCGGATCAATTGTTTCCACTTCTTCCTGTCCCCTGCATCTTTCTCCATTGCACCCACCACCTGCATGTCCTCCTTCACCACATCCATAAATCTCCTCTTAGGCCTTCCTCTCTTCCTCTTGCCTGGCAGCTCCATCCCTAGCATCCTTCTCCCGATATATCCAGAATAGAAATAGCCAAGATGTTTACAAAATTTAACCCATAAAAAATTAATGTATATCTGTATTATTATGTCTTCACTAAAAGCGATAATAAAGAAAGGTGGTCCTAATATGACCAAAAGGAAAGCAAATGGAATTGAGTAGGAGCTTCTTGGGATGACAAGTGTTTGGATGGAAAAGGACGTTTGAATGATTCTGAATAGTTTACTAAGAGCAAATAAGAGGAATATCACAATAAAGGAGGTTTGAGCGCAGTGTCAGTTTTTCAAGAAACAAAGAATGGACGCCCTCTCTGTATTAAGAGATATTTAAGACAGTAGGCTACTGATCCACATGGAAGGGAGATGAATTGTGACCAACCGTTCTTAACATAGTTCTACGTAAATATTTGGTGTGCAGGTCACTGACAGCCAAGCGAAGAACTGTTCATGTCTTGCAATAAAAGACGAAAGTTTATATTCCTGAAGAACTTCTTGTATCAGTCTGCGGAGGTGTTTTGCAGCTGCGAGCCTGGACTGATGTGGGTTCTACATTTATGACATAACCGATGCCACGTCTGCCTGCCGAGCTATTTTTTGTGAAGTCAGGAAGTTGCCTGCCGCAAATCTGAAAGCCTTTGGAGGTTTGGTCTGTGGAGACCAGGGGTCTTCAAAACGTTAAGCATCTTGCGCAGCTCACACACTGCTGACAAACCATGCCCTACCTAAACACGAGCGTGCCCCTCTCTGTGGACTTCACCCACATAGAGGACTTCTTCATCTTCCTTTTCCACATTTCCTTCGCCACCAGCGCCGTGTTCGTCGCGGGCTCCGTGGTCGCCGCAGTTGTGACCACCAAAAGTCTCCGCGCTCAAAACAGGTTCATCTTCATGCTGAACACCAGCATCAGCGACACGCTCACCGGCTTCTCCGTCTTCTACCTGGGCCTCTTTGACGTGCAGGAGGGCTACCCCTCCAGGAACGGCACTTACTACGTCTTACCCTCGTTCCTCGGGGTGAACGTGCTCACCTTCTTGTTCGCCCAGTTCGACCGCTACCTGGCCGTGTGTCACCCGTTCTTCTACAGCCGCTACATCAGCCGGCGCTTCGTGGTGGCCACCTGTGCCTTCTGCTGGATCTTCACGTACGCCATGTTAACCGCCCAGACCGTGGTGCCCGTTTCCAAAGCCGCGCAGATGAACGCGTTCGGTGTGCTCACGCTGCAGCTGGTCGTGGTCACCAAAGTGTTTATGACCGTCAAGCTGTACACGATCACCAGGTACCAGCTAGCCAGAGAGCCGCCGAGCCCCGAAAGGGAGAGCAAGAGGGAGTCGCTGCGACTGCTCCTCTTCGTCGTCGTGTGTTTCTTGACCCTGTGGTGCCCTTCCTTCGTGAACATCGTCGTGAAGCAGCTGACGTCCGGCGGGCTGAAATTCCGCAACGAGGCGACGAACCTGTTCGCCATCATGGCGCGGTTCAACGCCTTGTCCACCCCGGCTCTGTACATCTGGGGGAGTCCGGCGTTGCGGGCAGCCGTGACGACCCGAGTCTGGGGGAGACTTTGTCCAGACCGGCTAAGAGGAAGGTAGAAAGCGATTTCTCTCGTTTTATTACGCTCGCTTCATAACTAATATGTTTCCTCCCCGTAGAGTCCACTCCGAGAGCGGCAACGCGGGAGCCAACGCTGGAAAAACGGGCAGAAAATTCGAGAATGACGACGTGGTGCCGCAGGAACCTGCAGGTATCGCCGGGCTCTGAGGAGTATCTAATATTTATTAAAGTTAGTACCCGTACAGCCACAATGTCAGTGTTTCAGTTGTTCTTTTAATATAACTCCTAGCTAAATGTGTTTCCATTCCATGCCTTACCTTCGCTTTCCTGTTAATGCTAGAGGGCAGACGCCATAAGTGCTATTCTCACCGGGGTCACCGGTAAAAATAATTCATTTTGAATATCTGAACCTTTAGGTGTTTAAATTGTCTGTAAGTCAGTCTTTAAATTGTGACCTGCTGTCAGTATGCGAATTTAATACCTTAATGTACAGAAAGGGCTATAAAATACAATAAGAAATAAATTCCAAATTGGCAAATAATAGCATATTAAAAATGCAGTTTTCACGTCAGAGGCATCGTTTCCCTTCGTGCCACGTTGTCTTCAAAGTGTTTTCCGTGTCGGAGACACAATGTCCACATGTCCACGTTTCAATGACACAATGTCCACATATCGAGGTTTTACATTTTGGCATTTTGGCAGCTACACGGAATCAAAATTCTTCACAGCATTCAAGAAGATACCAGAAAATTCAGGTGCGGTATTTTGTCCTTGGTGAAATGGATGAATGGAATTTAAGTTCAAATGTACAAATTCAAACTAGTTTATGAGATAAAATCCCTCTGAGACGGTGTGTTTAGACTGCCAGACATTTAAACTTGACGTCATCTCCAAACCGAAATATTAACTTGATTTTGTGAAAATGTATCGTTAAAATGTTGCGCTTACACTGCAGTTAATGGTGTTGTTTTTCGACCGATTAAGTCCTTGTGTCTTAAGAAAGATGTTTTACTACGAGGTACGATCTTTCGGTGTCTTTTAATATTTGTTTCAAAAGTATAACTACGTCCTTCCATGTTCAGTTTGAGGTCTTAATACAAATATTATTTTGCACTGATAACAAAAGTCATAACCATAACTGTAAACCTATACAGTTAGTGACAGTATATATTCAGTTGTTCAATTTAAACGCTGTAATCTTTAACAAACTGTAAATGAAATTAAGAAACATGAATAATGAACATGAAAAAAGCATAAAAATTAATGCAAATTTATTATTTAAAAACCATACACAACCATGGTTCTACTGCTGGTCTCCGGTGGGATAAAGGGGTATTTGTATGGTTTTCCATTAGTGTCGGACCCGGTACATATCTGAAAATAGAGAGAAAATTAATAGCTTTTAAGCCATTCCAATTCCAAATTATTATTATTATTATTATTATCATTATTATTATTATTATTATTATTATTATTATTATTAATATTTATACGTGTAATGTAATGGAACCAAGTAAAACGATTAAAATGCATTGGACAATTAACCATGGTTAATAAAACAGTGCAAGTTTAAATTCAGGCACATGCTTCTGTTTTTTCTGTCTATCCATCCATTTTCCTTATCCGCTTGTCCTGGTCCGGGTTGCGGCAGTCCGGCGCATCTTCTCGAATTTTTGTTTCTCTTTTTAAATCAGTAGGTATCCGGGTAAAATGACTACAGCGAAATATGTTAATAGCAAAATGTGCATATAATAACTGTAAATAGATGAAACTCCTTAAGCATGTGATTTTTAAAAAATTTTTAACGGTCAACTTATGAGTTTAATGGATTCTTTCGAAATGACTGATTCGGTGACATGCTTTTTTTATTATGTTTAATTTATTTCGAAACAAAATAATAATAATTTTCTTAAAAGGTAAACATTATTCATCTCTGTTCTTGTCGTGCTCTATTTTTTGTGATTTATCTGACTTTATTAACGTTTTAATATTATTATATTACATTATACAGTGTAATACTTGCAGCCCTCTGTTCACAATAAAGACGTTTTTCCCTTATTTCTTATGGGGAAAATATCCGTACTTTCACTTTACCGGACCCGGTTATGGCCACCCTCTTGTCTTTGTCACATTAACACACTGTTCCCACCATCACTCATTTCACTACATCACACAGTCACACAAAGTATTTGGTTCCCCCAGATCACTCCCCTTAAGAGCAGGTCAAAGTATTATTTCTTATAGGAAAAATAATTTGCTCCCTGTCAAAAAATTCACCTAAAATTAATTAAAACACCAACATAAAATGTACATTTTTATATGAGAGTAATTACAGTATTTTGTAATAGTGCATTTACCACAAAATAGTATATCTATCTTATCTTTCTGTTATATTTCATTCATTCATTCATAAATAATAGCTTACCCAGTGCAGGGTTACAGAGGTCTAGAGGCTATCAAGGAAGCATGGTGTATGAAACGGTACAGCCTGAGCAGGGACATTTTTATCTATTCTCTCACTGATTCTTGTTTGTAGTTTATTTCTAGAAATTAGTATTAAGGAATAGGATCCTGGACCTGGGTTTGAATTTTGCTTCTGCAGCAGGACCCTTGTTTACCTTGTATTGCTCCAGTTACATTTCCCTGCAGAATGTTAAAAATAATTGTGTGCAGCTTACCATGAAGGGTCATGTTGCAGAAGTGTATCAGCTTAACAAATTAATAATATTAAATGCATCATTCCAGTTATGATTTATATTTACCAATGTTTGCAATTTGTGCAATCCTTATCTGAAGTAACTGTAACTAAACAGAGATATGAACCATCCCCATACTGGTGTCGTTTATATATTACTAGAACTGATACCAAATTTGATGAATTAAATCTCAAATGGTAGCAAAAACAGAAAACTAGAAAGGGAGGAGGTATTTTTCACAGCCCTGTACATTCCATTTCTTTATTAAAAGCATACTGAGGTTGACAGTATGTTATGGAGGAAGAAGAAAGTGCATAGCTGATCTGAGGTTTGACTATTCAAGAAATGCTATATTAAAATAGAGCAATCTAACTCCTACATGTACACAAGCTACTATGCATTGTTTTTGGAATAATGTAGAGATTAAGCCAGTAAATTTAGCCAGAAAATAGCCATATCGACACCACACAGAAACCAAAATCTTTTCAGTGGGAGACATTAAGTGTGCATTTCTGTTCCAAAACCTCTAAGCAAAGGGTTTGATATTTCACACTGTACAAAGTAAACTTTACCTGTTGTGGAAGTAAAATGATCAAATCATGAGCAAAAATGGCATTGTGCGGAATAGTGAGCCTGTTGTATGTAAAGTCGGTATAATGTATATTTTCGTAAGCCTGTGTCCCGAATTTTTGGTTGTGTGGGACTATGTTATTTGAGAACTGGGCATACAGAACTTTGTTTGTTCATAGAAAATTGTCATCTGTTGTAATCAGCCAAGTGTTATTTTTAACGCTAACAAGAGCTAAAACCAGACATGTTCACAAATTCTCTGATCAAATTGTCTCCCTCTGTCCCTCATTTGACCATCAAATCTTGAAAACTTATTTCACACTGAAACTATTTATCACAAGAAAATCAGTACAGTTTATTGTCATTAATAAATTGAAAAAGTACATGACAAATAATGTGATTCTGTACTTGGACTCTAATTCAATTTTTCTGATCAATAGAAATAAATTTCAAGAAACTCTGGTTTGCTCACTGTAAAGTGATTCCCTACCCCTACAATATACAATAGGGTAGAGATTAACTCTATAATAAATGATAATTTGGTTCAATTCCGGGCACTAGACAACGTTTTGCTCTCTTTTCTCTGCTTAAATGTAGTGCCTATTTTGAAAATAGATTGTTCGGGAATTTTTGCTATTTATGAGGGGATGATGTACTTACACCAGAATTTTTCTTTATTCCCAACTTCATTAATCATTTATTCATTATTAGTAATTGCTTATCCTAATGCAAATGATCCTGTTAAATCCTATTATCAGCAACCTGGACACTGCAAACCCTCAATATACCTTGCTGTTCTGTCTATATACTACAAACATAAGAGGAGACAATTATACAGTTATATGGGAACAAGTGGGACACAGAAGCAGCTCCAGGATCTCATATACCTGCAGAACCCCCCACAGAATGTGGTAGGGCACCTGCTCATAGCCTTTCTCCATAATAACAAATCCTAGTAGTCTGGGCTTATAAACTCCCATGACCCCTGCAGAAGGAGTACTGTATCCTTTCTAGCGCCAAAGCTTGGACTTTTTGAGGAAGGCTGAAAAGCATAATTTTCTGTTTAAAAACACAAAAGAACTGAGCCACAACACAGACAGAATTCTGAGAGATTGCAATATACATAAAAGAGAATACAGTGCAAAGGTAAAAGATTACAATATCTAGCAAAATGGTTATCTCAGATGTTCTAAAAGTGTCTGTTTCTGTTCAAACAATTGTGCCAATTGAATGCTTAATGACATTAAGTAAACAAAGTTATTAATTTAATGGAACCACATATTTGTAGAGGGAGCTTCTAGTTTGTCAAAGCAAGAAAATATACTTTATTGTCAGCTGTATCTGAGAGAGAAAAGGTGGGGCCAGTAGTGTTTTTTCTTTAATTTCCTTTCCAGTGTGCTGTCATAGATGTGAGACAGGAATTGTCACTTCATAGGCAGTTACTAGCTGTGCAAGCTCTAGCTGGAGTGACTGCAGCTAAACAGCGATATACTGTAAACCATCTCCATATTTGTCTAATTTTTGTATTAGTAGGACTGACAAAAATATTTCATAAACTAAATGGCAAAAGGCAGCAAAAATAGAATAGAAAAGGGGTAGATATTTTTCACAGCACTGCACAACCCATTCCTTTATTAAAATCTAAATTTAGGTTGTGGTTCAAAAAGAAAATACAAGTAGAGAAGAACAGACTGGCCTGGAGGGATAATAAGGAGAGTCTGGATTTTTTTTTTTGTTTTTTTTTTTTTTGTGAGTTGCTTAGGTTTTGTATGACCAGACTGGAACAGTTGCTGGGCTGTGTCAACTGGCTAGCCTATGCAACAAACCTGTGGATATTAATCTCAGCTTCTTTTCAGGATTCGAAGCAGATACACAAACACATAAACAAGTCACAGCTTAAATCATCACCCACCCAGGTCTATACTTAATATCTGTACAGAAATATAAGAGAGGAACAGTCCCTCCCAAATGGCTGTACTGTACAGTATCACGACTGATAAGTTAGTTATCTTGTGGTGAGTGTATACAAATTTTAATATTTTGAGGATGTATTTCTCAGTCAGTGGGTGCATTAAAGTTGGAAGACAAAGCCAGCGTGAAGAGAACAAATGACAGATGCACTGACAAGGAATGGAGTACAAAAATATAAGCAGCAAGAGAGAGAGACGGTAGGTGTACACTGAATGTTGAGCACAGCTCGAACTCACTCTGCTGACTGTGAAGTTCAAAGATATGGTAGCCCACAGAAAAGAATGTTATGGTTGTTGTATGCTGGTGGCCATCTATGTTGGTTTATTATTTTTTGGGGGAAATCCATCAGCCATTTTCATTTTAATAAACATGAATGGCACAGACTGTGTGGCTGGATGTGATTTCAATCTGTACTCAGTCTACATGGATTTTTAATGTCTTTGTGATCTTGTGGAACTCCTGCAACTTCAGACTTCCTCCCACTGACAAGTGTTTCAGATGTAGTGAGGAGTCTGAATTGCACAGATTTTGTGTTATATTTCTCTACTGTATAAATGAGCGACTGACTGTAGAGATACAGTAGTGTATATACAGTACTAATCCAAGTTTACTTGGATAAAGGTCTCAAATTGATACCACATAGTAATCATTGTATGTCAGTTTGGGGAAAATCATTCGCTAAATTAATAAATGTAAAGTATAGTATTATCTCATCACATAGCCAGGGTATGCCTATTTCTGTCTGTACCCACCCAGAGGCAGCCCTTTGACAAGAAGAAGCAGCAGCCGAGATGATACAGATACTTAGTAAATTAATACATAGGTACAGGATCCCATTACCAAGTACATCCCTAATCACAGTTTGGAGTATTACAGATTTACATTACAGAAAATCACAGGAAATTTTTCATTCTGTAGAGTGCTGGATATAAGATATGCAGTGATGCATAATCCTCTTTTACTTTATAATTTAAAACAATTAAATTTATTCACAAATAAGCCAAGCTGTTTTTACTCAAGTGTTTAAGTTCAATTTGTATTAGTTCAGTAATACCTTTGCTAATTTTCCACACTCAAGTTTGTAGACTCACTTGGGAGCATCCATGCACATGTCAGTTGAGAAAAGGATTATGTCCTTGGGCAGTGGTGAGGTTACAAACAAGGTGATAAAGACTAATGGTACCTTGTGGTTCTGGAATGGGTTATAGACCACAGTGATCCTGACAGGAACAAACAGTTACAAATTTTGAGGGAGTTGATTTTCCACTTATGTGCTCATTTGTTTTTTATTCATTGAAGCTGAAATGGCTGGATTGCTGAGAGATGCACACAACAAAGACCAGAACAGTGGCTGCTAAAGGAGCTGAGAGATCTGAGATACTCCATTCTTTAGGCTTCAAAGGATGCAGAAGACAAGGAAGGAGCCCTGCAGCACACTCAACTATGCTTCAACATAAAGCCAAGGATAGGACTCATAACCTCAGTTCAACTACAGTAGGCCACAACTTATGCTACAAAAATGAATGCAGTTTCTAGAGGGCCTGACAACTCCACTCAGACTAAAAAAATTCCACTTTCAGTGGACAAAATATTCCAGAAGGAACCAGAGATGCCAGGTTTCCAGCAAGGCATTGAAAACAACTGCAATTTTTGAACACGCTGCAAGAACATGGTTGTGGTCAGACGAAGAACGGACATGCACATTTGCGCTGTTGCCAACCAGTAAGGCCCAGAAAGCCGACAACAGGTAGGAACGTGAATATGCTTGTGAATTCTACAGGGCAGCTACTCATGCAATGTGTACAGGCAGACACTGGTATTGAACAAACAGTGGTGGCACTAACATGCAAAATATCCTGTACTAGGTATTCGGTATACAAAATTTTGGCATCTGACCCATTTTCAGAGACACATTAAATTCAGATTACTGGGATTACTATGCCTTGTTCAGGAATACCAGAGCAGTAGCAGGGAGTGGGGCTTCAACCTGACAACCTTCAAGTTAAGGTTAATGTGCTTAAGAAGAGTTCTAGCTTCTAACACAGGTGGCATACATCAGATTTGTCACAATTTACAATAAATTACTCGAGAGGCTATACTTTTTCCAAGATGAACCATTGGCAATGTATTTTTAAAATTTTACATGTGGTTAAGACAAGTGAAACAAGTGTACAATATAATCTAATGCCTTTTTTTATCCCACAGACATATTACTTAAGGAACGGTATGAAACTTTTAAAGCACTAGCAATCCCATGGAAATATTAATAACTGGAAGTGGAATTTATCGAAACATGCCAGTTATTTTTAATATAGTTGATTCACTGGCTGTAAACTAGCTATCAAACTGCCCTGCTGGCAGATTGCAGATGGCGCTTTTTGAAGACATTCGCTAAAAGTAGCAGTTGTAAATATTTAAATCATTTCATTTAGAAGTGTGGACAAAATGCGACTTTAATAGAGACAATATCGTAAAGCGTTAGTTTCTAGTTCTGTAATAACAGTAAAGGAACTGGCCTTGTAGGAAGCGCAGCCTTAGCAGCCCCGCCGCTGCAGTGCATTCTGGGAAGTGCCAGTATATCCAAGATGGCGGCGAGCAGGAGACTGCACAAGGTAAAACTCTTGCTCTGTCTATTTTTATTATGTAAATAACAACAGAATGCCTGATACACCGTGGCTTTACTTGGTTATATGATTACCTGATACAACAAACGTTTAATTTTGTTTTCATGAGAGTCGCTTATGCCTTTGGTTACGGTCCACCTAAAGCTAAATATATTGTGTGTCAGTGAGTAAAAGAACAGCCGGTATCACAGGCCAGAGACGAAGAAAACAGGTTCGGTGGATTAAGACAAGTGTTTTCCACCTAACATGGGAACACGAGTTTTTAAGGTAGCAAAAGGAGAGAATACGAAATTAAATTGTGTTATTGTGTCAGAGGTTTATGTAATCCCCGTTGCTGTACGCAGATGCATGGCAGTGCGTGCGGGCGCCTGTGTGTGTGTGTGTGTGTGTGTGTGTGTGTGTGTGTGTGTGTTTTTTCGTTCGTTCGTGGAAACTGTGCACTTTGACATCCAGGACATATGTGTTGCGGGACTAGAGAGGCGTCGGATAAACGATGAAGAAACGGAGGACGACAGGTGCTGAGACGTCAAGCGTAGTTTCGGCGCTCGCTGCGCTAAAAACAAAAGCAAAAGCAGTGATGGGGATGTGGAAGTGGAGCAGAAACGGGGCATGAAATACAAGGACATTTTTTTCTATGTGGCCGTATTTACAGTTCATTCTGACAGGCTGCAGTTTGTTCCACAATGACACAGACGGCTGTTTCCTCGTTCAATCGATGCTGGATAAAGTCCCGGCAGTTCGCCGTAATCCCCACCGTCATAAACTGGCCTTTAGGACTCGTTTTCTTTTCCATACCTACCTGCTTAGCCGAGGTTGGGATAAACATTAATTTTGACCTTATTGGTAGCGAAGAGTAACAGACTGGCTGTAGGGTATCAAACCACAAGGTAACAACAGAGATTACTAGGACCAGTAAATATGAAACTGGAATGTGGGAACATATTGTTTCACTCCAGCAGGTTCTTTATACAATATACACAATAGAAAAAAGAGATAAATTAGTTCTGCGTAAACTTGGCATGGCAGACATAAAAGCAATTAGATCAGGGCCATGTCTGACACAAGAGCAAAAGGTAGATTAAGGAACATTTGTAATACTACCTTGTTTATGGCACATAAACTAAATATATAAGTGAATTTCATCCTCTCAAAACAAGTCTTAAATGGCAGATTTACTGTTTTACAGCAAGTGGACAAAGTCCTTGTTGGTTTCACTCGTTAATGTTATTTCAATAAGTGGATCGGCTGTTCATGGATTTGTAAGATGTCTAGTGTTGTGTGGTTTGGCATGTGAGACGATTCTGTCTTCTGGTCTGGCTTTAACTTGTTGCTAGGAGGCATTGGTTACTGTGATTGTTAAGGGGAAGTGAACAGTAGCGTGGTTATTTGAAGAAAACTAAGAGGGAAACTGCTTTGGTTCTATATTTTGGTAATCTTATCTACAATATGCAGGACAGGAAACATAAAGACTCCTTTGAACTGTAGTGCTGAAGGAAACTTATAGGGATGAAATGGATGGTTAGGAAAACTAACAACATGGATCAAATCAAACAAGAATTGCTACCTGAATTGCAAATGATAAGGGTGTATCTCTTACTTTGGACTTGTCCTCCAAAGATAGGAGACTCTTGGAAAGTTTTGAAGGAAGACAAAGGATGATCAGCTGACTTAGTAACAGCTACAGTAGACACACCCAGTTTCATGCCTGAGAATACAAGTAGCAGACAGAATTTTCTGGAAACCCTTTACTTAGTATAGTGTCTGACACGCATCATCAACTTGATCATACTTAACAGCAAATAATGAAATTAAATGTCAATTGCTATATGTTACTACTCAGATTTCAAAGTTTCCACATAGCTCAAGGTTTTTAGCCCAGCCCAAACTTTGCTAGATGTTCTTAGGCCACTTCACCTAAATAAAAATGTTGCCCAAGTTCTTTTATAAGTACGCTGCTTTGTCCTTAATTATAGCTTTCAAGTGATTGAAGCTTGATTTTTTTTTTTTTTTTGTTGTTAAATAAAGCAGTTGTCTCTTTTAGTGCAACTATATTTTATGAGGTCTGTTCCCACAGTGCTGTAGAACCCAGGCCCTGACCTTTGGCTTTGTTCTGAACACTTTTCCGCCGACTTATTCAAATGTATTAATTTTCCTAGAGGATGCACTTTATTAACTTTAATGTACTGCACCTATACTGAATAACTTAACCCTAACCTTTATAGTTATTTTATAAACTGTCCCAGATTTGGTTTTGTGAAGTTATAGTCTTAAATATTAATTTAGTTACAATACTTATAGATCAGTTCCTTGAAGAGCTTTAGCAAGTCTGATTAAGATTTTTGGTGCGTAAAAGTATGGCCAGAGTGTGACCCCATGTTCTGAAGAGTGTTAGTTCAATAATGGTACTCTGGTCACATTGCTAACCAGCTGAAAATGGTGGCCCCCTCTTGCTAAAGGAATCGTTTGGACTGTTTCATGTCAGAAGATGCCAGCTTCCAGCACGTGCATGTTTTTGCTTAGTTACTGTGTTCACCGGATTGAATAAATCTGTCCCAAACTGTAAACGGTAAAGCTAAATGTCATGTTCTGTGGAATAGAAGTTAACTTGCATATACTATGTGTGTGAGCTAATTTTTAGTAACTACAGAGGTGTTTTGTGGATGGAATGAGGAATGCGGCAATGAACAGAAATAGCTAAAAAAATCTCTCTTGTCTTACAGGAACTTGAAGAAATCCGCAAGTCTGGAATGAAAAACTTCCGTAACATCCAAGTTGATGAGTCAAACATTTTAACTTGGCAAGGCCTTATTGTTCCTGTAAGTATTTGTCCATCTAGAGGCAGTTGGAACAAGGCTTATAATTCAGAGCAAGCTCACTTTTTACTTTAAAACGTTTGTCTGAGAAGTGTTTGGATGAGCAGTTCACACATTCTCTTCACTGGTTATTGTGTTGCAGAAAGTCCTTTATATGTTACTTTGTTGAGAAGATATTTTTGAAATGTTGAATGGTTATCTTGAGTACAGTCATCTCTGAGATGTGCCCATTCAGGTTACAAGAATTTGATTCATATTTGGCCTCATTTGGGTTTCTCAGGAACCCACAGCCTTTGTAAGGAGGGGGAAAGACTGTTCAACTGTGGGATGCCGTTGGATTAGGCAGCATCCACATCTGATATTGTGGACTTAAGCAAACTTGATTGTTTAGTGCCTGTCAGGAACAAGAGTGTAGGTGGTCATGTGGTCCAAGTGCTCAGTGTTTCACTATTTATAAAGATGAACAGCTTCAGGACTGTGGCAGTCCTCAACCAAGGTAGAATTACTGTGGTACATTGTGCATTTTTCTAAAAACAAGGTTACAGGTGCATGCAACTAAGGAGGAATATTAAACTACTTAAGAATCTAAAGCATATCATGTTTTTTTTTTCGAAGGACAATCCCCCGTACGACAAAGGAGCATTCAGAATTGAAATCACATTTCCAGCTGAGTATCCATTTAAGCCCCCTAAAATCACATTTAAAACAAAGATCTACCACCCCAATATTGATGAGAAGGGCCAGGTGTGTCTGCCTGTCATCAGTGCCGAGAACTGGAAGCCAGCTACCAAAACCGACCAAGGTAGGCGTCACAGAGCAGGTTATATTGTCTGATGTCAGTCTGATTTGTAGTTTTTGTGTTACTTGTCTTTGTTCCATGTTCTGTACCCTTAGAACAAAAACTGGTGAGGGTAAACAACATCTGTGCTAATCTCATATAGTGTCTTACTAAAATGATTATATTTGTATTTCCACTGACTTTCAGCTGTTTCTGCATTGGTTTAAAATGGATGGTAATTGTGGTGTAATTTACTTGTTGTCATATCTGATTTTACTTTTTCCTTCAAAATTGATGGATGTTGTATACACTAGTGCCTCAATTTATGAACACAGTCGGTACCAGAAGTCTGTTCATATGTTAATTTTGTTCAAAATTCTAAGTCACTTTACATAAACCCTAATTCCCTAGTTAAGTTACAAATTTCAGATAAAGTTGTAACTAAAAATCTCAGTAAAACTTTATTTTTAATGATTTCAAACAAAATAAAAAAAGAAAATTGCAGAGGAAAAGATCAGTAACTCGCACAGCATTTAAATCACACCATACAGTTGACAGTGTGTAAATTGTCACTTTCTGATCAATTTCAGTTTTCTTTATTGTTTACACAGTCAAATGGTTAATAATACAGATGTCTATTTATGGGTTAGGTGGCATAAAAGTCTGGGATAAAACAGTATCTAATGTAAAATGTTTCAACAATTTTTTACATTTTTATTAACTTTTAGTTAAATTAAGATGAAAGTCAGTTTAAAATGACCAAAAGTCCCATTTAATAACCTTGTTCAGTGTTTGTCTTCTTGTCACTGATCATGGACACTCACAAATACCACTCACCAGGTGTAAACACTGTGGTGGGAAGTTGATTGGAGAAGGTTCCAGACTCCAGTATTAATTTTGTGTACTATGCTGCTAACTAAGGTGTGGAAATTAAAGCTAATTTTCTCCATTTTTTTCAATAGAAATTCTTAGCAAAGATGATGCATTTTATCGTTGGATGAAAAAATTTGAATCTTGAATGTTTATAACATGATTGGACAGCGTATGATGAATTTTATCCTTGGTTGGATTGTTCCTAACAGTAGGGCCGCCTCATGTTTGATCGTAAAGCTCGTGTTGTAATTTCCATTTATTCTTTTTTTTTTTTTTTGATGTTTTTAATTAGTGATCCAGTCCCTCATCGCCTTGGTCAATGATCCTCAGCCTGAACATCCCCTGAGGGCTGACCTAGCAGAAGAATACTCAAAGGACCGTAAAAAATTCTTTAAGAACGCAGAAGAGTTTACAAAGAAACATGGTGAAAAGCGGCCGGTGGACTAATAGTTGACCAGTGTGTACCCCAATGCTCCTTCTCGTCCTGTCTTAGCCCCTCTGCTCCCCCTCCACCCTCACCCTGTCTCTACCTCCTCCTATGTTGCTCACAGACACACACTTAGAGACACACACTTGTCATTCTCGCAGACGTGGAGCAGCGCGGTTCTGTTGTGCAGCGAACTTGAAGCAGGACTCTTTTGAGGATCAGACAAGTCTCACATCTTGGTGATGATAGCTTGAGGCCGTTTCTAACTTTCTACTGTTTTCTTAAATTAAAAAAGGCAGATTTGTTAGAGCAACCTGTTAATATGGGGGGTTAAATAAATAGAAAGTCAGAAATGTTTTTAGTTTGGCTTTCCTCATTTTGGAACCGCTGCTTCAGTCTAGTTTACCTTTGTTGTAAACATGTTCTAGGTTATCAAGGCAAGATCCTAAGTCCTTCAGAAAGAAGCATTGCTGATGCTTTTTTTAACCTCATTTTCGTCATCTGTTCCCCACTTCTGAGAAGAGTGTCTTGGCTAAAAGCAATGTAACGCCTGAAAAGTGCAAGCAAGGACTGGGAATTCAGGACAGTAGGTTTCATATTTTTCTTTAGCTTTCCCCATTGCACTATGTTCAATGGAACAAATTTTTGTTTTCCTTAACAGTTTGTTCTACTGGTTAAAAAAAAACAGCCTAGTAAACATTGCTATTAACCTTTCAAAAAAGGAAGATATGTTTGAACTTGTGATCGAATACCTTTTTTTGTTTTTTATGAACATTTATGCATATTTTTTGTTTTTTTCTTTGCCTTTAATCAGCCCACCAACATTCATAATGGTCTTTGGAAATCATGGACAACCTTAGCATTTATGTTCTTCATATGTGTCCTCAATTATGTTCTTTATTTTTTTTTAACATGTTAGTAAGGAAATGGGGTGAAAAAATCCCTTAAATATCTCAGATCTAGATGTAGAAACTCATGACACTATTCAAACCGCCAGCATATTTTTAATTATACATAAAGCAGCTCAGATAACCGCTCTTAACAGCAGACATGCATGCTTGACGGGTAACCCTAAGCATTATTTACATTCAGCATTCTGCATCCTAACTGGTGAAGTTTAATTCACTGTCGCCGCTTCAGGATAGTGGGACAGAATGTTTAACAGTTTAGCAATTTTATTTATTTTGCTCCCTAGTACATACCTTAATGTAAAATATTTATTGAATTTGAAAGCATGTGTTGGTGAATCCTTTTTAAAAGTGCTTATGCACAAGGACCCAACATGTTTTTCTTTTCCATCTGCATCTTTTTACTTTAAAATGGTTTTTTAAATACCTAAATTTACTATCTGAAGGTAATATTGCCCCCAGCTCTTGCACATAAACATGTACAGCTACATACATGAATTGTTTGACCGTTCAGCAGCACCCATGATACGAGCTCAGTAGAAACAGGGTAGAAACAGTTCCACAATTTCAGTGTGGTATCCTGCAAAGTCCAGTGCAGGAGCCTCATGGCAATTCTCAGATGTGAAGAAATTGGAATAAATGTGAAATTTGTCATGAATTTGTAATTTGGCCCATTATCCAGTAATAAAGTAGGTTGACCATTTTTCAGGGGTCTTGGTTTCGCGCCTTGTGAGTAGCTTCATACTGGTTGAAGTAATGTTGTCGTATCCCAGCCCAATAGTCAACGTGTGGTGTGCAAATGCATTTTATTTTGGAAATGGGGAAGGCTTAGCTGTGGAAGTTTTGTTGGTGGCAGGAAATGACGTAACTGTTCACTGTGCTGATTTGTTGCCCTCCAAAGTGTAGCTTTCATTCAAATGAAGAATCTATTTTTGCATTGTGACCACAGTGGGTGTACTTAGATTTTTTTTTTGGATGCAGACCGCTCTTTACTTCAGGGCAGTCACTAAATAATGATACTATGCCCACATGCACAGGCAGAAGCATTCTTTCTTCATGCTTGCTCAGGTTATACCATTTTGTCTTAGTTTAAAGCCAGTTTTCATGCCAGTGCTTGTCTTTCTTCTTTCCTTTTTTAAATCTTTTGAAATTTGAAAACTTAAGTATACATTTTTCATCGCACTTAGTGGAGACTGGGGGAGGTATGAAGGAATATATCCAGTAAACATAAACACGCTGTAGACTGAGACACTGTCTGCATAATGCATTTTGCTCCAAAAAAAGATAAGTTAACCTTTCCAAGTCATGGAGGGATGGAGTTTAAAGGGAACCATAAACTACCCCCCCTTCCCTTTAGATGGTTTGTGTGCATTCTGTTCATTTGAAAATGAAGATGTTCAGAGCAAAGGCCAAGGATTGTTTCAGGGCCACTTTGTCCATGAGTTTGCTATGGATGGGTGGGTCCAAGTAACTTGGATGTGGAAAAATGTGTACATTGTTGGCGCACCATGGGGGCAGCATATGCAACGCCAGCTCTTGAGGGGATCAAACCCAAACAGCTGAGTGTTCCAACATTTGAAACCTATTAAAGTCTGAGTTATACTTAACAGTGGCTTTTGTGTGCTTTATGTCAGCGGGGTGTCAGATCTGCTGCTGCAGATCTCTGTTTACTAAAGTCTGGTCTTAAAGTGAGCTTCACTGTTACATCGGGAAGTGCCTGCTGGCTTTTGATGTTCATGTCCATTTGGAGCAGTGGCGAGGGATCCTAATTTTGCATTTTTTTTGCACATTAGTACTGATCGTTTGAATAAAGTGCTTTCCTTTCCTTGTTGGGTTGTACAGGAAATGCTGCTCATCCTGGTGTCTGGCTGGTAAATTCAATCCCAACGCTGTGTACAGTGCAGCTACTGCCTTCTTAACCAGGCTTAGCATGGTTTGTTCCACCTCTAGTCAAACCACTTCCAGGAATTTCTAAACAGAAACATCAGTACCTCACTTTTATTGCAGGTTCAATTTATTTAAAGTTCTCTCTTCTTGTGGACACAAATAAAACCACTTATACATCAACATAAATACCAATTAACCATAAGATTTTTATTTAAATGTACTAAAACCTTAACTGGCAGTGAAGAATGCTGGAACTGAAACAAATGCTTCCCACTTTAAACCTTTAAAAAACACATTTTTAAATGTGGCAGTTTAAAATATATAATTTACCTGAAAACTAATTAGATTTATATTCACGCTACAACATTTTGTTTTCCTTTGGACAGGAGAAAAACTGATTAAATTGTTGCTTCTTCTATCCAAAGTGATTTATGGTGACATTCATACCAGCATGTATTTACTGGAAAAGGGGGTCTGATGAACTACAGCAAGATTGAGGAGCAGGAAAACCTTTGAAGCTACAGGTTCACATCCTTCTTTCCTACACTACTGCTTCCTTCCTATTAGCCTTAAAAATATATTTTAGTGTAAAATTCAACACAACTTCCTCCTTGACAGAAACTTAACCCACCAAAATGTATCCTGGATGCTCAGAAGTGCTGTAGTGCAATCGTGGCACTTGTGTACCTGTCCCTTGAGGAGGTTTACAGGTCTTTAAAAGCGCATAGTTGGATCTGCTCCTCTCTGTAGAAGTTCAGCAACTCTGGGTCCATAAGAGTGTCCAGCTCATGTTGGCGGTCCAATGATTGCGAGAAGCTGTCAGGCCCCTCCCCACAACCTCCCTGCTGGGGGTCGCTGGGGTATCCAGGATGCACCATGAGCTCGATCGTGGTGGGACAGTCGCTGCTCGTTGTGTCGCACTGGGGTAAGACACTGCGGCTCCCAGGACGGGAGGCCTCCAGGGCATTGCTGATGGCCTTCTTAATGCTCGCGAGGGACATGTTCTCTCCCATTGTTGTCAGACCCAGGTACACACAGGGCCACCTACAACAGGAAGAGGACATTGTCACTGTTTTTCTCCCTGTAGTTTAAATGGCACTAAAAAGTTACAGCTTGGCCCACTTCAAAGCAAGTGCCAGTCATCTTTCTTTCACAGTAAGATGGTCAAAGGAGATGCAGGAACAGCACGTCTTCATTCTGCAGCTTGATAAACTGCTTCCCTACGAATAATGTTTTTGCATACAAGGCAGTGGTTTGGCATCGGGTGGGCTAGAATGCAGCAAAGGACCATTGATCCTCAGTTTTCCAGATTTCTGCTTTGATAGACTGCGGCAAAAATATTACAGGAAAAAGAAAAAACCAAAAATACTGAAAAATCCTCCCTTATTCAATACCTCCCCCTCCCCATATAGTCTGGGAAACAAAGGATGCACATGCATTGCATTTCTTTTCTCATCGATGTTGTGAAGCACTGATGCAAATTTAGTGCAAATTCTCACTTTAACAAATAAGTAAACATTCATCACGAATTGATGAGAAAAAACTTCCAAACTCTCAAGTCAGTCAACTGAATTTCTGCCGTTCCTGTTCTTGTCCCCTGACTCACTTATCTGAAGTATATTCAGTCCTTCAACACCTTATCCGGCTATTTTTTTTTTATTCATGATTGCTTGAAAGGATATCTACAAAATTGTCATTTTTGAAAATTAGAATATTAATGTAAACTTACCATGAGAGTGCACGGGCCGACTTATGGAACACAAGGGCCAGGTGACCCTTTTACATAAATTTTATCATTTAAAAATTAAAGTACAATGGTGCAAACACTACACATGAAAAACTTTTTATTCTTTGATGTTTGCTACAACAAAATTTTCAAAGTTGTTGACCTAAGTTGTTTGCCACTTTCCTGATTCGGAGGTTTTAGTGAGACAGTTGTGCTGGTGCGGCTTTTCGACGTGAATGTCTGTACAGTTGTTAACAGAACCCTATTAATGCTGCCACACAGGATGTTCTCCTCAACCGCTCTCATTCTTCTCTGTCCAATTTGCAAACCAAATTGTCTGAGGAGCTCAGGACTGCTTTCCATTTAAAAGTTTAGCAGACTGCTTTTTTAAGAATAACGTATTACTATATATAGAGAGGTTTGCTATCTATTTTTCTGGAATCTAAACAAGTATAAAAGCACATGCATTAACAGACTGTCGTCATATCAGGGTGAAGGATGTCTCCCCATTATTTGCAATGCAAGACACAGCTTACGGCATTAAGCTGGTATTTGGACTCAAGTCAAACATGCGGCTTTGCACTGAAGTTCATGTCCTTAGCCTCTAGCACCACCTGTTATTCATTCAGGTCTGCTCCAAAACCAGAGCAGCTGGCATCCAGGCAGAGGTTACAGTAGGATTTAGTGCACTGTGACTGCATACCTGATGCCATGCTTGCGGAAGACCCCCACGGACCCCCTGGCATCCTCCTCCACCTGCATGTAGAACTCCTGAAGAGGTGGCGTCAGCCAGGGGCAGCTCCGGAGTCCTGGCTCCACGGGAACACGCGTGTACGGGACTCCGTAATCCGACAGGACTCTTGCAAACACATCTCTCACCTCTAAGAGACAAAAAAATCAATTTAATGATCAGTAATACACATAAAACTTTAAAATCATAAGCCTTACATTAAGTTTAAATTATGTTTTTGTAAAACAGTTCTTATGAAAACTGACAGCTCGTTGTGCAATTTAAATGTCTGAACCTCACAATTCTTTTGAAAGCAGCCATGAGGGGAGCTGCTGTTTGAAAACAAAGAAAATGCAATTGAAAAGAAATAAATCTGCCAAATGCCTGCATCACTGAAAATCTGCAACCAAACTGCTCATAACATGAAGGGACAATGTACTTCCGTACAGTATTTTATTCTGTCTCACGATCAGTGAGTTTCGGACACTTCCATATTTATGTTTTAAAGCCTTAAAAGTCTGGCAGATGTTTGTAAGGGACCAAACTATTCCAAATCAATTAGTTTTTAACTACTGTTCAGCGTCAACATCAGCCAAGGAGCAGTCAGCTGAGATATCCTGACTGACTTGTACAATCCCCTTTTCTCCTAACCAAGAAGTGTCTATCTTAGGCTGCGCTGCATCCAACCTGGCACCTTCTGAACTTTGCCCTACCTGGCAACACATGCACATGCTGGTGACCATCCATATGGTGGGGCAGGTGTCCCATCAGCTCATAAAACTGCTTCACCTGGGCCCGGAGCTCTAGCTCTATCTGGAGTTACAACAGTGAGAAAAACAGGAGAAAAAAGGGTGAGGCACTATACAAGTTTTTTTTTAACGGAGAAGAATCACAGATTCTGACAGAAGTGGCTGTTTAAAAAGAAATCAATCCAACCTATTCACTATCAGCCTACATTTCTATTTGGAAACACGGGGTATGGAAAAGTAATATTAACACCTAAGAATGTATTAATATGAATGCCCTAATAAGAACCAGAGCCCTTGTTTGCCACCAGGACAGCTTCCGTCTTCACTCTCTGTTGGGATGCTGTCATGCAAGTCCTGAACTCTGTGTACTGCGATGCTGCACCATTCTTCTACAAAAGAAGCCTCTAGTTTTCAAGAGATGAAGGAGGTAGAAACTAGACCTGCTCTGTGCTCCAGAGCTTTCATAAAGGTTCTGGGGGAGGCCATTTTGATAGTGTTTTGCGTTATCCATCCCGCCCAGTTCTCTTACTATATGACACACCCAGCATTTCACAAATATTTCTGAGAAACTGCAGTCACGTTCATTATATGGATGCATCAGGGCTGCCATGTAATGTTTCCCCCTCACCGGGCATCAAACGCATGCAACGTTGTCACTCCTCCTTTGGCTTCTAAAATATTTCACATTGTATTTGTTAAGTATAACATCTATATATGCTTACGCTAATATATACCATTTATTACATGGATAACTTTCACATAATGGTGGACACCCATACATATTTAAGAGCTGATGCAAACCGACTGAAGCGTACCTCTGCCATACTCAAGTGTCCATTCTGTAGCACCTTGCGGAATCCCATCTTGCCATGGAAAAACCCATCTTCATTGACCAGAGTGGAGTGTTTCCTGAGCTTCTGGCAAACCGGGAGCCCTTCGGAGAGGTTTGCATGAAGGCCAGCGGGAATTTTGTGCCTAACAGGGCGGGAGACGGCATTTTCACACACTGGAAGCGGGGGAAGATTTCACAATAACTTTTCTAAGCATTCGTTCATTTAGCTTGTGCTTATATCCAAAGCGACGTGCAAACAGATATTTGATGGCAGATGAGCAACAAAGATGAAGACGCGTGATTGTCAGGGCACAGCCGTGCGTCCGACGGCACCGCTGTTTTCGTCGGTGCACATTACACCTGTAGCTGCTTATAAAGCTGGAAGAAAACTGAACGGTGACCGGGACAGATGGTGGAACAGAAGTTAGATCACAATAGGAGTGGGTCTGAAAGGTAGACTTCCTGAATGTTGCATACTGATGATTTATGGCATAACTACAACCTGTGTGCCAAAAGCTGTGTATAAATAACAAACAGCCAGATAGGCAAACAAAGATCGAGTGTTGTAAATAAACACATACACACACGCACGCAACTGTATACACAGTCGACCTCATCCCATACCAGAAATGTACGTTAGATGTGGGTGACATAACAAAGTAAGACTGGATATAATATAAAAGTTTACATGTGAATGGGCTTAGAGGGATTGTTGTGCTCTGATCGCACTCACCGTCGAGCCAGGTCTGCCGCATGTTCCGCAGCGCTGCCGTTCACCAGCAGCGACACGTTGGACAGCGCCCCAGCCAGGAAGCCATCCACGATGCCCCGGTTCCTCCTCGGGCAGTAGCCAAAATCATCTCCGGTCACCACCAACTTGACCCTGGACTGCGGCATGCTGCAGGACGGCTGCTGCGCGACAACACGGAAGCAGAACGCCCACCGGTTACTGCCAGGAAATGGTTCAGTGCAAGGAACACAATACAGGGAGTGCCTTGCTGAAGGTCACAGGTTTGAGTCCCCTCCCACTGTTGCTGTTGCGGTCAAAACGCTCAGTTGTATAAATGGATAAATCATTTTGAAGTTGACTGTCTAACATAGTAACCCACCTACAACAAAACTGCGACCTAAAGAAAGGTCAAGAATAGGAGTACATTGCCGTCCGTTGCATCCACTGCCTACCCATGAGGGTATGGGTTCGAGCTCCCCGTGTTTCACTTTGACACGTCTTCGTCACTTACTGTGGTTCTAACTTTACTTAACGTTTTGCTTAACCGGTGAACAAACGCCTCACGGCCCTGTGACAATCGCAGTGGCGACCAAACGCAAACTAATACAAAAACCCCGCCAGCGTGGCCATTCCAAGTGAACTGAACTGACAGCGAAAACACACAGAGATGAATGAGCGGCCATCGGGCACGCAGTACGAACCGCTTCCCAGCACCGTAGCTGGAGTTAACCTGTGACAGGAGCGACATTGATGTAACACGGACACGATGTTTTTAAGAACCTCACCCATTTTTAATTCCTGTGCTCCTCCATTAAAAGGCTGCGCTTGCCGGTCCGACAAACACAGGCGCCGAGAGGAGTTCCTGTTCCGGGTTCCCTAGTGGCCAGCACCGGTAGTGCAGCTTCTTCTACACCCTGATCGCGGACCAGTTCGTCCGTAGCGGGGTTCCGGTTGAAAACAGTTTCAATGACGATGAATTAATTCAATTCAGTGAAAATGTATGTCTTATTCTATACACAATCTATTAACGGCGAGGACAATGCACGTACGTATGTCAGCGAAGCCTTACCATTTTCCTCCATGCTCAGTGTAACTGTGCAGTAGGTGGGTAGCTCACCTGTTCATGGTCTTAGTCTCAGGGTCACCTGGGCAGGTGTTTACTTGTGGTGGTTGAGTTACGGCCTGGAGGAATGTGCTTTAAAAGGCCATTAAAATGTGTTTTAAAATTCAAATCAAAGTACTTACTTGTTTGTTAAGTACAAACTTCACACATTTTTTTCAGTTGTTCAGGATTGTGACATGGACAGGAGCGAAGGAGAAAGGCTTCTTCCTGGTGCGGTAAGGAGGAGAAAGACAAACGTAACCCCGCTTGACCCAAAGTCGACACCTGCGCACCTTCAGTTCTGTTTTGACCAGCACGTAGCGCGCGCCCCCCCAACATCTCCACATCCCTTCACTGCCTTGCTCTCCCGAGCACAGTGGAAAAAATAAAGCTCTCTTGGTTTGCGTACCTCAGTGTTTGTCCTTTCACCTGCCCACCCATGTGATCCAGTGCCACCTTAGCATCAAAACCCAGGAAACCATTATGGATGAGGAGCAGCTGGGATGTCTCATTCAGCAGTACAGCTCCAGTATCAGGAGTTGGTGCACGCAGCCCAGCATGCCAAGTGCAGGGCATTTGTGGAAGTCTCGGCAGGGTAGCAGATCAGTTGAGCCAGACTGCAGAGACAAGGACCCCAAAATGTTCTTCAGAGTCTTTGAATGAACAGCTAGAGCCTGCTAATTCCCAGTGGACAAATGAACCCTCTCGCTCATTCCTCTGCTTACAAGGAAGAACCTCACAGCAGCTTGGACAAGACACAGCATTTACCTGGCTAGATTTCCCCTTCCATTAATTCTCACAATCACAAATTGGTTCAGGTTTCAAAGACACACACCGTCTCCCATGTGGGTCTCTTTAAAGTCTCACCACAGAAGCGGTGACAAGATGACACTTACATGCACAAAGGTGTTGTTAAAACAGATGGGGTGTTATTACATCCAGGACAGACAGTCACCTACCTGTATTTCAGTATGATTCACAATAGGTTGTATGCAGTCTGCTGGAATCTAGATGAGGAGACGACACAGTTGTTGGTACGACGGGGCCCCCACGTGGCCTATAGTAATCCAGTAGCAGGTCACCTTCTGGGTGACCTTCTCCTTGATCAGGACAAAAAAAATTTTATTGGCCAAGGATATGGAATGCACAGGATGTCAAAAAGTGAACCTACAATCTGTTCTGCACTCTCGGTTACAGCCTCCGCAAAGCAGTATTCGGAAGTGATGTTGTACACCATGTTAGCACACACGCTTGCTGAGATGCTATTTTATACGTCCTCCGAGGAGGGGACCATGGCACTACGGTTGTATCACAGACTCTGACCAAACTGTAAAGTAGTAATGGGGGTGAGCTTACAATAAATGGGCAGTTAAAATAGAGGCAAACAAAAACTTACGACTTATTTCTGGGTGAGGGGCCGATAGCCCAGGTTTAAGTTGGGTGATACCAGAACAGAGTGATTTCTTCTAAATGTGTAGTTCATCATACCATAACCATGATGAAAACTGAGAAAAATGCAAATGAGAATGCAAATACAGCAAACTGGGGGAAGATTTTTTTTACTGCTCATGAGAACAAATAACACTGTGTGAGGCACAAGAATATGATTGGTGACTACACATAGTCAGGGCATGTGTGGAACACACGGTCTTGTGTGGAGTTCAGCTTACGCAGTCGCTATGTTACAATGCCACATAATGCAGGTTAATGCAATCTTTTAATCTTTTTATAACATTTTCATAACCTTTTTTCATGTACAGTGTAAGCTATAAGTGCTCAGTTTTCTGTACAATTACGAGGAACACATTATGCTCATAAGCAAGGGTCTACCTGCAGTGGAAACCATGGTATAGCATTTTAATCTGGGAGAATACCTCTGAAAAAATACTCAATTTTAAAAAAATAATTACCAAATTGGTATAACCATGTAACATTTTTTAAAACTTTCATTCTGACAAAAATCTTTGAAACTGTGTGATCTGTCGCTGGCCAAAGCTAAATTTTATCTCATGCCCATTAAAGTTGCTTACACTCAATATATTCAGGTTTTAGTCTTAAGTATTTACTTATTTGCCAGTTTAACAAAAGTTACCCACAAATTTTACCAAATTATAAGCTATGTTCACTGGTTAATACCTACACAAATTGTCAGTCAGCTTCTAAGTGGGAATCATCAAGTTAAAGGCATATTTTTAAATTGCTCTACACCCAACGGAAATCTGAAATCTACAACCCCAAATCAGAAAAAGTTGGGATAGTATAGAAAATGCACATAAATTAAAAAAAGCATTGATTCTTACATTTACTTTGACTTTTATTTTATTGCAGACAGTATGAACCCAAGACATTTCATGTTTTGTCTGGTCAACTAACATTCCATTTGTTAATATACGTCCATTCCTGCATTTCAGGCCTGCAGCACATTCCAAAAAAGTTGGGATGGTAAACCATTTACCACTTTATAATGTTGCCATTCCTTCTCACAACACTTAAGATGGTTTGGCACTGAGGATACCAAGCGATGAAGCATTTCAGCTGTTATTTTGTCCCATTCTTCATGCAAACACGTCTTGAGGTGTGCAACAGTATAGGGTCGTCGTCACATTTTTCGTTTCAAAATTCTCCACACATTCTCTATCGGGGACAGGTCAGGACTTCAGGCAGGCCAGTCCAGTACCTGTACCCTCTTCTTCCGCAGCCACGCCTTTGTAATGTGTGTAGAATTTGGTTTTGCATTGTCTTGTTGAAAAATGCATGGACGTCCCTGGAAAAGATGTCGTCTTGAAGGCAGCATATGTTGCTCTAAAATCTCTGTACTTTTCTGCATTAATGATGCCATCACAGAAGTGCAAATTACCTTTGCCAAGGGTACTGACAACCCCATACCATGACAGACCCTGACTTTCAGATTTGCTGCTCATAACAGTCTGGATGGTCCTTTACGTCTTTGGTCCGGAGCACACAGAGTCCTTTTCTTCCATAAAAGATCTGGAATACTGATTTGTCTAACCACAATACATATTTCCACTGTGTGATGGTCCATCCCAGATGCCTCCGAGCCCAGAGAAGTCAACGCCACTTCTGGACATGGTTAACATAAGGCTTCTTTTTTGCACACTAAAGTTTTAAGTGGCATTTGTGAACGTAACTCCGTATTGTAGTGCTCGACAAAGGTTTGCTAAAGTAATCCCTTGCCCATGTGGTTATATCAGCTATTGATGAATGACGGTTCTTGATGCAGTGCCGTCCGAGGGATTGGAGATCACAGGTGTTCAGCTGAGGCTTGCGCCCTTGCCCCTTTACGCTCTGAAATTCCTCCAGATTCCTTGAATTGTTTAATGATATTATGCACTGTAGAGGGAGAAAGATGCAAATCCATTCCAATCTTTCTTTGAGAAACATTGTTTTTAAACATTTCAATAATTTTCTCACACATTTGTTAACAAACTAGAGATCCTCTGCCCATCTTTGCACCTCAAAGACTCAGCCTTTTGTGGATTTGGTACTCCTTTTGTACCAAATCATGATTAAAATCACCTGTTGACATCACCTGTTTGAAATCACATTATTATTTCATTTTTTTACCTCATTACTCTAAATTGCCCCCATCCCAACTTTTTTGGAATGTGTTGCAGGGCTGAAATGCAGGAATGGATGTAATATTAACAAATGAAATGTTAGTTGACCAGATAAAACATGAATGTTGACCAGACAGAAAATGAAATATCTTGGGTTCATACTGTCTGCAATGAAATAAAAGTCAAAGTAAATGTAAGAATCACTGCATTTTTTATTTGCATTTTCCATCCTGTCCCAACTTTTTCTGATTTGGGGTTGTACTAGAATAGTACTAGTAATATACTGGAATAATTCTCAAATAAACTAGAATAATTATCTATGAAATGACATTCACTAAATGGACATATAAATAAATGTAAGTGTATTGCACTGCTATTGAAACATATTGGACGGGGGCCACGTTAGGAAATTTGTACATATGGGTCTGACTGCTTTGTTTTTTGGTAAGACATTATATGCATTTAAGTAAGCATATAATGTCAGTTTATTTTGCATTATAATCAGCTTTTGCATTCCTGTACATTCTTCACTCAAGCCCCTCTGTTATGTGATTTAACCTAAGTTAACATTTAACCGACATTTGGTCATTAGATTTCATCAGCCTTGTGAGCTTCAAAACTATCTTCTGATAATATCACCAGAACCAGCTGTGGAACTAGATGCCCCTTACTTATTCATACAATCTATATATAGTGCACGGCCAAAAAAAAAGTCACACTCTAATATTCCATTGAACTGCCTTTAGCTTTGAATACGGCATGCATTTGCTGTGGAATCGTTTTGATAAGCTTACGTAATGTAACAACATTTATTTCCGTCCAGAGTTGCATTAATTTTTCACTTAAGATCTTGTATTATCGATGACGGGAGAGTCGGACCGCTGCGTAAAGTCTTCTCCAGCACATCCCAAAGATTCTCAATGGGGTTAAGGTTTGGACTCTGTGGTGGCCGATCCATGTGCGAAAGTGATGTCTCTCTCATTCTCCCTGGAGCACTCTTTCACAATTTGAACCCGATGAATCCTGGCACTGGCATCTTGGAAGAAAAAATCCATTGATGGAAAAACCTGGTCATTCAGTATATTCAAGGAGTCAGCTGAGCGCATTTTTTGGGCACATAATGCTGCTAAACTTAGACCTGACCAACTGAAGCAACCCCAGATTATAACACTAAGTTAAATCCAGGCGGTGATTTTTTTTTAAGCTGGGCAGTGTATTTTTAGTATCATTTATATGTATTAATTCTGTAGGTTTTCTCTACAGCGATATACAACTCAATGTAAAAAAATTATGGCTTTCACAACAGAACTTTCGATATACATGATGACCAAAGTCCAGTTTGTGTGATGTTTCTGCTTTTGCCAGTACACCTTACTCAAGCAGCTCCCTGTAGTACTGTGAACCCAACAGGAAATATGAAGATGATCAGATACGAATGTATGTAGCTGCGTATAGGTTTGACTACACTGTAAGGAAATTATGACCAGCCATGGATTCACTGTTCCTGAATGTGAAACTCCACTGTATTTTGGTTGGACCACTTTTGTTAAACACAAAAATATTGACAAAGGTGTTCAAAAACACTTGCTGGATATATACATCAGAAGCAGCACGTGAATGTTGCAAAAAGTTTTAAAATTACTCAGCTAAAACAATCAAACCCTTGAAAAAACTTTAGATGTAGTTTAATAAAAATTCCATTGTTCTTGACTGTCCCCCTTAACACTGCACTGTTTGTACAATTTTGGTTCATCTTTGTCCAGGGTGCAACTAGATTTTGAGGAAAGAGTGTTTGCATTTTCTCTCTGTACTGAGATTCTGGATAAATTCTAGATATCCCCTTCCAGCTTAGAATATTAAAAGTACAGCAACCAGGCCATTTCAACATGTGAATTTTTCTAAGGCCGTTTTCAGTTTATTCTAGTGGTGTAAAATACACTTATTTTTCCATACATATTATTGTTATTATAACTGGCACAGGACACATGTCTCTCTGTGCTCTGCATTATTCTTCAGACAATCTGCTGGGAAGGGAGGGATGGCACACAAAACTAATTTTGATATATTTTCAGTGTCTATAAGGATTAATCTTTGAGGTGATGCATTGCATTCATTTCATTTGTGTAATGTTCATTTGATTTTTAGTATTGTTTGAGGCTCCTCAGCACCAGCAGTCGAAACAGATTAATTGATTTTCCTTTTACTGTATTTGGCGACCTAAAAAGAAGTATTTATTATGCTGGTTGGCCTTTTTCATTTTCCAATACAATTTTGCATATTTTTAAAAGAGCAGTGGGGTATGACGCACTGCAAACGGAGTCATAATATACTGTATTGTTAAAAAATGATATATAATATATGTGTTGCACTGCCATGGATGTACAACGCCTCCCACTCTATACTTCTGGGTTCGGCTCCGGACAACGGACCACTGGACCAGCGGTCAGTAGTAATAGATGGACGGCTGTGTTACAGAGTATTTATCAGTTGGTTGCCGTTTTGCGTTGTGGTTCCAGACAAAAGCTCGTTGGATCCGACACTCGGCCGAGCTAACCAGGATGGCGACGAGTTTGCATGGAAGCCACCACTGTGTCGTCTCCCATCAGGCTTAGCGAGGACATGCGGGGTGGCCGCACCTGAACAATAAAAGCCGAGCTCGGTGGCGTAGAGATGGCGGTCAGTGTTCACCTCAGCTACACGTCCCGCAGAAAACTTGTACAACGTGGCGGCTGCATATTTGTCATACACGCATCCTCGGGTAAATACTTTTTACAATTATGCAATTCGGACAACGCTGAGGTTACTGCAGTCGTAGCACCGCCACATCCGGGATATTATCTTATTTTGCTTTTTAAAAAAAAAAAAAAAAAAAAAAAAAAAACTATACTCGTAGTAATCTTAAAAAAAAACACGTTTTTTATACTTACTCAACCTCTTGCTTTTTCCGCTTTTACTCACTGGCTGAAAAGACCTCAGTCATGAACTATTAAGAACTCAAGTTCATTTGTGAGGTTTTCTTTTGGACGCTGGACGTGACTGAGAGGCGCACGCGGGCGCTGCGTCCACGAGGGGGCGCGGGCGCGCTCGCTGGCGCGCGCGCACGAGGCTCCGCCGCCAGGTTCGGCCAGCACGTGCGTCGTGGGCGGCGACGGAGGGCCGCCCCGCGTTTCAGACAAAGGCGCGCGCTCGCGTCCTCGCGCCCGCAGAGCCTCCCGCAGCGCGCATCCGCACCCGCGTTGATGACGTTGCTGCGCTCGAACTCGGCGCTTCTTTTAGTTCAGCGCGACTTGTAGAGAAACGACGGCGGAGCAAATACGCGGCTTAAATTGCATTTAATTTAATCATTATTCATTTGGACACAGTACGCATTTTATACAGAAGAAACAGAAACGAGACGTAGCTTCTACTATTTTGAATGTTATAGCCCTGCATTATTGTTTAAACAACAACAACAAAACAAACAGGTGCAGGTGTGTAATTCAGCTGTACTTTCCGTCTCCAGTGTTTTGTTTCCATTTTTCTTGAGTGCACGAAAAACCGTGCAAACCTTCAAAGCTGAGAAAGGCCAGGGTTCCAGGTTGTTTTTGATGGTGGCCTGATTCTCGTAAAAACAGCAGGAGTTTAACACAGTGGTGTGACAGCCTGTCAGCTGCTGGGGGTCAAACATTAGTAGCAGTAGTCAGTAGAGCATCACAAAAACAGTGGCTGGAGGGACATATTCGCTGGCCTGCTTCAAATTTGGGGGACATGTCCCCTTGTGTCTGATGGATTGACCAGCGTTTGTCATTTTCTCCATCTATAGGAACATGTGTAATTTAAACTGTAATCCAGCCACAATTTGTTGGTCTGCAGCAACGTGGTGAACTACTATTAACATTAATTTTAACATATAAAACAGGTCAAATATGATCAGAGAATACTGCATTCTCAATGAGAAATCTAGTAGATTTGCAGATATTGTGAAATATGAAAACCTGCTGTTACTGCAGCATCCAAGAGCTATTTGTTTCTATTACAGTATATAAGGTCACTAAGTCAGATATAGAAAATGGCAATCTACATAGAACGTAAAAATCGCTGCCTCTACGGTGTTTTGAGTCTCTACCATAGACAGTTGAACACAGAAACAAGCCAGCCAATACATCCCAGAGTCATTATGCATATTGCTGATTTCAACATGCTACAATGCAGTGACATGACAAGACCACAACAGACTCAATAATATTCTTACATAATTTTGATACATCCATTCACAGTCCAAAATATGTATGCTCATATTCACATAGTATACGATATGGAAGGGAGGCATTTCTGTGTGTTTTGTGTATTCCTCTGCTTCAGTTTTTCAGAAAAATGGAAGACAGTTTCCTAGAGGTTGATGGTGCTGGACAGGAGGTCATGACCCCTGCAGTGGCCTCTAATGCAGCTGCCACTTCCTGCACTGACCAGTGCCTTGCAGGTTCGCGACCTGGCACGCTCTTCTTATCACAACAGAACATTATTCCGACCCCAAGAGTAATCTCAGGTAGGAAATAAAATTTACGACCCCAATAATGCCACCCAAATGTTTGGCAGGTCATTCTGAAATAAATGACAAGGGAGCACTATCACTATTGCCTTAGAAAATGTAAACCCATTTATTTCTTAACAGTTTACAGCAATTAAAAATATTTTAAGGCAGTCAAAACAACTTTGATGGTTACCTGTACAGTTCTCAAAATATTGAGGGTCATGGATCAAAACTATGTAAGTTCAGGATAAAGGAGAAACATTCTGGGCACATTTATGGCTTTCATTTCAATACAGAATATAAACATTAAATAGCCAAAGCTGCATGTCCCATCTATGGTCCTACACGTAGACCCACGTACCCCTCACACTTAACAGGCCATCGACGTACTACCACTACATACTATATTAAGGATATTTTCGAAATGCATCTTAATACGCATGCTTATACCAAATACAAGGATAACAGACTGTGTTAGCAGAGCATTGAGGTGTCCTGAGCAGGCGAACGCGGTGCAGCCTGAGCGACCGATGCCCTTTCGTTATTGCACTGCTAGCTGTATCTCCCACAGTAGTGCAACAGGGAAAGAGTTCCAGGCAACAGGCGTCCGCTTCCACTTCCACCCGAAGTTCCGCCTGCATCTTTCTGCTCCATTCGGTGTACACCACACAAAGTAAGTCCCAAGATGCCATTTGTTTAACAACATCCTGCTTCACATGTCCAAGTTCTTAGGGTCAAATAAAAGACATAACTTAAAAGTCAGAATTTAATCATTTTCCTAACGGCAACTCCAGTTTCCCATTATTAAATCAAATCGAGTCAAATTTTTTTAAGTGTTTCTTTGTCAAACCAAACCAATGAAAACTATCAGTTTCAGGCAATATTATAAAAATTACTAAAATATAAAAAAACTGCATTATTACACTTTAGGCGCCTGCGTTATTCCGATTTCTCATATCTGCTAAAATGCTATACCACACAGCACAAATTCCCCGGTCTAAGCTAAGCACACTGTCGAGTGGCAGCTGTTTAAAACGCACAGATAACATTTGTGTACCCAGGCCGATGTTCAGGTTGAGACCGCATGAAATACTGGCTAGACTTCTGCAACAGCACCGAAACACTTCTCAAGTCCAGCAGCGTCGATCTTCACTACAGTGTCACTCAGTATTAAAAAGACTGCGTGAGACCAGTGATGTGTGTACTATCTGACATTAACACGGGTCCCGTTAAATCTCAGTCGCTTGAGGCGTCAACGCGCGACACCGCCCTTCACCTGCGACGTCGGGCCCCGTCCCTTGCTTTGTCCAGCTGCTGCTAACTAAGAAAGATGACCACACGCACACTTTGGAACCGCGTGGTCACGTGACCGCAGGGCCACCCACCGTGCGATTAGAACCCACAGCCACACTGGAGGTGGCTTTTCTGGTTGCAGGCGTAACCTGCGAAAGGAATACTTGCAAACGACGTCCTCGGACTGGTTCCTCACACGTAGCCTCACCGCACCTCGCACCGAACCAGCGGACGAAACAACGCAGTTACGCAACAGCGTACGTGTAACGTAGTAAAGTGAGCGCAGCACAGCGCTGTCCGTTTCAGCTGCCTGTTTACTCCGTTGCGTTCGTGTTCGGCTCACACGACACGGGTCCGCGCAACACATTCCGCTGGCGTTAACCCGTACTGAAATTCAGGGATGGCGTTGAAAGCTCCCGACATAGTGCGACCAGTACACAAACAGCAATTTCAGCATGCACACAGCAGTCATTTCCACAAAAGGCCGACAATTCCTCAAAGCCAAGACCCTATAAGCAATATTGCACTACTCCATTTATAAGCACAAAAGCAGAGGCAATATCGATAGGGTCTCGTCCGTAAGGCCACGCCGCGGAGCGAGCGGAGCGGCGCGCGTGCCGGGCAGGACACCTACCGACCGCCTTCGCGTCGCGCGCTCGCGCGCGCGCGCGCGAACCCTTCTCCCATTGAACCCGCGCACACCTCGCTTCGCCGCGAGCGTCACGTGGCCGCTGTGCTGACGTCGTGCGAATTCCAGGCTCGCGCAGCCCCGGCGGTGGGCGCGAGCCCGAACAAAAATAAAATAAAATGTATGTGATTCATTAATAAAATGAAATTGCCATGACTTCGAATCGCTCGCCTGCGTATTTGAGCGCCGCGCGACTCCTCTCCTGTAAGACGAGTTCGGCCCGCACTTTTTTTTTTTTCCCTCCTTTAACTGCAACGCAGCGCGCTGTTACGCAACGGCAAAATGCAGCAACTGTCAACGGCTCATCCAGCACGGAACACGCACAGAAGGTGTGGACTGAAACAGTAGTGCGATGTGGCTAATTGTGAGCAATTACAATTACAGCGACACCGGAACATCTCGCGGAACCACGGCCCGAAACGCGCGCGACGGAAGGCAGCAGAGAACGCGCGCCGGCAGCCTCGGAATACCTGGTGTTTCGCCTCCGTACGGGATACAGACGAGAGGGCGACCTACAGATGTGCTCGCTGCGCTCGTCCGGTTGCGCGCACACACACGCACGCACACACACACGCGCGCACGCACTGGCGAGCTGTACTTCTCGCGCCGCCTCACGCGCAGGAGAGAAGGAGAGGGGGAGGGGCGCACTTCCTCTTTCCTAAGGATTAGAAGGAAATGGAAGTGGCAGGACAATCCCCTAATTCACGAATTCCTTACTTATTTAAGAATTCCTCATTGATCTGCTATTTGCCGAGGACATTCCTGGCGTTCCAGGAGAAGCGCGGGGGGAGAGGAGCCTCCTCGGCACTCATGTATTCACTGCCTCTCCATAAAGTCAGCTTAAGTGTCCATTAACACATCTTCACGCTCAGGTTTACAACTTCCTAACCGGGTGCTTCATCTTAAACGGCACATGATATCCCAAAGTTGCCCAATTCGTATTTCAGTCGTTTTCTTTAGCAGCTTGAGATATACGTATACGGATGCAAAGCAAATTGTTGAGGAAGTCCTGTCGGTTGTGCAATATAGAAAGGGAGGCCCCGTGTACCTCGCTTGCAGCTTTTAACTGTAGTTTCAAACATACACAATCATCCTAAGCGAACAACAGGCTGAACATGTGTAAAAATTTAATATGAGAAATTACGTGGAAAATAGGAATCGTGATATTAACACTGGTTGCAATGGTCCGCCTGCGCCTTGGGACGGCGTAGAGGACGAGGACGAGGACTCGAATTCGACTGGTGGGTTACAAAAATGGTTTAGCATCGCCTTTTTCCACATCTTTGAACGACAAAAACTGGATACAAAAATATATACCTCCTATACACCCCGAGCACGGTTTGAGACCGTGCCCATACGTGTAGTTTCATCTTTGTAAGGGATCATCGTTACCCGCTGCATATTTCTTATGCCTTCGCTAAAACGACTAATTCTGTAACAGATCCCACATTCAATTTAATGTAACATAACGTTAAACAAAGCAGCTTCAATAAAACAAAAATATTACACTCCACGTCTTATATTGGAACTCGATTTTTTTTTTCTTCTGTGAAAAAAGTACACAACTGGAAGAATAACTCTCTCTAAAGATAAACAGCTTCCTGGATAAACTTTAATTTTGGTGTCAAAAACTGTGAACTTTGACCCTTATTAAAACAGAAACTTGAAAACGACTGAAGAAAAACACGTGGGAGAAATTATAGTGCTTTTAATTATGTAGCAGCGACTGTTTGTATGCGGTGCTGTCAAATAGCGGATTTTCCATTTAAAGCAAACCGTTTCCGGTACATAAATGTAAAAGAAACGTCGCCAGTGAAGTATTATTGTGTTTTTTTTTTAACCGTGTTGCGTCTACTAAATCTCAAAATCAGAGACGTGCTTAATCTGACGGTTTCCAAGTTAAACGAGTGAAAATCGGACGTGAAGCGGGTTAGGAAATGTAATGCACAAGTGCGTTTTGAACGAGTTTAGTTTTTTTTTTTTTTTTAAAAAAAAAAAAAGGTTCTTCTCCACGGTGGAGAGTCGGTCAGTCTGTCTGGATCTTTTCTACTGAGCGTTTGCATGAGGAGCACCGCGGCCTCCATGTCTTCGCATTCCTGCATTTGCCCAGGAACGTATGACAAGCTCCTACAAGTTCTCAGCTTTACTGCAGGATTCCACACTGGGAAGCAAGATTTGACCTGTCTGCACACCGATACCGTTCGCTCGGTTCCTGCATGAGCCCTACGATCAACTCAGATCGGACCATAGACTCGAAAGACTACAACCTGTATCTCACAAGATCGTTTCAGCGCTTTAAACGGGATCCGCTGCCAGGCTGCACACCAAAAATACAGTCGATTTATCGATCAGCACCGATAAATCTGCACAAATCATATCGGTTTATGATTTCTACGAGACACAGGGATTTCCTACTTCGTTTTTATTGTCCATGGGTCAAGTAAAGGTCAAACTGACAACGGCTGACATTGTGAACATTGAACGGTGATCACCAACGAACCGGGTTTACATGTTTTCCAGATGTGCCATTAACTCCTACATCATCGTCTGAAAATGCGTGCGCCGATGAGGGCAAACGTGGTAAACTCCGTGGACACCGTGCGTCTCGGCTCTTGGTGCACAGGGCGCCATGACGTAAAGCAGCTCTTGCGTTTTTACACGGGACGGTGCGGTAAATGCGCCCATGTGTTTGCACGCACGCACGGCCCCATATGTTGAGCTACATATATGCAGCACCGCAGGAAAGTTTCGGAGCGAGCAGAGATGAAACCCACCCCGAGGCGCTCCTCCTCCTCCCCCAGCCACGGCACAGGACCTGCCTACCCACATTCCACAGAAACACTCCCATCCCCCACCGACCTGCCACAAATAGTGAGTCCATCCCGCCTCCCGCACCACCTCGTTTCTTTTATAACTCCATTTCTACAGCTCTGCTCACTATTTTGCTTCATTAAGGTCCAATATAAAATAATTCGCAGAATTCCCCCCGCACGTTGAAGTAAGTTTGCGATGGGCCATGTTTTTGCTTCACACTTAAATGTGCCAAATGATTGATTCCACGCCCTTTTGAAAAAGACATGGTGAAAAGAGCAAAATGTGTAAAAACGATCAGAACTAATTCGCTTTTCAACCCGTGGAAATAAGAAATCGGTTAAAGGCCCTCATGAAAACGCCCTTGTTCAAAACTAAGAGGTTTTCGTTAGTACGCGCGGGATTATCGCATATTTTAAAATGTGTGCTGTTCTAAAAATGTACGCTTTCTGTCTAACGCATACGTAACGAAGGGCATGCAAATAATTTGCCAAAGTTCTGCCACAAAATGTTACGAAAGTCAAAATATTCCAAATACTACTTTGACCGAAGTAACAGCTTGAAAGCAAAAAACGCGAGATTTTAAAGAACAAAAGGGCTTAATAATTAAACTCTCGAAAGCCTATCAGATTTCCCAATCTTGTTAATGGCTGCTGTTTTTCTGTACTTCCTCAGTAAATATATTTAAAGTTGTAATTGTCCGCAAAGGCCGACCGATTACACGTTTTATATAAAAGAGAGGGCAGAAATCACTGCGTGTAATACTTTTAAAAAACCTGGCATGAGATGACACAGTGTGTGTAAGTGTGTGTGTGTGTGTGGTTTTCCACGCAGGACTCGTGAAGTTTCAGTGGAACAAAATGTTCCATTTTTCGGGGGCGTGGCCTTGGGGTCCCCTCTCGCAGGCCGTGTGGAACTGCAGGTTCGTTCGCCCGCAGCCCGCTTCCGGTTCCCCTCCACATCACGACCCACCCAACCTGAGCCTCGCATTTTTTCCCTACTGTTTCACCAACTGTCCAGTTCATCCCGAAAAAGAGAAATAACTAACGACTTCGATGTGCTTTTTCCTACAAACGGCCTCGGCGCAACTGTAAAAAACGCTGAAAAAGAGTGAAAGAGAGCGCGAAGAGAAGGCGAAGAGGGTAGCAGCGGCGGCGGAGCGCGGCCCGGGGCCTCATGCTATGACAATACTATTGCACTGCTTGAGTGGACGGACAGTAGTGCAACATCGTCAGAGCAAATGGCCTCGGCTTGATCTACCAGTACGACCAGTCCGAAAAACAAGACACAAACTGGTAAATCAACTCTATCTCAAAATACCAAATAAAACGTTTACAGGTAAAAAAAAAAAAAGAAAAAAAGAAAAACGTATACGGACGTCAGTCTAAGCTACCCAAAACTACTCGAGTCCTCGATTCCCAACAAGTAAACAAACGTAAGAACGATATTACATTTACCTAAATACATTGTGTCTATTAAATTAATATTTGAATTAACGAAGGGCATAGAAATGGTCAGCTTTTCGTTTCTGCTTGGATCACATAAAATGTGCACCTATCTTTTTTCAAAAGTAAACTTACCACTAATGTAAAAACAAAACAAATTTTTATTTCAAATTGTGACTATCAAATCCTATTACTTCACCTCAAACATTTACTTTAGATAATCCCATACATACAAATAAATGAATAAATAATTTTACTAAGCAGCATGGTGTGCATTACCAAAACAGACATTGCACAGTATCTACAGTACATGCTGATGCTTTGGCCCTTTTGTAAAAGTACTGTATATATAAAGTAGAGACATGTACAGTGGTTCTCTCAACATTGGAGTGGCAAAACTGTTGTTTTTGTCACTATTAATTACTATTGCTGTTGAAAAAATATATTATGATAATAAAATTAAAAAATGGGTTTGGGTTATACAGTAAGAGCAGATAAAGTAACAAAATATAGGTTTGATAAGATACATTAAAATGTCAGAAGTACAAATATGAAGGTAAAATGAGGTGTGTGTGTGTGTGTGTGTGTGTGTGTGTGTGTGTCTAAAAGGAGGGGTCTCTTCTGTCAGCCAATGCCCTTTTAATATTGCACTGCTCTTCTCATTTCCCAGTAGTACAACAGAAAAAGGGCTCTGGACAACAAAATAAAGGCTCTCTTTCAATACTCGTTTCTATTACTGGGACATTTTTAGTCACGAGCAGACTTCAAAAAATGTTGGTGCATTTCATTGCATTGCAAATTTCGTTCAAGCCATGACAATGAAATGACAGAATCACAAAGATCAGTTGTATCTGCAGACATTGCTCCCAGGGAGCACACAATGTTCAGGTTTCTCTCCTAAAAGTTAAAAGGAATAACAAGTATTTTAAGTTTGAAAAACACCGATTCTGCTTTACGCAATTAAACTAATTTGCAAAATACAAGTGTAAATACTTTTAAGCAAAGTTTCTATAGAGATAAATTGTTTTAAATGCAAGTACATACTTCATGATCATGATAATGAGTTTTCCATTTGAAACTTTTATATTTACACTTATATTTAATAATTTCAACAACGTGTGGGTAGCCTGCTGCAGTACAAAAACTACATAAAGCATAAACACAAATGCCATAATTTATATAAACCTATAAAAAGCAGTGCTATTGTATACAGAACCTCATTCAAAATTAACGATTTAATTAAACAGTACAAATAACGAATCCTATTTTATTCCTAAACTTGGATTAGTAGCAGTATAAATCCAGAAGTTTACAGATACGTTGTAACATGTACATAAATATTTTATTTCTAAGCGATTTGCTGTGATTTTCTGCACATTTTGAATGTAAAATTCTAAATTCGAAATGTTTTCCAAGAAATTATGTCAAAGAAAGCGTTTTTATCATAAACTTACAATACCGGTTTACTGCCCAGGAAATTTCACATAATTTACCAGCACGGTGAAAACTCTGAAGAGAGGCGATGCGGGTGAGAGTGCAACAGCACCGTAAAGAAACATTTAATACATATTATTATCTATTTGCTAAAGTGGCAACTTAAAACCGCAATGCTGCTTGTGGGTGGGGGTGGGCGCGGGGGGGGGCTGTCCGGAGTTTGTTATTCTCTTACACTGTTTGGCAGTTGCTAGAGTAAACTAGTTGGCGATGACCAATGACACCACTTAAACAACGCCATCTAATAAGTTTTATATTAATTATTTACGGTTAAGATTTTCCAGAAAATCACTGTCTTGATAAGGAAGGTTAAGCATTTTAAATGCACTTACCTAAAAACTCAGCTTTATATTTATATTTCAAATATTTAGGAAAATATGTTTACACGCATTCAAAGCATCCACCGCTTACGTATTTTAATGGAAATAACCACGCCGGCCGCCGCAGCCTGCAGTAACTTACGGTTTTCTGGAAAACTGGCAAATGAAATGTGCATGCAAATGGCCTCATTCCGCTCTCATTGCAAACCCAAACACACACGTGTGTGAGGCATGTGTGACCGTGAGAAAGTGTGCAGATCTACTCCTAATCCAGACACGCAATTCGCAGCGCCACGTTCATAATCCACTCATTCAAAGTGGTCAATAATATAGCGCACGCCGGTGAAACGACGCTTTACACACAGGTTTTACATTCAACCTGGTCAGTCGGTGCTTCCCAGCACGTTCTCCTTAATCTCAGTGCACAATGCTAGGTTTGGAAAATGGTCACTGGTTATACACACTTGAAGTGTTTTTAAGAAACAACTGACAGTTGATACGTATTAGGGCCCCACCACACCATGCCGCCTGCGGACTGTTGCAGAACAAATCTAATGTCCTGCCTCGGAAGGCCACCTCTCCATCACTGAAAATTTCAATGTAACCCTGGTCCGTTAACCCCCCACCCCCCAAATGCGAGTACTCCCGCCATCTCCGCCCAATCGCCCGGATGTTACTCACAAAAAAAGACAAGAGAACCGCAGATTTCATGAATGGTACCTGACCAAAGAAGGAACAGTCCGTAAGGCAAGAATAGGAAAAACAGAAAGAAAAAAAGTTGGCCGGATGACACGGAAAGCGGCGTCCTTAAACACTCCGACTTCTTTCCCACTGTCTTTCCTCCTTCGCCTCATCTCTGAATAGTTGCAGAGTTTCACTTGCTTTTTTTCCTATAAATAAAAACTGCAAATCCTCCATTGCCACCTTCGCGGCCTCTCGCTTCCAGACTCCATCTTTGACTAGTTGACATTCAGTTCTTGCTGGAGCGAATTCCTCATTTGCGTCTTCGATCTGATTGGCCCTCTCTTGCGCTAGTCTTTGCCGCGCCTCGCCTTATTGGTCAAACGCGGAGCTATTTAACTGCTTTATTCGTGCCGCGATTGGTCGCCTACCACGCATCGTCATAGTATACTTTTATTTTAACAATGAATACACAAACACAATCTCCCATTCACAAATTTCTTATTACCCGCCTTTTCAGCGCAACATTGACTTCTTTTCCCCCCGCTATAATCCCGCCGCCCACACATGTTGGAGGTAAATCAAGCCGCGTGTTGGCCGGTGCGTCTGAACGCGCGCACACGTACAAGCGCACAATGAAAGTGATTTATTTCACAGCATCTTAAAGCGCTACTTAATTTCATGCGCTCGGTGAGCGAACGCACATTCGAACTTCAATGTCACCACAATGCCTGGAGAAAGCAGCTGCTTAAGTGGTTAGATTCGTTCTGGTCATTAAAAGCTACAAAAGTCTGTGTATCACATGCAGTTTATTACAAGTATTGCTGCTTTCCACGATGCGCTCTTGAGCTACGCCTAGAGTTTCTCCTCGAACGCTATGAATTTGACATAAATGCAGTTTCCACGAAAAGCAATTAAAATACATTTATAAACGCGCACCTTCGCTTACACATTTTTTCAGCACTTTTAACATATTAATTTGCAAGTGATGTAAATATACGTTTTCGCGTTTCCAGCTTTTGTGGGTTATTTCCGAAATGCAAAGTTTTGCCATCGCCAGCAACGTGTTTTTTACTGTTTGCACTTGTGCTCAGAATGCCTGCTGTCGAGGTTTTCCGACGTTGTCTTAAAAGCTCACATTTGCCCAGACACCTATGTTACCGGCAGCCTGTGAGAGGCCACACGTTGTGTCTGTCGGGCAGTGAGGGGGCGCGGTGGAACCCGGCCGTGTGCTCCACAGGACCGGGCCGCAGCCGTCAGGGTGGGGCGGTCCGCCGCTCTCCGGAGCCGCTTCGCTCGGTGCCTGGAGGAAAGCAGTGGGCTGTGAAATCCGGCATTCCTGACCAATGGAGCTTAAATAATGGTATTGTCCTGCGGAAAAGAGCCCGCCTCCCCCAAGCCCACCGCCCCCCGTTCCGTGGCGACTCGATTGTGCAGCTAATCGGCAAAAGGCGTTTGATGTAAAGCAGGGCGTGAATGTAGATACGCCGGGAAGGACCCCAGTGTGTAACGCACAGCTCTCACCCTTCACTCCGTCGCCAAGAAAAAAGTTGAGCCCATCTGCATTATTATTGTCTCGACAATGATCATTAAAGCCAAGCTTAGCGGACACCCTTTAACTCGACCTATAAATGTGCCGCAAGCGAGCGGGCAGAAGGTGGACTTGCGGCTAAATAAATCACGGCACGCGGAAACGGTAGGTGGGCTGACAGGAGAGATCGTGGAAAAAATAAAAAACGTCCATGTAAAGGTATTAAGAGAACGGTGGGTTACAGTAACAGTGGACATGCAACGCGGGGGCTCACGTTAGGCCCCGATGGACGGCGAAGGTTTCTAGAACATTGCAGCCGCTGCACACGTGCGATTTGCGCTTTGCAGCAGTCCTACGCTGTAAGAAATATTATCAAATGTTTTTTTTTATTTTACGAAACTAGTTTTGTGGTCAATTCGTGAGTTTAGATTGGTGGAACGGTTATTTTCATAATGTTGGATAGCATGCGGTGGCCATGGATACTGTGCGCAGTGTCACAGCATTACTGAAAAGAATATTTAAGTTTTGTGTTGAGAAATGGGACAAAAACGTTTTAAAAAGGACACAGAATTCAGTAAATGTAATAAGGTCCCTTACAATGAGTCTGTAGAAATTTCGTGAAAAAATGTGAGGTTCATCACAGTGATGGGGAGAGCAGCGAGAACTGGACATTTGGGCTGTTCACCCCCAGCAGTGGAGGGAAGGAACAGGCGGAGGACAGGCGGAAGTGGGGGGGGCGGGCGCCGACCGGGGGCCTCGGTTGGAACGTCATCCCCTGCTCGCGCTGTAACTCCAAATAAACCGTTCCCTAAAAGTCCAAGGTTAACCAATCCTTCCACCTTCCCACGATTTCTGAAACACCAAGGTTAACACCTTTTAAAATATCAATTGTTCATCAAAGATCTGCTTCTTGTTTGTTTGGTTCTTTCCCCCTTTTTTAGTTTCTTCAGTTACAATTTGACAGAATAACCAACATTACGGTTATGACTCGTTTCTGACAGTTTGGTTTTGATAGCTGCCGAATCAGTTTTGTCTCGAGTTCACACGAAACTTCGAGGAGAAGCCTCACAGATTTTCGCAAGTAACAGCATTGTCGTTGAACTGATATGAGGGCTTAGTTGAAATGTCGCGATCGGAAAATATCGTCATACTAATTTCCCTTAAAACCATTTCAAACAAATTTAAACTTGGAAAAACTGGATACGTTCCGGTCATTGGCGAACTTTTCAAAGTAAATGTAAAACGATTTAGACCAGTTTCAGACTAATATGAAAAGAGGGAAAAAAATGGCATGTACGTGCGAGATAGTTTTTAAACCTTTCAAAAAGACGAAGGAGTGAAAGAGGCCTCGGGAGGCACGTGGCCCCATGGAGACCCGGGTAAAGAGCTAACATTTCTTCAAGATCCGGCATAAGTAAAGAGCAACCAAAGCCTTTCACCGTTTTCAGACCTGAAGCGGGCTCTCATCGCACTGTGCTGAGGACTTAATCCACTCCGGACAGCCGCTTTCTCCCCTGGTCGCCCGGACCGCTCCATAAGCAGCGTTTTCTCCGCAGGCTTCGTGTGGTAAAAAGTCAGTGGCGTGAAGTCGATTGGCCTGGAAGTACCTCGCTGCGCCCGTGGACCAATCACGGAGCGGGCGGTGGAGCGCGTGCTGCCGAATTGAAATGTCGTCACGAAACGCACCTCGGTCGCCGACTGTCTCCTCCCACACAGCACAACGCAGGAATATATTTGTTTTTCTTGTTCAAGATAAATCCTGCATCTTTATCGGTCAATACTATCAATTAACGTTTTAAAATAAATATTTCATTTATGATGTTTTCCAGTGTGGTTACAATAACATAACATAACATAATATAACATTACATAACACATGTTTAAACCCATAGCATGAATAAATATGTATCATTAGCAGACAGCAATATGAAAGAAAATCACAATTTCTAACAATTAAAACAATCGTCGTTATTATTACATGCATACATTGCATTTTTAAATTAATATTCTCCTTAAATGAACATGAAAGAAATGTATGCTATGAAAGCATTAATTGTCACGACTTTTAAGAAATATATTAAAGTTGAAAGAAGTGGAATTTCATGCTGCTCTATTTGTGTGTGAGAAGGTAACCAGTAAAAAAAGAAAATTATGTTACAGTGCACTTTTGAAACACCATCATATATTTCTTTTTAATTAAAAATAAAAGCTATCTGCAATAATTTAAGAAATAAACATCTGAATAACTAAATATATTTAATTTGTTGTTTTTCTTACTTGGCTTGACAAAGAATAAAATAAGTCTTGCTAGAAAAGTCATTAAAATTTTACTCTATTCACCCATTATCAATAACCACTTAATCCTTAGCAAAATTCTTCAGAAAAACTGGACAATCTCACTGAAAATATAACAGAATCTGCTTATGTATTGTTTTGAATATTTTCAGCAACATAATTATTAATTTATTTGATTTTCAAACTACTATAGCAGCTTTCCAGCAGTTCTTTATTAATTGTTGTTTTGCAGTGGGCCTGATGGTATATTTTCTTACATTAATATGCATAGTATTATTTACATTTTTATTAAATGCAATCATTGTGAACAAAAGTTGATACCGTATTAAATAAAATGAAGAGCTCTTGAACAAAGAATACATTGAATCTGAAGTTAACTGATAATTTACTTTCATAATTTTGAATTCACTCTCAATTAGAGTATGAAAATAAGTGTCTATAGAAATAAAATAGTATATATGTTATTTATAGATTTATATGTTTATTTGTAAGATTCAATTTGCATAAATCTGCATAAAAGTATTTGGCCTCAGTTCAGCTTAGTAATAGATGATTTATTAAAGACTTTTACTCCTTGTTTCATTTCCGCAATGCATTCTTGTTATTAAAAATGGATACTATCCAGTTTCAGTGATTACTAAATTGTCATTTAATTTCATTATTAAGCAATTAAATACTTAACACAGCCCATCACTGTGTATTTTAAAATTATATCAGATAATTTTACCAGAAAAATACTGCATTTTAGTGACCTGTAGTGGATTCCATGCTGTCAGTCAACATTGTTAATAATTTTCAAATATTATTTTTTTTCAGTTCTTAAAAGCATTTAATTCTTGTTTTAGCATCCAGAAAATATTCAAAAGATCACTATTTTGCAGAAGAAAAATAAAATATAATTGACTGTTTTATAACCAAGAAACCAAATTCTGTATGGTTATTAAAATGCAATTAGTTAAAAATATAAAAACAGCACTTCAAAAGTACTGAGGAAATGTAATTGATTTTATTATTAGTTTTGAACTCTTTTTCTATTGTTGCTGTTGCACATTGTTACATGTTAAGTGTACAATAATTTCATTCCAGGTCACACAACATAAGACAAAGCTTCATTTTCCCATCTTCTTATTTTCCCATCAATGTGCAATAATCTGGGCAGGTGATTTCAAAAGAGAAAATATTGTCAATTTAATGCAACCCAGGCGGTATCATTTGCAGGCTGATTTTGTGGTCATTTCCCATAAAATGCTTTTTGGCCCTTGTAACCGACACAGATTTCTGTGGGAATTGGTATTTTAAAGGGGAATCGCTAGATATTCGAATGGATCGAGTTCAAATTGTGGTCAAAGTATTGCACACTGGAAATTTATAAATAGTTTGCTCAGTTTCCTCTGGGATCAATAGCTTTTTTTTTTTTTTTAAATCTCTGCTTCTATCTATCATTTATGCAGCTATTTTTGTTGACAGGTAGGATAATTAAAGTACCCTGTTCTCACTCGCTTCTGTCCGTCTTCCATTTCCTCTTTCCAAAATGGAGGCCTTGGTATCCGCTGCCGCCCCATTCCTGTTCTCGTCTTCCTTCTCGCCTTTTATTTCTTCATCAAAAGAAGGGCTATTGACTAGAGCCCAGTGGTCATTGATGGGTATTGATGATTCTCAAGGGGAGCAGACCCATGGATTAGACATTGCTGGGAGATGTGTGGCCACAAGTCTCCCTATTGCTTTTTGTTATGATGAGTTGGAAGCCCCTTCACCCCCATCACGACCCCCAGTGCTCAGAGCAGACTATGTCCCCCTTCCCCACAGCAGCCGCACCTTCTGGCTCCCAGCCCCCAGCTACAAGCTCCACTAATTGCATGCATGGCATTCCAGCCGGGTGGGTGGCACAGGGCCCCGCAGGCTTCTCTTCACGTCGGCTTTTCCCGCACACGCCTCACTGTGCACACACGCACATGCGCACGCACACGAAGCTTAACATGTCCGAGACCTTTAGTGCATCTTTCCATACTGTTTCCCTCCAGTATGGTAAGTGAACGATGATGCACCGCACCTCAGCCTCCGGGTACCTCATTTTATGACATCTCAAAGTTCTCCTAATAATCTTCAGTTCGATTATAAGTAAGTAAAGTATTACCCAGCCTAAGACCGTCCCACCGTTTATCTTTTATCTTTGATTTATTTTAATTCAAGCTATCGAAATGTTTCTCTGAACGGGACGTCAAAGATTTGTAAAATCTGTAGGGTTATTTGGTCTTGTTCACACCAAACGCCGCATGTGTGTTTCTTCCCTTCCACATGAGACGATTGTAAACAGAAGGAAGTCGAATTTATCCCAAATTCACCGAAACCTCAGAAACATAGTCTTCCTAAAGCAAGTAAAGAGCTTGATAATTTAGGAATTTTGCCATTATAAAAACTGACTCACTCTTAAATGTTTTCATTAATTCAGATTATGACGTTAGCAGCTCTTTGCTTTTGTGCCTAAAAGGAAAGTCTCCTGTGGGATTTTCTTCCGGTGTAATGGTTCCTGACAGTAATACTGGACAGTCAAAGCTTCAATGGGCAATCCCAAAACAGTTCATTCATCCTGGCTCCATCTTTCCTGGATCCTCAGTCCCCTCCTTGTTTCACTCTTTGGGTACGAATGTCTTACTCGCCACTTAAAAAAGTTCCTCTAATTGACATTCTTTACAGCTGTAATGCACCATACAGCTCTGTTTCGTATGGTGGGTTATTTTAGGGTTTATTATTCCTTGCAATGCTAGTGTATATCAAGTTACATATGTGCAATTGCAAACAAAATTAATATAAATGCAATAACTCAGCAGCAATTTAGTGATGTAAGTACTTACACTGCTGATTAAATTAATAGTCCCCAAATATATTCCTGAACCCCATCCAGATGACATGAAGATTTGCGTGTCTGATCATTACAGCAAATTCATTTTGTGAAGCAAGAAGACTAACCTGATGACTTCCTTCACGATGTTTAAAAATAAAGACAAATCACGGTGATGTCATTTCTAAGGCAGACTTGCCTATAATATGTTTGTCATCCAAAGCAGTTCCAGACTTGCCCCTTACGTCATTATTTCAGAGACAACCGTTTGTTCCTGCCTTCCTCGCTAATTCGAAAGTGTAAAAGCTCGGTTAGTTATGGTTCCGAAGCAACACGATGCCAATATGTGTTTAGTCATGAAACCGCAACCAGCCCATGCGTTTCGCAGTCTCTCAGCTGATGAATATCAGCTCATTTAAGTGACATTGCTAAAGATTTTATTTTCCTAGTTCCTGACTGAGAAAAGCAAAATATATTGTTCTTGGTTAATGGTAGTTATTATTTCTGCGATGGTAATGTTAGCAATGATGAACCAGCCTATGTTCAGCACTGAAAAGCAAATACATATTTGGTGTGGTGGCTACAGAATTATTTCTTACATCTTTGTGTTTTTTGGGCAACAGTGATCTAAGCATCAATGACACGGTCGAATTAATGAAAAGCATATTTCGCAAGACGTTAACTTCAGTAGAGAATAAATATTTGGTCTTGGTGAAAGAAATGCTCATATTCATAATGCTGACATTCGGCAATTTTGCCTCAGATGTAATTAAGTTTACATTTTTAAGTGGAAGATAAAATAAGCCTCAGGACCATAACTATGGGCGCGATGTTCTATTTTTAAAAATCTCCAACAGTGTCACATTTTTCACACAGATGTCTTTTGCAGTTCAGCCGAGGAATCAGACTAATGGCCAAGGATGGTGGAGCTGGCAGAGATGGGGGTCCCATGTGTGTCTGAGTGTGTGGGGGGAATTTCATATAAACATTTACTCACGCTCTCCATTTTTTTTTCACCAGTTCTATCCCTTTTTCACATCTCCATCACTCTTGCAGAGGAAACCTCCCTCTCGTCCATCTCTCTCCCGCTCTCCATCTTGCTTACATTCCAGCTCACTTATTCACACGCAAAAATACACACATCCACACCGACACACGGATACATGCAAAATCACAAACGGCAACAGAGAAATACCCCCATGTTGCCATACGGACATAAATATTGACACATTGACACACACACACCTAACCACTGGTGAAATACAATCGTACACACCTACTCTGACACACGCATTCACCCCTGATGTCTGAAGTGTGTCTCTTCTGCAGTTAAAAACGTGCCTCATCCTTCATTAGAATGGATGGAACATTGTAATGTAAATAGCTAAATTTATTGCAATTGCTTGGATTGCAAGTGTTTTCTCCTAAACGAACACATATTTCTCTCTTGGCAAGGTCTCCATAGGTACTAAAAGAGGAAATGGTTGGACCCCCGGGTGACCTTTGACCCCAGGGGTCAACATCCCCAGAATTCCCCAGATGTCAAGGTTCAGGAGCCGCACACAACCTCTCAGGTTTCCTTGGGCAGCATGGCGCCAGACGCAGGCGGAGGCTGAAGCCCACATGTGTGTGCGCTGGGACTGGCTCTGGCCTGCATACCTGACATCCACCACACACCCTGGCCCAGGAGCCCAAACCGTACGGCCCAGACCCGCTCACCTTCTGACCCTGGAAACAGGAGCCTCCCAGGCTCACCCACAAGTCCACACACTGGATTCTCATCTGGATGAGCTGCCCTGTTGTAATGTTGATGCAGCACAACACAGGTCTGCTTCATATGCCACATTAATAATTGTTTACTTTGCACTTATGGGAAAAACAGAACCTTAATCTTCTGGAAATAAGTTTTTTTTTATTCTCTTCCAAGTTCTTAAAATTTACAGCGTTGAAATTTTTCATAATGTAGGCAGCCTTTCAAAAACTAACTTGGACAAAGTAATAAAACAGGTGGTTGACGTAATATCTGAAATGCCAAACAATATGCAGAAATCAAATAATAGGAAACGTTGCCACACTTATAAAAACAGCTTAATTTCTTCTTCAAATGCATAAAATGGGGCTGTGTGTTCTGGGGTTGTCGTTTTCCAGGGGAAAACATCTCAGGTCTTTGAGGAATGAAGGAAATCTGTACTCCAGGATGTCCCATGAAGGTTCAGTAACATTTAATTCTGGTGAACTGGAAGGTGGTTGTCATTATGTGAGTGTAAATAATTAAAATAATACAATTTAAAATATTAAAATAAATAAATGTGTATGGGGACAGTATCATTATTGTATTATTACTGAAACAGGGGGTACACCGCATGCTGCATTTGGATGTTCTCAAAATGACTGTTCCATTACAGGTTTACCATGGTCTCTAAAAGGTGGTAACAAAGTTATGTATGGTGGTAAATGCTTCACGATGCCATATTCTTTTTACCTGTTGCTTAGGGGACCAGGTGTCGCGCTCATTACTACATTTTATGCATTGCTGACCACTTATTTTTAAATAAATGCATCCCTCAAGATTTGAGATTTTGTGTCGGGTGTAGGTGGGGGGCTGCCAGCCAGACCCAATTTGATGGTGGCACTACCACCTGTTCTTGTCCACAGTCTCTATCGCCACACCTTGATGACTCCTCGAGTAATGGTTGTTGTCTTCAGTATTATTATTACATTATAATATCACAACAATATTTTTATCATTATTACATTGTTGCATGTTACTAATGAAAGGAAATATCAGATTTTTTTTGTAATTCTTATTATTTATCTATTTTCATGGGATTTGGTGTTACATGAGCGAGCGTGGGAGCAACTTTGTGGGCCTGGGGACACATCAGCTTTTTCCCATTGAAATGAATGATAATTACATCTCCGACTTAAGAGCTTTCACCTTACAAACCAGTTTGGAGGAACGCATCACACTCAGAAATTGGGGGGATGCCTGGACAAACAAATGCATCCCCATCACACATTTTTGCTTTATGAAGCTGTAGACATACAAATTTCCTTGAGGCGTTTTTAGCACCTGGGCTTTAATAGTGTCACCCATCCCTGTCAGTAAGCCTCAATTTCCAATCATTATTCCTCTTTTTCATTACAGATATTTTCTCTTCATTGTAGATTTCAGTGATTGTGCCACAAATTCCTTATTTCCAGCATGGTTTCTCTACTATTTGTGTGATAGATTCACTGTTATTATTATTATTATTATTATTATTATTATTATTATTATTATTATTATTCTGTTATCTGCATCCTGTTGATTCCGAAACTGACATAAAACATGCTCTTTTATAACTGACTGTTACCGGTAACTGGCACACAACTAAACTCAAATACTTTCTAAGCAATGCAGTAACTTCAAAGTTCTATTTTTTGCAGACAAACGAAACTCATGTACTGCTGTGTCCTTCCAGAAAAGAGTGAATTTTAAATGTCCATGTTATATTATTTTGCACATGTATAAAGCTGTATTGATGGTGCCCCCCTCTTTCTGTAACAATTGCTTTGCTGTGATTCATGCCAGGTAGGTTAGTCCAGGTGCTGCACAGGTACTGAGGCCAAGATGAGACCAGCTCTGCTATTCTGTACTTACCCTTGTCCTTGTCACACTTATTTTATTTACTTACTTTTAATTCTTTTTGTTCCCACGCGACTTTGAACAAATCCTATACTCAGAAGGTAAAACCCGGTTCGGTTCTGGCAGCAGAAGTCAGGCGCTGTTTAACAGTGATGTTAAAAGTGAGCAGGTGGTTGCTGGCGGTGCCGTGACGGCGTTTTGCGAGCAATAAAGCGGAAGTTTTGGAAGGGAGGAGGCGACCCCCCCCTGCCGCCTCCGCCCCCCCACGACGTGAGGCGTGTCCTCCTCCTCCTCCTCCTCCTCCACAACCCCGCTCCTCCGCGACTTCGGGCTAAAGTCCTGTGGGGTCCATCGCACCTTTCTGACAAACAAAGTGCGGTAAAACGTAAACCCACAAACCGAGCCGAGCCGAGCTGAGAGACCGAACCCCAGCTTAGGGCAAACGCGTTCCCCGATAAAAACGGTGCATTTAAGGGCGCCGCGAAGTATTAGTAAATCTTTAAAAATTAAATATAAATGTGGAACGCCGACCCCGTCGGCAAACAAATCTCCAGAAACATTTCATATTTTATATACCGCATAAAAAATATAAATGTCCCCGTTTATATATTACGTTTCTTCATCTGTGTTTTGACGCACTCCAGAATAAGTCCAACGCAGTTCCTTCCAAATAAGTGTATCAAATAAAAAGATGATATTATTGTATAAAATAAAAATACATTTTATAATACATAAAATTCGTGTAGAGAAAAAAAAAGTTATGTTGCGTGTTTTATGCTATTTATTTCAACGAATTTTTATGGTTTTACAGGAAATGTAAACATAAAATTGAATTTTTGTGTAATTTAAACAAACTGGAGTTGAACTGTAATTTTGGCTTTTCAAAGGTGTTGGATGAGATAAGAAGAAAGTTGGTGTGGTTGTAAAACTAAAGACACTACAAGGATTCATGTGGGATGGAATGGGAAAAACAAACTCAGAGAAATGAGATTTATAACCTTAAACAGGAGTCTTAGAGAGCATTAACAAATTTTACTGAACATTGAAAACATGTTTTTTTTCCTCCTTCAGTTGACTTTGAAACCTCTCAAATTGAAATTATTTTAGTGCTAGTAAACTGAATTTATTTGAGAAAGCAGGTTATGTGTAATATTTGGGCACACAAAATGATTGATATGTTTTTACTCTTTAACAAGCCTTTTCATAGCAGAGGAACAAGTTTGTATTTAAATAAAACATAAAAGACATTAACTTGAAGACATTAACATGACATCGACTTCTTCAGTCTCCATTGAGGGTTGGTGGAAATTAACTCCTGTTAACTTTAAAATTACTTGGATAGTTAGCATTATTACTTAATTGTGTTAAATTGTTCCAGATTGAATGAATTCAATTTCCTTTCCAAAAAAAAATCAGAAAATTGAAATTTAAAACCATGTTTTTTTTAACCCTGTCACAAATATTTGAAAGTTAGCACAGGCATCTAAATAAAAGCTTTTCTAAACTGTAGCATGGAAAATAAAGCGAAAAATTAATCTAAGGACAGGAAATGCTGAAAAAGGAAAGCTGAGATTTTTCTTATTTTGAAGAGCCCGTGATGAAGACAGGGGACATCGGGGTGACACTTTAATGCAGATATACTGGAGAGGTGCACAGCTGCACATGACATGGAAGAGCCACCTTCACACCATGAGTTTAATAGTTTGCAAAGATCTGCTTGTCACATGAAGGAGGAGAATCAGCTCCTGAGAGCTTTGGTGTCTGCTCTAAACTTTTTTTTAAAATTCAGTGACACAAAAGAAAAACAAAAAGCAGAAAGCAACCATGGTTTATTTAAATGTTTACGTACGCACAAGTGCAGGTGTGTGTGCTTTTTTCTCAGCCTCCCTGGCCGAGGTCCCTCCCAGACCCTCCATTATGTGTGTAAGTATACAAATTCAACTTCAGAGGAATTCTTGCTTTTTTCTCAACTGTCCGCATACCTAATATGCTAGGTGTCAAAGGGCAATGGGCCAGAGGCAAATGCATTTCCATGGCAAGCAGCTCTTGTTCAAACAATCCTGGAATTCCAGGTTTAAGGCTGGATGGGGAGGGGGGCCTGAGGGGCTTCGGGTTGTTCTATGGAGACCTCTGTCCACCACAGATAATGGGCTATAGGGTTGGGTCACTTCAAGGTGGGGGTGGGGTGGAGGAAGATACTTGCTGCATTGAAGAATGAGGAATGCTTCATCACACCGCTTATTTCCTGACATCCAGGAACCATCCGCTCATATCCATCTGTCCTTTGGAGGTGATCCGGACATAAGCGTCCACAGTTACTTTCACCATATGTGTCCCTTCCTTAGTAAAATGCATGCCTTGAACAGACATTTCGGAAAGGGGAGAGAGCATATGTGTCACCACTGGTCTCGGTTAGATTTTATCCTTGCGTCTACTTGTGTTTGCCGCTCTTACAAATATGTGGTACAATCCACAGCCCAGAAGACAATCCACAGGGCAGTGGGCTCCTCACAGTTGCATACCTTGTATGACTGTGAAGAAGTTGCAGGCTCCCAAAACTGGGGGCTTGGGGGGAGGGGGTGAGGAGGAAACTTCTCAAATTCTTTAAAACTGTGACGCCACTGACCCCTGTCCCACCCCCACCCCTGACCTTTCTCCAGCAGCCCCTTCTTCATGCCCCCCACTCCTTGTCTTTTATCTCATGGACTGTGGGACTCTGTTCTCCTCACCTCATCACAGTCTTGCACTGGAGAGTTCGGGCTCTTGAGCGCGTGTTCATGGCTCGCTCTCTTGGAAGTGGGGTAAACATTCAGCGTGCTGATGCCCCAAACATCTTGCCAGAAAATACTGCTTTTAATTTATTGATGTAGAGGGTGAGAGGATGTGGGGGAAAAAAACTGGTGCCCTCAGAAGGCTCACTGACATCAAGACTTGACCAACTGAAAGACAGTAGAGGAAATATTGATAATAAATAGTGAAAGAAAATTAAAACAAAGCCGGACTAGAAAAAAAGCAGGAAGAAATTCCTTAGTTATAGCAGTGAAATGTGTTCATATTTAATTTAACTGCAAGAGCATAACTATGGGAAACAAAAACAGCGATAGGTGTTTGGAAACATCACACAAAAAATATGCATAAGGGCCATAAAAGGTATGTTGGAAAATATTTTCCAGTACATTTTAAGAAGTAGAAAATGAACATTTATTACAAAACAACCAATATTTGTTTTTTTTGTTAACGTCTTTCCCAAAGAGGTCAGGTTCTGGCCACCATTCACTATCCTTCCACCTTGATGTTACTATTAGCCGCCTGTCTGTCCACCTACCATCCTCTCATCTTCAGCTTTCTGTCCCTTTACCTCAGTCTCAGTTTGATGACTACCCCCCCCCAGCATCACTGGCCATCATCTCATATAGTTAATGATGATCATATACATCTATAATTATAATATATTTATTAGAAATATAATCTGTTTTCAGTATACAGTCAGCATAACTAATGTGTCAACAAATTTAAAAAAATTTGTTAGCCATGTTTTTATTAAATGTGTTACTGAAGCATTTATTCAATTTGACACAGAGAAATATTGAAATCCTGATGTAATCTTTCTGCTAATATGTGATGACCATTTCACTGAAAGTAGTGCATTTTTCATTGTGTTACAGAAAACTTTCAGATTTATCACTGACGACGACAATGCGACAGTTTTGGAAAAGTCCCGCAGGTGTTAGTGTGGAGCACACTGGACACCTGAAGAAGTCCCATCTAGCAAAGGTTGCCTTCTCTAGGCAGACCCCAGACCCTGTACCACACTACTGCTCTCCCATAAGTGCCTGGTGTACAGCTGAGAAAAAAAGTGACTCAGCATTTCCAGCACCCTTTGTCTCCCTTGTGTACTCTGGACTCATTTCGCCCGTGCCGTCCCTTTAAATATCTCTGACCCAGCACCTTTTACGCTACACAGCATCAGTTATTTCCAACATCAGCTGAAAAGACCCCTGTGATCCAACAAGCTCCTGAGAGCATGTGTGTCGTCAGCCCTCTCCCAAATTCAAATAGGAAAGCTCGCCTCATGGCCGCTCGCTTCCAGGTCACCATAAAAACAGAACAAATGAGGGGGCTTTGCATACCGGCCCCCGTGTCGTCTCCGCTGTGGTAAAATGGAAGCCGTCCCATGAATTCTGAGCAAGAACTCCTCTGAAATTCATGGTTGTTCATCGTCTATGAATGTCTAAGTCCTAAGAAATGTTTTCCTTCTAAAATGCATGTTCTGACTCCTCCTGCAGACCCCACAGTACTGAACTCAAGTTTGAATTTAATTTTTATACCTGCGCAAATAGCAGTTAAAGTTTATAATGTGCTTTATTTTCTAAGGGCTCTCCTACTGGCTGCGTTCATTTTCAAACAAACAAATGCACAAATAATTTTTAATCATTTTGCAATAATTTTTAAAAAATTTCCATCCATATACAAAAACCACTTTACTCTGGTCAGGATTGCAGCGGTCCTCAGCCTAACAGGGAATGAAAGGGCACCAGGCCATGAAACTACCCCCAGATGGGACCGCGGTCCATCACACAGTGGCCACACACATGCACACAGGTACACACATTTACACACTATGGACAAGTCAGATTGACCAATTAACCTGAAACACATGACTTTGGACTGTGGGAGGACACCAGAGCACCTGGAAGAAACCCACACAGAGACACAAAGTGGGGAAAAGATCCAAATATTGTCAATAACCGCTTGTCTGATGCAGAGTTACGATAGTCAGGAAAGTAACCCTGAAGCAGCAGATGTGAGGGAGGGAGCATTTACCTTGTCTAAAAAATGTGAAAGTAAAACTGTCCAATAGAAAGCCCAGTACAAAAACTATTTGTTCATGAGTAGCAGACAAGTCATGCAGTCTTTCAGAGAAAGTAGCTACGTTATATAGAGAAATGCTGGGCAACCCTCTCTATTTATTCATCTCTCTGCTTCTATACATTTCCATTCTTTTAAACCTGTTGCCATTTAAGGACACATTTCTTAAAATATACATGACTGCTGAAGTTGTAGCATGAAGGGACTACAACAGCAGCCAGAAGTTTCACAACACCTGAGCAACCCGGCCAACAATAAGGGACCAACTGGATGGAAGAATCAAAGCAGAGAAACAGACTGATGTTCCACATTGCTGGGTGCTGCTGCACAAGAGGTGGAAAGAGAAGTCAGCTATTAAAGCTGTTTGCACTGATCCTTTGTTCTTACCTTATCCATTATTCATTTATTTATCTACATATCACATTCTTTTATTTATTATTTATGCACATCTATCTATCTATCTATCTATCTATCTATCTATCTATCTATCTATCCAATTTTTCTGCAGTCTTGTGTCATTGTGCTGTCTCTTCAGTGTACTGTGCACCATGTGTTCAGAAGAAACTAAAATGCATTTTTTTCTGTACATATATATAAGGTAGAATGACAAAAAAGTGAAATCTTGAACTTTGAACCTTGATTACCTGATGAATCTTGTAAACTAAATGCCTTGTGCAAAAAAAGAGTTTCCAGCAAATGTACTCAACATTTTTGCTGGTGGTCTTTGTCTAATAATGTTGTATGGGCTCTGGTCAGTTAGAAGAACTGGGAGGACTGTGAAGGGAGGAGTAACCGTGGTGACGAGAGCTCGGGGAAGCAGCCCTGTGCTGTCTGTGTGGCTGTCGATGGCTGCCTCCCACTAAGCTGCCACACAGCTGTAATCTCCATCCCTGGTCTGAAGCTGAAGATGTCTGTAGTTTCTATTGACTTTGTTCCTCCCACAAGTCCTTAAGCAAATAAGGGAACACAAAAAATAAAACACATACCAGTGGTGACTTTATTTCAGGAGTCTTGTGTAAACATGTAAAAGAACCTATGAAAAGGTTTAAGATCATATAAAGTAATTTACAAGGCGATTCAAAAAGAACAGAAAACCTTTATAAATGTATTATTCAGTAAATAAGTGTCATATAAACATGTAGTGTACTGAGCACTTTTAAGATAAAAAAAATAGTTTCTTTATAAACTGGTTTCAGTACATGATCATATGATACTTATTAATACATTTATAAAAGAATTAAATTCTTTTTGAATCTCTCTGTATAGCCTTTCACAATACTAAATAATCTCTATATTTATAAAGCAGAATCTGATTTTTTTGTTTATTTGTTTGTTCTTTATACAGAGCTTGGTTCTTGTGAGGGACCAAGTCGGCAGGCACAAGGAATCACATGTTAATTGTTAGAAAAAAAATCATTTATTCCAAATGATACTTATGAGGTCAGCAAAGAATAAAATTGGGCCCATAAAAAGGTCAACAGAACATAAGACCCAAACCAACTGTGCACACCTCAAATCAACTAGACTTACAACTGACCCCCACAAACACTCAAACAATAGGGCTTAAATAATGGCTGATCAGACCATTCACATACAACTGCATACAATAGGGGAACACTAGAACTATACAAACACAAATAAACAACAAAACACAACACACCGATTGGTTAACTAAATCATACACATAACAAAATCCAGCAGAATCAAAATACTATTAATAAAAACACAAGTCAGGAAATCAAACCAAGTGAACATCTACACCAATATCCTCCCCAATGCTGCCACTAAGGTTTATCTGCCCTGGATCCACTTCCCGCTTTCCAAGGCCCAATTTCCTTCCTCCAATCCTCTGTCCGGACTGGTATCTGCATAGGCCAATCCCCGGAGACCACCAACCAAACCAGCAACCCAAAAACAACTTCCATTCAGACACCAAACAAATTCAAACCAAACATCTCACCACCCAAACTCTCCAAAGCAAATCAACACAAATGAAAATTCAAACAAAAATATACTCAAAATATACACTCATCTGTGTGGGTGCTGGAGCGGCCATCACAGTTCTTCAAGCCACAAAGTAGAAATCTGGCACACAAACTTCTCACCCTGTGAGGTTTTTTGCGATCAACTTCATTAAATTTCAAAAAAGCTACTTGCTGCTGAAATTTTAAAATTTAAATGACATGCCGCATATAGTAACACCACATCCAGCGTGCACTGTATCTATGTCAAACTTGTGGATTTTCTTCCTTCATGCATTACGGATGTAAGAGTAATAAAATTTAGTGATATATATACTGTATATTGTGCCTTTTCCGTTTCCACTTTACTATGAAAAAAACTCATTACTCCCGAGGCGCTTGCCTGTCTGCCAGCACTAACAAATACTTCTAACAATACTTACATACTAAATACAATCACTTTAGTGGTAAAAGAGGTGATATATAATCAGTTATTATTTTTTACTTTTCTACTGCTACACTTTTTTTTGACTCAGGCAGCACCAGATAACTCGGTTCATATTAAATCCCAATTTTTCATGCAGTTCATTATAAATGAAGTCCTGCAGTGGACTGGCACCCTGTCCAGGGTGAATCCCTCCTAGTAGCAACCAGTAATTCCAGGACAGGCTCTGGACCACCACAATCCTGGCAAGGGAATCTGACTGTATGAATGTATATTTCAATGGTACTAAAATTCTTTTAATATGTAATGAAAAATAAAGTAATATCACAAAGTGTGCTCTAAGGGTAGATTGCAAACTGCAGTAAACAGGTATTATTTTGGTCTGGTGTTATATTTTGTACAAATTATTGTGAACACAGAGCTGCCTTTTCAATCCTAAATGACTGACTACCAAGTTCCTTAGATCTTTATTAGATTATATCAGCTTTGTTATGTTTTCTCTGTGGAAAGACAGCTTCGCTCTGGCACATTTAAATCTGCAGAGCAATAGAAAATATAAGACTACTGAGTTATATAATACACATGGCACAGTTTCTCCTATCTCCCTAATATATAGTGAGGCTGAGCTCATCAGTGGTGTGGATGGATTCAACCTAAAAATGATCAGCATGTGAAAGGATTTTCTGTATATATTTTTGGGCTCAAATTTAGAATTTGTCTGAACATGTTCATTGTTAACAGTTGCTCAAGAATGTAATGAATAAGCACACAAACTGATTTTTTGTGGACAGAATATTAAAGGTTTCTCACCCCATATGAAACCTCATTCCATTTGTCTCCATCTCTTTTGGTCAATCCACAGCTACCCATAGAGCACCGACCACCCCCACTGTCCCATCCTGGCCCCCTGACCCTGTCAACCCCTCCACCCTGCTTGAAGAATGGACGACTCTGAATGAAAAGCCACAAAGGGGCAGGAAACAAGAGGTTTCGATTAAATTAAAAGAGTGGCCACCACAGTCAGAACCTATTCCATTGTTAAAGTTTTTGTAGTTTTTTTTTGTTAGGTTTTGCAGTCTGGATACCAAAAACATCCCCATATAATTAAACCCACAAGGATTAGACTAATTTGTCACCATGGATTGGCTTGTTGCTATAATAAGAACAGAATATCATTCATGGATTGACATTTACATCATTTTACATCACATTTATGACAGATTATTTCGCAGTGAGATCATGCTGTAGTTGAAGGTTCCCTGTACAATGTATGTGCCTTAGGATCTATGAAATGCGGCGTTGATCAGAATTGCCAAGGTTGCCTTAAATGGAGTAGAAATCTGGGCGCAGCACTTCCAACGTGCTTTTTATAAGAAATACTCAGCAAAACGAGCCGTTTTAACCGCATACCATGCGAGGTGCGATGGAAGGAGGCGTTGACCAGAGAGCGAAAGCGTGTGCGTTTACAGCGGGGCTCTTCGTGTAGCCACACGGTCAAATTCAATACTCTCTTGCTCCCTCTAGTGGCGCTTTTCTGCAAACGCAACCAGAGTGACGCCTGTGCGAAGAAAAATCTCCATTTGAGCATCAAATTCTTATCTTTCAGTTGAGGAAAAGAGTACGAAGGTCTTCTCTTTTCCCAAAACATATTTTAAACATAGCAACGAACACTTCATATGCCTCTATTCCTGGATGTCTATACAGGGTAAACTTTCATAAAATAATTGTTCATTAAACGGAACACGAAGACTTAAACCGATGTGTAAAGTATCTCAGTTTCTCCTTATTCTTGGTCAGGATGCTAAATGTTCATGATATGATCTTTTTTTTTGGACTAAAGTGGAGATTGTTTGTTTTCTTTGCGAGCATTTAAGTGTATCGCGCGAAAACGCGACGAAAGAGCTCACCGAGCTCCGATGAACGGCGACAAATTATTAGAGGAAAGATAATAAAGGGAAGCATCATTGTCGTGTTGTTTATGAGAGCTAATGTTAACATTGCAGTAGCTGCGTACATTTTATTAATAGGATCTGGCGATGTTTTAGCTTAAATTGGGGTCAGTTTGTATAAACTTTTTCCTTATGATGGTCGACGACGTATTTCTGAAACGGGTTTTGGTGTGCGACGCTCCATCGGCGAAGTTTGGTTCCAACCGGCCACCTTACGAGGCAATGGCGCTCTCGCGAGATTCCTTCGAATGGGATCACGCCGGCTCGCAAGCTCCATGGCTTTGGGTTGGAGCGCTGTCTTTCCGTGTTGCTTCCCACCTCCCCCCATCACTGCGAATGTTTTTATAGCTGCGTATATCATTCCGAAATAACCATTCGGCACTAGAGCGCTTTTTAACTGTAATTTCAGATACACTTCGATTGAACTCCGCAGGACGGTGCTTGAGTGCAGAGCAGAGGTTCGCCGTTCCTTGTCCCTGGTGCGACTCCATTCAGGCGTCATGAAGACTGTCATCATGGTCGCAGAGAAGCCGTCGCTGGCGCAGTCAATCGCAAAAATCCTCTCCAAAGGTACGTTCAGGTCACTGTAGTGAGTAACTTATGGAAGAAATATCTGTGAACTTTTTCCTGTGGTCGACAGGTATGAAGAATATTTGTACTGATCCTGTGTACACAGGCTGTATGGGCCTGTGCAGGTGTCAGATATCGGCCGGCACCTTTCCCTTAAATGTTCCCATGCTGTTAACGTGCTGCCATCATATTGCTGCCATGCCAGTATTATGTTGTCCTGTATTACACCATTTTGCCGCCGTTCCGTCATCCTTACTGTACCCCTAACATCATTCTACTGTCACACTGTCACCATGCTGTCATCATACTATACTTACACTAACACCTTGTCATATGCCAACAGTTGGTGAGTTAGTCAACTCCTGTGTACGCCTGCGATTTTCACATTGGGGAGGTATAGAAATTATTAGCCTTTTTTCTTTTCTCTTGAGCTGTGCAAAGAAGCACACACGACATGTCTATACAATCATAATGTCTTTGTGCTGTGATCACAAGTTATGTTTTTATAATATTGTCATTACGTTGTAGCGTCATCATGCTACCATACTGACATCATACTGTGACAATGTTGAAGTCAGACTTCCCACAACAATCATACTGTCGTTGTAAAGCTGTGCTGTTTCTAAATTGTTGGCTTGTTGTTATGTTGTTGCCAAACATCTTCATACTGCCATGCTGTTATTGTACTGTCTTCATACATCATCTTATGGCACGATACTGTCATCATACTTCTGTCATGTAATTATATTGTCATACTACCATAGCATTAACATCCTTTCCTCACACCACCATCATACTACTGTTGTATGCAAGCTTCTCAGCTTCAATAGACAATTGAGACTGGAAGTTTGTTAGTAGCTGGATTTTTTTCCCTCACATAATTTCAAAGTCACTTTTACTTCTAAGAATGTCAGATAAACCTATAGTAATGAATCAGTTGTTGGCATCAAATAGAAGTTTTTATTTTCAGTCAATGTAAATTGCTTTAATCTAGCTTGAACTTTGCAAAATTATAGTCTTGTTTTATTTTAAAGTGATTTTTTACAGAACCTAGCCTGTAAATACTTTATTGAGATAAGATCAAAAGAGTCCAGAAGCTGATGAACATTTTACGTGTTTATGGGATGGATTTGTCTGCATTTGGGATACAGTAGGAGGTTGGATAGATTACATATTTTATGATGATACAGTTTAAAATTAGTTTTTGATGTATTTTGAAGTTAGTAAAGTACAAGTTGCCCTGTGATGACCTGGAATCCAGTCCAGGGTGTTACTTGTCTCGTGTCTTGTACTTCTGGGATCAGCTGTGGACAACTGCAGCCTTATACTAAACTCGTAGTTATTGATAAAGGAAAGCTGGCTGGAACCGTTACTTGGTGTATTTAACTACAGCTTTATTTGAGAAATAATGAATAAATGGAATGATGTCCATATTGTGAAACTTTTACTGATTGAGACATGGGAGTAAAAGTAACCAGGTGAATGGAGTATGTTCATGTCAGGAAGGATATCCATTCATAAAACTGCTTGCTCTAAAACAACAGAACTCTAACCTGCAGTTCTCTTAGACAGAATGCCATAGAAACTGAGAGAATAACATTTAGGTTGTTGTTTCAAGAACTAAAGGAGTTCAGTAAAACCCACAAATGTACTGTTTTGACAAATCACAAATGTAGCAAACCTATTTTTTGTAATAGAACACTGTTTATGTAACTTTTCTAAGTGTTGTAAATAATGCTCAATTTTTTTTTTACATATGTGTTAGACTAGCGATTGTTTTGAGTTAAAGTCTATCTCAGCATACCGTGGTACAGCACACAGACAGGCTATACTAACAGTTTCATATTCCAGGGAAGTACATTTTTTGAACACGTTTTTCTTGAGCACAGGTATCTTGATAGAAATGGGAATGGTCTCCAGGCTGGTAGAGCCATCAGGGCTCTTGCAGGAATGGCTTGTAAGGCACTTGGCTTCAAAGAGGATTGGGGGAACTCTGTATGGATCAATTTTTTCCCTGAAAACAAGACATTAATATATTCACAACACTTGTTCATTAACATCTACATTTAAAACAAAGACCGGCTTCCCTCACATAAAGAATGCTTGTGTTGCAATAATTAGCACTTCTGAAGACATGTGGTTAGTACCCCAAAATTCTCATAATGGGCTATTATCTCACGCTTATGAGAAATGCCTAAGGAGAACATAAATTTCCAATTAAAACAACCTTAGTGACAACAAACAGTACCACTCAAGGCAAACGGCCTCCCTTGTAACCTGGAGCCTACATGGTGTGGGTTTTGTAGCAGTTGTCTCAGCCATTTGCTAGGTCAGGAGAAATTTGGAACTCTTATGACTTTGCTGTAAAGCTATCTATTATTGAACTCTAAAACAAATCAGTCAGGAAAGTCCCGAGTCACCGTAGTGTTTGAGCTACAACCATCAACTTCAGAAGAGAAATTAATAGTAGCCGATTAGAGTGGAAAGGGATTGAAAAAAGGGAAAATACAAATGTGTTGTGTATAAATGATTCTGAACATGTGACTTTAATCCTGGATATTAAATATATCCAGAGTAGTTGTGACACTCTGCACTTGATTTTGAATTAGAATACCTTGCTATTTCTCAGCTTAAAAAAATAAAGCAGGTATTTTGCATCTTTGGTGAAAATTTAAAGGTAATTAAGAGTTTGCTTTATGGAACATTTGCAGAAAGCATGTATGGTACACTGAGAAAATATTTGTAAAATTATAAAGAGCGAGTTTGCTGATATGTAAGTGCTCTGCCACCTTTGGCTGCTTGGTGATAAGGGATCCTAAATCAAAAGTATGTACATTGTCAAATTTTGCTCTAAGGTGACAATATGGCTTCTTTTCTTCATCAGAATTACCAAAATGCTGCATAAATAATTTTCAGTGTAGCTTTTAGTCTATTTTCTTTTGGTGAACACCTAGAAGTTTCCTGTTTTTTCAGTATATTGAGTATTTATGTTTTCAGAAAACAAACCCAACAGTCACTTGGGTTTGTAATATTTAAAGATAATGCAGTTCTCTATCTAACATTTGTAATATTTAGAGCGATAAGCCATTATTTCATGAACTGAGTGATGTTTCTGGCTGCTCACTTACTGGTACGTCCAGGGTGCGATGCTTCTCTCATGGATGTGGTTGGGCATGGTGGAAAGTTGGGAGTAGAATTCGTCAAGAATCTTCATGCAGGATGTTGTATCCATGCACTGGTTTTCCACAGGGATGCTCTGAATTGCTGTGAAGGCCAGGAAGCCAAGGCAGCTGAGCGGGAGCAGCTACAACACACAGAGGAAGACACGTGTAGTGGCACAAAAATGACAGTTAGCAATCACCGGGAGGTAGAGCTGTTCAGGTAGACTTAATGGAGTCTACTTCTGAGTAAAAAATAAGCAGTGGAAGCCAAAGAACAGATTTTAACTATTCCTGCGTTCTTTATAAACCAAGCCCATCTTACCTGTAAGCGCATGATTGTTGAGTGCGTTGGGGTGGCTTTGAGTCTGTGGCTGGGGAGCGGAGAAGAAGTGGATGTCAAAACCGCGTCTACCTTCATCCCTCGTGTCCTACTGTATTTATGGGAGTGAGATGAATGGAGATCCACTGAAGTGGCCGAGACAGCGTCATATTTTGGTCTTTTTCCCTGACTTCAACCTTGGGAAGGCAGTACATTAGTCTGCTGCATCAGAGGCACTTTAGAATTTTTTTTTCATTTAAGTTGAATTAAATTTAGTACTGAATTAATATGTGGCCCCTGACAATAAAGCAAAATAATTGCAGGAAAGAAATGTGTACATTTTAATTTTGGGGAGTGTTTGATAAAGTATGAGCAGATGGAAAGCTGTGAAAGAATTACTTCTTCATTTGTGATATCTGCACTTTATTGTCACTTTATTATGTACATCTCTTTAGTACGATCCTTTTTTTGACTCCAGAACAACATGTTTTCAGCAACTAGGTGATTGACTTGTTTCTATAGGGATCTTTGCACATGGTGGCTTCAAAGCTTTGTTGCAGATTTCTGCATTCTGTTAACATTATATTTCTCCACATCCAAAAGATACTCTCTTGGCTTGAAAGGTGAGACAGCATTGGCTGCTGGAGTAAAGTAAGGCTATTGTCATTTGTGTGGAACTGTAATGTGCAAAAATCTCACAAAAATCTGGCTGTCTTTAAAATACTTGGACATGTGTGAATGATACCAATAATTAAGGCATGTTCACAGTCAGTTCGCCCACATATCTGTGTTATTCTAATCTTCTTTCAGACAGTAGTTTGACCTCTAGACCTTGTCTGTATATTTACGAGTCACAACCTCGTGCAGTGCCACTGTACAGGGCGACCTGAATGTATACATGGCCATGTGTACCTAATAAAGGGGCCTGTGAGTATGCATTTCAATTAGTTATCTTCTGTGTGGCGGTAGTTAACCAGACTCTCTGGTCTTCTGTTTTTTTTTTTCTCCAGGGAGCTGCAACACCCGCAAAGGTTTCAATGGAGCATGCTCTGTTCACGAGTATACTGGCACCTTTATGGGTCAAACAGTCCGCTTCAAGATGACATCTGTATGTGGCCATGTGATGAGCTTGGATTTCATAGGTAGGTGTTCCTTTTTTTTGGTATTTCAGTAGCTTTACAAGCTCCCTTCACTGACTACAGACTGGTTTAGATAGCTGAGCAGCATGACAGAAGATTCCTTGACCTATCAGCTGTCAAGGGTTCACGTTCTTTTTCAGTTCATACTGAATTTGCATATGTAGCACCATTTGATTTTTTTCTTTAGTGTGAAAACAAGTAAAAACTGATGGGGGGATGGATGAAAGGAGTACATAAGCTGCCTTTTGGTTTTTTGTAAATTTGAAATCAGTATAGGTACGTGTAGATGGTCTAACATAGAATTGCAGGTGAGCTAGTAACATGTTCATGTGGGGAAAAGTGTCCTCAGTCTCTCCATTTGTGATCAAGTAGTTTTGATTCCAGTAGCGTTATGTGACGGTCTTTGTGTGTGCGTGTGCAGGAAAGTACAACAACTGGGATAAGGTTGACCCTGCTGAGCTTTTCAGCAAAGCACCTACAGAGAAGAAAGAGGCAAATCCCAAGTTGAACATGGTGAAATTCCTACAGGTGAGCAGCTCCACATGAGGGAACTAATTTGTGATGCTGCGTGTCAGTTATTCGTCAGATCAAGGTTTTGCTTTGGTAATTCTTCATCCTGTTTGGATCCAGGGTGAAGCGAAAGGTTGTGACATTGTGGTTCTTTGGCTGGACTGTGACAAAGAAGGAGAAAACATCTGTTTCGAGGTAACCCTTTGGAAATGATAGATGTTGTCACAGAAATTTAGTTATTAGAATTGTCAGTGTAACATGGTGGTGCAGTAGATAGGACTGGTAGGTAGATATTTGTAAGTAGTTTGTAAGCGTAGCAGTCCAGCACTGTAAGTTGCCTTGGACAAAGATATCAGGTAAATATGAAATAATATGAATAAAATGCCTCCTGGATCAAAAATATCTCATTAAATGGAAACTATCTCTGTTAAAAAACTGAAATTAAAAATTTGTTTTTTATATTTTTGTTGCACACTGAGATCTAACTAATTTGGTGCTATGTTACATAGTATTTAACTGTTGTTACTGTTTAAAGGATAAAGGTTAAAAGCTAATCCTGAATTATTGCCCTCCCAGTTCAAGTATTGAAAAGGATTTGTATCATTTGCAGGTTCTGGATGCCATCCTACCTGTGATGAACAAACCCTATAGCTGTGACAAGAATGTGTACCGGGCCAAGTTCAGCTCTATCACTGATACAGACATTTGCAATGCCATGAACCGGCTGGGGGAGCCCAACCACAACGAGGCATTGTCCGTGGATGCCAGACAGGAGCTGGACCTGCGCATTGGCTGTGCTTTCACAAGGTATTTTACCCTTTGATACAGGCCAATCCTGGCACCAGTTCTGGTTTTCTAACCTAGCAATACTAAATTGTTACATTTGTAAATAAATGTTTTTATTTATTATCAGTAAATGCTTATGAGCATTTAGGTGTTTTGCAATCTATTCCACTGGCATAGGGTGTAAGAACATGGAGAATTTTGTTCTTCAAAGAGATGGAAGGTTGTTGTCTATTTGCTTGTATATGAGACAATCCTGATATATAATATCTTGTTTTAGGTTCCAGACCAAATATTTCCAAGGGAAATATGGCAACCTGGACTCCTCCCTAATTTCTTTTGGGCCATGCCAGACCCCTACCCTGGGCTTTTGTGTTGAGCGTCATGACAAGATCCAGTCCTTCAAGCCTGAAACATATTGGGTCATCCAGGCCAAGGTTAGTCCACACCCTGTGTCTACTTGCAGGGGCTTAACTGAGCCTTACTACACAATACTGAAAAGACATAGGAGGAACAAAGTAGGCACTTTTTTTATCAACCAGGATAAATGTAAACTAGATATTTATTAATGAAAAATGAAAAACAAAAGGAGTATATTTTAAGTTGGAAAGAAATAGTGCTGGTCATACCTGGTTAAGTGCTGCTTGAGGCCAGTGTCACTTGGCTGCTGATAGTAAAATTACCTAATTTATGTGTCATTTTTGGAGATGTACAATGAATTTATGGCCAGTTGCTTACAGTATTCACATGTAATACTGAGAATTTGTAGATTTGTAGCAGTACCTTCTTTAAAGTTACAGGAAAAAGCTGTTCCATAATTCTCCGTGCAATAACATGAATTTGGATGTAAAGTCATTGGTTATTGTCCTCCCGTGGAAGGGGTGAGGTTAGGAAGTAACTCATCTTTTGGGACATTTTCAGTTCAGTCTATGGTCAGGCGCATGCAGTATAAATTAATCTACTTTCTTCCTTTTTTGGGAGCTTTCTATTAGTATAATTAATGTTGTTATTCTGGCAGTATCATTAGTATTAGCACATATTGTAATGGTGGTGGGAGAGTCTGTGGCTGTCCCATAATGCACTGTTGTTGAATCTTTGTAAATAGTTGTGTCTAATCCTTGTGGACAGTTATAGGAGGATTGTTGACCTTGCAAGTGTTCACTGTGTTGGAGAGCTTCAGGATGAAAGTGTTGTTGCACTCTTGAGCGCTGCTGTTTGAACATGCCGTGGAAAAATAAAGCTTGTGTTCTCACAGTTCAGTCTCCTGAGCCCTTCTGTGTTGTCACTGAAAGCACTGTTGAAGTGGGTCATTTGAAGTATCATATTTGTCCTTTTCATGCTTTGTTTGTAATGATTATTTATTCTTTAATAATAATGTTTTTTATTAATCTTGTGAAGTTGTATTTAAGAGATTTTTTTTTTGCCTCCAGTTACTTTGTTATAGTGGGGTTTTATTGTATTTGTAAACAAATGTTTAACTTGTGCTGTTTTTACAGGTGTTCAAAGATAAAGACAGTGTTATAACACTGGATTGGGAACGGGTGCGGGTCTTTGACAGAGAAGTTGGTCAAATGTTTGTCAATATCGCAAAAACATCAAGGGAGGCCAGGGTAAGTTCTGCACTCTGCCGTACTGGGTTGAATGGATGAATGCATCACTTTTTACAGTATAACACCTTAAATTTTCAAATTACAAACCTAAGTAGGATTAGGGGTCTGTTTTTTAGTTCTTTTTGTTTGTGATTCCAAAGTCACGTTCATCATTAACACATTTATCAACAAAACCTTCATTATAAAGATGTCCCATGATTTATTCATGGATTGGTTAAAGCACATAAGGAATAAAAAAAAGGATCTAGATTTTTTTTTTGCTTGAAGCACCATTAAACTAATGGTTAGAATAACTGATTCTTTGAGTATCAAATGTTCAAGTTACAAATTTTCAAAGAGACAAATGTTTTTCCCTGTTTTCACTGTTTTCTCAATTGCAAAATGTAACTGGGACTGGATATCTGCTAAGTCACAATAAATGAAAGTGTAATAATACAAACATCCCCTCCATTTACTGACAGGCTAGGTTCTTTAAAAACCTCAGCTAAAGCTATTATTCTATTTATATTTTTCCATTTTGTTCGTCTTCTCATCCGGCTCACTGTGTTCCAGAGCCTAACACTGTCTTCACCACCTTGTGTGGAATTGAGTATTTGTGAAATCCAACCACAACACAGGCAAGTCTCCTTGGTTCCCATAAGCCCCTTGAATCAACCCAGTCACTACACCAGTATGCTCTAAGCACCCTGGCACCCCAGGAACTCCACCTTTTTGCAAGAGCATGTCGATATATGGCTTGTTAAGAAGATGTGTCACTGAGCACTAGCAACAATGCTAAAGAATAACTTGTTCCCCAAAATGAGCAAAGTGATACCATTGAATTGGCCAGTCCTTTCAAAATTGTCCTCTTTTGGGTTCCACACAACTTCAGGTTACCTCCACTGCCTTGCAACTGTGCCCCTCATCTAGATGACCTTCAGGATCCACCACAGCCTATGTAACAACTAATGTAAATTCAGATGAGATAAGACTTGCTAGTATTGTATAACCGTTGAACTTTTCCCCTTAGCTGGAAAAACTTGCTGCTGTAGCCCTTATGTTGAATACTGGCTTTGAGAAGGTAATGGGGATAAGTGGTTGCCAACAGGCAGTGTAAATTCACCAGCACAAAACAAAGGGGATATGTACACCTCCATTTACTCAGTAGAATGTAACAACCAATTTCTTTTTCTAAAGTGTACTTAATAGTTTGACTAAGTGCTGCACAATACAGTAGATATGGTTGACACATGAGTGTGGATGAAAAGCAAAGTTAAAAAAAAAAAGATTGGTAATGACCCATTCCAACTAGCAACTATGGAGAGCAATCATCAAAAAATTCCCAGGTGAAACAGAAAAGTAATCCTTGCAGATCCATAAACTAGTTGCTGTCCACTACTTGTGTGTAAAAATACACTTTTATCACTTTTAATCACTGTACATGATTATTTTTTTTCCAGGAGCATAGATTTGACCAAACGGTGGACAATTGTGTTTTTGACAGGTGGAGTCTGTGAGCAAAAAAGAAAAGGCAAAGCAGAGACCCCTTGCTTTGAATACAGTGGAAATGCTGAGGGTGGCTAGCGCTGCACTTGGTGAGAAGCCTATGTCATATATATATATATATATATATATATACACACACACACACACACACACACACACACACACACACACACACATATATTTTCCATTCTGTATGAATAGCATAGCTGTAAGTGTTTAGATTGTTGTTGTAACCATATGTGCTCATGACTAGTGTTACTGGACACAGATGTGGGATTAGTTGTACTCTTTAACATGTTTGTAATCACCAACATGAACTCTAAGGTATGGGCCCTCAGCATACCATGCAGATAGCGGAACGACTGTACACCCAGGGGTACATCAGCTACCCACGCACAGAGACCACCCACTACCCGGAAAACTTTGACCTCAAGAGCACTCTGCGCCAGCAAGCCAACAACCCATTTTGGGGAGATGCTGTAAGTCCTTTCCGTCAGCTTCATCATTCTTACACCAGGGAACTGCAGTGTTAATGGCTCACAGTTCCACAAGGGCCTTTCTGATATATTTACTCTACATTATAGTTGTGTGCTACAGCTCATTATATCTTTCTGCCAAGATATTACTCCAGAGCTATTAACAAGATACTACACCAAGTACTAAGTCAGGTGCAGGAACTGCAAAAACATTAAAAAGATCAGTACACATAGAAAAACCCAGAAGGAAAAAGGAGGTCTGGCAAAATTCCTGAGACTGATAAAGGAGGGTGAAATAAGGGGTGTAGCTTCACTCTTCCTATGGATATGATAACCGTACAATGTATATCATGTTAGCATTTTTTAAGCAGCTTCTCAAGCAGTCAGATGCTCGCCTAAACCTGCTTATCTGGTTAGTAGATGAACTTCAATAGATCGGGTAGTACAAAAATATCTTATCCCAGGTTCAACTAGCTGTTCATTCTGGGTGTCACCAGGGGTTAGAGCTGGGTGTGAGAAAGGAGGAGAATGTTTATGTATCTATTGTCTGCTTAACAGACACTATTCATTCCTCGAAAGTTGTCTGTTGGGTGTATCTACATTGAGTGTGCGTGGTAGGTCAGGGTGGATGTGTGGTCTGTATAACTTTTATGTTTTAAAACCCACACTGACAAGACTGCTGTTTCCAATCAGAGACTGTTTTTTTTTTTTTTTTTGTAAGAAGGAACAGGATTAAAGTAGGAGGAAAACTAGCCAGCTTTTTAGAAAATTAAGACAATTGTTCACACATCTCAGAAGTTATATTCTGTAGTAACAGATGTTTCAGTGTCTGATAAGTAATTTTCTTAAATTTCCATTGACAGGTACAATCTTTCCGATACTTGTCCAAACAACAGGTGGATAATAAATTGGGGTAAAAAAAATTTGATGCAAAATGACAATTGTTGTCATGATAAAAAAAAAATAGTCACATCACTAATTATATAATCTGCGTTTTCATTTTGAAATGATTTTTTTTTGCTAGAAAGCACCCAAATTTCTCAGCAATGAAGCAAAATAGCTTATAAGTCTTGCTTCTTTTAAGGAAATGCTGATAGTGGTAATACATAAATCAAAACAGCAAAAAGAACATTTTTATCTTCATGAAAAGGATAATTTCCTGGCCTGGAAGATGATATTTACAGATTGGACATCCTATTGCATAGAAAATCTAATTAATAAAAGCAGTAAATGTTAGTAGTGGATTTTTTGCTATAACACCAGCCTATTACAGCAGGTTAAAATACTGTAAAAAGATACAAAAATTGAATGCTGGAACATATTATGACATCTGTGTAACTTGAGGTTTTGATTACATTTTTGTTTTCTGTCCTTTCAGGTGAAGACTTTACTTGCAGAGGGACTGAATCGTCCCAGAAAGGGGAATGATGCAGGGGACCACCCTCCCATCACACCAATGAGGGCTGCGTCTGAGAGCGAGTTAGGTAGGTATAATCTGTTATATTAAGCATCCTGTGATGTAAAAAAAGAGCAACCTGTGGAAAATGTTTAATTATATGAAGACATGCGGATGGCTGTTCTTCATTCGTCAGTCATTGGTGATTTAAAGTGACAACATTTCACAATTAATACTTAAAATGTGTATTTTGCAATAGTATATTAAACAAAACTCAGCATCAATTGTTTTCTGTAGTGGGGGAAGTGAATCACAGTATACATTGTTACATTAAAAGGAAATTTAGAAACAGTGTTGATTAAAAAAGTGTATAAAATACATCATTATCAAAGATCATACACTTTTTTTGTTATCTTGAATTTATTTTAGGTGACTTTTTTGTCCAGTAATCATTTACTGTTTTTTTTTTTTTTTGTAACAAAGAAATATCATGAATTCGACCCAATGACCTAAGGAAGTGATTTCACTGAACAGTTGTGTGTATTTAAAATGACAAAACATTCCAGGGCATTTACTTACCTTTTCACACTACTGTATACACATTTGACACCTTTATTTGTACAACAAATTTTGATTTCTATCATTTTAACCTACAGGATGGCATGTACTCTGTATAATTTGTGTACCCTTTCTGTTTAAAAACGTGCACAATTAGATTATAAAATTGGGATTAATATACTTCTCTCTGTCTACATAATGGTGAAGATTTTTCCAGTTGTGTTTTAGTTGGAGTTAATCTTGCAATACACAGGAAGTGAAAGCTGGCGGCTCTATGAGTACATCACACGACACTTCATTGCAACTGTTAGCCACGACTGCAAGTACCTCCAGACCACCATTGCCTTCACAATCAGCACAGAGGCCTTCTCCTGCACAGGAAAAACTCTAATATCAGCAGGTGAGGTCTGGTTCAGTTAAAACCTTCCATGCAACTGTCTGTATCAACAGAAATATTATTTCCATATGTTATGTTCTTCATTGAAATATGCCTAGTGCATAAATGTGGAACTTAAGGTCCATTTGAACCAGTTGAAACAAAGTAAAATTAGGTTTCCTGAAGAATGTTTGGTGAAATATAATGAGCTGTCAGTATGTAATCAGACTTCAAATGAAAATTCTGTACCTCCTGTCATAAGTCACAGTCTCCCTTTCTTACTGATTTTTAAAAATAAGTTTTGACATCTGTGCTATGTATACAGTTGGTCCCCAACTTATAACACAAATTGTTTGACAGTTCCTTGGTTTTTATTTTTCCCAAGAGAGCTGGTGCACCAGTTTGAATCACACAAACGCTTCATCTGATGCAGATAGTGGTCTCTGGTATTAGTGAATTTTGTGTGTGAATGAAGAAAAATTAAAGGATAGGGGAGCTGCAGATGAGTACCAACACCCTGTTCTGGTTCTTTATTGGGTTTTCTTATTTTCAAAGTTGTTATCATTTCTACCAGGGAACTAAAAAGAAAGCAACATATAACACACAGTAAAGAAAAGTGCATCTCACCAACAAAGTGATGCAGATGACAACATATGATTCTAGAATAACAGTAATTTCATCCAATACTACCGTTTTTGCCATATTACAAAAGTAGTTGAATATAGAATTGATTATGAGCCCATTCATGTCACATTTAATTCATGAACATTTGTTGGCCCTGGTTAAGTAAAAAGTAGTAAGTGGGAAGTAGGAGACCAACTTTAATCGGTTTTAAAGTGAATTTGGCTTTATACACTATTGGTTAAATTCTATCATTTAAATTATTGTTGTTGAATAAATATATAGAGTTTATGAGGACTTTCATTTTGATTTGTGACAATGAGCAAGGACTGTAAATATGCAAAAGACTCAAGTATTCTCAGGTTCCTAAACTTCCAGTGCTATTCTCATTGTGATACATTGAAAGGCTGGATTTTATAATGACCGTGCCATTACAGTATCAGGGCATTATTCTTACAATATGTATAGTTATTGCTTCCTTTGTGTAATAATTCTTTTTTAACAATCAAGAGCTTGGTACATTCAGTGTTAAAAATCTGTGTTTATGTGATTATTTTCTATGCATTTTGCTGGATCACAAGTAACATGTTAACACGAGCAATTGTGCAATATTGACCAAATTCTGTGGGCATGGTGGCCACTGTGGGTTCTTTCCAGGCTTCACAGATGTCATGCCCTGGCTGGGCATCTCAGATGAAGAAACCCTGCCAACCTGTGAGAAAGGGGACACCTTCACTGTAGAGGAGATCAAACTGGTGGAAAAGCAGACCAGTCCTCCTGACTACCTGACTGAGTCAGAACTCATCACGCTGATGGAGAAGCATGGAATTGGTCAGAGGATTTGATAGAATGTTTGTTTGTCAAAGTGTAAGGGGCCTGAATTACAAATGAAAGACCCTGATGTGATTAAACCATTAGCAATTTAAAGGCCATGAAGGGCACTGCTCCCAAAATAGTTAAAATTTAGTATGTACAGACTTGTCCTTAATAAATATTTATTTCAATTTAGCATTACTAAGTACTAAATCACATTTATAATATTAATATTTACTTGCTTCCTTGCTTGCTGATGTGGAGATTTTATGATCCCTTTATACTGTGTCTCGTAATGGTTATCTGGTCCTGCCCTCTAATGCTGGTCTGTTTGTGTGTTGGTGTATTTGTTTCGTTTCAGGAACTGATGCCAGTATCCCTGTGCATATCAATAACATCTGCCAGAGGAACTATGTCACAGTGGAGAGCGGCCGTAGACTTAAACCTACCAACTTGGGAATTGTGCTTGTGCATGGTTACTACAAGATAGGTTAGGCTTTGGAGTTTTTGCTCACATTTTGTGTGTAACACTATTTATAGCCAAACAGTAACTCACTTAGACATAATTTTAGTTGAATGTATTGAGGTGGTAAGTTTATGGTTGCTCAGATGTCCTGAGACAGGACTGAGGCAGTTCTGCACACAAGTTGCAATTTGTTTGTGAGTGATTGTTTACTGTGTGCCCCATAGATGCTGAGCTGGTGTTGCCCACCATCCGCAGCGCTGTGGAGAAGCAGCTCAACCTTATAGCACAGGGCAAGGCTAATTTTGCACAGGTGCTGCAACACACCCTGGACATCTTCAAAAGGAAGTTCCACTACTTCGTAGACTCCATTGCAGGTAAATATGGTTTGGGGGAGTAGAAAAACTTGGTCCCAGTGTTTGAATTTGATGTGCACTTGATTGTCGAGCTTGGCCATCTTGATATGAAAAAGAGGATCCTTATGAAAGACCCTGATCAATCAAGCTTTACTGATCAATTGAACATGGAATAAACTGTCTTTTGGTAGCTGTTGTATTCATGCTTAACAGGAGAAGACTTGCAAAAATATAAGAATCATCTGAAAAAATTGAGGAAAAGTTATGAAAAAAACATTACTAGTAATTTATGTATGGTGGAAGAACACTCATTGTACTTGATCTGTGTTCATTTTTTGTAAAATATTGCATTTCACAATTATGTTCATAGTTAGCTAGTGTTTTGTGGAAAATAGATGTGTATTGTTACATTAAAGCAAATATAGTGGTCACTTGGAAGCAGCCGACTTGAAAAAATTGAAATTTTGGTCACAGTTTTCAGTCTGATGAATGGTTCTCTTTTCCTTTGTGTGGGTTTCCATCTTGCATTCTGGTTTCCTCTGGCAGCCCAGTGCAATGCACAAGTGGTACTTTAAAATGCTTTGTCCCATGTTTTACCATATCATATGCTGTATTCCTAGGAGGACTGGCTTTATAGATTACCGTGAGCATGGCTGATTATGTTGCTTACTGACCGTGAGTTGATGAAAAGCAATGTCTGTGTTCCATGTTTACATGTTGTCTTTCTGCTTCATTCCCAGGTATGGATGAGTTGATGGAAGTCTCCTTCTCACCAATTGCTGCTACAGGGAAACCACTTTCCCGCTGTGGGAAGTGTCATCGCTTCATGAAGTACATTCAGGTGAGGTGTCTGCTTTACCCGTCATTTACTGTAGCTCCACAGCTTATAGAAAAATTCAAAATTCTGTTTTGTTGGCTAATATTAAGCTGGCCCCATTTGTCTTTTACCATGTAGCTTCCATATGTTTTTAATTCTTCATTTCTGTATGTTAGCATCTTGCTCCCTTTACTTCTATGAGCTCTTGTAGAGACTGCCTTATGCATATTTTCTGCTTTTCATCTTAATTTCTTCCCACACTCATTTTGTACTTATTCGCATAACCACAATTACTGTGTATGAAAGAGCAAACCTGCTGACGTACATTTAGCAGACATTATTAATTTTGTGCTGCTGGGCTTTGAATTAGCTTATGTCCTTGGCTTTTTAGATGGGGTAAAAGCATCCTCATGACTTTCAAAGGCTAGTTGAGGGAGTTAATGACTGCCAGGTTCATCCATATCTGACCTTATGAAAAAATGATCTCATTGAAAGCTTCCCATCAGGAATAAGTCATGCCTGGCCATATGTGAATGTCACTGTAGTAAATTCATTCAGAATGACAGTGTAATGGTTCTGACTAATATACGCATATGTTAACATAAGCATGTATAACTATAATGGAAATGTAGGTTCAAATCACAATGCCAGCCATTTGTAGCAAGGAGGCCTGTATGTCTTTGGGTGGATGAAATGACAGGGGTTCTGTCTCCTTTGGCGCTCCCATCGACAGTTAAAACCTATCTGTACTGCTTCTTCTGGATCTGTATAGAAAATTCTGTCAGGCATTACTTAAAGACATCTGCAGACAATGAGGAGGTGACTCTAAACATATACTTTGGAGGAGACATGTACCTGTGTTAACCCACCTAAGTTGCTTTAGATGTGGCTCAGATTGAAGTGTATGAAGGTTGCCTGCTCATAAATATCTCAAGGCTTAAAGGATATACCTGTCCATACAGAAACTATGGTGTTACAGCAGATATAATTGTGGTACTGAGGATCTGAAGATATAAGACATCAGTCTTGACTGTGCTAGAAGATGACATAGCTGCTGTGAGTGGAGCAGCCTCTCATTCACTGTCCCTGTAACCATCCCGCATTTTGCTCTAGGCCAAGCCCAGCCGACTGCACTGTTCACACTGCGACGAGACATACAGCCTGCCACAGAACGGTGCCATCAAGTTGTATAAAGAGTTGCGCTGTCCACTGGATGAATTTGAGCTTGTTCTGTGGACCTCAGGCTCACGGGGGAAAAGCTACCCACTGTGCCCCTACTGCTTTAGCAACCCTCCCTTCAGGGACATGAAGAAAGGTCAGGCTACTTTCCATTATATTGTGCATGGACCTTACACAATTATTTCATACCTTTCCTTTATCTAATGCATAGGTGTTTAGTTGGTTTGGTACAAAAACTAAATTAAAAAATATTCACACAAAGCTTAGATGGTCACAAAATAAGCTTGCCATGAAAATCATAGAGTAGTCACACTCACATTAAAACTATTTCATTAACTTGTACAGTAGAACACTGACTGTAGTGTTATTGTAGTATTCATGTAGTCAGATAAGTTATTTTTAATCTTAATGTGTAAAATCTTAAAAGCTTTGTAATCTGTATTCTGCACTATGATTTGGCTTGTGGCTAATTTTAAGTCTTGCTTTGCCCTCCCTTGTGTTGCACACAGGTATGGGCTGCAATGAATGCACCCACCCCTCTTGCCAGCACTCACTGAGCTCGCTGGGAATCGGTCAGTGTGTCGAGTGTGAGAATGGCGTGCTGGTGTTTGATCCCACCTCTGGGCCCAAGTGGAAGATGGCCTGCAACAGGTGCAATGTGGTGGTGAACTTCTTCGAGCACGCCCACAGGGTGCAGGTTTCTGCAGACAGCTGTGAAGTCTGTGAGGCCTCCCTTGTGGTGGTGGACTTCAACAAAGCACGCTCACCACTGCCAGGCGATGAGACCCAGCACAGCGGTTGTGTGTTCTGCGACCCTGTGTTTCAAGACCTTGTGGAGCTTAAACATGCTACCATGAGGCATCCAATGCATCGTGGGGGTCAAGCCCGTAGACAAGGAGGGCGGGGGAGGACTCGGGGTCGCCGGCCAGGTAGCAGGGGCAACCCAAAGAAACCCAAAGACAAAATGGCTGCCCTAGCAGCATACTTTGTGTAGCCTCTTCTTGTCAAAATGACCAGTTGCAACATTAGTTACCATTTTTGTTAGGATTATTGATCTTTTTGTTTCTGCTAATTTGGAATAAAAGATGTTATAAATTTAACACACTTATGTTTGTCTTCATAAATAAGAAGGATTTTTATTCTTAAAAGTTAAGTAGAATTTTAAAACGGAGAAACATGGCTTTAAATCGTGTATTGAAGTACAGTGTGCCAAACAAAATGAAGTATTTTAAAAACCATTTATTTTTTCGGAGACCAGTTTTCTAATACAGGGTTGCAGTGGTGTGGAGCTCATTCTAGAAAGCATAGGGTGCAAGGCAAGATGCACTATGGACAGGATACAAGCCTATCACGAAGCAGATGGTATTGATATGTGTACTTTTAAAATAGTGTAACCATCATGTTTTCAGGCAGCATTGCAAATGAAATATGAGCTCATGTTCTCTGTGGGAATACAACTTCTGTTTATGCGGTATGTCAAAATACCGGCACTCACAGATTGCACCAACTCCTCCTCCCCTTCATCCTGCCAAGACATTTAAGCAGTGAGGGGGTCTGAAATCCCCCTACAACTTCCCACAATGGTAAAACACAATTATTTACAGATTTCTAGCAGCAATTTCATTATAGGAGATCCATATTCCCTGCTGCTGCATGGGTGTAAATAATTAGGTGTCTAACTATTGTTTGAAGTTAGGAGGGCTTATGGACCGTCTCTGTGTTTCAAGTGTTCGGGAGGTTTGGCGGGTGAAAATGTGCTGATGGAAACCAAAGCTTTTAGTCCCACACGTAAATATTTTGAGCTTTCCGTTCATGAATGGTAAGAAATTATGTAAAAATGCTAAACCAACTTCTTGTCAGAGATGACGCCGTTCTGTTACAGATGCATATCAACAAAGCAACATATTTGTAACCTAACACAGCTTTCGTTCAGACTGCACTTAATGCACGTACACTAGCCTGAGCTACACTGCGCTCCCCCTGTGTTCCACTTGTACACTTTTTTAAAAAAAATTTTGCACAAAAATCTTTTTTTACAGTCCTAGCACCTGGAGCAGAGCGCACCACCCTTCCTTAGTACGCCACTGTGCAAATGTAAATTTTGGCAGGTTGAAGGGCCGAACCTACTTTGTAGCCGACATTGTCCACTGGAGAGTTCTTGCCTTATACTTCACATATAGGCCTTTGCAGATGATGAGAAAAAATTCAGGGTTGTGCGCATGTTTTTGTAAAGGAATTGCTGTGAGGTCTCACTCACACATGTTGTTTGCCAGACATTAGCTCCTGAAAGAAGTGAGCACCAGGGATTGTAGAAAACGTCTCATCTCCTGCAGTATCCATATCTTCCTTGAAATGACAAGGTATCATTATCTGAATCTCAAATACTTTCATTCTGTATCTCAAATGTTTTTTAACTCACAATAATTCTCTTTCTCCCTATTATTGGTCTGTATCCACAGATTACTTGTCAGCCCAGCGATTTCCTATCTTAACACCCGTCGATTTTAAATTCCTTTTTTGTAAGATCCTTTATGAGATCATGTTATGTAGTGGATTTCTCATCAGGATTTAATGATCTAAGTTCAACTGCATGAATATTTAAGATACAGTTTCTACTGGTGATACTGGCAGGTGTGTATGTGGCTGACCTGCTGAGTTGCTTACTTTGGTTCTCACAGTAAGGTTTTGGTTACTAATAATTTTGTCAACAGCATCATGTAAAAACAGATCTGACAAGGCCGTCTTCAAATTTTATTAACGCCTTCCAATTCATATGATCAAAACTTTTTTAATAACAAGCAGAATGTAGTGTTCTTACTGTCAAAGTCTCCTCCTTTATACATACCCCTATCCGTTATTAAAGGAACAAAAACCCCAAACTGGAAAAAGTTCACTAGGCAATGTGAAAATGACAGGAAAAAATGTCCTTAAATCACTTTATTTTCTGCCCATACTTGTGGGTGTCACACAGGGGTACCTCTGATCCGGGCGGTGATTTATGGTATAAGCCCATATAATTTGAAGATGGAGAACACTTTCCAAAAAATGGGCAAAGTAAAAATCTAAACATAAATATAAACGAAAAAAACTCCCTGGAGGAGTACGATAAGAGGACAAGGCTGCTCCTCTGCACAGGGCAGTCTGCCAGGGCCATTACTGGCTCAGAACCAGGAACAGAAGTGGACAAGTGACATGCATATGGGTCATGGAACTGGAAGAGGGCAGGGCATGTGAGATAGGAAGGATGCAACCAGGCAGGGGTACAGACAGGATGGGGTAGGAGGTCTCTGTGGAAAAGGTACAGATTAAGACACCATTAAGGAGTTCCATTTTTTATCTCACCTCACAGGCTGGTGTGACTTATACTGTGGTATTTGACTCAATGTATGATTTATATAAAAATCTGCATATAATCCACTGTATTGTATAACATGCTGCTTATTCCAGGAGTTTTCTCAGCTGGTTACAAAAGAGTTTCAATAGGCTTAAAATCTTGGCAACAGAAAGCCAAAAGCCTATGTTTCTGAGTTTGTGGCATGTTATACAGTTTGCTATTAAAAACAACAATAGTGCAATTGAATCAACCAATGCAATTTTGAAAACGATTGTGACACCCCTTTGTCCCACAGGTTTACCTGGCGGGCCTCCTTCCTCAGATTAACAGCTTCTCTCACCTCCTGTGCCCATAACATGGTCCTAGGATGGCCACCATGCCCTCAGACCACAGTTAGGACAACAAAGGTATCGATTATGGTCCTCTCAGACTCAATGTCTCTGTCCTCTTCCATATAAGGGAGAAGTTCTCCTGGAGGTGGTTGACACCCTGTATCTTAAATCCAGCTCCCCACTGAATAGTGATCACCTAACTGCTCAATGGCCGCAAAGTCAGTCATATACTTTTGGTTTAAGATACCAGATCCTTGTGTTTGAACAAGGTAGAAGCTTTTAGAAACTATTTGTTATTGAGTATCTTCCCTGTGACCTGTGTTGACTAAAGAAGACCCTATATTTTTATATTTTACTTTAATGTCTGTTTTTCTTTTGTTAAACAGTTTGTTCTTGACTTGCAACTGGGTTAGTTACTAATTCAATACAGTAGTGAGATGTAGTATGCACAGAGGTGAGGGTGGGTGTTCGTGAGAACAACTAAAACTGAGATGCGAGAAGATGGCTCTGCATGAGAGAGAGCTGCCATTGTATCGTACCACAGAGTCCTGTATGGTGTACACTTTACATGGTGGGCTGACACATATTGTAGAGGTGGACATGTGCAATGTTTTAATGTATTTTCATAACATTTTCACCTACAGTATAAAGTTTAAGTGCTCAGCCATGTCATAGTGCTATATCTGTTTTCATATGGAAGACACTATTGTTATATTTACATCTCATTTGTGTTAAGGCTTCCTACTTTACAAATTTAAAAAATACTTTTGAGACGCACTGGAAAGGTAAATTACAAGTGGCTGGGGAGGTCAGACCAGCATGGAGAGAATTTTATAAACCTCCAAATAGTAAGAGGGTGAGTGATCTGCAGTGGAGGATTTTACATGGGATCATTGCAACAAATGTGTTTTTAAGTAAGATTCAAAGTTGTATGGATGAAAAATGTGCTTTTTGCGGGGAGAGGGAGACAATTTACCATCTATTTTATACTGTATAAGATTGAAAAATTTGTTTTCTTGTTTCCTTGAATTATGTGGAAAAATTGATTTTTTTTAATGATCAGACATTTATTTGTGGTTTAAAATACAGCAAAAAGTCAAAATCACAGCCTCAGCTGTTAAATGATCTATTTGGACGAGGAAAGCTAGCAATACTGAAAAAGCCGGAATAACAAACAAGCTGGTACACTACCAGACAATGCGCTTTTTGTTTTCAAAGTTTGTTATCACAAGAATAAAACTGGATTATACATATTATAGAACTATGAATAATGTTAAACAGTTTGACAAAGTGTGGAGAGCGGGAGAGGTGCTGTGCTCTGTTGTTGGAGGGCAGCTTAAAATCAACCTGCAGTTAAGCCGAATGTCCAATATTTGTGGATAACTGGAAGAGCTGGGATAATATTGAAAGGTTTAATAATGTCGTCTGGTTTAACTTAGTGTGTGTAGGGTGCAGTATGGGGGTTCGGATGTTTAGGGAGGTGTACGGGGGTGGTGGGGATTTCTGGTGTTGGGGAAAGAAACTAGTTTGTTTTGTGATTCCACTGGGTTTTGTTTGCTTGTATGAGGTTTGTGTATTTTTGTGTTTCAAATAGTTGTGATATTTTTTTCTCATATATTACATGTTAATTGAATACAAACACTTCTGTTTTTGCAAAATGTTATCTACTTTGATACAATAAAGATGTTTTTAAAAATAATATTATTACCTCATAGCGTACAGGTACTGTGCATTGTATATTACAAGATGTTCATGCATAGACGTTTTAATTAGCTGTAAGATGTTCATTTGCTTACCAGAATTTCTGGAAATCATTTTTAAAAAATTGGCAATTTTCATCAATTTCATTTTTTACATCATTATTACTGATATTCATTATTGCTTGCTTGGTCCATAAAGCGATTCGTCTTATGGTGGCAGCAGGTTCCGTGCGTCTTTCAGCCAGCAGACGGCGCACCGCACCGCACCGCACCGCACCGCACCGCACCGCACCGCACCGCGTATTATTTTGTGCGGAGTTTGGGCAACGCTTCAGTACGGCGCGTTGACGTTCGCGTTGAGCACGCATGCGCGGCGGACGACCGTCGACGTCGCTGTGGAAGTGAACCCGTGAGTTGGCCCCGCCCCGTCCGCACCGCGCGAGACTCACACTTCCGCCGAGCGAGCGAGCGAGCGCGCTGAGGGGTGCGGGAGCGCGCGGGAGCCTCGCTGAGGGGAAGTCGTGGACGGAGCCCGTTGCCCGCAGAGGGTACGAGGTACAGGCGGGCTCACGCAAAACACGAGTGTGTTCGCAAGTGCTGTTAACCCATGGGTGCTGGGGGTGTGGGTGGGTGTGTTTGTGTCCGGCCCACGGGAGTGCGGCTGTGGCGGTGTGACGGAGCGACCTCTTGCAGATGTTGACGGGCTAATGTGCAGCCCAGCTACAGCCTTTATTTCCTCTTCTTCATGTAGCTGTCGCGTTTCTCCAACTACAGTTATTTGACCATTTGTTCAGATTAACCGTTTTTACTAGAAGAAAAAATAAGGACCTTGACCTACAGTATTGGGATGTGAACCTGGGTCCTTTGACCCCAAAGGCAGTACTCTAGCTAGCACGCCACCTGCTGCTGTACGCCTTTGTCTGAGGCAGCGTGCAGTGTTAAATAAAGTTTAACACTCATTTACTCTTGTGTCATAGTATTCTTCCAGAGCAGTTTGGGGTCTCAACCAAGCTCAGGTTTGGAGTGCTGGGAGTGTTGCTTAACAGGGTGGCCAGTGAGAGCTCTTTTCTTGCAGGACCAGTGGACACGAGGAGCTGGTGTGTGTGGGGTAGCTGAGTGTCTCTCTCGCTGGACCCTCGCCTCTAGGAAGTTGTGGAGCTGTGTGTGTGAGACTACGGCAGGGACATGGATAGCACGGGCACTGGTGCGGAGGAAGCGCGTCATTTTCTGCAGCAGTTTGTCGAGGAGTTCCCCAACCCACCAGGCCCTGAGGAACCCCTACCATACAGACCCCTGAGCAGCCAGGTCAGCACCGATGAATTGCATGGGGAGGCTCTGGAGCTGCTCCTCCGCCTGCTGGCTGCAAGGTAGGATGCAGACTGTGTGTGTGTGTGTGTGTTTACTGTCAGTCCCAAGCTGCCTACCTGTGTGTTGGAGCTGTGTGTGGGTTGTTTGCCACATTCCTAAAATTGCCGTTGAGCAAGAGCAGCATGTTGCATTACGCCTTGTGTGTCAGACATAGTTGAGACAGAATTTGACACTGTGATGCTGTGATTCACAGAAAGGTTTTTGGGAGATGTGTTTGCATGATGCAAATGCAGACAACTGTACAACTGTAAGCAGAAGCAGAATGGGAAATGGGCAGGTAACGGCTAGTGGTCCCCCCCCATTTTAAGATTAAGTGTACACCCTCTTCCTCTCCAAATATTACAGAGATGAGGCTGCACTTCCTTTGTGCAGCACTGCTATTGTTCTGCCCTCTTCCTGCTTTTGGAAGCCCATTTCCTGTCGCAATGTTTGGCTCAAGCGCTGCTGCAGTCCTCCAAGTGTAGCGCTTGGGTTCCTGGGTACACAAAAGACAGACAAGACTAGATGCACGCAAGTTCCAAATAAATAACCTAGTGACCCAGAGTGTTAGTAGTAGTTTTGAAGGTTTCTGGAGGAGCACAGTTTTTACCAGCTGTTGTCTCAGGGTCATTTGGATTTTACTGTCTCAGGATGTTTGAGAACCACCCACTTCTTTTCCACAGAGGGGCTACCTCCTGGGGGGGGGTGTTTTCCATCAGAAGCTGACAGGGTGCTCTGTGGCCATATATTTATTTATTTATTTATTTTTTAAACTCTGTTTTGAAGACTAATTAGATGAACGGCAAAGCAGCCAGAATGTGAATTGACTGTTAAAGAGAAGATTTGTTGCGCCTATGTTTTGGGTGCATGTTCCTAAAGATACTTTCTTCCCCTTTCCTTACTAAATGTGTGTGTAAAGGGAGACCACATTGGTCCAAGCAGTGCACTTCTCATGTTTCACCGTTTACTTTTACAATGTATTGTACATTTAGCAAAGATGTGTTTTTATCCAAATATTAGTGATTCCACCAACACTCTCTCCTCTGAGGTTATTTATTCCACAGAGGTTCCAGAAACAGTCCAAGTCCTGTTCAGAGTCAGCCATTAAAATATCCCAGGCCCCCAACCTTCTCTATTGATGCTTGTTTCCTGCAGACCTTGAATGGACCAGAATTTGAAGTCAGCAGTGTCGGATGCACAATGTGGCATTAAGCTGTTCATTAAGGAGATTAGCAGTGTGAGCCGGGGTATGTAATGGACCACCGGGTTGTACTGTGGTTAATGAGGAGCTCAGCACTTTCTGCTTTACAGGGAATCCACAGCTCAGCACTGCCAAATGTTGGCACTGTTTTGATTTCACCAGACAGCACCTATGTCGGGGCCTTGCTGTTTCCACCCAGGCTTGCAGGCTTCATCATGACAAACTTTTACAGCAGATATTGTATATATGGGTCCGGATTCTGCCAAACTTTTTTTTTTTTTTTAAAGCGTGGCAGCAAAACCTGACATGATGCTGGCATGCCCCTGTGAGTAACAGTAAGAAGAAGAAAAGGAAGAATCTGTCATTATCAACAGTGCAGAATATGGAGTTACCACAGTATGATGATGGTGGCATCTCTGAGGGACCTTACTGAAGAATATGGTGTGAAAATGGTCACCATGTCTGCCTTGAAACAGAAATACAAGTTAATGAAGTTTTACAGTGATGGTGACAGTTATAAAAATAGAACACTAATGAAAAACAGGAAAAAAAAGTGCATATGGCAAGAAAGGAAGATGAAGTTGACTGTTGATTGAGTGGATTTGAATAGGAAGTGACTGCCACTGATTTGTTTGTTGGTCATGAAACAAGCAATTTTCCATAAAGAACTGAACATTGAAGCCTTGTTTTAATTGGTTTATGTTTCATTGCAGAAATATTAAAGTGTTTGATTTCAGGGTGCACCCCAGACCCCACTGTGGGTGCTACATAGTGTACAGGATATTGTACAACCTTTGCTCTACTACCTTTTTAAAATCATTTTCTGAAGCATTTGGCTCCAAGGGTTTTGGATAATAGACTTTTGACCTGTAATACCGTAGGCGAGGAAGTTACAGATGTTAATCTCCATACTGAAATAATATTAAACTCAATGTGATTTTCTTGTGTTCACACAAATCACCTTTTTTCCCTGTTCATTTCTAAGGTTCAAATGCCAAAATTATACTTCTCACCAAGTTTATAAATTAACTTGCGAAGTGGAATTTGATCAGACTTCAGAGGGGGTTACTTTGCAAATAACACTAAATAAAGATAAAAATGTTGCTATCTTATTGTTATTTATGACATAAACCTGTGGGAATATCATCAGTTTTCTTTGCAAAAGAGAGAGTGCAGTATTTATTTTTGAACATTTTTCTGTGAAGTCTCTGGTTTTTGGTGTGTGTGTGTGTGTGTGTGTGTGTGTATTTTTTTAAACTGTGAGGCCTTAAAAATTGCACATTTTAATTACTAGTATCAATAGAAATTTCTCTTAAAAATATCCTTCCAAAAACATTTCAAATTTCAGACAAAATGATCAGCAAACTTTAAAAAGGGAAGATTGCAGAGCAGCAGGTTGTGAGCCCCCCCCATCTTACTGTCATTTGCAGGAAGGCACCCCTTCTCCTGAGTGCCTCCCTGGCCTGTTCAGCCGTGTCAGAGCTTCTCAAGAGCGACCTCACACCCTTCCGCTGCACACAGGATTCTGAACAGGAGGCTGTTTGTAAGTACCACCCAGCTGCATGCATAACTTCCTCACACTTTGATTTACGGGTAAGCTCAAGACTTCCATTGAACCTGCAGTAGGTCCGGAAGTGACTAAATCTGTTGACCTGCATTTGAAGGAACAGGGTTTGAATTGCTCTTTCTGTTGTAGTACCCTTGAGCAAGTTAGATACGCTCAATCAGGGTGGCATGTGGATAGTGCTTGCATGGCATGGTTGGACATGGGTTTGTTCCACATTCAGACTGTGACTAGTCACTTCATTCTAAGTTTGGGCCTCGAGCCCATTGAGAATTCAGCCTGAATGACACCACTTTTTGATCTAGCATCTTGGAGCAGTACAGGTGCTGCTTTTTACAATCTGGAGTGGTGCCAGCTCCCTTGTGTTACTACAAAAAGCTTCTTCCCATTGTGTCCAGGAGGTGTTATTCTTTTTAGCAAGATAATCTTGTGCCAGCGTCAGTTGTGCAGCCACTCACCACTAGAGGATGCCATGTTAGTATTGCCTGGTAATTTCAGGGAACATCAGACTGTCTGCATTGTATCACACACCCACTAGGGAATAATTTACAATAATTTATGGTGGAATATCACCTAAAAATCATTGTGCATGTTGATTATTTACAGGATATTTGCCTTGTGCTCAAAAGAGAATATATTCAATATACAGTTGAAAGAGCTCTTTGATTCATTCAGACTGGATTGTAGCAAAGTGCTGCCTGGGATTTGGCAGCTCTCAGCTGTGATCTGTGTTCCAGGGGCTTAATACCCCACATATATGTGTATTTACTAAAACAAAAGAAATGTAATTTGATGTAGATTCCTCGTAATGTAAACAAAAAGAACTGTTTCAGTTTTTATTAAAAGTTATGTTTTGTACAGCTTCTTTTATAACCTAAGGTATTTTATACAGTTTAACATCTCAAAAAGGTCCTGAACCATGAGTAATACAGTGTGCAGCAAGATTATCAAAGCAAGGGGTGAGCAATCCAGAAAAGCCAAATACATTCTGATCTGACCCTTTACAAGGGAAAACAAATTCAGCAGGAAAATGTCATTAATTCACACATCTTGTTCATCTGTTGTCATTTGATTCTGTACAACAGCTTCTATCAGACACTTTGGACAGAAAAACATACTTGAGGTCTCAAACACAGTGTGTTCTTGTCTCTCAGTGGTGTCAGTCTAGTTTTTTTTCTAGTAAGATTTAATGCAGGAACCTCTATATAACCACGTAACATAACCCTGGCAAAATTTCCTTTTGGTGTCGGCAACACCATCGCTGTCTAGCGGGATTTGCTGCTGAGTCACTTGTCTCGACTATTCACTGAAGTACATAGTTAGATGGACCTCTGCTGGCTGTTCTGTGAAATTGGTCCTTTAATCTCACTCCAACTATCCCTTCCCTGGCACACAGGCCAGAGCCACAAACATCCCCTGTAGGGCAGTCCATGCAACAGTAGCTTCTAACTCGTCCTGGGGATCCCCAAGTCCTCTCAGGCCAGGTCGCACATATAATCCGTTCAGCATGTCCTGGGATGCCCATAGGCCTTCACCCAGTTCGCCAAACTTCCCATGGAGTCAGCTTATATAGTTCTTCTTGATCTGAAGATACAGCGACTCTATTCTAACTCCTCCCTGTTTATTCAGCTCTTTGCTTTGTCATGGAGTGAGAGTGCAACCACCCTGCCAAGGAAGTTCATTACTTTTAGGACATGTTGGCTCTATCACACTCTGCTGCAGATCTTTTTAGTGCATGCCAAAGATGATGCTCTGAGGAGGCACGAATCACCTGCAAACAGCAGCCACGAAAGCCTGGTATTCCCCCTTCAGCCATCCTCTAAATCCTAGCTACACACTGATTCTATCCATGAAGAGGAGATAAGACACACATTTGGCAAAGTCCAATATCTACACTGAAAAAGTTCAACTGGAGTTTAATTGGGTTTAAATCACATAGTGGAAACTTGGACAAAATTTAATATATCATACAATACTGGAAAATTAAAGATATAAGAACATATTAAACTATTTCAACATTTTGAATGCAAGATTTTTCAATAGTGTTATGGTAACATTGACTACTTTGACAGCCTGAATCTGATTTGTACTATAGCTGTATGGGGTTCAGTATCAACCAGGGTGACCTGTTCAGTTTGGATTACTTAAGGGGATTACAAAGTTATTTGCATCCTACTTTGAATATGAGTCAGATATTTATCTAGTGTATCATTCCGCTGCATGTGTTGTTAGAGGTATTTATCTGCATTTGCAATATGTTTAAAAGAAAATGCATACAGAGATTTAACTACCCCCCCAATGTACTTTTTATTCAGCTGTATTTTTCCTCTTTATAGCACAATAGTACAGATTATACATGCCAGGTTCACTTACCATTTGAGAATGTGAGTGTTTATTTTAGTGAATCATCTTCTAATTTTGTGGAAAGGTATTTTTGATTTTTCTCTCAGTACTTTGCTTTGACTGCCAAACCAAAGCTCCCTGACACATTGATTTTTCAGGGTGAATTTGGCTCTATGGTGCTGTCGCTGAAGATAAGGCAGCTTTCCAGAGATTCAGTGTTTGGCTTTTTATACCTACTGCCAGAATGGACTGTTGACAGTACTCCCTCAAAAGATTTAAGTTATGCTATATCCCTTCACAGGAGCAGGAAAAGTTTAACTTTTTGCTTTACTGCCTTTTCTCTTTTTATTGTGTCCAGTTACTGACCCCTTGTAAAGGGCTAGATTGTGTTTCTTGAGCCACCTTGGCATAATTTTGAGAAAATTCATATTCTATTGATAGTAATGCAGTAAAACCCTGCAATAAGACTAATTCAGATGTACATGCACATTTATATACTTCCAGGCAGTTTAGAGTCATCAGAAAGCATATGTCTTCGAACTGTGAGATTTGTCCAAACTAGAGCACCCAAAGGAAACTTTACATAGAAGCAAACAGTGGAATATTTTATGCAGTATTCATACTGTGTAAATTCTTTTGTTACAGATACATGCTAAAACTATCCTAAAAAAAACAAAAAAAAAACAAATACTGATCGTTGAGCTTTCCCAAGTTTCATAACGTAACAGCACTATATTCAGTTAAATGTAATTGTGTACAATGAGCTTGTATATGCAACTATAATGTGAAATGTCCACACATTATGTATATCAGCAATGCTACTGTTGTACAGACCTTCAGTGTGTGTGGGCCCAAACGTGTTGTATAATGTCCAAAGATGAGAATGCTGTGCTCTGCAGTGCTCCAGTTGGACCAGTTCAAGCACCTCCTTTTTAGCAAACTGTGGGAAGTGGTGGTCTCCTGGCACCAGAAACCCCCGATCCTGGCTCCAGCCCCCACCCGTTTTCTGCGCACCTCCATTCATGCTATCCGCAACACACGGAGGAAGATGGAGGACCGCCACGTAGCCCTGGCTGAGTTCAACGAGCTCTTTGGCTTAACGGTATATAGCTGTGTTTCACTGTTTTATTTCTCTGTACTAAAGAGTTGCTTTTTTCTAGACGTTTCTGTCAAGAATGCAAAAATCACCACATCAAGATCAGAATATTGTATAAAATGATGATAATGATACCTAACATGTATTCTGTCTGATGAAGTGTGTTGTTTATCGTGACACTGTAAACTCAGTTTTTTCCTTTTGGTGAGGCATCTCATGGTATTTAAAACCCAGTGCACTGGAATTCCACAGTGTGTGTTTTCCAGAGAACAGCTGCTACTGTATCTCCCTGTTTTCCTGCAGTATAAACATTTGCAAGGTTATATGTAAATCAGCAGTCTGTTTCTGCATAATACCCACACAGGCAGACGTGTGTCTCATATTTATGTGGGAAAACCTTCAGCAGTGTTGCATGGTTAGCAATACACAGTAAAAATTGCACATAAAAGTGATTTTATAGGGCATTTTTGAAATTGCACTCAGAATTCACTGTAAATGCTTCTGATGTTGCTCAAAATGTGCGTTTTGACTGCAGCAGTTTCCTCTCACAGGACGGGGTGCAGCGTCAGTACTTTGCGGTGTTTGATGGCCACGGAGGGGTGGATGCTGCCACGTTTGCTGCCACTCATCTGCATGTGGTCCTCAGCCTGCAGGAAGCGCTGAAGAGCGACCCGTCTGGTGCTCTCAAGGGTGCTTTCAGTCGTACAGATGAAATGTTCAAGCTGAAGGCCACGAGAGAGGTACGCTTCAAACAGAAGGAACTGTGTCTTGTAAAGACAGTAGGTTAATCTCTGAAAGTATTTTTCCTCTACAGGCTTTGCTATGGAATGCCCTGCTTTGCTGGTAATGTTGGTTCTGTGAATGTCTGACGTGTTTACTTACAGCGGCTGCGCAGCGGCAGCACGGGTGTGGCCATCTTGCTAGTGGATGACTGGCTACACGTGGCCTGGCTGGGTGACTCTCAGGCCATGCTGGTCTGCCAAGGAGAGCCGGTCACTCTCATGGAGCCCCACAAGCCAGAAAGAGAGGTAGGCAGCCCCACCAATGATAGTTTCAGCTTATCTCACTTTGCCTTTTTAACCCTCCCATAGTGTAGAGTGTGTATGGTCACCTCCCACAGCGTAGCAGCTACTTGGTTAGCCTACTGCGTGGTTTCTCTGCCAGATCTTCATGTTCTGTTGTCCAAATGGCTGCACAATTTTCATTTTTCCAGTTTAGTGTTAGTTTGTACTGTGTTCACGCAAGGAGTGCCTCAGCACCAGTTATGGATATTGGTGTCTGAGAGTTACTCTACTTACGCCTTTGTTCAACACAGCTAAAAATTGTTTAATTTTAAACAGGTAGTGACTAACATTGTTCAAGAGGGAAGTTTTTGATGGGTGAAGTACCTTGTTCAAGGGTGCTGCTTTAGGAAGGGGATTCAAACCAGCTGCTGATGAGCTGGAGTCAGGAAAGTTTTCTGCTAGACTGTTAAACCTTGACTGAGGAATTGTGTAGTGCCCTGTATATGGGATGTAGCCTTGGATAACAGATGAAACCCTTATTACTAATATAAGCCTGGAGTGGTCCTATACTTTTTCTTAAATTTCTCTAATGAAAACTGGACTGGGGCAAAAAAGAACATGAAAATTTCCTGGCCCCATGGTATCTTCTACTTAATCCATAAGCATTAGCATTAGAAATGAAAGCGACTGTTAAATGTAACCCTACTGGTGCCTGTTGCGTTCCCCTTTGACCCAACTAGGATGAGAAGCAAAGGATTGAGAACCTGGGTGGATGTATAGCCTTCATGGGATGCTGGCGAGTCAATGGCACTTACGCCGTTTCCAGGGCAATCGGTGAGTGACGCAGTGCCTTGAATGGCGTTGCCAGGGGATACTGGCCAACCCTCCTCTCCATGCAGCTTATGGTTTAGAGCTGATCTTAAAATAGCTTGCAGTATAGTTTTTGTAGCTTCCATGGCTGTTTGATTGTGATATTTTGCTTTTCTTGTGTAGAGGTAGCAAGTTATTCTGCTCATTTACTACTCATTTCCTCTTTCCTGGTCATAGATATTTATAACTTTTAAGCAGAGTTCACAATTAAATTGGCCTGAGGTTGTTTAATGGTTCGATAATAAGATGTATCTGTAGGCAAAGAGGTTGGCATTACTTGTAAAGAAGCCCAGTTTACTTCAGCTGCCCCTTTGATTATGAAGTTAAATTCCAAGATGTTTCTGAAAAATATCTGTGATTGGCAGCTAAGTCATGTCAAACTTGTACACAACACTACCCTACAGAAGTGTAGAAGTCCGTCTTGGTTTAATTTGCATATTCTGACCCAGGCTATTTCTCTTTTATTCCCCTTCCTGTCTCTCCCAGGTGACTTTGACCAGAAGCCTTACATCTCGAATGAGGCAGACTGTACATCCGTTCGTCTGACGGGCCAGGCAGACTACGTGCTGCTGGCCTGCGATGGCTTCTTTGATGCAGTGCAACCATCTGAAGTGCCCAGCCTGGTGCGTGAGGCGCTGTCAGAGAGCCATGGACAGGGTGACCTCACAGCCCAGCAGCTGGTGGCACAGGCCAAGGCTGCTGGTTCCAGTGACAACATCACTGTGATGCTTGTCTTTCTGCGGGACCCAGAGTTATTGTTGAGGGAGGCAGAGGAGAGAGGCATGCTGAGTTTCCCTGGGGAGAAAGTTGACGCACTCCTAGACAGCAGCCAGTGTGAGGCACCGGCAGAGACCACACCCATTCCATGATGCTGGTGCTTAATGTGGGTTTAAATAGGGTTGGATTTTGTAGGGGTGTACAACTACCAAGTTTGGCCTCTAGCAGTCTTCACTGGCAGGTGGGTTAAGTATAAACCTCAGCTTGTGATACAGCAGATGGTTTTGTCATAGGTTTTGCAGAATCTGAATAAGAACAGTGGTTCAGTATGGTTGAAAAGCTAAAGTTTTTAGAATTTTTTTTTGGGGGGGGGGGGGCTGCTGTTACAAGGCTTTGATTTTGACTTTTGCCTTCATGGACCAGCAGGACCACAGTGGCAGCAGTTTACTCTGCCAGCTCAGCATGTCAAGGATCCGTTACAGCTTCTAGCCTGGTCTCACAGAGCTTATATGCTAATCCTCAGACATGCATTTCCAGTTGTGTTTTTGTGCTGGGCTTTAAGTGATGCCACACTCATAGTGTATATAACTCATTGTCTGAATGTGTGTTTGCACCCTACGGTGTGACAATATTTGATCATATCTTGTCTGTTTGTCAGTATCAGAACATTTTTTCTTTTGTGCATTAGGAAAGAGAAAAATTGCTTTACAAACTACTTCTGTGTACCATTATGAACATGCAGAACAGAAAATATTTCAACTAAGTTATTTGGTCAACATTTTGGCTACCGCTTTAGCTTCATTGTGTCAATGTGTCTCATTTACCTGAATTTTCTTATGACTGCAGCAGTGTTAAACAGGGGCCATGCCTTTCCAAAGACAGCTTGGGCCCCGAGGGCCTGCCTTACTGGCTGTCCACAGTTGGCCAGTATCTCGGGTTTAATGGCGACCGAGTAACTGGAGCGTCTCGTATTACTTTTGTCACAGATGTCATTAATATTTAAAAGGTTTTTGGTTTGTATGTGTAGTAACATGATGTAATAATGGTGTATTAATAGATGCTGAATAGAGAATGAAAGGGGAAGGGAGAGATGGTGTTGCATTTGCTCATCTGTTCCGAACATTTTTCTTGCTATTCTGTGCTCCAGGGGGCAGAACTCTGTTTTGGATCGACAGTATGAGATTTCATAGTAGTTTCAGTGCACAGCAGCCTGGTGGAACAGATTTCCAGAGCTTGAATGGATCAGAAACCAGTACTGTCACTCACTATATCATATCTATATTTTTTTAAATCCAGTGGTGGCAGTGTGAATAGTCCACATAGACTGTTGAAATGGCAGGACAGGAAAATGATTAATCCCGATTTTGAGCTTCACTCATTTTCTCGTAGTGCAGGGAGAAACTGGTGGGAAATCTGCAGTCTGACTCTCATGAACTCCCAGTTAATATCAGCGTCATCTGTCATTTTGTGAATATTTGTTTTTCTTGTGTACTTACACCGCATACTGTAGCATGAAATCAGCGACTTTCTTGCCAAAGAACATTTTAACCCCCACGCAATAGCACCGTATCAAAGGTTTGCATAGTGTATTATATACTGGTATGACTCTAAAGGAGATTTCTAACAAACCTCGACTTAAAGGCAAGAAACAAAAATGTGTTTCAAGAAAATAAGTGCATTAGATTTCAGGACTTTTTAGGGGATGCACAGCTGTTAGATTTGTCATGTTTTCTTGCTGTGACTAACTGGAATTAAAAGTTGTGGTTGTATACAGAAGAAATTATTTAAGGTTTTGTATTACGTAAGGTGCTGGTACAAAGCAAAGCTTGGAACCAAATATGTTTTTCGTTTTCTTCATTTTTGGGGGGCGCTGTGGTGAGAAACATGCTGTACTATAATGCAAAACGTTTACTTACATGCTCTTTGTGTTCCTGATATCTTTTGATGCTATCCTACTCTTTAATGCCAAAAAACAAGTCTAAAACAATGCTACAGCAGTCTGTACCCCTGTCCACATTTGCATGAATGTGAGTGCCATTTATAATTATTATTAATGAAATTTTACAGTATTAAACTTTTTTTTAGTTAAATTTAGTATCTATACTGCCTCAACGATGTCCTTTTTTTATTATAATAATTTTTTTCCCAAAATACTGGGGGATGTACAAGGATGAAATAATACTGTGGAGTAATTTTGTATTTAACCGCTTTGTTACAGCTGCAGGTCATTTTACACAAGTTAGTTTCTAAGTGCCTTAAACATGTAATAGGTTAATGTTACTGTAACAAATCATTTGTATAATGCGAAAGAGGTTGAGACCACAAAATGGCTTATATTTAAGACATTCAATTGAAAATTGAAAAAGTGGCTAATTTGGTGCTTTGGGATATTTTTCCTATGGAGGGTCTGTTGGTCATTTGCAGTTTCTTGGTGGGTTAGCTAAACAGAATCTTCTAACTTGTGCTTTTTATGTTGTGATGTTATGCATGTGGTCAGTATTTTTGTGACTTGCAGTATTAAAATTCTGTTTATATCATTTTTGTGATGTGAAATTTTGTAAGACACGTTTCCATTTGTCCACCACCCTGACCATGTGTTTGTAAGTACTTCAAAATAGAAGAATAAATTTTAAGTTAACCAGGTTGCTGTGGTTTCAAACTGGAGCTGTGTATGTGTACTTTTATTTTGCCACACCCACTTTAAAATATTAAGCTGCATGCTTCTGAAAAGAAATGATTCCCTTTCGAAAGCACATCCAGAGCTTCTTGCTTTTTCATTTTTTTTTGCTTTTTCTTCAAATGTGATCCAATGCAGATAAAATTTATCGCCACCAAGATCTACACATCTGCCTTCTCCATCCAGTGCTATAAGCACTTTGTTTCTACGTGCTTTTCTAGTCTTGTGTTTAGTGTCCTCAGAGCACCTTGCTGGGAATAGTGCTGTGTAACAACAAAAATACAGGCCAACATACTCATACGAACAGTTACTTGCCACTTTATTAGGTACACCTAATTAGCACTGTAAGTCCAACTTCTGCCTCCAAAAGAAAATAAATTCAAGGCCTTGAATCAGCAAGGCTCCAAAGATTACTTCATGTTCAAAGTCACTTAAAACATGTGCCTTGCCCGTTGGATTTTTCAGTCAAGCTTGAAAAAGATTATTCACTCCTGTCTGCATACTTTATGTAATGAATCACAGCAATGTGACTGAGTGTATTGGGGGTTGGGTATTGAGTGAGCTGTATTTAATAAAGTGGCCAGAGAGTGTATTTGGTACCAGTTGCAGTAATGTGAAAATAAATGGATCACATCTGTAATCAGCATTTTACGCTTCTATTTTTATGCACAAATACTAAAAGAGTAAGCAGCAATGTAGTTGCATCGGCAATAGGTGCTGACTTTCCAAAATGCACCACATAGCGCCTGGCAGCTGGAACTGCTCACCATGATTTAGAACCATCACAGCAAGTGTAATGTGTTGGCTTTATGGTTTTGTAACTGTAGCTGCAACAGCAACAAGTCTTTAAGTTGTTGGAGGAACAACATACTAAGATGAAAGCAGCTAACGTGTCCCTAACTTAATATTAACTTGGATTTCTACAATAAAGGACATTGCTGCTCAAAATACGTGCTCTAGTTATCGAAAATAGTCCTGTGATTTTGCAATTCCTCATTTTTAATCTGTGAAAATGAAGAGTAATGTACAGGACGGGTTCAGCTTCAGCAGCTACAGTTTGAAACCACGAAAGGCACGGAAACGGAGTCTGATCGACGCTGATAACTTGCACTCGGAGAAAGTGCATTGGAAGGATGTTATGGTGCGATACCACCACAGCTAAATGTCTGAGTCATACTTCCTGCCAAAAGCAGAGTGAACCGATAATTTTGTACCATCCTGATCTATAGCCGCACAATGGATCGCCTCTGCTTCCCGTACCGCACCAGAAATGAAAGATGTAGCCATTCTATACAGAGCTGAAACACAATCAAATGTATTAATGTCATGGCTGAAATCAGGAGGTCCCTTGTCAGTCTTTAATGTGACCTTGCATCCAGCAACGTGAGAAAAAAGTAAGTCATCATTATTAGGGAAAAGATGTCAAAACTTTCTGTCCCTTGGTTGTGTAAGTATGCACACCTTTCATTAATGCTTTGTGGAAGCACCTGTTGCTTTCATGCTTTCACTAAATCTGTCTGTAGCAAAGGTCCATGCAATATTGTGAAAAACTTGTACAATTCATTCCTTTTCAGCCACTTTGGTAGCTTGTTTGGTGTCACAGTAGGCCTTGCTATAAAATGGTGTAAAATGGAGTGTGAGGAACTCCGACGGATGTTTAGTGCCTTTGCGACGGTCTTGTTCTCCTTCTCAGATTTGCACCTCTCTATAATCACATCTCCCGCTGGTTTGGAATTATCTCCTCTTCTGTTCGAATGTTTGCTTAGGAAAGTTGCGGCCGTGCTGTAGGCTCTCGCACGTGGAAGGTTATGTATTTTTACAGAAGAACTGACAACTGGCGGTAAATAGATTAAGTGATTGTGGAGGCACCGAGTTGCTGCAAATTTGAGAATGTAGGTACAGAGAGTGGAAATAAGGCAATGAAAAGTTGAACGTTTATTTTCTTCATTTTTGGCAAATTGCGGAAGAGTCTCAGAATCTTTCTTTGATTTAACTCAATAGTCAATAGATTATGACTCAGAGCCAAAAATCCTACTTCAATGTAATTTGAATGCAATAAGTGAGGCCCAAAATGTGAAAAAAAGTATGAATAATTTTTCAAAACACTGTAAATGGATGCTGAGGTGATATGAGTTTATTTTTTATTGTTTTGGGACAGCCCTGAGCGTAGTTTTGAGGTGCATAGTGAACCTCTCAGCCACAAGAGCTGTGCTTGACTATAATAAATATGTATGGGCATGTCAGAAGTAATAACAGCTTTGTTTACTAGGAACAGATCATTCGGTAACATTCTGGACCAAGGTTATTGTTTCAGTTGTTTTAGTACTGTTTTTAAGAACAGCGATACAGAAACATCTTGTCAGCACAGATAAATCAAATGTTCCCGATTCTTCTTTGTTTCATGCCATAAATTCTGAGGAATTTTTCGATGCATTGTTTATTCCTGCTGTAAATGAAACAGGTATTAAACAGCTATGAGAAAAGTTGTGTGAACTGTTTGGAATTATTTAGATTTCTGCGTGAATGGATCCTAAAATGTGATCTGATCCGCACCTAAGTCATCACACTAAATAAAGACATCTTATTTAACAAAAAAAAAAAAAAACACCCAACGCGTTGAATGTTTGGCTGTATCTGTGTTCAGCAGATCTTCTCCCTGATACCTGCAGCACCTAGATCTCTGTCTACACCCCGGAGAGGCTACTGCTCTCTCCCATCTCTGGGTCCAAAACCAAAAACTGGAAGCTTCTTGATCCACTGTGATGGAAGGAACTCCCTCTCTCACTCAGAAACTGCTGAACCCCTCTCAGCATTAAAGAAGAGTTTCAAAGCACATCCTTCAGACCCACTTTTCTCCTGATCTAAATTATCAGTGCCACCCCACTTAAAATAAAGACAAATATACTGTAGGCCCATGATTTTGCTGTGTTTATTGCCTTAATGGTGTATAACAGTATGTTCACCAAAGGAAGTTCTAAGTAGCAACCTTAACTAGTGCGCCACCAGCTGCTTTAAAACGCAAACAGGTGAAAGGGGGTTACTAGTATATAACCAGTATATAACGCATATCCTTCTCTTATTTCAATCCACCTTCATGTACCTTTCTGAATCTTGTATTCGGGCCCGAACAAAAGACAGACAGACAGACAGACAGACAGACACACACACACACACACACACACGCACGCTTGCACTCAATCACGTGATCGGTGTCTTTCATGCGCGTCACGTGACCCCATTTATCCCCTGCCCCCTCCCCCTTCTCTCTCTCCCGCTCTCCCTCTCTCTCTCTCTCTCTCTCTCTCTATTTCCTGCGGTACCGCCGCCCGCCCCGCAGTCTGCGGATGTGCCATTGCAGGACTGGTGGGAAGTGGCCGCGCTCGTGTCCGCCTCCTTTCCCCCCGTCTTCCTCCGCTCTTTGGCTCGCTGAATAGGTGCCGAAGCTCGCCCGCCCTTCCCGAAAGTGTCGTGCGTTCTCGTGGCCGCCTCTCCCTTTTCCCGTGCGAATTCTCCGTGACTCGGCAGCTCGGTGGAACAATGGCGACCGCTGCGGTGTCCTCTCCCGGCTCCAGCCCCGGCTCCGGGACCGAGATGGTGCGCGGACAGAGCTTCGACGTGGGGCCCCGCTACACCAACCTGTCGTACATCGGCGAGGGCGCCTACGGCATGGTGTGGTAAGTCGAGCGCCCCAAGCAGGCAGGCCTCCGCGCCCTGGTTGTTGCCGCCAGCTACACCGCCGGTTCGCACACTTTTCTCCGTCACCTGTTGATTGCGGCTCCGAGGCTGACGTTTGCTACTTGGAAAAACTCCGCTTGACGTGAGGCGATTTTGTGCACCAAATGAACGACGCCCTGTGTGTGTGTGTGTGTGTGTGTGTGTGCACGCAGCGCACGGTGTAGCACAAGTTTAACACCACGGTTTTGTTGTCCCCTTCGTGGGGACCAGGCCCGTTTTTTTACCCCTTACGGTCGTTGTTACTGGGAAACAAAGTGATTTTGTGTGTGTCGTACAGTGAACGGTCGCGCTGTTTCTGTTCATTTTGTGCCGCGCAAGGTAGCTTGGCTAAATTCCGCTATATTTGCCCATGAGTCCCAGACTTGGTTAAAAGGTTCCTTTAGCATTTGCTTCAAAAAAAAAAAAAGTATGAAGGTGACTGGCTACACTGGATCAGTCTTAAACTTGATGTGGGACATTTCATACATGGGGTAATTCAAAGGGCTTCATGAAGTAAGTAAAGCATAAAGTAACACACATGTACACGTAGTGAGCAATTTACAGTTGCCAGTCCATGTGGGATACATGTCTTTGGACTGTGAGAGGAAACCCACAGTTGTAGGGAGAACGTGGGTATGGAACGCATGTCCGATATCCAGGCCAGGAACTGCTTGCTATGCCTTGGAGAACGACTGTTTCTGATCAACACCTGACAAGCGCCCAGTCCTGCTTTTTTCAAAAGGTGTAGAACGGTAGGGTGCGTGCGACTTGCAACATGGACGTCAGGACTCTTCCTTGACCTGGTGTGTTGTTTCAGTTGTGCATGTGAGCTCACCACCAAGCTGTGGTGGTGTCACTCTGGTGATGCTGCTGGAGTTGAGGATGATGATGCTGTTGTGATAGTGACTCCATCACATGCAAGGAGGCAGCTCTTCCCACTGACTCAACACTTTGCAAATTCTTTACATTAGTAAACAGTACAGACTTCTTGAAAATTGGTTGGCCAACAGGGAAAGGTCATACAGGTTGTTTCTCTGCAGAAGTTTGGTAGCAGGAGGTGTGCCAAACTCCTAGTGAGTAACCAGCATGACACACCTGAGCACATGTTGAACGTCGTATTATTTGACTTTGAACAGATATGATTTAACCATTTGAGACCGAGCAGTAATTATAATGTGCAGCTCTGTTCAGCAGCTTTAACAGCCCCTTGTAAATGTTCATTTTGCTGTTTTGCTTGAAGCAGGACTAGAAGCAAGATGGACCTGCTTGCTGACATCTTGGGGTATTTTCCTGTAATTTTTCCATATGCGGCGAGGACACTGGCATACTGCTCGGTCCATCCGTGTTGAGAAAATGTCTACTTTCAGTGAACGTGAGTGTCAGCTGCATATGGTAAAGTTTTCCCAGTCTGCACTTCTTCAGCCAACCAGGAGAAAAACTTGGACGTTCATTCAGAGAATATACCTTTCCTCTGTGTTTTTGGATGTTTCCAGGCATTACTATTCAGTTTAAAATGTAACTGTGGTGATACAGACTCAGTGAAATGGAGTTTGTGCTGCTGTTTAAAATACCTTTAAGAAAAGTTTGATTTGTGCACATCCATTTTCCTGTTAAATCACAACCCAAATTCTCTTCTTGAAAAACTCGAGTGAAGGTTGTTTTACTTGCCAAGATGTCAGTGTAATGTAAACCAAAGGATTAAAATGCACCTAAAGTTCCCTCTGTAAATATATGGATATGTGAAGTGTTAATTCTTTGAGTAGGAGAAGTAAAAAAATTTGATCTTCATGGTAATTCAAAGGAATTCTGGAATGTATAAACACTTAGGAGACGGTGCTACATGATCAGACCTGTGCACTGCGACCATCTGACCCTCAGCCCCTGTTCTGCAAAAATGGATATATTTGTAGTCTGTTAGTGTCTGCCTGTAGGTTGCTAAGACCTAATGCTGCTAGTATAATTAAAAAAGAAAGTGACTATCTAGTTAAGGATTTTGGTGTCACACTGACATGGGCATTTCAGCCACCAGCACATTTGAAGCAGGTCTTTGGGCTGTGGGAGGAATCCCAGGCAGGCATGAAGAGAACATGCAAACTCCATACAAATGAAGCCAGACTTTAAGCCAGAGAACAGGAGCTGTGAGGTTTGCTCTTATGCCCATAATTATTGGTTATTCTAATTTTGTACTTGATGCTCAAACCTCTTCTGTATAGATCTATGCAAACTAGTCATATGGCTTGATTTTACTGGAACCAGCTTTATGTTCCTGTTGCACAAGAAAGATGAGACCAGTTTAAGTCCATTTTCTGAAGGTACCTACATTATGGAGCTGATGCAGTCCTACAATGGGTAGCACAGTTGCTTCACAGAACTTATGTTTTCAGATGTGGGTTTGAGACCCATATAGTCTGTGCGGAGTGGTGTGTTCTCCCTGTATTTGCATGAATTTCAGGTCAAAGATGTGTTTCAGATAGATTGGTCACTCTGAGTTGTCTTTGCCTATCCTGTAGTGGGTTGGCTACCTGTCCAGGGTGTACCTTCTCTAGGCCAGCACCCTCTGCTTCCAGGATATGCTTCAGACCCCTTGTGGCCTGCAGTAGGATAAGTGGTTTTTGATAGTGAGCGTGAGTCAGTTACAAATAGCTGTGCGTAGAACCTGTGCCCCTGCCTTACTTTGTGTATCTACTTGCAGTTTTGCTAAATCCTCCTTGTCAGATTGTGTGTTCTCCACCCACTTTTGTTCCAGTCCTGTGTAACAATCACTGCTAGTTTCAGGAGGGGTGAAATACCCTGAGGCCATAGTCTTCATAGAAGCCTGTCTTTTGTGTGCTTGTATGTGTGCGTGCATTCTCTCTGCCTCTTACATTTTAACCTGATATTGCTATTTAGCTGACATTTGTGTCCGCTTGCAGTCTTGTTGTCAGCTTTACACTGATTTACTTATCGGAACAGCAGGGTATTCCTGCCTGAGGGTACATTCAGGGCATGCAAGAACTCTGCCTTAAACACCACTTCACCTGTGGCCACGATGCTGCTGAAAATAATCTGAATATGTCGAAACACTACTGAATGCAGTATGTTCAAGATATCACTGTTGCCAGGTAGTTAAAATTGATTTGTTGGACAAGCAAGTGCTATTCTGTGCTTTCTTGGTTAGAGTACAGTTGTTAGCCAGGTGTGTGTTTCACCCAACAGAACATGAACAATGGCTTTTCTTCCAGCCAGTTCACATTTGAACGGACCAGGTAGTGTAGTTCTTAATGGTGCACAGAAGATTCTGTCTTGCTGGGCTGTGTCCATCTGCAAACCATTTTTAATGGAAAAATGGACTGTTACGCACATATGACGGACTGCAGACAGATTTCGCAGCTGATTGCGACTCCTGCGTGAGAAAATGTTCTGTATTGTGGTAGAACACCCACTCGCCACATGCGTGCGCACAATTGTGAATAAGAATCGGTGGCTGTAATGGCTGCACACGTTTGTACTGCCTCAGTGCGTGTCAGTTTGGCAAGCAGTAACATTCTGTGTATGGTTGCATGTGTTAAACACGTTTGCATAATTTCAGCCACAGCAGACTACACATGGGTTGGAGATGCAGGATGTCATCAGATACACAATGGCAAGTGATGAGGAAGAGGCAAAGGCGATAAGTTCATGGTGGGTCTTGTGTCTAGCAAGTAGTCATTGCAGGGCTGTTACTTCACAGATCTTTGGCTCCTGCTGTGAAAACCTGAGAGATGTAGGTGGTGGAGCTGTAGTTTGTCACTCCCATTAAGGTAAACAATAAGCAGGAATCAGCACAGAGATTTGTCCATATCTTCTTTCTCTTTTCTTGTGTGTTGGTGCAAAATCAAAACTCTGTCCTAAACATAGTTTCCAAATTGTATAACTCAGTTTCAGGTTATGCTGATTTGGGTGGTAACATGCACGTAAAATTCAAACAGTATCACTAATATTTCATGGCTTTGTCATGAACCAGCGGTCTTTCAGTTTAAACTCTTAATACATGCGTCTTCGATTTGGTGGCTTTCAGATTTTACAAAGTCACAAAAAAAAATTACGGGAAAAAATAAGAAAATAAATATTAAAAAAAACTTTTTAAGTATGATACTATGGGAAATGCAAATGTTTTGCTTTTGTTAACTTAAATTCATAAAATGTTTTAAACAATTGTCCCATGAAGGCACTGCAACACCCGTTAGTCCCCTTGTAGTAGTTTTCTGGTTAAGCTGTATGGTAACTATTCACTGCTTTTTGTATATAATTTGGTCTTTTTTCAGTGTAATAATGGCCTTGAATGTGAAAATGTGTAGATAAAGGCAGCATTAAGCTAAAAGTGCATTTGTTGACTAGTTAATGCTTGAATTGCAAGAAAACTGAAGAAATGGGTTTTGATAGTGCACATGTTCAGAACAGTTTTTGAAATTAGACTACAAACTTTTCATTGTGTTAGGTACATTATATGTTCATTACATGTTTTAAGTGTTGCTGTAGTACACAGTGCAGTAGTAGTATACAGTGCCAATTTTAAAAAGATACTGCGCTTAAATTACATCTCTGGTTTTTTGGACTTTTGTTATATCTGGACCCCACCTCTCCCCAAATAGTTAACAAAATCCAGGATGAATTGTAGTCTTGTTTTGCTTAATGCTATGTCAGAAGTGTGTTGCAAGTTGAAAAAGGAAAGTGAGCACTAAGGAAGTTGATGAAGAAATATTTGGTTATATAATAGACATCTAGTGTGTGATGGCTGCGTGGAGAACATCGTGCAAACCACAGATGTGTCTGCTGGGCTTGGTATGTGAAAATGGCACATGCCTGTAATGCCCAGTCAACACATCAATGCAGGACAATTCAAGGCTGTGGTTGGATCCCTTTCACTTACTGTTGTTTTTAGATTTAGTTGGTGTTGGCTGCTTGGTATCAGATTTTGGCTTATTTTAAAGATGACAAATAGAACAGATTAAAGGGCTAGTATGTCTCTTTTAAAATAAACGTATTCATTATGCATCAGATATTCCAGAAAAGACTGTGGTGTCATTGTTCAGGGATGGAAGTGTGTCCTATTTGAGTTGTGCTTTTTGGCATCCAAATAGGAGCCCGCAAAGTGCTCCATCTGTTCATGGGGCAGCATGTTACAGGTTCGGTTGGGTGTGTTCATTACTAAACAGGCTTCACGCCACTGTTCTGCGACATGTCTCTCTCTCTCTCTCTCTCTCTCTCTCTCTCTCTCTCTCTCTCTCTCTCTCGTTGTGTACTTTTATTCGCGTAAACTACCGCAGGCACTGTCTTTATCCCAACATGGCACTTCACTGGCTGCCAGAGGAATCGCTTTCCCACCAGCTGCTGTGGACTGGGAGGACAGAGCACTGTAGCAAAGGCATAGTGCAGTTTTTGGGTCTCGTTTGCTCAGGTACTTGAGGTGTAGGGTGAAATGGTGATGTCATGCTTTCCAAACAAAGACTTAAATCTCTGGTGCATCATGTAAAGGGTGCATGGAAGCTGGTGAAAATGTGGGATTTTGCAGACAGGCAGTGTGAGTGTTGGTCTCTAAAATTGTACAGCTCCTGGAAGTGGAAGGAAAAGGTACATGTTTATTTCATTTTACTTAACAGAAACAAACTTTTTAACATGGTGTTTTGGATGAAGTCTTTTTGTTATATAGTTTTGTTTCTCTAATGTGTTTGTTTTGGACCAAAACTTCACTGATTGGAATCAGTAGTTCAGGCTTGAGCACATAGGAGACTTTTGCCAGGTATCACATTTTACAGTCCCACCTTGCAAGAAAAAATGGTTACCCTTGACCCAGAACAAAAAAGAACTAAGCAGTGTACGCTCCCAGTACTTTTGCTCAGATACAGATGGAAGGAGGCCGTCCCTGCTGGCTGTCCCATGCATGCCATTGCTGGCCACAGGCTGTGTTGTCTGCTCTGACCTTCTGCTGAGAGGCTCCAGTGATGCTACAGGGCAGGAATGCAGGGGCAAGGCATGCGCCAGAGCTGCCTGGGGGGGCAGCATTCTGTTGAAAATTTAACAGTGCACTCTGGGTAAACCTGCTACCTAATTGTTATTTTAAGTTGTGCCTTTTTTTTTGTTTTTTTTTTTTTTGTTGACTTTTATCCCTTTGTGCTCCAGAAAGCTATTTTTACTGAGACCTCAAGTTTGCCAGGCCTTATCCTCAAATGCTTTAATACAGGTTTTTAGTCCATATATATAATATATAAAATATTCTTCTGCCTATATCCTGAATCCCCAAGTGCTGTGAATGCAGAGTGATCTGATTGTGGCAGAGAGTTATTGTTCTGGAAGCCAGTGCTGGAATCCTGCCATGGAGTGAGCCTTTTTGTAAAGGAAATTCAGGCATTACACCCCATGGACCAACACAGAGAAAAGCAGAGCAGAAAAAACAGTCCCTGCCATGAGCTCAGAAAGGTCCCTCCTTCTGCGGAGAGCCAGTTGTCTGGAAAATGGCTCGGCTGATTTTATCCACAGCGCTCACTTGAGCCATGTCCACTTCTGCGGTGAGCAGAACAAATTCAAATGCGCATGTGTTTTCTCAGAGTGCACCTCCTTGGTTGTGTGGCCAGACTTGAGCTTTTGGCATCGACTTGAGCTGTTTCAGGCCTGTAGTGTTGTAGAGAGCCAAGCCCCAGTGGAAGTAAGGAGGGTGATCACACCACCCTCTGCAGGTATTGCTAGTATGTTTGGGTCTCATGGATAGACTGTGTGTCCATGGAGAAATCACCCTGCCTTTCAGTTGTCTCCAAACTTCAGCCGTTATTTTACGATTGAGGTGCTTGTCACGTGCTCAGTAGAAAGTGTTCTACAACGTGCTGTGAAGCAAACCACACAAACTAGACTCTGGGGCAATTTCAATAGTTGTGATTGCCCATCCTCTGTAGTGTGTCCACATAGATACTGGTCTGTTAGGAAAATTGGCAGGGCAAGTGTGTTTTATGTGGGTCTTTATCATCAGTATAAAGTCCTCTTCCACCAGTCTACTTTCCCACAAATAGTGATATGAGGGCTTTCCGTCCTTTATCTTGTGGTTGAGGTCCACTTTTAAAGTTTTATGAGGTTGCCTTTCACCTGTTGTTGTAAAGATTCCACTAAGAAAACATAGTATGTATAAATGATCAAACATGTACACAAATAATTACAGAAGAAACTTTAAACGATGGATTAAAAAAAAAAAAAAATTCAAATGGCTTCTAGTAATGACATGAGAAGAAGGAAAGTAGGGGTTCCTGACAGAGACAAAATTTTAGTGAACCGTTTTTTCTGTGGGCGGTTGGCAAGTGTGAGTTTGGCGCAGTAAACGCTACATCCTGGGGGTTTGGAGAGCTGCGCACGCTCTACTTGTTCCATGCTGTTCCATAACAGAGCTGCAGAAGAAGAGGCCTTGCCTCGAGGTGTCCCTTGAAGTGTCACATCAAACGACAGCTAAAGGTTAGTGTGCACAGGACTGAAAGCATGCTAGGGGTTACTTTACAGGAGAGCCATGCTGTTGGTTAATCTTGCAGTGAAGTGACTTGTTTAGCAGCTTGGTCAGCGTGTCTGTTTTGCTGCGAAGCAACCAGAGTTGTTAAGGAAACGAATAAAACCATGCTTCTTTGGGTGCGCTTCCTTCAAGGTCTGAGTTAGGCTTCACCTACTCTTGGCCCCTCTTGCAGCTCATTGCCAACCTTCACCTGACCCTCCTGGTCACTCGGCTCCACGCCCACTGCTGCCTGCTCTTTCTACGGGGAGCTATGCATTCAACTGTTTGAATTGCCAGAACTGGGCTTGCTTCCAAACCACGCGCAGGGTTGGTCTCCGTGGCAACCAGCACTGCTGGCTCCCATGCAGGGTGATGACGTCAAGCGCGCTAAAAGGAGGAGGGAAAGTGAAGGAGGAAAACGTGTGGTCATATGGCACACTGGTGGATTTTAGTTTGAGATGGATTAATTTGCTTAAACCCCCAGCCTTTAGTGCATCTTTAGTAGTTCGAGTGCAACTGCTAGCATTAATATATAATACCTATCGATAATCTGTCTGCTGTGCCTGCAAATTCTTCATTTTATCTCCATCTTGCTCCCTTAACTGGCTCTCCTTTCTTGCTTCTCCAATCTGGAGTGTGCAGCTTTGAACAAAACTACCTTCTCTTTATTGTTGCTCACCACTCATCTTTATTTATAAACAACTGTATTGCTTCTGTTTCAGTCCTGCTCTGCAGTTCTTGGCCCCTTTGCTGCAGATGTAGTAAACAGCTTTCAAAATATCAGATACATCTGTTCCCAGAAAGCCAAGTATACTTCCAGGTAACCAAAAAAAACCCATACTATTTAATCTTGCACTTTCTCGCAAAACTCTTGATACAATTTAGTGATCACCTTGTTAGCGCTAACATTTTTGAACCCATCACACATGGCTTGAGAATTACACAGCCCAGAAACCACCCTTGTATAAGTTGCTACAAGCCAAAGGGTGGCTGTGGATTCAAGCCCCCCCATTCAAATTCTTGTAGCTCTGTGTTGCTTTATATGCTGTTAAATGTGTGGGTTTAGAGTCCACTTGTGCAACTGTCTTTGGAGTTTTGATTACTGCTCTTGCATACTTCTCATTCGCTTGTACTTCCATGTTTCTCTGTTTCACTTCTGAAACTTCTGGTGTTCCTCAAGGCTTGAAAAAATAGTCCTCCTTCAATGTGTATTAGTTCCCAGTTGGTCACCCATTGAAATCTCTTGATACTGATGATGCTCATATCTGCATCCTCTGTAAACTTGGGATTAGAGTAGCTGTTTTGGTGCTCTTTAGCTACCTTTCTGAAATTACATTGTTCATGGGAGAAACCTACTACATCTAAAGAGTGGCAGAACTGAAGTCTTGCTTCACTTGTGTTCGAATCCCTCACCCTCCTCCTGTAAGGGTCTGAATTGACTTCAAAATGTTGGTAACCATGTGTAGATAAAATTTGTACAAGGAACACTGTTGTTGTTGCGTTTCTTCAGTGGAACCAGGTCCTGGGATGCACGTGCCCTCATCTGCAGCCTTGACAGAACCAGCAGCTGCTGATTATTCTGCCCCAGTGGCCTGGTACTCCTGTTTTCCATTGTGTGCCACTCCCCAGCAATAAAACTCCTCTTTTGCCTCCCCCTGGGTAATGTTCTAGAAACACTCTCTGAGAATTTCACCACCAGAAGGTGGATTGGCTTAATTAACATTAATCGCTGGATAGGGATTTTTCTTCTGTACTTTTCCTACATTGAGTCTTAGTGGGCATGTGATGTGTGATCTATAAGCTTATCTTTATTTAACAGATGTGTGTACTGATGGAGAAACCATCTTGCTGGTGATAGTTAACAGTAGTTGACACTTTCTCAGCTCATTGCAATGCTCGTGCATCACAAGCTGTATGAATTTGGTTTTAATGAGACTGAATCAGTTCACATGTCTCAAAATTTAAGTTGGCAGCATAGAAGTGAAGTAGTGGGCTGTGTGCCATAACAGTTCCCTCCTTCTGTTTGTCATGGCAACCACTTGTTGCATAACTAGGCTTTCTTGTTGTAATATTAATTGTCCCTGACTTCCCTTTCCTTGTTACCCACCACATCTAACTGTCCTAAGGTGCTTTCATGAAAAGGGTTCTGCAGAAGGAATACTTTGCAGAGAATTGAGGATCAAGAAGCTGGAACACACATTGCATTGTTGCTGCTGGTTTATTGGCTCAGTGCTGAGAAGATCCTGGTTTCCTTTCTCTGCCCAGGAGCAACACTTTGCAGTTGTCTGTATAGATATGCCTTGCATTTTGCATCCGCCTGGAAATGAGACGATAGGTTTCCATTTAGTGTAAGGCAGCCTCATGGCTAGTCAGCAGACTTTGTGGGATCAACCAGAGGCACCTTGATGGCCACAAACTGCAGGTTAGAATAGTCTACACGTTTACTGGCAGCTGGTATGCTCATTTCCTTGAAAGCATTCACTTGTAAATTTTTATGCACAGTCTCCTAACTTGAATCTGGGCACATTTCACTACATGGTATACTCAGTAACCATGTACGTGACAAACTCTTTTGACTCTTTGACTCTTTAGTTTTGGACAAAAAGGCTTTAACTAATGAAAGCAATATTCCAGAATTCCTATTAAAAGAGAACTGCAGATGATGACCTTTTGGTGGATAAGCCTTCTGTATGGTTTCATTCTGTTTAACACATTGATGTTGCTTTTTGTGTGTCAATTTAACATAGTACTTTGACATAGTTTGTGCCAATCTGTGTGTGACTATTTTCACACCATTTGCAGTGTAGTGTTGTTATATAACCACTCCTACGGATTCCTGCGCCGGGTTGTGGTTACCATGGCAAAGGAGGCTTCTTGGTCCTGTTCTTTAGCGTACAGTGATGTCATGGCTTTATTCGCATATTTACACCCCCGAAAATGAAGCCTGTTTGTGTCTTGTGTATTTTTTGCACCACACGATTAATACTGGCTTAATGTTTCTGCTGTCCGTCTCATCGCCCGCATTTCTCCTGTTGGAGTGTATCAGTGCTGGCAGTAGCCTTACATCATATTAGTTGTGCAAATGGCTATTGTTGTGCAGTGCATTTAGATTGCAGAGCTGGACTCTACATGCAGTATTGGTGTTAAGGCTTCAGGAGGTGTTAAATTATGTAATGGAGTACACATTTGCTTTGCAGTGCTGTGCTTTACACCGTGTTGCGGTGTCTGTAATAGACCTCCCCCTTGTCATTCAATACGAACAGCAGCGTGCACTGCACCCAGCTTGGCAGCACTGCTCTACGGTTATGCTGACGATGTGTACTCTAGGACCTCCAGCAGCTCGGTCTATTTTGAGACCTGTGACTTTGTGTTGCATAATCAGAAGCAGAACTTGGATAGAAATCTGGCCTGGTCCTTCTCAGAGTTGCTTGGTGGAGATTGCCTCAGTATCCCTCAAGGTAGGGCTGGGCAGCACTGGTGACATTTTTCTGCCATACTGGCGTTAACCCGATGCCACTGCTTACTTCTGCTTACTGTATGTGTTCCTGAAAGGACCCAACATAGGGTAACCTGTGCTCCTTTGAGCCTCTACTTTATAGTTGTCTGTTTTTTCCTGGACTCATGAACACGTGGCACTGTACTGTTTCACTGTGTAACCTGAAGAAACAATTCATCTTACTCCAAATTCTGTCCCCCAGAACTGTCGACTCCCTTACAGCATATAAGAAGCCTCACAAAACTCCCAACTCATTTCTCCACTGAGCTCCTAAAACCTCTATAAGTTGATCCTTTATGACTGCTGCTTAGTATCAACCCATTTCCCTGTTTGTCACTTCAGTGAGTATCTGCTGAAATATGTACTGTGCAACAGAAGCCGTTTCAAACAGCCAACCTGTGACTCAATAATTGCGTGTCTGTCTGTGTGTTTAAGCTCCTCTGTCTGATGCGAATGTGGTTTATTTACTTTGAACTGTGTATTGTTTTGCAGAAAAGCATCTCCAAATGAGTAAATCTTATAAATAAGATTCTTTAAATGACCAAAACCAATCATGATGTCAAAACAGAAAAGTAGCTGTTTACAGCATCAATAAAATATACTTGGCTTACTGAATAAATGTTTTTAAAAATACTAGTGGTCCTCCAGTGTAAATATGCAGTACATTGTATATAAAATATTTTTAATTTGCGATTTTAAAGTATTCTGGGTAATGCTAATCTTTGCAAGGATTTTAAGAGGTTTTTAAACTTTTAGGTTTTATGGTTTGAGTTGCCCAGCCTTAAACTCAGAATAGTACAATTTATTTCTGGAACTCTTTAAAATGGATCGGGACAATTATGGGATGTAACATACAGTGGCTTCTCAGCTCTCAAACACAACTGGGACTGGAGTTGTTTGTCACTCATTGTCTTTGTAACTTTAGGTCACTTTTACCTCAAAGTCATAGTGGGAAAAGTGTGATTACACAGCTGTTTATTTTGTGGCTTAGGTTTTTCTAAAAATGGTTGCTATATCTACAATAAATCCAGCACTCTAGAACACATTAATTTTGAGCTATACTAAAATGAAACTAACTTAACGGGAAATAAAAAGATTATTTCTGTTTTGATCCTAGGTATTAACCAGTTCAACTCATGAGCCTGTGGAACTTTTGTCATGTCACAAGTTTCAACTTTGATTTCTTTTTCCATCATACTATAACTGCATTTGTCTTCTGTATGGCACTGAAAAACAGAATCAAAGTGAAACACGGAGGAAATTAACTGAATTACTGTGAGATTACACTCCTGTAGAAAATTTGTGCTTTTGCAGGAAAAAAATGCAGGATTCCTTCCCAAATTTTGTGTTATGAAATGTGACCTAATGGTTTTCAAGTAGAAGGGCTGGTGTTTTCAATTTGAATGGTTTTGTTTTGATGGCCATTACTCAGATTTTGTACCCTTTGAAAAGTCTCTGGCTGCAATTGTGTAGCAACCAGCAGTAAAGACTGATATTTTTGTCAACTTGAGGGAGGAAGCACTTAATATTGCACAAGCATTGTGATTTACACTGTATAGATGTTAAAATAGTTGAAGGCATGTGCAACAGGAACATTTTTCAGTGCTGTTTTTCGTTTTGCTTAGAGTGGGAAAAGCTACTGTTTGCTGAAGGTTTTGCTAGCCTGTTAACTCGCAAGTGAGATGTATTGTTGAGATTTGGTCCTTTGAGCTTTATAGAAAACATGATGGAGTCTTAAGATTATTTTTCTTGTCATTAGGGCAGATTTCTGATATGAATAACTTGCGTGCTTACCAGCTGCAGTGGTATTTTGCTTTTCTTATGCAATGAAAGATTTCTGCTGTAGTAACCCACTGTGTGTGGGTTTCTTTACGTCATGAATACACTGCTGCATCACAGCACTTGAGCTGTGCAGGTTTGATCCCCATTGAGTAATGTGTTGGTAATAAATGCTTTTCAAAGTAATTAGTTTTGTGACGTTTGTTGTGGTGTAAAATGGATAGAATCACATTTCAAGTATGTCACTGGAATGTAAGGATATTGTCATAATGCAAGTTTATTCAGCAAATCCCTAGGTGTGTGGGTTTTTTTTTTGGGAAAAGGGGGGAGGGGGTTGAGGAGTCCTGTCTCTGTTGTTGTTGTACCAACTGTTTCTGTCCTTCCAGTTACTGAGGACCAGATCCTTTTCTGTAAAACTGGCTCCATCAAACTGAACAATTCCAGGGTATCAGACCTCACAAATAGTCTGAACTAACTTTCTCTGTCTTTCATTAGCACCCTTCCAATTCAATTTGTGAAGCGGTTTTCTCCCACAGTCCAAAGCTGTATGCTTTGAACTATACGTCCTGATTTTTATTTATTTTATTTTTTTTATTTTTTTATAACTGTTTCCCGGGAATGCTATATTACAGGGGTTTCTCCCCCCCCTCTTTCTCCCCCACCCCCCCCACCAGTGGCCCTGAACTTCACTCTAAGCTGTTTGTTTTCTGCTGCATACATTCCAGTTTAAATGACAAAGGACAAAACCTATTATGGCATGTTATGCTAAAGACTTAATAAATTGAGTTAGTATTAAATGCAATTTGAAAGTTTGTCATTAAAAGGCTATGAAAGAATATAACCTCTGCCTAAAGAATAATAGTTAAAATGGTTAAACTAAAATAACTGTAGTCTTAAAGGGAGCTTGAAGAATAAAAACCTCACAGATTTTGTACATGGAGTATCAGTTTCAACATTTTTAGTTGGTGGTTTGAGTGATAGCGGTTGCTCTTTAAAGTGTTACTTGAATTATTTGCATTGTCAATGGACAAATGCTGTTTAACAGAGCTGAGTTGGGACAAAACCCAGCATGCACAGATGTTGAAACCTTTGAAGTGCTTAGTCATAAAATGCTGAAGAAGAATGCATTTAGTTTAGTTGTCAAATGTCATAAACACTGGTAAAATCTTGTTCAATAAACAATGTATTTAAATCACCGTTGAGAGGAAATGAGAAAATATTTTGGTTTGGTGACTAAGTATTTGCATATGACAGCTAGTATCCAACTTGGGGAGAAAATGAACTGAGAACAGCTGAGTGGCTTGACTGGGGCATTTGGATGGAAACTCTTCAGTCATCCTGTCTCCCTCCTCATGGCAGCGGTCCTGTGTGCACAGCGTGGATGCACAGCGTGGATGCTCAGTGCTGCCAACAGAGGGCGTGGCTGAGCAGAGTCTAATCGCTGCAGGAACAGCAGCAGTGGCGAAATAAAGACGAGTTTTGCAATATGTTTTTGAACCGCAAGTTCTCTGCAATTGATTTGTAAGGATTGATGCAAAACTGGATTAAAGCCATTACAAATATGAATGTGGACTTTTTAAACAAATTATTATTTTTTTTTTTTATTAGCTCCTGAAAATGTGTCCACACAAGACTGCTCTGTAAGGTGTGTGTGTGTGTGTGTGTGTGTGTGTGTGTGTGTGTGTGTGTGTGTGTAACTCAAATTACCTGAGACTCAGCTAACTTTCCTGAGGTCATTGATGCTCTTTTGTGAGCTTTAGGGCAACAAAAATGGGATTAAATTGAGCAATTGCATTCTCCATACTTGCAGAAACCAAAACTAAAGGGCCATTTTTGTCGTCCACCTCTGTGAACAGATGATGAGGCTCTAAGGATTTAGAGTAGGTGTACCTGGCTTCCAATCCCTGCGCATTTTTGTATTGCCCTTGAGCAAGGTACTTACCCTGAATTACTACAGTAAAAAAAAAAAAAAAAAAAACAATTTCTGCACAAATGAGTAATTGTTGCAAGTAGCTTGCAAAACAAACCCTGTAAGTTGCCTTGAGGAAAGGTGTTGCTTAAATGAATGAAAAGCTGTGCTGATAGACAATTTTAAGAATTGGACTGTATCTGGTTGAGAATTGCAGATGAATATAACATTTCAGTTTTTCAGACTGTGTAGTTCAAACTGCATCTGTAGGGTTTTGCAAGATGTGAAGTAAAATGCTTTATAACACTTGCTTTTTTTCTTTTCTTTTTTGACTGCTGCTTAGTAATGACAACTGAAAAAGGGTAAAAGATAATGATAGATAACACCACTTAAGACTTGAAACTTTTCTCTCTCCCCCCCCCGTAGGCCATGATTTTCTTAAGCCTTCTTTTTTTTTTTAAAATTTTTTATTTATTTATTTTTTTGTTTATCACATGAGAAGCCACACTAAACAATCTCTTGGTGTGAAGAATTTCACAGTTGTTACAAATGGCATATTATTATTTTCACTTTTAAAAACTTCCTTTATGATCACTTGTAATTTTGTGTGGGCTAATGCTGTGTTTACTTAAACCTCTTCTGTTTTTACCTAATATATTTATTCTTATGTGGAAATGATTACAGAAGTAACTCCTTGGTTGCATGGCACATGTTGTATAGTGGGAGCAACTCTATGAGCTGTTGCCTATTTTATTTTTTATTCCTCTCCTGTACTGGAGCCACACTTATGGATTATCTAGTAGGAATAAGAAAGCAAAGTTCAGTCAAAATATTTACAATCCCTTATATGCTTACATGTAATGTATTGTGTAATTTTATTTTACATTTTGTGTTTGCATAAATTTTTGGAGTTTTAAAATTATTATTATTATTTTTTTTTTTGTAAAAAAAAAAAAAAAGCCTGATGCATATTGAAAAGTGTACCATTGAAGGTCAGTATGCATCTCCCTGTAGTGCAACAGTAGTGAAACAATATAATGCAGTTAAGAGGTGGTGTACATTGTGGGTGTATGGTGGGTGGCATGAAGAATCTTCTTGGACTGATTAGGAAAACTTTCCAGAAATGAATACTGGCACAGCTCTTCTGGCGGTTATGGATTTGGATTTCAGTTGAGCAAGGGTGCTGACCATTTCAATTCTATGATACTGATTTTGTTCTTGGGGGCTGGGGACAGGGTCAGAAAGGTATTTATGCCACTGGACCCTTTCTCTGCTTAGTCTTTTATCTAACATACTTCCATTTGTCCTCTGTACCATTGTGAAGGATTGTATGTTAGCTTACATACTTGTCCCTTTGTGTTGCATTCCTTAATCCTCATGCTTTACCTACATGCTCTCTGGCTGTTGTATTGCTCTTCTCTGCTAAACTACTTGTTATTATTGGGTGTTAGGGGGAAAGGGGTAACATTTCCAATGGTCCAGTTAAAAGCATAACCTGTTATGGACTCTCTTGCATGTATAACTCTGCTGGACCAGGACTGCAACAGTTAAGCATTTTTCTTCACCACACTTGTCCACCCATAGAAGGTCATGCTACTTAAAGGTGCCCCCTAGGACTAGGAGTGGACGATGGACTTGTAACTTTGTTGAGCCATCCAGGGGGTTGTGAGTGATGGGACTTGGCTGAGCACTGTCCTTGTGATTTGTAAGGAATACTTTGAGGCATTTGGTTTTGCTGAAAAAGCAACACTTGTGCCTTTCTTGCTATAACCGCTTGTTACTGGCTTGTGTTGTAGTTAATATTGTTTATAAAACAGGTGCCTTTTCCCCCAGCTGCACCTAGGGACACGCTTATTACACTGTTTAGGTGCAGGGAAATTGTCCTTGCTGACAGAGAATTATGAAATTATCATAAAAAGGCTGATCACAGCTTGTCATTTGGCTCCCCATGAACCAGATTTTTGTCTCTTCTTTGGCACAGTTTGTGTGTTGCTATGATGTAAAGATGAGTGAATGATTGTACAGTTTAGTTAAGTGCTGCAACTCACCTTTTAACCAAGGTTTCAGCTAATTATTTATCAGAAATTTTCTCCACAAACTAGGGAAATATTGTAGCTAATTTGGTAAGATTAGGGAAAAAAACATTTTTTTTTTTTTAAAACTATTTTTAAAAATCTTGTATTTGATTTGGAGTTTGCATGTACATGTTTTCACCCTTTTGCACAGCACTAAAAGGAGTTATCCCTACTTGTTTATCAGTGCAACTTGGGGGGGAAATGTAATCTTTCTATTGTCACCCCCCTCCCTCCAACTCCTGTCCCCAGTTCTGCTTATGACCGGGAGAACAAAGTCCGTGTGGCCATCAAGAAGATCAGCCCCTTTGAGCACCAGACCTACTGCCAGCGCACCCTGAGGGAGATTAAGATCCTGCTGCGCTTCAGACACGAGAACATCATTGGCATCAATGATATCATCCGCCCCCCCTCTATTGATCAGATGAGAGATGTGTATCCTTTTGTAATGCTGCTTCCTCCCCCAACTACCACCTAACATTCATAACTGTATACACAGCCCACATGCTCACCTCCAAAGGATAGATATCTTAGTTTTTTTTACACTTTTCTTTGTGAGAAAGCCAGGCATAATGTGGCATGCATTTATGAACAGTGATTGATTTAATGTTCCTCTTGATGTAGTGTTTCTAAACCTTGTATGGTAGGTGGAGCGTGTTACAATTTCACATCAAGTGCTTCTATATGGTATGCAGCATAAATGAATACTACTGAATTAAGTTCCATATAATTTTCAGAGTCATTTGCCAAAGTATTTTCATTGACACTGCAGCCATCTGTATACCATCATGTAAATCTGCTGCCGAACTTTTAAATTAAGGTTTTTTTCTTTAGTTCTAATTTGTTACATTAATTCTGTGCACTCAATTTATTGTGTTATACAAATGTACTAAAGTGAAGCTCTGTGGACAGCTGGTGGCAAAGAACTGAAGTTCTGAAATTCACTCGTTGATGTTACATTTTTGCAGGAATTTCAATTCTTAGGGTATACAACAATGTGAAATGTATTTGTTACTCATTTTCTTTTTATCTTTGTCTCACAAGAGTAAATCGCCCCTCACCTCCTGCACATAGTTAAGGTTTTTGATGTCAAATGTGCTAATTCCATAAGGTAGTCCCTTTCTCTAATGTGCTTTCTTCACATTACAGCTCAAAAAGCCACAACTCATTCTTGTTTATTCCTCAACGTTGATGCTGTTAGCTACATTGTCCAGGACCTGATGGAGACTGATCTGTACAAACTCCTGAAGACGCAACATCTGAGCAATGACCACATTTGCTACTTCCTCTACCAGATACTAAGAGGCCTCAAGTACATTCACTCAGCTAATGTGTTGCATCGTGATCTCAAGCCCTCCAACCTGCTGCTCAATACTACCTGTGATCTCAAGGTGGGCTGTCACTCAGCACTTCTTAGTGTTTTGTTTGATTTGATTTTTAGTGTTCTGAAACGTAAACTTAAAGTAACATTTAGGGCTTGCTTTCGTATACTCTATGTAGTACATATTTGAAAGCTGAAGGTAAAATTAAGTTTGTTCAGCAGCATGTCAAAGTTAAATGGATTTCCTGTTTATGATGTAAGCTGAGAGCATTATCAACTTCCATACATCTGTCACCTCTTAGATCTGTGATTTTGGCCTGGCCCGCGTTGCGGATCCTGACCATGACCACACTGGGTTCCTCACAGAGTATGTGGCCACACGCTGGTACCGTGCGCCTGAGATCATGCTGAACTCCAAGGTGAGTGCCTGTGTGTGACGATCAACCATAACAGGATCTGATCAAGATGATGCATACAACTAGAGCATGAGAAGAAGCCAGTTTAGTAGGTCCTGTCACCTTTGTTTAGAGTGAACACATTGCGGTATTTCTGTGATCTGTGCGATCCAACAATAAATGCATCACTCCTTGCGTTTCCAGCAATTACATTAAAGCCATTTAAAATGTGTCCCAGGGTATTGCTTGTATTTATATTGTATTGCTGCTCCCTACAGGGTGTAGAATGTTACTTTCACAGTTGTGGCCAAAATATCTTCCAGAAACTTTAAATCTAAAAGTGCTTCTTGGTGTAAACCAAGAGCTTACAGTGATTGTTGCATTTAGGGTATGTAAGTTATAGTCCAGGATAGACTAGCTGTTTCCTCATCCTAGCTCTTTCACAGAGTCAGGGCTCTTATCCATGAAAGAACCTGCTTTCTTTACAAGTTCAGTTTGCCACTGACCAAAAATATTTTCACCAGCACAACACAGGATCAAAGATCACATGGGCAAATGCTTTCTGGCACATATTAAAGGACCATAGCTATCTAAGAAAGTACAGTGTCTGCTATACCTCCTTAAGAATAACTGTCACCAGATCTGAATGCCTCCTTTTTCATGTTAAAAAAGCTAAATAATTTACTAAATGAGATATTGTTGGCACCTTCTACAGATAATTAGAAATAATTACATTTCAAGCAGGTGATTCTCCCTTACTTTGGAATTGAACTCCCCTTTGGATTGCAGGTGTCTGCAGTATAAAAACTCACTCATTCAGCCAGTTTGAATAGAGAAAAGGACTGATTCTCTTATTTTGTTACTGTTTTGCCTATCAAAATGAGCCTGAGGCAAAGCAAGAAAACCAAAGAATTATCTGAGAAGGTTGTGTACATGGTAGTAGCCAACCATGGACAGTCTCAAGTCCATCTCCAGAGGCCCTTATGTCCCAAATTCTACAATATGTACTGTTGTTCAGAAGTTTAAGGCCCTTGACATTGTAGACAACCTCTCTTGACATGGCCACAAGAGAAGTTCATCAAATATTGAGTTGCTGTCTCCACCATTCAAACAATCACCTGCCATAGAAGTTCAGAACTGACCTACACGCACAAGATATGGTGGTTTTAACTCATGGCATCAGTCACCAGCTAGGTGAAAGGGGGTTATATGGTAGGGCACACAGGCGGACTCCAGTGCTGAGAGAGAAACATGAAAAAGTCTGACTCCAATTTCTGAGAATGTACTTAAACATGCCAAAATCCTTCTAGAAGAATGTCTTGTGAATGAGTCCAAAGGAATGTTTTGCTAAAGCATGCCATCTGTGTTTACAGAAAACAAAACAAATCCTCAAAGAAAAGGAAAACCTTTTCTACAGTGAAACATAGGGGGTTTCAGTGAGATTCTGGGGTTTGCTTGGCTGCTTCTGCATGGCATCATGAAACAAGGAGAAAACCAAGGCATTTTGAAGTTCAGTGTCATACTCAGTGCCAGATAGCTGTGTCAGCATCGCAAACCCATGTACACTTCAGTTAGTACTCAGGAATGGTCTCTCCATATTCATTTTCAAAATTGTAGTCTTAGCAACAATATGTTAACCTCCAGTCAGCAAGCTGAAGATGCTAAGTTGGCTCGGGGCATTTTGTACTTGAAAACATTATGGCCCCTAGTCTTACCCACTCAGTGAACTGATAACATTGAAGAGTTCTGTGAGAATGGATGAATGAAATGAAAGCTATTTTCCAGGATTTCTAATGCTTAGAACACCGTTTAGTCACAGGATACCCTGGATTGAAAAAGAGCTGCATTCACTGATAACTGAGAAACTGCTAATTAAGTCTTGACACATAAAAAAGCTATTTTGAGCCTACCATTCAATATTCGATTCAAATCCTGTAGAGCATGTTTGTCACCTGGCTGAATTTCTAACAACTGTTTGCTTAAAATGTCTTGGGTGATTTCCTGGAAGAAATTACACTCCTTTTGTATGAGGGACAGGTGAACATTTTCTAGGCCCTTTCCCGATGTTTGTTTATTCAAAATCAGCCTGACATCTGCTGAGTCGCCAGATACTAGATTTCATGTCACTTCAATACTGAACTTGAAAACCCTTCCTGTTTGCCTGGTTGGTGAGCAGAACACAGAAAATGAAATATAGGTACACATAAATGCTGTGTTCTCCAAACGGACTTTGTTGTAACCGTGATCCCCAGCATATACGCTGTTCATGTTGTGTGGTTGCCTATATAACTGGCACGTTGTTTGGCTACATTCAGTATTGTTTACATATTTACAAAATTCACTTCATAATTCAGTTTTTGCTCAGTCCATTCCTATAAGAGGATCATACCCTTGCCACCCCTGCCTTCTCCAATGGTTTCCCTATTATAATGCAGTTTTATATAGGTTATATCTTTAAACAGATACATTTTTATAGTCCTCCATCTCTGTTGTAACTTAATTTTTTACTGAAAACATTTTTCATTCCCCTTCCCCCTTTTACCACCAGTGCAAGTTCTGTTGCAAAAAGGCTGTAAGCTGGGAAGGAGGAAGTTAGATGGTGCTTATACTTCAAGCAATGAAATGCCATTTTGCAACCCGGTGTTAAAAGTAATTACAACCCTGTGGTACTGAGCTGTTTTCTGTATCTGTGTAATTAAACTGAGGAAAGAAAGCAGTAAAGTGCTCATCCAACCAAGGGTTGCTGCAGGATAATCTGATTTCAATCCGCTTTAATGACCATAGCATCACCTAGCAATTTAGACCATCGTTCCACATGAGGATAATTTTGTGACAGAAGTAGGTTCAATGCAAAGCAAAGGTAGGTAAAGTGCCACAATTGAATAGATTGTTGTTGTCCTTTTCCACTAAAGAAACAGTATTTGAACCATCTGCCATCAGAGCACTTTTTGCTGTGGAGGTTTAGTCAAGTAGCAAATGTGTTGTCATAGCAACATGGTCTGTGTTTCAGGGCTATACCAAATCCATTGATATCTGGTCTGTGGGCTGCATCCTGGCTGAGATGCTATCCAACCGACCTATTTTCCCTGGGAAGCACTACCTGGACCAGCTGAATCACATTTTGGGTAAAATAATTTTTAAAATTCCTTTCTGCTTCTGTATAACAAAATTATGGGCTGTCAGTTTTCAGTCCTACAAACCCATGAGGTCAGGGAGTGAAATTGGTGTGCTTTTATGATCAATCTGTCAATGTTTTCTTTTAGAAATATTTAATTATAGGTTCTTGTAAATTTTTACATCTAGGGCATATCAGTTAAGGGCAAAATGTTAAATTTTTTTTTTTTTAAATCTTATTACTCTTTCTCTAAAGCCTAATATTTTTATGCATTTAACATTAATGTAAATGTTGTAATGGATGCAGATCCTGTTTTTTTTTGTTTTTTTTTTTTTTTTTTTTTTTTTTTTCCCCTCCCCCCCCTTCAGTCAACCAAAAGCATTACCATAAAGATCAGAGGCCTAGCTTTGGACTCTTCAAAATGATTTTCCTGCTTTTGCTTAGTACAACCTGAATCTTATCAGATCAATGTTTTAACTGAGAATCCTTCTGTCAACGATGATTATGCACTTGCTAAAGGCGCACCCCCCCCCCCCCCCCAATATCTCTTAAAACCAAAATAGTCTCTATGACTCCCTTGAACATTTACACTGCAGGCCTTCATAGTAAAATTCTCACACCTACTATATTCCTGTGTATATGTGTTTCACAGGCTAAATCCTGAGATGGGCAGTCCTGAGTTTAACGTTTCTAAAACTGGAGTGGACACAGGGTTAAGTCCGGAACAGAGTTTCCCTAATGATGCCCTGATTTATCTCATTACCTGTGTAGATGAATTCGGAAGTCCCAAAGTTTCTTTGCCCCACATTACTGTCAAGATACAACCTACTTGTACCAAATCTCCATGACTATTTAATTTTTGTTTAGGTGGTAGCAGTTTCACCTTTCTGAAAAAAAGCTGAGATTCTTTGTATGTTTGTGTTGGAGAGCCCAACTACCCAAATAGTACAAGAATTTGTCCCATGCTTTCTGCCCTGTAAACTGATTTTAAACAAATCTGAATTGCATATGGACTTTTGATGTTGTGGTTGGGTAGCATTTTAGTGCCAAGGGAAATGTTGAAGTTTGAAAATCTCTAATTGAGTTTCCTTCTCTTTAGGCATTCTAGGCTCTCCCTCTCAGGAGGATCTCAACTGCATATTCAACCTGAAAGCTCGGAACTACCTGCTGTCCCTCCCTTTGCGGTGCAAGGTGCCCTGGAACCGGCTCTTCCCCAATGCTGACCCAAAAGGTCTGTTTTCCACGCTTCGGTTTCTTCCTCTTATTCCTTCTCTTTGTGTTTAAGACCTGCATTCTTTGAACCAAAAACTAAACTTTATTTGACAAATGCTGCCATTTTCTTGGCTTACTGTGTAGTGGGTTTTTTTTTTTTTTTTTTTTTTTTTTGGTAGGTGGATTACATAATGTAGAGCTTTATTTACTTTTTTTTCAGTAAATGGCTTTTAGGTTACAAAGCTAATTTAAGTTTATTATGCTGCTCTAAACTATTATCCATATTTTCTGATTTGTAGTTTAGCAAACGCCTTTTCCTTAATATAACTTCCAGTTAATAGCGTTTGAATCCACTTGCATAGAGAACAGCACAGGTATTTAAACTTCTGTAAAAGTGTTTGTAAAGTGTAAAAATTTATACAGTCATATATAGTATATTTGTGTAGATACCCAGTACTTAATACCATTTTAAGTGGTTTTTGTTAAGCAGTGGAACACTCAGTTTTTTCAGGGATATTTTGCAGGTTGAACAGATGGCCTTGGCTTCATTTATCTCCCAGTTCTGTGTAACCATCGTGTAGGTTAGGTTCTTGTTCTTAAGATGTGTTGATTTGAGTTATCTTTGTGTGTTTACAGCTCTGGATTTGCTGGACAGAATGCTGACCTTCAACCCACATAAGCGGATTGAAGTGGAAGAGGCTCTAGCCCATCCCTACCTGGAGCAGTATTATGACCCTACAGATGAGGTATGATTTTGACTTCTTTATGATCTCACTTGTGACCCTGTTATGTCCTCAAGGTAGGTGGTTAAGATTATTATTTTTTTGTTTATTTGTTATTCTCAAAAAGGATTCCACTCATTGCCCTCTGCATGTTTACAATATAATTTGTATTTTCAAAGTCTTGGTCAATAAAAACTAAACAGTGCAAATATCCCATCATTTATGAATGGATTACGGTCTGTGAAAACCTTGACTAATGCTATGAAAACACTATAATGTATCAGTCCCTCCATTAACAATAACGGCTTTTCCAGTACTGTGGACGGGGAAGCATCCCAGAACCACAGGGTGTAATGCGGGATATGTGCTAGATGCGAAGCTAGTCCATTACAATTCTGTTAAAATGCAATTTTTTTAAAAAAGTCGAAGCACATTAAAACAAATTTAAAATTAGTTAATAGTATATCTCATTTTTATTAACTTTGAGCTAAATTATGATACTAAAAATTAAAATACATTCTTGTTAAGTCTTGTTTAGTCCTTGTGTGGACCAGTTTGCCCTGTGGCATAGAGCCAGGTTGGGGGGAGGATGTTTGAGCAGGGTAGGCAGTGTTGGTGGGTGGGTTTTTGCCCATTTCTAATTGTTACTTCCACAGTACCAAGAAATAGAAAATACAATTGGAGCACAAAGGACTCATAAACATGTGTAATTTTTGTCAGTTTTGCACTCAAACTCCAGACATAAGCTTTAAACACTATGGAAGTAAGTAGGAGTGAGGCGGTCTTATGTTTGGGTGTGTTTTGTTGTTGGCTAATTGCAAGGTGTAGATACACAGGTCATTTTTGTTGTGCAGGAGATGTAAGTTTAAAAAAGAAAAGGAAGTTTAGAAAATTGGTAAAAATAAATTCAAATATTTTTGGACATGACCTGACTTTATTTGAAGAAATATGACTACTTTGACAGCCTTCTGAAATTTTTTTTTTCTTTTTTTTTTTTTCTTCCCCCCCCCACTCATGTCTACAATTTTCCCACGAGTCCTTTTATACCATAAAGAAATGCTCACAAGGAGTTGCTGGACAATAAGGGCTGCGATCCCTGTACTAGATGATTATGGGACCTTAGGGTTACAAACATTTTATATAGTTTCCTGCAGTAATAATCAAAGTTGCGTACTTGCTAACTTCCAATTCATAATGGAGTGTTCTAAAATGGTCACATTGTTTGACTGAATGTTAAACCTTCAGTAGAAAAATACACAATATAAATTAAGGGATTTATCCAATTTTGGAGTATTTGAACTTTTCTCTCAGGGTAATGGCATCATCATGCCTTGAAAGACGTGCAGATTTACATTTTTGTTGCAATTTCCACTTTCTTTGTGGTTTCAGCAGCGTGGCTGAGTAGCTGTATCGTGCAGTTGGTGTCCTTTTTCTCAGTTGTCTTCTCTCCATTGGGCCACTTGGTACACCACCTCTGCGGAAGAGGAACTTGACATTTATTTTTCTTTGTGTATAATTTTAAAATGATCCCAAAAAAGCTTGTCTCTGAAAAAGTCTTGAATTATCAGCCTTCATATTGAATGGCTCCATCAGACTAAGTATAAAATGCTTCAGTGTCAGTGTCAGGAAAGTGCTTTTCAGCCCATGTACTGCATTCTAGCATGACAGGGGTGCACTTGTGTTCCCAATTTAGTGGTTTTGTTTGTCCCTTTTTAACCAAGCACTACTTCATACATTGTCAATAACATTGTTGCTTATAGAAGTTTGCATACTTACATACTATCCATATTCATAGAGAATTGATATTTATTGAATTCATTTATTTGTCAGTTTTAGCCAAACTAACAGTCTTGGTGCTGCCGGGATTAAAAAAAAATTACTACCTTGGATTAACTGGTTACTTGTCCATGCCTTTAAAACTGTGTTAACATTTCACTGATCTTTTTTTTTTTTTTTTTTTTTTTTTTTTCTGCCAGCCCATAGCGGAAGCTCCATTCAAGTTTGATATGGAGTTGGATGACCTACCCAAAGAAACCCTGAAAGAGCTCATCTTCAAAGAGACTGCACGATTCCAGCCTGGCTTCAGGACCTAATCAGCAGGTGGGGGTCTGTGCTGTTGCAAGTGGGCATAATGTGGCTTACAGCTTGGGGGGAAGGCACCTACATTATCATACTCCCAGTAGGATTTTGAGCCCAGTTCCAGGTGTGGTAAATGAAACAAAAACCTTTACGTATGTCTAAATTATAAGGATGTTTACTTCAGGCTCCCTTCTTTGTTTTCATGATTCTTGAAGTGTTTTCAGTACCTTTTTTTCCCCCAAAAAAATTGCTTCATGTTTTTGTTGTATTATGATTTGTGTGTTTTATTATGTAAAACACTGTATACACATCAACAATATAAATGAGTTTGCAAACTGTATCTGTTACCTAATTTTAAAATTTAATTTGCCACACTTTTGTTTTCTGTATAATATGTGACAATTATTTATCAACAGTTCCAAGTACAAAGATGCCTTAGTTGCCTTTTTAACATGTCAAAATTGGAACAGTTATGATGCAGAGCTGGTTGCATTTTATTTCATTTTAATATCTCCCCCTTTTTGTAAGTTTATAGCCTTGAACTATGCTATCAACCTTTTTAAATTTTTTTTTAATGCTTTTATCAAATTGAATGTTTCTCGTGTCTCATCCAACAGATTTCCTCAGGACTGACTCCACGCCAACGCTGCTCTTCTCTGCGCCAGCTTCTCCTTCAGATATGCTTTGGTTTATGTCTTGGCTTGCCATAACTGCCCTCCTGTCTATCCACTTAAGAACAACATCTCTCCCTCTTTATCTCTCTTTCTCCCATGCATGCTCTCCTCTTAAGTAAATTGGAGAGCAGCAGTGTATGTTATTTTCTTTGGGGTGGGTGAGCTGGAGAAGGGCCTTGTGGGAGTGGGGATATTGAGAAATTTTCAGTAAAAAGATTGCATTTCATATGATCAAGCAGTTACTTTTATGTATTGTTACCCAAGAAGACCATGGGGGTTCAAGTTTTTTTTTTTTTTTTTGGGGTAAGCCAAAATTTAAGCTTGGAACAGGTTATGAGGTACAAATGCCCTTTGTCAGTGATTTAAGAACTAAATTGAAAGCCATCATGATCAGAGGTCTCATTTTCAGCACTTTTCAGCACACAACACGCTGCATCCACCCCTCCCCACAAATAACATTCCTAAGCCTTCTCACTTTTTCCAGCAAAAACATATTGATGGTATTTTTATATTGTGATGTCACTTCTGAATAACTGCAATATGGTCATCTGCTTGGAAAGTGTGCACTAAATGCAGGTCACTGCAGCACTCCTCTTGTCATTTAGCCACAGCAGAGCAGACTCTTGCAGGCATCCCAGAGGATCAGTTACCCTACCATCAACGTGGTCCTTGACACCAGCACAGTCTTTGCTTGAAGTGCAGGCCCCAGCGACATGTTAATCACTTGCAGGCTGGGGAGGGCAGTGTTCTCCACATATCTTTATTTCCATCACTATATGCACTTCTGCACACTGTTGATTTTTATTTTTTGAAGCTCACCCCCTCTAAAATGGGAGATTCCAGTGTTTTATGTTATTTCTCATGCTTGGAAAAGCCCACACATTTGGTGCAGTGATTAAAATGAAAAATAAGTTGGCTTACTAAAATTTGCCTTGTTACAATCACTGTGCCAACCTGCTTCTAAATCCATGCCAATACCTGTAAATTCTTGACTCCTCTGGTTCGTAATGCCTGACTGGGCTCGTTTCCTCTGAAATCGAGTCAGATATGGAGCGTTGCTTTTATCCACATTTTATTTCCTACTGTCAGTTCAGTGAAAGCCAAGGCACATTTTTATACACGCTTCTTTTAAAGGCCCCGTCTCCCTTACTGTGTCCTGCTGCCTTGAGCCCATGTACTTGTGGATGTAGTTGTGCAGTGTGGACTTGATTTGCCCGTCTGGCTCTTGCTTGCTTGCTCTTTCTTTCTCTCCCCTTTTTCTCTTCTCGCTGCCCGTCCTTGAGGGCAGTACCACCCCCTCTCCTTGTGTGGTGAGTCAAGTCTATCTTGCCTTGTGACAATAGGCTCCCCTTGCATGACTGTTAAAAAGCTTTCTATACAAAGACTATGTAAGTGCCACACTGCTGGGTGTTCCACTCTGGAATCCCAGGCTCCTGTTTCTCTACCTTTATGCTCTCACACTTCCCACAGTTTGGGTGCTTTCATTAAGGTTAGCTTCTTTTCCAGAGCAACCCTCCACCCCATCCCTCCAGTTCGCCTTCTTTCAGGTCCATTCAGAATTCGACATGCTCTTTGTCAGACAGCTCTGTTTAAAACGAGTAAGTAGAAGATGATATTGGACATGAGACACAGCTAAGGCGGAACAGTCTGAGAAGGTTTAGGGAAGGGAGAAAAGCAAAGAATCTTGAGAATCCCTTAATGAAAAAAGCAGACTGGCCAGGCTACTCAATCTCGTGCAGTCTTTTAGACTGCATACCTGGAATTCTGAAAGTTGCATTGCCTCGTAATTTGGAGCTAATTTGGTTTTCCCAGCTGATATACGGCATGTCCGAAGAGTAATTAGTTGAACTTGGACTTAAGCATTTAAAAGTATTGTTTTTGTCAGCAGACAAGAACATAAATTTATGAAGATTTTATGAATTTTTATAAAATTTATAAAATATTTCGTACAGATCATTCTTTCCGCAGGGTGGGTTAGTGAGCATTAAAGTCTCAATTAAATCGAAATCTAAAATGTGTATTTAGTGAAACGATCCACAGATTTGAGGTATAAAGTATTTTTGAGATTGTGGGGTAGCTTGATGGTTAAGAGCGCATCCTGTTGCTGGAAAACTTTGAAGACTTCTGTCTCCTCAAGATGCAGCTGGACTCGATGCAGTCAGTACCACATTCTCTGTATTAGTGCGGCGTTTGCAGCCGGTCGGGTGCTGGTGGGATGGCTAGTTCTCCAGACATACTGCAAATCCTGTTGTAAGATAGCTTCTGCTGAGTCCATGTGCAACTTGTCCCGTTTTGTGCCTTTATTAGTCTTGTACAACAAGATTTATTGCGTGCTTTGACTAGTTGGGGATCAGTTGTGATTGCGGTTTATTATTAAAAGGAATCTCTATCCACACAATTATGTAATTAAAGAAAAGTTATATTGCCACAGCTTTGTGATTGTTACTCTATATTGAAAAGGTAAGAGATGGAGCATTCCCCCCCATCCCCCTTGCCTTATGTTTTTGGATGCTTTGTGTAAACCCTTTTTTTATTGTAAAATGAATGTTATGTTTCTAGTGAATATTAATCTTGTTAAATAATTGTTTCCTTGTATTAAACTACTATACAGTTGTGGTAAGTTATTTTGTACTTTCATTTAACTTACATTTATTGTTTCCTTATTGTGTTTATTAAAGTTGTTTCCTTTACGTTTGTAGCCAGAAAACCAGTGTCTTTTCAGTTCAAGTTGTTTTAGATTTTCTAAACCGTTTTAAGGGATTTTTGTAATCTTCCTGAATTTGTGTGTGTGTATGAGAGAGAGAGAGAGAGAGCGAGAGAGAAGAGTTGTGGATCAGAATCCATCCCCAGCCTTTTTTTAATTTTAATTATTTTTATTTATTTTTTTAAAATTTGCCTGTTGTGATTGTGTTCAGTGCGTTTTCTTCAGGTTGTCTGACTTCATCCCACAAAAGACGGTCCACACGAATTTAAACAGGTTGAGACTATGCTTCCAGCGATGGGTTCTTCCTTACCCCCTGCCCTGATGAAGTGGCACAGGAACACTTTGAATACATGGCCAGACCAATACTCCTGAGACAGACATCTTTGAGGCTCATCACGCATCTCCTAACCTGACTTCTGAACTGAAGCCTTTATTCTTGTATCTGCTGTGTTGCATAAGACCAGGAGCTGGGGTGCTCTACCATGACAACCTTTCTTCATGTACTACTTCTGAAGAAGTTTGTATGTTAGCCATTTTTTTGCAACACCTTCAGTATTTTCATAATTCTAACTTTCCGATATGAATTCTCTGTACACAACAGGTATATAAATATCTCCACTGTTTTTATTTTTTTAATGAATTACTTCACTGTCTTGACCATGACAGGATACCAGAACAGGACTGTGTTCTGGCAGACTGCTCAGCCTATTAGTTAGCCAGTGAGTGCTAAAATGGGGGGGGAATTCACGTGAAGGCTGTCATTAGTGTAAGAAATGAAGAGGTGAAAAAGACAAGTGAGGTTAAACTAATTTGCCTGGATGGTGTGTGACTGGTTGCCGTGGCAGCCTGCTGTCCTTGACTACCAGCAGCTGCATCTTGGGGCATGTTAGCATGAGCGCCAGCGGTCATCCTCATTTCCGTCATCATGTGGATACTAAACCAATTTAAACAGTCCTGCGCTGAGGTACATGTCTAATCATCTTTTGCTATGTGATGCTAGATTGGTGGAATGATTTGAGATGACAGTGCGGAGAATGTAATGATATAAATGCTCCATTATTGTGGTCTGTCGAATGAGTAATGTCACTGCCCACTCTGAGGCAGCGCTGGGCTGCGCTTTCGTTCATGAGATCCATCAGTGGCTGTGCAGCGAGCTAAGTGGATTATAAAATGTAGCTTGTCAGCCTCTGGAGGGCCTGGATCTGTTTATTTGTAATTGTTTATACCCACTTTGGAATTATCTCCATGTTTGTTTGGTTTTAGTGGTAGTGTGAGCTACATAATGTAACATTGACTGTTAAGGGAGACTGCATAGATATACGGTAACCTGCCCCACATGCAAAACAAAGGCTTACAAATTCAATACGTACCTTTATGCTGAAACCTAAAATAATGCTGACCGCTTATGTCGTCTTACCTGAGGAAAAATGCACTTTATGTGGTTTATTTTTGTGGTTGAAAGAGGTCTGGCTGAGAAATTATTTCAGCTGTTTTTGATGCTTCTGTCCAGTGATGGATGAAAATGTATGCTCCTTTACATCTGGGCAATTGAGGGTGATTCAGGGTTTTGAACCAACACTGAGATCACAAAGCAAGGTGGCCCACCCACACTTGGTTGCATTTTGTTGTAAATGTGCAGGAGTTGCACAGTCTGCTGTTGGAAGTGGACTTGCTCCCCACCCACAGCTTGCAGTGACCATCGAGGGCGCTTGGGACCTTGTTTCTCTCCTTGGAATAAGGTTCGCATGTCGGTCTAGAACCTCTTGATCAATTCAAACGAACACTGCAGTCAACCACCTGGTTTTAACACTATTCCCCATCCTCCCAAAGACTTAAAGCAGCAATGCTTATTCCAGTGCCATAGGCCTCAGAACAGGATCAAAACCCTGTTCTTTCTGGGTATGTGGGCTGACTGGATTTATCAAAGTCTTCAGAGGCTCCATGGGGGCAGAGCAGCCTATTAAATCTCAGTTGCAGTTTGAAGACTATCTTGTTTGGAAACATTATGCTTGAATTGCTGCAGCTTTGAGGATGATGTGTTCCTGTTTTGTCTCTATGGGTTGGGGAACATAAGCACTCCGCAGCTTAATATACCACAGAAGGGATGAAGTCCAGTAGCCTCAGATTTACAGGCATGGTTCTCCACCCCTATGTGGACAAGTTTAAAAGCCTATGGGTATTCTCACAAGTCGCGGATCATGAGGCCCATGGAGTGGAGGTGGAAGCAAAGTGGAAGCTGGCTGCTCTGGCAAAGCATGCCGATTTCTGTTTGCTGTACATCCCCATTGTTGCCTGTGGTCGTGAACTCTGGGTAGTGACTGAAAGAAGACAAGGTGGTCATGACAGAACAGAGGTAGTTGTTCATGTTGGCAGAGCTCACATTGGGTAACGGGGTGAGAAGTTCAGAGATCAGGGAGGCCCTCACTGTACAGTCTGCCCCCTCCAAATCAAGAGGAGCCAATTAGGATTGTTCAGACCTCTAGTTGGAATGCCCCCTGGGTGCCTCCTGCGTGGGGTGTACTGGCTGCAGTCCATAGCAGCTCCTGGGGCAGGCCTGGTCTACATTGGATTTATACTGCCTGTCTGGGTTTAGCGCACTTACATTTTCCTTTTAAGATGCTAACACACAGAGAAGAGGAATGATCACCATGTCGCTGCCAAAATTACTGGTCTTGACATGGGTGACATTGATATAAATGGGTAAATACATCTCTGGTGAGATCAGTCGAACAAGTCACTGGCTCCCCTTTTTTGTTTTTTTGTTTTTTTTTTTCCCCCCAATCTGGAAACATTTGAAAATCTTGGTACAGAGACAACAAAATAAATAAATGAATAAATTTGGGACCAACAGAAATGTGTAATTCACAATTTTACGACGGATGTGGCGGCGCAGTCTGGAACAGTCTTCAAATCTGTTTATTTTTGCACGACACCCCTCGCATCTGCTGCTGCAAATGATACCGATTTACAGTGCTGGGTAATTTTTACTGTATTGCGATTACGGTATGTACTTGGGGGAAAAAGGAACTACAGCAGGGGCTGTGGTTCAAAGCTTGGTCCTTCAATTCCAGTGATGGTGACCCTAAGCACCTGCAGTATTAAACATCCTTCATGGAGCATTCCCATGGGCAATAAAAGGTAAATCATGGTGAAAATGTGTTGAGCCAATTCTGTAAAAAATAAAACTTTTAACATAGATTTAAAAATGAAGCTGTCTGCTAACATCTGCACTCCAACAGACAATTTCGCAACAAGCATTTGAATGAAACTGCTGATTTCTGCCAGAAGCGGAATGTGTGAAGGCCTTCTTATATGCTGGGGAATTATTTTAAAATCAATTTTTATGTACTTCTCTGAAACCTGACGCATTTATCCACAAGATGGCGGTAAGGCAATTGTTTCAAGAGGAAAGAGATCGCGAACTTACATTTTCTGTCACAGTGAATGTTATAGTTAGCATGGTTTAATGTTGAAGTAATGATTCGTTTTTGTCTAAATGTTGCATAGGCATTCTAAGCGATGTGACCATAAAACACGTGCAAAATGATCTGAAAGACCTTGCTGTTTGACGCAAAACCTCAAAGGGATAAAAACAAGTAAATTCTGCACGTGTACGGATGCTGTCATTCGACTCCTCACTCGTTATTAATTATTAATAATTTGTACAGAACTGCTGTACGTGTTTTTCCTCCACACGCCGACACATGCTTGGCAGATGCTGGCATGGCGGCTCTGCGTGGACGCGCTGCTGCGCGGGCCCTCAGCACCGCTTCAGGAGACCACTTGTCTCGGCACTACGGACATGTAGACGTCTCGAAGGTGTCGGCGTGTGTTGAAAGCGGTCGTTTAAACGCCATCTTCTCCACTTTGTTCAGTTGCGCATCATTCATTTTACACTCGGGGTTCCGGACGCCAGGCGCGCTCACGGGCTTGACGCGTTGTCCCGAGGAACGCGCTTTGATGGCGTCTCTGATCGATCAAATGCTTAGTGTGTAAATACCCCAATCCAGACCCATTTGAGCACATTAATGATCGATTTCCTGGCCTCGAAAACATACCGTACTGTACTCTACTGTACCGCACCCCGACGGGTGCAGTGGCCACCCGTCCCCTGCGGGCGGCGCACGGCACCACAATTTAAATATGACGGCCGCTAACGTCGTTTTCAGCTCGCGTTGAACAAACTTCACGGGGAAAAAGCAGCAATGCAGTTAAAATGATATTTAATGTACATAACACAGGACAGTAAGTTAGTGGCAATGGACTTGGAGCCAGATTTTTCTGAGACCTCCCTCGAAGCTGAAAAGCTCTCGGATGCTAGCAACACCAGCGCTGCGGGACCGTTATGTCGCTCGCTGGGGGCGCCCATCAATTGTCTTTCGGATCCAACATGTTGGCCCCGGGAGGTCAGGAGTAGAGGATATTTTAAATAAATAAAAAAAAAGGAAAAATAATGTTAATATAACATCAACAACGAAATTTATTTGTATAGCACATTTTCATACATAGCTGTAGCTCAAAGCGCTTTACAGGGTGATAAATAGACGAAGAACAATGAAGGGCAGACCAGTAAACGAAAGACTATGTTTACAATAGAACAGTTAGATGGCCGGGAGGACAAAACGAAACAACAACAACAAAAAACTCCAGTTAGACTGGAGGAAAAACAACAATAAAATCTGCAGGGGTATACAAATGAAATGTAGATGTTACACAAAAACGCAACCAAATTCCTTCAGCATTTTCCCCCGCATCATCCGCGGTCAGTGTGATTAAATGTTTCACGCCTTCATTTCTCATTCTGGCTTCATTCTCCTCGGCGTCTGGCGAAATAAACGCAAGTGAAACCAAGCAAGCCTTGGTCTCGTCATCGCCCGAACACAACCGCAGCGGAACTCAAGCTTGGGGGCCGAAGCGCGGAAGCGCGCCCGTTGTTTACCTCGGCCACGTGCCTGCGTGTCGCGCGCACGCGCGCGCGCGGGCCCGCTTCCCGCTTTCCACCTGCGCGTTCCTCGGCGGCGCGCCTCTCCGTTCTTTGTCTGCCTCTCTGCGCCGTAGCCATTGGCTGCGAACGATAACGGGAGCGTGCCCTCGCCGCTCATTGGTTACCAGTGAGCTAGTCTTTCTGCGATTGGTCAACGCGGCAGCGACTGCCGCTTCCCTTGCCGCCAGGTTGGCTTCCTTGTAAAGAATTTCCGAGCGGTAACGAAACAAAAGCTGGACGGAGAGCGGGTCGACAGCGGAGCTCCAAACGTGTGGATAATAGTGCTTACTGACGGGAACGTGTTAAAAAAAAAACAAAAAAGAAAAATTAAAAAAAAGTTTTTTCATGACAGTTTTGAGAAGCCCACGGGGATCCGTTCGATTTTGAAACGCATTCCCTCGCCTGGTGCGTCAAATTGAACTCCACGCAGTGTGCTTTGCACTATAAAGACATATTTCCTCACCCTTGTTTAGGGGAAGGAAGAAGGCGAATGGGACAAAGCAGTAGTGTTGTCGGCGGTGAAAAGGCTGTGGAGCACATGAAGCCAGGAGTGGAGAAGGACGCGAAGGAGTGTGAGATGCTGTGAAAGACGGCGAAGAAGCGTGAGCACCGCGCGTCAGACAACGCTGCTTTTTAAAACGGTTTAAAAACGACAGACGTGCGCCCATCAGGTTCCTTCTTCTCCGAGAGCGTCGGGAAGCAAGGGACATTCTGGTGTTTCTTTTTTGTAAGTATTTGTTCGTGAGACGTGCCGTTTAATGCGCGTGTTGAATAAGTGAAGCGGTCCAAGGACGCGGGCGATCGTCGTCTTCATTACGTCAGCGCTCCTTGTTTGTTGTCGAAATGGTCGTCTTGTGGGCATCGAGTGCGGCGCGTCTGTAAACACGGCAAGGTCACATTGGCGGTGCCTGTCGCCTTTCTGCTCCCCGTGCTGGGGGGCTTCGGAAGGTGAGCGCTGCTCCAGGACGCCCCGGGGACTCGGGAGACCCCCGCAGAAAGTCGCTAAGCCACACAGCGCACGGTCGGTAACCGTGAAGCCTCGCTGAGCGATCTTTTGGCTCGTAGCGATTCGCGGAATGTAGTGCGACAATAAAAGCTGTCAAAAAATGGTCCCTGTTCTTCTGCTGTTGAAGTGTGAACACTTCTGCATGGCGTTTATAGAACGGGCTTGTTTGGAAACGAGCTCCTGCGCTCGATGGTGGCGCTCAGCCCGTGTCAGTGGGGGAGATGCACGGTATCTAGGCCATTTTTCCACAAGCGAGTCAATCCAGTACCTGCTTTTCTTGCGCAAAACCCCGTTAAATAACTGTCACTGTACATGCTGTATGGAAAGCGCTGACATGTTTCCATCTTGGAAAGATGAAAAATGACATTTGGTTAAATTGTTTTGTAAACATTTTGGAATAATGATTTGAACTCAAAACTAGTCGCAGCATGCATTCTTGCCGTGCGCACGATAGTTTTGACACCATAATCCGTCAAATGAGTTGCGGGATCTGCACGAACGACATTTGTTGTTTTTGAGCCGTCGTCGTCGTCGCCTGCCCCACACGTTCGCCGCGCTGTATTTATTTACACATCCGGGACCGTGCCGAGCGCCTCCTGTTCGCCCGCCCTGGCCTCTCCCCCAGTGGACGCGCTCGGTGTCAATCAGGCAGTGGCCCCGCCTCCGAGTGACGCAATGACCACAGCAGCCAGGCTGCTGTGTCGCGGACGCGGAGGCAACAACAAAGACAGGAAACGTGAGGAGACGCGGCTCGCAACGCGAAGCGTCGAGCGCACAACTCGGTGTTCAGGACGCGCAGGAGAGCGGCGCAATCGCACCCTCAGAGACTGTGTGAAATAGCAGACTGAGAGGGGCTCGGCTCAGGTGGTGAGTGTTGTGCGATAAGCCCTCCTCCGCCGACCTGCTGCTGCTGCTGCCGCCGTTGCTGCCGCCGTCGTGGTCACTGTTGTTGTTGTTATTGTTGTCGAAGCGACAAGAAGCTACTGCTACTTGTCGGAATGGCAGCCGCTTGTGTTCCTCGCCAGAAAGGCCACACTGGTTCATTTGGGCTTCTGTCTCCTGTCCGTGTGTCTGTCGCTCTGAGTGGAAACGGGGCGCGTTGTTGCGTGCCTTGTTTTGAAGAAATGACAGAAAATGAGGACGACGCCAGTGGCGGATGCGAGCAGGAACTGCCGTCCCTGAGCAACTTTACCCTCACATGGCAGCGTGTTTTGTTCCTCAGACAGCTTCAGGGGGCAGAGACGCCCTGTTCACGCACGCTGTCAAAACTGTAGGGCCGGGTGGTCCAGATGAAATAAAAAGCAGTTTTCTCCCGTTCCTTTGCCTGGTTTATTCCCCCCCCTCCCCTCTCCATTTTTGATGTTGTTCAACACAAGCTTGTCATTGTCTTTGGTGGCTGAAAAGAGGAACCTGCTGCTGGGACTCTGCAGTCTGTTTATGCGGAGGTGCTCGCTCAGCGTTTGTTATAGGCCAGCGCGTTGGAAAACAAACACACATGGATAGTGGCAGCAGTTGTGTGAGGTTAGCTCTGCAACCACACTTCTCTTTCCAGCCATGTGACCCAAGAGTCTCTTGGTCAATATGGGTGCAAGTGGGCCTGCAGGCTGTCACAGCCCTGCATGCTTTCTTAAGAGGTGACACATGCACTTTTGGCCCCTGACCAGCATTGTAAACAATTGACCATGCCAGACACAACCTCTGTGCAATTGATGTTGACTGTAATGAAGTTCTCTTTGAGACCTGTAAACCTTCCAGTTTCAAATATGATGTGACACCTTACAATTCCTCAAGTTTTTCAGGAGTTTTATTTCATTTGGATTTTAACCTCATGAGCCACAGTATGTGTAAGAAGGAACTGAGAAGTATATGTCCTTGAAGATCAAAACAATAGAGAAAAAGAGAGTGCTTTGTTTTAGGAGGTAGTCCAAACGTCATGTGCTGCTGTAGCAGTTAACACAGGATGTCGTGGTACTTGCCAAGCTGTGTTTTCTGCTATGCTTCAACCTTGAAGAGGCCCAGAAGAGCTATGCTTATGTTATCTCTCCAGATGCCTGTTGGAAATCAACTCGACACACAAGCGTGTTGGCTTGTGTCCTCCTTTGGTTTCTCTACTTTTTTTTTTATATATAGTTTTGCATCTCCTCCAGAGTGCTTCCTTGTTGGTGTGTGTAGGGGTAGGAGAGTAGATAGACTGGGCTCACAATTTCAGCAGTCTCCTGGCTTTTAACTGTATATGTTTGGGGGGGGGGGGTGACTGAGTCTGACATTGTTTGTTTAGGCCTGGACATGGTCCTTGTCCTCTTTGCATTGCCGTTTGGCATGCGGAGTGCCTGAGGCAGAGGTAGATGGGTGGGCTCGCAGGGGCTGCATGGGTTGGTCTTCTCGTGGTGCTGGGGGGTGAAGGCCATCCGATTGGCTCATGCTGTTGCCTCGGCCTGCGCAGCCACACCAGGCACCACCTCTAGGCCTCACTTCCTTGTCGTTTTGTAGAAGCAGAGCACCTTCTTTGTTTGCACAGTAGCTGGTGCGGCTTCGTCTGCAAGCGTTCCTTCCCTTCTGTATGTCACCGAGCCTCGAGTGCAGCGGGAGGAAATTCAGAAACATACTAGTGGTTTTTGCACATGTGTAGCACCTCCTGGGTTAACTGAGGATCACTAGGATTAGTTTTATGATTTTTTTTTTGGTCTCAAGTTATCACTGTTTGACAAGAAAGTGGCAGTGGATTGGCACTTGCAACTTTTATACTGGTTAAATTGAAAAACTTTATGCAGAAGTTGCTTCCAGTCTCAGAAAGGCTCTAGTATGTCTGACAATGTTTCTTAACAAGGAAATATTTATTTGGTATGTGAGTAAAAGTACTGGACTGATTCTTAGGATAAGTGTTTTCAAAATAGTTAAAACAAGGAAGCAGAAATCGGCTAAGAGCATTTAAAAAAAAAAAAAAAAAAAAACTTGTGTAAGGGGGTGTAACCAGTGAAATGTAAACCGTGGTATTTACCTTTTATAAGAGCTTCTGCTATTTAAGTGGAGGCAAGTGTCGGACTATAGTTTGGCACTGGAAGTCATTTTGTTTTATTTTGGGCTGACAGGAGACGTGAACCTGTCGAGGCTGGACTTTGCACTCCCTTGGGGAAAAGACAGCCGTGTGTCACATAAGCAAGCTCCAGCATGTCCTTATTGGGAGAAATCAGACCTCCTTTCGCTAAAGAACTACGGATTGCAGGTTGTCCCCTGGGGGTGACAGTGTAGCCAACCCCCCCCACAATTTTCTTAACCTTAGTTTGTAAACATCTGACTGATTTTTGAAGTGACTAAAGACAAGAACTTGCAATTTTAAGGCTTTTGGTGAAACCTGAAAAAGGTGTGTACATTTTTCAAAAGCTTCAGTATACAATAGTTTATTCATATATAGAACTCTTTCCTGAAGACAAGACTTCTTTCACGGGGTTACAAATAAAGCATAATAAAATGTAACAAAGTACATGATGCATGTAAGTGCATATATAAGTTATTAAATACACCTTTAAGTATAATGAATAGTCATCTATGATGTACTTGATGATGATGATGATTCAGTAAAAATCCTGTGCTGTGCATTGTAGTGAAGGATGTTTCTGACGTGCTGGAATGGTGTGTTTTAGCAGGATGGCTGTGTTGTGCAACGATAGTGTTGTGGACCTTCTGACCCCCCTCGATCTTTTGTGTTTCTTCTCTCCCAGGTGTCCATTTCTCACGTGGTGTCTGTGTGGAACGTGCCACACACCCACTCCAAAACAACAACGGCTTTTGCTTGCATCTTCCAGTGTTTCTTCTGTCAGCAAGTCCAACAGAGTTGCAGCTCGCCCAGTCCCAGCCCAGAGCCCAGCGAGGAGCAGGCCGACAGGGAGATGGTGAAGATGACAAAGTCCAAGACCTTCCAGGCCTACCTGCCCAACTGCCACCGAACTTACAGCTGCATCCACTGCAGAGCTCACTTGGCCAACCACGATGAGCTCATCTCCAAGGTTAGTTATTTGCTTGTGCTTCTACTTGTTTGTCTTCATCCCTTGAGGTCAACCAGTTGCTTTGTTCCCCTTTTTTGTGTGAAAAAACAGTTGCTGCTGGACTGCATGCTAATGTGTGAGAACTCCAGATTATAGGAATATTTTCTTGTGTTTGATTGTAAAATTGCAGTTAGTCACATGCCTTCTTTTTTACACTCCTGTTCAAACAGCTGTACAAAGGTCACGGGTTATTGAATGTAAAGAGTAGAGCGGGTACTTTTGACAAAGCACCAAGCAGCACTGTAATGATTTTTCAGGCCAATGTCCTGAACGAGCAGTAGCATTGTGTTGGTTGATTCCGACCACCTTCTGGTCTCAGTAGTTTGCACCGCTGGCCAACCATGTGGACTTTTCGCATGCATGCGCGGGAGGTGGACGTAGGCTGTCGCGGCCTCCCAGGGTGCTCCTGTGTGTCCCTCCCAGCCTTCATCACAGGGTCTCTACATATCCGGGAGCAAACACCTATGCCTTTGTTTTGTGTCCTCCTGTTTGCCCTACTCTAGTGGGGTAATAGTGTGTGTGTGTGTGTGTGTGTGTGTGTGTGTGTGTGTGTGTGTGTGTGTGTGTGTGTGTGTGTCGCACTCTAGACAGGTAGTCTGATTAGGCATGAAGATGATAAGTGCTAATCTGTCACAGCACCTGTCAGAGACAACAAGAATGCTATTTAAAGTAATTCCCCCCCATTGTCTGTCTGGTGGCCGGAGACACAAGTAGGCAGCGCGTGCATTATTGGTTGGAGTTATTTTAAGTCTTGTATGGCCAAAAATGTGCCCAGTGTAACATTTTGTAGCAGACATGTAGATAGCTGATAGGGTTTTCTGCTCATTGATGCCTTTTTGCCTGTTGGACAGTCTTCAGAAGGTAGTCTAGTGCTCAGTTGTTGTGCCTCGGGGGCACCTCCAGGTGATGTAAATTCTTCACAAGGTCTCCCTGTCTGCCAGGTGTGACATCCCTGCTTCATGGCACACAAGTGATGCATTCTTTTAAGGATTGACCCATTTTGCTCAACTGTCACAGAGATGCAAACTATGAGCATTTGCCTGTTCTTGCGATGCTAGCAGAGAGAAGTTCCAGCTGGCATGTTGCCTTTCCTTTGTTTTGGTCGCAGGCCCAACTGGTATATCGTGTGTTTCCAGGGTTTCTGCCTTTTGTGTAATGGCTTTGAGGGAGGGAGACACTTGGTTGTCCATCTGCTTAATGCAAAGTTTATAAAGGAGCAGGAATGTGGGAGAACTGGTTTACTTATAGCCATTGGTTCCAGTAAGGGAGTGTGAAATATTTGAACCACTTGTATCTCTGAACTTTTGTATTTCCAGTTTTTCTGCCTTTTAATTATGGCCACCAGCAAAGCTGATTTTGAAAAACAGTGGACCTGCAAGTCAGCATCAGTTGAAAAGCACAGTCAGAAAATATTGCACAGTCCAGCCATATTCCGCCACAGCTGGACGTCGCTCAGGCTGGTGGTTTTCTTTTTTTGGTTGAGCTCTGTTGGAAGATGTACTGTGCATGAATAATAGACACATTTATGAGTCCTTTGAGATGATGGCTTTTACATCCACATTTATAGAATGTCTGTCAGATGTGCATGAAATGTCCAAGTCCCTTCTACCAAATCCCTTCTGTAGCTGAAAGTGTTGAAGCTTTAGTGTCCTGTGAATTGAAACTGATTCAGTGTGAACGGGTTTCTTACAATGTTGTACAACATCTGTGAACAATGGAGTGGTTGTTACCAATACATCACCGAGCCACATGAATGAAATTATTCGCCTGTAGTTAATTGAGTTGTGCAGCAAAAGTCAGGATCGGAATCGGGGACCTTCAGTGCCCCTAGATTAAGACTTTATAGTTCAGGGTAAGAGCATATCAGTCCTTTGTATGTAGTGTTTTTGTTGATGTAGCGACATGAGCGCTGTAAAATGGAGGTTGCTGTGAGGATATGTGGCCATCGTGTGTCTTCAGTGAAGCAGATTTGTTTCGGCACCCCGGAAGGATGGGTGCGCTGGCGATCAGGGGCTGTGACGTGAAAGGCCTGTTGCCGTAGCCAGGGAACCACCTTCAGCATCAGCTGCTGCTATTTATAGCTGTGCTCGGGAAACAACACCTTTGAGAGTGCCTGCTGCAGGCCCAGTGCACCCTCACCAGGCACCATCTTAGCTCTAAGCTCATTGTATCACGGGGAAGATAACACCCCAAGCTTTTCCACAGGGCCTTGCCAAGTGTTTGTCTACCTCATTTTAGTATGAATGACAGCAGATGGTAAATGGGGACAACAGGTAGCAAGGCTGTTAAGGACAGAGATGTAACCCAAAGGTGCCAGTTTTGTTTCTTCTGCGGTACTTGTACAGTTATATTTGATCAACATTTGCGTTTCTGTTCTTTTGCTTCTTAATGTTAAAAGAAACATGGATGTCTAGGAATTGGTTTGGGATGAGCTTCTTGAGAACATAACAATATATGTTTTTGTTTAGCTGTTTGATCTGCACCAACATTAGTCACATTTCTGGAAACCTCACTTGAAATTCCAATTTAACTTAGTCCAATTCCTTACAACTCTATCTGAAAGTTATGGCTATAAAGTATAGAAGCAGCTGTAAAGCATTTTGAAGGTAAAGCACTTGTGATGATGTTAGTTTTCATTAAGGAGGGATTTATTTTGGTCCCAGATGATACTGGGAGCTGACCCAGTTAGGCTGTGCCACAGGGGGCAGCTAGGGTGTCCACGATAGTGGTGTGGCTCAGAAACTAAAAGGGTGCTCTTGAGCCTTCTTCTCAGTCCAATGGCAGTGAAGGTTTAGTACTTGGAGCCTTCTGATCCTTTTCCTTTTCAGACCACACTCAACGCTTAGCTGTCACCTCATCGTCCTACCAGAACCTACCAAATACTATTCCCTATCTCAGGCTATCGACCCTAAGCAACAGTAGCCTTCTGTAATGGTGAGGAGGGTGGAGTCAGTGAGGTCACTGTCCCCACATCCTAATGCTCGAGGAGCCTTGTAAAGAGATGACTCTATCAAGAGCAAGGTTAAAAACAAGGGTACAAAACAGTCTTGCACACACCCACTCACTGTAGGTCAGCTGGAAGACAGCCCAGTGCCTGAGCTGTGCTCTGTTAAGTCTTTTAAACACCTTAACATGGCAGCAGAGGACCTTTCTTCCGACCTGGGGGGGGGGGGGTGAGCAGTTTTTCTGGAGGTTATACAACCACCCAGATTCCTCAACACCCTGACCCTTTCCTGCTGCCTGCACTGAGTCCGGCCTGAATCCCTGCCATAACAGAACCGGCTTTCTGCACAAGTTTGTTGAGTCTGCACCTCTCACTAGATGAGATTTCTCCCCAGAACACACCAGCATAACACATAACACCGGCAACTGCATTCTGGTACAATATGAAGAATTTTGCTACACAGTTGATACACAATGGTGATTTTACATCTGTAGAAAGTCAGCAGCAGAAATTCAGATCCCTGAATTCTCCACACAAGTTGTGCGTGTCAATGTGTGGTTGTGTGCGAGATGTAACACGAACCACATTTGTTAGCGCGTTTACCAAAGTGCACTTAGTGACACAAAGGCAGCTGAAAAAATTACATATAAATGTGAAGTTAGTGAGAAGGTGTGCATTTTGAGATTTGCTGGCATCAAGAAGTTCGGCGGAGGACGGCTCCAGTGTGGGTAACCCAAATTGAAGCTGACAGCTGATTAGCAAGGTGCCTGTTCAGCTTGGCTCGCAGAGCCCTGCCCGTAGGTCTCCCACCTTGGCAGCACCCTGCCACCTAACGCTGATTCTGCCATATTTGCCCCACAGGTGGCTGATGTTAGAACCTGGCTGTGAAAAGCAGTAGTTTAAGCAGATCCTCAGCAGCGGGAGTGCCCTACTCATTTGTATAGTGTCTGTTGAGAAATGAGCACCGCATTAGTTTATAGGTTAATTTTAGCATTTCTCAGTAATTATCATGACAAAATGGGCCCTTTTTTCCTTCACGTTTATTCAGGAGAGGAAGTCCTGCCTCCATGGTCCCAGTTTAGCACACCAGTCACAAAGAGCGTTTCACACTTAAAACACACATATGTTTATGTAACGCACATGCCGGATGGTAGCCAAAGTAACCCATAAAAACAGAGTATGTCCAATGCAGTGGCCTTTGGATCCCGCACCCAATTTGTGACCAGCAGCCCAGCAGCTAGAAGACCCCAGGGCCCTTGTCTTCCACTTACCAGTTTGTGTAAATGTCTCGTGTGTGTTCAGCCTGGTGTCCTCACATCATCTCTCCGTTACTCAACTTGGCTTTTCTGTGTCCTCTCTTTCCAGTCATTCCAAGGCAGCCAAGGACGGGCCTACCTCTTTAACTCTGTGTAAGTACAGCTGACCTGCTCATACCTCATATGTCAAAGGCACTGGCAAAAGTAGTGTTCATAGTAACTTGTTCTTCACCCAGGTATACTCATTACTGGTTGGATTGCACAACGGTTAATGCGAGTTACTATTTACTCCTTCGGATGTCCAAGTAGTGCGAAGCTTTAAATAAAGGCTGTTTTTCCAAGACCTTTATGGTACTTTTTCCACCACACAGTGATTCTTCTTTAGCTACCTACTTTTGTTCACTTCATTTCTCCCGAGTAGCATGAATGCACACGTGCGGCAAGCTTAGCAGAAGCGTTTGGCAACGGCGAGCTTTAGACTCAGCATCTAGGCGAAAGCTACATCTTGCTGCACGGTGTTCCCATTGACTGTATTTGTGCTTTGGGAGCCTTAATGAGTGTCTGTAAAATGCAGTGAAGGGGGTGCAGTCAAAAACTGTTAGCACAAAGATTTATTGATAATGGTGTTATTATCATCATTACAGTTTGAAAATATTAACTATCCTGCCACAATGTGAGTTTTCTGTGGGCAGCTTTGTGAAGCCATCCGTTTGTCTGAAAGCATTCGATGTTCACGGAACCTTTTGCCGTTTTCGGGATGCTGTCGCGGATGGAGCATCTGACAGATGGGCTCTCTCACAGGGTGAACGTGGGCTGTGGCCCAGCAGAGGAGCGGGTGCTGCTCACGGGTCTGCACGCCGTGGCTGATATCTACTGTGAAAACTGTAAAACCACTCTGGGTTGGAAATACGTAAGTCTGCCTTTGCACCCCATGAGGAAATGGTCAAAGCTGCGTTTGAGTCACCTTCTCACAGGAGGCAGTGCCATTGCTCTTTTGTAATTAAAATGAAGACGCCATGGGAGCGCACAGGCTCTCAGGACTGATGTGTAAGAACCTGAATTAAGGAAATTATTTGACCGGGAAACAATGAGCCTGGCAGTGTTATTGGGGAGGCACTGACTTTTTGCTTCACTGTTTATATTTGTTGATGGTAACAGTTAACGTGCTGTTGACCAAGTTCATGGAGCTGTGTGGTCCACACATTGACTCTGGCCCCTTTCGCCACAGGAGCACGCCTTCGAGAGCAGTCAGAAGTACAAGGAGGGCAAGTTCATCATCGAACTGGCGCATATGATCAAGGACAATGGATGGGAGTAGAGTGGCCCCGAAGGCCTCGCTTTTCAGTGACCTTTCACCCCTGGCCCAGGACTCCGTGGAGCCACCACCCTGTTGGGGGTGGAGGGCATTCTACTCGTTGTGAATATTAACAAAGGAAGATTAAAAAACATCAAGAAGACAAACCATTGTGACAATGCAGAGAAGCTCTCGTCATGTTTCCTCTTGCGTTCTGGCAGGCCTTCATCCTTTCTTTCCTGTTACAGGTGTGGTGTAATCTATTACATGTGAACCACTATTTAAGAGGAAATAATTATGACTTGGAAGAAGTCCCTTTTTTTTTTTTTTTTTTTTTTCCTTTTTCTTTTTTTAAACAAGTGGGTGACTAGGATTGGGGGACACACTCACCCACTGGCAGGCTGACGTTACTGGTTAGCATTTTTCTCCAAACTGTCTGACCCTCAGCCTGTTGCTGTGCATGCTTCACTTTCAGTGTAAAAATGGGGTTCCTCTGGGTATGCAGGGCTGTGGGAGGGAGGGTGGGGTCGGCGGTTTATTATGTAGCAGTCTTGTGTTTTTCAGGGTGGGCGTTGCGTCGGTGTGGTATTTTGTATTGCGTATACGACCCTCTCCCTGCTTTTCATCTATTTTACCGTGCATCTTCTCTGTTACTGCTCTTCTGATGACACTGTGCAGTCTGTGGGTCACCTGGTACTACACCTAGCAGCACACGTGATGGTCATGAACAGTGTTGGTACCTGGTCCACGTACAACCCCTTTAGTGTTTGAAACGGCATTTGCGGCTGGTCCCATTTTGCAGTGGTAATGAAGCAAAACGCAACGCAGGCTAAGCACATGGATGGTGGGACAGGCTGTGGCTAACAAGACTTATTTCAGTTTCCTCCCTGTTGCTGCGCATAAGAAATAACAGACTAAAATAATCATAATCATGTAAATATACATAGAAATGTATGTACTCACTCATGGTGTGTATGCGCACGTGGTGTGTGCCTACACGCCGTGTATGTGTGTATGTATGTTGCGTATTACAGTCGGCATACTTGAATGCAGTTACTTTGTTTGCACTCTGCTGAGGCCTTGAGTTCATGAGCGTTTAGAGGCAAAAGTCCGTCCGTCTGTCTTTCTCTGCCTTTCTGAATGACTTTGAAAGATTGTATTAGAGACCGCATGATGAAATGAAATATGGGGTTGAGTGGTTGCTGGCATAATCATCTCCCTGTAGCGTGTTAGGTTGTGTTGTTTACATCTCTACATCCAGTCCGACGACAAACTGGTGCAAGTTTCCTTTCTTAACCTATCAGTGAGACACTATTAGTACCTTATTGGGCTTAGACCTGTTTTTGGAAACCTATGTTGGTGATACTTTGCTGCTATTAGGAAATGCAATCCCAAGCTTTGTCTTTATTCTCTTGCACTTTACAGCTGTTTCGAGAGCGTTTTGAATGGATGCTATTTTTGTAGCTGTTTCCCATGGCTTTGCCTCTAAGCAGCATGAATCTTGTGCCTCTTCAAAAGAACCCTTCTCCTTTGTTGTGCAGTGCATAACTTGTGTACCCAGCGCTTCAATCAGGCTGCTGGGCAAGTTTCCTCGTAACTCTTGTTTCTCCTCCAAAACCTCATGGTCCTGTCCAGGCAGATATTCGGAAGAGGAAGTCAGACCGTGGTCTTTCACGCTTCTGCCGTTCTTTGATGTGCTGAGTAAACAGGAGTGGAGGGATGTTCAGGCCTTCAGTTCTGGAGAGGGTTTGAGGAACTTAAGAGATGGGACCGAATCCCTGGTTTGAGGTGTAGGAAGTGTTATGGGGTCGGGGGTGGGAGGGGTGATAGAACCAGCGACAGCTGGGGGGGGGGAATGTGGCATCGCAGGTCAGTCTGGTCACGTGACCTTTCAATCAGCCAGATCCCAAAAATATCATAGATAAGTTAGATAAATATTGTACTTGAGAAATAATAAACAGGTGGCAAAGGGGGAAAGAAATGAGACATTTCCCTGTTACAGTTTTGTACATAAAATGACATATTTAAGGTTTTATACATATTTCTACTGGGTTGATTCCTGTACTTCCCTGACTTGAAGCACTTTTGTTAACTGTACCTCTTTTTGTGCGTGTGCTTTTTTTCCCCCCTTGATTTAGCTCGATTTACTTTTTGGTTGTTCTGCTATCAGATTTGATTTTGTCTTTTTCCCTCTCTCTGAGCAAATGGTGAATATTGTTTGAGCTCCTATGACGTGTTTTCCCCATGTTGCAGTATGGAGAGCGGCATGGTCAGCCAGCTCTGTTCGGGCCACATGGATGCAGGTCTGGGGTGAGCTGGATTCTCCCACGCAGCCTGTGCGTCACGAGCACGGTGCACTGACCACGCTGCTTGGGCCGGATCTTTGAGGCCAGTTTCACTGGCACTATATAACCAAACAAATTTTTTTCTCCAAAAGAGAAACAAAAAAAAAAGCATAACATGGTTTTGTATTCCCTTTGTAATGCTATTTGAACCAAAATGATTTTTAGTTTGTGAACCTGCGTTTTCCTACAGACAACGACCGTGTTGCTCAAAAATCGAGACTTTTTTTTTTTTTTTAATGACATTTTACAGTTCTGCGGACAGTTTTGAATTTCTCTGCGATAAAGGTATGTTTCAGCAGCACGCAGTTTTTCCTCCCTTTTTTGGTTGCTGAAAAATTGTTTATTGAGCAAGTTTTTTCAGTGACACTGGCCTCAACTTTTAAAACAATCTGTAGGAAGTGTTATTTTTAAGGTGGTAGTATAAGGCATCTTAGGTATGCAGAGGAAAAGATTGTGAGTTTGAAAAGTTATTTTCATAGGACTGTTAAAATTTAAGGTCTAAAGCATGTTGTATTTATAATGGTTATATTGAGTCGTGCCTGATTAATTTTCTTTCTGAAAAGCAAAAAATATATATGCTTTTTTCTTTTTACTTGACTACATTGCTTTACATTCTGTCTTAGTAAAAATAAAAATGTATGTCATATTTGTCAGTTTTTCACTGTATTGTATCTACCAGATATCACAATAAAGTTTCAGTGGTATAATGGTATAATGTGAAGCTAGTGACCAGTTTCTGCTTTGTGTAAATACAAAATGTGGCCTGCAGCTGGTTTATAGGTTTAACCGTTTTAAATTCACAGCATCACCTCAAACAACCTTTTCTATGGATGGCAAATACAGACGTAGCTCAAGCCTGAAGTTTTTCTGTGCAAAGGGATAGATGTTCTTGTTTCCTAAAAGTGAAATCAGTGTAATTTCACCTATAAAGTTCAAATGCATTTGTACAAAGTGTTTGTTGTGTTGAGTTTTTGTTGAGCAAAACCGACCCGTTCTCGTGACACGACAGAGAAGCCAGCAGCACCTGCTATGAACAGCATGCTAACCTGGCCTGAGGATTTTTGTGTATCCTAGCAACCGGGGGGAAAAAAATGGAATTGGTTGTATATTTGCACCCTTGTGCTTTTAAATCATAGTTCTGCTGTTAAGTAGCTGTTTTTGCAGACTCACGTATTTGTAAAAACAATTTGCACACAGAGCAATATGACTGGCAGTTAATAGTGATTTAGTTGCAGATGAAATGATGGCTTCCTTTCACTCCTACTGCACTGTTGTTTCACGTCCCTCTGGCTGACAGATCAGCACTACAGTAAACAACTTTACAGTACTGCTGGTTTGTGGTCTGCAGCTTTGCTGGTCCCATAATGCCGAGCTTTGCAGCGAACGGCTATGCTCCGAGTGCGATTATGTGCTTCATCCTGGGGCTGCCAAATTTGGTTTAAAAGACTGAGAAGGCTGTACGAATTCCTTAGCGGATGTTTGCTTTCTATTTTGGATGTAAGTTTCAGGAGCAGAGGTGTGTGCGTTGTTGTTCTCATAAAACTTCTGTCATTTTTACAGGGTAGCAGCATCATTGATCCCCATGTGGCTATTAAGCCCTTAATCTGGCTTTATCAAATGAACTCATAGCTTGCTGCACGTGAGTTTTAAATACAATTTAAAGGCAGGTGACGGTGACATTTCTGCTCTCTTATTCCTAAATATGAACGCCTGCAGGTATTTACCTCAATGACAGGTAGACAGCAGAGTACAACGCAAAGTCGCACCTTTCGCTTGGGTTTACGTGCTATGTGTTTAAAAAAGAGGAGTGTAAAACATGGTTGATATTGTAAAGGAGGAGCAGTTCTGGTCAATCCTGAGAAAAATGGGATGCTGCTTGTTCCTCAGCATTTTTTTGGAGGGCAGTTATGTCCTTTACACTTAGCTGCATGCACAATGGCTGGACACGGGATGCCGGTGAGCAGGTTCACATCCTACAGGTAGATCTGCTGTTGTCCCCTTGAGGACAGGGCATGAAATGGCCTCCCAGCTGAGGTCTCTCCTATTACCCCGACTCTTTCAATTATTTAAAAAAAAAAAAAAAAAACCATCAAAATCACTCTTTTATGCCCTATATACTGTACGTATGGTTGCTAACTGGCTCATTGAGCACAGCTCTACAAGTAGTAATAGGAGATCTTTAAATTGTTAACATTTCTGAGGGCAGGATTGTAGCGCGTCCGAAAGAACTCTGGTGCCATAAGCATGGCCATTGAAGAACCATGTTAGCAGTTACGTTGGAATAAAGTACATTTGGAAACAGAATCCTTGAAGGCCACATGTTGATCTGTCTTCATTCCAATCCCTTCCCATTCAATATTTCTTAATCCTACTATCCTATTAACACACTGGCTGTCAATCATTTTCACTGCTTGCTGCAAATAGAATGCTTCTTTCTTGTCAGTATTGTCCAATATAAATTGTCGGTTATTATTCCACCTAATATTTATGAAAATGAATTAATACATTTCTTTAACAATACAACAGAACAGTTTAGAGCTCAGACCCAGTGGTGATAACACAAGATGATGCACCATTGCTCCCTAAAAGCAGTGCTTGGGGTGTTTTAGGGTAGTTATCAGGAATTTGGAAAATAATGTCTAAAACATTCTGCTGTTTTCCATCCCTACTAAACAGCTTAAGATTTGCTGGCCCATCCTTCACTTCATATAATGAGCACATCACACATCCCTTGCTTGAGAACAGCTACACACTGAGGCTGCATTCTGTTAACAGCTAGGGTTTAACCTCCAGGTTTCCTTTACTATCCAAACTTCTGTAAAAAACACACAGTAGCCCTGCAAGAAGAGAAATGTATAAAAATTTCAGTTCAAAAGTGAAGCGTTAGTCCACATCAGGGCTGCCTACAAACTAGCCACTGACAGAAAATTGTACTGCTCATTTATTTTATTTGTTATGTGTTTTTCCTTTAACTTTCTCCAAAATGGCTTAAATGTGAAGCTGCTCACAGTGGTTTACACATTTATTCACCTGGCTAATGTTTACTGAGCCAGTTCAGGGTAAGTACCTTCATCATAGGCACTACAGTGAAAGGTGAGAGCCAACATGGATTTCTAATCTATCGACTGGAGCCCTCAGGACTGCTGTTGATGCAATAAATTGATAAATCCTTTACCCAACAAACACACAAGTCCTACGTTAGCCTGTTTGGACCCATGGTTACGGAGTTTGGCTCCAGGGTGGATAACTGTTTTTAATATGTGCGGCTTTCCAGGAACTGCTCAGTACTGATGTCAGTAGTTAAATATGGAGCTCCACACTCTGGTGTAGCTGTTTTTCCTTTATTATGGAGACCTGCTTGGGGTATAAAGTTTATTTTTACTGCTTCACCAATTACACACAAATCTATGTGTGCTCTTGCGGATTAATGAAGCATCTGGGCTCGGCAGAAGTGTTGCGGCTTGGAGGAAAAAAGGTCCATTTTCATCAGCTATGAATCCGAACGTGTTGTTCTTTACCGCTGAATTTTTAAACCTTGCGTGTTCTCTCGTGGATTCTGTGTGGGCCTAGTTTATAGCAGAGTTGTTCATTTCCGATGCCTTTCTTTTAGCGAGTTTGTACACAGGGATTTTACCAGGAACTGCTCGCTCTCACTTTCACTGACCTCTTGTCCTTGTCAGGCCCGCAGCGGTCCAGAGCTCCAGCATAGAAGAGGCTCACCCTGGACTGGATGCCGGTCCACCGCGGTGTGGTCACACACTACAGGCAATTTGGAGTCAACAACGAATGTGAAAAATGGCTTTAGACTGTGGGAGGAAACCCACACAGACAGAGAGAACATGCAAACTCCACACAGACCGCGCCAGATTCGAACCCACGCCCAAACAGCGCTACCCACTGCACCACCCATAATGGGAAACAGAAAGTGCAAACTGTAAGTTTAGAACAGACTTTAAAGTTGCACTGCTTAACTAGAAGGCGATGACAAATGGTTGGGCCCCTAATAATTTATCATAACTCATTAGTGTGTAAAAGCAAGAACACACTGTTTAACCACAGAAATCAGAATTCCCAGAAGATGTAAAGTGCTGCCAGGAAAGGCTTTTGCTGCGAGGCTACTTGGCAGTGCAGTGGTTGGAGCTTCTGCCTTGTGCTGCAAGAGCTGAGGTTTGCATCCCTCCTCTTTGTTCTAGTACTCACGCGAAAGGTCCTCAGGTTACTCCGGTAGAAGTTACTCACCTGTACAAACAGGTAGGTCAAGGAGAAAAGCAGCAGGTACGTGTGGATAAGAAGGCAGTTGTAGGGGTCTCTAAGCTGCACAAGAGTCTTAGTGTGTAGGACTCGAGCATAGAGCAGTCAACAGAAGGGAGGCCTTCTCACTCAGTATGCTTAAATCTAGATGTAAATCTCACAACTTTCCCTTAAGAAGCTCCACCCTGGTGTAAAAGCAAGAACACACATTTGTTCTGCCCATATTCCTAAATGTAAATCATTGTCGCTACTCATACCTTCTGCATTATTTGCTGCGCTGCTGGAACCTCCGAGGAGGGGCACTAAAAATAATCTGAACTCAACTGAAAGTAAGAGTGTGCAGATGGAGTTGGGACCGAGGTCTCGGAGACATAATCGTTCCTCTCAGAAACTGAAAGGATGATGAGATGATGTTTGCAGGAAGGCCAGCCTTTGCAGCCCTCCATTACACAAACCGGATCTGCTCGTCTCAGGATCCAGAAACTGCTTTTGGGGACCCTCAGACGTCCCAGCTGTAGTTTAAGTTCTTCTGCTTGCTAGATATGAGGCCACTAACAGTGTGACAGCCAAGCCACAGGCTGTGCAGGACTCCATGACACGCCGGTACATTCCCCCCGCTGACAAGATGAGGGTGTAGCCGGAACCTTGGAGGTCACGCAAGTTCATGTGTGACATCACTGGGAAGTTCTCTTCTCATTTTGTGACCATTGGAAAAAGCCCCTGGCTCCTCTTTCTCCATTGTCCCTCACCCTACTGTTGTTCACAGGAAAACCCAGAACAATCCAGAACGTGCCATTGTTTGTGCGGCGGCTGCGCGCGGAAAGTGGTCCCAGCAAACGTTCTGCTGCGGTCAGCTCACCCCACACCGACTCTGTGCCGTACATGACACACGATTCAAACCCCATCTTGCTTCCTTGTAGCAGAAGCAGCAACCAAAGTGGCCCATGAACCTCATCAGATCTTCAAAAGCATAAACAGACACCGCTGTTCCTCATTGTCTATTTCAAGAAGGTAAAGGAAACGTTTACTTTTATCTTTGACATGCAGTGATTTAACCAATGTTTCGGGGACAGCTGCATCCAAGGTGCCTCGCTGTGCCAGACACACGGCACTCAGCTCCTTACAACTCGCCCACTTCCACAGAGGAGAAAACACACAAACTGCACAAATCCCACTCCCGCTCTTCACATTTTCATCATCGCACTTCAAGTTTGTTTTGCTGCACTAGTCTTCCCCAGCAATAAATCCCCACTTGGGTCCCACACACATCTCCTCAGAGCATCCTTCTCCCCTACATCGATAGTACTCTCCCCTCATTTTTATACGCTCAGGTTAAATCACTGCTAATGGTTCAGAAACTGTCAGTGCAGTTTTTTAGTCTGTCTTACAGCTACATATGCAGAGCTGCATTTGCCCCGGTCTTCCCATTATTCCATATTTCCGACACTGGATGGTTTCCCGTCTTTAGTTAAAATACGAAACAAACCCGAGCAAACGCAAAAAAGCATTAAAATTATTACTTGATTCATTGAACAAAGTTATCCAACTTCCATGTCCTCCATGTGAAAAAGTCATTATTAGTCGACCCTCCACCTACCCTTCCGTCCCTTTTCATTAGCTGCTTATCCTGAGCAGGGCCACACTTTTAAAGCTGTTTTGCGTTCACTCGGGTTCAACTTGTCTGATGTTGGATTTTTGATCGGAAACCGTTCAGAGCGACAAATACGCAGTAATAGGGGAAATCGGGAAGGGGGGAATACTTTTTCGCAGAGGTTTCGTCATATTTGACCGTTTATTGCTTTTTCGACGCAGGGTGTTTATTTGGACCGACCAGTGGAGTGACCCTCTCGCTGGAGACAATGTCACACCTTTTGCACGAACGTCACGGCCTGGACTGACAAACCCTGAATGATGGGATTGTGCTCAACAGCGGGCTGCAGCACAGGTCGCCTTTTTTATGGGAGAAAGCTCTTTTCCGCCCTTTGCTGGGGTTATAGCTCGGCACGCGCCAACCTAACACCCGCCCCCTCCCCCAAACACATTAATAATGCAGCTGTAATTCATCCAGCAAACAGTGCTCCTTTGTTCGGGGCTGAAAGGGAGAGAAGGTTCCACTGTTCCCTCGTTCGCAGGCGGCCTTCTAAAAAGCCTTCTCCTGCCCGCCGTGGTAAGAACCAGGAGAAAATCACACCATGATGTGACGCAGATGCCTGTAGGTCATGTAGACGGGTCTGTCAGTCACAGTGCTGCTGTGCGTGACCACCGGTTACGTTGAACTGATTCACTTTGAAACACTGCGATTCCACAGCATTTTTACGTTGGACGGAAACAGGGATTTTTGTCTTTGGTTAATTTTGTACGTGAGGTTGGTGATGAGTCACTGCTAAGGATCTCCATAGTTTATTTATTTATTCTTTCATTTATTCATTCGTTCGGGGACAACGCTGGTTGTCCGAGATTAAGAAAAGCCTACGTGACCTTTGCATTGTCAAGGGCTGAACGCAGTTACCGTATATGAAACCCAGAAAACTATGAGTACAGAACATGGCCAAAAGTGTGTGGACACCTGAGCATCACACCTGTATGTGCTTGTTGATCCTCCCATTCCAAACCCATGGGCATTAACTTGTAGTTGCCCCTCCCTTTGCTGCTGTAACAGCCCCCACTCTTCTGGGAAGGCTTTCCACTGGATTTTGGGATCTTGTGGCCCATTCAGCTACGACAGCATCATTGAGGTCAGGTGAAAAGGCCTGACTTGCAGTTAGGGTTCCAGTTCATCCCAAAGGTGTTTGGTGGGCTTGAGGTCAGGGCTCTGTGCAGGCCACTCAAGTTCTTCCACAACAGCCTGGGCAAAACATGTATTTAAGGAGCTCGCTTTGTGCATGGGAGGGCACAGTCATGCTGGGGCAGGAAAAGAGCTTCTTCCCCAAATTGTAGCCACAAAACTGGAAGCACACAATTGTCTAGAATGTGCTTGTATGCCGTATGGGTGCAGCTGAAACAGCTCAGCTCAGTCATTAGAAGGGGGGGGAGGTCCACATACTTTTGGCCATGTAGCATATTTTACTGATTTCCTTCCTCAAGACTACCATGGAACACCTCAGATTATAAGTCAGTATGGTTAAATGCTATTATACCCAACATGATGGAATTCTACTTTTACTGTGAACCCTTTTCGAAAGCTATTCACTCCACCACCATCTCCAAGTGACTCCTTGTCATCGAGTACTTTTTCCAGTGCCTCTATGCCACTTACTAATTATTCCTTCTCTTTCCCATTTACCCATTTTGCCATCGCAGCAGTCGTGCTACTTGGCTCGAACCCAGGCTATAAATGGAGACAAGCGATGGTTGACTTGATAAAGTCCGCAGTCCTTTGTGATAAGAGGTGTTTTTCTGTTTGCTTTTCCTCCCTCGCCCTCCACTTTGCTTTCTTGGTTCCAGGAATATGGTGTTGTATCCTAGCGACCGCAACATGTGCTACAGGGCTCTGTGGGGTTGTAGTTCTGGACCTCCATTGTTCTTGCCATCTAGAGCCTATTTCCTATTATTAAACTGCCTCATGCAGGGTATGTGTGTGTGTGTGGGGGGTGGGTGAACGTATGCTCAGGTTAACCCTGGCTCCACATGAGTATCTTTAGAAGAGCCCAGACTGACTGGGAACCACCGCCTTTTCTCTTTTTGGCCTGTGCACCCTGGTACAGCCTTCCCTTTGCCAGAATTTCAGGTAACACTCAGTACGCTGACTTTCTGTTGACTGGCAGTAAACTAGAAACAGGCACAGATCTCTTGTCCTCAAGCTTCTCACCTTTAGGGGATGTATCTTCTAAGAGAAGTTTCTTCGAGACTCACCACTATTTAAGTCTATCTTCTCCATTCTTTCCTTTTTCAAAGGCCTGATAAAATCTAGCTCAAGGCAAGCATGGTAAGCAACTCCCTGAAGCCAGAATCAGTACCGGAGTTTGTGTTTGATGCATATTTTTGCTGAATATGAGAAAATCTCGTAGAAGATGTAACAGGAGCCTGGTGCTGTTTTCTTGCTGTGTTGCTTTTCAGAATCTGGTCACATCTCCATGGTAACTCATAAACCCGTAATATTAGAGGGCCATGTATTGTGAACACTACTAATTTTTTTCTGTTTGGGTCATTGCTTCTTATATTTAAGAAACCAGCCAGGTTTAAGCCAAAACAGTCCTGTTATGTAAGTAGTATCTGGACATTTTGTACAGAAGAAAGAGGTTTATTACAAATCAAGGTAAACAATATTTATATTGGTACAGACTGTCTGTCTGCCTTCATACTGATGCAGTCTCAAGGACAAAAATTCTCATGTGCTGTAAATATTAAAAGATATTTAAGAAATAACTGCAGCTCCACATTTACGGTCAATTCCATGGTCACTTGAACTGGTGCGGCACCTCCTGGGCCGTAGGTTTTGGGTTTGAGCTGGAATCTGGCTCCATCTGTGTGGAGCTTGCAGGTTCTCCACATTTCTTTCTCTCTCCACAGTCTGAAGACATGTGTCCTATGTGACTTGATGACATTAAACTGTCCAGAGAAACTGAGTTTGTGCCATTGTTCTGCTCTCTATGTACTGGAATGACAGCAGGCAGTTTGCTTTAGTGTGTCCAGCACTATAAGTCAGCCTTGACAGAGGTGTCAGCTAAATGTTATATCCTGCTTTGAAGAAAAGCCTCTGCTGAATGAATAACTGTAAACGGTGAACAATGACTATGTGTAACCCAACAGAATTGGCACATTTATGCAGTTTGTGTGTTGGATTTTGGGACTGGCTGATGGTAGATGGCAAGAACAATTGTACACTGTGAGCACCAGTGACACTGTATGTTTTTCTGACAGTTTTCTATAGCACTTACTATAATAACTTGTGCACTTGTAATAATTCACAAGAGCTGCATCTTTTGGAAAGGTGGGTATTACCAAGTCGTGGAACTGGATGTGCCAGAATGGTTTAAAATCCTACAGGGTTACACAGTGGTCATTTTAAAACTAGAGCTTTCACTATGAGCCCATTGAGTTGCAGAGCTACTTTGATGTGGATGTCAGTTGCCGCAGCTTTTGTATTTCTATAGGTAGGCTTTCTCTTCCTTTCCACCCAGGTTTCTTCGGAGCACTCACTTCAGTCTCTTCCTGTGTGATGGCAGTTGTTGGCAGTTTCCTCAGTAGTCTCCAGAGCAACACAGCAGGACTCCAGAGCGCAAGCTGGCTGGTAGCGTAGGGTCACGTCCTTACGCAGAAGCCAGCCCCAGCCGCATGTTTACACAGGAGTGTGCTGCTCTAGTCAGTCTTTAAAATAGCCATTGTGCAACTAGAAGCTTTCACTGCCATGCTAGTTTATAAGTGGAGGCCAGAAGGGCTGAGACCCCACTAGGCATCACCCTGTTTTCAGTCACTCTTTCCATTAGCCTCACTTCTCCTTTTTAATTTTACTATGAAAGTTCTGTCTAAGCTACTCTGACTGTCTTAACATTCTTCCTTCTGCCTTAGTGTAACTATTAAGTATAAATTTTGGCATGCTGCTGTTGTGAAACACGAAAAAAGTCTGTCATGCACAACATGGTAGATAGATAGATAGATAGATAGATAGATAGATGGATAGATAGATAGATAGATAGATCAGACCGAAACAAGTACGAGAGTGTGCAAATAGACCACGAATTGCAGATGAACAAAAACCAGCACTGACAGCTCAGCTGCTCCAGTCCATTGCTGGGAAGGCCGCATCGAATGTTCTGGAATGCTTCGGCTGATGTCCCGTGACTATACTGTGGATGATGCCAGATGCTGCTTCTACGCTAGCAAGTAAACTGGTGTGGGAAAACCTGCGGGGCACGAATAACACGGATGCACACTGACTGCAATCTGCTCAGTATGCTGGCTGCAGCGCCATCCAGCAGATGTACATATGTTCGGCGTTACACCATCCTCTGTTCCTAGGCACAGCAAGCCCACTACCTCTCCCCATTCGGCCCCTCCGGTGATCTCTCCTTCAGTCCGAGATGTATTCACAATGACTCCGCTTGGCCCCGACGTTGGATCGATCCCGAAACCGCATGGGAACATCACACTTGGGCCTCTTGAGGGCCATCAGCTGACCCCTGTGCACATAAAAGCCCTGGTGCTGCCACAGCTGCAGCCCTCAGTGGGGTGAAGCACCCGGTGAGCAGCAACAGAGCTGTAAACACAGTCCACAGGTCTGCATTTGTGGTGAACAAAAGGCACACAACTAAACAAAGTGCAGCGGTTCAGATGTGCTCCAAAACAGGGTACTGCGCAAAAAAAAAAACAACAAAAAAAAAAAACAGAAGAGGACAAAAACAAAAGAGAACATGATATGGGAAAACTAAATAAAACAGAAGAAAACCAGAGAAAAGTAATGCAGAAGAAGACATGAAGAAACACAGTGCTCATGTACCCGAGTCAGAAACCTCACAAGGCGCTTGAAGCAGAACAAGCAAAACTCATTTACATTAAGACGTGAGGGAGGCCAGTAAAAACAGTAAATAATAATACCTGTATTTCAGGAAAAAAACATGTAACTGTTGCTGTAATATTTTGTGATAAACTCAGAAATGGAGATGGCAAAAGGTGTGCAGTTGTGGCAGAGACGGTAGCCTCATCTCTGGCAGAAAAGACGGAGGTTTCCTCTGTCTGCATACCAACAGCAGTCCTTCTTGTCCCTCACTGCCACCTGAGTTTAGTGAACAGTTTGTGACACAATGCACCATACGCTTGAAAACAATAAACTAACATTTCCACACACTTTTCGAACGGGGCCTTTGGAAGTTCATCCGGTTCGATGCTCAGCAGAGGTCCCGTTCATGTTCCCTTCCAAAAGTCTTTGCCTACTTTTCCTACCACTGTAAAAGTATACAGCCAACAGGCACTACAACGTGGAAAAATAGCGCCCAACTGCCATTTTAATGTATTATTTTGCACAGCCATTGTTAGAAACTTAGCAGCAACCTTGGCTCCGTCATAACCAGGCCTTCATTTCCCAGAGGAAGCTCAACAAAACACCTCACATAAAGAGTGAATATTCAAATCATGCTGTATAAAAATAAATATGCTGTTCTATGGTCTGCTGGATGCCTTTTTTAGACATCTTATCATGTAGCTCTGCTTGCCCTGACTCTGCACTCCGTTCCGCTAAGGTTCTCCTCCAGGGCTGAAGGGAGCAGCAGCCATGGTAAGGAGGGCGTTCGTGTCCCTGATGTTTCTTTGATACATTCATCACTTGCCTCAGAACATGAACCAATAACTTGTAGGCTTTAAATAAAAAAAAAAAACTCGCTGGGCATTGAACAAAGAATAACTTCACACAAAGAGGAATGTGGCAGCAATGTCTCAGCAACATAATAAAACCCAGCAACATCTTTCCCTGCTTTTAAACACTGACGTTGACAGAATTATTTCTGGGACTTGCACTGGCGGTACGGTGAACAATTTTAATTTCTGTGTAAAAAAATCATCTGATGAGTAACTAAAATAAGAGAAACGTTTTGGATAGTCAAAAAATCCTTATCAAAATGCTAAATTTATGGTGTACATCAGAAGAACAGGATCTCACAAAGCAAAAGTATCTTTAAATTTCTTGAGCTGTTGTGTATACTTGCAATAAAAAGTAAGAGATTAATATACTTAATACAAATAAGAACATTTAAAAGCTTATAAAGCACAAGGAATGTTAAAACAGATTATTGTGTTTTATCTGAAGCACTCCAGCATTCCATTCATTCATGCAGTTGGATTTCCACTGTAGAAGCTCAGGGTGGGTATCGCTCTTGATAGAAGCAGGAAGTGGGAGTCGAACCGGTAACCTTCAGTTGAAAAGCTCAGGGTCTTTATTGCAATTCTTAATTTACATTACAGTCTAATATGCATTTCATAGCAAAGCACTGTATATGCATGTAAATATTCCTACAAGGAGAGACACTGTACAGTCTAGAATAAAATTATGAAATGTTAAATCTGTACTGTTTTGCTTTAAAGTCCACATTCATAAATTCTCAACCTTGCTGTGTCCTAGAAGAATCTGTTTATAACTCTCATTTTGAATTGAAGTGAAAGAAGGCATTTGAAATCCCTTCCTTAGGGGGTAGGTCATGTGTAATTGTAATCCCCACTACGTCTTTTGGCTAAATGCTTGGGCTTCCCCTCCAGCAGTACAGTCGTGCAGTTTGCAGCTTCACTGGTCCTGCCATTGCTTGTAGCCACACAGCCAGTGGAGAACATCATGAAGGACCTGAGTGGCTCATAAGGAGGCCCAGATTTGCTGGAATGCTGAGACACTGAGGAATTTGTGGCATTATTTGACAAGCTGGGTGGCTGGACAAGCAGGAAACCTTATAGCCATTCTTGCAGGTTCACACTCAAAAGTATCCATCCATCCATCCATCCATCCGTCCCTTATCATTAAGCCCTTTGTCCTGGTTAGAGCCACAGCTATCTAGAGGCACCAGTCCATCACAGAGTGCCCCCCCACACACACAGGGTAGCAGGCAATTTAATGTGAACAATTAATATAAAACACATGTTTTTGGACTACGGGAGGAAGTCCACAGAAACAAAAAGAAGATGCAAACTGCATATGGACTGAGCTGGATTCACACCCTAACAACCCAGACATTGTGAGGCAGCAGTACTATCCCTGTGCTGCCCACTCAAAAACAGATCACTTTAAGAAGCACATATATTTAAATTATGTCATAATTGCCCAGATTATCTGTGAATTCATGCTGAAAGTTTTCTAAAGAATTTTCAGCCTGTGTAGAAGATGCTGAGAAATCTGTCCATAATTTTCATGTAAAAAATTCTTTTAACCATGAGTCCAAATTCTGCCAAATTTGTGTTGTTCAGCATGTGCACGGTCGCACTACTTAGATGTAAAAATTCATACCCTAATAAATCTACTGTGATGCTTCTGAGGACACTGGTCTGTACTGCCAGAGAAATGTGGAAATAATTTATTAAGAAGCTGCGAGATCAAGGATAATAACTGAGTTTATGACTGAATATTTATTTCAGCTTTCTCATAATATATTAATGTTCAGGATCTGCTTTTCACTGCAAGTTCTGGAAGGTTTGCATTTCAGTGAAACAAAAAAAAGCATCTCAGCACAATTAAAGAACAACCGCCACATGAACGGAAGTAATACAGATTTAAGCCCTTAATCTTTTCCTAGCCCATAATCTTTTCTGAAATCTCAAATCCCACAATGAGTCCTGGGTTCCGCTGCAAAAAGTGAGATTTACCCAAATGTGCACTTGACATTCTAAGAATGCTGCGTGTTGCCTAGGATCACGTTCATGGAGCTACACCTTCACCACTTCATTACCTTCATCAGTTCATGCTGGGAGGAGGAGGGCGTGTAGTCCCGTGTAAAATCTCATTTAATTCAGATTAAATGTCTAGTTCACCCATCATCAGAAAGCACTTACTAGGTGCAGGGTCCACTTAAAAAGTTCACAAGACGCCTGAAGTGTTGCAGCCTTGGTGTGTTGACGCTGCCCTTGTAATAAACTTATTTTGTCATAGTAGAGTGTTAAAGCTCTGAGTTTTACAAACTCGGGAGCAGGTTTAGAGCAGAGATCTAGGCCTCACAGGACCTGTATCTGTTAAAACAACAAACCCATCAGAAAGTGAAGTTTATCCACACACACGCACACACAGACTGAGCTGGATTCAAACCCACACCTGAGCAGTGCAGTGTGAGCCACCATCCCTCTGCCACTAAAGCGTAAGGGCCTTGAGTTGCACATTTAAAAAATGGAAAATCTCCCACACATCAGCATGGCACTGCGGCACATTTTACCGTCCCCTCCTGTCTGTTCAAAAGTCTCAAGTAGTACTTGTCCGACTGACTGAATTTAACATAATGTGAAGTGCGCTACTGAAACAATTAATAGTTCTTTCATGACAATATAATTAACAGGTTGGCTCAAAGAAAATCCAGCAGACGCAAGGGACGTGTCGACCAAGACCGAAGGCTGCTGGCACAGAGACCCGCTGCGAGGGCCACATACCAGAGCTGTCAGCATGCGGCAGACCAGCGTCACTCCAGCTACAACACGGCTCACTTACAGTATTTAGTCACACATCTGACTCTCATCCGAGTCTCCACACAGCCTGCACCTCACACTGCGGCGAGCAGCTCCGTTTTTAAAGCTATTTTAGGTCATTATATTCATAATAACAAAGGACTGTGCAGGTGCAGAGCTGTGTATTAATTCTGATGGAGTAGCTTGTTTAAGGGTAGCGTGCACTCTGCGGGTCTGCATCTCCAGCCACTCTGCCACCAGCTGGCCTGAAATGAAGGTGCAAGTGGGGCCGCAGGCCTCCACCAAGAGCAGATCTCCACAAGGTATACTGTATACGGTAGCTTACACGCGAGGAACCTGCTGGAAGGCTAGGATGATGCATGCAGTTTCTTACATCCCATCGGTGTGATGCTCTGTGTTTGGCCCCTCTGTTGTGTGGCCCACACAAAGGTGCTCCCCGATGGAGTAAATAAACCTGCCTGCTTCCAGAGCTGCTGGGGTTCAAGATTTGCTGGGCAAAACCTCACAAAAATGCTTATTACAAAACTAAGTAACGCCTTCAGAAATACGGCTCGGTACCACTATAGAGAAAAATGTGAACAATAGCCATAACCCTTCATCCTCTTATTATTATGCAATTTTCATTATAGCCAAGCTGAGAAAATTTCCAAGTAGCAGCTTGAAGGAAGTCACTGTAATAACACTCACTCACTGTCATTGACTGCTTGTCCTTGTCACATCACGGTGTTCAGAACCTGTGTTGCATTCCCGGGCCAGCTTGCTAACAGGGATCCACCCTGAAAAGGACATCAGTCCAACCACTGCCGAGTTTGTGGAGGGAAAGTGCTTTTATTTCCAGTCATTTTAAATCAACTTTAATTTTAACGTAATGATGTCAGTAAAAAACTTTGTCCTGCAAAGTATTTTTTTTTTTGCATGAATAAAACAAGGCACATCTGTTTTTATTAAGAGGCCCGAAGCTGACAGCTTTCGACATGCTAATGCGCTGGAATTTGCACATGCATTCATTCATGGAGCAGATGCTTTACTCCAAAGCAACTCGGAGAAAATAAAAGTACGTTTCAGTAACAGACAGACATGCAGAAGCAGACCTACGATGCGTGAAATGTGCTTATGTGGTTAGTCAGTCGATGGCACTGAATGGGAGGCTGTGAACCTCAGATGTTTTTTATTTTTATATGAGTTTTAATTAAATGTAGTGTAGGGTTAGGAAAATAATAAAAGTGCTATCCAGTGTGTACCTGCCTCTTTCGCAGTGCAGAGGAGCACTTCAACTCTGCACTGGACAAGCACATTTCACAACGGATGGATAGGAGTCTAATAGAATATTTTTCATCTATTATTGCCTGTCTCAGACTTTTGTAGAGCCTCAGCCATTAATAAAGGGAAAGATGTTTGGATTTTTCAGCTTTTATTTATTGCCACGTCCTGATAAAAGTGGCTGGAATTTCAATTGAATTCATTTAAGAATGTCTCCCAGCCCCCAGTTGTGTCTGCAAGCCGAGGATGCAAAACACTCTGTGTTTTATTCTTCACCTGCAAGGCCTCAGGACAAAGGTGGGAAGTTCGCATACAGAGGGGGATGGAAAGGTTCTGCAGGTTTGTTGGTTTAAAATTGCTGGGAAAACCCGATGACGGCAAAATGAATTGTTCAGCGACAAAAAAAGGAAAATGAAAGTTTTTATAAAACTAAACCTCGGGGCAGTAAGTGCTTAACACGAAAACGTCCCAGCTAATGGACTGAGTTTAACATGGACTGTAAATTTACTTGTAAGTCACTTTGGATGAAATAATCTTTTAAGAAAATCTGTTAAATGACAATGTACAGGCAACAGCTTTCATTGTAAAGGCTACTATGTTTTTTGGCTTCTACCCAAATAGCATAAACATTGAGAGAGGGGAGTCCAGGAGCACTGAGCAGGTTTGAATACCACCACTGCTGGTGATAAGGGATGAAAACACAAATGCTGAAAAAAGTAAACCAGCTCTGATAAAAACCAGTCGTTCCTGATATGAAAATACTGTACATACAGTGGGACTTGAGTCAGAGCTGCAAAGCCTTGTGAGTAAGCAGTACAATTTTGTAGTCCTTCATACAGTTTGCCTGGGGCCTGAAGGGGTGTAATTTGATCTTACTTTCAGGTCCTTGCTGCGGAATTCTTAATGCCTTATAATGCGGCGAAAGTACTGTCTGAAACCCATGAAAGGACGGTGTTAAAAGAATCCACCTACTGGAGACAAACGTTTGAGACCGTCGTGGCCTACGGAGCTGTGCTGAACCACAGGAGATGGAAGAAGAAGGCTGCAGTGTTTGCACTGTGAAGCCACCTGTCTCAGGTGTAGCACCCCGTTGCCCATCCCTTGCTTGCCAGTGTTCTTCCTCCCTTTCCGTGACTGAGCGGAGGGCAGGAAATAGGCTCGTCCCTAGAATCCTTACATTCTCCCAAGACGCACTGCAGAACCAGCCAATAATCTGTCAGCTCCCCATCTTTTATTCACAAGACACAAAGGCTGAGAGAGAGGGAGGGAGGGAGGGAGGCATGAATGGTATCCTACGGCACTGCTATAAATACCACGGAATGGGCTGTCCGCTACCACTGGCGTGCGTCTGGTGCCCCATGGGTTACATTCGCCGCGCTTCCTGACCTACTTCTCTCTCAGATACTGCGGTGTTCACTTGGGACTCTCAGACGCTCATACTGGTGGACAGAAACACGACCATTTCGCTTTAACATGCACCTCAGCAGAACATACTGTATTTACGCGCGCACAGACACAGGACTTCAAACACGCTTCCCATCTGTATGGAATCAATGTTTAAACTATTTTTGCATGTTCAAGCTCATTTTCACAGCCCCAACAGGCATGTTAACCGATTTTTTTTTTTTTTTTTTTTTTTTTTTTTTTACTGGAAATTAGGTGTCCCGTGAAATGAATTATCATTTCTTTATTCGGTCCAAGGGCTGAACAGATCCATCCCCCAAAGTATGTTGCATAAATTGTGTCCATTTTCTAATGGAGCTCGGCATTTACTGAAAATTTAGTTTGGTTAGAAGACAGCACTACGTCTGTGCCTACGAGGATCGGCTCCGCACCACCGCCACCCTCCTCAGGATAAGTGGTTGACAAAAAACAGATGGGAAACACTCTTCTTAAGGGTAAAATGGCGGTGACTGCTGTGTGGTTTTAAGTCCTTGCCCTTAAGCACTGAACCATGTGCTCACTTCTCTGGTTTCAGCCAATGGCCTGCCAAGGAAAGCAGGTGAACTCTAATGTTCACACACTGGTGAAGTCCAATGTGCCCTGAAGTGCAGACTGAGCTGTTTGACTCCCAAACACCAGCAAACAACGTTACTGCAGTCAGTTTGTCCAATAGCACTGTTTTTGTGAGCAGGCATTACACACAGATGTGAAGCTGATAGGAAATACAAAGGTGGTTGAGAGATGAGGTGAAGTGGGTCCAGGAGAGGTGAATGGACTTAGCAGTACCGAGGGACAACATGAGCTCATCATATCACATCAGAAGTAAAATAGAGATCCTGCAGACATTCGGTTTTGGACGTCTGAGCAGAGTCGTCTGATGGGATGTAGGGAGCAACCAGGTCCTCCAGGGATCTTTTTAGGATCTTGTAGGCTGAAACCAGAGCTCAACTCGATACAGGCAGCTACTGGAGGTATATGGAAGCACTTTGGCTTGAGCTACAGCATTCTAGGTCAGCTGGAGAGACTTAATGACAGAGGTCAGAGGACCAGGTAGGAGGGGATTGTGATAGTGAGATATCACCATGGCCTTCTTCAGAAACTATCCAGAGTGCTTTGTGAGATACTGGAGGTTCCTGTTGATTTTACACAGAATCTATCTGAAGGACTGGGTTGTGGCTGCATTGTCCTAACTGGTGATTCAAATAAAATGGGTGACTTGTGCAGTTTCACGGAGTTCCTGACAGGTGGATGCTGCTGGCAGATGGTGGTAGAGGATCTTCGTGGCTAAGAGACCAACTTTTAGATGTAGAAAATAATTCTAAAACCCTTCTCTTTTTTTAACAACATATGAGTCATAAAAATGCAGACATTAACCCTCAAGGTTCAAAACGCTGTCGCTGTACAGCATGAATTCGGAATTCCTCCAAAGAGCATCGACGACAATCAAGAACGCTAAAAAACGCTGCTGAGAGACAAACCTGGAGTTCCTTTTTTGAGCATCTTGCACACACGGTGCATTAATATAAAACCTGTTGTTAATGAAAGATGGATCCCATTTGGCGACACCACGCACGCAACCTCACACACATACTGCATACAGAAGGTACCTGCGCAGCTGTGGTTGGCCACCAACATGAGACACCTAGACCACCCACGCAGCTTCTCCCCATGTTCTCGTTGGCCAAGGGCCCTGGACTTTTCTGAGGAGATGTACAGAAGATTGATTTGCATGGGTTCCCTCCCTCACACCACCCAGCTGAGATGACTGTAAGCTTGGTGTGTCACTGTGAAAGTGGGTGTGGATATGTGCACCATGACCAGCATCGAGTTCAGAGTGTACGCCCCCTTAGCCTTATGTTTCCAAAGATAGATTCTTCATCACCTTCATCCAAACTGGATAAGCAGTTACTAAAATGGGTGAAAGCGTGCACTGATTCAAATGAAAGCTATTTTTTATTTATAGTCATCTTTATAGTAGGAACTAAGAGTGATGTTGGACAGTGGTTTTGTGCTTCTGTGAAAGCACAGTGGCGAATTGCTGTGAGGGTCTCTCAACCATGTTCAGCACAGCTAAGGGCCAAAAGATGCCTTCACACTGCTAGGAGTGAGTAGTGGCTACTGTAGTCAGAGAACTTGCACATGAATACTCCACCTAGCAATAATACCCACCTAACACTATTATATAGTATGATAAGGAGCCCATTTACCGCTGTTTCGGCTGGTGGTCCACTTTTGTATCCTGAACAATAACCAGGGTTCTACCGTACAGCGTTCTCTGTGCCATTTTCATTTTTTCTGTCTTCATCCGTCATGGACAGACCAAAAGGCTTTTGGTGTTAACACTGAAATGTACAGTACTGTGCTAATAACTGCGGTAGTAACTAAAATGCCCCTGCCAGTTCTAAACACACGCTGGGCCTTGCCAGTCGGCCACAGCAAAAGGCAGGGCATTTAAAGGGTCAATGGAGTGGAAGGTTAGCCCACAAACGTACACAGCCCTGGTGGCTAAGTCCGTCTACGCTGAGAGATCTTTACTGTCCTCCGCTGTGCAGGTATCATCGATGCGTAGAATAAGGGCATTTGAATGCCTTCACTCTGTGCAAACAGAACTTTTACATCATTTTGGAATGCTCTGAAAATACCAACCTCTGAAAATACCAAAGCTCTTTAGACAAAACATAGTATTAGACAAAGGAAACATGAGGAAACACAAAACACAGTTTTAAATTATTACTTCATTTATTTAAGGAACAAAGTTATTCAACACCAGATCATCCATATAAAGAAGTAATTTTCCACTTAAACTTGACTCCCGTGAACGCCTCAGCGAAGAAATTCCAAGCAATTTGGCATAAACTTTGAAGCTTCACAAACTTGTGAGGACCTCCACAGTTGTGTAGCAGGTATAGCTGGTGTGTCTCACAGCTCCAAAGCTGTGAGCTTCAGTCCACCTCCGACTGTGTGTAGTTTGCATGTCCTCCCCCTGTTCGCATAGGTTTCCTCCTACAATCCAAAGACATGTGAGTTCAAATTAATTGTATTGTGTGTTTGTAGGAATGTGTGTGTGCTGGTCGTGTGATAGACTCCTGCCTCATTCTGGCTGCACTCTGCCTCACTCCCTATGCTTCTGGGAATGGTCACGGGCTCATATGATGCTGCGTCAAACAAGTGGCTATGGATGATGGCAAAACTTTTTGAAATAAGAAAATAAGCACAGAACCGCTCATCTTTTTCCAGAACAAAAACAAATTCTGTTTTCATATGAGCACAGCGCAAAGCAATAGATCCATCCATACATCCATCTCTCCATTATCCTTAACCACTTCACCCTGGTCAGGGTCACAGGAGTCCCTGAGCCTATCTGGGTGTTAGGCTATGACATCAGTACTTCACAGTGTACAACATCTCACCTTTAAGCTTTTTAAACTTTTGACTGCGGCAACAGTCTTGTAGGGCACAACTTCTCATTTTATCCAAAGATTTAAATGTGCTGATGTGGCTATGTTTGTGTGCGGATGAATGCGTCTGCGTGTGTGTCTATGTTTGGCACCATAACCAACCGAGGCTACAACAATGTGGTGATCCAAGAATGCTTTCGTGAACAGAACCACAGTGAACTACTGTACCGTGTTAAAATAAACCATCCATTCACATGAACTCTATTTCTGTAGCGCTGAGAAATCAGTGGTGGCTCAAGGATGCAGGAACCTATGAGCGTTACAGGGAGGTGTGTACGTGAAAGAGAAGAAGCAAGATAGATACCAGACTGTCTTATCCATGCAGAGTAATCCAATTGAACCATATATTTAATACCCACCTGATCACATTATAAGGAGACCGTGATCTGATCTCCAAGCCCAAGTCAGAAGGCGATGCATTCAGTGCAGTATCTTCTGGTTAAAGAGAAGTTTCCGGTAATCATCAAACTCCGACCAAAGACTGAGATAAGAAGGAAGATAAAGAGTGCGGGGAAAACCGACTGCACAAGGAGACAAATAAGTGAGTGTATTCAGAGGCGTTTCTCACCACGGAGTGTGGTAGGGGTGTCAGCGATGTAAGACGGCCCGTAACGTTCTCGATGTTAAAATAAAATCGGAACGGTGACAGAGATGACAGCGATAGTTAAAAGCACGGCCATATTTCGGGACTTAGGTTCCTGTGCTGACTTGCGGTGAAGTTCAAGGCAAGTCGATATCTTACTGCTAAATTACAGGGCTTTCATATTTAGCACAAATTAGAACGTAGGGGCTCGGCTAGAGGAATCCTTCTTCCTTTGTGATTCCTGCAATAAACTCGTGAGCCGTCTGCAGCGAAAGATTCGCTTGAAGTTAAAGCTGTGCTTAGTAGACAACTGATATTATGGATGACGCTTGAGCCAATACACAAATACAGGCTTAGGGTCGCCGCATAAAACGTTCTGGTCAGAGTTGCCGGTGCTGCTGTCCATGCTGAGAGGAAAGTTATGGCTCCGACCGTGAAGTGTTTATGGAATCGTAAGGTTCGGTTATCAAATTTACGCAAAGCCCCAAAGGCCTGGGATCCAAACTGCGCAAGTATGGTTGTGACTGAGTGTGAAAACACAGTAGATAAATCCTAAATAAATCACAGAGAGACCACCGAGATGCTTGACATCACTTTTTTAAGGCAATAAACAATGCATTAAAGCAGAAGCCAAAGAAAACTGGAAGTAGCGCCGCTAAACAACTTGTGTGTCACAGTGCAAGTTTCACCATTTGAAAATATTCACATTAAGCCACAATAAATAGCATTAATGTGTTTTATCTGTATTAGGACCAGGATGAATAAATCTTCACACAGACTGAGAGTCACACAATTCTTCTCAATGTGTTTCAGTGCCCGAATATTGTGAATAACTTAAATCCGGTTGCCTTTCCAAACAGCCCACACGGACTCTCAGAAAATCGCCACTATTGCACACGGTGCCGCCGCACGATCTTCTGGACTTGTTATTCAGTTTGGTAGACTGCTGGAAAGCTATCGCCAGGGATGTGGCTGCTGCAGTTGTGTCCACTGTGACGGGGGAATTGGTGTCAGTGGGCCGCCAGCTCCCCCTTTCTTCCTGGAAGCAGGCAGCCGAAGAGCCGCAGCCAAGTCTGGTCGCTCCCACAGCAGTGGTCCATTAGCGGCGCTGCTATTTCCAGCACATGATGTCACGAGGGGGAGCGGTGCTGCTTCCCACACCCACCCGGCGCGGTGACTCACGGCCCTGCTCTTGCCGATCAGTCGGCAGCCATTCACATCCTCGTAACCTTTCCTGCGCAACACCCTGCTTTGGGAACAATATTTCCACCCAGCTTTTCAGCAGCCTGGTTCTTCTGTCCAAGCCACCCGTTTTCATGCTGCTTGAGCTTCAGATCGCAGTACTACATGCGTGGAGATATGACTACCTGGAGTTTGTAATGTTTGCAGCATTTGAATCTCATTTTTCTGTGTACACACCTGGGAGGCCAGTGTATAAAGCACCATTGCTCTTTTGTTGTTTCCAGATGTTACATTCTGTGCCAGTAATTTCTTATTCAGAGAAACTTCTGTTTATTTTGGAAGTTTGCGAGTTTCCGGTTTCAAATTAGCTGAAGAATAATATAGGTTGACTGAGGAGCATATGAACATGAGGCCTAATCCACTTTGAAGTTACCGTTTAATTTTTTCCCAGAATTTGGGGGTAGAAAGGTGCGCACATTTCCGCCTCAGTAACTCGGTTACGCAGAAACACGTTTTTGAAAGCGCTCGGTTTTTTCAGATCACTGTGTAGTGAGAAATGTGGTGAGTTGGTATGCCAACTGAATAACAGGGGAATTGCTGTTCCTTACAGATCGTTCGAGACCTTTGGACTGACGGTTTGACCGTAAGATGCACGTGATTACCTGAATACGGTCAGAGTCCACATGGGCAGCCTGGGCAACGCCTGTACCGGTACAGAACATCCCTGCAGAACAGCTGGGAAGGCATGCGTGCTGGTTTGCTGCTCAAACATGTCGGCCGCATCTTTTGCCCAGTTCCCCCGAACGTGTACTCAAACTTTTGACTGGCGCAGTTAGCGGAAACTTTTTTCGTGGTAAAGGTGTAGAAACCAAAGCTTGGTGGCCACTCTGAGTAAAAAAATGAACGGGGTCCAGTGAGATGTGCAGCCCCGTGTTTACTTTGTTTTTGCGTTCGGGTTCACAGATGAAACGGGGTGGCACAAATGTGATGAACTCGTGTCCTTACTGGGGGTCAGCAGACTCGAGTCAACAAGCCGAACAGTGGACAGCTGCCGCGAGCGTGCATCTGCGCAGAGGTGCTGTTTGCCTGGTAGGTGAGAGCCATTTCCCACGCTCTGCGGTCCAGATGTGTGGGGGCTGGGCTCTGAAGATAGACGGAAAGACTCCGGGTTTGGGTGGAGGCTCCAGGACTGAGCGCTGACAGGCAGCCAGAAGTCATTCAAGCTTTTTTCCCCAAGAAAATGCCATGGCTGCAAGTTAGGAGCAGAAGTCCAAACAAAAAATGGACTCGGGCTTCAGGTTAGATACAAACAACTGTGATTTACGAAGATGCTCGGCTTCCCGTGGTCATGGCCCATAACCTTCATGGTAGACAGAAAAACATTTCACGATTGCATTAAATATGTTAAATTTCCATCATGTCCATTTAAAAAAAAAATTGCAACGGTCAGCTGACAAAATGAACAAATTTCCACATTGGTTCAGCTTACTTCCTGAACAAGGAGAGAAAGTCCATCGCATAGCAACTTTTTTGGTGAGCTACTTACGAATGTGCGGGCTGGTCACCTGCACAGGTGAATGGGGAATTTCTGCAACGCCTTTCATCTTTGAGCCTGTAAGAGAAGCAACGTGACCTGCTGCCTCTAAAAAGCCTTTTGTCCTACTTGCTGGCCTTGTTGTCCTAATTCAGCTTTATGCACCCTGCTTTTTCATTACTCTTTTTACCCCCCCATCCTGTACAAGCTCAGTCAAGGGCAAAGTCCACAAAAAATACATTATTATTCTGTAGTGCTGTACTTTTATTCATTCAATCTTCAAAGGCAGCGCTTGGTCACTGGCAACTACACGCGCATCTTCATTTACATTTATTTGTTTAGCAGATGCTTTTCCCCAACATATTGTACAGTGGCTGCGGTGTAGTATTTAGCTGACACCTTTATCCAAGGTGCTGGAAAAATCTATAGAAAATTACTTACACTTATTCACCCACATAGAAATGTAACACATGGTCACGCACTACAAGCATGTCAGAATTACAGATTCTCCTGAAACACACATTTTTGGACTGTTGGAGAAAAAAGGAGGAAGCATCCATGAACACTCACTGTTTCCTCCAGGTGCTCCAGTTTCCTCCAACAGTCCGAGCACATGTGCTCCATAGGAAAACTCTACACTAACCGAGCTGGATTCAAACCCAAAATGCCCAAAAAACACCGGCTCTACCTACTGCCTATCGTGTTTCAGTTTTTTCTTTTGAATCAAACTAAATTTAATTAAATGTTTTCCATAAAAATCGATGTTTTTCCTCACTTTTCTTACTGCCTCTGTATATAGCTGTGATTTAATATTCCTCATAATTCTAGTACTAGTTTTTCTGGAGGAAATAATTTAATTTGCTCTGCTAAAGCGTCCTAGAGGAGGGCCCCTCCTGGGACCCGAAATACAAAAGCCCATGCTGTGAAGCTTATTAGTATCTCTGGTCCCTTTTACATCAGCGTGGCCCGCATCCCATGCTAAGTGTTAACAAACATGCCACAAAGGTCCTTAAACCTCAGACACCTCCGTGTGCCTCCTGTTACCCCAGCACCCTTCTTTAAAAACCTCCTTCCTTTCTGTTTACATCCGATCTGAGAAGCACCTTGAGAGAGAGGGGGATGGGCAGCGTCACCGGGGATCTGAGTGTAAGACGTCCCCACGCTTTGGCCCCAACTCCGGTTCCGATGCTACGAGCCCAGAGAGCCACTAAATCCTCTATCCTGACACCGACATGTTAAAAAAAGCATCGCTCAAAAGAGACCCGCTCCCGACTGCTCTTGTCTCCAAAGCAGCTGTGCCACAATGGCATTCTCACTGTTTTTCCACCGCACTGGAAACGGCCAGCAAAAGTAAACAGGAAACGCTGAGCACACAGCTTAGCGCAAAAAAGGAACAAACTGGGGATGTGAACAGAAGACACACTGGTTATTGGGTGGTTTCCCATAAACTCTGAGTAATATGTTTTGACACATTGACCCAGACCACTGCGGACCCTTTGGCCAAAAACAGCACTGGCTGAACCATACAGTTGGTTGACGTCAGCCAGGATATTGCAGACAGCGAAGTGGCAGACCAAACACCTCCGGTTTCTCTGGCCTGCAGCATCGAATGAAAGGGCAGAAGGCTCCCTTCCGGCCAAGGAGCTGCAAAAATGGCAACGTTGTCATGACCTTGCTGTCTGAGGGTGACAGCTCACCTCGCGCATGTGACAGTAATGAGTGTGATGGCTGTGTGCCCCTGACAGGTGGTTGCGGGTCTGTTTGTCTCTGACCGACAGTGTAGCAGAAATCGGTGTGAGCTGCCACAGCACGAAGAGAAGCTGACCGGCCAGTAAACGTCAGCAGAATGGAGGGAGAGAACAAAAATGCCGTTTCACACAGAAGGAATTGGTCTGGACTCTCGACAGCAAAGGCTTCTGTAAGCCTTTTGAGCTTTTGTTGCTTTTGAGCAGCGTGAGATAAACATGCGGGACTGGCTGTCTGGACCCTGCTGTCCCCATGCAGCTGCTGGGCTGAGGGTGGCTGCACAGTCAGGTGATTTCAGGGAGACAATAACAGGAGTTTTTATTAACAGACAGGAAAATCATAAAAAAGCGAAGACTGGGAAGACCCAGTTAATGCTTAATGGGCCCTGTTTCTCTGTTTACTAACACTGCATGAAGGAAGTGATGTCATGGCTCAGTGCGAATTCCGAACAGGAGCAGCTTCTGTTGCCATGGACACAGCTCGAGCAGACTCCCTTGGATCCAGACCAGGTCCAGTTCTACGTGAAACATGGAGCATACAGTGTGATAAAAAGTGCCCAGTTGGAGATTATTTATCAACTCTAACACCATGGGTGACCAATGAATATGGGCTAACATAAGCAAACTGTTGCTACCTGTACATCTTTCATTACATATTTTCAAAGTTTGTTTTAGAATGAGCTGTAAACAGCAGGGTTTGACTTCATAAAACTGCCAAAAAAAATCAGTTTTGTAGATTTCACTTTCTATTTTTGGCTATAATTTCATATTTATTACATTAGTTCTGTTTACAATTATTTGAAGGTGACAGCCTGTCCCCATATTTATCATTGCATTGTTGCAACTACATTTATTCATTTAAGGGATATTTTCCTCCACAGTGATTCAAAGTGTAATAATTCAATTCAATTCAGTTTTATTTTTATATAGCACTCTTCTCACTGCAGTGATACAGAGCACTGAACAGACATGACAGAGGTAGTATACATGTACAGTTTGTATGTGGCCATGCAGGAGAGGAAAACAAAAAACTCCTTTCTACTAGAGAATAGGAGAAAAATAAACCTCTGGGGGTCCATGTGCCAGTGGAAGCCCACCCCTCCTTGGCATTCTATGCATAGGTAATAGCCAGTTCATGATAAGTTAATAAGAGTTGTGGTTTTTATCATTGCGGTATATGGGGTATTGTATGGTTAGAGTTCCCGTCACAGTCAGGCATAGCCTCTCGTGTCCGCAGCGTCCAAATCGTTGTAATCAGAATGATCCGACTGATCGGCTCTCCGCCTGTCCCCTTCATATGTTCTGGTCCAGTGTCCCATCCGGCCCGGGTCTATTCAGTCCTCTGACATAGCAGATACTGTGAGGCGACCTACAGCACAAATAGCTCAGAAAACAGAGAGGGCATTAGGCAAGGTACATACTCAAGAGGCTTGGCAACAGGCATCATGCATGACATGCTAGATCAAAAAGGTAGGTTTTCAGACTAGATTTAAAGAGAGGTAAGGAGGTGATAGAGCATAGTTCATCTGGCAGACTATTCTAGAGTTTAGGGGCCATGTGGTTAAATGCACGTGCGCCTACCGTAACTTTGTTGTTGTTGTTCTTCTTCTTCATCTTTTGGCTGCTCCTGTTAGGGGTTGCCACAGCAGATCAATTGTTTCCACTTCTTCCTGTCCCCTGCATCTTTCTCTGTCACACCCACCACCTGCATGTCCTCCTTCACCACATCCATAAATCTCCTCTTAGGCCTTCCTCTCTTCCTATTGCCTGGCAGCTCCAATCCTAGCATCCTTCTCCTGATATATACAGAATCTCTCCTCTGCACATGTCCAAACCAACGCGATCTCGCCTCTCTAACTTTGTCTCCAAACTGTCTAACCTGTGCTGACCCTCTAAAATACTCATTCCTAATCCTGTCCATCCTTGTCACACCCAATGCAAATCTTAACATTTTTAACTCTGCCACCTCCAACTCTGCCTCCTGTCTTTTGGTCAGTGCCACCGTCTCCAATCCATAAAGCATAGCTAGTCTCACTACCATCTTGTAGACCTTCCCTTTCATTCTTGCTGGTACCCTTCTGTCACAAATCACTCCTGACACTCTTCTCCACCCACTCCACCCTGCCTGCACTCTCTTCTTCACCTGTCTTCCACACTCCCCGTTACTCTGGACTGTTGATTCCAAGTATTTAAAATCATGTGGTATGGAAATTTGTATTTTTGTCCGCATATTTGGTTTGGCAAATTTTTACGCTGGATGCCCTTCCTGACGCAACCCTCTCCATTTATCCGGGCTTGGGACGGGCACGAAGAAATACACTAGTTTGTGCATCCCCTTGTAGCTGGATTGCCTACCGTAACTTTGTTGATCCCCGGAATCGCAAGGTAACCTGCTTCCGATGATCGAAGGCTTCGACCTGGAATGTAATTCTCAAGAATTTCCTTGAGGTATGCTGGTCCAGTCCCCTTCACTGCCTTATATGTTAGAAATAAGATTTTATAATCTATTCTGAATCTGACTGGTAGGTAATAATTGGTAATAATTGTACTGTTTACAGTTATTTACCCATCTATACAGATGAATGACTTCACTGGAGCAATTTTAGGTAAGCACCTTGCTTAAGGGTCCAACAGCAGGAGGTGGCATTCAAAGGTGCAAGGTGGAAGCTTTAACCACTTTGTCACTTGCTGCCTTTATTTGCCATTGTGCGTTTTGTCCAGGGTGCTGTTATCTGGGCACTTTTTTTTGCATCAATAACTTATTAGCCAGCAATAAGCTATAATTTCTATTTTGCCCAAATAGGGAAAACAAGACTATTTCATTCAATATTTGATATGCTTTTTAAAATTGCTAATGTAAAACAGTTGACCATAGAGAACCAGTGTATAACCTGAGGTAGTGATGTCGCACACAATAGAGGGAAGGATAAATGTAAAATATTGCTTTGAAAAGTTAACACCTAGCACAATAGTAAAAGAACCTCTTATGGAACACATCCCTAACATTATTTACATGTATGAAAATACACTGCCCGGCCAAAAAGAAGTCACAAACTCTAATATTTTGTTGGACCGCCTTTAGCTTTGATTACGACACCCATTCGCTATGGCATCATTTCGATAAGCTTCTGCGATGTCACAACATTTATTTCTGTCCAGATTTGCATTCATTTTTTGCCAAGATCTTGTATCGATGGGAGAGTCCGACCAGCACATCCCAAAGATTCTCAACGGGGTTAAGGTCTGGACTCTGTGGTGGCTAATCCAGTATGAAAATGATGTCTCGTGCTCCCCGAACCACTCCTTCACAATTTGAGCCTGATGAATCCTGGCATTGTCATCTTGGAATATGAAGAAAAAATCCATTGATGGGAAAACCTGGTCATTCAGTATATTCAGGTAGTCAGCTGAGCTAATTTTTTGGGCACATAATGTTGCTGAACCTAGACCTAACCAACTGAAGCAACCCCAGATCATAGGTAAATGCAGGTGGTGACTTTTTTTTGGTGGGCAGTGTATATTACAAACATTATGAAAAATGGTATGAACATGTAATTTGAACTTTTAATAAAAGAAAGGCTTACGATAACAGAATTTAGAATGTAAAAGAAGATCCTTGCTGTTGCCGTGTGCCACACAAAATAAGAAGTCTCCCTCCACACACTGTGGATCTCACTTATGTCCTGGCTACGCATCTCAACTTTTTAGATTTTTTTTATCATGGTGTAAATCTGACAACTTTCACTATACTGAGAATTTTAACATAAGTGTTATAAGGAGTTAAAAAGGCAGAAAAAAACCTTTTAAAAGTGCTCTCAGTATTCTCTTGAGTGTCAGTATCACTGAGAATGTCTGAGTGGTAGCCAAACACGCATTCAAACATCATGGGCCAGCTTTAGAGTCACCAAACATGTTTTTGGGTTGTGGGAGTCCATAATTGACATGGAACATATGTCTTAACTGTGGGAGGAAACCAGAGCACCTGGTGAACACACATGTGCATGAAGTTAAATATACAAATTCCACTTCACTATGAATTTGTATCATCGGTTCAGCCAGTAGTAATGGCATTATGTAGTCATGCTGCCCAAAAATAGCAGAAAACGACATTATTAGAGAAACTAATAGAAAGATAAGTTATTAGATGAAAAGGGGGTAAAATGGGAGAGAACAAGGGAACAAATGTGTTATGTTTAATCACTTTTTAAAACATTTGTCAAATGTAAAGGTGTCCATGGCAATTCTGACATCCTGGACTTGGCATTGAGATTTTCAGTTAAAAAAATACTGCAGGAATTCTGCGTCTCTGGTGAAAAAGTGGGTCAGGAAATGATTGCCGCATCTATTTCTCATATTTAAATGAATGGTAATTAAAAGTTTGTTGAACAAAAGTTGACTTTGTATGCCAGTTTTCAGGAAATTGTGCTTTATGTGTTGTGTAAGAAAAGCCTGCACTTAATTCTAAGCAAACCATAAGTAGCCTCTTGTTGAGACTTAATGGCATCTATGTTAGATAAAAAAAACAATTTGTGTTATTGTTTGTTTTATATCCCTGTTGTTTAAGCCAAAACATCCTTTGAAATGACATAAATGTGCTGTACATCATTGAGAAAGAAGTATGGAAATTTCCAAGTCCAAAATCACTGGTGGCAGATTTAATAATTTATTTTCATGGTTTTCAAACTTTTTTCAAAAAAGCCATCATCAAGCAATCTGACCCTCTGATATTTGCAAATACTGCATTTGTAATTATTCAGTCCACTTAAACAGGTTTTTACGCCACTAAAAATATGTAACTCAGGGGTTCAAAGGCTAAAATGCTGCCATTAAGAGATAACATGGCTGCGATTGTATTAAACATTATGTTTTAAATGAATACCATTAGCTCTGTCAGACTGGATTCCCAGCAAGTGACTGACGTTTGGCTCAGGCACGGTTGCAGCGGCAGTAAAGATTTCTTGTTTAGGGAGCTCTTGTCTGCTTCACAGGTGTTCAAGACTTTAGAGGTGGCTCCACGGTTCCAAGCTTGGCTCTCCCTCTATCTGCAGGACTTCTGGGACAAACTCTGGGCTTTTTCACTTGTTAGATCTCCTTTCCCCTCATACTATGTCTGCGTGCCTGCCTATCTCTTGCTGTAATCTTGTTTTCACCTCCTCCTTTGTTCCTGTGTCCAACTCATTCTTTCATTCATCTTCTTTTCTCCACTGACATCTCTTCCCCAGCCTCTGGCTCACTCTCTCTATACCCTTATGTGTATGCAAGGGGACAAAGCAGGGGCTGGAAAGCTTTGTGCTCAGCAGAAGAGCAAGGGTTTGGGGAAAGTTGGCAGTGAGTAAAGCAGGGTAAACACATGGGAGCTTTTATGATGATGACTGGACCATGGCTCCCTTCTTGCTTGTAGTCTTCATCAACAACATAGCTTTAGCAACACTTTAAGCTCAACTCACAGTAACTCCTTCTCTCTTCTTACTCTCATGGAACAATTACTTAAGATTAAGCTTGCATCTAGTTTTTTTTACCTTAGGCACCTTTTGAAGACTCAGCCCTCGACCTGTTAGCCAGGACACCTTTATATAGGCAGGCAGGCAGGCAGGCAGGCAGGCAGGCAGGCAGGAGTTTATTATCATTTTGTCCATCTACACAGTGCATGGCGAAACAAGACAACTTTCCTCCAGGACCATAGGTGCAACACAACGTGGTATAGCAGGAGAAAAGACAAAGGAATGTAGTGCAAATGTTACCAAATAAATACAATAAATAGTAGTAATAAATAGTATAAATAGGAAATAGGAGAAGGAAAAAGAAAAGAAGTTACAGTGGTGCAGCAGCTACTGGGGGGTGGGGGGTGGTGGAGTTATGCCATTTTTTTCCGGTTTAGCAGTCTGATGGCTACGGGGAAGAAACTGTTCCTCAACCTGGAGGTGGATGCCCGTATGCTGCGGAACCGTTTTTTGAATGGCAGGAGGGAGAAGATTGGGTGGGAGGGGTGGGAGGGATCATGCAAAATGCTAGTTGTTTTGTGGATGCAGCGTTAGCTGTAGATGTCTGTCACACACGGATCGGAGCGCCGGTGCTTTTTTCAGCTGTCTTCACTACGCGCTGTAGGGTTTTGAGGTCTGAGGCTGTGCAATTCCCAAACCAGGCAGTGATGCAGCTGCTTATGATGCTCTCGATGGTCCCCCTGTAGAAAACGGTGAGGATAGGGGTAGGGAGGTGAGCTCTCCTCAGCCTCTGTAGGAAGCGGAGATGTTTCTGGGCTTTTTTGGTGATAGAGCTGGTGTTGAGGCTCCACGTGAGGTCCTCTGTGATGTGGACACCAAGGAACTTGGTGCTCTAGACTATCTCCACAGAGGAGCCATCGATAGTTAGTGGAGAGAGAGCATGCTGTGGTCTTCTGAAGTTCACAACTACCTCTTTTGCTTTAGCCACATTGAGAGATAGGTTGCACCAGTCCGTGAGATGTTGTATCTTTTCTCTGTATGCTGTCGTATCATTGGCAAACTCGATGATGTGGTTTGAGGTGTTTGTTGCAACACAGTCATGGGTCAGCAATGTGAACAGCAGTGGGCTGAGCACACAGCCTTGGGCAGCTCCCGTGCTCAGAGTGACTGAGCTGGAGATATTGCTTCCAGTCTTGACTGACTGAGGTCTGTCAGTCAAGAAGTCCAGGATCCAGTTGCAGGGAAAGGTGTTTAAGCCCAGCAGTCTCAGCATACCCGGGACTTATGCTGCTTCTCCTGCTAGCGTGGTGTTGTGTGCATTAACTTTAAGTTCAGCAGTTATCTTCTGTATTATACAGTCTATTCTCAATTTAGCTGACCTCAATTTTATTCACTTTGGATTTTATGGACCATTGCAAAAATATTCCAGAAAAAATAGAAAAGTCATAAATATTTAAAAAAAAAAAAAAAAAAAAAAGTGACGCATCCCCCCACCCCAGTCCACCTGCAGCCATTGTTTGCGGATTTTTACTTTACCTTCCTCAACAGCCAGATGCCTCATTTTAAGACTGCTATTTACCATCTGTCAGTCAGGTTACATGAATTCGAATACTCGAGTGGTTTCATTAAATGCTCCTGTTTTGTTTTTTAAGGCCTTTCTTCACATTTACAAGCAACAAAATAGTTTCACACACCTCTTGGCAGCTGCACAGCTACTGACCAGAGCCATGATGTGATCTTCTTCACTGTCATGATTTATCTTGTGCTGCATTAAGTTCTCAACCTCCATTACCCTTTGTTTGCTAGTTTCACCTCTTATGATCGTAGTCTTCATGGCCCTGATTTGTACTGCACAAATGATGCCCAGTTGTTTGGTAAGTGTGAATGAACTTGCTTTATTTTTTTTTTACTGACTTTTAGCTGTTAATTTCAGTTGAATTGATACATGACAACTGAGAATCGTGTATGTTTTGTATCTGAGTATTTGTTAAGTCCACAGCAAGTAACAGCTTTGACAGAGTTGAACAGCAAGTTTTTCAGGAATAAATTCCCTGTGCAGGGCAAGGAAAAACAGCATTTTGTCATTTTTCTGTTGACTTTGTGTGCTGTGAAAAGAAAGGGTTCAGAGAAGCATGTGAAGTGTGTCCCTAGCCCACTCCTGGAGCCGACCCTCGGGGTAAATGTTCATGCTAAATTTAGCTCGGGTGTTTATTTCAAACACATGTGTGCACACAGACTCAGTCTGTGGCTTGAGCATATGCCAGCATAAACTGAGGACAATTTAAGTTCTTGTTTATTTTCCATTTCAGCTGTTAGACTGATGTCCATTTTTTTGGCCCACTGGTCTATTTCTCCTTTGGACTAAAAACCTCTAAACTGTGCTCCTTTATGACAAGCTGGAGATTCTGCAGCATGCGCTATATTGTGGTTTATCCTTTAAGAACCATATTACTGTCTGGAAAATATCCCAGAAATGTACCAGCTTTGAAAGTCCCAAATGAATGTATTTAATTAATATAATTTATAAATGTTCCAAATTTTCAGTCGGTATAGAAAGCTATTTCTTTTTAACTTTCTTGGCAAAGTCCTTAATTTTTTTGTGTTTTTTCCTTCCTGAAACTCATCCTCAGGTTTTCAGATAAATCTTTTGAATTGCTCTTCAGTGTTTAACTGTGTTCCCTGGGTCTGGCTTGACATTAACTTTTCCTTATGAAGATGTAAGGTAACACAATGTCAGTGGGCAGCATCCATAAAAGCACAAAACAGATGACAACCACAATGGCACTCCAGCTGAAAAGTTATTTTTTATTTCGTGCAAGATGTCTCATTTTTGCCAACAGAAATAAACTTCTGAGTTGGTCTTGGCTTCTAAGCCGGGAAAGGTGCATCTAGCTAATGCCAATCCAGTCTTTATTATTAATATTATGCCTGCAGAAAAATCCATACAAAATTATTTAACCACCAGCATCATTTTCCAGCATAACATCACAGTACACCGTACTACAAAGTACAGTTGTTAGTCTGTTAGTGCCTAAATTATAACTACAGGCATGAAAATGGAAAAAGGACCGACTTCTGAAGAAATGATCACAATCGAATTGAGTTTGGATTTGAATAACTGTTCAATGCACAGCTAAGTTATATATCAATAACAACCTTGTCAACGACAAAACAGATCCGATTTCATTCAACACTTCAGTGTGCGATGTTCTCAAACTACCTGAATGAGAAAGAAGGTTACGTGTCAGCCCAATCTGTGACTCGATTAGTCACAAACTACTGCTCAATAATTTAAAGTAGTGCGGGGGAACCTTGTTGGCAAACCATGGCAGGGGACGTCAAACATAATAAAAACTGCATGAGGACAACTCCAAAGCCACTGTGTGCATATGGAGCTGTCATGATGTGACAGCTGCTGCTTTACTAAGTGATTCTGGACTGAAGATCAATGAGGTGGATTGAATGAAAGTGTTGGCCTTTATGGGTGGCCTTGCTCTCTCACTGTAAAAAAGTGCGCATCACTCAGGAATAGAGACATGTCTCTGTTCAGTATATTTATGTCTAGACTTAAGTTTAATTTTTATTAGAAATAAGGGCAGTGTTAAGTCACCGCAGCACGCTGAGAAATTGCACGTCCATCTACGTAGAGCAGGGGCTGAGGGTCAGATGGTTACAAAGCGCCGCAGGTATGGCCACACAGCACTGTCTAGAAAGTTCTGAAAAGGGGTCCGTGCATTCCAAAACTGCACTGAATTGCAGGTCGCAGGTTAATTTTTTGTGTGGGAGAAATATTAAACACTTGAGACATACACATATTTATAGAGGGAACTTCAAGTGCAGACCAAGTGTTAAAATATATTTCTTTGCCAGGGATGTCAGTGCGAACGGCCTACACTCCATCACTTTATCAGAATTTGGATTGTGGTTCAACAGGAAAACAGATGGGGGACAAAACAAACGTGAAAGTTCCCGTGAATGACTGAGGAATGCCTCTTCCGGAAAGCCCGCATCTTTTCACAGTGCCAGCACAGATGCACCGAGGAGTCCATTTGAAACAGGAACCTCGTATGGAGGCACAGAAAGGAAAGGTCGATTCTGTGAATGAGCCTGAAGTTTTGCTCCCGGATGCCTAGGGACGTGCAGGCTTGGAAAAGTTTAGCCCATACAGTACAGATGACCATTTGTGATCGCCGAGAAAAAACGTCCCTTAAAGGAGCGTAGGAATTATTGCCAGCAGTTGTGAAAATAGAATAAAATGCAGAAATCAGGCCTCTGGGGTTGTTCACTACAACGAGCTGTTTCTCCACTTTGGCTCATTCTGTCTGAAGTCTGTTTTCCTCAACTGAGGTTGTAATAAAATGACAAAGTTGTAGATATTTATAGAAGTCTGCGCAGGGTAAGCCAAATGTAATACTTCATACTTTAACACTGGTTAGACATTTGTTTAATTCATGCCAGCCAATAGACTCTCATATCCAGTAGCAAAATCCCACCCATCTCTTTCGTTTGAGTTTGGAGAGCCTAATTCTGGGCCGTTTATTTTTTCAAATATATAAATAAATTTATCAGAAGTAATTCTGAGGTTATCTACTTTTTAAAAGAATTTTTCGCCATTTAGCAGAGTGTAGTGAGGTGAGATTTTCATTCTGACAGCATTAATTCTGCCAAATAATGAGATAAGAAGAGAGGTCTATGCAGAACCTCCTTAAACTTTTTGATCAGCAGAGAGTAGTTGGGCTCCATCAGGTCTGTGAGCTCAACAGTGAAAATTCTTACATGCATGAATCACAAACTTTCAGTTTTGAAGCATAACAAAAACTTGAAATTACGGGAAAAAATGATACTTTTTCTTTGCTTACACTGATTTTATCTCTGGCACTGCTGTCCATGTGCTGATGTGTCCAACTGCCCTAGTGTTTGTGCTGATATCAGATATGTGTACTAACCATATTTATCCACTTTCTTCCATTCTTCTTGCATCCAAGACTTCCAGGTGAGACTGTGTACATACTTTTGCACTGCTTGCCTCCACTACAACCTTATTGTGGACAAAGGCCTACTGAATGTATGAATGAATGTTCAGTGTCAGCATATCTATGGGGGGTGGCTGCCAGCTGGCCTTGGACTCACAGCTTTTTTTTTTTTTTTTACTGTACCTGTCCTATTTTTTCCTCTCCTCCTTGCCCTCAGACTATTTCTGCCAGGTGCAGAGGCTGTCAATCTTTTCAATGCCACACACCCTTTAAAAATCTTATGAAAACTAAGGGCTGACTTCTAGAAAAATGTCCACAAGTAAAGCAGCAGAAACTATAGGAATTTATCACATGGAAATTTACACTCACGTTGAATTATGCCACAGATAAAAAAAAATGTAACATTTTCCTTTTTTTTTTACCTTTTTCTGTAGAAAATTTATTATTGGCAAAGCAGGATCTTGCTTCAGAAATCCCCGGAAGTGCACCCACAGTTCTCAACCTGGATCAAATGTTGGAATTATCATCCATGTTTATTTATGTTATCACTCTATTAAGCAACCTCAATGGTGAGGAGAAAAATGAACTGCAATGAGCAATTGGCAGATACATGGTTCTGATTTGTACCGTCAGGATAGATAATTCAGTCAGAGAAGCTGTAAAAAGTTTTCAACCTGTGTTAGCAAAAATTCTAATCACGTCCGCTTTTCTGGTCAATGTCACCTTCGCACAGAGTGACGACACATCCCAGTAGCTGATGTACAGAGCTGATGTACTGTAAGATGCAGATATGAAAAGAAGAGTTAAAGCGATCTCCAAAACCTGACCCTCCAAGTCTGCACTAGAGAGGTGTGTGAAATGCCCAATAAGGGACAGAGAAGCGAAATGATGCAGCGCATCAATGGTCTCCTTGTGTGGAGGACACCACTCAGCTGAACCAATCGTTTTCCTCTCCTAATCTCAGCAGCAAGGTTGATAGTTCTTTTAACAGTTGAAGTACGGCTGGAGAACTGTGGAATCAGGGATTAGCAGTCAAAATGGTATTAGGGTGGCCTGCCTTGGCTGTCACCAGACAGAAACCGATGCAAAACGATGCTGTCGGACAATACAGACATGCATGTTGTAATGTAAGGAACCCGTTTACGTTAGTTTGCTTTGATGATGAACAGCCAAGCACATCTCCACGAATTTTCTCAAGGGACAGAACGGATTGATGAGGTCTACTTCTGTGATGCAGATGAACAATGAAAGCCAGTATGCCAGGCGGGTTAACAACCACTCCACTGGCCTTCATGTCTGGGCCATTCCTAGAGGCCATGTCTGGAACTGGTATTGACACTGATGCCCGCTGGCGGGCTGGCGACGCTCATGCAAGGGCATAGGCCCTTTCAGGCCACCCCTCTCCTCAGAGGAGGTGTAATTGGAGTCGAAAGCCTGTCATGTCCATTTAACTACCCCCGTTTCCCCCATGGAGTTCCACTGAAAAGATGCAGTGTTTACTTCATGCATACATTCGCACTAATCTGGTACCAACTGGCAAACTAAGTCCAGCGTGCACAACTGCTTCTGTGGTTTGCTTGCTTTACTCTAGCAGTATTTAAGTCTAGCAGTGGAAATCGGCACTAACAAAAAGTCACGGTGAAGGAGCACTGTGGAATTTTGAAGACCAAACTGTCAATCTCTACACTGATTAAAATGCTGTGAAACATTTGCTGTTGTCTTGAAGTTTTGATCATTTAATGGTTTTGGCCATATCAAGCTTTAATATGGACTCGAGCACACCAACCTGGTACTTCACCCCCCCCAAAGGAATCATGCATTGTTCTACCCTCAATGTCTTCCTTCTATGGGAAGGGGTCTGATGTACAAAGAACATGGTCATCTCTGGCTGTACATTTTTTAGATGCCAGAACTCCATGTCAGTGTGGTCCACAAGACCCTAAATAAGAAGTCAAAAGAATCCTCCTTCAGAGTTTTAACAGTGTACAAATGCCCAAAATGGTCAGTAGTCCTATAGACATCTATTTTTGGTTGTCCCTGGTGTAGGAGCAATAACTTTAGCTAAGCTATTTTTCTGTCAATTGCTTTACAAACACACAGCATGAAGATGTGCAGCCAAAGCAACAATGCTTCAGCAGTAAAAGCCATACTTGAACTTTCCCATCAGCGTCAGCAGCACAGCCGTGCCATTGTTACCTGAGCTGGTCAGTGGCAAAGATAAATGTTTAGATGGACAACCCTGCATTCATGACCCCAAATCAACCCCAGAATCAGCAGAAAAACCGCATATGGGTGTGAACTGAATGGCCGGTGAGCCTGTTGTATAGCATTTCAACAGCGTGAGATGCTGCAGCATCTCATTGCTAAATGATCCGTTCACAGTAAATTCCACACATCCTGCCAACTGAGTTAACTCTGTCCTAAAATCCCAACTCTGATTTATTTCTGGCAGACATATGTTGACATACAGGACTGATTGTACCTAACAGCTTTAGAACAGTATTCCCACTATTTTGGAAACAGTTCAAATGACTGAAGCTAATTTTAAGGCAAACCCCCAACCGGTCATATATCAGGTTGTAGCTCAGCACCACACGGTGACACTGAAGTCCTATAGTCGGTTTCTTAGAAAACAACCTCCTTCACCCTAACCTTTTCCCAGAATGCAACATAAAGCACTGACCCCTTGCTCTGCTGACAAGCAATCTCAACCTGGGCTACATGAACCCTATTCAGGTACAGCCTTCCACACACTCCAGGGATATTGCCAGCATGCTCAATAATTGAGATGGTGGATCTTCTGTCTGCCAACCAAGACAGTGTTAAGCCAACAGTTCTGCAACATTTCAAAACCTGTGAGAATTTGCATCCTGACATGAAGGAATCAGACAGAAACCTTCACTCAAAAGTAGAAGGGAGTTGCTGTGCCCTGGAGAACAAACATCACACAAATTCCTCAGGTATGCAAATGGCTGCTGCAAACTGAAAGCACCTACTAATGCACATTTCACGGTGCCGTTTCCTGTAAAATAAACGGACAAAATGAAGGTAAAAAATTATTTTGTGGGAAAAATAGATCAAAAAACCACTGCAGGAAGTATTTATTGATAATGTAAATCTGACAACTAATAGTTTGCAGCTGTTCAATCCTACACGTCATCATAAGCTTGCAGTAGTCTGGCGGAAAACACCATCATAAACAAGGTTGAGTGCTATCTTCTACGTGGAGGCCTCGGGTTTGAATTATCCTCTTGCAGTACAGCGGCAGTTGTTCAGCCCTGGCCTGAAAAAGTCACTCGGGCTTTTCCATGGCACTGGTTTCCGGAAGCGCTGACCTGTGGCAATGTGACTACGGCCCTCAGACCACATCTGGACACACCAGGCCTCACAGGAGACGCACACCTTTCCTGGCTGCAAATACACAATGAACCTGCTCTTGCTAGAATATGCCCAGCTCACGCACTGCGGGAAAGGATGCCATCATTTAAGATAACAAAGAGAAGACACCATTCTCCAAAATGACTTTATTACTTTTTCACAATGAAGAAAAACACAAATCATGTAGGTTAGAGGTATAAAAAAAATTTTTAAAAAAAGAACCACTACCATATTCCTCAGCTGACAGTTATGCCTGAACTTCTCCAGTTTATTACAATTTTGGCATAATTTCTGAGTCTTACAGCGGAATATGACCCAAGGAAAATGCACAGCACACCTCATCTCTGAGTTCATCTTACAGTGTCAGACAGTGACTTGCTGTGCTGACTAACAGCCCGCAGGGAAAAACCTAAGGCAGCAAGTGTGAAAATGCATTCCCCTAATGTCTACCCTAAATGACTCAAATATGTGCAAACCGCACCTCCCTTAGTCAGCTTCCATCACCCTCAGTGAATGAACTTGACCGGAGTCTCTGCGCTGCTCTAAGCTTGACTGTGTGAGCAGGAGCCTTGCCCTCCGTGCTCTCCGGTCAAATTTATACGTGTCACCTACAACAAAAAGGATGCAGAATACCAAACATTGTACTGGAAGAGTGAACGTTTGTGTAAGCAGTTTAAGTCTCGCAACAGACTGAGGAATAATCATGTTTACCGCACAAAGGATATACAACATAATCAAAGCTGGAAAACCTGTAATGAATTCTCTTTGTTATATACACTTTACAGAAAATGAAACATCTGAAAGCCATCAGACTTTAGATGGCTGCAGTGTGTTTGCACCTCTTCAATTTTCAATCAGTATTCAATCATGCGACTCCCAGAGCCTGCTGAGATGTGAGCCTCTCCCGTTTTCTTGTGGGGGTGGAGAGTGACTGGAGCCACACTACCAGGAGCTGAAGTCTCCAAAGCCGCTCCTTCCCTTTGGCTTCTTGAGGGCTGCCGCGCTGGTGGATGGTCTGCTGTTGTCCTCAACAGCTGCACGCTTCCTAAACAGACATGTCAGCAAGGATCACTACTAGCAAGCCGTGTGGACTTGAGGTCCTGGCCTGGTGTGTTGCTACGCATGGGCCTGAGTGCATTACCATTCCACCGAGCAGAGCTCAAAGGCTTTTGGGCCCCAGATGGAACCCAAAGAAAAAAAAAAAAAAATCTATTCTGAGTTAACACTTTTTTGCAAAAAATTAAGAGCTGCATATTTCACTTCCTAATTCAAGGCTTCAACAATAGTTTCTCTAGGTAATAAACTGATAAACTTATAATCCATCTAGGTTTCCTATCACTAAAGTCTCTTGGCTTGTGTGTGGAGTTATAATAACATTATATTAAAGTGTCTGATTTTCTAAAATTTCTAAATACTGCAGAGAAAATGTCATTTGACATGATTTAGGCAATATACAGAACAGTGCTTTCTTTGTTTCCACTAATTGTTTAGCAAAACTGCTAATGCATTTGAGTAACAATGCACATATTCAAACCCCTGGAAGTCCAAGTGATACCACATGTGCATGTGTATAAGCTGAGTAGTATACCAGTAAGAACTTACAGCATTTTATGGGATATACAACAGCATTTTACTATAACAGCCTGAGCTAAAAAAGTGCAGTGCAATAAGACATGGCAGTTCATTTCCATACATGCTCCTTTGTGAAATCATTCTGTGACTTATCACAATAGTGACCTAACTATATATCAAATTATTTATTGAGTTATCTACTTTTTTGTTTATATGATTTTAAATATGCTTATTACTTTATTAGGAAACATCTTATGTAAATACTATGTAGAGGACAGAGAATACTGGTTCTGGAAAATTCCTTTGTTTACTTGATGACTGATAAATTTTTCTTTCTGGATGTTTCAGCGCCAGATGAGGTGGCATCAACTGACATATTCAGTGACGGTCCAATATCCGCAAGGAAAATGCAAAACTCAGAGCTCAACTAGTATTTAAACATATGTTGTATGTAATGGTGTAGCACATACTTTACTTTGACTTATCTGTTAATTTCACTGTTCTTGTTTATACCTATACTACCTCAGTTTAGTTCTTTACCAGCTACTAATTTACTACCATTCAGTTACCACCATGTTGTTTAACAAAAGTATGTTGTTGGTATGTGTAGTCTTGTATTGCGGTCCAAGAGGAATGGTATTTCATTTTCTCATACATAAGTTTAGAATGACAATAAACAAAACATTAAACACTCAACCTTTCAATCTTGTAAATGTGCTGAGTCTGAAAGGCGAAGTGCTTTATAAGAATAAATGGTACCGTATTGTGCTTTAATATTCTAGAACACAGCTACCACTGTTGCCAGTCAATACAGTTCTTCTACCAGCTTTCCACAGTCATTGTCCCCACCCATCCTGCTCATTACTGTGTCCTCCCTTCCTGTCTCTGTGGCCTTTCTCTTAAACACCTCTTTTCCTGAGTTTTGGGACACAAAAAAAAGGTGTGCTTCTTCAGTACAGGGACGAAACTGTTTTCCTGGACCACCACCATCAGCAAGTGAACCTGCACTACCTGTTCTGCAGTAACTTAGCACAAGTGACATAAGTGACAGTCATGTTCCCAACACTTTAGGCCCTGGACTCTATTCCATGCCATACAGTTACCTTCTGTTCTAGAAATTACTGGCTTAGAAAGTTGCACCTTTGACAAAAACTTTTAACAGTTAGTCAAAGCCGCTAAGCTCAAGGGAGAAGAAGAACATTACGAATTACTCCATAGCCATCAGCAACACCTTGAATAAAGTCCCTCCAGTCTCTAAAAAGGTTATCAAGTAAAGTAGCTAAAAGCATCTTTCAGAGGTTCAGAGACTTTTATTAAGTTTCCTGGAAATTTATCTGAACATTAAGCCTTGGTTCTGGCTTGATTAGGAGATATCAGGTGTGTGTTGACTGGAATGTAGGCAAAAAAATGACACAGCCTATACATGCCAATCAAATTCACCAACATGGTGTATTTTCCTCCACATTTAACATTTTGACTATTTACTTGGGAAAAAGACCTGTTTGTTCCAAAGTATGGGAACAACAATAATTCATGGCATTTCACAGAAGAATGTAAAAGGCTGCCCACTGTATGGACTGCACTGAATTAAGGCCAGCAGTAGAAATAATGTAAGCATTGATGGAGGACAGTGGAGGACGGAATGCGCACAAAAACCTGACATGGAACTGGACGGCCCTGTGGGCTGCAGGCGTACAGGAGTGTGTTTCATGCTGAAACTGAAACAAACTTTCATTCTCACCAAGAGCTGTTCTGTAGTCTTAGCTTTTTCTTCTCTGATGGCACGGGCATATTCTAAGATGACAACGCCAGGATTCATCGGGCTCAAATTGTGAAAGAGTGCTTCAAGGAGCATCAGACATCATTTTCACACATGGATTGGCCACCACAGAGTCCAGACCTGAACCCCATTGAGAATCTTTAGGATGTGCTGGAGAAGACTTTACTCTCCCATCATCAACACAAGATCTTGGCGAAAAATTATTGCAACTCTGGACGGAAATAAATGTTGTGACATTGCAGAAGCTTATCGAAACGATGCCACTGCGAATGGATGTCGTAATCAAAGCTAAAGGCGGTCCAACAAAATATTAGTGTGACTTTTTTTTTTGGCTGGGCAGTGTATATACATTGAATACATGTTCATATAGAATGTCTTCACCTCTCTGACCTCAGTGTTTGTATTGGTTAAACCATTGTAAATCACATGCTAACCAGATGATCAGTCTAGACAACCACCTGACCACTGCAGAATTTTTCCTAATTGTGTAATGTCACCATGCTCTGGAGGTCTGAGTAGCAAGCTAGCCTTGGTCTTTTACACTCTTAGGAGTTTTGATTTCTGGTATCAGTTGCTTTATGAGTAAAGGCAGAAGGGGCGATGGTGTAAGGCTCAGATTCACTGCATGTGTATAATAATAAACACTTCTATACCAACATGGACATTTAAATGGATAATCATGTAATGACTGTTTTAGCAGACTACTTCAACCAAAATAGACTATATAACGTACAGTTTTGCTTATTTAGATTGGTTGAAATGTGACTGGACCATGTATCTTGCGTAGAAGGACAATTTGTGGGCTCCTACAGGGATCTAAACACATGCTGTTAATACTAAAGTATCTGCTGTGGAGGAAGAAGTGAGTGAGTGGTGAAGGGTGGGGTGTGACTGTATTAGGGGACAAATGCAGCAGCAGAGGCTGTAACCCACAGAAGCAGCACAGGGTCTTACGTTGCCTCCATGTTGATGTACTTTCCCACTCCAGGTCTGAAGACCTTGGGGGCCTCATCTGTCTTGGTATTCTTCTGGACCATACTGGCTAGCTGCTCCTCCTGCTGCTTCTGCTTCTCCTTCTCTCGCTCTTCTGCAATCTGGCATATGAGCATAAACACACATACACAGTTCACCATACAAAAGTCTTAAGGGTGCAATTATTTAACAACAAGCTGAATCATCATGTAAAGGAGTGATAATGGAATAAATCTGTATGAAGGTGTGTCATACAGGCCCACTCAAATACACTGATAAGAAAAAGCTATTCACGACAATTTCTAGAATTAGAACAGCTCCGACAATCACTTAGCCCTTTCTTACACCAACATGCAATATACTGATATGTTAAGACTTGCATGTCTAAGAGGATTAATGTTAAATACAACTGTTCACTGTAATCAATGCAGTGATGTTGTATTATGAGCAAAACATATTACCAGGTGTAAATGTCGGAAAGACTTAAGATTCCAACTCATTGATTTTATGTATTTCGCAAACACAAACACACACACAGCAGACAAGGATACTTGCATAGTGGCACATTCAGACACAGGCAGACAGACAGACATACAGACACTTAAACACGCTGACCTGTATGTCTGCTTCCTCATAGGGATCCACAAACACTGTGGCACTCAGGAGCTTGATTTCTGACTGTATGGAAGGAGGCACCAAAATCAAACACAGTCAGTAAGTATTCACACACACTCTTGGCCATGATTATAGTACTGTGTTGGCTGAACTTAATCTCCCAAACAGATGGAGAAATCCCTTTCAGTGGGCCGCCCTGCTCTCGACTGTCTGCGGATTATTGTATCAGCATGGTTTCTTCACTCGTTCATTTACCTGTTATCTCAAAGCTGCTTATCTATCAGCAGCCCTTCTGTTCTCTCCCAGTGCTTTTTTTCTACACTCTCAATGTCAAACACAAGCAGACCTTCAGTTTCAATAATCGACAGAGCACTGTCAGGCCTTGCTGATGAGTCTATAGAGGCTATTTGCTCGCAGTGGAGAGGAAACTGCTTCAAGCAAGGCAAAGAGAGTGGCTGTGCATTGACAAACACATATTATTGCTCCTTTTAATTTTAATTGTTTAGCAGATTTATTTATATAAAGCAAATGACAATGTAGAGCATTTATGTATTTCTATTCATTAGTATACATACCCCTGGAAAAATCTAAGATTTCTAACATTTTCATAAAATATGAGTGGTCATACAAAACACATTGCTCTTATTTAGTAATAAATAGTCCCAACTTACAAATTTAATTGGAAATGAGAGTTGGCAAACTTCAAAATGTCCTCAGTTACATATCTGTACCTCTCTGTATGTTGTACTTTTTATTTATCTACTGTGAATTGTACATTGTTTTAGAGAAAAGTGTGTCCTAAATGTGTAAATGTAAGTGTTGGTAGCCTAGACAGTTCTGCTGAATGAGAAGTGAAAGTAGTGTGGGTTTTTTTTTGGGCAGAAACAAAGTGGAGCAGTGACCTGTCCTCTGGTGAGCCAGGACGGCTCGTACATGTAGCTTTGCATTCGGAGTCCCCTGGCACTATGAATTTACCATGAATCAAGAAAACAAATTATATATAGTTTTAATTTTATTAAGAAATCAAAAGCATGGTATTTTAAGACATACTGTAATATCTGATGCAGAATGGAAATACTAGATCACTTGTAGCCAGTAAGTCATTAAACCATGTTCAGCTTCAATGAGGTGTGGAATTACTTGGTAGCTGCCAGACACCCTAAGCTCTCTGGAACTGGGTCTGAATCACTGTGGTTTAGAAAATTAATGGAAAATTACAGGGTCTTCTTGAAATAAAACTAGTAAAAACTGTTTATTCCCGGGAGAGATTCAAAATCCGCTTTTATTTACCTGATAGGTTCGCAGAGAGCGAATTCTCATCAAGTCAGTATAGAGCATAACACCATATATGAAATCCACATGAAGAGTCATTTGTGTAATAAACTGAAGACTGGGGTACCTTAGGTCGGTCTGTCTTTGGATCACTCTCTACATTCTCCATGGCTGTCAGTGTATCAAACCCTCCGACAACTCTGAAAAAGTAAAAACAGAGCAATGATTTTATTTTTGCATTTATGTAATTCAGTCATTCAGGTAACATTACCATAATATTTTTGATTTTACAAAATTATGATACATCAACAAATGTCTTTGGTGAGTCCTGGTGCAGTTCACTGAAATGACACCTCAGTCACCTACATAATTAAGAGCTCTGTCTAAGCAGACAACAGCTGTCGTTTTTATAAATACCTGCTGACAACATTTTAGAGGATTTAGGGTAGCAATTTCCCAGTGTCCTGCTGAAGTCTGATGGACAGCTGCCCTCTGCCTGTCCCTGACTGGCCAGATTCATTAAAACCAGCTGCTGCCAGCTGATGGCTCATCACCAAGAACACTAAAGTTGCTGGTGTGAGGGAGTAGGGAGACTTTGGGCCAGTTTTGGCTCGGAGCAGCAGTGCTCCCTCAGTAGGCTTGAACTCTTCTGTTTAGCCATTGGTTTTGCCTGTTTTTTTATTTGATTTATGCATTTTCTATAGCACCTTAAAGAGGCAATGTCCTCATTTTGCACTGATTTAGGTTGTAAATAAACCCTTGTGCTGTGCAAACCTGACTTCCTTGAGTGTCTGTCCTGTCCATGTGGCCACCTCCACCTCATAGTTGGCCACAGCAATATTCATAATTTCAACTAAACAGTAATCATAATTGACAAATACTCCTTCATTTATATACTTTTATCAGCTGAAATGGTCCTTGATTCATGTTCAGGTATAATTCTCTCAAATTTCATAAATAATACCCTTTACATAACATGTACACAAATCCTCTTTAACACCACTGAAAATATAACATGCCCATAATCTAATGAGGAGGGACTGTTGGAGATGACTGGCTGCAGAAGGCATGGTGCACATGCCCTCTGTCAACCAGGGCCAGGAGTGGGGCTGAAGGACATGCTGTTCGCTCTAGACTGTGATCCACATTTCTGTGTGACAGCAGGGGTCCCAGGAACTCAAGTCAGGGCAGGGAAGGTCAGCTGCACAACTGGTTCCTTTCTTTGGTGTGCTAGTCTATGGAAAGATGGGTGGGGGCAAAGCAGTATGTGTAGGACAGGCGAGCTTTGCTCAACAACATGAACAAACACAGTGCTTGGCAATTCCATGGTTGGGCTAACATTTGCTCAAGGACTAGGGTTACTCAAAAAGGCAAAGCAGCTCCACTCTTACACACATGAATGATGCCATTTGACTTCATACAGAGATGATGCTGGGTTTCACAAACAACTGCAACTGAAGAGGTCTATTCCTTGCCAGTTTTTCTCTATAGCATTTTTTAACCATTCAGCTATAGCAGGAAAAATTACTCCAGGCTTATTATTTTTAAATATTGAAAAGCTTAGCAAGGTAAAACAGTGTATTCATTGAGCTTATTATACAGGTTGATGACTTTTCAAAATCAGTCTAAAATAACTGCAGCTGACACGTTTAAGTTATACAGATATAGTCCATGAATATATACTATCTTGAAACATGAACTTTGCAAATTTTGACTATAGGCCTTAAAGCATTAGGCCACATGCTGGCAATAACAAAGCTAAAGTTTATGTAAGGGCCCTGACACCCTCACCCCACCTCCTGTTCCAGTGCCTGGAGCTCCACCTCCCCTCAATCCCCTTCCCATTTCATTAAGATCAAAAGGGAGAAGCTGGTGGAGGTGGCGGAACTGCCGGTGAGGACCACACGTTCAGAAAATTAGCGCCAATTATTGCCTCAAAGCACCCAAATGTCATTCTGTGTGCATTTACAAGAGTGGGACTTCAAAGAACACAAAGTGGCAGCCCTGCTCCCACCACTCACACCATAATCCACCTTCCATTAGCACAATGGAGAAAATGGGGAGGGAACAGTACGATGACCTTATGCAAGTCCACTTTCCACTCTTGTTTTGCTTGAGACTTGTTTTAAATTTTGGTTTAAATCACTATAAATGTTCTCAGAAATTGAGAATGAAACCAGGCTAAGGTGCACTGAACAAACAACATAGCCATTCATTATACATTCATCACTGGTTAATTTCTAACAAAGAAGTATAGCTTCTTCCTTCACCCTGAGACCATCAACCCTCTACTGAACGTCATACTGTGACCTCAGTGGAGTTCTGGCCTCAGTAGTCAAGGGGCATCAAGAGGAACCTGAGCTGTGTGTGGCTGGCATGGTAGAAGCTCAATTCAAGCTAGTGTAATGTGGTAAGTGAGGTCATAGTATGAGCGTAAGTAGTGGGGGGAAAAAAATGCTGTGTCCAACAGATCAAAGGACTAGGGATGCAAAAAAACTAGTGCTTTAGAGTCAAGATAGTAACAAGAACTTAAGAAAATTAATGCCAGCTACCCCTGACCCCATGGAACCTTGGTCATGTTTATTGCAGGAGAGAATCTGACTTAAAACTGTTGTATGCAAGTGGTTTGTGTCACTAATTAACATGGTTTTTATTCAGTTTTACAGGAGTTGTTGGAAATGTGATATTCTGCCATATGCCCTATAAGAGAATGCAACCAAACAGTGATCTGAAACAAAAAGTAAATGTGAAATCCTAAAATGGGGAAAAATCTTTTCCCAGTAGAAATAAAGACAGTGGACCAATGAATTTATGAATAAGCCAAAACAGTAGGCAGGTACAGGGCAGTCATAAACCACCTAAAACTCTGAAGTTATCATGTACTTTGATTTGATGGAAAATATGGGAAATGAGCTCATCTTGAACACAGGCTCTGCAAATCTGTTTTTGGTAAATCCTTCAAGAAACAGTCGAAACTAGGGTCAAGAACAATTCTAATCTTATCGACGGCCCAGCTTAACTGAAGAGAGACAAGTGTTCTGTATATTTTAAATAACAGTGGATGGAAACCCCTCAGATTCCTTTTATAATGTGTGCTTTTACCAATCTAATCTCAAAATTTAATAATTTCACAAAATATAAATACACCCAAGTCTTACCTTCCAAACACAGTATGCTTGCGATCCAGGTATGCGCATGAGCGAAATGTTATGAAGCTGTTGGGGAAAAGGGTAAAAAACAAGAATAGGTGGGAAAATGTCAGAGTTGGCAGGTGCATGAGCTAATGCAAGTCACTAAAAGTGAATACATTTAAAAGACACAGACATGAAAACATAATTTGTGCGAAATTCATTAGAAGTGGTAGAATTTTACTGCCTTTAACTTACTTTATTTCATAATAAAGTGAATTGCAGGTATGAAAGGTGAACACACTGCTAAGAGGAAGTGAGATATTGAAAGGGAAAACAATAAATCCATGAGGAAGCTAGAAAAGGCTTCCCTTTCATTGCCTTTTTTGCAGAAAAGACACAGCATAAGACACAAAAAAAGATATTCAGGCAGACATCTTAAATAAATGTCTCCCTAAAATGCAGTCATCACTGATACCAAATCATGTTATTAATTGATTCACTACACAAAAAAACAGCTGATAACCACAAGCATTTAAGTTAACTGGTAAGCTGTTAACTGAATCAACTAATGTTGAAGTACCTAAACACAAAAGATTATTAAAACACAGAGAACATACGCAGGAAAGACAAACATTGATTGTGGCTATACAGATGACCACCATCTTAAGGGAATTTAAGAGAGAGAAGCAGTGGGTAGAAAGACTTACAATTGAGACTTGTTAGTGTTGGGGCCAGAATTTGCCATGCTGAGGACCCCGCGGCCTGTATGGGAAAGGTTAGGCCGAAACTCATCCTTGAAAGGTTTGCCCCAAATTGATTCCCCACCTGAAATTAGAAAAGTACAGGAAAACTAAGAAGAGTCAAAACAGAGTGACACAGGCAGTCTGACATGATGAGACTGACTTACAGGCTTAAGAGCAGATGGTATCAAACTCTGTTTGTGGTGGATCAGGGTCTATGGAGGTTTCCCCCTCAACCACTTTATACAGGTAAACCCTAAGCATTTGTGCAATGTCTCCATTTTAACCTCATAAAATCACAGCGGTGTGTCTATTAGGTGTTTCACTATGTTTTGGTGATATTTGGGAACGTTAGCTTGGGAGTGTTTGATCAAGCTGGGTACATATCATTTTCCCCCCCATTTAAAATAATGTAAAATAGCATCCCAGTATAAGCAATTTCAATATGCAGCGTTACCAGGAACAAATTAAGAGCATAAATTTGGATTTACCTTTATTATAGTACATGACACTTCAAAGTTTTGTCCCACATTCTTAAGAAACATCACACATTATCACTGTCCTTGGTTATCAGAAACCTAGAACAAATGATAAACTTGTGGATCCATTGTCCAGGGATCAGCCATTTAAGGTAATGTGTGGTGAAGATGACCTGCAATGGGGTTCTGTTTAAAATGAGTGCAAAATGAGTAACTTATGAAATCTTGGTGGTACTATGGTGTTCAACAGTCTTAAATATCCATTTTCAAAATTGCAAAAAACTGATTTGGGGGAGGCAATTTCAAAGCAGACAAGAGTAAAATATGGGGCAACCCTGGAAAAGCACTTAACTGGCCATGCTTGTGAAGTCCAATGTCAATACCAAGCTGGTGAACAAAAGCACACTTTCTCTTTCTGTGTGACCTTTATATGGCCCACACCCTCCGGTTCTCCCATGCCAACTGGGTGCGGATGGTTGTTTCTGCTTGGCAATCTCAGCTTTTCAGACAGTGAGCAGCCATAAACTTTCCCTGGTGACATTTGTGCATTATTTATGGTTGTGCTGACATTTCCCTTCGCAATGCGCCTTCGATTAAAAACTAGGGGGATTGCTGAGTGGCTGACTCAAACTACTCAGTAATGGTCACCCTACAGGTCACCAGCAATAAAAACATGTACACACATTTTTGAAAATGACCATAAAAAAAATAAGATGTATAAACCCTCACAAGTCCTTTAAATGGACAGCACTCATCTTTAACACAAATACCCAAACATTCATTTCCAAGCAATAATTTCTACCTCATCTGGTAACAGTGGCGCATTTATGCTACGTCAAAGCAGATCAGAATTCAGTACATATGATTTATGTATATAGAATTAGACTCATTACATTAATTTCTCAGTTATGAAATCTTCATGTTTCAACCACAAAGACCATTTTTCATTCTTGTGTGTAACTGCACATAATTACAAACCATTTCCCTTGAATAAGTTTATTACATGGCCATGAAAGACAAGTAAAATCATTCAGGAAGACCGCTTTAAAAATTGTTTTAAAACACATAGTATTTTGCATGGTATAAAACTAAGCTTAGTTTAAATAGATTATGATATTAGTATAAGCTTGTTGCAGATTAAAAGAAAATAATGAAGGCAAAACTGTTAAGTGTCTGCAGCTGTGAGATATAGCAGATGTATGCGAGTGTGTGGATGTTCTTCTAACCAATCCACATAAAAAGAAAATGCTGAAAAGAATATATCAGGAGTGAACATCTACTCAACAATAATTCAAGTTAGGCCTAAATAAACACAACTTTTAGGTGGGAGACAGAAGTAATGCATTAATCTTAGAGGTAATGTGACGTACTCCCAATTACATTATTTAGGTTTGTGTGTGCATGTGTGTGTATGCAGTTTCAGAATTTAACAGTTTTTACAACTCAGACGACAATGAAATTTGTTATGTTTCCCCAGGCTGTTTCTAGATGTGCAGAAGTTTATGGCAGACTAAACATTTACCTTCAGTGTGTAGCAGAACCTGACAAGGGAATGTTACTGTGTGTGTGTATGTGTGGGTGGGTGGATTGCTCTGGCAGCACTAAAGATGTGGGGCTGACTCACTGTTTTAACAAGAGCGGGGGGGAGATGGTCAACGATGGAGACAGTTTGTGATGACAGGGCACTCCCACTTACCCAGAGCTGTTGGTGCACTTCCCTGCAGGCCTGTATCTTTACACTGTGAAAAACATAAGCCCACTGAGGCCCTACTGTAACCACTGAGCACATACTGCTTCACCCAAGTACAACACAGCCCACTCAGAAGACCAGGAAGGAGAAGGCATAATACACAGCAGTGCTGCCTGTGACTGCTTACACCACAGATGCACTTTCTCCTTCCAGATGCAATGACTGGAGATGCCCTGGTGAGCTCACTTACATGCTATCCAGGCCTTTTCCATATGACCTCACCCTTCTCCACCCAGGCCCAACACACTCTTTTTCCCTAGTCCCTGAAAACACCCATCAGCATGGTACTGTGAAGATAGTAGCCAAAGTGCTTGGCAGCTTGTTGTCAACATATGGGACATATTGCACTATTATGTAATACAATATATGCATGTCTTATCTCCATTGAGGTCTTGGATATTCAAATTCATTCAGCTGCCTCCTGTTACCACAGGGAAAAAACATGAAGTAAAAGGGCCAAATGTTAGTCCAGCTTGTTCCCACAGCTTGTAAATAACTCTTTGGCACAGCACAGTTCCTTACAGTAAAATAACAATACTACTGAGTACCATCTAAGGAACTTAACTCACCTAAAGGGAGAACATTTAAAAAGTGTTGCTTCAGTAAAGCACCTGTAGAAGTGACTCAAGATTCAAGACTAGGAGTAACTTTGACAAGATGGTGACCAAATGGGCTCTGCTGTTGTACCACTGAGAAAATATCACAGTAACATGCTCAACTTAATAAATGGGTACAGGCACAGGTGTAAGGCAAGCGAGTCGATAAACACTTCTATGAATGCTCAAGATGAACCTGACAGTATAAACAGTTCTCAGTGCTGCATCTAAGCTACACTGCACAGCAGGGCTCCCTCTCTGTTCATCATCACGATGAGTGTATACTGGCATAGTGCTAGCATTCATTGCTGTTAGCTTTGGCTGCCAGGATGTGCTTCTCTACAACCTGAACGGCTGCCAGTTATGATAGAAGCTCAGCAACTAAGGACCAACGGGGAGAAACTGTATTCCTGCTCACACCTTCGGACAGTTTTTACAATATAAATTAGGTGCGGCACACTCTGTGCCTTTTGAAATGTTTATAACCTGTAACGAAATGTTCAATATTTTTCAGAACCTGATTTTATGAAAGAAAAGGCGTAAAACTAATTCTTTGCTGATGCCACAGGACACAGTCCCTCATCACCTTAACCTGTGTGCTAACAGGCCAGATGTACCATTGTTGGGTATGGAAAAAACTATGACTGATCCTCAAATGGATTCAATGTTATGACAAACTGATACTACAGAAGGAGATTCAATAACCTTGTCAGAGAAAGCTTTACTCTCATGTACAGTTTTGCTATAGCTTGAAAAATAGGAATTCTTTTCAGCCTTCAGCAAACAAACTATGAGGATTCTGAAACAGCTTTCTCATGGTTTTTCCCCCTTTTCACTATGGATACCCATGACAAAATAATTAGGATGACTTCCACCCCACCTGTATCAGTGACACTTGGGCCTGTAAGAATCCACTGCCACAGCCTCTAAGCTTAATAATAAACTAACAATAAATACTAAAGAAACATCAACCGCTTGCATTGTTACCCACTCTCCTATTTTGAACCACCTGCTTGTACAGATGGGGCTGGAGACAGCTGAGAGACATGGAGCTGACAGTGCATGAACTGTGGGTGTAGAAGACCCCCTTGCCCACCTCCCAGACCATCTACTGCACACTGCAGGGGTGAGGAGCCTCCATCTGTGTGTGTGTTACAGGATTCTGTGTCAACGGCAAACGCCTACGCGGCCCTTCGGTCTGCTAGCCCACACCTAATCGGACTGCACACCTTTGATTGGTGAAGAGCTTCCAAACCTCCTTCAGCTGATATTACCCCACCGCCCACATCTTTTATATCCTCTCCACACATTTCATGTTCTCCCAGCAAACAGGGGAGGAGAATTGGGGACGACAGCAGGGACAGAGTATGAGAGAGGGAGGAGACAGTGCTGCGTGCCCTCAGACATGTCCGTCCTCTAGAGAAGCATCAAAACGGGATGTAAAATGAAAAACTGACAGCATCTGACTCTCGGGCTTAAAACAACATTCCTTCAAAAACCGATTCTGTCAAGGGCCAATGGGTACCAAGACAAACATTTTTAGATTTCCAGTAACTAACTACACACTTCTTTCTAATAATTAAAAAAAATGCAATGTTATCAAACTTTAATCCCAGCATTTGTCTTTGCATTCCTAATTATTTCATCTTGTCTACCAACTTCAAGCAGTGACTCTAGCTGAATAGTCTGGATATTATCTTGGTTTTCAGTGTTAAATACAAAAAAAACATCCATTATTTTTAGGCTGCAGATGTTCTGCATTTAGTGTAAGTGTTAGCAGCACACCGCCACATCTAAAGTTGGTGTTAATCATGTCATCACTTCCCCAGAACAAACATCCAACAACTCAGCCTTACAGTCAAACAGTCACAAACGTAATAATGAAAATATAAATATCAATTTTTTTTACCCCTTATTTATAATGCAAAAAAGGGCTTCATTTTGGCTTCAGTTCAAGAATTTAGTCAAGGATAACATGTTTGACACAACACTAAAATCACAAACCCATATCAGCATATTTCTAACAACTATAGACTTGCCAAGCTTTATAACATTCTGCTATTCCATCAAGACTATATAAAAAATTACAATAGAGCACCTACATTTGAAGCTATGTTTTTTTGGGATTCTTCATTAAATGTACTTGTTTAAGTACATTTCCACTCCAGTGCCTGACAGGTATTTAGACCTACACCCTGGTATTCAAGCTCCCAATTGAATGATATAACAAGTGGTTACATACTAATACCCAGCTCAGTACCCAGGTTAAGAAGTTCTGGCATAACAATTTTTATTTGAACAAAGTCAAAGCACATCAGAGAAATACTGGAAAATGGTGTGAGCGTGAAGCTGTGTGTCCAGCATCTATGATCTCAGACTTTGCCTAATGAGGCTCGTATTCAAACATTCACAGTTTACATTTTCTTTATTTCTGTTCAGTCAATTAATAGCTCAGGAACAGTTCATTACAGTAATAGCCCATTACAGTAGGTAAGTGGTTTTGTTTTTTGAAACTGTTTATTATTTAGATTTTTTTTTTTTAACATAAGTTTGACTATTAAAGCCTTGTTGCTATTACCTCCAAAAATAAAGAAATGTATGATGAATAAATAAATCTACAAAAGTAACTGCATACAGTATAAACACAAAAAGCATATTAATCACACTATTAACTGTTTGGTAATTAGGTTATTGGTGTTTAAACTGTTCTTCATTTTGAAATAGTTAATTAAACATGTTAGGGATATTTGGGGGAAATTAATTATGGCTTCTCAGATGAACCCAAAACAAATCATAATTCTCATTTCATAACAAGTCATGAAAATTGCTTCTTGAGTTTGCTGTATTCAAACCATTTCTAGAAACCGGTTACACTTGGAAACTGGGGTATAGGTATAGCAACCTTGTCTTAGGGAGAATACAGGAACATTTTATGATCTTATTCTGTTGCCGCACAACAATTTAGAAATTGATAAGAATATACCTGTTCCTGTTCCAGTAGGGTCTCCTCCTTGAATCTGCAAAAGAAGTATAAGTTACTTGTTGTCACCTTTGGACTGCTGTTTTTGTTATGCACCTTCTTGATTTTGTGATGGACTGCCCTGTCTTAAATGGGCCTTAATTGCAGATCTAGTACTTGCACCTTTTCCATAAAAGCCTTTGATTTTGCCATACAAACTCTTTATCCTACTCATGTAGCCACCGCCCCCCCAAAACTGGCCATTTTTCAAACAACTACATCAACATAAGACACTTTTTTTCTAAGCATGAAGGAAGGAAAAAAACTATGAAAAAAATTACATGACATTTGAGAGTCCAGTAACAACGGAAATAAAGAGATACTAAGGTACAGTGAAAGTACGAAGAAGAGCTAAGGTGTCTCCTACTTGTTATATTTTATGATGAAACAGACCAACAAGTGGAACAACAGTATAAATTCACTGCTCATAAAGTTACTAATTAACTTCATACCTGACCAAGAAATGGTTGGCACTTCTATGCTGTAGTGTGAAATTACCCTCCGACTTCAAACAAAATATATGCATGCTAAGAGAAAAGGTACCTCAAGTGTGAATAATACCTCCTTAAGCTCTGGCTTGAACCTTATCCCCCCGTAACAGCATGAATAAATCATAGCTCCTACTAGCAGGTCTCCCCATTAGTTCAAATATCACAAAGGCAAAAATAAGTTCTCTCCAAATTAAGTTTACTGTAGTCTTTTGCAACACATGCTCTTAATGTCAAGATGGACTTTGTAACCAGTCTTACCATGAAATTCCGAATGGATCTATGGAAAATTGTCCCATCATAGTAGCCTTTCTTGCAGAGTTTTATGAAGTTCTCACCAGCTTTGGGAACCTGTAACAGCAGTGACAAATGTGAAAATAATGGGGACATTATAGTCAATGAGCCACAACTCAGAATGATGAGTATGTTTAATCTGTGTGGAAATATTGTACAAACATTTACAGCAAGCCTGTTGGTTCTATGAATACAAACAAGAATACTGCTGTATAATGATCCTACAGGAAGTGAGGTTAACCCCTGAAAGTTTATACTTATTTTAATACAAACTGTCTTAGTTTACACATTACTAAAATGCACATTAGTATTCCTTTAAAAAAAGATGTAACAGCTTATGAGTGTTTTCAGTTCTCTGAAAAGACAGGTAAACGCTGAAGGAAATTGAACAAGACTATAGCAGCATACACAAAAAAACGGAGTGAGACGACAAAGGCAAAGGACCTGAGTCTCCTCAGCAAGTAAACTGGAGCTGTATACAAAAACCTTGTGTACAGCCTCAGTATTGTTAAATCACTCCAATTTGCACTGAAGCACTCCCAGAAACATCACTATCACCTCTACTTCTTCTCCATTAATAGTCTCTGGACACAAAGGACCCTTGGGCCACTAAACATTCCAACCACCAAGTTGGACCACCATTTCTTTTGTCTTTTCAGTGCTTTTACCCCATACAACAGTTTTCTTTGCCAAAACTCTGTACTAATTCTACAACCTGTTCCCAATTATGCCCAAATACGTATATCTGTTTCGTATGTGAACTTCTGAAGATGGCGTCACTCAATACTGTAACTGAAGTCCAAGGTGTGCAGGGTGAATAAAAAGAGAAAATAGATTTTGAAGGGTTATTTATTCAAACTCAAAATAATGACGATCAACACGATCAGCGTTTAAGTACTTAAGAAGTTGCTTGGGTAAAACCCCAATTCAAACAATAAGCTCATCAAGACATTAAAAATTCAAACTAAGCAATTCACTGGTCATTCATACCAACAGTTCCTTTATCAAAGATACTCTGGTATAATCGTGAAAAGACAGCAAGCACTTTCTTCTCTAATGTCACCTTGGTTCACTTTGGCCTTTCTTATCTTCATTTGACACAAAGTCATTCATCAAATAAACCTGCTTTCCACAGATCTTTTTTTAAAAAATGAGGTAAGTTTAAATGTCTGCTTCATCCAAGGGTAGGGCTGAAACTAATTCAAAACCCAATTTAAACCCATCAACTAACCAAATAAAAATAATGCTGATGCATTTTAGCTCCATGAATTTGAACATAAATAACACGTTCACACTTGGAATACTAATAGAATATAATCAATTTCTTTTACATTTATTAGTTTTCCTCCAAAAGCAGAGTCCAACATAAACAAAAATGCATTTAATATACAAAACCATTTTTGTCATCCAGATACTCATTTCTTTTTCTGATTTTAATCTTTAATTACAGCAGCTAAACTTTTTGAAGCAAACTCCCCAGTTAAGGATTTGAAAAATAGTTCCTAATTTTTCTTGGAGCTACTTGTCAGTTTTTCAGATGAAAAGATTTAAAGTTGAAAGTTATTTTTGATTATTTTAAATCGGGAAAAATAATTTGCTCCCAGCATTACCTTGTAGCATACACTGCACCATGCAGCGGATCATGATGCCACACAGCACACATGCGAGGCACCAACCCCTCTGTACACAGCAGGGATATCAGACCTGTCCAGAACTGTAAGCCACAGGCAGAAAAGGACCGGGGACTTCACATTCCAGAGTTGTTCATTCAGTAATAAAATATAATGTTTAAAAGAAAATGAGAAGAAAAAAGTGAATTTTAAATAAACAAATAGGCAATTTACTGCAGTGAAATGTTACTGTACTCCTGATTTAAGAGAACAGTTTGATTGTGAGTTGTAGCTGACTCACCTCTTTCAATTCTTTTAATAAGTTCCATCTTCACTTCTATTATATTCACTTTTCTACCCTTCTTTCAATTTTTTCATGAGCTTTTCTATGTTTTTTGGGCCCTATTTTGTGCATTACACTTTATGGGATTAAAATGGAGACACTGCACAAATGGATAGAAACAAACATATGACACAAAACTGCACAACATTAGCAAATAATGTCCCTTATAGTTTTCCATACTGCACAGTATTAAATTGTAAGGCAGTGTAGTACAGGACTACTAGCCTAATGCACAAACTTTAAATTTAGAATCTGTGTTATGGTTCTGCATTATAGTGGGGTGTTTACTGCAGAAAACAGGAGCTGACATTAAAAAATTAGTTGTGTTACAGCAAAACTGCACATAAAACCCTAGTATACTAGGATTAACCGTATTACCTGTTTAAATACAGTTACTGATTGGTGATTCAAAAGAAAATAAGAGGAATTGCAAAAAGTGTAATATTTCTTTGCGAGCACAAAATGTGCAGCTAATACAAAAATCATAGTTTTTTAATGCCACTTGAGCGGTACCAAGTTCCCAAATAATAAGTGATATAGTAAGTGCGTTTAAATCCAAAGATGTTGGACAGACATATGAACAAATGGACTCTGGAACTGACCGGAAGACATAATGGAGTTCCCAGTAAGTAGGTCACCTAAACATTTCTTTTATCTCTTTCCATTATCTAATGCTGTAAATGATAGAGATGTCACAGAATGAATTACAGATGAAACTTGGGGGAATCCAGCAAAGATTCCCTCCTCTGCTAAAGTGCTACAACACAACTTTATGAAAAGACTCAAAGGAAAAGTTGCCTTGGCAAAGCTGCAGTTACAGACACTAGGCATATGATGGGAACGTCAATGAGGTTGACATACTACACAATGTAAAGATTTCTATTCCTACTCCCAGAGACCCATGGTGGATGCAATTTTAGTTCCAGCAGATGGTTTAAATTATAGCACTGAAACAAACTCCTGGATGGCTTCTGCTGACATCACTCAAATTTTTAAGCAGATTTTGGAACAACAATGTAAAAAATACGCTTCAGAATTTTATTTGCCCCCTTATATACCAGAGAACATGTATAATGCAAAAATATTTACTGCAAAAAATATATTACACCTATGCAAGAAGGTTTGTTTTCCATGTTGCAATAAAGACATTTCATAAAGTGAGGGTTTTTTTTTAATTTTTTTAGAACTTTTAAAAGAAATCCAGGCAAGCCAATGACCTTTGCAAAACAAGACTTTCCTTGTTTGTCTTGGGAAGCATAGAGCAAGGTTTGTTACCAAACATCTAACACCTTATAAACATTAGTATTAGCAGTTGGGCCAATGAGTGCCATCTAGCTGCTTCCACTGTCCTGCACACATGTCCCTCACAGAGTACACACAGCTTCACTATTGGGGTATCTGGGATAAAAATTCAATTCTCCATCAGTATCTGCCGAGTGCCAAATCCACAATAGTGCTGCTAGGATTCTTCCACACTCCTTGGGGCCACTCGCACAGGTGACAAATATTTAAAGACCATTATATACAGCGGCCTATTAATTGCACGCTGTGCTCTAATAAAACTTTGTGACTTTTACAGGTCTTGGCCAGCAGGCAATCACACACTTAATACAAAAAACATTTAAATCATGGGATGAAGGCAGCCAAGTTCGACTCATGTTTATTAAGAGATTCCCTGTTCTAGAGGATTTATTCCCATCCATTCCTGGCAGCTACTATCCTCCAAGACATCGCAGCAGTGATGATGTCTTCTAACCATTTCCTTGTCCTGTGGGATAGGTGTTAAATTACAGAAGCCATTTTACTAATGCATGGACTAGCATCCAATCCAGAGTGTATTTTCATAGCCAGGTGCCCAGTGATTCTGCAATGTGGTCCAGACCTCCACGACTCTAACCAGAATACAGTGGTTAAGTATAACTGATGGAGTGATTAATGAGAGAGAATGCTTTCTGACTACTCAGGTAAACGGGATTATTACTGGAAAACAAAATGGGGGAAAAAAAAATTCAGAGAAAAGTGTAAGTGTAAGAGAGCAGTGAGCAGCTGATTCCCTGCATAACTCCACTGCACTTCTGGCTTATTGTCAAAACAATATTGCTTATTATGGACAGTGCACTGACCTGCCAGTAATAACTAAATTAAATACAGAGAACATTTTTTTAAATTTCAGCCATGAAAAGGATGGTAGAGTTAAGTAAAGCTTTAGTACACAGTGGTGCAACTGCTGCTGAGCTCCAGGGCAATGCAGTGCAATACCTGCAGTTTTAATGAAGGTTATTTTAAGTAAAATTACTGTATTTTAATCATGATTCATGTGTGCGTTGAAAGCCCACTGAGACAGAATTGTTTTTTTGTGCTGATTATTATTAGTTAGCTAATTGACTAATAATTATTACCTGATAAGCACAGACTGGTTTTCGTAATAAAAACATGTCTAGAATAGCAATTGACTTCTTTATGCGTCATTAAATTCTTTAATTTTTCTTTATTTGCAAAAAATTACAATATTTACTCTTGTGAAGAACCATATTATTCTACCTGAAGTTAACTTGGTCACAAAGTCACAGAAGCACAAAAACAGCAACACAGAGAATGATACACATACAATGGTGACTGCAGAAAACATCCATATGTGATCATGTAACACGGTACAAAAAAAATTAAAGTGTGCAGAGTACTTACGAGTTATTCAGATCAAATATTAATTTTATCCAAGAATTCATTGTTTCAGTCATGCATAGAGAGAGGAAAATTTGAATGCAAGCCACAACAGTAGAATGATCCAAAGTTAAAAAAAATTAGACATTGCCTTTATAGAAGTGGTCACACTTCCTGGTGATAAATGAAGTGTATTTGATTGGTAGCACCTAGTCGACAGTTACTTTCTTAATTCCCATGGAAACACTGAGGATGAACTTAAAATTTTCCCCACGCAGCTTCTGCATTTTGGTTTACATTAATTGAATAAATAATGACTTGATGTTGTCTGAGGCTAAATTGTCTAATTATAAAAATTGATGGAAACCAGACAACTTTTATTTGTGCCCTGATATGTAAAACCATTGAACTGAAAGAGGATATACTGCAAAATCACTGTAAAACATTTTTTCAGCAACTGAATACATGAAAGGACAGGATATTAGAGACAGAGCATACAAAAGAGTTAAAAAAAAAAATCTGTTCTATATTTGGGCTTTTCATTACTCTAATAAACTAATGAATGAAAATGTTTAAATCCAAACTCAAATCCAAGTATGTATTAAAATTTGATTCAGAACAGCTTTAAATAAAAATGAAACACACAAAATAAGCACAAGGGGTCTATAAGAATTCACAGTAAACAAAAGTACTTAATTCTGCCAGTCTAATGCATACCTGAGCCATATTTAGCCAAAGTTACACCATAGCTTAGACATGTCTGTGGCTCTTTTGAATGATCAGATTAGAGGCTTGATAAAGTATTCACTCTGACATTTGGCCGCAGAGGTTGCATGTTCAGACCACAACAGGCTGCCCCACAGTTTTTGGTAGGGTTTAGGTCCAACTGGTATAGTTGGTGAGGCACTACTGAAAAAGTCAGTAGACATCTGACTCTAGTGGTGAAAAAGTCAGGTGCAACTTTTTCACCACTAGAGTCAGATGTCTAGCCTCAACTCAACCCCTTAATAGTGCAAGTGCCAGCATTACATAGGCAGAAAACCAACTGTGACTGATGTCTGATCATTACTTGATATATCATGTCACAAGCAATGAAAGCTTAATGTAGACATATTTATTTTTCCTAGAGTTGTTAAAACCTGTGATAAAATTATAATTAAAAATACTCTATTTATTTATCCTGTCTTCAATCATCGCTGATCTAATACAGGGTCTCTGTGTTCCACCGCCTCTCCTGGAAACACAGGGTATGGGGTGTGGCGCACCATCAACAGGATACCAGTTCATGGCAAGACATTTTATCACCTGGAATTAACTTTGAACAATGTTGTCTAGCATAAAATGACTGGAGAAAAAAAAATTTAATTGCCACAACCACCTATTCAATGTGCTATGTTCTTTATGCATGTAGAACAGTCGTGTGCTCCTTCTACACATTAGGTGGGTTAAGCAATAGAAAACAGTTCTGGAGAACATAATAAAAAGTGACTTAAATATCGACTACGTATTGCATTTGAGGTTAAGGACATTAGAAAAGTGGCGATGAGGATAGGACTGATTCATCACATAAGCATGTGAAACATTCTTCAGTATCTGATCACTCTGAGTCTGCTTTATAATCTATACTATCTACTACCTAGTGAGCAAATCAGTTATAACTACAATAGATTAAAAAAACGTTTAATGTAATGTTTCTATTAATTTTAAGTTACCTTAAAATGAGTTTAAATGGACTAAAAACAGTGTCTCCACAAGCTCCTTTTTGATGTGAACTGTTGATTTTCAACATGTGCAGTGTTCAGTGTCTAGTGATAAAAGTCAGTTGCATCAACCCAGTCCCACCTCCATTCTCTGGGTGGATTTGGCAGTTCACAGGCATTTGTAAAAATTTTAGTCCACAAAAGCAAAATGTTTGATACTTAAGTGACTAAAACAGAATTATACAATAAATAAATGTTCATATGTTTGAAAATATGTATTTCAGATCTTTGTAACATGAGGATCCAATATCCAGGTGAAAGACGTAGGTAGTGCTGATGCCTTACAGATCTTGCGCTGCAAATTCAGCTAGGAGTTTGAATCTGGCTCAGTCTGGATGATGTTTTCACTTGTGTTTGTAAGGGTTTCCTCTAGGTACTCCCTTAGTGAAAACACACTGTCTTTCAGGTGTCAATTTGTGTTTGTTTGTTATATTACTCCCCTCTACTGATGGGTGAATGATTGCAGGGAGTCCCATGTAGTTTATCTAGAAATACAAGTAATCTTGGACAAATTGTCAGCTAAATCCTAGCTAATAATCACTGTAAGTTGAACAACAGCTAAAGGAATAAATGAAAATGTGTCATGCAAAGTAACACTACAACAAAGTACTATTTCATGTCATTTTAGCACTGTTCAAATACCACTTTATGACAATAACAAGGGAACATTGCTATGACCAACTCAGCCAAAATCTCAGCAGGAGAGAACATGTTTGGAATGGACTAGAACACAACATTAAGGCAAGGCTAAGATGATACAGCACAATCCCACCAGCTGTCCAACAGAAATGACTCACTGAAGCTATCAGGAAGGCCAAAGACAGCTCTGACGCTATTAGCTACTTACAGCAAAGAGATTATTCATCACTACGTGCATCCCTCGATTTCTGGACAGAGTGTATATGAACCCTACAAAACTCAATGTACCATCATTCTGAAAGAACCATTATGCTCAGAATGTGCACAGCCTAAAAAATGCAAACATAGTACAGCAGTGCAGATGTTGTAGTGATAAAAATAGTGCCATTTAACTGATGTGTACACATTGCATATTTGTCTTTTTACATTTCCTCCTACTAAGTATATTGTGGATAGTATATTTATGGGTAAATATTATTATAAACAGCAGGAGTAGATCCTACCTTGTCACAATAGAGCTCCAGGTTCAAGTCACCCTTGTTGGTGTTCAGGCGAATGTAGCCCTTCTTCTTCACATACTGGTAGCGTACCTGGTCATCTGCGATTGCATCTTCAGGGGAAAACACACAGATGAAACTGAAAATTCAACATAAGAGTACTGCTCCACCTGCTGATGATCCATTCAGAATGCATTTTACTGTAAACATCCAGAAACTATGGTATTCTTGATCAGAATTAACTGTAGTATGACACCGCAAAAGGCAGGTTCCCACACACGCACAAATCTACACTGAGTTTCTAGTTTATTTGGTGCACCTATCTAGTAGCAGTATGGACTGTATAGAATGCTGGATGTGTTATGCAGGAATGTTGGACCATGTGGACATGACTGCGTTATGTAGTTACAGCAAATTGGATGGCTTCACAATCTTTTCACCTTCTCCCACAGACGCGTGATAGGATTGAGATCCGGGGACTGTGCAGGCCACCAAAACAATGAAAAGCTGCTGTCATATTCCCAAAAAATTTTTGTGGCAATAAGTGCCTTGTGACATGGTGCATTATCCCTCTAGAAGTGTCCACCTGAGTGTGGATAAATAGCTATGAAGGAATAAATTTATTCAGCAATAATGTTCAGATATGCTGAGCCTGTTGAGTGGCAAGACTGCATTCCCTACACCATCACACTGCCACCACCGACCTGTACTCTTAATATCAAACAGAATGGCCCAAGAGTGTTTACACTAAATTCTGATCCTCCGATCAGAATGATATAAAAGGAACCTAGATTTGAGACATGTTTTTTCATGCCTCAGTGGTCCAGTTTTGATGCTATGGTACCCACTTTGCTAACAGCGTCAGCACCTGACATGGTCTTAAGCTGTTATAGCTCATTCAAGACAATAACCAATACATTATGCATTCTTAGATGAGAATGTGCACACCAGTGTTGAATTCGGAAGTGATTTGCCTGCTTGTGGGCCACCTGTTCACTTGCACGATTCTTATCTTACTCCTTTAACAACTCTGATCCAAGAATGCTGATCACTGTTGCATTTTTGCTTTTCATGCCATTTTTGACAAACCCTTATAATGGTTGTGTGTGAAAGGCCCAGGACGAAAGCCATTTGGAAGATGGTGGAATAGACACCCCTAATGTCAACTATCATGGCATGTTCAAGATTACTAAAGCCACTTGTTTTGCCCATTACGATGTTGAACTGAACACTAACTGATGCAAGAAATGCCACTCTGCTGGATTTTTATCACACTCTGCAGTCAAGTGATGTAAAATTTGTGTGACGAACAGTGCTGTACTTAAACTGGCAAGCCAGTATATACATATTTATATTGTATCCTGCTGTAACCAACTGCAATTTATTCAATCTCTCCCTAGGTTTAATAATTTTCATTCATTCAAAGAAAAGCATAAACTGTTCATATTTAAGATTTCCTCAAGCCTAAGGCATTTAACAGTGACAATTCTGCAATATCAACTAAAGCTGAAAGTGTTAAAGTCTTATTAGTGGTAAAATCAAAAAAAAAAAGAAGAGAAAAATCGAATGACGCCCCCTACAGATGGGATGCCATAATTTGTTTGAATTTAAGAGCTGAAGAAGATTCTGTTGCATGTGTTGACTTACCAGCTTCATGGGTGGTTTCTGGGGCCATGGCAGTGGAGGTAAAGGAGGCAGACACTCTTCCAGTAGAGTAGTGAGCCTGGAGAGGTGAACAGGCAGATAAACACCACACCAGGTCAGAGGAACACAGAATCAGGGAGTGAAAAGTAAAGGAGAAACCAGATCAACAGAAGTACAATGAACAAGAAATCTCAGTAAAATACAAGGAGAAAATGACACTAAAAGAAGGGAAAAATAATACTTCTCACCAAAACGAGTAAAAATGTCACTTCTATGAAGTAACGCATGAATCATTTTGTTTATAAAACCAAACTATAGTGTTGTGAATAATGCAATAACAGGTTTGAAGAGAGGAACGGGTAGAGAAACACAATCGCACAGTTTGGTTGCTATTTCCCGTCCTATCCTGGCATATGATACTGCTGTTTGTTAAAGAGGAAGCAGTTAACAGCACTGTCACTCTTGTCATTCCTTTTACAATTCTAGCAACGGTTGTGATCTTTTTTGCAGAAACATTCAGCTTCATTAAGCTTCCTGTTAAGCTCCATGCATTTAGTCACGTTCGCACGATTCCAAACAATCTGTGATGGAGGAATTGTAAGCCAATTAGTAATCTGTTCTCTCAATGTTATGGCAAAACTGCAGGCTTGGCATGGTTGCAGCAATCTACACAGTTTCTGATTTCTTAGGTCATATAAAGTCCACACAAACAGAAGCTCTCACACCCACACCATCTTCTGCTAGAAAAAAGGAAGTGGCAATAAATCCAGCAAAACTTCCCGCTGGCGCAAATTTCACCTTGATTAGAAAACATCCCGCAACTCTGCTCCCAGACACAGCTGTCTGGAGCCAGTGATGATTTACCAATATATCATAAACAAAACAGAAATAAACCCTGCCACTTCATGCTGGATGGACGATAACTCAAGGGCAAACCTAACCCTCCAGTTTCCTAGGTGTTTGAATGTGTTAGAACTAACTGCTTCAGTCAAATGGATCATGTAAGCCCAATGGAGGCAAGAGGAGTTTTGAGGCTACACTACAGCTGTACTGCTTGGGTTTGCTCTTGTCTGCGTCGTTCTGCTTTAGTTCCCCAGTACGTGCAGTCGGAGGCCTCTAGCTTCACCTACATTTCTACTGGAGCAGCTCACAATGACCCATTTTTTGTCTCCTTAACACCCAGTCACAAAATTTGACCTGCAGAGGCAGGCAAAACAAACCTAAGGATGTCAGTTATCGCTGCAGCTTTCAAAAAACAGCAAAAAAAAAATCCACTTACTGCAACCCCTGGATTAGCAGGGCAAACCACTGTAGTTAACAAAGATGAATAAACTAAGATAAGTTTAGTGACAAAGAAAATTCAACATAATTTTTACTTTTGCATGTTGCTGTAGGTGCCTGCTCGGATGTCTGCTGCAGGTAGAACATATAAGCTCGAAAAACTCAGAACTGATCAGGAGCAAAGAACTGTAGGACTGGATCCTTCAACATTAAGGCCACAGCTGTAGGTTGGAGAGGTGAACTTTCGCACTCACTGCATTGAGCTTGTCTGTTTTCTTCTTCTCCGGCTCCTTCATAGTGGATGCCAGCAAGGCATCTCCTTTGAAGTCCTTGTAGAGTTCAGCAAGGGTCTCCTGGGTCTCTAGGTTGGTGGACTTCAAATAGTATGCAGGGTCCAGTCTGGCCTTCTCCTCATCTGTTAGATTGGAATCAGTGTTAAATGTAAAGCATAGTGCTAAACATGATCCAAGCTATAAATTCCCCTAGGAAAGCAAAAAAAAGAGCAGAATCTGAGGAAGGAAAATGCAAAAGTTCACACCGAAGTGGCAACAACCAGACACCTCTTTCTGTGAAAATAATAAAATAAAGAGAGAAGTACAAGGTAAGAAGTACAAACTGTTCACAGCTCAGAACCAGCAGGAATTAACTGGAATGACACAGAGAATTGAGAAACCACCTGCCAAAAGCCACTGTATAAAATACTGAGCTGATAAGGTCAAGACCGATAACTGCTTGCTTTAAACCACAGTACCTATGAGTGATATTGCAGACGGCCTCATTAAACTCCTTAAAAGTGCGTTACGGCATATCATCCTTAGAGGATGAAGCTTTAAAAATACCCACCTGGATCCACTACTTTCAGGTTGTTTTTCACATGAAAGAAGTTGGACACATTAAACTTGTCCAAGTTTGTGGGATCCTGCAACAAAAGGACAAGCACATGTTGAAGTGCAGTGTACATGAGGAAGAAAGAATGAGAAAGAAGGGAAATTTGGGGCTGCCCCAAAATAATCATTTTGAGCCCTGAATTTCAGATGTGTTGAATTACATTGCATTTCTATTTAATTTTGGTTTTTGTTTTATTTATTTTTTTAAACACAATTTTCTGCAACTTAAAATTCAAATAAAATGTTTGGATTAAAAAAAATTTAACATTGTCTTTGTTAATTTCAAAATTTTATATAATGCATTACTGCCAAAAGCAATAACTTTAGAACAGCTTTTCCAGAATGTTTAAATTTTTGAATCCAGATATTTTTTTATGAATTTTAAGTTTTAAGAAAAGTGGGTTAAAAAAAAAAAAAAGTTAAAGAAACTGAAACTACAGACGTTACAATTCAACATTGAGCCCACATTCAATCCTCAAAAGTACGCTCCTCAAAATTTGGGGAAGTGTGCAGATGGCTCTCACCCTGGTTTTCAGGGTTAAGGAACTTATAAAATGGCACAACAGGATTTCAGAGGGGTCAGAATATCAGGTTCAAATTATAGAAAATATATTTGTTACCCCTTTAATGTCATGTGTTGATTAATGCAATATTATGTCACTTGACCGAGTGCTGTGCATTAGAAGAGAAATTCAAATTCAAACAGATGAAAGAACTCCATACACAGAATTTCACACATTCCCATGTGTGATGCATCTATAAACAGTGTTCAGTGGTGTTCAGTGGACACGTTGCAAGACTTAAAACAGCGACTGACCCTAGCTTTGGTTCTAGATGGTTTTGTCTCAGCTGTCTTTTGAACTCACCACTAAATTACTTGGCACCCAGCCTAAATTTCTGAAACTTTAAAAATGTTTATCACAATTTTTTAATAGGCATGCTGTAATCATCAACTTGTCCTTTTATGTTGCCATGAGCAAATTTCCACTGGTGGCCTAACAAACGCTGTGTGGTAGTTGCCTCCTGGTGCACAGTGATCCCATCACAGTACAGTGAGAAGAATGGGAAAAGTGGTCGCTGTATCTGAAAGAGCCTCTTCTGGATCTTGCTGGAACAGCAATGGCACAGCTGATGATACTATTTGCCCCCTACTTAGTACTGTAATGTTTTCTTTGAATTTGGCTGAGAAAGTGAAATTTCCCAAGTCAGAGACGTAATGGGAATGTACTGCTTTAACACAATGGGACATTATGGGACATGAGTACATTCCAGAGAAGCGTCTGTTGACCATTTTCAGCGTGTTACTTAAATCAATAAATGGGAAGATTCCCCCATGCTTGGCTATTTTTATTTGTAAGCATGAAGGATCAGCCTCGTATTTTTGGCAAAACTATTTAATAACAATTACTCGCCACTCATACATGAAAACTCATAAGTCATCTTGTGTCTTGGGGGATACCTGTACATCGCTTCGGAGAACATGCATGCATGTAACTTACATCTTAAACATTTTGTACATTTCCAAGGCTTGATATTTACTTGCAGTAGTTGAGGGGAAACCCTATGAAGTAGGAAAGCGGTCCACATGTTCAGTTATGTAAACAACCAACTGCTCACAATGGTGTTTGCTTGTTGAAAAAGTTTTCAGGAACTTGTGTGCGTGTAGCGTAGCAGGAATGTTTGTTTATGTTTACGCTGCTCTCCCTTAACCACAAAATCCAAAGATTTTAGACTGCAGCCACCCAGCCGTCCTCCTCTACATTTATCTTTGGTAAATGCTTGTTCAATATGGCTCCAAGTCTGAAAGTCCATTAGAGGATCTTAAGGTCAATTTAGAGTGACCAGGGTCACCTGATTCACAGGTCACTGGAACACAGACCAAAACCATAGGAACATGGGGCACATACACAGTTTAAGGAAAACTACCATTAATTATTTTGCACTGGGTTCCACACCACCTGACAAGCTGCTGAAATTTGTGCCTTTTGTCCGGAATCCCCCTACCGTAAGGCTTTGAAAGGCAGCTGAGGTCTGATGCCACAGAAAAGCAATTTCCATATTTTTTCCATAACAGTACGTTTTTTTAATGAGGAGCAATGAAAAACAGAAAGCTGGCCAGTGCTGTTTCACAGGTGGACAAAAAAATCCCCTGAGAGAAGAAACTGGTTCTATCTCGCTTGGGTAGACGTGTTGTCGCGTTGATCCACAAGGGCTTGCACAAGCAGATGGTATGGTTCATATCGACACTGTGTCAATGTCAGGCTGTATTTCTGGGCACCACATACTAAAGCTGCCCAAAATAAAATATACTAGTTAGTCTGGGCATGTTAGCAAATTCTTTCCATCTTAGAATCATGATCCTGCCTGCAAGATGCAAAATGGTCTGCTACTTGGCACAGCGTACAGGTCCATTTGAAAGTGTGCTGCATATTTTTCATGAAAATTATTCTAAGTTTTTACAGCGATTCAAAAAAGGGGGTCTTTTTGATATATAAGAACAGGGTGCAGAAAAGGAAATGGACTGCTGGTCTATGAAGGGCTATGCGACTGTCTGAACATTGCCCACTTTGACAACAGGCACTGCGCTGGGCAGGGGTTGAAAAGCATCATAGTTGATTATTTTTTCTAACATTCATTTTAATAAATGAGAATTGGATTACATGGATTATATGGGTTTATCTCAATCCACTTTACAATGCAATATTCCAAGCTGTAAAAAGGGGAAAACCAGAAATATGTTTGTTTGGCTTTTGTGAGGAGAATCATGAATTATGTATCAGCATTTCCAGCAGTTCAACTGCACTGCCCAGCAACTGAAAGTACAAGTGACAGGCAGACTTAGCACAAAATATTCAGTCTCCCAGGCAACTCAAGGGCAACCGGGGTGGTAAAGAAGTTAATTTGCTAAAAAAAGACTATATAAACTCCACTGTCTCGCTACCTTCATTGCATGAAGAGAGAGGAATAGTGATTTACATGACTATAGCTGTAAAATATTCTTTCTGGTCTCTGTAACTCTCAGGAATACCATCTTTACCACTTGTACCTTACGTAGTGGATACTTAGCAAAGCACTCAACTACGCATCTCCACTGGCTCTCCTTTGCTCTACCATCCACCTTAAGATCCTCATCCTGACAGATCTGTACACGGCTCATGTTCTCACCACATCCACACTCTCCCTACTGTTGTCCATACGAATTCCACTAAATTTCTGTCTACCTGCCTGCTCTCTATGCCACCTGACCACAAGCACACCAAAATCCACCATTTTTTTTCTCTTGATTGAAAACTATGAAAAAAAGCTTTCATTCAGCACCTGGTGTTGGACCAAACTTATAAATTTAAAAGACCATTTCTTTAGTTGTAATTTTGGAACTATACAAAACATTTCCTTCATTACTCGCTTTGTTATCCTGATGTGTTCTGAACCCAACACTTTACAAAGACCTCATGTTTGTAGCCATCATTTCTTTTTTAATTTCATGCTATACAAGGTTAACTTTGTGTTATAATTATCTGCCAGACTGTCATCATATAAGCCTGTAACATTTAAGGCAATGTTGCACTAACTCTGGACAAGGAATAAGCTAAATAAATAACTTTTTGCCCATGGTACAAACAGACATGCAAAGAGAATCTTTGACACCATTGTGCATTACATACCAGGCATTCTCACCTGGAGGGTGATGATGTCTTGCCGTGTGAAAGGTTCATCAGTCAGGAGGTCCTTGAAGTTCTTGGCTTTGAAATTGAGCTGCTCCACAGCCTGGAAACAAAACATTGTTACTGCAAATGGTCTTAACAATGACGTGAAATGTATAGTGTATTTTCAAGGCTGTGAAATCTATGTCCACCTCACCTCATAGGAAAACACATTTCCGGTCACCTTGTTGGCCACAATGTGAGAGTTGTTGGTAAAAACAGTGTACAGGACTGGGCAGTGGTACTTTCCTGAGTCATAAAAAGAATAAACCAAATGTAGTAACAGGAAATTCAGCAGTTTTCCCAGAATCCACCTGACTCTTTCACGGTGTACAGTAAATTCACACTTCAACACTCCTTTTGGAGAACAGAAAATGATTCTATATCATATTCCCTACATCACATTAGTGTCCACATTTGTCAGAACTGGTACATGGACACAATGGTGTTATTTTTCCATGAATATGGGATAAATAATTTCATTAATCATTTAGAGGAATAAGCATGTATTTAGGCTTGCTTTTCTGTATACAAAGATTTTACCCACTATATAAATTAGCCAGCGTTTTTCCTCCTGATGACCAAAACCAAATGCAAAGTTTCATATCACCACTGTGTAATACAGAAGACACCTCAGGGGAGCCAAAGGAAGTGTAGTAAAGGATCCTAAATCATTGCTGGTTCAAATCCCATGAGGGACTCTGAAATCCACTTAAGTTGTGCCACTGAAATATGTTGCATAAATGGATGAAGTGTAGTCCTGCAAAAAAAATGTCTCCACAGACAACACAATCTGCTTAGCAACTAAATAAAATTAAAAGTGCCCTGCAATTTCTGCTGTGGGCAAACAATGGGGGAAACTGAGGAAGGCGGTCATGTTTTCCTGAAAAGACCGACTGCTGACATGGTAGTCGTGCTCCTCCTCGCCTGAATTTGTCTCCAGGCTTGAGTCACGGAACAGGGCCCTTTGCTTTCACAGCTTCGTTATTCATTCGAGCTGCACTCGACTGGAGGGAGCACAGCACTCCCATTCCATTAGTGTGCATGCGTGCCTCCACAGTTAAGTGCAGAACTGGCTAAAAATGGATCAGTTCATCTGGGGAACTGGGAAAGAATCTCAGTCCCTGTTATATTCTGTGCTCTTATAGTAAGCATGTCTGTCTGATTGTCACTGCACTGTACCCATTGTGCCGTGTTACTGACATGAGGCCTTTCCAGAACCCCTCACGTTTTAAGAAACGTTACTGCAGATTTACAACATTTAGGTGAACTGATAAACAACAGGAAAAAGCAAATATAGTGGGAAAAGCTCTGTTTTCTACACTTCCGTACAAACCAAAAAAACTGAAGTCTGGAGTCCCAGGATGGATCCTGCTTAACCTAAAACGGTCTTATTAGAATTTCACACTGGATAACAAAACCTCTTATTAGGTAAATAGAACATTAGGTAAAACACTGGGCAAAAAAGCTACGCATTTAAGCTGCTTTAAACAACAGTGATTGCTAAGTAAATATACAAAATTATATGTCCCGTGTTCAAGTACTGAGTCCAAAAAAATTTCTATTTTATGCTCAGAAATCGAAATTACACTGATCTTAACATTTGCCCAAAGGAAAACATACCTTCATTGTTCTTATTGAAGTTCAGCTTGATGAGAGCTTTGGCTTCAAGTTTCTAGAAGGAAACAAATCGTGGCAGAAGGTGTGGGGGGGGCATTCTTTAGTTGAAAGAAAAATAACTCTAAATAAACAGCAGTTACTACATTATCTACAAACCAGAGAGGACCTTATATCCTACAGAGCTGCACAGTGGTGCCATCTGCAATGTTTGGCTTGGGAAACAACAATACATTTAGACTCAAGAGCCTCTCAGAAGTGACAGAAACAGGTTACAGGCTGACAAACAAGAACATAAGTGGAGACGTGTGTTCTGTTACTGTGTTCTCCGAGAGCAATCTGGGAACAATCTAAAATGAGCTATAAATCAGGGCCACAGTTGAACAGAAATAGTGCTTGGCCGACAAGCTCGTGGGTGATGTGGGTAGCTGAGTCAGTGGGCCATTAAGGTTTGCCATGGAAACCATGCCTGACGTGGCATAGGAGCAGGCCGGAGGTGCTCCAGCTCACGTCTGCGTCACCACAGTGACTGCAGGGCCACATACCTAATTTAATATGTGAGGCACTCAGTGCAGTGACGCTCATGCCCCCCCACCCTGTTGACAACCGGAGAAACGAATTGGGGAGCTGAGGTGCTCATCCCTGTCTGTGGCAATCTCTAGCATTCCACCCAAAAACTTTCAGACCTCAGGACAAAAATAGAGGCTGCTATTCTGTCTCATCTGTGTGCTATATTACTGTGACTTTGAAGCTCTAGGTGGACAGACCCTCATGCCTACAACACCCATGGGCATCTGGCCTCTGAATACCACCCTCCCTCTTACTGATGTCATTGAATGTCGATGTCACCTGTCCTGAGAGTGGACGTGTCATCACTCTGACTAAGCATGTCTACTGTGAAGGAAGAGTTTGCCAAAGATTTTGTAAAACATGAATTATGTAAACAGAAACTTAAAAATTAATTAATTGTTCACTTATTGACATTACACCAGTACAGTGGAGGGAACCTCCAGGGTTACTTCTGCAGGTGAATGCTCAAGTCCCTGAAGACAGCGCTGAACTAATTAATGTTAAAAACACATTTCAATTAGACATCTTAAACCACAGTACCCCACCCCCAGACCTGGTGAGCTCATAACAATGACAGTTAAAATAAAAATGGAGATCTCAGAGCGGTGATCAAATCCCAGCCCTGGGGATCAGTGGGTCTTGGGTCAGTAAAGCTCTAAGTAATTGTTAGCAGGAGTTCAAAGGGCTGGACATAGGTGTGACAAACAGGGCAGCCTCCATGACATCACTGCCACCTTGTCCAGGTAATCCTGATGTCACCTGTCACCACAGGTGGCTAAAAGTTCACTACATTTCCACTGGGGTTTCTAAGCCCTTCCTCCCACCTCCAACCTGATAGGCAGGCCAAAGCCTCTAATACCCAGGACACATCTACCATTCTAACCTTGTCCCATCAACACACTTTAGTGTCAACATGACCCCCAAAGCTTCAATATGTCTACTGCTTATCAAGCTCTGGCTAAAGGCTGCTACTATGTGGATGCCAGGATGGATGTGGTGAGAATGCAGGACAAAAAGCTTTTTCTTCAGTAGCCAGAAAAAAGGAAGAGTTCTTTTTTAGTTATACTATTATTTTCACAGACTACATGTCTTCAGGGCTGACCCGTGTTTACTTTGCCCAGTGGACTAATCTACTGTTCTGCCCTAGTTATAGGCACTGCCTGATGTCCTCATGACTGTGAGAGATAAAAACCCATTTAGTAAATACAGGCTTTCCTCGTATAATGAACAGTCCGTTTACAAGAACCTGGCATACAAGCAAATGTAAATTTTACACTAATATTACAAGCTCAAATTTATGAGACAAAGTATAAGAACAGAAATTTTAACCCACAACAATAAATATTTTTTAACAGGATACACCAAACAGTACTAGCAACCTCACCCTTGTGGGCAGAACGGCTTCCCCTGTAGTCCTGTAGCTGTGTGCCAGCTGGCAAGCATCTCTCACCAATCGTGTTATCGACAATAACAACAATCTTTAAGCAAAAATGCTTTAATGAAAGTATCGAAAGGTGAAAAGAAAAGCTTTACATACAGTTAAAAATGTAAAGTAATGAAACTCATAGAATTCTGTGAAAGGGAGTATCATTCCATATGACTTGATTTTATTTACTCTTTCTTTTTTTATTGCAAACTATACTTTTCAGAAACGACACCAGTGGTCAAGACCATGAAGAGAAATTATAAAAGTACTCCAATTACATAGAGATGTAATAACAAAGTCAAAAGTCAAAAGAGTTTAGAATCTTGAAAATAAAACTATTTACAATATTATGGGGGGAAAAAAAAAAAAAAAATTAATAATCCAGCCACAAGGGGATGCACAAACTAGTGTATTTCTTCGTGCCGGTCCCAAGCCCGGATAAATGGAGAGGGTTGCGTCAGGAAGGGCATCTGGCGTAAAAATTTGCCTAACCAAATATGCGGACAAAAACACAAATTTCCATACTGGATCGGAGCCCCGGGTTAACAACGACCGCCACCAGTACTGCTAGTCGACAGGGTGCTGGCGGAAATTGGGCTACTGTTGGCCGAAGAAAGAGAAGAGGCCGAAGGAAAAGAGGAGGCAGGCATGTCCGGAGGAAGGAGGAGAGGGGAAGTGAGGGTAGGAACTTTGAATGTTGGTAGTATGACTGGTAAAGGGAGAGAGCTTGCTGATATGATAGAGAGAAGGAAGGTTGATATATTGTGTGTGCAAGAGACCAAATGGAAGGGGAGTAAGGCTAGGTGCCTCGGAGGGGGGTTTAAACTGTTCTACCATGGTGTGGATGGGAGAAGAAACGGGGTAGGGGTTATCCTGAAGGAACAGTATGTCAAGAGTGTTTTAGAGGTGAAGAGAGTGTCTGACAGAGTGATGGTTATGAAACTGGAAATTGATGGTGTGATGATGAATGCTGTTAGTGCATATGCCCCGCAAGTTGGGTGTGCGATGGATGAGAAAGAAGAATTCTGGAGTGATATGGATGAAGTGGTGAAGAGTGTACCCGAGGGAGAGAGAATAATGATTGGAACGGATTTCAATGGGCATGTTGGTGAAGGGAACAGAGGAGGTGTGGAGGTGATGGGTAGGTATGGTGTCAAGGAGAGGAACGCAGAAGGTCAGATGGTTGTGGATTTTGCAAAAAGGATGGACATGGCTGTGGTAAACACATATTTTAAGAAGAGGGAGGAACACAGGGTGACGTACAAGAGTGGAGGAAGATGCACACAGGTGGATTATATCTTATGCAGGAGGGCCAGACTGAAGGAGATTGTAGACTGCAAAGTGGTGGCAGGGGAAAGCGTAGTTAGGCACCATAGGATGGTGGTTTGTAGGATGATATTGGAGATCAAAAAGAGAAGGAGAGTGAGGGCAGAACCAAGGATCAAATGGTGGAAGTTGAAAAATAAAAACTATAAGGTAGAGTTCAGGGAAGAATTAAGACAGGCATTGGGTGGCAGTGAAAAGTTACCAGTGTGCTGGGCATCCACAGCAGAAGCAGTAAGGGAGACAGCTAGAAAGGTGCTTGGTGTATCATCTGGACAGAGGAAGGAGGACAAGGAAACCTGGTGGTAGAATGAGGAAGCACAGGAGAGTATACAGAGGAAGAGGCTGGCGAAGAAGAAGTGGGATATACAGAGAGATGAAGAATGTAGACAGGAGTACAAGGAGATGAGGTGTAGGGCGAAGAGAGAGGTGGCAAAGGCTAAAGAAAAGGCGTATGGGGAATTGTATAAGAAGTTGGACACTAAGGAGGGAGAAAAGGACCTGTACCGATTGGCTAGGCAGAGGGACCGAGCTGGGAAAGATGTGCAGCGGGTTTGGGTGATAAAGGACAAGGAAACGTACTGACAAGCGAGGAGTGTGTTGAGCTGGAAAGAGTACTTTGAGGGGCTGATGAATGAAGAGAATGAGAGAGAGAGAAGGTTGGATGATGTAGGGATTATGAATAGGGGAGTGCAATGGATTAGCAAGGAGGAAGTTAGGACAGCGATGAAGAGGATGAAGAATTGAAAGGCTGTTGGTCCACATGACATACCTGTGGAAGCATGGAAGTGTTTAGGAAAGATAGCAGTGGAGTTTTTAACCAGATTGTTTAATGCAATCTTAGAAAGTGAGACGATGCCTGAGGAGTGGAGAAGAAGTGTACTGGTACCAATTTTTAAGAATAAGGGTGATGTGCAGAGCTGTAGTAACTACAGAGGAATAAAATTGATCAGCCACAGCATGAAATTATGGGAAAGAGTAGTGGAAGCTAGGTTAAGAAGGGAGGTGATGATTAGTGAGCAGCAGTATGGCTTCATGCCGAGAAGAAGTACTATAGATGTGATGTTTGCTCTGAGGGTGTTGATGGAGAAGTATCGAGAAGGTAAGAAGGAGTTGCACTGTGTCTTTGTGAACTTAGAGAAAGCATACGACAGGGTACATAGAGGAGTTGTGGTATTGTATGAGGAAGTCGGGTGTGCCAGCGAAGTATGTAAGAGTGGTACAGGATATGTACAAAGACCGTGTGACAGTAGTGAGGTCTACGGTAGGAGTGATGGATGCTTTCAAGGTAGGATTACATCAAGGATCAGCTTGAGTCCTTTCTTATTTGCAATGGTAATGGACAGGTTGACAGATGAGATCAGACAGGAGTCAACATGGACTATGATGTTTGCAGATGACATTGTGATCTGTAGTGAGAGTAGGGAGCAGGTTGAGGAGACCCTGGAGAGGTGGAGATACGCTCTAGAGAGAAGAGGAATGAAGGTCAGTAGGACTAAGACAGAATACATGTGTATAAATGAGAGAGAGGACAGAGGTGGTGATGATGCAGGGAGTAGAGTTGGTGAAGATGGATGAATTTAAATACTTAGGATCAACAGTCCAGAGTAACGGGGAGTGTGGAAGAGAGGTGAAGAGGAGAGTGCAGGCAGGGTGGAGTGGGTGGAGAAGAGTGTCAGGAGTGATTTGTGACAGAAGGGTACCAGCAAGAGCGAAAGGGAAGGTCTATAAGATGGTAGTGAGACCAGCTATGCTTCATGGGTTGGAGACGGTGGCACTGAGCAAAAGACAGGAGGCAGAGCTAGAGGTGGCAGAGTTAAAGATGTTAAGATTTGCATTGGGTGTGACAACGATGGACAGGATTAGGAATGAGTATATTAGAGGGTCAGCACAGGTTGATGGTTTGGAGACAAAGTCAGAGAGGCAAGATTGCGATGGTTTGGACATGTGCAGAGGAGAGATACTGGATATATTGGGAGAAGGATGCTAGGGATGGAGCTGCCAGGCGAGAGGAAGAGAGGAAGGCCCAAGAGGAGATTTATGGATGTGGTGAAGGAGGACATGCAGGTGGTGAATGTGACGGAGAAAGATCCAGGGGACAAGAAGAAGTGGAAACAATTGATCCGCTGTGGCGACCCCTAATGGGAGCAGCCGAAAGATGAAGGAGGGGAAAAAAAATTAAATAATTAGAACACTGTAAAAATTGCAACAAAAATCAAACCGCAGAATGCAGCCTTTATTATTAAAAGTTCGTCCAACACAGAGTCATGACAGTCGGCAGCCTAATCTGGAAGCAATGGGCCTGAGGTAGGATGCACCCCTTCAGTCCACGGCAATCACACACATTTACCAAAGCCAATATGGAGTTACTAATTAGTCTGAATCACATTTTTGAACTGTGGGAGGAAAGGAGGCCCTAGAAGAAAACCACGTGAACACAGGGAAAACCTGCAAACATCAGACTGAGCCAGGTTTGAACCCCCAGACCAAGAGCTGTGAAGTAGACAATGTGCCACCATATGGCCCAAAAGGAACAGAACAAAACAAAAAAATAAAGAAAATAGTAAGATCAATGATGTTGGGGAATAAATAAGGAATCAATTTGACTATGTCGGACTTCATCGTGGATTAAAACATTAACAATAGCAGTTCTGATATCCTGTAATATGTGTTTAAAAATAAGGTTTGGTCAAAAAGTCTTCTCATTATGTGAAGGAAGCATACATTTCCATAAGAAAACATCAGTGCATCCAGTGATCTGGGCAAGTCATTGTGTGGTTATGTTCCTCACTGTATGGAAGGTGAGTTATGTTGCTTGCACACACAGGATGCAAAAGAATAGATATTTATTATAATGGTTGAGTAAAGACAAGTTTCCAGTTTTTCTTTTTAAACATGTTATTTAGGATTAAAACATACAACTCATGAGAACTTCAAAAACACCAACCAAAATCAAAGTGAATCTACAGATATGCTTGCAAGAAATAGGAAATAGCCATTTAAACTTTGCCGCACTAGTCTTATCACCAAGCTGACAAATAAGTTACAAAGTATATGATAATGCGGATACCTTCAATGCATATTTGCTTTTTTACCCTTAAGACAATCCTGAGTAAGCCCTGGTATAAACTGAAACTATGTAAAAACATGTATTCCTGCGCAGCAGAACTTGTTCATACTTGTCCAGACATGTCTGAGAGCCTCTCTTTTAGATAAATCAATCCTGTCTCAGACCTCTGGCTGCAGCTGTACACACAGCTCCAGTGTGTCCCCTTTTAGTGACATTTTTTGTTTAATTTCCTCTGTTACTGAGCAAATTCTTTTATTACATTAAATATGTCGGTGTTGTCTGAAATTAAAACAAAACTTTTTTTTTTTTTTTTTTACTGGTTTCTTAGTGCTGATTCTGCTACTGCGAGAAACTCAATAGCTTTTAACATTTCTTGAGTCAAAAATAATTAAACAATTCTCAAAACAGCCAGAAGCCACTTTTATTGGATGTAGCTGGATGTTACAAAAGAATATTTTGTGGCGTTTTGGCACAGGGCACTTGTAACTAGAAATGAGGTCCCCTGGTAGAAAGCAGTGTAGAGACATTGCCCATTTGAAACATTTACACAACATACAGCCAACATTAAATATCTGAAGATGATATTATTGGTGTGGCTTGGTAAGGCATCCACAATTACTAGGACCATACCCATCTTAAACAGCTACTTCTAGCACTGCCACATACTCAAAGCAGATTTGTCGCATTTCAACCAGCATCTATGAATGGGATACATTAAGATATCTTAGACACAACTACCAAAAGAGTAATCCAGGACCCAAATACTTCTCCAGGTAAAACATGTTTCAAAAATATTTCATGAAGGTTAAACAAAATATTGCTTAGCAGTGCAAAGAAAGGACATATAAACATCCCCAGTCAAATAGGTTGGAGGTAAGGAGCATGGGTCAGTTCTAAAATCTGTCTGCTTTGTTTAATCACTGCTTCCCTCCTCAATGCTCTCCCAACTCTGCAGAATCTTGCTCCCTCCAGTGGAAATGACACATAAAAACACGCCACCACCAGCTGGGATCCAACAAGCTACAGAGCACGTGTTTAACTTCTTTGCAACTCAAACCAGCACAGCAAGTTATCCATTTCTCCTTATACCACATAAACCTCAGAAAGAGAGTTAAATGGCTTCAATCAAATGCAATGCAAATGCAGCAAAGTCTTGTGTACCTCGATAAGATAGCCTACTCAACAGGCCTGAAACTATAATAACACTGGAAGGTTAACACTATAGTTCTATGGTCTAAAAATATTAAAGTATTCTGAGGTCTGAAAATGTAAAAGTACTGTAATCAATCTACAGTTCTCAAATATGATGTTCATAAGAAATCTGGATTAATCCTGTTATCATAGTTTTAAATTTCTTCTCAGACTTACCTCTCCAGAGATAGGGTCTGTGCCAAATTTCTTTATCCAAGGAACTATGCTCCTAGGTAAAAAGGAGGACAGTTTAAGTATTTGCAAAGCTACCAGCTTTGTCTAACTTTGACTGCCTACCCCATGTTCATGTATTACAGACTTGATATTAATGCACTGTAATCATAGAAATAATTTTAATTCAAGCTTTGTCATCATCAGTGAAATGATTTCAGTTATGCACTTTTCATTCCATATAAGAATATGTTCTGTGAATATTTGTTCCAAATACAATATGCAAAATCCCACTAGCTTTCTCCATTTAGCTGCCTTAGTTCAAGAGGGCTACAAATTAACTGAAGCTGATTTGTCACAAACACATACAGGAGGTGTATCTGCATGATACGAATATGGCCTGAAAATATGTCCGAATATAACAATCAAAAACATGTGTTTTTGTGAAAGTGCTCCTTCTTTCCCCTGAACTTCAGACATTTGTAAGCTAAAACAAATACAGAAACTGCAATAACTAAAAACTACCAATGCTGCATGACTTGAGGGCAAAAATTTTCAAAGAAATGCATGGTACAGGTAAAAAAACAGAAGTGTTGTTAAAATTTATTGTCCTAGTAAATGTCAGTTAAAGCTTCACATACTCACAATAAATCAAAGACAGTTCCATCAGGAGTACACATTGGGTACTCAAAGGGCTGAAGAGACAAGCTGGAAGGCAAAGAAATGATAAGACAGAACTGATAGCGAAATTACTACAGTGTGAAGAAGGAGACATGCACACATACACTTTAATAAATAATTACTAGAAATTAAACTTTTGGGAGAAATCACCAAAAAGAATTTACAGTAACATTTTCTTTAGGTCTTCCATAAGATCAGTATGATCTTGCTCTGCCTAAATGCCAGGATCGAAATTACATTTATTCTTAAAAATCATTCAGAATTCAGAAATTTGATTGCTTTGTACCTGCAGTGATCAAACGGTAGACGTCTGAAATTAGCCTGTGGAATTTCTACAAAAAAAAAAAAAAATTATATAAAAAGGAAACATGTTACATTAACTGTGTAACACTACAGGTTAAATACAGTCAGTAATTTGTCATAAATTGTCACATAAAAAAATAACCACTGACTGCAGTGAGAGGAGCGCCATGTAAAAATAAAATTGAATTGAATGCTGTACTGGTATGCTTTCTGCTACACAGCTTAGTGCATAAAACCAATGACTAACTTTCTGTATTGACAGAACACCAATATCCAAAAGTAAGCCAAAGAAAGAGTGAAAATGATTATTTCACTCCAATAAAAATACACTGTTTAATTGTAAGGGTGTTAAATGAACAACCCGAGGCTATGACAAGAACATCAGCTGTAAGACAAAAGCTACACAGTAATGTTAGCAATACATAAGGAAGAAAAAGTAGATACCTGATTTCTTTCCGCCATAGAAATTAGTATACTCAGAGCAAGTGATATACCTAAAAAAAAATACCAAATATTAGTGTATTACAACATACAAATATTAATAAACATGCTAACAAAATGAACACTTAATAAGCAATATGGATGTCATTATTCAGTGACAACCACCTAAAATTACAGGTTTACTTTAGTTTATTGCCTAGACATATCAAGGTAATGGTAACAATAAATTTGTAATAATTAACATATCCATACAGTTAATAACACAATACTAAATAAACACAAACTTTCGAAATTAACACATAAGGACATTCTCAGCCTGCTGACGTTACACTAACAAATGAACAAATTTAAAAGTAAAAAAACATTACATTTTATCTTTTTGATGCTGTCTCTTCCCCATCTTGATAACAATCAAGTAGACTTTTCAGTAAGAACAAAAAAAATTCACAGTCAAAAGCAATTCGCGATTAAAACTGACAAGCAACAAAACCAAGAACGTTTCGTTCAAATGTTTGCGGAATGCGAAGAGCTTCCGGTACTCAGTTAGGGTCCGCCGGAAAAAACTGTCCGGTAGGAAACAGTCGGGCCTTTAGCAAATTGTTCCGACCAAACAAAAATTTTGGTCGCTTTGGAGCATTTATTACTCATTCATTCATTACTGATTATTGACTGATTATTGAATTTATTATAAAAAGAGCGTAATTTTTCAAACATTGAGGCAACTTTAAAACAAAATGGATTATAACAGAGAAAAACACCATTTCATGTAAAGTACAGGCCTCCCTCCTACAATGAAGCCTTCATTTATCAATTTATCTGAATAAAATGCAATGTGTACCTCAGTTGTGCATAACAAATTATCAGCTCACACTTGAGTAACAGAAATTTAAACTCAAAATGTGTCTTGGTGTGCTGGAGCACCATATAGTGTGAGCCCCCCCCCCCCCCCAAATCCTAATATTTGGCATGGATGGCCTCTCAAAATTGTGTTGACTCCTTATAATTTACAATTGTAACCTAAGTAACCTACAGAAAAAAAATAATAAAAAAGAATGTGCTAAAACTTAAAAACTCAAGTTTTAAAGCATGGAAATTCCTTGAAAAGAAATATCTTTTTGAGTGATTTGACTGCAAATGATACTCCATGAAATGCTCAGCAGGGAGGGGTGATGCTTGTTACCAGTGGTTACAGAAATAATGAGCAGTGCCTCATTAGGTACTGTTCTAATAATAATAATAATAATAATAATAATAATAATAATAATAATAATAATAATAATAATAATTTTTACTTATGCCCATGTGCTCATACTACAGGCCGTTTAGAATCTTCATTTAACCTGATATGGATGTCTTTGGACGGTGGGAAAAATCTGGATCACCCTGAAACCCACATACACAGGGTAAAAATGCAAATTCCACACAGACTGAATCACATTCAAATCTACGTCTGAACAGCTTGGGCACTGGGTGGCATCAGCAGTAGCTGTCGCACTGCCACTCTGCTTTCACTTGTCTTTTTCCTTAAATTTATGTCTTTCACAAGCAAAAGCAAGTTGTATTTTGGAGATCAGCTATTACTGAAAAAGAATAGAAATAGCATTGGACTGCTAAACCGCCCTCATTCAAGTAATTTCCACAGTATTTACAACTTGTGTCTTCTGTCTTTCAGTTGTGGATTTTAGAAGAGTACAACATGCTCTTTCTCCACTGACCATCGACAGCTCCGTTGTAGAAATAGTCCAGTGCACCAAGTGCCTTGGTGTCCACATCACAAAGAACCTCACATGGACTCTCAACACCAGCTCTATTGCCAAGAAAGCCCAGCAGTGTCTCTACTTTCGCCGGAGACTGAAGAGAGCTCACCTTCCTACCCCATCCTCACCATATTCTACAGAGGGACCATCGAGAGCATCCTAAGCAGCTGCATCGCTGCCTGGTTTGGAAATTGCACTGCCTCAGACCGCAAAATCCTACATTGCATAGTGAGGACAGCTGAAAAAAATCATCGGAGATCCTATGCCCGCTGTTACAGACATTTACACCACACGCTACATCTGCAAAGCCTCCAGCATTGTGGATGATCCCACACACCCCTCCCACACAATCTTTTCCCTCCTGCCATCCTCCTGCCAAGATTTTTAGAAGATCTTTACACATAAATAAATCAAGGGATTTATTAATATTTAATTTAATTATTCAGCTAATAAAGAAAACTGTAGGTGCCTGGAAGCACTGGACATGATTCATAATGAATCTATCATAAGATGTTCTTTACATTATGTATTTTTTTATTATTCAAAATGGGTTGCGGTATTAATGTAGCTTAAACTTAATTTAAATTTTAAAAAAAGGTGTTACAGCCTGAAGTAGTGGTGTCCCCTGCACTCAACAAGCACTTCTGTTTTACTGATAAGGGAAGTGTTACAAAAAAGTTTTTTCATTACTCTGAGATCTTTACACATTGTTAATACATTTAGGGTCATTGTTATTCTTTTGATTTTTAATATATTTAGTGATAAAAGTAATTTTGGAGTTATGAACAAATCAATTCACAAATAGGCTTCCGGGCCCAGTTGGGTTCATAAGTTGAGCGGTTTGTAGGTTTCTAGTTTTACACTGGGTCAGGAGGAATTCACACTGTATGTTTGGTTTTTGGATTTTTGGGCTTTTCTATAATTGTCATGTAAGTTTGGATGTGTTTTTATTAAAAAAACGCGTTTCACTGGTACAAAAGGGTAAAAAGTCTTGAGTTTTATTAAAGGAGACTTGAACGCAGCTGCTGTGCTGCGCTCTGCTCCTGTCCTACCACTAGGGGCGCCCGCTGTTGCAAGGCGGAAACGGACACACGCGCGCTCCCCGCCCGCGCCCCTTCTTCCGGGTCACGGCTGTGCTCCGCAGCGCGGTTACGGTGTAAACGAGCAGAGACGGGACGCTACGGCTTCTCCGGACCATGAAGGCCTTTGGGATTCTGCTCGCTGTGCTGCTGCTGCTGTGTGCGTTCGTGCCCCGCACGGACTCAGCCCGCAGCCGGAAGGACTCGAGCAGCCAGAACAGCTTCAGGAGGGCAGCGAGCGGCTTCTACCAGACCCTGAGCGGCGTCTTCGGCGAGGACACCATCCGGACGTTGTACAAGGTATCACCGCTTCTGTCACCGTGTCGTCGCGGTGTCTGTCCCCGAATGGCTGTATGGACCACTCTGTCGTCACCGAATCTGCCTGTCTGACCGGGTCGCTGTATTGTCACCCCACGGAAATGGTGACACCTGTGACAGTAAATGCTACGGCACGAGTGAATGGATGAATGATGGCGCCGTCATTCTGCCCTGTATCTCGGCTTCACTGTTGCCTCTTTTTCTACAGTAGTTTGCTGCTTTTGTGCTCTATTTCCCCGGGATCTCTTCCAGTCCATGTTTCCGTTTAAGTGTGAACCGCCGAAAGGCCGCGAATATTTGGTCTGCACCTTTTTATCATTCAGGCCATTCTGACATTTGTGCGAGCTGTCAGGCTCTGCTGGGAACGTGGTGAAGTAAATATGTAGTATGCGTGGGTGCGTGTATGTTTGTAAGGAGCACCTTCCCCTCTACATGGCATTCCTTAAGTGTGTGTTTCTGCTCACCTTCTCAGCCACTATTCATTCAAAGGTTTATTTGTCATGGATGAACAACACAGCATAGCAGTGTTGTCACCATGAAAAGTTTTTGTTTCCAGGCATCCTCAGTATGGACATAAAATATGTAAAGTTTAATAAGTAGGGTACAGGATAGTCGGGAGAGGAAAACAAATAAATAATATTAAAGCGTTTGTGAATATAGCGTTATGGTATAGAGTTAGTAGGATAACAGAGAGGTAAAATGTAAGAGGAGCCTGGAAGACTGCAGCCATTCATGTCGGCGACGGCGCCATCTTTTTTTAGAGAAGAAAATTTACACCTGTGGCTCATGCTCACACTCTGTGTCTTTCACACACATACAGACGCATGAACGCACGCACTGAGGCTTCACTTTCCTTCCTCTGCAGTTCTTCACCAAAACCACGGAGCGGTTTGTCCATGGCGTGGACCTCTTTCTGGACACCGTGTGGAAGATCTGGACGGACCTGCTTGATGTCCTGGGAATTGACTGTAAGCTTGTAGTGGTTTTTCCTACTGAGATCTAAGTAATTTGAAGACATGCAGATCTGAGATGCAATGATGTAAAAATCAATGATGTTTATCATTTACAGATAAATCTCTGTGGGTTGTGAACTTCTGCAGTCTTAGAATATTTATTTTGTAATAGTTTGTTTTCATTAAATAGTGCAGTATGTGTTGCTACTGAGTCTCTACTTATTTACAGTGAAATGGAATTTGTTAATTTAACTTTTCAGTTACATGGTTTATTTTACTTTTGCAAATGCTACTTTATTCACATCTTCTTCCATAGAGAACCCAACTACTGTATATACTTCCTACTTCTTGTTTTGTACTTCCTACTTCCCTGTCACATTTACAACCTCAACCAATCTAGGGCTCAGCCTATCGATTATTTTAATTATCTACTACTGTACCGTTTAACAGGTACTTTTGTGTTTTAAGGGGAAGTAGAAAATATGTAGGAATGGAAAAATTATGGGAAGTCTCTTGAAATTCTCAATTACTTCATTTTGTAATGAACTTGTTTAAGTGGCATGTTTACACTAAAAAAAGATTTTAAAGCATAAACTAAACCTATTTAGTCATTAAGGCTCATGTTACTGCCATGTTCAGCTTAAAAAAAATATAATTTCTTAAGTCCAGTAAATAACCAAAAATATACTTTAAATTGCTTTCCAAGGTATAACCAAAAACTAACAGTACTAAATAATAATTGTTAAATAAAAATAATTTAATGGGCATTGTGGAGTGCAACAAGAATCATGATTATCATCTGTGTACTTCACTGTGAAAATGTGGCTGAACATAACATAGATATTTTTTGTCTATTATAAAAAGCTTAAAATCTGCTGCTCTTAGAAAGATGAATGCATTGATCTAGGAATTGGAATCATTCCTTCTATGGGATACTTGAAGTATCTATTGATGATCTCTTTTTTTAAAATTTTTTTTTCTTGTGTCCCTTTCTCAGCATCCAACCTGAGCCACTACTTCAGCCCTGCATCGGTGGCAAACTCCCCAGCACGGGCCTTGCTCCTCGTTGCCGCCATGCTGGTGGCCTACTGGTTCCTCTCCCTCTTCTTGGGCGGCTTCTTCTACTTGCTACATGCTGTCTTTGGCCGTTTTTTCTGGCTTGTGCGTGTGGCTCTGTTCGCTCTCTCCTGCCTTTACATCCTTCAGAAGTTTGAGGGAGACCCAGAGCGAGCAGTATTGCCCCTCTGCTTCATAATGGCCGTCTACTTCATGACAGGTCCGGTGGGAGCCTATTGGCGCCGGAGCAGCAGCAGCTCCCTGGAGGAGAAAATTGACAGCCTTGACACCCAGATCCGTCTGCTCAACATCCGCCTCAGCCGGGTCATTGATAATCTCGAATCCTCCAGTGACCATTAGACCAATTCCTCAGCCTTCACACTTTATTTGGGATGACATAGGGTGGGATGGGGGTGGAGGTCATTAGGCAGCGGGAACCAGGGATGAAGGAGATGTGTGAACTGTATTACTGGGCGAAATTAGAAAAGGTCAGTGGTAATAGGGTAGTTTCATTTATTTCCAAACTTTTTAAACCAGGATTTTGGACCCATATGGAGCTTTAATGTAGGATTTCAAGGTTGTAATGCGCTGTCAAAAAGCACAGTGATCTCGTTTTAAAGAAGGAACCTGAGGGAACATTTAATGTGGTTTGTGGCACAGTCTCTGGGCTTTTAAAGCAGACTAAATAATAGTAGGGTAGAGGAACTAGAGTGGTCCAACCTATGCTCATTGTTAATTTTGTGGACTTGAGGTTTAACACTCGTGCAACTTCCGTCCTGGAGAACTGTTTGGTGTTCTTTTGTTTCATTAAGGTAGCAACACAGAATACAGTGTGTAGAATGCACATTCCAGTATTGTATTGCCATATGGCCAAACATTTAAAAAAAAAAAAAAAATACAAATAATTTTGTTTATTTATTTACACAACAATTAGTTTTGTTTCCTGAACTGTTTTGCTGAGTCTAAGGTTGTGGAAAAAAACAAAGACAGTAATTTTAGTGCAAAATGTAAAATTTCTGAAAGATTTGTCCCCTTCCCTTTAGGCCTGTAATGTGTCTTAAAGTTAGAAATTCATTGCAGTTGGGAGAGGAAAAAAAATAAGCCCAGCTAATGAAGTTGAACTGAAAAAGAATCGGGTTGAAACCTGTCAGTGTTTCAGTCTGATCACAGTTTGGCAGAATATTAAAACTTGGTCTACAGCTCATTTTCAGCTTTCTATCTTCACGTTTAAAATTGGAGCTATGTAGTTACTTTGTCCAAAGTTAGGGAAAGAAACATCAAACCAAACATTAAAAATAAGCTAAAAATCAGTTTTCTGCATGTCTGTCAAATGATGGGAGTTCCTCATTTTTTGTGACAGGCTGTTATTACCAGTAGAGCTGTTTAAAATGACTTCCTTGTTTCTTTTTATTGTATAAGGAATTTGTTGTATTGAATACAGTGGAATAGCATAAAATATACTTTCCAGTATCATTGCCTGATTGAAAAATCCAAATGGTTGTGCGGCATCTTGTGGACATAAGATTCTTGCTATGGCAGGATTATAGGACTTATCAGTTTGGTTTTTAAAATTTTTTGTAAAAAAATTTTTCATCTAACAATTCTGTTGCTTTTTTGCTATTATGTCAGTGTGTTTGAATATAAAATTCCCAATTTATCATTTATAATTTGCTATAGAACTGAAGGAAGACCACTGAGTAATTGGGATAAGTGTTTCCATATGCAGTCAAGTTTATACTAATGTTACAAGTTATGATTCTGCATTCCTGGCTTCACCTTGATGAAGGACTTTCTGCAAAACTACTGCTATTGATAATATCAAAAACACTTGAAACAACTACAACGTAGGTGGTGTCACTGGCAGTTTGAAGAGTCCTGTTGCTCTCGATTTATAAGTTTCAGCAGTGTTGATATGAGTTGTGCTTGTGTTAATACTGGGTTTATTCTGGCAGTTGTTTGATCCTCTGTGTCTCCATTAGACAAAGATCTGAGAATCACCAGCCGGTGTTGTTTGAGCTGCCACCAGTTCATCTTAGCAGTAGCTCTCCTGTGTTTATATCGCAACCTTTTTCTTCTCGTGTTTTATATTTGTACATGTTATGGACCAGTAAGTCATTTGATCGGTTGTGTGTGCGTGTATACTTGCTCTAGGGTGTGTGTCGCTCAAATATAGAGTGAACGGGGCCGGTCATGGGAGGCATAAGAAAGCACGTTAATCTCAGGGAGAAAAATATATGTACCAATAAACTTGTGTTAACGTTGTGCAGTCTGGACTAAGTCCTTGCAATATACTTGTCAGACATGGGACTTTGTTGTGTTTCACAAGAAATATATTTGCATGTCATACCTACTGTGTACAGCTATGAAGTTAAGAGCTCTAAAAGAGTAAGTTCTTGTGATCCATCAGAAATGTGTTAACAGGGCCTTTTAAGAATCCCCTATTTGTGGCAACTTTGTTTGGTATATGCTCATTGGCTATTTTTTTAGGTGCACCTAGTTAAGTGACATTGATATTTTTTTTTTTACTTCAGAACTGCATGAATTCAGTGTGTATTAATTCATTCTCATTGTAAAGATGCTCTATTCCCTGAGAGCAAGGAATTGTAAAGGCCGTTGGAGTGTCGTCAAGTACACATGTCAGTGGAACCATCCTGACGTATGTTTCATGCAGTCTGTGAAGAATTGCACTCAAAATGAAGGGAGCAACACTCTTTTAATACTTCAGCATTCAGAAAAAGCTCAGTTGTGTATAAAATCCTAGTTTTCAGTATAAAGTGTTCCCTTCACCATTATATCACCACCAGCCTATGCTGGATGCATGGACTTTTTAAGCTAGTTTCTGACCTTACCATTAGCATGTGAGAAAGTGATTTGACAGACCAGGCTGTACACTGGAACCTATTATTTTTGTTGTCCGCTTACACGATTTGAACCTAGCATGGACTTGTGCTGCTTTTTCTCCCATCCCCTCCAAGTTTGAACACATTATACAATCTGAGACAACCTTCTGAACACCTCTGTTGTACTGAGATGTTATTTTGTTCGTTCTGGCCCATCTCTTAACATGAAGAAGTGTCCATTTTCCTGTGATCTCTCATCAGTGAGCGTTTTCCACCCCAGATCTGCCACCAACTGACTTTACTTGTCCATCACTCCATTCTCTGAAGTCTCTTGACAGTTTATTGTACAGAAATCCCAGAAGTGTTGCTGTTTCTGAGGTGCTGGAACCCTTGTAACTGGCAAAAGCAATTGTATCCCGTTCACAGTCACTCGACTCGCACATGTTGTGTAGCGTAGCGGCCATTTATAGAGTAACTTTGACCCCTTGGACATGTCTGTGTGCTTTACATACAAAGTCACCACCATGGGGAACTGCCTATGTAAACAACAAGGTGTACCTATTAAAGTGGACACTGAGTGTATTGAGCGTGAATTGTGAGATTCTGTAAAGGTGCCACTGGGATCCATTTTTTGACTGAGTGGATTAGTTTTACTGGAGTTCTTTGTATTTGATTCTTAAAGTTGTCTTAAACAGGAATGGTGTAACTATTGTGTTTGGGCAGCTATCTTTTCCTATTGCACTCAAAAGTACTTAACAAATACTGAGTTTGGAAATGCCATCTAACCCAGGGAAGTGGTTTGCTGGATTTTCATGTTTATATTCAGCTCTCTGGACAGCAATATTATTAAGATGTGCTTGATGATTTTAATCAAATACTTTTGCTTGCTGAAATTTTCATAGTTTTCGTATATTTAAATAGCACTAAGGATAAGTGTTAGTATTGATGCTTCAGATGTCAACTCTATAGGTGCTTTAAATGAGCTGATAGAGAAAATATACTCTGTTCTAAACCTCTTAACATGTGTCAAACTATAACTGTAGTGTTATTGATCAGTGCTGCTTTCTGCCATTATCCATTCCCAAAGGGACAAATACTGCTTCAGTTTCTTTTTTCTGGCTACAACATTCTTATTTCTTTAAAAAAATTCTTTGTTCAGTAATAGATTAATTTCTTGTTTATTATTGAAAAGTCTGACAGCTAAAGAGGACAAAACTTTAAGAAATGTGTGGTAAATTCTAACATGTGCCAATGCACTATAGGACCTTTTAAAAATGTGAGTGAGTTTTTCACATTCATGCACAGAGCTAGACTACTATTGCCTCCCAGGCTGCTTTAGGCATTTTGATCTATTTTAAATAAGTAGAATAAGAGTCAAGGGAAAGTTTGAACATGCTGCCCGGTTTCTGTGTGTGTGTGTGTGTGTGGGGGGGGGGGGGGGCTCACAAGGGCTGCATAGCTACACTCTTTGCTCTGCTTTTTTTTGGGAGACTTGTGTTTCTCTTGTTGTTTATTGGCATTCCCAGTTTTACAGTATAGGTTGTAAATGAAGGAAATGTGTAAACGAATAAATAAGAATACTGAATTTAAAAAGCTCACCTTTCTATACGTGCTCACCATTTGTGTGCTGTTACCTGTAATTTATTGAATTCTATGTTATTGAAACCAACAAAAAACAGTTGAATTCAGTAAGCTACTTAAAGTAGTGAGATTATACAGTATAGTACTTAATCGTGAGAGGATGCTTTTGTCTGGATATTTATCTTTGATATTTAATTTGAAAGTAGTAACATGGGACAGATGGACAACTTTTCATATTCATGTGAAGTAAAAATAAAAAAAAAATCATATTTCTGTTGTAATAAAGTAGTTTTTTTATTATTATTATTTTATATGCTATAATTTGCAGAGTGAGGTGTTTGTGTTTGTGTCCTGGGTCAGTAGCAGCTGAACTGTGGCCACTGCTGGTTATTGAGGTGTAATCCACATTTAAAATGGAAGCCTCAGAAGGGCCCTGCTGCCCCCCAAGCTCCATTTGTGAACTTCATGGTTTTGTTCATGAATCATTTTTTTTTGTGTTGAACATGGTTGCTGTAGTGAATTTTTCTGTTGCCAATGAAAACTTTTTCATTGCATGTTGAGCACTTGTTTATATGAGGATATGATAAATATTCTTTAAAATAAAGTGTACAATGTTCAGTGTGAATTTTTGGCAAAATAATAGTTCTGAATATTTTTTGTCACAGAGACCGTCTACTCTCCATTGTCAGCAACCTCTTGTCCAGTCCACGGTCCTGGTGATCTGCACCCCTAGAGAGATGTTTATACTCACCAATGTGTTTTTGCAGTGGTTCCATGAGGCTACTTCAAATTGTAGATGTATTAAGCAATAAGGATTTTATCTTAGTCACCCGTGTTGGGTGACAGCTGCACATCAGGGTGACATCTTTGTGTGATGAAAAAAGCCCGAAGGTTTCAGGACCCAAGCAAACCAGATTACTTTGCCACAGAATTTTGTTTGCAGTTGTAAGAAGTAACACATTTGAACAAATTCCCTTTTCTAAATTGATATGCTTTTTTTTTTTTTTTTTTTTTACATTTATTTGAAACCTTTATGTATAATTTTGGCACCCTCTAGAAATTATAGCATTGAAATATATTTCAAATGTTTTTTATTAACTGGAGGGAAAATGGTTTACACTGCACATGTGACTACTGTAGAGATGAGCACTGACTCGATCTCCAACTTGTTTTATATTCATTGCATTATAAATATAAAAATGTTTTTGTTGGGTTTAAAAAAAAAAAAAAAAAAAATATCATGTATACAGGATGTAAGAGCAATGTAGCCCTAAATTTAAAAGGTGCAGATTTGAGACATTTGTAGAGGATAGAACGCTTAAGTCTTGACACTGTAAAATACATGTGGTAAATATTTTTCAGGAGCTTTTTTTTTTTTTTGTTGAAATTCTTTGAACGTGACAAACGGCACAAAAAGTTGATTAAATATCACCGTTTTGCTTCTTTTCCCATAAACACCTTAAATATCCTGTTGCCAATATTAATATTTTGCCTACTGTACTTTGTACTTTTCCTTTTCTCAAGCACTGAACTGTGTGTTTAAACTTTCATTTTGATGACAGCTATTTTTATTCTGTTTTTTCATTAGTGTAACTGCTTTTGACTGATACTGTGTAAGAAGTTTTGTGGTAAGAAGTCTCTTCAGTGAAATAGAAGTTTCAAATTGAAAAATTAAAGTATTTTATCATTACTGTGAACTCGCATGTCATCATTCTGGTACCCGTTTTCCAAAATGTGCAGTGGATTATAACACAATATTGTATTTGCTGCACAAAATGGCATTGGGATTTGAAAAAAAAACTTGAACTCTGCTTGTTTTGACCTTAGGTGCCTCCTATTGAAAGGCTGAGTGAGTGTGGGATGTGTTCTATGAGTTTTTTTTTTTTTTTTTTGGTCCCGGGGCTGCCAAGGTTCTTGGAAGTGTCGAAATAGTTGTGGGGTGATGGGCCACTCGGGGCACCCTGTCGTGCCCTTAAAACCGCCCCATCCAAATGGCCAGCACTCTGGCCACAAGGTGAGCACGTCTTGTTTGGCTCCTTTTCTAAACACACTTCACACTTGGGATGGCCAAGTTTGGGAGATTTCACAAGCACCCACGTTAGTCTATTAGATGTTTGGACATTTTAAAATCCCTCATGACATCACTTAATTTTGTATTTAATTTCAGAGTAAAGCTGATTAAATTTGGGTTTCGGGGAGGCTGTCTTCTGAGATTCAGAACATAGGATCAAGCTCCATATGGGACAATTCCTTCAAATTAGCCTAATGAAAGGCACGTAATGGAATTCAGCCTGGTATCGTCTACGAGTGCAGTGTTGCTAGTATTAAAATTTTATCCATTTCCACATATCTGAACAAAGGAGTATTTTTATTTAAATAGTTTTACAGTAGCATTACAGTGGTGAGGAGGCTTTGCTATCAAAGCTTACTTTGACAAAAGGTGTGCAACAAAAACAATTCAAAAGGCACATAATGCCAGAAACCGCAAAAACATTAAGAATGCATAAAGTGAAGACAATTATAAAATGTGTCTGTGTGTTGTCCTTGGGGTAAGCAGGATAGCTGACAGTGAAATCTTTCACAATGATGTTATCTCAGTTTACCCATCTCCAGCCTCTTGCTTCATTCTGAATTAATCTTTACTTTGGCACCAGACAGCATGGAAGCTATATGAAATGACAGTTCTGCTGTGCTGTGAACAAATAATTTCCATTTTCCTAATTTTTGTTCACCGTATGAATGACATGACACCAGTTTATGGCTTTTGCATGGTGTGGAACTTTGTGAAATGTCCAACCATGTACATAAAGCAATGTACTGACTGCTCCATGACGATTTGTAAGATTTTGAAGCACCTTTAGGTGTACTGACTGCAACTGAACACTACCTGTAACTGTGGACCAGGATCTTACATCACAATGGATGAATTTTGGCTCACTGGTCCATATAGAGCTGCTATAGCTCAGCAACATCTGCAAGGCTTCCAGTATGAATCTCTTTTTTCAGGTGCAGCACCTTTGACAGCACTGCATGTCTTCCTTCAGAAAATACCCCATCTACTCTACAAGTAAGAAAAAAAATTTATGAGCCATACTACTTTTTTAATTCAAATATTATTTAAATGATGTATAACTGTATAAAGGCTTTGTACATGCAGGATGATGCTGTTAATTCTGCATATTAGATTGCATAGGAGAGTAGTAAGAGGTAGAAAAGACAAATGAGAAAGGTTGGAGCGTAAAAATGAATAGCATCAGGTAAATGTAATAAAGTTTTGGACCTTAAGTTCCCACTCTGTGTTTTGTGTGGAATGAAGACACGAGTATACAATTAAAAGTATTGTTTAAAAGCAAAAGTACTGAGCCAGTATTCCTTGTCCAAGCTCTACTGCTGCATAAAGTCTTGGTGTATTTGTAATCTGCCCTGTCCAGCTCATACAAAAATGAGTTAAATTAATGTTTATAATGTGGCTATTTCAGCAAGGTTACACAATTTTGCAGTTAGTCTACAGAACTATGTCAACTGCTGTACACACATCTCTCCATCATCTCTGCCTCACTTCTTCTCTCCTCATGCTCCCAAGTTGTGGAATGAGCTTCCAGTCGACATGAGGCCTGACACCCATTTTCTCAGTTCACACATCCTTCGCAGACTCCTGTCTGCACTCATCATCTCAGAACCAGTAATGTTTTGCAAAAGAAATATATGCTAATTCAAATTCAGGGAGCGTAGCAATTAGAGCTGTCGGCTCGATCGCACACAAACACACGCGCGATACAGTTTAGACTGAGTTCGGATGTGAGTGGAAGCCTACACAAACAAGGGGTTAACATGCCAACTGCACACACATTGATAGTCAGGGCTCAAGGCAGTGGTGGTGGTAGTGATTGAGCCTGAGATGGCGTTCAGCAGCCTGACAGCCTGTGATGGAAACTAACCTAAGACGGCTGATTAAGAAATACAGAGAATATTACTCCCTTCTCAGAACTGGAAAAAAAACCTTAATTTTTTAAATCCTGCCTTGTATATATAGATACATATATGTGTACACATGTATATTTATTTATCCATACATTTGTATTTCAGGAAAACTATTGAGAGAGTTGCCATGAGTCATCGCCTCAATGGCACTTCACAACAATGATCTTTTATACATACAACTAAAAACACATATTTTTATTTATATATTTATTACCTCTTTATTCATTTATTCTCTACCTTTTCTTTCTCCCTGTTCTGAACTGTGAGCTTGAAGAACTTCATGTGGTGCTCCTTTGTATACCTGCTGTATAGGGATGATCGACAATAGAATTATTGACAATATACTTAAAATTGTAAGCCGGTTTAGATGAAGATGTCAGCTAAATAATACAGTTTATTTATTCGTTCTGCATAAAGTGAAATAATCTGAAATAATCGCAAAAGTAGGGCTGCGGTTCGCTTGTCCACCACCAGTAGGTGTTGGGTACGGAATCCGTTGTCTCCACACTTATGACGTATCACAAGCCGGCGACTTTGATTGGGCACACCTCTACAGCTGCCATTGGTTAGGACGCAGCCACGCATGCGCTAAGCGCCGGAATATATCGGGTGTCAGTCTTGCAATTCTCAGAGTTGTGATTGGTCACGCCTCTACAGGCGGCCTTTCCCATTGGTTGAGACGCTTCCTCAACAGCGCCGCATGCCCCAGGAATATCGAATGTCTGCTTTGCAAATGGCCGGAACGCCCTTCGCCCCTCCTTGGGCAACGCGCGCCCACTGTCCCGAGGTCTCGGCTGATGTGAGGCCAGTTTTTTCCTAACCAATCCGCGCCCAGGCTGCACGGTGGCGTGCCCGCGCAGGGTATCCTTCCACCTCGCGTTGGCAAATAGGTCCTTGCACTTTGAGGAGCGGGGCTTCGTCTGTCGGCATACGACGAAAGTGCGAAAGAATTATGTGCAGAGTTCTGTGTACAAAAGTGAGCAAAGCGGCGTCTTATTCTTGAGGTGTAAACGTTTGTTATCTTCAGCTTCGAAGTATTTACACTGTTTAACGTCCAAGGAGGTCTTCAAACCTCATAGCCCGCTTAAGGGTACTACAGCAAGGCCCTGGCAGCATGTGACCCCTGCAGTGCTTGCTCCCAAAGGAAGATTTGTTTCAATTCATCTGTAAATATTTATATTTTTTTTAATGATTAGTACTTAGTGGCCAGAATGATTAAAAAAAACATTAATCGGGTGGAACTGTTACGTCAAATAAGAAATAGAGGTAGTGACACATACGTGTTGGGGACATTTGCTATGTCTACTCAAATACAGGTATTCATTTGGCAGAATTAGATTTTAAAATTAAGGAAGAATTGTAAGATATTTAGACAGGTTAACTAATGAACAGATTTTCGCTGCCAAACTTAATATTCATATTTGCTAGCGTTATTAAGAGCCGGAATTAGTGACGGCTCTGTATTGTTGGGCGGACGGACACATGCGAGTGCGTGGAGGTTGAACGGCGGCTCAGTGGGCGGATCCAGTCGCTGTTTAACCCAAGGACGGAGGAAGAGGGCCGGCAGTGTGAATGAATCGGAGGACACAGGCAATGCTGCTGTAGGCGACAGCAACAGTGACCCCGATAGCGACAGCAACAGCGACACTAAAGATCGATCGAGGACGTATAACCAGCATAACCAACGTGTAACCGGGGGGACTACATCTACGTCGCGTGTTGTCATTCGCAATGTCTAAAGACATCGATGGCAGGAGCGAAGAGATTATGGAGTCAAAGGTGTTGTGGTACCCGGACTCGAAGAAGAACACTCAGATGGACAGGTTCCGGGCGCAGGTTAACCGGGACTTCGGTCTTAATCTGGGTACGTTTTTAAACCGAGGGAAACGGGACAGGGTGGGGGATGCTGTCCAGGTGAGGGACACAGAACAGATCAGGGACTGCTGCTGAGCGTAGTGACAGGATGTCCAGCCAACCATCTAACACACTGTATGGTGTCCTACTCCGGGATGTCGGAACTAGGCAGAAGCTCCTTTTTTGTTGAACATTCGGCTTTACATTCTGTAGAAATATAAGGAAGCTACAGTTTATGACCTGTGATTGCACACACTAAGGTGCTGTTCAGATGACAGCACTACCCCTCCCCCCTTCCCACCTCCCCCATAGTTCCAGTCCTAACCCTAAACTTGCAGTGTGAAGGCCCATGTATGCAGCACTGTGCCTGGGCTTCAAGCTCATGTGCACCCTAGCCATGGATGTGGTAGGTGAGATCCGATGCTTTTTTTCCCCATCGTTCCCTTCCTGCTGCGACATCCCTCCAGGCAACTACAACGAACTCTACCAGTGGTCGGTGGAGAGCTACCCGGAGTTCTGGGCCGAGGTCTGGAAGTTCTGCGGAATCGTCAGTTCCAAGATGTATGAAGAGGTGATGTCCCTTAACATGTGGTGCTGTGGACATACTGCAAAAAAACATTAAAATTATCCAGTTATCTCCATATAATACCTGGTGCATAATAAAAAGTTGATTCCTTCTCATGGCAGTTTGATTGCGCTTCACTTTGTGTTTGACTTTATATTAAGTATAATATACTGTACATTCTTAATAACGTTTAAATTGTCTGCCTTTGACTTGTCCAGTTGCTCAGTGGCTCATTCACCAGACTTTCTGTTTATGCAGGTGATTGACACATCCAAGAAGATTTCAGATGTCCCAGAGTGGTTTAAAGGCAGCCGTCTGAATTATGCGGAGAACCTCCTCAAGCACAAGGATCAGGACAAAGTGGCCCTCTATGCAGCTAGTAAGTAGGAGGGAACGTAATGGCAGGCTGCCAGGCTGAAGAAAGCATCTTCCCCTGTTTCTGCTGGTGTGAGCTGGCTGCTGTAGTTACATTTTCAGCTCCATCCCACTTCTGGCATTTTCTTTTCTGCCCATGTGAAGTGCTAATATCCCACTGACCTTTTATAACTGTCCATCAAGGCCATGTAACATGTTGGCAGTCATACTGGCGTTCAGAAATACTTCTGAGTGGAGAGTAATTCCCGAGAATCACAGAGATTATGGATGTCTACTAACAGCTTGATGCAGCCAAAGCAAAAGACATGATAAATGTTGCGGAGCAAATAATATTTCCTTTGTTTGTCAGAAACTTTCATGCTTTTTCTTGGCAGCTAGGAGCAGCATATGAGTAAATGGGGAGGGAATGTCATGCTTTTTACTGCAACTTACCACACTGTTGTTAGGTACCGTGACAGCTGCTTACTCAGCGATATCCTCACTCTTTAATAGGTCTTTTCCTACTTTTCCTATTTAGCTTTTAATTTTATTTTTGTCTGACAGAAATGCAGTAAATCAAATTAGATTTACCCACCTAATTAGTTAGTGATGCTAGAAAGATTGTGAAACCTGTAGAATTTTCTTATTTCTGCATAAATTTGGTGTAAAATGTGATCGTATCTCAAGTCAAAGGTTCCCAACCCTTTTTTCAAGGCAAAATGTCATACATACCATGCCTTTCCTCAGCATATTTACATTTTTGGAAGGGGGGGTCCCTTTCCATGAAACCTTGTGGACTGGAGGGTGCATTAAACCTGCAGCTGTATTACTAAATGAATGATAAAAATTTCAGCCCTTGTTTTTTAAACATTCCTCATCTCAAATTTGACAAGGGATCCCAATGTAAACTGCGGCAAACCTCAGGGAAACCATTATCTAAGTCATGAAACTATATTTCCTAATATGACAAATAACACAAAAACAGTTATACTTTATCATTCATTATTGATTTCTAGCACCACTACCACAGATATTTTATATCACACATTCTTTAACTTTTTGTTATTTAGTTAATGTTTTTTTCTAAAGCAACTTAAAACGTTACGCTACTTGAAGTCGTTTGCGCGTTTATACGGCTGGGTCATTTTTACTAGCGCAATTCAGGGTAGGTACTTGTTTGAGGGTACTGCAGTAGGAGGTGGGATTCAAACCCAGGTCCTTTGCAGGCCCTTCAGGATTTTTTTCAGTTTCTGCATGACTTCTGCATAAATTGAATTATTGCTGCTATTCCCGAGACGGATTTGATTAAGTGTGCTATATGCGTAGGAGCCTGTGCCTCCTCATACGGTGATGGAGCTGGCCTTTCACTGGCTTTGTGCAGCAAGGATGTCATTCATCAAGACCAATTTTTGCTGTACGTCTGGCAATGAAGAACATGATTAATTTCCCGTCACTGAAACCATGTCTGACAAAGCACAGTTTCTCATAATCAGGGGTCCGGATGCCTAAGGAACTAATACATTTATAGCGTAGGTACTTCAGAGCCTGCCAAAGCTAAAAAGGTAGATGGTTCAAAATGACCTGGGCGCTGATGTTCCTTTGGGCAGGTGTAACTGGCTGAGAGAACGGAGAAGAACACAGGAACTTTAGTGAAGACTTGACTTTTGCTCACGAGAACCAACATTCATTTCATTTTGACTCAAGTACTTTCAGCCCCTTTTATGTTTTCTTTTATGACGATTGTTACTGCGGGCTGGGTTAGCAGTTGCGGTGCCTCATGATACCTTTCTTTTTTTTTCAAACAGAGGAAAACAGTGAGGAGATCACCAAAGTGACCTTCAGGGAACTTTCTCGAGATGTGGCTCTCTTTGCCGCTGCAATGAGGAAGATGGGAATCCGCACCGGCGACAGAGTTGTGGGTGAGGACATTGTTCCCAATACTGACTGAAACTAAAATTCAGGTGTGTAGACTGCTTGAAGAACCTTGGTACATATGTTCTGCAGCACAAAGAGTGTTTGTGGATCAGACTGAAATGAAGAGCTGGGGTTCTTTTACACTACTGGCCATTTTAGTTTTTAAAGACATTTACACTTGGGAAGTTCAATATTGTGTATAAAACATAATTACAGGTAAAAATGGTATATGCAACCCTAAAATATGCAGTTTCACTATTAACACAGCTAAACTTTTAATACCAGCTCCCGCAATAGTAATTTCTATTACTATTCACTACTTTTGCTATAATTTGTATAAACGGGAATAAACTTGTTTTGATATTAATAGCTATAGCCATTTGTGGAGGTAACCAGTAGGGAACGATGAGGTAGAAGATAACATCGCTTAAACAAGAAATATGCTGTTATTAACCTAAAGAATAATAAAAAGACAGGTATTTGGCTGAATTTAAACTAGGCACCCATCTGACAAATTTAGAGGACAAACTAACCGCCAAAACGGAGCAAACTTGAATGGTTAAACCAATGGTGTACAAGCAGCAGTTTTTCTCATCCACTGTAAATCTTAGTTAAACCATTTTATACATTACATTTAAAATTTTTCATTTAGCATATGCTTTTCTACAAAGTGACAACAATTATTACAGTCTAGTATTTAGCTGGCACCTTTACCCAAGGTGACTTTTAGTGCTAGATACACTGCAGAAAAAGAGCAAATCCAACAGTTGCACCACAGCAGCATCCTTCACTTCTGTTTTGAAACAGAAGGTATTTTAAATTAATAGATGTACTTGAACACAGGACAAAGCACAACTGCTGGAGAGACTGATCAGTTCACTGCACTAAGATGCACATCTAATCTGGAGTATTGATTTCTGGTGATGAATAGACTGCTGTGGATGACATCATCCGCTGCAGCCTTGCATGCACTATGAGCTGCCTCCGATATACTGAGATGCGAACACAAGGCCGGCGATACACGGCTTTTCCTCTTGAAAGGGTCCATTGTTGACAATTCACATAGCCTTTATTCATGCCAGGCAGTTCATTTTATTTGTTTATGAAGGCATATGAAAAAATATGTTTTATGTTTGCCATGGTTGGACACATTTTTTATTTTTATTTATTTTTGGTTGTATTTTCTTCACCATTCTGCTTTCCAAAATTTTTCTGTTGCAGCGTAGACGTATAGTTGATTATAAAATGCACACAGAACAGAAACAGAAAGGGGAATGTGAAACCAGCTTCATCCCCCTCATGTCCACAGTGTTTACAGTTCTAGTGTTTCTAAGCATTGGTGATCAATAACAAGATGACATACGTTGCACTTCTTTATGGGGTAAAACACCCGGGATATAAACAATTTGCATTTGTTAGGAAACAGTGGGAGAAATATCTGCTTATTTTTACTAATTTTAAATTAGTTTTATATTTAGTTCAAATTTGAACAAATTTTCAATGAAAACAAAAAAAAAATGGCGAAAACACACACCTTCTTTAAGGTTGTTTTTCCGCAAAAGTTTGATTATTTCATTGTTTTCATGTATCTAAGTATGAGGCCCACATGCACATTGATAGTGTGAAACTGGTGGAATGGAAGGATTCATCTGAAAAGGAAGGAACTTATTTGTGTTAAATCTGTGTCCAAGTAAGTATATGATTATGATTTTTTCTTTTAAAATGGCAAGCCCTGAGTTTATTCATGACTGGGATTGCTGGTTAACATCACTTTAACTCACCTGTTGCCTCAAAATCTTTGGAATTACAGTATGTCATGATATTCAATGTCATCTTTTTTCTGAAACCTATTTTCTTTTTTCTGTTTCTGTTTCTGTTAGCTCCAAGAAAGCAAGTATTAGTTTAACAGGAGAATGTTATTTAAGATCTGGTTTGTGTTTTATGTGTGACCTTTCTAATGCTGTAACTACAAAATCAATAGCATCTACCAGTATGTCAGATGTTGTAGGGCAGAGGTCACATATGGTTTGTGCAGTTTTACGGTCAGTGCTGCCTAATCTAAAAGGTATGTAAAGGTGTAGAGAGCGCTTGGTTCCACAAGTTTTTATTCCAGTTTCCCTCTGCACTACCTGTTTGAGCTTTCTGATTTTAGTCTACCTTTTCAGCTCCCTTTCTGCATTCTTAGAGGTGTCAGAGCTGGAAAAACCTGCTGAACTTGACCTTGTAGGATTGTAGCCTGCATAGCCCAGGGTTAGAGCATAATGACTACATGAAAGGGATAGGAAAGTGGCATTTGACGCAAAACTGATGTTAGTGATTTGTTCATCTGTGGAGGAAGGCGAAAGGGGCATTATTCTGAAGAATGCTACCCTTTTTCTTAAAAAAAAAAAAAAAAAAAAAAAAAACTACATCCTTAACTCTGTATCTGGAAAGCTCAACCCCTGTTTGTTTATCTGTTTGCTTGTCTGTTTGTTCTTTATGCACAGCTTTGTTTTTCAAGTCACAGAGTTGAAATTTGGCATACAGGTACTTCTCACCTTGAGTGAGATTTTTGCATAGTCAACTTCATTAAATGCAAAAAAAAAAAGGTACTAAATGTTTTGGAAATTTAAAGTTCAGCCTCTGGAGAAATGTGAGCAGTGATGTCACATAAAGATGTAGGCGGATTTTATTGTTACACACATGGGAGTGGATGCCCTCCCCACTCTACATGCGCACACTGACGTACGAGATGCTAATGGATTATCTTGCGCCACACACAAACATACACAAGTCCAACTTGTTTCAAAATTATTTCTGGTGGAGGGAACACAACCTGTTTCTCCCGCCTGTGATTATTTGGCAGTGAAATGCACCTAAACACAACCAAAATGTGGGACTGGCTTAATTCGTCTTGGCTCCATAGTGTTTACAGTTTGCAGAGCTTGTGTTTGTGAATGATTTGGTAAACAATTGTTACTTAGTAGGAGGTGGTGGATATATTTTATTTTTTACTTTCAATTATTTTTAAAGTAGAAACGTGAGCTTATTTTAAGGTGATAAGACAATAAAACGTTTGTGATGGATTGGTGTCCATCCTGGGTGCATCTTTGCCTCACTCCCTGCTACAGCTACTAAGCATAGGATGAGTGGTTGATGTAAATGCAATAAATACATTTTACCGTGTTCATTCATTCTGACATTATATGAGGTTTTCAAGAAAAAAAAACACAAATGAATATCCAGATGTCTATACACCTGTACCTCAGCATTCAAGTGTAACTAATTCCTAGAAATAGAAGTATTCTTTTAGAATTTGGTTCTGGAAAATCTGTACGGTAGGACAATGGTTCATATCCTATGGTCAAGGACATTAATGGAGTTGAAAACAGTTTACGGATATGTAGTGTTGGTCTTGTAGTTTAAACATGCATGAAGCTGTGAATGCATTCAGACCTCTTACGTGATGCTGAGAAGTGCTGCTTGGTGGACAGCTGTTTCAGGTTCAATCCATTAGCTTCTTTTCTTGGGCTATTTTTAATACATAAATCGATAACAGAATGCCAAAAACGAGTGGAATGATATGTTGATTGGATGGATTTGAGGGTGTGTGTGTGTGTGTATATGACTTCCCTTCATTTAGAAATGGCGATGGGCCTTGGACTGTAAATCAGATCTAAGTGGATTGAGGATGTCAGTGGAGTGTGGGCTGTAGTTTTTGTGTTGCCCTTCAGCTCAATTTGCCTTTGTGCCTTACATTTTCAATGCATGAACCTTTCCTTTGTGGATCCCTGTGTGGCTTGGACTGTAAAGTCCTGGGTTTTGACTGACATTGCCATACAACTAACTGTCATTCTTATGGAGGAGCTGTAGAATTACTCACTCGTACTTGTTATCAGTAACTGCTTATCCTAGGCAGTCACAGTGGTCCATAGTCTATCCTGGAAATATAGGGCACTTAGCCAAACATGCCATAATATAGCTACAAATCCACTTGAAACCTACATCTTCGGACTGCGTGAGAAAGCCTGATCAGCCAGCGCCAAACTATGATGACATGAGTTAGTTTGGAAGTTGAGTTGAGTATTTCTACCAGTTGGCCAATAGCTGTACCTCTTTATGGTCTGATTAAAAGTGGAATCCATAGCATGGTAACAATTTATGTGTGCATGTTTATAGTTGATGTGTTTATCTACAGGAAGCTTAGCTGTTTTATCTTTTTTAGTGGGTGCTTGATACCACATTTATGACAGATGATCTATTCACAGATGGAATGAATCTCTTCCAGCTTCCTGTTGGACAACCTTGGCAGTAAGGGTTACTGCTGATAGATCATTTACAAATGTTTGAATCTGTCTACGTGGTGTCTCCTCACGTGTGTTTCAACATGGTGGCAGTAACAATTAAATCAAAATGCTATGTTTGATAAAAAAAAAAAAGGCACCTTATGAGCAAATGAAACATCATCTTGGTGAGAATCACATAGAGAATCATTGCATGTTACAGGAATTATGAATTATATGATTTACAAGCATCAGTGCTAAGAATTTGTTTCAAGACAGTACTTTATCAGTGTAGAAACATTCTGTCTGCAAATAAACTGCTGGTTTTGCTAGGTATCATTCCAAAGTCAGACGTTTATGCGCAGCTCTTATAAAATTATATTTGAGGAAGTTCCTCTGATAAAAGTAGTCAATAGTATCTTGGACTGCAGGCCATGAGTTACTTTACTGTCTTGGGTCCCAGGTAATGAAGAACTGAATTTATGTCATAATAGCTCTCAAGATCCTGTTGAATGTGTCCTGAACCAAGAACTGGGTGTATGTCTTTCTACATGTGTGTTTGATTGTGTTGAGGGAGTATGTTTGTTTAGCCTTACAGCCAACAAGGTACATTATGAGTTTATTATTCCCACTGATACTCCTTGGTACACTTTTAACAGCAGAGTTATCATCCATTTCCCCATTCAGTTTTACCGTCTATTCCTTGAATAGTTATAATCACAGACCATGTTGGTACCTGCTGACTCCTTGCTGCAGAGGCACAGGTGGAGATGTTAATGGAAATTGCTTACCTGAGAATGAATTTTTTTTAGATGACTTATATTTAAATTTTTTTTAAAATTAAAATTGCTCAAAATGATTTACATGCTGACAGTCAGTAACAGGAATAAAGCAACATTATTTAGAACTGATAAGTGTCAATCATAAAAATGTGCCAACAAGGAAATATTGTACAGGGAAACTCCAACAGGTGTTAAAATTCAAACCAAAATGATAGGTGTGAGCAAATGTTTCACAGAACAGTTGTTTAAAACCCCAAACAACAGCCTTTCATTTTCACAGAATTTACAATGATCACAAACGTCCATCTCGGCTTAAACTGTACGTAGTGAGTTCCCTGAACATAGAGTTTGTTGTAGTGCTAATATTTGGAAACCACGTGTATCCGAGTCGTGTGCGTAACTTGTGTACACTGAGCACAAAAACTGTACCGCCGTCTTTTTTCCTGTTTCCCAAAAGTAGACAGATCTTCCGTTTGGGCTTGCCCAAAGATTCCATGAAACCATTTTAAGCAAAAGGATGTAGATTGTGGTTAAAAAAAAAAAAATCCTCATAATGTTATATCAAAAAGGTTAACTTAATTCCCCATAAACACACTGCTAAACAGGTTCAACTGGTTTCAGTGACACAAAGGTAAAATACCTTTCATGAACTGTTCAGTCATCGTATTTAAATGTGGTACATTACCATCTCCTTTATTACTCATCAGTAAAGAGCCTGGTCCAATTTCTTACAACACACAGTACATTTGAGCGACACCATAACAAGGGTAAAAACTGTTTGGAATGCAATGTTTGGTTCTGCTTCTTACTGTTCAATTTATGTTTTCTTTTTTAATATGATTGATTGTCCATCTCTGTACATGAACAATGTCTTGCTGTATCAGGGTACCTGCCCAATGGGATCCATGCGGTTGAGGCCATGTTAGCTGCAGCCAGTATCGGTGCCATCTGGAGTTCCACGTCCCCAGACTTTGGTGTGAATGTAAGTGATGCTGCCATTGGCTCCTTCTTCAACCTGCCTTATACTATGTGGTCGTAGGTTAGAAACAGTTAATCAAAGTGAATGATATCAAGCCGTACAAATAGGCTAAGTGGCCTTGATGGCTTTGACGAAGGTGGAAGTTTAAGTTATTTATGAATTCAGCAGTTGGAGTTCTTCAAAGCAGCATAAATTAAGACTCTTAAAATGATTTACACACTGATACAGTTAAATAATTTTTGCTTTATAAGTTCAGGGTTACTTATGATTTATTGAGAAATCATTTTACAGTACAATTTCTCGACTTCATGCTGAGAGGAGCTTTATATTTGGTGCAGCTCAAATGTAAATGCAGTATGTGGCCCTTGGCAGGGAGTTTCTATGAAAGGGACATCATTTGACTTGATGCTGCTCACTTTAAACAGAATAACCTGCACCTAGCAGCACCTGGCTGAATGTCGAGAACACGGAGAAAGCACTGTGGAATTTGAGTCCTCCTAGTGGTGGACTGAGAGACTGCACAAAAGTATTTCAAAATGCATTAAATTATTATTAATATGCTGAAAAGCTAATTTGTTTGCAGAGCACCTGAGATGTAGGTAGGTATGTATATTCTACTGCAGCAAATTTGGGAGACCACCAAGCTCTGCAGACTATACATGTATAATATGAATTTATCATATGTATGTGTAGAGTGGCTCAGCAAGTAGTGGTGTTGCCTCACAGCACTTGTGGTACGGTGGGTTGGATGTGTGGGTTTCTTCTGGATACTCTGATTTCCTCCCACAGTCCAAAGATGTGTTTCAGGGTAATTGGTCACTGTAAATTTCCTGCCTGTGCATGTGAGTGTGAGTGGGTGTGTGGTCACCTTGCAATAGACTAGCGTCACATCCAGGCAAACTTTCGCTACCGAGTGCCCTCTGCTTCCACGATGACCGGCATGCCCCTCATCAGGATAAGCGTTTTACTGAAATAGATAGATGAATGGATTATTATATATACACATAATAATGCTGAATTTATACCAGGATTTTCAAACATAGCCACTACAATATTTATGTATTTACACCCCCTTTATTGCTTCACTGATGTTTTAGTTTTGATATTGAGTCTTTTAAACAATCTAACACATGATAGAACAATACTTTTGGCAGTATTAGTACAGTAACTTGTACAACACTGATCTATTTTGTGTGTGTGTGTGTGTGTGTGTGTGTGTGAGGTGACAGTCAAGTACTTATTGCCTAGTGTGAGTTAATTTCTTTGTCTGATTAATAGTTAATTTGAAGTTTTATTGTGTATGTACTGTATACACCTGTTTTTATATTTACTTGTGTATTTAATCATACATCTTTGCCATTTCTGGATAGGGGGTGCTGGACCGGTTCTCGCAGATCCAACCAAAGCTCATCTTTTCTGTGGCAGCTGTGGTCTACAATGGCAAGCAGCATGACCACATGGAGAAGCTGCAGAGTGTTGTCAAAGGTCAGAAAAAAATACCCCAGGCCATACCAGTGTGAAACAACATACAGATGCTTTTTAACTAAATGGATCCCAGTGGCTGGATTAGTATCAGCGTATCTGAGAGATTGAGTGACATATGAACAGTATATAGTTCTACTGTGTGTGTGTGTGTGTGTGTGTGTTTAAAAAAACATGGTAATGCAAGGATAAAACATGTATTAACTAAAATAGTGTGAATTGTATGTATGTTTTCATGTACAAAAATGTACACCTTTTATTATAATTTATTGCAGGTACATATTTCATGGCCAAGGAAAGAGGATTTTACCATAAATGTTTGGTTAATCCTAGTGTTTAGAATACTTACTGTTTTAACCTCTAGGCACAACATTAGCAGTAAAAATGTTTGTAGATGTTCTGCTGATGATAAATGGGTGGGTGGATAAAATGTGTACATTTTTACAATATTATACTTTTGCTGAGCATACAATCAGAGTATTAATAATATTGCTCTTATGGTTTTAGTAGTAATGGTGATTCAGCATCATTACATTATTTTGGGTATTAGAATTAGCACAAGGTAAATGCTCAGCCTACTCCTCATCTTATTTCTAGTCTCTGGTTTGCTGTGTATGTGTGAACTAACAGAGCTGATCTACTGCACCCCTTCGGTGACTCAGTGTAACTCATTGTAGCCCAGTGTAACCCAGGGGGGGACCAGGATGGACCACTGACAGCTCTGGGGGAGCTGTTTCCCAGTGGTGTCAGTCCACAGATGCAGATTTCTCTTTTCAAATGACATGCTGTTTTGTGCTGTCCCCAATTCCGATCTTCCTCCCAGGGCTGCCGGATCTGAGGAAGGTGGTTGTCATTCCATACGCTCGCTCCAGGGAGGAGACGGACTTGTCACGAATACCAAACAGGTTGGTTTGTCAAGGGGAGAATGAGCTGCATTGATGTGGACAGTTGATGACACGTTGCATTACGTTCATGCATATTTATTGCGATTGTAACTTTGTTGAAAAATCACCCTCAGCCAAGTTCTCCTTGTGGAATAGATGCAGAAAAAATATTGTGGTGTGGTCATGTGGCCGGAGTTAGAGGTAGACACATAAGTTCTGCCTCCATTGTAGAAACTGGTAATATTGACCTGTTTGCTCATGAGGATTTTAAGAGGTTACATTTGGGAAATTCTGCAGTGTTATACTCCAAGGGCATCAAGGAATGTCTAACCCACTCTCAGAAAAGGTAAAATAGGTGGAAAAGGAGCAAAGGAAAAGAATCTGTGGGTCCACACTCCAGGGAGGTTTATACAGATGCTTTTGAAAAAATGGCTGCTTCTGCTTCAGGTTGTACCAGCTCTCCATCAAGAGAAGAGTTTGGAGCATAGATGAAAGGGATTTTTGGCTGAAGGAGCATTATAGATGAGATGTTTGACCGAATGAGGATTTCAGAAGCTCAACTTGCGAGGCTGCAGTGCAGTCTGCAAGTATTTGGAGAATAACACAGTTTTTGTTGTTTTGACTCTGCACGCTAGTATTTGTGTACTCTTGTACTGCGATGTGACTGATGGTGGCAGCACAACAAATTCTCAAGTGTGCAGACACATCTTAAAAGCTTAGATCCAACGAAATACATCTGATTTTTCAGTCGAAACAAACAGGAATTGAAGATGGCTGTAGTAGAGGCCTGCCAGAGCATCACCAGGGAAGATGGCCAGCATGTGCTTATCCGTATAGGTCTCAAGATTTCAGAAAAGTCATCAGATACAATGGATTTGCTACCAAGAATGTGTTTGAGAACACAGAACATTGGAGGATTAAAATTTTTCACTAAAGTAATCTATGACAATGGTTTCACTTTTTTGTGAAAAATGAATTTTTCTGTACTGCTGTTTAAGATCTCTGGACTACCAAGCACATCTCTGTACTGGAGACTTTCTTCTACCCAAAATCTGCTTCTGAAGAAGCTATGAAACATATGTGATTTACTTTTACGTATCTGTCAAGGAAATGTATTTTATCTCAGAAACTGTAAATATGTTGCTGATTCAACTTTTGGCTGCTTAACATTTGAACTTCATGATTATTTAAACATATTCTCAAATGTGGTTGCTCTTTTTGGGACTAACCGGATGGATTGGATAGGATGGAAAGATACTGATTCCCGCAGGGAAATTTGCCATACAACAACTAGACGTAGAAGTTGTATTACATAAGACACGAAACAGTAAGCTAATAACAAGGGAATAACAATAATAAATAGCAGAAGACAGTCTATTTGTTGATAGGTTCTTGTGTGGCGTTATGAAGGTGTGTGGCTGTTGGTTAGAAGGATGCCCAGAAGCGATTCTCACTATTGCAGTGAACCTCTTCTGTGCTGCTGCTAATAATAATAATAATAATAATAATAAATTTAATTCGTAAACCTGTATCACTAATACTCTCATTCTCTGGATTTCCTTTAGAAGATATTTTTCATTTGGACTGGTGACTTTATCCATAGTGTGTGCATGCATGTATGTTTAGCTGCTCTGCTGTAAGGATGGGTCAGGAAGTATAGGGAGTTCAGTGCCTTATAACCCAAAGTATAGAGTGTTGGATGAAACTATATAATTGAATTCTCATAATTCAAATGGGTGTATCCTGGGATATAACTGTATAAATTAAAATAATTGTTGTTGCTATTAACTTAATTTTTTGATTTTTTGATTTCTCACAAAGTCTCTGTGTCAGCTGATTAATTGGTCGGCTGAGTGGTTATTAAAATTTTTCAGAATTTGTTACTTAGCAAAAACAACAGACAATTAATGAACATCACATAAGTGCTAGATTTATTTTTGAAGTGTATTTTCTTCTTCACCCTTCCATGTTGTCACACAGGAATGGAGGAGATGAAGATCAGGATCTTCTTCTGTGCTATTCTGCTATTCACATCTGTTGTATGTCATGTGTCTGTTGTTGCTGTCTGAAGCAGCCCTTTAATAGGCTGCAATATTGGGGTGACTGTGTTGCGTTCTTCTACTTCTCAGTGTCTTCCTTGAGGACTTTCTGGCCACGGGCAAGGAGGGAGACCAGGACCCCCAGCTTGAGTTTGAACAGCTGCCCTTCAGCCACCCACTGTTCATTATGTACTCCTCTGGGACCACTGGTGCCCCCAAGTGCATGGTGCATTCTGCAGGGGTGAGTACAGGGGCAAATTTAAAACCGTTTTCTCTTTGGTGAGACTTCTGTACCTGGGTAGTTGGTGGGGTGGAATTGGTGGTGTTGCACTCTTATGTGCATGTGTTTGAAATGTAAGCATTGGGACAGTGTATACACCCTGAACCCCATATTCCAATCTATGCTCCATTGCACATCGCAGGCACATTGAGGACCCGGGGCTACCTGCTGTGTCACCAACTTTTTATGTACCAGTACTGAAATAAAATTTGGATACATTTTGTTTTATTCAATCTTCAGCTGACTGATGTTCTCACAGGTGTCACGCAAATACACTGTGCTGATGGGCAATAACATTACAAAATCTTCAGCACTCTTATAAACTCTATCAGTCAGTAGTCTTAAACTTACAGAGTTTGCACTGTGTGGTCAAACAGCAAGATTGCAGCAGGATTTCCTGTTCAGTGTCAAACAGCAAGTTCTTCAGGTGCCAGCAGCTGTCTCGAATAGCTCTGGACAAGGTGCATGGCCTGCCTTGACTAAGAAAACCCCCTGCTGTATCTTAGTACAAAGGGAGTCTGGGTAATGAAATGGCATGTGGGATTCTATTCCACAGTTGTATTTATCTCACTGTTTGCTATTTTCCTCTGAGCTGTGGTTTGTATCTGTGGTAAATACACTTTTGGTTCTCATGGCAATGAAGTACTGCATTGAACAAAACTCTGTCTCTGTTGGTAGAGTCTCTGAGGGTGGGGGTGGTGTGTAAATATTAGCCACCCTGATGCTCTGGCAGAGCACAGGACTCTGTCCATACTTTCTGTTAATATTCTGTTCCTGTGGTTGATGAGGCTTGAGACTCCTGGTGCTCGCTAGGTGGCAGCAAAGGTTTGTGCTTGCTTTCTCTCTGTCTGAGGTTCCGGCCTCACAGATATCCATAATAAGGTATAAATTGTAAAACCACATCTCCAGTTGAGCATTTGCTACATGTTCTTATCCTTATCTTTTTTTAAGTCTTTTCCAGTAGAGGACGGCTGTGTTTACCATCTATAGTCACACATGTTCACATGCTAGGCTTCAGAATATTCTCACAAGACCAGAATGAATTATGTTTGTTGTCAGTGATGTTGTTGGTTGGTCTTTGTCTCGATACGCACATATTACATTTTTAAAAAAATTTAGCCTGGCTTCTTTCCAAATTTGCTTATAATTACCCAGTTATACAGGCGTGAAATTTTTACCGGTGCAATACAGGGTAAATACCTGGCTCACAGGTACTACAGGAGTAATTGAGATTCAAATCTAACCACTGCTCCACCTGCTGCCCCACATGCCCTATTATCCAGGGTGGCATAAGTTAGTAAACAAGCAGATAATTTTACATTATCTTTTTATTGTTTGCATTCTGTTACATGCCTTTACCACCTTTTCCCAATTACTACATGTCCATTTGTACTGCCACTGGGTGGCACAGTTGGTAGCTGTAAAAACATTTACTTTTATGCTGCCACTGCCGCTGCATCTCCACATAAGCAGTCCTTCCATGTTTTTCTGCCAGGTGAACCTTGCCATCTGTCTTTGTCCAGTTCTGCACAGTACAATTAAAACAGCAAAGTGGCCTTTTTCCCATTTTCCGACTACTTTCTTTGAGTGAGCTGTGTGCAGTAGGACACAACTGTTCATGTAGAGTCCTGGAGGATCAATTTTGAGTGGATTTCCTGGTTCCAGCTAGGTAGTGAACTAGTACTTGGATCAACCGATTGCCTTGATCAAAGCCATTTTCCTGTGTGTCAGAGGTCTTGGTGACATAAGATAAACTGACAAACCTTGGGCACGCCAGCTTCTAGGATAACTGCAGTTGTCCTCCAGGAGCAGCTAAAACACTGAACTTGTAATTTGATGAAATATGACACAGGACCCTGCTTTTGCACCCTTGATAAATGATTTGAAAAACAGGTAACCTTTGCAATCTTAGTGTCTTGTAAAGTATAAGTAATAATTTAGCCTTCATCCGTATGTTGGTGTCACTCTGTCAGCAGTCGTAGATGGTGAGGATAGCGATGCTTCCTGTGGCCTGCTGTTCCCAGCATGTATCCTCTCTCTCAGTCCTGCAAGTGGCACTTGTCAGGGCACCTTGGCTGGGTGCCACTGAGGTGCCCCCTCCGTTTGACCCGCTGGATCCCAACAGCCCAGAGCCTGAGGAGGAGGGCCCTGGGCCTGATTGCCTGTGGCACCATATGCTGCTACCCCATCAGGTCTGTGTGGGGTTGCTGTCAAAACGTGGTCGTCTGCCAGCCCACCAGGAGACCAAACCTTGGCCCAGCCTTTCATGTATGACTTGAAACCCATTCAAACAGAGGCCTTCACAAAAGGTTTATTGACATTTTCATAGACATCCATTTTAAGTCAGTGTTTTTTGTAACAAAATAAATTTGTTTTGACTCTTGATTAGAAAGTAAGGTGTGAGGCATGGAAGATTATGTAAAATAATAAAAATATTGGTTGAAGATAGAATGCTCAGGAATACAGCAGTAGCATTTCATCTGGAGCATGGGCAGGTTTGAAGACCCTGAGCATTATCTAATGCTCACAAATCAGATTACAACAAGAGCTGGACTGTTTTATCTTTCTTTTTTGGATACCTTAAGGAAGATAATGTGGTTACACCTATTGTGTTTTTGTTTTGTCATTTGGGCAGTTGCTGAAACTGAGATGGTTAAAGGGGAGGCAGCATTTCTTCTTGCCGAAGTCATGTACTTATTAACAGAACCATGATAGTTCTAGAAGTGAACACAAGTTAGGTGTCGCAGGGCTGAGGAAGATGTGCTGGTGGTTCTGTATCACTATGAGTGACGTTGACCCGAGATACCGTTAGGAAATTTCTTCTTTTTTTTTACCTATAGGCACCAGTTGTGCTTTCACTCCCATCCCACCACACCTTGTTCTGGAAGCTGACCCTGTGAGGCGGTGGCAAATGGTGTTGGGTCTGGCTGCTCCTTGTGCCGTGTGCCATTCTCAGCAACACTGTGTCTGTAGCACAGCACACATTGTTGGTTAAATGCATGTAAAGAGTGTTTTTCTTCATCTCTGCTTCTAGGGCTCCCTGATCCAGCACCTGAAAGAACATGTGCTCCATGGCAGCATGACAAGCAGTGACATCATCATCTACTATACCACGGTATGACTTAGTAACAGTAGTGATAATAACTGTAATTATGTGATCTTAATTTGTAATACCCTGTAATACAGTAAAACCCCATTTTTGTGTGAATACAGTATTTTTTCCTGATGAAGGGCATATCACTAGTTAGATGATAAAAAAAAGAACATAAAGAGGAATATTGTGAGGACGGATAACTCATGGAATCAAGGTTGTGCCCACAAATGCTTTTTTATTCATGCACCAGAAAGTGTGATACAGTTACAAATCTTTAGTTCTTGAGGTATACGGAGGAGGTGGGCAACTAGTTATTACAAATACACAAATGCAATAAACACATTTCAGTTACTAAATCAAAATTACCGAATTCTGCCAAACATTTAAATGCAACTAAAACACAACACTCACACAAATGCTATGCACTGCTGCAGTATCTTAATACAGCACACAACTATGGATAAATCATTTGGCAAGTGTTTATGGATAAATTAACTCCAGTAGAGTATCAGCTCTACTACTATGAGCATTATTGCATTATTTGCGTCAGTATAAATTATACGGTATTCCTCACACGTATCTTTTGTTTATAATAATTGCTCGGTTTTATACGTATGACAAATGAAAAAACCTTTTTTTCTTTTCTTTTCACACAGTAAATGAATGTAAGACAGACTGAAAAAATGTTGTTTACCATTACCTCTAAATAAAACAACCCCTTGTTTTACATGATTACATTTTTTGGACCCAACTTATCATGCAATACTGAGTATTTACTGTATTATGACAAATGTATTGGGAATATTTCCCATAAAAATCCTCTTGGATATCCAGTGTGGATGTCGGTGTTCCATGAGAACTTGGACTTGTCATACGATGGAAAGGCATGTTTGGTGCAAGTGGTGGCAACTGTCTTAAGTGGCATATGTGTCTGTGTCTCCCTCTTCCAGACAGGCTGGATGATGTGGAACTGGCTCATTTCCTCTCTTGCAGTTGGGGCTTCAGTGGTGCTATATGATGGATCCCCCCTTGTCCCTACACCTAATGTCCTTTGGGATCTGGTTGATCGCTTGGGGTAAGATCTGAGGATGTGGGGTATAGTGAGGGAAAGGGTAATTGTAAAGCAAAATATGTTGAATATAATACATCAGAATCAGATTTATTGGCCAAGTATCCTCACACATACAGGGAAGTTAGCTTTGGTTTCTAGTGACTCTCACATACATACATACAACATGTACAAATAATGCATTATACATGCAGAAGAATAAGAATAAATATTATAAGGGAGCACTGCACAGACTAACCAAATCTAAAGACTGAAGTCAGTTGTTCATGAACTTAACGTGCGGAAAGTAACTGCAAACAGTACAGTTATTTGCAAGGATGTTTATACTATATAGGCAATATGAGCATGGAATGGGAAAAGGCCGTGGGACTAGATGCGAATGCGAATAAATAAATGTGTTTCTTTAGGAAATTCACTATGGTTCTTTTGGAAAATCACAACTGTATTGTTGCTTTAGGAGCTGCATGTCAGCAGTGCAATCTTAATGTCCATTCATGTGTGGATATGGATTATAATGTGCAACTTGGGTTGATAAAGTATATTGCTGAAGGAAAAGCTATTTTTGTGATGTGCTGTTTGAGTCCTGATTGCCTCAGGAGGGAGGGCTTCCAACATATGATGCTCTGGGTGAGAAGAATCTGCAGTGATGTTGCTGCTGTGCTTTCTGGTCCTGGTGCTGCAGAGGAACTTGAGCTTGGACAGTTAAAACTGTAGCATCTTCCAGCTTCTGGAAGGAGTGGCATTCAAGTTGTTCAGTGTGTTGAATGAAAAGCAGAATAAAATTGAAGTCACCTTTTCCCCTCATGGAAGGAAAGAAAGAAGGAAAGAAAACTATACATTACTCAGTGAACAAAAAAAGCCTGCGAAAGAAAATGTTTCTTTCATACAGTCTGCATTTAATGAAAACAACCAAGTACTTATGGAAGAACCTCAGAATAAGATGCTGCTTGTTGTAATCGCTGCTTAATGAAAACCCATTTAAAGGTTCATGTTTTGAATGTGATTTCCTTTTGAAAGAGCCACTTTGTGTATTGAATTGAACTGAGTTTCTTTTGATGGGTTTTCAGTAGTCACTGAGGGAAGCACTCGTGCTAGGTAATACATTTACACCGAAGACTATTTTTTACAGCTTGTTGACCAGTCATTTGTGCAGTGGGAGCACCTGTGTTTTGCATTTCAGACTGTGTTTTACTAGGCTATTCCATACAAACTAAAACTCCACTTTGGATTTTATTTTTGATTGTAATTTTGCTTTTAGTTTTAAAATCCAGGTAGAATCAGTAGAGGCTTAATCGATGCCTTAAATCCGTGCCCAATGAACTGTTCTTCAAAATTGTCTTATATTTGAGATCAGGTTTAGTCAGTAATGGAAAGGACACCATTTAAGCTTTTGTTTACATGAAAAGCTGCGTTGTGTTCTCATGTAGCACCTTGTAACTGCACCGGTTGTAACTGCAGTCAAATCCAACTGCACCAGTAGTCGTACAATATCAAAATATTCATTGGGGCAATGAGACTCATAAGGACATTCTGTAAGAAGCTCATTTTAATGGTCTTCGTGCCTGGGTATTTCTTTTTGTTTGTTGAGAAAAAGATTCCGATTTTTCCTGTTAGAAATAAATAGGAATAGCAATACTGCTATTTAGACTTTGCCCTTTCTGATGGATTTTTAGTAACAAATACAAAGGAATGTAGAGTGACTGAGTGAGGACATAAGTTGGAGCCAGATCTTAAATTGCAAAGGTTTCCGTCCACACTCGTGTATTCATAGCTGTGTAACCGATCACCTTTCTGCTGATTAGAATAGGTGTTTTCTTTGTAGACTTTCCACAAGAGACCACGGTGATGATGGAGTTGCTGGATATGTACAGCCTCCCTCTTAGTGTGAGCCTGGCTCATTTATTAGAGCACACAACTGTATGAACATTTCTCTTGCTGCAGCGCTGGGCAACACATTTATTCCCTTTCCTCCTAGAACGACTGACTGTTTGGCAGATGGCCATTGTCATCTTACTGAAGTCTGCAAGAAAACCGTGGATGTAGGTCCAGCACTGTGTTTTTGCCCTGTCCGTCACAGGGATGGTCTCCTGAGACAAAGAGAAAATAGCAGCAAGCAATGTGAGACTGTACTCAAAAGCCCCACTTTCCATACAGTGTTCACAGCATGGTGCCTTACATTGGACTGTTATTTTAGTCAGTCATATTGAATTTTTTCTTCAAGCTCTGAATATTGGTAGTTTTAGAAGCAGAAGGCTGATAATAATGCTAAAAAATCACTGCCAGCCTATATATAGTTGCTTGACTTGCTAGCACTTAAGATCCAAACACTTTCTGAGAGATCGGTGTGTAAACCTGATTGTTGGCAGGAAGATACGGCTGCGTTATTGCTGGCTGTAGGGCACTCGCTGAATCACAGCGCCGTGGCTGACCAACCTGGATTCTGTCTAACAAAACTTATAAACAGAAAGCAATGTGCCTAGTGAAAATATTTCTATATAGTTTAATATGTTTCGCTTCTACAGTCACATTTTCTCAAAATAATACATTGGCCAAGACTGTTTAATGTAAAAATTGCAATGTGACTCGCTAAAGGATTTTTTCCGAGCATCCATCTTTTTATTTATTTACTTTTTTGTTCTTTTTAATCATATTCATGGAATTTGAGCCAGGTGCGATATGTTGAATTACAGCTATGCGAAACGAGACTTTTTTATCTTAGGTGTTTGTGCTTGTATCAACACATGGCACCTTTTGTGTAGAGGTGCATCAATGTGCGTATGCAGACAAGATTACAAAATGCTGTCTGTAGACATTGCTATAGTCATCTTATAGTTATGATTTGTGGAGCTTTGACTGGGTTAAGGTGACACCGTGTGCTGTACAGTACTTCAGAAACTGTGGTTATTTTTGCGGCTGACCCGCAGTTTTCTTTGTCTGATGATGTGAATTTCCCCAATGTCTGTACTTGGGACATTTGCTGGCATCCAGACCAGTGTGAACCTAAACTCTTGGCAGACAGATATTTAAGCTGTCAAGATGACCATCAGTGGCAAAATTACTGTTATTTGTCAGCTTGGAGAGCTCATTTCAGCTTTGTTCACAGATGCCACCCGCATTCCAAATGTGACAGCTGACAGGCTTTGTTGCTGCTCTTCTATTTTGTGTGCATGGCAGCCCTGACTCAGTTAAGATTTGCGTCACACAGAACAGCAACGCTAAATAAGCAGCGGCCCCTTCTGACGGCAGCGTTCTCCTCGCTTCTACGTGCGGTTCCTGTAGTCACACACAGGTCCCATTGTTCTTTAGATTGCTGCAGGAGAAACTTTGCCTAGCAGATCCAACAGTTCATGTTTCTTTTACCAGACTCTTTCTTTCTTAAGTAAATTGCATTCTTTAGCTCTTAAGTTGAATGCATTTACTGAAGGAATTCATGTGAAGCACCTGAAGTGAGTATGTGTACCTCCTTCACAGATTACAAGTAAGCTGTTTGTTGAGGGTTCAGCCAGCAACAGTTTGGTCAAAGGGCCAAGTTCCCCCTCATGAGGTTAATGGTACCCTTTCATACCCATGGTTCACATTCTTGTGCAGACTGCAGCTTTCTCTACAGATTCCTGCATGCTGTACTGTATTGTTTACTGGCCTTTCACAGACTGCCGTCACACTGCTCTAAGATGGAGGTAAAGTAATTTGATTCATTTTTTATTATCGATACATAAAAAGGGCAGTTAAGGTAAATGCTTCATCATTTCATCTTCCAGTTTGCTTGAGTGATTTGCAACTGTTCTGTAGAGTGAGTGGTTATGTTCTTTCAATAGAATTGGACTGGACTCCATGGAAGTGCTTCAGTACTGACTTCTTGCAGTGTTCAACTAGCAGAGCGCATTATATGATCGAAAGGCACTAGTTAGTCTTTTAACAGCTTTAACAGGGTTTGGCAGTTCATTGGGGTGTCAGCATTTAATTGTTGAGAAGGTAGCAGAATTCAGGCTTCCTCCTTTTTCCTCATTCTTGTCATGCCTGCCCAGGAAGATAATTTTCAGTGAAAAGTGTGAGTTCTTGGCAGAGGATCATTAAGATTAAGTTGTGTGCGGTAAAAAGATTTATGTATGGTGTGACTGTACATTCATTTTCAGTGTTGTGTTTGCTTGTGCTTGTAGGATGAACACTACTGAAATGTCTGTGGAGTTGGGGTACAGCAGATAGTATAATGCTTAAGAACATGTAGCTCCAGCATAATGTTTGGTCCAACCCTTTACTGACTTATGTATGCTTAAGCGAGACTCACTTTATGAATCTGATATAATTATATAATGCACAAAAGAAGGTGAATAACCTGGTCAGATCAAGTACAAGCTAGGTTCAATATTGCTCTTGGCTTACCTCTGAAGCCTTTATATCTGGTATGCCATGGCTGAGAAAATGGCTAGAAATCCATGTGGAATATTTTGTCTTCCCTTCTAGTTGAAATGAGACCTTTAAAGCCTGCAAAGAAATTGAGACCAGACTTATGTTTGAAGCTCCAAATTCACTTTTACTCACCAAGTTACAATCATACAAACCTACGTAATTCAGAGAGCTGCTGTTTAGTCATTGAATACATTATGTGGTGAATTGACCATCCATCCATCCATCCATTCATTCCAGTGCGGGGTTGCAGTGGTCTGAAGACTATCTTGGTAGCACAGTATAAAACATCTTACTTTTTGGACAAGACACCAGTTTGTCATAGTACAGGACTTCTTAGTCAGTTTCAAATTACATTAAAAGAAATTTAATTCTTTCACAAGCTGCAGAGTGTTGACAGTTTAATTCCATAAATGTGTAGCATTAGTCATTCAGTTACTATGACTGAAACTCAGACGCACCAGACAGACCAAAATTAGTTGAATGAAGTTGCTCCCACAATCCTATTCTGTCTGAGTGAGTTGTACTGTCAGTGAATGCCAGGCCCAGGTAGCAGAAACACAATTTCTACAAAACAGAAAGGTGGGGGAAAAAAAGTAAAAACTAAAATGTATTTGTCTTCAAAAACGTTCAGATTGAATGTTCACAACACGAGGAGCCATTGTGCATGCAAGTAACGCTTTTTATATTTGAATATTATGGTATAGGGATGAGTGTTTAGTGACAACAATTGACTTTTTTTTATCATTGCAGAATCACAATTTTTGGAACTGGAGCGAAGTGGCTGTCTGTGTTGGAGGAAAGGAATCTAAAACCGGGTGAGTGATGCAAATTTAATTCCATCCCCCCCCCCCAAAGAAGTTAGATGGTATTACAGTGTTGATCTCATAACTATGTTAACTTCAAGTTTACTTTTGTGTGTTGATGTAAATAGTAATTTAATGAATTGCATCCTCCAACAGCTAATAATATTACTCTAAGCTGTGAAGAAGGAGACCTGATTTGTGATGTGTTTTTCAGTGAGTGAGGGCTTTTATTGTAGACTGTTATCCATTTCATCAAGAGTCTTAAAGCAATTGAATATGTGATGAACTCCTGATGTTTGGGCCCTATTTAAATAAATTTTCTGCCAATTGTGCCGCACCCCCACCTAAACAGACATGCAGATTGTCCTTAATACTGTATATTTATTCCACGGCTCATTCCTTGGTCTCCCGAGTGCCAGATCTTGATTACCCCGATGCCAGTCGTTGATGTTTATTCATAAATGCTGGGGGTAAGGGGCGCCGCAGATTGATCAGCGATCAGAAGAAGATGCAATCCAGCCAAGCTTTGGAGGGATGGGGTTTTTTGGAGGACTGTAGTGGTTTTCTTCCCTTATTCTGTTCTCAAGTACACATTTTGACTGGTTCTGTAGCACCACCTAGTGCACATCTGCTCGCCCGTGAAGAACGCCTGCTTTGGATGTAGGCGAGGGAGCTGGCATATGCTTCTGGGGAGGATGCAGGCACGCTGGGGGTCCGGGGTGGGTGCTGGCTTTCCGTGCCCCTGGAGGTCCCGTCCTTCAGCTGACATTTAGTGCGAACACCTGGCCTCTCTGTGGGCGGGAGGGGGCGGGGGCTGCAGAGCGGGCGCACCTGGTGGGGGACAGAGCACTTTGACAAGCTGCCAAATTCGTCTGAATTAAACAAAATGGAAAAACAAAAACCCAGGCTTTTTTCAAAGAGCACATGAATTTTGTCATGCAAGCTTGTCAGTGTAAGCTATGTAATACAGATTCCCCTCTGTTTATTCATGGGTTAGGTTATGAAAAAAATAGCCTGTCATCCATCTATCCACCATCCATCATCCATCCATCCAACCATCTAGCCATCTACCCACCCACCCATCCATCCAACCATCATTCATGCCACAGAATTTACCATGTTTTTCATATAATCTCTTTTTATGTCACTTTTTCAGTTTTTAAAAGAGCAGTCAAGTGACAGAGGTTAAATGTAAACTTTGGATTTAATCTTAACAGCGGATGTAAATGTTTTAAACGCCCAGGGATGCTCATAATCTTTGAATCGCTAGCGTCAAAGGGTGTCACTGTTGTACCATCGGTGTTCCTTCACCCTCTGCTCAATGTTCTCATCAGCTCGTTTTTGGATTAAAACCTGAGTGTAAAGCAAGTATCAGTATTTTATTGAAAAGATATTTTGCTACAGCAGTTGAGTGACTAGTGCCATTGTTCTTTTAGAATATAAGTGTGTGATTTGAATGTAACTATGTAATTTACAAGTACTTTGAAGAAGAAAAATTAATTGGTAACCCATGGTTACAAACAGGGGCATAATAAAAAATTTCAAAAGTGAGGAGGCAGAGGAGGGCGACATATAATTACATTGTATTTGGCATTATTGAGTTTAAACCTCCTTTTTTAAATGGTAGGGAGATGGGAACCCCACCCTGTTTTTGAGTACTAGACTGCAAAGCGGTTAAACTGAAATAAGCTAAAACAAAGCATACAACTGAAAAATGTATCTTTTAGCAAAAGCACTCCATTGTTTTCCAGACTCTGCATGTGCTGAATGCTGATAGTCATTTGTTAAGATAAAGCTTAACAAGGGGTTACTCGCATGTCAGAGAGGACCGCAGTCAGGCTCAGGCAGGCTTTGTCTCTGTGACACAGTCTTTATTTTCTGCTCTGTTTTTTGTTGGACCCCTTCGATGGCACTCTGTACAGCTGAGACGCACAACCTCCAGTCGCTACACACCATCCTATCTACAGGCTCCCCACTCAAGCCCCAGAGCTACGATTACGTATACCAGAGCATCAAGAGCAACGTACTGCTTGGCTCCATTTCAGGTGAGTAGCGTGGTGGTAGGGCACTGACTTTGGGCTCCTTTTCACATGCAGTCAGATATGTTGTAGTATAGAAACATTTATTGTTCCTTACGTCATCCCTTCCCCTGCCCTTTAGGCCCTCCTTCCCCCCTCACTGAAGCAACATCTATTTTGTGACAAGGGTGAAATGTGTCATAGCGGCTGGGAGAGGGGGGTGGATGGATAGGTTAGACACCCATCATTAATCATTCATCAATGGCTTAGTGATAGTTTCTTCCAGATCCATCACAATAATTGTCACACATCCCAAAGGGTCAGCAGGCACATATAAATGAATATTAACGTGTTTCGCTGCAGCATTTAGCTGAAGTCGCTGAAACTTGTGAGAATTGCACAGGGCCAGACCTCATGAATGCTCATCAGCTGTGTTCGGGTGTGGTCTACCGGCCAAGCTGTTACCTTCTCATGGCTCCCAAACACACCGCTTGATTTTTACATCTAATCTGTGCAAAGGCTTGGACGGGAGTTTAAAAGCTACCCGATTCTTCCAGTGGCAGGCTGCATAGTGGAGGCTACTTTGTCAGTGCTGTCAGTTCAGCAGGGGGCCTTGCTGTTGTGTATCTTTCAATATAGAAAATTTAAATCTTATAGTAAACAAGTAAGACTATGACTTAGTATTATTATTATTATTATTATTATTATTATTATTAATATTATTATTATTATTATTATTATTAACAACACCAACAACATCAGTAATGATATTTATTTAATTATAGTATTTCTGATGAGATCAAAACAGTTTTACTGATAAAAGACAGATTTTTTAGTACGCTTACTCCTCAATAGCGGAAATTTTTTCATCCACATTTTCGCTATCATAGCTCTTGGCTTTCCATACCTCAATTTCAGTATCCAAATTCAAAATTCACCCTAACAAGTTTATCCGAAGTACATTTCACAAAAAAAATTGAATGTGACTGAAGTGGGTAAAAAAATGTAGTCTGCACTAGCAAACCATTGGCTGTTTCCTGTTTTCTTCTAGTGTGTTCACTTTGTGTCATTATGTTTGTTTAAAAATTTTGGCAGCACTTTTTTAACATAAATTTCATTATTCAACGTTCAGTGCTGTGTAATGAATATAAGGAAAACCCATTTCATATCCAAAAATGTAATATACAGTAATATTTTTAATAGGTAATTGATGTTTGAGGTGTTTTACAAATATCTGGAGAAATACTTTTGGGGTTTTCTGATTGGCTAGGAATACATTATTATTTTTCCTATTTAGAATAATTGGAAATAATATCCAAACTTTTGTATTCAAACCTTTTTCCAAATCTGATTAATATAGTAAATGACTGAAGTCTGGTATTATTATTAACAGAAATTGACTTGGCCTTCAGTTTTGTTTTGGATAAAGAATAGGTTTAGAGTAGAACTTAACTTCTTAAATGCTTAAATATGAGGAGTTCCATATCTGGCCTCATTATTGGATGCATGTTGACTGTGATTTAAGTTTGGAGCTGCCATCTGAAAGCAGTCTGTCCGCATATAAAAAAACTGTAGTTGCTGAATTTAGTTTCCTGGGCAGAAATGTCTATTTTGTTAAAGAAAATCTCCTCCTTTCAGCACAAACACATTTCAGTTTGTAAACATCACTGAGCCATCAAAGTAGGGACTTCACTTATTTTCAGTTGGCCAGTCAAGATAATATTTGATGTAGGATATGTGCACTTCATGGTGTAAATGGCATGGCACACACAGTTGTTAAAGGGAATAAAAATATTGTTTTTGATTATTAAACTACCTTTATCTGTCCAGGGCATTTATGGCCTATAAAGCTTCAGTACTGAAACTCGACCTCTTTTTATTATCATATAAATTGCTTATCCATTATTATGTTAGGATATATGGATAAATCAGTTGCGCTGGTCAGTTTTTATAATTTTCCATGATTGTTGGGACTGAAATTCAGATGTTGTTCTTAGTAATAGAACGGACAGCCAATGCCATGTATGGCCTTCTGACTGGGCTGCCAGTTGGATCTCGTGTATCTTTGGCCAGGCCAGACCTGTAGGACAGCGAGACGTTGCTCTGTCTACTGGGACAGACGTGTTTGTGGCGAGTTGGTGCCATCCGTTAAACCTTTTAGCCACGCTGTCCCAGGAAGCCTCCTCAAGCAGCCGGCGACAGATTTCACCCTGTAGCAGGGGTCCATTAAAGCATATGTGGTTGTGTTATTTTCACAAGCAGCCCTCCCCTGGCTCTGCAGTCTGCTAGCTGGACGCCAGGCCTCTGTGCATGTCCTCACTTTACTTTAACACTTTCCTAACCAGCCCTCCTCTCTCATTCTACATTTACCCATGATTTTCTAAATATTTCAGTCTGTCTTGCTTGATTTTTGCATTAGTTTGTTTTGTTCTTCCTGTTTCTGATTTAATGACATCATGTATAGATTTAGATTATTTAGCAACTGGAAAAGGTTTGGAAACATCATTTTAGTTGTATTAATTTTCTTCCCATTTTCTAACGGAAACAAATGTTTTGTTAATAAATACTTTTCCCCAAGCCTCTTTTAGAATCAGCAGTTTAATTTTGTGAATTCCAAAAAAGGCTTTTCACTTTGAGGCTGGAAAATGTTCAAACTTTCCATAAAGGAAGATTTAATGGAATAATAAATGCTCAAGAAAAGTTAGAGTGGTAGCCACTGCAGTCTAAGCAACACAAAATAAAATAGTGCCGTCAGTGTTATCCAGAATAGTTTTCGGAAGGTACTTGTTTTCCCTTTGGGCTCAATCATATGAAACCAAGAGGAGGTGTGGGATTTAGGAAATAAATCATAAATGGATAAATAGTTTTCCCTGAAAGGTTACACATAAGTAGGAAAATCGATGAATAGATTTTTGGATCAATGCACAGATATACTGTGTATGTAAGGAAGGATCTGAACAGATGAATTAAAGGGAACTGTCAGTGGAAAGAACAATGAAAAGATAAATGACTGCAGAAAAACAGTATCGCCTCATTCCCATGCAGAGTGTAAAGAGGTTCTTGTATTGAGGTGAGTTATCATTTACTGAACACTACTTTGTCCAAGTCCATCAGGCCCTCTTAAGTAAGCATATCTCATTTTAGGCATCAGCCCAGTGAAAATGTCCCTCTAGATTAAACTGGCCTTTTACTAGAAAGTAAAAGGCCAGTTTAATCCTCACACTTGCTGGTCACCATAGTACATGTAGCTTTCATCTAGTGTCTCAGCATCTCACCTCAAATCAATAAGGTGAAACAACAAGGTTCATAATCTTGAGTTTAACGCTTCAAGTATTTTGAGAGACTGGTTATGGCTTTGGATTAAGTGCCTCATCGTGATTTTGCATTAGTTAGGCAGCCATATAAATGTACGTAAGCTCTAAATTGCTCTGGATACCTGCTCCTGAAGAGCAAAGCAAGTGAATGATTCTTGTTGAAGTATTTATTTAGTTAGGACCCGGGTTAAAGAGTTCTTTAATAGGATTTCCTTACCTCGGGCAGGTGGCACGGACATCATCTCCTGCTTCATGGGGCAGAATATGACAGTGCCAGTCTACCGTGGTGAAATTCAGTCCCGTAATCTGGGCATGGCTGTGGAGGCCTGGAGTTATGAAGGTAAGGACATATGGGTGTGGATCACGTGCTGCACATTACTAAGAACATGATTAATGAGGATATGAATCTTTTGTACCACAGTACTTAAGTATAAAATATTTCAACACTGAAAAAATAAAGATGCTGAACTTGGTTCCACAGGGTTCTTTGTCCAATATGTCTGCAGATTGTTTGATGATGCATTTATTCAGTTAATAGCTGTATTAGCTTAAAGAAGTGGGAGAGTACAGGCCACTATAGTAAAGCAAGGGTGCTGACAGGTTTGTGGAAATGTAGTGTGCAAAAATCCCATGAATTTGAATGAAATGCTTGCACCAGTGTGGCTAAAGCTGATGGTCAGTCCATGTTCAAAGTCACTTGGACCACGTATCTGGTTTATTATAATGTTTCTTTAAACAGTAAACCTTATCTGTATACTGAATCTACTGAGTCACGACCACAAGCAGTGCCACTATGTGGGTCGAGTTGTATATATAAATAACCATGTGTACCTAATAAAGTGACTGCTGAGTGTATATTACTTTGTATGAATTTGAACAGCACAATATGGAGTAGTTAATTTTATTATTCTTCCAGTAGGCAGCATGTATTGCTTTGTACTTATCATTTTTAATATACCACCAGTTTTATGTAATGCATATGTTTTGACTTTTAAAAGACAGAAAGAAGGAAATATTTGTATTTATCTCTCACATGAATTGCAGTATTCAGTTGCCTCAAATCGTTTTTATCCTGGAGTATTTGAAACTGTGATTGAGCATACAGATTGGTTGTTTGAACGGTGCCCACTTGCCCCCTAGGGAAGCCAGTGTGGGGTGAGAGCGGGGAGCTGGTATGCCTGAAACCCATCCCCTGCCAGCCCACCCAATTCTGGAATGATGAGAATGGGAGCAAATACCAGAAGGCTTACTTCTCCACCTTCCCAGGTATGCATTCCTCAGTGCTGTCCTTGAAGGCACACAGAAATGTTAGGCTGTTTCTGTATCTTTAAATTTCTTACCCAAATTCAGTTGAAGCACAGGCACATTCAGAACTCTTATGTAAGAATAACTGACTTATATTTTGCTGTACTTACTTCTGAAGAGTTTGACACTTACTATTATGTATTTACAGTTGGCAAAAACTTTGATATTAACGCAGTATTTTTTATTGAATTGTGCTTTAAAAAATATTTGATGCCAGATTTTGTCAAATATTGTTTTAAAGAAATTATAGTAAAAAGTTTCATCATGAACGCAAACGCTGTAAACCACTGTTTCACTCATAATTCTGAGCTCTGACACTGGCAACTTAATTCTTCCAGGTGTTTGGGCTCATGGAGATTATTGCAAGATCAACCCCAAGACGGGTGGAATAGTCATGCTTGGCAGAAGGTGAACATACAAACTCATACACATTGACCTTTTTAATGAGACTATGCTTAAAATGTACGTTAATACCATTGTATGCCTTAATCATTGTCTTTTTGCATTATTATTTTTAGTGATGGGACCTTAAATCCCAATGGAGTGCGATTTGGAAGTTCAGAGATCTATAACATTGGTGAGAACCTTGCCCAGATTTTGTCTTTGAAGAGATTAAGTTGTTAAAGAGTTGTCAGTGTTGATGCTTTGCTGTTTTAATTGTAGTTACAGAAATATAAATTATTATTGTCTTTGCCGTAATTGGCTCGGATAACAATTTCATGTTGCGATCTAGACATGATGCATACCTACGAAATATTTGGTTCCTTCGGGCTTTAGGTTCAGTTCAGGAGTGCAGTGCCTGTAGTTTTGGGAAATAAGAAGGAAAACAGTTTCTAGACCACTTAGCTTATAAGTATTGCAGCTGCATTTCTCACCGTATTTGGTACTGTGACACTTCCAATCTTACACTTGGGACATCTCTTACTTTTAGTTTTTTTTTTTTCCCCCCCAGTTTTTCCCAGTAGTTTTTTTTTATTTTTTTAAATTTTTTTATACCTCTTAAGCTCTGAACTCAAATGAAACCAAAACACAGGTTTCTCCCTAATAATGAGCAAAATGTGTTCCTGGAAATCTACTTGAAACATGAAATCTTGTTAAATATGAAACGTAACTATCATCATGGCACAAAGTTTGAAAAGTCATCCATAGTGTGAAAAAATCAGCCTCATGTTTGGCCTTAACTCTGTAAAGGATATTAATTTAAAAACACTTTCACTCGCACATGAGCAAGATTTTTATCTCAAGGGTCACCTGTAAAGGCAAACAAAGCTCCAAAATTAATTTAAGAATGTGCAAACAAGAACGCAGTGCAGTGTTTCATTTAAACATGAAATGAGTCTTTCTGCAAAGCGGTTTGCCTGCTAGTCTGCTGGAACTACTAGCTGATCTGAACAGATACTTCATCCCAGATTTCATGCGATTTGTTACTGAGAAATTCTGGTACTGGGGTTGTATCAGGATGGAGGTTCAGATCCTTAAAGCAAGGGTAAGTGTATCGAATGTCTGCATACTGGGCTGTGGGAGTACATAAACATACAAATTGTTCTGGTAGGAAAATAAAGCGCTGGGATTACAGTGGCTAGTCCATATTCTGTGTAAACCTCCAAAGTCTTTTCACTTTAATTTGCTATCATAGCACCTCTTAACAGCCATTTAGTATACTTTTTTCTGGGAGGGCATGAAAAACTGCACATTATTAAGTTTCAAATTTAACAAGCGGGACTCATTTATAAATTAATAATCTGTTTAGGAGCTATACTGAAAATGAAACGTCAGTTAGGGGAAGAAAAGAAAAACAGTACCTTGAACAAGAAGTAATATGAAGAGAAGTGCTGTTTCTGTTTGAAGTATTATCTGTTAACATAGTGAAATGCCCTACTAATCCACCACAAAAGTGATAAAAAGGTTGTTTGTCAACATGGACCTGCCCGGGACTTCCCACTTTTACACTGGGGTTTACCATGTTTTGTGCTGCTGATGGTTTTCAGCAATGTGCCCTCATTATCAGCACAAACGCTGCTTTGTACATTATTGTCACGGACTGATTCAGACTGTGGTCTTTGTCCCGTTGTGTCCAGTGGAGGCCTTTGAGGAAGTGTCGGACAGCCTCTGCGTACCCCAGTACAACAAGGACGGCGAGGAGCGTGTGATCCTGTTTCTCAAGATGGCACCAAACAAGACCTTTAGCCCTGATCTGGTGCAGCGCATCCGCACTGCTGTTCGCACGGGCCTGTCCGCCCGCCATGTGCCAGCCCTCCTCCTAGAGACGCAAGACATTCCAGTGAGCAGCCGCCGGTGACCTTTTACTCGGACCCTGTTGCTGGGGCTCACTCTGCTTTGGTGGAAAACCCTAACACACAGTCATCTCCTTTACTTGGTCTGAAGCTCCGCCATTAACTTTACTTCTTAGGGGTGACATTGTCTGTCCAGTTTGGCTCCAGTAAGACTCAACTTCTTTTATCTCATATCTGGGCAGCATTACCCCAGTCCTGCCAAAGTAGCGATGTGGTTAGTTGGTTGTATCAATACAACCCCTGGCATATCCAGGGAGGTGTGAAGGGCAGAAATAGACGTGGGCATCTAGTTGTAGTTAATGACTGTAAATTACAGTTCTGTCTAGATGTATCGTGGGGTGTAACATAAACTGTTCCAAGTTATTTGTTAATGAATTGATAGGACAACAAGTACGGTGCAGTAAAGGTAAAGACAAAATGTCAAATCAGTGCAGGATAGTCCTCTTCCGCTTCAGCCAGTGTTTTTATCTCAAGGAGAATCCCAGCCCTCTGGTTTCCAAGCAATTCCATGCAACTTCTTGGGGTCAGTGATGACTGACAGGTGTCTTCTCCATTCACGGTTAGGAATAGAAAAAGGATGAAAAAATAAAACAGTGGAGGTGACATGGTGCAACGTCCCCATTTGCATATCACTGGAAGTATTATTTATGATTATTTACACCCAGAGACATTTAATCCATTACTGCTATAGCTGCTGTTATATCACCTTACTGCTTTTGCAGTCAGTCTGCACTCACTGTTTAACTTGTCAGCCCATATTTGTATTTCCCTTCTTGTTTGTTGAGAGACTATTGTGATTCTTTGTCCAGCGCTGCAGAAGAGGGGTGAAAGCAATGCCACACTGGCTCCCACCTCACTTTGTAGCGTAACCAAGGCAACGGTTCGCAATGACTTGAGTAGCTGGTGAAGTAGGCAACGTGATGATTTGATGGCCCACTGTTTTTATGGCTGTTTTTGTGCTGGAGATGGACTGTTTCTGTTTAAGAGCATTGGGCAATTATCTTTGTGCTGTCCTATTATCCAAAGCTCTTTTTCAAGTTTCACATAACCCTTTTCTGTAGTCAGGTTACATACTGTATTCAGGGGTGTCCACTTCTGGAACTTGACACAGCAACCTTTTTATTTATAATTCTGTGTCCTTGACCGTTGTGCTGGAGCTGTTAAACTTCTGTGGTCCTGCAAGTGCTTGGGGAGATCAGGGTTTGAATTTTTGAATTTGTTTTGAATTTAATGCCTTTTTGAGCAGTTAGTGCAGTAAGGAAAGGTGGGAACCCTACAGGAGTTGCTTCTTTTGTGAACTGAATTTCCTTCCGCTGTTCCCCCCACTTGTGAGAAGAAATCTAAGCCTTTATGTTCTTAATATCACAAATTCTCAGTCCTGTTTTTAATGGCATTCATTTAGTTTCTTTCTGATTGAAACCGTAGGTGTTAATCTCCCTCAAGGTCCATCATCACAAGCATTGATGTACTGCTCCTGGCTCTGGCTAATGCCTTGTCTACCTCTCTCCACAGTACACCATCAGCGGTAAGAAGGTGGAGGTGGCTGTCAAGCAGGTGATTGCAGGGAAGGAGGTGACCCAGCGGGGGGCTTTCTCAAACCCTGAGGCCTTGGATTTCTACAAAAACCTTCCAGAGATACAGAACTTCTGAGCTGCTGCTGATTCTACAAACAGAACTCTTTCTCCTCAGCGGGCCAGATATCCGGCAGCCTGCGCTCGCTATGAAGAGGATGATGAAACGTTGTTCGATTACTGCTGACTGGGAAACAACTGTGTAATTTATGTGGGGTTTAGGTTGTCATTTTTCATTTTATTTTGTTACTTTGTTAGTCATATTAATTCATATTAAACATTTCAAGACGTTTTCGGTTACAGTACAGGAACACAGACCTGGAGATCAACCCGTTCTGAGCCAACAAACAAGTCAAGGCTCCAGGCAGAGGAAGCATGGATGGAGTCTTGCCACACCCGGACCTGCCTGTATTGTAGGTGGGCAGAAATATCGAAAGCAGGAATTATTGGTGACTTTTTAAATGCTTGTGCATCTAGGAGTTTGAGAATTGTTCTTCCATGGAGCTAAAAAACCTGTAAGTGATGGACGTTTATGGTTTGTGTCATCAAAAGGCGTATCTGGAAAAAGGCTGCCGTATTTTCAAAGCAGATTTAAACCTGATATTAATTGTGAACCAGTTGACAATTTGAAGAATGTATAAAGATCTTTGAATTTTATTATAATTTTTATTATTTGCAACACCTGAAAATAAGTCCTTTGCAGCAAAAAACTAAATTGAATTGCATTTCAGTTCTTGTTGGTGGAAAGGAATTTGATGGTGCAAAATACATCTGATTCTTATGGTACCGTAAGAGGAAAATACCTCCAATACACACAATTTCATGAGCACCAAAACTAAGAAATGACACAGACTCTTTGTGCAGTTTGTCACTTGTGTATTAAAAGTGTGTAAAATGGGCCAGTACATGTCTGCCCTACTGGCAAGTAGTGATGTAAAAGCTCATTTGTCCAGAAGTTATAATTGTTAAGTTTTGGTTCAGTTTTTATTGTATTTGTCTTCTGAAGTCTTTGCTGCATGCTGTGAAAAGGCCTTCGATACTAATTCACTAGTGCAAAAACTGTTTATTTCTGCTTAGTGTCTTTAAATGCAGCTAGACCTCTAACAGTCTGAAGTCTGATCCACCTACTTATGAGACTTAATGGTCCAATGAAGCAATATTTTCTTTTAAATATGAATAACTACCTTTCCTACATTTAATAGTTGTTCTTTGCAAATGCAAAATGAATCAGTGGGATTATGTTTGCTTCAGAATTACATTTCTGTCAGTTGTACTGATCTGTGAGCTTTAGTAATGAATTAGTAGGGTTTTATTAACAACATACTGACTATGCAGAAACCATTAGACTGGCATTCCCTTTGCTTGGAGAAATTTGTCTAAATATATCGGGATACTGACTTGTAACGTCATCGGTCGGTTCTGTGGCAGTCAAGTGGAGTTGCTTTTCATTTTCCAGCTTGCGTAGACCTTGTAAGCCAAGTGAGGTGGCAAGGCTGTTTGAAGGGTTAACAAGACCGAGCGCCGAGGTGTCCCTTGACCATTACGGCTCTGCTGTGTTCTCCTCGGATGTGCTGTCTTGGATCTCCTTAATGTATTGCAGGTGGCCACCGAAAAAGGGTGAATGATAAGGAACTGCCGTTCTCTCTAGTGCTTCTTCTAAGTGTGCAGAGGCTTCCAGATTCGTCCCAGTACAACGACACTTCGGTGCAGCACCGGGGTCAATTTCACGGTGTCGGTGTTAACACACGCTTATTTGCAGCGTGATGCTCCGCCACACACGTCTGTAACGGTGTTGTGCTGTTGTGTGCTTTCACGTACCTCCGTGAGCTCCAGTAGACATGCCACAGAGCAGTATTGCTCATCAGGGTCACTTCTCCTGTCCATGTGCTCCTAAAGTTCGCTTCAGACCTCATTCACGTGTGCGGTGTGTCAGCTTGTTGGAGCTTATTTTTTTCTTTTCACAATTAGGTGCGATTCGAGGTAGGAAGACCAAGACGCCTTTATGTTGTCTTGAAGGAAGAGTAGGCCAATTCTCGACAAAGGATTTCCAAAACACTGTATTAGTATTTATCTCTCTTATTAAACTAAACGTCCATGTATTTTTACTTGTATGAGGTCTATGAATGACAGTGTAGCTATGTAAAAATATTTGACTCATTTTATTTGTTTTCTGCCTATTATATAAGATTATATCTAAGTATTTTTGAAGACAAAAATAGGTAATGGAAGAGGGAATTTTGTTAATAGCTTCATGTCATTGGTTATTTTATTGCACTACAATAAATGTGGAAAAAAACAAACATCCTTAATGTCTGCTTATGAGATGACAGCAGTACCTTATGGCTTAAATATATACACATATTTACATGTACATATAGTCATACATGCTGGTGAAAAAACCGGTAACAAACAAAATATAAGGTTGACTTTTTTTTTTTTTTTTTTTTTTTTTTTTAAGGACTCACTTTTTTTAAATGTGTGATTGATATATAAATATCTCTATATAGTATCGCTGACATCTTTCAGTATGGACACATGGGGTGAGTTTGTGATTTGGGTCTTTCTACCACACTGCCTCAACCAGGCAACCTGACTGGAATTGATCACACTCCAGTCTGTTCAGGTAGAGCAGCTTTGAACCCACAGCTCACCATGTAAACGAATTCCACATTGTCACACCCGGAGTCTGGGCACGGAGTTAACCTGTGTCCGTCATCATTCGTCTTTAACCACTGGTCGCTCACAACCACTCCCAGAAGTTGTGCCAAAGGTGTTTATTACAGTTCCAAAGAAGTAAAAGAAATAAGGAACAGCCACTATGTAGAGTACTTACAAAAGGACTCTGCTTCATATTTGCAAAGACCATCAGTGGGCATCAACCTCAGCCCCCTTCCAAAGAGTAGGCAACACAGTTTTGCAAAAGTCATGTTTGGCTGCATTTGTTAATGCTTCTCAGTAAAGTTTTGTATCCATTTTTTTGTAGAATGCAAAAATGTGGAATTAAAGTGATGCCATTACATGAATTGGCCCTGTTGGTTAGACTGTGTATGTAGATGGCAGAGACGTGCAGTAAAAATGCAACATAAAAATAACGATTAATTTTACTGTATTTACTACGGTTAGTTAACACTCCAGAACCAAATACTCATGTTCAGAAATGTACTTTCGTATGTTTCCGCCTCCTGTGACTGGAATCATTGTCCGTCTCCAAGCCCCGTCGCTGAGGTCCCTCATCACTGCTTCATCCCGGCTTCCCTGATATCTCCTTTCCATTGCTTGCAAATCCTGCTGCAATTGTTCCATATTTTCTTCTCTAACAGCTAAGTTTGGACTAAAAAAGTCCACATTTGTACAACAATAAAACAAGCTCCAACTTGTTGTGCAGTGAGGGAAGCAACATTTTATCCACCAGAACTGGGGGGGTCATGCTTGATGCTGGAGCACCAGGGTGCTTCATATGTGATTCAAAATTTTATGTCTCAAACCATTCTGTGTTTCTCTTGTTTTACAGCAATATAATAACCTCAAACATAGCAAAAGCAGTCTGGTGATAATTTGTCTCCTCTAGTAACCATGCTGAGCTCAAAAAACACTACTTAACGCTCAGTCTCCATCTTCTATTTGTTTAGTACTCCTATTATGCATCACTTCTGGAGCCTGTGTGACCCATTAAATACTCCACAAAGACCTTTTAATCACTTTGGAACCCACTTTTAAAGTTTCTGCAGCCCAAGGGTATCGCTTTACATCATGTACACTCCATGGCCAAAAGCATGTGATTTTAGCTGTTTCAACCACACCCATACAGCATACAAACACATTCCCTGACAATTGTGTGCTTCCAGCTTTGTGGCCACAGTTTGGGGAAGAAGCTCCTTTCTTGCCCCAGCATGACTGTGCCCCCGTGCACAAAGCAAGCTCCATAAACACACAGTTTGCCCAGGTTGGTGTGGAAGAACTCGAGTGGCTGCACAGAGCCCTGACCTCAACCCCACTGAACACCTCTGGTATGAACTGGAATACCAACTGCAAGCCGGGCCTTCTCATCTGACCTCATTGATGCTCTCGTAGCTGAAAGGGCACAAATTCCCACAGTCACACTCCAAAAATTGGTGGAAAGCCTTCCCAGAAGATGGAGGCTGTTGTGGCAGTGAAGGGGGATAAAAAACTCCATATGAATGCCCATGGGTTTGGAATGGGAGCTTCAACAAGCATATATGGTGGTGGTGCTCACAAGTGCTTGCACGCTTTTGGCTATGCGGTGCATCCGAAAAACACATTTTTCACATCTCTATACTGTTCATCTTTACTCCTGTATGCTGTGTCCATTGTTGTCTCATTAACCTTGTAAAGCACTTTGAGCTACAGACCACTGTATGAAAGGTGCTATACAAATAAATGTTGTTGTATTTTCCCTTTCAATTGCTTCCATTTTGCCTTCCGGAAGGTTCCATTTCACCTTTAGAAAGGACTGAACCATTTTGCACAACACAAAGGAGAATCATAATAATGCAGATTAGCGCTAAGCAAACATGGACTACTATATAACGTATGAAAAGATAGTTTAGGTGGCTGTCTTACAAGTTTTATATGTAATGTTCTAGCCACACTTATGATAAAAGGCAGCGATTAATCCAGGTGAAGACATTAAAAACATTCCCCCGCCAATGAGTCGCTCCATTCAGCTGCAGCTAAGCATGTGTGCCGCTGAAACAGCCGGTATGAAAGGCCACCTAAAGCCACACCAGGGCCTTTTACCAGACCTAAAAGTGAACAGAGAGTGAGGGTAAGTAACACAAGTCAAGCACTGTGAATGCCGCACAGAAGGAAAAGCTGAGTGTTTGTGTGTGACGTGGAAAAGTGGCCAACTTAAGCGTGTGCCTCCACCAGGCTAGCGAAACTGTTTGGCACGAGCACGCTTCCCAAAAAACACTTCACCTGCTCCGTCGCACGCTTTTCGGGAATCTTGGAAACTCGAGCGAGGGATAAGACGGGCCGGCGTCCAGATAAGGAGCAGCCCTGTCAGCAGCCCGGAGGTTTCTAGAAAGTGCCTCGTGCCACGGCCCGGAGTCTACGTAATTCACGGATTCCGGGATGGCGGTGACTCCGAGGAAGCAATTAAATTTCCTTCATTGCCGCTGGAATCTACTAGCAGATGCTGTGTGTGGGGGGGGGGGCCCAGGCTCACAAAGGAGCTCGGCCCGAGCGTGCCAGCGCCCTGGCCCAAAACCAGGAGCTGTAGTCAAGGCTGACATTGCAGCCGCATCCTAATTGCAGGCCTCCCTTGTAAGCTGCTAACTTCCTTTCTTCGTTTCTAGCCCATTAGCTCATTATTGGCACGAGGAGAACGCGCGACATTGCCAAGGCATGTATGACGGAAAAGGAAGCAGAAACACAAAGTGTATTCATCACTTCTCTTGGCAGAGGTGACATTTATTTTTGGTCGATAGCCGGACCAAATCAATACTTTGTCATCGGTATTATTTTTACCCAGCATCCTTCAAATTATGAACCCCGGAAGACATGGCCCGTTCTTTCCTGAAAGATGCTTGCTTTCAAAAGAGTAAAAATGCGAATTTTTTTTTTCCCCCTCAATTTTTAGTCTGTACCCCATCTACAAGGCTGTGGAGGGAGGAGTGGTCAGCAAACAGAGCGAGGAGGTAAACTCGAGGTTTAAGGTAAGTTAGTGGTTTTATTGTCAGTTTTCCATCTAGTGGTCCACACAAGCTACTGTGAAGGATGTGGGTGTGGGAACACGGCAGGACCGGGGTCAGGATTCAGGGGTTCAGTAATGTTTGCCTGTGTGTGACAATGTCTGCCACAAAACCGTGACTGTCCTGGACAAAACTTAATTTAACCACCCCGTACCGCAGAGACCTTAAATAAATATCATTGTTTCTTTGGATTTTTGTATTATTAGGTATTTCTTTCAAAATATTTTTAGCAGGTTGGCATAAGTTAAGCAAACTGTCACATTTCAGCAGCTGAAGAAGGCAACCAAAGTCTCTAAGCTTGAGTTTTTTTTTTTTTTGTTGTTGTGAATTTGGAGAAACTTGCAGAAAAGCACAAAACAGGGTTTTTCTTTTGTCTGGATGTCTTGAAAAAAATGGAGGAATCCACTTATTCCGAGCAGAGGGAAAAAACACTTCAGTTACTGTATGTCTGGAAAAAGAGGCCAAATGAGAGTGGATAAACAAAATAATCACAAAGGCTGCTTAAGTCTGTATAAAGGAGCGTGAAGGTGACTTATCTGCCTTCGACGTTCTGACGATCCGATCTAAAGGCAGTCGGGAAAGAGGCTGTGAATGTGTTAGAGCTCCAAATCTCAGGCAATCCACTCTTATCTGTTGAACATTTTTATTCATAGACAAAGCATAGACAAATATGAACAGGCTTGGTGTAGGGATTGATCTCTCACTGGAGATTACTGGCTCCAGGCAGGAAAATACATTTTATAGAGGAATTTTCCAGCTGATAAATAAAGCTGCATCTTCTGTCTTGAACATCTTATTGTCGGGGCTGCAGGACCTGTAGACGTTACCCTCGGTTTCTAATAGAACCGTTATTCAAGTGCCCAGGCTGATATGAGGTAGGACAAGGATCACAGATGCCTCCTGTTCAGTCTGAACAAAGTCATCCCTGAGGGCAGAGATCGTGTTGCTGTCAGAGGCCTCAAAGTCATGCATCGTACGATAGCTTGGGAAGAGAGGATGGACGAGGTTTTTGAAACGAAGATGGCCAAGGTATGAAAAACTGGTGAAGCAGTGGTGCTCACAGGACTGGAAGCCAAGGAGACATTGAAGCAGGCTGCAGGGGCTTCACAGGGAAGAAGAGGGTTCTGAGCATCTCTGGGAGCGGGAGAAGGAAGGCTATGGGCTATTGGAAGGAGAGGACATCTAGATGGTTGTGGATCAGAAGAGGTGAACCATGGGTTCAAGATAGCACCACGTGGAGGCAGGTGGGGACCTGGTGAGCCTTGGGTGGGCCACTTGGACAAGGGTGTCTGATGTTGAAAGATCTCATGACATTTGGTTACTCCAGTAATGATGCATCCAGGTGACTCATAAATAAAGGTTTCTTGCTATGGAAACAGAAGAGTAAAAGGTGTGCCCTGCTCAATCCATTTCCACCACCACCATAATCACAATGCGCAGCTTTTAAATGAAGTTGGATGGATTATGCTTGGGGTTTATAGTACTTTGGCAGTTTGAAAATTTCCCAGAATTTCTAATTGTTCCGCAAGTGGCTGCGTATGCAGTAAAACGGAGAGAAAGTTATTTAAATGCTTAGGTGAAGGCTCTTTCTTCTGCTTCAAGCACTTGCCTATTTGGGAACGTTTGGTGGGAGACTTCTTTGGCAGTGGGTGTTTTACCTTCTCCCGTCATGGCCGAGGATTAAAGGATAAGCGGGCAACCTTAGAGGCTGCAGCCCGTTGTTGGGAAGCTCAGTAATTAAGCGAGCGTTCGTGACCTCGCCACTGAGCAACCGACATCCTCTCGGCGCTCGAGCCCGTGATGGAGAAACGGTAGCAGCCCAAGCAAGGAGTAATTACCGACCGAATGTTTTCTTTAAAACACGATGCCCTCCTTGTTTGTAAATCTTAGCATAAATAACTGAAGGCTAAGGACACCGCCGCTTGCGAGGAGGCCCACTTTCATTAAGCTTGTTTGATCCTGGGTTTTCGCAAGCTGATGCAGGGGTTGGAGTTTGAAGCCTTTTCCTGTTAAATGAGCAGCATCAAAGTCCGGGAGTATCCGCCGCTTCCTCGGCTACTGCTTCTCTGGAGCTTAATTTGTCCAATTATTTCATTACCTGCACGCATATGGACCTACTCACTTAGCCAGCAGTTAAGGTGTCCAAAGGTGCCCAAGACACCTGCGGACTATATTTATATAAATGCGTTTTTATTTATAACTGTAGTTTTTAAATTTAAATTTTATTGCATCAGCAGCAACTCCGGGCCACAGAAACGTAGAGACAAGAGCACGACATGCAGAAATGACAGCTACACCCCAAGTGGTGGAGTGCAACAGCAATTACTGTGCAGAACCAAATTTCTTCAACACAACATACACGCCTTTGTACATAATACAGTCGCACTCATTTAAGACATAAAATCTGACTTTATGAGGCTTTAAAAAAAAATATTAAATCTTTAACTTGAAGCCATTCCCATGGATTTAGATGAACTGGATTTGGATTTTGCGTGGCTCCCAACAGCTGAGCACCACAAAGCATTTACGTTTATTCATTCACCAGATGCTTTTTGATATTTTGAAATGCTTTTCGGACACCTTTGTCGAAGGGGACAAAAGTTAAACTTTCCAGTCATTTATGGATATACACATTGACAGCAGAGCAATGTATCACACTCATACACATACACACACACACACACAAAAGGCAATTTAGAGTCAGCAATCCACCTGAAAAACATTGAACAAACACTCAGCTACCTGTGTGGTACATAACTGGAGCAAAACATCTGAATGAGGGAAGGTGGGTAAATATAAAAGTAGAATGGTAATTAATAAAGTAAAATAAAGGTAATTCATAAAGGAAAACTGCTTTGTGATTTTGTCATGTTGTGCTATGATAACATCTTATCTCAAAGTATTTGCGCTGTATTTAATGACATTTTAGCAAAAATGGGTTTTGAGCCATGTTTGCAGCTCAAGGACTTTCGAAAAGTTTTGCTTGAAACTAACGGCATTGACATGTTTGAGTTATGAAGGTTTGGATTGCAAATGGTTTCTCAGGAGCACGGTACCTTCGCAAGGAGAGGGAAGACTGTTGTATGTTGTTTAGTTTTCGAATTATTTACGTCTGTGCAGTCAAAGTCGTAACAGATAAAGCACGCAGGGAGCTTTGAAAGTGTGCATCCTTTTCTCGGGGCCGTCAGCCACTTACGCTCAAGTACCCAGATGTGTGCTGTCCACATACAGGAAGCAGCGGTTGTGCAGCAGACTACGTGATGCCGCTCAGTGTATTTTCTGCAAGCTGCAGTGTTGTGTATTTATGGGGTGGGCTTAGTTGAGGAGGAACTAAATTAAAACACCCTGGAATTTGCAAATCCGCTTTGCATGTGTTATATCGCCCTGCAGTCATTGCCTCTCGTAATCCCAGATAAACCAGGATGTGCAGGCCAAACGGCGGCTGAGAGGCCAGAATTGTTTTTGAATCACTGAATAAGAACTTGTGGTTTCGCTGCGGGTTACTGCCGAACGGGAGACCCGGTTCGGATGGGGCTTTGGTGTTCGGGGAAAACCGGGCAGCAGTGCGGGCCACCTCAGAACTGAAAAGCAGCGGGGTCAGCTGTGACGGGAATGACACCGCAAAGGTGAGGAAGCCACGTCGTTTTTCAGTCCGTGTTAAAAGTTTAAAAGTAAGGAATAATTTAAGTGCAGAACAGCCTGCTTGCTTAGGGATTTTCCAGTGGCAGTTTGGAAGAAAGGGGAAGATTTAAAAAGGAATGTATTCACAACCTAGAAACGAATCCTGATCTAGGATGTGCAATTTTTCTGGTTCAGATTAATGAGTTTATTAATGTGTATATTGAGAAATGAATGATACTCTTTAGGCCACGGGTCTCCACTCAGTTTGGTTTGGCAAATTCAGTGACGCTGTTTCTGCGGGCTAATTCAGTGTTTTTGAAATTTTTTTTTTTTTTTTTTTTTTTTTGTACATCGTGACTGGAAAGTGGGCCCTGTTTATTAATGGGCCGTTTTCTGGAATTCAGCAGCTGGTCTGTCTGAAACGGCTTCAGAAACCTCATCGCTAAAGCAACGAAACCTGTGTTTCTACTGCATCACCGCAAAGAGGCCAACAGAGGGCCTGTAAGAAATGACCAACATGCCCAGTTAGGGAGTTTATTGCTGGTTTTGTCGAAACAGGTGGAATAATACACAGTGCGGGTATCTCTGCTAAACCCACCTGGATTAGGAGCATAAGGCTGTGGCTCAACCGTGTACACCATTGCTGAGTTGTGAACACCACAAGAACAACTTCTCCAAGTCACATTATAGTTGTAAATATAAAAAGTGTTTATTTTTCCATCACTTTTAATATGCATATAGACTGAGAAACAAATAAATGCTTAAGAACTGGCCAACATCGCCAAAAGGAACAGCCACTGGCTCTGGCTGAAAAGGAAAGATGCCACCTGGATTGCCAAGGTGACCAACTGACCACGAGACACACACCCAGGTCTGATCAGCCTGTGGTGGGTCTGCCTCAGCGGAGGGTGTCTTGTGATAAAAGGCCGAAACGCCCAATGTTGCGGAGGTGCACAGCTGATGATGTGTCTTAGTGGTGGCAACGCTGCCTAGTTGTCGTCTCTAAACAATCCCATCGGAAGACAACTGTGGTGCAGAAATGCTAGGGATTGTAACATCCAGTCCTTTCTTCTGAAATTAAGGTGGCCAGGTTAAATATGCATCAACGTGGAAAAGCTTGCTGACTTTGCTGAAATCTTAGCTAAACATGCAGGCACCTTGTTTGGCAGGAAAAATCTAAAAGTGACATTAAAATGGAAAAAAATTAACATTCTTTCAAATGATCCTACTCTTACTGATGATGCTACATAAAACAAGGAGGAAATGTTTGTTAGAACATATTTTGGTACAGAAAACTCAAGAGCTGCTGCACAGCTTATAGTTAAATAGTTCAGCCAGAAGCTCAGCGGGTTCTACTGTTGGCTTACAGTTTCAAGGCTGAGTGTTTGAATCTGCTCCCAGATTCTGGTCTCCATCCCTGCATGTTCTCCCCGGTGAATTGGTGACTCTGAACTGCCCTTCACACTTATCTGTGAATGTCTGTAGGTGTGTAGGTGCCTGACAATGGACTGGTATTCCATTTAGTTGGTGACCCAGCTCACACCCTATGAATTCTGTCTCTGGAGGCACACCAAGATTTGAAAAGTTTCCATCCCTAAAAATGTTTGGAATGGTTTTTCCAAAATGAACCTTTCCACATTTGTTTTATCTAAGGTTAAGTATGATAAAACAAATGTGGAAAGGTTCATTTTGGAAAAAGGAGAAGTTAGTTCGTACCCAAATAATATTATTGTGCACAGAATGGCCTTGGGGACTGAAACAGGACTGAAATTGTAAATCCATCAGAATCTTGTAAGTACCTGCCAGATCATTTTGGCTGTGCCTCATGGCAGTATATGTGACAAACTCATGAGAGTGTGGCTGTCATTGCAAAGTTTCCCTGGCCATTCAAGTTCTTGAACATGTAGATAAGTAAATCTCTTCTGGAAATGTTTTCTTATTTAAAATTAAACAGATTTATAGTAATATTTTATGTAGAGGTTTCAGTGAAATTTTACATTCGTTTGGCCTGCCAGGAAATCAGTCTGACCAGCACCACCTTAGGAGTTAAAGCCACTCACCTAGAGGATATACAATGAAATCACAACCTTTTTTAAATACAAAGTACAGACTGTCCTCGACTTGCAACTGGGTTAGGGAGCAAAGTTGCATTGGTCATAATTCGGACCGTACTCATGACACGGTGACTATTTGTAAGTGTGTAATGCACCATACGGTAACTTCTTTCCAGAGGTTTGTCAATGTTTTTGAACTATTTTGCTTTATTTCTTGTCACAGTGCAGTATACTATCAATGCCATTATTAAATAATTTAGTAATGCAATAATTCAATATTTTTTAAAAATACTTCAGTATTCTTTGCCATACTGCAGCGATATGTAGAAAGTATAAATGACCTGACCTCTTGTGACTATTTTGTCCGTAACAGGCAGAAGCAGTGCTATGGGGGATACGGCGGCAATCATGAGAAGATTTTGGTGTTTGTTAAGCTGTGGGAGATGCACCATAAAGATACGTTGAATTGACCCCTTGGGTCCATGTCTTCGAATGATGTAACAGTGAGGACAACTAACACTGTATGAGACGTGAGAAAATAGTTGCTGGCTGTGTGTGGGCAAGGAGCGGCCATCATGTTGTAGCACACAGTCTAGTACGGCATTCACCCTATACAATTATTATCCTATGATGTCACACATACATCATGCGCAGGTAGACATGTACAATGTTTTAATGTATTTTAATAAAATTTTTCACCTACAGTATAAGCAATAAGTGCTCAGCTGTGTTGTTGCATATGTTTTTGTACAGCCATTAGCAGATGTTAATGTTATGCTCTAACCTCATTCTCTACAGGTACTGTGCATTCTACATTACAAGATGTTCATATGTCAGAATTGCTGAAAATTATTCAATTTTTTTTCTATTTCTTTTTAAAAATTATTATTGCAGTCGTGTCCTTGGATCTACTGATTCAGTATCTGCGGTTTCAGTTATCTGCGGGCCAAAAACAAAATTAAAGAAATAAACGATTCATATGTGCGCCAAGCAAGAATGGGCTGTCACATGATGAAATTCAGCAGCCCAGATGTGCCCAGTACTTGACTCATCTTCCTTTGTCCCCATACCCACGCTTCCCAGCAGAACTTGCCTCCATTCTGCTTCTAACATTCTTGTTGCATTAGTTGTCGCATCATTGCAGTGTTTTCAGAAAGCCCTTTATACACTTTATTACTTTATTAATGTTGGTAATGTCTTACTATGGGTAATTTATTAAACTTTACTGCACTTATGTATGCTACATGAATATCACCTTATATATAGCATTTGGTATTATCCACGGTTTCACATAACCGCGGTAGGTCTGGGAACGTATTACCCATGGATATGGGGCCACTACTGTATTATTATCGATTTATTGTTTACCGGTGTAAGTGCAAGTTAGCAAATCATCAGTCAAGAACAGTCTGCAAAAAAGAAAGTTATGTGCCATTTGAACACTTTCACTTGAAATTCAGTAGAACCATCGACAACAGTATGAGAACCAATGCAACAGAAAGAACATTGAAGGTTTTGATTGTAATAATTTTGAACGTAATGAGGATGTTAAGGGTCCCTTTCTGTTACAAGTTACACATTCGTAATTTTAATTTCAATGACCTTTCAGGAGCCACATACACAGCGATCATTCTGAAGGTCTCCCACCCAGAAAAATACATGTTCTGACATTTCTAAATTGGTCTAAAAACAGCATCAGCGCTGCGCCCTTACACACTGGGATTCTCCCAGCCAGCACTATTTCACATCTTGGACGATTGCAGAGGAGGCCTCAAAGGGAAGCGCTTTGTAAACGTGAACAAAACCAGAACGCCAGCATGAGAATAAGAATGAAATCATATTTCTTTGAAACACTTTGCATGGCGTTTTAATAGATACAGTGCGAATCTTCTTGTGTAGTTGAGCTGTTATGTTTGGGAATCAAAGTGGCTTTGCCGGTTTCAGCTACTTTTCTTGAAAGGTCTGCCCAAACCTAGGTTTTGTGCATAAATATTTTCTCCTCCTATTTATTGTGATAGCTTGACGTGCTAAGGCCACGGTTTAATTCCTCTACAGTATAGACGTATGCTTAAAAAATTACTTCGCGTGTCAAAAATGTCTTTGATTTAGCCGTTAGATTTTTATTCATTCAACATAACTTTGTAATTACAAGTCTCTTTCGACATGGATGTTAGCATTATTGGTGTTTGCCTTTGTAGTTGCTTTACAGACAAACCAGGGATGCGGTGTAAAGCATCGACATGGATTTTGGCGCACGCACACAATAGAACTCAAAGCTGTGCGTTCCTTTAATCCCAGCTACAGATAAACAACTGAAATTGGGAAATGGTTCCGCTGTGCTCTCAGTAGATCTATATTTTGCAGTTAGGTGTCTGTCCCTGCAAACAAACCTGACACAGAGTTCTGAATATTCATGAGAAGCTGTTGCGTACCTGGTGCTTGTCCAAGAGTAGGGGCAGGGTGGCGGGGGCTGATGTGAAAATTCCCAGCAAAAAAATTAAGGGGGGGGGGGAGGCAGTGGCCAGGCTGCACCAGCCTCCGTGGCGCGCCAGTACAACCTGGGACCAGAGGCCCTTGGCTGGCAAGCCCAATTTCGAGACGGCTTCATAATCCACATTTGGAGGCGCATTTGGCGGAAGGCTGCTGCGCATTTCCTGCAGACGTGGCTGCTTAATTGCTATTAGCAAGATTAGTGCCACAATCTGCAGCAGACACATTCGACGTCGCGGGATGTTTTTTAGTAAGCACAACAAAGCAAAATTTCCCCCAACTATTTTGTTCACACAGAATGGAGAATGCACAAACACAAGAATATCTGCAACTTTTTGGCCACAAGCACGACAGATCTCGCTTCCTGTGATCATAAGGGACTACACTTCAGATCACTTCATTACACTGCAGTCCTGAAAGTCACGGACCAGCAGGGATAAACATCGATGGCGAAATGTGGGCAGCTAAGGGCTGAGCGGGGCTCAGGGTCTTGCATGAGGTTGGAATGGGAATCGGGTTCTTTGGGTTTTGTCTGCTCACAGTTGTGATCTCTCTCTTCCTTCTCCATCTGCTACAGCAGAATGGGGTTAAACGCAACGGGGTTTTAGACACAGGAGCGAAGACACCACCTTTCTCCTTCGCTCGTCTTCTGCCAGGAACAGATGTGTCACAGCCACCCTGCGTGTGACCAGGAGGTCATAGGATTCAACGTGCAAGGCTTTCAGTTGAATGAGACACATGTACGTATTACCCTTTGTGTTAGATATAACATAGGAAAATACGGCATTGTGGTGACTTGGAGTCTTGGAGAAGTCCCTGCTAAAAGCTTCCTGAGCTGTCAAGCTCACAGCTCCTCAGTTGTTTGGTGTGTGCGAGTTTGCGGAAGACAGTAGAAGGAGGAAATGAAAAAATCACTTCTATTTCCTACTTAGTCTATTTACTGTGAGTCGAACTGAACTCGATGGGACTTTCATCCATCCAACATATCTCTAGCACCAGAAAGTACTCTACAGATCTTGGTTCAGACTTCAGATCCACATTTTTTGTGCTCTTGATTATCTTGCTTGCAATGTCAACTTTAAAAATGAATCTTTTCCAAATTATTCCAGGTTTTGATGAAATGCAAAAGTGATCCAGTATTTTGAGCCTTTTCTCCAAAAATTATCCATGAGGCAGATGCCCGGCTGTGTCCTGTACCAATCATCCCACAATTCCCCAGCAGCTCTGCTTCTGATCTGATGCTCCCCCACACCCTGGCCCAAACCCTCAGTTCTTCTTCTTATGAGCCCATATTCCCAAACATCCTCGATTAAACCCTCGTACAAGTTTACTTCTACTCTCAAACAAACACAGGTGGAAAATTACAGGTAAAAAGGATGCAACGTTTTGCACTTTCTAGGGGAGTGCGGAGCTCAGTCACATGGAATAACATTGTGCAAGCAAAATATTTAAAAAAATGAAAGGCACCTAAAAGAATGAAGTAAGTTAAGTGTAAACTGTAAAAATTAAATACACACTTGTTAATATAGCTTAAGGTTTTAAATCTGTTTATTGGGGCCACCTGTAGCTTTTTCTTTACACAGGTACATCTGCTTAAGAGCTTTGCCAAGTCAATCTGCATTTCTGAAAATGTACTATCTTGCTGCCTTTTCACAGCTGCCATAAATTCCCAGTAAGATCCAGAGAAAAAAAGGCAATATTAAGTTTGCCTTTGGTGATATTGTTTTTTTCTTCTATTCTTTTGTTATATAATGCACAGCGGTAAAATTTTAACTACTGTCCGCATTTTGTCTGTACTGCTGTGCTGGTCATGTAGTGTGATAGGATGCTGTGGTAGAAAAAGGTGGTAGAACTTATGGACCTAATTTTCCTTTTTCCCACCATAACCAGTTACCCACCACAAGTAGTTACCCACAGATCAAAAGATCCAAAATTGAAAGGAAAAAGGCTAAAATGATATGATACAGTATAATCTCCTCAGTGGAGTCTGGCTCTGCCACGTCAGGGGGCGTTCTTGCCATATTGGTTAACTCACCTCAGCTGACTCTTCTTGATCTGGTAGAACAGCCACTCTACTTTGAGACTCACATATCACCTTGTCATTGAGAAAGAACCCAGCAACCTCATTTTGGACACTTGTACCCATAATCTCCTTTTTTCAGTCATTACCCAAATCTCATGGCCAAAGGTGAGGATGTGGACTGTAGGCTCCATGGAAAAGTGTATATGGTGATTGCTGGTGTGAAGGCTCAGCTTCTGCATGACCACCACCTCAGACTGGTATAGTCCCAGAAGAAGTTGTTGATGGTACACGAGTCCCCCCTTTCAATGTATCATTTCCTTCTTCCATTGCTTCATTACTTCCACCAAGACCCCAAGATACTTGAGCTCCTCCACTAAGGGCAATTGTTCCCCCCTCATCTGGAGAGAGCAACCCATTCTTTCCTGTGAGAGGAACATGACCTCAGACTTGGTGGCTGACTTTTTATCCCAGCTGCTTCCCACTTGGCACCAAACTTCTCGAGTGTACAGTGCACTGAAGGTTATTGTCAAATCAGGCAAAAAGGACAACATCATCTGCAAACAGCAGAGATGCCACATTTAGTCCTCCGACCGGACACCATCTGAGCCTTGGCTGCACCTTGATATCCTCTCTATGAAGATCACAGACAAGAGTGGAGATGAAACACAACCTTGGCAAAGTCTAACACCTGCACCAATTAGATTTGACTTAACACCAAGAACATGGAAGCAGCTCACATTGCTTATACAGGCAGCAGATAGCGTAGCCAAATAGCCTATATTCCTGCAGTACCTCTCAAAGCAGGTGTGAAGGTACACAGCCCTATGTCTTTCACAAGTCACCAAAACACATATACACTGGTCTTCTCACTATACATGTATGCCCTCTCACGCAACTGCACCAAGGAGAACTGGACTAATGCCCCCCGAAAGCAATCCAAGATTCAGCCTGTGTTGGTCCTTTTCAATCTGAGGTTCACCTATTCGACAGAGACTTCTTTTTAGTTCCCTACCATTATGTGTGGAAGGTAGGCTGAGGATGATGTGATCTCACTGGAATTGGAACACACCTCATGGTCGCTTTAGGTTGAGGAGTTCCTTCCACTGTTCAACAATCTCTCCCACAGTGGTCAGCACTTCTCCACATTTACTCACCTCATAAAGGTCGAACCTACCTCTCTAAAGGTATGAGATGATTTGCCAGAACAACTATGAAACAACTATGAATGGTTTGCCAGGCCACCCCACAAGTCTCTCCATGGTGTCTTTATACTCCTCTCATGCCTGAACTTTCACTTCACCTCTGCTGCTCACTTGGCCTGTTGGTACCTCTCAGGCAAACCAGGAGATCTCCTGAAAAAAGCATTGCCAGGAAAGCCTCCTCTTTCATTTTAACAGCATCCCTCATGCTTGTGTCCTTGGATTGGCACCATGAAGGATGCCAGTTTCTCTCATCCCACAGATTTTAGGAGCAATGTCCACAACTAAAGTCTTGGACATGATCCATCTGACTTAGCGTCCACCTGTTCCAGACAAGGAGTTCCTTGTGAGGTGATCTTCCACTTAATGTTCTGCTAGTCATTTCCAGTAAACCTTCAAAGAATCTTTGGCTCTCACAGGTCTGATCAGTGGTGGATCACTTCAAATGACCACCAAGTAATGATCAGTAGAAATGTTCTTTTAATGTCAGAAGGGGCACAGGTAGCATTGTGGTGAACACAGCAACCTTGCACTCAGAAAAGCCCACATTTGAATCCCACTTTCTTCTTGTCCTGCTAAGCTGCTCACCCTAAACCGTTCCACTGAAAATTACCCAACTGTTTAGATGACTAAACAACAATAAGTCATATTTGAGAAAAATATCAGCTAACTTAATGGAAAAAAAATAACAAATGTTAAAAGCTTCCAGGATTTTGGGTGAGATATGACTACTGTTGCAGTATGCAAGCTTATTTTAGGTTGGAAATTACAGAAAGACATAACGTCTACATCTGCTTGCAGTAGGAGGTCACCTATTTGCCGTTGGTCACCTATTTATTCTGCCTGTTTACCCAATTGCTTAAGTTTAAAAAAAAAAAAAAAAAACTTTAAAAAATGAGAAAAACAAAGAAGTTCTTATAATAACATCAGTGCTGGTCACACGAGAGTTGCCAACGGCTTTGACCAGCTTGAAGGGTCTGTAAGGTCCATCATGAGTAACTGGTAACTTGAGGTGACTGGCTGAGCTTCTGCAAGGTGAGGAGCTCTGGTACAGAAAACAAAAAAAAAAAAAAAAAACTTCTCACAAAGGCTGACCTTACGTTCTGACAGAACATTCATGCTTTCTTAATGTAATGCTTGTAGTTGGGCACCCCGTATGTCCTTGGCGTCCGTCGTGTCCGGCACGACCTCTGCCCAGCACAGCCCACCTTTCTGTTATACAACATTAGCTGTCCGTTTAAAAATTCTTTTTTGACAAACTTAAAAAAGTTCCAATTACCATTTACCATCTGGCCATTGTTAAAATGCAAGCGTTTGTGAATAATGTTGCAAAAAATTATGCTTACATAAATCCCAGTGCTTCACTTCAGAGCTCTGCTTTGGGTATCGCATTGCAAAAGATAGACGTTCAGCCATGCAGGGATCTTGAGAAAAAGTAATGTTCTTCATTCCTTGTAACTGCATGCCTAATACGTACCTTTCTTTGATTTTAAAGTACAAAGCTTGGCTGCTTCTTATGGGACATTGAAGATGCTAAAAGTTTTATTTTTTTTTTTTTTACAGATTTTAAAATCAACAAATGCTTTTGGAGCACCAAGGAAAGGTGAACCCATCCCCGTGAGATTAAAAAGACCACCTGGCCTGAAGTGGGGAAACAGTTAAAGTGGGTGGAGTGCCTCACTGGTTGGGACATCTCCAGTATCTGCAGATGCTGGCACTCTGGATTGAATTTTTTTAGTCCCTCTGTTGCATTTACATTTCGTAGTGCAAAGACTTTCCGTTTGGGATTCTGAGAGTCCAGCAGTGTTGGACACCTTTCCCACCTAAAGCTGTGAAGGAAAGGCTTTTTTGGTTGCACAGCAGAGAGAAGGAGAGGAGCTGTAAATAATGAAACATCCCCTGGCTTTAACATTGGAAGCCCAGGCTGTTGCTTCCAGCCTTTATCCTCATTCTCAGCTGGCGCTGGACTTGCACACTTGTCTTCTTTCCAGACCCCATTAATGTAACCTCCATCTAATGGCACACTTGGAAGGAGAAATGCACCACTGCAGATGGTTCCGCTGGTGATGGTAAATGGCACGGTACACTGTTGACTACCCCCCCCACCACCACGCATTCAAAAAGAGTTCTGTGAAAGGAAGTTCTGGATGGAGACATTATCTCCACTCCTTCCACAGACTGAGGTACAGTATTACTTGTTGTCAATTGTACTGCCTCCATGGCAGGAGTTAAAGGCAGAAAAATCCAGAAAACTAACAACGGTGCATAGGAGGAGTTGTGTATTGAACATGTGGCCTGGCTTCTAGTGAACATCCCATCACAATACAAATCCTGTGATCTTGTTGGACATATAAGTACTAAATCCATGCCAAATGGTGATTGTGCCTGGAAATTTCATGCACCGCCTGAATTACTAACTTGGGCTCTTAAGCAGAATGAATTTCAAGATACAACTTCAAATATTTGTTTATAAATAATCAAATGATCAAATCACTTTTAACTGCTTTCCAGCATAATTTCTTAAGCAACATAGTCAAGGATTCCTATTTTCAAATTAACTGAGCAAAAATCAGTAATGGGTGATCGTATTTTGAATACAGAATTTTTTTTAATCAATATTTATTGCTAGTTTTACATGTCTGGTGCTGAACCGTTGCTCCATTTTGTCTCTAGTCTGTATTGTAATAAACATTCACATCGCCCTTTATCTGTAATACTCCAACCTCCGTCAAGCTGGACCTCCTACAATAAACCCAAGAAATAGTCACGCATGTTTCATTATTGCTGTTTGTGCTATTTTGTGCTGTGAAAATTAATTTATGCCTTTTTAAAGACGATAACTGCATCAGTTATTTGCAGAGTGTGGTGCCACACATGGCCTCCAAACTGGGCTCCTTTATTTGTGCTGTGTTTGTGCCGTTTAAAGTAACATTGTGCCTTTTCCTTTCCGAGGTTATGATTTACTCTTAGTGGATGATGTAAAAGATATTAAGGCCATTGTTGTGGTGGTTTTAAGTGAAGCTGATGGTATTGATGAAGGGGGGAAGCCCTGATGTCTGAGGCATGCAAAATCTTGTTAAAGGAAAGAACTGTTGAAGGATTTGTGACTTCATCCATAGAGGAGACTGAGGATGATGATGCTGACATCTCAGAATCAAAGAAACCTTGATGCCTGTCCAGCTGCATTACTACAATGGATGGTCAACTTGCATAAGAGATACAAGCTGATTTGTTAGTCTTTGGCAAAAACAACAGAGATTGCTAACGTTTTACTTACGACTCTCCCTGTAAGATCTGCACATGCTGAGGCAGAAGTTCCTTATCTACCACCACCACGCAGAGTAGTGGTGGCATCAAGTAACATCTCCCTGATGTTGCTTTCAGAGCGTGTGATGCTAAATTCAACACAGCTGAATTCCAAACTTCCTAAAATTTGCCTCATATGCAAACTAAAATGTTTGCATCTACGAATATATTGATTACAGGTCAGGTTTAAAGGCATAAAATTCAATGGGATTACAAAAGGGAAAATTTGTCATTGAGTCCTTCCCAAAGCAAGGAATGGATTTTACACATTTGCAACACTTTTTAACTTATATTCTACTGTAAAATGGTCTAAAGGCGCAACAGTGTTGCCTCTAACTAACACAAGGGTTGTTTTTACCTGGTGTCAAACTTGCGTCCACTCTGGCTCTCCACAAGAACCGAATGTCTCCAGAAATGTCTGTCCTCTGCCTGTGGTCTTAGTGTTGAAATGAGTTGTATGTTGAATGAGTGTATCGATCTCAACTGTGATTTTTCTTCATTTTCCTTCAGCTTTTCCAAAGATTTACAATCTTTTCTAGTGGATCTGGCCTTCACGTAATACAGTATGTCCACAGCTCAGTCTCTTCATTTTTGATTCTAATGAGAGTTCTGGCCTGATTCTCTCTTTCATCTGTTTGTTTTCCTTGTCCACAATATTCATTCCAGCATGGTTCAAAGGTGTTTATGTTTTTCTCTTGTTTTTCGAAGTCCGGTTTCATTTCCCACATAGTATTACAGAAAGTACAGTTGCCTGGACAAAACTGATCTTTGTTCGTATGGATACACCAGCACATTTAAGGAACTTTTCCAGATCTTTCAATGAAGCTCTGCCAAGTCCTAGTCATTGGCATATCTCTTAACTAATGGCTCCCTTGTTGGTGATTATTAATTCCGGGAGGCAAAAGTTGTCAGTGCCTTTACTGTCTACAACATCAGCAGTAAATTTTGCTGCTGTTCAAGTTGTCATGATATTTTTTTTTCCTTCAGATTTAATTGTAACCTATAAAAGTGCTTTAAAGTCTTTCTCATCCTGGGCTATTGCTATGGTATCATCCGCATACTGGCAATTGTTAATATTTCTTTTACCAGTTTTGAATTTAGTTTCTTGTCCTTCCAGTGCAGGTTTATTTAATGTACCAGTTAAAAGTTAAATGCACCCTAGCTTTACTCCAGATGTTCTGTTATACAAACACAGCCTTGGCTGTTTAACAGTTATAACACAAATAGGTTGTTGGACCCTTCACTATCCACCATCCCGACCACCTATAACATGCAGTGTGTCAGGACAGCTCATATCATCCCTGAGGACTCCTCTCACGCTCTCCACCATCTGTTTTCACCACTGCTGTGAGGAAGGCGCCATTGCAGCTTATGGGCCAACACCACCAGGATCAGGAAAAGCTTTTGTCTGTAGGCTGTCAGAATTCTGAATTCTAGAAAGCACAGGGACTGCACACTAGCACCAGCACTGACCACCCCCCACCTGGAAATCTAAGGAAATCTAAGTCACACAGCAAATAGACAAGCAAACAAATGAAACAGTAAATAAAAAAATAAATAAAGTTGAATAAAATTAAATATTAAATAGACCTTAACAGTGACAGTGGGGGGGGGGGGGGCAGATAGAGGATGTTGTAGACTGTGGTTTCAGAGGATTGTGATAGGTTCAAAAGCCTTATGGCCAGTGGATAGAAGCTCCTCTTAAGTCTCTCCGTTTTGGCCAAAGGCAAACGATTCGGGAGCATTTCACTGTATGGCATACCTGGTTACCATGTATGCGACAAATAAATCTCTCTTTCTCTCTCTCGCTCTCTCTGCACCATAACCACTGTTTGCTCTGATACTTTTATTCATACCTCAGCTTATCGATCATTACAATTTTTTAAATCTCTTTTTAACTATTTATTATTTATCCATTCATCCATGTTTATTAACTGCTTACCCTGAGTAGGTTTGCAGTGGTCCGCAGCCAATTTCAGAAGAAATCTATTTATTATTTACGTTATTATTTATGTTATCTTTTTATCAATTCATCTACTTATCTTGTCAGTTTGTCTCTTGTCTTGTGTCATCATGCTGTCTGTTAGTACCGTGCACTTGGTTCAGGAGAAATTATATTTTGTTCTTTGTTGTGCATCTGCAAAAGGCAGAATGACAATGAGAGGAACCTTGAACCCTGAACTGCCGAAGCCGATCAGTGTTTTGTGGTGGACTAGCTTTCCCTTCCTTTCCTTTCCACTGCTGAATTTAGCTTTCCAGTTTCCAGTCCCTAGAAGTTTCTTTGAAGATCTATCACTTGCAGCTTGGACTTGAATATGAGACTGTCCTCTTGTTTCTCTGCCTCAAGTCACTGGTGTATAAACTGAATGACAACCTTGTTGAATGGTTGCTTCCAAAGCCTAACGGATATGAATCACGCTGCATTATTATCCAAATTCCGTGCTTGCACTGTTTCTTTATACAATGAAGGCTTCTGCATTTCTTTTTATTTTGTTTCGTCCAGCAAAATTTGCTGCATGCTCTTTTGGCTGAAAGTATGTAATGGTAGCCCATTTAATTCATCGATCCTGAAGATTTTGATCTTTAGTCTGTTCATTTTATTCCTGTGTGTGTCAGGTTTTCCTTCCTTTATATGTCACACATCTTCTATTTCGATTGTCATCTTGGCCTTGTAGCTTGAGATCTTGTTCTGAACACCAGCAGCTGGATGTCTTTAGAGACTTTAATCCAGTCATGTCATAATTATCGACAGTGCTCGAAATGATCCTTGTTGACCTCTTGCTCAGTGGTGTGTTGAGAGATTTTTGACCTGAGGGTCCCATCCAATAGCACTATGTTGGCGCACATTAAGGTCTATCTACTGATATGGTTTTCTTGGTTACATATGGAAGTGGTCTTTCACAGAGTGTCAGGTCATGCTTTTGCTATTGTCACTGGAAACATTTGTCTGCTGACAACTCTATCGTGTACTCTAACTAATGCCAAACAATGCCTGATTTGACCAAAAAAAACGTGTCTCTTTATTCAGGTAAACTTTAATGAAACCAAACCAACAATGTAAAAACCACTGGTTTATGTGGCATTAATACATTATCATAACCACCACAGTGGATTTTTCAGGAACGCTTGCTTTCGTAAGACTGGGCAAGACTATCTACAGCCGGAATTTGCAGATTTATTAGGATGGCAGTAGCTGTTGTGTTTTCAGCTGATAGGCAAGGTTTGGTTAGGCTTCATCCCGAAATCATTATTGCTTTTTATGGAATAGTAACGTTTAGATCTTCCAAGTAATCCACTGCTGTAATGAGTTATGTACCACACTGTAGCACGTGGGGAGACAAAGCACATAAGAAAAACTCTCCAAACACAGAATAAACTCGTACACATGACCTTTCAAATGTATATCAAGCAGGACTGCAGATGTAGAACAGTGTACACACCCAGCCCTGGCTTCCTCTACTGGACACCATGCCAATCCTATGCCTAGGTATGAATAACAAACACCTTGTTGTTGTCACTCCTGTATTTAAGTCCCTCCTGTCCACAGTAGGAGAAGTTCTCCTGGAATGAGAAACGGAGAGGCATCGACCTGTCCTGATCCACTTTCCGCCCCATCCTTTGAGCTCCAGAACAAAGTGACGCTATACCTGAATTAGCATTTGAATTTTTGCTCTCCTGGGATCACCTGCACGCCTCATTCTTTCTTCCTGCACTCCACAACAGTCCTGAAATGCTCATGTACTGATTAACTTCTGAAATGTAGACTCTGCGGCATACCAGTGCGTGCCAGGCCCAGGCAATAAGAAGATTTACAGCTTTTTTTATTGCTCATATTTAAAACAAAATACCACACACAAGAGTAATAAGGACACAAGAGATCCAGTGACACACAAACAGAACACAGCACGAAGCTAAGATGTATCACCAGACCCATGAACCAAACTTCTCTCTCCGCTCACCTCCCACTCTGTGATTTTATTTCGTGCGTTGGATAATTCACTGCATCGAAACTCATAGTGCACTTCCAGGCTGCTCCAAGGTGCAGCTCTGAACTTCACGGGTTGGGCGTGGCCAGGATTTGGCCTGCCACAGCATCCTTTTTGGGTTGGGTTACGAGGAAACGTGCCACAGTGTCTAACTTTGTAGCACAAAGAACCAATGTGAGGTCCTCACCTCCACTAAAGGCTTCAGCCAGCAGGCCATTAGACCAGCTGCTTCTGCAATGTGCCACCTCACATTACAAAAGACCGCTTTTCAGGTGCGCTGTGTGACTCACCACTCTGGCATTCATTAATACAACATTGATCTCCTCTCTTAAATGCATGTTCATCCAATTGCCAGTCAAGCAGGGGTAGCTGGTGAAACATCCTTTGTATCGAACGTCCCTCACAGGACTTACATTGGCCCCTGTACATGACCAAATGCTTTAACAGATGGCTTTATTGTCTGCTAATTACTGTCTGAATGGACAATATTGTCCGTGAAAAAGAGAAAAACTGCAGCTGCCGTGGCCCAGAACAGGGATTCCAATCAATAAAAATTCAAAGCTCTCCGCGCCCACAATTACTCAAAGTTCCCCCGGTTTCAAGCCTCCCAAGGTCGCCCAGCAACCTGCGCATCCCTTCCAGGCTCTGTGTAGGTGGCACTTACATACTGTACGTGTACCTTGTATTCATGTGGGCCTCACCTTGCAGGAGTAGGACCCAGGTTCGAACCCCCGCTCATGCTCTAATGTCCTTGATGAAGGCAAATAACCTCAACTGCATTTGCTTTCATTAACCAATTTACTTGGTTTCAGCTGTCCAGAGCCTTTCCCAGAATCACAAGCCCTAGGCTAGGAGAGGTATATACACAAACACACTAACCCTATGTTAATTTTTAACTTGCATAAAAAGACCCTCAGCCTGATATAACTCGGTGACTCCTTTCTATAAAATAGCTTCATTTCCAGCTTAGCAGGGAAATTATAATATAGTGAATGTGTATTGACACTTTTAATATTAAGCAATTAATTATTTTTTATATATGTGTAAGTGTGGCTGGGCAGTTTCCCTTTTTTTAGAGATACACCGGAAGCCGAACTCAGTAGACAGCGCTATTCTTTTTGCATCAGAGAGGGCTTCCATTACTTTTTTTACCCTTTTAGAGTCTCGGAATGTGACGTCAAAGGAGCTTTTTAGGGCACACGGTGGTCACAGTTAAAGTTCTTCCATTCGGAGACCTGGACAAATGCATAGCGGGTGAAACGTCATCAAACTCAGTAAGAAACTGAGGTTAGGAATTTTTTAAAAAAAATTGGCAAAAAATACAAATAATTGCATTCCTTGTATTTCTACCATTAGTCAAAGTTTAATTATGGGAGCTTGTACATATATGAATATGAATGTTTTTTTTTTTTTTTTTTTTTTTTTTAATGAAACTGCTGGTGGTATGAAAATGAATAACCTGTGCAAGTCATCGAAGTTCAATTCTGCGTTGTTTTGGAGAAAAGCACCTGCCAAATGAATAAATGTAATTTAAATGTAAGCTTTTAAATTGAAGACCAAAAAATAAAAGTCAACTATAACAGTCGAAAAACTTTTGAATGCATAAGAACAGAACAACTTGTTGTTTTCAGCTTGAAGGATCACCGATGAATATAATTTCAGTGGCGCAAGTACAATTAACTTTCAGAAATACTTCCAGATGCCTCGTACGAATTTCGCATTATCATAAGTTTCATTACCGCCAGCCTGTTTTCATCCCAAACCCACAACTACTCCCTTGGCCAGCACTGGGCTCCAAACCCCCTTTTTAATAAAAGCAATGTAATTACAATTTTCCATAATCAATGGCAATTTCTGTAGTAGTTTGGCTCTTTCGGCGGCTGCTTTGCTATGGGGGAGAAAAGTACTGTTGCCTTTGAAGGTTAACCAAGGAGGACGTCCTTGTGAAAAGCGGAGAGATAGATGGAATAATACCTTTGCTCCCATTCTGTCCTTCTGCCCTAATTGGTCAAGGCTTTCAGCTGCTGCTGCTGATGTTGAGCACCTTTGTTTGGGGCTCTCTGAGCTCCTGGGAACATTGAGGAGTCTGAGGTTGGTCATTGGTATTCTGCATGAAAAGAAGACCACTTGGGAAAAAGAAAGTGGGGGGAAGAGAGCACAGAGAACTGGGCATGGGGTGCATTGCATGGAGGGTTTTGGAAGCGAGAGCTGGACTGGGGGAACTGGATGCTGGGGCAGTTGGAAGGCCTGGCAGTCCACAAATGTCATCTATTACTGGAGGGAGAAGCTGTTAATGACCATTTCCTGAGAACCCATGTTGAATGAACACTAAGAGCAGTGCTTCCAAAGGGTGAGCGTTGTCGTCTCCTGGGATGCAAACTGCCCTGGTGAAGGTGTGGATGAGAATGAGGAAACCACACCTCTCCTCGCAGGATGCATAAGTTATACTGTACAGTTGTAGGCGAGGCTGCACTCGGAGCAACTAACAGCAACACAGGGGAACGTCACAGCGTTGTCCTTGGGCTCCACCACAAGGAGAAAGTAAATCGCTTAATAACACACTACGTCAAAAAGGCAATTAAAGTTGCTTTCAAATCCTTCACATTATTTTATTTTTTACTACAGTGAATATTTAGTATGAAGTTTCTTGCTTAAACCACATTCAGTCGAGTTCATGGATCAGTAGCTGATTTATCTTTTTAAAAAGATATTTTGAGAGAAAATATTTTTATCTTTTAATTTACAAGACACTTTTAGGAAATGCAACTCTTGCTTGCCACATGGTTTGTTTTGAGGGCAAATTTATCCAGAGTATGCAAATGGGTTTTACCAGAGTCTCACAGAGCAACCGAACTATGTGTACTGGTGTCAAACACATTACTAACTTGGTATGCAGAGGGCACCCGAGATATTTAGCACCCGGGGCGGCTTTTTTGCTACACTCCCCACAAATCCATTTTGAATCAGAACATCAGTATTAACAGAGTGCGGCAGGTTGCCCATCATTGAAACTGTCAAACCTGTTAAACAGTGAAGGGGTCAGCAATCCCCCATAACACCTCACTGCGGTTAAATACAACTGTATATGGATATACAGCAGTAGTGCATTATGGGAGATCCATGGCTCTCCTGTGAGAGCTCCCGAACCCACCGAACATATAAATGGTCCACAATCCCCCTATAACTTTGGGTGTTCTTTCGCAGCTTCTGTTCATAACCCCAGCAATGTGGGAGGGAGTTGTTAAAATAGAAACGAAGTACGAAGAAAGCAAAACCACCTTCCCGTCAGAGATGCTACCTTCTTATTACAAATGCACATCAAGAAAGCAAAGTACATGTAACGTTACACAGCTTCCATTCAGACCACAGTGATGGTCACAATCCCGAGCCTCACCGCATGCCTCTCCCTGGTACAATTGAGAGCGCGCGGAGGTAAAAGCCTGGATAATTATTTTAATTCCACCTGTTTTAGTCCCTTCAAAATCCCAATTGTACACTTCTCTAAGTTCCAAAAAAACACCAATCAATTCTTTACAGACCTGGCACCCCCTTTCTGCCAGTACATCCCCAGTACACCATCAGTAGGTTAGAACAACAACAAACTACTTAGAATCAAGTACCCATTTATACAGCAATAGGGTACTTTTACTACAGTAATTTGAGTTAAGTACGTTGCTCAGGGGTCCTGCAGCAGGAATGTGGATTGAAGCTCAGAACCTCCAGCTTGCAGGATGGTGGCACCAACCATTACGCTGCCTGCTGTACGCTGGGGGTGAACTAGGCATAAAAACACACAAACGTTACCCAGCTGCACTTTCCAGTTATTGCTTGATAAATAACTGAACGTGTGGTGACCGCTTTTCTTTTAAAAACAGCAGCACATTTCCAAACACCTTTACGTGGAATTGATTGTTAGAGGAGCTGATATTCCAGAGATGAAGTTTCGTAGTCCGATGGTGGTACTGGGAAAGTTAAATATTCTCCATTAGCATGAGTCTGCTGATGATTATTTTTGTATTTTTAATAACTTCAAACGTGTGCGAACGGGGATTCTTCCTTGGCAGGAAGGGGGATGCGATGAGAGAAAGCAGGTTCAACGGAATTTACTGGCGTCGGTCAATAACGGATAACCGAGGGACCCGGTTGGACCGTTGAGCTTCTTATCAAGTGTTGCCAGAGATGATGGCGACGTCACGGAGGTCAGAATTACTACTGGGCTGTGCGTCCTAGGTGTGGGGTCCAGCTGTTCTCTGATGTTTGGGGGGGGGGGGTTCATGTGTGAAAACAGCCTTTCCTCACACTCGCGAAGGATCCGATGTGCATTTCAATAACTCAGCAGTGTTTGTTTTTGCTATGCATGTCTTATTTTTCTGTGCTTCATCATAATTGTGTAAATAACACATTTTCATGCATTTATGAAAATTGCCTTTTATCCTGTATATCAATAATTTGTCTAAACTAATAGTCTAATGATATGATAATATGGGAGATGTTGGGCCTTGGCTGGGTCTGGACCAATGGTTCTGGGTCTGTTTTCATGCAGAAAATGAAAAATCTACTTTTATTATTTATTGCATCACCCACGAGCAGGCATGTAAATGTTGCCTGAGCTCAACGCAGGTCCCAGATGCACCAGGGGAGGGGGGCTTGAGTGGGACAATCAGATGCAAATCACGACTATTAAGTCTTGTTTGGCAGGACCGAGATCGGAATTAATATCTGTGCACATTGCAATGAGTTCTGCTCTCTGTGCTGGCGGAATAGTCATGACCAGCTGCCTGCGGGGGATATGACATTAGAAATAAAAACTGTGAAGCAGCCACATTATTTGTTGCTTAAATTGAAATTAGGATTTCTTTTATTTGGGGACATCTATAATAAATCCTTAGGAAAGCTTATATCTCGCATTTAGTGGATGCCTTTGCATAAGGTGACTTTCAGCAGAGCAAAGAGAACAAACGCATTCACGCGGTTGCTGCGGGCAGCTTTGATTCTCCAGCTCGCGTGAAACGTATGTGTGGGCCGCACAAGGAAACTGGAGCACCCGGAGAACACCGGTGTGAACGTGGGGAACACCTGCAAACTCTGCATAGATAGGGGTGGGTTCAAGCACATGCACATAAGTCCAAGCCTGGATGGATTCAGTTTCCTCCCTCAGGCCAAAGACTGGTGTTTTTTCGGGTGAATCTGAGCCCACAGTGTCAGCCCACACATACGCTTGGCTTCATGAGCCTGCTTGACCTTGTCAGGGTCACAGTGGTCAAGAGCCAGGAGCCTGGAACCACTGGGCTGGGAGGGAGACACCCAGGATGGGACCCCAGTCACATGCACACTAGAGACAATTTAGGGTGACAATTTAGGGTGACAAATTAACATGAGACACATACCTTTGGACTGTGGGAGGACGCAAACGCGTATAACTTCCAAATGGTGAAACTACAGTCAGATTAGCAATGCGTGCCACATGTCAATTGATTTGCATATTATATGAAACACATCTAGCTGAACAGTTACAGCATATAACAAGTATGTGCACTGTATAAAAAGTTTTTGTACCATAGGACCAAACACCAAATTCCTAGTACATGCAGATGTGTCTGGTACATAAATCTGATTCAGATTCACAAATAATTTAGCACATTAATACGTTTTGTATAAATGGAAGCCACGGGCAGTGCAGAGGTTTGGGGTTTTCCTTTCGGATCTAAAGTGAAAATATCACCCTTGAGTAGGGTACTTAGTCTGAATATCTTCATCTGCAACAACAGCGCCAACAAAATAAAACTAATTAATAATAAGATGTCGATACTGTAGCCAAATCACCCATTGCGTTTAATACTGTATTAATTCCTTTAAATGAAATACATTTCAGCAAACTGAAAAATTTATTCTTTCAGTTATTAATGACCACTTCACCAGCTTAAAGTGGCTGCGGTTCAGAGTCTGTCCTGGAGGCAGAGGCCAGGAAGCAGACCACATGTTTAGGTCATAACCAAAACCATAGCGCTGGAATGTGACTAAGGTTATGAAAATGATGGGAGTTTGATTGTAAAAAATGAACGGCATAGAAGTGTAATCCGAATAATCTTTTTGTCGGTGCGATATTGAGGCACAAACTAGCACAGCCGCTTCGGTAACTTTACAACCGACGACTTCAAATCTTGCTGTTTTCATATCTTTAAAACCTTGAAAACACAGTCTGAGCTCACTGAGCGCTGCTTCTGAAGAACGGAGCTTAAATGAAACAAAAGATTTGTTTATTGGAAAGGTACTGGAGAAGCGACCCGGTGGATGGGTGATGGGTATGCAGGGGGGGGTGTGGCAGGACTTGGGAGTTAGCGTAATAATTCAACAAATCATTTAAACTGAAGGCATTTCTGAGACAGCAAACGTATCTGATGGTATGAGACACGTGCAGGTGAAATGTTCTCCGGGGGACTTGCAGCACCCAGTAGAAAGGGAATCAGGTAGCAGGGCTACTTACTCCTTCCTGCTGAGACGTTCTAGAGTGCACACTAAAGATTATTGACATTATTTGAACATATTATTATCTCACAAGCACCCCAAACAAACAAACAACTCGTATGCCTGGTCTGAGTTGCGGCAGTGTCTGCCTGCACAACGACAGAAGCTATCAGATTAGCTGCATCCTGTTTGCCGAAGCTTCTACAAACAAACAAGACAGCAAGCAGCTGGTGCATATGGAGTCGGGGGGCTCCAAGGACAGGGGACTGCGCAGATGCAGACGCAGATGCAGAAGAAGCAGAATTAGCTGCTGAAAGCTGGCAGTCTGCTGGCTCACTCTCTGCCACAGGTGGGCTGTAAACTGAGGGTGGAACTGTAGACCGTGCATCAAACATGGCTTCCATTGTGAACGGCTACCCTGAGTACAATGTTCTCCTCTGGAGTGGAACAAGGCCCTGCCGGCGTCAGACTCCATGCTGCTTTCATTCATTATCCTTAGGTGTTGGGGCCTCGAGGTGTGTACGCCTCGAGGTAGTTTTTTCCTTTGCTTCTTTGGGTATATGATAGGTCACAGAGCTATTATTCCATTCAAAAAGCCCAGTAAACCACTGCAGCAGACGGGCAAACTGTGGCGACTTCAGCCCAGATTGAAACACATGAGAATTATGGGTCTCTGCTGCAAAAGCAGTGCTGAGGAAGAAAATCCCAACATTTTTAATCATTAGGGTGAACTAGAACTGTGCAAGATGCTTCAGTGAGCACTGACACCCTTTATATATATTGTATATCTGTAAAACACATAAGACGATTTGGAAAAAAGACTCCATGGTATTTAGACTGGAGGGATACTCAGCTTATTGGGTAAACCTTCCTGTTAACACAAACAGCAAACCATGTGGCAGGAGCTCAGTACATAAAGCATGTGTATGGGGTCAGCGGGTTCAGAAGAAAGGATAAGATGTCTGATCTTAGTGCTTCTTGGATACGGTGTGGTTATCGTTGCCAGGTGTAGTGGTTCCAGCATCTCGGAAACAGCTGCACTCCCGGGATTTTTGTGTGATAAACAAAATGAGTGGCACTTACGAGGGTGAAAACTCCTTGACAGTAACAGAGGTCAGAGGAGACTGGCCAGACTCATCAGAGTTAACAGGATAGCCAGAAGTCCATAAATAAAGCTCATTTTAGCAGTGGTCTGTAGAAAGGTATCTCTGGATGCAAATTCATCAGACCCTGAAGTGGATGGTTTACTTCATTAGGAGACGACGCCAGATTCCAATGCTGCCAGCTGCGAGCAAGAAGAAGAGACTACAGTGAGGCTGGGTGGCTGAATTGTAGATCTGAGCGCATCTCGATTTCTAAAGGTGGTCAGAATTTGGTGCCAACAGCTTGAAACCATGGAGCCATCCTACATGGTGCAATGCTTTGGCTAATGTTTCCTTAGCACCCATTATGGTTTTTCAACACTGACTCATTGGTGTTTGAATGCCAAAGTACCAAAGCATCGTTGCTGACCAGATCCTTCCCGTCATGGCTGGCGCAGCCTTCCTCACACCGATATCTCTAGCAGTGTAATGCGGCGTGTCTCACGGCGCACGTAGTCTTCGGATGGTTCCGGAAACACGGCAAACACGACAATGTACTTGCGTTACCCCGATGTCCTCATAGTCCCCACCACCCAAGCCATGAGCAGAGCATGTTTGGGTTGAGGAAGAACTGGACGCTGGCAGAAAAAAAATCTGCAAAAACTGTGTGACGCTGTCCAGCTAACACAGACCAAGAACCTGGAAAATATCTACAGCACTTTGGTTTGGTGCATAAACAAACCGCATATGGTAATGCAGATGGAGATGTGCAGGAAGTATATAAACTCCGTAGCCATTACTAAGTGCTGGCAATAACATTTTCAGAAGGTGACCTGGTGGTTCGAGCAGTTGTGCCGCAATTGAAGAACCCAGGTTTCAGATTTCCCATCCCTTTGTAAAGCCCTTGAGCAAGGTACCGAATTACTACAGTAAAATTTACCCGGCAGTATAAATCAGTAAACATCTGCACAGCCATTTAGTACACAAAGCTAACGTTGTAAGATTCTCTGGGGGAAAGCATGAGCAGAATGAATAAATAATAAGATGGCTATTGTTCAAAAAGAAGCCACTTGGAAACACTTATCTTAAACCGAGGTAACAGTGAATAAGACTTTTTGTCTTGAAAAAATAAAAATTTGAAAAGCTTCACTCCCATTGTCGGTTGCGCTTGCCGAAAAATGAACATTATTATTCGCGCGACGTCTTCCTTAGTTTTACAAAGGAACGCGATCCTGCGGCTCCTCTGCCCACCATGCACCGTGCGTCAGTAACCGGCGGCGTTTCCACAATGAGGGTGCGGCGCTCGCAGGGCTTTGCTCGTCCTCCGACAAATGAGCTTTTCCCCACGTTTCGGTGGACTGGCTGCCGAGCTTGGCCGAGCTGTTTCCCATCGCTCGGCGCCGATGCGAGTGACAGCGCCGTGTTTGCTCTGTACTTTCTGCTGCTGCTCTTCAAACAATTCCTCAACAGGGCCCCATCAAGCTGCATTTGAGCAGCAAAACCATTTTCTTTTGTCAGGGATTCGCGGTGGAGAATAAAGGCCTCTGTTTCCTTTTTTCCGAGCTGTATGAATGCTCCTGGCCTGGGGGTGGGAGGCTGTCAGTCAGGGAGCAAATTGGTCATAGCATTAAAGCTGGCAGGCGAAAAACACTTGATAGCTGCCTTAGCTGTTCCGAATGAATTTATCTTTGCGCCCTTAAGGAATCTGTAATGCGTTTAAACAGGCTTTTCTTTCAACTTTTTAAAGGAAAACATTCATTTAACTGGGACAATGTGTAATCCCAGCGATGCCGACATACGTTTCTAAGGCAGGGCGCAACTTGGAAATACGCACCAGCCGCCTTTGTGCACTTTTAAAGAAAGTTGAGGAAATGAGATGAGGGGAACAAGCAGCTGCCATCGGTGGTGGTGGAACAGCGAGCGCCGCAGCTCAGAATGAAGCTGCGGTTTCAGTGCGGGCGCCGATCATGACTCAGCTGCTTTCGGGGAGAGCGGGACTTGAATAGGAGCACTTAGAGACAGATTGCTGGCACCAGACAAATTTTGGCACTATTATATCAGTGAAGATACAAACAGTGAGCTGTGGGCTAAATTAAACAAAGCTGGGTTGAAAAAAATAAGCTGGAAATCACGCAAGGCTTTGGCCTCTAACAAACAGACCAACAGTGGAAGCATTGCCTTCAAGTTTTTTATTTCCGGATTTACTGTTTCTGTCTGCGGTCCCTGTCTGTATCTGCTCAGCTCACCACTGTCTTCCACACTCACTCCATCTGACTAATGTTTGAAGGAACATCTACTACCTGCAGCACCCTGTGTCAACAGATCCATATTCTTTTTGCATAAAATTATAAAGTGAATAACTACATTATTACTGTGTTACTTGTAATCTGAAGAATTCATTCATTCATTCATTCACCGCTGCATCCTCTTTATGACAGTTTGAACCCCATGTTGGAACCACTGGGTGCGAAGCTATGAAAACAGCCTCTAGTTAGGCTGCCAGTCCATTGCAAGTATATTAATTCAGTTTAAAAGTACAAAAGTATTTTTGACCTCGAAAAGAGAGCTGCGTGAAACAAAACACCCAAATGTGTTGGAAATCTCTGCCGAGACCTTGTTTACTGAACATAATAAGTGAACATAGAAAGTCTTCACTTTCTTCTGCCAGGGAAAGTGTTTATTGCAAAAAGTCATAAGAAAGTCCCCTCCATCTTTTTCAAATCCTAACATTCAATTTTGCTCAAATATTTCATTACTTAGGAGGGCAAAGCATGATTTCGAGCAAATTCTTTCGAGGGTGACAAAAGACGCGACGTGAAATGAATGAAAGTCGGTGGAAGTTTTCTTCTAAAGGCAGGTGGCCAGCCCTTAGGTACGTCCACACTTACGGCTAGAGCTGCACAAAGACGGCAGAAACTTGCTCTGGACCCGTTAAACAGACCTGTCTCTCACCCTACATCCCACCACGGCAACGTTTGCAGCAGACTCTGCGCATCGCTTTGATTTATGACGAGTTAGAACCTGTCTGATACACGCTGGTGTGGCTGTGAACTCCCCATGCAGACGCCATTGCTAAGCAGAGCAGTGATTGAGTTTCACTTCTTCCAAGTGACTGAATGATTAAGAGTGTAATGAATCTGGACTGAGAAGGAAAGTGTGCTGCATGGTCAGTAGTGGGTGGTGCCCAGCATCTCCCAAAGATGCTCAAGATGACAGCTCCCGGGTGACCTCAAAGGTGGACGGTTTCGAGTTCTCGTTGTACAACATAACTGTGCTAGTTTTAGTTCAGATTGCGGCTCTTCAATTGGCCCCTTGGTTGCTGGGTTCCAGTCACTGGGAGGGTGCCGGTGTGGCGCAGCGTTTCCTGCCGCGTTTAAAGCCACCGATCATCTCGGCACAGACAATTTCAGATGAGCGCATGTTGCCCCTAAGGTCTCCAGGCTGGAGATTTGAATCCGACTGTGTCGTGAGCAGCAGAACAGGAGCAGAAGCCCTAGCTTGGTATTAGCATTCACATGGGCTTAACAGAAACTACTGCTACTGGAACAGGAGCTCCAGGTGCAGAACAGGAACTGTCAGCAATGCAACAGAAACCTCCATCAGGCTCTTCCTTTCTCTGAGGTAGGAAACAATTCATGAATTCATTCAGGGAACTTATCTGGTGGACACCTGTCACTCACAGTTGGAAACAGGAACTGAGTTGGAGAATGAACACAACTGCAGTGAAAATAACTAAAATGCAAACAGTCTTACGGCGTTATCTCTCTGGCCACATGCTGTGGCACAGCAGATTTCCCACCATGCAACTTCCCCCAAAAAGCCTCCAAACCTCACCTCTCGCCCTCGCCATGCATGGCATGTGTCACTGCCTATGCAGTTCTACCCCTTTATGGTGCCACTTGCAGCTAACAAAGGCCTCTGACGCAAGCCCCTTATGTTGCCTGCCGAATTGTGGGTAACATTAACTGCATGTACTGCTGTACAAGCTGTGGATTATTATACTTGCACCATAATGACAACTCTGCCTTTCGCTAAAAATATGTATCATGTGGATACATAAGGGGGTAAGACTGTGTAAGAAATACAGAGCTGTTCATGATGCACACTGACAGTGTGATGCACTAGCAGTCCTGCTGACAGGTCGCTGGGGCTTGGTGTTGAGTGCAGCAAAGCGTGTGACAAATGCGTCAACTGCTTGGCCGTGGGCTCTCACTTTGCAGCATGGCTCTGCCATGAGCGTGGGCTCAGGGCAGTTCACCCGTTGGCCCCTCAGATTCACCTGTATTTCTCAGCCTGGCCTTTCTACCTTTTGTACGGCACAGTAGACCGTACGCATCCCAGGTCATTGTTTTGTTGCTTCCTTGACACTTCTGCTCAAAATGATTTACAGTTTTTGTGTACAGCTGTGAATTTTAGGACAACTCAATGCAAGAATGTCAACTATGTACTGGTGTTGGATCCCTGCTGGAATTTCACCTGGCAGTCTATAAGTGCACAGAGCTCTTCAGGCAACAGAACAAAGTAGACCAGGCACTCAGGGGCGCTTCAGAGGTTGGCCAAGGTATTTACTATGTTTCAGGTCAAAACAAGTGTGCTGTTTGGAACAACAGGCCAGTCCGCTAAACACGGTGACAAGATGTTATACACACCCAGTGCATCTGCGAGGGCGTTTCTGAAGATGAAAGGTACGTCACACCGTGAGCTCAAGGGGGGCTGGATTTCCACCCTTCCGAGATGCCTCCGAACCCCCTGTGTAGGATCTAGAGAGAGAGCGGGAAATCGGCAACCAAAATGCCAGCTAAAGCAACAAATGACCTGTGGAGCAAACATCTGCTGGAGCTTTAGCTGTTGGTTAGCCATTCGTGACACTGACACACAAACCTCGTCCAACCTAGACAGGTGTCGTACGCATGGCTCTGCTGCCAAAGTGAAAATGCAGACGACAAGGATGGAGCGCGTTGACAATATAAATCTAGCTGTGAAACACATGTTGTTTTCCATTAAAGAATCCAGGACCAAACTAATACTTACAATAGCATTATATATTGATCCAAAATTAGCCTGTAAAGGTTACTTTGCTGATGACATCACAGGTTCTTCTGCTATGTGCTGGCTGCAGTAATGCAGTAGGAGCTGTTTCTTTCATTCATATTTAAACAATTAATATTATTATTAGTTAATAACACATAATGACAGTTATTCATTGTCACATGCTACTGCTAATCTCAATTTAAACATTTAAACTTTTTAAATCTCATTACTTGCTGCACTGTAAAATTATTTGAGATATAGGGCGTACTGCAACAGAGAAGCTAAAATTGTTTTATATAATTCTATATTAGCTAAGCTTATTAAAAAATATACAAGCATTGTTAACGTGTTGTAAGTATTCATTCTGCCATTTATTGGCAAAATTAGGGCTATTTGAAGGATTCATGCAGCTTCTTAAAAAAGCCTACTATTCCTAATAAGTGCACCAAATAGTGCTTGAAAATGAATCACTGCAACAAAGACTGTATTGGTTGTTGGCCGTTCCTTGATTAATATTCTAGCAAATTGTTGGTATGTATAAATAAGCTTTTCAGTAAAATGAGAATGTGGTATTTTTCAGCCCAGGACAATCCCTTCGCTGAAACACGTACCGTCATACAAACGTTGTGTGTTTAGCAAGTCATATTTAAAATTTTTACCGCATTCACCGGTGTCATTTGAACATTTAGACTTTTTAAATTTTGTGCCAGTTACAGCCGAAACTGCCTAAATAGGCCAGTTTAGGTTCTGTTCAGTCTGCAACATAATTCATATTTATTTTCCTATCTAGAAAGGATTCAGACGTTCAGTGTTTGGCACAAAAGCATCACTGTAATGGATGTTTTTAAAATATGCAAATTGTGAATAAGACGCTCCCTTAGAAAATGTGAGGGGCATCTTAGTGATCATTTATCTGCATGAATAAATAGAAATTTGAGCATGGATAGGCTTATTGATTCAAACAAACAATTTGGGTAGTGTGTTGTGATAAAAAGTACCTTTGTTATATGGCCAAAATAACAAATATTTAATTGCTATAATTATAGGTTGTCCAGCAGGAATTCATCATTACACTTCTGCAGAACAACCTCATACTGTATATTTATAAAATAGCAGGACCTTAAATTACGCTGACATTTTTAGCAATAACAACTTATGAATTCTATGTTGTCACTGACATATAACAAACATGTGGAAAAAAAATGAAATATGGTCCATTAAAGAATACAAAGTCATAATGTTATATAAAAATTATTGTTCTTTATACAGTATGCCTATTTGTCCTCTATCTGATGCTTAGGAATATTGGAAAGGACAGCAAAATAAATGAGGATCATATCTGAATTATAAATACTGGAGACAGATTTGGATGAAAGAAACTAGTGGTGCAGCAAGGGAGGGGGAGACATGTTACCCCCAGCGATCAAAGCCTAAAGCGACCCCCCCCCCCCCAACAGTGTACAACTGCTCAGAGTAAAACTGCAAATGTTTCTGCTTCCTCGATACCTGGCAAGCTGCTGGGCCGTCAAGATAGCAGTTTGGGTTTTCAGATAAACTCTCTTCTCATCCAGCTCCCGCCGCGCTGATTGAAAACTGTAGGACATGGCTCAGTATATCTGTTTAGAACAATAAAAACATCATTTAGTTAATAACAACAGTTTATTTAAACACTGAAAAACGACTTATGTTGCAGATCAGTGCTTTGTGCAACTGGAAAGCATCATTTGTACGGATCAGGGCTCTGCGAATAAGTGTTTGCTGGGTAATTACTGTTTATGAGCTAACAATTAGTACAATAAGGTGATGAAAGCTATACTTGTGCTTTCATCAGCCAATATTTGTATGCAATACAGTACAGTATATACAGTGGCTGTATGGCGACTCTACTGTAACCTCTCATCTACAAATACGAGTTAAGGTCGTAGGAGACGTGGAGACAACGTAGCCAGCAGGGGGCAGCCTTACCCCTCAAATGGAGCCTCGGACCGCAGGCGGTGCGCAGAAGGAGTCGGATGAGGACCGCGAGAGGTCCAATAAGACAGAAATGAATACACGGCAATAATTCAGAGTTACTGAGTTGCAGAAACAAGGCGAGAGCGGCATGTCGAGCACACACGACAGCTTCTTCGTGAAAAAGTCTCCGTTGGCAGGTCCGCACGCCCGGGTTTTCACCGGTGTCAGTAATGCGGAGACGACATTTCACAAACAAACGACCGGCTGCACGGAGCTCGTAGTGTTTGGCTGCGCGTTTATAAACATTTCACGCGTGGGCAGCGCCATTTAATAGCAGCGCGGTCACAGTTCACACGGAGCCGGGCGTCTCTCTCCCCTCAGTCCGCTGGAGTTTTATCTGACGACTTCGCAGGTTTTGATTGGCCGCGGCCTGGTTAACACCTTTCCTTACCTACCGCATCGCCGGTTGTCATTGGCCGCCGAGCCGCTCACAGCGGCAGCACGGCCAATGGGAGACGCGCGGCGGCGCCGCCCACCGTTCAGCCCACTCGCGCTCCAAAAAGTACCTGGTCAAGTTTGGCGGCGCACGCGGGGAGCTGAGAGAGGCGCGCGGGGCGGCGCGCGGACGCATCGCAGTCAGCCTCCTCGGGCGCGCGCGGCCCAGCGGCCACAGACCGGAGGCACGGACTTAACTTTGCGCGAAGGGAGGCGAGCGGCGGCCGTCCGAGTTAATTTCGGAATAACGCGCGCTCCGTCGGCTGGACGAGCAGCGTCCTCTCCAAAACTGGGATTTACGCGCGACAAGTGAGCCAAGGGGACCCACGGCGAGCCCGGCCCGTCAGCTGCACCGTCGGCGCGCATCCATGATGGCAAGAGCGCCCGCTGCTGAGGCGCTCCTCGGCGCGCTCGTCCTCGCGTCCCTGTGGACAGGTGAGGAGACGGGCGGCGGTTCGCGGGGGAACTTGTTGATGGCACTGAACTGAAGTGGTAAAGTTGGAGCTTGTCGGCGCGGTGGCCGCTGTCTCCCGGCCCGAGCCTGGTCAGGAGGGTCCGCTTCGTCTCTCTCAGCGCTTTGCTTGTCTTTTATTTCCAAAGCGCGGCGTGCCGGGGTTGTAGGAGCCGCGCAGCTTCACACGCGCGCATGTCTTGCCGACCGAGCGAAAAAATGGAGAAATAAAAAGAGAGAAAAACCCTTTTTCTTAAATGTAATATTTGTCATTGCAGTCAGTTTTCGCATCGGCTGGGCGACGAGCGTCCCGAGCGTGTTTCCGCGACGCGGTTATGTGCCCAATTTTCAGAAACAGTGTCGCCTTACATCTCCACTTCGTTGAACTTTTTCTTCTGTATTAAAGTCTGACAACTTAATAGTAACGACAACGTTGAGATCATTGTAGTGATTTCCATTGGCGTGTTTTGTGGACAGGTCGTCCGTTTACTGCTTTTAACAATAACCCTTACCGTTCTGATCTGCGAGCTTCCTTTTCAAATATATTTTTATATCATTTTCATATATCCGAATATAGAATAACTCAATGAAATCGGCGTTTTAATTCAACGTTTCCAGCTTGCAGCTGCAGCAGACGGATGTGTGCGTTTTAGGCTCCTTTGTAAACTTTACATGATTCCGAAAAAAAATCCTTTCGGACAGAAATACATTCTTGTGGATTAACCTTATGAACAAGTTGAGAATTCCTTTAGTTTGGTTTGTTTTTCCCAGAGTTTTCCGAGTTATTTGTGGTGCGCGGCAGACAGCGACAGACAGACGGACGATAAATGTGGATGCTAAACGGGCACCAAAGGAGTCACACGGGGAGGTCCGCCCGCTGACATAGGGTCGCATCCCTCTGGTCTTCTTTCTGTAACCTGAACAGGTCAGGAGAGGTAATTCTCCACATAAAACGCTCTGAACCGCACTGTCAAAAATATATATCTATTTATCTGACCACGACTCTTTTATTATTTCGTTATCAGGTGTGAGAGTTGCCCAGAGAGTAAACAGCAAAATTTTAAAGTCAGTTTTATGTAAACGAGAACTCTTTGTGCGTTCTTCTGTGGCTCAAATATGTGAAAACGTCCTTTCGTTCTTCTGAAAATACAGATCGTCTCCCATCACATCCATCAGTTTGTCTGCTGTCAGCCCAGTTTTATTGTTTTTCACTTCTATTCTGATGTGCATAAGACATGCACGCTGCATACATCTGTATTGACTTATATTCTTTTTTTTTTTTGAATAATTAGTTTATTATTTTTTTTTTTTTACATTGATGCTACATTTAAACAGCATGTTTTTGGCTGAGTAGAAAGAACTTTAACATTCATTAGATTCATTTATTGGATATAAAATAATGACTTTATTGCACCTCTACTGACTAAATACAATTATTTTCCATGGTTTTTTCCACCTGTTTACTGTTGGATTCCACTGTAGCCACTGAAAATGAGTTTCACCATTTTGGACTTTTTGTAAAGCAGTAATTTTTAAAAGCAAACATATTAAAGACATTTGATCACTCACGGCAGTTCAATTTAACTCGCAGAAAGTTTAAAATAAGGCTGGCTGTGTGCTTGAAAATGGCCAAAGATGACTCTTTGCTGGAGACACGCACCTCCCCTCAGCTTGCTTTGTGTAAACATGCTGGTTTACAACATGACGTTTTGAATAACACTTAATAAATTTGTTTTTTTTTCCCCCTTTATCCTATTTGCGGCCGTGACATGCGTTCCTCTCCACCTAAATTTTACTTTAAATGAAATATAACAAAAGTAACATTGAATTATAGCAGACAAGCAAGAGATTTGTGACCCTTGTCTTGCTTTATTATACAGATTTGCCTCCTAATACGGTGTCAGAACTGGAAATGAACCAGAGGTAATGTGTTTTGCAGATAGATCCCTTGCTCTTCACCACATTTTTAAGAATATTCCTCTGCTATATATTTCATGTTTCATCATGAGTACATTGGGTAAATATATTGTGTTAAATTGTTTGAAAGGTGGCTGAGGACTTGACTTTTTGTATGATCATTAATGAAGAATCGAACATGACCAGCCTCAGTTGTCAGATGTCATAATGCTTCGCAAAGATGTTGAAGAGTGCACAAGTATAATGAAAAAATTATATTCCTTATATAATCTTCTTTGTAATCTGAAGTTAGTTACACCTTTGGTGTGACTAGCATGTTAGAAGGGAAACAAAACAGCGCAATGCATCTCACATTGGGTAAGATAACTGAAGATGAGCCGTAGCTACCGTAGTGCTTACAGCTGTTGCCTTGAGACGTGGAGGTTTCTGGTTGAAATCCCATCTCCTCCTGTAGTCCCTTTGAACAAGGCTTTTACGCTAAAATTGCTCCATATAAATTGCTGAACTGTGTAAACATAGGTATTCTTACACTGTACATTACTTTGGAGAAAACCTATACATGTGGCCAAAAAAAAAAAAAAAATCTGGCTTTTACCTTCAGTGGTAAGATGAAAGTAACTCTACTCGATTGCTCATGCTCTATTGATAACTTCTTGTTCTCAAGGTTGGTTGTGGTCTGGAGTATAACCTTGAAGGATAGGACGCTAGGTTAGTCAGTGTACGCTCGAACACGATGCCAGTCTATCGAAGGGCGCTCTTCTGAAACGCATGTCTTTGGACCGTGGGCGGAAACAGGAGCACCCAGAGAAAGCGCACGTATATGAGGAGAAAATAAAGACAGCACTAGACTGGGGATAAACCTACATCCTCTCCCTCATCTGCGGTATTGTGGGAAACCACTGTTCGGTGTTCCTTGTGCCTCCCAGTTTTGAACGTGATGGTGCTCACATCAGTTGTTACTGATGTCTCGTGCAGGTCTGGCTATAGCAGTAGCTGGCATCGTTGAGATGTCTCAGCCTGTGGGAAGTAAGCAAGGCCTCTCAGGGCTGCGATTTGAAACACCGCTCGCACGTCTGCAGATGCACAGATACTGATCTGCTCACTTGCAGTCTACAGTCTGCTCTATATCATCATACCTGTGGACTCACAGTAGGGAGAGGGGAGCAGCGAGACCTTGGAAGTGCAGAAGAGAGTGAGGGGAGCAGCATTATGTGTTGGGAGTCCAGTTCTGCTGTTGCGCTCTCTGCACAGGGCGAGGCTGTCAGCGGACCAGAGATGTTCAGCCCTCTGGGCCTTGTGGTCGCTGACCACCACGGTGGCCCCGTCTGTCTGGTTTGGGCCTCGGGGGTTATACATACATCACACAGTGGAGGCTCGTCCGGAAAGCTTCTCCGTTTCTGACCGTGCATGAGGAAGGGATGTGCGGGACGGTACACAGGGGCGTCTCTCTCTGTCTCTCTCGCCCGCTGTCACGCTGTCAACAAAGGAGGAGGTGTGATTGAAGCTGTCACGTCCCCAGATTGTGTGACGCCCGCAGACGGAAGCGGCGGCCCTGTCACAGTGGGTTTAATTAGACCTCTGAAGCAGGACGCTCGTGCTCGGCGTGTGTGTTGGGGGGTAGGGGGGTGGCTGTGCGACCAACCCATAATGCACACCTTTCAGAATGCAATAGAAAGTGCGTTGTTAATTACATAGTGTGCAAACACGCAACTGCAGTTGGAAGACTTGTTTGAAGCGTAAGTATTGTTTATGTTTGCGTTGAGCTGAAGGAGGAGTGGGAGAGACATTTGTTCCTTGCTTATTATTTCACAGTACCTTCTGTACGCTGCATGGTTTTTGTAGCCCCGGTGCGGTCTCTGTCGTCCGTATGTATTACCATCACAAAGGAGTGTGTCTGGCTGGGGAGGAGTGATGGATCAAGGCACCTGAAGCACACAACTGGAAATGGCTTTGTCGATTTACTTCATGAACTCCTCCAGAGTTTGGATGTTTAATGATTTGTTAAATGTTCTTTAAATTATTTTTATGTTATATTCAGTATTATCCTCTGTTAAAAGGCAAGTAGACCAGTTAGGTGGGAGCTGTGCCATAAAGAGCTTGCAGTTAGAGGTAAATGATAGTGTTTATAATAAAAAAAAAAACAGCATTATATTTTATTCTTTAATATTAGTGATTTTGAATAAAAGTTACGTAGAGTTTTTCCAGATAAGTTCAAAAGGCATTTTTACTTTGGTTTACTTGCCTGTTTTGGCAGCAGTTGTATGAATGGAAGTAAGAGATGCGAACTCTAACGTCCCCGTGCATTCTTTTATTTCGTGTCGAATGCTACAGCTGGGATTATTTTTTTGATCAGTGAATTTCATGTAGGTTTGTCACAGTTATGATTTCTTTATATTTTTACACCCAGTGATTGGTATGTCTGTTGCACCCCCCTCGCTGCCCCAAGGGGCCATTTGAACGTCTAAATATCGCGGCCGGATATGCTCGCAACTCCCCAAAATGATCAAAGCTTGCGGCCGATGCGAGAGCAGGAGCGGGGCGGAGAGAAGTGCAGCGTCGAGAACCCGGCAGGGCTCGCCAGGCGTGTTTGGGTTTAAGGTGCTGGCAATCAGGGAGACGTTTCCAGCAGATCATTGCTTTCAGACAGAGAGCAGTAATGAATGTGATCATTATCATCAGGGTCTTAATTGAGATAATGACCCAGAGGGATGGAGCTCAAACTCCAGCGGCTGAGCGAGGCCTCGGCGGCCCCGCTTCGCTCTCTGAAGCTGCGGCGCTCCGCACCGGCAGCCAGGCAAGTTTAAACTGAGACGACGACGCAAAATTCCAAACTTGAAACCTCGCCCCCCCCCCCCCCCCATTCTGTTCCACGCAGAATAGAAAGGTTTGCGTGGAAACATCTCGGTGATGCCCCAAGTATGCAGTTCTTTCCTGTCGGTGGTCCATTTAGCTTTGAGTGCGCCTTTTGGATATGCTTGCCCCGCAGTCCTTTCGAGCCAGTACATTTTTTTACAATTTTTTTTTTTAAACTGCGATTTAGTATGCTAAAGACTTGACGTTATTTTGCCTCACTAAGTGATTCCATGGATACTGTTCAAGAGATCACTCCATTTTTATGACACAGGACAAGATATTAAGTGCATGCATTAAGAATTTTGTTAAAACACTTTCCATTACCAGTTCCTCCGCTGGACTGCCTGTTAACAAGTTTCCATTTTATATACTTAATGAAACTGAAAACTTTCATCTCAGCAAATTTATTTTGAACTGAAATTGAATTAAAAATCATTACATCAATGAAACAATTTAGTCCCAGGAATGTAGTCAAAAATCCATTTCCTTGATACTTGTGTCACTGTGAATGTTCACTGCTACTTAAAAAAATGAAAAGGTATTCCTGCTATGACTTGGCTGAGTCGCTGTACCCTGGGATACTGCACTGGGGCTCCTGCTCGTGTGCAGGAAGGGACTGCTGCTTTCTTGTGGGCTCATTTGATCCCATTATGAAGCACTTGCACCCATCATATGGAAGAGAGGCATTTGGAGGCCCACATGTAGGTGAATGAGTGGACTGGGCGAGGACAAGTGGGGGACATGTCCATTCGTCATTGTGAGTAGCACACGGGCTGTCATTGGTTCTTATTCACCTTAGTGAGTTCATGAATGAACTGGCCACTCCCATGACTGTGTTACAAGCGTGTGGGACCCGAGGGGTGGGTGTGGAGTTGAGTGCCATTCCGTTTTTGTGCCTTTATAGTGAAGCTTCCCTCCTCCTTTATCTGTTTTGGGCTGGTTGCCTGGGAGCTTGCAGACATGTCTGAAATTCTCGACCTGCTGGGAGAGGGACTGCCGCTTCACATCCCCCAGATAGGTTCCTGACAATGAGGGTCCTGGTGGCACTGTGGCTGCGCCTGCCCTCCAGCGATGCCTGTCTGAATAGCTAATGAACTGCTGCAATTAAATAATGCTCAACGTGGAAAATCCTTTGAGCGAGGAGTAATGTGTATCAGTAGTAATATTCCTTCCCTTTTTTTTTTTTATAAAGCTTTTGGGCCGTTTCCTTCCTTTGTGGGCTGCTTAAATAATGGCAGACTTTGGGATAACTGGATGTTTACTGCTTCAGTGAAGCACCGTTATGAGGAGAATTCACTGTGCCACAAAAATAGACTGCTGGCATGCACATGCCTGTGGAATATGTGCACAGCCTCATCTCTGTGTCTCGACTGTAAGAGTTATTGTCAAACAAAGCAAAGCAAGTTGTTTATTTCGGCAGTAACTTACTGGCGGTGCATCTGGCGACTTAGATTAACAGGTACAATACTAAACTCATTTGCGAATAGCGCAGATATTATTTGCTGCTTAATAAATGAGACACATCCATCCATGTAATTTTGTTGTCGTGTCTTGCATAGAAAACACATTTAAATGAGACTTTTATTCATATTTATATATTTTCCATTTAGTTCCTGTTAATTTTTTTGCTTTTGAACAGGCACCAAGAGAGTACTTGTTTTAGGCAGCGATTAATGTTGGCTAATGGTGATGTGCAAACTTTAGCCATAACCTTACAGTCCAGGAGCTGGGGTTCAAATCCTGGCTTCTGTAGTAACAGTCCTGCACAAGGTACTTATTTTGAGCTGCCCCACTCGAGGTTTCTCTGTTGTCGAATGCATCTTTGTTGTACAAAGGTGGAGAAAAGTATTCTTACCGTCAGTAACTGTTGGTCCAGAGCCAATCCTGGAAGCATAGGGTCAAGGCCAAGCAGGGTACACGAGACCCCAGTCTGTCTGACACATGGGCACACGCTCTAAAAGCAATTTAGTCACCAGTCCACATGAAACAGGGTTTTGGGCTGTTGAAGGAGACCCTTGCATGTCAGCTAAATAATAATTGGTAAAAATGTCATCTATATGTTGTAAATCATACTGTTGACAAGCATCCCCGGAAGTAATGGTTAAAAACATTTTAATGTCGCACTTGTTAAGCGGCATGATGTGGGCATTGTTGCGTGCACGTTTTAATGTGCCTCAGTGCACAGTGACATTGGTTCCAGCTTTCCAGAACAAATGTTAATGTGGTGCTGTGCTGGAACACACACGGGCGGCTCCGCGTAACCAGGAATTGGACATAGATGTTAAACATTCAGAAGCACGCCTATAAATCTCCCACTTTAAAGTAAGCGGTGTCCTTTTGTGTCTCCCCGCATTTTGTGCTTTGTTTGTATAGCCGTGACATTTATTTTAACTCGGGGGCATTATGGCCGCTAATACGCAGTTGATGGTATTGATGGCGTGGTGCACTTTAATCGTGCTGGGCTGCTTGACGAAATGATGGAGCGATATTAACGGTGCAGTCATGTTGTGCGCTGCCGTAGGTCTTCCTGAGCCACATTTCATTAAATCATCGCTGTGCCATCAGAGAATCGGAGTCGTTTGTTCACAGATTCTGAGTAATAACCAAAGTGAAGGTCCTTAGTGAGCAGTAACTTTTTATTGCTTCATGTTTTACACATTTATGAGTACATATTGGTGAAATGTTTTACATGTTTACAGCAGTGTGTCAACGAAGATGTTGGCAAACAGGTTGCGCTCTGAAAATATATATTGGGTAACAGTGTTAGCAGTATTTGAAAGTGTTGGGTTTCACTTTTATTTTCTTCATTTTTCTATCGTTAAAAATGTTTTTTGCAGAGTGAACTTTGCCTTAGTGTCTTTACCCAGGTGTTGCTAGTAGAATGCACTTGGACGGCGTAAAAACGTTGTATTGAATTAGTTCAACTCGCTTCCATGGTGTTTACATCTAATGCTCGATGTTGCTGAATTATGAATAACGAGAGGACAAACTTTGCATGTTTGTTGGTTAAATCAGCCAACAACTGGCAATGAATTGAAGCTTGTGAAAATGTAAGTTTTTAGTAGTTTTAAATAAGTTGTCTTTTTAACGCAGCTCAAAGTCAAAAATGATAAAACATCTTCTATATTTCATTTATTACCGCGGCATCTTATTTTTTTTAGAACCTACCCAGTGAATAAACTGCCAAAGAGTTCAGACTTAGTAAATACCATCTTCTGTCTCTGTTCTTCAGAGTGATGGTGGTGTGGGAGTGGAGAGACTCAAGAATTAAAACATCCTTACAGACGAGAGAAAAAAACCATCTGCCATATTTACATCCAGCTTTTAATAAATGCTGGAGCAGCCGTAGTGCACTTTCCTCGAAAGGAAAACGGAGAAAAGGGCTTCGCTGATCCTCCCTGTGCTGATGGGCACATAGCAGTTCGCGTCAGGAGGGCTGCAGTATTTTTAGTTATTTATTTATTTATTTAGAGTACGAGAAGTATTTAACGCGCGTGTGCAAGGAAGATGCCGGCGCTCCTTCTGAGCCAAGGGCGCTCATCTATCGATCCGAACAGGGAGAACCACAGGACCCAACATCGCTCCGCCTCCTTCAACACAGTGAGGTCAATGTATTGAACACAGCAGTATTCTCTGTGAGGGGAAAAAAGCTTTAATCGATGCAATCGTGTAAATGGGTCCTTTAGGTGTAGAGGAAGTAATTAAACACCTTTTAGAAGTTGCTTTTGGGCTGAGTAGACTTCAGTTGTAATTACAAAGTTAAATAGCTCTCATCATACAAATAAAGTCAACAGTAATTCAGCACATCCCCAGCTGAGCTCAGCATTTTCTGATGGCTTACTTGGGAGGTGTGGGGTTCTCCTCCCTGAAGCCTGTGACCCCTTACCCTTGCCATCTCTGTGTCAGAAATGGTTATCGCGCGCACTTCTGTATGCCAGTGGCCAAAATGCATAGGCGCGTTAGTAAAATGCTTCTTACTTACTTAATGCTGCAAGCAGAACGGTGCAAATTCATGAGAACGTATGGCAAACAAGGAGGAAAAAAATGCTCTGAAAACGAAAACGTGGCTTTAAACTGAAGCAAATCACCAGGTCTGACAATTCTACCGAGTCGTTTGATGGCCAAGCGATATGAAGCCTTTTTAAGAAACTTGCCAGTACCTGTAAAGTAGACAGTTTTTGTTTAGGATGTGCCAGTATTCCCCAGTGGTTTCATGAACACCAGGATGAAGTTGAACACTTGAGCCTTTATGGGGAAATATTTATCAGCTTCTTTTTTTTTTTTTTCCTCTCTGAAGCCCTTCTTTCTCATGCGCAGTTAAAGAACTGGGGTGCAGTATGACGCTCAACACAGATCAGGGCTTTCAGTCATAGATTTTCCGAGTCTGTTTTACAGGAAAGAGTGCTCCTAGGCCTTTTTAGTTATTTTATTCTCATTTACCATTTCAGGTATTTTTTCCATCCCCATATGTATCATGTTGAGGACAAATGGTTGTGTTCTTTGGAATTCCACTTAGTCTACACAATAAGCCTTTTAAAAATGCCATATACCGACTTTACTTATTTCTGTGGTTTCATAGTTTAATCTTTTTCCGAACACAACCAGGTACAGCTTGATGCATTGACTTCTGCTTTTGAATGTGTTAAGTGCCACTTATGTCATGCACGTAGTGGTTTCTTCTTGCCAGTCATACTTATGAGTACGGAGAAAATGCCTTGTTATAACTGTATTTACTGAAATATGACAAGGCAGCTTGAATGTGGCCTAGAGGGGCAATGTTGGAGCTAAAGATGACATTTTCCTACCTAGTGACCAACTTCCTTGAAGGCAGCAATTGAGGCCCAGTAAGTGATTCTGCCCTCATCACAGGATCATTTCCACTGTAAACATGCTAATCTCCTGTACCTGGGCAGCAGTTACAGTGTAATACTACTTTAAGCCTGAAAAGTAATGACTTCAGTGGATGGTGAGGGATTGAAAGTATACCGCTCTTGATCCCTCATTATCAGAACCACAGGTACTGGAAATTAATAATTAACTTTGAACACTCACGACTTTTAGGTTTTATTTCCGAATGAAGGGAAGTTTTATGTAAGCACTGGTCAACAGCAGCAACGTTAGTATCTGGCAGAAATCTCATAATTTTTATTTTCTGGTAATAAGAGCTCACCATCTATAAGTGGCTCCACATAATCAATTCAAAACATCTCATTGCTTTTATTCAAACAAATATTACAGTTGCAGCCAACCGGTTTCTGTGCAATGAAGTATAAATAGGGTGGCACTCACAGCTGTACCTGCGTTTTGCAACATGCAGGTGTAACGTAGACGTGTTTCGTCCAAAGCTGCCTTCAGTACGTATATAACATCGGGAAAGCATGTAAATAAATACAATACAATGTTGTATTGGTCCAAAGGCCTCGTACAATTTTGGACGTACGGGTTTGGACAAAAGGAGCCCTTTTTTTTTGGGCAAAAGATTTAGATGGACAGGAGATGTCATACATAGGGATGATATGTCACTGTAGCTCTACAGTATGTGCATCAAGGTTCAAAGATGGCATCACTGGAACACAAAACTAAGGAACAGACCCAGGTAACACCTGCAAGAGCATTGGTAGGTAGGACCCACCCAAGTGTAAGGAGGACTGTGAATGCTGTGTTACTGGTGCTTTATTTCACTCACTCTTAGGAGATCATAGGACTTATTGTAATGATAACTTTTTTTCTGCTGCTTCCGTGAGTAGATGTTTTTTTTTTTTTTTTTTTGGGAAGATTCTCATGCAGATATATCGAGTTTGAGATGCCATTGTCGTCTTGTTTTGGTCATTTGCCATCAGTAAGGCACAGCCCATCAACAGACTGTGGAGATCTGCCGGGCTCTTTCTACTTGGCAGCACCTCCTGGTTGCTGTAAGCTTTTATGGCAGTATCCACACAGAGATATACTGCTGCTGCACAGGTGAAAAGTTCATCTTGATCTGCATAAATACGTCTTGTTCAATTCTGTATTACGGAATAGATTTACACAGAGGGAAACGCGACCCCTGACATTAAGCAATTACTTGTATCATATATGTGGGATTCTTGTTGAATCTTAACAAGGGCTGCTTGGTCTCTCACTTGTGCTCGGCCCTTCCTTGCAGGGAGCTGAATTAATCGGCTGTTTCGAGATTCCTTCAGTCTCTGGAACGTGAACAGGGCCGCACGATTTGTGATTTGTGCTTGTAGGGTGTGAGGCCTGGCGCGCGGATGACGGACCATTTGGGCGAACGTCCCTGTGCCTGACAGCTGTGACCTCCACAGGAGCGTCAGGAGGTCCCGCTGATGGATGTAGACTGTGTCCCGTCCGGGCCGTTTCCGAGAGGTGATTAGCGCTGCCAGCGGCGGGGCTTTGCTGCCCGCGTCTGCTCTCCTGTGGGCAGCTGCAGACCGCTCGTGCCTCCTGCTGCTATCCATTGACCTTGCCTTCCCGCTGAGGGGGATTCTAGGATGTGGGCAAGCAAGGGTTGGGGTCTGGGGTGATCTTGGCTAGTGATCACTCACAAGCACCCGCATCTAGCCAGCTACCGACACAGGATGTTTCTCTGAAGTTAGTGACATGTCTTACTGCATTTGCTGCCTTGTGTTGGCACTGTAATCTGCTGTGTGTGATTATTAACAGAAATACTCTAAAATACAGAGACAGTTATCCCCTTCTAAGTAGTCCAATAGGATCACTGTTCTAAAATGCCTCTCAGTTGTCTCTCCTGCCTCATAGTAATGCACGATTGACATTTACCCCCTTTTCTGTCACGCTTGCAACTCGGCCCCTGACATTTGAGACGACAATAACATATTCATCTTTTTTTAAACAATTGGGAGCGAGGGCTGTGGACCCCTGCCTCTCGCTTCCCTTTCTCTCTCAGACAACCTTGGCCTTAACTGTGCAACGTCAGTCATCCAGCTGCATGGTGGCTGGAACATTGCGGGCACCTCTCCTTGCCTCCGGGGCAGGAGACATGGGAGCCTGCCTCGCTCAGATAAGGGTCTGGTCATTTGTACTCTTGCCGCTGGTGGCGAGTGCGCCTCTTTGCCCTGACTTTGACACAGAATGTGAAGTTGCCCCAGCAACTTCTTCCTGGAAAGGCCAGCAATGGGGCTCAGCTCCAATGTCTTCTTTTTATGTAGGTAGGTAGGTAGGGGTGTGTGTGTGTGTGTGTGTGTATTTATATAAAAAGATGCCCTAAAAAATAAATAAATACTTTTTTTTTTGGCCTCTGAGTGGCAAACTGCTTGTGTGCGTTCACACGTTTTACTGTCCAGGGTTGGGTGAGCTGGCAGGGGAGGTCTTCTTGGGTGGCGTTGCACTTTTTGGTGGACATGGCCCACGTCGGGGGGATGCACGTAATTGCCTCCCAGGCCCCTGATAAGGGCAAACCAAAGCCGAAGTGAACTGTAGTGGGGCCTTTTCCACTTGGGGTGATCTGTGGTGCATTCCTCCTCACAGCACGTGCAAAGCACGCTTTGCCTGCCCTATATCTTTTAACAGGAGTTCTTTGTCGCTGCTTGATCCCTGCCTGGCCACATTTTCAAGTATTTAGGGAGCGGAGTATTTCTGGGCTTTAAAGTGCGTTAAACACTCCCAGTTGGCTGTTAAGTGCTGTTTACCCATTTGATTTTCCTCTGAGAGGTAATTAGGGATCGTATCAAAGAAACAGTGTGATGATTTTATTATCACCCTCCCAGACTGTTACTTTAAAGATGGGATACCCTCGCTGCGTCCTAATGAGCCTCGCGTGGGAGTCTGGGCCTCTGAGGCTGCTGTGTCACAACCTGGTCGCTCTCAGGCTTGATAAATGCTGCAATATTCTCATATGCTTTTACCATTTTATAGCGCCTCATCCTTTGTACAGCTGTTCATTTCAGCATCCTCGCCAAGTATTACAGGAGAAAGCAATTACTATTAATTTTCCCTCGGTGCTCCGTCTTGGAATTCCGCAGTCTGCCCTGTTTATGGTAGGGTGCGATTGGTGGTGACACGTCACCTCGGAGAGCTGATTATTTTCGAGAAAGAAACCTCTAAGCACCCGTGCGAAAGGAGCAGCCCAGCAAAGCAGCGTTGTGCCCGCATCTGCTGTATCCCGGGACCGTTTTCAGCGCACTCTGTATCACTGTTACCCTTTGGAGATTAAGAAATGTAATTTGCGTGAAAGTGAATTATTTTGGTGACATCCAGGGATGCGTGTTCTAGTTAATAGAGAGGGATGTGCAGTGGCTGGGCTCCTTAGTGGAGGGGGACTGCACAGCAGCATCTGTCTGCTTGTGTTACCCGCACACTGCTGCTGATGTGTGGGAATTAACACGCTCTGCTGTCAGAGCACTCGTGGCTTGCCCTGCGAGAGCTGTGACAGCGGCTGCAGCCCCACAGTTGCCCTACTCCCTTAAACGATCCAGTGGCTGTCAGCCAGGGAGCCACAGTGACAGGGCGTGGACTAGTAACCTTAAGATGGCAGCTGGGCTCTAAGAAGCGGGGCTGCTTTCGTTCCCTTCAACAAGGTACGTGCGCTGAACTGTGTCAGTAAGATATTCTGTGTACTTCTACAGTGCACATTATAATCCATACTGCACTTGAATGGAAAGTAAGATTTTGTTGGTTGGTCCACCTGTGAAACTTACAGAAAGTATTAATGAGTTTGTGCTGGTAGCATGTATGCTAAAGTGATATATTTATTGAATTAATAAATACAGTAAAACCCCATGATAATCTCTACCACAGCAAGATAAAAGGAATTCAGGCCTGTTTGGGTCATATCCTCTTCTACCCTTTTCAGTCACCAACATAATCTTCTGTTGGTGTTGAATGTACAGGATTTACTGCAGATGATGTATATTTGGGTAAAACTTTTAGTACTGTTAGTATTGTAATGATGACAAGGTGAGCTGTGGCTCTTCAGTTATGCACTGCTACTGCATGTTTGTAAATAGTTCTCTAACCATTGTAGGGAGTTATAATGGGATTGTTGACCCTTACTGTATTCAGAGTGCTTGAGAGCCTTGGAGTGGGGGTGTTGTTGTGCTTTGTGAGTGCTGCTTTTTGGCCTTTTGGCTAACTTTAATGTCCTGGTGTTTAAACATATTGTAGAGAAAAAAGGCTTGTGTTCCCACAGTCCGGGCTCTGAAGCCCTTTTTTCTCGTGCACTCACAGCACAGTTGAAGTTGGTAGCTGCACTATTGTTTTTGTCATGTGCACTGGTTGGGCCCTCACTGATGGTCTGTCATCTTGCCATTGTGGTGTATTTTGAGTGTTTCTCTGAACCTTAGAGTTATGTCATCTGGAGCCTAGAGTTCCTGGTGGGGTTTCTCTTGGTGAACAGGTCTGGGGGAATATTCTAGACAAAGAATAATCCACAATGACACCTCCCCCATGTGTGCAAAAAAAGAATGAAATGCACCGTGCATGAGTGGCACGGACTTAGTGCCAGGGTCCATACCACCTATTTCCATCACATCTAATAAGCTGAAAAGCAAATGAAAACTTCTTTCCCCTTTTTTTCTAACAGTAACTGAAGGACTGACTGAAAATATTTCATTCATATCTCAATTACGAGACCCCACATTTTATGCAGTTGAATTTTTTAGACTCATCTGGTTATTGTGGGATTTTACTGCACAGTACCATATTTTTAGGACTATAAGTTGCTCGAGTGTAACAAACACAACCTTAAATGCATGTACTTGAGAGAGTCTGCAGATGAGTCACACAAGAGTACAGGGAGTGCGTGCAGAGATTTTGCTAGCCTGATTATGATGCGCTGAATGGGTATTTGCTGTCGCAAAATAAAAACGCGGTGTCCAAGTTCTCGACAGTATGGCTGCAGCCGTCAAAGTCTTTGCCATCACTATCACCGTTAAACAGTTCAGTGATTTCTGTCAGGAGGCCCATTGGTGCCTCCTGCTTGTCAACGCCATTCTCGATATCGTTCTCGGATTTTTCAACTTAAACTCAGTTGTGTAGTTTTCTTGGCTTTGTGTTGGTAGTGTTTTAGGCCTGTCGTAATTTGCAGTCAACTAAAAATTAAACGACTGCTATAGGCGACACATTGTACAAAACATTCGGTTGAATGCAGATTTTTTTTTTTTTTTTTTTATTATATATCTTGCACTGGAGTACAAGTCACACCATCCTGCGATGTGAGGAAGAAACTGTGACTTATAATCTGGAAAAGAGGGTAATATTAATAAAAAATAATAATTTATGTCACGTGGCCACCACACGAAAACATATTTTATCAGTTTTGTCTTGTCTTCTCTATAATGGTAGGTCAACGAGGCTGTTAACCTGCTATACTTTAACCACGCTGATTTGGTAGGATACAAAGGGGCTTGAACCACACACAAACAAACTTGGAATTGATCAGGAGCTCTGTTCCAGGTTCTTGAGATTAAAGGGTTTGCCGCTTTCAGCAGGTGAGCAGCGGCAAGCCCTGTGAAATGGCGTCCGGTGCACTGAAGCGAACATGCTGACAGCTTGAGTGGAGATGCTCCGTGTTCTCCCCCCTCTCTCGCTCAGCCTGATGGCTCGGCCTGATGGGACTGTGCTTCTTGGAGGCAGCGGTAGGCTCAGCAGTAGTGTGGGGTGCATGGTGTTGGATTCTTTGCAGGACACATCTTCTTCTCAGCTGGCCACTGTGAGTTACAGATTCTGGTTGACTGCATCACAAACATTTGGATTGCCGGAATGTTACTTTAGCTTCTCCTGTTGGAACAGTAGGTGGCGTGGTGGTTTGCTGCTAGTACTGCTTTGTGCTTGAAAGTCTTAGGTTAAAATTCTACCTCCTGTTTCACTACCCTTCAGCCAGGTACTTTAACCCTGTGCTGATACAATAAAAAAAAAAAATAACCAGCTGTTTAACAAGATGCATTGTGGCAAGTAGCTTATTACTAAGTTTGGAGAAAAGTGTATGCCGGAGAACTGTAGGTGCTGGGGTCCTCCATCAAGAAGCTCTCACGACTGAAGCAAATGTACTGTCTGTTACAGCTGGCATCACACCTTCACAGTGCCTCACGGTTAATGCGATGTTTCCATCTGTCACGGAATAGTTAATTCTCAGTCTGTGGCCTTTTCATAGAATAACAAAATTAAGCCACGGGACCATGAAAGCATGTTTCTCTAGTTTGCAGTGAGATGTGCATGGAAATCAATATGGTAACGGCCTGCTTTTGAGGACTATGGAAGACCTTCACAGTGAAAGCAGATACCCTTGGAGGACATTATGCCCACTGTTTCTGTTTTTCCATTATGATAGCTACATTTCTCTCATTAAAATGTACTGCATTCATTTTTTTTTTTGTTTTCTGAGTTCATGACTTAACAGGTCAGAAGTAGAATAGAAAAAATGGAATAATGAAAAATACTTTAATAAATAATACTGTGCTATTGAAATAATTAATGCTTACTAGCATGCAGTGCCATGCAGGGTCCCAGAGTGGGGGGGGGGGGGGTATATATAAAAAAACTAGTATTAATTTGACAAGAGCAACACATCACCTAATGTCCCTGTGTGAAAAGTAATTTGTTTTTCACCACTAGTTACTGCTTGCATGACATTCATCTGCAAAGATACATCCAGTAGCTGCTGACCACAGTCTGGCATTCCATGTTTTGGGCCACTCTTCCACACAGAACTGTGTTAGAAGAGCAATGTTATTGGGTACTTAAGAACAAGCAGTGCTGTCCATCTCAGAAGGGTTTAAGTCAGTACTTTGACTAGAATATTATACTGCTTTAGGTTTTCTCTGCCATTATGATGTTCGGAACATCCCTGGTGTCACTCCTTGATTCCGGGTGTAGACCGAACCTCTTTGCTTCAGGGTATGTCTTCAACTATCGGTTGGTTGCAACAATTCTTGGCTCACAGTTTGTGCCAAAGGTGTTTATTAAAGTGCCAAATTTACAAATAGGTTCTCTACTTCACATTTGCCAAGAAAGAACATTAACAGGCGTGTACCTCAGGTACTCGAAACAGCAAATGAACTTCTTAAATAGGCTCCCTTTTACCTCTAGAAAGGACTGAACCAAAGGAGAATCTCAATAATGCAGATTAGCACTAAGCAAACTTGGACTACTATATAATGTATGAGAAGATAGTTTAGGTGGCTGTCTTACAAGTTTTATATGTAATGTTCTAGCCACACTTATGATGAAAGACAGTGATTAATCCAGGTGAAGTTATTAGAAACATCTCTACCAATGAGTTTCTCCATTCAGCTGCAGCTGAACATGTGCACCACAGAAATAAGCAGTATGTAAGGCTGACCGTTAGTATAAGGTTCTCTTCCTCTTTTTGGTTTGTGTATGTGTATGTCTGGGTATTAGTCTTGAGTCATTTGAACAGTGTCATTTTTCTCCTTCCTTTCTCTCTCTCTCTCTCTGTCCGTCCGTCCGTCCGTCCGTCCGTCCACTAGCTGCCATGCGTGTCATGAGGGGGCGTTGGCTTCCTGGCGCTCATATGTCATTAATGATCCTGGCTCAGGCGGCTTTGGTGGGAACAGCTGGCCCGGTTGTGTAATTCCAAGAGCGCATCCAAGGCCTGCATCCTTAGGCTGGTTCATCAGGGGTCCCAAATGAAGGGTACAAGACTTTAGAGGTTTAGTGGATTTATTTACCTTCACTAATTTTTGGCGTTTTTTTTTTTTTTTTGGCAATTTTTTTTGGTCATTTTGTCATTGACAAATACTGGTCAAAATGCAAAGTGGATAAAAGATATGTCACAATGAGCAACATAAATGCACATGTGCACATATGCAAATGTACATTTTTTTTTTCATATTACAGCATGTATTACCAGATGTCTTGCTTCCCTGTGAAATGAAATGAATATTGCCTATAGCTTTTTTTTTTTTTTTTTTTTAAACATGACACTGAAATCAACTGTGAGGGCCAAAAGGAGCAGAATGAGCTGCTCCTTGCCTGGCTTTAGCTATGTGCTCTTGATAGTAGTATTTGTATTGTGAGTGCAAATTATGATCCTTGTGCTAGCTAGAGGAGCAGGTAGAGTGAACGCTTGAGAACAGATTTGACGGGTAGCGTGGTGACCGGTGACTAACAGTGTGTCTCAGGATCCAACAGCCTGTCAGTTATGCAACATGCTGCTTGGAAAGTGTGTCAGGTGAAACCAACTTGGTCACGACTGGAGTGGTTTTGCTTGTCAGAGACGGATTTCACCCCTGTTTTGCTCCTTCAGCGTCTGAAGATGGAGCCCTCTCAGTGGAGATGCATGACCTTGTGCTGCTTTGCAGGTACATAGGACAGATGCACCTCTGATTCCGGGGAGGTGCGGGCGAGTTGTCCCGGGCGGAGCGCTCATTGCGATGTATGCTGTTTGAACGGCATATTGTGACTAATGTGGGCTGTTTGTGATGCGGCCTCCCACACATCTTGCTGCCGCCTGTCATTTCTGCTGATCTCCCTCCACAGGAGCCCTCTGCTTGCTCACACGAGTGTGTTGCCAGCCTTCCTACTGAGTGTTTTAATAGTCAGAGGTGTGTGTGTGTGTGTGTGTGTGTGTGTGTGTGTGTGTGTGTGTGTGTTTGTGTGAGAGATGGAGTGTGAGCACGTGGCGCAGAGAAGTCCTCTGTCCAGGCCCTCTGCGGATTCAGCACAAATGTAATTGCCTCCTGACACCGGCAAGCTACGTTCACACAGAAGGAACAGAATCATGACCAGAGTCTTCGTGAGCATTTAATCCACTTCCAGTCTCCCAGGCCTTCACCCTGTCATTCTCCACACAGCACACCATTGGGACCAAGGTGGTTAACAGCTTTGTTGTGTGTGTGTGTGTGTGTGTGTGTGTGTTTGGAGGACAGGAAACAGCACTCTGGTCCTGTCTCTCCATCCTGCTTCCTGTCTACGTGTCCCAATAGTAGCCAAGCTCCACCCCCAGCCTGGACCGATGCTTTGCCCACAACAGCATGTTTCTAATTTGCCTCCATGCTAATGTGTGAGCCAGAGAGAAGGAATAATGTAAGATGGCAGCCTGCTGCCAGGGGAGGCGGGGCGAGTTTATTTTATTTTGTACGGTGCCGTCTGCTTGCTGCCTGGCTCTTCTGTGCCCCGCTCTCTGTGTAATTGTGTGGCTCCTGAGCAAATTGCACTGATTTATATAAAATGTTGTACCTTGAAATGGAAGGCGAGCTCTTTGCCTTGTTCCCATAGTAAGTCCCTGTGGTCTTTCTCGGGTTTGGATAAGGGTGGAGTGGGACCCAGGGGGTCAGGTGTAGTTATCAGGGTTGCTGCAATAAAGCACTCTGTTCCTTTCTCTAAAAGGAACATATTTTCCAGTCCCAGACATAAGTACAGCGCTGCATGAAATACTGCAACAGAAGGTATAAATGTAGCTCAAAGGGACACGGTCCAGTTCAAGAAAGGCTGTTCCTATTGTACCTTTACGCTGCTTTGAATGACTGCTGTATTAATGTTCAAGCACATAAGTATGCAATATATTATTCTGTAATGTATGTTTGCTACAGAAAGACGCTGGACAAACAGTTCATTAGCATTAGCTGCTCCTATAAGAAGAGTTAGTTGCTGAAAGCAGCTGCACGTTCGGTTATATTCTTTTAACGTTATGCTAAATCTATATAATATACAGGCTTATTCAACAAGAATCTAACACTTTTATAAAAGTACGAATGTTAGTTACTGCGTGATTAAAATTAGACCGTTATGTTCTTTTTCAGTCAGCCTGTATTAGATGGGAATTTTATTGATCCTGAACATATTGAGAAACGTGTGCACCTTGAAGTAAAAGCTCTGGGTAGAGAAGCTTCATTTTTCTCCACTGGTATAACTGGACAGGCTCAGATTTATTATGTTAATTTTTAAATTCCTTAATTTTTCATTTTGGTTTGATTCAGTTTTTTATGGCCTTTATGATGATGATAGACTGCAGTTTGTAAGTAGACACTAGTTGAGTTGTTTTTAAACTATATGTCAAACCTTGTTGACGTGAAAAACTGGCCTGTGGTCATCTGAATGATAGACTGTATGAGGACAGTGAGTGCAGGTGCTGACATGCGTTGGTGCGGTTTCATTTGTGTGGTCCTCATGGCTGGTATATGGTGTTTGGGAGACAGAAAGAAAGAAGAGCAATAGGAGGGTCATCAGGCAGAAGAGCTGAAGGCCACAGCATTTGTGGCCTCTTCAATACAATGGCTGAGCTGCAGTTCGCAGCTGGGAGCCCCCAGCAGAGCCCTCAGCGACATGGGTGAGGTCAAAGAAAGAACACACTCCTCGCAGTGTATTCTTAGGAGATGGTAAGGGAAACTCAGCCTACTGCCAGATTGTGCTTATGATGTATGTTGAGCACTGTGTGGTTATTAAACGGTGACTTATTAAGCACTTGAGCTCTCTGAGGTCAGTGAGCCCACGATGAGATGTTTGCTAAATTCCTGTGCACACTTTCAGAAGCTACTGTTGGCCTGCGCTCTGCTGAAGGCACCCAGAAGCACAGCTGAGATGCGTTTAGGGTTAAAGCAGTACGGCTGAACCAGGTCTCTTGCGTACACATACACAGAGAGCAACTGAAGGCTTTTTCTTGTCTGCATCTTTCTTGCTTCGTGGCTCAGTGTTGCTCTTCTAAAAAAGAGTGAGGCCCCTTACCCATTAGACTGGCAAATGGTGAATTGCAGTGTGGCTACAAACATTAAGCCCGGGGTTCTGCACAAAGTCTGTACCTCTTTAGAACCGACTGTCCTCAATTTCCAGAGCTTTGTGCTTCTCACTTGTTTTAATCTCAGAACCTCAGTGGGGGACATGTGTACACAGCCGTGGTGGCTCTAAGTTCTGCTCTACGGCTGCTTCATCTTGGGCCTCAGTAAACCGTGTGCTGGAGTGCACAAGTGAGGGACCCCCAGCCTTGTGGGTTTTGTGTTCATTGGTCACAGAAACAGTCCATTTGCATTGGACCGGGAGTTGATGCCCCACAAGGAAGCAGCTAAATTTAATCCCTTTATACTCTCTGTGTTGTCCAAAGGGTCAGCGCGCTGCTCAACTCCATCGGCAGCGGTGGAGAGGCAGGAGGAATGGTGTGCTGTGTGAGAGCCCGTGGCAGGCCACGCTCCCTACGCTCCGGAGAGTTGTGCCGCGCCGAAGAACAAAGACAATTAATTAAGACAATAAAGGCATTTAATTCAGCATGCGAATGTGACTCTGCATACTAAGCACCAGATAAGGATTCTAAATGAAAAATCTCCAATGTTTTTATTATTGCCGTTTCCCCCCTCCGTTTTTGAGACAGCTCGGCACCGTGGAGCGCGAGGATTTATTTAGGAGTTTTATGCCGGGTTGTGCAGGGCTCCCCGAAGCGTTGTTTGTGGTAGGAGGAGGTACGTGAGGTAAATTAATTCACGTCAAACGGCTGCGCAGTTCAGCGGATTGTACCTGGAATAACCGCAGATTGAAGGCGGTGGCTGTTACGCCGCTCGGGTTGTGTGCTCCGCCCCGGTCTTCAAAGAGCAAGATTGTATGATAACAAGTCATCCACATGTAAAATGAATTTGAGCCCAGAATAATCTTTGCTCTGACCTGTAGATGTGCCGAATGAACTTTGTGTGGTCCAACTGGAGAAAGCTGAGGTCTTAACTGTGGCAGCCCTTCTTCCGCATCTGCATCCGTCACACTTGAACACGAAGCCTCGGAGGCACGGACTGCACGCTTCAGCACAGCGTCGCTTCACAAACACCTCAGCTACGCTTTGTCTGTTTAAACATTTGCTGCTCTCAGACAGAACAGAACGGCAGAAACCCTATGAACCGTGCTCATTTTAATTAATCTCTGCTGTTAACGTACGTATATTTAGCCGTATTGTGAGCGCGGTGCATCTGCTCGCCGCAGCCCCAGGGAGAGCATGGGAGCCAGAGCCCTGTCCCCCTGCGAAAACGCGAAGGCTAATTATACTCGCCATTAATTCACAGTTCAGTTACCAGGGGCGCTGGGAAGCTTTGCTGTGCGGAGCCGTGCAACCAAGGGGGTCGTGTTGACAGAGTGGAGAGGCGTGGCCCATTGGAGCAGCTTCTCCCGAATCCACCCAGCTCGCCAGACAAAACAGACCCTCGCACCTTCTTCTCGAAGTAGCCCGGTAAAAAGTTTTCATTCAGTCATTTTTAATTGACACTTCTCTCCAGGGTGACTTGGTGTTTAGCCCATTATATTTATGAGGCACCTTTCTGTTGCAACCGCCCGATCCTGTTAGTCCTGTAAGCGCTGTGGGCTGCTGCTCGGGCTGCACCGTGTGCCCCCTGGAAGCGGAGATGACTAGGCTGCAGCTCTTCACGTGGCGCTCCAGCATACTGTCGATACGCTACGGCTCCTGAACGCGTCCCCGCGGAGGTGCCCTGCGCGCGTGAAGAACTCGCCAGGGCCCGGGGACGCTGTGTCCGCCGCGCACTTGTTCTCTTTTCTTGAAAAGCACTGAAGCGCATTGTGGGTCTCTTGGGCATCGTGTCCCTCACCTGCAGTGCACACACTTCATGCCGCAGTCTCACTCCTCTGTAGTATGTGCACCAACTGTGCCAACTCTGCTATTATGACTGTAAAATAACTTGCTTATTCATTAGTCCGATACCTTTCTCCATGTAAGTAATTATTTTTGAAGCACTTACTGTTAAGCCCTTTATGGTGATTTACCCATTTAACGTAAATTTCTTGCTCTAGGCTACTGCAGTGGTATTTGAACCTGTGTCCTTCCAGTACAAAGCAGCTTCTATAACCACTATGCTGGCAGACCTTTATCATTTTCTCTTAAAGCTTTATGTGCCAGGAGCTGTTTGGGCTGGAAAAGCCGCAAAATGTTGCTGAGCAGTAGCAGTTGCTGTATAGTGCAGTGGGCCAAAATTGCTCCACAGTGATGTGAGACCCTGGTCCACAGCTAAGAGAAGCATTTTTTTTGCAGCCACTGCAGGTAAAGGTGATGCAACCAGTTATTGAGTGTGAAGGTGCATTTTTGACATCTCACATTTCATCATCTTCCAAACCAAAGAAAGATAAAATAATACAGGTGTGAGCTATTTTCTTTAAGGCTCAGATCATGTACATCTAGAACTAATAAAAACATCTCAGCATGTTTATTGTTAGCAATGTGTAAAAATTGAGTAAGTTGGAAATACTTTTAAATGCTTGTACCGTGTCTGCTGTTCCAAGTAACCCAAATTCAATTAAAATGATCTTTTACTGAAACACCATTTTTTTCCCCCCACATTAATTTCATTTAAATATTGACATTTTGTTAAGATGTATACATATAAAAGTCAGGGTTACTTGTTTATGGGCATCTCATCTGTTTTCTTCAAGAAGCTGGGTTTTGCAGTGAGGTTTTAAATCCCCTTTTCACTTCCCATCTGACTGGATGCATTTAGGAGCAAAGAGGAGATGGTTCACACACGTTTAAGAGACAATACATTGGGGTGATTATTTGCTGAGGTGGATTGGAGTTGCATTCTGACATCAGAGCCTTGGCACACTGTAGAGGATCCCTGGAATCTGGTGGGCAACTGTTGCAGACCAGCCCCTCCAGCAAGTGGATGCTTGCCTGTCCAATCCTAATCTGTGTCTCACACAACGCTGCTTAGTGGCTGGGGGGTGACTGAGAGCAAAGAGCTGTGCTGGATCTGGGTCTGCAGCGACAGCTCTGGCTCTTCCTTCTGGGCTGATCCACAAGTCTTCCACTGTTCCCCTGCATAGCGATGGGAGGGGAAACGATGCATCACGGGACTGGAATTTGACAGCTTGCCACAATTTTATAGTGTGGCCTGTTGGGATAGAAGGGGGTGTAACTGAATTTTAAGATTCCAGTTGCTATGTGAAAACAGTGCCACAGCTATTGCTTCCATTTCATTTCCCGCGTTCCCTCTGTCAGTAATGTATTGCGATATTGTTCTTAATTCTAAAATGTCTACGTAATTCTCTGAATCTATCTTTAGAATTTCTGTTTGTTATCTTACAGTGGAAGACTCGTGAAGTCAAAATTAATAACAGAAGTGCTGCAGGTGCTGTTTTTTCCTCTATAATGAGGACGTGGGTGTCTTTGAAAACGGTTTCGTGCTTCTTTACTTCTGGTTCCTCAGAGGATGGAGGCGCCGCTGCTCCCTTCACTTGGGGCCTCCTTTGCATGTCTGCGTCTCTGCAGTGTGGGTGTTCCGCAGTCTGTTTTATGTGCACGTGTGTGTATGCCTGTGTGTGTTCGTATATGTGCGTAAGGTCTTATCGTAAGTGTTTCTGCTCCGTGCAAAGGTCGCTGTTTTGTGATAAAAATGAATTCTGCTTATTGAAAAGAAAAAAAAATGGAGATGACTTGTATTTGTTCTCATTTGCTTGTTTGTCTCCTTTTAAAGTGGAAAGCTGAACTGACAAATGTACACATGCATGCACAATGAAACTGAAGGAAGCCCTGACCTATGGAAAGTTACGATGCTGAAGTAGAATGACTATAGATCACACAGGTTCATTCATCTTTCATGTAACACATGCTCACTCTGTGATATTACTGAAAAAGGCAGAAAAAACATGACATTTATTCATTAGGACATGGATCTATGCCCTGTTAAATGTGTAATAGCAATATAGGGTAGGATAGGAACTTTATTGGAAATTCACATGTGCAGCAGCTTAACACGACGCATAACAACAAGGTGCACAATTAAATGGAAATAAATAACCAAAAATAACAAAGCGGGAAGTGCGGCCAAGTAACAGATGGTGCTGCCACCTCACGGCACCTGGGCTCTTCAGGTGTAGGTTTGATTCCAACTCCGTGTGCATGGAGTTTGCATGGCTTTTCTTTGGGTGCTTCTCTTTCCTCCTGCAGTTGCAAATTGGTCACTAAATTGTCCATTTTGTGTGTATGTGTGCTACCCTGATGTGAAAAAATGAGAGAATGAGAGTGATGGTAACAAATATCAATTACAAATTACAGTTACACTAGACAAAGTGCAATGAGTAACAACCTGCAGTCATACTCTTAAATGCACCCATTAGGGTTATGGAAGATTAACTTTACAAAGATTTTAATATCCCTATTTTGGCTAAAAAGTTTTTTCTTCGGGTTTCACTCACATCCTGATACGCAAGTGGTGCGTTACCAAGAGCCACTGTGCAGTATTCTTCACAGTTAGAATTTGGCTCATGATGAGTTCAGCTGTCGGGCTCCATTACCCCTTGTTTGCTTGTTTCGCTTGTTATTGTCTTGGTTATTGTAGCCCGGCTTGGACTGTCTAAAAATTGGATGCCTAAAAATTAATACCACTGAATTCTCATGAAACGCCTTATGTGTTTCAGGAATGAATTACTTTCATAAGGGCACGAAAGACCGCGTTCAAAAGACTTTGGTCTATGGTATTACAAACTAAATTCAAAGTTCATATAAGTTCAAATATACTGTATTCTGCCTCATTTTGACAAGTGACTTACCACAAGATGTGCAAATCACTTTAACAGATAAACTACTGTCATGTTTCAATTTTTACCATTTGTCACCTATCAGTGTCATTATTTCAACAACAGAAACTCTTTTTTTAAAATTTATTTTACTAATGTTGTTCTCCAAAGTAACTAAGCTACTTACACTGATCTACCCATTAATATAGCAGCGCAAGTATTAAGGGTGCTACAGCAGGAGATGGTATTTGTGCCTAAATCCTTCGAATCCAGAGCCTACACTTCTAACACCACCTACTGTCCTGTTTCCTTTAAGATTATTTGTGCTTTTTTGGAGTCAGCGCTCTGTGTTAACCTTGACCAAGGCTCTTGTGTATCATTCTGACTGGGCTGTACAACATGTGTTTGTGGCATCAAGGCATTGATCTGTCATTCCCCCCCATTACTCCAGTATCTTGGCAGGGAACTGGCTGCTTCTGTGACATTTTTTAAACATCAGGACTGATATCATTCATCCATCTGTTTCTGCAGGTTTTTCGAGAGGGATGCCAGACACATGCATACGCAGACACAGGCATGTAGTCTAGTCTGGAGGTTTCTATATGGTGGCATGAAGGAAGGGTGACTAATAGAACAACAAGTAGCATGGAGTCAGATCTGTCTGTGTGGAATTTGCGTGATCTCCCCATGTTCACATTGATCCCCCCCCCCCACAATCCAAAGACATTCGTTTTAGTTTAGATTACATTTCTTGCTTTCTGTGTTTGTGAATGAGCGTTGCACTATTGTGCTGTATAAATTGGTTAGTGAGTAGGAAGTTTAGTTTATCTTGCAATGTAAGTTGTATTGGACAAATGTGTCAGTTAAATATTAGTTAATAATCATTGTACATTACTTTGGGGAAAAGTGTCTGCTAAATTAGTATATAAATATAATGTAAACCATACATGAAGAGGGAGCAAACCCAGGGAAAGCTATAAATGGCTTTCAGCTGAATAGATAATAGAATAAAAGCCTTGAATCCTCTTTTGTTATGTCTAGAATGAATTTCCTCTACATGACACTGCAGTGAAGTACCTGAGTTGAAGGTAAACCAGAGTACACGCTTACACTCATTCAGCTGTTAGTTGGGAACGCAGCCTGTGTTCAGGGTAGATGTGTAGACCTCATCGCCTTTGTGCGGTAAAGATGAGTAGGTGGCAAAGCAGTGTGGCCGGAGGCCTCCATCACAGTAACCCAGCATACACAAAGCATGCCTGCCACATTACAGGAGCCTCCACACAATGCCGCACGTCACGAGTGAGCACTGGCAGCAGTGGAACGCAAAATGCAAAGCAGCATGCGTGTAAATGTCTTTTAAGGAGTCCACTTGAAAATGTTGAAATGTTATCCCCAAAGGGGGCTATGAGCTTCTTTTAGAAGAATTTCTCCTCCGAGGAACTGATATCCTGACTCTTTCTTTTGTGCTCATCTTCTGCCCTGATCTGGACCGACTCTTGCCAAAGGAGCTGTTCGGCAGCGCTCCTCATTACGGCCAATCGGTGGCGATGACTGTCGGCTCCCATTAATGAACCTAATCGGTGGTGTCTGGAGTTTTGCAGGGTCATGGGGGGGGCATGTTTGGCACTCATACTTTTCACCCATTACTGCCACACCAATGGTGTCAGTGTACTGTTTTCACACAATGAATTGCGGTGACCTGACGGTGCGATCGACTTCTAATGAATTGAGTGTCGGACATGCAGTTGGGTCTCCATACACTTGGTCATTGGTCGTTCAGTGCTGTGCTGATTTCATTTCTCTCGCTGATCTCTTAATTGCTCGGTCTCAGTGTTAGGAGTTCTCAAGGAGTGCTTGTAAACCACATTTTTGACACAGTGGTATAAATTATCATCTTACACACATTTAACTGACATGGTCGCAGCTTCACATGGGTGAATCCCAGATTTTTAAAATGTATTTATTTTTTAAATCTTTCAGATTGAATGACTTGCCAACCGATGTCACTCACAAAGTCATTAAGCATCTGCTGGGTGACTTATGGCACCCCAATCCCCCCCCCCCCAACTATTTCAGTGATTAAAAGTACAAAAGATTACAATAGGATAAGTGTACCAGTATTATACATGGAACTGTGTTTTGTAGACTGGTGTCTTATTTTATGAATAGCTACAATGTATTTTTCATAATTTTTTTTAAATTTCCATTATTAGCTGATGATTTTGTGCAAGGCAGCTTCCTGAAATACATAACGTCGCCTTCTGTAATTTACCTGTTTATACAACAGAGCAAAATGGCGCTGATTTAGTCTTGCATGCACCGTGCGATCAATTTACAGACAAGTTCATGCACAACACATGTCTTTGGACTGTGTGGGGGGACTAGAGCACTTGGAGAAATGCCACACAAATGCAAACTCTAAGATAGAGTTGAACCCATAGTTCATGAGTCGGGCACTAGCACAGTGCCAAAATGCAGCCTTTATTGTCACTTCATCTGTCATATATATGGTTACAGTTTTGTGTGAGCAGGGCACCACGTGCGGGCATAATAACATTAGGGCTATATTGTGGGTATATTGTGGTGATATTTGGTTTTTGTGCACACTGTGTGTAGAGTCATAGAGAGCTGTGAAAATGGTTGAGTTGTAGCCGTAGGTTGGTTGATAGTCTCTCACTGCATGCCAACATGCTGTGGATTTTATCGGTTGACACTGACAAGCCAATTTTCTACTACTGATTTTATGTGTAATTTTTTGTACACATGGTGCTTGATGATAAAAGTAACTAGAAGATCCACCATGAATGACCCATGCCTTGGTGCTCCTCTTGAACTGGACACACGCTGGTCACAATGAAATAAAAGCAAAACCACAATTTCAGTTTTTAGTAGATCTATCATTGAGCTCTAGGGCTTATCCTTACGATGTGATAGTATATGACGAGATTGCTGAGTTTTGAAAATGTTACCATGGTAAAATACTTACTGCAGCCTAGTAGCTACTCAGTCTTCAGGCTAGGGTATATTTAATGTATGTTGCTCAACCAGGAGTGCCATGCAAGTTTCTTTTGACCCCCCCCCCCCAAAAAAAAAAAAAAAAAAAAAAATCCTTAATGTGTTGTTTGAATTAATTAGTTATTAAAATCAGAAAATGCTGCAGATTTAGCTGGAAATCTGGTCCGGACACCCTGCTGTGGTCTATGATCAGGTGATCCTACCCTCGACCAGCAGGCTTATGTGAGCCAAGTTTAACTCTTTACTGCACTGTAACTGCACATGTAAGTGTACATAAGCCATTTTATATAGAGATTGTTTTCACAAGTCACTTGGTTTTGCATGTCCTGTAAATGAGATATTAAAAAATTTTCTGGGGAATTATTATATATATGTATGTATATATATGTGTGTGTGTGTGTGTGTGTGTGTGTGTGTGTGTGTATATGTATGTATTTTTTTATCGACTGAGACATTTAAAGGGAAAAATATGAATGGTAAATTGGCACTTCATTGTTTTTTGAAGAGTTTGCATAAAACTCCAAGATGAAAGGCAACTTCCAAGAACTTAGACTTTTGAAAGACAACGATGTTTGAGAGTCGGGATGGACCAATTAAAATGATTGCTGTATCAGTCGCTGAAATATGCGGTCTGACAGGATTGCTGAGCACAGCGCTCGCAGACACATGGATCCGCATGGCCACGATGTGCGATTCCGCAGGCGGAAGGGAGAAATCAAGTGAAAGAGCAAAACTGTGTGATGGGTAGTAGTAGATGGGCTCAAAATTGAAAGTACAGGGGACAGAATGGCTTTTGGCAGTTGGAGAAGTACGTCTGACGTTTAATGTACGAATCTTTCAAACAGCCAATAGGTGTCAAATCTGTGTATCTGCTTCAAAATAGTCGCGTAACAAGTGTGTTTTTGAACATGAAAACAAGGCTTACTTGTATTTTTTTTTTTTTTTTTTTTATCTTTGCCTGTCGACACCTGCCTACACAGCTACAGATATTTGAAAATATTCTGTGGTTTTAATTATTGTTGTCTCTGTTCTGAAGAGATGTTACAGTATGCCTGCCATCCATATTTGTTTACGTTTATACAGGTAGTAATGTTTCATCCATTAAATGCAGCTATTTGAGTCTGATGTAGTAATGTCTTGTGGCCAAATGACAACTTAATATGCAGTTTTGATAGAACATTGGAAGACAGTTTTTTTTTTTTTTTTTTTTGTGAATGCTTCATGTTCTATTAATATTCGTTCTTTTGGTACGGCTTGTGTTAATAAATGAAAATCCGCCGAAACTGAGGTTGGGTAATGCTTGCTGTTTATGTAATATACATGTACATTTTTCACAGGTAAAGGTGTGAACAAATCATTAGTTTGAGTGCAGGCAGTTTTTAACACCAGGGCTTCAATTCAAGATGCAAATGAATCATGACATATATATATATATTTGAAAGCCATGCTCTGAACTTAGTTGAGATTAAATAGAATTTTTAGTAAACTTAGTTTCATATTTATATTAAGACCTAGACCTATGTGGCAAACCTTCAGAGAAAATAATGAGATTTGTGACCTTCTCATCTTTGAGGGACCTTTCTGATGTACAGTATTTTTTGGGTGTGTCGTTTAGGCCTTGTTTTTTTTTTCTCTGATGGTTTTTCACATTACTGTCTTTAAACTGGGAAGTCAGGTGGAAATTTCAGTTCTGTCGGATCTGCAACCAAAACAGAATCTTCAGCATTGTTGGATCAACACTTTCTTATAGCCATGAAAGTGTACACTATTGTGTATGTTTTAATGACCATTTAATATGAACTGTTCCACTTCCCCGCTACTATCTGTGCTACTGAAATGGCGTTTTTCATACAGCAGTCATCTGTAAAATGCTTAAAGCCACAGATAGGTGAATAACCAGTGCACTGAAATCGTGAAAATCATGCAGAGAATGTAATGTTTAAAATTTGTTTTAAGTGGTTTTTTAAAGCTTTTGAGTGAATTAAAAGGTAATTTCAAGAGCTTTTTTGAGGTATTCCTAGAACACTGGCTGAAAAAAGAGTGGCATTTGTACAGCCTGAGTCGGAACCGTTTAATGTGGCATCACAGTGAGAGGAATAGTCTTCCACATTGAGTTGCATTCGGGTGGAAGGGCATTTTTGTTGGAGGTTTCAAAGTGATGAAGGTTGGCCTTGTACTTTGTTTATGCTCTTTAAATTGATTGGCCTTCCACTTGAGTTTAGGAGCAGAGCTTTTTTGCATTGCACTGGACCACTGGGTCCTCAAATGGCCTACAAAAAAAAGTTGCTCAGCATTTGTTAATATCTGTCCATTTACATTTTGCTGCATTGTATTGTAAAAGTGTTATAATAATAGACAATTAAATTGCTCAGTAGGTCCTGTAAAAGTACAGGATATAGCTATAATAAATATAAAAATATGATGTAAGACTTTTAATACATTCAAACGTTGAGCTGCACTAACATGAAGAAAAATTAAATGATTGAAAATAGAAATAGCTCATCAAACTTCTGTTTAATGCCAGTTGTTCCATAGTTCTGTAAACATGGGCAATGTTTGTTATCTTGTTAGTGATAACTGACACCCACAAACACCAGACAGGAGGTGTGAACACTGGAAGTGAGTTGAGCAAAGGAGGTTCCACGCTCCTACTGTTCTGGTGCACTTCACTGCCAGCTAACAACTGCTTGAACAAATGCAGACTGTGCTCACTCAACAACAATTACATTTTTTCTAAATGTATAAGTGAAGAAAATGCGTTTAAAATATGTGGAAAAATGTTTATATCTTTGAAAACTTCTAAACTGAGTGTTTGTAACAAAATGACCCAGTGTATTTATTTGACAAGACGACTGGTAAGCCATGGATATCAGATGTGTGGAAGGGGCAATTTGAGTCATGTTTGGTGATATGAGGTGGGTAGAGGGTGACCCGAAGGCCCTTTGGTGTCACGCTCTGTTCTACATGTCACTGCCTTCCTCAGCAGCACCTGGATGGCACTTCCTCACCAGGTCTGCCGGAAAGCATTTAGCCTGTTTGCTTGACAGCCAGGGCTTGTAGTTAAACCCAAGACCACTGTGAGTAGCAGTTGCACCCGCTGAGCTGAGTTTGTCACTGAAGGTCCCCATGCCCTCGTTGCTGCAGCTTGCATAAAAGCCGTATCGGCAAAGGGCCTGGGGCGCGAATTAACGCAACTTGAGGAAACAACAGGAAAACAAACAGTCCCAGCGGCTGCTGTGCTCCTTTCTCAGGAGACCCATGTAAAGCACCGCCGTCCGCTCTGAGCCATCGTTCACATGTTAGATATATATCAAACACAGATTGGATTTAGAGATTAAATGGAAAACAGCCAGAGGATGTGTGGTTTAAATCAGCACAATACGCCTAATCGCATTACTATCCAAACTGACAACAGCTTACCCTAGTAATCACTGCTGGAAATACTGCGGTACACCCCTGCTTTCCAGCACACGTGTACCACTTCTCTATGGCTCTCTTTCTGCAATGCTCCAAAATGTTTTAAAATAAAAATCTTTGCTTGACATTGTTTCCATATCTAATTTCTAGGTAACCTGTACTTCTCAATATTTTTATTGTTCCTCAAAAGCAGTCATTTACGTTTTGGGGTTGCAGTTAAATGTAGTCATTCCTGAGTGCCCTTTAGGTTTTAGGCTGCTCTCGACACATGGAGGCTAATATTTAAAAGGATTGATGGGTAAAGATATGAAGGACTGTCTGATGTCTGGTATTTGAGCTCCTCTCTCTGCAGCACTTTAAGTTGACAACTGACAGCTGAATGAAGGTAGAGAACAACTGGGAAGCTCATCTCAAAGAGCTTGGTTGGGAAGCAGCTTGTCTGTACAGGGTTTATCACATGGGATATCATGTCAGCATTGTCAGTATCCAATAGCACCCTGACCCCCCCTCCCCCAAGCCCCTTCACGAAAACGCACCTGGATTTGATGGCTGATCTGCAGTCGGTCCAAAATGTTGACCTTGATGGACGGTCTCAAGAAAAGCCCTCTGATTTCAGGTGGGGAAACGAACACGCCTTAATCTTCGAATATGCAGCTGACAATGCAAAAAGCATATTTGGAATACTGTGTTTAATTTGTGTCTTAATTTTAATTTTAAAAAGAAAAAATCAATGTGTCGAACAAGTGTTTTTCTTGAGCCTATACTCTTTCCTGGCAGCATGTCACCTTTTATCACTGTTCTAATAAAATATGGGGCAAATCACCTCAATTTAGCTGCTGATGGATTTTTATGAAAGCACCATCAAATGGCGACGCGGAACATTAAGGCCATAATTGTCTTCCACAATCTGTCAATTGGCAGGGGATCAATCGGACAGGGCGAGGACTAAACGCCTGCTGTTGTAAACTGCAGATCCTTTTAACAGAGCCACGCTGTGGGGATGATTTGACACGTATGTAGAGAGCTGAGCACAAATGTTCATTTGGGTACTCCGCTACGTGCATCAACGTTATATTGAGATGAGCCTCAAAGAAGCGGGGAAGCGACCATTAGGGTGCAGTTCCAGGGCCGACAAAGTGCTTTGCGTTTCTGCTTACGCTGCCGACTCTGTATATTCTTCTTGGAGAGCACCCAGCGGAATAGGCACTTAGGTGCTGTGGAAGGTAGAATTCATAAAGAGAAAGACATAAGTACCCATAAGGTGTTTGGTGTCTTTTAATAGCTTGAAAATGCTGCCCTTATTGATTTCTTTGCTTTGATTATGAATTGCCAGCAGAAGCAAAGATGAGATGAATTAATTTGAATTGATGAAAACGCACCTTGTGTTTGAACTTTATTGTAGAGCGGTTTTCCTTTTTGCTCGTGGGTTTTAACGGAGAACCCCAGTTGTATTTAGTAGAGGGTAACGTTTCCTGAAAACTACTTGAAATGTCCTCATCCAACTCGTTTGGTTTTTGGCGGCAATGTCTGTCACCTGGATAAAACCCACGGACCCAAATGGCGCACCGGGCCAACAGGTCACAGAGGGGTTGAGGGAGATTTCCCATACATATCATAGGAGAAAATCCTGTATTACAATGCCTTGTAAGTTTAATCAGATATTCCACATGACACCAGGATATACGTTACAGATACTGCTGTCTGTGACTGTGTAAAGCACGAGAAGTTCTTTAGATGCGAGCTGTAATGAAATATTGGCCAGAAGAATGTCTTGGTCCCCCTAGGAGATGGATTAGACTAAATTGCCTATTATTTCTTTACCCTTCGGGCTGTTCTGCCCTGGGTGGTAGCAGCGCTCCAACTGGGGGTTTATTTCAGCTATAAAGCTTTCTGGGCACCGAAGGAGCAGGGCTGATCCAGTCTCCTCAAAGCAGGCTGTGTGCCTATTTCTTTGGCCATCCAGAACGTGTGATAGCATGCCTTTTTATGTGGCACTCATCCGTGGATTTCTGCCCTTCCCCCGACCTCCTCGCTGTGTGATTTGGCTGCTGTTCCCACCCCTACTCACTACCCCCTCCATAAAAACAGACCCGTTATTGAGAGACTGGCACTTGGGAGTGATCCCCGCTGCTTGGATTAAAGTAGCGGATGGCCAAGTGAAGAAGCGGGTTTCCCACAATGCTCTCTGGCTGAACGAAAGGCGGGGGCAGGGACAGGGTGGGGGGGGTTGGGAGTAAGCAAAAGGCCCCGCAGTGTCCCCTCATGGCCCACTAGCTTTTGATGATGGCTTCCCTCTCTCAAGCCAGTCTGCAGTAACAGTGGAGCGACGTTCCTTTCCCTGCTGGGGGCCAAGCCTCCCTCTGCTCACCCATCTTAATCTGCTAAAAAGCCTGCCGGCATGGGGAAGGAGGGCTTGGCTGAGACACAGGACACATCCTGTCTTACTGTCCTCCCTCAGCATCACTTACACCATTACAGCTGCTCCTCTTTGCCTGTTTGGGAGACTCGCAGAGTCTAGGCTGTTGTTATTTTTTTTAGTTTACCTGACATTTTTCTCCAAAGAGGCTTGCAGCGTTATTTCTCTGTGCTAAGCCAGTTACAATGATTTACCCACTTACGGAGCTGGGTAATTTTTACTACATCCAGTCAGGGTAAGTAACATGGTTAACAAAAGTATTCAGACACTCAATTCTTTTTGCAAACTCAGTCACAAAAGGTACATTGGAATTTCACTCTGATATTTGTCTTTAAAATAAATAATGTTAAGGTGACATTGTTTGATGTGGGAAAATATTTTAAGAAAAATAAACTGAAGCAGGCTATTGAAGCTCCAAGTTTGATTTTCTTCCTTTTATTATGAGCCCCCCCCCCAGTTTCAGCGAATAACAGTATTCCATTTGTTATTTGCTAAAAGGATAAATTTAGTTGTGGGTCTGAACACTTATCTAAGGAGCTCTACCTCTGTGATACAACTCTGGGTCTTTCAGTTTCAAGGTGGTGGCTTTAACCACTGTGCCACCTGCTGAGTCAAAAATTGTTTGCGTAGCGCACAGGGTCTCAGAGTCTCCGGGCAGCGAGTGCTCTGTGTTTTGCTCTCTGCTGGGTTTGGGGGTATCTGACAGCGAGGAGGCTCAGATACGCTAGTCTGCTTCTGTGTTCAAACACGCCTTTTGGACACCTGGAGTGCGGCAGGCGAGAATTTGGCCTGTCAGCCACGCTGTGGCACAGCCAATGTGTAGGCCAGGTCAGGCCAAGAACAACCCCTTCTCCGCATAGGCTGTCAAAGTCCTGCAAGGCTAGTCATAAAATGTAAGCCCTTTTTTTGGGGGGGGTTTAAACTGCTCTTAAAGGAAACACCTTGTTTTTTGGGCTCAAATCCTTGTTCTCAAGGAAAACATTTTTTCCCCCGTTAGTGTTTATCATTTAAATTTGTCTTCAAGGTGGAATGTTTGTGCTTCTTGCCCTTTTTCAAAAACTGTTTCCCTTGAAGAGCACCATATGAACTATAATTGGCAATAAATAATCCAGACATATTGAAAGATTGCACAATTCCTACTTTTTCACTTGAGGGGAAAGATACGTAAGTGTAAATAGTTCACTTTGATGACATGTTTAACAATCCCGCTTTTGAGTTTTGCATGTCCCCTGGCAATGCTTGTGCTTCTAAGCACTTTTCCCTTTAGAAACAGGAGAACAAATTCTCCACAATGTACAGTTTCCCCATCAGCTTATTGAGTACCTGGGTGATGCTGAAGGACACATGCAGTCTTCTTTTTCCTGCCGGCAGTCTGAATTCACCTCAAAACAGGCAGTCCACGTTTAAAGGGCGGTACCTGAATGTGCTCACCAGAGACTAGATGGTGACAGGAGAGTGACTTTGTTAATGGAAGACAGTGTGGTGCTGTCCTTGAGCCATTTTAAGCCAGCTGACAACTGCTGAAAGCACACCCTTCTGGATTGTGGCAGCAGGCAGCAATTCAAGCACCCAGGTTTGAATCCCATCACTGCTGTGGTATCTGTCATCTAGGTAGATACCCTAAACTGAAGCAGTAAAAATTACCCTGCTGTATAAATGGCTACATTAATAAATACAATTGTAAATAAGTAAAAAGTAGCAAATGTCTCGTACTTAAACTTTTCAGGTTGAGAATGTCTTTGGCTGGTGCCTGCTTCTTTGCATGTAGGCGATGACTGTCTGTGGTCCTTTGACAGGCTTTTTCAGTGAAGACATTGCCCATCTTGCATGACCTGTGGGGGGTAGGATGCAGGGAGCCCTAGGAGGACCCCTGGAACAATCTCAAGATCTGAAAGAAGCACCGAAACCAGGCCTGCACTGGAACCAAAAAGAAGAGGAGTGGCTTCCTCTCTCAATTAAGATAATGAAGGAAGTCCAGAGGGAAGTGTAAGGTTACCAATTTGCAGAATGGCTACGTTGTCTGAGCTTGCAAAGCCATCACCAAAACACCAGCACGTCTCATTTGATGTTGGCCGTGTAGCAACGCAGCTGGATGGAGTCGGGGTGTTTATGTACATGATACCCCCCGTCTTCCGTTTTCATTCATGGACTCGGGAAGTCATCGCTAGTGTCTGAATCATTTATTTGAGGATCCAAACTTACCTGTCATTGTGGCCAATTCATGATTAGCAGTAACATTAACGTAATAAGGAGCGTCATTTGAGCTGAGGCTGCTATCTGAGTAGCTCTCTTTGTCAGAGCAGGTAACTTTACTGAAGGGCTCTGTGGATGTTTTCATTTACATTTTTATTAACACATTCACACGGGTGCAAACACACAATTTAACCAAAGCAAAGTGTTGAACACTAAGCAACAAGCAAGTAGCTATGGATAGAAGAGACATGCAAATGAGTATAGATGGGTATAATGTAGCAGAAGGTGAGGTTTCCAGAGATTTCGAGGGAAATGGGCCCAAAAGCTATAGCGATTTGAGACCCTTTTTGAGTGTTGGAGGATCCACAAAGCAGCCAGAGATGGAGAAGTGTGGGGCTTTTGTTGGAGTCTAGTGAGTGATTGTCTACAGCAGGTTTTGGGCAGATTCTTTGACTGTCTTTGAGGCTGAGCAGTGAACATAAAGACAGCTATATGAAGCCAGATGAAGAGAGGAGACTCATAGTCAATGCTTGACTGGTCAAACGGAACTGATGCAGTAACATTCTGTAACAGCTGGAGAGGTTTGATGGCAAAGCCTGGAGAGAGGTACAATAGTCCACTTGGACCACACGTTGTGCAGACTGTGGGGTGTAAGGAATGGGTGGGTTCCACAGATGTTGAAGGGGGTATTTCTGTAAGTGTAGGTTAAAGTTTCAGTGATTTGGGAGAAGCGGAAGTCAGTGGTTACTCCAAGGCTTTTGACTATCAGGGATAATGGGGTGACAAAGTTATTTTCTGAGATGGGGAGCTTCCAGTAGGAGAGAGGACTGGCAGCGAGAGAGATATGTTGGCTGATGTGTAAGTTAACACGGAGAGTCCTAGTGGGCACTGCAACAAGGTGAAAGCAGAATGTAAAATTGTTTCACTTGCTGATCTTTTAATGTTTAATAAGCCCAAACTGTGTGTTTGGTTTAAAAAAAAAAAAAAAACTCTTTCCTCCATTCCTTTTCTGTGTCCTTCCATTTTCCTTCTTCCATATATTTCATGCATGTTCCATGCATTTATTGGCTGAATAAACAGATTTTTTTTTTTTTTTAAACACAGAGGTCATCAGCCAGATTTACGCCTTCAGCATGTAAATGCTCGAAACCCCTGGTTTAGAAGGGGCTTTTTTCCTCAAAGCTGTCTACACAGGTTATACTTCCTCACATGCTTATGCAGTTGGATGTTGTTACGTAAACTGTTCAGGTTAATCATCCAGCTCAAGGCTGGAGTAGGAACCTCCTGGGACTCACTTCTGCTGCCGCTTGGCCACAGCATCCGTGAGGGTCTGTGGGTAAAAACAGTGTCTCCCTGATGGCACAGTCCAGGTGACCAGATTCTGGATGACAGGACAGTCTTGTCCAACAATATTATGTCAATAAGTGTTAGAAAGAATTACAAAGTGGAAGACAATTTTTTTTTTTTTTTTTTTTTTTAAATTTGTGAATGTTTAAAATGATTTTTAAGCATACAGCTTTCCATTCATAACTTCAGAATGCAAATAATTGTCATGTTCTTTGCATTAGCATCCCCTCTTTCGACAACTTTACTCATCTTTTTTCACCCCAAGTGACATTTGAAATGAAACCTAATTTGTTGAAATGCAGAAGTGCTGGAAAGACACAGCTCTAAATACACAGCAGATGTAGTATTTATTATTATTGAAAAAAAAAAAAAAAAGTTTTAAAAATGTACTCTTGCAGTGTCATAGCCTAGCTCTCATTGCTTTTGGCTTAGGCTCCAGACTTGCTGCGACCCCGCTCAAGAGAAGCGGTTAGGGGAAATGGATGGATGGATGGATGGACTGATTGATGGAAGATTAGTTAAAAAAAAAAAAAAAATCATGCTCACTTTACATTACAATGAGTCATCAGTTGGATGGCTGGACTTTACGTTTGGTCAGGTCCTGTGAGGGTGAAATGTATAGTCAATCTTTATAGTGTTTATGTAAGTAAAATTGCATAAACAATTCATTAAAATGTCAGGGTGTGTTTGCCACAGTGGTGTGGCTGGTGTACCTTGCTTTAACAAGAGCTGCATTTGTACGGAACCCGAGTAGTGCAGGGCGTGCTCTGGGCGGCTGTAAGCCCAGCGAGGCATCCAAACGGGGTTGGCGACCGTGTTGTCGAGGAGCGACTGCCTGAGGCTGCGTGCTTCGGCTTCATGGGGGTCTCTGCGTGAGAGCCTGCTAATTCCATTAACCGGCCCATTGATTACGAGCTTGAGATGCGGTGTGGGAGGGCGGCCGTGAGAGAAACCCCATAACATGCCTGGAGGCATCGGCGCTCGTGTGTGTGTGGGCGCAGCCATCATTCATCAGAGCTTAAACGATACAAAGGGAGCCTTGTATATGTCATCGGCAGTGTTTACCACAGCCCTCACGGTATACGGATGAATATTTATTTCACCGAATAAAGGGATACTTGAGGGTGTCTGCGCAACTGCGAGCCTGTGGACAAAACGTTTGAGGGTGTGTCTATAGCCATCGTTGCAGGGACAGGGCAGACGGTCATAAACGGCCCTGGGCATTCCCATATTTTGGGGCTAGCAGACATAAATTGCCTGAAGACACGTGTTAGGGCACAGATGGTGGCTCACAGTGAGCTCCACATTTCAGCAGGGTGCTTGATCCAGCATCTTCGCTTGTGGTCCCTAGAGCCCCTGGATCACAAGGACTGAGGAGGGGAAATTGGACAATGTGCTGCCCCTCCTGGTGCGTTGCTCTGCTCCACAGCTCCTGGCGACACGTCAGGAAGGAATGTGCTTGGCTGTGACACGCGAGCATGGTAAGTTACCGTGCAGCCTTAGAGGCCCACGATTCCCAGCACAGGGTGCAGACACCACAGCTGCGACTGGGTAAACAGTGAGAGGGAGGGCGTCTGTAGAGTGGGAAGGGTGAGCGCCACTGCAGTGTGTCTCTAATCCGCTCTGCTCGCGCTGATGCTCCCTGCTGGCATGTCGGCACCTTTGTCTCATTGTGTCCCAGGGCGCGCCTGTCCTCGGTTCCAGTGCTTTCCAGCTGTCTCTTGGCCGGCCAACACTGTCACCTCTTATTCCCGGTTCACAAAAGTGCTGCGAGGCTGCTGGGTGCCCTTCTCCCTGGTCAGCAGTCTGTATGTGGCCTCGGTCGCCACCTCGCCCCTCAGCGAAAGGGACACATTTCCTTCCCCATGGAAGTTCAGAAGAACAGGGCACGTTTGAAATTATGTTGGATTTCCTCAAATCACATTAGCTTTACCAAAGCAACTTTCTGGAGCTTATAGGTTTGCTGTGGGCTCAGTTGTATTTTGAGAATTTTTTTTTACTGTTTGCCATGTTACACAGTGGTGGGATGGAATGGTTTACACCTGCACAGTGTTGGTAGTGGAGAAATCAGCACTTGTACAGGTGATTCGGCACCTGTCCTTATTCTCCCTTGAACAATGTCATTAAGGCCTCGCCCCTGTCCGCTTTCTGAATGTAGGGCCAGTGCTGCTGCTGTTTCTGTGTAAGTCAGGGCCCAGGCATCATGCGATTTCACACATCTTCCTGCCTCTGGCACTCTCGGACCAGAGATCAGCACCTGGGATTGCCTGCGAGTTGGAATGAGCACGTGGGGGCGAAGGATGTTGTTCCCAGGGTATCACTTTGACTTGCTTTTCCTCAGAGGTCAGGTTCTGGGAATTTGTTTAGGATCTCCAAGCACACGGACCCGGTTGAACAAAATTCACTCTTTGTGTCTTTGTATTTATAACAAGTGAGACTTTGTTCTTGTTTTTCAGGGGATTTGACATTTGTCACTGCACATTGTGCCCCGGTGGCTAAATATGACACACATTTCTGCACGTTTCTTACGTATATGAAGGTGGACAGAGCCAGTTGCTGTCTGCGCAACCGTCTCCTTCCATGTACGGTGTCTCACACACACATGCGCGCACTCTTCTGTGCCTGTCCTTTTTCTCCCGGCTCTGGAAAGAAAGCTCTCCTGGTCCGAGGACATCTGCGCCTCAAGTGCACGGCCATTAATCCAGTCATTCATTTTATTTACTGCTCCAGCACAACTTCCTTCCCAGTATGTTTTTGTGATCACGCTGTCGCTAAAGAAGGGCCGCATTTGCATAAATTTGAATGTGTTCTTTGGCGGCTGGTAAATAAAGAGCACACAGTGAGCCTGACGGGATGCTTCCTCCTCTGTGTGATCTCCACAATAATTCTCCCTGCAATAACAGAAGAAAAGAAAAAGCGGTTGTCTTGATAAGATTCTGAGGAATATTCTTCATATCCTAACCTGCTGACCTAGGGTACAAGGCACGCGTATTTTTTGGCTGTTTGTGTATCTTTAACTGCATATTCTTCATTTGTCTATTTTGGAGAAAAAATTGTTGCGTAACAAACATCACCTGCATGTCTGCGTCTGGCTATTGGTTGGCAACAAAATACAGGAATCCCTGAGATGCGAGTCTTCGACGTGTGCGTTTTCACGCGTACGAGCGGAATTATTTAATGCTCTTTGCTGAGTTGCAACCAAATATGAGGCTTTGAAGTTTTTAAAGTTGGCGCTGGCAGCCATTACAGTGTACGACGACTAAAACATTAGTTATATCTGCTGGGTTCGGTGACACGTTTGGTTGTTACTAGACCTTTGTGTATATGTGGGTATGAGTTATTATTTGTTATGAGGGATCTACAAGGACCCAATGGCCACACTTAGTTTGATGGTGGTGCCACCACACGTTCTTGTTCTTAGCAGCTGTCTCCGTATCTTCGTTTCAAGGTTTACTTGGTGATTCTTGTGTGGAGTTTTCTGATCTCATCTGTTGTTCTAGCATGTTTGTATTATTATTATTATTATTATTATTATTACTACATTGCTGCATATTATGAATGAAAGGAAATAAATGTTTATCATATAAATGTTATTTATTTCCATTTTGATGGGCTTTGGTGTAAGTAAACATAGGAGTGACTTTTGGACCCAGGACCACTAACTGGGGTTTTTTTTTTTTTTTTTTACACATTGTAAAATTAGTGGTGATTTTATGTCTTTGACTTATGAGATTTAACCTTTAGTGGAAAATGCTAAGCTCGAAAGTAGAGGGGTGCCTGTACACCCAAACAGTAGAATTGTGAGACTGCTTTAATGTGCTTCCATAATTTGTTTCTGGTGCTTCTGAGGACTCACAAGATAAGGAACGTTTACACGATTATTGCATGAACAGAGCAAACATTCACTATTAAATTGGATGTTTCAGAGATGTTGTTGTTTTAAATGAGGTTTTGTTTTAATGTAGCTCAAGTTAATAGAAATATTGAAGTCTTTTATAGAATTTTTAGTTTTTATTATTTATTTTAGCTGTATTGGAAACTTATGCAGCACTTGGAAGTACTTAAAGTCTTGCATTTATTTCTTTTCAGCTTTGAGGTTTTCACCGAAGCAGTGAATATATCAGTGAACATCTGTATTATTAAGCTTTCATTGATTTTGACATTGTGATTGAATTTACAGACAAAGTTTACATGCAGACTTCCGGACACACTGTGTTCTGGTTGTTTTTCCACTTCAACAATTTGGGGCTTGACTGAGTCCATTGATTATTTAATTTAACTTATTTGTATATCTTCTTCTACCTCTAAGGCTGACAACTAGGAAAACTGTGTGTGTACTGCACCGCCACAGCAAGATCCTTGGAATGCTGATAAACATCTTTACAATAAAAATGAAATGAGATAGTTAAGCCTCAGAAATGTGAAAGGTACTTCTATTCAATTTGTACATTTAACATTTCTTCTGAGGCAGTCTGTTCAGAACAGCGGTGTGAAGAAATAAACCAAATTGACACTGAATTAAACCATTTAGTATAAATGCAGCATTTAATATAGAGATCAATGCAGTTCAGAATTATGATGTGAAAACCACAGCTGCTGTTCTTCACTGAATTTAACAGTTTTAATTTCCTAGCGTTTTAGTTATTTTACTACCAAAGAAATTAAAGGAATTTATTCAACATTTCTTTGTGTGATTTCCCAACACATACTGTATCCTAAGCAAAGCAATTTTTCTTAATCAGAGGATAGGAACTGATATTGTAATTGGTTACTGATACTGTACATCATATCCTAAACACAGAATCTTTTTGAAAACACCTTCTAAGGTAGTAGGATGAGATACATTTTTTAAAAAATCCATCAGCCTTCTCTTGAGGTGATGCAGAAATGCTTAAATTGAGTGAACAACACAATAGCATATTATATTTGCCTGATTGTGTATTGTTGTAGGTTGGCTGCAGTTTCCAGCTGAAAGAGCCAAAGGAAGACCTTAGGTTACACAGTTTGGCTCATTTTATATCAGAAAACTACAATGAGTCAGAAATGTATGTGTGTGTGTGTGTGTGTGTGTGTGTGTGTGTGTGTGTGTGTTTTAATAGTTTTTGATGTAACGAAAGGCTTGGTGTAGTGGAGAAAACCTACAGGGTACAAATATGCCATCTGTCACATTCCTTTATTGTGTCATGGCATCTGGACTGTATTTTTATTTTATATATCAGCAGTCCTTTTACAAATATTTTTGGAGGTAGGTTTGTCAGCTTCTCCTGCAGACACCCAGCAATCTATTTGCTGTTTATATGGTACAGTTTTGTTGTGAAGTCCCTGAGAATCATTTCTGTAAAGGAAACACTCCATAGGCTTTCACAATTTGTTCATTGCTGAAAATATACAAAGGACAGAAAACCACATGACTTTAAGAAAATGTGTGCATTGAGAAACCAGCATTCAAGGTTTCAGACATGAGGGCCAGACAGAATTTATAACTGAATTAGTATAGCAGAAATAAAAATCCACTGAAGAAATTAGCTGTTCTGCCATTTGCTGCAAGTGCACAAACTCTTTATCTTCCCTCATTTTTGTTCATTCATCTCATCAGTAAGGACATTTGTCAGACAAGATTTTTAAAAAATTTTTTTGCTAATAAGAAAATGTCAAGATATTGACATTTCCTCTTTAGTGCTAGAAGGGATTCAGCAGTCCTAAGGGACTGAGAGAGTTCAGGACAGAATAATCGCATGTCGATATCGGTGGCATCAGTTACTTTGAACATTTCAGCTCCAAATGAAGTGTACCGATGGTGTAGTGATTAACTCCACTTATAGATTTGTGTCCTTAATGTTTACTCACCAATGTTTAACATGTCAGTTTCAACCCAGGTTAAAATGTGACTTAGTCTAGGAGTCTTTGTGGTTGCTGAGCACCGCAAACAATGAGAAGCAGCTCAGTGACTTAAAATGGAGATTCACTCCCATTTATTTGCCACATATTGTCAGGTCACTGCGTTGGTCTCTAATTGTACAAACATGAGAAGAACATTAGATTTTTGAAAACAGAAACTTTTTCCATTTTATTAATTTGAATTTACTATTTTTCTAAATTTCTGTCTGCTGTGGAGCAGTAATTGCCAGCATTTCTGTGTGCAGCCATTAGTTGACAGTACAATGCATTTAGAAGGAACCGAAATATAATAGTGGCTAAGGTCAGCTCAGTTCAACTTGATTTCCAATTCTGACAGTAATAAAAATATGACAGTGAAAAGGGATGTTCATATTACTTTGCCTTCATTGATGAGAAGGTTGTGGTAAATGTGGCTTTTTGAATGGGACCGGAATGAGGCTGGATCAGGATTTATACTTTCAGGGATCAAAAATTTTGTGTGTGTTTGTAAATTCAGGGCCAGGTGTTTTTTTTTTTTTTTTTTTAAACTTTAACAATCCAACAAAATCCATTTCTTAAAACATTCTTCCATCAGAATCAACACATCCACCTCTGACCACAAACCATTTAACTCCCCAAACCATACTGCTCTTAAATCAGGAAAACGTTGGCACTTCTTAAACACAACAGACTACTAAAGTTTATAAAACAAACTTAAAAAGTTGCATGTTTTACAGTTTTACCAATACCTCCATCAAAGTCTCCTGTGGGGTGATCCCATTTGGCACCTCACTGAGGGAATACAAATACATCCCAGCATATTAAGATTTCAAGTCTATGCCAGCTCCAAAAATCTTATCAAATCAGCAATTCAACAAACCTACATATATGCCAGATGTATAGCATAAAGTCAGGCTCATAACACAGGAGGGGCCGTCAGACGTGTGTCAGGAGGTGTGTAGGCCCGTATGTATGGATTGATGGGCATGAAAACGTGCAAAAAAACATCTGAACACAATCAAAGGCGTTTTCCTCTTTTGCACTGAGCCAGTTGGTGGGTGGGTTCCCATTCTGCACTGGATGAACTGATGCAAATTTGGGGGTCTGATCTCCAACAGTGGAGTCGGTAGACAGACTGAAAAGGAATGGAAGTAGCCGAGGCCTGCTGACGCAAACTGTGAGAAGAATCGGAAGGATTCCCTCGAATATGGAGAAAGCCCAGGTGGTGGAGGGGCTTCAGCTGCGAGGTGGTGTAAGTTGTGTTTAGCCATTCATTCACAGCGCTTTCAGATGTGGTGGTTTTGCGGTGCAGAGCTGCAGGCACTGTCTGGGTGGCAGGCGTGACCTCCTTCACACCTATGCTGTCAGCGGTGGACGATGGGGCCAGTGGAGCAGATCGCACGTGCCATCCTGCTCCCCTGCACTGTTGTAAACATGTCAGCTGCCCCTTCCTGCTGCTGAGATGACAGCTGCTGTCTGGAGAACTGGCCCCTCCGTATTAAGGTAATCTACTTATGACTTAAGTTCCTGTTTTACTCAGCTACATTTGGTACTCTTCAGGTTTTCACTTGGTAAGAATGGTTTATTTTAGTTAGTTCACAGTATGGAAAGAGCTCACATTGAACGTGGTCACCTTATGATTCAAAGCCTATAGCTTTAACCATTACTGAATGTAGTAATTCATCTTGAGTTGAATGACTTATGTTCTTTGGCATGTGAAAGCTTAAAATGACATGGATTGTAACCACAAGTCATAACTGCAAAAAAAAAAAAATATATATATATATATATATATAGTGGCCAGTTATGGGGTGGAGGTGGCCGTATAGGCAGAGCCAAAAAGAGCTTTAATAATGGAAGAAAACATAAAGCAAATCCAGTTAGACCTGCATAACCATTCAGTCCCAAAGACAGGCTTCCCAGGAAAACAGTTTTGAGTTCTCAGACCCAGTGCCATGAATCTCTGTCTGTTCATCTCAGCTGGCTGTGACTGGTCCTCATTAAGCTTCTGGAGGCAGTGAAGGGCAGGCAACGGGAAGCTGTCCATAATGTCAAACCCTCCCCTGCGAGGGTAGTACCCCCCTCCAGCTCACATACAGTATCTTCCCCTCATCTTCAAGCTAACTTCGGCCTTAAACCACAGAACTGGTGGCAGGTCAGGGCTCTGTCACCTTCCTTGGTCAAAAGTCCAGTGATCTTCCCAGGTAGACACACTTTGAGGCAGCCTTCCTGGTAACTTCTCCAGAGGCCCCAGCACACTTTCAGGCTCAAGATCTGAGGTTTGGACAACCTGGGGCTGTTGCTGTGGGGACAGCTCCTCCTGGAGTTCAGGAAAGTACCTAGGCTTCGGGGCACTTGCTGGCCCCCTTCTGGTACGGGACTCCCCCCCCCAGTTGCCGCCCCTACTTGTCTCAATCCAAGTCACCAGTTCCTCCCAGTCCTCCATCGTTCTTCTTTTCTGCTGAAAAGGGATAAGACCTTAAAGGAATTTACCACTCCTTGTGCACCTCTGTTCCCTCTGGAGCAGAGTCAACTTGAGAGAGCCCTGGAGTGTTGGAGAAGGCTCCTGGTAAAGCCGCACTTCCAGGTGGGCTGTGTCTCAAGCACTTCCTCTTCCAGGATTCCTTTGGCAGCTGTCCTGTCTCCAGTATGGCAACCAACCATGACTGGTTACTCCTCTGGGAGGTCCTCCAGGACCTCTCCCAGACCCTCTAGGGCAAGAGGACCTCAGGTCTGGGCATTCCCATCCCCTGGCTTCTCAGACATTAGGGGCCTAATTTGGCCCCTCTCCTCTGTCAGTGTCTCCATCTGTGCTCTCCATTTGGGGAGTCCTTTCAGTCCCTATATGCACCCGTAGCATAGCCCAGCACTGCTGTGGAGATGGCACAACCCAACATAATTATCGTCCCTGTTTATACTCCAGCTCCCTCTCCAGACTGTCGAGGGTATCAGACCACCGGTTGGGCCACTGTGGTGTGCCCTCACCACCTGTGATGGGGACAGGCTGGCAGCTCCGACTGGGAGAATGACTTCTGCTCCTCCCACCAGGGGTCGATCATTTAGGTGGCGTCCCAGACCTTCAGCATGTTTCTGATCTGTGGCTCCTTAATCCACACCAGCTTTTCTCTCATTCCCAGAGGTCTCTGGTCTGGCCTTGTTCCACCATGGATTCCTGTTGCCTGTGGGTAGGGTAAGGCTATTTGTCTTGTTCCAGCCTCATTCTGGTCCCATCCAAAGAGGTAATGGCCTCTTCTATGGCTCCCTCAAGCTGTGCCCAGGCTGCCCACTTCCTTCTCTTCCCTTCCAAAATCTACAAAGGTCAAAAGCTAAAACTTCAACAAAAGCCAAAGAAATTGGGAGTTCAAACCACAGGCAGCAAAAAAAAAATCCTCTCAGCTGCAGGTGCCCACATTATTCACCACAGGTGACTGTTTGGGCTATTCCAAAAGATTATAATAACAACGCAGCAAAACACAAAACTACGTAAGGCCTATGTAGTTGCTCGCTGCCCAAAACAGACTCCAACGAGTCTCTTGCTTGGTGTGAGAGTTGGTATGAGGTAATATTTTTTTTGTTGTTCTGGAGCAAACCTCACCTGTATTTCTGCTTTCAGACATTAGTTGGCAGTAAAAAGTGCCCAGCCAGAACGTTTATAGTGTGTCTGAATAATAAGATTAAAAATATGGGACCAGGTTGATGTACTGTAGTTCCCTTCCGCAGTATTTATATCTGATTTTTATTTATGGAATTTAGTATCTGAATAAATCCTGGCACATCTGTGACATTAAGTTTAAACTATTTCTAATGTAGTGGTTGAATGTCTGAGCACCTTGAGTTATGAATAGACTTCCAGCCGCAGATATTTTTGTAGGCTGAGGACCCAATTTGACAGCAAAAAGTAGCTAATGGTTTTTTTTACTTGTACTGTACGATAGTGGTGTAAACTTGCTAGCTTAAATGGCATCTTCGCTCCTTATGGCACCATCCACATGTTTAGGTCAGTGCAAAGTGACTTCTAGGTTCTGTCATGCTGCGATAACTGAAAGACAAGTCCAGATACACTGACCTTGCTTTTGAGTAACATGTAAAGTGGGCTTTAAAAAAAATGGTCAAACTTCTCATACTGAGCGTGCTGAGCAACCTTCAAAAGTGAGGCTCAGTTGGAGTGCCGGCCGACCTTGCTCTGTCCCAGGGGGGCCTTGTGTCCGTGACTCCACAGTCAGTGAGTCACTGAGCTCTTGGAAGGAGAAAGTCTGTTTTGGACTAAGCTTCCTCAAAGCCTCCATCAGCTGTCTCACACTTCTTTTTATGTCCCAGTGGCTTTTTGACCCCTGCTAGACTGAGAACTACATTTTCAACATTTCCAGTAAACCAGCAGTAACGCACTGAAGGTTTGTCTTCCCTTTTCCTTGTTCTGCCTTTGCTTCACTGTGTCTTCCATGTTGCGGCCTCCCACTAATGCTGACACACGCCCAAGTTTTTAAGTCCTGACAGCGGTCTCATTTCCTTCGGTGCTAAGCATCATTATCCCTAAAGAGAAGCTGTAAAACGTTGAGATTAGCACTCAGTCATGACAGTTTTTGCATACGGTACGTATTAAGGGGGGGGACTGCTGCCTGAAAAGGTACTTTTGCATTCGGATGTGTTAGTGTCTGATGTGCTATTTTGCTATTTTAAGTTAATGGGATCTTTGGGAACATTAGAAAATCCTTGTGTATAACCAATCTGGAGTCCATGTTGCTGGGTGTAGTATAGTAGGACTAGCCTGCCTTTTGATCTGGAGTCTGAGCCGTTTACATTTTTTCTCCCTCCCCATTTGTCAGCTAAAATGCCATAAATTACACAGGTGCTTAGTGCCTGTAAATCAGACATGATTCAATTTCCTAGTCGGCACGTCCACATTTTTATCATGTCAGCTAATGAGAAACTATTAATCTGCTGGAGGAAAACTGTAGAGTCAGAAGGATGGTGGGTCCGTTCCAGGTTTCAGGTTTTGGTCTTTAATAAGCTTGAGGGTGAGGGGGAAGGTCAGTAGAAATGCTGGGGTTTTTCTCATGACTAGATGACATCAGAAACTTGGATCCAGCTTGTTTCGTGAAACAAATGACAGTTCTCTGGAACAAGATCAGATGGCGAACCAGCTTGTGTGTGTTTCTTATTAAAGAAAATTTACAGCAGTAGGTATGTGTATCTGAGACAGGAAGGAGGGCAAGTACAGATGGTTCAGTTGGATTGGGAAAGGTTAAGGAGATGTTTGTGGGCTTGAGAAGCTCCAAGGATCTTTTGTCTTCACTAATCTGCAGAGAAGGGCCAGCTCAGTTCTGGAAGTTTTGCTGGACAGTGGGGAAAGTAACATAGAGAAGAATTCAGCTTGATTTTGGACTGGTTCCTTGTGTTTGAGATGTTCAAGCTTTTGACAATCCAGGCATTTTCTAGATTATCTGTTGAAGTAACATCAAAGTGTATGACAGATTTTGTTCAACTCCCTTCCACAGTTTACAGTTGAGGTCTCATGTTCCAGAGTATTTGTGATCAATAACAAGTTGAAAAATATTGCACTTGTTCATTGGACTAATTGGTCAGCAAATGGCACTGAATATGATTTTTTTTTTGTGTCGTTTTAAATTTATTTTGAAGTTAATAAAATAAAAATCCTCTTTTGAACCTTAACACAAGATTGAATTCTTTGATATATTATCATTTTATCTGTAAATTTAAAATAATTTAACATGTTAGTAGATCAAGGAGCATCTGCATTATTAATATTTTTATTGTGTCGACAGTGAATTAAAAATTGAACAGAAGGTAACAAATATTGCATGCGTATGCCGACTGTCGGGATTAATTGGAGGTGTCTGCCTATGTCTCTGTTTGCCTGTCTGTCTCATATGAAATGGCTCAAAGTGGGCTGGGCCTGGGCAGTACCCTACATGTACTGGGAAAACCTCTTGCACTTCCTGCTGGTTGATTTTGGAGGTCCAGTTGGTGAGTACTCAGGTGACCTTTCTTGTGCTCTGCAATCTCATCCATTTAAATTGCTTTTCCACACCAGATTGGGCAGAAAGTCTCTTTATGCTACGACCATCTACTCCTGGGATGCCCCCCTTCCCGCACACACACACCCTCACCCCCACCCCACCCATCCATCAGCACTACCAGCACAAGGCTGCACGGTGATGGCAGCAACTTGTCATTTTGGGAAGATATCGCTGTAAATCTCAGGAACTGTCATTCTCTGAAAGCCAACAAATGCATAAATCAGCAACTTAACAAAAAGTGGGTGCTAAGGACAGCGATGTTTCGGAAATACAACTTGTGATGAATGCATGCTTCTTAAATGGGACTTAATATCTTTCTTCCTTTCTCCGGGTTTGGTGGTGTGGGTAATAAGGGCCATTTTTCATATATGTCTCAGCAGAGGAATCAATAGAACGTTTTCTCTTCACAGGACTTCTAATAGTTGCAAGGATTCTCTTCTCAGTCACTGTTTTAAATGATAGCTTACTTCCTGACCAGCAGCAGGAAAACAGTGTTGTGCAGGTAATCTGGAGATGGGTCGCTTGCTGGTACACGTCTAATTTTTACACGTACCCTTGTATCGGTCTGAGCGCCTTGTCATTTTCAGAGCCGGCTCATTGTGGCAATCTGCAGCGCAGGCCAGGAAGAAGGGGTCCTGAAGCCTGATGGCATCCCATGATAGCCCCTTAGTTGGAGGGGATGGACAAACACACACACACACACACACACACACACACACACACACACACACACACACACAAAAAGAGTCACTGAGTAACTTTTAGCTTTAACTACTACACTAGTTAGTGGCATCTTGCTGTAGTACCCGAGATAAATATACTGTATTTGCTTTCTATGGCTCTGGGAAGAATAAACTGGGGCAATAATAGTTAAAAATGCTTATGTACCATTGCCAGATACTCTGGAAAATGATATAGTAGTAATAATAATAATAGAAGTGATTAGGCCTGCTGCCTTGTATTCAGAGGACCCCCATTCCAATCCCTTCAATTAAATACATCTTCTGAAATTGCCCATGTAAAAATTACCCAGCTGTATAAATGGGTAAATTATTATAAGTAGGGTAAATGTTATAAGCAAGGAGCACCAACAGTATAATAAAGTGAGGAGGCTATTGTTGTGATGTGGGAGGGGCTGTAACATGTGGAAGAAACCCGCATGGAACGGCAGCCGGTATCAGAGTTCCCGGAGTGCCGAGCAGTGAGGACGCTGGCCAGAGTCCTCGTCCTGTCAGGCTGAAAGCTTGGCAAGGGCAGACTGCCACACGCCGCTAAGCCGGTAAATCCTCACCGACGCCCTGACCAATAGCGCCCACTGTGTTGGCGCAGCAGTTTTTAATCGATGCTTAAAATGTTAAATTAGGATCAAATCAATTTGCATTACTGCCTAATCAAAAGGCCATATTTTAAGGTTATCAAATGCTTTTTTTCCCCTCTCTCTCTCCTCCCCGTGGTGTTGACTTGTGCAATGGGCAGGTGAGGTTACTGAGGCCTTGAGGAGCGCATCTGAGCTGTGTGAGGATTGCCTGCATTTGGCTTCCCCTTCGCACCATCCCTGTTCCCCTGTCCAGTGGTGCCAGGGACCCAGGGTGGTGTTCACCATAGTCCTGCAGCATATTTGCTCACCGGTGGTATGCGTTTGTCCCCAGCTCAGGCACAAAGCAACATAAACATGTTGTTTCGCTGACATCAGTTTCCATTTCTGCATTGTCTTACGCAACATGAGGTCCGGTGAGAAAGCAATTCTTAGAGCACTTTTTATTTTGATCATATTTTGCGGCGAACCAAACCATTTTTGTTTGTATATTACAATGTGATGGGTTTTTTTTTTGTGTTTTTTTTGTTTTGTTTTTGGGCAAGATTTCTGGCTTTGTTGTTTCCAAACAAGCAAACTAGTATGAAATGCTCAGCCTAATTGAGCAGCTGTTCGGTAAACAAAAAAGTCACCCACTTCCGTAATGATTTTTTGTGTGGTTTGAATTTCGCTGTGATTCATTTCATCATAGAGCCATCTGTCACCATTGTATGATGCTCCCTTCACTCGGAGTTTATATTTTCTTGATTTTTCTTTTTCACCTCCCCTGTATTTCTGTTCCAGTTAACTCTTAAAGGCTGCTGCAGTCTTTTCATCTGCGCCGTTAAATTTAAGTTAAATTTCCCTTTCGTTATTCCTCCTCCTTTCTGCGCAAACACACTTTTAATCTGTGACAACTTTGTGCGCTGGCCTGTCACCACCTGCCTACAGGTGACGTGAAAGCGGCGCTCACTGCTGACAGGAGCCTCTGAAGTGGCTGCCAATTAAACAGCGGAACACCGCCTCCCTCACCGTGGGCAGGGGTATACCGGGGTAAAAAGGGGGAAAACAAGGTTTAAGATGGGTGTGGGTGAATGGACCTGAGTGCACATCAGAATGCTGCAGTTACACCAGCATCAGCTCTTCATTCCCACTGTGCTGTCCACATGTCCCTTTTTGGTAAATAATACAAAATACAGGCCATTTTAACATGAAAAATTTGAGCTAAAGTTAAATGGAAATTTTTGTATCGGTTAAAATATTTTTATTTCATTTATTGGATAAATACCTAATTAAAATTCAAGAAAAAAAAACTAAAATGTGTTTGTACTAATAAATTAATCAACATTTGCTTCATTTATAATTTATAAAACAAACAAGACAAAAATAAATTATGCTGCTACTGATCTTAATTTCAGTGCTTAATTTACTTCAATTTGTTCAATAAAAGAACATTTGAAATTTTAAAAAGTTAATAAAAAATGTAATTGTTATGAAAGGTAATTAAGTGTAACCTCAACTAGTAAAATAGCTCAGGCTCACAAGGGCCCCATTGTGTGCGTGCGTGCGTGCGTGCGTACGCATGGGGAGAGGCTTTAAAATGGTAGAGGGTGTGACGGTATCGTCAAATTGCAAGACAGCTGCAGTAGACCACACTATGGGCATAGCCAGTTACTCTATGTTAACATTTTAAAAAGGTAAGAAATGTTTTTGGTTGGTGTTTGGTTGGTGTTTTGCTGTTTGTTGGTGTTCTTGGTGGAGTGGGATTCAAACCAGCAACCTTTAGATTCAAAAACAGCATGGATGTCCACAGTATGGGTACTACCATCAACTTATAAGCAGTTTTCTTTCTTTTTTGGAGTCTTCCATTTTTGCCAGTACTTAATCTTTATTACTTGTCTTGGACACATGATGCAACACAAGCAAGAACCCTAGAATCAATGAAAATAAGGATGTGCACTCAAGAACAGTGTTTCATGACCTGAAATGGCATCATTTCCCAGCATCCTCAGTCTGCTCATTGACTCTCTGGTACAAATGGCTGAAGTCTGCATCACCGAATATCCACATTACAGGCATATGTTTAATGGACATAAGTATGAGAGCTGATCAGATAGCTTTCTGTTCAGTGAAATTGTGAGATGTAGGCACACATCTACATCTTGGTAAATTAGGCACAGAAATTCAGTGAAAAAGAGCAGCTGGAAATTATTTTGCAAGATAGAGAAGACAAATATTTAAAAACAATTTAGTATTTAGCTTAATTTATAACCATTTCAGACAACTAATGGCAACCAGAAGACCGTATGCAGTATAACGCTGAGCTTAAAGGTAATTTGTCAAATTATATTAAATACTTTAGGGCTGGCCCAGTGAGGAGTACTGCTGCCTTACAGCACTTGGGCTGGTTGGCTTTAAGTTTGATTCTAGCTCTATCTGTGTGGAGTTTTCATGTTCTTCTTGTATGTACATGGGTTTGTTCTGGTTTCCTTCCACAGTCCCAAGACAAATATTTCAGGTTAATTATTTTTTTTGTAAATTGCCAGTAGTTTGTGTGTGGAGGTTTCACAGCCTAGACTTCACACCCTTTTCTTCTGTGTTTGGCTGACTGCTACAACCCCGCTCAGGATAAGCAGTGTCTGAAAATGAATGGAAATACTTTATTTACCATAACGGGAATGTGTGCACAAGAATGTGTAAATTGATAGTAAACTAAAGTAAAAGAAAAGCAGTACTGAGAGTTCAGCCGGGCCAGTTCAGCACTAAAAAAGGTTCCCTGGATGCGCACACTTCATTTTGGCAAGGTTTTGCGGCTGCACCTTGGGTGGCATCACACGACTCCGCGTAAGCAGCATGATGGCGTGGTGATGGGCAGCGGGTCACATCAAACGCTACTGAGGTCACAACAACATAGCATACAAGCTGAAAAAATGTTCACCAGCCAGGTCCAGCAGACTGAATACAAGACAGCATTAAAACACAATTGCAGTAGAACATGGACAGAAAAGCCATGGTGAAACAAAACTAAGTGAAAGAAGAAAAACCGTTACACAAATGATAACAAAATGAAAATACAACAAAAATGAAAAAGAAACACCAAGCATGACATTAAAAAAAGCAGTGAACCCCAGGCAGTCATACCTTGTAGTTCCATCTTGGTTTATTCATATGTTCATGCGAGCCCAAGAACAACTGAGTTACAAATTGTCACATGTGGGAAGTGGGAAGTGATGCTCAACAAATATTTGCTTTGTAAACTAACATTACAATAGTTGTCTGCTTTCATTAGGATATGGGAATTGTTTTTGATATGCATATTATAAATGCATTAAGCTATGGCCAGCATTGTCGTCCAAATGTGCCAGGATACTGGAAAGTGCATGAGCTGAATCACAAATTCTGCAAGGACTTGAGCGAAGCCTGTGTTTCAGTGTAGCTTTCCCAAGTCTGGCCAAGACGTCTGCAGCAGATCTATGGCTCAGCTGGTGCAACAGGCCGGCAGCTGCTCAAGTGTGAGATCAGATCCAGCAGTGGTGAGGGGAGCCTGCCGCGTTTGTCCTCCAGGGAAGCAGTGAAAGACACGGCTCCACATGGCTGAACCCCCACTCCTCAACGCTGTCCTCAGGGACACCGCCGTCTGCACTTTTCCAGTTCCTCAGCACCCCGTTTAATAAAATGGCATCCTACTGGAACGGTTACACTACCCAGCTCGCGGTACTAGTGGAGTAAAAACGCAGCTGGATGAATGGAGATAAGTGTGAAATAGATGGCATGGAAATCGTGTTGGATGGTCGTGATTGCTAAGCAACTGAAGTACATAAATACTAAAATAACAGATGACATTCTGTGAAAATTCCCAAGGCCCGGAAGAGACAATTCAGCCGTTCTGTCTGAGCCACCATTGAGATTCCGCAACAGTTTGCGGGCACTAAACTAAAGGCAAATGCAAATAAGCTGTGGAAGCCAGAGGCAGTGCAGGTCAAAGGTCATGTGCAATATTGACGGATAGCTGCAGGATTGGGGGCAGCCAGCCATTAACCGAGAGGTCAGAGTTCCTCCTGACAGCATCCGCATTGGAAATGGGCCCATCCTTCATCAGCTCTATCTGCAACCTGTCCTATCTCTCATTGTGACTTGAGTGGTAGCTGTTGGCTGCGTGTTAGACAAACAGGGGTCTGTTATGACCTGGTGTGTACAGGGGCTTCTCAAACACTGTAAATCACATTCTCGGGCCTCCTGGTTCTGAACGTGGGTTGGTAATGAGGAGCGCGGCCCAGGGTGTGCAGGCTAATCTTGTGCAGCAGGTTTTCTTGGCAGCTGAGGCCTCCAGCAGGGCTAACCCTAACCTTAACCCCAACCCTCAAAGTGTCCAGGTATGGCGGTGACCACTCTTGCACGGGGAACATCGTCCCTGCTACATATGAAGTAATGCAGGTGAAATATATTTGTACCTCAACTTACAATCACAATTGGAAACAGAACTCTGTTTGTAATTCACAGTTGTTTGTAAGTTAGAAGCTACATCAGTCAGTAATAATAATACAGCTTAATCCTTTGATTATTCTATTTTAGACACCAGATCAGGGTGTAATAAATGAAAAAAAAAATGTAGCAGGATTATTGTGTTTTCTGCAGCAGCTCAAATAGTGAATGGTCTCCATGTTCCCCTGTGCTGGAAACATCAGGAGTGATGATACAAAGTGGACAGGAAGCCAGTTTGTTTGTTTAACATTAAGCAATGTTAAGTCTCCATTAAAATAACTGAAAGTTTAATAAAAAAAAAAAAAAAAAAGTGTCATTGTGCTTTATACAGACGATAATTTTGTTTTACGTTGGATTTATGAAGAAGTTGAGTTTGAATAGACTTGTGGTTCAATTTGTTTTTTGTTTTTTTTTTGTTTTTTTTTGTGTGTGTGTGTGTGTGTGTTGAATACCCACTGTGTTTGTTTTTTTGCCTGCTTGTGCTGGATCCATGGGTGGTTCTTAAGGCTGGACAAGTTTGGGAGTGACCTCAAGGTGGCCAAGCTGGTGTTTGGGTTCAGCAGTGGCCAAAGGCTGCAGTCCTGATCAGTGTGGTGGATTCTTGCATGACCTCTTTTAGTGGGCCCGGCTGTCCTTCACACTGACCTTATCCATGCTGGGGCCTGTTGTGGCTGCTGAATGCTGCAGGTTGAACTGTGCATCTGTCAGTTTTCAGCTTGGTGTAGGACAGACAACAGCAGCAGAAAATGAGTTGACTTTGAAAAGGGTTTACAGTGGGTCCAAATGATCCAACCTGAATTAATTTTTTGGGACTTTTGTTGCTCCCCTGAGAAAAGCAAAATTCTCACTTTTGTTGAACTAATTTCTGTGCTGGGGTCATGGTGGTGTGACTGCTATCCCTGAAAAAGAGCTAGCAGGCCAGTTAGGGTACTTGGTCCACCATTGTAGGGTTGGCATGGAGTAGTAAAGTATATAAAATGGTAATGGATCACAGGAAAAAATATCTGTTTCTATTCTTATTAAATCCATTGTCATCTTTTCAACATTCGCACCCAAGTTAAGTAATAGGGTCAACACTTGACTATTTTCAGAGAAAGGAGATTGCAGCATTCCAGGGCCTCAGATGTTTCATTTCTTCTTTTAAACCATTTTTTGGAAATGTCAGAAACTGTGTGTTTGCCTGGGGCCTTGCCTTCAAGTGTGTGTTTTGTGCATCACATACAGTTAGGAGTAATGAACAGAGATGGCGTTGCATCAGACTCCATCTCACACACAGGAGGCAAACTTCCCTATGAACGAGAAGTGGGAACTGCACCCTGTTTTACCACTGACTTGTTGTTGCATTTCACAGTAATGTGTCGGTCCATGTCGGTGACCCCCCCGTGTTCATCTTCTGCTCACCGCATTCACCACGTGGATGCAGTACCGGCTTCGGGCTCAGGATGTTGTGCTCGAGGGTGTTCTCCACTCCTGTGCCCTTCTGCCTGCTCTTAGTGACGTTCCCACCCAGCTGGCTACAAGAGTCACAAAAGATGTGCAGCCTGCCTTCACAGTCACACACATCTGTACTGCATGTGCAGCAGCCCTGCAGGAAAATGTAGTATTGAAACCAACAGCCATGTGCAGTGTTTTGCACAAAATAAAATGCAGACAGATATCAGCACTACCATCTTGCACCCCAATTTGTAGAACTTGGGCCGAAATGGTGAAGAATACTGAATAAAAATGTCCCAGGGTTCGAATCCTGCATCCTGCTGTAGTGCCCTTGATCACGGTGCTTAGGATAGATGCAGTAAAAATTACCTAGCTCTGCAAATGGGTAAATCAGTGTAAGTAGCTTAACTTGATATGTTGCTTTGGAGTGTCAGTGAAAAGAGTAAATAGCTAAATGGTAGTATTAAATGGTCATATAAACCAGTTATTTAACGCATATCATTATTTAACTTCATAAAAGTTTTGCAGCATTACTTGCCCAACTGACCTCCAGCAGAGCGCGAGCATCATTTCTGCTGGAGTTTGTAACGCGGGAGAAACATAGTACATGTACTTACTTCTGTCTGATATAGTTGATACATTTTACTAATGAATAATGAATTGACAAGAACATGTCAGTTCCAGTTATGTCACACATGTCCCAATGTAGGGTTATGGCACTTGTTGCTGCTGCTTCTAGTCAACTGTTGCACCATTTTACATCTGAAATTTTTGCCAGATTTTGGTCATTATTCAAAGGAAAGTTGTTATAGTCCCAATTTTTTGAATTGTTGACCTTTTTAGTTTGTGAGATACATCGCTCATTCAAGTGATTTCGTTCACATCTTCATGAACTTTTTCTCTGCAAGAAGCTTTGATTAGTTGCTCAGCGCTACGCACAGATTTCTTCAGCTGAAGGGCTCAGCCCTTTCCTAAAATCCGACTAAAATCTGCCGTCAACTAAACAACCGCACCCTGATAGGCGGTGAACACTCGAGTGTTTCAGTGTGAACAGTAAATGTTAATAAGTTTAATTTTCAAGCAAGCTAGACATGTGCGCCGTTTTCAAATGTGGGTGAACTCTTTTTCTTACCGAATTATCTTGTAAATAAGAATTGGTTGCATGTAGCTGCCATGGTTATGTATAGTTTACGTATTCATTCATTCAAAAAAAAAAAAAAAAACACAAAAAAACCCCCCAAAAAAAAACAGATGTATGGTTTCTGGTCCAGTGCTACCAAAAGAATGATAACTGAACAGATTCCGCTTACATGCCATGAATTCAAAACATCTGCTTATTGCTGTGAGTCAGCAGTACAGCAGGTAGCGCTAATACCTCATAGCTCCTTGGCTTTTGGTTTTGACTCCGACTCAGGCTGTGTTTCCTCTAGGTGTTCTGATGTTCTCCCACCGTCCACAGGCATGTGTTTCAAGTGTGTATGTGTGTGTGAGAACTGCACTGCGATTGCCCTGCCCAGCCTTGTGGGATTGGCTCTCAACCAGAGCACAAGGCATTAAGGAAGAGTGAATGAATAAATGAATGAATGCTTGTTGCTTTTACTAAATTTTGTTAAGAAGTTTATGAATATTGGAGGCCTTTGTTTCAAATAGCAGGTCTGTTTAAATCATTTTCACCGAACGTGATGAGCAGTCCCCCGTCTAACACCTTTTTTCCTCTTCATATCTGGGTCATGTGTATTTCTGTGCATTATTTTTGTTCATTGTGTTTGTTGTTACATTATGTGATTGTGTGTATATGTGGAGTGGGGAGATGTTTTTCATTTAACAGCAAACAGTGTCCACAAACAGGCAGTTCCCCAGCCATTTGAAGTCAGGAAACCCCATTGTTTTCTCCAGTGTAAGTCCACAGTCTGAGCGACAGTACTGACTAGAGGTCTAGGAGGGGGGGTCTTAAACACCCCTCCAGCCTCACCTCTTCCCCTGTGTTTACAGTTAATCCTTGTATGACTACACTGCTAGAAGGAGAGAGGATCTGGTCATATAGGGGATTATTTTTTTAATATCACAACTATACCATCACTTTTGGTATAGTTGTGATATTAAATAAAATGCTTTATGTGAACACGCAGCATAAAAGGACAAAGTAAAAGAACAGGGTAGACAAACCTTGAAGGTGAGAGAAGTTTTAACCCTGACTTATAATAAAGTATTTATATACAGGTTTTGCATATTTATTGCTTTTTATATTATGTAAAATAACATAACTCATATTTTAAGTATTATATAGTGATTTTGTTTTTTAAACAGTATGTTCCACTATACCACTTTTAGAATTTTTTAAAATTAGTTTTTTTTTTTAATGCTCAAAAATACATTAAAAAAAACCTGTACCATGGTAATCATATTCCTAAAATAATAGGTTGTATATATTAATACCTCTCTCAGTATCTGAGCTGAAAAGTTCTGCCTGAGCCAAACCAACACACATCAGAGAAATATCCAAAACTGGAGTTGGTATAAGTGGCTGTCATGCAGCTTCACGCCCTTGTGTAGCCCGTGCTCAAATGCCGTTTGCACTCTTTGCTGTAGGTACTCTGGTGATGACTGTGCTGTATGATGCTGCGGTTATTGAAGTAGCTGCTGAAGATGCTGGAACATTGTGAACACTGTCTGCACTCAGATCATCACCGTGACATGTGTGTCTGTGTGTGTGTCTCCCAACAGCAGAGTGCCGCGGAGTCCCTGACATCCAGCAGAAGTTCTCCACACTCCCCACCTACCTGCCTGTGTTCTACCAAGTCCAGAACGCTGAGTCATTCTTCTTCCTGAAGGAGACGGGGCAGGAAGTGATGCGTAATGGCAGCCTTCAGAGCCGCGCCGAGCCCTTCTTCATCCACCTGGCTGATGGTGCTCCATCTGTCAACTGCAGCTACGGCAACCTGAGTGCCGAGTCGGTCGTGCCACTGGAGCTTCTGCAGGCTGCTCTGCCTCTACTGCCCTCCCCTAGTCACGTCAGCTTCAACTGGAAGGTGCGGGCGCATGTGGTGAGCCCTCGCGTGAGCCCCAAACACCCCCGGGTGCAGGTGCTCTTCTACCTAGCTGGCCGGCGGTGGGACGAGGCGCCCGTCCCTGCCGAGCTGCTGCCGTGCGTGCATCTGAAGGCCCAACAAGATGGTTCGGAAGCCGCGGCCAGCTGCCGTCTGGAAGGCAGCCTGGGCATTTGTGTAGCAGAGTTGGAGTTGCCCCCAGCCTGGTTCAGCTCCCCGTTGGGCCGCAAGAAGCCTGGACCCAGCAGTGTGGAGCTCTTCTATACCATCCAGCCACTAGCAAGTGCTGCTAAGGACTGTGGTACCAAGGATGTCCAGAGGGGCCGAAATCATAGCCCCAGGAAAGGCCAGGCCACCACAGCAAATGCCCAGAGAATTGGCTCAGTGGAGCTCGTGAGCAGCCAGGATGAAGGGCCTCCACTGACAAACCTTCCGCTAGACAGGAACGTGGAGATCGAAGCTCCGGCCGGCCCTGTGAGGCAGGGACAGAGCGTCACCTTCCGGGTCAACGTGAGCTCAACTTCCACCGTGGACCAGTTCATCTTGAGGTGGGTTCTGCAGTTTGTTGCTCTTTGCTGGCAGCACCAAGCAGTTTAGATTTATATTTTCTTATTGTCAGTTAGTCCTTGTCAATAATGTTACACCACACTGTTTGGATTTCAGACAGAAGCATGTTAACTGTTGGAGAATTTGGCAGTGCTGTGCAGGAAGATATGCGCTCGGTGCACTGGGTTTCACTTTTCCATGTGCAATCTGTGACTGTACCTTTAACAGCAGGATACCTGAGTGCCCAGGGGGGGTTTTCTGCTATCTGCTAAAGAGAAGCTCTGGGAGGGACAGCAGGATCAGTAGTGGCATCGCACAGCCGCCTCCATGTCCAATCCAACAACTACAGGTGCCCCTGCAGGGCTTTCCTCTGTTCTTCACAGGCTGCATGCTTTTCCATGGTTCCTGTCCTCATTTGCCAACTTTAAATATTAATTCAGACAAGCCATCATAGGATGAGAAAAAGTAATAGAATTTTCAGACTAATTCCAGTGAAACCAGCATGCAGTACATCCTTCCTTATGGCCTTATATTGGCACTAATTCTGGACATTACTGGACTCAGGAGTTTTCAGGTGTCTTGAGTTTGTCGTCCCACTCAGAGCCACATGGAGAGCTGGACATTGTCATTGTCCTTCTGTGTACTGTGTGGCTGTGGCTCATCTTGATCAGCAGTGTTTTCTGTTTCTCATTCACCCAATTTAGCGCCTCACCCACACTTTGCAAGAGTTTACAGGTGCACTAATAGTAAAAATAATGTGTGTGTGTCTGTGTTAAAAACAGCAGATATGTATATTATGTATAGATATACGGTATGTAGTGCCTTTCAAAGCAGATTCCCAAAATTCTTTACAGATAAAGGAAAGATTATAAAACTACAAAAATAGATCAGCATAAAAAGAAAATAATGGTAAAATTAGATTCCTTTAACATCTGAGTATAACCCGCATTATAGCAAGGAAGAGCAGCAGAGGTCTTTTATTTTTATCATTTTGTTATACACAAGATTATGTATTTTTCTAATCTTAATGCTCCTCAAACATTTAGTGAAAATGGGTGAAATTAAGGAGTAAAGATGTAAACATGACGATTGCATAGGCAGTACAACTGCCGAGCTGTAAAGGAGGTAAAAGAAGAGCCTGGAGAGTGGAAAGCCCATGTGTTTTTATGCTGGAGTTGTATGTGAGGCTGGTGTGCAAAAAAATTACCTGGAATAATGAGCAAAGAACCTGGAGACGTGAGCAGTGGAAAAGTAATGTTCCGTACTGTATGATTTTAATTTTTCAGAAAGCCAAAGATAACCGAACGCCTTAATGATTGTTTCCAGATGTTAAACACGGAAGTGGATCTGTAATGGTGCTGGCATTTCATGAGAGCCCTTGTCAGTCAATGGCTCTGCACTGTACAAGTGTGTCCTCATGCACTTGGTGTATTGGCCAAGAAATATGAAGTTAGGCAGCTGACTGTTTCCATGTTGCACAAATGTCTCCATATTTCAAGACAATGACTGCCCCCCCCACGCACTGCCATATTGACTGATGTACGGATTCACGAATGCCTGGAAGAAGTGCCGTTTCTGCAACATGTGAGCATCAGTGACCCTTCATGTGAGGTTCTGGATCTCATAGCGTGCAGTCGATTTTCATGTCTTTCATTCCTCAAACAAATTACGTCTTTCTTTATATCGTAAACATCCGTAGGCCAAATGGAGAGAAATGTTTCCGTCTCTGTGCTTCCAGGATCAGCTTTGAATGCCCACAACCCTGCAAGGGGCGAGTGGTTATTGGTAATGAATGAAAAAACCTTAAAAAGGTAGTACAGGTTTTTGTTAGAAATATTGCAACGTGTTTTTGATGTCGTGTGTAAAAATGCTTTTTGCATTCTAGCATTTTAATTCATTTTAGGTGACATTTTATGTCTAGGAACCAGTTATTTTTTCTTATAAAATACTGGCAGTTTGACTTACTCACAACAGGAATTTGCCTAACTAACTGAAGATGTAATGATTCACCTTGCTGGTTATTATTACTTGGTATTTGTTTATTTTTTAGTTTCTTCTATTTTTGCATGGCTGTCTTGTATTTTTGTGCATGTGTTTAGTGTTTGTGAAGCAAAATGCATGTACGGCAGTCGCAGACTCTTGCTGCAGGTGAAGGTGAAACCCCAGCAAGGTGCTGTGAGTGCGACCCACCCTGGGTGACAGCTGGCCGAATAGCGCAGATGAGAAGTCCCATGACTGGCAGCTGTGTGTCTGCAGCTTGGCAGCTGAAAATAAATTCATGGCGTGCCAGTTTTCTCCAAATGGCTTTCTTGACAACAGAATAATTAAGCTACAGTAAAATAACAATAACCTAGAGCTAAAAGTGCCTCCAGTCGGGGAGCGGTTAGTGGGACCTGCACCACCGTTTCTGGTCACAGCTGAATTGCGCCTGAGCTCCGGAGGCCTCCCCCCCGGAAGAAAAACTGGGATTTTAGCAGGATGCATCTGGGTGTGCTGGTTAGCCAGCTGGCTCAGCCCTGCCTGACACCCAGCAAGACCGCATCACTTGACTCCACCCTGGTGAGAAACCACAGCATTGGCTGCTAGCACTTCCATTTCACAGTTTTGAGGCACTGCAGAAAAGGTCTCTTAAAGGGCCCAGGTTTGAGTCTCCCTTCCTACTTTTGTACCCATCAGCATGATAGTTGACCTGAATTGATACAGTAAAAATTATTGTCTATCTATCCATCCATCCATCCTTAATCACTTTATCCTGCGCAGGGTTGTGGCAGTGTGGAGAATGTTTCTGAATCACTGGGTGTTGAGCTAGGAAAATACAGTACATTCTAGACTGGTAAAAACTGCCCTACTATGCATAAATGAGTAAGATCATGGCAAATGGCTTAACAGTACAAGTCACTTTGAGGAAGGAATAAATTAAATAATGAATAACTGTGATTGGGTAGATGTTTTATACATATGTAAATGAAGCAAGGACGCCTGTTTTCCACGACTGTGGCGGTATATTCTTCTAAATCATTAGCGCTCAAAAGTCAGTACTGCTAAAAAGCAGTCATGAAAGTGAGACAAACAATACATTAGTTCTTGTTGTTTGTGTAGGCATTTTTGTATATTGCTCCAGTTGAAGAAAAAAAAATAATCACCAAATCACAAAATGAATACCTGATAAGGCTTTCAGATTCATATTTTGCATAATTTATTACAGTCTTGGGACTGCACTATGAAATATTTTTGCCACTTACAACAATACATGCAGATATAGAGGCACTGTTTTTATACAGCATATAAATCGCTGCTGACTGCGTACATGGAAAGTGGTGACCTGTGCACAAATTAGCGTGGAACTGTCTTGCAGCAAGTCATGGACACAAGACTCTTAGGGTGGTGTGTGTGTGTGTGTGTGTGTGTGTGTGTGTGTGTGTGTGTGTGTGCTGCGCTCTGTGCTCCTCCTGTTTCTGCTATTATTAGGTTTATACCATCGCTAAGTGCGCGCGCACACACACAGAGTAAACAACCATGCCATTAGAAAATTCGATAAACTAACAAGTATTGTTATCTCGAAAGCTATTTAGTATGTTGGCCTTTACAATCTACAATTAGATTAAAGAAAGAATATGGCCCTGAGGAGATGGGAGACCCTAGATATTAGTCCTGTTGTGGTCTCTACATACCCAGTGATTCAGAATACCCAGCCATCAGCCCCTGACCATTTTACATGTTGTATTTTACCATAGTGCTATTTCAAAACAGTCTTTAACCTTTAGGCAAGCTGTACAAATAGTCATTTTGGAGTAAAATTTGTCAGATTATACGAAGACTCAACTAAGTGTAAATTCTGGTTTTAGAACTTCAGGAAATTGTGAGGCTGTTTGGACCCAGTCCAGTTTTAACTTTGTTTCCCCTGAGGTATTTAGCATCTTGTGTTTTTCCAGTAGCAAAAAAAAAATCTCTGTCTGTAGATTTCCGACAAAGTTGGGGTGCATGTAAATTATCAGTGTGGGTGCAAGATGCCACCTTTTCCAGGATCACAGTTTGGACTGCGTCGACCGACTGCAGGTGAGGAAATGGTGTCATTTACAGGCGCGTTGATCATCCCGGGAGCTGATCCTTGCTTTGGCCTTGACTGAACACATCGCACAAAAGTCCCAGTATGGCACGGATAGGCGAGAGAGCCGAGGCAGTCACCTCGACTCCCAGCATGGCTCCATGAATCACCTGAAGGATGCCGGCATTTCCTCTTATCGCCCCCGCGCCACACTCCGGTCTCCTGCAACGCATCGATGCGCATGGTGGCGGAATGCGGCTTTAATTCGCATTTTTGGACAGACAGAATTATATCTTGCGTTCAGGAGAGGTTTTTAAGAATTTCGAGTTTAAATAAAAGCAATTATTAAGTCCTCTCGGATTAGGTTTATTTACATTTAAAAGTTGGCCCAGGGCATGGTAGATCTCATCATGATGCAACAGTCCCTCATACAGGACAACATGTTCAACCCCACAGAAAGGTTTAAAATATTGCACCTGGTTTGGCTTCTGCTCTTTAGCTGCAGCGCACTATAGAGTTTTCTTCATTTCATGTTGCTGAAAATGTCAGTAATCCTCTTTGAATCACCCATTTAGTTTGTAATTTTTGCCACGGAACTAGCAGAAAGAAAAAGCTGAGGAGCTCTTTAATATGGGTACTTTTCCATATTTATTTACTTTTATGTGGCTAAAGTCTGTAGGGTTGTTTTTGTATTTTTTTTGTTTTTTAATCTGATGCACAGCTTAGGTGTGGAATTTCAACAGTGATCTAAATGCAGCCTGCTTATAGTCTGAACTTATTTGCTCTAGCTTGCGCTTTTATATTCATTTACTCAGTTTGTGCTGGTGTTTGTAAATGCTTAGCGATCTTCAGTGTTTGTCCTGCAACTCCGTGCAGATGCTTCACATTGACACTGTTCAGTGAAAGTACACAGCTCCCACTGACATTATCCCCAGTTCTTTTCATTGCTGCTCCTGTTTGCACATACAGGCATATTAACTGTCACTTAACATTTAATTGATTAATTGATCGATTGAATCAATTTGCTTAATTTTTTTTTGTGAATTTACAGCAAATGATCAGTAGAATTTTTTTGGAAGGGGCAGTGGTACGTTGGTATCTCATAGGGCCTTGTGTGTGCATCCGAGTGTGGGTTCCAGTTTGAGTTATTTAAATTTTATTTTTGGTACTGGCTGACATTTGGACTCATGTTTGCTGAGTTCCAGATTTTATAGGCATCCCTTGTTATTCAAATCTTATCTTCCGGAAAATGTGTCTGGTGGCGAATTTTCAGATAGCAGGGGCCTTCATTCTGTTACTTTAAGTGGTGAAAAAATAATGCATTCTGAGTCTATCCCAGAATCCCACCTACATCCAGTTGACCTGAATATTAGAAATAGTTTAAAGCACATATGCAGCAGTCCACCACGGAAATCTGCTTCAAATAAAACATTTAAAACACCAAGTGCCCAATTATTGAATTCTGAATGAAGTCATTCGTGGGTAGGATTGTGTTCAGTACACAATGATGCTGGAAAGTATCATACATAAATTATATTTCCCTTCTAAACCTCTGCAAATGTACTGTTATATAAAGAAAGAGTAAAGTAACGTGTGAAACATATACAGTGAATGCAGCTTTCACTAAACGTGGGGAAGATGACAGCAACAACGCACAACAGGGGGGCGAGACTTGAAACTACAGACTGCTCAGCGTCCTCAAACGTTTTCACTGCTGCTTGTTTAGCATTTTTTCCCAATGGAGATTTGGTCAGGTGTTTGGATAGCAAAGATCTGGCTGCACATTGGTTAGCAGGATGCATCTGGGTGTGCTGGTTGGAATTCGATGCCTGTATTTGGAAAAATATGGGACGGGAAGGGGCAAAAGGCAAAATACAGGGCAAACGTATGGAACAGACTCAGGTCAGACCCATGACACTGGTTGAAAGCGGAGACACGGCAACTCAGAGTTTTTTTTGTTTGTGTTGAGGTCCATAGTAAGGAGGTATTGGTGCCCCCCCGCCCCTTGCGTCTCAAACGCTTATTGAGTATTAATTGTTATCCCATCCGAAGGAGAGAGATGCGAGTGCACTGTGGAGTGGTCAGCGTTTACTGGCTTGTATTTACGCAGTTTCTAGCCTTGCCTGTGCTACATTTCATTTCCACGCTGCAGTCAGTCATGTGGATATGAATGAGTTGCATCCCTGCGTTAAGGGAAATGTTAATTGCTGAAGCGCAGGTGGCTTTTTTTATTTCATGTTTAAAAATAGGAAGAAGCCTCCCCTTGAATGTTGAAGGTTACCACACCCACTGTCTGGCTGCTTCTCCTGGGCTCATGGTGTGAAACCAGCGCCTTGTCAGCCGTCAGTCACTGCTGGCGCAGTCATCAGTGGAAGCGGGACGGAGTGACGTTCTCGCTGGGATCGGCTGCCAGTTCGTACCCATCAGGAGCTCGGTTTCGGCCACTATCGAGCCGAATAAATATATGAGCAGTATGCCGAGTGCATCGTTGCGATTCTGCATGTGTTTGTGCAGCTTGTGCTAAAGGAAGCCATGCCAGTTTCCCGCCTGGGATGCTTCATGTGTGCTCTCTTTTTAGCTCCAATTCTCAAACGGCAAACAACGTGAGCTCAGCGACAAAGGACAAAGGACAAGGACGCACCGTCGGCCTTTAACACGAGAGCAAACGGGCTTTATGAGCTGCGGCAAAAACATGCATTTTGGATGGGAAACAAACGCCCTGACCTTTGAAGGAGGAAGGTCATTGGCGATGTCACCGAGACTCACCCTCGGGCGATCCTGTTTGAGGAGCTGATGGGATTCATGTCTGCGTGTTTGCCTTTGGGGCTGAAGGCCTGTTAAGAGTATTTACAAACAGTACAAGCAGTTAAAGCTTTGCGAACCTTCCTAACTGCCTCCAAAGGCAGTTACTGTGCATGAGCGAACAGCTGTTTGTGAGCGTTTCCCACATTGCCGTACCTCGCGCTTATTTAATGGAGCGCCTGTTGGCCGGGTGCCAAAGCCATGAACGGGTTTCGCTGGAGTCGGGTACTGGAACAGGCGGTGTGATGTAGGCAAGATGGTGGAAGTGTTTTTCGGCAGGATTATGATCTCCTTTGGACGCTGGGTCCCTCCAGGAAGCTCGGGCGTTGACCCTCCCTGCTTGAGACCGCTTATATATTAGCGGGGCTTCAGAAGTGCATTTTGTGTAAAGCGACATTTTCAATTGGTTTGCCAGTAACTGTTGTACGGCCGGCAGGTGAAGCTGAAAAAGCACCTCGAGGGCTACATGCACAAGCATTTCCTTGGCTTTGTTCACAATGAGTGCATGTATGCAAACAACAACCCGGTCATGTGAAGCCCGCTTGTCTGTCTTCCCCACTTTGTTTCAGAAGGTATTCATGACATAACCATATGGCACCACTGTTTTCTCTGCAGAAACATATGCACTGAAAATATGGTTAATTAATTGTATATATATATTTTAAGTCACCAAAGTTCTTGTTTAAGCATAAAAGGAAGCTCCAGCTTTGCACCTGTTACAAATTATTGAAAATAGTTATGCAAAAAAAAAAAAAAAAATTGAAAGTTGGGGTTCCTTTTAACTTGTTTTTATGAAGGCTAAGATAGCAGGGAATTTATTTCGCCTTTAATTTGCCTTTCATGTTCCTAAGCTGCTGTCCACCTGACCCATAGACATATTGGTTCTGCTACCAATATGCTGGGATAATGGGTAAAAGGGATAATTTCCTGAAAGGCAAGAAGCACTCAGTATGTCTAACACTTCAGATAATTAGATTTAAAATAATTTGCACCCATTTGAAACAGAAATGTCTCCCTTAGTTACTTAAGGTATTTTGTATAAAACGCAACGCAGCTCATTTGCTAGGGCTGCTTTTCTACTGCTGTCTATTGCCTTTGGCATCTTTGTAATTCCAATCAGACCTCATGTTTGTGTAGCATCACATTTCACACGACTGCGTTCGGGTTTATTTGTATAGCACATGGGAAGGAATAATCATAAATAATTTTACATTTTTTAACACCCCACCTCCCACCCACTCACCACAAGTCAGCCCGCATGTTGGGCTTGCATCTCGCCTTTCAGCAATTTGCCTTTGCCCGTTTTTATTCCGCCCTGACTGTGGATGATTTCAACAAGGCCTGTGGAAAAATTTACAGAAGCCATGTACAGTGGACCTGTACTCTTCCCTGTTAGTTTTCATTCTTAGATGGCGGCATGCAAGGCACACCATTACATTTGGACATGGGGAACTTGGGCCAACCCGATGTACTTCTGGGTAGGATGGGCCCGACAGATAGGCTGGTGGTCATAGTTCTAGGAATGGTTCTGTTGTAGTACTGGCAAAAGGTGGCATAGTGGTTTGAATCAGCAACTTTGGACTTTAAAGACCCACATTTCTTTCCAAGCTCAGGCTGTAATGTTGCTGTAGTACCCTTTAGCAAGGTACTGAACCAGCTCTATAAATGCCAAAGTAATTGTAAGTGGCAACACTGCAAGTCTCTCTGAGGAAAAGTGTCAGCTAAAGGGTTAATGATGAATAGTATTCTTCGGGCTTGGGAACTGGATCTAAATTGTTCCAGTGAAATTTCCATCTTTAAACAATAAAATGTTGGTCAGATGTGTAATGCAGCTTGTGTCCAGTACACAGCATGATCTTGTTTCCTTTGAACTGCGTGACTGAAGATGTTGCGTCCAGAAGTCTAACAGCCACGTTGCCCTGAATCCAGCACTGTGCCAGTTTTTGCTGCAGCTCCACTCCCAGCCAGCAGGGGGTGTCTTTCCCTTGAGGCCAGATGAGCGTGCTCTGCTTCGGCAACCTACGGAGGCAGCTTTCTACAGCAATTTGAACCGGTCCTCTGGTACAGGCTCTTTCCTGGCCCTGTTGCTTTCCTTCCATTTAGCGGCGGATCGATACGCACGTCAACGCTGATATACGGGCTGGCAGGAGCGGAGCGTCGAGGACAGCTGTAGCAGCGTCTCAGAACTACTGGCTTCCAGGGCATCCGCAGGGCCACGAGACACTCGCGTCACACTCACTTCTCTTCCTGTGTCAGCTTGCCACTGTTACCATGCTGTCATGTCATGTATTTGTGAGCCTGTGATATGATTTCAGTTCAGGAAACAGCAGAACACCTTCCCATGTTGCTGGTGGAAGGAAGAGCTGCAGTGACACGCTCTTTACTGGGAGGTTTAGGCATCGGCAAAGACAGATGTAAGCAAAATCTGCAGATGACAGCCCATCGCTGTCGAGTGCTGTTCGCAAAGGGGTGCATACATGTATCTCATATATCTGTAAAAGTGAGGTTTTTGCGTAAACACACACACACAAGCGTAAACACTACACACATTAAAGACATAGCTTTAGTCAGTTCTCTGGTAATTTGTCAAAATGGAGATGAATGGCCACCTCTCTCTCTCTCTCTCTCTCTCTAAAACACACAGGAACAGACATGGTGCTACATAGTACGGTAGCGGTATGTGTCCCCATCCAGGACGTTTTACTTGACTGTTTAACAGCCCTAACAATACACACACAAGTATGTGCTGAACGCAAGCAGTTTGGTGATATACAATGTTTTGTTGCAATTTACTTTTCCACTTTCTTCCTGCGAATGCTAGTGTCTTTATAAACTGGACGTTTTCTACGATGACGACAAACTCCGAGCGGGGCTTTATGGCTCGTGTTCTGGATGCCGTTTCCTGAACCCAGGTCCCGATTCGCCCACGTAGCTCGTCGTTCTTTAGCCGTTTGGGAAGTTTTGCCTCGAGAAGGCCCTGCATCACACACTTGGATTTCATTTCCATTAACACCGGGTTAATTGTTCTCGTGTCTGTCCTGCATTCACGAGTCACCGGAGTCTTGTTAGATGGAGTGAGGTTTGAAACAACTGCTGGCCTCCACCTCTGCCTGTTGAAACGTCCCCTGTGTTCAGTCACGGTGTGTCGCTCGCAACGCGCGTGTTATTTGGCACCTGGCGCTGTTTTGCTTGATAGCGTTCCAGCTGCATGAATATTTATGGTTGTGCATTACTGTGTCAGCGCAGACCCGAACAGGACGGGAATCCGAGCGGCCGGACCCCTGCCAAACATGGGCTGGCCTCAAGGCCTTCTGTTGCTCACTCCCTTTTTGTACTGCTGACCTTGTTTATGGCATTCACTGCTGTGTGTGTGTGTGTGTGTGTGTGTGTGTGTGTGTGTGTGTGTGTGTGTTTGCTACTCTCTTTTGGGAAAACATCATTCCCTGCAGGTTTTGAAACACATGGTCCCTGCCACCCCAAACACTCATCACAGTACAGATAGGCCCACAGTAAATGGCTGAAAACAACAGTCAACACCTCTGCGATTTGGTCTCAAAAACCAGTGTATGTTATGAGCTTTTTACAGCTGGTATTTATGGCAGGGGTGCTGTGGGGAAGCAGTGTGTCACTGAGCACCGGTGTGCAGAAACACAACCTGGAGTAATGAGAGCACGAGCTGGACCCCTGTGTGGCTGGAAAAGTAATGTAGTCTGATGGATTGCCTTGTACTTTTTCCCTACAGCTGGGTGGGCTTTTTTTGGAAAAGCCAAGTGATAGTGAAGCGTCTAGGGTTAGAAAATGAGAAAGCAAACTAAAGGCGTTGGAAGCACTCGCGATTTGACCCGTTTACTTATGAATTTTCAAAGCTACACAGTTTTTACGTTGTTTGTAGTCCAACCGTCTGTCTCCTCGAAGTGGTAGTAGCTCCTACACACAGCTGAACTAATTCACAGGTAGGCTCCCAAATGCCAGAGTGAAGTCAAACACCCTTCATGCCCCTAACCAGCACCAAGTCACTTAAGTTCTTCTACATCAACCTGGGCAAAATGTGTGTTTGTGGGAACTTACGGATTGCAGAGTTGATCAAGCTTGAAGAGCGACACACAGTAACTCAGCAACACACAATCCCTGATCTTCTGGGAAAGACCGAAGCTTTACTGAGGGACTACATTGTCCCTGTTCCTTTGTTATATGACAATAAATGATTCATTATTAATTAGAATGATTTAGTCAAGGGCAATAAAATTCAGCAAGCCAGACCAAAATATTTAAACAAAAATACCAACATCGAATTATAAACATGCTTGAGATGGGGAGAAAGTGTCCCCCTACCCACTTTAGGTGGGTGTGACTTCAGTGTGATGTATATACCACATTTTCAGGACTGTAAGTTGGATACCCTAAAAAGGCACATAATTTATGGGGGGGGGGAACCAACAAATAAGGCACACCTGTGTACAAGCTGCATGTACACTACATGGCCAAAAGTATGTGGACATGAGCCTCACTCCCCCCCAGTTTGTGTTTGTTGAACCTCTCATTCCAACCCCATAGCCATTAATATTGAGTTGTTCCCCTCTTTGCTGCTATTACAGCCTCCGCTCTTCTGGAAAGGCTTTCCTCCATATTTTGGGAATTTGTGCCCATTCGGGCACAACGAGATCGGGTGAGAAGGCCTGATTTGCGGTTCGACGTTCCAGTTCACCCCAAAGATGTTTAGTGGGGTTGAGGTCAGGGCTCAGTCACTTAAGTTCTTCCGCACCATCCTGGGCAAAATGTGTGTTTATGGAACTCACCTTGTGCATGGGGGGGGGGCACAGTCATACTGGAGCAGGAAAGTTTCCCCAAACTATGGGCAGAAAGCTGGAAGCACACAATTGTCTAGAATGTGTTTGCATGCTGCATGTGTGTGGCTAAAACAACTCATCAGAAGGGGGGTTCACATACTTTTGCACATACAGTTGTGGACCAAGTGTTTTACTGGTAGGACCATGATGCCAGGCCATTTTTGGGATATGCGGCTTATATTCTGAGGTGACTTATAGTCTATAAATACATTGATTAACCATCACAGCTTGCGTACACTAGTGTATGAGACCATTCAGCAGAAAGCTGTGCTGAATGTTTGGTGGATGATCAACAAACAGTTAATAAAGATTCTTCAGTGTGGCAGAATTTTCACAGAAATACATGTGCATCTGTGTCATGCAGGCCCCATCTGAACGGATGCTAAGCACTGCGAGAATTATCCCAACTTCAGTGTATTCATCCATGAATGGATGGGGGGGCATTGGAAGTGAGCAACAGGCCTGCTTGCAGAGCGCATCCACTTTTGTTGAAGCAGAGGCAGGCGGTGTGATGATGTGATATTTTCAGATGACTTTGACCATATGGTTTCTGTTTTCTCTCTTTATGCTCTTTTAAAAGCCATTAATATTTTTGCTGCCTTAGCCACATACATGAAGACATGTAGGGGTCATGCACCACCTTTGCACTGTCATTCTTTAATATTTTTTTAACATCTTCATTCTGCCACCCTGATTATATTGCTTTAATTTTTTATTATTGTTTCATGTGAATTTTTCGCTTCAGTTATGTTAACATCTTCTGAATGGTCAACTGAATGGGGAATGGTGTCTGATGTTGAAGCCCAAAGTCCCCTCTGATCCCAGTTTTCATTCTTTTACACTTGCAATGCACCTGGACACATCATTTCTAATGTAAAGTGTCAACTGCACTGTGCTAACAGGACCCCCCATGGATAAGACTGAACTGTATATTATAAATGTGTCATATCAGCCAAATATGAAGATTTTGCTACCTGCCCAGCCCTTGACAGCAGTTTGTGGTCCTGCATCCCCTAGCAGAACTGCAGTTCTCTAATGGGATGTGTGACTCCTTTATGTTGGGCCTTTTTATGCTCTCATGCTTTATGGCTTATGGTTATCTTTTTTATTATGTTTACATTTTACCTTCAGCACTCACTAAGCGTACAGATTCATGGCTGTTTCTGTAAGCAGGAGTTCTTCGGGGAGCAAGCATGTAGCTGAGCGGTTAAGGAAATGGAACTGTGACCATGTTTGAGTCTCTGGAGGCAACCAGAATGGTTCAGTAAAACATCCAACTGTGCAAATATGTAATGTGTGTAATATTTGGCTGTAATTCAGTTTGGATGAAAGTGCCTGCTAAGCAAATGTATAATGTAATGTGTGTCTGATGATCTTTTCAGGGGTTTAGTGAACTGTCCTGGTGTTTTTTGGTTCTGTATGGATAGATGGGCAGCTTTTATGGAGTGAGGCCAATTTACAGCAGCAGTAGTGCAGAAGTGCATTGGGGTTGGTTGGAATGGACCGAGTGACCGTAGGCCCTTCATCTCACTCCTCGAGCAGCCAACGGTGCATTCCGAAAAGAAATGAACGTCGTCGGCGCTTGAGACATGCAAATAAACCACCAGGGATCACCAGAAGCAATTATATTTCAACATAAAGGTTCCCGAACCCACTAATGTAAAAATTTAAGTTGCAGCATTCCCAGTTGTACTGACTGGTGTGATACCACTAGTGAATGTTGTAGTGGCTTGGAGGTGCAGGAAAAAAACACAAAACAATGTCATTAAAAGCTAGAAAAGAAACACAGTTTTAAATATAGTAAATGGGAAAGGCCTACACTTAATGCACATAAAATAAAACATATTATGATAACCGGAAATGAACACTTTGACTTAACAAAGGAGTCTGGGGAGAAAGCCACAGGGATGGAGTGAGGCTGACAGATGCTCTTTGTCCAGTTTTAAGCTCCTTTTCTGGGTGGGAACAATGGAATCTAAATTTTAGTATTCATTGACTCATGGTTTCAATGGTTGACTTTTCAAGGGTTCACATTTTCCCAGGTTGTTTGTTTATTTTTAACTGTGGTTCATCTTCTTTGTTTTCTAAAATTTCTGTCTGCACTTGAGTGAATGCAATCTGTTTCTACCCTCTGCTTCGATAGGTAACAGTAAAACGCATTCAAATGGAAATGGAGAAGTGGGACCTTTTAATTAGATCAGTAGCTCTCGCAGTAAATACAGTGGAAGTGAGTTGAATTAAGACGTCCCATGGCACTATTCTGTTTGCGGGGCTCTTCGCCACATGTCGGACAAGAGGGCGAAAGGAGCTCGAATTCGATGCGATGTAGGCAAATATTTTTAAACATTTTTGAAAATTTGTAACTTCAGCTCCAACGGGGTCTTGCAGTGTTGAACAACCACTGTAAGAAGGGTGCTACACAGTCAGTTGCGTCGGTGCTTCGGAGGACATGGTTTCTGGGTTGGGGCAGTTTGTTTCCCATTATTTAGAGAATGCGCTTAGGTCGACTTGGCATGATCAAATCCTTTTCCAAGTGTTTGTTGCTTTGCTTTGCAGTACAGCCACTGCGCACATCAGGCATCCTTGAATCGCTCCTTGCATACAGGCATGTGGGAGAACAAACCTCTTTGAAATGCGTTCCTTGCATTGCTTTTGCCTCTTCCTATTTTCGGCTTTCAAAAAGTCCAGGTTCCTTTTGTGAATCTGTATGTTTTGATCCAAATCTTTAAAAAAAGAAAAAAGAAAAAAAAAAAAGCTTTTATATATATATATATATATATATATATATATATCTGTCTCTTATACACATCTTTGCGGCAAAGTTTTTATTCTGATACTGAATATCTAAGTATTAACTTTCAAGAGCCATTATTGGACACAGAGTTTGGATACCAAGGAACCATTGTATACTTATTTCAACCACTGATGCAAAAATAACATTTGGTTTTAACAAAAACACGACAGTTAGCTTGTGACACGTTAGAGTGAACACTGCATAGTGGCCCCATTACGTTGCAAGTTTTAACTGTAAAAATTATTTTTAAAAATTATTCAAATATATTTAGCATTTTAACTTTTTGAATTAAAATACTGAATTTGAATTCTGAGGCAAGTTGACAGCTCTGTTAGATTCACAGCTGGTTTGTTTGATAAAGCTGNATATATATATATATATATATATATATATATATATATATATATATATATATATATATATATATATATAATTTTATTTTGTTATTTTACCACCCTATAAAGCCTTGCTGGAGCAATGGCGTTGGTGTTTCTGTCTTTTCAGCCAGATCTCTCCCACATAGACTCTGTACATCTGGTGTGACACACTTCTCGAAATTCAAGGACTGTTTTGTGTGCGCTCGTGTTTTGTTTTTTTTTTGTTATTTTCTGCTCAGAAGCTGATCTGCTTTTTAAGTGACAGCACGAGGTTTGCTGGTGAGGGTGAAGAAGAGGAAGCTATTTGCTGCGAGATCCTTCCATCCATAAAAGCCTGCCTTCAAAGGCGGCTGCTGAGCGGAAGCAGAGACGCCCATTTGGAGGAGAGGACCAGACAGCTCGTGCTGTCAGAGTCAAGGACCCAGCTGAAGAAAGGGGTCTTACTGCACCTTATGGATCATCATGCAGCAGATGGGCTGTTATTAAGTTGGATAACAGTCCCGCACGGCTCTTTCTCCTTGATGTGAATAAGTCCTCTACTTTGCCCAGCACTAGCAATCCGCTTCTCCTTTGGCCACCTGGAGTGAGGCCATGTAGGGACGAAGGTGGCCCTGAAACACCCCAATAAACAGCTGACCCAACCTGTTTTTTTATACTTTGAATTTAAAGATAAGAAAATAAATTTATAAAATCGAATTTTGTCATATGCTAGTGAAACATAAATGTATAAACATGTATGTATTGCACCTTTCAAAAATGTGTTTTCCAATGCATTTAGTTAGGAATACTTTGGTTAAACTACTTCGACAGCTTTGGCTACTAGAAGGCTACTACTTTAAATACTACTTACGTAGCTATTAAAAAAGAACAAAAAAGGATAGAAACAATTGATAGAAGAAACTCCTGCTTCACCGCTCCATCATGGCAAAAGCACAAGGAGCAGCAGACACCTCTGGACGCCAACTCCTTTTTGTGAGGAAAGTGATGTTCTAGTGATTCATCGCTGCTGGATGAGCTGCCTACACAAAACAAATTGAGTGAGTTTCCTTGTACCCCAAAAGAATGGTCATTTTTTTTTTTTTTTTTTTGTGAATTGATGAACATTTGCAATTTACTGTTATTTTTGTTAGAAGCTGTCACCCTTGTAGAATGAACCTCTAAAAAAAGGTTATACTTTTGCGTGTATTTATTCGCTCTAAAAGTTGAGAATAGGTCCAGAATAGTGGTCAACCGTATTTAATCAAAGTCAGAAGTCTGCTTTTAGATTTCAGCCTTCACCACTGGTTCACCCCCCCCATCACATGGGCTCCAAAAATCTGAAGCCTGTTGCTCCTTTCTTTTGTCCTGAAAGTGGTGGAACGTGCACCTTCAGAACTGGTGAATTTCTTCTGGCTTCGACGAAGGGCCTCAAAACCCATTACTTTCAAACGAATTTCTCTTCTAAGCTCATGAAACCCTGGGTGACCTAATCCTTCCCCATCTGCTACTTATATACCAATTTTTCCAATTCTGTGTCTTTTCTATACTGGAATAAGTGACTGGAATAGGTACTCTATGATAACAGCTTTATCAAACAAACCAGCTGTGAATCTAACAGAGCTGTCAACTTGCCTCAGAATTCAAATTCAGTATTTTAATTCAAAAAGTTAAAATGCTAAATATATTTGAATAATTTTTAAAAATAATTTTTACAGTTAAAACTTGCAACGTAATGGGGCCACTATGCAGTGTTCACTCTAACGTGTCACAAGCTAACTGTCGTGTTTTTGTTAAAACCAAATGTTATTTTTGCATCAGTGGTTGAAATAAGTATACAATGGTTCCTTGGTATCCAAACTCTGTGTCCAATAATGGCTCTTGAAAGTTAATACTTAGATATTCAGTATCAGAATAAAAACTTTGCCGCAAAGTTTTTTATTTTTCAAAAATTGAAACGTGCGTAAAAATCTAAATGAATTTAAAAAACTCTTTTACTAATTTCCTTGCTTCCTCATGAGTTTCCTGTTCACTTTTCCTGATCGCATTTGTACAAATTCCTCGTATTTTCTATAATTTAGCTGGATGCCGATTGGCCAAGCAGCAAACCTCAAAAGCCTCTCTTGCTTACTTTTTTCACCGAGTACCCAGTACAAGTTCTTATCCTTGTTTGAATTATCTGCAAATTTTTAAAACAAAATTTTATTTTTTAAAATAAACCTATTTATTTAAAGGCTGGTGACAGCACTAAAGTGCAAAAAGTCCTGTAGTGTACATACTGTAGCATGCGTTATAAATGTGCAAATTAATGCCAACATTAAGTATTTTCCAATTAGCTAACTGGTGTTTAAAGTACTTATCATGGTGAAATAATGGGTTTATGGTTATGTATTTGTTTTCTAATGGGCTGAGGGTACATTTTTTTATTTTAAATTATTGGAAATGGGCATTTGGTGGCTAAAGTTTTGGTACAGGACCCATTTTCAGGGACAAATTAGATTGGAATACCGAGGGATAACTGTACTTTTTTATTATATGCGTCAGTCCAATCCTTGAGGTTAGGAAAAAAAAAAACTGCAACTTGTAGTCTGGAAAACAGAGTACCTGCTTAGCTATGTGTAGCCCTAACTCATATTGACTTTAAACAATGGCCGTCCCTTTCTGGTTGTGTCACACTTCTTTAGAAAAACACGGATTTAAATATGCCTGGCTGTGCAGGACATGAGGGGCCCATAATGCAAATGAACAGAAAGGGGTACTGTATCATTTTGGTTAGCCATGTGGGGAAGCAAAAAAGTTCTTTCTTGCTTCTGCAGAGTGCTCATTCGAACAGCGGCATGCAGAAGGAGAAACCAGCCAGTCAGCTTTCCCTCGAAATTCATACTCTAGCTAATGGCGCGATTCTTTTTTGTATTCAGATGTCCGCCTGGAAAGTCTGGAAAACCTGGGATGAACAGTACGTTATGTGGGAGGAAAGTGGTTGCTAAATACAAGAAGGACCACTCTCATTATCATCGTGTCTTCATTGTTATCATACCTCATTACATCACCTACGTCCATCCCTCGTAAATTCTTGGCGAGAGGTGAGGTTGGTAACTCAATGGGTTGTGTAAGGATTGTTTGAACCAGATAATCCACAACTTGTACAGTTTTATTTGCAGTTATTATATGGGCAGAAAATCCAGTTGCTTCCGAAGGAAGTGTGCCAGACGGAATGTGGAACGAGCTCCTTGGAGATGTGGACACACCATGGTAATCCTCTTCCTTGGCTTCTGCTTACGTGTTTCTGCGGCTGACCTCCCGACGACCAGACAAACGCGTATCTGTTTTCCTCCATTTCCCACAGCGCTTTAGCTACTGCAGCCGATCGCAGGTTTGTCCGAGGAAGCCCTTTCACCTGCCCGTTCTAATTGATATTTTCATATTACGCCAAGCTGATTGTCTAAGTAAGATTTGGTTTAATTCTGTGTACTTAGGGCTGTCTTGAATCCAGACTGGAAATCCTTGGCGACATTGCAAACAAAATCTGTAAATTGGAAGGAGTGTAACACTGCAGTGTTGAGTTAAGACCCCTTTGGAGAAGTGTTGATGTTGAGGGAGAAATGTGGGCGGCTGCAGGAAGCGAACGCGATGTCAGGTTTTTTTTTTTTTTTTTTTTGGTCCGGGTGTGTTTTACGTTTAAGCAAAACACTGTGTAATGGAAGTAAATTTTTATTTTTATTTTTTCCCTGCCCATTGCAAAAGTGGCAATCATTTCTGACACCTACAAGAGAGTTTCTCATGTTGAATAAGGTAAACGCAGCTCAATGAAGGCAGACGTACCGAAATAAAGCTTGCGGACGAGCACGTATCTCCGAACGGTTACGATTATTTATGCACAGGGCGTGCCGTCTGGTCTCTCGCGCCCGCGTTCGGAGGTCCGCCATATTAAAAAGCTATTTGTAACCTGTTTTGAAGCCATATTTTGTAAAATGAGGAGAGACAATTAAACATTGACGTTTACATGTATGCCTCTGCACCTCATACGACTTTTTATTTCTGCTCAAGCGCTTTATTCAAACGAATAAGTTATGTCTCAAATTGAATATTAGCAGAATATTGTACCTGAATATGTCATAGTTTAGCAGCAGCCTTTTTTCATTTTAAGCTATTTTCCCCGTCACGCAGAAGAGGTGAAAGGGATGATACTGTGAAGTGGCTAATATACGGCGCTCAAGAAAGGCAATTTGTCTCCCATTTACTGCCATGAAGTACGTAAATCAAGAGAGCTGTAATGAACTGATTTAATTATCCTCCCCCTAAAATTGCTCCCGCTGCACACCATGAAAGTGGAGACCGAGGCTCGCTCGACTCTGGAGATGTCGCCTGTTATAGTGTCATTATTGTCAGTTACGCTCGTCCTTTTCAGCCCCGTTTCCTGTTTCTATAATATTTTAGGAAAAAAGTGAGGCTGATGTGCTGTCAGTCCTGAATTACAAGAATACATTAGCTATTTTTTTCATGATTGACAGATTATATTTGGCTGAGTGTGTGCGTGATGAAATACTGCTAATAACAACGAAATCGCATGGAGTAACCAAAATGATCTTTTTCGGAGGACTTGGTTTTTAGAACCTTGCTCTGCAGGCTTGGATTTAATGTTTAATTTGTGCCAGTGGCATAAGACGTTCTCAAGTACTGGGGGGAACTAAATATTAGCACAGTATTACTCAAGGGAGATGTACACAAATATTGGGGGGGGGGGGGCTCTGAGCCCACCCCTCCCTTGTCAAACATATAATTTATTTTATGCTGTACTTATAATTTATGCCACAGACTTTTTTCCTTGTTTCCATGTCGCAATAAGAAAATGGCCTGAGTACTGTAGATACTGCCACATATAAATGGTCTTTTGTTCAGTCAGCTCTTCATTTTTTTTTTCTTTTTCATTTCAAGAGGTGGAAATGTTCAAAAAAAAAAAAAGGAAGGTTGTGAAATATTTTAAGTTAAATTAATGGTACACATCAGCTGCATGGTGTTGCACTTCTTCTTTGACATATAGATAAATATTAGTAACATGCCTGCAGTAATATAATGATTAATGTGGTGATTTTTGTGCTTTAGTTGTTTGATTTTGCTTTTTTTTGTTTATTATGTTACTTGGGCAAGATGTACCGTTATTTATTTATTCTTACTGTGAAATAAGAGCGGTATTGCTGTTATGAAAAGTTATTGTCTGGTTTTCCAGCTACGGTGGAGTCTCTGAAGATGCCAGCATCCCTGACAATTCTGCCCTATATTTGTCATCTGTATTTGGAGTTTCTCAGATTGCATGCCTGAAAGGCAACAGAAATTTACTCAAACAAGTCATTTTTATTACATAATTAAATTTTGATCCGCTGCCAGAGAGCAACCTTGTGCAATTACAGATCTGAATCCAACTATCAAGGGAATTTCCAAACATAATTTTCTTATTAAAATCTGTTTTCTCTGTTAGCGGTTTTTTTTTTAGCATGTTTGCATAAGTAATTTATTTCTCTTTTGAGAACTGCAATTGCATCGGAACCTAACAAATGATTGTAACAATGAAAGTAATTTCCCATGACACCTATTGTTTAAAAATAAAAACTTATATATGTATATATTTATGTATGCATGGCTTTTTAACAGTAGGTGTGATGGGACATTTAAAATTAAACAGTTATAATCATTTAACAGCTTATTTTTATCAGAGCCTTAACGTTTCCTTGAACACTGCTGTATCTTTTATACATTTTTGTGTCTTAGACAATAATAGTTAATAATTCTACTTATTTATTGTTTCTACGTCTGTTGCATTTGTTTCTAGGGCAGATGGCGTTTGTTGCACTTGTGCACATTTTGCATTTTGTAGGTCTGTGTCTTTTCTGCTAAAGGGAGACATGTAAAGAATGAAAAGTATTACTATTTTCCTGTTCTGTACAATTCATGGAAAAAATTGGGTGGCACAGCATACTGCAGACTAGGAGTTTTGCTGAAAGGTTCCTGTTATCCACTGATCCTCAGAGGTGAACAAATGAAATTGCCTTTGATATATAATGTGTTGTGCTAAGCTCTGTAACTATTAACTTCTTTTAATGCAAATTTCCCAATATAGGCAGCTAACTGCAATAAAAGAAAGATAAATAGCAGCAACTCAAATAGAAACAAAGCAAAGCATCCATTTAACAAAGATTGGGAGCAAAATAACAAATAAAGCGTGCGAATATGTCCAGACTGCTGTGTGAGCAGTTACCGTACTGCATGGTTATCATTAGGAATTCACTAATCTGAAACAAAATGAAATATTTAGGGTTTATGGAACTTTATGAGACTTTTGTCCAAGGTCTGAATTCTTTAAGTTCCTAGAGGCTGTGTTGGCGCTGCGGGGAAAAATAGGTTCCTGGCGCTGATCCCAGTCCTATGCACATTCAGGATGATTTGTGGAAAAATGACTAGAAAATCCAGAGATGGACGTGGTGGACAGATAGGACCGCTAATATGACATCTATTATCAATGCTCTGCTCTGCAGCGGAAGCCTCGACTCCACAGGCTGCTCCCCAGTTTCCCCACCGCGCGTTGTGGAAGACCCTTCCTTTGTTCCTTCGCCTGAGGGAGGAACTGACTGTCGACAAGGAAACGGCGGTAGAATGAGCGAAAGTGGTGCATGGGCTCCCCAGCGAGATGCTGTAAATCCAGCTAATTACCAGGATTAGGAAGGCAAGCAAACACGTTTCTTGTGAAGCTGACAGGAGGCTTACGGTCGTCTGCCGGTTTCACTTTGCCTTTTTGAAGCAGTCAGGTACACTCGGCATGCGGTGACTAAGGCCCCGAAGGACACCGCTTAGCGCTTCTTGCCTCCCTGTTCAAACGAATGTATTTATTTGTGTGTGCCAGAAGTGGGGAATCAGTCAAAAACAATACCCAGGTAACAGGACTACTCAAAGGGGGTACTTGTATTTATTTTTGTAGCTGACACTTTACTCTAGAGTGGCTCCCAATGTTATGCTGCTTACAGCAATTCACCCATTTAGACAGCAGGGTAATTTTTACTGGAGTGATTTATATTTACTTGAGCTTTCCGTAGAAGGAGGTGGGATTTAAACCTATAATGTCAAAGGCTGGCAGCAGTAGCTCTAACCACACTGCACTGCCGGCTGCCACCTAAAAGAGATGGAAAGTATTATTTAAAAAAAAAAAAAAAAATAGTGTTGGGCCATGTTAGGCTTTGCAGTTTTAATAAGTTTATAGTTTAAATGTATGGAAAAAGATATAGTTATGTACCAACTGCTATTGCAAAATTTAGTGGTCACAATAGGCTATAAAAAGAAAAAAGTTGGTTGTCATTCAGAGTGCGACAAAGCGTGCGATAACTTCTGGTTGGCCAGCAGTAAACTGTGATTTGCCTATAACCTGTGCTGGGTGTAGCTAAGCTAATACCTGTAGTGAAAAAAAGCATACAGCGTACAGAATAACCTATGATTTATTCTGTAGCACAGAACGCACACTAAAAAGTTTAATAAACATCATTACAAACAGTAGCGATCGAAAATGTTATCTTTGTTCCTCGGTATCTGCGATATTTGGCTGGGATGAGCTCTTAGCAGTTGAGTGCCGACTGTCTCAGACGTCCGATGTCTTTACATCGACAGCGCCTTGCGCTTACTTGACGGTGCCGCACTTTAGCTTTTTATCAAACGAAACTTTTGACACTGCGCAGCATCTGCGGGTATCGAACAGGAGACAGGAGACTTTTCTGGAACGGGCAATGTCATTGACCGTTGATATTCTAAGAGTCGCAAAAGGTCGACTTACTGTTGGTTACCGTCATCCTGCTTATAGGCACAGCCGGATGGGTCAGGGGATGTGCAAGCGGGACCAAAAACATGCATGTTTATAGCTAGAACTCCGCTTTTCGCCGATGCTTATAAACACCGTTACTACCGTCGAAATGGCCTGAATTGAAACGGGAGCGGACATGCGGCGTCCACATAACCAGAATGGGCTTATAGCTGGTGTGCACTGTACAAGGAAGGATATTAACTCTTTAGTTTAAAAATTATGTTAAACTGTACACCGAAATAGTATATAAAACGGGTAAATTAAAGTGCAACGTAAGCACCAGCCATACATGCATTATTATTGACTTTTTAACTGATGTTTTTATGCAAAACCAACACATGTTTTGTAATTTAAAACAGGATGTTTTGTACAGTAATGCTTTAAGGGTACAGCAAGCGCTCTTTTTCATGGTATGTGCTCATTCCATGCCCATGTGGGTTTACCTGTACTGGAGTAGCACAATGTGGGAGTTTTTCTAACAGAGCAACCATGCTGTCTCAAACAAACATTGACTCTGGCAGTAGGTCACAGATCCTTTGTCTTACTGCCCATTATACAGGATATGGTGACCTTTCGGTAATGGGCCCAGTGTCTGCTTTTCACCAACTACACGGCATTGTTTGTGGGAACAGCTGTGACTCTCCTTTCTGTCCCTGTCGTTCAAACTGTGCTGTGAAAAATTCACTAAGGCACCAGATACGGTGTCCGTTCTCTCTGGGTTCACGACCTCGCGTTGCCTCGCTTACATAATCTATACAATAACATGACGGCGTCTCCTCTCTGGAGTTGAACGTCCAAGCTCAGCCTGCTTGTTCCCAACACTACAGTTTAAAGTATCACTATGGAGAGAGCTCTTTTGCCTGCGAACATTTACATGGGATTTTTAAATGAGCTATTCTTACATTTCATTTTGAATAACTTGCTCCTTTACGCAACCAGTACAGTCCATCTTCAGTAATGATTCTACTGAGCTGTTGATCGCATTATTGTCCCTTAAATTTTTCACTTGTTCGTGGTCGAGTGACCTTGGTTAAGGGTGCTCATCTGCCATTATTTGTCGTTTTGTTCGTAGTTCTTTCCGTTTTCCTCACTTTTTTGCCCCCGTTGGACTTTGTCTAGCAAAAGGATGGATCGGCCGGCATTCCCAGAGTCACCGCTGCTACGCTGCACTTTTGGAAAGAGTATTACAGAGGGTGCTGGGATCCTGCGGTATGCTTACAGTGATGGAATGAGAGCTTCGTTTTGCTAGAACTCTGCCAGATAGGCGTCACAGCTGGGTTCTTTTGCACAGCTGCCACTTTTGTGACGCGAGCAGTTGCCCATCAGCCGCAGAGGTAGCCCAACGCTCGCGTGACTCGGCGCACAAAGCGACATCGAGCGCCGCACAAGGCGGAGGGGAGGCAAATCTGTCACTGTGCCGTTGATTGCCAAGATGGCTGTCTTATAACACAGTGGATGAAGCCGTCTGTCTGCCGTCTGACTGGCAGCGGGGGGTGAGGAGAAAGCTTCCAGTCTCTATGCTGCATGCACTGTACACTGTAGACCAGCAGACAAATTCCATATAAATTTGTGGCGAAGTTTTTGCTTGTTTGGTCGATGCTGCTCTGTCCTGAATGTTCAGGCCAGCAGAAACGACTACAGGGCAGTCCAGTGGTTCTGCCAGTTTGTGGTTGAGTCCAGTAGAGGTCACATACGTGGTTCCTGTGCATTCTGCCTGTTGCGGTACTGATGCAGGAGGTACCTTCACGTGACACCATAATAAATGCATGCATTTACGTGAGGCTGGACTCTCTGTACACGGAGTGGTGGAAGAGGTGAAGGTGGACATGCAAGAACTGGGAAGGACTTCAGCCAGGCTAATGGCAGGAGATAAGGATAGCGAGGGTGTAACGGGAACTGCAGCACACGGATCTTAAGAAACCCAAACCAGAAGAAGAAAATGCACAAGAAGCTGGAACTGAGGATCAGGAGGACACAAGTAGTTTTCTTTTACTGCAGTTTTGTCCCATTCCTTTGTGTTTGCACATTAAAACAATCGCTCCCTGTAGAACTGGTGAGAAGTACAAAGGTGATCATGGCACAACATAAATGCAGCTGTAATGGAGCAGTTAGGATATCAGAAGAGAAACTGGTTTAGCGACTCTGCTTGAATGCTGAAAGGGTTTTAGGAGTTCTGAGCAAGGAGGAACGGATTCATCCACATGGGAGCCAAAACCGAAAAGCTACACACCGGTGCTGCTGGCCACCTTGTGTGTGGAACTGCAAAGTGGCCAGAAATGGAGGAGCACCACACTCTTGCTGGAGTGTAAGGAGTGATCAGCTCCAGCAGATCCTTTGACTGTCTTGTAGGTCGTATCCAGCATTCAGCCTCCATTTGCAAGAGAACAGCTCTGCTTCTGCTGTGCTCCAAAGCAAAGCACGGATACCATCAGTACCCACTTAGTGTCACAGCCAGGCGGCAGGCTGTGCATCCTCTTCTTCAGACGGACTCATCCCATTTCCTGGTTCTTCAGTGCTGTGCAAAGGATGCCCTGATGGGACTTTGAACCCCGGTCCCATCATTCCTTCCCAGTTATGTCCTCCGGCCAGGGTATTGCAGAAGCCCAATACCCTCGCATCTTTCCTCGATCGCCAGTACCAAAGACAGAACATGCACGTGGTGAAGAGGTGCCAGCTGAAGACCTACAGCAAGGGAATGAGAGAAAGGAATGGAGACCATCTTCACAGAAAAACGGGAAGGGGTGCTGCCTTTCCCCTCCAAAAAGACAAAAAGTACACCCTCTTAACAAATGGCACTGGGCATTCTTATCTGGCAGCTGCACCTTGGGTGCTGTGATGGGATGAGGGCTCTTCGTCACTGCTGCACCCGGTGCTGACATTGATTTGAGGCCAATTTAATGCAAAGGAAGGATTATTTATTTATTTTCCACAAAGGTCATTTTGTTGACTGCACTCCAGCCTGAAATTCTGCTCATTATCCTCCTTTCATACGTTGGTTCATGCAAGCATGCAGTTTCACACAGCAGTCGAACCTTCCTTGTTGTTGGAGTCCCACCAGTACTGATCTGTGGTCCAGGTGTGCACCGTGTTGGGTTGGGCTCGCCCACACACCTGTCCTAGGCCTCTAGTGCGGAGCTTGTTGCATAGTAGTTGCTAGCAGAGCTCAACAATAAGCGTATTTTTGTGTTTTTGTTGGCAGGACAGTTGTATTTTACGGGCCCCATCAAATTTTGCTCTTGCTCAATTTTGGAACCTGGCAGAGAGGTAAACACCTACGTTTAAAACATCCTAATGGGCAGGAACTCAAGACAAACTTTTATCATTGGCAACTTTGCCAATAACTATTTTGCTTGAAATCCAGTGGTACCCCATACCGACTTTTGGCTGCTCCACAGCGGATCGGCCAAATTATTTCACTGAGAACCAAAAAAAAAAAGACTGCACATAAATTTAAAGGAAGCGGTAAAATGGAAATTTTGCACTGTTCACAAATTTTCCTTAAATGAAATTGACCAAAATAGCAATGTGCAGTGGCTGTTTCATTTCACTTTGGACAGATTTCAGTATTTTCTAGCAAGAAATATTATTTGGGGGGGGGGGGGCATTTTTGGCATCAACTTCTACTTTTTTTTTTTTTTTTTCCCTTAATGTACTGCGCACCTGTCCATCACAATAAGAACGATTCTCGATGTCCAGCTGTGCAAGTTTATGCAAATTTCCTGTCTCTGGACACCAGTTATTACGGAGTCCTGGTTAGATTTACTGTGTTAGTACAGGTACCGAGGGTAGTGTCCTTCCATGCTGTATCGGTGAGGGGAACCTCTGTCCTCCAAAACTGGGATGTCCAACTCCCCTCATCCTGCACTGTGGGGATAAAAAGGTGTTATAGAGAACACACGTTGGCACTTCCACTTCAGTCTTTCATGTCACACTGTTCCTCAGCCACCCTCACCCCTATGCATATGGCCACATACAGTGCAAGCGGTGACAAAACCCAAGCGTTGTCTCCCCCACCCTCTGCTGGAAAGTTGTCTGTGGAGATTTCTCTAGAAAACTCACCCAGCATGAAAGCAGTCATATAATAGCTTCCTTGAATTTTTCATTTGCCTTGAGTGGCTGGTTTTCGACTCTGTTATTTTATGTAGGCCACATACTTTATTTATATTTTTGTCACGGGTCAAATTCACAGCAATTGACATGAATTGTATTTAAAGACCTTTGAATTTATATTATTAGAATAAACATGGTCGCTATCTGTTATTAGAGCACATGGGTTTATGCTTAAGACTTGTGATATTGTCTTTTTTTTTTTTAAAGTTTTTAAATTCTCTTCATGTAATGAAGTGTGTTGGTGTTTATAAGGCAGCAGGTGGCATGGTGGTTTGAGACATCACCTTGTAATCTGAAGGTGCTGGGTTTAAGTCCCCTTCCTGCAGCATTACCCCTGTTTAAGGTACTTACCCTGATTCTGTACTATAAAAATTAATTAGATATTTACAGTAAGTTTGGGAATTGCTGTATGGGACTTAGCATTGTAGGTCTCTGTGCTCAGAGCTGCCGTTAAATGAAAATGGTGTATCTGTAACCTGAGCAGCTTGGTTTCTAGGTTCCTAACTAAGGAGTATGAGAGAAAGGGGGCGGCTGTGTAACATTTATACTGTATGCCTTAGAATTCACTACATGTGCCTCCGCTGTGAGGTGTCATCTGTCACACCTGTAAATTCATTGTGACTAGAACTTGCAGCATGACGGTAGAAGTCATTTCACAAACTGAAACAAGATTTTTGTACGTCTGTAGTACTTTGTGCCAATTGCAGGTCATGCACAGAGGTTTAAATAATGTATGACAAATGTGGGCAACAGATTGGAGCTTTAAAATCCCACATCCCTGGATGCCGGGTTCCTGTATTCAGTCATTTTTTAAAAATATATTTGACATAGATCTTCTCAAACTAATGTTGTGGTCCAAGGAGAACCCTCAGCGGTGTGTTGGTTCGATTAAAATATGCATCATGCCTAAAGCATTGGTCATTCCTAAGGCAAGGAAAACTGAATGCATTAATAAAGAACGCTAACTGCAGACTTGCTTTATTCGCTTCCCAAACCGAGTAATTGGTTGAGCAAAACTAGCAGTGTTAATAATTATTTCATTAACCTGAAATGATTTCTAAAGGAGGACAGAAAAATTCTCATTATTACTTATCCCTCAAAATTTGCACTATTATAAAGGCATCTTCCGCTGACTGTTTTTGTTTAGAAATATTAAATATTTTCTGCACGTTTGATCTGCAAATCAGTCATATTTAATTGGTTGAAACCTCAAGTAGAAAAAAAGCGACTAAGGGTTTCCAAGAGCCAAGGTTCAGCGCAAAATGATCTCATAAAAATGAAAATAGTTCATAGCTTTTATTGATAACCACACACAATAAAAGCATCCTTATGTTTGCACAGAAATGTGTGTGCAGTTGTGTTCTCCTCCTCGCTGACACGCTAGACTTCTTCTCTTGACCCAATTTAACACATCGTCCGCCCACGACCAAGGGGACAGAAATGTAAATCTTTGCTAATGGAAGTTCCACTGCGAGTTCATTTTAAACCAGGCAAGCTCACAAAGCATAATAGAATTCTTAAGCTGTTTCATTTTATATGAAAACAGACTGAACATTACTTTGGGTTGACTTATTATACATTTTGATTATGTCTTGTTTGGTTTTTTTTTTTATTTCGGCAGGGCTACAACCGTAGGATTTCAAAGCTTTTACAGTATAATCGCAGCTATTTTAAGGCACTTGTGATTTTAATTGCTTGAAATGAAGAATGCGGGCATGGCATTGTACCATTACTTTGTTCCATGTCATCTTTCCTCTCACAAATTCACGATTGTCTCTTTAGTTATTTATTGGGAGAATGAGGGGGAAAAACAAAATTTGATTTTTAATTCCCTCGCTTTGTGTGTAAAAATTATATGCATGTTTTTTTTTTTTTTTAGGGTGCAGTTGCTTCCACTTTGCATTCTGTGCTCTCCGGGTTTATTATTGATTGTGGTACAGGAGTCCACAAGACTCCGTTTATTTTTTTGGGCTGAGCTTCCTGCCATATATTTAGCAGCTATCAAAGCTTATTTTCATGCATTGAAAACACTGTATGATTGATCCATTCATGCATCAGGCTGCTATATTTAGACTTGCTGTTACTTTCAAACCAAGGTCTTCTGTCAATCTGTCCCTTGTATTTTAGGCAGAATTGTCTTCCTCAAGTGCCTGGTAGTGGAAACAATCTTCAGTTGTTGGTTTTATCAGAGCTCCTAAGGATCAGATACATAATTCATCAACTGGCAATGTCAGAACTTTCTTTGTCCTCTGTGTTCTCTAAGTTTATGTTTTAACAAATGTGACTGAATAAAGCAAAGGTAGGAATGAAGGAAAGTAAAAAGGTGCCAATGAAGATAGCACATGAACAAACACAGAGCACCAAGTCTGAGGAAACAGGTACTGCATCGAACAAGACCCCCACGTGCAGACTGGGATGATTCAGCACCTAGTAGTGGTTGCAGGGTATAGGTAGGGACAGCAGATACTCAGAGGCACAACCAAGGGGCAAGAATAATGTATAGGAACATCTGTAAGGAATATGGAATGGACACTCTCCAGTCTAAATAGGAGGCACAGCAGTGAGGGGTGGCAAACAACAGAGCCAAGATCCTGTGGGAGTTCCACATCCAAACAAATAAATAGGTGATGGCTGACCAGTAAGATATACTGGTGATTGATAAAGAGGAGAAAACAACAGTGGTGACCGATGTGATGACTCCAGTTATTGAAACATTAGGTAGAAGGAATGTGAAAAGTTGAAGAAATACCAGGGATTAAGAGAGGAACTGGAGACAATGTGGAAGGTCAAACAAAGGTAGTACCTCTGGCAAAATAAGCACTTAGGGCCATTTCCCTTAATCTGCATTAGTAGCTCCATCAGATCCCAGGGATGGCAGCATTGTTCTAAGTCCAGAAGAGACAGTTCTAGAAACAGCAAAAATATTGTGTCATACCCTCAAACTCCCAGGCCTCTCGTAGGAGGTTGGAGTCTAAGGAAAGATACCACCCAGGGGAGAATACTAGGTGTGAAGGGAATTTATGCAGGTACCTTCTGTTATTAACATCAGTGTTGCAAATTATATGTCCCAGTTATTTTTAAAGTATAATTTTCTTCACCCTTCTGTTGTCTAAAATTTCTGTGTTGCAGAGTGAAAATGACCTGCATTTTCACTTTCCGGCTTTAGAGGCCTGTTAGGATGGTGAGAGTGGATGGTTGAGTTGGTCAGTTTCTTTATTTATTATTATTTTTTATTATTGCAACATCACAGCATTTTTCAGAAACTACTCAGCAAATAAGTCCATGTATGTGTCCATTGCATTTTGTTTTACTGCAAACTGATTCAGTGACCAGGTATTCATAACAATAATCATGTGATGAATTGGTTGCTTTTGTGTGCACACTTTTAATTCTGGCAAGAGACACACAGTCTGCATTTTGTGATGAAACACTTTTTTAATGCTTTCTTCGCCCAATCCTCTATTATACTGTATCTCATGCTCTTTTCTCCACTGTTTCACTGCTACGGCTACTGACACACAGGAAAAACACCACACAGTAAATCAAGGAGGTTGTGGAGATCACTTTTTACTTTAGGTCATTTTAAACTTGACTTAATTTTAGCATTGCTTCATGTTATGACGCCAGCGTGACGGAAGGTCGGCAAAACTTACATATCGTGTGTGTCTGCACATGTAAGGTGTGTGAACAGAGCAGCTTGAATGAAACCAAACGGGCATTCAACTTAGCTGACTGCTTCATGTTAAAATAAGCTGGCGTTCTTTCTGGTCTTGTGCGTGATATTTCTGGCGTAGAGAGACATTGAGATTCTGCATTTTAACAGCTCTTTTTGGAAATACAGTAAATAAATAAAAATCTCACAGCGAGTTTTCTGCTTATTTTGGCTCTGTCCAGTGCTTTTAAAAGAATCCGACTCATGGATAATTTGAGGGATTATACTGTATTATTAAGCTTTCTTTGAATGTGATATAGTGGTTGGATTTAGAATTCAGAGTTAAGTGAGTTATGGTCTCGCTTGTGTATGTAAGTTGATATATAAATGCAGGCATTCCCTTGGTATCATAAACATGTCTGATAGTGAATTTTCAGATAACAGAAACCTGATTTTAATTATTTTAAATGGAAAAAATTATAATCCGTTCCCAACCCATCCCAACCCTTCCCCCGATCCAGTTTCAGCAAATATCATCAGTACTCTCTTAAACACCTAGAAATCATTTCACCAAGAATTTTGAGTGCAAATTTCCAAGCTGTAAAATTGAATTTTGAAATATAGAGATTACAGACAGTGACATGGATTATTGATGCAGCAGTTCTGGCCGGTTTGTTTTCCTGATGGTTCCTTCATTTGGGGGGCAAAAAGCTGAAACCGTATTGTCAGACACGCCACCACCTTTATTTTTGTTTTCCTCGTCGTAGAGCAAACTGTCAACTGGTATGATTTGATTCCAAGTGTTAACTTATCATAGCATTGCTTTTAAAGCTTCTGTCATTCCTGTCATCGGAATGCGGCTGAGTAACCCCTCCGCCCTCCATTGTACTGAGGTGAAGTTTAGATGGCAGCTCGGAGACCCCATGGGCTGCCGGAAGGGAAGCACGGCAGCCGCAGGCCAGTCTACATCCTCCATGCCTGTCACAGCAAACTCGGGGTGGGATGAGGTGCGGTTTCAGGGTTCTGTTCCGCATGCGTCTCCGGGGAACACACGACGGCTGCACCTCCCATCTTGTTCTCCGCACGTACGCGAATTAACCGACGTGTTCGATTGTTGTTAAATCATAAAGAAAGCCAGTTTGTTGTTGTTCCCCTCATGAACGCAAAATTTCTTTGTTGCAAACGGTTAATAAACCTAGAGCATCAGTCCCCGAACATGCATTTATCTGAGCTTTTAAATACCCCCCTCCTAACTTGTTTGGCACCGGATCATTCGGATGCTGCAGAACTGATTGAAAAGTGCTCTCAAACACAGCAGTCAGCTAAGTTGAATGCCCGTTTGGTTTCGTTCAAGCTGCTCTGTTCACACACCTTACATGTGCAGACACACACGATATGCAAGTTTTGCCGACTTTCCATCACGCTGGCGTCAATTCACCACGGTGCTGCAGTGCGCGTCTTTTTGTTTTTTCTTTTGTTTTTTTTGTTTTTTTTCCACGTTTGTTACTTGTGTGTCACGGGTTCATGTTTTTTGCTATTGCCGATTGGGTTGAAGGCTGGAGTTGCCGGAGAGGCGTTTTGCTCTGCTATTGATGGTTTCTTGGAAGAATTCAATGTGCAGATCATCACCAGCCATATTCCCCTCTGGCTCCACCATGTCTGCCAGGCATGCAAATGACAGCTTGTCCTGCCGTCTTGGAGAAACCGGCAAAAGTGCACATCGCTGCCCAATAAGGAGCGTGAAGAACTGCCCCAACTGTCGTGGCATTTTGATGATTGTTTACAAAATGATTTTGAAATGGAGCCGTTCATCCAAACAGGTTAACCGCAGAACACAGCTGGGCTCCAAGATGGCGCACGCCTGGTTTTGGAATGCGAAACGGGATCGCCTTAGAGTTCCTTTCCTCCAGCATAAATCTGTTGTGAGACACGGAATGCCCGGGGCTTTTCGGAGCAACCGAAGACGCCGCTTTTAATCACGAAGTACCTTTCGATGTTTTGGCAAGTTTTGTATTTTCATAACTGACGTTACGATCGCATCGTACTGCTGCTCAGATGCTGCGATCTGGATGCTAAGGGTTTGTGAGCTGATTAAGTTCATGTAGGTTTTTATCAGAGCACAACAGCAAGTAAAAGCGGACATTCATATATATATTTGGTTGCTTTTATTTTTTATACACTGTGCCTCTTAGTGGAGAACCAGGAGGGAAAAATTGTTTTGTCAGCCAGATACTCTATAGATATCAATAATGTATTAATAAATTCATTGGTTTATTTATTTCACTTTTCTTTAAACTAACTTGCAGCATTGAATTACTTGCAGTGATTTACCCATTTACTCAGCTAGGCTATGTTTACTGTGTCAGATATCAGGGTAAGTACCTTGATCCAGGGTACTGCAACAAAAGATGGGATCTGAATTTGTGATGAAGTCCAAGCCAGCATCTGCACCCATGACTCCACCTGCTGCCTTAAACAATTGCATGAAAGGAAGTTGCATGTGAAGTTATCGGTTGGTCTTTTATCTTGAAAGGATGGATTGTAGACCGAGGGAGGGATTGAAATAAAAGTGGAGTGGGAGGGGTTTGTATGGGGAAGGTGTTTAGGTAGGAGAGGAGGAATGGTGGCGGCGGCAGGAGTGAGGGTGCAAGGGGGTTTCCCTGAAGCTGGACCATTCTCCAGGAGGGTGTAGTTGCATGGTGAAACCGGCGATCCGCACGATGCTGCCCGATCAGATTCGCACCACAGTTTGCCGGCAGATCCATGGCCTTGCAACCATTCACCGTTTTCCTACAACAGACAAACACAAACAACATGCATGTTATTGAATTTTCATCAGATCGAATGTGGTATTTTTCAAAACAGCTCTGTAAACAGAGCGATTGATCGAAATAAATTAAAGCCACGACTTCACCATCACAACTGGTTTTGAAATGCTACAGGGAGATGATGCGATGCTGTCAATGAGCTAATCCAAAGGCCAGTAAATGCAGCTGGGATTCGCTGTCCTCGTGGCTGCTGCTGTCACCGTGCGCTGTCACTTTATTGGGGGGTGTCAACAGCGTCCTGCTATAACTACCGTGTGTCCGACAGGGTGCGGCCGATGTTTCGTGGAGACTGACGCCATTGTTCCAATCCACTTTGAAGCGGCCTTCATACATCAGTTGTTGGCATTATTTATAAAAACTGATATTATACCTTTGTTTTTACCTCGGTGTGTTAACAAATTTACATTGGACCACTTGTGGTTGAACTTTAACAATTTATTCGTTCATGCTGCTTTAGTAATAATAAGGTAACACTGGGCTTTATAGTAACGTTAACTGCACAATAAACTTTTGAGTCAAATGGTACAACATGAAGTGCAGGCAGATGCTCTCTTTTTGGCTGTTGGAGGCATAAACAAACTCTGAATGAAACAGCTGCTCTTCCAGATAAACTGGCTCCTTTTATGCCCAAATTAGAAGTTATTCTCTCAGTTTTCCAGCTCCCCTTTTGACATGAAGAAGATCACTCCTAAACTGCTTTGGCAGTTCACCAGCACCCCCCCCCCTTCCCTCCCAGATACTCAGTATTACATTTCAATAATGTATGTGGAAATAAATCAGTGCATTGCAGATTCCTAGGAACTAATCTAATTTTCGAACATCACCAACTGTAAATAGTGACAAAGTCTGAGATTTACGGGTTTGTGGACTTGTTTGAAACGCGAGGCCGTTTTTCTGCGGTCATTGTGGATGTGGCAACGGCCCGCTTTAATTTTCATAATGAAAAGAAGACAAACGGAAAACAGCAAGGCTTTTTCATTTAAATTCATGGAGGAGCCTTCAGTGTGCGGTTGCTGTCGGAAACGCTAACCATCACTTTGTGACTTCGGAGCAGGAAGCAATCTGTCCAAAAAAAAAAAAAAAAAAAGAAACAAAACAAAACAAAGTTGAAGATTGCCGAGCGGAGACACATTTGCAGATGATATGTTGGCATAGGGCATGATTATGGTAATGGCAGATATCATGCTGAAATATTTCACGAAAAAGAAAAATGGGATAGAAATGATTTTTTTTTTTTTTTGCCATTTTTGATGCACAAATACGACAAGATGAAGACTGTCTTCGTCGACAGGCACTGCAGAAAGAATATTCATCATTTTTTAAATTCGAAATATGAAAGAAATGGGGGCTTCAAATAATGCTAAATTGGTTCTGTGCGTTAGATTAGTTCATGGTTACAGACAAATTTGTCATTTTGTGGGTTTTTTTTGTACCTCTCAAAATGTGTAATATAGTTGGGAATTACAGTCCAGAGTATTCTTGCCACCTTGACCTTTGGGCCAGCACCAAACAGACCCAATGTCTGCCTTTCACCGGGTGGGATGCAGATTTAGCAGAAGGTCATGTAGGTTTGCAGGAATGTTCTAGCTTTATGGTGCCTTTAAGTGTGTCTGTAGTACAAAGTCGGCTCTGAAAGCTGATGTGGTCCAGCGTGATCACGACACATTTAGATGATTTAAGTCTTCCACTTTTTCTGTACCCAACTGCAGGCTGCTGTAAAGAAAAAGAAAAAAAAAAAAAAAAGAGAAGAAAAGTATTTGAGCCCATTTTGTACTTTGGTTGAAAAAAAAGATTAATTTGGTTTTTGCGAGCATCTCATAGCAGGATCTTTGGAAGGCACACCCCAGTGGTCTCTGAGGCAAGGCCGTCCACTCTGGCACGAGACAGACGCTGCAGAGAAGACAACTGCGCTCATTTCTACAGTAACTGGTAAAAGATAACTTTACACAATTGCTGATGCTTCAGACACATTCAGCAGCAGATCGGTGTGCGAGGATATGTTTTATTGTCATTTCACAACACATAAAAATACGGAGATTACAATAAATACGATTGATGCTTGACAGAATCTGATTTATTGGCCAAATGTGCCCACAAATGCAAGAAAATTGGCTTTCTTTTTCAGTGGCTCTCAGTGTACATAGAACAACTCAACACGCACACAAATGTGCAATGTAGCAAACACAATTTGAAGAAGATCCAATAAGTGAATAATTCGTAACAGTTCAGTGCAGTTACTTAAAAGGATTTGTGTGGGGTTTGAATCCAGCTCAGTCTGTGAGGAGTTTGCTTGCTCTCTCCGTATCTGTGCAAGTTTCCTCTGAGAACTCCAGTTTCTTCCCATGGTCCAAAGATGTGTTTAAGGCTAGCTGATCTCTCCAAGTTGTCCACAGTGTGTGACTTTGGGGGTGGCCACCCTGTGATTGACTGGCATCCTGTCCAAGGTGTAATTTTGCAGCCCGGCATCCAGTGACTCTGGGATAGACTCTAGACCACCGTGACTCCTGACCAGGATAGAGCAGTTAATGATGGATGGCTGGATGGATGAATGTAGGCGCAAATACCAAAAGGAGAAGAACATCTGCGGAGAAAAGGTGCAGATGTCTGTCAAGTTGTTGTGACGTACTGTAACATACAAGTGTGTGTGCCAGTACGATTATCGCGTTACACAGCAAGCGCCGGGATGCTGTGTCGGTAGAGAAGTTTGTGTTGGGCGTGAAACAAGCAAGTGGCTTTAAGGTTAAGGGCAGTAGGATGGATAAGTCATCATTTGCTTGGCGCAGCCATTCCTCACATACAACATGGTTCATTTATTTAATTTGTACAACACGATTAATGTATTCCGTGATGTCAGTCAGTTAGGCAAAGTCCCATAGTGAGGGGGTGAAATTAGTATTGTTTCTTCTGGAAAAAATCATTCATTCCTGAAAGAACAGTATGCCACCTAAAATGAATTAAACACCCAAAATAAAAAGTATTTCATGCATGACAGCGGTAACGCCAAGATATTTTGTAATATTCATTAGAAAAAAATTACTTTTTCAAGATTTCTTCTCCTTCATCCGTTCTTTATTAATATTCACTTATGTTTACCTTAATCTGGCGTTTTGATTGTTTTATGTTGTCACTGTTAGGACGCATTTTTGAAATACTGGACTTTTTGTAAGTCAAATCCCCACCCGCGCAGACATGAATGATGTATTGAATGTGAAACCTGATCTTTGAAGAATCCTGTTCACACGCACACGGCGCTGGATTCAAACTTGTAGCCCCACGGATATGATGTAACGTTGGATGCCGCTCGGATACTGAGATGTACCGGTGCCTGCAAGCTTAAATGCGAGCGCAAAAATAACAAACCTAATTAAATGGCTCCCGTGAGTGACACTAGGAGCCACAGAAAGAAAAATTTGGTGTTCGAAACCCCTCATTTTCATCGGAATTGTGTTCGACCCCAGGTGTCTTCGTTGGGCCCAAGACTCCAACCCGTTAATGGGCAGCCGTGGTTCAGAACTTTCAGCAAACACTCGTAATTCTTGGGCACGGCTGGGCTGCTGGTCATCTAGCGTACGGGTATGCAAAGTTCAATGTTTTATCGTCTTAATGTAGACACAAAGGGAATGAGGCCGGCTGTGAGACGGCTTCAAGCAAAGTACGGTCATCACTGGTTTTCTCAGGTCTGCCCTCTCGCCCAGACATCAGCAATCCCTTTCTCTACGATCATAATTTTCGTAATGGCCTTTAAAATGAAAGACATCGCTGCGGCCTTCTCCGCAGGTTCCACATTGTGCGTTACTTCTTCCAGCTTTGCATTTAAACCGTGTGTTCTCTTTGCCTTGTTGTGAAAAGTGATGCGTGTGAGTCTGTGTGTGTTTTTTCCAAGAACCACACAGCGGTGTAGCTTCGTGGGCCACTCGTCCCATCCTGCCGCCAAGCGCATTTTCCCGAGCAAAGAGGTGGCTGACGGAGCACATCTGCGAGCTTCGGCTCATTATTAATCTCGCCCTTCTATTGCCTTGTGCTCCCGGAGCACTTCAAGGTAAACTGCTGGCCAGACTTATTGCTTTACGAGCCGCTGTTTCGCGTCCCGGAATTTACTGCCCGATACAGCCAGAAAGCCGGCCCTATCTGTCAGAAATATCACTGTGTCGCGGCGAAGAAACGGGTCCCGTGGTTTTCTCCTCAAGGACCCGTGACCTCTGAGGTGGGAATTGTTTTCCTCAAAGTGAAAAGTTGCACGGTTTGATTCTGACTTCAGCGAAAACAGGAGTTCCTAACCTCCCATCGGGGGTCCGTGAAGGGCGGGCTTCCTTTGAAGGTAACGCAAACTAAATAAAAGCTGCAAATACAACAAATATATTATGATGCTTTAACTATATCGTATGTAATTCTATGTGAAACGGAATTTGTTGCTTAGAAAAAGATGGATGGATGGACGGACGGATGGATTTCAATCTTGAAGGAAATTGCAGCAGCATACATACAATACATAAATAACAGGAATGAATAAATAAAAATAAAAAAGTGGTACCGATTTTGAAGGAAGAGCCGTTTACCGTATTATATTTCAGAGGACCACATTCAGGCTGCAAGAAACACCCTGGGAAAATGTATCTGTGTAAATTCAGACAATGCTATTTTGGTTATCATACAAATAATTTAATTTAACCTCATGTAAATTCCAATTTCGCCTTAGTGAAGAGGGCAACGTGATGTTCTTTGCCAAGGGGAAAGCAGTTGTTAATTCATGCTGCTACTGTAACTTGTGTTTATTGGACATGAGCCGCAGCAAAGCTGCATATTTAGTACTAAAATAAAAGCAGTAGCTGCCCAGATAGCAAACACCGTTGGGACCGGAAGTCTGTTCAATAATTCAATTTGTTTGTAAATCCAAAGTCACTTTTGTTATTAAGGCTCAATCGATAAAAGGTTGCTAATACAGAAATATCTCGATTTATTTACGGGCTGAGCTGTGTACAAATCATGTGTATAACTAACAAATAAAAATACCCAGCGAGGCTTGCATTTTATTGTTAAGGTAACAGGTTGCAAAGAGGTTACAGCGTTCACCTTGCAGTCAAAAGACAGGGGGGTTCGAAGCCCTATTTCTGCCCCAGCACCCTTGAGCAACGAACTTACCCGGCATTTACACAACAAAAAAAGAAAACTACCATTCTGTATAAATTTTACATAAACATCAATATGTGGTTTGCATTTCAGAAAAGCATCACTAAATACCAATAGTAATTTATTAACTTTGAGCTATGTTAACACTGAAATTTTCTTAGCGTGGCTGAAAATAAAAATATGGGTGATGCTGCTCGCAGTCCTATTTTTGTGAGCGGCTGATGGCTTTGAGCACTTGTAGCTCATCAGCAGTCTGGCTGGCATTGATCAAGCCTCAAATTGCAAGGTATGGAAATGATAATTATTCCACTCATAAAAATAGAATTGCAAGCACCGTCACCCATTCATCAGCTGAATCCGCCACCTGTCAGACTGTCGCCTCACGGCGCGGCGACGCACTTGACTTGTGTACCGGTGCATCGGGTCTGGTGCTCAATCGAGGCACGAAAAGGACAGAGCAGGACGCACGTGTGATCCTCTGGCAAACTCCAATTCGATGCAGGTTGCTGACCGAGTCTTCTTGTACGCAGCCCCCGGGAGCAGCATACCCATGCTGTAAACATTGCGGAAGTGATGTGAACGAAGGCGTTGTCACGCTCCTGTTTGCCTTATATTGGCTGGTCATCAATATACAGTATAAGTGCTTACCGTGTTAAACTAAGGAAAAGCGGTGTTAAGAGGATAACAGGGGATGGGTTAAACAAACTCAAGGACTTCAGTGTGTCCGCCATATCCATCTGCTATACTCAAGGAGAGCAGCTACGCAACTGTAGTGGTGACACAAACCCACTGTTGATGTCGTGTGGTACAAAGAAACAATGACATGTTTACCGGGGCTTGAGTAATTTCTTACGGTATTACAATTGCATTATACGTTTTGTGCACATGTGAACTGCACTGTAACAAATCTAATAGCTTTATAAACATTGACGGCGGTTTCTTGTGGCTCATTGTATTCCGAGGAAATTGTGTTTAGTAGACGGCGTAAACGGGGCATTTGTAGCCCTACCACGCTACATGTACGGCTGTCGTGGTCAGAGTTGCGTTCCTTTCCGTAGTGGGCAAAGAAGCCCGTGTTTGCAGTTTTCTCTATTGAACGCGACCTGCAGGTGAGCGGTTTGCCGACAGCGAGGCCGAGCAGCACCTGACAACATCGGTTCCAGCCACTATGGGCAAACAGCGGGCTGTTGACTTGAGCGGTGGCGATTTTGTGCAGCGCTACTTCTTTGTCCTCCTGGGTTGTTTTCTCGTCCTCCTTTGAACGAAACGTTTGTCTTGTAAGAAATCGGACCTCCGTATCATGTTGCGGCCGTTATCTGTGGCCTTCCCCTGAAGAATGTGCCGAGGATGTTAATAACTCTCAGAGCGCTTGAAGACAACACGCAGGCACGCTGTCTCCTGTCGGCGTACATCCTGCAAAGGGGTGCATCCGCAGTGCATTGATTTCATGTTGCAGAGGTACCAGCTGGACCTTCTTCATCAAAGTTCTGGGTCACAACAGGAGCTTGGAATAGTGATACCAAGGTCTTCGTCTGGATTCAGTGCAAAAGTTGAATCGGTCTCCTCATTTGGGGTGTAAGTCTTGCCCCGAAAAGGACTTTTTACACCGTTCGGTGCTGATTTTTGTTCTCCGACTACCAGGTTTCCTGTTTGGCTCAACCTCACCATCGGTAACTTCCCGCGAAGCGAATTGCTTTAAAAGAATGTGAGATGCAATGCTGGCGAAAAACAGGCAAAGCAAACAAAAAAAAAGGACGGGGGATTGATTTTATGTAACAGTTGCTTTAAATTACGAAGCTGTGCTTTTTCTGAGAGTTGCTGTTTTTCCGCTTGAGAGGGACCCCGGCTGAAGGACCGTTTCAGTGTAAGGAAAGTTAAAGGCTAAGAGCTGGGAAGGAACCCATGGCTGCGAAGATGCAAGGGCCCTCGGTGACGGTGGACGGCACCATCGCCCACAAATTGGATGCCCGGTGCAGCAGATAGTCTGTGAGAACGGCAAAGCCCAGTTATAAGCTTCTTCACAATGGAAGTTTTTGGCCATTTTGTACTGACTAGCACATTTAATAAACTCCCCGGGAATCTTGTCAGGGTGATGAATAGCTAAGTCAACTGCAGCAATGTGAGAGGAAGCTCAAAAATGGGAAAAGGGAATGGAAAGTGGTAGTTGCCAGACACATCAATAAACATGAACTCAGAAGCTCGGGAAGGTCCAACCGGGGCCCAAGATGGAGATGAAATTGGAAAATTGTTCATGGAATATTGTTTACTGCTTGCATCCATCTTTTTAGAAGATACGTTTCATATAAAACTGAGTGTGCCTTCAGATTGTCTTGCTTTAAGCTAGAGTTCAAAATCAGGACTGTGCCGGGTTTACAGCTTCAGTGAGAATTTGTCGGTGTTTATAAATGTGTGTAAAACTGTAAAAGACAAATGTTTGGAAGATATAAAATCAGGTCTTTGGTTTTATGCCCTGCTTGCGTTTCCCTTCCAGAGCTCTGTTCAAAGAGGGCGTGAGCTTCGTCGCACTGAGGCCCAGTAGCCAAGCCGAGTGGGAGGTGGAGAAGGAGGTGCTTTCAGGAACCACTGGCCTGTCCGTCTTCTGTCAGAGGAAGTCCACGGCACCTGTAGGAGACAGGTAAGGCAGAGTCCTGCTGGGCTTCGTGGGGGTGGGGGTCCACTCCGACAGCCTCCCTCTCCTATTTCACTCCCTCCATTTTGGCTTTTTAAGCGGTTGCTTCTATGCGGTGCTGTATCTTGGGAGAAAAGCACTGGCAAAATAGAGCAAATTATCAACGTGCTGGAAAGGCACCCATCCTAAACACCCAATCCACAAGGCATTCTGCAAACCCCCGATGTCAACGGCAGACAGCCAGGGGTCTTGTGGGGACAGAGATCTGTGGTAGAAGTGCCCCTCCCGCTGCTTTTTCAAATTCAGCCCCGATTTTGCACTTGCATTTTACAATTTGTTGACTCGAATACGAAAGGACTGCACACAAACGTACAAAAATCCGCCTTTGGCCTGTTTTTAAAATCTGCTGCAACCCGATAATTTCATTTGCTGCGATCACAATTTCTGCCAGGGTGCAAATGATCCCGGCCGATCGAGCTCCTTGACCGCATCGAACGCAAGCGGCAAACAGGTGCCGGCGATGTCACCTGCGAAATTGCTCGCAGCTTTTCCTGACGGATGTCGAAGTGTCTCTTCAAACGGAGAGGGACGCGGCTCGTAAATCGCGGGCTCCGGCGCCACTTGATCTTAAGTGGGTGCATAAATTGGACCCGCTCGCGCCAAGCAGCTGTAAGTGACTGCAGGTTCGAGTGGCTGTGGGCTCCTCTTGAAGCTCTGCCGCTGACATTGAGGAATCGTAATGGATGGACCGAGGTCAAGGTGCAGGCGTTTATGAAGGACCGCGCCCGCGGCGGCGCTGAGAACCTGCTCCGCCTTCCCTCCCTGGGCGAGCATGCTGGGAAATTTATGACCCCTGTGTCACAGTAAATCTTTCATATCGCTGGTAATTGCTTATTCCTCGTTCTTTCGATGTTTATGCGGAAGGGAGAATTGGTTCCCGGCCTTTAATGTTGTTTCTGATTCCATGGCTGCTGGGAGTTTCCCCCCTGACAGGTTTAATAACAGTAAAGGAAGATCCTTATTTATTTATTCCGCTTTGCCTTGCTGTCTCACAGATGTTGCGGTGACCGTCTGATTAAACACGGGACACATTATGCCGCGCAGCAAAGCGGACGCTCGCGCTGCAGTCGCAGCCCCTCGCTCTTTTATTGCGGCGTCTTCGCAGCCGCAGCCCCCATTCGCTACGGTCTTCCGGGTCTCCGTGCCAACGTTTGTTAACGGTGGACGCATGCGTTTCGATGCACGATGATGAATGTTTCGGGCCAACCCGTTGTTCAGTTTTCCCAGATTTAGTAGAAAGCGGTGGAGGGTTAGTAACGTTTAAATTTCGGGGGTTTTCTTCCCTTTCTTTTACCTTGGAAAGTGATGCACTTGGTAATCTGTTAAATGTTATATTACCTAGTAAACGCGTCAGGCGCTCAGGAGAGAGTGACGAGAGGAGAAAGCGGTAAACCCCGGGATATCGATTTCCAGTCAGGACGAATCATGCGAGGACGGGTTTTTTTCTGATGCCGTCGCGACGCTGATAATTGAAAAGTGTGGAAGTAAAATGAAACACGACTTCGGGATCATAATATTTAGTGGTTTTGGCGCAAAGGACCGGGGAGGGCAGGGGGAGCGAGGGTGGAAAAAGCGAGCTGCTAAAACCGCGGTATCGATCGGTCCGAGGCCTCGGAAACACGGCCCCGCCAAGAAGAGAGTGGAAACGGAGAGCTCAGCCGGACGGGTTTCCACGCAGCGCTGGCATTATGATCGGGAAGCAACTTTATTCTCCGTTTCAGCCTGTAGTTTATTGCGGGGAAGTGCGGCCCAATTAAAATGAAATTATTTCTACAACAAAAGCTGTTTAACTCCAAAGCAGGCGGTCATTTAGAATATCGCGTGTGAAAAGCGAGTGGCGGGCCGAGGCTGGGGCCATGCTGACCTGCAGCCACTTTGCCATCGATTTGTTGAGCCACGAAAGGGAAAAAGCATCATTTTAATAACAAACAAGCTTTAAATAGGATGTAATGAAATATACAAACAGAAACAAATAAATTATGCTTTTTGTTGCTATCATCAGAATTATTTTGCTTCATTATAAAGCCCAATTTTTCCCCCGGATGAGGTTTTATCCTGCACGTTGTGAGCTTTTGTGGGTCAAGGTCAGGACCGATGGCCTACGGCAGAGCAAAGAAAACCTTTTTTTTTTTTTTTTTTTTATATACTTGCGTGTATATTTTGACTTTTGTACGCATGTCGTATTTTATCTCGGGCGTTGGCACGATTATCTTTCAGGCGCGACGGAGAAGCAGATGTACTGGATTTGTAGGAAGGGACAGAAGTTAGAGCTCAGTTTGTTGATTCCACTCTGGAAATATTCCTGTTTTTTCAGGGAGTACAATAAATGGACTGCCACGGGGCGGGTGCTGTTAAAAAAAAGAGGCAGCCAGTGTAAACAGTGTCCGGTACCGTTAGTTCAATAATGTATGTTTGATGAAAGCCGAGTGATGGATCGCGGGGCTCTCCTTATCGCAGTGGCTGGAGGACAGTTTAATTGATCCGGGGGGCCGGCGCCGTGCTCGCAGTGGCTGGAGGACAGTTGGGCCACCGGATCGGGCGTTGTTCCTTTCCAGCACATTCTCACAGCGATCGTAATTGACTTGAAATGACCTCGTGATTAACACGATATGCTTTGTTTAGGGGGAAAATGAGAAAGCGATCTAATTTGCAATGGAGGAAAAAAGCAGAAACCTTTGGGAAAACTGCAGGATCAGTGACACTTCCGGTGGGAATTTTTTCATATGTTGAAAAATTATGTGCGTGTTTTTTTTTTCTTTTTTCCTTTTTCTTTCTCTCTCGCAAATTTCCTCAAGTAAATCTCCCGCACAGGCTGTCGTGACGGCATGTTTATAATATGTTGCGCTGAGCAGAACCGCCGTATCGATTCGACTGCTGGGTGGCGTTACGCGCTCCCCTAACACACTTTCGTCGCGGGATCCAAAAAAATCTGGGTCCCGAGCTCGGGTACGCACAGCAGCTGCCGAACGTTCAAGCTTTACACATTTCTTTAAATCGCATGACATAAAACCCAATAACGCACTGTGTGTTCACTGTCATTTACACTCATCTGCATTTCTCCAAAGCAACTTAGCGCTAAGCTACTTACAGCGATTTATCCGTTTGTACAGCTGGGTAATTCTGGGTAGCGGCCTTTCCCGGAGAAGTTGCAGCAGGAGCCGAGGTTCAAATCTGCATCCTGTGAGCGGAAGTCGGCAACTGTGAACACTATGCCACAGGCAGCTCCTCAATCGGCAATGTAACCGCTTCGGGATGGACACTGATGGTCGCATATATAGTAAAACCATACGGTAACACAGTAAGTGGGGTCAAAGAAATTTTAATGTGTAAAATGTGGGGTTATTGTGTAAAATCAGGATAAGGGCTTTGGTTAGGATTCCTACAGCAAACCTGAGCTGTTACAGCCAATCTTTACGGAGAGCCTCCGCACACACACCTTACTGAGATAACTCACTAACTCTCAATTTCAATTATACACAGATTTGTTTTATTCTTTCCTCAACAGCTGGAGGCTATAGTTCCAGCCCCAATTTTGGCTGCTTTACTGGGGAAAATGGACAGGCCTCCTTTTATTAATTCAAGAAACAAAACAGCCCATTTTTTTTTTTTTTTACACATTCTTCAAGAAAGTGAAAGCATGCCTGTAACAAATGTAATATGTAATAATGTAATAATAATTTTATGATCTACTTTGATTGTATTGTGGGCGTTTTTACAAAGTGTAAACACAAGTTTTATTGCTCTGTGACATGTTTAGAAATCAGCACTCACAGACCACAACAACAAACCTGTCCTAAAGCTAGGGCACGGTGAACACAGAGATGGTCAGCAACTCCACACAATGGTTAGGCACATCTGTTTACAAACATGCCGCAGCAGTGCATTATGGGAGATCTGATACTAATAGAAACTTCACCCAGTCTTCCATCATCTTCGGTAAACCCTCAGCATTTATTGCCGTCAGAAGAAGTTGGTGATCGGAAAGGGAGTGGGAGGACGAGAGCCAATCGCCTTTCGTCATGGCGGCAGGTTATCGTGGGGTTTTATTGTTGGTCAGATCATGGGAAGTGAAGCAGTCTGAAGGAGCCCAAAGGGTATATCCAGTACGGGAGGGCGGCATGCTTGAAGGCATCGCGGGCATACAGGGCCGCAACAGGGGCGCGCTGAAGTGTGTGTGGCGGGACGGTGCTGTCGGCGCCATTCAGCTTCGCCACCCCTCAAGTTCGTGCCCGAGCCCTCCGCCAGTGATCCGCTCCCTCGATCAGTTATTCATGAGCGCGGCAGGCAGGAACATTGTTCTCTGAACAGGAGCCAGAGTTATTTAAAGGAGTGTGCGGCAAGTCACCTGGGGAAGGGTGTGGGGTGCCAGGGCTGCAGGAGGTGCTGGGTGTCAGGGGCAGCCTAATCGCTCAGCCGCAGGTTTATTCTTGTCTTAGCTGCAGAACAGGGCTTGGCAGAGCCCTTCACACGCGCATATTTCCAAATGCTTTTCGGCATCTGCGCTGCTGAACCTGTCAGATACTGCGGGATTAAAGAAACCCATCTGAAGGAGAAATACATTCCCATATCCGAAAATGTCCCAAAAATTAATGTTGTATACTCTGGCATTTGTACAATGTTATTATTTTTATTTTTTCTGCTTCGCAAGTCTTAATTTTTAAAAAAATTTCCTTTAATTTATTTGTTTAATGTTATATACTTGTGAAAATGTGATTATTTACTGGTAGTGTTGTGGTTCTAGTGTCCATATGTGTCACTACATGCATGTGCTGCTGTACTCTTGGGAAATTTCTGCCAACTTATAAGGATTTTTGTTCATTTTTTCATTATGTGCAGGTTAAAAAAAAATCTTATACATGTAGTATTAAGTGCTGTATATTTTGGACCACTTTCATTTGCACATACTTTAAAAATGTAATTTTTTCCTCAGTGTTGGGGAAATGCATAGGTATGCATACGTGTGTGTGTGCAGCCCAAGGATGCATGCAGAAACAAACAGAGGCTTCAGAGAGGCAAACACCCCGGTGACTGGGTTGTTGTTGGTCCGCAGTTCTTGACACGAAGTGTTTTCTGAAGGCCATGTGATGTTTGCCACTGCCGTCGGGAGTCTGTAAGAGAACACGGAAAGACGGCCTCGAGTTGCACAGGTCCAGCCCTCTTCAGGAGCCTTTGGAGAAGCATTTTCTGTAGGACAGCACAGTGCGAAAGTATTTTTTCTCAGGGCTCTTTCAACCCCCAAAGGACACATGCTGTGGTGTGTAAAGCTGACGCGCCGTCTACATTCAGGGGGAAAATATGAGCAGCCACAGTATTTACCCTTAAAGATCTTAGAAGGTGTTTGTGCCCTCGTGGTGGATGGGTGGACAAAGGGACTGATGGACGAGTCTCTCAGCAGAATGAGGATGCTGTTTGTGTTCTACTCAGCTCAGGGACCCCAGGAGGGAGGTGCGTCGCTGCCTTGTTTATGAAGGAAGCCTGACTTCAATTTTAAATGATACGGAAGAAAGCCCAAACGCAGAAGTGCCTAGAAGGTCTTGGAGTGTAGCTCAGACAGCCTGCAAAGCCAGCCGTGTCCCTCCCCATGCCAGGGCTGCCATTGTGATGCAAATCCACACCCAGGAAGAAAGGAGTGGATGGCAGGGGTAGAGTTATGGGAGTGTGTCAGAGGACAGCATCTACTTCCACCCAAACTATACATAAATTCCTGCTGCACTGGCAAAGCTAATCGATATTTATCAGGCTTTACTGTGGAGATTTTAGATTGTTTAATAATACAGATTGCAGAATAGCATTTTATGGTTTATGGGATGTTACTAGTTCAAGTGCCAGGAGGGCGCTGCTGTATTCATGGGCAAGGGACGGCCTGGTCTGTGTCACAAAAATACACTCTGTTGCCAAAAGTGTTTGGAGCCCTCTTCTAATGCCTGAGCTCACCTGTTTGGGAGTCGTACCCATACAGCATACAAACATAATTATAGACAATTGTGTGTTTCCAGCTTTCTGGCTACAGTCTGGGAAGGAATTGCCTTTCCTGCCCCAACATCACTCTAACCCCCCCCGTGCACAAAGTGAGCTCCATAAACAAATGGTTTGCCCAGGTTGGTGTGGAAGAACTTGAGTTGCTGCACAGAGCCCTCACCTCAACCCCACCGAACACCTTTGGGATGAACTGGAATGTCGACCGCAAGCCAGGCCTTCTCACCTGACTTCACTGATGCTCTTGTGGCCAAAATTCCCACAGCTGGGCTCCAAAATCTGGTGGAAAACCTTCCCAGAAGAGTGAGGGCTGTTATAGCAGTGAGGGGGGGGCAACTCCATATTGATGCCCATGGGTTTTGAAATGGGTGGTTCAATAAGCACAAATAGGGGGGCGAGGCTCATGTCCACATGCTTTTGGCCATGTAGTGCATTAGTTGTGTGAATGGGGGAAATTGCCACAATATACAGTCCAGAACTGGGGCAGCAGGTGGCATAATACTGCTGGCGCCTTTGGGTTTGAATCCCACTTCTTCCTTTAGTACTGTTGAGCAGCTGATTCGGTAAAAATTGCCCATCTGTATAAATGGGTAAAATCACTGCATATACCTTAAAATCGTAAGCGAAAAGCATTAAAAAAATAAAAAAAAACATAAAAGAAAGAGGCAGATACTCTAATGAAGTGGATCTCAGCTGAAATGAGCCCCTACTGAGTAAGGAGGTGAAGCTGGGAACATGAAGTGCGTTAGCATGTGTGCATTTGTTGTTTTTTAAGCCCCCTCATCTTCAATGTCGCATGTTTAACTTTACAGTCATTTCCTTTCCCCTGAATCCCCCGGAAACGGAGGAAAAAGAGAAGCCCATCCTGTGTTCATTAAGATGTTCGTCCTCTAAATAAAACATGGTCCCCACGCGCAGCACGCAGCTCTTCCATGGCCTCCTTCAGCGAGCGCTCAATTTAGCCTCAGACCGCCTTTCTTTTCGTTCCCCACACTTTGCGTTTGCCAGTCATCCCTAACCCTAACCGTAGCCCATTGTTCGACAGCTCTTCTCTGTTCGAATGAAGTGAAATTGGTTTTGTACAGTAAATCCGTGTCATCGATGTCTTTGTTGAGGACATTAATCGTTTATTTTCTCCCGCCTGTATTTTGAGCCAGAAATATTTTAGTTTTTTCGGGCACAAATGTCAATGAAATAACCTTTCGGGAAAATTTTTCAGTAATAATATTCACTCTGGCTGATTAAAATATTATTATATGATATTTCTGTATTTTGTGCTTGTCTGACTAGTTGTGATGGAATGAAGTTATTTTCTCTTGTGAAACCTGTAATAAATATAGAGCCTGAGGAGCGAAACAATCGGATACGATCTGTCCTTCATTTTTTGATTTTGGAAACTGGCAGCGGCCTCATTAGCAACATGGCACGGTCAGAAGAATTGTAGGACGGGTCCCGTTTCGGGTGGAACAAATGTTTTTTCCGTCCCTAATACACGATAAAACTTCAGTTGCCTGATTCTTCCCCTTCTTCTTTGACATGAAAGTGCCTTTGTTGTTGCTCACTGTAAGCTGGCGAGTAGTTCAGCTACGCCAAGGAGGTGCATTGTTACCTGCATCTAAGGGCCTTATTTCAGGCATGGGGACTGAATTCCCAACGGCTTCTGGAAATTTCCACACTAATTAGGTTTGCTTTCTTTTACCCCCCCCCCCCCCACTTCCCGGCACGGGAAGAACAGCAGTCGGGAATCTTCGAGTCCTGCATCGGCGACTGTCGGTGCCTTTATTAACAAATGAGCAAAGCGAGAAATTTCAACGCGACACTTTAGAGTCGGGAAAAAATACTTTAGAGTCATAGACGATCGAAATTGGGATCTGATTTTAATTATGCACTTCAATGACGACTGCTCGGTTATCACATGAAGGCCATTTTGCTGAGATGCGATAAAGTAAAAAGTGGCGCGGGGATGAGAAAATGTGTTTGAAAAGTTGGTTGCTCACCCTTGTGTAATGACAGTGGGAGGAGGCTGGATTTTTTTATCCCGTACGTAGTTGTGCGATGGTTGGGGGTTGTCTGATAACAGGTCCAGTTAATTAAATTGCAGCTTTTTTTAACTTATTTTTTCCCTTCCTGTCTCCCCGGTGCCGATTTGAAATTAAATTAGTGCGATAGAAACATCAAACTGGAGAATACAAAAAAAAAAAAAAAAAAAAAAAAAGGTAGTTTGTTAAAAGAATATTTGCGGCCTTTAAAAATCGATCGCTTGCTATTCCCTTTAAGAGTGATCGGCTTGCCCTCATACCTCCAGCATAAACTGCAGTTGCGTGTAGGTCCTGGAAGTGCTTCCTGGACAAATTGTGGTGAATTTGCACCTTTTCTGTGATTTGCTTAAATGCAAGTCAGCCACAAAACAAGCTGCATGTCCAAAATGCAAAGACTGAAACTGCGGGAGATGTGGAACCAGCACACGGGCTGACCCAGAATGCTGTGATGCGGGGTTGGGTTTGACCTGCCAAAGCGTTCCCATGTGCCTCCCCCTCCTCATCTTTCTCTTTTGGCTCCCTGTAGGTGCCAGACAAATTGTTCAGGGCTTGGGTTACGACGTGCAAGATGGTCAAAGAATCTGCCCCCTGCTGCCTGGCAGACCTGACCACTGTCCCTAAAACCCAGCAAAAGCTCTGCGCTCCTCTCCTTCTGCCTGCTTGGTGGTCCCACTCACCAGAGGCCCAAAATCAAATGTCCATAGCCCAGATAGGGAGGAATGAACGTCATCTGTCCCTCAGAAATGCTGAATCCATCCCAACATTTAAGAACAGTTACAAAACCTGTTTCTTTCAGAGCCGTTTGTCTGCACCGGCAAAATTTTTGGTATCGGACAAACTGACTTTGACATCTGCGTGTCTCTTCTTCTGTGAAATGTACAAAATTAAAATTTGAAAGTGTAATTACTATTGTATTCTGTAGGAATTCACTGTTTACATAACAGCAGTTCTAGTTGTCTGTTAAACGTAACAGATATTTGTTATGATACAATGCATTGCAAAAATGTTCGAACCCCTTGAAAGTTATCAGCATAGGCCTGGATTACAAATTATGCTTTTACGTATTTTTCTAGTCAGCATTTTTTGTGAACTCACATGGTCTAACATTAAACTGTCAGATATTTTAGTGAAAAGGAAAAAACTGAAATATACCGGTTGCATAAGTATTCAAACCCCTGAGCTCTGGGAAGTTTACAGAGATAAACTACTTCCAAACAAGGACTCCGCCGTCTCTTAATTGGATCCTATGAACTGTTAAAGCAATGAATGCGTTTTCAAGACAAAAAATAAAACACAAGGATCATTGTTGAGGCTGTGAACACGACGGGGTGTAAGCGTGAAGGCTAAGCATACGGAAGTTAGCGATAACATAGAAACACATCAAGTACATAAGACATTTTGATTCTTGTTTTCTGAGGTTGGGGTGTGACGGGGGCTGTGTGCCACACAAGCCATAGGGAAAATTTTTGCATTTGTGCCAGTTATTGACTGTTATTCTGCAGTGTTGATGGTAGAATGTGTAAATAGGGTGTTTTTGGGGTTTGGGCTGGCCAGGAGAATATAAAAATAAGAATATAATAATCTCTACCACAAGGAGAGAATGTCATTTTTAAAAAAATAGTAAGGGAGGTAAAGCTTTATTAGCCACATACAGGCTATTTGAAGTGGCGAATGTTCATTCACACGCATTTAACACAAGGGAGCGACATTAAAGCAGAAGGCCGAGTGTACGGACGCTTCGCACATCAGGTCTGGTGACATGAGTCAGATGCTCTTTATGCTTCTACACACCGAAGCCGCTGTACTTGTGTTCTGTCTTTCCTCAAGTCACTTGTGGTGTATTTTTAAAGCGAACCATCCTACTGAGACCAGCCTCGAAAAGAAGTGTCACCTCGGAAAATAAAGTGTGACGTCGCAGTAGCGCGAGTCGGCAAGAGCATCCGAGTATGGAAAAGGTGCTGGTCCTGCTGTCGCCCGTGTTTGCCCTGCGTGTTCCCAAATGGAGGCGTAGCTGCTCTTTGTTACACTCGGAGCTGCAGCAACCAGCGGGCACTTCAGAAAGATTGGGATTCTGTAAATATAATCAGCAGCCAAAGGGGTTTTTGTTGAGTTGCACAAAACAACACTTTACATCTTATAATAATAAAAAAGCACCATGGTGTTGGCATTAAGTAGGTGTTTGTGGTAATAATACATAAGTATATAAACATGGCGTTGGTAAAGTTTATAATCATGATGAATAGCAGAAAAAAAATATTCCTTACATTATAATAAATGAAGCTGAAACTGATCAATCTGCTCAGTTAAGACAGGACAAAGTTCCCCTGCATAACCAAAGGCCTTGTTATGAGAATTCACGAACAAATATATTTTAAACGCAGAAATGTACGTCGGGAGCTGCTCAACTCAACTTTTACGGAAAATGCCTTGTAACATAAATGAGGTTTGTTTCCCTCTTCATGAAATCCAAATTAACGAAAGGGAAAGTGAAAATAGTGAGGAGGTGGATGATGGGAAGGGGATAGAATAATGGGAACTTGCTGATGTAACCGATTTTGAACGTGAGGGTCTTAAGCCTGGATTTAGAGGATTCCAGAGCAGTTGTGATGCTGTGGACTGGGGGTTCCATTACAGTTTTTCTCCCAATAAGATAGGATTTAAAATTTTTTTTAAATTTTTAATTCATACATATGAGGCTTTTGCGGCTCACCAATGCATTATTTATTCTTCATACTTAAAGGATTGGTAATTAAGAATGGTTACTACCTAAATTTGTTTTACATGAGTTCACCTTATGGGCAGATTTTCAGAGCAAATTACGCCTGTGGTGGGAGGGAGGCCGGGTTTGCAGCAGTTGCGGCTTCTCTGTTAACTCTGCACATGCGAACGGGCGAATGGCTGAACGCTGTCTTGTTCCTGCTGGTACAATTTTTCAGTACTCTCTGCTTAGGTGGGGATTGTTAGCGCGTCTCCGTGCTCCAGAACGCTGGTGGAGTTTGAGTCCAGGCTTTGGCTCCAGGGTCGCCGTGCTCGTGCCCTCGTGGCCCTTGTCCTGCTAAACTGAAGATGTCCCCCTTCTCTGTAATCTTTTTCATATCGACGCAGGTTTCCGCTCAAGCGCGGTTCACGCACGTACGCACGCCGGTGAGCCGCCAGGTCCCTATTGGTGAGCGCCGTTCCGACTGCAGGCCGCTCCGTGTCTTCTGGTTGACGTTCACGACAATACCTGGACTAGGCGCTTACAGTACCGTCACCATTTTTAGCTGTGGGTGACATGGGTTTTCATGGACACTGTTTTAGCTATAAAAACATCTAGCAATGTCCAGCTTCCAGCGGAAGGAAATTTCTACAATGGATTTATTCTGCTGCAGCTGTGTAATTAATTCAAAGCGATATTGCACTTCAGGCATTGATATAATAGAGCACTTTTACATCCAGCTTGTTCATTCGAGATGAAGCTTTATAAAAGCAAACTGATTTTGTATCATCGTACATTTTGAAAATAATTGTATTTTGTTTGTTTTATATTTCATTGGTATGCAATACTAATCTTTGTTTAGGGCTCGGAAAATACCATTTAATGACACACAATGGAGTGTTTTATCGATGCATTGGCAATAATGAGCGGCTCACGCGGATGCGCACGGCCCTTTTCTCTCCTTTCTGTCTCTGTGCAGCCTGGTTGTGGTGGCCTCCTGCTGGGCTGTGGGAAAGCCTGTTTTTACCACGCTGTATACACCAGGAATGTTTGCACCTTATTAATATACGTGTGCACAACTGTGCTGTATATCTGAGTCTGAGAGTACAGTCGATCCTCGATTTACCCGGCCTGGATTTGACCAATTTTGGATTTTACAGATTTTTGGAAAAATATTCTCAGAAAAGTAGAAAAGGTGTAGAAATTTTAAAAACCTACTGGTAAGCATAATAGAAAAGAAAATATTAAACAATTTTTTTCACTTTTTGGGAAACAAAAATAACTTAATTGATCCATAAAATAATGTTTAACACCATTTTGATCTCTTTCAATGTTAATGTGATGAAGGTGCCCCTTAATCCCCTTATAGTAGCGTTCTGATCGAGCCATCTGATCGGCAACTTGTTTTATACTTACTGCGTATAATTCACTTTACTGTATATATGTATGTTGCAACTAAAGTACTTAATTTCATTTTATTAAGCACTTTAAATGCTTGTTACACATTACATTAAGCTATAGAAGTGTTACTGTAGAACATAGTGCGGCATTTTACAGCACCCTCGTAAGAAATGTCTCATTTGAACTATGCTCCTAATTTTTCAGACTTCGGCCATATTGAGACCCCTCCGCCCCATATAGTCAGGAAAATCGAGGATGGACTGTAAATGTGTATTTGTGTGCCGCTGCCTGAGAAGCCGTCTCTTTTGCTCTCCTCCGAGGGTCCCACATTAGCGCCCCTGTGTTTGCTCTGACTCGCATGGGACTGAGTCACCTGCACGTGGCTGAGATTGATTTTAACTTCCTAGGCAAATACAGTGAAACATGCACGCATGTAGCGTTCAGGATATTTTTATGGTTTCTCAGCAGTCAAGCACGAACATGCCAGACCGCAATGCCTTTTCCAGGCTTTTCCCATGACAGCACAAGGCCCTGGAGCCAGATGTGCTTCTGTTTTGGGAAGGCGTCCAGATCCAGTGGGGGTGCCTGTCGTCTGGGGCGCAGCACCGTCTCTCCCCATTAGATCGAACCGCTGTCTGCGAATTGGCCACGTCCATATGATGCACCGAGCGAACTTGTTTTTCTCTTTAATTATTATTACCGTGCCAGCAGAACAGACCAAACCCAGATGGCTTCCCATGCATGAAATTAGTATCCAAGCAAAGCCGTGCTTACTAGCACATTGTGAGTAGGACTGGGTCCACGCTGCTTTGGAAGGCTTCAGCGCTGCCTTTTCCCCAGAGGTGTGGTTTTCACCCCTCAGCACCTCATATGCCAACTAAGAACATGGACCTGTAACCTCAAGCTTACTGCCATTCTTGAGCCTTTTTTTTTTTTAAATACCTAACTCTCTGTAAGTTATTTTGTGTGGGGAAAAATTGGCAAAAAATTTAATACAAATACCAGTAATGAAAGAACACCTTATACTTTATCTGTTGCGAAATAAGACTATACAATGCATTAATACAACAGAGACACAGGATGCAATTACTTGGCACATTGCTGGCTGAAACTTGGAGATTTATGGAATTAAACTGCAAAAGATGACAGGGTGACTTTAGTTGTGCACAGTGTTATTAAAACTGCAAATGGAAATAAGATACGCAGTATTACATGACAAGCCCTGGTTTCATAATTTAAAAAAGGAATTAGTAATTCAGAAATAAACAAGATTTTTTCTTTTTTCTTAGTATAGGAATGCAGTGCACTCCATTTATAGACACGTCAGCTGCAAGCCCAATCTGTTTATATGGAAGCTGTATGTCCGCTCCCGTTTCAATTCAGGCCATTTCAACGGTAGTAATGCTGTTTATAAACATCAGCGAAATGCATGTTTTTGGTCCCGCTTGCACATCACCTGACCCATCCGGCTCTGCCTATAAGCAGGATGACGGTAACCAACAGTAAGTCGACCTTTTGCGACTCTTAGAATATCAACGGTGAATGACATTGCCCATTCCAGAAAAGTCTCCTGTCTCCTGTTCGATACCCGCAGATGCTGCGCAGTGTCAAAAGTTTCGTTTGATAAAAAGCTAAAGTGCGGCACCGTCAAGTAAGCGCAAGGCGCTGTCGATGTAAAGAGATCGGACGTCTGAGACAGTCGGCACTCAACTGCTAAGAGCTCATCCCAGCCAAATATCGCAGATACCGAGGAACAAAGATAACATTTTCGATCGCTATTGTTTGTAATGATGTTTATTAAACTTTTTAGTGTGCGTTCTGTGCTACAGAATAAATCATAGGTTATTCTGTATGCTGTATGCTTTTTTCAGTACAGGTATTAGCTTAGGTTATAGGCCTCTAGGTGGAGGGCCAAAGCACTGTACTTTTACCAGTTTTCCACCCACAAATTTGTAAATAAGCTCTCTCAGCCGTCATTGCTCACGTCAACAGCAAAGGAGATTCACTTTGACTTTTTGATGTGGCTCCTTGTGTTTTAATGTGGGACGTGTTTTATGTCTCAAGATTTTCCTGAGAAACTGGCTGTGAGATGAGACTTTCATCAGTTTATTATTCAGCTTATTGAACAATTGTAAGATTGAGAACTGAGACTGAGTTAACTTGCAAATTGCTTTAGGCTGTATGTTCATATGATATTTGGTTGCTGAGTAATAGGAGTACGAAGTACGAAGGTGTTTGCCTGTTTGAAGCACCCCATGCTAAGGGTCAGTCTGCAGCGTGTGACTCTTGAGCTGAATGTGGCTCCTACTCTGACCGTGGGGGGTCCAGGTTATTTTAAACACGGTGTGCTGCAGGAGAGGTGGCCGGTGAGGTCGGTCACACATTTGGCCGATGGCTCTCCTCCTTCTGTCTGTCTTTCACACACATACTCGTGCCAGTATGTGCGCACCCACCTCGCCTGGCATGAAGTGCTTTCCAGTTGAAGATGGACGGTGGAGAGAGAACCCGAGTGTTTCTAATTACCCGACTATTTGCATCGGCCTTCATAACAGACTCGACAAGTGCACTTCATTATTTGAAGAGCCACCGGGGCTTCGGCGTTTTCGTGTCCGTGGCAAACAGAGAGTGTGTTATCGCTGTGTGAGACACACCTCCGGCATAAAAGAACCCCGGTGTTTAGGGGAGGGGTCTTGTGGGGAAAAATAAATAATGGAGAGGGGGAAAAAAAACCATTGATATGTCGATAAGAACAAATGTCCTTCAGCAGCACTCATTTAAATTCTGAATAATGCTGAATTTGGGGGGTGATGAATCGCAGCTTGTTTTGCCAGTGGGCAATCCCGCAGACGCCACTGCGGAGGGGTCTGGCGCTACGCCCTTGACACCGGGCTGTCCGCAGTGCTGCTCTTACAGCGGCAGAAGTTCCTTCACCTAACACACTTGATTCATGTTAAGTACAAGCGTCATTTTCTTTTGCGCAGGGTTGTTCACAGAACAGATATGTTTTACGTTCTTCCCATCAGATTTTGTATCTGTCCAATTTTGGGACAGGTTGGGAAAACAAACGTGTAACACACGTACACACATAGTGGCTGTAACATGACGAAGTCACCCAAAATGTCAAATCGCCGCAGCTTTTTCGCTTTTATTTGAGAACTTTATCGCGAGGACGTGATTTAAAAGAGGAAACGGATACAGGATGCATCACATTCCTTCACGTTTTACCTGTTCAACCAGGAAATTGAAGCACATTAGTTGTCCCAGACATTCGGGCAGCGGTTAATGCTGAGCCCTGCCGGTCATCAGCATGTATATGTTTTTCGGTATCAACCTTGCTTGGGTACTTCTGTCCCATTTTATTATTTAAAAATATCTGGTGATGGGCAGTATGAGGGCACAGCGGGTAGTGCTGGTATCTCGCAGTGCCCGGACCGTGCCGTTGGACAGCCTGTGGGGAGTTTGTTGTTCCTCCAAGTGCTGCTGTTTCCTCCCACCGGCCCTGCCTTTCAGGTGGATTGATCACTGTAAAGTATGGCTCAACAAATGCGTGTGCTACGACCCTGCGACGAACTGGCGGCCCAGTCTGCATACACCCCGCTTCACACCCTGTGCTCCAGGATAGATTCTGGACCACGGCTGCCCTGCATTAGGATAAGTGGTTATCGATAGGGAGCGAACTAATCATTTTTAGCGGTCGCTTTCGGGCAAATGGTACCAACAATTGACCGGTCCTATTAACGCAGCAGAGCTGTTGTGATGAAAGCGTGCATCTGCAGAGACTGTGGACTCCTCTGGGTTCGGTACTTGCGGGTGAGCCGTTTCCCCAAATTCCCCAAATTGTGCAAAACACCCCAGACAGCTGCTGCGCAGTTATCGTCGATGATTTCAGGCCAGATCATTAATCTGCGTTATATCATCCCTTCAACAAAGCCGCTTAAATCTGTCCATCCGCTATCTAGCAAACGTGTTCCGTTGGGTAACCCGCAAATATTTTGAAGCGCGTAAATTCTCCAACAAAGTGATGACATTTCACGTGACAGGGCTCATTAACATCACTTTGCGAGCAATGTCCGGATGAAGGCTGCAATGGAGCAGCTGGAGCCTACGGGCCGCGCTCCGGGGGCCACCTCGGTGTGAAACGTCACGGTTGCCTTTGCGGGGAGATGGAAAGAGGCAGCAGCCTGACTGCAGCCTGGAGCCGTGCCGCACTGATGCCCTAGAGATACATGTTTTTCCATTAATAGCAGGGCTGTAAATTCTGCCCGAGTTAAAATCAATAACCTTTCCCCTTGTGACAGGAGGAGCCCCTAGCTCTTGGTGAAATGGTCCAGGCCAGAGCATCGCCCTCCCCTCCAGCAGGTCCACGTGCTCAATGGTGTGAGCGGGAAGATGGGACCGAACCCGGTACCGCCAGCGTGTGTTTTAAGGCCACTGCGTCGATTCGAAAAGGAAAATATCGATACGTTTCATTACGAGCGTATTACGGCCTCCCCAAACGATCCGGACATCAATTCGACCAAAAAAAAAAAAAAAAACCGTTCCGAGAAGCGTCGCTTTCAAACCAGGCCAAACAGCTTGTTGGCCTTAATTTAGGAGTGGACAGGGTCAAATTTATTAACTCGATTCGTCAAAAGAGAGGCAACACCAAAAGGAAAACTTGATGCTCTTGCTAGAAGCATTAATTCTAATTTGAATTAAAAAGTATGTTTTTTTCCCTCATGATTAACTTATTATTGACTGCACCAATTTAAAATTAAAAGTATGTAAAAATATTCAGTCCTCGCATTCTCTGGGCTGCAGAAAATTCGAAGTGGTTTATGACATTTTAGTTCTCTTATAATGGACCCAGTTTGTCCCGTTGTATTTCCCGCCTTTAGAAATGTGCATTTTTTGTGTCTTTTCTGCAGTGGGTGGTGCAATTTTTAATCAATGCCGTCACCCTTTGCGAGGCCCTCGGAAAGATTTCTGATCATACTTTGCGGTGATTTTTAATTTTGCAGCTGTATCACATTTCTTTGCCTGAAGTGGGAGAACAAGCTGGTATTGCTTTGGTTAGGAGTTGTAGACGTGAGCTGTCGTAGATGTGGGCATCAGCTCAGTATGGGGGAAATTCAGTGTGACGTTGAACGGGCCAGGAACCCCTTTCTCTGTGTTTTGCGATAAAACATCAGTGAGAAATCTGTCTAATAGCTGCCCAATATCTGGCGTTGGACTCTGTCATTCTTACGGAATCAGTTATCAGACTGAAGGAACTCGTCGCCACCCACCGCGTTACTTGCCGACACCCCTTTCCGTAGATAAGGAGCTCCGCCACACTCGGAATTAATCTCCCGGAGGACAGTTTTTTCTGTCTTTTTCTTTCTTTTTTTTTTTTTTTAATAAATCTGCCTAATGAGCCCAAACATTAATGAGTCCACATTCAGTTTGATCGTGCGGCTGTGAGCCTTGGTGCTGTAGATGTTTCCCCCAAGAGCTGTACGTGCGGTGTGATAAGGCCTTGTGCAGGGCGGCGTGGGGGACGACAGCCGTCCGGGCCTCTTCCCTTCGCCGCGGCAGCCCGTGACGGTCCCAACAGGCAAGGGGGCTGCCGAGGTGCCGCAGCGGCCCCAAACGGACCGTCTTCCATGACGGGCAGCCCGACACCTGGCCCAGTTCAGTCACTTTCAGCCTGTGGTTGCATGCATTAGGCCTTTAAATATACACCAGTATTTATAACTCAAGCCAGCGGAGATTGACCTGCTACCCTCCAAGGAAATTTTCCTCACCACATGCTAAGCTTCCAAATTTTTATATATATATATATATATATATATATATATATATATATATATATCTATATCTCACCGTAGCGCCGGAGCCTGTGAGCCGATTCTTCGTTTCAGTTAATCGCGGTGCGCCGACTTCTCCGATCACTTCCATTTCACATACGGAGACAAATTATTAAGCTAATATTTTAAGTGTTTTAATACGATTTCACGACCGCTAATTAATCTGCCCTTAAAAGAAGGCATTTAAAATAATTCCACTTCCGCTTTGAGTCGATGCGTTTGCCCAGATCTTGTGCGGCTTTGACGTGTTAATTAAATACTTTAAAAAAAATTTTCTTTTATTTCATTTTTTGCGGCGCGATAATTTACGCTGTTTTCCAGGTTTATTTCCCTCTTGCTATGTGTTGTTGCTCCGTTCGGCAGGTTTCCTTGCGAAATCTCCCTTCCGCCGGAGGTCTCATTAATAGCGCTGCAGGCTCAAATAATGAGTTTAATTGCAACACCTACTTATTAAACAGCCAGACTGGGTTCACCAAATTATCTAGATGTGTGGGAAATAAAATCCAGTCCCAGAGGCGGCTTCCTTCCCCCTCCATTCATTTTAATATTTCTAGACTCGTTGAATGAAATTCTACAGCTCTTACTGCATTTTTATGGTCTTTTCCAGTGTCTGCTTTTTATGTCCTCGCTTCAAAGATGGCAACACGTGGGTCAACCTTATTAAATATGCTGAGACATATCATAGGACAAGCAATTGTCTAATTTAATAATGTGACGAAGGAGGAAGAATACCCGCCGCGCCATAAAGCTGCCGTTTATCTCTGCGGCTCGCGGTTTCGCAGCAAAGCGTCCGCTCGGCTGTCCGTCACCAGCGGCAGGGGCTTTGAAAAGCTTTAACCGTGAATGTAAAGGAAGGCTCAAATCTGGTTTGGATTTGCTGCCACGGCGGTCTCTCGAGCGGCGCGAGCGTGACATTCCTTCTGACACATGCCTGCCTTCCACCGCGAAGGAGCTGTATACCATTTCATATCTAACCTTCAGCTCGACCCTCCCAGCATTCATAGCACAATCAGGCTTTCGCTCAATGGGGGCGGTGGTCTCATACAATTAGACCCCCGCTCTACCCTTAAAGAAGAAAAAAATCAATCATTTACGCCCCCCCCCAACATTATTGCGGCAATGAATTTTAAGCAGAGGGCGGCCTGTTGTTTGCTACACAAAGCCTCTGGCCAAAGAAAGGGCCCCTGAAAGGAGAGAAATATCACTGAATACAAATGAAGCAGCTCCCCGGGTTGAACTCGCAACTCTAATGTGAGTCATTTTACTGTCAACAGCTGAAGGGGAAACTAATTGTATTTAAGCTACGGAAATGGGGAGCACAAACTTGATTGTGATACTGCTCTCGAGTCCGTTCCCGGCTCAGTCCATCAGTAACTTTTGTTACGCGGCCGTCTTCGCAGACCTGGCCCGGAGTGAACTGCGCCCAGAAGTAGGGCATCGCGGCAGGGCCGTCCTAAACAGCCGTATCTTTTCCGTAAACGCTACATCTTTGCATGAGGCAGCTGCCGGGATGTCGCTGTGATTTTGTGCAAAAGTGGAAAAATTGAGTCGAGAGCCCATTTTACCCGTTTCGGTTTTCGCGTGGATATGTTTTGAGTTTTTTTTCGGTTTTTTTGTATTTTCTCTTGTTAATGTGGCTTCAGGAAGTTCATGATGAACACACACACTCATCTAGAAATCCATTCTCTCTCCATCTCTTCTGTGCTTTGATGGACTGAAGGCCTGAAATGAAGCCATGAACAGGCAGGTCTGTTGGGCCCATGTTCTGTATTCTCTGCTTGTGGGGTCTTCGATCCTGGTTCATGAAGGGATGCGGGATGTCTGAAGTGAGTCCAAACGTAGCAAATTTGATGGACTTCACAGTAAAATCACTGTTTAGACCTTGAGGGACTCCTGCTTTCTTTTATGACCTGTGGGTAGAAGAGAAGTAAGAGGAACTCCTTTACAATCTGGAAAGATCTGAGCTGAGTTGTCGATCCAGGTCAAACAGTCGACTGTATGTTGTTTGGGACAGTGGGTCATGTTGTGACAGAAATGTCTGGCCTTATCCTTCAGATTAATCTTCTTCATCATTTCTCCTGGGTGCAGCACTATGTATTCTTCAGTGTGTAGTGCTTACTTTTGACAGTACAGTCCATCCTCACTGTTTTGGGGGTTCCAAAACAAGTAGTTGTCTAAAAAATACTGTAAGGCTGATCTTTTTTTAGAGTTTTAACTTATCTTTATGTAAGCCTATATTGGAATTTAAAAATAATACTGTGTACTGTCTATGAAATAATATCAAGCACATATATAATAAAGACAGTAGCATGGTAGGTAGCATTGGTGCCTCACACTTCCTGGGTTGTGGGTTTGAATCCGATTCAGCATGTGAGCACAGGAATGTACTTTATGTGTGCGTCTGTGTGTGATTGTCTTACAAGGGTAAGCACCGTTTTGTAACCAATGTAGAACTATTTTTGTCTGCTGGACAGTGGTAAATAAATTATAATTGAATAAAAGGTAAAGTTTTTTTAAAAATTAAAAAAAAAACAAAAAAAAAACAAACTCTCACCAAACGAAGACAGAAGTCACTGAAATATTCAGGGCTACAGTGTGAGATGGTCGGCTGTGTTTCTCTCCCCGAAGCAGTTAGGTCTCCTCTCTTGTCCTCTGACAGCAGGCAGTTAAGTACCAAGCCGGTCTTTTGGTGACCATGTTCTCCTCTCTCTTGTGTAGCAACAGATGGAGCCTCCCACAATGTGCTGTGCATCTGGGCTGGTCCATACTTACCCAGCATCAGAAACCAGGAGCTCTCAAATACCCAAGTTCAACTACACTTCTTGTGCAGGGCTGTTTTTTTTTTAAGCTGGGTTTTTTTTAGCTGGGTCTTCTGGATTACACATAAAATAAACATTTTACCAAGGTGTATCATGTTTTTACCAAACCTGTGCATCCCTCAGGTTTCACTCTGGACTTTGTCTCTGGCTAAACAGTGAGCTGATGTTCTCAAGTTAAAGGACACACACACACACACACATATCTGTCGATCGATTGATCCATACGCTGGCCCAGCAACTGTTTTACCCTGGTCATGAGTCTTTCCCAGAATTCCTTGGCACCAGGCTGTGAAACTACACCCTGGATGGGGTGCCATTCCATCACAGTATGACATACACAGTCTTGCCCTGGACACTTGGTAAATGGAGATGGACTTGTTCAAACATTCTGCTTACATCTTCTTATAACTTGTTCTGTCCCCAGTTATTCGGACTGTTTGGTCCATCAGTGTACCAAATCCAACCAAAGGAACCGAACGTTGCTCACATCAGTTTCTGATCTTGGCAGTCCAAAGATGCTGCCATTTGGCCTGAAATGTGAATTCTGTTTGTACAAAATGCTGCATTTGGCTCTTGGGTGCACATAATTATTACATAATATATTTTTTTATTCCTTTAGGTGTTTTTTTTTCTTTTTTTCGTTTGGTTTCACAATGAGTCCAGCAGGAATTAAAAAGCTTAAAAAGTGCTGGGAAAGACTGACCCCCCCGCTTTTTGCAATTAATTTTGCTTACTTATTAATTTCTTATTAATGTATTTAGTGTACATTGTTGTCTAAGGTTACTTTGAGAGGTCACTGGCAGGTGGTGTTCTTATTATGAAGGTTCCCGGCTTAAATTCCTCTCCCTCTGTATTACTGTTCATGGCGTTTGCACTGAAAGCTCCCAGTTGTATAAACTAACCCTAAGCTTAGTGCACGAAACTAACATTTAACAAATAAAGCGTGGACATGGAAGTGTCACTCTGGAAGCATGTTGAGCACAATGGCACAACCAAATCTACCAAAGGCTACTGAGCTGAGTGCTACACAACCGTCACCCTAAATTTATTGTCCAACAAGTGGCACCGTAGCCAAAGTCCCCACCCTGGCTGCCGGCGAATCGATCCCTCAGCTGCAATGTCCTTTCCTGCCCTTTATTTAATATCTATTTAATAAGTCTACTACACACATTCATTTTTTAAACAGTTGTTAAATGTGCAAATGGTCGCAAAACTTTCAGTCCGTTTGGGGTTTGTCGATTAAGAAGCCTACCCCGTGTCACCAAACTACACCAACACTGATGTCTTAAACAACCTGAAGTGGACAATATTGTAATAATAGGCTTTAGAACATCAATGCTATTTGTTGGTTGAGGAGGTTTTTTGTCATTTTTTCCAATTTGTTTGTCCAGCGATTGGGTAAGATTTTTCCTATCAGGAATAGTGGCCGTGCTGCTTTCAGTTTACTCTTGGACTGAATTCTCGGGAATGTTTTGGATTCAGAGATCAGTGTAGTTGTTGTTACTGCTCTGTCCCCAGTCGAGAATGTGTGTGAGGTGTTTTCCATGCTGGGCAAGTGTGGTGCAAAACGCCTTTCCCCTCTGGAGGACTGTGGCTCTCCTGCCCACCACTTTGTGTCCTCCACCTGATCTAAAACCAGCAGTCTTCTGGTTACCGGCGCACATGCTCCCCTCTGACCTGCCTCTGTTTGCATTCTTCCAAATCTCCAGGTGAGGGAAGATGTTTGGAAGATGCATTTCTTCTTAGTAGTCTGACTGACTGTTCCCACCCGTCTTCCAAAAAGACAATAAACTATGTACAGATATTTTTGAAACACCAGACAGAGGGTTCATGCACGGGCTGAGCCTTGCCAGTACATAGAAAGACAGCAATGGATTGCCAAAAAAAAAAAAGCGTTTTTGTTGGCGGTCCTCCTCAGAAGATTAAACCAACCATCTTTTTTTGCAGTGTCACACAACTCTAATCCTCTTTAGAAAGAAATTTCTCTGCTGAGGATCTACCACCAGTTTCCCCACCTTCTCCACTTTTTTCAGTGTATTTAGTTGCCTGGGATGTTTACATCTCTCTGTCGGTAAGAAGGAGAAGTCGGCAGTTACGTTCAATAAGATGACTCTGATCCACTCAGTGCCAACAGTGTCATATTTATGAATATTACGCGCTAATGTTGTCGACATTCTTCTGGGAGTGAAAAACATGGATGACTCTCTTTTATTTTACAAAGAAGGAACTGTGCATTTGAAACGCACTCCTCGCCTTTTACTGGTTCACTGAATCCCTCTGGTTGATGGACATACTGGGAGCCATCAGAGCTCGGTGGGAGTGGACAGCAGACCCTTACCCTTCAGGGACAGCCCAGTGTGTGACAGAGCTGTATGCTAACCCAGATTACCACGACCAAAGCATCTCCGTTTCTGCTTTGCAAAATGAAGAGCTGAGTTCCTGGAGTCCCAAAGTATCCACTACACATTTTTTGTGAAATATGACACAAACACACACACACACACACTGTATGGGCAAAAGTGTGTGGACACTTGAGCATCACAGCCATCTGTCCTTGTTGAACTTCCCATTCCAAACCCATGGGCATTAATATGGAGTTGCTCCCCTTTGCTGCTACAACAGCCCCCATTCTTCTGGGCATAACCAGAGTAGATGCTGGATAGCTTCAGGGCAGCTTTAACAGCACAAATTTATTTAATTATTATTTATATTTATTTTAAGATGTTGCGCAACAAAGGCCTTTAGTGGGTAAGTTTCTGTCCATCCAATCCTGACTGAGGTTTGGAGTTTACTGGACACTAGGCTACAGATCTGCACGATGGATGAGATAGCAGTTTTTCACAGGGTGGTGTGAGAGAAATCGGCCACAAACACCAACACAGACAGCGATGAGCTATCCTGAAACGTGTCCTTAGACTGTGGAGGGAGACTGGATCACCTGGACAAAACCTACACAGACAGAGGAAGAACATGCCAACTCCACAGAGACTGAGCTGGATTCCATCCCACACCCAGACAGTCTAGACACTGTTCAGCAGCGACTATCGCTGAGCTACCGTGCTGTTCTGTTCTATAAAGTTGAGGAATTATTTTGTACGAATGCTTAACATTATTGGTTATACAGTATTAGGTAAAGCCTCTTTTCCCAATAGTCTGTTTCTCAGATGATTTTCAGAATACCATAGTTGCAAGGAAACTGTCAAATTGCAATTGATATTTTAAAAATGTATTATTGCATCCATAATTCAAAATAGCCCTTCCGGCAGTCTAATAGAAGCTGTAAAATCTTTGTTCTTTTCCAATGACTTCTTATTGCAGTTCTTTGAAAGCGCTGGTGGTTTTGGTGGTGCGGTGTTACTGAGGGGTGAGCCAGGAACGCGTTGCGTTCGGCCCGTTGTGCACTCCCCCCTTGGGCCATCGTAGCGCGCAAGCATTGTTTGCCTGCTTTTCTTCCTGCTGTCATGCTTTGTGGTCCACCCAGGCATGTCCCCATGAGTTGCTTCTTCCTCTGACGGCGGGGCCAATTAGCAGGCCGCCACTCCAATGGGCTCCATTGTCTCGCTTGGCACAGAGGAAGTGCATTTCCTGGGAAACGCAGGTCGGCGATGGGGAACACTAATCGGCGGCCAATTAGCCCGAAACGTTATTTAGAAATGGGAGAAGCAGCCAGGTCGAGTGGGCTTTACTGCTCTGCCTGGGAGCGGGCCAGACCTCTGTGCGTCCTAATGTAGATGCTGATGTGTCTTCGGTGTCTGCTTCAGTGTAATGTAGTTTGTGCATGCATGGGATTTCCAGTTTACACATTTTGGAAGATATCTATCTATCTATCTATCTGTCTGTCTGTCTGTCTGTCTATATATCTATCTGTCTGTCTGTCTGTCTGTCTGTCTGTCTGTCGATCTGTCTATATATCTATCTGTCTGTCTGTCTGTCTGTCGATCTGTCTATATATCTGTCTGTCTGTCTGTCTGTCTATATATCTATCTATCTATCTGTCTGTCTGTCGATCTGTCTATATATCTATCTGTCTGTCTGTATATCTGTCGATCTGTCTATATATCTATCTGTCTGTCTGTCTGTCGATCTGTCTATCTATCTGTCTGTCTGTCTATCTGTCTGTCTGTCTATGTATCTATGTATGTATCTATCTATCTGTCTGTCTGTCGATCTGTCTGTATATCTATCTCTGTCTGTCTATATATCTATCTGTCTGTCTCTATATCTGTCTGTCTGTCTGTCTATCTATCTATCTATCTGTCTGTCTGTCGATCTGTCTGTATATCTATCTGTCTGTCTGTATATCTATCTGTCTGTCTGTCTATATATCTATCTATCTATCTATCTATCTGTCTGTCTGTCTGTCTGTCTGTCTATATATCTATCTATCTGTCTGTCTGTCTGTCTGTCTGTCTGTTGATCTGTCTGTATATCTGTCTGTCTCTATATCTGTCTGTCTGTCAATCTGTCTATATATCTGTCTGTCTATCTATCTATCTATCTATGTATGTATGTATGTATGTATGTATGTATGTATGTATGTCTGTCTGTCTGTCTGTCTGTCGATCTGTCTATATATCTTTCTGTCTGTCTATCTGTCTATATATCTATCTATCTGTCTATCTATCTATCTATTTGTCTGTCTGTCTGTCTGTCTGTCTGTCTGTGTCTACATTTTCTTCGCCCTTCTGTGTTCTATAATTTCTTTGTTGAGGAGCACAAGTAACCTGCACTTCCACATCCAGCTGTCACTTGGCAGTACAATTGACTCCGACAGAACAGTTCTTCAGTGCTGGTGCTCATAACAAGATGAAAAGTGTTGGATATGTTTATGTGATGAGTCATAATTATTTTCAGTCATTTTAAATTAGTTTTAATTTTAATATAGCTTGGAGTTAATAAAAATGTTACGACGAAAACCTTGCAAAGCATTTTTATTTATCGCGATTGCATCCGGCAACTGAACCGGCGAATAAATGAAGGGATGTGTTTTATTAAGCTTGTGTTGATTGTGTAGATATTAAAGTAAGTCGACAGTGGCCAGAAGATAAATATGCTTATGTGATACATTGATCCACAGTCGGGACAGAATAGAAAGTAGTGGAGCTGGCAAGAGTTTTTATTTTCAGTACTTTCAAGCAATCTTCAATTTTCGTGCAGTTTCACGTTGATTAAACAAAAGCATTTTATAGTGGTGTTGTGTCCAAGGTGGAATCATTTCTCCTGTCCGCTGTTCGCAGGAGAGGTCCCAGACCATCGTGAACCTGCACACAGGATTTTACTTGGTAACAAACGCGACTTTGGAGTTACGAACAGAATTCTGGCCTCAGTTGCATTCATTAGTTGAGGAGCTCCTCTCTCTCTGTGCCTGTGTTTCTACATTTGGGTGGGGCTGAAACTTAATGTAAGGTGATTCGAAAAGGATTGAGTACTCACATATACAGTATTTACTCAGTAGCCAAGTATCACATGGACATATGCTGCAATATACTGAGCATTTGTAAGATTAAGAAAAAACTGTTACTTTACAAAATGGTTCAGCCCGAATGTTCTTGTGATGCTCAGTTTGTGTGGTAAATTCATGAAAGTGTTCAATTCCTTTCGAATCACCCTGTGTATTGACTGTAATGGTGGTGCTCAGAGAGGAATTTGCTGTAGGCAGTGGCTGTGGAAGTCCCAGAAACTGCAGGTTAACTCCCTGACAACCATGCGGATGCGCGTACTATAACCTTAACATTTCTGTGGAAATACAAGAAAATAAATGGCATTCCTTTGATATTTCTCTGCAACTCTTTTTCCTGTTTGAAAGATTCTTGCTCGTTTCATGCTGTGCTTGCGTTCACTTTAACTTGCTTCTTAATTCTGGTTTCCGTTCACTTATTTCAGTAATTTTTGGTTTGGTGTGGGTGATTTGAGGGAGTAAGGCTCTCTGTGCTTTTTCTTGCAATTTGAAATGGAATACAAAAAATGTTGTAAATGGTTAAAATATGGATTACAAATATTAAACACCTACAAAATGGGTATGTTATTTAGCTGGCTCTCATTATTCCCTACTGGCCAGGTAAGTGGGTAATTCTATATCGAATCAGCCGGTGCTTGTAATTTTATATAAATTTTATATTATTGTTATTAATCTTTCCTGTATTCAAAACAAGATCACAGGGAAAATGCAATAATAATTCTGACATTATGCAACCTTTTGCTGTGTCCTGGGAAAATCGGTGCTCCATTCCAGATGATGCAAGTGGGCTGTAGTAAATGCTCAAACCTTTTATGTTTCAGGGTACATCCCAATTCTCCACTTTTGCTGAGCCATTAACTTTTGCTTGCTAAATTTCATCATTTTCTCGTGTTGCATCACACAGAAAGGACCGGCAACAGCCGTGATGAAAATGTGATTGATGTTCAGCTTGGATTGAGCTTCTATGCTTTCTTATTTTAGTAGGAACTTATATAAGGCAATTTATATAGAAACAATTGCATGCTTAGTACAAGTACATCGCATGTAAACCCACATGAGAGTTTTTGTCAGGTGCATTTCATGATCCTGTTAGTGGAGTTTTTTGGGATAACACAGCATCACATCTTCTTTGAGATGCTCCTTTGTTATAACTGCGAAAATGCTGGCTGTGTCACACCATCCCTGTAAAATAGAAGCTGCTTTATCAATTATGCAGCAAGCGAGCGCAGGCGAATTGAGGGATTAGCACAAGTGCTAATAAATGACATCTTCGAGAAGTCAGATAAAAGACGGGAGACTTGGACGGCGCGTGAAAGCGTATCGCGCATTTGTGTAAATTTGGGGGTGTGGATGCGGAGTTGCCGTGTGCCGGGTGACAGGCGTTCAAGTGTTGTTCTGGGTTTGCCGGGGTCTGTTTTCACGCGGGGCGAGGGGTTGTAGCCGCTGCTGACAGACCGCTGGGCGTGATGGCCGCCTGTGACAGCTCTGCGTGACAGTCTGCGAACCTCAGGCTGCTGCCGGAGCGACGGCTCGGACAGCAAGGAGCACCAGCTGTCTGTCCCTTAATCCCCCGCACCCCTCGGCTTCCCCCAGGCCTTCTTTTGTGAGTTTCAGGGAGGAGTTGCCCACTCGTAAATCCACACATATCAGCGCTTTCTACCCTGCTACCGTGGGTTTTACTCAAAACCCGGAATGCACAGGTTTTCCGAGTACAGCGCTCCTTAATGTACATTTTGTGTGCTTGAGCAAACCTCGGGTGACCACACAGTCCAGAGCATCACAATATTGTAAGATTAAAAAGAAATAAACAGAGCCCAAAAAAGTGCTCCGCTTTTGCTTCAGTATCCAACGTGATTTACTTGCAGGAAACTTTTCCCAATTTAAAAAATGTTTTGTTATAAACCCAGATTTACATGTAAGTGACGTTATGCTTGGTAGAAGGTTTTCTCGTGAGCAGTTTGTTCCAAATCTGTGCAAATCCAAATTATTAAAAATATCACGATTTAAATATTTGAAGTGATTTTCGAGCATGCAACTCAGTAAATAAACATTTTTAGGAATTGCAGAACTGGAAGGGAATGTTTTTTGCGCAAGTCTCTCTCCCATTATCTTCATTTTTCTCCCTAGTGACAGGATATTAGGCAAAATGAAACACAGTTTTTTCAAAAAAAAAACTTTTTATGTCAATATCCCAAGTGCAAACAAGCAAACAAAAATACAGCATAAAAAATAACAGATGTGGAAGTGGTTATTATTCACGACGACACAGTGGCTCATGCTGCTGCCTCTTAGTGCCTGGGTGGTGCAACTGGATGTGGGTTCGGTCTCTGCCCCGTGAGGTGGGTTTGCATGTTTTCCCTGGGATCAGGGAGGTTTCCTCCCACAGTCCACAGACATGTTTCACTTGAACCGGTATCTCTAAATTCCCTTTAGTGTGTGTTAGGTGGTTGTGGTGTATAGCTGGGCAAATGGCTGTAGAGACCTTAAAACGGTATAGTGTACACTAATATAGTTTACTGTACTCGAGCATCTTGGACAAAGATGTCAGCCTAATACTATATAGTTGTCTTGGTTTGTCACTTATGAGGAAAGCGTCTGCTAAAAGAGTATAAATGTAGATGCCAATTTTATTATTTTTCATGTTATGCTGTTTTTTTAAAAACATTTTATTTACATGCAACAAGATTACTATCATGCCAAATAAATAAAATCGCACATATGAAGCACTGGATTGACTGGACCCACCCCCTCCTGTTAGTCTAGTCATGCCAAGATGAACTGTGCTTAAAAGTGTCCAGAATCTTGGTCCCCGGCACATGGACAGCTGCACCAGGAAGCCCCCAGTCAATGTTAATTGTTAATAAGACCAAATGCCTGTAATATGTGAATATCTGTTAAATGTAAATGTGATGCTCCTGTATTACAGAATGTGTTTCTTGTAACTATGAATGTATGGTGAAATGTGTGTTTTACAGGAGGCAACAAACAGTAACCTTGAGTACAATGGAAGGTGAGGGCCAAAGTGGTGAGAGTGGAATTCTGGGACTTGTAGTTCTTACTAATGGGGAGCATCCATTTCAGAATTGATGGTAAAAGTGTTTGTTGTTTATGGTTTGGATTCAGTTGAACAAGCTAGGAAATACTGTGTTCATTAAATGTCGCTATGTTAAATGGACATTTTTCTGCTGCACAAGGGAACCTGAGGGCGGAGCCTATTGTACAACGTTGCTTCTTTCAAAAGCCAAGGGGGATGATGGAGAGGGAACGGGAAAGACTATTGTTTTGGTAGCAGTAGTTTTAAGTTTGCAAATAGTTATTTTTAGGATTCTTGCACTTATAAATAGAGCAACGGTATGTTGCTGAAGAGAATAAATTGGCTGTGGACTCGCAATAACGCATTTCTCAGCTGCCAGGACACGCCAAGAACAACGTGACTTCTGAGTTGGACGCAAACAATCCAAACTCTGTTATGTTCAGTTCTGTTTGTGGAGTTGCCAGCTACTTTTGTTTGTAGTCGTTGCATTGCATTTAAGAATATTGGGAAGAGAAATGAACAGAGCAATTCCTCCCGCACTTGCACTCCGCCCGGTCACTCCCTGGACCAGGGACAACGTCCTGCGTCTGTATTATACATTTATTCATTTACGCTCCATGCATTACAGCTTAGTCATGGAACATTACACCAAACAGAAATGAGGGCCCCATAAAAAGTCTTTTTAAAGAAGCCAGAAAGGTAATTTTGCTACTTGTCTTCACAGAAGTGAATGGAAGAAAGTTTCTCTCCTTTCCGATTTGTAACGGCTGTGTTGCACTGTTGCGTCAGTGTCTGGGGAGCTGCATCCTATTTTCTACTTCTTCGGCTACACCCATCCCACCACATAACCGGGTTAATTTATTCAGTGAAATCAACCCTGCTAGATGGATTCCTGTCGTGAGGAGTCGCATTACCGTTATTTCTTATGGAAAAAAATGATGAGTTCCTCACATGGAAAATGTGCGACCTATTAAAATTGCCTAAATAAAAGGTATTGCTATGCATAATAGTTATAACGCCAATGCGTTTTATAATATTTGCAGCAAAAGTTACGTCTGTCGTATATTTTGAAGTTATTTTAAAATATCAATAACTGCTTGGCTCATGGATGTTCGCTGCGGTCTGCTATCTGTTCTGGGATCATAACGCGTGAGTTAGGGCTCCAGGCTACTGCAGAAGGGTTTTATTTTCTTCTCCATTTCTCGTTCTCTGATTTTGTGCCTTTTCTCAATGGCTTTCGCGCTCTTCTTTCTCGCCTTATTGGAGACCTTTTGATAATTTAGCTCACAGATGATTGAGATGTAAAAGTTCTCAAGCTGCGAGATAACCGCTCATAAGTTTCACTCCGCAAAGCACACAAACGATGCTGTTGGTGGTGCGGCGCAGCCTTACTGACAAATGCTTGTCGCTAGATTAAGGCTGTATTTGTGCTACAGCCCATTATCTTCACGCTAATGTACAGGTTATTATGGTAGATTTGGTCAGAAAATAGCCAGATTGACCCCACTGGGGGACAAAAACCTTTGCGGGTTGGGGGCAGCAAGTGTGCATCAGTTTCCCGGAGCATCTGATAGCATGTCTGCTGTACAGGATTAAACACCCTTTGTGGATGTAGGGTGACCTCATAACAGGCAGGTCTACAGAATGAAAAGCGTGTATATTTTCAGAAGCCTTCATAGCAGTTTTTTTTTGTTTTACGGAAGTAAGTACACTCACTGTATAGTAGATCCGCAATGATATGGCACCCTGTTTGTTGTAAGAATTAGCTAAGATGTTTTGCAAAGCTATAGAGTCCTTCGTAAACAAACCTATGCCCTATTTCTTTGTTCTCTTGATATTACATTTTTCAGTTTTATATGATGTGTGAACTGCGTGCACCTTTATTTTAAAGCAAGGTAAAGAATAATATTAATCTTTGAGGATTTTTTCAGCATCTAAACCCTTAAAATGGCACTTCCGTATGATGCAAGCAGTGAAGCGGTCAGTTGTTACCGCCTCAAAGAGGATAAACAGGAGTGTTATGGTACTGTGTGGGTGCCGCTGTTTATGAAGGTATGAATTTCATGTTCCCACAGTCTTGACTCCCATGTCCTTCATGAGTAACACCGCTGACAAGACACCGCCATGGCTGTTCCTTGGACTGTGCTCTTCTTGATTGGGACTGATGTTGTCACCCCTTGGGTCTGATGGAGCCGCTCCTCCAGCATAAGGGTCACGACCCCAAGTGCTTCTTTTACCAATGGGACCACCTTTGTTTTCAGCTTCCACATTCTCTCCAGTTCCTGTCCCAATCCCTAGTATTTTTCCATCTTCTTACATTCCTTCTTCTGGATGTTTCTATCACTTGGAATCATCAAATCTGCCACCGCCGCTGTTTTCTCCTCCTTATCTATTACTGCTATACCTGCTTGTTTAGCCATTACCTATTTATCTGTCTGGTCCCAAAGGTCTTGGCTCTCTTGGTCTCCACCACTCTCTCTGGCGCCTCCCATTTAGACTTGAGAGTGCCCGGGCCGCATTCCTTACAGATGTTTCTATGCATGATCTCTGCCCCTTAGTTGTTCTTCTCAGTGTCTGCTGTCACTACCCGCATCCTGCAGTCACTACTCATTGTGAGTAATATGTACATATATGCTACGCAGAATTTGAATACCATTTTTTTGTATGGTTAACAAAACACACTTAACATTATAATTACTTATATAGTTTCTTTTTGTTATTATAATAAAACTTATAAAAGTTTTCAAAAATTCAAAATAATATTACACTACAAAAGTGTATCCAGGGGGTGGGGTCTGATGTTAGGGTGCTGACATCCTGTCTGACGAATCCCTCAGGCCCCGTTGGCCACAAGTTCCCGTGTGGCCATCCTTATCACGGATGCGGTAATGCAGGTGAGGGCTCACCAGGAAAAATAAAAACCTTTTCCTTTTCAGAGGACAACAGCGATAAAGTTTGCTCAGCGTAAGTAGTACACAAAAGCCAGTCCACCTGAATGAACCTGTCAGAAGCAACACTTTACTTGTTAAGCCTTGTTCATTTATGCCCTGTTCCACACATACCCCTTAATCTTTCGAGCATTTTTTGTGCTCCCATTTGAAATATGACTTTTTCAGTTAAAGGTTAAACAAGAGTCTGGCGTGATAAATGGCCTTGAAATTTGTCTCTCGTTTTTATTTCCTCTGACACAAAATAAATACTTTGCCTTCTCCTCGGTGTTGCAAAGTGTCTGAAATCGATGGCGTCTAATTAATTCAGCGGAGAAGGAGAACCCGCCTGCCCCGCACCTCAGCTTCCCCCACCGCCCTCGAATGCGCTTAGCATTCATGACAAATTATTACCGTGGAGTCGGAGATATGGTGCTGAATTGTACCGAAAGATTAGTCACATGCTGCCAATACTTGGCCTTGTCGCTGAAGCCCCTCCACATATTTATGTGCCCAGTCAGACGAAACAGTAGGCGCCGTCGAGCAACGCAGTTCGGCGCCATGGGCGTCGATGTGGGAACAAAGAGGGACCTTTGCATCACGGTCTGATCTGCTCATTAAATTCCACTACTTTGGAACATGTGTATGACCTGCCTGTGAATTATGGTAGCAGCGTACTTGTACGTTGGTCAAAAAAACGATTAAGGAAAACACCAAGGGGGCCTATCAATAAGACTTCCCAAGACCAAGTTCAAGGGTGGTTCAAGGTGGTTTAGGGCAGCTGTGCTGTAGTAAATTATCGAGTGCAGCTGCTTCATCTGCCCGGTGACTCAGCACGAAGCTATCATTTCACATCAACGTCTGTCTTGTACTCGAGATATATCAGCAACCTCACAGCCTGACCGCAAATACCTGGCATGAAGTTCAGGAGAATATCTTGAGGTGACGCTGTTGCTCCGATGATAGAAAAGAAGCACAAATGTTCTTCTTCACGGTAAGTCTTGCAGTTCTTGGAGACCAGAATTGATTGTTTTGTTAAGATGCTTCTTTAATAAGCTACGTTCAAGCATAAACCCGGCTATGAAAAGGTGCCGTTTAATTTGCTCTCCTAAGAAGATTGTCCAAGGTCACTTGTGGTGCCACGTCAAAGACAAACTTTGGCAGTATGCTATTTTCCATTTTTAAGGATGATGATGAAACGCTCCAGCCGTGCCAGAATCCTCATAATCTTAAAATCCTCACCTGGCATGCCACTAGTTCATGAATATGACCCTGAAATGAACGTCCAGTGTCCCTTCAGTGGAGCCAAATAGCCCTGTTTTTCCAGACCCTCCTTTCTCCCATACATCAGCATCTTAACCCAATGATTAACCCTCTTTTGACTACGTAACTTCTAATCTCAGTACCTACACCAACCAGACATGCAGTTATACGTCCAGTCATACGAAGTATCTCCCCTAATTCAGCCCTGGCAAGGTAATCTTCTAAATCCTCTTAACCCCCCAGTTTGGTTTCATTGGTGTTGCCTCCTGAATAATGTTAGTAGAGACCTAGCAGTTATTTTCATCCTGACCTCTCTGAACGGATATCCTGCTAATGTGTTTCTGTAAAATGCAGGACGATCCGATATGAATTCCTGTTTTTTTTTTTTTTTTTGCAAGAGTTGGTTTGGATGATCTCGTGGTGCAAACTGCTGTGAGAAATTACGTCACTCTCTGAGTCTTGAAAGTGCAGCACCGTGTTCGATCTGAATCACACGATCTTAATTTCGCTGGCCGTGCTGCACGGTGGTTTTTGCTCCCAGCTGAATCAACGTTCACATACTGAATTGTTTTATGTCTTCAGTTGTTTCATGTCTTCTGGTAACGTTTGTGTTTTGTTTATAGGCAAGGGTCACAGACTAAGCTGTTATATAGTTACGCTTTTATTTGCTTTGATGCTTACGATCGTGAGTGCACTTTGCCATCTTTTTGTAGCTTTAAATTTTCACATTTTCATTTCGCACATAGTAGCTATGAAGAATAGTGAAATTATTAAAATTATTGAAAAGAGTGCGATTATAGTAATGGAAAACAACATCGAGTATCAGCTTCTCGATGTTTCTGCTCAAATTGCTAATAGTTTAAAAAAAATTGTAGCCAGCAATATACAGCAGTTAATTCCCTGTGCTATTTTACATCTATAAATCTCCAAATCTCCATTTGTTAATCTGTCTGTTCTTCATGCTTGGCTTTGTTTTTCAAGCCACAATCTTGAAATTTAGCACAGCGGTACTTCTCACCCCACGTTAGGTTTTTGGGTAGTCAGGTTCATTTAACTCCGCAAAGGCTGGCTATACATAGCCTTACTGCACGAATTAGATAAGACTGGATGTTTCTCAGCCCCGAAAACTGGAGGATGGAGGATCTCCTCGATTGCTAATATAAGTAAATCTGTATTTTTTGTGCCAACTAGGAAGATATAACATTGTCGTAAATGTTTTCTTTTGAAATAGTGGATTGTGTGTTTAATGTATTAATATTTGAGGACCAGCCAGGTTAGTGTTTGGTAGTGATGCAAAGGGTGCCAACTCCTGTAGTACCTTTGATGTAGGTATTTACTATTAATGCCTATAGTAACAATTACCTCAAAAGTGGAAATGGGTAAATAGTTGCAAGTACTGTAGCTTAGCACTGTAAGCTCCTATAAAAAAGTTAAAATTTGTACCATTTAACTGCAACCATCTCAAGGGTTATAATGTGTCCTCTTGCAGGACTTTTTGGGGTCAAGGGGCTGCGGCCTGTGCTGCGCTGGTTAAAGTTTCAGCACCACATCATGTGGCCTTGAGGAAACATTTATAAATGCAAATACACATAATTGTTGTGCATTTTAGTCCCCATTCGTATTGTCTAAAATTGTTTAAAAGCTCGAGGAATATTGAGAAGCAATTTTAAACATGATTGGAGGCTTCCATCACTGTACTTGAAGTCAGAAATGTGGTGCAACCCCTTAAGGGACTTCATTTTGTGGTTGAATCTCAGCACCCGTTCCGCTGAATCGCACTTTTGTATGTTTTGTGGAAACATTGTGCTGAAGTCTGCCCGAATAAAGTGAACTGTGACCTCGTGGAGACTTTGATCTCAGGGCTGTGGACGATAAAGAGGTAAATGCAGAACTGTGCCCACCTGACTGCCCTGCTTGGCGGGGACATTCTCATGTTCTGGAACATCTGCTCCTTCCCCTGGTGTCACAGTGAGGGACTGTAAAACACTGCTTTCCTTGGCCCACTGCGGACAACTGACGAATGAAGGAAAATTGTATTCCTTCTCTTCAAAGACTTAGGTGTCTGGGACCCTGGCAGACAGCGATTCAAATTATTATGGGTTGAAAATGCGGCTGCCATTACTGCCACAGAGGATTTGACGTTATTATAATTTTTGTCCCAAGTGATTAAAATTCCATCTATCCTTGTATTCCATTTTCATCCACCTCTTTACCCCCCCCCCCCCCATGGATTTTCAGCTTATAAAGCTGTATCGCTTTCTTTTTATTTATTTACTTGGAATGGAATTAGTTTAAAAAAGGTTATTTTGGCAGCTGTGACAATTCATCACAAAAGCAATTGAACAGCCGTAATAAAACCCGTTTCGGAGGCTGTAAAAGACAGCGTTGGGGATGAACCGAAGGCCGTCCGGGATAGAGATCGTCCTTGCGGCCACGGCAGAGGTCAGGGGGCATGGGCACATGGTAATAAATTGCAGAGTAATGGGAGGCTAAACATCTGTCCTCATTGAATGCCTTGCCTTAAAGTCGAGTTCCGCTTTTATTTATCACTTTTATTTCCTATTAGCTGGCAAATGGCACTCCGTCTTGTTTTTATGTCGATTGCTTTATAGGTTAAAAAAAAAAAAGGTAATTCAGAATATATAAAACAAAATAATTACATGTGGTAATATTTGTATCCTTTTGAAAAGACCACATTTTGAGCTCTTGCAGTCAAAGTGCTGAACAGATGAGGGCTGTGTCATAGAACAGCCGTGAATTGTCACGCTAGTAAATTAATAAACGAAAATCCAAAGGCGCCTCTATTCTTAGACGTACAAGTCAGGAGAAAGAATTATTTTACCGAGCGCAACAAAATAAATGCAAACGTTTCCTTTGCTATTACAGATGCTTTGGTAGATTTATTACAATTACTAGGCAGTTATGTTTGATAATTTTGCTTATTTGCTTAGCTGATGCTTTTCTCCAAAGCAACGTGCGGTGCTAAGCAGCTTTTTCCCTATTTGTAGAGCAGGGTGATTTTTACTGTGTTAATTCATGGTAAGTGCCTTGATCGAGGGTCCTGTAGCAGGAGGCGGGAAGCACGCCTGGGTCCTTTGAGCGGCAGCGGACGTCTCTTATCACTACGCCACCTTCTGCCCTTGCTCGATAAGTACATGGTGCGTAATTATGGGTTCATATCTCCGTGTAAACAGCTCTGTGTGTAAATAAAGCCATTTTGTGAAGCCTGGGTTTAAAAAAAAAAAAAAAAAAAAAAAACCTCTTCGTTCACTGCGCTGCAAAAGAAGATTTAGAAGTCATTTAGCGCTGCTAAACGGTTGACAAACCTTTGTACTTCAGCTGACTTGGGTGGTAAAAGATTTTTCCCCCCTCTCTCGTGTTCTTTCTCTTGCTGCAAACGCAAAGGTTCGCTTATCAGGTGTATTATTTTTCAATGCTATTTGGGCAACGTTTTTTCTCTGTCCGGCGGCTGTTCTTACAGCACATTTGTGTCTGTTTCACCATAGGAAGCTGAAGCGGTCGGCCTACGAGGTGATGCAGGTGGATTTCGAGATCGACAACTTCATCAGTCTGCAGTCCACCCAGTCGGTACGGTGGCAGATCGAGTACCCGGGATCCCCCGGGCCGCCGGCCGAAGTTGTGTCGCACATGTACATCAGCCAGAGGGCGCTGCAGGGAATCGTTCCGCTGGCAGAGGTGAGTTCACTCCACCTAAAAACATATAAATCTTACATATACGTGCATCTGAAGGATTTTTTTTTTTTTTTTTTTTTTTTGTCATTGGTGTGCACGGCATCAATGTTTCTATTTATCCAGGATCCCTGGGGAAAGCCATTAAAAGAAAATAAGATTGAATTGCACACATTAGTCAAAAACACTTCACATTTCTCAAAAACGCGCTGCATGTTTGTGTGCAGCTGTATGTTTTCTGTGGCGTTTAGATAAATTCATATTTTCCCACTGTTAGGGGCTCATTTATTCTTGTACAGTAGAAAATATTTCTTTAAGCAAAACGCGGATTAAAATGACATGAACGCAAGCGTAATTTGACGACGGACGCGTGCATGCGTTGACTTAACAACCTTGTCGTCGGCCTAAGGCTTTGCCGGGTCAAATGCCGAGCTCAACTGCTTGTCTTTGAAGCCTCAGTAATATTAGCAGTTACGCTCTGTATTTAGAGCTCACATGCATGGCCATGTACCAAAGCAGCGAAAGCAAGAAATAGAATCACTCTTAAATCCGACTGCTTTCATTCTGGAGGGCTCACTGCTCGGTGTCCTTCAGCATCACCCCTCAAATGCTCGGTCGTGAAAGGTGCGCTAAAAGGTTTTTTTTTTTTTTGAAAGGAGTCGAAGTGGAAAGAATCGAAAGGCGAAAACACGGGAAGGAGACTCGAAGATGCAGCAGGGCCCACATCCAGTTAGGCTGAACGGAGAGCCTTTTATTGCAGCAAAGTCTAACACGATTATGCAGGTCACTGGAAGGGTCCGGTCCTCGTCACACCGCTCAATTGATTCTGCCTGCTAACACGCCTCTCTCTGCAGACCTTTCGCTTTCTCTCACGACATCTAATCTGTGTCCATTCCTATAAAGATTTACAGCGGTGCTGTGTCAGTGACGCGGGAACAGGAGGTGTCACGGGACAGGCAATAAGGCGGTGGGGACAGTGCGAGGAACTGCGAAGCCAGTGGGTGGTGGCCGGTGCGAAACGGCGAAGGACATTTCTGAGGCCACCTTCTCCCGTTTGGCTTTTACGTAAGGAGTCAATTAAGCTGGAAATAAGACGCGTTGGAAAGCCGTGTGGTGATACGAGAGTGCACGATGGAAGGGAAACCACCAAACCAAAAGTCCTTTGGTTTTGTTGTGTTTGATCAGGACGGCGAGCGTGAAATCCGACATCGAAAGAAAAGCCGCCAGAGCAGCTCTGTAGGCCATGGTCGTTGCACGAGGAAGTTTAATTTATACAAGTCTGGTGCAGGTGGAATTTGATGGTCATCTCGACAATGCCTTAAGGAATTGGGGTCGGGAAGGTGGCGAGTCCACGGGCAGCGTTCTTCACGACTGATTTGTCACTCGGCTTTTTACTGGGACGAGGCGTTCCTTTCTAGAGGAATGTGCATTACACGCTGTGGTCCAGATGCACCAGAACCAACATGCTACTCTACTGCCGGGCCTTAGTGCTCAAGGGACCGACGTCTTTGGCTGCTATTGAACCTGTGTCAGCTTTCATTCAGGTCTAAGGCATCAACACTTTCTTGTAGGTGTGTTCATCTTCTAGTCTTTTGGTTACTGTAGTACTGGACCTTATCAATTCAATACCATGTTTTACGAGTGCTTTCGTCCAGTAGCTCAAGTGCAGTAAATGACATGTTGGATTAAATTAATAACGTACATATTGTAGCATCAGCCACTATGGGTTTGCGCTCCTAGTAGTAGGTGTTGGCATTGCGTTTTTAAATACTCAATTGGTGTTCAACCATAGACAGGAACATATGCTGTATTGGTGGGGTTCCCATAGTTCCTGTGCGCTGTGAGCGGTCAGCATTAGTTCAGTCAAATTAGATTGTACAATTAAAATTAGACAATTTCACATGCACAGGATTTGATTTTTTAAATTTAAAAAAAATTTTTTTTTGTTTTTATCATCGCCACCATGTCTGTTTACAGTAGCACTTTTCTCAAATGAGGAGAAGGGTGGTTAGAACTGGGGGGGCAACATGGGGGTGCAGGGGGTAGCACTGGTGTCTCACAGTACCTGGGCTCTGGGTTTGGGAGTGGGTTCAAATCTGGCTTCTGGATTAGACTCTCAAGCGTTCTGTCCTAAACCTAAGGGGTTAACAATCGTGAGTGTACAGGTAATGAAGAACTGTTTTTTACATCAAAGGTGATTTGTCGCTGTTTTATTTTTTGGTTTTCTTTTAAACTATTTACAAAATATATTTACTTGTTGCTCATTTATTTAAATACTGTTGCTGCAATAAATGAGACAGAAAGGGAAATAAAAGAAGCCGTGACTGATAAATTTAGCTGGAAGTTAGAGTTCATTTGATACTTGAAAGGTTTATTAACTGAATTTGACTCAAAGCCTGTCAGCAGATTGTCACCGATTCTCTATGTAGCCACACCACATGGCCAAAAGTATGTGCCCCCCCTCTAGTGGCTGAGCTGTTTAAGCCGCACCCACGCAGCATACGAACGCGTTCTAGACAATTGTGTGCTTTCACCTTTGTGGCCACAGTTTGGGGAAAAAGCTCCTTTCCTGCTCCAGCATGACTCTGCCCCCCTGTGCACAAAGCGAGCTCCATAAACACACGTTTTGCCCAGGTTGGTGTGGAAGAGCTCGAGTGGCTGCACAGAGCCCTGACCTCAACCCCACTGAACACCTTTGGGATGAATTGGATGTAAGCCAGACTGTAAGCCAGACCTGACTAACACTCTTGTGGCCGACTGGGCACGAATTCCCACAGCCGAGCTCCAAAATCTGGCGGAAAACCTTCCCAGAAGAGTGGGGGCTGTTATAGCAGCAGAGGGAAGGGTAACTCCATATGAATCCCCGTGGGTTTGGTATGGGAGGTTCAACAAGCACATTTGGGTGTGGTGCTCAGTTGTCCACATACTTTTGGCTTACAGTGTACTTGCTCCAGCCAAGACTTTAATATCACACCAAGTGACTGTACCTGCAGAATACAGGGTCTGGATCAGTATCGAAATGCACTTTTACATACACTCAGCTGTATGTTGCATTTGCTAAATGTATTACTGTAAAGTAAATGTCAGCGTGGCACAGAACGTCACGGGGTTCCAGGCAGCAGTAGGTTTCTTCAAACAGGAGCACAGAGGGACTGTTTCTCTCTCCTAGCAAAGGGGGGAGACAACCTCTCTCTCTGGTGAGTCAGGACACCTTTTGCACATCCCTGCACATTCTGCCTCCCCTGGCAGGAGTATTTATTACTCAGTGTTTCCCTGGTAACCAGTATATATCTGTCTAAGCTGGGACTAGCTAAAGAATGTTATGAAATAATATTTCTGTGTCAATAAGATAAGAAGTAGAAAGTACTGGTTTTGTTGTGGAAGAGAAGTGATATGTGAAATAACTAGTTGAAGGAACGTCTGTCTCCATCCAGTGAATATGTTAAAAGTGCAAAGTTTAGCCACCACCATTCAGACCATACTTGTTTTTTGATGGTTAGTGTTTCCAGGGTAGCATGCGGGTTAATACACTAGTTTTACCCAGAAAATAGCTTTATTGATTACAGTGAGCAGCTAAAACACCAAATGTATCCTGCTGTCCAAAAATGTCTGGTAAAAGCTGTTATACAGAATAAAATACCTTCTGTAAGCAGAGTGACTGGGTGATGGGCAAAAATACAGTTGTACCAAATCGCAAACCCTCGGTATGAAAAATACGTATACTTTCATAAATCCTTGTGGTGTTTAATTCTATGCGATGTTGTTTGTGTAAAAGAAGTTTGGCTCTGTGGCACAGTGGGTACTGCTGCTGCCTCACTGCACCTGGGCCGGTCAGGCGTTTGCATGTTCTCCTCATGTTTGTGTTGGTTTCCTCTGGGTGGTCTGCTTTCCTCTCACAGTCCAAAGATGTGTTTCAGGTTAATGTGCGTGTGCATTTGCCTAGCCAACCACTGCTTCATCGGTTGTCGGCTCCTAGCCTGGGGAAATGGTGCAGGTTGACATATGAAGAAGGGTATCTGATCATACAGTTCCTGCTCTAAATATGCATGCATGCGGCACGTATTGGTGTGGCATTAGGGGGGCTGAGGATTCCCCTCTACAAACTGCTGTTAAACCGAGAGAGTTGCTGCTTAATAGCAGAGTGTATTTTTATTTATATTACATACATACACATACATACATGTTAATGTAACCCATTAATAAATGGACAGAGATCTATATTAAACTTTTGTCGATTGTGACACAGGGGCCAAAGTGATTTTGGATTTATGGTCAAACCACGTTAGGAATATACAGTATTCCCCGTCTCAGGTGTGCTCAAGTTGCGGAGCCAGTACGTTCCTAAAATGTATTGCGCGTACTGTTCCATTGATGCATGTTTTACATTTTGCATACCCTGACTACATATTCTGCGGGATTTATCCATATTTTACCAAGGATGACTACAATGGACAGTCGTGACGGCTGGGCCCAGTGACTGCAGGGCTACTGTTTTATAGATTTGCTCTTCGATCCCTCGTTGACTTGCGCCCGAAGATTCGATCGCATCCGCACACGCGTCGAACATCGGTGACGCTCCACCCCTGGAAGTCGGCCCTTTCTCTTTAAGTATCGGGATATCCAGTGATATCAGTGTCCGATATTGCCATTTGCTCCAAGCTGTAAGTCTTAGGTATAAGGCTGCAGGTTGTAAAATCATTAGGGATCAGCGGGAGCAGCAGAATTGCTATTGTCCTAAATTGCTTCGGGAAGGAAAAAAAAGAAATCCAGCAGTTATAAAAACGATAAAACTGTGAACTGTCTGCCATTTGATAACAGGTACAATAACAATAATGCTAATGATGCTAATGAGCTGCTGCATGGGCAGTGGAGGTGAGCCCATGAGCATCTCAGCAGGCCTGACAGATAAGGCTTTTCGGGGCGAGAAAAATCATGTCTGGAGAACACAGTAGATGAAAGGCAGACAGGTAATGACCATCTTTTTAGCTCTGACCTCCTAATGGCAGCCGGGCCCACGGATCTCGTGAAAGCAGGAATCGTTTCCCTGTCTTCCTTCACAATCATCTTCCCCAAGCACCTGTGTCAAGGGATATTCTGCATCGCAGGACTGTTTCTGCATATTCTGCTAAGGAAGAGATGAGACTGCGCTATTACAGCGCATTTCAATGTAAACATTACCAAATGTATTCTAACATATTTTAAGTGTTATAACGGTATAGAACATTTTCCCCTAATATGAAGTGGGACAGTGCTATGGTTAGTTTCAATATCAGCCATAGTGTTTTTGATTTTAGCAGCACTGGTAGATAAAATGGACTATTATGTGCAATTTGTCTTGCGCTATAGAGGCTCACATTTCTGTAAATGCAGAGGAGGAAAGAGGACTATTTTTCCTGCTGCTGTGTCTCTGCCCACAAAGTATGGCTATTACTCCACCGAGGGCTTATTATACGAGTTCTAATGCTTTTTTCCCCTTTTTCCACCTGAAGAAAATACTGGGACTGTTTTTTTTTTTTTTTTTTTTTTTTTGGTACTTTGGTTTTATTTTTCTCAGAACATCACAGTGTGGTTTCACACAAGTGTTCTCGAGCTGAGCAGTCCCGGTAGACAGAGTAGCGACCCAGAGCGAGAAAAACTAATTAATTCTTAATTTGAGCGCTTGTTTGTATTAGTTGTGCGAAGACTCTGGTAAGTGGAGGGTTCTTGTGTTTTTGGGGGATAAGAGCTTCTTTTTTTTGATGTGTGTTGGCGGTTTAGCACAGAATTCGTGTCTGGAGAAGAGAAGCTACAAGGGATCGCGCTCAAAGGAGCGGCTGTTGCTTGGCAAGCGGTTACCGATTGAGCTGAAGTTCCTGCTCCTTCCTTCTCCGCCCTGCTTTGTCTTCCCGCGGGTTAGCATCGGATATTTGGATGGTCCGGACGATTTCCGATTAGAAATATGCAATAATAGCGATAAGCCGTTGTTCTTCGTGGTGTCTTTTTAAGGGCCCTGTTTCAAACTGCAACCTTGGTGGCTGCAAAATTTGTGAATTTCCAGTTTGAATCGATGCAGTTAGAAGAAAGAGGGTCTGCTTTTTTCAGTTAATGCACACATTGTGGTCAGTCGGTCCTGTCGTGCGCTGAGCCACAGTTACCGGCCCGTTCTTTTCACCGCGTTTTAACCATGCCACCATATTTAATGCGGTACGTTTTTTTTTGACCGGCTATCTGCTTGATGTGCCTCGCGATGTTACAAGATGTTTCTGGAAACTTGCGTTAAAATTGAACGGGGGGAACACTGTGAAAATAGCTCTAGGTCACATTTTTAGGGTACTCTTCTCTGTCCACGAAACAGCATTAAAGCTACAGCAAGCTCCTATCATGTCATCATGGCAGATTGGTGTTAGAACTGGGTCGCTGGAGGAAAAAGTGCTCCTTTCCAATAATTCAGCTCAGTTTTTTTTTTTTTTTATTGTTATCATTGTTATAAATAAACTCATAGGCACAACTCCGGAGTCTCGACAGCAGCGGCCCGGAGCTCGGGGGGTGGGGAGCGTCCGGGCTCCGTGGGGGTAAGGGAGACTGGGAAAGAAAGCAATTTCGTAAGAAATTAGGCAAGTCACTTAAGTTGATTTGACAGAGGTGGGGCTGAGGTGCCTGGCGGAATTGCTGAGCCTCCCCATAATAGGTCCACAGGGCAGAGGTGCACGGAGCCTAATACAATTAGAGCCGCGGAAATTGAAAGAACGACTCTCCGGCGAACGTTCGGACGGGCCATTAGGTTTCATATCTATACAACGTCTTCATCCCCTCTCCCCTCTCCCTTTGTCCCTCTTTTTAAGTGGGAAAAAGTGAGCGCGCTTCATTTATCATGTATTACGCAGCGACCAGCCTTGTTGTATTTAATAATCCCGCGTGATGAATTGCTTGTTTCCCAAAGGTTTGATATTAATAGCTGCTGTGGCAGCAACTGAATGAGGTTTGTGTAATCAAAGTTTAAAAAACTGCAGTGTTTTGCATACCAATGGTAATGGTTAATGGCCTTTCAGTGCCGGTCCTTTCTAAAAAAGATATTTCAAACAAGATCCCGGGCAGATTAATGTACCGTAGGGTCGGCTGTATTAAAGGAGATACAGTTCCCTTTGTTTTTTTTTTTGCACTTTTCCAGCATTTCATTTAAATATTTGCTGAATGTGGAGCGGTGGCTTTTTGGTGGAGCAGAGTGCTCAGGCAGCACACGTGCGCGAGGCCGGCGCCGTTCCTTTTCGCCGCTTTTGCAGCTTTGTGTCTGGGGTTGCTGAGTGTCAGTGATCAATGACAAGAAGACTGAAGGCACTGCTCAGCGGAGAGCTTGTGGAGGCACAATATTTGTATGCGTAGTAAAATTTGTTTCGATGTTGATCAGAATTGATAAGAATGTTAAAATAAGAAAGCCATTATAGCTGCAAACAGCATTTTGTCAGGGCCTAACTTGTAAATAAATGAAGGGTTAGTTGGTGTAGATGCTGAAAGCATTAGATATGCTATGTGGTCACCAGTTGAGAGTGGAAGAGTGGATAGGAAGCTGCAGGAATGATGTCTCTCAATTTTTAAATTACTTTTTAAACAATGTGTTGTACTGTCATGGTCTGCTGTCCTGTCCAGGGGGTACCGTGCCTCAAGCCCTCCGTCTTCCCAAACTTCCAGTGTAGACCCCTGCAATCCTGCAATGGAGAAATAATTATGGATGGATGGATGTATGGAAGTGTCACATTTTAGTGTGGTTTTGTTTATTCGAGTTTTATCTGAAATTTCCACAAAACCTAACCTGTGAGAAAATGGCCGGGCAAGTGTTTTACGTAGCTTTTCGGTTTTTAGCTTTTGGGTCCGGTCAGATCGAGTTGCAAAAGGGCTTCTGCTATCGAATGTGTTCGGAGGTCGTGGAGCTGAAGAGCGGATTCCCGCATAACTGTCTATTATCGACTGCGACAATATTGCATATTTTCAAGTTAATGTCTAAACTTGGTCCATTACGTTTGTTATTTATTTTTCGACCCCCTCTTCTTTCTAAAAGGTTATTGAGTTTTGCCTGGGAGAACGAATCCAATGACCCAGTGATCGTGTTAAACTTTATCTTATAGAGTCGCTGCGTGTTACTCAAAGGCTAAAACTAGTTCAGCAGAGCCGTAATTGACATAGCCATTAGCGAGTGTACAAATAGCTTATTAGGCCGATCGATGAATGTTACTAAAAGGACGCGATGAAGAATTTCCGATCTTCCGTTCGAGGGAAACCTCCGGGAAACGCAACCTTAGGTTGGGCGCCAGCCTTTGGCGCAACCTTCGGCCGAATTCCCTTTTGAGCGGCAAAACCGCGAATTCGACTCGACGGAAAAGAAGAGGTGAAACGATGGGAAATGATGACGTTCACGTGCGCCCGGGTGGGAATCGACAGAGGGAGACCGATGCGGGGATCCGGCGGGCCGCGGAGGGGCCCGCGTGTCCACCTGGGCTCGAGCGGGACTCCTGACGGCGGCCGCCCGTTCCCTGGCGGCTGCGGGCACCGTGACGCCGCTGTGATTTAAAGCCCCTGCGACGGCCCGGTCTCATTAGCGCAGCGGGATGCTGCTTCCCTCCCTCTGCCCAGCAGGACTCCATTTGCAGGAGAATGGATGGTTCAATTACTAGACGACTAATAGATGAAGTGTAATTAACATTGTCATGCAGCTAATTTTCATTTATTTCTGTTCCATCGCTCTTTAGCAGTGCATTATCTTTTTCGGGCAGCCGGCCCTGACTTCTCCTCGCCAAATTTGCCCGAAAACTCTTGAATGTATCTTTAATGCAACGGTATTTTAACACTCCAATATGCCTCGTTCTCCGTGGCTTCCTGCCTCTTCTTTTAACTGGCAAGCAAATCAAATATTTTACGTTATATTTTATTCCGCGTTGTACAACGCTAATATTTAACCCTTATGCACATTTAAAGCAATGTTAAATATTTGAAGAGCTGTTCAGTTATTTTCTTTATCAAAGATGAGGAAAGAAATGTACACGTGTGTGTGTGTGGGGGGGGGGGGGGGTGCTCGTGCGTGTATGCGAGGATCTGCTTTCAAGTGCTCATGAGGGTTAGCAACAGTGTATTGCAGCTGCGCCTTGTGATGAAATTGGGTAAAGTAGTCAGTAACCCTGAGCCAGAGGGTCTGAACCTCAGTGAAGAACATCCATCCTGCATCCGTGAGTATGGAGGACAATGACCCAACAGTAAAACAAAAGAGGACAATGACAGTGCGGAAATTGTTGCGTAGGGGACAATGACACAGCAGAGAGTGTGTTGAGGACAATGACCCAGTAGTCTGTGGAGGACAATAACCAGGCAATACATCTAAGGACCATAATGACCCAGCAGAGTGCGTGGAGGACACAGACCCAACTGAGACCCAGCAGAGAGTCTATGGAGGACAATAACCAGGAGATAAGTCTAAGGAGGATAATGACCCAGCAGAGACTCTGTAGAGGACAGTGACACAGCGGGGAGCCTGAGGAGGACAGTGGACCAGCAGAGAGTTTGAGGAGGACAAAGATTCAGCAGAAATCTGCCACCTGCCCTCCCTGTACTGCTTTGCAGCTCCTGCTTTTTCAACAACACTTGGCTATTTCAGACTAAACAGGAGCGCGGCCCGCATGTCAGAACAAATAGGCGGTGCGTCAAGGCAGTTAAGTCTAAATGAGTGCTGTGGAATGTGGAGCGAGCGGAGCACTGGAAGTGCTTAATGGGTTTGCAGTGAATCACTGCTAAGTGCTCCTTCCAATTTACTCATCGCTAGTCTGGACGTCAAAGGAGCAAGGAAAGACGTAAAATAAGAAAAATCAGAGGCAACCAAATCAACGCACTTCACAAAGACCTACCAAAAGCAGAGACAGTGGAATAGTTTTAGCTGGAAAACAAAAAGGGTAGATGCGTCATTTAGTGGAATTCAAGTTACGCTTCTTAAGGAAGTAACAGCCCTGGGGGGGGGGGGGGGGGGTCCGGGTCCATTAGTGCACCAAAGTTGTTTTTGTGACAAAATCTGATGAATAAAAATTAAAATAACCCAGTGATGGTTGAACGGCAGAGACTGAACACCTGAAATCATCACCAAACACATTTCCCCTATCAGCACCAAAGGAAGTGGCACCATGAAGCCAGGTACACATTTGAAAAGAATTATAATTTTTTATGCTTGAATTTAAAACTCTCAGTTGGCTGAATTATTGTTCACTGGAATCGTTTTTGCCCTTTCAGAAATATCAAATATTTTTTTTCTCGTTGGGGATTTCTTAAGTTTTTAATTTTTCAAAATATTTCATGAGCAACATTTAGTGTTAAAGGGTGTTAAATATCATAATAATAGTAATGTGATTCAGTTTTTCCTCTATTTTCTAGAAAACAAATGATATTCTGACGTGGAGATGCACTTTTCCCTGTAGTAGTGTTGAACTGAGCTTTTCATCTTTGCCAGCAGGTGGTGTGGTGGTTAAAGCTGTTAGGCTCGTAAATAATTCTCTTTATTCTTTAAGGTGAAATTACTGCATGTAATTTTTATTAGTCTGTGTGTGTATGTTTTATGTGAATAAGCACTCTCTTCTTTTGGCAGTCATACTTTCCCGTGCTTGCATTAAAATTGATAGATGTATAATTACGTGAAAACAGGGTGCATGTAGGAAAAATGATAATAATTATAAAAAAAAATAAAAATAATATGTTTTTGTTTTGTGATCAGAAGGCCTGGGCTTGAACAATCAAAACCGATCTCGATCAAAGTATTTACCGTAGTAAAAACTGCACAGCTACATTAGTGTGCGCATGATTGTCAGCAGCTTAGTATGCAACCCTGAGATTTTTAGTTGCTTTGCAATAAGATGAATGCAGCAGAGTTTCATTTCGAGATGAATGAATAAATAATTGAAAACTGGTACCTCCTTTCATATTGAATTGTTTTATTTTTTTAATTTAAAGCGAGAAGCAAATTTAAAGAAAAAATAAGTGCATTAAACTGTTATTTATTTTATTTTGAATCAGGTTTCTCTTGAGGCACAAATTTCTGAGGATTCTTGTATTTTCCTGGTAATTCATTTTTTAATAAATTTTATACGGTTTATTTGTTAAAAAATTCTGTTTGTCATTGAGTTAAGACAATCTTAGTGGATGGTAGAAGATACCCAAACAAAACAGCACTGCGGGCCGCCTCCACCCATTTCCATTCCACGGTGTTCACAGCTGCTGAAAAGAGGAAGAATAAATGTTTATAGGTTCAACAGATATTAAAAGAGGAGTTTTGTTCGAAAAAAATGCATTATTTTAAATTAATTTTAATTTAAATTCAGCTTAAAGTTAAGAGCATTCAAAAGTTTTATAAAATTTATTATACATTTATTATACATAAATGTAAAATTTTCACTGAAATTATAAATATAAATATGTTTAGGGATGTCTGTATTTGGTCTTTATTGGTTATAAAAATGACTTTAGCATTACAAATAAATGAAGTTATGAACACACTTACGGTCCCTTTAGAGTTTCTTAGTTGAGGAGCAAGTGCATGCATATTCTCTGTGTCTCTCTCTCTCGCTCTGAGCTTCGACAAGATGTTTTTGAAATATGCAGCAGTAAAAAAAAAAAAAAATGGATTGCATAACTTTACTGTGGTAAAGGATATCAGCTACTTACTTCAGATGCAAAAGAAAACACATCTGCAGTCCAAAATGCATTGTAATGCTTGCAGCCCTCAGTACTGCAAAATGGCCGTTGGCCTAGATAAGGGGTCCCGGGGGGTGTTGGCCAGCTCGGTTCCATCCGTACCTCTTATCAGTCTTATTTCCATGCTGCTGGGCATGACCTTTGTACCTATTATAACTTTAGTCTCCTTACATTAAAATATTTCTCTAAATTGGTTACCTTGGTGTAAACGGTGTTCGATTGAGAGACACACCCATCCGAGGACACAAAAATGTTTGACTTAATATTAAAAAACAGTTTTTTGTGTTAAGGATGTTTTTTCTAAAACAAAAAAGTAATAATAGGTGTTACCCAGACACAGCCCCACATACACTTGAGGTCAAATCTATTCCAGCAATGCGAACAAGCATATTGCTTAATATGGCCATGGCAGAGGGCAGGATGAGGAGGAAGGGTATTGGCTCACATCCCTTAAATGCTGCCGTGGAGCTCTTTTAGCTGCCAAGTTACAGCTGAAATAAAAACACTTGTGGGCATCCGTTACTGTTTACATATTTTATTTTATTATTTATTTATTGTTACATGCGCTGTGAGTGTCTCATATGCATCTTACGTGTTGAACTGGTGTACAACAAACGTCGCTGTGGGGGATAATAAAGTCCCGCCTCATCCTGGCCTAAACAGAGTTACATGATTCTCGTTTTATTAGCTTTACTTACAACTTAAAATTAAAAGTTAACGAAAATGCACAAATACAGACGCACCGCGGAATGGCTTAGGAGGAAATTCTGGGCTGTTGTGTAGCGGCCAGCCCATCCCATTGAAAACCTGCTGACTTTCCAGGTTTACATGTGCACCTAAGTCCTGATTCTAAGGCGCCGATAATTTTGTCGAAACCTTTTTTGTTGTCACACACAAAAAAATTCCATGCTTCTGTTTTCTGTTTGTTTCTTTCTTTCTTTTTCAAAATACCGTCCAAATTGCTTGGGCCCCAATAAATTTGAGCACAAGTGTGCATGAATGCAGCAGATATTTTATCTGCAGGAAATGCAATAAAATAGCCAAGCGTTATTTTCTGGGGGAAAAGTGACTTAGTTTACCTCTGGTTGCTTCCTGCAGTATTCAAACACTTAAAGAATAACCCTCCCCCCACCCAAGCCGATAAACAAATGAAGTTTATTAGTTTAAAAGAATGATACCACAGTGCCCTGTTATTCTTCTGTAGTATTTGTCATTTTTGGGTCCTCTGTATGAAATTCTTCCTATCTGAGAATAAACATCTTGGTAAAATCACAGTTGTTTCACCTCACTGCAGCAAATGCTGCTTTCCCATCATTTATTTTTAATGTGCAAACACACACGAGCGCTCCCGCTTAATATTCACACGTAGTTTTCAGCAAATACACACGAGTAAAGCATGTACAGTAACACCAGGCTGCATACGATGGTATTTTGTGACTTCTGCGATTACTACCCACATGCATTTTGATGCTTTCACGTTTTCGAAAGACCTTCTGTTACCCGGAAAGCAGACGTTCTTTCGAAAACGTGAAAGCATCAAAATTGAATTTAGCTGCAGATGCTTTCCGAGTTCAAATGAGCATAAATTGGTAAATCTCCCGGTGGCGTTTTTAAACTTGCCTTTGAATTACAGACACAGCAGGGCAATAACAACACAGAATTGTATTTATCAAACTGATGCGAAAGTCTCTTTTTCTTCCCTTCTGTTTGTCAGAATTCTTACGCTGCAGGATTACATCGCAGCGCGTCTGCCAAGGTGTCCCGAACGCGGTAAAAAACGTTAGAATTGCAGTTGAGAAAAATCCGTACACAGTTTTTTTTTTTTTTTTAAAGCTTTCAGTGTGGTGTCACCGTAAGGAGGTGGTGGGGAAGAACTTCACCATTAAGGAAGCTGGGGTCCTAAATGTACATCAGAGGACACAGTGGGAACCACAAACATGAGCTGGAAAATTTGCCGTCTGCCACCGTTGTTATTGAGATCTCCCTCAGCACCCCCTCGGTCCGTTTGGATCGGCTTGGTGTCGCTCATCTGAAGCGTCGGCATTGCCAAGGTCCCGGCTTGGTGTGGCCCATACAACTCGTGTCACGCTCCTGCGCGTACGTAGTTACACACGTTTGCCAGCGTTCAACAGCAGGTGGCGCAGTGGCTACATCTGCGAACTTGGGTTCGAATCCCGTCTTCGAGTACTCTTGATCAAGGTGTGTAAACCGGATCCCTCCAGAAAGGGAGGGAAAAATCAGCAACACGGTGTTTCTCAAAGATCTGGGCCAGGCGTGCAGAGTTTTGGCTTCTGCAAGTTCTCTCAACGCTGTGCTTAAGATACCGAAAGAAAAGCTTCCAAAGCGACGGCCGGCCGCTGCCCGCAGCAAACGGCTGCTCAAGTACACGGCGGGCACGCACGTGACCACAGGAGGGAGGGATGGCTGCTACGACGATAGCGGTAATGACATGGCGTGGCGTGAGACTCCGAGCAGGAAGCAGCATTAAGACGCGCTGCATCCGCTTACGACGCCGCCGGATAGCAATGCCGTTGCTGGCGTTTGTCTGTGGGAAAACTGAAACACAACAGCAGACAACGTTGCCTCTCTGGGGTTATGAAACCAAATATTTTCGCATGACTTGATCTGCCAGCCTGTTACGTAACGCACTGCCTTTTTTAAACATCTCCGCTTGACTGAGGGACCACCGGAGCAACGTTATGCAGAGACTGAGACGAATAACTCTTACTTTCCGTTCAAACCGGTCTGAAAAAAATCTGCTATTTTTATTCTTTTATCTTGACAATTATTATTGCCTTACAGTTTACAAAGGCCTGTTGCTGTGGAGTTGGTCAGCCCATAACAAGAATCCATACTGTAAATAAATGCACATTTTTGTACTGGTATGACAGTACCGGACAGTTGGGATTCCGGGGTTCCTTGTGCATTAAATCTGTAGGTGTCTCTGCCGTACATGACTGTCTGTCTTAAGCAGCGACTAAGAAGTAAAAGCGCACCCCTTGAAAGGTGCTATTCTGGGTGACGTGTAGGACAGCCTGGATCGGGCCTCATTATGTGTTTGGCGAGCGTGTGTGGCGGCGCACAAGGAAGCGGTGGAGGATCCGCGGCGAAGGCCGCGTCGTGCTGCTGCGTCTGAACGTTTCGCAGAGCGCTTTTGTTTGACGGGGCGGTTAATAATTCCAGGGACAGGCATAAAGGATTTTTTTGGTGCATGCGAAGGTGTTAACATCTACGAAGGGATTGGCAAGGTGGCCTCGCGGTTATTAATTTTAATTTTCATAGAATGTGACCATCGTGTTTAAGTCAGAATTGAAATGGGGGGGTGGAGAAGGGGGCTGTGCAACATCTCCAGAGCTGGGTTCGGTAGTACCTGCTTTCAGTTCTTAGTTTGTGTTTCCCCAACATTGTCCGCACCCCATACCCTCTCCATCTCCTCAAAGGAAAAGCACTCTGACAGCAGTGCAGCACAGCCTTTTTTTTAATGATCGATCTATTTTGAACATTTTTTTCCTCCTGTTCATTTTGTTGCTCGCTTATTTAGCGATCATTTCATTTACCTGAGCGGCATTTTGTTCATCTTAAACAATGTGCGAATATTTTTTTTGCTGTGATAAAGCATGTTTTGGCATCTCTGCTGCATTTCAGGGGTTTTCATGCGGCAATTTTGTACCTAGAAAATAAACACGGTGCTTTTTATTTTATGGTGTCTTCAGAGCAGTTTGTCATCTTTCGGCATCGTTTTCCATTTTTTCGTTTCTGACATCCGTGCTAGATAAAAAAAAATACAGAGCACAGAGGCCGCAGTGCATCCACAGCATTGCGAAACGCATAAATATTCAACACAAAAGGCATTAATGGCAGCACAAATGTATAAACCGGGCTTGTATTAATCTACATTTTGCTTTCGTTTAATATGAGCTTCGGATTCGGAGCACAATGGAACATCTATTCTTTGGCCCTTACAACTTGCTGGTGTGATTATGTTTAGTGCAGGGAAATACATTCTAAATAATTCACGCCGGTTTCAGGATTTTACAACAGACATTAAGCCATATTTCTTTCTTCTATCATAATTGAAATCTAACAGCTTGTCGTTGCCGTGGGTCTTTCTGCAGCTTCTTGGCCGACGTGATGCAAGAGCTTGTACTTTTTGTGTTCCCCACTTTCTTTTTTGTTTCTTCCCATTAGGCATTTCTACTTATTCTTTTATTTTTTAATCATGTTAGTTAAGTTGAAAGCGAGTGACGCGGGAGCCCGGCTTAAACGCTGTCATCTTACGGTTCTGGGGCTGCAGTTGTGAGTCCGAGCTCCGCTGAACTTGTGGAAATTCCATGGTGTCCGTCTTGTTTACTGTCCTCCTACCTTCTACCCTCCTACCGACTTGTGAGGAACACAGCCGTGTGTGTGTGTGTGTGTGTGTGTGTGTGTGTGTGTGTGTGTGTGTGTATTCCAGTGTTCTGCGGTAACATCTTGCTTCTTTCAACTGCTGCCAGACCACAGTGGTCCAGGCTGGCTAAGTAGGCACTGTGGTTGTCAATCATTTGAATGAACTTTTTTAAAACCTCTTTTTCATCTCTTCTGTGATTATTTGGTGGGGCAGCAGGTGGCGTAGCGGTTAGTATTGTGCATTCAAATGCCACGTCTTGCTATATTACCCTTCAGCAAGATACTTAGCCTGAATTGGAAATTTCCAAAAATGATGTTGTCTTTTGCCTTCTTGTATTTCTTAAGTAGGACCCGCTTTGGGCAATGTGGCTTTAAAAATGTTCTGAAATATTCTTTTAAATAATGTGTGTGCCTTGAATTTTAAGACCTAGTATAGTAGCTTTTATACATGCAGTGCATGTATTTGTGTGTGTGTGCATGTTCATGCGTGTTCGCTCGTCTCCCCAGGGTGACAGACGGGTCTCTTGGCGTCCCTTCAGTTGAGCAGCCCCTAATGCACAATAATTACCCAGCGCAGCCCGATCATGCTGGCCCCCAATGACCGTGTTTCCAGCTCCCTTTCACCACGATGCTTCTTCTTTTCACCTGGTTCCCTTGCGTTTGGCAGCATCGGCTCTCCTAAGCCCCAAAGTTGCGTGTCCACCGAGTGGTACTGACGGTGGGAGGTGTTTGTGTGTTTCCCACGGAGAACCTAGCAACTGCTGCGTGGACGCGACTCGCATTGTTCCCCTTGCTCTTATTCACCCGGATATTTTTAGCAGAGAAATTCAGGACACATCAAAGATTTAAACCTCCCAAATTCCCAAAATTCCTCTTTCCTGCTTCATTATTGTCCATTACACAAAGGCCGCACGGCTGGAGGGGGTGACAGCACCCTCGAAAACCCCGAGAGACAGTTTGCTCCAGGAGGGCTAGGGTATGTGCCCCAGCAACGCCAAGTCGATGCCCCCGCCCCGTAAAACAACCGAGGAATTACAGCATAGGGGGTACGGTGTGTGATGCCGGCTGTCTCCCACGGCTGCAGGGAAGCTCTGCAATCTTTTTGATTCTGCGCCCCAGGCAGGCAGCAGCACTGGGAGTAATGGGGTGGTTTGCGGAGACGTGCGAGGTCTTGTTCCGGCACTCCGCTCATTAAAGAAAGGTCAGAGATGAATTAGAGCAGGGACTCGGCATTCATTCTGACCGATCCCTCTTCTCTGAACCACCCAGCGGACCTCCAGCACCACCCCCATCCCCGGCGAGGCCTTTGGAAAATCTCCCGCTCTTCAGTGGGCTCATTATCGCCGTGGAGTTTAAGGGTCCAACTCAATGGCCTCCATTTCGGGGCCAATTACAAGCCATTTGATAAAGCTAAAATGTCACTTTAATGTGGGCTTCTGCTACCGTTGCTCAAAGATGTTGTGATACTTAGTGATGAACTCCAAGAGTGTCCCATGGTGCTTAAACACAGTCTTTCTTCTGCTGCCGTTCTTCACATGTGGACCATGGTCATCGCAAACGTGGTTATTAAATTTTCCTCCTTGTTTGTGAGAACCCCCATATGAAATAAAGGAAAAGACCTTTATTTTATGATTTACGGAGGTGGACATGTTTGGGTTTGCTTTAAACACGCTGGCATCGGTAGAGCATTAACCCTGTCTTAATTCTTCCTGCCTATAAGTAAAGAAGGAAAAGATAGGATCATGTAGGATAGGATGGAGCTTTATTTGTCCCCGCAGAGAAATTATAGCAGCTGGACAAATAAATAACAAAAACAAAGTAAATAACTATAATAAACAGTAGTGGAATAGTATGTTTTACATCTCCTGCTCACATTTGGGAGCTGAGGCCAGGAGTCCGTTATAGCTTATCATCTGAGGTGTTATGGATCTTTACATCCACCCAGTTGTTAGCAGGTAATCCCTATTTTCCGGGGAGGGCGTCATGTCATGCAGGACAGCACAAGGTACGTCCTGTCAAATGTCATTCCTAACCTGTTAAGCTGACAGTGTTATATCTGCAATAGCTTTAAAGCACTCTGAAGAAAATTATTTTAAAAATAAAGAACATGGATGCCTTGCTGTTTTTAAAAAATGTCATAGTTTTACTGCATGCGCAAAGCAAATTTAAGAAGTGAGCGGTGGGTAGGAAACATTCCGCCTCTCTTGTGCCACCTCTATCATTGCTCTACATTTAACCTGGATGTGGGTTCAAATCCCTGCTGCAGTGCATGTGGTTAAGGTGCCTAACATGCACAGACTGAGCTGGAATCGAACCCACATCCTAACAGCCCAGCTATTGTGGGGCCGAAGCCCATAGTGTTGTGCAAAGGAATGAATAAAAAATATATATAATCATCTTCCTCATGCAGAAGATGGGGACAGCAGGCACTTGTCACAAGGTTGTGTTCAAACCCACAACCCGAGCTGGGAAATGGCAGCTCACCCTGCTGATGACTGCCAAAAATTGACAAGATAATAGTGAGTAAAGGAGGTGATTTGTTCCAAAAACATAAAGGAAGCCTTAAAGGATCTTTTTTGCATTTTAACTTCTTCACCCTCAATTTCTAATGGCATTCGGTTACTCTGTGGTAAACCGCAACACATCCAGGTTGTAGTTTATGCTGTGCTGCATCAGAAAGCCACAGACCACTTGTGTTCCCATGGTGCCTGGGATGCGTGAACCCTGCTTGGATCTTCTTTACTGCCGGTGGGTCAAAGGGACGCCTGCGGGCTGTTGGGCATCTCCAGTGTTCTGGGAGGAATGCGCCAAAGAAATTCACCCAGATATGACGGTTGCAGCCTGCAAGAGTGAAGAAACCTGTGGTGAGAACCATATGAACTGGGGGAGCTGGGTGTTTGTCATCACCCATCCCAATGTAGAAGATACAGGAGCGGCAGAATCTTTCTTCATGACACACAAGTGCAGGCATCCCTGATGTACGTGCATAATGCATTCCCAGAAGAAAAGTTCCCTCACACTCATCTCTTTACTCATAAATCCGAAAAAATCAGCCTTGTATTTGGTCGCCACTCTATAAAGGCTGTAAAATAATTTCTCTTGTATATAAGTCGAAAAGCACCCGTATTGTCCATTTTTTGTTTAGAGGTTCAAATAATGAATGAGTCTACAAAACCCATCTGTGGATACAGCATAATGCGGTGTGACAAGATGCTTCCTTCTTCTTGCAGGACACTGAGATACTGAATACGGCCATCCTGACGGGCAGACGGGTGGTTGTCCCGGTCAAGGTGGTGACAGTGGAGCAGGACGGCACCGTGCGAGAGGTGGACGATACCGTGGGCTGCAACTCAACCAACGCAGATGTTGTGAAGGTGCCTGAATTCTGCCCATTACACACATCGGGGTGTCGGGTAACCTGTCCATTGCCGGGACCCTGTTACACAACGTTAACACGAACCTTCTTTTTCAAATTAAAGTTTTTATGTTTATGTGCAAGTGTGGTTCAAAGCAGCGAAAAAGTGCAGTAAAAAGGTGATATGACTGTCACAACTTGTGGCTGCACATAAAATGTTGGGAAAACACAAATTAATTTGAAAATCCTTGTGTCACAGTGAGGAATTGCACATGGCTGCACATACATACTGTAAAACAAAGCCAAAAGGTAAAGAGGATGCACTCTTTTACAGGTGTGATCTGGTAGTAAGTTCTGGAAAAAGGTGTCCAGACATTCCAGAATTCCTCTGAAATGTCCTGCAGCTCATAGAACGGCTCCAAAAATACAGGTGCGCAGAGTAATGAGAGGAAGCTTTTTGGTTGCTCTCGGTTTCTTTTTTTAGACAATAATTTTCCAAAATGTCCAGGCAGGCGATGCATATCCTGCTCAGAAGGTCAGATTTACAGAAGCACTTCCAAAAGTGAATTGGAAAGGTGAGATGGACTGAGGACAGCTGTTTGCTCAAAGCTCTTCGGTGCTCACGAAAGTCCATGTTTAGATTAGCGATGCCAGGGATCCAGCAACAGAAGCCAAACCGAGGTCATTTACATGAAATAGTTTTCAGAACAGAGCTGTGTTGCAAACCGAGCTCACGGAGAAGTGATTCCATTACGAGATTTGTTTCACGTCACTGTGGTTTACAGCTGTGATTTTTTTCCTCAAAATGACCAATTAACTTGAAATAACTTAATGAATTTGCATTAAGATGTGGAGGCCAGGGCAGTGCAGTGGCTCGGAAATGATGGTCCTGCGCCGCGGCTCTTGGGCTGTGAGGACATGAGTTTGAATCCAGTCTGTGTGGAGTTTGCGTGCTCTGGTTTCCTCCCATCCTGCCTGTTTTTTTTATTTTATTTAAACAGCTGTTTCAGGTTATTCGGTAGAGTGTGTATCTATTTCTCCCCCCACCATACTGACCATTCAGGTTGTCGTTTTATACTGTAGTTCCAGGTGACTCCAGAATAGGGTCTGAACCACAGCAACCCTGACCAGGATACAGTGGTTCAGTAAAATGCATATATGAAACTTCTCCTTTTTCAAAGCCTTATACTATTATGGTCTGCATTATAAAAATTAACCCACTATTGACCGATTACAGTTTTAGGTCTTTCTATGGCTTTTGTCCTGGATGAAAAAGGCCCACAGGGTTACGTGACATGGACGTAGCTTCCCAAAAAATGACAGCATAGTTTGGAACACTGGGGTTTAATCCATCTTATTAAAAGGAAAAGAAAGTGTTATTGATACGCTGCAAAATGTTTTGTGTCCCTGGGACACCTGTAGCGGATTATGTGGATCTGAGGCCCAGAATGAAGGCCGACGACCTTTGATGCTCACTGAGCTGTGGAGAATCCTTCATTGTGACCCTGAGTCTGCGGGAACAGCGAGAGTGCCAGCCCACCCCAAACAGACTGCCGCCACCGATAAATAGGTGCTCTGGAGTCACTATTGCAAGTACGTCGACTGAACGCTCATACTCATACAGAAGAGAGGAGCTGTGGTTCAGACAGGCAGCCAACCGGACCTGCAGCTTTTGGCGTAGCCGTGGCCTTAACGTAAAGGCTGTCATGTCAAGCGGTGCGACCGATCCTACTGTTCTGTTCTGGTACGCAGAATTCCTTCAACAAAAATCAGTGTAAGCAGATAAAGTGTCACCTGTGCCTCTTGTTTTGGAAAAGCCTGCTAATAAATAATGAAGCCGCACAAGGGCAACCTTGTTGCCCATTGGGCATCTGCGTTTCAGATTTTGAGCTATGGCGGGGCAGCTATAATGCCAGACTAGTCGCTCTATGCTATCGGTTAGTTAAATGTCCTTAAGGTTTGGAGGATGCCTATGCGAATGAGTTGAAAGGGAATAAACTTGTCAATTAATAGGGGAAGTGGGTATGGATGGGGTGGGGGGGGATCTCACAGCTTACTGTTCCAATCCCATTTTTTAACAACTGGGCATTAACTGTTCATTGAAGAGAGCTGAGGCGTAATTGGCTTCTGCAACGATTTCCTCAGTAATGTCTGTGCTTATTGAACTTGACAAAAAGAGAGCAGAAAAAGTAAGCAAGACAAAGAGGATTACAAATTGATCTTTTCCAGGCCTCATTTAATAAGGGGGGTTTATTTGACACATGCAAGCAGGTTTGCGTGATTGAATGTGTCCTTCTGCGAACGTGGGCAGGCTCGGGGGGATAATCGGCACATCTAAGTAGCGGCAAAAGGCGAAGGCCTGAGCCCGGCCTGCCCACCTGCCAACAGGACGCCACTAACCTAATGAAATCTTACAGGATTAGCCCCCCACTGGATACTTAGACTTCTGACAGAAAGTGAATAAACCATAAGTGGATTAGGACCAAACAGCACTTTCCTTAAGTTGGACCCTAATGGTTTTAGATATGATGTCTGCAGTTGTCTGTCACGACTGTCATTGGTCGTCCACGGTATTTTCATGCCCCGTCTTGTTACCGGCGCCTCTGCTAGTACTGAGCATGGATATGGAAGTGTCCGCTGCCTTACTTATCGAGGTTGGCCTCAGCTGTCTGTACCCCAAAACAGCATTTGTAATGGGAGCAGGGACGGTTTAATTCGCAACAAAGAATTATTTTAAATTGTTTTCCTTTAAGCCCAAGTGTTTTACAAGGGCATACTAGAGAGTTTTGCTGGCTTAATGGGGGAATTTGTTTGAAAGGGACGCAGGTCCATTACTGCTTTGTGAAAATAGTGACGCCTCTTTGATGCAGTTCCTGCAAATAGCAAGAATATCCTTTAACTAAATAAAAAGAAGCGATTATCGCATTATCTCGTATTACTACACGAAATGGCTGTTTCGGACATCTACTTTTCCTCTTTTAAAGATTGCTTTGAAGGGTGGGTCAGACATGTTAGTGGTTGTTAGCGCTGTTTACGGTGTGCCTTTTTGTGAGAAAAAAGGACAAAGTGAGTAAATGGATGACTGGGAAATGTTTATGATCTCAAGATGTGCACCATAAATGCGGTAGCTGAGTTCCCTGTTCAGGAATACAGGAATAGGCTGATAGACAGACAAAAATACTTTGGTGGCAGCTGGGAGGATAGCGGACAGTAGGGGAGCAGCATTTGCGGGGGCTGGCATTGGGTAAAACCTTCGTTGAGAAGGTAACCATAGCGAGACACGACCAAACCAGGGAGCCTGAGAGGGGGATAGAATGAGAAACAGCCTCGGACCAAAAAGTATCCAAAATATTTGCAGAAATTATGAGTGGGGAATGTGTGTATAGAAAGGTTTTTGTGTTCGACCAAGATGAAACGCTTACAGGTGGAGCAGCTCCTGCAGAGGATAGGTATCACCCCCCCCCCCCCTCCTTAGGGAGATGCAGGTGTCTCCAGGTCAAGACGCCAAAGGTTGTAGGTTCTAGCTCCAGTAAGGTACAATGAGCGCTCTCTCTCTCTCTCTCTCTCTCTCTCTCTCTCTCGTTCAGAACTACCAAAGCCCTCAGAAAATTCAAAAAGGAATTTAAAACACATTTCTTTTTGACCCACTGATCTTTCTTCTTCATAAACTTCCACTGTATTATCTGTTTATATACCCAGTGCAGAAATAACTGTGGCAACAGAAATAACTGTGACCACAATGGCAGCACTTCAGGACAGCAATCAAGGAGGAAGGAGCAGCACTGGTAAAGTTAAGATGCATCCTTTAGAAGAAACTTGTGTCTCTGTCGAGGGCAGAGTGATAGAGGACGGATTGAAAGAGAAGATCAGAAATCCAGCTTTTCTGGCAGATCTCTTTGGGTTTGTTGGACATCTGCCAGTTCAGAAACACAGTGGGCAGTCGGGGAGTTCCAACCAGGAAATTGGCAACTGCCTCTAAATTGCACTAACAGAATCCAAGATCTGGGGTTAAGCAGGGCCTTGAGAAAAGCTGCTAAGTCCACTGACTACTTTGGATGATGGAACCTATATGGAAGGAGGTAGTAAGGAAAGCAGAAGCAAGGGAAAACCCAGTCTCAAGTGGAAAAGGCATTGTTTAAAACTAATTCATAGACTCTGATGGATCCTGAAGGTGATCTGAAGATGAGGTCTAGATGTACCAAAGTGGAGGTCTGCTGATGACATCTGACAGGACTGATCAGTTTAGAATGGTCTCTGTCCCTGTTGTAGAAAGTAAGTTATTCTTTAGTGTTGTAGCTCAGCGTTAAACAACATTGATCCTTAAAAATGGAACTATTCCTGCAGAAACATTCCTGCAGAAAGGAGCAATCCTGAGGGTACCTTGGAACTTAGAGTACAGTGGTGCTACAAAGTGAACCCTTTTGAATTTTCTGCATTTATGCCTAAATTTGACCTAAAATGGGATCAGATCTTCAACTAAGTCATTGAAAAAGATAAAATGAACCCAGTAAAACAAATACAGAGGATTATAAATAGAGAAATGTGTACTTTTTCATTCATTTATTGATAAATGTGATTAAATGTCTTTGTCAAGACATGTATGTGAACCTCCAGGGTATGGGAACCTTCAGGAGTGTCAGTGGATCGGGAGATGGTCGGACGCGAGTTCGGTGGCACTACGCTCTTTATACAACACAAAGCTGAGTCTTCATCGCCAAAGTCTGCTCTTTGTTGCACAAGTTTGCAAATACGTCATGCCTTGATCGAAGGAGATTTTGAAGGATCTCAGAAAAAGGGTTGTTGATGCTTGTCAGTCTGGAAAAGGTTATGGAACAATTTCTAAAGACTTCAGACTTCACCGTTCCACTGTCAGGCAGATGGTGTACAAATGCAGAAAATTCAACACTGTTGTTACTCTTCCGAACAGTGATCATCCAACAAAAGCCACTTCAAGTGCAGAATGTTCTAGGAGATGACAAAGAATTTCAGGGTATTGTCTAAGGCTCTCCAGGCCTCTCTTTCGCTGGCTAATGTCACCGTTCAGGAATCCACCATCATGCAAACACAAGAAGAGTATCCATGGGAGGACCTGAAGGTGGAACATTAGGGAACATTACTGGCCCTTTACACTTTGAAGACCGATGAGCCAGAAGACTACTGTAAGAATATTCTGTGGATGGATGAGATGAAAATAGAGCTTGTAGCTTAAATGAGAAACACTATGTGGCAAAAACCAAACACTGCATTCCAATCCATGAACCTCAACCCAACCATGAAACATGGAGGTGGCAGTATCATGGTGTGGGCGTGTTTTGCTGTTATGAGACTAGGATTTGCAGAACTATAAATTCTGGAATGTACCAGTAATTTCTAGGAGAATATCAGGTTCTCTCTCTGTGAACTGAAGCTCAACCAAAGCTGGATCTTGCAACAGGCATTGACCATAAACACACAAGGATGGCTGAAGCAGAAGAAATTTTGCATTTTGGAATGACCTTATGACAATATGCCTTAATCCAGTACAATTGTTGGGGCAGGACCTGAAGCCCCCAAGCATCACTAAGCTGGAGCAGTTCTGTAAGGAGGAAGTATAAAGTATAAAAAATTGAGTGTTATTCATTTTATTTTGTTTCCTTTATTTTTTATGATTTAGTCAAAGATCTGATCACATTTGAGACCAAATTTATGCAGAAATAAATAGGTTTCACCAACTTTCTAACACCGCTGAGTATCGATGCCAGGACAGAATTGGTCAGAGATGCGGATCAGAACGAGGGAGCTTCAGCAGTGCTCTGCTTAACACTATGGTTTCATACCGCACAAGCCAGAGATGACATTAGCGCAAGTTTCACATATTGTGCAAAATCAACTGTCTCATCCTGGATTACTACTCTGGTTTCTCTATGAGGTTCTTGCCATTTGCTCTGCCCATGAATATGCTTGTGAACTTGGCAGATGTAAGGAGTAGAGGTGTAAACACTAATTCAGGTGTCGGGCAACCATCAGTCTTCATGGTTACCTTAATAGGGACCACGGCAATCATCCCACATGAAAGGTTAATCACGAGGGCCTGGATGAGCTTCAGTCCATCATAGTTCAGATCTCTGGTGCTGAGGAAAAGAAAGCCTCCTTATGAGCTCTGCTTTAGTTGAGGAAATATACTGATCATCCTCTTCAGAGAAGCCACTGAAAAGCTTAGGTACGGCTTTTAACAGCTGTTTGAAGGATAAAACAGCTATGGCCTTTTACCAGGAGCTGGAAGGTTGGCTAACAGGAATGGACAAGTCGGGACCTCCAGCTGAGTTAAAGCATGGGTGTATCAGCACAAAGTTCTGTCTCAGATTCTCCAGTCCTTCTGATTTTATGAAGTGTCTGTGTCAACAGTTGAATCCTTTGAGAGATGGATAAGCTGCTATCTCCGTAGGTGGATTAGTTGAAGCTTGCTCAGCAATCAAGGCTTGCGTGACATAGGAAACGGTAAAAGTTTGAGCTGCATCGCTTTGTACAGGTAGAGCCATGAGCTGAAGTTACCCTTTAGCAGCCTAAAAGACAAGTTGGAGGTTACAGAGAAGTGCTACAGTACGGGAAGTTAAGTGATCCTACAGCTGCAGTAGTTGACACCGAGTTTGAGTACCGGTGGGAGGTGGAGTGTGTTGACTGCAGGGGGAAAGTTGGAGTTCCACCTCCAGCACAGCGTGGTGAAATTCACAGTGGCATCTGGAGAGGCCGGACTTGGCATTGTTTCATCACTGTGATATGACCAGGTATAGCATATGTTAGAACCTGCTAGCCAGCACAGCGAACCATATCATTTGTCAGGTGAACGAGTAGATACAAATTTAGGACTAATGGTAGCAGCATAGCATTGACAGCTGATGACTTAAGAAGGGAAATTTTGTTTCCAATCACCATTGCAGAGTTCCTCATGAGGGGAGACATCACATCAAGCTGCTGTCTGAAGCTTCTACATAAGTCATCTTGGTTGACCTTAAAGCCCAAAGGAAGAACATATGGAGGAGACCAGTTAGAGGTGGAAGTTTGAGTATGAGGAGCTGATGGATAAGTGTCAGTTAGATGACCGGGAGGCAAGGAGTGTGCCCATTAAAGTAAACTGTATAGAGGGTGGGTATCATGGGCAATCAGAGCTTGAAGGCCATCGGTACTGCTTTTGAGGCTTTGCAGAAGGCTTTGGATCAGCAGTGTCTGGAAGGAGACCCTCGTCAGCTCACCTGGGTGAGGGTATCAGATGTTGAAAGTAGCTCCAAGCTACGTCACAGATGATGGTTCCAGGTGCATGTCGAGTTGTGCTGAAAAACTACTTCATGCAGAACCGTTAATGGTACAGAATATATTGTTCAAAAATACAAGATCTCCGTTGTACATTTTTATTGTTCATTTGCTATTTTAGCTCTTCTTCATTACAGCACGATACAGTTCATCCTTATGAAGCCAGGCTCAGAGCACCTTCAGAAGGGTGAAGATAAAGCAAATTACAAATCATCATGTTACATCACTTCTTTGGAGAAGATGCTATGGATGAAAGTAATAAGTGGAAAATGATGAGAGAGCGAGATGAGACGAGAGAAAAAATACTTTAGTAAATGGGCTTTATTATGATGAAGTGGCCAACTGGCAGTGCAATGAGAAAAGCAAAACCTGCAGATTTACAAGAAACTGCAGAAGATAAACTTGGAGCTGGGGGCAGTCACCTGGAAGCCATATTGGGCTGACCTACACCCGTTGGTCTACCTTCATCAATTAGTTTATAACAACTGAAAGCGTGTAGCTGGGCAGCGTATCTGATGTTATAAAACATGGACTGCTGTTGACAGCATGTCAGGTAACAGAAAACCAACCTCGTTCCTCTAAGGAAAAGCACGCCTAATGCAGTATTGCGTGGTGGTCCAGCAGGGTGACCTGCCTAAGCCTGCTAGTAACCCCTGGGGTTAATGTAGGACTCACACCGTGGTGAGGGGGCTGCATCCGCACAGCAACACAGCCACGTGGTGGATGTGCACAGCGGCACGCGCGCGGCTGCTACCGGATCTGCCCTCTGAAGCCAGGCATTTAACGTTGGAAGAGGCTTTCTCGTCCGACCTGATCGCTACAGTATGAAACTGGCAGAAGACAGGAGGCCCCGACCTATGGGTATAAAACACTGTCGAAATCCATTACAAGGACTGGAATTACTTTGATGCTTTGACCTTGCTGCTAGTAATTAATTTCCAGTTGGGTGATTATATATTTTGTGGTTGAAAAAGAAAAGGTGACACAGACCGTAAACTGCTGTTTACTCTCGGTGTTATTTTTCATAATAGCGTCTAGGCCAACATTTTTGTTTTGTTTGGCCCGCAGAATCGAATCCGTAATCGTTTTGCGCTTTTTCAGCAGACGCCACCGCCCTTGCGTGCTTTCTTTTTCTTTCCCAACGTCACAGCGAGCTTCTCCTCGAGCAAAGACGGGCGCGGTCGAATAAACCGAAACGGATGGCAAAAAGTCACCTGTGTCTGCGCAAACTGTCCTCCGAGCGCAGTGATGGCAGAGAGCGGGAGCCGCTCCTTTGTCCTTGGCAGGAAAAGAGCAGCTTCAAATGTCTTTCTACCTTTGAGTGGAGTTGTCATGCGGAACTTGGCGTCCCAGATGTCCTAAAGCCTATAAATGTTATAGGTTCAGATCAATAACTCATTACTTAGTAATTACATTGCAATGCCACTGTGTGCTCTTAAAAGGACAGAAAGCCTTTATTGTAAGAAGTACTTAAGGCATCATGGCTGAACCCTATACCTTATAGTAGACAGGGTGCAATTCCACAGTTTGGGGCAGGTGGACGTGCACACGCTGTGACTGGCGGAGGCTGCATTTTAACTCCAGGTGACCCTTGACGTGACCTTCCACTGCAGAGCGATAAGGGTGGTCGCTGTGCAATAACTTGTCAGGCCCCCGATGTCCCACGCTGTCAGCTACCCTACACTGAAGCAAACGGTGCCCTATTGACGTTCTCATGCAGTTATTGACAGGAAGTGCCCCCCGCAGCAGTTCCTTTACTCACACTTAAGGCTGACATATTCAGCGTTAGCCTTTAGTTTTCAGAGTTTCCATTGCCTGTATTTCACCTGCTGTCTGCCTTTTCTAGAATCAGCCGCTCTTTTCTACCCTCAACATGCAGAATAATACAGTTTAGGGGGAAAAAAAACCTACTCATTTGCACCATTTGTTTTTAGTTGTCCTGGACAAATTTTGTTGTTCCTTTTCACATTTTCTGCAGCTTAGCATTTATTGATGTCTGTTGCCTATATATGCACAGCTCCTCCTTTTGCAAGTTTAAGTCACAAATAACTGTTAGGCTGTTTCCGTGTCTCTGAGTAACATCAGCGCACCCTGAACAGTGAGACTGTGGTTGAATTTTGTTGCATTCTTTTCTTTGGGCCTTTTATGCTTACTGGCCTGGGGCTAGTAAGTTCTATGTTAAATCCTGTACCTGTATAGTTGGTCATCTGCTTACAAACTTGACTGGGACTGACAGCTGGTTTGTTACTTGAGAAGTTATAAAAGTCAAATGTGAGGGTCAGTAGTTCACATCAGTTGTATGGTGTTGTGTGGAGTAGGTGGCTGTACTTTGAGAATCGCACTTCTGCATCTGTTGGTGAAATAATTTTTTTTTTTATTCTGAATTGTTCATTGCTTTGGAGAAAAACATCTGCTGTATGTGTAAATGTAAGGTAAGTGTCAGCAATCCGGACAGCTCCACCGGGTTGGAGGCAACAGCGGGGATTTTCAGTTGGTAACATAGCAGCCCGGCAGACTGTCTGTCCCTCACGGGGAGAGGGCAGAGGGCCAATCTCTTTGGTGGGTCAGCGTCTGTGGGTTTCTGAATTCCACAGGGAGGAATATTTATAACACAGTGTAAATAAGGTCATAAAAGGAAAAAACCAGAACAGTGTTTTGGTTCTCACCTGGAGCTCCTTAATCCCTAAGTTTATGTCTCACATCACACAAAATTTACTAGGACCCAATATGAAAGTAATAATCAGAAATAGATTATTATATGGAATTTTTTTTAAAAAGTGCAAGTTATGTACTTTGAAGTGCAGCCAACAACTGTGCAACTCAGAGCTGGAGGTTTTACACAGGGATGCAGGATAATAGACAGGCAGCACTTCAGTGTCGGCACAGGAGTCATCAACAGCTGGTTCACCTTCTCTTTGCTTCTCGTAGATGTTCTCTCTTGAGAAACCTAACTCAGCCCTTACAATTTACAATAGCTGTCTGTCAGCATTTGTTACCATTATCAGTACCGCTTTAATCCAGTTTAATACCTCACAATGCAACATGCATTGAACAAAAAATTTGACCAAAAAAATTTCCAAGCTCTACTCGTATATGGGTGGTATCTATTTTTGTGCTGTGCTGCATAGGTGAAGACGGTAATATTTAAGTGCTATTCTACATGGGTGTTGGGGGTAATATTTTGTGCTATTGTACATAGGCAAATATGGCAAGGACATAAGTTTTTGCGAGCCATGAGAATAGAGTTTTGAGGTTTTGCTTGTGCAAGAAAGCTGTATGTACACCTGGTTGTCAGTAGAACTTTATTTCAATTGCAGGTCAATGACGGACCGCATAAATGATGGTGGTCCCATAAGATTATTTACAGTACATAACACTTGATAATGATAATAAACAACTATGTTACTGGTTTATGCATTTACTATACTGTACTTTTTTATTATTATTTTAGAGTGTACTCTTTCTGCTTAGTAAAAAAAAATGTTTACTATGAAACACTATGCCATGCATCCCCGTTGTTAAGTGGCGCATACCTCCATGTTGTAGCGGCAAATTCTTTTAAATGCACCAGCATTGTTTTGTTCTTGTGTAAGCTTTTTTCTGCGTTCTATTGAAACTTGGGGAAATTGTTTGGGGTTTTTGGGTTGGGCAGGAACGCATTATAATTTTCCTCATAAGAAATAACGGAAACGGGCGTCTCAATTTACGCAGTTTCACACGACGCGGCCTTTTTGGGAACTTATTGGGCTCGTAAATTGAGGGCTGACCCTATTTATAAATAAGACACGAGGAAGCAGGAAAGCAAAGAAGGAAACGTGATGGAGGACCCCTGTATCTGTCTGTGATGCTTCCTGGAGGAGAGCGGTTCTCACTCAGCAAGCTGCAGTCAGGTGCCCCACAGCTCAATTGGCGGATGCCTTATTTATTCTGCGCTGGGCAGAGGATCAATTTCGCCAGTTTACAAGCCTCACAATATCCCTGTCCCCTCCCTGAGGCCAGACATCACAGCACTAATGGGACATCTCCTGGAACCTGCACCACGCCATTTTAAGGCCTCATTCACTGTCTACTGTAGTTATAATTTTTTGGAATGATTACCTTTTTGAGTTTGTTGCGTGTCAGCTCATTCAGTTGAAGGACCGCTGCGATAATTCTGTTCGTTGTTCTTCACCCAGGCTGTGTTTGCCGTTTGTGTTCTTTGTCAGGCGTGCGATGTGGGAGGGGGGCATAGTTGCGCGTATATTGGCTTTTGTGTTTTTATCGTTCCTCCGTTTCCAGATTGGTGAGCTGCAGTGAGACAAAATTTTAAAAAAAAAGACACTCTTTCTGTTGAACATATGTGGCAGCCGCTGACCAAAAATACAGGCACATGTAGGACAGTCCGATGCAGAAGACACATTCGGGGCACATATGACTTATATTCCTATGCAAATACTGTACATATGCAAATTCCCACAGACTGTATAACCCAAAGTCCAGCTTCCTTAAAAAAAAAAATCCAAAGCCAACAGCCACCAACAGACTACAGAGGACCTTTGTAGTAAAATTTGATCTGCATTAGTGAGATTGTGTGTAAATTTACCGGGTGCATTAGAGATTGCTGTTGGGTGTCCAAAGAGCACAAAAGATTTATCTTAAAAAAGAAAATAAGCTTGCCATTACAGAAACAATTTGTTTTGCTCCGCAGTGCTGTGACTGGCAGTGATGGGGAAGCATACATAGGATGAGCAAACTCGGCTAAGGCGCAGATATGGTTGTACAGTTTGTCATTTATCAGGCGGGTGGTGGCCATGATGTGGCCAATATGGCAGCTTCCCATCCTACCCTGGAGCATTGCGTTCTGAAAGACTGGGAGCCAGGGGGTGCCGTTTTTCTATGGAGGATAAACGCGAGGCGATAGCTGATGTGATTAGTTCCTTGGGTTTTTCCAAAAGAAATGTTATTACACTAACAGAATAAGAGCAATAAGAGGGAACCAGGGCAGCTAAAGGAGGTGTATTAATGGAATCAGCCAATGACAGGGGTATGAATCAGCTGTAGTGTGAGGGGATACCGCTTTCCCGTGAAAGCCAAGCAGGTGGGCCATACGAGCGCGCGTATCCGTGGTGCGCTGCCACCGAAATCTCCTTTCTCGCACAGGAATTTGGGTTCTCAGCTCCGCAGCTTTTGGGGTCCACGCTGCCGGGGTCCCACTCAGCCGTGAACTGCCGACAATTGTAAGTTCTCAGCTGCAAGATGCCCACTTCTAGATGCATCAACCCAAGATGGAGCTCATTCTGATGCAAATACACATCTGTGCTGTTTGTTCAGACAAACTGCACCTCCTCACGCTCTCTGCCACTCTCTTAGTGTCTCCAGGTGGGGACAGAGAAACTCGCTGCCCTTTTGGAGCAGAGCGGAAAGTGTCTACGGTTTAATTGCAAGAAGATGCCTGACATCTCGCCACCAGAGAAAGTGCAGGAAATTGGTCGCAGAGATGGGCGTAGGCATTGTAGATGGCTGTGTCTAAGCAAGTTGCGCGGTAAATAATGCAGCATGAAGTCTAGATGTGGGGAAGGAAGCCGCGCCGCCCTCCTCTGTCGGGCGCAGAACGCGGGACTCGTTTTCATCATGGAGCGTTCGAGCCGAGGGAGGTCTGTGCACCTTGGAGAAAACAGCCCTGGCCATCCCTCTTAGGGATCGGAGAAACGTCAGGAATAGAATCCCCCTCCGTAAGCGGTTATTTTGTGTCTGGAGCTCGCGTTAATTAACTCTTCTTGCCGACCGTGTCACCGGACGGGCCGAGATAACAGCCCGACTCCTTGCAATTTTCGGTAAATAAGTGCACTGTGTCTCCTTCTTCCAGACAGCTGACGCATCCTCTTCTTGGGGGTGCGCTTTCTCCCCCTCCCCTCTCCCTCGTGGCCTCCCCGGTCTGCTCTCCTTTGCCTCCCTACCGAAGCAGAAAAGGCCCTGCCAATTTTTCCGAGTAATTTGACGCACAGACTGTGAAATGATCGGTCTTTCCGGGCGCACTGCGGTGTTTTTGCATTGTCAGCTGAATAATCCGCGATTTATCAGCGGGGAGCAGAGCGGGGCCGCGCCACCGTCGACGGCGTGTCGCGGCACAGGCGGAATCAATTCGCCCGTCTGAACTGTCAAATCTCCCACCGCAGCGTCACTTCTCTGCTCTTCAGAGGACGGGGAAGGCGCCGAAAAGGGAAAATGTCGCCTCGCACTTGTCCCCTAATCACTTCTTCACGCATTTGTTCAGCTGGGTTTTGTTTTAAGGCGAACATCTGTACATGTTAACCACCCAAACTGCTGGACTTGTTCAGTCACGCCAACAGCGGGCGCTGGTAGGCACTTTAGTCGTAATTATTTTAAGTCGCGCTTAAGTGAAAAATAAATGGGAGGCTTGGATGCTGGGATCCCAGAAGAATGCTCAGAAAGGCAAAAGAGGCGGCTTGAGGAAACGGACACGAGTGTTTTAATTTTTACTGTGCCGGCGCGTTTTGGCAGGATGGCTCCCTCAGCACACATGGATGCTGAGTAAGGAGTGGTGTAAATATTTAAAAAATAATATAAAAGGCAGTATCAGGTGACAGGTTATGGTGCCAGTATGTCATCAGGGAATGATTGTGAAATTGGGGTAGTAACAGCGGAACTGTGTAGAAATGGACCGACTGAACACTGCCAGCATACTGTGCAACAATGTTTTTAGTTATATTTTATTTCTGCTATTTTCCCTAAATCAAATAAAGCATTTGCTCAAAGAATTATATGCAGTGCATACCTTAAGTAGGAGCTCTGTACATAAAACATGAAACACAGTGGTGTCCTATTTGTCTTTTTATGAATCCGTCACAGAAGAACTCATCTTCACAGCGTTGTTCCATAGTCAGCGGGTAGTCTCCTGCCTCACAGTGCCTGGGCTGTTTGGATGCCGGTTTTTTCCGGCTCGGTCTGTGCGGAGTTTGCACGTTCTTCCCGTGTCTGTGTAGGTTTCCTTCAGGCGTTCCTATTTCCTCCCACGGTCCGAAAACACGGTCTTTCAGGTTTATTGGTGAGGTTGTGTTCCCTGTGCTAGGTGACTGTGCGTGAATATTTACAGGGTGTAGCTGCCCTACGATGGTCTGCTGTGCTGTTCAAGTTGCGATCCTCCTACCTGGTTAAGGAAAGCAAGTGATTTAGTGGGTGCCACTGTTTAGTAAAGCTAAAGCAGTGCCCTTAAAAACTTTGAAAGGAAGCACAGATAAGTGTTTTAAATAGTAAATATATTGTAGAAAGAGAGTATAAGAACTGTAGCAAGCAATATTAATTTGCAACACATGCAGACACAGCCGCATATTGTGGGCAATTCAGTGCCACCAGTTAATCGGAAACATGTGTCTTTGGACTGTGGGAGGAAACCGGAGTGCCCAGGGGAAACCAATGCAGACACGGGGAGAACATGCAAGCCCCACACACGGTTGGATTTGACTGCTATACTCAGTGGACTTGATACTAAGCAAGCAGCACGAACCTCACTCTGAAATTTATCAGGGCATTGAATCTAAGCCATCGATAAACATGGGTAGCCGGGGGCAGCATAGGGCGCAGTGGCTAGAAATGCCCCATATTCAGATTTCACCGCCCCAGGGCAAGGTCCTTACCCTTAATTGATTCAGTAAAAAGTACGCTGCTGTATGAAGGGAAAATCAGTGTGAGGTTGTAAGCTGCTTTCTATTAATGTTGGCTAAAGTTGCGAAGCACTGAATAACAGTCCTACTGCCAAGTACAAAAGCAGAAGCTGTCTGGATTCTGAACTTCCATGTGGCCACTTCACCACTAGTTGGAACAGATGAGGCAGAGGGTGAGGGCTGGGCCTCTAAGTGTGGCACAGCCTATAAGTGGTGTCGGTTCTGGTCGCTATCCCCATCATAGCAGTTATTCCCCTGTGGGTAGTTAACAGCTATTCTGGCATTTATATAAACCACCACCTTTCACAGGACTGAAAAACAAGCCAAACACTTCATGTGGCAGCACGACAAAGACAAAACAAGAGTAACTATCCGCACATAAATTATTTTATTGCAACGTCCATGAAAATGCAGGGCCCTTTGTAATAGGCCTATGCTGTGAGCCCTCGCTCTGCATCTGAGGCAGCTTTCAATTTGTAGTGTTCCTGTCCAAAATCTGGTTGCCTATTGTAATAGTTTATAAAATAATTATAAAACAGAACATCAGTGTTGTGTTACAGCTTTTCATGAAGTCATTCCAAGTCCTCATCCACAAGTTCTACCTTCTGTTTTTTTTTGGTCTGAAGACCTCCTTTAAAGGAAATTGCATTGTACTCTTTACTTTCAAATTCATTTCCTGTTACCTGACGTGGTTTCAACAAAACGTGAACGTCGCCAAAGCTGGCCAGATGCTTTCTGCGTGAAGGGTGCCGTGAAGCATAATGGCGGTCGGACGAAAGCAGTCCTTATTTTTGATAGACAAAAGCTGCAAATGCGTCAAACTTGACTGGAACATAGCCGAAGGGTTAAAGAGCCCGAGGCTTAAGAACGTTGTTTAAAATTGAATCAGCGGTGATCGCAGAGTTGCCGAAAGCGCGCGTTGCGATGCATCTTATTACGGCTCTTCTAGAAGGTTCATGTCACGCCAGAAAGTCTGAGCATTAAATGAATAAAATACGACGCACTTCCACCGCAGGATTCGGGATCCCTTGTCTGAGCGCTTATGTGGCATCGAGGCGATAATGAAATTCACGGACTGCAGCCGTAGTTGCCGCCGAATATGTGCCGCGATGAGAGCTGATGTGATCCGGAGGCGATCTCACACCTCTCGCACTCGACGGGGGTCATAAAAACCCAGAGGACCATCACGTTGCATTAATCAAACCCGGTGAAAGGCAGCGGAGAGGGAGGAGGGCCCTCTGTTGTTAAATCACATTAACCATCACCCCAGGGGTCCAGACCACTGTACATGGAGGTAATTAATAGGTAGTCTAAAGCAGAGGGTCACGGTCCAGCACCTGAGTGTTTGACATCGATGTGTTCAGACCATCGACATGATGGCCACTTGTGACCAGCGTGGTCCATTCGCCCAGCGCTTCCCTGCCTGCGCCTTTGGGGAGAGCGTTCTGTGGCCCTTTGTCCCACACCCATGTGTAATAATTCGCTATTATCACTCCTCCGTAGCTCAACTGAACCTTTTATCCGAAGCCACTTGCAATTTGAATAATATTTTTACCGGCAGATTTTTGCGTTTAAAAACCTCACCGGGGAGTCGAACCAGCGGCTTTCGGGTTAGAAGTCGGCGTCCTTCACCGCCGCTGCCTGCTACTTATGGTCACTCACAGCTGGAATCATCATCTAGAGGCTGTGATTAAGTTCCAAGAGATCCTGGGCTTAGAAAAGTTCTCAGCCTGGCTTCAAAACTCAGCTGCATTTTTAGGATGGGGAAGATGTTGTAAACGGTGGCCACCCCTCTGGATAAAAGCTACCGCCGCGGAGCAAAATAAAGCAATAAGGTTGTTACGTTTTAAGGAAGTTGGTTGTTTGCTCTATGACTTCCGTCCAGGAGGGAATGAGTGGAAATGTTTGCTTTTTTGCGTATAATTATTTGGAATATTTATGGACTGCTGCTGAGAGGAATTACTCCCCAGCAAGCTTAAATTAATCCTTTTTTCTTCCCCCCGTGTCACTTAATGTTCTGTTACGTTCTTTAGGGTCTTGAATAATAAGAGTATCGCATAATAGTGACATCACGGGCGGCAGATAATTTTTTTTCTTGCTGTCCTCTGTGTCTTTAGGGTCCGTTTTTCTTCTCATCTCTCATCGTGCGTTCACATTTTAATCATTAGAAACTAACAAGCAAGATCGCGGGGCAACTCGAGTGGAAGTTGCATTAAGCTGGCAGAAGGAAAATGCAGTTCCTCTTGACAAATTATAAATTCTCACACTATCAATAACTTTGCATCAGTTTTAGAATTTCAGTGTTTGGGGGAACGCGGTTTGATTAATACTCTTCCACGGAGCCATCTATTACATTGATTAACCACCACATGCCCACACAATAAGGAAGTAATACCTTACTGTACTGTGAAACAAGTTAATTTACTGCGGTATCACACTTCTGGATATCAGAACAGAGGAAAAAGGTATTTCTTAAAAGTTGGGGAGCAGTAAAGTTTGTGAACATGTCTTAGCTATAAATTCAACTCAGTTACGACAGCGCTGTCCAGGGTTCAGAGTCAAAATCTTGACATGGTGGACAATTCCCCTTTCATGGCTTTTGGAGTATGGAAATTCTTGTATTCTTCCGTTCACTGTCAAAAAACTGCTTGTCCAGTGCATCCTCAAGGTGGCCCATAGGGGGTGAGGCCTGGTACACCATGGAGGGGACATCAGAACATCACTCACGCTCTCATTCATTCACACATTCTAGGCGTTTCACAGTTATTGGCTGCCTTGTGACAGATGTCTTTGGACTGTGGGCAGAATCTGGAGCACCCACACAAAATCCACACAAACATCCAAATTCAGCATAGATGGAGCCAATTTAGAACCTGTGTTTCGACCCCCAGCCCTGAAGCTGTGGAAACGCCAAGTTAAAAAAAATCCTAAATAAAGAAACTGTTTTCAGTGTATATTTTGTAGGGTGTCTTTACTTTTTGTTAATTCCTAGACATTTTTTTTTCCTTTTTTTGGTAAACTTTAAGTGTTCTCGGTTGATATTTGACCTTTCATTTCCATAAATTCAAATGATATTGAAATACTTTTGTTTCTCTGGATATTTTCTGCTTACTCTTTGTTATAATTCAGAAACCCTGAACTTTCAGCTTATTTTCTATTATGTGGCTTTCTGTGTCAGTCTAGAGCAGTGCCCTTTGCACCAGCATATCGAAGGTCAAAGGTCAGTCTGTTTTGTCACTGTTTCGGCTGACCCGAGGCCGTATATTGTAGATGCTTGGATGAAGAGGGTGCTACGGTGTCATCTATTTACTAACAGGTACCTTGGGTATTGTCAGCTGAATGTTGGTAGAATAGGCGTTGCACGTCACTTTGTAGCAAAATATCTGCCAGATGAATAAATGTAAAAGCAATGTTAATGCTACTTTATCAGGCAGCTGGGAATACAACCAGGTAGGATAGGATAGGACAGGACAGGACTTTATTGAGTCCTAAATTTGGAATATCAGCTAAACACATAGGATGCATATCATAGAGGACTTGAAATAATACATAGAGCAATAAATAAAAAATAAAAGTAGAAAAAACTAAGATAAGTAAGCAATAACTATAGTAATAAATATAGTCTAAACATTTACACATCCTTGTGTGGTATTAGGTAAGCAGATGACAGTTAGAAGGTAAGGAGGAGACCCAGAAGTGCTTCATATTGCACCTAAGTTGAGTGACTCAATGACTAAAAGAGGTCAGGGTGATCAGGTCATTCAGGGGATGTGAGATATTTTCTATGACGGGCTGTAGCTTCCTCATAAATCCGGCCACGGCGGCCACAGAGTTAGCATTCAAACCGAAACAGAACCTGCTTCCTGCATGATTTTATCGAGTCTGCATCTCTCACTATGTTGGTCATGCTGGTTGAAATTGCCATGGACTCTGTTAAGGTCACCAAGTCGGAGACAAGGAAAGTGCTCCATACACAACCCTGCCGTCTCCATGGTGGACGGTGGGAGTCGCAGTGGTTGAATGATATTACCTGTACTTGGTGGTTGTGCCCAAATTTTTCATATTTTGAGTCATCAGTGCTTACGATCAACTTGCACTCCCCAAATGTTCAGTTTCTGGGCTTCTGGGTTATCCAGGCAAGTTTGGGCTGAATCGGGTTATTTACAACTGTTCAGTGGTGGTACTGTGTGTGTGTGTGTGTATTACTAATATTACCATAATCTCATTTCTCCTCAGAGGAGAAAACAACCCAGAGCAAACATCTCCTTTCTAGGCCCTAAGGCTGATAGGTTACATGCAGTCACCATCTCTTCATTATTTAGTAATGAAATTTCATTAAATGTCCCTTTATAACAAACTTAAAACTGATCAGTGACTGATTTTTATGTTATTTTGTTGTAACAAAGAATTTTCCTTTTTCAGGCTGTAAAAAAGTTACAATATTGTAAGCTTTGTAATGTGTATCTAGCAGAAAGATAAGAAGCATGGCCGATGGTGTCTTGGTACTCATCTTGAACCCCGCCTCCCCCTCCTTTGACAGGTGACCCCGGCATGCGACGCCGTTCTTGTCAACGGCAAAGAGGTGAGCGGGAAGCTGTCAGTGAAGGTCAACTTCACCTTCCTGCACCTGAGCGCGCAGCTGCCGCTCACAATCTGGGCACCGCGGCTGCCTCTGCAGATTGAAGTGTCGGATGTGGAGCTCAGCCAGGTGAAGGGCTGGAGGGTGCCCATCCTCGGCAACCGCCGGTGAGTCTCCCGTTCTTGTGCCAAGAACGTGCCTGTGGAATCAACCCGAAAACCGGGACACCAAATGCGCTCTCTCTGTCGAATGTCAACAATATTTCTCTGTTTGCTGTGATCACAGTCAAAGATCGAACGTATCCTCAAAGGCCTGACTCCTGATCTAGAATAGATCCCCCAACACAGCACATTGCAAAAGCCACGAATGACACAGTTTAAAGTAGGCAGAAAGGTAAATAACTCCGGTGCATTAAACTCTTGCTTAGTGCTGCCCCGTGGAGTGCTGTTTCTTTATAGTGCACGTGCTCATAGCACCCTCGGCATTAGCTGTCTCCCGTCTTTGTCATTAATCTCCATTCTCCTTGCGCTCTCCCCCTTCCTACATGTGCTAACTTTCACGCATCTCCCCCTGCCCTGTGGTTCCAGCCAGCCCGCAGTGCATGGTGCGAGTCGTCCATTCTTGGTGCCGCCACACGTAACATGCAGGCGAGCCCTCTCGCACGTGTTTGCCTCAACGTGAGATTGGGACCGCGTTCCGCCACCTTTCTTTCACTCCTTCTGTGCGCAGCACCTTTGTACTGCAACTTATACTGCATTTTTACTCCCTTTTTAGCATTTTAAGTGCCTCACTATATATTTTCATAGATGTGTGCAATATAGTTATGAATTTATATAAGAAACAACTGTTTATGCGATTCCAATGAGATTCTCAGTTAAAGGTTGTTTGTTTTCGCACTGTATTTGTGTTTCTGCGTTCACCTAGAGTGCCCAACAAGATATAATGTGATGATGACCCCATTTACCACCATTTAGTTTCAGTTAGTGCGCCACTTTTTAGGAATTTAGCCTGAACATTTATCTGGTGCCTTGCTATTCCAGATGTCTTAACTTCAAACAGTGGTGCATAGAAATGAACTTTGTTGAAGGTTCGCAGATTTAAATACCTTTGAGGCACAGGCAGCACAAAGGGGTCATCTGCTGTGAGTTGGTTTGGATAAAAGTTTCAGCCAACTTGCAATGTAATATTTCTTTATTTTTCATAATATTTTTATTATTTCTTTCCGTCTTATACACAAGGGGCCTGTGACTGCGCACCTATCTTTCAAGGCGACGACTAATAATGAGTTGCATATATATCTATGCTAATGCTGTGATTTTGTTTGAGATTCCCAAAAGAAATAAGGCTACCTTTCTGAATTCCCCCCTGCAGTTTAATACCAGGACTTTGTTTCCTTCATCTCCTTGTGCCATTTGCAGCTCGGCTGTGAGGAGGTAGCACTATTACAGCTGCTGGTGGTTGCGGCCTTGAGGCTGCCTGCCAGGCTCATTTTTCAATTTGTCCAATTTATATTTCCTCAGCTTTGAAGACAGCCTCTCCTTGTTTTTGTAGTGAGCTGTTGAAAGGGAGGCCGGACAGGAAAGATTGTCTTTGAAATGTGCTCAGAATTTCAGTCACTGCAATACTCTTTGAAAAGAGTTGTGTTTCGAGCGGGGTTTAGGGTGTCTAGGAGCTGTTGTAATTGTGCGCCGGTGTTCAGCATCTGTCTTGGGCCCTGGTGGTTTTTGGTTTTAAGGCAGTACTGTTTTTTGTGTTTAAAAAAAAATTCTCAGCATTAAACGTTCAGCATATGGTCATATACGGTCATATAAAATCCCAGTCGCATTGGCCAGTAACACATGTTTGTGAAGTTACTAATTTTAGTGCTCTGTAGGCTTTTTGGCAATAAAATTGTATTCATATTCACTGTGATTTTGCACACGCATCCTCCTTTTTTTTTTTCAGACATCTTCAGACTTTTTAGTATCCCCTAAAATAAAACGCTGACAGACATCTCAGAGCTTTCAGGTGACGGCAATTCAAAATCTTTCCCGAAGTTTTGTTTTCTTTGACTGTGGCAAAATTGCTTATATAAAAAAGTCAATATAATTTATGTTCAGTTGCTAGTGTATTAAATGTCATTGTTTAATTACAGTTATATTTTATTTTAATGTGTTTTGTGTTAAGGTTGCTGAAAAATGCTTCCTTTCATTTGATTTCATGCAACTGTGGTGTCCCTGCATCCTCACTGCTGTTTGATTCTATTAGGGATTCAGCAATAATTTGTATTCAATTTTATTTATTTATTTATTTATTTATTTATTTATTTACTTTACAGAAAGCTCCTCAGTTTGAAAACCTATGCGTCTCACTTTAACTTTTACGAGTTTACCTTTTCCGTTTTGGCTACATCGGTCCTAAAATGTTTGTTCCTTGTTCGCAATGAGAACTTAACAGCGCAGTGGAAATGCACTCAAACTCTGAAATATTGAAGGTTTTAGTGGCATTAGAGTCATGCTTGATGACCGTGACTTTTAACAGGATGTTGACCTTTGTCTACAAAAGTTTAGCGCATTTAAAAGATGCCTTACGTGTCCCTTGGTATGCGGCAGAATGGTTAGCTTTAGAATTTCACAGTAGCCTTTGTTTCTTTTCCCCTTTTTATTAAATGTACATTATTTCTCCTTGGTAAACAAGTGTACCGGAATGTTAATACTGGCGGTGCTAGTATGAGTGGAGCCACGTGTTGCTGAATAGCAAGGAAGTTCACACCCGATTCGGGACTGATAAAGAAATAATATGTTGTGGACCTCGTTCGTTTCACCTTGGACATTTTAGCAGAAGCAGAGGATGGGGATGAGGATTCACTTGCACCTGCAGCACCTGGAGGGAACCAATATGAATACGGGGAGAACGTGCACCACGCGTTCACGGGGGAAGGCATTTAATGTGTGTTATGTTGCTTCATCAACTCTGGCCATTCATTTTTGACATCAGACATCGAACAAAAGTTTGCAGACAAAAACATTTGATTTTTAGACCACAGCAGCCTCATCGTCATTTTTTTTTTTTTCCCCTGAGAATGGGAGGGATGCTCCCAATATTACGATTATTATTAGCAAGGTTTGGGAGTGCTGGGTTTTCAGTTCACAGCGAATGAACCCTGACCCCGAGCGTGTCGGCGGCCGTCTAATGTCGCTCACCGCATCTCCCGCCACAGGCCCACACGAGACAGCGAAGATGATGACGATGAGGAGAAGAAGGGCAAGGGATGCACACTGCAATACCAGTACGCCATGGTGCGCGTGCTCACTCACTTCGTGGCCGAGCCAGCTGACCCCGGGGGAGAGCTTGTGTACATGCTGGGGTCGGACTGGCTAGCTGACATCACGCACCTGGTGGTGGACTACTTCAAGGTGGATGACCCACGCATCGCTCGGCTGATAGAGGGCAGAGTGCTCATGGGCCGGGACTTGGGCATTACCACTATCCAGGTATGGAGATGTTGCAACACAAGAGCACACTGAAAAACTGGTCAAAAACGTGCAGTACAGGGGTTGACCCACCTTGTAAACTGTGACCTCTATCTGTGAAAACAGCTGGGATTTCGAAGGCTGCCGTATGCTATGATCGGGGTACCCGTTTGTCACAGGACTTTCATTATCTTTCACAAACCTAAAAAATATTAAGACTGATTCTCCTCAAAAAACAGTGCTGTCAATGGTACAATGTTTTAATTTCTATTAATAGCACATTTTGAGTTATTTAATAATGATTAATTGCACATTTAATGCATGCTATTTCAAAACGTACCAATGGCGTTGAGCAACTTTAACTTGCTTAGCTATTAAAAAACACGAGATTTTGAAAATGTCAGCTTTTGATCTAATTTTACACTTTACACTTTTACACTTTAATTGTAGTGATGTAGAGAAATCAACAAAACTCACTTTTATTGAATAAAACCTCAGCTTTGTTTATCATTTTCGTGAATGTTAACAATTAAACACAAAGACAAATGCTCCCTTTAGGACAAACTTCCAAATATTGTGGGAGATGTCCTTTTATTTATTTGTACTTTTCATTGAACTGTTTGAATTAGGTTTAAAAAAATTCTAAAAATCCAAATCTTCAGCTCCATCTGAATTCTCTTGAAAGCAAAAGGGGCGCCTCACTGCTCACTGTCGACTAACAGTAAATCAGCCAGGTAACCTGTTTAGCTACACAAGCCATGTAATACATTGCCTCTCGGATTTGTGCGAGAAATAAAGTGAGATGGTGTGAATAAATTGTCATTTCATAATTAATGCATTAAGGATCTTAAATTATTGGAGTAATTTTGACAGGACTAATAAAAATGCATCATCTCCATCATTTTAGTGCTGACCGATTTCAATACTTAAGTCTGAGTAACAATCCTTTCCATCTGCTTCCTTTCAGTTTGCTTTATTATCTATATAATCAATAAAAGTGTAATAATAGACACGTCCCTTAATTTAAGCTATTAAGTAGCTTCTGTAAAAATCTTGGATATAGCTATAATAAATAAAAAATGTGCTGTAATACTTTTATTAATAATTGTATTAACTTTGAGCTACTTTAAATGCAGGTCATGTCTGCTTGACAGTAAACAATATTTTGAAAACAGACAAGCGAAGAAAATTCTGTAAAAAATAAAGGAAAACTGTTCATATCTTTGAAAATGTGTAAATTGGGAAAAGGCCCCAGTGTGGTTTCTGTCCATTCTCTCAGCGTGCAAAACTTTGTCTTCGTCATGACCTGTTTTTTCAACCATTGGGTCTGGCAGAAGGACAAGAAGCACAGCCAAGGCTACGTCAATGCTCACGATGAATCCATGCTTCCAAATATCTGTCCAGAACTTTGCTGCATCCGTCTCTACATGGTAGTTCAAGGAATTAACTTTTGAGTGTTTAAGCTAAGAAAGCGGAAAAATAGGAACAGATGGTCAAATGCGCGGTATCGTGTTCCAGGTTGAGGCCCTGTTGTTGAACTTAAGCTGTACTCAATATAAAATAAGAATGATTAATGTGAAAAAGTATCAGTGGCATTAGCTTGGATTAAAGTGCCTTTAAAAATACTTTTCCATGCAGACTCTTGTATTGTGCAGTATTCTGTATGAGCATATTGGTCAGCCCAAGATAGGAGACCCCCATGAATTTAACCCAATTTCACAGCCACATATTTAACTGCAGTCCTACAGCACAGCCGCACCGACAGTCACTCTGCCATTTACTGAAATAAGGAAATGCAGATACATTTAGAGGCTTCGCCACTGACACAAAGTGCATGTTGCTGTAATCCTATTTATCCGTATCACGTTTGTGTTGAAAGGACGCCCTGCAGAGATATAACTCCAAATGATATCCTCAGTAGCACAATGACAATTTGGAACCGCCTTGATGGTTCCAGAGAGAGGTCACCAACCAACTGGAAACAGTCGCTTCCCCAACCCAGCAGAGGGGCGTCCTCCCAGCCTCCCTTGCTTTGTGTGTTTGTGCGGCGCGTTTACACAAATGCACTTATGTACGGCAACAGCCAGGCTGCCATAATGGGATGATATCGTGCACAAGTTCACAAAAGCACCAGCAAAGACATCCACTGTTTGCCGTCTCTTTACACTGAATCTAAACAGTTGAATTGCGGAAGATAACAGGAAGACAATTTGGCCCTTGCACAAATCTGTTTTGAGACCGTTATGATAGTCTTTTATGTCTGCCACCTTCAAAGTGTCTCACCTTCTTTGTGCTAACAAGCTCTTCACACATTAGCATGAGCGTGTAATGGGGTGCGTAGGCCCTCCTGTTGCTGTATGCCAGTATGGATGCATGGGGCTCAGTGACAGGCTGATGCATGACCAGCGGTCGGTTTAAGCGGTTCATTTTTAAAAGGCAGGAGGGCGGGGGTTCCGCAAAGTTAAGCTCTCCAGGATGTCTGCAGAGCCCTGCAAACGCCAACCGTGGCCACTTCGATTCATTTTCAAAGAAAAGGGCTCGTGCAGTGATGTCCACCTCTTGTCACCAGTTTCTGTTTTCTTTTTTCCTTATTTATTTTTTCAGCCATACAGTTTCTCCTTTCTCAGCTGGGAGGTGTACATGAATGCACACGTGCTTTTATACAGCCACAGGTACCGTGGCAAAGTGGTTAAGGAACCGATCTGATGCCAAATGATTGCAGAGTTGTGCTAGCAATTTTTAATAAATGTGTGGTTAATGTGTTGTGGAGGTGGAGAGGCATTTTTGGCTGTGATGTAGTTTGAGGTGATGTGTGAGCAGCAAGAATGACAAGCTGATCGTATCCTTCCCAGGTGCTCTCGCCCCTCTCGGACTCCATCCTGGCAGAAAAGACCATCACTGTTCTGGACGACAAGGTTACCATTACAGACCTAGGGGTACAGCTGGTGGCCGGGCTCTCTTTAACCGTGCAGTCCAACCCGGGGAGCAGCCGTGCCATCGTGGCCACCGCTACCGCCCAGGACCTCCTGCACTCCTCCAAACAGGTGTGTGAGTGTGATCCTGTGGGTGGAACAACATCCTTTCATGCCTTCCTGTTGCTGGATGATGGCATGGTGTGCTGATTGTGAGCAGCAGATGCTTTCATTCAACATTTTGATTAAATATTTCTTTAGCAAAACTCAAAACACTTTAGAATTCAATAGAAATAACAGGATAAAGGCTGCATTTAAGAGCTTGTTAAAGTCCTATCAATGCTGTGTCTGGCATAAATGGAAAAAGGAAAAACAAGGTTAACTGTGAGCAGTCAGGCTCCGTGTGGGGTCGTGTCCCAATGAATACCTGGAAGAAGGGGGTTGGGGGTTGCAATGTGAGAGTCACTGGTCTGAGGTGCTTAGCGGATGCTGGAAAGGGCAAAAAGAAGGAAAGGCCTCACAAGGTAAGCCCGAGAGTAGAAGAAAAAAACTGCAGGGCTTCATATCGCAGGTGGAGTCACTGGGGTTTCCCACATCCCTCTTCACCTGAGCAGGAAGCTGTCGCTTTCACTGTCCGCATCCTCAATTGCCAGGTTTGCCCACTTTTCGCTCTGGCCTCCTCGTTCTGCCTGCGGGCTGCACACGTGACACGTGGAGGTGTCTCCCCTTCCAGGCTATAACCTTTCCTGTTGTTTCCTTTGAGCCCCTGCATTGGGGCCCTGGATGAGGAAATTGCTTCCCGGTGTGAGGAGCTGTCCAAGGTGCTGTAGGGTCTAACATCCACTTCTTGTCAGCCTTTTAATATATTGAATGCTTCCATTTAATTGTACTGTACAAAGAAAAAGACGTGAATCCTTTTTAAGTATCTGGATTTTTTTTTTGCAAATTGCTTCTAAAATGTGAACTGATCTTCATCCAAGTCATAAAAATAAATAGTCTTATTTTATCAATGACACATATTTTACACTACCATGTCATTACTGAACAAAAGATTTAAACAGCCATGGTCATCAGGGGAAAAAAACTGCATGAACCTTTAGAATAATGAATGAATTTCAGTGAGTTTTAAATATCTTGAAAAGAAGTCAGAGTCAGGAGTTGGGCTCAGTGTGACTATCCATAATCCAACACTCAGTTCATATGGCAGTATCTCATTCAGGACAGTTGTTGCCATGCTTTTTAGACCCCTTCCCCTTTCCCCATTCCTTCCGGCTTGTTTGCAGCCTCTGAGTGTTGGATTATGGATGGAAGGCTCTGTGCATTGTAAGGAATTTTTGAGCCTTGGTGCTGGCAGCTTCCATTTCCTTTCTTGGCCAACTTTCTGTGGCAGCTGGGTATGTGATGACTGGCAGGCCATATGTGTGATACCTCTGATGTTGTTCTTCAAAATCAGCTGGCTCCTGTCTTACTCCGTGGAGGTATTTCAATGTTGTTGCCTTCTTCGTGTCTGCCTCATGGTTCCCATGCAATTGGAGGATCCCCAAGTACTTGAAGTTGCCCTGCACATCCAGTATGTGGCCTTCAGTACTTCAGCTGCCTCTGTCATTTTGTTTTTATGATCCTCCTGCTGAACTTCGCTATTTCAAACAATGTCCCAGGATCCTCACGTTAGATTCCAGTCAAATGGATCAGGGAGTCAACGTCTTGTTGGTGCGGCCGAGCGAAACTTAACCACGTGGAGGTGGGCGTGCAGGGAGACATTAGCCTACATCACATGGTTGCTGGGACATTAGAGTCTATTGTTAATTGCAAACGGCACCATGTCAGAGTAGAATTGCGCAGGTGGTGACACATTCCGTGCATGGCCAAGGTGAGGCGTGTGGTTGGCAGCAAGTTAGTATGCCAGGAAATCCATTCTGCTACAGCATGTGGCGAGATCCATGACTAGCAAGAGAACAGGGGGCGAGATACAGGGTAAGACTGTATTTTGACTTTCCAGCCAGGAAAAAGGAACCTGGAAGCATCATTAAGTGACATTTGTATTGCCTGGTCACCCCATACTCAGTAGATCAGTATTGGGTTGGAGGGGTATCAGCCACTCTTGTGTCACCATTGCACACAGTCAATCTAACACAGACGTACAGGTTATCCTAGTATTTGGCTTCTATAGCTATCTGATTGATTGATTGATTGATTATAGTGGCTGCATCACCACACTGTTAGGCTTTATTTCCCAGCTCCCGATGCTTTAACCTTGCGTGTTGTTTAGTTGAGTCTCTTCAAACCCCTTTTCCTGGTGGAGATGTGTGAGGTAGAGAAGCAAAAATGAACGTGGAGGTGGGCGTGCAGGGAGACATTAGCCTGCATTACATGGTTGCTGGAATCCATTGTTAGCTGCAAATGGCGCCATGTCAGGGTAGAATTGCACAGGCGGTGACACGTTCCATGCATGGGGAGGCATGAGGTTGGCGGCAGGTTAGCATGGCAGGAAATCCATTCTGCTACAGCACGAGGTCCAAGGAGGTCCAGCAAGGTCCGTTTCCTCGCTTTTCTTCAGCATGCAAATGTGCGCTTTTGCATTGTACGGGGGATGTACACCATGGAGTAATTATTTCCGTGTCCCGAGTTATTATTCCCATCAACGCTGCAATTTGCTGTGGTTTACAGTTATAAAATGGGATGTAGTTTTCTCCCTGTTTAACCTTCAGTTCATATTTTGTATTCATCATCTCATCACGACAGAAGTATACTGTTGTACAAAACGCAGAATTGTAATTACTTTTTTTGAAGGGTATTGGTGCTACTGACTTTAACAGGACTTTTTGATTAAAGAAACAATAGTGCTTTGCTTTTATCTTGGAAAATTTGGAAATTACATAGACATGCAGAAAAGCAACTGCTTTACTCTGCGGTGCAACATGTGGAAAAACAAGTTATAATTTTAATGAAAGGAATTTTGTTTCTTTGGACTTTGATGTTCATTGCTTTTTTTGACACTGCATCTTTTTAATTACTAGAAATGTAAAGTGCAAAACACAGTTAAGACTCGATGTGTAGACACCTCACCACTTTCCCCTCTGATTTTTTTTTTTTAGGATGCCGTCATCAGCGCATGGATCCAGTTCAGCGATGGTTCTGTGACCCCGCTTGACATCTACGACCCAAAAGATTTCACTCTCACTGCCACATCCCTGGATGAGAACATTGTTTCCACATACCAGGAGAACCCACTGAAGTGGCCAGTGGTGGTAGCTGAAGGTGAGGGGCAGGGCCCCCTGGTCAAGGTGGAGATGGTCATCTCTGAAACGTGCCAGAAGTCTAAGAGGAAGAGCGTGCTTGCAGTTGGGACAGGCAGTGTGAGAGTTAAGTTTGGACAGAATGATGTGGACCAGCGCGGCTCAGGTCAAGAGGAAGGAGATCTGGACAACAGCACCAGTGATCGGAAACTGAAGGGAGCCGAACAGGATAAGGCCAACCCAGATGGCTGGAAATACAACAGCGCCTCTTCAGATCGTGAGGAGGGGGCCATGAGGAAAGTTAGCACCACCACTAGGACCACCATTACTAGTCGTTCTGGAGGCAACAAACTTGGAAAAGGAGGAGCAGGCCAAGGCCTTAACATTCCTGTGGACCTCACCAGCTTCCCTGCCCAAGTAGACCTCCCTGGGGGCACACAGGGCGACCTGTCTCATATGTCTCGAGGTCTCTCCGACTTGGAGATTGGGATGTATGCTCTCTTGGGTGTCTTCTGCCTCGCTATCCTGGTCTTTCTCATCAACTGCGTGACCTTTGCCTTCAAGTACCGCCACAAGCAGCTGCCGGTGCTGGAGCAGGGCAACATGAACCACGCCCACGACTGGGTGTGGCTCGGCAATGAGGCCGAGCTCCTGGAACACCACGCGGACGCGTCGCCCCAACCCGATGAGTGTACCACAATCATAGACCGTGGCGAAGGCTACGAGGAGAGCAAGTACCTTCTCAACGGTGTACTGCAGAAGAACATCCAAGGTCAGATCCACCGCTCTGCCGACCCGGGGCCCTGCAATGGCAAGGACCTCAAGGCCGAGCCGCTCAACAATTCGCCCAGTGCTAAACGCAAGCGGGTCAAGTTCACTTCCTTTGCCACCATCCTCCCTGACGACGGAGGCCCCTACACCAATTCCATCCTCATAGGCAATGAGGATGACATCAAGTGGGTGTGTCAGGACATGGACCTAGGACAGTCCACAGAAATTAGAACGTACATGGAGAGGCTACAAGACAATCTGTGAGAGATGCGTGGTTTTAACTCACCTGTAATGCCTTTGGAGAACAAGGAGAATTCTGGGACGCTCTCGGACCAGAGGAAGTGGGTGGCAAATGCCCTGTAAATGACTACGGCCCCTGACAGTTTTATAGTGTAGCTAATAGAATGGACACTAGCGTTTCCTTGGATGTAGACTAATCAGAACAACCACATCATTAAAGATGAAAAAAAATAGGTACATGGAATGAATCAACTGCATCGAAGAATTTCGAGAAAAAAGTCTTACAAAGAGCAAAATAATCGATAAACAGTCAAAAGGGGTTTTTTTATTTCCGTTGTTTTGTTTCCGTTTATTGATGTGTTGATTTCTCTGTTGACTTTTTGACTTGTTCCTCAAACACATGCACATACATTAACTGGCCTTGCAGCAGCTTATAGGTGATCAAAGCTGGAAGAGGAACGGGGCAATAACAGTTGAACTCTGCTTCTGGTTAAGTTACCTCTGCACCACTGCGTGTACCGGCTGGTCAAGGTCGTTGCATTTTTTTGTCTTTGCGTTATTAAATTATTATTTCTTTTTCTGTTTTTTTTTTTATTTTTATTTTTAATTTTTTGGGAGTTTTCCAATATGTCCTCTGAAGAATGTCTGCGCCAAACAGCAATAGCCTGTTGAACTTTGGCTTGCAAATCTAATCCTCTGGTGCCGAGATAAGCCGGTAGATTTGCCCGTGCGAAGCAATGGTGTATAGAACCAGAATTATTTACACTATACAGCAGTTTGAAAGGGACCAAAAAAGAGAAAAAGATGCAATCTGGACAAAATTTTACAGATTTGAAGGAGGTGTAACGCATAAGGAAGCTGCATTCTTCCTTCTGGAAGCAAAATGTACTGTGGATCTTTTTGGGAAAGGTGGTGTTTCGACATATGTCGACGTAAATGCCCGGTTTGCGGCTCAGGAGTGAATGTGTTCTCCCGGTCATGGTCAAAGAAACCAAAAAACAGACCCCAGAACCTAGGAAGACCACAGGAGCTTCTGCATGTTGCTCGCAGAGGGGCAGGAACGATAAAGCCAGCGTCATGTTTTCTCCACATTTCTACTTTCCTCCACGTAGCATCTGGACCCACGGAACATGAGCCAACAGATGTGGTTGACGACTCTTGTCTGTAGGTCAATATTTCACTGCATTCCTTCTTCCTTTCCAGCGTTTCTGTTCCTGGTTTGCTTTTCTGCATCGTGCATTTTTTTAAGAATCCTTTAGACTCCGTATTTGTATTTTTCCCCCTGTTTATGCTACGGTACACCAACTAAAAGCTCAGGTGAACTTTTACAAAGAATACACCCAGTATGCATTGTAGATTGTAAGAATGTAAAATGTATTTATAAATTATAGTATAGGCTATATTGTAAATAGAGATTTGCTTTAAATGTGTATTTATAGTGCAAGTTACCGCTAAGCTATTAATGTTAATTTTGTATTTGTATAGTGTGATCCAAGTCAAGAAATAACTTCAAATATTTCTGTGTGCCCTGAAAATGAGTTTTGGCTCAACTATATATTTTAGAATATAATCAAATTAACATCCCTACTTCAATTATAATAGTAGTAATAACAGCTTAAACAAAAGAGCAACGTGTCAGCTGGGGTTTGCTTACTTTACAGAATGAACATGTGAAGCTATTTGAGTACAGCGTATTTTTTCACGTACAGGAGCTGTTGAAACGATTTTCTTATGCACTTGGGATTTCAAGCACAAAACCTGAAATCTGGTAAGGATCCCAAGGTGTCCTCGAGGAGCCTTCTTCCGATTTTTTTTTTTTTTTTTTTTTTTTTTTAACATAAATATCTTTGACGAAAAGGCTTGATTCCGTATATAAAACGAAACAAACAAAAAAAAAAAACAACAAGGGGGAAAAATACAAAAAACTATCCTGCCTGATATGTGCTGACGTCCTGAAGTCAATGTTTTGATGGGTCCTTCTGCATGCCAGCAGCCTTCTGCTTCTCCATCTCGGTGCAGCCAGGCTAACTTATTGCTCCGTGAGCATTCGTTGTGACGCAACAAGACAAGAACGTCGCTCGTCGGATTTTAGGGGTTAAAGTAATAAATATTGCCTTTTCACTGTGCAGGACAAAAAGGACACCTCCCCCGGGTTTGTTTTTTGGTGATTTACTCTGCTTTTAAATCCCGCTCTTTGTCATTAGTTTATCCCATCCATTTTAAAGGTGTGACAGTGTCTTGAAATGCGGAAAAGGAGTGTGCAGCTGAAAAATAAAAGATATCTATGTATATACCTCCCTGAAGATGTGTGTAAACCTTGTGGGTGTCATTTCCATTGCAATGCGGTTGTTTTCTGTCATTATCCACATCGTGCTGCTGTGTCCACGGCGTAGCCTCCGGATATACGGTGTCGCACGAATGGATTTGTGTTCCATCAACACAAGTATTGACATCATTTCTTCATTTTGCAATATGGCTTTTGGACCAACACCTCCCCTGGCGCCCCTTAAACTGCCTACAATGTCCTGTTTCTGCCTCCTGGTCCTACCAGGCTTGCAGCAGATTACCACCTGCGCAATAACTGTGGTTATTGAGCTGGGCTCCTAACTCTGAGGTTGTTTCTTCAACTCACGTAAGAGATATGAGATCCAGGTCTCCCCATCTCGTCGGGAAACACCCGCTGCCCATAAGCAGCTGTACCTGTAACCTGCGTGGCCAAGTGCTTTTCCTCCATGCACTTCAGAGTCACTAATGTGGAAGGAATGAGTGGGGACGCCCTCTTATGGAGGCTGGGCGTCTTTGAGAATGTCAGCTGTGCAGGCCTCCCCCCAGTAACGTTTCCAAGATGGCTGGTTTATGAGGGGCCTGAGGTGATTTACTGTATTTTCCAGCCTCCCAATCCTACTAAATGGAGTGAAAGTCAAATATGTGACAGCCTGGCGCTTCTGTTACCTCTTCCAACGCTTGAAGGCGCTTCCAACGCTTGACCCCCAACCAGGCCACTTCCTTGAGACCGGTCCCTAATTGTCGAACTGATCTCTGTTGCTTAGAATATAGCAAACGCAGCTCACAAATGTCAAGTCCATAAGCGTATTAACCTTTTCTTTTAACAGAGTCAAACAGCACGCCCTGCATTGTGAGAAGCAAGTCAAAAAAATCCAACTGTTAAGAGCAAACCCTTTAAAATTTTTTCCATAATTCATTGTTGAACAAGAGGCACAGCTGAAGTGTAATAAAATGAATATGAAACAATTAAAAAGATATTCTCACCTCATTGCTAATAATTTTAAAAGGGTGACATGATCCTCTGTTAAAGCTCCAAAGCTTTTTTTTTTTTTTTTTTTTTTAGGTTTTTCAAGCTTCCTTCAGCCAAGCACTATTTTTCGCTTTCCTCCGAGCTGCTACTGTAGATGCTAGGATGGGATTGGATCCACTGCTAAGATTTGAGTGGAATTTACGGGTTACAATAGCATCTGTTTGAATAATGGCACTCTTTGTTCTCCATTAAACCGCCGTGTATGCACGTTCACGCCGTGTCACGCTGGTTATTTGCAGCGCTGTCCATCCTTGGCCTCATCGGCTTTCAAAGTGTCTCTCCAAACAACAGCAACATCTTGTAATCTTTGCACGCTAACATCAAACGGAAACCAGGTAAGGCAGAGTAATTTGCTTCAATTTGGTCCCAGATGAATTCTTCACCAGATGGGCAGGACTTCATATTGAGGTATTTTGGGAAGACAACGCCGCTGTTAAATCCTTCTACTCCTTCTTATTTCAGCAAACGAAACAAATGGCTCTGTTTTCCTGCCGCACACACGCTTCGCCTCTAAAACAAATTCCATTCCAATTTAGTGTCTTCCATTAACACGTGTTTCCCGCACTGCGTTGATTTACCGCGGTTATCAAATACATATTGCCAACGAAGTGAGACATGCAACCTTTCATTTTCAAGCCATCGCCTTCCAAATTCGACATGGTACATTAACAAGAAAAATGACTGCGCCGACGAAGCGAGGAAACGGCCTGTGTCTCCCAATGACATTTCGTTTTCATTTCACTTTCATTACTAACTACTGCCTTGGTTAGTGGTGCAGGCTGATGGCTGTAGACAGATGCCAGGTATCTTGCCTGCATTTTCCAAGAAGACAGCCAAGGCTTGAAATTAATAGTTAACCTGCGGACCGCTGCCCTTGTATACTTGCTTTACATCGCCTGCTGTTCCTCACAATGGAAGCAAAAAAACAAAAAAAAAAAACAAATGCAAATCTTCCTTTTGGTCTGCGCTCAACTAACGTCTAACTTGTGCAACTGAAGATGTACAAAATAAGATCAATGAGGCTGACAATGCAAGGGCTACATGTGTAGAATTACTAACTTGGTGTGTGGATACGTAACCCCCGGTATGCAAATATATGAGCATGATATAAATGTGCTCATTTTTTTTTTTTTTTTTTTTTTTTAAATTATTGTGTTTGCAGGTTGTGGAAATTGTATTAAAATTGCTATTGCTTCATTATAATGTTTGCATTCAGAGAGTCGGGGTTGCACAATATTGAGGAAAGGGGCTGCGAGAGATCTGTAGAAGGAAATATGGGGTTGTACCTTCGAAAGAGACGCACGGCCTTTTCTTCAGCGCTCAGCAATGGCTGAATTATTTGTGCAAGTAACTTTGGAAGGAGGAACCAAAGGTTGTCCATTGTTTTGCTTTGGTTGCACTGGATGTTTTTTTTTTCTGTTACTTTGCTTTTCCTTCCATTTGTTTGTTTGCTTTTTGTTTACAGCTGAGTCTGGTGTGTTATTAAATTACAGCAACATTGCAATGCAGCACAGTGCCAAAGAGCAGCGAGCACTCGCGGCTTCTTGGATTCCCATCATCGATTTTCCTCCCAATTCCTTGTCCAAGGAGTTTGATTTTTTTTCGAAGTTCCCCAGTTGCCAGTTAGTTTATTTCACAATATTACATGTTTATTTTATCTTTCTTCTCTTCTTATTATAACTTTGTGTAGCCTCTCACTCGACACTGGGTCGCCTTACCAGGAAGATGGCTGCTCAAAACTAAAATAAATTCAAATTGAAAAGAATTATAGAAGGACAAAATAATTTCATAATAATAATTCTCTGTTATAAATAATAAATTAATTCTCTCTATAGAACTATTAATAACTTTTTTCTGCAGGGTAAAAAATCTCCAAAGAGACATACAGGTGACCTTGTGACAGATTCGTATGTGTCCTGATGTAACCACACCTGGATATGCTGTTATCCATAAAGCTTTACAGCATTAAACTTCTTTAATAATGTACCTACTTACACAGTGGGATAATTTTTTTCCTAGGGCAGTGGAGGGTAAGTGCAAGCATGCAAGCTGGAGGTGGGATTCAAACTTGGGCCATTTCAATGCAATGCAGTCAGTGTAACTACTACGGTATTTACTGTTGGTTTATTACATTTTCAGAAGAAAATGTTGTTTGTTATGTTCATTGTTTGCATTCGCAAGATAAATATGTCAACTACCAGACAGGAAACACTGGTGTTATCAAATAACAGAGCTGGGCTGCTTCTTCTCCTGGACCTGTGATGGAGCACAGCTTTCCTGAAGCTGCAGTGCCCACCACCATACTATACTGGAGCACTGCAGCCAGTGTACTCCTTTTCCTACTTGCCTTCACCTCCACGCCTTCCTCAATGAGTCCAGAATTACTCAAGCCCCAGTTCTGCTGCATTTCTCCTGCCCAGGTCACCCGAACTCCTCGTCTAGGCTCCCCAAGTGTTACTTCAGCTTCTTACTCTGGCTGTACACTCTAGGGTATAGAAAGGAGGGAGCTTTTTCCATAAATCCGTGTTACACATCAAAACATCTACTTCACCTTCTTGAAAGCCATCTTTTGTGGGCAAGCGTTTGCTGTAGAGAATTGTTTTGAACAAAGCTACAAATAGACATTTGCTTGTACAAAACAAGCAATGTCAAGTGCAAGTCATTAGATAATGCAAAATCCAAGCTGACACATATCTGGATGTAGAAGCATTTCCAAAAAAATAACTTATCTAACATACTTTTCTTTTTGCATTAAAAAGAAATTATTTAGTAATTCTGGAAGCTCTTAAAGCTGAGCAGAGCAGTATCACGTTTCTGTAAAAAGCCGTCTGCAAGTTTACCCACAAGACTTCTGTGTTTTAGGAGATCAAAGGGAAATGCTGCCTCATGCCAAATTGTTTTATCTATTTGTTTGATTTCTGCTAACTTTCTGTCCATTGATTTATTGTTACAACCACGATAAACAAAATTTCTTGCAGCTTTTGGCTTGGAGACCAAGCTTCTCCAGTGTCAATGGTGTAGAGCTGCTATACCCGTGATTGGTACTCACCTGGAAGTCTAGAACTTTCCACTGCTGCTGGCCACCCTTTCAGCATTGTATATGCTGGCTTCAGTAGCCGTTGTATCCCTCAAGCTGCCATCAAACACCTAACCTAAGCTTTACTCTGGCTTCCTCAGTATGCATGGTGGACTCATGGATGAATGAATCAGCATATTTTCCATGCTACAGCTGAAGTTGTCAGTAGGCCTTCCCGTTCTGCGCTTTAAAGTGCAACTTTGTATCTGACTAAGGGTGCTTGCATATTCTTCTCATGTTCAGCAGAAAGACACAGAGAAGAAGGCAATGGGAAACCACTTGTGCACCCCCTGCCTGGTCATTGAGTTCAGTTCGACTTGATGTTTTCCCTTCCTCAGCCCCACAGAACTGGATCTTTTTGGCTTGAAACCAAGGTAGTTAAACTTCTTCAGATCGTTCCTGTCCCATGGAAACATAGCAAGGGGACACAATAAAAATTTTATTATTTTTTCTTGGTGACACAAACCCATCAGACCTTTCCAGTCCCAAAGCAGCTGAATCAAACCTGGCTCAAGAAACCTTCCACTCCCACACCTTCACTGCTGGAAAATAGGTGCCAAGGATGCGGTGTTGTGGTGTTTTTGGAGTACGGTGTGGTGACAAGAAGTTCAGCAGTTACTGAGCTGTTAGTTTAAGCAGATTCTGTTTGTGTTGTTACTCAGTCGCAGATGAGACCACAGTTTATGAGTCATTAAAGCAGAAATCCAGGTAGCTCCACTGGTTTCACGAACCTTTCCTTGAGGCTGAGTTATTGAGCTGCTGTGATTGATACAGCCGAGGATCTTGAAGGAGATCTCAGCAAGAAATGCCAAGGGGGGAAAAGCCTCGGTGGTTCAAACTGAGTGAGTGAGTGAAGTTATGTAATAAATTGACTATGTGGTCCAAAAGGACAAAAAGAAAAATTCATACAATTGCTCTTAGCAGGTCTCATACCCTGCTTTTAATACTCCTACTTTGTTTATTGTTTATTATTGGTCATACTTTATCAGCCATATTGTGGAGGGTGTATAGCTGGATAAGTGTAATGTTACCGTAAGATCTTGGATGAGATAATAAAATTCAGGGGTGCCTGAGACCAGGGATGTTTTAGGATGGGTATTGGTTCTCGTAAGCCTGCTGGTAATTGGTGTGGGCATAAATCTCACGCTCACTCTGGGAGAAAACTAGATCCTGAAAAACTAGCCAAGGGTAACCAAAGACCACCAGATCATTGGGCAAATGAAGCAGAAAAAAATGGCACGGATCAACCAGAAGATTAACCAGATACGCGAGTGACTTTGCTTCTAGAGACAATAGGTTGACCATCAAATATCAGTGAGCAACCACACCTCTGGTCTGGTTTTACCCTCATCTGAACTAAGAGCTTCTGCCCCAGAATTGACAAAAGCTTTAGTGTCAAAAAACTGAGCAGCCAATTAAATTGTCATTAATAATATTTACTGTGACTGCTGGTTGGGAATGGCCGCTCACGCAAGGGCGCTGAGATCCAATGCATTCAATATAAAGGGCAGCTCAGCTGCTAGGGATCCATTCTACTGCCACACAGGCAGAACCCTTTTCGGTAGCGCAGATTTGTTTCGATTGTTTTTGTCCTGGGGTCACACCCTTCTGATCTGTAGGCGTTCACAAATGCACCGCAACGGTGGCTGTTTTCTAACATCTCCTAGCATGTTCTCCTAGATGAGGTTCTCCAGCTCACCAGTCCTGTGCTCACTCTTCGTTGTGGCATCGTGAACATGACCTGAGCATCTTGCCTTGTAGGCATGTGGCTTGTTGTAAAAGATCCAAGAGCACTGCAGCAGAAGTCCCTTACTATGTTAATACTGCCCTTCATATTGGTGTAGGATGTCTGTTGAGGTTACACTGGTCACCGCAGGTGAGGTTTCTGTGGGAACCAGGTGTGATGAGGTATTAGGCTGTACCCTTGGAAGATCCATAGCATCTCCAGCACTGAATCTGGGAGGTGTCGTGGATGTCGACTGTAATTGTTAGGAACACATCCTGGGTAGGGATGGTGGTCCTCACTGACTAACTGTTCTGGGTCCACGGGGTATGGTGGAATCTTCAGTCTAGGATGCAGACATAATGCAGTGAACACAAGTATAAAATTTATTTGCAGTGGTCACTCTTTTCACAAACTGAAATGGGAAGAGTTGATGCCAAACACTTGTGGAGCATGAAAACTATGATGACGGGAGCAAATCTTCTGAGTCCAGGTGAAGTTATGCAAACTATGAGAGATTCTGCAGGGAATGCGTGGACCTGTGATCCTTTAATTTTTCCTTTGGCTGCTGTGATGTGTCCTTGCTGTGATGCAGGGAGATGGCCTGGATCCAGAGGAGGACAGTCTGCAGTCTTGCTGGGCACATCTCCTGGTGGGCACATCTCCTAACAGTCTCCATGGTAACAGCATGTCTGTTCTTACAGGCCCGGTTGGAATTACTGACAAGAACACCAGCCATCCTCCAAACACTGTGGAAGGGAGTTGAATCAGTCAAGCCCACACTCCAAGTTTAGGTGTGCTTCCCTACTATCTTCTGGCTGATCTGGTAAACACAGGCTATGTTCACACTGCTCCAAACAGCCATTTGTAACTCAAGGAGCCAACACAGAACAAATTCGACAAAAAAAACTGCACAAAAAGCTTGTGAACCTCCATGGTCCAAGCTGTTCATCATTTTCCTTTTTGCATCTCTAATTTCCTTTATGGGGTATCCTAACAGATCAGCTGCAGACAGCTAGCTGCAATTCCCTAGCTGGAACAAAGCAACTCACAGCATCCCATTTCTACTATTCTGCAAAAGTTATCCATATACAGCACATTCTGAGGTCAAGATACACACAGGTTAAAAAGAAGTGGCACGAAAATATTTAACATCAGTAAACAACTCCGAATGTTTAGTAATACAATTTGACGAAGGCCGACAGAACAGGTAGAAGACACCCACCGTGTCCTTCTCTGTAATCCCCTTGTTGGTGGAGTAACTCGTGAATGTACTACTGAGTGAAAGAAGGGAACTGCAGAAAAAGGAACGGTGCTTGTACAACCACAGGCACGCACCACACACAGCAGAGTTGTGTTTCCGTCTGCTGCGTGGCTCATACGTCTGGCAGAAGAGTTTCTCTGGTTGACGTCTCAAAAAAGCATCAGGTTTTCTCCAGATCGGCAAGCCTGTGGCCCAAACGCGTGTGCGCTGAAAATGGAGTGCATGCTTTAATTCTTATCAGATTTCCTTCAGACGTTCACATGAATAAAGAAGTATTCACATATATACACGCATTCAGAGGTGATAGCAGCTGATTCATGGCCCGGTTCCGGATTAATGAGTCGGTTTAAGTCTGATGGGGAAATGGGTGTGTGTATGGAAATAGATCAAGCACATCTAGACTGGATGTCTGTCCATTTTTCCTCTGCCTGGGCCACAGCTTAATCAGAGCAGCATATGCATGCTGTCGCCCCCCGCCCTAAAACTTCACCGTTCCCGTCCCTTTACCACCTTGATGTATTACGGACAGGATGACATGAGCCTAGGGTTCGGCCCGTTTCATCTTCCTAAATGACTCCCCGCCCATTTATCCTCGCTCTGAGTTATTTAATGAAGGCTGTATATTTTTAGTCTGACATCGCTGGGGATGAGTTAGATGCTGGGGTGTTTCAGAGGGGCTAAGTTAAAGGTCTTTCTCTAAAATAAAATGCAATTTGCTTGTAGGCCTCACATAAGCGGTCAACGTGCCGCAGACACAGAATCTACCGTCGAGAAGAGCACTGTAGCAGGTTTATTGCAGTAAACTGACTGGACATCATTTCTCTAGCATTTTTGTTTAATCCCACTTTTACTTGGATTTCACTTGGACTCGGTTCAGATGCTAGGGGGTGAAGAGGCCATGTGTTAAGATGGGAAGAGGAGAAGAAAGGTATTGAGTGCAGTTACTGTCCAGAAAAAAACAAAGGATTTTCAGGAAGGGTTTTGCTGTTGGCAATAATGTGAAAATATACAGATATAACGTTGTCGTGCTCTAAGGTGTCCTAAGTGGAAAACAAACTATTCAGTCATGTGAAGAACACAATGGAAAGAAAAAAGGCAAAGTCAAACGAAAGTCTTCTGCTCCTGCTAACTACATTGCTCTAAACTTACAAACCATAACAAAACACACAAACAGGAACAGGGAACCACTCTCCATACAATGTAAAAGCATACAAATACACACACCAAATACAACAAATCAGTGCTCATAAGCACACGCATGAAACACACGGAGTCAAACTAGTCAAACCACAAGCCAAAATCACCAAACTCCAAATCTTCTATACACATCTTCTAGACAGAAGTCCAAGGCGTCAAAAAATGGAGGGGCTTTTAACATGCTGGAGCCTGGAGCTGAGTGGGCAGGATGGAGGAAGTGATGGCGGGACTGATGATGCCAGACAGCAGACCTATGCAGAGACATAACGCCCACGATTCCACAGCGTGAGCCGCATTTACTGTAGTTGTGTTTTACACCACGATGTAGCCATTTACCTCACATACAGTAACAATGCAAGCTTTAATTTGGTGATACGATGGATTTCGCAAGGAATACTCTTTGCATTCAGTTTAGCACTTAATGGTTTTTCAGTAGCAGACGTAGGGATTAGAAAGTGTTTTTCTGTAGATACTTTATTTGTTTCATAGCACCTGTCCCCCTGTTTCTTGGTTGCCATCAACACTTCGCTAGCAGCACTAACCAGAAGTAGTAGAAAAACCCACATAAACTAAATTTTGGACAAGCGGAAGCTACTCGTATGGACCGGTGACTAAACTCCGATGGACTTTTATCAGTCCAGGCTGTACCCCTCCCAGCCTGCTGCCCAGTGAGCTGGACCACTGCGACCCTCATAAGGACAAATGTTAACTGGCTTAGCAAAAATTTTTTTAGCGAGTGGACCATGTTAACATGAAGATGAATTTTCTGTAATAAATTATGTACAGAAAATATTGACAATAGCCAGTGTTTCTCATAACAGCAAATAATCCCACCATTTACAGAATCTGTGAACAATCTTGACGATGGATGAGTTTGTATTGTCTGCAATGGACAGGGGGCAGCGTGTGAAGTGTAAAAGGAAGTGAAATTAGGGAAGTTCAGCAAAATATTGGATGATGAACCAATAGATGTCAGCTTTGGTTCAGTGAAAATTTGGGACTCATCTATAATGTGGGGATGAAGACCATAGCTTTATATGCTGACTCTTGTGACACTGTGAGCCTTTGAAAAAGAAGTGAAGTATTTTTTTGGGAGAGAGAATCACTGTGGCATGGCCTTGTGGTAATTATTGCCTTAGTAACTTCCATGGCTTTCATTTATAAGAAGGATAACTATCTTTCCTGGTTCTTCAAGAGGGTTTGTGCAGTCTCACTGAGCTGGAGTAAGAGAGCAGGATTATGAGTTTATGACCACAAAATGCTTGGTAAAACCAGAAAGTTGTACAGCAAAATTGCACATGTTTGCAGGATATTTGCTACCCTGTTTGCATGTAAGAGCATAGTAGCTTCAGAGTTATTTGCATAGAAAGAGAAATGAAGGTATAGCTGCTGGGCTCTTGGCATGGGGTTGTATGAGCACTGTAGAACTGGTGTAAGCTGTTCTTGACCATGTAAAGTAAACCCATGTTGGAAGTAATATTCTGGTTGTGTGTTTGGATGAATGCTTGGTGTACAGTCCATTGAGGTAGTCACACCTGCTGTCCAGTCCATCTTTAGGGACTTCTTGAACAAGATACAGCACCCTGAAGAAAAAGTACCTGGGTGCAAATATGTGTGTGCACGTGATTGATGCCTGGGTGTGACTAGGGGTTTGGTCTAATGCCTCACCTCACTGGTTATTCTGCATGGTGAACAGTTTCACAAGTAACCTCATGGGGTGTGAATGTTTTAGGATAGACTACTACGATGTATACTATGGTATTTTATAATGTTGGTTATAGTCCACTTATCCTGCAGCAGTTGAGAACCTATCCTGGGATCAGTGGACATAAGGAAAGAAGGGTATCCCCTGGATGGGACGTCAGTCTATTATGGCGGTAGACACACACCATGGACAATTTACAGGGACCAGTTAGGTGATGTATGTTTGGACTGCGAGAGAGAAGCAGAGCTCCGGGAGGAAGTCCACACAGACTGAACTGGATTTGATCCTAGGTCTGAACAGCACAGATGCTGTGAGGTGGTACCGCTGTTCACTGCACCACTATGCTGCCTCACTATAAATAACTCTGGTATCACTGTGTGCCGTGTCTGAGTCACTGTAGCAGGTTACACAATGATAATTCATGAAAACCACCTAACTGGATGGTTGCAAAATGCATGCACTTTGTTGCCACTGGAGTCTGAAGTGCTGCCCAACACTGGGTTTGGTGACAATGGGGGGTAAATTCCTCCAAGCCCTGTTGTTGATTGTATTCTGCGTCCTTTGAAATGTTTTACTACTTGGTGCAACTGTTGTACTGTGAATATTTGTTCACTGTGTGTTGAACTTTGCAGTTATGGACTTTGTGATTTGTGTTATTTCAGAACTGTTGCTGAGACCTTTGTTACTGTTGGTCGCCCTTGAGTTGAATTGAGTGCACTGGAAGAACTCTGACCTAAATGTCTACACAGTCATAAAAGATTTCTGTTGCCTGGTAAGATACAGTATGTCATTGTGTGCTAAAATGCTGTTGTGTAGTAATTCAGGGTAAATGTCCTAGTCAAGCAAGTGGTGGGAGTCCAACCTTGGTCTGTGGCTTACAAGACTTTGATACGTAGGATGGCTGTGACATTTTAACTAACACACAGCTGTGGTAATACCTCGTTGATCTCAGGGGAAACCTTTAGCCTACAACTACTTGTACCTTTTAAAACAAACTCGTAGAACATCTGCAAGTGATCTCCATACTCAAAATGATCCACGTACTTGAACATTCCAACCACTTCCAATTTTTGAACACAGTCAACTCTTAGATGTCCTCAAGTCCACCACTATCCCTTTTGGATTTTCATTACTAAACTGCTCTTGGTCTCATCTACTCAACAACCTCCTTAACCAAGACCCTTTTTATTGTCATTTATTTGCGTATCACTGATATATCCAACTACTGCTGTATGTCTGAGAACTTATACAGGTAATATGACTCTGTTTTACCTTACTTGTGAAGTGTACAGGGTGCACCGTAAAGGAACCCTTGAGCAGACCCTAAGCTGCTCGTAGCCATATCTGACACATGGCCCTACATTTGCACAAACTGCGGCCCACCAGCCAAATAGTCCATAATCCATGTTTACCTCTACTAACTGTAGCTTCTCTCCCAGTAGCCCAGTAGACTGCATGGTGTTGAATGTCTGGGAGAAGAGACCCTAACAGTGCTGCCTGACTTATCCTATTAAGCTAAGTCTCCGTTCAGCAAGTAGACAAATTGTCTGCTGGAGTGTCCACTACAGTCCTGACCGAAGGGTTGAGATGTGACAGAACCGCCCTTTCTAGTATTTTTGGGAAGCCTGAAGGCAGGACAACCTGCCAATATCCATTTATGTCCAGTTGATAGTTGCTGTTTCTTGTAGCTTGGGAGATAGACCCAAACAGGATGCGTTCCACATCACAACATACCTCCTCAGCTCCTCCTTCACCTGGTCGGCTGTGAAAAAAATGATCCACGGTGGTCAGATGATGGCAGAGGAAGAGTGATGGTGAGGTGTGTGCATTCCAGTGGAAATGGGGCAGGAGCAAGAACTGGGTTGATATGCAATAGTTTGAAGTAAAAGAAAGAGAGCGAAGAGCTGTGCCAACATACATTGCCTAGAGGTGTGAGCTGGAAGGCTGAAGAGGAGATGAGCAGAGAGCATTGAAAAACTAGTTTGACACATTCGTCTTGCTGGGGTTACTCTCCACTGAGAGGCCGTTGGACTGCTCATAGCCTCCAATGTGCTTCAGGCCCTTCCACACCTTCTTCTTGATCCTCAGCCTCAACTCATTCTACCTCTGTCTCCTACCTTGGGGAAGATCATTCAGCTCACTTGTAACCTAGGATTTGTTGTTATAGAAGCAGTGTACAGTCTTAGTGGTTATGAAGGTGTACGCATAGAAACCGATGTCTGCGACATCAATCAAAGTGGAAAAGTGAGCCAGTCAGCTGCACAGCTACCGTCTACCAGATTTCAAAGCATCTGGCTGAGCAACAAAACAAGGCCTCCCTGCCAGACCTCTCTGTGGATCTGGGGTTGTTCATCACCCAAAGTCTGCTTAATAGTTTAAAGTCATTAAACAAATTGCGCAAAGGCCCAGCTGAAAACTATGGATATGGGTGGCACACTAGGCCACACTGTTCAAGTGAGACTTCCTTGAGGAACCTCTGATTTCAAGCGTGACCCTGCGATTTAAAGGAAACAGTTGTCAAGTCTGCCAAAGTGTCACTCTGTGATAAATGATTCGCCCGTAATGCAATTCTAAGCAGCAATGTGCATTTTTCACAGCTGTAATTTTATATTAGACTATCAATATAACATCCATGTAGTCAATACTAACACGTCATTAGTCATTATAAGTAATGTGAAAAGAAAACGGAGAAAATACTGTACATTCTTCATTATCGCTGCGTTATTAAATTTAGTCTGATTTTGCGCGTTGAGTTCATCCTTTAAGTCAGCTTTTTGGGTGCAAACAACGCTTGGTGCATTGAAGTGCTCCAAAACGCATGTCAGAACGTGGCACATAATTTGAACTAATTTTCTGAATGATGGGGAATGATATTGCTTTGGTTTCCAGCGGCTATTGCATTACCGACTAGCGGTTATGTCACCAGCAAGGCCGTATTAGATTAACGTGACTAACTGTGCTGGGATCGCGTGGGACTTTCCCGAAGGAACGATGGACTCCTGTTAAGGGCGGCTCAGCGGCTGTTGGAGGGAAATGCGACGTCGCGGCGATGTAAGGAGAACGGCGAGCCACTTCCTCTCCCCGGGGAGCTGCGGGACATTCAATTTGGCTGGATAGGAAATGTGGCCGTGCTGAGGGAAGACTTCCTCTGACGGCATTTGGGAAGCGGTCCTCGTGGTCGGAAGGCAGATCGCTCCTGCCACCCGCCTCAGCTCCCTGTGATGTATGGCTTGTTTCATATACAGATTTCTTTTTTCCTGTCTACGAAACCTGGCGGTACAAGGGATATCTGAAATAGATTAACACCCCCATCCTTGCCTGCTGCTCAGCCGGTGTGAAAATTACTTTTCCATGCTTAGCTGAATGCTCACAGGACCGTTTTGTTTTTGAGCCTGCTCACTGTAAATCTTATTTACATTTGCTGCAACACACCGCGCCTGGTTATTTGTATCTATCACAGATACGGCCGTTAAGATTTGTCGAAACCGCGGTTGGCTTTGAGCGTCGCGCTCATTCTCTCTTGCATCCTGGCGTCCTCAACCTTAACTCACTCCCGCCTTGGAGCTTCTTCAGATCTACAGCTTATACATTCCTTGCGTTTCGAACCGCTGGCTGTCTCTTGCTGGCTAGAAGCACGCGATGTTAGCGATGGCGAGATGAAACGCTGACAAAAAGACGTACGAGGACAACGCGGTGAAAGTCGGGTATCGCCAGGTGGTGGAGTCTATGTCGGGTGCTCCATACCGACCGACTGTACCTAGGCTTCACGCAGGGGGTCAGGCGAAATATTAGAGAAAATGACTCCTGTGGGATTCATTTGGGCAGCAGATGTTCTCGTCTTTCTGTGTAAACTGAGGTTTGATTCTTAACTAAACATTTTCTGCTGATAAGTCGGTTTGTCGCAGGCCCATTATTTCTTGGAGTTGTAAGTCTTTGTGCTTAAAATAATTAAGGCGAGACAGATAAAGCCGCGTAAAACAGGGACAGCAATGCTCGCCGGAACTTCAAATGGTGGCGCTTCTGACATGGATTCACGTTTAAAATGCAGCGCCGCTTGTACATTCCCTCATATATGTATGTATATCAGATAAGACTGATGCAACTGGGACATAGTTTAGTGTCATTTTGCAGACTTCCTTTGTGCGCTCTTTTCTCGTTCAGCTCTTTTGTGTGTGTGTGTGTGTGTGTAAAGCATAGAATAGCGTGTGTTCCTTTTTTTCTGCCTGGATCTCAAAGAGAGTTAAAATCTTTGCCTCAAAGCACAAATCTCAAAGCTCCGCAGCTGCCGACTGCTTAATGCAATCATTTTAAAAGTTGTTTCCCAGTGATAAAAAGTTTGCTGACAGCATCGGGATTGTACAAGAACAAAACTCGGTGCTTTGTTTCACGTCTTAAACGCATCCTTATTGCCTTATCTGTGGTTCATTGAAAGGGTCTCGCATGAGAAAGACTAAACGGAGTGTTTGTGTCATAATAATTTACACTGCGCCAGAATCTTTTTTTTGTATTTCAGATGAGAATCAACAGAGTTTAACGGCAGCGGAGTTGACATCTACCCCTGGGACGTCTTCGTGTGGCAGCCCGAGTCCAGATGTCCCGCTGCAGACTCGGAACCAAGGAGTTAGGGATTAACATCAGGTTTTGCACAATAAGTGGAGGACAATTTCGATTGCATGGTGATAGCAATGAGCACTGAAAGTGGACACTCATATATATGGAGGTGAGTAAAATAACAAAGCACAGTACTTGAGTAAAAGTACCATTCTTTAATAGAAAAAATACTGAAATAAAAGTACTCACTCAGAAGTTTGCATGGGTAAAAGTAAAAAGTGAACTTGTTACCTATTAGTTAATAGTTGGGAAGCCAGCTGGACTTCAGGGAGTGAGCAGCAACTTTCAGTGACATGTTTTTAAAAATAGTGGCGTTATTGTTATATCTCCTTTTCTCTTTATGCATACTTTCACTTAGTGGGATTTTTTGTGAACATGGGGTCAAGTCCCACAGTTATGGAGAAAATACACAGCTTGTATATTTCTGCTGGTCCTGAAGATTCCTACACACTGATCCTGGGTCCTGCTCTGTTTCCTTAACTACTCATGTTGGTCAGGATTCTGGAGTCTATAGTAGATTTGGTGGATGCTGGTGAAGGAGGGGTACAGCCTGGATGGGATGCTGGTCCAGTGCAGGGGAAACACACACACACACACACACACACACACACACACACACACACACACACACACACACAACAGCTAACATGCTGTAACCAGTTCATCTGAAACACAACTTTGTGGTATGCAGAGGAAGCTTACAGACACACACAGGGCAGGCAAAAGATGCAAACTCCACACAGACTGAGCCGAGTTTGAACCTACGGCTGAATAGTGCGGGCGTTCAGAAATAGCAGCACGATTACATGCACCATAATGCTGCTTGGTCAAAATCCTTCTAGATATGCTCAGAAGCAGAAAACTTAGTAGCTGAACATTTGCAGGTTTGGATTGAATATCAATTTGTAGGAGTTGATGATGGAGGAGGGGGTTAACCCTCTGAAATGATCTGAATTCTGCACAAACGGCTCCTAAAACGTGATCCGATCTTCATCTAAGTCATAATAACAAATAAAGGCGATGTCATTTAACAAACAGCACTCACATTTTACATTTTAAACCAACTAGGTCACCGAAGGAGAGAGTACGCAAAGTGCATGGCGCGTTGGGGGGTGCAGAAATAATGCAGAAAGTTTTACGAGTCCTTAGTTAAAAAACCGCAGTTAATTTATGTACGGTACAGGGCTGCAGCCACGAGCATCGTCCTGAGATGGAACGACTTTGCGGCGCGAGGCTGCGTGCCGCTTCTTCTCGCCGTTTCCCCACTTTCCCTCCAGCCGCGTTCCTCTCAGTTTCGCCGCCGCTGTGTCACTGTAACAGCCTCCTCAAAATGAGGAGCAGTTCTTCAAGCCTCTGATGAACGAGAGACCCCGAAGATGACCTGAGGACCCCTGTAGCTGTCCCTCCTCCAGTTTGGCACATATTATCCCAGGAGGAAAGAGTGATCTCTGTGGCTGTTGTGAATTAATGAGCCATTACCTTAACACTTTAATCAATGCTTGATTAATATTTATCTATTTTTCTCTTCCAGGAAAACCACGGCAACGGAATCACTCTTTGCAACCTGCTCCTCCGGATTGATTATCTGAGTGGGTGGTAAGGTTAGGGTATTTAGCGCCTGACATGGGCCTCATTCTTCCTCGCACACCCCCAGCGGGGCCAAGCTTTTTGACCCTCTACACCATAACAACCCGCTCACTGCAATACATTATCCACTTCCATCACTCAGATTAATTCTGCATCAAGCAAACAGTATTGTAGCCTGAAATGCAAGAAACTGCGATTAAAACTGCTGCTCGTGTTAATGTTAAATTACAATTTTTTTATTATGTTGTAACTACAGAATACATTTAGAATTCCTGTATGAAATCAAATATTATTCTGAATGTTTAAATATTTCCGGGGCAAACTGTTTTTTTGTTTTTTTTTAACAGGTTCAGAAGTGTCCCCTCTAATTGGTTTGCTTCATGGAGAACTCCAGCATGAGGCAACCAAAGAAGATGACTTGGAGTTCCATGACCTGTGAGCTCAGAGTGATTGGGAGAATAAGAAGGTTGGTGGCTCTACTACTGTACATTTTGTGCACAGATGGGGTGCAGAGGACCTTTAATATTTTGTAGGATATAATAGATACTTTCACATCATACTCTGTGGGTGAGACAAGGATGTGGGCAAAAGAGAAGATGTTAAAGTATTTATATTAAAAAAGCACATTCTTTCTGCCTGATAACACCCAAACAGCTCCAGTTATGACTTAATTATTTTACACAGTGTTTAGGAAACAATGATATAAAACATTTGCAAAATGTTAAACTGCTCTATAGCCCTTCAGAGATTGTGGTCAGAATATGGTTACAATGCAGGTTTCAACACATTAACATTGGGTGAATAAACCGATCAGCCACAACATTAAAACCACTGACAGGTGAAGTAAAGAACATTGATTATCTCATTGCAATGGTCCTGGTCAAGGGGTTAGGGGGCTATATTAGATAGAAACTGAACAGCCAGTTCTTGAAGTTGATGTGTTGGAAGCAGGAAAAATGGGCAAGCGTAAGGAACTGGATGACTTTGGCAAGGGCCAAAATGTGATGGCTAGACAACGGGGTCAGAACATCTCTGAAACAACAGGTCTTGTGGGGTGTGCCCAGTGTGCACTGGTTGGCACCTACCAAAAAGTGGTCCAAGGAAGGACAACCAGTGAACCAGCAACAGGGTCACGGGCACCCAAGGCTCATTGATGTGCGTAGGGAGTAAAGGCTAGGCCGTCTGGTCCAATCTCACAAAAGAGCACAAATTGCTGAAAACTTTAATGCTGGCCATGATAGAAAGATATTAGAACACACCGTGCATTGCAGCTTCCTGTGTATGGGGCTGCGTTACTGCAGACTGGTCAGAGTACCCCTGCTGACCCCTGTTCACTGGAGAAAGCATCCACAATGAGCATGTAAGCATTAAAACTGGACCATGAAGCAATGGAAGAAGGTGGTTGGTCTGGCGAATCATGTTTTCTTTTAGATCATGTGGATGTCCGGGTGTGTGTGTGTCATTTACCTGGGGAAGAGATGGAACCAGGATGCACTATGGGAAGAAGACAAGCCGGCAGAGGCAGTGTGATGCTCCGGGCAATGTTCTGCTGGAAAACTTTGAGTCCTGGCATTCATGTGGATGTTACTTTGACACGTGCCACCTACCTGTAACTGTTTCAGACCACGTACACCCCTTCGTGGCAACAATATGCCCTGATGGCAGTGGCCCTGCCACAATGCAAAAGTTGTTCAGGAATTGTTTGAGGAGCATGACAAAGAGTTCCAGGTGTTGACCTCCAAATTCCCCAGATCTCAATCCCATCGAGCATCTGTAGGATGTGCTGGAAAAACAAGTGTGATCTATGGAGGCCCCACCTACAGCACTTAAAGGATCTGCTGCTAATGTATTGGTGCCAGATGCCACAGGACACCTTCAGAGGTCTTGTTTAGTCCATACCTGTTTTAGAGGCACAAGGGGGACCTACCCAGTATTGTGGAGCTGGTTTAATGTTGTGGCTGATTAGTGTACAACAGGGCTGAATGTTAGTAAAGAAGAACATACAAAGGTGTTGAGCTATAAAGGTGTAATAATCTTAAAATGCTTGAGCATTTCGACAATACTGGAGATTTATGGATGTGGTAAAGGAGGACATGCAAGTGGTGGGTGCGACGGAGAAAGATGCAGAGGACAGGAAGAAGTGGAAACAATTGATCCGCTGTGGCGACCCCTAAAGGGAGCAGCCGAAAGATGAAGACGAAGAAGAAGAAGATTTTGACAATACTGGAGATTGCAAGGTTTGTCCATTTGTTCCTGTATAGTTAATGAAAACTTTGACCTTGGAAGGTGAAAATGCTGGAAACTGCTGGAAGATTTAAAGATTATTCAGGGTTTTAACCTCTAGATGCTTTCTTTACAGCCATATGACATATTTATTAGACTTCCATGCACATACAGAGGGAAATCACATGTACACATTTTGACCCAGAATGAATCCCTTTCTGCTCTCTGCAGACTTTCCACTCCAGCAGAGCCCAGCAGCTGTTTGGCTAAAATCAGACTGGGGAAGCGGCACAGTAAGGACATTGTGCTTGCAGTGACCATATGGGCCTGGATCAAATCTTGGCTGGAACCTCCTGCTAGGTACCCTTGGCTAAAACATTGACCTTAACTTGATGATATCGCCTGCAAGACTGTCCAAGTTGTGAAATTCAAGTACTGCAGTAACATCTGACTGGCCTCCAAAAGCATGTAATAAGAACCGACAGAAATAGGAATAAGCTGCAAAAAGGACTATAAATGGAAAATTGTATCCCTGGTCTATACAGCACATCCAAAATGATCACAGTGTACTATTGTTTATCTGTTTATTACATCTTAATTAACCTTCTAACTCATGTTTGGAACATTCAACTTATGAATTTTTAGACATTTATTTATTTATTTATTTATTCATTTATTTAAAAGCACATTTTCTTCACCATTTCAATGGCATTTGTATGTTGCAGAGCAAAAATAACCTACACTCCTGCCCTTTGCCGCTAGAGGGCAACAAGAAAAGGTTCACAGAAAGGTTCAGGGTGTGTGGGCTTTGCTGTGGCTTTGGTCCTGTTGTTTTTGTACTTGTTTTGTTTTCTTGCATTTCTTTCTTACATGATTGCAGTTGTGTTTTAAAGAAACTATTGTCGAGTGAGTGAAGGTGTCAAGCCGTTTCAAAATAACAGCTTGAAAAAACGGTACGCAGCTTTTTCTTCACTTGTATATGAAAACCGAGGTTAAGGTTGACCCAGGTGCTGTGTTTATTACAGCGATCGAAGGGCAGGACACCACTGACTTTGTGAATCATCCAGGGCGAACATACGTGAAGCCTGGGACTAGGATGCTTCGACAAATGTGGACACAGCAACTAGAAGGTGGGCAGGAAGAGGAAACACATACAAGTTGGCTTGGTAAGCAGATTAAGTTGGAGGTCAGGCTGCGTGATGTGTCAGTTGAGATTCCATGATGTTAATTTGTGCCGCCGGTCCTTTTACCCTTCATCAGATAATGCTGTGATGTGCCGGGCTTTGACCTGCTAGAAGCACAGGTACGTCTGGGAAGAGTTTATAATATTTTTAATTCATAAACAAAGCGCTTCACATGATATCTGCTGAAAGAGCGTGAAAATGAGTCTTGATGAAGCTTTGCAGTTATTCCAGTGTGTGTGTGAGGTGAAACTGAAGCAGAGGCCTTCCTGTACTCATCTGCCATATCACTCACGCAGATCTGTGGCTGTCTGGTGGATTAATTTCCCACCTATGTGTCTGATCCTTGAATTGTCACCCACATAAAAAACGTGGTAAAAACAAGCCTTTCTTCGCTCAACGCTCGCCTACCCATTCAGGCACAGGAGGTACCGATGGGGAACGGTTAATGAACTCATCGCCCGAGTGCCATCGACATGGTTGTTCTGCTTGGAAACTTCATTAATCAACACCTGTGGCACACATGAGTCTGTTTCCCCACTCTTTAATGAGACAGTCAGCTGAGATAAAGAGATTTTCAATTTCTATGTTAATTTGTTGTATTATATTTATGAATTCAGCAGTGAGAAGCAAAGAAAAGGATCTGTTGCTAGATAATTGTTGAAGTACACAGTTTAGTCACTTTTCTCCATCCATCCATCCATCCATCCATCCATCCATTATTGTTAACTCCTTAATCGTGGGCAGGTGATCACAGCAGTACAAAACCTATTCCTCACTTTTCTTCTGACAAACTTATTTATATTTATTATTATTATGATTCCTTTATCTGACACTTGAACTGGCTGATATGTTTGTGGAAAGCGATTACCGGTGTGATAGATACAGTATTTATTTTCTCATTACATTTAGTCATTTTGCAGACACTTCTTCAGAAAAATAAAAATCAGGTTAAACAAGAGTGTATGTCTCATTAGCAGGGAACTGCTCAGAGAAACTCATTGCCATCGTGAACAATGACTGTCATCCTCTGTCACCCCTTGCATGTTAGCTTGGCTAAACAGAGGAACACCTCTGGGAGCAGACAGGTTCAATTGAGCCGTTTTCAGTGCCACCCAGGGTCATTTTGGTCAGTGTGTGTCCTCTCACAGTAGGGGTGATGGATGAAGTGCCACTGAGTTGAACTTGACTCACAGCCACCGCTCCCATTGTCTTCTACAAAAGAAAGGGAAAGGACCAATGCCTTCTTCTGTGCATGCTTGCAGGAGAACATGCACGCTCCACATGCCTGAACTGGACTCAAACTCTAACCCTTTGAATCCTGGAGCTGTGGGGCATCGGCATAACCAACTGTACCCCCACATCCCAGCTGAGGCAGCCCTGGGCTTTCTGTACTTTTTTGTTTATTTGTAAACATATTATTTGCATCCTTGCACACTTTTTCTGTGAAATTCAAGTTTATTTCATCACTAAATCATGGTATTTATCTAGAAGATGAAGAACTTTAGATACAGATATGTGATTTTCCAGCCACAGTTTAACACCATACATTTTGTTAGTACATTTTGTCATTATGCAGGTAGCTGCCTATAGAATGTCATTAAGAAAATATGAAAATAATTGTGACAGATGATGGGATGTAAATTTATACTAATTTATGATCAAGGAAGGTCTTTTTGAGACCCTTGAAGGTTGGAAGGTGTACAATTCTGAAGGAGCTTATTCAACTGTGTTGTAGTCAAAACTGAGCCCCTTTTGGACCTAAACGTTATTGCATTATTGTTATTTATTCATTTATTCTATGCTTTTTTCAAGCCTTAAATATCACAAGGTCTCAACCTATCTGCTCACTGTAGCTCTACACACCTGTGAGGGGGGGTCATGGTGGTACAATTCCTTGGTTTATTGTTTCCCCGTTTTGTTTAGTTTGCATTGATCCACAGCATAAATTATGCCAGCAGACTGAAAACTGACTGATTCCATAACTGTCAAGTGTCCTCTAGGTCAGGATGTGCGCAGGTGGCAACCACATTTGATTTTTGCTTGTGCTAAGGTGGTGTCGGCAGCAACACCTGAAAAAACCTTATTGCATCTAATGGATTTCATGCATTTTTATAACCTTGACCCAAGTATTCATCTACCAAAACAACAGCAGCCTTTCACATCCTGCCGAAACTTTAACTGCAGTCAAAGTGGGCTACGTGCCTGCTTATTTCAAAAATTCCCGAAAAAGGCTGAAATGCTCCTGAAATGGCAAGCACATCCAAAAATATAAAACAAAATAAAAAAAGCACAGTGACTGCTACATATAATCAAGTGTCAGGTACTTTTGTCAAAGCTTTGTCCAAAAAAGGGTGCAGAGTTCCTTTTTTGAGTTGTCATGCAGATTAAATAATCATTTTTATCTGACAAGAAAGAAAAATTCTCCCTTGGGCCATCCACTTAAAAACTTGAATATAGATCACAACGCTGAAAAATTATTGAATTATTAAAACTGTAGGAAATACAATTATTTACAGGTCTGTAAGTTTTCAACGCAAATTTGTCTAATATTTAAACAAGCTGCAATCCTCCAACCCATAATTATGTTTACGTGTATTCATTTTATATTTTACTATTATTGCTATGCAATACAATTATATTAATTTTATATTTAATTTTATTAATTTTAGCTGTAGGGGATGCAGTGGCACAGCAGGTTTTGCTTTCTCTGGTCAGTGTCCCATTTCCTTTTTCTCACTGGGTGGCTCCGCGTGCTACATCCAGTGATCAAGTTGTCCCCCTCTCTTCCTAGTCTGTGTCTGGTCCCTCTTTTTCCTCTTCTCTCTCTCCTTTCTTTTCCACTCCATCACACAGAGTATGCTTCTCTGCCCTTTGGTGGAGTGCCACGCACCAAAACTGCTGCATGCATCCTTGCAAATGGGCCTCTTTAGCCCATCTAGTTTCCCTTTCACTCCATAGGTGATACCAATCCTATCGTCTCCACAGACCTTCTGCCCTTGTCATGTGTTTCTTTCCTGCCATCAGCGTATGTACTCCTTGTAACTCCAAACATATCTGGGTGAGGGTAGTGTTACAAGAAAGTGTGTAGGCCCAACAGGTTTCTTCAAAGGCAGTGTCACAGACCCAGGAATCCAGGGTGCAAAGTTTTAATGCTTCAGTGAAACATACTGAACTAATTTACAATATTTACAGGTCCACATATTAAATCCATAATGTACAACACAAGTAGAAATGCTGTACAACCAGAAGCATTTCTTGTTCCTCACAGTGTTTCACACTTTCTGTCCCTCTCCAGAGCCTCCTTATAAGTCTTAAGCTCCACCCCTTGCAGGTCATACCACAATTATTCCATAGTTATAGCACAGTTATCTCATCCATGCTTAAACACGGACATTTGAAACACAGAATACATACACACAATCATTTAACACATAAAACATCAATCAGTTTACCTCACAATAGCCATAATTTTAACACGGTGTTAACAAAACATATTGACTTGTCACCTATGAGTGGTAGACTCCAAAGATGTCCATTTCCCTTGGGTGACAATAAAGTTGATTAAAAAAACCTTTCCTCTGTTTGATAAGCATGGAAACAGGAGCACCAGAAGGTACAGCGTGAACAAATTCAGTGCACCATGAAATCCCAACAGTAAGTACTGCTGCCAAACAAACAAACAAGTTTACAGAAACATTTTTCTAAATTTTACACATACAGATGGTGGCTGTGGGTTTATGTGTGTACCCACAAACACAGTGCTGTGAAACTGTTGAGCGAGTGTGACCGGATGTTACAGGTTCAACAGTTGCTGTTTTGGGATGTCCTAAGCTGTCACACTCCTCCCCTCCCACCCTACGGTCCCCTTCTGCACTCAGTTTCCATTGACTTACTCTTACTTGCTAAATGTCAACACCCGTTTTGTGCTCTTTGGTATGCCTTCCATTTTCTGTGCCATGTGTATGGGACCTTGTATGGGTGGGGGAGTGTAATTGTAAAGATTTATCTGTAGAGCTAATTTCATACGTCTCCTATAAAATCTTACCAAATAATAATTTCCTGACTTGTCCACAGTGTATCCCTCTTACAAACAATAACACAGACTTTCTTCCTTCATACTCAATTCCAAATGTCACTAGTCATTCTATCAAATATAACAGCTTGATTATTTCTTCTAGGTATTTCTACCTTGCTAATAGGATTCGGCGCCAGTATTTGTTCCAAATCTCTTCACGTGGGTAAGCCAGCTTCCTTCTTTCTACATTTACGCCTCATTACTACCTTGTATACATGCTACATTTTTTGAGGCACTCATCCATCACACAGTTTGTTCAATGAACAATATTAAATATAATTTAAACTTGTGGCGGTCACTTCTTGGTTAGCTTGGTTTTGTCTGCGCAGCTATATGGGTAGCAAAAAATTGTGCATTCTTGTAGTCCCGATTGATTCAGACTTGCCTAGTTGGTCATCAGCAACATCAGGTGGTCTGCTCTCTTTTTGTGTCTCTTTTGCTACATTTCTATGTACTTATCTAACCTGCCTTCTATGTCTTGACCAACCCCAATTCACATCCTGACTTAGAGCTGACATAACAGTTTGGTTTGTGACTGTTGACTTGTGCTACTGTTGTGTACTTCTATGTGGTCCATGTCATCTTAGGGCTCCCTGGTAGTCACTGCTATTAATACCGCAATGTGATTCAATGTCACCATTGAGCTGGTATCACCATTCAGTATGGTGGTCATCATCGTACGGCTCCTGTTAGCATGACAATACTGCTGTTTTGGGGAGCTTTATTATACAATATTACATATCAGTTTGGTTGACTAACTACTCTGTGAAGTTAACAACATTAACAGATCAATTATAAGAATCAGTTTCAACATTTTGCCTGCTTTTGCCATCCTCATATGTTTTACATACTTCAATGAAATGGATTGTGCTGTGGCCTGGTGCCAACACCACTACCCCCTACAAACTGTTGTTCAGCACCACTAAACATCTCTGCATGGCTCCGCACTATCATCATGTGCCAACCCAGCAGCTTTGACCACACATCAAGTGCTGAAGTTTTTTTTTCCTACCTTTCATACGTAACACATAGTCTATTCAAAGTTCAACCCAGTGATTCACGATCTTGCAGTCCTTAGAGAACTAGGAAGCAATGCTACCACCTGTGTTTCTGTGCCTCCTTTTAAACCGAATCCTTACCACTGCTGACATCCAAAGCATCAGAATTTCTGATATAAACCATTGTACCACACGCATATCAACGTGCACACCTTCCACATACAGTCTTCACGCCTTAGTGTCTGCTACACATCATTCCCTCATTGCTGTCATCTGCTCAACCTTCTGCGCATCCACACATGCTTAACCATGTTAAACTTTGTGAACTTTGCTGCAAAAGAAAAGCCTATTCATAGCATTAAGTCTTCATTCTTATACCATACCCCCATGTTGCTCACATACAGATGGACTTGTACCGAAATGCACAGTAGTATCAATACTGGTGTTTGGGAACCTCCAACATTTGTGGTGGGTTCAGTTTTATCTGCCAGGCTTAGGTTATACAGAATATACGTAGAAAAGTCAAAAGAAAGATATTTTAAATACTGTGGAAGAGCCGCAACTCTCGCCGCCTTCAACGACAAAACGAAAGCAGCAGCACGGTCACCCAAAGAAGTAGCAATCGTGCTCGTGAAGTGTAACCAGGCATTTAGCAATAGGAAAAAATGCACACAAAAATTAATGCCCTATATTCAGCTTCTAATATATCAGCACTGAACATAATCTGCTGGGGTTAGCAGTGCTAAACATGTGCAAATTGGCAATCAGGCGTTTACACGAGAGACGCGTTAAACAATATTTAGCAGCACGGAATTGGAGGCAAGGCCCACATTCGGCTTTCGGTGCATGAAAAGCCCGTGATTCCGTTGTCTGAAATTCACCCGGATTCCCGTCTGGCATGCCTCTCCACAAATATGACAAGTGGGGTGGGGGCATCGCACGTTCTGACTGGCATGCAAATGTGCAATCAGGAGCCACATGTAAGACACCGAGAAGAATATTGAGCACGTCGGAAAGCCGAAGCCCACATCTAGTTGCCTTTTATAGATGCCATTATTGTTTAAATGACGTTACAAAGATGTGAGAACAATGCAAGAATGCAGTTTAGCTAAGACCCACTCAGAATTTCCATACGCACAAAAAAGGATTAGCAAAGCTGGATTTGCGCAAATACGCCGCATGCAGTATCGTTCTGCAAATTTGAGAAGAATTCCGTCTAGAGACCCACTGCAAACAAAGTCCACATTCAGTACTTGATCCGCATATAGCAGTATTTCATTTAACCATTGCTCGATTAATGCCAGCCAGTTAACAAGGACTTTGGTTACGATTGTGCCATTTTGGGCTGTGTTTTTCAATTCTCATTTTAGCAACTGCACACGTGTACTGTGGCGTAGTGTGTGGCAGAGTTGGCCATGTGGGACAAGAATGTGAGGACTGCAGGGGTCAAGAACAAAAAGGGTTTTATGAAAACAATTTGCCCAAACCAATTGGGGTTGTGGCCCTTTAAAGGCAGAACAAAACGGATAAAACAGAAGCAGAGGCAAACCAAGCAAAACAAAAATAACAAACAGAAGAATGACCCATACAATACAAAATCAAGCCCATTCCAAGGAGCCCTTCTGCTCCCTATCAACACTACCCAAAAAACTGCTTTATCTGGTCATCATTCATATGTTAAGGTACCAGAGAGTAGCGGGGATCTTGACATGGGTATGGCTGTCCACCAGGGTGCTACTCACCCTCAGCATAGAAATCACTGTTCACCTGGGTACTCAATGAAAAATTTCCTTGAGAATTTTCCAAAATGAAAAGTTGAGACAAAGAAATGCCAGAGAAGTAGGTTAGCAACCTTGATCACCTGTCCACCCCTAGTTTTATACGTAAGAGCAATGCTGGGTGATTTAAAATTTAATTGCTCAGATTAGTTTTTTAAAGCTGTTGTCTGGCTGTAATTCTTTAGAAACCTACCCTTAAATAAACTTTTTGGAAATGAGACTATATTTACTTTACCTTTCTTGCAATACTCTAAAGTTGTTTGCATAGTCATGTAACCTAACCCTAACAATTAGTTGCTATAGCCTCACCATTTTTTTCTTTATTTTTTTTGTGCATGTTGACTTTAAAATGTGAAACGATGCACTAAGATTTAGATTCGGTCACTACCAAGATATTTCCATTTGAGTCGCTGGGATTCTGCTTTATAAGGAGTCTAATTTAATGCTCCTACTTTGAAATATGAGGCCTTTCCTAATATTTATGATAACTGAATTTAGATTTTGCACACCTGACATCAGCTGAACAGTGCAGTATCTTTGCATTTATTTATCAGATGCCTTTCTGCAAAGCTACTTACACCGATTATTAACTAGTATTTATCTGACACTTTTACAGTAAACAACTTAGTCATTCAGCCATCTGTAAAGAAGAGCAATGTAGTACAGACTAGTACATACACACTCAATGCAGGTACTTTAGAGTCACCAGTTCCCCTGGAACAGACTAGAAAACCCAAAGGAACCTTGGAAGAACATGAAAATTCCACAGAGACCGAACAGGAATTGAATCTGCACCGAATTACAATTTCACATAAACTTGTTCAGAGAGTGTGAATACATTTGCATTTCTTTTTTTCATGCATTCGGTTCACCATATTGGCAGCCACTTGTCTGACTCACCATCGCTGTCAGGGCGTGTTCGGTGGCTGCCACCCCTCAGGTTGTGATCTCTCAGCCGCTATCATCTCATGGGATCTAGCCCGAGATGTTCCTCAACAGTCCAGCCCAGACTCTTCTACCCTGCTGTTTTTAGTCACTCCATCACTGAAGGACTTGACTACAGTGTGTTGGATGGGAACAACTTCTGGTGCTAAAATATCATCCCTGATACAACTCCATGTCACAGACTGAATTAACACATAAATATTGAACCTCTGTATGCTTGTTTTATGGTTGTTTATTAAGGGTCCAGTACTTGATAGCAACAAAAGAGTCAAATAAGCACAGGTAGACACCCATACAGTATTGGTCATTAAGAAGGAATTAAAAAAAAGCAAAGGAAACAGACTTGTGTCAGGATAGCTAATGTAAACTAGGGAAGTAACTGTATGGTGTTTGGTGATAATATAGCAACAATCATATTTAGTGATGTTTTAAATTGGTGTTTTAGTGCTCAGGAATGTATAAAATCTTTACCAGACAAATGGTGATTATGTCTGAATGACAGGTGTTTGTGTTATGATGGGTTTCTGAAGAATGGATTTCCTCCTCAAGGTGGGGGAAGACTGTAATTGTAGAATTTCTTAGCATGAATAGCTACAAAGAAATTGCAGTTTCTTAATCCCCTCAGGGAAGTTTACACACGTGGCAGCAAAACACATATTGCATAACAGATTGGCCATATCAACTAAGTGAAGAGCAATAAGTTCACAGGGTGGCATTATGGATGACAAAGACAGTTGGTAAGAAAACCATTATGCTTCCAATTTTCTCCAGACAAGAATATGGTCCTAATCTTAGAATGGGACTCTGTTCCAATAATCTCATTGTAACACCACTTTTTTGTAAGTTTATGTTCTACTTATACTGTATAATATTGATAATCCCTGGCAAATTCCCAAACATTGACATGAGCAATAACAAATGTAATGTCTTTTGGCAGATTTTCTTGTCCTGCAGATGTAGTGGTCATTGTTAGATGTTACAGCAAAATGTAGGGGCTGAAAAATTATGTTAATAGGATAGCCATCACAAGTCTGGGCTGTGTTAACATTCAGTGCGAGAGCCACTGGTCTATAGTCATTGGGACAACAGGTCCCTTTCCTTACCAACTGGGATGAGTCAAGATGTCTTGACTCAACAACAGTATTTCAAAAATGTGAAAGAGGACCCCAGATAGCTGGCTGGTGCACATTTAAAGCTGTCAGGCTCTGCTTGACCAGCAGATTTGCCAATGTGAGTCCTTACTTCACCTGGTCCTCAGTGATATTGAGTGGTAGTTGAGAGAGCAGATATGTCAGTGTTGTCATCGGGAACACTGGTGGAGGGAATGGGCATGAGGGGCATCCGTGTGTGGGATTGTGAGCCACAGAAGGGGTAGTGGATGGGAGATGAGCACTTGTGGTTGGTATTTTGAAGAGGAAAGAAGGAGGGTTAAGTTGCGTGGTTGAATCAAAAAAAAAAAAAAAAAAAAAAAAAAAAAATCTGATCCAGCTCATTGGCATGACTCAAGTCCCCTCTAACACCTTCCCCATGGACTGCTGACAGCTTGTGAGCTTCTCCAACTTATTCTGTACGTCCTTGGAAGTTATTTTGGACATTTTCTTTTTAGCTTCTTTTTCAGCTGCCTTGTATTTCCCAGCTTCTACTGTTCCTCTTTCAGTCCTACCCCAAATTTATATCAAAATTCCATTTTCTTATCCAGGAGGTCCCTGAAGTCTTTAATTGTGGGGATAATAGTGTCAAAACTAAACATGCAACATGTAGTCATGAATCAAGTGGTTGACCATCACTCTCCTCACTATACGAATCATGAAATATCTCCCAATCTGCACCCACAAAGCAATCCTTCTGGACCTTTTCTACTTCCTTTGTCCACTTCTTCACTGTTGTTTTGGCCACTGGATGTTTAATCTCTGTTTGTATTTGTGTGAGGTAGACATGGTTAGGGTCAAATTTGTCCTGATGTGGCAATGCAGCTGAATGCTTCGGCTTTAGCGTTTTACAACCAAAAAGCTGAATGAAGCAGGGTGTAAGCCAGACAGGCATGACTGAAGTCCCCAAAATCCTGAGAACATGTTAGGATGGCAGGTCTGTAGACTGCTACAGATGGTGTCCATCTCGCAGGCAGACAGTCCTGACCCTTATCAGGACAACATGGTTAATGATGATGGATGGATAATGAATCTGCTCTTTAAGCTATGATATTAAATTGAAATTAACTGATAATTGTGATTGGCTGAGACTGTCAGGGAAATGGGGCATTGCTTCTCCAGGTTACCTTAAACTACCTTCAGTCAGGTTTCTCTACTTATTTCTCTTCTTAATTACTAAGTTTCTCCAAATTATTTTGTTCTGTAATTTTCTTAAATGTTCTCATGAGTGGTTTTTCCATGTTTGCATTGTTGCTGCTGTATTTATGGACTCTCTGAACCTACAACCAGGGAGAGGAGTTGTTGCCCTTGCCAGAATCACGCATATGGGTTTGAGTGCAGGTGGCTGTACTGCACCACTTATGGAAGTAAAAAGAATACTGGTGCTGTTCTACTGTCTTAACAGGGTGACCCTGTTGGCTAAAAAAAAAAAAAAAATGTATATTTTCAAAAGCTGTCATAAAGATGTTTTGGAGCACAGGACCCTGTTACGTGAGGGCTGAGAGTATTTATTGTATCTTTCAATGCAGCTGAGAACACCGTACATACTACAACCCTAACCGTGGTACACATATTCTCTGAAGGTTTTGTGATATGTGATTGGTCTTGTGAATAGATTAAATTATTTTTTCATTGTGATTCATTTTCAGTATCCCACAGTTCAGCAGCATAAAGGTCAGGAACAATTCATGCACACAACCACAAGTATGCTGCATCAGTATTTGTGGGTATTGCATCTATTATGCTTGCAGCGTGTGATGGAAGCCATCATACAGAAATACTGTGTGCTCTTGGCTATCGAGACTCTCTGAATGCTTCTCTGAGTGAGGACCGTGTGACAAATTGTCAGCCGGATCCAGCGAGTGGGTGGCAGTGTCCGCTTTGTCGACTCACTTCTGCCCTCCAACCTCTGAGTCATCCGACAAAACTCATAAACCACAGAGTATCTTAATGTGTGTGGTCGGTTGTGGCTTGAAAGGCTATCAAAGATTCAGCGTATGCGCAAGATGACAGGCCTTAGGGATGTCCCAAGAGATGGTTTATATCTGAAGTCCAACGCTAAGTCATTTTGATTCCAGCAGTAACTGAAAGGCCTCCTGGGAAACATAAGAATAGGCTGACCTTGCATAAAACATTATGTTGCCTTACCACTGAAGTGTGTTAAAGGCATTTTATAAATGACATGGGATAACTATATTTATTTCCATGCTATTAAATTGCATAACTTTGTTTCTTACCTAGCAGTGAGAGCAGTTCTTGGTCCTCACAGTTTGGAGGACAGCAAAAGTCGAATGCATAATTAGGAAATATGTGAACAGCGACTTGGACACATTTTAAAGGTGTGGATTTTTTAATTGTTTTTTTTTTCCTTGAAGAATTCAGTTTTTTCTTTCTAGCTTTCACCTTTCCCTGAGTGTTCTGGTTGCTGAAGACGTTCTGCTCAAGCAGGATCATTCTTCTTATGAGGCAGCACTGCCCCCTCTGTTCTGTGAAATACAGCCCAGCTGTCTGTCTTTTTAGATGTTTAGTCGTCGTCTCATTCTGCTGTGAGGACAACAGCATTGCAAGAATGGCAGGCAAGCTGCTCAGACAGCAATGAACATGCATGGGTTTTTCTAGCTTTCCCTGTCTGCTGTGTGAGATGGGAATCCTGGAGAGATCACCCAAACATTTATTTATTATTATTATTTATTTATTTATTTTGTCATTCTGAGGTTAAAAATGATTTGTAGACAGTTAAAAAGAATATTTTACTTTTATTCATCTTTTCCTATTGAACATTCTAATCCTTATTGTGCTATAACAGGGTGTGGCATAGATGTGTCCCTGGTTCAGTGAAAAGATATCCACAATTATCTCCCTAATTCTTTGTATCTTCTAAATTTTCCTCCCCTGTTCTGTTCACCATGGGCCAGACAAACTTCAGTGTGTGTTCAGCTGTATACCTGCTGTGTCAGGGTTTTCAGCAGTAAATGATTCTTAATACTTGGTAGTTTAATAGTCCGCTTCAGTGATCATGTATTTGTTTCAAAATGGAGCAGTGATTAATGCATTTACTTCCAAATTTTTTCCCCACTAGAAAATTTTCGAAAGCTGAGAAATGAATGTTTTGTCAATTTCTGTTTATTCCTCTATAACATTTCTAAGAGACTGTGGAGGCATATCTGTGTACACATTAATATTCAGACTTCCTACTGTGAAAGTGGCGAGGCTTCCCATGACTGCTTACTAACAGGTTCATGACTCATTCCATATGAAATTTATGTTTTTCAGATGGCATCCTTGGATTTGTTATTTTTGCATTGATAGCAATAAGTGACACCGGAAGACAAATGAAAACAATACACAAAACAGGGGTGGTCTAACAAGGTCAAAAAAGTTTACTTACTTTCGCTTCAATCAAAAACCGGGAGCAGAATTCTCCTAGCAAGAGCATCACTATTCAAGGGACATATTTCTCATGAAACCACATTAAAAGACAAAGGTAAAATGAGCCTTGCACAGATTTATAATGTGACATTCTGTGAAAGGCTAATTTAAGTTTTCCAGGTTATGTCTTCTATGGCAGACAGATAATTATACATAGCTTTTCAGTGGCAATGACAGAAGACTCAGTGAAAGCCTGACTTCTGTGATTGTTTCAGCAGCTTAACAAAACAGCTCCACTGCCTGAAACTGACATTTATGTTCCTTATATGAAGTGACGTGAAAGTTCAAAACAAACTCTTCTGATGCTACAACATGAACACTTTAATACAATACCAGGTGGTATGATGGATCCCGATACAAACGATAATATAGTAATAACTAATAATGAAATGATATAATTTACTAAAAAACATTTATTTATGTGATCATTAATTGGCCCGAGGGATACTTATGTGGAGAGCAGCACCCTGTGAGGGTGGTACAGTTCACTACATTCATATTCTCATTATACTTTTGCAGCAGTAGCATCTAAACCTTCCTTTCTCTGGCTGCAGATCACATTTGTATTTATTTCTTTAGCGGATGCTTTTCTCCAAAGTGACGCACAGTCTTAAATTAGTTTTTTTTCTCATTTATACATCTGGGTGACTTGTTAATGAAGCAATTCAGAGTACATACTTTGCTCAAGGGTGCTACAGCCAGAGTTGGGATTCGAGCTTTGCTCCTTCAAGGCAAGGGAGTTGGCTTTATCCACTACTCTACATGTTGCCACTACATCACCCACCTGACCCTAATAGATGGATCATCTCCACTGCTTAAGAGGGAGTCTGTCCTTAGGGAGTTCTTTGGTATCAGCACAGCTGCTCCTCTGTGGACCAGGAGAGAAATTACAGTATTAGCTGAAGGTGAAATGCTGAGAAGGAAGTGTACATTTCATATAGTCTTGACTTGGAGCCCATACATCGATCCCTTAAGGGAGAATTTCTTAGCTCCATATCAACTTCACGAAGAGCAGGGAGTCTGGCACAGCAATAAGCCTACCTGCATCGCCTGGTCCTGCCCCGAAGGAGAAATCCCCACCACACACGCATCTGTGGGCCTCACTGCTATGTTACCCAGCCTAGACATGATATTACAAACTTGGTCTAAAGGTTTTTTAGCATTTGTGTGTCCCCTTTGTCTTCCTCCTTATCAGTTCTGTGTCAACCTTCTGTAATGATTCCATAGCAGGAAATGGAGGTTAGCTGTGTGCTCCACTAGTTTGCATCCCTGGTAAAGCTTAAAACCAAGAAAATGACATCCCAGGTTTGACTCGTGACCACAGAGTATCACCAGTGTAAAAATAGTTTATAAATATAAATGCTGAACAAACTCCTAGATTCTGTAACACTGCCACTCAATACAGTAAATGATCAGTTATTTGAAAGAAATACTGCACTTTCAACAATCTATTCAATGGGAATAGATGATATTAAATGGAGCAATAAAGCCAGGCAAATATTTACAAATATATGACTTTGAATCACCATTTTGAGGTACATCAGTACTCTAAACTGTAATATAAATGCCTGTTTCTCATTTGCACATTTATAGATGTAGCAGCTCTTGTAACTATAAAAATATTAACTTTCTGTTAACAACTGCAGTGTTTGTTGAGATATTAAAACTCTGCGCATTTTTTCAGCCGGTAGCAGAAATGAGATTCTTTGCATAATTTTATTTCGCTCATGACTTATCATTCTTGAACAATTAATGGATCTTAAACTTATTTCCTCTTGCTGTGTAGTATTTATTCTGCCAAGACTGTAAAATTAATAAAAAAGGAGAATGGAAATTGAAATTAAGCACAATAAATAAACTCTTAGCATGAAAAGACTGAATTGAAAGACTTACAAAATGTCCTCAAAGATCCTGCTGTGCCTAAGAGAATGCAGGGTGGAATTGTTCAGTTTTTTTTCCTTTAATGTTATATGGAAGTGTACTTTGGACGTCAAAAGAAAGGAAAGGGACGGATGGACTTGTCAGACCTGAGGTACTGCAGGAGACTTTTAGGGGTGCTATGGACACTTGAGTAAAGAAACAGATGGATCTGAGATAAAATCAGGCTGGAACTGTTAACTGAAGCACAAATGAGATTAAGGTTATTGTACTTTGTACATTTCAGGCAAAGTTTGTGTTCTCTTGAAAAGGCTGTAAAGTTTGGTAAAGCTAAAGTGAAAACAATGAGGACATCCAGCAGTCCGATGAATGGACTCAGTCACAGTGATAGTAGGCCCACCTCTTTCAACACTAAGTGGTTGCCAGCTGTTGGCATCACCTTGATGGGACCTAACAGAAACGACAAATGAACTCAGAGGCCATTCAGTCCTGCCTCAAAGGAGTTTTTTTTGCAGTTTTATGAGCAGCACTGGGTCTCAGCACCAAACTAGGAGAAAAAGTACATATCAAGAAAATGAAATTGCATCCAGCAGATACATGAAGTAAGGGTGGAAGGTTACCATATTTATTTGAGTTTCACAGGCATGACTGAGTAATTTCCAGAATGGTTTTTATACATTTCTTTATTGGTTAAACTCTATTGACTTGTCATGCAGGTCAGTTGTTAACTTATGGACCGGTGTCCCATCTGGCGTGTAGATTTGTAGCCTGACTCTGGGTTAGGCTCTGGCCCACCACAACCTTTAATCGGATACAGAAGTTAGAGGCAATGGAAAAAATTAAACTTTAACACTGCAGTCATCCACATATTTGAAGATAGAACTTCAGATAAAGAGTGTGGCATTAAAGTACATTTCCTGGCAAAGTTAAGCATAAACCGTCTGCCTTCTGTAACTTCAAGAATTTGGGTTGTTTAACAAGGAAAAAATATGCGGACAAATCAAACTTTCTTACAGGTTCTTTGTACAACTGAGTGAATCTTATTCCGAAAAGATTGAATCACATTGCCAGAATGCGTGTATTAAAGTGCCTGGGGGGGTTTTATATTTAAAACACACCTGCGATGCCCCCAGGAACATCCTAAGAGGTTGCACTGGGGAAAGGTAGATTCTGTGATTGAGCGGGACGTTTTGCTCCTGGATGCCTAGGGAGGTGCAGGCTGGGAAAACTTTAGCACAGTTAATTATTATTAAAAAGCTTAAAGAGGATCTGGCTGTGTTTACCTCTCTTCTTATCTCACTATTTGGGAGAATTAATGTGATCAGAATGAGTGTTTTACCTCGATTGATATACCCGTTTTAAAATCTGCCTTGGTGTCAAAATTTATTTGGAACAATAAGAGGCCCAGGTTCCAGCTTTCAAAACCGAAAAAGAAAGGTTGATCTTTGCTCCCAGATGCAAAACAGAGAAACAAATGTCTAACTGGTTCTATCTCAGACCAGATTCGTTGTAGGTAGGTATGGAGTCAACCTTGTTTTATCCAAGACTGTTACGGCTTCTGCATTGCGTGCACATATATATATATATATATATATATATTCTCTCTCTCTCTCTCTCTCTCTCTATATATGTATATATATATAGAGAGAGAGAATAGAATAAACCTTTATTATCCCACGAATGAGAAATTTAGGTGTTACAGAGCTCTTATCAGAAAGGAAATATAGGAGAAGAACAAGTTAGTATGTATATATATATATATATATATATATATATATATATATATATATATATATGTGTGTGTGTGTATATATGTATATATGTGTGTGTATATGTATGTATATGTATGTATATATCAGCAAGCAAAAATCACATCATTTCTCACTTATCCAAGATCGTTGTTATTCAACACCAACTAGGAGGATGATGATAAATACCTGGGGAATCCATATGCCTTTTCTTTTTGCTTCTATTACCTTGCTAGTCCATATCTTCCCCTCACAAGCATTCATCAAATTACTTCTCCAGAAATGATTGTCTAAAGGTTTCTTGAATTTGGTCAACATATTTAGCTTTTGAACATTAAATTTGGCCTACTCAGTACAGACTTCTATAAATATCTACAACTTCATCATTTTATTACATCCTCAGACAAGGAAAACAGACTTCAGACAGAATTAATTGAAGTGGTGAAACAACTCATTGTAGTGAATAACCCCAGAGGGTGGATTTCTGCATTTTACTCCATTCTAATATTGTTGAAAATACCTACGATGCCTTAAGGAACGACATGGGAACACAGATTTTGACGTTTCTTTCAGTGATCGTGAATTGTCAGCTGTATGGACCAAAGCAAAACCTCAGGCTCATTCACAAAATCCACCTTTCTTCTCAATTCCTCCATAGGAGGTTCCTGTTTCAAATGGACACCTTGGTGCATCTGTGCTGGCACTGTGAAAAGATGCAGGCTTTCTGGAAGAGTCATCCCTCAGCCATTCACAGGAACTTTATATAAAAGTTTGTTTTGTCCCCTATCTATTTTCCTGTTAAACTACAGCCCAAACTCTTTTTGATGGAATGTAGGCTGTTCAAAGAAATGTATTTTAATGCTTTGATCTATACTTGAAGTTCCTTTGCAAATATGTGATGTCTGCAGTGTAAAGTGTAATAATTTCCTCCCATTAGAAAAATTAATTTGACCTACACAATAATTCAAAGCAATTTTGTAATGCATGAACCCCGTTCCAGAACTTACAATACAGTGGTGTGTGATCATACTGTGAAGCTCTTGTAATCATCTGACCCTCAGCCCCTGCTCTACGTAGATGGACGTGCAATTTCTCACTGTACTGTCTGCCTGTATAATTGTGTGATCTAATGCTGGTCCCACTTTGTAATCTGGTACCCTGCAATGGCTTATAAAATTTTTGTATTCACTTACAAAAGCCCCAATTCTCTTCTGGTTGGCAGGAGTTTAGATGGTTTTATTAGAGGCCTTTGTTGTTCCAGTAAATAAATGTAGTGATAAAGGTACAATTTAAGAAAATCATCCAGCAAGTATCACTTCAAATAGACTCCCTGTATAGAAGAGGACAAGGTCAACAGTTTTGGTGAAAACATCAATTCTAATTCTAAGCAATAAGAGTAGCTTCCACATGGCCTTCTTCTTCCCTTTGCTCTTTCTCGTAATTAGTGGTGAATAATTGGTCTCTAGCAGGTGATCAAGATCAGGAGCGAGAAAAATTCTTAGATACCTAAAACCAGAGTGTGTCGTTTTAAAGGAAGAACACAATTTAGAATTTCGAGTATTCAGTTGCTAAATTCTAAAGTAAGGTTAACGTAGCATCGGGCTTAGAAGTTCGATTAATGTTTCCAATTTATTTTGGTATATCATCAGCTTGGTACAGAAATATGATGGCCTTCAGTTTTAGACTATATATAAACCTATATATTTATTAAAAATAAGAGGAAATATAAGAACCCATCTTATACTGTTGAATGCTTCTTGCACTAAGACAGATAATTCTATCAGATCTATCCAACTATCCATCCAATGCTATAGCTGTAACCACCTAATCCTGAGCAAAATCGCAGAAGGCAAGAACCTACCCGAGAATCACAGGACCCTGGGCTATGAAACTATCCCTGGATGAGATGCCAATCCATTACAGGGCGGCCACACACACACACACACACACACACACACACACACACACACACACACACACACACACACACACACACACACACACACACACACACAACACACACACACACACACACACACACACACACACACACACACACACACACACACACAAAAAAGAGGCAATTTAACCTGTTAACCGGAAGCATGTCTCTTTGGATAGTAAGAGGTAACTAGAGCACTTGGAGGAAAAACACACAAACACTTTTGAACATACAAACTACACAGACTGACCTGAATTCAAACCCACCCCTGAACAGCCCAGGTAGCTGTGTGCTACCAGTGCTACCCACCAAGTGGCCTCAAATTTATAATTCCTAAATATATATTTTAAATATTTAAATCCATATTCAGCACACTAATAGGTTGAAAGAGGGCCCATTCTAAAGAATTTTTGTCTTCCTTTAAAATTAGTCTAGCAGAAGCTGCATTGTAAGACTGAGGGACACAACAGACTTGTTGTTGATGGCTGCCATTAGTACAGAGCATTTTTCTAGCAAATTCCACAGAATTCTAACCAGCAGGTCATATGCAACTGAACATGTTGGTAACAGTATAGCCTTAACAGACCTCCCATTCTGTTGTGGTTTCAGCTGATGAGCCAGGAGACATCTAACCAAATTCACAGTAATGTTGTTTTGTACGGAACAGTAACTTTTCGTTATAACTTATATAATCTAGACTGTGTCTAGCCTTTGCACTGGTGTTCTTGCTCTAGGTGCTTCTCTCTTAATTCTATTTTTATGCTCCTCCTCTTGCAGATATATTTACTTTTGACAGGAAGTGTTGGAAATAAGGCTCCATTGAGTAACTTGTGCTCCATTCAAATTGTAGCAGCTGAAACTAGAGGCTGCTACTTATCTTGACAATACAGATATAGGTTTTCCTGAACCTCCCTATAGAACAGTTATTCAGAAGAGGAGAGTTAAACTTCCATTCTTTTGTTTTAAGAGGTGTTCTTTGAAAATCACCTTCTAAGTACATTAGTCCATAGCCTGAGAACACAATGGAGCTGTTCTTGCACCACCAGGCTGGGTTAAATTAAGCTATTAGGAATAAAGATGCAGTCTAATCGGGAATAAGATATAGGGGTAAGAATAAAATGTGTAATTCCTAACGTCAGGAAAAAAGAGTCTAAAAAGCCAGACCAAAACAGGTTCACATAGTGTTCTAAGGAAGTAGAGGACTTTAAACTTGACATAGAGGATGATAGTGATTTTTCTAAGGTTGCTCTCTAATGTAGAATTAAATTTTGCCCACCAGGCATCAAAACCTTTACAGTTCTTGTTAAATATTATCACCATATGATGCATGAACAGTGGAGTCCACATTCAAAGCATAAACATTTAAAAGTTGACAAGCTGTCCAAAAAGAGAGCCAGAAATTAAAATTAACCTGCCCTCCGAGACCTGGTGCTGCTGAATAAAAGGGGCATTCTTGCTCATTAGACTAATAGTGCCTCTTTTGTTAAAGCTAAAGGATGAAAAATAAACTTGGCCAGCCTGAGGTTTCCAAGTTTTATAAGTGCTATTGGGCAAAGATGAGTTATTTTCAGTAAGTCAACTGCTGTTTTTTTCTTTTTTGAAGAATATTATAATCTTTCTCTAAATTACATGACCCATGCCCTTGGTATTCCAGGTAATAAATTATGTGGACAACTCATGAGACATTGTAAAATAGCAGTGAACAAGAAACTATGAAAACTGAAATGTGTGACCCAGTGAAACAATGCAGAACAGCAAAGGATAAACAACCCCCCTCAACCTGTGTATCACTATACAGGCAGTCTGTGCAAAGTGGAAATGCCCCCAGTCCTCCCCCTTTTCCCCAGCATATCCAGCTGCACCATTGTCTCATAACCCATTATAAGTAAAAGTGGAGTAAAAAGAACCTCCATAGAGTAACTTAGAACATTCAGACTAAATTAAACAAAGCAGTGATAAACTTACTGTATATAAACCCTTCTCTGTCCCTTAAGAGAGAAAAAGTGTTGGCCAGCTCCAGGCTGTCAACCAAGAGATTCTTCTTCTGGACACAACTGAGATGCCTAATGCCTACTAAAGATGATGGCAGAAATTATTTTAAATGCCCTCTTCAACTTAAGACATTTTTTTGAATGTATATTGCAGTACAGCAGTTCTGCACCAGCTTGTATTACAGTACTACCTGTTGTGGGTTGTGTTGGATGAAGCACGTCGTAAGTTCACCATCAATTTAAATGGTTTTAAATTATACAAATGTTTTCAGTTTTGGTTAAGGATTGATTGCACTGTAATAACAAGGCACTATGACATTTTACGGATTCTTTTCAATGCAATTTGTTTTCAAAATCGGATGCACAATTTATTTGCTCAAATTATATGTTGGGTTTGACAGCAATTGATGTGCAGCTCATACCACTTATTGTAAAATAAGTGTCTAATGCAGGTAGTCGTACAGGAATGCGGATTTTGAAATGGAAGCAATCCTGGTCAAATAGAAATGCTGTAAAATGTTTTCTGTTCTATAAAACAATAAGATGGCAATCCAGTCAGGCTTACAGTGATAAGAGGAAATCTCTGTCAGAAATGGTCAATAAGGGAATGTACATGATGGAGCTAAAATGTATATGTGCTTGTTATCCTGAAGAATAACAAACCTTGTGTACAGGCAAATTATATTCTATTTTTAGTTGCTCTTTCAGTATTGCTGTGTTTTCGTTGCACATACAGTCATTGGAAGTTAAGCAAACTGAAAGTGAACAATACTGCAATTCATATGCAGTGAAACATTTCGCACCGTGTTCAAAATATAAAACAATTCAGCTTTGAACACACATGAATATATTCAGCAGAAGTGCCCCCTTTTTCCCTATTTTTTTCCAAATAATTACAATATAGCCAGGCTATCTACATTGCTTTGTAAGAAGACGAAAAATGTAAGTATTCAGACAAAAAATACCATTCATTACCTCAAAAATGGTCAGCATTTTACCAAACAAAATGCACAAATAGAAGAATGCTGCAAAGTAAGTCTGAATTTATTTTCATCACTCTGTTGCAGCAGTGGCAGAATTATGCTAAGTCTGTGAAAGATGTCTGTTGGGTGGTAAGAAAACACAACTCCCTTGGATAAATCCAACACATCACCTTTTTCCATTACATTCCTCAAAAAAGTAATTGCGTGGACTTCTGCAAATTTTATTCCCAGTTTTTGTTTCATCGTGAATATGTTCATCAAAATCATGTATGAATGATCACCTAAAAGAAAAAAAAATTGTATTTAAAACTGTTAACTTTATTTTACCTGTCTCAGTTGCACTGCTGTTTTGACAGTGAGGATGATGGCTATTATCCTTTTCTTTTCTTTTCTTTTCTCTTCTAGAATACTCTAGAATTATTCTTTGTTGCACACTAAGTACTCTTCATTACTCTTACATCTCCTGTATTTTACTTAGGTTGTTTTAAGCGTTTTATTTACCTGGGAATGGCTTTATGATGGATGTTGTTAAGTGCCGTCGAGTCTGTGTCGATTCATGGTGACTCTATGGATCATTGTCCTAAAAAGCATCCAGTCTTCGGCAAGTTGGTTAAGACTTGACAAAGGGGCATCCATGGCTGTGGTGACCATGTCCATCCACCGCATTGCAGGTCTTCCTCTTTTGCGTTGACCTTCCACTTTGCCGAGCATGATATCTTTTTCCAGTGAGTCTACTCTCCTCAGGATGTGTCCAAAATAAGACACATTTGAGCCCCCAACAACAACTGAGGTTTGATTTGCCCCAACACCCATGCATGTGTACCCCCATCCAGGGTAAACACAGAATTCTTTCCCAGCACCACAGTTTATTCTGGACTATCAGCAAGACCAGGTCTCAGAGGGCAGGTTCACTTTAATTTTTGGTTCTCTTTTTGGACAGCTTGTCAACTTCTAAATGTTTATGCCTAGAATGTGGACTCTCCATTGTTTGTGCAATACCATTTGTGATAGTAGAGCAATAAATTAAAAGTTTTATTGTAAGAAATAATTAAAAGTAGGTGAGTTCTGGCGCTGGCTGGGTCAAAAATATTGTTGCGGTAGAAAGTAACAGATCACAACATATATCACCAAACTGTTTCACTAGTAAAGTGATTCATTAGGTGCAAAAGTACTGCTAGCAAGACAGGGAAATATAAGATAAACTGATGTGCGCACCAGCTATACTCAGTTTGTTGTATTATATCAGCAACTTTATTACCCTTACCTTACTGATTTTTACTGCATATATACAGTATTTAATACATATTTTCTTACAAATTTTCACATTTTATTTGTTTACATACTGTATAACAGCTACTGGCTGTCCTTGCCTTTGTCGATTTAAAAAGCTAAAAAAAAAAAGTATTGTCCAGAATAAGCCAGGCAAACAGCACCTGACCTTTCCAGCAACAAGGGAAAAAGTATAATCTAACAAACAACAATGTGGCTTCAAAACTTTGTTTCCTCTTTGCTAATTGGGCATGAAGCAGCAAAGTATTAAAGGTCAGGCAACATGGAGTTGACACAGGTACTGTGTAGAACAATTAGGGAAAAGGTGTTCTCTAACATGTATCATATGTTTGCATCACCTTGACCTATGTGGAAGAAAAAATAAAGTAACAGTTTGGGTGTAGAGAGAGTTGCACTTTATTTTATATAGAAATACACACCGGTGCGGGAGAGCCCCTTTGGAAAGAGAGTCTCCTCGAACAAAGGATACAGGGATCATTTATACAACAGCTCGCAAGGTGTACACCCCTCTCAACTGTTTTCCACTCCTGCTCTTTGTCAGTGTGACTTTAAACGTTGTTGTTATAGGGAATCATTATCCCATCCTGAGTGTGGTGGAGTAACTCCTGATTTAGGTGCCTCAGTTGAGGGAGTTTTGGTTTTATTACTCCTTTACATACCACCAGGGTCTGGCCTGGACCTAAATTGACCATTCCCTTGACCCTTTTACCTTTGCCTTATCTGCACTTTACGTTTCCCTTCCTTAAGTACCCTCTTTTGTTTTTCCAAGGAACCTTCTTAAATACCTAACATTCTAGCAAGGCAGAAGTCCCAATGCTTTATAGCAGTAAGCACAATATGCTGGATAACATGGTCATGAAACATTCACTACACTATTGATTAATACCTTTAGCATAACAGAAACATGCATTAAGAGCTTAACTTCAAGAATTTCTCTCACACCTATCCAAATTAAGACTAAATTTGCCATATAGTCAGGTCCATAAGTATTTGGGCAGTGACACAATTTTCAGCATTTTGCCTCTGTACACCACCACAGTGGATTTGAAACAAAGCAATCAAAATGTGATCGAAGTGTAAACTTTGAGCTTTAATTTAAGGGGTTTAACAAAAGTATCGCATTAACCATTTAAGATTTACAGCCATTCATATAGCCATTGTCCCTCATTTTCAGAGGCTCAAAAGTAATGGGACAATTGACTGACAAACAGTTTTATGGCCATAAATGGCCTCTTTCCTCATTATTTCATTACAGATTAAGCAGATAAAAGGTCTGGAGTTGATTCTAGGTGTTGAATTTGAATTTGGTAGCTGTCTGTGGGAACTATGTGGTCCTTGGGAATATGCAGCCCAAAGAAGTATTGATGCAAGTGAAGGAGGCCACCATTAGGCTTAAAAAACAAAACAAACCTATCAGAGAAATAGCAAAAACTTTAGGAGTGGCCAAATCAACAATTTGGTACATTCTTGAAAAGAAGGAATGCACTGGCAAACTGAGCAACACCAAAAGGCCTGGAAGACCACGGAAGACAGCTAAAGTGGATCATCAGAAAATTCTTTTCTTGGTGAAGAAAAATCCCTTCACAACATCTAGCCAAGTCAAAGAATACTCTCAAGGAGGTTGGGGTTTCATTTTCAAAGTCTACAATCAAGAAGTGCTTTCATGAATGTAAATACAGAGGGTTTACCACAAGGTGGAAACCACTGGTAACACTCAAGAACAGAAAGGCTGGATTAGACTTGGCTAGAAAACATCTCAAAAAGCCTGCCCAGTTCTAGAATCAGATTCTTTGGACAGATGAAAAGAAGATTAATTTGTACCAGAATGATGGAAAGAGAAGAGTATGGAGAAGGCAAGAAAGGGCTCCCAAAGCATACCACCTCACCTGTCAAACATGGTGGAGACAATGTTATGGAATGGGCATGTATGGCTGCCAATAGAACTGGGTCACTGGTGTTTCTTGATGTGACTGCTGATAGAAGTAGCAGGATGAATTCTGAAGTGTCTAGAGCTATGCTGTCTACTCAGATTTGGCCAAATGCTGCAAAACTGATAGGAAGGCACTTCACACTACAGATGGATGATGACCCAAAACATACAGTGAAAGCAACCCAAAAGCTTCTCAAGGCTAAAAAAATGCAATATTCTTCAATGACCAAGTCAGTCACCTGCTCTCAACTGAACTGAACATGCTTTTCACTTACTGAAGGCAGAAAGATCCACAATCAAGCAGCAACTGAAGACCGCAGCAGCAAAGGCCTGGCAAAGCATCTGAAGGGAGGAAACTCAACATTTGGTGATGTCCATGGGTTCCAGACTTCAGACAGTCATTGACTGCAAAGGATATGCACCCACGTATTAAAAATAATGCTTATATTTATTATTACTTTAGTTTGTCTGATTACTTCTGAGCCTCTGAAAATAGGGGACAATGGCTATATGAATGACTGTAATTCCTAAATGGTTAATGCAATACTTTTGTTAAACCCCTTAAATTAAAGCTGGAAGTCTACACTTCAGTCACATCTCGATTGCTTTGTTTCAAATCCACTGTGGTGATGTACAGAGGCAAAATGCTGAAAATTGTGTTACTGTCCAAATACTTATGGACCTGACTGTATATGTATATATTGATTTGCCACAACATTAAAACCACTTACCTAATATTGTGTAGGTCCCCCTTGTGCCTCCAAAACAGCTCTGACTTGTCGAGGTATGGACTACACAAGACTTCTAAAGGTGTCCTGTGGTATATGGCACCAAGATGTTAGCAGCAGATACTTTAAGTCCTGTAAGTTGCAAGGTGGAGCTTCCATGGATCGAAGTTGTTTTCCGGCACTTCCCACAGATGCTCAATTGGACTGAGCTCTGGGGAATTTGGAGGCCAACACCTGGAACTATTTGTCATGTTCCTCAAACCATTCCTGAACAATTTTTTTTTCAGTGTGGCAGGGCCACTGCTATCAGGGAATAGTGTTGCCATGAAGGAGTTTATGTGGTCTGCAGCAGTGTTCAGGTAGATGGCACATGTCAAAGTAACATCCCCATGAATGCTAGGACCCAAGGTTTCCCAGTACAACATTTCCCGGAGCATCACACTGCCTCTGCCGGCTTGCCTTTTTCTCATAGTGCATGTTGCTACCATCTGTTCCCCAGGTACACACCTGGGCGTCCACATGATCTAAAAGAAAACATGAGTTGTCAGACCAGGCCACCTTCTTCCATTGCACCTTGGTCCAGTTTTGATGCTCACATGCCCATTGTAGGGACTTTTGGCAATGGACAGGGGTCAGCATAGGTACTCTGACTGATCTGCAGTAATGCAGCAACCTGTGATGCACTGTGGATTCTGAAACCTTTCTGTCATGACCAGCATTAAGATTTTGAGCAGTTTGTGCTACAGTAGCTCTTGTGTGGAATCGAACCAGACGGCCTAGCCGTCACTCCCCACATGCATCAGTGAGCCTTGGGTGCCCATGACCCTGTTGCTGGTTCACCGGTTGTCATTCCTTGGACCACTTTTGGTAGGTACCAACCACTGCAGAGTGGGAATACCACACAAGACCCGCCATTTTGAAGATGCTCTGACCCAGTCGTCTAGCCATCACAATTTGGCCCATGTCAAAGTTGCTCATATCCTTATGCTTGCCTATTTTACCTGCTTCCAACATATTGACTTCAACTGACTGTTCACTTCCTACCTAATATACCCTCCACCTCTTCACAGGTGCCGTTGTACTGAGATAATCAATTTTATTCACTTTACCTGTCAGTGGTTTTAATGTTGTGGCTGATTGGTGTATTTCACTCATTCTTAAATCCTACTAAAGGGATAATACCGCAACATGTCATTTTGAACAACTATTGCAGTACATAGATTCAGCTTTGTGACTGCTGGAAAGTCTTGCATTGGCCTTTGTAAGTTTCTAACACTTTACTGGCAGCTCTTACCGTCAGCTTTTGTGGAACTGCAGCTGAAAAACGTTCATACGATGATTTTATGCCACAAGCGACTGTAAATGTAGTTCCATTTTGATAACTTTGAAAGCTGACAGTCTGCCTTCACTTCTCAGTGGGAGTGACAGACATTTTGTGTTTACATCTTGTAGCTAAATATCTTGTCCACTCTGAAACACTGCTAGAGGAGAACATTTCCTTCAGATGTTCAGATTCAGTTTTTTGCCCCCAATTCATTCCAACTGTGCTGACTTCTTGTTCAGGTCTATCTTTATGACAAATAGTGCAGTTAGCAAGAAAAAGAAGGGAGGAAAAAAACCCTGCTTACTAGCCATTTCCAAGTCAGTTAACAGTATAAATGTGTAATTCAAACAAACTCCATCTATATTAAAATGAATAAGCTATCTGAATAGACATTTACATTTATTCATATAGCAGATAACTTTCTCCAAAGTCATGCACAATGATTAGAATTGGAATAAATCGGAGCATCCAGAGAAAACCCATGGAAACCTAAGGAGACCATGTAGCTCCACACAGTAAACAGGACTCAAACCTTTTTCCAGAGCTACTTGTTGTGCCACATTAAGTAAAATTATGAGTTTATTTATCTATTTTTGTGTGAGCAGTTTGTGAGGAGACAGCAGCTTGTTAAAAAACAAAACAAGGTGAAGAGCCTTAAGACCACCGACAAATCTGTGTGAGACATTGTCTGAATTGAGCTGCAAAGAGTTTGTTGCTTGCTTTCACTTGGCAAAGTTTAGCAGCAGAGTGTTCTTGGGCAGAATCAGTTCAGGTGGCACCAGAACTTCCCAGGAAGCCAGGAGGACACTCCAGTGGGTTGATAGTTAAACAACAGTTTGCGACTTGGGCACTGGAGTACTCTTTGTTCCAGACACTTTCTATAGTAAAACCGTCAGCTAAGTGTAGCCAAAGGGGCTTTCTTGGTGATAGATGTGCTGGGGATCATTAGATTGAGGTAGTAACATGGTCTTTCCTGAACCTTGTCCAGCATTTCCTTTGTTTCTGTTTGCCAAATGTTTGGTAGTGCAGTGTTATTCAACACCAAAACCCAATGTTTGATGAAGAATTTCTGTGATGGTGTGCAGCTTTGCTTTCAGTAGGTATATCAACAAGCCTTGTGAATGATGATGTTGCCCAAACTGGGGCACTGCATTCTTCTGTAGAATAGCAAAGGACACGTGTAGATGTTTGAAGAGTCTGTGACCCTGTTCCCCATGTTGACCCAGCCAGTTTCCTCAAGTTGTTTCAAGTATTTCTCATGGCTGCTGTTTTCTGAAGATGTAGGTCAAGTCTGTGGAGAGTCAGGCCTAAATATGTTGGTTTAGAGTCTTGCTTTATATGCTTGCCAGACTTCATGATGTTAAATGCTTCTTTGGCATCTGTTTTGTACAGATTGAACACATTTGAAACATTTTTTGTGCTACTTAGTTGTAAGTGCTATTTCTTGCAGTGTTCTGACATGTTGTCAGGCTTCTCAACGGAACAAGGGAAGGGACCCAAGTGCAGAGACAACATGAGGAGCTAAGGTTCAGCAAGGGTAACAAAGTTTATTAGTGAATCACAAAGGATTGTGAGGATCACACACAGTCACAACGGGATGCTTCCGTCAAGATCCCGTACCGGTGCTGTCCGCCCCTGTGCCTTTTATCCCTGTGTTAATGAGCAGATCCGGTGCACCTGTAATGGGTAGATGAGCTCCACCTGGCTGGTTTCTGACAGCACCCCCTCCCCTACGGACAGCTCCTGCAGCCTGTACACGGGGAGGATGACCCCTGGGACGTGGAGCCGGGCAATCCGAGTGCAACCTGTGGAAATCAGCAAGGAGTGATGGGTCCAGAATGTCATGCGCAGGTACCCAGTCCACCAGGTGGAACAGGAAACCCCCCCCCGCCCGCATCTGGAGTCCAGGAGCGAATGCACCCTGTATACAGGAGAACCATCCACAACCTTGGGCGGCAGCGACGACCATAACTGGTCGCGTTGCAACTGGGATGTGTGGTACAGTTTCTGGAGGGAGACGTGGAAGGTTAGTCATATTCTGTAATGGGGAGGCAGTTGGAGGCGGTAGGACACAGGAGAGACCCACTTCAGGATCCGGAACGGGCCGATGTTTTGGGGACTCAGTTTTCTCGAGGGCAGCCTGAGCTTGAGGTCTCTGGTGGACAGCCACACCCTCTGCCCCACCCGAAACGGCACACGTCGCTGTTTCTTGTCCACATGGAGCTTCTGTGAGCTTACTGCCCTCTGGAAGTGGACATGCGCTGACTTCCAAACGTGCCCACTCCTCTGGTACTAATCATCCACAGCTGGGATGTTGCTAGGGTTCAGGTTCCAGGGAAAAAAATGGAAGTTAGTACCCTAAAACACACTGAAAGGGGGTCAGGTTAGTTGAAGAGTGTACCAAGGAGTTCTGCGCATATTTAGTCAATGGAAGGAAACAGCTCCAGTCTGCCTGGTGTTAGCTACAGTACCTCCAGAGGCTGATCTCCTGCTTCAGGCATTCCACCTGCCCATTGGCCTAGGGATGGTAGCCTGAGGTCAGATTGATGTTGACGCTCAGTCTGCCTCAGAAGGCCTTACAGACCGCCTACGTTAATTGTGGCCCTCGGACAGATACATTCTCCTTGGGGAGCCCGAAGAGCACGAACACCTGGAGGAAGACCAACTTGGCCGTCTCCATGGCTGTGGGCAAGCCCCGCAAGGGAATGAGGTGACAGGCCTTGGAGAACTGGTCAACAACTACTAGAATGGTGGTGTCACCTCCAGACACTGGTAGGTCCGTGATGAAATCCAGTGAGACATGAGACCAGAGTTGATTGGGGATAGGCAGTGGCTCCAACTCCCCTGCTGGATATTGCCTGGGCACCTTGGATCACAGTGTAGCCAGGACATACTCTTTCCCGGCCTGTTTGTCCTGGGGTCCCGTGTTGGCTTGCTGTGCATCCCAGAGATCCTCCCAGAACCTCCACCAGACCAGCACAATGAATCACGATACCGGGAGGATTGTTGTTGGTTAAGGTGGGTTGTAGTCCTCCTTGTGGATCCAGGAAAGAGTGTCAGCCTTTTTGTTCTTGCAGCTAGGTCTGTAGGAAACAGTCAACCAAAACCGGGAGAAGAATAGAGCCCATCAGGCCTGACGAGGGTTCAACCTTTGTGCTGTCTGCAGATATTGGAGGTTTTTGTGATCTGTGAGCACTACAAAGGGGAGTGTGGCCCCCTCCAGCTAATGCCTCTACTCTAGCTTGATCGTTAATAGCTTGCAATTTCCCACACCATAATTCTGCTCTGTTGGGGACAGCTTCCTCGAGAAGAAGGTGCAAGGATGTGTCTGGGGAGGAGACCTGTATTGTTACGAGAGCACCGCCCCTACCCCGACCATAAACGCATCCACCTCAATGACAAACTGTCGGGTCGGACCCGGATGTCACGGTACAGAGGCAGTGGTGAAACTTCTCTTTAAGGCCCCAAAGGCCGAGACCGTGGCATCGGTCCGCTGTAGACGCTTCAGGTTCCTGAGTAGTAGGGCAGTCAGAGGGGCTGCTGTGATGCTGAAGTTTCTTATGAAGCAGCGATAAAAATTAGCAAACCCCAAAAACTGATGCAATTCCTCCACCATCTGAGGTTTGGGCCAGGCTAGCACCACTTTGGTCTTTCCCAGGTCCATCTGTATCCCCCACAAGCTTAGGACAAAACCTAAGACAGACACCTCCAATAGGTGGAGCTGGCATTTCCCATCCTTGATGTATAGACTGTGGCATAGCAGGCATTCCAGAACATGTCGCACATGCCTTATGTATTCCTCATGGGAACGGGAAAAAACGAGGATATTGTCCAGGTAGACTAGTATGAAATGATTTCTGAACTCCCCCAGGACATGGTTCACAAACACCTGGAACACTGAGGGAGCATTAGCCAGGCCAAAAGGCATAACAAGGTACTCATAGTGTCCAGTAGTAGTACTAAATGCCATTTTCCACTCGTCGCCAGCATGGCTACGGATCAGGTTGTAAGTGCTGCGCAGGTCCAACTTGGTAAAGGTGATAGCCTCGTGGACCTGCTCCAGAGCAGCCGTAATCAGTGGTAGTGGATGTGGATAGGGAACGATCACTGCATTGAGCCCCCTGTAATCAATACAGGGCTGAAGACCACCATCCTTCTTCTTTACAAAGAACCCAGCTGCTGCGGGCGATGTGGACAGATGGATGATGCCTGCTGCTAAAGCCTCCAAAATATAGGTTTCCATAGCCTTCTGTAAGGGAAAAATGCACCATTATCAGGGGGCTGCCCCAGGCAGAAGGTCTATGGCACAGTCCTGTTCTCAGTGAGGAGGTAATGAGGCTGCTTTGCTCTTACTGAAGACCTCTACGAAGTCTTGGTATTTGGGGGGTATGGCTACGGGCTTGTCTACACAAGGACTCTCTACTGAGGTGGCCTGGACCAGGAGGCACATGCACTGGGATGGACATTTGGGTTCCCAGGCCACCAACTCTCCAGTGCTCCAGGAGAATACAGGGTTGTGCACCGCCAACCAGGGGTAACCAAGAATGATTGGACTCTCCCTTGAGCTTATGAGGTGAAAAGAGATTTGCTCTCTATGCACTAAGCCCACCTGTACCCCACTAGGGTGTGTAGTGGCTTCCACTAGCCCCGTGCTGAGAGGCTGTCCGTCCAGGAAGCTAATACGGAGGGGCGTATCACACGGCTGTGTCAGCACACCAGCAGAGTTTGTCCACGAGATATCGATAAAATTCCCTGCCGCTCCCAAATCCACTAGCGCTTGGGCATTAATCACCTGTTTTCCCCAATACAACCTAACTGGCAGGAGTAACTGAGAGGTGCAGTTAAGGGGGTCACTCACCACGCCGACAGATCTTCCAACCACTTGTCGGGACGGGCAGGCGGAGTGAAAGTGGTTTGCTTGGTCACAGTACAGGCACAGCCTCTCCCGAATCCTCTGCTGGCGCTCCGCGGGAGAGAGGCGACCTCTGGTGAGCTGGATCGGTTCCTGTGGCTCCTCGGGAGGAGCGATGGGGTGCGCGTGGGTCGGGAGTTGTAGTCCGGTCGTTCGTTCCCGGAATAAGTTGTCAATGGTAAGGGTGGTGTGAATGAACTTGTCCAATGACTAATTCCCCCCCCCCTGTCTCTTATACACATGCAGGCATTCAGTCCATTGTGGAAGACGAGCAGGAGGGCTGGTTCGTTCCATCTGCTTCCGGTTGCCAGGACGTGGAACTCCAGTGCGTATTTGACCACCATCCTGTTGTCCTGTTTCAAGTGAAGCAGCCTGTCGCTCGTGGATTGTCCTGTCTCAGGGTGGTGGAATGCGGACTGGAACTGGGCTTTAAACTGCTCGTAGGACATGTCCCCCATTTTGTGGCTGTCTCAGGTTGCTGTAGCCAAGTCGAGGGCGACACCAATGAGAAGAGCAATGATGTAAGTGATGCGGCTGTTATTGGAGCTGTAAACATGTGGTTGGCTTGCAAAAACCAGCTCGCGCTGCAGGAGGAAGCCCTTACATCTCCCTGGGGAACCATCATAACAGAGTTATCTGTGTAAATGTTAAACAAGATGGGAGGGAACATAATCCTTCATGAGCCACTTCATGTACCACCCCCCAAAGAAACGGTCTGTTAATGTATACATGAAATTAACTGCTCAAGAGTAACACACTGACAATTTCCACTTCCCAATATGGCAGAACTTTGAAAAGTTTTAGCAATAAACAAATGAGTTTGAGAAAAAACTGCTCCTGTCTTCAACTTCTGCTGGAACCCATTCTCAGTATAGCTCTAATAGTTGTTCACGTCTGCTGCACCCACATCAAAAACCTACATCCTCAACCTGGAAAATGTTTTCTATCACTGGAATTAACCAATGCAGAAGCAGTCAAAGATATTAGAGCACATAGGGCGCTGTGAAACTGGCCAATAGCTTGCTGCTTTGCTGACATTCGTTCGTATCGTTGGGATACCAATTATTTTTACTTGTTACCAAAGTTGTGGTGCCCCCCCCATACTTTTTCATTTTTTGGAGAAAAATTGAAAAAGTATGTGGATTTGTTTCCCTTGTTTTACAGTTGGCATATTGCCACCGGTGATGGTGTACATCATGCTTATGGTTTTTCTCCAATTTCTATTTTGCAACTTGCAGAAGATGACTTGGAACAGAATTACACTTTATAAGAAAATTAGATAATGTAGGTGGTTCTTGCCCAACACGAAAACGACAAATGAGGTTCTATCAGCTATATCTTGTAAAGTCGAGTTTTGATGGTGCCGTCTCCCATCTGGCTCACTTGCTGGTGTCCAGCAGATTGATTAGATGATTTGTGAGGTCCATGTCATCGGATTCTGTAACGTGATCCAGCAAGAGTTTGCTTTTTCATCTAGGCAAGGAATGAACGTGGGTCTTTAACCCTGTGAGGGGATGACATAACTGCTTTGAAGATGGCTCCAAACAACCACTTGTAGGCCTCCTCAATGGAGATAACACTGGTTGTTATTGTTTCAACACGGCTGTCCAGGGTCTTGCTATACGCTTCCCAGGCAGATACCTAATTCCTGTCTCTTACAGGTTCCTCGGACTCAAGTTATTGGGCAAAATTTGGCTAAGGGGAGGCTCAGATGTTCTGAGATGTTTTACTTCGGATGCTGCCTCTCTGACAGCAATTCCTTGGACACGAGTGGTTAATAAAATGCGTTATTCATAACTTCCATCTGCAGATCTGCTACCAGTATAGGCACTTAACAGATGGCATGTCTTGCTAGCTATTGGGTTTTCTATATTGAAAGTCCAAATTTAGTATTTAAAGCAAATTTTCTTTTATTATGAAAAGTGGAACTTGGACGCGCAGTTTCTTTGCGTCACCCTGTTAGGAATGCTCTGGATATATCGGGAGAAGGATGCTAGGGATGGAGCTGCCAGGCAAGAGGAAGAGAGGAAGGCCTAAGAGGAGATTTATGGATGTAGTGAAGGAGGACATGCAGGTGGTGGGTGTGACGGAGAAAGATGCAGAGGACAGGAAGAAGTGGAAACAATTGATCTGCTGTGGTGACCCCTAACGGGAGCAGCCAAAAGAAGAAGACCCTGTTAGGGATGCTCTGACATACAGATACATTTTATTTGAGAAATGTGCTGATAAGGTTTGTGTTCATGAGGTAAAATCCTTCAGTCCACTTCTAAGATGTGCCTGTTCCTTGTTCCACAGTTTTAAGTGGATAAAAGATACGGTTCCATCTGTTTAAGCCTGACAGACTGTTTTTCAGAGGGTGGGAGTGCATGTCAGCCTAACCCACAACAGCCATAGAGTCAGCTGGGCTTTGATTAGTTTCGTCTCTGCTTTGGAACAAAGACAACATTCACATCTGCATCCTTTTTGGTTTCTTCTAGGGGTGGCCGTTTTTAATCCATGAAAGGAAGCTTTGTTGTTGCTCTTTGTTTTTTTTGTTTTTTTTTTACATAGAAGGTCTATTTCCTTTTCTAGTCTGAAATAAAGGTATGGCTTTCTCTCCTGTTAAATGTTAAGTTTACTTTTCAAGGTTCTGCAAATGTCAATAGGCCTTTTTCACATCTGCTGCGGTCTTCTTGTTACTCACTCAGAGGAAGAAAAATTTCAACTCAGCACTTATATATGATTAAATAGTCTTGTATTGTGTTCAGAATTTAAGAATTCTTCAGTGTCAGACTTTTCATCTGACAGGCATACAAGCTGGTTTACAGCAGGTGCAAGACTACAACCAAAAAAAGGTGTGGATTCCAATCATTTTTTGATAATTAATTCCGTTATTATTTGCAAATATGGTGCTGGTCCTTCCTCAGTCCCATTATTTTGTAATTATTTATTGATTTAACTGACAATTACTGTATCTAAAGCAACTTGGACTGTAAAGTTTGTATACTAACCTACTGTACTTACAAGTATTGTCACTGTGTAACGAAGGCCTGCAACCAAAATGCCATTGTGGACCCTGCAAACTTCTACTTAGAATGCCCATGTGGGGTGGCAATCCACTAGAACCTTGGTGTATTTTGCATTCACCTGGCCTGGGAGCTTTTGTTTTTCTTTTTGCCGCATGGCTCACTTCAAGACATTATGTAAGTAAACTGCATTCTCTGTTTTTTTTTTTTTTTGACTCTGCTTTCTCTTACTGCCACTTGAATGACAGTATGACGATATGTGTGCTGCTGTTCAGTTGTCTACCACTTTATCAAGGATGTATTAAATTTAAATGAATATAATGAAATATATTACACATATTATGCTGCTGGAGACTGGTAAGCTGCAGAAGGACTTTACGTAGAGGAATCCTGGTACCATTTATTCACAATCACTTGGCCTATCTTCCATGCATCAAACTTATTTACAGTGACACAAGACATGTGGCTTCAAAGGACTATCTGCTCTGCTCTCCATACCTCACATAGCAGCAACTGTTAAACCCTTGCCAAATGACAGAATGATTTAAACTGGCATGTCCTGTTAGCATGGCCTTTCATCTTCTACAGTGCACCGTTTACCTATGAAGCATCTGTCATTAACTCCTCAGTTTATTCCAACAGGGTATCGCTGTCACCAAAAATAAAAAAAAAAGCTTTTTATAACTCTGAAAAATAATACCTACTCATGTATTATCTAATTATCAAAGGCTGTAGACTAAATTCCACTTTCCAGTGACATTTTGATTAGTTCCAGTATGCAAGTCCTATACTGGAGAGAATCTGAGGATGCTATCATAAGGTTTCTTATTAGGTGGAGAATAATAAAAGCCCTCCTGTCACTCTCATCTGGAACAGCAACTGATTTCAAAGCAAAAGCATGTCTCAGGTTTCTAAGAATGAGCAAATGCATTTTCCCTAACCTCGCTGATCTTCCCTAGAGTGCTCCAGCATGATTAGCTATCCCAGCACGGCAAATCGGAGCAGAACATTTTCATTTAGAGTTTCCCTCCTTAACAGTTATCTTTCAAGCTGGTAATTTATGCAGCAGGAGCATGAATATTGATGGGGGAAACTCGCACAAAGTCAAACTGTATACAAGGCTCCCTCAGTCCTAATAAAAGTCAATGTTTCCAGTTGTCTTTGAAAGTTCTAAACTGAAACAAAGCACCCAGTAATAAAGCAGATATTTTGACATGAGCTGCTGCTCATTTTTATTTCTTCAGGGCCTTCTTTCATCTACTTGCAGGGTACTGTGGGCCTCATCTTAAAGCTATGTAAAGAACATTTAAACTGTTGGTGTTTGACTTGGTTATGTGCTCTGATCTTTGCCATTTCCTACTTTTACAAGGTCTACCAACAATTTTCCCAAAATGTATTATAACATTAGTTTATTTCACATGTTGGGGTGCCTTAATTTGTTGTCTCAGTTTAAAAAAAAAAAAACCCTGCATATTAGAGAAATCCAAACACAGGGATGGGCCTGTTGAAATGTAAGCATTGTTATGAAGGGTAATTTGAACTGGCATGCTCTCCCAGGGCAATTCTAGTTGAAAGTATGACTTTTGATGGGGAAATAAAGTGCATAAAATGATTAATATGCTCCAAGGTGGAATGAAACAGATGTGATGTCATTGCAGGAACAGCATTTGTGAGATTGGTGCTTCTTAGATGAAATTGTAGTTATTTCTTGGGAAATCACTTTCAGCTCAACAAGTCATCTTCACCAACATCTTCTAATCCATGATCCTAAATGTGACACCAAAGAAAAACAAATGTAATAAAAACTATAGTTGTACTGGGTGGAGTTCAGCTTCATCTGTTCAATCTGTTCCTTAAATGCTCACTCAAGTTCACATCGGTGGAAGAAAAATGTATCAAATTATAGCACGTGGCTCATAGTTCTAAGGCATAATAAAACTTGTGACAGGTCCAATATGTGGGACCCAACTCCACTGACACCACTTGTTTGTCCCCATACCTGTCAGTCATTTTCAGGGCACACCAGTACCCCAACACTGTTCACACAGTCAGATCAAATAACCATGAGCATTGCCCCCACTGTTTGGTTATGGGGACTTCTGATGAACCTCTCTTCAAAAATAAATACAAGACTTGGAAAGGGAATATTTCTTTGCTGGGTAATTAAACAGTGCTACAGTCTAGATATATAAGAAGTATTAAGTAGAAGTAAGGTAATTATTTATTTACTGTCAATCTTAACACTGAGCCAGCTTGTCAGCATCAAGAAAGTAAATAGGCCCAGTTCTGGTTTTTGGTGCTTGATATCACTAGATAAATGCAGCATAGTCTTTAGTTTGCCTATTACCTCTGATGTATTTATACTCCAGTTTAGTTCTGTAGTAGAAAAATGAGACTCTTGTGAGATGATAGGAGGTACAGCCATGGCATTGGGTGGGATTTAACCTGACGGACAGATCCCTTCTGCCCAGCCCTTCTTTGCTAGATTGATGAGGACCAGCTCTTGTCACCTGGAGCCCCCTCTAAGGACACTTAAGCAAGTGATGTGAGGAACTCAAAAGGCTGTTGGTGAGTGTATGGACTCCCCAGAAATGGACCGGGGTTCTTTGGTCTGTGGTCCATTTTTATTGCTTTTTACCATTTTTTGGTTCCTAACTTCTAGTTTTCACTGCATTCCTGTTATGCCTTTGTTTATTTTTTTAAAACACAAGTACCTGCCATCCTTCAGCACCTGTGTTGCCTGTCTGGCCACCTCCACTCCACACACAGTCACACTCTATGTATAGAATTTAACAAAAAAAACTTCCCTTTTGAGGCTCTGAAATGCTGGACAAAAACATTATTTCTCCACCTGCCTCTTGCTATGTCAGTGCCAGCTGGCAGTCCTGTGCAGTACATGTTCTGCACACAGCCCTGTTTGCTGTCTGCCTTGGGGGAGCCTGCTCTACCCAAGCCCTCAGACTATGCCAGTCAACAGAGATAAGGCCTTTGGTAGTACAATATTTAGCAATCTTACCATTTTAAGTAGCTGTCAGTGAAACTAATACCATGTCAGAAAGATGGCCCATCTAGCCTGTCCTGTCAAAAAAGATCCATACAGTCCCCACATTCAGTTGTCTTGCAGGCACAAGAACTGTTCTTTATGTCAAAGCAGCCAAAACACTGTATCTGTCCCATTTCAAGAAGCCCCCAAATCCAAAACAGTTGCCAGGTATGCAAACTGCTGCACCACATTTTTGACAGACTGCATTCAGACAGCAGTAAAGCTTAACGGGTGCATACAAAGTCAATGACAAACTTTTTAACATTTAATATGTGTTAAGGAGGGCTGGGTTAAACAAAGAAGTTATCAAAAATGAACAAAATAAGAGTAAACAAACAGTTTTTGTCACTGAAACTGTAAGAATGTCAAGAACCAGCGGAGTGAGCATAAGTTTCAGCTTTCGTTTCCTGATGCAGCTGCAGTTTCCATATTCATTTTAGAGCAGAATGAAGCTGATAAGATCATCCTGATATGATGGACTTTACCACAGGTAGTGCACCTTTTCCCTCTGTTATGGAGACTCCAGTTTCACAACCACTGAACTACATTTACTGAACATTTCTTCATTTAGCAGACACTTTACTCCAAAGCAGCTTGCAATAAATATTTCGCTATTTAGCCAGCACCTTATAATTGAAGGTGACTTATATTAGATGCACTACATTAACTCATCTGTACACTAGAACATGGTCACACGCTCACACATTCACAAAGTATGGGTGATTTGTAGCCCCCAAATCATCCAAAATGGATCCCTCTGTACAGTAGAATGAAATCCATATAAGCACAAGAAGAGCATGAAAACCAGACAGTTTAAGCAGTGATTGAACCAATATCTTCTCGCAGCCTCCACACATGTGAACTTTCAGCATCGCAGTGCTGTCGAAATTATACAGTAGTAATTCACACAATTTACCCTGAGAAAGTGGAGTGGTGACAGTGAGTAAGTTAGGGTTGTACAGTAAGTTTAAACCATGGACATATCAGCATGGCAGTCTGCTGCAAATTCTGTGGCCATGTCTGCTTTAAAACTCATTGTATCAACAGAACACTTACAGGACTTCTCAGAACAGGGGTTGAATCTGCATGTAGACGGGAGGTTGAACAGCTGGCCCTCTGGTGTGGTCAAAACAGTCTAGATTGGAATACACTCAAAACTGTGGAGATGACAGTGGATTTCAGGAGGTAACATCCAATACTACCTTCCTCTTCATTATTAGCAGCACCTTAAATGACACCTTCATACTCTTGGGATTTTCAGTTTCTTGGGAGATAAAGTAATAAACTAACATGGTTTCCATCATAAAATAAGACTCAGTAGAGGATCTACTTTCTGTACCAGCTGAGGAAGTTCAACCTGCCACAGTAACTGCTGAATCATTTGTACACAGCAGGCACCAAATCTGTTTTCAGTTCCTACATCACAATCTGACTTGGATCGGCCTCCAAACAAGACAAAAACAGGCTGGAGCGAATAGCCAGGGCTGCTGAAAAGAGCACTGGTGCCAGATTTCCTGGCCTTGAGGACCTGTAGTCCTTCCGAATAAGGAAATGGGTAGGGGAAGTCGTCTCAGACCCCTCTCACCCAGGTCACAGCTAAGGCAGGCCATAGCACTTTTCTGGGAAAGCAAAAGCGGAATCATCAGCAAACACAAGTTTAGGGGTCTTGTGATGGGATGAGAATGGCATTTGATAGTTGACCTAGGAAGGCAGCTTTCCTACACCTAAAGCTTCAGGCATCTTGTTGCAACTCAAAGTCCATTGGAAAGAACACACAGAGGAGGCCAGTGAGGGGGCAACATGTGTGGCTGATGAAGCAGGTTGCAGTGTTGGGCATCACAGGAGGATCAGAGGAGGAAGGCAAGGAAAGTTTTATAGATGCTTTGTTGAGGACATCTATGTAGATATGGATCAGGAGATACTGTATGAGCCATGGGTTCAAGGTTGCACTACTTGTATGCATGCTGAGGTCTGATCAGTCCTGGTTGGGCCTTCTAAACAAGGGTGATTTTGAAAGACCCAAAATTCCTAATAACCCAAGGTTTCCTTACAGGTAGATGCATCCAGGTGCATTGCAAGGTGTATGTAATAAAGAACTGCGGTGTAAAGTAACAGCCCAGTTTGATAAGCAAGAGAAGGCAGCACCTGGAGGTATATTTATTATAACTGACATGTACAGTACTGTGAAAACAACAAAGAACAAATCAATTGCTAATTCACAAATGAAATGCATTTTGCTTTACATTAAATCACATCATAGATTCACATACTTTTTCACTGAGACATTTTCTTCCACCAGTTTGCCAGATTCTTGTGTATAAAGATAAATCCTGAATTAATTTTATTACAGAAACCGTTTTGTGTTAAAAAAAAAAAAAAAAAAAAAAAAGTGCGGCTTTTTTTTCAATTTATGACCGGGTTAGGGACCAATGGCCAGGTCGCGAGTAGTGTTGGTCATAAGCTGGATTGTAGACTAATTATTACTAAGTGTTGTGTACCATAAAGTAACTTCTTTTTTAACATGTTGATTTTTAAAATTTATTTCTGGCCACAATATAGTATATCATCCGTACCATCATTAAATAATTCACTATTGTATTCTTAAACCATGGTATGCTTATAGAAATGTTTAAATACTTATATTCTGTACCATATGTCAGCAAGATGTAGTAACCACAAGCGATCTCTTGTGTCAGTGGGGTGCATGAGAGCATTGGTACTGGTGTGGGGGTTCTTTTTCGGTGTGAGCTCAGTTCTGTGAAATGCTCAATAAAGGGAACATGTGTGCCCCTTGTCTCCATGTGTCACATAACTTGAGAACAACTAACACTGTGTGTTGCGCAATCTACAGGTACTGTACACATGTGCAGTGCTTTAACGTATTTTAACATTTTCAATATGCTTTTCCACCACAGTCCATGCTATAAGGGTCCAGTCCTGTTGTAACACTGTATATGCTTTTGTGAGGCTATCACCAGGTCCTGTGGTTACTCTACAACGTCATACATGGACTATACAGGGACTGTATACTGTACATTGCAAGATGTTCATGTATATATTTTTGATTAGCTACAAGATTCTCATTTGCTTACGAGAATCCTGCAAATTTATTTTATTTTTACAATTTTTATCCATTCCAGTTACAAAGTATTTATTTGTTTGTTTGTTCTCCACCATTTTACGTGTGAATCTGTTGTATGCTGAGGGCAGTCTGCACTTGTGACACATGGAGACTTCACCTGGCAACGATACTCATGGCGGTCAGCATCTGTTTTTGGGATAAAATTTGTCAGCAGGCCAGATAATTTCTCATTTAACATCATTAATTAATTTATTTATAGGCACTGAAGGACCATCTCAGTCCACAATTTTCTGATTGCTTCAAGGGACATTTACAGTAATGAAAGACTCCCACATCACCCTTGTGGGACGAAAAAGGTACGGACGGTTATTAAACCCTTTTTAGGTAATTAACACAACACCACCTCCACCTTTGAAATCCAATTTAATCTGTGCAAAAAATGCTGGAGTAATGAGTCCATTAGAGTGGTCTGTACATGAATCCCCTGCACAGAGTTAGTTTGATAAATTACTCTTAATGGGTTTACTCTATTAGTTTAGATATGCAAATATACCGTAATTCAATAAATTGTACTTAAGAATTTGGTCCAAAATATAAATGTGGCCTTAAATGAATGGAGAAGAATGACATATTAATTTGAAGTGTGTAGCTGATACATTTGTCTTCGTTTTTCTTACCGAGAGGTTGGGATTTGTAGAATGTGGCAGCAGTGAGGCTTTATGGTGGCCAGCTGGCCAGTCCACGCCCGCCCGCTTCTTCCAGATGACCAGGGCTGGCTGCAGCCTCATTAGTCCGGTCAAGTTCAATAAAGCATGAATCTCCTGCACTAACTGCCTCCCTTCTCCCCAGGTGACCATAAACTCCTCTCTGGCTTAACTTAAATTCCATTCATTTAGAAATTGTTCAAGTCAGAGGTAAAATAACCTGACCACTGACGTCCATTATATGTGTGTGCATGTGTATGTATAGTATATGTATGTGTGTGTAAGCAGTTCAAAAGTTTGGGAACCCCTGACCCCGCAGAATAATGAGCATCAAAAACAATACAAGAAAAACACATTTCTGTACATTTTAATGCACAGCCACTATTTGCTTTCTGGATTTTACAGACTGAAAAAAGAAAATGCTTAATGCACCTTAGGTTTGGGCACAATATCAGTCAGTACTTAGCAGCACCCCCTTTGGCACAAATCACAGCTTCCAAATGTTTCCAGTACCCAGGAAGTCTTTGTATTCTTGCTAGGAATTTTCTCCTATTCTTCCTTCCACAATGCATCAAGTTCAGAAATGTTCTTAGATCATTGAAGTATGTGTGTGTGTGTGTGTGTGTGTGTGTGTGTATTTTTTTTTCCCTCTTAGACCTGAGGAACTTCATTTTGTGCTTCTTGTATACCTGCTGTATAAGGATGTTTTATAACAAATGATTCTTTATTCTAATTTTTTAAAATTAAATGTTTAAAGTTAAAGCTTAAAAGTGTGATGCTGATCAATAAAGGACATTGGTTACATTGGTATAAACAAAAAAGATGCAACTAAACGGAAAACAATCAACTGTCATGGTTCGGGTGGAAGGAGGCATTTGCAAGACACAGGCAGAACACTGGGCAAAGAACCAGAGCAAAGCACATAGCACAGAGAACCAGGATCGCCATGGTGGGCGAAAACACAGGGACACAAGCGTGGGGCACGTCGCCGGAGCACGGCAGGAGAGGAAACGCAGAGCACAGGTTGCAAGCGCGGAAACCAGGGTCTACCGTAGGGTAACGCACGGGGAGCAGAGCACAGAGAACCGGAATTGCAAAGAGGAGTGAACACGGCAAAGGTCAAAGGAAGACTGAGCACCGGGCGAAGAACCGGTGGCGCACAGTCTGCAATTTGTGGCCCTGCCCATCATTGCCGGGACAGGGCGGGGCGACTGTAAACTGTTACTTTGCTTTGTGCACTTGTTTTATTTTGCAGGGCTATGCATTATGATCTATATCATAACCTTAATCAGTTAAATCCCAGAGTCATGCTGGGTTTACATCCTTTTAATGTAACTTTTATATTTTACAGTGTGCTGTGTTTGTTATATTAATTTTTGTTAAGTTGTAGTAATATGGGTTACCTTCAGTGTCATCGGTATTGCGTGCATCTGTTGACTGTGTTCATCTGCATTTGTAAGTATGATTTCATACTTATGGTGCTGCAATTCCAAAGTCAAGCATACAACCAAAACAGATGTGCTGCTGTGGATCCATAGCCTTGGTTTAGTTGTAGTTTTTCCGGTGAAAATAAAAAGGGGCCACGTTTGTTCAGAATGTGTTCTTCGTTTGAATTTTTACAGTATACAGTGTGCTTGTGAGGTTAGATGTAGGTAAGTTTGGGTTTGAATCTGATCATTATCATCCTTAACTTACCACAGTCAGCAAATTTCCTTGGTGGAAAGCCATTCTGAACCTCCAGAGGTTTATTTTCTCTCCCAAATCCTTAGCATGGGAGTTTTTTTTTTGTTTTCCTTTTCTCTACTGTGATCAGACTTCTTTCAGATTTTGGATTAATGCGTTAAAACTGATTTCTTTGTTTTGACTTCTTTTGCTACTTTTATCTCCTGTTCCCGCTCAAGTTGGGATAATAAGACTAAAACCATTTTTTCTTCTAATATACTATTTATGTTGGTCAACTATTTTCACAAAAACATTGCTTCATCATCTTTGGAAATGCTTTACTTAGCAAGAAGTGTTGGTGGGAGTACCTAGCAGTGCAATAAATGTAGGTGTATACATAGGAAAAAACTGGAATGGCAGGGGGGAACCATTAAAACGTTATCTGCACTTTGTTTCCATTATTATGTTTTTAATTTTCTTTTAAAAGGAGAGATCTATATGTAATTATTATTTTTGATAGATGGAGGAGAAAAAAATCTTTGAATATTGTTATCCAGTGCACTTCTTTAAAGCAAGGTTTAGCCTTGTTTCCTGGCTACTTTACTCTGCAAAATCTTTAAAGCGCATACGAACATTTTAAAATGAAATCTTCTTCATCTTTCAGCTGCTCCCGTTAGGGGTTGCCACAGCGGATCAACTGTTTCCACTTCTTCCTATCCCCTGCATCTTTCTCTGTCACACCCACCACCTGCATGTCCTCCTTCACCACATCCATAAATTTCCTCTTAGGCCTTCCTCTCTTCCTCTTGCCTGGCAACTCCAATCCTAGCATCCTTCTCCAGGTATATCCAGCATCTCTCCTCTGCACGTCCAAACCAATGCAATCTCGCCTCTCTGACTTTGTCTCCAAACTGTCCAACCTGTGCTGACCCTCTAATATACCCATTTCTAATCCTGTCCATCCTCGTCACACCCAATGCAAACCTTAACATCTTTAACTCTGCCACCTCCAGCTCTGCCTCCTGTCTTTTGCTCAGTGCCACCGTCTCCAACCCATAAAGCATAGCTGGTCTCACTACCATCTTATAGACCTTCCCTTTCACTCTTGCTGGTACCCTTCTGTCACAAATAACTCCTGACACTCTTCTCCACCCTGCCTGTACTCTCTCTTCCACACTCCCCATTACTCTGGACTGTTGATCCCAAGTATTTAAATTCATCCACCTTCGCCAACTCTATTCCCTGCATCCTCACCATTCCTCTGTCCTCCCTCTCATTTATGCACATGTATTCTGTCTTAGTCCTACTGACCTTCATTCCTCTTCTCTCTAGAGCATATCGCCACCTCTCCAGGGTCTCTTCAACCTGCTCCCTACTCTCACTACAGATCACAATGTCATCCGCAAACATCATAGTCCACGGTGACTTCTGTCTGATCTCATCTGTCAGCCTGTCTATCACTATTGCAAACAAGAAAGGACAAGAAAGCTGATCCTTGCTGTAATCCTACCGCCACCTTGAAAGCATCCATCACTCCTACCGCAGACCTCACCACTATCACATTGTTTTTGTATATATCCTGTACCACTCTTACATACTTCTCTGGCACACCTGACTTCTTCATACAATACCATAACTCCTCTCTAGGTACCCTATCATAGGCTTTCTCTAAGTCCACAAAGACACAATGCAACTCCTTTTTACCTTCTCGGTACTTCTCCATCAACACCCTCAGAGCAAACATCGCATCTGTAGTACTCCTTCTCGGCATGAAGCCATACTGCTGCTCACTAATCGTCACCTCCCTTCTTAACCTAGCTTCCACTACTCTTTCCCATAACTTCATGCTGTGGCTGATCAGTTTTATCCCTCTGTAGTTACTACAGCTCTGCACATCACCCTTACTCTTAAAAATTGGTACCAGTACACTTCTTCTCCACTCCTCAGGCATCGTCTCACTTTCTAAGATTACGTTAAACAATCTGGTTAAAAACTCCACTGCCATCTTTTCTAAACACTTCCATGCTTCCACAGGTACGTCATGTTGACCAACAGCCTTTCCATTCTTCATCCTCTTCATAGCTGTTCTAACTTCCTCCTTGCTAATCCATTGCACTCCCCTATTCATGATCCCTACATCATCTAGTCTTCTCTCTCTCTCATTCTCTTCATTCATCAGCCCCTCAAAGTACTCTTTCCATCTGCTCAACACACTCTCTTCGCTTGTGAGTATGTTTCCATCGCTATCCTTCATCACCCTAACCTGCTGCACATCTTTCCCAGCTCGGTCCCTCTGCCTAGCCAATCGGTACAGGTCCTTTTCTCCCTCCTTAGTGTCCAACTTCTTATACAATTCCCCATACGCCTTTTCTTTAGCCTTTGCCACCTCTCTCTTCGCCCTACACCTCATCTCCTTGTACTCCTGTCTACATTCTTCATCTCTCTGTCTATCCCACTTCTTCTTCGCCAGCCTCTTCCTCTGTATACTCTCCTGTACTTCCTCATTCCACCACCAGGTTTCCTTGTCCTCCTTCCTCTGTCCAGATGTCACACTAAGCACCTTTCTAGCTGTCTCCCTTACCTCTTCTGCTGTGGATGCCCAGCACACTGGTAACTTTTCACTGCCACCCAATGCTTGTCTTAATTCCTCCCTGAACTCCACCTTATACTTTTCCTTTTTCAGCTTCCACCATTTGATCCTTGGTTCTGCCTTCACTCTCCTTCTCTTTTTGATCTCCAATGTCATCCTACAAACCACCATCCTATGCTGCCTAACTACGCTTTCCCCTGCCACCACTTTGCAGTCTACAATCTCCTTCATTCTGGCCCTCCTGCATAAGATATAATCTACCTGTGTGCATCTTCCTCCACTCTTGTACATCACCCTGTGTTCCTTCCTCTTCTTAAAATACGTGTTTACCACAGCCATGTCCATCTGACCTTCTGTGTTCCTCTCCTTGACACCATACCTACCCATCACCTCTTCATCTCCTCTGTTCCCTTCACCAACATGCCCATTGAAATCCGTTCCAATCACCACTCTCTCTCCCTCGGGTACACTCTTCACCACTTCATCCATATCACTCCAGAATTCTTCTTTCTCATCCATCTCATACCCAACTTGTGGGGCATATGCACTAACAGCATTCATCATCACACCATCAATTTCCAGTTTCATAACCATCACTCTGTCAGACACTCTCTTCACCTCCAAAACACTCTTGACATACTGTTCCTTCAGGATAACCCCTACCGCGTTTCTCCTCCCATCCACACCATGGTAAAACAGTTTAAACCTCCCTCCGATGCACCTAGCCTTACTCCCCTTCCATTTGGTCTCCTGCACATACAATATATCAACCTTCCTTCTCTCCATCATATCAGCAAGCTCTCTCCCTTTACCAGTCATACTACCAACATTCAAAGTTCCTACCCTCACATCTACTCTCTAAACCTTCCCTCTCTCCTCCTTCTTCCGGACATGCCTTCCTCCTCTTTTCCTTCGGCCTCTTCTCTTTCTTCGGCCAACAGTACCCCAATTTCCGCCAGCACCCTGTCAGCTAGCAGTACTGGTGGCTCAACCGTTGTTAACCCGGGGCTCAACCGATCCGGTATGGAAATTTGTATTTTTGTCCGCATATTAGGTTTGACAAATTTTTTTATGCCGGATGCCCTTCCTGACGCAACCCTCTCCATTTATCCGGGCTTGGGACCGGCACAAAGAAATACACTAGTTTGTGCATCCCCTTGTTTCCGGATTAACATTTTAAAATGAAGTATGTTAAGCCATTTCCTGATATATGCAGTTTTTTAAGGTAGATAAATTAGAGAATTTAATTCATGTGATGAAGCTCAGTGGTGGCGAAGCAGTCTCAAGAAGAAAGTACTAGTTGAAAAGTACTGGAAGGTGGAAGTTTGTAGTCACTAATGCGCGCAGCACGACATGATAGGAGGACTTAGAAAAATACAGAACATGTTTAATGTAAATGGAGAAGGGATATATTTGAGGGCAAGCTCAAAGCAAGGTGATTTAAAAAAAAAAAAAACGTTGGCGGAGAGTTGCGTATAGTAAATGAATAAAAGACACCAAATTAGGAAGATGGAGATGAAAGGTCACCTGCCGAGTCACTTTCTTAAGCTTCACTTCCTTCAGGTTGTTTCAGGCGTGTCTGTGTATGATGGATGGGTAGGAATATTGGCAGGTTTACTGGTCTGGAAACCAAGGCAGAAAGAAAACAGGAAACAAGATGATCGAGGCTGTGTGCCTTCTAGTAAACGGAGAACTTGAAGCCCTGTACTGTATAAGCAGAATAAAGTCTTATAGGTAATTTTTTATTTATTATATACTGCCCGACCAAAAAAAAAGTCAGACACTAATATTTGGTTGGACCGCCTTTAGCTTTTGATTACGCCACGCATTCGCTGTGACATCATTTCGATAAGCTTATGCAGTGTCACAACTTTTATTTCCATCCAGAGTTGCATTAATTTTTTACCAAGATCTTGTATTGATGATGGGAGAGTCGGACTGTTGCGTAAAGTCTTCTCCAGCACATCCCAAAGATTCTCAATGGGGATCAGGTCTGGACTCTGTGGTGGCCGATCCATGTGTGAAAATGATGTCTCATGCTCCCTGAACCACAATTTGAGCCCAATGAATCCTGGCATTATCATCTTGGAATATGCCTGTGCCATCAGAGAAGAAAAATCCATTGATGGAAAAACCTGGTCATTTGGTATATTCGGGTAGTCAGCTGACCGCATTTTTTGGGCACATAACATTGCTCAACCTAGACTTGACCAACTGAAGCAACCACATATCATAACAGTAAGTTAAATCCAGGTGGTGACTTTTTTTTGGCTGGGCATTGTAGGCTTTTGGGTAAATTGAAGGAGGGTTGTAGCTGAGAATTGTAGAATGCAGTGGGTGCATTGCAAACAATTTCAGATTATGATTAGACTTCTTGTTACCATTCTGCTCATAAGATAAAGTACACGTGTACCTGTGATATGGGTGGGCATAGCAGGAGGGAAGGGGAGGGGAGGGGAAGAGAAAGGTAAGGTATGCACATCTTCTTCCACTACTGTATATTTTTTAAACCTCTCCATGCTGTAGATGTAGAGCAAGAAGGTGAGGGAAATTACACCCAGCAAAAGTGATGATGCTGACACTGAATACAACCCCTCCCAGGTGATCTGCGCTTGAGACATCTGATCCCTGTCTTTGGGACTTAGTTCTGTGCAGTCTGTGCTTGGTCTCGCCTGACTCCGTGGTCCCTGTGTCACAGTGCATTTGATTATTTACCTTTTGTCCAAGATGACTTATGGCCTAATAGTGTTCAAGTGGATGGGAACTTCATCTGACAGCCAGGAAAAGGAGATCAAAAAGGAACACTTGTGAGCAGACAAGTAGAATTGGAAGACAAAATGTGCCATGGCATCCTGAGGACATGGACTCTAGTTTGAAGAGTGCACAGAATTTTGTCGTCCTGAGTAAGGATGATGAAGTTGTTTCATCCCGGATGAACCAGGAAAACAAATACCTATGACTGTGGCATCCAGCCCTTTGAGACTGGAGCAATCCTAGAACTTACAGTAGTTCTAGAACATAAAGCTCATCTGAGACCCTCATAGTACATTTGCAGGGCTTTAGGTGGATCTCTGAGTCTGTTGCTAACACGGCATAGGATTGCACCGGTGGAATGAAATACCAGCAACAATATTTTGAAATTAACCCAAACTTCAGCTGGTGAAAGTGAAATGAAGCCAGAAGCAACAGAACACACAATGAGGCTGGCAGGTGTAAATCAAAGCATGCAGCAGTTTTCTGACAGAGTGACACAAACTGTTAGCGATGGTCACATTAGCGTATTCAAGAAACTATGGCAGCTTAGCAGTCCACAGGGATTCTCTAAGATGTTGTAAGGAAGAGCTTGCTGGTAGTATTTTCAAAGAAAGAATATCATGAATATCTGCTTGCCGTTTTTTTTTTTTTTGCTAATAAGATTGGCAGATCTTGGTAGGCAAGGATGTATCCACGAGTCAGACATCAAAGACGTGGTCTGCTTATCCCAACGTGCCTCGAGCACAATTCTGGAAAGGTCTGTTTGACAACGAAGACAGTTCTTCTGGGATAGAAGGACTATAAACGAACTAAAGGGTTTATTCTAACAACGGGGGTTTTAACCTAGCTGGGCTGAACCTTGTTTTTGCAGGAACTGGAGGCTTCAAATTCCACACATCGAATCATTTCAAAGCAGGGGAAGGTGTTGCATCCTACTGATGAAACCTGACAGTAATCTCAGAGCAGGAGACTAGGTAACTCAGGGCTGCACGTGCATTAGATACCTTTACCATTGTAGGAATTTTGGGAGAAACGCTTGTGTCCCATAGAAGCCGACATGAAAAGAGGAGCAGCTGGTGAGAATGGGGCTCCTGTGTGCCAAGCATACAGGAGGGCAGCCTAAAATGTATTTTCCAGTGGATTTGTTAAAGTCAGTTTTTATGCTATGCTTTTTAAAATTTGCTGGTAAGGATTTACAAGATAAGATGACATCACTTGCTCTATTGTGCTGGGACGGGAAGTTGCAACTCCTGCAGAGAGATGATGCTCCATCTCCGTTATCTGTAATTTCCCATCGGTAATATGGCCGTGATTTCTTGCTTTATGTTAATGCTCGTCTTGCATCTTGTGACTTGAGACATTGCCACGTTTGGTGTGGTCTTATTCCAGTGGAAACTGTTTTTTTCCCTTCAAATATTAGCGTTGAATTGCTTATTTGCAGCTTGGCTAACAAGCAATTATGAACAGAGGTAGAATGAAAATGAATGCAGTGCAGTGGTACTTAAGACAGTTAGTATGAGTCCGTGTGACTTTTATTTTGTGTAAGGAGGGTGAGATGCAATGTAATGAGATTATTTTCGTCTTATATGAGTGCTCTAGTTGCTGAGACAACACCTTAAGAAACCCCAGGTCCCAGCATTCCATGACTGAATTTCATTTCATTGCCATGAACTGCACTGAGGACAAAAACTCTGAATAAGCCTTAGAGAGGATTTAAAGTTGTTGATTCTTAACATGGTCACAGTAAAGTAAACTTGAATGCACCAAGCTTCCCACCCATAATGCCATCATTACTGTTTAGTTGGAAGCCAGTGTTTTATGTGTTAAGGTGACCGGTGTTCAGTTAATAAAACCTATGCCAGAGTTGAACTGTTTATTTTCTGAAGGACTTGCCTGACAGACCTGCACTGCCTTTGGGGGAATTTCTTTTTATTTGAGATATGTGCTGTTGGGTTTCATTGCACTTGTATTACCTGGCCATAAACATCCCACTGTCTTACCCAGGAGAACATTTTTGAATAATTTTAATAGCTCCATTTTCAGTTGCGTCCTTCCCGTGTCTCCTCTTGTGTGCCTTGTTTTCCAGAGGACTGTTTCTCAGCACCAAATCATGACAAATTCAGAAACCAAGTTCTGTGCCCCGCACCTACAGGTAAGCACAGTGTAAGGTGTTTAATTAAACAGTAGATGGCGTTGGTGTGAGGAATCGAGCAGAACCGGAAGTCAGACGCCACCAGCCAAACCTAACCGCCACAATAATGACCCCATTAGAATTCCAAAAGCTCTGACAGCAGGTAGTTGTAAGTGCCTCGACACCTCATTGCTTTGGACAAACTGCAAACATTTTAATGGTAGATTTGTCAGGAATAATAATGAATGTAGAAGTCAGGGCATCACAGCAGTAAATGATCTGAAAGCACAGGCTGAGGGAATGCTGTTGAGATGGGGCCAGGTTTTCCAAAAGCCAGTAGATTATGTGCCTTTCTACAGAACTTGTGCATCTCATCTTAAGCTGTCATCAGCAGCACACCAGAGACCTATTTATTGGGCACAGGCACCACACGGGGAAAATGGAAATGGTGAATCCCAGAATTGACGAATGGCGCTTTTGAAAAGTTCCTCAATGGAAGTGCCACAATAGTGGTATCCAGCAGTCAGCCGCCAACCAGCCTCAGAAATTGCAATAAAGTGTCCCAATGGCCGTTTAAATCAACGGTCAGTGCATTGGTTAGTTAAAAATGTGCAGGCAGGCGAGAAAACTGGCAAAATTGTTGAGAGGGAGAAAGCAGTGGATTGAATATTAGCAAGTATTTCATCTGTGGTGCGTGTTTGGAGGAACAGGCCGCAGGGCAGACCTAGATCCTTGCGTAAGGTTCCTATATGTCCAGTATTGGGCTGTTTATTTGCATGTCACTGTAATTTTATGCAGTTCAAGATGCGATGCTCATGTTTTCTTTTTGTTAAATTCATTAAAGTTTGTTACAATGAGTTGCATTCAGTAGAGAATACATCTTAAAGCAGAAAGGAAAATGAGTGGTGAGAAACAAACTGTGACAACCATACGGCCGCAGAACAAATCCGTCGTAATCCGGTTGCGATGGCCCATTGTGTTGCCATTACCACTAGACTGTATTTACTGTAGTGCATTTGTTACTGGATTCAGTGGGGGTTCAGCCCAAAATGCAAAAGATCTGCAGAAAAACTGCTCAGAATTAAGGGCAAAGTTGACGTAAAGGGGAAAATAAAATGGCTGCAGGTTTTGGTTGAGGATCCTAATTTAAAACCCCGAAGGGCATTGGTTTGAGACCTAGGTGGAGCAGTGCTGTAGCAATTCAGAAGTTCTCAGAGTAAGATTCAATCTTAAAATATCCTCATATGTGAACAGACTAGCAGCATGTTTGACTTTTTGTTTGTTCGGTCCTTATCTATCCTAATTGAAAAGTATAAAGCCAGCAAGAGGAATGTGACATATTTAAGGACCTCTACAGAGAATACAGGAAAGAGTATTAATGGGTCAAAACAAAATAATAATTGGCAATAATGCATGCATATTTTGAGTCTTTTTCAAGTTAATTTGGCTGTCATTTCATTTATCTGCTTTAGCAGCTAGCAGTGAGTAAAGCAGTAAAAGAGAAGCAGCTGTGAAGACCTGAAGTAGGTTAACTCCTATAAAACGGTGACCCGATGTTGCCATCAGAGTAGTGAACATTTTTTCTTTTTTTTCCCCTATTTGATTTGATCCATCTTGATCGCACATGTCTCAGTTTCAGAAAGACTGGATTGCTCCGTCACCTGGGTTTAAGTCTGCTATGGACTAAGGAATAACAGGAAAAACTAAGCTTGTGTTAGACCTTGGGATCAAAATCAATCCAATGAGATGAAGTCACTGAATGGGTTTTTCATCAGTAGTCTGCAGAGGTCAGAAAAAAGAAAAGGCTTTTCTGTATTAAAATATCACCACAGTGGACTGCCCAGCAGTCATTGGAACGCAGATCCCCAGGAGTTTAGTTTTGTCCACTTCTCAAATGGAAGTGTCTTTGTTTTCCTCTCCTCAATTGGCAGTGGTACCAGCTTATTATTTTTCCCCCTTAGAATAGGAAAATTTGTCTTGCAACTTTGCTCATAGCTCTGTGTCAGCCAGGTGAAAATCAGATAAATTCAATTCGATTATTTTGGCACCATTATGGATTGGTGTCCCATCCAGGGAGCGTTTCATAGTCGAGAAGCCAGTGACTCTGGGATCGGCTCTGGACCACCATGGCCTTCCTTAGGATGAGAGGATAATGATGGATGGATGGATGGATGGATGGATGATTAATGGATAATTCTGAATATTGTACTGTCCTTGGGATTTTTGTTGTTGATATTTGTCAGTATATTGTGTACCAGTATAGTCACTCATAACCAAGAGAGTCTATAAGCGTGATAAATATACATCTGCAAAAGAGTATAAATGAGTAAAATCCATTTAAAGTCCCCACCATTTTGAAAAAACAAGTTAACTGCCGTTGCGGTTTCGGTACCTGCCGAGAACATTTATTTGTTTGCTTAGCAACAGCGTATGCAAAAATGTCACAAAGGTGGCAGCTAATGCATTTCCCCACAGTGAGGTACGGGGTTTGGGAATAATGAAAATCAGACAGTGCAAAATACAAATGGTACTTAGTAAACAGAAAAGCTCCGTACTCAGCTGGCGACCTGTCACAAGGGCTCTTATGCTTTTCAACAAGTCCCCATATCAAGTGGCTTGGTAATTGCATTTCGTAAATCTACAGGCAGCGACCAGAGTATTGTCACTTTCGATTGCTTTCAGCACAAGAGGCCACCCAAATAAAGACTTAATTGCAGACGCAGCGGACCTCTTCTGTGACTTTGTTCCAGTTTGCCGGGACTTGGGCAAGAAAAAAAAACTTTGTGCCTGTTTAGATGCCTCTGTGTGTGCCCTACTCCTGTTGCTACATCAAAGACCAATAATGACCGTCCCTGGAAAGAGAGAAATAAATAAATTATGGTTGGCTTTCCTTGGGGTCACCTGTGGAGATCTTCAGAATGAGAAAGCAGTTGGATTTATGAATTGGAAATGCTCAAATGTGTAGCATTCAGGTGTCGGGCCAATGAAGGTCACCATGTGGCCACTTATTGTACAGTGGCTAGAATTGATTTCTTACTTGCTTTAAAGATTGTCAGCTCTGTGAAGTTCTGCCATGTGGCCTCTTCATGAGAACGTGTAAAACAACAGGAGCTTGTAGATGGCGGGGTGAATAAATCTTGAGGAAGAAACATTTGGCATTTTCTAAACACAGCGACAATTATCTTGGCAAATTTTCTTGTCCCTCGCCATAACATGCATGTGGAATGTTTTTGTCAACATTTTGTAAACAGGTTGAACTATGTGATGACTGTTATTTTTTAAATAGTATAGTAGCAGCAGTGGTGCTGTCGCCTCACAGCACCTGGCCAGGTTGGGTGTGAGGAGCTTGAATCTACCGCAGTCTGTATGAAGTTTGCCTGTTCTCTCCGTGTTTGGGTGGGTTTCCTCTGGGTCTTCCCACAGTCCAAAGACATGTGTTTCAGGTTGACTGGTCACTGTATTCTGCCAATAGTATGGGCATGTGAATAGGTGTGTGGCCAACAAGATACTTGTCAACTTCTACAGATCAACCATTGAAAATATCATGACTGGCTGTTTCATGGCCTGGTATGGCAGCTGCAGTGCGTCAGACCGTAAAGCTCTACAAAGAGTGGTCAAGACAGCACAGAGCATTACCAGGTCTGATCTGCCAGCCCTGCAGGACCTCTACACCCAACGGTGTAAGAAGAAGGTCCATAACATCCTGAGGGACCACAAGCACCCCAGCCACAAACTATTCTCCTTGCTCCCATCCCGGAAAACGATTTAGAAGCGTTTGGACAAGGATACACAGGTTCCGGGACAGTTTTTTCCCCCGCACCGTAAGACTGTTAAACCACTGACCCCTCCTGTGAACAGCGGAAAAGTCGCTCTGAGTCTGTCTGTCTGAATGCCTGTGTGTGTGTGTGTGTGTGTGTGTGTGTGTGTGTGTGTGTGTGTTTTTTTGCTACTACCTGTTTTGTCTGCTATCTCTGCTTCCTAACTTCTAACTCTAACCTCCATGTATATTTTTTATTTATTCTCCTTATTTATTTATTTATTTTCCTTTTTCCTAATGTCATTATTTATTATTTAATTTTCCTTATTTACATATTTATTTGCTGCGGATGCCTGGAAACAAAACTTTTGCTATGCTGTGTTAGCACACCATGACGAATAAACCTTGAACCTTGAACCCACTAGCATCCTGGGGGGCAATTTTATAGCTTGGTGCCCTCTTCTTCTGAGACCAGGGCGAACCTCCTCAGGAAAAATGGTAAATAGACAGATGGATATTAATAGTACAATAAAACATATGAAGTAGGAAAGTAGTATTTCTAATTCCCTAACTATCTGCACATTTTAAAGCTTGCGTTTTTTGACAAAGCAGCACAACCTCACAGAGCAGAGAAAGTGATGGTGCAGACAGGCTCAGAAACATCACAGCGATAAAGAAGTGATGATTGAGAACCTGTTGAGCTTGATGGCTCCCACCCTGAAGGGTAGAATGTGGGAGCCACTCTTCCCAGAGGTTCGGGGGAAACGTGGACCCAGTGTGACATTTCCTGTGGATAGAAAGTGCTGCTTTTAGGGTGAGGTTGCATGGGGACTCACAAAACCTTCTAAGTGGTTGGCCACCAAACACCTGGAATGCAAACTCTATTCACAAAACTCATTTTCTGCCACAGCATTGCATTTAGTCAAGAAACAGGCACCAGTCATTGGTCAAGGTGTTTCACATCCCTACTCCTTTCTTCAGTGTATTGGCAACAAAATAAGAGACTAAAGTGTAAATTAATATTAAATTGTTTAATAAAATCTCCTTATTCAGCCAAATGCTCATTTTATTACTTGTTTAATTTGAATGATGTTTTAAGGTTAAAGTGTGATAATTATTGCCATACTGCTTCGTCTTTATTTAGACCATTGCATGCTTGTAGGTGTAAATAAGAAAGCAAACCCATTTAATATGCATGTGATGTTCTCACTACTTGTAACCGATCTGCACCGAAACCTAAACGTTCTCTGGTCCATTGCAAACATTTCTACGAAAGAAAGGCTACAGTAGATGTCGCCGTAAAAATTACACTAATGGTTTACTGTCCTAACTGTCTTTTTTGTCCTTTGTATCCAGGTTTTTTTTTTTTTTTTGGACCTGTAAATAGATCAGCTTTAAGAATTCAACACAAAACATAAGGTAGCGTTTGTCAGTTTATCTGGCAGTCTTTTCAATTTTAATAGCAGAGTTCTATATATATGGATGAATTTTGTGTTTTCTGATTAAACAACGGTCATGATTTTAAAGTACAGCAGGATCCCTTTTCCTATGAAAATAAATTGTTCAGTGAACCAATACAGAATTAGTTTTAATTAAAACTGCCAAGAAGCAATTTTTCCTTTATTTTTATGCTATTAGTCTTTCCCAGCATGTTTTAGGCCATACATGTTTTCCTCCTGTTCCGTTGCTGCAGCCGCATGAGTCGTACTGTCAGTTGAAATATGACGTTGTGGCACGGACCCCGTGAACTCTACGATCGCTAACACCATTGTCACCACACACCCCGACACTGCCCCATGGGTCAGTGAGAGCAGGAGATGCAGTGCCATCGGAAGTCCTGAGTTTGAGACGCCCCCACATTCTAGTCCAGTCCCCAGTTCAAATGCTACGAGCCCCATATCCCATTGCACCCCCTGTTCTGTTAAAAACTCAAAAAAAGCCCCACTCCTGACTCTGGCTGTCTCAGCCTAGCCTCATCATAAAGGCCTTGGGAAAGCCTGTCTCTATCTTCAGTTTGTCCCCTCCGTATAAACGTTTGAGTAACACATTTTTGATAAGCATTTAGTATTTATTTTTTTGTAAAAAAAAAAAATTGCTATCAGCCAGTTCTCCAACGGACAGCTACTGTGAATCAAAAAGGTTTTAACACTTTGCTCTACCTTTAGTCCGGGTTCTGTAGGTCATAAATATACTGCACCCAGTTAGCCCCTAACCCTAACCCCAAGATCCAGTATAGACACACATGCAGTAAGCATCCCAGCTCACCAGAGGGAGGGCTGTCTGCCAACTTGGTCTCCTCAAGCTGCTCAGTGGAACAGAGACAGAAAACATAAATCTGACTGCTACTTTCCCAACCTGCACCACTGTCTGGCTTGCTGACATTTATATTATGCTTACCCAAGCAACAGGTATTTTTCTCCAAAGCATCACACAACTGAGAGTTACCACCAATGGACAGAGATAGCGATGCAGTCAGATGACTGTGACAGTACAGTCCGCTAATCGGAAACTCCCGTCTTCTGGAGCAAAATTCATCTGATGAGCCTTTGGCCCACTTCATGTCCCTTTTGCATATCAAAGCAATTGCTTTTAGGGTGAGGTGGCATGGTGGCACTATAAGTGATGGCCCCACTGCACCAATGCTGGCAGGGAAACACAAACATCATTATTGCTGTCCATAACCTTTATTTGTATCGTTGTTCAGCATCAGCACATGAAGGGTAGACATGCTGTGGGGCTGCACAGATTTCTATACCCTTAATGGGTGATTTGCTTTGTTCAGAAAGATAGTGTTGTGGCATTTGGACTCTGTAGGATGGACCAGCCAAACATCAGATGGCAGGGTAGACGGTACTGGTGCTCTTTTTATTTGAACAGATGCTCAGGACCTGTGACACATGCAGGGCACTGGATGGGGCAGGGAGGTTCTCGTGGTCTCTAAGTCTTTCACTCTTTCTCATAGTGGGGCACTTTGAACCTCCTGCTGGGCAGTGTTAAGAAAACAGTCACTTAGGGGCAAACGCAGAGTCAGTATATAAGCCCCCCTTGTGCTGCCAGGTCCATGTGTGTAACAGTCATGTACAGCTTAATTTAGCCGATACCTTTGTAGAAGGCGACATACAGCATTAGGTTCATACAACAGCAGCTTGCTGTGATTAACATATATACATTTATACTCTTGCTTTATCAGTTTAAATAACTTGCTTGAGGGCAGCGCAACAGGAGACAGATTCAGACCAAGGGCCTTCATATCACAAGGAAAGACTGAAGCCACTACACTGCCTGCTGTCTATAAGGATGTATGTATATCTGTGTATCTACATATCTCTGTACTGTATATCAGTGTATACAGTATATGCGTATCTATTTATAGTATATACAGTATGCATATAAATCTGAGTAAGGTTGAGTGTTAATATCTATAAAGGCAAAGAGACTTCCGACCCTGTAACTATAACTGACAGCTTAATAATTACAAGCTGATTGGCATTAAACTTTTTAGCTCTGCAGGTGGCACCCCATAATTACCTTCGCAAACCAGTGATGGAGTTACCTAGCAACCCTGGGATATATTGTATAACACTTTTTTCAGTTTTACAAAAGGTCTATGGAATTCGGGTCACTATGTTGATGGAAATTATGCTTATTCGAGAACAAGATCATGAGCCTTCTGTGATAGACTGTGGCACGTACAAGGCATTAAAATTCTTTCTTGCCAATAATTGCTTAAGACAATAAAAAAATCAACGTTGCAATGAGATGCACCAAATTTCTTAAGATTCGTTACAAGTCCTGATGGGAAGTTATTCTCCCTGCAAGTGAAAAGTTTGCAAATAAACCCCTGTGTTTGTATGAACTTGATCAGTATAGAGATAGCTTTCATTGGTATGTTTTTCCCAACTGAATCCCAGTGTGTGTCAGGCAGTGATCACGGTGGTGTCACAATTCCTTGTAAACTTAGGAGTCACGAAAAGCAACACATCTACTTAATAACCAGAGTCCTTGAAGCACATTGAATTCATTATGGATTTGATAATGGACAGTCTCCTTCCATGACGCTGCTTGGCATGCTGTACTTCAAAGGCCCGATCCCCGCTCCATTCATTACCACCACCATATTGATCCTCCTTCCTCATACATAAACATAAAAGATAATCAAAATCAATGACAGAATACTTGTCATTGGTTAAATCTCTCAAGGTTCCCTTTGAGTCCCAACTTGCCATACATAAAAAAGGTAACCTGCTAAATGTGTCGCTGGAAATTGATGCTACTGCTGGCTCAGCGCACGTGGTCTCTGCTGGAAGCGAGGGGAACGTGGAGAAGTGCTGCCAGCCCTGGGAAAACTGCTTTCTTACTGCAGAGCGCCAACCCCTCAGTGAGAAGATTGTGACAGTACAGTCACAAGGTGCATGTGACTGCAATTATATTGTGGTTCAGTTCATAACCCAGTACCTCTTACTGATGTTGACCCAAGGGAGTAAAAACCAATTCATTAGTCTGGCCCACTTCATTGTTTGTTCATTGCCCCCTCCCCTGTCCAGGAAATCTGAAAAACGGCCTCCTTTCATTGAGCCAACTGGTGTGTTTTAAAATCTCCATTTCTGCCTGAAATATCCAGCAACGTCAGCTGAGACGCCCGCCCCACGTGTTTTCAAATGAGCCCTTTGGATTTACGGTCAGATACGGAGAGAGAAGATGACAATGCAGATGACTCTCATGCGGGAGATCGGCATATTTCTCCAGCCCTCCTAAAGAAAATGATTTGGGTAGACGGGGCTGGGGTTAGTAGTCTGAAACCTAATTATGGAATATAAAAGACTCGGTGTTTCCCTTTTAGTGGAATTAAAAAAGGCATCTCTATTAGCCTTCTATAGCTTTTTAGAAATGCAAGGGCATTCCTATAATCCCTGTTGAGGGATCATGCGGACAGCTGTAAAGGACGCCCGCTCTCCGTCAGGGCCACACAGCTTTTGCCCAGAAGTTGTCACTGCTTAAATCTGTGCTGAAGGGCAGCAAAAGCGCTTGTGCATCGCGTCCTGCAGTATGACTGACAGGCGACACGGTTTGTTTGCTTGCTCTCTAAACGTGTCCTCACACATGGGGTCAAGCAGGCAGGGGTCCTGCTGCAATGTTCTGGGCTCCACCGGGGGAATCTAATGTGAATGTGTGTGCCTGCGTGTGTGTTGTGAAGCAAAACAAATAATTATCCCCTGGAGAGATCCAACAGACCCCTGTGCCCAGGCCCAAGCTTTGGTGGGGGGTGGGGGTTGCTCAGCAGCTGGGCCAGTTTATATTCATGGATGTGAATCCCAGGTGCTGTCAGTCAGGTGATATTAACATCCATCCTCGTGAACTCGGGAGCCATGGAAACGGACAGCGCAGATGGGAGCGGGGCGTGAGGGGTTAGCTCAGTTGTTGCTAGCAGATTATGTGTGTGTGGGGGTGTGGATGGAGACAGCGAAGGGATAGAATGGTCTCCAAATGTGTGGCCTGAGCAGGAAAAGTATGCGGAATGGAAAATCACAGCATGCCTTTCTGCCCCCGTGTGTTTTATCCATCAAATGAAATAAAAAAAAAAGAGCGTTGTTAGGTGCATCAAGTTCTCTCCCTCCACCTGTTAAGCAAAATAAAACGCATTTATTCAATTGGCATTAAGGCGCATTGTCTGCGTACGATTTTTAGCGCCGAGTCAAACTGCGTGAGCGATAGCGCTTCTACAACAGCAACAGTACAAAATATATTGCTTCTACATGTAAATGTTATTTTTTCGTATCGATTTAATCCAAATCTAGAGTGAAAACTTTGCGGCGTTCTCATTTTTCTGAAACGGCTTCCGATACGTACTTCCATCTGACACTTGACACGTTCTGCCGCCTTCATTCGCATCGGATAAAATAAGCAGCAGCACAAACACGCTGAACCGGCAAGTCAAAAGACTACAAAAGGTAATTAAAGTGCGCTTGGATCACAAAAAAATCTTTTTGCTTGTTCAGTGGTGGAATGACAAGCTGGGAATAAATAATACGTGAATACGCTAGATGATCACACTGAACGTGCAGTTACCAGAGAACCGCTTCATAAAGCGTAGGCTATTGATAGTATGAAATTTAAAAAATAAAACACAAAAAATCCTGCCATTCTAGGGTAGTGTTGTGGAAACAGTCTGTCAGTTGACTTTGCAAAGCTCATGACCTTTGGCATTAGATCACGCCAGACAGTTGGACCATTGTCAATATTCAAGTTTTCTTTTTTTTGCAGAATGCATCTTTTTATGAAGCTCTTTAAGCACATTGAAGAGGGCATTAAAATGACCTGGGTATAAATTCTTCACAAAATCGAAATTTCTATGGGGAAGAACATAAAAAAACTACTTTTTATCTTTTCTGTTTTGAACAATGTCTTAACTCAAGGTGTATTTAAACCTGAAGAGTTGCTCCAGCGGTGGATCACAGTCCGCAGCGATGGACTTCCTGGTGTCTGCTAAGCTCATCGAAGTTCCACCACAATGGAGCCGGATGTGCTTGACTGCGTCTACAACGAAGGCCCAACCTGGTTTTACTTAATGAACCGTGGCTTGGATCTGAAGGGAAGAGATTCCTTCATAACTCGTCACACCCCCACACAAAGAAACGCACGCGGACATACGTATAAAACACACACGCACACGGTCAAGCCCCAGGTGCAGCCAAAAAGCTGCGGAAGGTTTGATTTTGTCTGAAATGCATTATTCGGGATACGTTGCTGTCTTTTTATGAAATTTTATACGCATGATGCATACACATAGATCAGCTCCTTTTTAGTCATTAGGTTATGTAATAATTAACTGTAGCACAGAAGAATGTGATAACTTTATTAAGCAAGATTAAAGATTTCCAAATATACAGTAGCTATCGATGCTGAAGCTACGTTAGATAATGTTACATATCTATATTGTATTATAAAAATATGAAATTTAAATGGGCATATTTAATGGGATATTATCTCAGATGTGGCCCAGTAAGATGCAAATGTACTGGAGCGGTAAGCATATAGGCAGCACCGGCTCTTTTTTTACTGTATGGATATGGCACTTGGAGAGGTTTCATGTCTGATTGTTCACTTGAAGTTGCTAAAGGGTTGTGTGAAATTTCCTGTATTACACCAGAAGTTGGTTTCTTTGGACCGGGTCCAGCCTTCTTGCTTTATGCTTTGAAATGAACTGCTTCTAACTGTTGTGGAAATTTTTTTAACTACAGTGTTGTGATATAAAATTAAGACGTGAGCTAAAATAGACACACACCCAGTTGATTTCAACAGGGACCGTTCAAGCAAAAATGAAGCCTTCTTGTTGGTGGTGCTGGAGGTACTTGTATTACTTGCAATGCTGATGTTATCATGCTTTAGTGCTGTCATTCTGGCAGGTGCTATGGTGTCTGCAAAACCCAATTTGGGATTTGAATGTACTTCTATGTTGACATTGAGGACAAGTTGGAGGCTGGATGTCCAGTGATATAAGTTCTTTCAGTTTCTTTAGTTTTTCCTTTGCGTCCTGTTTCCTTCTGGTTTTGAATGATGCTGCTCCTGTCCTCACATGTCTGAAGGTCCTTTGACACACACACACGCACGCACGCACGCACGCACGCACGCTGCAGTTCCAGTCACCTGAAACACACATATCCAAGGATTTGCACCCAAGTCCAAAGCTTATTATTCGGCAAGCGGGGGCTACAGCCTAGCAGGTCAGACACCAGGGCTGCTCACTGCACCATCATTCCAACCACAAATATAAGACATTTTTTCTGCTTTTATGATTACTGGTACCATCATAAAACATCTTTTCAAAAATGTACACATCAGCAAAAACAGTGCGACTGCAGTACATTTTTGCATGTAAAATATGATGCCAGCTGAAACGAAGCTCCGTTAAATGACTGAGTCTGACTTATACAAGCTGACAAGTGAAGGCTCACTTCTCTCCCTTCTTCTGCATTTCAAGTTCTTTTTTTCCAGAGTAAACAATGGAAAATGTGTTCAGCTAGAGGGGAATATCACTTGGCATTTTCCTGTCTCACTGTAAAGGGTAACTGACTCAGCAGCAAACTAAACTCAGCTGTAGTGTTTATTTTTTTGTGTTAGCAGCACTGATTTCCCTCAGGGGAATCTGGGCATTTTTTGAACAAACTCATTTGGCTGTACCACAGGGTCATTGGCAGTGACAGAAAGACACGGCGACAAACATCGTGAACTGAAGTACCACCGATATTGTAAGTAAATGATCAACGGTCAAACCGGGCTGCGCATCAGGTTCACAATGTTTGTGGATCGTGGGTTAAAAACACGCTTACTGCACATTATCCACAAAATGATAATATTCTGACATCGCCGATCCTTCAAAAAGGCAAGTGCAAAGCATGTGCTTTGTGAATAAGCTTTGCCCCAGAAAACTATCGCTGTGCATGGGCAACTGAGAGCAAAAAACCAGAATCAGAGCTGTGAGATTTTCTGTTGTCATGCGTAATGCAGTCTTGCTGTCAGATGGTCTCTAAACACTTTGCGACATGGTACCAGTTAAACACATTCTTAAAAGTAACTGGTTTGTAGTTAACATGCAGATATTACATCGCATGCTTATGAAATGATCTTGCTATCGATTGTGCTGGATTTTAATGGAAGCATTTTGTAGTGTAAATCTGTTCCCAAAAAGAAAAAAGTGAGTGCGACAAGCGTCAGATCTGCCAGGCTTCATTAAAATAAGAACATTTATTTGAATTTCCGCATTTGATTTTAAAGTGTGCCACTTGTTCATTCGGTGTAACCTGCAGGTGTCCGGCTTCTGCATGTATTATGTGCTCTTTAACTGACTTCAAACAATTTGTTGTCTCAGTTAGATTTTTTTTTTTTTTTTTTTGCTGCTGTCCAGAGAATTATAATGGCTGTCGTGATCACTGAACGTTTTCTCTTGTTTTAGTGTAACCTTGAGGGTTAGGAAAATAATTGTACATATTTCTAAAAATTTATGTTTATTCATTTGGGGCAGTGGTGGGGGGGGTTTATTGTTTGATTCCAGAGGTGCCATTGAAATTTTTTTCCAAATACCAATGATATTTTCTTTCCTTGTAGTCTGGGTTACAATGTTTGCTGTGTTCATTTGCATAATAATTTTCAAGTTAAATTTACAATAAAAAAAGTTTATATCGGGTGATGAGGTGTATGTATATTGTCTTCCATAAGTTCAACGGCACTGCAGCTTGAAGTTCTGTATATTAATATAATTCACACAACATAAATTATACATTTGCCTTTTGTGGCCATTAAGAATTAGACTGCAGTTTTCAGCATTCAAACTTTAATCGGCAAACGCTCACTGCAAGCAAAAGGTGAAATTCGCAGGCTGTCTTTTGCAAAATGACAAGCAAAAGAGTTCCATTTGCAGCTTGTTCTTCTGTTCCTGCCTTGGATTCTCTGTCTTCCTCCCACACATGCATGTGTGTGCAGAAAAAGTACCAAGAAACACCCAGGGAACCAAGACTTTAACAGCTGAAGAGAGGTGGGGAGTGGGGCGGGCTGAGGTGGTGGTGATGGGGGAGGGGGGGAGGTTCTGGGAGGATGCCTCCGGAATTCAGCGGTGATGACTTTTCTGAAAAATTCTTGTGGATTTACATTTAGATGGAGAGAGCAAAAGTTTGGGGAAAAGAACCTGTTTAGAAAATGGGGGAAAGAAAAATGTACAAAATTAAAAACCTTTCCCCTTTCAAGGTAGGGTCCATGTATTAGTTAAGAAATCACAATTTCTACAAATAATCTACAACCTTTGACCGACCTGGAAGGTTTCTGTTCATTTTAAGGGTTTGATGGAACAAGTAAGCAGTCTCACTCCTGTTTGAGGGAGGGTGACCATGATTGAAAAGAAGTGGTAAGAAACACAGTAGAGGCTGGAGGTGGTGCACAATTATTATGCCCCCGCTTGCCAAAATAACCCCTCTCATCAGCACTTTTGTGACAAATCCAAAGGTGCCTTGTAGACCAAGCGGCAAGGGCTACCATAACCTTATCGATATGACAATCAATACCGAATGACAATCCATCACTGGCTGAGACAGGATGCACACCCACTGCCTGAGCGATAACGTCCACATCGGACGCAAGGTCTGAACAAGCAATGTGTAGAGAACTGCAGCGTGGGAACTTCTGGGCAGCCCGGTCACCTGGGGTGAGCGTTAAAAGCACGACTTTATGCTCGCAGGTGAATGATGCTGTTGACTGACTGTATAACATAGGCACAATTCCAAACATGGTTTTTCCATACTTTCATTGTCTTTAACCACCTTATCCTGGTCAGAGTGGTGGCAGTCCAGAACCCTCCCCGCAGTCACTGGCAACCAGGATGACACCACACCCAGGACGTGACGCCATTCCACACACTATGAGCGATTTAGAGCGATCAATTAACCTGAGACACACATCTTTGGACTGTGGAGGAAACACAAACTCCACTCAGACTGGACTGGATTCGAACCCATGACCAAACAGAACAGGTACTGAGACAGGAGTGCTGCCCACTGCCCAACACAGTTGACTGAAACACAATTTCATTTATCGAATCCCACATTTTGCGTTCTTCTACATTCAGGTATTGATGCTAGCTGTTAATACAGACAGTGTAATTAAAACCTGTGTGAACCTCTTTGGCCTCCAAAGAGTGGATAAAATCCTATAAATACAGGTAGAATTAATGTGGTTAAAAATATCACTCCCAGCAAGCCTGCCGTTTGTTTTCACTACAAGTTCTGGGCAACGCTCCCAGCACGGGAGAGGAGGCCATGCAGGAGGACCAGTCAGATATATAAACCTAAATCCCACATCAGTGCAGATTTTTTCTGGCATTAGAAGGCTGAAAAATAATGACTATTGATCCCCTGAAACAAGCGGTCTTTGGAGTGGTTCACGCAGTTACTTCAGTAAAAGTGGTTGCAACCACACTCTGTGATGAATCACTTGTGAAATACATTGTAAGTCTTGAATTAACTGTTTCTCAGCAGAAAGAAACATTTCCTACGTTATGAACTCGCAAGTGGCACCTGGCCAGCGCCTCCTTCCTGTTTCAGAACAAGCGTCTCCGATCGATGGCCGCATTCAGGTGAACCGAGGGGGCAACGGAACTATGGACATAAAGATTAGTAATGAAAAGGGCCAAAATTAGCAAAGATAAATAATAAAAATACAAAATGCATTCTCAATCAAAGCTTTTTGTGCTACCAAAGCAAGGAACTGATCACCACCACTGAGCATCTCTCACAACCTCATAGCCACCATCACCACCAACTGTTTGCGCAGACTTTACTTACCAAATTATTCATTTATCCATCGATCTTCTATCTATAGATACCTATTTACCTTTTTTTGTCCATATGATTATCTGCCCATCTCAATTTACCTGTGTTCTTTCAGTCTTTCTTTTGTTTATCCATTTAATACGCTGGGCACCCTGGTCCAGAACTACATTTCATTCTGTCTTCCACATTTGTATAAGTGCATAATAAACACAAGTGACAATTAAGTGGACCTTGTAGGAATTCACTGTAAAAATGTAGCTGTTGTTTTAAAACAACTTTAATCTTTTAAAATTATTTGAATTTTTTTTTTGTTTAATTTTAACTCCATATTGACATGGTCCTGGTCAGGATTAGGGGTTAAAGGACATGCATGGATGGGTTTTTTTTTTTTTTTTTAAACTTTATGGGTCCATAATGTTATACATTTACTGTCAATATCGCAACAGCTGGCAAACTGCAGGAAAATAATGAGAGAAGCTGGTTTAGTGGTCAGAGTTTCTGCTGTACTACTGAAGCATTCGGGTTTCAACCCTATCTCCTGCTGCAGTACCTTTGAGCAAGATGCTCACCCTAAATCACTCCAGTAAACATTACCCAGCTATACAAATACAGTCACCATAATCTGCTTTTCAAAAAGCCTCAGCCAAATTCATAATTTTTAACATGTATGCAACACAGTGTAAATTCTCCACAGCGCAAATTACTTTTCATAAATAATAGAAATAAGCACATAATTAATGTTATTTTCACAAGTCAGTTCTGCAGCTTCCAGTTGTGCTTTTACAAGCAGCGAAACCCAAAATACTTTTCACACCAAGCAGCTGAGAGTAACTGTTATGTAATTTGATAATGAAGCAACTTTGTTTTTCGGGAAACGTTTTCTCATCTTTGCTGCCGCTAATAGAACCGGCACAAAATAATAATAAATGTTTCCTTGTGAAGGTGAACCTTAAGCATTGCCTGTGCGACTGCGTTCTGTTCGGTATTGAAGTACCTTTTGCTGTATCGACCTGCATGTGTCTATCCTGTGTCACCTCTCTCAAATCTCACAGGATTTGCATACAGGAGCCAGCAGCTGCTTCTTTCCACTCCGCTTCACCCCATAATCTCTTATGTATAAATATACCTTCTTTTTATTCTTTCACTTAACTTTTTCATTCTTCTACTTATCTTTTTTTATATAAGTATGTATATATGTGTAACACATGTATGTTATGCTGAGGCAGTCAAGTGAATTTACCTCTGGGATGGACAAAGTTCGTGTGTTTGCTCCTTTGTTTTTTAGCAGTATGTTCATTCATCCATTGATATGTAAATCTCACCGAGTTGAGGTGAAATGAAGCTCAATTTTACCACTTTGTGTAACTGGAATTTCGCCAATATTGCCCGCCACAATGAATATCCCTTTGCTTTTTTAATGATGGGCACAGGTTTTAGTGAATGCAAACTTTGATTTAACAATTTGCCTGAAAGATGGCTTCCTTTACAGTATGGAGCCTCCTCCTGTAGACTCGTGAGCACCAGTTCAAGCAGCAGCTTCCTTTCTTCTTCCTCTATCCCACACAAACTTATTGTCAGATGCTTGTCAAGAAAATGAGGCTGCAAATTATTGAGGAACCATGGATACCTGCATAATTTTATGGAATTTGAATAAAAGTTTAATATTCTGACTATTTTGCCCTTTCATCAGTTACCCGTCTAACTCTTCGGCTTCTGTCATTCATAACTCTAGACTAAAATTAAGATTTGTAATAACAGGAAGTTGGACAGAAGTAACTGACATGTGATGAAATAAATAGCAAGAACATGTAAATTGGTGAGGAACTCGGACTTTCATTCAATATGAAATGTTTTTGTTTTTATTCCAGGTGAGCTCTTCATTATTCAAGCTTCAGTGTCATTTTCGCTGAATGCATTGTCTGACTGAGATCAATTTGCCAGCTGAGTTCTTGCTGCAGTGTTAGCCTCATGTAAAACTACCGTTAAATAATATTCAAAAATTAACAATATAGTAATAAGAAAAAAATTAAATGTTCTTATAGAGACCTATAAAACTATATGATAATGGATTCCATACATTTGACGTAGGATGCAGTTGTCTGTAGCTTAAGTTGAGAACTTGGAGCATTTAGCAGATTACATTTGTGGATACACACACACACACACACACACACACACACACACACACACACACAGAAAGAAAAGCAATTTAGAGTTGTCTATTCACCTGAAATACATATCTATTTTTAATAATTTTAACTGACCAATCATTGCTTTCATGCTTATAAACTTTGGACCATGAAAAGCCTGACTGGATAGAATTGTTTGAAATCATTCTAAGTGCAGAAACTGAAAATCTTATTTTAAAAATCAAATTTTTCTTAGTTTGTATTTGCTCAAACTGCAGTGTCAGTATAAATAACCAATGTACTATTGAACTTTAATTCAGTCAGAATGTTCAATAGGAAATATTTTTAATGGATGAATTAATTCATGATAAAAATTTTTCCAACATTTTCTGTGGTTGCTTTTACTAAAATGCTTTACAAAATTCTTCTGAAGGAGGGGAGTGATTTACCCTTTTCTAAAATAAATATAAAACATAAATAACGAAACTGGAAAACTTTATGATAGTAAGGTAAAAAAACAAGAAAAGCATTTCCTTATAATATCTTAATTACATTACTAACTTTTGGCTGCTCCTGTCAGGGGTTGCCACAGTGGATCGGCTTGTCCGCATATTTTGGTTTAGCAGATTTTTACGCTGGATGCTCTTCCTGACGCAACCCTCCATTTTGCCCAGGACTGGCACAGAGGTACACCCCCTTGAGGCTAGATTCACAGTAACACCCAATGTGGGGCTCAAACCCACAACCCTGAAATTATGAGTCACATGCACTACCGACTGAGCTAGCCAGGCAGGGACCCTTATAATATCTTAATATCTATTCTAAATTTAATTCTTAAAACTAACGCTTGTCCTGTTTAAAAAAAAAAAAAAAAAACTATTATTAACGTAATGTTTGCAAATCTTTTGATGAATAAACGTGATGTACAGTTTTATCAACAGAAAATTGTGAATATTACAGTTAAGGAGCAGAGCTGGAGTCTGGACCCTGAGCCGACTGCCACTACTGTGCTCCCATAGCACAATTTTTCTCACGATTTTCATATTCAGTTTGGATTATTTAACTTAGGAAACGGAGTGCAAAGCCCTCCACACAACAGTCACGACATTTCACACACAGAAATCCTGTACATTTTATGCAATCCCTGGAGACTTTAACCATGTCCGTCTCTCCTCAACTGTGCCTACGCTCAGTTTCTACTGGGTTTTCAACCCACTCTATTAAAAATGGACATTATATGTATACAGCTTTTTAGAGTTACTTTTTACCAATCTGAACTATTTCCTCTTTATTTGGAATTTCTTTTAATTATTCTTTTAAATTTTACATCTATGTAAGTGCATATAAAGGTGCTATCATCCAATGCACTGATGTCTTTTAACCTTTGCTGGGTCTCATCATTGAGATTCCAAAGAACCTTGAACTCTCCCTTCATCTACCCATCCATTATCATTAACCGCTTCAACCTGGTTAGGGTCATGGCGGTCCAGCGCCTCTTTTAAAATCGGAGGCCTTTAAGCTATGACAGAATTCCAAGATGGAACACCAATCAATCACAGGGTAGCAACACATGCACTAAGGGAAATTTGGAGCGACCGATGAATGTAAAGTTCATAACTTGGAGCTGCGGGAGGAAAAACCAGAGTGACCTGAATTCAAACCAATGTTCAAACAGTGTAGGCACTGTAAGGTGACAGTGCTATTCCCTGTACGACCATGTTGCCTAGCTCAGCTGTGTGAAAGAAGCTACATAGCACACCCTTCACTTGGTGGACTGCTCCACAGCTTGGTCTACCTCCACAACATTGTATACCAACAACCAGCGACCATCTTGAAATTAATGAAATGGTTATCGGAAGCTATTGAAACTCTACTTGTAGATCATACAGAAAGGAAGTGCTCTGTGAACCCCATGAGGAGAATGTGGAAACCCTCATTGGCTATTTTATATGCTACATCAATTTTTGTGTGGACAACATCACACCCACCAGGATCATATGGTGCTTCCCTGACCACAAACAATGGGTCACCTTAAGGAAGAAGAAGAAGAAAAGAACCTTCAGAGCATCTGACATGGAAAAAGTGAGAACTGAAGCTGACGATCAGGGATCTTGGACATCAGTAGGAGAAATAAGACTGAGACAGAATGATGCACATAAGGTATAAAAAGGCCTTAGGAACATCACTGGCTCTGCTCTTCATGTGTCCAGTAAACCAGCTGGACACACGATGCTGCTCCGTCTCTTCTCCTCCTTCCTACCAATCCACAAAGACATAAACACACATAAGGGTATTTTTACCATTCTCAGGATTGTGCCTTTCTGGACTGAGACCGATGTTGTCATTCCTGGGATCTGATGGAGCCACTCCTTAAGCTTAAAGGTCATGGCCTCACGGTTTCCTCTCACCAATGGGACCACCTTTGTTTTCAGCTTCCACATTCTCTCCAGTTCCTCTCTCAATCCCTAGTATTTCTCTAGCCTCTCACATTCCTTCTTCCAGATGTTTCACTTGAAATCACCACATCTACCACTGCTGCTTCTTTCTCCATTTTATCACAACATAAGTTAATTTCCTGAGTAGATATCACAGTCAAAAAGATAAATTTATTTTAATTTGATATTTGTTCATTCTAGTGCCCTCTGTGAATGTTGTGTTGTACTCCCGCTGCCGCAGCCTTGCGCAATATTTTGGGATTAACAAAGTTTCTCTTGGTATTGTTTATATCAAAGCACTATTATTCATATATTAATAATAATTGTTTCTAATCTCCAATGAGACTTTTCAGAGATTCAGCTCAGTAGAGTCTGAAATGATTTCTGTTGCACATACGATTAGAGTCTCCTCGCGGCAGAGACGTCCGTTTTCCGCGGCTAGTCGCCACTTGTGTAGTGAGCCGAACACACACTTTGCATCACGACGGTCAAATCGCAGGCCAGGTTATCTGATGCCGAGCGTTGCTTTCAAAGAAAAAAAAGATTCTGCAGCCATGCGAGCCACAGACAGTTTTGGCCTTCGTAAGCGTATCTGCTGATTGGGAGAAAAATTTTTCTGATTGTGTATCTCATCCCTTCTTCGCACCTCGAACTGTGTCGCTTTTGTCATCGTGTCGCCCTTCCCCGGCACAATGCGGAGGAATAATGTTGACTTGCCAACTCAGAATAAAGCCGTACTGCTCCCCGACGCTGTCTTTTTTTTTTTTTTTTTTTTTTTAATCCGTTGATGAATTACGGGATGTCGCCGTTGCCTTTCTGACAATAGATTCAGCAGGCATTTGTCATTTATCTATTTGCGGGAGAGTGAGACGGTTCGGAAAGTTGCACTGATGCTGCGCATTCGAAAGTTGCTTGGCGAAACAAATAGATGCAGGGTTTTTCTTTCGCCTCTGATGAATGGGAAAGGCATCGATCGCGGGATCGGAAAAACGTCAGCAAGCCTTATACATATTCTTAGTAGATAATTGTGACTTATTTGAGGTCAACAGTCATTATTTTGCTGCCTTGTTCATGACCCAGGCTTTCATTTCAGAATCCTCAACACGCTGCTGCGTGTTTACAGCCTGCATATCTGACGTCTTTTCTGCATGTGTGCTGTACGATCGTACCGGGCTTTGTTCAGGAGAGCCCTCTGCTTACTGCGTAGCGCTGCAGCCCAGTTTCACGCACTTCAGTTATGCAACGTGTACTTTTTGTAGTGCTCTTACAAGTCTAGAATGTCTGTCAACATACCGAGCAATGAGAAGGCTTTAAACCCAAATAAACCAATACATCTCACACATACACACACCTGTCGCCTCCCCCGCACCACTGCGTATTCTGCGCGCACACATCAGTGTTCCAGTTCAATAAATTGTGCTCTCGCTAACATCCTGGCATCTACATGCATGTAATGCTCAAATTAATGGAATCATTTAGCTCACACTTTTCTCCAAAATAAATGATGTGGCATATTGATTTTTACACTTACCCTGTTTTTTGACACGGGTGTGTTACTGTCGGAGTTCGGGTTCAGGATTTTCCTGGAGTGAGGATCACACTGTCTCCCTGGGTGTGAGCGCCTTTTGCTAAGAAAGCGTGCGACTGTCTTTAGCCTCCTTCCCTGTTTTCGGCTGCACAGCTTTTCTCGCGTAAATTCTGCTCTTTCCGAGCTTTGCTGGAGGTTTCTACAAGCTGAACATTGCTGGTGTTGCCTCTGTTCGGTTTCTTGGTACACCAGAGTGGACTTTTTCTATTTCCAAAGTTAGAAGAACATAAACACCTGCACTGTTGTGGTTGGGCAGAATGAAACCACCTCCGTATTTTGCACAGCCCTGCGCTTTCCAGCTGTCTGTTCATACATTTTCATCTGCCACTGTCCCTCAGACATTAAGGAATGGAACTTCTGAAATAAGTATGTGGGTGAAACCTTCTTTTTTTAGCAAGACTTTCTTGCTTCCTCTGGTAAGAGACACGTTCAAAGAATGAAGATCAAGGTCTATTCAACCCACTGGCGTGTTCTCAAGGTTTAGATCTCTACCCTGAGTTTATTAAAAGAATTCAGAAGTTCCATTAGTGTCACGTTATGTTAATCCATCCCATAGCACCATGGGTTTGAAACTGGTACCTCAGCAGAGAAGCCATCTCTCTGAAGACCAAGGTCACGCAGTATTTTCACTTCTTTTTCCAAAATAGCAAAAGCCCACAACCTGTTGTTTCTTCACTGTCCTTTCCTACACGGTGTTACATATATATGCTTTTGAGCTTCATATTTAAAAACAAGAATACTTCACACCACGGGCCAGAATGGCAAAATGCAGACAAATGAGACATTTTCTTTGTACGGTGCCCATCAATCTGGAGTGACTTTTCTGCTTGGTGCCATACTGGGGTCAGCTTAAACTGGGTTTCCCAGAGAGAAGACACTGCAGAACCTAAGGTCATGAAGGAGATAACTGTTGCATTTTTGTTACTTATTTTTCTCCAGCTTCCAGTGTTTTGTTTCATTTTCCCAGCTCATTCCCCATTTAAATTCTCAGCCCTGAGTGCATGTGGCCCCAGTAGCTTTTTGTCATCTTGGTTGGTGAATATGGATTCACTTTTTTCCCATTTGGAACCCTTTGTGTTCCTGGCACTCCTGACCTCCCCCAAACTGGTCCCCACCTCCACCGTCCTCATTTGAAAATCCTCTAAAATATTTGTTTAAAAATTGCTGCTGAAAAGAGCAAAGCCTTCAGCAGCCATTCAGAGCCACAAAGCATCTAAACAGGTGGATATCAGATGTATGACACAGCGGGTGGAATTCATTTGGGGTTTTTTGTCTTGGCAACACCTCTCTTTCCTGGTACACTGGCATACTGAAAAGTTGAACACTCATAGACCTGCACCAGAGTAACTTCTGAGACTTCATTAAGTGAAGCCCCCATTTTTTTTCCCACACATGGCCTTCAGCACTGACAAATAGGATTCTTCAGGTAAACCACATAATGATTTTTATTAGCTTCCCTCGATTCCCAGGGCACAAGAAGTAGTTTGGAGTTGTGGGCCTTGTCCATCTCCTGCTAATCCACTCTTTGCAGGGTGGATGCTTGGACTCAGGGTGTGGGGGGTGGAGTTTGGGTTTGGATTGATGAGCGAACAGGAGAGACAAGAAGCTGTGTAGTTCAATCATGGCAACGGGGGACAGCAACCCTATTTCAGCCTCAGTACTCAGTACAGAAAGGGCACTTTCAGCAGAGAAAAGAATGACTTTGTCCCACATTGATGGAGAAAGACCATTTATTTGGTTCTTACAGCTTGCTTTTATCTTCTCAAGGCTGGGATTTAGTTGAAACATATCCAGCGTTTTTAATAAAATATGCATTTTAAGTTCATTATAATACGGACTGTGACTTTCTTCTCCCAGTGATTCTGCGATAAGCTCCAGACCACCGTGACCCAGAAGTGCTTAATAAAAACGGATGGATGGGTAGCGATTTTCTCTCTGCACGAGCATGCAACAGCCGTGATAAAAGCACAAGAAAAACTGATTTGTTGAACCCTGCTAGGAAACTGTCACTCTGAAAATGGTTACAACCTCACAGCTCTAGTCCTGCATTTTGATATGGTGAGGGTCATAGGTGAAGTTTAAAAATATTTTGCTAAATGTTACCAAATGGAATAAAAGCACATTTGTAATAAAGCAAAGTTGTGCTGACAGTCAAACTGGCGACAACCTGCAGTATATTTAGTAGTTTCACACCTTATAAATGTGCATTTTATCTTGCTAATTCTGAGTTGATCTTATTTCTTTTTTAGCAGAAAAATATCACAGATAAGCTTGTCACTGACTGGTAATCATAACTGCTGATGTTTTTAACAAGAACTTATTGTTAGGCTAGCTGTTCTCTTTTTTCAGATGTTTTTTATTTTAACCTATTATAGTACACCCATCCCTTGCCTAAATGGCATCATTTATTCCATGAAATCAGCCCATAACCCAAATCTTGCATTATTTGACATAATAATAATAATAATAATAATAATAATAATAATAATAATAATAATAATAATAATAATAATTGAGCAATTGGCAAAAAAGCAGCTGTACTGAGTTGTAAGCTCACTGTATGGAGAAAAAAGGATGGATATTTTCCCAAAGTTAAATTTTTCATTGTGCAGGACCCTGGTGTGTGAGGGATGATCTGAGATTATTATATGATGACGAAAAAAAAAAGATAAAGGCAGAGTGAATTACATTAATTTCCATAATGTTTCTTCCCAGGTTATCAAAGAGATTTTTATCATCCATATACAATGCTTCATATGTATATTTTGTGTTATATGGAGACCATGCTAGAAGCCCAGGCCACTTTGTATAACACAATGTATAACAGGTGGGATGCCAGTTGATCAGAGTATCCAGGCACACACACACATATAGTGAGAACATACAAACTCTACAGAGTCTGAGCTGAAATTGGACCTGAGCCCAAACAAACCAGGTGCATTACCTACCATCATGCACCATAATGCTGAGCCCCTGTCCTGGGCCGGCTATGTGGCTGAAATTATGTGGACACCTGAGTATCACACCCATATGTGCTTGTTGAACCTCCCATTCCAAACCCATGGGCATTAATATGGAGCCCCCCCTTTGCTGCTATAACAGCCTCCACTCTTCTGGGAAGCCTTTCCACCAGATTTTGGAGACCAGCTATGGGTATTTGTGCTCATTCAGCCACAAGAGTGTCGGTGAAGTCGGGTGAGAAGGCTTGGCTTGCAGTTGGTGTTCTAGTTCATCCCAAAGGTGTTCAGTGGAGTTGAAGTCAGGGCTCTGTGCAGCCACTCAAGTTCTTTCTCACCAACTTGGGCAAAACATGTGTTTATGGAGTTCGCTTTGTGCACAGGGAGGGCACAGTCATAATGGAGCAGGAAATAAGCTTCTTCCACAAACTGTGGCCACAAAGCTGGAAGCACACAATTGTCTAGAATGTGTTTGTTTGCCATATGGGTACAATGAAAACAGCTCAACTCAGTCATTAGAACAGGGGTCCACGTACTTTTGACCATCTAGTGTACCAGTCAAATGATTATGATTATTCTGGAAAAGGACAAATTTCACTTTTAGAAAAAATTACTAACTTCAGCAAAACTAAATAATAATTTAACAATGTTGTAGTTGTTGCTTTTACTTAAGCACATTTAAATTATATTTTTTTAGAGTACATTTTAGCAGTGGCATTTTAAATGGAAGTTTACTGAAGAAATAAATGAACTTTTACTCTGTTACTGTTACATCCCCATACAAACAGTTCCCACCAGAAGACTCCCAGCCCTTCGTACTGGCAGGTATTCTGCACTAAGACATCTACTAATGAACCAAGCTTTCAAAGAAGGAATGAACTTGTCACTGTTTGCAGAACTTTGCTATCTAGTAAACTCAGCATTTGTTTATTGTAGTTTAGCTCCGTTACTTGTCTTCATAGCTCCTTGTCTTGCACATTCTCTCACTCATTTCTTATTCCATTGTCGCTTCTCATTTGTGTCATTGCTGTAAATATATCTCACACACCTAGATCCACCAACCCATGTTCTCACACATTCGGTACTTTTGAATTTCTTCCATTTGTTTCAGCTTTCTGCAATAAAAACCAGTCAAGCCACATGTACCTTAAATCATTAGCAGCCACAGGTTTAACCCAGGCTGAAGAGCAAATAGGATTGACCATGGAAGGTGAAATTAAGACTTCATGATCTTGTCACAACCTTATATTATTTAGCTGAAAACTGTCTAAAATATCATGCAGCTGTTTTACCCATCTATGTGACATGGTATTTATCATATAGGCCTGAATGTAAGAGTAATTTCCATGAAAAATACTATAAAAAAGAAGGAATTGTCTTATATTCAAGGACTAGACCTATAAAGGTCATATATAACACCAGTAGGTGGCATCTACTGGCATCAGTTATCCACAGAAATGATCAGTTGGATCTAGCGGGTATGAAGGATGGCCTGGAAAAAAGTAGTTCAAAGTTAGGCCACATTAACCAAGGACTGAGGAGAAGTTCTGCTTCCAGTTTTAAGACACTAGTGATCAATGAGGCAGAGGTGTCAAACAATTCTCTTGCAGCTAAGAAAAGTAAAGTTATATAATGTGGTGTTTGAAGATGAAGAGCCCAAAAAGGCCGTCTTAAAACGCAAATACATGAAATATGAGTAAATTTGTATTTTCCTTCTAAAGATGGAAAAGAATATATATAGAAAAGAATCTGAAAGAGATGAGTTTTTAGACCCTTATGAATATTGGCAGGGATTCATCAGTCCTGAGGGGTTTATTCCACCAAACTGGGGACAAATGGAAAAAGTACGCTTTTAGCTTCTGGGCCCTTGTGAATGACACATGCAGATGGAGGTGGAAAAGCACAGAGTTCTTGCTGGGGAGCACAAAAAAAATCCAGGCTGTAGGGTCCTGCAGAAGTACAGCTGAGATATCACCAAAACCTGGACTAAGAGATTGGTAGGAGGCACTTTGTGATCATGCTCATTCTCTTGGAGCTCAGTAGAGCCTTCCGTAGCACTGACAACAGTGTCCTATAGCACAGGTTGGAGATGTGAATGGGGCTTTCTGGTGTCCAGGTTGTTCAGCTCCTTACAAAAGATTTTAATATGTGTATCTTAACATCTGGCCTTGCTGTCTCGGGTCCGATATGGAATACATCAAGCTTTTGTGCTGAGGCTGCTGGTCTTCTTGTCTCAGATGCTGCCATTAGGTTATTACACAGAAAAACAACTTTAATTTCCACTCCTATTCTGATGGTCCTCAGCTCTGTCAGTCCATCAGACCATCAGACACGGCACCAAACACCTCTTCACCTGTCTCAGTAAGATTAGAGCCAGGATTGGCTCCAGCTGTCTAACGGTAAACCCAGATAAAGTGGAGATTCTGCTTCTGGGACCAAAAATCCCCTGCAGTAAACTGTCTCAGGTGAATCTCAAGAAGCTCAGATTCTTGAGGGTTTCAGAGTCACGTCTTTGTGATCTCCACAAGCTTCTTTAGGCACAAGGTTACTCCACTTAGCTGTATAAGGAGCCACTTCTAGGGGTCCTTTCAACCAACATTCATCCACAACCACAATGTCACACAAGGAGTTGTTAACAAAACTAAATCAGGAAAAATAAACTGTAGCTGTTCCCTCTTCAGCACTGAAGGAGTCTTGTGACTTCAGATGTGATAAACTTAGTCTTTACTGAATTTGCCGATTATCTCACGTTATTGGTTATCTTTGTTATGTGCCCTCTGTTTAAAATGCTGTATGTGTGAATTTCCCTGCAGTGATTAGTAAAATTATACTCTATTCTATCCGCAAGGAATCTCTGTGTTTTGTTTGACTCTCTGTCTTACAAAGTTCATACCAACTCAGGTACCAATACTTTCTTCCTGCAACTCAGGAACACCTCCAGTTGAAAGCACTATCTCTCTGGACCAGACACCAGCAAGTTGGTTCTTGCCTTTGTCTCCAGCAGGCTTGACTATTGCAACTCCTTTCTGTCTGACTGCCCTGCCTTCATCTCCTCTCCAACTCTTCCTGATACAGCGAGGATTCCTACTTTTTTAACTTTAATCCTGTTCCTCTTTGTTATCGACAAAGCACTACCTCTCATTCAGATCGAGTCAGCAAGATGTACCAACTACACATAAATCCACCCCTATATGGTCACACATCCATTAAAACTCTATGTTTGAAAGGCTTATACTTGTACCTTGTGTTATAAGCACCTGAGTGATGGATTTTCAAAAAAATAAAAAGTTTTTCCAGCATATTTATTGATTAACTGTACCGAAGAATCCTGAGGCTTGCACGTTTTTGCAAATGTACGTGAAATTATTTAATACACTTTACTCAGTTGCAAGTCGCTGATAGTTTGAGTTTACAAGTTTACAAGTAACAGCAGCTGAGCATGGGGGAATTTCCAAAGTCAAGCCAGTAGCTGCTGTAGCGTACAACTGAGCGTGCATCTATGATAGATTAGTTGAGTCTAATGGGTTTGATGTGTATGAGTATATAATTTAGTCCAGACTGCTATATAATGTACATATCACTTATGACTAAATTATTTATATTTATATAAATACTTATTTATAGTATTTGCAATATTAATAAAGTTTCAGTTAAATCACTCATTTTCCATTCCGTTGACAGCATTGTGTAAAGTGATTTAAAACTTTTGTCCAGGTTAAACAGCAAGGTGTTTGTACCAGAGGAGTTAGAGAGAGATAAATGCCTCACAAAGGCAGTACAGAAGCAGTAGGGCTTGGGGTTCTGACAGACAGCCACTAGGTTACACTGCTACACTGATGTACTGTCCAATAGTCCAAAATCCAGACCTTACCTCTGTCAAAATAAACAACAGATGATATGGCTGGTCAGCTCCAGTGCGCCACACCCAACACTAAATACCCTGTAAGGTAGTCTCATTCCTTAAACTTGCTGTATTTAGTCAGGGTGAACTTCATTTCCAACATCATGCTAAGACCGTAGAAAAAATTGGCTTGAATACAGTATACTGTGCATAGTTAAATGACTACAACAAGTTAAATATTGCCTAATTTTCCTATTTAATTACTATTCCAGTGCTACTTTGGCACTGCCATTCTAGTTGGAGAATACACAGAGCAACGTACACAAACACGGGGAGATCACGCTAATGCCACACACACTAAGCTGGATATAACCGGCCAAACAGTGGCTGGGCTGTATGGGTGTGAGTTCAGCTCCATTGGATGTTCTCCTTGTGTTTATGTCAGATTCCTCCCACAGTCCACAGACATCCATTGCAGGGTAACTGGTATAAATTGTCCCTTGTGTATGAATGTTAATGTGTTTGTCTACTCTGTGATGGACTGGTGGGCCATCCAGGGTATAGTATCCTAGCCAAGATAAGCTTTGGACTGTTGTGACCTTGACCAAGACAATTTGCTAGATATAATGGATGGATGAATGTTTGTTGTTGTTGTTTTTGGGGGTTGTTTTATACAGAGTATTAGGAAAGAAAAATCTCTGTAAATCCACTTCTTTGCCTAGTCACACCATGAATTTAGCATGTCCTGCCACGCCACAGTTCCCATCACTGTTTATTCCATGTTGTGTTTGAAAGTTTGTTGCTTTTATGTGGAATAACTGAACTAAAAAAATTCTAGCGACTGCACCTCTGCTGTTTGTACATCACTTACGTGGAGCCAATTACATCCATTATTGGTTGAGTTGTCTGCCGCATCTCTATGGTTACTTGCATAAATTTCAGGCAAACCGTAATTTTCAGATTTGCACTGATACTTTGAGTATATCTGTAAAGCAAAAAATGTTTTTTACTCTGTCACATTTCTATAACTGCCTTTTTGTTACTTTAAAACCAGTCATCTCTTATAGTGAAAACTCAGTAGCAAAACATCCTGACCTTTAGCCGTTTTCTGTGGATTTCTTGGTTACCGTCTTGAACAGTCACACTTTGTTTCTAAGCTAGCTGAGTTACCTGGCACTGCCCAGATTAGAAAGTGGAAATGTGAAAAGAAATAACACATAATATATTACCAGGCTGTATTGAAAATGGTTGCCTTTACTACATAAGTATTGCTAGTGCTGTTGAACAGGCAAAGAGCAACATGTTGGTAGTAGTCAAACGGGAAGACAGGGAGGACAAAAATATTAACAAATATGGGTCACCAAATTTGATTACCCTTTGCATTAGTAAAGAGTTTATTGCACTATGTCATGTACACCTCCTTGTCACCAGTTTGGGCTCTTCTTCCAGCACATCCCCTTTCACTGCTCCCTGGTGTCTGCATGTGTGTCTGAGAGAAAGAGTGCTGGCCTGTTTGTCCTCATCTTGACAAATTAGCCGGGAACTGCCTGGAGACACACATCACTAATGCATGTGGCACCATGCATGTGTGTGAGTGTGTTTGACTATGAAAAAAAATCTCACTTAGGGCAAGAAGTACCTGTGCACCACATTTCAAGGCTGTGGCTTGAGGAGGTTGAGCTTTATAGGTGTAAAGGTTATATGTTTTCCACCCTGTGATGGACTCACATCTCATTGTATTTGTCTCTACTGACACTCTTGACTGTAATTACTCCACTGACGGTGCCATTCTGACAGTAGTTTCATAGCCTGAAACGTAGCCTGAACCCCTGGGCACAAAGCAATGATTCCAAGATAAACTCTGGACTACCACAACTGTACTCAGGAGTAAGCAGTGAAAAATAATGGATGGATAGATGGATATATTTACCTTTATTATGCACAGATGGAAATATTGCAACAAATTCTGATGTAACCAATGTTTGAATACTAATTTTGTGAATTTATTTGGCATTTGCAGTTATTTAATATTTAATACTGTGATCACATCTAAAAAAAATTATAGTAAAGCAGGCTACTTCTTTCCCCTGATTTTGTCTAGTCCCCCTTGTAGGAAACCAGTATCTCCCAATAGACTCTACAGACTCTGGATTTTCCAACCTGAAAGCATCCTGGCCAAATATTCTGTAACCATCACAAGTGTGTCATCATCTTCTGTCAGAGGATATCAGTCTCAGTGTATCTGCACATCCAGGATAAAAATGCTACCTCAAGGTATTCCTCTTGTGTGTGGTTAGTTTTCTACAGTGGTGCTGGAAAGTTTGTGAACCTTTTAGAATTTTCTCAGTTTTTACACCAATTGGATCCACCCACTTCTGCTTGACTTGTCCAAGTGTGAGTTGGTTTTTTTGAAAACATACAGCAACACCCCACACAGCCAATCCCCAGATGGCTTGGATACACTAGCACTAATGCCATCTCCTCATGAAGAATCCCCAGTTCCTTCCTGACCTGGCCAGCAGTAAAAGACAGTCCAGAGTGACAGGGTAGATGGAAGCTGCAGTAATGGCCTCTGTGTAAGGCTTACATGTTCTCCTTCTCTTCAGCCAGCTTTATTCCCACAGTCTAAATGTGAATTTCAGGTTATGTGGTGGCTATAAAGTGCAGTGTGAGTACGCACAGTACATTAATCTGCTATATAGATGGATGAATAATTGTACAGCATTTAGTGGAGGATATCTAATAGTTTAGCTCACTTTGAGTAAAAATATGAGCTAAATTCTACATAAAAATCATTGTCTGCAGCTTCAGAGGAACGTGTCTTCTAAACAGATGCGCAGCAAGCTACTCACTGGATTTCAGTACATGTTGCTCAGTCATATTCTCAAGTCAAGAAGTACTTGATGCATCAGCAAGTTCTTAGCCATACGACACTACCATTGCTTCATATCGATGTTGGGCTTGCACAGATCCCATCTAACAGCCTTCCCTGGGCACAATGGAAGCAAAAAAGGTCCGAATATTCAAAAACAGTCTTAAAATCTGAAGTGCAGGCAGAGAATGGAAACGGTGCTCATCTTATTTGCAAGAAGGGGCGCCTGTAAGGGTGCCACCACACCTACGCCTTTCTGCACCATACATCACTGCAGCTCTGTGACAGTGGTGCCTGTTAATTGGAGTCTCTTCCTTCCGGGGCTGCTGGATAATGCATTAATAATTCACGAGTGTACCTTGCATGCCTTTGATCTGGCTCACCTAAGGATGCGGAGTGTAAACTTCTTTGCACCATGTTTTAAAACAGGTGAAGGGTGGGGGTGTATATATAATTCTAGTCCTGCAAACCTTTGTGCGGATCAGTGAAGGCTAAGCAAGGGGATCTAAATAGCGTCTTTTGAAGGATTCAAATACACTTGTTGTCCACCCCAGGACATGCAGGTGGGATAAAAGGTGAAGTTAAAAAATGTTCTGAAATGGTTTTATCTGTGACTCGAGTCTTGCTGTTAATCAGTTGTTCTTTGTAACAATTTTTCCTCTCTGCTGTTTACAAACAATTTTGATATAGAAAAATACCCACAAACCTCTAAAATTTAAGCTATGGACTCCTTTGAAACTGTGTGTGTGTGTGTGTGTGTGTGTGTGTGTGTGTGTGTTTGCATGTGTATGCCGTATGTATGCACAAGTAATATAGTTAAACAGCCCAAGATATTGCAAAAAGAAACTTGATGCTGTTCAGATTTATTGAGTTAACTAGCATAGTCGCTATCGCCGTGTAAAATTACCATGACAGGTGTCATTGGATCAGTGTGTAACAAAAATAGCATCGGTGTGTTTTTTTTTTTCTTTTTTAACCTCCTGCATTTTATCTTGGTGCGATGGACTAAGTTCAATTAAACAAAATGTGTGCGAAACACAAACAATTGACATGTTTTTAGCATATTTTCTTTTTTTAAAACTGTTCTTCTAACCTTATGACTGTCCTTAAATGCACGCCAAATTCTACGGTGGTGTTGCATTGTACCGGTCAGTCCTGTAGGTGTGGCGGGTTGGTGAGAACAGACCCTATCTCACTCTTTGCTAATCACACACCAGACAGTTCCACAGGCCCCAATTCCACTTCAAAGTCAGGCACATTTTCCCCTCTGTCTGAAGGGCCTGTCACAGCCCCAGCCTGGGCGAGGTGAGAGCGTAGCCGAGTGGGTGGCACACAGATAAAATACATCCGAAGCGGGATGTCAGAGCCTTGACTCCAGAAAAAGGTGTACAGGAGTGTTTCTGTACTCGGAGGAGGGAAAAAAAAGGCTGTTGTCGTTATTTGAAGGTTTTTTCCTTTTCCCGTTCCCTCAAGTGAGAGTGCGGGTGTCCTCGTTCGCTGCCTCGGCGCAAATTAAGTTGCATCTCGTCCGCCATTGTTAGGATAATGGGAAAAGTTATCTTCAAAGCAGTAGCAGGGAGCTGCAGGGCCCAACTGGATCTGCCGCTGCTGGGTTTGCCGCGCTAATCCGTGAAATTACACCTGCCACAGCGAGTGAGCTTTATTGGCGCCGCAGCCTGATCCCTGTAAAACTATTAAAATTAACAAAAGTTGGAGATAGCGAGTTAATTAACACTCTGGCCTCTCCTTTAGCGTCTTGCATGTAGCTACCTTTCATATTCATAGGACCGTGCGCAAATTGGATTTTCGGAAATGGCTGGGGGTTGTGCGTTTGATATAGCCTACCTGCTCGGCACTCCTGAAGATGAAACGTCGGGAGCAGCTTGGCTGTCACTGTTTATTACACACTTGGCTCACACTTTCTTCCCTAACTTCATGGACATCATGGCCTCTTTTTTATCAGTGGGGCTAATGGGAGCACAGAAGAGCTGAGAACACAGGGCCACTGACCCAGCGAGTCACCTGCCAGCTCGCGCCACTCCTATTTTGTGTTTATAAAATGGAACAGGAAACTCTGTGTGCTTCTCAAAAGAGTATCCACCTCGCCAAAAGACTTGTTTGTTGAATATAACATTTTCATTTTCACCGCTTGCCAAATAAACTACTTTCTTTGAACACCTTTGTTACAATTCAGTGCTGTAGAGATACAGCACCTCTTCTGAGGGTGGTTGTTCAATGGATGGAAAAATTTAGTATTGATCATTCATGAATATTGTGGGATGCACCCACATGGCTATGATGATTTCTAGTTTGTATAGTTTGTTAGCTGTGTGTCCTTTGGCTATGCCTTAATGGCTATGATGCTAGAAAATGTAGCTGCAACACCCCAGGCAAACCTAAGAATTATAACCTCAGTGTGCATTAAATATGTTTAGACAATCTTATATCATCTTATTATTATTAATTTAATTAAGCTGGTTTTTACACTGTAAGTCCTGTGGACCTTGTAGTTCTTGATGGTACTTCATGAGAATTATGACCAAGACCTTAATTTTGACTACCTGGCTGTCTTACACCAATCAAAATACTCTCATGTTAATACATTTATTTGTTCTGCAGGTTTTTTGCCAAAGTAATGTAAAAGCACAGGTGAACTGCAGGATTTCAGATCAGAAGACTGGCAATTACTGAAAGACAGATTATTTGTGCAATGTGAAATTGTGCTGATGCTAGGACGTCAGGAGCGGAGTGAAGAAGATGTTTTGAGATGTTTGGTCGCATGTTCAGTACCTCTGGCCACTGATATCCACCAGAGGGAGCAAGTTTCTGAGCAGGACAGAGCAAAACTGCTGAAGAAGTTTAGTGCCTGTGGAAGTTTAGTGTGGAATCTGTACGTACTGAGGAAGCAACCAGTACACTTGTCTTATTTTTATGAAAAGTAGGATGGTGAGCTCAGGCTATCATGGCTTAAATGCAGCTACAATTAAGTACCATTATCCCTGCTCTTTAGTCCCAGCAGGACATGAAAAAGTATGGGGGAGTCACCATTTTTCCTAAGCTTGAACTATGCAGTTCATGTAATCCTGTGCAACTAAGGGAGGGGACAAATGGAAAACAACCTTCAGCTCTGGGTCTTTATGAGTATCTGGTTATGCCATATGGATTAGCAAATGTACCCTTGGTCTTCCAAGCATTTCTGAATGAAGCACTAAGGAGCAGATACACTGCTGGATACTTGTGTGTACTGGTAATGTTTTAATCTTGTTTAGAACATTAGAAAAATGTTCATTGTGTGAGACAAATGCTGCACAGGGTGAGATTCATTTATTTAGGCTGAGAACTCAGCCTACTGTGTCCTATTTGTGGAACATGTTCAGTCCTGAATGAGATTATACAAATTTCCTTATGTCCCATCCTCAGCTCCTCTAATTAAAGACTACATCCTACAGACTTTCAGTTTTGGACATCTTATGACCACCCTGTGACATGAGTTGCTGGAGCACAGCATTGTTGATGTTGTGCAAGTAGTAATAGGGAAATATAAAACAGCACTGCATAGTGCTTTTACATGGCTGAATTTTAGTACTAAAATTATACTTTAAAAATTGTTGTGAGAATTTTTTTTTATCACTAGGTGGAAAAATGTGGATACATAAGGGCAATTAAAATCTGTTAGAGAGCTGTCAGAGCAGAAAAGAAAACCTAGAAACTGGATTTGCTTGTAGTGACACTAATCAAGTCAAACATAAAACACCCACCATTTTGAAATTTGAATTTAGAAGTTGAAATCTAAGGATTTTTGGTGGTAGAATTTGGAGAACAAGCGAGAAACTTAAAGGGTGGTGCGGTTTTTCAGCAAGTAGCCTTGCAGCACCTGGGTCATTTGGGGATGAGTTTGAATCTGTCTCAGTCTGTGTGGAATTTGCATGTTCTCCCCATATCTGTGTGGGTTTCAAATGACTACTCTGGTTTCATCCCACAGCCCAAACACATGTAGTTTAGGTAAATTAGTCACTCTAAATTACCCAAAGTGTGTGGCTACTCTGTGATACACTGGCATCCCATCCAGGGGTTGATTCATAACTGAGTACCCTATGATTCCAGGACAGGCTTTGGTCTGCTACAGCCCTGACCAGGATTAACCAATCAATGAAGGATGGATGGATGGAAAACATACGGAAAACACCTCTGATTGACTAAACTAGGACAGCACAGTGGCACTGCCACCTCGCAGCACCTGGCCTGTAGCCTGATAGCCTTGCTGGTCCTACGTGTTGAGGGGTTACTAATGGCGACTAAGCAACTGACTAAAATGTGCTAAGACTGTGTTTTCCGTCAAAGTCTCACAGTTTCCAGTTATGTCAGAATGATGAGTTTGATCAGCCAGGCAAATAATGATCACTCGAATTTAGCTTTATCATCCTCTTCACTTAATCTCACTTTCATAAATTATTTTTTTCCTCTTTTGTGATGTTACTTACAGGCCACAGTGTACTGGCAAGGGCAGTAGCAGAGAAATGTGGTTAAACTATGATAACCTGCTCTTATGACATCCAAAGGCTAAAAAATGTGAAATTCATTAAATATTTATTCCTCTATTTGACCCGCAGAGAGTTCCCTCAGCATCTTTCATGAAAAGTCAAATTTCTAGTTAGTGCACTAGGAGTCCACTTTTAAGAGCTGATTCCTGACAGAGGTGAACAGTGACAGACAAACAGACAGGTGGCCAGACTCACATATTGACTTACAGGCTGACTGACAGAAGGACAGACAAGCAAACCGACAGATTTCATTTCTAGTTACTGTTGTTTTCAGTGTAATTCAAGCAAAATTGCTATACTGGTAAAATTTATCAAAGACAACAAAATTACGTATTGAAGAGATGTGGCAAGGGTTCATTTGTCACTTTTAAGACATCAAAGACATTCATGAGGTAAATACATTATTACAAGATTTGGGGAGTGATTGGAGACTCAGTTTGGCTTCACACCTTTGCTACATTGCTTCTTTCTTGAGCATTTTTTCACTTTTTCCTTCTTGTTTTTCCCCTTAGATCAGAACAGACTTCCAGTTTTGAGACAGAAATTTGCTTGTTGGACACTCAAGGAGATCAGCACTCCTTGTCCACGTGTTGCTGCTTTGTGTTTCTGCATCCATTTAGCACTGTCTTTCATTTAGCTCCACCTGTACGTTTCAGTTCCGATTTTACCCTAGGTTTTGTATGTCTGAATCAGAACTTCAAGCCAGAAAATACCCTAAAGAGCCAAGAAGCAGGCTTTGAAGTAATTCCATTTGAGAAATTCAATTATTTGAAATGACTATAACATTTGCAACCTCAGAAATGTCATGAAAGCTGACCCTTTCTCCAAATCTGCTGTGTCAGTCTTATTTGTGAGTATTATTTTTTATGACTGTTATATTTGTTATCTATTTGTCGTATCCCCTTTTTTGTGTACATTTTTGTAAATTTCTAAGTGCGGCATTGTTAAGAAAATAAAATAATTTGAATATAGACTTCTATTTGATAAGAAATTACCAAGTTTTTTTCCTCGACAGTGTGTGGTGCAGTGGGGTAAGCTGATACCTTAATGCTCCTGGGTTGGTTGCTTGATGGGGGTTCAAGTCCTACTGAGGGGTGTGTATGGAGTTTGCATGTTCTGCTCTATGTCTGCACCTTTCTTAGGGAGAGAATGTTCTGGAAGAAGGCAATGGCAAACTGCTTCTGTTCCTGCTTGTTTTGAAAACCAGTGGTTTCAAGTCTTTGCCCAGGAGTCAGGTGCTTTCCAATTCTGATGCAGATAATGATGAATCCCACATTATATGTACATTTGTTTGTTCAGCAAATTCTTTATTTCACAGCAACACTACAGTGTTATGCAACAAAGATTCTTCGTATTTTTTTTCTGTACCCAAATTTGCATGCAACCATATTTTAATATAACTTCATTTTCATTCACGAATAGCAAAATGTTGCACAAACAGTTTTTTTCCCCAGTGTTCAAGATCTGCTCAACTTGCACCCTGTTGTCCATGTAAGCGTGACACCCATGATTCTCAACCCTCCCTTTAAAAAGCAGAAGGGCAAGTGGTAAATTTGGATGTGAGATGAAAGCATTACAGAAGTCATCAAACAGCTGGGAGTCAGTTATGAATCTGCCACTTCCCGCCGTTTGATAATCAAAGCCCAAGCACTCCTGGTACAACCTGTCTGCAAAAGGAAACGGGATTGATTGATCGCTTTAAAATTTACCTGTCACTCTGAACAAGGAAACCCGCACAATAATGACTCCAACAATGTGTAATAAGTGACGAATTGCCCCTGACAGTTTAAAATGCCTGAATAACTGCATCGACAGGGACCACCCCAAAAGTGACAGAGATAACTGGATTATGTTAAACCCACAGCAGAAAATGCGTCTGCTGAAGATGTTCTTCCTGCGTCAAGCTGCAAAGAAGCTTTAATTTATGCGCTCCCAGATTCCAAGATCCCAGCCGTCCCCTCTGCATACTGATGGAAGCATCAGAGGGCGCCTCGAACCCGGGATAAACGGGCAGCCCGCGAGGATTCCTGTATAATCAGCACCTTGGTTATTGCAGTCTTGGAAAGATAATGTCTGCGCCATTAAAATAATCATCTGATTTTGCTGTGATTCCTGACACAGCCAAAGATTATCGGTGATGTACTGACATTAGCCAAATCACATCCCATTTAGCAGCGACTTGCATTTTTGGACTGCCGACGATTTAAAATCATGATTAGTGTAACGCTGTACAGGACATCGTAATTACTGGTTATTTCTTTCTACGCAGCATGTTTAAGACGTGACTTGTTCCTCCCAGAATGCAATGCGCTAGATGCTACCACAAGTTCATTTGTTTCAGACTCTTAAGAGCAAGAAGGGTTTCGCAGTCTCGAGCTGGGAGCCGTTCATTAAGATTGTTTTCTGCTCGGCTTCATATGTGACCACTCTAGAGCAACCCTAAACACTGTAATAATACTAGGGTGCAAGGAAGGAACACTGTGTTGACCAGCAGTGACTGCAACCCTGAAAGACTCTTTCATGTTGTCACTTTTTATGCGTGCAGGTTTAGATTTCAAGGTTTGGTTGTGAAAAGTCAGCAAGTCTGGCCTACTGTAAGGGTTGGCATATAATATTTAGGATAAATCAATACAATAAATTCAATAAAAAGTCAATTACTCATGAATCCCGATGTATTTAACTTTTTAAATTGTAATGAACATTTACCAGGACAAAGAGCAGATAAATGTAAGAAATCTGTGAACATAATTCACGTACTATACGTTACCCTCAAATTTACAATGGTGTGAAGCAGAATTTCAGCTTTGTTAGTTATCACAATGGGGAGCCTTGCTGTATCCGCACAGCGCTCAAATCCAGCGAGTCGCATCGGCCCTTGATGGGACACGGACATTTGAAATGCAGATTGGTCTCTCTAGGTGGGTGGCGTGGGTAACAGGTTCAAAACATCACCATGACATCTTCTTAAATTATTCATTCACACTAGTGTGAGGGATTAACTAATATGGGCCATCTGGTAACTTCAGCACACTCGTAGGTACTAAATACCAAATGATGGATGGTGATCCCTTTGAAATTGCATCCTCAAACCTGACACAAGTGAGATCAAAAAAGTGGATCTGTTACAAACTCAAAGCATTAGATAGACTTATCAGGTAAATAAAATATGAATTCATGAATGAATTATGTACAGATTTATTTTATGTTCAGAAATGCACCAGCTATCCCTGTGATTAAAGGGAAGTTTGTGCAGCCAGGCTCTCAAGTCCTGTCACCCAAAAGCATATAATGCACAATTGAGAACTTCTGCACTTTCCTTTGGAGTCTGATCAAACTTTGTTTTAAGGAAGACAGTCGTGGCAACTTTAGAACTCCGTCACTGGCAAATGCATCTAATTAACTGATATCTGAGAGATGCAAAAATTATTACGATATTAAGACAAATACGCTATTACCAGTACCATGTTTTGTTATTACCACCTTGATGGACAGAAACACATATTCATGGCCTGAATATAAGGAAGTATTTTTTTTTCTGAGAATTACATCTAAAAAAGATGTGGTCATCTTATATTCCAGGACCATACCTATAAAGGTCATACACTGTATAATTCCAGTAGGTGACATCACTTTATGTACTGGGATCAGTTATCCACGAAAATTATCAACAGGAGCTAGCGAGTATGAAAGATGGCAAAACCTTGAGATGGTCTGGAAAAAAGGCATTCAAAGTTAGGCCACATTAACCAAAGACTGAGGAGGGGTTATTATGTCAATTTTAAGATAAAGGTGATCAACGAGGCAGAGGTGTCAAACTATCAAGCAACCAAGAAATATAAAGTGCATTGTGTTCGAAGATGGCAAGTCCAAAAGACCATTTTAAAATGCAAATACAGTAAATATGATTTTTCTCTCTAAACACAAGATATACTTTTCCAGAAACTTTTTGTCCAAAAACGAGTGTTGAAAAAGAGGGGGTTGTCTTATAATCGGGATCATCTTATATTGAGGCCAATGCGATAATAAAAGCTTACTGACCACTTTCAAGTTGCTGAGCACACTAAGGTGGTTCCACATTCTGTGTTTGTTTGGGTTTTACTGCCAACATAAATGCTGGCTCTAGGAAGTAGAAAAGTGAAAGCAGTACAAATATAAATATGACACCTTGACTTGTGTTGGGGTTCCTCAGATCCCATTATTATTATTATTATTATTATTATTATTATTATTATTATTATTATTATTATTATTATTATTATTATTTATTTATTTATTTATTTTATTTTATTTTATTTCACTTTATAAAACCCATAAAGATTTATCCACAATTAGTTTAGTATACCAAATATATAATAGGACTTTGTTATACTTTGAACTAATTTCAAACATTATTCATGTTAAAATAATACTAATATTGTTTAATTCTGTTATACAGAACAGCGCTATAATCATACAATATTCTGATGTTGCACTAGCTCTCACTTTTTCAGCCATTGTACATAAGTTTACTTTTACATTGTCATTTGCTCTTGTAGGCCATAACCAGTCTTGAACTTCATACAGCAGCTAAAACAAACCAATGGACAGAGGTGAAGAGATGCGATACATGGGGACACTTTGGCAGGTCAAATGCAACTTGTGCCTGGGTCATCTGGAGAGGCTTCATAGCAATCAAAGGCCAAACAATAAGAGTCACACTGGTCCAGGCAGGATCTCGCCATTGGTTAAACAAGCCAGAGCATGGATCAGTAGGACCAGATAACATCTTCATTGTGCTGGCAGCAGCAGAAACTTGAAGTGATTGTTAATATTTTTACAAGGTTTTTAATCCAGCATATAAAATCCAGTTTGGTGGACAGGTCCCAACAAGTGGACTGATCTGCAAGGAGGTGAAGAATTTCAGGCTTGGAAAAATTGAGTTTTAGGTGATGACCACTGCATCCAAAAATTGTTTGAGAGGCAAGCTGCGATGTGAAAAGAGAAGTCTGTAAGTATGAGAGGGAAGAGATAAAGAGCTGGATATCCTCCACATAACAATGATAGGAGAAATCATGAAAGTTAATGACAGAACCAAGAGAAGTGGGGTAAATGACAAAAAGCAAGGGGTTCAGCACTAAGCCCTGCAGAACACCATTTGAGAATGACTGAGGGGAGAATGGAGCCATGGCAGACAATCTGGTCAAAAATGCACAATAGGCAAGACTTAAAACATTCCAGTGCTATTCCTTTGACTTAATGACTGAACAAGCAAAGGGAGGTCACTCTGAGCTTCAGAATGTCCAAAGAAGGAACTTCTTGTGCAATGAGTGACAGACTGAGTTTTTGAGAGAGACTGGCTTGTAATTCTCGGCAGCTTGAATCCAGAGAGGTTTTTTTTAACAGTGGTGAGATGTGGATAGATCTGAAGGCAGGTGGGAAGCAACCAGAAAAGAGTGCAGAATTAATGACAAGAGATAAAAGAAATAAGATGTGGGGAAATGGACTGTAAGAGAGGACAAGAGATGGGATCCAGGAAGCAGGTGATGACTATGAGAGAGTAAGGTTTTCCTGGCAGTCCCTGCATGGATGGACAGTGCTAAGAACTTGTTGATGATAGGATCAACTGTGAACAGCAAGGCAAAATCATCACAAGTGAGAGAAAAAGGAGGAGGCAAAAAAAGGTGGGATGAAAAAGGGGTGAAAATTTGTGTAAAACTTTTTGATTTCTTCAGTCTCACAGAAAGATAAATTGGAGTATGACTGGTAACCATGGGCTGGAGGTGGGTAACGCCAATCTATAAGTTAGAGGACAATGAGTTGAAAGGAGGACAGGGTCAAAGGAAGGCGTTGGTGGCATCATCTGTGGAAAACTCAGAATTCTACGGCATGTGGGAGGGAGGTTAGCATGGAGTATCTGAGACTGAAAATGTTATCAGGATGGGAAAGAGGATCAGACGCAGAAGATGGGGTAGTAGTGGTGATGGAAAGCTGGAAGGAGATGAAATTATCAGAAAAACCAGAGCGACAGAAGATAGACAACTTTAATGTCAGACATTTTGGAACATCTTTCAAAATGAAACAGAATTTGGGCAGCGATGTAGAATAGCAGTGGCTTCTTGCAGGTCCACTCCCTTGCCTTTGCACTCCAAGTCTTTGTACCACAAGGCTGTTGCTTAAATAGGTGCTACGCATGAGTTGCTGCAATATAAAGCTGACTACTTTACATCAACTGAGGATCAAGACTCTTACCTCATTAGCATATAAACAAAGGAGCGGTACAGTTATTCTAAGAGCCCATAGTCAGTGTAGTCTATGCGTCACAACATCAGATTTTGTTGCAGACCAGCAAAACCATAAATAGATAATATGCAACATACAAAAACAGATTATTTAAATCTTTATGGAGATTTATATCATAATCTGAGTCAGATTTATTATTTATTACATGTATATATGCTCACACTTATGTAATGCATATTATATAATTGATGCCGGGTAATAACCGGGGCAAAAGTAAATAAAATGTAATAAACCAACATGTGATCACAGTGTAACTTAACAACAACTCTTCAGCATGGTGAGCCTAATCCAGGCCACAAGCATGGGGCTGAGTCATTACATGTGTGTCAACATGAAGGCTCCTTCAGTTTTGGGGCAACAGCCTCTTTTTATTTTCTGTAAAATTTTACTTTCTATTGTAACATATAGATGGTCCCCGAGTTGCAATTGTCAAACTTACAATTTTTTGACTTTACAATGGTGTGAAAACAATTCCCATTCAGTAGCAACCGTACTTGGAATTTTGAATTTTGATTTTTTCCAGGGCAAGCGATATGTGGTATGATACTCTCTCGTGATGCTAGGCGGTGGCAGTGATCCGCATCTCCCAGTCTGCCACCTGGTCGCTAGTGTATACAACTGATATTCTACAGTGTTCTGTGTTGCCAGCATTTTCTGAATATTCCCCCATATCTACATTGTGTTTTGTTCATCCATCATGTGTATGAAACGTCCATCTGTGTCTGTGTCTTCTGAAAGCAGCAAGCCCGTAATGACTTTTAAGGTAGGCTAGGCTAGGCTATGATGTTCGGTAGCTGTCACGGCGTGGGTTGGTGAAAGCAATCGTAAGACATCATGGTAATAAGGTTAAGTTTCGTTAAACTCTTTACTGAATGTTGTTTCTGACAAAGAGTGTTGCCGCTAGCGCTAAACATTAGTGCTGGGCAGTAAACAAAAACGGAAGATGCCACAATTCAAAATAAACAAATGGCAAGGTCTTGGCAAGACAGTGGAGAATTCACAAGGGGCTGACTTTCGTTCTTGGAAGCTGAGCGCTGAGAGGAAATCCGGTCCACGACTGGTTCCTATGCCAGTCAGTCACTAATCGGTACTCGGTCTGAAGACAGGGGCGGTGAGACTGCCTACGTTCCGTTTCTGAAGCAGCCACAGGCGTGACAATAGGTTAGATGTATTAAATGCATTTTCAACTTAAAATATTTATGAATTACGATGGATTTATCGGAACGTAACCCCGCTGTAAGATGGGGACCATCTGTAATTTAAAAACATGAATAAAATCCACTCGACTTTGAAAATCACTGTTTTGTGGGAGCCCCACCCCTTTCCTTCTTTGTCTTCTCCCCACCCCATTCAACCCCTTCTGAGTGCATTTTACTGCAAACCAGTGGCAGAAAACTGAACTCCAAGCTATTTTTGTTCTGCAACTGAGAAATTCCAGAGAATAGAACGGGGAAGAAAATACAAGTATAAATAAATACAGTGAAAAATGTTTGTATCTTCAAAAATTTGTTTGTAACACTAGATACAGGTATTGCATTACTTAAAAGAAGTAAACTGTTTTCCCATGAAGGCTTCTTTTTTTTATAGAGATTAGGAAAAAAACTGTTGCTGACATGGAGATGTTTGTGTTTGAGGTCCTTTTTAATGTTGTTTAATTCTGGACTGCTCCTCTCTCGGCCTTCTGAGCTTTTAGCCATCCTGTTTTGCATGTTTGAATCTTTGTTGCACACAGACTCCCCATCAGCATATGGCTGGGCCCACCTTCATGCCTGTATTCTTTCCTCCATCATGCCGAGGTGTTTATCCAATTTGCCCGCTCACAGGCACGCTTAGGTAGCTGGGCCTGACATCTGGAAGTATCGGCACTAAGTGTGATGGATGGAGGTAGCCGCGTCTCCAAACAACGATCTTCACAATCTGTCAGCCACACTTGGGTGCACCATTTGTCTTGCATTTTAGGCCTCAGCTTGAACGCACAGCCCCACTTTTTGTATCCTTTGATCATTTGGTCAAGGAGGAGCCCTTAATAGCTTATCTTTCTATAGCACTGTCATGCATAGCCACAGCATTTCTCCCCGCACAGGCCTGCCTCCCTCTTATCCTCTTCTGTTTATACAAATCAATAACTGATATGTGAGTCTGTGTTAAATAACAAGAGTGGTCAGCCAACATCTCAGGATAACTTTTCCTTTGTGTTAATGGCAACTCACCCTTTTAAAGACCAGTGTGCCAACCACCTGGTATTTCTGAACATTAAAAAAAACTTTAAATCAGCATATTTTTCAAATAATAATCTTATTTTGTCACTTCTAAGATCTAGCAGTGCTGGATGGCGTTGTAATTTTTAAAAAATTTTAATTTACTGAATTTCTGGGTAACTGGGGAGAAAATCTAAAATCATTTTTGTTCTCTTGTTCTCTTGCACAGTATAAAAATGTGCAGTATTTCTCTCATCACTACAAATACAAAACATCTTTCCTCTTTTGTGCAACAAGCTTCCATTTTGCCATTTTAAATAACAGAAAATAAGTGTTTAATACATTAGACCCCTTTTGCAATTTATGGAAAATAATATAAAGTTAGACTGAAGGAAGAAAAGTCAGTTTTCAAAGATATAAAATGTAAATATAGTTTGAAGAGGTGAGATGTCATGCTGGTACACAACATTAGTTCCTTTGAAAAGAACAGTTTTCCACTTCATGTCATGAATCTCTGGGACATTTATGTTGGACTAAAAGCTGCTGTGGAACGGCTGCATCCACAGTCCATATTCACTAAAGAGAAAACCTACCCTTTCTCTATCATAACTGCAACCAGCAAAGCAACTCCTACCCTGTACATGACTGGTGAGCTCTCTTCCTGCCGAAAATTAGCGACTTATTTCTTTAAATAAAAATAAAACAATTACTAAACATATTTAAAACAAAGGAATAATAATGGATCATTTAAACAAACCCAAATTCAACAAACCCGAAGTTGTACATGAAAAACTAACCCAAACCTGGGATCCTTCAGGCTCTCGGGTTAGAAAGCTGACCTCTAATACAATATATATATAAATATAAATGATATCAACTGAAAAAAGTTTTTCAGTTAACCTTGCAATGTGGTGACATCTGCATTTTACACAAGTCACATTTTTGGACCCCACTTGTCACATCATTGCAGTGCTTTGCTTTATTATGGCACATGGACCCCCAGAGGTTTATTTTTCTCCTATTCTCTTGTAGAAGGGAGTTTTTTGTTTTCCTCTCCTGCATGGCCAGATACAAACTGTACACATATACTATCTCTGTCATGTCTGTACAGCGCTCTGTGTCACTGCAGTGAGAAGAGCGCTATATAAAAATAAAACTGAATTGAATTGAATTATGCCAGGTGTAGGTACCGCTAGATGAAGTTCTCATCTAAATGGCCAACAAATGGTTTGAATATTAGCTTGGGGCAGAGTAGGGCAGTGTTTGGAGCTGTTGCCTTGCAATCCAAGAACATGAGGTTGAATTGTGCTGTAGTTTCCTTGATAAAGGTGCTTTAACTAAATTGCTTTGGTAATGTTACCCAGCTGTGGGCAAAAGGCTGTGTAGTTTAGGACACAATCCTGGCAATGACTGTTACACCCGCAGTTCCTGAAAAGCATTGGTCAGCTTAACAATAGAAAATGATCTTGTATGTTACTATAGATTGCTGAAGAATACTCTCAACTGTAAAGGAAAGTGATTTTCAGCTGTCGAACAGAAAAAACAACTCTCCAACATGTGGGCACAGACTTGTCAAAAATTACAGGGTTCACCAGAAAATTGAAACCGGTGATAAACCATAGGAAGGAAAGGTCAGGTTATAAATTGTTGTAAGAAGGGTCAGCCGGTGCTCAGATGGACACTGGAAGAGATTTCAAGGAGAGTTCAAGAAATCAGTCCTACTCTGTCTTGGCCAGCACATCCTCAACTCTGCTTGGTGGTGTTAGCATACAAAAAAAAATCACAGATTTACAGATTCATCTTTCTGTCATGTCTGATGCCAACACCTGGCCCCTGTTGCCTCAGCCTTGTCCATCCTAGAATGCATCTTCCCATCCATGATCCACCCTTTGTCTTCCCCTTACACATCCCCCTTTCTTAAAAACCCCCTTTTGTCTCTCTTGTTCCGTCTTCTTCTGAACCACAACAGCTCCCCCAAGCGACAGGGACTGGACTGGCTGAAGGTTTGTTGAACAGGGGCATCTAAGCCAGAGCTCCTCAGTAATGGATGTATGTACCATAACCCTTGTCACAAACACCAGTGGACAGGATGCTTTGAGTCCAGCAGATTAGGGATTGAGTGCCAATTGGGACCTGGGTTGGGTTGAAGCTACACTCCCAGTGAACCTTGATGGGAACTCATATAGGCTTTCAGTATTGCCTTTGTGGAAGAATAATTTTTATTAATGAATTGCATTATATATTTGTTTCACTTGAATTGCTCATTACCCTTTTGAAAGGTGGACAGTTTCTCTCTCAGTGCTTGCTTGAAAGTATTTCCCTTATTTGGTGTGGTCCACTAACCCCCCAGTCATCATGAATAGCTTTGTAGCTGAGGTCAGATTACTCTTTTTTTGTCCCAGAGTGTGGGCGAGACTTCTTTGTTACATCCCTGTTTTGGTTGGTCAGTTTAAAGGATGCTTATCTCTCATTGGTCTGGTTCTGTCAGTGTCACAATTTAACACCTTATATAAAGGCTTGTGGGCCTAGAAAAGGTTGAAACTCTGCAAAGATTTCCATCCATGCAAGGGTGCAGATTGTGTTAGACTCCTGGTTGTGCTGTATAAATTGGAATGGTTTGGCTTGTTGTTTCTTGTTCAATAATAAATTTTTTTGACACCGTCTCAGCCATGATGGTTGCAGAGCTTGTGGTTATCAGCTGCATTCTCTTTACTCCGTTATTACAACTTCAACATAAGCAAAAGGGCTAATCTGAGCCGAACCGAAGCACCAAGTGTCCAGAGAGTCTTAATTACTTATATTTGCTGTAGGAAATTATTCATTTCCAATTAAAATGATTATAAAACCATTCCTACTTGCATCTGGGAATCACACATTGGCATGCAATAGCTTCCGATAAAAGCTGCAGCGAGACCTGAGCAGATGGTGAGCTTCTTGCCCTGAAGATATGCTTATACTCAAACAAGGTAGTTGGTAGGCCAGATGATATTGCATATTATTTCTCACAATCTATTTTCTGGCAATACAAAGATGGAGAAACTAATAGAACCCATCAAATTCTTTGTTCAGCGATTAAGTAACTCTGGCACAACCTTTAAATTCCACTCCAATCTCATTTTATACTTTTTTGCTTGTCTGTTTTCCTCCTTATCAAGGCTTTGTTTTTTGAGCCACAAACTTCAAATATGACACTTCTTACACCAAAGGAGGTTTTTGCGTAGTCAAATACACAAACACACACTCTCAGTGTGGCATACATTATTTGCATGCCTCCAGGCAGTTCCCAGGTAATTTGTCTGGATGAGGACAAACTGCTCACTTTACAAAGACACACACACACACAAAGTTAGGGGTAATGGGAGCATGTGCTTGGCAGAAGGACTCAAACTGGAGACAGGACGTCATACATCGTACTTACATCACTGGACACTTTATGAATCATAATTAATTAGTACATTCATCAATCGATTAAATTTAACAACATATATTTTGTCACTTTTCCATATTTTCACTTGACTATAACCAACACGTCTCTGTTACATCTCCCAGTCCTACAGCACTAACAGTACTAAACTTAAATATTATGTTGGAAATACAGTTTGGTGCAGTATTTTGTGTTGTTATTATTTATGTTCGACTTTCTGATCTGGGCACTACTGTGTCACCCAGGTAGTGAAACCATAAGTATAACCATACATCACATTTTGATCTTTAACGTATCCACTTTAGAGGAAATTTCAGGCAGACGCTCAGCTAATTCATATGTGTAAAATTTAGATTGAGACAATATCAGAGCTCAGTATTTTAGTCCAAATCAGCTTGTTTAAAAAAAAAAAGCTGAAGGTAGCATTGGAATTCTTTTTTGAACACACTTGTAGAAATAAATATATATTTGAGTGAAATAATGGATATATTTTTCTGATTCTTCATACAGTTAAGCTTGTAATGCAGTCAATTTTTCAATATTTACAAAAGCAATTTGTCTTGGTATAAGTTAATTAATAATAGGCTTAAATCAGATTTATTCTATGTTGTTTATGCTGTCTCTACATATGTTCTGATATTTTTTGATAGATGGGATTAACATTTATCCCTCTGAGGTTTAGTTCCAGGGCATCTAAAACAGACAGTAGTCGGACAGTGAAAATCAGGTATCTAGGTTCTTGTTCTACAAAATTTATAGAATGTCTTTTCCCATCTGTCCAACACCTGACCTGCTGGGTTACCGTCTGCTTTCTTGCTCCCATCCTATTCAGAAAGACAACTCCTGATGCCATGCTACACATCCCAAAAGCCTGTGATAGCCTGCTTCACACATTTATTGTGTCTGGAAGCGTAATGGCTTCCACCCCTCAGAACTGTCTTTGCAGAATTCATTTTCCTCAGTCTGAATTTAGGTATCTATCTTCTACAATCTACAATGAAAAATGTACACTCCTCCACATTTCCCTCCCAGCTTAAAGACTCTTGGAGGCAGTACTTTCAATCCCAGGTCTTGATTACAAAACTCCTATTTTTGTCACCATAGGAAGCCACAGCTGACTTAACTGTTGAACTCTGAACTTTAAGCTCCGGCTTTCTCAAAACACACCCTGTGTGGATATGCTGGAAAGACAAGTCCGATCCATGGAGGTCCCACCTTACAAGACTTAAAGGATCTGCTGCTAATGTCTTGGTTCCAGACACCACAGGACACCTTCAGAGGTTTTGTGGAGTCCATGCCTCAACAGGCCAGGGGGGTCTACACAATATTAGGCAGGTGGCTTTAATGTTATGGCAGATCGTTGTATGATATCTATAATTTATATGCAAAATACCCTTGCTTACTCAATATATTTAACACATTTAGCACAAAACCATCAGTGCACTTGATCTACTTTTACATTCTATCTCCAAATAATGGACATAATAACACATGATGACTGTAGTCACAAAGGGCACTAAATGCATATTTAGCAGAGAGCTAAACTGGTCAGAAAAACAGCACAACCCCAAATTACATCACCCATACTTAAATTTGGTTTACAGTGTGCGTTCCCCACCAGTACAAACCTCAGTGTCCAGTTTACATTTATGGGCTTGGTTTTCCAGCACAAAGTGTTGCAGTTATTCTGAACAGAATCCAAAGAAGGCAAATGTTTGAATCCAGGGTCAAAACAGCAGTCCTTTTATCAGCTTTGATCACAGTTTCACTTAATTTTCCTCTGCTTGTTCTATGGGCATTCAATCAAAACGTATTTTCCTGTAAGAAAATAAAGGCAGGGTTTCTTGAGGGGCTGTCCAGAGATTTGCCGGCCTTTCGATCAAGCATCCAGGGCACAGGAGCAGAGGCAATACGGCATGCCGCCATTACTAATGTGACGGAGAAATCCCAACAGTCGGGGCAGCACCTTAAATACACTTTTATGTTAACTGTGCTTCTACAGACTTTGTTGACTTTAGCCTTGGTTGTGGGTCCATTACCTGGTGACATGTGAGCAAAGGAAATTCCAAAGAGCAAATATTTTTAACTAGAAGGGAAAGCTTTGTCCTATTGAATTGTGCAGTGATTTTTTTGTTCAAGTTCTTTGGCCAGCAAAAACTACGGTGGTGTACATTATCAATAAATGAAATAGTCATTCTTAGCTGACTAAATCCATGTACGAAGTTTATAGCCTTCTATTGTAGGGCTAACCCATCATTTTGCACTGCTGTTAGACTGCGCCCAAAGTGAGGGGGAAAAAAATCCAAAATTTTGTCTAAAATAATATCTTCAACGATCATCTAACTGCTGCAGTTCTTCAACATACTTTTATCCAAAGCTGTTTGAATCACTACTGTATGAATTCAGTGACACTTTGCTTGCCCTTCATTCATCATATTGTTTCACCTAAGGGATTAAATGAAGGCACAGATCATACGAAATGCAAAAAAAAGATGGAGACAAAGCAGCAGTGTCAGCCTTGTAGTGTTTTTGTTGTTTGGACTTGGGTTGAAATCCAGCTTGGTCTGTGTGGAGCTTGGAGGCTCTGTTTGTGTGGGTTTCCTCCCGCAGTCCAAGGATATGTGTTTCAGGTTCACTGGCTGTTCTAAATTGTCCTTTGTGCTTGTGTGTGTGTGTGTGTGTGTGTGTGTGTGTGTGTGTGTGGCTGCTCTGCAACAGATTTCTGGACAATCTAAGGTGATATCTCCAGGCCTTGTGCCCAGTGACTGTGGGATAGCCTCTAGACCACAACCCTAACTGGCGCAAACAGTTAAGAAAAATTTGATGAATATAGCTCAAGATACTGCAAGTATGTTTTCATCTTTATGCCCGCAGCTCTATATAACATTAGAGAACAAGAAGAAAACTAGCGTGGCAACCTAATAATGAAGTACTGAGCGAAAGACATTAATAAAATTGCTTGGTTTGGTCTTTGTACACATACATAATCAATGGCAGTGAAAGGATGAATGAAACAATCTGCTGTCGGTGACAGGCCACTGTTAAGCATGGCAGAGACACCGCTGTATTCGGCTTCCAGTTTTCACCCCGGGGGAAACAGTGAGCTAACCAAAGTGGTACATTTTGTAAACCTACCTAAGAAGTATATCTGATGGAGAGCAAAGGAACAGGGGAGGATGGTGGAGTCTTTTATGGCTCAGGAGTGCCGGAGGGCCCATCAAACTCGTGCAGGGAAAACAGCCTGGCCCAGAAAATGCAACTTTCTTCCTCCAAGTCCCTATTTCTCAAAAGATCTCTCCTGACACCTACTAGCATCATGGAAAAATATCAATTTCCTTTCTTTAAATGTATCCGCAAAGAAGCAGGCAGAATAGCGGGCAGAGACGTAGGTTCGTGTGAGGAGGGTCAGGAAAAGTACTGTTTCACTCTTGAGAAAGGTGCTTGTCCTGAGTTGATTCAAGAAAAACATCCAGCTGTATAAAAAGTACATTTATAAAACTTTAAGCTGTTTTTGTGTATGTCTTTAAATGAAAGTGCATATAAATCATTGCTGCATTGGTTGTTGATCATAAAGAGGGGTGGATTTAATGGCTTGGGGGCCCTGGGCAAAGACGGAAATGGGATCCTCATCGTTTTCAGTTCTAACCATTTTCTATCCTTCTAGCCTAAACCGTCAGGCCAAGTCGTAAAAATACCGCTTCTCTGTCCCTTGAACTGCTTAGCAGAAGAGCTGCTGCAAAGGCCCAGGCTCCATCTTGTATGCAGTGTATGCTATTCTGTAAGAAAATAATAATTCGCTCAGTAATTTATAAAACACGAATGTAGCAGCACAACCCACTATAAATTCTTAAATCCAGGCACTTACCTTGTTCAATACACTGCTAAACTGCTGCTTAAATCTCACTGTCATTTACTAGTGTTTCTATTAAATTTTATTTAATTTACATGCACCCTGGAAATTTTCTTCTACAGTCACGTGCGTCCTTCCACAGATTCCCAAACGCCAAACTCATAGTGGCTACGATTAAAGAAAAAAAATCTACATTTACGTATCAGTGGTGACAATAAAACCTGAAGCACTGGGTGTGATCCAGTGGAATATTTATACAATAAACATTTAAACTTAAAATGGTAAATCTGTCAAACTGACTGTAGGAAAATAAATTATTGGGAACAAATGGTAAATTAAATCGAATTCATTACTTTGTACATCTTTGTCCGTTTCCTTTACTGTAAGTGAGGACCACATCGCTAAGCTGTCCCCAGCTTGGTCAACAATTAAAAACCCTTCAGCCATTGCAGTCTGTACCAGCTACACTGTAGGCCAAAAGTGTGTGGACACCTGAGCATCACACTCATTTGTGCTTGTTGAACTTCCGATTCCAAACCCATGGGCATTAATATGGAGTCCCCCCCCCCCTTTGCTGCTATAACAGCCCCCACTCTTCTGGGAAGGCTTTCCACCAGATTTTGGAGCCCAGCTGTGGGAATTTTGGCCAAAAGAGCGTCAGTGAGGTCAGGTGAGAAGATCTGGCTTGGAGTCAACATTCCAGTTCATCCCAGAAGTTTTTGGTGGGGTTGAGGTCAGGGCTCTGTGCAGCCACTCAAGTTCTTGCACACCAACCTGGGCAAACCACGTGTTTATGGAGCTCACCTTGTGCATGGAGGGTCACAGTAATGCTAGGGCAGGAAAGGAGCTTCTTCCCCAAACTGTGGCCACAAAGCTGGAAACACATAATTGTCTAGCATATGTTTGTGTGCTGCATGGGTGCAGCTGAAGGAGGACCCCTCATTAACAGTAGGCTACTGGCAATAAAAGCTATAAGAGCAGTTTTGGTCTGTTTGATATTTTGGTGCAATTTTTTTTATAAAAATCAATGCATATATAAATGCAAATATCCCAAAATTCTTGGGGCTCTATGTAATTGCCTACCTTCGCCTAATGATAAGTTCACCTGACAATAAATACAGGTGTTGGCTTATTAAGATCATATGGGTGAACAGCAATACACCAATGTGTGTGTGTGTGTGTGTGTGTGTGTGTGTGTGTGTGTGTGTGTGTGTGTGTTTGGAGGGGCAATGGGAAAAAGAGGGCTGTTAATAGACTGATTGTTCTCACTACCCTGTTTTTGAGCATCTGATGACTAGTTGGCAGTTACAATGCTCTTAACCACAAGAAAAAATACTGTTTCAGTAGTGCTCAGGCCATTATTTCAAAACAGCGCCATTACACCCAAAACCTGCACACACAAATCAGAGCAAACATTTAATTTTAGCACGAGAGATTCCACTTTGCATATTTTTCCCAGTTTCTCCAACTTTTAAAAGCTGTACAGCTCATATGGACATGGGTGGCGCTAACATTTTATTAAATATCTTAAGTAATTCTATTAATATTAATTACTAATCTAAAATTTAATCTAAACAACTGATTAGTAATAAAGTTCCATGACTGACTTTCCGAAAAGTTCTTAAGACATTCGACAGCCGATTCGGCTGCTGGAAAAAGACAGGAACCTTTAAGGTGACTTGGATTTGGTTTCGTTCATTGCGAGGGTCTGCACTTAAAATACAGGACAGTACAGTACAGTGATGGCATCCTGCGATTTATTAAGTGTGGAAGGAAGCAGAGAATGAAATCTTCATTTATCTGTAGTGACTGGGCCTACAAAAACCAACACCCAAGGTAGGGAATGTTGAACGTGGTTTTATATAACATCTGAAAGCTGCGAATGTATGCCGATACCTCAATAACAGTTAGGTTTAAACTATACTGAGTAAGCAACGCAGAAGGTTTAATCCTCGACTTATGAGTTATAAGGGGACGCCTTGATCTCACATGCACAAGGATGCAGAAAGAATGCGAGAGAAAAGCATTTTTCCTTTATTTTATTCAACAGAGACAGGGGGGAAAAATCGATTTCGGGCCTCCTTTTGATTTTCCCCATCACAGCAGTCTATCCGCAATGTGCCAGCAACTGTGATGTCTGCAGGAGGCGAGGGCCGTCTTCACAGAAACCCTGCCGTCAAGAGGTGTTTCATTATCTTTGGCTAATGGTGCAGGAGGGGAGACAGCGAGCGCATTACCCAGAAAGGCTTGTAAAACAATGGGCTGCCATATCGCTGTTCTGAATATGGCAGGGCTGGATGTGACGACACGTCGGCTTGACGATTTGCTCTCCCGTCTCACAACATTCAGTTAACGCACGGTGTACGGCAAGGACCTCGGTAACTGCACCCTTTTTTCTTGGATCTTCTCACTCACTTTTATTAACAGCTTGCTTTCGTCACAGTTGCTTCGGGCCAGAACCAGCCCCAGAATCACTCGGTCGCAGGGTAGCCTCACACACAGCCTGGAGGGATGCTGCATGAACATGGCGACAACATGGAAACCCCACGCAGAATGAGGCAAATCCAAACCTACAGCCAAAACAGCCCAGGCGCTCTGAGGCACCAGCGCTACCTTTGTAGATCTTCTCGTCAGTGGAAGTGTTTTATCTACCCGTGTGCTGGATTGAATATAAACACAGAAACCAAGATTTATCCATCCATCCATCCACCCATCCACCCATCTATCTATCTATCTATCTATCTATCTATCTATCTATCTATCTATCTATCTATCTATCTTCAACAACCACTCATCTTGGTTAGGGTCACAGCAGTCCAGAGCCTATCCCAGAATGGGCTAGGATGGAAGCACCCTTGCCAGGATGCCAGCTCACTGCAAGGTGCATTTTTCAAAAATACAGCCCAAAATGGAGTAGAATCTGCACATATCTGACTTTAGTTATTAAAAAAAAATGAACTTTGAAATGAACAAACTCATTCCCTTGCTCATCACACCCTGGTTGGGTCATGAAGGGTAACAGCAGTCCATCAGCAGATACATTAACACAGCACTGTGCAATCTTATTTTGTATTATCTTCATGCACTGCATTATGCCACAGGCAGAGACAGCACACCTGGAGACTGCAAGCATGGCATTTTGTCCGTTAGGTGTAAGGATGCAAACTTGTTTGCATTTTAACTCTTCTCTGCGACAAATGTTAGCTGGCAAAATATCTGTAAAAACCATACAAATCAGAAGGGCCAAAAAAGATTTCAAATAATTCAGTTGAAATCGAGCTCTTGAATACACAACCTGCTGCCCCTAACTGTTGGGTTGTGGGTGGGAGTAACGAACATTTTTATCCAAACTTTTGTTTGTAGGGTTTAAAATCGCTTCCATTTTCCCTGAAACTGAACCTACTTTTGTGCAGATTTTCGGCGAGTGACCACTGACATCTAACACAGGTGAGCTCCTTAAAGGAGGGCCCTGCCAACACGGCCACTTGAAGTCCCCCGGTCTAGGCCACTCTTCTTCCATCTCGGCCGCTATTGTTCAGTCTCGGTTGCTCTTGGTCCCCACAGTGGTGCACAGTCTGGGCCGAGAGCATCTTCACGGTTGTAATTAATGTCTCCCGCACCTCCATGTTTGCTTTCGCGTCAGGTGTTCTCAGCGGAGCGACAGTGCGAACCAAAAACGTCGCAGTAGTTCTGTCGGAGAACCATCTGGCACAGACATGCGGCGGAGGTGGTGATGGCTGCAGCGTCCGCCATAGCGGCCAAGTCCGGGGGCAGGACCGCATTAACGCAGCGCTCGGCCACGCAGAATTCATTAAACTCGCATTAGCAGGCAGATAAAAGGCGCTTCCATTGACTGGAACGCAGGCGGGAGCGACCAGATGGGACGCACATCGCCGAGAACGGCTGCGGAGAAACTCATTAAACACCATTTCATCTCTCAGCAGTTGGCCGGCGAGCGCAGCCGGGGGAGAAGGACGAGCAGCCCGGCGCTGTGTCCGCAAATCTCTGCGTGTTACAGCGGGCGATGTCGCCTTCAGCCGCAATATGGCGCACAGTTTCATTCCGCAGTCTTCTTTAGCGCCACATTCTGTCTCGGTCCACTGCTTCTCAGAGCTTCTGACGGCTCTTCCTGGAAACTACTCCTGTTCATAAGCGCGATTTATGATGCAGTTTTATTAATTGTGCTTAATTATTACATTATTTTATGAATTTTCGTTTGCCATTCCAATATCAAACCATTTGACCAAAGTAAAGTAAAGGAGATTGAAATATTTCCCATTTACAGTGGCATTGCCTTGCATGACAGTTGTTAGGAGTAATAAATATAATAATATTCCTGCTCGTAGTTTAACTTTTAAAGGGTTTTCAGGATCTTTTTTTGGGCATTAAAAACAATAAATCACTTTATATTCATATTTCCGCCCTGTTCTACTTTATTTTATTTTATTTTATTAACATACTTTCTATATTCTTTTTTTATTGTTGGACCCTGTGTTAATCATTAATTCATGCTTGGTCACAATATTGCAGTCAAGGTTTATCACAGCAGGGAAGATATGATGTTATGTCAGAGGCAAAATGTACATTTAAAATGACAGATCACAGCAATAAGAATGCAAACATGAACAGCAGATGCAGTTCTCTGTGACTTAAGGGATCGGAATTGAGGTCACAGTGATTTTTTTTGGCACAAAAAGCGAGAAACCGTGCTCTGTTTATGAAGCCAACATCTACAACTGAAAACACACTGAGAACACATCAGCTCGAAATGTTAAACCTCCGTGTTTCTCTTCCTCAATCTAGAAGCATCCATAAAAATTCAAGTCCACTTGTACTCACTGTGCATGGAAAACTGCTATTTTTTCAGTGAAATTTTTTTTCTTGGCCTTAACAATAAAATTGTACAGTACATTATGTTCTTAAGATTATACATCTAACAATATGTAAGATACATTAAGATATATATCTTTGGATCTATATATAAATAGATAATCTATATATAAATATATATAATGTTATATGTGTATAGATAATTTCATAATAGTGATTTTGTAGATTAATTAAGATTGTAGTTCTTTTTTAGTATCATAATGAAAATCCATTTGTGAGAAGAACTGTAAGAATGGACAGTTGGGATGTGAGCAGCATATATAAGCTGTACTGTATAAAAACATTTCACCTAAGAATTTAAAAGAAATAATTTTGGATTTAACTTTGCAAATTCTAATTATCTTTGTGCTTTGTAGGCAGGGATGCAGAATTTAAAAATTTAGTGTGTTTGGAAATGCCTTTATACTGTAATTTGGATGCATTGTCTATATTGATGGTGTTAGTAAAGGCAAAATAATCTCTAAATAGCTTCATTGTAGTAAAGCACTTGGTCAGCCTTTAAGGTGATTTTTATGCAGCTGAATAATTGAGAATCAATAATTCACCTGTGCAACTGTGTTTTTGATCTATTTTTTGGTTTATTAATGGTGTAAACCAGTAGATCCGGGATGAATAAAGAATGAGAGGTGGGTAAATTCTGGAAGGAAATTATTAGCCCCTGGTCGGAAAAATATCTGCAAAAATGGCTAATAAGCTGAGCAAGAAGATTTGGACCAGTAATAAATAATGCTGATACCACAAAAGGCAAACAAAAATGATAGCAACAAAAACATTGTTATGTAAACTGTAAAGTCATTAAAATGAGAGAAATTGTGTGAATGAGATAATAGTCGTGTTTAACTTAATCCTTGACTAACTTTTTCCCCAGTTTGGACTGCAAGTCAGTTTATGACTCATTTGATTATCGCTGAATTTGCTGACTCCGCAATTTTGATTTCCTCTCCATTTATCGTATGTCGTAGATATAGTAGTACATACGTAGGTGTTGTTAAATCCTTGACAAATAATAAAATGGATAAGTTAATATATGTAAAGCTGTTCGTTGCTGCTTTCTGAATACACATTTTTTTAAGGCCAGAGCAAACACTGATATACAATATTGGGCAAAAATAAGTCCCAAAGACGATTGCAAACGCATGTAAACTAGTTATTCGCTGTGAGGCAGACATATTGAAGCACAACATTCATTAGCATTTTTATAGATAAGAACGCTTTCTGCTGTGAAACAGTTGCAGCTTTAAGCTGTCCCTTTCCCAATGCTATGGACTGGCCATAGTTTTCGCCGGTCCCAGCAGTGCTTCAAATAAAGAAACTTAGAGTAGAGCATCTTTTTTCATTTTAATGCAACTTTGGTTGAGTGTAGAATTTGCATGACTGCCACATCATTGTAATAATAATTTACTGAACTGTAGGTTTAGTTTTAGATGTTTTAGGGACTGTAATATAACATTTATGTATTGCTTCAACACACATTTTTCAGTATGAGGCAAATATGATAAACTTATGTTTCACTAAAAATAAAATTGTACACTATCCAATCCAGATTTGGGTTACTAGAACCAAATTGTATCAAAAGGCCACTCAGAATGCCAATTTAGGGCCATTTTGTGGGTTCAGCCCTTGCAAAGTGAGGGGTGGGGGTCGGTGCAATGTCAACCAAGAGGCAAACAAGAAAGACACAGACCCTGGTACTGGAAACTGGCTCTGGGGACAGGAATGGAGAGACCAGCTGCATGTAGGTGGTCTCACCTCCACACATAGTGTGGTCTCTGGAAGCTCACTTCTGGACCACTTCTGTCCCACTCTGAAGTCCCTCCTCTTGAAAAGCTAGGCAGGTGTGGAGTTCCCCAGAAAGCCCTGGTTGACAGTTACAGCTGAACAGCTTTTCTCTCTGCAGCCCTTATCTGCTTTGAGGCAACATTCTCATCCACTACAGTTTAACTCTAGCTATACAACTGTCAACCAGGGCTTTCTGGGGAACTCCACACCTGCCTAGCTTTTCAAGAGGAGGTATAGCCAGAGTTAAACTGTAGTGGATGAGAATGTTGCCTCAAAGCAGATAAGGGCTGCAGAGAGAAAAGCTGTTCAGCTGTATTTGGGGAAAGGAAGATGGTGGCCTTCCAGCTCCGCCTGCTACCACGATGACCCTGACCTGGAGAAGGAGAAGAAAATGATGGATAGTGTGAAAATAAAAAGAAAATCCATCCATCCATTATTGTTAACCTCCTTATCCTAGTCAGGGTTGCAGTGGTCTGGAAGCATCGGGCCACAAAACAAGGCCCTGAATGGGATGCCAGTCAGTCATAGGGTGAGTAAAAGGAAAATTTATAAGGAAAACCGCATTTGAGTGAAAGTTCATTTACCTGAGAGAGCGAGAGAGAGAGAGAGACAAGGCTTTCTGAGGTCGGATTGTTTGAGTCCTCCCCATGGATGTGGCTAAAAATCCGCTCAGTAACTCACAGCAGCAAGGACTACAGCAGAAATAATTACTTTTTCTTGCCAGATTGCCTTCAACATTGATCAGAAATTAGAACGTTTTCTTCCTCACACTTTCAGTGGGGAGACTTAGCAGGTGAAGGCCATGAAACCCCAAGCTATCCGAGCTAATATTAAAGGATGGAGCAGTCTGATGCTAACCGAGGGAAAGACCAAAAACAAGAAAACCTAATGAACGTTCAACCTGCTGCTGAGCATTTTTGAGGCAGGGGGCTACTATGTGCTGGTCCAGCAAGGACTGAACCTACCAAGCTTTTGAACCTGTACTCCAATTAGCTTCCATACAAGAAAGTTGAATGTTTGCAAGGTGAGAAACAGTTTTTTTTTTTTTTACTTTGTTTCGTTCATTTCCAAAATAAAGTTTAATTGATCTGCACCTACAGTACATGACTATCCACCTTAAAACTGCTGTGTTCATTCCAGCGCTTCTCCAATGTGAAGCGGCCTAAGAAAAAAGATTTTTTAAATAAATAAATAAATAAATTAAAACGTTAGCTGCTCATAAACATTTGGAGGGGGTCCCGAGCAGCTGTTCCCTCCATTAAAAAACAAATAAAAAGAACACTTAAAAATTAGCTCAACTGATTCTGGGGGGAAGAGCGTCGATTTAAATGAAACTGTCCGTTTTAAACTTTAAGCCCGTTTTAAGCATCATGGAGTTTAATGTAGAATACAGCAACCCGTAGCAACTTGCTGTTCAGCGGCAACAGGATGGAAGCAAGGATAACAAATTTGCGGTTGTCTGCATTTCCTGCTGTGCTTTGGTGTAAGCGAATGAGATGGGAATTACGATTCACAATTTCGGTCTATATATTCATTTTAATAGCCAGTATCTGCCTGCAAACGGTTTAGTTTGACATCAGAGGTTATTTAAGCCTAGCAGAGAAGGCCGGAATTGCTTGTTGACAGTAATGGGAATAAAAATGAGTCGTAATGTCGCATGGTCTGATGGTTTGGCAGGATTTGAGAGTAGGATGTGAGTGGCTCGCCGACATCACAGAGCTCAAAGTAACTTTCTGCTTCTTATTGAGGCGGCAGTTATGGCACTCTCTTGCCTTGGGCGAAGGAGGTAGGCACGCGACACAGAACAACCGCAACGTATAACCCACCACAGCGAAGCCCAGCTGTAGGATATAAATGGTGGGAAGCGACTGAAATAGTAATACCCCAGATGCTAAGATCTTCTCTCAAAGACGTTGGTCAGCGAAACTGCACTGATCCCTCGAGGCTTGGCCGCACAACTCTTAAAACAGCAGTGTTCAGAGAGAAAGCCATGTGATCATCTTTGGTCTCCCCCAGCAGCAGGTATGTCCAAACACTCTTTATGACAGCAGTATCAGAGGCTGCGCTAAAAAGGTTCAGAACAGAGCTCTTTGAAGTTCTACTATAGCAAAGGTTTGCAGTGGTTTTTGATGTGCTGCTTCACAGTGCTGAAAATAGTCTTTAAACTTCCTTTTGTTCTTTTAAGTTGGAACAAAACGAATAAAAATAAACAGACACAACTTTTAAAGGGCATAACAGACTTTAAGTTTGGGCTGTATGAGTTCCACTTTTTTTTTTTTTAAACATTAATTTCATTTGACCCGTGTTTTGTCCCGTTCTGCGGTGCTGCTCATAAATCGGATGCAATGATTTTTGCTGCCGTATTTCAGTAAATAATTTTGAGTTTGGCTCCTGCCTTTTTGGGTGCTGGCATGACGGCTGTGCCATACAAATAATAGGATCCATCTTTGCCGTTCAGCAGGCTCGCATCTGGGCAACTGGGCTCAGGTTCCTCCCCTACTTTCTGAAATCTCCTAGTTAATGTGATTTTACCTGTTAACCGCGTACCTGTTTTTTTGCCTGTGGCCACAGTTGGCATTTGGCCCACTGCTGTCCTGTCATTGACCCCTCTTTGCTGTGCACAAAACATACACGCTAGGACAGTTTTACCACTTTTTACCACGTCTGCTTACACTGCGATCCACATTCTCCATCCATATCTGCGCCGAGCTCCGGGTTTACGTGTGTGTGCAGCATGTGCCGCGAGCAATGACCTGGGTTCACTGTTTGGTGCACGGAAAACCGCGTTGGCCTAACCAGAGTACCGCTTTCAATTTAAACCGGAAGAGGTCTGTAGCATGGAGGGGATTTCTGGAGGAGAGGAGCGCTTATCGTCTTCCACTCACCTGACAGTCAGGCTGCCACACGACACCGCTTAATATTCTGCCTGTCAAGGCATCTCATTGTTCTCTAATCCGAAAGCTCCTTACCGAAAATTAAAAAAGCTGGGATTAGTCAGTGTCACATCATTCTTTACAAGCCACAGTAATTATCCAGTTTATGGAGCGGGATGACAGGCTTAAGTACCGCTTTAGTAGTGTTTTAAGGAGTTTTTAGGCAGCATGACAGAAACAGACTAGTCTGGCATTGTGAACGTCTCAGGGTAGGAAAATCGCGTGCAGCTGGATCACGCAAACAGACAAGGGACAGCTTGCGGAAGGATGCGCAACCACTTTAATTCTTTGTGATACAAATGATAAAATTAAAAAAAAAAAAAAAAAAAACCGCCTGAAATGCAAGCTTTGGAAATAAACTTTGCTCCGCTCATGTTATGGAACCACTGTGTCTTATTCTCAGAATTCCTACCCCGAAAGTTTCAGTATGATCCAGTCCAAGTGAGACACCGTAAATCTGTTTATGTTCCGTTATCTGAAAAAAAAATGTCGCGCTGGTCTATAGAATTGCGTTTTTGTGTCTATCCAACCGCCTTCTGCGTGGTGCAGCTCCAGCTGGAAGCATTAGGATGTTAACCACAATACCTGCTGAGTCGCTGTATTAAAATAGCACTACCTTGATAAACTATTCCCTGTTGGCCAATTAAAATGTTTCTCTTCCTGCAGTAATGCGTTCAAAAGAGCCGCGTGTGACAGATGGCAACACATTCCGCAACAAGGGTGTCTTCTGTTAGCTCTTCAAATATTAAGCAAGTGCCGACACATGAGGTGACTGGATACAGCCACCTGTGGTAAATGGGAGAGGTGATGCTGCTGAACTGAGAATGGGGCGAATACCTGTAATGACATCTGTTCCATCCTCCTGTCTCCAGCGAGCAGAAGGTTTGCGGGTTTTGCGAGTGAGATGTGGAGGGTGTGGCTTGCGTTGCTTCCTTCCTGGACTCACAGGTTCTCTGTACACCTGTATAAGAATAGCAGTAAAAAGCTGTTTCGCGCTGTCGTCTTTGGGAGAGCTATTGTCGCTCTTTCATATACTATACGGCACACCGAGGAGAACATTTTGAAACTTTCCACATATTTCCTTTTTAATGCGTGCCACTCTTTATAGGCAAGACGTTCCATCCAGAAGTAAACCACAAAGTCTTGCATCTGAGCTACTCTTGCTGCGCCGTCCTTTCGGATGCAGCGGTTTAGTGCAGATTTGGTGCCGATATTCTTTGATGCAGCCGGTGCTCCGTTTCAGCCGCTAAAATCTTGCATGTCTGTGTTAGTTTGGCAGCATCCCATTCCCATTTACAGAAACAAAGCTGCTGTCTTCCCAAAATATGTCAAGGTGAACCCAAGTAACCGCTAGTCATATCTAGCAACCAACTGAGCCAAAGACCTCGGCTAACAACCGCCTCTCGTGCTGTGCTACTGTACAACTTGTTCTTGCGTTGTTTTTCCTTAGCGCATTGCAAAATCCGAGTCCCGTGCAAAATAAACAAATCGGATCTCCGTCGACAACTGCAGACTACAAACAAATGGATTACGGTTCGCTCTTCCAGCCGCGAGCGGTTCCGGACTGAGGGAGCAGCGGCGTTTCAGCGTGACAATGAACGGGCGGCAGACTAATGGCCAAAAAGATGGTGCGTCTATAAATAAACGTAAAGGCAGAGGATTCATTCCCACAGAAGACTGAAGGAGGCTCGCACTGGAAATGTGGTAAATATGTATTACGCGATACTCCAAAAGTAATTTGACTGAGGGGAGGAAAATCGTGGCTGGGTTAAACAAAGGTCAAGGCCATTTCTTTTTTCAAAGAATCTCGGGTGAGGATCGGACTGCAAAGCGTACGGATTGAGTGGCAATAGAATTCGGAGTCTCGGTCCGAGCGAGAGGGCATCGAGAGGCCATTCGGACTGCCACGTTCCTTCTTGCGCAGTCAGTAACTGCTTTTTATTATTTCACATCAGAAGTGGAAGGTACTGTTCACAGCCCAGCCCAGAGCTCCAAAGCAGTGCCCGGCGAATCACGACTTTTAGATATAAAAAGCCAATTTTGAAAGGAGCACATCCAATCAGAATGATGGGAGGAGACAGGTCACATTTTAGCTGGATGTGTGGGGCAGTCCTGTGAAATAAGGCCCTTCCCAAGTTTTAAAATCTTCCCTCTGTCTGTGTGCCTGTGATGGAGCGGTCGCGCCGCACATCCAAATGGTGGATATCATCCGGTTCATAGAAATGCATATAAAGTGACTATCAATGTTTGGAGAAAATGTAATAGGCATCTTGTTTGCAAAAGTATGCACATAGTAGCTTGAATTATTTATAGAAATATGGAAAAAAAGGGAAGAAACAATACCGCACGCATTGATGTAAAACTGAAGCGTTGAATCGAATCCCACAATGGCAGAAAGGGAGATATGGGAATGGGAGTTCTGTTAGCACCACTCGGAAGAATCCATTAGCAAGGTGGATGGTGGGGACAGGAAAATGGGTGTCATGTTGCCACATTGCTGAGAAAATAGAAATACTGCCCTACATGCATTGAATGAACCCCTTTGCAGCTGCTGACATTAATTCAAACACTCTTTGAGCTCATTGCTGTTTGATATTTTAGGTCCACTGGAGCAAAGCAAAAACTTTCATAAATGCATTCGTATGTTCTGTGATTATGTTTCCAGGTAACCTGAAGCATTACCGTTGAAATTTGTTAAAATAAAGTGTGTTGCTGCGGCACAAATCCTGAACTGGCGCGCTGGTAGAGCGTTTCAGTTGCACGGCGAAAAGAAAGCAAAATAGGGCTGAGAATGAAACCGGGAAGGACTGGGACCGGTGGTGTGTTTGCCGTAACTTTTGTTTGAAAAACTTTTCGGTTTTTCTGAGGACATGGGGTGGTGCGGTCACTGCCCTGCAGTGAGAACAAGTTACTAGTTTGATGGTCTAGATCCCAGAAGGAGATCTGCCATCATATACTGTATCTACACCGGGTAAACAGTCGCTCGCTCATATTCCCACTTGTCCTGGTCAGGGTCCACACACACACACACACACACACACACACACACACACACACACACACACACACACACACACACACACACACAGAGTCACTCAGACATTACAGACAATTTCAAACTAACCTAACATACATCTGTTGACTTTATAAGGAAACCCACACAGATGCGAGAAAGAAATACAAACTCCACACAGATTGAGCGAGATTCATCCCTACGCTCACACGGTCTGGGGAAGCCCCTCCATGCTAACTACTAAAATAAAGTAACATTTCTTTATTTCGGCGGCAGCAATAGCAGTGCTGAATGTAGCAACAAAAGCAGCAACACAAAGAAATAGTTATCATATCTATTACAATACTTGTAAGTGATTATCATTAAATACTGTAAATGTCAATTTAATAAATATAAATGTATGTATAAATGTAGCTACTTGGGGTTGAGCCCTATGCATGCTTATGTGGTTTTATTGTCAGCTTCATCTTTGTCAGAAATGCACATGCAGTATGTTATTATTTATATGTGGACATATGTTGACGTAAAATGCTGGCATAGAAATCAGACACATTGCATAACTGAATTAATAGCCTGTTGTATGATGAATGTATATTTTCAAAAGCCCTGACACCAAATGTCCATTGCATAGCAGCCATTGCATGAGGAATTTGTGATGTTCACAGCCAAAGAAACACAAAAACACTGATGTTATAAATACTGCACGTTGCTGTGATTGATCAGCATGACGCTTCTTAAGCGTGGAGTTCCTCTTTCAGCCCTGCAGCTACATCGCTGTGCTTGTCATGTGGGGCTGGGGTGTTGAAGAAAAACCCACACTAGGAATCCCTCAATGACCAAGCAGGAGGAGGGCTTCTTTCATAGCCATGTCAGGTTATTGAAATACTCCATGCAGAGGGAACCGACACCCAAAATTCTAAAAAGAGTGGTTTGACTCTGCAAGTCACTACAGATTATGCACATTTCATTTGCTAGACCCACACAAACAACCAACACCAACATCATCTCTTCTCTGGTTGGTCAATTATTATCTTTCATTTTATGGCCTCTCTGCCCTGCAACTTATTCTTTTTTTTACTTGCATGTTCCTACACCGGTCGTACTGGCATGAAACAGTACTTCCCAATTTTGGCTCCTGTAATATCTTTAACAAACTGTTCTCCCCATATTTCATCCTCTGCAGCGCTTGCCTTTTACTCCCTTTTGCAGACTAAACTGATTTTTCATCCATATTTCTTGGTCAGGTCATGGCCAGTACAACTGCGAGTACATTTTGTTGGCAAAATAACATCATTAAATCATGTTTGTTATTTATTGACTTCTATAATTATATTGAAATGTGTACAATTTTACACAGAAAATTTTCCACATCCGCACTCCGTAAACCCTCCATTTCCACAGGGGACATTGTTATAACACATTTGTTATAGGAGAACATGTAACTTTTTTCCCCTAAAGGTAGACAGAATCTTGAGCGTGGCCCTCATGCTTTCTATCATCTATCTATCTATCTATCTATCTATCTATCTATCTATCTATCTATCTATCATCTTCATTTATTATTAAATTTATTTCTTTCATGCCACTTTTGTTTATACTCTCCCCTTGCATTTAGTTGAATATCTTAAATGAGTCTTGCATTTCAGTTTGATTTCATATGGGCACTTGCTGCTACTAAAGCTACTTTTTGCATTTCTCTGTGTGCTTATTGCACTTAATGCTCAGCGCTCCAATGCAACTTTGTGTGAAAAAGGGCCATGGAAAAATAAATTGAATTAGAATTAAATGTGGGACTCTTTGTCTAGAGGAGCACCAAAAGTTCTGTGCAGTTTTATTGCAAATTGAACGGAGGCGTCTGTTTCTTATTGTGCATAGGGCAATTGAAAAGGGAGCCCTCACTGATGCTTTGCAAAGGGTATAAGGCCTATATGAGCTGTGGGGTTAAGAGGAAAAATATCTTTATTAAGTCTGGTCTGCCGAGAGAACTCTTAATTCTGGAAAGTTGAGTAGATTTTCTTCAAAGTCGCCCGTGGCCAGTTTTATATTGAAGGATGCTGAAACCTTTTTTCTGAAGAAAGAAAACTTTGGGTTATTTGTGTTTCTGTTCTGCTGTGCATTAAATAACTAAATACAGTAAAGTAACTTAACACACTGTTAAGCCAACTATCAGAACCATCCTCTACACCCCCACCCCCTTCACTTTGTATGTGGTATCAATCTTACCTTTACAGGTAAATAAACCCAGCTCAGTGGTCAAGAAATTGAGTCACCTGAGATACCATTCGTTCCCAGCTATCATTGTTTCTTGACAGCTAAATAAAATTGCGCTCACTACATTTTATAATAATAATTATTATTGTTTAGTGGAACACAAATATAAATTAAAACATACTGTGCTGTGTTCCTTAAACTGAATAAATTCATAATCCTCATATAATCCCGATTCAAATAATTTCAGAAGTTTATTTTTTTAGCCCTGTAGTCTCACACTGCCTTCATGCATTTGGCTTAGTCGATCAGTTTATGATTTATATCCAGTTTCCTTCTTTCTTGTTTAATGACTGTTTTCAGTCATGCTTTTACAGCTATGTTTTGCAGAAACGCTGCAGCTAAGTATTTTATGGGGAAAAAAATAATTGAAACTTCCGCCTCGCTATCAATTGCGACAAATCCTTTTTTCATACACAAAGGACAGTAATATCAATTATTTTAACATTTGCTTTGGCTACGGAACAGCACACGCACTTGCCGAAACTTCCCGTCCTGTCCCTGGCAGTCTGCTTGTTCCTCCTCAAGGGAGCCATGTGGAGGTTAATAAATCTCTGAGGCACCACTGTGATTCATCTGCCCTCTCAATCCCTCTTGGAATGGCAACATAAATCCCATCTTCGCCTTTTTGTATAACAGAAATAACTCACGGCGCTTTACAGTTATGGCTGTAAAATACCCACTCGAAAATGCATCAGGTCATGACACTGCGAAAAAAACACAAATGCTTGCAGCTGTAAAATATCTTCGGGTCCGACAAATTGTCACATGAACTTTGGCAGATTGACAGCTTATTGACTGGCACTTAGGGTTGGAAACAAAGTGGTATAATAGGGCTTCTGGTGAGAAGAAAATCAAGTTAAGAGATGGAGGCGGGTAGGGAAATGGGAGGGGGGGTAGTATGACTGAGGAAAGTCTTTGGAAAGAATCTTGCTGATGACCTGTACCCCAGAAGGGGTGGTGGGGTCTAACTAACTAACTCCAGGAAGGAGGTGCAGAGGTCATCCAGAGGTGCCAGACAGTGTTTTAGAAGGACAACAAGGCTCTAACAAGCATGCTGTAAGGAAGGCAAAAGGAAAGTGAATCCTGTCCTTCTTACAGCATCACAAAAATTACGCAGCCTGTAGGAAGAGAGGAGCACAAACGGAAAATTTCAATTTACAAATCCTCCTGGGTGTTTTTCTTAAGGTGGCTGAGCAGTGCTCGCATTCAGCTTATTTCAGCTTCTTGCTTTCCGGCTTGGTCCTGCAGACTGCAGCGTGCTTACATGCAGCAGAACATAATCCAGGCTGCGGAATCTTTTCTATGCAATATTTTTCCAATGTATTTTTTTTTTCTATTATGTGTTCTGCATTTATTCAGAAGATCCCAATTGACTCAGTTCCCGATTTTGTTTTTAACCGGGGTGTCTTCATACTGGGTGTTCTTAAACAGGAATCCATGGGGGTTTGTGGATGGACTTCTGGAGGTCTATGAAGCGTAGACTTGCTTTGAAAATAGTATTCAATCTAATTTAAAAAACAATATACTGTTTTTTTGCATTCTCCACAAATAAGGTTCAGTAAATAAAATGTTCATTTATGGGTATTTTGCTTTCTCTTGTCTATCACACTGTTTTGTGGAGACCCTCTGGAAGCTTCACTGCTCTCTCATGGTGCCTTCTTCTCCGTCCCTGACTGTGAAGAGTGCACAACCCGCACACAAACTTACAAAAACATTAAGACATGGAAATTAAAATATGAATGTTGACCAGTCTTGTACCAGCATCATATGAAACCAAGGGAAAGGTTGTTGCCTGTAGTCAAGAACAGTTTTGGCTTCAGCACAGTTAACAGTAATAAAGAAACAGCATTTTGGCCATAAAAATGAATTAATAATGTAGATGGTAAACTAAAGACCTTGTGCTTATATGATCAATAAACATCCAAATGAGACAAAAACATCCAAATTCTTTTCACTTATTTGTGCCTTCACGTGAAACAAGCTGACAGAAGCAAAATTTTAAACATGTTTACCAACATACTGATGTACTATACATACTGTACACATGTAGGCATAGCCAAAGGGGTGTGGTAAATGGGTGAGGGAGGGTCGGTTTTGTGCTATGGAAATTTCTAGTTATTTAAGACTTTCTGGAATGCAAGGTGCACCTTTATTTCCTTAAGCATCCTAGTTACGTTCCAGGAAGACAGCAGGAAAAGCAACAGCACCGTCTATATTACACTTACACATGAGGGTGTAACTGAAGTCAGATATTAAAGGAGAATAAGAACCTGGCAGACAGACAAATGAACAGCAGAAAAATGGAAAAATCTCAAGAAGCAAAAAGCCGTAAACAGACGCAACTATGAAAGGACACAAAACACATTAATGGATCCACCTTATTTAATGGTTTGTCAAAGCAATTATAATTTCACAAACACCTGTAGGGCGAGCTATTAATAAAAAAAAAAATCATAACAACAAATGGTCATTTAAGTTCGATAATAATTATAAACATTTAATGTTTTCCTGCTGTTGTGTTCATGAGCAAGTTATTGCAACATCTTAATTGATTTATTAACATATGAAGCTGATAAACTTTAAAAAATATCAGGAAAATTTGCTAATCTAGATTTTACAAGCGTGTCACATAGTTTTGCTGGAAGTCAGCCTGAGCCACGGGTGCCACCAGACTTTGAGCAAAGGTTTCCTCTTTTATATGAAACCGGCCAAGTTTCACCTCTATCCCTGGGCTCATTTCACAGAAGCTTCTTTGATTTAATTTATTATTCCTCCAGAGAGCTGAAGCGCTTCACATCTACCTTTAACTTCCTTTAACATAGATCAAAGAGAAGAAAATGTCTTCAAAAGTACATTTTTCTTAGACCTCTTATAGTTACAGTTAACAGCATTTGTTGTTTTATTTTACCTACCACACCTCCACCTGGATCTAATTTTAATATTCATGTTTAGTTTAGCTATTTTCATTATTTTCTACTATATTTAGGGAAACTTGCACATTAACTACAGTAATGAAATAGATCCACTAAAGAAAGAAACACACAAAAGTATTAATATCGACTAATAGTTGTATTTCTAACCAACACGGGCAGCACCCTCCTCTTGTAGAAAACCAACATTGTTCAAAGCAAAAAGCACAAAATTGTCCATCAGTTACCTTTCTAGAACTCACTAACTTATTGCCTCTCCACCAGTGAGATATTTGACAACTAAGCACAACACTAAATGTTCTTTTTTATTACAAATTCACCTCTTCACAGCACACCTTAGTCCCTGCTGTACCTACACCTACCTGCATGTCTGTGCTTGCATCTCCTAACTATATTAGGTCTTGGTTTCAGTCCCCACTCCTGCTTTCAGGTAAGGTTCCTATCCAGATTTTCCCCAAAAAATCCACCTGTATTATTTGCAAAATATCCAGAATTAGCAAAGTATACAAATCTAACATTTTGCTTTGGAGAGAAGTGTCACCTGTATCAATAAACAATATTAACATCAATACTAGCATCCCATTTCAATTTCTTGTCATTAAATTCACTCCATTAACCAGAATTCCACAGTACATGGACCACTCAGAAAACAATGGAGTGCATAAGTTAAATTCACTGGGGACTGAAAATAAATTTTAAATAAATTAAAATGTAAGTTCAGCATTGGTTTTGTTAGTCTAGCAGGTCTCCTGCTTAGCATTTGTTTCATCTTAAATATTTACAAGAACAAACATCTTTTGAGAAGCATTTCTTTAGAAAGCTGTGTTTAGGGTGCTCATAAAATAACTTTAAAAATAAATTTCAGAGGGTCGCTGACAAAAACCGTGTGCACAAAGACATGAAGTGACATCTGCATTGTTTTTACCAATACTTTTGGCTAGCTTCTTACCTCATAAATTTCCATAATCCCTACCCCAAACACTAAACTACGGGGTTGTCAAAACATTTTTCCTAAAGTGCTCAAGAATGTGGGGTATAAGACCTGTCCAGAAATCTAGAAAAAAAAAGTTGAACTGCCAAAATGTACCCAAAACTCCCTTTCTGAATTGAAAACCCACTATAATGAATCTGCATCTGAAACAATTTCAAATGGTGTCCTAGGGAAGACACTTAAATTGCATGTGAGTCCAGGGAAAATCAAAGGATTATTTGTAGTGACTGGGAAATTATGGGAACTTAACAAGTTATTAGCACAAAATCCCCCTGGGTTTTCCAACCATGAGCAGAAGCAACCAGGAGAAGTCACAAGAGTGGGCTGCATTCATATCTCAGCTGTTTTCTTAATAGGAGCATCATGTGGAGAATTGTAATTAAGTACATATTTAAAAGTGTTTTGGTGATGTTTAGCGAAATGGGTTGAGGGTTTTGGGATGGACTCTGGAACACATTATTATTTTTTGCCATTTAAAATGATGCAATGTGGTCTCCTGCTATCTGGAAATTCACTATCCAGCACGTTTTTGTGAACAGATTAGATTTGGATAATAAAGGAAGCCTGCATTATGCATGATTTAGCTGACCTTGTCCTTCAAAGCAACTTACAATGGTAGGTTTGAATACAAGGCTACTTTGGATGGTTTACCCTGGTACACACCTTTTACAAGAGTAATTCAAGGTTAGTGTTTTGTTTAAGGATGCTGAAAAGAGGTCTCAAACCTGGTTCCTTCAATTACAAGATGATTCATGCTGCTAAATACTATCGTGAGGTCTAGGAGAAGCCTTTGACAGCAATTCTCTTTGTTCAGTGGACTAAACACTGGTGTGTGGTTGAGAGAAGGCTTTGAAAGTGATTGCTTTTGTTCAGGGCTTTGGCAGTTAATCCTTTTGTTGAGCATAGTTTGTGAATTTTTTGCAGAATAAGTATTTACCCCATAGGGTGTATATGGTCAACTAAAACATTTTCATATTTCTTGGATGTTGCGCATCAGTCATCACGCTACTATGGAGTGGCTGCCAATAACACTGCAGACTTACCCTCATGTTAAACATACGGTGGTTAATGTCAGTAAAAACCTCAAAACATCATTCACGTTTTCCTGCTAATCATCATCCCTTGTCCTGGTCTCAGTACGGTTGGTTTCACATTTAACACTGACCTTGGATTCAAGCCGCTTCCAATCCGTAGCTCAACCATAAATACCATGTTTGTGAACCTCTCAGTTTGCAGGACTTGTTGATCTTGAGTTGCAGTTCTACAGTTCAGGAACAGATACCTGGTTCAGATACTTCATGGTGACTTAGAATCCTGCTTGTTACTTTTAAAATTTGACCCATTTGCCAAGCAATGTATATTTACTAGCACCATTCAAGGGGGCTTTGAACCAACAATGTTTAAGTAACAAGTCATTATCCACATCACACCCTGCTGCCCTGCCCTGATATTAAACGTAACGTGACTTGAATTTAGTTTCTTTTTAACTCTTTTAAGTTTTTTTTTCCTTTTATACTGTGTACATATACAGTAACTTGAGAAACTATTCACACCCTGCAAAAGTTTTCAAATGTTACAAAGAAAACAGTTGACAGTATCTTTGTCCAGCTGATAATTTTACTGCAGCCTTATCCAGAAATAGAAAGTATTTAAATGCAAAATCACACACACACACACACACACACACACACACACACACACACACACACACAGACACACACACACACATACACATACATACATAGGTAACCCTTAACCATTGCTTTTTTGGTTCAAGTTGTGCTCAGTGATTCTCATTTGTGACCGTCTCTATTCATCAATGTATGTATTTCAATTTAACTGCTATTATGTATATCTACTTGATGACTTAGAACTAAGATGGGGTGGCTTTTTGGGCCCAGGAACATTTAAAAACTGTTCTCATTAAAATGATGGAAGTTACAACTCCAACTTACAATATTTCACCTTATCTTAACATTTGGTAGGGATTCATCATTTTTTAATCTGATAAAATAAACCTCTACTTTTTAGCCGAAGGTTCAAATCCAGGTTTAGTCTGACGGGAATTTGCGCTTCCTGTGTCCCTATGGGTTTCCCCCCATAGTCCAATGACATGTTTCAGGTGAATTTACCCCTGTAAAATGAACTTAGGACAGGTGATCTATCCAGGGTGAAATATCCTAACCTAGTGATTCTGGGATAGGTGTATGCTGCTGCCACCCTGACCAGAACAAACAGTTTAAAATAATGGGTGGATGGATTGATGGATCAATGGATGGATGGAAAGGAAATTAAAACAACATAAAACATCTTTCATAAGATTTCATAATTTTTTTCCCCAAAAATCTGGTATGGGAGATTGTTTTAAGGTTGCATACTCATTATCTACAGAGTCTATTAGTCCATTAAGAGTGTACATTAAGCAATTTATTATGAAAATGGATTTGGGTTTATCCTTGTATGCATCACTAGATACAAATCATCCTTTTTATGGATTTGTGTCTGATATAGCAAATATGTAAAAACCGAACAGAATTCTAACACATTCATTATATGTATACTCCTGACAACAGGAGAAACACGGCAAATTCTTGGGCATCCCGATCGTATGCCCATAGCCTCATCAGCAGACATTTTCCAAGTTCCATCTAGCAGGCGAAGTAGAGGAGGAGATTCAGTGAAATCATGCATTAAAAATTACTGATTATAAATCCTGGCTAAAAGGCCAGTATTGTCAATGTTTAAAAGAGGATTCCTACTGATCTACAGCAACGCTGAATGTATTTCGGTCAAGTAGTGTGTTTCTATATTAAGCCAAGAGGTTAACGTAGATGTTCTTTCAGGGCAAAACTGCCACACCTTTAGTTTCTCCTTACCAAGTCATCTACAATGGCTAAAACATTTTTTCCTTACATATCAATATTTTTTTTCCACCGCATTGCTGTACATTCCAAAAGTGCATAATATGTATTCCACAATTTAACTTAAGGTATAACAGTGAAGTGTTTTGGATGAGCTAGGCTGGAAATCTTGCGTTCTTCGTAAAGTATTTACACAAGAAATGTTTAATTCATAAAATAAAAGCATGTGTGAGCTTAAATGGAATCAAAATGCATTGCTTTGGAGGCAAGTTGGTAGGATCCGGCTTATTTATTGATCAAGATGCACACACAATGTAGTTCATCAGATCAAAAAGTTTCAAAAGGGACCAGAATGACTGCAAATCTTTTGAGCTCATAGGGCCAAATATTGTAATGCCTGTTTCTTTGTGCCGTGTAATCCTTTGGAGAAAACTGCATTTCTCCTGCAAAACAAATACCTCATATGAAACGCCTACCGCAAGGAGATGCAAAAAGGGGAGAAAGAAAACTTCTCATCAGCTGCTCATACAGATCAAAATTCCATCTCTGCATCTATCTGTGACCCAAATTGGCAAAGCAAACAGCATCTGTGTATGCACTGGTTTATCTGGAAAAGCCACAACGAATAAAGGAAGCAAATAGACTGTCTCCAAGAGTAACAACAGTTCAAAAATTCATACCAACTGAAAACTGAGCAGGAAGCAGGTCAAGCAGGGAGGAAAAAGTAGGGCAAAACAATTTTCTCATAAACTCAAGCCATATATACACACACACACACACACACACACACACTGTATCGGCCCAAATATAAGATGGCATTTTTTCTAGGAATGATATCAATAAAAATAATAAAATAGGGTCATCTTATATTTGAGGACTAGACCTGTAAAGGTCATATACCCATAGGTCACTTATCTACAAGCATCAATTATCCACAGAAATAATAAATTAGAGATAGCAAGTGTGAAAGATGAAGAAACCTCAAGATGGTCTGGAAGAAAGTAGCTCAAAGTTAATCCAAATTGACCAAGGACTGAGGAGGAGTTGTGATGCAAATTTTAAGGAAAGGTGGTTAATGAGGCAGAAGTGTCAAACAACTCTCAAGCAGCCAAGAAATATAAAGTTACGAAATGTTACGTACAAAGACTGAGACCCCAAAGAGTCCGTCTTAAAAACACAAATATGGTAAATATGAATAAAAATGTTTTTTTCTTTCTAAACATAAGATATAACTTCCCAAAAGTGAGTATTAAAAAAAAGGAGTAGTCTTACAATCAGGCCAATATGGTGTTGGCAGCAATGATATATACTTCACCAGTAAGAAATAGGCCATTAGTAAGGCTTCTATGGCTGTATGCCATGTAAATAAATCTTTTTCCACTAACAGTAAACTGATAAAAACTGTTTTGTGTTATTGGTGTAGAAAATTATTTTCATTCCATACAAGAGGCTGGACACATGTCTGGCTGAGGTGCATGAGGTTCGGTACAGTCACAACATATTTTATTTGGAGCCGCTCTTCTAAACACACATAGGCTTGCCTGCTTGCACTATGAACAAAGTCAGAAGTTAAGCTATGAAAGCCTACAGCTGATGGCGGATGTTATCAGGCTTCTACAGGCACTTTCCAAACACTGAAGGTGCTCTAAGCTTCTTGTTTCAATCATTGGGACTTGTTTGAAGCGAGGAATTACTACAAAATTAAAACTCCATCTTGTCCAGCATGCTATTGAAGCAAAGCTAATCTATGGAGGTGGAAAGCCTTTCAGCCCCTCCCCTTTAATTCTTCCCTCAAGTCTTTTTGTTGCTAAAAAAATGCATGTTAAAATTGCTTATTGTTCTGGTGACTGCAGGGGAGAAAGGGAAATACTGGTTACCTGCTAAGATAGAAAATGCCAGGCCTGTAACTCTGAAATGAGTCACTGTTCAGGAGAAAACACAAGAGGATAAGAAAATCAATACTGCCTGATTGTTCTTCACCATCCCATTGCATGTTGTTCACAAAGACCATTTTACTCCCTGTTTTTTCAGTAGGGATACAAGGGCCTGGGAGGAGACAAACCCTTTAGAGGAATACCTTTAAAATGGCACTGTGAGACAGTGAAGAAAGGACCATTACTGCTACCGGGAGCAGGAAGTGTAGTGGTTAAGAACATGAAATGGTGGCTGAAGGTTGCTAATTGAATGTGGTGCTTAACCTCAGTTGCTCCAGCGAGACATCAGAGCGTGTTAAAAGATCGACTTTGGTTAAGCTATAGAATAAAAATAAGTGGCAGTGGCAGGGGAGTTATGGTTCTCCATGATGCACTGGTGTTCAAGTTTGATTGTTCGGTGGTGTTGTGTTACTATTGTCAACCCCCCGTTCTTTGTGTTTGTGCTTTCGCCGACTTATTTGCACGTTCTACCAAGTGTGCTGCCGAGACATGTCGGGGAGTAATAAAGCTCATGTTCCTGGATTCCTGTCCCCCCAAGCCCTTCTTTTGTAACCCTGCCAACAGCGCAGCTGAGGCAGGACATGATGCCGGTGTGAAAAGTGGACGGAGAGAGAAGTCAGCTTTGGTGGTTTGGCTGACAATTGCAGGATTGTCAAGAAGTTGATGAGAAAATTCTAGTTGAGCAAGTGGCCGAAACTGAGGGAGGAATCACTGGAACCGCCGGAGTGCTTTGAGGATGGAACAGCACCTCAAGGAAGCAGGTCACACCCTGAGAACTGGTGTCCGCTCCAAGCCATCTACAGATCAGTGTGGTGAGTTTTCCAGCCACACTGGAGTGAAGCCCAGCAGCAATAGCAAGAGTAGGATGTCCGTATTTTGTTTGTTGTGGTACTCCAGAGCCAAATCATGGAAACTGTATACTTTGCTGTAGTCTACAGCTGCACAACTCAGTCTGGTGCTGGAGGCCAGAGCACTCAATTGTGGTTTGGACAATGCAAAACTCTGAGCTTTTATCCTAGTTCTGGTAAGATGTTGTGAAAGGCAGGAGCATTTGGGAGATCTGGCGGTGGACATCTGGTTTCTGGTGCACCAGGCCTACCCTCAGTACCCTGTAGACAAATGACTTGGAAAGGTAAGGCATCTGAGGAGGAAGAGTCAAGCATGTACATCATTGCCGGGCTTTAATGGTACCAAGTGAAGATGAGGGCAAGGAGGAGGCCACTCAATGCAAGAAAATAACTGGTCAGCGCAGAACAGAGCTCTTCTGTTAGTGCTGCAAGATGGAAAGACAGTCCATGCGTAACTGTGGAGATATATCCAGAGCACAGACTCTGAAAAAGTCCTTCAGTTAAGAAGCCAGCAGAGAGGACCCTCCCCACACCTCCAGTAGCAACAGGTCTGAGCTGTCCTTCCCAGTGGGATACCTGTGCGCCCTCTGTTGTGAACACCATGATGGTGCGAGTGGTTTGAAGAAGCTGTTGATCTTTGCCATTTTAAAGAGCTCTTCCACCTGCTTACAACTGAGGGTGCAGGCATGGAGGTTGTGAACTCCTTGGGTGTCCATATCAACAAGAAACTGAACTGATCTGCTGTATAATAAATAAAAGAGCAAGCTGTACTTTCTCAGGAGGCTTGGGTTCATGAATGTGTGCAGCAAAATTCTCCACATGTTCTACCAGACCATAACCAAACCAGTGTGATCTTTTATAGTGGGGGGGAAGACACCATTTCTGGTGAGTGTGGCCTCCATAAACTCATTTAGAAAATTGGTTTTGTCATGGGAGATGATTTGGTGGACAATGGCTCACCTAAACAAAGTGATCTCCATGACCTTCTTTAACTACCAGCTTCTTCAAATTGAGTGCACAATGAAGTGCTTCAGAGGGGTCCTCCTTTCTACCAGAAACTGCTCTCTTCCCTATGGCCACCCAAGGACTTGTTAACCATTAGATTTTCTGCACAGAGAAGCTGACAGTACCTTGTGGCCACAGAATCGTTGCATTTGTTGCTTATTATTGCCTGTTATTTGCTATTTGTTTATTCGTTGGTTTTTGTGTTTAAGCTGCTGCATGTGTAAAATTCCTGTCCTATCTCTTTCTGCCCTGCCCTGATGGAGGGGGCATCCTGCAGACATCTGGTCAGCGTTGGCTCTGCTGTCCCCATTGTCCAGATGGGCATATTGCCTGGAACCAACAAGTGATGCATGGAGAGCTGAAAATCCATCAGGCTACACACCATGCAGGAGACAATCCAGATCTAGGGGTGCTGGCTCTGAGCATCTGAGCATTTCTGTGTTGTCACTTCGGACCTCCTTACCAAGATAGGAATGGCGCAGGACATGTGTGAATCTTCTCTCTGTCTGGGTGGTGAAAACTTCAGCCTGGCCACCTCCAACCAGTGAAAGCAAGGTTATTGGCCAGTGTTGCTTAAATGTAGGAAGCACCAATGGGGTAAAAATCCGATAGCATTGTGGGAGCAGTCCAGGCAAATCAGCTAAGAGGACAAAGTGGACTGTTTGACACTCCAAGAGTCGGCAAGGGCTCCAGACAGCACCACGGAGGAGACAACCTGGGTTCTGACTCTGCAGACCTTTAGAGTCAGCAATGAGCTGGAGGGTGACCTGCCCGGTCTGAGGTTGCTCCAGATGGGTCTTTTGGATGGTACTCCAGTGAGCTTTGGCTCCCTGCTAACTTGCTGATTGTTGTAACATTTTATGCTATTATTTTAGGTACAGAAATATAGCTATGCCTTTATTTATTGCTATAACTGTACATTTTATTAATTTAAGTCGAGATTATTGAAAGGTTTACTTGCTAACTGGTTAGCCCAACATTGGCACTTATTAGACCAGACAGTAACTGCAATAAAATTATTTATTGCCACCGCACACACAACCACGAACTATAAAGTCATTATAAACAATTATAAAGGGTGTCCATTTTTCTCAATGCCATTTAACCTCCACAAAAAAATATCTATTAGACATAGGTGATTCATCCATTTTAACCTTTTAAGCCGCTGTCATCATGTAAGTCAACCCATTGGCGCTAAGCGCAACGCTGATCGCTGATCGGTGAGCGCTGTTCATTGATCACAAACCACGGCTACACTTTTACCACCTGATCAAAAAGGTCGAAAACATTGTCAGCAAATGGAGAAACACGGTTTTTGATGGACACATTTCTCTATTGCCTGCAAATCAAAAGACTTTTAAACTGCCAAGCACTTTATTACATTGAAATTTTGGCTACTAACAAAGCTTAACGTTGAGCGGTGACACGGTACCACCCACAATGTTGTTGCCAGAATTCTTTTGAGTCTGTGTGGACTTTTGTAGGACGAGGCGATTAAGAAGAACAGTACAGATGCAGCGTTGAACATCAAGAAGATGCTTTAAGAAGCTCATAGTGATCTTTTCAACTGCTTTCAAAAGCGAACGACTGTAGAACTTTTTTCTAAAATTAGCAACTCGCACAAAATTGTCTCCACTTTTCACCAGAAGTTAACAAAGTCACTTGTGCAGAGGTTTCCTCTTCTTCTGCTGCTGCTGCTGCTGCTGCTGCTGCTTCCTCCTTCTCGCTCCTTTTTGCCTCCTCCTTGTTCTCGCTTCTCTCCCCACTGTAAATCGGCTCAGCTGGGTGTAAAGCTCTGTCCATCAGCTGGGTAAACAAGTGCCAGCTGGGCATCATTAGCCCTTTGAATGTACAAGGGGGCTGGAAATTTCCTCTGCCGAGGATGAAGCGATTGCAAATGCAACCTCCGTTCTGACTCTCGCTGGATCACCACCCCAGAACAATGGAACAATCTGCCAGTCTGTCCTGAGATGCCTCTTTCGCAGGCCGTCACATCCACACTAAGGACCCACTTCTTTGCCATTTAGATAAATCTGGCATTATTTTAGCTGCTGTCTTTCGATAGTTCTAGCACCGAGTCCCATTCTTCTGCTTTGTCATACCACCACCAACAGTGAGCTCCACAGGACCACCCTGCAGGTTTTATTTCTTCACAATAGTTTGTGTGCTTTGAGAACAGAATGAGCCTTGGAGTTTACCACATTTATCAGGTTTATTCCTCTTTTCAGCATTCTGTGTCACCTAGTTTACTGTCCATACATGTCAATATATTGACATTCCTGTTTACCTGTCAAATTATATTTAACTTTTTATATGTTAGCACTGTATATTGCTGTCTAGCTTGTAAATGGTGGTAGACAAAAAAATAAATTGATCTCAATTGAAATGTATGTGTTTTTGCCTTCCTGAGGTAATGGTTAGACGACCGATTTTTTCTAGGAAACTCTAGCCGTATGTTGGTGCAGGCAAGTCGCTGTTTTTATTTTACGGCCCAATAAATTTTACGGCACTAATAGACTAAGCAGGTGCTGTAGTAGAAGCACATCTGCAGCGGTTCTCTTTCAGCAACGGCGTTTGAAAACGCAAAAATCGAAAGCAGTTAAAAACCGAGCAAATGTTTAGGTGAGGGTTTGTCTGACTCCTGAAAGATTAGGAATGAGACCTGTGTTGTTTTGTTTTTTTTATTTTTATTTTTTCACTATTTTGCATTGAAATGGTACGCCTCATTGCAATAAAGAGCCCTGGTCTCGCTCTTAAACCTGGTTCAGACAGAACATTCTGGAAAGAATAGCTCATTTTTGGTCCCTCACTAGCGGAACAGCTTTGCCGAGTTGCTCGGAACATCAACTCAATGGTGAAAAACGACCTCTTCAGAGGGTACTTTTAGCCAGAGAGGCACATTGCTTCTAGCTGCTGTCACAGGATGCTCCGCATGAAAGCAATGGTGCAGTTCCCAATTCACACCAGTCAATATTTTGCCCTTTTTTCTGCTGCAAGTGGCTGAAACATCCGTTAAAACATTGAATTTAAATTTGTGCAAATATAATTTTTAATTTGCACAATCCCTCAAATGCGGCAAAAAATGGAAACATAATGCATTGCATAACAGCATCACTACGTTTGACATCATTGTCAAATGCACAGATTATTTTTAAGGACTTTTGTTTGAGTTTTTCAGCCGTATCCCTAGTGCTCCATGCCCTTGAGGTTTTGGTTCCATACTTTCCAACCGACTGTGTTGACTGAAACCATTCATTTATGTAGTGCAACTGTTGGCGGTTAGAATCCTGCTGTCTGACCTCCATGACTGTGATATGAACGCATCTCATCCAGAGCTTATTGTATGTGTCAAATATTACCAAAATTACCGTAATAGTGTGCTTGTTATTTATATTCAGATGGACCCAGGCACAAAGGAACAGTAATTGCAAGTGTTATGTAATGAAGAACTAAAAATACACAGAAGGCCCACACGGTGTGTATTGCATGTATAATAATGTCTTATTTCTAAAGAGCGGTGCAGTTTATGAGGTTGGGCAAATTTGTCAGGTTGTTGGAGTTTGCCGGACACATACGACAATGCTGAAAAACAAAGAAGACATAGATGAAATAAATGGGACCATCGCATTTATGGAAAAGTCGATAAGGGATTCATTTAGAGGATCTTCAAAGGGCTTTGTGTTCCTGAAATAAAATCTATGGGACAATTTATCGACTTCAGAATTTTTTTTAAATGCAAGTCAAAGCTTTTCAGCATCTAGATCTGCTAATCTCATGTGCAGACACTTGTTGTTGCCATGAATTCCTGATGATGCCAAAGGAGGATGCTTCCACCTGGCCAAATCAGTCCATACCATTACAATGGCGAGGCCCAAAAAAACCCTATTCGCCTGTGTGACTCCCTCTGAGATCTTGAACCTGGAGTACCTAAGGCTGCCAAAAGACTGATCTGCTACTATCATGAATAAACATCAGCCAAAATCTCCAGCGGTAGCCACGAAACCGAATAAGCTTTCATTCACTCAGTTATCGCAGTGTTATGCTGACACGGATGTTGTATCTCTACATAAATAATAAAGGAAGGTGTTTCCCCACGAATTAGCAGTAAATATGGAATATCATTTAGTGCAAAATTCCACATAAGGCCAATTTTGAAAAAATGGAAGGGATGCCAATACTTTTAGAAAAATTTTATTGCATCCTGATTCTGGGACTGATTCCCAGGAACATGGTGGAAATGAAAAAAGAGAAAATGATACTTGTGAATGTAAGAAGTCACTGTGATCCAATTTATTTACAGGTAATTGTTACTGAGCTCATTGCAGAGGACCATGCTGGAAAGGTGTGGTTAAATATTAAGCTTGTACGTGGCTCAACCTCTTACCTGGCTGTAACCTAAGACTACAGAATACAACGTGAAAGAAATCAATACAACTGTCAGAGGGCTATGGTGGGAAAAATGGACATTTACTATAGTAAATAACCCAAGTGAATGGATTTCTGTAGTACTGCAGTAGAACCCAAGTCCAGGCTACTAAAGAAGCTTAGGACTTTGCACATGCAGAAGTAAAATGAAGATAACTGTATCACATTCTGCCCCTGTTTGTCATCCATTTTAACTGCAATCCTTATTTTGTTGTTTGTCCACATAGATTTGACATCTTTCCCAAGTTACTGCTGCCTACGTGGTTATTAGGGTCCAGTTTGTTATCCAGCCTTTTGCTCCAGATGTCAGGGAAGGAACCAGCATGCAGAACCAAGGTGAGTAACTTGCCCAGTATAAAGGTGATGTCTGTACTTTTGACCAACGTCCTTCAATATGTTATATGGCTTCACTGGCTTTTTTGGGGTCATGGAGCGTCAACGTTGTCTGTTAGCTTCAAGCTGTGGTCTTCTGTAACCCCATTTTTAATATTTATAAGTGCATATATGCATGCATGAATACAAAATTTATATGGTCATTTAAATACTCTCTGTAAGAACTTTTACCAGAATCTTGAGAAATTACATAGTCTGCCTTTTTGTTTTGCTCAACCCATCAGTCTTTTGCATAGCAGGCTGAGATAAACGCGTTTATATCTTCTAGGCCGACATTATAGGACCTGGCTGGTTGTTTCAGTGGCAAAGCTCAGCTGCAGCTCCTGTTGCTCTGGTCTGTGGTGGGAGGACTTTGTTGAGTCAGTGACTGCTGTCTAAGTGGGAGCTGATGTGTCTTTCTAGAGCTGGTAGGAGGCTGTGATGGAGTGGCTCTTCATGGGACACTGGGTGTAGATAACCGTGGTTGCACTGTGCCACTTCAATATAGACAAACATGCACTGAAGCTGTGTGACAGTGCAGGATGGAAATAGCTACTTTGGCAGAGGTGGGGGGGTCCGCTTGCTCACTGATGGAGTGGTCGGGTTTTGACCTAAAACGCCAACAATCTTTCCCAAATGTGTCTATGCAGAGGTGAATGCGATGGAGACTGTGTGGACATTTGGCATAAGGGCATGTGTCAGACACTTCTGCATTAACCTTCTGGGTGGTGTGGAAATGAAGTTCTGTTCTTGATCACACACTGGAGCACAGATTACAATTTTGGAGGGTAGAAAGGTCTCTGGTTCTACATGTCAATCTCCTATCAAATGTGCAAGGCAGCCTTGTGGCGCTCTCAGATCCTTCGTTCCGGCATAAGTGATAATGTGGCTGGGTTACAGAAAGTTTGACCCGTTGCGAAGCCCGAGGGCACAGCCTGTTTTACGATTTCTTGTTTTAATCACTCTACCGCCGGGGAATAGCGCGCCCCCATTAATGAATTGGCTGTTTGAGTAAAAATTGCAGTTGAAATTTCTGCATCTGACATCTTTCTGTGTTTCACCCTTGCCTCTGCTCATCATGGGATGGTGGGCTGGGATGCTCTGTGTTGACTGTATGAACCCTGTTGTCTAATGTGAGAGACGGTCACTGGCTTCTTCCTCCTGTTCTTCACATCTCTCTCTGGAGTCTTTATGACCACTGAATATTCCAGCTGTAATGGTTGCCCTCTGTGCTTGTCCCTGGGTCTCTCTCAGTGTTTTAATAATGTTGGACAGAGAAAAGACCAGACTCATCTCTTTGGAACATGACAGTAACCGTCAATGTATTATCCCCACCTTCATGAACTAGCGTGTCTCCCATTCCCTTTTCCCCCAAAATGCCTGTAGCTGTAGTTTTTGTTTAAACACTTTCATTGCCTCAGCATTTTTGCTATCTTTTGTACACCAGGGAAAAAAGGAGGGGTGGGACAGTGGCGTCTCCGAAAAGTGTGTCCTTGTTCAAACATCAGTCTGCTGTTTATAAGCTTAACTTAGCAGAATTAGAACATTTAGTTGTCAAATGTAGTCGTAAATACAAAAGAAAGGAGTGAAACACCACCAGAAAAATTTCCAAAGATTTATCAATCAGAAACCAACTATGAGAGACAAGGGCCCAGCTCTCAGTTGAAGGAAACAAAGCCTAATCGTAAGCTCCCACCTTTTTGTATCAGATTTCCAAGTATTTCATTAATAATATTTTCACAAATAGGAATCATTCAAGATTTATTTTGGTTTATCTCTTTTCAAAGCTAAGAAATCTCAGCAAATTTAAAGCCCTCTTGTGGTCCAGACCTTCTCTCTATGCGCTTCCACAACATCTCTCAAACAAGTGTTATCCATCTGAGGGTGTCAAAGTCCTCCCTTTTTTGGGGAGTCATCAACTGGTTGTTCACACCTGGCGCTTCTTGTCACCTCCATTGGCCCTGGCCAAGGTGCACCTGTCTGACTACGATGGTGGGCACGCGAGACCGGGACCTTCTACGTCTATGACTTACGAATTTATCAAAAAATCCCACAAAGCTGGCTTGACCACAACAACAATTTGACTCTTCACAGACTTCAATCTTGAAAAAAAATGAACTTTTGAGGGAATCGCTCTTGCCACCGAAGGAGCCCGGCACATCAAACACTCCTCTGTGGAAGCTTAATTAAAAAAATGCTGATTCTCTTTTTTAATAACTTTTTAATGGTCTTAGCAAAGTGTAATTAAGGGATCGCATTTGCTTTAACTCAGGAACAATGAAAGCAAAGCGCAGCGCTCTTCTTCAATGGGGAATAACTTCTTTAAAAATACGTGGAAAAGTTGCAAGAAAGGACGACCTAATTCTTTCAATAAATCTAGATATTTTCAATGCGGCTGCTTATCACGGAGGAGCGCGTCTTAATTCAGCTCTGAAGGAAGGCAGAAAAAAAAAAATAATTGAAATAATGTTTTGTGTCATTCAGTTAAATGAGGGGAGTTTAATAGCTGTCACTGAAAGATAGAAGGAAAGGCCAGCGCATTTGTTACCAGCTTGTTCATTGCCGGACTAAGACTCACTATCATTACGTCTCCAGCACTCGGAATATAATAGGTGGAAACGCGGAAAGGGTAAATTATTTCAGTGCAGCTATCGCTGAAGAAATGTAAAGCTTGTGGAAAGCAAATCTTTAACCTGGGAAACGCGTAAACCTCTTTTAATGATATCGGTTTGGGTTTGCGAAACGATTGCTCAAAGGGCCGCGTAAATTCCAGCAGGGGCCTTGCTGCCGAACCCTTAAGTAAGGTAGAGCCCTTTACCTGCAAATTGTTGTGGAAAGCACAAACTTAGCGTGAATTTCCACTGACAAAACCATGCACGAGCACTAGAAACGTATGGTGTGCAGCAACAATCGAGGCGGTTTTCTTCACTTTGTCACCGAAAGAGTGAACGCGCTTGGATTTCAGCGTTCTGTGACACGGTGGTCCCATCCAGGTCGGCCTCCATCTTACACAGCGCAGATGTTGTGTTTCACTCTGGATCTTCTCCAACTGCACAAGAGATGAGCTTGTAAAAAAGTGTGTTTGAGGGTCAATGGATGCCAGTGGCACAGATGATATCAAGATGTATTTTTATACCAAGTTCCCATTGCAATGGTAGTGTGAAACACCAAATTGTAACGTTTTCCTCGAATGCATGTGACTAACTTGTTTTTAAACATAAAAAGCGATTAATACAGGGAACCAGTCAGAATTATCGTTGTTATTAACTTGTATCATTATTAACTTGCATTTATACTAGGCAACAAACAGCGGTAGGCCACAGACAGACATTTATGGTTTGTGGGAGGAACCCAAAGCACCTGGAGAAAACCCACAGGAACACAGGGAGGAGGAACATGGAAACTGTGCACAGGTCTGAGCCACATTCAACTGCAAGTGTCTGAACCCTTAGCCTGGAGCTGAGAGGCACCTGCGCTATTGCCGCACATTGCGGTACCGTGAAAAAAGCAAAGTTAAAGCTAAAACCACAGGCAGTTCTCAAAATGAAGGTTCATGCAAACAGGATAGCATGAGTACAAAACAGCTTTTCACCCAGGAAAGGAGGTAGTATTTCAGTCGCAACTGCAACTATTTGTTTTTATCTTGCTTTGACACCCGGCTGCATTTTGGAAGCAAACTCTTCTAATGGCACAGGCCTAGTAGACCCTACAGAGGGATTGCAAGGCTGAATAAGGGGCAATAAAGATAGTTGGATGGATTTATTTCAAATAACACATTTTTTTCTTTCAGATTTGCAATAAAGTTGACTTTTTTATTGCTGTAGCAATCAATGTTAAGAGAAGGAGAATTAGTTGTTATTTTTTGGTTGCTTCCTCTTGAGACCTAGCAAATATATATATATATATATATATATATATTTTACTAAAGTGTAATGAATACGTGTTCCATCCAGGGAATATCCTGGCTTGGGTGTGGGCCTGTGCTTCTCCATACTATTACAACCCTGGACCAAGTAGTTCATGATATGATGTCTAGGCTTTCTGGGAAATTTTCCAAACCCAACCTTCAAACGTAGCTTTCATTTATAAGCAGAAGGTATTGGATAGCGTGTAGATGGTGCATTAGTACTCAGCATTTTAGTATGTAGCTTGGAAGAGATATAAATATGGACACGTGTCCTCTCGCAAAATAAATGGCTCGGTCACATTTGTGTAATAAATGTATGGTTGCATCCATCATGATGTGTAAATGGTTTTAAATTCCCTTTGATCGTGCATTCCTCAGAGAGCATGTGTTTGTAAATTGAATTTTCATAAACAGAGGCATAATGAACAGGACAAAATTTTCATAATTATGCTATGATTATATAGACAAGAGCAAACTGTTCGGTGTCGCCGGTTCTTATAAGCAACTTAAGAAGCAAATTCCACAGGTTAAAGTAGCTGGTAAGGCCCACAACCTGCTGATCTTGAGCAGAAGTTTGCTGGTGAGCTTGAGGAAAAAATGCCTTGTAAAGATGTTTCCATGGGCACAGTCTCTAGACAACTGTATGCTTCCAGCTTTGTGGCCACAGTTTGGGGAAGAAGCTCCTTTCCGGCTCCAGCATGACTCTGCCTCTCCCCCCCAGTCACGTGCACAAAGCGAGTTTCATAAACACACGTTTTGCCCAGGTTGGTGTGGAAAAACTTGAATGGCTGCACAGAGTCCTGACCTCAACCCCACTGAACACTTTTGCGATGAACTGGAACATCGACTGCAAGCCAGGCCTTTTTATTCAACTTCACTGATGCTCTTGTGGCTGAAGGGGCACAAATTCCCAAAATCTGGTGGAAAGCCTTCCCAGAAGAGTGGGGGCTGTCATAGCACCAAAGGGGAGAACAACGCTATATGAATGCCCATGGGTTTGGAATGGGAGGTTCAGCAAACACAAATGGGGGGGGGGTGAGGCTTGTGTCCACATACGTTTGGCCATGTAGTGCATTAACCACTGTGAGCAATAACAAAAACTAGAGGTTTAAAATGTTTCCAATGATGTATAGAAATGCATTAAGTGAAGAAAACACTTCCAAACTCAATCTAATGCAGGATTCCCTCACATCCTGTGCCTCCTGAAGGAGCTTCAAAGCCATCAATACAAATTTATCCCACGACATATCAAAATGCCAATATCAACTCACCCCTAAAAATCTGTCAGCCAGCCTCACGCAATTCCATGCTACGTAATAAAAGTTTTTGACAAGCAGCCACCCAAGACAGCAAGCGTTTGAGTCGTGGAGGATCATTTCTAATGGCCGTCCCCAGATTCTGATGTTGTCTATTAACGCCCAGACAAATAGTCACACCGACGTGAAAATGTCATTAATGCTGTCAGACTCAAACATGTTTCAGTTTAAGCTCATACTCTTTCAAAAGAGGTTAAACATTCTTCAGATACGAAGCCACCAGCTTGTGACAGGGTTTCAAATCACGTTAATAAGCCGAACGGCTTTAATACGGACCATTAAACTCCTCCATGGCTGTAAAAAAAGGGATCAATGCGGAGGGATGAGTGCAGGTCCTATTAACAATGTATGGGCTGCGATCCATGCTGAGGCATGTCTGGGTCCCGCTGTGGAAACTAAAATGTTTTACCTGCAATGGGGGCCCAAGAGGTGTAAGCCAGTGGTCATGGGTTTGGAAAGAACTCATCGCAACTCACAGGAACATTTCCAGAAAGTTCTGCAAGTGCTCACCATCCCCCGTGGAGTTGGCCTCTGTACTGGGGATCAAGCATGGGGTTCATCTGTGCTACATGTTAAGTGAAAGGATGGGAATGAAGGAAACCGCATGTGGCAGGTAGCCCCCTGGGCAGGAGGGAGTCTATCTGGCCGTACACCTGGGCACAGATTTATTAACCCCAGCCATGCTGAGGGGCAAAACAGCGCCAACAGAGACCTCGGGAAACCCTGCGAAGGTGCAAATGGAGAGGAGCCGTTTCAGGTGAGTCACAGACCAAGGTCTAATGCATCTGCATGGTGTCTGGAACAGTTGGGTCGCAGCATTTTTTTTTACATTTGTTGATTTAAAGCCATTTTCCATGGAGTTAAATAGAAGATGGGAACTTTGCAACAAATTGTGTGTGTGAAGCAACTGTTTACTGCAAAAAAATCAATTTGAAAACAAGAATTAGACAATTTAGGAAGGATTCTTTGTTTCTCTGATACCTGGCTGAATTTTGGAAGCAAGATCTTCAAACCTGAGCTACTAAAAATAATGGTGCAGACCTAGCAGACCCTACAGAGGGCTTGCAAGGCTGAATAAGGAGGAATAAAGATAGCTTGGATTGATTTATTTCAAGTAAAATGTTGTTTTCTTTCAGATTTGCAATAAAGTTGTGACTTTTTTATTGCTGTAGCAGCCAATGCTAAGAGAAGGAGTTCAGTTGTTTTTTGGTTGCTTCCTCCTGAGACCTAGCACTCTGAATTGTGATGTAATGTGAATTGTGATGTAAAATGAGTGTTTTTTTGCAATAATCTACTTTTCCTCTTGATTTTCAAACATTTTCTCAGCATTTTAGTTTCAGGACACTGGTCTGTGAGACAGAAAAAATGGGAAAAAATTCTCAAATTTTTAGTCGTCAGATTGTTCCCCATCCAGACATGACTTTCAGTACTAAATATGTACAAAAAAGTTAAAACATTGCTAGCATTGTGCAGTTCAGTTTGTGCATAATTTTTCTACCTCGCAGGTGCACATCTCAATATTTTGGTCTCTTTTTTACATTACTTTTTTGCTTAGGATGCATCTGCCAGCAGTAGGAAAACTGAGTCATTTGCACAATGATATCTACCATGATGGTGGTAACTGTGATGGAACATGCAGTAACCATCTGAGGTGGCAGCAGGCGGTCTCACGGCTTCTTTTACTGTTTCTTACCATAATCACAAAAAAAGGGGTAGAAGACATCACACCGTTTGTAACTAACGGAGATACTCGAAGGAGAAATTGGGAAAGAACTACCAGCTACCCACAGAAGTGCAAATTAAAACACAATGACTGCTGCAAAAGCACAGAAAAAGCAACTCCATTCAGCCTCTGGAGTTCAGAGCTGCTTAGATTGGAGCCGTTCATTAGCAACGGAAGAACACATGGAAACGACAAATAAGTTTTTATTTCTGTTCGTCATGTTTGTTCCTGAGTTGAATTTGTGTGAAACACAATAGTTTATCAGCCTCTTGTTATCCTGCTACCTTTTATGCCTGTGTTGCTTTCCATAAATTTATATCTATTAGTCACTTTGAATAAATTCATGTTTACTTACTTACTTACTTACTTATATTGTATGAGGAAGTCAGGTGTGCCAGAGAAGTATGTAAGAGTGCTATAGGATATGTACAAGGACAGTGTGACAGTGGTGAGGTCTGCAGTAGGAGTGACGGATGCTTTCAAGGTGGGGGTAGGATTACATCAAGGATCAGCTTTGAGTCCTTTCTTATTTGCAATGGTGATGGACAGGTTGACAGATGAGATCAGACAGGAGTCACCGTGGACTATGATGTTTGTGGATGACATTGTGATCTGTAGTGAGAGTAGGGAGCAGGTTGAGGAGACCCTGGAGAGGTGGAGATACGCTCTAGAGAGAAGAGGAATGAAGGTCAGTAGGACTAAGACAGAATACATGTGCATAAATGAGAGGGAGGAGAGAGGAATGGTGAGGATGCAGGGAATAGAGTTGGCGAAGGTAGGTGAATTTAATACTTCAACAGTCCAGAGTAACGGGGAGTGTGGAAGAGAGGTGAAGAAGAGAGTGCAGGCAGGGTGGAGTGGGTGGAGAAGAGTTTCAGGAGTGATTTGTGACAGAAGGGTACCAGCAAGAGTGAAAGGGAAGGTCTATAAGATGGTAGTGAGACCAGCTATGCTTTATGGGTTGGAGACGGTGGCACTGAGCAAAAGACAAGAGGCAGAGCTGGAGGTGGCAGAGTTAAAGATGTTAAGATTTGCATTGGGTGTGACGAGGATGGACAGGATTAGGAATGAGTATATTAGAGGGTCAGCACAGGTTGACGGTTTGGAGACAAAGTTAGAGAGGCGAGATTGCGATGGTTTGGACATGTGCAGAGGAGAGATACTGGATATATCGGGAGAAGGATGCTAGGGATGGAGCTGCCAGGCAAGAGGAAGAGAGGAAGGCCTAAGAGGAGATTTATGGATGTGGTGAAAGAGGACATGCAGGTGGTGGGTGCGACGGAGAAAGATGCAGGGGACAGGAAGAAGTGGAAACAATCGATCCGCTGTGGCGACCCCTAACGGGAGCAGCCGAAAGAAGAAGAAGAAGATTTACTTACTTACTTATTTATGTCAGCTACTACCAAGAAAAAACCCATATTCTTTTTCCTTATTCTGCACTGTTTATTATTCCTTCACATGAAATGGTTTCCGATCTCTAGACAAAATGTAATATTAGACGAGGAACTCGAATAAACAAAACACGGTCTTAAATTGCACTAAACTGATTAACATTGATCTATCTGATATTTTGTTAATTCTCTCAATAAAGAAAGTGAAACAACAGTGCAATCCAAAAATGTTAATATGCACACCTAAGACTGGTTTTAGCCTTTTTATCTCCATCCCACATGTTCACTAATGTTAACTTTAATGATGTGCATGTCAGCATGCTTTCATTAAATATGTATATATTATGTTATGTGTACATAACTTTTAAAATAAATAAGGGAATGCTTCCCAAATTTCTCTATTTCTAGTTCATGTTGAAGTGTTTTGTCTACATCTAGCATCGTATGACATCATGAACAAAACTATGAAATTATTGCATATTATTCAACAAGCGCGATTCAGGATAGTTAGTTAGGGGTTTGAATACTTTTGCAAGGACCCGTGCATTATTTTTTTAGCTAGTATTTACGTAGCTGTCACCTTAGTTTAACGCAACTTGTAATTATAAATGTGCTGAAGTAACAGGCAGTTACCTATTTGCAGAGCAGAACTACTCACTGAATTTTATAGACACACATTAAGGCCAGTTTAGAGTCACCTGATCAGCTGAACTGTGGGGGAATTGAAAGCACCCCAGGGGAAACCTGTGTAAATGGGGGTTTCATTCACACTCACACACACACACACACACACACAAAGTCTTTGCACTGGGAGGGAACCGAAGCACCCAGAGAAAACCAACGCAGTCACAGTGTGAGCCAGATTCAAACCAATGTCTGAATCCCCAAGCAAGATCCTATTAGTTGCTGTGAGGAGTCAGAACTGTCCACTACACCACCTTATAATCATTTATTTTTTCAAATTTTTCTTAAAATCAGACATTTTCCTCATTTGTAAAACTAATTGTCCACTTAAGCAACATAAATTCACTGCCACACTGAAACGTAAACCATCCATTATTTTTCCCAAAATTCATCTTCGAACCGTCAAATAAGAAGGCCGAATTCCTTAACCATCTTGACCAAAACATGAAACCTTCTGCTTTCACATCATCACAAGTGCACAGAAAGGATTTTTCATCTCGAATTCGCAGCTGAGCAGCTGAGCATGTCCTTAAGGCCACTCCACATGATTATTCTTGCTTGCTGGTTAAACCGGGATGCTGGATCACAAGCTTGGACTTTAAAAAAACAGAAAATAGCAGCCTGGTTCTGTCCTGTAAGGTCAGGCAATTACGCAGCCCAACCCAGGCGATGCTTTGCAGCCTGTGATGATGTATATGACTGTGTGAAAGCTAATTTTCTGTGTGTGCTTTTGGCCTCAGCTGGTGTCAGCACACTCGTGCGATTAAAGAAATGGTAACAAGAAGTATAAATAACCTATTTTGCCCATTTTATTGTAAAATTGCTTTCTATATGTGAATATTCTCAATTGTGAGAATGGCTACTGGAATAAAATCTTGATATTTAAATAAATTCCCCAGGGATTTGACAGAGCAAAGAAGGTGGTTTAGTGACAAAGGCGGTAAGTGTAGGTGGGGAAGTGTGTGAATCTAGGTGGAGATGAGGAAGGCGGTGCGCAGGGAGACGTTGGCATCGCTGCTTAACATGTAAAATTCAAGAAGGAAATTCCTCTCAAGGTTCACGTTTTCTTTCAAAATGTACAAATTTATGGGTCCAAACAGCCAAACACTGACGCAAAACAATGTGAACTGACCGCTTTTCTCAAGGTACAGCCGCAGAACTTTTTTCCGACCTTGCACACCTTTAACTTTTGCAGTGCCTTAAAATTATACCTTGATGTGCAACTTCAAAAAAAAATATATAGCAAAAAATATTCTGAAGTTATGGAAACAAAGGCGATGGGTTTGAAGATCTTTGTCACAACCTCATTCCCAAGTCCTGCGTGTCTTTAAGCTCTCGGGTTCATATCTGTGTGGTAACTACAATGAGTGTGTTTACAGTCATGCTTACCTCCAGGTGGGTGGAGAAATGGACAGGTAAACAGTTTAAGCAGGATGATAACAAATAACACATTTGGTTTTTGTAGTCACTTTAACAGCCTTGGTGCGTAAATGACAACTCGCCGGTGTCCTCAAGGAGATGCTCATACCCACAACTGCTGGGAAGAGGCAGGGGTTTGGGCTGGTGGCATCTTCCCTGCTGTCTGTTCTCCTTTCTGCCACATCAGACCCCTCCCCATTCTTCTATGACTCTTGATTCAGGCAGATGGAGTTCACAGGGAGGCATCTGAGCAAGCATCTGTGGAAGCATCTGGCGCTGTGACCTCCCTTTCCAGCCTCCCAAATCCCACCACAGTAAACAATACATCTTCCCCAGCATGGGCGCCAGGAAAGCGTGGTGTCATCACGAAAATGCAGTTTCCTTTATCTCCCCCCCACCAGTGTATTTGCATACTTCGGTGCCTCATTACACCTTTTGTTTCTGAACAAAATGACTTAGATGGTCTTGTTCTGTTTAAAGTGCCGTATTATGCAACGAAGAATTCAGTTGTGTACACAGAAAAAATACACTTTTGTAATGAAGCAGGTTCTTGTATTAAAGAACAGAGGCAGTCCTTCAAAAACTGGTTATTACACAAACTTAAAAATGCCTTTTCATCTCCATCCAACTGAGAATTTGTGGCATTACAGTGCAGTCTCTGCCTGGTCAAAACCATACACATTTAAGGATGTGCACTTTTATGACAGAGTGACCAAAAAAATCCCCAAAAAACATAGAATCCATATTTTAATAATAGCTAGTACTGTTATGGGGCTTGCATGTGTTATAGGTTAATAAAAAAGAGACATGTAAACAAGTCCAGGGTAGCCACCTGTTGCCAGTCAGTTCGCATCATCACTTTTTAGATCCTTGTAATATGGGGGAGATAGAACAAATTCGCATGGACTTTGGAGCTTTCACAAACCACTGTATATAACCATGTCTGGGTATCCCTACTGGAGACCGTACCAACCTGGACCACTATACCCAGTTACGGCCAGCAAACACTAGCTGCCATGAGACCCCATGACACCCTCACGGACCACAGTAACAGGGGTACGGAGCAATAGACAGAGAAGGACCAGGGACTCCACACATAAGAATTGATCCAGAGTTCAAGCCCCCTACCTACAGTTCAGATCCCATTCTCCCAGCCCCTCATGCATAAGTTTAAAATAAATTACTGTTGAGAACAAAAGATGGTATCTGTATCTCCTCTTGTCCCACACACCAGCACATTTGTCACATTCTTTTTTAAGCCACTAGTTTATAAGCGGAACCAACAGCTGCTGTCTGGATAGAGACAGAAACCGCAGTCTCTGCTCAAACTTTAACAGATGCTCTCCATGGTGCTGAACTCCATGGCCGACACAAGATTTGGAGGCAACAGAGAAATAATATCAGACTCACGGGAGATCCCTTTAATTTAGTACTTTGTTCTGTCAGATGAAATTACTCCGCCAGTTTAACCTCCGTCTAATTTCTGAGTGAAATCCACTCTAATATTAAGCACGATAACTGAAAGATGGCAGAGCTAAACGCAGGGTTTATTATTTCATAAAACCAATTGTATATGAGGTTGGAAGGCATGACCACCCAAATATCTGATGAACAAACAATAATAAGATGATTTTCTCTGCACGAACTCAGCATTCACCAGCTCCTATTTGTTTTTTTTTCCTGTGCATATAAATGTTCATTTGAAAATTATCATTTCACATAACGGAAAATGGAGTCCTCCAGTTGTTGTGAATAACAGAATCACTAAATGTATAATTTAATATTTTTCTCCCTTGTTTTTTTGGCTCATCTTTAATATCTTTGGTAGAAGGTGCCTTCACCCCGATTGTTTCATTTCACAGGTCAGTAACGGACTTTTTCGAGTAAGCCGTAAAGAAAACCTTTGCTCTGGTTGTTGACCCCACACTCCTGACTACGACCCCCACATTTACTCACCCGTGCTTGAATACAGTGAGTGGTACAGCAACAATTCCAAACTGCATAAACTGGTCACTATGTATAAAAATTAATACTACAGAATAATTAAAAATAATATTCACTAAGTCAATTTTAGGTAACAACTGCAAATATTGTTTAAAAAAACTGGATCGTTCTTTAAAAGTAATTGAATTTGTTAACCCATTATCATTAACTGCTTGTAAAATGGAGGGTTGTAGTGGACTTGAACATAGGGTGTGACGCAGGGTGAACCTTACACAAAATAGCAGGCAATTGCAAGATGCTCACACGTTCATTTACCCACAAATGCACCCACACAAACAATAATTTAGGGTCACCAGTTAAACCTGAAATCCCATCTTCACTTATCATGTAGGAAAGTGGAAGAAATTGCCGGCACCTTGACAAAACCTTCACAAAAGTATTATACAGACTGACTCAGATTCAAACCTATATCAGAGCACGTAAGCCAGGTGCTGCGAGGACAAATGCTACCCACTGGACCCCTGGGTCACCCTAATTACTCTGTATGTCTGAAAGTATGTGGACACCTAAGCATCATACTCATATGTGCTTGTTGAACCGCCCATTCTGAACCCATGGGCATTGATACGGAGTCGTTTCCTCTTTTGCTGCTATAACAGCCCCCTCTCATGGGAAGGCTTTCCACCAGATTTTGGGAATTTGTGCCCATTTGGTTATAAGAACATCAGTGAGGTTGGGTGGGAAGACCTGGCTCACAGTCGGTATTCCATTTCATCCCAAAGGTGTTCGTTGGGGTTGAAGTCAGGGCTCAAGTTCTTCCAAACCAGCCTGGGCAAACCATGTACTTATGGAGCTCACTTTGGACATGGGGGGACACAGTCATGCTGGGGCAGAAAAGGAGCTTCTTCCCCAAACTGTGGCCACAAAACTGGAAGCACACAGTTGTCTAGAATGTGTTTGTATGCTGTGTGGGTGCGGCTGAAACAACTGAGCTCAGTCATTAAAAGGGGAGTCCACATACCTTTGGCCAAATTAAAAATGAAAAACTGTGCCCAAAAGTGAATCAGCAGTTAGCTTAAATCTAAGATTTTAGTTTAAAAAAACTTTGTGCTCTGAAGACCCCCTGAATCCCACTTGAATCTCACTCCTGCTAAACTATCCTTGAGCAAGGTACTTCCTCCAGTTGTTCCAGGGAAAGCAACAAGCTGTATAAATGTATAAACCTTTGTTTCTCTTTCATTCTAAGTCACCTTGCACAAATGTGTCAGCTAAATGAGAGTTTAATAATAATAAAGCATGAGTAAGAAATGGGCACTATGGACGCCAGTCGATTTAATTCAGTACAGTGAGTGTAGCAGGAAAGAAGCTGCCAAATGGGTGTTTAATATTCAAACATTCAATTGCACTTATGGGTACGTAGAAGCCCTATGACTGCAAAAATGCATTTACAGTCTGTTTCACTGAGATGTGTGTATTATTAACTTAAATCACTGGGTGTGCATACTTACCCAAAAACTATTTTTTAATGAATATACACATCTTTAATTTTTTTGTAGCTATTTTTTTGTTGTTATTTTTTTAATCCATAAAATGAATCCTATTCCCAGAATTAAAGCTGTCAGCCCTGGACTCAGAGGTTCCAGCTTCAATTCCTACCTCACAAGGACTCTTGAGCAAGGTGCTTAACCTGATTTGTTCTAATAAAACCCCAGCTATACAAAAGGGAAAATAACTGCGAGTAGCTTAACATTGTGGGTTTCTTTGGAGAAAGGCGACAGCTAAAATAATAAATGTGACTGTACATCTGAAGCAAAATTCCAGTTAAGGAAGCCAAACCAACAACAATACAAGTCAGTAAGAAAAGTGCAGAAAGTGTAAAATATTTCTAGCAGGGCAGATTAAAGTAGATTTAAGCTTATATATTTATATTTTCAAAAGTCTCATTAATTTCCTATAAATTTTCTTTGATCACAAAGAGAATTAGAATCTGCGACAGCAGTAAGGCTAATGGGAGAAATGTGTTCCCCAAAAAACATTATTGGGACCCCCGTTTTCCTTGAGCTGTATTAATGGTCTGACCGAAAAACAAAGTTACAAAGTGATGGCATTTCCCAAAAATAACAAAAAATGACAAAAATAAGAACAGATAAAACAAAGCAGCACTGCACTGGCAAGTCCTACAAAGGAAAAGTTACAGCTTAAGGTGGGGCTGGATTTGACTTGAAAATATTGGAAAAAATGTGCACAAACTGGCAACTGACTGACTTGCTTAGACTTTCTGACAAATTTCATGTCACAGAAGTTGAAGGACATCAGAAGGAGGTCTACCAGGAAAAAACTGAGCATGAACCAGTGGCTACCATGTTAACACCCAGTGATGCCTTCATATCCTTGAATCCTGCATAACAGAAGGCAGTCCGATGCCATAAAAACACAATAAACAAGGACAAATAGATGGATTCTGGAAGCCAAACTTGTGAAATGAACTATGAAATAGAAGGGCAAAACAAGCCTCTGGAGTTGGGCGGGGTTGGACTGGCATTGGCACAGTAGACTGTGGTAATTTCACTGAGCGCAACCAACACAAAAAGGCGGTGGCGAAGCGTAATGTGATGAAGTGATGTGAACGTGAATCGGTTTGGGATAATTTTCACACTCCCGAGTATTTCTCAAATAACAGAAAGCGTTATAAAAGCAAGGAATAGATAAGAGAAGAGCAGTGGAATGAAAGACCTTTACAGTAGGCTCAGAATTTGGGCCACATTAAACACACTTACGGGTGGGGGAGGTTAAACGGAAGTTCATTTTGCCAAAAGCATAGTTAAAAATTCTATACATTGCAGCGCTTACTGTAATGAGGTGGAAGCCCTTGTGATTCTGCCCGTTTGGGATGGCCTCCATTTGCTCCACTTTCAAGGAATGTATTAACTGAACCTTACGTTTATTAGGCGAATACTAATGGACTCTGATCCTCAAGTCCCGGTAAAGATTTTCTGCAAGCTCAAGTCAGGATTCTCAGGAGTCAAGGATGTCAGTTTCCGACAGTTTCTGATTCTTCTCTGATGAAAACCAGCTTCTCCACATGTCGCTTGATCCATTTTCCCTTTTTGTCTCACAAGGCTTTCAGTCTCTGCTGATGAGAAGCATTTTCCCTGATGAGAACATGATGTTGCCACCACCGCTGTCATTCAGATGCTTTATTACAAACTTCATGCACAGTTTACAATGAGTCTCTCAGTAATGGCCTCTTTCTTCTTGACAAACCAACTGTGGGCAGAAAGCATGATACCGTCAATACATGGACAGTCCCATAAGAGAACATTTCAAATCAGTGCTGACTGCACAGCGAGGAGCTTTATGTTTTCCTCAGCTGGAATGTACCACCTTTACATGGGGGGTGCTTCCGCATCCTTTTTATAATATCAATAGGCAGCTTTTAAATGGATTAGGAACCTCATAATGTGCATTTCTCTTTCTTTTCTTGCCTCAGAATTCTCGGTGGTCTTTGCTTGAGGTCTTTGGCTGAGTCTCTAGAACTCATCTCTATATCCATGTTTGTTTCTTCTTTATGCATGGCTTTGTTTTTCAAGCCACAGACCTGAAATTTGCATAGATTTTTGCATTCTTTGCGGTTAGGTTTATTAAACTCTGAAAAGGCTGCTTACTATTTTGAAAGTTTTAGAAATCGGTGTCTGACATAGCTTGGAGAAGCAGGAGTAACATTACATACTCAATGCAAAACTTTGATGAATTTTCTTGCTCCACACATGCATGTACACACACACACACACACACACACACACACACACACACACACAATGGTTGGTGACAAATAATTTGCTATTACTGTGTATACGTCACTATGGCTGGCATGCGCGTTGTTGTCCTTGCCATCCACTTGTTTCATCAAAGAACCCAGTGGCTCTTATATGTGTTCTAATGAAAATATAAAAATTAATAAGCAATTATACATGACACACACACGGCACTGCACACATTAATGATGTAAAGGTAATGAAGTTCAGTGTCTCCAGAATACATCCATACTAAATGCAACCATTTTAATTGCAAAACTGTTTGGCGGTTGTGCAATGTGTTATTACTTTTTATCTTCCTGCTACTACAGCATTTAGACCTGGACAGCTAGTAGGCACATACTATATTTACTTAACCAAACAGATTTAAACTCATCTGCAAACAGATTACATTAATTTTGGCACCTTTTAAACTTGTGTTGTGCATGGAATTTAGTACACAGTTCTATCAGATAGGCTTAGGAGTGTCTGTATGGACCGCAATGGGGAGCACCTTCATATTTTTGGTTATGATGTTATTTATTGATTTGGTTTATTAGCTAAAATATACCACTGTCGAGCTTACTGTGTGCCTAAAATCACATCTAAAGACGCCTTGACTGCAGACTCTTTTTAATGACAAAACGTGAAATCAATTTCCTTTGCATGGCCCTTAGTAATAAGCCTCACTTTTGGTGCGTGGCTTCATTAGCACTTGGTTTACAGGGTTAGTTTCGAAACTGCAAAAAAAGTATAATAAATGCGTGTGCATCTGGCTTCACTTTCAAAGCAGGAAAATTCTGCCTTTGGAGAGACGGGAAGGTGCGAAGAAATCACCGCGCAGGTTTTATATTTGCACTGCTGGAAATCAAATAGTGTGTCGCACGCAAAGCCATCCAGAGAATGCATAAATACCTTTTCTCCCTCAAGAGTGACCTATTGCAAGACATTCACAATTACATTCTTCTAACTTTAATGGTGTCGCATAACATATTTGTAGTGCAGTGAATCCTGCACAGACCAGTCAGTAGGATGACTGCTTGGCAGCTGCCCATAAATTATGGGTATGAAATTGTTCACTCAAGGCCTTGTATATTTCACCACTGACAGCAAAGAAAATTATCCACAGTGCCTGGCTAGGAAAATAATCTCACTTTATGCAACACAGTTTATTCCAGTTAAGGTTCTACATGTTTATTGTCTGCTATTTTTGGTGGGCAGATAGGCAGACAACTGTGGCTGTTCCTATTACTAGCACTGCAAACTCCAAGAGTCAGAATTGCACTTTCAGAGATGCTAAACATACTCACAAATCATGTTACCCGGGAGATTTGAGAATATCAGCAGGAACTGACTTTTTTTTCTTCCTTAGTCCAAAACCTGTACTCACAAGCCTGTAAAACTGAGACAAAGATTAAACAGCTTGGTGAGATTTTATTTGCCCCCCCAAGCAATTTTTCATGGGTGGAAAAAGAACCTGGAGCGATTTTCCTATCAGAACGATTGCAATCATGGCACAGCAGCCCTGTAATAGCAAATAATCACAGTCCCACTGTTTTCCATGGCTGGCTGAAAGGCTAAGTATATGTTTCTTGAATCTAAGAAGCAGAGTAGTGGGGCAAGCAATGACTTATCACCTTGTGCCCTCCAAATCTCAGGGTAATTTCACCATGTACACAAAAACGCATACACTGATACATCACAAACAGCTGGTGGACGGGTTTCTTTCATAAAGACAGATCAAGTTTGGTGTCATTTCAATATTTCAGCATTTACTGCTTAATGGATTTTTATTATATATTAATTTAAATATATAATAAATAAATATACATACTGTTTTTTATTGTAATACTTTGATGCATTGAAGTAAAATAGTGAAAACCATTTTAAAAAATGTAGTCCATTTTGGGGCTCTTTGTCTGCTATGTGTTCTTATTGTGCCATTTTTGAAGCATCCTTGGCCATTTCCCATTTGTAATAGATGATAGTGTGCTTGTTTGGTAGAAATGGAATATACAGAAACGTTGATATGACTGGGCAACATGATGCTGCTTAGGTACTGCTGTCACACCAAAGGTTTAAAATTGTGTGTTTGAATCCGGGTAGTCCAGTCCCTTCCCCCTCATTTCCAGGTACAGGATCTTTAGATGAACTGGGGACTACAGCATGATTCTGTCAGTGAATATGTAGATGACCTGTGATAAACTGGCATCCCAGCCAGGCGTACTCTGTGCTTCCCAGATTGAGCTCAGAATGGCCAAGACCCTGAACTGCACAAGCAACAAAAAAGGATGAATAATAACAGACACCAGTAAAATGTGGGCAGCTACAGCAACCTAATGGAGGGAAACAAGGAGGGGAGATAAATGAAAATGCCTTAGCGGGTCAAATGAAACTTGTGTTTCAGGATCTTCGGCAACGGCTTTAGTTGGAATTTTGCTAAAAACATCAAATAATATATTGTGTAGGGACATTGAAGAAACAAATATCTTTATACGAGCAAGGAAATCAGCATTTGCGAGTTTCAAGTGCTTGTATTTGGACTGAAAATAGAACCAATAACAAAAGTAATCCTAGGTTCATATAACACACACACAGTGCTAAATACCAGGAGCTTGGTTTATAAAGGGGGATCCTGACGCCTATCTAACCCGTCCTAACCCCCCCCGCACGCTTACCGTCCGCTACTCACCGGCTAACTAGCGTCCACCAACCATAATGCCAACCATGGTGTGGCGGAGCAATGGCGCGTCATCTCATCGGGGTTATCAAGTGGGCACCTTCTTTCGTCGGCGTTTCATCGAATTATGCCCACGACACCTCCAGAAGGCTCAGCCGCAGCTCAGGCGTCCCGGAGCTGCTCCCCTCCATTACCGCACTATATGTACTCTACTACTGAAACGTCCTTGTTGAAAGCCACAAAAACACAAGCAAAGCTCTACAACAAGAACATAAGAGGTGAGCAGCCCAATGAAACTGGAGCCACCTAAACAAACATGAAAGCAAATATTAATATGGATTCTATAAATCATGTTTAAAAACTACAGCTCCAAAAAAACAAAACTATTATAAATTTGGGAATAAGCCTAGTTGTCTTCCAGCACATCAACTGAAATAACAATAGAACGGCCTATTAAGGCTGTGCAGACTCCATGAGGCCTAATTACTTACGACCCCCTGCGGATTGATAACACGGAGAGTTTTACAGGGGCAAAGTTTGATTCACAAAATATAATAATGTTTGCAAAGGTTATCACTGCCAAGTGTCGCTGAAAAGGAAAGCGATTCTTTCACCAGCTAATCAAAGCTTTGGAAAAAGCCCCAGGGCTTGAGGCTTTCGTAGAGAATTCTAGAACAACTTGTGACTCGCCCTATGCCCTGTACTAATGTTGGTCATTAACAGCATTCTTAGAGTGTAAAGCCATTAACCATCTTAAATGTTTCCAAAACAGCAAGAATAAAATTTCAATCTACACGTTCAAATGCCTTTTTGGAATTGAGAAAAATAACTAAAACAAGCATCTTACTAAATAAAATGAGCGACTTTAAAGTCCACATTAAGCAAGGTAAAAGGTCAGAAGGAGGAGCATTCTACGGAGCTCTTCCTCTTCATTTAAAATTAGGCCTAGACAGCACTGCAGGAGTCATGGATACAATCCTCTCTGACCCATTGGTGCCACAGTTAATACAAATGGCTTGTTGTCACAAATATTGACAGTTGGAAGAGGGCGCCAGCACGGCTCTGCTCTTGTCAGTTATTGTTTATATTTATGATTGAACTTTTGACAGATGCTATTAGAGGCAATATGGCTATATCCAGTGTAAAAGTAGGCGAAGAATACCATCAAATTTCCCTATAAAACATGAGGTCCTGTTATAATAAAATTTAAAATTAACCTTTCAAATGAATGAATTAATTAATACACAACACTTTGTAACTGAAAATGGTGCAACTGGCAAAGTTAAATCTGAGCACTGGAATTTTTGTCATGCCTGATCTTATGCTAACTTGGGTTTATTGAATATTTGTTTGTATTAATACTTGTAATCCCCAGCGAAAGAAAGTAAATACCATGAGCGTTCCAAAGGTTCAGTCTCCGCACCATATGGGCTCATTTTTGAAAACTGTAGGTAGCAGAGCATTTAACTACAGGGCCCCTTACCTGTGGAATGACCTGCCAGCTGATGTGAAGGAAGCCTTCTCCCTCTGTTTTCAAAATTAGACTGAGGACCATATGATGGTCTGTAACACACTCACTTTTTTTCTTGTTCACTTCTGAGTCCTTCAGTTTTGAATATTGTGCTCAGCTTTTGTCTTCTTTCCTTCTGCCTTTTCCAGGTGTATTATGGTCCCCACAGCACATTATCTGAGAAGGCTGTGGCTGCACTTGCTCTCTGATGCCTACCAGCTACCAGAGGCTGGATTATGATAACAGATTTTTGATACCCACTGGATTACCTGACTATGTTTTATATCAACTCTATCGTCTTAACAAATTGGTGTTTGTTACAGATGCTCCATACACAGAGGCCCAGTGTAACACATCTGAATACCCAGCACTGGTACTTGGACCCACAGATGTTTGTTTTTCTTCATTTCTTTGCTTGGAGTTTTTTTTATTTTTCTCTCCTCAGCTGCCTGTTGGCAAACTGTTATCCATGTGTTTTGTTTTGTTTTTTTTCTCAACATTCTGGTGTCACTAGCGCTCAGACGTTCGGAAGTCTGCATCATCCTTCTGAGAAAATTCATTCATAAAAAAACAAATTGACTGGTACTGAGTAGTGCTTTAACAAGTGTAGGCATTTGTTCTCCTGATGCATTGAGGCAGACGTGGGTGCGCGGAACTGATTTATGTTTCAGCAATGTTAAAAGCTATTTCATGTGTACCAAAGTGTTCCGCATTCACATTTCCCTCATTACTCAGACACAAAAGCTCAAGTTCGTTCCCAGAATCCATGTCCATAGGCTATTCCTTGGGACATCTGCCCTTATAAGCAAGCCAGTCTGACACATCCATTCTATCCAAGCGTGGCATACAAGCTTACTAAAACAATGTTTAATTATTTAGGTTGATTTATGTTTATTTTCTTGTTCTTCCAAAACCCAAATTTTGCTTTTGTTAAAATTACAGAAGGTAGGTTGATTACTATTACATATTTGGTAAAAAAAAAAAAAAAAAAAGATATTTTACTGCTATGGTAAAATATCTTGAGACTTGAGGCTTGTTGTCCAAGTGTCTTTCTTCTGCTCAGAAAGTTAACATTTGAACGGTTTGTAATGGGAAAGAACTTTGAAATATCCTGCCAGTGTGCCAGCTGTATTGCATAATTAAATTTATTGCTCCTTCTTGTTAGTGCACCAGGTATTACGTTCTACCTATGTACATGTAGAATAATACTGGGACCTGATCATATACCTAGAAGAATCAGTCAGAAGATTGTCCACTATGGGAAGGGGATGACTTCAGCTAAGCCATGGATGAAGTAGTGCAGTGGTGCAGCTGCAAAAACTTAGCCTTTCCATTGAGCTCTAGGTCCTGTATGTGCAGACATCCCCCACCCCTGACAAAAATGCTAACCTGTCTCTGGCGGGAGCAAGCAAAACCCGAGGCCATAGATGTGATGTGGAGATGAGAAATAGCCTCTGGTCCCAGAGGCCCCCCAAATCCACAGCAGGTTCCCCGGTCCGGCGTTGCCTCTCTGTCTCCACAAATATGGCTTTGCTTTCATCATCCGCAAAAACAAATAGCCCTGGCTCGGCTGGGCCTGAGAGAATCATTTATTTGTCTAATTTCTTCCCACCATACAGAGCAGGACATTTTATTTGTTCCTGCAGTGATCGATGTGCTGGCAGTTTTTTGATTACTATAAGCTTCGATCTCCCCCCTGCAATGTAATAAGAATAAATGTTCTACTGTAACACTAAAGGTAAGGATGACTCAAAGTCTGCTTGGAAAGAAACCTTGCCAACTGCTTCTCTGCACCCCCGGCTCTATCGGTTTTCTTCCGGCTTTGCGTGGGAATTTTCCATGGATAACGTTTAGGCGCGGCCCTAATTGTGACTTTGGGAGCGGGGAACTGCTCAGAACCTAACTGCTTTGGCATTTATTTTGAACACTGTCCAGGAAAAGTCGGAGGTTTGGTATTTACACCACATGCGTGAAGTGGCCGCTGCCCTCCAGTGACCTTTAGGTGAGAAAATAAATCAGGCGACGCACAACCTCGAGCTGCATCATCAAAAAAAATTTATGTGTACATCGCAGCACTGCAATGCATAACTGCGTCTTTGTCCTTGCCTGCAGAACTTAGCCTAAGGAGCCCGTAGACTGACTGCTGATGTTTTTTTTTCATTTAATATCTGATGTTTCATCCACGGTAATGTAGATATTTGCCCATTTATACCTGGAGATTTTACTGTTACATCTGCTAAGACCAGAGCCAGAAGTTTCTGATTCTAGGTCTACTGTCATTTCCTACCTGCTGAACACACTGAGCCCAAAGGAGAGAAAAGTGTTAATAAGGCAGCATGAACACAGGTATGCAGACTTCAGTGCTCCTCTGATGTCTGAATGCTGCTCAGACCTGCTTTTCTGGACTCTTTGCAGCATTTTCACTTGCTGCCCCCTTACACGTCCACCCTGGATGCTTGTGAAGGAAGAGGGTTTTTCCACGGGCAGCCCTTTTTTACCTTGGTGTACACTGACACTGTGGTAAGAGGGGAGCATCTCTTTGCTTAAGAGAGACCACCCATCCACAGCTCCCTCTTCTTCTCAACCACTCAGGGACACACGTTGCCAGTAGGTAAGCCCGCTATCTTTCAGCTTCTCACTTCCACAGGTTGGAGATGGTCTCAAGTCACTAACACTCATACCCTCCCGGTCCTTGAGACCACCAAACAATATGCACAGTTCTGTCTTAGTGCATCCCTGTGTCATTGCCTCACTTCTGTCAGTTTTCACCTCAACTGTTGTTGTCATTCCCAGGAAATCAATGCAAATTGTCTTGTTTCCAGCAAGCACAGAGAATGGAGCTTAAGTGTGGTTCTACTTTCAAGGAGCAGGTTTCTTATCAGCAGCAGTCTTAGCAGCAAAGAGGAGGCCCGTTAATACAGTGCTTCTTCAAACCAGTGTCTCTCTGTAGGGGAGGTTTGTACTAAAGGGGTCTGTTTAAAGTTGCTTATGGGGGGCAAACTTGCCTCGCTTACCTTAAAAGAAGTTGTGCACCAGTTTTCTTGGTAACCGCAGAACACCCCTGGTCTCAGCGGTCACCCTCACTCTTCTCTGGATGTGACCTCAAGTGTGTGTGTGCTGCCACCTGTCGGTGGGTATGAATAAGTGCTGTCTTGGATCCAGGCCGTGACAAAAGGACACACTGACAAGCTTGTGTGCACTTAAAAGAGGGTAAAATCTGCAGTACCATGATCACTGAGGGAAGCTTACAGAAGCCCAGGGTACGGGGAGTGAAGATTCATTTCCTGTCAGGGGATTTTCTATGAAACACAGAGTTACTCGGATTCTTCATTCTCCTGAAGCTGTCATGTGGCGCTTCCCTATATTCACCTACATATACGTCGGCATTTTGGGTCTGGGCACCTGGATTCTCATTCTGTAAACACACAAAGTGGTATACTCTTGTGTTCCTGTTGAAAGTAGTTACCCATTCCAGAGCAACTGTATTCATCCTAGTTTATTTTTTATCAGTTATGTTGTGGATAAATATGGGCCGGAAAGAAGAACAATTGTATGTGGATGGCTAACAGCCTTTGTAGGGGTCCAGTTAAAGATGTGTACTTGAGAAATCGTGCAGTCTATTGCTATAGTGGATCGTACTGCATGGAAAGCAGCTTCTATTTCTGCCTTTTCCACACAGCTCAGGCTCTATAAATGTTAATGTCCATATAACATTCCTGTGGCTCTGGGGTGGGAAGTTCCTGTGTGACTTTTGGGTTTAACCATAATCAATCAGTTAGTGACTGATTCAGATGTGAAACACCAGGTGACCTCCTATAAGATGTCAGAGAAAGACATCATTTATACCTTCACATTCACCCGACTGATCACAGCCCACAAGGGCTGCTAAACAGCTCCCTATAAATGCATCGGTTTGTCTTCTACTTAAGAATTTAAGAGGTGGATTGTAATGTAAATGGGTCAGTGGGGGCCAGGGGCTATTCATCAGTCCCATGTTCAGTTACCTGTGTAATGTCCTTCATCAGAAACACTGGTTTTGCCAAACTGGCTATGCTATGAAAGTTGTACGTCTGTGTCTAAATGTCTTCATCTGTCATGAAATGCACTTTTCTTTACCCTGACTCCCACTTTGTCTTGGAGGGAAGCCTATGCTAAATGAATAAAAGCAAATGTCAGCCACTCAGAGGAAGGAAGGAGGCAACGGAGGGGTTTTTCTGAGCTGGGTAAGCTGAGCAACACTGTCCTCTCTCTCTCTCTCTCTCTCGCCCTCTCTCTCCTTCCCTGTCTCTTCTATAGAAAGACCACACCGCTTTATAAAAGGGGAACTACTGTTTGCTGGATGTCTGCAAAAACAAAGTCACCTTGAACAAAAATGTCAGCAAAATACTTGAAAACTAATGTCAGTTTCCTGTTTTTTTTTTTTCTCTCTGAAAAAATTTAAAGCACAAACTTCATTTGCTGTAGCACAAAGTCAGCGTATTGGCATCTCATTGACTGTCATACATCTTCCTTAATTTTAATTGGATAAGTAACTTAAATCAATACTTGCATCAAACTGTAGCGCATGTGCCCGCAAATGTAAAATATCTATCCATTTGCAAGTTATTAAATATCGGATTTGAAACCATACAAGGGAAAATGCAAATCATTGAATGGAGGCGATCCATACATACTATTGCAAAACAAATGTCTTTTTCTCGCCTCACCGTGATTTAGCGGCAGCGCTCGCGGTTTGTTCTGCAATGACCTGCTTCGATGGCTGACAGAGCCCCAGAGTGATTGACATTTCAGTCCAAATCTATTTTAACGGAGGCAGAGGCATTTAATCGGGGTAATGCATTTTGTCAAATGCCAAAATCATTTACACAGTAAATAAAATTTATTGTCAAGCTACAGACGTTGAAAGCATCAGCTAAAGTCATTTCAGGAGCGCTAAGTCGTTGGAAAATCATTTCGCTGTCAGATTGCATTTAGTGAGATGCTGGCACACGTATAATCAGTTATATAAATCCAGGCCTCCTTAGATACCAACTTTACCAGTGCTCTACTGAACTCTGGATCGGGATCTAAGGAGGCCAGGTCCATTTATTAGCACTTTGTGTTTATTATGAACCTGGCCTTCTTACATCTTGGTTCAGATCCCTGGTAGAGTTGGTAGCAACATAAAGTTCACACTGGTTCTCCAGCAACTTCCATGTCGTATTCTAGATCTTGAGGGCACCAAAAAAAGTCCTGTGCAGTCATCACCATTAAACTTCCATCACTGAACTTCACATAAGCGATGAATTGATCCAAATCCCAACACCCTCAGCCAACCTTAATTCCCTGGGTTTTTTTTTTTGTTTTTTTTTTTTAAACTAATTTTAGGGAATTTTTTGTTTTTTTTTTTTTTTTTTTTGTTTTTTTTGAACGATGCATATCAGCACCCGCAAATTTAAATTTGGTGTCTATGGTGTCTCTAGGAAGATGAAGAAATAACTTCCACAGGCACAGATCAGTTTGGAAGTGATGAATTAATCCCACACAATGCCTTCATTTTGCAATGTGCAAGAAGGCTGCAGGTTTGTTTAAAACAGATAATGAGATAATGCGGCTAAGGAAATCCTCTGTATAACTAGAAATGCCTTTTTGTGACTAGTCCAACCACGTTCGCTTTTAAAAATATATTATAGGTATTCATTTTGTGCAAATTCAAGGTGGAAGTATTTCTGACACTGCAGTGCGAAAGAGGTCAGCTTGAAGTCTATATAATGAATAAATATCAGCAAGAGAGACATTAAAAAAAACTACAGCGCACCGGTCAGCAATCTCTGGCACCTAGAAATGCAAATGTGCTGCCGTAAACACCGGTGCCAAACTATTAGGTTCAAAGAGGACTTAATTCTGTAAGACACATTGTTTGCTTGGTAGATCTTTAGCCTACAGGAGGTGAAGCAGTTTTTTTCCTTCTGGGAATTCCTTGCACGAGGTGTTGTACCGCAGGTTCTGGCTGAATTGTGCATCCCTATGATTATTCCTGGAATAACCCGGCGATCCAGACCTTGAAATCCACATAACTGCTCGAAGGTGTGGATTTTTATACTGACCTATAATGAAAGCAATTTTATTTCAGTCGTTTTACACAGTCACAGATTCATTCCGGCTCTTCGAATTACTGCCGCCATTCTAGCAATACCTCATTTACTTGCAGAACATTTATTTAGAATATTTAAAAGACTTTTTGTATCATAAAACAGGGTTAATTTAAGTACTAACATGATGAAAAGTAGATCCATCCATCCATTATCATTAACCACTGTATCTTGGTCAGGGTTGCAGCGGTCTGTAACTCATCCCAGAATCCCAGGGCATTAGGATATAAAACTACGCCCTGAACACCATTCCACTGCAGAGTGGTCACACATACACAGTTAAAGTGACCAATTAACACAGAACACATGTTTTTGGACTGTGAGAGGAAACCCATTCACCCAAAGGAAACCCACATAGACACAGGATTAACATGCAAGATCCCTGCAGATTGAGCTGGATTCAAACCCACAGCCAGCCAGCCCAGATACAGAGGCAGGAGCATCACTTGCTGCACCACTGAACTGCCTTAGAAGTGCAACTATTGGCCAAAATTTATATTTAAAGGTTTCGCGGGAACATGGTGGTCCATAACTGGCACAAAATGCTATGCCAAAATATTTCTGCTGTTTGATTTTAATTGGCTGGAAGACACAGAATGACAGAACTGATGTTTCGAGTCTGCGTATTTTTGTGTGTGTGTGTGTGTGTGTGTGTGTGTGTGTGTTTGAGCTAGTAAACAATATTCTTGAATTTTTTGTTTTCCTCCAGGCTAAAAAATGGTAATACATTGTCAGACCTGCCACCCTGTCATGAAAGTGGAGAATAAGGGTGCAGCACTTACACAATGTTTATCTTCAACTTACTTTTAGAAAAAAATATGGTAGTCATTTGTCAGACTCCATTTATCTGTTGCTGCTTATTGTTTTAAAATTCACAGTGAGTGAGGCATCAGGTTCTCTGTCCTCCTTTTCCGCATGAAGGTGCTGCGAAGAAATACTCAGAACGAGAGCACCAGTCTGAAAAATGCAAATACACGTAAAAAAAAAACAATCACTTTGCTACCTGCTGCACTCCATTTCAAGCAAGTATCCGTCTGTTATAAATGTAGCTGCATAAATGCAGAGATATTGCAAACTACGTGGCTTCTGTACTGTAGCTGACATATACAGTACAGATACGAAGGATGTGAAAAATCACAGAAAACATTATTATACATTAATACAGTGTGATACGATTGATTTTATATTTGACTGACTATCGCACAGGTATAGCAGAAAAAAATGGGTAGAAAGTTTGATTCTATTTCTCATCAAAGGTCTTCTGAAAAAATGTTAGATCTACACCTATAGTGGAGAAGCTGAATTTCGGGATTCTATTCATATAAAATTTCACAGGGCTACCAAGACTACAATTGAAGGACTTGAGCATCTACAATTTAGTGATTATGAAAATTCTCATGAGTGCACAATGGCTCAGCATCTCACTGGACTAGTGTCCCATCTAGGGTGTAGTTTCATAGCCTAGCGCCTAGTGATTATGGGATAGGTGCTGGACTATTGCAGCCCTTCTCAGGATTAAGTGTTTAACAGTAAAGGCCAGATGGAAGGATGGAAATACTGATAGTCAGAGGTAAAGATTATTAACTACTTATTTTACCAGTTTAGCCAGAAGTATGGAGAGCCTTTGCACACACCAGTACACCACAGGTCTTACAGTCTTACACAGCAGTATTGAATGATGCAAGCAAGGGGAAACTTCTTCAGAGTGCTCATGTCTTTTTCAATCCCACAATGCACCTTGTCTACAATGGCTGCGTTTGCCTTTTTCTTCCCAAGTTAAAGCCTAACAGTTGCAGGTAGTGGCTCCCATTGTTCCAACTGAGAGCCAAACACACATAGGGCATGAAAAAGGTTGCTAGTCATAAGCATTTGCATTTTTATTTTAAACTTACCAAACCCAAGATAAGGGCAAATGACCAATTAGAAAATAAAAAATACAAAAAATGTATTTTTCTGCATATTTCTTATTTCTTTATATATTTAACTTGTTGAGGCTCGTTCTAAGGAAATTCACACATAGAAATAGCACCAAGTTACTTGTAAAATTCCATAAATATTTATAGTATATAGGGTAGGGTATGTGCCTCTGAGCCACGGTTAGCTCTCAGCAAACGCACGCAAATGGCTTCCAAGATGATGGAAGGCATTGCATTGGTTTTCCGTTGCACTCTTCCACGTGTGCCTTTACAGTGTGGAGGAAACCTGTGAAAGCTGCATGCGCTGGCTCGTATGACACTGTAAGCAACAATGAATTGCACACGTTTATTAGACACATCGAGAGAGCAACCTTAATATGTGCCTTAATAAAATGCTTATTTTTTACTGCGGCGCATAGCACACAGCTCCTATTTTTCCTGGTTAGCAGCAGCTGACTTCAAAAGTCCGATGAATGCTAATCTCTGGGAATGCAATTAAATCTGGGGATCACGCGTGAGGATTAGTCAGTATTTTTCCAGATCCTTCATTTTTTTTTCAAGCTATGGGATGAGAGGGGCCAGTGTTTATGATCCAGTTAGCCTTCATCCCCTGAAGAGAAGGCCACTAATACAGATTCCTTTTGACTGTCCAAGGCAGGCTTTCATCTTGTTTCTCAGCACTTTGGACAGGGTTTAGAACAGAGAAGTGGGGATGGATGTGTGTGGAGGCCCAAATGGATATTGCATCTACAGTTAAGTGGGTTGGTATGGGTGTCTGGCAATTTCCCCCGCAGGGCGCCCCATTTCCTTGCTTGCGCTAAGCTAGGAGTTGAGTCGGCACCTGTATGCAGCCGGTGCATTCGACTGTTGGCAGGCTGCTCCTCTAAAGCCAGACATCTTCAGACCTATTCAGAACCCATCAAAGAGGCCTTCTGAAAAAATTGCTTTGTGTCATTATTACAATTATTACGAACCTGAAAGCAAAGTCTTGAAATTGTTTTACTTGCCTTACTGGTACACAGGTTCCCATCTGTCCAGCACCAAAACAGCTGTGTCCGGGTTGAAAAGGCAATGCACGACAGGTTGCAAGAGTAACTGTGCTTCTCATTTAGCCTTCACCTTAAAGCTGCCAACAGATTACTGCGACATCCCGTCTCTTTCCACGGTCAGGATTTCATTGTCAGATGCCCCCTATCAGAGCATTCGTATACTAAAACGTACACACATTTCAGAAAGAAATCTGGTTTAAAATGCATATTTTTCTACTGAAACTCCATCTGCTTCATCTTCTGCAATGTTCATACAGTCTTCACAATGTACCTGCAGGACTTTTACATGGCACCACAGTATCCATAGCTTCAGCTTTAAATATGTACAGTGTGTGTGTATGTATATATATATATATATATATATATATATATATATATATATTACATGCTATATAATGGGGGGAAAATGATGGAAATGGAAATCTTTCAAAAACTAAAGAAGCCTGGTGTTACTTAATGTTTTTAGGAGATTTTTTAACTCTTTACAAGCAAAATGTATCTGGATACATACAGATAAATGTATGCTTCCTTTGATCACTTTCTCCGTGCGTTTTTTTAATGTATCGATAATATAGAATGAAGGCAGCAGTGAGCAAGTTTAACCTCACTTTTCATTGGTTTGTCACTAAAGGAAAACAGTATCAGCACTGTGGTGCGCTTGCAACGGAAGGTGTTTTTTTGCTAGTGTGTGGAGATTTAAGTTAAAAATAACACATCGTAAATTATTTATTCTTTATGAAAAATAACGTATTTTATCCAACTCGCTATGGTTTTATAAAAAGGTATTAGAGCCTGGGAAGAATATGTATTCATTCACAATAGTTGGAGTAAATCGATGCAGTGCATAAACAGAGAAAACTGTTAATCTGCTGCAGATGCAGTTCTCTGCGCAACCTCAGGTAGACGCTATGAAGCTCCATAGCTTCACTGTTTTCTGCTGAGCTGAATTGTTAGGCCAGACAGAAAGAATACCATGTGACTGGCGTGTTCAGTATTCCGCAAAGCAAAGTAGCCCTGAATAATAAGGTAAACAATATTGTTGAAGCACAATTGGTCAATTTGCATCTGCGAGCTATGAAGGGGGTCTTTAATTTCAGTGCGGCATATTGCAGCACAACTCTGAAAATCTGCCCTGCGGCTCCGGCAATTTCATTTCGGCAACCGGTGTCCCTGCTTTGTTTAAGAAGTGTCGACACAGACAGCTGCATTAAAAACTTTTAAAAAACTTTTAACCTTTCCACATTTCCTTGAAAGGATCCTCCAAGGATTCACTGCAGTACCCATAGTGCTCTGCATGGAGCGTGTAGATGTTTCTCCATTAGTTCCACAATACCATGTGTCTTTGCACAGCTGGCCCAGGTGTTGGCACTTTATTATTATTATTATTATTATTATTATTATTATTATTATTATTATTATTATTATTATTATTATTATTATTGTTGTTGTTGTTGTTGTTGTTGTTGTTGTTGTTGTTGTTGTTGTTAAGTGTACAGTTTGACTCATTTCTACATCTGAATGCTTTTTTTGGGCTCAACTGCAATACCCTCCATGGGTGCTACCAGGCAGTGACCTTATGATAAGGTTACATGAGGCCTCTTTCTCGGGTATCGGTGGTTTAATTACTAGTAGTTGGACTTTTCACCACGGAAATAAATAAAATTGTTTCTAACAGCAAAATATTTATTTTTTAAGAATTTATAATTATTGAAAGAGTACCCATAAACCCATTTTTGCCTATTTATGTGAAGGGAAAGAGCTTGGCCTCGCCCATCTTGGGGATTATTGGCCACACCTGATTTGTGAGTGTAGGAGACCGCAATGCTCAATGTGTAGACCGGCTTTTGGAGGAGAGGAACGGTCCTCTGCAGACCTCAAACCGGTGTGGCTGCAGATTCTGCCAAATGCTTTTCTTCTTTTAATAAAGAAATTCTTTAACCTGGATGACTGCACACCTCCTCATTCCTCGATCTAGGCACTCTGGGCATGATGCAGTTTAGGAACTGAGCAATGCAGATGACTTCTGCATTGCTCAAGAAGGTTAGCAGATGTGTATATGTGACAGGGCACTCACCAGTTGCATTTTTAAGTCAAATTTCAGCATAATGGCTATATGAAGTACAGCTTGTTTATTTTCTTACTCATTCTTCAAGTTTAGGCTCAGGAAATGTGTTGCTGAAAGAGCTTCTTTGGTGGCAAGAGCTTTAAGCGAACGATGAAATTTGTGCAAAAATCTCAATTTTGTTTTCAATAAAAATTTTATGGAAAGAGCACAGAGATCCAATAATTTCCACTTGTTTGTTTACTTGTTTTATTTGCCGGCAGCCATGTACTTTTGAAGAGCAGACTTTATGGTTAGATACTAAGTAGACATAATAAAAATAAAAATAAATTTCCGCACCTATTAGTCTAGTAACAATGACCACTCTATTGGAAATAAGTAATACATTATCTGTGGTAGTACCACACTTTCCATATGCCTAAATCTGTCAGCTGTGTACTTTTTATGTCGATGAGGAATCATTTTTGTGCAGAAGAACTTCTTTGAGGCAGTTATGTACACCTGTGTCTGCACGAGTGGGTGGCATACAAGAGCAGGGCTGGTGTTGCAAAGGATACAGAAGCTTTTTTCTCCCAAATCAAAGAGGGTCTTTTCCTCTCTGTGGATGAAAAACAAAAAAGAAGTTAAAACTGCCCCTGATACCTGAATGCCCGAAATAGCATTTGTTACAGCACACAATAATGGCCACAAAGTGCGATACTTGCATGTGTGTTTGTGTCTGTGTACTTGTGTAAGTGTGTCTCTAGGTACACTTGTTTTAATGCACCATGAAATTTACCAGATACTTCAAACCTTGGAACCAAATGAAAAGTGAAGTGTTCCAGAAACAAATCCCAAAACTAAGGAATTAAGTTTCAAGTTATTTCCATACCTATTTAGGTCCAGGCACAAATATAACTAGCATAACAAATGGTGGCTTTGCATGCAGACACATTTTACAAAGCCCACAGAGTAATCAGAATAGACTGTAGAGCTCAAAAAGTGGGACTTTTTTCAAATTACTGGCAGTCCCAAAGGAGTGATGAGCACAGATTTAGTGGAAGGTTGGTAACTATCACTGGAAAATCATATTTTGTCTCCCCGGCACTTTGATTTCTGAGCTTCTTCTTACAGTTCAGTCTTGCACAGACCAAGTATTTTTGACTAAATAGGTTACTGTTTAAAGGGTGGAAACAACAGATACTTTAACCAATAAACCACCACCCCTCCTCGACAGGCTTGCCACCGCTCAAGCTTTATTTTAAGAGCCCACTAATTCGTGAGCAGCTAAGAAATGGGTGGGATGAAAGCAAAGCAATGCAAATGGTATGTGACACCCCGTCGGCTGCCTCAACATAAACAAATAGTAGCGGGACCACTGGGCTGCCCTTGCACCCTGCGGCCCCACTGGCTTTGTGTAACTACTCACCAATGGGCCGCCAATCTTGTGTTGTAAACAATTGCTCGCTGGCTTTTCTTCGCACCTGAAATTGGTGTCAGATCCCCAGGCAGCTCCGGGCACAATTTCTGCAGTTGAAAGTTTGAAAAATTTCATTAGTGAGCGGAGCGACGGCAGCAACGGCCCTGTCTCCACAGTCACCATGATGCAGAGCTCGACTGCCTTCCTGTTCATAGTGCTCCTTCATTAATGTTCGAATCCTCCGATTTCCTCGCTGTAGATCTCACTGTGCAAGAGTAGACTTTTCCCCACAGCGGCTGCTGTCCGTATTTAAATAAGGATTTCGTCAGTCTTTGAGTATTAAGCCAGTTTACAGCCTATAGACTCTGGTTTGGATGCAGAAGATTAAATATCATGGGCGGGATCAAGTCGGCACATGGGGGAGCAAGACAGTAGCTCGCATTTCCAAGCTCTTATCTTCCTGAGTAATAAAGGTGTGGTTCAGTTACGCTGTCTTTTAGAGCCAGCTGGGTTGTCAGGGTTACACCGTTTAAACATTGGTAGGTCGAGGCTCTTAAATCGGGATTTTTCGGCCTCGGAAAGTCAAATGTTCGAGTGCTCGGCTAATACCCTGGGATTTTTTGTGTGAGGTTTTTGTAATTCAATATTCAGTCCAAAGGCATGCAGAAAGGGGCATGCAGACCCATGTAGGTCAGCCACCAGTTCTACCCTCTCCGTGTCTGTGACCACCGATTCCAGGACAGATGGACCATACGGGCTGCTACAAAGCATAGTAGAATGAAGGATGAGAAGATTTTATTGCAAAAAAAGTCTGGTGCTTTTTAGCATCAAGACAGGGGTTAATTCTGAACCAACACTACTTTGTTTTAGGACAGCTCAGAAACAAAATTAGATCAAAAGCTTTCGCTGCAGGCCACAGTAACTACGATTGCCCACCCCTTAGCCTCCACTTTTAAATGGTTGATCGGCGTAATGAACATCCTCAGGATTATGTCCTTAACACTTACAGCTATCTCCAGCGACTTGAATGGTCGCCATGACAACATTCAATCTGTGTAAGCAATAAGACATGGACAATTGTTCAATAAAGCCAAGTATTACCACTGTAGATCAGTGGTGAACAGTCATAATGCATTAACAAAATGATGCTTTAGTAAAAGAATTATAACACCTGCAGCTAATTGAATTTCTTTAGAGAAGTCTATAAAGTCATTAATATTTAAACTACAAATTTGTTTTCACAGTTTCCTCTGGGGCCAGAGTTGTGTAAAGGTGCAAGTTTAAGAGGATCTGTGCCATGGAGCAGGGCAGGCTGAGATCTTACTAAAGTTCTGGTGGTGATGAGTGGGTTTGAATAGAATAATGGCAACTGGACTTAGCATCAATAATACAACAGTGTGTGGTATCCTGTGATCCAATCCCAGATATCGACCACGTGGGTCTGTCAGGAACCAACGCAAAAGCAGGAATCTGGGTTTATTTTCCCTGAAAAGTCTTGATTTGCAATTCCCACTCCAGGTCTTTGCTTGTTACCATTACTGTAAAAAAATGTGCACTTGGGTCCACTTACCTGTTTGTCTTGACCATTATGCTGTAGTGTGTAGGAGGAAAAAATACAAATTACATTGGTTATTTAAAATGTTTGGCATTGGCTTTATTTATTTCCACCGAAATTTATCCCCACCCTTTTATCTTCCCTAAAAATGCTGTTTTTTTTTATTTTGTTCCTTATGGCTTTTACTTTGGACTTGTAAGCTGCTTGTTTAACACATTGAAGCCTCCGATTTCTTTGCAATTTCTCACTGATATATTAAACCACAATTCAAAATGAATTCAGAAATGCCAGCAGCTTCCATCCTAGACACATTGTGCCATAGCCGAAACATACATGAACCCGTACACTGTCAGAATTACCGTAATGCGGCGTAATGTAATTCGAGGGACACCTGTGACCACCTGGCGGAGGCCTACGCGTCGCAGCCTCCTTCCTTCTAAGAACATAATTTCAGTAGCTACATGACCGTGAGCAGTCCAGATTAAATTCGCAGTTAAACTCACAATTACTTCCCCAGGAATGCAGCGGCTAAAAGACGATGCCTGAAAGAAAAAGGCAAAAAATGTATTAATATTAAATTTATACAGAAGTTTTAGTTTTCCTTAATGATATGGCCAAACTTTCGAAAGTCCTTTATCACTCTGGATGTGCACATCAGTGCATGCCAATTGAATTAGCCGGAGGTTCCACTTCTTAGCTTACCGTTCTGATGAGTGATACATTTCATTACGTCGACTTCCATTAACTACGCACTGCATGGCAGATGGAAATGAAGCCGGAGCCTTTAACTAGCTTATAACTAGCTGGGGGTAAACAGAGATAAATCAGGAGCCATGCTCCAGCAAATAAACTTATAACTGGCAATAAGTCACAAAAATGTGCCAACCAATGACTTGCTTGTACAGGCAGCAAATCATTTTTGTTACGCTATTAGTCAGAAATCAAGTTTGCTCGCACGCTGAAAAGTCCGAAGAATGAAAAGCCGCCGTTTGTGTTTTAAAACAATTATTTGCGGCTCGGTTTACGAAAAAGCAGAAACAGTCTGTACAAAAATAAAGCACTGATAACATGCAATTGCTCATATACAGTATACACAAAATGTATGTTTGTATGTGTGTGCGGGCGCGCGCGTGTGTGTATGTGTGTATGTATGCACTACAAATATATATCTAAATTCACTGTTCAGTGTAACCTTTGATTTCTTGTGCCATATTCTTTCCATAAAAACATTTTTATTTTGAACCAGGGAATGAAAACCCTTTGTAAATTCAAGCAAAGGGGCTCAATTTTAACCCACCATAAAGGTAATAGAGGCAATCTGAACCGATGGATGCTCATATTTAATAAGGACGTTAATTGTTTCTGTTAAGCAGCATTGTCCACGTTCATTTAGCGCACGGCGGCCCCGAATGTCGGACGGGGTTTAGTCTCTCCTGGTTCTATTTAGTGTAATGACTGTGTATCCTTGTCATAAGGCAATCGTTTATCTTTTGCCTCTTAACAAGTGGCAATGACCTGGTGAAGGCTCTTGAGACCACACTAGATGCTATTCAGTCAGAGCTAATAGGGTCTGAAATGAGCAAAGTCTGCAGGGAATAGCTGGTGCAATATGGAGGCTGTTCAATTTAATTTGTTTAAAAATTTAGCACGTCGAGGGGGAAGCGGGGTGATTTCTTTCCCGAGGTTCGCCGAACAGCGTGATCATCATTAACGCGGGTGTGATGCCATGGTGGCAAATACATCAGTAAAATGCACAGCCCTGTAACCTCTCCGTGTCCCACGAACTTGTAGGAACATTATCCTCCTGTCCTCTATTACAGTGTATGAATTGCATGTATTGTTTATGAGCATATTACCCGGATAAAAATGACCCTTAAAGAAGAAGATTAAAGTGTGCACAACTGCTGATTTACCACGGTAATTGGATATATTTTAGTAAATCACGGCTAAATTTCACAAGCATAATGGCTACTTGTAATACAAATTAGAAATGGCACCTGAAATGGCCCCTTTATTCTCATTTCTCAGTCTTTCATATGCATGCACAGGCCTGCCGTGAGGAGCAGCTAGTAAAAAGCAAAACGTTCATATAGCCAAAGCATAACATCAAAAGAAAAAGGTATTAATTCTTATTTAAAACCATGCATAGAGTAACTCTAATTCACAATTATGCTTTTGGCCCGTGACTTAACCTCGGCCGTTAAATTAAGTTCGGTTGGAAGCTGGAAGATATTTCGGAATGGAAGGTGCAGTATGCGCTGCATGAAGGAGCCACCAAGCTTCGAAGGAAAAACAGGGGAAAAAATGTGGTGAAATTTGCGTGCTCCTCAGCCAAATGTAAATATAAACCTATAAACATGATGTTGAACAGCACTGCCCACTCTGTCGCATTGAAACAATAGTTTTTTACAGCAGAGTTACAGCACGGCCGAAGCTATGAACTTCATGGAGTACAAGCTGTCCATGTGAAGTGCTGGGCCAAGACTTCTTTTGACGGAAAAGGACCCAAGGTGAAGAAGGTTGATTCATCCAGATGACGCTGGCGCCCCATAACCACACAATGGTTTTCTAGTTAGCCTTTGCTCTCTGCAATATCGACAATTAATGCCACGGTATCTGCACGTCGTGGTATTTGACCTCTGTACTCAACTCTCTGAAAACTTTATCCCAGTTTAAGCTGTCAAGCGCCCAGCTGTTCACCGCTATTAAATGAATGTCAGCATGACAGACAGCACCCTGCCCCGGTTCTGACACAAACCATCCCTTCGAACGGCAGCAAAGCTCTCACAATGCTTTGACTTTGGGAGAACAAACCCAGGGTGATTCCTATCATTGGTGAAAATTGCCCAAATTGTCAGTTCTTCATACTGTGGCGCCGTTCCCCAGGAGGCAAAGGGAATCCTGGAGGGATGCTTGCGCGTTATCGAAGGTTTTCCTTGGTTTTCAAGAGCCGGGCGACACTCCTGAAGGTGGTGAGCGCCAACTCAATCCAGCTGGAAACTTGGAACTTGTCACTAAGTATGAAGGAGCACCAAGAAAGCTTTCACATGATATCACATCCGGTACTTTCCTATATATCATTCACCTAAGGCGCAAGTTTTGATCATTTTGATGCTCAAAAACCAATTTTTCCTTACTTTTTCACAGATTTTTCACTGCCTGAGAAAAACCTTAGCCATCAGAATGTACCTCCTCAGCCACTCCAAGAAAACTTGGTCCCAGAGGGAAAGAAACTGGAGTCCCTTCCGCAACTGTAAATATTCCATGCTGTACCGTAAATCCGTTTCGTAAAACCCTTAGCAAATTGTTTAATCTTCAGATAGACAAATACACTTCATATTATATGTTTGCTGTACAAGTGTTCCACTAAAGTCCCTCGAACTTGGAATCTGTGACTGTCCGCTTTCGATAAAACTTTTCCAAATTAACACGAAATGCTACACGTTCACTCTCTGTGACATTTCACATGAAATCAGTTAGCATTTCCGTAACAACCGTTGCCAATAGCACATGCTTTAGTGCTTACTTTTAAAAACAGCCCCCCTAATAAAGCTCTGATAAAAACCCTGTAGTGCCTGGTTCTCTTGCCGTTGGAGAAGAATTTCTCGAAAGGATGGGGTTTAATTCAGCAGGACGTCTCGCTGTTTCCTTTAAAGTGGCACGAGGCTGCCATTCCCGCCTAAGACCCAGCACTCGCCGGGCTGTCTTCCTCCAGTGCATTAAGGGATGATGGGAGCCGCGCCAGGGATGGAAAGCATGTGTGTCGGCCTGATAATTCAAAGCTCTTCTTGGTAGGGTTTTCTCCCAGCTAAGGGTAGACATCTGCCTTTCTTTGTATTTTTGCATCCCCTTTTTGTTTTAATAGGTGTGAAACAAAAGCTTGAGGATGTCTGGTGGGAAGAGTTTGTCTTCTTCTTGCTTATCATGCCTGCTGGATTACATTTGTTTGACTGAAGACCATCGTGGTGTACAGTGTACCGCTGATCTGCAGTGTTTTGGAGGTAGGGAAGCAACACAGCGTTGTCCTCCTCTTCTGGTCTCCTTTGTCTGATGATTTATTGCCATTTTTTCATCAAGGTATTGGCACAATTCTTACATTCTCAGTCCTTTTCATAGCCCTCTTGTATACTGAATTGCAATATATTTTTAGGCAGCGGTAGAGATGAGCCCACCATTAACTTAATGCTAAGATTAGGGTGTATCCAGCTTGAAAACAGTTCTACGGGGATATCAGAGATGTTTATTTGGACCTAAACTTGAGTTTTGTTTTTGTTTTCAACAACTGAACTCGGAATCCACCTTTTTCAGGGATAACAAACATTCCCTCAATGCAGTCAACACAGTCACGGTGGATCAGCAGGTAGCACCCAGGCTGTGCGAACAAGTTTGAACCTGGCCCTTTCTGTGCACGTTATCCATGAATGCACGTATTGCTTCTTCCAGTGGCTCCAGCTCTGTCTCACAGTCCAAAGACATGTCTCCGGTGTGGAACTGTGGAACACACAAAATTGCCAGTAGCGTGTGTCTTTGTGAATATGTGTTACGTTACATGTATGATTGTTACATGGAGCGCTATAAGCCGCCTTGGATGAAGGTGTTACTTAAAGATTAGTTGATAATCTTTGTACTTCTCTTTGGAGGAAAGTAGATGCTAAATGAGTAAAGCAATGTCACGCATCCGCACCCCAAAGACATCCATTACTGAAAGACCACCACACCCATGTGAACACCTCTGAAATGATAAAGAGTGGTGTCATCCACAGAGTGCTGAGTCATGCTAGAAATCACCTCTCGGGGCATGCAGAGGAAATCTCCTATTTGCACTCTTCTTGTTGCACATCTCCAGCTCGACAGCAACCTGCTGTTTGCGTGAGACTATGCAGCTGTGTAGGTTATTACTCTCAGATGCAAGCGAAACTCTAACATTCAGACCAAGGTCGGTCAGGGTGCCACGGCAACATGGTGGGAGGCTTCCAGCAGCTCTCCCTCTGGGCACCTTGGATGTACCTTGGATGTCCGTGGTGCGAACAGAAGTCCTCCAGGAAGAGCGGCGGGATGTAAAAAAAATGCACTGCACAATAATACATTTCTGTTCAATCGAACTATTTAACCGGCGTGGCTCTTTAATTGAAAATATCTGAACAACAATGGGCCCTGTTTAAAATTCAGATGGACATACAGATGAGAAGCACAGAGGCCTGGTCTTCAAGGTTTTTGCTCAGGGTTAACTGTTAACTGCAGTACAAAAGTTAACAGCTTAGTGCATCACCTCACCTGTGCTTTCAGCCAAGTACTAATTTCAAACCGTTCTCCAAAACATCCAGAACCTGGTCTGAGGAGGTTTTATGCACCATGGTGATAGAGCCCAAATGTCTGGACTATATTATACAAACTGCAGGTGGTCCACTTACCTCAGCGGGTATTGCTTTTCTGTGGTATCTAAGTAGGGACACTAAACAGAAGCAGTGGTTACAAGGATGATGCTGTGCCTGCAAACATGGGACTTAGCCAGAATTGTTTTGATAAACATCTTCAAATAAGTTTGACACAGAATTACAGTGCATATTTAAAAAATATGATAAATCCACACCTTGGGCCACATATTAGTCAATTCACGTTTTGAAAATGGTTGTCTGCAGGATTGTTGGATTCGTCACGTTTATTTTCAGACCAAGTGATGGTCATCTTTAAAGAATTAAATTTGGTTTATTTAGTACAGACTTCTATAAATATCTACAACTTTGTCATTTTATTACAACCTCAGTTGAGGAAAACAGACTTCAGACAGAATGAGCCAAAGTGGAGAAACAGCTCGTTGTAGTGAACAACCCCAGAGGCCTGATTTCTGCATTTTATTCTATTTTCACAACTGCTGGCAATAATTCCTACGCTCCTTTAAGGGACGTTTTTTCTCGGCGATCACAAATGGTCATCTGTACTGTATGGGCTAAACTTTTCCAAGCCTGCACGTCCCTAGGCATCCGGGAGCAAAACTTCAGGCTCATTCACAGAATCGACCTTTCCTTTCTGTGCCTCCATACGAGGTTCCTGTTTCAAATGGACTCTTCGGTGCATCTGTGCTGGCACTGTGAAAAGATGCGGGCTTTCCGGAAGAGGCATTCCTCAGTCATTCACGGGAACTTTCACGTTTGTTTTGTCCCCCATCTGTTTTCCTGTTAAACCATAATCCAAATTCTGATAAAGTGATGGAGTGTAGGCCGTTCGCACTGACATCCCTGGCAAAGAAATATATTTTAACACTTGGTCTGCACTTGAAGTTCCCTCTATAAATATGTGTATGTCTCAAGTGTTTAATATTTCTCCCACACAAAAAATTAACCTGCGACCTGCAATTCAGTGCAGTTTTGGAATGCACGGACCCCTTTTCAGAACTTTCTAGACAGTGCTGTGTGGCCATACCTGCGACGCTTTGTAACCATCTGACCCTCAGCCCCTGCTCTACATAGATGGAGGTGTTTGCAGTCTCTTGGTGTCTGCCTGCATGTTCCTGTGACCAAATGCTGCTCACAAACCTAACAACATTTTTTAAAAGAATACCATATACACTGCATTTCACTTAGTCACCTTCAAGTCCCTTTTGCGCGTGACATATTTACTTCCAACGCTCCGGCTGCTTTCAGAAGCAGCTCTGGAAAACAGCTGAACACTTCCACATACTCAGTGCTAGCCACTTAAATCTCCAGAACTGACTGAAAATTGGCTTCTTTCTCCTTACTTTAACTGTGGAAAAGATTCGGACGTTACCAGCTCAGCTGCGTGTGAAAGATGCAAGCAAGCAGTAATGTCTTTATCAGCCAAAAACTGGAAGACTTCAAGATGCATATGATAATGATGGCAAAAACCTTGACCGCTGCCAACCCAGCGAGCAGATCGAGTTTAAACTTCCCGGGCTGCTTCTGAAAGGTACAAAAGTGTGCAAAACACCTGCTTGTAGGATTGGTTGCTTTGCGCGTGGTGTGTGCTTTCACTCTATTTTTCAGTCGCACCTCACATATTAAATATCCATCCGTCCGTCCATTTTCGTTAACCGCTTATCCCGAGCAGGGCTGCAGCGGGGTGGAACCAGAAGCAAAGGGCGTTGGGCTGTGAAACTGCCCCCGCGTGGGACGCCAGACTGTCACAGGGTGGCCACGCGCAATCTTTCGCACTCACATCCGCACACCGCGGCCAATTCAAAGAGACAGATTAACCAGAAACGCATGTCTCTGGACTGTGGGAGGAAGACGCGAGCTGAACGCGCAGACTCCACGCAGACTGAGCTCGATTCACTTATTCGTTTTAATAAAGCACAAGCTGATTTGACAAACCGAAAAGTATTCCGAACATGGACGATGTTGCGTTGCCCACTTTTGTTTAGAGGATCTCACGGATCAACTGGAGGTCCCACGTCATACAGGACCGAGCCGTTTTTGACAGCACCAAAAGTTGCTTCGTTTTCTGGCTTTCTTCTCCGTATGTGACTCTTCATTGACTGCTGCTTACAGTTAATATGCCGCGACACGACGGCACCGCTCGACTCTCGAGGCGATCGTGCCTGAGATGAGCAGCGCAGGAGCAGGGCAGACAACTAAGAGCCTCTTTAAACACAATCTCCCCCATACTCATTGCCACCTGGCAGCAGATCGCAAGGCGCAGAGCACCAGATGATCATTAGGATGGCACTAAACATCACAACCAAAGAGCAGATCGGTTTAATTACCTCCTTTTCCCAGTGCCAAGGATAATACAGCACAGCTGTAAACATCTGGCACCTCTGGAAGACAGCACTCTCGCTCTGGGGACCTCTCAGCTGCTGTCTAGCAAGGAGTGGATGATCCAGTTTCATGGCGATTAGCGCCGTCTTCCAAGCGCTGTCCTCTGGGAGTGGGAGCACTTGTTCGGAAGCAATAAATGTTAAACCCTGAAATCCAGCGCAACACATACATCCCAGTGCTTTCAGCTTCTCCATTAGCAGCTAAGCCATGGGGTGGGTCAGGCTGACTGCCCTAAGGCAGGTGTGGGCCACAGAGGCCAAAATAAAGTCCTGTACATGGTCTGCTGTCCGTAAGGAGCCTTTTATTGCTGCTTGAAAAGAAGAACCTTAAGGCTACAACCCCAGTGCTTGGCCACAGCATGGTGAGGGCAGCTAATGTCTATGACTTGTAACATCTCTGAATATTCAACTGGCCACCTATGATTTTTGTGTGCCTTCCACTGGTTCTGTTTCACCTCACGTGGTCATAACTGTGGGTTGACAAGCAAAGCAGGCCAGGCAGCTCCCACGTCAAATGTTTTTGCATCATGAGGGGCAAAAATGAGTGAACCTTTCGGCGAAAGAGGAGTCATTCTTGGGGTAAATGACAATAATGAACAGTTTACCCATTTTGTCCTTTCTGTCAGTTTCATTCGAATATGAGGCTTTTTTTACACTTTCACTTGAAATTATATTCACAGCTCGAGTATAAGCAACTTTAAAGATTTATTTCGAGCTCCGAAAAGTTGCTTAATCTCTTATTATCAGCTGTGAAATGATAGTCATTTCATCGGATTTTGTCGTGGAACAATGGAGCCTCGTATCGACTTAACAGCGTGAGCGACGATTTCAGCTTAAATGAAAAATTTAACACCATTTCCAGTCTGGTCAAGATCTGGCCCTTCTTGCAGCGTTGGGTGAGGTGTCCGTGCAATACTTCCTGTTTACATACAATAGGAGGAAAATGAAGTAAAAAGAGGCCTGGATTAAACTCATAGGACCTCAGTTTACCGTCAAAGCAACACAGTTTCTATCCGATGGCAAAGCAACTGTTTGTCCACATTCCATTTAACAGGTTCTGCTCTGAGTGGCACAACATCTGACTTTCAGCAGAAGTGTGCCGTCGCCCCGACAACATCGCATCTTGCTCCGTACGCCGCTTCCGGCCTCTGCGCACATAAACGCAACTAGGCAGGTGGATTCCTGCGCATCCTGTCGGACACGAGGCTCTCAACTACAATATGCTCGCCACGAATTTGGTCAACGGCACACGTTTGGCGAACTGCACGGAAAGTTCCAGTTTAGTGCGAAAGGGGACTTGGTGGCTTTTTCATCGGGCGTTCAAGGTTGTTACAAGTTCGAGCGGGTGTTGAAAAGGTGGATTTAATGTTGCACGTTGCGGTCATTTACATTAAAACGCTATACAGCCAAAGGCCAAAAGCGAGGATGTGAGTTATATATAATCGGCAGAATATTTTTCTTGTGAAATTAGCTACCAGCATGTTGTACAGCTGCATTCCTCAACAGCCTCTTCAGCGGCATTTAATTTGCACAATCCGTCTGCTGCGGTTGAAGCGCGGGTCAGGGCTTTGATTTAATGCATCCTTTACATTTTGGAGGCCGGCGTCTTTTCTTCCTGTTTCATGCGGGAAGGTTCCCACAGCGAAAGATGATTTATGAGCCAGCGAATGTGGCTTTCAGCCCCGGAGACAGGCGGCGGGATGGGTGCTGATAAGTCCGCTGTCTGACTGCGCCCCGACTCAGGTTCCTGCGAGCGGAGCTTTGCAGGAGGAGGCCCTGGAAATTAACGCTTGACTGGCCGCCTGGAGAAGCGGTGCCAGTTGACAGCTCAATCTCTCAACTTGATTAGAATACACACGTAAAGCCTTATTCCCACATCGCCCCTCCGATTTTGTTTCGCTCGCCACTTAGCGGTCAGAACCCTCACAGCTCTTCCTTAAGAGGAAAAAAAAAAAATCCAAATACGCTTCCTTGCAAATGAACATTTGTCTTTGTCCTACCTGCTCTTTGCTCTGTTTCTATGTTTTTTTTTTTTTTTTTTTTTTGCAGAAAGATAAAGGCGGTCCAACAAAATATGAGCGCATGTGACTTGTTTTAGTTCACTGTGACACGGAATGGTTTCGGATCCACGCAAAACTTAACGTAAAGGACTGCGTGGAAGAATTATATCGAACAGCACACAAGCAAGCCAAATCTGTCTAATATACACTGACCGGCCAAAAACAAGTCACCACTTGATCTGGGGTTGCTTCAGTTGGTCAGGTCTAGGTTCAGCAACGTTATGCGCCCAAAAAATGAGCTCAGCGGACTACCTGAATATACTGAATGACCAGGTTTTTCCATCAATGGATTTTTTCTTCATATTCCAAGATGATAGTGCCAGGATTCATGGGGCTCAAATTGTGAAAGAGAGAGACATCATTTCCACACGTGGATCGGCCACCACAGAGTCCAGACCTTAACTCCTTTGAGAATCTTTGGGATGTGCCGGAGAAGACTTTATGCAGCGGTCCGACTCTCCCATCATCGATATAAGACCTTGGCAAAAAATGAATGCAACTCTGAACGGAAATAAATGTTGTGACATCGCAGAAGCTTATTGAAATGATGCCACAATGGATGTCGTAATCAAAGCTAAAGGTGGTCCAACAAAATATTAGCATGTGACTTTTTTTTGGCACAGGAAGGAGTTTAACACAAGTTATATGTGTGTATGGGAGATACAAAGGTGCTCAGGGGGTCCTTTGGATGCGGTGGACTTTTATACCTTGCTGTGGTATAACACCTTGGTGGCGGGGGGGGGGGGGGGGTTATGATACAGTGGAAAGCAGAACACAAAAAAGGCCATTTTAGGGGATGGAGGAAAAGTCATCCTTCAGCAGAATGAAAAGGACTGCTGAATTGAAATTGGTGCAAAACAATTCCTACACAAAAAGATGAACTATTTTAGCTCATAACCCCCAGCAGAAAAGGGGTGAAGCAGGAGAAACACTAACTGTAATGAGGGTCTTTGTGCCTTTCTAATAAATGTAAACTAATGCGATGAAACGGCACTGAAGGCGGACCACCGAGGCAGGAAAGTGTTGGTGTGCACATGACAGCTCCTCCTGCGAGAAGGCCAGTGGTCCGAATGTGAAACCGGTGGGGAAGCTCTAAGGCATCCAGCTAAGAGTGTAAATGAAATCGGGTTCGAACCGAGTTCCTCCCCTCTCCTATGGACCTCAGCTGCAAAGTACAGGTGCTAGCTGAGCTCCCCATGGGCTTGGTTAAGCCCCTTCTGTAAACAGGCCCAGAAAGTGCAGGCTGAGCAAACCGTACAGCACGGAAACCCTGGCGGGTCAGGCTGAACAGCTCAGAATATTGCATTTATTGCATTAGTAATTAAAATAAGAGACCTTTGCAATGGTGTGTAGTGTTCAGTAAAATATGCTGCAGCATTTTTACCCCGGTCTGCCACTGGACAAAAGTAAAAGTTCTGCATAGATCCGATATAATAAGTTTGTCACTGACATAGATTTATTTTTCACAGCAAGGTGTCCTGCTGATACACATCATTTTTCCACAGTATATAACTTTTCATTTATTGATGAAACATGGGAAGCTGTTGTAGAAACGGCATTAATATTACACTGTTAGCACCTGCAGTACTTCTGCCCCTCAAATACACAGCGAAACTGCACTGTGAATAATGAATAAACCAAGTGCAGAAAATCCAGGGAGCTGCGATCTGTTGTGCAGAAGTCATTTTGTTTGCGCTGTTCTGTACATAAAAGAGCAAAAACTGCAGAGGCTTGACCGTAAGATAACTTCTTTCATAAGAAGCGTGTCAGACCTGCTTTCCCCCCTTGTAAGTGGAAAATACAAATATTTTAGATGTGCAATTTATAATTTTCAAAAGTCAGAACTGCAATTGAATGGCAACTTTTGGAGTGGCACAAAAGCAAAGCCTTTTCTTTCAAAAGAGGACAGGGGTGCTGTTGCCACTGAATGCGACTGCTGCGTGCTGCATTTTCCCATTCCGGAAAAATAATCATCTACTCAGGATACCCTTTTCCCAGGAAATGAAAAAAGAAATGTATCATTACATGTCATCCGCAGTGTGAATGAAAAAGAAAATGATTTCCTGAAATTGACAAAGGGCAGCGTTCCCTGCTTAACCGTGGATGTACGCTGACGCGAATTACGCAAAGGCTGGTGACCCAAAGGGACACGGCTTTAGTGTTTTTGGGGTTGCGTAACGCGAACGTGGCCGCTGTCACGGGAACTTTTACACTCGCGCCAAAGCAAAATTCGAAAGCTATCCGGCAGAAGGTCCTGCTAACAAAGCAACGAAATCATGCGGAAACGCATCAAAAATGCACCTTCTCAACCGCTTCGATTTGAGTGAAATGTTCCCTCGCGATCTCCTTCATGTGACTTTCCTGGGTTTCCCGGGGTGCGGGAATCTGCGCGAAGCCGCATGGCTCCGCGCCCCTTGTCTTTTTACGATTTCACCACGTCGGGCTGTGTTTCCCAAGAATGCCCACTGCTGCTGTTTTCCACGCGGCAGTTAATCTCTGTCCCGGCGCAGCGCAGTCCCTGTTTGCTTTGCCATCCTGGATCGTGGCGGCGCTGAAAATTAAACAGGAAAAGGTCGGTGTGTTAATTAAGCATGGAGCTCTGGCATCCTTGTGTCTGCTGATACCGGGGTTGGGGAACCACATGTGAGGTGCTGCACCAACAGAGACCCTTCTTATTAGGGCTTGGACCTCATCCGTTCCGCTGCCACCATGCAAATGCCAATCTTAATTATTCTGTTTGCCCCGTGGGGGACTTCCAGAGCCGCGCAAGTATGAGACTGCCGAAGCAGCGGCCCCAAGCGTCTTGTCTCTCAGCCCCATCTCGATGATGACTTTGCCTTCCCTCCATCTCCTTCCTCCATTGGCCCGGGACCACCAGCATCCGCATCTTTAGCCAGATGTTTGCCGGGGGTCCAGGCTGAGCTACAGGAGAAATTTTTCATTTGCCATCTGGTGATAAATTTCTTTCTTGCTGCTGAGTGTCTCCCTGCTAACTGTAATCCGTTTCTCTGTAAAAGGTGGGCAGCCGGCAGGGACTACGTCATGCGGAATGGTGGCGGTGGCAGGTGCGGGGGGGTGGGGGAGCTTTCTGGAGGCAGTCCAGGGCCTCACTGGCACTTCCACGCCATCGCAGTCAAGGACCCGGACTTCCCTGTTATTTATGTAGTCAATTACTTGGTCTTCAAAACAAGAAGAGAATGGAAAATAAATAAACAGGCAGCAATGACTGTATAACAGCCATGATAAATCAGGAGTGGTTTTGTGCTTTCCAGCATCTCTTAATAACACTTTGTTGCCATGGCAAAGAAGCTCTTTGGTCATTATGATGCGCTGTCGTATTAGAAAAAGAGTATCAAACAAATATGAAACAAAACCTTGTAGACGGTTACAGCCAGCATAATCAAAGCCATACGAATGAATGAAAAGCTATGGATTTCCCAGATTTCGGTTGTGGTTAAACACCGCCGTTTAAATCTCAACTTTTTTTTCCCCATTAAAAAACCGAGTATGTGAATACATAATTTATCATTGTTTGGATGTTGCGAGCGTGAAACCCTGCAAAAACCAACTGTTGTGCATTCTGCATCGCACTTTACTGTTATTGTTATTGCGAAACTCTTTTTTTTAATTCATTTTTTCGTGAAAGCTGGAACAATCCAGGTGCGTAAAGGATGGCGCAAAAATTGAGCCCTGGTTTTTTCCACATGACTCAGCACTCTTTTTCGAGTGAACCCGTCCCTCCGTCTCCCTCCCCATGATCTGACACACACACAAATTCTCTGCCACACCTCATCTGGATAATTTTGGGCAAATATTTCCTCCCAGTGATGAGTGGCTGACATTAATGAACGTTCTACATTGAACTTTCACTATAATTTTTACTTTTTTTTTGGCTTTTCGAGTTCAGAAATGTCTGCTTTATCATCTTCCCACTGCTGACAGAACTACATTAATCCTACCTCTGTAGCCCTTCAATACGAGGCCATGTTTGAAGGATTTGCAACTTGGCACTTTAAAAGCCCACGGACAAACGGCATCTTCTGAAAACCTTTAGTCAGGGTTGCAGGGATTAGAGACCGGACTCAGCGCCCATGCCTTTGACTCTGACAGCAAGCCCCCCCCCCCCACCAAAAGTGCATCAACCCACCATCCTGCAGGATGAACAGAAAGTGGCTGGGAATGTAAATAACGCAACAAACAGCCTTTGTGACAACAGGGAAAGGAGCCCAGGTCTTTATATTATCACTTGAACACTATACTTGTGTTCTCACGGTCACTTGCACGAGTTGCCCTGCACTATAAAAAAAAATGTGCAGAAAAGACAACATTTCTTTCTCACAGACATTGCAGTGGAGAAAGCGGCATCCCTGTGGCCCCGGAGCCCTCCTTGTACCCGAATAAGCTCCCTGCTTCAATCCCCCCACCCCACGGGCCTCGCTGTGCGTCCAGTAGGGTTCCCGACCCTCTCGCCCTCACAGCAAAACAAGCACCAATTGATCTGCTTCATTTGCATCAACCGGGCAGCCGGCGCCCCAACAGTCACAGTTACCAATGGGGTCCGTGGCCGTCGTTTTTACGCGGCATCTGAGCCTTCCCATCGGTCAGAATTCGGTACAAGTGGACGCTTGCGGTTTTCTTCTTTTTTCCACCTATTCCTGCTCGGGCTGAACATCTGCTTCAGAAAAGCAACAAATCCTAGCAGTGAATCGTTTTAAGTTTTACTGGGCCTTTTCAAAATAGTTTAGCACCTTATACGTGTCATTTATTTGATTCATATTACTGTAGCTGGTCAGCAGTGCCCAAGTATAATAAAATAAAACCTTAGCTAAAAAGACTTATGGCAAAGATTGTACTTGCATAAATTATATAATGAATTATATCATATAATATATAATATTATAAATTCCTCTGATTATTTAAATCTGTCGAAAACCTGAAATGAGTGGTAAAACGCACCACATGACCTTTTCATTTCATAGACATGTCAATAAAATCATAAGCTTTACTGTCTTTTCAGTGTCACCATTAATATAAACAGTAAACTAATACTAGAACCTGGGTTTTGCCGATCGTAGCAAGTGAACACAATAGTAAATCTATTTACAGGTACTGTGAACATGTGAATATAACGGTAGCAGCCTCTATTCGGCTGTTCAATCTTTGTTTTTTTTCCCCATTTTTATGTACTCTGAGAATGTAATGGCCTTTACCAAAGGAAAGATAATACTGCACTACCTTACCTTAAGGTGTTTGTACTGTCATGCATACCACTCCCGACAAACACCTTCATGAAAATATATGCACGCATAGAGGATGACACACGGGACGCTTTCTGCTTCTCGATAATTTTCATCAAAAGAAGAAATTAGCAATAAACAGGACTGTACTATTGCACAAGAAGTAAGCATTAAAGGAATTTGACTGCGAATGAATGCAGGTAACAATAAATCAACTGTAGTGGGAAATTGAACAGCAGGTCCTTTTCAAAAATCCTTCACTCTTCCCAGCAAGGAGTTTTTACCATACAAGGTGGCTGACACTCCATGACTCCCCTGCACTGAAATATCTTTCTTGGAAAGACTGTGGAATCCAGTAAATTTCCAAATATATTTATAATCCCAAGCTGAAGGAATGCTGCTTCTACATTTATAAGAAGCCGACCGTGAAATATTGCTTTAAACCATCACTTGAGCATCGCTGAAGCCATTCTGCCATTCCGCTTCAGGTGACGTGGGATAATGTTCCTGCTTTTTCCTTCATTCTTCTCACGGTTCTGATGAATACGGACTACTTTCAAGACCCAAGAGATCTTTATTGTCAGCCCATCCATATACCGGTATAAAGGGCTGGGCGGGGTTAAAATACCACTTCTCTGGGGCCCGAGGTGCTGCAGTCTCACAGATAACAAAGGACAACATAAAGTGCAGGAAGTGACATCACAGTGCACTTACAATAAACACAAAAATACACAAGGTGAGCTCAAGGCACTGACCAAGGTACAATAGTAATTGTGCAAACTAAATACACACTTGTTCACGGTCACATACTTTTCTGGCCTTATGAAGAGGGGTTAAGTCAAAAATGGGTCAAATTCAGAGAAAACAAAGGGAACTTCGATATTTCACAGAAATCGCGGCGCTGGAGCATCCGAAGATGCGGCTCTGCTAAATGTTCATTGTTCCTCCATTTGTGATTGCATCCGCTGGTCTGCAGCTGGCACATAAACGCAATGGAAAGCGGGAGCGAGGCGGAGAGAAGCTTAAAATCGGCTATAAATCGCGCCCCGTCATCACCTGACGCGCACGTGTTATTATTCATGGAAGACCGAGCGGCCACATCTGCTGCGATCTTACTTTAAAGGCTGCTCCAGAGCAGCTAACAAATGGATTCTATGTGAGATATAAGATGGGCTTGACACTTTGACCAAGGTCACTCCCCATCCATGAAGAAATGGACCGTGACAGATTTGTAGTATCACAGGCTAGCGTTTTATTGGCAGGGCCTCTCTCTCCTGCAGCAGCACTCGCTGGCAAAGGCGGGAGTCATTTCGTAGGGCTTTTGCCTTCATTACACCGACTGACTAATAAGGGCATCAGAGAGCCTTTGAGACGTGAAAATTTGCATGTTATCTTTTTTCGATAGAGGCTTATTTTATTATCCTTTGGTGCATGTCTTTTTTCTGAGTTACAATGAAGAAGTTAGAGAGCCGAGTACCGGGAGGCCGCAAGCGTACAATAGACTTCTCCCAGACTTAGACCCTTGGTTTGCTTCCAAAGATGATCAGTCCCACGGTCTGTTGGAAATTCTTTCCATCGCTTGAGGCATGCAGAGGAGAAGAAGCAGACAGCAGGGGTGTGGAGCTGGGGCATCACAAGACAACAAGCATTAGGGGAGTGAAGAGAAAGGTAATAAACAAAGAAAATTCTGCTCCGGGCAGCAGCGCAAAGGAGTAGAACCTGTCTTAGAGCTTGAACTGGCAATGTGGAGTTCTTCGCCGCTAAGCTTGCAGCCCATTTGCAACACAAAATGCTTAAAAAACGCATGTCGCTTACCTGGGCCACTTTTGGAAAATTTAAGATACAATTGTTAAAGAGATACTTGACAAAGTGGTGTTATTGCGAATTAGCCGGGTAACTTAAGAACACGCTGAAGATACGAAACAGTCGCAATCTTTCTTATCCCCGCAGGATTTCTATATTTGTTTATAAAAGTTAACCAGCGACGGTGCTTTGTAAAATTCCCAGGTTGTGTTTGAAATTGTCATTGTTCTTCCTTGGGCCCGTCCTTACTTTTTTTAAACAATGTCGCTGATGGGGATAATCCCCGCTGGCAAAGCCACATGAGGCCGGACGAAAATCAGCACAACAAGCGTAATGGAGGGGCTTTCCACAGCCCTGCCTGAGGTTCAGAAGGAATTTATGAACAATGATTTTTCTCGTTCTTTTGCAGAAACCGCGCGAGCTGAGCAGAAGGACAGCTGCACCGTCATTTCCCACACAATGTAGGGGATGACAGTGTTTGTAACCTTTTTCTTGGCTACAGGCTGCTATGTTGCTGCCTCCTTCAATAGGAACAGCATGCAGGTAGCATGGTGGTTAAGGACAGGGATTTTTAAGGTTCTGGTTAAAATCCCAGGAGGGCCTTTTTACTCTCGCATTGCACAGGATACTTAACCCAAGTGGCTCCAATAAAATATCCAGCTGTAAAAATTTATCCCCAGGCTGAAATGGATGCATTTCTCCTCTGTGTAAACCACAGCTGAACTGTTTCCATTACAAACAATTTCGGCTGCTATACCAGCAAACCAAGCATAAATTTTTAGCCCCGTGCTAATACATGGCGAAAGAGACATAATTCATTACAAAACAAGGTGAAACATTTTTGTTTTAAATCATTAGCTGAAGTTCTGCTTCAGCACATAGGCTGCGTTGAAACAAACGTGCAGAGATTTTTTTTTTTTATTTATACCACAGCATTGACTAATCTATGCCACGCGCTCATTTACAAAACCACGAGCCAAATGCTCATTTCTGATAACTAGAAAAAATATTTTAAAAAAGTATTTATTTTATGGAAAATAAGTGTACTTGAAAATAGTCATTTGTTCTTTACTTAAGAGCATAAAAGGAAAATACTTTGTTTTAATTTAACATTGTTAGCTACCAGTTTTGAACATACTGTATATATTTTATTAACTTGCTTATCAAACCTGTACTTTTTTTGGGATGGTGGCGTATTTATTAAAAATGGAGGTCCTCAAACCATCCTGGGACCTCTGCTTTTTTTTTTTTGCATATATGTCACCATGAGGTAATGTCATCGGAAGAATAATATTCACCTTCATCCACATGCCGATGACATTCAGCTTTACTGGCCCATCAGACTTTTGAATGCATGTGATACTAAGCACCTTCCTCAGTGTCACAATGATGTTAAAGCCTGGGTGAGTTCCAAATATCTCACTTTGAACTTGGATAAGATAGAGATGCTTCTCTTGGACCCAAAGATCCCTAGCAGGAAAGTCCCTCAGTTGAATCTCGTGGAGCAAAATTGAATTGACAATCTTGGAGTCCTATTTGCCTCAGAGCTTTCTTAACAGCCAAATGTGAACTCGGTTACAAAGCCTTGCTTCTCGTAGTTGAGAAATATTTTTAAATTAAAACATTGTCTTTCTGGGCTGGATACGGGCATGCTGAATCACGCTTTTGTCTCCAGCAGGCTTCATTATAGCAGCTCCTTGTTGTCTAGCTGCCCAGCCTACACCATCTCTCCGCTCCAGCTTAGCCAGAACATTGCAGCCAGAATTGTCACTGGCTGCTGGGAACGCTGACCTCACTCTAGTTCTTTGGTCTTCTTGTTGTATATAGATTACATATAGATGTCACTTCAAGCTACTCGTCTGAACCTGCAAGGTGCTGACAGGTCTGGTACAAACTTACATCTCTAATCTGCTCACGAGCTGTAGCCCAGGTAGATCTCTATGTTCACAAGATGCCACCTTGCTCATTGTTCCTGAGACCAGAGATTCATCTGAAAAATGTCTTTAAACTGTGCAATGCTCTGCCACTTGCATTGAGGTGGCCCTTCTGTTGTGGCCTTTAAATCTAGACTTAAAATCCACTTGCTCAATTTTTATTTCAGTAGTTGACCCTATCGGATGTATTCACAAGTCGTCCTCTTCTTGTTTTGTCTTTCATTCTGAAGTGCTCTGCTATCCTGGTACAACAGTCACTCTCATGCTACCCCCCAGATATGCATGTCATGACTACCACAGGACTCACTGGTCTGACTGACTGGTCTCTGGAGCCAACTGATACCAAACACTTCAGTAGCTGTGCACCTGGATGCGGATGGTCTCCCTTAGTCTCCAGCTCTATTACAATTTACACACTGAGCCTATCCATATGCACGACATCTACAGATCTCCATTTCTTGCTATTGGGAGTTTATTGTTTTCCTCTCCTCAGTTGCCATCTGGCTTGTTTAGACAGGTAGGCTACCTGCACTCTTGGCGATATCATTTACTCCTTGTTATTCATTCGTTGGATCTTTGCTCTGTCCTCCGCGTCACCCATTGAGAAGAGCATTATGTAAAAATAATATTCATATTTATGTTTTAAATATGATTGCTACATTCTCAGCAGTCTTTGCATAACAACACAAAAACAAAAGAGATGGAACTGTGCTGGTGGAGCTGGAAAAAGCTTTGGTATTTATGTTGTTCTAATAATGTGCACGGCAAACTTGCGTCACCCAGGAGCTCCCTGCCTGAGGGAACGTCACACAACTCTGAAACCATGGGTTACAAACACAACAAGACATATGTGGCGTACAGTATGAGGTAAACAGCTTAACTGTGCATCCTGGAACACAATGTGCAGCCCAGGGATAAATCTGTGCGTCACATTGACTAAGCAGCAAAGTTAATTGTAAGGTTCACATTGAATTTGCATATTATTTTCCTTCCCGAAACACTGCGCAGTACGGACTTCATATAGCACACAGCAGTGCCACAATAATGGCAAATTGTTCTCTCATAATTGTATTAACTGTGCTTTATGTTTAACATTAATTCGGCACCATCATTTCAGTGCAGAAGCAGATATGTATGACTCGGTGCATCTCCATGCTTCTTCTAAAGATGGTTGCAATATTCAAACAACAGGAAATTATAGCCCAAAATACCCAGGCTACTGAAGACGACACATGGAGGCATAAACAACATACTGACTGCACCTTTCACATGGTGTGGACCACCTTTGAGAACGCTGAAAAGAAATTTACTTTGAGCACAAAACTGTGCTGTGCTTTATAGCTGTCCCTTGCACGCATTCAGATCTGCCTAAAAAATAGAAAAATCTGACAAATAATCTCAAATATAAGATGTTCTGAATTATGAGATTTGCCAGACATGGAGCAGCGCTCATAAGATGATAAAGCACAACATACAGCATAACCTCACCTGGTTTAAAGCGTCTCACTGTATCAGTACTTGAAGTTATAAATCATTTTGGATCAAAGTATCTAGCAGTAAATAATAGTCAGCTGCAATTCAGCAGTTTTAGTTCCCCTGTGAAAATGTTGACCGGCAGATCTTTAATTCCGGCGATGGATTGTCGTCTCAAGGCAGGCCTCCATGTAACCTGACTCCAAGCCGCCGCCACCACCCTCACAAGGATGAGTGGGTCGCGATCGAGTGGGTGAGCAATTTGTGTTCTTCCGTGTATCTGTAAACCGCTTAACTCTGTAAGGCATCCAATGATCAGCGCTTCGAAATCTTAATTTTGGAAGCTCTTGTATTTGTTTTCGGTTAATGGCCTAATTATCACCATTATTTCTAAATGTGCAGCCAGCAATTACGAGCCAAAGATTTGCACCTGTTATGCTGAACACATCAAATTAAATGGGGGAGCGTGCATGAAGGGAATGAGGCTGCAAGAGGGAAGCGAAGGGGAGAAGAGTGAGTGAGTGAGTGAGTGAGTGAGTGAGTGAGTGAGTGAGTGAGTGAGTGAGTGAGTGAGAGTTTTGTCTTTTAAATGTGCACCACTTTTAAATGTGCTTTTAGTTAGCAAATCTATCCTTTCTAAGTCTTATTTTTAGGCTTTTCAACGCCTCTGACAATACAGGATGATCCACAAGACTGAAAAATTAGTAAAAATATAACACTTGCTTGCACACTTTACATTCTAATGTAGTGAAACTTTCTCCACTCTCATGGTTCCAGTCTTGCTTCCTTTGATGCTTCTGTACCTTTTGTTCGTACCATGTAGTTATGTGCTTATTAGGTGGGAAAATATTTGATAACCTGATAGCGGATGTAAATTTTTGGTCTCTTCGATTGCTGTTGGCTGAAGTTTATGAATTTATCCATCTTTATGCACATAATTAAAAAGAAAAATGTTTTCCTAGAAAATAATGTTTAACAGAGAATAAATGCATCTATAAATGCCTTTGTAACATTTTAACAGCATTAATGAATCAAAAGAACGAAATAGCTGGAGAAAAAAACTGCAGCCAACATCACCATTTGAAACTGAGTTGTGTCATTCACCAGTTTCCTTCATTGTACTGTGGACAGGAGGAAAACCGCTTCTGGTGGGCTGTGTCTGAGGATAAGCATTCAGCCGTGCTAGGGGGGTTTCTCGTTCCTCCATTCTTACACTCAGCCCACCAGGATGCTGCCACTTGGTTTCTGCTGTGAAAAAAGGGCAGCGCTTGTTCAGCAGCTTCATGTTCAAAGGCTGCATTTAGTCAATAAGACCCCCTGTGCATTAAAATCAGGTTGAATATAGACTCAAAATGCACATGAATGAGGCCAAGGGGAAGATATTTTTTTAAAAATGTATTCATTTAATAAAAAAAATTGCGGCTAGACGTGATGTTTTGAGGACCTGTGCATTTAGTTACACAACCACAATGTATTTCCCAGTTCTAATAGTAACTGCTTTTATAGGTTTAAGCTTGCACCACATCCAAGCGAAATGACTCAGAAGCTCAGCACTTTCCATTGCGTAAAAAAGTGACACAAAGGAGGTAAAAGGTCTATGGTCACAAAAGGGTCTAGTGTCCTCTGAGCAGAAGTCATGCAAGCAGTTTTGCTTCTCTCCCACACAGCAGACATTTAGTTTTCACTTCCAAAGGCACACATGTAAGGGGATCTCAGTGCTGCTGTACAACGTCTCATCTTTTTCTGCTTTCTTGTGTTTATTCAGGATTATATTCTCAAAGGCTTCCCTGCACTGGGTAACCTCGGTACTGTTTACCTTCCCTAGAGAGGCGCTTTGTCGTCATTGTCAAAGTGATCTATTGCTTAATGCCCCGGGGACCATCCGCGGTTATTTAGATATCAAATTAAGTCAGATCCTTGAGAGTGCCTGCAAACAAAGACTGAACATCTTGGGACTATGAAGGTGGAGAGCAAAGTGTAAGACAAGAATCAGGTTCAGTCCAGAACTTTTAATACAGTTTTTTATGGGATTTTTGTGTCTGACTCAAGACTTAGGTCAAATATAATGCTTGTAAACAAAAAAGTGTTGATGATACAAACGTTAAATGAAAAGAATGATTTTCTGCCTTTGTAACAAAATGAAAAGTTGGTTTTAATTTATGTTTACCCAACAAGAAATGATTTGAGAACCTCGGTTTGCAACTTTAGTATAAAAGCACCTTATCTTTTAGCTCTCTTTTGTAGGAATCCCCATTTTTAACACTAAATCATAATGTATTTAAAAATGTTGAGGGCATGACAAATGTGGCATATGATACATAGTTAATCTAAGATGTGATCTTTCAACGGCATAATGGAGTCAATTGCAAAGAAGTAATGACTGAACAGATTTACATTTTTATAAAGATAAGAAAACATTTTGCGGATGACTTAATCTATTAACCAAAGCTTATTACAGGGTTAATGGCCAAATGTGAGAACTTTGGGGTATAAAATGGAATTGTCTTCTTACCATTTTCTGTTTCTTACTGTTACAAACCACTGGTGCGGTGAGGGAATGAAGGTCATTTCTGCCAATGAGATACTGGATATTGCACATCTTCCACACAGATATATGGACTGATCACTATCAATAGGTGTTTAATTGCCTACTGTGATGTACAGTATCTATGCAAGTTCTTCTACGGGAGTAAAACTGAAATGTCTGAAAACAATACAGTACGGTGCAATCGATTTTTATGTAGCACTCTGTTATGCAGACAAACTCAGAACACATTCACAGGGTTATAAATAAAACAAAAATCCAACACGTCCAACACATATTTTACATAATATAATTGTTAAAAAATAGGAGCAACCAAAGATGATATAAAAAACAAAGGCAAAAAATAGCTGTAAGTATAAATTTAAATCAGTATGAAATTAATAGTGCAGCAAAACATACCCTTTGTTTTAAGGCAGTGACTGTCTTAAAACTGGCAATAGAGGAGAAGAAAACAAAAGCTGCATGTTGATGAAAAATTTGAAAGACTATACCTCTGGGTTGCCATGATTTACAGGTACACATTAGGCTTTACATACTCAGTGCTTCCACTTGCCTACAGGTGACATGCACATCACTAACAATACTTCTGTACTAAATACAACAAGTTTAATGGCAAAATAGTATGGCGATTATGTAATAAGGTTCACATTTTACCTCACTGCTGCTGTGTCTTTTTGACAGTGCCAGTAATCCCTCTAGTTTGTTTATATTGTTAAATTCTAGTAATATTTTAGGCTGGGTATAGTTCAGTTTGAACAATCCACTACAGCAATTAATTCTATGTGATATAAAGGCATGGACCAGCTTTTCTGTATCTTGCCTGAACAGTAATTTTCCTATGATTCTCAGACTGAAAAACCAAGTCTTAGATACAGCAGCAATGTGAGAACTAAACAGTAAGCAGAGATGGGAGAGCAGCCAAACACAGCACTACAGTAAAAATACTCTTAAACTTGAGATAGTGGTTACATGAACCCCTTTCTATTTGGAATTAATGATTTGAATTCAAGATGGCTGCCTTCAAGACAGCAGGCAGTCTTTCACATCTAAATCACAAATACACCTACTGGTCTAATGCAAAACTCTACTGTTCTATCAGACCAACATCAGGCATCTTAAAAATATTACGGTGGTTCTACACTTTTGACCCATCCTGTATAATTTAAGATGCCTTTCAGTGTCTGCTATGCACAGATAAGATTATCTGCTGTCATATGGAAATTTAATCTATCTCCACTGCTAATAACCATGGAAAGTCTCATTTAAGGTTAAGAACTGAGAATGTTCTGCTTAAATTATGCCAAGGCCTTGCCTTTTCCAGTGCTTTGACATGTGGGATTTACATACCTGGCCTACTGACCAAAATCTCTGCTGTTTAGCAGCCCTTTGAATGAAAGAGACAAAACCTTTAACAAAAATAAAAATTAATTTACTTGCTCTTTTAAGAGGGCATATGGGCTGTGTAAAAGCTGCGTATGGCTGTATATTGAGTCATTAGCTATTTGCATTTTTAGTAAATATAGGTATCTCCTTACTTATGAGCATAACGTGTTCCTGGAAAATGGCTCCTAAGGTGAAATTGTCAAAGTCAGAGATGCTATTAGCATTATGACTCGAACTTTGGAAATTCCCACGAGCTGAGCTCATTACCCATAAGCACAAAAAATCAGCCTCATGTTGGGCTATAACACAGTAAAGGGTGTTATTTAGCGTTACTCGTATCCTGGTTAAATAAATAATATGTCACTGCACTTTTTTGTGCATCACCAATTTTCAAACCACATTGCTATTCCGGTTCAGCTTCAGGAGAGCATCTGCAAAAGGTGCTTGACATTTGTGCTGTTGCTTGAAGCATAAATCATGAACACCTTGCGCTGTCGTCACGTAAACTCAAAGCAGTGATAAAATGCTGGGGCCGTTTGAACACAGATCCAGCAGATCATCTGGAATGCACTTTATTTCCATTCTTGGGTTTTTAGACACCATTGTACAGGTAGTCCCTGGGTTGCAAACGTCCGGCTTACGGACAACTCGAATCAACGCACGTACTACTTTATGATGCTCATGAAAAAACTGCCTGGCTTCAGCAGTTTGTTGGCTCGAGGAAGGAGAACGTTGTGCCCCGTTTTAAGTCAGATTACATTGCCATTAACACTGTGTTGAGTGTGTGAGTGCACAACTTTGCATTTGGCTTAAATTGCTCACCCACTCGATCGTAGAAAGGCAAAATATATACTGTATAAGACAAACGTTTGACTGACGCTAAGTTGGAACCGTATGTACCTGTTCCGACTTACCTACAAATTCGACTTGAAGACAGACTTGGGAACAGATCTCATTTGTAACCTGGGGACTGCCTATGGTGATTTCATTCCTCCAAGCAGAATGCTTTTTGGGTGTGGAAAAAAAATCGCAAGGAATGAGCACTCTGGATTTTGAATTTAAGCTCCGGCGTCAGGGAGGTTTCTCAGAGTGTCCAGAATCTGGAAAATACAACCAAGCCAGGCCGGTCAAGGGCAAGAGAAGCTGAACCTGGCAAAAAGCATCAACCTCAATTTTCAAGACAGCTGTAAATTTTCGCCCGACTTATTAGACGTTGAAAATTCTGTCTGTGCAAGGACAAAGAATTTGAGCGGCATGTGTGTGTACATACTGTATATATAGGTTCAAAGAGAGGTTCAAACAGCATAACATGGTTGCATTTGACAAGGAAACAAACAGTGCACTCATTAAAACCGTGCCTATTAGATCACTGCTGACAGCTACAGAAACAGAGCGGTAATAAAAGAAAAAGCCAAATCCTGCTCTATGTAAGACCAATGTGGCACATGTGTGTTAAGAGGAAATTAGACACGGGAGGATTGCAGTGCCGTCTGTCCTCATTACTTCTGCAGGGCATCTCGGATAACCGCTACGTGCCGTCGCCCGAGTCCTAAACTCAGCGCAGCCCCATCACCTTGCAAGTCCTTATTTCAGGCCCTCTCCATAAGTCTTTATGAAAATTGACTTCACAAGGACTGCATTTTATATTCATGTTTTGTTAGACAGCGTCCATTTCCGAAAAGGGGGAAGGCTCCGCGATGCGTCGCGATTAATCTCAGCCATGTGCTTCTGCCGCCAGCTCATTTTTCAAGGCGGGTCGTCGGGAAGATCCTGTGGCTTGTGTCCCTCAGGGGTGTATGTGCATTTCCCTCTCGTATTTATTGATATTCTGTTTCCCTAAATACGTTGCCATTTGTCTCTGCTGTCACAACCCAGGGCTGGTCTGTGCACGAGCCAAGCGGGGCAAACAGGGCAAGCGGGGCTTGAAAATCTTCCATGACTGATAGGCCGTCTTGCCAACCGTGTCACCCGCGGTTTTCAGTGTTTGTATGGTCACGGGGTGGGATTGGAGGGCACTGGAAAAGCTTTAATTGCCAATGTCCTGACACTAACTGCTTTGCGTATGCGGCGTGATATGAAAGATGAATTCATTTCGGAAAATGCCGGAAAGAGGCCCGAGCTGCACAGACAGCTGCTTTTCCCGACTCTTCCCAGAGGTTAATCTCCTGATTTCCAATGTTCGCCTTTAATTGGGTTTTGGTTATCTTTAAGGATGAGCAATTCTACGCTCCTTTGGCAGTTGTTTTCCCAGGCCCAGCATGTATCCTGTTTGCACCGAGGGACACCATCTTGCCGCCGCGCACGCCCACTGCAGGCATCGCCACCAGCGGCTACCTGCCGGTCTCAGGTGCAACTCTGTTCATGGGGAAAGAATGCATTTAAAGATGCGGTCGGCGTCGGTACCACGAATGACCTCAGTTCAAGCCATGGTTAGCGCTCTGGGGATAAAGGCACCCAAGGTGAATTCTTCCTGCCCATACAAAATGGGCAGAATTGAAAACTCAATTACCTGTATATAATTAAATGTATATATTTATTTATATAGTGCTGGTTAAGCAACAGAAATCTCAAAATATGTTATTAAGAAGGGTGCCCAATAATAGATTTATTTTATGCAATTTTTAAAGGCTGTTATGTGCATTCAGTAACGCATTATAAGGTATTTTACTGCACTAAAGTTAGAATTGTTCACCCTCTATAAAGCAAAGCAGTGTAACACACACACCAGGCTGTGTAGAGCCACTAGCTCACCTGAAACACACCTTCTGAGTTCACCTGGCGGAAACGCACGCAGACTTCATTCAAACACATCTGAACTCGCATTGCTGTGGCAAGGGAAATTGCATTTCGCCTGAACGTTGTCAAATAAATAATTATGGAGTACAAATCTCCAGAGCTGTGTGGCCACTTTAAATGAGGATCATGCATCCATTTGTCTTTCTGGTGGCGCGTTTACTTTTTCACTTCACTTTATTACTGAACTGCTTCACTGACTAACAAGCCTGCCATGCATGTAAAGAAGTTTGAGTCAACGTATCCGCTAACTACCTGGACAATGCTGTGTGAAAAATGGACCCGAACGTGGGTACAGTATGTATCAGATGAATGGGACAAACAAAAATCCTCTCACAATCTCACCGATAGGTCTTGGGCGCCACTGTTAGTTATCTAAATACACAGCAAGTGAAATTTTTCCAAGGTTTTCAGATGTAAGAAATTTTATCATCACTTACTGTACATCTGGCATCGCACTTGAAGTGTCAGACATCTCATGCAAATATAAAATAATATTAATAATTAGCAACCATGTCAGCCAGTACACTTGCTCAGAGAACTAGGAATTAAATTTAAAACTGGAAATGCATGCCTGTACATTTAAATGGCTTGAAAAAAGTAAATGATTTTTTTTTCCTATGGTCTTAATATGAGGTACAGTAGCTTAAAAGCATGGATTCTTCTTCTTCGTGGTGGCATTACAGATTCTGCCGGATTATAAAAGACGTTGAGTTCAGCTGTGAAAAATGGGGTAGCTGAGCTTATATAAGAGAGGCCCTGCTGTGAGGGAGAAGACCCAGGTGTTTGGCCCTGAAGAAACACACTTAAACGCGCTGTTTGTCCTCGCTCCTCACCTACAGCTAATCCTATGTATTTTATTACATCATTCATTACACACGCATGACCTGCCGTTGTTCCCATTACATATCCCACTCCTGCAACTTTTAAAAGGCTCAGAAAGGTGAAAAAGAAGCGTTTGAATCTGTGTCCACTAGAAAATAGATGGGCATAAACAGAAGGTTTTGGTGAAGGACTTTTAAATGGATGAATGGATCCCCCTTCCTGCCAGCTTCTATCTTGTCAAGCCCACAAAATATCTGTATTAAACTGCCTGAGAGTGAAGACGTTTTTCTGATGCTGAGTAATGTATCCTGCATTCATATTCCACTTCTCAGCTACACCCGTAAGCCTACAACTCAGTCCCTGTAAGTGAAATACATTTCAAAAACAATTACAGGTATTTTATAACTTCCCCCAAAATGCAGGATGGTTAAAAATGAAGCCAAGGGGTGTTAAAAATGTATGAACATTTGACTTTTGCAACTCTCTCATCACCTGAAAGGTTAAGATGTTGTCAAACAAATGTAAAAATTAAATAAAATAAAAAAATAAAAATGATAAATTAGGTGATACATCACAATACAGTATGTATTCATCTTTGAGATACCCTGTACATCACATGCCATAGTTTGGGGCCACTTTGAAATATGCTAGTAGATTAGTGCTCCGGGGTGGCACAGTGGTGCAGCAGGTTACGTAGGTACCTCACACACCTGGGCTGTGTGGGTAGATATAAGTTTGATCTCCATTCTGGCCGTCTGAGGTTTGAATGTGCTTCCAGTGCTCGTGTGGGTTTCCTGCCACAGTCAAAAGATATGTGTACCAGGTGATCCGGTGACACTAAATTGGTGGCGGTGAGAGAACGTGTGTGGTTACACCGAAACGGCCAGGTGTGCAAATCCTGCATAGCTTAGCACTTTATACTTCCGAGATTCTTCTGTGTGTAGCACATTCTAGGAGTGTACAAGTGGTTTTATATATATGGAACAAATTTAGTTTCCATCTGAGCTGAATCCCCAGGATGTCAGTATCCACTTCAGATGAACTCATTTTCTACTCGCATCTACAATCCATGCTTATGTCCTTTGTCCTTATACCTTTGAGCAGCATACGCAACCTCAGCTGCTTTACTGAAGTGCGGTGCCTAAAGATGAAGTCCGGACCAAGGTATACGCACCAAAGAGGGTCCTCAGCTAAATCCGAACAGGAATTTTACTGTGACAAAACATGGTGTTATTAAATGCGTAGTCACAAGGACAAGTGTAAAACTAACTGCATTGAAAACAGAACCCACTTTTACAAGTAGAAGATAGATTTTTTTACATGGCTTACATAAACCCAGACACAGATGCAGTACTGGTCACTGTTTAAAAGCACACATTTATAGGTACATCTATTGTAAATTATATGTATCACAAATGTAAGAAAAAATGTCAATATGGTATCAAATATGTAAACCGCTGTGTAAATATAGCCAATCCAAACAAATGGGAAGTGATTTCTCCTGAGCCCCCAGGCTGTTGTGCAGGTAAACTGTAGACGTTTAAGGCCTTGTTGATAAAAGATACTGCTAAGCACTAAAAAGGAAAAAGAAAGCATCAATAAAAAAAGAATGAGGAGAAGACAAAGAAGAAGAAAAAGAACGACTTAACAGCAAAAAAGAAGTAAAAAAAGATGGCAAGGATGAATATGGGGTTTCCATCTTCCTGGTTTATTTTGGTTCATTTTCTGACCTCATTTTTAGTTCAGTTCAGTTCAGATCTGAGTGTGTTTTTACAGACCACCCTCACCCTTGTGGAACACACATGTTCCGGTATTCATTATAAACTGTCTCTGGTACTCTTCATTCCCTGCTCTGTTTGCGGTCATCACGGCCGAATCTGTCAGTCGGCCCACGTGGGTGCCGCTCCCGCTCCTGTCTGCCAAAGTAGATGAACCTCCATCTCATCGCCACATAATTACATCTGCCATGACTGAAAGGCCCACTGGTTTGGGGCCCACAGCTCCATTAAATAAAACTCAATATTAATATTATATGAGGATCACAGAGACAAACTTTCAAATGGTTTTTATCTGGAAGTTTCGGATGTGTGCACAAAGCAAGAGGTGGGATTAATATAAAAGAGCTGATGCACATTAGTAATCATTTTTTGTCAGTACTAATATTCTGAATAGCTTATCATTGCAGGCGAGAGAAAAATCTATTTAATTTCAGACTGTACTATAAATGGAAATGTTTGGCATGCATGTAAAACACACTTTCAAAGGGTATTACAGCCATCATTTAAGTCTATCTGTTTTGTGGTCCTAAAATCATGAACGTGGTCTGTCTGAAGGAATGACCCCAACACAGTCCTTCTGGGATCTTTCTGTCGAAACTCAAATCACTTATTTTCACTCTTTTTCAGCATTTTTGCTGTTGATCCAGCAGCCCTTCCTGACAGCCGGTGGGACCACACGATGGTCCATTTCACCTGGTGTAACAGGGCACAAGGGAATGTGGTGGTGCAGGGGGGTAAGCTGGTGCTTCCCAGCTCCTGGGCTGCTTGCTTGATGGGGGGCTTAAGTCCAGCTCAGGAGTGTGGGATTTGCATGCTCTCCTCTTTGTTTGCTCCCTTCTAAGGAAAATGTATGCCAGAAAAAGGGACTTCTGCTCCTCTTTGCCTTGAAAGTGGCTGCCTAGGAGTCAGATGTGACTGAACAGCACTTTCCAACTTCCAAATTCAGGTTTACTGAGGAGGGAGCTTATCTGCTGTGACAAAGAGGCATATATAGTTAGAAGAAATGAAAGCACTGATGCTTACTTCCTATTCACAAGTTCTTTCTTATCTGACAAATTTTCGCTGGCATAACTCAAATTGTTTAAGAGGTAATTAAATTCCCCACTTTTAAAAAGGAAGTGCCAGCTCAGCAGTTAAAATGTTTGAACCGTTTCTCCTCTAGAAATGAGTCTCCTTCAGTTAAAACAATGAAAGATTTTTCAGTTGGGTGTTTGCAAGGTTGAGTTTGTCTGAAGCAGCTTGGCAATGACTTTACCTGGCACAGGTGTGCTGTGGCCGGTCAGTGACCCAGGGGGGTTGAGGGTGCCAGCTTTTGTTTGCATAGAAGTATTTGGTCTCCAGGCCACATGCAGCCAGGTACAGCTGGGTGAAAAATGCGGACAAAGCGTTGCTAGATGGAACTGTGACGGAACTGGGAGCAGCTTGGTTTACCTTCAGCAGGCCTAAATGCACAAAGCATGAAGGGCGCTTGTACCTGGACTCTCAGTGGCGTTGGTGCTCTCTAATTCCATCCACGTATTCATTTATAACAAAAAAAACATTTTATCATCCTGTTTATCTTTACTCAAAGAAGATCCCTGCTGAATAATTTAAGATGCAGGTTAAGGTATTTTTTCTGTACCTTTAAATTATTGAAGTCTTACAGGCATATAGTAAACCAGGAAGACGGGATACCGTACTAAAGAAAGAACTGTCAACCAGATTTCTAATCCTAAAACATCAAAATGGTCCCTGGCAGAACTACACCTCCTGTGTCCTCCTGTGACCTCCTGTGACCCATATTACTTATTAACGTGAACCTTTCTGTTTTCCTATTTTATATTCTGCTTTACATATTTACTTATTTATTGCTCTGTAAAAGGTCCTTTAGGCTCTCATTGAAATCTGGCTTCTCTAAGTCCTTTTTAACTGAAACACACAAAAGCATTTCATTAACAACAGCATCTATGAAATTCTATTTTTGAGTTAATTTAGTGTGCATAAATAGCAGCTTTTCCCATTGAAAATCGCTGCCTCATTTACAGCTGTATTAATTGTATTACATAAAATAATCGGCCTCTTGTATAGAAACTTGCGTGACTAACGGCTGATCAAAGGACAAAGAAGTAATAGCTGTTAAAATATGGCCATTGCATTACATTTGCTTTTTAGCTACCTAATGCGAGAGGGAACAGCTTAAGGACACAAAGTGAAAGTAACTGGCAGGTATGGGCAGTTTAACACCGGCGCCGTCTGAACAACCCATGTGCGGGAGGAAAAGATGCAGCCATTGTTCAAACGAAAGAAGGACTGGTTTCCTTGTTCGGTTTTCAACACGGGTGCCCATCGCTCAGATTCATTATATTGTAGATGCGTGCGCTGGTGGGTGGAGATCCCAGGTCAAAGGCCTGGAAGGGCTTTGAAGCACAGCTCTCCATTACCTTCCCTTTCCAGATAATTTTGACACTTGTTGTGTGCATTTTTATTTTTGCTGACCCACCCGTGTGACTTTGTGTTCCCCCACATCCCCATTTACTTCATTCGAGCCAGCAAGCAAAACCTTTTTCATCCGGGAAACATGCCTCCCTGCCGCCTTTGTCCGGCCATTGTTGCCACCTGAATCCTACGATCGACCACAGACAAAAAAATTAATTTCAGCAGCCAAGTGCTGGCCAAAAACAGCTGCACAGCATAATTTAGAAAAATAGGGCAGTGAAATAGATATTCTCCATAAGTTATTTCTTATCTGAAAATTTCTCAGTGGCACAATTTGGATTGTTAAGCGGTAATTAAGTTAATCCGCTTTCAAAAGGAAGTACCAGCTCAGCACTAAAGTATCTTCATTATTTCTCATACTTAGATGTGTTGAGACATTCATATTTCATAAAGTAAATTGGAATTAACTTATCGAGTCTTATTAGTGCTTCCCTATTGTTTTACTGTGTATGGGTGAAACAATGCCCCGCAAAGGAAGCGCGGAGAAAGATGGGCTTGGGCCACAAAAGGGTTACACAAAAGAAACATAAGGGAATTTGGAAAGGTAGCCAGCGAGCAATATGAAAAGGAGAGGTGGAAACATCAGCTATGTGCACCTCCCTGACTGTTTAAGGTGATAACCTCCCGTAGCCACCTGTCAGGAACATCCAAGATTTGTAACAAGTGGGTGTCTTTTGAAGACACCAGATGAGGCAGAGAGCAGCAGCGTGAGCAGACGTGTGATGAAGCTCCACAGCGACAGGTAGGGAACAAAGCCGTTCAGTCACCAAAATCACAAGCGACCATCTTGTTTCTTCTTCAGTCTGACCTAAGTCACGCCAGCGGTCAACGTCAACAAGTTTTTCATGGCGGACTGAGATGCACAGCTCCGTCTTGTGTGCAGTATCCTGAAAGCCAACAGGATTATGGAAGTATTGAATGGTGCAGTCCTTTATGAGGAGCTTATAAGTAGGCAACCATTCTGAGGCTCCCAACTCATTACCAGATAAATAAATCAGAAGACCACCATGTCCCACCTTGATATATTTTATACACGCTACATTCAGAAAAATTTAGTCATATACTGTGATTTTTTCTGCATAAGGTTAAACAGTATTTTTTTACTGAAATGAGCAATGTGAGAAAATTTAGAATCAGAACAGTCTGCCATCTTCCTCTTTGAAACATACAGATGTCTCTGTAATAAGGGAGCATCTACGAAATTTTTTTTTGGCAATTCTCTCCTTTTCAGTGTTTATCATTTTTAATTTAGGAAAGCTCAAATTGTTATACCATAATGTGCTTAACAAGAGAGAAGAGAGGAGTGTGTTTTCCTTGACTTTCAGTGAAGATGCAAAATTTGACCCATACCATGGTAACCCAAAGGGAAGAGAGCTGGCTCCTTGGCATTCATTTAAAATTTATTTTATGATTGTCTGATTTTTTTGCAACTATCTGTTAGGAAGTCACATGACCTGCATCCGAGCACTAAAACAACACTAAGTGCACAGAACCGCAAGATGTTTGCATTCTCCCGGCAGTCACCGACTGGAGGTCATAACACAACCTTTTCCACAGCTTTGTTTCTTTCTACGAGCAACAAAAAATTCCTCAGTCAGCAAGCATCATCCCATACAAAAGTGAAGAAGCATTTTTTTGAACATTCCCGACCATAAAAATGCAACCTGAATCAGGCTTTTTGATGCCTGCCTTTAAGCTTGTTTCATCAATAAAAAGATACAGAACAGAATGTCAGCTGTCTTGTGTCACTTCTGATGATATGAGACCAGAAACAAGATGATGCCTTTTCATTTTTACTGCTGTAGTCCTGAGCAAGAAGGCCTAAAAACGATGCTTTGGTGTGATAGTTCACACTTTGCACAGAATAATGCTGTTATAATACTAAGGTATGCACCCATAATAACAGATGCAAGAGGCAGATCTACCAACCCCTTCATTTAGGCTTCATAAAGTCCAGGGGTCAATGGGGGCACACATAAATAGGAAAGAGAGTTTAAAGGGTTTACTGTCCAGATGACACACCAGGAACCAAAGCAAGAGGTATTTGTGGAAGGGTTTTATTGTGACAATGGTTGGTGATTTATAGTGAATATTTACATAAAATACTGACATGCTCAAAGGTGTCAAAGTGAAAACAAACAAAAAACTCTATTGTGTGCGAGCCAAAGACAAACTGGCTATCGCAAACCCAGAAAGAAAGAGTGGGAAAGACAAAACAAAGTCTTCCGTGCCTGACTGACTGCACTGATCTCAACTACAAAACAACACACACAAATAGGGATAGGACACCACTCTCTCTATACGGACCATACAAACATATAAAACACAACAAAGGTAAGGAATCACACTAACCAATACACTCCAAATACTTTTGGCCATACAGTGTATTTCGCTGCTAAAAGAATAAAAATAACATAGCATAAATATTGCTATGGAATGTGCAATATAGACAACATTTCTATGCAGCATAAAAATATGAAACACTTGTTTACATAATTTTGTAAAGTACAATAAATGTTGAATTATTCAAGAAATGAGAACACACCTGTATTGTGTCACCTCAAGTATCACCTCAAGTGTCAGAAGTGTAACATTAATGTGTGAGCGTGAGCCTTAATGTGACAGTTCAGTTTGACAGCCTGGAAGAAAGAGACGTGCAGTGGATTGAAGGGGGTGAAGAAGCAACGGCAGGGATCACGATGGCACCTGCTCTAATGACCAACGTCCAGTCACCCTTCCGAGTGCCAAAAGGTCTCACTGTAGTGGTGACATAAAAGCGAGACTGAGCTGAAAGACAAGTACAGTTCCAAAGGGCCTTTAATGCATTTTGTCTCAGTGCTGCTTAAATCACGAATGCTCGCTTTATGCAAATGACTAAAACTACGAAAGTTTTTGCAATTTAAAATCTACAGTAACAAACACCTCTTCTTAAAGGTGTCTCCAGATATTAAAGATACAGAACTGGGAGCACACAGAGCCACTATTGATTTTGGATGCCCTTAAGTAATCAGTCTGGTAACCTTTAAACTTCCGAAAGTGCACATACACATACAGACCACGAGGGAAAATCACAGATACACACAGATCATGAAGGGAAACCAAAGTCTGAATTCATAAATAAAATACCTTATTTCATGTAGTTATATTATTAACAAATTTTGCAATTTGTTAAGGGAACAAACAGATGCTGTATATATTATTTGCCGCATAGACTGACATCCTCACTTGTCCAATTAAACAATTTCTTCATTCTTAAGCCCTTGCTTAAATTTATTTTTCCAAGACAAGAACTTATTTTTTTTATCTTAGCAGCAAATTTCTCCCTTCTAAGTGACTGTGTCACTTTCTCTGGCGTTCGCCTGTCCGACAGCACTAACAAAACTTATGTAGTACATGCAACCATTTTAATAGTATAACAGTTTGCCGATACATGTGTTACTTTTGACCCAGGCAATGCCGGGTAACTCAGTTAGTCTTAATGTATAGAAAAATCTAGTCTGAAAGGGGGTTTCTTGATTTACTTGAAATGCTTCCCCAGTAATGAAAACTGTGAGAGTGTAAAGGGCTTGGTCAAGTGGCATTTGCCAGCTGAAGGCAGGAAGCCTGCGAGCTCCCCATTAGACAGGATATGTTGACTTTCCACTACATTGCAGATTTGTCAAATGTCTGATGGGTGGCCAGCAACGAGAAGTGCACTTCTCCTCCAGTCAGCGCTCAGCTCTAATGCACTGTTACTGTGTGATTTTCAGGGTGAAACCAAAGCAAGCTGGCAAAGGCACTGATTGAAAGAGCATGTGTCTGCTGTATTCAGCTCCCCAGCAAAAGCAAAATTGTTGTGGACAGCTGAGCCTTGTGCAGAAATGGAGACAACTAATATCTGAGTGAAAACAGAAAAAGATAGACACCACTGTTGGAGGTGATGATTCTGAATGCTCCGGAGGCTGGGATATAATCGGAAGAGGCTTGCTGGAGGAGAGTTGCAGCAATCCAGGCGATCCTCCCAATGTAGCTGAGGAAGTAGCAAGTGTAGTGATGTGATGTGTGAGCTGGTATGTGTGAAACAGTGTTATGGTAATATTTTTTTACACACACGTAACATGTCAGCAAGGTGGGCATCAGGGTAATACAAAATGGAGAGAACATGTCATTATAGGGGTTTGATAGACTTTCAAACTATAAGTGAAGACATTCAGGTAAAGACGTGTATATCTGAGTGGAGACCATGGTACATGTATGGAGGCAATGGTGCAAGTCATGCGATAAGGAGACATGAAAGAGCAGGACCAGAACTACAAAGAGATAAGGGCATATATAAGGGAAGAAAGGCACGTGTAAGGAGATAAGGGAACATGCACAGATAGGCTAGGATGTATAAGATAAGGAATCCTGCAAAGGCAAGTAGAGCCTGTTTGGAAGCCTAACATTGCTTCCATTTATTGAGACCGAAGAGACACGGGCCTGGTAGAAGACCTAGAAAAATATTTCACACAAGATAAAGGTACCATTTTAATAAAATTCCCAGCACAACCAAGGATAGCTGACACCATTTTTTAAATAAATTTAACACAGAGGGGAGAACATGCTTCTCGCAACACACTGCAGCCCCAGCCCAGAGCTGCAGATGCCTCCTGTGGAGCATCCACAGGACCCCCCTCTGTCCCACAATAGACTGGAGCAGACCTGGACAGTGATGTTACATTCATTTTTTTAAAGCATATATTTTTTCAGTGTTTCTTTTTCTTTTACTCCAGTACATTTCTGCTGCAGTTTTTTTCTCACTTCTGAATTTTTTGTATTTAATATTTTAATGTTTTCTCTTCTTGAACCTATTCATCCATCCATTATCTTTAACTTTATGCTCTGGTTAGGGTCTTGGTGAGCCAGTGCTGCTGGGTTTAGGGTAGGAAACTATACTCTGAATGGGATGCCAATCCATCCGCCATCCTCCTTAAAACTAATTTTTTTCTTTTTTAAAACTGTTGAAGTCAGTATTCCTGTGAACCTTGAGGTGTTCTGTATTGTAAATTTCACTAGGTTTTGTCAGATCTCACAGTTACTTTAGCAGTGAACCAATAAAATTGTCTCTCCCATGTCAGCTGACCTTTTTTTGGTTTTCATTGGCCAAGTTTATCAGTGAAAAACGATCAGAAATTAACATTGACCAATCGGAGCTGCAGCTGTGTTTTCACCCCGCCTTCATTCACAAGGGAGTTTATTTAGCACAAGTAAATGAATTCGGGGGAAAAATGTTACATTTGTTTAACACAATAAGAATGAAAGACTCCGGGCCGTTCCGACCCTGTCAGGATAACTGGTTTACAATGATGGATGGAAGGATGGATGGATGGCTAATGTCTTTTTACACTGAGTTTGTACTGCATCTGAATTTAATTTTATAACAGTTAAACAGGTCTTAATTGTTGTTTAAATGACTTAAATTTTTGTTTGAACTACTTGTCATACTTTTCAATCCTATTTTAAGCAAAGTTTGCTTTTGTGTTCATTGTTGTATTAACCATTCATTAAACAATAAGATCTGTAAAAATTACATAGGTTAGAAACAATTTAGTTTTTCACCTGTTCTCCTAAATTTCTTTGCTGAAAAGCTGGAAGACAATAGTCTCACTGCTTAGTAGTCAACTGCTACTTCAAAGGTTTTTCTAAACTGGGAGATATTAATGCATTATTAATGGAGCATTAAATCTCTGCAGAATGAATATGACTCCTTAATGGCTGTGGAACACAAAAAACTAAACGGTATAAGTGAGACGGCCAGATTTAATTCCATTTCATAAGCACACATTTCAACCTCCTCTTTAACTCAGCCTCACCCAGACATCCACCTCTGTGCAGTACGAACAGGGCTGTACATTTAAATACAACTTAATTTGAGTATCGAAGCCACATAAAGTTGTGCTGGTGGTTTGGGCATTCATAGCACCACTACTTCAGCTATTTTCCTAAAATTCTCTGTTGAGTAAAGTGACAGCGTGCATCAGCTATGCTTCATTCTTCAACCTTTTTCATATATCTGTTACTACAGGCGTGTATCTTCGAAATGGAGTTTCGTGTCAGTTTTTTTAATTAAAAGCAATGGCTTGAATTTATTAATCTTTAATTATATGCTATCCTAATGAGTGCTTCGCTTGAAATGAAATTTACTTCAAATGAAGTTTGCTCCTTCTTCTTCTCCTCTTTACCCAGCCCCCAAATGATGTTACACACTAATCTCCCAACCCAGTATTTTTTAACCCGAGAGAGATGTGGTTGGGTCTGGTGGCACAGGGCGCTCATACATTGTGGACATCTGGAATACATCAGTCTTGGTCAGATCCACATGATATGATGCCATCTTCCAATGCAGCACACCCACTGAATCTGACAAGGATATGAAAGATATCTTTCATAACTTGGCAGCACCCAAACTCCATTTTGACTAAGGAAAAGCTGCTGAGCCCCCTTTGTTCTTATTTGTTTATCTCCCAAAAGGATTCCTCTATAATACCTATATTTTGCAAAGTGACAGTGATGCACGAACAATAAGCTCAGGAGGCCTCAGTCCAGGTAACAGCAGCATATATGAGCTGGTCAGTGATTTGTCGCATGAGGGTCGCACCATTAACCCTCACTGACCACAAACAGACACTATCAGTCGAGGTAGACTGCTTCCGAGGAATCTTCCACCATGTTGATGGCTCGCATGTGCACAAAGATAGTAGGTTTTCTCTCAGTGAGGAATCCAGTTCATAGTATCACAGGGTTACAATGAAAAGCCATATTAACAATGTGGAGGAACAGTTTTTATTAAGGAGCTGTTTTGTATGTGCGTGAATTGAATGGCCTGTTGCTCTGTTAAATTGTGGACATTTCCCCGCTCAGTATTTGGCCAAAATTCTCTCACGTTTATGATGTGATCCAATCTGTTTTACACTTAAACCCCACTGACCATAAATAACCTTTGTAGCCCTCAAGTTACTTCTTTGTCCAACTCTCCTCCCAGAGTGTGGGTGGGACTTCTTTGTTATATTCCTGTTTTGGTTGGTCAGTGTAAAGAAACACTTATCTGTTATTGGTCTGGTCTTCTACTGTACCTGTCACTTTTTCATAACACACCTTAAATAAAGGCCTCCGTGCCCATAAGAAACGGTATCCCTGAAATATTTTCGGTTAGAATCCTGGTTTGATGTTTCTTGCTCGGTAATAAAAATTCTCTGACAGCATCAAACCCGACGCACTCCTGAATTCGGATGGTGTTTGCCTCAGTGAGTCTTTGGTATACTAACTAACATCTGCTCAACTCTGCAACAAGTGCTGTCAGTTTGCTCTTTCCTTTCCGCTGATAGCAATGTAAATGTGCATCAACCTATTAATTTCAGCCAACCCAAAAGTTGATTTCAAAATGAATCATTTGCACAGGTGGTCCCCTTCTGATTATGTCACATAATGAAAAGTTCAGGCTATGAAGGGAAAAAGAAATGAGTACATAATGCAACAGAGAAGATATGAAAAATGCAACTAAAACTATATTACTCTCACTAGGAAAGGTCAGCCTGTCTTATGTACTGAGGTAGCTATAAGCTACCAGCTGCAGAGGGGCAAGGAGAGAAACACAGAAAAGCTGGTAGATAACCAAACTTCTGCTGATAAAATGAGTGCTGCACTTAAGCTTGGCCAGTGACCATGCTGAGGGCATATGCTGCGGTCCAGCAGCTGATGGATCGGTCCACATTTGGGATCATAGTCGAGTGGAGTCAGAACATTTGCCAAACGGCTTGTAAAACAAACTGCTCTCCTCTGAAATGTGCATCGAGAGGCTCCGAAGGGAAACTCACCCAGACGTTGCGTATTATTTCATGCCATCAGCGGTAGTCTGAAGATGCTTCTCCTGTAAATAAAAAATGTGCATTAACGCACACATGTTCTTTCTAGCTCACTATTCTTATTCTGAAGGGCAGGGGGTGTGAAGAAGATGAAATAAATTTTCACTAACATGCTGAACAGGTGCAGCTATTCCAGCACTCCCTGCCTCGGCGACTGTTATTCTGGCCAAAACGACAGTATGTCCATCACAGAAGAGACAATAATTGCCCACCCAAAGCTGGCACATTCGCCAGCTAATGATGGGATCAGCGGGCAGCTACAAGAACTAATAAAGCTGATCCACCGCAAGGCTCGAGGCTCTGGACGGGCTGTACAGCCACAGTCATCCGCTGGGGTTGAAGAGCTCAGCTGACAGTGTATTAATTACAGTTGTGGCTATTAACACTGTGTTGTGTGCGGGGTGGGCCTGAGCCCCCCCATCGATCCCCACCCACCCACACACACTCGCACATGGGAGCAGAATGGCTGTCGTAAACCTCTCAGATGCTCACGTGTGTGTTTTTACAGTATGAAAAGCAAAGGCACTATAAGCCACGCCCCTACCTTTAACCTGGCCCCTCCCTTGCCAAACTTAGCATCCACCCACCACGTCTGACTCCGTTCCATTGGTGTTTGGGTTGCCAATCACAACCAGCTGTGCTGAGTCACGTTCAAAATAGGCGGTCCTCCTCCAACCCAGCTTTTCACTTTCACTGCCCCCCCCCCAGCACAACAGTGCGTCCAGTGCGCGACACAGCAAACTGATTTAATCACAAGGTGTCGAACCCAAACGTATCTGTCAGTCCCGCGTGTTAAAAAAAAAGCGGCGAGCGTTGCTACTTTAAAACACTCGACCGTTAGGTACAAACTCAGATCCTTTCTTTTTCTCCTTTTTTTTTTTGCAATTTTATCAAGTTTTGAGAATTCATCATATTTCCGTGTGATTAAATAAAAGCCTTTAACAAATGAGCGACCTTTATTTATGGCTGAGGTTTTTAGGGCTTATTCATAAATATTGAACCCTGCCATTTGAGAAAAGCACAGCATTTCAAGGGACCTTTAGATGCGATTGTGTTCTTCAGATGTCTGTCACAGGGAGCAATTTAGAGCAGGTCTTTGAATGAGTATCTGTCAATAAACAGCAGATTGGGAGCCATATTCTTTAAATAACCTATTGTACCAAGCGTTCGCACATTCATTCCCGTTCCCTTTGGAGGCTGCCCGGAAATTGCTAAGCGGGGCACTACCGCCCTCTCGTGGTTGACAGCACTTGGGGTGAATTATTACGAAATCGCAGCCGGCGCCACATTCTGCATTGTTTTGCCTCCATTGTTTCGTTCGTGTTCCGTATTGGGTAATTGATGAGGTATCCGTCCCTAATGTTTGCACGGTTCCCGGGGGCAACGTGCAGCTCTTATTTAACCAGCAGATTAGCCGAGAGGGGAGCACGGCAAACAAGCAAACAAACAGACCTCTGTGGAGCCGGAGCTAAACACACCCGGTACCAATGGACCGGAACTCGTTCCTTCCTGCTCCTGTTGACTCTGTCTCGACCTTTTCACACTCGGCTCTGCCATGGCAACGAGCCGGAAAACAAAACAACTGGCAGAGGGCAAAACCCTCATCCCATTGCGAGTCCCAGTTACGGTGCTCCAAGCCGGCCCATGTTTGTCAAAAGGAAGGGAGCCTTTTGGTGACTCCCTGTCTTTGTTGGTGATGCAAAGTGTTAACGTAGCACGGTCGGCGCCGGTGACAGCAGGCAAACACTTATTCCAGGTAAAATTAGCCATGTCGCAAGGAGGAAGGACAAATTCAAAAACACAGCTGACAGCCTCAGGTCAAATATACAAAAGAGGAAGTATGGTGGAAATCCGAAATGGGGCACTTTAGGATAGCCTGTAAACCCCATAATCCCAGCTTTCTCGCATTGCAGCCAAGCAGCTAGAGGGCAGCTGTCAACTTATGGATCTGCGGACAGATTTGTCCCAGCACATAGCCAGGTCTCAACATGGCACAGGATACCTTCCACAAGCCCCGAACAAACCCACCGTGGCCGTTATTAACGGTTGTTCCAAATGGTGGCCTGCCTTAATAAACAGAATCTCAGTGCAGTGCGGGATAAAGGAAAACATGCATACAAGAAAATTGTGCCACAGCAGCAATCTTCTTTAAAACTCACCTGGTATGTGACAGTTTTGAGATCTGTGGCATTTTCCAGTCTTCTGGTGACACAGACCCGCAATACGAAGGGGCACTCAAACAAGCGATACCAAAATGGTTGCCACCTCCCCCCTGTCGCAAAGGGTATTTTTAGACATGAAATGGAGAGGGAAGTTTGACAGCAAATCTGGTTAAGGAGGACAAAGCCTGGACTCTGAGAGCACCTGCCCAGCAGACTAGGCCGACCTTCCACCTCCTTAGTTAGTCCACTGGGTATGCCTTCAGGGATTAAAGCATAAAAGTGGTTATGTAATTGCACTTATATAGATTACAGCCATATTTCTCCTCCACCCAAAGAAAGACCACCTATTCAGTTTTAAATCAATTTTCCTCCAGTTGCCGCAGAGCTCAGGTGCGCGTGCATCGTGCACAGGCGCGCACATGCACGTGCACACACAACGAGCATCTTCTCTGCCAAGGTCCTCCAAGTCCCTGACCTTGAGATCAGAAGAACAGGCATCCGGGTTGTCGCTGACTATTCAGGCGCAGCTGCATCTCAATTTGAATTCTTTCTGTTGACATTCAACAAAAAAATAAATAAATAAACTTTTTAGAATTTACTCCCATGCGCAGAACGCAGGACTATTCTCATTCCATTTCAGTAAAACAAACCATTCCTTACTGAAAGGTCTCAGTCAAACATCCAGAAAATAAAAATCTCATTACCAGATGAATCAGATGCACTGTTGCATTACAGGATTATGTAATTACAAATCGGAGCTGCTATGTTTTTCCATTTTGAATTCAGGATGTGTAACATGACGCAGCAAGTGTAACTAAATATAACTATGATATAAGTAAATTATTACATACAGTGAAAGCAACCCAAGAGCTTCTCAAGACTAAGAAATGCAATATTCTTCAATGACCAAGTCAGTCACCTGACCTCAACTGAACTGAATATGCTTTTCACTTACTGAAGACAAAACTGAAAGCAGAAAGACCCAAAACAGGAAGCAACTGAAAACCATTGCAGCAAAGATCTGGCAAAGCATCTGGAGGGAGGAAACTCAGCATTTGGTGATGTAAATGGGTTCCACACGTCAGGCAGTCATTGACTACAAGGGATATGCATCCGAGTATTAAAAATAATGCTTATATTTATTATTACTTTAGTTTGTCCAATTAATTTTGAGCCTCTGAAAATGGGGGACAATGTATATGAATGGCTGTAAATCCTAAATGGTTAGTGCGATATTTTTGTTAATCCCCTTTGTTTCAAATTCATCGTGGTTGTGCGCAGTGGCAAAATACTGAAAATTGTGTCATTGCCCAAATACTTATGGACCTAACTGTATGTAAGACACAATTTCTGTGTTGGTTCTGAGAGCTCTCACTCCAGGGTGGAAAGTAATGGTGGGATTGCCAAGTTGAGTCTGACCGTTAAGCAACCGTCCAAGCGACCACTGGTGTGTTTTCCACGGCAGGGAAGCAACGGGAGGGGCTTTGCCATTGTCTTCTTCCATGCACATTCTTAACGTTTATCAGTGGTGCGAACATGACTGCCACACAAACCCTACAACACAGAGGCAGCACAGGAGCTGTGAGTCACTACTGTGACCCGCTGTGCCACTGCATCCCTCGTGGAAGGAAGTGCTGCTTTTTGCCTTATATCACACAGGTACCATGCAGGTCATTTTACAACTTGGCTCTTTTGCATCCCATTACTCACAGGGTTTTCTTGTTAGGTTACATGCATCACCAGATCATAGTCAAAGACCCATGTGGATCAACAGCATGTTGTTACCACAAGCCCACAGGATAAGAGGAAAACAGAGAGTCCACCAGACTCAGTACAAACAGGAGACTCAACTAGCTGAGTTATGGAACAGGTCCATACAAGCTAGGCTAAAATCCGATGTGTTCTGCACACCAGCATGTCAGAACAAGGGCAGGAGGCCACTTACTCCCTGGCGTGATATGGCACATCCAGGGGCGAGGAAATGTATTAGGTTACTAAGCTCACTGCAATATGCCAGTGTGATCACGCAGATCTTGTTATCTCTTCTCAAAAACCCTCTTCTCTTAAGCCTCTTACCTTCTTTCTGACTTATTGAGGGCATTACGTTGTTCAGCTCTGGCTTTTGCAATTGTTTATGGCTTACTTGACGCTTGGGTGCAGAGTTTCTCAGACATTTAGATGAATATCACACAACACAAATCAATGCAGAGTTTACAGCTACATTGGTAATTCGCAAAGAGGGCCTTGGACCGGCACCAAGCTTGCTGGTGTCCCACAGTGAGTCATTTCTCAATGTTTGAACCATTTAAACAGCTGAACACTATACTGGAACTTTTTTGCTGTAAGCATGTCTCTGTAAGGTCCAATAGCAGGCTCTCTACCCTCACAGGTGGCAGAAGATACTTGATGTTAAGTTAGTCAGACCTAAAATTATACAGGAGAACATTCCAGTGACGAACAGCAAAACATTTCTTGACTTTGGGTTGTTGGCCATGTGAGTCTTGCCGTTTATGAGTGCAGTCTCCACACCTTTAGGCCACCCTTTCTTGCTGACGGCTGTCCTTATTTGGCCAATTTGTCAATCGCTCACATCTTGTTGGTCAAAGTGGATTATACAGCTTCTCCACATACGCGCCCTCAAAACCATGAATGTGTATAATCGCTGTGCTGACCATCACATGCAAAGCAGGCAACAGGCAACATCATTGGCCAAGCATATATTCCATAAACTGCAGTGATTTGATATACAGTAGCTGTAATGTCTCATAAAGTGATAAAGGGGAGGAATAGGTTAGGTGGATCTTGGATTTCAATTACGAAGGGGATCTTCTCACATTTTACCACAACGTTATCGAAATGTGATTGGTCACCAAGTCACAAACCAGTGTGGAGAGAATGCAGTGATGTGTACTGCCAGGTCAAAGTCTGATATGATCGCCCATATTCCCATCACTGGGACTTACCACATGCCACATCTTCAGAGAATCAAAGGGGATTGCCAAACTATGACTTTTTTTGGACAATGCCAGCTTCCATCCAACAAATTCAATCCAGTTTAGATCTTCGGTTATTTTACGTCCAATTACTTTGACATAGCAATACATTGGAGATGAATTTTAATGCCATTATGAGAGCAGTTTGTTCTCAGAAAAACTTCCTTGCAAAAGAGAGCATCGTTTAAATAACATAATTTACTTCTTTAAAATGTATGCTTTTCGGATTTGTAAAGCGTATGAATCGGCGCTTATTTCAACACTGTGACTTGGGGTGGGGGGTGGACTTGGATAAGTAGTGCACAAAACATTATGGAATGCCGCACACAATTTGTATTTATAAAAATATGTAATTTTGGCATTGCAGTGATTGTGGAACACTTTTGTACTCTCCCCAGAACACAAAGGTATTGTTCACAAGTTTTTCCAACTTCTGTTAAGCTTAAAATGTATAGTTTACAGTTCCTTAATAACTGTATTTAATTTTAATGCTTTTACCTGATGTTCTCCATATGTCTCCAGGATGGGCTCCATACCACAGTGACTCAAAGTTGTACAATAGCTTAATAAAAGTGAAAGTTTGTGGTATTATGCAGATTTAATGTCAAACCTTTTAAAAACTCCATATAGTTTAATAAGATCTCGGTGTGCCGTTTTTAACCAGCAGCCCAAATTCAAAAAGTGTGCCTGAGAGCTTTCAGAAAAAGACATTTTGGATTTTGCGAGTGGCACGCTTCCCGCTAATTCCTCGCAAAAAAATAATAACATAATTTACTTTCATTAAATCATAGACTTATTTACATAGCCTTCATGCACTAAAAAGCTATCCTTGTTTCCAAGCGCTTGTCACAGACATGAATTGGTGTCTGTTATTCTGTTATTTTATTTAATCATGTGCATCAGCGGTGTGACAAAAGCCATCATCCTGCATGACAAGCCCAAAAAAAAGCGCCTAGGCATCCATTCTTCTCCATATGACATAATTCAAAGTCAGCTCTCTTTGTCAGAGCAGTAATTCTGCTATGAAGCTGACTGGGGAGATTTCGTGATAATAAAAACTATTCAGATGGCTCCATTTTGTTGATGTTTCTTTCTGATTAAATAGTTCTGTAAGGTTATACAAAAGTCCTAAGGCATACTGTAGTACAAGCTAAACTTTGAAAAAATACCAGCTACCGTGGGGTATGATTATACTCCTCCATATATTTTGTCTGGTCTATTCTCTTTGCTTGCAGCACTTTGATAAGGGAACGGTAAAAAATATACTTAGCATTCCAACATACTATAAATCCTAAAAGTCTGTCAGCAGTGTCACTGCAGCAAAAGTTTCTGGTCTTTCCCTATGAGCTTCAATGTGTTAGGAAGCTCACTGAAAGCATTGAACATCATTCTCAAGGTCATCTTTAACCCAACAGTTAGTGGTTCTCACAACTCGGTCTTGCAACCTTTTTTTTTGTTGGCTAAGTCTAAGCTGGTTTCTCTGGTTAGAAACTGGGTCCTTGGTCACTGACTAGTCCTCTAACTGTTTGGTTCATGACCACTGGTCATTGCCTTCTTGCTCCCAGATCTCTGGAGACTGAGACTGCAGGGGTTTGGGTACTACATGCCCAAAATCTACAGATACGCTAAAAGCTTGTGGTTGTTTTTCTTCGAAGACTCCCTAGTTTATACAAGTTGGGTAAAAATGAATTCATTTGAGGCTGACGTAAGATTAAGCCACATACTAAACCAAAACTTTAGGAACGATGCCACCTCCCTGAGTTTGAAAGATCAACCTTCATTGCATGTTCTATCCTACTTTGAGCAAATGCTCACCAAGTTTTTGGCCTATAATTGCTGTGCCAGAGCACTCACAATCCACACAGAGATATAATCCCTCCAGTGTCTCCTAGATTTGCCACAACATCTTCTCCTAGTGAAATGTGTCTGGTAAAACTCCTGAGGTGGTCAGCCAGGGGACATCCTCACAACATGCCCATACCACCTCAACCGGCCCCTCTCCATCCAGAGGAGCAGCAGCTCTACTCAGAACCTCTAATCTTGTCACAGAGGGTCAGCCCAGCAATCTGGCATAAAAATCTCATTTCAGCCACCTGCATCTACAATCTTGTACTTTTAGCCCTTACCCACATATCATGACCTCAGCTAAGGTAGACCGAGCTTTGCCAAAAAAATCAGCTCACATAACTGCCGACACTGCACCGATCTGCCTTTCTCTTCTTCCATTCGTGAACAAGATAATGGAACTCCTCACCTGGAAAGGGCAATCCACTCTTTTCCAGGTGAGGACCACGACCTCAGACTGAGAGGTGCAGTGAACTGTTCCCATGGGCGTCTAAGGTGACACTCAAAAGGGTCCAAAAGGACGACATAATCCACAAAGAGTGGAGATGCCGCCCTTACTCAACCCCCAATTGAATACCCTCTGAACCTCAGCTGCACTTTGATATTTTGCCCGTGAAGATCACAAACGAACGGAGATGCGACACAGCCTGACACCAGCGCTCACCAGAACGTTCTCAGCCCGAATGTTGAGAACAAGCCGAGCTCAAGCAGCACTCATGCAGGGAACAAACATCGCACATGGAAAAATATCTTTCCTCACATCACATTTCAACCAGACTTCTTGTTTAACCAAGTCACACAGCTGAGAAAAAAAACAGATTTTGCACTTTTCGATGCTGTCACTCACACAGGAAAGCACACAGCCTTGTGTCACAGCAGAATAAATGCAACTGCTTACAATGTTCGCCTCATCATCACACTGCCATTTTTTTTCCTCAAACCAACACCAAACTGTACATATTTTCCTGTAACCATGTTCAAAGCCCACCATGTGACATTTACGCAGTCCAGGATTTTATACATGAAACCTATAACATACATAACATTTGCATATAACATATACAACTGTCATTCTTTCTTTACATCATGCAGAGTCATGATGGATCTCTGAACTCTACATGAGTGGATCCACGTTGCTCAAACCGCTGCAGCTGCGGGGAAACTGAGTTCCGCTGTTAGCGGTACGGCATCTGTTTCATCCGGCATCAACCATCTTCAAGTAGCAGAATAAATAACTGCACCACAAAGCATTCACAAGCTGTTCAGCAGCAAGATATAAACAGTTCTAGTTAAATAAATATAATTCCATCTGAGTGTTTTTGCTTAGGCCCTTAAAGTGCTCAGCTCAATGCTAACTGGAAAAGCACTGCCTCAAGACCTAAGCAACAAGTGAGCTAAGAAACACTCTGAATGGGAATATTTGTCCAATTTTGCACCAAATCGGTGACGATGTGATGAACCCTTTTTTCCCTTCTTCCGACATGTCTACTGACCTAAGGGCATAGTTTGAATTACCTTCCAAAGGATTTGATGTTGCTACTGAGGGTTAAGGAAGAAGGGTAGTGCATCCCTCACCAGATGGTCCTGTGCTGAATTCTGGCCCTTGTATCAAAGGCAACAGGAACTGCTGCATCAGTCCTACACAGTAGTGGTCCCACACACACAACCAGCAGGTGGAGGGATCTTGTCAGCACCTCCATCCAGCTGGGAACTCATAAACTGCACTCAGGTTGCCTGGGTAACCCTCGATCCTGACCTCAGTTGACCTCCGCAAATATGGAGTGATGCTTAGTTTCCTCCTCACTTTACAACGGCGGTACTAACAAACCAAGAGTCCACATCTCATCATATCCAACAGTTCGGACTGCAAGGTACCAGTTGATGTTAAACAGTATTTGCTTATGCTTTTTATTGTTTTGTTGCTGCTTGTCCTTTTTCTTTTATTTGTGGCTCTTACAGTTAAGCAGCCTTACCTTAACATGGGCAAACTCCTGGAAAATAAATTGCTTGAAAATATGCAAGAAATGAACTCTATAGCAACCTTCTGCCAGGTGACTCATAATATCTGCAGATACCTTATTCATATCTGTCTCAGCTCACTCGTATTCACTCGTGTGCATAGATGCGTATTAGTGTATTTGCTGTATTTTTTTTTTTTGCATTCTTGCAGTTTTTTTAATTTATGTGTCAATGTAATGTATATTTTATAAATTGGGCGCAATAAAGACACAGGGTCATGACAGCAGCCTCGTTCCTGGGACCTAAACATCCTTTTATAAGTTTGCATTGCTAACCACTGCACCACGTACCTCAAGGTGTTGTCCTTGAACATTTACATGCTTGTGAAACAAATTCCAGCCTTAACATATTCATTTTTCATGCCCTGCTTCTGAAATCACATATGCTACACACCATTTAATAAATATCTCTTTTATATGAAATCCAAGGCTACATTCAGGGCTTCTTTTTATTCTACAGAACACACTCAAGGCATTTCTGCTAACTGGTAGTAAATATGCCTGCATGGCTGGATCAATGGACATCATCCCTAACACTTGATGGACTTCTGTATGGGTTGAAAATCCCTGGAATAAAGCAGGTTGAAACCTCCTCAAAAAACAGCACATAGGTAATATATACATTTTTATTTATATATTAGTTATATTTAGAGATATTTAAGGGGGTTGTACACCCTTGCAAATGCTTGTTGACTTCAAATCAGTTGACTTCATTTTACTTTTGACACCATATTGTGGCCTAATACGTATGCACCGCAGCAGTTAATGGCTGAATGAAAAATGTTAGAGTTTGGAAATAAAAAAGTATATTTCTTGCATAAGAACTGTGATTAGTCTGTTCTTTTCAATGTGCTGGTTAGCAGATACAAAGATGTTGGGCGCTTTATATACTGGTATCATAGTCACAAGGAGATGCGGGCTGTGGTGAACTCAGGCGCAAGAAATGAAAGAGAAATTCCTGCGTCATGTTGCGCCTGTCTGCTCCACTGAGGATTTTTACTTCAGCTTCAGAAAGAGTCTCAGCGAATGTCAATGAGGCTGCAGACTCTGTCATTACACTTTGTTTTGAAACGTTGTCTCGGCGGGTCGCCGGTTGTTGAACACGGGTCTGCGTACGGTGTGAATAAAGTGGCTCACAACCAAGGATATGAATAGCAATCCAGCAATATTACAGATGCAGACGCATTAAATCTGTGTTCTTTAAGAACTTAAATAGTCAAATTATTTGTATGATGTTTTCAGAGTGACAACTCTAACTGTAGAAAATAATAAATCCTTTGTATTAATCGCTACTAACAGGTATGAGACGCATTAGGACACCTTTTTTGCCTTCTCCCGAAAGAACTATGAATTCAATAAATGAATGGTGCTCAAAATATTACGATTAATATTATGATAAATACTGGATAAATATGGCATTTAATAGTGAGATTTCCTTTCAGTTTTAGTTGGTCAGTGAAGCAGCTGCAGGGAGTGTATTTGAGGAACACAACTAGGTTTAAGGTGCAGTGGTAAAGTAAGTGGTGCTGGCAGAGGTGAGGTATCATTTCAGCGCAAGTTGGTTTTGAGGGGGTGGTTGAAGGACTTTGACTTTTTTGTTGACAAACCAATGTAAATGCACAAAGGTGAGCACCGGTTTTTTCAGCTTTGCGTGTCCACATTCAGAAAAAAGTAACTGGAAGGAATAGATTGTTTTTTAGCAACGCAGCCAGCAGGGTTTCAAAAAATATCAGCAAGTAAATGTTTTTTCATGCGTGCTCATTGTACCATGGCACTCCATTTTTTGGCGAAAGACGCCGTCTTTTTCATCTTGATCAACGGACAAAATATTACCATCTCTGCCCTCACCAGCAAACTGTCAAGCGTGTCATTTTATCAGCAACACGACCATAGATCAAGAAGTAAGTAGCGCCAGTAAATGCACAGAGCGTTAAGGGACAGAACACAGTTCAGTTACAAAGCTTTGAAAAATGATGTTTCAAAGAATGGCGGAGATATGAAAAATTTACCCCACATTCTCCTCTTCCTCCAAGAATTAAAGGTCTCTATTCTAAATTTCAAATTGCGACTGCAATTATTGTTCTGTTGAAAAGTACACTGTATGGCCGAAAGTAGGCAGACACCTGAGCATCACATCCATATGTGCTTGTTGAAATTCCCATTCCAAACCCATGGATGTTAATATGGAGTTGCCCCTCCCCTCGCTGTTATAATAGCCCCTACTCTTCTGGGAAGGCTTTCCACCAGATTTTGGGATTTTGTGCCCATTCAGCCACAAGAGCATCAGTGAGGTCGGATGAGAAGGCCTGGCTCGCAGTCGGCGTTCCAGTTCATCCCAAAGGTGAGGTTGAGGTTTGGGCTCTGTGCAGCCACTCAAGTTCTTCCACAGCAACCTGGGCAAAACATGTGTTTATGAAGCTGGCATTGTGCATGGGAGGGGGCACAGTCATGCTGGAGCAGCCGTCATATTCATTCATTTTTGTTATTTCAAAGACGCAATGTTTTAATGAATCTTCTACTGTTTTTCTGGTGGCACAGATGGTTGCCTGATTTTCTTTCTAGTTAAACTGTGCAATATAAAGTAAAGCAAAATGAATCAGTGCCTTAACCAGTCACAAAAAAACAAAGGTCTCTTTCTGAATGTGGATTTTATTTATTTAATTATTAGTTTATTCATATTGCTGGTGTGGTAGGGCAGGTACTTTAACAAGATGGCTGTTGAAAGGTCAGGTCAGGAACCTTGATGGCAGCATCCTTCTTCCAACATCACAAGAAACTCATACGCTTTTTAACAGCAAAGAGAAATTTGCAAACGTGCAAAACGTGTTTGACACCGGGGAACTCCATATTTCAGGTTGACTGTAACAATACTGGGGCTTTACTTGACCTTCCTGTTCATTGCATATAAAATATAACAGAATGACAAAGACTGTCGAGAGGTGTCATTCCTTTCGAGGCATCGCAAGCTCTAGGTTAGAGTGACTTTTTTGCTCTTTAAGTTTTTCCGTGTACATTTCGAATATTCATTTCTCCTTGGTCGCCGAGGGCGGGCTGAAGTCTGAAGTCTGAAGTCTCAGTGCTGTTCTGCTAACAACAGTTTTTCATTCATAAACACCGTTTTCCTGTACTGGATGCGCCTTCCTAAGAAAAAAAGCACGTGTTAGCAGTAATCGCTACAAGGTACAGCAAAGAAGCAGACATGAAGTCCCCAGCACTGCTCCAGATGGATGATATGGTACCTGTGGGAATGTTACAATTAGTTGAAGGAGGTCTTTAAATCTTTTGATGTGCCGCTCTGCAGATTTGCAAGGTAATGAAGTGATTCGTCTCAGCATCTGTGGATTGACTACAGCAGAACATTAGCCCACATCTGCATGATGCAAATAGGACAGTGGGAAGGGGCTTGGGGGGGGCGACTTAGCCGACGGAGAGCATCGCACGCTTACTGGAGGAGACAGCTTCATTTAAGGCAGGCCCGAAAGACGGAGCATCGCCGCGTGAGCCTCCGCACGGAGGGAAGCGTCCTGTTTGCATGAGCGTTGCACATCGGCACGACGGAAACCAAACGTTTAATCCAAAAAAATGCTCTGCGCGCTGTGGTTGCGGTCGTGTTTTGGTCCCGCGTGAAATACGATGACTCGATTACTGGGGAGTCGAGGAAATAAATCCCCCCCCCCCCATGGTTGCAATCTTGGATGAGTTCCATGGTATCCAGGATTTGAAACTTTCCAAAAAAATGTTTTTGTTTTTTTTTTTGTTTTTTTACAAAATACTTGTCCTTTGCAGGGTCGTTCCGGTCTGAACCTGACCCCAGACACAGGGAACGGAATGGCGGTCACACAACTTCTGTTTCCAAAGACCTTAGTGGTTTAAAAACAGAAAAAATTAATTAAAGCAGATCAGTCCTAGAATGTTTTTTAAACCTGCATTGACACCCCCCCCCACCATGTCTTCGGGTCCAATGCACCCTTGTCTCACCCCTGTGCCAAACACTGTTATCTCCTTGTCAAGGCCTCACATTTTAGCATGTGATAATTGCTCTGATCCACTGGCACCAAATCTAAGCACAGCATAGCAGAAAGTCAAATGTCATGAAATATTAAGCATTTCCCAGTTCTTAGCAAGGATTGTGCAAAATGCTCCACTGCTGCTTTTTAAAACATCATATATATATGACTCTGACTTTCTGTTACTATATATAATATATAGTGATATATTTACATATGTTGATGTATATTTATTGAAATAATAATAATAATAATAATAATAATAATAATAATAATAATAATAATAATAATAATAATAATAATAATAATAATAATATACCATTTTTCACACCAAGGCAGAGTGTATATTCATAACAGTGTTGATTTTAGAATAAATGCATTTGGACTTTAACACTACATTTTGCTGTGAACTTTAGTTTTAATCAATTTTGCAAAAAGTACTGGCATAAGTAAACTTATAATAAACTTTGCAAATAAAATTAGTGAAATTTTTCAGATTTTCTGTACCTTTCAGAATGTAAGATTTTCAGATATATGTTATATATTATTTATGAGAAGTTTCCAGAAATCCTATGCTGTTAATGCATCACAGTCAACATTTTAGCCATGTGTATCAGGGTTTCGGTACAGTTTCTTCTTTCTAAGACTACAAATACAAGTTTGTTTTAGGACCTACAAACAGAAAGCTTAGAAATAATGTGATTATTTAACAGACTGCAACAACTTTGAGAAAAGTTCCATGTTCTTGGATCACAGAGGATCACAAAAAATAAACCTGCCTTTCATACTTGTACTTCTGTAACATTTCTGTTTGTGCCAGCCTGAGAGATTCATCACACCAGCTCATTCCCCAAGCTTTGTCAAGGTAGTAGATGCTACCCCAGGCTTGAACACTGAAAACAGGATTTAGCGAAAGCTCAGGAGAAAGCTGATATCATGTTGATATCCTAATAGAAGATACTGTGTGTGCCCAGGCATGATATATCACTAATTCTGGGTATCCAAGTGTTTTACAGGTCTGCGTAGCGATGGAAATGTCTTCTTTCATAGTTCTGTACCACAGAACATTTTACTGAATGCTAATTCATAAATTAGAATTAGAAATTCAAAACACGACATAATTATCATCTCACATTTATGAAGTTCAATCGCTCTCTGTTCCTTATGCACAGCTTTGTTTTTCAAGTCACAGACTTGAAATTTGGTACACAGGTACTTCTTGGACTAAGTGAGATTCTTGCATCTCATACATAAACACACACACACACACGTGTGTGTGGCTGCAGGGACAGTGGGGTATGCTGGAGGAAGGACCCGAACTGGCGATAGAGTTGGGTGATGTGGGGCCAGGAGGAAGTATACAAACTGGTGACAGGAAAGCATGACAGGGGAAAGTGTGCTTCAGAGTTGGAAAAACACCATCATAATCATCATCACAATCCCCAGTAGCAACAGGAGCACATTTGTGACATAAGGTAAAAAAGTTTGGTGATATACAGTACATTTTGTTAATATTTTTTCCCTTTCCACTGGACTAGTCTGTCTCTCTGTGATGTCTACCTGTCTGACAGCACTACGTGGTAAATGCACCTCTTTAACTTAGCTACCATCATATAAAATGAACAAGGACAGTAGGTAGCTTTCTTCAGGTGAGGGTGAACAACTGTCCCTAGTGAAGAAGTTCAAATGTCTTGGGGTCCTGCTCATGAAAAAGGTAACCATAGTTGAGCCTTCAGATAAACCTCTCAGATTGCCTTTCAGGATACATCAGCCTCCTCACCTATGGCCATGAGAATACCACAGGCTTGAGGGAAAACGACAAAATGATGATATATCTGGAGCGCAAAATGCGTGATAATCTTGTGCCTGGAAATTATAAAATGATTATGATAAAACTGTTGTTAGGGCACAGACGTTAGTCATGCTGTTAGGGAAATGAGGTTGCAAGTCATTTGCATGCCTATTATAAGGAAAATAACAATAAAGCCAACACAGCACTATAAGCATAGCCAGAAGCCTTGTATCAAAATGGCACTTTTTTAGTTGTACATTAAATATTTGAAACGTATTAAGTCACTACATAAACAATGGAAAAATAGATGAAGGGAGGAGGTATCAGATTACGGTAGACTAGGACTTCAGTGCTCAAACAATCCCAGCATTTCCCACAATGTAAGGCTTAAGAAATAGACAAGGAAATACTGGATTGGCATTGGATATTTACAAACATGACCACACGGCTGGCATCCAGGTACAGGGTGAAAGCAGGTACTGCCTGAGCCCTGTTGTGGAGTGTTCACCAAGGCTTTGTATAATGGAGTCATCCAGCTGGGATATACGTCTTTGGTGGGCTATGAACTGTAAAATCAGATGCGGGGCAATTCATTTTTCTTATGGTGCTATAGGAAATGTATTTCTTATGCACAAAACATGGAAACCAGCCCTTCCGCTGAATGGAAATCATGAAAAATTAATGGAAAGTTATACATTTTCAGGTAGTTTTGATGCTGTATATTGAGTTTTATGGGTGTTTAAATTTATCACTGCTCTTTCGCAGGGACGTTTTTCCTTACATTGTTTATATACAGTATGTTTCCTTGCAAGACAGCCTGCCTCACATTTACTTCTGGAGATTTTTGCTGGACAATCCAGAGATGGCTTATATATGTCTGTATTCCAGTGTTACTAAAACCATTGTTTTACTACATCAACTATACATGCCATAAAACTTGACAAAAGGACACATCTCAAAAAAAATCTAAAAAATGCTTTGCAGTGTATTTTTCACATTATGGAGTTTCCAGTTTTTTTTTTTATTTCTGTGTGCTGGTAGTAGCATCCATGTAATGATGCATTAACTCCCTTATTGCAATGCTGTAAAGGTAGTATTTGTTATATATTTATTATGTTTAGCATTTTTGCATACCTTTTAGTTCATTTTGTTCAGAATACTGGCCATGAATTGTCAATGGGGGCACTTTCATGATCATGCAGTGATTAGTGGTCGTGGATTCAAAAGCAGGAGTTGTGAAGAAAGAGAATAAGTGGTACAAGTGACAGATAGATACTACAAATACAGGTGAACTTGGGTTTGATGACAAATGGGAGACAATGACCAAGGAACATGATGACCAGAGGACTTGGTAAACTGGAAGATGCAAACCCCTAGAGATGTGGAGGAGAGAGGACTTGAGAAATAGGGCGGTAAATTTAAAACACAAGGAGCACAAGACAGACAACACGACTAGATGCATAGTAAAAAGGCGTAGAGCAAACTACAAGCAGTCTGGTAAGGAGGAATGCGAGTACTGTTGAGTTTCCACACTGATGGGGCATGACCTCCGCTGGAACAGGATCCTCATATACCTTCTTTTGTTTCTTTCTTTTTTTAAAGAAAAGCTCTGGAAAATCTTGATGTAGACTTTTCATGGGAATAAGCAAATCTAAATAAGAGCAATATCTATTTATTATGACCTTATTTTTGGAATATCTGAGCAGCTGCAGTGAGTTGGTCTTTGATATAAGTAACTAAACCCAGTCAATATGTTAGTCTGGGTTTTACACTGCGGTCCTGAACCACCACCCCCGTGCATGCTGGGTTTCAATGCAGCTCACTACTTCCTTAAACCACTTTTGAATGAATATGCCTCACATTTCAGTTTTTTTTTTTTTGACCCACACGTCTCTGCAGATGAATGAATACGCTTTTCGACCAGCACAATAATGCACCGGGCTTGACCTGGTAAACCAAAGGTGCGTTGACCTAACGTTTTGTTCTTGATCTGCCCTGAAGAATATTGGTTTTGAATCGCCTTTCAATAATCATTTTAATTTAATTGTTGAAAAGTAAAGAACGATGAAGCACGCTGCAAAGTGCTCGGCTACTGTTAAATCGAGGTCGTGATGACTACCATTCAAGAGACATCCATGCCGATCACCGTTGCAGGTATTCGTCCTTGCACAAACTTCATTGAATACAATTAAAATGATCCTGAGCCGCGCAGCTAATGTGCTCAGATTAATGTTATTTGAGTCGTGCGCCACTTTCAATGAGCAACTCCACCAAGCGTAGTTATTGAAGCTGTCGGCTGGAACAGAGACCAATGTGTGCCGATGCAGATTTGAACACTCCATGGAACCATGACAGACATTAGCAGAAGCTAAAAGTAGAAAAAGTTAGGCGTGTCCCCGTCGTCGGGATACATGCTGGGGACCAGGTGAATAAATCTCTGCAAAAGATTTCAGTTCTTACAGCGGAATGCATGAGAGATACTCTGCAAAAATGTGAGCTGCAGCGATTAATATGCTGTATCCCTTACAGTAAAAAGGAAAAACAAGAAAGAAATATGAATGTACCTGTCTTAAGAAGCCATACTATAATACAGCAATGATTGTGAAATGCGTAGCTTGAGTGACACTGACTGATATAGATGTTTTTTCCCAGGTGTCCTCAGCTTACAGACTGAACTCAGACAGAAAATCTGCCCATAGTTTTTTTTTTTTTTTTTTGTAATTCTAGTATTAGTATTAGAGAAGCATCAAAAACTTATATGGAAATATACCAATTTTTCACATTTTTTTCCTTCAGATCATCATGTTAGACAAATTCCTGCAGCAATAGGATCAGATTATCATTATTTGTTGAGGAAAAAATATTTGGCTCCCAGACAAAAATATGCCTTCTAAAATTTATTAAGATACCAAAGTTAGTGGTATTTCTATGCGTGTTTTCAGTGTCAAACACCCTTATACAGCAGGTACACAAGTGAGAGCAAAATGACGCTACTCGGCTCCGCGGTGTACCGACCAGGGAGAAAGAAAATGTACAGAATGAACAAAAGGATGATTTAGCTATGGATAAGTAAAGATAAATAAATGAATTCCTAGCTTATGTTTTATTTTATTCATTTATTCCATAAAGAATGTGGAGATCTGAAGTCTATCCCAGAAGTGCAGGACCTATGGGGGGGTACACATGGGAAAGGGTGTCAGTCGGCTCAAGAACATAATGTTATTGCATTTAATGTATTTTTTTTTTCCTGTTCAGTTTATCTTACTCTGCCTCAGTTATTTTTTTCATAGCTCTCTGCATTTTCATTGCACCCTTTTGGGGAGACATTTTGATAAATGAGCTCACAGATGTTTGTGATACAAAGAAATAAAAAGTTTGCAATGTCACACAGACTCCATGCCATTTCAGGCCTTGCATGGCATGGATAAAACTGATCTGATGCGACATGATCCTCATTTGATTATGGCTTTATTTGTATTAGCAGTCTTTGATTTCCAGGGTAACTTTGAGGTTAAAACGCTATATTTATCCACAAAACAGCCAGACTGACACTACTGGGGAAAGAAAAACTTGTGGCTTTAAGACCTCATGGGCGAATTTCAGTCTGAAAAAAAAAACTTGATGAACGCGCCAATGCCTTTTTTGCAGAATGCAGCATCCACTGCGGAAGTAAGATGACCAAATATGAGGCAAATCCAATCAGGCAGAGCCCATTGTTTGAAAAAGGGTCCATAGGTTTGCTTCATGTAACAACAGCTTTCTTTTATGAGAATTCAACATCATGAGGAAATGTAGTTTGTACTCTAAAATTTGCACAATGAGATGTCATCTGTGAGAAGAAACACCTTACAAGAGCAAACATTTCAGTTTAAAGTATGTGCCTTGGTGACAGGGTGGCAAATAGCACTGTTCCCTCACAGCACCTGGGCTATTTGGGCATACTGTAGGGTTAAGTCCAGCTCAGTCTATGCAGAATTTCCATGTTCTCCCTTTGCCCGCATGGGTTTCCTCTGGGTGCTCTGGTTTCTTCCCACAATTCCAAAGACGTTTTGGGTTAATCTGGCACTTTAAATTACCTATAGCGAGTGCCTGTGTGGGTGGTCACCCTGCAAAGAACTCTGACCCCATCCAGGCTGTAGCCTAGCACCCAGTAAATCCAGTATAGGCTTCTGACCAGGAAATGTGGGTTAAGGATAATGGATGGATGCCCTGGTGACATCAGATATCAAGAACAACAAATTCAATTCAATTTTATTTTTATATAGCACTCTTCTCACTCCAGTGACACAGAGCACTGAACAGATTCACATGTAGTTCAACAGGTAATCTTGCACAGTTAGCCAGCTGGCCACACAGGAAAGGAAAACAAAAAACTCCTTTCCACTAGGGAATAGGAGAAAAATAAACCTCTGGGGGTCCATGTACCAGTGGAAGCCTACCCTTCCTGGGCATTCTAAGCAATGCTAATAGTCAGAAATTGTACTTAAATCTTTTTTGCATAACAGGTACAGTATGTTAAGTTCTGGTTCACACAAACAGCTCCTAAGAGGAATGGCTCAGAAACCTGGTGATTCTTCAAAACTCTAAATTAATAATGAGCCCTATAGCAAACAGGTTATTATCCAGTGACTATACTACAGGAAATATAACATGTCTGCCAAGCATTGGGTAGAACAAGATATTTCAGTATTAGCAGGTAGCACCAAAGATACGATGCAGCCTATAATGTCACACCAACAACTATAACTCGGATTTTTTTAAAAAGTTTATTTTTAGACGTTGGATTTGGTATATGAAAACCACCCGTCGGAACAAACGCAAACTTCATATGCGCCGGATCATAGCTTTGATGGAAATTTAGGTTTTTTTAGTGCTGGGTTACTTTATCCATTCCTTTTACTTGAGCAGCCCACGAAAAAACAAGCCCACTGGTATTTGCTGAGGCCTACTCATCTTTTCTGGATCTGCACAATACAAAACAAAAAAACAAGCAGGTTGCTTAAATTTTACGACAGTGCATCTACAGAGAGAAACTTGCAAAATTAACCAGATGAACGCAGAACTTCGCCAGTCACATACAGTGGCATTGCTGAAATGAATAGAGGCAGAGGTGTTTTTTTTTTCTCTCTAAATATGGTTTAGATCCTATTACGTTAATAAATAAATGTGCTTTTTCTATGCCACCTACAGAAATGTTTAGGCTATATATTTACATACTTAGTTATTTATTAAGTTGTCTTTGCACAGCCTGGCAGAGTAATGTTCACAGCCCAGTTCTGGACCCTGGTCCAGTTGTTGAGAACCTCTACCGTAGAATAATTTGATATAAGAAGGAGTTCAACGTCAACTTGCCCTCAAGAGGCTTAGGTTCTGTAGTTGTCAAACAAGTAGAAATCATGAGCCCTCCAGCACTGTGCCTCACAGTTGGGGTGAGGTGTGATGATACATTTGATTTTCACCATACATCTCCACTTTGACCTCATCCGTCCAAAGGATATTGTTCCAGAAATCTCTGAACATTTGTTCAGATGCAACTTTACAAACCAGAGTCGTGCTGCCTTTTTTTTTTTTGATACCATGAGATTTTCCTGGTGACTGCGGTGTCCATGAAACTCACACTTGTTTGGCCTTTCTGATCGCAAAGCCACGAACTCCAACATTTAACATTTCAACCCTATAGATCTACAAACACAGCTCTTGAGTTTTTGGAGATTTCTTTGAGCGTCATTCAATCTGACCTTGGATTTCCTGGGATGACAACTTCTGGGAAGACTGTCAACTATTCTGAATGCTGTCCATTTGTAAATAATCTTTCTCGCATTAGAATGATGGATTTCAAATTGTTTGGAAATGGCCTTGTAACCCTTCCCAGACTGATGAGCAGCAACAACTGTGCCTCTGCGGTTATTGCCGATGTGTTTTCTCCTTAGTGTTAACACACACCTGAATGCTCCAGACCACCAAACCGTCAAAAGTTCTGCCTTTACAGAGGTGCTCACACTTCCTCATGGTCAACTAGTCAACTGCATTAAGTTGTTATTATCATCTGGCTGCCGATTGCTTTCTAAATCCAGTGGAAACAGTGAGGGTGCGCTTAAAGTTTTTCCAGTGTTTCTGCATTTTTTGGCTACATTTTGCTAAATAATGACAGAACGGAGTGACCGTATTTTGGGACTGTATACGTGTGGCTTGAAAAAAACTTCTCCTGGACTTCATTTACAGCACAATTCAATGTACGTGCTCACAAATTCAAAAATTTGTCTACAGTTGACCTTTTCAGAACTTTATTCACCAACAAGCTGAGCTAAGGTGAGCTTTTTTTTATTACATTTCCTTCGGCAGGCGGTGTCAGTCGCGGTGGCGTCTCGTGGGATTGCGAAGAGCCCCGTCTGTTGCGTAAACACGAGAGTCGCGCAGGGATATCGAAAGTTATAATAAGGAAGTCTGCATAATTGTACGCCGTTCCAAATGCATGACCATCCGAGGCCTAAATTCCTTTTGTCTGCCTGCAGCCTTTCAGTCTTTCAGTTCAGCTGGTCTTCAAAGTACAGTCCATTACACCTCCAAAGAGGAGCCAGTTGGGCATCATTAATGGGGTGAGATTTGCACTGGCCTGAAAATTAATCACCTTGGCGACAGGAACTCGGTAATTACAGCCGTGTTCTTTGCTCCATCTCCTGCTGGCTCACATAAAATGATGCACATATAAACTGACTGTTCTTTTCTGTCTACTGCAAATAAAGGGAAACTCCAGTAGGTAATGGCTAATGAAGCTCAAACTAATAAAGCAATCTTAAATCACGATCCATCACTAACTGCTGTTCGGTCGCTTTCTACCTCAATCATTTCTGCAAATCTTTAGACTTTATATTGTGCATTTCAGATTTTTTATACATAGTTTTCACTTTGTGAGTCATTATTTTTTATATTTGTATTATACAGATCATTTATAGGTTTTAATCTGAAATGCATTTTCTCAGTTGCGTCACATATGGTACAGTTGGCCTTCATATAATTGGATCCCATATTGCAAAAAAACAGTACAATACTGCAATAAAAGAGGTTTTTAATACAAAATGTTTATTATTTCAAAGGATTTTCAACAATTGCCTGGTTATTTTGTGCACAGTGGCGCATTTGCTCTGTGTGCAGCCTGGCGTAAGGACAGCTCAATAGCCACAAAGTTGAAGCATTCAAAGTGCAACAAGGTGAAGCATTTTCAAGTAAATGTTTTGAACAGGTAGGGGACTTTCTTTTGGTGCTTCTGTTTTCCTCTTAAAAGTGTTTGTAATGCTGCTGCTTAGTTCCCAAAAGCCACCCTCATCGCAGATGGCTGCTGTGAAAACATCTCCCAGGTTAGAAACCTGTATAAAACGGGTAAAATGAAGTATTTTAAAGCCAAGTAAAACACATATTATGCTCACCTCCTGCTGCTGGAGGGACTTTCAAGGGGAATGCGTTTCAGTTGTAAAAGAGGAAAGCGGGGTTGTCAGAACCAGAATGTGACACAGGCTGACCAGGTATAGGTTAACACAACAGCTTTCTTCAAAATGCATTAAATGTAAATAAGTTAAAAAAGATAATCTAATAAAAACGTAATAAAAATACAAGTTTTTAAACACCACGGCACTCCGTTGCTAGAGGTGAACTTTTATTCAAATGAGACAAACTTCTTGGTGGAGCAAACCCACCACAGCCCTGGAATTGAAAAGATGGTACCGATCATTAATGGATGAAAGTACAAGGTGCGACCTAGAAATTATTTTTTTATGACAAAATAAAAGAACAAAGAAAAAAGAGTCTTTGCCCAGGTACATGCGGGTTATGTCCACTAATGGTGCGACTCAGAGACAGGCCCCTTCCTGCGAGCTCCTATGATCTATGATACTGCTTTAGTTAATTGGTAGAGAAATTGCAGTATATAAGTATATTTGTTGAAATAAGATGTGACACAAAGCACCAGAGTTGTTAAACAAATTGAAAAGAAAAAACTTCTTTGGTTCACAGGATCAAATTGTGCATTACAGGCTGCACCTGACCCATGTCTCTTAAACATGTTAAACAGACTGAGGAAAGACATGAGCTTTTGTCCCTTGTAGCCGGAGCTGGATATGATATGCCCACAGATGAAAGCCTTCATTTTGGCTTTTATTAGGTGTTTGTTGCACTGTTTGCTTTCTGTTTTTAATAATAAACTCCGTAACTCCACCTTGTACCACCTCACACCTCATCACTCCCCAAAACCAGCACGTCCAGCATGCCACAGTGTTTTAAAAAATGCATAATAACTTCTTCCCTTTGTCCATAATCTCATAAAATGCAGAATATACATAACACAATTTAGCATAAAACAGAATACAGATGTGTATGTTTATTTTCCATTTAATTTTGCTGTACTATTATTTTAACACACCAAAAATACACAAAACTGATGTATATAAAAAAGTTATATATAGATATATTGTAATATATGATAATATAGTTAAACCATATAATAAACTATTAAATATATCAGATCAATTTTATATGATGATGTATTATAATATATGCACATATGTTATAAGGTACTGTACATTATAATGTATGTTTCAAGTCTTTATTTTTAAATAATTAATAAGCATTGCTCTTTATTCATCGTATGCCAGTGAGCAGTGCACATGTGTGAGCTACACTGTATGTACCAAGGCTAGAGTTACTAGAGGTTCAAGCAGGTTCATCTTCAATGCTGTGCAATAATAAATATGCATTATAAGTACAGAACTGTAGCACAGTATTTGTGTTTATTTTGCTGTCAATGTCATTATTTTAGGTTATTTATATTTTCCACTTAAGGCAGTAAGCATTCCCAATGCAAGAGTGGTAAATACAACCAGGCAAGTATAGTAGGGCAGCTGGTTGATTCTGAGCTTTTATCAAAGGGACATTTTTTCCTCAAATAAACATAGGAAGGTCATGCTTATGGTGCTAGAAAGTGACAAAGGGCCCTGAGAATGTTACGCCAGCCTAACCTCCTTCAGAGAGCAGCAGCGTGGATAGCCGACAAACTCATGTTGGTACAGGAGGCAATAGACGGTCTGACCCTGTGCCCAGCACGCTTTGCTACCCTGCCTGCCCATGGGGAGTACAGACACAGTATTTCTTCTACTGAGATTTGCCAGATCTGCTTCTGACCCCCACCGCAAATCTGGCTATTATTGTTTCATCAGGTTGATGGATGAAAAGCATCTGGGTGACAGCAGAATAGTCAACATCTAGCTGAGGGCATGTGTATAGCAGTGAGCAGGTAGCAGGACTGCTTAAAGTTGCCACTAAAAAATTTCACCTGACCCACAAACTACTATATATCCAAACTTCATTGGAGCTAAATCTCACCCATGGCACATTAGCACCACTCACTATACCTGGAATTAAGGTGTAACACTTTAGTTCGTAACATCCCTCCTGGTCACAGCTACACTTTGATATGCTGCTGCAAAGTGGAAAAAATTTGAAGTGAGGCTATCTCATTTTTACTGTGTTGTTACAACAGTGGATGCGTCGCCACAGACAAGGCAATGCAGTCTGCCTCACCTTTACCTCACACACCTGTAGAGCATTTGCACAGTCAGCAAAAACACCTCAAGGTTCAACCAGCATTGCCCTTGAGAGGCAGAGAGAGCAAAAGTGTGTAAAATAATAAAATTAAAACTGTTCCTGGGCTGACATCTAGTGGTACCCCATCTGCACACAGCATAAGGTCTTCTGTGCATTTGTATACAAATATTTAGTCTTGTTAAAGCTCTTATTTCATTTTTCAAAGTCAGAAAGCCATATATACACACACACACCAGAGTCCATGGTGCATCAAGTCTGATGGTTCAGCATTTTAGCTATCAAGTAAAAGCTTACTGCTCACATATGAATTATTTAGTTTGATTCAGCTTCAAATTATTTTGGCATCACTGGCGGAACAAAACAGGTGTACGGATGTGGAAAGACACTGTAAAAGACTGTTAGCTATAGAGAAATGTATTAAAATAAAAAAAAATTAACAGGAGTCATTTGGTAAGGAGTGCTTATAACCTCTCAAATCCCAGCTGCTTTCTTGAAAGCTACAATTACATCCCATTATATATATTTCAGGGTCAAAATTAATTGCTGTTATAATACCCATGTGTTGTTACAAGGACCTGAAGGGTTTTCCAGTTATGTTGTTGTGACCTGGCTCTGTTCTGTTTTCTTTTTATTAATAATTTGTTAACTTTGAAAAAGTTCAGAGTTAAAAATCTAGCTACCTTCCACCAGATTCACCTTCTTTCCATCTTATTCTGGACAAACGGTTCTCCCTCCCAGCCTTGGTCTGACTGCTGGAGACGGAGTCTAATTGAATCAAAGCCACAGAAGAATAAAGGAGAAAGGGAGATGGAGAGGATCTCAGTGATGCTCATGTTCAGGATGGCAGAATGTTGCTCAAGAAGGTTTCCTTATAGTATGAATGGAGCACTGCAAAGCATTTCTGAAAAGTGCCGTGCAGGAACTTTGTTTTTGTTATGGATCCCTCAGCCTGGCCATGGAAAAGATACCAGCAGATCCAGGAACAGGTACAGCAGGCCAAGCTCTGAATGCTGAGTACACAGTAAATGCAGAGGAGGAGAAACAGAAGAGTCTCCAGCTGAGGACCATCCAGGAGTAAACATGGGCTGCTGGGAAATGTAGGGCACCTATAAAACAATAAATTGCCACTGGGGAACCATTTGTAGTTGGGATGGCAGGGACAGGGTAGACAGCTAGCATGGAGACTCAAGGTTTGCATCCTGGGTCGGAGCCACACAGGCCATCTGACCAGGCCTCGGCTGTGGAGGACATATTCAGGACAAGTATTGGTCACTGACCTTCCTTTCCAGATAAACTTCATTGAACATAATCCAATAAAATATATAACATGTGAAAAACCACAATACAGAGACAAAATATATATAAAATCGCAGTTACAGGTATGTGAAGAACTGTATTTTCAAAGTAAAATATATGGGAGATTCATAAAGAATAGGAAAACTTCTTATCTCCCTTAATGTAACTGGAAATTGTTCTGTTATTTTTGTTGGTTCTTTATTTTGCATCTTTGTTTTGTGTCTTCTGTCCGGTCTTCCCTGCAGGGGCTAATAAAGTTATTTCCTAACCAAACTGCCTTAGAAACTTTACAAAATGTGACTTGGGGATCATGGATCACTAATGGTAAAAACAGAGGGAGCATCACTGAATTTTCCACACATCATCAGACAGAATGCTGTCACACACTATAGTAAAGGACTCTGCGGACCTACTAGAAGGTTCTGTCTGCAGCATTGCCTCTGGCTCTTGCCATCAAGGTGTTGCCCAGGTGGAAAGGTTATGGGGAAGATGTCCGTGTCTTCTTGTGCTCCATGTGTCTCTATTTGGCACATTAGAAACCATTCATACCCAACTTGTGACACTGTCTTCTCAGAGCTTTAAAAATCAAATACACTTGCAATTTGCACCGCACGCTGTCCATTGTCTGTATCGCTGCACAAATATTTGCAAAGAAATGTTTAAAAATTCAGTGAAAATGCTGACCGAATTATTGGGCCTCTTACCCTTGCATGTCAGTCAAAAGGGGAGCAAATATTGATTGATGCCTGATGAGCAAAGATAACAAAGACAAACTTGATATTTTTTGCCATTCACCCAACAAGGCTGAACCATCTACAGCCAAACATTTGAACAAGTAAATTAGAAAAAGCATTTTCAAATATTCATTATGTTTTTTTTTTCTGTTGTAACCATCTCTGCGTAAATTTAAACTTTGCTCTCAGAAAGGGATTGAGAAACGGAATTTAAGGGAAAAGTAACAAACAAGCAGTCAAAGAATTCAGGGAAAAGGACTGTTGCTTAAAGAAATATTATCAAGTAAAAGTACCATGTTGGCCCAAATATAAGACGATCCTGATTATAAGATGAGCCCCTCCTTTTCAACGCTCATTTATTATACCTTATGTTTAGAAAGAACAATCATATTTATTCATGTTTACCACATTTGTGTTTTTAAGATGGTCTTTTTGGGGTCGCAGTCTTCGGATATGACATTTTGTAACTTTATATTTTGTTCTGTGTTAGTTCAACCGGTGATCAGACTGTTGTGTTTTGGTGACGGGATGTTCCTTTGGCCATTGTTGGAGGTGGGGGCACTGTACCATTTTTGGGTCTAGGGTTAGCACACTTTTCGAGGGAGACGTCCCGTGTACAGAGCTGATGGCTTACAATAAGTTATCTGTTCCACGACAATACATGTGATGGCTGTACATAAAATATTTCTTGGCTGCTTGATAGTTGTTTGGTACCTTTGCTGCATTTTTCACCATCATCTTAAAATTAGCATCATCAGTCCTCCTCCGTCCTTGGTTAATTTGACCTATCTTTGAGCTTTTTTCCAGGCCATCTCAAGGTTTTGTCATCTTCACACCTACCAGATCCAGTTGATCATTTCTGTGGATAATTGACAGCAGGCATTTTTATTATATGATTTAATACTTCACTAAAGTAGATTTAGCTACTAGGTAAAGCACAGTGATCGTTTCATTTAGGGGACGCGAAATGTTGTTCATGATGGGCTATAGCTTCCTCCTCATCCTTGAGGACCTCCACCAAATCAGGGCTCTGACCCATGACAGAACCGGCTTTCCTGATGAGTTTGTTGAGTCTGTGCCCCTCATCAGAAAGGATGCTTCCTCCCAGCACAAAGCGCTGGTGATACTAGTTAGGTAGAACACATGTAGGATGCTGCTACCTGTGCTAAAGGATCTGAGCTGTCTAAGAAAGTAGAGCATCCTCTGTCCTTTCTTACATACCTGTATGGAGACCTGCTTAGTTGTTATGGACCCCCAAGTACTTGTAACGTTGGACCACCTCCACATCTGCACCCTTAATAGTAACCAGGCACAAAGGCTCTTTCAATGGATGATATTCTTGTTACTGAGCTCAAGGCGGTGCAACTAACACCATGAAACAGAGTCCTCAGTCAGATGTCTGTATTCCACCTCATCTTTCTCTGAACACCCCACTACTGCTGAGCCATCAGATATCTTCTGCAGGTGACAACACCCTGACTTGTATTTGACATCAGAGGTGCAGAGTTTGAACGGATGGGGAAAGTTCCTTGGCGTGTACCTGTACTGCTTGTTACAGTGTCAGAGATACAGCACTGAAGCCTAACAAACTGCGGTCTGCCTGTCAGATAATCCATGAGCTAGGGCCCCACTGGTGCATCCAGTCGGATTGGTTGGATGGTATTGAAGGCACAGGAGAAGTCCAAAATCGTGACTTTCACTGCGCTGTTGCTTTTCTCCAAGTCAGAACAAACTTTGTGAAGCACGTAAGTGATTACATCCTCTACTCACATTTGTGCCTGGTAGGCAAACTGCAGGAGGTCAGGTTTGTCTTATACAAAAGGTCTGTTGTAATTCAGCACCAACCTCTCAAGGGTCTTTATGGCATGAGATGTGAGAACCATTGGTCTGTAGTCGTTCAGCTTATAGGCACCCTTTTCTTTGGGAAAGAAACAGGCAGGATATTTTCCACAGTAATGGTACTTTCTGCAGACTCGGTGCCAGATTGAAAACATGTGTGAGGACACCAGACAGCTGGTTGGCACATGCTTTGAGCACCCCAGAGCGGATTCCATCTGGACTTGCCACCTTGCTGGTGTGAAGTCCTCTCAGTCCTTTCCTCACCTGGTTCTTGGTGACGGTAACTTGCGTTTGAGTGGGAACAGATAGGTGGTACTGTGGCTCTGCAAGAAAGCACTGTAGATGGAGGAAGGTCCACATCAACAGAAAGTGTAACAGAATAAGGATGGAAGGAAATTATTTAATTTGCAGAAATGCAGGAAGGTTAATGTTTGGTTGAGATGAACTAAATCACCATTAATTTTCATTACCTTGTCATGAACGCTGCAGGAACATTGAGGTCTCCTGAGTACCTTCAAGTGAAAAATCGCTTACGTCCTCAAATCGGAGTAGCAGGGGTTTGGGGACAATTTGACAGATCTTCATTTGCTCACAGAAGTTTCTTGTGACATTTCAACATCCCCTGCGTGACCCAGGGGGTCCCTGTTGGCTCACTGGAATTCCATGTCCTACTACTCGATGACACTTTGACATCACCTCATCATCCAGGTGTTCCAGTTTCTACCCACCGTTCAAAGATGTGCTTTAGGTGAATTGGAGACTCTAGATTTTCTGTAGCCTGCAAACACATGTGTGGCTAACCTACAATGGACTGGCAGCCCAACCAGGGTGTACCCTGCTTGGCCAAGTGGCCTATGCTTCTAAACCAATATGATCCACTCTTTGTAATTCTTGTGTCTCTTGACTATGACTACAGAGGAAAACACTATAGTGGTCGTTTAGATATTTCTTATCTGTTTAACATCAGTCTAAGTAATTCTGAGTGTCAGCATAATACTGAGATACTGAACCAACATATGAAAAGGAATATTTTTTCTCAGCCGTACACTTGGCAAGTTACTGTCCTTAGTTCCCTCCCTTGAATATTCTTCTGGAAGAATCTCTTTTCCGCAATCTGATCAATGTCATCGGTTTTGCCAGGTTTCAATCCCCAAGCCCTACCAAAATGTAATTTTGCACTTTTAGTTTCCTTTTGAAAAGTTTAAAATCTATCTCTTCCCCAAAATTGATGCTTCCCACTGCGTACAGCGGTAGCTTGATTAATGGTTTGCTTTAGCTGAAGACGTCACCTTTGCAGGGAAACTGCATCTGTGCCATAACTCTCCTTAAGATGGATTTTCATGGAAATGAGTGAGAACGTTAATAAAACAGAGGGCCAGATTTCCATCGCATGAACCGTTCACAATGAAAAGCAACAGCACATAATTTTTGTTATCACAGCTATTGCTGCTGCCACTGTTACATCCCCTCATTTTGATAGGTGATACATTTCTTTTCAAAAACTTTGTCTTAACAGTCAAGCTCTTAAACAAAAGATTGTAGGGCCCAGGTCTCTTTTAGTTCTTGCTGCATTGTATTGGGGGTCTCCATCTTTGGCCTTAACCACCTCTTATTGTAATTTAACGTTTCCTCTAGCAGAAACCACCCAGCGGTATAACTGGATAAATAACAATGAAGATCTCAGCATGCAAAACTAACATTATAAACAGCTAAACAAAAAAGTAAAAAATCCAAAACAACTCTGTGAAATGGTTTCCGAAATGCCATAGCCTGCAATCTAAAATACAAAGTCCAGTCATCCTATTGAATGCCATGGCAGCAGGGACGTTTACCTCAGATCCATCCTGGACCCCACAGAAGTGCAAGTGCTGTAGGCAAGTTACCTCAAATTCATTTATGCATTGACAGGCTAAGGAATGTAAACATCAGTCCAATTAACAATGTATCCCATAGGCTTCCCATGTAAGATAACCAAAGATGGGATGAATGAAATTAAAGAACAAGACTACCAGGGCATTTTGTTCAAATATCACTGCAGGATGAATATTCAGAGACATAAAGCGAACGTGATGCCAATATCTTTAATACAAATTGATGCCTCTGTGCAATTTTATTTTTTTGGCTTAGAAGATTCGATATGTGCCATCACCTGGATGTGATTGATGTTCAACCACAAGTAGGAGCAACCTAGACCATGTGCCATCACTCCCCACCTCTGTGGGATAGATCCTCACAGTCTGGTGGACCACGTTTAAAATATCAGCTATAGTTAAAACTGGCAGAATATTGCATAACAGTGAAGGAATGTGTGGGAAAAGGTAGCTGGTGGTCTACATCAAGAGCATGCCTCCCTGAGATGGGTAGCTGCTTCCCTAAAATGGTTTGGTAGATTTTAGGAACCCAGCTGTAGAAATGGTTCAAGTGCAAAAGTGTATTTGATGGAAATCGAAAAGGAAGAGGAGTACAAAATGTGGAAAGGTGAAGACTACCTGGAAGAGATAGTTGAGGGATTTGGGATGAGCTCATGGTATTTTTAGAATTGCTAAACATCAAAAACGACGTTTATAAATGGATTCTCATTGCTAGACTTGAGCTCTGTGGAGGATATGGGGCTTGGAATACTTCCCACAATAAAGTGGCCATGAAGACCTAAAGTGTGAGGTTTGGCATAACGCATACCTGTAGATGACCCTTATGAAAGAAAATTTTAAATGAACATAGAATGAAATATGAGACAAACAGAAATACGTGGCATACTAGAAACAATTTACATGATACAGTAGGTTTGTTATCTCGTGCTCATGGTTTAAACTCCTTGATAAATGGAACGGGCAGACAAAACGAAGAGATCAGAGAATTTTGTGTTGTGTACAGGCTGATGAGAATCTGTAGATAGGACAGAGCTACAGCCGTAAGAGTGAGGAAGGGTACGAATTCAATCTTAAATCTATAATTATTTATGAAGTGATCATAAAGCATAGATTATCACTTAATGTCTTACAAGTTTTAACCAACTTCATTACTGGTCATTATCATGAGTTTACCTTGTTCTTTTAGAATTTATGGTCCATAGATCATACTTATCTGATAAGTTGTGTGTGTGTGTGTGCATGAGGACTTCTGAGTGATGAATTTCACTTTGCTCTTTATTGTACTCTCAGCCATTTATTTCCTATGGCAAGCCAAATCTGAATGGACACATCACCAATGGGCCAAATCTGAACAAACTACATAAAATTGAAAATAAAATTTAAAAGTGAAACAGATGCCTGATGAGGAAAAAGTCACAAAGCCTGACAGCAATTAAAGAAGCCATATATATATATATATATATATATATATATATATATATATATATATATATATAGGAGATAAAAAGTTGTAAATGGCTTGCATTTGACCTCAGTACAACCTGGGGGTTAAAGCAGGTTGAAGAATACAGCAGTATTCTGGCTGAGATGACTTGGTCTGCTTGTAGTCCAAATCATGTAGTCCAAATCGTGTTTTTCACCAACTTGAGAAACAAATGACTTTCCTGAATATTTTTTTTTCTTTTTACTTATGGATAGCTGAGATCCCCAAGTATAATTTTTTGGTCTAATACTTGGGGGGGGCGGAAAAAACAGCAGATGTTTTGCACATTTTGCAATGGCTGCCATTAAAATGTAGATGTTTGAGATAGTCTGGGAAAAACAGCCCCGGAGCATTTCCACCAAAATAACAACTGTTGTTAGAACACCCCGTAATTGTTTAATCTTATTTAAGTGCAAGAATTAAAATGGGCTTATTTCTGTCTGCCTTATTTCTGTCTGGATAGTAATAGTTCTTGTGTCAGAAGTGGGGAAAGCCACATCAGTAGTCTTTCAGATTGAAGTCGCCATAGAAACTGGGAGCTGTGCAATAATGTACCTGACAGGCGCAGGGCCCGGAGCAGCGAAGAGGAGAGACGCAGGTGCCATAAAGCGCGTTCCCCCGCAAAGCCGCAGGCTTTCCGGGCTTGTGTGCACAGCAGGATTTAACGTGCCGCTCCCCACACCTGGCGCGCGACTATCTGAGGATGAGGGGCCCGTTTCTATCCCTGCTCTGCTGGCTGCGCACACAGCTTTTTATTCCCTCGGAGTCCCCGTGGAACCTTATCGGTTGTCAGCAAGAGTGGTGTTTCTATTTACTACTCATCTGTAGAATTATTCATTTGCGAGGGACACGTTGAAATGAATAGCATTGGCGTCGCGGTGGATGTCGAGCAGTTGAAGAAAAATCACGGTGGAGCGTTAATCGAATGAAACGGACACGAGAGCCCAAAAGAATGCGATTTTAGGTGACAGGCGCGTTCACAAAAGCGGATTGGTTTTGGGGTTGGCGCAGCTCAGGATGTATTCAGGAGATGTAGTGAGAGTCCTTTGACCTCTGAGTGAGAGTGGTGTGTAAAAGGGACTCGACGGTTGTGTTAAATTGGCAGCCATGCCTGTGGATACGATGATAAGGGACCTCAGCGATGTGCAAGGCCTTAAGCTGTGCTTATGGAACAGCCACCTGAAATTATTATTCTCCTCAGCAAGACCCCATGAGAAATAACCCAGGTGTTTCTCCTCAGGTACAGTAAATGTTAAAAATTAGCCCTCATTAAGTCATCTTAAGCTCTTATACTGTATGGAACGGCAAAGAAATCCGGGATACTTCCTTGCTCAGACTAGAGTAAAAGTTTTGCCCAAAGCTGACAGCACCCCTCTGTGGTTGCAGCCTAGCAGTAAGTGACAGCTTGGAATGTCAGCTGAGATGCATCGTCGTGACCACGATACTCGTATTCCTGTGTATTCGGAATTCGTCGGTTTTTTCCTACATCAGAGACGCTTAACTTCAGTTCAGCCTAGAAGAAGGATAGAGTCATACTCCAGTTTATGTCCGTCCAGCAGAATATCTCCTTTTTTTATATGAAACACTTCATTGAAGTCCCAAGTTCCCTGTGTAACTTTTGTCTGAACATGTACAAAAAAATCCCCATTTGTATTCTGAATGCTTGATAAATTTTGCAGCTGAACTGTGAAAAATTCCTCATCTGTAATGTATTGTTGTTTTGAAACACAATGGTGGGCTTGCTTGTCTTTGCACTTACATGACAATGTACATCACATGTTCCAAAAACCCACCAGCACGTCTGAAGCACGAGCAGAGACATTTTGAAGAGCCCTGTGTGCTTAAGTGAAGGGGATCTGCTGTGGCTTTGTGTTCAGTCAGCTGTGCAAAGAGGGTTAGATGCACATTTTGATCTGTTACACAACGGTATTACCTAATGTCTGCTGCTGAACAAGGAGAGAGAAAGAGAAGGAGAAGAATACAATGATGATAATTTCTTAGTTATAGTATATGCATCTAGTGTGAACAACAACACATAAAACAACTGGGAAATGCATCCATTCATCTATCAATCCATCCATTTCCTTTAACTGCCTTATCCTGGTCAGGGTTTTGGCAGTCTGGAGCCTGTCCCAGAATCAAAGCAAACCAGAGCACCCACACAGACACGGGGACACCAAGGGAATTCCACAGACCGAGCAGGATTTAAATACACAGCCAAACAGCTCAGGCACTCTGAGGCAGAAGCTCTCAAAAATAGGTACATTCGTGTAAAAATGTTAACGCACCCAATAAATTTGTTAAAACAGAGTCACGTCTAGAAAATACTGTAGATCCTTTATGATTTAAGCAAGCTGGGACACTGCAGCTGCCATGGATTAAGTACCAACAGGTAATGAACAGATGGAGAAGCACAATGTACTGAAGGTACTGAATGAAGTGTAAACAAAGGAAAAATAGATATAACATGTGTGCCCTCATGCTGGCTGTTTTTTAGCCCACTGGCCCTTCATGCTAGCATTGCCACCCTAATTTGACAGTCCTGAGCACAGCAGTCATGCCTCAAGCTCTGGGAAGCAGATGTGGGACCAGAGGGAGGACCCCCTGCACACCGAGTGATGCCACCCCGGAGCCAGCAGACCTTGCATTTCCCCATCCAACTGGCTTCATTAACTCCAGCGCAGGCACTGCTGGCCAAAGAACGCCAACTACTAATAGATGGCATCCTGTCGGGCTGCTTTCACTAACCTTTCCCTGTAGCTCTCCAAAACACTCATGCCGTGCTGATTTATGGGCCTGTGCGAGAAACAAAGGCAGATCCATGCAGGTTCAGCACAAACTGGCGACAAAAAAGCTATCCATTTCACTTCTTTCATAGCACATTGAAAACAACAGAGCTCAATTTCTTTTTCTTAAAATAAGCAATGTATGGGATCCAGTTTTCTAGCTACCAAAGGGACTTGCAGTCTACGGTGACATACTGTTTTGTACAGCTGAGTCATTTTCATTCTGTCAGGTTAGGGTAAGCACCTTGATCAGGGACACTACAGCCAGACCAGGTCCTCCAGCTGCAAGAAGGCACATGGAAGCACTACACTACCCTCTAACCAGCAAAAGGCAGAGAAAATTGTTAGCTTGTTTGTAAGGTCTCACCCCCTGCAACTGTTTCTAATAGGTCATTTGGTGCTGAATGTTTTACTATCAACACTATTCCACAGGCTTGTACTGTGACCTGGCGGGCCAAGTAATGAGGTGAACGTGAGGTTACTGTGGATCCAGAAGAGTTTTATTTTCCTTTAGCAACACACGGGTGCTCTCTTTAAATAACTATGTACTTCCTATGTACGTCCTCTGTTTAAATAACTATGTACATCCATCCAACTTCTGCTAGGAAACCTACGGCCTTCACAGCAATGCCTCCTTCATCCACCACACGCACCTTGACCGCAGTTACAGTATAACATTTCACTACTGGCTTTACTTGAACAGGTGTAACTGCTGTACCTCTAGGGTGACTATGTGACTACTCCCCTTTTTCCCCAACTGACTCACCCGACTTGTTGCTCTTTATGGCAAAGCTACAGGCCTTTGCTCCTCTTTAGGCAGCCACAAAGAACTTTGTCAGCTAGGCAGCCTCTGATGGACTTCTGGGCTCATGCTGGCAAATCCAAATTGGACCATCATAGTTGACCAGCCATAAGAACTGCTCCAGAATGATCTTCTGTGTGATCCCCTTGGTATATTTATGTAACTTTCATACTCTCCCTTCAGTCTGGTGTGAAGTTCCTTTGCTGTCTCCCCAAGCCACACCTCAGACTCATCCTCTGGGTATTTAGGCACTACATTTCCCATCATCCCTCCTTTGCCAGCTGGCAATAAGCTTCCATTTTGCTCCCGGTAAGGAAATTGTTACTCTAGTAAACGGTTTTTGTTAACGTTTACAGTAATAATACACAATTTTGCATGAAAACAACACATTTGCATAGCATAGATATTAAAATTGTAACATTTATTCATGGGTGGGACAACAACTATTTCTAATGTACCAAGAAGCTGTTCTGGTTGTCCTTTCTGCATGCAACCCACTTGCCCCTTTAGGATAGGATAGCAATGGTGCTGTTAGGATGAATTTGATGTGTTGTCCAACATGAGGAAAAACCTTGTTTCTTTGCACATAAAGCTGGAGGCCTCTGTGCAGTAAACATCACTATTAGAATCAGTTTGGTCTTAAAAGTAACAGGGGGACAGAAACAGTTCTTACAACAATAGAGACAGGACTTCTCCAGCCCAAAAAGGCCGCACTGTGGGAAAAGCTGTTGTGAATGTCAGCTGGGGATTTGGTGAATCAATTTGCTTTGCAAAACAATATCCTTACATACCCATGACATACATAAGCGACCATTAAGAAAAGTTGGGCTCTCCTATCACCCTCAGCCCACATCTTCCTACAAACATTAGACAATAATTTCCGGAGTCCAGTTTGAATAAAGATTTGTTGGACTAAACACATTTATTTTCAGACCAAACAGTGGCTAGCTTTAAACATTAAATTTGGCCTACCCTGCACAGACCTGTGTAAATATCCGCAACTTTGCCATTTTGTTACAACCTCAGTCAAGGAAAACAGACTTCAGACAGAATTAAGTGAAGTGGAGAAACAACTCATTGTAGTGAACAACCCCAGAGGGTGGATTTCCGCATTTTATTCCTTTAATATCATTGCTAATTCCTCCGATGCTTTAAGGAAGACACGGGAACGCAGTTTTGACGTTTCTTTCAGTGATCGTGAATTGTCAGCTGTATGGACCAAAGCAAAACCTCAGGCTCATTCACAGAATCCGCCTTTCCCCTCTGTGCCTCCATAGGAGGTTTCCATAGACATCGCTGATGTATTTTATGCGTAAAGCTGTTCCTGGCACTTTGATTCACCAATTCTGGAACTGTGATAAGACACAAGCTTATTGGAAGGGAATTCACTCAAACATTCAGGAGACTTTAATATAAACTTCGACCGTCACCTTCTATTTTCCTGTTAAACCACAACCCAACCTCTTTTTGATAAGGTCGTGGAGTGCAGGCTGCTCACGCCGACATACATTGGCAGAGAATTGTATTGTAATGCTCTGGTCTACCTTAGAAGTTCTCTCTGTAAATACGCAGACGTCTGAAGTGTTGATTTCCTCACGCTTAAAAAAAATTACCGCTGGACGTACACAATAATTCAAAACAACTGAATTATATTTACATTTGGTTCATATCTATTTTGTACCGAAAGGAACATAGAGCAGGGATATTTTGAAAAACATTTAGAAAACTTTTCACTGACACCCTACTCTATGTATAATATATTCTTTTCAAATTCTTGCAGTAAAAATGTTAAATTTTATCAGCTACTCTGAGCTGAATGACTTATTAAGGCCTTTTGTGGGATGAGGTCAGGCCAAATGATGGCAAAGGTCTCTACTGCCTCCTTGTGGCTGGTAAAAAAAAAAAAATTTAAAAAAGGTCCTGGTCCTTAAATTACGAACACCTACAAGATTTAATTGTCCGCGAGGTCTTTTATTTTCAGCATCAATTTACTTCTCCAAGGGATTCTTTTCGGTTATAAATTCCCATTACAAAATCTTGTTGGTTCAAAGCAAGCTGAAGCACTCGAGCGGCGGACATCTGGTGATTTGTGGAAGACGGGGCGCGCGGTGCCGAATGCCCCCACTTGGCCTCGGTTTTGAAAAGCGGGCGTCATGCGGGTGCACCGCTCTGCGCTCACGCTGACAGGAGGTTAAGCAGAAGTGCAGCACACGGAGCCCGAGTTTCCCCCACTTGTGGTTGATCATCGGCAGGCCGCTTCATTTCCATATCAATACCCTTCCGCTTCGCACCCCCTTCTGCACAAATCCCATTTACCGTTCATTCATTCTCCCTGCCATCCAGCACCTCAGCAGCTCAATTCTTCCTGCTGCTGGAGAGAAGATAAACTCAGCAGTGTACTGTGGTAAAGAGCTGGTAAATGGGTCATGACAGGAAGCACCGGCTCCGTGTATGAATTATGTCCAGTGGGGGGAAAATACGGTGCTCCAAACTGGCGTGAACTGATGATGCTGATCAAACTCTGTTCATAACCTGCTTTCTTCGCAGATACTTTTCAGCACGATTCAAACACACGCTTTTTCAAAGCCACAAAAGGCCTGACGTAAACGTGATCCGCATCTACAGCGCAAACGTAAAAGTAACAACTACGGACTCGGGAAGGGAACGGTTTGAATATTTTCATCGTTTCGGAAAACAAAAACGCCATGTTGGCAACGCAGAAAACACAAAGTGTTACCAGTGCCTATTAGGCCGCGCTTGTTCCTTATTGCCTTTTTTAGCTACTGTTCGCTCTTTCCGCTGGTGTGTCTGCCACTTGCAGTATTAATTGATAGTGAGCTATTTAAACCCTCTGTAATACTTCTCTCCTGTGTTCTGGCGGAGTTATTAATAGAAGAGCCAACACAATAGATTTAATCTCTTTCCTTCTCCGCAACCCCTGCTGCGCTGCTGTAGTCAGCTGCCAGGCGAAGTGCCCGGCTCATTACGCAGCGAGTCGTGTCCTCAGTGTCCTCCTGCTCTGGCTTCCCACAGAGGAACAAAAAGTAAATTCCCCAAGGGATGGGGGACAAGGCAATTGGCAGAGATAGCCTGTTTGAGCAGGGTCTGGGTTACAAACCTGTAGGCCCTAGGCTTCATTCACTGCACAGGGACGCAAATATACCGTACCTGTCCGATTACAATCTCCGTCCTCTCGTTCTAAACATTCAGCTTTCAGATTTCCTCAGTTTCTTTTTTATTGTACTTTATTTGCTTGTCTATTTTCAGGAATTTTTCTGTTGCAGAGCAGAAGTCACTCGAGTTTCAGCATCCAGTAGTTAGTTGAACAAAAGAGCACCTGAACAGCAGGATTGTGGAATCACATTTGACTGACCTCGACAGCAGTTACAGCTCATATCCGGTCTTCCTCAGCGTGGGTGAATGTTAAGTAGACAATCAGCATCAGTTAGGAATGTGTGAAGACAGCATATGAATTTTTAAATATTTTGCTTTTAATGTGGCTCCAAGTTAATAGAAATGTCAAAATGCTTTCCAGCATATTTCTACCATAGCTATATCCAAAACTTTAACAGGTACATCCAATGGTTTCGATTGCTTACATAAAACTGACAGACTGGTGCCTGACCCAGTGTTTGTTGCCTCAAACTCTGTCTCCAGGACTGATTCTGAAACCCAGTGACATTGCAAACAGCTACTAAAGCTGATGAAAATTAAATAAAACCTAATAGCAAGTTTTAATTTATTATGCTCTTGCTAGAGATTTTTGTAGAAAACAACCCATTATTAAATAAATGGGCATCTGTATAATCAAGTGTTTATTGTGACATAGTGATTATATTTAGAAAATTAGCCATCTGGTTCAAATTATGCTCATAGGTTGAGGACCTGGTTTTTTAACCTAAATGCTTCCTGTTAAGTTAGACATCTGACAATTCTATTTTCTATGGCTGTACACTGCATATATCAAAATTCCTCGTGTCTTTCCACCCCATTGGCTACCAGCCTCACTCCAGGAAGTTGTTCTCTTCATAAAGCCTTTCAGTACAGGAGAAACTGTACAGTTGTCTTTGTCAGATTTCTACATTTACATTTTATTTAGACAATGCTTTTCTAAAATGTACAATGTTAAGCTACTTAAGTTACCCATTTTTAAAAGCTGGGTAGTGTTTTCTGGAGCAACTTGGCGCACTTTGATACAGCAGGAGGGGTACGACAGCCAGGGCTGAGGTTTGAACTGAGGTCCTCCAAGTGCAAGTTGGCAACTCTGAACACGACACCACTGGCTGCTGTCTACAGTCTGAGAACCGGATTTTACACCAAAAAGTAACAATTATACAAAAGTATTGCTTACTGCAAATCTCGCTTCAAAAAGCCTAAAAAACGGAATTCAGTTACATTACCAAAGCATTGCTCAATGATTTATTTGAGTATTTTCCCTGTGTTTTTTTTTTATAGAAAATGGAAAAGAAAATGTCTTGTACAAACATTTAAAAATGACTAACAGAAATAGGCTGTACAAATTGACAGGGGACACTCGTAAACACACAGACCACTTTCAAAGTTCAAGGCTTGAACAGCGGCACAGAGCTCTAATGCTGGCTTTTCCTCAGGTCTTCTGCATTGGGACATTACTATTCCTATTTTAGGTAAGGCGACCACACAACAGTCCGCGGCATTTGATGTTGTCCCAACCCATCAACCACCCAAAACTTGTTCCTTGTGTAATGGTGGAATCTGTGCTTCATCTGGCCCACAGTGATCAGTCTTCATTAGCTCTCATGGCCCATGGATACTTCTTTCCTTTCCACATCATCACCATTATTTATTATACATTTGTAAGACCATTATCTTTATCAATGTTATTGATAGTATCGCAGTAACCTAATCCTCCCATGTGTCCTTTTTTCCTCGGTATGGCAGAATTTGCCTGATGGGCCTGGAGACAGGGGTGTAGGTCTGGGAAATGGGTCCTGTTGAGAGACTCCTTCCCTAGCAGCACACGTTGCTGCGCAACAAGATAGGTGGGACGGGGCTGGGTAAGTGCTATTTGTTGCGGAGGAGTTCCAGTTGGTCCTGGTACTCGGTGAAGACCCGCTGGAATCGCAGGTTTTGCCCAATGACAGGGAGAACCTCCCGAAGCAGGTCTCTCTTCCGCAAGCCCTACAGGTACACAGGGGAGTCAGAAGTTAAAAGTCATTTCAACCACAAATAATTCTTATCAAAACACTCTGGTGGGTTCAGCTGAGTAACTGAAATTACTGGACTTGAGATTAGCCAACAATTAATGAAAAGCTCAGACTTATAACACAGCAAATAAGTTGAAGTAGTACAATAATAGCCCAGACAACCAAGGTAGCAAAAAAAAAAAAATTTGAAAAAAAATAAACAGTTTACTGTGGGCTCACCAGAATAGTAGCTTCCCAGATGCTTCCCGCAGATTTGTGTACTGGTCCCAGAAGGTCTTTGCACAGTTCTCGAAGTCGATGCTCAGAGCCTGAAAATGTAAGGAGTTCAGTAAGAGCTAAATGTGGACTGGAGCTATGTCAGATTTGTCCTGAATGGTAGGTACACAAGAACTTCCCTCACTGACCTTCATTGACCAGGAAGCGTGCATAGATGAGTAGCCAATGGCGGTATTCCTGGCTGGACTTGAGGGTAAGTGCTGAGGCCAGCTGGTTCTCCAGGTAGGCTAGGGTCATTCCCTGCTGCAGGTGGTGAGGGGTGGAGGAAAGCCTGGACGCAAGGCGGCCCGCACTGAAATCAACCCATTGAATCAGTAAGAAACCAGGGCATTTTAAGAGATTCCCAACACCCAGGAGCAACACTGCGTGCTTTATATTGATCTCCTTAGCAAGTCCGGAGTTAAAATCTAGAACAAATTATGATGCTTGAGTAAGAAAGTGACTTCAAAAAGAAATTTTGAATAAGGTCCGTGAGGAAAAACTTGTGCTGCTAACAGTGTCGGGAACCTGTTCCTTCTGTGGCAAGTACTTGATTCACATGTGCAATGATGATCACCAAACAGGACAAAGGTCTTACTTTACGGTTCGGCCCTGCATGATGGCCAGAGGCCCTGAGGACACCATGGCATCCTGGGAAGGAAGGAAATTCCTGAAGTCGGCGCACTGCACCAGAGAGTCTTGTTTATCAGCAACAAGGTTCCTGATAAAATCCAGGGACAGCAATGGTTACTGATTCTCAGTGAACTGGGGGAACTAATGTTCATAATCATAATTTATACTCATATACTCGTAATGCAAACAGCCATTATTGCAACTTTATAACTATAAACAACAAATTTAACTTTATGATTTATTTTTGGAAATTTCTTCCAAAATCTAATTACAATCATTGCCATAATGCTTAAAGGTAAGTGCCACAGTTTTCATTTAGCCTTCAATGCAGACTTGATGCAAAGGTAATAAGGGAAGAACAAGATAATCAACTTCCAAACGTGCATAACCAAAATTACAAAGTTCTCCCACTATCACCTTCAAGACAGTCAAACAGTGTAGTGTACGCACCACGTCTCCAAGGAGGAGTTGAAGCAGTAGGACCTCCCATTAGAGAGGCTGATGACGGGTACCCCCTGCTGGGTGAGCAAAGACTGGGAGACTGTCGCATCGATGCCTGCAAAACGCAGGGGAAAAAAAGCAGTAATTCTGCATTCCTGGTTCTAGACCCACTACAACTCCAATTTACATGGAATGACTTAAAAGAAAGCAGCACCATTAATGCACACAGATTAAACTACACATTATCAATATACTGCAATGGCTGTGTATCCTGCACAGCACAGCATGCTGTGCTTCCAGAACAGACTGTCTACAACAAGTGGCTATCATTACAAAACATAGCAATGCAGAAATGTTTATCAAGTCATGTTTTAAGCAGCAAAAGTGTTCTATAAAAATATTTCAATTTGCTCACCTGATAAGATAGTCAGCAGGGACACATTTCGCACCAAAACAACTTGTGTTTTGACATTCCTACAGAACAAATGAGTGTATTTTTAAGGAAGCCATTTATTAACAGCATGAAGGAAACTTGTACGTTAAACGCTTCCATCAACAGCAAAGTACAAAACAGTTGTAAGTTACAGCTGAAACAGTCGTGTCCGAATTTGTCAACTGAAAAAAGTTAATCGTGTAGCCAAGATGAATGGCAGAACTCAGTACAGGAAAGTCTGAAGTTAACACAGATATAAAGTGTCAAGCAACTTGCTTACATGACAACAGGAGAACGATTTTATACAAAAACCTAAGTGGAGCCAGCTAAACAAATCAGATCTGAATACAAAAATGAAAGAGTTTAGTGGACAGCGACTCAAATCATCTGGACAGATAACGGAGGTCGGTGCTAGCAGTTTTCCCTCAGGGCGGAGCCTCACCAGACTGAGAGCGTGGCACAGGCCGTCAGCACCATAACAAAGGACCCGGAGCAGTGTAGGGCAGACACGGGTGCTGGCAGCAGGATGGCAGGGAGCAGTCGCCGACCGCAGGCCGACAACACTGATAGCGTGCGGTCCTCACAGGCCACTGCAATCGCTTCGCTGTGGACACAGTTCCAACAATGAGTGTTGCCTCACACACAAAGCAACTCATTCTGGAGGGTTTTCAGTCTTCACTATGACACTAGTATTGAATTTATTTTCTTCCACGTGTAGTGCCGATACAAAGGGGTCCAGGCAGTACTTGCCTGCTGCCTGCCACAGTGAGGATACGGCTGGTTAGCAGGGTGTCCCATTCTCGGCCCTCCCTCGTACAACGCAGCTGGCTGAACCGTGCACCTCCCACTGTTGACACCTCATTCTCCACCTCCACGTACACAGATGGCTCCACACTGATCTGTCGGAGACACAATTACCACTTTAGAATGTACCTCGGCTGCACTATAATTCTACTCTAAAATTATACTTTAAAAAAATTCAGCAACTAATAATTTTGTCCCATGGGTCCTCAGAAAGCAAGAAATACTAGTCAAAATTAAATATATACAACAACTTTCTTTTGTCAAGACATTTATCTGTTTTGCGCAAGTAAAAACAAGCATTCATCATTATCCATTTGTAATCTCCTGTTCTTGAAAACATGTTGGATAAAGAATATTTGGATAGTGGGCATCTATATTCACACATTCTCAACTTTTTGCTACAGATAGTAAATTGTAAGTACAAACTTGTGAAATTCATTACACCAAATATTTAGATAGCAAATTATACCTGTATTGTGATGCACCAAGAGGAAATACTCTCATGGCTTCAAAAGAGCCCCTGGTTCTAGAACCATCACCCTCTATAAGCATTTGTTAGCTTAGCACTACTCTGGGTTTTAGTATGAGCCACAAATGCCCTGGGGAGAATTACTGACCTGAACTGCAAAAGCTTTTTGTAGAGTGGGGGTTGGCAGTTTCAGCATCACAGAAGGAGCCACCACCCGAGAAGGCTCTTTCTCCAAGGATGGCGTTGCCTAACAAAAGGTCAGAGGAGGTCTCTGTAATTCACAATTCAGTAATACACTCCGGCTTTCACTGAGACCACTCGGCATGAAGAGAGGATTGAGGCACAGAGACTCTCTTACCTGCTGAACTGCATGGGACACCGGTACCACCTTGGAGTCTTTCCTTGGTCGCCCCTTTTTCTTCTTCTCTACCACCTCTGTGCCCTCCACCTCACTTTTCCTCTTGGTGAAGGACAGTTTTGCCACTGCCATTTTGTCTTCGCTATCGCTGCTTGTGTCATCCTTAGGCTTTGGGTCTTTCACAGGGCCACTATCTTTCAATCTGCCATTTACCCAAAACAGCCAAATTTTAGCACCCTCATGTCCACATAGGCAGGTAGTTCATTATCTTTAATGTCCCACTCAGTACAGAAACACAGCTCTGTGACCCAGCAAGTTGAACTACAAAGCAAAAATGACTGATTTTACCGACTCTGCTAAAGTACCTTCTCTCACATTCATTCAAGCTCAATGAATAGCACAAACATGTTAGCCTTTAGAAGAAAACCTGAGAAAAATAATAAATTCATTTTTAGCAACAAAAAAAAGCACTGAAAAACAGGGTTCAGTAAAGATTATTAGTTGAATATAGTACTTCCATTATCACAAGGGACTAAAGCCCACTGGATGGTAGGGCCAGAACTTATGACTTCCTTTTTACAGTCATATAGCATTTAACATCATTAGCTCCTACTGCCCAAGCCCATCATGCTAACTTCAGCCAGTGCATCCATCTTTTGCCCCTCCCTTACCTGTCCAACTGGTTGAGGCCAACAGCAGAAGAAGAAATGGAGACCCCTGGTGTGGCTTTTGACCTCTCTGTAAACCGTGAGTCCAAGGCCTTCATGGGCTCAATTTTAGCAGCGGAGGTGAGTAGTAGGTTGGTCTTAATGCTGTTGGAGTTTACAGAAGGTGTGGTGGCAATTCCCAAGGGGTTCACGCTGCTTGAAAAAAAGAGAAAAATGCTCTTACTGTTAAGTGGTCCAGGCCACCTAAACTCATGCTCTCCTCGGAGAAAATACTCAAACACGCAATTTTTCCATGCACCAAAAATTAACAAGTAGCACTGGACCGTTTTAGAAGACACTAGCAATAAATGTGCATTCCTCCCCTTTGGTTTTCATGTACAATGGAATTACTTTTCAAAAATAAACTTTCTTGAACTTGATGGTTGAGAGAATTTGACAATAGAAAATGTTAATGAATGCTAATAAGAAGACAAATAATATGGAGACGAGCATATGCTGCACTACAAATAAGCCTTTGAACATTCATAAGATTCCGAGTATACCCGAAACACTTCTAGTTTTAAAGATGTCATGAAAAAGGCCATATAAAGAAAACACAAGAAGATCCAGTATACTGACTGTACATTATCATTAATATTTCATGCAAGCAAAGTATCCTTTCATCCACTGATGCAAGTACATATTTAGCAGTAGCCAATGACATCAGTACCTTCCAGAAGGATACAATAGTGGGCCCATGTTGTGGCATGAGTCCACCACCTACAGGTTACAAATCTGTACTTTATGCTACACAGTTATTTGTGAAAGTTTTAGCATTGTAAGTTGGCTTGGACAGAGGCATAAATATAAAAAAAACAACAAAAATATAGCATGGTGTCTGCCTAAAGCAGAGGTGCCATGGGTAATAAATAATAAAAATTATAAAAATAAGAATGCTGCATAAAATTAGGGAGGTTTAACGTAAAATCCTATGAAAATTTGTGTCTTCTGACCTCTCTGCAGTGGCATCCGGAGCCTTGCCCGGGGGGGCCAGTGGGGTGTCAGGGGCAGGACGCAAACCAAGTGAGTTGGCTGTGCTGGAGTCAGAGGACAGCTGTGGTGTCAGCTGGGAGGACATGGAGGAGCCCGGCAGAATGGGAACACTGTTGAACAGGGCTGGCAAGAAGTCCCTGGGAAAGGATTAAGGCAGGCTGAAACTTGGGGGAGAGGGAGGGAGGTGGCTCCCAATAACATTAACAAAGATCACCCAAGAATCTCACTAACCTCAAGTAACAATTTACAGTGCCTGGATTTTGTGCAATCTGTTAAAGTAATACCCACAACAGCATTTTCTAAAACAAATTCATTTAGCAAAAGACTGCTGAAAATAATAAAATTTCCATATATTTCATAAAGTATTCTTCAGACAGCTACAACTGGCCAAAATACAAGCAGTTAATGTTATAATATAATTTTAATGTCGCTCTATTAAAACATCACACACAGCATGGTGCCCTGTAAACACCACTAACATCACCTTGTACAACTGGGGTAATAATGGACACTGCTAAAAATAAGTTAAACACTTGAATAAACACCGTTTTTCCCCAATTACAATTATTCTGTTACTTTGAAAACAGGTGCTAGTCCTTGAGACAAGTAAATAACAACCCATCATGCTGAAGGCTATATTAAAAACACTGTGCAGATTGGGTTGCTCATTATGCTGGAACAGTCATTGACTTTGGTAGCAAACTCTGATGTCTGTGTACTGACTTGCAGAGAAAAAGTAGTGCAACAATGAACTTTTTGATAGACAATCTATGGCAGGAGCATTCAGCATAAATGAAAATAGTCCAGTGAATGGGAAGCATATGGTTTCTACTATGAGTCAAATATATAGCCAATGTGGTGTCAGAATCACCATGTTTTGTTACTAACAGACTCTCCTTCGTGGAAAATGTGCTTTATATGCTAAATTTACTCTAACGCTAAACCATTTAGAAGTAATTGTTTCCAAGCCTATTTGGAGTTAAAGTCTAGTGTGAAAAGAGCCCGATTTGCATCATTGGGCAGGCAAAACAGATAAATCTAAACCACACAATGTGTAAAAAAAAAATCCGCTACATTGAGCCAAAGAATACTTTTTGCACACCACTGTAGAGTATTTTCATTAATTAGGATAATGAGAGGACACTGTTCAGCAGGGGATAAATATACTACGGCCATCTTTCACAAGATTTCATTCCATCCCAGATAAGCATTTATGGGAGACTGAGCGACAGAAGACAGAACTTTCCACCGCGTCCCAAAAAAACATCAAATGACAAAATTTCTAAAAGGAGAATGGCACTGCATTTATCCAAAGTACTTCCAGACACTTGCAAAATCTATGCCAAACAGCACTAAAACTCTTCTGGTGGCTTATGAACGCCCTATTAAAATACTTGGTAACATGTTGGTGCTTCCTGTGTTTTAGCAGTTATATGCATGTGATGATACCTCTTACATAAGACTGGTCAAAGAAAAAGCCTAAGCAGACTCAAGGTACAGATCTTTCCTACCCTGTGTCCAGCTGTGCAATACACAGCGGTGTGATCCTCCTCCTACCATCTGCTGTCCTTGTCTCCACCTGCTTCTTCAGCAAGTTCTGCAAATAAATCCCAAATGCATATCAGTACTGCAGAGCTACTGAACACAAACTACTGATGTACACTTATTTTATTAAAGATAAGTAAAACTGAATTCATATATCCTGAGTCCACTGGAGGGAAAACATCCCACTGAGTATGAGCCAAACCTTCCGGATATCCTCCAAGGACTCTCCATTGACCACGCTGGTGAGCTTGGGTGCCTGGGTCTCGTGGTCGGAAGCATTGTGGTGGTCCACTGGACCTTGCTCTTGCTGGTACTTGAGCATCTCTGGGTTCTCAATTATGGTGGTGGATAGCTGAGCCTCTGTGGTGATGGCAAGGCTCTTCCCATAGATGTTCTGGTGAATCAAGTTCTGGAAAGGAAATAACATAAGAAAGTCCAATTCCTAAACAAGTACACATAGACCAACTTTCACAGAATACAGATAAAATTGCTTGCAACCCCAGATACCACATCATATAACAACAGAAAATACAGTGGTTTAAACTAGATACATTAAAAATAATGCATTGTAATGCAAATGCAAAATAATGCAAATGTATCTAAGGAAAACACAAGGAAACTGCTGAAAAAAGTATATAGGGTCATAAGTGTAGATTGATAAACCTGCACTTCGATGTACCTTTTCATCCTCATTAAGGGGGTCCCCGAGTTCATCCTGAGAAAAGTCAAGGAACGCAACAGTCCCATCCATGGAGCAAACTAGGATTCCAAGCCCATTAAGGGTCCTGTGGATAATGAACAATGTCAAAACCATAACAATGCATGCAAAACTGACACCACTGTAAACAGACGTGCAGTGAACCAGTATTTAAGATACAGAAATTTACACAAGTCATACACAGCAATAATTAAGCCTTAAATATGCATCACTATTTGTTGATTAAATAAAACATTTTATTGAATTAAACTTTAAATTTTAACTGTGTGGCACAAGCTAACAATAAGACATTTCCTGTAGGAAGAAGTCACTTGGCGACATGGCTTTCTCCCATAAGTCCCAGTATATGCAATTTTAATATGCGCACAGCATTCAGGAACAAATTAAGCATATAAATCGGAGGTTGCCCGTTTTCATATTTGTGACTGAACCTTTTATTAATTATGATAAATATGTTCAACAAGTTTCAACTTGAAGCATTTATTATCGGTTATCCTATGACTACTAGTGATAAGATTACTACATGAAAATAGTAAAAAGGTACAGAGAAAGCAAAACAGGCTGTTTTCAGGCTTAGCTAACATTTCTCTATGTCTACAGAATGGCCTTTCATATGCATACAAATAATTCCACCTGCAGACTGAATGAAAGCACTAGACACACCAGATGGAATGAAAGAATGAAAACAGCATAATAAATTCAAAAACACCATATGTACCAAAATTGGAGAAATCAAGGAACACAGAATTTCCAAAGTACAAAAAGACCTTGCAGGGAATTACCATGCGATGTCCATGATGGACTTATCAAACAGGTCATGGATCACCACAAGGGGACGCTTCAAGGATGTTAGCTAAAAATAGATAAGGGTAGTATTAACACTCATCCATTATTTAAAAGTGAACTAGACGACAGCTACACAAGGCACATTCATGACAGCCAGTATAATTTATAGGTTTGGTGTAAACTGAACCCCAGTACATTATTACAACACAGAATAGATTAAAAAAATATAACACAAGGCTGACTGACTGAATTAGCTTTCTGAATTCCATGTAACAAGACTCCATAATTCACTGGCAATAAACCATCTTACAATCTACCAAATTCAAGCCTGTCCTCTCTGAAGCCACAAGCCACTACATAACAGCAAAGCAGATGACTACGGCCTGTGCACATACCCAGACAGACACAGAACGGTCCTTACTGCCCACAGCACAGCAGCAGTAGGGGCAACTGGGCTTGGGGGAGCTGCCATTTTTCTGCTTCTTTTTAAAGATTTTTGGATTGAATTTCTACAGAACAGGGGAAAATAGCATGAATCAACCATACACACTGCTAAGAGGAAAAACATTCAGCATGTTAAGCATTAAGGCTGCTTGACATAAGGGTGACATAGTTATAAACATGATGAAAAGATTCAAGGAGTATAATATGTACTCAGGGATAAAGGAATTTGAACTGCTTAAGTTAAATAAAGTCATACATGTTGTACACTGAAACCATTAACAATATATGACTTTTCATTAGATTAAGTTGGGCAACCATATGTCAGTTCTGTTACATTAAAATTTCAGCCAAGTGCAAGTACTACAATGTGAAAACTGGCTGTAGTAGAGAGAGGAATTGGAGATATCAATAGTACATTTTAAAATTATGAGGAAAAGCAGTGGTTTTATTTTATCAATGATGTAATTTGCTTACATGGCTATATAATCTGTAGGAGACCTGAATCCATTACTTTCTTTATTCTACAACTGCTATGAAATAGCCGTTTTTCCTATGTGAACACTGTCTGTATAAATGAACCTGCAAACAATGAATGAACAGATATTACACTGCCAAGTACAACATCAGTCCCCAGTCTTACCCACTACCTTGTTTAATTGCACAATAAATACAGAATAGCTGTTTAAACTGGACTTTGGTGACCCAGTGTTTACGCTGTGAACAGCTGAGTAAATGCACACACAAAATGACCAACAACTTTCTACTGTGTATTATTTTGTGTTAAGAGCATTTGGGTCAAATCCAAGTAGGCAGTACACGGGCTGCATCACTCACCACAACTGTCACTGCTTTTCTGTGGCCCACAAAGTCCATATTGGTCCTCCAGCCATCCCTCTCAATGATCTGTGCAGTAGGGCCAGAGTTGTTCATAGCATGGGCAGACACCAGGTACTGTCCATCTGGGGACCAGCTTAAGCGCAGCACATGAGTGGTGCCTCCACACTGGAGCACACAAAAGCAAACAGAACAACACACATTCAGCAAAAGAAAACAATGGAGAGACATCAGACCAAGGAATACCCTTTGTATGGTATACAACTGTATAAACAAAGAAGCACCACAGACAAAAAAAACTGCTTATATGAGAATGTTCATTCAAAGCACGTCTACAGTCTGCCAGGACTGTCAAGCTGCTTAAGCTGAGGCTTAAATGTTCAGAAGTTGCCTTTTTATGTGTATAAAATGCCAGCATATGACATTCTTGTTTAAAAACTACTTCTGTAACGTTTTAGAATCCAGATGCTAAAAACATGTTAACAATAGAACTGCTTTTCTCCATTCCAGACTTCTAAATGGCTTTACCTCATTGAAGGGCTTTGTGATGTTGGTCTCCAGCTGCCAGTCCATGGTCCTCCACACCTTTAGGCTGCGGTCATCAGCCTGAGAGGCAATGTACTTCCCCACAGGATCCCAGGTCAGCCCCTTCACCAGACCTGTGTGGCCCTTCAGCAAGGTCACAATCTCTGGAGGGAGGAGAAAAAGCTTTTGAAAAGCCTGGGGAGGGGGTTCACACAGGCAAAATCTGTGTTGCTTTCATGCAAGACCTGCAACATAAATCTGCACCTGGAACCTCTTTGTAATCTAAACAGAAAATAAATGCAAAATGCATGCTTTCTAAACATAAGGAAAGGAAGGTATTAGCACAAAACCCACCTGGAAACTTGCGCGCATTCCAGATGACAATAGTGTTGTCAACGCTGCAGGAGGCCAGCCACACGTCATGAGGAGACCATGCGACATCCATGACATCTGAAAAATAATTATCTGTTCACGCCACTGCCAAATTAGCGGCGTGGTCACTGTACCCTGCTTGTAAAAACTGATAGCAGTTCTTAAAAAAATGATTAAGAGTAGCCAATGTTACTGCACAATTTCCTGATCCTGTTAAAAGATCTATTGCTCCAGTTACAGCAATCATCATAAAATGTTCAGCTCACTGAACAGCTTTTCCTTACGACTCTAGATACAGCCCTAAAAATAAGCCTTAGACTATGCCCGGAGGCAATTTTAGAAAGTTATCCAGCAGTAATCAGGAAGCATTTCAATGTTAGCAGACTGCTGCCTGCAGTTACTTAGGACAGTAAGAAGTCTCCATGCCCCAGGAGTCACCTACCTCCTGTGTGGTTCCTGAGGATGGTCACACAACGCCACTGCTCCACATTGGCCAGTTTGCTGCTTGACCCAAACACAGTGCTGGGACCAATGTATCTGACAGAATCAAAGAGAAACAAGCATGCACCTTTTCACCAAATATCTTAAAGTATAGATTACTACAATGAGAAGACAGCTGAATTACTTTTTTTAAACAGCCCTCTTTACTTCATGGTCATCTAACAGATAACGTGAGATACACAGATGAATGAAATGTGTGAATAAAAGATGAAAGTCAACAGAGCAGAGAAAATGAAACTCTTAAGAATATGGAAGGAAGAATACATTTCTGGATACCTAAGGCCAAGGAGTTCACAGGCATCACACAACCTGGAAGAAGTATTATTGCAGCTTAAACATATTTAGAAAATCAAAACTAAGTGTCAATATTTGGATACACAATATCCTATTGAATAATTACTTCCTTTTAAATAAGCATTGTAAATTTAAACAAGTTGTGGTTTGAAATCTATTTCAGTATCTGCATACAATTTCATTACTTTGTAAATCCAAATAAATTATGTTTTCAACAAGGCCTGAGCACAGTAAATTTAACCTTTGAAGGAGAAGAAAAGGAATAAAAGCAATGGGGAGCCAGTGAGTGAAGCAAGTGCTGAAGAAAAGAACACTGTGATGGTACTTACGCTGCCCTCTTCCACACCATCACCAGCTTATCATCTCCCCCTGAGGCCAGGTAAACGCCATTGTTAGACCAGCGGACACAGTTCACGCAAGCTGCAACAAAAAGATATTATAAATAAAGTAAATCATCTGTGACTTTAAACATGGACTCATTAACAATAAAGGCAAGCAGGACCAAGGAAAATGGTTCCACACCTAAGTGATTGTCCATCTGACAAAGCATCTTTGGAATGTTCTCATTTTTCTCATCCTCTTCCCTGAGGACAGGAGCCATATTCCATATGACAACCTTTCCAGAGTCCTCTCCTGCAAAACAGGATGTCAAGACCACAACACCATGTCACTTCCTCAGACAAAGGGCTTCCCAGCTCAAAACATCATCTCTCAGAATGAAAGCGCACACTGAAGAAAATTCACATTTGTTGACTGATGTACATTGTTAGATTGTTATCACAAACCGCTCCATAGTTTGCCTGCAGAAGGATGGGACAAACATACTTCCCTACAATCATCATGCTTCTGGAAAAAGAATGCACAACAGAAACAAAAAATGGAGACCTATTCAACTTTTTGCTTGCAGAGCCTTATACTCTGTTTGTTCAGCCTTTAAAGATACTTGGGACATACAAGCAGTAAATATAAAAATCTGAGTCACATTGCTAAATCTACACGTTCCACTAAAAACAAATCATACAGTATTCATTAAGACAAAAACTGATGCTCTGTTAAAGTAAAAAAATGCAGGAACAAGCAGCACTTAAGAAATGCTACATCATATTTTTATCTCATTACTATATTTTTTAAATTTCCATCCTTGTTCTGGGTTTTTTTTTTTTTTTTTTTAAATTCAACAAGTTACTTTACATGAGTAACTTTCTGGGATACCTATATATACACATTATCAAAGCACAGTAAATACCATACAACTGTCTTATCAATGTTCTAGAAAACATGCAGTATCAGGCTATAACACGTGCATATAACGCCCACAAAAATGCAGTTTTTATAATATGACAGCTGTTTATTTTAGGTTTTTCTTTTATCTTTATTATATTTGTAATGAAAGGAATACTTTCAGAAAGTTTTATGCACTTTTACTTACTTAGTGGGAGGGACATGTCCCTGCTTCATTGTATACCAGTATGCTTTTTAATGTTAACAGACAACTTGTCTATAAAAAGTATCAAACACACCCTTTTGAAATTTTAGCTTATAGTAATGCATCATGGGGGAAGGGCCATCTGTTCCCCCACAGTGGCTCCTTAATTTACCAAAGCAATGATGACTAGAAGTCTGACTAATTTTTTTCATAGCTCTTAAGTCACCAGTCACAATCATTAAAAGCTTAGTAAGGCAGATATCCCTCAATTTACCTGTGAAATGTTCTCTAAAAAATAATGTATATTTATTATAGCAATAGGCAATACATTTTTAAAAATATTAACCTATAGATACATTCAAATTAAATTATTTTTTTTAAAAGATTTGTCCTATAAATAATTTTAACATGTCATCAAGCAACACCGGGTGTGAGCTGTAATACTGGAAGAATCACACTGATTCTATCTGCGTTCATTATAGTGCCATCTCTAGGCTCGGAGTGTAAACACAGGTAACTTTCACTACTGCAAACAGAAATTTGTTCAAAATTAAGTGAATGCTCCTACAACGCATTTAAAAATAAAGTAAGGAATGTTAATATCTGCAAAAAACTTCCGAACACCAGAAGCTGCTGTGCTAGTGTACCTTAATACAGTGCTTAGCCAAACAGAAAACACCAGAGATGAGGACTATGGCTTCAGCTGTAAGCATTATGTTTTAGTGAATTTTATACAATGAGTAATACTTATCTCTATTTTACATTACACCATGCTGAGTGATAATACAACTGAACCGAATTCATTCTGAAAAAGTACTGTTTGTGCCATGTTTCCCTGAAACAAATCAACTATAATAGCACAAGAGGGAGACCATGGCGGTGTGTAAAATTAATGTCCATAATGCATTCATAAAATTTAACTGTATACTTCACCTTGCCCACCCGTTGCAAACTTCGCACCCTCGGGATGGATGTCAACAGAAAATATTGGTTTTCCTGAAAAGGAAAATAAAAACACGGAAACATAAATGTTTCTGTTTTACATTGCAGAGCCCGAAAGCGATGAAAGCAGTAACACTTTGCGACATGTTCATCCGGCGGTCGAAACGGTGCTGCGCCTTCTGTCCCAAAGCAAAGTTCCCCTCACGGCTCATCCGCACTCCAAAGTGCAAATAAGTGAAAAAGAACCCCGTTGTGCATGTATTCCGGGCAATGTGTCGTGCAGTGAAAGACCAGCACTTGTCTGTAGCTCCACATTTGCCTTAACTTTGATGCTAATCGTGACAAATAAGCCCTCTTCGCTGCCCTCGATACTTTGTTCGCTTCCGCCGCCCGTTAAAGTTGTGGCGACTCTGAGATCTTTGTTGAATTATCGAACTGATATTTCGACGATAAATTCCTCTTTATAACGACAAATCGCTCCTTAAACGCATGTGTGTGCCGTGTTTTCGCGAATTTAAGGGGTTCGGCTGTGGCTCTGGGGAGCTCGCCGGTTGTGCGCTAGCCGCCTGCTAACGAAGCCGCAGCGGATTTAACTTCAAAATGGACAATCGAGCGAACAAGTGCAGCGTCGGCGCGGCAACCCCGGGCACTCGGAGCACGGAGAGCCGGCATTAACTCCGGGGCCGTGCTGTGTGAGCTCTCTGCGCTCGGAGGTGTTTCTCAGCGAGGAGCGTCCTGAGGGGAGGAGAGGCGGCGGGGGTCCGGCGCACACCCGCTCAGGCGCCGCACAGCAAAACAAAAGCGCAAGTTGGAGCGGAGATTCCGGCACTGGGACTCACTCACCATTGTGGCTCACCCAGCTGGGCTTCAGCAGCTTCATCTCCAGCGCCTAGCCCTCCAAGACAGCACAACCAGCGTCGCGGCTGCGGCCCTCTTCCCCGGGGCCCTTTGCGCGTCCTCCTCAACGCGCTGCGCTCCTTTTTTCCGTGGCGTCTGAGCGAAATGCTCTGCTGGAGCCTTCAGTGAAACTCCATTGCTCTCTTGCATCCCCCGAGTCCCTGGCAGCGGCTGCAGCAGCAGCAACACCGGAAGTGTCCGACCCCTCGCCTTGTCCGCCAGGAAACACGGCACAGGAAGGTCAGGGCCCGTGGCCCCCCAAACTAGGCAGGTGACACAAGCAGTTGTCATTGTGGAGCCATTTCTCCATTCGATACCCAACAAAACAACTAAATGACCCGTGCTCATGCATTTATATGTGTTTTTTTTTTTAAGTAATGAATGCAATAATCAGAAATTGCTGCTTTAAAATTGATATACATAAATGGATTACTTATAATACGCTAAAATTAGTTATTTTCCCCGTACCTAAATTTTAGCTTTTAATACTGCTTCGATATTTATCCTATAAGTTGTTAAAACAAGGTTGACTATCTTATAACGATAACTGCGAGGAACTCAATCGCTATTTTCCGTGTTGACGGTCGGAGGAGGTCGACTGTAACACCTGGGGTCAATGTGAGGAGAATCGGTGGGATCAGGAGGGCTACGGGAGCGGCAGGCGGTGAATGTGACGGGGAAGCTGTTCGATCGAGGTCGGAGAGCCCGGGTGAGAGCTGCTCACAAACACCTGCGGGGCAGAAACACAGAGATGTCCGCCCCGCTGCTGAGAGCGCTGTCCGGCTGGAGCGCAGCGCCACGGTGAGGTCGTCGCACTCCGCTTTACGCATGGCCACCTGTCTGGTCTTTAAAAACAACACTTTAACGGCAAAGTTCGTCTCTGCCTGGAAGTAATCTGACGTAGTGCATGCTTTTTCACACTCAACAAACATAACATCAAAATAGTTGAATGTCTGTAAAGAAATGCGAGTCATAGAACGTGGAGAAGCATCCAGGTTAAATATAAATGGGTGTAGCTGAGGACATTAATAGATAAGTTACCTGTGCAAATTTAAATAGTGTTAAATTGAATTAGGAGCTGGATGCCAACAGAGGAATTTTAATGTCCATGCCAGAGTGGTTTATAATGTGAACTTAAAGAGGATAATAAAGTGCTTTTTTTTAGTCAATTTCCTTTCTGGGTAATTTCTGGAAGTTTACGACAGATTCAGACCAGTTTATTCATTTCACCCCAGACAACATACTTAGTTGTTCATCTCTGCAGTTTCGGTTCTATTTTACTGCACATATCTGTGTTGGATTCCTTCCCAAGAGTATAGCAGTAGAGCTGGGTCTGAAACCAACATGTTCTTTTGGATTTTAGGCAGTTTGCCAAGTGTAAAACTGATCTTTTATTGTTTTCCTCAGCATATTGACAGGATCCATCAGCCATGTCAGGCACAGCCACTGGTTTCCATCTGTATTGTCACTAAAGACATCCCTTCCTCTGAGGTGGGTGTATGTACCTGTTTATACAGCTGAGTAATTTTTGTTACTGCATTAGTTTAAGATACTACAGTGGGAGGTGGGATTTAGATCTGGGACCTTCAAATGCATGGTGGCTTCTCTAGCCACTGTAACACCTGCTGCCTCCATTATTGGCCTAAACTCAGCAGCCGACATTGCGACTGGATTAGTAGTTTTGCAGTGATTTACCCATCTCAGCAGTAGCGTACTCTTCAGTAAGTGTAAGCAAGTTACTAAATGGTGCTTCAGCAGGAGTGGGATTCAAACCACTGCAGCATGCACAAGGGCATACACACTATTTACAACAAAACTTAGTTATATTGGATCCTCTTCTCTCTTTTTTTGCTCCAAAAACTTTCACCACACTATAAATGCATTTATTTATTGATTTTATTTGGTGATTGTTTGGAAATTGGGGGTTTGAGATTTTGGAACATTATGAAAATGTAATAATTAATAGAGGAGATGCAGATTCTGTCTGATTTGTTGGTGAAGACTGCAAATAAAGGTATAATGAGTGGACTTTGCTTTTACTTTTCTTTTAAATGGTGAGGCTGTTCTCCTGTGGAATTTATTAACTTTATTCCATTATGTTATTTGGGGGGGGGGGACTTCAAACTTTAATTCTGCATGCAGCTACTGGTGTGGGCTGATTAAAAACAAACTGACTACTTGAAGAATTATGTGTCTGTATCTGTTGGTGAAATTGCGCTTTAGTTTCTCCGGGTTGTACATTGCTTTAGAGAACAGCATCTGCCGAATGAATGAATGTAAATTTGAATATAAATATGTCTGCTGCGATGCATTTTGTGCTTCAACAGAGCAGAACCGGCAAAGAAGAAAAAGAAAGTTGATCCAAAACGGGACCAGGAGGCAAAGGAGCGTCTTAAAAAAAGGATTAGAAAAATGGAAAAAATTCCACCTGAGCTCATACCCGTTGAAGATTTCATCATGCCAACCAAGTATCTCGATGAGTTCAGGTAGTCTTGTGTTTGTAATACAAAAATCATGGTAAATCAAATACTTCAGTCCTATCTGTTCATCTTCTTTTCAACCTAAACATCCGTATGATGATTTTTACAAAAATCTGCTTCTATAAAATACAGATGTTTGTCTTTCAAAGGGAACAGTGTTACTTAGAAGACTTATCCATGCTTTTTGCAGCTGTAACTATGTCCCTTAACAATAAGCCCCAGTCAGTATACAATACTGAATGTACCTGTTCCAGGATGCGCTCTCCACCACACCTGCCATCAGAGGAGAGAGAACGCCGGGCTCTGCTGCTTAAAGAGTGGGGTCGCTACAAGCATGCCCAGCACCAAGCTGAGATGGCAGCCATTGAGGAGGCTCTGGAGGCACAGAGGAAGGCTCTGGAGGAGCTACGGCTGGAGTCCATGGAGCTCTATCAGGCTGCACTGAGGCGAGACCCAGGATTTGTGCCCTTCGAACACCAAGGGCCTAGCCACACTCCACCAGTAACCAACTACCAAGCACCTGAAGGGAAATACAGTGACATCACTAAGGTCTATGTACAATAAAAACATGAATAAAGCAATGTTAGTTTGTAAGATGTCTACTTTCCTTTATTGAATCCTTTCAGTTTTAGATGGAACCACTGTACATTCTATGTACCCCCAACTTTTTATATATTTAATTTTAAATTTAATGTATTTATTTGTCATTTTGGGGTTGCACAGTGGAGTGATGAGTAGCCCTGCTGTTTCACAGTACCTGGGCTGGTCAGGTGCAGGTTTCATTTCAGCCCAGTCTATGCAGTTTGCATGTTCTCCTTTTGTGGTTTTCTTACCACAGTCCAAAGATGTGTTTCAGGTTAACTGGTCACTCTAAATTGATAATAGTGTGTGAATTTGTGTAGCTTCACAACCTGGCACCCTGGCACCCAGTGATTCCAGGATAGGCTCCAGGCTACTACAACCTTGACCAGGTTAAAGCAATTAACCATGATGGACAAATAGGTTTGTAATTTACAATAAGCAGATCAGAAATATTGTCCTGGGACAGACTGGGAATCATGTCCAAAGTATAGTGTGGCTTGTGTCCCATGTTTCCAGTAAAGACTCTTGACCACCATGACTCTGCACTAGATAAGGCATTATTGATTATAAATGGATACAGGGATGGATCACAGAGAAAAAAAAAATGTAAAGGCTCTGATCCATCTCTGGTTAAAAACAGGATTTCAGACATTAGTAATCAAACCATTGTTTCCGTTATTTTATTAAATATTTATCTTGACTTGTCATTAAACATTTGAATTGTCTTTTGTGTCAATAAAACGGAAATTGGTTTGTGCGAGACAGGCATGTGTCAGCATTTTATGGTTTTTTCCCTATTTTGTAGGCAGAATGTTGTATGATATGGTTAAAAAAGACTGATTAAAGTCTATAATGACATATTCAACTGTAATTATGGTAACTGTTCTTGTGCTTTTAGATTAACAAGAAACAAAAGGCAAGTAAATTAGACAAAATATTTTATGCATTTGCTTGTATTGGAAAACACTGGAGACCATAATCCCTGTACAGGTGACAGTCAGATCAGAGATCAGTCAGATTGTAACAACACCCAACAGGAGTGGTCACAGCAGGGGAGCTTAGGGGTCCTGCGGTTTATCGTAGTTCAGAGGGAGATGCCAGTCATCGGGAGGTTTCTGCCGGAGCTGCCACACTGGGGCAAACTTAGTCTGTTCTGCAACCCGAGCTCTTTCACTCTGCTGGAGCAGTTCCTGTTGATCAGGATGGACATTCCAAATTAATGCCATACACTTAATGTTGTTGTATATTCATTTTAGCAAGTTTCTTATCCACAGGTATTTAAACACAGTTGTGTACATATAAATACAGCAAGATAACATCACAGACAGTAAGTGCTTCCATCAACTCAGTATCCATCAGTTTTAAAATTTCTATAAAAATATGTTTGACAACCTCTCAATCTACAAATGTAATCTGTTCCTGAAAAAACATTCTTGGGCCAAATATTCATAAATCAGAAACAGAAGACTCATTAATTTCAATTATGCTTATGTTTAAGGTTTTCAACAAACCAGGAACCAAAACAGTGGAAACACAATCTTTGCATCTACAAAGCATGTCTGACCCAGGAAAACCCAATGAGCACCCCAACACTCCATCCTGGAAGCTCCCAAACACATGGAAGATAATCAGGATAAATACCTTTCATGTAACTCCGAACATTAGTCAGACAACTACCTGCACACATCTACTGCACCAAGGGATGATGGGTGAGCTACAGCTCTGTAATATTTGCAGTGAATGACTACAGTTCTCAAAACCCTTAATGTAGTGACGCACATTGTATTTAGTTGGTGCACTGGGAAGTAAAGACACACATGCTTCTAAATCCTTTTTCCAAATCTTTTCATTATCAATGCATTTTACTGGCACAGCAATCTATATAACTGTATTGCTGACCAGCCAAAGCAAGACAACAATATTAAGTAATCATGACAAGAAAACTCTGCTATGAATAGCAGCAGAAACAGACAAGACAACACATACAGAACATGGCAAAAGGTGACGGGAAGGATCCAATTATTACTAGAAAAAATTAGTCTAAACTGAATACCAGTGACAAAACATTGGGCAACATCTCAGGAACAGTGGCAGAGCAGTAAGTGTCAATGCCCATGCGTGCGCTCACCTTTGCTGCCCCACTAGATTGCTTCTCCCACTCACAGCAGGCGTTGTAGTCCACCTTCCACTGCTTACAAGCTGGAGCCGTGCCAAAAGTGTAGTAGTGGTGGAAGTAATTCCACAGGCTTTTGCAGTGCTTGTATTCGTTCCAGTAGTCTTCACAGGACCGAGGGGGCTAAAAACGTACATGACATAGCTTAATGGTTTCAGTGGTTTTGTAAGCAGGAAACCACCTTTGACTAAATCATCCATCAACCCATCTATTATCTTTGCTTCATCCTGTTCAGGGTAATAGGGGTACAGAGCCTATCCTCGAATCACTGGACACCGGGATATGAAACCACACCCTGGACAAAACGCAAGTCTACCACAGCCTGGGCATATTAAACAGTGATGCAGGTATGCTATTGTAAACTAGTATCATTTCACTCTGGGGATTAGGATAAAGTGCATAATGACAATGGATGGATTAAATTCCTTGTCAAGTAGCTGCGTATTTCTTTAGGAACTCAGTGAGAACAACAGAAGCTTAATGTCTGTTCAAGTGTAAGTAAGTGCACTTTAGAGAGACACTGCCTGAGGGAAAAAAGCTATTCTTCTGCCCTGTTGCTTGCATCTTCATATACAGGTGCTGGTCATAAAATTAGAATATCATGACAAAGTTGATTTATTTCAGTAATTCCATTCAAAAAGTGAAACTTGTATATTAGATTCATTCATTACACACAGACTGATCTATTTCAAATGTTTTTTTTTTTTTTTTTTAATTTTGATGATTATAACTGACAACTAATGAAAGTCCCAAATTCAGTATCTCGGAAAATTAGAATATCAATTAAGACCAATGCAAAAAAAGGATTTTTAGAAATGTTGGCCAACTGAAAGGTATGAACATGAAAAGTATGAGCATGTACAGCACTCAATATTTAGTTGCGGCTCCTTTGGCCTGGATTACTGCAGCAATGCGGCGTGGCATGGAGTCGATCAGTCTGTGGCACTGCTCAGGTTTTATGGGAGCCCATGTTGTTCTGATAGTGGCCTTCAACTCTTCTGAATTGTTGGGTCTGGCATATTGCATCTTCCGCTTCACAATGTGGTAGAAAAAAGTGTACAAGCAATAGGGATAACCGCACCCTGGAGAGGATTGTGAAACAAAACCCATTCAAAACTGTGGGGGAGATTCACAAAGAGTGGACTGCAGCTGGAGTCAGTGCTTCAAGAACCACCACGCACAGACGTATGCAAGACATGGGTTTCAGCTGTGGCATTCCTTGTGTCAAGCCACTCTTGAACAAGAGACAGCGTCAGAAGCGTCTCTCAACAAAAAGGACTGGACTGCTGCTGAGTGGCCAAAAGTTATGTTCTCTGATGAAAGCAAATTTAGCATTATTTTGCAAATTTTGCTGTATACAAAGGCACAAACCTTTTTTGGTCACTATTAACACTGTTCAGCAAGTCCATAAACACAGCAGATCAAACAAGCTTTTCGTGTTACAAGGTAAGGGTAAAGAAAAACACCCACGTGGAAAGTACAACAGGTTTATAAACATTGCTGACCATAAAGGCGTTTCATTCAACTAAACCACACTGCAGTTTCATAATGAAGATTGCGTAAATTCGTTGAAGACTGCAGGAATAATTATCACAAATACAGGCTGATTCAGAAATAACTGAACACTGACAAAAACCCATTACTTGATAATAAGTATTTATAACGTATTTAGCATATATGACCTAAAAGATACACCGTTAAGGTCATCCTTCAGATGTCATCTTAGAAAACTGTAGCAATCCATCCGATTAAAAATCTGAAAACTGTAGCTTGGCTGCTTTAACTTTCTAGTGTATATATGACCTGGATAATCAAAATAAAAGTTTAATTCGATATAGCTCACCCTCCACGTTGCAGCAGTTGCTGTCATCGTCGTGTTTCCCCGCTTTCAGACAGGACGTCTGAGACAATAACAGTAGATGCGCTCCCAACCAATAAGCTCTTGCAACGTCACACGTACGCGTATACGTTTACATCACTTCCGTTTCACCACTCAGCAGCCAATAGGGAAAAGCAGATGAAGATCCTGAAAAATAGTGCGGTAAGAGCTGACGGTTGAACCTTTTGTGTACAGAACACAAATAAAAGGCAGAGGTGCTTTTATTTTTCTTTTAGCCTTTCATTAATTTATTGGCTCTTACACATAATTTTTCGTATTTTGAACATTTAATATGCACATCTGGTAAGAGTAGCATAATTAGCAGAACGCCAGTAAATATAATTTTGACATTTTGTGTAAACGAATAAATAGTGGTTGTTGAAACCCAAATATGCCGTTTTTGCTTTTTGCCAAAATAAGGTGAATACATAATATAATGTTCACCACCAACAATGAAATTGTCAAACCAGTAATGCATTTTTGTGTACTGTAGTGTTACATACCCCAGTATTCCATACTCCTTAATACCTGTTTCATGCAAAATTTCAAAACAGTCAATGTTACAGATTTTCTTTAAAAAAAACAATTAAAAAGCTACAGTGGCAGTCTATTAAGTTTGTTTAATTTGCAGGACACTTATAGGGGATGAAGTGGAAAGCAAAAGCATAGCAAACAAGTGGTCCACATCTCTGGGTATCACTGCAGAAGAGCTGGGAAGTCACGGTAGGTGATTTCCTGATAAAAACTGTTAACGATATGCCTCTTTCAGCAGATGTAGTCACACTTTGGACAGGAAGTGCAGATATTCTAAAATCCAGCGATTTTATTTGTCTGGTTATAACAGTAGTAACAATAATATTTTAACATATGTGGAAAATATGAGAAAACACAAACACTGTCATTGTACAGAAAGTAATATAATTTATTTGGTATTGAATATAAATAAATTGAAACTTCCTCCAGTTCAGCATCAGATGTTATGAAATACAGCGTGATAATATGGAATTACAAAAAAGCTGTAGTTTTTCCTTTCATGCCAACACTCTTCCCCAAAAATCAAACCTATCGCTTAAGAAATCCAAAATTCAAAATGAATTCATTAATAAAATATATTGAAAAACTACATATTTCCTCTCAAAAGGAAAAAAGGCTGAAATATGTGCATTCATATAAGCAAAAGAAGAAAATATGAAGACATATTCCATCTGAAGGGGAAAAAGTTTTTAAATCACACCTTGATATTCCATTTTGTGATTGGATGTACTGACTCTGTGGAGTAAGGTGTAGCAGTTTCTTTACAGTCTTTCTAAAGTCAAATAGCTTTTTAGGGCTTCCTGCCCTTCTTGCGAAGAGACTGGCCCTCACCAGAGAAGGCAATGAAGCGGCTCAGAGCATCCTCCTGTAGGCATAAAGAAGAATCACAAATATTTGCCAAATAAAAATACAAAAATGTGTTATGCAGTTTCAATAAAAATGGCTAAGTACCTGCTCCATAAATTTGCATTTTAAATTACAAAGCCCTATATGTGGTATTTCAGAGGCTGTAAATGGTTGCTATTGGGCTCAATTTTCTCACTTACATCATCCACTTTTTTCGGCTGTGGGCGAGAGTTTCGGATAAATGTAATTTTGCCAACTTTATAGTCGTAGTTTGGGATCCCTCTATAAAGAAATCAGGTAGAGAATGTAAAACTCATTACAAAAATGAGATGAGTTGTAAACAGCATGGAAGTTGTTCACCTTCTCACCTCTTGATGTCACTTGGATCTATGGGGGCAGGACTTGGCTCTATGCCCTTCTTTTTGCCATCCAGCCGGTTTCCGGAGCCTGTGAATGCCTGAAGAGAAAGGAAGCAACAACAACAAATGCATTCAGGAACTGTTTTAAGGAAATAATATTTATACATTTTGCTAATTGTTTTCTGCAAAGTGACTTACAATGTTCAGATTGTATACGGACCTACTAACTGCGATTTACCGATTTAAATAGCTGGGTAATTTCTTAAAGGAATTTTTCTCACATCAGTCCAATTTATTTTTATAGAGTGCTCTTATCACACAGTAACACAGAGTAGTGAACAAAAGATAAAGAAATGTGACAAAACAGATAACAAATATGAAGTAATCTTAGAATTGAAAGAATGCCCACAAGAAATATAAATCTCTGAAGATGCAAAAATTAGTGAATCTGGGGCAAGCACTTCACTCAAGGGTGTTACAGTGGGATATAGAATTCAAACGAGTTTGATTTATCATTGTTGCTTTACAACTTTATTATGCCACCTGTTACTAAACAGAGTAATGTTGCTTTCGCATCATTATGTCACACAGGTTACCATACTTAAACCTCATAATGATATATCCAGAAAGAAAAAAAGTAAATAGAGAAGGCAACCTTCACCCAGGTGTTTTATGCAAATATCTTGTTATGAGTAAAACATCAATCCATCCACCCATCCATTATAAAACAGACTGTTAGCCATTGCTCTAGGAAAGGCTTAGTATGTGGTGATATGCCAGATCACTGTCAGGTTGTCACAGTAGTTTACACTCACCATGTTACCTTAAGTGCAAGTCTTTTTAAATACAAACTCACAGATAGAAGCTAACTGAGCGCATAAAGAGAAAAATCTGAAACTTCAGAACTACTTCAACAATGAATCTAAAAGCAGAAATAACTTACACGGAATCCAATGTCCATATCGGCATAACTGCTGGTGTCACCTTCTTCCTCCTAAAGGGAACATAGACACATGCTCATTAAAAGGCAACATGTGAAACTCTGTGAAACTCTGCTGTCAGTGATGAGAAGGGAATTCTGAGAACAAGTGCTGAAGCCTGAGACTATAACCGACATACAGAAGGTTCCTCATTGTAATGGTGGCGTCTCTCTGGTTCTTTGTAACCCAAAGGTGCATCAAAGTCCACCTGGAAAGAGGAAAAGAGGTTCATTAAAGCTGCACAGAAAATTAGACAGACCTGCAATACACCAAACTGTATGAAAATAAACTTACAGATTAATTAATTTGTTGCATACAATTTTAGAAATCCTTGGGAAGTCACTAGAATTTTTAAAACGTTACAAAATGCGAATTCCCCTCCGTAGTCACACAGATACAGTGGCACAAAGACCAGCAGAGATGAGCCTTACATTCATGTCACACTCGATGATGGATACTGCCTTGTCTGGTTTGGTCTCCATCACTCGCAACTCATAGATCTGGCCAGTGCAAAAGGATGGGGGGGGGGGAGAGAGTTTCACTTGGTATCTTCTGTCTTCATAAAATTTTTCAATGATTAAGCTAAATGAACCTGACTGCACTTGTTAAAAACATTTAGGACTGTATGTCTCAGAATTATCTGTAGTTGAATATAAATCAGACTGATGTTAGAGTTAATAGGCCTCAATAACACTGCAGTTTTATTTCAACTAGGGTGTTCTGTCATATTAAAAGGCACACTCAAATCAATAATATAGTCCATATATGATGTTATACCTGGAGAAATTTTGCCACTATTTCCGGACAGTTTCTGGATTATTATTTAATTCCATCTGTACATAATTAATCCAAAATGAATTTTTATACAGAATACTCCTTCCAAATAAGAGGTCTCAATTCATCTCTTGGAATTTCTACAGTGGCTTCCAGTAATGACGAAATAATCTCAAAAACAAATACAGCAAAACAAATCCACACCTTCCTCACTGTTAAAGTATTTTATAACAATTTCAACAAACTTGGTTTTTTTCTAATTTGCAAGTTAAACTTTCTACCTGTTGTGTTTAAACAGTTATTTAGCAGCTACCTTTTCATTGTAGTTGATAGCAATAACATCACCAGTCGTCAAGCAAGCAAAGTTTCTTAATGCATTTTCCAGTCTTCAGTTAAGTTAAGGAATCATCGTCATAAACTTGTGTACAGTTGCAATGCATGATGGAGCTAGGCTTTGAATAATCACAATAAACACAAGAATTATAATTACAGAATTACATCAAATGTGTTTAAACAGTTTGTGAAAAAAATATTTTACATTTTGAATATTAACACTCAACTATAAAGAGTACAATGTACTTTCAGTACATCAATAATAAACACTTACAAAACAGCTCCAATATTACTGACATTAACACAGCATAGCAAACTGGCATTCAAGCAACAAAATCATTTTAATTCAGAGTACTAGAACATAAGAAAGACATAATTAAAGGATACACAGCTTTGGGGTTGGTAATGTCCAGGAAATCAGGGCTCTGTGGTTGGAATTTGGAATACGTAGCCACCATGAGGTTGACGCTTTCTACCTGTACAAGTCCCCCCTCCTCCAGAAGCAAGTTTTGCATCATCTGTATAGGGACATACAATCAGGCAGAAAACATATTAAACTATCAACATGCATTAGTACCTACTGATACATATTTTTGTTATAAACACGCCTAATTTAAACTGCCACAGCCAACACTACTTAATCAGCCTAGAAAAGGTAGGAATTATTCTTTTGTACAAGAGAATGTTAAGGGAAATTTGTTTCCCCCATTCTCCTGCAGTAAATGTCTTTGGACTGTAGAAGGAAACCCATAAACGCAAGAATATACAAACTCCATACTCCACAGACTATAATGGAATTCAAATCGACAAGCCAGAGCTATGAAGCACCAGCCGTAATTGTGTAAAAACAAGTTATGAAAAAAACAAGTGATAACAAATCTTCTGATTCTGGTTGTGAAGACTCACCCAGTGTGGCAGATAGCAAATACCTTCATCTGCAACAAACTCCAACACACCGCAATGTGTCATGCGGTCCGAATTCTTATTTGTCAGTTTAAACAACATAGGATATGTGATGTTAAGACGACCTGTGAAACAACACAAGACCAAATTGAATTCTCTCTTGTAGCTTCAAAGTTGTTTAAAGTTTTAGAGTGTATAATTCATTTCTGACCTCTAGAGAGTTTTGTATACTTACTGAGCTGGTCTAGAGCAGAAGGAGGCATTATGACTGAAATGAGAAAATAATACCTTAATTAGACATATATACACATATATAATACATATTTAATTCAACCATTTGTTTGTAGAATGGTTTAAACCTATCCCAGGAAATACAACGCACAAAGTGAGGGACAGCCTAGACAGGATATGAAGCCATTGCAGGACCATGTCTCTCATACACACACACAAAGTGCAATTTACATTCACCAATGGTTTTGGACAGTGGAAAACTAGAACACCTGGAGGAAACCCACATAAACAAAAAAAGATAAGCATTGGATTCAAACCCAGATCTGAACCTGCAACCCAAGACTTTTGAGGTATAAATATATAAAGTAAAGATATCCAAACAGGGCTGTCACTGACTTTTTGGAGCTTCAACCAAGTTAATTTAAAAAAAGAGAACAAATAATACATCCAGAGTCATATTTACAGGTCATTTTAATATGTTGGCATCATATCAACACATCAACAACTCCTGGTCAGAGAACTGTAAACAGGCCACTTCGGACACTGATGATTTTGCTGTTTGTGTAATTAAAACCAATTAAAAGATGTAAAATATTACAAAATATTACTTTTTCCTCCTTTCTCGACGTCGGAGCGGTCGTTGGGGCCTGCCAGCATGGATACGGAGTAGCAGCGGTACTGTGTGGAAAAACGGTTCTGGAAAGCCCGTGGGATCGGGCGGTCGAACATGTTGAAGGAGAACTGAGCAGGAGATAGAACGCAAAACAAAACATGTCAGTAGTGGTCACTGGAAAATTAAACATAAAAAGTGAATGCACGAGCTATGGCCGTAGACCACACACAAATTCTATACAACTGCATATTTCACACCGCAAATGACATATTATCAAAAAGCAAAGCGCACTGCTTCCTGACGGTGACTGTGCATCTTATTTCACTGTGGTCAGAAACAGATCAAGTTAGCGGCCCAGTGATTTAAACCTACCTCGTTTTAAGCATCTCTGCACGTTACTCACAAGTACTCACCATAATCGGTTGTTATTCTTTGCCGTTAATACTTGTACTTCTTTTATGTGGGCAATATTTTATCTGTTATGATTCCGCCTGTGTTGTGTTTGCCCCCACTTTAAAACCCGGAAGTTAAAACTCGGCGGAAATGAACACATGTTAGGCTAACCAATTACAAGTACGCACGAAAGGACATTTAAGTTCTTTCTGTCATATTATTGGCTGGTAGTTTTGTTTTTGTCAACAATGCCACATTTCAGTGGGAGAGCGTTTTAGTAAACGCCGTCTTGATAGGTCACTTTTAGATGACGTCCCGAGTAAAAGCTTACTTCCATTGGTTAGTTTGACCCTCACTAGCCAATGTTAAGAGTCTTGAATTTGGCGCCAGGTTTTTAACGCGGGTTGCTTGGTAGTGAGTGAGCTGAGGAGCGGTCTTCTTTTTAAAGTGTTATTTGTATTAATAAGGTTTTTTTTTTTGTTTATTGCACTCGCAATGTTTGTGACAGACATTCGCAAGGAGTTTTACGAGGTCGTGGTGAATGAGGTAAGCTGCAGAGTATACAACGTACACGAACACGAACACCGAAATATCAATGGTTTGGTTTAACGCCTACAAATTTCTGAAAGAAGTTGCAGCCTGTTTAATTCTCTTTGTAGGAACAGGGGCCGTCTTGTTACAAATGTGACATTTTGATAAAATAACAGGTTGCTGAAACATACATTTCCCTTATTGTTGAAGTACAATTTATACTAATAGCTACACATTATAGCTCATATGTAGCTATAATGTTAACTCGGTGTTTTGGTTTCTGTGTGACTTAGTTTGTCTGCGATGTTTTTTTTATTCTTTTGTATGTAAAATTATCCTTATTTTTTTCCCAGCATTTTTCTGTTGACCTGTTTAACTCAATTGTTATACTGAGGTCTTTTCATTCATTGCCTGTTCAAACTGAGCTGTTGTATCTGCTTTTGTTTATCTGTTTTTCATTGTCTGTTTGCACAGTCTTGTTTTTCTGTCTTACTTATTCCAGTGCTGTTATTTTGTTCGCTTGTGCTACTGCTTTGTTGCGTGTGGGCTGCTGTAGCCTTTTGCAGTTTCCTTCAGGATTGATAATGTATCTGTCTACCACTCTTGTTTTTTCCCCATCTCTGCCGTATGAACTCCAGAGAGTCGCTCTCCTCGTCTCCTCGGACGTTGATGCTTTGTGCGCCTGCAAAATCTTGCAGGTAAGTTCACCACATGCACGCAACCCTCGGACTGGTGAAGAACCACAGTGGTACCCATGGATTGGATTATAAATAAACCCAATTATGTGTTTAGGCCCTTTTCCACTGTGATCAAGTTCAGTACACCCTGGTGCCGGTGACAGGCTGGCAAGATTTGGGAACAGCCTTCCTGGAGCACAAAGAGCAGGTGATGGCATGTTTGTGTTGGTTTTCTCCAACTGCAGAAAATCAATTTCTGGAAAGATCAAAATCAGAAAACTTTATTATCTCGAAGAAAATTACTTATGTATGTTTGTAGGTGCTAAATTTAATGATTTTTTTTCTTCTTCTTCTTCATTTTTATTTAACCTGCAGTTCCGGTATTTTGTGCTGATCAATTGTGGAGCCAATGTTGACTTGTTGGAGACCCTGCAGCCAGAGGAGGAAACAATCTTTTTCATCTGTGACACTCACCGAGCTCTGGACGTTGTCAATGTCTATAATGACACGCAGGTATGTTGCATACATATGCATGAATACCCTGTCTGCTGCATGAAACCAGTTGCGTAAAACTTCCACTTATTTTGAGGTTACAGTTTAAATTGGTTTTTGTGATAAAATAAGGGTGCATAGTCCAATTTTTATCAGTCTGAAGGTTTCTTTGTTTATTTTATTACCTTAAGTTGAACCATCTTGTATGTTTATCCACAATATAAGTAAACCCCCACCATAAAGAGTTAACTAGAGTCCAAAAAAAAATGTAATCATGTGAAATGCATCTTCACCTTATTGCAAGGTTAAAGAACAGTATTTTTCCATTTGGTTTTCCAGTTGTATGATATATATATATTTTTTCCCTTTATTAGATATGTAGGGAAAAACTGACAGATTATTACAAGCAAAACATTCACATTACAAATATTATGTACTAATCAAATAATATTTTAACAACCTACTTCAGCTGTGCTCTCAGCAGCATTATGAGAAGAGGGCTTGAGAGACTGAACTTTGATAACATAAGCTTTGGTTCTTTGGAGCATGTTTAACCATGGGTACTCATGCAGCACAATGTGTTGTCTCTGAAGCTCTCAAATACAGTGAATGACGAGAGGGTCATCAATCCACCTGTAACTTCCTGTAACGCTTAGAAATGGCTATTTTCAAAAAGGCAGAAACTGTACATTGAGAGAACCACAGCTCTCCTCATAGATATTACAATACTAATAACAACCATACTAATAATAGAAACTTTTACCAAAATGTTTGTCTTTAGTAAGTCCTGTATATTTTGTGAAATTGAAAGCTATTGGTGACTGGAAAATGAGTGTGAGGCCTGGAGCCCATCATGTTGTATCAGAATTCATCTTGCCTCATCTACATCTTACAAAGTGGACATTTGTAAGAAGTTGTACAAGTTGCAGAACTGTGTCCCTCTGTGTGTTAATGGCACATTACTGTTCTCTCCAGATTAAGCTGCTCATTAAACAGGATGATGATCTGGGTATCCCATCTTATGATGACATCTTCCGGGATGATGATGAGGAGGACAATGAGGACTCTGGGAATGAGAGCGATAGCAGCTCCGAGCCCTCTGGGAAGCGCAGACGGTTTGATGAGGTGAATTTAATAACAGCAGTTCTTGTTGGCTTCTTGAGATTTGCTCAGTTGGTCAATTCTAGATTCACTTAGGTTGCATCTTTGCATGGGTATTACTGTGGGTAACAGCAATTCATAACATTCCAGGAGCCTTTAACATCTCCACTGTGGAGGGGTCTGCAAAAATCTGAAGAGCTGTTTAAATCAATATTCAATGATTGCTGTTATTAACTGTAGGGCTGTTTTGGGGAATGTAGATGTTTCATCATGATTGGTAATAGATAATTAAAACATTTATTTTATACAGCATGTAGAAGCTCTGGCCTACAAAAGCTGGAATCCTACAGGTTCCAGAAGACAATTAGACTGATTTATAAAGTGAAATGCTAACTGAGAGGAGTCATTGTCAAAGTTCATCAGCAGCACAGCAGAAGTAAAGGCAAAAACTAGCTCAATCTACAGCTGTTCATTTGGGACTGTTTAGAATTTGGCTAAAAGAGTGTGCTGGAATGAAAACCATGGTACACCTGACAAGGAGAGTGTGACATTGGTGTCAGAAGTATGCTTATTTCCATGACAGGGGGCTGTGGAGAGGAGGATAGAGCGGCAAAGGGCAAGACGAGAGTGGGAAGCAAGAAGGCAAGTCACAGTCATAACGGAGAATAAAGAATATGTGTTTTGTGCATAGCTTTACTGAGGAATCCTTTGTTTTTAACAGGAGAGAAATTCTGTTTGATTACGAGCAGTATGAGTATCACGGCACTTCGGTGAGTTGCTCTTCAATCTACTTAGTTATGTGGTGACTTAACCATTTAATCAAAATAGAAATGATTCATTTTTCTTTTGGATATTTCAGTCTGCAATGGTATTATTTGAGCTTGCTTGGGTCATGAGTAAAGATACCAAAGACATGCTGTGGTAAGTAAATAATTATTGAAATCTGGAATCTTTTGTGTAGAATGATGTGGTTGTAATTATTTGAAAATGCTTTTCATCTATTACACTGTGTATATAATTGAAAAATAACTGGTGTTTTCATGTGTGTATTGAATGTGACATGTATGTTGTTGTGACTTTGTTTTGATAGGTGGGCCATTGTTGGACTGACAGATCAGTGGGTCCATGATAAAATCACTCAGTAAGAATAAATAAGCTTAATCTATAACTTTTTGATAAGCATTTCTTGTATCTGTAACCTGCTTATAAAGTAATCACTTTAATGCATTCAAAAGCTGGGAACACAAACTGGTTATTTGAGTATTTTTAATGTTTTCACAACTTTGATACTGGATTCATCACCCTTTATAAACAGATTACTTAATGCTGGGTTTTGATTCCTGCATCATAAACACTATACTGCAGATTGGTGTGTATTCAGTTTGCGGTTTATTAGTTTCTCCCCCCAATTCTTCATAGAAGTATGTGTATATTTCAACAAGTTGTATGTCACGTTAATGCTTGTGGGTTTATGTCGGTGTCTCTAGGGACAGTTAGTGTTCAGTTGAGGATTGTAAGGGGCAGAATGATTGACCTTGGTGATAGTTGGTGCTAGCGATGCTGGTTCCAGTATCTCCCAAACGGCTGTTGTCCTGGTATTTTTGCACACAACCATTTCAACTCAAGAATGGTGGTTACAGTGTGATGTGTGCCAGGAATTATTTCACCATACCATTAGGGCCCCTGATACCCAGTGAAGAACATTTGAATGTTGTGGCATACCTAAACATTGTTGCTGAACAATTTCATCCTTTTGTGGGTACAGTGTACACACACTTTGATGGAAACTTCCATGTCACAAGGCTGTGATTGAATGGTTCTAGGAAAATGGCAGTTTTCATAGCTTCAGTGGCCTGCACATTTCCTGGATTTCAACCCTGTTAAGCATCTTTGGGATGGGGTGGAAAGGGTTTTTCACAATCAAAGTGTGCAGCCGCCCAATTTGCTGCAACTATGCATTGCAATAATTTGTGCGTGGAAAAAAATTCCTGCACAACACATCCAGCATCTTGCAGAATCCATACCAAAGTAATTTTAAGCATTTCTGAAGGCCAAAGGAGACACTACACACTACTAGATATATGTGCCAAATGCATACTTTTGCTCTCTTGTGTACTTGAGTTAGTCATATAAAATCAATTGCAATTTTTCAAAATAAGCTGATCACAGCACATTATGTACCGACCTTCAACCCAGCAATACTTGAAATTACATAATTTTACAGTTTCCTCTGGATTGCAATGTCATCTACATTTCTGTAATGTAGTTAAAAAATTTGCCGCTTTATATACAGTTTCTCTTCATTGCATTGTCAGATGGATAAAAATACAATTGTTTGTATATCTTCAGGAGACCAAGAAAACAGTTTCTCTTACTGTTTGCATGAAATACAGGTTGAAATGTTAGGAGGATGAAGACTATTAACTGCCACATTGTAAATGTTATTGTAATTAAATATACTATAGTTTTAACAATTGCTGTTTCAATTTCTCAGTATTGTGACTGGGCACTAGTTTGTGCTTCATCCATCAGTTTTCAGTATTTTTAAATGTATATTCTATTTTTCTGTTACTGTCCTCATGTTCGCCTTCTCTGGGTTTGATAGTAAAAGCTTTGTGGTTCCCCAGGATTAAGTACGTGACGGACATAGCAACGCTGCAGCGGCACGTCTCTAGACACAACCATCGCAACGAAGATGAGGACAATTCCTTGTCCATCGACTGCATGAGGATCTGTTTTGAATATGAGTATCCTTTAACGGTTGTAACAGAGCATTCCTCAGTCTTTTTCTCAGAATAAATAAGAACCAGCTAGTTTAGCTGTTAGTTGCATCAGAGCTGCCATATGTTAACTTTTTTTTTTCTTTTTTTTTTTTTTTTGCTGTTTAATTGGAGTGATTCATATTGTCTGCCTTCCCAAGTCTACCACAATCATACCTGTTTATAGAGCAGCTGTAAAGACACCCTTTTCTCTTGTCCTCCCATGTATTCTCCACTGTGTATACTTTTGGTCTAATAATGCTTGTACCACATTTGCAACTCATCACTTTTTTTTAAATCTACTGAACAAGAATAATGTGGTTCCTTGACTCCTCATTCCAGCCTGCGGCTGTCATTGTACCAGCACTGGTCTCTTTACGAGAGCATCTGCAATTCCTGTTACACCTCGTCCAGCTTCAAGCTGTGGTCCATACAGGGGCAGAAAAGGCTCCAGGAGTTCCTTGCTGACATGGGGTACTTTAACAGCAGCATTTCCCATACAGCTATCCCTTGCTATTCATAAATTGAAAATTTGTGAAGTTTTTTAAGAGGATGTAGAGTGTTGTGCAAGAAGAATGTTAGGAGTGTAGAAGTATTGCTTTAGAAAGTGGAACATTATAGGAATTAAATGCAATGGTAGAGGGTTGTGTATCTTCCATTTTGCTTTGTGTTTTTAACCAAATCAATGGGTTGTAGTTGTGAAATTAGCAGGAAAGGGTTTTTCTGTTTTATGTAAGCATTTGACAGTGTATAGTTATAAAATAGTTTATAATAATTGCAATGTCACCCATGGATCCCTACTTGGGTTCATTACTCACCCTTGGGAGAACTAATCAAGGTAAATATAGAGTCCCAGAGCAGTAACTTCAGCTCTGGATTGTCTAACGCATTCCATAGACGAGAACAACACTGGAAACGTAACAAGTGCATCTCAGCTGTTCTCCCAGTGGGGTCGCATTTCAAGCTTGAGCGTAATGTACATTATCGCTCTCATCTTCCTCACATTAATAAGTGATAGTTTTCTAAGAGAGTGGGGGAAAACTTGTAACTTTCCTATACCTTATTTACATATTTACTTACATATTTATATTACTGAGATGCCTGGAAACAAAAACTTTTCATGATGACAACAGTGCTATGCTGTGTTGTTCACCCATGACAAATAAACCTTGAACCTTGATGGAGCGCTATAGGGTTCTTTAAGTGTTTTATCTTGGAAAATTGATTGGGGGGTTTAAAAAGTGCTAGAAACACTTTATTTTTCCCTTTGAAAATATAAAAATATAGGTACTTGCTGTTTAAAAATTCAGATACATTTTCAGGAACACATTCAATTTGGATAATGAGGGAGTGCTGTATTGCACATCGATTCTGTGTGTGGGTGTTTTAGTGTGTTGTGGTGAATGTGCAGCAATTTTAAAATTGAATGGTTCCTTCCAGTCTTCCTTTGAAGCAAGTGAGACAGAAATTCAATTCAATGGACATTGCCATCAAAGAGAACCTGCGGGATGCCATAGAGGAGTCATCTACTAAATATGGGTAAATGACTCCTGCTGGTGTATCAGAATTACCTTCATTTGTATTTTTAAGTTGACAGCACTCATATTTTCCTCACACTGTTACAGCATGAAGGACATCCGCATCCAAACTTTTGGTGTCCACTTTGGGTTCAAGAACAAGTTCCTGGCTACAGATGTGGTTCATGCTGCCACTGCGTTGCTTGAGAGCGTGGAGAAGGACGGAAACGGCAGCGACAACTTCATCAAAGCACTTGACTGCCTTTCAAGGTGAGGGTCTGCATGAAATTAATATTTTCTGGCTGGGTTTGTGCTGATGTCTTGGTATGGGTGTTCACATCTCCTGTTTGAGGTTTGTACATCATGGTCTTCTGCTTTACCGGGTAAGATTCTTGGGGGGGGGTGCCTTTTGTTATAAATGACCACTCTGAAAAATGGTGTGCAGTTTTAAAAATCGATACGCAAGTACAGTTTGACCACAATGAATTAATGATGCAGCTATCAATTATTTTAACAGAGTATTCCTGAAGAATAATTTAGTAATCATAAAAGAAAATACTTCCACATTTTATTTATAACCAACAATAGAACATATTGAGAAAAGGAAAAGTAATGCCAAGTCTCTTAACATTAAAGAAATCATTTTAGATGATAAAAATTACCTTTAAGTGGCACATTTATGTGAAACAAAATATAATAGAAAGTTCAAACTAAACCTGTTTAGCCATTAAGGCTAAAGGTACAAAGTCATAAGTAAACTAAGATTAACATTATGGAGCACAACAGCAATCATCATATGTAAATAATAATAATAATAATAATAAACAATTCTTCCATAACAATGGGCATATCTATATACATATATGAGAACTGAATCTTCAAGACAGAGATCAAGATTTGTAATTAATGAAGTTATTCAAGGAATCATCGAATGAATATCTGTCAACATCACTGGTTGTTAAAACCAAAGGCCCTGTTCAGTGATCATGTGACACAGTTTCCTTTGTGCACAACAGGAGATGCTCAGATAATTAACCAAATAATTTTTGCTGCTTGTTTTTTTTTTTTTGTTTTTTTTTTTTTTTTTTAAGGGATTCTGAACTCCACAGGTTGTATTGTATGTGATGAATGATGCCAGTGATCACACAGTCTGCTCCAGATTTATGGTCAAATGAGCTTCTCTGCATCATAAGTGAATTTCTCCCTATGGGACTTTCTAGGAGCAACCTGGACCGTCTGCATCAGGGCATTGAACTGGCCAAGAAGAAACTGATGGCCATCCAGCAAACTGTGGCTAGCTGCATTTGCACCTACCTCATTCTGTCCCAGGGGCCCTTCCTCTACTGCTGTCTCATGGAGGTAGGTGTGTGTGTGTGTGTGTGTGTGTGTGTGTGTGTGTGTGTGTGTGTGTGTGTGTGTGTGTGTGTGTGTGTGTGTGGACACACATGTGTGCGTCTTCAGTTGCTATTCAGTCTTTGCTATTCTACTATTCTACTCCTGTACGTGATCAGTGCTGAATGTCTTCTTTTTTTTTTTTTTTTCCCCTCCCCCCGGCAATACAGGGAACCCCAGACGTGAAATTATTCTCCAAGCCTCTTGCACTGACGCTTCTCTGCAAGTACCTGCTGAAGTCCTTTGTTCGCTCGGTGAGTGTGCACACTCTCTGTAGACACACCTGTGTTGTAGACACCCACAGAAATGTTAACTTGCACCATCTTCATCACAGACAAGGAATAAGCGCTGCAAGGTCTTACCACTAGTCATGGCAGCACCCTTGGATGTCGAGAAGGGCACAGTCATCATGATGGGCATCCCACCAGAGTCAGAAACCTCTGACAAAAAGAAGTAAGACACCTGATGTTAAAATGTCTTCATAGAGATAGTGAATCCCAAACTGTGAACAAGGTGCGGTCATCATTATACAGGCATCCCACACTGTCTGAATATTCACTGGAATGAGCAGGAAAAATTTGAATCCAGAATTCACTATCTGAAACAAAAACTCACTTTAACAATTGTGCATTTGAAAAAAATTTCTAAGCGCTCCACAAAATACACGATTTACAAACATGTTACTTATATATCAGTGTTGCACAATTTGTTCATAAGTGTTCTGAGAATGTGGAAAAGCTTGTGAAGAAAATGGGTAACCTAAGAGGCCTTGAAAAAGCTATACATTAGATGTGAATGCATGAAAGACAAACTTTTCAGTGGATAAGTAATTGTTTTTTAAAAAACATATATAACATTGTATATTACATCAATGTTATTTATATTCATTATATATCTTCAGCATATTACTGTATCAGAATTATTTGAGTGTATAAGGGAGTATTTTTTCTGGGAATTACATCTTTAAAGTCGTGTTGTCTCATATTTAAGGACCAGTCCTATAAAGACCATATACTGTATAACACCAGTAGGTGGCGTCACATACCCACAGAAATGATTAGTTAAAGCTGGCAAGCATGAAAGATGACAAAACTTTTGAGATGGTCTGAACAAAAGTAGCACAGTGTTAGACCAAATTAACCAAGGAGTGAGGAGGAATTTAAGATAATGGTGACCAATGAGGCAGAGGTGTCCAACAACTATTATGTAGCCAATAAAAAGTTTCAGAATGCTGTTTCAAAACTATGAGCTCAAAAAGAGTCTTAAAAACTCAAATGCATTAATATGAATAAATGATTTTTCTTCCTAAAGATGAAATATAATTTTCTAAAAATGTGTTTAAAAACAAGGAGGTTGTCTTATAGTCAGGCCAGTGCAGTATTTCCTTATTTATTTACATGACAGAATGTATTTGTTGCATTGTAGAAGGAAAATGTATTTGTATCAGTTGTTGTACTGCACTGTTCTATACCACAAATAAGCAAGCACACTGCTTAGTTCATAAAATGTGTAATAATTAGCTAATTGGTGTTTTATGTTTTGTGGAACCCTTAACTCACTGTGCAGGTGTTTAAGAGGGTTCTAGTGATATTTGGGCAGATTGGTTGGGGGTTTTGAGGTGGACTGGGGATGCACTATTTCCCATAAAATAATGGAGGTTAGGATTCTGCTCTCTAAAACTTCACTGTTGGATAGAGTTTCAACAGCAGATTAGATTTGTATAAGAAGGGATTCCTGTTGACCAGCAGTGCTCCTTACCTTTCCTTCACTGGGCGAGTTTTGTGTTTCAGCTTCTTTGGACGGGCTTTTGAGAAGGCTGCAGAGAGCACAAACTCCAGGACGCTGCACGACAACTTCGACATGTCCAGTAAGTGCGGTAATAAGGCAGCATGTTAGCGATGAGCTGACTGACACCTTTCCTCCTCATCATCACTGCTGTCTTCTATATACAGTATGATGGCAGTTGTAGCTCTTTTGCCCACCAGGTGGCGGACCAGCCCAACAGTGATAGGGGCTCCAGCGAGTAACTTTGGCCGACATAGCCTCTCACCCAGCGAAAAGCAGTCTTGGCTTTTGTTTCGGTCTTCATTTTAGAATGTTTTCACTGAATTACACTAAGACTTTTTTAAATGTAAAAAATGATAACTATGGTGAAACTACATGACCGTGCAAGGAGGTGGGGTTTGGCCTTGGGTCCCATCCATCAGTTGTCACTTTTTTCTTTTTCTTCTTTGCAGTCATTGAGCTGAAGATGGAGGATAGGAGCAAATTTATGGATGCCCTCATTACTTTATTATCATGAGGATGGATTCTGTTGCTGTAAGTGGAAAGAAGTTTTGTTTTTTTTTGTTTTTTTTTTAAAGTCTCCAGTTATGTGTAATTTTGTGCATTTGTTGCTGCTGTGGACTGATGTGAGATATCTTACTTTTCAGGGTTTTTTTGTGGCCCCAGGTGACACGGTGTTGTGGTTTTTAATTTTTTTTATTTTTTATTATTATTTTTTTTAACCTGTCTTTTATAGAACTTTATATGTTTTACAAGTGCTGGATAAACCCAATGTAAATAATTATTGTTGAAAATTCAAGTAGTGATTGATTTAAATAAATTATTTTATTAACCTACGTAAGTGTTTTTGTTTTTCATACATTGTTGCTTTTTACTATTTGAGTACAAGATTTTTTAATACCACATTTTAAAGTATAAAACCATCAAAAATGTATTATCTCAATTTGTGGAACTTGTCTTTTCTAACCTCCCTTCTCTAACTGACAGTTAGATACAGTATGGACTTGAGAAGCATCTGCACATTTCCAGTTGACAGACATGTACAACAGGATGGACTTTTTGGCACTTATTTAACACTGCGACGTATAGTAGGTGAACGTATGCCTAGTTGCACCACACCCGACTGAGCGGTTAAAATAATGGTAAATATTCACCGCTTTCCTAATGCATAGGAACACGCAAACAGTCGGTGCTCTGTAAACACATCATTGCTGTGAAAATGACTTAATACAAATTTCCCTTCCCTCTGAAATGAATGTTTTACCAGTTTTTAATCAGACTACGCTGGAGCAATAAGCAACGATGATGGCGATAAACATTCTTTATTTGAGGTCCCCCTTCTAAGTAAATGTTTGTTTGTTTATATCAATAATAGCTGCAATTTTGTTTCTGTAATTAAACCAAATCTTATGAGTCACTTTAGATTGTGTTTGATGCTACAGTGACTTCAGAACAGCTCGAAATTGCAGCCATAAAAGAAGTGTGCTTATTGGAAACTATCGGGGGCTCTGGGGAAAAAACACTGTTGCCAAATTCATATTCATTATCTCTGCCTCTTGTTATTCTTAGTTTATGTGGATTATAAGTGTCAACATGTATGCTTATTAGTTATGCTTATATAGACAACACTTGATTCATATATTTTCTAGATTTGACAGTGAAGACCCACTGTGAAAGAATACAACACTTACTCTGTTTCCTTTACTGAAGGATCTAGCTGAGTTATCCAAGTTGGAAAGGTAAAAAAAGTATTAAAATGTATAATCACCAAACTGTACTACCCTTAAAATGATCACGCTCAGTATGTAAGTACTGTTAACACTGTTAGATAGTTGGACGCCACAGAATGAGATGCACAGGGCGTTGCCAAGTGGAAATGAGAAAAATGGTTACATACTGTATATAAAACTAAATTTTATTTCCCTTATATTAATAATTTGTGTACTTTAGGTATAATTTCTTACATTTACATTTTCACTTTGTACTGATAACACATTGGAAGCTCCTGGGAGCTGAGGAGGATTCCTCATAGTAACAGATAACAGTTTTGGTTCTGTAATGCAGGTTCCATTGATATCCAGGTGCCATGTAACTCCCGCTTCTGTTATTAGTCTGGTATTAGTTTTGTACCTCATTGCATCAGAGATATATTAAAAATTAGAATTAAACAAAATAGATTGCTTAACTGTCAGCTTCCTGGGCTTCAAGTTCAGCTGTGGCTCAGTTCTGCCTGCTAGCTTGCATTTTGCATCTTCTTATCTCTTTCCTTTCTCATTCCTGAGACCACAACGCTGCTAGCAAGAGAGTGGCCTGCCCTCATATTTTAAAGGAGCTTCTCTGCCACTTTCACACCTCCTTCACATACAGGTTATTCTTTAATAGAATTTTCATTTTGAGGGAGCAAATTTATGAAGGCAGCTTTATAATTAAGTTGCTTGTTTTTAGAACAACACAGGGAGGACAACTTGGAGACAACTTGTATACATTTCCTGACCTACAGTATGTGAAGCCAAAAATGTACATTTTAAAAGGTTTAACTGCACTTCACATCCCTTATCAACTGAATATAGGCAACCACTTTAGCCAAAAGCTGTTCCTTTTCTCTCTTTGACTAATGTTAATCTGAAATTTGCATCAGCTTTAGGGTTGGGGTCATAATAGTGCCAGACGCCTGAATAAGGCAGAAAAGTTGTGGGCTCGCTGAGGCTGTTTGCGTGTTCCTATGCATTAGGAAAGCGGTGAATATTTACCATTATTTTAACCACTCAGTCGGGTGCGGTGCAACTAGGCATACGTTCACCTACTGTACGCCGCAGTGTTAAAGCTCAGATCTGTGTTTACACCCTGCACACAGCCGGCTGCTCCTCCGATTGCAAGGAAGAGCCACTAACATTCTTGGGTGGCAATTACAAATCTACTGGACAGCCCTGAGAAGCCAAATAATTGTTTACCCACACTTGTGTTGAAGGATAACAGGCTGAGTAAACAGGGTGCCGTTGGCTATTTTTGCCCCCAGTCTTTTGGAGAAGTAACGCAAGTGGCCACAGCCAGATGGCAGGTGTTTGCCTTTTAGTCTTTGCCCTCCCTGCCGTGCTTAGGCTTATATCCAGGGTGGCTGAAGAAGAACTGAACTCTTTCATGGACAAAAGTAACTAACAGTCATGCGAATATGTACTCTAAACTAGATGGCAAAATTAGTTTTTGTTTGTTTTTTTTTTCTCTTCTAATTTTACAAATGTGTAGCACGCACCCCTCTTGTCACACAGCTCAGGTCAGTATGAAAGGAGTTCACTTTATAATGGCGTTCAGTTTTTTCAGTCACCCTGTACTGTAGGTTGTAACCTAAAATGTCTCCCAACCCTATAACTCGGATTTAACGGTCACTGTAATGGCATGTAGTACTGGAGTGTTACGGTCAACACGCCCCCCCCCCACCCATGTCTTCCTCCTCAGTCGCAGGTCATGGTGCCGCTCTGTCAGCTCTCCCCATGTCCGCTCTGCTTCCCTGCACTAATTGAACCTCATGAGAGGCAGCAGGGAGGTCACTGTTTAATCCTGAAGACTTGCCGTGGCCTCCTTCCTAAGGTTGTACCCAGGTATTCCAAGGAGACCCAACAGTAACAGCCTACCCTACCCACTTCAACCATAAACCTCACTTCTACTAGAGACGTGTAGGAAATTCTCTCAAATCTGCAGGTGAGACAGTCTGCATCTTCAGCAGCTTCACTTGTGGAGAATCATTTGTTTTTTTAGCCAATAAAAGTAATAGCAGCCAGAGGTAACTTGGAAGCTTCACCAGTAGGTAGAAGGTTTGAATTCCATGGAGGTCTGAATTAAGAGAATTATCCAGAGTGTGAAAAATAACACAATAGCTGCTTTGGATTAAGAAATAGGTGCAGTAAATACACTGCAATAGACTAGTGCCCACCCACCAGCCCAACACCCACTGTTTCAGAGATGCAAACCTTATATTATGGCAGTGAGACTGTACAGTAAATAACAACTGACCTGGCAAGAAAATGAAAAGCTAGCATTAGTGTTAATCCAGGATGTAACATCCAAGCCAAAAGAGAGCTTCTTTAATGAAACCCTGGCCCCTCATGTGGAGCAGCATCCTCCACACACACACCCCCACCCTCAGCGTGTGGGCCAGTGGGCTGCTTTCCGCCCACCTGCCCCTGAGGAATGCAGCACACTCACCAGCATCAGGCAGGAAGGGCCTCCGCCCGCCTACGCAAGGCACCGGGCTTTGGTCTGGCGGGCTTCCAGGCTCCACCACTGGCTGCAGGTTTGATGGCCCGCAGTGCTGCTTACGGTAGGTCCTGCGACTGTCAGGGTCTGTACTTTGCTAAGTGTCCTACTGTCTCGCTTATTGATAAGCATCGTGATACACTTGCACATGTAGGTTTTTTCTGTATAAACTCACTAGGTAAGGAATGGGTACTATTTGAGTATTTCAGCTTAGTTAGTGTAGCTGAATTAGAAGCTCCTTGTTTTTCTTTTCTCCCTGTATTTGGATTAACCGGTTCACTACTTTGGCAAAATTTTCTTGCATTTGTTCTTTAACAAAATCCATGTTCCTTTCCCTAGGTGTCTTTGTGTATTGGTAATATATGTAAATCTCATATATTTTCATCATCACACCACTCATGTACAGTAAAACACTTTAGTGTCAAATCTTCTGTATTTTTCTCTATTTCTGTCCCCCTCCAAACAACCCCTGTACCCCTAGTTACCTTGGGGGTCATAGCACTGTAATAAATCATATCAGTTGCTGTATTTCTTATTTTCCTCAACAGTTCATGTAATGTTCCTCTATCCTGTTAACACTGGGCAGACAGGGTGCATTATGAATGGGACACCAGTTTTTATCTTTTATTAATTGTGAACAATGTTTAAAGTTGCCTGAGTTAAAATGGCTAAAATGTCCACCATCTGCTCTTGACTGTGGTGCATTGGTGTGCCATTCACTCTCTAGACACTGCCATGTTACATCTCATGTTACTTCTGTGCATCAGAGTTTTACCTTCAAATCCCGGCTGTTACTGGCCATGAAAATGGGACAACGCGTAAACGTGTTTGTCAGCATTTGGTCAGTTTCAGTTTGCCTGACAAAAGTGTGTTTTTTTCACGTAAAAATATTTAATGAATTCAGTCTGAAAAACCTACAAATCTTGCACCATGGGCCATCCACACCCTCCCAACTTCCTCGTGCTCTATCTCTTTTTTCGGAAGAAAATACTATTTTAAAAAAACATAAATGTGGAGATGCTTGTACCATCAAAAACTTGTTACACAATGCTTGTAACAAAAGATATACCGTAAATGTACAATAAATTATTTTACCGATACTAGTAACAGCAACTAAGGCAATCATAGTTTAAAAATAAAAAATAAAAATATTAAATGTAAATGGGTAAATTACAGCTGAAGGTGGCAGTTTTACACATAAGGAAAAGCGGGAAACTTCACTTTCCAGAGTACTTTTTCAGATGGAAACTTTTTAGTTAGAGGACATTTGCTAAGGGGAAAAAAATGTATTTGTACCTCATATTTAACTTTTACTGTCCCACCTCAAAACTGATCAAGTCAATGTCGTCTCTGCAAATCTCGATATCTCGTGTGTATTTCATTGCCCGTCGACAGCCATCCATCACAATCTCCTTTAATGGGAACGCTTTTGTTCGTCAGCCGACTTCCTTTGTCAGTTTCATTCATTCTCCATTAGTTCATTTTTTTCCTGCAACAAATAAGTTTAATTACACCGTCTGGATGACTTTGTCCTATAAATAAATTAATAAATTTAAAGCTGTATTAAATGTTTGCTCAGGTTCCCGTTTTGTCAAAAGCTCTGAAACCCTTTATTGTGAAAATTATGCAGCGACAGCACTGGTTTGTCTGTTTATTTTCACTTGGAAAAAAATGATCCTGATTACAAATACCTGAGTATTTTTAAAATAATATTTGTGCTTGAGCTCCATTCGTGACTGCATACTCCTGCAGACTGCGTTTAATTTAGACGCTTGTTTCATTTAGCAACAAAGACAAATGAATCTACGCGGTGTTTAGGGACCACAGTTGTTCTCCAGCTGAAGGAAATCCTGACTGGAAAGCCATTAAAGCAACTCTTAAGAAACCCCCCCATCCCCCATTAGTTCCGGAAGTGTCCCCTGAATATTCCGGAAGCTCCCGTTTGTGAGCCCGTGGTCCTACATGTGTTGTACAAGGGTGACTGAGTCTTTAAGACAACTGCTGAGTCTTCTCAGCTGTACCACAGGAAGGTACTTATTTACCCCTTAGTACCACACTTGGGCTGTCTGACATCATCCCGCCTTCCTGCCATACTTGTACTCGCACAGCAACGACAATTACAACGCATTTAAGTTGGGGACAGCAGGTGGCGTAGCAGTTGGATCTGCTGTGTTGCACCTGAAGGACCCAGGTTTCAATCCACCTCCTGGTGTCAACCATCAGGTTGATGTATTCTGTTGTGGTCTAGGGTGGCTCCAGCTGGGACTGCACACATGACCTGAGGGCCCTGTAGCTGGACCCCCTGCATGGGTTCTCCATTACGCATCTTGCTTTGCAAACAGGATTGGATTTGTAAGTTCTGCTCGTATTCTTCTGGTTTTGTTCAGTGTGCAGGGGTGCAGTTTTTGACAGGAGATTAAGGTGAAAGTGCACTCCCCCATCACTCTGCAATCCATCTCGAAGTCTGAACGTTCAGAATTGTGCCCCCCTCTCACCCACACGCACACAATCTCCTGGGGGCAATAGGGATGGGGGGGGCTTAAGTGAGAGGCCTCAATGCAGCAACAAAGGCAAAGTGGTGTGTTGTTTTGAGGAGGAGGAGCAGCAGGAGGAGTTCTGTGGGGGCGGGGGGCATCCTTAGCTTCACGATGGTCTCAGAACCACACAGCTGATCCAGCAGCACTTCTTTGCCCCTCTTTTCCCGCCCGACTTGTTGACCCTGAAACTGCGGCCCCAAGACCCCTTCAAAAGTTTGTAAAGGTTCAGCTGTCAACCCCACCGCAAGCTGTAAATGGGTCTTCATGAGGGATGTTGCTTTGTTGTGGAAAGGGACTGAGGCAGCACGACAAAGGTCTTGAGACCTCTCCCGCTTTTTCATGGCCACTATGTGTTGTTTTCAGCACAGTGGGGCCATCATTGTGTGCTAAAAATACTGCACACCTCTAAATAGCAGCACATTGAGAATTTCCTCCCAAACGCAATCCGCGTCAGAACAATACCTGCTTTTTAGGCCAGGACACTAAACCATGTGGGCTAGAACCTGGTTGTCATTTGTTTTTCCCTGCCTGCGCTTTTATAATCAAGAACAGGACTGAGGGTTGAAGATATAAAACTATAAATGTTACGCTCAACCCTCAAATGTGGGTATTTTTTTACCACGGTGACCATTGCTTTTACTGCCCTGCTTGTTTAGTTGCGTGCAGGTGAAGACGGCTAGTGGACATTTGGGCTGGGTTTAATGTCACTGGACCACCAATGGACTGACTCTCACAACCCGGTGGTTCTGGGACACGGCCTGGACCATGGCAACCCTGACCAGGATAAAGCAGTTAATGATAATGGACGGACAGACGGGTCAATGTTATTAAAGTTGTAAATAGGTTGTCTGCATAATTTTTGACATTGTTTTCCAGCTGAGCCATTGCAAAGGTTTCTTCTGAGGGCCTGAGTGAGCAAGGGTTCGAGGGAGGATCTCTATATGCATCTCCCAGTTCTGCGACACTGCGCACGTGCAGAGGTGCGATGCAGTCGCAGGGACCCAACCAGAAGTAGGAATGCCACAGAGATGAGATCATGCCTTCCTGACCAGGGAAAATGACCTGGAACTCTGGTGGCCCTGACCTAAGGTGAAAGGCCACTGACCACGTCATGGAAAGTGGCAGCTGTCCCACATTCAGGTCTTTTACCGGCAGCTCCTCACCTCTCCTGCAGCGATCCTGTGTCAACCAGACCTCAGTCACCAAGTATTAGCGTCAAACTAAAAGTTATTTCTAATACAGTGTTTTTGTACTTCCCTCAGCAGAGCACTACCAAAGCAAGAGAAGTACAAATAAAAGTCATGAGGCAGACTTTTATTTTTTGTTGACCACTTATCCTGAGTAGGTCCATGGCAGCGCAGAGCAGTGGGTGCTACACTATGAAACTGCCCCTGCATGGAACATCAAAGACAAACATTATTTATTTGCATTTCTTTGGTTTTTTGAAGGCTTCTGTCTGTGGAGTTGGACAGACTTCTACCGGTCAAAAGTTTTTGAACACCTCAGTTTTATTGAAATGTACAGTTTAATGTCTCAACGTTCTCTGATATTAAAGTATGGAACAAAGAAATTTGAGATGCACAGGAAGTCATGGAATTGTTTTAACAAAATTTCATGTAAATTTTTGATGCAAAGTAGCCACCTTTTAAAGCTATAACAGCCAAAAACACTTGTGGCATTTTTTTTCTACAGTGGAAACAAAATCCTCCTCCATGTTTGACAGTTGGTGTTTTTATCCTTTTGCCTATTCGGCAGCATGACCAACCGGAGACTTCAAATTTTGATTCACTGCTCCCTGAGACCTTCTTCTAGTCTTCAGTAGCCCGATGGCAGTGGCTCGTAGCCCAGGCAAGTCTTTTCCTTATTTTTTCCATTTTAACAACAGTTTTCTTACTGACGCTCCACCTGTCAGACCTGCAGCTCGAAGTCTTCTCATCACAGCTGAAACTGAGACGACTGTTAAGCCGTGCTTGAAGCTGTTGTACTCAGCAAGCCGCTGACTCTCAGAACCTTGTCTTCTGATTCTGTCGTGGCTTTGGGTCTGCCGGACCTCTTCCTGTCTGTTTCCTCCAGTTTCCCAGTGGCTTTTGATGGTGCAGGAAACGGTACTCACTGACACCATGACTTTCTCTATGGGAAAGGCTTAAACTTGTAAGAGTTTATTATGGTCCTTCTGTCTTTAACTGCCTTTTCCTCACCATTATGATAGTAAAATACCACTTCCTACAGTGCAAAATTGTCCAAATAGTGCTTCAGAGGATGGAGTAACAACACGGCTTTTATATAGAGGGTTTGAAAGTAGTTTACAAAAACTGATTTCCATTGCTGCAAGGGCTGTAAGCTGTTAACCCCATTACTTGTTCCCTGAAAAAGAGTTTTTTTCAGTAACTCCGAAATGTACGTTAGTTTTCAGTTTTTCGTAACATAAACTGTCAGGTTGTTCACGGGATTTGAATTACTCGAAAAAGTCAGCAAAAGCTGGAAGAATGGGGGTGTCGTGAAACGATTTAGCCGAGGGACCAATGAGAGTTTGAACACAAACCGCCTTCATGCACTGCGGCGACGCGCGTCCGTTTCCAGGCGATTAGCGACCCTTAAACGGTTGCTATGGTGAGGACCCTTTCTGTCAAAGTGCCGCGCGTTATCGTCCCCCACCCCCACCCCCACCCGTGTCATGCGCGCTCCCGCAGCGTCAACGTGAACGGACTGGAACCAAGAGCCACACAATGGCGCGTGTGAAAGGGCGCGTCTCCGTGTCCGCGCCCGGGGCCCTGACTGCTTTGTCCCGGCAAACAAAACAGGTGCCAAAGTTGGAATGGCAATTAGGGAGGAAGGTGGCGGGGGGAGACGCTGTCGTCATGTCGTCACCCATAAGGGGGGGGGGGGGTGTCTTCCAGCTCATAAACGGCACCGTTAAGTTTTTCCCTCCTCCGTCTTCCGAGACATCGAAAGCGTTTCTTCTCAACCTTCTTGGGTGTTTTGAATAACTTGTAGCGTCCGAGCGCTCTGGCAAGACTTAATACCCGGATGTACAGTTCAATTGACAAATAACGTTGAACAGGAATGCACATCTGCCTTCGTAAACATGTTCTTTAAGAACATTTTTCTCCCGCTGGGTTGCTGTGATATTTTACAAGGCAAGATAATAAATTGTGGTCAGCAAGTGCTACTGTAACAAAAAAAAAAATCTGGTCAAGTTTTTATCTATAACTGCTCTCAATAGCTGGCTTTTTATCAAAATTACTGCAGGCATATGACCAGCTAAGGCTCTTATTTTGTAGGTCTTTAGGTAAGCTGTAAAAATCCCTTTCAAAGATTTGGGATCATGAACCAAGTTATTTCACCAATGTGGAACCCCGCAGCTGCACCATTTAAGCTCTTTGGGATGAATATTTTCAATTTTTTTTTTTAATGAACACTTTCTTCACGTTGCTGTTGATGGAAATTGGCACCTTGCGTCTTATTCAGGGTGGTGTCCTCAAGGAGGAGACGATTAAAATATTCTCTTAAAAGTGATTTAGGGGCATCTTAACAGTAGTGGGTCAGAGCCGATGAGGTTTCTAGAAAGTTCGAATGGGACACGGGGGTCGCCCTGAGCTCCCACCGTTTAATGGGTTCTGTCGTGTCCTTTTTCACAGCCATGGAAAGCAGCACAAAACGTCTGAGACCTTGTGAGAAGCATCGGTCTTCTTCGCAAAAACAAAATGCTTTGCCTCACTTTTTCTGTCTCATTTTATGACCGGTTTTAAAGTCGCACGCACGTTAGCTACTAGATGACGTGCAAGTGCAGCTTAAAAAAAGTGATCAAAAGCATACCTCTATTTTGGACAAATTCAAAATGTCTACAAAACTGATATTTAACTGAAAGCAACTAAAAAATACTTTCCGAGCCAAGAAAGTAATAATAACTCTTTATTGCTACAGTTTCGTAACAAAATAATACAAAATTTAAAAAAAAAAATTCCACGGACAGATAAGCCCAAAGTACAGAAATGTTTTGGTCATACACAAAAAAACAGGATTTCATGAGGACAAAGGGTTTGTTATACAAAACTGAACAGTTCCTTAACTTTCGTATTTTTGTCACTTTATGCATTTGGGTGCGATTTGCCGAACAGTCCCGTCCAAAACCGTCCAGTGAAGAAGTTCCACCATCAGCCTGTGCATCTGACACAGAAAATGAAAATATTCCCCATTTTGCCCATATTCCTGAGGTTATTTTAAACTATGGACGCGCATCTTTGTTGCTCTTCTGTCGTGTGACATAAAATGTAAATTATGGGCTGAAATTTTGAACGTTAAAGAGAACGAAAACGAAGCCGCCCGGGTCTGCTTACAAAAAAGCACAGCCGTCGAGCGCACACCAGCGTATTCACCACAAGAAACTGTACAGTTCATAGAGCGCAGACAAATATCCAAAGGTACAAATCCAATAAAAGCCTATCGACATTTCCCACAGGCGGAGAACACAGGAAAGTCTTAACGAGATGCTTTATTTAACTCTTACGTGCAACGAAATGCAGACGTCAAATACCTAAAAACGCGTCTGTCAGTCTTCAGCTCCTCCATTCCCTGCGACGGTCAGAAACTCCGCTGGCCGCTTCGTCCGACAACGCTCTTTAATTTTAAACATTTTTAAGGGGACCGGGGAAGGGAGGGGATGGGGGGGTTCGTTCGGTTCAAGTTCGCTAAGAAAAACGGGGCCATCTGAAGGCGCGACGCGCTCACACGTAGTTGCGCTTGTCGTAGTCGCCGTTCTGCAAGGCTCTCTTGGTCGGCGCGTACTTGACCGAGTAGGATGCATCTGCCGACGCCGGGCACGAGCAGCACAGCAGCGCGCCGCCGAGGAAGAGCAGCGCCGCCGCCGCCCAGCCGATGTAGAGCGACGCGCCGATCTCGCGCTTCTGCGCCGTGGGCACGTGCGGGTTGTGGAAGTCCGAGATGATGTTGTTGGCCATCCAGCACAGCGGTACGAGCGCTAAGAGGCCGCTCACGATGTAGACGACGCCGCCCGCGTTCACGACGCGCGCCTTCACCGTCTCGGCGCGGATGCAGTTGGTGCACTGCGCGCCCGCCACCGTCACCAGGAGCCCGAGCACGCCGAGCAGCGCCGAGATGACCGTGAGCGCGCGCGCCGTCTGCAGGTCGTGGCCGAGCCCGAGTATCGAGTCGTGGATCTTGCACTGCATCTGGCCCGTGCTCTGCACCACGCACGACATCCACAGGCCGTCCCAGATGGTCTGCGCCACCACGATGTTGCCCTCGATGAACGCCGTCACCTTCCACATGGGCAGCCCGCACGCAACCATGACGAGCAGCGAGCCCAGGATGCAGAGCACCAAGCCGAGCAGCTCCAGACCCGCGGACACCATTGTCGCCCTTTGTACTTAGTAGGGGGTTTTTACAAACAGAATCAGCCAGCGATCGTTAAATGCGGGGGGAAGAAAAACGTGTGCCGACAGCGAGCGTTCAGACGCGCATCGCTTCCTTTCCACGGCAGTGCAGTGCAGCGCAGCGCAGCCAAGCCTCTCCTCCCGCCCGCTCGACCCTCAAAAGTGAGGCGGCAACCAGCGCGCAGTGGGAGATCCTTCAAGTGTGTGAGCGCCCGGGACAACTTTCCACCAATCAAATTGGCCCCCCCGAGCCGGCTTAGCCAATGGCCTTTGAGCGAAGACGCGCTGGACAGCGGCGACTGCGCGGCGGACGAGGGCGCGTGCCCCGCTCTTAGAACGCGCGGCTCCACAGAAGCATCGAAATCTCCACACAGAACCTGCTTATCCTTTTACAGCTAGCTCAGAATGCTAACCGATCGTTTTATAACAAACAATTATACTTAGGCGCATTACTTGTTTCTGTTTTTCTGAATAACTAGTACAGTATCCCTTAACCAAGTAAGTTAACGGTAAGTTGAACTGTCGTTAGCACGCACACCAGCTGCTTACCAGCTAAACGCTCGCGCGCTGTAGTTTCTTAAGATATTATTAATAATTGCCATTTAACTAAAATGCCCGTTTTTAACAGTGGCCTGGTCATCGGCTTTACAACCATTTCAACAATCAAAATGCGTTTTTTGTCGAACACCCTTATGCGGCAGGTTAGCCAGGAACCACGAAATGAGGTCCATCGGGTCCGCGACGCGCATAATAGGAGGAAAAAGCAAGTGCGTATAAAAGATAAATAAATATAGATGCATTGATAAATATATGTGCATAAATAATATGCATTTTCAGTATTCAGCTGCAGACATTTCAATGCCTATTTTTATATTTTTATTACATATGACATTATGTACTTGCATTTATTGTACAATAAACAACATATTTTGTGATTATTGATTATTTTTATACAGAAATTAAGGCAGAGCATGTGTGCAAGGTAAAAAAAAAAAAAAAGCACACACTGGAAATAGTGAGCTTTATCTCCACACACAGGAACCCGAGCGCTTGGGCAGGGGTGGTTTCTCTCCTTCACTCGAGTTGCCCCGTGGGAAAGGCTGGATGCTGCACAGCTGGAGTTTTTCCCAGGTAATGAGAGTTGTCTCAATGAGGCTAGAGGAGCCATTGGAGATAACCGGTCAATGCGCTTTACAGCTAAACAGTAATATAGTATCAGGCTTTTCCGTACACAGTAGATGTACTGATGGAGAACGTGCCGCCTAAGAACTCTGTAGGTCGGCTGCAAGATTTCCTGGATCGTCAAGGTTCCTGTGTCACTGAGACAATTTCACAATGGCGGGACTGCAGCCGTGGATCAGCTTCATGAAAAAATCGAGAAGGCGCTCAGTGCCGATGTTCCTTGGCTAACATTTCAATATTGCATAAAAAGGGCAGTACCTCTAGACTGATGGACAAGGAGTAGTAGTGTCTGCACTAGAAGATGATATTTTATCAACTCAGCCTGCTTTTTAGTGTTCCTGAAATATAAAGGCCAGGGTACTGGGAAGGATTCTATGGCCAACTGTTGGGTGTAAGATTCATGAGAAACATATGGACTTTGTTTTGGACAAACAAAGCCACTTGATTTAGCAGTACTTGGGTAAAAATACTCACCTGAACAATGACGGGATGCTGGATTAACACAGGTATACGTTCACTACAAAGACACATTACCCTGGAGAAGACACTGATATTAATACTGATGTCCAACACAGTCTTTTTTATGAGTTCATGGCTAGAACAGACTCAAATGATTTTGCTTTACAGTGAGAGAATACTCACCTGCGTAAAGACTGGCAAGGGTCCCACAACTCAACTGTACTGTGAGCCATTCCACATTCTTATCGGGTGAGACCTCTACTACTCTTTATTTCACTGCTAGTTAAAGCATTAATGCATCTTTTTAGGAAACATCTTTTTAATAAATCCTAAAAACAAAGAATGCAAGTGGCTTAATGCACACAATATTCACAGAAGTCTCTAATAATAACCTACATAATGTTAGAACGGTGGCACATAACCTGTGGCTTTACTGTTTGGTATGAAATGAATTTCAAGTATGGGTAAAGTAATCTTGCCTCTCAGTTTTTATTTTATGAACATCTGTTTCTGGTGTCTGTATTCCCACCGACATAAGAACAATTTCCTCCATTAAGCTAGGAAGATTCTCAAGACTCACATCAGTACGAACTCCAGTCTCAAGAAAAGGTTCTGTTCTACAATATTATATATACTTATTAAAAAAGGAATAGGTGCTCTGTCCACAGGCAGCAAGACTGATAGTAGCAAAGTAGGATTTCCAGATCACACTGATGATTTTTGATGCTAAGAATATACTGGGCAATGCATAAACTGGTCACCACCGCTACTTATCCACTCAGGAGGACTTCAGGGCTGGAAAATGGTGCCCCCCTTGGGAACAGAACAAGGTGATGGCATAACCTCTGGATCAGGAAAAGGCCACACAGGGTAAGGGATTGGCTGTATTGGATATGGACGCAAGCTCAGGACAGGGATATTTGAAGAGAGACAGGATCAGGCTGCTGTCTTTATGACAAACATTGATGCATAAAAAGAAAACAGCACAGATGAAAAACTGAACCATTTTAATTTCTGAAAATGATTACCTGAAATTACAATTACCTTGTTTACGCAGGAAAATCGAAACAAATAAAGACTGTCCCACATTAAAATACTGTACAAGTTGGGGCTGCAGCAGGACACTGGTCTTTGCCGTCTTGTTGATTCCCACTTCAGTGACCAAGGACATTAGAATCTCTTCCCTGTTGACATGGCCATGAATGGTGGGCCAGGGTTACCCACTGCAGGACCTAATTTGGAGCATTTCAGTTTTTGCCTCCATTATTTCAGGTTGGGTTTGCAGAATAAATGTTATTTAAATGTATTAAATACATGAACATCTGTATTATCTTATGCTGACATTAAATTTATTCAAATAAAACTATACTTACAAAGAAATCTTTCTTAGAGGTGGAAGGGAAAAAGGAATGTTTGTGTTTACTAACATTGGTGTTCTTCATCTCTACAAACCAAATGTGAGAAGCTGACGGGTGCTGTATGGTCTCAAAATTTTGTGGTCCGTGAATCACTTGAAACCAAGATGTGGTGGACAACAAAACTTCACATTTTGCAGATGTTTTGCAAATGGTTTTGTTTCACAATGTAAACTATCCCAGCTTTGAGAAAATGGTTTCATCTTCCCTTTTCTGTAAAAGCTGGGAGGTTGGGGTTTCTTGAACAGAACCACTTGTTGATTATTAAATCATTTGCTTCTATAATGTATGATATTCAAACAGCAGAAGATAAAACTTAAAAGTTGTTGAGAACAGAAGTTTAAGAAAGGTAACCATTTCTGACCATATTGGCTTAGAAGATACTGTCACATACATCCAAACATTTTAAAAAACAAAAACTTGCAGACCAAAGGGGTGTGGGGGGTCCCCCTGAACAAAATTATAGCTATTTAATTAAAAGGTTTGCTAATACAGACTATGGTATCCCCATACAAATGTCACTATGCAACAAAAAGTAAAGCTGTAATGGCAAAGGAATGGCATTTATAAAGCGGAGCCCCCTGTGGGTGAGCAGCCTGAATGGGACAAACAGCCTCAACTGGTCCAAGGCCAGCACTGCACATAAGAAGAAAAAACATGGCCTGTTCGTGAATAACTGACCTCAAATGATTTTATATGACAAAATAAGAGGTCCTGAATATATTACTGCATATCTCACTTCCATTTACACGGTTAATAAGAATCTGCACATTTAAAGTTGTCCTGTTGTTTTCTTGCAGGGAGGGAACCCTGCCCTTCATCAGAATAATGTTGGGATGTGGTTTTCAGTCCACCCGGTCAATATCAGTAAGTAATCCAGTAAGTATCTTAACAAATATAAGTGTAACAACATTTCCCAAAGTGTCCGGCTAAGTTGATCGTGTAATGTGTCTATGAATTCCTTACAGAGATGGGAAATGGTTTACACAACAATACTGCATCATGTGCATCGTTGCAAGTCAGGAGAAACTACAATTGGTCAGGAATTCTGTCACAGCAATATATTTCAAGCTGTTACATTCAGATGGTGCTGAGGACTGTATGGCAGCCATCATCAGACCTTTGCAGGATCAGATGGCACATGAGTTCCTCGATGTTACTACCGTATATCTTTATATACTGAATTACTTTAAACTACCATTTCATTGCTGTAAATATGATGACAGGTAAAAAAGGTTAAATTTAGTAAATTTATTCCATTAAAGGCATTTAAAGCACATTTTAAGACTTGTTATAATAACCATGAAACCATCTATCATGAAGTGACCCCTTCAGTTAAATTTCCATTGCCAGAGGATCAAATTAACATTATTTTCTTAGGTTAAAAAACAGTTACTGAACAAAAAAATGCCTCTACAACTCATCACTTTGCTTTTTATGCATGCATTCTTACTGAATGATTAACTGGTGTTGAGAGGCAAGTACGGATTGCTATATTTTTTAAAGACTTACCCACTTTTCATAATAAATGGGAGTCAAATGTGTAACATGTTAAACAGACATATGACTTCATGTAATGATAGTTTTAAGCAATAATTTATTATAGTAGTGTTTACATGTAGTGTTTGTATTTTGTATTAATTTATTTAGTAAAAATAATTTTCCCTAGTTTTATACACAAAATAATGGAAACAATATATTAGTGTGACAATATACATATTAATATCAAGGATCTAAGAAGTAGTATGTAAATTAGCAGTCTACAAAAATAGTTTTGTAGCTTTTGTAACCAATGCACCAGCATTATGGCTACCAAATATATGATTTCTTTGGAAGTCTGCTTCATGTTACTATGAAATCTAATGTACAAAGTGCTAATTTTCAGACTGCTTTTATTTCTTTTATTGCTTTTATTTTGCTTTTATTTCTCTGTCTCTTTCTCAGGGGATGTGGTGATGCAGTGGGGTCAGCTGGTACCTCGTAACTCTTGGGCTGCCTGCCTGATGTTGGGTTTAAGTCCAGCTCAGAGGTGTGTGTGAAATTTGCTTGTTCTCCTCCATGTTTGCACCCCTCTAGGGAAAAATATGCCGAAAGAAGGTAATGACAAACCACTACTATCCCTCCTTGTCTTGAAAACCATGTCTGGTTTTGTCAGTAATGTCTTGGTGGCGCATTCCATTCCCCTCTCTCTGCTACACACAAATATGCATACAAAGCTCATAAGGATGTCTGGATGGGTTTACGATGGGATGAGCAAAAGGAAGGTGGTGATGGAGAGAGTTTGGAATGAAAATGTGGGTAGGCACAGATAAGAAGTTGCGAGGAAATGAATCGCTGCTTTACAGGAATCTGAGTCATCTGGCTGCCACATTCAAGCTAATGGACACCAAGAGAAGTTTAAGAGACCAGCACCTTACAAATTCCTGCAGCTAAAATCATACTGGCTGCAGCAGGTACCTGTATGTTCTTCCACTAACCTGACCCCATTCCGGTGAACCTCTAGGTACCAACCTCCATTGTTCCTTGTGGACTCAAGGATCCAGTAATGTGCCTGAGGTGGATGAATGGTGAGAGGCAGTTTGGCAGTCAGTCCATGCACAGCTCTAGGGGGCCCCATCAGATCCCAGTAGACACAGGTGGATTGCAAGCTTTTCATAGTTGTGTACCTTCTCAGTTTCAGTGTCATCACTTTGTCTAGTTTGTTCCATGAATGCATTTATCTGTAAATGAACTGCACATCACTTCATCAAACAATTTGTTTCATTACACAATTTTACAGCCACCTAGTTGCTTAGCTGTATAGGATACATGTATTATCTCAGCAGAAAGTTTGTAGTTACCTAGCAACGTGAAAAGAGGAACATAGCTGCTGTGTGCAGGACTTGTGTGACTTGTGGGAATTGGAGCCTTGCAATTCACATTTGCGTGATAACGGAATAAAGAAATTTAGAACCAAGTCTCCATTCACCTCATCATTGACTCCAAAGAAACAGATTCCAACATTTCCATCACAAGCAGGATTGCTGAGAGAAAGCCTGTCAGCATTGGAGGCTGAGCAGACCTATCCTGAGAGGTAAGAATTCCTAAAAGAAGCCTCTACTCCTCACTGATGTATCTCCTAATGCTTTTGAAATTCTGAATACACGATAAGAGGAAACAGAAGGTAGACCGCTCTTGAGGCTGTCCCTATGGTGGCTTTGAATAGAAGGTGGCTCCTCGTCTTAGTGAATAATAAAGACCTCTGCTGTTGAAGCTGTGAGCGGAAAACATTGTTTCAGCCCAGATTACTGAAGTTGTGACTAGTGTGTTTGAAGGACATGAAGTACAATTTAAGCAATAAATGTTTGGTGAAACCAACTGCAATGAAAGAATAATGGTATCCTAGGACTTCTAAAGGTTTCTTTTGCAGAAATTAATTGTTTCATAAAACTACTGCACTTTAGAAAACATTTATGGAAATTCAAATCAAGAGCTAACAATAATAATAAATGGACATGCATACTACATTGACCACATTCTTGTAAAACGTAAAATTCTTGAAATTATATCATTTAATTAAATCAATTTTACAAACATTTTTACTGCCTTTGTTATGCTCTTCACATTTCTTCCTATTCTTTCAAAGTGCAGTTGAATGCTACTTATATTTATTTTACTGCAGAGCCAATATGTAAAATTTAACTTTTTAATTTTCGGCTACCAGAATAAAGCGCGCCCCGAGACAAGTGGTTTCTGCAGAGAAATCGGTCAAACGAGTCGTGTGAAAGTGTATACACTGGTTGCCATCTTGGCTCTAGTTTATGGCGCCTTTACACGGGATTTCCTACAGTGGTTAGAGCCGTAATGGCCGCAGTTTCTTCGCAATTCCTTAAGTCCCTCCCACAATTACAGAAGAATTGGCATTATGGGATAAAGGCGGAATATATTGGGGAAGTTCCGGATTCCCTGGAGTGGTCTGGGAAAGAGAAGCAGAGAAAACGTTCATAAATAAAGTTAATATTTATTTTCATACAATTCTCAGAGGTAAGGACTTATCTTGTTAACAAAGTTAAGTCAACTTTGTGTTGGTTGCAGATGCGGAATATGTAATTCACTAACTTTTTAACAGGAAATGTTTGAAGCAAGCGTGTTGCTTCTGTACTTTTTAGACTTTTTTGAAAGACGTGTAGGCACTAAAAGTGCTATTTTCTCGCTAAAGTGTAGAAGGGAGAATGACTTTAGAGTATAAAAACAGACAAAAATTAAAATGAGCGTTTGTAGGTGTGCAGAACGAGGTTTAATGTTGAAGAAGCTGGGTGTGGACGCGCAAAGGGGAGGGGGGGGTAGTTTGGGAGGCTCCGTCCGCGCTCCCGCTCCCTCAAAATGGCTTCCCGATGCACAGCTGTTATTACGGTAGAACTTCCACGAACCTCTTAGGTAGAATTGCTCATAGGCAGAACAAGGGACTTCCATATGTTTGCAAAGTTTGACAGTCATTGTACACGATAGCTTATCTTTTCACGCGGATAGTAACTCCCCCTCACTGTACAGTAGAGTCACATCTGAAGTGGGAGCTGGGGATGGACAGCGCGCAGCCAAAATCCGCGTTTGACCACCATCGTATAGACCCTATAGCACAAGCTGCCATAATATTCAAAATGATTATAATCCACTGGGTGGTCAGTTTACAAAGTCTGTGTGGGAAGTCTGTTCAAAAATAGATTTGTTTTTAACCACAAAGTTTCTTTTTCCACAAGGTTGCAATCAGTAAAATTTGACCAATACACTTATTAATGGATTAGGTGTCCCTCACAAAGCAGTAAAAAAAATCTTTACTTCCATGCATCTATATCATTATCCACATTTTCAGTGGAAGAGTTGTGTGGCTTTTATTGCATCTTTGTGTGTCCTGTGAGGTGTAGTACATCCAGGATGGCCACAGCGTAGCAGGGTTAACACTTTTATTTGTTATGTTTGAATTGCATTAATCTTAGGCAAAGGTTAATTTTGCTGAAATTGGTTCATTTTCAGAAACTCCTGTTCAATGATGTTGACTGATTTATCACTTCAATATGGCAAATTTACTATCTGAATATAGTAAATGTTAGAAACGAGTCAGTTTTACCTGCAGAAACAGGTATTCATCAGCTTATGGGTAAGGTTAATGAACAGTCTAGGGTATAAAGTAAATGTAAATATCTTCAAGACTGTTCAAAGTTTTCAGCCATGTTAAAAAGACTTGGAAAAACATTCTGTCCAAACTCAGTAGTTAATGTTGATTGTTCACCATCCCAAAAACAAGTGCAGTCTTCCCCATCTTGTTTTTCATCACCAGTGCTTGGAAAATCTGGGCAAAAACTGTGAACACAATGGAAATGAGTTGCATGAAGGCTTTCCCACACCCCTATCAGAAGTGTGTTACTGCCTGCTAGCTCCTATGTGGGGAAATGGAGGTGATGTTTCGCAACCAAGAAATTTCTAGAAATTAAATGAAGCACTTTGTCTACAAGTTATGTGTGTAATGAATTTACATAACTTGAGGAGGCAGTGTACCTATAGTAATAAATATGTGAAAAATACTGGGGTGATGAAATCTACAGTGAATAAGAAATGAAAATCAACAGTTTAGACTAGACAGTCCTGTGATGCATTTAATTTTTACTTTTTTAACACTGCCACTGAGATGCTGAGGGATTTCAACAGGAGGTAACATGAATCGCCTGGGAGAGGGTTATTACAGGTTTATTAGTTCAGTTCATTGAGAAGCATTTTGCAAAGAAAAAGTTGTCGCCTATGCAACAACTTTTTCTTTGCAAAATGCTTCTTTGCAAAATGGAAAAAAAAACTGATTGTAAGAAATTCTTTCAGACTGCAGTGTATTTGTGGCACGTCTCTAGTAGTGGTTGCATTGATCATATCATTGCTGTGTTCAGCACATCAACAGTTTCATGGCCAAGAGCCACTATTCAAATGAGTTTTGTTTCCTGTGTACTTGAACAGATTGTTTGGCTGGAAACTGCATATTTATCTGTTTCAATAAACTTTTCAAACATGTCTGATGTTGACGACAAACAAAAGTATAAGTGAACAATGTGCTCAGTTTAGAGCTGTGGTGCACGATAGTTTGTATCGGGCAGTCCTGGCGATGTTTGTTACGTTTTACTTTAATACAGTTTTAAACATGTACTTTACTATCAAAATGACAAGTGAAGAACTCTTGAAGTTAATTACAAGCTTAGTGGAAGTCCTTGAGACCTTTGTGTTGCAGGGAAATTGCCTTTGGTTGGACATGGCAGATTATGGACTGTTTATGCCATTGATTGTAAGTCTATAGGTCCTGGCTTTGAATTCCACTCCTGCTGTAGCGCATTTGATCGAAGTTCTGACCCTGAGCTGACAGAGCAAGAACACCCTGCTCTCTCTCTATCTATCTATCTATAAATAATGGTAATTGTTATAATTACAAAATTTTCCCTAATAGCACAAGTTCAGCATACTATAGTATTACAAACTAGTCTTTGTATTAAGTATTTGAGCGTATTCTAAAATTAACTGTGTACAGAAAGGATTTGAAGTGAAATAAAGAAAATGCCTGAAACAATGAAAATAATCCCTTAAACTTTTTATGAACTCTGTCTTCCTGCCTGAACTGAGTGAAGTAAGAGGAGATTTATTTGTCATGGGAAAAAAAAAACTAGGAGTTTCCTTTCTACTCCCTGGTATATTCAGGGTGGAGGGGGGAGATCTTCATAAATTATTGCTTCGTGTCATGTCATTATAAGCTGCAAAATGGAGAGAGATCACAGTCTGGTGCAGGAGACAGAACATTTATTCTTTCATGCAGTAGTTAGATGACATGAAAGTGCAACAAAATAGTACTGCTTCCACTGACAGATCTGTATTTTAAAGGCCCCAATTTTTTCATTAATGGCAATCTGTAATTATAACTTGTCATGACCCTGCTGCCTTCCTCTCAAAACATTTAACCTAAGTATTCACTGGCTTGATGTGTTATTATTTTTCTCTTTGTTATAAAAGTCAGGATTGTGCTCTGTTGTTGCTTTTTGAAACAGTCCACTTCAGCTATGTCTGAATTTAGTTTTGGATTTGAAAACGGTAAAATTGAATTCAGTTTTTGCCATGATATTTTTTTTTTTGTCCTGCAAAATGGTTGCACAGTGATAAAGAAGACAAGTTGCAAATGTTTTCATTGTTTTGGTCAACATAGAAGCCGTGGACTCAAAGCTGATCCTTGATGTAATCCTACCCCCACCTTGAAAGCATCCATCACTACTACCGCAGACCTCACCACTATCACACTGTTTTTGTATATATCCTGTACCACTCTTACATACTTCTCTGGCACACCTGACTTCTTCATACAATACCATAACTCCTCTCTAGGTACCCTATCATAGGCTTTCTCTAAGTCCACAAAGACTCAATGCAACTCCTTTTTACCTTCTCGGTACTTCTCCATCAACACCCTCAGAGCAAACATCGCATCTGTAGTACTCCTCGGCATGAAGCCATACTGCTGCTCACTAATCGTCACCTCCCTTCTTAACCTAGCTTCCACTACTCTTTCCCATAACTTCATGCTGTGGTTGATCAGTTTTATCCCTCTGTAGTTACTACAGCTCTGCACATCACCCTTATTCTTAAAAATTGGTACCAGTACACTTCTCCACTCCCCAGGCATCGTCTCACTTTTTAAGATTACATTAAACAATCTGGTTAAAAACTCCACTGCCATCTCTCCTAAACACTTCCATGCTTCCACAGGTATGTTATCTGGGCCAACAGCCTTTCCATTCTTCATCCTCTTCATAGCTGTCCTAACTTCCTCCTTGCTAATCCATTGCATTCACCTATTCATAATCCCTACATCATCCAACCTTCTCTCTGTCTCTCTCTCTCTCTTTCATCAGCCCCTCAAAGTACTCTTTCCATCTGCTCAACACACTCTCCTCGCTTGTGAGTATGTTTCCATCACTATCCTTTATCACCCTAACCTGCTGCACATCTTTCCCAGCTCGGTCCCTCTGCCTAGCCAATCGGTACAGGTCCTTTTCTCCCTCCTTAGTGTCCAACCTTTCATACAATTCACTACACGCCTTTTCTTTAGCCTTTGTCACCTCTCTCTTTGCCCTATGCCTCATCTCCTTGTACTCCTGTCTACATTCTTCATCTCTATCCCACTTCTTCTTTGCAAGTCTCTTCCTTTGTATACTCTCCTGTACTCCCTCATTCCACCACCAGGTTTCCTTGTCCTCCTTCCTCTGTCCAGATGTCACACCAAGCACCTTTCTAGCTGTCTCCCTTACCTCTTCTGCTGTGGATGCCCAGCACACTGGTAACTTTTCACTGCCCCACAATGCCTGTCACCCTGTGTTCCTTCCTCTTCTTAAAATACATGTTTACCACAGCCATGTCCATCCTTTTTGCAAAATCCACAACCACCTGACCTTCTGTGTTCCTCTCCTTGACACCATACCTACTAATCACCTCCTCATCTCCTCTGTTTCCTTCACCAACATGTCCATTGAAATCTGCTCCAATCACCACTCTCTCTCCCCCTCAGGTACACTCTTCACCACTTCATCCATATCACTCCAGAATTCTTCTTTCTCATCCATCTCACACCCAACTTGCAGGGCATATGCACTAACAGCATTCATCATCACACCATCAATTTCCAGTTTCATAATCATCACTCTGTCAGGCACTCTCTTCACCTCCAAAACACTCTTGACCTACTGTTCCTTCAGGATAACCCCTACCCCATTTCTTCTCCCATCCACACCATGGTAAAACAGTTTAAACCCCCCTCCGATGCACCTAGCCTTACTCCCCTTCCATTTGGTCTCTTGCACACACAATATATCAACCTTCCTTCTCTCCATCATATCAGCAAGCTCTCTCCCTTTACCAGTCATACTACCAATATTCAAAGTTCCTACCCTCACGTCCACACTCTTAACCTTCCCCCTCTCCTCCTTCCTCCGGACATGCCTTCCTCCTCTTTTCCTTCGGCCTCTTCTCTTTCTTCAGCCAACAGTAGCCCAATTTCTGCCAGCACCCTGTCGGCTAGCAGTACTGGTGGTGGTCGTTGTTAACCTGGGGCTCGACTGATCCGGTATGGAAATTTTGTATTTTTGTCCGCATACTTGGTTTGGCAAATTTTTACGCCGGATGCCCTTCCTGACGCAACCCTCTCCATTTATCCTGGCTTTCACGAAGAAATACACTAGTTTGTGCATCCCCTTGTGGCTGGATTACTTTTTTAAAGCACTTTTTTTCACAAATAGATCTAACAGACAAATTCAAATAATGTCAGAGCTTCCCTTGATGTGCTGAGATAGACCTCATGAATAGTGAGTGTTGACTTCTGTCTCTGAACACCCTGTTCTAGCTTTGAACAGGGTTCTTTATTGTGCTTTCTTATAACATGCCACAGATGCTGCAGCCAGGTGTAAAATCTTGCTTCTGCTGCCAAATTCTAAGCCTTTGATTTGGTCCAGGCTGCTGCTGTTTACATTATGTTTATTTGTTTAGCAAATGCTTTTCTCCAAAGTGCCCAAAGTGATTCAGAGTAAATAAGTGTGTTCTGCCAACAGTGATATTGACAGTTCTCAATGCAGTAACTTAGTCCTGTACTGCCTTACTTGCTGGTGCATATTACAGTAGCTCTAATATCAAATCACAACATAATTGATGAGGAAACCCTGGTGCTCTCTGTGTTGTATTATGAGCTCTAGGACAACCCCTTTTCGACTAGGAGGCAGCCCACTGTATTCCAAGTATAGAATAGAATAAACCTTTATTATCCCACGTATGGGAAATTTCGGTGTTACAGGGCTCTTATCAGGAAGGGAATATAAGAGAAGAACAAGTAGGTTAGTATTAAAGAAGGACATGAACAATTAGATTAGTATTTAGATTAGATTAAGTATTTAGCTTCCCAGAGTCCCACAGGGAGCTGCTGGGGAAAAACAGTTGACCCTGTGTTTAAAAGAGACAGACTGACATTGAACCAGTTTTGTTCCAATATCTGATAGTCCACCGTTGCTGTTTTAACATCTTAGAAAGACATATTACTACTATTTATCTGACCACACCTGTTGCAAGCTTTAGCAGACATGTGACAGCTGTGTTAATAGTGTTTGTGACTAACGCTGTTTGGTTCTCCTCCTAGTCTCTCCCTTTATGCATCGCCTGCCTTTTTTCTGCCAGGATTATAGTGCCTAAAATGCTGAACAATAAATTGGTTAATATTTGAGTGCTTATTCTGCTATTTTTTTGTATAATGGTTTTATCACACAGCTTATGCTTTTATGTAATTTACATTAGAAGATGTATGTATGTAAAATGGTTCCTGTGTGCTGGCAGGTTTTGGCTCCTGACAACTGTGGAGATGTCTCAGCCTGCAGATAAAGGGAAGGTAGGTTGTCAGATTAACAGTGGCTGTAGTCCTAGTTCTCATGGGCCGCAGGGAATGCTGGTTTTCATCCCAGATACACTTCTGATCATTCAGCCTTAGTTGGAATTTTTAAAGAATACAAAACATTATGTACATTGCATTAAACTGACTGCATTAGTTAAAAATAGGTGCATATCATGAATATAGTAAAGGAAATGTGCTCTCTGCAGAAAATGTATTTTAATTTTACAAACTAAAACATTTTGCATTTGTTGTAAACAGAGGAAGAACATTTATATCGTAGTATATTTTAAGGTCATAGGAGGGTTCAGCTCTGTTCAGTGGAGCAAAGGTTACCAGAAGCAGCATGTACACAAGCTGTGGTGTTTTTCTAGTTTCCTGAAGCCGCGGGATACGTGGGGTTTGCGAACCTGCCCAACCAAGTTCACAGGAAGTCTGTGAAAAAGGGCTTTGAATTCACTCTGATGGTTGTAGGTGAGTTGTGATTAATGGGTTCGTGTACTTTCCCTGTTCATTTTGTTTTTAAATGGGTGGCTTTATGTTCACCCATTGGAAATGTTAAATTCCAGTGTGCTACAATATTCAGATGGCAAGTAAGCTATAATTCCCTGCTATGTCACTGGGAAGAAATAGGGGGCACATGTATTTATTAATAAGACTAATTGTAATTGCCTCCCACTGTGATGGTGATTAATTTAAGTCTTTCACTTTCCAAACAGGGGAATCTGGTCTAGGCAAGTCAACCCTCATTAACAGCCTATTCCTGACAGACCTTTACCCAGAGCGCTACATCCCAGGAGCTGCTGGTAAGACCACAAACCCAAAAGACAATGCTTATAGTCTTTATTATTAACGAAAATGTATATTGTTTTGCTTACAACAATAAGTGTTACAAAATTCCTGTAATCTGATGTTACTCATAAATGTAAAAAAAAAAAAAAAAAAAACCAAAGAATGTATGTAATAAATTATAGTTGAATTAGTATATGTTGTAGCTTCCAGTACTTGACCCATTAATACAGCTGGGTGTTTGTAATGGAGCAACTCAGGGTAAATACCTTGCTTAACACACAAACTAAGGGCAGTTTAGAGGGACCAGTCCATCTGAAACACATGTCTTAAACTCAAGTATGTAGAGGAAGCCCACACGATATACAAAGAACATAGAAAACGATTAAATGATAAAGCAGCGAAAATAATAGTAACAAATGATGATGTATTTTTATTTTATATTAGATTCTGTCAGTGTTCATAACAATGTTGTGGGCTTTTTTTTTTTTTTTTTTTTTTTTTTAATTAACAATGGGTGTAATTTGTAGCTTATGGAACTCACTTTCCGAGCAGATTTTTGAGAATAAACGATGCTCTATATGTGTGGGGAGTCTCAGTTGCCATTATATTATGTGTAAGTCAAATGAAAGTTGCTTAAAATTGAACCTGTTTCTATAATTTATGCCAATTTAGAGAAAATTGAGCGGACTGTGCAGATTGAAGCGTCCACGGTGGAAATTGAAGAACGTGGTGTCAAGCTGCGCCTTACCGTGGTCGACACACCTGGGTACGGTGATGCCATCAACAGTCAGGACTGGTAAGCCTTCTTTGCATCTCTGGTTTGTCAGTTGTTATTAAATATAATGATTTTGCCCATTTATATAGCTGAATATTAGTAGCTTTTGTCATAGTCTTGACATTTGTGTGTGTGCTTGTGTTGCTTGTATGGAGGCTTGCCCTACATGTCAGGAAATTGTTGGAAATGTTCATTCGTTCTTACATGGATTACATGGTCCAGCACTCCCTCCTTCCCTGCTGGCCACCTGCAGTCAAGCCAGAGGAAATGATTTTACTTCAAAGGAAAAGTTGTAATGCAGTAGTGCAGATGTAATCTACATTTTAATGATCTAACTCAGATATTCCATCTTAAGGATGCCTGCTTGTTTGCCCACAGTGATTTTTTTTTTTTTTTTTTTTTTCTTCCTCCCTTTTCTATAAGTATTCACAAGGGGCCAAGGACCTGTATGTTGCAGAGCTAATGTATGATCAGTGCTGATATTGTTCAGATTTCTGTTTTACATCCAGACTGGCTCTTCCTTTTTGGGTGTGTTGTATGGAAGGGCTTGCTAAGGGTAGATATCCCTTATGGCAGTGTTGTTCCCTGCCCCAGGCACTTGAAATAGTGACTGGTAGAAACGAGAGCTTCCTCCCAGCTCTAATATTATGGCTTCTGGACCCTCTGGGTAGGGGATTGTCATCCAACCCCAGATTCCTGTTGATTGTCCTGAAGTGACTGTGTTTGTCAGGCCCTATTCTGAGTAGTGCTAATGGAAAGTCTGGATTTTCCCTCAAGTCAAGAGAGAACTTCTTACTTCAGTATTAGAACGTACATTGTTTTCTCTGCATGAAGCCCAATTCTTCTTATTAGCTAAACTAAAGGTCTAGTGAAAAGGTGCTTGTTTGAACCAGGGTTTCCTACAGCTTTGTTGCTATAAGAGGTGGCCTTCCTTGTTAATGAGGTTGACCACACCAAACTGGCCTGCGGGAAGTCATTAGCTGCACAATTAGATGGCAAGATAAGAATCCCTCCCTAGGTTTTGGAAGACTTCCTGACTGTAGCTGTGGCAGTTGACCAACTGTGTGGACGTCTTGCCTTTCAGGACACTTCATTCACTATACTGCAGTCACTGTTAAGCTGTTGGGAGTCCTTCAGAACATGTTGTTCACAGACCTCAGGATTTGTCAAACTGTGTTGTGGGATTATGGAGACTACACACAATCCAGTATTAAATTTAGTTAAACAGTTTAGTGCTCTATGTATGTGTTTTATAAAGGGTGATATTGGGATTGAACCAACATGGCCTGACTGCTCTGGGCATTGTGTTGTGCAAAATGAGTATATTTGCAGCTTCACACAAACCCTTTGTATATCAGTACATCGGTATTGTTTAGCCAGTTTTGCTCTGTTGCCAAGTGTTAATCAGAGCTGTGAGGTACTGAGTGATAGACCGAGGTCATAAACTTTGTCCTGTTTTATTTAAGTGATTAGCAGATGATTATTTTTACAGGTTACTACATGGGTCATATCAGGTGCAACAGCAGTGCTCATTTTTGAGCTTGTTGACATCAGTTGGGGGAAAAAGTTATGAGAACAGGAGCTGAATCATCCCAAAACTGCTGGAAGCGTGACCACTGCATGATGTGTTTATTGGAATGTGAAATTATAAAATTTAAACAAATCTAGGGAGCTGATGAGTGCTGTCTTTATTTAATTTAACTTGAATGAATACAGTTTTTTGTTGCGGTTATGTTGTACTGCTTACAGCAATTTTATACCCAGTATAAAATGTTTAAGTAAGATGGCTAAAAAGGTAATGTTTATTCTTTTTATTTTTTATTTTTTAAAGGAAAAGACAATTTTGGAAAAACTTCAGTCAAGTACAAATCTTGGTACTGAATCTGCTCTGCTAGAAGTAACAAGTGATTCAGTTGGCACTAATAAAATATTTGTACTGCTTCTGTTGGACTTCAGTACAGCATTTGATACCATTCACCATCACATATTCCATATCATGTTGAACATGGTTTTGTCTCTTTGGTACTGTACGTAATCGATTTCAGACATACTTAGTTGAAGCCCAGTAAATTAAGTTGCAGGTTATAAATCAAGATGTTTTACTCTGATATAAATTTTTCTGCTTGTATTAATGTCATGACTGCTTATCTTAGAAATTTGAGGAAAAAAGGGGAGGTTAGAACAGGAGACCCAAGTCAGCTTTCTGTTTCAGTGTGCCAGATTTATAGAGCAAAATTTCATTGTAGATTAGAGAGGCAAGTTCTGTGAATACCTTTTAAAATTACTGTAAAAATATTTGAATTCTGCTTTTAAGTAACTTCTATATTTTTATTTAATGTTGATACCTTTAGAAAGCCTAGATTTTTCCTTATTTTTTATTTTTTTTTGTGAAGCGCCTTGCTACAAAATTTGTATATTGTTTGCCATGTATGTTAAGTAAATATTCTTACTTTCTGAGATCTGAGTGACCTACCTATGCTTGCAGCTTTAAGACCATTATCCAGTACATTGACAATCAGTTTGAGCGCTACCTTCATGATGAGAGCGGCTTGAACCGAAGACACATTGTGGATAACCGGGTGCATTGCTGCTTCTACTTCATTTCACCCTTTGGACATGGGTAATGTTGCCTCCCGTGTTTTTGTTGCAGTCACAAGGCTTGCATATCCTAACACTGTAATTGGCAGCAATGATGTGCATTTGGTTTGCTTTTCAGATTGAAACCACTGGATGTGGAGTTCATGAAGGCCATCCACAGTAAAGTGAACATTGTCCCAGTCATCGCTAAGGCAGATACACTGACGCTGAAGGAACGTGATCGCCTCAAGAGGAGGGTGAGGCCATTCCAAAAAAAAAAAAAACTATGGCATTCATATTGTTATATTGATTTTCTTAATTTATGAAACACTTGTCCAAGGCTACTTACAATGCATGTGGACATTATGTGAATCCCTTGATAGCTGCACAAAAATGTACCTAGCATCGTGCCAGGTTTTTCCAGGATGCACTTGCTTTTTAACAGGCCCTTGGTTGACAGCTCAGACCACTTGTCAGTCATATGGCCTCAGCTCAGATGAAACCGCAGCATTGACCTTTGCCTTCCAGACCTGGTTCTGGTGATGGCACCTGGTAACCACAATTCTCAGTACCATTTTGTGATTTCATGGAGGTAATTTTATTTGGATTGCAATCTGCCTGGTCCCTCACTGTAAATCAGTTTGTCAAGCCTTCACAAGCTCAAGGCTCCAGAAAGGCTCTTGGCTGCCAGCATTCCTGAGCCCTCAGAGCCCTCCCACCAAAGTAAGGCTACAGTCTGTGGAGGTTGATTTTTGTTTAAGGTATTTTTGGAATGACCCAGGAGAGAAAATATGAAATCGGCAGATGTCTACTTACTACTTAGGAGGGAAAATAAATGTTGGAATTTCAATTCATTCAGTAATATCTTTTCAGAGGGCTGTACCTGAAGATATGGTATCCATGTGTGATTGCAATCACAAAGCTCACACAGGTGTTGTCAGGCACTTTAGCAGTGAAGGAAGTTTGACTGTCAATGTCTGTCTGTGTGGTTGTGTAATTGTGTTACCAGCAGGACAATAGCAGAAGTGGTGCTTCCAGTGCACACAACTTTGCAAGGACTTAGCCAGATGTTTCCTCTGGCCTGGCCCGCCATATGCTAGGGCAAAAGTGAACGTCTATGTCTCCACACGTTCCCATGTGTTCCAGTTCCGACATTCTGCCTGACACAACATTGCACCCACAGGCTGTGGCCTGATTCCAACGGCCCTCCTTTCATCTAGTGCAGTCGAAGGCATTCCTCTGCAATGACTAGTCTTCCAAGTCCAACTTCGACCGAACACTATCTATACAGGGTTCCGTTGGAAAAATAAACCTCACATCTGAGAGAATTAAATTATATAAATAGGATTTCCTGCTACTGTTATATTGCCTTCAGTTCCCTAGCCTCAGATGCAGTAAGCAATTGTTTCAATGCAAGGTGCTTTATTGTTTTCTCCTCATGAGGTCATGTGTGCCTTTGAAGTCTGTCTGATAAGTTTGAGGTTTGTCCGATAAGGCAACAGGATGCATTTATGAGATGGTCGTGGGTTTTTTTTTTAAATTTTTTTTATTTTTTTTATTTTTTTTTTAATTCACCCCCCCCTCCCCACAATGGCTTTGTATGGATTTCTTAATCTGAATTTATGGTGTTTAGATTTTTTGATTTAGTCTCTTGACCACTTGTTGCATCTCAGTATAAACAACGATTGGCTTACAGGAGATGAGCTAACAAAATACGTGCTGAGTGAAAGGGTTATGGAAATCCTGTTCTCTGATTCAGGGGTCTGTGCTACCTGCCTTCCAGTACAAAGTGCAAAGATTATATTTGTTCTTTTTGTATACTTTTTGATTCCATATCAATTTAGCTTATTTTTAAAGCAGAATGGATATGTCTGGGAACTAGTAAGTAGTTTTTAGGTTTGAGGTATGTCTCTGCCAAATGGGCTTACAACCCTTTTGCAAGTTTAAATAACAGGCATGGGTTACTAACACATTTGATGGCTTACAATAATTTTCCCAATTGCCCTTCAAATGATGAAAGCTGGCAAAATTTCCACCACCACCCCCCCCCCCTCCCTTCAGGGCAGCTTTAAGATTGGTGACTTTAATCTAGTGGTTTTAAAAATGGTTCTTAACAGATGAACCGCTGTTGTTCTAATGGAGGACGTGTCACTGCTTCATTTCGGAAGTGCCGAAGAACGAGATGTCAGTGTCTACATAAAGGATCCAGCATTTCCTTTCCTGTCAGACACATTTCCCACGGTGCTCCTGCTGATAAATTTGTCCCTGTTGTCAACAAACAACTCCTCTTTTCTGCTAAAATCAGCAAGTGGGACTTAATTGGAACACTTACTGTAAAACAATTTAATGCACTTTTGGAATTTGCGATTAGGGACAGGGATTTCTTAACCTCTGGCAATCATTGGCTGTCCTTTGCAGCATCCCATGTTAAATCTGATGGGACTGTTTGTTTGAAATGGGTGCAATTTAATGGGGAAATTGGACTCCTCCTAGCTATATACTGATGTTTCAAAGATATGTGTCCCTGGAGATGCTGTAAAACCTAGCAATGTTTCCATGTCCAAATTATAAAATGCTTTCAAAAAAGTAGTCAGCAAAGCTAATTAATGTCATCTACTGAATCTTGGTACTGTTTAAATATATTGCATAATGTGAGTATCTGTTCGGTACATGACCCTGAGGAATCATTCTTCCTCTGCTTGCAGTGGTGCATTGACAATGTTGTGTATTCAGCACAAAATCCTGGAGCGGATGCAAGGGTGATACCATGCCAGTTAATGCAATGTTTGACGCTTCCCTCCTTCAGCAGTTTAACAATGTGCATGCCTCCATTCTTCTGTGATGTGCTTTTCTTTCCAGCAAATGTATAGCAGTTTGCTCAGTGCTGACAGTATGCTTGTGCAGCTGTGTTTAAGCAGTTCTGCGGGGATTAAGATCTGCAGCTTCGCTGTTCAGCATCATGACTGCCTCCATTGTCTCCTATGTGATAGTGTCCATCTTCATTCAGCTTGTCACAAGGCAATGATGTAAAAATCGAAGGGTAGGCCAGTTCAGCATCTTCTTAAAGTGTTCCATTCTGCACATGTTGCTCTTCTATTGTCAAGTGTTTTTCCTTCTTTTTAATAATGGGTACATTGGAGTTGTTTCCTGTGCCAGTCAGCTCCCTGACTGTTGACTGCAGGCTTTTACATCATTTTGCCATATTCCTTCCTGTGCCTCTGCCCTTTTTCAGTACAGCATCTCCTTTTCACTCTTGATACAGCACCTGATTTGCTTTGTTAACGGTTTTATTTATCACCAAGTATTTTTACCTGCTCCTGTTGACACTTTGCCACTTTTCACTTATCAGTCAGTTCCTATCGTAGTTCTTGTAACCATTGTCTTTAAGTTTTCTCCACACTGTTAATTGCCTGTTTCAGCAATGTCCAGTGTTCTTTAACTTTGGCACTTTGTAACTGTTGATTGTTCAAATCCATTTAGCATATTGCCCCCATGATGACGTCCTTTAGTTTCTCGATCACCTATTGGGTGTATTTTTTTTTTTTTTTTTTTTGTTCCTTTTTAACCAACTCAATGTTGCATTCCCAAGGTAGTGGTCTGGCTCAAGGTCAGCTCCTCTAAGACATTCTCTGGCGCCAAGCTCAACAGCCTACTGATGCAGATGTAGTTGATTTCATTGTTAATGTTTCCATCTGGCAAGAACCACAACTTCTTGTGAATGTTTTTGTGCTCATAATGCGTAGGTGTTGCCGACACAAGGGTTCTTGATATTGCATAACAGGACTAATTGTTCACTGTTATCATTGGTCTTGGTGTGTTGCTTTATGGAAGGGCCATCATAGCTTCCAAATCTGACCTATTGTTGCCAATCCATGGTAGTGTTCATTTTACTTTAAACTGTCTGCAGTTACAAAGTTTTGAATGGTCTGTATGGTGTGTGTTTGTAGATTTTTACAATGATCTATCAGATTTTTTTTTTCTCTCCACTTTTCCAATTTGTTTTTCTTTCTTCATGCCTTGCCACTGTTCAACACTGGTGGCAAAAGCATTGTAATTAATCTAGATGATGTGTACCCACTGTACTGGCATTCAGTGCTGTGCCCCCTTCATGGGTTATTGAACAAAGCCATTAGCTTCCTGAAGGTCCAGCATCACAGAATGAGACTGAGCTTCAGCTATAACTCTGTATTGAACTCAGGGCTCAGTAGTGATTATTAGAATTGCACATAAAAGAATCAGCACTCATGCCCCCACTCTCTGGGCAACAGTCATGTTTTCTTGAGCTAAAAAATATGTACGCTGTAGCTTGATGGTATGCATCCTGAGTTTACTCCTGTTCTCTGTAGGATTATTTTCTTTTTCATAATTGCAATATGTTGTAAGAGTTAAGTAAACATAAAAAGAACCTATATTAAGCATAAATGCATGTCATATAGAAATTGAGCATGTGACTATGCACAGTACGTTTGAGTTTCCCAGTTAAAAACTTTTGCCTGCTGCTCGGCTGCCTTTTTTACTCTGCTTTCTCAGCAACCCATGTCTGACATTTGCAGAATCCAGGAACAATATTGTCTTCAGTGGGTCACTTTTGTCTCCTTCAGTTGATACTCAGGCCTGCCTGGCCTTGACACTGCATTGTCTGGTTTAAATGGCAAAAGTATCCTATTTATCTGGGTAAAATACAATATGCAGACACATAGATTTAGACTGCATATGTTGCTTTGCAATGCTTTCCTTCCTAATCACTAGAGTCTCCTTCCAGAGAACACTTTGTATAAAATTTTATAAAAATGTTTTAATGAACATGTGTGAAGTGAGGCTCTACTAACTGAGAGATGAGTGTATGTGGATAAATAGACCTGTCAATGTGTCTGCTTTAATCTGAAAGTGCAATAATCCTCAACTGCTTGGACTGATCCTCTTGAAAGTTTAAAACCCAGCCTTTGGTTCTGGAGCAACCCCTGCGTACCACCCAAAATCATCAGACCATCTCATGTTCACAAAATCGCACAGTGCCATGCGTTTCCTGCCTGTATTCTGATCAAGATCTGTTTATTCGCCCTTTGAAAGACTATTGTGGCCTGCTGTGAGAGCACAGCATGGGCCTCCTCTGTTTGTAATGTAAAATAATGTTAATAATTTGGCCTGCTCTTTTTAACAATGGGGCTAAAAATTGACATAACTGTGTGTTTGTTGATTTAGATGAATCAGTTTTTTTTCCTCAAATTGTAGCAGGCATACAAATGAAAAATAGCCCTAAAGAAGCTCAAATACTTAGTGATTTATGTTTTAAAGAGACATAAGAATATTCTTGGAGTTTCACATCTATGAGAAGTCAATTGGATGTGCTATGAAACACAGTATTGGTATACACAGCCTCACAGAATAGCTAGGTTCCTGTACAGATGTTTTTTCCTCTCTTTAGTAATGTTGGCGGTTGCCCTAGTGATGCTCAGTCATGTTAGCTCCCGTGACCTGTACCCCCTATGGCCTGTTCAAGTCGGCTCTGTCTAATTAAACGGCTCCCCGGAGTGCCTCTTATCTACAGTTACGTCAGGGGTTTGTCATCTCCTGCTGGCAGGTCGGCTTTGAAGGAATGTGCCAAAGCAACCTTCCTTGGTTGCACTGAGGGTAGTGACCATTCAGACTGATTTCAAGAAAACTGTACACTTAAGGATGGGCATATGGTTGCCTTTTCTTCACCTGTCTTTATCAAGATTTTACTTAAAAAGCTGTCAGTGTTTAGTAGAACAATTGGTTTTCTCCTGGGTTAGATGTACTGTGCTTTTGGGTTGACCTGTGAGAACCAACTCCATACAATGCATTTTTGTTATGGCACTAATTGTACAGTCATCCCTGAGATAAACCCATTTAAGAATTTGACTTTACGGGTTTTCTTAACACCCCTAGTTTGTCAAGGCATTTCTTTGTATTTATGAGGACTCAGTTTGGAGTTTACTTTCCTCCTCATATAAACAATGTGGGACATTTACATTTGTTTAGTAAGAGTACACCTTTGTCCAGATGCAGAAATTGTCATCTTGTTCAAGTGTGAGTATTTTTCACACACTTGTTCTGCCCCCCCCCCCCCATTAAAGGTTGAATTAAAACAAAAATGCTGAGTATCACATGTAGCATATATGTTTTGTTTATGAACATTTTAGTATATGGCACATAATGGCTACCAGGAGCTGAAGGAAGATGGGTGCAGTCATGCTGTATTACACAGTAACTGGTGATGGAAATGTCTTTTATAACTAATGTTAATGACTGAAGTCCATTTTAATTACACCATTTATTAGCATTGCACTATGAAGGGCTTCTCAGGAATTTACCTTTATGAGGAATGGCAACACTGAACAGACATTTTTTCAGTATTTTGGCAGTATTAAAATATTTTCATCAGCCTTGAATACTTCCACTTTCTAAGGGGAAAAAAAATGGCCTTTCCTGGCAAATTCTTAATCTGACTTTTAAAGTATTTCTATGGGGCACTAGTGCCTGCATTTAAGTTTTTCAAAGTGAGAAATGTCCTTTGGGCGTGATGGGGGGGTATCTTGTGGACCAGCTAGCTCAGAGGTTCAGTTTCTTCTCAGACTCAGCAAAGTTTTATTTTTCATCTAATAACAAACAAATTGCAGTAAATGTCAGTAGGGCTTCTTGAATGGCTGTGAACTGGTGTCCTTGAGTTTGTTTTGACGGTTGATGCTGAAGCTCATTGTTGACGCACTTGCTGCAGGTTGAATTCAGCCTTGATCGTGGACATATGGCCAAAGACATGAGGTCTGTCACACCTTCTGCTTTTTCCACCACTACACCTCAGCGTTGTGTGATTTGATGTTTTTTACCACACAAATAACTTTTTAATCTGTGAATATGTTGCATAGTGCTCAAATAGTTAAATCTCATACCGTCCTTATCCTGAAACCCGTTCTTTTCTGCTTTGTGTGGTACAGGTTTATCTAAGGTTTTTGTATGTTTCTTGCCATTGTCTGTTGTTCCTTTTGAGTGAAGTCTCCCAACTCAGACTCCACACGACTCCGCATTGATGTTGGCTTGGACCGGATTTGAGGCCTGGTCCAATTGGAAACGAGGCTGGCCAGCTGTCACGCTCATGGCCCTGTGAACACGGCACTCTTTTTCAGTGCTACTGTACAATTGCCCTGGTGCTGCATCTCTCAGCATTCACTTTGTTTGCTCAGAGGGAATTCAGTCGTCAGTCATAACAAGCGCTTTCTTCTGGAAAGAATTTCCCAGCTCCTACCTTTTTCAGCAGTGTCTTATGAATTAAATTTAATTCATTTTAATAATAGTGATTTAAATTTAATTAAATTAAAATTACTATTATTAAAATGAATACTTTAAATGCTCCCCCCCCCCCCCCGATACGTCTTGTTATTTAAGCAAAAGTATTGGTGGGGATTTCAGAGTGTGCTTAGGTTTTTAGACACTCTTTGTGCAGAAAAATGTAAACTTTGTCTGGAATAATTCACCTGCTCTTCCACCCTCTGTTAGTAGTTTCAAGTCTGTGAAACCCTTGAGTTATTCCCTGGATTTAGTGTTTTTGGGATTCTTTGTGTCTCCCTCACGTGTTGGGCCTCCAGCTGAAGAGAAAAAATTTTGGCTTTTGCAGTTATTCTTACAGGTCCTGTGTTTTACAGGTGTCTTCTGTTTCTCTTCCAGCCAGTTTTGCGGTACATCAGAGATCAGACAAGTTGCACTGAGCAATTTAAGTTCTTGGTTTAATTTTATAATTTGGCAGAAAGAGCAATACAGTTTTTGTATTGCACAGGAGACTGAATTGTTAGGTTGCATTGTGTTTTATTATGAGAAATGTCTGTCTGAGACCCAACACTGAACTAGTATCCACAGTATTGTGGAACTTGGGGGATCATAAAGGCTGGAGAGTGGGACTTTTTCTTACCATCTTGTCTGTTAATAATTCCTTGGCAGATCTTGGATGAAATAGCAGAGCACGGGATTCGTATCTACCAGCTCCCAGATGCAGATTCGGATGAAGATGAGGAGTTCAAAGAACAGACAAGGGTGCTGAAGGTGAGTTTTGCATTGTTGGAACCTGTATTTAACACAGTAGCTCTTTGAAAGGTGATGTGACCATATGCGATTATCACTTGCTGCTTGTGTCCATACCACTAGGCCAGCATCCCCTTTGCAGTAATCGGCTCCAACCAGTTGATTGAGGTGAAAGGGAAGAAGATCCGGGGCCGCCTGTATCCCTGGGGTGTGGTGGAGGTGGAGAACCCCGAGCACAACGACTTCCTGAAGCTACGAACCATGCTTGTGTAAGCGGTCGTGATCCATCTTGTTAACAGCTTTTCTGGGGTTATTTGTAATTTATGTGTCTCATGAGTTTAGCACGATTGAATTCATCAGGTCTTACAAATAGACAGGCCTCAAATGAAGGACACCCTTGAATGGATAGATGGATGTATTCCAAAAGTGAATTTTTGCCAAAGTGGGGTTTTTTTTTTTTAATTTTTTTTTTGTCTTTTTTTTTTTTTTTTTTTTGACTGAATTGTCTGCCAAAAGTTTCAGTGCTCCACTTATTGGAAGAACCCACTGTTTGCCTTGTAGTGGGAAAATGGCGTCCTGCACAACACACTTGTTAAATTGATGCGCAGTGGATGTTTCCATTTGTAGTGATTTATGTGTGAAATTGTCGTTTAAATTTTATGTATTCATACTACGGTGCACCGTGGGAGCGAGACTTCTGAGATGCAGCTCGTGTTTTTACTGCTTTTGTAGTTCTCTTCTGCCACCTGTTGGTAGTGAGTATTAATATTAGAAATGTGAATGAGAGGAAGACCCCAAATTGTTTCAGTCTAACTGCTGTGTCACATTCAGTGAATAAGAACAATTGTTTGTTTATGGGCCAGGTTCTGTAAAAACCTGGGAAAAGTCAGAATAAACTCTTGAAGTCCATTTTTATTTCATTATTGTTTTAGCTATATATAATTTAAAAATGGACATTTGTACTTCAGTTTTCATCAACACTTGTTCTAGGCTCAGTCTCAGTGGTCTGTTCTGGTATAATTTAGGGACCACTGTGGATGGGCCATCATTCAGTCACAGAACTTTTATTATGTTTTATCAAACTGAAACAACAGTGAAATTCAGTGAAAGTGTAATATGCCAAGGCAATAATCTGTCCTTGCTGTGCATGAGGTGGTTTAACAGAATGAAAAATGGGAGTAGACAAAAGACAGCAAAACTGAAAATGCATTAAGAGATGTTTGACCTTAACTATTGATTTCCCATCTCATTTGCAACTGAGGACAGACTGAAATTGGTGGAACTGGTTCATAACCAAGTGCAATATTTCTGTTTTATTATATACACAAACAAGCTTAATGATAAACACATGCTTGCTTATTCACAGCATAGCTTTTGTAAAAGTTTGATACAATAAAAAGGCTGTAAGACTTATTTTGACATTTATGAACTTGATGTACCTGTTACAGTGTGAAACAGTTGGCTTCAACTTTTAGTGGAGTCATGATTGAATGTGACTGTTTGACTTGTCTATGTACTTCAGCACCCACATGCAGGATCTACAGGAGGTCACCCAGGATCTGCACTATGAGAACTTCCGCTCTGAAAGGCTGAAGAGAGCAGGCAGGTGAGACCCAAAATGCCCTTTAGGCAGCTGCACATTTTGGCTAACATATAAATAAAAGGAGGTCCATTCCATCAGAAAGTTCTGTTCTTTTACATGTTTTAATTAAAGTCAAGATTTCACATTTAAGCAAAGTCCAGTAAAACTTATTGGCTGTTAATTTTATTTTTGTACAAGGAATTGATTAGGCAGGAATGTGTGTACAGGTTAGAAAAGATGACTAAGAAAATTGAGCTGAAATGTATGAGATTGCTAAAGCTAGCCTCCTCCACCAATTTCTGTGTATTGGCTTAAGTTAAAATCAGCATTGGGTATGTGGTCTCCTGCAGGGCTGTGGAGGAAGATGTGGTGGACAAGGATCAGATCCTCATGCAGAAGGAAGCGGAGGTGAGTGCTTGAATCAAGAATCTGGCTCTGTAATCTTCGGGTGAGCTTTTTGCGGAATCCATTGTGTTTATTAGGTCTCATGCAGGAATGCAAAGGGTCACATTTGTGTATATGTGCATCTCTACTGGTGTTTCAGTTCACCCCAGTTTGACTAGTAAATGTCGATTTCTTGCTGGGGGTTGAACCATAAAAAAACACAAGATTGTATTAACCTACCAGGGTCTTTTGTTGTGTGCTGCTACCTTTTACTACGTAGGCAGCTGAAACTCCTAGAAGAAAAATGGTGTAGCATTTCTCCTGTCTTAAAGCTTTGTCATGCGGTGCAGTGGTTACCAAGTTTCAAATCTTCCCCATTTATTCTGTATTGAATTCTGAAACTAAATGCCTTATTGAGTTAAAGGAGATAATGGCGAAGCTGCTGTTTAATTTCTATGAAACCTGCTGATAGGAGTCATGCCGTCTTCACTTCTGTTCCCTTGAGTGAACCATTGGCACCTTTATGTACACATGTATGTGCAGAAAATTAAGCTGGTTCCATGCTTGTAGTGTATTCTCTAGCTTGGCCCAGTTGATGGAGTGACCCACTCTGTTTTTAAAACTTTTTGTCACATGCTGATATGCAGAGAAAAGGTGAGATTGTGAACATGTTATGTAGGATTAAAACGAACACTGCTGTATATTGAAGCTTAGGCAACAACTGCCTATTGTCTCACACCCAGAGCGTTTACATGAAGAGAACAGATCTGATACCTGTAAAAGCCATAGGTTCACCATGACTTTTTTTTTTTTTTTTTTTTTTTTTTAATCTTTGTTTCTTTTACACCTTTTTGAAATCTTAAGGCAGCATTTAAATGTCTATGGTAGTCACCTTTTTGGAGAAAAAGAAGAATTAAGTGCTTCTCAAACTTTGTATTGGCAAAAATTGGTTACTCAAGGTTGAAAGTATGGACCCAGTGTACATGCATACAGGTTTACAGTTTGTCAAACAATTGTCAGAGGACAGCTTCTCACAATTAAAAGTGTAAAGCTCCAGATGCTGGTGTGTATTGAGCATTGTGAGATAAACAAAGCTGTGGTCATAATGAGCTGCCACATAGTGTGGCATCTTCCCGCTTCTTTTAAAGTCATAGGTGCTCCAGCCCTTGATAAACTGTACCATTAATTTGATCTGTTGTATTTGCCTTTTTAAACTCAACAGAAATTATTTAAATGAATAGTAGAGTTCATACTAAACTCATACTGAAGTCCAGGAATAGATTCCTCTCCCATAAGACATAATGGAAAACCATCTTGAGTGAGGTATCTAGACATTTGATGGACCGGTGAATTTTCATTTGCAAATTGCAGTTGTATGTTGAACTGTAAGTGTATTTCACAGTACCTAAATTTGCTTTCACAGGATCTTAAAGCTAAAAATGTGTTCAGCTCTACAGTTTTCGTGCATTCAAGGATACATATGGCTGTCTAACATGGTGTTTAAAGACACAGAATTGTAATCGCAAGGATTTTGGTTCAAATCTCTGCAGAAATCCGGATGCAGAACTTGCAAAGTAACAGCCCATAAAGATCCGTTGATGCTGTGTTTGCTTGAAGGGTTTTGTGTCTCTTTCCAGCTGCGGCGCATGCAAGAGATGATTGCACAGATGCAGGCACAGATGAGGATGAAGCCAGCAGATGATTGAGGAGCAACTTGGTACTTCTTACAAGTAAGTTGCTGCCATGTTGTATCCAGTGCAGGGGCCTGCTTTTTTTGTACTCTGTTCTGGGAATACAGGACATGCAATAGGGACTTCTGTAGAGGGAACGAAAAGCTTTTTATAAATTTGAAATTTAGCCTACTTTAAAGTTATGGAAAAATAAATGTTTTCACACAACCTTCTGTTAAATGTTATACACATACATACAAAACCGTGTTTTCCTCTTGCACATTAGGGGAGACAGGAGAGTGAAAAGTGGAGAGAAGGAGAGTCAGACTGTAGTAGAGGACTTGATAGTCTTTGACCTGTAATACCAATTGTCTATTTCCTTCATGACTGAGGACTCAATATAACTGGCCACAAGGAAGCAACTAATTTAATATATGTGCAACATGTTTTATTTGGTCACTTTCACTTTTATTATCTATACAACTCAAAGTGCATTTGCATGCATCTTTGGGTAGTTTATATAAAAGTCATTTTTCACTGTAGCTGTAAGAAATAAAATACATACTGCCTGAGGTTTATGCATTTTAAACTACATTAGTGTTAAAAGTTGCTTTATTTTTAGTCAAATTACTTTTCATTTATGGTTTTGGCCTTAAGTGGATTTTAATTTAGTTTCCAGAATAATCCTAGGGCTGTACGGCAGTAAATAAGTTTTTGTTTTATTACTTGAGGTTGACAGTTTTAAAATGATTGTAGTATATGTTTCTATGCTGTGTCTCTGACCCTTATAGTCTGACATTTATTACATTACATGCAGATTGTCAACAGTTGAGAAGTGTATTCTTTCCTTTTTTTGCAGACTTACTACAACATGTTTCTTCCTCTGGCTTTCTCTTGTAAGTGACAAGATCCTCCAGCTCGCGTGATGCCTTAGCTCCATGCCCTCTCACTGTGACCGCCTCCTGGAAACCATTTCCTCTTTATTCTTCATCTCCTAAAGCATCTCTTTTCTAGACATGCATGTATGGTTTTTCAAACATCTCCATTGTAGTTGTATTCTGTACCATCAAATCATTCATGATGCTTGCAACAGTATTAGGGGCTATGAATGTAACAGTCCCCTTAAAAGCACTGAAAACAAATTACACAATTTGGGAGGAAAAAAAAGAGCAGAAAATCCTGTATGTCCACAATATTCATTCTTAACATTACTTTGATTCTTGAGTTAAGAATATTGGTACAAATATAAAATGTGGGTAACGGTTAAACTTCCAGTGTAGTTTCATAATCGCTGATAAGTTAGGCACATGTTTAATTATGGTACCATTGTAAATGCATTATTGCTTGTTCCTGTCTTGTTGGGTGAGGAATAGGGTGAGTTCCAAATCCCTGTATAAATTTGATGCTTTTGCCTAAATTCACATGTTCAGTTGTCCATTAACCCATGTAAATTCCATACTGAGCTGTTCTAGTGAGCTTTTCCACATTATTGCAGCCATAAATATTAGGCTGTTCATTTTAAGAACATCCATCTCTGATAGGTTGTGGGGTTGTTACTGGCTGGATGGAAATAAAATTCATGTCTGCAATTTTTTTTTTTTTTTTTTTTTTTTTTTTTTTTTTTTTTTTTAAATAAAGCCCTGTATCAAATATTTTCCATCTGTTTTTCACCTTTCATGTAAGAGCACATGTCCACGTCACTGATGGTCGTACTAATGTTCCTATTTAATATGCATTAAATATTTTAATCTTGTTTTAAAAATTGGAAGTATTTAGAAATAGTTGTGTGCCTTATATTTGTGCTCTGTTTCATTTTGATGTTTATCAAGGATGTTAAGGTTCTAAATGGAAGGTTAATTTTCAAATTAAACAATTTCTAGTATTCAATTATACACTGAATCTGAAAAGCTATGCTCAAATTATTTTTCCTATATACATTTTAAGTACTCTAAATGCTGAAATTAACAACAGGAACAGTTTAATACTAATGTCAGTGCTGTATGAGACCTTTCTCAGATAATACTGTAACACGCATCATGGTCATTTGCAGATGGTGTTCATATGCATTGTTTTTCTGACTTTGCTTTGTGTAACGTTATCGTGCCAAGAAGTGCTGTTTTAGCAGAGCACATTCTTGCATCTTAAAGGACAGCAGTTAAGTGTATTTTGCGCAGATCCACAAGATGTCTGACAATCTTGTTTTTGTTAAAAGCTTTGTATGTGTGTTTATAAAAACCATGCAACTTTACTCTGTACATGACAGCCTTCTCGTGGGCACCAGTGCACTTGGTGTGGTACAGCCGGAGGCAACTTGAATATCTTAGTTTTGTCAAGTAGAAATATGCAAATATTTATTCAGCTCTAGCCCTCCTGGTTTCAGTGACATAACTCAAATGTCTTACATCTTATACTAAGGTAAACGAATACTTATTTTCACGCAGTTTAGTGTTACGGTAGCCATACTTTGCTGATTTCCTCTTCTCCCAGGTCTCTCTCCATGTCTTTGCCAGAATCATAATATAGCAGAAAGGATGTAAATGGCCTTTATTTGTATCAGTCGCATGCCAATCGTTCAGAAAGCTTCTCTTACCAAAGTTCGTTACAGCGTCACCATAGTGCCATTGTGCCTGACCAGACCTCACAGTGAAACAAATGGAGAATCCATTAAATCCTTTTAATTCTGTTTCAGCTGTTAATGGAAAGGCAGTGTAATCTGGATTCTGTGCTTCTTAATCACTGATATTGCTCGTTTCTGTCAAGGCTCATAGGGCAAGTATGCCAAATTACCTTTTGTTTTTTCTGTTTTTGTACTTTAACACTAATTTTATTCAAACTTGAAAAATAAAAGTTTTGACAAATATGTATATGGTGTGTCCTCCCTCCCTATCTTTTGGCCTTAGCATATATGGACTTAAAGGAAACAAATTTCCCTCAATTACCATATGCAGTGGTTTAGAATTCTCAGTTTACCTGAAATCCCTGTTATAGGACTGGTGGTGAAAAAGAAACCCAAGCTGCAAACAAATGAAGCCAAGAATTCAAACCTGTAATTTCTAATCACTATATAAAGGTATGAAAATAAATGAGTTGGCTACAGGTGTGTACCATGCAGTGGACATGTGAAGTTGTGTGCTGGAAATACTTTTTCAAGTGGTTAATTTGACATTCTGCACTTTTAATTTCTACACTGCTTCCATCCTCACATCTTTTACACTGTCACCTGGTTGGCAGAGAAGGATCACTGGCTCAGCTGCCCAAACCCCAGTTCCTCTAGAATTCCAGAAGCAGAAAGTGTGCAGGAGACAACTGATCCATTCCATCCAGCTCATTACAGCACAGCTCAAGAAATGCTTTTCTTCTCAGCAATGTCCTTTATTCCATGTCTGCACTTGGGCACATTAACCCTGTTGGCATCCAGCTCCCAAACTAAATGCAATTGGAAATTTGCAGTAGAAGCAGTTTGTGATTTTAAAATGTTTAACATTTGATTTGCATGACAAAAAGATTCTGAAATGTTGTGGACCCCCTTCTGGAGTGTACTGCATTGTGCTCCATGAAAACTGTGCCAAAATATTATGAGCTTTTTACCCTTTTTCCTTGTTTTGTGTGTGTGTGTGTGTGTTTTAGTGTCCTGTTCCTGTCTCTCTTGCTCTGTCCCAGTTGTGCTGCTAAAAAAAAATGACCTCCCACTACACCATTTACATGCACTACATGACCAAAAGTATGTGGACCTCCCCTTCTGATGACAGCTGTTTCAGCTGCATCCGCACAGCATACAAACGCATCCTAGAAAACTGTGTGCTTTCAGGTTTGTGGCCACAGTTTGGGGAAGCTCTTTCTTGCTCTAGCATGAATGTGCTCCTCCTCCCTGGTTTGTCCAAGTTGATGTGGAAGAACTCGAGTGGCTTCACTAAGCCCTGACCTCAGCCCCACCTTTGGGATGAACTGGATTCCAACTGCAAGCCAGGCCTTCTCGTCCAACCTCACGGATGCTCTTGTGGCCAAATGGGCACAAATTCCAAAAATCTGGTGGCAAGCCTTCCCAGAAGAATGGAGGCTGTTATAGCAGCAAAGGAGGGGAGCAGCAACTCCATATTAATGCTCACGGGTTTGGAACGGGAGGTTCAATAAGCACATATGGGTGCAATGCTCAGGTGTCCGCATACTTTTGGCCATACAGTTTGATGCCGTATCCGCCACCATTCTCACTTTATTTTGACATCCTCTTGAACATCCCTGTAAGTGCATTGTCTGTAGTTTTTATTGCATTTTCTCCAATCCAAGTTATCACTTTGTCTGAAGGAGCAGCCACATAAAATTCCTCGTGCATGTTCCCCTTCAGATGCCACAAGTCTTTAACTTCCTAGTCTTTGCGTATGCAAGTGAAATTATTTAATACTCCTTTCTGAGTTACAATCAGATGGGACACTTCAGTTCACGCCATTATGTTACTTTCACCTGTGGTTTACTAGATTTTACCTTATGAGCCGAATTCGAAGAGCGTGTTACACTGAAAAGTAGGTGGACAATTCAAATCTCGGAGCTTCACAATTTGCCCTCGAGTTCTAACAACGAACCAGGATGTAGGTGACCAGGAAAAAATTGGGGAAATTAAAAAAGTTAAAGTTTTCCAGGAGAAGAATTACTTTTGTAAAGTGGGAGAAGTCTGTACCTAAGTAGGAGCACCAGGTGGCACTTTGAGGATCCAGGTTCGGACCCCATCTCCTGCTATAGTACCCTTAGGCAACGTGCTTCCCCTGTGGTACTCTGGTAAAAACTGTCCAGAGGTATTAATGGGTAAATCACTGTAAGTTGCTTTGGAGGAAATGATCCGCAGAGTGGAGTGAAAAAGTGATTTTTGTGTTAGGCTTTGACCCAATATGCTGCAGTAGGGGAGAAAAATATAAAACTTATCTCGACTCATTTTAAAAAAGGGGAAACTCCTCAAATAATTGAAAAGTATTATTATTATTATTATTATTATTATTATTATTATTATTATAATAATAAAGAATGCAGTGTCGGTTTTAGTGTCTCCGGTCGCGACAGCTGTGCAGGTAAGACAACGCGGCCAGGTTAGGTTCAGTTCAGCTCAGCTGGGCTCTTCAGTTCGATTCAGTTCAGTTCAGTTCAGTTCAGCCAGACTCGGCTGTGCTTAGCTCGCTTCACAGTTCCTCCGATTTCCGTGGCGCTTACGGGCGGAGCTCCCCGCGCTTCGTACCCGCCCTCCTCCTCCGTGAGACGGCAGACGGGAGCAGCGCGGCGCGGCACCGGACGGCAGGATGAGCACCAACGTGCGGTACAAGAGTCGCCTCATGAAGTCGGGTAAGTGGAGCTCCGGCCCGGTTCGGCGCTGCTTGCTCTGCCGCCCGCTGTACTGACAGTTCGTCCTCCTCCTCCTCCTTCCTTCCTTCCCCATGCTCTCGGCCGCATCCCCGGGCACCTGCCTCCATCCCGGCCTCCGTCGTCGCTCGGAAACGAACCCGCAGAGGATGGAGAGGTAAGACAGCCGCACTCCCCGCATCCCACTATAAACACCGCCATGAGCATCACGCCCTCACTGCATATGGGGGGAAGATGGAAAGAAGAGCCCAGTCCTTTGTGCTACGTGTATATTTCACCCACTGTATGGCTGGACATCATAAATACGTATATCCTTATTGAAACGTCGTCGAGAGGGAGCATTTCACGCGTTTCTTGCGTGAAGAGCAGACGATACCGTGTAGCCCCTCAGGCGGCTCCATGTCGCCTCAGCTTGCGCCGCGCCGTGTCGTCTTGCCTGTGGACTGTGGATAATGGCCGTTTCCTCGGCGTGAAGCGTTGGTGCTGTCACGTCGACGCCGACGAGTGTTTGCGTGTGTGCCTGCGCCCAGAAGACGAAGCTCTTTTTGTGGGGCTGTGTTCCGCTGTTTGTGGAGATGCGGTGCTGAGGAGAGCGTCGTCGCGCACGACCATCTTTTTACCCCGGAAAACGTGCCCCGGCTCGGGCGCCTCGGTTGTTGTCCCACGCACATCACGCCGAGCTCCACGATTTGGACAAAAATTCGCGAAAGATTTCAATATGAGTAAAATCCTGGCCGTGACCGACGCTGAGGGGACGGGATAAATGCGGGGCTGGCGGTGTTTCGTGTTTGCTTCTGCTTTTTAACGCACATTTTGGCCCCAGGTTATTTTAATGTAAAAGCTGCATTACAGTTTATCCTTATATAGCTCTCTGCCCTCAGATTACAGGTGAAACAAATGACCATCAGGTTTAATTCATATTTTCAAGAGACATTTCACGATATCAATCTCAAAAATAACCACTAATGGCAAAAGAAAGCAGTTGAAATGAACAAATGCTGTGATAAATGTAAGAATGAGAATACAGCAACCCTGACCAAGACAAGCAGATAACCAAAGGGAGTAGCAGTTAAAATTCTGAGCCACCAGCAATGAACTGCATATGATGAAGTCCCAGCTGGCAACAGTGGAGAAGAGAACAAAAACTCAAGGAGGAGGTAAATGTCTGTTATGGTCCTAAATTTGTACCGTGTGTTCTGTTCACACCTCCGGAAGGTACTTACCATTTTTACCCAGAGAGATGCTACACTGTACCATGCGATTTCTCTTCTTACCTTGTGTGACACTTGCTTGGAAACACTTGCGCAGGTGTTGCGCTACAGCAGCGATGTGTCACCCAGAACGCTGTAACGTCTGACCTCACATCCTCCACGCTGCTCCGCTCAGCAGCAACATCCAGACCACTGCATAGACAAGCAACAGTGAGCAGTTTATGATTTATGAACTTGCCAAAGTGACCTCAGATGTGCATTGTACAGGAAATCTAACAAGTGTATTTCTTTCTGTGTTTGTGGTCACCCTTGGTTAAGGCACCTATGGAATGAGGGTGAATTTCCAGGTTCAAGGTTCACTTTATTGCCATGCTGCACTTATACAGATGTACAAGAAAGATGAAAATGTAGTTTCCCCAGGACTGTGGTAAACAGTACTAAAAGAACAAGACAACACAGGACAATAAAGACACACTGAGGTAGAATCTATATAGATAAATAGGTAAGTAAGTAAATAAATAAATATAGACAAATTAATTGATAAGATTATAGATAAATAGACAAGGAAAGAGAATTATTGCAGTGAGAGGGGTCCTCAGCGATAGTACGAGCTGTCCTGATACATCACATGTTGTAGGTGGTGTGGATGGTGGGCAGTGAATTTCTGGTAGTGGGCTGGGTAGTTTTTGCTACCCACTGCAGAGCTCCCTGGTCAGAGGCAGTGCAGTTACCATACCAGATTGCAATACAGGATGTAAGGATAGTCTCTACAGCACGATTCTAGAGGATGGAAGTCCAACTCTTTTTACTCTCATTGGGAAGAAATGGAGGTACTGAGGTGCCTCCTTCAGCAGTTGGATGAGACAGGGATATAGGGGAGGGGATGCTGAGCTTGGAGCCTTGGGCATTTTAAATGGTTGCTGAGCTGAAACCCGTGCTGTGCTTTCTGCTTTCACTACAAGTCGTCTATTTTAACAATCTGTGAGTATTTTCCAGATCAGTGTCCGGGCTGGAGTGAGGAGCTGCACTGTTGCCTAGCAACAGTACTCCCACAATCCATCTAATGCTCAAGTCCTGGGAGACAGTGGTAGAAAGTCAGATGCACTGCATTATTATTTTGGTTAAAAACAATAACTTCTTATGATATAAAATATACAAAGGTGAAACTCTCGATGCAACTCCACTTAGACAGCCGCCCAACTCAGGTGGGACAAGGGTAAACCTGGCAGCATCAGCCACTCCTTTGCTTGTTCACTGAGATTGCTATGGTACCAGATGTAGTAGTGTCGGTGAAGACGGGTGTTATGGAGTACACCTGCACAGGTAAATTATGGGTAAAGGTGAATATTTGTATTATAATGATGTTTATGGTTGGCATGCATGGTTGCTGCATGCCAGCATCTGCTCTGACTGCTGTGTAGTTGGTGCCTTCAGCCATGTCACCGTAGTAGCTGTATCTAGGGCAACCGTCTTACTAAATGGGTTTCTTAAGAAGAGCACGTGATCAGGTGACCTAGCAATGGGAGTAATGCTGCCATCTCTTGCATCTTTTTTGAGAGCTGCTGAAGCATCCTCCTATACACACTGCAGGTGCCAGAATCAGAAGTACAAGGCTTCTAAGAAGACATATATGTAAGCCAGGGCTAACAGCTCAAGTTTTCGAGGAACAAAGTGGTTTTTACTTTGTCTTGGGTCTTAATTTATGGACATAAGAAGTGAAGTCAGGAGGAAATTCCACATAATTTGTTATTTGTTACACAAGGAAGGCTGTCTTCTTTGCTTGATCACATGTATGTAAGAAAACAACACATTGCTCTTACAATGACTTGAATCATTATTTTAGTTCACTTAGCTTCCTGTTTCTTAAGCTAAAATAAATATGCTGTTTTAGGCAGCTGTGTCACCTTGCCCTGTAGATGTCCGAGCATGCTGGGTGGGCTGGGCAGAGTCGTCTCGTACAAATCACCAGAAATGATCTTAGAGAAGTGCATCTGCTTTCACTCATATGAAGGAGGCCTGGAGGTCACACATTTTTCTGAGCATATAATTTGACTTAAAATGTAAATATTACAGCCAGTTAATGAAAGATGTTGTTTCAAAGTCCCTGTTTCCAGTGTGAAGAAAGGTACTGGCTTGTCAGCTAGCTTTTGTAAAGAAACAGTCAGTTTGTCTTCTCTGCAGGCATTTTGCCCTCAAGTTTTGTGTTGCCGGTCCTGATGCTTTGCATGTTGAGAATTGCCAATCAACTTTAAATTGTTCATATCGTGTGTATGTGTGTGTACGATCACCCAGGGTGTAGTTTCATAACCTGGCACCTTGTGATTCTGGGATAGACTCTGGACCACTATGATCCTGACCAGAATAAAGTAGTTAATGATGGATGGATGGATGGATGGATGGGTTGTATTGCTAATCGGTAAGATAAAAGAAAAATGATGTTGGCCTACAAGCACTTCCCTCACATGCACATGTACACACGCACAGTTTGTTGCCCAATCAATTGAGATACTTCCTTCGCTTATGGCATGTGGCATGCATGAGTACGACCATGACCACCCCCAGCAGTGTAAGCCACACCGGATCAAGCAATGATGGTACGGTATATTTAAATGGACGTTCAAAGCAGAGGAATTTGTTGTGCTGCAGAGCTAAACCTGGAAGAGCCTTCATGCTCCTGCTGATAAAAGTTCCTTTCTTTGTGATTTGTTGTGATTTTAGTTCTACAGTTTATTTTTTTGTTTGATAAAAACTCTGTATTTCCACCCTGTGCCACCTTAGTCCTGTTTGCTCCTTGAACCTGGCATGTCCAGAGTGCTCTGCTGTAAAAACCAAATTACAGCATATGGTTAGAATCTCTGTGAAATTGTAATGTTAAATTACTAATACTGTGTTTAATAATATTACCAATATTAATAATATATGAACATTTCATGTAACTAAAGTGTAAATTTGTACTGATTTCAGATTATGAAATGGAGGCAGGTCTCAGTAGCAGGTACCCGAGGAGTTAACTTTATGGTGACTGTTGTAACAGGATGCTGCTGCTTTTGTGCCCTCCAGTAGGAGACTTGATTTATTTGGGCATTTTTATTATCCATTGGCTGCTGGTGACCTAACAAATACAACAATACAATCCTTATCCCTTCAGCTCTTGCCTTATGTTTGGTCCAGGCTTTGTTTAACCTCGATGTGTTGGTGACCAAGCTAAATTTTGTACCACCATCTTCTCGGCCGAGTGAGCAGGTGCTGATGATGGGGCACTTGGCCAGTTACCCAGAATCCTGGATCCAGGCCCATTGCACCAATCTGGTTACACTCTACAAGGTGGCCCACAAGGAGAGAGTGTTTGATGGAGGCCCTGACTAATGGAGCGGAACTGTGAGTGCCATCTTCTCAGTCCCTCTTCTTGCCTCTTTAGGTCCTGGTGCCAGCTCTTGCTAAAAGCATTCAGAACAAATTAGCTGGAAGCCATGACAAGAAGTTGTATAAAGGCCACTTTACTCATGCTACATCGCATGCGTCAGAACAACGGCGGAAGAAAACATTTTATAGCTTCTACTGTAATATTTACAGTATACAATGCTATTTTAGGGTTTAGAAAGCCAAGATGACTGTAGCTGTATTTTGAGATGTGCCACATGTGAAATCATTACATTTGGTTTTAGCTGTGGGTTTGCATTCCAGTTCTTATTGTACTAGTATTGTAACTCATTTGGAGTTAACTGAAGTTCAGGGTTAAATAATAATGTTCAAGATGTAGGCCTTGAACTCAGCTCCTGGTATAGGGGGGGCTTTGTGTAGTGTCTTAAAGATCTTCCATGCTCAGCTTTAGAGAACATTTGTTTATGACATTGGAATGAAGGATTTTTTACTTGACAAAGCAGTAGTGAACATGCCTGGGTGCCATATGTATATTGTGGGACCCTCTTGGAGTGACTCAATTCAACCCCTGCTAAATACGCCATTGCATCTTTCCATGTAGTAGATGTTTTTTTCAAAGTGACATACACTTCTGAGTAAAAAAAAGTGTTTTTCTCAACAGAAGAGTTACAGATGCAGTCCCTTGATTGTTAAACACAGTCAGTTTGTGCTGTATTTACTGGTGCACGTCACACAGGGAGCTGTACATAGAAATGACAGGAAATGCAAAGGTGATGATGACAAATGGAGGGATGCGAGGAGATCTGGAGAGAAATGATTCTGAAAGGTCTGATGAGTCCACAGAAAATGCATTTTGAGACCTTTCTTGTTGTCGAAAGGGATTCAGCAGCTTCGAGGGACGGGGGAACTCATTCCAGCACCGCAAAGTCAAAGCCAAGACTTTGGATTTTAGGCCTTTAGTGAAGGGGCCACCAGTAGTAACTACAGAGGGATAAAACTGATCAGCCATAGCATGAAGTTATGGGAAAGAGTAGTGGAAGCTAGGTTAAGAAGGGAGGTGACAATTAGTGAGCAGCAGTATGGCTTCATGCCAAGAAGGAGTACTACAGATGCGTTGTTTGCTCTGAGGGTGTTGATGGAGAAGTACCGAGAAGGTAAGAAGGAGTTGCATTGTGTCTTCGTGGACTTAGAGAAAGCATATGACAGGGTACCTAGAGAGGAGCTGTGGTATTGTATGAGGAAGTCGGGGGTGCCAGAAAAGTATGTAAGAGTGGTACAGGATATGTACAAGGACAGTGTGACAGTGGTGAGGTCTGCGGTAGGAGTGACGGATGCTTTCAGGGTGGCGGTAGGATTACATCAAGGATCAGCTTTGAGTCCTTTCTTGTTTGCAATGGTACTGGACAGGTTGACAGATGAGATCAGACAGGAGGCACCGTGGACTATGATGTTTGCGGATAACATTGTGATCTGTAGTGAGAGTAGGGAGCAGGTTGAAGAGACCCTGGAGAGGTGGAGATACGCTCTAGAGAGAAGAGGAATGAAGGTCAGTAGGACTAAGACAGAATACATGTGCATAGATGAGAGAGAGGACAGAGGAATGGTGAGGATGCAGGGAATAGAGTTGACGAAGGTGGGGGAATTTAAATACTTGGGATCAACAGTCCAGAGTAATGGGGAGTGTGGAAGAGAGGTGAAGAAGAGAGTGCAGGCAGGGTGGAGTGGGTGGAGAAGAGTGTCAGGAGTGATCTGCGACAGAAGGGTACCAGCAAGAGTGAAAGGGAAGGTCTACAAGACGGTAGTGAGACCAGCTATGCTTTATGGGTTGGAGACGGTGGCACTGACCAAAAGACAGGAGGCAGAGCTGGAGGCAGAGCTGGAGTTAAAGATGTTAAGGTTTGCATTGGGTGTGACGAGGATGGACAGGATTAGAAATGAGTATATTAGAGGGTCAGCACAGGTTGGACGGTTTGGAGACAAAGTCAGAGAGGAGAGATTGCGTTGGTTTGGACATGTGCAGAGGAGAGATCCTGGATATATCGGGAGAAGGATGCTAGGGATGGAGCTGCCAGGCAAGAGGAAGAGAGGAAGGCCTAAGAGGAGATTTATGGATGTGGTGAAGGAGGACATGCAGGTGGTGGGGGTGACGGAGAGAGATGCAGAGGACAGGAGGAAGTGGAAGCTTTTGGTCCGCTGTGGTGACCCCTAACGGGAGCGGCCGAAAGAAGAAGAAGTGAAGGGGCCACCAAGTGACCAAAGAAGCATAGTTGTCATTGCATATTACATGTATGGCTAGGGTTTTGTCAGTGAGCAAAACATTTGTAAGCAGGCAGCTGCTTATTTATGTTCAGCACTTTAGTGATTCACCAGAATATCACACTTATTGTTCATTTGTTTATTTGTAGATCCTGTGCAACCTTGAGCTTTAAATAAGCATCATGCATACAGTCTTTTTCGTTTAAATAAACTGTCAGTAATCTTGGGAGTGCTATGCTCGAAAACATCCATAAATAATTTCAAATGAACGCAGGATCACACTTACAGGATCTGCAAACATTCACAGAAAGGATGTTAAGACTACAGTGAGCTTAGCAAATAGGGAACCAAATGCAGGAAATGCATGCTCACCTGAAATAGGAACTTCTCTGCTATTTTAGAGAAGGTGAGTTCAGTATGTATGTATTTTTGGAAATAAACAAAGTTAGCTCAGTTTGACACTCCCAGCATAACTCGTGTGAAATGCTTCTGAGATTGTAAATTCTGTATCGTCTCTATCTAGGCCCTTCAAAGTGTAAAATTTTACCTACTGGACAAATTTCAGTGCCATTCAGAACAACAGTGAAGTGTATTTCAGTGCGTTGCTGTTTTATGTCAGGAGCGGGCTACGTATGAGACAAACATAATGTGCAGGGTGACGTTACAATGAAGCTGAACACAAACTGGGCTGTGTGCCTTTAAGAAATGCACACTGCAGTGATGTTAACAGCAAAACCAAAGCCCTGCATTCTGAAACCCTGTGAGAGTGTGTATAAGTGTGTGTTGACAGGTCATCCAGGTCTGGTCTGGGTCTTTCCGATCACTTTTGGATGCAAGAAGTGAAGGATCTAGCAAAGACTCAATGGTGGAGCATGCAGCTGCCCCAGGGAAGGTTGTTGGTTGAGGTTATGGACTAAGTTGGGGGTCAATCCTTCTCAGCTCTTGGGTCAGTCTCCCTGATGTTCAGTTTGCAGTCCAACTGTTTCAGTTCTCCTCTTGTAATGAAGGTACCTGCAGGTGGGTTCAGTATGAAGATGTGAAACATGTATTTGCGCATTAGAATCACTGCATAACCATAACTTTCTTTATCACTTTTCTGTAATATGGATGCTGGGAGTCTGTACAGTTGTAATTTTACCTCAGTGCTCAGGCCCACTTCAGTTCCACTTTTCGTACTACATCCGTGTTTAGTGGATTGAAACGGAAACGAATGCCCACGGTAGATCGAGACGTACTAGAGCCCATTAACTCCCTCCTATAACCAACTAACCTTTGTGCCTTTGAATGTTGCCTGGAGTGGCATCCAACATCGTCTCTATCTGACCGCTAGATGTGACGCTGCTGTCACTTTGAATTTGTCAGTAAATGCTGGCATTATCTCTTTTGTTTGGCTCTGTGTGTCTTTCACAGAAGCGGTTAAACAAGATCCTTGCATTTCCGCTAATCCTCAGTAGGTCTGTTTTCATCCATTAATGTTTTTTTATCCATCTATGCCACTGGAGTATTTTGGCTTAATTACCTTGCTGAAAAGTGGCTGATGAATGAAGAGAACGAGAGAGAGAAGATTGGATGATGTAGGGATCATGAATAGGGGAGTACAATGGATTAGCAAGGAGGAAGTTAGGACAGCTATGAAGAGGATGAAGAATGGAAAGGCTGTTGCCCCAGATGACATACCTGTGGAAGCATGGAAGTGTTTAGGAGAGATGGCAGTGGAGTTTTTAACCAGATTGTTTAATGTAATCTTAGAAAGTGAGACGATGCCTGAGGAGTGGAGAAGTGTACTGGTACCAATTTTTAAGAATAAGGGTGATGTGCAGAGCTGTAGTAACTACAGAGGGATAAAATTGATCAACCACAGCATGAAGTTATGGGAAAGAGTAGTGGAAGCTAGGTTAAGAAGGGAGGTGACGATTAGTGAGCAGCAGTATGGCTTCATGCCGAGAAGGAGTACTACAGATGCGATGTTTGCTCTGAGGGTGTTGATGGAGAAGTACCGAGAAGGTAAAAAGGAGTTGCATTGTGTCTTCGTGGACTTAGAGAAAGCATATGACAGGGTACCTAGAGAGGAGCTGTGGTATTGTATGAGGAAGTCGGGGGTGCCAGAAAAGTATGTAAGAGTGGTACAGGATATGTACAAGGACAGTGTGACAGTGGTGAGGTCTGCGGTAGGAGTGACGGATGCTTTCAAGGTGGCGGTAGGATTACATCAAGGATCAGCTTTGAGTCCTTTCTTGTTTGCAATGGTAATGGACAGGTTGACAGATGAGATCAGACAGGAGGCACCGTGGACTATGATGTTTGCGGATAACATTGTGATATGTAGTGAGAGTAGGGAGCAGGTTGAAGAGACCCTGGAGAGGTGGCGATATGCTCTAGAGAGAAGAGGAATGAAGGTCAGTAGGACTAAGACAGAATACATGTGCATAAATGAGAGAGAGGACAGAGGAATGGTGAGGATGCAGGGAGTAGAGTTGGCGAAGGTGGGGGAATTTAAATACTTGGGATCAACAGTCCAGAGTAATGGGGAGTGTGGATGTGCAGAGGAGAGATCCTGGATATATCGGGAGAAGGATGCTAGGGATGGAGCTGCCAGGCAAGAGGAAGAGAGGAAGGCCTAAGAGGAGATTTATGGATGTGGTGAAGGAGGACATGCAAGTGGTGGGTGCGACGGAGAAAGATGCAGGGGACAGGAAGAAGTGGAAACAATTGATCCGCTGTGGCGACCCCTAACGGGAGCGGCCGAAAGAAGAAGACCTTGCTGAAAAGTGATAAAATATGGGGCCTTCTGGAACTAAAAATTTTCAAGTTACAAATACCCATTTTATTTCAATATCCTATCTACCGCTCTGGAATAAAACGTTAGTCTTCTTCAATGCTCTAAGGGTTTTTATTCTCATACTGTGCTGTAATAATATTGATTCATCATCATTAGCCAATCTGGCTATTCATGAGCACTTAGTACACTTCACAGTAATGGTAACTTGTAATTTATCCATACGTGTAAGGTCAGAAAAAAAATTTCAGCATTTTCTTTGTCAGTCCCAACGCCTTTTATAAGCACATAGCTTACTATGTGTGTGCGTTATACAGTGTGTGTGTATGTGTGTGTGTGTGTGTATGTGTGTTTGTACAGTCCATCCTTGATTTTCCAGACTGGGGGAGGAGGTGTCTGGGTTTGGTGAAAGTCCAGAATATCAATACTGTAATTTGAGCATAATATTTCCTACTGCTGTGCTGTATCGTACTGCACTGTGTACTACAGTGACACTATTACCACCTAATGCAACGTGTAATAAATATGTATTACGGCTAGTAAAATGAAATAAAGTTAGTACCGTACCTAAAATATACATACAGTACAGTGAATGATATGCAGAAAGCAGTGAATAAGGCGACAATACAGTTCGATCAGAACACCGCTACAGAGAAACCAGGGGGCGCTGCACCACTTTCATAGGTCCAAGAGTGAAGATGGTTGGATGGTTCTTTATTAAGATGCAGTATCAAAATAGTGTAAAATATTATTTTATGAATTAATTAAGTTATTTTTCACTAAAAAGGTAAAAATGTGTTAAACATGTATAACTTTCTTCATACTTTGCTTAAAACAGGTTTTTACAATGTTTCAATCTTTTTTCTGGAATATTTTTGATGACATTTAAAATCCATAAAATTTATTTTCTTAAAAAATTTTTCAGATTTGTTTATATTTATATTTTCCCCCTTTCCTCTTTAATTTTATTTTTATAAAGAGGTTTTTAATACATATTTGAAAAATTTTTTTCTGGAATATTTTTGTCCATTAAATCCGAAATTTATACAATTGTGGTTCACTAAACCAAGGCTGGGTGTGTTTTGGGTATTTTGAATGCATGCAGAAAACAGGGAGCTGTGAGCAAGGAGATGTGGAGGTAGTGTCTGGCTACCCTAGTGTGAGCTCCAGGTGCTGTGGCACAAGCATGGAGCAGCTGGGCAGATGGTCACCATGCATATCTCAGAGAATAGGGGCCACAAATGGGAGGGGGGGTCCAGGCTTTAGTTCCATTGTGTTGCAGCAAGACATCTGTTCCATTCAAGGGTCTTTGTGGCCTTGATGGGAGGGGGAGCCAAAAGAAAGACACCAAAGGCTGCATCCTTGACCCCCCCCAAAGCACTCTGTTTCAGAGCAGCAGGTCTGGGTCTCGCATTGCTCATATGTACACATCAATTATTAATGAGTTGTTGTCATCATTAACCGATCATTCACCACAAACAGGGTTATTAATCTGACCGTGTCTACACACTCCACTTCAAGGGTTCAGTGTTCAATGTTCAATTTATTGTCATCCTGCACTTATGCAGATGTCCAAAAGAAACAAAAATGTAGTTTCTCCTGAGCCATGCTGCACGGTAAACAGAGCAGGATTTCATAGAAAGACACGGATAAATGGATTAATAAATAGATAGAAATACTGTGTTTGTCCATTAATTATTGTTAAAGGCTTAATTCAGTTCTTGAGCCTATCCTACAATCACTGGGAACTACGCTATGAACCTTCTCCTGGATGGGATGCCAGGCCATTGCAGTAGACAAAAATAGATAACAATAAAAACATACAATAATAAATAGGTAAGGTAATAAATAAGGGTCATTGCAAGCAGTAGATACTCACAATGCAGGGGAGGTCAGTGTTGGTGGTAGTGATGAGTGCCTGTGCATTCTGGAATTCAGCAGTCTGACAGCCTGCAGGGGAAAGTTGTTCCTGAGCTTACACCAGTTTATTTTTGAACCAATAAGATCTTTTAATGTGAGAAGAGGGAGCACACGCACAGTCAGCCTGTCGTGTACTACATTGTCTTCAAGGAATCGATCTAGAATCGGTTATTGTCGTACATCCTTATGCAGCAGGCATACATGGGAGAATGAAATAAAGTTCTTTGGGTCTACAGGTTCATAGGAAGAAAATAAATAAAACGGTAATATAGATAAATTAAAGATGAATATAAAGAATTCAAATATTAAAATATAGATAAATATAAATGTATACAAATATGTAGAGTCAGTGTAACAAATAAATTGTAGGTGTGCAGTTCATGGTCATAGACAGTGGTGTTGGTCAGTGGTAGTGGTCATCAATCCTGAGAGAGGTCAGTAGTCTGATAACCTGTGGTAGAAAGATGTTCTTTATCCTGGTGGGTTAAGCCTGCAGGCTGTGATGCTGTGGCTGTGGTAGCAGTGAAAACAGATAGTGGAGAGGGTTGGAGGGGTCTGCAGCAATGTTGTGAGCTCGCCTGATGCACTGCTTGTTGTATGTGGTGTGGATGGTGGTTAGTGAAGTCCTGGTGATGTTCTGGGCAGTCTTCACTATCCCTCTGCAGAACTCCCCGGTCAGAGGAAGTGCACTTCCCATACCAGACTCAGATGCAGAAGGTCAGGACCCTCTCTATGGCAGAAGCTGATGAGGATGGGGGTGAAAGTCCAGCTGTTTTCAGTCTCCTGAAGTAGTAGAGACCTTGTTCTGCCTTTTTTACCACATGGGCTGTATTGTTGGTCCAGGAGAGGTCCTTGGTGATGTGCAATTCCAGGAACTTGACGCTGTCTACCAGCTCCACTACTACATCTTGGCTGCCCTTCAGAAGGAATAAGACCAGGATGGTTAATTGCAATATAACAGGGATCTTGTACATAACCTTGGGCTGACAGCATTATTTTCACCTCAATCAATTTCAGTTTTTTGAACCATTTCTTTAAATAATGCTGTCTCAGTTTTTCCTTTCATTTAAATTTGCTGTTGCCCTGTGCACAGGGTCGCATCATTGTGTTTGCAAGTGAATGACTCCCTCTTGTGGAATAGATCTAAACTGCCTCCACTTATCAACAAAAGTTTCTACAGAATATTTTACTGTAAAGGAAACTTCTTAACCTAATGAAACCGGCAGAGACTGGCTGAATGCTGCGTCTGCATTCTCGTGCCCCGGGGCAATATCGTCATATTCTGGTGTATAAAGTTTGTACCATTTGTCTTGGCATTAAAAATCAGTTTCATAACATATGGAATTTGTTTTTACCTTATGCTCGTACACACCCTTCGGTTCAGAACCTGTCTTTATTTCTTGTCTTTATTACTGTCAAGCTAAGATAGTGCTTTACAGCATTGCAGTAAATAATTACCATATGCAGTTTGTGATTGGTCAGAAAAGCAAGTTTCTTGCGTGGATGTTTTGAACTTTGTTCGGCTTTGGGCCATTAATTACATCTCTGTCCCTTTCCAGACTTGCAAAACAGTTTTAGTGAGAACAACAATCCTCCTGTAGCCTCAACAGCAGTGCATCTTTTGAGGTACAATATACAGCATTTGGTGATTTGTAGATCCTGACCTCACTTTTGTCGATTGAGCAACGACACCTTAGAAAGCAATACTTTTCCTTTTATATTTGATCCCAGTTTTCTGTTCAGGTGTCTTTTATAGTTTTCTGTTTTGAAGGTTGCCAGTTTGAGTCTCCAATCTTACTGTTACATAGGCAGCCGATGGCATAGTGGTTATAGCCAATGCCTTTGCACTTGAAGTGCCCCGGCTCAAATTCAACCCAAGGTTGTAATACCCTCGAGGTACTCCTCCTAAACTGGTCCAGTAAAGTTACTCTGCTTTCTGCTGGGGTAGAATCATTCTAAGTAGCTTAACCTTGCCTGCTACTTTGGAGAAAATTGTCAACTGAATGAGTAGATCTATGAGCAAAATACTAAATATGGGAGCGATAGTAAATTGCTTTCAGGGAAACACCTTCTGCTGATCTTCAGAATAGTAAAAGGATGTATTTATGAAGTGACTTGTTAGAAAGCGACCACCCCTGAAGGTGATGTAGCCCTGAGTTGAACCACAAACCTCACCAGGAACATGCGTCTTCAGTGGTTGAGTCCTCCATAGCCTGTGCGTGGGGCTCCCTTCAGATGTTTGGAGTCAACCCTTAATGTTTAGCTTTCCGTTTTCAAAAAAGCTGCAAAAATAACAGAGCAATTGCATGAATGTGGTCTTTATCCAATTTATACTTCTCGTGTTTCTGCTCTCTTTTCCCCGCCTTGTGCTCCTCCCACCGCCAGCCAGAGCAGGAGGCAGGAAGTGCTGAACGTGTGTGAGAATTCCTGTGGCGCTTGCTTGAACACAGGGCTTGGGTAGGCCTTTGGGGGAGGGCTGGAGTGAGAGGGCCAGCTGGGTGGGACCTCACCGGCTGGGAAGGAGTAGGAGGAGGCAGCTTTCCTTCATGTTTCTCCCCCCCGATGCTATTCTTGGTTTTGCTGCTGCAGCTCTGGAGCGCTGGAAGCCTCTGCCTTCGCTTTGTGTGGAATGGATGCCATCATACTGCAGGAGAAGCTGGTTGAGCGTCTCCTGTCTCCCAGAATGAGGTCGGCCAGAGTGAAGGTAAAAGGAGAGGAGGGGTGGTGGAGAATTAGGAGACCCTCTGGCTCAAGAACATGGGTATATACCCTTTGGAGTCAAAGGGGCAAAAGAACAGACGGTCATCAAATCTATAAAGAAAGTTGGAGAAGAGATTAGGTAGTTGGTTGTTAGATCCACTGAGAAAACTCATTAAAACTTAGAAGCAGAAACGCTAGACAACCAGACCTGTTGAGAAATGGTGATGGGGCAGACAAGAAAAAAAGGATGAACAATGATGCAAGAGGAAAGAGTAAGATTAGGAGCATTTGATGAAAATGTGAATAACATTGGTGAAAATCTGAGACTGGAAAAAATATGAATGAAGCTGGACAGAAGGAAAAGCAGAGGGACAGGAAGAGAGACTGGATGAGATTGTTTGGATCCAAGGAGTCTGCGGGCTATCACACTGAATGAGGAGACAGGAAGGACAGAGCGTGTAAGATCCTGTTCACACATAGGACAGCTTCTTCAAGTAGGACATGTTTTCTAACCACTTGCGTCCATCCAGAAACAGACATGTAGATATTAACTGTGTCCACCACAAACAATTTATTTTCTGCTCTCTCACTGTTCTTCACATCTGTTTGCAGAAATTGCATGGTGGAAGTGATGGGGTAGTGGTCAGTAGGGTCATAGGAGGCCTGTGCCACGATGAGGATGTTGCTGTTGTGAAGTTTGTTATTTTGCTTATGCTTCAACAGTTGACAAAAGACAAAAGACAAAGACAGTCAAGCCATGCTGTGCCTTGGCATCTTCCAAAAGAAGTGGTGGCATGAATATGTCTACTGTTCAAAGCTGGTTTGATCAAGAGAAATGTATTTTTGTGTGTGAATTCCTTTACTGCATCTTTTCAGCTCTGGTGCTGAGAGCTTTTTTGGGATGGGGTTTTTTGGGAGACTGCTTCGGGAGTGGGTTTGAAATCTTTAGGACAGTTATGACAACCATGGCATGGTCTCGACAGCTTGGCATGGCAATGGGTTGGCTACAGAGAAAGACCCATTGAGGAGCAGTCAATGGCACTACTGTGCGCCCTCCTGAACTAGCCAACCTCAGGAAGGCTCTGAACCAGGGCACCGTTTGTGTTTCCACCACCATTTGGGCTTTTTCTGGACTCACATCCATGTCATTGACAGAACCAAAAAGCATTCCACACCATGAAGAAACAGTTGGAGATGGCTCTGCCTTTACGATCATTGAAGACACCAAATGTCTTCTTCAATGTGGCTCTCTGTCTGTCAGCCCAGGACTCTTACACACTTCTGCTCCTTGTTTGCGTTGTAACATCAGCCAGACTGATAAAACTGAGCTCCGCATGTTCCATCCAACCTCCTCAGAACGTTAGCATTTTTACTGTTAGACACTGCCAAGAAGTGTCTGTTTAAACAAGCCCATCCTCTGTGCGCTAGCTTATGACTCTTGATTTTGCCGTCAGTGTACTTTGTGACAGAGCTTTGTATGACATAAGTGTCTGTCATGTCTGGGGTGATCCTTAATTCTTGCACTTAGAAGCTGTCAGCAGCTGAACACGGTGCAGGTATCTCCCTACTTGCAAGCTTATTCTTTTCCTGGAAATCAGATCGCTGTGTGAAATCTGAGACGTGATTATCATTACAACGCAAACTTTTAAAATTCCCCTACACTCGGCTCTTGTTAATTGTAAATGCGAAAATTCAGAATCGTATTTAATTTTTAATATTAAATAATTTCACTTGTTTTGCAAAAACTCATGAATGAAAGACTCATACATCAGCAGGTATTTATGTGTATTAAGCACAGAATAATTCAGTATGTTTCACGTGAGTCACTGTGACCCTTTTTCCAAGTGCTTGGTACATTGTGCCTCAATTTAAAACCAAACCGTCTCTGTCCCTTTGGTCCCTCTCTGTGTCCTCAGGAGAAGCAGTATGTGGGCTTTGCCACACTTCCCAACCAGGTGCACAGGAAGTCGGTGAAGAAGGGCTTTGATTTCACCCTCATGGTGGCAGGTGAGTGGCGATAGGTCTCTCTTTTTCATACTTCAACCCAGATAGACATCTTAAGCAGATACTGTTAGTGCCTTTTTGTTAATATGGTCGATATTATTGTGTCAAAAAATGTCAAAAAAAAAAAATCACTTGTATGATACATTGGAGCAAGTAGTGATTTGCAAGGCCCAAGCCCCATTAGTGCTGTCATGCAAGGTGCATGTACAGTTTTACCTTGTTATATCACCCACATCAATCTAACACATTTCTGGTTAGAGGCGAGTTTGGTGGCAAAATAGGGGTATGTCAGTCTGATGTAAGCCCGATAACAGATAATTCACACCTAGTACAGCAGTGTATGTAGTTATGTGTTTATATTTGGCCTGTCAAAAGTCTGACTAAAGTGCACACTAAGCAACCGTGTGATTTTTTGCTATGTTTTTGAGGAGTTATTACTGTACACAGATATGCACAGATCTCTTTTTTCTGTTCAGTGCTCAGGCAAAATAACTTTTGCATACCTGACATTTTTCAAACTGATGAGAAACAACATTCACTTAATTCTACGGACAATTGACAACAGCTGAATGAGACTTAAGAAGCAGTGTGTGGCGGTAGGCAGCAGGAAGACATTAGCCTACATCAGATGGCTAGTATGGCATCAGAGGCCACTGTTAACTAGGAGTGACACCATAATGGGGTAGAACTGCATATGGGATCACTCAGTCCATGCAGAGCAAGGGTGAGAGGTGAGGTTGGTGGCTTTTGGGGGGAAATAGTTTGGTGGGAAATCTGATCTACCATAGCAGATGGCGAGATGCAAGGCTGGTGAGATAACAGAGGGTGAGATAATGGTGTAAGACGGTACTAGGATGTTAGTTATTTGTCATGTGATGTCATGTCAGAACTGTCAGGAACTTGCTGTGTTATTGTATAGACATACCTTTGAATAAACATGAAAATTAAAAATTTGAAATTTAAATAAGAAAATTTGCACTTTAGGGGAATCCGGTTTAGGGAAGTCCACACTTGTGAACAGCCTGTTCCTCACGGACCTGTACAAGGACAGAAAGCTCCTGAACGCTGAGGGTAGGTTCTCTCCCTGCTGCTGTACATTGTTAGTCATCTCCCTGCTGGCCGAATGAAAGCTAAATCCAAACAACCCCTTTAGGACAGTTTAACATTACTACTGTACGATTGATAAGCACAGTCTGACTGCAGTTGCACTTTGCCCTGCAGAGCGCATCAACCAAACAGTAGAAATCATCAAACACACGGTGGACATTGAGGAGAAGGGTGTGAAGCTAAAATTGACCATTGTGGACACACCCGGTTTTGGGGACGCAGTCAACAACAATGAGTGGTTGGTAAAATTATTTAAATCTTTTTACATTTAATATCTTTGTCCCAGTTGGCTTCTGTTCATAGGCTTTAATTATCTGCTATTTATACTGCGGTGTTATTCTTAAAATATATTTTACAGAATTTTCCCTAAAAAAATTAAAAAACAACTGGTTAACTGGCAAAATAATGTTAAAACTACTATTAAACTGCTTAATTTAGATATTTCAAGTGGCTTTGAACCATAAAACTCTCAATGCCTGACATAAAAATATTTTTTTTCCAAATGCAGAATTGGAAGGAATTTCTGTGTTCTTTGAACCAACCTCCTCCCTTGTATTAAGATCATCACTTATTTTCCTCCTTAGTGGTAGAATATCAGACAAAATGAAATATAATATTTTGAAAAATAACGTTATGTTTATATATCGTGTGTTTTGACTTAACTATAAATACACAACACAAAATATATTGTATTGTATCTTTTCTCCACTGTTAGCCTAGTCATGTAACAATGAATTGTACATTATTGTGGTAATGTGAGTAACAAATGCCACGTCTGTCAGCTGGAAACCCATCACAGACTACATCGATCAACAGTTTGAGCAGTACTTCCGAGACGAGAGCGGCCTCAACAGGAAGAACATCCAGGACAATCGTGTGCACTGCTGCCTTTACTTCATCCCACCATTTGGACATGGGTACCAACACCCCTCTTCTCCAGCCTTGTTGCCTAAGGATACCAGGATGCCAACCTTGTGGCGCTGGATACCTTTGCTACTCATATGCACTACATTAGGCACCATCATTATGTATATGTTTATTTATTTTCAACTTAATGTTAAATGGAATCAACCTATCATATTATTATGGGTTATGTAAAAAAAAAATTTACAGTGTAATGTTGCTACTGCAGAAAGAAATTAAGGGTTGCTGTCTTATATGAACTATGTCTTTAAAGCAAAGATTTTATGAAGTAACCCGTGTACAACCCTTGGGTGTGTAGCAGTTTTTAACAGATGAGGTGGACAACAAGTTTCAACTTGCATAGGAACACACACAGCTCTGTAATACCTCAAACCGTAGTGAACAATGCAAGTAAAGGGCGTTTTCAGTGTTAACAGTTTAATCTAAATCCAGCTGTTCATCAGAAATCCCTCTAAAAACTGAAGAAGGATGTCACGTTACAATATTACAATATATTACAATCTGTTGCAGCAAAAAATGACAAAGGTGTGTAATGTTTACTTTTTTAAGGTGAGTTGTTTTTGATGCCTTGGTGGATGCTAGGATTTACCAAAGTCATCTTTGTTTGCATGCAAATTTGCTTTCAATAGTTTGCGGCCAGTGGACGTGGAGTTCATGAAGGCCCTCCACGAGAAGGTCAACGTGGTGCCGCTCATTGCAAAGGCGGACTGTCTGACACCTGTTGAGATCAAAAAGCTGAAGGACAGGGTGAGACAGTGCCTGTTATTTGTATCTATTTGTGAATATCATGGTCTCTCCATTATCTCTGCACCTCGGTATCCAGCTATGTGTCTCTGTGTCCGATTTGATCTACTGTGCAAGCATTCATTGGCCCCTGTTAGGTATTCCTGACTGCTGGTGCTGCTGGTGGTGGTGGTGGTGTAATCGGGTGGGGAATGACTTTTGCCACATAATAGGTTTTCTAGACTTTCTAAATTTTTTAGTACTGTCAGAGCACCATTTTAATGCCACAGATACTGATCTTGACTGTTTGCATCCATCCCTTCATGGCCAATGTGTCATATCACAAAACAGAACACATATCAGGGTGGTTCAAGAGACAAAAGACAAAAGAGTTTATTTGTCACATACATGGTACTGAGTATACCATGTAGTGAAATGTGTCCAGATGCAGGATAGGAGACTGTGCATAAAAATTTACAATAAGTAAAACAAACAAACAACTAAACACCAACAAGAAAAGAAACAAACAGCAAATAGATAAATAAGTAAATAAATAAATAAATAAATAAATAAAACGGTAAATAAAGCTTAAGGTGCACTGGAAGGACAGTGACAGTGAGGGGAGCGGTCAGAGAATATTGTAGACCCTGTTTGCGAGGATTGTGATGGCATGTCCGGGTTCAGAAGTCTTATGGCCTGTGGATAGAAGCTCCTCCTGAGCCTCTCCGTTCTGGCCATAATGCTTCTGAATCGTTTGCCTGATTTCAGCAAGATGAACAAATGGTTGCTGGGATGAGACAGGTCACCGACGATCCTAGTCGCTCTGGTCCTGCATCTCTTGCTGTAGATGTCCTGTAGGGATGGCAGATCAGATCTGGTGTAGCGTTCCGCTGCCCGGACCACTCTCTGCAGTGCCTTGATGTCGCGAGCACAGCTATTCCCAAACCAGGAGATGATGTTCTGAGTCAGAACAATTTGTACAGCACCAGAGTAGAACATTTTAAGGATCGCCGGAGAGACCTGTAGCTTCCTCAGCTGCCTGAGGTGGTAGAGCTGCTGCTTTGCTCTACTGGCCTGAGCTTGGATGTGTACAGTCCATGTCAAGTCCTCAGTGACATGAACGCCCAGGTATTTGCAGCTGCTCACCCTCTCCACTGCAGTCCCGTTGATTTTAAGGGGGGTCTAGGACCGCTGCTGTCACCTACCAAAATCTACCACCATCTCTTTAGTTTTGCTGATATTCAGTTGGAGGGAGTTCTCCTGGCACCATGATGCCAAGCGCTCCACCTCCTCCACAAACATATCAGTGCCTGTACTTCACTCCAGTGCCCTGCACAGTCCCCACCTTGCAAGCCAGTAGACTTTTTTTGGGACAAGGTTGGTTTTGTTAGCAGAATGAACGTGCTCATCATTGAGCAAGAAAGCAGTTAGTGGATTCAAGCTGTGCAGATGTCAAAACAGGATCCCTTTACTTAAGTCCATCTAATAAAGTGGCTGGTGAGCGTACTTCTCTCCACATCTGCATAAGTTTGTTTATGCTGGAATCATTCAGTCTACACATGCAAATGTAAGTCTGCGTCCGACCCTGGTCATCTCCAGGTTTCTACATCTCTTACATCTTTTACACATTGGTTTTTCCTCAGTAGGCTTTCGCAAGCTCAGGCACTTCCATCATAGAAAGGTTTAAAGATCACTTTGTCATCACTTGATCTGATCACCTCATCATTGAGGGCTACATTACTTCTGTTTATTAAGTATTGTTTTCATTTAACTGTCTGCTTTTGTCTTTATTATTTTAGTCTATGTATGTTGGAAATATGTGTCGTGTCTTGCTTTGTCATTGGTTTTATAACCTTACAAAAAACACTGTGGAAGTATCGGAATACAGAATAACCTACATTGGAATAAACTGTACTACTATGCATTGTATTGACCGATGTTCTATACAATCATGTCTGCCACAAGGCATGACTATCAGGGCTAAGATGGGAGATGCTGTACATGGATGATTAACAAGATGAAGCCTGCTTTACCCATTCGCCCCCAGATACGAGAAGAGATTGACAAGTTTGGGATTAAGGTTTACCAGTTTCCTGACTGTGACTCTGATGAAGATGAAGAGTTTAAGCAGCAGGACAAAGAGCTGAAGGTGAGTGAGAAAAGACCCCTGGTGTGACACACTTCTTAGTGCTGTGGTTTTATAGGGGCTGTGGAAGAGAACTTCCATCATTAGACCTTATCCACTGGGGCAGCTTTTCTGTTGTCATGATTTACAGCCGTTTCCCTACAATGCAAGGCTGTGGAAATGACCGAACTGTAATAGAATTGGGAAGAGTTGATATACAGAACACACCTGCTCAGGCAGTGGAGCAAGGTAAGCGGTGTTATTTTTCTCAGGAAAGCACACCATTTGCTGTGATTGGGAGCAACACAGTGGTGGAGGCCAAAGGACAGCGTGTGCGTGGGCGACTTTACCCCTGGGGCATTGTGGAAGGTGGGATAAATTCTTTTTGACATTACACATTTATTACATGTACATTTATTTATTTAGCTGGCTCTCCAAAGGTTAAGGTACCTCTTTATACAGCTGGGTAATTCTTACTGGAAAGGGCAAGCACCTTGGTCAAAGGTCATTTCAGTCCAAGGCAGCAGCTCTAACCACACTATGCCATATGGTGTCTATACTTCACTATATGATTGTATCTCATGTTTTTTGTGCTGCATGGTGCTGTTCTCTAGCAGTCTCCATTGTACTTGAGGCCAAAAGATTGATAGCTTGAGTCCCAGTGTGGCTGTCTTGTTTCATAATTCAACAGTTTGTTTGTTGTCTCCTTTGTCCAAGGCAGCTGGACAGCTGGACAGGATTGTGCTTTGCAGCGTACAGGGTAGTCATACGAATACAGATAAACGCAGTGTCAGCCAAAACAACTGGTAAACAATTAAATGTTTAAATCTTACTCTAATACAGTAATGCCCAAGTATTCGAATCTAATTTGACCCTGAAAACAGATGAGATGCCAAAATTTTAGATGCCAAATACCAATTTCCCATTATTTCAAATGAGAAAAAGTAATGATTCACTTCCAGCAGATTCAAATATACATACAGTATATAACCATCAACCCATGACTTTAGCCTCATAAATACTTTAAACACCATTTACACTTAATGTTGTCATTAACTTGCATGTTTATAGTACATAATTACAGTGGTCTACAGTACATATGGTACAGTATAGCACATTTTGCATGTGAGTGCCATCACCAGCTTTTAAATAAATGGATTTATTAAAAAATTCAATTTAGTTAAAAAAAAAAAAAAAACTGCTGATAATTTTAAAAAATAAGGGTAATAATGTTTACCAACTACTCGTGGAATAAGTTGAAGGGAGGCTCGTGAGGTTTGCTATGTAAACTGATGGGCATCCCGCTGAATTATCCAGCTTATCCGACAATAAATGCGGTAATGCCGCACAAACATGTTCAGACAAAGCGTGCCCAAGACTCACAACAGCTTAGAGTTTTTCATTACAGTACACTGTATGCTACTGCTTGCTATTTATTTGTTGTTTTTAATTTATTTACATTTTTATTCATATGTGTATTTTTTATTTTAAGCTTCCGATTGAAATACATTATAGCAAAGATTTCATTCGGATACCCATATTTAGATGTTAGTTTTCAAGAGTCGTTGTAGCTAAAAAACGGAGGAATTTCTGTAAAATTCACCTAGCGACAATAGCATAGGTTGGAGGAGGTCTCATAAGTAACACAGTAGAAAAGAGGCTGAAATCCTAAAGTATCTTGAAGAACAGTGGGTCTTGAAAAGAGCTGGAGATGAGGAGATGACAAACATTAGATCAGGATGAGGGTGTTAAACTGGATCCCAGCAGTAAAGGGGAGTCAGTGGAGAGGCCTGAGCATTAGAGTTATGAGTGTAAAGTGAGGATCACTAGGTGAACAGCAGTATCCAGAATGAACTTGAGCTGGCAAAAGGTAGATGAAGGAAACTTTGCCAGTGGTGAGTAACAGAACAACCAGCTTAGAAGAAGGCCCTGAAGGTCTAGGCCAGTGAAGGCATGCAATGCAGATGATAGTGTAGATTGGAATCGTGCAGTGGATGAGGTTAACTCTAAAACTTAGGAGAAGATTTCGGAGGGAAGAACGAGCATGTTAGATTTAGAAAGATTGCATTTAAGGTTAGGGTAATTCATCGAATGTGAGATATCTGAGAGATAGCTGGATATATGTTTTGAGAAATGGGAACTGAAGGAAGAAAAGGAGATGAAGATTGGTGGAGGATGAGCAAAAAAATGGTTTATGACTGTTCTGCAGAATTTTAACAGGTGCTGTCCCTCATTTATGTAGCCACACACTTGCCAAGGACTTATACATGATTTTCATGTGCCACTGTGGCTTGGATGCATTTTATTTGTCTCCAGTATGTGATCACATGGCACGTCTGTTTCCTCTGTTAATACAGCTTCAGACCCAGCTTATTTAAAAAATACCGAGTTACAGAATCTCTTCATATTCCAGAATTTTCTGTGTGCATTTTCATAGCAATATACCATATTTAACAGTGGAAAGGTTCAGAAGATAAAAATGAGGTACAAAAATGTAAAATAAGACAAAATCATTTCAAGTTTTGTTTGGCAAAGAGATTCACCACAGTTTTTTTTAACAGGCTAAAAAATAAACAGCTTGCCAAAAAACTAAATCGCTGGAATGGCTGCCAGAATAAACTAAATTTTTCTCACTTTGCTTCTTTAACTTTATTCCCTCTGGAAATGCAACAAAAAAGTGTTAAAAAGCGGCTATTTTGGTGCCTAAAGAAAAGATTAAAATTTGCATCCACATCTCATGTTCATAATTTGAGATCTGTCAGCTTCCTCAAAGTTCCGGAAAAATTAATAGTGTTTCCGTATGGCTGATTCGTATGAAAGGCAGCTGCGTGAGCCTTTATTTACTGTGTTGCTTCTCTTCCAACGTGGAAGCACATTTTGAAGCCACTGTTTAGGTTGTGTTATACCACCTGCCATGTGTGTTTCACCAGTGGAGAACCAGTCCCACTGCGACTTTGTGAAGCTGCGCAACATGCTGATCCGAACACATATGCACGACCTGAAGGACGTCACGTGCGACGTCCATTATGAGAACTACAGGGCACAGTGCATACAGCAGATGACCAGGTCAGAGGAGGGGACCCCTCAATATGTTTGTGTGTGTGTGTGTGTGTGGTCATTGGCCAGCATCATTAATGAGTCACGTTATTGTTCTCCCTCAGTAAACTGACCCAGGAAAATCGCATGGACAGCCCCATCCCCATTTTGCCTCTACCTACTCCAGATGTAGAGACGGAGAAGCTGATCAAGATGAAAGATGAAGAGGTGAACTGTTATTTTCATTTTCCATGACTGTTGGTATAATATTTCAGTCCTTTAGTGCTGATAGCTGGCTAAAATGATCTTTGATCACCAACTTAACAGGTAATGATGTTCTTTGCTTTGGTGCAGGCTAAGGCCACTATGAATTTGTGCAGGAATGAGTAATGTGTACTTTCCTGCACGCTGAACGGTCTCATATTTGAGTCTGCTTCTGTCTTTGTCCTGATGACTTATTAGTCATTATTTTTACATTTTAATTTTAGAATTTTATGTTCATACAAAAATATTCACTCAGAATGAAAGTTGATTGATTGAAAGATGATATTTATTGCAGTCTAGGCAGGGCTGTTGTGCACATAGTGGTCAAAGTGGGCTTGTTGGACCGAGAGGCACTGTGTGGCAATGTTGGTCTCTGTCCAGCACCGAGTTTCACAGCACCTCTTCCTGTCTCTACAGCTGAAGCGGATGCAGGAGATGATCCAGAAGATGCAGCAGCAGATGCATGAGCAGGACCAGTGATTCTTCTTCTTTAGCTCTCAAAATCTGGTCATCACCAGAAGACCAGAGCAGAGCCTAGGAAATGCCAATCGGCAAACTGGCATTTCAGTTCTTCCATTATTATTATTATTATTACTATTATTACTATTATTACTATTATATACAGCGGCTTTCATAATTATTGCCACCCTCTCGATACAAGATGAACAAAAATCAGTACAAAATAAAAAGCGAGGTCAACAGGTACATCATCAAAAAACTAGAACATTAGCTGCTTATATGCACTGTTTATTTTATACTGCTTTTCAGTTCATCGTAGCAAAGGTGCCAAACATTTTAGAGGCCACTGTATTAGAAAAACAAATGCCCACAATTGTACATACAGCTTCCTAGGACTGTTTTTGGTGCAGGGTAAAGGAGAACACTGTAAACCCGTGAGCTCTGCTGGTGTCTGTGGTACTATGCAGCAGCATGATTTGTGTGTGTGCTTAGCAGTCCGCGTTGGCCGAGAAAATAATCCAGTGGGGACCCCATTTCTCTTTCCCTAAAGCTATACTTGATGTCTGTTTTAAAACTATTAATAATATTAACCGTAAAAACATGGTGTGATATTTAAATGACAGTATTTATGTTTTTTAAAACTGTGTTCATGATGTGGATGCGCACAGGCTTCACCTCAGTACCGTTTTGTTTTGGTGCTTTGCGCTGTCTCTCTCTGTGTTGCTTCACTAGGCGGTTGTACGTGGTGGAATTCTGTGCGGACTGCATCCCCTGGTAGCAGAAGAAAGGAGCACGACACGGATGTTGAATGTCTGTGTGTAATTCAGAGCAAAAGTAACTTCTACTTTAGACAGCCTACTGAAATTTTTCAACATGGCCTAAGCAACCTGTGCTTCCAAGAGGCTTCCCTTGTATAAGAATGGCTCCTTTTATACCAATTCAGACTTAGGAACAGATTCATTTGTACCTTAAAATTTGAGTAATAAAGCATTGGCTTTCATTTCTGAGAACCACCTTGTGTGAACATAAATTGCGGTTCAAAACAGCCTTGGTGGTGTTGCGCACCAAACAAGGTGAGCAGTCTCCCCAACCTGAGGAGTGGCATCTCCTGTGCATCAGTGTAGACTCACGACTTCACATGGCTGGTGGCAAGACTTTTTTTCATTTTTTGTGATGACAGTGATCCTTAAAACAATATTGTTTATAGTGCTAACGTTTGAAAAGGCAAAGGGAAGCTTGTCAGTTTAAAACGCTGAGTGATAAAAGGCATAGAAATCTGTCAGAAGGCAACGCCATTATGATTGTAATTTTATTTACTGTTTTTATTGCAAATGAAACTTTTCAGACAGCTCAGCAGAGAAGGGTTACAGGCACTGGGAGCCATTACTATAATTACATTAGGATAACTGGCTTGTAAAGGAGGGAAGCTGTGTAGGATACGGTATTTAAAAGCAGCCTAGTGCATTTGTGTGATGCAGGGTCACAGCAGTCGGGATTCGGTCTTGGAAACATAGACAGTGAGTTGGGGTGCATTCTGGCCACAGAAAAACTCATTTGCTTACACAGTCACATTACAAGCAGTTTAGAGTCATTTATCCAACTGAAACACATCTTTGGACTGTGGGAGGAAACCATAGCACCTGGAGGAAACTCCCACATTTAAACCCATGTTCAGGCCAATGGCCCCCCAGGCCTGTGTCACCCACAGCAACACTGATCTGCTCCCAAGTACAACAGAATTAAGCATTTTAAGTTAGAGCTAATACATTTCTACCTCATTTTATGAACACAACTGGGACAGGAAGTCTTTGTAACTTGGGATTGTTTGTAAGGCGACCCACTGGATCGCAAGTTTCATGAAAGCTTAATAAAACTGCTTAAGTCACTCGGTTTATTCACAATTTGGGAGTGCCAAAAACATTAGATGAAGCTAAAATTAATGAAATGTCTGCCGTAAGATTTATTTATTTGTTATATTTTCAGAAACCGCCTCTACAGTACAGGTTCCCACGCTCTATGTTTGCTGCGTTGTGTTCTACTTTGCACAACTCGACAGTGGCCTGTTACTCCCGCACACCAGGCGGCACAGGAGAACGAAGTAAGGAAGGTGAGCTGGAGTGCAGTGATGTGGAGAAATTCTTCAAAGTAAAACACACACACACACCCCTGGGCCAACTTTAAAAAATGGCTGGGTGAGACAGACCAGTGCACTGGGTAAACATGTTTGTTAGCCTTTGCTTGGAGTCATAAAGCATAAAAATGAAAATGTACTTTTATTTATTTCCTGGGTGATTTCTGTAAAAGTTTTCCTTATAACTGTAATAGATGAAAAAATAATCCACCTACGCCCACTTCCTCTCCCTCCACATTGCCATTTGAGTTTCTTTAGTATCTCTTGGCTGCAGAACCCCATGCCATTTTTGCTCTGCAATAGAGAATTTAAAAAAAATGAAAAATAAATAATCTGAGAAATATTTATATCTTAGAAAATGATGATGAAGATAAACGATGACAGGAACAACAGAAGAAAGTATTACACATAAGCAGTTTTGAACATGTAGGTGTGAAGATGTCCAGAGCAGTTCTGGTATTTTAGACCATAGGGTTTTGAAATAAATGTTATTCGGTATTTAAAAGGTAGACCAGGGATTTTTCAGGTTTGGTGGATCTTTTGTGGCTGCAAATGACTCAATTTATTTTCCTACCTAAGCCTAAAAGTTAATTTTAATTTAGTTCACAAGCAGATCTTCAGAAACAAATTTGTCATGATGCAAGGGAAGCCTGTGGTAGAAGTTTTTTGTTGCACTGATGCTTGACCGTGTTTTTATTTTTGTTTTTAATTTGGTCATGGTCTGCACAGGAGCACATGCATGTATTTTCAGTTTGCATCTAAAAGAATTTTTTTTTTTTTTTTTGATTTCCCACTAAAGAAGAAGACAGTCCATGTTCCCTAACAGTGAACACATGCACCAAGGAGGATTTGAGCCAGATTTGTTTGTACTGCCATGAACCCTCATGCTTTTCTGTGTACACAGTCTCTGGTAGTGATCTGCCTGGCTTGAAATAGCGCTGCCACTCCGCCGCTGTGAAACTCTTGCAGAGTTGATGACAAAATTAAAAAACGGTTCATACGCAAAGTCGACTGCTTGTCGTCATTCCTCCGGATGGATGATTTTCCAGTAGGCTCATTCCTTGTGTGGCCTGTAATGCCTTCGGGGATGTGAACACTGAGTCAAACCCCGATGTCTCTACAGCATTGTGACCGAACGGTTCGTCACTCAGGCCTCCTGCACCCAACTCCCGGCTGTGTGGCTTGCGCTCACGTCCCAGTTCTCTACTCTTGCAGCTCCACGCTGTCACTGTTGCCTTCACCTCTCTGGTAACCACAGATAGCAATTTTATACTCCAAGATGTAATGCAGCATTCTCGGAACATGAGGTTCTCAAGGCACCTCATGAAAGCAGCTGTCACCCACAAGGCCGGACAGGCAGCACCCTGTCACATTATCAAGCCACACTGCGGCGGATAGCAAGTTGTATCAGCAGGGACCACGATAAACAGTGTGGTGACATCGAGTGAGCGCTCGGGCCACTTCCTGTTTCCTGTTGTCTGTCAGAAGTGACTTTATCAGCTTGGTCCAGCTGGGACCACCCTCGTAACTTGTCCCTTGGTACGGAGTGGAGCGCAGTCCCAAATCCGACACCTGCTTGCAAACACACAGGGTAAGAAGCGGTCCCTTAACTACGGTATGTCCACAAATTCTTTCTCTCATTAGCATTATTATTATTGACTATTGATTATTATAATAATTATTATTACCGCTCTTGTTGCCCTGCAGCCTTTTTACTGTAATTTTCATAATTCACAAATGCATGATGCAGCAATTTGTGGCCCATGGTCTTAACCAGCACACTTCTTTTCTCATGCATTTACCATTTGTATTTATTATTTTCCGCTGTTAAATATGTATGCGGATTCGTTTTCTACGCCTGTCTCTTTTATTTTGAATTTTATATAGAAATTTCATAGGGGAGTATCAAGTCAGGCGGGAAAAAATAGTGCTCAGAGGAGCTTAACTGAACATCTGAGGACACCTCCAGACTTTTGCCACCTCTACACTGGTGTGTTGTGCTTCTTTGTGATGCACATCAGCTCATGAATTTTACACTGCAGAACAACACGATGCAGTGTTTTCATGCAGGCTTCTCGCTTCTATTATTTGGAAAGGATGAAAAATAACACAAAAAGCCATCTTTTTAAGAAATAACTTCTGTTCATTCAGACTGAGGACAGACACTCCTTGGAAAAGTATAGCCAAATTTCTTTTCTCTTCCAACATTCTGGATCGAAAGGCAGTTCAACCTGCAGCAATAAAAGGTGAACAAACCCCTACAAAAATATTTTCAATTTTTACATCTGTATAAGACCTTGGTGCTGTAAATGCTAGGTTAATGATTTTGTTTGCTTTATTGACTTTGCAGCTTTTATCGGGTTTCTGGATTTTTCCAGTGTGATTTTGCTGTGTTCTTATCATCTCTGTATGAATTTATTTGTTCCTTCCATATGCAGGAAATATAAAAATGAACAAGAGCAGGATGTGTCTGGGCCGGCTGCTGTGTCTTCTGCTCCTCCTGGTGGGAAGTGATGGTTGCCCATCTCACTGTAGCTGCTTTCTGGGGCGGATTGACTGCAGTGGTCATAGGCTGAGCAGTGGCAGACTGCCTGCATCCTTTCCCAAGGATACCACTGAGATCCTACTTCATGACAACCAGCTCAGCTCCCTGCCCAATGGCTTGCTGGACAAGCTGCCTGGCCTGCGCACCGTCACCCTCCACGGCAACCCCTGGGTGTGTGACTGTGGTTTGCTCTACCTGCGCAGCTGGCTGCTTAGGCAAGAGAACCGCACCCTTTACCGCAACATCACCTGCAGTTCTCCTCCAGCACTGCGGGGAAGGCTGGTCATGTACCTGGTGGAGGAGGAGGTGCTGCAGTCCTGCCACTACTGGTACTGCAACATGGCGTTGGCCTCACAGGTCAGCCTTGGGCTCTTCATCATCGTGCAAGGCATCCTGCTGGTGTTCCTCATCCTCTTTCTACGTCGCTTTGAGAAGCTGTCACTCAAAGCCCAACAGCCGGCTGAGAAGCGCTTTGCGGCGAGAGAAACAGGAAATGAGAATGAATATATGGGACTGAAAGAGCAGACTGGTTAAACTGGTTAAGTGAAGGAAAGGGGTGACTGAGGGGTTAAGTAAGGCACACCTGGTGAGACGTCTTTGTATCCAAAAGGCCTAACTGGTTTGGGCTCAAAACAAGTAAGGGAAAAATTCCAACTGTGTTGAGATGTGGAATTTGTACACACATTTTTAAGGCATGCATTTTGCTCTGCTTGAAGGCGTGGGTTTGCACTGCTCTGTCAGATCATACGAAAGTAAATTAATACTGCAAGTCAGGTAAAAATGACAAATCTCTAAAGTCCAAAAAACAGTGCCTCGGTAACATTTTTCATGCTCCCAACTATGCTGCGCAGCACGATCTTCATACAATTTTAACAAAAACAACTGTAAAAAAAAATCGATTCTTAGTCTTAAGTGCGATTTTTTCTTTCGCACTTAATGCACAGTAGCGCTTCAAAAATGTCAGTAGGGTGTTTTGTGGAATAGGTGGTTTCAGAAAATACTGCAGGGGTGTTTGTCTGACTCTTCTGTATGTTTTCATTTGCACTGACAGCTGTTGCTGCCCTACACTTATTGTAAATCAATATAGTCATATTTTATATATCGTATATAAACATTGTATTCAGTAAGTATAATTTCAACAAATTTTTGTTAAATTGCATAATATATGTAATATATATATTATATCACATGTTTTCAGCTGGTGACCAAACATTTCCTTGGCTATGGTATTTGATGAAGTGATCTTGCAAATTTGTGACTCCAGCACCATACGTGTGCTGAAAATATTTTTGTAATAAAGATGCTGTGAACTCTTAAATAAGTGCAAGTTTATTATTCACACCCATTCTGTTGTGAAACAGCGGGACCATTTTTCAGTTTCCAGGCTGAAATACCTGAAGCTTCGTGGCAGCAGGGTCAGTCTTACTTTACCAGTTTACCACTGACAGTTGTGGAAGAATGACTTATTTTGACCCTAACCAGTAAAAGAAATCATGACAAAGAAGTTTTTCTTGGTGCTAAAATAATATGTATATGTATATGTATTATTTTACTGTGTTGTTTACTATTGCCTTTGATGTGTTTTGCAATATTTAATAAAGGGAAAACGAGTGTAAATAAAGAGGCTATTCTGCAACTCCGAACTGCTCGAGTTTATTTCTAATTTACTTAAACATTTTTACACGGCCGCTCTTACACGCTGGGAACCTTGTTTAGGTTCCGTGTTTCAGCGACGGCGCTATTTGCGTGCCGCACACGAATCCCCCCCCTTCAGACACACGTGTGTTTCGTTCCGTCTGTTTAAACTCCTCGCCGGATTGCGGCTCGGTTTAACGTTAGATTTTTAATAAAATGTCATTAAAGTCAATGCGAACCGCTCCTTAAATCCGCGATTTCGTTACATTTTTGCCCTATGTTTGGACTCCTTCGGATTTCAAAACTTCGTATTGGTACCAGATATCTTTTAACTTTGATATTAATTCCGCCCTAATAATTCCAAGGTGTGTAAATGGAGTTAACTGTAAATGCATTCAGTGTGTACATATATTACTGCCTGTTTTTTTAAATTTGCTACGGGAATGACATTTTATTAATATATGGTTAGACAGTTCGTGTTTGCTCTTAACTGTAGAAATGTGTATAAAAATTTATATAAATTGCCATATAAATTGTATTTCTGTCCCCAGTATTCAGATGTCCCAGCAATGTTTAAAAATGTGTAGTTCCGTTAAGTAATGCAGTTTTTATGCTCTACAGCGTTTGATATTTTTTAAACTCCTGTTCTCTTGTGTGTGTTTGCATCGAAAGTGTTTGTGCCAGTATATGTGGTGAGTATGGGGAAGCTAAAGAAGAAACACAACTGGAAGGCCCAGCAGCAGGACAGTTCCCAGTCTGGAGCAGCCAAGAGTGATGTGGTTGTGGAGGTCCAGGGTGAGGAGGCACCTTCTCACACTCTTCATCTGCATTTCATTACCACAATTTGGACTGTGTAATACGCAGTCATTTCTCCAAAGCAGCATAGAGTCTGGGCTATGTTTCACTCAGATGCTGAATTATATATGCAGACATGGTCTGAGGGAAAGTGGGGAGCTCATCATACGACACTGAAGCCAATTTGGACCTTGTGATTGATGCCACCAAATGGCTGGAGATGGAGGAGTGCAACACTCTTTGTGTAGGAAGTGATAAGGTCCTATAGTTGTCTGTGTGAAGACCCTTAAGGTCGTAATCAGAGTGTTGAACTTGATACGAGCATCTACAAAGCAGCCAGTTGTGAGAGACGAAGAGGCAAAACACTTGGGAAGACTTTGGGAGGTGAAACATAACTGACCCTTCTTCTGTTAACAAGAGAAGTGTAAATGTTTGGACCTCACAGGGGTTACAGTTACGTGGCCTTGAAAGCTGGATCTTAGGATCTAAACTGATAAGCAAATCTTCAGATATTCTCAGTACTTTTACATTGTTACACTTCTGGATCAGGATGAAATCTGGACCCACTGGATATACCTACTTGTGTGTAAAATTCTCTGATGCTGTGCTATTCAAATGCAGGCACACTGAAGGGTGTGGACGAGAGCAACGCACTGGTGCTTCCTGCCACAAAAGCCAAGAAGAAGAAGGCTGTCGTTAAACACATCCCCAAGAAGCGGCCTCTGACAAAGAAGCAGAAGAAGGAGCTGCAGAAGGTGCTGGAGCTCAAGCAGAAAAAAGTACAGGTACTGTGACTTACTCATATAATAAATAAATAAATCTGACCCCACAAATAAAATGACTATTACTTGTTTCTACTGTTAGTTGTTACTGCAAGAATTCAGGGTAAATACCTTGATGATAGGTCCTACAGCAGGAGCTGGGATTCTAGCCTGTGTCCTTTAAGCATTACACCTACCACCAACTTCCTAGTTTGCTAATAACAAGATTTAAACATCAAACTTTAAACAATGTTCATGCTTTTGTTATTGTTGTGGAAACCAAATAAAATAAATGGAGCCCCAGTTTAGATATATAAATATAAGATAAAGCAGTTGTTTGTGTTCCCTTTGTCCTTGACATGAGTTATAAAGTTTTGCCTTAAAGCCCAGCAATGAGTGCCAAAATGAAATCCCCTTCTGGCATTTTTTTGTTTGTTTACACTGTGTTTGTTTGAAACCAGCATGTTTATCACAATCTCCCCCTGTTTTCCCTGGCATCCCTGTCCAGCGTGCAGATATCTTGAGCAAGCTGGAGAGTGTCCGGCTGTCGGAGAGCGAGATGAAGCTGCTTTACACCACGTCCAAGCTGGGCACTGGAGACAAACTGTACCAGCGCAAGCAGTAAGGAGTGGAACTCGCTTCCTCACACTGCCCTGTTCTGTCCGCATTGCTGCTGTACCATTTGCTTAAAATCCTCTCACGTGGCTTACAATCCTCTGTTCTTATCTTTTCTTTAAGAGTAAAACACCAGGAACCTCCTGTTATTTCTGTAAATAAGTCATGTTGACTGAGGGAAGTGTTTGAAATTTCTACTGCGAGGGAGTCTTTAAGTCCACTTCTAAACCTGCCGGATGAAAATATATTTAATATTGATGATTTTTAATGGGATAAATGTAGAGTTTGTGAATACAGCAGAACTAGACTGGGTCTTCAGTTTAAGAACTGAAAGTAGGTAGTTTTTTATTAGTACATCATGATCATTTAAGTCATAATAACATAGATGTTCATGAATTTATCTATGGTCCAGATTCTGTAAAAAAAAAAAAATTTATTAAAATCTAAAACTACATTCTTTGTCAAGTGTAGTGTTCCAGAACCTGTGCAGAAAATGCAAGCGGTGGGGCAAGGAATGCCAGGAATGAAAACTCAGTTGCTCACAGGAATTTTATTTTATCTTTTTTTTAATTTGAGACATGTTCAACATTTGAGAGCATCTGGCTACTTTTAGTTTGATTTATTATCTTTGCTTGATTCATTATCAGTTAAAGTGTTGTAATGGAGACACACTTCATTTTACCATGATGGGTTCTGTAAACACATTGGATACAGCTGTAGTACACAAAAATACACTGCAAGAGTTTCAACACTTACGTTAACATTACAACTAATTTAAAATGACTGAACTACCTAATACTGAACAAGGAAGCACATTCTTTTTTTTACTCACCATATTTTATTAAATTTTCTTACTCATAGTATTATTAGAAATGTTTACATTTTTGAAAATTTGTAATTTAAAAACATTTCTAATGGGTGGGCCTTGTCTAATTTAAACTTTTAAGAGCACAGGTCCTGAAAATGGGCTTGTAAGGTGAAATCTCAAAAGTTGGAGGCCCAATAACCATTATGGAGTGAATGGCTCTTGTCACCTCTCGTCTCATATTTGGTTGTAATTCGCTAAAAGGTATGAAATAATTTCACTAATACACATGAAAACTCATAAGTCAGAAATTCATATTTCAAGGCACACCTATACTGATCAACCTAGGTATAAAAGGAAGAATCTGAACAGGAAGTCTTTGGCTTATGAGCTTGTTTTTTCCAGCATGTTCTTCTGCTGTTTGTAGTTTAGACACAGTGGAGGATGTGGCTTCAGCCGAAGGGAAAATCAGCAGCCTCACCGGAGCTAAGAGAAAGAGGAAGCATGAGGAGGAGGAGGAAGAGAAGGATAGCGAGGCTGACAAAGACGACATGACTGACTCCTCATCAGAAGATGATGATGATCAAGAGGAAGAGGAGGGTCACAGTGCAGGGGCCCCTGAGATCTGCATTGCAGAGGAGGAAAAGGCAAGATTGTCCCCAGAGAAGCAGGTGGAGGTATCCCAAGAAAAGGCCCCTGAAAAAGAGGCCCCTGCCCTGAAGGAGCTCAGGAAGGAAGAACCTAACAAAGGGGACCGCCAGCCGGCTGTCTTCATACCAGTAGACAGGCTGCCGGATATCCAGGTGAGGGAGTGTGGTTCCAAATGGTTCAAAAGGCAGCTTGAATTAATTTTATTGTATTTTCATCATACATGACTATACAGCTGAAATTAGTGTACAGTGGTTGCCACTGTTTTGTTATCTGTACACTCAATACAAGTGGAATAATTATTGATTCATTTTTATTAATATAGAACACTCAGGAACACCAGACACAAATTTTAAACTGCGTGGAAGAGTGTGGTGTTAAATTGGCATCACTTTCATTTTCTTTGGGTGCATTTTTGTTGAGAATGAGGGTAAATTTTTGAAAGTAGAAACTTGAAGTAAAAGTAAATAAAGTTTGCACATACAGTGCTGTGAAAGTGAACGGCATCAAAGCCAGTGTGCAGCCTGTGCTCTTCCGAGGACCACCCTAACATTTTGTATTCCAGGCAGCTCGGCTAAAGCTCCCTGTGCTGGGAGAGGAGCAAGTGATCATGGAGGCGGTGAGGGAGAACATGTGTGTGGTGCTGTGTGGAGAGACTGGCAGCGGGAAGACCACCCAGGTGCCCCAGTTCCTCTACGAGGCTGGATATGCCAGGTGAGGTGACCATCTTGATCAGAGCTTCAGATTGTCCTCAAATGACCCCACTACTGGCTTGGGGACAGGTCATACCACTGGAGTCCGGTCATGTGATTTGAAATAGTTCTTTTTTTTTTAACAAATTTAATCCCACTCAGTATTCTACCACTAGGGAGAATTTTAATAACACATTAAAATGAAAAGACTTCTAAGATAAAAGATTTTTCTAAAACAATTTTGTTTTTAGATTTACCAGTCCAACTATCACTTTTTTCTTTTTTGTGTTGTGATCCTCTGGACTGTTTGCTCATTCTGGCTTCTGCTCACTTGAGATCTTCTGATCATGTACTGTGTGGGGAATCTTGACATAATGTAATAGCTTCTTCTTCTTCTTTCGGCCGCTCCCGTTAGGGGTCGCCACAGCGGACCAAAAGCTTCCACTTCCTCCTGTCCTCTGCATCTCTCTCCGTCACCCCCACCACTTGGATGTCCTCCTTCACCACATCCATAAATCTCCTCTTAGGCCTTCCTCTCTTCCTCTTGCCTGGCAGCTCCATCCCTAGCATCCTTCTCCCGATATATCCAGCATCTCTCTTCTGCACGTCCAAACCAACGCAATCTTGCCTCTCTGACTTTGTCTCCAAACCGTCTAACCTGTGCTGACCCTCTAATATACTCATTCCTAATCCTGTCCATCCTCATCACACCCAACGCAAATCTTAACATTTTTAACTCTGCCACCTCCAGGTCTGCCTCCTGTCTTTTGCTCAGTGCCACCGTCTCCAACCCATAAAGCATAGCTGGTCTCAGTACCATCTTATAGACCTTCCCTTTCACTCTTGCTGGTACCCTTCTGTCACAAATCATTCCTGACACTCTTCTCTACCCACTCCACCCTGCCTGCACTCTCCTCTTCACCTCTCTTCCACACTCCCCGTTACTCTGAACTGTTGATCCCAAGTATTTAAATTCATTTACCTTCGCCAACTCTATTCCCTGCATCCTCACCATTCCTCTCTCCTCCCTCTCATTTATGCACATGTATTCTGTCTTAGTCCTACTGACCTTCATTCCTCTTCTCTCTAGAGCATATCTCCACCTCTCCAGGGTCTCCTCAACCTGCTCCCTACTCTCACTACAGATCACAATGTCATCCGCAAACATCATAGTCCATGGTGACTCCTGTCTGATCTCATCTGTCAACCTGTCCATTACCATTGCAAACAAGAAAGGACTCAAAGCTGATCCTTGATGTAATCCTACCCCCACCTTGAAAGCATCCATCACTACTACCGCAGACCTCACCACTGTCACACTGTCCTTGTACATATCCTGTACCACTCTTACATACTTTTCTGGCACCCCCGACTTCCTCATACAATACCACAGCTCCTCTCTAGGTACCCTGTCATATGCTTTCTCTAAGTCCACGAAGACACAATGCAACTCCTTCTTACCTTCTCGGTACTTCTCCATCAACACCCTCAGAGCAAACATCGCATCTGTAGTACTCCTTCTTGGCATGAAGCCATACTGCTGCTCACTAATCGTCACCTCCCTTCTTAACCTAGCTTCCACTACTCTTTCCCATAACTTCATGCTGCGGTTGATCAATTTTATCCCTCTGTAGTTACTACAGCTCTGCACATCACCCTTATTCTTAAAAATTGGTACCAGTACACTTCTTCTCCACTCCTCAGGCATTGTCTCACTTTCTAAGATTACATTAAACAATCTGGTTAAAAACTCCACTGCCATCTCTCCTAAACACTTCCATGCTTCCACAGGTATGTTATCTGGGCCAACAGCCTTTCCATTCTTCATCCTCTTCATAGCTGTCCTAACTTCCTCCTTGCTAATCCATTGCATTCACCTATTCATAATCCCTACATCATCCAACCTTTTCTCTCTCTCTCTCTCTCTCTCTCTCTCATTCATCAGCCCCTCAAAGTACTCTTTCCATCTGCTCAACACACTCTCCTCGCTTGTGAGTATGTTTCCATCACTATCCTTTATCACCCTAACCTGCTGCACATCTTTCCCAGCTCGGTCCCTCTGCCTAGCCAATCGGTACAGGTCCTTTTCTCCCTCCTTAGTGTCCAACCTTTCATACAATTCACCACACGCCTTTTCTTTAGCCTTTGCCACCTCTCTCTTCGCCCTGCACCTCATCTCCTTGTACTCCTGTCTACATTCTTCATCTCTCTGTCTATCCCATTTCTTCTTCGCCAGCCTCTTCCTCTGTATACTCTCCTGTACTTCCTCATTCCACCACCAGGTTTCCTTGTCTTCCTTCCTCTGTCCAGATGTCACACCAAGCACCTTTCTAGCTGTCTCCCTTACCACTTCTGCTGTAGATGTCCAGCTCACTGGTAACTTTTCACTGCCACCCAGTGCCTGTCTTAATTCCTCCCTGAACTCCACCTTATAGTTTTCCTTTTTCAACTTCCACCATTTGATCCTTGGTTCTACCCTCACTCTCCTTCTCTTTTTGATCTCCAATGTCATCCTACAAACCACCATCCTATGCTGCCTAACTACGCTTTCCCCTGCCACCACTTTACAGTCTCCTTCAGTCTGGCCCTCCTGCATAAGATATAGTCCACCTGTGTGCATCTTCCTCCACTCTTGTACGTCACCCTGTGTTCCTCTCTCTTCTTAAAATACGTGTTTACCACAGCCATGTCCATCCTTTTTGTAAAATCCACTATCATCTGACCTTCTGCGTTCCTCTCCTTGACACCATACCTACTAATCACCTCCTCATCTCCTCTGTTTCCTTCACCAACATGTCCATTGAAATCCGCTCCAATCACCACTCTCTCTCCCTCAGGTACACTCTTCGCCACTTCATCTATATCACTCCAGAATTCTTCTTCCTCATCCATCTCACACCCAACTTGCGGGGCATATGCACTAACAACATTCATCATCACACCATCAATTTCCAGTTTCATAACCATCACTCTGTCAGACACTCGCTTCACCTCCAAGACACTCTTTACATACTGTTCCTTCAGGATAATCCCTACCCCGTTTCTCCTCCCATCCACACCATGGTAAAACAGTTTAAACTCCCCTCCGATGCACCTAGCCTTACTCCCCTTCCATTTGGTCTCTTGCACACACAATATATCAACCTTCCTTCTCTCCATCATATCAGCAAGCGCTCTCCCTTTACCAGTCATACTACCAACATTCAAAGTTCCTATCCTCACGTCCACTCTCTTAACCTTGCTCCTCTCCTCCTTCCTCCAGACATGCCTTCCTCCTCTCTTCCTCCTTTTTCGGCCAGCAGTAGCCCAATTTCCGCCAGCACCCTGTCGGCTAGCAGTGCTGGTGGCGGTCGTTGTTAACCCGGGCCTCGACCGATCTGGTTTGGAAATTTCTATTTTTGTCCGCATATTTGGTTTGGCAAAATTTTTACGCCGGATGCCCTTCCTGACGCAACCCTCTCCATTTCCGGGCTTGGGACCGGCACAAAGAAATGCACTAGTTTGTGCATCCCCTTGCGGCTGGATTAACATAACGTACATAATGTAATAGCACGGGTTTAAATAGGATGAAAGCTCATCATGCTTAAGTACACCTTCTTCTTACAGACAGGAGACACAAACTTTCTTTCTTCATTCCTTTGGACCTTTTTAGTGGCGATGGTATCATTGGCATAACGGAACCCAGACGAGTAGCAGCAGTAAGCATGTCCCAGAGAGTCGCCATGGAGATGAACTTGTCCACACGGTATTATTGTTGTTATTATTATTATTATTATTATTATTATTATTATTTAATTTTCTGATACATTTTTCCAAGTGGACATGCATTGATAGGTTTTGAGTACCAAGTAGTGTTTACAGTTTTGTTGTCGATCTCTAGGGTGGTCTCTTACCAGATCCGATATGAGGGCAATGTAACCAGCGACACCAAAATTAAGTTCATGACGGATGGTGTGCTGCTGAAGGAGATTCAGAAGGTGATGCGCTGTTCCTGTCGGCTTTTGTTCAGCCTTTGGAGATGTCACTTTCTGTCCGCACCTGACTTGGCTGCTGTTTGTCTCCACAGGACTTCTTGCTGCAGCAGTACAAAGTGATTATCATTGACGAAGCGCACGAGCGTAGTGTTTTCACTGACATTTTGATCGGTTTGCTGTCCCGTATTGTACCGCTGCGTAACAAGGTGGGGACCCCGTGATGATGTGTGATGCTTTTTCAGTGGGTGTGGTGCTGGAAAAGCCTCTTAACTTCAACTGGGTTCTTTATTAGCCAAATGAAATATAGTCTTTATATAGTACACTTGTTCCTCAACTTGCAAAAATGAAGTAAAAATGCCTTTTATTAAAAAAAAAAAACATTTTCATCAGCTGCTCATGCTATGCTGGGTTGCTTTGTTCCAGAACCTATCCTGGAACCACAGGGAGTGAAACAGGGAATTTGAAACAAAATGTGTAGAACTAATCTAGATCTGCCCATTTTCAGAATGATTTATAATCTATAGATCCAATAAAATTGGGATAGTTGAGCTGTACCTCCACTTATTCACTCTTTAGGATCTCTAGATATATTTAAAAAAAATGTTAAGGCATTTATCAATTTCATTAACTTTGCGCTACATAAAAATTAAAATTCATATGACTGAAAATATAGTATATACATTTATTTAATACCTGCTGTTGACTGATTCAGACCATGAATATACAGTATGTTACGTTTATCTTGTTACTGATCACAGAACCCCAAAGGCGACCTTTAAACATTATGGAACAAATGAATTTGTTCCGTAATCATTCCGTTTATTCTGTTGTCTGTACTCCAACTGTGCTCTTTACTGCCAACTAATGGCACGACACTGAAGCACAGGTGAGGAGGAAATTTTTTGAAAATGGGCAAGCTGGGGAAAAATAAATAAATATGTAAACGGACAAATTTTTGTTCAAACATATGTTCAAAAGCTGTAAGTTGCTTAAAATCAAGGACCTATTGGAGTTTCATGACATGCTTTATGATTAAGCCACCTTTGCCATTTGTTCAGAAGAGTATAGTGTAAAAATAGAATTTTTAAGTGACAAGATCAGTATGTATAGCTATATATTTAATAACAAAAATTATATTTGTGATTTTGGAATGTTCAGGGCAGTATCCAGATATTTGTACTCAATTGCAGTACCTCTGCTGTTTGCAGAAAGGCCGTCCCATGAAGCTGCTGGTGATGTCAGCCACACTTCGTGTTGAGGACTTCACAGAAAACAAGAAACTGTTTGCCAGCCCCCCACCGGTTATCAAGGTGACCTGTACTGTCCTTGGTCCTCCTCCTCCCTCTTGTCACGTTTCTTAGATGCAGTGTGTCAGCACGTGTGTTTATTTCCTTGCAGGTGGATGCTCGCCAGTTCCCTGTCACTGTCCACTTCAACAAACGCACACCCATGGAGGACTACGTTGGGGAGGCCTTCCGTAAGACCTGCAAGATCCATCGCATGCTGCCGCCTGGTAAGCAGAAGAGACCTCTCCCAGATTCTGGGATCCACCTCCTGGGAAGGGGTAGTTAGCAGGAAGAGTTCAAGTTATCCTCTAGGGTGCAGTCTTATCCATGATACTGATCACGTTTGTTCATATCGGAGGTGAAGGAAGGTTCATTTAGGTCACATGAAAGCCATGAAAAAATTATTAATCCCAGTACAATGGCCGTTACACTGTTCCAAGTCTCACTTGCTACTATTATATTACGTCTAAAGTACAGAACACACCCAACTCAACATTACAACTTAACATTAAATAGGGGCTTGTGGAGACAGGGTATTTTTTCAGTAATTTAAAACTTGAAAAATTTGTTTTGAAAAAAAAAGTTTTTAAATATATTATAGCTATATCTGAGAGTACCCAGGCTGTAAGTAAATAATCTGTATTATAGTTAACTGTGTATATGATCAAGTGGAAAGTGTCCTTGAATGTTTTTTTTATGCTATGAACTACTCAACCATTGGGACTGATGATTTTCCCCAGGAACTTTAATGCGGTTTAAAATTGGGAGAAATAATTCTTATAGACTGTTTTCTCTATTTATTAGAATTTTATTGAAGGTTTTTACAGAATATAATGTTGAGCAAACCAAGGGAAGTCTGTATTATTACTGACTGGGACATTGTGATTAAAGTGACTTTTGAGTTGCGAATGACCAGTTTCATACGTGTTTATATGTTTATTTATGGATATGCAATATATTTTCTGTGCTACTGTGACTTGTTTGCACTGGAGTGACAAGAAGTCTCATACTGATGTTCCATCAATGTGTCTCTGTGACAGGTGGAATTCTGGTGTTCCTCACGGGCCAAGCTGAGGTCCATTCTATGTGCAGGAGGCTCAGGAGGGCTTTTCCCTTCCACTTTAAGCGCATGGAGTCTGGCAAGTCCTTTTCTGATGTGTGTAGTGAAGTTGAAAGGCCAAAGCATAGATCTGAGTTCCTGAATTAGTTCAGTTATTTCACAGATATTTTAATTTAAATATTAACATGCCACACTGGACCACCAGGGGGAGGTGGTCCAGTTATGCAAATAACATCTTATACATAAAAAAATTGAAAGCTTGCTAATGGTCTGATCAGTTGTATGATTTCTTGCCGTTTATGAATTGTTTTTGCTGTGCACAGATGCAGATTCCTCTCTTGTCTAGCACTTGGAACAAAACAGCTTTCATTTTCCTGGCATTTTACTGCAAAATAATGATAAACAAGTTAGATTTAGAACTACAGTTAATGCTAAGGACAATCGAGACGGAGGCAGAACAAGACCTGAGCAGCCATTAAAAGTGGCTCTCACTTGGTGACTGGACTAGAAGCTGGCAGTTCAAATCAGAGGAGGGAACATCCATAGGGATTTGTGCTTAAAGTCAGCTAGTCTTATTTATATGTCTTGATGAAGGATAAAATTGTTTATGTTGCCGTGGACATGTGTGCCTGGAGGACAGATGAATAATGTGGTGCTGATGTAATATGTTCATCAGAATCAGAACAGAAGGACACCGAAGAAGAAATTAAGCGGTTTAAGAAGGCGAAACAGAAGAAGATGGTGGTATGTATTACAGGCTGCCTTTACACTATTTTACTCCTATGGTCTATGTGCTTTACCCTGGAGGGTTGTTCTTTTCATCCTCTTCATCCACCATCCATTCAGTGGTATGACCTGTCACATTATACATGGGATGTTGTCGCTTCCTTCCCCCAGTCACTGCCCCGTATCAACTTGGATAACTACTCCGCTCTGCCGGTGGATGAGGGGGATGAAGACCGCCAGGCCGGCATTGACGACGAAGAGGACGGCTCTGACCTGGACTTGGAGCTGGGGGACGACCCTGGAGACACAGGTCTCAAGACAGTCTGGGTTATGCTGTTATTTTTGGGTGACTGGGATGGACCGTCCAACCCAACCACCCAGTCAGCATGAGTAAATACACCGCTTGTATTGCTGTTTTGCATAAGCCCTATCCCACCTGCAATGTGCTTCTCTTGTTTCAGAGGAGAAGTCTGATCCCTCAATCCCTCTCTATGTTCTCCCCCTCTACTCCCTCCTGGCTCCGGAGCAACAGGCCAAGGTACTGTGACCTTTTCTCTTATCCACATTATGTTCAGTATCTGACTGGGGCCATGGGTGGTTCCAGTGTGTAAAATCCTGCAACATTTGTAGATGTGCTGGCACTGTTATGCTGTTTTTAAAAATGGATAGATTTTTTTTCTTTGTGAAATCTGCTGAGAAAATTAGCTGGAATTCAAGTAGTGTGAAGTCTTTCCGCAGTGTTTTTACTAAGTGTTAATGCCACACTGTAGTTTTTTTTTTTAACCTTCTTAATGCTCTGCATCTATTAAAGCATTAACTCAGCATTTTAGCATGCAGGTTTCTCTTTTGAACAATTGAAACTCGCTTCATTTTTACTTTGTTTGTAACAGCACTAATGCTTTCTGCCAGCTTGGAGTCCAAATGCAGGTTCTGCTCCATAGCTAAAAAAAAAAATGAGGAAGGTGAAGAAAATGCTTCACTAGTTAAAAGTTAATATAAAACAAAGTAATGTTATAAACATTTTTTCCTAAGAATTTTTAACCTTTAAAAACGTGAAACTTTGTATAAGAAGCCAGCGTGTGTCTAAAGAGAGATGCAAGTGCTTCAGTATTTGTGTGCGCAGGTGTTCCGCCCACCGCCTACTGGAAGCCGGCTCTGCGTGGTGGCCACCAACGTGGCAGAGACCTCCCTGACCATACCAGGCATAAAGTACGTCGTTGACTGCGGCCGCGTCAAGAAGCGCTTTTACGACCGCGTCACAGGCGTTTCTTCCTTCAAAGTGACATGGACGTCCCAGGCTTCGGCCAATCAGAGAGCAGGAAGGGCAGGCCGTACAGAGCCAGGACACTGCTACAGGTGAGACAGAAATGGGAAAGGAAAGGTATTTGCTTACCTGTGTTACCCTCATGATCAATGACAGTTATTTCTGTATGTGTGTAATTCCAGGCTGTATTCCTCTGCTGTATTCTCTGATTTTGACGAGTTTTCAGAGGCGGAGATCACACGACGGCCTGTGGATGATCTTGTTCTGCAGATGAAAGATCTTAACATTGAGAAGGTAAGAAAGTTACATTTTTGGGAAATAAATTTTAGTGGATTTAGTTTTTATGGATTTTATGGATTTATTTTTAATAATTTAATAATTTTATGGATTTAGTAGATTATCAGCAGATTCATATCAAACACATAGTGCTAAAGAAAAAAAAGAGAACTCGCACTCCTACCTACCTAACCTTCACCCAAAGCCTCGCTTTATCTTACCCTAACCCTCAACCGCCACGGCAACCCCACAGTCAGCCACCAGCAATCCTATTTAGCTACTCCCTAATACCGAAACTAGCAAACTACAAATCCATGCATGGTATAGCGAAGTGATGGTACAGTATCTCATCGAGGTTGTCAAGTGGGCACCTTCCTTCGTTGCTTAAACCACATCTTGCATTAAACAAACACAACACAGATGGCGCTGTCTACTTACTGCTAACTGCTACCACTTTGCCCAATTAAATTAAATTGTACACAATAAATTTCCCTGCCTTACAAAGGTAATTCATTCTCTCTCTCTCTCTCTCTCTCTCACACACACACACAAAATAGAAAGGTATGAAGTCGGTGCAGAAGGAAAGACCTGAACTGATGACAGGGAGGGATAAGAAGTTATACATTGCACACACTGTGCTTCACACATTAGTAACACAAGGGCAATATATTTTGTTATTTTTCATCCTTGCCCTATGATTTCAAGATGAGCTGTGGACCACACTCTAAGTCTGACCAGGATTTAGCAGTTAACAATAATGGATGGATGCATGTATTTATTTGAATTCTTGTATATCTTAAACAGTGGTGTTTCAGTTAGTACTTAACTTGTTGAAGGTATGGAGTTCAGCAAAGAGCCATTGACACACTGTGTTATCTGTGTTTCTGTAATAAGGTGGTGAACTTTCCCTTCCCCACACCACCCTCACTGGAGGCCCTTGTGGCAGCAGAGCATCTACTGGTATCACTGGGAGCACTGGAGACGCCGCCACAAGTCAGGAGGTGAGTTTCACCTACGGTTAGACAAACAGGCTGTGATATGCTTTTTTTAGAGAATACATGAGTGTTCAAAGGTTTTGTGACACTCATGTTTTGTTTGTTCATGTTCTTCTGACTCAGTGCCAAAGAAATGGAGCGGGCGCGGCTCAGCTGCCCAATCACCCCCCTGGGCCGAGCCATGGCAGCATTCCCTGTATCACCGCGCTATGCCAAGATGCTGGCCCTGGGAAAACAGCAGGGCTGCCTGTCTTACATCATCACAGTGGTGGCAGCCATGACTGTCCGTGAGATCTTCGAGGAGATGGACAGGTGGGCATGCAGCAGTTACACACTTTATGTGAAGCTCGCATGTACATGTGTACTGTGTTGTGCAACATGTGTGATGCCAGTACAGCCGTTGTACTCAATCCTCCCTGCTCGTCTGCAGACCTGCAGCCAGCGAGGAGGAAAACTCGAAGATGACGCAGAGGAGAGCACGCCTAGCCCAGATGAGGAGGCTTTGGGCAGGGCAGGGAGCCTCCTTGTTACTGGGGGACCTCATGGTCATGCTGGGTGAGTCTGGCAAGATGAGGCAAAGGATTTTGCTGACGTTTGGAATAAATGTTTTTGTTTAAAAAAAAAAAAAAAAAAGTTATTCCTTATCATAAATAGATGAACTGTACCCCAAAAAGCAGTAAAGACTGAAGGGCCTTCTAATGTTGACAGAACAGTATACATCCAAGTCTTAATATAATAGAAGTAATAATATATTCAAAAATAGCAAATTGAAAACTATTATTAATAATTTCCTTTAAATCATTTTACAGTGTTGAGCTGCATACAGTGATTTATCTGTTTATTCAGACGAGTAGTTTTTACTGTAATGATTATGGAACTTTGCTCAAGGTTATTATAATAATAGGAGGATGGTTATAAATTTAGATCTCACTGCAAAGTGATGGTTCTAACTAATATGTCACATGCGAGATATTTACATTATTGGCTAATAAGTACACCTAAAAGCATATACTGTAGACAGTGTGATGCTTTGCAATTCAGACTTCAGGCTGGTGCTTAGTGTTTATTTACTTATTTAGCTGATGATTTTCTGCAAAGCCACTTGAGATTTTAAGCAGCTTGCGCAGTTTACCCATTAATACATATGAGTAATTTTACTTTACCAGTTCAGGGTACATAACTTGATCAAGGGAGCTACAGCAAGAGGTAGGATTCTAATGTGGGCTCTTTGTGGCTAGTGGTGGCAGCTGTAACCACTATGCCACCTACAGCCCACTATGGTTTCACAGGTTTTGACAAATTCATTTATCTGTAATTGTAATGTAATAACTTTACATACAGTGTTAGGTCCTAACCAGTGCACAACATGTTTGTTCCTCAAACCTGGTGGTTTTCCCCACCTGGACACAGGTGCTGTGGGTGCGTGTGAGTATGCTGGCTGCACACCCAAGTTCTGTGAGGAGAACGGGCTGCGGTACAAAGCCATGGTAGAGATCCGCCGGCTGCGAGGACAGCTCACTACAGCAGGTAGGAACCAATGTTCCCAGTCGCAGCTGTCATTGCCGTTGTTGGAATTACTGGTTTTAAGTCTTGGGATAACTGCCCAGTATCATTATACCTTCATGAACCACCAAATTGCTTAAGTAAAACCTTTTTAATCTTGCCCTTATTAGAGGAGTTATGTTTCTAGAAACTTCAAAGTAATAATTTAAATCTTATATATAATATATTTTGTGTGTGTGTGTGTATAAATATTATAGTACACTCGGGTCCATAAGTATTTGGACAATGACACAATTTTTGCCTCTGTACACCATCACAATGGATTTGAAACAAAGCAGTCAAGATGTGATTGAACTGTAGACTTTCAGCTTTAATTTAAGGGGTTTAACAAAAAATTGCATTAACCATTTAAGAATGACAGACAACCATATAGATTGACCTCCATTTTCAGAGGCTCAAAAATAATTGAACAATTGACTAACAAACAGTTTTATGACCAGGAGTGGTTACTTTCTTCATTATGTCATGACAATTTAAGCAGCTAAAAGGTCTGGAGTTGATTCTAGGTGTTGAATCTGAATTTGGTAGCTGTCCATGGGAATTATATGGTCCATGGGAATATGTGGTTCAAAGAAGTATTGATACAAGTGAAGCAGGCCACCATTAGGCTTAAAATACAAAATAAATCTATCAGAGAAACAGCAAAAACTTTAGGAGTGGCCAAATGAATAGTTTGGTACATTCTTAAAAAGAAGGAATGCACTGGTGAATTCAGCAACACCAAAAGACCACGGAAGACAACCAAAGTTGATGATCAGAGAATTCTTTCCTTGGTGAAGTAAAACCCATTCACAACATCTAGCCAAGTCAGGAACACTCTTGAGGAGGTCATTGTCAAAGTCTATAATCAAGAGGTGCCTTCATGAATGTAAATACAGAGGGTTTACCCCAAGGTGCAAACCACTGGTAATACTAAAGGACAGTAAGGCCAGATTAGACTTTTCCAGAAAACATCTAAAAAAAAGCCTGCCAAGTTCTAGAACCAGATTCTTTGGACCGATAAAACCAAGACTAACTTGTACCAGAATGATAGAAAGAGAAGAGTATGGAGAAGGAAAGAAAGGGCTCCCAAAGCATACCACCTTACCTGTCAAACATGGTGGAGACAGTGTTATGGCATGGGCGTGTATGGAGCTGGGTCACTAGTGTTTCTTGATGATGTGACTGCTGATAGAAGTAGCAGGATGAATTCTGAAGTGTCTAGGGCTATACGATCTACTCAGATTCAGCCGAATGCTGCAAAACTGATAGGAAGGCGCGTCACACTACAGATGGATAATGACCCAAAACATACAGTGAAAGCAACCCAAGAGCTTCTCAAGGCTAAGAAATGCAATATTCTTCAATGACCAAGTCAGTCACCTGACCTCAACCGAACTGAACATGGTTTTCACTTACAGAAAAATAAAAAAACAAGCAGCAACAGAAGGCAGCTGCAGTAAAGGCCTAGCAAAGCATCTCAAGGGAACTCAGTATCTGGTGATGTTCATGGGTTCCAGACTTCACTGCAAAGGATTTGCATCCAAATATTAAAAATAATCCTTATATTTATTATTATTTTAGTTTGTGTAATTACTTTTGAGCCTCTGAAAATGGAGGTCAATCTATATGAATGGCTGTAAATCCTAAATGGTTAATGGTTAACTGCTTATCCAGAACAGGGTTAGCAAGGTGCACTCTGGATGAAATGCCAGGGCCATCATAGTGCAACACTTAACCTTTGTTATTACTAAATTAAAAGTTACTGAAAAGGAAAGTGTCATCTAAATAACCCCCTGTTCGATGCTGATTATGTACATTATTCATTCCATAAATGTGAGCCACTTCTCATTATTACTGTTATCGATCGTTGACGCTCAGAAACATCAGACATTACCTGTGAACATTGGAAGAGAATGTAGTCAAGCTAGTCCCATACCTTCTCTGTTTGGGTGTATTTTATTGCCAGTTAATACCTGGGCGCAGAAGCGTAGGTTGCTTTCACATGCCAGCTGGCACAGATTTGAAAAAACAGAATGCTGAAGAAAATAACATTAAAAATAAACCTTAAAATGCTTGTATCATCAAAGATGTGTAATTTGAACATACATAAAAGAAGGAATCGGTGCATGTTGAATTAGTTTCTAAGAAGACAGCAGAGCCTGGGCTGATCTACCCTCTGTTCCTAGTGAATGCCGTGGATCCTGAAGTGAGGCTATACCTGGATTCCAAAATGGCTCCTCCTACAGAGAGCCAGGTGGTCTGTCTGCGGCAGATAGTGCTGGCAGGGTTGGGAGACCACTTGGCACGCAGGGTGCAGGCAGAGGAACTCCTGGATCCCAAATGGCGCAATGGCTACAAGGTACCACCTTTTCTGCACGTCATGCTCTGCAGAATTCATTGCAACGTAACTTTGAACTTTGTAGTTCTTTATTAATTTTTCTTCATTTTTCTTTCTGTGGTTAATAACCCAATTGAGCTACCTTTTCCTTCTTTTTCAGACTCCTCTCTTGGACAGCCCTGTGTTCATCCACCCCAACTCGGTCCTCTTCAAGACCCTGCCTGAGTATGTGGTGTACCAGGATGTTCTGGAAACATCGAAGATGTACATGAGAGGTAACTGCTGTATACCCAAATCTCCATGACTTTGAATTTGCTATAAAGAATATTGTTGGAATTACATGTTGCTTACAGTACAGAAAAAAATCACTGGCAGTATCTAATAAATAGCTAACTATAGTACCCTCCTTCCCTTGGACATTAAGTCATTTATCTGGACTTGAAATATTTCTACTACTCACTGCCGCTATATAAGGACACCGTCCTGGGTTAATCCAGGCTTTTTAGTGCATAAGTGTAACAAGTCAGGGCAAAACACCTCTGACCAAACAAAGCAATCAGAAACTCGGCATAAAAGCTGAAGATGCTGGGAAGAGGCGTCACCTAAATTCACATTCACATGGTGCTCAGCATGCACAGTAGTTGACCAGTTCCTGGGCCGAGAACTGAAAGTGTACCCCCTGTTGTCATATTCCATCCCCTCTTTTGTAGGAGTGTCAGCTGTCCAGGAGGACTGGATCCCTCAGATCCTGCCCCAGTACTGCCACTTCGGGCCACCCCTGGAGAATCCGGCTCCCCGTTTCTGCCCCGACAGCGGCGGGGTGAAGTGTCACTGCAAAAGCACTTTCTGTACGTTGGGGGGGCTCTGTGAACTTGTGCTGTGGACCCATTGGTTGGATATCAACCCCAGCCCAGTTATTGATGCTGCCGTAGTTTTAGCTCATTGGTTTTGCTGGGGTGTGGCTTGGTTCCTGAGATTCTGTCTGTCTTTAATCCATCCTCTGTGATTCCTCCATGCCCTTAGTGTTATTCAGAGTTCTCTGGAGAGCAATGTTAGATTAATTCAAAAACTGAATGAAATTCCCTTTAACACACTGATTGTCCAACTATGGTTTTATTGGTGTTGTGGTCATGTTTTCATTGTAAATATGTCTCTGCCAAAGCTTTTTCCAAGCACAGGAGTATGTATTGCATGGGATAACAAACTTACTCTTCTGTGGTTCATTTGGCTTTCTGTTCCAAAAGTTACATGGAGGAGTCACACTACAGTCAGTATTCTTACATTTTTTTGCACAGCATTAAGTTTAAAAAAAACAAAAAGGCACAAGGTAACCCACTTCTGTGAGATTGCTTTGTAAAGATCTAAAAAGCCCAACTACAATGGCTACAGTATGAGTAGAAAGCTGAAATAAAAGCTCCATGATGTTGAATGAATGTATGAACATAAACCCCATGCAGTGATTTTGGCGAAACAGCAGATCTTTTGTTCTACTTTGCAGTCCGTGTGGGGTGGCAGCTTCCTGCAGTGGAGAGAGATTACCCAGAAGGCCTTGATCGCTACAAGCTGTTTGCCAGGTTCTTCTTAGAAGGACAGGTGTGCAGTAAAGAAGTGATGTCATAGACACAGAATGTGTGCTTTGCTTAAACGTTACATTGGAGCCGAGTAAAACTTTGAGATGTGCTGGTGCTCTTTGTTCCCTCTAGGTGTGCCCAAAACTGCAGTCCTATACAAGCTGTTTGCTGTCCAGTCCCTCCATAATGCTGAAGACTTGGGCTAAGTAAGAATAGCAGCTCTTCTTTAATATTTATTACAGTTCTAGCTCTCAATTATTTTCCTAGCAGGTCAAGTATTTGCTTTAGGGGATGGATATCACTAAATTGGCAAGCTGCAGACACTAGAACATGTTCTTTTGCTGAAATTTAGCAAAGAAACTGTACTGCTCTGTGAAGTATACAACTAATAGTAATGCATAATGACACATTTATTAGAATGTTCCATTGGGGTTATGAAGTGGGATGTTGTATCTGTGACCTGTGTATTGTAGGTTGCAGCCACGCACAGAAGCCTTGCTTGGGGCACTGGTGTCTGAGAAGGCAGACTGTCGAGAGGCCCTCCTGTCAGCATGGGAGAAGAATAATAAATGTAAGACACTAATTTGTAACAGCCAGTGTTCACCGAGATGTCTGTTCTTGAGAGCCAAAAAGGTCAAATCTTGATCTTCAGACTTTGAACAGTGTCATTCAACCACTACAAAGTGTGCTTCTGGTATCTTTTTAGATTTGATGTTCATGGAAGGAATTTACAGGAACATTTTTTTTTTCCTGACTTGTATTTGCAGACTTGCTGTCAGCGTACTGTCAGTGGCTTCCTGAAGCTTTGCACGAGAAGGTAGCCAAGAATTGGCCACCCATCTGAGTTAATGATGAAAAACCACCATCGTTGCTTCAGCGGGATCCACATCTCTTCCTGTAAGCTCTGCTCTCAAGTATCATGTGCAGATGATACAGCTAGAGAGACTGACACATCACGGATGCTTGGATTTCCTGCTGAGCACTAATATTTCAAGTAATGTGGATCAAGAGGGGACATTGCATTACTGGCCTTGTTTCTACAGCCTGTTTTGTGATCTCAAATATGTACATATTTTAATAAAGAAATAGATTTTTTGTATTCATTCATTTGGTGTTACGTCTCAACCTTACTTGTGTTTTAAAGCCCAGGATGCAATCAATGGACACATCTACTGAAACACATGGACTACACACTCTAATATTTTGTTGGACTGCCTTTAGCTTTGATCACGGCACGCATTCGCTGTGGCATCGTTTCGATAAGCTTACGCAATGTCACATTTATTTCCGTCCAGAGTTGAATTCATTTTTCACCAAGATCTCGTATCGATGACGGGAGAGTCGGACCGCTGCGTAAAGTCTTCTCCAGCACATCTCAAAGATTCTCAATGGGGTTAAGGTCTGGACTCTGTGGTGGCCGATCCACGTGTGAAAATGATGTCTCTCTCATGCTCCCTGAAGCACTCTTGTCACAATTTGAGCCAGATGAATCCTGGCATTGTCATCTTGGCATATGAAGAAAAAATCCATTGATGGAAAAACCTGGTCATTCAGTATATTCAGCTGAGCTCATTTTTTGGGCACATAACATTGCTGAACTTAGACCTGACCAACTGAAGCAACCCCAGATCATAACACTAAGTTAAATCCAGGCGGTGACTTTTGGCCGGGCAGCGTATGTTTAAACAGTAGAACTCCAAACTATGAGCAAATCTGCGTAATGAGTTGTCTACAGTACTCAAGAGGGATACTTGAGAACATCAGAAATTTCACCAGACAAAACTGGAAGAATTCCAAACATGGGGTGTGGCTCCTGCTCAAGACCGTTGCAAGGAAAGCCTTACTTACAATATATTAAAACTTGAAGGATTCCTTGAGTGTCTGGACACCATTCTGGAACTTATATACTTGGGTAGCACTTCATGATCACACCTGTGAAACTTTTGCCTAATATATACAGAATGTTCAAACCAGGGCTCTTCACTGCAAGATGGCAGGCCTAGTTTTAACCCTATGCAGCCTCCAGAGTTGCTCCCTCTTTAAGAACACAATGAGAACCCAGAGTCCATTTGTTGGACGAATGTGACAGTTGTGGAGTGAACATGCGGTGGCATCCTCAAGTTATCGCCGCTCGTGGGCCAACACCACCAGGCTGAGGAACGGCCTTTACCGCAGGCTGTTGAATTGTGGACGGCGTGGGGACCGATCACCACCGTTGACCAACTCCCACTGTTTTACCGCTGACTTTGCACTGATCCTCCTTCCTTATCTTTTTTTAATCTATTAAACATCATCTCTGTTTATCTATATGTATTTACCAATTTATCAACAGGATATCTCAGCTTGTACTGGCCTGTGTTAAAGGACCGGTTGTTTGGCTCATCACGAGGCGACCCGAAGCTTCGCGGTCTCCTGGTTGTGTTTAATACAGAAAGTCGTGAAATTAAATTGTTTAACGATACGGATAAAAAGATACATAATTTTCTGATTAAATCAATAAACCAAATGTATCCTGAAGTTGTGCATCGGGGGTGTCTATGTTTAAATAGACTTCTTGGAGTAAACTCACCGCTAGGGGATGTAGCTCAGTGGTAGAGCGCATGCTTTGCATGTATGAGGCCCCGGGTTCAATCCCCGGCATCTCCAAGTGTTTTGTTTTCTTTTTTAATTTTATTTTTTAAGCTCTATGAAAAATAAATCTACGTTTCAAAGTTATGCGTACAGCATCAATCAGCTGGGCAGTGTTGGACAGCAGGGAGTTAACAGTAGTTTAAAGAAAGCTCCACTTTTCGACGGCTGGAAGGCAGCGAACACCACTGCCCCCTGCAGGATGCGGGTCGCGCCTTGTGCTGTCCGAGCTCTGCTAAGAGAAACGGCTACTATTGTGAACATTTAAAGCTGCTCTTTTGTTTTTTTTTACCATGGTAAAAAGTAAGAACCGCGTACGGTGCTTCAATCCAACGAGGGGAAAAAGCGGTTACTGTTGCAGTACCGTGCGCGCCTCCCGCGTTGGAAGCAGTGCATTGTGGGAGGGAGGGCACCGAGTCTCGGCGTCGTGTTACCACCCCGGCTATATGGCGGGGGCTCTTTTGCAACAGCTGTGCTGGAGTTGAGTTCGCAGCCCCGGGGGGAGACGCGATGGGCCAAGGCGATGGGCCACACCCCAGTCACCAACCATGGGTGGGGAAGGGAAAGTGCCTTCTGGTTGGCCAGGGAAGTCTTGCAAGGGGCCGGGGCGGGCACACCCCTAGGAAGGCCAGGTGAGGCTGCGCGGCCATTAGCGCGAAAGTGAGAAAAGGAAGAAGGAAGCGCTGGGAATGAAGGCGCGGCGGCTGTAGAGAAGGGAACACACTTGACCGAGTGACTTGCGTGCCGACAGGAGGCCTTAAGGGAGGGAAAAAGCGGACGGCGTTGCTGCCTGAGAGAAGTTCCAGACCAGAGTTCAAAACAGCCCGAACTACAGCAGCATGAGGGGCGAGTTGCAGCCAAGAGGGAGAAACACTGGAGAAGCAGGTGAGCTGCGGCTCCTTCAGCCACGAGGGGTTTGCTCTGTTTCCCCAGCGCACGCAGAGGTAGATGGATAGACAGGTAGGTAAGTGGCGAGAGAGATAGACAGGTAGGCAGGTAAGTGTGTGGATATAGAAGAAGCTGCAGTGTGACCTTGTTGAGCGCTCCTGCACACGAAGTACCATAGTAATATCATTCGGGTTTGTCTGTACGAAAAGGTCCTGTAAATGGATAATAAATGTAAACCAACGCATTTTGTCTTGTTGACTGTGTGCGCTCTCCAGTCAGTGCGTTTGTGTTTGTTTTTTTTATTGAACTTTTAATGGTTTTATTTAAATCAAATGTCGGTTACTAATGTATTTATTTATCTCAGTTTTTTTCCCAAAGCAGCTTGCAGTAGAGTAAAAACTATGAAGTTGGGCAGAGTACCTTGGTCAAGGGTGCTACAGCAGGAGGTGGGATTCAAAGCTGGGTTCTCTGACCGCAAGGATGAGACTTTATCCACTGTGCCACCTGCTGTTTATGTTATTAATTTGCTGCTCAAATTATTAGTTTGTCCTTCAGGTCTTTTTTTTTGTGTTTAAGAAGCTGCTGTTGATGCTTGGTGGAGAGTGTTTAGGTACAGTAGCCTAAAATGACTGTGAAGTAAAAAATAAGGAAAAGCTGAAATAATTTATGAACAGGTTTTTTTTTTTTTTTAAATGTGATAAGAAAGATGGGTACTTTTTGCACCTTGGGGATTAGGATTGTAGACTCGATGCCTGATTCTGGTCCTTCGGATTATCAATATCTTGCAGTCAGTGTGAATCTCTCTTTCTCGCTTATCTCACTGTTCTGGACTGATGCAATGTAGGCATGTGACATTTTAAAAATTGTCACAACTCCAAGGCAATATATCAAAAATACTGATTGTTTGTCACATGAAGGGTTACTTACCCCTATGAGCTAGATATTCCAAGTAACACAACAGCCCCTTGCCTTTTTTTTTTTTTTTTTTTTTTTTTTTTAAATTCCAAAAGAATTCATTTTGTTTTACAAGTTGAAGTTCAGAAATTTCCATCGCTACCAGACTTGAAACTTGTTAAACTTATGGCTCAGTTCTTTTGGAAAAGGGTGTTCACCCAACTATTATAATTTTTAAAATTCTTCTCCAGCTGATGGTTGTAGCTATAAAATCTAATTTAGCCTTTTGATCTGGGTTTAAAATATAACTTGAAATAGTTTTGATAGACAGTAAAATTATATTCTTAAGTTTAAGCTGTTATGTTGTCTGAAGGCCCTGTTACTCTTCTTTAAAGATGGGGGGGAGATGTCCTTTGTATTTCAACATACTGCTGCTTTGGTGGGAACCAGCTCATCAGGCAAGTCAGGCTGTAGACACTGAGAATGTTGTAGAGACGGACTGCTGAGAACTCAGGGAAAGTAAGGACTTCATCTCACTGAGTCACCAACTGCCAAGCTGAGTTTGTGAGAAGGACCCTGAGAACAGGGCTTCTTGAACTGAGTCAGAGCCTCAGTGGGGCGCTGATCACTGCTGATTATCAGGAGGCTTGTTTGGATGGTTTAGTAGCGCCTTTGTACTTGAGCCAGGACTGGGCTGGGTGCTCCTACTTGAGTGCAGTAGATGCTTATAGGCAAATTCCAGGCATCAGGTTGGAACGGGTTCCCCCTAGATTCACGCCGAGTCTTGTTTCTCTGGCAGGTAACGGGATAGAGTGCAGTGGCTGGCCTAGCCCCAGCGCTTCACAATGTAAATGTGTCATGTGGCTAGGGGGGGGAAAATTAAACACTGGTACGTGAACCATACTGTCCTTCCTACACGGACAAATTATTGCTGTGATATTGATTAAAGTGTCAAAATATCAAAATATATTTATGCTTTTGAGTCTTTCAACTTGATTTTTTTTAAAAAATGTTTTGCACTCAAATGATTTAAGTCTCACAGACCATATAATGCTCCTGTATTTTATTGCAGCGCAACTCCAAATGGTATACACGTTCTATGATGTTATGAGTCAATACCATATCTGCTTCTTCAAACCTGAGTTGTCGAGCAGTTTTGTTTCTTTCTTTACTCGAGAATCAAACTTAGACATTTGCCACCTTGAAATACTTGCTCCACCTGTTTCTACAACTTTGCGTTGCATTCGTCCCTCAGGTTATTCAGCCTTCAGAAATTCCTTAAGGACATGCAAGGGCCATGCAGCACCATTCATATTTGTACATGTATATAAAATGGGGGGGCAGCAGGTGGAGCTGCAAGCATTGGGCTAGGAGGTCCAAAATTTGAGCGCCACCTCCTGCTTTTTAAATTGGCAAACAGCAGTAAATCACTTTGGATTAAGGTAAAGGCTAAACAGAAAATGCGTAATCCAGTATACAGCATAAATGTGGACAGTTTCTCTGAACAGGAAGATATGTCTGTGTCTAAATTATGACATTACAATTCACTGAAAGATAAAAAATATAGTTTTTAAACATATGGTTTACAGCAACATAGATTTGTCATCAATATCTGTAAAAAGTAAATTGTGCAACATCAAGGGTTGTAAATTGTGCCATCTGTGAGGTACAATTCTCCCACACGTTCATCCCCATATATGATCTCTACCACCACCATGATTTTCTCTGGGGAGTCATGCACCTTTCACTATACTCCTTGCAACACAATACATTTTGGGAATCATCAAATGGTTTTTTTTTTTTTTTTAATTAAATAAAAGCTCAATCAGGCCAGAGAATAGATTCCTAAATGTCTTCACCTTTGTTAATATGGGTCTTGGCAAAGACTAAATGGGCTGCCTTCTGCTTTGGTTTCAGCAGTGGCTTCCTGCATGGATAACAACCATGCACTCCACTTCTGTGCAATATGCATCTTGCCGTATGGGATGGAATAGTCACTCCAGTTTGGCTTTCCGCAGTTTTTGCCAGCTCTGAGGCACTTTGTGCTGCGATTTTTCTGCTCACGACGAGGTGACAGCTTACGACGATTGCGTGGACTTTTCAGGCTGCTTGTCACTTCTGCTACTGTGTTTTGGCTCATTCATAGCAATTTGCTCAACTTATTGTATCCTTGTCCTCTTTTGTGCAATGACAATTTTTCTTAAGTCTCCGCACAATTCTCTCCCATGTGGTGCCAGTGTCAGAATTCATTCAGTGGGTTAAGTACCACTCTTGCTTGAATTTGAATTGATTACACCTACTTGAATGTGATGGTTCAGCAGACTCATTTGCTGATCATTTACCCTTAACTCACCTCAGCAAACATTTTGGAGTTTTACAGTGCAATGGCCTTTTATCAATTTGTTACAAAAGCATACTTCTATAATATTGACATACTGGCACACTATCATAGGAATGTAAATATTTATTAGTAAAGAGAGTTGGATTTGGTACTTTTCAGAGGGGGTGTACTCATGATGTATACTGTATATCTTTGTTTGGGCCAGCAGGTGGCATAGTGGTTAGTGCTGTCACCTTGAAATCAAAGCACATGAGTTTGAGTTGTTGCTTCTTCAGTAGTACCCTTGACAAAGGTACCAACCCCAAACTGCTCAGCTAAAAATTGTCGAGTCCATGTAGGATCATGAAGAGTCAGTGGACATTTGCCCAAAATTGTTTGGTCTTCAGCCAGATTCATAGCTGCAGTTACAGCATCAATCCATCACATTGCTGGTCATCTTTTGTGTTCATCCTCAACTTTGCCAACCATGATGTCTCCCCCCCCCCCCCCCCCCCAATGACCTTCCTTTCCACATGATGTGCCTGAACCACCAAAAATTACCCAGCTGTATATGTGAATGGGTAAATCACTGCAAGACACTTAACACTGTAAAATGTATTGGAGAATTTTCACCTAAATGAACAAAGAACTGTGCATGTTTAACACAGCAGTGTCTATAACTTTATTGTGTATCAGCTCTTTCCTACAAACAATGAACTATCAAGTTGGACTTTACAGCTTCCTCCAGCGGAAGCAGAGGTGCATGTGAGACAGCGCCACTCAAGCAGCTGGAACAAGAAGATGATACTACGGTTCCTGTGAAGATTCAAGGAGCTGGCATTGAATCCTTTGAGCTGCAGGTGAAATATTGTTTCAATCACTGTAATTGCTTACAAAAATATATCCATATACCTGTCATCATTAACCACGTTGCCCTGGTCAGAGTAGCAGTGGTCTGGAGCCTATCCCAGAATCATTAGGTGCTAGCCTGTCAAATTATACCCTGGATTGGATCCCAGTCCTTCACAGTACCAAAATGTGTGTTGTATAATTTTCATACAGTGGGCATAAAATTAATATAAAATTATTTTTATCAAGATTTTCTATTTCCATACAGGTTCTGTATGCATTTTCAACAAAGATGCAATAGATCATACAGTTACACACATGCATTCAGCTCTGCACAGGTAGTCTCTGACAACATTGTCCATGGTTATTAATTTAAAGGGGTTGAGCAGCACAGCAACAAAGTGAAAAGACAATAAATACTAATGGGAAAATTTAAGAATGTTAGAGAACGCAGTAATTTCATTCAACTCTGCAAGTACTGTCGCATTTCAGTAAAGACGAGTGAGTTTGCAGCTGTTTGTTATTGTGTGCAATGTTTATGATGACTGTCATGTTTGCATACATTGCAACCTAGGCAACAGTCCCTTACAAAAGCAAAGTTGAGCAGCCTGCATGGTTCCTTGCAAAATATTGCTGTGCTTTCATCACCATTTTGATTTTTGGAATAACAACAAGGTCATGGGGGATGATACTTGACAAATATGTAGGCAAGTGTCAATAATGCAAGAAAATTATAACTCTTACCAGCAGACTTGGTCCCAACAATGAGAGAGCAAAATATGGTGCATATTTAAAATGTACGTTTTTCATTTAGCACATAATGTTCTGCAAAGAGATTTGCAAGTTAGAATAAACAAGTTTAATTTACCAACAAAGACATAGGCATAAGCACATGATTCAGTACCATCACTTAGTCTGACTAACACTATTCAAGTAACAAACCATCGGCCCCAGTTATGTTCGTAAGTAGGGCATCCATTATGCCTTGTATTTAAGTAAAAGGTTAAATTAAGGTATTATATCTCCTCTCTTTGTGCTGCCGCTGCTATGCATGTATGAGAAAATTTGTGGTTCTAAAACTATTGTATGAAGATAGTAGAATTTGGTGTAATGCGCGGATGCTTCATGCAGGTCCATGGGTTCTGGCTGGTCCAGGATGTGATTCTTGCTGTGCTTAAGCGAGACGAAGCAGTGCCGCGGACCTCCGTCTCTTTGTCCCTGTCAGGGGTCACACTGGATCCCTTCTGCGAGCTCCAGGCCATCAAGGGCTTCAAGCCAGGGGCCACACTGAGACTGGTGGAGGGTAGGGACAGCTTTAAATCTCCCACATAATAAAAGTTTTTTTTTTTTTTTTTTTTTTTTTTTGCATTACTTATTATAACTTTGTTTTAAATGTGTTTAAATTAAACAGACATTTCAGTCTGCAGTGACTAACAAGCATTCAGCAGACCTACACTGTGTTTTATTTATAGTGTTTGAATCTTGTACATAGACAACAATTCAATGCAGGTCAAATACCAGAACTAGTTTTCTTTTACATCTATGCTGATCGGTTGTACAAATTATATAAAGTAAAATGTTTTACAGTGTATAGTCCATCCCTAATTTCTGTGAACTATGTGGGGGGGGAGGTGAAAGTCTGAAAAATTGAAAGTGCAATTAAAGCTTAATGTTTTCTACTACATTGTTGTATAGTACTGCAGTTACATTTTTACAGTCCCATGCAAAAGTATTCAGACTCTTGTCAAAATCACACATTCTACTGCATAACAAAATGAGACTTCAGCACAAGAAGAAAAAACTGAAACATTCTGTTTGCATGAGCATGAAACCCTTCTATTGTCCAACCTTAAAATAAGTGCACAAAATTACCTAAGTAGTTGACTGGCCTGAGCTGGTATTCAATAATAGTGCTTTATAAATTACCCCAGATTTCAAGATAAAAACACAAATATCTGTGAGGGCCCTCAGTCGGATAGTGGAATTAATCAGAATACCATTACTAGGGGACACCTTACCGCCTTTATAGAACGAATAGTTTTTGCAGTGGTTCATAAAATCCAAAAATTGATGTCTGGTAATTTGAGGATGGACTGTATATGTAAATTTTTAGGGTTATGGCATGGTGCACCTAATTTGGTCACATACGCTTGCAGAGCCCTACACCCCTCGAACAGCCCGTGCCCACTTAGCCCATCTCCAGGAGCTCCTGAGGGGCCCGGGTTCCCACGATGCCTTGAGGGAGGGCCGCTCTCCAAGTCTGCTCAGCGCTCTTTCTCCTACACCTAGCACAGGTGAGTATATACTGCATCTACCATAAAGAACTGAAATGTTCTACCTTTAAACATGCAGAAAATATTCACGAGCAATAATGAATTGATTAATTTGTACAAAAAGCAGATTCACATTCTGAAATGATGGTAGCATGAGTTTCTTCAAGATGAGCTGAAGAAATTAGAACTGTAAACTTGATACCCTTCATCTTCTGAAACACCATGGTAACAATTGAGTGTAATGTGGAGTTTAGATTTTGTACGGTGATAATAAAAGGGGTTAATCTCAATGTGAAAACAGATGCATGAGAATCGCTCATCTGTTCCTCCCACATGCAGAGATCAGCGGGGGAGGTCACACTGGGAAGGGGGCAAAGCGAGGAGCAAGCGAACCAAAGCCTGAGCAGCAGACCCTGGAGGGACCACCGCCAGACTACATTCTCCCTGGGTCCAAAGAACGCCCTCTGCTGCCATTACTGCCTAATGGCATGCAAGCTGAGGTATACCTGAGCCTTGGCTAATCCACCTGGATGCTGACCAGCACACCTTGGACATTTCAGGATGCCTCATATACTTCCCTCTTCCTTAGGTCCCAAGCTGCTTGACAGACCTGTCACTCAGCTCATGGAACCCACCCCCTGGGCCCCGGAAATTTCTAGGAGACTTCTTTTACGTTACTGTGTGCACCTTAGAGGGACGGTGGTGTGACATCACTTCCTGTCCAAGAGGATTCTTCCTTAACAGGCAAGTTTTTTTTTTTTTTTTTTTTTTTTTTGGGTGAAATGCCTATGAAATACCCAATGCTTAGGCCAGGTGTTTCAGCTTTACCCTGTTTCCTAGATCCACCCTGGACACCTTCGACCCACGGCCTGCTTCCACTTCACCGCCTTCACACTGCCTGGCAGATCTGTTGTCTCAACTCAGTGCTGGCTTCAAAAAGGGATTCACTGCTCTCAGAAATCGGTAAAACCACACTGCTGCTCCTTATATAGCTAACACCTTTGTTGAAGGCAGCTTATAGTGTTAGACCAGCAATTATTATTAAATTGTACAGCTCCCTGTTTTACTGGACCAATTTAGGGAAAGTTCTGATCAAGTTACTATAGCAGGGATCAAGTGGACCCCTCTAAATATTATACCACCTGTTGCTCCAAGTTCTGCATAAAAAGGAAGCTACAAACAGGACAGTATTTGGTTTTTACAGAGGGGAAAAAAATATTAAAGACATTTGAAGAATTGAGTGTCATTAACTTTGATAAGATGTTTAGCAATTTTTCAAGGAGTGATGTCATTTTTGGTTATGATGCATTTAATATTACAACATTTTGTAACATGTATGTGTAGCAGAAATTAAAAATATGTAACAGTAGATAGTTAAGTCTCTCAAACGAAGGTAAATATATGTATAAAATCCCACTTGGTCTTACAAGCAACTCATTGTTGGTACCTCTCTCTACCAGGTCTCAGCTGCCTCCTCTTGAAAATATGCCCACTCCCTACCGGACCCTCTGTTGGCTGGGCCCCCCCTCAGCCATAAGGAGCCACCGCAATTCATTCTCCTCTAGACTCGGCCTGGAGGAACAGGTGTGCATGTGTGCATAAGCTCTGTGACCCTGTGTTTGGCTAAGACTTGTGACACAGTTTTCATGCTCCTCAGGCTCCAGACTGGAACGAGGAGCTGCAGGCAGCCAGAGACCTCCCACAAAACTCTCTCGATGACAGATTGTTGAGGGACAGGGCAATGCTACAGGTAACCTGGCACACAATTCCATAGCCTGTGCTCTACCACCACTGGTGCCTATGAAGCTCTCTTTATTTACTGCTTTTTTTTTCTTTTTCTTTTTTCAAATCAGACTTGAAATTTGGCACACGGGAATTTCTCACTCCATAGCATGACTTTCTTATGTCAAGCCTCGATAATGGTTTCACTTATTTATACAGCTTAATTTATGTTTATATTTTCTCATGTTCAGGTTAACAGTGCCTTTGTCTGGGCGGCTGCACAAGGAGCAGAGGCTGCTATTGATGGCTGCGTGGCTCCAATCAATGGAGGGGAGGAGGACACAGCCTTCCTGTGGGGCGGCCTGTTTCTCAGCCAGGGTGGCAACAGCAGCACGGTTACTGGTGGAGAGCGCGGCAGGAGAGCACTGCAGCGGCTGGAGTTGAGGGGTGTGCAGGCATACAGTAACCTTGACGGGGTGCTGCAGGGTCTACACACCCTTCCAACTGCTGTGGTGGACTACAGAGGCTTCCGGCTGTCGGTTCAGGGTCTGGCACCAGGACTGGAGGGTGCGGCAGGGCCAGAAGGAATGCCGAAAGGGCTTCTTTATGGTGTTGCAGCTGGTGTTTTGGAAAACCCCCACCGGCGCAAGCTACTGGAGTTGCTGGCGCAGGCGGCTAAAAGTCTGTCTTTGCAGCGCCACACTGTGGTGGCCCCAAGCAGCTTCCAAGTGTCCCTTTTCACTTCAGCCCATACACAGGGCTTGATGGGAGCAGATGGGAGATTCTACCTGATCAACCTTTTCCATGTGCAGCCTGTAGATGCTAACTTCCAGCTCCTTGCAAAAGAAGGAAATGGCAGCGAGGAGGGGGAGGAAGTGAAAGGAGAAGCACAGGAAGGCTGGCCTGCTTCCTACCTGGCTTATTCAGGATTTCCTCGCAGCTTCCCACATTCGCTGTGTCACCTGAGGCCCGAGCTGATACAGGCCTTCATCCAACACAAGTGAGTCTTGCGCTGTGTGTCCGTCCGTCCATCAATTAACCTCTGAACATAATGTCACAAAGTCTCATTTGTAATGATTTTAGAATATTTTTTGCATTTCATTGTCCACAGGACAGGTACATTTTAAATTTTGCACTGGTTTAATTTTGGGACATATTTGGAAGAGAAAGATAAAATAGGTTTGAAATTTCCCTGTAAATTATGAACAGGAGGCAATAGGTATCATATAGGGGGATAAAAGTATACTTATTTAATTAAAAAAAAAAAAAAAGGCTCCAAAAAAGGAAATTGTGCAAAATAGTAAAATATTGGGGCTACATTGCTTTATTTTGGATAAATTTGAGTGGTTTCTAGTTAGCAGTTGCAGTTAATGTCACATAGTTTATTTATAAGAGATATAATATTGCTTTTAATTTTTAAATATTTTACCTTTTGTGTAATTGTCTGGCTATGTAATTTGAAGCAAATAGTCTGTTCTGGACAGTGAGACAATCAGGAATGTCGAGCCCCAGAGGAGACCGTTCAGCCCATGTTGCTCATGTTCATATTTAATATTTAAACCCTACTAACCTAAATGTGAACTTGTACCTGACCCTTCAAGGCTTCATTTTCATACATCTATGTTGTTCCTAGGGCATCCCAGTTCTCCCAATGTGTGCAGCAGAGAATGGAAGAGAGGGGTGGGATTGAAGCTGGTGAGGAATTATGCAATTCTCCATTGTGTTTGCTTAATCCCATGTGGTGATGAGCTCACCTGCAGGCATGTTCCCGAACAGGAGACCAGTGTGGGACAGAAGCAGTGCAAGCAGCTTGCAAGGATGTTGGCTCACTCAGTGACATCATCTTTGAGATGCGCTTTAACCCTGATGTGCTTTCTCCAGGTACTACTATCACACCCAGTGCACCAAAAATTGGCCACTGTGTCACAGCCAGCAGCCTCTCATTATGAGCTCAGTTTCCCACTTCCCCCAGCTTCTCTTGACAGCTCTAAAGGCTTTTTCAGCTATAAGTAACAAACAGGAAATAGACCTAATTTCCACTAACTGTCCAGAGCTTTACTGCACAATAGTCTTATTTTGTTGTGTATCAGAAAATGACTTATCTTTTACTATTTTAGGCAGTTTTTAGCTGTATTTCACCAGAGTTAAGTATGAGTGAAAAATCACATTTACTTAGTGTAATAAACTTTTAGTGAATGAAGTTGTGCATCCATCTGAGGGTCACTGCAAGATTCTCCATTAATTGGTCTAGAGGGAGCAGTTATGAATATGAATGCATGTATGGTGAACCCATTCAGCGCACTGTGGCCCTACCAGTACAATACTTGGTATGTGCAACTTGACAGGTAAAATGCACCTCAGTACAATCAACCCCCCTCCATCCTGTCAAGTTTATGCATTTTTAGGGTATGCAACTTGAATTCCAGAGCAATTTATAGTTGGAAAAATCAGGCTAAATAAATAGTTGGTCTTTAACAATGAAAACATCCTTTGATTTACTCATTCTTTATGTTCTGTTAACTTGTCATAACCCTATAATGACCTGAAAGTTCCATGTTGAAAAACAAAACAAAAAAAATCCCCATTTATGTTTTGAATATTCAATACAATATTTTCCAGCTGAACTGTGGAATATATTGCATGATTTGTTTCAAAAACCTGTCATAACATCTTAACTGCAAACTGAAGTTTTGAATAGCCAGTCGAGTATAAGTGGTGGGATCTACTATGAATTTGTTTTCTGTCAGTTGTGTAAAACTGATCAGATGCACATTTTGTCATCCAATTTGCCCACATTGTTAAATGTCCATTGCTGTACCAGTAGGAGAGGGAAAGAGAGAGTGAAGGTGATAATGATGGCTTGTTGGTTATATTATAGGTGTTTTACTAAAATTTGAAGAATAATTGGTTGGGTTTTTTTGGGCATGTACTAGAATGGATTGTAATTTATTAGAATTATTTTTCCCTTTTTAAAGAAATGGAAAATAGGTTCCCTATTTACATTTTCTCAGTTTAAGTGATGTAACTGTCAAAAATTTGTAATGGAAATGTTTATACCCCAGGACTCCATTGTTCTCAGATTTAGAGTAATGCAGCAGATTCCTTTTCCATTACTCAAATGAGTACTGCTGGAAGTCCACATGCTTAACAGTACTTATTGCCCATTTGGCTTTTAATTTGATTTCATAGTGGTTTGCTTTGACAAGTTATTTCCGCATATTGATCTCACTGACTTTTCTGCTCCTCAACTACCTAGGAATTGAGTTCCCCAGCTCTGAGTGCAATGCCGTGATGCTGCAGGAAAGGCTGGTGCGGGAGGCTGCTGCCTTCATCATCACAGAGCAGATCCCTGCCCTAGTGAGTAGTGTTGCACATTGCCCACTGTTCCTTTGCCTTTTCCCCCTGCTTACCTTGCTGTACATCTTCAGGTAAAAGACTGCCTGCAGGCCCAGTTTTCTCCAATGGATGGTGCCACTCTGTGCCAGGCCATGCACCAGAGGGGTATCAACCTGCGCTATTTGGGCGAATTGGCCAAAGCTGTCAGCCAGTTGGAGCATAAGGAGCAGTTGAAGTATATAACGGTAAAGCCTGGTCTCCTCTCCTCATTGGGAACCCTTCATATATCAATGCAACTGCAGCGGTCCCTTCAGAAAGTCTTCACAATAATTATAAGGATTTTTATTTGTAATATAATTTTTAATACATCTTTATTGCAATTTACCATAATTGCAGGAGTGGGGGGTCCTATTCAAATTTTCTACACAACAGAGTGAAAAACAATCAATAGGGGTGACTACTTTCTGAAGGCGTTGCTCATTCCATCCAAGAGTTTATTTTTAATTGCCATCATTTTCTTTTCTAGAGATTAGCGAACGGTGAAATCGTAGTTCGCTCGGCCCGGAGAATTCTCAATTCCTATCTGCAGGTAGTGTTTTTTGTAGATGCTGAATTGACTTTAGTCCGTCTGTAAGTTCCTCCTTGGTGTAGACCTACTCCTCTTGCTGCAGGCTGTAGAAGTGTCCAGCTTGTCGGCTGCTGTCAGCCACTTCCTGTGCTGCCTCCTCGTGGCTCATTTCCCATCTGCTGCTGCTGGAGAGGAGACCAAGAAGCGGTCCAAAAGACGTGGCCGAGGTGGCGGGGCGAGTTCTGAAAGCATGGCCTGGAGTGCACTCAGTGGGGCGGAGCTATGGAGTCTTTTAAACCAGGAAGCCAAAGAAACATACCACCTGTCAGACAGTCTGGGGTAAGAACCTGTTTGCCACCAGCTAAATTTTTATATTGTAAATGGCACCTCACTTACTGTAATTTTTACACCGTTGCAGGACCAGTTTAGACGACCTGGTGGAACAGTGTGGACTGCAGAAAATATCGCTTTTGAGACGACTGTGCCTACTGACTGGCATACAGGCAAGTGTTTTGGAAAATCAGTTTCTGCCTGCTGTTGAGGGTTCAGGGTTAAGTGCTTTATACTATTATACTTTACAACAGTTTTCTATTTAATAAAACACTGTAATTGCAAAGCACATTTGCACATAAAGGCAGTTCGACATGGGGGGGGCGGGGGTGATCATTCAGACACACTTAACATGTCACTTAGAAGTAACACATAATTAAGTAAGTTTCAAGAATGCACAGTAAGACGGATAAATACCTAGGTGGACAAGCAGACAGATGGACAGAAGCAAATAAACAGAAAAACTGTTTGGTCATTGATCCCATAGGGTAACAGCACAGGATTACGGCAAACATGAATGTAGTCACAGAAGGGTAACACAGGAGTTAAGAGAAAAATTACAATTTTGAAGGAACACAGATGTAGAAATACCAGGGGGATTAAATATGAAATGGATGTAATAGGACTCAGATTTCAAATAATATTTCTCATACCACTTTGGTCTTTGTGTGTGTGCATATAGCTTCGCTTGAGAGAATATACCCTGGACAACAGCACCAAAGCCCCCATCATTCCAGATGACATCGTCAACATCCTCCCGGTGGTGAAGCATGTAACCATGACAACAAGTGATGCCACCCAAGTGTTCCATTCTGCTCAGAAGAGCATTCAGAAGGGTAGGTGAAAGGAACAATGTTCACATGGTGTTTATACATATGTTTTTAAAGTACACATTTAAAGACACTGACCAGAATGAATGACTGTTCCTTATTGTCCCATAGTTTTCCTTGTGTATGGGTTTATATGTATGTTTGACAGACAGCGGAGTAACTGTATACACCTCATCCACACCTGACCAGACAGTCCAGAGCATCCCAATATAATTTTTAAAATGTACTTTTAACAGTTTTCAAAACAAAACTCCAAAGTGTTAACACATTCTTTAAAAAGTTGTGGTGTTTCAATATTTGAGATTTATTAGTATGAAATACATTATTTTTAATGCAGATTTCATAAGGAAGTGTCTGTACCATAAACTGTTATCATACAATTACTGTACACTAGTCAGTTACTATGCAGAAATTGTATTGTCTTATTTTGGCTTATGATCTGTTAATAACCTTACACTCATGTCAAAAAGTACACAGAAGGTACATGACTAGACCCTTCTCTGGTTATGTGATAGTGAGCTGTTTTTCATTTAATGTGGATTAAGTAATTTTCATTAGAATACAACCACCTGGCCCTTACTGGGGCTCAAATGGGCCAGAATTTGAAAAATTTAACATAGTGCTGTGGTACTTAACGTTCTGTTTGCCATAGGACAACTGTACCGGGCCTACGAACAGCTTAAGGAAGCAGCGTACCTGTTCAACCGAGTGTGTGATGACCTACACCCAGAGGCCAGCGCCTGTCTCAGCTTGCTGGCCCGGATCACCTACCTACGTGGCAACAGCACTGAGGTAGTGGCCACACACACACTGACAGCCATTGTTACTGTACAACAGCATTTCTACACACCATTGGGAGTAAATGGCAAAAATTACAAGCTGTTGTGTTTGTGATGAATGTGTCTCTTTGCTGACCACGTTCCTCTGTGCTGCAGGCCCGCAGCCTGCAGTTTAAAGCAGTGGTGGTCAGCGAGCGCATCCTCGGGTTTGACCACCCAGCCACCATCCAGGAATATGTGAGTGCTGTGTGTGCAAGATGTTAGTTTACTTAGTTCACATTATTAACAGACAAGTTGGAGTTTGAACAACTATGACATAAAAAAGTGCTTCAGGGGAAAGCAGCAGAACTAAATAAAGCATTGCTGAGATGACCTGTAGTTTTCTGTAAGTTCAGATTGTCTTAGTTTACAGATTTCACACTAATTTAATAGGAAACACAAATTATACTGTCAATATTAACTGTTGATAAAAGTAATGCACTATTAACTAATAAGTTGCACTGTTAATATTGTACTGTTAACTGTAAATGTTATGCCCTTTGCCATTATAGCAGTTGACATTGATATGTAGGAGCTCTTAAGTAAAAGGACAAGCCCTGCCAATCACTCTGCTTCAGATGTGTGTGTGTGTGTTGTCCTCAGGCTCTGCTGGCTGTATATGTGTTTGCTGGGCGTGAGCTGGGCCTGGCACAGCGCTGCCTATACCGTGCCCGCCTGCTGATGCTCTTGGTGCACGGAGAAGAGCACCCATACATGGCCACCCTGGATGTGAGTGTTTCTGAACCTCAACCATCTTAGTGCAGAGGGCAACAACCAGAGAAACACAATGCTGGCAGAGCCATTTTTTCTGCAACCCTGAGATTCCAAGTCTTTGGCTTGGGAATTTTCACATATCCAGGTGTACTATATATGATACTCTTTATAGAGTTAGGTCCAAATATGAGGATGATTTTTCATGTTGAGTAACAGAAGATGATTGCCTCGACTGCACGCACTTCCTGTAATGCCCCTACTCTCAAAGTAATACCTTCACTTTACATCTCCACCTTATGAGATTTTACATTTGTAAGCAGAGGCTACCTGCACTTTACAATTCATCGGTGTGTGAGTGGACCTTGGAACAATCTAGAGCATTGCAATATTATTTAAAAAAATATTTTAATGAATGAGAAACTTGAATATCACTTATCTACATAACTGTCACCTTTCAGTATGGTATGTCTTTTTTTCTTCTCTCTCTCCATACTATGCTGTGTTAAAGAAAGACTTATCTTTATGGATAATGATTACTTTTGTGTGAAAATGGTTTTTGAAAAAATTGTGTGAATGATTTTTACATGGCTTTGTTTTTTCCAGAGTTCTCTAGGCCTGGTGCTACAAGGGGAGCAGGCAGTACAGTACCTGCAGAGTGCTCTCAGGCTCAACACCCTCTTCCGTGGGCCTCATGACCTGCAGACTGCGCTCAAGTGAGCCTCCGATACAAAATGCCCTGCTATACCCTGTTTAGAGTTCTACTATGGTAGAATTAATGCTGGATGACCTGGATTTCAGGATTAGATATTATATATACAGTATGTATAATATTATAGACTTTGGATTTTATGGACATCGCAAAATTATTCCAGAGAAAAATAGAAAAATTACAAATATCAGAACTGTTTTAAGGATAATAAAAAGGGAAACTATAAATGTTTGACTAATTTGTTAGCTCTTATGTGGGGAAACTGCATTAATGTATAAAATAACACTGAACAATTTTGACAGTATGTCTCAAAGGAAAAACACCCTCACCGTTGTTAGTTCCATGAAGGCAGCACAGTGCCTCCTAGGGGTGTTCTGATAGTCGTATCAGGGATTTATTTACAGCTATTTGCGTACGATTTACTGTACAGTTGTGTTTCATTTGCAGCTCTGACTCTATTAGGTACAATAATTACACAGTACATTGGGTTATAGAACTGTTACTGTAGTACACAGTGCAATACTATGCAGAATCATAGTATGCTTAAATTACTACCCCCCCCCCGGACTTGTGGTATAATTACACACTTTCTCCCCCATATAGTCTAGAAAATCGAGGGTGGACTGTAAAAATTGAAATTAACTTTTTTTTTTTGCATTAAATTGTATTCTCTTTTAATTATATTAAATGGCTAAAATACCATAATTTGTTTCCAGAATATAAGCTATTTAATGATGTAGAGTCAAAGGAAACCAGAGTCCCACTTATTTTTAAAATGTTTAAATGTAATTTCTTCAGCCCTGTGCTTTATTTACCTTGAACATCCCCATGTGTGAAGTTTTCAGCTCGTTTCTCTTGCCGTGTCCACAGCCATCACCTGTTGGCCCAGAAACTCTGCTGCATGGGGGACTACAGAGGGGCCATGGCCCACGAGAGGGATGCGCTGGCTATATTCCAGGCTAAGGTCTTCCAGTCCTGCCATCCAACTTCCCTTACACAAAACATTCAGTTGTTATGCTTTACATTATGCTTCTATATATGCTTTTTGAAAAGATTGTGAAAACAGTTTTTTTTTTTAAAGTTTGTTCACTCCCAAATGCTGAAAGCTGATTGTGTCCATGAGCAGTGTGGAGAAAACCACCAGCAGACCCAGTGCAGCATGGACTTCCTTCGAGTGATTACCCAGCAAGCTGTGCGTGTAGAGCGTTCCCTACGTCAGGGCAGTACAGACCTGGCAGACATGACGCCCCCTGAGGTGAGTCCATTGCAAACTCTTGTGACTGATTTGACTTAGTGAGGATGGAGAGAAGAGAGAACTTCTCCGCTTTCCAAACTACAGTTCATCTGCACATCACCAGACCTCAGATGGGCAGACATGGGAATGACCATACAGTCCAGTGCATCACAATTTTTTTTTAAAAATAATTTATTCTCCAGAATTTTCTAACGAATTAGAAAACAGTGGTTGGTTAATTGGTAAAATTATACCCAAACAGCAAAAAAAAAAAAAAAAAAAAAGTCAGGTATTTTTCAAGTGTGCAGGTCTCAACCCAGCACTTCTTTTTTGGAAATTTGGAGGAATCCTCATTTTCTGCACCAGCTTCCACCCTTCTTCAATCGTCTGTAATTTCTCCCCATAGTTGTAGGGTGCTGGGAAAAATTAAATGTAAATTGAACTTTTATTTCAAGTGATTTGGAAGAGAACTTCAAACAAGCAAAAATAGTTCAAAAAGCATTAACATTTTATTTACATGTAACATGATTTACTGTGTCAGTGGTTGTGCCGCAAACCAGAGCACATCTTAATCTTATTTTGCAGACCAATCAGTTATTACTCAGTAATAATAATACAGTAAAAACATCTTTTGCAGTAGGCAGGAAAAAAATCCTCTCCAGCTGTATATGGGTTCATAGCTTTGGTGATTCTGTGACCCATGATGTACGATGCCCTCAACGGAGTTATGCGTGTGGATGCGGTATTTCAACGCCTCATTGTGCTCATGTAGTGCACGGTTTTTCTTTTGGACAGTTTTGGTTGTTTTTGTGACAAGGGTGCTGAAGAAGTTCTGAACACAAGCATTGCAAATGGTGTCTGAGAAATACCCAGGCTAACATACACACATATATGATGAACTGTGCTTTCTTTTTAGTATTATCAGATGCCGCGTTACTTTGTTTCTTTTATGTGAGCAGCTGGGGAAAAAAACTGACTTATTGTTGAAGAAAACGCATCTTTTGTCTATTGTGCGCAAGACAAAAACAAGATGGTTAATACTAACTTATATCATGCAGCTCTGCATCTACCAAGGGGAACTATTGAAAGTAACCCAATAAATGCAGAATTCTGCCAAACGTGGCAGCACGGAACTGAATACAGGCCTAACTTTTATCAAATTTTTTTACATTCTATGAATCAACCAGCAAACATTTTTTCTAAATATTGAGCCTAGTTATTTGTATTTGTATTACCATTTAAGTTTAATAAGAAATGTATTCCATTCTTGAGAATTTGTGCTGTATATGATTCAGTATATTGGAATGAGTGGTCAATGTCCAGTAATGCCTGTAGAGCAGTAGGTGTTCATATTTATGTGCCGCTAGGTCAGTTGTCAGTGTGACAAAAAATGATCTGAAGCAAAGCTGATTTGTTTACTGCAGAGCTTGATTCCCTCGGTGGAAACCACACTGGAACAACTGGCCCTTGTCAACGGGATCCTCAAAGTCTCAGTAAGGTAATGTCACCTGTTTCTTGGTAATAATAGCAATAATATAAAATTATTTGAGTGAAAATAAGTCCATAAAATACTGTGTAGACATCAGTCATTCAAAGGAATACAAATATAGCTTAACAGGAGTACAGTGGCTCCTTTTAAGCCCTGAATGCTGTCACTTTATTTGCTGTTGTGGTTCTATGAAACCCTCAGATGAAGATATGAGTAAGCGCTTAATTTCAACATTTTCCGTAAATTTGAGTCGTGTTCAGTTCATTTTTATTTTCAACAGTGCTTTTCTTGGGAAGGTGATGGTGTTGAGCAAAAGGGCACAAAACCGTTAGACCAGGGTGGCAGTAAGAGAGTACAAGCACTAAATAAGCAGAGGAATTAGTCTGCCGGCTTCAAATTCTGATATAAAGCCATCCGGAAACTGCCAAGTGCCCTGTGAGGAAAGTGCACTTCATCTTACTAACACCACTAGAATTATGAACACTGTGAAAGCGAAGTGAATTAAGGTGGTCCCATTCCGTTGCACTCAATATTGCCTTCATTTGGCTGGGTGGGCAATACAACTTTAATACAGAATGGAATTTTAGAAAACTGCTAAGATGCAATGAAAGAACTAGAAATGTTTAGTTTTATCTTAAATTCATGAGTCACCTGTAAAGGGGGTACTGCAACAAATAGGTGTATTCCAGTCTTATGTACATATGGTCCTAATTTTGGTACATGTTCATTTTTAGCAATAAGATTCAAGAAATCCAGGAAAAGCTGAAGGAAATGAAAGCCTCCAGTGAAATAAAAGATGAGAAGCAGGAAGCTGCAGGTGCCATCAATGGGGAAAGGTCAGTAAAGGAGGAGGAAGATGTGGTCACTGGAGACGGCCTAAAGCCAGACACACCAATGCCACATCAGGAGGAGAACCACTCTGGCAAAATTTCTACCAGTGACCTGGCCTGCAATCAGGGAGAAGACCAGATCAGACCTGAGCAAACTGATGTGGAAACCACAGTGGAAAAGCAGCCGCTATCAAATTCTTTAGGGGTTGAGGACAAAAGTTCATCAACCGCTACCCAGTCAGTTACTACCCAGTGCAACGGAGAAGCAGTCCGAGTGACCGATGAGCAGCTAGCATCAGCAAAAATTGTCAGTATAGAACAAACTAAAGAATCCGAGCATGGAGCGATCCGTGAAGATGGCGCAACCGAAAAGGACAAGAGAGCTTCAGCAGACTTGAATGGAGAAGGGGAGCATCATCTGTAACTAAGCAGGAACAACCAAAATGAAATGGGATCAGCAACAACCTAGTGGAGTCCGGGAGGGATTTACAGAATCCTACCATGTGTGGACCCTTGGGACGACTTGAAGCAAATCACAGATCTGAACCACCTGAGAGAAGATTCCTCATAGGGATTTCAAAATAAGCAAAGTTCACTGAACAACAAGGCAGCTTTGTTAAACTCATCCATCAAGGTTTTAATATGCAAATGTATGTGGATGTGTGAACATTGGGGGTTTGTGGGGGGTGAATATTAATAGCTGAAATGGGGGGGGGGGCACAGTTACTCCAGGTATTTGACAGTTTGCAATGATCAAATTTGCATGGCAGTAATGGTCTTCACAGGAATTAACTAAATTTTGCAGTATAATTTACAGTGGCTGTAAAACTGTTTCCCTTTTGGCAGTTTTCATTTTTATGTCCCTACATGATGGAATTGATGAATTCACACTGTCAATACACGCTAAAGCATTTTCTAAAATTACCGTCTTCTGGAATTTCTTTGCCTTTCTCAGTCTTTCAAGCAGCAGGAATGCTCCTGATAAGATCTGTTTGCAGGTCACACAAGACCTCACCCTGCCTGAGATTTTACACCATTACTGTTCTACATTTCCACCGTGAGCCCAGAAGCTGAGCTGGAAAATAGGAGGGTTGATACCTCTGTGGTTGGAGACTACAGAACTGGTTTCCCATCAACCCACACTTCCCCCCTTCCCCCCCTTGTCCTTCTGGATGATCTCCAAGTCCAAGCAGTGCAGGTACTGGGGTTCCTGAGCATATGCCCAGGTGTGCGGGGGCAGGGAAGAGAGGCGCTGAGAGGGGAAGCGGACCAAGGCCGTATCGTTGAACACATCGAGAAAGCGTGGAGGGCAAGGGAGGGGTGTCTCCAGGCACGCATTCATCACCTGGCACCACACGTCAAGGATTCAAGGTGTCTCACCTTCACCAAAGGGGCTGAACTGGAAACCTGCACTCAGTGTTACTATATAATACAGCCAATACACAAATCCAGCAGGCATCTTCCACTAATAGCCACACTACTCCTACCCTACTGCATATTTATTGAAGAAAAAAATGCTTACTTCAACATCAAACTTGAGTATTGCATGTCTGCAGTGAATTAAAAGTTCCATTAGATATTGCTTTTTTTTTTTTCCTTCCTCCTTCCACAAAGGAGACTGATTTAGAATGGTGAGTAGGAAAGCAGTGTCTGATCCGAGTTGCAGTGTACCTCAGTGCACCCCGGCTAATGTATAGCCACGAGACTCTTATTCTGGTGTACTACAGCGGTTTCACTGGGAGTGCAGCTCAGCCAGAGAAGCTGGTTGGCTGAGGGCAGGAAAGAATACCAGGGCCTTATGAGCAGCACCAATTCTCTAAACATCTGGAAGTGTTTTTACTGTGTACTGCTTATTACCGGCCTGCTTCGCCTACTGCTACAGTCCAGTTTTTCAGGATTAATCCGCTAAACTAAATGACTTGCTGCATGGCCCTATAGTCCTTGAAGAACTTTAGCCTCCCTCAAGATCAGCTTGCAGCAAACCTTTAAAACCAGGATTTGAGATGCTGGAAAGGATACATCAGCAATGAAGCTGTAGTCTCTCTTGAGATCCTGCTGCACCATCCTAACACATTAAAGTGAAACAGTAAATATGAGACTACTGTAAAATTTGATCTTCCCTTAGAATTTGTACACATTGGAAAGTATGAAGGCTAAGGATTCAAAAATGCCTATGTGCAGAGCCTTCAAATGTGACTTGTGTTAAAATTTCCTCTGCCTAGCTGTGTGCATTCTCATCTTTACAACCCATTCACCACAATTAGTGTGAATTAGTTATATATAAAAAAACTAAACAGTTTATTTTCTTGTCAAGCCACAACCAAACTTTTTTGATGACGTTATAGAACACCAGCTAACTCTCACGTATGTAGAAAGGAAATGTATTTTTTTATGATCTACATCTCAAGATCCCCCTATAAATATATGAATGACAAGTGTTTTACTGTCTTCTGCTTGAAAAATTAACATTTAATCTAGAATGTCTGGATCCCCTCAGAACTTTCTAGACAGTGCAATACAATCATACCTGTGAAATGCTGCAACATTTTTATCTTTTGCCTTTGTTTGCTTTGCAGGAGGTGTGATATACATAAACTTATTAAAACCAATTTAAAAAAAGGATTTTCTGCATGCATTACCTCTCCTGAAGGCCTTGAAAGCTGTTCCCCACAATGGTGAGAAGTGGAAGGGCCTGGGGGCTCCAGTTGCTCCACAGCAGGTTGTTGTACAGGGCAGTACCACAGTGCATCAGGTAGAAGAGAGTGGGTCTGTTCACTTGCCGCTTCCCTTCCTAACACACCGTGGCAGAGAGACAGGTAAACACAACACTGTGATTCATTCATCCTTTACTGGAACTGATAAAACTATCTGGTTACATTTACCATGGAAAAGCTGTAAACTCGAGATAAAACTGGAAAGCTGGCAAAGGTTTTATCACAGCATCGTGTATGGCTGGAAAACAGGAAGTGGGAACCTGGGTCCTCCCACTACATGGCTATCTGGGGGTCTAACCACTGTGCCAACCACTGGTCCTATGTATTTAGTGTTCCTATTTAAATGAATTTGAGAAGTTTAAATCTCTAGATGAGATACAGCAGTGTTAGATCCTTGTGAAACTGGCACCGAACTGGAGAGACTTACCTCATTCTCAGTCAGCACAGTGAGGCCAAGTGCTTGCAGAACCTTGCGCTCGGCTGCGGAAAACACCGGATCAAATATGCTGCACCGTTTGGTTGGTATCTGAAAAAAGCAGTAGCAACACAGTTACTGTACTACCCTGTTGTAAATGGCCTGTTGTTATAGTGGTGTCTGAAGAAAAAATTGAGTCTGTACAATATTACACTCTGCAGGCAAAAAAGGTGGCAAAAAACAGCAGGAGTGTGGGGAATTACAAGGCTGCTCACTTTCAGAGTTTCCAACAGCAGCAGTAACATGGCTAGCTGATATCTGGAGGAAACGCAGGAAAAGAAGCTGCCCAAGCCATAGCAAACGCAGTCACAGTCTGGGTCCTCGTGGCCAGGGTCTCGCTTCTGAGCTTGCACAGTCAAGCAGCCGGTCAAAATCTCTGAGGAGGGATGTTTACAAGGACATTACTCAGATACCGCACAAACAAATGTCCACGCACTACACAGAATGAGCGCTTTGAGCAGAAAACAAAAATATACTTTGATGTCCCAAATTGTAGAATTTATGGTAACTTTAATGGCCAATTTGAAGCATTTAACACAATAGAATATCAAAAGTGGTCAGACCACCATATAGCGAATTTCAAAAAGGTGTCACAGTGAATAGTGCTGCCATCTCAGGTCCTAGCCTGTTTGGGTGGGGGTTCAACTCCTGCTTGGTCTATATAGAGTTTGCATGTTCTCCTCATATCGGTTTCTGGTTTCCGTCCAAAGACACCCATCACAATAAACTGGCTTTACTCTGCATGTGTCCCTCCCCACCCTACAATTGGGCACAGTCGCTCAGTCCAGCACCCAGTGATGGAAACAACAGAAGATGTAATTCTTTATACAAACATACAAGGCTGGCTATCCACCAGGCTACTGTTGTACTACAACACAGTACTAAATAGTGTTTATTTATACCACAAACATATTTCTTAACTCTTGAAAGCAAGCTGCCTGTATTAAAAGGACTTCCCAAATAAAGTGTAGAATTCAATTTAACCACTTTTAACGCAACGTTCGTTTAACCTTTCCAGTTTTGCAAGAAGTCCTCACAGGTCAGGTCAACCCTGAAAAGGCAGAGAGAGAGTAAAGGGTTTGAAGGCTTTTGCTTTTGTCGTTACAGATACACCTGTCAGTTTCACGTCTCCAGGTAAACGTGCGCCACACGATCACATGCAGCTATCGTATTTATCGCAGGTGAATGCGCGGAAAGGCCGCCACGTTGCTGTCGAGCACTGACATGGCCTCTTTCAGGCGCTCTTGCGCCCTCCTGGGGTCCGGGTTCGGGTCCGAAGACTTCCCGGCATCCACGTGGTCCTGCGGAGCCCGCGTGCACGTGGGCCGCGAACGCGCCGCCCTCCCGCGACGTCGCACGCGCTGCCACTCGCCGTCGTTACTGGCCATTTCAAACGCCAGACTGTCACAAAATCCAACATTGATCTTTTTTTTTTTTAACGCGCTACAGTTAAATGAATTACGAAAGAATACAAGTGGCGTAATGGTTTATTACTTACTGATGCGGTAAGAAGTTCTTGAGCTGCGGTATCTCCTCAATGTTCAACCCCGATCACAAGAATTAGGTGCAGGTTATGCCTTTATCGATTATTTCTTTTTTTTTTTTTTTTTTTTTTTGTTAATAATGTGAACTCCGCACACAAATAGAGTAGAGCAGCATCAAATATGAATACAGTTCCAAAACCAAACTAAAGGAACTCTTTAAATTTGTTCACATGACGGAATTAAAGTGGAACTAGTGTGACAGGAAGTGAGCTGTTCCCGGAAGTTAATATCGCTTCAGGTGTTTCTCTTTCAAAATAAAAGCTTGTAACTGGGCAAGCAAATACAGTACGTGTACAACACACATTTAATGTTTTGTTTTTTTTTTTTTTAAGCAATAACTGTTGTGAACTGAAAATGCGAGATAATAATCTACTCTATGCCCCCGGAGAATCCGTTTTTGTTCATTTTCAGCTTCACTGTCTTAACCATATGTTGTGTTAATTTTACCTTGAATTTTTAACATTTCCGCTTGTGGTTTTTATTTTGAATCTAAGCGCCATTAAGGCACCGGAAGTAAACGTCACTGCTGCGAAATAGTGTTACGGCAGTGGGACGTTCATTTGTTTTGCTGTGTGCGGTGAGTTTATTGTGCCGCTGCTGCGTCGATGTTCCAAGCTGTTTCTCACCGTGCGCTCCTTCATTTTAGCAGTGCCTAATAGTTGCTTGTGCCCGTCTTTCGATCTCCGTCGTCCCGTGTGCAGCGCAGCTCGTCATGTCCATGTCTCACCTGTACGGACGGAGGGCCCCTGAGGAGGATGACGGGGTGGAGGTGGACAGCTTTGAGGTGACCGAGTGGGACCTGGCCAACGAGTTCAACCCCGAGCGCCGCAGACACCGGCAGACCAAAGAGGAGGCCACCTACGGAATATGGGCCGAGCACGATTCGGATGAGGAGCGGCCGAGCGCCGGGGGGAAGAGGTGCGGCACCTTGGGGCTACAGGGATCAGTTATACGCAGCACTTAAAGTGTGTGTGTGTGTGTGTGTGTGTGTGTGTGTGTGTGTGTGTGTGTGAGAGAGAGAGAGAGAAGGAGAACCCGAGGTGCTGAACTAACCCTTGTGCGTCCCAAATACAGTCGTCAAACTTGATGATGGATTTAACTTTTTTCTGTTGGAATGACAGTCTTAAAATAAATACACATTTACTTTGTCCGGTTTTACTATCTTATACAAAAATATACCATGAGCTGCAGCCCATAGTCTTGAGTTGACTTTATTATTGTTGTTGTTATTGTTATCCTATATTTAGCTGCAGCTTTTTTCAAGGCTACTTAAAATGTAAGGGAGTCAGTTTTTATAATTCATTTATTTATACAGGAGGGAGAGTTTTACTGTATTAATTCGGGGGGAAAGTACATTGCTTACGAAGGTGTAGATTTGAGGCAGCAACCTTCAGGTTAAAAGGGATTGGCTGTAAACTGCTTGATGGTTCACATCTCACAATGACAGATAATGCCAAACTTCTACCTATTCTTCATCTAGTGACAATGTTTTAAGTCCAGATGCTTTTTGAATAGACCTCCTGTGACCTACGTACACAAAGCAGTAGATTCTCAAAAAAAGACAACCTCAGGATGTGTCCTTTATTTTTGTCCACATGGGCAGGGCAAAGGATTACGCCGCACCTATCAATTTTGTGAGTGCGGGGCTGCGCAGAACGGCTGCCGATGAGGATGAAGAAGACTCGGAGAAGAGCCGTTCTCCACCTTTGGCTCGCGAGACTGCCCCAAAGAAGTTGCAAACCGTAAGACAGCATCTCGCTTTTTGAACCATTTACTGAACTACAGTTGACCAAGGGTATCAGTAGCTCCACAAAGTGAACAAATGAAAACCTTGAAAGTATTCATTGTACATTTGCTGTTACTGCAATACTGCATAAGTGATTTCTCACAATAATGTTTATATAGATTACAGGGTCAACAATACTACATTGTCTAGGTGAAATCAAATAAAGATAACTTCAGTTACTCTTGCTGTCCTTCAAACACATTTTCTATACATGGTGATTTTTAAAAAAATTGAACACTTTTTTTTCCATTTTCAGTTGTATTAGTAAGGAATTTGGTAAGTGTCAAACATATTTAGATAAAAAGAAAAACTCACTACTTTGATGATCCAATGAGTGCCTTTTTTTTTTTTTAAAGATTAGATGTCTGCTGGTATGAGAGGTTAAATTTCACTTGTTTCTTTGGGGTTTTTTAGGGTGGACACTTCAAGAGCTCCCAGAAGACCTTTGCTGGGGGTATTCGAGCCGGCCAGGACCTGGGAATGTGGGAGAGGCATACACGAGGGATTGGGCAGAAGCTGCTGCAGAAGATGGGTTACGAGCCAGGGAAAGGCCTGGGGAAAAATGCACAAGGTATAAAATTTGCAGAACCAAATGGTCAGAGCTGGTGTCTAGTCACTGTGCTGTTTGTTTGTGTGCCGGTCATTTGAACTACATTTTACTGGAGACTGTGACCCTTAGGTATTGTGAATCCGATCGAGGCAAAGGTGCGGAAGGGGAAGGGGGCGGTGGGGGCCTACGGCACGGAGCGCACACAGCAGTCCCTGCAGGATTTCCCTGTAGTCGACTCAGAAGAGGAGGAGGAGAAGGTGAGGACCATAGCATCACCACCTTCACTTGATTAAAACCATATATTTTCAGTGTTTTTTACCACCAGATGTTGTTAGTTTTTCCACAGGGTTTGTTTCCATGTTGTAGCAACAATGCTTGAGCACTTTCTACATTACGGTTATTTATAACTTTCATTTGATTAGCTGATGCTTTTCTCAAAACTGTATCTCCTGCTGCCCCTTGTCAGGAGTTTCAGCGTGAGCTGGGCCAGTGGAGACGTGATCCAGGTGTTGGTAAGAAGAAACCCAAATACTCCTTCAAAACGGTTGAGGAGCTCAAGGCCCACGGGAAGCTGGCAGGCAAGAGCATGAGTGCTCCTGCTGGGGAGCTGGCTCAGGTCAAGGTGAGGCATGCAGTGTGTGCCTGAAAAGGAGTGTATACATCCATAATTGAACCTGTGCTTGAAAATATTTGTTGTTTACAGATGCATTTAATGTATCTGCCTCTACTTGTCAAATTTTGAATTTTGGAGATTTTGTGAGTTTCAACTTACTGTAAATTCTTCCATTAATACTATTGTCATTTAAAATTCCGTAATGTTATTACGTAGATGTTTGGTGGATCACCGTGTGGCGTGTGACTGTGCTACAGGTAATTGACATGACCGGCCGGGAGCAGAAGGTCTACTATAGTTACACTCAGATGACCCAGAAGCACAGCATGCCGGAAGAGGCCCCTCTGAACATGGGGGTACGGGATCAGAAGGCCTCTGGCTTCACGCTGCCTGAGCTGGAGCACAACCTCCAGCTGCTGATTGATATGACAGAGCAAGACATTCTGCAGGTTGGGTTTGAATTCATCTTCCACATTCCCTCCCTTTACCTCCATCTTGGCCTCATTAGTTTTTTCCTTTCTTGTGATCTGAAGGTTTCCTGATTCTCTTCTTCCTCAGCCTTATTTGCCATTTTTCTCTGTTGTGTTTTTAGGATGTCTTTTTAAAAATGTATCGTGCACATATGTGAAAACTAGTTATCTTAATGGATTAAACTTTTAATCCACATCAACATATTCTTCCAATTTCACTCACTTCTTCCAGCAATCTTTCTGTCTTGAAATGTGGAAGTCTTCTTTGGAAATGGCCATTAACTGCCCTATTGTATTTTGTTTTGCTTCCACATCCTGAAATTGCTGTCCTTTCAGCTTAATACTGGTCAGGTCAAAAAAGTATAGGGGTATTTAAAAAAAAAAAAAAAAAAAAAAAGAATCATTACCGAACTATTTTGCTATTAAAGTGGTTGCATTTAGTACATAAGTATTGTTCGTGCTGTGCGACAGGCATTACAACAGGAGCAGGGGTTTGAACTGAGGACCATTCCTGAAATATGCTTGCTGCTGTGTGTTTGCGTGAGGCCATTGGCTGCTCCCATTGTCTGACTGTCTGTCTGTCTGTAATACAGAGCGCACGGCAGTTACAGCATGAGCGAGATGTTGTTGTGTCATTGACGCACGAGAGCACTGCCCTGCAAGGGAGGCTGACCGAGGAGCACAAGACCATGGAGCGCCTAGAAGAGGTGTTGAAACTTGTGGAGCGCTTTGAAGCAGCAGACGGCCACGGTGGTGGTGGGGGCAGTAACACCCTCACTCTCCAGGAGTGTGCGTCCATCTTTGAGACATTGCAGACTGAGTACTACCAAGAGTATAAAGTACTTGGCCTGGGCGACTTGGCTGTATCTGTGGTACATCCTCTCCTCCGAGAGAGACTCCGCACCTGGGATCCCCTGAAGGTCAGTTTGCTCACAAAGACAGGAAAGGCACCTTGTATCTCTTGCAAGGCAAGTGCAACATTCTTTCCTCTCTCCACAGGACAGCGTGTATGGACTGGAGGAGGTTGGCAGGTGGCGAGCCATTCTGGAGTCTGGACAGCAGCCCCACAGCACCCCTGACAGTTCCCACATGGATCCCTACCACAGGTCAGAGTCTACACCCAGAAAATGTTGTGATGAGTGTTTTTTTTTTCCCAGTGTAGGTATGTTTTTCACAAGATCGGTAAAAATGGCTCAGTATGAACAGCTGTTTGTACCTCTTTTTCTGTTGGACCATCCTCACTGTTGTTCCCATGTTTACTATGTTGTTGCTGTTTCTGTTTTCTGAATTTTGTTCTTCAGAAGCCCCTTTCTTTCATTTGTACTCAGGAAATGCAGCTTGTGCATGTTTGTATGTTCATCGTTCATGTACTGTTTACTTTTGTGTGTAGGCAGATCAGTAGGTTGGTGGAATTTAGTATTCTGAGACAGAGTTCTGCATTGCCTTGTCTCAGTTATTTACGATTAATTTAAAGGTTGCTCTGGGAGGTTTGGGTCCCAGTGATGAGGACCACAGTGTCCCAGTGGCAGCCCAGGAATGTAGGTCCCATGGTGGACTGTATGGAGAACTGGTCCCCCTTGTTGCCCATCTGGATCCTAGATCATGTTCTGGAGCAGCTCATCTTCCCCAGGCTTCAGAGAGAGGTTTGTGCAGTACACTCAGGTCACATTGTCACTGTCCCACAGCCATCCCTCCCAGGCATCTATAAACAGACCTCTAGATATCCAGTGCATAATTGTGCACTTTGAGTGTTGCTATTAACCTCTAACACATTATCACTAACATACACTTTGGTCTGTTCTCACACACATTATATTTATACAGCCAGCAATGCTGACCTGGTGAAATGTACATCTCATAGGTGGAGAGCTGGAACCCACTGACGGACACCGTACCTATCCACTCGTGGCTGCACCCCTGGCTTCCACTTATGCAGTCCCGCTTGGAGCCACTGTACCCACCCATCCGCAGCAAGTTGGCGCACGCCCTGCAGCGCTGGCACCCTAGCGATGGATCTGCCCGCCTCATCCTGCAGCCGTGGAAAGACGTATTTACCCCGGGTGCCTGGGAGGCCTTCATGGTGAAGAACATTGTGCCCAAGCTGGGTGAGAGTCTCTTTTTCTGAGTTAACACAACTTGTCCAGATGCATTTCTTACATGTTACTGGGGTGAGATAATTTCATTGCTATCTCAAGGTTCTGCAAATCCTACAACCATTGTATTACTCTTAAGCAATGTACTTACCATGAATGTACTTACCTTGAATTCTGATAACAGTACGATCATAATCATAAGTCACTGTACAAAATCTCACATTGTAGGTTACCTTTTACAGTTAGGCTGTTAGTTAAATATTGTGTAATAATAACATGTCACTTAGCTATACATGAAATTAGTTGAGTCTCACTAGTAAATGCAGTAGCATAGAGACAGCTGATCTTTTATTCCAGCTCTTTGTCTGGGGGAGTTGGTTGTCAACCCACACCAGCAACACATGGACCCCTTCCATTGGGTCATGGATTGGGAAGGCATGCTGTCGCTCTCCAGTTTGGTTGGGCTCCTGGACAAAAACTTCTTCCCCAAGTGGTTGCAGGTCAGTAAGAGAGGTAGCAGGTCAAGGCCTGCATTTTGTCTTGCACACGCACACACTTTCCATAAAGCAATGAACAATAATAATTAAAGCAGGAATTTTCACCTCCAGGTGCTGTGCTCCTGGCTTAGCAACAGCCCCAACTACGAGGAGATCACTAAGTGGTACCTGGGCTGGAAGTCCATGTTCTCAGATGCTGTGCTGGCGCAGCCACTGGTCAAGGAGAAGTTTAACGAAGCACTGGACATCATGAATCGTGCCGTGTCATCTGGCATAGGTCAGTTTCACCCTCTGCTCCACCTAGATCAGTTTCTTATTGGTACAGTTAAATGCCATGATAACATAAGTGGGATCCAAAAAATTCTTTCCTGTAAAATGGGGTCCAATCACCAGTTTCATTATGGCCAAATTCACCTTATACCAGGCTATATTATGGTGGGGTTTTTTATGGCTGGTTTTTATTTGGTTTGTTGGAAATTTAATACTAGCACCTAAGTATATCCAGCTTTTATTCTTTTTAGTATAAATTGGCCATCTCTTCCTCACATCTCACACCAGTCAGGCAGATTTGTTAATAAAATCTGCTTTTTTTCTTGCATGACTTCCTGGATTACTGCATAAAAAAAACCAAATTGAATTTGCAGGAGTTTCAAATAAAAGCAAAAACTTGGTTTGATGTAGACAGTTGCAGTATGGAGCTCACATACTCAGGCCATATTTTGGATGTACACTACTGATACTGATACTGACCACCATAAAGTCCGCACACACCCAGCCTCACAAGCTCCTCCCCCCACAGGTGGGTACCTGCAGCCTGGAGCACGGGAGAACATCGCATACCTGACGCACACAGAACGACGCAAGGACTTCCAGTACGAGGCGCTGCAGGAGCGGCGTGAGGCGGAGAGTGTGGCGCAGCGGGCCATTGGGGTCACCAGCGTGCCCACCAACTTCAAGGATCTGATCCAGGCCAAAGCCGAGGAGAATAACATAGTGTTCATGCCCCTGGTGGGAAAGCGGCACGAGGGCAAGCAACTGTACACATTTGGTCGGATTGTCATTTATATTGACCGTGGCGTCGTGTTTGTGCAAGGAGAGAAAACCTGGGTTCCCACCTCCCTGCAAAGCCTAATTGACAAGGCCAAGTAACCAGGTCAGATTTATACTCTAGTCTATTTTTTTTATTTATTTTTAATTTTTTTTTAGGTTTACCTGAATTCCCCTCATTGAAAAATAAAATTAACCACATTTTTCTTGCTTAGAATTAACGCCAGTTTTCCTTAGGTGCTTTTTAGTACCATTTAAGAACATACCAATATTTCTTTTTTGAGAAGCAGTAAATGTGCTGCTCTGTTTCATATTTAGTATGTTTTTTCACTTATCTTGTCAAAAATTTGCTAAAATTGTTTCTGTACAGCAAATGGTGAACTGTTTGTTTTTTTTTTTTTTTTTTTTGTAACATGTATAATGAAAAATGTTTGGCTAAATACTAACATGAGTGTGGGAAGTAATTTCCTTGAACATTTTTCAGTTTTAAAGTTACTACTTTTATTATTTTGCAAAAGAAGTAAGTTGTTTTAAAAGAGTTGGTTGTATAGTTGGTTTTCATTTTTTTTTTTATTTTGGTAAATTGTTTTAAGTTTGATTAAATAGCAGAGATTTCAGCTTTCTGTTTTTACTGTAGTTTTAGATATTTATCTCTAACTTCATCCTTTCCTCACGTAATGGAGTTTAAATTAAACAACCTAATTTCCCAATTTTGGTATTGAAGGTTAAACTTCACATCTTTTCTTCCACACGTGCGGCTAGACTGGAAAATAAGTTAACACACATTTGCTCTGGATGTGCACCGAGTTGCCTCTTTATTAGGTACACACCCCACCTTACCATACATTGTACATTACATACATCACATGACCGGTGTCTGGTATAAACCAGGCAGACTACCATAACAAGCGTCAATCACTGATCAGTTTAGTGTTGAAATGAGGTAAAATGAGTAAAATTTGTGAATCTGAAGGTGGTATTATGGTGATGGCTGTTGTGGTTCTAGCATCTCCCAGGAAGATGTACTAGGCTTTTACCACACGCAACCATTTCAAGGATTTGCCTGGGATGGTGCAAAAAAGCAGAAAAGTGCCAGTGTTAGTGATCCTATGGTTGAAAACAGTTTGTGGATCAGAGGGGTCGAAAGAAATTGACGAAAATCTTACAGGAAAACTGAGGCAAGTCACATCTAAATTCAGCACTGGTGTGAAGAATGTTGTCTCAGAACGCACCATTTGCTAATCATTGTTTCAAATGGGCTACAACAACTGAGACGTCTCGGAAGAAGATGGTGATGGAGAAGAGCAAGAAGGTCATCTCCAATGGGCGCAGTAGCATAAGTAGTGATAAGAAAAGTTGTGATGCATTGAGGGAGATGCATGTTGGAAGCATAACCTTGAACTTATTTATGTATATAAAAAAACTCCCCAAATTGGCTTTACTCCACTACTTCTCAGCTGTGTTTTAAATCTAATGAAATATGAGGCCTGTTACCTTCATGCATTTATTTCGGGATGAAAACAGAAACACATAAGGGCTCTTATGTTCACTCAAACCATTGGCAGTTCTATTGTATCTTGCTTACAGAGGCAACAATCCTCAATTTTCATTTTCAATTTTATAAGACATTTTTTACCTTCTACATTTAAAGTGTTGTTCTTCTGGACAGAATATTCAAGGTTCAAGGTTTATTTGTCATGGGTGAACAACACAGCATAGCAGTGTTGTCACAATGAAAAGTTTTTGTTTCCAGGCATCTCAGTAATATAAATATGTAAGTAAATATGTAAATAAGGTATAGGAAAGTTAAATAATAAATACTGAAATTAAGAAAAGGGTAAATAAATAAGAATAAGATATGAGAATATACATAGAGGAAAAAAAAGCAGAAGAAAACCAACAGAAACGGAAACCAAATAACAGCAGCCAAACTAACAACACACCCATATCAACATGCTCATATCAACAAAGATTCTAACTAAAATACTTTTTCAAGAATTAGAAATGTGCCTTTAGCACAGTCCTACATTGTCAATTTTTTAAAGAAAGACAATTATTAAATACATCTTCATCCCTCTTCACTGAATATATGTCTAGGACTATAATATAAAAATGACAAATATAAAATTGCTTAGGAAAACAATCGTGTCTCTTAAGTGAAACCATATTTTTATGTTGTATGGTTACTTTTTCCAGACAGAAATATCAGTTTCCACCAAAACAATGTTTTTACACACTATTTCTTTTCCAAGATTTATTTATGTTAAGGCTACGTTGTATTGGTTACAAATAATTCTATGCTAAGTTTTAAGTAAGGATTTCCACCTCCATTAAAAGTATTTACACTGACATTCTGATTCTGTCAGCTCTCAGCCAGACCGAGGAGAACAGAAAAAGCTTTAAATGTTTCAGAGCATTAGACAATGAGCTCCAAGTTACACAGAGGGCCTGAGAAGACAGAAAGCACTGACGGAAAACTGACATGGATGTGTAAGTGGGGGTGAAATTATTAGCGTCTGTTCATTCATTTGTCCTGTTTGTCACAGTGATTTTTTTTTGTTTGTTTCTGAAGAAAAATCATGATCATTGTGAGACTGGAGATGAACGGAGAGGAGATGGAACATCTGTGGTTTGGTGTCACGCAGGCTCAGAGAGCAGTTCGTACAGTAAGGTGATTCACCGAAACACAGAGCAGCAGTGTGGAAAGGCTGAGGTAAGACGTCCACGCTGCATCGCAGCCATTTTCTTTCTCACACACCGGCTGCTCACACATCGTGCCCTTGAACCCTAGAGTACACAGACAACTCTGGTTTTCAACACAGGTGCCTCCATTCTGGCAGAGAAGCAGCTCCTCATCACAGAAATTTCCTACAAAAAAGAAGTCAGAAAGCCTTGAAAGCTTTTAACTGGCTCTAAGTTATATCAGAACTTCTAAATGCTATAACTGTAAATATAACCACAAACGGTCGTCTCCAGACAACCTCCACTTAGCTTAGATTTTTCAAAATAAAAATATTATACTGCTATATTATGCTGCTATATATATGTATACAGTACATGCACAGCAATCCCTCAGTATCCAAACTCTGTATGTCATGGACATTTTATAATGAATTTTTATCCAAAGCATTTCCAAAATGGAAAAAAAAGAAAAAATTAAAAATGAATGTAAAAATGAACAAATAAATACCGTGAAACTGCAATTGTAAATTAATGACATTAAGTGTTTTCCAATCACATAAATGGTGTTTATCATGCTGTAGTCATGGGTTGATAATAATGTGTTGTCAGATGGGTGGGAGTGCATTATTATTTCCCCCATTTAAAATAATTTGGTATTAAAAAATAGATCATTAAAATAATAATAAATATAAGATAATAATAAAAAATGTGATATTCAACCTGTTCTCCAGGGTAAATTTGATTTGAATACTGAAGGATAACTGTATATATAAACATCCATGAATCCAGTGTGGTTGCTCTGAAATTCCTCAAGAACGTCTGCGACTGAGTAATAAGAAAAAAGCAACCAAAAGGTGTGACAAAATTGCCATACATGTGCTCTTGAACCTGACATCAGGATCTGAAGCAAAAGCTGAACAGGGCACTAAAATGAGTACTCAAACATATTACCTCGTACTCTAAGACAGAGACCTATTTCCAAAATTTTTCACCTGTATTTGAAGAATAACCTCAAAGCAGTCACCTTGTGTATCAGTGCAGTAATTTTGCATTATTCAACCAATACTCTTTTGTTTGTACATCTCCTCATGGTGCACAGGTGTGAAAATACCTGAAAATCTGCTTTGTCCCTTTTCTGCTGTTTCATACTTACGAAGGCAGCCTTGATTCCAGTAGAAACCAGGCAGGCATTTGCCACACTTTGCCCCAGTAGCACCCTCTTTACACTGGCAGTAACCCGCATCGCTGCAGCGGTCGTGAACAGATCCCATCACGTTGCAGTCACACTCTGCACACAGTTGAACAGAAAAGAGAGTTACTTGCTGGTGGACTGGACCCCAGACACAGCATAAGCTAGCAGGACAACAGCACAAACACAACAGAAGCAGCAAATAATACCATCGGCTCAACCTATAGATGCGTAACGTAGGAAGGTCATACTTGTGAGTACTAAGGTGCATCAGCGACACTAAGGCCTTATTTTTTTATTTTCTCCTTTTTGCTCTCTAGCACTATGCATTTTTTCCTTTAACCATTCACCTATTTCTGCACATATGTACTATGTCTACACATCAGAACTGTTGTACAGTTATGATCATCATAACAAGCATTGCTCACTTTTTTAAACAGTTTTAAAAATAACATTTACCTGAAAATCACCTTTAACAAACAGAGAGGAACTTCAAAACTAAGTGCAGGGTCTTAAAACTGTCTTAAAACTATTATAAGTAATTTCCTTTGGGATAATAAAGTTTTCTGATTATTATTATTATTATTATTATTATTATTATTATTATGTCACAGCAATATACAGACAATTTTGAGTGTTGTGGGTGTTTTCATTCTAGTTATTTTTCCTGTTAATTATCTGTTTGCTTTTCTCTTAAAATTTTATTGGTTGCAAAGTCACATTAAAAAAGGAAAAATATCTGACTGGATTTATCTTGGTTTCTGCCTTTGCATCACAAAAACCATGATGAATCTAGCAAACCTTACAGGTGAATATACTATTATTTCCCTCCTTTTTATATATTTTCTGTTTGAAAAAGGATAGCTTCGCTATCAGCTACCTTTGTACGAAACAGTCAACCAGGAGATACCAGTACACTGGTGTGCACCACTAGGGGATATCACTGTCCCTTTAGTAGTAGACAGACATGATTTAAACAAACAGACTGGTGATGAGACATCCTTACTGACCTATGCAGACATTCTCATCATCCAGGTCAGCCGAGGTATTCCGGAAGTATCCCAGGCGGCAGTGCTGGCATTTTTGCCCTCTGGTGTTGTGTTTGCAGCTGATGCAAGTCACAATGTTGAGAAAGTCAATGTAGCTGCAGCGGTTCGAGTGTCCATAGCACTCACAGTCTGGCAGAAAGCAAAGCAGATCGACTTTATTGTCAGTACAGCAACAGCGTGGACAAACAGCGGAGGCAGGTTGAAGGGACTTAATCCAATGCACATACAGTAACTGTCACATCCATCCGTAATTCTGTTATCAGTAACCAGGCTCTGCTTAATGTAACCTCAAATGGAAATTCACCCTCTTGCTTTTTTGTAGAATATTCATCACGGTGAAGTCTCATGAAAATATGGCATAGGAATATTTTATGGGATGTTGGAGATGTATTGGTATCTCAGACTGCTCATTCGACATTAAAAGAAATTGCAATGTGGATAAATGCAAATAAGTAGTGGTAGAGAACAATGGGATGCTTACCTTATGGAAGCAAACATGCAGATGAACATGGAAAGGAATGGGTGTGAAAAGAGACAATGTTGAAAGAAAACAGGTGTTGAAAAATAATCTAGAATTTTATTCCATTGCAAGAATGTTTACTGGCCACTAGGTAATAATATCAGGCGTAAATATACAGCCAAAATCCAAAGCTTTTATGTGATTTGACAGATTGAGACACATTTATGTATTATTATAATGGCACGGCCATAATTTAATGTACTGTATATTCATTGTCTATCTCACTCATTTTCAGAAATTGTTGGTCCTGGTCAGGGTTGCGGTGCTCTGGAGCCTATTCTGGCATCACTGAGCGCTAGACAAGGAAAGGTACATCCTGGATGGAGTGCCAGTCCATCACAGGATACACACACTCATTCACACCAGCAATTTACAAACACCAGTTAACCCGAGACACAAGTCTTTGGACTGTGGGAGGAAACGCATGTGGACATAAGGAGAACATATAAACTGCACAAACTAAATTGCATTCAAACTTACAACCAAACTGTGAAAGTGCTGCCACAATAATAATAATAATAATAATAATAATAATAGTTTAACAGCAGTCAGTCTTACCTTCAAATCTGGTGTATGTAATCCCTGTCAGTTCACTTGTTTTGGACTGGCCGAGGAAAAACACCTTGGGCTTTGCTTGGAAAATAAAATAAGCCTACTTATATTTCTGCCTTTGGATGAGCCTGAGCAGTTTGTTTGTTTGTTTGTTTGTTATACTGAGGGCTTTATTCTTAAAACTATACAATAAGAAGCGGGCTGCTTACATTTTATGCTTAACTACACTAAGATTTCAGCCCTTGCGAACAAAAATACCAACTAACTGCAGTGACCAAAAAATTGATAAGACTGCACAAGTTTAGCTGTAAATCCGAGTTTGGCATTTTTGGTGCAAAATTTTGTTTTTTGGTCCAGAACTCTGCCGAAAGTGCGAGACTGAGGTGTGTTTGTGAGCTCCCCCTAGAAGACGATGTTAGTGCGATGGAGATTACATGCGACAAACGGACAAGAAAAGAAACTGCCAGCAAAATTAGATGAATGCGGGCTGGTTGCGAGGAGGCAGGATCCAGCGTCACTCAATTCAGTACGTGATGGCGAACTTTCAGTTGGAACTGTCCAAAGGTTCTGGGTAGTGGCTGTGTGTGGGTAGCTTTCGCTGAGTCAGCTACAGAGAAGGCAAACAAGTTCTGGAAGCCTGGTTCTCTGGAAAAGACTGAAAGGTTCTACTAAAAGTAGAAAAGTAGAATAATGTGCAAAGTGAGTTGAGCTTTCACTTACTGTATTGTTGGTCAATATTTGTGCGTCTACTAACACAAGAAGTCCATCTTGGTCGCTGTAGTTTCATTCGCATTTGTTGATTTTTTTTTCTTTTTATTTTGCTATTCCTATTTTTTGAAGAGTGCTTTGAAGTGGAGCTTTTTCTCAAATGTTTATGCTGATGCAACGGTGTCAAAAGACTGTTAGTAAGATGTACTTTGGGAGTACTGGTCTACCACAGAAAGTGTAAACTATTGTCGTGTTACCATGGTGAAGAGTGTCTAAAGATTTCAAGCCTACGTACATACTGGTTTCTTAAAATCGAAGACTAGATACAAAAAGCATGCAACCGATGGGTTAGTTTGAGAAAAACAAATTGCAGAATAATTGTAGAAATTCATTTTTGTGGCTAGGATCTCAAGAATGGTGCCAGATTACTGTATGGAGATATGTTTATATACAGTATTGTATACTTCATGCATTTATAAATAAATAAATATATCTTTTTTGTAGGTTTATAATGTGATTACATTATAAATTAAGTTTTTACTGATATTTTATACCTTATTCTTTATTTTATAACTGTACAGTATTAGCCATTTTTTGACAATTGAAAAAGTGATGGATTTTAGTTTAACCACGTATCTATCGCATGCTTTTTGTTTTCACCTTTCTTTCTCATTTTTCTGCAACAAACACCTTTACCCTCAGCCGAGCAACTAAAACAACACACGGCAACAAACAGGAGTCTCTTCTTTTCGTGCTAGCTATAACACAGTCAATACCTTTTCTCTCAGAGGATTTATTTTTTCTTTTTCCCTTTCCTTTTGTGTTCTTTTTAACTTTTTCTTCCTCCTTCCCTACTTTTTTCCCAGAAGCCTCCTTTCTCTTCTCTTTGTTCTCAAGTTTTCCACTGTTAGCTTTTTGGCCTGTACAATTTAGGGCACACAGAAATTATAGCAAACCACAAAATATTTCTCTTTTTCTTAAAGCCAAATTTGCTGTCTGCACGCCCAAACAGTGCATTTAATCATTCATATTAAGTTTATAATCAGCAACCAAACAGAACAATTTATATTAAATTGTGAAAAATTCTCTTAAATAAAAATTATTTCAGTCATCCTCTTTTATGCTTGATATTGTGCCAAAGAAATGGGACCCCTCCAGTAATAGCATTCATTCTCCATAGTGCTTCAATGAAACTGCAATAGTTAAAAGGTTAAAATACTGCATTTAATACTACATCATGAACTTGTTTCCAGCTTTACTCTTTCACCCAGCACTCATGGGCTACTAGATCAGCACTAACAGATGAGTTAAGACAGAACTGTTGTTGAAGGAATCATTGCTCATTTCAGTGGTGTCCAGATGTGAGGCCTTCAGCCCACTGTGGTTCAGTCCTGCTGTCAGTAAACACATGCAGTGCTAAGCTGTAGGCATCTCACTAGGGTATGGTCTGCTCGTGTACCCACATCTAAGAGAGCAGTAACAAGACAAGTTGTCTGGCACGAGTACTGATTCTATACTCTGATTCTATACTCTGATATACCTCTAACAGCAATATTGTACCCAGGTGGTCACTCCCACATAAATCCATGCCACCACGCACCTTATTATGGGTCCAGTTTGGATGTTTTGAAAGCTTTTGCTCAGTTACTTATTTCTGCTCTGTCCATAAAAGAATACACTGCAGAACATACTTAAAAGCACAGATTTGTGTTTGTAATAAACACCATTAAGAGAACATCTGTGTTAACTTGTCTTACCTTCTTTTGGGTTACTCACTGGTACTGTTCCCTCTACAGCTGAGGAAAGGGACATGTTGGGGGAGAGGCTGTCCTTCTTGCCTGAGCTCTCTGTCTTGGTACTCCCAGATGGGATTTCTACACTAGTAGGTTCAGATTCTGCTGGACCAGTCTGTTCTGAGCCCACTGGACTGGTCTGTTCTGAGCCGACTGGACCTGTCTGGTCTGAATCAACCGGACTGGTCTGTTCAGAATCAACTGAGTTGGTCTGTTCTGAGTCCACTGAATCTGTCTGTTCAGAATCAACTGGATTTGTCTGTTCTGAGCCCACTGGATCTGTCTGTTCAGAATCACCTGGGGTGGTCTTCGCTGAGCCATCTGAACCAGTCTGTTCTGAGCCCAATGGATCTATCTGTTCAGAATCAACTGGGCTGGTCTGTTTTGAGCCTGCTGGGTCTATCTGTTCTGAGTCCACTGGATCTATCTGTTCAGAATCAACTAGATTGGTCCGTTCTGAGCCCACTGCATTTATCGGTTCAGAATCACCTGGGCTGTTCTTCTCTGAGCCATCTGAACCAGTCTGTTCTGAACCCAATGGATCTATCTGTTCAGAATCAACTGGGCTAGTTTGTTCTGAACCTATTGAACTGGTCTTTTCTGGGCCCGCTGGATCTATCTGTTCAGAATCACCTGGGCTGGTCTGTTCTGAGCCAAATGGGGTACTTTGTTCTTCTTCTACTCCAGTGGTTTGAGCAGAATCCACGGGACTGGTATCAACTGGGGCTTCGGGACTTTTTTCTATTGGACTCGTGGTAATGATTTGTTCAGAAGACACCAGAGTGGTCTCATCTTCTGAAAGAGTAGTTTTTTCAGGTGTTTGTTCAGGAGAAACTGGATTGGTTTGTTCAGAAATCACTAGAGTGGCTTCAGTAGGATCCTCTTGAGTGCTTCCTTCAGAGACCACTGTGGTGATTTGCTCAGGAGAGACTGCAGTGGTTTGTACTGGGTCCACTGGAGTGGTTTGTACTGGGTCCACTGGAATGGTCTGAGTTGGGGCTGCAAGTGGCTCTTGAAAGAATAATTAAAGTGAGGCACAGTAAGCAGTTAAAATGGGTTGAAATTTTCAGCAGCTGCTATGTTTTACTAACACGCTTCTGTAAATACACAGATGCTTTAGTAAGCAGGAATTTTCTCTGTTTTTGTACTTACTAAAAATGTATTATTGTTCCAAATTATAGTTTAGGTTTTTTAGATTTTAGTGGAATCCATCTGCAATATTAAGACACTAAAGTGTTACTAATAATAGTAGTAGTAGTAGTAGTAGTAGTAGTAGTAGAAGTAGTAATAATAATAATAATAATAATAATAATAATAATAATAATATCTATTTCAATGTCTGGTTTGTGATACACCTATGTAAGCACATGCATTCAGTAAGCCAAACAAATTTATCACAAAATGTTTTGGTTAACTTACTGCCACTTTTTGCCATTTGTACAAAAAAAAAAAAAAGCCACATCCAGACTAGATTTAAAACATAAATTTAGCAGCAACAGTGGAAAATTAAGAACACAGGTAAGAAGAAACTTGAAAAACAGGACAACGGTTAATCATTTGCTATGAACAAAATGACTGCTTTAATTCTACAGGCCCGTTTCAACTTTGAGATCTTAGTTCCCACCTGGGTCCTCGGTGGTGGAGCTAGAGAACAGCGAGCTGGTTGTGGGTTCAGGAAGCTCAGCCATCATAGGGGTCACAACTGGATTCTCTACTTAGCAAAGAAGAACACAGCTTTAGTCCCAGCCTAATGATCTCACTCTACACACTGCTGGCATCTCTGTCAGTCACCATCAAACCAAACATCTCCAAAATACATCTGTGTAAGAGACCCCCTCCTCGATGTAGCCACATATTCTGAGTGTGTAACTTTACTGTACAGTTACTGTACACACTATACAGCAGGGCAAATAAGTTTTAAATTTTGAGCAACAGATAAAACCAGCTGAAACTACACCTCTTAAACTGAGAATAGTTTCTTCTGCATTGGGTACTTAAATATTTCCACCTTTTGCAAAAAAAAGATTGTTACGAGAGCACAAATTAATTTTATATGTTAACGCTAATAAATGGTATGATGCTTAACCATGTAGCAGTTTAAGTTGCACAGTCACAAATGAAGGCTTTACTGAATAACATTGCATTGCATTACTTTCGAATCTGAAGGTGTTTCATTTTTACTCATATGAAACAAAATGAATTTGGTGTAAAATTACAGATTTTGAGTGCAGTGTCACAAAACTGAATTTCCATGACTAGTGTGCTAATGGTTATATTCAAAATAGCTCAAATAATGTAAGTTAATAACTTTATAACATATATCAGCATCAAATGTTTTAAATTAACTACTTGCAGAAAAGAGCAAATTCTAGTTGTACACTGATTTTTTTTAATGATTTTTTGTTATTTTGATGGAAACCATCTGGAATACTAAGCGCATAAGACATAAAAATCAAAAGAGCATTTACTTTTAGAGTAATCCCTCAATTTACAAAATTAATCTGTTTTGAAAATCGTTTGCTTACTCAAATTTCATATTTGTAAAGTCTATTTGTCCTTTATTTTAAATAGGAAAAATATGTTCTCTTACAACCTCACACTAGTGTTCCTAAATATCACTAAAATGATGTAAAACACCATGTAGCATGCAGTGGATCAGTCCAGACCCTATCTTGCACTGCACTGATATCACACACGACACATTGGACCACTCATTGCATTGGTACCACACGCAGCCCCTTAACCCTTCTTGCCCCCCCATTCACAGTCAGGAAATCAGATCTGTCCAGCAATGTGAGAGATTTTCTTTTCAGTTTTTTCCAGAATGACCTGTTCTGGTACTATTTTGCTAAATTATACTTTATTTGTGAGATTAAAATGGAGATTCTGCACAAATGTGTCAAAACAAAATGAAAATGAGACAGGCAACTAAGGATGTTAGCAACGTACTATATGTCCATTACAGGTTGCCATACTGCATGTAAAGTGATGCAGAATGAGCAGAGAGAAAAGCCGCTGTAGACTTGTTCAGTTTAATAAATTTGCACGTCCACAAGACCAGAGCTGTGTGTCATTTACAGAAATATTTCATAGCTGGAACATAACAAAAACCAACAGGAAACTGTTGATGGTACACTTGTGCCAACTACAGTGCTTAGTAGGATTTTTTTCTTTGGAAAATTCAGATAAATTGTTGGATATCAAACTGGGTATCAAAAAGCCAAAAGTGGTTGTACCAAAATTTCTGCAGAGTGTGCTTATAAATTGAGGGATGCCTGTGCTCATATTCTGCATGCAGAATGGATTCAAGATAAACCACTTCGCCAGGATTGCCCTCTGCATGGCATCAGAGCCACTTTAATCTGCTTGAGCTGCCTTTCTGCCTTCTTTTCTCATTCCTCTCAACCTCTTGACTGAATTTGACATGGTTAATCACATCATCCTTGAATTGGTCCCAAATGACTACCGTTAGGCTACTACAAAGGTATCCTGCCTGGCCTTCCAACCTTTGCTTCAGTTCTCTTCAAATGTTACAGAATGCTGCAGCAAAAGTGGTGTATAACCTGCCAAAATGTTCCCTTCTTACATAGTCAGAGGATCAAACCCCATTACCTAAAACACCTAATCAATTCCTACAGCCTAGCAAGAACCTCTGCTTCACACCAAGTGTATCTCTCTATTCCAAAACCTCAGATGCAAGCCATTGCACAGAATAAAATAGTTGCGCAAGTAAAATATCTACATAATGGGCAAAAATCCACTTATACAAAATATACTTAATGATATATTCCATAAACTAGTGTTTTGTTTTAAGAGACCTTGTAATTTGAAGGCTGAGATTATAGTAGTTTTTTGTAAGGGACTGTGGTAATAAACTGCTTAAAGAAACTTCTGTCTCAGTATTAAAACAGAGCAATCCAACCACAAGTGTTCAAACTCTATTTATAAAAAATATGCCATAATAACAATGTCATATAATATTGTGAATTGTTTCCAGTGTAATGCAGAGGCATATTTTTGCCTATCAATGGAAGTACAACATTAGACCTTTTAGTAGCTCCCACCTGCTAGGGTGGTTATTGGGGGCTGTTGGGCTGTGGTCACCATAGTAACTGATGCTGGTTGGCCTTCCACGATAGCTGCTTCTAAGGAAGGTGATGTGCCATATAGTGACAAAAAGAAACAAAAAAAAGCTATAAAAAATAAACTACAACATATTTAAACATTGCAAAATTAAACTTCCATACTCACTGTACATATATCACTGTCATAATTATTATACTCACAAAATTATTACAATCATTAATATAATAGGTTACCACTTGAATAAGTTAAATACAAAAAAATCTAGAAGGCCTATAATATTTTTTTTTTGCTGTTTACTACAATATCATTTCAAACTGAGCAAAGCTGCTATTTCTCCAAGGCAAGAAGTGCACTTGTGAATGGAAATTTGTGAAAGTTCAAAATTATCAAGAGTTACCTGTAGTCAGTCTATATTTTCTTTACCTTTAACCAATATATATTATCACTTTTCTTTCTCTTTCTATATTACACTCCTCTGTTTCATCTGCAAATTGGACTTAAAAAGTTAAATTACTAGAAGGGAAATCATGTAAGTTAATGTTCATGTTCTGATGAAGGAAAGAAACTGCTAAAGAAATTATGCTGAAATGAACAAACAGAAGATAAAAGGTCCATCATGAACAAATAGCATGAATTCTAACAGATGTATGTATAGATATCTACATAGGATGTTTGGGAGTGCAACAGAGCAAGTTTTTCTCCACCTGGTTACTTACTGCCGAAAGTTCCCTCAAAGGATTCACCTGAAAGAGAGGAAGGGGACACGTTTACAAGCCTTTTATTTCAGTAAAATAGAAAAGCACCTCTTTAAAATGTGCACAGTGTGTGGCAGCTGCTACCAGGCTTGTATATTTAAACATGGCCACAGTGTAGGTATAATAATGTTTTGCTAGGGTTTCCCAAACACACTATCTGGTGCACTAGTAAGTCAGGATTGTGGAGCTAAACCGCAGAAGATGCGTGCCAAACATTGTGTGTTGGTATTTTATCAATTAAATTTAGTTTGGCATACATATATTAGGTGAACCATTAGGTATGGGCAGGTAAGAGCCAGGCCTCCAGGACTTTGACTTGAAGCCACTTTTGCACAGACTGCAGTCTGGACCCATGGTGTTGTGATCGCACTCGCACTGCAGATTTCCATCCCGAAATGTACAATCTTCAGCATGAAGGTTACACTTGCACCTGGATGGAGGCACAGACCATCTCAAAAGTAAGCATGGGTCAGCTACAGAGGTCTTCACATATAGAACTCAGCAGGTGAACTTCTGTGCATTATATCGCATATAAGACTGTGCTTGAAGAAGAAGAAATAAAACGATTGAATAACAGGGCAACACCAAGACAAAGTCAGTATCTTAATATTTTTAAAAACTGTACGATTTTTGTCATGTCTTCTTTATTTTCATATACTTTTTAAAAAAGCCAATACACTGTTGTGGGTTTTTTTTATTTATTATATCAAGGCACCAAATACCAACAAGATGCTCACATCTTCATCATACATTACTTATTACAGTCCTGCTATGCAGGTAATAATACAGTATAAAGTAACTATATTTAACACTAACACTACATCTCTCCTTCTTAAAAACTGTTTTTTAATACAGCTGTTTTATACACTAGGATGCCTGCATTTTACTTCACTGCAAGTCCTTAGCATCCATTCAGGTTTTCTGGAGTTCTTTTCTCTATTTTTGGTCTTGATGTTTCCCTCTATGGCAATGACCTTTTTTGTCATGGTAGCATGTTTGGCCCTAGGACTTTTGGGATCACCTACGATCCCTGGTGGGATCGTAGAATTTCAGCATCGGTTCCTTAATAACGGGATTCTTTAGGGATTTTTAGCTGTCTTTTCTGAATTATGACTCCATTTATTTTGTGATTTAAGCAGAAACTTGAGTGAAGTCTTCAGATAGATCAAGGACAAATTTCCTTTGGAATCTGACCATGCCTAAGAATGTCCTAGCATCACTGTTGCAGTTATGATGTTTTATGTTTACAGCTGCTAAAGTTTCAGATTTTATACCATCTGCTGAGATAACATCACCAATAAACGTAAGCTGAGGTGTTTTAAACTCATGCTTCCTTGTTCAGGAAGGAAGTGCCACTCATGCATAGCTTTTCCTACAGAAACTGGGAAGAATATTTCCTTTGGCTTTCTCAGGTGGACCCTCAGTTTTCAGATTAATGATGCAGATTTTATATTCAGTTTAATCCAGTTTTGCCTGGGTGCTTACTTCTCCAGGGCGACTATTGACTTGGCTTTTGATTCCTCCTAATCTTCCATATCAGAGATCCTGTATTCAGTCTCTATGAATTGAATTTCAAAGCAATTCATCTGATCAGTTGAATCAGTGAGTTTCAAAGACAGGCAAATCAGTAAAATTTTACATAAGGACTTAACATTGCGTAGTGTAGTTTCTTCATTGTTGGTACGTATTGACTCCAGACTTTTTCCATTTCATTTCTTGGACTGTGACTCCGGGCCTTTCTGTTTCAAATTTTACATAATTGTGCGTTCAACAGCTCTGTAGCAAAATAAGCTGCAAAACTTTCTCTTTTTAGTCTGAAGGTTAAGTATTACTAACCTACAACTTTTCTCAAATCAAAAAAGATGGCGGAACTAAGGATGAGGAGGCAAAATTTTCATGTATGCACTGTAAATGGTGAGTTAGAGTGTATGTATGGCAGAAACAGCTTTTCCTTAAATACAACTGCATGGGGAAGCTGATGTCTTACCTCCCAGGTACTTCAATGTTGGATATGGCATAGAAATACTTGTAGAGGTTTTCCCTCTGGACGTAAGTCCCACCCAGTGCAGGCCTGATCAGACGCAGGCGCAGGTCTGTAAAGGTAAAGAAGTCTCGCAGGCCCTTTGCACCATCCATAAGTGTGTACAGATTGTCCATACTGACAAGCCTGGGGCCGGCAAAGATGGCAAAGCGTGCCCGCACCTCAAAACGGACATTCTTATCATTCTTTGAGCCTACCCAGCGGGAGTACTGTTCTGTGCAAATGACTCGAGTCACATTAGATGCTGACAGGTCTTCTACCTTTTTGGGGGGCATAGCAAAAGCATCCATACAGTCATCGGCATAGAACTGGTAGGGTTGCCATGTGCGTCCGTAGTCCAAGGACTTATCCAGTACCATGATGGTAGGCCTGCCATACTCAAACGTGACCTGGATGTCGTCTGTTAATTCCAAGCTCTTGTTCCAGGCCAGCGTGATGTTAGCAAGGAGTGGCTCTGGGTAGCGACTCCATGTAGTTGTCTGCCAGTAGGTGACCGGGCCACCACGCTCACGATCCTGCATCAGCTGGGGTGGGTGCGCCAGGTCAGGGTTTGAGGCATCACATTCATCACTGCACAAATACGGGTTCTCCTGTGAATGAATGCAGAGGAACAAGATCAATAGTTTGAGCATAATGCAGAGAAATGCTGAGTGCTTTTGGAAATATTCTCATTTTAAAAATAGTGGCAGGAATCCTTACTGCTGAAGGAAAAAAAGGATTTGAAAATGCTGCACAAACACAAAGATATCAAGACCGCATGCTGTGGAAAGTGGATGTCATAATGCGTAAAAGATACACTTGTACCATATTCGTTTACAAAACACTTTTATAATGAAATATATGAAAATCGTAATATTTTTGTTATTTGTAGCTTTTAAAATCAAAGTTCATCCCTCTGTATGTATAGCACGGTTAGCATTGCTGCTTAAAATGTTGTTTACATCTTTACAAAAAAGGGGCAAAGTAATAACTAGGTGCTTTATAGTGGAAACCATGTGCATGTGGATAACATCCTTTAACTTCTCATAAATCCTGATATGTAAAGCTGAATTATTCTAATTACAAAGATTCAATTGTAAAGAATTATAAAGACTAAAGAATATAAGAAGTTGGAGAAACACCAGGGGTTGAGAGAAGAACTGGGGAGAGCATGGAAGGTGAAAACCTTAGGTAGCCCCATTGGTAATAGCAGCACTTGGGGTTGTGACCCTAAAGCTGGATGAGTGGCTGAATAACAACACTGATCTGAGTGCACTGTACCAGAAGATTATGTGGCCACTGAAGATTTATTGCACAGTATAAATGAATTCAAATGAATTTGCAAAGGAGGATGCAAAAGTCAGAGTGACTGATTTTTTCATAATATCTCTCTGAAACCATCCGCTTCAGGAGGAAACCTCTCCAGTGTCCTGTTAAACCTGGGAGACTGGGCTTCAAGAAGGGAAAATTTAGAAATTCAAGTGACCAGGCAGTCTAAAGTGCGAATACTGGGGTATTTACTGGATAAAATTAGAGGACATAGAAGAAAGTGAGGAAAGCAGTGAAGAGGATGCAACATCCATGGATGGTTGACTCAAGAAAAGTCATAAGCTAACAAACACAGTCATGTGAAAAAGTAAGCACATTCCATGAATGGACATATCAAGATTTGATCTTCATTAAAACAGCATATTTAAATAAAGGGGATACGTTTAAAGGTGAAAAGCTGGCTTTGAAATAATTTTTTCTACAAAAATTGAACAGATATGCCATTTCCATCTGTGGAAAAAGTAAGTACACCCTTGGCTCTAAGAGCTGGTTTTGCCCCCTTTGGCAGAAACAACAGTACGGTATGTAACTGTGCACCACACTCTGACATTGACTGGGACAAAGTTTTTCCCACTCCTCCATGCAGAATTCTTTCAGCTATGTGATGTTTGAGGGGGTCTTGCCTGCACAGCCCTATACACTGAATCTCCCAACAGCATCTCGATGGGATTCAGATCTGAGCTTTGACTCGGCCACTGCAGAAACCTCTGTTTCTTTCTTTTCTGCCATTCCTTGGTGGATCCTCCCAATCATGTGCCTTACACATTTGGGAATTCATAAAGGCCCAAACATGCGCCTGAAGTTTTAGAAAAAATAAAAACAAGTCAAGTCTCGGCATTGCTTTCACTGCTCCCCTGCTGAGCTCCATGTGTGAGATTTGGAAAAGCAGCCAAGGGTAGGGATGTGACAAGAGTCAGTTTATTTAACATTCAGTGACTGGCTAGCTGCCCAGTAGCAGCTTCTCCTGGGTAGGATTAACCCATCTACTGCCAGCCTGTTTATAGCCAAAATGGGATCAAGGTTGCCAAGTCTGCTCACAAAGAAAGCACCCATTTCTGTTAACCTGTGGCTTTAATGCAAACTAACAAAATGGTGAGAGAAACATACAGAGCTCTCACCATCTATCAAGCAAAATACAAAGTTTACATTGACATGCACACATGCTGCAGAAGATTATTAACCTAATGAGATTATAGCTTATAATCAGCTGCATGTGAGTACAGAGGATCTGTGACCAAATGGTCCTTTGATACTTAACACTTTGAACCAGAAGACTGAAAAATTCATATTGGATGAATCTTGGATTTGATGTATGTGTCCTTTTCTGAACATCTGACATTAAGATGCATGACTTCTTGGTCATGCCAGACCTTCTCTATATGTCCAAACTCTGTTACTGTAAGACCACTTGGATGTGAACCTATGGCCACAAATCAATCACTTGGCACCTGAGAGAAATCATTTTGAATGTCTACTTGGCTCCTTGCCAGAGTGAAGTTGTGCGGCAAAATCTAATGAAGGTGTGGAGTGATTTCAGATGTTCAGTTGATGGAGGACAAGGATGGCCAGGGAAGCGGGTCCAAGTATAGTGATTCATAAACAGTCCTTCTCTGCAATATTTTGACAAGTTTTGCAGAACTCACCAGTGTGCAGAACCTCTCAGGAGGATTTCCACAGGTAATGCCAGGTGGTTCCACTTTGATTTGCATGAACTCTTTCATTGGCATGGATTTTGGTTGGCAGGCATAGAATTCCCATGTTGGCCCGTTGTTTATGCTCACCAGTGACTTACAAATCTCATACTGGCCGAGAGTCAGAGTAAAGCACTGCAGCAGCAGCAGCAGTGTTTGTTGGAGCATGGCTTCTGTAGACACAAATTTGGAGATTTGGAAAACACTGACAACACATGAAATTGAACATGCTGTGTAAATTGGCAAAGTATTTTTCTGTTGAATAAGTATTCCATTAATTGTGCACTGGCAAACAACTAGATAAACTAAATGGCCGAAAGTATGTGGACACCTGACCACCACACCCATATGTGTTTGTTGAACCTCCCATTCCAAACCCATGAGCATCAATATGGAACTGCCCCTCCCCCACTGCTATAACAGCCCTCACTCTTCTGGGAAGGCTTTCCACCAGATTTTGGAGCTCTGCTGTGGGAATTTCTGGCCACAGGAGTGTCAGTGAGGTTGGGTGAGAAGGCCTAGCTTACAATTGGCATCCAGTTCATCCCGAAGGTGTTCAGTGGGGTTGAAGTCAGGGATCTGTGCAGCCACTTAAGTTCTTCCACACTAACCTGGGCAAACCGTGTGTTTACGGAGCTTGCTTTGTGTATGGGGGGTACAGTCATGCTGGAGCAGGAAAGGAGCTTCACCAAACTGTGGCCCCAAAGCTGGAAGAACAAAGCTATTTAGAATGTGTTTGAATGCTGCATGGGTGCACTGCAATGGCTCAGCTCGGTCATTAGAAGGGGGGGTCCACATACTTTTGACCCTACAGTGTAACTAAAATGTAATTGGCAAAAAATATCACTAGCACAGGAATTTTAAACAATTAAATGGTTTGTATAGCTAGTAATTTGTAACTGAAACAAGCAAAAGTGATTTTATAACAGAAGCTGTAACTTGCAAAAGGACTGGTTAGGTGCATAGCTCAATTTTAACTGAAACCAATGTTCTTTTACACCAATTTTAAAATAACGTACCAAGGTGTCAGGAACATTAAAGAATAAAATTACAACTTTATTTCATTTTCTGACTGTGAGACCAAATATAAAATTCCAAGCAAAAGATTAGAAGCAGTTCTCATTGTAACTGTTTCGATGTTCAAACACATTTTCATGTCGAAACACAACATGAAATGCAAACAGTTGCAAAATGCAAAAAATGCAAAAAAAGCTTACAATTGAACATCTACTTAAGCACTTTATAAATAATCTAAAGGTACAGGTAACCAAGTTCTTCATTTACTAATTTTTAGGACTGATATAGGAAGCTTCACAATGAAAGGACCCAAACACAGGATGACCAGGGGTCAAAACTTGGTGCACGGCAAGCTGTCGAAATGCATCGAGCTGGAATTTTTCGTCTTACCGTTCACCTTTGAAGAGCAAAATTAGTGTAGTGGAATTTACGCTTAATAAAGTCTACAAAGACCTACAAAATGCATGCACAATGACTCATGTTGCCTTAAACACCAGTGTGTGTTTTGCAGTCACCCCTTTCAAACACCTTTTGAATGATCTGTTTGCTATCTGTTGTTACCTACCATGGTATTATTTTAATCACTGTTTTCTTACATCCCATTAGGGAATCAGGTGCAATAAACAAGTATATGGGGGTATGCTGTACAACTTTGTGAATGTGCTCACCTGTCCCATACACTTTGTATACATCTGTAATAAAGGCAGCACAGCAAAATGGGAAATGTACAATGAAACAGCTAGATTATTGTTATAAGAAATGGGTGCAAGTCAGCTTGGCACATGTGCAGATATTCTGCAGGTTAAAACACTTTGCAAGACTTAAGTGCGGCATAAACATCGAACGCCTTAGACCGGGTGAACATACTTGAAGACGCAAATGTTCTTTCTACAGTGGCTCTGCCCCACGTCGCCTTTGCTGAAATAAGGCTGCGTGTGTTTGTCGCGCTGGAAAAGGCGATCGAACCAACTTTTTATAAGAAAAAAACTGCAAAACTGACGGACTTGGGGGAGGGAAGGGGATGCGCTGCACTCACCCTCTGTCCGGACAGCAGGCGCGCACCCTAAGAAGTCGCGGGCGCATCTCTTCACTGCAGCCGTAACGGAGGCGGCATGGCGCTCGGTCCCTTCGTGTCACCTGGGTCCACCGTTAGATTTAGATTTACCCCCCGCAGTAAGAGGATTACAGCCCGTTTTTCCTGCTGCACTACGCGCCCCAGATCCAGAATAGAAGGCAATAAACTAATTACTGCACGGTATGCTAAGGCAGGCTGGCATTTAGACTTTATAAAAAGAAGCTTATAAGAGTCGCTGCTTTATCTGGTCCGGTTTTCAAGAGCAAGAGAAAAGCTTCATGAGAGGCTGCGTCCCTTTGCTGTCCCTCCTGCTGTCCCTCGTCCCCGCCGCTCTTCTCTGCCTCCCTCTGTGACGCAGTCGGATGCTTTCCGCTGTTACGTCGAATTAATATCGCAGCTTTTATACTTTGTTCGGGTGCGCTTATTTATTTATTTATTTTTTAAAGTGTAGTAAGGCAGCTGCGCTGGTAGTGCTACTTAAAGTGAGTATTTAAGGGAAAAGAATTTAAAGTAAATATTGTTTTGCTTTTTATAAGACCGATTGATGGGGATGAGACTGGGGAGCGAGCTGCCGGTTTTCTTCCGACAGGTGTGCAAGCATCCAAATATCACGGGTCGGCCACAGACCCAAAACTTTCCTCGACTGTTAGTTAAAATTCGTTAAATAATAATTCGCAGATACACTTGAAATTTCAGAAATGATCTGAATTACATGATGAACAGAGTACTTGAGCACTCCAGTTATCAGTACATCAACTTGTATTTTCTTTAAACATCAAAAAACAAACAAGAAGTGCAATAACAACTAACAGCTGACAAACAGATGCCTTAAAACGTTACGAATATTTTCCAAGATATATAAATATATATCATTTTTAATATTATGATATATGAGATTTAAGAATATTATGACAACAAGAGTGAGCAGTGGTGATGAATAACAAGCGGTTTGGCTGTTTGGATCCTATAAGGAGTCAGGATGGGATTCATTTTGGACAGTAATGTCTAGGATTTAATTGTCTTTATTATGGCATTAATACCTCTTACCGTCCAGCATTCCAGAAAAACAGTATTCCAAAAATGGTGGTAAAAAAGTATGATTCGTGCTGGACTGTAGGAGTCTTTTTTCTATAATTAGAGAAAGCTAAAAGAGTGTTGTAGTTCATTTGGAAAAACAACTGAATAGTTATGAATATATACTATAATATTTCTTGCTCTCACATCGTGTATGGAATTGACTGGGGCATAAATTATTGGGTGGACGACGAAAAAAAAAACAAACTCCATATTATCCAAGAAATGATCCCAAGGAAGCTTTCTGAATGAACTAAGATGAAAGTTTGTGAAATTATTCATTATCTGCACCTATGCATTCATATCCAGATGTGCATCAATAAATTCTGGAAAAAAATATTGAACTTGGTGTAGAAAGCGCTATTTAAAAAAAAAAAAGTAGCAAGGGAAATGAGTCCAGTGTGGTTCCAAAAGAAACTACCTGCATTCAAATTTTGTGTAAGTTAACAGTAATTAAATGAAAAACAAAATAGACGGTGTTTTATAAGCATTCGGAGAACCAAGCTTTGGCATTGACGAGGTTCTAATGACGACATGGGATCGTCTCCGTAAAGCTTTGTTCCGCTTCTGCACTGCACTACCCATGATGCATCCGGGAACGATGACGTTATTTATGCGCCCGCCAGGGTAGACCTGCAAAAATGGCGGACGTGATGAATGTTGGGGTGAATTTGGAAGCGTTTTCTCAAGCAATAAGCGCGATACAGGCGCTCCGCTCGAGCGTTACTCGAGTTTTCGACTTTTTGAAAGATGGGATGAAAAATAAAGAAACACTTGAAGGGCGAGAAAAAATGTTCATTACCGAGTTTCAAGAAAACCTGCAGTCCGTGAACAGAGACCTAAAGTGAGTGTGATAGATGCTTTTGTTGAATAACGAATAAAATGTCGTTTCAGCCATTTAAAAATAAAAAGGAAATGATAGAATTTGACAATTTTTAAATTTAGGCCTGAATATAGGTTTTGTATTTGTCACAGTATACGATTGATTATACTGTATGACATCACTGGAATGTTTGCGCTTAGTAAATAATGTCCAGATTGTGATATAAAGTTAAACTAATACTTGTTATGAGAAAAGCACATTTTTATGTGAATAAATACAAATTTTCTTAGAATGTCTCAAAGAGTTTGCACTTACATGCATATATTTAGCTGACACTTACCTCTAAAACGACTTACATTAAGCTAATTACATTGCTTTACTGATTTATTATTTATCAGAATAATTTTCAGTATATAATTTCAGGGTATGTTTAACCTGAATTGTTATAATCCGGTTGGATATATTTAAATTGTTTAATTATTGGCACAATGTATTTCAGCCCTCCCTTACAAAGGTAATGTGTTACTGAAAAACATTTGTTATAAGCCAAAGATTTTGTTACCATTAGATTCAAAGGTAAACGTTTTTATCCATTTTTGATCCCCAAAATGTGTGAATGGTTTAGTTTATGTGTAGACTTCTTTCTTGGATTGTATTTCATTTTTTAAAATATTTTCCTACTGTATATAATACTGCATAATGGGACTGCAGACTTGTGACAACATTTTCTGAACTGATTCTCCTCCTTTTAAGTTGAGGACCACATACACAAAGCTGTAAACCACATTGCAATCCCTGGAATGCATAGCAGTTTGGAAGTTACTCATTTGAAACTGCAAATGAGTACATACAAATATCCATGATGTGTTGCCTTCACTTATTTTTATTTCGTGGGCTATTGGTTTATTTTTTTGGTCTCACCTTCCTGTCTGTTAGATCATATGACAGTTTTCATGGCTGACAGGAAATGATAAACTTAATATGAAAATGTCCTGCTTTGTGAAGAAACACATTTTTAAATCATTAGGTATAATACTGAGTTAAGCAAAACTGAAACAAACTCCAAAAAGCAGAACTGATCTGAACAACTGCATATTTATAATGGTTCATAATGTGCTCTCTGCAGTGAACTGGAGCGCCTCAGTAACTTGGTTGGTAGACCTTCAGAAAGCCACCCCCTTCATAACAGTGGTCTGCTGAGTTTAGATCCAGTTCAAGATAAGACTCCTCTGTACAGCCAGTTGCTACAGGCATACAAGTGGTCCAATAAGGTAAGCTGATTAATATTCTGATACATTTTCTTTTTTTGCCCTCTAGTGGTCCTAGGCACAACCCTCTATTATCGCGGAGTCAAACTGTTCAAGTGATTTCTCCAGTGTAGAGATTGTCAACTGTTTTCTTCCATGTTTTTCAATCTTCCATACAGTAATGAACTTTCCTGTGTACTCCTGTTATGCAACAAAGGAAATTAATTTAATGTTGCATCTACAGGGTTTTACTTCTCTGAGGTTTTGGTTGAAAGGACAAGAACCATTAAACTCATTTCCTTGCAATTTTCAATGTCTTGATATGATTACCTTTGGAGATCAGCAGAATGTTTTATAGCAGTGAACATTGGTTTAACACTTTAGAGACAATTAAGCTATGTATGTTTGTTTTTATTTTCTGTTCATGTATTTTTAGTTACATATTTATACTGTTGTGTTTTCTGAAACTTCTCTTTTGTGGAGTGAAAGTAACTGGCTTTTCTACTCCCAGCTTTTAGCTGGCAGTAAAATATACTCAAACCAAGTAAGTGTGGGAGCTGATTCATTCAGCTCAGTTTTTATCAGGTTCTGTATCTTGTGAGTGTGATCAGTAAAAAAGATAACATGTTTGGCATGTTGATGGGATGAACCCTCAAAGTAGATTACAATGTTGGGTTTGTATATTAAGATCCTCAAAAATATTGAGTTAAAAGTTAAACCTTTGGGATATGTTTACTGGAGTAATTTAGACTAAGTAACCGACTCAGGGGTGCACTTGGAGAAAGGATTAAAATCCAAGGGACAAACATTAATCACTACACTACCTGCTACAACAGATCATGTGAAATAGCTTTGAGGCATATGGACACTTTTATATGTTATGCATAAATGTCAGAGTGCTCAAAAGATTAGATTTTTAGCAGAAAAATCAAGATTATACTGTATAGCCTAAAATAAGGTGGAAGAAAACTGATTTGTAGGTCAAGAAGACCCAAAAGTCCACACATGTCTGTATTCTATTTCCACATTTTCCACAAGTTGTGCATGAGCATTATATTGTATTGAATCACAAAAATAATTCTAAAAGCAGTAAATTTAAAAAATGCAAAATACACTGTACATAACTTTGTTTAAAAAAAAAAAAAAAGCTTTACAGTAAGAGGAGAGAACTTGGGTCACCTGAGAATGAATAGATGAGGAGTTGAAATGAGAGATTTATGTATCTTGCCCAGTACTGTATAGGCAAAATATTATTAACCATTATAAACTGGAATGTGTGTCAGTAGCATTTTGGTTTTTGTCAGCCTAGTCCTCTGACATATGCCTGTAACCTGTAAATGTTCCTAAATAAATATGGTCAATTGGAGAAGTCCTGTCAGTGTCTGCAGAGTTTCCACAAAGCTTGTCTGAGACACTGTTTTATGATTGAGTAGAAAATGAAGTAAACAGAAGTTCTTGTACAGAAATGTTTTTAGTTGTACAGCTACTAATTTTTATAGATGTCTTCACAAAAAACAGTTTGAATCATGTCAGTATTTGACTTAATACCTTGTACTGTATATGATTTTGGTTTTTCAGCTGCCTTAAGACTGTATTTATTACTATTTAAATATTATAATTACCCAATTTCTTTTTTGTCTGTTTCTAGTTGCAGTATCATGCTGGTCTGGCATCCAGTTTGCTAAACCAGCAGTCTCTCAAGCGTTCAGCTAACCAGATGGGTGCCTCTGCTAAGAGACGACCCAAAGTCCAGCCAAGTGCCTTGGCTTTGCCCCCGCAGTGAGTATAGCTTGGCTTTTCCTCTCAGGGACAATATATCTTTGTATTCATTAAAAGCATTCTTTTGTTGCGTCTTCAGATGTATTTCATCTTACTGCTTGAGTGCTGGCAGAAACAAAGGAAGAGAATTACTGTGCTATCTGAAAGAACTGTCTCAGGCTGCTTGTGCTTTTATCTTGCATAATGGAAGAGGGTAGCATCACTGTAGAGTAGGTCTGTGGAGAATGAAAGCATAATACTAGGAGACTGCATAGTGGTATAAAGAAGAAAGGTGTGTGGTTGGCTACTGAAGCATATGGCATCTTGAATGCTACATTACTGTGCCATTTCTGAGTGGATTTCAGAGATGCTGGGTGATATAGTAATAAACTAAAATGGTTATAAAAACAGTTTCTTCTGGGCTCACCATCTGCAAGGTGATGGGTGCGGATTGAGTGCAGTGAAAGGCAAGCGGCAGGCATGAGTGCTATGAGCTAGACATTGTGGACTCTGACAAAGCGGAAAGTGCCCTCAGGCTAGCGTTTGAGGTGGAAAAGTACATGCTAGATATGCTGTACAGTTGTGGTCAAAATGTTGGCAGCCAAATGATTTGAAACATAGCTCTTAACATAAAAAGATACCTATACCTTTTATTGCTCTCAGTGACAACTTAGAAGTAAAATAAAAATATTTAAAAGCTTTGCAATTTGTGTAGAAAAAAGACTTGGACTGAGTTAACGAGTTAAAAAGTTGGTTAACTTTTGAGGTACGATCTTTTTGTAGATGCAGTTTTTTTTCCGGAAAAAGCTGGCATACCAATTCAAATAGCACATCAAAGCATTACCTAGTGCACCAATAGATGGCAGTTGCAGACTTGGTGCTTTAAGTTTTTAAAAAGCATGGAGAAGAAGAAAACAGAAGGTGAACAAGCTGTACATGGTGCTATACCAGTTCTGAGTGAAGTGCTGCCTCTGCATCATCCTTCATGTAATAACAACTAAGTTGTTTGTGCTTTAAAGTAAATAAGATACAACTTACACTTTTAATTTTCTTACTATGCTTTTATTTCTTATTATTAAGCATACGAGTCAATTTTGTGTGGCTTGTGATGAAAAGAAACGATCATGGGCTCACAGATGACACCAACACTTAGCTGTTGTTCTGGTCAAAGTTTTGTTTTAATTTCTTACTGATGAAGAGTAGTAAATACTCCTTCCAGGAGGCTGAAAACTGGGTGCATTACCAAGGTTCCAGGCTCACTAGAGGGAATCCCAGGACAGTGCTGTTCAGCTCATATCCAAAAAAACCCTCTGCTGTTTCCTCCTAAACCACAAAGCTGTTGTGTTGCTAACATTTACATTACATTAAATCACTTGGCAAACACTTTTATTCAAAGTAACTCAGGTACAGATCCAGGCATGCAATTCTTGTACCATAGTCCTCCTTTCCAGTACCACTACTTTACACAAATAGCTGCCTATAGAATTAATGACAAGCCCTGGAACCACTCAGTGCCACATTCAAGTTATAAACTGAGTATGAACCAAGTTAAATTCATTAAAGCTAGGGTCCAGCTGTGCTTAGTTTTGCAGCCTTTACAGATTGAAACTGCCACTAAATGTTTCCTTTAGTGTCCTTTAGTTTGGTGTGTCATTATTGGTTGCTTTTGGATTTATTTTTCGTTATCCTGCTTCAGGAGCACTTTTAAATGAGACTCTGGTTTAGACATTGTGTTCCAAAGAATGCCTTGTTAATCAGATTTTGTGATGCATGCACATGTGTGAGCCCCCCAATACTAGAGGCAGGAAAGCAACCACACAGCATTATGGAAACTCCATTATGTTTGAGTGTAGGGAGGGCATGAGTGGGGACAGAATGGACCGTGTTGATGGAATCATGAACCATGACTTTGTTTCAAGCAAAAGAGGTGTGCAACACTTGTGGATCTTATTCTAAGATGTTGTTTGATTTTGTTGGTGATTGTACACCATGTCTTGGAGAGATTTCGTCATGAAATCTAGGTGAATTAACCACTTTTCCAAACATTTCTCTCTTTGAGTATGAGTCTCACATTGGCTTGGTGGAGCGCTTTACAGCATCAAATGGCTGCATAACATTCATAACTGAAGGACTTCAAAAACTTTTCAATATATAATATTAAAATTATAAAATGTTAAATTGGCACATTTAGATCAATAGTTATCATAACACAGCATAACAATGCAGTTTGCTTTCGGTAATTAATTATATCATTTTATGTACTGTAGATGTTTCCTCCACAGTCCAAAGACATTCTTTTCAGATGGATTGGTGTATCTAAAGTGTGTGTGTGTGTGTGTGTGTGTGTGTGTGTGTGTGTGTGTGTGTGGTCTCTTATGTTACATTACACTGTTGTTTAAATGTGTAAATGGCTATAGGGACTCTAGTGCAGTGTGTCACCCAGTGGATCTCCTTGCAAAATGGTCTCAACTAAATGCTGCATAAGTATCATTGTCTATTGCTTTGGAGAAGAATATCTGGTAAATGAATAAATGTAAATCAGTGGATGGAAAGGGTAAAAATCCAAATTCCGTTCCCATAAATGCTTCATAAGTTGAAACTGGGCTATTAAAAGAAACTCCTTGTAAAGCTGTATTCTCGTGACTGGAAGGGACATACCATATCTTGAGATATGACTAACTGGATATAACAATCAAGATTTGATTAAATTTAATATAAAAAATGTGCAAAAGGGACAAATACTTTTCACTGCATTCTACAAGCAGATGCAGTCACCTTATTGCAGTGAGATGACGTGAACTTGTGCTAATGCTAATACTGCTAATGGAGTATTACCACTATGTGAGAATATTACAGATATATTTTTGGAGTTCTTTATTGCAATTGCTCAGTTTTCATGAGAGGTTGTGTTGTAAGAACTGAATGTTGCTGTAAAATGCTGTGTATTAGGTGCTCCCTCCTGTTCTCAACCATTCTCACATACTGACACCTGTACCTGAGAGCACCAGGTACAGCCAATCAACCACTGAAAGACTATAGTTTAGATTCATTCAAAGAGAAGTAGTGAAGTTTTGTTCTTGATGGCTGTAGGTTACTAAAGATGCTATTTTCATTTGGTCAGTCTTACTGTTTTTTTTTGTGTGTTTGTTTTTTTTTGGCTCCTTATTATAGTTGTACTTTTGATGTTTTAGGAACTGGTGTACATGGAGGTATTTGGTTGCTATGAGATGGATTAAAAACACCAGCGAATCCATTACATTTCTATGTTTTCCAGGTATGTAGATGATGTGATTTCAAGGATCTGCAGAATGTTTCCTGACATGACAATTGAACTTTCCAGACCTAATGGGACATCAGCAGTGCTTCTGGTAAGATGTTGCTCTTATATTCATTTATATACTTGTGCAATTACATCAAAAGTTTTGTGAAGACTGGGTCATAACTATAGTAATGAAAATGCAGTAGTTTTACATGGGTCAGCACTGTGGTGCAGGTTATAGTGCTGGTGCTCCTTAGCTCCTGACCTGTGCTCAGATGTTGGCTGGAACTCAGCTCATTCTTCCTGTGTTTTGGGGGATTTGAGGTATTCTGGTTTCTTCCCACAATCCAAAGATAGTTGATGGCTCTAAATTTCAGGTAGTATGTGAATGTGTGGGAACTTTTATAGCAAACTGGTTTGCCAATATCCATTTTACTTGGAACCAAGCCACCTGTGCTGTGATTATAAATTCAGGCAGCCAAAAAAGTTCTGATTTACATTTTCAAACTTTCTACACTTTTCTATACTTTTTAACTTTTTTTTTCCTCCCACAATACCTTAAAACATCTAATAAAATTTACATACTAACATGGTTGTAAAATTTTTTGAGTTTTGTAAATTAGAAAATATACTGAATATTTTGTATAGCTTATATGAATAAATCATTTAAATGTAAGCACGTTGATGTCTTTGCAGTGTATGAATGCATTTGTATTTAGTATTAAAATATAATTTTTATTCTACACACCAAAAATACATGGAAAAATAAGGAATCTGTACCTCTAAATTTATTCTTTATACATGGTTTTTTTTCAAGCCACAGACTTGGCACACAAGTAGTTGTCACTCCAAGTGAAGTTCTCCCTCATTCTCTCAAGGCTTATTTTGGCTGAAATAGGAAACTGATACTGACTCTATACCCTTATGCTTGCAGGTCACCCTAGGAAAAGTGCTGAAAGCCATACTGGTAATGCGGAGCCTGTTTATCGACCGGACTATCGTAAGGGGCTTTAACGAGAATGTGTATTCTGAAGATGGCAAGGTAACTGTCTGGTGTTGTGAAGCCCAAGTAAAAGACTTCTACAGGCCTTTTCAGTCAGGCAGTTGATTATAAAAATCTGCTGATACAAGCAGCCGCAAGTTTAATTCCTATAATTTTTCTCTTACATCCCAAATTTTAATTAGTCACTGTTAATATGTATGTCATGCAGCTTTTCCACATTGAGACTTTAGACCATCAGTCCTCTGATTCACTCAAACCTTTAAAGAAAATCTGTACAGTACTCATGACATTACCTATCACATTACCTTTCTGAAATAGCTGAGGGATGTTTGAGGGTTAAGCAAAGATGAAATGTGTGATGTTATCAGGACCAGTATTTAAAATGTTTTTTTTTTTTTTTTTTTGGTCAGCTGGACATCTGGTCAAAATCAAATTACCAAGTATTTCAGAAGGTGAGAATCTGGTGTTCTGGATGATCTGTGCAGAGTTTTTGCATCTCCTTTTGTAATGAAAGATCACAGCTCCTGGAGGAACTTCTTCACTCCATAGTCTGTAACGTACTATTGATGGTTTTGATATGTGGTAGTTTAATATGTATGTCTGTGTTTATTAAAAACTGTAGTTTGTAAAAGAATATGATTAAAATAACATGCAGGGAATGCTTGTATAGTATATGCTGTACAGTTGAACTTTTCATAGCATTACTTATGCATGAAATTAAGGAGAAAGCCTTTTCTATTGAAAGCAATGCTCATATGAGGTTGCTTAATTTGTTAGCTACTCCAAGATCTGTTTGTGAAACAAATGAACACAAACTTTAATCCCCGATTTGAAGTTATTCAGTCATGCAGCCAATGCAGACCTGCATGAAAGAATGAGCCAAAATTGCACCCAGTTGATGTAAGAGAGTAAGAAATAGATAGAAAAATGTTTACATGAGGATATTTTTGCCAAAGAAGGAAATGACTGGTATCGAATCCAGGGTGTACTCATCTTTCTCCTGTAGGAAACTGTACTTCTGTTGAAAAATAATCACAAAGCACACATTTCCAGTGCTGTTTCATAAATGTCACCGTAAGCCATAGTATTTAAATCAGGGTCAAGCAACCACTTATTTACAAAACATGATAAAATTTCCCTATCAATGTACTTTTTTTTTTCTTTTTTTTTTAAACATTGTAAGGAGCTTCATGGTCTGGTAGTTGGTGTTAATTGTTTTGTCTTGGTTTGCTGTAAGGTCACAGATCATGCCACCACCGCCCTGCTGCACTACCAGCTCCCCCAGATGCCAGATGTGGTGGTGCGGTCTTTCATGGTGAGTATAGAAGAGGCAGGGCGATACTGTCTCCTGCCTACCTTCTGCTGACCATGCTGTTCATTTCCCTGTGCTAGATTGTGCCACTTTCACATTAACTGCTTTTGTGTCATGAAAGCCTGTTACCTTTACTTATTTTCTTCATCATACTTATTTAAACTCTTCCTCAAGACAGCTCTAGTAGTACACATGTACATTACAGCTAATGTATGTTTGTGATATCCATATAAAGTTTTGTTTTTTCATGTTTACAGACCTGGCTAAGGAGCTATATCAAGCTGTTCCAAACCCCATGTCAGCGCTGTGGGAAGTTTCTTCAAGATGGTCTCCCCCCAACCTGGAGGGACTTCCGTACCCTGGAAGCATCACATGATACTTGCAGGCAGTGACAGTCCCCAGGGATGCTCACCTGTGGTCATAGACTTGTACACCATTTATGGAAGGAAGTTCTGATCCAGGATTTCTCAAAATGCAAGATGGGAACGTATTTACTAGACTGAACTGACCACTTTTTAAAACAATTCCCTTGCAAAACTAGATGTTTGATGCATTTCAGTGATAATGCAAGAATTATGGAAAGAACTGAAGAATTGTCAATTAAAAAAAATCGTCATTCAAAATTTTGTAAAATACTGTTCTGATTTACCATTTTCTTTTTAAACACGGTATTTGTATTTCATTAATACAGGTATGGATTGAAAAATCTATTACATACCTTTCATATATTTTTACATATCTTTACAGTTATAGAAGCCAGTTTAGTAAAACTTTTAAATAGGTAATAAACTTAATGTCTCTGAAATACAGTAGGTGGTTAATAAGAGCAGTTTGTTAATTTTAGAGCCCTGTTTTGAGAATATGTGGAAAAGAAAGTGTAAAAATGACAGGGCTTGTTTGGAGCTACTGTATTTTTAAACATTGTTTCTTTTTATTTACTGATGAAGACCAGATTATGAAGATTCTACATGTAATTTTTAAATGTAGATTATACACTTACACATGCAATTTTGTATTTACATTTTTAATCCATAACTGCATTTTCCTTTGTCTTTTGTTCAGAAGGCAAAGTTCACTCATGCATCTTAAATTGTCTTTATTGCTGGCAAAAAACTAAAACAAAGAAGTAAGAAATTTTTAATAAACAAAAAAATCTTGCGATTGCTATTGTATGGTCTGCTAATTTTTAATACCTGGAATGTCAAGCAGCTGACTTTATAACAAGCTGAAAAAACATTTTTAAGCATATCCCAAGTTCTCACAGCTGTGCTGAAACTGATTTTATACCTGACTTCCTGCCAAGAGATATTTTTTGTAAAACTGTGTTCATAGCTTTTTTATGACTAAATTCATTAAGAGGATTACTGTAATTGTACTCTACCATCTTTTACCAGACAACAAATAAATTTTTGGTGTCCTATCTTGACTTCAGCTGTCTCAATGTCTGCAAGGTTTAAAGAGAAGACACTCACTGCTCTTGGACCCCCATGAAGGAATTGAAAATGCAGAGCTGCAAAGACAAAATCATGACAGCCATAGAATGTACGAAGTACAGCACTGGGAAAAAGAACTTCCCCCTTGATGATTTCCCCCACAATTGCATATTTGTCATACTAAATAGTTTCAGATCTTTAAACAAAATGTAATATTGCAGAAAAGGAACCCGAGTAAGCGCAACACTTTTTAAATGATGACTTTAAGGAACAATGTTACCCAACACTCATGCGAAAAAATAGTTGCACCAACTTTAGCAACAACGTTTGCTATAATTTATCAAAAAGATTTTTAAAAATTATCTATTAGTTTTGAAACATTTCATTTAGCGTAATACCTCGATTCGAATAGTGACGTTTTTCATTTTATTTTATAATAATTTCCCATATTTGAAAAAAAAACTACTTTTTTAAAAACATTTCTTTGTAATTTATTGTATGTTAAGACGTCTTAATGGATGCATTATATATATATATATATATATATATGACGCGCATGCGCAATTTTCCAACACCGCTTTTACAATATATTAATGATCCTTATGGCCTGTTTTAAAAAATTGTTTCAGTTTTCAATAATACATCTAGAGCGCCAATCGAGGTATTATAGTAGTTTCTTTTCTCAAATAAGCAGCTTACATTGATTCAACATCTACTAACTGCATGTTTAAAAAGGAAAATATTTTCGCATCGGTGACTAGCGGGAGGGCTCAGTGAAGCAACGGTTATAAATGCAAATATTTTGGGGGAGGCTCGCTTAAACATGGTTAAAACCATACATTTAATGGCAACATTTACGACCGTAACTTTGCCAGAACAGACTTTCAAAAAAAGTTTCTTATTTTATCACTAAACTTTGCTGTACTATTTCGTTTCGGAGCCACACGGGGGTGGTGTTCAGGTCCCAGGCGGAGGAGGCTGCAACCTTCTGCGAACATCGTAAGTTGGGGAGGATGAAGCGGGTTGCGAAACGAGTCAGCGGTGAGTAGCAGGAGGCGAGGCGGCGTCTGTTTTGCGCTCACATCGTCCCCGAATTCATCATCAACCAAGCATGTGGGACTCATAAGAAGGAAGCATTTGTTCAGCGGCTCAAGAGTGTCTGTTCGTAATGTCGGGGAAGCTAGAGAGCAAGCAGGGTAAGTACTATTAATTCGGCTACAGGGCGCAGAGCACCGCAGCTCAGCTCGGCGCTGCGAACCACCGTCACCGGCCTCTCTCAGAGGTGCACACCGCTGTTTAGACGGCCATATGGGGCGATTACGTCCATTTTTCTAGGTTCTGAATAATAATTCTTTCCTGACGAATTATTAATACTAATGACAAATGCTAGTCTCATGGTATACTTTATGTTGTATTGGTACTGAAATGTTCGTTACGCTGAAATTGCCTGTATTACAATGAACAGTGGAAGGGCAGAAGAGGCTTGCGGTCGTTGACAAGTCGATAATGTGTTTTATCGTAACAGACTGGGTTGTTTGCGAGCAAACTTTTGAGTGCGTGAACTTAACGCGGGTGCAGGCGGCGGCGGCCTCCTCCCCAACTGCTGCTAGTGTGAGCGGAAAGTGCAGTTTAAAAAGGCCGTTATATATAGCCCAAGGGGCGAGGAGGAGCCGCCGTCGTCGTCGTGTCAGGCGATAAAAAGCGGCGGGCGGCGCGAAAGCAGAAGGAAGCGCGCTCGAGCCGGGGAATTCCGCACGCGCTCCTTCTGCTCAGCGCGCACACACGCAGGGGGCTCCGCTCGTGCTGCTGCCAAGGGCGACGAGGATGAAAAGATGACGTCAAAGTACGTTTGCACCTACGGCCAATTTGACACTTGGAACATAAGATTGGCAGAATCGGTATAAAATGAAAAGGTGTGAACAATATACAAATAGTGTAGCTATTTACGATGATGTTCATGAGCATATCTAAGCAAGATTATGTAAACTCCCTCCTGCTCTTCTGCACTGGCCCTCAACCTCATCAGGCATGATGTCCTCCTGCATTGAGCTTTCTCTCCACACAGTGTGACCAAACCATGAAAGTTTCTTTTATCATTTCAGTTTTCGGGGAGACCCCTCCCATGCCCCGTTCACCCTCTTACCATCTGGTAGAAAGTACCAGAGCATCTGGGCAAAAACCACCAGGCTCCACAACAGCTTCATTCCTCAGGTGGTCAAGCTCCTCAACTGCCTGAAACTCACCCATCCCCCCCCCACCCCTGGGAATTACCCCTGCTACCTAGAGTGCAATCACCCCCCCACCACCACCACACCAATGACTGCACAGTCACTTTAAGTCTATGTTTACCCGGACATTACCGCACCGGTATTTATTATTTACTTTTTGTATGTATTTGCACTGTTTTTCTTCCTCACCCCCAGAGAAACAAAATTTCGACCCCGATGTATACCTGTATACGGACGGGCTGAAAAATAAAAACTCTCTTGACTCTTGAAAAATAGGTGTAGCTGATGAGAAAATAATAAATATATTAATTTAGAATATACACTGTTTTACCATTGTAAATTCCCACTTGCCTGCAGAATAACTGCACTGGTACTGGAGGAGATCAAACTTAGTCTCCCTGGAAACTCAAATGATAAAAGGAACTTTCACGGGTTGGTCACATTGTGTGGAGAGAGAGCTCATTGCAGAAGGACATCATGCCTGATGATGTTGAAGGTCAGTGCAAAAGAGCAGGAACTGCAATGTGGTGCACTGATAAAATAACTGCAGATGTGGATGCTCCTCTATCAAAGATTAGACTCCTGGATGAAGACTACATACAATTCAAGACAGCCATAGAGTTGCCTTGAGATAACATGGACTTGACAGCATTTAACAACAACAAATTCCCAGTTGCATTTTGTTAGTTTGGGAACTGGATGCCATCATTGGAGTCTTATGTCCATTCAAGAGCGTATATAGAATATAGTGTGTGGTTCAGAGGATGATAGTGGACACAGGGTGTGGGACAAATCAGTATTTGGCAGGACATAGAGTGGCTGACTGATCCAACAAACTTATATGTAACTTTAGGGAAACCAAATGCCTCCAATGATAAAGAATGGAGGAAACCAGTTTTACACTGTTCCTTGTTAGCTGTGGCATCCCCACTTCTTTTCTACTTGAAATTTCCTGGTTGCTCAAACTTGTCTGCTGCTGTTCTGTCTGAACATGGCAAGGCACGCCTGCCTCTTCTCAAACACCCCACTGCACAGAGGTGTGTGTAGTGTCCTGAGGGGATCCCTCCCTTAGCAGGGCCTGTCTACATATTTATTGCTTGTTGCTCACCCTGTAGACAAGCAGAATATGTTACTGCCACATAAAAGTTGGCATGAGCGTATCTTCAGAATGGGTCGAACAGGAAGCCTTTGTTATCATTTTAGTCACCTTGGATTATGAGCTCAGCCACTTCTGTGATCTAACAGAGAAAGTGCTCACAACTTTTATTTCTGTTTATAAGCCTTGTACTACTACTTCATCTTTCGGCTGCTCCCGTTAGGGGTCGCCACAGCGGATCAAAAGCTTCCACTTCCTCCTGTCCTCTGCATCTCTCTCCGTCACACCCACCACCTGCATGTCCTCCTTCATCACATCCATAAATCTCCTCTTAGGCCTTCCTCTCTTCCTCTTGCCTGGCAGCTCCAATCCTAGCATCCTTCTCCTGATATATACAGAATCTCTCCTCTGCACGTCTCCAAACCAACGTAATCTCGCCTCTCTAACTTTGTCTCCAAACTTTCTAACCTGTGCTGACCCGCTAATATACTCATTCTTAATCCTGTCCATCCTCGTCAAAGTCAAAGTCAAAGTCAAAAGAGTTTATTTGTCAAGCACATGGTTGTGTACCATGTGTTGAAATGTGCACCGATCTGAACCAGGATGACTGTGCGAACAATCTATAATGGAAAATGAAGCAAACACATATCCAAACACTAAGAAGAATAGAGACAGAAACAAGCAGTAAATAGATAAATAAGTAAGTAAATAAGTAAATAAATAAATAAATAGGTAAATAAATAGGCAAAATGGTACGGAACAGTTAAGGTGCCCTGGAAGGGCAGTGACAGTGGGGGGGGGTGGGAGCGGAGTGGTCAGAGATTACGTGAGGGTAGTCATGTCATGTCCGGGTTCAGAAGTCTTATGGCCTGTGGGTAGAAGCTCCTCCTTAGCCTCTCCGTTCTGGCCATAATGCTTCTGTAGCGTTTGCCTGATTTCATCAAGATGAATAGATGGTTGCTGGGATGAGACAGGTCACCGACGATCCTACTCGCTCTGGTCCTGCATCTCCTGGTATAGATGTCATGTAGGGACGGTAGATCAGATCTGGTGCAGCGTTTCGCTGCCCGGATCACTCTCTGCAGTGCCTTGATGTCCCGAGCACAGCTGTTCCCAAACCAGGAGATGATGTTCTGAGTCAGAACAGTTTGTACAGCACCAGAGTAAAAGGTCTTAAGGATAGCTGGAGAGACCTGTAGCTTCCTCAGCTGCCGGAGGTGGTAGAGCCGCTGCTTTGCTCTACTGGCTTGAGCTCGGATGTGTACAGTCCATGTCAAGTCCTCAGTGACATGAACGCCCAGGTATTTGTAACTGCTCACCCTCTCCACTGCAGTCCCGTTGATTTTAAGGGGGGTGTAGGACCGCTGCTGGCGCCTACCAAAGTCCACCACCATCTCTTTCGTTTTGCCGACATTCAGTTGGAGGCAGTTCTCCTGGCACCATGATGCCAAGTTTTCCACCTCCTCTAAGTATGCTGTCTCATCGTTGTTGGAGATGAGGCCCAGCACCACCGTGTCGTCAGCAAATTTGATGATGGAGTTGGAGGCGTGTGTGGCCACACAGTCGTGAGTGTAGAGGGCATAGAGCAGAGGGCTAAGTACACAACCTTGCGGAGCTCCTGTGTTGAGTGTGATGATGCCTGAGGTGCAACTACCCACTCTCACCACCTGTGGTCTGCCTGTGAGGAAACTGAGAACCCAGGCACACAGGTGGCGGTTCAATCCCAAGTCATTCAGTTTAGTGAACAGTCTACGGGGGACAATGGTGTTGAAAGCTGAACTGTAATCGATGAACAGCAGTCGCACATAGTTCCCCTGTTTCCTGTCCACATGACTGAGGGTGGTGTGCAGGACGTGGGATATGGCATCGTCCGTGGATCGTCACACCCAATGCAAATCTTAACATTTTTAACTCTGCCACCTCCAGCTCTGCCTCCTGTCTTTTGCTCAGTGCCACCGTCTCCAACCCATAAAGCATAGCTGGTCTCACTACCATCTTATAGAACTTCCCTTCTACTCTTGCTGGTACCCTTCTATTCTTGCTGGTACCCTTATTTTATAAGCCTTGTACTGACAGGTCCAATTCTGGAAATAGACTGAGATGCACAGAATTCTGTTTAGTAGAATTACACCACTTATAAATGGCCCAGTCAGTTGAACTGAGTTTTATTTCTTGCGCTCCAATTTAGTTTTTGACATATGAACATAATTATGATGCCAAAGAAAAGGGACCCAAGCACAGATCCTTTTAAGCTGTAATGGAGTTTGGGACACAGAAACCCATGAACCTGACAGCCTGGGTAATGTGTGTTTTTGTTTTTTTTTGGGGGGGGGGATTAAATATTTTTTTAAAATTTACCTTAGGTAGTTGAGGAGGAGAAGTGCCATGTAAAGATGAGTAAAGGATTAACCAATAAACCGTTCAATAAATCAATAAAGAAAACATATTGGAAAACAATGTGGGTAATAAATGGCAAAGCAATAAAGCTGCAGAAAATGTGTGGTGATAATCTTTAAATCTGTCTAAAAATAGATACATTTATATGCAAATATAAACTCTTCTAGTCAGCACTTTTCACTTGCACGTTACTGATTTGCATTGTTTTGCCAATCTCTACCAGTCAGGCTTTTTCTTTATTTGTTGCTTTCCATTTACTGCATGATAACCACACTTTGGTCACTAAGTGAACATTTTTTGAAAATCTTATTGGTTAGTAACCAACAGTTGGACTACCCTTGTTCAACTTTCTCAACCTTTTGACCCTGCCAGTTGAAATTCTTTCCTCTAAATTAAAGATATTTTGACACACTGAAATATTTGGTAAAAAAAAAGTCCTGACTGTCAACTAAAATGTATGTATTGGAAACCACCACTTCTGCATTTCACAGATTCCATTTAATTGTAGCTTCCCTGATAAAGTTCCCATCCTATAATTAGAAATGTATTAGTGGAAATTTTACTCAGTGTCTCGGGCCTAAGGGACCCAGTAGACATCTGTCATCATTTTCTGTATTCCCTGTAACTGGCTTCTGGGAATTGAATTAAACTTTGAATGTGTTATAGTAAAGAAGTTAAACAGGTCTCAGTTTCACTGATGTCCCTAGTATCTGATAAGCAGTCCACCTATTTGTTTACTGACCTGTTTACCTTTGAAATGTACATACTTTTTATCAAGCATCAATTGCTAATATAAATAGAGATGCAGCAAAAATATGTAGCCTAAGGTTGCAGAGCAGTGTTTTTCGGGAGGCTGGCTTCATCTTTCTGACCTTTTTTAATTTATTCGGCCAACAACAGAGGAAACGTGGGCTTAGAATGAAATGACTTATTTGGCCAGGCCTGTAATTGTAGAGTGGTAATGGCGCAACTGCATGACTCAAAATATATCTCATCACCAACTTCCCAAATGGCACCTAAGTGACATGACTGACGCTGAAGGAGGTAGAGCGAAAAGAAATGTGTGGCTCACAGCATGCACATTAGAGAACTGTGTGTGTAATTTGCAGATGCTTTGGTGACTAAATTGTGTGTATGTGTGAGTGACTGAGTGTGTTTTTGCCCTGTTTTCAGGATGGATTCCAAACCACAGTCACTCTACATTTCGGTTATTGATGATGGATGGATGAATGGAAAATTGTCCCTTTGGAATTTCTGTTAGGGTTTCTTTCTATTCAAACCTGGACAAAATGTGAATACTCTGAGGAGAATATAAACAGATGTGGACGTCACCACTCTGTACTTTTTGTGGTGAAGCCTGAGGGCCCAAGGCCACAATAACTCGCAGACCATCTGTTAAAAACTCTGTTCTTATTAATAATGTATTTGTTTAGGTTTGAGTTTGTTATTTGTGCTTGGTGAAATTCTCTGACAAGACCACTGGAAACAGAAATGATACCATTTTTGGCAAATACATAAAATGTTAAATCAATGTAACTGCAGTCACTGAGTGGAGACAAATGTCGAATTACAGCCGCTGGTGTTTAAGCAGAACTTTTTCTTTCCTGTTGCGTTTGTAAGACTCACTGAAAGCAGAAGCTGCCTAAGTGAGTGAATGCAAATAGACAACTAAAGGAGGAAGTCAGTCAGAAACTGGAACCTGAAGCTTTCTCACGTATGTTTCACTACTAATGTTTATAAGTCTATATCACGTATTTGCAAACTGCCATCAGAATTGTTTGTTTTAAGACTTCAGACTCTTTGGACAGCATGGAGAATGATAACTTGACCTTCATCATTCTAGTTGATGGCCAAAAGAAGCTCCGCATTTAGAGAATTTTAACCCTCGATAGTTCATGTCCTACCTGACAAAAATATTAGAAAAACCATCAGCTGGGAAATGTAAATTACTTTGGACAGTTCTAGTAATCTATGGTGGATGCTATGTTTTACTCTGATATTGTAACAGGGCTTTTGCATTTTGGTTTCAGTAATATTTTTGATGCTGCTGTTGTAATTTTTATATTAATATGCTGCAGTAATTAACTCAGTCATTTTTTTTCCTGGATTTCATTATTGGTAAAGATTTCATGTACAGCGTCCATCTATGGAGCATCAGTGAGCGCTTAATCCTGGTCAGACAGTCGGACGCCTATCCAGAATTCCTGGGTGCTAGGTTATGAATCAACCCCTGGATAGGAGATCAGTCCATCACAGGGTAGCCACACATATCCATTCACACTCTACAGGAAATTTAGAGTGACCAACTAACTTGAAACACATTTCTTGGGACTGTGGGAGGAGACCAGAGAACCTGGAGGAAACCATTGCAGAAGCAGGGAGAACCTGCAAACTTCATACAGTTGGATTGGAACCCATTTGAACAGTGCTACTTTCTATGCCACAATGCCGTCCTTACATTTTCAACATAAATATGAAAATAAATATTGAGCAAAAAAACATTGCTTCTGTGTATGATGATATAACACTCATTTATTGGGGCATTAAAACTTTTGTGGTGCTGTAGTGTTGGAAAATGCCTGCTGTGGAATGTCTTTACAATGGAGCCTTTTTGTAGTCATGTTTACAAGGATATTTTAAATATAGCCATTACTTTTGTTAGGGTGTATTCTAAAATTGGATAGGTGTAGAATTTCATTTTACAGGTAAAATGTACCTGTGGACAAACCATAAAAAATGTGCCAAGGTAGCCACAGGCTATGAGCATTTTAGAGGCACCAAGTAACCTGAAATAAGTCTTTGGAGTGTGGGTGGAATATATGAGTACCTGCAGGAAACCGACGCGGAACATGCAAACTCTGCACAGATTGCGCTCGAGTCAAACCTACATCCAAACAGCCTGGGCATTCTTAGGCAGCAGCGGTACTCACTGCACCTCCATGCCACACATTTAATTTTAAAAAATCTGATATTGTATCCACTGTCCTGAGTTGGAGAAACCGCATCTTCCATTGCTGATAACTTGTAGGTCTTGTACCTGCTCAGCATTTAAAAGCTGGGAAACTCTAATAGTTGGTACTATTAGAAGTAATTCAGGCAGTTTGTTGAGTTGTTGTTCATTACAAGGAGCCAGATGATTGCTTAGCTTATTAATGTAGTACTTTAGAGTACAGTCAAGTCCACTTCAGTGGATAGTCTGAGTATCCAGTTATGCTGACTGTTCACTTATCCTTAATTGTGTTTTACATGGTAGAAATTACCAGCTAAAACAAACAGTACATATGGATACAGTTGTGTGAAGTTGTATTGATCCACTGTATATTATCTACATAGGTGTACTAGAGTCCTAGAACATTTAATTTGCTGTTTCATCATTAATTTTTTTTTTTTATACAGCAGCGGTCCCCAACCACCAGGCCAAGAACCAGTACCGGGCCGTGGATCATTTGGTACCGGGCCACACAGAAAGAATAAAAAACTTTTTATTTTTATTTTATTTCCATTTTATTGACCACCGGAGTCTGCGAGGTGTTTTATTTTGAAAAATGACCAGATCGTCTCCCCATCATTTCCATCTGTGCCTCTTTCACGCACTTGTCTCTGTTACAGTTTTGATGCCCGATAAATTAAGCCTACACGCTAACCCTAGCTAAAATGAGTAAAAAAACAAATGTCTCTGGAGAGTTTCTTTGAAAAAGGGAAAGACCGAATGATGAGACAGCAAGCGATTAAAATCAAGGCGGAATATCCTGATATCGCTGCAAAAGCACTGAAAACCCTGCTTCCATTTACAACATCCTATCTTTGCGAAGCAGGGTTCTCTACAGTGACAGCAACCAAAAGGAAATTACTTATTAAATTGTGCTGCGCTGTGCATGCTCCAAGTGTTTTAGTGACATTTGGAAAAGCTGGTTTGGATGAGGTGGGCACGTGATTATTTTTCCTCTAAGAGATTATGAAAATAGCTCAATTTATGCATCTTCACACAACATGGTCTTTTCAGCAACATAAATCAAGGGATGTCTGTGTTCATTTAACTGAATCTGTGTCCATTTGAAGTGAACATCAGGAAAATGGGACCACAGAGAAAGGAAATTATCCACTTAAGTGGACTATATTAACACTACCTTAGTGGCTGTCGGTAAATGCTTGGCATACGTACGTCCTTTCTTTAGGGGAGCTTCTGGAAGGCTTGCTCATGTTTAACAAAATGTAGGTTATGTGATGGTGGACTGTTGTAAATAGCTTATATCAAACCAAGGAGGCCAGTGTGATTTGAATCCTTTTTAAGTACGATGGCACATTGGGACTTCTTTTTAAAACAGGTTTAACAATCATCGGAATAAAACATTAATGTTTAAGTTGAAAATATATTTCAGAATAACATCTTTGCGAATAGGGGAACCTGTAAATCTAATGTGTTGTACTGTATTCATGCTGAGGGTTGCGTGGATGCTGTGTGCTCATGTAGTCATCACTCTATAAGGCTGGATCCTTCAGAGCCTTTTAAGGTAACAGCCTGGAGGCAATGCCCAGTGACTGGCTCTCATCCTGTTGGCAGAAGTGAACTCACAAGCAGCATGTACAGTATGCCTTTGGCTTTTGGCTCAAGCTTTTGGAATGATTAAGGTAAATCATTCTGGGTGACATGGTGGGAAGAACCAGTGCCCTGCAGCTCTTGTAGAGTAGAGTACGATATGACATGGGTTCAATGCCCACTTAGTCTGGGTGGAATTTTCATGGCTTACAAAGGTTTCTTCTGATTTCTTCCCATGGTCCAAAGACAAGTGTTTCAGGTGAATTGGCCAAGTTAAATTGCCGGTAGGGGCTAAAGTAAAAGGGGTGATAGTGTGGTGCACAGGTGTGTGCTTTGTAACCAATGGTGGGGATTTCATCAGAAGCATCGCTTCACTGTATAAACTATAAATGGTCTCATACTTGCAACATGCAGCTAAATACAGTGCAGTCTGTGGGCAGACTGTCACTTTGTCTGTTGAGTCTGTAGTCTGGGTTGAAACTGTTTCTTTTTCACCTCATGGATTTCAGTGAAACCAGGGACTGTGCTGCCAGTTACTGAGCAACTGGTACAGTTGAAGGGTGTGCAAAAACAACAAAGCTGGTATGGAAGTGTTTGTTTAGTGGGTGTGAAATGCTCAATACTTTGGCAATGACTCAGACTATTTTCTTTTACTGACTGCTCCAACACAAAAAATGGTTTAAGTGAAACCTGCATCTTTGTTATACTGTACTGGAAGGCATAATTATGAGTATTAATGGCTCATAAATTTAAACATAAACATTCATCAAATGCCATCAGGAATAATAATTTGTTCTATTTGTTAGTGAACAGTATGACATTTCACCATTATAAAATGACATTGTTTTAAAAAAAAAAAACAAAAAAAAACAGCTGTCGATATACACAGTGTATATGGGGAAAACCATGCATGTCTTTGTGTAGGAGTTTGTGGGAGAGTGCCTGAGACAGCCCAAAAGATGTAGATATGTGTAGGTGTGCATGTGTCTACTAGAGCTTCATCTTAGCAAGTGTGTAAGATTCTGAGCCTAAAGGAATAGGCTGATGTCCGGAGTGCTAATTTGCAGTCAGGTGTGCTAGAGGACTGAAGTGTTTTGACAGACATCGAAGGGTAGCTTTGTTTAAAATGGTTCTGGTCAGGTACAAGCAATGGTTGATTTGGGGAGGGAAGTTTTCCATTGAATTTATAGCCCTGTCTTTAGTCCCAAAGAAGAATTTGGGTTGTCAGTAGAATTTCCTATGGTAGAGTGTCACATCCACATTGTATGCAATTGAATTTTTTTGGTGTGGAAAGCAGGGAAATTATAAAAAAATATATAAAAATTGTCATGTTTTCTCTTGCGCTCCATGCATATACAAGTAGAACTGACAAAAAGATTTTATCAAATGCACAATACCCAAAGGTTTCCGATGCAGTAAACAAGCATCTTTGTGCAAGAACTGGTGATCTTGACTGTCGGTGTTCCTTGGAAGTACGCTAGCTTCCTGCTGCTTCCACAATGTTGAAGAGTCAATCAGTGCAATAATAAAAAATAAATAATAATAGAAGTTGGACATTTTTTGAACAGACAGGGAGGTGGATAATTTGACTCACAGAGCTACTTTTGGTTTACATGGCAAGGGATAGAATCTAACTTGCTTACCTTTTATGTATTGTATTGCAAACATAAGGGCGAAGATTAATATTCCTTGCAAAATGAACCAGACTTGAAAATATACTCAATTTTTTTATTTAACATACAATAATATTTTGCTTCTAATATTTAATTGTTAATTTTATGTCCTATTTTGAAAAAATTCCAAGTGTAAGTTTTAAAAAGTTAAATTTAAGCCCTGTGGGTAATAACTGCATTTGCTAATTTCTGCTTTCTCTGTCTTCCCCCAAGACTCCCATCGCTCCCATCTCTCCTCATTTACCATGAAGCTAAAGGACAAGTTCCAATCCCCCAAAGCCAAACGGATGCCTTCAAAGAAAACAGCTAAACTTCAGCTGGACCTTGGGGTGACATCAGAGAAAGCTGTTACCAAGGTTTGCTGATGAGGGAGTTTGAATGAAATTTCCATATCTGTCCCTGTATTGTTTTAGTAGTAAAGCTATGTGTTTTGTTTTTGATGTAATTATTTGTTACGCAATGTTTATTATTCATGTACTGTTTATCAGGTTTATCCTCTCTTGGTCCAGGGGATCCACTCTGCAATTTTAAAATGATGTAGCATCTACTGATAAAACAGAGAACTTAAATTTCCAGGATACAACTTCTCACTTGCTACCATTTTTATCGGTGGACTAGTGAACCTGCTCTGGCAGGCATCATAAACTTGTAACCTGAACATTATATCCTGCCTTGTGATGGTCTCTGTTTTTTTTTTTTTTTTTTTTTTCTTTTCTTTTCTAAAAATTAATTTTTAAAGAATTGCTTGCAACTCAGAGTAAAATGTGTACTTTTCAATTTCTTCTGCAGCGCGTAAGCCATTTGGAGGAACAGGAGAAGGAGGTTGTCAGTACATTACATTACTTCAAGACAATTGTGGACAAGATGGTAGTGGACCAGAAAGTTCAGGAGATGCTGCCACGCTCAGCAACCAAGATTCTTGAGGCCATCCTGCCTCTTGCTTACATGGATGCAAAGCTGCAGCAGAGGTATGTCAGCCTTGAGGAGGATTGTGAGGAACAAGACAGCACCGTGACAGATTGACCCAAAGTCACAAACAGATTTTTGGCACAAAACATGCTGATAGTAGATTTAATCTTAATTTACCTCGGAAGGCAGTCAGTATTGCCTTTCAGTAATTATTGTACTGATAATAAATGAATATTTTTTAAACTAGCCAACAGATTTAGCAGTTAAACAGGGGCACATTTGACATGTGACCACCCCCTCTTATTTTTAACCAAATTGTCAATACTTAACCAGGACTGAACTCAGCAATTTCTGTTAGAGATTTTTTTAATGGTTTGCGTACTACTGAAAAGCTCATGGAAAAACGCATGGGTTTTCTAATGCAGTCTACCATCCTATTCAGTGAACAAATTATTGCCTTTTTGTGTCTTTCTGAAGAAGGAACATTTCTGAAGTTCATAAATGCAGTTTAAAATGTCCAGTTTGATGTGATGAGGAAAAAATTTGTAAGGAAAGCAGATCTAGACAAAATTCAGTTATGAATACTTTAGCAGACTGCATTACAGTTACAGCATCTTTTAGTGAAAGTGGACATGAAGCAAGAAACATACACACACACACACCTTAGTTAAAACCTATTTTTTTCTGAAAATTAGTTTATAATAAAAAAGGCTGGTATACAGGAAAAAAAATTCCATTCCTTTTATTCTAAAGTATTTAATTATTTCCCAAATAAAAACACTTCACTAAAAAATGGCAGTTATTGGCACATGTTGGTCTTGAAGCCTAGCATAGTACTCAAGGAAAATGTCTATTATTTAATAAAAGTAAAAGTTAAAATACTTGCTTGTAATATCAATAAAAGCTGTAGTTTTGAGATGGAAGGAGATAGGAAGCAGTCATAGGAGAGCTAGGTCAAAGGACTGTAGGAATGACAGGTTGGGTGAATGCCCTTGGGATACAAGTTGAAGTCACCAGAATGAAGTCAGAATTCACTACAGCAGCCTGGCAGTTCCAGAGACATGGTTAGAAGGTAAAGCAGTACAGAGGAGTTGAAAGTGGAGAATACATCAAGTTGCTGTTGCAGCAGAAAGGAGAATATATCTACATATGTCAGGGGAAAGGCTAAGAAGAGTTGTATTTTCTGTGTGGTGGAGGAATGAGATGTAATGTCTGAGCTATGGGAAGAGGTTACGGTAGACTAAAGTAGAGGACGAAGTACTGACCCCTTTGAAATACCTGTTGAGAGAAGTTGAGGGGTTGAGAGGGAGCCATGCCTAACTGGTCAATTCTACTTCACAGGGTGAAATTTACACAGTTACCAATTCGTTCTGGCTAGCAAGGTCCTTCTGAGTAGGAAAGAGGTTCTGAGGGAAAATGTAGTCAAGATGGCAGGTTGTGGCTTGGTGTGACATCAAGAGACAATTTCAGAGAGGTGTTGGAATGCAGTGAACAAGACCTTACTCACCCTTTTTGGCATGGAAGGAGAGGACGTGGAGGAGTTGCTGAAGATAGGAATGATTTTTTTTCTGTGAAGAATGAGCAGTCTGTGGATCAGTGTGAAGCTGACTGCCTCTCCCGTGATCTTTCATTATGCCCCAGTGATAGCATGAACTTAGCAAGGTCAAAGTAAATGTGTTATGCACCGTAGTGGCGTTTCATTAATATTTTTGTAATGAAACAGTAGCATAGCATTTGTTTTAAGAAGCATACTTTTCAGCTTAAGGAATGCATGCAAAAGCTCAACACAGGATGAGAAGCATTTGTGTGTCAAATTTTAAGTCTGTGGCTTGAAAAACAAAGCTGTGCACAAAGAAGAAACAGATAAACAAGCATAGATTGAGTTTTATAGACAATTAATTGTGGAGATTTTGTTACAAGTTTTTGCATACCTGGATGTTCTCATTACCACTGCTTTAAAATCCTGTCACCAGAAATGGAGCGATGACACCTGACAATAACTTTTAGCAGAAATGACGGGATTAATATTTTTCAAATGTTATGCTATATTAATTATGTTTTATTTTATGCTGGTGTTTATTCAGAGCAGATATTTTTTTGCAGAGTTTCTCAGTCATATTTGGGTGTTAACGCTCAAATGTGTCCTCAGTTTAAGTTTTTTCCACATGGTTTTAACGTGTGATACATTCACTGTACAGAGGAGTGAAACCTTATTTATTAAGAACTAATGTGAATTAAACTTGGCACATGCAGGGACTGGATGGGGTCCTGAAATAGTTTTGAATAGTTTAGAATTTTTAACACATGAACATATCGAAAACCTTTATAATTAATTGTGAAATATCTGTACAGATATCCCTCTCTAACCAAACTCTTAACTGGCCAAAAATTTGTATTTAAAATGAAGAACCTGCTATAATGAATGTTTATTGGAAAAAAATGTTCAACGCTGCAAGTAAAAATGTTTAAGTTGCATGTGAGTCTGTGTGGGATGTAGAGTGCACTCAGCCATTCTTATGATAGGTCTGCATCCCATATTGTTTAAATGCATTGTGAATTATTGCTATCATCATCCCCACATTAAGTGAAAGATACATTTTTAAAATATTATTTGATTGTTTTATAAATTGCACTACATGTTGGTTGCACTTGCACAAGGAAAATATAGTTTGTGTTTGACACTGTACAGTATCATTGTATGCTACACACAAACAAACCTGCTGATGAGTACATTAAGTGTTTAATAGTTAGGTGATTGGTATTTTGAATGCTTTATGTTATGTAGAAATCCTTGGTGGACTTTTACATTGGTATTTTGGTAATATTTGGGGACATCAGAATTTTCTCTCAAACATGGTTTTCAAGAACAGAGTGATGCCTGTACTTTGAAACGTAATATTCAGGTACTTTTGGCTTGAGAATGTATAGTAAGTGAAGTCAGATTTTCTTGACTGCAGCTCAGCAGTGACTTCATGCCAAAGCCATGTGTACCAGAGCCTGGCCGACCTCCTCCGTTGGTCTGACACAGTGATGATGAATGGTGTCAACTTGGATGACAAGGAATCTCTAACGTCCGTTAAAACGCTCATAAAAGCAGTGCTGGATGGCATCAAGGTAATGTCAAAATGTTTTAAACCTTTTCATTCAGTATGTAACAAAAAACAATTAGATGGAAAGTCTTTATACATCACCTGCACAGATCTGTAAAATAGTGCAAGAAGAGAATGTGCATAGTGGGAATGCCAGTGCATTTTGTTGATCCTGGAGGGAATGTTTTCTGTTGAACATCTCTAGAGCATTTGGCAAAGCTGTTGCTTGCAGGATCATGCTGAAGCATTCCTGTAGCATCTTGTTGTTGCATGTATGGCCTGACATGACCTAGTGTTTGCAGGAGTTGGTGAAAATTGTAATGGAGAAAAAGGAGCACCCCTCACCAGTCAGTGCAACACCAACCATTCCTAAGCCAGACAGGTGAGGGTCAAGAAAAATGAAGAAGTAGGAAGCTGCGAAGTATGAGAGCTGGTGTGCTTTTCTGGCATGGATTAGTTCCTGCTGCAGATTTATTATGATTACTGTACTTGTTTATATATTTCTCAACTAAAAGGAGAGCACTGATAGAAAATGCCTTTGTCTGACCCACCATGTCCCAACAGGGGGTCTACTGATGTGTGTTTGCATGAAACTAAGGAGAAGACCCCAAGCAAGTCCACTGACCGCGGAAGCAAGATCACACATATAGACGTCCGAATAGATATGGTGGGTGAGGAAATGGCACCACCCAAACCACCACTCCCTGGACTGCAGTTACCTGATGACAGGTAGGATCTTTGTGAACTTGCATTTTTCAGAAGCCAGGCTTGCTGCCAGTGGGTTCTGAAAAATATGGTCAGCTGACACGCTGGAGCTGAATTATTGTAATGAAATTGTTGTGAATACTGCATATTCATACTATTTCTATCGCTTTGCGGAGTTTAAAAAAAAAAAAAAACTGCAGAACTTTATTGCTCCATATTGTTCAAAGGTTTTCTGAGAAATATGTCTCCGATACAGTCATGTTTTGCGCATAAGAAAACAAAAGACACAAAATCTGATCAGTTATGTGGTTAAACTTGCCCTGCAATGGCATAAGAGCGAAGCAGTAACATGGTTTGAAATATGTTTCTCTAAAATTATTTTTTGCTTTGCATTGCAGCAGTTTACAGTGGAGAACTTTGATCCTTTGTAAAGATATTCATATGGATAGAGATGCTCATCCTGGATCTCTGTGAATGAGCTATCTGTTATTCTGTTGTGGAAAAGAACATTTCCTTTTCCACAGTCATAAGGCCTTTCACAGTAGAGGAAAAAGAGTTAAAATGGGTGTAGTCAAAAAGTGAAAGACAGTGTGCACTACCCACCAGCCAACTCATTCTCCAGCATCTTTCTTGTGTTGGTGTGCCAACTTGTCTAGGTGCATAGGTCAGTTAAATAGTCAGAACAAGACACATGATAGTAAGCGATTTTGGACTTGGAATGATTGTTGGTGTCAAACTTGGTGGTTCCTGTAACAGGGCAGCATGCACCAATATCTGTAAGTAATTTTTCTGGTACACTTTTGAATGAATGCCTAGAAGAATTAATGTTTTTTAGAGGCAAAAGGATGACCTAAGGTACCTAATGGAGTGGTCACTGAGTATATGTGTGCATACACTTGTGTTGGTGGGTAGTGTACTGGCTTTTTTCCCTTTTACTGCCAATGTAGCTTAGTGGATCATGTTATTTCTCAGACTGACTTAACTGTTTCCATAGCTGATGGACAGTTATAGATGTAACCCTTTTTATGTTGAGGGTGAGATTCAAATGACTCTTTTCTTCCCTTTTTATTCAGCCCACCCATATTGCCTCCGAAACAGCGGCAGTCTATCTCCTCACCCACCAAGGCTGTTGTAGTGCCATCCATAAGTCAAGACCTCTGTAGATGCAGCCTGCCCATTAACAACCAGGTAGGAGCAATGTTACAGTTAATTCTAAAACAAATTTCCAAAATCATTTTAAATAGACCTTTACAGCCAGTACTCTGGAAATATCCATGTTGATACAATTATCACCTCTGGCTGTAGAACTTAAAAGTCAGCTCAGTAATAAGATGTTAATTTCACTACTGGTTTTTATGGTAACTACTGTGCAGTACAAGTGCAAGAACTTTGTTCCCAGTCTATTGATGTTTTAAAATATGACTGGAATGATGTGAGATTATTATTATTATTATTAAAGGAAGCTGCACTGACCTTTTGCTGAAGAATGATTGAAGTGGGGGTGATTGAAATGCACCAACAAAAAAAAAAAAAAAAAAACAGATTTTGGTGTACAACCTGCCCATTGGGTCAGAAAGAGGTGTCCAAGCAGGTCAAGCTTTAATGGCAATGAGGCTGTGCCTGTTTTTGTAGTAGCGGCGGTATGGCATGAGGATGGCGTTAGCTAAATATCTGACTTTTTGCACTGCTGTTGATGCATTTGAAATTCTCTGGTGCTGGTTCTTTGTGGTCCACATGGTTCTGTTTATACAATGATGTGATCTCATGAATGTGGCCTTCATCCACTGCAGCGGCGTTTCTCCGGTGGTAGTCGTTCCTTGGGTAGAGAATCGCCCCACCTGTCTCCCTGTAGTAGTCTTGGAAAAAGGAGCAAGTCCGATGAACATTTGTCCTCCATGGATCTGGACAGCGGACAGTGGTCTCACAACACCAGCTCTGAGACACTAGGTGAGTGCTGGGATCATCATCTGAACATCATGCACATTGTACAAGCTTTACAAAAGCTGAGCTGTTGTTGTTTTGGTGTATTTTTCATGCCAAGCTTGTGCCACATTTTAGTTTTTTCCACCTTTGAAGGTCTGTGAAATTTGTGCAGTTCAGTGGCACAGTGAGTAGCTCTGCTACTGTACCTCACAGTCCCTGGATTGTTTGGGTGTTGGTTTGACTCTCACTCATTCTCTGTGGAGTTTGCATGTTTTCCCTGTGTTTGTTTGGGTTTTGAGGCCAATGTGTGTTAGGGTAATTGGCCACTATAAAATGTCTTTGTGTGTGTGTGTGTGTGTGTGTGTGTGTGTGTGTGTGTGTGTGTGTGTGTGTGTGTGTCTGTGTGTGTGTGATTACCCCATGATGGACTGACATCCCATTCAGGGTGTACCCCCTTCTTGTCTCATGCCCATTCATTCCAGGATATATTCCTGACTGCCTAAACCCTGACCAGCACAAGCAGTTAATGAAAATGGATGAGTGACTTCTATTATTGTATCTATAAATCATATGTGGTCTTGCTCTTAAAAGTAGCCTTAGTCTCTAATTTTAGTTTATAGTATTTAGTACTGTGCAGAAGTTTTAGGCAAAAATGCTGTAAGAATGCTTTCACAAATGTAAATTCTAATTGTTTATTTTTATCAGTTTACAAAATGCAAAGTGAGTTAACACAAGAAAAATTTAAATCAAATCAATATTTGGTGTGACTACCCTTTGCCTTCAAACCAGCATCAATTCTTCTAGGTACACTTGCACAAAGTCAGGGATTTTGTAGGATTGCAGTCAGGTGTATGATTAACCAGTTACACCAAATAGGTGCTAATGATCATCATTTTCATATGTAAGTTGAAACACAGTCATTAACTGAAACAGAAACAGCTATGTAGGAGGCTTAAAACCAGGTGAGGAACAGCCAAACTCTGCTACAAAGGTGAGGTTGTGGAAGAGTTTCATATCACAGGTCATATACCATGGCAAGACTGAGAACAGGGTAGTTATACTACATCAGCAAGGTCTCTCCTAGGTAAAGATTTCAAAGCAGACTGGGGTTTCAAGATATGCTCTTCAAGCTCTTTTGAAGAAGCACAAAGAAACGGGGAATGTTGAGGACCGTAGACGCAGTGGTCGGTCAAGGAAAATTAATGTGGCAGATGAAAGACGTCGTGCTTACTTCCCTTCAAAATTGGAAGATGTCCAGCAGAGCCATCAGCTCAGAACTGGCAGAAACCTGTGGGACCCAGGTACACCCATCGACTGTCCGGAGAAGTCTGGCCAGAAGAGGTCTTCATGGAAGAATTGTGGCCAAAAGCCATACCACTGTCATGGAAACAAGGCCAAGCGACTCAACTACAGTATGCACAAAAACATAAGAACTAGGGTGCAGAAAAATGGCAGTAGGTGCTCTAGACTGATGAGTCAAAATGTGAAATATTTGGCTGTAGCAGAAGGCAGTTTTTTGCCGAAGGGCTGGAGAGCGGTACAATAACGAGTGTCTGCAGGCAACAGTGAAGCATGGTGGAGGTTCCTTACAAATTTGGGGCTGCATTTCTGCAAATGGAGTTGGGCATTTGGTCAGGATTAATGGTGTCCTCAATGCTGAGAAATACAAGCAGATACTTATCCATCATGCAAAACCATCAGGGAGGCATCTGATTGGCCCCAAATTGTTTCTGCAACAGAAACATACAGCCAATGTCATTAAGAACTATCTTCAGTATAAAGAAGAACAAGGAGTCCTGGAAGTGATGGTATGGCCCGCACAGAGCCCTTATCTCAACAACAGAATGTTTCTGGGATTACATGAAGAGACAGAAGAATTTGAGGCAGCCTACATCCACAGAAGATCTGTGGTTAGTTCTCCAAGATGTTTGGAACAACCTACCTGCCAAGTTCCTTCAAAAACTGTGTGCAAGTGTACCTAGAAGAATTGATGCTGTTTTGAAGGCAAAGGGTGGTCACACCAAAAATTGATTTGATTTAGATTTCTCTTCTGTTCATTCAGTTTGCATTGTTAATTGATAAATATAAACTGTTAACACTTCTATTTGTGAAATCATTCTTAGTTTACAGCATTTTTTTCACACCTGCCTAAAACTTTTGCACAGTATTATACTGTAAATAGTAAGTTCACCAAATGTGTGGAAGATGCAATGTTCTTATGTAGAGCAGCATCATGTTAAAGTAAACAGTTTGGAAAAGAAATTTAAGCACGTTAGCCCCCCCCAGTATGAAATATGAAAAGTCCATTTATTTGTTTGTTCATTTGTTCATTCATTCAACCTGTGAGCCTGACTGGAAAATCAGTAATGGATAAAATGCTAACAAACGCACTGCCTTAATATGAGCAGCAAACTGCAAGAACTGCTATAATATTTTTAGTTCCTTTAGAGTACCTGGAAAACTAATTTAAAATTGTGAGTTTTTTTGCCTGGATTTTTAAAATAAAAACGTATTGGTCATTTTGTAAATAATTCCACAGTTTAGGAATGCTGAAACTGAATGCTCTGCCAACTAAAGATTATAAACTGATTTGCAGAGCTCTGAGCATGTTGGGACTTTGTGAACAGACAGCAGGATTCGGTGTGCATTAAGATGTGAGCTTGAAGTAAGAATGTGCAAATCCTCTATGTGCTAATAGGTTAGGTTAAGAGGTTTTTAAAGCTGTATCAGTGATGGTAAGCAGTTATGACAGAGTCCATAAGTTGTATTTTCTTTCATTTTTCCAACAGACAACACAGACAGCAATGACCCAGACTATGATTTCTTGCACGAGGACCTGTCAAATGCAGAGCACCCCTTTGTCATCCACATAGGGGGAGGGCTCAGCCCCCTACCTGAGTTCTACAATGAGTCTTCACCTATTGATTTTGACCAAAAGTTCGTGCAGACTTGGTCCGCCGTGTCCCAGTATTCTCCAGAGCAATGTCACTCTTTAGCCCCCAAGAAACCAGACAACACGCCCCCTGCATTGCCAGAGAAAAAGCGACGGAGTGGACTTGGAGCAGTGACTTCTCCTTCTGACAGCTGTGGCTACCGTGCTTCCTACATACGGATTCAGTCTCGGTATGACAATGTCCCAGAGATGGACATGCAGCCCATGACTCCCTGTCCCGTCCTCACCTTGGTCTCACCATTAAGCCAAAGAAGCATTAATCCCTTCTCACCTGGCATTTCTGCAAGCCCTCCCCCACTCCCTGAGAAGAAAAACCACCACAGTGAGTATGCTCATGTAGTGATGTGATGGGCTCTTTTTTTGCTTGTGGGAACCACTGCTTTGCTTGCAGGCCTTCATATCAAGACCTCCTGGAAGATCTCAGAATCTGTCTCATGGCTTTTGGCAGGCTTTCTCAAAAGTGGCACGACACTCTCTGCAATACACAGCAATAACAATACTTATGTGCTAAATACAACCACTTTCATCGTAATACAGTTTAGTGATATATAATGTTTTTTTTTTTTTTTTTTTAACCTATGTTAAAGTAAGTGAATTAGCTGTCCCAATCGTACAATGCTGAGCACTGTACCTAGAATAAGCTGTTAAAAATGCTCCCTGCCATCTTTTGAGGAGTGCTTTGCTTCTCATGCAGGCCAGATTGCATGAGAATCGTATGTACTGCATGTGCCAGTTGCCATTTAATCCAGGCTCACCCTGTTGTGTTGGGTTCTGCAGTTCAGGCCTACATGCAGTTTGTGGAGGATTATTCAGAGCCACAGCCTTCTGTCTTCTACCGGACACCCCTCAGTGATAGTATTTATGAGCAACGCAACAAGCGCTTCCAGGAAGTGTATGGCCTCACGGATTCCTTAAGTAGCAGCGACTCTGTGCTGGAGCTGCTCTCGCCCCCGTCCCTGCCGCCCAAGCAGAGGCAGCTGGTAAGCGGCTCCCCACAAAACCACAACTTTTAAAAGAACACGAAGACCTTGTTCGCTATCATATAGACACAGCAAACACAGCTAATTCTTCCTTGTCACACACATGTTCACACAGCCCAGTAGACATGAAGCACAAAATATTTTTGCCCGTATTGCTTAACCAGTTGTGTTGAATAACCATATTTTTCACTACACCAATATGAAAGTACACACAAGCTGATACTGCATATTAGTTATTTATTGATTCTGGTAATAGTTTTAGGGTTGTGGTAAGTAAACCAGTCCTTTGAGCAGGGAAGAAATGATGAGAAACCTACAAGAATGATAGCTGAACTAGAAAATAACGTGTTTGTAGGTGATGAGTTTCTTGCAACACAAATTATGAAAAACCACAGAAAGAAAATAAACTTTGACAGTCTGATGTACTAGGGACCGGAAACCATAACACAAACACTTCCTGTTGCAAGATAAGGTGGGAAATTTCTCGGTGCTGATTCAAAGTTTTTTTTTTTTTTTTTTTTTTTTTTTGTAAAACTATTTATAGAGCGGACTAACTTTAAATGACTCATTTAACCTAAATATCTCTAACTTCACTTTTATCAGTTTTTTAAAATGCATGTACAAGTGGCCAGAGTAGTTTCCATGTTGCTTTCTTATGGAGGATCTTGCTTCATGTCATAAATACAACTCTAACAGGCAACAGACACCCTAAATTCACGGTGGATCTGTTACAAAGTACTCACAGATGCACCGTCCACAGTGGCCTGTAGAACAATTGTACTTGTCCTATAGACTGAATCTCTGTTGCTTTGCATAGTGCATGAATATATTAACACAAAAATTTGCTATGTCGCATCCTAATTAATATTCCATCACACTTGTCTTTGCTGCCACTCTTAAAATGGCACTTTTTTTTGTTGGCAGGACTCTGTGCAGACTGCGGATGACCCGGTTCAGAACCCAGCCTCGCAGAACATTTCCTCCAGCAAAGAGAGTTCAGATATGCAAAGGCAAAGAAAAACATATCTGCTTATCTCTTTCTTTCTATCTTTCTTTTTTCCTTTTTCTTGACAGTACTAAGCTCTGAACTCTTAGAAACGAAAGCAGAATACACATTTACTTTGACCGGAAGTCAGTTCATAAGATACAGTTGTTTGTAAGCCTTCTCACTATCTCACATTCAACAAAAGCTTAATTTCAGAAAGTTATATATTTGGAAAGAGACAAGTTGAAAAATGAATAGAATGCTAGTTTCATTTTCATTTTCTTTTATTGTTCTAAAGCAACATTGATTTTAACTACTTTAAAATAAGTGAAAGTTAAAAAATATGTTCATTCTTCATGTATTAGCAACTGTGTTGCATTTTGCTTTACACAAGAAAGACTTCATGTTACTTCACTTCAGGTGAATTTTCAGGAGAATAAAATAATGTAAGTACATAAAGAGCAGTAAGTTGCTGAAAGAATTTTAACGTTTTTCATTATGAAATCTCGTGCATTTTATTGGCCACCAGGATATGATAATAAACACACGTCTATTCGCTGAGCAGTTTTCATAAAAGTTAAGGATTTAACAAACATAATTTTAAAAAATGCTCAATAAAATCCTGGAAAATCTGTAAGATTTCAAAAATGAACCTTCTTTGTTCTCCCTCTGTCCCCCCTTTCTTCTCTTCCAACTTCCCATCTATTCTATTCCAAGTGTTTTACTGCTCACTGGTGGCAGAAAATGGAATTGCAGCTCATTTTTGTTTTTCAGCAGAAAAATTTCAGAAAACTGAATTGAGAAGAAAATATTAAACTCAGAAATACCTGTATTGCCTAAAATTCATGAGTGGGACACTTGTATCATGAGCTACAAATGTATCACTTTCTCTTCACATTAGTTGTATGTTTTCAGTACTAGGTTCCTTCTAGCAGGGTAACATAATTATAGGTTTTTGTTTTTTTTTTTGCAAAATTATGAGAGAGTACAGGCAGAAATCTGTTATTGTTTATTTCCCTGTTTCAAGCAGGAAATGGCCGTCTACTGACTCTGGGCAAATTGAGGAGGAGGTAGATAAACTCTGTCTTGAGGATCATGAAGAGATTTTGTCCCATATAATTCTGAAGAGGGAGGTAAGGCTGCACTCTCAACAGAAGCTGATGGAGATCTGGTTCTATTTAGTACAATTCCATAAGTTAACTTGTGTCTCTGAGCAAAGGCACATATCCACTGCTGCCCTCAGCTAGGAAAAGGTAGTAATAATAGTACTGGTGTACAGTTTCAAAGGTAAATTAGCTCTTTGCTAATTTATTTTTACAAAGCTGTCTTCTCAGCAGGGACACAGAGCAGCAGCAGGTAGTGTGAGTAAGGACAGGGAAACAAGACTACCTGACCAAGAAAATTGAATAAATACCACTTAATTTCCACCCCCTGGGATCTTTATTATTATTATTTATTTATGATTTAAAGTTTTATGTAAGTACACATCCACATTTGTGATTGTGCCATGGAAACACTGAACTGATAACTCCAGCTGTTGCCTCACAAAGCCTTTTGCTTGTATGAGGGCTGGCAGTGAAGAAGGTTAAGTAAAGTTTCTGAGCAGGCAAAGGAGCTGCTGAACTCAGTGCTGGACTTTGATGTGATCTGTTTTGAGCAAATTCACCTCTAACTGCCTTTACAAAACAACCGTGTGTTTTCCCACTTTCTCGTACGCAGAATGACGATGGTCCAGATGTTCGGGCCGGGTCTGCTGATATTCTGCTAGTTTACGCCACAGAAACTGACCGCAAAGGTGGTACAATAGAATATGTAACTTTTATCATATTTTAAATATATTTTTAATTGTTTTTTAGAAATTACATGCGTATGGTTGCATTGTATGAGTTACCCTCACAGTTACGGTATTACGGTTGTTTGATTTTAGTTTTTTCTGTTGTAAACCCTTACATAAATGTCTGTGCAAAACAATCACATTTACACAAAATCCTTATCTGCTCTTAAGCATTGCATTTTATTCCGGATCTGGAATTTTAAGTTGAGTCACTGCCGTTTGAGATATTATGGAAGCTGCATCCTGTCATTTGGACATCTGTGTGTAATTTCATGTTGTCTTCTTTCTAGATCTTGTTGTATTCTGCGAGGCCTTCCTGACTACCTACAGAACATTTTTAACTCCGGAGAACCTCATAAAAAAGCTCCGCTATCGATATCCTTTACATGAATACATGTTTTATGCAGGAATGTTGTTGCGTTTGATGTGATATTGATACCACTTGAGAAATTTAATTTAGTTAAGCTGAAATTAAACTGCAATAACATCTCCACTTTGACACATATTTCTGTCGATCGTGGTTTGAAACGCATCAGGACTGGTAACTGTGTTGCACGGTGTGATTCCCGTGTGTGTGTGCGCGCGCTATGGAGCAGGATCTCTGCATGTGTGCACAGCAGGTGTGTATGCTGTGTGACGATCCCCTGTGTGGCGTGCTATGCTGTACTGCACTTTGCTGTGCAACAAGGTGTTGTACGGTATTTTAGTGATATTTGAGAAAGTTGGTTTGGGGGTTTTCTGATGGACAGGGAAGCATAATTTTTTAAATGATCACAATTAATCAAAGTAGCTCTCTGGATGTACATGTTTTCCAGGAACCAATTGGACACCTAAACTGAGGGGTGATTATTGTGCCTGCCGAAACACTTTTACATTCGTTTCTGAATGGGGAAACAGTGAATTTTCCTTGACTCCGGTGAACGTACGCCACTTTCTGTCACAGCCCTGACGCCTTCAAGAGGAGGATCAGTAAGAACACTTTCTTTGTGCTCGTGCGTGTCGTGGATGAGCTGTGGTGAGTGGGTCCTCCTTTGACCAAAATATTTCTCACATAGCCTGAAGCAGCTGCAGGCATAACTGCTGTCATCTTACTGTCAAAACTGCTTTTTCATTTGTCATTTCCTGTATCCGCCTTTATCTTTGTCCTTCTCTGTTCCTCCCACCCTGCTTCATGCTGTCCTAACACCAGCACCACGGAGCTCACGGATGACCTCTTGAAACAGCTGATGGACCTCGTGTTTCAGCTTGTATGTAACGGCGAGCTTAGCTTAGCTCGGGTTCTTCGTAAGAATATCCTGGAGAAGGTGGAGAAGAAGAAGCTGCTGCGATATAGCAGCCTTTTCAAGCCATTAGCTGCACGTGGGGTGGCTGCCAGGTGAGTCACTGCTGTTGCTGACAGTGTGCGGTGTTGGGTGCAAGGATAGCCTTTTTACTCGTTGCGATTGGGTGCCTTAATCCTTGCTGACTGTTCCTGTCCTCACGGTGCTCCAGGCCAGGCACTCTGCTTGACTTCCGCAGCCATGAGATTGCTGATCAGCTTACCCTCCTGGATGCAGAGCTTTTCTACAAAATAGAGGTTGTGGAACTCAAATTTGCTGCCTGCTAAGTTCTCAAAATAGAACAAAAAAATGTACGTGAGATTCTCAACTCCCTCTTTCTGTCCACAGATCCCTGAGGTGTTGCTCTGGGCCAAAGAGCAAAATGAGGAGAAGAGTCCTAATCTGACCGAGTTTACCGAGCACTTTAACAACATGTCCTACTGGTACACTTGTCACTTCTTGTTAAAGAGTGCTGGTCTCTGAACTGCTGTGCTGCTCTGCATGCTCCTCCTGCAGATGCAAAGTGCAGAGAGGGTGTGCAGAAGAAAAATCCCCTGGGTTCACACCTGAGCAATGTTCTTGCTTCTTTCAGGGTTCGCTCTTTAATAATCCTCCAGGAGAGGTCCCACGACAGAGAAAAGCTAGTCCTTAAGTTCATTAAAATTATGAAGGTAAATGCATGTGCATAATGAACTGGAAAAATAAAAATGATGTATGTAGTTTCAATACTTTCAGTAATTTTTATATACGTGTGTGTGTGTATTTCAGTATATTGTACATTTTTACATCACCTATGTGTAATGCAAAATTCTCCCACTAACAATGTGTTCTGCTTATGACTGTTGGTATGGATAATCATTTTTAAATGAATAAGTTTTAAATGTAGACAAATAATAAACAATATTTACATCCCATTTTCAGCACCATACTCATTTGGAGAATAATATCATCCTTCGCTGGAGTCCTGTATCCCATATAGGCTCGCCTTGCTGATGCTTACCTGTACATTCCTGCTGTCATTGTGACATTGCTGATGGACATGGAGAAAAATGAAGATAATTATTCTCATTTTATCTTTTCCTCCCCTTCTGTTTAGAACTTAAGGAAGTTAAATAATTTCAACTCATATTTGGCTATATTATCTGCGCTGGATTCTGCTCCAGTACGGAGGCTGGAATGGCAAAAGCAAACATCAGAGGTTGGTCGGGTGCCCCTTGGTGACATCATGTTTGGGATTTGGCCTCAGTGTGACTTTACTAATGGAGTGATGGGACTTTGGTCTTGTTCCTAGGGTTTGGAAGAGTACTGCACACTGATTGACAGCTCATCCTCCTTTCGGACATATCGGGCAGCACTGGCAGAAGTGGAAGCTCCATGCATACCGTACCTGTGAGTGAGCCCGACAGCCAACAACGCAACGTTCAAGACAGCCAGCAAACTATTAGTCTGAAAACAACACAAGCATGGTCATCATAGATCCTGTTGAACAAGTATACTTTTTCTTTTTTTTTTTAAATAATTTTTCTCTCTCTGTTCCACACACATACAGAGGCCTCATCTTACAGGATCTGACCTTCGTTCACTTGGGCAATCCAGAGTTGGTTGACGGGAAGGTGAACTTCTCCAAACGATGGCAGCAGTTCAACATCCTGGACAGCATGCGGCGCTTTCAGCAAGTGTAAGTGAGCAGGCGCCGTGCTAGCGCCGTGTTCGCCTCCGTTCACCCCACTGGTGACAGCCCTCAGCTTGCGTGAAGGATGTTTCATGGTCTTCTCACGAGACCTCAGCAGCGCTTCTCTTGTTTCACAGAAGATGGCACTGTGTTCATTTTTTCCCCTCATCTTTGTTCCTCAGACACTACAATCTTCAGCGCAACGACGAAATCATCTCCTTTTTCAACGATTTCAGCGACCACCTTGCAGAGGAGGCCCTGTGGGAACTGTCTCTGAAAATAAAGCCCCGCAATGTCACGCGCAGTAGAATGGAAGGGGAGGACAAGACATAGAAGCGAGCGCTGTTTTTGTAGACCGACCCCGTAAAGGCGTGAAAATATTAAACGTTTCAAGTGCCAGCATAGCGTGAAGACTTGGATAAGTTTCAGTATTTCGGGGACCTTTTTGCCGTGGATGTGCCAAGCACTGTGCCAAGCTGAGCTTATTTACCTTTACAAAAAGACAAGCAGCGCATTGCACAGGAAGCCACATGCTTCTCAGTTTGTCTCAGGAGGTCTGACCTTCTCAACCTGTTCACCATTTCTTCTCCAAACAATAGACTACGTTTGACCGTTGTTGCTCAGCTCAACTTCTGTTCACACTTGTGGTGTGAACTTCAAAGCACACATCTTTTGTTGTGGTGGTGTAACTGCAGTGGAGTACTGGTCCTCTGTACAGCCAAAGGTGCTCAACTGTTTGAATTCATTCAACGTGAGCAACATTACTGCAAAAAAGAGAAAATCGTGCAATTTTTCTGTTTCAGACAAATCTGTGCAGCAGGCTGTCTTCCGTGTTCACACGACCAATAGGTTCATGTTTAATTGAGTTATCAATTCTTGGATTGACTAATTTATCGTGTAAACGCAGCTGACCGTGCAAAATAAATTGAAACTTTTTGTTATAATTTGACATGTAAGCACAGCTGGAAAAGCAGAAGAATACTTTTATGTTAAAGGTTTGTCCATGAGCATTTTGTTAGGTCCAAGCCTGAAAAGTATGATTAAAAAAATGCAGTATATGCACCTGTCCTGATTTAAACAACCAGTTTACAAGGATTTACTTTGATGGACAAATTTTGGGTTTTAAATTGAGGTACAAACTAGCATGAAAGATACATCAAAGCATCTACATGTTGTCTGTTCTTGATAAGCAAAAGCGCTAGGAGGCCTTAATGGGTACAGCGACCGTGTGGTCAGGTAATCCCTGGGTGGCTGGGCCAGCCTTCGAGGTAAGTAAGGACCGGAAGGAAGGTGAGAGCCCTGGCCGCTGTGGAGCAGGTAGAGTGCTGGTTTCAGCACAGGGCTGCAGTGGACACAGAGGCTTCTGGAAAAGCAGGTCAAAGTCAAAAGAGTTATTTGTCATGTACACGGTTACTGAGTATACCATGTAGTGAAATGTGCTCTGATTCAGGGTAGGAGACTGTGCAGAAAAATTTACGAGTAAAACAAACAACCAAATACCAAGAAGACAAGGTGTGGGCAGGGTTCCATCATGGTGGTATGACAAGGCCCAGGGGAAGGAGGTGGATGGTTGGGATGCAGCAAGGCCCCCACTATGGGAGTGATGGGAGGAAAAGGTGGAGTTGTTACTGAAGCTGTGGGTCAGGACAAGTGAGCTGCGGGTTCAAGGTAGCGCTACTTGGACACAGGCTGGGGCCTGATCAACCTGGCTCAGATCACCTTGGTGGCGGTGTCTGAGGCAGAAGGGTCTAAAACACCCTGTGACCCCAGGTGACATCACTGATGATGTGTCCAGGTGCATCACGAGATGTGATGCAAAAAAGTGGGCGTGTCTTTAGGAATTTAATAAAAAATCCATCTCGGTGAACTACCCCCCGAATGAAGGCTTGTGTACATCTAATGTTGGCATTGCATTCAATGTCAACTCTTATTTATGTGCATGTTTATTATGTATGTGTGAGTGTTATGTGAAATGCAGTTAAATAATTAACTGAAAAGTGAGTTGAAAAAAATACAATAAAACAATATGGAAAGTCCAATTTGAAATAAGTGTGAAATGACAAATGAAGTTTTAAAGCTATTTTTTGCTGCATTTTCTTCCCTTTTGTATTTTTACTCTGCTCCATGTATTACCTGCTTTTTATAGTTTTTTTTCCAGGTTTTGACCCCTAGAATGATCAGCACCACTCACCCCACTGGTGAAGGCCCCCGCCACACATGGGCGCTTGCTTCCCGGTGTCGACCTTCATCTTGTGATGCTGTACATCATTTAAATTTGAGGAAACCTTACGCTGAATTTCTGTGTTACAAAGAGTGCATACATGGGCTTAACCCTCCCATAGGGACACAATAAGGATCGACTGAAAAACAGGTTAATGCAGTCATCATTCTCTCTCACAGTCATCACTCTCCTTGATCTCTCCATCAACAATGAAATGGTTTAATTCTTACCTGTTTGGTCTGGAGTGGCTCCCTGCCCATGGTGTTCCTCAGGGTTCAAAGCTGAGCCTGGTGTTTCCCTTTAGCTACACACATCTTCCCTTGGCTGTGTCTTTGCCTCTTACTGACTCTTCTGTCACTGCAGTGGTGATGGCACTCAGCTCTTCCAGCCACCACAGGCATGTTCCCTTGTATCAAAGCAGGCATCTCTGACAATTCTGACTGGATGTCCAACCACCATCTGTGGCTTTTCAAGGCCAAGATGCTCCTTCTCACAAAATCCATCCATCTGTTGGGAACTTTGTTACAAGGGAATAACTGGCTCATTTCATCTGCTTGATCGGGTGAGAGCCTTGGAGAGCCACGTAGCTCTGGGTTCTGCTGCTAGGTGTTACTTCGAATCAACAACCTGGTCCTGCAGATATCACCTGCACAGCATCTGCAGGATTCATTCATCTCACCTTCATCCTGCTCTATGTTACTCCTGCTCTATGCTATGAAGATGTTCTGAATGGGCCACTCCACTTCCATGTAGTTTTGCCTTGTGTCATTCCCTGTATCAAGTTAAAGACTCTGGTTATGGCCTAAAAAACAAGATTATCACCCCAATACTTAGAGCTCCAGATCCTTCCCTACACCAAAGAAAGAAAGATATGCGCCTCCAGCTCTGGGTACGAACCTCAGACACTGTCACCAAAGTGGTGTAAAATCTCATGTCTTGGACCCAGTGTTGTGGAATGAACTCCCTTTGTCCCTCAGAACTGTTCATTCCATTCAAGACAGATTTAAAAACATCACATTTCCTAAACTCCAGCAAGTAATTTAATCCTTCACTACCAATTGCTTTTCTCTACTACATTTCTCCAGGTAGCTACACAACAGGGACAGGTAGCAAGCTCTTGTTCCGTCGCTGTGCCAATGTTACAATGGAATCAGCATCGGCAAAGGTCCCGTTTGCTGTGGCCAATGAAACACGGGTTTGGTGTTCATAAATGCATGCATCATGCCTTTCTTTATTATTAACCTGACAAATGGCAGTGGAATATAAACTTCATATTAGAAACCGTACAAAAATGTCCATTTTACAAGAAATTAAACAAACCAGGTCAAGACACAAAGAAAAGGTTTTCAAAATGTGTTCAGTCGTAATTTTTTGTTAGGCAAGTTTGCTGTACACTGTACATTTTATTAGTTAAACGTTTAAATGATTAAGTAATCGCATCTTCAGAGTGTGAAGGACTGGTGTCTCCTTCAGAGGTGGGTTCATGGCCTGGTGCTCGGCAATTCCGGGGTGGACTGTGGACCACCACAACACTGTTGAAGACTGAGTGGCTATTGATGGATGGATGGATGGATGGATTGACAAGAGCCAGTTCCTTCACATATGACTGCCTACATATGTTAAAAAGATCTGACACATATTTCAAGTTAAAGGAGGCACCTGCTTGCAAGTCTCAATGAAAATCTAAATGGTTTATGCTCAACAGGCTGTTAGAACAATGAAAGTAACCATTAAAATGTCTCAGTTGAGTGATAAAGCACAGTGATTTATGCCCATGGATAAAAAAGTCAAATAGAAGTCCAACCAGGCAGCCACACTTTGTGGCTCCAGTCAACAACACTAATGTGCATGAAGTAATGGTCAACAAACTGCCACTGTGCATTTTATAACAGTGGTTGCAGTATCTGTAAGGTAGGTAAGGTAAGATCTAAAGGTACCGAAGCTTTTCCTTCTGAGGGACCTTCAGCTCAGCATCTGATGGGACTGAGACAATAAGCTGCTATAAGCTATTATGTTTGGAAGACTACCAGGTCTTTGAAAAGTGACCGATTTCTGCATATAGGAGACTTAATTAAAAATGAGCATGAGACTCAGTTATTATTCAGAAGTCACGACAGTGGTCATAATTTCAGGAAAATAACTTTTGGGGAATTTTATCCATCCATCTAACCATGGTCAGCAACTGCTTTACAGTGGTTTGGAGCGCATTCTTGAGTCATTGGGGGCCAGGCTATGATACTGCAGCCTAGATGGGATCAGTCCATCACAGGATGGCTGCACACACACACACACACACAAACTCATGCACACACACATGCACATGTTTACGGTAAGTTATAAAGTTGCCAATTAATCCAAAATGCATGTCGTTGGATGGTGCGAAGGAACCAGAGTTCCTGGAGAAAACCCACACGGACACGGGGGAGACCATGCAAACTCCAAACACACTGAGATGTGAGGCATTAGTACTTGCTATAGTTCTGTGCTGTCCAGGGGAATTGAAAAACAGGCCAAATTTCACACCAGCTTGCACAAATAAAATAACGGAGACTGAAGATTAACTGTGAAATAACTAAGCACAATTACAAATACAGAGTGCATCAAGCTGACTATCAATTTCAAGAGCGCATGTGAGCTATAAAGGAGGGCTGACAAATAGCGCTTTGATGTGTTTCAACATATCAACATGGAGCAACTATGGTTCCAAAGTGGCCAAATGGTCAGTGTCTGAAATGCAGGTGCAGGTCAGTAAAACTGCAAAAATATTTAATGTCCATCAAGGGGAACAGTTTCAAAAAGACGGCACATGGCAGACATGGACAAACCATGGCCATGGATGCCTTCAACTTACAGTTAACAAGAATTCATTAGGTTTGTTGGTTTCCCCCACATTCAAATTCTAGATATGGAATACAATCTTAACCCATGTGCTTCTATAATGTTAACATTCATCCCTCATGATATTCCCATATTCCAGGATGATTATGCTCACATATACACTGCTGCAGAAATTCAGAAGTCATCTCACGAACACCAGGATGATGTCAAATGTCTAACATGGCCTCTCTAGACACCAGCTGTAAACATCATAGAACCTGTATGGGAAGATCTAAAGCGCACAATTGGAACCAGATTTCCATCTCCTTCATTCCTCAATGACCTAGAGGCTTGTCTTCTAGAAGATCAGCGCAACATCCCATCACACATAGTTCAGGCCCTGTATGACTGCATTCCAAGAAGGACCAAAGCTGCCCTAAAGGCAAAGTGTGGCCATACTTCTTATTAGGTCCTTGATATTAACATATTGTTTGTGCATTCACCTCTGTACTCAAACCATTAACTGAGAACATAAAGGTTGGCTGAAATTTCGGCAGTTTGCTGACATGTGATTTGACCAGAGTGTTAAATGGTTTGTGAGATGAAATTGCTAGATTTTCACATAAAAATATATTCAGTTCTAGAACGAAATTTTGGCCAATCACAATATTCAAGTTATTACAGGCACATGCAAATCAATACCAATTTTTCATTCTGTGGTTGTCTACATTACTGCTGAAGAAAGTGGGCTATGTCAGATATGATCCATACAGCTCTCAGACTTAACCTGCGTGGACAGTTTATCCATTCATACATCTGTTCCACACGTTCTCCATTGCACCCACTTTTCTTCATCCTTCCCGCTCAGTGGCCCTGTCTTACTACATGTCTCCATCAATGATATGGAAGAATGCATAGCAGACTGCAGTACATATAGACATATTCATGCACCTTCTTTAAGCACTGTGAAGCAGCTCTTGGCTTTGCTGTAGATCCAGGAAGCAGGGCTCAAAAGTGGGTTTCCTGCCTGGTCTGTGCCCTAGTGTTCTCCCTCATCCTGGTGTTGTTCTGATCTTCTTGTTGGTCCTCAGACATGAATGCCAGCGGATCAGGTCGGATCAAATACCTGCAGCAGCAGACACACAGACAGTCATTGGCAGTGTCAACGTGAAAGAACTGCAACAGACAGAAACAGCTCAACACATCGAGTGCAGGTACCTACACAATATCGTTGAGCATCAGCCCTGTGTCCGGAGGAGGATTGATCAGGACATAGGACAGAGTGTTCTGGTGGTCACTCATTTCATCTGAAAGAATTTCAATAGGAGTTCAATGCATTTTCTGTATACAGCCTTTTGGGTATAGATTAACTATCCATACCTTTTAAAAAACTGAAAACCAGAAGCTAAACTAATATGCAAACTAGCTAGCTAAATGCTACCAACATGAGCACAATATATTTCAATGGGAAAAACAGGAATTATTACACTGTCTAAAAGCTCAGCAAACAGACTGTTGAACTTCCTCTACATAAATGCGTAGCACTTTACTATGAATATACTTGTTTCCTCTACCTTATTTATCAAGGCCCATGCAAACATTCTCTCTATGGGCTTAATCTATGACTACAGCATATCCAGCTATTTTCATGGGACATCCCTTGCCATCCATGGTAGTGAAGTGAGCTAAAATTTACATCTGGATACAAGGACAATGCTGCTTCCAATTGCCCCCTAGACTATCTCTGATTTAAATGCACTGTGGATCTGAGAGATGTATACTGTATGGCCAAAAGCATGTGGACCCCACTTCTAATGGTTGAGTTGAGCTGTTTGAGCTGCACCAAACAATAGAGCATACAAACGCATTCTAAACCATTGTGTGCTTCCAGCTTTGTGACCACAGTTTGGGTAAGAAGCTCCTTTCCTGCCCCAGCATGACTGTGACTTCCTAGAGTGGGAGCTGTTATAGCAGCAAAGGGGGAAACAACTCCATATTAATGTCCATGGGTTTGGAATGGAATGGGTGTCCACATACTTTTGGCCAGACAGTATATATATACAGTAATTTCTAAATTTACATGCACTCACACAACATATATTTGCTAGAATGCAATTTAATTTTAATACAGTTTTTCAACTAACAAACCAATCTGCTCAATGTGGTAGTACCTATTTAGTATTTATAATTTTTACCATGAAAAATAATGGAAATAGCTGTCTCCATTTTCATACACTACGGCCTTTTCAGGAACCAATCAGATGCATAAATCAAGAGATGACTGTATATCCAAAACAGAGAACCGGACTGATGGTTACACCTGGCTGGGTGCTGGAAGAGGGTTATGTCTTCTCTGTACCCACCTTTGTATGCCACTTACAGTGCCAGGGCAGGTAAAAGAGGAAGAAGGTCTGACAGTTACTGACGGGGTCTGGCTGATTTGGAGCCCATGCAAGCAGTTTTCGCAAATTCATTCCGTTCCATTTCCATTAAAGCTGACATGCCAATGCATAGAACCCCTGTTTCCATACTACACACACAGGGGCATGCTTCTGTATCTGCATCTGCTCTGCCAGCCTCGGACTGAGCCAATAATACAGGAACACAGCACATTAGGAATGCCACACAGGTACATAGAGGGTTGCACGTTTAATAAAATTCAATGATAAAGTGAAATCAAGGGAGCACTACGTATAGGAGGAAGCCCTCAGAAATCAAAGTGTTGAATTATAGATGCTAGCTGTATCATGATGCTGCATAAAGGACAATATGAAAGCGTACCCAACATCATACACGCATGCATGCACAAGTGAGCCAAATATCACTGTTTGTTTCCCTCTTAAAGCATGCAGCATGCGCACAGCCTCTTCCTCCATTCTTTTCTAAGCATCTTCTCAATCCACACTCGCGCCTGTGTTACTCAGCACACCTAAGAGCGCTGACAACAAACATTAGCGCAGTTCCACTAAATGCCTTCTGATAGTCGCTCACTCAGCTCTGTCCCAGTCTGACTGTACTGTCTCTCTTCATGTCAGATATTTTAATGTACACCTGAACCTTATAATAAAGCATGTAATAAAGTAAATACTAATTACTAATAAAGTATGTACAAAATTATTATCTCTTTCACGTTAAAACAAATTGATATTAGCCAAGGACTAGTAGCAAAAAAGTATAAATATCCAAGTTAAGCACCTCACCTCTGCTCTAGAACTAAAGCTAAGCTAAGAACTTGGTTAACTTAAGCAACCTTAACTTATTAGTATATTTTGCTTGCATCACTTCTGGTAAATTATTAACAGAATACACAAAAAAATAAATGGCTGAACTCACAGGTGACATTTTATCACAGCTATGTGTTAATGCAAATTAAGAGTTCAGCCGGGAAGAAAACCAAGATGTATGGGCATTGAAACGATGACACTGTAGAACCAATGCTAGGTTCTCCTTATACATCAGAAAGTCAGATGTTTCTGATTCTGTGTATCGTTTCATAGTATGCATTTGCATCAAAGTGCTCAAAGAATTACCTTGCAAATATCCTAAGTTTACCCGATTCATCACATCGCTTGCAGTTAAATTAGCTATGTCCTCTACAGTCCCCAGGAGTGAAATAGAAATACATACAGACACAGAGAGGAGAAAGGAGAGAGTCGTGTGAGCAGAATCATTGGCAGTTTTTCAGATTGAGGTGGACAAAATAATGGAATTTTATGAAAGTTTTGACTTACTTTACTGAGATATTACACAATTTTTATAGAAAACCCTAAGCTTTGAGAGATGATGGTGGCAAAGCATCTTCACAATCTGTGCTTGATAACCTCCAAATTAAGATTGGAAAATCTTTAAATATGGTAGTCAGGGAGTCTTTGGACTTCATACTGGAACTGAAGACCCACGCTTGACACAGCACCATGTACATGAGGAATCTGAAAAATGGGAACGTAGTACAAAACTTTATTTATAACACAGAATGCCTTTGATCAAAATGCTTTTACACACTTTGGCCCCAATGATGCCCATCAATTTTCTGTCACTGTCACTGTATTTTTATTGGCCACACTTTCAGGTCAACAATTTTCCCTATAATTTTTGTCAGACTTTTTGTGATTGGTGCAGTAGCCTTTGTGATTTATATTAAACGTAGTAATTCCATTATGTTGTCCACTCCTTGAAGATATACAACACAAAATTAATTCTAGAGAACCTGTCAAAACATTCACATAATTTATTGGAACTTTCTGAGCCACAATGCCTTCTCTGTTGAACAGGTTGAGTAAGAACCAATTGTGAGAGTGCTCCTTTACTGCCTAGCTCACCGTAGCCCATGGTGGGCAGGCCCAGGTGCTTCATACGGTTCCTGACAAGTTCAGAGAGCTCCTGCCTTTCGGAGCAGTGGTACATGCTGATGTGTTGCAGTTTGATGCATTCAGTGTGACTGCCTGGTCTACAGCTCATCCTGGCCATCTGTCGCATTGAATGCAGGCTTCGCTTTCTCAGCAATGGATTCTCTGAATGGTCACTGCCTGTACGGTTTCTTTTTGACAACTTCTCCTTCCAGGACTCCTGTCCATCCTTTGGATCTTCACCGTCCTCTGCACTGTAGCACACAGGGGACTGGGATAAAAGGAAAAAAGTTACACATGGCAAACAACATTTTTTGGGTTTCAGAATATGTATTGATATTTAGAAATGCCGTAAATCTGATTTAATGAAAATTTTGTGTCATCTTACCTGTTCATTACCACCAAGGATGATGAACAGAAAATTAAATAAACAATAAGGATGTTCACAACTGGATGATATATGTACATACATTGGATCAACTGCTGTACCTAAGCTTGGATCATGACTTCTGCTGCCCAGCATACTGGTGTTTCAGCTATAGACATACACTTAATGGCCAAAAGTATGTGGACACCTGACCGTCACACACCTATATGTATTTGTTGAACATCTCATTCTGAACTCATGGGCATTAATATGAAGTTGTTTCCCCCCTTTGCTGCTATAACAACCCCCACTCTTCTGGGAAGGTTTTCCAGCAGATTTTGGGAATTTGTGCCCATTTGGCCACAAGAGCATCGGTGAGGTCACGTGATAAGGTTGGGCTTGTAGGTGGCATTCCAGTTTATCCCAAAAAAGTTCAGTGGGCTTGATGTCAGGACTCTGCGCAGCCATTCCAGTTCTTCTACACCAACCTGGGCAAACCATGTGTTTACAGCACTTGCTTTGTGCATGGGAGGGCAAAGTCATGCTGGAGCAGGAAAAGAGCTTCCCCAAACTGTGGCTGCAAAACTGGAAGCACACAATTGTCTAGAATGTGTTTGTTTGCTACATGGGTGTGGCTCAAACAGCTCAGCTCCAGCATTACAAGGGGTGTCTCAGAAAGTCTATGGCAGAATGTCAGGGCAACAGCCTTTGATTTAAAAACTCAAAAGAAGATGGATCAGGCAACATGAAAATTATCCAAAACACAGGAATAAATCAACAATAGGAGCTCCACAAGGTTGTGTACTTAGCCCTCTGCTCTATGCCCTCTACACTTACGACTGTGTGGCTACGCATGCGTCCAACTCCATCATTAAATTTGCTGACGACACGGTGGTGATGGACTTTGGTAGGTGACAGCAGCGGTCTTACACCCCCCTTAAAATCAACGGGACTGCAGTGGAGAAGATGAGCAGCTTCAAATATCTGGGCGTTCATTTCACTGAGGATTTGACATGAACTATAAACATCCTTAAAATTTTCTACTCTGGTGCTGTAGAAACTATCCTAACTCAGAACATCACCTCCTGTTTTGGGAATAGCTGTGCTCGTGACATCAAAGCACTGCAGAGAGTGATCCGGGCAGCGGAACGGTGCACCAGATCTGATCTGCCATCCCTATAGGACATTTACACCAGGAGATGCAGGACCAGAGCAACTAGGATCATCGGTGACCTGTCTCATCCCAGCAATCACCTGTTCGACCTGCTGAAACCAGGGAAATGTTTCAGAAGTATTATGACCAGAACAGAGGGGCTCAGGGGGAGCTTCTATCCATAAGCCATAAGACTTTTGAACCCAGACATGTTATCACAATCCTCGCAAACCAGAGTCCACAATATCCACTGACCACTCCCCTCACTGTCAATTATTTATTTATTATTTACTTACTTATTTATCTATTTGTTGTCTTCTCGATGTTTGGTTGTTTGGTTGTTTATTTACTTGTGGAATGGAACCACACGTAGTCTCCTGTTGAATCAGGGCAGATTTCACTGCATGGTATACTTTGTAACCATGTATGTGACAAATAAATTCTTTTGATCTTCTTTTGATCTTTGACAATAGAGTGGCTCAAACAGAAGAATTTTTTTAATTTTAAAATGCCCAAATCAAGTCCTGACCTTCATGATATGGTGTGATCCGAACCAGGCCATTGTAGCACAACATCCCAAAAATATACATGAACTAAAATACTGATGGAAGAAAATGGGCCCAACAGAAAGCATTTGGCAGAGAACTGCCAGTAAAGAAAGTTTGACTAATCACTAAGCATAATTGTTCAAATACTTTCTTCATCAATGGCTTTGGTTGTTTAAACCATTTTGTACCTCAAAAGAGAGACAGAAAACACACACACCCACCCACACATACACACAGGATTCTTCACACTATATATTTTACATTGCAGACAGCCACACCTGGATTCCACGTCTTTTTACAACCAATAAACATCTGGTTGCCACAGTTTTCCTATTTAAGCTGTTTTTGACTACAGCAATATAAGTTCCCCTGGACAGAGAGAACCAGCTCACAGTCTTGATCCACTTTTCCCTGACAAGTTCTTCAAACTATAAGCTCCTGAATCCATTCCTGAGTCCATTTCCTCTTGTAACAAGAACCACTTGTCAAAATAATATGGTAACAATATAGCAATTTAAAATGTTGTGTGTTTGTTGTTTGTTAAATAAGATTGTATTTATTACTATGGCTTCAGTGAAGATTGGGTCACATTCTAGGAGCCATTTATGCAGATAACTTCAAAAGGTTCACAAAATTTTTCTTAGGACTGTAGTATATTGTTAATTAAACATGTGTGAAACATTTTGAGAAAAGTAACACATTATTGTATTCAGTATATTATTTTGCTAGTTGCCCAAAACAACGAAATCAGCTCAATAAGGAATAACAACAGGCCAGTGGCACTTCCACCAACCCCATAGAAGATGCAAGGTGTAATGTTATTTCCTCAGAGCCAGTTAATTTCAGTTTCAGTACCCTTATAATTAGGAGTATAGAATTTATTTTTGAGAAGATACATAGCTGAATTTCAATCTGTTTTTAATAATCTTGATAGTGAACATTTCCTTCCCTTTTTGTGACTCCTGCCCCAGTTTCTTATTCGCTGTACAGATAACTGACATTATAACATCAACAAAAATATGTTATGGACATACATGTGAATATATATGAAATTATTATTTGCATCCATGGACATGTATGACACTGGCAACACTAGCGACATCTAACCTCTGAGTAGGAGAAAATGTGAGATTCGGTCCGGTAGATGCCTATAGGGATTTCAGCAGATGATGAACACAACTTCTGGAACAATCTTCCATATGTCCTGATCCACAGGTCTTCCTCTGTCACTTTCATCTGTATGAAAAGCCATGTGGATCAAACACATCTGCAGCCACACCAGCACATTTACAACAACGTGTAGTCAAACTTACCCCACACAGATAGCCAGACCCAGGGGTTGTATCCAATCCCAGCAGCAGTCTTGCAATGTGAATAATGTAGTCCTTCACAAATGACTGTTTGCAAGGACATTTTCAGTAACACAATGAATGTTAAAGTTTAGTGTGGGAGGTACAGGTAAACCGAGTCCTGAAGGCACATGCTGAAGTACCTGGTATAAAAGAGTGTCCAGCATGCTGATGCTGAAGACTCGGCCAGCAGCAAACGGGAGGCGGAACATAAAGGCCAAGTTGGAACCCTTGTCACGCTCCTTCTGCAGGGAATACAAGCAGATAAAATTGAGAAGGTTGGAAAAAACCCAGTGCAGCAACTCACCTTCATAGTCTTTCATGTCAACCTCAATCAGTGCTCTTCATTCACAATAGTCAACAGCACTTTACCTTCTCCAGCGTAGACAGAGCCAGTGAGTAGCAATCCTTGGCTCGAAATTGCATAAACCTCATGTTGGAGGGATGGGTGAGCTCTGTGATGATACTGAGACTTGGGAACAACCTATAGAGGAACAACATTTGCAGACTTTCATAAAAATATTCCATCCATCCATCCATCCATCTATCCATCCAGCCATCCAACATCAGCAGCCACTTTATCCAGACCAGGGTTACTGTAAGTAGCAAAATATTTTCTGGGAAAAATAATAGAAAATCATAAATATTGAAAAAACCTATTTGTAAGCATAATATAAGGGGAAATGTAAAGTGTAGTAGTTCATGTTTCTCCATACTCTCCCCTTTGACTGCCCCCTCAATGAGAATGCACACATACTGCATATTTCCATCGTCCTTTTCGATTTTATAGTCACACTTCAGCACCTACCCCAGTCATGTGTGTGTGAAAAAATTATCTTCTTGGAATACGGGAAAATAATAGAAAATGTATTGCTTTTAATTACTATTACATGCATTATTGCACTTTGGAAAAATTATCAGTTATTTATACATAAAATTCACCTAGACAACTAAAATGGTTTCATATTCTTAGACCCCACTAACTCTTACCAGTTTTTCATAATCATCACTTTGGTGTTTACTTGCTTTTTTATACTCTGAAACCTGTTACTGTTCCCCTTAATATTATTGTTGCTGCAGTCATCTCATTTGCATTTCAGGCACTAAGTTTTTTTTTCCATATTTCCTTTAATATTCAAATGTTGAATAGTGTCATGTCTCTTGATACCTTCAGATAGCTGCTGAATTCTCAAATGTTAGTGTCATTCCCCTATTCACTACATAAGTTGTGGCTGCACTGTAACAGAAAACCAGGGAAACAAAATTAGCAGAGGTATTCCGCACCTGAACATGGTCTGCACATTTACAATTGTTTTAGCATCTGCCATGTAGTCTTCTTCTGCACTCATAGTGCTCTCCTTATCCACCACAACCAGGTTGTCTGCATAGATGATCCCACACTGCAGGAGGTTGTCCAGGCTGTTAGATAACATATGAACTAGTGGGAAATTAATGAATACTTTTATCAATTACATAAACGCAATTAAACCAATCACCTTGATGTAAATATGACATACACCCATGAAAATTATTACTTTTGCCTGCTGTGTGATCAGTGGCCAGGATTACCCAATGGTTGGGCAACGAATGTATTCACAATGCATAAAAATTATGATCAGTAAACCATACAAATTGCAATTTATTACAGTTTATTTCTGGAAAATATTTAAAAAATAAAATAAATTTTCACTTGTCAATGGTTCCAGCCATGAAGTAAACCATTGGGAACCAACAGATTGCCTCCAGGAAGTGGTTGTCTGGCCTGTTACAAAAAGGAAAATAAAATTTGTATTATTGTTTAATAGTATTATTACTGTTAGTGTGCTTCACCTTCACTTAGAGACCGCCAAACTTTTATTGACATTAGTGATAACTCCCAAGCTATACCTTTTTAGAGACTTCTGTCTGTAGAAATGCTTTAAAATAGGCAGACAAACTTAATTATTTGGGTGTACGTATTACAAATTAATTTCTGTAAATCAGAATAAGTTCAAACACAACCTCATTATAACAAAGCACATGATAATGATAAAACCCAATAGTTAAGATTATATTACCATGTTTTACTCTCATTATGGTGTTACTGAAAATCATTAGTATTAGCAAAAAAGCTGCAGTTTCTCTAGGTAATTAAACAAAGAAAACTAAATAAATAAGTAAATAATTCCAACAGTAAAAGTCAGTTTTCTTCCAACTAATCTTCCATAAATCAATTGTGGAGGCTATTGTATCATGGACAGTTTTTCCCATCTTTATCATGGATGAAAATGTGCATCTCAGGTATCACAGGCCTCTAAAAGTCCTCCATAATAGAGGACATGTCATATTCTGTCTATTTCTTTATCATGGTCTTCATAGTGTTCCAGGAACTGCTCAAAGTCTCTGAAATACTATATCTTTCCAGACCGGGTCAATTTGAAAAAGCATTCTATGATTTGCTTTGAATGTACTTTGAACTCTTACTAGTGGTCTATCTGATGAGGCTGAGCTCTCACATTTATTTTGAAATTAGCTTGAATATTTTACCTGCATGCAGGTAGATTGCAACATCCACAAGTTATTTTCCCTATGATGATTAACAAACCTAGATCTATTATGGTGTTTCTAGGCAATGAGTGTAAATGTTTCCACAGTCAAACTGCACATTTTCATTTGCAAAAATAAAGAATTTAGAGTTGGTATATTTTATATTGCCTTCTATTTTGTGGACTGGAGGTTGGAATTTCTTAATTAAATTAATTTGAATTTAATCATACAAGAAACTAAGATGTAAAACAATACTTTTATATTCACTCTTCACTGCAGTGAGAGTAGTTTCAGATGCTAAAACCATCATCAGTTCTTATTTGCAAACAGTGCATCTATAGTCTTACGCATAGTCTAGTAGCAGTACAATAGGGTTCAGCTCCTTCCTAGAACGGTAGTAGGCACGGAGCGGGACAATAAAGTTGTATAACCCATTTCCTGCGGTCTCAGCAGACACAATAATGAGTTTGTTCTTGAAGCCGTAAGCTTTTGCATCTTCGTAGCTGTTGTGTCTGCAACCCTGAGTTTCAAAACACATGTAAGAGAAACAAGGAGAATGACTCTTTTGCAAAATGCTGAAATAAAATATTTAACTGCTTTTCTCTGACAGTTGCTTGAAGAAAGAAGAAATCACACCATTTTAAAGCAAACTTTGAATAATATATTAAATCATTTAGAAAATGCAGCTCACATTTCAGCTTTATCATATTTTACAGTGCAAGGGAAAAAGAAATAGCAATTAAAAGGAAGAAAATGTTCATTACTATTAGATAACAGATAATACTAATTACAGGTATCCTGCTATTCAGCATAATGTGTTCCTAGAAATCAGCTTGCAAAGTGCTGAAAACGTAACATGAAAGTACAGCTTTGCGTGTGGGACATTATGGGAAATGAATTCAATTCCAGAGAAGATTTCTGTTAGCCAATTCGGGTATGTTACTGAAATGAATAAACTGGAAAACTCCCTTCCACACTCAGCTCTTGTTACCCATAAGCATGAAAAATCAGCCTCATATTTGGTTATAACTCAGTAAAGAGTATTAAGTTATTTCACCTGTTCAAAGCTTGTATTTACAGGGATAACTATAACCTGCTTTTCAATAGCTTGAATACTAGAAAAGTAAATAAATTAAGAATAATGCAACTATAGATTTGTATCAATATGAGAAAATTTAAATTCTAATTATGATTTTCAAAAAAGCTTGGTTTCTAGCCATGGAAACTTGTATTGCAATCAGCACACTGCAGTAAATTAAAAACTAAGAGTCAGAAGACGTGTGAAATTTAATTTGTGAAAATGTTGTCAAGGAGACTAATTTCAGAGCAGGATGTCCCATGCATATCCCCTTACCTTGTCCAAGCGTAGACAGCAGAAAGGAGCCTTCTGGGGCAACAAGTGACACAGAGTGGGGGAACTCCCAATGTAGGGAGAGTTGGGGGGATAGCCTTTCACATACCTGAGCAGCCACAGGGAAGGATAAACATACCCAACAAAAATGCAAAATGAATATAGTGGTAGTAGTTCATCAATATCAGCCTTTTTAATACATCTGACAGCAAATGGTGGAAAAATTCAAAGAATGAATAATAGTTTTTGGAAGGGTTCAAGCCACTAAGTAACAGCTGAAATCTAAGAAGTGCATTTTTAATTTAGGCCTAAAGACATTGAGTTTATTTCTCAGCTAGATGTAGCTTATTACCAGATTGTTTATTAAAATGTTGGATTCCCAGTGGTATAAAAAGGCATAAGATAAAGGTCTTAGATGTGTATGTCGTCATACTTCTTCCTAGTCCCCCTTAAAACTTTATAGATCCAAAATTCTATACTCCAGACAGCAGTGAATGTGAAAACAAAAATGATATTAGGAATTAAAAATAAATATTTGTATATTATTAATGTCTTTCAGCTTAGTTAGCTTAGTTGGTTAGGAATCTTGCAATATGTGAATGATGCCTTGAGTAGCAGAACTAAGAAACTGTGAAAAAACTTCTTTGAATATGAACTCACTCAGAAACAGACATCCCTTCCTCATCTGACTGGAGTATGTCATCCTCTGACTGGTCACTGAGGATGTCGCATGGCAGGATGCTGGCAGAATCTGCCACCTCTAGAACCGGGGCTATACTGGGTCTCCGGCTCTCAGACCCATTCTCTGTGGGTACAGTCAGTTTGTTTCCACTTTCCTGTTGGTCTGTGCTTTGAAGGTCCATAGCTACGGTTCCTAAAATGAGAGCAGACATTCTTTCAGAGATAAATTCGTCTAACTTCTAGAGCAAAAAGAGCAAAAAGTAAAAGGTCCTGTGTTCTATGGCCCGGACTTCAATTGCTTTGGAACATCATCAATCAGCATGAATCATCTCCATTTTCACATCACACCTTAAGCTAGGAATAGTGTAAAATTCATTTACATCTATTTACTAAAGCTGTCTTACAAATCTGAAGCATATGTACTAGGAGAATCCTACGAACATCAACCAAAATAACATACTGTACAAAGAATGGTATAATGCTGGTGCTGCACAGTGTTACACTATTTATTTCATACCATTTCCTGTACTGCATAGCAGTGTGTTACCGTGCTGCTTTTGGCTACAAGTTCAAGAAAAAGAAACTCCTCATGTTATGAACATTCAAGTTACAAATTTTGAAAGATACAGTGCTGTCCAAAAGTATTCAGACCCTTAAACGCACACATTTTACTGGACAATACAATGATGTGTTAATATTTCTGTCCATGTGACAGTACAATTCAAAATTATATTACTAAAAAAAGGCAACATGAGTTTTGCAACCAGAAATATTTTAAAGCAACTTTGAAGAAAAAAAACTTAATTTATCATAGCAGTGGCCCAGATTTTTACAGAACCTAAGAAGCAAGTAAATCGAGGGGTGTCTGTACTATTAGCCTTGTACTGGTTGGCAAAGCAGTAGTAGTGACTTTGAATTAACAGTCATGGTCTGTTGGTCATCGTGTTACTAACAGACATACTTTTCATAAGCTGACAAGGCAGTTTAGGTTGCTTAGTTTTTTTTTACTATAAATGTGAAGCTTTCACATCAATGAAATCAGTCAGTCTCAGCTGTTGAAGGGCACACTGAAATATGTGCCCTATCAATTTCACTTCTGTGGAGCTATCAGCTCACTGTCACTAGTCCTTCAGACATCATTCATCATGATCTTCCTTCATCCTTTCATTCATTGTGTAGCACAGCAGACTCCTGAGACAGGAAAACCTTCCATGCAGGAAAACTAAACAAGCAGCTGACAGCCAACTGACATTCATTACATGCATATAAGTGTAACAGTCATCATGCATTGCTATGATATCATACTATAATGTATTTGTTCATTCATGTTCACAAACCAAGGACAATTTATAAGCACCAACCTAGTTAACCCACATGTCTTTGGACTATGAGAGGAAACCAAAGCACCTAGAGGAATCCTGCGCAAACACAGACAGCACATGCAAACAGACAGATCTAAGACTGAATCAGTTATTTAGTGTTTACTGTTCATAATTAACTGAAAACTGATTAGCAGGAATGTTTTTCTTCTAACATTAAAGAGCATTTTTCTGTTGATCAGTGTCAAAAAAGCTTTGATTCAATGGTCTGAAACAAGAAAACATGAAAAGTTTTGGGGCATTTGCTTTTATTGCATTGCATATATGCAAATTGATGAGAATCAAATAGGTAGAAAACAAAAAATATATTTGTTATAAAATCATATAAGGATATATTTGCAACTAAATTCTAACCAATATGTTTGCTTTAGAGTTGTTAAGGTGGATAAGAATGCTTTTTTTGGGAATTCCAGGGCACTTAATTTAAATGTCCATCCTGTAAACAATCAAAGTCAAAACTTCTGTGCTATCGCCCTGCCCCAGTATTGCCATATTTGGAATTTAGTTAAAGAGAAAAGAAAGCATAACAAGAACAAAAAGCCAAACTCTCTTTTCTTTGCTTCATTTTCACAATGTGAAACCACCGCTTCCACACTTACCGTAAGCAGTCGACTGGTCGACTTCAACAAATCAAAGAAAAAGGAAAAATAGAATCAGCTAAAAACTGAAGCCTCAAATGTCATTTCACATGTGCATGTCACAAAACACAAGGGCATACAGGAAACCGGTCAAGATTCGTCCTTCATATTGTTTAAAATCTCCACAGACTTTGTTGTTTCCAATCAGTGAAATAAAATAAACTGCTCAGGAGTTGTAGAAATTGTTTTACATGGCAAATACTTAACTCTTTTGAGGCATTTGTTTACAAAAGTAGACGAAAAAGGGTTGGGTGCTGTAATCAATATTAAACATAGACAAAAGCCAAAAAAAGTGTGCATTTTGGTATAACCATCACATAGCTGAATGTTCAGTTGCTGCAATCACTCCTACATATTATCAAAAGTGGACAGAGGGGGACAATTGTGTGAGAAAGGCATGACAAAAGTGCAGATGCATAAACAGTAGAATCAGAACAACCGTCCCACAAATTAAAATAAAAAGTTGTGGATGGCTTGCTACCTGGGTATCTGGTTGTGGAAAAACAGAAGCAAGGCAGATTATCTCATAGGACAGAGCCAAAAAGGTGACTTGAGTGCCCCTTTCCAAATGGGTCATATGGGTGTTGGATAACTTTGTTCCGCAAAAAATGAAGTAATAATTTAACTGTTTAACTGTATTTAACTGAGTTGTCCACTTGGCCTGACTTAACGATTACACCGTGTTCACTCATAACCTGATAATTCATTCATCCATACATTCATTCATTTTTGCTCATATTTGGCCAATCTGCCTTACCAATGCTGGCAATGATGCTGTGGACTGGTAGACGGGATGGAGGTTCATAGGAGGATCCTCCTGACATGCGTTTCAGCTTGTGCTTCTCCTCCTTGAAAATGAAGGCTGAGTTCTCCTCCTTGGTTATGTTCATGTAGTAGCAAGTATCAGTACCAGCCATAATGTGGCGAGGCCCTGGGTTCAACAAGATGCTCTTGTTGTCATCTCTCTTCACACCAATCAGACACACACCATACCTGGAGAAGGTGGGTGATAAAAGTTATGGCCCTATGAACAGACCAACATCAGCATGTGAAAAGAGCTGAAATACAAACTGACACTTTCTACTCACTTCTTGTGAGCATGGAAAGAGGCATAGGTGAAACTCTTCCCGCTGTACTCCCCAAAGAACTCGCTGTCCATGAGGAGAATGTGATAAACCTCATTGCCAGAACAGCGTCCATATATTCTCTGCCACTGCTCTGGCGACTGCTGGCCTTCCCTGCAATGTGAAAATTGCCACTGTCTTATTGTTTCATTGCCTCATATAAAAAGACCTCAGGGTAGCAACAGTCTTTGTAGTCAGTCCACTTATTACAATTGCTATTTAACCTTGAGTTTTGGAGGACATGAGATGCAATGAACACTATAAAGTGAACATTTTATAGTGTCCATTGTGCCCTATAAAATGCATTTACTTCAGTTTAATTGCATATTACAACACTGAGTACATAAATAAAGCAAGGAAATGTATGTAAATTAGCACTTTTAATCAGTTAAGAGAAAAAGACTAAACGTTTGGGCATTTCCATCCACTCAAGCCCCTGTGTGGTATAAGAAACATCCCTTGCTATTCCTGACCTATGTGAAGCTTCAGGACACACCTTGGTACTTTGACCCTACAGGCAGCTAGATGACAATTTGACTATCTGAACATAGCACCTATCACATCATTACTACATATTATCCGTATTTATATGCACATGAATGTACCCTTGGAGGATATTCAAAAGGGGGAAAATAGGCTTCAGAAAACTCATTTCACGTCACTGCCAGGTAACATACTACCTGGTCTGGTTTACAAGTACTTGTTCACTCAGAGTCTTCTAGAAATTAAAATGCTATTCTGCTTTTGAAAGTCTGAAAAGACATAGCATCAGACTGCACTGAAGTGACTATGGTTCAAGGACACAGCTTACAAAGTAAAGGACTCTTCATGCCAAACACATTTTTGCTGAAGGTTAAAATAGAAAAAAAAACATTCAATGTTTAAAAGTGTGTTTAGATACTAAAGTTTACAGAAACCAAGAAAAGTAGCAGAAACCAGGGAGTTGTAAACACAGAAAGTAGAATGAAAGGCAACAGGAGGATTACTGTGGTTACTCACTGGCCGCGGGACGTGTGGATCAGGAGCGTGATCAATGTGGATGTAGCCGGACACACACAGTTCAGAGCCAGCATTGCGTATTTGAACTCTTCTTCACAAACCACGTGGTCTGGCACAAAAACCACAGGGCACACTCAAAGCCACACTCAACCTAGCTTACATACAGAGAGCAATTTCTCAGGAGGAGAATGAGACAAACCCCCTGAACTCAGATGGTTGGAGCACTAGAGAAGAGACTCACCGGCAAATTTTACATGGAACTTATTCTCAGGCTTCAGAATCTGCACATACAGGGGGCAGTTTGGAGCAAAATCTTTCACAGCCCAAGCCCTCAAGATGGTTTGATGGTCCTGTAGGAAAAAAGTAAATTGGATGTCCTTCACAATAAAATAACAGGTCAGAGATTAGTGCTGGTCAATAAAATGCATTGCTGTGACAAGGTTTAAATACTTTATATGACATCTACAAGTAACATCATAATAAAGCAGAGAAGAAATGCTGCAGCAGTGATCATTACACTGTAATCTGTATGTGCTGCATGCAGTGAGTGTGTAGCACTGACAGACAGCTAACAACAAGGTAGCACCATTAATGCTCCACTGGGGTTTCCTTACAGCAGCTGTGCGGTCCCCCTCGTTCCTGCTGCTCAGAATGAAGCAAGCTTCTGCATTGTCCATCCTGGAAGAAAATATAAACCATATAAACCTTTTTGTACCACATATGAGCTATATTTTCTCACTAGAGAAAAATATTAACTGAAAAAATTAAATTTGCAATGGACTAACAGGGTAGCCACACACAGAGTGTTACACATTACGGGCAATGTAGTCTCATAATACATCTGAAACACATATGGTTCAACTGTGGAAGAAAACCAGAGTGAGGGAGGAAAAAAAAAGAATCAGAACCAGATTCATATCTACAACCAAACGGCCTTGGTGCTGGGAGGAAGCAGTACTTTTCGTTCTGTTCTCTACATTAGGAAGGTTTGTAATCTTTTATTACCCATATAAACACTAAGAGCAATTCAGGGTCATCAACTTGAAACATATTTCTTTGGATTGGGGGAACAGGAGGAAACCCACACAGATGCAGGAAGAACATGCAAAGTGCACACAGACTGAGCCAGAATCGAATTGATGCTAAAACATCCCAGGGTTTCCCAGATGGCAGCGTTACCATGCCACATAGCAATTTCAATTAACCTTAGAGATAAAAATAAGTAGATTTTACAAAGGAATACAACAAAGTCAACACCAATATAAGGAAGACCTTACATTTTCATTCAACATTCATTTTTCTTCAAAGCAGTATAAAACTCAGAAAAAACAGAAGTGAATTTCACCAAAACAGACAGTGAGACACAGACACAACTCATTTTAGTTTAAAAAGTATATAACTACAATATCAATTACACTTTCTAGAAAAAATCTCCAGGATCACTTTCAGTACTACAGTTTTGCATTAAAACATCTATGGCAGAATCACTGAGTAACTGAGTTTGTGGCAGCACATTAGTTGCTTATTGCTAGCATAAACTTTTGCAGCACCATATCAGTTGCTATTTACTCCATAAAAGTGTCATATCAGTGTTGTTGACTCAGTTAGCCTATGGCCATATTAAATCAGTGCTGACTCACTTTGCCCTCATTAGGTCCTGATCCTTAAGAGCAGAGCCCTGTAGGTAGATGACCCGCTGGGACCAGAGTGGAATCTGTAACACACGCCGCACTTGGATATCCATCTCTGTAGGACAGAGGATCACCACGTAGTAATCCTGGAAGAGGAGGTGATGACTGCTCAGTTTTGTTTATTTATTTAGCAGTCCTATCAAATGCTGGCCAACTTAATATGAAGAACAACTGTCATTTAAGTGACCAAGTGGTAAGGAGTTTTGAGCCAAATGTAAGCAAAGCATTTAGGGTGAAGAATTAGTTTTCACAGCAGAGCTCAGACAAACATACCTACAAAGACTCAGTTATAACTGCTAATAAAGGTTTTAAAGTACTGTCTTGAGCGGGTTTTCTTGTGTACATGATTAATGTCTCCATTTTTCATAAAACATATTTACAAAAGTTCTGGTCTTGAACAAAACTTTGTTTATGAAAATTCCAAGAGTTGAAGACATAGCAATCCTCCCATTACTATACAGAGCTAGATTTCATCTTTTGCTATCACAACTAAACTACAGAACTAAACGGGACAATCTGATGTTAGACCCATTACCTGCAGTCTGGGATGGGCATAAAATTCATTCAAGAAGTCCATGAGGAGGTCAGTCTTGATGGAGCTCACACACAGGACCACATGCTTCTCTGTCTGTGCACGGTGACGGCTGTAATTCCCTCCCAGTTTCTGCCTCTCCATCCACAGATACATCAGATCCTCAAACTAAGGGGTGGCATGAGCAGAGCAGTTCACAGACAGAAGCCATCATGAACATACAGACCATGAATATTGCTCTCCACCAAAGAGTCTGCAGTGTTACATAAAAAGTAGAGGGACACGTGGTAACAGTGATAACTTCATCATTGGAAAAATAATGTTTTAAAAAATTCTGGCACTGTGCCCCAAAAATAAACAGTCCAATCATCTCCATTGTTATTGTCGTGAAGGTGGTGCAGTGCTTCCAAGTCCCTTTGTAGTGGCATTCTATTTGAGCTATATTGGTTTCTTATTTGTTGCTTTTTATATTTTGCTGACATGTTCAAGTTCAAGGTTTATTTGTCATGGGTGCACTAACAGCAGCGTAGCAGTGTTGTGCCCATGAAAAGTGTTGCTTCCAGACATCCTCAGCAAATAAAATATATAATTAGATATAAGAAAATTAAATAATAAATAATTAAATTAAGAAAAATAAATAAGGAAAATAAGTAAGGAATAGATGTAAAAATATACATAGGTGTTATAAATATACACAGAGGTTAAAAGTTAGTAAACAAAGAAATAGCAAACAAAGAAATGTATGTGTGTATGTTTCAGTTACAGTAATTTCACTTAATAATATTACACATATTACATGTTTATTCCACATTACATTAGGTTACTAAAAATTACACCGTTATCCCTTCAATTTTCCAGACTCTTTCTGACGTACAACTTAGTCATTCCTGTGTGTATAACTGAGAGGGAATACACACTTTTATACTGTACATATATTGTTGCTAAAGTTAAGACCATACAGTTTGAATAACTGGAAACAGCCCTGCAGTATAAAATTTACATTGCTTTAGGTTCTTTCAGAAGACAGCCTTGTCAAGACTGATGGCCTTCAAAGTACAACTTTTGCTACTATGGAAGATTATTTTAATTTCACACTGTCTAATGTCCTCTGATAGCAAGTCATGCTACGATAATGTCAGTTAGCCGAACACATTCAGCTTGTAAGCAGCTGCATTCGTGGTCAGGTTGTATTATTTTGGTATCTCACCTGGAGGGGAAGCACTACTAAAGCGACACAGATTAGGATGACCACCAGCAGCTGGGAGGGCCAGATGCGAGGGGTGACATCACCATAGCCCACAGTGGAGAAGGTAACTATGCAGAAGTACAGCGAGTTGAACAGGGAGAGGTTCTTCCCTGCCCTTTCTAGATGTTGGATACCACAGGCTCTATTAAGGAGAAAGTTGCTGAATTAAACAAAACTTGGAGCTACTAACAGCCTGCATGTCATTATCCATACTGTTCATCTCTTCACTGGGTTATAATTTTCTTCTGACAGCTTGCTTCTCCAGGATGGTCTAGTGAATGAAGTACTTACCCAGTAAATACCAGACAAAGCAGAGTGCAGATGAGGATGAGGACCTGGTTAAACATGGCAGAGTGTGTCCTCTGTATAGCACGGTTCAGATCATTCTGTAATAACAACAAAGTCTCAATTATCCAAATCTTGACGGTATTAAACCTAGCCAACATGTAGGATGCCTTGGACAACAAGGTCTGCATAATTAATACTGAAATGTCAGGCAATCAGAATGCATCCTTGGGTTAGGATGTGGAGTTACCACTGTACTTACAATCATGTTCTCTAGGGCACACTTTGCCAACCAGCAATTAAGAAACACTGGGATAAAGATGTTTCTCAGAGGAGGCCAAAAGATCTGCAAAAAACATTTTTAAAAAGTGTCATTTCTGATACATAATACAACAGGTGTTGCTTTCCATTTTAAGGAAACGTTGTGTTCCTGTTTAATGAACTATTCACTTTGAAGTGCAAATATCCATAAAGAAAAGCAAACCAATGCTCTACAACTATGATGAGAGTCTCCTCATCAAGTATTGAGATGTGCCATGTTCCTTAACCTTGTAGACACAGGTTTCATCTGTGTATAAGGACAAGCAGCCAACTCACTGTAATGATGAACGGGGCAGTATTGATCATTTCCAGTATGAAGGAGATCTGGAAGATCTGTTCCCAAATATTTCCCTACAAGTACCAAAACATTATTCATACAGCGTGTTCCACCAAGCTAACCATGCGGCATCCTTTTTGCTGCAATTTAAAAATAACACAAAATTGCTGGCTGTGCATATTTATGTTCTCCTGGTATACTGACCTTGTAACTGAGGTAAGTTAGAAGCATGGCCTCCAGAAAGCTGATTAAGGCCACTGTTACCTGGGGCATGGACAAAGGGTTAGTCGCATTTACACTACTAAGTAACCAGATTTCCTGTGACAACAGGTTCAGAACTTTCTCCTCTAAATGAGCTGGAAGTAAATACTTGTCGCTTGATAAAACTGAGCAATGAACCTAATTAAACTGGTACTGGTTGGCTCACCTGTATAGCCCAAACAGGAAATCTCCTGTCAACCCATAAGATCACTTCCCTATCAAAAGAAAATTTTCATTAATTTATTTGGTGCACAAATGAGGGTGAAAATTAAAAATTGAAATGTTCCACAAACTTGGTAAAAATATTTTACTTTTTAAGCATTTTCAACTGTAAATGGATTAATGCTATTTGCACGTTGCCTTTACCAGCAGACTACCTTTACTGCCTAATACCTGAATTTAAATTTTAAAAATGTATGATCCTTCATCCAGTCACCAAAACCAGAATGCCAGGACTTCTTCCTCCTGATATATGTATGCAAGTTGAACATCATACATGAACTTCAGGGTCATACACAGCTATGAGAAAATTAACAATATATACTGCTTATTTTCATGTATGAAAGAAATCCTGTGACAAAGCTGAGGTGAAGTTAACAGCTTTCAAAGTACACACAAAGCCTTACCAGTTAATTTTGGTGGCATCTGTGCTGGCGTTTCTTGAGCCACAGGTAGCATTACTGAGGAGGTCAAGAGCACAGAAGACAGAGTCATGTCAACTAACCAGCCTATATTTTAGCCAACTTAGCAGTACTTCTCTCTTTATGAGGCTTCTAGTCAATATACTGTACATAGGTACATACATCTGAGCTATACCCATCCTCAATTTTCTGGACTATATTGCAGAGGAAGTGTCTGAATATGGAGAAAGTCTGGAAAATTGTCAGTTAATTTTTTTGCTGTGGCACTGTATAGTACTGTACTGTGTAGTACAGTAACACATTTGTAACCTAATATGCCTAATAAAATTAAACAGTACAGAAACATACATACAATACAGTAAATAACATGCAAAAAACCATTAATAAGGCATTGATATGGTTCATTAGAATGCTGCTACAAAGGGACTACCTATACTACTTCTATTTAGGTTATTAACAATCATTATATGTAACTAGCTAAATTATTATGTTGTGATTATATACACTGTATCTGAACTGTGATGTACGCTTATGTATTTATGCTTAGTGTTATATGACCAAATACAAACTCCTAATACATGCAAATGTATATGTCAAATAAATTTAATTCTGATTCTGACTAGGAGGAGTTACGCTGCCTTTATAACACTGAAAATGCAAATGGTTATTTTTGCCAAAAAACTAAAAATTAAACGCTTAAATTTTTCCTTACATTATGTTTACATTTTTTTCATTTAATGTACATATTTTTAATAATCTGTCACCAAACCTATTGTACTTAAATCATAAATACAAAAGTATATATTACTAGTATATTCCACAAGACAACATACAGAAGTTGACCTCTCCATATAGACTGCTGCCTATTCTACAGTTTGTCTACAACATGGAATCTGAAACTTACAATACAGAACATCCACTGTTGGCCTTTGTTGGATCATCCAGAAGAACTCGGATCACATATAACAAGCATGTCAGCAGCTTCAAGGAAAAATTAAAAAGCCGGATTCTCAAGCCTGAAAGAGTACAACAACATATTACCTTGGCTTTCGCTCTACTTGGGAAACAATATTACGTAGTTTATTTTCCAAATACGCCTTTGTGACTTCACAATGTGCACAACAAAGTAGTACTGGAGTGCTTCCTTGTCATCAAGCATTCTTGAGGATCTATGTGAATTCTTATCTGAATGCAGTGTTAATAAAGAACATCAGTTTTTCCCTAACATACAGATAGTTTCACAAAATTCTCTGATTTTTCATTTATTCTGGAGAATTTACCAGAATATATTAGAATGGAAGAGGGCCTCTTGTAAGTCCCAACTAGGTGTAGATATGAAAACCTGGTCACTCCTCTATCTTGCAGTGTCTTGCAAAAGTTTTCAAACTTCTTTATCAGCATTGCCTGGATTACCTAATGCAATGTATATACCTACTGGAATAATTCTGTTTTTAATTTTGTTTAACAATATCTGCAGACAAATCACTTTTTTTTACCTTTTAAAATGCATTGTTGGGGCATATGAGCTGTGTTAGAAAAACACCTGTAGTATCATTTGTACTTCAAATAATATTGATAAATTTTAAGGGGTTTGAATACAAGCCACTGTATATCACTCCTTTTTGTCTGCATAGCAACTGGATGATTGGAAACTATGCACGGTTTTTACTCACTCGTCCAGAACTTTGTAGAAAATGGATTTTTAACAAATTTTAGCAACGGTAGTCTATTGTATGGCAACCACATGGGCACACAATTTTTTACACTACTGACAGTTTTTATAGTTATCAGGTAACCAAAACCATGCCTTTGAATTGAATAAGGAAGCCCACATAAATGCAGAAAGAAGATGAAAACTCCACACACTCTGCTAGATTCCCAAACAGCCCAGATGGTGTGAGACAGCAGGGCTACTCACAGTCCCACTGTGCCAACCCTGCTGAATGTACATTTGCAGTAACCAGTAAGTGAAATCTGCTATTCTCATGTATCATGCTTTTATGTCTCATTCTGACAATGTCTGACCTGAAGTACATCCAGTGAACAAAGCCTTACAATTATTTATTCTTTTAACCATTTAAAATGCAAATTAATTCTTATCTCACAAACTCACCCAACCATAACAAATTGCACACTGCTGCCTATGTGACTTAACAGTTGCTGTCATTTGCAGTTAAATATTTATTCAAAAATATATTTTGCTCCACTGTCGGATGTTACTTCCTTTTTGTATGCATCCTGGACACATTAAACTAAAGAGCAGATGCAAAAAGCAAAAAGCCTCCCACCTGAGTCACCAGTACCTATTCCTGAGAGTGCCTCTACAACCATTTCACACCAAACAACCTGCCAACAAAGTGCACAGGCCTAAATGTGGACTCTTGGTCATACACTGTAGATACAGCATCGTGAAAGAACCTTGAACAAAACTGAATCTGTGTGCATACACTATTCCATGGACTGATGTGAGGGTGGTGCGGTGCACAGAAACAGAACACATACGTACAAGGGGAACATTTGCAGCAACACTGGGAATCACTGCTACTAAAAAGTCCATCCATTGCTGCCATTTAAAGTCCCTTTTGACTTATACTAGAGTAGTTATCAATGTCTGGTCTCAGTTTAGTTAAATAAAAAGGCAAGGACTGGAGCATTTAGAATGTCAGAACCCTAGGAACAATCCATCAGTCAATCAGTAAGGGTCCATGCTCTGAAGAGAATTTTGCATTTGTTCTTTCTCGCCTCATTACACCATTCTTTAAAAGAGAAATACTCATGCATGGGCACAGCAGAATCTCAATCAGCATTAGTAACCAAGACTCATAAAGCCTAATGTTCATTGGCAGAAGTGACCACAGGTCATGATAACAGCAAAATAGGACAGGTTCTCTGTTCAGGTTCTCTGTTCAGGCAGGGTGGCGTGTGGAGGCTGACTTTTTACTAACTTTTAACCTCTGTGTATATATGGTCCAACGACTCTCAATGAACTCTAAATTTCTGTCTTTTTACATGTACATATTTCTTTAATTTGAAAAAAAGCCTTGGTCTAAAAGACTTATTGGTTTAGTGCTCACTTTAACAAAGTATGGCTATTTCATGTTCATAAAACATTTGAACAGTCACTCTGTATGCAGGTCTTCAGTCTGACCGAGGACTTAAGGACTCAAATGATTCACCCCCCAAAGTACTGTTGTATAGTGGCCTCACTTTTACATCAGGCTGCAAGTGAGACACAAAAACTCTACTTATTTTAGAGTGATATATACAGCAGACGGGGTATAAAAAGATGAGGGGTATTTGCATTGGGTGTACAGTGTAGAAGGATACAGATTTTTCTTTGATTTTGGTTAAGTATATCCTAAGCAATGGGATCTAAGAAGAGGACATTTCTCAACGTCACAGCTAGCCCTCATCTGTTTTCACCGCTGCCTACAGATATATACAGCATGACCCTTTAAAAGGATTTACACATGGCAAAAACTAAATATGTGCAGAAAAATAATCTGTATGTTATTATAATAATATTAAGTAGCTGATGCAACTTACAATGTTAGGTTTATGTCCTTAGCTAATTACAGTGATTTATCCATTTACAGAGCTGGTTCATTTTTACTGGAATAATTCAAAATAGTTTACTCATGTTAAATCTGAGTATAAATTAATCCAGTGTGTGAGGTTAGCTGTTTTTTAGCTCCTGTATGTCACCCACTCCCACTCTTACTCACTTGACCTTTGGCTTTTGAAGAAGAAAAGCTTCAGTCTTTCCTTAAATGTGTTTTCATTCACATAAAACTCCACTTGCACTCTGAAAGACAAACAAAGCATGCTAAATGCAAAAGTCTGCTGTAGTACCACTGACCAACATAGTTGCCCTACAACAAAAATTTATCCGGCTGAAAAAATGGGCAAAACACTGTAGGCAGCTCAGCATTTTGGAGAAAACCATCCAAAGTGTGTAAGTATGCAAATGAAAGCAAGTTTAAATTTTTATCCACAGCTAAAGATGTTTATTTTACATGATTTTACATGATTATGAAAAATACATTTTAAGAATAAATTGTATAAGTACTTCACAGTAACTGTGAGATTGGTCAGAGTTTCTTATACCGCTCATTTCCTGAAGGTTATCCACAAAAGCATTACAACAGCTGAAATTGCAGGAGGTCTATTGATGTGGGTGTGTGGTTTACCTAAAATGAATGTGTTCACTATTCTGTGCCATCGGAAGAAACAGACTCCATTTTTAAACATCATTCCAGACCACACAGTGACTGTCCACATTCTCATTTAACTCTTTCCCAGCATCCCCTATTGGCCACATGGCCATTTTTTCTCAAAGTAAAGACCTGATAAGAGTATGGGTCTGTACAGAGTACACTCTTCCCAAGGCACCCCATGCAATGAAAAAGCGGTACGATGGCTTATAAAAATACACAATGTATTCCTTACTTACGTTGTACAAACCTATACGGGTCCAAGCTTTACAGCACAATACTGGAAAAGTTAGTAACTCAAATGTGACATGGTGTGCCCAGGGCCTTCTCATTAATTCTATATGCAGCTACTCCTGCCATGTTTTTTCAGAAAAAGGGCTTATTTTTCAATGTGATGTAATTTTTGCTCAGACTGTCTATGCTCTGTGTCACTCTGCAAAGCATACAGAAGCTAGAAAAACTAAATATTGTACATACTTCCTGCTTCCTGTCACACTGACAATCTCAATCACTCACAAAATCAGTTCAAGTAAATCTAACCCACAACTAAAATAGCAGATTCAATTCTAATATATAAACTATATATATATTAGCTTGATTATGTAAATCAGCTTTTATAACATGAATTCTCTTTTAGGGATTGTGAATAAAGTGTTTCTCTTGTAGTTTATAAGGAGGTATTCATGGTAGCAGCTATAATAATTTGGATAATACATAACAGAATCCAATAGCTCTCATTACAGATATTATGTTGGCATCATCGCCATTATTCTGGTTAAATTTTATTGTATCTAATTTATCTGTCATCTAGGAATCAATTATTTTTTTGGTAAGAAATAATGACAATGTGAGCCCCTAATAATGGGAATTCACTTTAGACAGTGATTTCACAGAGTGAATTAACCCCATTAGACAAGGAATTGGTGTACATAACACTGAAGTGTTTTCAGGTGGCGTTCTTAGTCTCATTTTTAATGGATGGATGGAGACCGTTCTCACAAAACCTGCTTAATTAAATTATGGTCAATGTATTGATGGATTGTGTTGTGTTTCAAAAGATATTTTAATGCTCTCAATTAGCAGTGATATTCCAGTATAGTTGTACTGTTTCTTAAAGATTCTTATATTTCACTTTAGGTCACTTCAGGAAACTAATAAGACTTCTGTTACTTGTTATTTTCTAATATCCAATCACAGAAAACAATGAGGTATAAAGGAATGAAACTTTTTGAGACCTATGCTTACATCATTCACCAGTGTAAGTTAAATTTACATTAATATTACCAAAACTGGAAAAGACATGCATGGATATACATGCTAACATAATGCTAACAGATAAAAACAGGTATGCATGGCCAACATGCATCAAAGACACACAACTATATGAAGACTCAAATGTTTTAACACAGAACTGATTACGATTTGCTTTACAGTAAGAAATTCTAAAACAGTTATCTCAGCTATTTTACGGTACTAAATTAACTGATTTATAAATTTACAAACCAGATTGCACATTTGCATGCATCATGAAGGCTCTTTGTGAGAAAAAAAATATACAAGAACTCATCCTATATTAAAACTAGTACTTTTGCAACATAGATAATATTAATGGGTATTTAATATACTTTCACACTTTAAAATGTCTAGCCAGGCTGTAGAAGGACCGTATCCATAATACATCAGCCCAGCTGGTGAGAAAGAATCCCAGTTGGGGGTGACCAGACTAGGTCCAGGCCAGTCTCTCCCTGACTTCATCTCCCTTGTCAGGGTTTTTCTGCCATACTTCCATCCTATGCCAGTGTGTCTAATTTCATCCATGAACCCTGATGAGATTTATTCCATGTACAGAAATGGCATTCCAACAAAAAAAACACTTCCTTACACCACTATCATGGTATGCTTGCGCACTGCTTCAACTTACTGTGCATTTGTGGAGTCCATACTGTACTCCTCCAGGTACCTGGACACACCATAGAGAGGCAAAAAAAGAACGAGTCAGCAAGGCAGTAAAGCAAAGATTCAATCTTTGTGGATAGACTTCAAACATTTTCATAGGCTTAATGCAATATTTACATATTGGGCACCACATTTCAGATGCAAACTAGAGGGGCTGACAATATAAAGGATATATGTGCACCTCCTTCATCTTTTGCTCTACAGCATTACCTCACTATCCATTCTGACAACCTTATGATTAATCTTTAAATTAGTCTCTGTTAACACCTTTAACACCTTTAATAGAAGCAGAAATGCATGCAATATTGAATACAGTTCTGGTACACATTATTGGCTCCTTTGCACTTTAGGTGTATCATGTACAATGTCTCCTGAAAAAAATGAGCAGTGAAACAGCTTTGGTCTATAAACAGGGCAGCCCACAAAAAAACAATAGCAATTATAAGGACATATGAAAATAGTATAAAAACCGAAAAGTTGTCAGGACACAATTATTGGTTCCCTTTAGAACAGAGCCGCCTTATTAGAAGAACTAGATGCTCACTGCTGTGAAATCAGACTCAAATGAGATAAATTGCTAGTGACACATGACATGCATTAACCACTCATTAACCAATGAATACTGGCATTAATGCCTAAAAAAGACCACCTTCTTTTTTGACAATGGTCAAGGCGAGAAAGCTGAGATTATTTAAAAATTATCACCAAACATGAAAATTTAAAAGGGTACAAGGCCATTTCCAGAGACTTTTGCACCACTGTTTCCACCATTCACAATCTTATAAAAAATTTTGCTGCTCATGAAACTGCCAAGAAACTCCCAAGATAAGATTGTTGTTGTGTAGAGTCGGTATGGAGTCATGGCAACTCTATGGATAGCTGTCCTAAAAAGCATCCGGCCTTAAGCAAGTCAGCTAAGAGGAAGAGAAAAATTGATACAAAAAAATCTTCATAGATTGGTGTGAACTATTGAAAAAACTCAATGTAAAACATCCAAAGAGCTTGAAGCTGACCTGGAGCGATCTGGAGTGGATTGGAGTTTCAACCAGTACCACACACACTAAACTGCTTTATAGACCAAGGGAGACCGCATCATTTAGAGACAAACATTAAAAGGCACCACTGATTCAGTCAGGTCCATAAGCATTTGGACAAAGACAATTTTCAGTATTTGCCACTGTCCACAACGAATTTGAAACAAAGCAGTCAAGATGTGATTGAAAGGTAGACTTCCAGCTTTAATTTAAGGGGTTTAACAAAAGTATCATATTAACAATTTAGGATTTATGTCCATTCATATACATTGTCTCCCATTTTCAGAGGCTTAAAAGTAATTGGCCAATTGACTGACAAGCAGTTTTATGGCCAGAAGTGGCCTCTTCCCTCATTATTTCATGACAAATTAAGCAGCTAAAAGGTCTGGAGTTCATTCTAGGTGTTGAATTTGAATTTGGTAGCTGTTCATGGGAACTATATGGTTCATGGAAATATGTGGTCCAAAGATGTGTCGATGCAAGTGAAGGAGGCCGCCATTAGGCTTAAAAAACAAAACAAACCTATCAGAGAAATAGCAAAAACTTTAGGAGTGGCCAAATCAACAATTTGGTACATTCTTGAAAAGAAGGAATGCACTGGCAAACTGAGCAACACCAAAAGGCCTGGAAGACCATGGAAGACAGCTAAAGTGGATCATCAGAGAATTCTTTCCTTGGTGAAGAAAAACCCCTTCACGACATATAGCCAAGTCAAGAACACTCCCAAGGAGATTGGGGTTTCATTGTCAAAGTCTACAATCAAGAGTTGCCTTCATGAATGTAAATACAAAAGGCTTACCACAAGGTGCAAACCACTTGTAACACTCAAGAACAGAAAGGCTGGATTAGACTTTACTAGAAAACATCTAAAAAAGCCTGCCCAGTTCGAGAACCAGATTCTTTGGACAAGACTAACTTGTACCAGAATGGTGGAACGAGAAGAGTATGGAGAAGGAAAGAAAGGGCTCCCAAAGCATACCATCTCACCTGTCAAACATGGTGGAGAAAGTGTTATGGCATGGGCATGTATAGCTGCCAATAGAACTGGGTCACTGGTGTTTCTTGATGATGTGACTGCTGATAGAAGTAGCAGGATGAATTCTGAATTGTCTAGGGCTATACGATCTACTCAGATTCAGCCGAATGCTGCAAAACTGATAGGAAGGCGCGTCACAGTACAGATGGATAATGACCCAAAACATACAGTGAAAGCAACCCAAGAGCTTCTCAAGGCTAAATGCAATATTCTCCAATGACCAAGTCATTGCAGTAGTCATTGACTGCAAAGGGTATGCATCCAAGTATTGAAAATAATCCTTATATTTATTATTATTTTAGTTTGTCCAATTAATTTTGAGCCTCTGAAAATGGGGGACAATGTATATGAATGGCTGCAATTCCTAAATGGTTAGTGTGATGCCAGAGAAACTAACAACTGAAAAAACAGCATCAAAACATACACAGTATCTAAACAGTTTAAAACACTATTTGAATTAACTAATGAAGTTCTTTTACATAAAAAGTGTAAAATATTTATGAAACATATTGTATTTATATTTATTTATATATTATTATTATATTTATGAATTTACATTTGGTTTGGGCCTAAATATTTATATTTTTTGGTTAAAAACAGGCTTTTTGAAGATTTAAGATTTTTCTTTTTTTAATATTTTACAATGGATCATTAAAATCCAAAATCCATAAAACTGAGATCTGCTAAACTGAGGATGGGGTATATAGCTATAAAAATCCAGCAATTGAGAGCACATTCACAAATCAAATCAGTGCAAAATCAAATAAGCAAAAAATGTAGAACAGCTACTCTGTTTTGGCTTATAAACCAACACACAGTAGCTGTCTACCATCAGATTTTCCTACTAAAAAAAGATCTCCCAGGAAAGAATGCTAAGAGAAGGAAGGTGATGCTAGCATTCACCCATTTAGAAACCTGTGATGTCTCTTTATTCTTCCTGCCTAGGGTAAACCAGCTACCATCAAGGCCTGGTTGCATAAACACGTATCTGAAGTAATAAAATAAGAAGGGTGGAAAACATTGGTTCTTTTACATCTCAGCGGTCTGTCGAGTAAAAGGAGGGCAGAATACATGTTCCCAAAGCTTGCTTTCTCTTCTCAGTAAAGAGAGTGAAAATCCTCAGACAACTAGATGAAAATCCCAAAGCTTTTTTCTTCCTGTGCCTATTGGTTTTCACATTCCAATAATTGGCCACTGCAGCATGTGGGCATCCCATGAGAACCCTGGTATCCATTTTCAAAATATCGTACTAGCTTTCCAAAAGGATTAACGAAGTAAACCGACCACCAGAAACAGAAAGCAAATAAATCAAATAAATAATGTATAGGTACATAATAGAATAGAATAGAATAGAATAGAATAGAATAGAATAGAATAAATCTTTATTATCCCACGAATGAGAAATTTAGGTGTTACAGAGCTCTTTCACAAGGGGAATATAGGAGAGAACAAGTAGTTAGTAAGAATCAGAACATTGCTCAGAGGCAGGGGGCTAGATCATCACTTGTCACTCCTTCCATTATGTGGCACACTTCTGATATGAGAAACAAAAACGCTGTATTAGATTAATACTGCCACTGTGGAAATAAAATAATCATGGACCAAACATTCTCTAGCATGGGTCACAGAAAATGGGATAAAATACATTCCTCTAATAAAGTAATTTTCTTCCAGCTAAGCACAGTGTCAGTTAAAAATGCTACAAAATTCCATTCTTCTTCACATAATAAATTTTTCCACCCATTAATCCATCATCAAAAAGCATGCACACAATGCATGGGGGTCCAGAATTTCTCCTGCAAGGAAAGGGTGTGAGGTAGTAACACTCTTCATGAGACACCAGTTCATCATAGCCATTGGCTTTTATTGTGGACTATTCTTTTTGTTTCTTATACATGTAAGATCCATCCATCCATCCATCCATCCAAAAATCAATCCATCCATCCGTCACTAACCACTTTATCCTGGTCAGGGTCATGGATGTCCACTGCATATAAAACTATACCCTGATCACAATACCAGTCCATCTCAGGGTGGCCACACACAGTCACACACTATGGGCAATGTAAAGTGACCATTTAACCTGAAGCACATGTCTGTGGACTGTGGAAGGAAAAGAGTGCATCTGAAAGAAATGCAAGCAGGCACAGAGAGAATATGCAAACTCCACATGGACTGAGCTGGGTTCAAATACACACCCAAACAGGCATCGTGACCCAGGCACACTCTGTGTAAGTTCTTAAGTTCAAATTTAACTTACACATAGGGTGGGGCAGTCACAACAGTGTTTAAAGTTCCAAAAAACTGTCATGGAGGTACAATGAAGAGCAGAGAGATGATGTCCATAATGGGCAATAATACATACAGTACACACTGTGAGGTTCCACAGAAACAATGGTGGACCCACTGCTCCCCATTCATTTAGTTCATGGAAGAAACACTCCTGACTAAAAGTGTTACTACAATATATTTCTGTTCTTATTGCAGAAAAACCAAAACCAACCCAGTTAAAGTGCATGTTTAATATAGAAAATTAGGGCAAATGCAAAATATAACCCGACATACATCTCCCGTACAAGTGGGAAGTTTAGTGGTTGGAGCTCCTTCCGTTGTACCTTTGAGGAGAATTTAACCTGTTGTTTACCTATTCTAGTAACACTTTTAGTCATGAGTGTAGTAGCTTAGCATACACAATATTATAAGTAGCTATGGACAGAGGGGGCAAGTGAATGCACAATGTCAAAATTAAGAGCTTATATTTGAATTTAAAACACTCATGGTTAATAGTACTTTGTGCTTGTTATGAATCTGGTGCTTCTTGTCTGAGGAATCCTACGATATATGAATATATATGAATCTCACACATGCACCAATTATTCTTGCAATAATAATAATAATAATAATAATAATAATAATAATAATAATAATAATAATCTACTCAAACACAGGGAAACGGCACCGTGAAGCTGCAGCGCGTCCCGGTTACATAAAGTGTGTTTTAAAGTGCACCGAATTCACAGCAAAAAAAGAGGAATGCCAATGATGTGAGAGAAATAACCGAGATCCACGCGGGATTCACTGTATGCGGATCTACCGTATTTACCCAGAGCACGCGCGCTGCGCGTCCACCAGTGCCTGAGGTTTTGGCTAAAAACTATGCCGTTCTGATCGATTAATCTGTTCCCGTCCCAGGACATTCTCGAAATATATGATTTTGGCAAAAGGTAGATATAATCCGACATTCCATTGCTCATAATGCCGCATGCAATATGTCGTTTTTTTGCATTGGATACATATGGCTGCAAAAGGTGCATTATTGATGTACAGTATATGTAGCGACGAAAATAGGCATTAAATAGTGCATTCTACAGAATTAATGAATATGTTGCTAAATAATATAGGGCACTCGATGAAAAAAATATGAATTGAGCGCGTTGAAGAATTTTAGCGGTTGATATATTTTATTTTGTAAAACGATGGCAATGCAAGGCACCCCGGTACTGTACCGCACCTTTGGTCGGTGTCGCTCCCGAAGGACCCCATCCTACGTTTGGTCGTCGGAGTGACGGCCCACGGTACCTCGGGGATTTTCTGAGCCACAGTCCTCACCCCCGTGTCCCTGTCGGGGGGAGACGGCGACAGCTTTGCTCCGGCCATCGCCTCAGCTCCCCGTCGCTGTCACCGTCGCCAGCAAAGCAGCGTGACTAGCGCGTGCCGCGCGCCGACATGTGAGCGCGCGCGGGCTCTCAGAGCGGCTGCAGCCTCGCGCTTTTCGCGGCCACGCACGCCATTGGCTGAGCGACACGTCAATAAACTGCGCAAGCTTGCCTTACGTTCGTGGAGACGGGTGCGCAAAATGAATTCTCATAAATGTGAGGCTGCTTGCCTGCAATTCGCATGACCCAAACATTTGATTTAATAGCATCCTTCTCATCAGCAGCTGTGCTTCCTTCTTGCTCCCTCGATTGCACCATGAAGTCGACAAAGGAGCAAATAGCTCATAAAAGTTCTTCTTGTTCCAGGTTATGTTTTCAATAAATAACCCTTCTGACCTAATGTGACTCATAATTGTAATTTAAAAAAAATAAAACAATCAAAAGAATCATGCACTGCAGATTTGCTTTTCAGATATTTCATATGCAGTCACTGGATCTGCTCACAGACAGCAGTTGTGCAGGTTAATGTCTTTAAGAAACCCTGCTGAGACTGAAGTCAACTCAGCGATGCCTGATAGTCTGATATGTACAGTAGTTGACTAAAAAGTTTAAAGACTAAACGTGCATCCTTTATGTCCTGCAACTACATGGTAAGGGAAGACTCAAGGTTACGGCCTTGTGACTGATCATCAACGACAGGACTAGTTTCAGCGTAGACTTTGAGTATTCATGTCCAACAGCTTAGCCTCTTTTTTGTGATAAGTCAACTTTCTTCAACTGTGGGACAGTTACATAAGAATGAGTTATGTCATTTAAACTGGGAGATTGTGGCACCAGGGGAGACAGGGTAGCCAGTCCTTCACACTCCATGGTACATACATAAACCAGACCTGGACACCATGCCAACCTTAACACATACACATTGTAATGGTCAACAAAAACACAGTTGCCATGACATGTGCTGTAAACCCTCTCTTTCCATGGCAAGAGGACTGAAGCAAGAGTCTGAGCATATACTGTAGATCCATCCTGACCCCTGTTTTCCCTGACCTGCAAGTTCCAAATAAAGCACTGACATCACAGACAGCTGCAGCTGTGCCTCTTCTTGTACTACAAACCAGTGAAGTTGTCACTGAGGCCAAACTGTTGTTAATGGTCTGATGAAGAAGTTGAAAACCAATAGTTGCTACTTTAAAGACAACATCAAACAGTTTGCTGTTGGATGTCTTTGAAGAAATTTGTGAAGCACTTAGAAGCATATGGGAGCGTGAGGGAAGAAAATTCAAAATGGAAAACTTTGCCAATCCCTAGAATTCTTCAGGTGCAGGCCAACAGGTGCAGTGACTCAAACCTGTAATTATCTGTTGGGAATGAGAAGAGTAAAAGTGAACTTGAAAGTGTTTGCTGGTGAGATGAGCAGGACTTCTGTGCAGAATTATACATGGTACATCTATAGTGCACATAGTTCATCAGAGGATAAATCACAGGCAGGTACTGAATGGAAATTATGCATCTGTGGAGAACTGGTGACAAGAATAAATTAATGTATTGAACCTATTAGACACCACTAACTATAATGTGGAAAATTACACTTTTAAACTTCTTTTTGTGCAGACAAAAACAATGTCAATGAACAGATTTTTTTTCTGTTTTTGAGCAGACTGAGACAAAAAGGTGTTTGAGGAACATAGACCAGTGTTCATAGGCTAGAAGCTATTTGGACAATGAATTACTGTCAATGTAAATAAAACTCAAAGTTTAGGTCTCTCTTATATGATTTCAATAAGGTTAATAGAAGCCTCTGTGGTGCATAGGTGCGAGTTCAAGAGAGAAAAAGCGCAGGTAATTTTGCCGGGGGTGCTTCACCATGTTATGTTGCAGCGTCTTATTCTAAAACAATTAATTCTTTTATGGTGGAAAATAATGTCAAATCCCTCATGACTCATCTGTGATTTTATGGATAATCTCATACATCTTGTGCATTAATGCTCTTGTAAGCTTTTTATGGCCCTTTGAGACATAGAAGATTACATGTTTGTAAGTAAACATATCAATATGCTTTTTATTTATTTGCAAATAAGAGCTCCAGCAGGTGTCTCTTATGGTCTAGCATGATGGAAAAAATTATTACTTTAATAAAATATCTTTTTTCCATTCAAAGCAGTTAAGAAGCTGAATGGTTTGCTGAATTCATGTTTTCCTTTTATTTGTACATTTTTCCATTGTACCATAAAAGTGGTTTCAAATCGTGAACAGCATGGCAACATTTTGGTGGTGACAAAAATTTGTGAAGAAGTAATGTTTGATGACATATATAAATAATTTAAAAGAGCACCACAATAAACACAATAAAGAGGCCAGCTGGACTGTAGCTGTTTGGAATGTTATAATATATTGGGAATGTCTGTTGTACCATCCTATAAATTATTACATTTGGCAACAGAGGCCCAGAATTTTTGATATTGCATTATTTACTTATAATGTACTAGAAAATGTCTTGACGTTATTGACTTTGCCTGTGGAGAAAGCTATAAGGGATATAATTCTAAATCAATTTATAATAAAAACTGGCCTTCAGAAAATTACAATAAAAGAAAAAAAGAATCTCTCCGTTATTAATAACCGCTCGTCCAATGCACTGGTTCCAAACTTGTGTGCAAGGGGTGTGAGGCAGGATATACCCTGGTACACAGGACACCAGGTCATTGCAGGGAATTCACACACACACACACACACACACACACACACACACACACACACAGAGAGATAGATAAAGGATTTCTGTATTTTGGAGGCAAACTTCTTCAGCAAGATGGGAGCAGTGCTCTACCTGGATAAGAATTTGTTTTATTTGTGCTCAGAAACCATCTATCAGACTATCTTCTCCTGGCAAAAGCAAGCTGGGCATCCACAGGGGACTTGGGAGTGTTACAGCAAGCAACGGTGGGGAAGAAAGCCTAGGTGCTTTGTTGGAGGAGGTCCAAATGTGGTAGTTATGGGGATAAAGAGAACTTAGTAAGATGTGGAGAATCATGATGGGGAATTGTGCAACTGTCATTGTTCACTTAGTTAAGTACTTCAACCTAGCCACCAGACAGCTGCATGGCCCAGGGGAAACAGGTTCAGGCCCAGGCCCGGTAACTCCATTCAATTATTGTGGGAATATTGATGTTTTGACTGTTCATTGTGTTCCAAGTCCTTTGGACCATTATGTCTGTGTACTCTGCAGGTGTTGTTGTTGACAGATACCATGGCAAAATAAAGGCTGCATTCTCTCTAGACCCATCCAGGATATATCCCCCCAAGCCTTGCACCTGTGATTCAGGGAACAGGCTCTGAACTGCTGTGAGCTCATTACAAGAACACTTTTAATGGGCCATATGGAAAATCAGAAAGACCCAACAAAATGATGTCATCTGAAAAAGGCACGGGGGGGGGGGCATTCGTATTTCCCCACTGACTGGGATTATAATTTTCATTAGCGTTACAAATAGAATATAAAAAATAAACCTGATTATCGATGTTATTTCGAAACCTTCCCCGCACCCTTAACCTCTGTTAATAAGACTGGAAAAAACACTTATTAACCGTTTTTCATTATTTTGCAAGTCTAGTTGGAAGGCCACCAACCTAGTTTCGTCCAACGGTCGCGCGAGAGTTTTGAACCAACGACGCCTAACAGTTTAAGAATTTGCGTCGGCGAACTAAGACGGGATCATTTGACTGACAGCTAAGTGAGCGAATGGGCAACGACCCTGAACATACGCAAGCCAATGGTATCGGGAGAGGTGGGCGGAACAAAATGGTAGCCATAGTTTACAGCAAGTTGTCTTGGATTTTTCGGGCACTTGGATTAAACTTGTTCTGCGGTTTGAAAATGGCAGATCGAATACTGCGGACGTTTGTTGTTGCGCTCCTTATAGGAGCGTCTTTAGGTGACAACGATTACGAGATGGAGCCGTTTCTCAAGCGGGAATACTCGCTTACGAAGCCCTACCAAGGTAGCTGACACGGGACAGTTACCCCCTCGGATCGGCGCGCGCGGTGCCTTTATTTTAAATAAATGTTTTTAAGCAGTAATAATTGTGATTAAGTTCACTCTTTCCTGTGGGAAAACACCTGAAAGGTACCACGTTTAACCACGACAGTGTCCAGTACCTTTTACTGCGCGCGAGCTCGGTTATCAGGGGCGTCAAAAGTTTGGGGGAAGGGAAAAAAATCTACATTTAAAACCCGAATCCTTTATTAAAGTTCAAAATTAGGGAACGTCATAGTAGTGTGAAGTTTTATAACGTGAGAAATCTAGAGGTTTAGAAGCATTGCAGAGCTTCTGGAGTTGTGCGTTTCCGGCAAGCGCCACAGGTACCGTTGAAGCACGTGCAGCTTCACCTTACGTACCGATCATTCGTTTATCTGCCGCGTTTCCTCTAAAGCGACTTACAGTCAAGTAGCAGTTTGTACAGCAGCATCAGTTCAGGGTAAGTACCTTGGCCAAGGGCTATGCTACAGAGCAGGAAGTGGGGCTTGAACCCTTGTCCTTCGCGGAGGAAGGTGTCGCCTGTAGCTATTACGCCACCTGCCGGTCCACTGGGGTTTTTTTTTTTTTTTTTTTTGCTTCTATCCTGTATGTTGTGTCTAATACAGCAGGTGACAGACACTGGTGTAGTTTTGTGACACTTGAGATAGGTGACAGTAGCTATTACCTGTGCAGGTGTGGGCTCCCCTGGTTACTCCCACTGGGACCTGATGGGCACTGCTGTGTTGACCACTGGCTTTGTCCGTCTGACGCCGGATACACAGAGCATGCAGGGTGCCGTTTGGAGCCGAATTGTGAGTGCAGCCCTTTGCCATTTTCATTTGCCCTTTCATGGTTTTGAACATGAAATTCAGCACACAATCTATGCTCTTCACTGTGTTTCTGATTGGATTATGCAGCTTTTTGTACCTACAAAGTTATGGCCATTACACTGTTAAAGTTACATTAATACACCTACATTGTTTCATGTGCTACAACCAAAAGCTGCCATCCTGAAATGTTTAGTTATTCATCTATCCAGTTCATTATTAATAACTACTTAATCAGTGCTGGTTTGTAGGGGTCTGGAGCCTTTTTTGGAAGCCAGGGCTGTTCCCATTTTTTAACTTTTTAATTAAAAAAAAAAGAAAAGAAAAAAAGATACGCAGTCCATTGATGTTCTGAACTAAACATATTTTCCTATGGACAGCACAGTGGCTCAGCAAGTAGTGCTTTTACCTCACGGAGCCTGGGCTGTTTGGACTTAAGTCCGAATTCAGCTCAGTTTGTGTGAAGTTTTTCATGTTCTCCCCGTGTCTGTGCAGGTTTCCACCAGGTGCTCTGTTTTCTTCCCACTGTCCGAATGTGCATGCGTCAGGCCACTCTATATTGCCCATAGTGTTGTGTGGATGTGTGTGTGGCCACCTTGCAATTGGGGTCCTGTCTAAGGTGTAATTGCTCAATGATTCTGGGGTAAGCAACCCCACCAGGAGTGAGCAGTTAATGATAATGGATTGTGCTTAAAAATCTTTTTTTTTTTTTTTTTTTTTTTGTGAAGTCGAGGTTTGTGGATTATGCAGAATCAAAATGCACTATATATCTCTTGTCTTTTCATTATGTAAAGCAGGATTCTTCAGATTACTTTCTTGTGAGGGCCATATTGTCAGATGTAAAATGTAGAAAGGGCCAAATGGTTTATAGGGTAATTCTCTTATTTCAGCATTGACATGGGAACAAGAAAAACAAGACTAAACATAATACTGTGTATCAAAGGGTGTTTATGATGCGTATGGGTCTTGGGTGCATTTGGCATATTGCTGCCATCTGCTGTCACTAATTATGGAACGTGATGGTCACGTGAACAGGAACCTTGCTTTCAACAACACGCTCAAAATGATGTTGCGGGTTTATGTGAGAAAATTGCATGAAGGCAAAGTGCCATACTGAGTTTTTTCATCCAGCCTTCCCCACATTTGCGACAGAGAGCTTATGCAGCCGCCTCGCTTCGACACACAGCAAACCTTACAAGCCTCTCCTTCATGTTGTTCCATGATACCCAATAAAAGCTGTTAGCCTCGTTTGTTTGAATTGTCATCGGCAATGGTTGTAGCTAAATTTACTTTTTAAATAAACCCATTTACTTAAATGCTGGTGTTTCCACTAATATGCAAAATTCCTATAGTGTACATACTGTACTATGCGTTATAAAAATACAAATCAGTGACAGCAGATGCAGTTTACTAATTGGGTAAATGGTGCTTAGAGTGTGTAGTCGTGCTGTAGTCATGGGTTGATGGTTGTATAGGTGTCCTCGGATGGGCTGGGAGCACATTATAATTTTTTAATCCACATTTAAATTAAGAGGAAATGGGCATTCAGTATCCCAAAAATTCAGTGTCCAATACATTTTCAGGGGTCAATTAGATACCGAAGGATTACTGAACTCACATCAGAAAACATCCAACAAGGCATTTTTAGCATCTAAGGCAGGTTTGTGTATCCAATTACAGCATCTGAGGATACAGAGAATGCTTCCAAATTGCTAACATTTACAGCTTTATAGTATGATTATTTTTAAGTGAACAGGCTTAAAATTGATCAGCCACAGCATGAAGTTATGGGAAAGAGTAGTGGAACCTAGGTTAAGAAGGGAGGTGATTAGTGAGCAGCAGTATGGCTTCATGCTGAGAAGGAGTACTACAGAGGGTGTTCATGGAGAAGTACCGAGAAGGTAAGAAGGAGTTGCATTGTGTCTTCGTGGACTTAGAGAAAGCATATGACAGGGTACTTAGAGAGGAGTTGTGGTATTGTATGGGGAAGTCGGGTGTGCCAGAGAAGTATGTAAGAGTGGTACAGGATATGTACAAGGACAGTGTGACAGCGGTGAGGTCTGCGGTAGGAGTGACGGATGCTTTCAAGGTAGGGGTAGGATTACATCAAGGATCAGCTTTGAGTCCTTTCTTATTTGCAATGGTGATGGACAGGTTGACAGATGAGATCAGACAGGAGGCACCGTGGACTATGATGTTTGCGGATAACATTGTGATATGTAGTGAGAGTAGGGAGCAGGTTGAGGAGACCCTGGAGAGGTGGAGATACGCTCTAAAGAGAAGAGGAATGAAGGTCAGTAGGACTAAGACAGAATACATGTGCATAAATGAGAGGGAGGACAGAGGAATGGTGAGGATCAGGGAGTAGAGTTAGCGAAGGTGGATGAATTTAAATACTTGGGATCAACAGTCCAGAGTAATGGGGAGTGTGGAAGAGAGGTGAAGAAGAGAGTGCAGGCAGGGTGGAGTGGGTGGAGAAGAGTGTCAGGAGTGATCTGTGACAGAAGGGTACCAGCAAGAGTGAAAGGGAAGGTCTATAAGATGGTAGTGAGACCAGCTATGCTTTATGGGTTGGAGACGGTGGCACTGAGCAAAAGACAGGAGGCAGAGCTGGAGGTGGCAGAGTTAAAAATGTTAAGATTTGCATTGGGTGTGACAAGGATGGGCAGGATTAGGAATGAGTATATTAGAGGGTCAGCACAGGTTGGATGGTTTGGAGACAAAGTCAGAGAGGCCAGATTGCGTTGGTTTGGACATGTGCAGAGGAGAGATCCTGGATATATCGGGAGAAGGATGCTAGGCATGGAGCTGCCAGGCAAGAGGAAGGCCTAAGGAGATTTATGGATGTGGTGAAAGAGGACATGCAGGTGGTGGGTGTGATAGAGAAAGATGTAGAGGACAGGAAGACTTGGAAACGTTTGATCTGCTGTGGCGAACCCCTAACGGGAACAGCCGAAACATAAAGTAGTAGTAGTCAACTTTTACATTTTGGAGGACATTTAAAATAAAAGGCAGATACAATGAATACACTGCCCTTATAATGTGTAGCTGTACATATACCGTATAAATGTAACCTTTTATTGCATTTTAAATAAATGTTTATGTTAAAGAGTTTAATGGAATGTTATACACTAGTTGGCCTGAGATTGTATCTGCTATTATTTTAATTGTACCTTGTTTGGGCCTTGCTGAAATAAAAAGGTTGCCACTAAGCGTTGTGAATTTTTTTCCACAGCCCTGTTACTTGCGGGACTGGGAACTGCAGGTCCAATTCAAGATCCATGGTCATGGGAAGAAGAACCTGAATGGTGATGGGCTGGCAGTGTGGTACACCAAGGAACGCATGCAGAGTGGTACGGTGCACAGCTATGCAGGCTTTTGGAAGCACTTAAATCTGTTAGAATGTTTTTTACCTTTGTTTGAGTGTGTGGAATTGTGCCCTGGCTCATAGTGACAATAGCATTCAAAAGAGGTAAAATTTCCTCAGATTCACAGCCACCCTAAGTGCAGCTTTATTGTCAAAAACAATTTGGCTTGTCATTCTGGAATGCTGAAGGTACTGTGTCATTGCAGGTCCAGTATTTGGCAACACGGACTTCTTTACTGGACTAGGCGTGTTTGTGGACACCTACCCCAATGAAGAGAAGCAGCATGAGGTAGTGCTTTCTCCTTGAATTGAAAACCCATGTACCATAGTGTTAGTGTACACTAGGGCAGTGGTTCTCAGCGTTGTTCTGCAAGCTGGCAGGCTACTGAATTTAAACACAGCTATTATTTACTCACATAAAACCCTCATTTACTAACTTCTGTCATATCATGAGGATTGTCAGTGGTCCAGCTAGTGACTGAAAATTCAAACAAGATGGACAATCCACTGTCATCATCTCAGCTGATTAGGAAAGCACTGGTCATTCCTTCAGTTGGGATGGCATGAAAAATCTGGCCCAATCCAGCTGTAGACAGGGTAAAGAGATCTTCGGCTTGGCCCTCTGAACCAGCTTGAATCAAATGGCATATTAACTGAGTCTGTGTATGGTAAGGCACATATGCAAAGGGGTCCTGGTGGGTTCCAGGGTGAGCAAGCCAAAAGCATGCCAGGACCCGGAATGGTCAACAGCAAACTGATCAGCTGTGTAGTCATGACCGACTACCTATTGGGCACATTTCATACTGAGTGTGGGTGTGTAAATATGCACCGTTTACAGTCCCTTCCTTAACGTTATCTACACCAATGATGGCATTGCAATGATTGATGCCAAAACATCCGCAAACAAACCACTGAGCCCTGTGAGCGCCTCAGAATCAATATGATTCTCTGGGGCCACTGATCCACTCTTATCTCCAGTTCAAATTTTTTCTGCCAGAGCCAGAGGCAAAACTTGAGCAGAAATTCATTTACAAACATGGATCCGGCTTCAGTATGAGGCTCATTACCAAGCTAGATTTATCACAGCTGCCAGCTGAAAAATACTCTTGACAAATTTTTCAGTTCGTGTGTGACCCGAGTATGCTCAAATTATTGATGTCATTCTGAAGCATATGCTTACATTTTCACACTTGTGAGACTGAAAACAAGAACAGTGCTCTCATGTGAGACAAGCTCTCCAGATTTGATCTGCATGTCAGAAACTCGGTATTTAATGTAGAACTGGAGGAATCCCCCCACATAAGTATGGCTTTTAGTAAAACATGCTATCATTAAAATGCAAATTTATTTTAAGAAATAGCTTTTAACCCAATAGTTGGTTCATCGTGCCTTTGACTTTGGTCCTTGCGCCAAAACACTGAGAATCCCTGCCCTACACCTGATGGAGTGAGTTCACAGGAAAAAGTAATTCTGTTATGTTAGAAATTGCTTTACCTGGCATTTTTCAGTAAAGAAATAGGATGTTTCTTAGCTCTTTGTGGTACTTTGAAGATTTATTTGCATTGTGCTCGTTTGTTCTTTGCTTTACTGTGGAGTAAAAGTAGAAACAGACATACACACAGGTTCCCCTCTCCAAATCAGCAGCACAATTCCACCAGCTTCCTGCCTTACTGAGATGTCCATTCATTTCACAAAGCATCAGTAGCTTCATTCAGTGGACTGTGGCTTTTCTCAGTTACACATCTGGGGACTTTTCAAGTCTCAGCAGGACTTCAATAAGTTTTATCTGTGCCTGTAATAACCACCATCTGCAGTTGTCATGGTGACAGTGGGTCAGCCATCTCTGTCCAGCTGTCCTGTCATTATAACTGTCTTTCACTGCTGTGCCACTGGCATTTATAAATGTGTTTTGTGACATTTTCCTTCTAGCGGATATTCCCCTATGTGTCAGTTATGGTAGGCAACGGCACCATGAAATACGATCACGAACGCGACGGGAGACCCACCGAGTTGGGAGGGTGCACTGCTGTGGTTCGCAATGTCAACCACGATACTTTTCTCACCATCCGGTACTTGCGTCGCAGGCTGACGGTGAGCATGGCCACAGTATCTAAGCACCTCCCACTGACAAAAACAATGCAGTATAGTCATGGAAACCTGCATGATGAATAAATGAACAGATGCCTGGAAGATGGCAGTAAAAAGATGGTTCTCTATGCAAAACACAGATGTATATGTTTCACTGAGGATTGGCATTTAACTTTGCCCCCCCAGGTAATGATAGATGTGGATGGAAAACAGGAATGGCGGGACTGTCTGGATGTGCCAGGTGTGCATTTGCCACTTGGTTACTACTTTGGTGCATCGTCCGTGACAGGAGATCTGTCTGGTAAGTGCCTCTCTACAGTGCTCTAAGAAGGAACGCCTTGGATCTGTATTCACGTAGAGAGTTGGTCTAGTCCTTTAGAGATGTTTTTAATATTTCAAGAAAGTGTCTCCCATCCAGTTGTCCATTTTAAGAAAGCAAGTCATTTCCATTCTGTCATTATCAAGCCTTATAGTTAGTTATGTTTCTCCTGGTGTCACCATCTAGCTGTAGCTCATCTGAAAGCTTTTTTAATGAGTAGCAACTTAGCGATGGAGTCACTAATGGCAACACAGCAGGTAGCACTGCTGCCTCACAGCACCTGGACTGCTTGGGTGTGGGGTTTGCGTGTTGTTCTGTCTTTGTGGGTTTCCTCCCACAGTCCAAAGATGTGTTTCAGGTTAACTGGTCACTCAATTGTTTTATGTGTACAATGGACTGGCATCCCATTCAATGAGTATCCCTCCTGTTCAACGACTCCAGACCACCATGAGTGCAAGTGAATGATTGATTCTGTCAGTAGACCTGATGGTTTTAAAAAATCTCAACATGTAGTGTTATCTATATTTTTTTGTTGGTATATAGTATAATATCCATTATATTTTTGCACACTAGAGCGCTTAAACAACTTCTTCTTTCGGCTGCTCCCGTTAGGGGTCGCCACAGCGGATCAATTGTTTCCACTTCTTCCTGTCCTCTGCATCTTTCTCCATCACCTACTAGAGTGCTTAAACACTCACTGTAAATGTACAGGAGATGAGATAGGAGATAAGTAAATAAAATAAGCATGTTTTTGTGCCTGAAACTGCTAGTGATCAGCTGTGTCCACCAGTCACTCTCCCTCTGTCTGTCCATTCAACCCTTCATTTATTTCATTTCCTCTTTGTCAGACAACCATGACCTGATCTCCCTGAAGCTATACCAGCTAACAGCACAGGACAGGATGCTGGAGGACAATGAGGAGGAAATCACCATTCCTAGGGTGGACAGCATGGAGCAGTACCGTGGTGAGACAGTCCAAAAAAATTAGTACAGCAATTTATAATTGGTAGGCTGCCAGTACAAGTTGTTTAAAAACAGGTATACTTTACATAACATCTGTGCAAGAGGGTGACAGAGAGCACTGAACAAAGTTCCAGGGGATAATGCATATCACCACATTTTTTGATATTCAGGGCTCAGTTTGTAATGTTTTTTTTTTTTTTTTTTTTACCAATTACTCTAAATGTATTCAAATTCTATCAAAAAAAATATTAAGGACAGATTATCTTGCCTTTTCATTTCATCTTTATAAATTAAATGAAAACTTAGTAACACTGACACTGTTACTATTGGTTACACAGTGAATAGTGTAGTGGTTACAGGTTCACCTTCAAGCTGAAGAGTCCAGATTTGAATCTTGCTGTAGTACCCATGGCCAAGGTCCTTAATCTGCATTGGTAACAGTAAGATGATGCTGAAATGAATTGATCAGTAAAAAATGTTTTCTTTTCTTGGTCCTCTTGTGTCCATTTCTGTTTCAGTGGAGATACAGAATGAAGCGATGAGTGTCGTCACTCTTTTCTTCACTGTGTTCTTCTCCCTGCTGGGCTGCTTCCTGCTGCTGGTCATTGGGTTGGTGCTGTATGGTCGCTGGAGGGAGCACAGCCGCAAGCGCTTCTACTGATGGGGGGTCGTGCCCTCAGCACGACACATGGAGGGAGCAGGACAAGGAGACAGGCTGATGCAGAAGTGAGCTGAGGGAGGAGCACTGACCTCTCACTGACCTCTGTCCTCTTCCAGCCCTTTCCATCGCAGCATTTTGAGTCTGAGCCTAAGAGATCTGAGCTGCTTTGCCTTCTGTCCCTCAATTTCAGTTTGAATTATGAAAAAATGTTCCTAAAAAGGTCCAGGACAATACATTGCCCTTTCTCAGAAACTGTTTCTATGTTTTCTTCCACAAGCTTGGGAGCTTGTTAGATTTTGGACTTTACAGCTACATCTACAGAGATGGACATTACACCAGAATTTGGGAGTAGCTAGTTTAAACTCTGCATAACCATGAAGAATGTAAGTCCACCGCTTGGTCCACGTTGTCACACTCATTCTGGACTCAGGGTTAAGTGGAAATGTCACTGATGGGGAGACAAGTGCAGCCATAACATCTCTCTATTTGAAGCACAACTGGATTATTTATGCAACAGCGTGGCGATGCTTGTCTCTAATTTCTATGAAATTAATTATACAGCAACAATCCTGAACTTTGTTTCATCTGTGATTAAGTAAGAATTTATGCATGGTGTGTGTGAGGATTCTGTTGTTTGTGAGTTCACATTTACAATTTAAGTACAGTTACCAGTTTACAATTATAGTTTTACTTTTATAAATTACACTATGGATTTTTTAGGTCTGCAGTTTAAGTTTTATTGGGTTTAAAACTAATTTAATTGGTTCAGACCTTTTGACAGGTGATGTGTGCCAGACTGTACTGTATTTTCAAATCTGCTTGAATTGTCTGCAGTCCAAGAGCAGCAAAGGAACTCTGTGTTTATCTGTTCTGGTTATTACCCCCATGAACAACCTTTATGTACCTGCTGGACTTTGCAGAACCTCAGTGTCTGTGTGTGTTTTTGTAATTAAATGAAAATAATAATAATCTAGACTGTGATTACATTAGCACAGGTTAAACTCTGTGTAAGCTGTGCTTTTAAACGGACAAAATACAATGATGATAAAAAGGAAGTGGGTTTCACTGGACTGCTTCCCATACTGTAATGGCATGAGCTGCATGCAGTTTGTACAGATTTGCTGAGATTTTTGCAGACACTGTGAGAGTTTGACAAAACTGTAGGAAAAAAAATCTTGTTATTCAAAAACATATCGAGTGCCTTTAAAATGTATTGCTCTACAAAATAGAAGCCTTAAAGTAGTGTATTTTGATAGCAAGTTGAAAACTACCATGATAATAGTTCCACATGCACATACAAAAAAAAATGCTGTGATCTAACTTGAATGAGTTGCACTAATCTTTGTAATTCAGTTTTTTCTGCTTTGACTTTGATATGGAAATGAAATGCTGGTGAAGGTGGCCTGTGTGTCACATCTGGATTTAGCTTGAACTAGAAGAGAGAATCTGTATTTTTTCATGCATCTCAAAGGAAACTTGGACGTTTGCATTTTTGCTATAAGCGCTGGAGGAATAAGAATAATTGAACTTAATTGTGTTGATTCAGTCTAACAATTGCCCTCTCCTGCTTGGGAATGTTTTGTGTTCTACCTGAAATAAATTGTATATTTCTTATTGCTTTCCATCACCTTTGTTTATTCGTCGGGCAGCCCGAGTTCTAGATTTACTTTTGTTTCTCACCTGTAACTACGGCTGCATCTACAGTATTGCAGTTCAACCCACCAACACTAGATGGCGCTACGTCTGCGCTTCAGATCCAAAGATTACAGTATTAGACTATACTGTAAGAGAAATCACATTTTCTCTGCTACTCTGTCCTGTGCCATGCATGTTCTTGTCTATCCCATCTCAGCTCTTTAGAATTTTTACCTGCATATCAATAAATGCACAATCCCAAATATCAAGTCAGTTACCTGAACATTGATGTCGTTTCACTGACAGTACTGAGCAGCAGGATCACGACATCTGACACAGACAGATGGACGGAAACATTACTATATCCTCTCCCTTTAAGTCACCTCAGACAAAAGCATTAGCTAAGTAAATTATGATATAACAACTCATTAAAAAGCACTGCAAAATATCTGTTCGACGTTGGTTACACAGTTAAGTCAGCATCCATTTATATGATGACAAACTGACACACCTGAAGAACTAGAGGTGGAATTGGACCTGTGCTGGATTGTTCTGTTACTGTAAAGGCAAGATTAAAAATGCTATATACTATAGTAAGACACACAATAGGTCTGCTATAGCTGAATGCTTCTTGGTCACTGAAGACTGGAATCTCTGTTTAAATGAAACACATTTAAAACAAAGTTATTATAAGTAATGCAGAAGAAATGAGCCGTTTTATTATGTGGGAGATGCAAAGCTGTCCCTACCCTCCACCAGTCTCAGTGTGGCCCCTGGCTTGAAGCCCTTGATGGCCAGGAGCTCGCAGAAGGGATCCAGTGTGACTCCTGACAGGGACAAAGAGGGGGAGGTCAGTGGCACTGCCTCGTCCCACTTCAGCACAGCGAGAATCAGATCCTGGACCAGCCAGAACCCATGGACCTGCATGAAGCATCCACATGTTATGCTACCTTCATAAACGAAAGAGATACACTGACAGATGGAGAGACTAACAGATTGACAGAAATTCCATTCATCTTTAAGGTTCATTAAAGTCTGTTATGGCTTGTCCTGTCCGGCCTGTCATCACTGCGACCCTCGTTGCAATAAACAGCGTGACTATAAATGTAAAATGGAGAGATTTTTTGACACAAGTTACACAATTACAAAAATACGTGTATAAAAGCAGGAAAGTGCCATTTTCTTTCCCTTTTGACACGCCAGCAACTCCCATATTACTCAACCCTTATCTGATCCTAGAAATGCAAGACAGCAAATGAACACAACACAGTGACCACAGATACACTGCTAGGACTAAGATTTTGTGATTTAAAGAAAACCAGCTCATTTTATGAGGTCACAAAGGATGAGGTTGTAAACCTGTAGAGTAAACAATAAGCAAATTATCCCTGCGAGTCAAACAATCAGCTGTAACCACCTCGACTGCTAACAGCAACCCCCAGCAGACCCAGGAGCAGCCAGGCCTGCAGTAGACTATAAATCACAGCACTTTCCCAGCCTCTCTTCTCACATCCTCAGCTGCCTCCCACACCGGCAAACAAAACAAAGGTAGTGTGAAAGGAGTAAATTTCTCCATCCCCGCTGAAGTGGCCTGTGTGTTACCTCCCCAGACCACAAAGCTCTCCTTAGCTGGTTAGCTCTCGATCACCAGTTTATCTGTGAAGGAGTAGGAATTTCAGCACAAATAAACATGGGCAACATCATGACACAACCTGTCATTCAGCTCCACACACACTTTCACACTCCCCACCCATGCTGTGGGACGCTATACCTCCTGGCAAGAGCAGCACTATGGCACCCAAACCTACATGCTGCATTGCTATCAGAAACTGCGTACAACACACACTGTTCAGTCAAATTAATTCCATAATAACAGAATAACACAAACTTCACCTTTGTTTCTTTGTTTTTTATTGCGATTGTATACCCTATTGAACAGTTGTCTAAATGCATTTTAAATATAAAAACTGTTTCCTCATTCACCTAACATAAGAGTCTATGCAGCCACAAAGTCTACTTCCTATGAGTTTGAGCACCACCTCTGGCTCTCCAACCCTTGAAGTAGTATTTATCATAAATTTATTGCAATAAAAGTTACACAGTTGTATAACTGGGTAAATAACTGTAAGTTGCTTTGCAGAAAAGCTTCAGCTAAATAAATACATGTTAATGTTAAATGTCACATTTTCACAGTTTATTCCTAAAAACTGAAGTACTGAACGAATGAACGAATGTCATATTAAATCAAGAGGGAACCTGCACTTGGTTTCAGATGCATACAAAATAAAAACATATTTACAGAAAAGATGTGCCGTAATAAGTAAAAATACAAATAAAAATTATACACAATTTATCTGCAGTAATCTTTTTAACAATAGTAAGCTAATTTATGTAAAATAAGCTTTCGCTACCACCGGACAGCTTCAATTAAACACTTTGCTTGTCACCAGGGGTTTGTTTTCAGCATTCGGCCAACGCTGCCTTCTTATTCTTCTGCAAACACATGGCTCATTTGTCAAGCAAAGTCCCTTTAATTGCTCTGCATTGAGGATGATAATGTCGACAAGGAAGCATGCATTCTTCCCATTGTTGCTTTGAGGATTATCTCTCAATGGTTCGGCATCTCAAGACACTTTTACAGCTCTGGAGGTGATTTCTGAAAATAACACAGTAGATGCTGTACTTTCTTTGATTGCGAGAGGCAATAAAGCACCCACTTGTCGACCCCGGCAGTAAACTGCGGGAGGGGGTAGAGGCACAGAATCACACACAGCAGTATGCTGGTCTTCAGACACCCCCAACACATCTCCAGTAGGTGAAACGCTGAGCAGAAACTCTTGAGCCTGTGAAGTGACTTGTTGGGACAAACCAGGCCACTGACCCCTGGCCAACATGAGGGTCATGTGGGAACATAGTTCTGAGAAAGCAGTACCTGTGTCTTTACCTGTCACTTATTAAGATGTGCCCATGCCAGCATCTTGTCAATATCTTTCATCAGCAGCACTGGGATTGTAAAGGAGGACATCAACATGACTGACGCATATTTGCCCGCTTCACAAAAACACATTTCGTCCTATTTACATTCGACTTCAGCATTCACGTAAGCAGCAAACTCAAGTTGACTTTATTATTATTATTTATTATTATTGTTATTATTATTATTATTATTATTATTGTCAATCCTAGATTTTACAGACTTATAGCATAGTTTAAGGGAAAATGTTAATCTTACATTTTTGGCTTTTTTTGAACATATAACTTCATTAATGCATAAAATAGTGTTCTAAACTTTTGATACCATCTCAAAAAAGAGCCATGCAATGTATGTTTCACATACAATATTATTTCATATTATTAGACAATTTACATATTCATTGCACATTGCATTAGGTTATAATCGTGTTACTGTAGTACACAGTGCAGTTCTATACAATGCCACAGTACAAAACACTTAGCTTAAACTATGCTTTTGATTTTCAGGACCTTCACCATATACTGACACCCCATCCCTCCACATAATCTGGAAAACTGAACAGGTATCATATTATTATTATTATTATTATTATTAGTAGTAGTAGTAGTAGTAGTAGTAGAAGTACTGTATAAATAAAATCAAACTGCATCAAAATAAGTTCTTGGATTACAAAAATGTGACCCTCATCTGCTGTCTACTGCCCCCATCTCCCATCTTCTGCCACCTTCATGGTGATACAATGACAGTACTAACACAGGAGCAGAACAACTGCAGTCCAAGCTGCTGCAGCGGGGTCAGTTTTGCTCAGTTGTTCTGCTGGGACACGGACTATGCAGAGATGACCCTACACTGACCCAATGACCCATCACAACCCCTCTATCAGGAGTGTGACTCTCTGCAGACATACAAGGATGGAATCACACTCCATCACAGTGTGGCAAAGAGTGTCTCTCTCACTGCCTCCATTTCTGCCCTGATCCAGAACTGTAAAGGTAAAGACTATCCAGGAAGCAGAGGCAGTAACACATTCTGATCATTTGACTCCTGGATGATTGTGACATAAATACGATTATGATATTTTCCTTTGGCTCGGGACACGGACACTGCAGTACACCCCCAGGTCACTGCCAGGATATCAGATGGAGAGCAAGATGCAGTGTAGCATTATTAACTAATGTTTGATTCCTAGTCTTCTGTAGTACCCTTAAGCAAGCTACTCACCCTGAATAGCTCCAGCAAAATTACCCTGCAGCATAACTGGGTAAATCACAGTAAGTGATTTAAGATAATAATAATAATAATAACAACAATAATAATACATTGTTAATAATTAGTTGTTTTGGTTGAGATATTGTGTAGTAAATCCTTCATTCAGTGGACCTCGAATTGAAGGATTTCAGATTTTACAGACTTCTGCAAAAATTTTCCAGAAAATAAAACAATCTTGAAATTGGATTTTAAGAAAGAACCATTCAACCGTCTCCAGGGTTACTGCGATGAAGGTGGTGCAGTACCCCCTCGTCCCCCTGTAACAGCATCCTGATCAAGCCTTAGTGGTGCTGTATAGGTTGCCTTTTGCACATTAGTCACTGTAATAAATTGAATGCATGAATGTTTCAATTACAGTACTGATCATTTCAGTTTATTAGGCACATTACATGTTCATTTCACATTATATTAGGTTATAAAAGTGTTTCGGTAGTACAGTACATTATGTAGTACTATAGAGCACCGTACTAAAAAATATTAAATACTTCAATTGTGGCTTTGATTTACTGGACTTTGCCATGTCCAAACACCTCCTTTCCAGATATAGTCCAGAAAATTGAGGGTGGACCGTACTTTGACTGAGGGTTATAATTGGGGGAGACTGTCATTATGAACAATAACAGTTTATGGCTAAAAGGTATGTATTTTCATAAGCCCTTGTATGTTTTTGCTGTACAGGACCTTGTCATAGGAGGACTGAGTGTATATACAAATGAGGCAGATTTATGCAATATTTTTATAAAACAAAATGTGCTGAATTAAATCACTTAATGAGTCTTCCACGATCGGTACAATATATTGAACTTGGGTGGCCATTTTTTCTCCCATAAGTGAAAATATGTGCGTGGCTGGATTGCAAAGATTCAGTACCTTTTTACCACAACCAGAAAGCACATTCATTTACAATTAGTTATTTCAAAATATGCAAATATACATACAAAATAATACGGGTGCAAAGCACGTGTTGTTTTCTTCAGGCACTGTATTTGAGCTTTGTGAGAGTTTTTAAGAGCAAATTCTCAATTTCCCTATAAAAAGAAATTTCATTTCCAGTTGCTAATGTAATGTCACTGTTGTGTTTACCAAGCATGGATGATGTATTGGGGATGTTGCATCGAGTGAGACTGCTTAATGATGCATAGAATTAAGTCTGTGGCTTTCAGCTGAGCTCCCCCCGACTCTACCTTTCTGTCCCACCCCCAGTGCACCCTGGGAAGGCGACTGCCTCGGAATGGCGGTTTTGCGCCTGCTTGACTAAGACTGCTGCAGTTTGTTACCACAGGGATGATGTGGTGTCCTCAGAAATAATCTGGAACTAATTAGAAAAGTGTTTGTGTGACCATTACAGAGCAATTTTTCAGATTCTTTATTCATTTGTGGCCTTAATGCCACTTTTAGTGCTTTAATCTGCCAAAGACCTTGCATTCACTTATATGAAAAATTTGACTCCATTCTCACAGTTTTACTCCATTCTCTCCAGCCTTCAGAAATGTGATTACTTAAAGGGTCCATTTAATCCCTGACACAATGCAAAAAGAATTCAAAGGGTGCCATTGTGAGGTTTGCAAAAATAACTCATTTAACACATATATTTAACCATAAAAACATTAACTTGTTTTTTTTTCAAGGGGGAACAATTACCAGAACCTGAAAATTTGAGAAATTAAAGGAAATGCTGAATATTTCGTTTTCAGGTGGTTTTGACTGTAAGCCAAGGTATTCAGGTTTTAATTTGTACTTAATTTTGGACTTCATGGCTTAAATGTGTCTAAACATGTCATGAATATTCTATGCTGCTCTTATACATAGTATGTAGGACTTAGAAGAGGAAATTATTTCAAAAGGAAGAAATGTAATGGTGCAAATACTGCAAGTGATGTTGAAAATGTCTTTTTTTGCATGACTACTCTTCAAAGATTGCTAAAGCTAAGTTGTAAATCACTGTAATTTACTATAGCAAATATTTGGAGCTAAATGAACCAATGAACAGCACTTTTCTTATGGAAGAGGTACATGGACACCTGGTCATGTGTTGTACCACAATGTGTCATTTATCTCCTTCCTCCAGTTTTCCTGTGTTCCCTCCAGCCACTTTGCTCTGCTACTCTTGTAATGCGAAACAAACTTTTTCATCGATTGTATACACTGTTTGTGGTTTTTCCTGTCATTATTTTATGTCTTTCTCATCCCCTCCCTTTCTTCCCACATCCTACACTCTGTGATCTACCTGCCCACTCCAATCCATCACCCTGTCACACAGCCCATGCTAAATTATTATTTCTTTGATGTGTTACCAGTTTAAAACAAATCCATTTCACTGCCCATCAATTTATCACTGGAGACAGGGAGTCACACTCGAGTTGCGGATGCCCCCCTGCCCACCTCCCTTCTCCGCCCGGCTGTGAGAGAGTGAGAGAGAGACCGAGAAATCCCTGTCTCTCGCACCCGCCCTCTTGCACCTAACGCCGGCAATAATATATCAATCCTCCTTGGTCGGCTGACAAACTATTTGCAGGAAAATGAGTTTTTGTGCTGCAGATTTGTCCTCTGGGAATGGATGGGGGAACTGGCAATGCTTCTCTTTTTAGCGCACACACGCATGTGCACACACGCGGTTAAGTTTTGCCTCTTGCTTTCCTTCTTCTGCTTTAAAGGAAATCTAGTGTATTTACAAAGGTGTTAAAGATAAATGAAGTAAATTAATAGAGTCATTGGATGAACAACCAACTACAACTGGGACAGACATCTCCTCCCCCATCCTGCTCTCTCCCGCTTGTTTGGCTCCATTCTCAGTTGTTTCTTCCACACTGATGCTAACAATCTTTTGTCCCCTTACACACAAACATAAGCACATCAGCAAATGCTCCAAGGGGAAACTGACAAGGCTGATACCTTTTAAACCCCCTCTGCTTGCCTCCCCAGTAGCCCTGGCTAAAATGATTGCAAAACTACATATCACCTGCATCACCTTCCACTAAACAAAAAAGCTGGGCTGGACCCCATGCAATAGCATTAACATTTCAATTAGCAAACATATTAGTTAGCACACTGTACAGAGGGCAACTTCCTAGGTGACAGCACACAAAGTACCAGCATGGAGGTTGGTATGTTTCACAGGATCCTCAGGGCCACAGAGCTATGAAACTACACCCTGGATGGGACACCAGTCCATCATAATGTGGCCACAGTTGCACACAAACATTATGGGCAACGTAAACCTGAACCACATGTCTTTGGACTGTTGGAGGAAACCAGAGCACACCCAAGGCAGAACATGGCAACTCCACTCAGAGCTGGATTCAAACCCACTACTCACTGCACTGCTGTGGATAGTGTTAAATTTTTTAGTATGTGACATAATGGCTGTTACTTGAAAAATCAAACTGAATAACACATTATTGCTTGAAAAGTAATGCATTGTTAAATTTTGCAAATACCAATACAGTTTGAATAAAAAGTGTCCATCTGCCTTGGATATTTTCACATTTTATTGTGTCACAGCATGAAAAGATGATGCAAATCATGCTACACAATAAATGAACTAAAAATAAAACTATTATAACTAAGTTATAATAAATAACTACAAATAATATCAGAAAATGATCAAATGCATAAGTATTTAGCTCCTTGCTGTTACACACCTAAATTACCTACGAAGCAAACAACTCTTTTCCAAGTCATAACTACTCAATACGAGCCAGGTGTGGTGCTGTCAGAGGAAGTCTTGATATAGGAGCGCAGAGAGCTTGGGGATGAAACTAAGAGGTTTAAGGTCAAAATGAATTGGAGATGACAAGGTAAACGGAAAACAATGGGGCAGACAGACAGGGACAGATTGGGGGCAGACCTGCATAGGAGATATGTGACAGAGAGAAGGATGATACAGAGAGAAGCACTGATGGTTCAGATGAGAGGAAACACTAGGTTTCAGGGCTGAAAAATACCGACACGTTAAAGGAATGAGATTGAGTAAATGAGTTGTGCTAAAAGAATAAAAGAAAATGTAAATGCTGAGCTCTAAGTGTTGTATAATAGAATAATATTCACTCACTGATATACAATCGCAAACAGCAGGCAACTACTTTCACATTAGTATAATACTGTTACATTTTATAGTCCACTATTGACATTATTCATGATTATTTTGAACACACAGGGTAATATAACAACATGCTATCACTGATTTTTGTTCCACAAACCATTAAACAAAACAGAGACCACATGGACTTCTCCCAGAATTCCTGTGTAAACAGAGACTTGGGCCAATGCATGCATGCACGCCCACCTTGAAAGTTTGTTTTTGAACCTCTATATCTATAATACTCAATCTATGTTTGTTTGGCTGTTTACTTGTTTTTTTTATACATAGCTTAGTTTTTGAAGCCACAGACTTAAAATTCAACTGATAGGTACTTCTCACCCCAAGTGAGGCTTTTGCATTTTGTTGGGTTTATTGAAGTCCAAAAAAGCCACTTACTATTTTGAAATTTTTTAATTTAGTTGTTGAATAAGGCTTGGAAAGGAGAACTTATTGATGCCACAAATAACGTATAGTGACGTCACACTCAAACCTACATAACACTGACTGAATAGCATGACCAGAATTCTAACACACTTTTTCATGCACACACACATTCATGAAGTAAAGGAAATAAAGATTGGTGAGAGATATTGTTATTGCTTTTTCCTTTACTGTACACTGGACTATTACCTGTACCCGTGTCACTCTCCGCCTGTTCAACAGCGCTAACAATACTAAAGTACTAAGTACAACCACTTCAAGGGAATTAAAGTTTGATGACATAAAATGTATTATTACTTTTTACCGTTCAACTGTTCCACTTTCTGACCCAAGTAACACAACTACTGGTTTATAAAACAAATGCTTTTATAAATAGCTATCAAAAGGTTTGATGATTTCCAGAGGTTGTTAATGACACAATCACCGGAAAATGCATTTTTCAAAAAGAGTAAAATTGATTATCTTTTAAATTTGCATGTATTTAGTATATTTTACTAAATTAAATTAAATAGTGTGATTTACTAGTGATTTATAAGCAAATGTATGTTTCATTTATGCAGATCTAACAAATTAAGCAGAGTAAATTGCTAAAATAAAACTAATGTTAATATGGGGTAAAATGCAAAGCACTGAAACAAACATGAAATGGTTAACAGAGTCACATATAAGGTATGAAATATTAGTAAAACCGCTAATGAAATCATCAGTATCACAGTTACTTTGCCTGTTATAATTATCTTGTTCATCTCGAACCACTGACCAATAAAAAGACAAGCATGAGGTCAGATTTACAGATTTATACAAGGGTGGATTTATAGAACTTGCCACTAAGTAGGATTTAACATGAGGCCATTTATCTTGTGAGGACCGCAGGATGACAGGCGTAGCCGTGCACAGCTCAACACACTGATGCCTTAACCAACAAACGTTGCAACTCAATAACAAGTGAAAAGAGTAGCTTTGCACAGCTGACTGCACCAGACGCTTCATTTTTAATAAAATTTATTTTGCTTCAGATTATTTTATCAGCAGCTTGCTTATATGATTTGGATCTTATCGGGACAGCAGGTGGCACAGTGGTTAGGGCTTCCACCTTGTGTTCTAAATCACTGATGCTGTCTTGCCCTTTATGAAGGTGGTAACCCTGAATTACTCCATTAAGAATACCCTGCTGTACAAAAATATAAACTCTCAGAGTCTCAAAGGGCATTAAAGATCATGAAGGTGTCGCAAATGCCCACTATCTTGGGTGTGAAAAAGGTGCAGCCAACATTTTGCTCCATTGTGTCTGCATTTCTGTGGTTTGGGAGAAAACAGCACTAAATAAACATGACATAAATGCCTGTGCTTTTTGGGTGTGGGTTTGAATCTGCGTCTGTAATCTGTGTGAAATTTGCATGTTCTACCCATGTCTTTGTAGCTTTTCTCCTGGTGCTCTACTTTCTTCCCACAGTCCAAAGATATGTGTTCAGTTTTACTGGTTACTCTAAATTGCCTGCTGTGTGTAAATGTGTGCCTGTGTGACCACCCTGCAATGTACTGCCATCCAGGCCTCATAACCTGGTGCCCAGTGATTCTGGTACAGGCTCTGGACCACCCTGACCAGGATAGATGGATGAAAAAAGATATAAAGACAGGAAAAAAAATCCATGAAAACGTTCATAGGAAACAACATTCAGTGGGTGGCAGTTATCTAATCGGATGACACAGAGGATTGAATTTCTATCTTTCTTCCCCTGAGTGTGTCTTATTTCGGGGCAACTATGGAAAATTTTTTGGGATCATTCTGTTCCTAAATCACAGATTTTGCTTTTCAGTTTGGGGAAAATCCGTTTCCAAGGGACATCCAGCTGAAGATACTTTATACACAAATATATTCAAAACCCATTAAACGCAGCAATTAAATGTAAGCACATATTCATTATTTACGTTACAAAATGTTTATACGGACGACAGAAGTAAAACAGAATTTATGACTATGGGAATGAGTAATTTTCTTTCACTACTGAGTACTATAGATGTGGAAGTGGGGTGCCCGCAATATTAATACTAATATTAATAAAATCCACTCAGTACTATGGCTCACATCATAGAAAATGTGGCTTAGGACACCGATGAAAACGGCATCTAAACATTAACACTATAAATAGTAAACTCTGGATTTCATGTTTTACAAAATAATTATGTGCAACTATTTCATACACAATACCTAGCCTTTACACTGAATAAAATGAATACTTCAGTATATTTGTTTGACTTCTATGTGTTTATCGTTGTAACAACTAAACTATTAAAGTCTATTAAACTCTTATCCTTGTAAAGCCGTGTTCGCATGAAGTCAGTCTGACAGCAAAATAAATAAAAATAACATTTAAATATGCTGGAAGTCGCTCTCCGTTTCCGAACAGCCTAAAACAAGTCCGGTGAGCACAGTTCAATGGAAAATCAACAAATACCATTTATACATTTATCGCATGGTGCTTTAATATATATTTCATAATATATTGGTAACTTTAGTTACATTAATGTCAATACTGAGAATTCTTAAAAGTTATATTTAGTGTTTCGGTCTCGGAACGATGGCGCTCAGTGAGGGAACCGGAACTCGACGCAAAATCGTGCTTCACACCTGTTTTCCACACTTTTTTTTGTTAATAATGAATCGAGGGAACAAGTTATTACAGTAGAGTCAGTCATTCTCTTCTAAGACTGGACCTGTTGTAATGGACGGAACCGGTTCTGGCACCACAGTGAAGGTATGAGGGGGGCCACTGCTGAGCAGCAGTACCAAGTAGCGGGGGCTTCAAAATGGCGGCTTGCAAAGAAACTGACTAAATAACCACTGTTTCTCTGCAGTACAGTTCATGGAGGACAGTTACTAGCTGCAGTGTCACTACACTGAACGTGGCTAACGGTGGCAAACGTAAAGAAAATGTAGCTGCAAGCGCCACAGAAACTCACCAGCGTGCACTCCCTGCTACCTGTACCTGACGTAGCGGAGCTGAGGTGAGCTGAGAAGCACAAGGCCCCGCCCCCCCGGTGACGTCAACACATTCGCCACTGGACAGGTGTGTGTGCACAACAACGAAAATACACATAATTTCAGCTCTTCAAAGAATTAGGAATAAACATCCATTTAGCACACGTATAAAACTTTTTATATTGCAACGATTTTAGTTGTAAAACAAATCGTGTGTCTCGAATATTCAAATTCTGCACAGTAATTTACATGTATGACCTATATTTAATACGTTGGACAGTTTGTTATTCATCACACACTTATCAGTTTTGATAAAGGTTTCTGGTATGAATGGAAAAAAGATATTTGCGTTAAGATATTATTAGGAAAATCACATAAATTGTGTGAACCAAATTTCAAAAGAGAGAAAAATCATAATTTGGACTGAATGCTGCAGGAATTGATTGGTTTCTAAATAATCTGAACAATGACCATACCTGTGGTTAGATCTGAAGGAGGGAAGTGGAACTCTACAGGTGATCCTCCAAAAATAGTGTCCTGAGGGGGGGGGGGGGGGGGCTTCACCCCAGGTGCTAGGCAAAAAAGGGATGCCAGAGCTGCAAAGATTTTTTTTAATTGAAAAACCTATACAAATAATATAAAAGGATGACTAAAACAGGTTAAAATAATATAATTATACAGGCTTTTTCCTTAGAGTACTCTTTTTCTGTATCAGTAAAGGGTAGACAGTGCAGGTTGGACCAGTGTAAAGGTATTGCTACCATCAAATGGCTGAACTGGTGTACATGTGTTAAGTGTAGTCATCTCTGACAGGAAGGCAATTTTGTGTTTTTATATATTTTCATACTATTGTAATGTGAAAACCAATAATGTTAGAGACATGCTAAATCTTTCTGAAGAACTGCTGAAGGATGTGTGTCTTTGCCCACTGAAGCATCTAAAGTTGATATTTTACAGCCAAAAGGAAACCTTCATGCATCAACAGTACTAAAACAAAGGATGGTATGAAGAATACATGCTGAGTTGTCAGCTGTGCACAATGGTGACAGAGATTACATATTTTACCAGAGATGATTCCTTATAATATACACCTTTTTTGTTATTTACCTCTCTGGATTGGGATAATGGTTATTTTTTTTACTTTTAATCTCTTTGCACATTTGGTTAGTTTGGAGGCAGAATTCAAGAATCTCCATCCTCAACCAACTTAACCCTGAGGCAAGTTATTTATCTTCCAGTGATCATTCATAGAAGATGCCATGGGAATCAGAGACATCAAGTGAAGTTTTAAAGACATCCCATTTACAATCTGATGATAAATTCAACACATCTGACATCTAAACAGGAAAGAAGCTAATGTATCCACCACACTGAAAAAATTGAAAATTGTGAAGTCCAAATTGACATAGTCCAAGTACATGTGTTTCAGGTGAACTGGAGAATATAAACTGACCTTTGTTTGAACATGTGAGTGACTGTATGTGAGCGTGGACCACTGTGTGATCTACTACCATCCACTCCAGGGTATACCTTTGCCTTGAAGCCTGTACCTCCGAGAGGGGCTCTTGTCTAACACTATCATAGCCAGGAAAAGTAGTTAAAGGAAAAAGATTGAAAATGATAGCTCAAAAAGTGGTGCAGGGAGATACAACATATGGTATATTTGGAACAGAAATAAAAACAGGAACGCAGCAGGTTAGAATCCAGTGCAACATCTCAAGCATAACTTAAAATGCATTCCTGAGTGAAAGAAATGCACTCACTGTGCTGGAGATTCACACAGTACTACTGGGGGTCTCACAGTAAAGATAAGATTTATATCAGGACTACAAGAAGCCACTGACAAACAGATGGCAAGTGCAGTTTTTTTTTTTTTTTACCCTTGTTTCCAAAGCATCCTCCTTAATGGCACAATGCGGCACATGCTTACAACAGGACAACATCTCTGTGGAGTTCCAGGCTACTGGTGAAACACAACAGACTGGCTCTGAAGAAACATGCTTTGAAGATCAGCTTTCACAGTTTCTACACAACCTAGAGTGAAATTAAGAATATTACACTCTTAGAGCTGCTCCTGCACTTTGTCACTCTGCTGCTAAACATTTATTAGCCCATTCCACTGTATGTTGCAGAAGACTTGATTCCACCTGGATAAAAAGGCTTATCGCTCTACCTGTCCATCAATTCCATTACAGGGGCTGCACACCTGACCTTTATAATCTGTTGGAATGAATTTTCGTATTAAATCGATAGGAAATGAAAATAAAAGACAATTTTAACAGTAAACATAATTGAAAATAAGCACGATTAGGCTAAAAGGCGCAAATAAGGTCCTTGAGCTCTTACGGGTGGGCTGAGTGACATCACAGTCTCCAGTAATAATTCCTATTATCTTAAAAACGGAAGATTTATCATTTTTAAACAACAAACATGTTTGTTCCGGCTTCACTGAGCTTTCGTGGTTCTATGGCATAAAGATAATACACCGACGTATTAATAAACATATCATGTGTGCAAGAATCAAGCTTCTGACGAGTATTAAATAAAACTGATTAACTCCGTACTTAATTTGATCGATTTGCAGTCTAGCAAAAGTCGCCGTCGATGAATACAAAGAAGGAAAAATACTACGTTGATGCGGCGCAGAATTACGTTGTCCGCTTGGCTTGGATGAAGCCACGCCTTTCCGATGACATCACAATCCTCTAGTCACGGCCACACCTCCACGGAGCCCACCACCCAATCCATGGGCGTCAATCACCTGCGGTGTGATTGGCTTAGAATTTATTTGGTCCCGCGGCCGATTGAAAACTTCCCTTCGATCAGCGATGTACAAACACACACACACACACACACTTGGAAGCACCTTAAGACAATAATTGGATAATACGAGGATCCTTGGACCATTGTAGATACACGCCGTGCAGGTAAATTAACTGTTTCCATAAAATAAAAAATAAGATGGGCAGCTGTGGGCTCACATAGTTTAATGCAAATATGTGCCACTGTGAGAAAAGTTTGACAGTTGCAACTATTGTGTAACTATTTTAACTCCTACAGTCTGAGGTCACCTTTGCTATCAATGCGAATTTTTCAGGAATAAACAGTAATCGATCGTTTTCATTAAAATATCTGAGATATTATTAAGATGTCGTTGTTTTGCAATTGTTGTTAACTATTAAAGTCATTTAATTGTTTAATTTGACATCCGATTGCACTTTTACGAACATTGAAATGGTTATTAATCTATGATAATCGATACAATTTAGACAAGTTGATGTTAAGGCTGTGAAGTTTATCATAAACACAAGTGTCCTGCCATGACGACCGGCAGAACGGTTTGGCATGGACACCAGAATGCAGAGCGCATCCGCCCACGGTGTCCTTTTCCAGCAGGTCACACCGTGGAGGGGACAGCGGGGGCGGGAGGGGAGCCGAGCCGGGCCGGGCCGACGGGACATGACCAGCGCCACCACCGGACGAGGTACCGCATCTTGTACGTTCTCGACAGCAGCACCGTCGCACTGAGACCGTGTTTGAACCGAACGCTCCATCTTCGGGTCACGGCGGAGCAGCGGGTAGCGTCAGTGCTTCGGCTTCGTTGTACTGCGAACGTAGGTTCGACTCCCACGCAATCTACGTGGAGCTGTGTGTTTGGCCAAGTCCGTATGGCTTTCCTCGTGGGGTCCAAAGAGGCGTGCGTGTTCCTGTGCTCTGTAAATGTTCGTAAGGAATTCACTGCAGTGACTCTGTACTAAGGTAAGTCACTTCGGATAAAATCATCTGCTAAATGAATACCTTGTGGCACTTATTTAAACTTATATTTGTAAATGTACCTACGTTTTCAGCTGACTGACATCTTTTTTGCACTCTTTATTGTTTTTATATATTTTATTTCCACCTCTTCATTTACAAATGCTAAGCAACGTCTTTAAGCAAGGATCTTCCAATTTTACGTATTTTGAAATGGCCGTGATATTTTGTTGGCATCATCTGTATTTCATATTTATAATAAATTGGCAAGATGCCATCTAAAATTTTTCTGAAATTATTTCATTTAAACATCTGTTGTAATAACTACTGAATGCTAAAATTAAGTATAATTTTTCTAGTCGTGTATCACGGCTAAATAGAAATAAGTCTTAGAAAAGGGCTTTGAAACTTCAAACAAATTGTTCCGCAAAGTACTGAATTAAATCATTTCAAACTATAGAAAATAAACGTTTACTTTAAACCTATATAAACTATATGTGCGGAGGTTTGTTATGAAACTAAAATCGAAAGTGACACAATTATGAAATATTTTCTGCCTGCGAATTAGCCGTATGGTCTATGAAGGTATTCTTCTGTTATTGTAATTTAGCAAAAAAAAAAAAAGTTATGAAAATAAATAATTCTGGTTTTAAAATGAAATGCCAATATATTGGCAACGATACGACTGTGTGTTTGCTAGAATAATAGCGAACGAATACGGATTCAAACTGGGTACGAACCTAAATTTGAGCATCCTAAAAACTGCAAATGTACATAGACTGTGCATTATTCTAATAAAAAAAGGTTTTTATCGTGTAACTAAAATGCATCTGTACTTGAAAAAAAATATAGTTTCCTTTCTTTCGTTACTATTAACTAAAACATTAAACGTGATACACGTATGCAGACTGTATTATTTAATATTTATTATGTAGGTTTTTGGCTGAAATGTTTAAGTTCGTAAATAAACATTTAAAATGGTTCGTTCTGATTCCGATACGATTAACTACTTTGAGCAAAAACTGCTTAAATGTCTAAATAATATGCGTTTAATTGATTATAATTTATGTATTTATTGTTATAGAATTCGTCTTCCAAGTGTGAATTTTTTTTTTTTTTTTTTACAGTGCAAGTATTCATGTTTTAATCCTTTTCAAGTCTCTACCGATTGGTCGGGGATCTTTATTGTTGCTGTTATTTGGAAGCTGAGATTTCCAAGGTGCAATTCTGCACGACTTACTCTTGGCGTACAGTTCATACAGCTTTTTAGTCCTGCTATTAATGCTCAATATAAGGAACAAAATAAGGCTTTAATTCTTCGAAGTTCAGGCTTTTATTTGCTGTATTTGCTGTGGCCGTGAAAGATCAGTGAAAAGCTTCGCTCAAAACAGCGATTTGTCATCGACAGTAAAGGCACTGACATAAAATGGAGGGAAAAAAAATGGAAAAAGAAACAGTTTAAACCCAAGTTATTTTCGCTTAAATTCACATAATTTTGTGTAAGAGGTTAAGGATAATGGATAAACGAATGGAATGGATATCTGGAATAGCTGAGTTTGTTTGTTTTTCTTGTGTCATGCGAGCGCTCCCTGTGCTGCAGGCAGCGGGCAGCGCGGTGAAGGACTGGAATAACCGAAACAAAATACTGCACCTTTAAGCCCCATAAGGTGTCCTGCTATTGAACCATTTCTAAACTTGGCTCAAATTGTACAATTCATAAATCGGTAAAAGTGCTAAAATGGTTGGCTTTAATGCTCTTCCGCCGCAAAATGTGGTTCATTCCGCGGCGGCGGTGTGACGGACTGCTGTGCTTTGTTACAAAGGGTTAATGTTGTAACCATTAGTAATATTTAATAATTATTCAAACTCTTATATAATGTTACAAAGTATCTGATCTTCTCTAAATATTTAAAGTGACATTTTGCGCTTTGCATACAGTAAATGGTTTATTAACTCAGTGACGTACGTGTCAGCATTAATTCGCGTGTGGGCGGAAAATAGAGCATAAAATTTGAGAATAGAGCTGTCGGGGTGGGGGTGGGGGGGGGGGGTGAAAGTGCTTATAATAAAGTGCAAGGGAGGCGCACATTGATGGCTACAGTCTGTTATTCCAGTAGCGATTCTATACACTCAACAGCATGGAATTATGAAACCTTTATTAATCCCAAGGCAAAGGCTACGAAACCCAGAATGTTCCCTACAAATACACATGCACGCGTATTTTCCGTACGAAAACACACAGCTGGAATTCCGGACACCTCTGGTTCTAACGCAACATAAACCAGACTCGGTGTCTTGCACGAAATATCAGAACGGGCTTCGGTTTACGACGGTCTTGTTTTGTGGAGAATTTAGCATCACTTGAGCCAGAGAGACTTTGAAGAAAAACAGTACGATAGTTAAATGGGTGGACTGAGGGATATACATATGCATACATATATATTCCACATTCCATCCGTTTATACAGTATATATCATATACACTGCCCGGCCAAAAAAAGTCACCGTCTGGATTTAACTTAGTGTTATGATCTGGGGTTGCTTCAGTTGGTCAGGTCTAAGTTCAGCAAGGTTATGTGCCCAAAAAATAAGCTCAGCTGACTACAAGAATATACTGAATGACCAGGTTTTCCCATCAATGGATTTTTTTCTTCATATTCCAAGATGACAATGCCAGGATTCACGGTGCTCAAATTGTGAAAGAATGCTTCAGGGAGCATGAGAGAGACATCATTTTCACACGTGGATCAGCCACCACAGAGTCCAGACCTTAACCCCATTGAGAATCTTTGGGATGTGCTGGAGAAGACTTTACGCAGCGGTCCGACTCTCCCATCATCAATATAAGAGCTTGGCAAAAAATTTATGCAACTCTGGACAGAAATAAATGTTGTGACATTGCGTAAGCTTATCAAAACGATGCCACAGTGAATGCGTGCCGTGATCAAAGCTAAAGGCAGTCCAACAAAATATTAGAGTGTGTGACTTTTTTTGGCCGGGCAGTGTATATATGCTGTAATTCCAGAATTGTGTGTTTGTGTCTGTATCTCTTATTTTCTATCCATGTGCTGAAATGTGCTTCTGTTTGCTCTGATTTGTGTGTCACTTTGGAGAAGAGCATCTGAAACATGAATAAATGAAAGGTAGATGTCAGGAACATGACAGCTCTGTGGGGAAGAAAGCATCAGTGAGGTTTTTTTGGATGGGAACAGTGCAGTACATCCACTACGGGCAACTGTCACTTCTCATACTGAGCAGCGCTTGGAGACCAAACTAGCAGACATCTTGCCCCTCTGGTGAGCTGGGACATCTCGTGCATACTGTTGCATGCTCTGAGTCACCTGGCCGGAGCGTTTATGAGATGCCTTGTATAAGAAAGCGCCACAAAGAATGTTACCCAGAGTTGTAACAAGGCGTTGGAAAAATTAGGGCTTATCGTATGCTGTCGCTATCTGTAGGCCCATCAGGTCAAGCTTTAGCATGTGGCGGCACATGCAAGCCAGCTGTACTTGTACAAATAAATACTACATACGTCTCAAAAAAGTTCATTACCAGAAAATTCAGAGACCCATTAGATATAAAATTACATCAAAATTAGTCACTTATAAAACATTTTATGTTTAGGTACAAATATTTTTTCAGGTATTTTATTCTATTTAGTGTAGCAGTGGTGGAGCATGTAGTGCTGCCAACCTCACAGTGCCTCTGCTGTTTGGGTGTGAATTCAGTTCGGTCTGTGTGGAGTTTGCATGTTCTTGCTCTGTCTGTGTGAGTTTTCTCCAGGTGCTCTGGTTTCCTCCCAGAGTCTCAAGGCATGCTTTCCAGATTCACTCTAAATTGTCCATAGTGTATGAACATGTGCTGCCACCCTGTGATGGATTAGTATCCTGTCCAGGGCGTAGTCTCCTAGTCTTGCACCCAGTGGTTCCAGTATAGGCTCTGGGCTGCTGTGACCACAGCCAGGGCAAGCAGTTAACAGCAATGGATGGACAGATTTTTCCATTCTCCTATAAAACTCTCGATACACAATTTGGAAAAATGAAAATTGGCCTGGAAAAATCTCATTAATGGTTACCATCTGATTAAGTTTGAGATGCTGAATCAGTCATGCGTGAGCGAAGAAGCATCTACACTTTGGTATTACATAAAGTAAACCTAAAACAATAATCTGAATATGGATTAATCTACGTTCAAAGTTGAGGAGCAAATAAATAAAACAAACTGCATCATCTTATAAGAATGTGTGCCTCTCATATTTGTTTAGTATTTATGTTTACAAGAAATATTTGCTGTGACAAGATATACTGGGCCTGCAATGTCCTTGTTGTTATCATCGACAGGTGCACCTAGCAGCGACATTTTCAGTTCAGACCTTGTGTTTCCTGCCCATGTCTTTCTTCCTGCCAATTTTAATATCCTCTTGACCACCGGAGCTTGTCGAGGGGATTCTTACACACTCCACTAGCGCCATTAATGGGGTACCCCCCTCCCGGTGCCTCCTGCAGCCTTTTGATGTGGAAATGAAAGCACGGCGAGGTTAAGCATGGAGTGGGCGTGCAAGTGTAAGAGGGTTCACCTTTGGGTTAAATAAAAAGCAAAAGGATACTCCCTAAGTCACTGATACTGACCACAGGGACAAGAACATGAGTCTGAAGCCCTTTCCACTTATTATAATGGGGTTCATTTGTTCCTTGAATGTCCGCTGTCACTGAATTAATACTCAGTTATTTAAAATGAGGTATCTTTATGCACTGCAATATTAACACAGACATATTATAATATTTCTAATAAACGTGGAATATTCTTTAACCTTGTATTTTCAGTCATTCAGTCATCAACACTAACTCCTTGTCTAGTGCACTATCACAGTGGTCTGGAGTGCATCCAGGAACCATGAGGTCTGGTGGAGATATGGATGGAAACATTCTTCACAGTGTGACTCAGATTTTTATGGTATACAATAATAAAGTTTGCGATGAGCTGCATTACTAACCAAGATTGACCCCACGTCCTATGGTTATACCCTTGAGTACCCTGGATTGTTCTGCTAAAAATGAATTAATAATATAAAGGGGTAAATGACTAAATATCTGAACATTATATGTTACTCTGAAGAAAAGTGTCAGATAAATGAATTAATAATAAGGCCAGTGCTGAATTGATCTTTTGAACTGTAGTGCTGTGAGCACTGTGGTGGTGGTGGGTGCTGTCACCTCACAGTATCTGGCCTGTTTGGGTGAGGGTTTGAATCCAGGTTAGTCTGTTTGAGAATTTGCAGGTAGATGTGGGTTTCCACAGTGCAAAGGTGTGTGTTTCAGGTTCATTCTAATTCTATGTAAAATGTTAAGCTCGGTGTACACAAACATCCTTGTAAGAGCCAGCAGTTATTATTCAAGTATAATTTGAAATCCAGGCAATATTGATAACTTTGAATAATTTTTGCAAGGCACTGTATAGTTAAGTTTTATTTTTTCAAGAAGACAAAAGCAGCATGAGTTTGACTGAGAAAATACAGGCATGTGTTCCAGTATGACCTATGTGTGGAATTTCCGTAAAAAAAATGTTTCTGTGTCTTACTCTAAGCACACCTGTATCCTCTCATGAACATCCTTTGTTCCTACATACTGTTCTTCTGTTATTTCAGATTTCACTCATGGTATGTTGTGTGAACGCTGAATCGGGACACATATGCAGTAGATTATTTACTGGAAAGGCCTGAACAAGGAGTGTGTCATCAACCAAGGATTTTAACCCTGCTTCTCCCCCAGGCCATGGGGGCCTTAACCAACTAGGTGGGATGTTTGTGAATGGACGTCCGCTTCCGGAAGTAATCCGCCAGCGCATTGTGGACATGGCTCACCAGGGTGTTCGTCCGTGCGACATTTCTCGGCAGCTGCGCGTGAGTCACGGATGTGTTAGCAAGATCCTGGGCCGGTGAGTGGGCACCATATTTACACCACAAAAAGACAGTACACAGCCTACAGCTTATGCCCCCGCCTAAGTTCTTCACACTTCATGGTGACTTTTTTTATTTCCCTCTCTACAAACATTCTTTCCATTCTCCATCTGGCTTGCTGTCCTTTTCTGATGCAGGTACTATGAGACGGGTAGCATCAAGCCAGGTGTTATCGGTGGCTCCAAGCCCAAAGTAGCCACACCAAAGGTGGTGGAGAAAATATCTGAGTACAAGCGCCAAAATCCTACAATGTTTGCCTGGGAAATCCGTGATCGGCTTCTGGCTGAGGGGGTTTGTGACAGCGACACGGTACCCAGTGTGAGCTCCATCAACAGGTAACCTGCTCCCATCCAACTGCCATACTCATACATCTCCAAGCTGGAATGGTATGGGACTGTAACCTGCCACTACACTGCAGGATCATCAGGACTAAAGTGCAGCAGCAGTTCAGTCTGCCTCTGGATTCTAAGGGACCCGGTCCAGGAAACACCCTCAGTAAGTGCCTCTTGGTTCATCGACTAGTTGACTAATTTTAGCATCTAGAGCAGAAAAATGGTTCCACACACAGTTTAAATTGGCCAGGATACCTCAGCTGGCTACCGCGCAAGCAGCTTCGTTTCTTGGTTTGATCTGCCAGGCCATCAACAGCAAAATTCTTCTAGTAAAATGCAGACACTGGGTCCATAACTTACAAACACAACTGACATTGAAAACTCTGCTCTTAGCTCAGTTTGTTCATAAATTCAACTGTTGTGTCACTGTCACTGAAATCTTAATACATCCCTCAATTTATTCAGTTTAAGTTCCCTAATAATCTTAGATGTAACTATAATGAATTAAAAATTCAGTATAAAAAATGTATGTATGTATGTATGTATTCATTCATTCATTCAGTTCATATTCCTTAGGATTTTGTTTTATGCAGGGTGTTTTGGAGTAACAATGGTAAAATTTTACACTTTAGTTCCTAGTTCTGCGGTAACACCACCAGAGTCACCACAGTCTGACTCTCTGTGCTCCACCTACACCATCACTGGCCTTCTGGGAGCCACACAGGCCAATGTTGAGGGCAAGAGGAAACATGACGACAGTGAGTTCACCTTTTTGTCTTATGTATAAGGGTGCTGTTTATACAGTTCTTATACAGTTCTTATGTGTGCATACAGTAAATACTATATATATATATATATATATATATATATATATATATATATATGGGTGTGTATATATACTGTATAAATGGACTATATGGGACATGCTGTGGTACAGCCAGGTAAGCTGGCATCTTACAGCTCATAGACTGCTTACCTGATGTCTGGTTTAAGTCCAGCTCAGGTGTGTGTGGAGTTTGCATGTGATCTTCTATGCTTGCACCCCTCTTAGGAAAAATATGCCAGAAGAAGGCAACAGCAAATCACTTCCGTTCTTCCTTCCCTTGAAAACCATGCCAGTGGTCAAATAAGACTCAGAAATGACTCAGTAGCAGTTTTTAGCTCCATATATACACTTGAATGTATGATTAACATCTCTGAAGCCAGGCATGACACAACTTTCCCGTGGGTCAGGTGATCAGGGTAGTTGCCAACACAGCATGGATTCCCAGGGCAGTTCTGGCAGCTCCAGGAAGCAGGTGAGACTGGACCACTTACCTCTTCAGCACCTTGAAGGGTTGGACTGCAGCTTGGAGCGGCACCATTACCCCCCTGAAGCCTTCCCATCTGCTGGTCGGGGCAAAGCGGAGCAGGTACAAAAGTGGCACAATTTCCAGTCTTCTGCCTAATTCTTCACTCAGCTTACATTTTACATTTAAATATATACACATTTGTTTTATGTCATATGGCAATATATGGTCAAAAGTGTGTACACCCCCCTTCTAATAATTGAGTTGAGCTCATCTAGCTGCACCCACACAGCTTACAAACACATTGTAGACAGTTGTGTGGTTCCAGCTTTGTGGCCACAGTTTGGGGAAGAAGCTCCTTTCCTGCTCCAGTTTGACTGCGCCCTCCTGTGCACAAAGAGAGCTCCATAAACACACAGTTTGAGTGGCTGCACAGAGCCCTGACCTCAACACTACTGAATACCTTTGGAATGAATTGGAATGCTGACTACTTGCTGGGTCTTCTCGTCTGACCTCACTGATGCTGTGGCTGAATGGGCACAAATTCCCACAGTCGTGCTCCAAAATCTGGTGGAATGTCTTCGCAGAAAATGGAGGCTGCAATAGCAGCACAGAGGGAACAATTCCATATGAATGCCCTTGGGTTTAGAATGAGATTCAACAAGCGCATATGGGTGTGTGATGGTCAGGTGTCCACATTCTTTTGGCCATTTAGTGTATATGCACATATTTCAATATCTACCTGTACAAGTGACATATAAATAGGGTTAAGCAAAACCTGGGGATAAAAAGTAGCAGGTGACTAATCTGGAGAATTCAAGAGTTTGAAAGTGCAATAGATCTGAAAGAAGGGTAGAGGGAGTTCTTTCCACCATATTGAGTCCGAGACTCATAACCGGTCTTAGATTATGGCCCCCTTGCAAGAAAACTTGGTGCAAATGAGGAAACACCAACGTTTAACCTATTGTAATGTGATAAGCTGCCAAAATGAACCATATAATTTTCACAAATGTTTCTAGTGGTATATGCAGTGTACATGATCGTATTTTGTACCTCATCATCAGATTCTGTATCCTCTGTCACTGGTCAACGGAAGCCTGGAAGATGGGAAGACAAGCCTCTCAGCATCCAGCGCAGTCATAGGCCGCAACCTTGCTGCACATCAGGGCTACTCCATGGTAGCGGGTAGGATATCATATCTTTTGTTTGTAAGAATAACATAAAGCCAGAGAAACACAAACAGAAACGTAAACCCAAGAGACCTGACGGAAACCCTACAGAAATCTTCAGTCTCGTGCATAAGTACTCTGTGCTGTAGATTCATCTTTGATTTGCTTTTGCATTTGCACCATCGTGGCCATACAATATCCCATGAAGTTCTTTAATGCCATTTTCCATTTCCATTTCCACTTGCCCTCTGCGATGGTACCACAGACCGTCTACAGGCACACCCCCTTTGTCTGAAACAGGAAATGTCACCGGAAGGTACCAGCAGCACCTCCTCCCCCAGTGATGTTCCCAGCTCTGCCTTTCTGGAGCTCCAGCCTGTCCCAGCTTCTATGTCTGTCAGTAGCAGCAGCAGTGGCTCCCCTCACCTCTCTCATGCCTTCAGTTCATTCCCTCATCATGGCCCAGTTTACAGGCAGTTCAGCAGTCAGTGTGTAAGAGCAGGTACAGTACTAAATAATCTCACTTGGTCCTTCACAAAAAGCATTACACTTGTTTCAGTTACCTGAAACCTCTAGTATCTGACCAGTTAGGACACGGAAATTGTCAAAATATAGAGGAATTCACTTTGCCAGCCAAACAAATTACCTTTTTTAAAAACAAGTCCCTTGGGTAATGGGGTTAATTTGTTAGATGAAGTCACCAAGTTAGGCAAATTCTAATTGGAAAGGGGGAAATAATCCATTTTTTTATAGGTAAAAAAATCTCTCAGCTTCAATAAATTAACAAAATAAAATGTATTTTAGTGAATGACAGTAACAGCACCAACATGCTTTGTAATATATGCAGCAAAAATGACTGAATTCTATAAGTTATTATCACAAGTGTTAAAAATGGTGTTATGAATTATTAAAAGCGGTATAGTACAACGAATAAGTATCACGGTTCCATTTATGACAAGAACACTATATCACGGGTCCTTCACTTTTCACACCAGATTATCTTCAATAAAGTCTTTATTAAGGCTCTTTTAAGGATATTAAGGGCATTTTTGTTATAAATCCTGTTTATATCATTTAATAAGCTGAGGTAATATTTATATATTTACACATATACACATATTTACAAAAATACCATTTTTAATTGTATTAAATTAGCATTTTATGAATTAAATATGAATGATGTTGTGATGGTTGTGATTGTCAACGTGACAAGAAGCAGGAAGTAGACTGAAGGAAGCGGGAAGAAGAGCGTATAAATTGTTGGTTTTTTTGGTCATTTTTATTCAGGTAAAGCATTGTATCTGTATATTTTTGAAGAGTGAAAGACCTAGTTGGTAGAGAATAAAATACCTGTTTTCGAAGTAAAATGACATATTTGGGTGAATACAGAGTAGAGTTAGGATTAGGATTAGAGTTAGGGTTAGGAAAACATGGACTTTAATAATTGTTTAATAAACCCTTTGTTTGAAAAAAGGACCCCTTTATGTGAGGGAACGGTGTGTGTGTAAGAGTGTCATGAGATTGCCTAAGCACTTCAGGGAATAAGAGATTCATCATAATGTCAAATGCAACATGATATGATTTTTTTATAGCGATGAGCAAGGCATTTCAGTAGGTTCATTTAACAGGAATAGCCTTAGCATTTATACAGGAGATGAGGTCCTGGAAGCTGAGGCTGGCTGATTCAGTTGTGTTGTTGCAGGCAGAGACGTGGTGAACTCAACACTTCCTGGTTACCCTCCTCACATTCCCAGCAGTGGCCAGACAGGCTTTGCCTCCTCTGCCATCACCAGCATGGTCACAGGTGAGAAGTCAGTGCTCAGCACCTGCTGCATGACTCAGAGGTCCAGTTCCTTCTTCAGATGTGCAAAGTTAAACAGTAATAGATGCTAAGCAGTGTGTAACATTAATAGTAAGAGTAAAAGAACTCTGAATTGGTTTGACACGCTCATTTATGAAAACCATTTTATTTTTAATTTTTTAAAAACAATTTACATTTATTCTTTTAGCAGATGCTTTTCTCCAAAGCAGAGTATAATGTTGACTGTGTAGTTTTTAGCTGACACCTTTATCCAAGGAGATTTAGCGTGCTAGATACACAGCGCCTGCCTCCCTGTATTTGTTCAATTGTCTACACACCAGAACAATGTGAGGCACACACTCACTAAAGGGCGATTCAGAATCACAAATTCACCTGAAACACATGTCTTTGGATCGTGGGACTGATTTGGAACATGGAAACCGCTTACAGCATGAGCAGGGATTGACCCTGAATCCAGTCTCAGCTTCCAGGAGTTGTGAGGCCTTGCTGTAAAACCATGTTAAATAAGTACAGTTGTTCACAGTTGAATCATTCGGAGCTGAACACATAATGGGTGTAAATGTTAAAAGATTCAAATATCTGGAACAAATAAACAGGAAAGGCCACAGAGAGGGAGGAACTATCTGTAAGAGGGTAATAGGTAGGTTAATGAACAGCCTGCTTGGCTCCTAAGCTGTGCCCCTTATGATGGAACAACCCAAAGGCTCCGGGGAGGAGAGGTTCTGCACCACTGCCTGGATCCCCTTACAACAATCACTATGGGAACTGAGACCCCCAGAGAGGGAGAGAAGGGAATGGAAAATGGGGACCCTGGCATGATGTGGGGGCTGGGGACAGAGTGTGTGGTGTGATGATATTTTTTGTTCGAGATTTGTTCTTTGAAGCGCGAAATGAGAGGCTCAGATTTATTATGTTTCTGGTGGGTTGGCTCTAAGGAAGAAATGAACTGGGCTGACTGGGAGATGGAGCTTCCATCTGGCTGGCATGGTGCTGGAAAGAAGTCAGGATAAATGGTCCCTGTGTAAATGGGTTGATTTGGGGTTTAGGAGGGTCGCGGCAAAGCGGATGCACACACTGTAAGCACTCTGCGGGATTTAACCTGTCCACCACAGATTATTTGTGTACGATACAACTGGTGAGTAACAGCAGGCAGAATTTAACTGCTGCAACATACAGTTCCTAAATCATCTGAATGAATGGCTCTCCTAATGTTGCCATGAGTATACATTCTAGAAGCTAACAATAACAACAATCAATGCAAAAATATGGGCTTTTGTTGTCTGTTGTCATTGGAAAGATAAGTATTATGTATTTTCCAGTTTGTTTTTTCTCCACTTTCACTATCAGTGGTTTGGAAACATGAACCAATTGATATTGATGGTATAAAATGTAATATAAACTTACAGAAGTTATTCAGGCATAAATGAATTTGTATATTTCAATTAATATTAAAAATGCCGAAAATATTTTATGTTCAGAGGAATTTCACTTTTCCAGTGCTTAGAAGATGTATTAAAATATATACATTTTGCCTGGGAAGTGTGAGAAATGTTTAATTTCTAAATTTGCTTTGACTTGTAGGTGGTTGTGTGATAATGCTGATGCCCGAGTTGTACACTTTGATTCAAGTTATGAAACGGGCTTGTGTGTGTGTGTGTGTGTGTGTGTGTGTGTGTGACTTTGTTTTTGTCTTACAGGATCAGATTATTCCAGCCAGACCTACACACATTCCCCATACACTTCCTACACCGATGCATGGAGATTTACAAACTCTGGAATTTTGAGTAAGTACATACATGGGAAAATACATCAAAACTCTTAAAACTCTTAACCTGGGCAACCCAGTGTAGTCTTTTAAAGTCTTATGTGTGAGCCATGAAGCCAACAATAACAGACATTTTAATGCATAATTTTAATCCTCATGTCCACCCAACCCATGAGCCGAAGCCACATTTCCCATAATGATTTGTCAGCGCTGCTGTAACTTTACCGCACATTGTCGACCTTTTGGATTCCCGACTGAAACACACCTCATTTCAGCAAACAACCCCCTGACTAAGACCCACAAGACAATAAATGTCAAGCTAAAATTTTTGTCATGCGTCACCCTTCACAGAAAACAGCACCACTTAGGAGAGCTTTTTCTTTTACCAGAGCAGCGTCCTGCAGCCATTCTTTCCAAATGAGTGACTAACTGAGCCCTGCAGCAGCCTGTCGTCCTCTTCTCTGCGGTGTTCCATTTCAGCTTCACAAAATTACCTGAGGGCACCTGTACGAAAGCGCTTTAAAGGCTTTTAAACATTAACCAACGCTGCCCTTTGTGTGCAGCTTAAAATGCAACTATATTAACTATTGGAGGTGCAGCAAATTATGCCATTCAAATGCCAAAAAAACATAATATATTCACCAACCATTAAAGTGTTGTTCTGTTAGTTCAGGTAGTTTAATGTATGAACATCTGCAATGGCTGGGAAGTTTGTAAAATGGAGTGGAAGCAGAGGAAGAAGCTTCTTCTGTTTGCACAAAATGGTGAAGGTTTGCAAGAAATGAAAGGACACCGATTGCTACTGAATTATTGTGATTTATTTTAAGTAAGCAGCTGAGCTCAGTGATCTGCCTGCCCTCTCACAGCACTCCACTAAATGTCAAAAGAGCTGGCCATAAAAAGCTGTATAGCTACAGTATATAAACTATATACTACTGTATATGCAAGGGATGCTTGTGAAATTAAACAGTTTTTTTTGCATAATAAATATTTAAGGTAGCCCTTTGACCACTGTGTGTAAACTGCTATAATAATATACAGTCGAGCATTATTATGTCTGTGTTTTTTCGCTTTTACTTTTCTCAAGAAAAAATTCAAAGCCTCTGTTAAAATCTTGGTATTTTTGTTCATATTTGTTAAAATACATTAATATTTGTTCCTGAACACAGATATCCTAAACTGACCCTTGTCATAAACAGCTGTTTGCTTCCATTCACTGTAGGCTCACCCTATTATTATGGCTCTGCCACACGTCCTGCTCCCCCCTCCACGGCGGGCTATGATCACCTTTAGTGAGAATGAGAAGCAGTGATCAACAGCCTACGTTTACCTCTACCGACCAAGAACAAGGACCATGATCATCAGCGACCACAGCTGAAGAATGTGACCAAAGACCATGGTCAGCATCCACAATCACCTCTGCTTACTATGAACAATGATTCAGAACAACTTCTGGTGACCATGATCATGCACAATGACCAGCGATGCAAGTTCACCCCTTGCAACCACGATTAAGAACCAAAATAATCGAGCTATAACCATCAATAGGAGGCATGACCTTGAATCCTGATTTTTTTTAATTTTTTTTTTATCACTGATCTCTGTCAATGGCAGTGAAGCGCTGTGCCCAAAAACACTGTTGTGAAAGTTTGTGAGATCAAAAATGAGGAAACCAAAGCCAGGTACTGGCCCACAGTACAATACCTCAGCAAAATCCACAAAGATGGAGGTGTTTACTTCAGCTGACAACTGGGACTTCACGATGAACTTTCCTTGGGTATTTTGGGTATTTTTATGCTTCTGTTCCTTATGTACGCTCTTCTCTGGCTTGTGGAAAAACCTTATTTGTCTGTCGGGCTGACACACTTTGCCATGATTGTTCCTTTAGCAGCCCAGCACCTGCTGACAGCAGCTTGACGGTGCCTGAAGCTCCCTCATCCCAATACCTGTGGACTGTGTGAGAACTGTAGACCAGACACAACACCCCTGTGGAATAACAGTGAGAACACCTGGTTAGATTAAAACAAACTGCAATATTTAGATTGTATTGTTAAAAATCACCGCCAGATTCAGTTTTGCTTTTATTTGTGTGTTGCCCATATCTTCCAAGGTGACTTTTGATAGCAAATTCTTAAATCACTCACAAAACCTTAGTGAAAAATACATGGCACACATTTGGGAATGAGAGTGGGAAAACATCAACATCAAGCACTAATTTTAAATTTCACCAACACAAATGCTGGACAGGTACAAATCGGCTATTCATTCCATATTTTTTCTTTATATTACACCTCTGGTTATAGCAGGAATACAACAGTTTGGGTAGTTCATATTGAGTAGTGGGAGGTATGCAGATTAAATACATTTATGTCAAATGTGAGCATTTTATAGCTCATACAAATATAATATGAAGAAGACTGCTAATATTATCAACATGTGTTCTATTTATTGTATGTTGTGTACCTCCGAGGACTGCTAAAGTCACATTCCTTGCCTAGCACAGCGCCAACTTGAAAATCCCAGACAAATCTCACCGCCCAGGGTGTACAGTTTCTATGCCTCCATCTCCATTTTCATCATAATGTTTACACAGTTTGCAAAGAAAATACCCAAACACACAGACTATGGTGAGGAGCGATGAAGGAGATATGCAAGAAAAATACCTTTCAGAAGCTGGGACCTTTCCTTAGTTCCACAATGTTTTTTTGTTGGAAAAAATATGACCTTTACCATAATGTTATTGCAAGATGTAAATAAACTGTTTCTAATTATTTTATAAATAATTAAACAAAGCATGGCTTAAACATTTTTAAATGGCTTTCTTCACATTTTTTGTACATTTGTTAACCTTTGCACGGTCATTAACGTCACTAGTCTCATCCCGCGAGTCTTGTCCCTCAGAGAATGGCACCTACATTTGAGAAAAATGTTCAGAATGCAAGGAGAGAAGTCTGCTAGTGTGGCAGCAAAAGGCACTATTGACACTACCGGTACCCAGCAGGGACAATGCAAGCACATTGTGGATCTCAAGAGGACATTGTATTAAACATGGGAAATTTTTACACACAGTTCAGCCAAAGCGAGAGTTTTAGATATTTTTAGCATGAAAAACTCAATTCGACTTATGACTGTGTACAGGCTGAAAAGCATTATATGTGGAACTCTGAACTGAAACCAATTTTGGGTATAAAGTACAAAACACTCTGTCGGGAGGACATAAATAGAGAAAACGTACTGTATATGAGGGGGATAGGTATACTATTCATTGTGGATTAAACAATAATAAATTATTGCTGTAATTAGAAAAAAATGCTTGTCACATTTAAATATTAGTGTTTTGTACCGGTCAGCACTATGACAAATGAAAAACAAGGATAAAAGCAATGATCCTTAAAAACATGCACATCTGTTTATTCTCCTTTTCTATTTTCTGCATCATGTATTTTTATTTGCAATTACCTTCTCTGTTTAATGAGGTTCCACTTGGATGGTACCATGGTCTACCTGGGACACAAGGTCTCTTGATGGATGGCCCCTTGTCCCTGGGAGGCAGCCATTAACCTCCCCAATCCCCAGCCACAGCCTAACATGGGCTTCTCACGCAGTAAACCTGAAACCCGATACAGAAAGTTGTTCTAAATGCCTCAAATTGTCTTAAGAGCAATAGTATGCATCATGTATTTTTTATTTTTCACAACTGAAGGCCAAAAACACAATAAGGTAGACAGTCACTGGCTATTTGGGTCCACACAGCCCAGGCCTACATCGCCTTATGGCCTGCTTTCTGCAGTCTTGTTTCTGATGTGACAATTTTGAAAAATGATAGCTGGATAAATGGTTAAATTTTGTCTTTTAAAAGTTTCAAATATCATTAGAAAGTGTTAAATAATAAGTAATAATAAATGTTAAAATATTAGGTGAGGTTAGTACCACCACTGGAAGCATGAATAGGCCAGGTAAATAGCTAGGATTTAAGTTTTTTATTTAAAGAAACATGAACTAACATTTTTAAGCTTATGTCAGCAGTTTAGTAAAATAGGTTACTGTCCCTTGATTAAAATTTCTGTTTTCTCGGGACTGGGAAACACAAATTGGAGTTGTGGTTGTGAACATTGAGCATCCTCCTGCTGTTGAGAGAAGTTTTAAATAAGTGGATAGTACCTGGACATTGTGTTTATATGGCCATTTTCATACTTGTTTTTATAAAAATGAAAATGTATGACGCTGAAATTTGATTATTCTGTTTATTGTAATTGTAATTTAATTTCTAAATTACTGCATTTATTTTTTCTTAAGACATAGGCATGGCTTAAATCTTGTCGACAATATTACTTTTTTGTGTTGTCACAGACAACATAACAAAACAAAAACTCAAGTCCTTTCTGACTCAAATGCTGACTTGGGGAAAACTATCCCAACAGGAAACTGTTATTTCTCAATGTCTTAACAAAAACATGCAAACAAAACAAGGCCATTGTAGACTTGCACCCTGACAAAAATTTTTTTAAAAATGCAGGTATCATGTTCTACCCTCAGGGTAAAAGTCTGAGAGACCCTAATTCTTCCACAAGGACTTCTTCTGACTGCGTCATGCTGCTCAGTAAGAGAAGAGCCCCACATTAGCACAATGCAGCTTTGCAGTCTTCTTCAGGAGTGCTGCTAATCTGTTTGGGTTTCAGAGAATGGGAGCTTTGCACAGAAACCATGAACTATGTAAGAATCAGGTATAAAAGATGATGTCAGTGAAAGACCAACAGTTCATTAACACCACCAGCACAGGCAATGCTATTCAAATTTAATATAATTTAATACAAATTAATGCTTGGTATGAAAACAGGCACAGTTAGACTAGTAGACTGGACACTATGGATACCCATCAGGAACAATAGAAGCAAACACATTGTTAATTAAATTTGTACTTAATACAACGTTATATTTGTTGAATAAATAAGCAGGTAATTTTTGCATGTTTTGAAATATCTAAACGGATTAAAAAAATGAAAGTCCCTGAATTTATCAGACAATATTATATATGCAAGAAAAAATAGCTGTATCTGGTATGATGAAAAATTATATGCATACTAGATCGGATAAACTGCCTTTATTGCCTTAATTCTTTATAGGTAGTCTCACTATAAGAACATTTTGAGAAAGAAAAATTAAAGATGCTTGAGAGATAGCGGGTACAGGGAATAGAGATGTGTGGTCAGAGACTACTTCATAAAAAACACACAAGAGTGATAAACATACTGCATTACCCATTATTCTGTTATCATTTTTTCAGTACTTGCATTTGAGTTCCTCTTCATAAAGAAAATGAAAGGGAAAAACAAGTTTTCAAAATGGCAAAAAATTAAAAGGGTGGAGTATGAACAATGGAGGGTGCATTCAGCGCTGGGATATTAAAGATGCTGAACCAGTGAAAGCAGGGCTCAAAGTCAAACAGCAAAGAATAGAGACAGCAGCACTGAGGTGATGTACTAGAAACAAGGGTTGCAGAGTGAATGTGGAGAGAAAGAAAACACATCAGACACAGAGAGAAGGAGACTAAGTGATCCTGAATGCATTGGGAAATGAAAAAGTATAAGCTACAGTATGTCACATGGGGAAACAGATGGAGACTGTGAAAAAGAATGATGGCATGTTGGGGCCTCAAAACAAAGATGAAAGAATGGTAGATGGGAAAATGTCTTCAATTCTGTTTGAAGTGGCTTGGTTTTAAGTGGTATGTGTCTAGTGCAGAGATATTTCAAGGTTATTCAGGTACAACAGAACATCTGCAGTACAGAGGAAAATACAATGGTCCTCTTCGCCTACCCTTATGGTGCATGTGGCAATATCACTCCTCATAGCTTCTACTAAGGACTCAGGTGTAATTGTCAATGGAGAAAGTGGACAACAGCCGACAGTGTGCCAACAGTGGAGGTTCTTAACGTATTTGCTTAATCTTAAGTGTTTCTCTTTTCTTGTAACTTTCTCTTTGTCATCTTGTAAAGCACTTTGATCTACATTGTTGTATGAAAATGTGCTGTATAAATAAATGTTGTTTTCTGTTGTATTTATTTAGTGTGTGTTTGAGCTGGGAGTGACTACGGGTTTGTTCTAATATTGCCATCTTAAAATGTAGTTTTAGCTAAACTGCAGTTACAATTCTACCCTGTCAAGTTCCATTTCTTCAAGAAAAATAGCCAAGGCAGGATTCTGCTTCTCAGCAATAAAATCTGAAATACAGTATTTCTAACACTATATACTGTACATTACTGGAAACAAGACCTAGATGTAACAAATTTAAGTTTAGGGATAGGGAGATTGTTACAAGGTAGTCTCCTGTTATAAGGAGATTCTCAGAAGTCTTTGTTATGATTTTATAATCCACATTAAGCAAACTAATAGGCTAACAAGAGGATCTTTCTCATGAGCGTTTCTCATTCTTTAAAATTAGATTATGGAGGCCATATTCAAGGACTTCTAATTACCAGCATTGGGATAAGGTATATCTTGGGCCAGAACTTGTTTTGAAAACTTTACAGGAAAATCACTGAGCCTTGGGGCCTTTCCTGAAGGCTTTGATTGAGTAGTGTCCCAGATTACCTTGGGAGTAACTGTAAGATTTAGAGAAGTATGGTCCAATTCTGAAACCCATAACCTTTCCAAATATGGTTGCATTTCATCAGTTAAATCTTGTCTGCTATCTCTAAGGAATATAAAGTGACTATAAAACTTTTCAACTAACTTTGTAACGGCACATGACGGTTTCTGTACAGCTTTAGTTAACTTCACTCTGTTGTGACTATGGCTGAGATAACAAGAGAGGACAAGGTTTGCTGGTAAATTCATAACAGATTTGTTGTTTTGTTTTTGTTTGTTTTGATTGATTAATACACGACTTTTTTAATACAAAATATAATACTCTTGTCATTACAGCCACAATTTTACATTTGTTTTATTTTCAGGCTATTAATCAATCTACACATTAGTTTTCTTTACCTGCTTGCCCTGCTCAGGGTCACAGCAGTCTTAAATCTATTCAAGCTATTAATATTTCACAAATATTTCACAAACAATAGTATTTTTTGTGATTGCTGAGACTTTTATTGTCTAATGAAAGTTATGCACCGTCACCTGGTAATCGGAAAGTTGCGTGCTCAAATCTGTGATTTTTGCTCCAATACCCTTGAAGAAGGCAGGACCAGGGAAGGGAGGATTTGAATTGTACCAGTGAAGAATACCCTGCAGTATAACTGAGCAAATAACAACAATGTTTCTTGCTGTTAAACAAATGTGTTCCAAGAAATCAAGAGCAACATGGCCTGCTTTGAAGGTGAAACTCTGGTGAGCTCTGTTCAAAATTAAGATAACAAAGGACCACAAACCTAATCTAGATTACATAGTTTACATATTTCAGACCAATTCTTTAACAGTTTTCGAAGCTGCTTTTTAAAAACAGACTTTAAAACAGACCTTCTGTTGTAAAATTCGGTGAGGACCAAGACAAGGGAAAAATTTATCCGGATACCTTAAGACAGGAGAATTAAGTGTTTTTTAAGTAGCAGTTCTCATCCTTTAGCATAACATTTCAATTTATGAGCAACCACAAAAGTTGTAAACCAGACAAGAAGAACACAGAAAAAAAAATTATTTGTTATGTGTGTCAATGTTGCAGAATACCTGAAAGATTTATGGAAGCTCTTTCTGCTGACAATTTATGTAATAAACAACATTATTTAAAACAAAGCATAAATCCTTAAGTAATACAGTAACTGACCTCCAGTAAGGCAGCATTCAAAATAAATATGAAACATGGTTGCAAAATTTATTCATAAACTTCCCCAAAATGCCAAAATTATAAACTCTAGTATTTTGAAGGAATTTTTACTGAAACTTTACATATGGTAACAAAAATGTTTCAGTGCTATACACAGTGTGGATGCCTGTAAACCATAAATATTCAGTCATGAAATTAATATAAAAATGGATTAAACAATGTGACCTAGTAGGGTTGCTGGGTCTTCTGGTTTTTGGACTCTCCATACTATGTAAATTATATATTAAAGTTATTTTTAGATAAAATAATATAACCTGGCTTTCAGGTGTAAAAATTATACAGGTTTGTTTACAGCTGCAAAATACTGGGAATGAAATACTAGTAATTAATTAATAACCTTGTGCTGTTAAAAGCTACGATGCAACAGTTTATCCAGCAGCTTCACTTTCCTGGCCTGTGTATTAGCGCCACCCTGTGGTCCTATTTTTTTTTACATAAAATTTTTTTTGTTTTCAAATTATAACAGCGCTCCAACAAATTTACTTTAGAAATACTGACAAATTTTTTGCTTGCTGAACAAATTTTAGTTCAATACGTACATTCCCTGAGATCATAAAAATGACAAATGTACCGCTTTAAAATTAAAATGTTATTAGAAAAGGTGTTTCACATGTTTAACCAATCTCTGTCCCAGAAAACCCTCTTCACTATAAGACACAGGAAAAGAGACGTTTTGAGGTTGTTTTCATTTGAGGAGACTTGGTTGCAAATAAGAATAAAAGCTGAAATAAAGGAAAACAAAAGGCAGGTTCCTGCAACGGGGCAGGGCGTGCAGACAGTTTTTTTTTTTTTTTGTGGTTCACTGCTCCCGTCCTGGTGAAGGAGGGTCATTCCACTGCATCTTCACAGCTCTCGGTTACGCCGCGGAATTATGATCTTGCGATAGGTTCGCCTCTCTGAGATGTTGCGCTTTACCTTGACCACGGGGGGCGGAGCCAACTCTAGGTTTAGGGAAGGACTTGAGTGGGACTTCTTAAGCCCCGTACTGTCTGCCTCCTCCTCTCCCATCTCCAGACAGAGTTCATTATCAAAGCTGTCCAACAGGGCTGTACTCACAGGTGCTCCCACCTCTCCACCAAGTCCCTTCCATTTCTCCAACATCTGTTTGTATATCTCATACCGACTTTTCTGTATGAAAAGTGAGAAAAGAAAGCACAAAAATGAAAATTGATATAAACAAAGACTTGAATTTAATTTCCAATGTATAACCTTTGCTTCCCAAATATAAAAGTAAATCACCTAAGCTTTTTCTTGGTTTAATGCTACATCGCTTGCAAGAAAAATCATTTATCCCTCTTGCCAAATAACCAAAAGCTGGACATCTCTTCTCTCGTGAGTCTGTCTCACATTGCGGAGCCCAGCAGAATCCAAATTTGGTACTCATAAATATGAAAAAAGGCAAATAAACCAAAGTATGGGTTTTAGATAAAACCCCTCATAAAGTTAAATTCTTGTAACCCCAATGAAAATTTGTCAAGGTTCATATCACTTACTTGCATTTTTGCTGAACTTTCCACTAAAATGGCCCGGTTTAAAAAAATAAATAGGTGATAATTTAAGGACCCAGCTGGAACAGAAACCCACACACAGATGGTACAAGAGCAGTGCTCCAAGTTAAAGCTATGGTCATCAGAATCTGACCTCATGCTGGAGGTACTCCTCTCTCAGCTTATAATCCTCTAGCTCGCGGGCTTTGGCTTTGCGTCCTTCAGGTGGGTTCTGGAGCAACTCAGCCAGGTCTTGCGAGAAGGACTCCAGCATGTGGCAGTGAGACTGCAGCTGTTTCTCCTGCAAGAAAGTGGATGATGGGAAATAGGGCAGTGGTACAGGACAGACATATACCCTACCAGTCAGCCTTGCAGATATCATCCAAATAAAACTGTCCTATCCTGTCCTACCCCATCCCATCCTATCTGATCTCATCCCACTCTACCCCACTCTACCCCATCCCATCCTAACTACTAGTCCACCAGGGGACAGAGGGATAGATCCGTTCCTTAAATTCGTGTCCCTGCCAACTCTACCCTCCTTTTACATTGCAGAACAACACCTCTTATTCCTCTTAGCTTCATAGTGTATGAAGATAGCAAAGTAAGGCCTTTGACTTTCCACTGTTGTCCACAGGGCACTGTGTATGCTGTACCATGGAGAGCGCAGACTGCGTGGCAGGCAGGATGGGTCTGCTGAACTTCCTCTGCGAGCCCACAGCTGCAGGGAATGGTGGAGAGGAGTAGAGTGCCGACACCAGGTTGATCCTGCAGATCCAGGAGCTCATTTGCTCAGCAGTACTGAGAGCACAAAGTACAGATGAGATAAGCATGTGTGATAGTTATTAAATAACACACACACACACACACACACACACACACACACACACACACACACAGCACTTACGAAGCCTGGAAAAGGAACACCCTCCAGTCGGCAGTCTGCAGCCGAAACACGTGTGGTTTCTTGGTGTAGTCCTCCGCTTTCTCAGCCAGGGCATGGTGCACGCTGACCACCTCCTCCGAGGACTGCCACTCCATCCTGTACTCATCCTGCCAGTGGAAGGAGAAGTGGGTGGAATCAACACAGGGCACCAACCTGATATAAATGCTAGTTGGATAAGAACAAGGAGCTGCTGAGGTCTTATGGGGTGAACACTCAGGTCTCTATAAAGGAAAGGTCCTATACTTTAAGGGAATATGAATATATTAATATATATAAAAAAAAAATCAGCTCCAAAAACAGAAATAAAGCACAGAAAGAAGGAAATAGTGTTGCCCAGTCCTACAAATAATTTGGATTTGAAACATTTATCTGTAATGTACTGTAAATTTAATATTGCATAACAGCATATTTATAACAAAAGCTACTTTTCATCATGGTCTATTAATAAATTAAGAAATCCTTTGCTTTTGCAAATTTTTCAAGAGTGAGAAATTAATTTAATACTCTTAACCTGTATATCAGTTGCATTAACTGTGTTATCTTTCAGAATTTGTACAGAGATGGTAGCTTTAGGGTGAAGGAGGCCTCAGGTTTAGGTTCTGGGCAGCAGGACTTTTAAATAAACAAAACTGGTGGTGGTGGTGGGGAGGGGGGTTCATAGTCCCTTTAAAGCTGCCAATGCAAAGTACAACTAAAAACTAAGCATAGATCTTAGCCAGTATTTGACCCCTTACTGTACTTTTTACATAATAATAGTCTGTAATTTTTTCGGATTTCGATTTCATTTTGCTGACCAATCACAAGATTGACAGCACCTTCCTACCAAATCTGCTTGCATAATAAAACATTTGTAACAAATCTGTATGCAAATAAATCTGATCAAAATGTTTTGCAAATGTTGCATTTTTTACATTTTGTGCTGCATTGGAATACCCTGTTAACAGACATCTGGTCACATGTGGCTGAACTGAGTTTTTTTGCATGTAATCAATAATAAACGCTTAATAAATTATTATTATTTTAATGGTACACTTCAACAGCTGAGCTTCTTCATAGAGACTCCCACCTTCTGCAGGTACAGCACCATCCCTTTCAGAACAGCATAGAAGGTCTTCCAGCTTCTCTTACCCCAAGGAGCTACAAAATGTAAACGTTATAAATTACTTTCCAGCTCATCTATTTGAATTTCAACAGTCTTCACTTCCTGCCATTTTGATGCTTTAATGCCAAGAACTATGGCACCACCCTATGAAGCTTAATCCTTCAGGATGTGAGCTATCAGCACCACACTATCATACATATGGCTTCACCATCTGGGACAAGAACTTGAGCTCCTGACGTTGTTGCTTTAGGTCTATTTTGAAAAAGTTTTTTTTTTTTTTGCTTTGACAAGGCCCGCACATTTCTCACACACTTACTGCGCTTGCCGTCAATATCTGCATGTGCCTTGCGTGTCAGGAAGCCCTGCTTGAAGACTGTGGCCTTCTTGTCATGAGGAACATCTTGGAAGGGGTTACTCTTCGAGCGTGGTGGCACATCTGCCTTTTCCTCGCCTGGCAACACCAAGGAGCTCTTCAGCTCCTCTTCGTCACTACAGCAGAGGCGTAGACAGGTTGGGTGGTGATGGGTAAGAAGGATAAAAATGAAAATGGGAAGTACTTGAAATAAATACGTGAGATAATGAAATGAGTCTACTCATGTGATTCAGACCTGGTGGTAGCAGGGTTTATTCCCTATATTTCCCTTTATGAATTTTTGAAGTAGTGAGATGGTTGAGCAAATGCATACGTATGTGACTGAAAAATATTTTGGACTCTAAATATAAGAAAATACAAAATAATAGAAAAAATATAATTTGTACATTTAACAGATCACTTACATGGCCCACTCCAGAGGTTCATTTTTAATACCGTTATAGAGATTCTGGAAAACAAAATAAGAGGCTTAAACGTGGTCATATTAAAAAAATAAAATTCCTCAACTATATTTACAGTAAAACCCCATGATAACACAGATCACAATAAGATGAATTTGGATATAAATGGTAATTGGGCTGCTACAAATGAACTGGATCCGTTGAAGATGATTTATATGTAGGTTTCAGTTTTTATTAGTAACATTAATATTGCCATAGTGGTGTAGCAGCTCTTCCATAATGCACTGTTGGATGTTTATAAATAGTTCTGGTGAATGGTTGCGGGGGGATAACAGGGGGACTGTTGAACCTCTCTGTGTTCAATGTTTGAGCACTCTAAGATGGGCATGTTGTTCTGCTCTCTGAGTGCTGGTGTCTAAACATGCTGGACAGAAAGCTTGCCTTCCCACAGTCTGTGGCCCGTAATGCCATGGTTGAAGCTAGTCCTTAAAATATGACTATCCTTTATTTATTAGTACATAATATATTTCTCATGCATGTTTTGTTTATAACAAACTATTTCCTGCATGTCTACTAAAAGAAAACAAATAATTTTCATTTAACACAGTGACCTCGCAAAAAGGCCACCCCACATTTTTTTACTCCCTTATCCCGTTATGATGGGGTTTTTCTATATTAGTTATGAAAGTGTAAAACTCTTGCTGACTTCTCATCAAAAATGCTCAAGTTACACATGTTCAAAAATATTTTGAAAACATTTTCCATTCATTCACTCATTCATTTCAATTTCTTTTTCTCAACTTACACATTTTCTAACATTTCCATCCAGAGCAAAGTACACAGAAAAACATCATATGCTGTTACACAAAAACTGAATCGTATTGTAAGTATGAACCTGTATTCAATTGTCTCTTATGTTATTTACATCTTAGGTTATGACTGCTCAATAGCAAGATGACAAGATTTCACATAACACGATGTCTGCAATCGGTACAGAATCGGAGACATTCTTACTTTCAGCTATTTTACATTAGTTTTATTTTAATGCAGCTATTACTGAGGTTCTCACAACTACAAATAATTTTATAACAGCATTTCTTTTTACAAACCATAGCATCTAAATGAATCAAGGTGCATCTGAGTCATTAAGCTTTTAGTGATTGTGACTTAAATGACTTTCGGGTTCTATAAAAAAAATGAATTATGAACCGACTTCTCGTGCCAGTTGTGTTTGTAATTTTAAGAGCTAGTATGTTATCTTCTGGTAGTTTCCTTATAGAGCAGTTTAAAAAAAGATGCTGGGAAAAAAAAAAACCAAAAAAAAAAAAAACAAAGGAATTAAGGACAGTAAAAAAAATTGCAAAAAGACACTGAACCCTGGTCTCACATTTACCCAGAAGACAAATTTTAAAGGAAGACCAGACTTTTCAAAAGGAGAGGAAAAAAAAAAAAAAAAAAAAAAAACTAATTTACCTTCAGCATATCCTTACAGAAGTTCTCGCCTTCATTCATGCTCTCCAGGTTGGACACAAAGCTGGACACAGTCATGGCTTTTCCCACATTCTGCAAACCAAGACAAGACATCTGTTGGCCAACCTATCAATACTACACACAGTTGCTTCACAACCTTTTAAAAGTTACCTTTTTCAAGTTAAATGTATAAGTGCTCCAACACCTCCAACACCTCAATCTCCTTTAAAGGAAGAGTATTTGACAGTGTCTAGTCACTTGTTATATTGTTATACACTGCCTGACCAAAAAAAAAAAAAGTCACCACCTGGATTTAACTTAGTGTTATGATCTGGGGTTGCTTCAGTTGGTCAGGTCTAGGTCCAGCAACGTTATGTGCCCAAAAAATGAGGTCAGCTGACTACCCAAATATACTGAATGACCAGGTTTTTCCATCAATGGATTTTTTTTTCCCCAAGATGACAATGCCAGGATTCATCAGGCTCAAATTGTGAAGAGTGCTTCAGGGAGCATGAAAGAGACAATTTTTACACATGGATTGGCCAGCCCAGACCTTAACCCCATTGAAAAAGAATCTTTGGGATGTGCTGGAGAAGACTTTATGCAGCGGTCCGACTCTCCCATCATCAATATAAGATCTTGGCAAAAAATGAATGCAACTCTGAACGGAAATAAATGTTGTGACACTGGATAACCCTATCAAAACGAAGCCACGGCGAATGCGTGCCATAATCAAAGCTAAAGGCAGTCCAACAAAATATTAGAGTGTGTGACCTTTTTTTGGCCAGGCAGTGTATTATATTTTATAAATATTCTGACATTTGTCTTTAATTTAATGTTTTGTTCAATATTATTCATCCAATAAATGGATATTGTAGAATATTTTGAGTCTTGCATTCTGAGTATTTACAGGTTTGAGAGCACCTGCATCAGGTGTGCCTGTAGCGTGTAGCTTGTAGCTGCACCTCTGTAGCTCTTGAGGCCCCAAATTCTTGAGTATCAGTTGTCCAAATGTATCAGGCTACTCACCTGGCCATGAAGGTCAGTGTTCAGCAACATCACAGCACAGGTAAGCGTCAGCACAGCACCTACACTCATACAGAATACAGTGCGAGCATAAAGCTAGGATACAATTTGCAAGAATCCTTCTGTAAAGTGAGTATATTAAATACCAGAAGAAGGTCTTGAATTTAAAAAAAAAAAAAACAAAACAAAAAAAACAACAACTTAAAGTATAATGTGAGACTAAACATAGAGCTTACAGTGTTAGAACACAAAGGAATACCACCTAATTGGCTACATGATAGTTTAGGCAAATCAAAACTCAGAAAATATTAATGGTTTGTACTCCATGAGAATCTATTATCTTCTTTAAAATTAAGACCTTTAATTATCAGTTAGTAGTTCAACAGATTCATAAAAAAGCCACAGTGAAGACCTTAAATTTGACAGAGTAGAACAGAAACAAGCTGACACCTTGTGAAGAGAAGTTGCTGGGGTTGCACTGATGGAACCGGTGTGCAAAATGCTCCAGAACTCGTTCCCTTTCCTGCGTTTCGCCAATGAGCACCACCACCTTCAGGAATGATCTGGCAACCAGCACAGGAACAGCAACAACATGATCATCATGTACATCTGCACATCACACACAAGTAACACTGGACAATAAACCTGACTGCTTGTAAACTCATCCCTCGCATAGCAGCATCCCATACAATGCTGCAAAAATACATACATTTATGTGTATAAACTATCCCCCCCCAAAAGAAACAGTATTAATGCAATCCCCTCACAACAAGGTCACTATTTATTAGCTATATTTCATTTTATTAGCCGACGGAGAAAGATGCAGAGGACAGGAAGCAACAGAAAAAGATGCAGAGGACAGGAAGAAGTGGAAACAATTGATCCGCTGTGGCGACCCCTAATGGGAGCGGCCGAAAGAAGAAGAAGATTTCATTTTATTAGCAGTAATAAGTATCGGATCTGTCACTGAACAGAATGCCAGTGCATATGTATATACACGCTAGTAGGGAATTTTTCAGCAGCCACCATATTCAGTATGGTACATCCTTTCCACTTAAACTTCCTTCCCTCTGTATTACTCTACCCTCATAAAATATAAAAAAAATACAATGGGTCCACAACTAAGGAATTTTTGAGCAAGAATATTTTCACCATCACAAACTTTTCTGTGAACTGTTTGGTATTTATTTCTTCATAAATTGAGCTAGCATAACATTTATACTGCGCCAAAGCTTTACCTAGTTGGCACTCACCCCCACTGTTCAACAAAAGCACTCAGAAAATAGTGAATGTTTCCTTATGTTTATTGACAGCCTGTTCACACTCTGGCCAGGGTTCTTTATTCAACTCAGAGCAGAAATGCAGGACCAGAATAATTTATCTCTATATTTAATGTGGTTACTAATGTCAGTTTGAAAAATAGCAGATGTATTTTAGTCATTGGTGAATCACTCACCTTAGACTTTGGTCGAGGCTCTGTCCAGTGAAGTCAAAGAACTTGAGGTACTCCTCTCCTACTGCCCGACTGAAGTCGTTGCTATAAAAAAAGAACTGAGCTTTTAACCAAGGATGTGATGAACAATTTGAGTCTCAATAGTGGTCTTGAAAAGTTGACCAAAGACCTTTTGGGAACCCTCTGTGCAAATTCTGAAATGGTCAATGATCAGATTATTGACCCTTAATTTAAAGTTGCAGGATAAAGACAACTCGGCATGGTTGCCTAATATGTGTCTGGTTGTTGTTTTTAACTTGAATGTGTTGCTGTGCACCTATTTGTACAGAAGTAGAAAACATTATGAAAAAAAATCACACCTTACATACTAACTCCATGCTGACCTCTCTGGTAGGGCTAACCCACATTCCAATGCTAATATAATAAAAAACACAAGCTCTTGGCTTACTCTTTGTCCATGTGTTTGACCACATCAGTGTGCCGCACGTTGTCCAGATGGTACAGCCTCTCAGCCAGTCTGCGTGCCTCTTCCCTGTCCACAACATCTCCATTGGCTTGAGAGCTGTTTGACTCTTTCATGTCCTCCTGATTTTGAGTCTGTTGCATATCTGCAGTTTGTAATGTCTCCTTGGTTGTTGCTGCACTCTCTGGCCCATTTTCTCCTTGGAGAGAATTTTCTTCGAGCTTTTCAGGTTGTCTTGGTTCTTCTAACTGTTGTAATAGTTCTGAAGGATCTTTTACATCAGTCTGCTCTATGGTTTCTGTTAGTTTTGATTCTTTGGTAGTTTCTGTATCTGCCATAATCTCTGGAACCTTGCTTTGTGGTGTACAACGTTCAGTATCCTCACATGGCTCTTCATGAAAAAACTTGTGTTCCAACAGTTCTTGCCTTATCTGCTTTGTGTCATCCGTCTGCTGTGGCTGCTCTATTATTTTCTGTGATAGTTGCTCTTCTGACTCTCCTGTTGGCTCCAAAAGTTTTACTGGCTTATTTAAATCTACCTCTTCGGGTTGCTCAGATTGGTCAGTTAGACCAGGGTGATTTGTAACCTCAGATAATTTTATGTTTTTATTTTCTTCTCCCTCTGTGGGTGGCATCTGCTGATTCCTATACAAATAAATGATTTAGAATTTAGAAATGCATGAAGAAATCACATATTAAAGTAATAAAATGCCTTCCACCTAAAATGATCAAAAATAATAAATTAAAAGTATTTATACTTAGCAATTATCAAGACAGTACATTCTCTAATACTTATTTATAATATTTTATCATTAAAGTAAACCACGCTTTAAACCCTTAATTTGTTCCTGAAAATACTGTGCAAATTAAAATTGCATATACTGGCATTCTATTTTACATTATTTTGCTATTTTATATTATTTTAAATGGGAAAAATAATAATAATAATAATAATAATAATCTATTCCCAGCACCTCCAAAAATCCCAATCAAACTTTCCCAAATATCACTAAAACAGTAAAAAAAATCTCACACACCATCAGACAGAGCACGTGTGGAAACAAAATGAACATGAGATATGAAGCTGTAAGGATATTAGCAAAGTTTTTCCCTTACTTTACATCGTTACATTACAAGGCAGTATAGTACTGTAACAAGCTTGATTTGGGAACTTAGAATTTTTCATTTTCTAGTACACAGATTTCTACCACTGCATTACAGATCTGTATGGATGGATATACCCTGGACATAAACATTCTGATAAATTGGCTGACAAACAATCATATGAAAAAATAAAGAGTTGGCATATTATATATATTTTTTATAGAGTCTTGCAACAATTAGCAACAGAGGGCAGATATCCATTAGAATAAACAAGCAGCAAATGATGAAATATTCAGACAGGTAAAACTATGAATAGATAAACATTTGGCTCACCTTTGTTCCTGGTGCTGAACACTGCCACTTGACTTTGTGCTATGCTGTTCTTCAGCCTGCTCATCATTTTCTTCATCTTCGTTGGTTTCATATGGACTTGCCATACCCTCTCTATCCTCTAGTTTTTCTGTCTCCTCCTCCTCTGTAGCGCAGGCTCTGCATTTGTACACCGTTTCAGCTGGAGCAGTAGACATACCTCTACTCTCTGTTTGCTTAGAGTCATTCTCTTCCACAGTAGGCTCTACGTCCAAGATGCATGTTGATGTCTGTGGTCTGTTCCAGAACTCCGTAGCTTCAGGAGCTAACTCAGTGGGCCTTGCCAAGACCAAGGCTGTAAACTCAAATTCTGTTCCATGGCCCATTGAAATCACGTTTTCACTACTACTTCCCTCATGTGGTTCGGTCTCCTCAAGTGTATTCCCATTTGCAGTCCAACACAAGGCAACTTGGTGTCTTTCTGAGGCATACAGGGACACCTCATCATCCGCTGTTTTCAAAGACATGACACAAGTAAATTTAAGTGGCGGGTAGTTCAGACTGAAAGAAGATCTCACAACTGCGGGAATGAGTATACCTTACTTAAGCCATGAGCTGAATATAGAGTAAAGGTCTAGTATGATTAATATGAAGAAAAAATGAATTCTTGTACATTATTAAGTTAAAATTAGTCTTGGCTGGAAGTTTTAGTCTCATTCCTGTACTGAAATAAATACTTCTCACGCTCAGATGAGAGCATCATCAGCGGAAAACAAAAGAAATGAAAATAACAAATAGGACAGGTCTATAATAATTACCTCAAAATAAACCTCTTGTCCAAGTAAGCATATTTGCTAGATGCTTTATTGATGGTTAACTTCATTCTGCTGCTGAGCCTTTAACCCTCCTCCATATTCAGCAATATATGTAAATGCCAAGTGCATCAGTGTGTTATTCGGTTACCATGGTATATTTGTGAAGGTTTCACTCAGACTGTACCTTTGATTTCCTCTTGCAGTGTTGGTGTAGGGCTCTCCTCTTCCTGGATCTGTGTGCCAGACTCCTCCCTGTCTGAGCTTGAGAGATCATATTCCTGTAGCCGTAAAAGCATCATATTGCAGCTCACTAAGCTCAGTAAACAGGCTGTGGAGTTTACCTCAACACATTGCATACACATTCATCCCTAAGGACCTGTAAACTATATCAGTTATTCACACAAACACACACAAATACTATGACGCTACAGCATTAAGTCAGGCAGTCTGTCCTCCTAGGCAGAGCTTGAGAGTTACATGCATCAAGCAAAAAATCCAGGATGTATTCAGTTGTACCAAAAATAACGCTAATAAAATTCCAAGACACAATATTATTGTATGATAACTGTAATTTTGCCAACAATGAATTTACAATTTAATTCATACTGATATCAATTTATTATATTTAATACTGTTCAATGTAATTTTCTCAGCTTGAGGTTTCCAACCTCCTTATGGATAGTTTTAATGAAGCAGTTCAAGATAAGTGTACTGAACAGGTCATTGTTCTTGTTCCTAAGTAAGACTCTTTCTGCTTTGTGGATATTAAATGCATTATAGTAACAACGAGTTATTATAGTGATAACTGATACAGTGGCTTGGAAAAATATTCAGACCCTTGATCAATTGTCTCATTTTGCTAAATTACTAAATTTACCCTTAAGATTTATTCTCTGCGATATTTTATTTCAGAACACTGGAACTCTAGTTTAAAGTGACTTTGTTTATGGTAGAAAATGTTTTTACGATAAGTAAAACATTGAAATGTGCTCAGTGCAGAGGTACTTTTGAAATTTGACACAACTGACATAGCTGCATTTACAACTGACTTCTTCCTAGGAACCTCTGAGGTAACGGTCACATTTTCTAGATAAAATCCCACTGTTCATGATTAGTTGGGTTCAAAAGCTGAAGCAAATGTGCCCAGGAGGAGTGTGCAGCAACTGGTACTTAAACCCCCAGATCAAATAAACCAGATCTAATAAAAGTTTATTTTCATCCCCTCCATCTCTGTTTGGATTTTTTTTTTTTTTTTTTTTTTTAATTTTCCTATCCTCAATTACTAGTTGCCTTTCTGAACACCTAACTATATTATTTGCTTTAACAATGGAACATTTGTGCTGTATTATTCACTTCCCTGAAATATCCCTGAAAACTTTGTTCAGCACCCTGTGTTATTCTGTCAAAAAATGAATTAAAATTGAGGAGTACCATGTGAATGGTTCCTCAATCCTGATACTCTTGGATGTGTCACAATATTATACAGAAGCTAAAAATAAACTAATACAAATGCATAAGTTAGGGAAAGTGTGCAGAAAACCAAGTGTTAGGATATCCAGGTGGGCACTAAAGTGGCAACTAGATTACACTAATGTAGGCATTGCCCAAAACAGCCATCCTTCAAAACAAAATGGGCAAAAAAGAATGAGACAGAAGCTACAGATATATGAACTTTGAAGGCGATACAGAGTTCATTAGGCGAGAGAAAAGTAAAGGTGCACCAGTCATCCATATCAAGAACTTTGTGCAACACTAGCCTGCAAAGCAGGGTGACACAAAAGAAGCAAAGCCCATCAGTTTGGCAGAAAGCATGACAGTGACCAAGCTGCAATACAGGAAAATGTTTTGTGGTCAGATGAGACCAAGACAGAGTTTTTAATCAGAATTCAAAATGATATATGTGGATTAATCTAACACTATCTGTTCCTCAAGACACCCTCCCCCCTGTAATAAGAACTACGGTGGCAGCAGCATCATGCAAGGGGGCTGCGTTTTCCTCTTTAGGGGCTGGGCATCATATTAAAACAGATGGATGACTTACTCATCCTTATCTGGCCCACTGTAGGTGAAGCACCTTTTTGTTCTTGAGGCATTCCAGTGTTGCTTTGGCCTTGTGCTTAGACTCAATATTGTGCTAAAAGTTTAACTTTCTCACACGCTTCAGTTTCTAGCAGGATGAAGCAGGTTCTCTTGCAATATTTTCTTGTATTTTGCACCATCCTTCTTTCTTCCTATTTTCTATCATTTTATTCTTCCTTTAACTACCATGCTCAAGGGTACTGCGGCAGGACTGGGATTCAAAGCAGGAATCTTCAAGGTTTCAAGTGGACAGTCATAACTGTTCCACCTAAATGCTAAGATAGTTCTGGACTATTACCCCTAATGGAAATTTACTGAAGAAATATACTAACAACTGTTGCACTTGAGTCTGAAAAACTAGTGTTGACAAGGCCAAAATATACTGATTTTAAGTATTTGTGTGTTTCCCTGTCAAAAATGGGTAGTGTAGCTGAAGTTACACAAGCTTAATGCTATTTAAATGTAAGAATTTAGCGTCACTTTTGATCAAGGCATTCAATACTTTCATTACCACACATAAATACAGGCACATACATAATCACCACACTTCTGCCTGGCTATAGATGCACAAACACCTCATACCTGTGAAGAGTCACTCTTCTGGTCCAAGCTGTGCATTTGAAGTTCTGCATCACCTGTCCCCAGATATTGGCCAACAGACAGGGGATTTTCTGTCCACTCAAGGTCTGGGCTGCATTCCTCACTGGAGCCCAGACTGTCGGGTGTTTCTATAGAGGAAACTGGTTCGGGGCACAGCTCTGTACTTGTGGAAAAGGAAACTTTGGGAGGGCCAAGGGGGTCCATGTCAGTCAAGTACCCACAAGCACCATCTTCTCCACTAAGAGGCTGTTCAGCTCCCATCACTTCCTCTTCCTCATCATCCTCTCCCACAAACTGTGACTCCACCACAGCTGGCTCATCCATGTAGGCCCATGCACCTTGGGGCAGCTGAGCATCTGACTCCCAGGAAGCAGTTTTAAGTAGGCAGGCCTGTTGCTCCTCCATGTCCTCCCCTCCCCTTTGGTCCACCAACAAATGCAACTGCAGAGAAAACTGGCAGCGAGGCTGACTTTCACACTTCCTCCTTCTTGCTCACAAAGGTTTCCATTTTGAATGTCACTTTTCATTCGCTTCAGGCAATTGCTTAAATTTGAGCAAATTGCTTGGAGATCTTATACACATTCTTTCCTGCACTAACTCTTAGCTGATGAACAGAGGAGAAATGAACATTACAGCAGCACACAAACTTTCAGTTGCAACTTCCTTGTCTAAAAACCACACCTTCCCTCATACATATAAAGCACACATTTACCAACGGAACTGCATGAAAAACTCCATTTAACTTCATGAGTCATGAAAATAAACATCCAAAAATAAAGCTATAATTAAAAAAAAAAAAAGAAAAGAAAAAAAAAGAAAAAATAAAGCAAATACATTTTGTCTGTGAATTAATTTGCATTTGTTTTAAAGATCACTTCTATCTGGTAACAGCACGTGTTGAGCAGTAAAGTGGCATAGATACTGAGCTACACCAGAAGCACAGAATAAACAGTAGGGATTTTTATGTTCAACATCTTATCTTTCAATGTCTTATATGACACCATGCTAACAAACATACAGGGAATGGAGGCAGTAAAGGTTAAACCCCCATTTGTTTTCACTGTGCTTTGAAAATGTACTCAAATTGTCAGATTCAAAGCAACCCAAGAATTTCTGAATGAAAATGAAACACTTACGGCCGTTGCTATGCTGCTGAAATCTGTGGAAACCTTTAAAGATGATTAATTCTTCTGCCGCTTCTGTCTGAGGCAGCCTCAGCGGATGTGTTTTGCAGCAAATTTTGCTGAAACGTTATGGTACTTGTACACTTCCTGCCCACAGACAGGCAACATCCACATAGCCGAGTGAAGCTGAAGCAAAGTAAAGTGCGTGAAGTGATCAAAAGACAGTTCAAAATACATTTTCATAATAATTCACTAGAGAACAATTCTGAAACAGCTGTATATCGGCTACTACTTCATCTCATGTGTGCTATGAAAAATTCTTATCAACCAAAATCCCAGTCACTTATCCAAAATCACTTATCTGAAATTTCTCTGTCAATTAACTAAAAATTACTACAGTAATGGTGAAATATTGTAAATGCTTAAATAAATAAACAATATATAAAAAATACAAAAGAGCACAGTTTGTATCATCTGACATTTAAAGGACAAATTCTACTCATTACTTCTCCATATTCAGCCCTGGAAAGTGGTAAATCACAGAAAATAGAAATACAGAATATAGAACTGATAGGAATGCTTCAGTTATTCACTAAAGCCAGAACAGGGAGGGGGATTAAGTGTCATCAAGTCTAGTCTGACTGATGGTGAACAAATGTGTGTTTTTTTATGGTAAAGGAGTGTATGGTTGAGACTTGCAATTGCCATCTTCCATACATGTGTTTGGATTGTGATCATGGGGTGAACACGCAAACTTCACACAGACTGGGCAGGGATCAAACCCATGCCATAAAACCACATCCCATGTACTGTGAAGTAGCAGTACAACGCACACGAAAAAGTTTCTTATGCTCCCAGCAGTATAGACTCTGTATGGTTTGATGCACCAGACTCTTCAGTCATTTTAATAGCCGGTCATCTGAGGTCCAGGCATGCAATGGTAAGCTCTATTATTTGTCACATTATTAAAAAAGTGAACTTTTTTCAGTCCCTCAACAGCACTTCTTTTTACTGCGCACACTCCATGACACGTTTCCTGTTTCCTGTCTTAGCAGAAGAGCCCTCCTACAGAAGATAGAGTAGGTTAACCACAACCAAAAGGCCTTATTGGAACTCCCAGAAGCCCTAGCGGAAGTCTGATCGGTCAAGCATACGTCACCAGTACTGTCATTGTGCCCTACCAATAGTCATCACATGCACATCTTGCAGACTTTTCAGAGGTGCATGCGAACGCGCACACACACACACACACACACACACACACACAAACACAGAGAAGGGTTCCACTCTACTCAAAAATAACACACAGCTCAGCATAAATTTTTAAACATACCCTGAAGCCTATAACAGCATGTTTTCAGTACATATTACAAGCGTAAACATACTTGTCTTTATACACGTTTATAGCTACATTAAACATTTTTACTCTGATACGCTATACACATACAAATATCTATACTAATAATACAGATTGAGAGACGGAAATATTATGTACGACAAATATACCTTTCATAAAATTCCTCTTCTGTTGTAAAGCCAGGAAAAATGGATAAAGTCCTGGAAAAGAATATGATGTTATATGTTCAAATTACTTTCAGTTTTTCTTTAGCTTTTTTCAGTTTAACTAATAAGCAAGGATGCACCTGAAGGTTGTTCGTTGACAAAAGAGAGAATTCAACATCCTGCTTACCTGTTTGCATAGGAGTTCCCAGTATATTTGCATGTAAACTCTCGGTAGTTATTACCTTTGTGATCCAAATGTACTTTTTTGTTTGCAAACGTGACAACTGATGTCTTTCAAACCAACAAGATGTTCAGATATAGAAATGAACAAACAGGCATATACAATAAAGACACACAGATACGCATACAAAAAGCATTCATACATACCGTATTAGTATTTACAAATTGAATGTTTAGTTGTGTGCAAAACTAAACAGCATAAATGACTGAAAATGCCAGTACATCACTCTGAATCTTCCAAATAATTCAACAAGAGACCATACCTTTCAAAGAGCAGCCAAAGCACCACATGTGCACAGCCAGGAGACCACAAATGAAATCTAACAAAAGGCACATGGTCACACACCCAGAGCTGAAGCCACAGCTAAGTAAATACCACCTTCTGTGAGCCATTCTACAGCTCACCTCTTCAGGAGAGTTCCAACAAACCCGTTCCACAAGCTGCCTTTCCAGATCTGCTCATGGCTGAAGTGTGACATCGGGTCTTCACAAACCACATGTTCTCATCGTCTCCTGTGTAGTTCATCTTAGAGAGAGAGAGAGAGAGAGAGAGAGAGCGAGAGAGAGCGCGAGAGAGATGGTGTTTTGCAACTTCAGTCACAGAAACATCTGACCCATTGTGGGGAACCAAGGCCACATGGTAGGTGACAACAGCAGTCTAGGAAAGCATTATTAAGGAAAATATAAGTAAAACACTAGCTGTGTAAACCAAACTAAGGTTAAACAAGCATGACAACATTTTCAGTGACATGAAATACAAAGATGGCCACAACAGATGTTGAAGTTTAGGTGTGTGGAGGAGTTATGAGTTCAGAAAAGATGTGGGTCTGAAATAAACTCTTTTTGAATGTTGAACATGATATTGGAGTTCTGAGGAACAAAGGGAGTTCATTCTACTACATCTGAGCCTGTGGACTTCTCACTGTAGAGTGGTTCTCATGATTTTGGGGAATATGACTCCACACAGACTGAGCTGGATTCAAACTTATGCCTGAACTGTGGAGGCATTGGCAGGCAGCAGCGCTTAATGATTTATATATGGAATTCAACTATGTACTGTTAGGTTGTTGCTGAGGAGCTCAAGTTACACGATTTGTTGACACAGATGCCTGAATAAATGTCAGAGGTTTGGATCCCTCAGTGTTAGCAGCTAACACAGACAAACTTCACAAACAACACAATGAACAGCAGGGTGCTGGAGAAACATGGGATTTCAAAGCTACCCATAGGCTCAAAGTCTTCAATACATTTACACATTACACACAATCCCTTTGGATAGCAAAAAGATATATTCAATTAAAATCTCAAAAAAAATTTTTTTAAATCTCAGCATGCTAACCGACAAATTGATAAGACATTCAACTTAAGTTGTTTCAAAGTCCTTTCCCCTGTTAAACTGTTCTTCTTAGCCTAAACGTACCTCAGAAAATGACAGTATGAAATATTTTAGCAGTCAATAGCCTAAGCACTCAGCTGTAACCGGGCAGCAGGGAGTACAATACCGTATCTATAGTTCATAGCTCAGAATAGCTAAGGTTTGCAGTATGGTAAATGACAAATTACAGCTGTTAATTGATATCCCATTAAAACTTACAGACAACCATAAACGAAGCAGAATACAGGTAAATATACTGTATATTATACACCAATACCGTTACGACGGCCCAACCCTTCAAACAGGCCTCGGCCATGAGCGCGTCGCTGTTCTACGTCCTCCGCTCCTGCAGGTGGCAGTGTGTCGGCGTGCGGCGACGCATTTAAAAGGCACCACAGAGCAAGTCGCTGATTAGCGCTGCTTTGTTGGCTCCGTCGTTCGCGCACAATAGCCGCTAATTAGCTAACGGGTCCCGCGAGCTGCCCCGAGGCCGCGCTAAGGTGCCTTTTTGTTCGTTTACGCCGAGGAGGCGCACGGCTCCCCAGGCGCCATGTCCAAGAGCAGGAACCTCAAGGTGTTTCTGGAGTCGTCGCTCAACGAGATCTTCAAAGCGACCGTGAGCGACATCCTCGAGTCGGTGGAGGAGACGCTGTGCGAGTATCAGGAGCGCCTCCGCCGCGTGGAGACCGAGAACCGGCAGCTGCGCAGGAGGCTGCAGGAGCGCGGCGGGGACGAGCGGCAGGCGGACGCGGGGGGTAAAGAGCAACAAAACGCAGTCTCTGTGTCTCACACACAACACACACACACACACACGTCGCAGGTGATGCTCGCTCATCCCCTCTTTGTGTTTCCCTCCCTCTTTTGTCCGCGGTGCGTGTTCCCTCTGTTGCGGTTATTTTCCCCGCACAAAGTGTTTTTTCATCCGCCGGAGTCACTTCGAGCCCCGTCGTGAGTCTGGCGCCCTGTTCTTCCATCATACATTCAAAAGCCAGCAACACAGACCCTCACACCCAAACTCGTAGATAAATGCAGATGATTCAGCTGCAGTCAGTGTCTACACCTGCATTTTAAATGTGTCCCATTTGTTTTGCAGTTCGGATTCTGTCCCCTCTGCACCATTTGTGTTCTGATCCTTCACCGGTTTTATTTTCAATACATTTAAAACAGTGGTGCGGAACTATTGCCAGTGCCTTTGTTAAATATTTTAAGCCAGATTCCATTTAGAGTCAGAATCCGATGTTTAACTGACACATATCACTATACACACACATTTCTTTTATAAATGTATATAAAAATGCTAAATTTGTCTCTCTCCTTCACAGCTTTATTGAAGCAGCAAGTGCAACAGCGAAAGATAAAATTGTTTTATGTTCAGCTGGAAATTGGAGTTATGAGATGTTTTATACTGTCCTTCTTCCCTTAATGTTTGCTGCCATAGCAAAGCAGTTTTAATTGCTTATTCTTTGCAAGTGGTCGGTGGCAACTATATGCACTGGTGCAGTAAGCTGGGTGCTTGACTTATGAACGCAACTGTGGTCAGAAGTCTTCTGGTTAATACAACCACTAAATCACAGTCAATAAAAGCTTAATAATTTAAACATCCCTCCATTTATGTGTGGATCAGGTCCTGTAAAAACTTTTGTGAAAATAAAAGTGCTACTGAAAATCTTAATTTTCAAAATCTGCTGGATCTGGTTGCTGTTTTCCAAGGTGGATCCAGGTGTCTCATTAACCTGAGGTTGCAAACAAGGTGGACAGAATGTGGGTTCACCTTATTACAAGCTTACTGGAAAATAAAAGAAAATGCTTTCCTCTATTAAATGTGTACAAATTGGTTATTACAAATAAAACATCTAATGAAAAAGCATAACATGCATATACTAATAGAATAATACTGCTAACCTCATTCCACTGTCTTATCCTGATAAGTAGGCCTTGGCCAATTGGACTGTGGGAATGCAGGCTTTTCCTTTGTGTTATCTTTAAACATGGGCACTAACAGCACACCGACACACCTGTCTTAAAGGTCTCAGACACAGTAAATGCAGAAGGTCACCAATTTACAAATATGCAGCAGTAGTGCATTTATGGGAGAGTCACAACACCCCCCCCCCCCCCACATACAACTGCTACTATGATATTAATAGAAACTTTTACCCAAACATCCTGTACATTAATCACCATCAGAAGATCTTCATTATGGGAAAAGGAACAGGGAAATGAGAGCCAATCAAGTTTTTTTCTGAATTTGTCTTATCACAGGGTTTTACTTTTTTAATTTTCAGATTTATGCCTTTATTTTGGCAGAATAAGTCTCTGTCTTATAATTCTTTCACCTACCTTACTACACTTATACTCCGCTGTCCAGGTTTAATGGATTGAATAGGACAAACTCCGTTATTTCATATCAGGGCAATTATGATTCGTTCTAGGTCCTTCCAAGACACTGATCAGTTTCTCCAATATATCCCCAACACTGTAAAGTACCTATTTTGGTTTGACGGAGAATACGTTAAACCCCAGTTACCATACATTTAATGAGATATTTAATATGCATGTGTGTTTATATTTAGCTACTTTTGTAGTATCATACATTGCTTCATTCCTTATGGCAACAAACATTTAATAAAAGTTAGGTAAAAGAAGTAGAAAAGCAATAAAATTTGCCTGCTGTAATGGGCTTTTACTGTGACTTACTGACTGAACAGAAGTGAACAAAATTATGAAAGGTCAAATCATGTTTGAACACGAGCCACACAAGGTACAACCTGAGAATGCCGATCCTGGGAGCGCTGTTGCCTCCTAGCGTTTCGCTCATGTCAGTTTTGAATATTTCTTTGCGTTTTGACTGTACTCTGCGCTATTTAAGCTGGGATTCCTTATTGTTACTCAGCCAATAGCATTTACCATAAATTGATATCTTTTTTTAACTTAGCATGGGTACAATTCTGTTAACCTATTACAAATGTTCTGTGACTGGCATTTTTCTAAATAAACTTGTTCTTTCCAGGAAACCCTTTCAGCTTGGTAAACTGTCTGACACTGTGCTCTTCCAATGTTCTTTTCTAGGTGAAGGCGGCAGCAGTTTCGCTGAACTCAGTGCTGAGAAGTCGTCTTTCCATAAGCAGTCCCTTGAGGGGGTTGTTCATGCCAGCACTGATAAGGGAACGTGTCAGTTAATGCTCAAGCAGGAGGAAGGTTGGGGTCCAAACAGTAGCCGTGTGAAGCGACAGGAACTTGGCCCTTACATGCATGCTGAGCCAGACGATGAAGGTAGGCCAACAATGGCAAGTACCACTGGATCCAGCAGAATTAAACATAAACCCGAAGCAGGAGTTTCGACGATCACATCGACAAGCACAAAACAGGAGTTAGATGTGGACAATGAATGTGCTGTAGATCTGTCCAGAGCAAAGTTTTCATCGCAGGTGCCAGGCACACATTTTAAAACTGAAGTGGACTACATAAATGTAGAAGGTATGTGTGTGCCTGGGGAGTCCCCCAGTCCTGCCGAGCTAGATTCCAAAGATAGTGACTGTGAAGTGAGTGTGACCATCATATCTGACCATCATTTGAATGTTGACAACAGTGACAATGAAGAGTCTGATGTGAATGAGTCAGAACCACAGGGTTTAAGTGAAAGACAAGGCAAGGCACAGTGCTCCCAGATGCTGTTTGATGACTTGGCTGTGGATACGAGTAGAAGAACAAGCGAGGATCAGTCCACGGAACATGAGCAACAAGGTTTGGAACTGCAAAGCAGCCCACAAGCTTCCAGCTCTGCTGTGGATACGGACCTTGCAGAGCATTCCAGAACTGCTCAGGGCATCTACCACTGTGCCCTGTGTGATAAAAGTTTTGGACGCATGGGGTCACTCAACATACATTTGAGAACCCACAGTGGTGAAAAATCTCACTGCTGCAGTTACTGTGGGAAACGCTTTGGTCGTGCTGACTTGCTTAAGGCGCACAAACGCACTCACACTGGAGAGAAGCCGTACAGCTGTAATATCTGCGGGAAGAGCTATGGCCAACCCGGGCAACTCAGGATCCACAAGCGGGTTCACACCGGAGAAAGACCGTACTGCTGTCTTCACTGCGGTAAACGATTCAGTGAACACAATCAGCTCAAAGTGCATCTCCGCACTCACACGGGGGAAAGGCCGTACCACTGTGGGGTTTGCGGAAAGTCCTTCAGCAACGCCGGCAACTTAAGAATGCACCAGAGGATTCACACTGGTGAGAAACCGTATGGATGCGCTCAGTGTGGGAAACGGTTTAGCGGCTTAGGGGACCTCAAAACGCACTACAGGGTGCACACAGGTGAAAGACCGTACCGTTGCACCCTGTGCGAGAAGACGTTCAGTCAGGCTGGACATTTGACTATACACATGCGGATGCATACGGGAGAGAAGCCGTACAGCTGCAAAGATTGCGGGAAGAAGTTCAGCGTGACCAGCAGCCTTAAGCTGCACCTGCGAACGCACACAGGCGAAAAACTGTACAACTGCTCCTACTGTGACAAGAGTTTCAGTCGGTCCGGGCATCTGAAAAGACACGAGCAAGTTCATACAAAAGATAAGTTGTACTCTTGCACTGAATGTGGGAAGAGTTACAGCGATCATTCAACCCTTAAGAAGCACTTGAAGGTTCACGAAGGTGATGTAGCTGCTGCTGAAGAGGACGAGCGCTCGAGTGAGTCCGACACATCCTTGGACCTACAAATTCAAACTGTACAGATAATGTAATGTGAATTACATAGGTGTCTTTTCCCACATAGTACCTAGTGAAATAATACAATTTTTTCCTTCTGTAGAGTAACTGTTGACTTGGGTTTTGTTGTTTTGGGTTTTTTTTTTTTAAAGTCTTTTGATCTCAGGTTCTAAAATACATGGATTGGCGCACTTATTTTCAGCCACATAAGCTTGTTAAGTCCTGTCACACTAACATAACTCTGACTACATGAAATCAGCAGAGCAGCCGAACACTCACGTTTTACCACATTTCATATAAAAGTCAAATACGTATAGACATTATTTATAGTTGTCAGTTTTAATAGGAAACTTGTCCCGTGTAGGTGAAATGAGAGCTTTTCCCTGTGTGTGTTGAGGTTTTTATGAGACGACAATTGAGGCCGTATGGATGTACACTGCAATTGTAGTCACCCATACTGAATGTGCTGTGTATATGAGTTCCCCCAGCCCCTGAATAAATTAAATAATTGTTAATCAACTTTAAACAGTCAGTTACTATGTATATAATAAATAAATTATTAGCCGACCAGTGACACAAACGCAACTAGGAGTGATCTCCCTCACTTCTTCCCTGTGCTGAACTTTCTCCAACTGTTTGTCTATTAATGGTAAGTTAAGCAGATGTTAACAAGCCAAACGGTTTTTAATGCTTGATATTTGGTGAATATGAACAGAGATGTCAGGCTTCTGTTGGGTCAAAGTTTAAAAAAAAAAAAAAAAAAAAGTAAACATGTTAACACTTCTGTATTGGAAAGAATATCTAAATTCAGTGTATTATCAAAGTTTGTACAATACGCTCTGTTCAAATTCAGTTTTTAATGTTGTATTAAAATTTTATTGATAGAAGGTAGTGTCTTCAATTTCTGTCAAATTCAACCAAAATTAAAATCAGTTTTTGTCAACTAAGGGTTTTTTATTTTAATATTAATTTTCCATTGTAAATGTGATGCAATGTTTTAGTATTCATTTTGTATGATAAACTTGGTAAAAATCTCAGTATAGTTTTAATTTAAAGGCAATTTGAAGTGGGGGGAGGGTTTGGAGCACACATTCTTGAGATCACAAAGCACCTTGGGAGTTTATGTATTTGCAGGTAAACAAGAAGTAGTATACTGACCTGCAACCCAAGTTTTAGGTTTTTTTTTTTTTTTTTTTTTTTAGTTGCACTGATTTTTGTGCCAGCTGTGGGTGATCACATATATAAATTTGCCTCCGGAATGATCCATCCTCCACTTTAGACCACTATTTATCCAGCTGTGCAAAAGATGTTCAACAAAAAATGATGTTCCTCTTGATTCACACTTAGAGCGCCTTAATGTATGTGCTTGACTTGAATGCTTAAACTTCTGCTAGAAAAGATGAAGCTTGATTTGTAGGAGATCTTGAATAAACTCTGGAAAATTACATCAGCCCTCTGGATCTTCCTAGTGCTGTATGACCCCACCTCTGCTGAATACTACAGTCTCTGGCTCGAAGTAGTTTGCTATGTATTTGCATCTTCTCAATGTGCTGAATGTGTGTGTTGTCACCCAGTTCTGCAGTGTGTATTGAAGAGGGTCTGAGATGAAGTCTAAAAATGTAAGCACTTGTCAAACACCAGCACTTAGGAGAGCTGTACTCAAAAATCTGAACAGGCATGCAAATGTGCAAACATATCCCTACGGACAACAGTTAAATTTATTAAATCTGGTATTTTATATACCGATGCAAATATTTTAACTTTAATAACGTAGCCATAAGAATGCTCATTAACAACAAAAATTTGTGGCCTAGTGAAATAAGAAAATCCAGCAGAAACAGTAAAGCTATGAAAAGAGAGTTTCTCCAGTGTAAATTGCTCCATTCTCTTACTTGTATGTGTATGTCCGCAAACTAGAGCAGATGACAAAAAGTACAGTAATGTCAGCTAACTTTGAAATATTCTAGTTCGTGATATTTGGTCTGGCACAATAAACTGAATTTCAAAACTGTTGTGCGAGACAGACTGAGATGCACTGCATCATGGGAACAGTGTACCTCAGCTCTCACCTGCAGGGGTCCAGGAACTCAACAGCCTTGCTTATCCACTTCTGTTGGTCTCAATACCTTCTGTGTTCCAACATTGTCCTTTCTAATTATTTAATAAAATTGCTTAGACCCATAGTCTCACTGAAACCATCCCACAAACACTATCATGGTAAGTTTATGAAATTATATATTTTAAAAATGTTTTACATGTGTATAATATTACTGTTATATTTCAGTGTCTTGCATAACTTTCCCTTTGACCATTTAGAGTGATTTTCTGGTATTTTTGTGATATTTCTGATATTCGTTCTATTTTCAGGCAAAAAGAAGGACCAGATAAAGAAGGTTGTGAACTTGCCCTTCATTCTTTCTCATCACAAATTTGAGTGTGAAGGATTATGAAAGTGGCTTGACAAGGTACAGAATTATACTCAGTATCCACTGTTCTTTCTTTGTTCAAGTAAAGGAGGTGAAAACAATGATCTGTGTGCTGGATTCGGTAATGAAATCATCTGTTAGTTCTTAACTGTAATTCTGATTTTGTAAAGTAGACAAGGGTTAAAAATGCCCTAAACTTCAGAATTTGACTAACAGTACCACTAAACACACTGCAAAACTGGAAGTAAAGTGTGACAATTGTGCAAATATTGTTTTGTTTCAGCAGCGTCTGTATCCCTAGTGAAGGAAGGACAAAACAGGATTCTGTCAAAAGATTTCACACTAATTTTAATAATTCATAAGTTGTGCTAAAATATTTATCACACGTTCAGACTCTTTGGTATGTGGGTAATATTTTGCCAAATCTAAACCATTAAAATTAGGCCAGAGTCACAGTGATTGACCGCAGACACCATTTACTACGAAGAGAAAATATCCCGGACGGGGAGGTCACAATACAGCGGCACGACGCCTGATTGTCTAAGAGGAACTTAATAAAACTTCTCAGTGTTCCTCTCACCATGTAAAAAGACCACAGGTGACTCTTACATAATCACAATAAGTAGTATTACTCTTAAAAGACTGTATTACTGTAGGCAAGCAATTCCTATTTTTCTAATATTATAAGAAAATATTGCTTGTTGTCATGAGTAAAGCAAACTTAGCGACACCAATTACTCTTCCAGGTCTCTGACCTGTACAGTTTCCACCTCATTTCCTGTTCTGCATTATTATTTATAAGGATTCTAATGACTGCCCTGCAGGCTAGTTCCTGAAATTGATATATTTTAGTAGAAAATCTAGAATTTTTTTCATTTTAGTTGCCCCTCGATATGGTTAATGCGGAAGTTAGGAGGCACGTTTTCTCAGTGGGTATAAAAGTAGACATGGAATCCAGGATGTTCCAGTCACCGCCATAAAATCAGATGAAGGTGGAGTCCGGGGTGCTGCGGTCATAGATGTTTTGAGCTCCAGCTTTATATAGGTGCTTGATCAGAGCATAGTTCTCCTGCTCCAGCTTTGCGACCCTCCCTCTCAGTTTAGTGACTTCCTGAAAGAAAGAAAGAGAAGCTCTAAAAAATGGAAAGGGAAAGAAATAACGGGGAGGAAGAGATCACCTTAAAGAGCAGCATCTCACAGGTTGATTTCCTACCAGTTGCACTTAAAGGCTATTGTTCATTACAGGCTTTCCTTGTATAATGAGAGTACATCGTTCCTGAAAATTCTTATTAAACAGACTCGTAATTGCTTTCTTCAGCAGTATTGCTAAATGTATGCCTCACCCTTTAAAATTGAGAACATTTAAATTTAAAAAATAGTTTGTGAATATCAACCTTGAAATCTACACTTGTTAAAATCATGTTTACAAACTCTTTCTTCTTCATCCCTTTTTCTTCCTTTGTCCTCTTCATTTATTTTACTGTTTGTTGATTTATTCTGCTGTTCTTGGGCAGCACCGTGAGCATCAGTGATGTCTCACTTCTCCCACCTCAGTGCGTGTGGGATTTTTCATGCTCTGCCTATGTTTGCATGGCTTTCCTCCAGGTTGTCTGGTTTCTTCATCCAGCCCAGATGTGTGTTTCAGGTACTGTGATTCCACAGCGCTGTGTGTGACGGTGGATCAGTGTGCTATTGTCCTTTGATGGACTGGTGTGCTGTGCATGAAATGCCCTCCCTCAAGACCTACTCATCTGTCATGGCCCTTAAACTATTTGACTGTGCACTGGAAAAGAAGTTATTAATAATGGAGTTTAATTTAATTTTTTTTTAATTTTATTTTTTGTATAAAAATATTAGTACCACCTAATAAAGTTCTTTTGATGTAATTACAATAATCATTTGAAACCCCTTTTCTGAACTATTCATAAAGTATATTTTGTGATAAAATAATAGTAAATCAAATCACACCTATTTTTATTTATACTGCCTTTCTGTATTTCTGCTGGGTCAACAAGTGTCTCCACCATATGTTTCTGTGTCTAAGCTTCAACTTTACCTCCATAAGTTGGTCATTCTGATCCTTCAGTCTCTGAAAGGCCAATGAAATACCAGGGGGTCTGGAGGAGGTTTGTTGGGTCCAGGACTCATAGCTCTACAGAAGCAGAATAACATCGAGTGGTGGAACTGTACTCACAGTCTCGGGTGCCAACGTGCCGCAGTCGACATTAAGAACTGAGATGATCAAATTGAAAAACTCAATTCAAAAGCTGTACCACAGTCTGAACTTTCTTTAGTCGCAAAGTTTAATATCTTGTTCAAGTCATTGCGTCGACAATATTTAACCTTAATTTTATGTGCAAATCTAATGTGAAAGTAATTCTAAGCCCTTCATGGTTGTGACTCTCGATTACTGCCCCAAAATATATAAAATAAATCCCAGATAACATTCATATAGAGCACCAAACATACACAGAGTTAAGGCAGTTCTCTCTGACACCAAATCTTTGCCAGATTCTGAACAATTTCTTATTTATGTTCATCTTATTTACGTGCAGACTAAATACTACACTATAAAAAACACTTAAATCCTTCAGCAACTTGTAATCATTCTATGCCTGACCCAAAACTTTTAAGTCTTCTGTTTCTGAATTCGCCATGCTCTTGACCATAGCCATGACATAAACAGTTAGAAAAGCTTACGATGTAAATCGCTCACTATGCCTGGCTATATTTGTTACAGCAAAAATACACAATTAACATAATGAAATTCTGCATTATTAATAGAAAGGGTGAGTCAGGAAACTATTTCCAAAGGAAAAGTTACTCACTGTTTAAAGCAAAGAGACACTTACCATCCCGTAACTGGATATTAGGTCACTCAGGCAACGAGTAACCTCATTTAATTTGGGTAACAGAAAATTCAGTTGAATCTGGTGGGACTCTGGATGGAGTTCCTGAGACAGAACAGTTTAAATAACATTGATACAATAAATAAAACAGAGTAGAGGATTAGAACAGACTCCCACACTTGCCTGTCTAATATTCTGATCCCAGTAGATCCTGAAAGACCTTATTAGGTGGCGCAAGCTGAACCAACTGCAGCTTAACATTGAGCACTGGAGACAGGGGATTTGTAAGTATCTGGGGGTACACTTGGACAACAAGCTAAAGTGGTCTAGTGACCCTGAGGCCAGAATAACATTTTCTTTCTGAGAAGGCCCAGGTATTTGGAGTCTATACGCTGTTGCCAAAAGTATGTCCCCCCAATTCTAATAACCTTTCAGTTGAACTGTTTCAGCCACACCCATAGTAACACATTCTCGACAATTGTGTGCTTCCAGCTTTGTGGTCAGAGTTTGGGGAAGAAGTTCTGTTCCTGCTCCAGCATGACTGTGCCCTCCCCATGCACAAAGCGAGCTTCATAAACACACGTTTTGCCCAGGTTGATGTGGAAGAACTTGAATGGCTGCACATAGCCCTGACCTCAACCCCACCAAACACCTATGGGATGAAATGGAACACCAACTGCAAGCCAGGCCTTCTTGCTCAACCTCACTGATGCTTTAGTGGCTGAATAGGCACAAATTCTCACAGCTGTGCTCCAAAATCTGATGGAAAGCCTTCCTGTTATAACAGCAAAGGAGGAAACGACTCCGCATTAATGCCCAAGGGTTTGGAATGGGACGTGCAATGGTCAGGTGTTCACATACTTTTAGCCACAAAGCGTAAGTCACAGATAGTCTTTATCTAAAAGGTAGAAGAAGATCTGCAGTTTTTACTGCATGTGACATAATGGTAAAAATGTCTTTACCGTTACAAATAAATCAGATTACGAAGAGACTTTCAGTCTCGGTTGTATTTCCATTTAGTCATAGTTGATAAAAGTGCTAATGCTATGCTGACTCGGCATGATCGAGGTAGAGCCAGTGTACCTGTGACCAAATGGTACTTACAAGCTGCGTGTTATATTTTTGCTCACCGTGCTGTGACTGTTCTGGCCCACAAGCCTCTGCTTTTCAACCACGCTGCAGATCTGCTTTCGGTACCACTCCATGGTCTGCTCTACCATATCCAAGCCGACCAGAAGAACATCTTTCTCCTGCTCCAGTTCCTTCATCTGCTTCAGCTAGGAGGGAACAACACTGGCTGGTAGGGCTACACCTTAATCCAAATGCACAGGGGTGAGGAGGGCAAGTCATGAAAAGTCAACTGTTAGCTGAAGAAACTAAAGTCAATGTTGCTGATGTGAGAATATCTTACAAATGCTATACAGCAGTTGTTTGTTTAAAAGAAAAAAAAAATCAAAGCCATGGCATTCAAAACATAATAACAAGGCTGCCAGGAATATTTGAAAACAGTCAAAGTCTGACCCCACGATGTTGTTTATATTAGGACCAATAACAGAAAATAGTAATATATATTTATCTAATGCTTTTCTCCAACGCTGCTAAAACTGTTAAGCTGCTTAGCGGGTAATAATTTTTTACAGGAGCAATTCAGAGTAACCACTTTGTTCAAGGATACTATAGCATGATATGAAACCTGTGTCCTTTGAATCTTAAAGTGGTAGCTCTAACCACTATACCGCCTGCTGCCTCCATATATTGTTGATATCTAAATCTCCTAGTTTACAGTTAACATCCACTCCAAAAACCTGTCTTATGTAGATTAACGAAAATAAAATGTCTTTCATATACACTGCCTGGGCAAAAAAAAGTCACATCATTTTCACATGTGTGAAAATGAAGTCTCATACTCCCTGAAGCACTCTTTCACAATTTGATCCCGATGAATCCTGGCATTCACATCTTGGAAGAAAAAATCCATTGATGGAAAAACCTGGCATTTCAGTATATTCATGTAGTGAGCTCACCTCATTTTTTGGGCACATAACATTGCTGAACCTAGACTTGACCAACTGAAGCACCCCCAGAGCATAACACTAAATTAAATCCGGGTGGTGACTTTTTTTTTTGGCCGGGCAGTGTATAAGCATATGTTATATATGCTGTATTATTATTATATATTATATTTATATATAAAAGTGAAAGGGAAGAATAACTGCAAATGGAGAAAATCAGATGCTGTTCTATGTGTTTCTAAAACAAAACAGCTCTGCAAATATGAACCACCTTGACTGACACACAAATATATACTGCACCTTACTTTCTAAAAAATGATAAACATAAAGGGACACGGAATGCTGTGTTATAATAACAGCCATTGTGCCACACACTCAGCAGTTAGCATGGCAGTGCTGCAGTTGGTGACATACTATCCACTGGTATGACAAATATCTTTCCTCGGTTTATTCCAGAAAAGAAAGCAGACCCAGCAGATCCACGTTAATACCTGCTGCCACTTTTCTGACAAAAATGACTATCCCACTATCCCCAAAATGGTTATAACCACAACAGTTTTACATGTAAACAAGAGTGATGTCAGTTATTGGTTATAACATTGCCAAAAGCCAGCAGAGATGCAGTCTTTCTTATGGATACTCATTACTGAAAATTTTGCCTGCGTTTACCCTGACTTATACCTTAATGTAAGTCTGAAACTGACACTGCTCACTCTTTCCCATGTTCTCCGCTATTTACAGACCGTTGTCTCTGTTTGCAATGGTCACTCACCCAAAGGAAGAAGTTGAGCGCCGTGTTGCTGCACAGGCTGCTGCTTAGAGGAATGAAGACTGTGGTGTAAGCCGCCAGCACGGTCGTCCAGTCTGGTCCTGGTTGGCTAGCGGGGTCCCCAGTCTCTAGGCCTGCAGGCCCAAACTGTCTTGTTACCATGGAGACCGGCAGGGAAACACTACGGGGAGGGGCAATATGACTTAATGATGGGAGAGCAGTACTCACAGAGAGCAAAGGCGCAGACAGACCGAGGGGGATGAATGTTCACAGATACACACTGGCCTAGGGACCGTGAGGGTGGGCCAGCAGCACAGAGCATAGCGAGAGAGTTTTGGGGTGGGTGACAGGGCAGTTACAATAGTGCCGATGGGATGGGTTTCTGTGTGGTGGGGGAGGAGATGAGGTGTGGAATTTGAGATAAAATCTAATTACTGTAGTAGAGAAAATGCAATCCAGACACAAATGGCTGCTATTCATAAAGCAACACAAGAAGGAACATTTCCAATTACTTCCAAAATGTAAAGTTTTACTGATTCACAGAAGCATGGACCGTATTCCATTTTCACCTGGTCAATAGCTTTGTATGTCCATGTTCAATAATATAAACGATAATTATTGTCTAGAAAAAAGATGTAGAACATTTTATTGTAAAAATTTAGGAGAGCAATAGTCCATTATCGTGTTTTTTTGTCATTGTGAAACACTGGAAGCCCTAACATGCCCGCACTGTGTGTGCAGGTTGTGGTATTTCAGCTGTTCAACCTACAACCTGGATGCATCTCCTTAAGAATCCAGATATAAAAACATATGGGCAATGTGAAAATAATTTAGTTGCAAATCACTGAAGAGTTGTCCACACCAGACAATCTCTTTGTGTCTGTTCACTGGACCCTCTGTCATGAACCTAGCTGAGTGACATCACTGCTGTGCTTTATCTGAAAGCTGGGGATTATCACTGATAACATCTCTGGCAGTCAATCCATTCATTGCTCTGTCTTTCCAAAAAACTGAAGTGCATTATACAGTAAAACCCCTCCATAACTTGCCCCACAATGACAAATTTGGATATAATGTGACTGGCTCCTGTCCTCTTCCTCCCTTTCCAATCACTGACCTCTCTTGTAGATGGCAAAGAATGTGCGGAGTTTACTGAAGACATTGTGTATTTGTCCAAAAGTTTCTAGTGCTACTGTATACAGTACAGTAAACGCCATGGTAACACACAGAGAAACCCAGCCTGTGTTGCCAAGGTCCAGTCTCCTGGGCCCTCTTTTTGGAGTGGCACTAAAACATAGTAGAAGTAGTCCTTTCAATGCGTGTTATTATTCTACTAGCTGAGTTACCCAGCTCTTTCCAGGTCAAAAAGGTGTAGCCAAGAAACTGTAAAAAGTTATAATACATTATGTATCAACAAATTGTGGTTGTATTTAGAATACAAGTATTGTTAGTGCTACTTAACAGGCAAATGCCACAGAGTGGGCGGCACAGACATCGAGCTTTATAGATACAGAGATTAGTATTAGGTCAGTATAATTGTGATGCATGTTTTGTTTGTAATTGATCTAATTTCCTAAATGTATAATAAATTGAAACAAATGGATGAAAACTCCCCCCCTACACAGTAACTTTACAGTCAACTGTAAAAGTATGGTTTTCCTTAGCTGCGCTTTAGAATTTAAATTGGAATAAGTTTCATGTTTTTTTTTTAAAGAGCTGTCATTCTGTCATTTAGAAATCACCTGTGTGCCACTAGAGGCCACTGTCTGAGGGTTGGCTGCAGTTTCCAGAAAGACGGCTGCAGTATGCAACTCCAGCTCAGGTAAGGTCATTTTAATATTTACACCTTTCAGATTGTTCACCATGTACAGTTTGGTGTTCTGCAGGAAACTTTGGCATAGCGTTGAAGCAATGCTCTTCAATTAAGTGCATTTGAAGTTTTAAGGCACGCACCTTAATTTTTTAAGTCAGAGAAAGTACTATGTTGTTATTTTATTGTGTTTTTTAACATTTAAGTGCAGTGTTTAGAGAATAGACCTGTGCAGCGGCCATGCAATTGCTGATGCAAAAGTCTATTGAACCTGCCCCATGTTTTGAGCTCTGTTGTTGGCATTAAGGCAAACATTAAAAGAAACATCTCTTTAACTGAAAAAAATTATTTTGCAGACACAACAACTTATGACTGCCAAGCACAATTCATTACTCAGTGGCATCAGTGTTGTGTCCAGCTGCAGTGTTTCTTCCAATTTCTTGCAGTAGTCTGAGAAAATAGCTAATATCTTTGATTTATTGATCGATTGCTTCACTTTATTAACTACTAAGTTACCTGGTACTACCCAAGCCAGAAAGTGGAAAGGTAAGACATAATGACATTATATAACATAATATTTTACCAAATTTATTAACGCTCAAAGGTCTACATTCAGGACATAAGTATTGTTAGTGCTGTGGAACAGGCAAAAAACACATAAAGGGATATGTGCCAGTCATAGTTATGTGGCAAAGTTGATGGGAAGAAGTAATAACAAGTATGTACTGTATGCAACCAAACCCTTATTTGGGTGTGTGTGTTTGACACTTAGGACAAGAAGTACCCTTGCACCAAATTTCAAGTCGCACAGTTGAATGAGCAAACAGACTGGGCTTTGTAGCTACAGTATAAAAATGTTGAAACAGAGACAGAACACACATATACTGTAAATAATGTTGTAAAAGTCATGAAAAGGAGTGAAATAATGTGAATGACACAGTTACCTTGTAGGATTCATTTCCACTTTTGTCTGTTTTCTTGATTGTGGTAGAATTCACTGAAAGTGGCTTGTGAGAAGACAGAATTGTACATTTTATTTTGTGTTCTAGTGAAGGAGAAAATCTCTCAGTTCTTCAATTTGGATTAACTTTTTGATATAAGTTCTTGTATATTTGCAAGAATTGAAAGTGCAAGGAAGTAGCCTGTAAATATTAATATTATTATTTTTATTAAGTGATATTGCTTTCTGTTAGCCAAATCATACATTAACTTGATGCTAAATCTGCTTTTGTTGCACTTTAGCTAAGTCAAAGTCAAAGTCAAAAGAGTTTATTTGTCACTTACATGGTTACCGGGTATACCATATAGCAAAATGTGCTCTGAATCAACAGGAGACTGTGCGTGTTTACATTTAAAGGAAATTTAAGTCACACAGCAACTAGATAAGTAAATAAATGAAACAGTAAATAATAATAATAATAAAAACAGTGACAGGAAGGAGGGGGGCAGTTAGAGGATATTGTAGACCGTGGTTTTGAGGATTGTGATAGGTTCAAAAGCCTTATGACCTGTGGATAGAAGCTCCTCCTGAGCCCCTCTGTTGTGGCCATAATACTTCTGAAACGTTTGCCTGATTTCAGCAGGATGAACAAATGGTTGCTGGGATGAGACAGGTCACCGATGATCCTAGTTGCGCTGGTCCTGCATCTCCTGGTGTAAATGTCCTGTAGGGATGGCAGATCAGATCTGGTGCAGCGTTCCGCTGCCCGGACCACTCTCTGTAGTGCCTTTATGTCGCGAGCACAGCTATTCCCAAACCAGGAGATGATGTTCTGAGTCAGAACAGTTTGTACAGCACCAGAATAGAACGTTTTAAGGATCGCCGGAGAGACCTGTAGCTTCCTCAGCTGCCTGAGGTGGTAGAGCCGCTGCTTTGCTCTACTGGCCTGAGCTTGGATGTGTACAGTCCATCTCAAGTCCTCAGTGAAATGAATGCCCAGGTATTTGAAGCTGCTCACCCTCTCCACTGCAGTCCCGTTGAGTTTAAGGGGGGTGTAGGTCGGCTGCTGTTGCCTACCAAAGTCTGAGTTATTTTGACACAGCATTCAGCTATAACTTAATGAACACCTGGTTGTTAAACCCCTGAAAAGAGCGGCTTAGCCAAAATTAATTTATTACATGTCAATTATTAATTATTAAAAAAATTATTAAGCTATAGCTAATCTAGTGACAGAGCATGAATGTTTTTAGGTCTAATATTAGATAAATGACACTTGAGTGAGCAAATAACATTTTTCCGCGTATTTCATGTTCTGAACAAGTTATCCAGCATAGTGTGTGTATTTCATATGCTGTACGTAGCTGTAACCAAGCGGAAATCAAAAAATGAAATAAAAAACAAAGCTGAGCAGTTTATTTTGCTGAACCTTCTGCCAAATGTGTCCCAACAATAAGGCCTCTTTTTCAAAGCCATTGCATTGGGTCTGTCCTCTGTTTTCATGCTTGGCCTTAAGTATAATGGGTTATTACCTGTATAAACAACCTGGGGGGAAGGAGGGAGCAGTGCGGGTTTTTGGGTGGGAATGCAGTGGAACAACGCAAACACACTTTCTATCAGAATGTTCTGTACACACCTGCACGAGTTTCGTTGCTTCACTGGCACCAGCTCTAACATAGTGTTTGTACTCACCTGCAGCTTTTAACCAACACACTGCATGAAATTCACAAACATCCAATACAACCAAAACAATAAAAAATAAAACCACAATTACAAGAAATGTACAAATATTATTTTATTTACCTTGAAGCAGACAATAACTCTACAGGACACAGTTACCTTCGAGTCAGAAAGAACACTGAAGCAGGACCGAATTGTAGCTCTAACCCTAAACTAAATCCCACATGTATAACTTGCTTTACATCTAGTTTAAGTGACATACACAAGTATAATCCTATATTATAGAGTACTGTAAAACATCACATCAGTTTTATATTTGCTAAGTGCTCATATACTTACAGTTTGTAGAATTGACAGACATCATGAGTGTTTATCTTAAAACTAGTTTAGAAAACAGTGACAGGTAGTATAAATGTTAAAGGTCTAAACTCATAACTGGAAGGCTGTTCCTTTACTGTAAGTGTCTGTTCCTTGCACTCCCACAGTACTCTTGAGCAAAGCACTAACCACGAATTGCTGCCATAAGAAGTAGACCCAGTAGACCCTAATGTATAAATGTGTGCAGTACTGCAGCCACTTTGCATAAAAGCATCAGATAAAGTATGAATTATTATTATTATTATTATTATTATTATTATTATTATTATTATTATTATTATTATTATTATTATTATTATTATTATTATTACTAATAATAATAATAATAATAATAATAATAATAATAATAATAATAATACCAATACCAGAAGCACTAACTACAAACTTTCTTTCTCCAATAGGGAAAGGAATAGGCCAATGAGGCATTAAATATACAAAAAAAGGTCAACTGCGATTGTCACTTGCTCTTCAATAGGTACTTTGCTATTTCTGTTATTACTGATTATTTAATAGTTCCTTCTTATGAAATGGACCAGAAGGAGAACATGTGATGCCTTCTTGACAAAGTAAGCCTATTTTTTTGACAAATCAGGATGACGTGCATCCTCCAGATTAATATGGACAAAGCTATTCGGCTTCTGTGTGTTGTTTTTCCGTAATGCTAAGCTGAAATAAATTTAACTGCCACTATAAATATTTCATGATAACATCAGTGCTCCTCCTTACAGTCCCAAATTTTAGTTGCAGTCCTCCTGCAACTGTGGCCACCCATAATAGCACAAAGATTTCATAAGAACTCTAATATTTCTTCTCAGCCCAGCCACCAACTTATCGCAGAGTTGAAGCATTCTTCACTACAGTCAAAATCAGGAAAGTGAAACACATTTTCCTTGTCTTACAGAAGCTATAAAGAACATTGAAAATGTCTGACTCAGACACTAACTTTTGACAGGTCACACATGCATAGTCCATTATGTATTCCTAACGTAAATCTATTCTACTGTGTGGCTTTGTTACTATAGATAGTAACTCTGCACCGTGTATTTGCATAATTATTATGTATTTGCATAATAATTTACCAATAAATTATCTGTCCTGTTCACTCAGTAGTCTGGATTCCAGGCAATAAGGAGGATGAGAATCATACAGCTGAGGAAGATGGCAAAAACAATGAAGAAGACTCCAGCGGCCCATTGCTCATTCTGCACTCCTTTTATCATCACGGGGGTGTTGCTGCTGATCAGATTGGTGAGGTTCAGCATGTATCCTAAAGTCCAGCCGATATCCGCATCTGCGGCCTGGTGGTCACCCGCACACAAAGAAGAAGAAATGTCATCTTCTGCATAAAGTGAATCTTTGCTAATGTTGCTAGCAGAACTGGGAGCAGGTCAGAGGAATAGACCAGAGTTTGTGACCTGAACTTTGGTTTGGTGTTTGTTTAGGTTTGTTGTATCCTCCCAGTTCACATTACTACATATTTGCTGTATATCCAACGTTCTGAATGTAAATGTTTTCCTCACCTTTTGCTCAAAGTAGATGTTGTCCCAGCTCTGGGTGAACTTGTATCCATCCAGCAGTAAAGTTTTCATGTAGACAGCTGTACTACAATAATTCTGAAGATATTTATCTTTCTCCGTCGGATGCTCAGCCTTCACCTGTGAAATGTACACATAATTTATCATTATGGTCTTCTCCACTGAAATCATACTTTTCCTTATTTCCATAACCGTCTATACCATAATTTCTACTGATGCCATCACAGGTCATTTAGGATCTATCATCAGCACCATCTCCATCGTCTTCAGTATCAGTTTTTTTTGCATCACAAGCTTCTGTTATCAGTTTAACAGCACAAAGGCAGAAAGGGAACTGTGATGTGACAGATGGTGGAAAAAGAGCATGTGTTACCGTAGTCCAGTTCTTTCTGCAGTAGGAGTCTATAGTGCTGTTGACTTGGCCAAGTTTAGCCTGAGGGGCCAGGCCGAGGAAGTTGAATGTGTAGAAGTATCCAGAGAATGCCTGAGGAATGTTATCGCAAATACCTTTAAAGATATAGCCATACATATGCAGTTTATCTGTGCGTACCATTGTGTGAATAAAATAAAATTAGTATTTATATGTTGAAAATACATTATAGCTGCACATTTTAAAACATCAAAGTACTTATTTGCATTTCTTATTGAATTTCTATTGATTCTTTTTTAAATGCTGCAAATATAGAAAGCTATTTTCAGTCAGGAAATGTACACTATTTGGCCAAAAGTGTGTGCACCCCCCTGCTAATAACTGAGCTGAGCTGTTTGAACTGCACCCAGACAGCATCCAAACACATTCTAAGCAACTGTGGGCTTCAAACTTTGTGGCCACAGTCTGGGGAAGAAGCTCCTTTCCCGCTTCACCATGACTGTGCCCCCTTATGAACAAAGACAGCGCCATAAACACAAGGTTTGCCCACCTTGGTGTGGAAGAACTTGAGTGGCTGCACAGAGCCCTGACCTCAACCCCACCAAACACCTTTGGGATGAACCGGAATGGCAACCATGAGCTGGGCCTTCTTGCCCGACCTCACTGATGCTCTTGTCCCTGAATGGACAAAAATTCCCACAGCTGGTCTCCAAAATTTGGTGCAAAGCTTTCCTAGAAGAGTGGGAGTTGTTATAGTAGCAATAGGAGAACAACTCCATGTTAATGCCTATGAGTTTGGAATGACAAGCACATATAGGTCCTCAGGTGTCCACATACTTTTGGCCATGCAGTGTATATGTAATGGAGCAACTGGTAGGACTTACAAAAAAATATCCATTAACAGGTGGCTGGTAGATGCCATTGAAGGAACAGTTTGGATAAAAGCCACATTCTGTGAAATTAAATATTTTTTTAATGAGAGCCTGGCATTGTTCTGGGTTGCTGCTTCCATAGAAGGTCACTCTGGCACCAAGGTCAATCTCTGCAGGCTTCTTCACACAAGGAGAGTTGTAGAGGTCTCCCAGGGTCATGCTCAGCTCAAAGCCCTCATGAAAACAGGGGTGGCTGATTCTCTGAGATGAGTTTGCCTGCGTTGGACAACAGCCTGGTATTACATTTACATCTCCCCCTGCCACAAAAGCCCTCGACAAGAGTGATTCTACTTCCCATCTTTACATTGTTGAGTGGCTCAGTCCACTTGCCTTGTAGAGCTCTGACTGCAGCTGCTTCACGACCTGGTCTGTGCCGTAGCACAGGTAGCTGTGTGTGTACACGTTGTAGTCAAACCCGTACAGGCGGATATGGGAGGCCGTCTCTGGATCCTGAATGGGCTGGTTTGGTTGGAAGGTGATTTGCGTGGAGGCTCCACCCAAGTCCAGAGCCCCCAGGACCTTTGCTCCCATGGGATGCAGCCATTTCCCCTGAAAGGAATACTGTCCCACAAGGAAAAGTTACAAGTTGTCTCATGCTACAGGACATCCCCAAAGTTCATACTCTTTTGCTGTCCCTTTATAAAGGCAGTCTTTTCCATGGCATAAATCAGGTGTGAAATAACTATTTTTCATTCATTCAGCATAGCAAAAAAATAGTATTAAGTTTCCTGTAATGGATTCTAATGGAGCTCTAATAAAGTAAACCTTGCCCATGTTGGACTGCTATAACACATGTCAGTGCAAACAATAGAGGCTCCTAATGTAAATATCTCTGATTGTAAAATATTTACCCTCTTCAAAACAAATATGCACTGCATCTGTGAAAATCCATGCTGAAAATTATTTACTGTAAATACCAACGCACTGCTGCTTCTAGAACTTTTAAGTTTTGTTCAAAGTCAGTAAACTGCTAGAGCAAAATTTCAACTTCTGGATGCCAAAATAAGTTGTTTCCGTGAATAGATGAGGTTATTAAAATTTATCCACATGCTATGATTCATTATTACTCGTTGTACAGTAAAGTGCAAATGTGGCAAATTTGTTCATTTTTCACAAAAGACCTGTCCATTGCATTTTTAAGTCTTCACACACCTTGATGAATCCTTCTAACAGGTAGTTGATAGTGATCCATCCATATACTCCCTCCTCCATCCCTGAAAGTATTCTCGCCCCTCGGAAATTGAATGGATATCCCTGGATGGTTTTTGTGACCTCTTCCATAACCTGGTTGGACTGGGTGGTATTCGTCATACTGCAAAAGAATGTCCATTACTGTGCTGGGTTCCATGTTAACTGGTAACGTCATTCCACCTTACACCTGTATTGCAATCCTAGTCCTGCCATTCCCCGTGTAAATGTGTTTTGTAACCTTGACTCAGCTGTTATTCATATTTTTTTGGCTTGGAAAGTGAAAAATATTTCACTGAATTACTAGCTGCCCTCAGTCAATGAAATACTTCAGAATAAGCCATTATCCTTCTGAACTGGTCAAATAATGGGGGCTTTTATTATAAGCAAAAAAACCTCGTAGTTGTAACTGCACATTCTTGTGATTTTAGTTTGGAACCTATCCTGGAGTCACTAGGTTCTAACTTAGGTTGACTGTGGATAAAACCCCATGGAGACACGGGCAGATCATGCAAACTACCCAGACTTACAGTAGTTAGATTTGACCCTATGCCCAAACAGTACTACCCACTGCAACATCATGCCATCCAACAGAAATACACCAGTGCCGCTTCTCTACTGTCTTCAGAATATATCATCACAGAATATAATTCATATGAATAACAATCTTCATGCTAATAAGCTAAAATATGATCTTGTGCAATTCAGTCAGTCAACAGCTCATTACTTGTTAGCCTCATTGACAGCACAGCCAGCTACACAATACATGAGGACAAGCCAAAAAAATCTGGCAACAAACTGGGAAAAAGAAATACATTCATATATTCCAGCACAAGGTGCACACTAATTTTTTCAGTTTAGGTAATAAAATTACCTAAGACTATTCTGTGCTTGTTCTATTGGTGTTTCAGTAAAACAATATTTCTTGAACAAAGGGTTGGGTGCTCAGCACATTATCAAAAAAGTAACTGAAGGAACTGAACCTGCCGTGTCTATACTGTGGACAGCTGCCAAGAATGATCTTTATTGCTCAGAAGTGTACTGTATATTCTATATAAGTATTATTATTATATAAATATTATTTTTAATGTAAACCCAATAAAGCTCTTAGCTTCAAATAAATTTTCTCTCAAGCATTTCAGTATATTATCAGCAACCAGTTTTTCTGGAACTTTTGCTGTCTAGATAAATGTTTACATATCAGCCAAAATGGGAGATTTTATCTTGATCTTGGGATTCATATACTCTTAAATATTTCATAAATAACATTTAATACATTCTGCATTTGTACTATGCAGAAATATTAGTCATCTTTTCCAGGCGAGGTCTTGGTACTGGTTGTTCCAAGGCTGCAGCTCACCATCTGGGTTAACAAGTTTATCCCGTATGCTTTTAACTTTAGCTTTTAACTTTAGCTTTTGTGCAACTGAGAGCCTCACGTCAGAAGTCGCATGCCAGCAGTGGCGCCCAAAGAGATGGGTGTTTTCCCCCATTGTTCAGATGGCACAGCGTTCTGGGCAACATCCAAACACTTTTTCAGGCTCTGTCCAGCTCCAGGAGGGTTCAGGGCGTAGCTGGAGATACCAGGGCCTGAAGGGAGGGAGATGGTCACACTCAAGAGCAATGGTACGTATGCTGTGTACTGCTGATGTAAAGCAATACATGACCTTCAACAGAATGTGGAGTTTATAAAGAAAAATTAGAACAAAGTTCATTAATTGCATATCAGGTACAAAAGTGTGAAAATTAACCCATAAATTGCAGTTATGCAGTAAATATAATTTCTTTGAATGGCTTTCAAACATATGAAGTCAGGACATTATCACAATATGAGGTTTTCCAGGCAATAAAATATATTAGAAATGGTTTAAAACTTTAACATTTAATAAGATGACTTGGAGAGTTATTTTTAGGATGCAAGTTACATAAATGCAACTGATTATTTATTATATTTTTAAATGTTTAAATCAATTGAAAATCTACCTGAATAACTAACACTATGTACATGTATAGTCTGTTGGTTTTTCCTCATTCAGTTTTAGCTGTTTAATTTTGATAAAGATGCTTACAATCTGCATATTTTAGAGAAGACCATTATATCACCAGGATACTGCATTTTATGTGATGTAAAATATCTTAGAATATAATTTGCTTCAGATGGTGAAATACAATGAAAAATGTTGCTACAGCCTAGTGACTAACAGGAGAAAAGCCTCCTCTTCATAGTGAATGAAATAGGATGAAAGAGTACCTCGAACGCAACAGTTTGTTGGTAAAGTAGGTAAAGAATGAAATGAACCAGAAGTTAAAATTCTAGTTAAAATAAAGCAGCTGTTATGTCTTGAGAGAGAAATATTTTACAAAAAAAGGTGTGAATGAGGAGGTTTAAACTAGTCACACACTGACCGTCCACATCACAAGACAGGACTTGCGACACAACCCCTGTGTTGTTCTCCTTGTTCCCTGGCCACTGGTAAAGGAAGAGAGTGGTATGGCTGGAGCCAGCATCAAACACCATGCCATACTGAAAAAGTCATGAACACAGAGCAATAAATTAGTTGCATTCAATTTTGCAAAAACAAATTGTGCAAATTATTACATGTGTATGTCTGCTTGTTACAAAAATGTTCAAATATATTACATCATAAATGTATATATAGTTATATTTATAACTGCATATATGTATAGTTACCTTAGAGCTGGATAAATCAACTTCATGGTGTTGGACCAGTATGAGGATCAATGCAATGATGGACATACATCCCACTCCTGCCACCAATACGCCCACCAGCGTTTGCTTTACAGCCAACTTCCCCATGAATTTCAGAAAAACAAACTGCAGCAAAGAAACAAAAGTGCATGCTCTCAAATAAACAAAATATTTAATCTCTGGAACATGAACTAATATTATTTTTTCTGATATACAGTAATAACCAGCATTATCACCTTTACACACCAGTGATAAAGGTATTACAAATCAGTTGAATATACAGGACACATGTAACACACACCACACACACTAAATGACATACATGTGACCTACCACTCCTGGGAACAGAGAGCGGACACCTCCATACCACACCACAGAGGAACAGAATTATTAATCATCTACATATGAACAACTCTGTGTCTAATTTCTTTCTCAAAGAAAGAGTAAAAGGTAAAATCAACAAGCTGATGTTGTTTTCATGACCATCAGTACCTTTGTGCTTTTCTTTTTTTCTAAATTTGTACTACTTCTATGAGATTCTTCTTTAAAAAAAAAACTTATTCTGTATCTGGCGTAAACCTTATTACAATTAATTTGTACTCAGCCAACACTCCTGCCTAAGGCAATTTGCATTGTTAGACAAAATACATTAACCTGTTTAAAAGAGTCTACCTAAAAGGAAATTGACAATTTAGAACGACTAATTCACCTGGAACACATTTCTTTGTCAGAATGAAGACAAAAAAGGTTTTGGTGTATCGTAGTGTCTGTGAATATTGCTGTTGATACTAAGACAACATGCACTGCTTGGTAAATTATGACAACTTTCATCTGAACAGAAATTCTGAACTTTGCATTTTGGAAGATATGGCTGCAGATATGTTGGAAATTGTTGACAGAGCTAATCTTCATATTTGTATAATTTTTAATCTTAATAAGCCACTAAATTGGTTAACTGCCCTCAGTCTGTGTGCGATAATGCAGATGTCAGCACGTGATCAGTATTACAGGCCAAAGTAATGGTGCTATAATATTTTATTCAACTCGAGCTTTCAACCCCAGCACAGAATGTTCATTTTCTGGCTTTTTATATTTTACTTAAAGGTGATAAGTTGTTGTTCTCATACCTCACCCTAGTTGCTCATCATGTTTATGGAAAAGAGCTAGTTCCAAAGTCATGGCAGTGCAGTGCTTTTTTTAACCACATTTGCTAAATAAAAATGTTCTAATTTTGACAGCTGCAGCAGTAGTGGGGGATCATCATGCAGGACGCACCGCATTACTGTGGGATTTACCATGGTATCTACTACAGTTTGCATGTTTACCAAGTTCCCCATTTACTCTTATCTGCTAAAATGAATGTGGGAGTGGTTATCTATTATATAATCACAACATTTCCCAACAAGGTATTTATACACAATGAAAACATTATAGTATATCAGTATATCATATAGTGTATCTGTCTGCTACTGTCATGGCTTCATTACATACAGATGTACATGAGGACACAGTAGGAAAAAACCCAGACAGAATATTTTTCCATATTGATTATTGGAGATCTGTACTATGGGTTTGGTGATCAAGTTAAAGAAAATCTTTCCCAAAACCTCACCCAAAACAGCTGGAATGCACCCTACAATATCACAGCGTATGTAATTAAGTGGGATTTGGAAAGATTATCGAGAAACTCCACACCTTGTTACGTTTATAACTTTCCAAGGGCAACAAAACATTTTAACAACCCAACCTTTAACTCTGCAATTTGTCATCCATAACAGTATGGGGGAAACAACATGTTTTTTATAATGAAACTTAAATGGCTTTATGTTATATTGAAAGTTGAAATGGAAATTCATTTATCTTTTGACAAACCTAACTTTGGCATTTTATTTAGAAAGCCAAAATCCATTCAGTTCTTAAAAGACACTCAGACACAATTTAGCCATTGTGATGAATGCAGCTTTAAAGTACTGACTTTACAATTCATTTTATGATAAAAAACAAGTAATAGTCATATCCCTTTTTATTTGAACAATAAATACAGTTAACTGTATGTACATTTTTGTGCATAAAAATATGGCATGCATTTCCCAGTTTCAACTTCAGATGCTTAAAATTTCAGTTTGAAATTACCATGCAGCTTTTTGGCTGTTTTGCATAGTTTAAATGATAATACTGCATTTATATGCAAATAGTTATCTAAAGCATTAAAAAAATATAAGAGAGTTGAATAGTTTAAACTATTTTTATTCAAATCTGCATGTACTTAGTGTTACACACAGTCTCTCAATATATTCCCGAGCCTGCAATGCCACAGCCCCAGTGACAACAATGGTAAATGTGTAACTAACCTGGACAGCAATAAGCCTGTGTCACTGCATTACAACACAACTGCACACAATTTGTCTTCTTTCACACATTTCTCTGTCACTCCACCTATCCTATTCTAATCTCGAGCTCCGGTTTCTTCAAATAATGTAAATTTGACTTGGCATTTCCACTTTCAGTGTTCTTGAAGGAAACTAGAACAACTTTCCTGGAATGCTGGCTGGTTAACAAATAATCCTGCAGCTACTTTTCAGTCTGTTATGTATTAACTATTAGGAGCCAGCAATAACCTTCTAGAACATGAAGGTACGAAAGATCTTAACAGAGAGAAGTGATCTCACTGAGCATCTGGAATGGGCTTATCGGCCCCTCTGAACAGCTTGAGTTCCTTCTAAAAGCCACAGGTGCGAAGTTTGCTATAGACGCCCTCTGTACCTGTTGTCTCAAGCTCATTCCCTGAAGCCAAACCACATATGGATGGCTGAAGCAAATAAATAACAGAAAAAGATGTCATACACCTGTACCTTTGGACACTATATGCTGTTTACTCACCTGGCAGCAGGAGAGGACATTATGAATCAATCTGAACTTGTCCAGAATTTATAGCGTGCATTATGACGTGAGCTCCCTTGAGGGCGTGTGCACTATGGGAGGGAATATCTCTGAAAAAGCATATTATAGTTTCTTAAATGAAAGTGCACTGACAGTTGCTAAGCTTTGCAAATCTCTTTCTGTTCAGCATGGTAGAAACCCAGATAACAGCAGAAATCTAACTATAAAAAAAAACCTGACTGAAAAAATAGACCATTTGCCAAATTATCGAAGAGAGTGAAATAATGTGATAATGCATTATGTTTTAAAAATGGAAATATATTATAGAACATAGATTATTCACACTGCCATACTTGGCAAAGAAACGTATTTTAGTGCTTTGGTTTAGAACTGAAATTCCCTCTGTAAATATGTGAGAATGACTAAAAAGTTTAATTTAATCCCACTGAAAAGATTAATATTTGTCTTCCACAGTAATTCTAAACAATTTTGGAATATATTCTAGAACTTATTGGACAGTGCTATATGATCATATGCCCTGTAACCCCTAGTGCCTCAGCGCCGACCCTCAACGTCTGCTCTTTTTAGATGAACATGCAATCTCTTTGGTGCTGTCTCTGCCTGTATATACAGTTGTGACCTAATGCTGCTCATAATTTAAAATTTAAAAAGGACATAAATATTATGATCTTATATTTGTTAACTAGCTAAGTTGCTTGGCACCCAAATTAAAAAGCTTTAATGGCAGAAAGGTAAAAGTAATGTGCATTATATATCACCAAAAGTGCATCACCGTGTGTGTAGTTATGTGTGTAGTGTTTGCTGCCCCATGTGTCAGTTTGTGTGTCTGTGTGAGGAGGATGAAAATGATCAACACCACCACTGCTTCTCCAAGCCCTGTCATAGACCAAATTTTACATTTTCAAAAGCCTTTTTGGAGTCTAACGCTTAACAGTGCAAAAAATGGTTTGAAAAACAAAAACATCCATAAAGAACAAATAAGGAAATAGACAAACAGACAAACAGATACATAGATTATTGATACATCGATGTCATTGAGCAGTAAAAAAAAACAAAAACAAATTGTATACTGACAGTGCAGCCAATAAAGTATAACACTCGGTGGTGTAGTGGTTAAGCTTTGCTAAGGCTGCCCTCAAAGGACTCAGGTTTAAATCCTACCACCTGCTCTAGAACCCTTGATCTAGGTCTTCCTTAACCTTCTGGCATAAACTTCAGACACAATATTTTCTATTTATAAAAAATACATTTATATTGCATTTGCTGCTGAACTTTATTTTGTGTATTTCCCTGAAAACAGAGTACTGACAGTGTGGCTTAACCTTATCAATGTAAGTCAACAGGGGTTACTGGTAGTTATTACTGTTGCCTTGACCTGAAAGGACTCAGGTTCAAATCCTACTTCCTGTCATCATGTGTTTCTTAATGGTCCTTTCACTAAATTAGTGCAGTAGAAATAAGTTTATAAATCACTGAAATATAAAACTTACTAAGTGCATAAATAATATTTAAAAATGATAAAAATATAACTTCAAAAGGAAACACAAAACACTAAAACCACAGACAAATAATAAAAGGAACTGGAATGTTATTAAATGCAGCATTTTATATAATGTTTATTGTAACTTTAAATAGAATTTATTATTCGTGTTTAGCTTTACCCACTTACAGAAGACCTGTGAAAGCCTGATCTGTGTTCATCTTTATTTTCAATAATTTATCTGATGCTAAAGGTTTTTGGAACCTTTTTCAGTTAGTCTGTCAGTCTCCTTACACTGGTTCTGGAGAGGGTGGCAGTGGTAGGAGGTTGGACAAGAAGTTCCAGATCTTCCTTTCTCCCAGCAAGAGCCTTCATCTCCTCAGATGTGTTCTGGATCTGTCCTGGAGTCTCCTCTCAACGGGTCATGCCTGGTATATCTTCATCAGGAGCCAGGAACCATTCATATGGATAAAAGCAACAATCTAGAGGAACAGATGCTTGACTCCAAGGCATCACAGATCAACAAAAATGGAGAGTAAGCACAGTGACACCACAAAAACACTCAATTTCCAACCCTTAGGTCTGCAATGTCATTCCTTCAGTCATTACCCAAAGCTCATGTGCACAGATGAGAATGGGGATGTAGACCTAGGCCAACAGCTTTGTCTGGAGATGCAGTTCCCAGCTGACCAGCACAAATCAGTACAGTGTACCAACTCACCTTTCAGTCTCCCATTTCCTTCTTCCATCATTTGTGTAAAAAATCCCAAGATGCTTGAACTCCTCCACTAGGAGCTGTTACCCCCTGACATGGAAAGAATAACCCTGCCTTTTCCAGAAGAGAACCATAACCTCTGACTTGCTAATTTTCATCTCCATCACATCTCCGACACATTCAGCGAGAAACCATTTGAAGACACTTTTGAGGTCACAGTTAGATGAGGTCAATAGCAAATAAGAGAGATGAGGCCTCCAGCCTCCCACTTGGACACCCTAAAACCCTCAATTCTGCTTTGAAATCTTGCCCATGTAAATCCGAAACAGGAGTGGAGATAAAACTCAACCTTCGTGGAGTTTGACACCCATATCAAACAGGTGCGAATTAAAGCCAAAAAGGATAAGCATATTCCCAAACTCCCTTCAAACAGCTAACTCAAGGAGAACAGCTGATCCAAGACAAAATCCACCTTGTTGCTCCTGATCTGAAGCCCCAAGTGTCAGACAGAATCTCTTTTTTTAGCACCCTGAACCATTATGCTAAACATATATCAGATGTGCACAACTGACCTATTAAACTGCAGTTTGGGGGGAAAAAAGGACTTCAAACCATTTTCTTTCCAGATGTTGGCTGATTTTATTTTTTTATGATCTCTGTGCCTGAGTAACAATGTCCTCTTAGACAGACAATACCTGGGTTTAATGCTCTGGTCCAATGTCTTGCCAAGGCCACTATGAATTCCTGATTAAAATGGCACAAAAGCAGGCTTCACACCCCAGAAACCTGCAGACAAAGACAAGCGATTACCTGCCGTCACGGTCAATTATAAATTTGCTATTTGGACTCAGGGCATTATTTACACTTGCGCTCTATTTTCCAGAAATCACATGGCAGAACCGAGCAGAGCACCTAATTTCACGTTTCTGTAATTCAACCAATTGTCCTCTGTCACGCAACTCTCACTAACAGATATTCATATCTATAAACACAAATCCAGAAACTGCTTTGTTCCTCAGCATATGATATCAGTACCATAATTAATGCATTAAATTTCTTTCCTTATTAAATAAAACCTTGCAGTATAAATAAGAATTTTTGTGGAATTTGACAAGAACATAAAGCACTTTACTGATAATCTGGTCATTCCTTTAACCCTAAGATAATAAATAGGTAGTGAGAAGGTAGTGAATTTAAAAGTTATTAATAACAATGTAAACGTGTAGCAATACATGCACTACATGCATTAATTATACTTTATGAAAGGTGTGTGCATCTATCTCCTATCACACTCCAAAGCCACGTGTTTTGCGTTAACATGATATGGATACATAGGTGGTGACGCTGGCAGTAAGGTGTGACTGTATATACGATGGTCTGGCATCCCACTCAGGATGAACCTTGCCTGTCATGTGTTTCTTGAGAATCTCTTGTATTGGGAAAGAGGCTTCTGAAAAAATGTGGAGGGCTGCTGTTACACAACTATCCATTTTTGTTGTAAACTTTGGACACTGCCATAAAAAATACATTTGTATTATATTTTGTAGCAGACTTAATTTTGTGTCATTTTTGTACCCAATATTGCTGACTTTGTGGCTTAATCTTATCAGGATGGGGCTGCAGTGAAGCAGGAATTGCAGTGGTTAGAGCTGCGGCCTTGAACTCAAAGGACTCAGGCTAAAATCTGACCTCCTGCTGTAGTACCCTTGAGCAATGTATACTTTCTCTGAATTAGTCCAGTAAAAATTACCCTGATGCATAAATTGGTAAATAATTGTAACAACACAGTATGGAGAAAAAAATCAGTTAGAGGAATAGAGTGTGCAGCTGTGAGGGAAAGTTTAGGCAGAGTGGCATGGTGGCTCACACTATCTGCATTTTTCAAAGGTTTTAATCCACCTCAAGCTATCAAGTGTGCAGGTTTTCTGACAGAGGCCAGCAGGTTTTGTACCACAACAAGACTTTTAATACAGGTGCACAGGTGTGCTTTTGGTAGACAATTAAATTTTTTCCGCACTCCAGTTCCATAGGGGGCGCCAGTGTTCACCGGTGTGCTATGCAGCATTGAAAAGTGATCGAAGAAGAACAACCTATCATCACCCGGAAACAAAAGTGTTAACCTTCCGAGTTCGCCACTGTCATGTCGCTCTTGGTGGTTGTTTGAAGTATGAAGGAACGTAAAGAAACATGGAAAGGTTCGCACTCAGACCTCTTTTCTGAAGCCACAAACTGAGCCACGCTGTGAAAAATGGGGACACCGGCTGGTCGGCTGTATCGGCGTTTGGAGGGGTTGTTTGCGGTTTACAAACCACCCGGAGTTCACTGGAAGCTCGTCCGTGACACGGTGGAGACAAACCTACTGAGAGGTACTGTGTGTGTGTGTGTGTGTGTTTTATAAAGAGCCCCCTAACACAGATTTTTAACTTTACCTCACTTTTGTTGCATACATCAGAAAATGACCGCCATCCCCTGGGGTCTCACCCCTCACCTTTCCTTCTTTCCTTCCTTTCCCACATTTCTTGTTCTTATACATATTATATTTGTCAGAACGTTTACTTTCAAAGTGCTGAAACATGAGGGGACACTGTGTCACAGGACCTTGTGAGAAAGGGAGTTGAATGATTCTGGGTGGAAGGGTATTCTTGCAGACTTGGAGGAAAAAGAGGAACAGAAGGAGGAGGAGGAGAAGTATAACAAACATTTAAAGTTTAAAGTAGGATTTGTCATTAAAAAAAACATGCAAATCCAACTGTATGGAAAAAATTGAATTGTACTGAGAATACTTTATTTGTATGAAGTTACAGTAGTGTACAATGCAATAAAGGTGTACAAAGGAGTGTGTAAACACTTGACAGGAAATCTGCACAAAAAGAAAGAAAAACAATATTGACAGTGCAACTGGACTAGTTCATATCCCTGGACACAAAAGCATTGTTCCACCAAGGTATCACAAGGTCAGTATTGGTAGCATCACATACTGGCTCCATACAAACATAATGATGGTGATGACTGTGGATTACACCAACAGTACTGTAGTTTATGAAAATAACAACAAAAGCATATTTTGTAAAAAAAAAAAAACCTGAGAGGTTTGAGGATCAGTTTTACCCTTAGGTGAAACTTTCATTGTTTCTTGTGTTCCCGCAGGTGTAAACTGTGCACCTCATCCAAATCCCCGTTCCCATGTGAAGTTTCTCCCACAGAGCTGCATTGAGAGTGAAGAGTGTAAAAAGATTACGCTGGTTGTTTCTCGTCTCCCTGTGCTCGCAGACCATCCACTTGGTTAGTTTTTACCTGGTGTTTGTGTGTGCACTCTCTGATGGCTCTTTCTTAATTTTGGTTTCCATTATTTGATGCTCCTTGAAGCTTAAAAATCTTTCCTCACTGTGTGTTGGGGGTGTGGTTTCTGAGGCAGCAGGTAGTATAGTGGTTTGGAATAATTGAGTGAGATACTGCTGATCTCTTTGGGTAAAAGTGTCCCCTTGCATGTGGCCCTTGTGACAGTTGTTCTCCTTTTTTGACTTGGTGGTTGAATCCAGTGGCAGGACCCCAGTTTCAGAAGCTGCGCATAGGTGTGGGACATCGGCTGGATGTGTTCTCCTCAGGTGTTCTTGGTATGTTTCCATCAGACAAACCTCAGCAGGCCTGTATACATGTTCATCAAACAGAGAAAATATAATCAAATGTTGCTGTGTTCTCCTAAATAACTTGTTGCTTATGCTTGTGTTCCTCTTTTTTGCCTTCTGATCTAAATCTATAAACTTTGTGACAGTTTTAGGTGTTGGGCAGGGGAATGTGAGGCTTACAGATATGTACAATTCACATAATACTAAGGTAAGAATCACTACATTTATGCGTGTGCAAAATGTCACTGAAAATGATGTAATCTACTGTAGGAATGCATCGTAGTACAAATCTTCACTTTTGACTAAAATTATTGAATACCCTTTATGCAGTTTGACCAAATATAAGGCTGATTTTTATTTTTATTTTTGAAAATGTGTAATTGAATAAAGAATATGAAGTTTTAAAAATTAATTAAAAAGGTTTGTATCTTCAGAAGTTTTTGAAGTGAGTAACCAGTGTGTGACTGACTGTTACTGTCCTTTTTATTGTGATGGTTTCCTTTAGGACTACATAGTTGAGGGGGAATTTGGCAGAGCCACAGATGATTTCTCTTGTCTGGGGCGGATCATAGAGAGAACCACTTATGGTAGGATACATACAATGGCTGTTTATGCAGTTCTCTTGCATAAAAATACAAGGTGCTGTTACTGGTATTATGGTTTTCTTATTTCAAAGTTCCAGGGTTTATTAGAATTAGGACAGGAGGTCCTCAACTTGCAGCAGAGTTCCGGTATGATAACCTCACTGTAAGCCTTTCGAAAAGTCAGCAGTTTCCATATACAGACATACCCCAGTTCATGTCCTCCTAATGGAACATCTATGTTTTTTAATATCAAAAATGTAGTTTAAGTTCAGAGAAATAGAAACAGTTATTCGTCATGCACAAAAGAAAAAATATCCATATGTTTGATACAAGGTTTTCTAGCTGAACTGTTATTTAAAAACTCCCCCTCTATAGTGCATGTTGAAATGCGACTTGATTGTGTGTCAAGTTTGTATCTGCTGGGTATCCATAGTGTCTGGTTTGCAATAGTTTTAACTCACCTGTGTCAGCTGATGATGCCATACAGCAGATTTCATCATTGACCGTTATGATCAACCATCAGGACAGGAAAATAATATAATGAGGATGATGAGATGGCTGTCATCATTCTGGTTTGTCAGAAGTTGAGGACCACTTGTGTTTTTAATCTAAAAAGTGGTTATTGATAGTGAGTGAAGGTGCAATATTTTGTCACAGTCATTTTATCAGCTTGAAACAGTTGCTAATGTCTGTTTGAAATTACTCTTTAAATTGTGATCTACATTATCTGACCTAAATGGGATATAAAGGTGGTTGGATAATTGAAAATTGTAATCGAACTAAATGCAGGATGCATACGAAATGGCTAATCAATAATCATTTTACAATATAAATAAAATAATGGGGTATAGAAGTATTGTGCAACTATAGAATTGTGATATCTTAGTGTTTATTCCTAGGAACTAAATCTCCAGCTGGGAAAATGTTTAAGTGTCTATTTTTTGAACAATAAAATTTTTCTCTGTTGGGAGCTGTTTTCCTGTGAAGGTCAGGCCATTCTATCACCTTTCTCCCAGCTTCAGCTGTTTACTTAGCCAACATGGATGTATTAGTGAATTATTTGGATTGCATTAGCTTGCTTGTGTTTCATTTTTTTTTTCTTCCATTCCATACTTGAGGTCATATTACAAAGGACAAGTTGGACAGTGTCCTCGCAGTGATCCAGGGTGCCAATCAGAAAGCCCTTCTCATGTAAGTGGACCTCATCTTTCACCATACTGTGCCACACTGGTGTCAGAGGTAGTGTGGCAGTGTAACACACCTGGTCTGTTATTTGGTGGCTCAGTGTGACACAGGAGTGCAGTGTAGTTACAAAACAAAATTTGTGCTCAAATGTTATCAGGTATTTCTAGTTAAATCAATACATTCCTTGGCTCCCATTCAGCAATGAGTCTATGAACAGGGGTAAGTGAAGCCAGTGCTAACATTGCTCTGCATATTCTTTTGTTTTGTGTGAAACACTGCAGTTGGTGGTGTTATACTTTATACATCGCATACACACAGTGTGTACCAGATAGCACTGAGCCACCTGCTGAAATCCTCTTTAGCACGCCTTTTGCTGGCATGTGTCCCTCTCAGTAAGAGCACACCTCTGCTGGCAGGTACTCCAACGTGGATTTGCGCTCCCAGCAGGCTTACGAGCTGGCAGTGAAGGGCCTACTGCGTCCTCAAAGCAAGTCCCCCCCAATTGTAACTGGTTTGAGATGCCTGGAATTCAAACCACCCCATTTCATCTTGGGTAAGACATGCATGTGGCTCATCACAAAAATTGCTTCATTAAGCAGAAATCCACAAAGACAGAGCTGTGCAACTAAGCCACAGAGTGAACAGAAGCAGCTCAGTTCTTGGATGGCACAGCAGCCATGGCCTGTTTCTTTCCTCCTTCAACAGAGGTTCAGTGTGTGAATGAAACCCAGAAGTATCTGCGCAAGCTGGTGCATGAGGTGGGCTTAGAATTGCGCAGCTCGGCAGTTTGCACAGGGGTGCGCCGCACACGCGATGGCCCCTTCACGCTGCAGCACGCCCTCACACGCCAGCACTGGAACCTTCCTGATATCATGCAATCCGTCCACCAGTCCCGGGCCTCTTGGAGGAGTGAGCGCAATTCAGCTGGGGCCCCTGAACCCAGAGCACATTGACTATGGGGGGTTGCAGGTACAGAAAACCATGTTGGATTAATTTTTGTACTTCATCCTTGTTTCTTAATAAAAAAATAAAAAATAAAGTGGTCCCTTGGTCTTAATGGAATTGTTTTGTCCCCCTCCATTTCATGACCTCCATTTCTAAAGGTAAATGAATAACTTTGTCTGTTAATATTGAAAAATAATGGGTTTTGACATGGTTTTTTTTTTTTATTAAGGGATATAAATATATTTCTGTTTATAATGTGTGAGGATGTTAATGCAATAATAAAGGCAGACTGGGAAGTACATCCCTTAAACTTGTTTACATGTTGATAGATGGATTATATTCTTAATTCCATTACACTCAGTAGGTTACAGTGACTTGAGTTTGCCATATATATATATATATATATATATATATATATATATAAAAAATTGTAATTTTTTTTCTGCCAAAAACCATTTTATTAAGTTGTTCTCAGCTAAACTTTTAAACAACTTACTGTTTCACACAACTTATTTGCACTTTATATTGTTACACAAAGGATGCTGAATGTTTCTTAAATTTACAAACAGAAATGTTAGCGATACTTTAAGAACGCAGCAGTATGTACAGTATTTGGCCCTTAATTTAAATAAATTTTTTTTTAAAAATTATTTTTCAAGTTCGACAAAGACCATCAGATCTTCAACAAATGAATAATTAGATAAAGGAAGCCCCAGTAAGCAAGCTAATATTTAACAATGACAGAAATGTACTAACTTGCAACAGTGGCTACAATAATTTATTTTGATGTGTATTGTTTTTGCCAGCTTTGTTTTTAATGATAAAAGTTTTTGTGTTTGTATTGGACAGGATTTAACCCAGATCAGTGGATCTCAGCATAAAGAGCTAATTTCTTCCTTTAGTTTGATTTAAGGGAACAGTTCACAGCTGTTGATACCTGACTCTTGCACATTTCCTTAATAGATACATGACAGAAATCAAAGAACAAATTTAGGCATTTTTTCCTCACAGGTGCCTCTTTATGCACTACAAAAAGATCTGATTAAGTTAAATATCTAAAATTTGCAAAAATAGAAGAAAAAAAATCAGAAAGGGGTAAATGAAATGAACACTGAAGAAGACAATTGTGACAATTTCTTTTTTAAAGGTAGTGCTGACATCTTTTTGTGTCCAAGTACCAAAAATGTGATGCTTTGAAAGGAAGTATTTTCCTGCTATCCTGTGTACACACCGGAGCATTGCCTGGTTCAGACAGGGTTCACTGGACACACGTGTGCACAACCTTGATGCTGTACAGCATAAATGAGGAATACCTGCTGCTCCTCGTGCATCACTGCGGGGTCCTGAGTGCCACGGTGCAGCTGGGACAGCAGCAAACAAACCACTACCTGTCCTGCTGTTTGGCTGTTCAGTTATGTGGTCTTTCTCAGCGTGCTCAGGGAAAGAGGTGGTGGCTCAATACGCAGCTCCTCTCTCAGGGAGTTCAAACTCTGCTCCCAGCGGCGCTCGTAGAACACGCTGAGCACACAGCGAGCACGCTGCCCGCTACGCAGTGCCCACGGACCCAGTGAGGTTGTCAGCAGCTGCAGACGCCTGAAAGGGTTGCACCAGCCATCAAGCAGACATGCTGCACTGTACATTATGCTACAATTTGCAGTTTGATATAAATTAGTTTAAAAAAGGCTCCAACAAAAACAGCAAGACAAATGCGGCTGCAACATACAGAAAAACACCATTATTTTCAGTCCTGGTTTGTGTAATTTCACTACAACACAGCTGAACTTTAATACCAACTTCCCGTTTGTGCAATAGAAACCCAGCTCGGAGCCATAATCCAGTGCCAAAAATCTGTCGGCAAGAAATTCAAAGTAATTAAGACACACCTGGCAGACAGACGAAGGGGTCCCAGAGCAGCTCCCAGAATGCACATGGGCAGACCAGTCTGGGCAGCTTCGAAACATTTCACAGCCACCTCACCTACATTTAAAACAATCAAGTGCATCGATGGATGATTCACAAAACATGCGCTGCAATACATGTGGTGTGCATCTCAGTGCCATAATGGCAGTTCATTGGTGAGGAACACCAACACAATGCGCTGAAGAGGTGTTGTATCCTTCACTCACCCAGCATGTTGGTAGGCATACCCAGTACTGTGTGCAGCAAATCATGGACTTCTCGGTAACGCAGCATGACATAAGCCAGTTCCTCATCATCCAAAAACTTGACATCAGCCCGTGTGTCTGGGGTAACCCGCTGCAGTGCAGAATCATTAACTATTACAAAATTATTAGCACTTTTTGATGCTAAATTAGAATATCATATCATTCTAACCCTAAGAATGTTATTTGTTTAGGCAAAAATTTTCCTAGTTCTGAAAAATAAATGCATTTTCTCTTGGTGTCAAGATTCTCACATTTTCTTTTAGAAAGGTGAGATACTCCATCCCCAGTGATCCTTCTGGCAGCGAGGACATCCAGGTCAGATCAAGAGTGGAGAGGCGAATACGTGGACGGTCCCTGGGAGAAAAAAAAAGGAGAATGTGTAATGTACAGTGTTATTATTTCTTAAATGTTTTTTACAGTCCCTTGTAAAAGTATTGAAACCCATTCTTTCATTTTACTGACTCACACATGGTATACTGAAATTCTGTTCTCTGTGATGTTTTATTTCAAAATGCAAAAAAAAAAAAAAAAATCAAAATTATTTTAAATAAAAAAACTTAAATAAAAGTCTAAAATATGCTATTTGCATAAGCATTCAGTCATTAAAAAAAAATAATAGCGGTTAGAATCACCATTCACTGCAATAAGAGCTTCAGGTGTTTTAGAGTAAGTATGTACCAGCTTTGCACACTGTTGAGGAACAACTTTTGCCTGTTCTTCTGGGCAGATTCGCTCCAAGTTGTTCGCTGACTGCAATTTTCAAAAAACTCAACCGATATCAGGACGCTGACTAGGCCACTGCAGGACATTCAGCTTTTTGTTCATGAGCCTTTCTAATGTTGCTTTGACCTTGAGGTCAGGATCACTGTGCTGACAGAAGGTGAAATTTCTCCGAAGCTTCAATTGTTTTTGCAGACAGAAGCAGGTCCTTTGACAGTACTTCTCTATTTTGCTCCATTCATCTTACCTTCCATTTTATCAAGATGCCCAGCCCTTGCTCAGGGAAAGCAGCCCAACAGCATGACACTGCCACTCCCACACCTCACTGTATGGATGCTCTTTCTTGAGGCTTGGGGTGTGTTAGGTCCGTACCATACAAGGTTCCTCAAATTTTGGCTAAATACTATTATGCTGGTTTCCACTGACCACAAAGCCTTCTGCTATATGACTGTGTCATGCTGTCTTGCAAACTCATAATGTACATTAGATAATTGATTGAGGCTCTGAATGTCTGCATGAAGCATCATAAATGTCATACATAAATCATAAAATGACATTTTATCATCCATTTTCTATCAATGATTAGATATCGAATTCTATGTGAAATTTAATGCATGCAGAGATGTCAGAACACAACCTTGAAATAAAGAGGCACACAGAATGGGTTGGGGTGGTAGCTGGTGTACTAAAAATAAACGCAGGTTACCTGATGATGATTTGCCCCTCTGGGTCACTTTTCATCCTGTCTCTTAGTCTTAGCAATGCCAAATGGCCAGTGGTCTCGCCAAGTACTGCCACCATGTCTGGAAGGAGGATAAAAGGAGACACAGCAGAGTGAAAAATGACAAATAGGTAATTTTCCAAAACTCCAGGAACACTTACAGAGAAAGGGGGTGTAGAAGGTGAACATCGAGAACAAGTAAAGTGCAGGGAAGAAAAATAGGACAATTTTAAACTTTACTCTTAGCAATATTAACAGCTACAAAATAATTAATTTTGCTACACTTTCATTTGAGAAACTTTTGAGACTATCTGAACAGATTTATGAGCTACATTAGGTCATAGCAAAATACAGGCAGAGACTAGGCACTGAGAGATTGCAAACATGTCCAACTATTCAGGAGACAGAAAAAAACATTAATTTTAACAAAGTAGGCAGGAGGTAGTCTTTAGATCCTCACCATGTCTGTATGGGTTCTGCAGAGCTGCCATTCCTGAACCCAGGGCCAGCAGAGCCTTCTGGACAGAATTAGTGGGGATGTGACTGCCATACAGCTGGCCAGGGCAGCCGCCTGAAACCCAGCCAGTGTAGCTGCGGTGTTCATTCCACACTGGTAGAGACACAAAGGCACAGTTCAGCAGGACTGACCAACATCTCACATGGGGTCATACAGTATATGTACATGTGCATGCATACAAAAACAGCTAGTAAACAAAACAAGTGTGGTCAGGATACTAGAATGATAGCAATAAAAATCTCCCATAATAACATTTAAAAATTCACATGATGACCTATTTGCAAACCATTTCTAAATGTAAAAACAAGGAAGGGCTCACTTGTTTAACCCGTTTTCACATTTGTCCATACTGTAATGCATAGCCCTGACAATGCTCCCGCATATGTTGAATGTACTGATACTTTACAATTATATTTTTTACTGTTGTTTAAATAAAGAAAAAAAAACAGTTCTAAACTATGACTCAGTGCAGTGTGACAGTCCACATGAACACATGAATGTGTGGAGAGCTCTCACTTACAGGACTGCAAAGTTTACAAAGGGCTAAGGTGACAAAAGCAGACCCAGGGGACCTGTTCGCACCTTTCTGGACTGCAAGCGCTGAAGGTCGACCGACGCTCCTTGCCTTCGTCACGCACAACCGACGCAGGGAAACAAGCGACATTGCGGCCACCGAAAAGGCACTCAATTAAACATAAATGCTATACTGCTAAACTACAACATTGCTGGTACGTACAAATATCATTATTATTGTTGCTGTTATTATTATTATTATTATTATTATTATTATTAATAAACTCAGTTGAGCTTCGCCGCGTTCAGCTGCTACTGTGATACTCCGACTTGACAGGCAGAATGCTTTTTTTCTACGGATCCCGATAGAGGTCAAACCAGCTATACAGCTATCCATTGGGTAAACCGATTACCGTACCACATGGTGAAAACACGCACTTGTTTGTACTGTGCTACTGAATTACAGCACTACTAGTTCTTGTGCCATTGTGCGGTAGCTCACAGTTCACTAGGAAATTTAGAAATAAAAAAACAATACAGGTACAAAAATTGTAATTCAACACGTATCCCATATTCAGACCTGAACATTTCTATTTCAAGTGACTTGGGGGTCAGAGAAAAATGCCAGGGAAGCCGATGAAAGGAAGCTGGGGACGTATGAGGGTCCGATACACCTTAGTTTAGGGCTTAATTTACGGTTAAGGCTCGTCACACCTTGTTGGCTTCTTAATATAGCAGGCAAAACATTTTAAGCAGACGTGGCATTTCATATGTTACATAATAAAGTATATTGGTTACAAATATTGGTTAAAATTATCTGCGAAATGAAACTCCTACTTTAAAAAAAACCGTAGGGAATTTTTCTGGGATCCCAAGCCGTCTGACGTCTGAACGTTTTATCAGCGATGACGTTTGACAGACGTATCCAATCATAGGTGACGCTACAGCATAGCTCCGCCCCTACGGCTGTGGTTCGGCAGGGTTAAGGCAACGAAGGTCGCTCCCCCGTCCTGGACGCGAGCAGGTACAGTACTGGACTCTGGTTCCGATCCAGGGGAACAGGGTGACTTGCAGTAAACCGTATCGTACAACTTGCGAGCATTGTGCTGTGCACCAGATCGAAAAACACTCAAGTAACGCCTTTTAGAGATCGGTCCACCTGCACGGTGGCCACGCAGTCCTCATGTATGACAGTTAAACTCCATTAAAAATTGCCTGTGTGCTTCCTTCCGTTTCCCGTGCAGATTTTAAACCTTTTCACGACTCTTGTGATGTTTGTCGAGAATGGCGATGAACATACGATCTGTAATAAAGTTTAGCTTTCATGAACTTTGTGGCCACGCCGTATATAGTGTAAAACACTTGTGGGAAAATAAGAATATGACAGGAACGTAAACATCGTCCTCATACCAACATGGCGGTGTCTGGTTAGAGGTGAAGCTTTCTACAGCGCAGGCAAACACCGTATTCTGACTGTGGAGTCTTAGTTGATGCCATGTTATTTGCTTGTGACAAAGGACGTTAAATATCTATGCAGGCTGATTAATCGCGTTTTCTGCTTTTAAATTCAGGCACTAAAATTCATTTGTTTTTCATATTTCCTAGAACCAGTACATTAACCTTCAGAAGATCAAAGAACAAAAGGATTTATTTGTCACATACATGGTTACAAAGTATACCATGTAGTGAAATGTGCCCTGATTCAACAGGAGACTGCGTGTGGTTCCATTCCACAAGTAAATAAACAACCAAACATCGAGAAGACAACAAATAGATAAGTAAGTAAATAATAAATAAATAATTGACAGTGAGGGGAGTGGTCAGTGGATATTGTGGACTCTGGTTTGCGAGGATTGTGATAGCATGTCTGGGTTCAAAAGTCTTTTGGCTCATGGATAGAAGCTCCTCTTGAGCCCCTCTGTTGTGGCCATAATACTTCTGAAACGTTTGCCTGATTTCAGCAGGTCGAACAGATGGTTGCTGGGATGAGACAGGTCACCGATGATCCTACTTGCTCTGGTCCTGCATCTCCTGGTGTAAATGTCCTATAGGGATGGCAGATCAGATCTGGTGCACCGTTCCGCTGCCCGGATCCCTCTCTGCAGTGCTTTGATGTCACGAGCACAGCTGTTCCCAAACCAGGAAGTGATGTTCTGAGTTAGGATAGTTTGTACAGCACCAGAGTAGAAAGTTTTAAGGATCACCGGAGAGACCCAAAGCTTCCTCAGCTGTCTGAGGTGGTAAAGATGCTGCTTTGCTTTACTGGCTTGAGCTTGGATGTGTACAGTCTATGTCAAATCCTCAGTGACATGAACACCCAGATATTTTAAGCTGCTCACCCTCTCCACTGCAGTCCTGTTGATTTTAAGGGGGGTGTAGGACCGCTGCTGTCGCCTACCAAAGTCCTCCACCATCTCTTTAGTTTTGCTGACATTCAGTTGGCATTTCTCCTGATACCATGATACCAAGTTCTCCACCTCCTCCATGTATGCTGTGTCATCATTTTTGGAGATGAGGCCCAGCACCACCATGTCATCAGCAAATTTGATGATGGAGTTGGAGGCGTGTGTGGCCACACAGTTGTGAGTGTAGAAGGCATAGAGCAGAGGGCTAAGTACACAACCTTGTGGAGCTCTTATGTTAAGACTGATGCTGCTGGAAGTGCAACTGCCAACTCTCACCACCTGTGATCTACCTGTGAGAAAACTGAGAACCCAGGCAATCAGGTGGCTGTTCAATCCCAAGTCTCTTAGTTTAGTGAACAGTCTGTGGGAGGCAATGGTGTTGAAAGCTGAACTGTAGTCAATGAACAGCAGTCTCACATAGTCCCTGTTTCCTGGCCACATGACTTGAGGGTGGTGTGCAGGACGTGGGATATGGCATCATCTGTGGATCTATTGGGACGGTAGGCAAACTGAAGTAGGTCTACAAAGTTGGAGATGGATGCTGTGATGATGGCTTTTATGAGTCTCTCAAAAAACCTTCATGACTACTGAGGTCAGTGCAACAGGCCGGTAGTCATTTGGGCATGGGGGCTTATTGTTCTTCGGGAACCGGGACAATGGTGGATCTTTTAAAGCACATAGGGACTGTGGACTGAGCCAGAGACTCGTTAAAGATGGTAGTGAGAATGCCATCTTAGATAGCATTTAAACCAACTAGCCAAATAGCATCAGTAACTGTCAAACATGGAGTGACTAACATGATAATCCCAGAATTCCTTTCTGTAAATGGTATTTATAGTTTTAATTATGTTTAATACGTGTTTGGTCTACTGTATTGATGTCTTCTGACTTAGTGATGGTTGGTTGTGCGTACAGTATACTGTAAGGCTGGTGTTACCAAATCCCAGAAGGTGCACTAGAGGCCAACAGGTGTGCCATCGATCCCTGCTGCTTTTCCTTCGGCCTTGTTTGCTTTTAGTTCCTCTATGTTGGTTCCCCCCTCTGAAGTCTTTCATTCCCATGGTGGCACAGTCCTGTAACCCATCCCCAAATCTCCCCCCTCCACCCGATAGCATCCTATCCACTGGTTTCCCAAGATTTCATCGTTCATCATTTTGCCCCCTCATCCCTTAGACTTATGCATGTTCCTCCCATCCATAGGAAAGGATAGACCTTTATTAACCGATGCAGGAAATTCCCTTTTTTGGCAGCATAAACAGAGGGTCCATAATAGGAGACACAAAAAGATGCAAAATAAATAAGTAATAAACAGCAGAGACAATGACACTGATGAAGAAAGTAATGGTTAGTATGCCTTTAGGTATTGTTATGGAGGTGGATAGTTGACCTCCGGAAGTGCTTTTTACTGCACTAAGTTGAAATTGCAGAAGAGCTCGTGGTGATTGCTTCATTTTGAGGATGTGAGTCAGTGTCCATGAGTGACTGTACAGTAACTTCCTCCTCATTCTGCCCTCTGTCACACCTTCCACCAAATTAGAGCTCGGATCCATGACAGAACTTGCTTTCTTCACAGTGTTAATGAGTCTGAGCTTCTCAGCAGATGTGATGTCCCACCCCAGCACATAAAATTGCATAAAAGGTCATACTGGCACAATCATTACAGTCTGGCACAAAATCTTGAAATTTATTTTTTAAAAAAGGCAGGAAACTTCTCATTTTTCCTCTCCTTGTTCTAAAGAGACCGTTGTAGCTATCTGGCTATTATCTGGCTTTTTTTTTTTTTTAAAGTGCATAAGTTGTAATTTATAAAAACAACCATTCTGTCTTCATCTTATTTAAACACCAGTAAACTTTTTGTTTGTACAGGGAAAGAAGTTTATTATTGGAACAATGCTGCAGAATGACCAAGAGATTAGCTAGATGAATTAATAATAATAATAATTATTATTGTGCTCAGTAATAACAATATGTTTAAACAATCATTTGGAATTAAACGTTTGGTTTTTTAGCAGTTTGTCGTGTGTTTTTCCTTGTCTGTACTTCAGGACGGGTGTGATACACCTCTGTATTCATGCTGGGAAGATGTTACTTAAGGCTTCTCTCTTTTCCAGCTTTTATTTACTTTTTCTTTTCTGATGCTCTCGTACTTCCCACCATGTGGTGCTACATTTTGTTTTGCTTTGTTCTATTAGTTTACCAACTCCGACATTAATCTGCAGGCTGCCGGTGTTAATTTCCCATCTTGCACGGTGAGTAATGTGTGCTTTGCCGTGTTTCCCTTGTGCTAGGCAAGATGGCGAGGGCTGTGCGCTTTGTCCTGTGGGATGTGAAGGACACTTTGCTGCGGGTGCGCAGGTCAGTAGGGCATCAGTATTGTGAGGAAGCGGCGCGAGTTGGACTCAAGCTGTCTGCTGCTGAGGTGGAGACGGCCTTCCACAGAGCGTACCGCCAGCAGTCTGCTCGTCACCCTAACTATGGTGTAGCCCAAGGACTGGGAAGTCAGGCCTGGTGGTCAGGTGTGGTGCTGGACACCTTCTCCCAGTGTGGTGTGAGGGACCAGGCTCTTCTGGACACATTAGCACACAATCTGTACCAGGGATTCAGTGGAGCGGAAAACTGGGAGGTGAGTGACTGCACCCGTAAGACTGCTGGTGGTTTCAAGCATGCACTGAGTTGCCAGTTTATTAGGTACACCTGTCTAGTAGGTTGTTGCATATCCTTCGGCTTTCAAAACAGCACAAATTTTTCTGAGGTTGGATTCTATGAGATGCTGGATAGATGTTTCTGGGACCCTTCAGTGGGGGTAATGTGCTGTGTGTCATGGTGCAGCATCATGCTGGAAGTGTCTGTTCGAGTGGGATAAACTGTAGCCATGAAAGAATGAACTTTCATCCTTAGGAGCAGATCAGCAGCAGTGTTAAAAAATGCAGCATCTGTTGTGTGCAAGGAAAACATTCCCCACACCATCGTGCTGCCACCACTGTCCAGTGCTGTTGACACAAAACATGATGGCACCATGGATGGCTGTCATGGTGCTCGCACCAAATTCTGATCCTTCAAGCTTCAATCTGAATTTTTCTGACCAGACGACTTCTTACTTCACCTCAGTGATTCAATTTTGATGCTCCCATGCCCACTGTAGATGTGCTTTCTTGTTCTTCTCTGACAGTATCATCACCAGAAATGTTGCTCAGCTGTTTTAGCCCATCTGAGACAAAGTCCAAAAAGCAGTTGCATTCTGAGATGACATTCTGTACGTTTTCTTGCAGAATTCTCGCCATTATAATTCGATCCCTCTGATCCACACACCGCAGTCATATGACGTACAACTTGTAGAAATGTGCAATTTGTGTGAAGATAGGGGGTTTACCTTTTAAACTGGCAACAGTACAGTTTTATTCAAATTACTGGTGAAATAAAAAGATTTTTGGAGGAACTTTCATCCTCTTCAAAACCAGTGAAAGGAGTTTAAAAATGTCTACAAGCTTTTGAATATTACCTGGCGGAGGACCAACTCTTAAATGCCATTACTTTGAAATTAATGTTTGTGTTTATGGTAACAAAGTTTTTTGTGCAGGTTTGAGGTTGAGGTCAACCTGATCTTATCTCACTGTGTTCAGGTTTTCTCTGACTCAGAACGGGCTCTGCAGCGCTGTGCCGCCTTAGGCCTAGGACAGGGCGTTGTATCCAACTTTGACAAGCGTCTGGAGGTCATCTTGCATCACTGTGGTCTTCGGCACTACTTCTCTTTCTTGATGACTTCAGAGGAAGCTGGGGTGGCTAAGCCAGACCCCCAAATCTTCCGTCAAGCACTGAAGAGGTGCGGGGTGCCAGCTATGAATGTAGCCCATGTTGGGGACAGCTACGTCAATGACTACCTCACAGCACGCTCCTTAGGTATTCGTGGGTATCTTCTGGACCGTAGCAGAAGCAAGGAGCTGCTGACAGTCCCGTCAGAGCACCGGCTGGACTCCTTGGATAAACTACCATCACTACTTCAGCAGGACACAGACTGAATGTGTGTGTGAACTCTTGTTTACCATTGAAATGTAAAAACCTCTGTAGAGCCCTAGAATTCTGTAGTTGAAAGAAAAGGAAAAAAAAAAGAAAATTAAACAAAAAACTTATTTATACTGGAAGGGTGAATAAAGTCTAATTTTATCAATTACAACGAACATAATTTGCTGATTCTATTTTCTTCAGATTATTTTTTTGAAATGGTTTTTTTTATCAAATTTTATATGTAGTTTTTCCATCAGTTTTTATAGTGCTGACTTTCGAGAGCATTGCGGTGGTAGCAGGGTGATAGAGCCAAACCTTCCTTCTCAGCAATTGTCTGCAGCTCCTGCTGGGCATCTCCAGACATTCCCAGGCCAGGAGATAGTTTGCCTGTTATATCCTGGGTTTGCCCAGGTTCTCATTCCACTGGGACATGGACCTGTCCAGTATGACTCCAGCGGGATCTGACCAGAGGCATTCTTGTAGCATAACTGAACCTGCCTTAACTGGCATCCCTTGAATCATAGGAGCAGCAACTCTACAAGTGACATTTTTATTAAGAGTGACCACAGCCATCCTGCAGAGAAACCATAATTTGTTCACTTTTGCATCTACAATCTCCTTCCAGTCATAGGTTGGTGTAGTCACCATCATTCAGTCTCCTGTTCCCTTCTTACATTGCAAAGAGGAACTCCAGATGCTTGAACTCCTCCACCAGTGGCAGTTGTTTTACGCACAGAGTTAGCAATCTGCTCTTTTCCACGACCTCAGAGGTGGCGATTTTCATACCAGCCATTTCACACATTTGCAAACAACAATGATGACACACTCAGTCACCTCTGAACATCTGCAGTGCCTTGATATCCTGTGCATAAAAAACAAACAAAAGTGTAGACAACACAACCTTGGGAGAGTTACAACTCACAATGTTAATTATTTACACACTTTTACAGCTGAGTACTTTTTATTGCCGCAATTTATGGTGAGATTCAGTCCAGGCCCAAAGGCAGTAGCTGTAGCTACTATAGATGTAGAAGATATCCACAAAATATTATAGATGTGGAGACAGCCAGTGTTCATGCTCAGTGGTGGTAGTGGGGGGATGATGGAGGTCAATAGCCTGACAACCTGTGGTAGAAAGCTGTGGTTTTGGCCCTCAGGCTGTGATAGTATCTCCCAGATGGAAGTGGTGAACACATACTGGAGAGATTGGAAGGGGTCTACAGTGATGTTGTGAACTATCCTGGTGTACCACTTGTTGAAGGTGGTCTGGATGATGGACAGTAAAGTTCTGGTGATGGAGTTGGCAGTCTTTTACCTCTCTGCAGAGGTTCTCGGGCAGAAGTAGCGCAGTTTCCATACCAAAGGGACTCCCATCTAGAGGTAGATTGTTGTCCCTGCAACGTCACAAGTCATGAGCAGATCATGTCACTAGCATTTCTTCAGCTCCCCTGACCCCTGTTGTGTGTCACATTGCAATGCTTACACTGCAAATTAAGCTGAATAACAGCTCCACAGACCCATTCCTTCTCAAGATGAAACTTCAAGGTGAAATATAATACAGAATGTGTTCAACTCTACAAGTGTTGTAAACACCATTATCCATTTTTTGTGGTCACTTCTGTTCTTTTTATTCTATATCCCTCAGAATGTGTGAGAAGAATGAAAGAGATGCTGCTAGGGATGCTGGAGATGCTATGGCAGTGAAGATGCTATTTCAGCCTGAGTGCCTTGCTTCTGGATTGTGGAAATGAAAGCTCTAAAGCCCAACTGTTACAGGGTCTCTCTGCAAGCCAACTTCTGTTCCTCCTCAGTGAAAAATATGCTATACATATCAGAACATGGGAAGTCTTTAATAGTAAACAGAGTTGACTTTTTACGGTAAAGAAAATGTTTAGCATATTTTGGGGACAGCTTAACATGTAAAGAATCCGTCTTGTTTTAAGCTACTTTCAAGGCATAAACTGTTTGCTTATGATAATTGTGATTGTTCTAAGTAGCTTAGGTTTTATTTTAAATTATTCAGGACATTATTTAATTTTATTTAGTCTTTTGTTTCCGGTACAGACTTTCCTCATTTATGCAGCTTTACAGGGGGCTTAGAGAGTGGAAGGCAGAAGTTCAGTAGGAATAGGTGGAGAAAGACTTTGGGCAGAGTCAGTAAAGGAAATCACATGATAGAGGCGGTTATGAGCAAGCAGCGTCATGCCTAAGGCTGTCACGTTGGAACAGGCTTTACGAAACAGCGCACTGCAGTGAGCCTGGGCCACTAGAACTTTCATTGATCTTCTGAGATGATCTTCTAATGTTTTAGGCTCGTTCACAGGGCAGCGTGCCTACCAGCAGCTGGGGTCAAACGCAGCGTGTAGGTAAGAGACATCATTTTTGGAAACCTGTTCTGTGTACTGATATTTCTCATACTGGATCTGAGATACGTAGTTGTTTTTTGTATTTACTACATAAATTAACAAAAATTATATGTACACACAATTGATGGTGAAAGTTGCATTTCATTGTATGGTTGTTATATTAAATGAGAATTCATGCCAGTTTAATGCCAGTGTTTCTTTAAGATTAGCAGTTGTCAGTCACCTTTAGCTGAAAGTTAATTTCCCTTCTGGCAAAACTGTTGAATGACCACATCTGGGTTCCAGCAGTCCAGTTAAGCGCGTGGGGAAATGATTCTAACTCTGAATTTGGGGCTTCTGCGCTGCTTGTAACAATGCCACGTGACCAGTAGTGTTAAGTGAAGATGGCATCTGATTTTCAAGCAGGAAGGAAATACGTGGAAAGGTTAACATGAGGTTATAATCTAGAAAAACAAAACCTAGCGTTTTTATTTTGAACATTAGCCTTTTGCTAGCATCACCCAAAATAGAATTAGAACTGTGTTTCTTCTTGGTGTTCGGTCGGTTGTTTGTTTTATTTTTATTTTTTTATTGTAAATTTTCATGCACAGTCTATCTGGGATCAGAACACATTTCACTATATGGTGTACAACCATTTACGTGACAAATAAACTCTTTTGTCTTTGTCTTTGTGACTGCTGATGGACCATATGTGGACCAGGCATTGTATTGTACTGTGCTGTATTTATTGTTGTTTTATTTAGTCCAATTTAAGCACATTTAAGTTTAATATTTTTAGATATTATATCATAATTTCAGATATCATAAATATTTTCAAAATATTTTCAGGGGCAGTTTCATAGCCTCGTGCCCATTTTTTCCAGGATAGGTTCTGGACCACCACAACCCTACTTAGCATAAATTGTTAATGAAAATGGATAGATGGATGGCTGGATTTGAACAAAGTTTAATGACTTTGTGTATAAACTTATCTGGTAAGAAGTCACTCCACAGCAGTGCTTTGCTGTCCTACCACTGCACTACTACATGATAAAAGATAATAAAATATTTTTTTAGTAAAGGAATGAGCTACACTCTTTCATTTGACTGTTTAACCGCTGTGTAAAACAAGCATCTAGTGAGTTAGTTACTTGGTTGCTGATGATTTTTGGTTTTTGAGTCAATTTGATATCTGTGTGACACATTTGCTCAAAGAGGAAAAGAGAAAATATACTATATGGTTTTTTGACCAGCATTGCACATTGTAGCAGAAGGGCATGTAGATCATCCAGAAGGGCAGGTTTTTGGCTTTCAGGTTTTGTGTTGGGCTTCTTGGTGAGTGGTTGCTCTCTTGCTCCCACTTTCCCTGTGTCTACCTGAGGAAAGGTGCTGTCAGGTGCATCACAACTTTTCAGACTGTCACTGAAAAGCCAGACAGATGCTGACAGAAATTGACCATTGCCTCACAGAAACATGATGCTAATAACCTTAAAAATAATTCAGCTTGTCAGTATAATTGAATAAAACTATAAATTTTCCTTGTTATTTTAATGGCTTTTAGTTTAACCTGAAATTTTCTGAATGTTGCCTAAATACTGAAACTGGAGAAACGGAAAAAAAAATGTCTTAAATCCCCAGAATGGGGTACAAACGATTTTTATTTATCAGTTTTGGATGTTCTTGGCTGCTGATTCTTTGCTGGAGTATAAATAAGATTAATTTTTAATGCCCCAAGTGTGTATTTAAAGACCTTATTGATGTCTATGGAGTGCACAGTTTCCGAGTTGACTGTGTTTATTAGGGTAGGCGGGGGAGAAAAAGGGTAGAATTTGAATTTTTAAGCATTTGTTCAAATGGTTTAAAGCATTAATACGTGCAAATGTATCATTATGGATGTAAGTGTATGTTTTCGGTTCCACAAGGACAGTCTGCAGTGGCTTGTGTGTGAATGTGTCCAGTGTGTTTACAGCAGAACTGAAACAGAATCAGACTTATGTTCTCACTGTGTGTGTGTTTGCTAGCTGTAAGCTTACAATTTTGCATATAAGGATAGCATTTTATTCCTCTACCCACAGAAACTGTGTACAGTTATCTAACTTATTTTAGAGGCTTTTTCTTTAAGGTCACAGGTGCTCCAGTCCTGCATTTCACTTACATGGGGTTTTCTGGACTCCACAGAAAAATGACACCATCATCATTTTCTTGTTTGACACTTCAGAAACTGTAATGTGTAAAATGAGGGTTACCTTGAGGGTTGTGGGGGTGAATTATAATAATTATTTTTTCATGATCAAATGTTACTTAGAGTGTGAAGATTTTATGATGCAAAAGAATTTCAAAAGTCCATGGTGGCAACAGTAGAAAAATCACCTGAAGTTCAGTTCTGCAGGTAGCACAGGTTCAACCTGTTATCGGAAGCAGTTGATGATATCAGTGCATCACAAAATAAACAAAAACATAGAAAATGTATCTGCCAGTCAGAGAATTCCAGCTGCATTGTTTCACCCCAAGTGAAATATTTGTTTTTTATTTAATTTTTAATTTAAATCTGTTTATCTGTGACCATGTTTCTATCCTGCCGAGCTATCAGTTCCAGACCCCGTGTCCCACTGTTTACCAAGTGTCAGCAGTGTGTCAGCAGTATAACCTTTGTCTCCGGTTTTGGCATTTATCAGAGATGTTCATCACCGTAAGACACACTGAGCTCAGTGACGATCCTTCACCATCTTACATGCTTAGTCTGTCCAAGCAAAGAACGACTCCACCTGTAGCAAATTGTTAGCCAGTCTGTTTGTTATGCATACAATCCTGAATTTTTTGTGTCTTTGTCAGATCCGTGGCCTCATATTCTTCTACGGTGTCTCCTGCCGAACACCAAGGAAGCCCCTCACAGCCACAGGCCAAAGATGATGGTGAGCCGACATTCGTAAAAATCATCCGTAATTCACGTTCCTCATCTTATCACAGCCAACTGCAGTGTCCTACAAACTTACATGCTGAATTATTTTTCACATAAAAAGCAATTCTTTCTAAATGTAATGGTTTATGTCAGAATATTTCCCATATTTGTTATAAGAAATGTAACTCTAGATGTTTGGTGGGCTAAGCCAGTGCCTCGCGGCTACTGGACTGACTGGGAGGTGTGGGGTTCACATCCAGCTTAGTGTGTGTGGAGTCTGCCATGTTCTCCTCATATTTGCAGCCCTCAAACTAGCACCACTTCCATTCCCTCCTTTGCCACAGAAACCACACAAGGGATCGCTATGAGTCAGGTTTACCTTGGTGGCACTTCCACCACCACCAGCTATAAGACTGGTTTTAAAGGTCTGATATTATATAAAACATTTGCAGATGGATTGAGATTTAACCCAAGTTTAAGAAAAAGGTAAAACACTTTTGTTGGTGTTTATTTTACTCTTTTATCCTCACCTCTTTTGGGGCTGGGGGATTGCATTACATGAAATGAAATAAAACCTTTAGGTATTTCTTTTGATCCAGCAAAGTAATTTGTATTCAGGGTAAAATGAAGTACATTTGTTTTTTGGGGGATTTTTTTCTTGTAATTCAGTGCTGTTGCGATCTTTACCTTAGATTCAGAAATTCCGTAAGACTTTACTGACACAATTTTGGAAGACACTGCTTAGGTAGGAATAGGTGACTCCTGCTACAGGTTGAGACCCTGCTGAGTGTGTCTGCGTGTATTTTCATGTTGCCAGCATACTGTTTCTGTCCTCTTCTGATGAAGAGCAAAAATGTTGTGCTGCAAACCTTATTAGCTTAAGATGTTTTAACTACTTGTATATGAATGTGTTTTCTCTTTGTCTCTTAACAGCACATGACCTTTTATTTGGGCTGCACTAACGTTGAGCTCCTGTTTGCAGGTCTGGTCATCAACACCCCTGGAGGTTAGCTTATTCATCTTGTCGGCTGTGGTTTAACCTGCTTAGTAGACTTTTTTTGTCTATTAATTAAAAATATATATATATAACTTAGTATACATGCCATTTACTGACAACAGGTATTACGTGTGGGCAAGATATGCTGATACCGATGTTGGTTTATTTCGGGTGCAGAGATGGTTGCAGCCTGCTTTGCTGTGTTCATCCTCGCTGTGCTGTACGAAGGGCTGAAAATTGGCCGTGAGGTTTTGCATCGGAGGAACCAAGTAAAGATGCAGTTCAACTCCCTGCCTGTCCCTGAGCTGGACGGTAACATCCTCATGAGAACACACAGGACTATTGGGTGAGTTGACGCGTCTTTACTGAGGACGACAGGTGAGCAAAGGTGTAGTAGTGATGAAAAAAATTATGGAAATCCTATAAATCGATGAGATACCAGTAACTGTGCACTAGAGTAGACTTTGTTCTTAGTCAGTTATGCTACTGAAAGGATAAAGGCAGAGAAACAGTAAACATATATGGCTGTTAATATACCTAATTTTGCTAGCTGATTTATGAATACAAATTGTCTTTAATAGCATTTTCTTCCCCCTTTTATTTTCTAACATTTTTGTTTTGTACAGTGAAATTAGTACATTTTTCTGCTTTCTGCCATCAGAGGGCAGAAAATGCACTCAATGAAAGCTGTGGGAACTGGGAAAAGGGAGAGGGGGCATAGTTTTTCAAATCTGTGCAGAAATTTAACCCAGCATATTATTTTATTTATTATAGCTAGTTCTTCTTAATATTCTTGCCACATAGTACCCCATTATACTGCAACCCCCCACTCCACTGGCATATGAAGAAGCATAGCAGTCACATGACATATTTAAAAGCTGGGGGGAGGACAGAGCAATATTTCAAAGGATAGCCTTGAAGAGATCCATAAATGAGTCTCAACATTTTATTTTCCAGTAAATTCCACATCTTAAACATGACAATCTGCTTTGTCGTTAAAAAGGTGATTTTTTTTTAAAATGATGTATCAAGGTACCATGTAAATGGTTTTTTTTTTTACCTTTGTTTCTGATGTGTGCTTTTGCTCCTGTCCACCAGTCAGCGGATGCTGAGCCGCCCCCACCTGCTGCAGACTGCGCTCCACGTTGTCCAGGTTGTGATCAGCTACTTCCTCATGCTGGTCTTCATGACCTACAATGGCTACCTGTGCATGGCTGTGGCTGCAGGTGCAGGCGTGGGATACTTTCTGTTTAGCTGGAATAGACCAGTTGTGGTGGATGTCAATGAGCACTGCCATTAACATAACCAAACAGGTCTTCACAAACTCAGGGACATGCATGCCCTACATTCTTCTCTCCAGCCTTTGCAAGTTGGACAGCCAAAGTGCGCACACTATGCCCAGCCCGGCTCTGCCATAGGTGTGTTGCGCCTCTTACCGCTCAGTTTTCAGCTCATTCCATGACCTTGCATAGCACCAGATGGGTTGTAATAATACATTTTTATGGAAATACTGAGTTGAATGTAACTAAATGTAGCTACGGTCAGCCATTTGATTTTGTTTAAAGTTTTAACACCAAATTGTGTCACTTTGTGCGAAAATTTCTGCTAAATGCATTAATAGACAAGATAAAATGCTGAGCTGCAGTAATGATTTTAAATTGTGTAAATTAAATCTGTTTAGTTTTAGAGTGGTGTCTTTTTTTGAAAGTTAAAATTATTTGGGAAATCTTTGGTTAATTTATGATCAATTTTACGTGATTCTGCAGAGGCAGATTTGGCCGCTAGATGGTGCTCGTTTGAAAGGCTAAAACGGCAGACTTAATGTTATCATTTCTATTATTACTAAAATTAAAATGAACTTTGGACATGATTATATCCTTAGAAAAAGAGCTCTCTGGTTCTAGTCCCATCTGCCCATCCATCCTTCCCTGTAAACCTCTAATACTACATAAAAAAAAGTTAAGGTTTTTTTAGAGCAGCCAAGTTGGCAACCCTGTGGTCAGCAGCTCAACTTCAGTGTATGTTAACCGTGGAGAAAAAATTGCAGCAGAGGACAGACAGCATTGAGAAGTTTGAGAAAAATCAGTGACTGTAGGAAAAATAAATGATTTCTAAAACATTAAGTGTGAAACCCTTCTAAGCCAAGTAACTGAGGAATTAGATTGAGTGTTAAAACTTACTGGATGCAGGAACCTGAGAAAATGCTGAAATATTATGCAGTAAATGATCATAATTTTTCTCCATTATGTTATAATATTGACATTTGTTGCAGACAAACACACCTTCTTGTTACCCACTTGTCAGGGTTGTAGTGGTCTGAAGCCTCCCAAACTACTGAATACTTGGATAGGAAGAGTATAGCCTCAATGATGTCAGTGTATTGCAGGGAAGCCCCCCCCCAATATTACAGTAACACAACTGCAATAATAATCCACCATCTACTGTGAAGGACAAACATTGCTGGGTGCTGGGGAGTCCACAGCAGGAAATGAACACGTCCTATAAGCAGAATTGTGCCCTCCAGCCAACAAGCCATATGGCCTTTTGACAGGTGACACATTGTGTAAAACAACCTGCACCCTCATTTGAGTAGTGCCTTTGGGGGCTAGGCTGCTTGAAGACCTTTGTGTATGTTGAGGAAAAGCCTGAAGAGCTCCTTAGAGCAAAAGTACGTTTTAGCAGCTCATCCAGACGGCTATAAAAGGCTCCAGGGCAATCCAATTGTCAACATAATGGAATTGCCCAAAAAAAAAAAAACAAAACACTAGACATCCAGTAGAGAATGTGAACCAAAAGCACAGGAGGATGCAGAAATTAACAAATAAAGCACATAAACAAGCAGTTCTGGCAAAGCATATTATTTTCACACTGTAAAGCAGCATCTGGCAGCCAACAGACCAAGTGCAAAGAATTTAATGCAAATAGGCAAAGACATGCAAAGCATGGAAAAAAGCATGCAAGTGAGGACCTTTATTAAATTCTGCCTGGAGATAAAGTCCATGTGTTTACATTCCTTGCCTCTTAAAATATTCAAAGGAATAAAAAATGAATGTAGAAGCAAGGCAACAAAGGCAGATCCGGCCTTTAGACAGAGTGGCACAAGCATAAGCGCGGCGTGCACAACATCAGACACAGAGGCATGACAATGACCCAAAAATATCTGGGAGAAAGTATGTGAAGTAAAGTTTACTTGAATGCAAACCAAAAAAAATAAAAATACAATCTTCACATGTGTGAATCCTATTACAAAAACATACATAGAAGCCAAGAACTTTTCATAAGCATTTCATAAGTTGGAAGGCAAAGGTTAAACTGCTAGTTAACAGGGTAGAAATTACACTCTAGAGGCTGGGCTGCAAGCATCTGTTTAACATTTTATAACATTTCTGCCTTCTCATTTTAACTCCCCATCTCCTCTAATAAAAAAATTAAGCATTGTTTACTTTGTTTCCGTAACTTTTGATTCTAATGCACATTACAGAATAACACGAGCTTAGTTGTGTCAGCATTTTAAATACATACAACAGCACCGCAGCATTACACCCTGAACCCCACAGTACTTTTCACTCGCATGCTAATGATAAAATTCAAGAAATCCCCACATTTTGGTCGTACAAAAGATGACAAGCGATGTAATAATTTTTTTTTTTTTAATTTTCTATCAAATCTCTTAAAAATTGCTGCCTCATTTAAACATCCCAACGCTATTATTCAGTTTTGGGAATAAGAGTACTGGTAAATGGTTCCACTCAAGAGAAAGTCTGGAAAGGTCTGTTTAATGAAGCTACGATTAATAGCATCAATTATATAGAACAAAATGCTCACCTGAACGTTGGGGGTTTTACGTCACATACATTCGGGTGTAATGACATCATTCAATCACTGCTTCGAAACAAACATTTAAAATGATTTCAGTGTCACATTCTTGTGCTCAAAAATGTTACAAATTCCCTCTGGCACAAATCAAACGTTAAATCTAAAGATGAGTTCAGCTCTAGTAAAGTTCTTTAGATGATTTTAAAAGATATGACCCTCAAAGAGCAAGATACAGAAAGCCGGTTCAGAAAAACATCATCATCTACAAAGAGCTTCACTTCACTCCCCACCTTTAAAATAAAACAAGTAAAAATAAACCGAGAAACAATGTGATCTTCATAGGACTTTGTGCATCTTATCAAAACAGACCTGCATTCCACTTAAGTGTTTACCTGAACTGCGCTTTAAAGCCAACTGCCATAAGAATAATCTTTTCTCAGCACCTCACAAACTAACCACATTACAATTTACAGCAGATCATTGGGAACAACAAGTCCCTCAGTGGACAAAAACTTGTGAAACAGTAGAATCAGCACATAGCGATACATTAAGAACCGTGACGGCAGTCATGACTTGGTTCTGAAGTGAATGTGCATATCTTAATATTCCCATGGCCGTGAAGGTGAGGACGACAGCAACGCCGCAAATGTGGATGCAAACAAGATCAAATTCTAAAGAAGAAATCGCTGTCCCTTTGCAGAAGCATTCATTGCAAGTGTACAAATATCCTATTTTAAACCAATGTATGGCCAATAACCTTTTCGTAAGCAACACTGGAATGATCATCTAGACAAAGGGCAAAGCATTTCCACACTTTTAATCGCAGTTGGGCAAAGATCGATTGGGTTCACAGCTCTGAGCATGTCAAAAAGTGCTCCTTAAACACAAAGATGTTGCATTGAGTGATGCCAGAACATCCTGTGTTATCAAATACTGAGATATTCTTAAAGCACAATAAATGTGTTCTTTAATGTAACCATGTGGGGTTTCTGCATACAAGAAAAAAGTAGTGTGGAGGGTCCCAATGATTTAAATATGTTCTGTGTAACGTTAGACCAAATAAATACGCCATTAAAACGTCAACATCTCCAATGCAACGGCACAGCTCGAGTCATTCATCTAGCTTCTATACTTTTACATCTGCCTTTTTAAGCCTCCAACCTCACAGGTCACTAGAAATACATTTGTCAACGTTTAAGGAAAAAAAAAGGACCTTAGGATAAATATACATATTCTATATCAGCTATTTAAGAACTAATAGTCAAAAATAAAAGTACAGTTAAATCCTAGCAAAATGACAACATGAGTCAGCAATGTTTGAAAGCATGTAAAAGTCCATCTATCTAAAGTCAAACGTTGTCATTCTCTTCCTCATAATTATTTGTATTCAGACCCATTAAACCAAAAAAAAAGTATCCACTTCACAATATGCCCAATGTCAGAGTTTGAAGAATGCAAGGAATGTGCTTGGTCTACATAAATACCCACTGCAAACATTATTTTGTGCAACTTTGATACTGTCATAATCATCATAGCCCATTCACTGGTGAAACATACCTACCAAATACATTTTTTTTTTTTGCACTTGCTTTCCTTTTGAGGAAAACATCTCCGTGATGGGATGTCAATGGGATATAAGGGAGTTTTGCTGCTTGCATTTTAAACAAGTTCTCCTCCTCGCAGACCAAGCTATAGTGATGCGGACCAGAGGTGGTCTCTGTTATATGAAGCATTGCTTTGAAATGCTACAAACTCCAAAAAAAAGGCTTCTTTTCAGTTCCAGTCCAGCCTAACTGCTTGACTTTCCCTTTGTTTAGTTCATGTCAAAAAGGAAGGCACACCACTTCAGCGATTCTCAATGCAGGCCGGGTGCCTCTTCATTCTTCTCTGCTCTTGAACTGTGCCACCAGATCTTTTTTCATCTAAAGGGAAACCTCCAGACCTTGAGATTCAGTTTCCACTACAATCTGAAGAACTATTCATAATGTGACTGTAAAAAAAAAAAAAAAAAAAAAAAATTCTTTGTGCATTTGAAGTCTTCTTGATAAACAACCACTTCCTCCCTTTTGCCAGCATCTTCCATTCTACTGATATGAGGAATTGTCTCTAATCTACATTCAGCTGAATCGTTCATGGCCAGGGCTTCTGAAAAGTTGCTGGATCCATAGAAATTTAAGCAAAATCAGTTGATGGTGCTTCAGTGTAATGTGAGAAGGGTATTGAACAAGACTAGGATATTCAAATAGAGGCAAGAAAAAAAAGGAGGCCATCTTCTAAACCACTAAAAAGAGATTCAAAGAAAAAAAAATGAATTAATCAATTGTTACCCATATTTAAAATGACCTTAATTTAGGGTCTTATCCCTCCATCCATTTATCCATTAATCGCTTAATCCTGAACAGAATCACTGGGTGCTACAGTTTATGTCATTCTGATTCTTTACGTGAAAAATTCACAGCAAGAGCTTCTATACCATGTTTTTAAATGTGACAAAAGAATTTTCATTTACACTTTTCCTTACACAGTGCAAAACAGATGCACTAAACTTGTACCTTCTGCATAAGGAAGAGGACAAAGATAAAAAGAAAAGCCAAAGAGTGGCACAAAAACAAAGTACTGCGACTGATGCCATGTATTTGAGTGATGGAAAATTTAGGAAACATTTATAAAACTGCATTGTCCTCTGTATGAAAAATTTGTCATTGAGAATGCCCAATGGAATAAAAAATTTAAAAAAAAAAAATCCTGGACATTTATAGACACAAGCAAGGCCTCTTATTAAACATTTTGAAGAGCTCTATGCTCTTCCAGTGACCCCCTGCAAGGGTCATCAACTTAATTATTGAACCAGATGGGTTTTCACGCAGTCAGGAGCTGCAACTGTCATCACGCATTCAAGCATATAGAAAGGAGTCGGATGTTAAAGCACTTCTGCAAGCTATCAATTAGCCCCCAAGCGAGAAACCGAGTGCACCGAGTCCTATTAGAAACAATCTAATTACGGACTTTCAAAGGTATTTAAAAAATAATTAAATACACCAACAGTATTTCCTTGTCTTTAAAGTAAAATTGACTGTTATAGTGTGGGACCAGAACAAAGAATCTATTGGTTCTGGGGATATATTCTTCAGAAATTGATGGTATGTCCATTGAATAGACAACGCAGCTAAGGAATGGCTGGAAGATCCTGAAAAATGTCACACTTGCTTATTTTGTATATTGGCTGGCAATTAAATAGACACTGAACGTTTCACTAGACTGCATTTCAAGTAATAGCATAAACTTTTTTCTTGTTTTTCAAAACTACTGCCCATCTATGGTGTCCCCTGCCTCACACCGAGCATTTCCAGGACCACGGCAACCCTGTGTAGGACAAGCAGTTCTTGAAGGTTAATGAAAATGGAATAAAGTATTGTGATTTCCCCCCCCCCCCCATTACAGCTTTGTCTGTAGTCTTTTCACAAAACCCAACACTTGTATGGATCTATTTTAAGAATTTAGTAACTGACACACACTGGATTAATTTATGAATTCACAGTCTCAGCTGTGTTTGTAAACTGAAGATCCACTGCATAAAACAAATGACCTCTAGTGGAGTCATATTAATAATTTAAACAATTCTTCCTTAAAATATACAAAGTGGACCCATTGTTAAATAATTTTAAACAAGCAGCATAAGAAAATGAAATGTATTCACTGTAAAATCAGCAGTTTAAAATTAACTTGAATGTAAGCATCCCAGCCCCTTCACAGTAAAGTATAATTCATGCAACTACTTCACTGCTTATTGTGCTATTTTTTATTTTTAATGGAAGTACCTGTTTCAGAATGACAGCAGGAGGTGCCAGCCTTTAGAAAAGTGTTAGGTTTCTCATCACGGCAGGACAGGACCTGCCCCAGCCCGCAATGACCCCGTCTTCGATAACAGCTGCAGGAGAAAGGCCTTTATTCCACAGCTGCATTTGTGTCCACTCATCGTATTCTGTACACAAATGCATCCTAATATGTCAGTGAAAATAAATACTGCAATATTTTCAGAAATGATACAGCTGTATACCATTAAGATCTGTATAAGGTAATGAAAGAGTGAACCGGTATTTTGTTCAAAGCAATTCCAATTATCTGTACTTTTTAGCATCCAAGTGCACTAAATCCAAGGTGAGACCTCTCCACTCATAAGAAATTGGATGAGCTGCGTGCTGATTGTTAAATAGGTCCAGTAGATGAACTCACAAACAGCCTTGAGGTCAGCATATCAACACTGGGGTCAAATCCCATGTCAGTTCTTGTTTACATCAGCTGGATTTCAGAACATATGTCATGGAAGAATTTGTTTTCTTCCTTCAGCAAGCAATGATATTTAAGTGAAAATAAATGCAACATTAACAAATAAATCTGAATTCAGATTAACACCTTAGCTGTGTAAGTGTGGGCACCCTTGTGGAAGCACCTTTTGCTTGGACAGCAGAGTTTGACAGCAGGAGGTGCCAGCTGTTTGGATAAGTTACCAAATGATCACACCTTGACTTTTTTAGATTTATCCAACTTCACCATCAACCTTGCTTGAACTATGGAGACACCTCTTATATGCAGCCTCTTTAGCACAATCCACAGATTTTCTATAGGACTGTGATATGAGCTCTGACTACACCATTGTAGGGCACTGGTTATGTGCCATAACATGGTGATATTTGGAGCCATTCTTTCTTCCCTCTCTTCTAACCACAGATACCCCTGTCCCCACTGAACAGGAGCACCCCAAAGCCATAATGCTGCCACCACCATGCAGGAAAGTAGATACTGGTCTCTTTCAACAATGAGCTGTGTTGGCTTTACATCAAATACATCTTTTGAAATTAAGGCCAAAATATTAACAAAAAAATGTATTTTTAGACCATAATAACAGTACAACAACTAAAGGATTGAACATTAATTTCTACTAAATGTAAAAGTATCAGTTTTTTTTTCACTTAAATATTGTTTGCTTACAGCATCTTAAAGGCAAAAAAAAAAAGGTCTAAAAATAATACTTGTTTTCAGACTTTACATAAATAAAAGTTGAAACTTCATTAAGGGTATATACTGTGCAGACATCTCCAGTTCACAACCTCATTGTATTTGTTCAATTGTCTTGATCATGGTGAGACAAAGTTATAGTAACATAATTATATTGTAAGTAACTATCTAAAGTTTTGACTTATACAAGTCAATGACAAACTGTGCTATTTTCCACTCAACATTCTCTTCAAATTATGTCCTACAGATTCTTTAAACAGCGGGCAAATAAGCTGTAAAAAAAAAAATTACTGCACTACTGTGAAAACTGTCAAGAAACTTTTATAATAGACCCACTTGTGTCACATCACATGAAACGAAAAGCTTTACATCATGAAAAAACTAGTTGCACCCATAACTGAGTTAATAAAGATACTATAAAAGTCAGAATAATGTTATAAATTGTTATGTATTATTAGGTCTACAAATTAAAAATATTTTCCTCAACTGGAACAAGGGGAATAACTTAATATCTAGACTCCAAATGTATGTAGGAACAAACTGGCATCAGGCATTTTGCAAGCAAATACTCACTGTAAGATTGTGCACAGCAGGATGAGCATTACACAGCTGACCACAGACAACACCATTAGAGTGGCCACAGTCTGTTGCTTCTGATTGGTGGCCACCACAGCCAGTAAGTCTGCATGTTCACATCGCATTCCCACAAATCCTGCATGACACCTGGAGCAGGAAGCAGGGAAAGGCACGGTGGCTAGGGTCCAAGATCCATACAGTCCAGACAGTGATTCAAGAAACAGGGCAGTTAGAGGCAGCCAGAGGTGCACTGCTGTTAGGGTACAGTATATGCTAAAGATCTGGGTGCATTTGGGCCTGGGTGCATTTCATCTACACAGTCAGGAAAGAAGAATGTACTGGTGACCCAGTCAGCTGCTGAGAAGTGGGTTTATACAGGTAACTCTTGATTCATCAATTGAAAAAGAATCTCACCACTCAAGCTCAAGTAAAATAGATGCTCCTGTGTCTGCTGCCACTACTTCAGTAGACTTGGGGTTGTAAGGAGCTGTACTCACACACAGGCTGGAGTCTCCTCTTGAACCAGGAAGCGGCAGGTGCCATGGAAACAGAACTGGCTATGGGAGTCCGGACAGTCATCAAAGTGGGAGCGTACAGCTGCTGCCAAGGGGTCTGTCAGGGACAAAAATTATAAATGTATAGTAAGACTATTCAAGGTAAATGTTGTATGTAATAAAAAATATGAAATTTAAATGGTACAAATGGTCGCTGTGTAAAAGCATCTGCTAAAAAAAAAAAAAAAAAAAAGCAGACATTACCAAGAATTTCCAAAAATCATTTGCAGTGTTAACATAAAATATTTTTCTCAGTATCACTGCAATTCAGTTGACAGATGTCGCCTGTTTCTATAATTCACGATTTTAATAAATAACCATTTAATTAACAATTATAATCACTCAGTTACAGCCAGTGAAACATTCAAAAACAGCAACAAAAATTCAATAATGAAATTTAAAGTGTAGATGGAACAAACAAGGCAATTTAATGTAATGAACTAAGGAACTATTGCTCATCGAGTGATGAGAACAGATGATCGTGGGTTGTGTTGGGTGGAGGAAGGAGCTTTTCTACCTTGCTTGGTCACATTTTGCTCTGTTACACTATTCGTAAGATTAAAACAATGCACAAACACATTGCAACAAAGCGCAAAAGACAAGAAAAAACAGGAACAGTTGATGGTACACTGACACAACCTGCAGTATATTACTGTACTTCCACATCATCAATCATGCAACTTTCAACATTTTTTTGAACACCCCCCCCCCCCCCATTCTTTTGGACTAAATTTAGTTATGCTGATTTTTCATTCCAGAAATCAAAAATGAGTGACCAAGAGCCCTTATACTACAATTTTGAATAAAAAGTTTGTGAATCAACATTGCCCATTGTTAGCTCAAGTGAAATAGTAAGAAGCAAAATATAATGAACACAAAAAAAATCCAAAGCAGAAACAGGGATTGGAGAAAAATTGCATTATGAAAAACACAGTTAAACCATTGTGTTAATTTATTAACTAATCCCAAACACACATTCATGTAATACGTGACATTAACAAAAAAAGTATAGTATTAAAGAGCACAAGCAAAAAGCAGGTACACAAGTAGAATAAAAAAAGCAACATTTAATGTTGCATTTTGAATTACAATTACAAAGGGTAATAAAAATCCTCCAGATAAATCCCTTTAGTATTAAACCAAACAACCAAAACCTGTGGGCTGTAGGAGTAAAATGTAGTTACATGGCCTGTTAGTCTTCCAACTCCGAGATTGTTTATGAAAGTATAAGAACTTCCATTACATTCACTTTTTGTATACTTTTGTATTCAAAATATTGAACATAGCTCAACACTTGCTTTCCTCAGTCAATTTAACTGATTTTATTATTTAGCTGGGCAGTTTCGGAGCTCAGTCAGCACAACTAACACACAACTGAACCGATTCAAATTCATTAAATGTCTGCCTGACAATCCCAGATACATGCCTGTTCTTTATTATTTTTTCTTTAAGTCTATATTGTTTTTCTGTAACACCTGTCTAGATTTTGGTCTCCCAAGAGTCAAGTTGAGATGCTCCCTCAATCACAGGAATCCTTCAGTAGAGAAAGAGTAATGGAGTGCAGAAAACCAGGGCTCAAGACTCTGAAATGCATCACGATTTGTCAAGTCCTGCAACCTGGACATTTCACTACCTAAAGGAACCAAAGGCATAGCATCTCACCAATTAAAAACAAAACTTTTCAAATGTCTGAGACATTGGGGCATTTCAGATAGTTTATTTTATTTTTGCCATGTTACTCATTTCTGAAGACCATTCACTCACTCACAAGGGTTTAATTTTCTCCAACTTGTCAACGATTCTATAAAACATCTAAGGAAACAGAAGGGAGGGGACAGTGATTTGCACCAAGAATACACCAAGCGCTCTTTCTCAAGCAACCAAGTGTCACAAATTGGCATTCAGTAATGCTTTATAAATGGTTGGGTGAGTGAAAGCAGATATACATCTATAAAAGGGGGAAAAATGCATTTAAGCAGCTCTACATCCAATTTCCATCAGCCCTTTGGAATGTACTCTCAAGCTCACTCTCTCCCCAAAACCTTTTAACATTTGTCTATTCTTGTCTTTGCTCACCAACTTTTGCCCTTCTTTTTACTTATTCTTCCCACTTGATTTTTGGCAGCACAAGGATGGGAAGCATTTAAATGAAGTCAGGCATTGGGGGCTTTGCTGGCTTTTCTCTGGTAACTCCCTTTCTTCCTGTTTCTTCATTTTTTTAAGAACGCTTTGAAAAGTGACTTTCAGTACAGGCTTTTTCAATAGAAAAAGACAATAAATGAAGTCAGTCCTACAAAAGTGCCACCCAGTGTAGTTTAGGGTACTGTGTGGGATGGAAAACTGCAACCGAACCTCACCTTAGTCCATAATGGTTTTCAAATACAGTATACAGGACCAGCTGAACTCAAAACCAAAGCTTAAAGCATAGGAATCCCTCAGTTGACGAACTGAGGATCTGAAAATTCAGCTCATGGTGTTTAATATCTGATTGTAAATTTCCAAAAAGAAAAGGTACAAAAATTGTGCAAAGCATGTTCCAAAAAAGTAATACTTATTAATGGGTAAATAAGCCTGATGCAGAATGTATTGAAATGGTGTTTAAGTAAAGACCCACATGGTTTTAAACACATTCTCCATCAGCTGCTTCCTATCTCATGTTTGCTGCTTTTACACATTTGTGCAGTGTCTTCTTTCTAATCTGAAGCATAATCCAGCAAAATGAACCAAAAAAAAAAAAAAAAAAAAGACAGCTTGTGGAAAAAAAAAAGAGAAAAATTTAAAGAGACTAGAAAAGCACATATAACCGAAATGAAGATGAATGTGATTAAAAGAATCGAAAGAGACTGATCTGGCCATCCTCCCTCCTCCACCCAATACAACTTGCAATCAACTGCTCTCTTCACTCAGTAAAGTAATAGTTCATTACAATCATTTACTTTATTTGAAATGGTTTTCTGCACTTACCAAATGTTGGTTGCTGCCTACTGATATAAGGAAAACAAACTGTTCTAAAACCTACTGCTTAGAAACATAACCATTAATGACACTGAAAATGCAGGGGAACCAGAGGGTTGCGGTTTTCTGATGGGCTGGGAATATATTATTTTTCACCACTATTGTTCTCTCTTAAAGGAATGGCAAATAGGTTTTCAGTGTATGGACTGATTCATTTCAAAAGTAATTGTTTCAAATAGTCAGACTGTTTAGGAAGTAAGAGCACTACAATTAGCAATGTACTTTAAATGTGAAATTTGACCAAAAGCAATGCTACCAGACAGTCACTAAGCCCCAAACAGAGCACATTCAATAAAATGCAGGCCTACTTAAGTCATCAAAAGTTTACAGTATAGGCAAAAGAACCAGCAGCAATTCAGGTTAACCTGGAAGAATCCTCCATTAATGCCTTATTCTTAACAGAGTTTGCAGTTTGTTTTCCAGAATGACTGGGAGGTATCGCTGCTTTTCCATCGTTCCAAAACGAACTTTGTTGTTTGTTCTACATCCTGACTATCTATGAAGAGAGCAGCCATCAGCTTTCACATATATGGCCAGCTTTACAATGTTATTGCTCACTAACAGGGTTCTGAATGGCTAGGCCCCTACATATTCATTAGGTTTCATTAGTATGCAGAAGTCAGTATGTACTCTCCAATAACAAGAAGCAGGCGCTCTTGGAATTTTGAGAATTGATACATAAATAAGAACAGTTGGCAGACAAAAACTTCAGTTATAGGGCCCCAAAGCTGTGGAATAGTCTACATCTAGCTGATGTTTGGCATCCTCCTTCAGTAAAAGCATTTATATCTTAGAGTTAAGGGCCAAAACTCATCTATACCATAGATGGAAAGAAAAATGTGGCCTTGTTGTCCATTCTGTACTTTATCCAGCTGTCTCCCTATACACTATTTGTGCATGTTTAAGTATTTAAGATAAGATAAAACTTTATTAATCCCAAGGAAAATTCTTATGCGTTCAGCAAGCTCAGTGCAACCAAGACAGAGATACAAGGTAGAAAAGAGATTGCTAGTAATTAAATTAAGCACCAATAATAAAAATAACTATGGATAAAAGCAGTTAATGGGGGAGATGCAAAGTATTACACAACATAAAGATAGTAATTTACCAATTGCACATAACAGGTTATTCCACATGAAAGACATGTTAATGCTGAAGTATCCAGGTACACACCCTACAAAAACGGGAGGAGTTATAAAGTCCAATGGCCACAAGGAGAAAGGATTCCCTATGGCATTTAGTCCTAAACCTGGGGGCAATAAATTTTTTGCTACATATATTCCGATGTTCCATCAGAGGGGCATGCTGGGGATGAGAAGGATTATTCATGATGCAGAGCAATTTCTTCAACATCCTCCTCTCAGACACCTCCACCAGAGTCTTAAGTTCAACTCCCAGAACCGAACCAGCCCTCTTAACCAGCTTGTAAAGCCTACTGGCATCAGCTGCCTTCAGCCTGCTGCCCCAGCACACCACCGCAAAGATCACAACACTCGCCACCACGGAGTGATAGAACATATACAACATGGGCAAAGGGACAATCTATAAGTGGCTCAACGATGCCCATTTTGGGATTTTGGAGCACAGCAAATGACATGGTAGCCAAAGAAGCTAGAAAAATTCTTAATGAATTTACACTTACCTAGCTTTAACTATGACCAAAGTGAAAGACCTTGAAAGTTTAGAAAATATATTACACAAGCACATAAGACTATAGAGCTTCTAAAAGAAAACTTGGAGGTTCATAGCCTCATTAAAGAGCCATCTGAAGATAATGGTGGCTTCCAACAGAACTGCAAGTACAGTATTGGAGGAAAAGTGGAGCACATTGCTACCATAGCTCAACTAACTCAACAGGACAAATGATAGTTGATTATAGAGGTTGCACATGAGAACTAAGAAACAACAGTTTGAATTAAGCAAGGAGGAACAATCATTTATAAGGAAAGTTGGCAAAAGTGCACGTCAAGGCTGCACGTTTTCTCCATGTCTGTTGAATTCATACACAGGACAAATCGTACGAGAAGCAAGACTGTATGAGGAAAGCTGTTGTGTGAAAACTAGCCAAAGACTGATCAACAAATTTCACAACATAAGCAGAAAGTGAAGATGACCTCAATCACCTGGATATCAGGATCAGGAAAGAAAGTCTCAGAATGGGCTTGCACCTTAATGTGAAGAAGACTAAGATCCCGACAACTAAAGTTGATCATTTCACTCTTTATGGAAGAATGAGATGACAAGCAGACAAGAAATCCAAAGACAAATCGCTGTGAAGCCACGAAGAACCAGGACAAGAATCACAAATGCAGAGATGCAATTCTGTACACTGAAATTTTACTTGTTTAACCATGGTTCTCTGAAACATCACATGGATACAAAATCTGGACAGAAAAGAAACAGTACAGAAGAAAATTAACACCTTTGAATTATGGTGAGGAAGGAGAATACTGTGTATAGCCTGGATGGCCTGTAAAACAAACATATGTATAAAAGGAGGACAAACCTGAAACCTCCCTGGAAGCTCAAACAAAACATCAACATTCATACTTCAGAGAAAGGTCATTGCAGAAAGTCAGTGCAAAAGAACAAGACTTGCAATGTGGTGGACTGATAAAATAACTGCAGATGTTCCTCTATCAAAGATGAGACTCCTGGCTGAAGACTGAACACAATTTGGGACAAACATCCATAGAGCTGCCACAAGACAGCATGGACTCAACTTGGGATGGGGGTATAAACCAGCATTTTAAGTAACATTATAAAGCCAGGCAGTCTTTGAATTATGCCTCCTGTTATGAAAAGGATATATATTAATTTACTTTACCCCAAACAGAGAATTTTTTTTTTTTTTTTTTTACAATTTTATTTATTTACATAAATTTCTCCAAAGCAACTTACAATATTAAGATACTTACAACAATTTACCTATTTTTAGTTCAGGGTAATTTTTACTGAGACATTTCTGGATAAGGAAGTGGGATTTGATCCTGTATTTTTAAAAGTGCAAGGTAGCAGCTCTGACCACTATGCCATCAACTGCTCCATACCTAACTCATTTATAAAGCTAATTTTTCTGAGCAATTCAACTTTTGTACCTTGCTCAATGGTACTACAGGAGTAACAGTAAATGGGGATTAAACCACCAACCTTCAGGTTACAATCCATGTTCTTATTCACTAGGTTACCTTCTGACCTTGAGGTACCTCATGAACTGATTTTGTTCTGTACATAAACACATATGTAAGAGAAATACTAAAATATCCTACAAGATTATGGTAAAATTACACCATTAACAAATTAAACCATGTGCAATGAAGTACATACAGTATACTTTTGTTAATATAGAGGAATCGCTTGTCCAATATTTAAGAGTAACACTTTCTATTCATACAAGATTCACAAGGAATAACACATACAATTTTTTTTAACAGTGTGATCTTTTTGTATGCCATTTTAATGTACTTTATAAAAATGATTTAATTGCATTAATTAAATTTCTATATACAAACCACTGTGGGAACTAGTTTCATATATTTAAAGACAGACAGACACACACACACACAACATTATTATATTTAAGATCTTTAAAAATAAAACCAGTGTATATAAAATTACAGTTCATATACTGAAAAGCTGTAATAATTGTAAAATGTTACTTACGTTCCATTGGAGCCGTTGTGGAATTTTCCTGCAGCTGCCCATAGGTAAACATTACCCCTGAAGAACACAAAAATGAAGTAAAATTGAAATTAATGAATGTTCAAAGATGGCAATAAAATCTTAAGACTGAAGTAAAAAAGAAAAAAAAATACTTTTGAAGAAGCACCAGATTTGTGAATATATGAAAAAATTAAATAATTTACATCCTAGTTTAAACACACTTAAATGACAGACAGCACAACTAGAAATCTGTTGCTAAAGTCTGATCAGAAGACTAAACTAATATGTGGAAATTTGATATACAACTTTTTTTAAAATACTTTTTATATTTTTTTGCCCATCACATGAGCTGAGACTACAACAGAAAAGCTCTCCTCAAGGTTATAGCAAGTATTGCAATAATAAACACAGTAATAACACACAAAAGGTATACATGTCACATATATTCATTATATTTTACTAATGGAGAGCCTAAGCAAGGTGCTCCCTGTCTCACACCCTGTGTATTTAGGAGAGACTTTGGACCAAAGCAACCTTGTACTGGACAAATAATTATTGACAAGGGATTGACAGACATACAAATTTGGTATATAAAATTATTTTGTTTAATATGCTCTTAAAATTAATACTTAATTGTTGCTCAGTTTACACAGCATTCTTGTCTTATTGCATAATTACAGGACAAGGACCTTGCCCTTGGTTACTAAAGCAGGAGTGAAGATTTGAACTCAGGATCTTCATAGTGCAGTTAACTAAGGAAATGTACTGCTTGATGTTTATGTGGTAAGTGACTTTTGACAAAAGTGTCTGTTAAGAGGAACTTCTTTTGAACAATTTTCAAATAGATCACAGAAAGCTTTGGCTTAAAAGTTTGGGGATTAATAAAGAGCTTAGCACTACTCAGCAATATCAAAACAATGAAAAATATACATGTAGAGTGACTGCTAAGTTAACAGTTCTAACTAGTTAAGTAGTATGCAGACACCTGCTATTGCAGTTTGGGTAACTAGAAAATATTTAACTCCTGTGGTTGACTGCACCACATCCTAGCATTTCTCAGAAAACTTCTAAACTGAACTTCCAATCCATACTGATATCTACACACACAACATACAGGATATAAAAGTTTGTTGAAAGATTAAAGAATACATTAGAATGTGTTAAACTAATATAAACTGATTTAAAATATGTAGTAGAACTGCTTGTGAACAAACCTAATAAACAATGAAGTTCAGAAAAAGGTAATGTCATCATTATCTCCTTTGTCCTGCAAGATTTAATCAACATTCTGGCATTTAAATTCATCTTGTGTACAAAATACAGCCTAAGAATATTAAACTAAGCAACAAACCTTTCTATAGCCTTTTCATCACATGCAATGGCCAGAACCACCATTTGGTATGTTTAATCACATGTTCAGAACCCTTAAAAATCTGGTTAAATATTCAAAAGCTTTGGAGAAAGGAAGTGACGGCTGTATTGACTGATCGTGGATTTCTTCCATTCCCCATCTAACTCTTTACATTATTTAACAGAATCGGGAAACAAAGACTTAACCCAGATGGAAAGGGTGCATGCTGGATGAAAGGGACAAAAGAAGATTGCTATATTTAGGCTAAACTGGAGCCAAACTTATGAGTGAAAGCATAAAACAATATAGGCATCAAGTATAATCTTAGAAGGCAGAGGGTAAAACAGTTTAATTTTTCAAAAATGAAAAAATGCTCCTTTGTGAACTGGTTTAAGATGAGAGCTTCCAGTGACAGTAAACTGATAGATCAGCTGGTCACTTGTGCACCAACAATGTTTATGTAAATAATTTTTGTATATCAGAAAAGTTCCAGGGCGTTGTTGCACATAGGAGACAACAATATTTATTCAAGCTGATATGTCTGATATAAAAACAATGCAGCGGAGGAAAAAGTGACTTCATTAGGACCAAGGTGAGTAACTGATCTGGTGCTTAAAGACATGCTTTGCCTGTCTAAATGGTTCTACATGTTTTTTGTTACCTGTTACAAATGACAAAGAAAACACATTCATTTTATTATAAAGAAACACACTGGTTAAGAGCTGATTTTCCTCTTCAGCAATTTTTTTTTGTCATGTCACTTCTGTTTTCAGTTACTTATCATACTAGAATTTCTAAAACTTGAAAAATGAATACACTGGTTTTACACACATGTGCACCCTACAAATAACTCATAAATGCTGCATTTGTCCCCACAAAACACTATTGTTCCCCATATAACTGTCATTTAAATTATTTTAAAACAAAATAAATTTTATTGTACAAATCAACTTAGGATTCACAGAGAAAGATATTTTAATAAATATTTTAGCCACTTGATAAAAAATTGTAAAATCGTTAAAACAGGTTCAGCAAAACTCTGGCAGACAGGAACGCATGCAAGAGGATAAAAAAAATTAAACACTTTCAAACATTTATTCCTCAGTAACTAAGAATAAGAACATTTAATTTAAAACAAAATCCAGTTACCCTTAACGTCCTCAGATTTTGTCACAGTTCTGCCTGAGTAATAAATTTAGTGTTCAGGTGTTCAGTTCTTTTTGAATCGCACCCGTTTCCATTAAAATGTGGTAAGGGTTAAAAGCGTGGTCTCCAAGGTGACCCACAAAATACAATCTTGTCCACCACATGCTGGTTAGAGAAATTAAGGAGAAACTTTTTAAAAGCCTATAAAGTGGTTAAAAAAAAAAAAAGTAAAATAATGTTTATTCGGGAAACCATCGTGGGGGATATTTTAGGTTTAACGTGGATGCAAACCGCGGAGTTTTCACGCAAGTCAACTTGTGTGGGTGGGCACTTGACCCACATGCGATTTTTTCACTTTACTTACTGTAAAAAAAGCGAATATGCCGAGGTTGTGCGTGTTTCCTACGAACTGGACAAAATTTAGCGCTCCTTGGGGCGTGAAATCCTATTTTTCAGGGGAAAAACTTTTTTATTTTATTTTTTTAGTGTGTGTGTGACTGATAGTGGCTATACCGGTCTGTGTAAGCAGGGGCTGAACCAGCATTTACCTGGTGCGGCTGGTCGCCTACACGCCTTCCGCAGCCCGCTTGGACTCACCTGTGAGGAGGAGCATGAGGTCCCAGGTGAAGCGGCGCATCCTGCGGACTGGCCTGGCCTGGCGTGGCGTGGCCTGGCCTGGTTTGGCGTCCCACGGACCTTGGGCGTCTCGTCACACTGCTCGCCGCGGTCGCTTCTCTTCAAGGCGCGCTTGGCCGCGGCTCCTCCGGCAACATCACCGTTTTCAGGACGCTTCGCGGGACCGAGGCCGCTCGACTTCTCCGCGCTTCAGCCGTCGCTCCGCTCCGCTCAGAAACTCCCGCCACAGAGCAGCCACGCGCGCGCCGCGGCCCCGCTCGCCCGAGAAGCGCGCGCGTGCGCGGCGCGGGACCGTGACCCCGCAGGCAGAAAAGACGCGGCGTGACTCTCCAGCCACAACGGGGCTCAAAGGGGCGCTGGAAAAGTTTCGAAAATACTACAATTCTAAAACAATTTTACCATTTTAACAGCCTTAGCCCAGCCCACTAGCCTATATCTTCTTATATAATCTCAGAAATCAAATTAATTGTTGGCTAAGACTGAGCCCTGAGACGACTCCTGTGGTTCACCTCCACTGAGTGCATTTTTTACCATAGTACTCGCAGGTAACAATTACGAGGCTGCTTGATGACACACCTACTGTATACAGGTATGCTGTACACGCGCTTCAGCAAATCACTATTTTGTGCTTTATTATTATAGTACCTTTTAAAATGGCCTACATACCTTCATATTTGCCATCAACAAACTTTAAAACTACATTTAATAAGTTCTTAAATATAGAGATGGAAAGAACTGAACCGACTTGGTTTTGGCAGATTTTTACGCCGGATGCCCTTCCTGACGCAACCCTCCATTTTGTCCAGGCTTGAATGTTAGAGAAAGTAAAGACCTGAAAAGGAGTAGTTACTGTCTGGGGCCTCTGTGCATGATTTCAACTTAAATTCAGGCCCCACTTCAAAAAACCAGTTTTCTTTTTTGTCCCTTCATAGCAATTTTGCATGAATACAACTGACAGATTTTTAAACTTGGCACTCTGGGGACAAGGACTGTTCAGATTTTCCCCAACATGTTCTGGGGAGGGTAAAAGCGTTAAATAAAAAGGCAGAGAGAAGAAACCATGGTCGTTATGGATGCATTTGAAGAAATGGCCATTCATATATTAACTGTTTCACCAAGAAACTAAGAGCTTGCAGCACAGATGCAGGAGATCCAGTTATAACAAGTTTGCAAACCCATTGGAATTATCTGGATCATCTACCCTATCTTCATAAAACGGTCAGTTCAACAAGCAACATATAACTTTAGGTTGCCATCCCATATATATTTACACAATGGGGGAATTTGCTGGTTCTCAGTGGCTGTAGGCTATCCAGGCTCTGCACTATCATCCTCCCTCCATCATGCTGCACTGTTGAAGTGACCTTGGCACCAGTATGCAGTGTTATGTTTTCTCTAATATTTACCAGAATGTTCTACTCTTGTCTCATCTGTCCATTATCAATTGTGTCGTTGGACTGTGGCAGGAAACCCATGCAGGCACAGGGAGAACACAGGTCCTCACACAGACTGAGCTGGATTCAAACCCACACCCAACCGGCCCTGCTTACTCTGCCACCCTGCTGCTCACGGCTCAGTCAAGGATACTATTGGGAAACGTACGTGAACCTCTAGGTTAAAGACACCTTGAAAAGCAGGGAATTGTACTTAGATGTTTCAGTCAGTTTGGGTGTGGGTTTGACCTGCCCTGCTTTATACACATAAAAAAACAGAATTTTGCTGACTGCAATATGAAAGAGATTTCAGGCAGATAGTCTGCAAATGCAAGAAATTCAGCACTCTGCCCAGGAGACGGTGTCTTGCAAAGTTCGGGGAAGGACGTGTTATACAATCCTCACACAGGTGATGGCTATGGATGTGCAGGAATCTCCTGGACTTGATAACATCTGTGTGTATGAGTCCACTGTAAGAAAAGTAATGAACAGGAGTGGTGTTCATGGGGGGTTATCGCAAAGAAAGCCACTGCTCTCAAAAAACATTGCTGGCCATCTCAAATTTTGCTAGAACCATTTTTATGTTCCACAGCACTACCAGAACAATGTTCTGTGGATAGATGAGACAAACGTAGAACATTCTGGTAAATATTAGAAAAAAACACAATACTCCGTACTGATGCCAAAGGTCACTCCAGTGGTGCAGCATGATGGAGGGAGGATGATAGTGCATAGCCTGGACAGCCTGCAGCCACGGAGGGCCAGCGACTTCCAAGATATATCAGGAAGTTCTGCAGCAGAATATCAGGACGACTGTCTCTGATCTAAGACTAAACATAAGCTGGATTGTGTAACATTATAGAAAAACAGAGTAAAACAAAAGAAATTGTGCATTTCAGAATGAAACGACAGATTCCCAACCTCAGTCTCACCGAAATGTGGCGGTCTGGTCCGAGGCAAGATGTTCAAACCAGACCTCTTACAATTATGCATGAACGGAAAATGTTTTGTTCTGAGGTGCGCCTCCCGACTGCTTCACAGGTCTCACCAGCAGGCACAAAAATCATTTGGTTGAAGTTACTGGCAAAAGAGGAGCTTTAACAAGCACCAAAACTAAGGGTTCAAATACTTTTTCCTATCATTGACTTTGTTTAAACCATTTATTCAGTAAATGTTGTGACCTCTTTCTGTTATGTTGTTAAGGAAAAATACTATGCATGGTATCCATGTAGAACGGTTAATATTAAAAATAGTCATAAATGATTGTAATAATTTTTTATGATTTGCAGGAGTCGATTTTCCGGACTTTTCCCCATCTGGACACCCCTCCCCCACCCCAATATAGTACAAAAAAATTTGAGATGGACTGTCATGCATTATTCTGCTACTGTACATACTGTATAAAATTATAATAATATGTTTGGTTGACACCTGGCTATGGACTGGCATCCTGTTCGGTGTGTATCCCGTACAACAGCTAAATAAATACACTGAAGGAAAGTTGCCCCACCTTCGAGGTCTGATGGAGCTGAAAACCTTCTCTGTATTCCATAGCGTTCCCAGATGTTCCATTATATTTGGCCATGATAATTTTTGGAGGCCATCAAAGCAGTTTGGCTCTTTGCTGGTAAAGAATGCACCACACTCAAGTCCTCGAGAGCTTTATTTTCCTGTAATATACGAGTATTTTGTTAATGTGGGAACTCTTTGGAGCATTTCATGCATCTGGCATCATTTTCATTCACTGTTGCACGGACAGATGCAACAATAATCGAACACAGGAAGTCACACTCAATCTCTGTCCCAGGTCCATCAGCATGTTTAGCAGATGCTGTAGATCTTTCTCCTAACACAAATCAGTCCAGCACCAGATTACTATTTAAATCAGACTATTTTGCCTTTTCCCGCACTGTTCATGGTCTACATTTTGTACTCATTTCTTAAAGTTCATGGCATTTGGATGAAGATGCAAGATTTAAAAGTGAAAATGTACTGTCTGAATTCTTAGAGAACTTCCAGCCTTTCATTCCACTGTTAATGAAATTGTGCGGTTTAACTGTAATTAATATTGCAGGGCTTGTTTAGACTGCAACACCTCAGGCAGCGGGGCGGAATTTTCCAGGCGCCAGCTGATAAATATGTATGTCTGTATAATATCAGATATTAATTATTGCAAACAGGAAGATATCTGAATAACCACATGTTTTTTTGAAGAAAAAAAAAAGACAGATGTTTTGTTAAATATAATCTTTCATTGTAGTGCTGCTACACTGTAGGGGAATAGGAATAACCGGTAAAGTGCTGTACACTTACACAGAAATACTGGGATGTGGGCATTAGCTGTATTATTTTAATGTAAAATATTGTCTTTATTGACTAGAACCCTAAACTGCTGCTATGGATTTTGTGCTGAACTTTGTAATGGTTAAAGCCACATCCATTATGAAGGAAATTATTTACATTATAGTATTAATGCAGAGACAATTAGAAACAGTAAAACATGGTAAGTTCAGCTTGTATTGTCATGCAGGCAGCTGGGGGTGGGGGAAGGGGGGGAGACTCTTCTCGCTGGATTTGTGGATCCGTGAAATGAATTAATTTTACCACCGGGCTGTTAATGAAGATCAGCCGGTTATTAAAATGAGCGATTAAAAAGAGCGGAGCCTCGGGGAGGGGAAGCGGGCAGACAGCCGCCCCCTGCTGGGTGCTCAAGATCAGTCGAACCGGGAGAACAGCGCTGCGGGCGCGGCGCTGGAGCGGAGCGGGGAGGACGACTGGACAGCGCCCCCTCATGGCCGTGTGGAGAATTATTAGTTGCTGCACATTCAAGTCGAGGTTGAACTGTGATGCCGGAGGAGATGGATGTTAGATCCAGTGAGGCTGAAACAGGCAGCAGAAGCTCGGACTTGGAACGTTGACGGACGAAGGAGAGGACAGCGAACGGATGAATGTACTCTGTCACAGCGCAAAGCGACACACCACCTTCATCGCGGGGGCCACAAGCGGAGGACGGAGGATATTTCTGTTCGGGTGGCCATCAAGAGTCAACAGTTTGTCCGTGGTACTTAAGGTCATTTATGGGCTTGTAGACTGAAATATGTACGAAGGTGTCAGAACCCTGAAGATGTGTTTGAGTAGGAGGAGGAGATGGGGGTCAAAGCAGGCCCTGACCACTAAACTACTTATAGAGATACCCCTGTGCATTATAAACCATCAGTACGTCCATCCATTCATCCATGCATCAATCCATGGATTATCCTTGACCACTTTAACCTGGTCAAGGCAGCAGTGGTCCAGAGTCTGTCCCAGAGTCCCAGGACACTGGTCTGTGAAATTACCTGTAGATGGTACGTCAGTCCATAACAGCATAATAAATAATTTAAGACACTACGAAAAGTCATTTATGCTGAAACAGATTATTCTCAGATTATTCAACTTTTTGCTACTCATGAGTCAGTGACTCAGTTTAGTTCTGCACCAATTCCCCTTCATTTTGGCTCTAAACACACAATGACACACACCCTCAGTCCTTACATTTATACCTGGAATAAACAAGGTTACATTTTTCATCCTCATTGTCCAGTCCTCTCACACAATCATTACAAATCTTTTTTGCTCACTTTGTAGAAACAATAAAAAAGGCCAAAAAATGGATGGAAGTAGCAAAAAAGGTAAAAAAAAAAAAAAAAACTAAAGCCAAATATGGACCATCAACTTCAATGGCAAAAATGCATCTTTATTCCTTGGATGCATTCATATTGAATGACTGATTAGAGGATGTACGAAATGTGCTGCGATTTTATTAATATTTAATAAATCACCGCCTCTAGCAAATCTTGGTATAATATGATTAGAGATTTTTGAATTTTACTCAGGAGACCCACTTGGATGATGAACAGCATCAGCCCCAGGACAGTTATGTTTGTGAATTTACATAATATTACTTATTCAGTTATCAAAGGGCATATATCCGAAGCAGTTATTCTTGGCTGCGTCTTCCCAACTTTTGACTGCTGCGGCTTGTGTATAAATACACCATGTAGCAAATTAAGGAAAAAAATGTTCCATGGATTATTATTTCAAAAGTGAGTTACACTTATATTTTAGTCTGCATGTTTGGAGGATTCTATGCCTATGCTTTCCACAGAATTAGCAAAGAGTAGTGAGCTACTTAAAGCAATGTCATTCACGTTCAGAAGTTAATATGAATTTTTAGGTTTTCTTCTTCCTTATCTAATGGGAAATTATATTTTAGAAATAAAAAGACTGACTCAGACCATGTGTTTATTTTTCTACATCTCATACGGCCCTCAAAATGTCTGGTACTACGGGAAATCATCGAGATCGATTATATGCTCGTACAGCTTATATAAAAAGTCTACACACCCTTATTAAAATTGCAGGTTTCTGTGATGTAAAGCCAGAAATCAAGATAAATTGGGAGACATTTTTTCATCTTGAATATGACCTTGGAGCCAACAAAATTCAAGAGAAAAACAGATAGATAGGCCCTGACAAATAAAGCAGACCCAAAAAAGGGCTGAAATGAGAGAAACAGGAACGAAAATTCAAAACTCTCAAAGGATGGATTTAGAAATATTCGAGAGCGAGGGATTTCTGAAAATACAGAAAGATTTGAGTGCTTTGAATATTGTGAGAATAAGAGAGGTGGCACAAAGGAGGAAGCAGAAGACCATCAAACAGGAGGGCAAAAACGCAAGTCAGATTATTTCAAGAAGGCCTGCTGTCTTCTTCAGCCATCTGGATTCCCAGTCTAGGTTTTCTTAGGTATACAAAGTGGGTTGTGAACTGTCAGCATACCAGGTACACTCTGGTGTCAGTCCTGGTTTCAGTCCAGTCCTGGTGGAGTCACCACAGGCTGTCACAGGGGTGAAAGATCATTGTTTTCTGTTCCATGGGCACTGTGCTTGCTGCACTTCTGGCTGAGTCCTATTGAGGGAGTAATAACAGAGATCATTTCAGTCCAACTCATCCTCACATTTTTGTAATATTTAACAGTTCTAAAGCTAATTTAGTAAAGTGAAATAAAAAAGAAATGGCCAACTCCTGTGGAGAAACAGTACCTGTCTTGAGGAGCCCTGCAGCTGTCCGTGGTCCTGAAACTTTGTGACTTCATTTGACAATTGACAAATTCTCTTATGTCATAAAGGAGGGAAATGTTCTTCATCCCAAATAAATCATTCCATGTATGTGCTTCCAGCTTTGTGGCCACAGTTTGGGGAAGAAGCTCCCTTCCTGCTCCAGCGTGACTATATATACAGCATACCATGAAGTATACTGGTTATATACACCTGTCTGATCAGCTGCACATTGGTGTAGAGGAAGAGTGGCCAGTAGAGGGCAGAGAAAATTAGCAGGAGAAGGAGGGAGGGATTGAGAAAAAGAGAAAGAGAGAGAGAGGGAAAAAAAACCGTACTTGGTTAAAATATGACAAGAAATCTGATGCCACTCTTTTACAAACTTCCAATTTCAAAGGATGTTGTAAAGTTCACCCTTCTAGTCAGCACCTCCTCAACGGTACATGTCACAAACACACTGGGACTGCGTAACAGAAATGCTTTGAAATATCAGCTGGGACAGTGACTACATGTGTTGCGTTCTCATTTTTGTCACTATGTCACATTAAAATAATTATGTGCATGCCAATGAGAAAGGAGAGAATGTGCTTATTATAACAACCTAGATTGTAGGAAAAAATAAATATTAGCAATTAATTCACAGTGAAAACACATGGTGACAGTATTTACTGAGGACACTGTAACCCCAGTTAGGGACCAGGGGGGAATGACAGCCTCATGCTCCCCATAAGGATCACAGATAGATGTTTCTGGAATCCTGTCTCCAAATGGAATAATTTTTTATTCCATTAGAATATAACACTGCAAATTCTCCGGTGGACTGTTGTGCTGCACCTTTGTCCCTAGATCTTCACAATCGCTCTTCTCCAGTGTTACACACCAGGAAGTAATGCATTGCAGTGTGACTCTTTTACTTATTACACACCTTTCTCTTCTGCTCCATCTTCAAATAAAGAACTAATGTCCTTAGACACATTTGACCTGGTCATTCAGTATATTCAGGTAGTCAGCTGACTTCATTTTTTGGGCACATAATGTTGCTGAAGCTAGACCTGACCAACTGAAGCAACCCCAGGTCATAACACTAAGTTAAATCCAGGTGGTGACTTTTTTTGGCTGGGCAGTGTGTCTGTCTGTCTATCTATCTATCTATTTATCCTTTTCAGTTTCCTATCACTTATCACCATAGAAATGGCTCAGCACCACACTGTCCAGATGGCCACGGGGACACTTTAATGCCCCTAAAAATAATGCACAAATCCCAAGTTTTCATTGTAATTTTTTGTGTTTTTTTACATAATTGTTTTTGAATTCATTTTGTTTTAATAGTTCCCTGTCTGTGGTTGCACAAATGTGAAAGAAATGTTTAAATTTATATTAACTGCTTGTCAAATACAGGGTCATGGTGGTCTCATAGTTCCTTGGGCAGAACGGCAGACTATTGGGGGGGATAATCTCTCTCTCTCTCTCTCTCTCTCTCTCTCTCTCTCTCTCTCTCTCTCTCTCTCAGTCACACACACTGAAAATGGGAGTTTAAAGTTAAAACTCACCTGAACACCGCCGACATGGGAGAAAGAGACTGATCTGTATTTAAACCCGTGTCTAAACCCACAGGCAAGGTGTCGTGAAGCGCCAGAACCTCCCGCTGATCCACTGCGCCGCTCCTCTTCAAGTCAGATTTATAGGAATTCGCAAAACGACTGGAAACGGAAAGATTTGACTGCTAGGGAGCGTCACACCGTCGAAACAGAGCGAAGCAAAGACCACGACGCGTCCGGCACGAAGCAGAAAGCACTGAACACAAACTGGGGAAGAGCGAAAAATAACACCAGGGTGCAGTTGACCCGATCTTAAAAGTGCACGATGACCAGAGCGAAAAGGTAATTTTTTCCAAGCTTATTTTTCATGTTGAAAGAATTTAGAAGCCGTGAGTGTGAGAGGTGATGGTGGGTCTGCCGGTGTCGGGAAGGCAGTGAAAATGTACCCTGTTTTACTGTGTCCAGGGGGCCTCACCTGTCGGGTGTCCAACGTAACCAGGGGACTTGGTGGCCTTCTTTTTTATAACCTCCTCTGCCTTTTTTACCTTTCATTACCTTATTTTTATTATCCCAGCCATACTGTTCATCTGCCTTGTTCCTACAGTTGAGTGGGAGGTTAGAACCAAACTGTCCTAAAAATCCCATACATTATGTACATGTAAACTGCAGTCAAAACAGTAGATACATGCATTTTTAGAAATAAGTTATAAACATCATGTTATGACTTTAGCTAAGTAACAGAAAAAAACTTACAGACTTCCTTGCACAACTTCTTGTAGTAAAGTTCAGAAGGAAGAGCACAAATCCCCTTGTTAATTTATGTATTTTATATGTATGTAATATACATACATACATACATACTGTATATTTTATGTTTATATGTAATTTTATATTTTAGCAATAATTTAAACACTTACCAGTGTGCAGTGTTTAAAATAAATAATAGTGGGATATTTAATCAAATGTTTTGGTCATCTTTAAGACATCTTTAAGGTGGCCACATATTACAGGTGTGTTAAATAAGGTAAACTGTTAAAATCAGGTCCTACAGTTTCTTACTGCGCTGAAATGAAATGTAGAGGAAAGGTTTATCTATTTAAAATAAAGACTTATTATTATTATTATTATTATTATTATTATTATGTGGGTGAAATTATGCAGCTAAATGTGAATGTGTGTCCACATAGCAGCCCTTGGACCCTGGCTCTCACGGTGTGCTCGACTGCCATTGGGGGAACCCTGCAGTATGGTTATAACATCGCTATCATCAACGCGCCCACCACTGTAAGGCCGCTCATGTAGGACAGTGCACACACAGCAGGGCTCGGGACAGCATGTGTGTTTAAGTGTGAACGCAGTGTGTCTCTGTCCCTGTAGTACATCTGCCGTTTCATTAATGACACCTGTCTGGAGCGCTGGGGGATGCAGCTCGAGGAATACCAGGTGACGCTGGTGTGGTCCTTCATCGTGTCAACGTTCTCTCTTGGGGGGCTGGTGGGCTCATTGCTGGCAGGGCCGATGGCCATCCGATTTGGAAGGTAACTGACCGGAAGGTGTGAGTCCAAAGGATAACAAAGGAAACCCCATGTGGCCTTCTTTACATTTACTCATCTCTCACCTAGCAATGCATTTTAAAATGACAAATGCAAAGTTGTACCTCACAAAAGCCCCGACAGTGTGGTACCTTCTCACAATCAGGAAGAAGTCCTTGCTGTTGAACAACGTGTTCCTCGGCCTGAGTTCTGTGCTCTCGGTGACCAGCAGAGCGGCCAGGTCCTTTGAGATGATCATTTTGGCTCGTCTCTTGGTGGGGATCAATGCAGGTGGGTGTCCTTCATAGAAGAGAACCTAACAACAGGTCCCAAAAGTCATCGTCTCAATAAGATGTCAGTGTAAGCACAGGTGCCTTGTTTAGAAAACAGTACAACTGAATGAATGAAAATATTGTGAAATAAATCTAATAACATAAAATAGTAATGGGTTATGATTTTAAAATGATAGTTTTGATTTCCCGTCATTAGTTAACAGAAATGTAAAACATTATGTACGAATCTCATTTTCCCTGTGATTTATTTTACTACATGTAACCTGTGTAGGTTTCGATTAAAATAAAATCAAGGTAATAGTGCACAGCACTGGTTTCGAATGGAAGGAGAGTTGCAGTGAATATACACCAGTGTGTACCATAGGGATGGTATTGTTTCAATCACATGGATTTGAAATTATAGCTGAGAATTTGCAGTGATTCATTTGAAATGCTGTGGTGTAAAAAGAGGTTTAGCTTGAACTGTGAAGCGTTAAAGCTGGGTTACTGCTCTGGATCAAACGTGGCAGCATTGAAGGGTTGGAGGTGGGAGTTGCAGGGCATCATTGGAGCTCCGTGTTGCCTTGCCCTTGCAGGGGTCAGCATGAACATACAGCCCATGTATTTCGGAGAGAGCGCCCCGAAACACCAGCGAGGTGCCGCTGCTCTTTCCTCCGCTGTCTTCACAGCCTTCGGCGTGGTGCTGGGACAGGTGGTGGGTCTCAGGTACAGCTGAAAAATGGACAGAAACACGCAGATGTGTTGTTTGCTGATCTGAATGTAGACTTTCCTCAGGTTTTCATTGATTCAGGTATGTTTTTATATTATTAAGGCCCAGTCTCTGTTCTGGATCAGGTAACAGCCACTGTGAAGGGAAATTTGGGTAAAATGTGTCACCGAGGATGATCTGACACCATTTTATTATAGTATTTTTTTTTGAGACAAACTGCCAAAAGTATTACTTTAGGAAAACAGTGCATTATGGGAAGTGAGTGCATTGCGGAGAAGTGTTTGTTGACCATTTTGGGTGTGTCGCTTCATTGAGTAAATTGGAATCCCCCCCATGCTCAGATGTCTTTACTCATAAACACAAAAAACATCATATTTAGCTCCAATTCAGTAAAGGGTATTAAATAATTTCACTTGAATATGTGAAAACTTTTTAGCCAAAGACAAGTGTTTTGATGGACATCTGTATTCCAATGTGGCGTCAAGACGTGACAATAGTTGCCACCAGCAAAATATCTTTTTCCACTTCTTGGTCAAGCGTAAAGAAAATGGCAAATTTGGAAAACTAACAAAATATGCACACCATATTAATGAATTGGTAGATTTTATTTGGAAGTTTTAATATCTCAAATGTATCTTCGTCGTCTTCATGGTATACGGATTAAATTTTCATACGCCTTTCTCAGACGGATGCTACATCATTTTTTTTTCTTTTAACAAAGCATGGTGAGCTTAAGCTTTTTCACATATTTAAAGTATATGTCGGTACTGTGTACTAATGTATTTTATGATCCGTGGGTCATGTGATGATAGTGACAGAGGTCACAGACAGTCTGTGTCCATGCTGTGTGGGCTTCAGCTGTCATATAGCTGGACTCTTTTCAGCATGCGTGAGACTTGTGGTGTTAAGCTGCTTACAGTTATTTACCCATTTATATGCCTGGGTAATTTTTACAGAAGCAGCTCAGTACGAGTACCACACGCAAGGATCCTACAGCAAGTAGGAATCCAATCTCATCCTTCTGTGTTGAAAAGCAGCAGATCTAACTACTACACCACCCGCTACCCCTTTTCTCACCTTCTCCTTCTTAGGAAATCAAGTAAATGTGTATAATTTGTACTGCAATATCAATGTATGAAAAATGTTATCTATAAATCTGACCTGTAAATGTGATACAACCAAGGGAATGCATGTTTTCACTGATAACAGTATCAGTGAGGGAGGAGGTAATGTTTGTCTCTGCTTGTCTCTGTACAGGGAGCTTCTCGGCAGTGAGGGCTGGTGGCCATACCTTCTGGCCAGTGGTGCAGTTCCTGGTGTCATACAGCTACTCACACTGCCCTGGTTCCCTGAGAGCCCCCGCTACCTTCTCATTGACAAAGGAGACAAAGAGGCCTGCTTCAGGGGTGTGTTTGTGCACATGTTGAAGAGCTGGGGCTGTCATGGTTGATAGTAACAAATTTGCATTACTCTGTTTTTCTCCGCGATCTGCAATAACACTACATAGCTTTGTTCTGAGCTCACTTTGCTTCTAATATGTTCTGTGGAATGGGATTAAGTGATTAATTGAAGTCCTAAATCCAACCCCCCCATGCACAACTGAGCAGCTCTACGTCGGCTGCGGGGCTCTGATGATCTCAGCACCGAGTTGGAGCAAATCCTGGAGGAGCAGGCTGAAACCGGGGGGGCAAAGGCCAGGAGGCCGTGGGAGCTGTTTGGTGACCACAGCGTGCGCTGGCAGCTACTGTCTGTCATGGTTGTCAGCAGTGCCATGCAACTATGTGGGAATGACGCAGTGAGTAAAGTGATCCAAGGTAAAAAAAAAATAAAATAAATAAAATAAAACAGGTGGGATAATGGACTTTCAAAGGGGAAGTGCATTTGGATTCCTGTTTAAATGACATGAAATGTTTGACACCAATTAATACATTTAGGGTGAAAAAACAAAGCTCATAAAGTTCATAAAATGCAAAGGGGGCACCAAGGCAGAAACAAATATTTAAATATCCTTGTTTATGAAATAGTGTTTGTATTACCGCATTGAGAAAAGTGTAGAAGATGGTAGATTTTGATTCAGTTCGTTGATGACAGTGAGCTGAAATAAGTTATTACGGAGAGCATTTTTTTGGGGAAATTTGGCCAAAGTTTCAACTCATCTACAAGGAAATTGCACTTTTAAGAGATACACAGTAGTTATTCATTTGTTTTTGTGTTCAGTACTGAAAACATAGAATTTTACTATATATACCTATTTAGATGTCATTTTTTTTGGGGGGGGGGGTAGCACATGTGATCAGTTCAGAGAAAACATTCCAGTGAACTTAGCAAGTTCAGCATTTCCCAGGGAAGCTATTAAACCCGTCTCAGAAGGATTTACTCCAACTTTGGCCACCTTTGTGTTTTGGGCCAGAATATTAAATGTCCTAAAAACACCTACAGCTTCATAAATTTTAAACTGCACATATTCAGAGGTCAGAAATTATCCACTGGCTTACCATGACATCCTGTCCCTGACTCCTGCTGTTCTTGTCCCTGTACAAAGATATATTTTTACGCCACTTCCGTATTCCGGGAAGCGGGGATCTCCTCAGACAAGATTCAGTACGTCACCATCGGCACAGGCACCTGTGAATTCACGGCCACGATACTGTGTGTGAGTGTTTGTGAATAATTTGTTTTTCATGAGCAGATTATGTAACTGCAGCCCTAGGGGGTAAAAGAATCATTCTCTACCAAGTCTACCATGTTTGTTAATCACCGACTCAAACATTAAAAATGCTTGTCATAAATTTGTAGATTCAAAAACCAGTTGCAGTGTAAACCAAGGGAATGTGTAATGGCAAAAATGTTCTCGCACATTATACATTATTCACTGTACTGGTTCACTGGTTAGTAAATGAAATTGTTCTCTCTGACCAGAACCTATTGATTGAGCACCTTGGCAGGAAGATATTGCTGACTGGAGGGTATATTCTCATGGCCTGCTGTGCAGTGGTCTTCACAATAGCTCTGTCCTACCAGGTATTAATGGGTCCTTTTTATTTGTTATTGGATTCCATTTTATTTTGCCCTAAACTGCCTCTGCAGAACTAGTTAATCCTAGCTTTAGCAAGTTGAAATAGACTAACCCTACAGTGTAGAACAAACTATTGGTTAAAATGCTAAAAAAATCTGCTTTTTCCTTTATGTACTTTTTATTTTTACCTTATATCTTTTCCTCATTATTATTTAGCTACTGAGGAAGAAGAAGGAACAGCTGATAAAGAGGAGAAGATAAATATGTGACTGCAATGGTGGGGGGGGACAGCAGCAGGGAGAACTGAGTAAATGGAAATAATGGCTGAAAAGTAAGGGCTCTTGGGCAAAGTTTAAGAAAGCAGAGCCACGGGGCACCAGGTTCTTAATCCAGGCAGAATATGATGTGGTGCCAGATGCTTCTAAGCTGTTTATCTCAGAAGTTCACTGTGAGAGAGGGACACTGGAGCAGGTGAAGTGAGATTGCTGGTGCCACAGTCAGTACCGTGACGGAGTCCATGAGCAGGGTTGGAAACCTGTAAGATGGAAGGTGAAAGAGCTGATCAGCAACCAAACTGATGGTTCATTTAAGAAGACAACTAAGCTACTGCAGAGACATCTCTGAGGAAACACTTGACACTAAAATGATTCTAATTGCCAACAGGGAACTGTGGATGGGATGCAGTACCTGTGCATGACTTGCATCTTTGCCTATATACTCAGCTTTGGAATAGGGCCAGGTAATATTTTAAAAGGATTTTAAGTGCTGAAATACATATATATGTGGTGAGTATATTTTAAACTGACACATATGGGCATTTGTACCTCAAGTTACAAACACAATTGGGACTCTGGCTATAAATCAGTTCAATGACTCGATTTGTTATACATGGGTTAGGTTTCATTAAAAATGTCGGGAAAGGTATAATAAAAAATAGAATAACATTTTAATCATACTTTTTTCAACAGCTTATAAAGTGCAGGGTGCTGTTTCTCTCTCTTAGGGAAACATCAGGTATGATAGGGGACATTCATGCTTAAGACACCAGTTTACTTTATCATCTTTTATAAACTTGAAACTTCATTAAACATCTCTAAAAGGAGTAAAATTACAAAATGTTCACCGTCTCCTGTTCTCATCTACTGTGTGTTTTGTTTAAGACTGCCATGTTACCTCAGGTGTTACTGCTACACATAAGAATGAAGCAATGGTGTACAGAAAATTTATCTTTAAAAATTGTAACATGAGGTACACTTGACCACTAAACTTAAGTCTTTGCCTGCTTTTAATATATAATATTTTTTATATTTTTAAATGTACTTTGAAAGGTTTCTCTATATTTGAATAGATGAACAGAAGAGCTCACTGAATGAATGTCTGCCCATTCAGCAGGGGTGACAGGAATTTTGCCCACTGAACTCTTCAATCAGGCTGCCCGTCCAGCTGCCTACATGATAGCTGGTTCCCTGATGTGGATCAACTTCTTTGTGGCAGGAATGGTCTTCCCCTTCTTGGTGGTGAGCTCGTCATTTTCAAAAACGTACAACAGGATTCCACGATGCATCAATAAGCACAAAACAGTTAAATATTTTCCCACAGCAATGAAAAATCCTGCACATTAACAACCTTTGTACCAATAAGACTACCCGTACATGGCCTCTGTCTTTTAGACATCCCATTTTATCTTATCAATTTAACAAATATCCAGACTAGATTCTTGACATTTCCATCAAAATGAAGTTGCTATTTTTTTTTCATACAACTATATGGCCAAACGTGTGTGCCCCCCCTTCTAATGAGTGAGCTGAGCTGTTTCAGCTGCACCCATGCACCATACAAACACATTCTAGACAACTGTGTGCTTCCAACTTTGAGGCCACAGTCTGGGGAAGAAGGTCCTTCAGCATGACTGTGCCCCCCCAATGCAAAAATCAAGCTCCACAAACACATGGTTTGCCCAGGTTGATGTGGAAGAACTTAAATGGATGCAGAGCCCAAACCTCAACCCCACTGTACACCTTTGGGATGAACTAGACCACCAACTGCAAGCCAGGCCTTCTCACCCGACCTCACTGATGCTCTTGTGGCTGAATGGGCACAAATTCTCACAGCCATGTGCCAAAATCTGGTAGAAAGCCTTCCCAGAAGAGTGGGGGCTGTTATAGTAGCAAAGGGAGAGAAAAAACTCCATATTAACGCTCATGGGTTTGGAATGGGATGTTCAACAAGTACATATGGGTGTGTGATGGTCAGGTGTCCACATACTTTTGGCCACAAAGTGTAATTGAGCAGAACTTAAGCAAATATAAATACACTCAGCTTTCACAAAAAAGGGTGTCATAAACCAAAAAACTGAGACAACGGCATACGGCAGTGTGTTTTCTTTTTAACACAATGACATTTTTGCCAATAATTCCATCATTTTACTCGACACGCTCTCAGTTATTTCAGCAGGTTTTTGAAAGGAATAATTCAGTCCCACACAGTTGGTGCATGATTTTCTGGCCACCTTTCACAAGGGTCAAAGATACCTTGTGAGGAAAACAATTATTAAAAGTACGGGCATAAAAATAACCAAAGTAAACCAACAGATTTCAACCAAAAGTTTTTTTCGAGAAAACAAATCAGCCTGTGGGTTGTGCAGTTGCTGAGCTGCTTTTAGTCCACAAAACAAAATTATTACAAGTATGGCCTTAAAAACCAGTTAAATGACTTTCAGTGCTGTTGTGCCGTTTCCCTCACTGGTGTTGCATACGGTTGTTCAGTTCACAAAACACCACACTTACCTGGTACTGCTGCTGTAACAGCATCCCAACATTTTGTTTAAAATGTGTAAATGGGAGCATTTAATAACCAGATAAAACACACCTGATGTACAAATTACCATTCTTTATGAACCTTTTCCTTTAGGATGTTTGGCACATTTACACATAAACCAAGGTGGAACAAATGGGATTAACTGACCACTTTGCTCAGTTCAAAAGCAATTACAGCCTGATTCTTATACAATTCAACCGTCAAAGTACAGAAAACTATTGTTAATGTATATTAAAGATATTTAAAGTCAGGATGTTAGTCATGACAGGTCAACACTAAAATAACTTTTCTTAGCACAGAGGAAATCTACTGTAGCCCTTAATGATATAAAAACACTGCTGATATGTTGGCTATGTGATATGCGAAAGTCTAACAATAATGCAGATGTTTATTAAAACAGCTTACGGTAGCCAATGAAATCCATCAGATGTGTCTCTAATGGAAATTCATCTGCTTTATTCTACCTTAGGTCATTTCAGTTTATAATGTAGTATGGCTGACATGCATAAACTAATTCATGTGAACTTTTATGTCACGGATATTCTGGCGAATTTGCTAAGTTTTCGCTGACCTGTTCTGTTTTTCCAGACTGAGTTTGGTGAACTGTGCTTCATCCCGTTCTGTGTCGTCTGCCTGCTGTCTTCCCTTTTCACTGGCCTTGTGCTGCCTGAGACCAAGGGGAAAACCTTGTCTGAGATCACATGTGAATTTGATAAGCTCAATTTTGCAGACAAGAAAATGCCTTCTGGAAAACAGGTGCACTATCAGCTTGGCGTTGTCCTCCATTCCACCGCATTATAGCTTTACAACTATAGTTACTGTATATAAGACACTTTCCTTGCACTAATACAGCACTTAGGAGAGACAAAGAGGCTCTGCTCTCACCAAAAGCTTCATAATGAAAACTATGCGGCCCAAAATACACAACGCTCACCTTAAAAGGGTGATTAATGTATATTTTTCCCTCCCCCTATGTTGCTCGAGATATTTTACTAGGCATTCTTTAACTAGTACATCAATATTTTAACTATTTTCTATTGATTAGGTGAAAAAACCCTAAAGGCTAATGACTTCCAGACCATTGTGCACACCGTATGAATGCCACCTGATTCTCACAAAAAATACTATCTATTGTTAATTGAAATATGCCCCTTCTTTGTACAGTATCCTTATGTAATGTGAACGTGAACAAAAATGTTAATATAGAACTGGTATGTGAAGTAGTTGTATACATTATTTTGATCATTTTAATGCGCTGCTCCCCATGAAACATAGGAAAGTAAAAGCACAAGGAGATGTGGATATTGCCACACAATTTTCTTGAACTTACATGTTTGAAATAAATATTTAAGTCAATTCAATAAAAAAAAAAAATTGTGGGTTTATGGAAAGATACAGTTCTGAGCGGGATTTAGAGCAGGGAATTGACTTGAAAAAATTAACAGCATCTAAACACATTAATACAAGAACTGCTGGCAAATCCTGGGACCAGAAATACTAGAAAATGTCTGACAAGAGACATTTCAACAAAAAAAAAAAAAAAAAAAAAAAAAATTTACCTGCTTTGGTGATGTCGCCCTGGATGTCAGGCATGCGAGCCACCCCAGCCTATCCCTTGTTGCATATCTGCACATCTCGGTTATACTGGCTCACACAGTTCCTCTCATGTCTCTTCTTCATCTCTAATAGTTATAAGCCCTAAAGGAAAAAAGATTCTTTAAAGAAAGCCATGCAGGTTGAAAAGGCAGAAGAAAGCCTTTTCCGGTATCAAAAATCAAAATGACAAAACACCTAAAATTCTCCTGAAAGGCAACATCATTACAAATAACTTTGTCATCTCATTTACTTTTCTTTTACCACAAATCATACTTCACAAAGAGCCCAGCACAGCAGGGTAAAAAGCATCACAACTACAGTAAGTAAGAGAATTGCCTCATTAAGGATGTGTTCTTATAATAATGTTTATTTTATATGGCGCATTAAAAAACAGCTGCTTTTTTTAAGCGCTTTACAATAAAGCAGAAATATAGATGGGTAACTACAAAAAAAGACAGCAAACATCAGCATTTAGTAACAGCAAAATCAATTCATGATTAATAAGCAGTTGTTCAATGCATGGTGGCAGCGGTCTGAATCTGGTCTACAGACCAAACTGCAGTCCATGGCGGGTCAATCGCACAAATATGCTCACACGCACTTATTCACTTACACGTACACGCAAAGGGCAACTTAGGGATCACCGGTTCACCTGAAACACATCTTTGGACTGTGGGAGGAAACCAAAGCACCCAGGAAAACAGTGAGAACATGTGAACTCCATACAGGCTGAACTGTATTTGAAACCACATATTAACCCAGAGTCCAGGACCTGTGAGGCAACTGCTGTGCCACCATGGTGCCCAAGAACAACAGAATGAAAACAAAGAATAAAAAAAGATAAATGAGATGGGAAAAAAAGGGAAGGGGATAAGAAAGGAGTGGACAAAAGCATTATGTGTAAGCAGTTTTGAATGTACATGTCTGGATTTGTTGATTTCCAGAGAAGTTCTGATACTGACATTCAGTTATGGATTACATTTTCTCTGTTGTAATGATGAGGCAGAAATAAAGTATACATAGGTCAGCACACTCAGGTGTGACCATATCTGTTATAGTGAGACTAAAAGCAAGCCTGTTTAATTTCAGAACTGTGACAATAATCACAACTGCTGTCCAGTATATAGTATACTGTTGTTATTTTCAGAGGATTTATTCCCTGATGTGTTACTTCAGCATTTATTACTTCTCTTATTTACAAATAAGGCAGGAATTTTGGATGTTTGGCAAAAAAAGAAACCATTTTGGCTCAGGAATGCACTATTTTTCCCCATACAAATGATTGGTAACAAAGAGTCCTTTCAGGCAGATTTTCAGGATAAATTACTTATGTAAGAGACGCCTTTAACAGTTAAGAGAAGGTTGTTAGTTTAGTGACCGTTGAAAGACTCAACACTCACTGGATGAACCACTGATCCAACAACTGTAGAGTCAATGGGTTCCTGCGCTTGCACCGTATGGGCCTCTAACATTCAAAATTCCTTTGACCCAAAAGACAGGACTGCTGTACCGATGCCTGAAACTCAAATTAAAACAAAGGAATTGGTTAAACATAAAAAATGGATTTGCCTTTACAAATTCTTGCACCAACACAATTACCTTGTTAATGAGACCAAGAGCATGTGGTCGGGTGGTCTAGGCCCAGTTAAGCATTAGCACACCTGGATGAGTATGGTGGTGAAAAGCTGGTTAGCGCTCGCGTCCACATTAAAGATTATTTGTTAATGTTTACATTTCATAGCGAGTGAACACAGTGTGCAGTTTGTGAGGTTTATGTAATCCCATTTTCTTGACCACTTGGTTCTCCTTCAGGCAGGATCACAGAGCAACAGGCTTTTGGTCCCTCTCAGACACTGAAACACAAGAGTTCCTGCCAACATATTCAACAAATCTCAGTTCTGAGAAGCAAGCTGGAAATTATAAAAATTTGCAATTAAAAACATAATAAAGAAATCCATAATGCTCACTGAGAATTTCACTGTTTCCCCACTCATAACCACAGGGATTCCTGAGGATTACAAACCAAAGAGGTAGACATATTAACCTTCAAAGCCTGGGGGGGGGGGCACATTTTTGGGACCCTATGCGAATCCAAAATAGCAAGTTTGAGGTCCAAAAGGGAGATAGGTGTTGAATTATAAATGATTATTTTTTATTTCATATTCTACCACAACTTAAAATTCATAAGAAATGGTTGGAATGAAAAGGGAATGTTTTTGACATTTCAACATTCAGCTATTTCAAAATTTTACCTTATGCATTGTTACCAACAATGACTCAACAACAATTTTGAAATGTTGAGAATCCAAACATTTTTTATGAATTTTAACATGTAAAAAAATTTGTGCTTAAACAAAAGTTAAACAGTAAACAAGCTGAAAATAACATACCTCCAAACATTTTAATTCAGCAACATTCAGAACCTCAAAATTACTGTTTTATGGAGGTGATATTTGAGGTTAACCAAGCTGAATAAAATACTGATGAAAAGGAATACATATGGTAGCATTACTGCAATATCTGTTTACTATGGGAATGTATAAAATCAAAAACAATTGTACATAAGGCCTAAGCTGTGCAGGAGATGGGGGGAAATATTACAACAATGTTTTCTGCATATAACTTTGTCACCGACAAACATGAAGGACTATTTCAGATGGACAACTTTATTTAATCCCAATCTCTGCCATGAACAGAGACTTCAGACTCAAAAACAGTGTACAAAAACCAACATCTATAGAAAAAGTATGTGTATTTGAAATATCAAAAAAACAAAAAAAAAAACAAAAATAGTAAATTAAATGTTTAACAGACAACCTTGAGAAAAAAAAAATAGCTGTAAGATAACATTTCCAGATGTACATCTTGGTTCTACATGTGCATGTCGCTGTACAAAAGTATCCATGTTAAGTTTTGTTGGTTGTACGTTGTTTTTTTTTTTTTTTCCAGCTTATTGTTGTAAACTGTTTTGCACGATCAGTATTTGGAAGGCACTTTGCAACAGACTGAAAGAAAAAGACTAAAATGAGTTTTCTATGAAAAATAGACAATCCATGCAATCACCGGAACGCTCCTGTAAGCCAACACATGTAAAAGGACACAGGTAAAAACACTGTAACTGGATTACTATACACTGGCCATTCACTTTCTGACCGGCACCATATAAATTAGAAATCTCTCACTGGGGTACATGTATGACAACTTTGAAACCCAAAATTAAAAAAGTCAAATAATTAAAATTTAGTCCAATTTCCCTGACTTCAAACCAACCTCGAGATAAGTCAGGGAAGCAAGGAAACGCAGCAGGAAGTGTCCACTGTAGACTTGAGAGTGCGAGTCAGAGGGACGCTGCTGCCCCAGCACTGCAACGCACCTGCTGAACACACCGCAGAGCACAGTGATGCTGGCGTCACTCCAGTGTTTCACACTCAAAACAAAACCGCAAAAAAAAAAACAACCAAATTGGGTGAAGGGATGGAAGCAACAGAAAACACACCCTTCGACCATGGTTCCACAAACCGTGTAAAAATGATTCCCTGACACCCCTCCTCTGAAGGTATTGAACGAAAAAAAAAAATATTTACAGAATACCCTTTACCATATATGAAACAATGTCAATTCTGTTCAGATCATATTCATTTATATATATAGATATATATATACTTTACAATCACAACAGTAAAAACTGTATAAATTAAGAAGGAATGTACAGATGTTTATAGAACACAATTATTTGCAAACTAAAAAAGTAATAAAATCCATCTGGTTTAATTACATTCTGGAAACAAAAGCAATGGAGACGATTTTTCGTCACAGTTGAGACACACAAACAAACACACACTTTACCTCCTTGAATTCCCTCTTACATCTCTCTCAGGGGCTTTAAACAACTAAATGCTCCCGTTACCTTTCTGCTACCAAGTCAAACTAAATGTGTGGAGTTTGGGCTAATTTACTAAAATACACATCTACACTTGCAGGTCATCTGCACATTCTCCAATAGCACATTTAAGAGTTGGGCAACAGCTGAACAAAAAGCTAAGAAAAAGTGTCTAAATATCAGATATTTGCACGAGTCAGCGATGCATTTAAATAACTCCATTTTAGGTCTTGGCTGTGTGTTCTGAGACTTCAATAATGAAGATGCTATAAATAATCATCAAAATTTGTCCCTCGAGTCACATTTCAGTTTGATTCAGTTTAAGAGACTTAAGTGCTTTTAAAAAAAGAGGCTTCAATGGAATATTATCAATTTTACAAAATAAACATGTCTGTGAGCTCCAAACGGGTGCCTGAGAGAAGCGCATGTCCTGGCGAATGTCTACCAAGATGTTACCTCTTCTCTGCAACCATCTTGCCTCTCTGGTGACAAACAAAGCAAAAGAACTTTACAGCAGACCTGACAGTGCTTGTTTTATAACCAACTGTTAAACGCCGGGTTAAATAATTGTTCAATATTCTCATACAGCTCCTGTTACGATTTGCTCTGACATAAAATAGATCAATTAAATATTTGAAGTGGATTTTTTACATGTGAAGCACATGCTGTATCATTTAGGAGAAGTGTGTGGTGGGACCGGTTGAAGAGTGCTGCTAAATCTGTTTTTGCTTTTCTCATGTGAACATACACTGTGCAACTAATGTCAGATCTGAGAGCGGCGCACACTTTAGAGTGGAAAGCTTTAAAAAAAAAAAAAAGGGAAAAAATTAAAAAATAAAAAACTAATACGTCTTACTTCATAGGAAAGTAAAAAGCTGACACTGTCAGCTGACAATTATGAAGAACAAAATATGAATGTACTTCTGTTGTTGAGACGGCTCCATAACCACAGTCTTCGATCTAGGTGGCAACAAGTTTTATTGGAGCGAGAAAGGAGTCTTGAGAAACGTGAATGAAATCTGCCCTCTGAAATGCCCCAAACGGAGGAGAACAGGGCCAGAAAGCGAAAGAGGGTGCCAGCGCCAAGGGGGGCAGCGTTCAGCCTGGCTTCAGTTCACTTGCCTCCCATACCCATGCCGCTGTGGCCGGCCTCTGTGTCAGCCAGCGAGGATGCAAAGGCAGACTGGACGATCTGGAATCCAAAGGACTCCAAGAGGGACATGTTCTGCTGGGGTGAGAAAGGGGAGCCCAGGGAGGGGGCGAGATCACCTGAAAGCCCTTTTGTGGCCCCTCCGTGCACCCGCTGCAGATGCTTGTTGAGGTAGGACTTGGAACGGAAGGCCTGGCCACAGTCACTGCAGGGATACTTCTTGTCAGAGTCTGCTTTGACTTTGCTGCCCCCTGCTGTCGGCCCTCCACTGCTGCTGCAGGCAAAACCACCCAAACCATCTTCCTGCGTCTTGCGTTGAGCCTTGAGCTCTCCGGCGTCGGACAGCTCACCAAATGAGGTATCAGAGCTCTCAGAGTCCTGGTGCGGGCACTTGCTTGTGTCCTCCTGCCCTTCTGTGAGTACATAAGAGATGAAGAATGCAAAATGTTACACAGCCAAATCAAAGTCATCAGCATCCGACTGGTGCATCAACCTTCATAAACTACTCATAGCTGCTTTCCTTCTCAACATCACCTGAAGGACACTTGACACAGCTACCAATGTGTCTACTCAGCTTTAACTAAGGTACCCAATGAACCAAATTTCATTCATTTATTGGCTGATGATGGAATAGCACCTGCAAAACAAACAAATACATGCTGGGGCTGGTATGGACCTCAGTCTTGGAGCAGTCAGGGATAGCAGAGTATTCGTTCACTGAGCTCTTACCTTTCAGCTCAGAAGCTTGATGTCCGGCACAGTTCTATTTAAATGACACCCCAGCAAACTTCCAAGTTTTCAGCAGAAGGTGGAAAATATTACCATTATTTCTTAATCAGCTAGCTCCTTTATCCAAGGTTAATATAAACACCCTCCTACACTGTACAATTTCACCTACACTCAGGATCTGGAGCAATGGTAGTACCTACTGTTTGTTGGCATTTTACTCCGAGTCACACACATCACATAATCACAAGCCTAGTAAAGTCAGGAGATCCTCTGGTTTCTCTTACCATGTATTCACACTGCACTTAAGTATTTTACTGTATTTTTTCTTCCTTTTTCAGTTTTCCAATCCTGCCAACAGAGAAGCAACTCCAAAGTACAATGCTGCTACCTCCATGGTTCGAGCTAGCTATGGTGTTCTCAGTGTGATGTCCAGTATTAGGTTTGTGTCAAATATAGTGCTGAGCCAAAAGCCTCACTGTGGTCTCTTCAGGCCAAACCATCTTCATTGAACCTCTTTCTGCCTTTGGGTAAACCCTCACGCTAAAAAAGGCTTTCTTCTAGCCACCATTCCATGCAAGCCACATTCATGATGTTTGCAAGTTACCATTTCTCCTGCATGTTTCTCCCGCCTCTGTCACAGAAGACTGCATCTCCTTCATGAGTTACTGTAGGCAATTTGGTGGGCTTTGTTACAACAGTCGTTCTTACACAGACTCAATAGGAGGATAGATGGTTCTAGGCAGATTCACAGTTCTTCCATATTTTCTCACTTATTTAACGATGGACTTTTCAGTGTTTTGAGGTATATTAAATGTTTATGAAGTTGTCTTATATCCATGCACTGACAGATTTTTCAAGAACCTTCTGTCATAGCTGCATAGAGTGTTCCTTGGTGTTTCGGCTGTACATTTCCTTGAAAGTGCATTAAACTGTGATCCTCCCAGTCACAGGTATTATTATTATTATTATTATTATTATTATTATTCTTCTAAAACCGCATTGGTGCAATCCAATACAATAGTTATGTAGCTTGGACAAAAGACTTTGTTACTGCAGAGGAAATACAGGTGTCAGGAACTATTTGTCTTCCCCCAGCCTTTTCTTTTTTAAAAAAAAAAAAAAAAATTATCTTGCGTTAAATTTAAAATACCTTAAGTTATTAATGTTCTATCTGGTATTATAGCAGCTTTGTTGCTGGATGCATTGTTGTTGCAACAGCTGTACAATCACAGCAGTTTTCCCAGGGTTTCTCCTGCAGCACTGTTCAGCTTTTGGGTAAACCACTGATAAAATTCATAAATACTGTATTCATCTTGCGAGGAGTGTACGATTCTGGATATATAATTTAAGTGAGATGGTAGGTCTGTAATCAATATTACATGTCTTTTGCATACTATTTACAAAGATGCTACGCACAGCAGAGTACAACTCAGGCAGATGAATTGCATGGACATGGAAAAAATAGACACCATGTTTTACTGATCGCTCAAAACTGATAAACACAGAAGATACAAAATCATCTAAAGCTGGATCATCTATTTGCTTTTTTTATACCTTCTTCACTCTTTAATACACAGAACTTGAATTGGTGCACTAGTGCTCTATAAAAAAAAAAGTCTTGCCCTTCTGAAAGAAAATCTCTTTTTAATGCTAAAAATTAAGTTTGAAGTTTCCCATACAAGATTTTGTTGCCTAACCATGTATTTAACCTTATCTTGAATTTTTTATGTAAAAATATCTAAAACTATCACTTTTAGGTCAGAATGACTTGTATTACACCATTCTCCATCTCAACTGTATATAAAAACAGGCCACCTGCAATGTAATGCTATTTTAAAATTCATTAAGCCTCTTACTTGCATTGTTCCTGCAGGGTACCTGTAGCATCTGGTTTACAATAAAATTTAACTTTGCTCATAGCGACCAATATATTATACCAAATACATCCCAAAAACCCATCATAACATCCAAATTTTGAGTGCAGAATTGATGCATAGCTCACCAAGCACCACTGAGGACGCTGTACCATGTCTGCTGCTGTACAGTAGAACAGGGAGTGATGGTGAATGACGTCACATAGGTGTTTTACAATGTTTTTGTGATATCTGGGGAAATTGGTTGGGTTTTTTCGTGAAAGCAGTTACAGATGCATGAAATCTTTGGTACCAACTTAAAACCGTTAGCGCTACATAAGGCTTTTAGCAAAGAAAACATTTAGTGTGACGGCACCACAGGACAAAATGTTCATTCTTCAAGTGTATACCAAACAAACAACATTCGTTTAGTATGCATGAGAAAAACCATGACGTGCCAAAATGATACAATGAATTCACAGCGTACTGAATACACCTGCAACTCAAAAAGTATTCCAAAATAGATGTTACATTTTTTCGGGCTCAGTACAACACCTTCAACAGCACCAACAACAGGTGAGTCCGCATTATGTGCCTTATCGTATCGCAAAATTAAACTCAATCCCGCTTTAAAATTACTACAGATTTGCCAATTGTTGACCAACTTGTCCCATCATGCTCAGTCTTTTTCATCATCACATTAAAACCTCTAGTTATGCAACATAAGGCCTAAACACTGTAAAAGGAAGTTAAATTAAGGCAGTCCCACATTCTGTTTGGGTGTATTGGCACCAATTGGTTGGGCGCGTAAAAACAGGTGGCATTTGCCAGGAACTGAAATTTGACAAAATAGATAAGTAAAATGCACTAAAATAAACATGAAAATGTTCTTCAAGATATAAGATGAGTGAGTGTAATATATACTTAAATTAGTGGGGCTGTGACTTGCTATTCTTTACTGCCAACCTAAAGCTTTAGAAGATTTGTGTGTTAAACCACATTCACCTGTTGCTCATTTTATTTTTTAATTCAGTTTTAGCACTACTATTTTTGAGAACATACTTGAGACCAAGTTACTGGTGAATTGGTTAGCTTGGTAACGTAATTATAAAAGAGTAACTGGAGTATTTGCCGAATTTTGAATGTATACCTTAAAATTGTGCAGATTTTGGCGACTCAAATATCAACGTCTATTTTGAGTGTTTTGAACTAAAATGTAAATATGTGGCTTTGCAAAAGTGTCTAGGAAATTTTATTCAATATTCACTTTCAATGCTACTAGCAATTGCTGCGGAAAACTGACTATCAAACATCAAACAGTATTGCTGCTACTCAAGATAAACAACTATGGGGTTCTGTTTGTGAAGACGACTGGAAGCCCTTCACTTGCAGACTTCTCCACAGGGAGAAGACTGCAATCCCCTTCAGCTGTACCCGAGTGCCGCCCCACCCAGCCGTACTGACCTGTGACAGGCCCTTGTGGGGGAAAGCCCGGTGCCCCACCAGCTCGGCACTCCCAGAAATAGGGAGTCCCCCCGGGCTTGCCCAGGAGGAGCTCGGGCTGCAAACCAAGACTGGGGGCACAAGGCGGGGGCAGCACCGGGGGCCCGGTCAGCCCACGGAAACGACCCTCCGCCTCAGGGAATGTGACCAGCAGCCGACGACTGGTGCACAGGTCTATACAAACACGAGGCGGGGCGAGGAGAGAAGAATCGGAGAAAGACAAGGAAGACAGAGAAAAGGCCAGGGGAAAGAACAGCAGACAGAGGATTAACTTCACACCAGTGAAGGAGCAATATGCACCATTTTACCTTCAAGAGTGCATCTTTTATGCGGCACTCCGTTCAGCTGCTGAAATTCTAACTTAAAACCACAGAAATGGAAGAAAGCAGTTTCAAGTATGTACTTCGACAATACAAAAGAAAATGTGCATTAATAATGCAAAATGGAAATGAAACTTTTTCTCTATTACTTGCCAAGCCAGCAGACCACCCTGTTGGATCCAGCAAAACTGTGTACCCATAGGCTCTGAGCTGATGTAAAGTTAATGGTCAGTTCTGGACTGTTTCCCCAATTCTTGTCAGCCTTGAAGTGTCTCCCTCAGCACAACTACAACTCTGCTGCTCACACACAGCTTACACAACTAACTTTCACTTCCAGACAGGAACATCCCCTCTTTAGAGTCACTACTCGCCACATGAACCACAGCACATCTGCAGGATTTCCAGCTCATTCTGCAGTCATCCTGCTTCTGAACATCCCTGAAGGGTTGATGGGATCTTTGAAACTGAACTCCTCACTCATTAAGCTCCCATTTAGATCCACAAACCTTCCCATATATTCTTGCGTTACTGAGAACAAAAACAAAATTTCCCTAGCTAGGAACAAGAGATAACGTGTCCCTACCCCACCTTCCCAGTGGAATGCCTACAGATCCCACCCTGTTCCTCCACATCCAGGTCACTATGCTTCACAAAACCCTCAGACATCACTGGATGGGGAGCCAAAGGACAACTTTTAAAAATAAAAATTAAAAAAAAAAAAAAAAAAAAAAAAAAAAAACTGTTCACAGGTCAAAATCCAAGTCATTTCAATGACCTTCATTACACTCATTTTCATTATGGGACAACATCCCAAACTCGAGTTCTTCTCTGTAGCATTCACTGTTAAGCATTTGATTTTTGTACCACAACTAAACTTTCCAAAACTTCCCAACTATGAGGCTGCTGGTCTCAATGGCAATAATATTTTGAAAAAGATCCATTCAATTCAGAAGGTTAAAACAGAGAAAACAAAATGTCTTGACACATACACATGCACGTTAGCGTAATGCTGACTTGAGATGAAAGAAGCAGGAGTAAACAGACATCGCCATGCCAACTACTGCAGCCAATGATGGGGTGCAGCTCTGGGCCACAGGTGTACCAGGAGGACAGCCTGGCTGTAGCTAAAGCACTGTGGTGATGGGTGGCAGCAGCCATGCAGCACACCACACTCATACCACCTTACTGTACAGACAGCCCATCAACAGGCACACTCCCACAGATGAGCCTTCTCAGCACACACCCTCTCCAAGCTCATTCAACCATGTGCTATGCACTTCAGATGGGAGGGTGCACTAGAGTAAGTCACCTGGACCTGCAGGACTGAAAGTCAAGAGGATATAATAGGCTTTGGCCGATATTTTTTTAATCCTTAACCAATCTCAACAAATCTTGATGTACTGAAGAATAAATCTGTGGAAGCTATTGCAAAACCCAATACTTTGGCTTAGCTGGTTCACTTCCAAAACAGGTTTATACTCTCCTACATAAACTAATCCTTTTATCTATATTTTATCTGAACCAAGCTTTGAAAAAATCTGCCATAGCATCACTGTCTAACTCACAAGAAGACTCACCAGAGGGGCTGTACCTCTGTTTTGCACCACGGAGAGGTTCATATCCCCTTGCATCAATTGATTTACACTGGGTCTCAGGGTGAGTGAGATGACACTGACTACTTCCGCAAACTTTCTTCAAGGTAAATAAACTAACCCCTGCTTTAAAATCAACTAAAATAAAGCTAACTGTTAACTTCACACATTGGATGTAGTATCGGCCCAAGCCTATGTGTAAAGAACATGGCCTGTTTGAAGCCATGTAGGTGTGTGCAAGTTGGTGATTTCATAGCTATGAGGGAGATGCCCTGGCGCCCCCTCCCGCGTCACACCCGCACCCCTGTGAGAGCAGCAGAGCCAATGACAGCGAGACAGTGACATCGCACGGCTGCTTGCCTTCCACTGCGCACGGGCGTCCCGAGTGGTAGGGGGCGCCGTTGTGCGTCTGAGACTCGCGGGGCTCGGGGAAGGAATGCGTGGTGGCAGCGGGTAGTAGAGGAGAGCCGTGGTGTGTTTTTACATGCACCTTAAGGTAGGAGGCAGTGGAGAAACCTGGGACCAGGGGAAAAAGACAACATAACCACGGCAGTTTTGAAAGCCACGCAACCCTGAGATCTCCAGCCAAACCCAGGGCAGCCTCCTGGTCTCACACACACCAGCCCATAGAAGGTAAAACCCAACTGCATATTCAGAAATTGTCATTAATGTGGATACAGGAAGTCCTCGGACCTGACAAAACTGGTCGCATAGCTAACAAGTCCACCCTTTTTCTTCTGTAATGCTAATTCCAAGCTTAAATACCTGTGTACCAGTTTTTATACTGGGGAAAAAAGGTTGGAGTTAGATACAACACATTACATGCAATTGCCAATGTACACCCATCTCTTGAGTAACTTCAATTCATTGTACAAAATTACCTTGTCAAATTTCAGCTGTGATGTGGTCAAATTACCACAATTTCTTGTAGGGAAAGAAATTATTTTTGGCACTCTCAGACAAAACCTAACAATAATTAAAATGTGTAAAAATACCTTTTGTGTATTTGATTTTTGTATATTTATCTATATTTTGATATAACAAATTATGCCTTTTATTTTTATGTTATTTTTGCATTCATTATCACTGACTACTGTTTGAATATCTGGATTTTTATTTGGTGTTAAACATGGTTTGAACAATTTTTAAACCTTTATGGAACTTGGGGGATGCTATTACAATCACTGTAAACTAAACATTGCTGCAACACATTCCCATTGGGAAACACAATGAAGCACTTAGACACCTCTTACCAGTTTCTATAGGTGACACTTTAAATGTTTTAACTGTTTTTAATTGAGTTGTCCAGGTTTGACAACTGCCTTGACTGCAATGCCCACAAAGTGACTCGCTTATGGAAATAATGCAATAAGGAAACCTGCTTTCTTTTATTGATCAGATTTACTGTCCATACCTTTTATGACTATTTCCCTTAGTGAACTGTTTCAGGTGGCCTGAAATAATCTCAGCAACTGCATTGCATCAGGACTGAGTTTTTCCTGTTAGAAACCTCCCACTGGTAGAAATAGAGACCAAAGCCACCTGGCATTCTTATGTCAACCTTTTTCCACCCCCTGTGGAAGTAAAAAATGCTATTGTACTGAATCAGAAGCCAACTGCCTTAAAACATGCAAATATCTTCATAAGCCTTTGCAACCATTTTTTTTTTGTTTTAAAAGACTCTGTTATATAACGGCTGAAGATAAAAATCAAAGCTATATTTTTGAGTACACAAAGGGCCATTACAGATATTATGAGAAGAATGGATTCAAAACATTTAACATAATGGATTTAGGGTTAAGCTGTTTTGGCATTAACTACTTACTTTCATAGAATTACATTTTATTACTGCCAAAAGTTCGTTAAATCACATAGGTACCAGGGCAGAAACTACACTGAGATGCCAGTTTATTAGGTACACCCTCCACCGTCAGATAAATGGTATATTCCAGCAAGTTATATGACAACCAACTGCAGCGTGGCACAAACCAGGTAGACCAGCATTTCTAGAATCAGTGTTCGGCAGAGCATTGAAATGTGCAAAATGAGTGACCTTAGTGACTATAAAGCAATGTGAATGTGACATGATGGTTGGCACTGGGCATGCCAATTCTAGCATCTCCCTAACAGCTGCTGTCCTGTGCTTTATGCAAGCAACTGTTTCAAGGGTTTTACTGAGAAAGGAGCAAAAAGCAAAAAAGAACCAGTGACTTGCAATCCTATGGATAAAAACAGCTTGTGAAACGGAAGGGTCAAGGGAGAATGGTGAGAATCATGCAAGAAAGAGAAATGGGTCACAACTAGGCAAATCACGTCTGAATTTAACATTAGTATACAGAATGTCATCTCAGAACACACCACTTATCAGACTATGTCTTAAATGGGCTACAACAGCCAAAGGCTGTTTCGGGTGCCAATGCTGTGTGTAAAGAACAAGAAAGCACATCTTCAGTGGGCACAGGAACATCAATATTGGACTGTTGAGGAATGGAAAAAAATGTGCCTAGTCAGATGAATCCAGGTTCCATTTACATCTTACTCAGGAAGTATTAAAATTTGGAACAAGCAACATGAGTCCATGGAGCCAACCTGTTTGGTGTCATCAGTACAGGTTGGTGGTAGCAGTGTGATGCTGTGGGGAATGTTTTCCTGGCACACATTAGGGCCCTTGATACCCACTGAAGATTGTCTGAACAACACAGCATATCTGACCATCATTGCTGACCCAAGTTTTCCGCTTCATGGCTACAGTTTTCCCTCCACTGTGATGGACACTTCCAGTATGATAACGCACATGTCAGACGGCTCATGTAGTCACAGAATGGCTCCGAGAACATGACAGCAAGTTTTCATTGCTTCAGTGACTTATAAAGTCCCTAGATCTCAACCCTGTCAAGCATCTTTAGAACGAGGTCAAAAGGGCTGTTTGCACCGAGACTGTGCAGCTGCCCAATTTGTGACAACTACGCAATGCAATTTTTTTCCTGTATGGAACAACATTACTGCACAATACATCCAGAATCTTGTAGAATCCATGCTCAGATGAACTCATGCTGTTCTGAAGCTCAAAGGAGGTGCAAAAAACTACGAGATAAGTGTACCTTTCAAACTGGCAACTCAGTGTCAAACTGATTTAAAACGTGCATACTGATTTAGGCAACTTTGTGGAACATGTATTCCTGTAAACAATGCCCACTAAGTGACATCTCTAGTGCCCTGCAGCACAAAAAAGACAAAGAAAAATGCCATTACTGGTACACAAGTGCTTCATATATCACAATCTGTACTAAACACAACATTGTTACAACAGCCTATGGCTACACTATAGCTAGATTAAGAATCCAGTGAAGGTGAAATGGGGGGGGGGTCTACCAATTTACAGATTTTTGAAATAAGTCAAAAGAAGTTCGAGGACTTCCCGTATTCCTGTTAAATTCCATCTGTTCTGTGAAAATGTATCTTGATACTGAAAACGCCCTATAAAAACTTCATATTTTCAAATTGTCAACGTAACACTGCTCACTGTGTGCAACTTTTGATTCTTTCAGGAAGACATCAATGTGCTTATGTAAATTGAAAAGTTTTTAAAATAACAATTACTTAAAAGTTTCAGTTTATTAAAAAGCAAATAAAGTTAGAGGAGCAATATTAACTGGTTCTACTGTACCCAGAGAGCATGATTCTCACCATCCCACTGAATAAGGAGGGAGCAACCTGTTCAAATAATCATAAATGTGTAATCGAATTAAAGTTATTATTTCTACCAATGGCACTTTTATTTGTATATTTCTCTTAAATATTCTTAAGATTCCACATGAAATATTCATAAGGTGTAGCTATACTCAATATTTTGTCAAGAAGGTCAGCTGTGTCCTCATAAAGCGGTAGGCAAAACAGAAAACATTGACAAAAAGTTACCCTGTGTAACTTTTGAGTTAGGTATTAAAAGACTGTGGGGAAATTAGAAAAGCACTGCTCACCCTGTCACGCTATAGTTGTGCATTGTACAAGTCTCTGGATACGAATATAGTGTCTTAAATTTACCTTCCTGCATTTGAAACATGATTAAAGCATAGGAGGACAGTCTGAAGATTACCTTTGTTGCATATGCCACAATAGTTGTGTGGACCCTCGCTGTGTTTTTTGAGGTGGTCCGTCATGTAGGCAGCCCGCAGGAACTTCCCACACACTTGGCAGGGAATCTTGTCCTCGTGGCAAGCCAGGTGAGACCGCAAACGGTCCCGCGTAGCAAATGAGGCGTTGCATATCTGTGGTTGGTAAATTAACAGCTCTAAGAACTGCACAAAAAACTATGCTTAAATGACAAAACATTTCCAACCGTCTCCTTCTTGGGCTCCAATTTATAACAAAGATTTGTATTTTACTCCAAGTTTAACAGCAAACCCATTCCAGTTTATGAACAGTAATAGGTTGTAACTAAAAAAAAAATCTAAATTGTGATCAAGAGGCAGCACATTGTCTTACAAGCAGTAATGCAACACAGAAGCTCTACAAGCAGTAAATCTGCTATTTCAAGATTCACCTCCCATTTCTATAACAAAACGGTGAAATACTATAGATGAAGCAAAGTGTTTTGTTTCTGACTAAGCGGCACCAACTGTCCACCTTTTGCTTTTGGAGTGATCTATAGCATTATTGCACTATATAATGTCTATATAGTGAATCACAGCACTAGCATTTACTCACCTGGCACTTGTGGGGTCTCTCTGATGTATGGACTTGTTTTATGTGTCCATTCAGGTGGTCTGGTCTGAAGTACACAAAAAGATAAACAAATATTCAGGAAGACTGAAAGACAGCTTCCTGCTTAAAAACTGAACATACAGCATTTGCATGAGTGTTCTGAACTGCCAAAGCAAAGCAATGACATAACATCTTTATGTCAATTTAAGCAATAAACCTAGCATTGTGGTCATTTTTATATCAACTGTATTATGGAAATGCTTTACGAATGGAGTAAGAAAAAAATTTAAATCACTGTTTGAGACAACAGGTTCTTGTAACTGGATGAAAAGGTTGCATAAGAGAAAGATCAGCATATGATACACAGGCAAAACTTAAAACGAACCTTTATGTGAATCTGTACCATGATTTGGCAACATTCAAAACAATATGCTATGTTTTTAAACACATGATGTGGCTCAACAAATATTCACCTGCACTTCAGATTTCTCTGTCACAAAACCAGCACTCAAACCCAAAGATGGTAATGGATTTCTGGTTTGGGAAGAACCGCACAATAAACACTTCTACAACAGACCACACAATAAAACTAAGGCAAGATGAAGCGCATGGGGCGAATGGGCATCGTGCACAGTGCCCCTCCACTGTCTGCTGTGTTTAGCGCTCAGGTTGTGGTACTTTGGTGGCATAAAACGTTAACACGCTCAGAAAAATGTCACATGAGCCAACAAGATTCCCATGTTAAATTGACCATTTCCCTATTTAATATCACGTATGAGCTACTTTGCATTACAGAAACAGGTGATGTACCAGAATAGACCATTTCCTTCTATACAAGCAGCTACTGGTCTGTACAGCAAACACATTTGACAAAAACAGTGCTATCAGGAAAAAAAAAAATTCTCTTATTCAGACCTCAAATTGTACTGTTCTAGCAAAAAGTATCTCACAAACAAACATGAAAATGTGCCAGCAATGCTAGTTCCCTTCTAGTTTGTATTCTTAGCTGCTAAAGACTTAAAAATAAACAAACAAAACAAAAGAAATAAATAAAATAATGACACACTCCAGATTATGGTGACATGATATCCCACAAAATATTTGTAAATTAACCATAATTCAGCATTTGAGTTAAAAAACCATGTTTTCTTCAAAGTTGTTTTGCTGACAGCACACAGTACAAAAAAGTTCCCTAGCCAGAGTTTAAATTTTTTTTAAGTTATGAAATGTTTTAAAATATAATTTAAGGAAATATCATTTTTTGATCGTACGTTATTCTTGCTATACTATACATTTCACATTTGATTGCAACCCCACTTGGCTCCAGGAAGCAGAATATCACCAAACAGAGAAATAATAAGAATAATATGACATCAATCAATATCATCAATAAATTTGGACCTGATTCTGATCAAGGGAGGGGCTGTACTGACCCCAAAGGGGACATCAGGTAATGGAAGGAGTCCTTTGAGAAGCTCATGAACCAAGCAGGAAGGACCTCCTTTCAGGACCATTTAAATGAAAGAACCCATAGGAAGGTGGCAAAAAAACCAAATCTTTTGTTGTAAAGCCTTTGTTTAGGTTCCACACGATATCATATGATCTTGTCCGTGTTTCAGTTTTACTTATAATGCTATTTTCACCTAACATCAATTCGCTTGTGAATATCCGGGTTTTAATATAGTGAAGGTAGAAAATCCATTGGAAGGAAAGCTACAGCTGCTACATAATTCTTGCCCACGTACTCAACAAAGCCTTAAATTAGATGTTCATAACAGTGTTTCACCATCTTATTCCATTTCTATAGCATCCATATTTGCAGTCAGAAATCCTTAGGTAGCTGTATTAGCAATAAAAAGTGGAAGGTGCAAAAAAAAAAAAAAAAAAAAAAAAAAAAAAAAAACACCATTTCTCTGAGCCTCAAAAAGTAAAAAAGTTCGACAAAATAAAAATATCTTCAAAACCGAAACAGTAACTTATTTTCATGAGCCTGACAGATGCATAATAGTTAATTAATTCTGCAAATTTGTTTTATTTAACCTTTTGCTGATTCGTTTGGAATTTAATCGGAAAATTAAACACTAATTACGCATCAGTGTAAAAGGTCAAATTTACACGAGGATTTAGTTGAAATAAACCATTACACAGTTATTAAAAATATGGGGAACTTGTTATTGAATATTAGACTATGTAATTTTGACCCAAGAAGCCATTTAAAAAAAAAAAAAAAAAAATCAGATTGCCACTTGGCTCACGCAGCAAATGTTGCCAATAATTTGTTGGTTAGATAGCTTTTGCACAATTTTAAAAACATCTAAGAGGAAACAGACATAATTCTTTAAAATGGAGAACAAAGAACTGCTGTTCCATTGTGATCTTTCTCCTAAGGACTTTTGTTCAAAAATTGGTTAAGACTATGAACAACTTTGTGCTTTGTTTCACACATCATGGTGGATACCAACATGAAAGTGCGTCTGCATACTGGCCACTCCCTCCTGTTTCCATACGGGCAACCTGTCAGCAACCGGGCAACTAACTAATCCTCCACACCAGTGCTAGCTGCTATTAATGCCACTCTTTAAGGAGCTAACATGTGACCGCAAGAAAGTTCTCAATGCAAATAATACAAATTTATTGTTACGGCTCATTAAGGCTGTATAGTAAAATGCCTAAAAAGTTAGGCCAACATTCAGTTGAAGTTTGGGTGCTATTCACAATGTTTCCAAGTAACATTTATGCAGCATTTTGACTTTTCCAGCCACTGATCAACTGCCACAAACATGCAATGATTGTTACCATGCCACTGTCAGTCACTGTATCTCCTATGTAATACAACACCTCTTCTTGCTGGCCACGTTATAACCACTACCATCACCACTCACAAACAAGAGATGCAAGTTATAAACAAAGAGGAAATTAGTTTCTTTACTTTAATCCGTGTCCTCTCAGGTGAACCCAGGTCAAGACCAGGGGTGGCCTAGCAGATACTTGGAACAAAGAACCAAACTGTTATTACTTATTTACCTTCCCTCCTTTCTACTTTCCGACTTGTGGGTAACTGGGTTAGTAAACAAATTCAGAAGAACCAACCAGCAGCAACTTATTCAATCAACCTAATGCTTAGACTATACTGAAAACAAGCCAACACCAAAAATTAGATAAAAAATATAATTTAAATATAATGAGTATATAAATGGTTATTTGGCCACCACAAAGCATTCAAAAGACATGGGGATTCCTTGTTCTTACAATTGAATTAAAGATCAAATTACAAAGATACAAAAACATGCTACGCATACTTCTCAAAGTACAACAGGAAATAACTGCAGTTCAATTTTATACAACATGTTATGTAGTTATAAGCAAATGTTCTACTACACAGAAATGGTCTGAGTTACAGCTCTTAACTAGCTTCTTGCACTTCTACTCTATAGGATTCGATTTAAAATGTTTAAAAATAAACACTGAAATTACGAGAATGCCCTTAATGGTAACAGCAGCTAGGGGTAAAGTGCTAAGAATTATTTACACTTTTTGGTAAACTGTAGACCTACATTTGTGCCACAAGGGTGAAAAGCAAGCAACCTGCCCTTCAAAGCTTTGCTATAAATTCTGGTGACCCTTCAAACTTTTTCCTTTTACATAAACAGAATTTAAGCTACCCATTCTATGGTGGTGCATTTTTATATATGATGCCAACAGGCTGGTTAAACTGGGGGGTGGGGGTGGAAAAAGTGGTAAAAACATGAATCCTTCCATGTCATCACTTCACACTACTGTGGCAAAGCAGCAGAGGACATTCAACAAAACTGAGAGATATGTACAAATACAGAATGCATTAAAAATACATGTATTCTGAATTAACATTTCAGGCAAAAATTAGCAATATACACAAATATTTGTGGGGAATAGATAGGGCCATATGGAACACTGCAGGATATATGCCCCTCCACCAATAACCATCATGGGAAGAGGGACAGAAACATGTCCATTAGGAAAGTGTAGCTGCAAAACACCCTGACATTATGCACCCTTGTGCGCTGGAAAGGACCGCTCCCTTTATCATCCTCCAGCTCCATTATAAATAACTTCCAACACTTCCTTCCCAAATTAAAACAAGAAAGCCAACATGTACACAAAATGGCAGAATTAAGTACAGAATTTGACACTGGACACTGATTCAGAATAAGGGTACACTCAGGTGAAGTGAGCTCATTTTAAATTGAGAAAGCTACTGAGCCAAAGCAAATATATGGGGCAGCAGGGGGCATAGTGATGAGAGCATCTGTTTGAATCCCACCTCCTACTGTAATAGGAGGTTGTCAAGCTTTTCACCCTCCAATGCTATGGTAAAAATTGACCGGCTTTGTAAATGAGTAAGACTATAAGTTGCTTTGTAGAAAAATATCACTGCTCTGAGTTCCCACAACTGTCTGACACCGCAACACTCTGGCTACAAGCCTACAAGACTGTCAAAGGACAACTCCCCAAAGGAGCTTACTAGTGGAATGATCTCAGCCTCTCATTCAGAACTGTTGAATCCCTTTCTGCACTCAAGAAGGGTCTCAGCCCATTTCTCTTTAGAACCCCCATCTGCCCTGACAGCTGTGTGAACCTGCATCACCTCATGTCAGGTCATCATAAAGCCCCTGTGCAGTTTCAAATATTAATAATTTCTGTTCTAGAGGAGATGAAAGCAATCTGCAAAATGCTACAGTAAGTAAAATTATTCAAAAACTACTGTTTTTGAACAAAGACTAATTTATTCTAAATTTTTCCCTTTAATTTGTGCAGAGGTCCTGTTCAATGCTGTCTTGAATGGTTTCAACGTAATGCAGTATTACACTTTGGTTGTGTAATGATGATGGACATGTGGAAACTAAATCCTGAAATGAAATATGCAAATACTCAAACATATTACCTCACTGAAGAATTTTACAGGTTGTTTTTATCTCCAAAAGAACAGAGATTAACATTTTAAACTGCAAGGATTTACGGTGACCCTGTATCTCCCATCAATGCACAGGTACTTGCGTAACAGGTCTAAATACTTCTCTAATAATTCGATAAATATTTTAAATTCTATCCCATTCATAAACTGTGGTATTGGACAAGTTGACCGCTTCCACAATCACAGGTGTGCTTGTCATGCTCTTCATCTGTTATGAAGTGCACTTTGTTTACCGTTGAGTTGTATGACACTGGAGGAAAGTGTATGAAATGTACACTGTAAATACACCATGATAGGACAAATGCAGTAAGTGGCACTCGGACACACCTGGTGAGGAACCTTTGACTCCCCGACCCATTACACCATGCTGCCAGGTGTGGGCTGGATGCATGTCAATTGAGGAAGGGTGTGTGTGTGTGTTCACTGCCACCTCAGCGTGAAAGGGGCGTGTCTGCTTGCCTGCCAGTCTGCGTGTGTGCGCGTTTAGACTCTCACCTGGAGAAGCCCTTGCCGCAGCTCTGGCACACGTACGGTTTGCCCACGGAGCCGTCGTGCGAGCGCACGTGGTACGACATCCTGTCTTTGCGCTTGAAACGCAGACCACACACGGGACACGCGTACGGTTTCTCGCCCGAGTGCGACAGCTTGTGCCGGTTCAGGTGATACACGTCGCGGAACACCTTGCCACACAGGTCGCAGCCTACGTGCCGCCGCGTCCTCTCACGCTTGCGGCCGCCGTCCGCGGCTCCGTGCACGGCCACGCCGTTCTCCAGCACGTCCGAAGCGCTGTGTGACACCAAGCTCGCGGCGCTCACGGCCCCCACGCCCCCCGCGTTGTCGCCGCCGCCGCCGCCGTGGTGAAGCGTGCCGGCTGCGTTGTGCTGTGCCTCGTGGTTCCGCAGGCGCACGGCCTCCGTGAAGATCTTGCCGCAGACGCCACAGGGGAAGACGCCCGTCTCCTTGGCGACGGTGTGGCTGAACAGCAGCGGCTCCATGGCGGACACCTTCTTGGGCCGCCCCCGACCCCTCTTCACCGCAGGGCCCGGAGCACCGCCGCCCGCAGCAGGAAAAGGGTTCCCAGGGAGATCAGGCTGCGCACCCGGGAGCCGGTCGGCGGCGTGCGGCACGGGCACGGACGCCTGGGAGCCGCCGCCGGCCGACAACACCGTGCCCGAGGCATCGTGGCTCTGGCCATTGGCGGCGAACACTGAGCCGTTGGCCACCCCGTTGGACATGTCCAGTGGCAGCGGGTAGCCGCCGAGCTCTCGGAACAAGCCGAGGTCCCCCCGCGACGGTGGCGGCACCAGAATCTGCACGTTGGACTGCTTGATCACCTCCTGGCAGATGTCGATGACGGAGCGCATGAGCAGAAACTTGGCGGCCGTCATGAGCTCGGGGAAGCACTCGAGGCGCACGACGATGCGCGACGTGTACGCGAAGTCCAAGATGTCCTTAAACACTTTGGGGCTGATCGTGTGCATCTCCAGCTCCTTGGCCTCGCCGTCGCCCTCCGCCTGGCAGCTGAACACCGACTCGAAGTACTCGCTGCACGCCGCCAGCACCGCCTTGTGCGCCGGGAAGCTCTCCTCGCCGACGCGCAGCAGCACGTCGCAGAAGCGGCCTCCATCTTTGCGCTGCGCGTTCAGGTTGTGCAGCATCTCGGCGCTGTGCTCGCTCACCTGGTACGTGTACGAGGAATTCCACGGCTGCTCCGCGATGCGCTCCATGTCGTCCTGGTGCACGGCGGCGCGTCCGCGACGGCGAGAAGCGCAAGGCGAGAGCAGCGGCGGGGGCCACAAAATAAACTTTCACCACCAAATGGGAATAACGCGCAGCGACCGCCGCTCCTCGCCTCTTTTGCATCGGAAAATGTTTGCGAGGAAAAAATGGCAGCCCCCCAGCTTCCTGTGAACTTTGACCCCTGTTTGGAGGGAGGGGGTCTCGTGCCCGTGTTTTTCCTCGCGGGGACGGCGCGGCCGCGTTCGGACGCCGCCGCCGAGCCTGGGCAGCCGTACGCTCGTACGGCGCGCTCTTCTATGAAAAAGTAAAAGTTGCCCAGCGCGGGGTGTCTCGCACCGGGGGAGCTTTTCTTTATTATTCTACCTTCCTGCTTTCTCCGTCCCCTCATGTGAGAATTCACATCCCTGCGTGTGTGTTTTTTTTTCCTCGCTGTGCCCCCCTCCCCCGAGGAGCTCCCCTTCCCCCACACAACAAACGCGCAAACACACGCATACGCAGCTCGAGCGGCGTCGCCAGGTTTCCCCGAGAAAGCGGCTGCGTTCAAATAACACATTTCTGCCACCTTTCGAACGTACGCTGCTGGCGCTCAGAAATATTACATTTGTAATACTGTACTGATGTACTCTATAAAATACTAGATTGTTTTTCAAACGAACGCCCCCCGTGCACCCAAAGAGCCGCACGCAGCGGATGTGTGTTAAGAGGAAGAGATCCGTGTCGCCCGCCGCCCGTCTTCCAAGACCACACAACAACCCCATGGCCGCTGAAAACCCGCCTGTCATTTAACGTCCTTTTCTCATTGTTCACTACAAGCTAACGAACGCGTTCCCGTCCGAATCTTCAATCACAAAAAAAAAAAAAGATTTCGAATATGGTTAAGATTAAAAATCCGTTCAAAATCCCGGATTAAAACAGTTGATAATTCGTGATGAAATTTCTAAACATCTACTATTAAACCAAGTCAATTTATAATACCCCTCCTAAAGAACTTCACCAAAGGTTGTGATCCAGCTAAATAACAACAAAACCTTGGCAATTTGTGGTACTTCTTCTAAGCAGGGGAAACGGGCGGTTATTATTATTATTATTATCAATAATAATAATACTAATAATAATAATAATAATGTGCTTATTGTAGACTGCCTGGGACTTGGCCGCTATTGTGTTTCAGCAAGTGCAACTGATCACAGAGCGCGATGTAATAATTCTTCCAAGCCTGTGGAGGCGCTCCTGTCAGAACTGGAGAGACGGGCTGCTCAGTTCTCGCGAGACTGAGTCTTCTCTGTGTGCTGACATGATGTGAGGATTATCGAGAACAAATCAGTTCTTTTTGTTCGTCGCGTTACGTACGCATTGGGCTAGGTTAGGCGATTTTACCTAATAGTTTGACAGCTTTCTTTAAAAAGACACACCTGGTTTATAGGACTTTCCACTGGTCTTGCTTCTCATTGTGACGAGATAAAAGAACGTTCACTTCTAGACAAAATATACACACTATTCATGCATCAGTCGCAACAGCAGGTATCCATTTAGTGTTACAACACATACGGAATAACTGGCTCTCTTGTGGGAGATACTAACGTCGAGCGCCTCAGGCTGTTGACTACATAACGGTTTTTCCAGCTTTTCTGAAAACCAGCCATTACCAGAGGCGGATTGTCAAATTACTGTAATTATTGTTGATGAAAAATTGGCTATTAACACGCAGTTGGCAGAGGACTGCTTCGTGTGCTGGGACAGAGAAATAGCACCCTGCGTTTTCTCTACTATTGTTAACATTGCATTAGGGTTATACAAACAAAACCGTAGTACCAAACGCTGCAGGACAAACCATAACGCAATTACAAATCACTAACTCACAAACTAAGATCTATTACTTTATTGCATACTTAAGGTACCGATTTGTTTCGCGATATACAGATATGCACGTACATCCATCCATCCATCATCACTAACTGTTCTATACTGGTCAGGGTCAGTGCAGTTCAGAGCAATTCACTGTGAGCTAAAACACATGTCTTTGGACTGTGGAAGGAAACTGGACCACTTAAGACACCCACACAGATGGGGAGAACAGGCACTCTAGAAGGACTGAGCTGGATTCAAACCCACCCCAACAACACAGGCTGTCTTATGTAGTCAATAATTAATGCCCTCATTTCTCACTAATACAAATTTATTCATGAATGAATTCAGTAAAGTGAGTTTTTTCTGGCATAGCTTCAAAAAATTCAGTGAAGATGTAGAATATGATCATTTGGGCATTTAGGGTGATGTATACTTTGTGTTTAATAGGTTTCTCTAATTTGACAAGCTTGAAGAACAGTCTACTTTAGGAAAAAGGGGGTGGGTTGTAACATTTCTTACAGTTCACTGCAGTATTAGGAGTTATTAGCATCACCATGGACATGCAACTGCAAAGGTTAGGTTTTTACACAACATACACTTAAGAGTTCAAACTAAAGCTTAGTGTCCACACCTTGGTTTATGCTCAATCATTGGCATCCTTGTTATGATTGTGATGTCCATCTCCACAGTAGTCATAACTTGTGTTATAAATGTGCATGTCACATTCTAGCTACCGTCAACTTCGACACAAAAGATCAGACACCCCTTTATTTATGGGGTGTTGAAAAGTACAATTTTCCCTATCCTGCTTGCTCAGGTAAAGCTGAAGTCTGACAACCAAATCCTGGATGGAGCATGCCAGTGGCCCTGTTGTATCAGGAGACTCGGCAGCAGAGAGGCATTTTGCTCACCAACAAATCCATCTACACCATGCAGGATTTGTTTACACACTGACTGCCTGTAGTGACAGGCCTGTGCAGTTTCCTTTAAGAAAAAAAAAAAAAAAGAAAAAAAATTAATATCCATTAAGTATTGATCACTGCCCAACATGAGCTTCACATACTAAACTAAAACAATGATCCAGAGACCTACACTGGTTAGTCACTTTTTGGAGCAAACTAACATCTATAAGCAGGAACATACACAAATGTCAGGAAAGGTTAAATGGGGAAAATCTGAAATGGTTAAATGTTTAACAATGACTGTTTAAGGTTGACAAGATACAATCATAGTTCTGGCCACTGGGACTGCAAGCAGGAAACTCACAAGCTGGAGATTTAAAGAATGCAATAAATCATTGTGTTTTGATATCATGCTTTAAAATTTAAATCTGTGAAAACACTGATTTACAAACTTAAGATGGAAAACTGAAACTGCACTGAACTTTGTGAACAATTTTATTGAACATTTTACCTTGTTTGTGCTTTAATTTCAAAGCACAAATTTAACAACCCAAAAAAAAAAATAAAAAAAAAAAAATTCCTGACGTGATCCAGAGCAGCATTTGTGGCTGTGTGTGGGGGTGTCCAAAAGTGGAAGCAACTGAGGAAGTGAAGCCAGAGAAATGCATAGCCACTAAACACTGCTCAGAGTCCAGACATAGTACAAAAACAGGGGGAGTTGGGGGGGGCAGAAGAGGAAAGGTTTTTAAAAATAAAAATAAAAAAACCCTCTGTGGTAAAGGTGTCTCCAATCCTCTCCACAAGGACCATTTGCTCAGTCCCAGGATATGAGAAAAGTGAAGTCTGAAAGGGATTTGGAGGGGGGATAAAAAGAAAAACATGGTTCTCAGCAGCTGCAAGTTAATAAGCAGTTTTGGCTGTTAGTACAGCCCTTCAGATTTGATGGGTGAGAGAACAGTACTAAACAACTGGATCAAGCTGTCTTACATGGCCATTCTACTCCATTGTCCCAAGCAGCACTGTTTTAAACAGCAGGATGATTTCCCCTCAAAGAAAGAAAAAAAAATTCTATATACAGGAAGAGATCTAATCCAATGAGCTGTACAATTTGAGCCTATACATTGCTTTCTTCATATACTGCAAAACAAAAATACAAAAGAAAGTACAAAACTGCAACTACGAAAGCCAAGAAAGGGCACTTGTCATTCCTTGTCCAAATTCTGCACGCTTTTAAAAGTGCCCGGTAACAGCTTGTCCAGGCTGAAGATGAATGGAAACAGAATGAGTGCGCCAGTCTGTACATCTGTCTTACAAAATAAAATTCACATTGTTGCACACTACACAAAAAAAAAAAAAAAAATTCTTGCATGGGGTCTTGATTTGCCTCATGTCCCATTTGTGGTACGTCACTGACGAAACTCAAGTTCATCCACGCTAATGACCTTGGCTGGCATGGAGGGTAGCGGCTGCTGCAGCACATCTGTGCCAAACCACTTGGCTAAGCCTAAAGGGGGGCTGCCCCCATGCCTCTGTGACTGCTGGGTTGTCCGTTGTAGACCATGGCTCTGGGGGACACTGCTGGGAGGGTGAGGACCACCAGGAACTGTAGGGGGGGGGGGGGGGAGGAGAGTGACAATTGATGTTCAGAAACATTCATGTACTCCTCCAAATCAGTACTACCAAAGAAGCTGAACATAAATTTATACAATATTTGTGTACTCTTTCAGCTACTAAAAGAACCAAATCATGCAAAACATTTGGAAATAAGCCAGGCATCTGTGCAAGTTGCAATTGACTGAGCTACCTTAAGGCTACCTAGACCACCATGGAGTGGATTTCTGTCAACACTATAAAATATGGTATCAGGTACAGTCAGGGGCTCCAAGCTAGATATTGGAAACATGGTTAATTGGAGCTTTAAGAGCACAGAAAGATTTAATCACCAACATAAGGGGAAAATGTCTTGTGTGAACTCTGAATTCCTGTAATGCTCAGGATGCACTGTAAACAATGGAAGTGCCAGCCTTGTATCACACTGGGCAGATACAAGCTTTCAAAAGATCAACTGCACCCCATTAATGGAGAATTTCATTATGGTGTGGGGTGACAGTGATCAGGTCTTCAGATACTGGCATTAAGACAGCTTCATCTGATACCCATCTGCTAAAGATCCTGATAACTCTGGATTATGAAAATATGGATGTTTAAGGTCTGTATTTCAAAGTGCAAAAACTTATCAATTTTAAACTTGGACAACTATTACCTTAATCCATTTATGCATGTTGCCACAATATCATTTCTAATAGGTAGTTTAACTGTGTCCACTCTTAGTATAATTACAAAAAGTAGACATGATGCAACACTGCATAGCATACATTGTAATAAGGTTAGCTACAAAATAATTACACTCAAATTTCAACCTTTGGCATAGTAAATATTGCCATGTCAGCTTTATGCCTCTTGAACATTTGGGACTTGCTGAAATAACACCCTTCATCAGCACATTTCACAACCCACTACTGCTCACCTGCTTTTTGCTGTTGCAGCTGCTGCAGTACTGCAAGCTGCATGGGATTAGCCGCACGCTGGAGAAGTGGGTGCCCCGCAGCGTAGAACGGCTGAGCTAGAAGTCCAGGGGGGAGGCCTTGTACCTGGGACAGATCTACACCCTGTGGGAAAACACCTGTTGGACAAACCATAGGTTGTTAAAGACAAAGCGTTGGTTAAGCCCTCAATGCTGCACTGCATGCATGTCTTCTCACATACTGACCTGCTTGTAATACTGTAGGGGGCAGTTGCTGTGGCTGGAGGCCCTGGGCCAACATTCTCTGTACCACACTGGGGTGGAGCTGTGGCGGTGGGGGGCGCACCAGAGGCACATGGGGTAGCAGCGGCACCTGGTAGATGGGGCGAGGGAATGGAGAAGCAGGGCCAGGGGACACAATAGTGGGAGTGTGATGGCCAGAAGTGCTTTGCTGAGAACGTTCTGGGTCCTTTGAGTTTCTTGCTTGGCCAGAAAGGGGTGTTGAGCAGGCAGAACGAGGGAAAGCAGGCTTTACCCCTGCAGCTGGGGAGTTTCTGCCCTCTGTGCCTTCTAGGAATGCATCTGGAGTGGTACTGCTCACTGTTCAGAGGTACAAGGAAATTGAAGATATAAAACAATTAATGGTCTGGTTTTGGTACAATCAGTTTAACAACTGAGAAGAAAGTTAGCATGGTGTACAAGTGATTTTAAAAAAAAAAGAAAGTGTGGGATATAGTTTCCAACAACTTAGAATTCCTAGCACTGTAGCAGTAATGCAGTGAATAAAATACCTAGCATGATTTGGGGGTGGGACAAATTTTCTAGAGTGGTACACTGTTTAAAAATACTGATATCTTCTAAATATCTGCATTATTTTGTCCCTTCCTGCCTACGTTAACTATACAAAGAATCAGTATCCCATAGTCAAACTTGCCATTTACCTTCATGAGAGTGCTGCATGTTTTCCTTGCCTTCTGGCCGACCACTTGACTCATCACGGGTCTTTTCCTTGGTTTCATACATCTTTCGTATCACAGACGTGGGTGTAAAGGATGGTGACAGCTGCTCACACACAAAAAATTCCTCATTTTAACAATTTTGTACTACTTTCATATAAAATACAACACAGGTAGCATCTGAAATGAGAGAAGCTGTAACAGACTCACCATGCTGGTGACTGTGCAGCCAGGTGAGCTACTTCCAGCTCGGTGGCCACCAGGAACGGGAGATCTAGTCATCCTTGGAGGTCTGCTACAAATGAGTGTCAGTGGATCCCACCCCCCCCACAAAAAAAAAAAAGCCAGTTACATTTACAGGGGTAACTGGAGCAGCTTGCCAAGAATAGATGCACAGTGCTTCTCTGCCACACCCAAAGTTAAAAACATTGCCACTTTTCTCAAGTATGAGACTAACCTGCATGCCAATGTACCCCACGTTTTCCTGATGACATTACCTGTTTCGATAGGGCTTCTCCTGGGACAGCTTACTGAAGCCTTGCTGGTAGAGCTGGTGTGCATGTAGAGCCAAATCCTGCTGGATAGCAAGGGCCTCTAGGGTGGCTGGGTCAACAGAGTGTCCCCTCATCTATCCAAACAGTCAGGTACAATACAGGTCAGATTCTTCTACACCCAGTACTTGTTTAATGACTGAACAGATATTGAACTGTAGGTCACACTAAATGAAAGTTTACACACATTCAGTTTAACACTGCAAAGACAACCTTAAATTATTCAGATTTTTGTAAATTATTCACATTCAGACAATGTAAGAAGTTAAAGGCTAAGGACTTTGAGAAGCACCTTTCTCAAGGGCATTACAACAATTTAAACCTACTCAGTACCAACTATGCCACTTGCCAAAACTTAGACTCCAAGAGATAGAGATTCTGGCACCCAGCCTCCCTCAAATTAGAAAAATCTCTATCCAACCATTTTCTGAATGCATTCTCACAGGCCATATCTTTAATAGTTTTAATTTCAAGCTGCTATTATGTTCCTTTGGGAAGGGGGGGGGGAGGAAAAAAAAAAAAAAACTAAATTATCTATAATTAGTCATTTTAATATTTTGACTAAATCAGCAGCAGGCAGTAGTCAGCTGTTGCCCCAAAGTCAGTGTTCTAATCTCATCTCTTCTGTAGTAGTCTTGAGCATACTTACTCATAACTGGCAAAGTAAATCTGCCCTGCTGTATGAATGGGTAAATCACATTTTAAATTTCTCCCCAATTAATATTTCACATACTTCATATGAAGTAGCAAACAAGGCTTACATGCATTTCTTTGCAAGTTACTGCACCTTCAGTAAGTTCAGCCTCCAAATGATTACGGCTCTTCATTCCAATGTCAAATATAGATGGCATTACAAAGGTAGTTCTAAAGTCTAAATATTGCATTTCTTTTAATTAGAGAAAAATACTTTGAGTGGGGGGAAAAATCCCATCTATACATGCTTTAACACAACAGGAAAGAAAAAAAAAGCTCTTAAATTGACTAGAAAGACAGCAATAGCCAATACAAGGATTAGCAGGTGGCACAATAGAATGAAGTGTTGAGAGAGAGCAAGAGAGAAACTAAGGATCATCCATTAAGTGTTTTAAAACAACTGGACAAGGGTTTCCAACTACTCAGCCAATGGTTGTTTTTAAACAGAAAAATACAAAGCTGGTTAGTGTGATCACCACATCCTGAAAGTAAATGCATGCAAACTTACCTGCTGAGGGTTGGACCCAGGGCTCAGAGGTCTGTGTAGGTCTGTAAAAGGCTCAGGCAGAAGAGGTTGTGGCCCAATCACAAACCCTAGCATATAACAATAGGGAGAATAAGGCATAAATGGTACATAGTCATCTTATTAGGATCAGAACTCTGCAGAGAACTACAGACAGAAAAGAAAATTTACCAGCTGGAGGTGGCATGCGCCCTGTGTAGTAGTCAGGAGAAGGAGCCCTCTGAGGGAAAAGTGGGGGTGATGGTGCACCCTGTCTCAGGAGACCTGAGCCTGGCTCAGTATTACCAAGCAGATTGTTCAGTATGGGGGAGCTTCCACGTGGTGTGCCCTGAGCACCCAGAAGTTCCTGTAATGCATCCAGACTTTGTATAAGGTTTGGCTAGTACATTCCTACCACAGCAAAAAACTACACCACATAGGAACTTAAAGGTATTCAGCAACAGCTTGGAGACCATCTTGCACACCTGTGTGGGATATCACACCATTTATAACCTGCTGAGGAGCAAGGGAAGGGAAAAAAAAACCCAATGCTTCCATCAAACCTGTAATAGGTTCTTCCGCTGTGCTGGGGCCACCTGGGATTCTGGCAGTGGCATTGGGGGCAGATCTGGTGGTGGCTGTTGCTAACAAAAGGCACAGGCAGTTGGGAGAAACAGTGAAATGAAACATGCAGAACGGTGATTTGTAGGAACTTTTGAGACTACAGAAGTAGTATGTTGACCACAATCACTTGCACTGAGAAGCTTACAAAAACACTGCAGGGGGCATAAGTTTTTAAAATAATGATTAAGACATGCAGTTATATTTTATAGGTTCCATTCAGAAATAAGCATCAAGGTTCACATTTATGTTTATGAATCAAAATCAAGCACATCCAAATAAGTGCCATATTACACCTGTTGCAAACCCTCAGTGAAACAGTCACGTATATATATTTCTGTACAAATTTATGCCCATCACTTAATCCAGACCTTAAAAAAAAAAAAAAAAAAATTCAGCAAAAAATTGACTTTTGAACTATTTGTAGACCATGCATGCAGTTTCTCCCTCTAGTTCAGCAACAAGGATGAAATCTGAGCAGCAGTGACTGAAGGCCATAACTAAAGAAAGCTGGGCCTCAGCACACCATGCCGTTACCTGGCTTGCAGCAGCAGCTCACATGCAAAAACCACACCCAAGAACCACAGCAATAGACTTACATTGACTTTGGGTTGGGTGGGCAGTGTGCCACTTGCCTTCATGCTGCTGACCAATTTGTTAAAGGCAGACATATCAGCATCACGTGGGCGGGTGCTGACGCCAGCCTGACCAGTCAGTGCCTCTTCCAAATGTTCAGCCATAAATGGCGTGCCTGCCCCATGCTGATGCTGCAACTGCTTTTGCTCCTGCTGTTGCGACTGCTGTGACTGCTGCGACTTCTGCTGCCGTTTCTCCACCTCCGCTGCAGCATCTACCTTGAGGCCCTTCAGTCCAACTTCTACTTCCTCCAGAGACAACACCACACCTGAGTTGGCTGGAGGGTATACAGGATAGCATACAACCATTTCACAGACCATAAACAAGTAGATGCTGCAAAGTAGTTCAAGAAACCCTCTTACCAGACACTAACTAACATTTATACACAAAGGAAGGGCACCTACATTAGACCTGAAGATTTAAACACCTTAAGCTGTAGCAGGCATGGTGGACAATGAACAAGGGGTGCAAAACACTTACTGCTTTCACGTAGTCGTTCCTTATTGACAGATAAACTGGACAGTAAGGGCTTCAGGTCAATTTTGGCCTTGTGGAGCAGTTCTAAGATATCCACCTTTTCTTTCTTCTCCACAGACTGAATAGGAGTAAAGTAGGAGGCCACACCATGACTGGAAGAACTGGAATGTGGTTCCAGGCCTACAATAAAGTGAAGGGGTAGTTGTTAAACTGTTCCATAATTTCTCCATCCAGAATCCAAACTCTTGGAGGCATTCATTTCACAGGTGCCAAGGCTTCTACCTGCAAGCCTCTCCAGCTCCTCATGAGGGGTAGAGCGCAAGCTGCTAGAATGGCTCCCAGAGGGACTGGCATTGCTGGAAAACCAGCGACTGAAGCGGCTGGCTGATACTGAACCTTCACTCAGCACATCTTCAATCATCTGTTTTGAAGAGAGAGAAGAAAAAAACCAAAAAAAAAAAAAAACATTAGTGTACAGGGAAAACCAAAACAAAACAGAAGAAAGGCTGCAAAGGAAGATGGGGAAAACTTACGTGAGGAGACTCCTCCCACACCAGCAACTGCATTTGGTACAGTGGGGAGGGGGGGGCTACTGGAAGAGGTGCACCCAATACCAGCCATATTACCATAGTTAAACCCTACCCAAACACTGGAGCATAACCATCTTCAAAATAGCTTTTCCTGGAGATGCTCATTGATCTATCCACTTATATGCAAAATTTAAAGCAGTTTTACAGGTGGTATGTTTCAGAAAAAATCCCTGATTTCTGATAATCCATTTTTCACTCAAAAGTGCAGCAGGTATCAAATGACTGGACTTATGCCTCTTTTGGGAAATTTCCTAGCACAGTTGTAGTACATCAGCTGCAGGGAAGTAAATGTTAGAGCACAGAATGCATAGGATTTCTGGAGTACATTAACATGATTGTGTACCCAGAGAATATTAACAACCCCCCCCCAAAAAAAAAAAAACCCCACATCTTGGCACATGTAACATCTTTCCACACTTACTGCATCATGGAATCTATCATTTACTAGTTAGAAAACAAAATGCAAATACTAATGTACAAGAATGCTTGTTTGCCATTAAGCAAAATCTGAACCAGAGATGGGCATAAATTTGTATGACACCTTTACAGACCACAGCACTTTAAAACCATCAACATTTCCAACTCAGACCCAGGAAGAGGCCACTGAATATTTAATCATTCAGCACAAAGAAATCTTAACACACCAATAATTAATCATACTGCATTGCAGAACTCAGACTTACAATGTACAGCTCAGTCCCCAAACCAACATCAAGAAAGCATACTGAAAGTGCTGCCCTCTCCACATGTACCAGTAAGAATGTTAAAAGATGAAACACCAAAAGTTATCAGGCTCCATGCAGACAGTGTGCCCGATTCACACCCTGTGGAAGCATGCAACTGTGACCCTTACCGAGGCCAGGCCAGGCATTGTCTTCTCCAGGTTGAAAAACTCGTTGAAGTCAAACTCTCCTGCTGTGGACTCGGGCAGTATGTCACCCTGGAGGGCCACCTGGTTTACTGCAGGCTCTTTGTCCAGCTCAATGTCTTCTACCAGGCCACCATTGCACTCCACAGCTGTATTCCAGGGAAACAAGCATCATAAAACCATGTTGCTAGCTGTAGTAAAGCCAAAGAGAGAAACCTACACATCAAATCTGTCAGGAACCCCAACCTGCTGTACAATTGCTTCAGTAAGGAAGTTCTCAATGGGTAAATAAATATTGCATTTATGTAATATTCAGATTACAAATAAAAGTCTAGTTTGTCATATGGGAGTTCAGAACATTTGAGCATCTGCTAGTCTTAACCAAGATTGACCATAGTTGTATCAGAGATGCAACCTACCTTCTTTTACAGACTCAGATTTTTTCCGTGAGCGTTTGGGTCTGCGTTTGTCTTCCTCAAGGACCTTGTCATCAAAGCCAGTGAGCTCAATGGTCTCCGACTGACTAGTGGGACCACCAGAAAACCACTCTGGCTCTTCCTCTGTGTATGACTCATTTCTTCTTCTTTCACTGAAGACACGTTTGTCACCAAAGTCCCTCTGCAAAGAAGGATACTTATTGAAACCCAAGTACAAATTGTACATAACTCCGGTAACAAATGTTTGATTACAATTAAAACAATTCAACTGTAAATATCTGACATTCATGCAATGCTGAGGTGGTTTGGCTTTTAAAAAAAAAAAAAAAAAAAAAAAAAAAAAAAAAAAAAAGCAGCTTCCCAAATTACTTTAATTAAATGAGCAGCACAACCATATTGTTGCCATACGTTTAGAACAGGACAGATCACAAAGCAAGTAACACCGCTAATACCAACCCTAAATCTTTTGTCCTTGTCTCGCTCCCGGTCCCGAACATCTTTGTCTCCACGAGCGTCCCTTTCGAAGGCACGTGCTGCCATGATGCGCCCACTACCAATGCGCCGTGCTCCAACTAGCCTGAGACTCTCATTCTCCTTGTTTTCCAGTGGGCTAACAGCTGGGCGCGCCTGGTGTGCAGGTACAGCATTGCCTTGGCATCCCCCACCAAAGCTGCGGCGTTGGGGGCTAAGCACCACATCCAGCTCATCCTCTTTCAGTCTCTCACGGGGGTCTAAATCCAAAATAGGTGATTTTACTGCTTAATATGTGATATCCATGTACAACAAGAAGTCCATTCAGCAGGCAAAGGCATTGAAGTCAGAATTACAACTTAGAAGGGACAAACAGGGGAGTGCAGACCAAAGCAGAATCAGTACAGCTTGAATGGAAATGAATGACTTTGGAAAACAAAATCTGTTTCAAGTAAACCAATACATTATGCAATACAAACCAGAAGGTACAGATGCAAACTTTGGCAATGTTTATGTTTTGTGCACATTAATGGATGCACTGATATTTGTTTGAGCATTTTCTGTAGGAAGTTAAAGCTGGAATAATGATTTTCTAATGGAAACATGCAAGTCCTTAGATACTTGGGACATTGAGAATAGGACAGAATTTAACTATTAATCCCTCAAGAGAAATGTAACACTAGAGCAGCTTAAAGAGCACATAAGTCACAAACCAAAATGTGACAAACAGAAGACAGGTGTCAACTGGAGTAAGGACCATCAGTTTAACATCAGGGGTAGGAGCTAAGTCCTTGTGTGGATTACAACACAGGTCATGAGATTCAAAATCCTGAACATTATGGTCATTGCTTCTCAACTACTGCCACAGGACATGGACAAAGTGAAGGACCTCCTTAAGAAAAAGCTTGATAATCAGATAAGCAGACAACTGCAAAAGGAGAAGTTGCAAGAGGCAAAGGAACCCCTTTCCGGCAACAGCCAATTTCTGGTGAGAAAACTTGTTTCATAAAGAGGTTTGTTTAGCACAGTCAGTGTGGAAAAACTTGGGACGATATGGTGATTTCTTAATTTTAGTATGAAAAGTGACAAAAGTTGATGTGAGTAAAACTCCTTAGCTTTCTTAATTTAACAGGCGATGTGAACAGATAATGAAAAACTTAATAGCAAAATTCTTGTGACACTGATTACTATATATTCAAAATTGTGATTTAATCCTTTGTGTTTATTCTAAAACAGTATGAACATCTGTCTACCTGCAAGTTATAACACTAGAGAGAAAAGGGGACTCACTTCACAATATCCATAATTCCTACATGTCATAAGGAAGCCCTAAAAGGTCACAAAGTCTTTAAAGAGCTTTAAAATGATGTATCACTCAAAGAGCTATAATAGAAGTGAGATCCATTGGTGATGTTCTAACATCTTTCTGCAGGACTGTAGTCGAACACATCTAGGAATGGTGTTTACACCTAGCATAGCGACAACGTTATTAAATCAAATACGTCTGTATGAAGGTATTGCCACAGTTTAATTCACTGCAAATGCTCTTACCTGCCAACCTGCGTTTTAAGGGGACCCTGTCATCAGTGTAGTCTTTCTTGTAGCCATCCACAGGTGACGCTCGCTCTGAGCTGGGGTACAGGGAGGCGTGCCACTTCTCTGGGTCCCACACGCCATCACTAGTAAAAACACATTCAATGAGCAAATCTCACTGCCACCACCATCCCCATTCAAACACTTCTGTTCAAGACTGCACATCATGCAGCCCATAACCACCAACAGTTGTCTTATGAGGGTGAGTTTCAAAAATAAAGAGGGGGGAGAGAAACACCACAAGCAATCCACTTGGCTAATCTGAAAATTTAAAAAGTCACAGCTGAAACAAGCATTAAAAGCAATCAGAAAGGCTGTTAAAGTGATATATGTAGCGTTAAATAAAAACACTGTACAATGGCTACCTGTCGTATTTCTCAGAAAGGCATTCTGGTCTCTCGTTGGAACATGGAAGCTCCTTTATCTCCAAAAGCCTCTCCTACGAAACATGGAGAATGAGCATCAACACAAAAGAACAGACTGCTCACACTGTCAACACCTGTCGAGCATCAAGCAACGAGTGTCTCACCTTGGTGTACCGGTACGGAGAGGTCACCAGCTGCTTCACCACCGCTGCCATGGGCATCACGCCGTTCTCCTGCTCTTCCACACATTCATCCTTCTCCATGGCTCCCACACAAGGCCAAAGTTGCAAATTTGCAGTCTTTCTCACAGTTGTCTAACTAAAAGAAAGGAGGCAAAGTTTCGTAGTGGGCAGGTGTGCCAAGGTGAAGCCAGAGCACCAGTTCACAGACAACCTACACAACCACCAGCTGGGAAGTGAAAGTTGGAAACCAGGTACTTAAGTATCTCCTGTAGGGCAGGTAAAATAAACAACGACTAAAACAGAACTCCAGACTGAAGCTACAACAAAATCCATACAGGTGACCCCTCTACACAGTGAGCATCAAACCTACTCGTTTTTGCTACTGAAACTCAGCCCCTGCGTCAGGTGTTGACTAACTTGTTCCAGGTAACAGGTGTATCACGTCAGCGGTGTTTGTGTACGGTAACTACAACACTTAAAAAAAAAATTACAAACAGTTTCGCAGGCGAAAGTTGGACACAGTCCCTAAAATTATTAACTTAAACAACCGGACGTTTCAAACCAAACGCCAAATCAGGCTGAGCTTCAGCTCCAACCCCGGCGGCCGGAATGTTTGTGTTCACCGACCGGCCGAGCAAATTTATTCCCGTGTTACGGAAAGGAAAAAACAAACACTTTGTACGAAACAAAACAGTAGAAACGCACAAACCGCGCCGCTCTGCCGCCTCCGCGGAAGCCGGTCCAGCACTGCCGCCACCGCTACCGTTAGCCCGCGCGTTAGCTGCGCTGTGTGCCGACAGCCGGAGCTAGACAAGCTCGGGGAAAGCAGCCTGTCCACCCCATACTCCTCTAGAAGTGGTCGAATTACCTTTGTAATTCAAACTAAGTAGCCATTTAAGGCGCAGTGAGCCCTTTCCTTCCACCCCCGGCTGGTGCGTATGTGTCCCCCCCAGCAGCGAGCCGCGGCTTCGGCCTCCGATGAAACCTTCTGGTACTCAGAGCTCCGGTCGGCGAACAGCTCGGACCGGGATGTGGCACACACCATTCAACTGCTTGTTTTACACCAGAGGTAGAAGACAAATACGAACATACCTCGGGGCTTTGCGCTCCGGTCTTCGACTCGTCTTTTCTGTCGCAGCCGCTCAGCAGCGATTCTCCTCAGATAAGTCACTGCAGCTGGGCCGAGGGCCCCGGCGCCATTATATACAGCCCACCGCGCCTGAGGGAAAATCTCCTCGCCAGATTGCATATAGGCACCTCGCGATCGCGTCTCAAATGAAAAACACTTAAATAAGTCTCCGATTTCTAAAATGTAATATTATAAAGAAAATGGCAGAGATATTGAATTCTGTCCGTAGGACCCACGGGGAACATCGGAGGACACCTAATTCTCCGTGTTTACGGGCCGCTCTCCGGAAGTCTGTGCTTTTTTTCTACCGTGACCCCTTTTTATTTTTAAACTGGTTTACGCACCAGTTTAAAACAACTTTAATTTCCAGAGGTTTGACATAACGAAATAACTACTTAAATTTTTTTATTAATTATTATCGTATTATTTTGAGCAGCAGCTCAGTTTATGAAGCAGATGATTCAGATTCAGATTCAGATTCAGTCTTCCTTTATGGGCTCACTTCCAAGATAAAAGTCACCTAAAAACTCATACTGTTGAAAAATGGGGGGTTAAAGTTAAGATTCATTTTGTTTAATTTTGGTTCAAAGTAACGAAAATGCAATTGAAGCAAATTACTTTTTGTCTCACTCCAGTATATTTTAAAATCTTGTTAAAATTGTGATTCTGACACTTGGGTATATGCAGTCTGTTAGGATCAATGCCCATTTTCTCACAAATATTTTGTCTTAAGAGTTGTTCCTCATATGTAAGTTAACACTTTGTACTATAGTTTGATAACCAACTTTTTATTTTACTCTCTCGGTTATTGCCATAATTTTAATTTGTAATTGTCATTGGTATTGTTTTGCAGAATAGGGAGCTTTGTTTTCATATTACAGGTTATGATTATTAAATCAACTTTAAAAATATGATCCAAGCTGTACAGTCGCCCAGAAGTTTCAGAGAGTATAACCAATGAATCTCAAACTGCCAGTGTAACAGTTTCGCCATAAAAATGTGTCCCTTGCTTTATGCACTTTAAATAATAAAATATGTTATGGATAAATAATAAAGTAGTTCCCGTTCAATGTGGATTTGTTAAATAGTTTAGCTGAACAACGAAACTCGATGTTGAATGTTGGTGATTAGAAAATATAGCAGTGGGGAGGAAGGTGTAAGGGGGCTATAATTGCTTTAAGAAAATAGCATGGAGATTGAAGCTATGGTTTGTGTCAGGAGAGAGACAATTTTTTTGAAGGACTTTCACTATTTACATTTTTACTTTCCCCTGACTTTCTTGTTTTTCCGGTACTCACTTATACGATTTTTCCTGTATATATTTGTATAATATAATTAAGTATAATTTAATTTAATTAATTTTATTATTTATTGACTATCTCCTTCTCTGTGGCACTGAGCATGTTGTTGGCATCAGAATGTAGCTCAGGATCAATAAAGTTTTATCTTAATATGTAATAATAGGGATAATTTTATGTATATTTATGCTTTTTGTGCTAGATTTCAGTATTCAGTTCATGTGTTCCAGTATTTTCCTTGTGCTGGTCATGCAGCTGTAAGGAGAGCTTCTACTCTGCTTCCTTGCTCTGTCCTTCATAGAACATCAAGTGTGTGTGGAAGTGCCATCAAGTCAAATCTGACTCATTAGCAAGCACTTATGTGGTTTCCATGGTAAGGGAGGAACAGAAGAGGTTTTCTAATTTCCTTCTTCCATGTATACTTGAAAAGTGCAAACACAGGGTGAGCATGCAAACCCCACACAAGGCAAGTAGCCCAAGAGCTGTAAGGCAACAACTTAACCTGTTGTACCACCTTATCAATAAGGAACAAATATACTCCCAGATTTGTTTTTAAATCCCATGCATTTTCTTTTTTTTTTTGTCTTCCTGACAGTTTTGAGCATTATGCCAAGTAGAATGACCTGTGGAAAAACTTTTACCTTTATTAAAATTTTGCCTGACTGTGCAACTGGGTTCAGCCTGAATATCTGGCCAAAATAACACCATGCTTGGTTTAAGCAAGAGGAGACATTCTGGTACATTATTAATGACAAACATCCTTATCTTTCCCAAGTACAAATGCCTTCACTGCCAATGACAAACAGATATGATCTCCAAGGTGAGCACAAACCTGGGGGAGCTACCTGTCTTCCCTAACTACTACAGTTGTTGCCAAGACATTTTCTACATTTTGTTTACATTGCCCGTATCTTTGAATCTATTAAATATTTGTATGGTTACTAAAAGACTCATTACTTTTTGTGGGGGTACATTTTTCAGTATTTATTATCCACTCATTTTTATTCAATGTACTGTATTTATGTCAGACACAGTATTCATATACAAACTCACATTAACATTTTAATGACTGCTAAGCTGCAAATACTGGTTGTTGCTGTAGATGTGTTTGTTGTGGAAGCGATTCTGATAACTTTATAGAAAACATTAAACCTGAGTCGTTTTAAAAGTGATTTTAAAGTACTCAGAAATGCCCACCCATTCAGATAAATTCACTGGCACTGAAATTCAGTTTACTTTTGCAAGACTCATTCTTCTTGGCAACCTGGTCTGTAATTGCTTCCAGGGAGGGACATGTGGCTCAGACAGGCCCGCATCCACCTCCTGTGGTGCTGCACATGTGGACCACTTCACTGACCACCTGGAACACCCAAAGTCATGCATTGACAGAGGCCCTCATATCCATGGTAATGGCAATTGCTGTGCAGAAATCAGCACCATGGTGACCACTGACTAAAGCACAGCACGCAGTGCCCGGCATCGAGGTATTTCCAGGTCTGCCTCTCATAGAGCACAGCGTGGGTCTGACATCGCAGCATTATGCAGAGTGAGTATCTTGTTCTCTCAGTTGGCCATGGCAAGTGTTTGAGAGTTGACAGCAATAGCTGTAACCTCACCAGGGTTATGTTTTTCAGCAGCACATGCAGCCACTGTGTGGATCTTCATGCTATATGCAGTTTTGGTGTTGGTGCACTGTGACAGCTGTGTGCCAGAAGATGGGACCTACATTTGTACATCTGTTCCTCAAAGTAAGGATGAACGACAGCAAGGAGCCTTTTGATGCTATTAAGGGAAACCTGTCTGACATTTTAATTTGGGTGCATCAGTGGTTCCCAAGCTCAAGTGCTAAAACACTTACTTGATGTAAAAATAGTCAAAAATGCACAAATTCTCTTTGCAATAAATAAAATGCATTTTTAAAATCCACGATGGTTATAAACAATGTGGTAATTAATGTATATGGTTTAAATTTTGGTGGCCGAACACAGTGCTGCCTTACTGCAGCATACTGGTACCTTATAAATAAAAAATAATGAAGCAGTTGTCTATCGCACAATTTAAAATGCTTTCTGTCAATGACAGGGTTAAATTCTTGGACTAAATCAAAGCCTCAGAGAAACTAGAAAGAGTCAAATTCCTGTTCAGTGGAATTCTTTCCATTTGAAAAATTTTACCTTGCATTCTCACACATCTTTGAGTTGAGTTTGTTGGGTTGTGATTATTGTTGCTGAAGATAAGCATTTCTGCCCTGATTTTATGAATACTTAAATGTTATATTTATAGGGGACACAACAGAAAGTATAGTTAAAAATAAGCTAATGTGAATCTGAATGAACAGCATCAGTTGATTATATGTTTGTTTAAGGCTTTCCATCTGGCCTGACCTCTCTTGTGCTGCTGGTGAACAATGTTGGAGAGATCAATTCCACAGTGTTCAGCAGTGAAGCCCTGGCAACTGTGTCCAGCCTGAGCATTGCAAATGCAGGGATCACAGCCATCTGTCCCCAGTCGCTGTACTCGTTCTGGCAGCTAAGAAGACTCACTCTGTACCAAAACAACCTGTCCCAGATTAGTAGTGCCTGGCTGTCCCAGCCTGATCTGCTGGAGAACCTCACCCTGTATGAGAACAATCTGAAATTGCTGGATGAGAAAATGCTGCAGGGGTTCTCAGGTCTCAGAAGCCTTAACCTCTCCCGGAATAAGATCCGCACAATTGCAACAGACAGTTTCCAAACGCAAGAGAACCTAGTTCACCTGGACCTCTCAGGTAATGAACTGGTCTACATAAGTCCAAAGGCCTTCCGTGTGCTGCATTCCACTCGCTTCCGACTGCACTATAACCCCTGGGACTGCTCATGCAAAGCTGAGGACTTCATACTGCTTATCCAAGGTAATCTGTTCAAGCTGACATACATTCTCATATTCATAATATACTTTTACTTTGAAAAACTACCAAAGAAATCAACACTTCCTCAGTACCCCTGACTTCAGTCTTTGGAGAGTGTCCTTCCTGGAGCAGGGTGAATAACCACACAGGCAAGTCATGCAGTGATAAAAGTGGACAGCATAGAAAAGGTCCTTGTGGAATCTTCTAGAGTAACAACAACCCTATAGTCAATCCTGTGAACCAGTTTGTCCCACTTTGTAAATACTCATGTTCTAAGCCTTAACGTGTTACAACTGTTTCCTTGGTCTTCACCAAAACATTTTGACCCCAATTTTGTCCTATCTTTTTTTGCATACATTTACATTTATTCATTCAGCTAATGCTTTTCTCCAAAAGACATAATGTTAGGCTTGTATGTTAAACTACACTGTATGGTCAAAACTATGTGGACACCTGAACATTGCACCCACATGTGCTTATTGAACATTACATTCCAAATCCATGAGCATTAATATGTTGTTGTTACCCCCTTTGATGCTATAACAGCCCCCACTTGTCTGGGAAGGCTTTGCACCAGATTTTGAAGTGCAGCTTTGGGAATTTGTGCCCACTTAGCCACAAGAGCATCAGTGAGGTTGGGCGAGAAGGCCTGGCTTGCGGTTAGCATTCCAGTTTATCCCAGAGGTGTTTAATGGGGTTGAGGTCAGGGCTCTGCAGTCACCCAAGTTCTTCCATTAATGTAAAAGTGGGGTAAGGTCCACTAAACAAAACTGCAGCAAGGCGGATGAAAGTGTTGACTGGAGCATGAATCACAGGGCTTCCTCAAGTTTTCCTAAAACATATTTCTTTAAATTATATTCTGTCCTCAATAATTAGTATCTGTTTGGTCTCACTTGTGTGCTTTCCTAGAGCTGGCAAATGCTTCACGCTTGGAGAGGGAGATGGAGGTGACTTGTGCAACCCCCGTCCATCTGAAAGGACAGCCTGTATGGAACGTGACTAAATGTCAGTTGCCCAGCCCTCCTGTCCTAAATGTGGGGGAGCCTCTACACATTGGACTGCCTGTTCTCATTGGTCTTCTGGGTACAAATGGTTAATGTTCTACTGGTGACATGAAGTGACCATGTTTGAGTTGATAGATGGGCTAAAAAGTTAACTCTGGATCTCCTCTTTTCCAGTTCTGCTCTCTGCCCTGGTGTGTGGGTCCTGTCTGGTGGTTGTGTTCTGCAGACAGAAGTGGAACAAACAGGTGGAGCCAGAATCAAATCCAGATGTGCCCACAAGGAGCAGCTGTCTGGAACAAGAAGTGCCACCCACTGTGACTCAGGGATTAGAAGCCTTAAAAACTTCAGAGCTGTGCATAGGCAGCCTTGTCAGAACCAGAGCCAGTTCTGCAGGAGCAGTGCTGTCCACCACTGAGTTTCAATGCAAAAACTCAAGAACAAGAATCCAGGTTTGTCCAGGTCAGTCAGTATTTACCACAGTAGGCCAAAAAGATGTACTAAAGAGTCCTGATGCAAGTCTCTCTGAAGGACAGAATGCTGTGCATCACCAGGAAACAGGAACATTGATATCTAGGGTAGAAGGAACCCCACCTGTTTTGGAAGATCTTGTAGGCCTAGTTTGTCTTCAGTATCCAAACCCTGGAATAACGGAAAAATCAGCCTGTGTGTGGGAAACAAAAACCCCTGGGGACCAAAGCACAGAGAAGAGACAGGCATCAGAAGGCACAAACAATCTACCTTATCTGAGCATTGGCACTGACCCTGCCAGACAAAGCCCAGAGCCCCCCCAGTGCTGTGAAGACAACAGAGGGAGTTTCAGGAGGGTCATCAGGAGGAATTCAACTTGGCCACCCACTTCAGTTCAATGGAAGGAGAAAGACACTTGGAAAAGTGAAGTTAACCACTTCTTGCCAGGGACTGCAGTCAATTCTGAGCACAAATGTGACAGCAAAACAAATGCAGATTGTTATGAGCAGGCAGACTTCTCTATTGAGAGTCACACAAGTGGCTCTTGTGGAATTATGGGCACGATTCTTCCAGTGAGTGATACAGGAAACCCTGTAAGAGGTAGCGGCTGTCCTGTAATTTTGACAGAGATGAATGAAGGTAAAAGAACTTCAGCAGGTAATTTGGTCCAGCTATCCAGTCAGACCCAGCCAGTTGTGGTAGACAGCACACAACTTCAATCTAGTCAGGGTCAAGACCCATGTGAAATGGGTGAAAGTAGACAGCCTAGCAGCCGGCCCCATACACTGGGGAAGGACAAGAGAAAGACCCATTCTAGTGGAGGGCATGAGCAGGGACAAGCAGGCCAGCAAAGTGGGTACACTTTGCCTGGTCGTAATACTGGAGGTTCCCCAGCAGATGAGAACCTGCTGCAAGATAATGAGTATGGCTTCACCAACCTGCTGCATGAAGTGGTCCAGAACCAGGGCCGTTGGACTCGGGACAGATGGAAACAGACACACTTGAACAAACAGAAGCATAAACAGCAGAATCTGGCCCATTAATGCCCATTAATTTGCAGTTGAAAGGGTCTCTGTAAGCAACTGGACATCTTAAAGTGTTTAACCATGTCAGGAAGGTTTATAAAATGTAAAAAACCAGTAGGTGTCTTTCTGTATGGACATGCATGTTGGGGTTTTTCTGTACCCACTCAAAATTTGTAGTAGAAAAAAAAAGAGTTGAATACATTTCATATCAGATTATTAAAAAATTACAATGTATTTAACCCACCCATTAATGAAAAATTAATTAAAAAGAATAGCAGAGGTGACCCTGAGGAATACTCTTGTGAATGGTTTCCTTGTGAAGGGTTGATACACTGAAACCAAGATATTGTTTATGGTAAAATACTAATTATCAAGTTGTACAAAAGGTAAATGCAAGTATTTATTGTAAGCTAATGTCGACTGTCTCATTTTTGTGCTGATTTGTTAGTGCCATTTTGCGTACATGTGTTCCAGGTCTGTGCCAAATATGTATTACAGTATGTGAAGTACTACACTATTTTCAGTTACATTAAAGTTTTAATGTCAAGATTAATAATTAGCTTGTCATGGACTCCTTCCCCTAGACTGACGGACAGAAGCCGAGACACAAACTCGCATCTGACATTCCAAAGGTTTTCAGAGATACATCTCTGTTTCCCTTTGGCATCAATGCTTGCTTGTTATAGAAATAAAAGTATGAAGTTGCCTGTGGATTCTACCAAGTGCGCACCAGTTAATCTGCCACATGACTCCTCCTTGCTTAATTTTTCCAGTTATTTCAAGTACCCTTTTTTGCCTTGTTGAGTTTTGATATTAAAAATCAGTATTTACATGTTTTCATTTAACTCTGCACTTCAATACACCGTCAACCCTAAATGTGTATTTTTAATGTGTAACACAGGTGTTGCTCATCCTCGATCTTGTGTCTGGATTATTCTGGGAGTTTCCAAATTGTTTTGCAAGCATTCACTGTCGCTCAGAACAATCGAATGACATGAAAGCAAAAATCAAACATGGTATTAAATTGGGGCCACAGGGAGCAAGGCTGCTCAAAGGGATGGGTTCAAGTCACAATGCCACACTAGTGCTAAAATGCTTTTGAACTATAATAAGCTGTAAATTCCAAACCATTAATCCTATTAAAATTAAATTAGTTACCAAAATTCCCAGCATGCATTTTACAGTAGTTCTGTGGAAAAATGTTGAAAAATACTACTATTAAAGGAAACATGGTACTCGGTACAAAATTTGACCTGTAAGTCAGATTAACCTCAAACACATTATCTTTGAAACAGCTCATTTTTAAACAATGAGGTGAAAATTTCAACAACTTTCAGCATGAGTAAACATGCATTGGAGTTTAAATTTACTGAACTTTACTTTACAAACAAGCTGTCCAACAATTGCACAGCCCAAGAGCGGCTCTTTTATTCCATACCTTTGTACTTAATTGAACAGTGGCTTTATTTAGCAAGTTCTGTGCTTCACTTTCAAATAGTTAAAGGTTCTGACAGTTTGGAGTGAATTTTCTGAATTGGGTTATCCTGGTTGTTTCTGGTTAGCTACAATAATATAATATAATATAATATAATATAATATATAGGTAATTTCTGGCAAGTATAGCAGTTTTTCAGGTATTGTGTCAAGATTAAGAACTGAAAGTTGAGAAATGAAACTGAAATGAACAGAGAATGCGACTGCAAGAAAAAAAAACAGTTTTCTTTGTCATACAGAACACATCATTTCATGGATGAAGGCTCAACATCTTGTACCACAGCAAGATGCAAGGCCAGCATGGGGTGTTGTTATCTTTTACCACAGCTTCCTTGTTAGTGGTCAAATACAGGTGTTGCCTGCCAGGAGGTGGTCATGAGACAGACAAGGAAATGGATAAAATAAAATTTGTTTCTCACTTTGTATTCAACTTCCTCCTTTCAAGACTTTGAACATGAATGTGTGTTTAACATTAGACAATGCAACAGACATTTTACATTACTTAACATAAAATGAATAATTTTGGTCTATAATAGCAGACAACCTTCATCTAAATACCAAACTACTGTTGGCCCATCCCTGTTTATCTTCTGAAATGTAACTACACAGCTCACATGTTCTCATGAGTTCTAAGAGTGGTTGTGCCAAACATTTTGACTCATTTTGGTTTAGGTTTCACTTTTTTTATACTCGCAGATGAATGAGACTTTAACATAAACCACCACCTTCATTCATCTTGATCAATGCACTGTGCTTTGGATAGAACACCCCACTCATTTTGTAATGCCTTGTAATTGTTCCTTTTGAATTTGTTACTTCACACTTGGAAACGATTGCACATCCATTTCTTGACAATAAATAGGCATTTTACCTTCATTTGTCTTCCTGTTATTGTGGGATATCACATGTTTCTTATTGCTGAAAGAATAATATGATCACAGTATTATTGTAATAAATAAGAATGATTACAGTATTACTGTAGTAAATAAAGATCAAAGAGATCAAAGAGATTTATTTGTCACATACATGGTAACCAGGTATGCCATACAGTGAAATGCGCACTGAATCGACAGGAGACTGTGCGCGGTGACAAGCAAACAAACGACATAAACATGCGATTCTTTAAACACAAGAACATCAGGAGAGGAAAAATTCATTAATTATCGTTGTTAGGATCTTGCACTTTTATTGGAAAAGAAATGAACGATGAAAATAACCACTATGCTGCCAGGTAAGTTTGCACAAAAAAGATGGTCTTAGCTCGAGAGCAAAACATTTTTTTTCTCTCTCAAAGGAACATCTGCTCCCCTAGATCAAAATCTGTCGTTTTAAACAAAGTGAGAGATGAGGTTTGGGCAGGAATAGCGCGCAAATGACGATTTCCAACACCACGTGAGTGGCGCAGCTGGGAAGCGCACCAGGATCACCATAGCAACAGGCTGTGCAATCGAGCGCTCCTCGAGGCCAGGCATGCCTAGTCAGTCCATGTCGCGCACCGAAGAGTTGTTGCAATCGATACACGTTTATTTACGTTTTAGCTTCTTTCAAGGTAGGATGTTAAAACATCGCTTTCATTCCCCCCTTCAGTGACCAGTTTCTTAAGTCTTACGACAAAAAAAAATATTCTAATTCAGCGACAGTCAACTGTTAGCTAGTCGACAGCATGTGTATGCTGGGAGTAGATGAATGAAAAGATCGCTCGGACGACGGTTTATATCATTGCACCGAATATCTAAGTTTACACTCCTGTCATCATTATGCTTCGGTACGAAGACAACTGTTCTTATTTTTGTGCAAGATCGCACGGTGTTGATTCGAGTCGTTGGTACCGAGTTTAAAAATCTGTAGCAGCCTCGCGTTTAGCTTTATGAGTTTCAAAGGAAAGCTGTGCGCCGATGTAAGACGATTATTGTTTATCGACTGCGTTTCAGAGTAATGGTACCTGATGACAGTGTTGGCAGAAAACGTTTGTTTGTTCTCCTTTCAGAGCACGTCGTACGAGCACGCGATGCGGGGCTGCTCCAGAGCGCCCCCTGCTGTGACAGTGGATGTGGACCCGGTGCTGGTGGCAGTCACGGTTCTGGCGCTGCTGACCAGACTGTGGGGGATTCACTTTCCTAAGGCTGTTGTGTACGAGCCGCTCCACGCACGCACGCACGCACGCACGCACAGAGTCTGTATTCTACACAGGGGGTCCACAACACTGACTGTACTGCAGCTGTGTCATGGTTACAGCATTACTATGGTAAATAAGACTGATCACAGCATTACCATAGTAAATAAGAATGATGATAGCATTACCATAGTAAATAAGAATGATTACAGTGTTACCTTAGTACATAGTAAGAATGATCACAGTATTATTGTAATAAATGAGCATGATTACAGTATTACTGTAGTAAATAAAGATCAAAGAGATCAAAGAGATTTATTTGTCACATACATGGTAACCAGGTATGCCATACAGTGAAATGCGCACTGAATCGACAGGAGACTGTGCGCGGTGACAAGCAAACAAACAAAAGAGTAAATAAGAAATAAATAAAGTTGAACAAACGCAAACATTAAATAAACCCCAACAGTGACAGTGTGTAGGGGGGCAGCAAGAGGATGTTGCAGACCGTGAATGATTATAATGAATAAGAATGATTGCAGGATTTTTATATTACATAAGAACAGAAAACAATGTTACAGAAATGCTAAAAATAATTGCCATGTTACTACAGTACAAAGGCCTTACTTGTCCTCCATGGTGCAAACAAGCCTAAACTGCCAAATTCCAGATTAAACTGTAATTTAATGCTATTGCAAATATGTGTTTGTGGCCTCCCAAAGACCGATAAATTGTTACAGTACTGCTGCATTACCGCTCCCGACAGTCAGCAATAAATGTTGGTGTAGGAAAGGTGCACCGGTGTGACGTGTGTGCTTGTGCTCCAGGTTCGATGAAGTTTACTACGGACAGTTTGTCTCCCTCTACATGAAGCAGCTCTTCTTCATTGATGACAGTGGCCCACCACTTGGTCACATGATCCTGGCATTAGGAGGTGGCTATTGTTGGCTTTGTGTCATTTTATTCACTCCCTCAGGTGAATTTGTACTAATGTATCCCATTTTTTATCCAGCATATCTTGGAGGATTTGATGGGAACTTTGTCTGGAACCGAATTGGTGCAGGTATGAAATGGCATGTAGTCTGCTCCTCAGATGCACAGGACCTGAATTCTCATGAAATTGCCTGAACATGGAATGCTAACACACATACTACAGTGAAACTTGTTACTGGATGTATAATGTATAAAACATTCTTATCTGTTATCTTGCCAAACTTGCATCTTGCCACATCCTGTTTGTGGATTGGATTTCCCGCCATGCCGTTTCCCCCAAAAAGCCACCAACCTTGCGTCTTGCCCTCGGCCTATATCGGATGTGCGACTACATATGCAGTTCTACCCCATTTATGGTGCCGCTCACAGCTAACATTGGCCTCTGAGGCCACCATCTGACGAAGGCTAATGTCGTCCGGCTGCCCACCTCCACATGCTGCTGCTCAAGTGTTATTCAGTTGTGCTGCTGACTGTATATAATGTGGATTGGAGTACTACAGTATGTATTTCAAAAAATGTCTCCTTTGATCATTGCAGAGTATTCCAGCAATGTTCCTGTGTTCAGCCTGAGGGTGATACCTGCATTGGCAGGTGCCCTCTGTGTGCCCCTTGGGTACCAGCTCATGATGGAACTTGGGTGCTCCTATCTCACAGCCCTGGGGGCTGCTTTACTCATTCTTCTAGGTAAGGATGCGATGCACCTTCACGTATACACCTGTTACATTTACATTTATTTGTTTAGCAATCACTCTTCTCTCAAAGTAACTTGTATGATACCATCATTTTGCTGGCACACACAGCACTCAATCAGTTTATAATTTTAATATTCTTGGTCTTAGCCTTAATAAAATAATTTTAAGTGTGTTAAAATTGTTTTTTAAATATTTTTGTATTTTGTTGAAATGTTAGTAATCTGTTATAGGTTGTTTTTTTAATCTGTCTCACTGTTATTGATTTGGCTCAATGGTTCAGTTTGATTTGAAATTAGTGCAAAACTGATGTTACAGCAAATTTTGTTTTTTGCCACACAGAGAATGCACTGATCACTCAGTCTCGCTTCATGTTGCTGGAGTCTTCTCTCATCTTCTTCCTGCTCCTTGCTATACTGTCTTACCTGAGATTTCGTAATAGCAGGTGAGCATCTTATCTCGCAAGGCCCCAAATCTGCCAGTGTTGAACCATTTTCTCGCATGATGTTACAAAGCAAACAGGATAGGCAGACACACTGGAAATGGACTTAAAATTTTTTGGAGACACAGCAGGTGTTTTAGATTTGGAACACAGCTAAGTCATGCAAGCATCTCAGTATTAACTAACATTGCAAAAATTCCCAAATTAACTTGGGTTTGGAGTAAAGGGAAAAACAGAAAGCTGTGGGTGATCACTTTTTGAATGGTTAAGAGTCACCTTCACTTCTGGGAGTTTGGTGTCTGAGTTATCAAGTTGTCTAGTGTTTTCATTGATAAAGCAGCGATAAACACAAATATTAACAAAAGCCATTGGTTTAATATGGCCTAAGAAATGAAATACAATGAAATTTAAAAAGCATGCACAAAATTTCTACTCATATATAAGGATGGTTTAGCAGCTCTGATGTTTTCACTTTGTTTATTCCTCCACGTCATGATGGAGTACAGATTTTAAGTTCAGTTTTGTTCTCCACGAAGTGCTTTTGTTTATAAAGCAGTTTTTGCCAAGGAATTTCATGGTGACAAAATATATGACGTTCAGCTCAATAATTCAGTGTCTTCTTGGGGGTAGTGTTGCTACCCAGCCATTTAACATTAATGGACTATAGCAAGGGTAAATGTTAAAAGGGAGGGGGGAGGCATGGTTTTCAGGGTAAATTTATGTTTGTTAGGGAGAAGTACTTGATGTGGAGAATGAAACATGAGAAATATGCAATTATAAAGTTTCAATTGTAATGAAAGGCCCATGCCCCAAACTACAACTGCCATACAGTTATTATAAAGTTATATGCTCCTTATTGGCAGTAAGTGTTGTTTCCTTCCTTTCTGATCACAGTTCCCTATCAAGGTGGGGGTGGCTTGTACTGTCTGGAGTTTCTTGTGCCTGTGCAGTGGGGTAAGTAAAGACATGTTACAGCATTACCGATGAGTAGTGAGCAGAATTAAGGTGTTTTGTGTTGACATCTTATTCAAGCTGGAGGTTTTAAGGACTGCTCTTCATCTTCAGGGTGAAGTACATGGGCCTCTTCACCTACCTGCTCTTGCTGAGTCTTGCAGCCGTGCATACCTGGCAGCTTATTGGAGACAGAGCACTGAGTAGCGTGAGTCACTTCATAAAAACTTCGGCAGCCTGTTTTCTGTCACTTTGTTTATATAAATACTGCTGTACTGTATTGCTAGAGCACATTGTGACTTCTTTTTGTGTGTCATACCTGTTCAGGTCTGATTTACTCATGGCCATACCCACGGCTTCTTCTGCACTTCCACAAACAGCAACACCTGCTGAGAGAAAAATTGTGTTTTTCTTATATCTGCAGATGACTGTGATGATACAGGTGTTTGCCCGCTGTCTCGCGCTCATCGTATTACCTGTCCTATTGTACCTGGGATTTTTCTTCATACACCTGAACCTGTTGTACCGAAGTGGACCCCATGACCAGATGATGAGCAGTGCATTTCAAGCCAGCCTTGAGGTCATTTTATACCCTTTGTATGGCATACTGTGTGCTGGGGCTTTGAGTTGCATTGCATGACTCTTTGTTGATGTTTATTTACATTGAAAATAAGTGTGAATATACACATAATTGTCATGTATGCTGTAACTGTGTATTTGTGCTCCAAAGTTTGTTGTGAGATGTCATGTGGTGTTGTTCCTGTGTTTGTTTTTGCATGCAGGGTGGTCTGTCAAGGATCACACAGGGTCAACCACTAGAGGTGGCCTATGGCTCACAGGTGACGCTGCGCAGTGTGTCAAGTCAACCTGTCCCTTGCTGGCTTCACTCCCACAAAGCCAACTATCCCATCAGGTGAGAGTGCAGAAGCCGTCATCGCTTAACTGGTGACTAACTGGTGTGGCCCAAAAAGCAAATTGTTCTGAGCATTGCTCAATTCCCAGACAGCTTCGAAGACAAAGCCAACACATGCCACTCATCAGTGCAGTCGGTACATGGATGTGCAGTACTTCTGGTTAAGATTCAATTTTATTTTTGAAGTGTTTGGCAGCATTAGACATTTTCATTAAGCCAATGGGCCAAGTTTGCATGTTTGTCACTATTATTTATTTATCTGTCTGTCTGTTTTAAAGTACAGGATGTTTAAGTTTGTCTTTTAATATACTGTATCTATGATCAATTTTCCACAGATGTGGACTATTTGTGATCATAATACTTGGCATAAGATTTTGCAGATTCCCATAAGCTAACCTAACCCAGGAAATCCCTAATTCATTCACCAACTTCTGCCCTAAAATTATTGTTGTAATCTTACTAAAGATTATGTTTTGGTAATAATATCTAATGCAATATGCAGAGTAAAGGTAATTACATCTATAAGACATCAAATGTAGACACATGGTGGAAAAAATATATCAATTATAGAAAAGGATTTTTTTTTTCCATTTACAACAAATTGTGTATTAATGTACAGTCAAGTCAATTTGGGTTAAGAGAATTTGACTTTTGATGAGTTTCATATAATAGTTCTACTTTGGCCACATTTTCATATGCCTCTCGAGAGCTGAGCAACAGGAGATCAGAGCAACTTTTTTCTGCCGTTGTTGCCAGATGTACAGTTTAGCTCATGCTGGATAAATGTCTCAGCCAACATTACCTTTTGTTTACTTGTTTCATCCTGTTACAGTGTCAGTTATTCGATGCTTTGCAGGTATGAAAGTGGTCGAGGCAGCTCTCATCAGCAGCAGGTGACCTGTTACCCCTTTAAAGATGTTAACAACTGGTGGATAATCAAAGAGCCTGGCAGGTAAGTGGAAGAGATGTTGTGACCATCATGGTTTTTTTGGTTGGTCAGACCACTTATCTAGCTTGCAAGGTAATCTGATAAATTCTAAATGTCTCAGACAGGACTTGGCAGTGAGCAGCCCTCCAAAGATAGTTAGGCACGGTGATACTATACAACTCCTGCATGGCATGACATCTCGCTTTCTCAACACGTATGTATGCACCTCTGGGTCACATCCGACAGACTTGATTGTTTGCTTAAGCACTACTTTAAGCACTGAGTCAGTTTAAAGGATTTTTTCCACAAGTATGTTTTGTGAAATGCTCTAAACTGAAGACAGCAGCTACATAAAATTACATCATTTTAAATTTTCGTCAGGGAATTCCAGGTTGACTCAAACAACTGATGTTTTAGGACTGTATTACAAAACGTAAAAGTAACACAAAAGAAGCCCCTGGAAATGTATACTTCTCCTTGAATACCCTAATACCTTAATTTTTGTTTTCCTTAGCCATGATGTTGCTGCTCCTATGAGCCCTCATTCACAGGAAGTGTCTGGGTACATTGATTTTAACGTATCGATGCCTGCTCAGAATTTGTGGAAAGTGGTAAGTCAGCCCACACCAATAGGTTCATTTATGCCACATACAATGCTTTACATAAGTATTCAGACCCTTGACCAATTCTGTCATTTCATTGAATCTCAAATGATACACTGAAATTTTGTTCTTGTGATATGTAAGAAAATGTTACAAGGCCAGAGAAGACCAAGACAGAGCTCCTTAGCCAACATTCAAAACAGTGTTTGTAGCCCAAAACCAGCACAACTAAGGCCTCAGAAAACACTATCTGTACATTAAAGTATGGTGGTGGCAGCATCATGCCATGGGGCTACTTTTTATTAGCAGGGACGGAGCATCTTTTTTGAATATGGACAAATGGATGGAGCGAAATGCAGAGGAAAAAGTCCTAAAGAAATTGCTTCCATCTGTGAAATTTGGGAGAAAGTTCACCTTTCAGCAGGACAGTGATCCCAAGCACTAGGCCAAAGTAGCAATAGAGTGGCTAATACATGAAAGGCAAATGTTCCACAGTGACCCACTCAAAGTCATACTCTCAGTCCTCTTTAAAAATTTTGAAAACTGCAGTTCACAAACATCTTTCAAACAACTTAACCAGCAAAAAATCTGCGTCAAAGGACGGAGCAAAATCACTCCTTACCAGTGGGCAAAGCTAGCACATATTCATTTTAAAAGAGTTAAAGTTGTTGCAGCAGCAGATGGTGGCATGGATGTGGAAACTTTTGCAAGGCACTGTAGAGGTATCAGATGCTCTGTTATATGTCTGAGTAGTTATGCATATATGCTGCTAATATATGTAGAAAAGATTTTGGTCTGCAATTGGTGAGCAAATGTGATATTGTGATGCAGGACGTAGTGAATCGGGAGTCGGCGAGAGGGGTGTGGAAGACCATTGTGTCAGAGGTGCGCCTGGTCCATGTGAACACCTCTGCTGTTTTGAAGGTATGGAAAAGCATGCTGAGTGTAGCTGTCATTGCAAAGCAAAGGGCAGAAGAGGGCAGACAGCATAGCTACCTTGAGTAATGCTGTTAGGAAAAGGACTCTTCTTGTATAACTGCATGACAAGCAAATATCAGTAGATGTAAAAAGCAAAAAGTGGCAGTGACGGCTCAGTGGCGCTAGAGCAACAATAAGGACATCAAAAGTAGTACAGCAGGGGGCATACAGCTGTTCAGCTATGGATTGTCAGTGTCAGGAAATGTTTTTTTCTTTGCCTGTAATATTTTGAGCACCACTCTGGACATTTTTCCACATATTGTAGAAATGTCCAAAGTGATCTGTGCTTTAGAAACACTGCAGAACGTATCTATGGTCCATTGTTTGATTTTGTCAGCAGTCATCCATTTGTTCTTGAGTAAAGCAGTGTTCTTTGGTCATGTTGTGCAGCTCAGTGGACAGTCCTTGCCTGAATGGGGCTTCAGGCAACTGGAGGTGGTGGGGGACAAGCTGTCCAAAGGCTACCAACAGAGTGGGCTCTGGAATGTGGAGGAGCACCGTTACGGGAGGAGTAAGAGACATTGAGCCTTTTTTATTTTGCAGATTTGTTTGGTGCTTCTTGTGAACACAGGGACTTTATTTACAATTAAAAAGCTAAATTGCCATATTTATTGATCCACATATTAAATTGGTAAATACTTTCATCCCTCTTTAAGCAAAAATCTCCCCTTCATGGAGATTTTTTCTAGTTCCTCCACATGCTACAGTATGTGCAGTAAGTAAACAGTATGTGTATTTTCAGGCAGCAATAGAATCAACACACAGTGAATGACTCCAAAGTTGACAGTTCTTCAGTTCTAATTTAAGCAATATAAAAATTCTTTAATTGTTGGCCTTTTTGTTTAACTTTATATGTTTGCTTCATTTTTTATTACATAACATGGTGCTAGTTTTATTGTAATCCTGTTATAGTCAGATGTGATGTCATAGGTAATACTGCAAGCCTACAAAGAGAATTGGAGGTGAACTCATTGAGAACTTATTTCTCTAAATATTACACACTTGCACTAAGCACAGTTAATACTGTATTTGAAAGCATTTAGATGTTCATGAGATTTGCCTTTGTTTTTATAATCATGGCAATGAAAGATGTCGCTGAAAGTTTCGATGTCTAAATTGCCAGTGCTAAACACGCCATTGTTATTTTGATTTTTACTGAGGTCAATGAATCCATTTTCTGCTGATGTTGGTGGCCGTTCAGTTAAATATGTGACTTTTGGGGTTGGGAAAAACATAATTCTCCCTGTGAGAAACGCAAGTGCTTATTCATTGTAAATTCAGTTAACAAATATGCAGGAATTCATTGCATTTGCTATGAATGTGAATGAGATGTGTACTGCATTTAAATGAAAACTACTTTTATTTATAGGTTGTAACTTACGTCATTTAAGAACATAATCTGATTTAACAGTTCAGATTTTTTAAAAGGTCTTCACCAGCACATTTTTCTTATTTTGTCTAGCTGTACAGAAGAAGGAATCCACATTATGTGATTTGTATCTTTTGTGTGGAAATGTGTTAAGACACATAGTGACAAATAAGGAGGGTTGTAGTACTGCAAGACTCTGGTTTAGTAAAGACAAGAATAAACTTTCTAGGATTTCTACTAGTAACTATTTTATGTAGCCCTTATTTTTATAGGTGTCACAGTAACTCTCGTGCTGTGTGCGCTACACTGAACACCACCTTATCCCTGACTCCAGGCCAAGAGCAAAAGGAGAGAGAATTGGAGCTGCATTCTCCCACTCAAATTGACGTCAGTCGCAACCTCACCTTCATGGCCAAGTTTCTGGAACTGCAGGCAAGGGCAATAGGAGTTTGATGGATCTTTTTACTAAGACATCAGGCATATACTAAAGACTAGTAACTAGCAACTACTGTAGGGGCAGCTGGTAATGCTACTGCCTCATAACCTGGCCTGGACTTCAATCCAGCTCAGCATGTGTGGTGTTCACATCTTTCCCCCCTTGTTTTGAGTTAAGTTTTGGGTCCTCCTATTTTCTTGCACAATCCAAAGGTATAAAAATCAGGTAAACTGGTCACTATAACTTGCCCATACTGTGTGTGTTCTTGTGTGGTCATACTGTGATACACTGAATATTCATCACAGTTCCAAGTAAGGATTTTGCAGTGTAAAAAGGTTTGTATAGGTGACACAAGACAGCTAGAACCGATAGGTGGTCCTGGGCTGTGATGGTTAAAAGTAACAAGTAAAAAGATTGGTTTGACCTTAATTCAGTATCCTTTTAGCGTCTCATGGGATCATTGCAGACGGTATTAACCGGGGGGTTACCATGATCCTTCCTGTGTGTCTTAGTTGAAGATGCTGACTATGAAAAATGAGGAAACCGAACACAAATACAGCTCTTCTCCCTTGGACTGGGTTACCATGGATACGAATATTGTGTACTGGCTGCACCCTACCAGCAATGTAAGTTTCCATCGTAGTTCCTGTTGCATGTGATACAGGTGCTGTTCCATTTTCTCTGCATGGGTTTTAGATTTCATTTAGTCGTCCAGAGACAGTGTCTCATTCAAACACTAATTTTTTTGCAATTTTGTCTTTCAGGCTCAGATTCACTTGATAGGAAATGGTATCACCTGGATTATAACCAACCTGGGCCTGGTTTTGTTTGCACTCCTCTTTGTCTGGCACCTATTGAGGCAGCAGCGCAAGTCACTGGACATCCCTAAAGGTGCCATCACAGTCTTTGCCGTCTGTAGAGTTTACATGCTGAGTGGCTTTAACACAGTCAGTTTTGTACTTTACCAGTTAAACTTGATAGAGTAAAAATGTATCTACGTGCAAGAGCTCATACAGGAAACAGAAAAACACTGAACTTACGAAGAACATACAATTCAAGTTATTCTGGGTAATTTCTGTACTATAGTTATCATCCCGTATTTAAGAGTTTTGTGTGACTTGGGATTTCAATGTTAATTTATTTTTCCAGGGAATGGTTGTATTAAAGGTTTTTTAATCTTTTAGGGAATTAAATGAAGTAGTCGTCCTTCACTTTATGAACGTATCTCCCACTATAACAAATGGCCAAGTCTAATTCTATGAGCAAACTGGCCATTTTCCCTAGTTTGTGATACAGCACGGCTTTTATTTATGCACCAGCATACAGCACAGACACAAACACAGAGATGACAACACATGCAACTAAAGTCAAATGGGGGGGGGGCACAAAAATATTACAAATACAGTAACTCACCCCAGTTACTAAACCAAAATTAGCATCACAGCACAATACAGCAAAACATGTAAACAACTAAAACAACACAGCCAAGAATGGTGGGAAGGGTCCACCATCATGCCTTGATGCTGTCAATGTATCCAAGTAGTTGTTTAACCATTGGGGGGGGTATTGGAGGTCACCCTGATGATGTTCAGCCTGGAGTGTCAATGATGCCAATGTTTTGTAGGTATAAAGCTAGCATTTCCATGGTCTCTCCAAGGAACTCAACAATTATAACTAAATGCCATTGATGTTTTTGATTCATGACTTTTCAGCTTACCGTGGCTATGAAACATGTTCGCAGGTGGAGGATTAGTGTATGTCTATCACTGAAAGTTTTACAAAAAAAAAAAATTCTGTCTTCATACTGCCATGGCATCAGCTGCATGGAGTCATTTTGCTGAAGCGGGCGCGGTGTGTGGGGGTGGCTGGCTGGTCAACTACCTGCCCTTCTTCCTGATGGAGAAAACGCTGTTCCTGTACCACTACCTGCCTGCGCTCACCTTCAAGATCCTACTGCTGCCTGTTGTCCTTGAGCACCTGCACACAAACATCCTCAGGTGAACATATTTCTGCTTTAGATGTGAACAGAAAAAGTCTTCATTGTGTTCAGTTCTAAATATGTATTTTAGTCAGTGTAGCGGGTTTTTTGTACTGGATCAGCATATGTTGCTTGTTTGTTGCATGTCATATTGATAAATACTGTAGGAAACTATATAGTGCATCTCTATGCTGGCCTCCTTTAGGAGGTCCCTGGTATCTTCCAGCATCCCTGCTCACTAATCTCAGCCATGTTCCCTTCCACATCTCTCATCCGCAGAAGCCCCTCTTACTGCCGGGCCCTGGAAGGCATTGTGCTGGCTGCTCTTGCTGCTGTGTACTTCTGCTACCGGGCACTCAGTCCCATCACCTATGGTCAGCCAGAGCTTAGCTCCACAGAACTGGCATCTCTGCGGTGGAGGGAAAGCTGGGACATTCTGTTGCGGCGACCGTGACCAGAGATGCACACATGGGGTCTTCCTACCATAAGGGCTTCTTTGACCCTGATCTCATAAAAGAAAAGCTGTGACTGCTGTTGAAACACTAACTATGATTTGATAAGGGTTTGTAGATATTAACTATAGTATTTTTATAGAATGTTTTTATCTATGGTAGTATTACTGCAGCCTTATTGCTGAAGAAATAGTATTTTAACACTTTTTCATATTTTCTGACTTTTTGTGTATTTTATCCAGCAATTTCAATTTTGTCACAAACTGTATAAGCCTTGTAGCAATACTGTGACCCAAAAAAAAAGCTATAAATTGCACAATTTGGTGCATGCTCAAAATTTTACATGACCAGTGGCCTATTGAAATGGAATTAAATTCATTATTCATGTGTGGTTAATGTCTGCATTAGACAAAGAGCTTGTGAAATTACTACATTTATCCCTGCAGGGGGTCTATTCTTACCATTCACAGATTAAGTCTCCCTATAAATCCTAACTTGGCTTGAAGGAGGAAGGGAGCATGAAAACCACTGCAGAACAATGACAGATACTCAGCCTTTAAAAATAAAAATAAAAAAAGGAAAGTATTGTACAGTCAGAAAAAGAACCAATTTCTTATGCTCAAAACATGCAGTCCGTTTGGTAGATTTAAAATAAACATTACAGCTTCACAAAGCTAGTGCTATACCTGAGATTTCCCTATTTTCTGGCTGGAACTTATGTTGCAAATTGGTCCAAAAGGCTTTAGGCTGCAGAGATTGTGTTTGAGATGAGACTGCCAGAAAGGCAGAACTGCAGTGTTACATTTTTTGAGCAGAAGCTTACACATTTTGTTTATTGTGCAAAGCATTTATTCTGCATCAAGTTTCATTTAGTTGTTGGGGGTATTAAAACCATGGGGGGGGGGGCTACTTTTGTTACAAAATTCACCAACTTCTGTGCTATTTTAAGCTTTACCTGTGCAACTTTCACTTGTTTGTAAAGGTTAAACAGAGATGGTGTTTGTGAGCAGAACAATTGGTTCAGAGCTGACTGAAGATGCTGGGCAAAAATGAAAATTGCTCTGGAATATAATAAATGAACCTATACAAATGTGTCAACTTAATATTTTTTCAAAAATATTTGAACTACAAATCTTATCCCAATTGTATGGATTTTCTTCTGTGACTGATGAGTTTGCTCTCTACATTCTTGCTCAGACTTATTTTCCTCACTTTAGCAACGTTGTGCAACCTAAAATAAGAAAAACAAAAGCAGAAACTCCTTTGATTGAAAGTTAGTAGGTAAAAGGAGCCGGCCTGTCATTTTCCTCTGCAGGATGGCTCATAGGTTTATAGCTAGCATAGCTGGTGGAGGATCTGGAGTGAGCGCTGCCAGTGCTGTTCCCAGCGGATGGCTTCCTTCCTCTGGATGTGCAATTGCTGTTGTGCTGCTGCGAGCTCCTCCTGCCATCTCCGCTGATAGTGCTGTGTACAGCAACATGCAGAGCTGACGGTCAACCCTGAGTTGCATTACATAGCCTGCTGCCCTATTGCAGTCACTGTTACAGCAGGTATGTAACAGTGACTGCAATAGGGCAGCAGGCTATGTAGCATTGGATGTTTTTGGTTGCTTTTTTACTTACCTGGTATACAGTATCCCTGGCTTCCATGGCCTTCTCGTGGCCCAGCGTTGTCTTTGTGGCCTTTATGGATGGTGTTTCTTCGCACGATCGCCCCGGGGTTCCCATGTCAAGGTAGCGAAGCCCTGGCCAGGTTCTGTTTGCATTTAGTTTCATTAGAAATCTTCAAAAAGTACAGCAACAATAGGCAAGTTGGGGCATTTCAATCCTCCATATCCCGAGTTTGATGGGGGTATATTTTAATCCATGTCTTAGACCACAAAGCCTGCATTTCACAAACCCCCTGAAAGCTCCATGGATCCCAAGTTAAGAACCCTTAAATCATCCTATTAACCATATTATTTAACTAAGGTGAGAACATTTACAGTAATTTTCTTTGCTGCAATTACTGAGTATCTGAATCAGATGGGGGACAGTATTAAAAATGACTAAAAGTTTGTCAGTGTAAAACTTAAATTTGTACAATTGTTTAAAAATTGTTAAATATGCAGCAGGTAAACAAAACTGGAAGTAGCATAACTTTTTTCCTTTAACTTTCATTGATCACTAAACAATTGACCAAAGAATGGTTTACACCTCTTTGGCACCAAGACCTAGAAAGTAGTTATTCCAGAAATGCTGAGATCTTCTGTACATTTTTTTACATGCTCATCAAAAACAGAACACACTCCTAGGTGATATTTTGGTAAACAACCATATTCTGTTTTATCTTGGTGTACAGCCTGTACATATTTTTTTTTTTGGAAGAATATAAGGGAGCTGTACATAAAACTTAAGACAGGAAAACAAGTCAGCTGCTGTACTTAAAAGTGGGCTTGGCATATTATATTTAGCTGTTGTAACAGATTTAACATGATATTTACCAAGACAACTATCAGTTATATGTACAGTGAAGACATGCAAGTATATTGTGTTCACATTGTCCATTCTTTAACTTTCACTACATGAAGTATGGATAAAAAATGCTGACAGAATACTGCTGAAATGGTAAATACAATGATATAGACAGATCTGACATCACCACCAGTACAAGGTCCAGCTTACCTGCTGTCTCGTATCTGAGCACTGGAAGGTTTCTGATCCGCAAGAGGTTGTCCTTGTTTTTGTCTGATCATAGTGATCAAATTTCTTTTGGGTTCAGCCTCTGGAAGGAGGTTAAAACACTTGGAATTTAGCAAGTCAATAAAATACACTTCTACTGATTTTATTTAATAATCCTTTGTACACCTGTCTGCTGCTTTTATATACTGGGACCTTAAACTGTCTCATATGCTGGTTTGTAAGGAGACGTACGGCCGGCCTGAATCTTTTCGGTGACTGGAAGGCCATCTAGTAGGAAAAGCAGGTCCTTGGTCAGGGAAGCCAGTGCAGCAACAAACTCATCCCCATGTTTGCTCACACAGGTCTGGAAGCAAGATTCAGCAAGATGAGCCAAACCCCATTACCATACATATTTGTACTTTAAATATATGCATTAGTGTATTTAACATAAGTTAGATCAGTATTTATCCATCCTCATTTTTAAAATAAAAATAAAAAAAAAAACCCTATACAGTCTCTGGAAGCATCTGTGTGACCTGCAGGTCCAGCTGTGCACATTGAATTGTCTTGACCCACTTCCTCTGCCTCTCCTCTTCTGCAGCTCTCAGCAATTCCAGCTCTTCTTTATAACTGGGTTGACCCAGCCAACCATGCAGCTGCCTGCTCTTCTCATTCTGCAGAGGATTAGCACGGACACTTAAGAAAAAGTGAGGTTCTTCAACGGGGCAGAACGGTGGCATTCTTATGTTTACCACTTCACTTTTGAAAGACCCAGTTTTGAATCCCACCTCCTGCTGACGTAACCTTGAGCAAAACACTTAAAACTAGAAAACTGCTCCACTAAAAGAATGAGTCGGCTGTATAAACAGTCATTAAGTAGTTTTACACTCAACTGCTATAGAGCATCACAGAAGATGAATTAAATAGTGTTTCAAAGTTTGGAATCAGAAATTTGTTTTGAAAGACTTAATGATACTTTTTAAATTTTTTTTTATTAAAATAGCCAAGAGATGAGTTATAAATCAGTCAAGGCAACATAAATTATTCACTTAAAACTGCAAAGCCTCATTTTCAGCAGCCATTTCTCCAGCATCCTGATAGTAAAGCCTTAGCTCATCCTTAATCACATTTGAACGGTAATGGGTTAGCACAGCTGAAACCTATTACTTTGTCCAAACAAGCAAGCAAACTGTCTATCTGTTGGTTGCAAAGGTGTATCGGAGCTTTTTAATCAAAAAGTTAATTTCTGGGCTCACAAAAATTGCCAAAATAGAACAGGTTTCTCAAGAAACAGGACAGTCTATTGTTGTTTTGCAAAGTAAAGGTTATTCCATGCAGCAGATCGGCAAGAAACTGAAGATTTCCTACCAAGGTGTCCACTACTGTCTTGAAGAGAGGGCTGCATTTTTTTTTTTTTTTTTTTTTTGGGATGACCTTGCAACCCACAGATACACAATTTATTAGCTTTTTTGAACAGATTAGCAGGTTTCACCTGTGCTAATACAGTTAAAGGTTGATGTAATAACCAATTAAATGGGATTTAACTAAGGCTGAGCTAAGAGTTTACCTTCAGGATTCTGGAGAAATGGCTCCTTGAAAAGGAACCTTTGCTATCATTTGTAAATAATGATTTGTAAACCAGTCATTTTGAGCAATAACAGCCATTTCTAACATTAAAAATATAACCAAGAGGTTTCAAGGGTTTGTCATGGGTGCACTAACAGCAGCATAGCAGTGTTGTGACCATGAAGTGTTGCTTCCAGGTATCCTCAGCAAATAAGATAAGAAATTTAAATAATAATGAAATTAAAAATAAGGAATAAGATTTAAATAAATATACATAGAAGTTAAAAGTTAGTGAACAAGAAATAGCAAACAAATGAACAACAGCCAAACCAACACACACATACACAAACTGATAAGGGCATACAGACTCTGACTGATAGTATCTCACTGTCCAAAGGAGGGGTCAGTGGTGATGTAGCTAATCCATTTAGTGGCATCTTGATTTAAAAAAAATTAATACTGTACATTTCTAACTTTGTATTTATTTTAGTATTCAGTCACACAACCACCAGCTCAGGGGAAGAAAACAGGCAGGCAGCTGCAGACATACAAGGTGAAGCGAATACCTCAGTGTCAAAGGTCTGCTGGCTGAATTCAAGCTGCTGTCGGATATGCTTGACATCCTTACTCAACACTTCCAAATGTTCCTCCCCCAACTGGTTGATGAGCAGCACCGCCATGTGGGCCATACGCTGTTCAAAGTCTCCCAACAGCAGACAGAATTCTGCAAGCAGATCAATGGATGCACAATTCATCCAGTGGGGTGGAAAGGCATCAAATTGTCCATTTTCACAGCTTTGTCATTTATAGTACAGGAATGGACCGAGAGAGGAAAATGATCTTATTTTTCATGGTACTTCCTTGGTGTGGAAGATACTGACACATGCAGTCATAGGTGAGAAAGCAATTGCCTCCCTAACTTGAATCAAGCCAGTTAAATGGGCAATTGGCATTTAAGTCCGACTTGGGCAAGAATGAAAGATACAGGGTAAGTGTTCTGAACACCTAGTTCCTCTGTTTGGTTTTACCAAACTATTATGTCGTTTCCTTGAAATTGACCAACTGCAATAATTAAAATCAGCACCATGTGTGATGTCAGATGCCTTCATAAATGTCTGCTACCGGGAAGCATTAATCTGAGGTTTCATTCACAGATTGCGTCTTCCTTGGCAGTCCACAGTTATGTGACCACCGTTACAAAAGACGCAACTGTGGGACCACAAGCCCTATTCCCCTGCTGCAGGTTTAAATTGCGGCATTCATAGAACACAACAACATGCCCACCCAAAAGCTCTAAAACATAGTCAGCGATCCTTCTATGACTCCCCATAACTGTTAGAAACAACTATTAGCAAACATGCAGCAGTGCATTATGGGAGAGCTACAGCACTAATAATAAAGTCCTTTACCCAATTGTACATCTTGAGAAGTTCCTGTACATTTCTCACTGCCAGAAGATGATGAGGTTGGTGATTTGGAAGCAAGGAGGAGGATGGGATCCGATCGCATTATATCTGAATTCGTTCACTTGGTTTTACTGCATTTAGCTGACATGCTTACCCAAGGTGACTTACCATGCTAGGTAGACTACACTGAACTCCCTATAAGCATTTGGATTGTGGAAGCACCTGGAACACAGGTGGAACCACATGAAGGCAGAAAACACATGCAGACTCCACACACCACGCTGGGTTCAAACTCATTTCCTAATGTGCAGCCCAGGTGCTGTATTAATATTACCTGCCAACCCACTGCACAACCACTTGCAAATTATTCATATTATTGTATAAAAAAGTCAGTTCACAGTTTCCTTCCAAGCAGATGGCTAGGAAGACCTTGCAAGCAGCTGTTGTAGTACTCCTGGGCCTGGCTGTAGTACTGAAGAAGCTTCAGGTTCACCTCCTCGGCGCACAGCTCAAAGGTCTCCTGGAGGGCCTGCAGTCTTGAGACAGGCCGGCGTTCCTTCTTTTTGTAGAACGCCTGCACAAACCCAGTAGAACGTGCAAAATACTTTAGCTTGCACTGTTTACCCCAATTTCAAATGCTTGGGTAGTTTTTTTTTTTTTTTGGAAATTATCCCAAACAATTCATTTTTGTAGAAAGAATGAACATTTTACCTCAGCCAGCAAGAGCAGAAGATCGTTTGCCTTCCACAAAATTTCCATGACCGCACCTTTAAAACTAGCACTAAACATTTTATTACAGCAAGTGTATCAGAAATGTTTGAATGTCAGTAACACTGAAACATCACAACATTTTATGCAACGCATCACCATACAAACAGACAAACCAATGCCACAGCAACAGTGAACTCACATTGGCTGCTCCTCAGGTCTGCATCCAAACACTTGGAACCTTTTGTTGAAGCGAGTGGCCTTGGAGAACCTCTTCATGCTATAATATGACCCAAAAACCAAGAAAGTGGTCATTTATTAAAGCACAGCAGTCAGGTGGTGATGAGAGCTGCCTTCTTGTGCTCAAAGGACCTGGGATCACATCCCACTGTCAGCTGCATTTCCTTTCACCAAGGTTCTTACTCTCAACTGAAACAGTAAAGATTACCCAAATGTTTACAAGGGCAGATGACTATAAACTACTTAGTATAAATAGCTTTTAAAGAAACAGTTCCGTTAAATTTAAGGAAAAGACTCGTGTAAAACCTATGAAATATGAGTATTACCACTTACATGTGAACGACATTTCCCTCCACCCCCCACCCAGAGAATAGATCCTTCCAGACCTTGTGCTGCTGATGGACTCTCCACAGTTGGTGTCCACTGCCACTGGGTTAGGAGCACTTTCTCTCCACCTGAATGCTGAGACAGCCAGTTAAGGCAAAGATCATGGGGAAAAATAAGCTGCTGACACAAAAACACCAATTGCAATTACACTAGGAGAGCAGCCGAGTGCATCAGGGAATGCCATGACAGGTGTTATAGGGGAAGGCCGGATCTCATCCTGTTTTACTTTAAATTTATGCAGAAATCCCGAAAACTCTAAAGGGTTCACTATGCAGCATCTCTGTATGTTTTTATACCATTCCCGGAAAATCCAGCACCTTTAAAGTGTCAGTATAAATCAGAAAGGGTGCATACTTGGGCTCCACCAGTCTGAGGGAATCATTGAACGAGGTGCACATTTCACCTGACTTTGCAGTTGAGCCTCTTTCTGCTGTGCTTGACTGGACCTCCTCTTGTTTTTGTGGTTTGCTGAACCTACACAAAAAATGGTTGAAGTTTCTCTTCTGGCTACTTTGGGGAAGGTACATCAGTTGCCTGGACCTAGACTATGTACTGAGTTGTTGACTATAATGTGTCCTCAATCTGGACTCAACACACTTGGAGGATTATCATCCTGGATTGGTCTATCCAGATGAAAGTGGCTGGAACCTGCAGATGCCATTGCTCCATTGCACACATTAATCCAAACCCAACGGGATCCCCTGAGTTGTTGAAACCCCTACACAGAACCACAGGAATGAACCCATCAGCTGCAGTTTGGGTCCTGAGAAACAAGACAGATGATTCACTATATTTTACCGGAGGAGCTCCTGAATCACTCCCACATCATCCAGAGGGGTTATGCCAGTGTGGCTGGGCTGCAGAAGGCTGGGTGTGGCTGAGCCACATTGCTGGTCCACCTCACAGGATGTTGGATGTGCTGCTGCAGGCAGTGATACCACCATGGAAGGGTCCTGAAAGCCAAGTGAATTTTATTAGCCCATTGGTGGGAACCATCACCTCCCGCTCAAAAGACCCAGACTTCAATATGTTGTCTCATTATTATGAAGACTTGAGTTTCTTTGAGTTGCCTGGGTCATAAAGTGAAAAGATGAAAAGGTACAAAGGAATGAGGGAATGAGTTACATTTTACTGTTGCACCTCAGCAGCCAAACTGACCCTTGTGTCCTCATGACTGGCACACATGCGCAAACTGTGCTGTCCGTTTATGTGCTCCTCACATTCTACCTGTAGACTCCCCCTTAGAAGGTTGAGAACAAAGACACTGTGTGCGAGAGGAAGTGCCATTTACAATGTTCTGCATGAAATGCAACTACACTTGTTTCTGATGTCAGTACATGTACCTTTCCAAGCCTCATTTCAAAGCCTGGACTTTATTCAAAACACTAAGTAGCCTTTTGAAGTTCAGTGAACTTTATGCAAAAATCCCACTTAGGGTGAGAAGTACCTGTGTGCCAAATTTCAAATCTGTGACATGCAAAACTGATCCATGCATAAAGAACAGAGACTAAGATTTAGCTAGAGAGGAAACCTGGATGAAATGTGAGCCCACGCAGCCACAAAAGTTATGTTTAGAACTTTTTTGTTTTTACCTACTAACAAACTATTTGTACCAAATGATTCCATCTTGTTTTTACAGCGTTATGAATATTTGGTGATGTTCAGAGTCCACAGAATGTTCCTATTTGTCACCTTCAGATGATCCTGTACAGCATATCAGTCAGAGCCAAATGCATGTCTTCAAGTAGATAATTCAGAAATATCCAAATAAATTAAATTGTTGTTTGGTCGCTTCCAGAAAACATCCGGACACACATCAGCACCACTATTTAACACCCACTTACCATGGAGCACTCCAGGTACCGACACCTCTGTTTCAGTTCCTCAGTGACAGACGAGGAGAAAGAGATAAAACAGTCTGGTGTTGCAGTCTGGAAAACAGAGACACAGCAACCAAATAATGCCAGTTTAAAATGGCAAACAGGTGTGGTAACTTTAATGAGACTGCCTGTTATTTCTATCTTAAACAGTAGCGGCAACTGGTGTTTGTCAATCGGTAGTACCTTTACATCAGGACTGCATTCCGTGAATGCTTCAACCATCCCGTCCAACTCTGACAACATGTTGCGCAGCTTCACGTTCTGCGCGTTGCTCTTTGCTACCTAGCAAGAAGGATCAACATTTGTGACCAACACAGAGACTAAGAAAAGAAGCCAACACCCATGCAGACACCTGTGCTACCTACCGTACCTCGCTTTTTATCTGCACCTGTGCGTTCATAAACACTCCTTGTATTTTTTCCAGGAACTTTAAGTTTACAACCATCGGATGGAATCTGTCCTCAACCTTCCGGACCACTTCTTTCGCCTGGAAGCAGCATTGTTGAGTATTAGTGGGAGCTTTAAAAATGGAAGTAAACTTAATGTCACATATACAAACCTGTTGAAGGCACTTGAACTCAACTCCATCCATGTCTGACATCAACCCTTCGTCTGCAGAGTCAATATGCTTGACTATCTTCTCCAGGCGTCTCTGGTACAGTTCAGCCTCTCTGGGTGTGAAGTTCCCTCCATCCAAGAACAGCCTGAAAGCACCCAAAACACCCTTATGCTTACATTCATTCATTTAGCAGACATTTCTCCCAAGTGATGTGGGATGGGGTAGGCAGAGAATAAAGTCACCTAAAGGACTGGATGAGCTGTATGCTGCTCCGTCTGAGGTCTTCTAGCTTTAATTCCATGTTCTGCCTGAAATTCCTCTGCAGCGTTTGAATGAGGCCAGTGTGCTTCTCCAACTCACTCTGGAGGCGACCGCACAGGGTGGCCAGACTTGGAATGTAGTGAGAGGAAAGGAAGGATAAAAAAGTGAAATCACATGCCTTTACAAGAAAGGTTGACCAAAAAACATGAGATGCTTCCCATAATGCATTTCTGTCCATGTCCTCACACATCAGACTTGCTTGTAAGGGACATGACCGCCTCCATGCTGTTTATCTGGGCCCGGAAATCCTCCGTAAGAGCAAACTGTTGTGTCTGCATCTCCTGAAATGCCACTCTGAACTTGCTCAGGGTTGACAGGACACCCTTGCAGTGCCTGTCCACATGGTGATGGTGGAGCAGCAGCTCCGCTGAGGAAGGGAGTGGAGTTAAGAACCTGCTCTATTATACCGTTATTCAAAATGTGCCAGGCAGCTTGTTTCCATGGCGCAGCCTCACCAGCTCGAACATTGTGGATGTCCATCTCCACCCTTCTGGCACGCAGCTCATGGAGGTGAAGCCAGACGTCCAGCTCCGATTTGAGCTTCTCCTTCTTGGCTTCTACAATGTTCACTGTGTTGGTCAGAGCTTGCCGGCACCATTCTTCTAGATGGTTGAAGAATCCAAGTCTCACACTGCATCACAGGACAACAAATGACAAAATAGTTTATATGTAATGAAAGAAAAGCACCATCCTCCATTTAGCCAAACAAAAGATGGGAAGGCCAAATTTTGTGTGTGTGTGCGCGCGTGCGTTCTTTTAGTCCTATTAGCAGGAAAAAAAAAACCCTTAAGATTTATATTTATGTCATATTTACTGCTGAACAGTTTTTCTGGTCATTACTATTTAAAATGTTAATTGCCAGATTAATGGCATGATTTATTAAATATTCAATTTAGTTCAATATTCTTAAAATACCTTTATAGTTAAAATGTAAGTATATTTCTTTTTTCTAGATGTAGAAAACAAACATTTATAATTTCCTCTAGTGGTTAAATACACACTCCATTGTTCTCAGTGTAATGTTTGTTACATGATGAACATTTCGTCACATGAAAGGGCCATGACCGCATTAATGAATCCGGTATTCTTGAACACAAATGACAAATTAATAATCCAGCTGCAAAGTAGTCCCAAATGGTCTATCAATGAGCAGCGAGGTTACAAATGCCGTTTTAACATCCATTGAAAGTATTGCTTACATCCAGTTTTTACAGATGCAGAAACAAGTAAACCGTGAACAACAACAAAAAATCCTAGAAATGTAACATAAATGAACTGTTTGTGCATTCACTATTTGTTTTTTCCGCTGATTTAATCCGTATTGTCTTGACTGTTTCCACAATATTTTTATTATGCTGACTGACATTGGGATTTTTTTTTCAATTTAGGTTTTTCCACTTTCAAGTTGTTCAGTGATTAATGAATTATTTGTTCTCCTCATCCTTCATAATAAGGAGCTTGGTCAGCTTCAGGTGGAAAAACATCCAGGAGCGAGAGAGAGACCCAATGGATACCAACACCTGGATCAACTCCACTGCTGAACAGTTAACAGGAACATTTTGAAATGATACCAAATGTGGATGTCAACCTTAAGATCATGGCCTTGCAGATGACTGCTTCCCTCTAGACAACTAGTACTGTGAAATAAATCATTTGTTGGCCTTCTGGAATGTGGTTTTCATGGGTAACCTAAGCTCTTACCCTCTTTGTAGCTCAGCCAAAAGAGCTGTTGGAAACACCACCAGTTTGGTCTCTGCCACAGATGACTCAAGTCCTTCATAATCCAGCCACTGCTCATTGAAGCTCTTCCCGTGGTACACGTTTCCCTTCGAGGTTGTAAACTCCTCCATCTGAGAGAAGGAAAACATGCTGGCTGTGGGAACTGTACTCTATCATAAAGGTTAAACCACATTGACTGTTAACACTTTTCTCTTCCACTACCTCCAAGCGTAGGACATTCTGCTCATCCGCTGCAGTCTGGCTGACAGCTTTTGGAAGATCTCCTGTATGACCGCTCAGTCTTTGTCCTTCAACTGGGCTTTTCTTCAGGATAGACTCAGCACTAGAATCTTGAACATCGTCAAAGGTCACAGATTATACAGTCTATACAGTTGGCTTTGGCCTGAGTTGATATATAAACTACATTACAGAATTTGAAAGTAGTCAGCATCATTTCCCAATTTCGCACAAGGGCAAAGAAAATCTTACCAAAGTTAACTGAAGGAAAACAGTTGGGAAGTTCTTCAGAACCCTACAAAAGATGAACATTTAAAACATTTTCTACATAAAACAGCACAGTATTCAATGATACAAAATATGTTGTATTTCTTTCCTAAACAGGCCAGAATGCATCAGAAAGTTCTGGAATCTGTACCATTCTGTATGTCTCATTGACTTTGAAGAACTGACTGACTGCCAAACTGTAGGAGCACAATTCCTCCAGGACTGTGGCTGGGTATTTTTCCACTACTTCCATCGAGTTGCGGTAGCCACCAATATACCTGGAAGAGAACATAAGAACTCCAATGGCATACCAGTGCAGGGCTGTAGGACAGATGTTCACGGCATAGTGAACAGGGTCAATGAAGCAAGATTACCGATCCTTAATTTCCTTCAGGAACAGAAGAATCTTGTCCACAGTAGCCCTGAGGGTTTCCTCTAAGTTCTCCTGCCTGAGTGTGTCCATCATCACATCCATCTGAACCTCCTTCTTCTGAAAGGGAAAATTTAAGTGATAAAATACATACTACAAAAATAGCTTAAAACCAAAATAATTTTGACAAATTGACTAATATAAGCATTCCCAAAGGCTAATGCAGCAGCGACCAAGTTACAGGAGGAGGAGTCAGATAACCAAGCATCATTGGTGACTCATTTCCAAATTTCTCACAACTCTTCAACTTCTTTCACTGGAGCAAGGAGATATGTAACAGAGACCAGGAACTGTTCCCAAGTCTGTAGTAGATACTCAGCCCACTTGATATTTCCCCCGCCATCTACCCTGCAGAGACTCTCCTCCACCTACTAACCTGTAGAGAAAAAGCACTACTTAAGTTCACACCTCATCCTGTCCTGAGGATGATCAGTCTCTGCTCCTTCTTTGCAGATTATTTTATTATGTAATGGGTGTAACAGCACATTTTCAAACCTCAATCTCCTGCTGGCAGGAATGGTGCACCTCCTCAAGCTCAACTAGCAGATGCTGCTCCTTCCTCCGCAGCTCTGCAAAGTGATGCTCCCACAAGTGTGTAGCTCCTCTGGCAAACTTGAGAAGTGACTTGCTTATCTGACCGGACTGCTTTGCCAAGGTTTCAAATGATCTCTGGACAGGGAACATTGAGATGCTCTGCAGCTTTTGTCCAAAACCATTTCCCATCAAAATGGCATTTCAAGGTGTCCAGAAAAATTAACAGGAGGTCATTTTCTTACAACACTTTTCAATATGATTAGCAAATATTTAATTTGGCCATTTTTTATTTATAAAGGTTGCAATTTATTGCCATTAAAATTACACCACTACTGTATGTGCTGTACACTGACTCCTCCGTTAAACAGAATTAAAACTGAAAGTGCTCGCAGCTAAAAATGTTAACTCCAAACTCACAGTCAAAAGTTACATACAGGTGCTCCCTCACTTATGTATTCATTATATTTAAAATAAATAAAAAAAAACCTAAACTGATAATAAATACTCTAAACACTTCATTATCAATAACTGTTCAGATCCACAAACATAGGACAAAAGGCTAAGCCCCCTGGACAGAATGCCATAATATTTCCTATCATTTTATTGATGTCAACCTACATTAAAACTGTAACTTTAAAACTAAAATTACATTTTTAACATCAAAACTATCAAAAAATAAATAAAATAAATCACCCCCCCAGTCTCCCACTTGATTCTGACTACTTAATCACACAAGGATATCAAATATTTGCAAACTTCTGGTTGTTCTCAGCTTTATTACCTGCTCAAATAATCTGCAGAAATATTGGCTATAGCTACAGTATATAAGTTAAATATTAAGAAATTTTGCTTCAACTTTGAGGGGTGTTAAATATAATCTTCTAACCAGACTCCTATTCAATGCCGATTGTTGACCAGCTCATCCAACAAACGTGTGTGATATCTTTCACTGATTACTGACAAACAGTAAAGAAGAACTGTAAACACTGTGAAAGCGAATTGAATTAATTCGGACCGGCCATCTGCTGTCCGGATGCACTTTATTAACAAATGTTAAATCTTTAGAAAATAGAACCCCTAACAAAACACAATTAAAAATAAACTGGAAGACTTTCACATTGTTATTTTTTTTAAATAAATTTAATTCATCATGTGCACAATGTAGTCTAATTGTGCACTCAGATTTGTATATTTGTGTGTAAGTATGACTAAATAATAATTCAGTTACATCCAGCCCTCACAAAGCAGGGTGAGGACAATCTGGAACAACAACAACAACAACAACAAAATAAATAAATAAATAAATAAATAATAACAACAACAACAACAACAACAACAACAATAATAATAATAATAATAATTTATTATTATTATTATCATCATCATCATCATCATCATCGTCACCACTACCAAAGCCTTTATCTTGCAAAAGAACAATGAAAGCATCAACCAATCTGTTGAAAGTACAACTGAAAAATTGCAAAAAACCCATCACATCCTTACATCCATCTCCCCCAGCCGCTCTTCTGTTTGGTTTTGGTACAAACCAATAGGATGCAGAAGCTCTTTGTTGACAACATCCTGAATTTCCTGTGCAGGAAGCCCCAGTGGACTCATTTCCTCCTTCAAAGACACAGATGGGACTGATGCTGTGGTGCACACTGACCACACATTATTAAATATAACCAAAGCATAACATACAAAGCACAAATACACATTAATATTGAAAATAGAACCCGAAAGTGCTATTCAGACTCATTTTAAAAAGGGAGTACAGGTATGTGAATAAATAAATAAATAAATAAATAAGTAATTAATTGCAGGTTTGGATAAGCAGACTGTTTCTGTACCTTAAATTTCTCAACCTCAGCTAGACAGACCTGCCACGTATTCTCATAAAGTAGACGCAGTTCCGCCAAGGAATTTATGTGCAAAGAATCTGGAATAAAAAGAATTTAGTAGCCTGAGAAAAATGATAGATGACTTTGTTTCTTAGAAAAATTAGTAATTTTAAAACAAGTCATTGCATGGGTTACCATTGTATAAAGGTCTGAAGGCCCTCAGTGTGACAAATATACAATAACGGGAAATTTGGGGGGGGGGGGGTGAATACTTTTGCACAGAACTGTGCTTTAGAGGTAAAAATTTGAAACAGGAAATATTCTGCAGTTTTACCACATCATTCTAATGCACTGTTACTGAAGTAGCTGTTCAAATATCCTGCAGTTCAAGCTGGGAAAGACACAAGGACAACTGGTTTGTTTCTGAAAGCCACCAAAGAGTTGGAGACAAAGGTGCTTCTGAAGACCCCGGACAAACGCAGGACAAATGTGGGGAAAGGCATGTAGGAGAGTGAATATGGTAAAGGTAGAAGGTGCTCACCAATTTTTTTACTGACTGTAGACAGAGAGGAGAATAAGCGGGTCACCAGTATCTCAGAGCACAATGGAGGTGTGATGGAGCTAAACAACGGCAAACAAAACCTCCATATTTATTCATATCCAGACTGACAATAAACAACCTTCTCTGCCTAAAAGCCCCAGGTGCATGCATAGGTGTGCGCTCACCTGAGAGCCAGCAGGGCTGCCCTGCATTCCTCGTTGAGGGACTCCTGTGTTACCCTCATGCTCTTCAGTGTCTCCTCCACTTTGTAGAGGTGTTGGCCAGGCAGTTTGTCCATGAATTCCCTGGCAGCACAAAAATTGAGTTGGTTCACATATACAGCAAGCTGCATGAGGGGAAATGGATGAGTAAGGTTTTCAGATGCATCTGGAGTAAATCATAATCAGGGCATTTAAATAACATGGGGGGGGTGCCATATTTCTTAGGTCTCAAACACACAATAGCAGCAATAGCATTCCCCCTTAACCCCACCTACAATGTTTCCTCTAAATTTTAGTTCATGTGAACATGAACCAATGGTCAACCAGTGCCGCAAACAGAGCCTGCGGGGCATTTCCTCAAGCTGAACTCTCCATTACCCTGTATTGAGTATTTAAATCAACTCACACCCTCATTCACTCACTCAATCCATCAATCCATGCATCCATCCACCCACCTGCCTATTTATCTGTCTTTTTAAATACAGTATTTCAGCAGCTGATCTATTTATTAATAGTTTTCTCTCATTTCACTGAGGTTCCTTGTTCCATAACCCAGGGCACTAAAATTCATAAAATGGCACAAAACTGCTGCTTGATTTATTTCCTTTACCACAAATTAACCACCTCCCTCTTGCTGGTTTGTGGCCAACAACCATGTACAGAATAGCACAAAGTGTGGAAAAACTTTTACGCAAATGCTTCAGCTGCTGGCTTAACCATCACGTACTGTGGACACGACTCATGAATTAAAATAATTGCTTATTATATTATGATAATAATTCAAAATAATTTAAAGGGAAACGTAACAGATAGCAGCAAAAGAAAACAGCTTGCAGCCGGGAGGAAGTGAGTTGGACAAAACAGCGAAGCGCTTTTATACCCCACTGGCACAGAATCTCTGTGATGCGCAGTTTTATCAAATATTTGTTTTCAGTGATAGATTTTTTTTAAACAAAATGTGGAGCATTTAAACATCATAAAATACATCAGAAGCATTCCAGCACTTAACTTATTATTGCTTAGCGCTTATTGGCACCATTTGCCAGCAGCCCTCCTCAAGGCCCAGACAAGCGGCGACGTACCTGAACCTGCCCACTGCAGCTTTCACCTGGAGCTTCCTCCACTCCTGCAGCTGTGCCTCCCAGCGCAGTCTGAGAAGCTGCTGCTTCTGCAGGTTCCCCTCTGTCAGGTTCACCGCCAGTTTGGCAACGGCACGTCGATTGAGCAGCATGGCCTGCTTTGCTGCCTGAGGAGATGGAGCAACACAAGCTTCAGTCCTCTGTTCTCAGAACCTGGCCCTTGATCTCAGAGGTCAGCTGCTTTAGAGCTCTACCGTGGCTTCAGCACGAACAAGTTGTTGGATGTCAGATGGCGTTACATGCTTGATCGTCTCCAGAATTCCTTTATATTTCTTTAGCAATTCAGCAACCTTGATGAAAGGGAGACAAAAAAATTATTCACAAACACAAATTGTGCCTTGACTGCTATTTCTGGAAACGTTCACGCTTATTCTCCTCACCATGGCTGTCCGCTCGGCTTCATACTGATTCAGGATTTGATCCAGCTCCTTGATCCACTTCTTCTTCTTAGCTGACTCCTCACTCACAGAATCCCAGATGCTGTGCACATCCTGCTAGGAGAGTAAAGGCAGAACATTTGTCTGCTTACTGCTCATGTGTTACCTAAACACTTCTCACAGCAGGAATTTCAGCTGAAGTTCCACTGACCTGAAGGGTGAACATCTCAAGGTCCGCGATGTTCTCCATTCTCTGCATCTGCCTCTCCATGTTGTTATCACATTGGGACACTTTGCCCAAGAAGTCATCTCCTGTCTGCTTGATCAGCCTCTCAAACTCCTGCACCAAGGATTGGACTCTTAAGTCCCACAGTAGCTGATGTGCTCCACAGTGTTGTGAAGTTCTATTTAAATTTGTGCAAATCACACATTCCTGGAGATGACAAACCCCAGCACCACCAGTCTCACATACAGCACATCAATTTTGATGCCAAATGTATGGTCATTTTCCAGAAGTGGCACGATGGCTCAGCGCCTAGGCTGTTTGGGAGTGAAGTATGGTGGGAATTATTGCGAGCTTGCATGTTCTCCCCATTTCCTCCGGACGTTCTGCTTTCCTCCCACCATCCAAAGACATGTATCTCATTGGCCACTAAGTTGGCTACAGTGTTTGCATGTGTGGCCACCCTGACGTGGACTGATGTCCCATCTACTGATAATTTCACACCCAGTGACTCTGGGACAGACTCTGAACCGCTGTGACCCCAGACCAAGCAGTTAAGGATCATGGGGTCGCAACTCTCTGAATCAGTATCTACCGCGCCCCACTCTCCAGTTAAAAGAACTCTTTTTTTGTGAAGAACAGAGGGTGGGGGGGACCATATTTAGTGGAAACAGAGCAATGCCTTTGAACACAGGAACCTTGCATGTGGGAAAATGTGCAGGCACTACATTTTACAGCTGCTTTGCTGCTTCAGCACCCAACAACCTGCTGGTATGAATTCCACAACCTATCAGAGAACACAGGAGCAGAATGCAATGCAGCATCAGATGTTTACTTGCTTGCATGTTGTTATTTTGGGCACAAATTTCCACTGTACTCACTTTTTTCCCAACTGCGAAAACTGCATTTTTATTGAATTTCATAGAGCGAGAAAAATACAGATTAGCAGTGTTTTTTGGAAAGTGAAATTCACAAAATATAACATAAAGCTTCTCTTTCAAGCCTTTCTGAAAATGTGTTCATTTTGTCATTATGGGTTGAGTATGAAATCTATAACAACAAAGTGTGCGGAAAGCGAAGGGGTCTGACTACTTTTCGCATCTACCGTATGTTGATGTTTTCATGTAGCTGCACCCATAGTTGTGTATGTTTACTGTATTTTTAGTACTGAATTTCCTACATTTTTACAAAATTCCACAAATTATGCCAGCCAGTCTAACACTGAACAGTAAATGGTAAAATGGAGAGAACCGTCAGCCAATCGGTGTTGAAACGCTCTTCCCCGAGACAGTGCACTGTACCTCACCATGAGTAAGATCTCATGTATGAGAAAATATATGAGTGTGTTTAAGTTTTCCCATGAGCCCCCACCTCTGTTATGTGCTGCCTTGGGTGGGGAGTCCACCTACCAAGCTGAGAGCAGCAAGGCTCTTTTGCAGGTCAGCCACAGCCTGTGTGTGCCTGGTGCGTTGCTTCTCCCTCAGGCGCTCGATGACCGCAGATCCCTCTTTCTCTGACACTGTAGACGCGGAAAACAAGATGAAATTCACAAAATAAAACAGAGCTTCTCTTTCAGGGGGAAAAAAGTTTGTTTTTTGCAAACCTCCAGACAAATTGAACAAATTAAACTTAAATGCCTTCGCAACAATGAAACTAAATAGGCAATGTGCATTTTTTAAAAAAAAAAAATTAATAAAAACTTCGAAAACCATCTTAGGAGTTTTATTCCAGTAACCAAACAGTTAAAAATAATTAAGATATAAGTCAAAATCCTTGATGCTTTCACTATTGCACGCCCAAAGCAGCATCACTGTGGTTCAGAGACTATGCCAAGACGCTGGGCGCTACAGCAGTCAAGGTGCATCACGGTGGGTCAAAAGGAAATCAGATGAGCAAAAATAAACTCTAAACAAGCTGGCAAGCTCAGATGAAAAGGGGACAGATGTTCGGATGAGCTGCCACTGGTCAGTGCTGTGCTCCTTCCTTAGCAACAGCCACCTTCTGACTCCTCTTGCTATGGCCAAGGTGAGTAAAGATATTTGTAGCACAGTGGGAAGCACTGGTGCCTCATAGCTGCCTGGATTCTGGGTTTGAATGATGTAACGTCACAAAGCCATGAGCAAAATGCAAACAGACAGAGAATAAAGAAAACACAAAATAAATATTTACGTAAGGGAGGTTCGGTGATGGCTAGAATAATGGTGCAAGAGAAAAGCTACAACTCCTTTATACTCACCAACAATGTCAGGCAGCATATGAATTTCTTCTGCAGCCCAGTCCTCATTTTTCGGTTTGGGTTTCGGTTCTGGGGAAAACCGAGCCCTAAGAACACATTGTCCCAGTCAAAAAATAAATATAAAGGTCATATACTGGATAACACCAGTAGGTGGCGACACTTATCCACTGGCATCAGTTACCAACAGAAATGATCAATAGGAGCTAGCAAAAGTGAAAGATGGCGAAACCTCGAGATGGTCTGGAACAAAGTAGTCCAAAGTTAGGCCAAATAAACCAAGGAGTAAGGGGGTATTACAATTACAGTTTTAAGATAATGGTGACCAATGAGGCAGAGGTGTTGAACAACTCTCAAGCAGCCAAGAACTATAAAGTTACAGAATGCTGTGTTCGAAGATGACAAGCCCAAAAAGTCTTAAAAATGCTATATATATAAAACAACCTTTTTCCAAATTTAAAATATGGCCACCAGATTTTAGCTGATTTTTGAGAAATTTTGCATAACAGCCATTTCAGCAGCTATTTCTCTGCACTGTCAACTTGTGCACTTCAGATGATTTGTAAGTAATTTATTTAAGCAAAAAATGTTAGCACTCTGCCCCATTTGCCCTGTCCCCAGTTTTCTTTGGGATTGTCTGGGTTGGTGGTTTAATATCATTGGTTAATCTGCCATTACTGAAGTAATGTACAGTAATTCCTATGGGGTAACAGCCATACCAACTACTTGGTTGACTGGATGGGGTCCCAAGTTGTGGAAACAGGCTGCTGCTGGAGCATCGTGCGTCCCTAGCATCCCCCTGGTTCATGCGCTCTTCACGCCTTCTTCTGGACTCCTGTAGAGCTCTGCAGAGCTGGACCTTGAAGAGATGAATAAGATTTTGCTGCCCAACTCTTTAAACTCAAAAAGGGATCCTTTTGAGTTTCCATCCACACATTTCTAACCTCCAGGTTACTCCTAGAGAATTCGCTGCTGTCCTGGATACCATTCTTCAGTGAGCTATTATGCTTTTAACAGGGAAAGTGATCTTGTAAACTCTTAGAAAAACCTTTGATTCAATCCAAAAAAAAATGAGGTAGGTTTACTTTTTGTCTTACTTTTCAAAACAGGCATAATGTTTGGCAGGTGTGACCACTTTTCTTTGTCTAATAATTTTCAGATGATTGTCCAGAGATTCCAGAGTACAAATTTTTAAAATGGAAGAAATTTAAACACTTAGGTCATCAGCATATGCAAACCATAACAAAGTACATTTCCTTACCAGGTGAATAAGAGGAATCAGCCTACAATCCCTAACTTAGCAAAAACAGTGTGTGGTTTGCCAACAGCAGTGAGGAACAAATCAAACTTTTTCTTAAAAGTCTTTTTGAATGGTTGAGTGTACTCCTTTCCAGAAAGCTTATGTCACTTTCTCAGAACACAGTGTCTATAAAAAGTATTCACACAATCGCTCTTTTCCATATTTTATTTCAGCATGGAACCCTTATGTATTTAACTGTAAATATTTAAAAAGTAAACTTTTAAAAGCCTTTTTGTTATATTTAGTCCCCTGGCATGCAGGTTGAAGTGACTGGCATGGATGGATGGACCAACCAATAGACAGATGGACAGAAGGACAGATGGAAAGAAAAACAGACAGATAAGTGAATCGATAGACTGAAAGACAGACAGATCAACTGATAGATAGATAGATAGATAGATAGATAGATAGATAGATAGATAGGGTTCACTATAATGTGTACAGTCAGGAGCACAAAAACTTTTGCCATAACACCGTAGTAAGAAGCAGTGCTTTATATGTATTTCCATATGAGTGAAATAAACTGAGCACTATAGTGGTCATATGCAAATATTTCTATTTACTACAATAATGCAATGTGCTGTATATTATACAGAGGGCAAACCTGCGCGACAAAAAATTGCCGAGAGGCTTTTCCGCTGGGAACGAGCCGCGTTTTCTCCATCAGTCGGTGCACTTGGAGCCGACTTACGAGTCCCCTTCGGCGGGGCTTCTCACGGCACAAAAAAGGTGGTCGCGCTCCCGAAAATGGCACAAACTCCGCGAACGAGGCAGCAGTTTCCAGCGAGTTTCACCCCGCAAAAGAAGCCAAATGTTCCACCGAAAGAGTGGCGATGAAGCCACCAAACCCGCGTTTGTTAATACTTTAAGAACCCCTCGAGCGACGCTGCCAGGATTTCGTTTCTTGCCTTTACTGCGTCCTGCTGTTGCCGTGACAACGACCGGAAGGAACACGTGACAAATTAAAGGCACAACGCGCCCGTAAAGTTAGAACAAACATGATCGACGCTTGAGCAGACGGTGTGCAAGGACAAATAAATTCAAGGCGAGATGTGGTAAACATACATCTGCATGGTACCATGTGAGCAGTAAAATACAACATGGCTTTATTTCCCTCTCCAGAACACTGAGCTAACCTGCACAGGTATGCTGCCTGGCCAAAAAAAAAAGTGAAAAAGTCACCACCCGGATTTAACTAAGTGTTATCATGTGGGGTTGCGTCAGTTGGTCAGGTCTAGGTTCAACAAGGTTATGTGTCCAAAAAATATACTGAATGACCAGGTTTTTCCATCAGTGGATTTTTTGTTCCTTGATGGCACTGGCATATTCCAAGACGACAATGCCAGGATTCACCGGCCACCACAGAGTCCAGACCTTAACCCCATTGAGAATTTTTGGGATGTGCTGGAGAAGACTTTAAGCAGCGGTCCGACTCTCCCATCATCGATACAAGATCTCGGTGAAAAATGAATGCAACTCTGGACGGAAATAAATGTTGTGACATTGCATAAGCTTATCGAAATGCCATGGCGAATGCATGCCGTAGTCAAAGCTAAAGGCGGTCCAACCAAATATTAGATTGTGTGACTTTTTTGTGTGTATGTATGTGGAGCTGCTCTTTGCAGAGTCCCACCCTTTCCTGGTAGTTACCAATGCAAAGGTTTGGTGTTGTCAGGTCCACTACCCAGTTCCCTGCCAGCCCTGTGCGTGGGTCCAACCTGCACTTATTGTACTGAAGTAACATCCAGTACAATTCTCCATTTGGGGTTTTTTCATACTTCGGTGCACAGTGATTCCAAGATGTGCACTGGACCTTCATAACCCTGACCGCACGTTGATTCGACAGACTTCACAACTGGGATTAGTTTTGTTCTACGGTTCTGCGGTAAAATTGTTCCCATTTATAGGAAGATCCCAGGAATTAGAAGAGGATTTTAATATTCAACCATTTGTAAACTAAATGAAAGCTCAGTCTGCTCAGTAATGCATCAAACACAAATGACCTGGATTATCTTTATTTTCTTTAACCATTCAGCAATATTTTGTTGTTGTGGTGTCCCATACCTGAAGTTCCCTTTGTGAAAATGATATATAGACAACCCACATGGGTTGTAAGGACATCTTTTTGAATAGTGCATCTCTCAAAGACAATGGTACTTGGTCACACTTCTGAAATATTGCACTTTTTTGGAACTTTTTAAGAAAATGCTGCAGTAAAAGAGAAAATCATTGGTATACACAAACACAGCTGCAGGACGTAAATACTGTGAACTGTAATGGTCATGGGGAGAGACCAGGCATGAGCTATATGGGAGGACTGAATTTTATTTAAAAAAATAAAACAAACACTTAAATGAAAACACAGAACAGGAGTGTCAGGCAGTATCTGCAGCGTGAATGTGCATTACCACACCCGAGCCTCCTCAGCAAGGTGCAGTTTTTGACAAACAAAATACATCTGGGTACGTAGCAAATGTAATTATAACCAAACAATATTTCTTCCAAGTAGGCAGGATGACAAAATTTGTGCAGGCTCTTACCCATACAGCCTTGTGAGGGAAGCGAGTCCATTGCGGGACTCTTACACACCCCTTCATATACATTCAACAGGCAGTTAACCCAAAACATCTGAACTATGGGGGCAACTGGAGCAGCCAGAAGAAAACCCAAACACACAGATTCACACCTGTGGACAAACATGCAGCCAGGCACTGAGGGCCACTACCCACTGTGGCACGGCAGGGGGTGCGGCATTGTTAATACAGGTTCACCTCTCAACACTTTACACAAATATATTTTTAAATACTGCACATCCAGTTAATACTCCTTTAGAACTAGTTTGCAGTATTTAAAAAATTTGCATGATTTTTCCAACAGGAAAAACATGAATGCAGGCAATAAAGACATAAAAATATATGTAGTGCTGGAATTCTACTTTTACATTTTTTTAAATCTATTTGTATAAGTTTGTGGCCATGTGAAACAGAAGTGTGAGTATTTATATAATATTTAATGAAGTGATATGGTGGTTTGGGGACCAGGGCTGCTCACACCAACAGATGAGAGGAACCACAGTGCAGCTATAGAGGAAGTTAAGATTTCATGCTGAATGATGGTAGCCGCAGCGCACGGCCAAAGCAGTTCTGACAGAAGTAAAAGCGAGGTGTCTCCGTGATGCAGTTTATGGCAAAAAGATGCAAAAAGGATTTGGATGTACTTGCAGTTGGGGCCATTAATGCTCAGAAAGTTCTAGTAAGGTTTTCTGCTCATATTAACTTAATGTTTAAATAAAAGCACACTTCCTATTTTGGGCACCATTCAGGATTTCTACACATCATACTTAGAAAAGGAACTATGCTGAGGAGTTAAAATGAAACTAAACATACATCAAACTAAATATAGATTAGTCATTCAGTCAGGGACAGTTGGCTTGTATGTCAACACCAATTGGTCATTACTGCTCCAAAGCAATGACAGAAATACAAATGCGTAGTTCCTTCCATTTTAGGAAGAGATGACCAGACAGATAAAAGTTTGACAGTAAGATGCAGTGATCAGAAATCCTTTACTTTTCTAGTCTGTGGCAAAAAAATGACACTTTGTGCTGGACACCAAGAGCTGTAAAATTATCATCCGATCCTCTACAAAATGACTTTATAGTCTAGTTGCAGAGGAACTCCATAAAAATATAGACCTGGCCATTTATGAAAATACATTGTTTTTATTACTTACACAAATTAAGTTCTATTTTGTGTTACCGTAAAGGTTTTACAAGCTTGGTCCTGGCAAACCTCCTGAGTTTATTGTTTTTATTCCAACTTAAATAAATTTAGCTTGCTGGAGTTGTTAATCGAGTGCATTGCACAATACAGAAAATATTAATATTAGGGCTCAGTATGACTCAAAACTAAGTTGTCTTCATTTTAGGTGCATTTTCATTAACCATTGGTCCTATGGCTGACACCTGAGCTGGGTGAAATGCTCATCTGTATTGGGACAGAGCAGCAACACATTGGAGTACCTTAGACAGGAGGAAAGTCAGCACATGAACTGAGCTTGTGAGGGACACAGCACTGGCTGGACCTCATAGCTGGAGTGGTCTGTCTTCTCTGGTGCTGACCAAAGAAAGAACCCCTGGGTAGATCTTGGTATACTCACAAGCCCACAACCAGGTGCAGCAGCTCAAGTTACAGAGAGTGGTTAAGTAGCTACGCACAGTAACAAACCTTTTCAGATACAGCAGCTGTGGTCTTGGAGATGGTAATAACACTGTAGTCTTGCTAGAAGATTTCAGTGCATTTGGCAACAAATCAGCCTTAGGTCTACAGTCAACAATTGACTTGGTTGTTGTGTTGGCTGACCTGGTTCCATATGAATATCTGGAGACTCAAATGAAGAAGGATCCTTAGCCATGAGCCAAATAACAACCAGATGGTGGGCCACATCAGGCAGCTGGGGGAAACAACTAAACAGCTCACCCAGGTCTCAGTGAGTAGTGTTTGTGTCTTAGGATGACCTACCAGTGGCCATGGTTCACAATGAAGTTAACTCCCATCTCCCGAACAGCTTATGCTGCTTCTGAAGGGATGGGAGGACATAGAGTACAAATGGACCCTGCCCATCATTGCTCTCATGGCGGCAGCTACAAGGAGTTGTGGGTTCAAGTCCTTTAGCTGCAGTTAGTGAGGCAGTGAGAGAGCTGTTCACAGCAGGAGACATAAAAGCACTGAAATACTGAAAGCACCAGATGTTGTTGGGGGTCTTTTGGTTAACAGTACTATGTGTGGGTGGGACAATACTTATGAACTGAAAAATGGGGTGAGGTTCTCATTCTAATAGAGGTGAGCAGAGGGTGTGTCCTAACTATAGAGGGAATACTTTTTAAGCCTTCATGGGACAGTCTATGCCAGGGTGCTGGAAAGGAGGCTACAGATTCAAGAAGAGCCATGGAGATAGTTTTGGGCTGTGCAGATCCTGGAGGAGTTGCTGGAGTTTCCAAGGTCAGGTTACATGGTACAGGTTACACTGGGAAGACCTGCAGTTGTGTACCTGGCGCATTTTTGGAGAAGGCGCAGTGTGAGCATGGTGTCTCAGGGCCGCAATCTGCACATCATTCCTTCTCTGTATCTGCAAAGTGAGTGCTGTGCCACCATCTCTGGCATTCAGTGCGGAGGCCGTTCTCCACCAAGGTTGCGTCTTGCCTTCTGTTCTGTTTCTAACAAAATGTTAAAAAAAGGTGACAACCAATGTTAGAATCCCTGTACTGTAGTATAATGTTTGTCATGTTTAATGTAATAAATTACAACATAATTTCCCTCATACAAAAAAATTGATTAACAAAACATCATTCTCAAACCATAAAATGAAAGACATTTGGAATAAAAACAATGAAAAACAATGACAGTTCTTAAAATCCTAATATAATAAGAATTTATAGACACACGGTCAAATATACCAGTAGGAAACAAACGTGCTACTTACATAACACTATTTAGAGAACTTTGCATATTCCTGATTCCAGTGTTACATGCCGTCCGTATCAGTGTTGTCACTTCCTGATGTGTTGTCCAGGTCTAACTGTGGATTTTCTTTGGAAGCCATTTTTGACCTCAGTGCACGGTTCCTGTTGGGGGAAAAAAACTACATTATCTAATTTATTCTGTCCACAATACAAGGTGCATTGCTCCCTGAGTGGTCCAACTTTTAAAACAATAAGGGGAAGATCTGGATCATTTTTATGCTGGCATGATTAAATGTAGCACTTAACACACATTATTTTCATTCTATTGTGATTTTATTGATCATTTTTGGTCCTCAGGTGTTTATCTTGATTTCTTATTTGTCTTTGTCAAAAATTTCCAAAGTGTCCACAATGACTTTTCTCAGTGAACTTTTGATCATTTCCTTTTCTGAGAGCTTGTTGAAGGAAAAATTAGATAACCCCTGTTCCCCTTAAAATGAGATTTCAAATTCTATCTATTATAGAAAATGTAAGATCATAAAAAACCAGCAAGAATATAAAAGTTGTGGGTCTCTGAAGATGAGACAAAATGCAGCCATCTTGAAAAAAATGGCCACATGAGCGCCATACTTACTCATTTATGTTATTTTTTTCTGGAAATTTAGAGAACTTGATACCTAGATTAAGAATGCTGAAGCAGGACTGTACATGTGAACTTTTAAAACTTACAAAGGAACAGTCCCAACATTCACTTCACCATAATTTTGTGTTCACTTCACCACTGTTCCAAGTCTTCTCCACTTGAAGATAATGACTATCACCATGGTCCAGTGGAAACCCAGAGCGATAGAAATTACTTTGCAACCCTTTATAGATTGACATATTTCTAGTTTTTTCCCGCCTCTTGTATAATTTCCTTTAATCGTGCCAGTGCCTATAGAAACTTTGTGATGACTACTGCATTTTCATGGTAATATATAGTGAGGATTAGTCCGATTGCAGAGAAATTAGAACGCCCACTTAAAATTATTATTCTACATACATTTTTTTTTCAGGGCACTTTAAAAAAAGGAGTGCCGAAAAATTATACTCCTGAGCTTCCATTCAGTTTTGCTTGCTTAAGCTACACTATGTGGGAACCAGGTCAAAGCTCCCTCGCTCCCTCACTAGTGATTTATATCTTGCAATGTACCTGAACAGATCATCAATGATCTAACCTGATTTTGGACTGTGAGAGGAAACTGGAGTTCCTAAAAGAAACCCATGTGAACTTGAGGAGAGAATGCAAGCTCCACATTGACTGATCTGGGATCAAACCTACACCCAAACAGCCAGAGGTGCTGTGAGGCACCGGTACCACCTGCTGTACCACCATGCCACAAATTTAAAAAACATTAAAAGAATGCAACAATGATACTTCATCATTGTAATTCATTTTTATTGCAAGGACTACTCACATTCGGAGATTCTAGTTTTGGAAAATAATTACCAACCTCCTGTAGTAAAAGTTCAACCTCCCTCTGGGTCTAGTGTTGAATAGTTGGTCATTCTCCATCTCGGTTCCTTCCTGTCAAGTGTGGAAAAACAAAATGAAGTGACTTGGGGTGAATCCATTCTACAAATTGGCAATTTAAGCATTTCTTTCCATTCTTACAAAAAGATGAATTAACAAACTGGTTCAAAGAAAGACCCAGTGTTTGTTCCCAATTTAAACTCATGGGAATATGGTAATGCATTTGAAACTGAACCTAATACAAACTGACTTTTAGGTAGACTGGCCGTATTTTCCAAATTGGTTATTTAGGGTAATTTTATACTTCAGTTTATACAATGTGTAGTGAGTGATATTCTTCTGGCAAAAGGACTGTCATTTAATAATTAACAGGTTTCTAATGTTTCTCAGGTTATGGTGCTCACATAGTGAAATGCTGTGGTTCTGGCTCCAACTATTTAGCTCCCAGAATGGCAGGTATTTGCCAGGTCTGTTCCCACGCGACACTGACTAAAACCACAGTGCCTGAGAAATGGCAGCATGGCTTCCATTGACTGATGCAGCTGCTGTATCTTCATTATTTCGCCATAGTTTCACTTCCTTTACAGACAAGCCCAGCATTCAGCCACCATGTGAGATGTGGCTCCAAGTACCAAGGCTGCCACAAATCCAAAGTACACAGTTCTGATTTACAGATCAGAGCGACATTTTCACAGACCTCAAGAGTGTGAGCTTTACCCAAAACAAGTCACAATTTCAAGAATAAACCCAGACATTTCTTACCAAGGGCAGCCAGTTGTGGCTCTGAATCTTCACATATTCAGTGCATTCCTCCGAGGTCAGACCATGCGGCTCCTCATTCCCCACTGATGGGCAAACCAAAGAGGCAATGTTATGGTTCGCTAGACAGAGCAGGAAGCAGCCCACAGATTGCTCTGAATGCCTGGTTTTCACCACAGGTGCTAATATCTCCAATGACAAATGTAAGTAAAAGAGCTAAACTACAAAAGATTCCATTATGAGCTGCTAAAGGGGCGCTAAGTAGAAAAGATTTGACTTATATAATGCAAAGGTTGCTGGTTAAAGCCCCACTTACAGCTTTAACAATGAAGGCATCACATTTTGGCATATACAGTATCTTTATTAAAAAAAAAGGCTTTCATTGAATTTTTAAGTCTTTAAAAGCACATTAGGTTTAGATTGGCATGTGGCAATGCTGTCCATTCCATGATACCTGAATGAGATCTACAAAGGAAGCCCTGAATAAAATATGAAATATTTCTCACCATGCCTGGGTTTGTCCTTACATTCTTCTTCACTGGTTTGGCTCTTCAGCTAAATGAAAAATCACAGACTGAACTCATGCTCACATATTCATTCATGAACTCTTATTAGTAGACAGTCAGTATCAGTCTTGTGGAAAAGCCAATCTGGTCTCCCACTGAACAAAGGCAGTACAGCAAATAGCCCAAGAAAAGGAGAAGCTGTAAAGGGTCTGATGAGAAGCAGGGTTGCAGAAACTGAACAATACTTTGAACAATTTAAGCTCTGACTGAATTAAACTGGACAGAATTAAAACAGGTCAGTTACCTCCAGCCAGCTCTGCAAAGAGCAATCCTCAACATCGGAGGTCTGAAAGAAAAAAAATGTTCGTGACCTTCACATAACCATGCCCAATTTTTTGTATTGCATAAAAATGTAATTACGAGTGATCACATTAGAGACACCATTTCGCTGCAGTTTACTTCCTGAACGCTCATGGCGTGTCTGAAACTAACAGTGATGCAGAAAGCAGTTCTAGTCTCACCACTAAGGGGGAGCTGGGATTTGTGGCTCGGCGGAGCTTGGTCTCCAGTGTGATGACCTCCCCTTGGGTGCGGAACAGCTGAACTTGCAGTTCATCGCATCGTTCACTGAGTTCCCGGATCTGCTTGCGATACTGGTCCTTCTCCTGGAGGTTCCGTGAGTTTTCATGGTGATAAGCTTCCTTGGTGCATATAGCCTGAAATAGGGGGGGGGGGGGAAAACTCCTTGCAGACAGTTCCACACTTCCTTTCTTGATATTTGCATCACATCAATGGTTTCCACCCCACCTTGTCCCTCTCCGCTATAACCTCATCCATCTGCTTCAGAACATCCTCCATCCGTTTGTGATACACTTTAGCGTCTTTTTCCAGTATGGAGCACTGTAGCTCCAACAGCTCCTTCTCATCCAGATACTGAGGAAACAGATATTGAAACCATTGACAGATCAACAAATGTAAGTTGTCTAATTTTCCTGAAAATCCAACATGGAAAGGAGGTTTAGTAACAGAAGGACATCCCCCCCCCATCGCATTTCACCCTAAACTACAAAACAGGACAGAAGGTTTCCATCAGCCACCACATGTCGTTCACCCTTGTTTCTCTGCATCTCAGCGTGTCTGTTGTGTACCTTGTCCCTCAGGTCCTCAGCATTCCGCAGTTCTTTCCGCAAGATGTAAATGTTGTTCAGCAGCTCCTGGTTCTGGGCCTGCATCTTTTGCTTGTAGAATTCCAGGCTCTGGTTGTCTAGCTTCTCCTGCTCCGGCTGGGTTGAATGCATAATCTGCTATAGCACAACACCATCTTAAGCCTACATTCTCAAGGACGTTCTAGGACTGTTCTAGCAACCTATGTCTTGGTTAAAATCTAAGAACTTAGGTCGGCCAGATCACATGACATGCACCCCTGAAGACTCATTTATATAAAGAAAGGGGTTCTCAATCCTCCTCCTCCCTCTCACCAACCAGAAAGTTTTACCATCACAATCTATTCTGTCCAAATGAAGAGAGTAAATAAAATATTGGAAACACCACACAGCACGTCAAATCCACTTCATTTCTGTATAGCAGCTTTTACAATTAACTATCTTGGGTCACTAAAGTTCAGGCCCTTGCTTTCAGAACAGATTCCATTTCTGGAATAGCACTATACACCTTGTGTGGCATAGCACCCCAGGAGGTACTGGCAGTGCCTCACAGCTCCTGAGATGCTTGCTTGTGCGCAACTTTTAATGCGGCTCAGGGGTATCAGCGTACTCCTGAACTTCCCACAGTTCAAGGCCAATCCACAGAAGACATGCAGCTGCATGCAAACTCACTCCTCACACGATGAGGTCCCATAACATGAAAACAGCTGTAACAGCTTGTGGAAATGCATACCCTTTTTCAATACAACAGGCTTATACTATCAGTCCAATGCCACTTTCAACCATTATGCAGTCATGATAATTCCATAAACATACTTTGTGGGGTCCTGAGAGTCTGTACAACCTCAAATGCGCAGGAAATACCGTGTAGATGATTCCTGACAGCACGTTTGTTCCTGTCTCCAGTCTGCAGTTCAGCGAGTCATTCACCTCAAGAACAATGAATGTGGTATAAACACTCATGGGAACAGTTAAGAAAATTGCAGAACACATTCAATTCATTTACTAACTAAACAGAGTAACTTACAAATTACGCTTAGGACAAAGCAGTGTCAACCAGACAACTATTATGTCAGTGTAAAATCACAACTAAATAAGCAGTTTATTGTAATCATTATTATAATAATAATAATAATAATTATTATTATTATTAGCAGCAGCAGAATTTGTTGTGGGGATTAGGGGTAACATCTCTACTGTTGACAGAGGATGTCCTTTTGGTCTCTATGGTGTTCAGCATGCACCTGAGTGGCTTGTGGCTGCAGATAATTTCATATTCTAGCAATGAAATGACATGAATATTAGCATGAATATTAGCACACCTGAGCTCAAGGTCCTCTTCTGGAAAAGAGTGAATTGCTCCTTGTTTGGGAGATGCTAGAACTGGCACACCTAGTGCTAACTATCGCACCACAAATCAAAATCACCAAGGTCACACATTTTGCCTAATCCTATTCTAAACCAAACATTAGTTGATGTTAGAAATGCTGGTCTGCCATTTACACCGCGCAACACATTCACGTAACGTGTATAATGTTAAGGGAGGTGGTGGTGTGCCTAATAAATTGGCAACTCAGGGTAAAAACTTAATGACTCAACTATGTAGCTGCCTTTATAACTGGGTGTTAGATATTTTAAAATTTGACTCTTTTTCATACAGTGTTTCCAGTATTTCTTGTACCCTCTTGTACATCATTGCAATTTCTGTGGCTGCTCATGAGTGTGAAAATAAAAAATAGATTTCACAACAGTGACAGAATGCAACCAAATGCCATACCTGGAGAGAGTTCTCTAGCTCTTGAACTCGTGCTTTCAACAGATCGTTCTGCCTCTGTGCCTGTAACATTATGTCTTGACTCGGCTGCTTCTCCATGGCATTCTTGAGGGTCACGGTGCGCTTCCGCTGGATCTTTGAGTCGCTCTCTGCATTCATCAGGCTGTGCTTGAGCCTTTCGATCTGAACCAGAAAAACAGAACACATTATTATGAGCTGTGGCTGCGATCATTTTACCACACGTGATTCTGTTTAAGCCATATAAGCGTTTGAGGAAAAAGGAAAACATTCTTCTCAGAAAATCAGTTTGACACCAGACATCTTGACCAGTTCAAAGCAAAACAGCACAATGAAAAATGACAGATTACATAAATATTGGTTACGGCCTGTGGGGCCGGGCTACTGCTGGCTGTAGAGCGGCTGCCGAGTACAAACGGTTTCCCTCACCTCCAGTTGCAGATCTCGGACGTTCATGAGAGCGCTGTTCTTCTCCTCACTTAGCCTTGTGATTTCACGCAGCAGGTTGTAGTTCTCATCTTTCAGGTGCCGTGCCTCTTCCACAAACCTGTCCCGCTCCTCCCGCATGCGGCAAACGCGCTCCTGCTGCTTCCTCAGTTCGCTCTCCCGCACCTGTTGCTGGCGGATGGTGTTCTGCTGCGCAGCCAGGCATGCAGATGTCTCTTGCCTGCGCAGACGCTCCTCCTGGACCACCTTCTGCAGACGCGTCACCTCATTCATCAGAAACTGAGTGAGGCCTGACTCGCCTGCTGTATCTACAGCAGGGAAAGATGCAATGCAGATAGAGGAATGATGTTCTGCACGGCCTCCCCAACAGCCAAACAGAGTACAAACGTTTCTTTTATGAGCATAATCAGTTCCTGAAAATGCAGGCATAAAATTATTAGAACTATAAAACAAAAAAAAACTTTCTTACCATTCATGTAAATGAAGAAAAATAAATAAAGCTACTAACGGCTAACAACTTTTTGTTTTTTTAGTTAACACTCAAAAGTCCTGCCTTTTCTTTTAAATATGTAAAATAAAATCTAATTCAAAACCAAACTATTATCAGATGTTAAAAATCATTTATAAATAACCAATTTGTGAGCTCATAATCTACCCCACTTTTTTATTTTCCTGTGATATTCTGCTGTTCTTGGGTGGCACAGCTCTGACTGTGTGGAATTTATATTCTGTGTTTCTCTCATGTTTGCATGGAGTCCTCTGGTATGTTCCCACAGTCCAGAGACATATGCGTCAGGCTCGACGGAGCTGCTGCTAGTGTGTGTGTGTGTGTGTGAGACTGTTCTGTGATAGACTGGTGTCCGATGTACCACGCTTTACCCTCCTTCAGACACTATGCATACAGAATACAAATAATGCATGTTGTTTTATTGCCATAATTTTTAAAATTGAAATTTTAATTGGAAAATGCTTTACAATTGCAATGCATACATCTATCTTTGTTGTAAAGCAAAAAAAAAAAAAAAGTTGTTTTTAAATGTGCTTTCCTCTTACTTTTCAATTTGCCAACTTTTTTGCTTTGGGTTTTATAATTTATAAGATGAAGAGTCACAAGATTTCTGAAACCTGCTCATAAATTAATAAAAGTATCTGACAACTGAGATGCAGTTGCACCCCTTGTGTAGGGGGGCTGGATTTGCCTTGTGTGATGCTACAGACCATCAGAGCAGATTCTTTGGACTGAAATGGCTGTCCTTCTAAAATCTTTTTTTTTTGGAAAACTGACAGCTCATTACGCAAATGCTTTTGGGTGGAATTGCATGTCCTGGTCAGCTAGAATTATGTAAAAGGAGCCTACGTGACCAACCAGCAACTGTGAGATCAGTCATCCCCACATATATACACCCATTCAGGTTGCGGGAACTGAATTTTACAAAGATTTCCATTTAAAACCCCTACTTTGGTTCACAAGGATCAAATCTGTCTCCAACTGGAAATTGAGTAGCACAACACCAGAGTTGCTACACAGTCCTCTCTGTAGGTATCATTTGGCTGCATTTTGTTCTAAAACTGCATCACCCCTTCTTTGCCATTTTCACTTTCATTTGCATAATTCATTAAAATAATTTTTCAAAATTATCTTTTATTTGTACTATTTTTAGGTTTAAAGGTTAAATTAAAATATAACAGCCAGGCATCATCTTTACATATTTTCTGTTTGTGTTTCAGTGTACAGTAGCTATAGAAGTACCTAATTATTTAATAATAACTATGTGAATTACTTGTCTCCATTTTCATGGGATTTGGAGATATTTCAGCATGAATGGATGTCACTTCTGGGGTTCGGGAATACTTTAAAGTGTTTACCATAATGTCTTTGACTTATCAGATTCACCTTACAAATGGATTTTTACATTTAAAATTACGCAATTACGTAAGGGACCCCCCTGGATGTAATTAAACGTCACTATCAATTTTGCCAAAACAGTACCAGTTTTTTTTTTTTTTTTTTTTAAAACAACTTTCAGATAGGTTGAAATACAGTTCAATTTCTCTACTTATTTTCAAAAAATGTGCCCACAGCATGAGAAGACCTGAGCAAAGACTGACCTACTAGCATGGAGAATACCCGGGCGGGCTGCTTGCCGGTGATCTTGCAGTAGACCTGAGGGTAATTGAGCTCCAGGCTCTCCAGGAAAGCAACATATCCCTTTTGCCCAGTTCTCTGCAAGATATCCAGAAGAACTCCTGCAGGAAATAAATGCCACAGTGGCCACACTGCTCAGTCCACTGAACACCCTTCTCTCCCCCAGACCTAACGTGGGACATTTGCCTTACCTACTTTGCGGCGGCGGATGACCAGGTTTGGGTCGTTGAAGATCTGCTCTTCATCGTCACTGTTCAGCACTTTGCATTGCCGTAAGTAAGGGGTGATACGTGACGGCTCGATGGTCTTAATGAGGAGCAGCCTGTAGTCTTCCAGCTGCACCCAGCACTCCTCGTCTTCTGCGCCAGACATGCCCAGGCTCTAGAGTATGAGTGGCTCACTCTGTAGTCCAAGACCAGTTAATAACACATCTTAAGAGGTATTGACACATCAACAGTAACTGGGCAGCATGGCGGCACAGCGGATAAGTCTGGTCCCGACTCCTTGGCTACGCAAATCCTGCAGTGTGCAGCACCTACATGTTCTCCTCATGATCGCATGGCTTTCCCCCAATACACAAACATTTTTCAGGGGAAGTAGATGCCAAATAACATGTAGTGTGTATCACTTATGAGCTATATTGTTATACTAGATGTGAGGACAATTACAGGAATTTGTGTAGTGTATCACTAGAGTAATGTATCAAGCATTGTGAATTACCTTACAGACAAAGGTGTCAGCTAAATGCTGCATCATGCATGGTGATTCAAAAAGAATAGAACTCCTTCAAAAATGTATTACTCGGCAACTAAATATCATGCACATGAAGTGTAACTTTCAAATACAAAGATCTGGGAAAAAAGTTAAAAGCCCAATTTGTTGCAATACTGCAATACTGTTCATACTACGTCATGAATGTATGAAAGTGTTAGTTTTTTTTGTCATCTTTTGACACATCAATAAATCTGCAACATGAACAAATGCAAGCAGAAAAATACACTACTGCAATGAACAAGTTCCCCTTTTTCCTTTTTGAAACTGTTTGTCCAGAATTTCACAATCCTTCATGGCAACCAGTAGATCTAAGTATCCACAGAGCAAAGTGACCAAAAGCGCACGCCAATGAAAGTGGTAACAGTATGAAGTAAATTGCAAAAGCAGCACTTTTTTTTTTTTTTTTAAAGTGTCTTAAGACATTGAAGACACTTCCTCTTTCAGAAAGAACAGAGGCACAGAAGTGGCAGAACATCATAAAAACTGATACTTGTTTCCCCCCCCCCCCTTTATTTTCTCTGTGCAAAAGGAAACTGAACTTTGGCTCAAAGTTCATCAAGTTAAACTTCAATGTTCAGACTTGGTATTAATCTCAACACTATAGATAGAAAAATGACTTGATGGGGGGGGGGGGGGCAAAAAAAAAAAAAAAAAGGTCCTGGTTGATGTTCTCATATTTGCTAAATTATCAAATGAATGTGATCACAATAAATAGCTTTCTTTCTGTATCAAAATCTGACTTATTTAGCAAAGTATGCACACACATACAGGGAATTTGTCTTCGGTTCCCAGTGGCTCATAGTGCACAGCAGACAAACAACATACCTACATACAAGTGCAAAGATGCATTGACAGCAGCGAAGAATAAGTGTAAGTAACAAAGCAAGGAGTAAACAATCACAAGTATGGAAAAAGCTGCAGCATGACAGGTAAAAGCAGAAAGTTTGTGGTGTTCAGCTTTCATTTTTCACAGCTCTGTGTAAAACTGGCTAACCTAACTAGTGTGTGGGGAAAAACACAAACTTGCCCCACATTTGCCATAATGCCCACAGATTGTTCAGTACAACAGTATGAAGACCAAAGAGCAGACGCCTCAGATCACCCAGTTTCTCTGAACTGAAAGGTGTCAAGCTAGCTCATGCCAAGGCTGCACCAAAATAAGGAACAGCTAACAAACCACAACCTCTGTCCACAGCAAACTGTTGCACCTTCTGCTCAGCAAGCAGAAGATCCTGAAATACATTGGAGGAGGTTCTTAAGCACTAACCTGGCAGCAGGACCTGTGGGCACCCTGTGGAAGGCGCTATGAGCAGACACTGATCTACGCTTCGCCGGGCTGGTTTCTGAGACAAATAGAGGAAGCTCCCACGGGTAAAGTGGGAGGGAGCAATGAGCATGATGAAGGGAAGTTCCTTCAGCCAACTATGACAGCACAATGGCAGCCGCCTGCACCTGTTAGATGAGTGTCTGGAAGGTAAAATCAAACACTGGGCATCCAGTCTGTCTGCAAACTAAGGCAAAGAAAACATGCTTATTTCTGAATAACCTGAGAGTCATGAAATGAAAGTGTACATTACATTGAGCCCCCCCACCCCACACACACACACAAACTTTAATGCCACCCAAGACAGTACAATAAGTATGTTTTACAAAATGTCTTTCCCCACAAAAAAAGGATCAAGAACTAAATTTTATTTTAAACCTTCAGTTACAAAAATATATGTAACAATATAAAATATACATTTGAACAACACATTTTTAATATTAGTGATTTTCAAGCATATTACATTCCCAGCAAAAAGTAAAAACTTTCAATATGTTACAAACAAAGCAAATTTGTGTTGCTTTTTCCCCCAACTAAAAGGTACAATAATGACAAAAAGTGTTATTTTGGTTGCAGTGTCACACTGACACCACAATCTGGAGAAACTCACACTCAACAGGAATCTTTGTCACAGAACAAACTGTGGGCTTTTTATCAAGCCAACATCTGAATAGACAAACTGTCTCAAACACCGACAAGCAGTTGTTCCATGTTTGTGTTTGCACAGTGTGACCGAGTGGAAAGGGATGAGCTGTAAAGCAGGAGGCGACTAACCTCACTGCTAGACACAGAGGCAGAGGAAGCTCTCTTTTACCAATGGTCCACTTCTCTGTCTGTGGTCCATCATGAGATGCAACAAGTAGGACCTGCAGCAGGAGATTTTTTTGAACCCTTGTTCTGACCACATCCTCAACTCAGCATCTTGGGAGAATAAGGAATTGCCAATGCTGCAGATGTTCCCTTCTACTCCTTCTGGTGTATTCGTCTCCTCCTTCGCGTGAACATTCCAGTGAACTCCGGAGCTTCACGTCCTTCCCCATCCATGGTCAGGGCAGCCTTCTGATGGGCACACAAACACGGTGACATTTCACAAAACTGGTTGCAGAGTTCAAGAGTAGGTCTAATGGTGCTGATATGGATATCTTATGAAATCAAGATCAGAAAAGCTGAAGACCAGAAATACTTAACCAAATTGTTCCAGCTCTACTAAGACATCTTTACCGGACAAACAGATACCCAATTCAAAACACCTGATAAAGGACTCCAATTGCATACCTACAGCCATCAATGCATTAAACTTCTGCTCCAAAAATGTCATTTATTTTTAAAACACTTTCTTATAACAGAAAAGGTGACAGCTTGGAATACAAGGTATCAATGAACAACAGATCCTTGCTGTGACATACAGGTACTAACCTAATCTAAAAATGTATCTTCCCATTTCTAAATTGTTAGCATGAATGTACCTATTCTATGTTTTTAAACTTTAATAGATAATTTGAGGCAATCTGCTGGGGGTTAAGTTACGCAAACTGAGTACACACACAACCTGATCTCAAAGCAAGGATGTTTTCAGGCTGTTGCTCATGTCCAGTGGTGTGGACTTGACCTTTGTGAATTTTAATAGGAAGATGGATGAGCAGCAGAGAATGAGCACTGTACCAGTATCTGGACACTTTGGGTCTTGAATACCAACACACAAGCAGTAAATAAAATAAAATAAAAATAAAAAAGAAATTATAGGAGTACAGTTGAAATTTCTCTCTTGTGGTTTGCAGCATGAGTGAAAACATGGATGCTATGGGACTTTAACTCATACAAGTGAGCTGCTCTAACTTTACCATAGAATCCAGGGTGAAATTAAGTGTGGTGTGACACTCAAAATGTTGAACAGATGGGGTGGAGAGATTCTGTGCAATGCTGGGTCTCTTACCTGGAGCGATGTGAATGCTACATCATTATCTGGCTCTGTCTCCGCGTTAATGTTTTCCTCTTCATCACTGCTTTTGGAAGACAATGAAAGGGGAGACTGGGGAATCCTGTGAGGATGGACGGTGGCCAGGAATGCAGGCAACGTAAAGCATGACAAGAAACGGGCCTTCAAAAGTAAGTATGCTGGGTTTCCATTGAGTCTTTCTGTGACCAGTCTGCGAATAGCATCCACCTTGTCCTCACCCTCCTCTTCTCCTGAAGTCACCAACTGCAGGGCATTCGTCTCCAGCATCTTCTTGTGCTGGAGGAGGGTTGACAGGGTTTTCAGATTGCTCACAAAAGGCGGTAGGTAAGGCAGGGTGACATCCAGTTGGGGAAGAGCCACCCCACAGGCACCCTTCATCCACTCTCGAACCTGAGACTCCTCTTCCAAAAACATGAGGTTGGGATCAATATTGACATGTTTGGCCTTAGCGGGGGCATCCTGAGGCTTCTGGGATAATTTCCCAGCACTGGCACCAGGCTGCAGGACCTGGACTTTTGTCTGCTGTGCTGGGTTTACAGTTGGAGCTTCTTTTGAAGAAAGCAGGCTAACTGGTGCTACAGAAGTACATGGATGGAGAAAGCTAACGATAGGCTTGCTTGGTGGACCAGCTGGTGGGACTGTCTGGGTAACAGAGGAAGGTACAACAGAAGAGGAAGGTACAACAGAAGTAGATGCAGCTGAAGCAAATGATGTGAAGCCAATTTGTGTTGGAGTCAGCATGGTCTGACCGACCTGAGCAGGTAATACTTTGTTGGTAAGTGGCAACTGGACTTTTAAAGGGACAGGCTGGGTTGGAGCTGCCGAAGGTTCAACTACAGCTGCTGCTGGAGCTCTTGGGCCAGTTGAGGACATTGAGACAGTAAATGCCAAAGGATGAGGAGGTGGTGCAAAAGTTGGTCTGGGAGACAGACCTTTCAATTGCTGGGGTGCATTAGGTGTAGGTTTTGTACTCACACTGAGAGGAATTGGCTTGGCGACAGCGCCCCCACCTGACGACAGGGTATTTTTCAGAACATTTTGGTTTGCAGTGGGCATCAAAGTACCTAGGCTATTCACAGGCAGTAGACCTTGTGGAGTGACAATCCAAGTGATAGGGCTGGAGAGGGCAGCTTCCTGAGCCCCCCCAACTGGTTTGGGCTTGAGACTCTGCAGGCAAACCTTCTTTTTGGCTGAATTTTTTTCCAAAGCCACGGAGTCTTCCGTTTGATTGCGGAGGCGTTTCTTCGGCTCAACTTCTTTTTTGGAAGTCTCCATTTTTCTCCCCACATTGTTTTTGGACTGAACAGAAACTGTGGGAAGACTGGGCCCGAGTGTCCCTGGCTGCAACACTGTTGGTTTGACCACCACCGTCTGAGGCACCATGACAAGTGGCACAAACACTGGGCTTTTCTGTGGCTGCTCAGGTACCTTCATCTCATTCTGTCGCTTCTCATACAACATCTGAGCAACTGTTTGCACATATGACTTAGGTGGTTTTTTCTCACCCTGTGCAGGCCCAGCTGGGTCTAAATGGAGAAAAATACGGAAAATAATTAACTACATTTATGCCATCTCAGTATACTGTGGCAGATTCAAATAAAGAACCAAGACAAAGTGCTGCTGTAGAAAGCATGCATTTGGAAAAGAAAAATAAATCAACAACTACATAGGTGTATATACCAAGAAATCCTTCCCAAGACACAATTTCAAAGCCAAGATCTAGAGACCTACAGAATATGGACCACTTCCTTATCCTCCCTTACCATGTCAAGTGGGTCACTTTGGACTAAACCTACACTATCAAATTGGAGCAGCCATTTTATAAATATCAGCTATCTGAAACTGTTTCATGGATCAAGATCAAAGAATTCTAAAAACTTTTCAACTTCTCCATTAGTAGCATTAATGTTTAGGAGCAGACGATTTAAAGAAGCAAACTGCAGAAAATTCAAGGGCTTTTGGTGTTCTCAAGCCAAGTTTTTAGATAAGGAGATGATATTTAACCATCACATGATATACTAAGGACTTGATGCTCAAGTGTTTCAAATTCTTTAGCTTTGAAAACAGCACAGCATGCATCTAACCTGGGCATAAACTGGCATGCACCATCAATACTCTCTGGAAATCTCTATTGGAAGCACGCCAGCAGTGATAGAAGGAAAGAAGAAGGTAGTAGGAGGGAAGACTGCTGTACCAGTGAGCAGAAAAAAATTGTCAAACTGAGAATGGATAATGCATGCATAGAGTTCACACATTCTCTACTGTTACTACAATTAATCCTTGCATGACCTCACCTCAGGTGGCTGGATACTGGAATGGACAGTCCAGTCCATCACAGTATTACTTTTAATACATTTTCCAGAATTTCAAAAAAAAATGATGGAAATGACAAGTGGGTAAGAAAGGTACTTAGGGATAACAAAACTGCCATCATGTCAAAATGATTTTAAAATGACTCAACCCCCATTAGTCTAGTCATGCAAGGTTAAATTGTACTACAGAATTGCAACTGGTGCCAGTGTCTGTGATAAAAACACAATCTTTGATACTACAGTACTACAAAATATTAAGCTCAAACTAGAAGTGAAAGGGAATTAATTTCTTAACAGTAAGGGGTTCTTAAGGTATACAAGGGACTGGCAGATTAATCTTTTCTGGGAATAAACTAAGGACTGGTTATTTATAAACACTGGTACTGATTCACTAAAATACTAATTTGAAATATTACCTTTTACAGAACTTCTTGATTGCTGTAAGAGAAAGTAAAACTAAGTCAAAAAAGCTTTGCATAGATGTTGGACAATTTCATAAACAGGTCTTAAGACCTTACAAAATGAAACTTTAAGCAAATATTTAAACTACAAAGGAGTTTAGTATGGTGAGGTAGTATCTTACCATCCTTCTCTTCCTTTCCTCAATGACCTTTTTGCAGCCTTCAACATCAATGCAAAGTACCTGATTCAGGAGAGTAACCCAGTTACGCTGTTATGAACACTTTATTTTATATTCATGTACATATACAGATAACACATTTTCTGGACAATAAATCATGATTTTTTCTCTCCTTGAGGGTTTCGTGTGATACATGTTATTAGAGTCCATATAATTGTAATTTAAAAATCTGTACAGAATCTACTTATTGTATGTGTTGCCTCTGCTGGTAGTTTTGTTAGCTGAATACAAAAGAATTACAGAAACATCCAAGAACGAATCATGAGATTTACCAATTCGCCTCCTGCCAGACATCAAACAACTGTTTAACAGCAACATCACAGATGAACATTTTTGTCAATTTCAGTGATGCTGGCAAGGACTTGGACCAGCATGTATTTAATTTGTGAGAGCACATTTCATAGCTTACAGTGTATACTGATATTTAAACATTTATGAGTTGGCTTGTGCTTACATTAATTTAATACATGAGTAATGGCAACACCTGTATGCTACTGTTATTTAAGCCACTGAAGTAATGTTTTAGTTTTAATAAAAATGTGATGAACTATTACTGAATAAAGCTGCAAGAACTGTTTCTAAATTGTTGTACACGCTAGTTAGCTGGTGAGTAGCGGTTGGTAAGCGTGCGGGGGGGTTAGATAGGTGTCAGGATCCCCTTTATAAATCAAGCTCCTGGTATTTAGCACTGTGTGTGTTATATGAACGTACAGAGATTTATTATGAATATGAATGCATGTTTGGCCTGGCAAATCCATTCAGAGTATTGTGGTCCTTCTGGTAAAGCACCTAGTATCTGCAAATTTTACTCCAGTATTACCTATTTGTTGATTTTTTTTTTTGTCAAGTTTGAGGATTTTTAAGGTATGTGACTTGTACTTAAGAGCAACTTACAATCTGGAAAATACAGTAGTATGTTGTAGGCAAGACCAATGAAGACCATGTGCCATAACTTACTTTTAGGAACAGCAAGAACACAGGAGTGCTTGCAAGTCCAATAGCTTCCACCTTCTCTCTTACTACATCAGCTGTAAAGAAGAGATGCATGGCTGTGTTCAGGTGAAACAGCACCCAGAAACACTGTATTCCACAGGCTCAGACAGGAAGCAACTCGAGCATTTGGACCTCAAAAATTATGGATACTGGGCCTTTCCATGGATGGAAGTACTCATTGATATCCAACATCATAATTTTTCTACAGAGAAAATACAGTTCTGACAGGTAATGTGGATAAACATACCTTCAATGCGCCTATTTGGCTTGAGATGAACCAGCAGGTTGCCCATCCAAGGCAGGACAGCAAGTAGCAGCTGGTTGTTGAGGGTAGAATTGCAATTCCTGATAGCACTGGAAACTTGCAGTCTCCTGGGCTTCGTGGCATCGGGGCCACTAGGCTGCTGCTTACTGAACCACACTCTGTGCTGTGCCAGCCCTTGGTGGCCATCCATCCCTTCTGTCCCGTTATTTTTTTGGGATTCCTGAGGAAGAGACTATACAGTGAGTACTACCCACAGCACAATCTCACTGAGACAGAAAAACAAAAATCGCTGACAACACCAGTATTGGTACATTTTTTTTTTTTAAACTTACACTGAAGTGCAATTTTTTGTTCTTTGAAGTTTAAAATCAATACAAGAGGCCAGTTTTGAATAGCATTCTGAACATAACATAACGCACATGGGCACTGACCCAACAAGGTTGTTAGGTCTGCTTACCTTGACTGCAATAGAGTTCAGCAGGCCTTTCACCTCACTGAGAGACAATCTGATCATTTCATTCTCACCACTGGTCTCCTTGAGGAAGAAAAGTAAGTCAGTTGAACAACTTTTATGGATCTTTGTTCAAAAATGTGAATATTACAATATACATACTAATACTACAAATATTATAAAACAGGATTGTCGATTCTGATGTAAATCATAATGTCCTGTTTTATGCAAAACTTTATTTATTAAATTAACCCCTTTGGGTGATGGATGGGTCTACTTATAGAGGACCATCAATAATATGGAGTGCATAAGCAGAATGTAGGTGAATCAGAGCAGTCTGACTGCTACAGGTATAGTAGGGTGTAAACTCCACTCACAGTACCTTCTGCAGCTGTAACTCAGAGTCCCTGACCACACGCAAAAGGCAGCCTGATGCATCCAAAATAGTGGTGGGAAGCCCCACATGAGGCTCCGTCCGGATTAGACTATTTGCTGAAGGTATTCGCCCCAGTTTGGACCTTCCGGCAGGTGCACTGCTGGCCCCACATATTGGATGAGTCTGCACCATGTGCTGGCCGAAACGGTGTAACGGCATCATGTTTTTGGGGATCCACTCATCCATGCTAGGTTGAATGTACTTTTTAATCTCACTTTCCTGATCAGACTGTGCTGCTGGGACCTCCTCATCACTGTCCATGAAGACCAGCTTGTCTTCATCCTCTGAAGGTGACATGCTGTCCTCCTCCTCCTTAATCTTCCTGACTTTCTTCCTCTTTCTCTTGTTCTGAGACTTTTCTTGCAGATTTTTCCCCCGTCCTCTTCGTTGGGCCTGTCAATCCAAACTATTTTAGCTTTAGGAAAACTAAACTGAGCAAAAAATTATAACATCTGCATGATCTGCACTTACCCCATATCCTGTCAATGACTTCCACCTTTGTAAGCACTGACAATCAAGCCTGTTCTGCATCTCAGCAGAAATTTTAGCCCATCGACCTAAAAATAAGGCATTATTTATTTAACAAAGTAAAATTTAAAAAATGAATTTAAAGATACTGTACAATGTTTTCAGCCTCTTCATTTATGGAGACTAGAGGTGTCTTCTACAGAAGACCATTAATTATTCAAAGACATTTCAAATTCTTCTCACCTACACCGTATTTTCCCACCAGTTTTATCAACAGGGCATCTTCATCTTTACTCCAGGCCCCCTTCTTCACACCCCCCTTAAGGCAATCCAGGTACCTGCACAAATGCACAGATTTAAAAAAAAAAAAAAAAAAAAAAAAAAACACCCAAAGGTAAGCAAACAATTCACACCATTTATATAGTACCAGTACAAGTACCTGCAAAAAACGCCTTATGAGACAAATCCTTGCTCAGAAACAAACATCCAACTGATAAACTTGCATTCCTTTGCAAGAAGTCAGACTCCACCCAACATGACCGTTCATGTCAATGCTTACCGATCCCTGCACTGCCCGTCAGTTCTGCCTGGAACCTCAGTCCGTATCTTGGCCCAATCTTTCATTCCATACTTTTCTACAGCTTTTAACAAGAGCTGCAAAAAAGCACATTTTTTCCCTGCTCAGAAGATAAGCACTTGCACTGAAATTGGGTATTTCAAACTGGAACAAATGCAAATATTTACATACATCATCCTCCTCCTTGGACCAGTGGCCTTTCTTCAGAGATGGATCAAGAACTTGGTTCCAGCGGTACATCAGCTGACTCGAGTCTCTTCCTTCCATAAAGTACGATACTACAGAGAAATGGGTAAAACCAAAAAAAAATTCTAAACACTTAAAATACCAATATGACCAAACATCTGGACAATCATTGAGTTTCAGTTATCCTAAGTGGCGCAGCATTCTAAGTTTCGTTTCACCTGTATTTTTATGAAATACAATTAACTTGTAAACTGCATGCATAACACAAAACAGATTCTTTACATCTTTAATAACAGCAAGTAAACACAGCAAACAGAATCTTTTACAGATAAATATAAAACGGAGTAAGTTTTCTATTTTTTTTTTAATATGGTAATTACAAAAAATTAAGGGCTAATATAAATACAAGTAGCCCCCTACTTATGAATGTAATGCATTCCTGGAAATCGACTCGTAAGACGAAATGTCATAATTAGATGTAATAACCATTCATTTCAATGAAAAAATTTAAGGGCATCTGGGCTCACGGTCACCCCTGTGTTTGCTAAAGTAAGACCAAAACCCTTTAAAAAAAAAAAAAAAAAAAGAGAGATTTGTTAAAAAGCACACAATTCCTTTCATCAACAATATACTACAAAGTAATAATACAGATGCAGCAGGTGAATTAAGCTGAGATCACAAGCTGGCCTGAGAATGGCTGAGCACAACCTGAAACAAAGATGAAGACATAGTGACTGAACAAGAACTGGTGGTGGTTTCACCAGTGAACTTAGAGGTGTGGCTGTTGTGACCTTATAGACCATTCACAAAACAGCTTTTACTGAACTCCAAAGTCTGCCAACAATTGCAGCACTCATATACTGACATTTACACATGTGTACACAGTACACTGAGTCAGGATCAAGTTACCCTTGCACACATCGAATCCAATAGATGCAACTAATCTTTCACAGATGCACCCTCATTTGTACACTATAGCAGCTTCCATACAAAAATTTACTTGTGGAAGACTTGTAACAAAAATGAGCCTCACATATGGTCCTAATTAGATCATGGGTATTAATAATTTTACTCACATAAAAACTCCTCAAATGCTTGTATATTGAGTGATATATACATGTATCACAAAATGCTACAGAAGACAGCACTAAGTGAGGCATTACTGTCATATCCAACCCAGAAAACAATGTTTGGATTTTAATTCTGGACAAATACTTTTACCAAGACTACTCTGTAAAAAAAAAAAAAAAAAAAAAAAAGTTTATTGTACAACTTATTTGCAAGCAGGCAGTCTTGCGACAGGTCTTGGACAACATACACTGGATGTATGGGATGAAGTTTCCAATCCGCATTTTACTGACAAGCTCCTTAAGAACTTTATCCTCCTCCTTTGTCCATACACTCTTCCGGAAGCCCTTATTCACATAGCGCTGATATGCCTGGAGGCACATGAATGTGGTCCTGTTTGTCTGGAAGAACACAGAAAAAAACAGACAAATATTCACATCTCAAAAAAACCTGTTAGTCCAATTCCTCCACTTTTTTTTACATGTACAAAGTTTAAGACTACACAGAAACTTTAAAATAATGAAAATTAAAGACATTTTCAGGTTTCACTACTCTAGGTGAAACCTGCTAATGGGTCTCCCTAGGATAATCATAAATCTTTACTTCCAAAGTTACTCACCCCCAGATTTTCTGCAATCCAGTCCCAATTGCAGTCCTGGTGTTTTTCTATAATGTCCTTCAGCTTCTCAATTTCATCCTCCTTCCAAGTTGACTTGTTGATAGATGGGTGCAAGTAGTTCTGCCAGAATCTTTTCAAATCTTCAGCATTACGTGTACCCTCAAACTATAGGTAAATATGTACAATTCATCAATAACACCTCCACAGGTACACTTTTTCAGGCATTTGAAGTCTGCATGTATTATGGTTAGTACACGTTGCTACATCCAGCTTTACTAATTCAAACTTCTAGTCACATGAGTGACCTACACAGAAAGATTTAAGAGAAAGACACTAGGCAAACTTACATCAATATTAGAAATTTTATCCCAGTCATGGTCATCATAACGGCTGCCAACCAACTGCTCCTTTGTCATGGTGCTGTGGAGACAAAAAGATGATCCTCAGTCAAACATCTGTAGACATATGGAGTTCTCATCTTCAGCTCACAGGACGTTATTTTGCATAATTTAGGTGGTTTTCTATGTATGAATACAAAATTTACAACCTGCAGTTCTGCTGCATCCTCAGTAAGTCATTCAACACAGACTTATACACAGGTTTAGTTTAAAAAAAAAAAAAAAAAAAAAAAAAAAAAAGAAGCAGAAGACACTTACTTGATATCCTCAATTTCCCTCTCAATTTGACCAATTTGCTTTTGAAGAATTTGCTTTTCCATGTCACTTGCTTTGGATAATTTTGCCGTCAGGTACTCTACCCTGTGGGAAAACAAACAAAAAAAAAATAATAAAATGAAAAATGCACAATCACTCTTTTCATTTAATTACATAATGCATTGCACTGAACAGGTGAGACAGAGGAGACCCTCCCCACCTTATCTAACAAGAATATGTATGCTTTCCAAACTGCTGTTAAAAAAAAAAAAAAAAAAAAAAATCAGAGGTCATCAGGTGGGCCCCCTTCGCTCAGACAGCATTTCGTTGAATTTAAAGCCCTCGACACCAAGAAGGTTTCAACAGTGCGTGTAATGTCTTACATGCACCCCCTTCCTTTCCTGGTGACTGAGGCTCAGCCAACTCTAACCACTATTATTACTACAACTATTAATAAGACCCTACTTTATTCTTTCTGTGAGCCTATTCTGCCAACCTCAGAGGTAACCTCCAGTCGAAGTCATGCAGAACAGACTTGTACTGCGAGCTTGTCTCGGAAACGTCTGAGCTAATCTCGGACTGGAGTCACGCCGGACACCCCTGTACTATCTAAAAACGACCCTAAAATATCATAAAAGACCGTTAAAAACCTTTAATAAACCATAAAAACCTAAAATATGCACATGAATGCCACAAAAAACCATACCTCGCATTTAGACGAGAAACCTAGCCGTCTTTTCCCCATTCCGCCGCCTTAGCCATATCCATCGACTTGCTTCCTCAGCCGTGCTAATTGGTTTTTTCCAGCTTGCTTAAGCTGACTTGCTGAAAAACCAAACTCTCTCAGAAGGGATGTTACTGATCAAGCTATAAAGCCGCAGCAACTTACTTCAACTGCTCGCACATGCGCAACCCAACCTCTCCGGGTGGCATCAGCTGCCAAATCTGCATAATACACTTTTTCTTTTATGCGCTTCCTCAGTTAACCCTTCCTCAGTTAACACTTTAAGTGTTATGATGTGGGGTTGCTTAAGTTGGTCAGGTCTAGGTTCTGCAACGTTATGTGCCCAAAAAAATGAGGTGAGCTGACTACTTGAATATACTGAATGACCAGGTTTTTCCATCAATGGATTTTTTCTTCATATTCCAAGATGACAATGACAGGATTCATTGGGCTCAAATTGTGAAAGAGTGCTTCAGGAAGCATGAGACATCATTTTCACACATGGATTGGCCACCAGAGTCCAGACCCCAACCCCATAATTCCCATGGTAACAGGAGCACTGGGGGCTGTGACTCCTAAACGTGGAGAGCGGCTCCAACAGATTTCAGGTACAACAACTGAGGTCTCTGTCCAAAAACTGCAGTTCTAGGAACAGCTAAGATGCTGCGCGGAACCCTCAAACTCCCAGCCCTCTGGTAAAGGACCCGAGGTTGAGGAAGGCATACACACACACACAGACACACATACCACCCCCCCCCCAATTAGGGGAAGGTGACAGGGAGATAGATAGATATATATATATATATATATATATATATATATATATATACATACACACACTTTTTATAACATCTACTAAGATATTGATTTTGCAAAACTTTGGGGAACACATACTTTACAAGTATTTCACTTATGACAGCACAAGACATACTGACTTGGACAACTTGGGTTGCAAGAGATGCTTCATGGTGTCACTGACCACAGAATTGAACAGCAGTGTTTTTTGCCACTCTTCCCCTGAAATAAACAGAGAAGACAAATACTGTAGCAGACCATTTAAAAGCATGGAAATCAGTCAGTATTGTGCCGCTTAGTCTACCTGGCCAGTTAAAGTAAGGGAAGTGCTCCCAACTTACTATGCAGACACTATTCTCCATGTTGACTTGGATGTTAACAGGAAATGGCAGGTGCACTAAAATATGAGTCCTTGTGTTATGCAAGAGATTAACAAAATAGGAAGGGAGGGGAACTTACACCGTTTAATTTTGACATCTGCAAAGCTCTTCGAACCCTTGCTAATCTTGTCCCTGGTTTCTGAATTCGCCGGAGGACCCTGGCCAGGTCATAAGGGAGTACAGAGGTAGGTGACACAGAGAAAGCCGCCACAGCAATCTTGTCTCTCTCCACACTTCAATGCTGTTCTACAGAAAGCATGGATTGCTGTGTATGCTTACCAAGCTTGTGACTTTATCTTTAAAATATGGCTTCAAAAAGTGCCCAAGATGAACACTATATGAGCTCATTCCAGAGGATTTCGGCTGTGGGTCCGTGGGACCGGAGACCTGTGCCATGATCTCCCTCTGTGGAGAAACGTGACCAACACACGTGATTCCATCCAAGTAAGAGACACTAAAAACATACAACTGCAAACTCATTATGCTGTATATATAAATATATTTTAAAGAAACTGGATCCTCGCTAGAAATAGAAATTTAAGACCCCGCAGCCATTGTCATGCTGTAGTTCATCATCGCCTAAACGTTCTACTAATCCGAAATACAATGGCTCCATCAACCACTGGTTTGAATTATCAGTCAAATCTAAGCAACAGTCCGATGCCAATAAAATTAGACAAATATTGGCCGATATCTGTATCATCACGCAGCCCTATTCATTATAGTTTTATCTGCAGTTTCCATATAACCAGGTTTGTGAATCTGAAGGACATGTGCATTTATTATGGTTGTCCTTATTCTATGCTTGGGTTTATTAACACTGAAAAGACTTCTGGTTGTGGCTGCGTGGGCAGGAGATGGTGTCTGGGACTCCCCCCCCAACCAGACCTGCTGCTCTTGGTTGTCACGCAGCAGCTGTTCCAGCTCCGCTAGCTTCTCCTTCAGCACCTCCTGGTACACAAGGTTCATTTGGAGGCAGGTTTCCACATTCTGCGGCAACTGCAGATCCTCACTGCTGTCCTCATCACTCTGCCAGAGAGACATTGCAAAACACAATAACTGTGGGCTGGGTAACACGGTGGACCGCTGGTGTCTCGAAGTCATTTGCACCAATATGAAATAACACAAAAACAGGTCGGTACGTACACTGCCGGTGGTACTGCCTGTGTCATCTTCATAACCTGTTCAGAAACATAACCGCACTGAGAAAAGGTGACACACGGTGACATGGCAGTGACGTGTTGGTGCAGCAGCAAACACTCCCATTACCTCGATCCTCAGGACCCAGCCTGTGTTCCAGCTCCTCGATCTCCCTCTGAATGCGCTCTCGCTCGGCCACCAGCTCCTCCCGGGCCTGGGGTCACGCGGGCCAACGAACAAAATGAATGAATGAATGAATGAATGAATTAATGAAAGAATGAAAACTTTACCAGCCCAAAAGGAAACTCCGCGATGTCACATATACAAACCCAGAAGTGGCAGAAAAATGTTTAAAAGAAAAAGAAAGAAAATGCAGCGAGACACACTGGAATCACACTGTAGCAAATAAATGGCACGTTTAAAAAAGTAAATAATGGACAAAGAGAAAAACAAATAAGACAAAGATGTACAGATACACACACATAGATGGACAGACAGACACCCGCATAACACTAAGAGTAAATAACCACATTCAGAGAAGCATTCAAGAACATATTGGGGAAAGTGAGGAAAGAAAACCAAACACAAAAGCAACAGAAAGAGAAGGCAGCACGGGCATCCGAGTCTCACCATTCCGCCAGGCTGCAGGTCGCCGTCCTCAGACTCATCATCTGCGGCAAACAGAGAAGAGCGTCTCTTTCCTCGCAGCGATAGCAACGCTTGTACGACAAGAGAAGAGTGACACGCGGCTGCGGCGGATTCGCACCTTCGGACAGGTCGGAGCAGGAGAGCGGCTGCTCGCCGCGACCGAGGACCTCCAGGCTGCGCTGCAGGTTGTCGATCTGCCGCTGCAGCTCATCCCTTTGCGCGGCGAGACTCCTCTGCTCGGCCATCGCGCTGCAGTGGCGAACGGCGCACGAGTTAGCTGTGCAGCAGCAGCGTCACCCACTGCGTTCGAACGCCAGAGCTCTCCGGTGATTCTCACAGCAACAGCGCACACCTTTAGTAACATATAAATAATATAACAAGACAAATCATACTTTTCCACAATACTTAAATACTTAAGTAGCCCCTATTTCGTGCCCGCCGGCGTCCTCGCGAAACTACTTCTGCATGTGTCGTTAGCATATTACCCACAATGCACCAACGTCCGAAACTGTTTTCGTCCTTGCTGCTATTTCGTTATAAATGATGACGTTAGCACTGCGTGAGCGGTTGTTTAAATTTTACCTGTCATAAAGAAATGAATATTATATAAATAAAAGCAATGTCCTTCTGTAAATGCGGTTACAACGCATTTAAAACGGCACACCCACAATGCAAAGCGCGAGCGAATTTCAATATGATGATTCCTTTCGGTGGGAGGAGCTCTACGATAGGTTCGCCTTCATCTGTAGGCTTTAAACAATATTCACCACGCACCAAAATTCTTCTGAAAGTGTCTGCAGGACGAACTACATTGGTGTGGATAATGTTGTTTCTACAGACTTTATTGTGTACAAAGTTTATTTGGGGTTTTTTTTTACTATGACAGGTGTAGTCGAGGATGTTTTGTAAGAAATCAATCACCTGTCCCACTCTTGAATATAGTTATTGGCTGACCAGTTGTCTCAAGGAATGGTTTGTAGGGAGGTGTTTATACATTTTATTTATCACCAGTTCTTACCTAGCTTTACCTGTTTCATTTTTTCTTTATCATGTAGCTGGTGAGTGCAGGTTTAGATAGCATTTCACTGTCATGTTGTTTATTTGTACATTATTCCTGATGGATGCATCAGTAAAAGGGAGGGTGGCCTGTGCCATGGAGTTGTGGTGTTGCTGTGATTAAGGAGTAGTTGGTGAAGTGTCTAGATTTAGTGCTGTAATACTCAAACATCACTAGTAAAAGTGGTCTTTCCAACCTCTTGTTCCTGTAAATATTTGTAAATGTCAAACAACTGCCAGAAGATGGTGAGTGCCATTTTATCTGTGTGGTTTTCTCTTGGTTTTTACTGTTGTTAGGGAACCAGGGTATAACAGTGAGAAAAGGTAGGTGAGAAAACAGAACAAAAGTGCAACGAACATCTAAGGTTTGGATTCTTTCTGGTTGGGTCAATTTTCTCAACGTTCCCTGTGTTACATCCTAATCTTCGACTGCACTGTAATGCTGGCCAATAGCATTCTGTTTCGAATGAAATTCAAGAGCTACTCCTGTTCAGAACAGAGGAAGGGAGACACAAAAATAGTACAGGCCTATCTACCAAAGCCATAACAACTTCATCCATAATGCATCCATTACCAATAACTCTTCAAAAAAGAGTCACAGTGGTCAGGAATCTTTCCAGCAGCATAGGGTGCAATGTAAGGTACCCAATGCTTTGCTGGGCACTACTTATTTAATCATTTATCCATCCATTATCTTTAACCACTTCATCCTGCACAGGGTTGTGGTTGTCTGCAGCATATCCCAGAATCACTGGGCATTAAACTATGAAACCACGCTGTGGATTGGATGCCAGTCCATCACAGGGTGGCCACGTACATACTGTGGGCAATCTAGAATAACTAACTTGAAATGCATGTCTTTGGATTGTGGCAGGAAACCCAAAGACCTGGAAAGAACACACAAACTGAGCTGAATGTGATCCCATGTCACAGTGCGGGAGCGGAGTTTCCTGCATTACAGTTCTGTTCACATTCAGAATATGTTACTCCACCCATGGCAGGGAAATGTCAGTTACCTGACCTACAGAAACATGCAATTTCAATTTTTAACTGTTTAAGAGTTGCTCATTGCAGAATGTAAGAAAAGCCTTAAGTATGCTAAGCAATAAGCTACAAATGCTTTAACTTACTGTCTTTATATCTTGATCATCCGTGACATATAACTTTGAATTAACTAGATTTTAACTAGTTCTGAGCATGTCCTATAACTCAATCCATAAGTTATTCAAATGTTAAGGATAATGTAATCATTGATGAAACTAATACGTTTATTAATTTTAAAGACCCAATACATCTTTGCACCAAAAAAAATGTACTTCACCATAAGTTAATTTCGGACTGTTATTTGGGTAAGGCTTGTACAAACCTATAAGCAGCAGGAAGGGTAGTAAGCTTGGTCACTCTCAATTTAAAGGTCCCAGGTTTGAATCTCTCTGATGCAGTAATAAAATAATAAAAATTAAATTGTTATAAAGCTACTTTAATGCTCCATCAAATATTAATAATAATAGAGGTTGGTGAAGATTAAAGCAAAATACTGTATATAGTGGTACTGTTAAATTTTGCAGAATATATTTCTTCTGACCGAACCTGATCTTTTTTTATCAAGTCATTTATATGCATGTATATATACATATGAATAATATACAAAAGCCTGTCTTGTTATACAGTATATCAAGGCACAACATGTCAAACAGTATGTACAACTGCTACTGCAGTGTTCTGGACAGAGTCCATGTCTCATGTGCTAGTCTCCATCAGCACCACCCAATGAAGTCTGCAGGTTACACCAGGTGCTCACACATGGCCAGGGTATCAACTGTTTTAGTTCTTCTTGATCGAGCTTGCACTTCATACCTCAATGACCAACAGCAAGAAGAAGAAGCAAATACAGGAGAAGCAAATAAAATCTCTCGAGAGTTCTTGAATGATAACATTCACTCAACATTCCATATAAAAATATTTCTTGTATAAGATCATTTAAAAATGGTACAAAACAGTGTCCTTTTCCTCAAAAAAAAAAAAAAAGGCAAAAAATATCGTTAGAAATTTTCCTTTTCGAATCCACGGTGTTGTTAAATTTATGACAAGTTTGACAGATGTGTCCAAGTTGCAGCTCAGCTGGTAAGCAGTGCTGCGGTCACCGGTCTTCTTCATGCAGGTCGGAGATGTTGTCAATTGAGCAGAGCATCTGTGAGACCAGGTACAGAGTGTCTGCTCCCGTCAGCAACTGCCTGCAAGCAGACACAGCATGTGAGAAAGGCAGCCGGTCTGCTAAGTCATCCCACCCAATAAAATGAGTCCAAAAACCACGCAATTGTAAAATTAAATTGTACCATAATGAAAACCGTACCCTAAAAAGACATTTGGTGGAAGTAAGTATAATTGTCAAAATGGCCACTCACTTGATGGAGGTCTCTGCATTACCGGCCACTTTGCTGAGATGCTCAGCAGCGAGCTGTGCTTTCTGCTTCATGTTGTTCAGCACAGCCGTTTCATGGGCACGGAGCCTCTGGTTCTCACTGCGGTACCCTTCCAACTGACCCTGCCACATCACAAACACCTCATTTTGTTCACACATAAACTCAGTTGTGTGCCATCAAATCATCACCACCTGACTACAACATATGTACCTGCAGCTGCAGAATCTCCTGTTTCAGCTTCGAAACACTGTTTTCAGCTTTAACTGCTCGCTTCTACACAGAAAAAAGTCAGCATGAGTATCAAATCTAACTAAAGTGTCAAAATACTTTGTAATTTCCCACTTTTCTCCACAAAACATTTAATGTTCAAAGTTACATCGTCTATGCTACGCTCATAATTCTTAGAAAAAGTTTTAAACTAGTTTCCGACAAACTTAATACAACGATAATGCACATCATCAGGTTTACAGGTGCCAACTTAAAACAGATATCCGGTGCCTAACTGGGTACATTTGAACCCTCAGTATCAGCTTGTGGCCCAAACTCATAAATATAATGATAAATCCTTTCTTAAATCCTGAAGTGAAAGGCTAAGAGGTGTGGTCAGTATCAGAACCGACTTTCTAATATGGTCGTTTTCTTTTTTGAGTTCTTAATTCCTTATGCCTTTTTTTCCTCATGTTGAGCTCAAGTCAGTTTTGACAATTTGTCACCATCAAATAATTCTGCACGTCATCTATTTCCGTCATGGATGTTTGTTACAAAAATCACAGAGTCACTAACTTGTCTTTCACAGAGGTGCTGCGTTTGAGAATGTTTGACATTTAATTATCTCCAGCTGATCACAATATTAACTCACTGTTTGCTGTATTGTAAGGATATTCATACTATAAAAGGTCTTCATATTATTCAAGTTAATATTTACATATTCTAACCTTTCATTTAACATTAGTATTGATTCTGCCATTTTAGTTGTGGTGTTTGCCTTAACCAAGAGTTGTGATTAGTTATTTATAAATTAAAACATTTTCTGCTGTAAGATGTGAAGACACATTTTCACATTATATAACACTAACCAGAACAGTAACTATATTTGCCATTTCTTAATATCTGAACCTGTCACTCTCTTAATATCACTTCCTGAAGTCATGACAACCCTGCGATCATCATGTCTGTTAAGTCACTTTGCACATAGAGGACTCTCAGCTCATGGGTTGGTACCGTCATCAACTGCAGGTTCGTCTCTACTGAGTGCACCATGGTCTCCAGGTCTTGTGCTTCCTTCTCTTCTTGCATCCTGTGCTTGTGCAACTCCTCCATTAGATGCTGTATCCTACAAAGCACACATTTTTACCACATCAAAATATTAAGCAGTTTAGCAACTGCAATTTTACCCACACAAGTTTTTTTGCCAGCAGTTGATATGGTCTGATATACATATCTAACAACCAAGAATGTGTTACTGTAATGTTTTGTCTGAAAGACCACTGGCACACAAAAACTACCACAACCACAGTGCTGTCACCATACTGTCACTGCAGACTGGTGGTCCTCTCATTGTGTATAACACCTACTGTACCTGCAGTTGTCAGCCTCAGACCTCTGCAGCAGTTCCTCAATGTGCTTTCGTAGCTGTGCATTTTCCTCTCTTAGCTGGAAAAAAATAATAATTACTTATTAAAAGACTTTCCACAATATTTTTGACTTGTAATAAATGAGGGAAATTGGAAAACAAATCCTGGGTCTAATTCTTTCATCTTACTAGAAGAAGCAGTCAGATGAAGAAAATAAAGATGTGGACCAGGTACCTTAGATTTGTAATGTTAGTGACAGAAAGTATGAATACAGCAGGCAGCAGTTTGAAAGCAGCACCTCAGCAACAGCAACAAACTTTTAGGTGGAAGCTCGTATACCAGGCACCTGTACTGAACAATCTGGTGCATGTTTAAAAGTTCACCCTGACTTTGCATTTTTGAACAGTCCTACTATTTATCCAGGTGGTACTTTTGTGTAAGGAGATATTAAAATCACTCCAGACACACAATGATTTACAATTAATATATCAAGGCATTCTTCATAGAAAAACTCAGTGAGTACCTTTCTTAAGTATAATGTAGCAGAATTCGAACTTTGCCATACTATGGCTCTAAAATTAGGCCGTTCAGCTCAAAGATAGTAAGACAGGTATGGAGGTGCAATGGAATTATAGAGAATGACAACAGTCACCTTTTGTTGTGTCTTGCTTCCATTTTCAGCCCTGGATGTCTTATTCTGGTAAGTAAAGTCAGCCAAGGAGTTCTCCACATCTGCATCGTAGCTGCCTGTACTTGCTCTGGCTTGATGGACCCCTTGCAGGTACCCCCCATCTAGCCAAAATTGCTCTGTGTCCTCCTCGCTGGGCACAGGAGACAGTTTTGAAAATGCACCGTTGTCTAGTCCAAACTCTGCAGCAGAGGAGTGGAAACTTCCCGTCCACTCCTTGGCCTCATTGTCCAGGGACTGTGGGAATGGAGTAGGGTCACTGAAGAAAGGTTCCTGGGAGTTCATGGTGAAGCAGTCTTCCTCTTTCTCCTCCTCATCCTCCTCCTCCAAAAGAAATGCCCTCTGCAATGACAGTTGATACCATTTGTTTTATGGCTTTACCAAATAGTATTAATGTTCATGTGGAGTAAAGATACAGAAAGCGTCTAGCTCCTGCTATCAAGCCTCAGAGTCTACAGTACAAAGCACACACATTTGGATAATCCACACAATGTATTCTAATGAGAACCAAAAAACTATTTATACTTTTACAGTGTAGTCACTCATCTAAGATAAAAACTGTAATGAGTAGGTGACAGAATTACAAGACAGGAATTTTGGGCTCAGGTCATTTTAGGGATATTTCGGCTAAGTAAACAGTAGCTCTGTTGAAGGTGATAGGCTGGTGTGGCCTTCACAGAAAAACAGCTCTTAACAGAGAATTTTTTTTATATACAGTATATAACAGGGACACTTTCCCTTAATAATCATTTTCACGTAAAGAAACATTTTTTGCACAATATAGACTTTAGAAGCATTTTCATTCATTTTGTTTATGAGCTAGTGAATTAGATTTACACCTAAAAGATAATGCTATGCATTATCCCAACTAATATTTGAATAAAACGGTGAGCTAAACTTCCATAAAACTTATTTCCTTTTGGCATGGAAGTTCAAAACAAATATGTGTATGTCATAAATTAAATATGTCCTGTAAAAATCAGTGTAAAGACTAAAATCTGGAGCAAACCTGTTTGTGGCAGATCTTTTCCTTCTTGCTTCCTCCATCAGCAGAACACTGATTTTTGCTCCTGATGAATTCTTTGAAGGAAAAAGGGTTTGGGTCATCTGTTCTTTTTTCATGTTCATCTGGATCAGATACACAAGTGAACACATAAAAACAAGGCATTTATTCTTATGTACATAATTTAAAAACAACCTATACAATTCCTACCTTTATAGTTTGCTGGACGAGTAGGTAAAGTCACTTTGCACAAGGCATGAAGAACTTCCAATTCGCATGTAAAACATGACATTAGCAGCAAACAGTACTGTGATATTTCATGGTGTAAGACAGATGAAACAGATCTTTATCCAAATTTTATTTTGGTCTTATCCTGTAAATGTAATCGGTAGAGTTTGAATCTCCTCCCTGGGCCTGCGTGGGTTTCCTCCAGGTGGTCCAATTTACTCACAGTCCACAGACATGTGTTTCAGGTTCACTGGTCACTTAATTCTCTATACTGTATTATACTGCCCTGGTGTATAAATGGATGAATGACTGTAAAATTATAGTCCATCTGGTATTTTAAGTCACTTTAGATGAAGGTAAACATGATCATTGTGTGTCATTCTGAAGGAAGGCATCCACCAAATCAATAAACAAAAATATGTTTTAACTTGTATTTTCGGGCTACATTTGTGGTGCAGTGAAACAGTCAACAGTGAGGGAAGTCGTATAGCGGGGACACCTGGCAAAGCTCTACGCCGGGTCTGCAAAACAAACAAACAAACACACACACACACACACACACACACACACACACACACACACACACACACAGAGACAGACAGACAGAGATACCATGTTTAAAAAGCGCTTACCGTCCTCGATTATTAACGTCTTCGAGGATCCTGGGCGTTTAGACATTCTAAACCCTCGTACGCTGGGATGAATGTCTAGCGTGCAACCAAAACTGTCTTTACAAACACAGTATCGTATAAAGCTTCCTATTCAGACTTATTAACTCACAACTTATTAAAATACTGATACTCGACACGCACATAAACTGCTGCACGTATTTACTGCGCATAAAACAAAAGCTGCGATGTACAACACCTAAACGAACAGTTTCATAGAAGCAGTTTGCCGCCCGTGTCACGTGACTCCAGCCGGGCCACCCTGGTTTTCCTGTTCCGGCGGAAGTTCTCGCCGCTCGTAGGTCATTGCGGGGTCAGTAGTGTTAAAGCGTACATGGTTGCGTAAAGGTTTTTTTATTCTGTGTGCTTTTCGGTAAGAGAGGAATCGGAATAAAGAATGACGGGTGACCTAAGGCCAGAGAAAAGTGGGAAGGTCTTTGAAAAGCAGTGCATTTAAGCAAGACAGTACAGCACAGTGCACCTGGGTATAGTATAGTACACTGTGGTAGCGCCACATGATAAAGTATAGTTCATTGTAGAACAGTATAGTGCACTATGGTACAGTGTAGTACAACGTACAAATACCACGATACAGTATAGTGCACTGTTGTACAGTGCACTGGTAATACCATATTGTACAGTATAATACTTTGGTAACAATGTAGTTCACTGTGGTGCAACATAATAAAATGTGGTTGTGCAACATAATAAAATGTGGTTGTACAACACGATATTGTACAGTATGTAGATTTATATTTCTTATATATGGTGAATAATTTTATTTATTTATTTTTTTTGTATAGCACAGCATTTACTACGTCTTCATCATTTGCTCCCAGTGAGATTTGCTTGAATGCCAGTGTGTGTCTTTGTGGCATGGCTGTAATAAAACATTCCCTAATATTCAAAGAAATAGTTTACCAAAATCAATGTTTGTCTATCACAATAAATAACTGCTTACTGACTGCAAGCTATTGGGTGGAAACCAGAGCACCTTAAAGAAACAGCTTATTGCACAGGATAATAATATAATGATATATTGACCCAAGTCATGAAAACATCCAAATGTACAGTAACTTTAGCCAATTTCACAGCATTTTACACATTTGATTCTTGACTGGTTACATTTTCATTTTAAACAAATATTTCTTTAAAGAATTATCTCTACCTGTACAGCTTAATATTTTAAAGCAGATCAAATACCCTTTTATATGAATTCTTCTGTCTATTATCAACATGCAGATACACTTCCATTCTTTTCATATGTACAATTTTCTCTTACTGCCTTGTAAAGTGGCATTTTTAAATGAAAACTTTTATACATTTATCAATAACTAAATATCATGAAAATCTCAAACTTTCAGGTGGCAAAATTTGAAAAAATGAAGGGTAACTCCAAAATTTGGTGCATAATACATCCTTATGTGATACTCGGTAATAAATAATAAATATATGAAACGATTCTTTTCTTTTTGAACAAGCTGTTTTATGTATATGTACATATTTAACCATTTAGCATATCATTTTTTTGAAAAAGGTGTACAGTGAAAAATGCATTTTACAACAGGCTGGAGCTTAGAATACACACAACAGTGTATGGACTATATATGACCTTTGACAGAAGAAATGTACAGAATGTTTATATTTCTGTAACTGAATTTACGTTTTTATTCACCTTTGTTTGCATGGATAATTTTCCATGTGTGAAATATGTGTGAATATTGGCGCGATGAAGGCGCCGTTGGGACGGGCGGTGTGTAAATGACCGTGTTCGGTCGCACTACTGTACTTTACTGTACTGCTTTGGTTGTGTCACATAGACGTGTGTGTGTGTGTTTCTCAGCAGACGGACCGGGCAGAGCCGAAGCACAGCGCCCTCCGCTCCGTGTGACTCCACTTCCTCCGACTGCGCGCACGGCTCCGATGGAGCGCGGAGGCGGGCGCTACAGGGCTCCGCCGTAGAGGAGCTCAGAGCGATCGGCTGCCACGAAGCAAGTAAGCTGGGCTGCCTGTGCTTCTGGGTTGGGGGCCGTGACCACCCAGGTGCGTTTCGGCCCGGACATGGTGGCTTGCTGTGGGTTCGCGGCGGCCATGCGGAGCTAACCCGTAGGTTAGGCCAGGTAAGAACAGCGCTCAGCTACACGGTCACACGAGTGCGGTGCGCATGGATGAGAGGCTTCCTGCTGCTACCAAGGCGATCTAACGCGCGGCCGAGCTCATCGCACCGCTCACTGCGCAGCAACTGCGTGTCCGTCATGTTTCATTTGATGCACCGTTGTTTATTAACGTAACATTAACGCCTCATCGTTGTAAGTCGCTTTCTAGAAAAACGTCAGCTAGGTGTGTGTGTGTGAGAGAGAGAGAGAATGAGTGAGCGAGAGAGAAAGCGCAATTGCCCTGCGGTGGAGTGGCACTGTGTCCCCGTCGCGCCCTGCACTTCCGGCACACGGCTGGCCCACAGTTTCCTGCGATCCGTTGTGTACTAAGTGGTGCGGGCGCAGCGCAAAAATGTCCTGTTTGTGTGAACAGCGGCAGTGCTGTGGGCAGCCCATGCTGCCTGCCTGTTGTGCTGTGGGGAAAAAGCAGCGGGGCAGTAGCGTGTGGGACACCGGGGCCACAGGGTATACTGAATGGCCCCGACCTGCAGGATTCTGCCAACAGCTGACATCTCTTTGTGATTCAACACCAGCTGTAAGCCCGCAGACATTCATATTGCTGGAGCATTGATGCTTTGCACAACTAAAATGTTTGGGAAAAACAACAATTGGGAGTTTTTAGTCTTAACATAGTTTGTGGCACAGATCATCATTGGGCTGGAACAGTTCATTTAGAAAATCCCTCATTCCTCTGCATCTCCTTAGTCCTGTTCATTCCTGTCTCATGAGACAAACTGCGGTGTGTTGCTTAAATTTTTTTCAGCTAAGTTGTGTAATTTAGTTCACAGTGGTCACAAGAAAAAGGGAAGCTCAACCCCAACCTGCCTCAGTTCACAAATGTTTCTTTAAATCTGTGCTCCAGCTTTAGACACCTCTACGGTTTGTGATCATTACAGGTGTCAGCCTCCATGGAGCTCTGTGTGCCTGGACACCATTGGGCCTGCTTTCACTGGGGAATCCCTCAAACATTGTGCTTGCTGCTGGAGTACAGATAACAGCACTGCTGGGGTAAGAGCCTCTCTAAGACCTCATACATGTCAGGTAGCACTTTAGTGACTCAGTACGTTTGCTTGCACACTCGGTTTTGTATGTGCATGACACATTCATTATATTGGAAAACATCTAAGTGATAAGGTTACCATATAATAACAATGTCTGAATAAATTCAAATAATACGGTTACAGTAAAGAGCAGGCGAATTTGGACATGAAGTGATTTGCGACTGGCTCCCACTCTTATCAACATCATCTTCTGACACTGACAAACGTATAGGATTTCCTAAAGATGGCATAGATTTAGGAAAGTCTTGTATTATTGGTTTTGTAGCGGTGATGGGAGCCAAGGATCTCCCAAAATGAGTGCTGCTGCATGTTTGTAAATAGTTGTCTCCAATTGTTATGGAGACCTAGAGCGATATTGTTGGCTTTCTGTGTGTTCACTGTACAGTGAGGTGCTTTAGGGAAGTCATATTGTTGTGCCCTGTGAGTGCTGGCTGTTAAACACTCCACGGAGAAACAAAGCTTGTGTTCCGCATGTCTATTCTTCCAAACTTTTCTTTCGGAACACCCCCAGTAGCATGTTGGAAGCGGGTGACAGTTTTTATTACTTGCATGTTTTGCTTGTAATAATTGGTCTATTTCTTACACATCTAGTAAAATAACTTTATTTTCTATTTATACAGTAACTAGAAGACTGACTGAAAAATGTTTCTCATTAACCTTGTAATAAAGTGACCCTGCATTTTATGAGATTGAATTTTTGGACCCTGCTTATGACATTATGGTGTGGTTTTACTTAACTACCAAGGAGGTAAATGAGGATATGTATGTAATATTATCCCAAAGCTGGAAATAAGAGCAAGATTAAATATGAATAGGTGTAGTTAGTGGTACTTTAATGAATATTTTTATTTTTCTTTAGGTTGGCTTCACACTATGTTCCTAGTGTGTTGCATTAAATTGTTGCTTGGGTCCTGATTGTCCCAAAAGGGAAGGTTTGGTACATGTAATGTCCTGGATGGGAAATGTATCTGATGACCTTGGTGGCACTCTTTTTGGTCCTGAGGTTTGGGCAACTTATTGCCAGCCATCCTCTCTGCTAGCATGGTAATTCAGACCATGGTTCACACTTACACATCAGTTCTCTACAGAAACCTACGGGTAACAGTGAAATACTGAAAGTTTTTGGGAACTGGTGTTAGGTCCAAATGAATGGAAGAGTATATAACCCCATGTTTGCATGATCCAGACTTATGCAGCTCTTTACTGGGGGATGTAATTTACGTCTCAGAACATGAGAACCCGAGAGCTATGCCTTCTATAAATAATCACAGTTAATCACATTTTTCAGTACACCATAAAAATAAAAAAAGCCTTCAGTTTTAGTTCTATTTTTAAAAATGTAACATTTTTGGCTTATCAACCACTGGAAGTTCATTTTACTTTGGCTAATAAAACCAAACTTCCTATTGTGGTATACTTTGACAAAATTCTTTTCAAACACCATGTGAGATTATTTATATAAAACTGTTCAATACCATGAACTCCTGTCTTTTATTATATTAACTATTAATTAAAATTGATTCTGTGTGGGCGGCATTGTTGGCACACCGAGTAGCACTGCCACCTCCCACTGCCTCTCACTGCCTGCATATGGGTTTTAACCCAGCTCAGCATGTGGAGTTTTCCTACTCTCCTCATGTTTGTGTGGGCTTTCTCCCACAGTCTAAAGACATGTGTTTTAGTTTAAGTGGCCTGTGATGGACTGGCATCCCATCCAGATTATAGTCTATAATCTCTGGACCACCACAACTATGACCAGAACAAGAAATTAAGGATGATGGATGGATATACTGTATATTGTGGTATACTGGCACACAATTTTTTTCCTTATTTGGCATTTCAGATAATTTTTGCTGAATTTGAAATTGCTTTGTAACGAGTTAGATTTTTCCTCTATTCAACGTAATAGTGTCTTATCTGGATTTTTGCTAAATGGGCTGTTCTGAGGGACAAGTTAGAGGTGAACAACAGGATAAGTGTATTCATATGTGGAAAGGTATCAGATCAGAACTCCAAATAATGAGTTTTGCATTGTTTTAAACAAATGTTATGAATTACTTTTGTGGAAGAATATTTGGAAGTACAGTATGTTTTGCACATAATCACATAAGATGAAACTGAATACAATTACAGTATTAAAAAAGTGTGATAAGTGTGACAGTATCTTAATTTTGCTAAGAGAATAGTATTTGGAGGTTTAGGTTTGTTGTGCCAAAACTGCACTGTTCTTTCAGAATTGACTGAGGGTACTGAGGTCCTCAATTGTCGAGCACTTTCATGGAATTGCACAGATCGTGATGTTCTGTTTGTGCTCCAGTGTATGGATGGATCCGGTTTAAGGTGTCTTCGTTGAAGGAAACAAGTCTGCAGTCTAAACAGGGAATGAGAAAAAACTGTCAGAGTTTGAAAAGTGTAGGACTGTTGTGCAAGAACACTGATTTCTAAGGAAAGGTTTGCAGAGTCTGGCCTACTAAAGAAAACAGGATCTGGTCATCAAGGTCAGGGAGGTACTCTCCAAAGCCTGGCAGGACAATACTCCCCCTGCGGTTACCGGAAATGACTAAAAATAGAGGATAGGAATGCAAGGTGGTCCTTTGGTTGCAGTTTTGTTTATGGGAATGAGTCAAAGCCCAAGATCATCATTAGTGTGCATGCATTTTTTCCTGTGGATTTACGCTGAAAGCTGTTAAAGAGCATAGATGACATAAGCAACCATGTACTGGTGTGACCCAAAACATTGACTCTTGTTTCAGGAAATAATGACCTGACTCATAACCCTCTCACCCGAATGCTCTTCACAGCACAGCTGCTGCCAGCACGGTCATCTTTAACTGTGAAAGACCCTGTTCCCTCCCAAAAGCACAAAAGGCAACGGATGTTTGCATTTGCAGTAGGGGTTCTGTGCAGGACCTGGGCCCAGACTCAAGTCACTTAAGTTCATGGCTTGTTTCTTGAACTGTACTTGACTGTTAGAGCTGTAATTTGACTCAAAATTGGAAGATATTCTTTGGCTTGTGCAGTAGTTCTACTTAATCATATCTGATATAAAAAACATTATTTGATAGATGTGGAAGTTACATTTAAGTATTTGGATAATGGTTTTCTCAAAAAAGTCATACAGTCTAGAATAAAGTGCCTCAGCAGCAGACAGAGTTTAAGGGTTTATTTATACAAATACGAGGTCTGACACAAAAAACAAAAAAAACAACCCTATAGCTTGGGAACCAAGAGTGGGAATGGAGAGACAAGGAGATGGTTATAGAACATGTTCTACCTGTCACGGTATGACAAGGCTCAGCTCGATCACTTCACTCAGTATGAGTGGACGCATGTTCAAATGTAGATGTTTTCTTACCCTTGGTCGGAAAATGTCAGTGTGCAAGAGTGAACAGCAAGTTAACATCAAGTTTCTTGTGGAACTGTCTGTGAAGGAGTTTTTAGCTATTAAAAACATCACTGTGCTTGAGGACCCACCCCATTTGCCAGACCTGGCTCCCTGCAATTTCTGCCTCTTCCCAAAGATCGAGTCGGTGCTCAAAGGAACCCATTTTTTTGTTGGTAGAAGATGTGAAAGCAAAAACAATGGAGATCCTCAACAGCCTTTTAGAAAATGATCTGTGGAATTGCTTTGAATGTTGGCAGCATCGTATGCAGTTGTGTGTCAACTCAGAAGGGAACTATTTTGAAGCTGATCGTAGTTGATTTTCTTAATTTGTTCAATAAAAAGTGTTACAGGCACAGTTTCATTTTTTTGTGTCGGACCTCATAAATCTTTAATGCAGAAAGTGTACCTGAAAGTTCTGAGGGACAAAGGAAGATCATTCCACTGCATTGGAGCCAAAAATCAAGAACCTACCAACTTTTGATTTTGGTCCCGTGAGTGGGACCGGCAAGTGATCCGAAGTGGAGGAGACAAGCACTTTCTGTTTAGGGAGTGATCGGGTTCTCCTCAGGCTGCAGATTCTTTGACCATCTTGTAGACTAACTAGAAGGGAAGAAGGTGGAGAAAGATGGAATCAGTTTAAACATTAAGAACAATTTTAGAGCATGAAGATATAATTTTAGTGATGTTTGCCTTATTTTCTAAACTTCGTTTTTTTTTTTTTTTTTAATAAATAAAGGTCACTGTACAATGAAAGAATGCAGTACCTGAATTTCACCTGAGTAAATAAATATGCTTTGTGTCAGGTGTACATACTTTAGCATTTCAAGGTGTGTAGTTTGAACAAAATTTTTAAATAATGCATGAAATTGTTTTTGTATGCATTTGTGAGGGGTGTAGAAACACTGGAAATGCTCTACATCTGCACAGATCACTTGTTTTGGGGCAAAAAACAAGCTCCTGGTTCTTTAGAATTTTGTTTATGTGTCAGCTATTTACAAGCCAGGCTGCTCAACCATAGACCCCCACTATTAAATTAGGAAAACTGTTTGATGTTCAGGAAAACTTTTTTCCTCCCGTGTTGTAAAAATAATGTCCAGCCCATAATTTCAATTATACTTGACTAATGGTTTTTAGTTAATGAGGCTAAGTCCTTCAAGCACCTTTGGAGTGTCAGTTTAAATCAGGAAAATGTATCTGGTTTGCTTGTATTTTCGTCATAACAAACGTGTTAATGCAAGCCATGTGTGAAGCAGATGTTTTCTTTGCTACCTTTACAGATGATTTTACTGAAGGACTTAATCGCAGTAATATTACATTTTGCAAGGCCTCAGTACCCACACTACCAGCATTTCAGTTAAGTTACTCCTTTGATGTAAAATGCAGACACATTCTGCCTGAAGTTCAATAATAAAATTGTGTTTCCATTTGAACGAAGCTATGATTTTTGTGTAGCTTGTATGACCCATCTCATTATACATTACAAAAGGACGCAACAGAGATTAAGGAAAAACAAATCTACCCAACTAGAAAGGAACTAAAATCCTTTTTTTAAAAAAGATATTTTATCATTATTATTAGGGTTAAGTGCTACCCAATTTAAAACCCCTTTCTCCAGAGCTGAGCCAAGTCAGCAAAAATAATCCCTTTCCTTTTTGGTGATAAGCAACTTCCATAACAAACAAACATAAACAAAAGTACATAATTCAACCTTGTCTCCTTATCCACAGTCAAAACCAGGAGAAAAACTGATCTAAGTAAAAAAACACTCATCTCTTTCAAGCAGTTGCTTCTCAACCATGTGTATTTTCAAAGGTTCAACCCCAAAAATAGACAATTCATCAACTGACCACTACCACCTTCCTCTCTCCTCCAGGTGTCTTCATTCTTTAAATGACTTTTTAATTGGCTGATTCTTCCAATTGGCTAATTGGAGAGTCAGCATAAAGACACACAAGCAAATACCTAAAGGTCTTAGGATCAAGACCATAACATACCCTCATCTAATGGGGGATATTGTGATGCTAGTAATTTAAATTCTTTCCCTTTGTGGCTTTCTGTCTCCGCAGGTAAGCCATGATTCCCATTACCGAACTACGCTACTTTGCAGACACCCAGCCTGCGTACCGCATCCTGAAGCCATGGTGGGATGTGTTCACCGACTATATCTCCATTGTGATGTTGATGATTGCAGTGTTTGGGGGAACGTTGCAAGTTACTCAGGACAAAATGATCTGCCTGCCTTGCAAGTGGGTTGTCAACAAGACTTGCGACAGGTACCTGTCTAGGTTGTACTTCAACTCCACGCTGTCTCCTGTCCCTCTTGCCATGGAGCCCAGAGGTATCCAGTATGATTTGGATCGGCACCAGTACAATTACGTGGATGCTGTGTGTTACGAAAACAAGTTGCACTGGTTTGCCAAGTACTTTCCTTACCTGGTGCTACTGCACACACTTGTCTTCCTGGCTTGCAGCAACTTCTGGTTTAAATTCCCACGTACCAGTTCCAAACTGGAGCACTTTGTATCAATTCTGCTGAAATGCTTCGACTCACCCTGGACAACGCGGGCACTTTCAGAAACCGTGGTGGAGGAGCGTGACCCTAAACCAGTCCTGGGGAAGTTGAATGGGTCTATGGACAAAAAGGCATCGTGTGCCAGCGAGGATGTGGAGGCCAGCGTGCCCATGCTCCAAAGAGTCAAGACTCGTATTGAGCAAGGTATCGTGGACCATTCAGAGACCGGTGTCCTAGACAAGAAGGAAGGGGAGCAAGCAAAAGCACTCTTTGAAAAGGTAAAGAAATTTCGGACACACGTTGAAGAGGGTGATATTGTCTACAGGCTCTACATACGACAGACCATCATAAAGGTAATCAAATTTATTCTGATCATCTGCTACACGGGCTACTATGTTAGCCATATACAGTTCAGCGTGGACTGCAGTGTGGATATCGAGAATCTCACTGGCTACCGCATGTACCGTTGTGCACACCCGCTGGCCACACTTTTTAAGATCTTGGCATGTTTCTACATCAGCTTGGTGGTGGTCTATGGCCTCATTTGCATGTACACACTCTGCTGGATGCTTCGGCGTTCTCTGAAGAAATACTCCTTTGAGTCAATCCGAGAGGAGAGCAGCTACAGCGATATTCCAGATGTGAAAAATGACTTTGCCTTCATGTTGCACATGATCGACCAATACGATCCTCTGTATTCAAAGCGCTTTGCCGTCTTCCTCTCTGAGGTGAGCGAAAATAAGCTGCGACAACTCAACCTCAACAATGAGTGGAGCCTGGAGAAGCTCAGGCAGAGGATCACCAGAAACTCTCAGGATAAGTTGGAACTACATCTTTTCATGTTGAGCGGAATCCCAGACACAGTTTTTGACCTGTTAGAGCTGGAGGTGTTGAAGCTGGAACTCATCCCTGATGTCACCATTCCCCCAATCATTGCCCAGCTCACCAACCTAAAGGAAATGTGGCTTTATCACACACCTGCCAAGATCGAGGCCCCAGCTCTGGCCTTCCTGCGGGAGAACCTCAGGTCACTGCATATAAAGTTCACAGACATTAAGGAGATCCCTCTGTGGATTTACAGCCTCAAGAACCTGACTGAGCTGCACCTCACGGGCAACCTTAGTGCAGAGAACAATCGCTACATAGTCATCGATGGACTGCGAGAACTGAAACGCCTCAAGGTGCTCCGGCTGAAAAGCAACCTGACCAAGCTTCCTCAGGTGGTCACCGACGTGGGGGTTCATCTGCAGAAGTTGTCCATTAACAATGAGGGCACCAAGCTCATGGTGCTCAACAGCCTGAAGAAGATGGTGAACCTGATTGAGTTGGAGCTGATTCGCTGTGACCTGGAACGAATCCCACACTCCATCTTTAGTCTGCACAACCTGCAGGAGATAGATTTAAAAGACAACAACCTAAAAACTATAGAGGAGATTATCAGCTTCCAGCACCTGCACAGACTAGTCTGCCTTAAGCTCTGGTACAACCAGATCGCCTACGTCCCAATTCAGATCGGCACGCTCACAAACCTGGAGAGGCTCTATCTTAACCGCAACAAGATTGAAAAGATTCCCAGTCAACTTTTTTTCTGCCGCAAGCTGCGCTTTCTGGACTTAAGTCACAACAACTTGACTTGCATCCCATCTGACATTGGATTCCTCTCAAACCTGCAGTATTTTGCTGTTACAGCCAACCGGGTAAGTCCTCATGCATTCTGGTGGCTTGATCCCCAGCATTACAATTATTACTATTGCTAAGGCACGAGTGGCAGGGAAAAGAAATGAGAAGCTATAATGGATTTGTGGCATATGAGCAGGTGCTGCTATGAAAGGTAACAGTGGAAGATTGAGAAGTAAAGGAGGAAAAGTGGATGATGATGATGGAAATAAAGATGTGGTCTGGGTCAGTCTACAGGAGTGTCAGGTGAGGAAGGAGCTGGTACTAAGAGAGGCAGAAATGAACAGAATGAAGACAAGCGAGTGAGGACAAATGTTTCACGAAGATCACTTATTTGAGGATGCAGGTAGTCTTTCATCTCCAGGGTCTGCACGTAATGCTAAAGAATTGGCCATGTAAAATGCTCCTCACTGTTGTATCCCAAGAGCCCAGTCTGAGCAGGTGCGCATTGAAGATGGGTTGCCATATGTATGCTGCCATTTAGTGAAGTAGTATTGATCCAAGTGATGAATGTGTAGCTTTGAAGACTTCAGCAGCTAAAAATGGCTGTACACAAATTTGATGTATGGTACACACATTCCTCAAACAGTGGGGTCAGTTTGTTCCCTAAAATCATCCTTCTTTTCACATGAAATATTGTTAACATGACACCTCACAACAGAAGTTAGTTGTGAGGCATCATGTTAACAATATTTCATGTGAAAAGAAAGTGGTCCAGGGAGAGAAATGTCACCTAAAATTAATTTAAATGCAATTTTTTTAATTATGACAGCTGTAACACGAACGTCAGTAACCAATGTGGTGATCCAGATATTTTTGATGTGGTCTGAAGAGCCCTCATTAACATTGGAAAAATGGGGTTTCTTTTTAAAGTTTCTTCAATTCTTTCCATCATATTAATGTTTTACTGTGTTTTGAAGAAAGCTGTTTTGTACCCTGTAAGCTCGTCCTTTGAGCTGTGTAGTTTTCTTTTTTAAAAAGTGCTTTGCCACCGACTGTGCCGTTTTCCTCTTTGTATTAAAAGCACGTTGGTATTGAAGGGTTCCTTTTTGGGAGCAGCCGATGAGGACCATAGAGTGCATTTCTTCAGGGTTTTAAACGCTCCCCTTTACCTTATATTAGGCAGTTTTTGTACTTGTGGGCAACATTCCAGCAGCTGTCTGACGTAAGTGTGGAGTTTACGGACTAAACTGTTGCAAACACAATTATGAGAGGAAATGCTTGAAAGCAAATGATATCTTTTACCTTTTCCTAAAGATCTGCACTTTTAATGTTTATAATATTCTTCTACTGAGCTGTTCTTGTATCCGCCTGTGACTAAATTGCTCTGTTTTGAGATCCTGCTTAACACAAGAGCAATCCCCCCCCGAACTGTTTTTCCACCTATTGTGGAAGTAAAATGATATTGTAATGTTCAAAAAATCTTTTGTACTGAAACATAAGTCTATTGTATGGGGAAAAACTGTGTATATTTTCATAAGCCTTTGCAGTGAATCTTCATTGTACAGCATCCCCTTGTATGAAGGTGACAAAATGATTCTTCCTGGAATAGACGTATATTCGGATGCATATTTCAGTGCTCTTTTATTTTGTGGTTTTATACCGTGGGTCATTTAGAATGGGCTTTTGGTAGTTGTAAAATCAGGCAGATATGGAGCATGTAAAAACATTTACAAGCATTTACATTGGTAAGTAGGGATATATGGGAATGATGGGATTGGATAGGATGATATTGATCCTCGCAGGAGATAGATGGTTGTTGTTGTGTGGCATTATGGAGGCAGATAGCTGTTGGTAGGAAACACTCCCAAGTGTACTTCTTATAGCACCTAAGTGGAATAACCTGGAGACTAATGGAGCTCACAGCGATCACTCCATTTAGGGGATGCGAGATGTTGTCCATGATGGACTGTAGCTTCAGTCACAGCTGTGACTCATGACTGGACCTACTTTCTTGATGATTTCAGAGTTTGTGCTTCCCCAGAAGTGATGTTTACCCCCACATACCACAGCATGGAAGATCACAGTGATTACTACAGGCTAGCAGAACATGGAGGAATCACATGTTAAAGGTCCTCAGCTTTTAATATGAAAGTACATCTTGCTGTGTCTTCCTAAACAGCCCATCAATATTGTGAGGCCAGTCCAGCTTGTTGATGTAGATACTCAAGTACTTAGAAGTGGACCGCCTCCACACCAGCCATCAGGGCTCCCGCGGAGATAAACCAACAGCTTGGTGATGATCCAGCCTTTGCTCAGCTTGCTCAGTGGGTCTCAACCAAAGGCAAATTTTAATCAGTTTGTTCTGAGCTTCAGAGTTTGTTTGTTAGGGTCTTGCTGTTTTCTGACAAGTTGTAAAATTAGTGAGGGTGCTTATTCTTATGGGTGCTCAGGTTTCTGTGGAAAAGCTGCCAGCACTGTGATTGTAGTTGGCAAATTCACCTGTTGGGCTCATCTGTTAGGGTTGGACGTCATGGCAAAAGGTCTAATACGAGGAAATAATTCAGCTTTGAACCCTGTGGTGAGTCACAGCTATAGATGGTGACTCATTACATTTGGAGAGAATGGAGCGATTTACAGTCTGTTTTTTCGCCTTTTGTCATTTTGGGATTTCTTTCCTTCCTTGTTGCCCCAGTTCCTCTTGATTTGTTTATTTTTGTCCCCACATGATGACCTTTGTTTAGATTGAGACGTTGCCTCCAGAGCTGTTCCTGTGCAAGAAGCTGCGCACATTGAACTTGGGTAACAACTGCCTGCAGTCACTGCCCTCACGCTTCGGGGAGCTGACAGGCCTGATGCAGCTGGAACTTCGTGGCAATCGGCTGGAGGGGCTTCCCGTGGAGCTGGGAGAGTGCCGACTACTGAAGCGCAGCGGCCTGGTGGTGGAGGAGGACCTTTTCAACACCCTGCCTTCTGAAGTGAAGGAGCAGCTGTGGAGAGCAGACAAGGAACAGGTGTGAGTCGGCTAGGCGTGGCATCGTGCTCCAAGGTGACAAGGTAAGCTCCTGAGATGTAGATGGCGGGGGGTGCGCTCAACGCGTTCGAACGATGTCAGAGACACTGACCCTATGTATTCAGCTGAAAATGGTGAAAAAGACAAGACAGGTAACTGTCAAAATAAAGGAGTGCAGGGTCACCAGCTAAGCTTCAGTGCACCTTGCCACTGTGTGGAACTTCATGAGAGGCACTCAGCATTGTTTGGTGCTTCTAATGATGAAGGTGATGATGGTGGTGGTGGGAAACAGTATCTCTGTTCCGTTATGTACTGCCTGTTGAGCTGAGTTCTGACCGGGACTGCCATGGTACAAAGGGGCAGTAGGTAGCCTCATGCTGATCTTAAAATTTCCAGTTTGAATCCGACTCTGCTGTAGTACCACCAAGCAAGGTGTTTACTCTGAGTCACTGAAGGTCCTGCAAAGGCTGGTCCAACAGTCAGCTCCTTGCAAATGTGACTGAGATCTGCTCTTCAAGCCAACACAGCAGGCATCTGTATTTGCTTAGCCTTTTTTACATGGTCGGATGCTGACGTTGTAAATATCTCAATGACACACATGCAGAAGCTCCAATTTCGAATAAAAGGCGCACCCAGCTGTTTCATTTGTTTTGAATCACCTGTTCATGGCCTGTAGTCACTATTAGGTGTGCAGTCACACTTTCCAACCATGAGCTGTTACACAATATGAGGGGAAATGTGGGCACAAACTTTCTTGGAAAACTGCCTCAACAACATTACTTGCATGACACTGAAGATTAAACAAGCAGCTTGACCATGGATCCTGCTTGTCTGTTCGTGTAACATTTGAAAAGTAGTAAGTTCTCAGTTCTATATGCCCAGTGAAGTGGGGCACAGTGTAATGAGACAAAATGACAGCAGTGGAGGACTGTGTGTGTCTCTGTCTGTGAGAGATGTATAACCTGTCATTCACTGGCACCCCTCAGAGCTGCTGTGTCCCTGGAGCCCACCCGAGTGTCCAAACACATGGAGTCCTTCCTGTTTCCCTGGAACCTTCCGCCGGACACCTTGGTGGAGAAGTCCATTCACAATGGTTTCTGTCTGATAGATGTAAACACTGTTAATCCTGGGGGGGACAAAATTGCATTTGTGTTCCTCAAGTTAAACTGAAGGATATTGCTGATACTCCTAAAGGCAGTAATTGGTTTATTTGTCCATAGCACTGAAAGCGTTGTTCCTGCAGCGGCCTGAACAGTCGGCAATTTCCAAGACCAGCTGAAGAACATTTGCCTTAATGTCTTGTCTGTCTCTGTGTTGCAGCACTCCTTGTCTACACTCATATACCAATAGACTGACATTTGATTTTTTTGTTTTTTTTTTTTAACACATTTGCAGTCAGTGTCAATTCAACATTTTGTGCTTAAAGAAATCTGCCAACCAGAATAACATTTTTGTTGAAGGGACTCATCCGCCTTCATTGTACACCTTATTATGCATTTAATTTCTTCTAAACAAAAGTTTAATAAAATTAAGGGACGCCTCTCAATAATGGGAGGCATTTGGTTACAGAATCATTTTACCACCTTTTACCGACATCCAGGTGGAAAATGACCACCTTGCCAGCTTCTACCAAGTTGGCTGAACCCAGCACGGTCATTTCTATTCATCGTGACATTTGGTTGCTGTAGATGTTTTTACAGTGTTTAACTCTGCCAATGAGTGTAAGTAGCATAACATTTCTTTTGTTACACCCACCCCCTTTATAGTGTTAAGACCCTTTGATATTTTGCTGTTGTGTAAAAAGTGATAACTGGTCTGTTTTTTTTTTTTTTTTTTTTTGTTTCTTTTGGTACTTTTTGGCCCGTGTTGGCACCTTGCTACCGGCCAGTCTTGTTATGAAAGTGTGAAGATAGATGGGTTCAGCAGGTGGCATCAATCAGCGCTGCCACGCTCACACTTCCAGACACCAGGTGGAATAACTCATGAGCATCAAGTATACAGATTAGTGTTACACGTGCAACTACATAGGTGACGTCTAGGTGACAATGTTTTCATGAAAGCTATTTTCAGAACACATCTGTCCTGTTTCTATTTTTTGTGGGCATTAATTACCTTTAAACACTAGCGGTTTTATTCCAGTATACATTTAGATTATCGATGACATTGGTTATTGTAACAGTGGGTAATAGATGCTTCTGTTGGGTGGATGTACCTGATGGAAAGATTAAGAAAGACTTTTAAGGAACGGGATGGAAAGTACCGGTTTTAACCAGAGAGGGATTTACAGAATTGCTTCCTCACCGCTATCTGTTGATAGCACACGGTGCACAAAACATTTCTCAGGAAACTGATTTCTAGCTGTCTTTTTTTTTTCTTTTTTTCCACACTGCCTACATAATATTTTATACTTGTGTTACTGTAAATTTTTTGACTTATGGATTTTTTTTTCGTATTACATTCCTGTCTTCAATATTTACATGTAATGTTTACTGGGGAAAGTTACTTTGCGCAGATATTCTCCGGTGTGCTCAAAATAAACGTGAAGTATTTTCTGTTTCAGATTTTATTGCTTAGTTGCCTGGTGTGTTTTTGGTTGACTGTCAGTGATGGACAGATCGCTGACCAGTTTCCTCCATGTACCTGGATTTATAATTGCAGAAATAAGAAAGCCCACCGTCAGCAAGGATTCTGGGACGTACAAATGGCTTTATTAAAGAAAGTAGGCAGGATAGTTGTGATGCAGCTTATAGAGCAGCAGCTTGCGTGACAATGGATTCTGTGGTCCTACCAGTTTGTTTTATGTCATCTGTTGGGGTTATGTGATTTTTTTTTTTTTTTTTTAAAAGTTATGCTTTTCCTTCTAGGACTGCAGATGACTGCAATGCCACCAGCTAACTGGTTTCTTAAGCTACATGATTTACATTCTTCTGCCAGTGTTAATTTGTTAATTTACAACAGAAGTATTTCACTTACACTGCTAAAACATTTGTTTATGCAATATTTTTTACTCAATGTAGCTGGTTTAACAGTATTTAATGAAAACATGGAAAATGATGCTTGCTGTCCATTCCCTTTGTTTCAGTTTTGTTCCTGATGTTAAATTATAATAAACTAAAATGCAAAAATCTGAGTTGCATATTTAGTATCTTTAACCATGTGGTGAATTTTCATTTTGACAGTTTTCAGATTTGCTAAACTGTAATTTAAGATGTTTAAGTCATTCTTTTTGGAGGTTTGTAAGCAAAAGCATGTCCTGGAACTTGAACTATCACAGTCCAAGTTTTTCTATTTAATCGATATGTGACCGGACAGACAGGTCCGCATAATAATGCAACTTTATTCCTCAATAAACATATGACTTTCTTAGTACTGCGCTAAATTTGAAAGCAAAGAAATTATTTGTTGGACCAGCTGTTGACCAAATCAGGGTTGTCCAATTTTAGGACTCAAATTTACTGTGTATATGAATGCTACATGAAGGGGAATATTAATATAAATGAACATAAAATTAATACTTGAGGCTGAGTGAACACTGGCTTTTCAATAGAGGAGTTTAACACTCTGGACTAGACAATGAAGTTAGGGGAAACGGAGATGCATGTCTGCAGCACCTTGATTTATTCAAGCTCTTTTACTTAGCTTCTCAACATTTTCGATTACTCCAATTTCTCACCTGAGAGAAGCATCACAGTAGGAGATACCTTATTTGGCCAAAAGTTTGTGCACCCCCTTGTAATGACTGAGCTAAGCTGTGTCAGCCGCACTCATGCAGCATACAAACACATTCTAGACAATTGTGTACTTCCAGCTTCTGACCTCAACCTCACTGAACACCAACCAGTCTTCTCACCCGACCTCATTGATGTTCTTGTGGCTGAAAGGGCACAAATTCCCAAAATCTGGCAGAAATCCTTCCCAGAAGAGTGGGGGCTGTTATAGCAGCAAAGGGGGGCAGGGGGCAACTCCATGTTAATGCCTATGGGTTTAGAATAGGATGTTCAACAAGTATATAGTATGGGTGTGATGCTCAGATGTCCACATACTTTTGGCCAAACAGTGTACCTATCTGTGGAAAGATTTGAGTTACTCCAAACATCTGCAGGCAAAATAAGTCCAATACATCCTATTTTCAGGTAGCAACTTCCTCTCTACAGTTCATTACAAAATGTGAAATATGATAAGCAAACCAATTTTTTTAATTAAATGGTTGTTCTTCAGTTTAATTTACGGTCCATGATGCAAATTTCAGAACATACTAAAACACTGGATGAACAAGGATAAAAGAGGCCATGCAAATAAGATGGGCAAATGGTCCAGTTTTGCAATACACCCAGCAAGTGACTCCTGCAGCACCCTGAAATCAGCTTGTATTTCCAAATATTGTATTGATTTAAGTTTGTGTATTTGCTAACCTGTTTGACAGGAGTCTAAAGGAAAAAATGTCACTTTCAGTACAGTTCCTTGAAATAAACACGTTCTCTTGCACATTTATGATCCAAATGCTTTAGACATCATGAAAACTAATAGAATACCTAAAGGTTTTGAAAATATCAAGGCAGTCACTTGTAACAGAGGCTTATGCACAGTTATGTGAATCCTTGAGAAATCACATGAGAAGTAAGATGACTGCATGTGGTTGCTCTGATTTTTACCACAACCCCTGCAACAGATGTTCCCCCAACTGAACACCGCCATGGTGATGCTAGCAAGGAGCCTCTGCTGATTATTCTGCCTGACCCATCCGGGAAAATGACTTCATCTGTAACACAGAGTCAGCACAGCTGAACTGAGACACAACACATTCCTCGTGAAGGGAGCAACGATGTACTTCCCCACATTTCCATAAACTTCTCATCTGTGGAAGCCCCACCTTCCTGTACTAACAGAATGAACATTCTGATGTAACATTTTATTGGTATATATACATCTCCAAAAAACCTCAGTCCTCAGCCAACACCTCTGTCAAGTCTTAATAATAACAGCTGGAGCAATCAATACACACAGTGCAGGTCCAAGGCAACGGCCAAAAAGGCAGGAATGGAGCCGTTGTGTTCATCTGCAGCAATGTATATTGAATCAACAAATACCCAGCAGCAGGAAAGATGGAGTATCAGTGTTTTCCCCCATGTCCAGGCTCCACTGGCCTGTACAGTTCTAACCTGCAAAGGGGTTTGCATGCATGGTCACATCCTTGATGTGGACGTCATTTAAAGGCCGAAATGTCTTTTCATTGACAGGCAGCTTTTCAAGTTCATCAAGTGTCTCAAAGCCGTCTATCACCCTGAGAAAGCAAACACATAAAGAGCAGCATGAAATTGGATCAGCACTTACAGTACAAAGCATGAAAGTCCTGCAAACATAAAATGCAACTTACTTCCCAAACACTGTGTACTTCATGTCCAGGTGAGGTTGTTTGGCGTAGGTGAAGTAAAACTGCGAGCCATTAGTGTTGGGGCCGTTGTTTGCCATTGCGACGACTCCTCTAACATTGTGCTGCAAGAAAACACAACTGTGAATTAGCACCAAACCAGAGCTGTGCAGATATTTGGATAGCGGCAGTAAACACCTCTATACCAGTGAAAAATTATTCAACAACCAAAGTTGCTTGTGTTGCATAACATAATGGAGGAATAAATAGGCTTAACAGCTTTATTAACATAACCAACAACAGCATACAGCAGGCATCATAAAAAATGAGATAAAAAAAAAACCATTTTGGATGTTGACCTGGTTAAATCACCCCATCTATCAACTAAGTAGAAAATCAGAATCAGTTGCAGGTATCAAAGCAAGATCAATAACTGCCTTGGAGAAAAAAAATGATATCTACCAAGTAAAACTGGACAAAGTGGAATGAATAAATAAATAAATAATTATCATTATTGTTAATAATAATAATAATAATAATAATAATAATAATAATAATAATAACAAAATCTACTAGTGTTTTTCCACTGCCTTTACTGGATTCAGTTTTTAATGTATTTTAATGAACGTTTTATTTTGCTTTAAAATTGTTTGGGAAGTTTATTCCTACTGATTTACCTAATGTGGATCATGGAGGTGACATACTGCTAAGACTTTTTATGGTACTATAATTTGTGTTTACATGATAACCTTGGTTCAGCAATAAGCAAAACTTAGATGGTTTAAATATGTTTCAATATTCTTAAATTAAATGAAAGAGCTGTCTGCTCAAAAATGCAACATTTTAAAACTTATAAGGCCCTGTCAGCCTGATTTTTCACATTTATTTTTGTTGTTGTCTATACATAAAGTTTCTGTGTGGTTTACCCAAGTAGGGAATTTTCTTCTGCAAAAGCAAAAAAAAAAAAAAAGCTTTATGGTAAATCTTATGAACTTATATTTATTCATTTTATTGATGCTTTTCTCTAAAGTTACCTTGTTTATCCATTTATACAGCAGGGCAATTTTCACTGGACCAATTCAATGAAAATACATTGATTAAAGAGCTACAGCAAAAGGTGAAACTTGTACCTGCAACTCCAAAGGCAGCAGCTCTGAGTACTCTACTACCTGGTGGACACCTTTTTGGACACTGGTACTTATTTACATCTTTGAAATACTACAAGTTTTCTCCTTGATTTATATATTTGACTGCATTCATTTTGCTGTGTCATTTATAAGACTTAACTTCAGGAATGAGTATATTAGAGGGTCAGCACAGGTTGGACAGTTTGAAGACAAAGTCAGAGAGGCGAGATTGCATTGGTTTGGAGATGTGCAGAGGAGAGATTCTGGATATATCGGGAGAAGGATGCTAGGGATGGAGCTGCCAGGGAAGAGGAAGAGAGGAAGGCCCAAGAGGAGATTTATGGATGTGGTGAAGGAGGACATGCAGGTGGTGGGTGTGACGGAGAAAGATGCAGGGGACAGGAAGAAGTGGAAACAATTGATCCGCTGTGGCAACCCCTAATGGGAGCAGCCGAAAGATGAAGAAGATTTATAAGACTTAACTGTTTGCCATGCTCACATTTCTGCATTTAAAATGTTTCAAACATGTATGTAACAAGGGTAGGAGGGAATGTGTGTGTGGTTATATTGTGATGAGCTAATGTCTCACCCAGGATGTACTCCACCTATGTAGACTGGCATCCCATGCTTCAGGGATAGGCTCTGGGCCACCATGGCCTTGACTCACAGAAATAATTATCCAAAGTGAATTACTACATGTGAGTTACTTTTAGGTCACTGAATTTACAATTTGCAGCACAGTACAGTTGTAACAACTGATAAGAACAAATCCATCTTCTCAGTGCTACATCCAAGACACTTACCACAAAAGGCATGTATCCATATTTATCATAAAATGTGATCATTTTTAGGTAAATATTCTTCTTCTATATCAAATTTAAAGTTTAAAACATATTTCCCTTTGGGAGTAATGATAATTCTATTTACTATTTCTGTCAGGAACAATGTAATGACTGTGTGTGTCTATAAAGTGTCTGACATGGAGAAATATGACAATCTTTAGGGCAATCTGTAAATACAGTAGAAACCAGACCATACACCTGGTGCACTGATTCCCAAAGGGTGGATCAGGACTAGATTAACCAGGCAGAGTGCTGGTGTCTGTCACTATACAGTAGTGTGTGTGTGTGTCTGCTTTGAATACTTGCCTTCAAATGTTCATTGAATTCATCTTCAAACTTTCGTCCCCAAATACTCGTTCCTCCCTTTCCAGTACCTAAAGTGAAGATGAAGTGTTTTTACCTCAAAGCTAGGGCATTTTTGCTGTTTGGCAAAGCACAAAGACTTAGGTAACATTTATAAAAGCCTAAATCAAACGTAAAAAAAGGATTGTTGAACTACGGGTAGACTGAGTTTTTAGCTTCACACACTATGGTATAGAATTTGTGAGATGCTCTATGCACAATGAGGAAGTGTGGCGTGAGGGTGAAGACTGCCTGTACCTGTTGGGTCTCCGGTCTGCACCATGAACCCTTTAATGTTCCGGTGGAAAACGCAGCCACTGTAGAAGCCACTCGCACAAAGGGCAAGAAAATTCTGCAAGGAACAACTGTACTGAGTACCTTTAAACAGTCCTGTGACAGAATATGATTATTACTGTTATTTTAGAAGCGGACCTCGCACGCCTTGGGAGCGCGTTCACAGAACAGCTCTATCTTCAAGTCGCCCAGATCCGTGTGCAGAGTCACTGCCTATAAAACAAACACTTATATTTCAAGAAACTGCATTGAACTGAATGAAATCGCGCAGAAGAGGGAGACAAATCTGACGACAGCCATCGACACACGACTGCAGGGTAATTCCACACCACTTCGTATCCTGCGTGTTAGGTAATAGTCTAAGTACTGCGGCGAACAAACTGTTCTGTTTCCCCAAAAGAGTGCTTTTAAAACACTAGCAAAACGCAAACACTGTTTATTATGAAACAGCCAAAGTTGAATAAACCGCCTTACCATAATGTATCAGTGGCACTACGACAGGACTTCGTCGCAGGGACTTTAACGTATTTCCGTCTGCGCCTTTGCAGCCGCGTTGGGTCTCAAGGGGACCTGCACGCTGTGCCGGAAGTGCTCCGTTGAGAAGGCGCTCCGCTAGTAAGGAATCTGGGCGCCGTCCCCGTTATTTTGCGTAATGATTCCCCCCCCCCTTTCCCCCGTCAGGCTCTGGAGGACGTCCAAATGCTCCAGAAGTAAAGGACACGACTGCATTTGCCAAAAATACGTTTATTAAAGGCACATATATCCCGAGTAATGTTTTTAAATTTAAATATAAAAAAGCTTAAACTTTTAATTGTATAATAAGTATTCAACATCAACTTAGAAAAATGTACTCAAGTACAATCACAGAGTAGATGTGTTTCAGATACAGCAAGCAGGGCCCCTGCAGTTCATCGTCGACTCGCATTTGGCGTTTCGTGTGTCTTTTGTCCACTCCGAGAGCCCGTAAGCAACAGTCCGTGTGAGCGCGTGGAGGGAGTGCGGCAGCGCGAGCCATGGCTACCGAGAACCCCAGTGAAGTCGGTACCACCGCGGCCAGCAGAGCCGAACATTCCCGACAGCAGTATTTTAAAGAATACAGCAGTTGCACTGTGTGCTATCTTTGTTGTGTGCACTTTGCCTCACGCACTTAACACCAAAGAAATGGCAGAAAAACAAGTGGCGTCAGCTTGATGCTCCGTTGTGTCAAACGCGTCAGAATGAAAATGTGAAGTACCAACGCTGCACTAATAGAGAATATTGGAAAGGGGGGCAAATACTTGTTCTCAGGGGCTGTGTGGTCCTGGTAAACGAACAGTGTGTTTGAGATATAGGACCGTGTCACGGATGTAGAACTTTGGTTCGGTTTGACTTCAACTGCAGGCGCTGAAATGGCTGCCCGGCTCCTCACCTCCATGTGTCGCGTTCGCAGATCTGCTCCCTGAAGGACAAAGTGGCCATCGTGACGGGCGCCAGCTCGGGCATCGGGGCCGCCACTAGCGTGCTCTTCGCCAGGCTGGGCGCTCGGCTGGCCCTGAACGGCCGCGAAGTGGACAGCCTCGCCAAGACAGCTCAGCAGTGCAGAGAGTGTGGATCCACCGAGGTAGCGTGTCCTCTACCCACAGCACCACAGTGGGGGGACAGAGTAACAGAAACATTATCTCGATATATTTATCATACGCCACGAATAGTGTCATACAGGTCCAATACGGTGTGTAGTGGAACATTGCATCACTCTTCCAGAAGAAAAGCCCCTGGTTCTCTAAGGGATGAAGGAGGTTGAAATCTACTACATGCTCTGAGCTCCAGAACATCCCATACAGGTGCAGTGATGTTTAGATATGGAGCCTGGAGGTCATGGAAGGAGTTTGAATTTGTTTACTGCATATGGGAGCATTGTGAGAGAATAGTGTTTGCACTGTAAGGTGCACCTGCTCCTGTGAAATGCCCTCATGTTCCAGTTTATGAGATTCAACCCCCACCTTCAGGTACATCCCAACAAGTCATTCATCACATGACAGCAGCTTGTGATATAAATCAGGTAGACAAGTATTTTGTCTTTGGTTTGTGTACAAGTCTGTGCTGAATTGGGGAAGACCTTAGTGACCTTGAATGTGGCATGATGGTTGGCGCCAGGCCTGTTGGTTCTAGTTTCTCCTAAAGCATTTGTCGTCCTGGGCTTTTCAGTATGTCAAGGGTTTACTGAAAATGATGCGAAAAAGCAAAAAAAGTGTCTGCAACCCTGCAGATGATTGTAGTTTGTTGATCCGAGGGGTCAAAGGAGGACGGTGAGAATTTTGCCAGCAAATAGATGGACCACAACCAGGCAAATCACATTCAGAATTAACACTGGTGTGCAGAATGTCACTTAAGAACACACGACTTATCGGACTTTTGTTTCGAATGGGCTACAACAGCAGAAGACCAGATCAGGTGTTGATGCTGTCAGTCTAGAACAAGAAACTAGGTTTTGGATTTGAGGTTTTTTGGATGGACTGGGGTGCATCCCTATTTTTCCCATAAGAAATAATGGAGATGGCTGTCTCGATTTACACATTTTCATACAGTACTGCCTTTTCAAGAAACAATTAAACATGTAAACCAAGGGATGATTGTATTTCAAAATTATAGGAAAAATAAAATTTAAAAAAAAGCTTGTTTTGCAGTAAATGTTAAAAATAAAATTATTGCAAATGTCCTGCACATATAACCATCTGTGTATTTGTCAAATATATATTTTTAAAACTGTTTATTTTTACACTGGTTTCCTGGTAGGACAAATTGAAGTAGTATGTTTAGTATTTTTCTAGTCATATTTAAGTATCTCTAGTTTGAAAGTCACATATTTTTATGTTTTTACTAGTGAAAAATAAACACCTTTATCCTTACTGACTCACAAGGGAATGTTGTTTATAATTTGGGTTAAATATTTTGAATCTTATAACAAGACGGCAAAACGGAATAACTTTTACGGACAGTTCATGGCATTTGATGACATAACATGACTTTCTGTCAGCCTCTTCTTGTGCCAGGAGACCTGACCAATGAAGAAACAGTGAAGAAGCTGGTGGAACAGACTGTCTCTCATTATGGGAGACTGGATGTCCTTGTCAACAGTGCTGGGATTCTGGCCATGGGCAGCATAGAGACAGCTGACCTGGCACAGTATGACAAAGTTATGAACATCAACGTAAGGTAGGCAAAATGATGTCACAAGATCTTTATCTGAAAACATGATTTCATGAACATCCTGTAGAAGTTGCATCTTTGCTTAGGATCAGGGTTTATCGACAGCTTTTACAGCTGAATCTCATCTGTTGTACCTCTGTTTGCTAGTTTGGTTTTGTAAAAATCTGGGGTGTAGCTATAATAAATAAAAATGCTTTGTATGACTTTTTATGTTCAATCCAGATCAGATAAATTTAAGAAAATTAATAAGTTAAGAAAAAGCATTTAAAAATAATTCAACAGGAAAATGTTTGTATCTTTGAAAGATAACTTGGCTGCAACACGAGGAGCCAGTGTATATATATCAGTATAACTCCATTGTAAATAGTTTGTTAATTTCAAGCTGTCAAGTAGAAGTTTTCTTTTTGTGAGTAGTGTTGTACCTCACTGCATTCTGTTGATCTTTTTCATGTGCTGTAATTTTATTTTAAATATGAAATTTGTTTTTGTAATATTTTCCAGGTCTGTGTATCACCTGACTCAGCTTTGTGTTCCCCATCTTATCCAGACTAAGGGCTCCATTGTGAATGTATCCAGCGTGAATGGCCAGAGATCAGTGGGTATCACTTGGCAATAAATGACAGTGCTCATAATGTAAAATAGTGTGACTGTAATTGTTAATATACTTCATACTGTATATGGTTAGGGACATTAGAATGTCAGGGTACAGTATTAAAATTGCTGGTGTGTCCTCTTCAGCACCATGCACGAAACAGTGTATAACTCAGTGATATTTATAAATATGTTTAATTGAAAAATTGAATCACAGTTGTACAGCAATTACTTTGACTTGACATTAAACATGTTTATAAATTGTTACCTGTGTACTGTAAGATAATCTTTGACATTTTGATCTTGAGGGCATGAAAAAGCCCAACTTACTCTCAGTGTTTATAAGTTACATATTGTTATGTTTAAACTGTACTATTTTTTAAAATCTTTTTTCGTAAGAATTTTGTTTGCGTTGCAGTTCCCTGGAGTTTTGGCTTACTGTATGTCAAAGTCGGCAATTGATCAGTTCACGCGCTGTGTAGCCCTTGGTAAGACTACTTAATGTTTACAATTACATGGCAGACTGGCACAGCATATAGGAAAATCATGAGTTTGGGTATGGAACTGTTTCTCAAAGCATGAAAGTATTTAACAAAACCTAGTGACAAAGAAAAAAGCTAGTGTTAGTGGTTTAAGGATGCAGCTTTCATATAATTTATGGGTCTTAATCACTATTTGAAATCAGACTACTCTGAATGTTCTTTGGTATTCAGATGCATGCATCTATGCAGATATCCCTCAAGTTATGAGTTTTTGTCTTTTGACTTTTTATGTATATGAATGAAATTATATAATACGTTTAGAAGTAACAACAGCTGAACATGTGATAGTTCCCTTATTTATTCATTTAAGTAACACCCAAAATGGCTGTCAGAAACTTCTGGAATTGCACTTACTTCCCATAATGCCCCACTCCAAAAACAATACTTTCATATCACATCTCCAAGATTTCATCTTAAGAACCAATTTCCAGGAATGTATTATGCATGTAAGTAGAGGGGATGCCTGTATTCCCTTTTTCATGTATCACTTTGGCTGTATCAGGTTTTTTCCAGTTATTAATCACTTGGTTCTGTTTTTTTTTTTTTAACTCAAAGAACTGGCAACCAAGCAAGTAAGAGTAAATTCAGTGTGGTAAGTCAGAGTCCCTAATGAATTCACAATATTGATAACCTCTGTAAGTTAACAATTTAGCTAACAGTCACTTTTGAAAAGTTAATAATAAGCACAGTTATGAATATAGAGTGTAAATCCAATATAATATGGGGTCCAAAATAATTGATCACATTTTAAGTTCACATCTACCAATTTATAATTGCTGTGATGGTTAACAGGACCCAACCCATGGCTGTATTACAAGCGATACCATGTTTATTTAGAGCTGTATTACAGTATGGTGAGTAATATGAAAAGCAACTGAATAATGCACTCATCATTAAATTGAAAATAAATACTACATTACAGTCAGCCTGTGCTGTCAAGGGAGCTGTAATCTCGTAATTTAAGTTTGTTAAATGATTACTGGACTACATATTTAGTTTTTTAGTGATGCTCCTCAACCATCTATAGGGCTGATTCTTCCATGTTCTTGTGCCATTTATGTCGTCACTATTAATTTATGTCCCTCTCTGTCTCTTGTCCTCAGTCCTGGTGTGATTATCACTGAGGTGCATCGACGTGCAGGGCTGGATGAAGAGCAGTATGCAAAGGCAGGTCATTTTTTCATGCTTGTCCATCATTGTTCTTTGCTACACTGATATCCAGTATTTTACAGTTTGTCCCAGGGCCAATGAAAGTGTGAGATTATCCTCACCTTTAATATGTTTAGGATTTATTTCCAAACACACTTTAAAGGCATTTAAATTTGTAAGATTAATTAGTATGGAATATTAATAACAAAGTGGCAAATAAGGACTGAAAAAACTGTTGGGGTTATGCAGCTAGTTAAATAAATTGAACATATTTATCTCACCAAATTGTAAAACTTTAATACAGTTCCAGTAAATTTTAATGTACCTTTTAATACATTCTTCCCTGACTTATGACCCCTCCCCAGAAATTCACACAAATATGCAATATTCTGTCACAACCTAACAATCCATTTTGAATACCTTGTGAGGCTCAAAACCTGTTGTCACTGAGCTATTTCTTAAAGAAGTTTAGAATAAAACAATAATAATGAACATAAACATGTTATTGAATGTTTCATGGGAAATCTAATACTAGCCGAATAAAACAAAAAACATTAAATGTCAGGGGTATCTCACACACTTGAGAAATGAGTAGAGGAGGATTCTTACGTTGTGGCTCTGACTTTGGCTTATGCTCTGCAGAGTTTCTTGGTGATATAAATGAACATGGATTTCCAAATGCTTTTTTAATAGTTGCTCAAATATTATTTTGTGTTATTTCCTCTTTTTCGTTCCCTTTCCTGTAGTTCCTGGAGAAGTGCAAAGAAACTCATGCTCTTGGTCGTCCAGGGAAGGTGGAGGAAGTGGCGAATGCCATTGCTTTTCTGGCTTCTGATGCAGCGTCCTTCATCACAGGGATCAACATGCCTGTGGATGGCGGCCGTCATGCCATGTGTCCTCGGTAACAAGACGATTGTGCTTTGGTTTCACTGGACTGCAGGCAACAGGTCCTATCAGCTGGTATATAAATTAAAATACTGAAAGATTACACAGCACTGGATTGTCTTTTTCTGTCTTTTTGTCCCACAGCAGAAATTTTGAATAGAAGTTTTTAACTATTTCAGTATCCTTGTAACATAAATATGCATACAGCAAATATAGAAGTGTACAGATTTTCTATACACTCATGAGCCACGTTAGATGCATCTGGCCAGTATCAACTGACAGTAGTGGTTTAATAGGGTGGGGATAGATTTTTTGGTACACAGTAATTTTTTTTTCTTTTTTTTTTTGCTGCATCTGAGCATCATTCGACTGCCACAGCATACCACTGAGAGTGACTCTGTGCTTCCATGTCTTTATGGCCAGTATGGACTTTATAAAACTAATATTTCCAGCAGGACAATGTGCCATGTCACAAAACACACAGCACCTCAGGATGATTCCACAAACAAGACTTGACTTCATCTCAATAACTTGCACAGTCTCCACCTCTCAAGGCAGTAGACCATTGTTGGGGTGAGGTGGGGATGTTAACAGAATGAATATACCACCAAAAAATCAGCAGATGGTGTGAGATAGTATGAGTCCAACATGGAGGAAGAACCCTGTGGCTGAATTCATGCTGTGCTGAGGGCAAAAGAGGGTCCAAACCTGCACTTGCTAAGTGCACCTAATGAAATGCCTGGTGAGTGTACATGTAGTAAATGTACAGAAGTAAACTGAATCCATTAAGTGTTCTCTACTCTTGTCATGCTGACGATACAGTTGATTTCAGTTCACAGATTACATGAACACATGCTATTCTTATTCGACTTTTTAGATTGTTGAAATTGTAACTCAGTCACACCTTGAGGTTTGATGTTAAGTTTCACAAATGAGCAGTTTATGGGAACATTTTAACTTGGGAATCATTTTTAATCCCGGCAAAAATGTAAAACTGTACAAGGATATCAGTGAAACTGGTCAAGGAATATGTAACTACCAGATACCCCAGTATTCAAACTCTTGGGTTTTCAATTCCCAGCAGAATGAGTTGAGAAGTCCCTTTGCAAGTGCCATCTGAGCACAGCAGAAGCACATCAGGGAAATTGCTACAGCCAAGTATGAATGTGATACCAAGACAGCAGCACTTGCATTCTCTGTATTTGCCTCTTATGGCCCATGTTTAAACACAGTTTGTGCTTTCATTTTTTTTAATTTCTGAATATAACTTAAATCTGTTCATGAGTCTGAGGAAGACCGAAAAGCTTCAGAAAACAGAAGGAAAAAAGTATGGTCTAGGGAAGCACACAGTTGAAGAAAAGATGGAAGTTATCAAGAGAACTGATACAGGTGACTGCATAAGAAATAATGGAAATAGCTTTCTGATACCGAGATTGCAGTGTTAAAACCAGTTCTAGGAACCAACTGCAGTTGCTTTCCAGGCTATAGGTGCATAACTTATCAAAATTTTGAACTTAAATTTTGACAAAGAGTAATCCTGCAATATAACTGAATTTGTGTATTTCTGTGGTAAATGTGTAGATTTGCTGTGCAGAACGGGAATCCATACTGCACACACATGCAGAGCTGGGAAAGCTACAGTGAAAATACAAAGTGTTGAGCTGCTGGTTAAAGAATCTTCCAGAAGGTAACTAAGCTACATCTAAAGTGTTCAGAGAAATGTAAGAAGCTGCATGGCAAAAGTCACTGCTACGTATAAAGTATTTTTGTCTGTTTCCTTTGCCTGTTGCCATGCCATTACTCAGCTAGGTAGTTACAATGAAGGTAGGTTTTACAGCTGTACATCCAGTGCAGAGGTTTGCATATCTAGATATAAAAATAAAAATGATGTTCTCTGGCATGTCAAATCTATATATAAATGCATATAGAAAAACAAACTTGGTTTGAAAATTACTAAAAAAAAGTGACCAAATGTAAAACTTTGTGGGTTACCAAAAGCTAAACTCTAAAAATGTCATTAATAGTGCTGGGAGACAAAATGTTCATTTTCCATATATAAATATTTTCTATAATTTATTATAATAAGCAGGGCCTCTCGTGATGTAAAATTCTCTCCCTGAACACCAGCCTCTCGCTGAAACTTGGATCTCAAATTACTGCTGATATCTATTTCAGTCTGGCCAGTTCATTTTAATCTATGCTCCTTTGTCCTTTAAGAGTAGTGAGTTGTAATGTTTTTGGAGGAATTAACTGTACCCTTGTTATGGAATTTTACTATACCTGTGCAAACCTGGCACTACGACAGGATGGGGGTTACTTACAGCAGAAAAACAATATGAATTATTATGTCATTTCTGTCATTTGGCACCTGCTTATGTTTGAAAATGTAGGCTGAGATCTAAAATGTATGAATATATACATACATTTATGATTTATACATTTGTATACATATGAATGTATAAATATTAAATGATTTTCCCATTATATATTTTACAACATTTCCAGAGCTTCAGTCCAGGAAAGCTCCTGGAAAGTTCATGAACAGCTTGTTTGTGTACCCAGGTGGAGTCTGCAGTCATTTCTGCTGCAAGGGAAGAGCCTCCTGTGGATGGTGAAGCGCTCCAGAGACCAACACCTCTACAGGTAACACACTGGTCCCACCTCTAAACGGAGATGCGATCCAGGTCTGATGATGGGCACATTGTACACATCTACAATGGGGAGGAGGCTGCTGTCTTGACTGTGAAAAACAAAATGTGTGCGCTGCCAATGGCCATTTATGATCTAGAGGAAGATAAAACAAAGCAGACGTGTGTATATGAAATAATTCAAAACTGGATCTAACACAACATTAGTACAGCTATCCTCATTATGCAAGTCTAGCTGCTTTAGTTTACAAAGCCAATTTGTTCCTAGAAATCTGATAAGAAAAATTCCTACATCAAAATGATTTATGACATTTTTATGGGGGGAATTCTCATTCAAGCATGACACGTGCACTCAAAATCCCAAATGCAATAAAAAATATTGTTTGTATAAAATATTTTAATAATATTTTAAATATCCATAACAAACTGTCTATTACTGGAAGCCATGTCACCAGTTTAAATTTCTTCTCAAACTTTTTTGGGGGCTATTTTCAGCACTGAATATTCAAGTTAATTTAATTTATAGCAATAAATCTGTCACAATGTTCAGTACTTGAGAGATGTGAACATCAAAATGAAACCCTGACCAAAGAAATGCACCAAAATTTGCTTCATATGCAAACCAAAAATGTAGCACCTACAAAAACATTGATTGTAAATCAGACTTAAAAGTATAAATTCATTGGCTTTGCAAAAAGAACAATGTGTAATTTGAGCATCTGCAAGTAAAGGTATTGGTTTACTCCATAGTGGAAGGCTTAGTTCCACTGGATTCTTCTAGAAAGGACAATTTAAAAGAAAACCTAACAAAAGCTTTTTTTCCCCTCAGGAGTCAAAGCTCCTGTGGAGATATTTTTATTCTGGAATAAAATCAAAGCAGAATATAGAAGACAACATACCCAGCAGCTGTCCTCTAGCACATGGGGTTCAGCAGCTCCACCAGCTTTGATTACTTGGCCGTTCCAGGCTTTAAAATGCACGGCCTTCTGGGAAAGCATTTCAGATTCACCTGTCCTCCACACTGGCACATTCAGGCAGTGGATTATGATGTGCTGGACAGCTTGAGAGCTCAGCAGGTGTAGGAAATACATCTGTACTTTTCCCACTCCCATCTCCAGCTGTAAAATAATACAAACCACTTTCACCTGACACAATACCTTATTTAAAATATGAATCCATATATAATTCTTTAATTTTGATAATTTAGTCAAAATCCACTGTATAACCCATCCTTTTTATTAATTCACAAGCACTGTCATGTTCATGTACAATGATAGATTAAGTATTTCTGTTATTAGGATTGTGGCACCTTGGAAACTGTGACTGGTTTTAGGCAGGTGGAACCTCCACTAGTGAAGTTGCAGACAACCTCGATGGCATCTGAGGAGCATCCCAGGTTGGGGTCGATCCAGTACATACCTGCAGAACATCAGTTCATTCATAGTACGAGAGGTATGAGCTCAGTGGATGACAGTGTAAAGGTTTGGTCATTTACCTACTAGAGTAAACCATGTGTGTTCATGGCCTGCTCACCATCTCTTGCCCCCTGCTGACAGTGTTTCAGATCCTGGCAGGTACGGGCGGGGTTCTCAGCAGTACCCTGCGGATTTCTGAGACTCTGTATCAGGCTACTGAGGTAGTGAATAGTTCTGAAGATCTCTGCCTCCTTCTCCATCATGGACCAGGCAATGGCCTCTTGGCTCTGACAGTTTAAAGAAAGGTAAACGTGCATTTCTTACATAAACAGGACATCAGGGACAGTGAGTGAGATGTTCTTCAACTCTTTTTCACAATGAGAAGGGCACCAAAAGTGAGAAGGGCACTGTCTTGGTTTTTCTTGTAGTTTTTGAGTCTGAGGCTTGATGTATGATATCAAGGACTTTGTTTTTCCCATGAACGAAAGAAAAGGTGACTGGAAACATCTGTTAAAATGCGCTGTCGGTTCTTGTTTGTGTTTAAACAAACTTAGCTATGTCGGACTTTCAGCACTTTATGGGCCGGTGGAAAACCGACATCAGGACTTTAATCATTCATATTTAGCCAGCGGCTGGAGCAAACTTACGAAGGCTGAAGAAACACCAGCAGAACCCTAGAAAAATAGAAAAAAGTGTAAATTCACACCATGTAATGAAACACTTCCACACAATGCCGCACACTAAATGGGAATTTTGGTAACAAAGTCCTCTAAAGTATAAGCAAAGGGAGAGATCTACTGAAATGTCAACATTTTCCAGTTGGTGCCCCTTTTGCGTATGGAAGATACAGGATTTATACTTTGCATCTCAGTGACAAAAGTGAGCACTTACCGGAGCTCCAGGGCGTCCACGAGGTCCTGGAAGCCCCTGTTGAAAGAGATAAATTATGCAAAGATGCACACTGCTTGTAAATATGTTCTGCATTTTACATAAAAAGACAAGCTTCCCTCCAAGATAATTTGAAATATGAAAACATGGAGGAAGGTCTTGGTATCACTGAAATGCATTAAGAAGTCCAATATCTTGGTTCCTTCTGCGATATTGATACCCTGATGAAACTCTGACAATGTGCTCACATTTAGGCATTTTGTGGTCCACAAGAAGTTTATGGGGACACTGACGTTCTGGTGTTCTACTCAGGGTTAAAAATATGTAGATAAAACTTCTAAACATACCCTTGGTCCTTGGATCCCCTGTTCATGGAACAGAGAGAAAATGAGTATGAGCAGAGTCCTGCTTCTGTATCCTGTTCAACACTGTTTCTGTGACCATAACAAGTGTAAACTATTATATAAAACAATAATATTTGTACACTTTAACGAAACATATGAATGTTACATTAATCTGGACTAAACGGTCATTTTAAGCTAGTTTAATTTAAAATGGTTTACTACAGTTATGAGTGTCGATTATGTCTGAATTTAAGCACAGTGTCTCTTTGTGTTATGTATATTCATATTGTGAATTTGGAAATACACAAATGTTATTTATTTAAATTATATTTTCTAGTGTTGTGTAACATTTGTCGATTGTAGACTGAAAGCCACGTGCGATTCTGCATTCAACCCTTAGTTGGCAGTAAAATGCACTTAGATTGCCTCCATTCAACTCACTTCTACTATGTTTACAGCTTGTATCTGGTGCCATAAAAAGACCATATTTTTCATTTTTGGATTACAGATAATTAGAAATAAAAAAAAAAATGGATGGGGAAATAAATTATGAGCATTCACAGTGTGAGTGAACCCCTTCCTTTTAGAGCCAGTGTGGTCATTTAATGAGCACTAGATCACTTATATAATAGGATGACAAAGAAATGTTTATACCATTTCTCCTTGCTCTCCCTTTTCTCCTTTAGTTCCCTGGATGAAAACAGAGGTTGGTGATGCTACATAAATGTTCCAAGGTCCAAGGTTTAACTTTACTCTCATTCTACCTTATACTGTTGTACAAGAGAGAACAAAATATAGTTCTCAGGTGCACAGTACACTGAACAGACAAGATGGCAGCAAGGGAAAGGATAGACAGAATTATGTAATTGTTTGGATGGGTAAACAAATAGAGAAGAAAATCTTAAATGTAAAATAAGTATGAAAGATGAAATAAACCTTTAAAAAGCATCATCTACATAGAAGATTAGACAGACCCTCACCAATCTGCCCCTTGGCCCAACTATTCCAGTTGGACCTACTGCACCCGGATAACCCTGAGGAGATACAGACACCAATTTTGTAAGGATCCTCTTTTTGTCTTATTTGCTGGTTATCTAGTTGCATTGGGTCAAATCCCAAGGACACTGGTGGCCACTACCCATAGCACACGGTGAGACAAAGTGCATGTAATGGTTCTAGAGAAGAAACCCATCTCACCTTCAAGCCCCGTGGTCCCTTGGGCCCCTGCATTCCCACTGGCCCAGGGTGTCCTGTGAGTCCCTGTAGAGTGTAATATACTTAGTAAACACGCTTTTGAAAATCTCTTCACTAAAAGCACAATCTCTTAACTTACTGTTCTTCCATAACACAAATGTGCAGTTAAAAGCGCTTAGACATAAAATGGTGAGGAAACTTTTTATGTGCATACTTGCCCATCTTTGCTACTACAAACACTGTAGTCTATACTGCGGGCTGTACTACTACACCTATGAGCGATACTGTGTGTAACTTTATGACAGCACTGCTGCTGTAATATTAACGGTCAAAATATATCAATAAGCAGATGACTGAACAGAAAGACAGCTGGCTGGCTGGCTGGATGGATGGATGGTTTCAGAAAGGCACAGCTACCTTTGGTCCAAACACTCCCAGAATTCCAGGGAATCCTGTTTCTCCTCTGTGACCCTGTGATTTAAAAGAAGTGGATGTGTCATCACATGGGGGGGTATATGTCACCCCTAATTTATAATGCTTATGATTATTGCAGAAATTGTGCTACTGGTACACAACACTTCTTTGGTAAATGATGAGTAGCAGAACTCTTTGGCTGCAGGATACTCACAGGCTGCCCTTTAGCCCCCTTGTCACCCTGCTTGCCTGGAAAGCCCATTCCTCCCTGGAAGCCTCTTCTTCCAGGAGGTCGCATCTGGCCTGATAGCCCTCTCTCACCCTGCCTCACAAGGGATAGAGACACAGACCTTTTGGGGGGGTGCAAGGAGCCGCCTGTGTGTTTGCATGTGTTCATGTGCATGAGTGTGGATGTATGATTTTCTTCTGTGTTTACTACATTGTTTCTCTAAACAATGGTAAAAATAACATTAATAGTAAATTCTCATTAAAGTGTCAATATACCAAAGGGGATAACAGTGTTTGACATTTTAGCAGGATGCAGCTACTGATCAACTGTCAAAATAATGTGCCACATTACAACTGCTCTGGACAAATGTAAAACTTGGGTTTAATAAGAGAGCATGAGCAGACAATGGTGAAAATATTGGTTTGGGTTATAAAGTTTTTTTTCTCCATGCTTAGCGTTGATGCTAACCCTGCTGACCCCCTGAGCTGTAGAAATTCTTATGTGTTTCTGAAATTGTTTGCATGGAGGTGGTGGCCAACTTATTCAATTTTTGCTCATCTTTGAAAAAGATGTGGTCCAACAAATGGCACTGTTTTTCTGTTTACCAGGGTCCTTTGTTCCAGTGAATTATTTCTACTGGAATGCCGATTATGGAATCACTTTTCAAGGGTATCTTCTTACCTTGGGACCGATAGGACCCTGATCACCCGGAAGCCCTGGAAAGCCAACTTTTCCTGTTTCCCCTGCATTTCCAGGAAGACCTGGCCCACCATCATCACCCTGTTCTCCCTGTAATTCAGGTAAACAGGACAGCAGTTATGAGGTAGAAGCACAAAGAGGAGAATATATGTGAAGATGTGCTAGAGCCACCAGTCACAACTTTGGCTAAGGTCATGCACCCTTACCAGCATTCCTTTGCTGCCATCATTGCCTGGGACACCATTCACCCCAGAGAGACCTTCCAGGCCCTTCAATCCCTCCAGTCCCTTCAGCCCTTTGGCACCCATGAGCCCCTGCAAAAGGAGCCAAGAACAAGGGCTTCACACTTTTATGCCTAAAAACTAAACTGCATAAATTCTTGATGAGGATTTAATCGCTGCACTGCTTCCTGTGTCTGAGGGATTCAACACCCTCACGGTAGGATCTGGATTACGTGGTGAATTTGTGGGAACTGCCACGATGATGTGAGGGGTGAGTGTATTTCGTCTTATATTTCTTTTTGTTTTCCCTTTACCTTTAAAATACATTTTTTTCTACAATAAAAACATCTCGATTGGGACTTCAGCTGACTGTGGACAAGTGTCTGCTCAGTAATGTAATAAATGAAATAGTGAAATAGTGCATAAATTAATGATACCTGTATGCAAGTACATAAATATACCGTATAGTGTGTAAATAAAGATGCTACAGATGTATGAGGCGCTGCAGACGCACACAGCTCATACCATTGGGCCTCGGTTTCCTGACACCCCTTGTGGGCCTTGCTTGCCTTTCCTGCCCTGAAAAAGTGGGTTAGAAATAAAGAAAGATGGCAAATGGCACTCAGTTGAATATCTGCAAGCCAGTGTAAATATTGATGCATTTTTTTTTTCTCACCAAAATCTACTATAATCCAAGATGGCGCCGACACGATGGCTGAAAATATAGTGAAACTGTACTCTATGAAGTCTGACTGTCTGACTGTTTGTTTTGTTGTTCTTTACTTGTAATTTTTTTTTTCAAGTTGTTCTGTACTCGTACATTTTCTTCTTTCTGGAATGTAACCATGCACAGTCTCCTGTTGAATCAGACGCATTTCGTTGCATGGTATACTCGCTTGCTATGTACTTGACAAACTTACTTGTTCTTCTCCTACATTCCCTTTGTCATAAAAGCTCTCTAACACCGAAATTTCTCATTCGTGGGATAATAAAGGTTTATTCTATTCTATTCTATTCTATTCTATTTTACAGACACAACAGGATAGAAAACACAATATTCACCCGTTTCACCCGTCAGCACAACACCTGCCGTGGTAGTCTGTTCTGTTATGACAGAATTTACAGCTTGGCCCTAAATGTTGTCTTTTTTGTAATATATAAATATTAATCCAGTTAATCAAGAAACAAACACCACATCTGCACCAGTACAATTTTAGGTTAAGACTAACTTTATGGCTCTTGTCCCAAAAAGTCCTTATGAACTCAGGTCAATCAAAGCAGATTAATGTATTATAAATAAAATATAAATAAATAAAACATTAGAGCATTTTTTTCATTTAATTTTTGTTTGTGTGATGAAAGCATTGCACTGTATTAAAAAAAAACCTTTTATTTTAGTTCTTTACTCAAGTCCAACTTTACTCAAATCCAGCCACATGGACCGTGAGCACAAATGCTTTACAAAATGTAAAAAAAATGTCCAAATTAATGCAAAAAATGCCAAAAAAATGGAATTTCACCAGACCCATATTGCTGGCATTGTACACAAGTGAGAAGAAAGGAAGATGACTAACTAAAAATAAGTTTTGATAGGAAAACTACTCTGAGATCTATTTCCCATAAAAATGTGTTATTCTTATACATTCATACAACTCATTCATTTTCAGTGTTCTTACTGGGTTTCCTTTGGATCCCTTTGGGCCCTGGGGTCCAGGTGGTCCAGGATCTCCCTAAAGCAAAAGACCTTCAGCCAATACAAGCAGAAGCCATCAAGAAGACTCTAAGCAGACTGTTAGCCATTTAATGTTGAGGATCTGAATGTTCTGCTGTGCCACAGACTAGAACCAGACCTTATTTTTGTGCAAATACTAGCATATACAGCCATTACACGACTGAGTGCAAAGTGTGTAAAGATCCGTCTACTGTATGTTTGCAAACTGTACAATGATTAATACGCAGGGAGTCACCTATTGCACTTAATATAGTTCTGCTCTCTTTAGTTTGAATATTATGTGATAATACCATGATTTTATGTTCAAATGAAAAGAAATAATAATGTTTTTCATCTTTTAATTGCTCCGTGAATTATACCCACATTTCTTGGTGCAAAATCCCCATATTTGCCTGTGTTATTCCTCATGTTATTCCTAAAGGTGGTCAAGAAAGAGGAAGCTAATTGCATTTCTCCCTACCGTAAGTTCAATGTAAAAGTGAAAATACCCTGGTATTCAAGCTCCCGGTTTCCAGTTCCCAAGTGAAGCCGAACCGCATCAGTCACACATTAATTTCTTTTTTAACTGTACGGTAATTAAGTAAGTGGGGGGATGCGGTGGTGCAGCAGGGTAAGCTGGTGCCTCACAGCTCCTGGGCTGCTTGCCTGATGTGGGGTTTAAGTCCAGCTCAGTGGTGTGTGTGAAATTCACAAGTTCTCCATCTTTGTACCCCTCTAAGGAAAAAATACGTCAGAAGAAGGCAATGGCAAACCGCTTCTGTTCCTCCTTTCCTTAAAAACTGTGTCAGCGGTCACCCAAGAATCACTCTTTTCCAGTTAGGCAATTGGTGTTTTTATTACACTGAAACAGGACTTTTAGAGTGTTAAGGATGTTTGGGGGAAGTGAATAGGGGGTTTCTTGGCTGAACCTAGAACAAATCAGTTTTCTTCTTAAGAAATAACGGAAAAGGCTTGTTGAGAACTGAGATTGTGGTATTCGAGCCGTTTCTAGGAACCAATGACACTCGAATCCTGGGATATAGGTGTTCTGTATTTATACATATACAGTATATTTAAATATAAGTTTAAAATAGTAATTTAAAATAAGTGTTAACTGAGGTTTTGTAAAATGTGCTTATGAACAGTGTGATAAGTTCTTGTTTAGTTTCAGTAATGGAAATTAGAATTAAGCTATTTGTGTAGTCATTACATGCTTATTTTTAAGCAGAAAACCTTCAGATTCTGACAAAAATGATCAGGTATGATTGGAAATATACTACATGTGCAATTGTGTAAATAGTTGCTACTCACTGGTGTTCCAGGGCCTGCAATCTTGCCTTTCTCTCCATCCATGCCTTGCAGACCCTAAAAACAGTCACCCTTTACACGCAATATTCTGTAGGTGGTAGTTTGTCAATGTTTACCTCTATGAGACCACATCTGAGCAACAAATTTCCACTGATACCCTAGAAGTATAGCAGGCATGTAGAGGCTTTGGCTATTAATGCAATAAACATTAAAACATTTATTTAAGCATAATTAAAATAAATATGAATAAACTTGAGAGTTGTAAAAAAGGCTATTATACTGTGTATAAGGGCATCACTTACTATGTACCCCGGATCCCCTGATTCACCTCTTTCCCCTTGACCTCCAGGGAGACCCTGCATTCCAAAGGAAATGCAACATGATGGCTCCAAACCCGCAGCAGAAAATGAAAACCTATAGTGATAAATACAACTTACGCATTTACCAGGAGGACCAAGAGGACCTGCAGTGTTGCTATCATCTCCTTCCTCCCCCTGTAAGACAGAAGCAGCCACAATATTTCTTAAAAGAAGATGGTAACATATTTGATTTATTTACTTTTTAAAAAATTTTTTATTAACTTTATTTTGCTATTTTCAGGTGGAGAAGATTTTTACAAAGGGGTTCAGGACAAAATTTGGTTTGGGGCAGAAAGTTCAGCACTTTATTTGGTGCTAATTTATATATGGCAGTAGAAATTGTAATTGCATTGTATTATGAATCTATAGTACGCATCTGGGGTGGATAGTAATGGCTTATACATCATTACATTTGAATGTTTCACATTTAATGTTACACTTTACTGAAAACAAAAAAGTAAGCATTGCTATGACCTATGAAACCTCCTGTGAATTCCATTGGCTTTTGTAAACTCACTCCCATTCACTTTTATGGTGAATATTTTAAAAAGTCTTCTCTGCTGGCAGTCTTGGGTTTCCTTCACTTCCTGGGACATTGCTAGGTGCACATGCTTTATAAACTAGAGAGTATGTTGGTCAGTAATGACAACCAACAGATACTTTGTGCTTCTTGAGGGTTCATGATCAATTTATAACTGGGTTCTCCAAGCTGAAAGCTCTACTGACCATGCAGCCACATATACTTTGCACTTATTTTGTCATCCCTGTTGGCCAATGAATGTCAACTGAACTGCATATAAACTCGAAATTGACACAGGCTATTACTTTACCTTTTCACCCTTTGGTCCTGGAGGTCCTACTGGGCCCTGGGGTCCCTGGTGACCCTGTGAAAAAAGGTGTGGTGCAAACATATTGGATTTATTGCATGATAAAAAATTAATTCTTTTTTTAAATAAATTTTGAAAATTGTTATATCAATACTGATGACTTGTTGAGGAATTGTAATATCTATAATGAAAAAAATGCAGGCAGTCCTCCCAATCCATAATGTCTCTACTCCTAAGTTTGCTCTTATGACCCTTGAAAATTTGTACCCCTAATTCACTAGAGGAATCACAAACCTGCTTGTTCAGATCTACATCCAAAAGCATTCCAAATCAGGTTAAATGAATTTTATACATTCGTAGGACAAAACTAAAACCTTCTGTGTTATTTTGATAGGAAGAAATAATAAGAAGAAAATGAAAAACTGACATCTCTTTACAGGACTACTGTACATCAGCAGACACTGTCCTTGGGAGAATTTTAACAGACAGACCCCTATAGTAGTCTTACAGTTTTCTAAAAATCATCATAATTTCCTAAATTATTAGAAGTTCCATTGTGTCACCTTACCTGATATCCTGGCAGGCCTTGTTCTCCCTGTTTACCCATTTCACCTGGGGTTCCCTATGAGTAACAAGCATCTATTTATATAAAATTTCTTTTCTCAAGACAAGTAACACAGGTGAAAGGATTCATCATTAAATTGTGTCTCTTGAGTTGTTTCAATGAATAATAATAATAATTAAAAAAAAAAAAATAAATTAAAAAAAATAATAATAATAATAGTCTGAGATGTGAAGACAATGATGGAACAGAAGTCTGTTTATGAAGAGCAGTGAAAGCTAATAATCATACATACACTATATGGCCAAAAGTATGTGGACTCCCTCCTTCTAATGTTTGAGCTGCCATCACACAGCATACAAACACATTCTAGACAGTTGTGTGTTTTCAGCTTTGTAGCTACAGTTTGGGGAAAAAGCTCCTTTCCTGCTCCAGTATGACTGTGCCCCCCATGCACAAAGCGAACTCCATAAACACATGGTTTGTCCAGGTTGGTGTGGAAGAACTTGAGTGGCCTGCACAGAGCCCTGACCTCAACCCCACTGAATACCTTTGGGATGAACTGGAACACTGACCGCAAGCCAGGCCTTCTCACCTGACCTCAGTGATGCTCTTGTGAGTGAACGGGCACAAAATCCCAAAATCTGGTGGAAATCCTTCTCAGAAGAGTGGGGGCTGTTATAGCAGTGAAGGGGGGGAATAACTCCCTTTTAATGCCCATGGATTTAAATGGGATGTTCAACAAGCACACATGGGTGTGATGCTTAGGTGTCCACATACTTTTGGTCATACAATGCAATTTAGATTCTTCAATTCATGTCTGTAGACTGTGTGGGCATGAAATGGGGCATAGATGCAAACTCCACACATACTGAGTCAGTTTCAAACCCATGGCTACCTGCTGAACCAGAATGGTACAACCACATACCCATGAGAGGCCCATTGGTAGAACTATAGTGGTTGGAAATTATGTGCAAAAGGAAACCTTGGGTGGATGAGGGTTATAGTTGAGATATCACTGAGTGACTCATGTCTAAAGGCTGATGTGGCCCCAGGGAATAACTGCCTTTACAGTGTACAATCTCTGCAGATGTGAGCAGGAATGTTGCTTTTTGTTGCCATTACTTTATATTTCTATACATTTAAACATGCAGCTCCTGCTGTACTACCTGGACTGGGGTCCTTACTCTTAACTGCTGTAGTAAAAATTATCCACCTATAAATAATTAAATAATTTATAGTGGTTTAGTGCAGTACACCTAACTTTTGCAAACTGCATGAGTAAATGTTTACTTTACATCTGACAACATTACCGTGTGTCCGATTTTTCCTCTCGATCCCTTAGGACCCAAAAAGCCAGGTGGTCCTTGTTTTCCAATGAGTCCCCTCTCCCCCAGGTGACCCAGCTGACCTTTGGTGCCCTGAAATGCATAGAGCTCAAGGTTGCCGGACCAGGATGAGGATACCTTTCTGCAGGGAAGCTCTGGCCACATCAAAGGTATTTTACAGGGGACGGGACTGATGCTAGCAATGTGACCATCACTGTACCTTCACTCCTGCCTTTCCCTTCTTGCCAGTTTTACCGCATTTGCCCTCTGGACCCTGTAGGAGATAGGGATACATTAAAATGTACATTTACTAAGGTGTTGCTAAAAAAAGGAGCTTTTGATGCTGTCTGCTATGGAAGGATGCTGGTGACACCGCAGTGATAAAGAAGATTCCAGTTTATTCTAGTTGCAGACAACACATACTAGCTGCGCTGTCCATGTTATTACACAAATCCTGCCAGTGAGGTACATGTTTGTACATTTTGAGCTGCGTCATCTTTCAGGTTCCACTACACTTGGCCATCGGCAGGCCGTTGGCACATGATTACCATGGTACCCTATAGTAAAACTATGAAATACTCTCATCACCGTGGTTTTATGAGTGAAAGGGCCTATATGACCACAGTTATGAGTGTCCATAAACTGTATTTAAATGAAGTGGACTCCTCCTCACCCATAGCATTGGGTACTCTGGTGTTTCTTAACTTGTGTTCATTGTCCTGCCTGCCAAGAGGATATCCTATAAGTAAAAAAAACCCACCAAATCCAGTCAACTCAAAGAATCATGGTGACCTTTCTGGGACCCATTGTGGGCTTTTCTTTTTTTGGATTTGCAAGTTTATTTCCAGCAATTCATGAATGTTAATCAGATTCAGTGGAAATGGATCTCTCTTTTCCTTCTATTTTTTCTGCTGGTTTGGAACAAAGCCAAGAACCACAAAGTTTGATAGAAATTCTGGGTGAGAAAGATTGTGGGATGCGAAAGACGTCGGGCAGAAATGGCTGCTTGGTTTCCCGTACAAATGCTGCCTGACATCACAGTTTCAAAAGTGAAGCCCAAGTGGGCTGCTTTTCCTGCTGCTGCTAAAGTGCTTCTCAGTTCAGGGCTCTGCGTTTCCTTGTTGAGAAAACCATGGCAGAAAAATAAATCAAATTTTTATACTTATTTGGTTGATGGTTCTCTTGTAAGGCTTCTCTCGGCCTGAGCCACGGTTAAAAACCGGTGGATAACAGGCTTAAAAAATCAAATAAAATGTGTTGCTTATATGAAATTTGCAATGCTAGTTTGTTTTTTTTTTTTGTTACTTCTGCTCACTTAAAAAAGGAATAATTAAGAAATTCACTCATCAGCTATATTTCTATTTCATTTATCAGTTGTTAAGCCGGAAAAGTAAATATTTAAAGCCGCTGTTCCCTAGACAACAAGGAGATTTTCTCACTAGGTTTCATAATCTAATTAAACATAAATAATTTTAAAATAATTTTAAAATTGTTTACAGAATAGTGAAGACTTTTTAAAAAAAATTTCGCTAACACTAATTTTAAAAAAAAAAGTAAAAATTAAAAAAGTCGTCTTGACATTTTTTTCTTCTTAGCATCGGGAGCAGCCGAAAGATGAAGAAGAAGCATCTTGAAAATACGATTAATTTTTTAGCGGGTCACAGGGATTCGTCGTGTGACGGTCATCAGCCAGCAGAGCTGGAAGGCAGTGTTTGGCTAAATATAGGCAAGCAGACATTATCTGCAGCCTTGAAGGTAAAACAGAGTAAAGATGTGAATGGGAACCCCCACACTCACCCTGATGCCGGTTAATCCAGGACCTCCACGTAGCCCTTCCTTGCCCTCTGGTCCCATGTCTCCGTTTTCCCCGTTCTCTCCATCTGGGCCCAAGTCGCCCTTCTCACCCTGAGGGGAGGACACAACCCTCATGTTCTCCTCATACAGGTTCACCACACAGTTAATAACAATAATAATAATATAATAATTAAGAACATTTCTGTTGCTATGCTATAAATCTCCTAACACTGCAATATCTCTTCAGCAATAAAGAAACAACATATTTTGTGTGTATGTATTTATTAATTTTCTCTTGTTATCTTGGGATAAGTTTACACACATTGGTGTAATTGTAACAGCTGTATGTCCTCCAGAATCTTGGCTTTTAGTTCAAATTTATCCATCCATTAATATTATCTGATAACTTTGCTCAGTGCACCTCGAAGGCTTATGATAATAACTTGATTCATATGTATTTATTCAAAATATATTTTTGTGTTTCATTTATCAGACTAAATTTATTGAGTTATGTTTTTTGTAGTTTAACTAAACAATAAATATACACATACAGACATTTATCCACGGATATCAATTTTACCACCAAATTTTGAACATTTCTATACATATCAATGTTTTATTATACACAAACATATTGATAAACAATGTATGAATGAGCTCAAGCAAATACACTGCCTGGCCAAAAAAAAGTCTCACACTAATATTTTGTTGGACCACCTTTAGCTTTGAGTACGGCATGCATTCGCCATGGCATCGTTTCGATAAGCTTAAGCGATGTCACAACATTTATTTCCATCCAGAGTTGCATTCATTTTTCGCCAAGACCTTGCATTGATAATGGGAGAGTCAGACCACTATGTAAAGTCTTCTCCAGCACATCCCAGAGATTCTCAATGGGGTTAAGGTCTGGACTCTGTGGTGGCCAAAATGATGTCTCATGCCCCCTGAAACACTCTTTCACAATTTGAGCCCGATGAATCCTGGCATTGTCATCTTGAAATATGAAGAAAAAAAATCCATTGATGGAAAAACCTGGTCATTCAGTATATTCAGGTAGTCAGCTGACTGTATTTTTTGGCCACATTGCTGAACCTAGACCTGACCAACTGAAGCAACCCCACATCATAACGCTTAGTTAAATCTGGGTAGTGACTTTTTTTTGGCTGGGCAGTGTACAGGTATATTCATCTCTTTGATATGAAGAAACAAATCCCAAAAAAATCAGCAGGCCACTCTGCCATCTTACTTTGGTACCATCAGGTCCAGAATGCCCTTGTTGCCCTTCCAGGCCCGACTGCCCCTGCAGGGGAAAGCAGGTTGCGGAATCTTAATGTTCTGCACACACAGCTCCGGCAGTCTGGGATATCTGCTCCAGTAACTGCTTCCATCTGAAGAGGTTACGCACCCTTGTACCGATGAGGCCCTGCTCTCCCGTGTTCCCCATCACCCCCACATTGCCCTGACACAAACACACAAAAATACAACACCCAGTGGACAAATGTTTTCTTCCTTTTCAGTTCTTCTCATGACCTTCACCATTAAAGAACAGATTTCCCTGGTCTATAAAATATATAAAATCTATAAACACTTGGAATTCTGTGTCTGCTATACATTTTACATCTTGACAAACTATGTGTGTGTGTGTGTGCGCGCACACGCGTGTGCACCCAGGTTTACTGTACCTTATGTCCCGTTTCACCCTGCAGTCCAGGTTTACCCACTTTCCCAGGTGAACCCTGTCATGGGGAGACACACATACTCAAGCTCTGGATACACCTATTCTGCCAGTCTTGCGCTCTTAGACCATGGACCAGTGTATTTATACTGTAGGTTGACTTTCAAAGGTTACCTCTCGAACCTAAACAATGAAGGCTGAACTCTACTCTTCTGGATGATGAACAATTCTGTAAGGAAGTTCTAAAGGAAGTTCAGCTGCTACATTTTGGAATAGGGCTGAAGTTACTGTATGGGGTCTCAATTTCCTTTCCTTTCAATTACAAGAAGCAACACCTTTCTCCAGCATAGCTCTCCTACTATGAAACTGCAACAGAATCATTTCACTTATGAACATTTTTTGTTGATCCATGTGTGATGTGATTCCACTGTGATGGTCCTGAAGTAGAAGATCCCAATGCAATGGATCTTGCAGTTGGAGACACAGACCGACCAAAATTCATTGGAAGTCCTACCACCATGCCTGGATGGAGACCATAATCTTACCCCAAGGCCAATCTCTCCCATGGGTCCCACAGTTCCTGACAGCCCTGGAGGACCCTTCAAGGCAAAGAGGTAAACAGAACAAAGAAAACAAAATAAGGTTCTGTCCATTCCATTTCCATGTGAGTAGAAGGTGAAGAGTGGTTAACATAGTAGTTGGAATGGTGTCCCATCAAACACAGCATTCAGTGACCTTCAGTCCACTTCTATTCCTGTTTCTTCCTCAACTCTCCCCACATTAAGTGCTAAGAAATGCAAACACACTTGTTTGAAATGACCATGCGGCACAAAAAAGAATATGGATGCTGTATGGTTTTAATACCAATTTTTGCAACCACTTTAATACAAAAGGCATTCTCTGGATTCCAGAATTGTGTATATAATTAGGCTGCAGTCTGTTGTGAGTCTGCACAGAGGGACCAGTAGGGTTATGGAGAGTGTTTTCACAGAACATCTACAGGTATTCCTAGGTATACAAGAAAGATCCCAAGAGGCTACATGGCATTGTATAATTTAGCAAAGACAATTATTAGTTAAAAATCTGCTCCATTTTGGCATTCAGATTTGCGAGCACCTAAAAGTAAAATATCTTCTAGAAAATATAAAGATTTTCTTATAAAAAATTATATTTGCCCACAAAACCTTCATTAATTCTGCCGAATGCAGTCGTACCCATTAATCCTGAACCTCTTAATCCTGAATGTCTTTGGGTTTGACTAAATAAAAAACCTGCATTTGCAATTTGGTAAAAAAACTGCTATGTTCTTATTTATCAAAACTGTTTTAATACAGTTTAGCAGTAAAGAAAAGAAGCTGTACTGCCCGACAAAAAAAAAGTCAAACACTCTAATCACTTTCATTGGACTGCCTTTAACTTTAGCTTTTTTCTTTGGCCACCTGCTAAGTCTTCTCTGTTAAAAAGTAGCAACTCAGTTACCCATAGTGTTTTGAAATACTTTATTGGTAAAAAAAAATACCTGCAATGAAAAATTTTTAGTTTTTAGGACGGTTCTAAAAATGGATGCTTAGCAGCACAGCCAACTTTCGCCCCGTCTGTGATTTTTTTTTCCCAGAAAATCCAACCCAAATCACAACCACCCCTCCAACTCCATCTTGTTGACCATCACCACCTCTGTCTTCTTTAAGATGTCCCACCTGGGGGGAGCTCAACAAGCTGACTCAACCACAGGTGTGAGACCTCCCAGTGGACAGTGCACTAGGCATCCATCTAAAGGCATGCACAAACAGTCTAATACACTGCCCGGCCAAAAAAAAAAGTCACACGCTCTAATATTTAGTTCGACCGCCTTTAGCTTTGATTATGGCACGCATTCGCCGTGGCATCGTTTCGATAAGCTTATGCAATGTCACAACATTTATTTCCGTCCAGAGTTGCATTAATTTTTCTCCAAGATCTTGTATCGATGATGGGAGAGTTGGACCGCTGTGTAAAGTCTTCTCCAGCACATCCCAAAGATTCTCAATGGGGTTAAGGTCTGGACTCTGTGGTGGTCAATCCATGTGTGAAAAAGATGTCTCATGCTCCCTGAACCACAGTTTGAGCCAGATGAATCCTGGCATTGTCATCTTGGAAGAAAAAATCCATTGATGGAAAAACCTGCTCATTCAGGATATTCAGGCAGTCAGCTCACCTCATTTTTTGGGCACATAACATTGCTGAACCTAGACCTGACCAACTGAAGCAACCCCAGATCATAACACTAAGTTAAATCCAGGTGCTAACTTTTTTTGGCCAGGCAGTGTATATGTACACTTTCCTCATTTTTAAAAACCTTGATATGAAATTAATACATCTGGTGCCACTGCACTGCCAGGCTTAATCGGAGCCGAAACTCTCTTCTGCACAAGGCATCAAGGCCAGTGAAGCTTCAACTGGCTTGCAGAAGAAAACAGACCAAGAGTGAAATTCAAAGCTGAACAAAGTAGATTTCAAGGGAGATACTGGCTGCTCTTTGAGGTACCTCTTGGGACAACTGAGTAGTATACAGATCTTGTTTCATTGTGACAATATTTAATGGAGTATACAAAATAGAACTTGTGATAAACAGTGTGACAAAGCTACCTGAGGAGGTACAAAATACAAAATTAGTTCAGAGCAACTTGCCAGTTTTCCTGCAGCTCCTTTGGCCCCTGGGAGTCCTGAAGGTCCTGTTATGCCCTAAAAAAAAGAATGAATACAGCTCAGTGACACAACAACAACAACAACAGCAACATAATAATAATAATAATAATAATAATAATAATAATAATAATAATAATAATAATAATCCTGATCAGGGTCACAGCAGTTCAGAGCCTATCACAGAATTGGACTGTGACAAACAATGGATCAGCTTCTCAGTGTCACATATTTCCAAAAAAGGTCTCACATTTCCATTATCTGTAAGATGTTAAAAGGCAGTCTGTATAATGTTGATATTTGGAAAAAAATATCGGAGGCAATGCTCTTTCAGGCATTTTTTGCTACAGTAGGAATGGGGTTGGGTTGTTATTGCACTTTAGCTGAGTCCAGCTACAACCAACAACACACACTTACCAGAAATCCCTGTGGCCCTACTTCTCCTGGCTCCCCCGTCTTTCCCTGGAGACACAAACAAAAATGTATACACAATAAAAACCTGGCAAAGCCCTGTGTTGCTTCCATTAATGAATGTGGAGGAAATCCTTTCCCTTATATGGTCTGCTGCAGCCTGTTCACTTTCCCCACCTATCTTAAATGATCTTTGTAGCTCTCAAGTTACTTCTTTGTCTACCTCTCCTGTCACATATATTTGTTTATTTTTTAGTTTCTTAGAATAATCCATAGATGTCTGTTGCTGACCGCTGCCATTTCAATTAAAAACATTTTTCAGAAACATCCTTTATCTGTCTCCCAAAGTAAGACTGCACTTATACATATGTATAATTAATTTTTTTAAACATTTAAAAATACATCTGCTTCACAAAAAGGATCATGTAGAAGAGCCAACTAACTTTTGCAAAGGAATAGGAAAGGACAGCAGTATAACCATCTGGAAAATGGAGGTGTTATACACCTGCCCATACCTGCAATCCAATAAGGCCAGGCTTTCCTGGAGGACCTTCAGACCCCTGTAGACAAGAGTAGATGTGTGTACAGCACACTTTTCTCATATCTTTTTAAATAAACCTCCTGCTCTTGAGTTTGCAGTTCCATCACTGGAGTGTCTAAATAAATACTGACAAAGACTATGCTGTTTTTATTGTTCTGCATTTAGAATAATTATCTACAGATACAGGATGAATACTTTGGAGAAACTGGCAGAGAAGATACTGTAGATGCACCAAGCTTTGAACTCAGTAGAAGTTTCTTACCTTGGGCCCTACTGATCCTGGCTTTCCTGTTGGACCATTACATCCACGAGGACCCTTGGGGACACAAGGAAAAACATAGCATCATCTGCTGGGACCTCTGGTATTACAGATAAACAGAATAACTGTAATATATCAACTCACAAATAAAAAAATATACTGTATATATTCCAGTGCAAAGCGATATGCCATGTTGAGCAAAAATGTCCATTCAGATGGACATAATATTTAACTGTGTCAAAAGGTTCAAGCACTTGACTGACAAATTTTACAGTTCCCACCTGCTTGCCTAAGGGTCCTCTGGTGCCTATTGGTCCAATAGACCCTGGTGGACCCTGGATGTGAAAAAGCAGAATGGAGACCTTTAAAGTACCAACAAATCTCCAATGGGAGAAACATGACTGCTCCATCAGCCTACAAACCCCCCCATTTTCTGTTCATCCTCTGCCTCCTTCAGCTCAGCTCAGGTGCAGATGGCTTGAAACCAATATGTTTAGTTATTTTATTTTTTCCTTCAAATGTTTCATAAAGTTTGCTCGGGCTGGGTGGGAGAAACAAAAATGAAAATTGATACACAAAAGAAAAATAAAGAATTGCTAAATAAAGTGCATGTTTCTAGTCAATAACATTACTTTTGGTTTACACTGGCTCATCAACTTCCAAAGTCATTTTTACCACTTTGCCATAATCAATAACAGCTTATTAATGGATTGCACCCCCCCCATACAGTATCCTCTCTGGTCAACCAGTAACTACAGTAGGTCCTATGCACCTGCCCTCCACTCAATATTGAAGGTGCATCTTAGCCAAGAGACCCCACTCACATCTGATCCTCTCAGCACGTGTATAGCGCTCTGTGTGTGTGTGTGTGTGTGTGTGTGTGTGTGTGTGTGTGTGTGTGTGAATGGCCCGCTTGTCTTCATCTTGACAAATTATCTGGGAATTGTCTAGAGGTACACATCACTTGTATTTGTAGCACTGTGTGTGTTTGACTACACAAAAAACTCAGTTAGGCCCTGAGTGCCGGATTTCAAATCTGTGGCTTGCAAAACAAAGCTGTGCATACAGAACAAACTGAAAAATACACAGGCAAACAGAAACTAAACTTTATAGATATAGAGATATCTGTAACAGTCTGCTCAGATGCTAATGGGTGGTTCACACATTTCATTCTTTCATCAGCAAAGTTTATTATTTAAAGACTGCAGAGAGGGATAAAAGAGAGAGATTAAAAGAAAAGCACTAACTTGGGGAGAAGTAAGCACAAATCTGCAGGCTTCCTACAATGACTGACAAAGTCCATAAGGTTCTTATCTAGTTGAGCCGCTAAAGGGAACGTACAGGTTTTCCCCGAGGTCCAGATGGTCCATGTTCACCCGCCATTCCTTGGTGCCCCTGTAAAAACATCAAAAAACTTCTCTAGATCATTCTTTTAGTGTATTAATTGTGGCCCAAAACCAAGTTTGGTAGTTACATATTAAGTTCATAAGGGTTAATGTTAGCATTAATAAAGTATATCAGTTTATTGTTTATAGTATATCAGTGTAAACAGAGGGATAGTTTATTTTCACGTTTATGGTGAAGTGTACAAGTTTGGTGGAGCACTTCAGCTTTAGTCTTTATACTGAAACCAAAACCAAACATTTCCTAATTTCTCTGTAAGACACTTTCATGTGATTTTAACAGCTCAGGCAACTTGAGAGTGATGTAGGCAGCTGATGGCCAGAGTCTCTTCACCAGTGTCTTTCTCTTGCTTACCGTTGATCCCTTTTCTCCAGGGGGTCCAGGCAAGCCTGTCTCACCACGGTCTCCCTGAAAGTCAAATCAGCTACTCAACACTTGTTGAATACTCTACCGCTATACCCATTAAGCTAAGCTGCTGGAACTTCACCCACCTTTTCTCCTGTCGTGCCAGTCACTCCGAGGAGCCCACAGACACCCGCAAGGCCCTCATGCACAACACAAGTTCAGTCAGGCATGAAGCATTGCATAATTAGGACCCTTGGCAAATGGAGCAAAAATGGGATTCAGAAATTACATAAAAATACCGGGGAGACTCACCCTTTCGCCAGTCGCTCCAGCTTGTCCAGGTTCTCCAGGTTCACCCTACATTGAGGGGCTCAGGAAGTTTATTTGTGAAAGGAAGAGATGTCCACCAAACTGGTGGAGAGGCAGAACCACAGCATAGAACCAGGCTACATTTAGTGAACAGTTTCTTGATGGCTGCCTGTACTACGTCTCACCAACCATGACGATAAGAATCACTGTTGACAGCGATTTTAAATGATGCAGCTGATCTGAGCTGGAAAGAGGAAGAAGGTAGCAAAACCTGGGAGTCATTATTAAAAGTAAATGAGATTCCTGATCCAGGATTTAATTTTATTGCCATTTTCACCTCCTTTAATGATTTTCTGTTTCAATGAATCTGCATCAGCAGTCTTGGTTTGAACTTTAGTATAAAAGGTAATATTTTTCGGAAACCCCTCATCTTCTGCACCTCTGTGCCACCCAAGGGGTAACTTCCCCATAAAAGGCAAAAGGCAAAAATTAGTAAGTCACCTAAAATTCTCGTATAATGACAGAATGTTGTGCCATGGAAAAAATATAAAGTTTTTTAATTTGCTTCATAATTTGTATTTAATGCAAAATGTTGGGACTTAACACAGTTGGTTGTTACCTTTTGTCCTTTGGATCCTTCTGCCCCAGGGAAACCCAGACGCCCAGGCTTTCCCTAAAAAGTGTAAAGATTGCCTTTAACCCTTTGTAGAGAACAGAAATCATTGCACAAGAAAGATCTGAACACAAACTTCAGCTTCAGGTCTGCAGTTTTACTGAAGAAAACAACTTGTTGGGGCAACAAGTTTATTCCAAAGTTTGTTCTATACGGAGTCAGTAAACATCCATCCCATCCATCTCTAGAAGTTCCTGCAGCCAAGCCATCATACAATATTCCCTGAAGCCTTTGCTATGATACGGAAACTCTGTACCCATCCAGTTCTAGTTCACCTGCAGTCCTGTGGGCCCAGGTGGTCCAGTAGGTCCTTGGTCACCCTAAAGAGGCAAAGGTGAAATAACACCATTGTGCACTGCTATATAAAACACACACATCCTGCATGCACTGTAGACCCAATATAACAAAGGTTATGGGGTCCAAAAATTTGTATTGAATTCATGTTTAAACTTAACATTACTGATGTTAGAAACCCCCAACCTGAAGGATGTGACAACAAATAAAGATTCTTAATCAAAAAATAGACAAAAACAGACAAAGATGCTCATGTAGTAATGATACACATTGTTTTCCATGTTGGAAATAAAGATTTCAGTGTAGATGCCCTCTCCACAGTCAGTAAGAACTTCCAGATTCTTCCTCCTCTGACTGCTGTTGAAAGCCAACAAGTAGGAGACCCAAGTGAAGCTCCTGCAGCCACTTTAAAGGCCCACACCTAATCTTGTGACCAGCACTGTACCCCCAGTTCCCCATCCTTCAGTTATAATAACAACACATAATTCCTTTAATATTTTTAACAGTTCTTGGGCTACTTATTCTGCTTCAGTTAGCAGTAAACCAAGTTATGTTGGTTTGTTGTTGCTAAGTAAACCAAACCCCATGGCAACAACCACTTTTTTAAATTCTTTACACCATACAGCCGACTGTTCACTTTTCATCCTCAGGATGCATCTCTTCCAGACCCATTTGTCCTTGGATCTTTTAAACACCAAATAAACTTCCATTACATCACAGTCTCCATTTTCTACAGGTGACTACGGATGTAAAACCAGGCAGCAAAGCCGAGAGCTCTGACAACTGCATATCTGCCTCTTTTTGTCGGCTGTCAATCCACTTCTCTTTACTCTTCCATTGTACTTTGTTTTGGAGGAAAGGATCTGCTAGATGAATAAATGTTAATGTTACAAAGCCTTCAAAACCAGCCCATAAGTTTGGTTTTTCCTGCAGATGTCTACCTTGTTTTTGAAGAAGAAGAAGAAAGAAAAAGCACCTTCAGATAGACCATGATTTACAGATATTTAGAAGGCTGTAGGTATTGACATAAGGATAAATATAATAATTTATTGATAGTAAACATACTAATAAATATAAAGTGTTCAGGAGGATTTGACAGCTTGGCTGAAAATGGAATTCGGTGTATTGAATAATAAGCATTCCAATTAGGTAACCATTGCATTTTTTGAATGTTACTAATGCATAAACTATGAGAACGGGGAAAACCTTCACCTCAAATCCAGCTACTCCCTTCAGTCCTGGAGGTCCCATCAGGCCTTGTGCACCCTGGAAAATTACACCCACATTTAACAGCCCTGCATCCTCAGATACATACAGCATGTGATATTATTATTATCATCATATATGATATTTTGTATTTTGCACACACAGTATATATAATATAATATAATATAATATAATATAATATAATATAATATAATATAATATAATATAATATAATATAAAAAATTGACTTGCATCATCATGTGAAATTTGCTCAATATAAACTTCTGACCCTGCCTTAGATGCAAAAACATTTATTTGTATTTATACAATCAGGTAATCATTTTTCCTTGTGAATTTATTCTAATTATAAACTTATAATTCTCTAATATAAATAAGTTATTTATATTGTTCCCTGCTTGTGAACTAGTCTCAGGATTGCATTGTCATAAATTGAGATAAGGATGCATTTTGGATTACAACCATTTACTTGTTTTATTTATATAAACAAATGTATTAATATTTGACATAATTCAAGCAAGTATCTCATCATCTTAACTATGACTATGCTCATACTTGGTTAGAAAATTCATACTGACTTTGGGACCATCCTGGCCATTTTGTCCAGGTGGCCCAATGTCTCCTGGGAAACCCTAAACAGGTAGAAGGCAGCAGGTGGTCAGGTGTGCACACTCATTTTACTCCATAAGTCCATTATCTATTATTCTATTTATTTGGAATAAACACAAAGAGAAGGTTCTTACTTCTGGTCCTAGTGGGCCAGACAAACCTACTGGACCTTTATCACCTGATATCCCCTTTAAACAATCAAGAAAAAGAATACAAGTTACACAATCTATAAACATTATTTTTCTGTTGAAAAAAACACGTTAGGGTTTACACACCTTTGTTTGGAAATACAAACAGAATCCATTTGCTACTATTTTGGCAAATATCACTCACCTGAGGCCCTGGATTTCCTTGAGGTCCTGGAAGCCCTGGAAGACCTTGGACTCCCTGAAACAGGATGAAGAGGAATGGGCATAGCGATCAAAACAATGAGAACCAGGTCACCACGCCAAGGTAAATCCTGAACAGGAGGGCAATCCATCGCATGCCAATTGACCAATCGTTCGTTCGCCCTCATTCACATTAACACGCATTTCCCCTGAAACATATCTTCGGACTGTGGGAGGAAATCAAATAACTCGGAGGAAAGCCTGGTTATGCTGCAGCAGGGTAGCACCAGGGGTAAAGGGAGAGGTCATGATGGTGCTGGTACGGGTTACCTTGTCTCCTTGAAATCCTAGTTCTCCTGGCTCCCCTGGAACACCCATCTCTCCCTACAGAGGCAAGAGGCAGAGAAGGCAGCAGCTGTTAAACAGGCTGTTTTCATTTAAACACCTCCACTGAAGTCAGTTTGAGGAAATTGCTGTATTCAAGATCAGGAAGTCACCATGAGGTGACACTGGGCAATGCAGGTCACTGCCCTGAGTGTAAGGAGGATATTGTTGGTGGTGTGAGATGTTCACTGAAAGGTGGCATTAAGAAGCGCTAGGCCAGCGAAACAAGGAATCAGATCACCTTATCACCTTTAATTCCTGGATCTCCGTGGTTCCCAGGCAACCCCTGAAATATAGCCAAGGACAGGTCAGCTGGCTCTGGCAGTCATGACTGCAGTGTCCTGTGTTTACACGCCCTCCTCCATCCTCACTCACATCACGTACACTACAAACCACATGTAGGACAAGACCGTTTGAAGACCGAGATGGAAAATGAAAACCATGAAGACAATAAAACATACTTCCTTCCTGTCCTGTGCAGTTTTTTTTTTCAACCAGAGCTTTGATGCGAGACATCAGATAAAAAACTGCCTTCAGATTAGAAAAACATGTGTGCCCATAATTCAGAAAACCTTGCTATTTTGCAGTAGGAGACAAATTATATAGCAAGCAAGCAGCTTCTTCAGCAGGAGCTGAGTCAGTGGCCAACAGTTCACCTTGAGTCCATTTGGTCCTGGCACACCCATATCTCCAACGGGTCCCACATCCCCCTGTCAGCAATTGGGAAAGAGACAAACTAGTTACCCAGAAACAGCAGAAAGCAACTGCAGAGCTTGGCAGAAATTGTCGCTTTATACATACAAACGCGGCCTGGTTCACAGAGTTGAAGGCTTCAGGAAAAACCATAAAAGTTTGAGGTAACGGTGAGCGCCAAATGGTGGGCAAACTAAAGGCATCAGTGCAGGGGTGAGAAGCTGGGATGTTCAGCATCAGTCGTGTCTTTAGCTCTCTTGGGGTTGCTGGCCACTTCCTGTTTTCTTTCTCTCTCTGTAACTACAGCACAGGTGGGTTTAAAAAAATGGTTCCTGGTCTAATGTGGGACCACTTCCCTTGCCCTGCCCAGTCTATTTATGACCAGGAGACATGTTTGCATGGTGCTTCATAACAGAGACCAAAACTCCCGTTTTCATTCTTTCCATTATTCTATCACTCAATAATTTAAAAAGAATTTAGAAAGGGAGAGACAGGGATTCTGGATTCTCACTCAGTACAAACTGTAGTACTGCCTTACCAGGATGTTCTGCCCAGTGTCTCCTGTTCATGTGTGCGTACCTCCTGCTTTGAGCTGCTGCCCACTGTGCGGCCCTGAGCATCGTCCCTCTGAGGTTTCCCTGCCTTCCAAGTCTTTGAGTTGCTGGGTTCCCAGAGTAGTCCAGTTGCCACATCTCCCAAATCTGAGTTCCTTCATTTCCAGGTCTTCTCATGACTATAGCACAGAACCTTGCAAATAAACCTCACCCTTGAGTTCACCACTGTCTATATTTCAAAGTGCTCATGATAATAAAAGTCTGGTTTTGAGAGGTCCTTGCCCTTTTAATGAAGGACAAGCTCATGTTAAAATATTATAGATTTTGCTCTGTGATGTCATTTCCTGCCCTTCATGTTGTCCCATTCAGTCATCTGAACCCAACACCACAGGCCCCAGATAAATGGTATTTCAACCCTACTGCATACTGGTATATGGATGGGTTGGCAATAAAGATTTCTTGAGTTTTGAGGGTTGATAATATGGTGGGATGCTGTTTTTTCCTGTACTTCAGCATTTGCGCCATGTAGGAGGTTTGCCACTTTCCACCTGTTTAAGTGTCCTCTCAGTTTGGTCACCATAAAATATATTGTATGCTGGACAAATAGCAAATTCATTTCTCTTTTTCCATCGCTAATACCGTCAATACCTTTATCTTAGGGAAAAAAATTATGATCGTAAATACCCGAAAATACACTGGGTATACATCCTGCATTTTGGAGAGCACTTCAGCCTCATATTTGAATAATTGATGGTTTGGCTTAAGTTTGGACGAATTGCTTGTAACCACAGCCATGATTGTCGAAAAGGGAAAATGCAGACAGGCATGCTGGTCAGGTTAGGCACCCTTGAAGCACCCACAACCAATTGACTGTAAATATTTTAGCCCTCTGGCTGCTCACTGTCAGACATGTGGTTTCCTTCATCTTTTGGAGAGTACAGATATGCTGCGCTGGTAAAGTACAGCTTACACTGTTGCAGACAAAAGCAAGCGAACAAGGACTTGAGATCCATGATATGAAAAATATGAACTCACGTAGGGTCCGAGATCATAAGGAAAAGGAGGCGTTTAATTTATGTTAATGTACTCACAGGAAGGCCGAGAACTCCAGCAGGTCCGGGAGCTCCAAGTTCTCCCTGAGAAAAAAAGATGGTTACTTATTCTTGCTATTGCTGTCAGTTATTGGTTCTCTGAACCAAAAATATGCAAGGAGATGCACTGAATACTGGATACTCTTCTTATAGACGGCTTGCATAGCTTGTGCTTTTACCCGAGTTAATTTTTGAAAGAAACTTGGTGGACATGCAGCCCTTGGAGACTGCTGATGGACCTCAGAGTCTCCAGCCTTAAACAGCATTAAGGTAGCAGAAATCAGACTGACTATCATACTGCTGAAATCTGGACAACATAGGAACGAAAGACTACGACCACTGACCACCATGGCAATAAGTTACACACTTTACAAACTGCATTGTATACTTGTGATGCACACACAAAATAGAGAATTAACAGACAAATCTGAGAATTAGTATTACATTTTGTATTACTTACAGGATTTCCATCTGGACCTGGTGGCCCTTGTTCACCAAATTCTCCTGGAAACCCCTGCATACAAATGAAGAAAGAAAACCACTGTATTTTTTTTATAGTAGAAGAACTTGAGTGGCTGCACAGAGCCCTGACCTGAACCCCACTAAACACCTTTGGGATGAACTGGACTGTTGACTGCGAGTCAGGCATTCTCGCCCGACCTCACTGATGCTTTTGTGGCTGAATTCCCACAGCCACGCTCCAAAATCTGGCGGAAAGCCTTCCCAAAAGAGTGGGGGCTGTTATATCATGGAAAGGGGGCTACAACTCCATATCAATTTTTGTTCTGAATTGGATGTTCAATAAGCACATATAGGTGTGATGCTCAGGTGTCCACATACTTTTGGCCATACGGTGTAGCCTCAAACATCTGAACCAAAGTAGTGCCACCTTGTGGTGAGAACATTCTGGTATGGAATATTTAGCCAACAAGTTAATGCAGCACAATATTTCATCTTAGGTGATTATTATCTATCATCTTCGAGTAACCTTCCAATCGCTTCTGCTTTGTATAATTCTAACACTATAATTCACCTTGGATCAATATTAATAATTATATAATAATATTAATATTAATAAAAAGTCCTCACAACACCTGGGCTGTCTGGGTGTGGGCTCTAACCTGGCTCATTGTTTGTGTAGTTTACATGATCTCCCTGTGTCTAAGTGTGTTTCCTCAGGGTGCTCTGGTTTCCTCCCACAGTCCAAAGACATGTGTTTCAGGTCAATTAAAAACCTGATTAGAATTGATTTCATTTGGACATTTTTAAAAACGTATTACATTGATCACTAGTTAAAGACAATGGAGGGGCTGTGTCAACTTCAAAGGCAAAAGCAATATAAATATACACTGCAGGCTTTGCAAAGAACATAAACCTCGCAGGAATGAGGCGCAGCTCAGAACCCCAGAAAACAATGAGGTGAAGCAGCTAAATGTACGTTTAAAAAACGTACAGGTCTACCCCTCTTGCCGTTCTTGCCAGGAATGCCAGCAAATCCCTGAAAAGAGGGTGAAAGCAGAGGCACTGTTATTTGAATCCAGCAGTATCGAACATTTAGTTTTCTTCCTTTGCCAACGTCATTTAAATAAGCTATTTCAGCAAAGAAGAGGGGAAAAAAAAATCCACTCTTGCCTATGTACTGTATGTAGTGGTATCTCTTTAGTAGTGTTTTGCATCAATAGATGAGCATATTTAGTGCTCTTCTACATAGGTGAGTACAGTAATATTAAGTGCTGTTCTACAGCGGTGAACTGAATAATATTTAGTGCTCTTCTTCATGGGTGAATACGGTAACGGTGTGCTCTATCAATGACCAGGAGAATAAAATTTTAGGCATTTTGTTTGTGCAGTAAAGTTGTATATCTGCCTGGTTGTTAGCAAAACTGTGTTTTATTTGTTTCAGTTACACTGCATTGGTGAATCTTTTCAAATGATACATTGTACAGAAAGTTGTGTTTTTTTTGTGTGTGCGTTTTAATGAAATTGGGGAAAATTGTGGTTTTTGGGTGGGACTGGAATGGATTTTAATTTTCCCCATAAGAAATAATGGAAATAGCTGTCTTGACTAATGAGTTTTCACACAACATGGCATCTTCAGGTGCCACTTAAATGTGTAAAATAAAGTGATGGCTACATTCAAACCAAAAAATAAAGCACTGAATATTTGCAAGTTATCTTGTGCTACCAAGCTATTTCATTACTCTTTGCTCAACCTAATGTAACTGTATATAAGTTATAGCTGAAATATACAGTATAAGATTTAAATGAATGGTGTCATATAATGGAGAAGCACAGGAAATAATTGTTATAGTAATGTTATTGCAGTTCAATGAGGTATAACTGAAAAGCATGCAGACATTTTTCAAAATTGTTCTTTTTCCGACTTCTATATATCCTTTCAAAGAATAACCAGAGGAAATAAAAAGTTGAAATGTAGACATGCACTGGGAAATATCACATTTCTTTAAATGGGTAAGCGGCAAGGGGGTCCATTTTTTAAACAAAGAGTATAAGTATGAGAAGATTTGCAGCACGTACTCTTTCTCCATCAGGGCCAGGGTGCCCAAAAAGCCCAGGGACACCGATAAACCCCTGTGAGGAGCAGCAGAAAACAGACTTAGATATTGTTCTCAGGTGTCTTTGGTGGCACAAGCCATCCAGGCCACTAGGGTCTGGTCATGGTAGTGGGGGATAGGAATGTCTTCATGAAGAACTAAACCTTGGAGCAAGTGTATATGCCCATGGACTGCATTGTGCTGGCTTCCACAGTGTAGTCCAACGGCACATACCCTCACACCAGGGATTGCTCACAGGTCCAAGCAAGCTACACAGGTGAGATAAGGGAAGGTTACAACAAAAGGGATGATGCTACAGGGCCAATACAGGAACAATAAATCTCCAGCAATGCTGGGCCTTCCATTGGAAGAAGCTCTAACCAGAAGCAGAACAGTAAAGTAGCAAAGTAGATCTTTCACCAAAGATTCTCGTTCAGCGGTCCAATAAGTGAAAAGTTATCAGAAGCCTGAATAAAAGAGGCTGAGTGTATTACAGTTCCAATCAGAAATATTCAACCCCCCAAAGACTGCAAGGATGTACCAATGAAAGTTTTTTCAAAGAGCTAGATTTTGCTTTGAATGACTTCTTTATCAGTTGAGTTCAAAGAATCAATCAAAACACACAGTCTGCCTGGAGCGATCAGGTAGGTTTCTGGACGTAGCTGCGCCACCTTGAACCATCCTGAGTTATATGTAAAAATCAACAAAGAAAATGTATGATGTAGTATTCGTGAGTAACAGGATATTTTATTAACATAGCCGTGTCACAATTATTCAACCCCTATATAATATTGCTGTTTTTAAAACCTTCTGCTAGTTTTTATGGCCTAAAGTGGAGCTAAAACATAATTAAGCCTTTGGTAATTCTATTATGATCCTTAATTGACTTCAACTGTGATGCATATATAAACCCCACCCATGAAGGTGTTGAAGGTGAGTTGCAGTCATGGGTAAGACTAAGCAGCTTTCATAAAAGCTGAGAGAGGAAGTTATTTCATTGCACCTGAAGGGCATCGGGTATAAGAAGACCTCCCAAAACTTGAACATTCCAAGAGGCACCATTGGGAGCATTATAAGGAAGTTTAAAACTTATGGCACATCCGCGAAGCTGCCTGGACAAGGGAGAAAGCCCAAAATTTCATCAAGAGCACTTAACAACTTTGTCAAGACAACTAAGAAAAACCCAATGTTACTGAAAAACACCTACAGGATGACCTGATGAAGGCCGGGACAAGTGCTTCAGTGGCAGCTATAAGATGAGCATTGAATGAACATGGACTTCATGGCCGCACTCCACTCTTGACCACAAAGACCATTAAAAGTTGACTAGAATATGCCAGGAGAAATTTGGATAGGCCTGTAGAGTTTTGTGAAACAGTTCTATGGACTGATGAAACTAAATTGGAATGGTTTGGACGCGTGGACAAGCGGTATGTCTGGCGTGAGAAAGGCCAGGCTTATGACCAAAGAACAGCATCAAGCATGGAGGTGGGCCACTGATGATGTGGGGATGTTTTTCTGCTGCATAAACTGGCAATCTTGACCGTGAAACTGGCATCATGGATTCTCAGAAGTACCTGGCCATTTTAAGGAGGAACGTGATGCCTTCTGTTCAGAAATTGAATTTTGGTCATCATTGGACTTTCCAGCAAGACAATGATCCCAAGCACACCTCCAAGTCAACCAAAGCTTGGTTGAGAAACAGATCCTGGAATGTCTTGGAGTGGCCTTTTCAGTCCCCAGATTTAAATCCCATTGAAAATCTTTGGTGGGTTTTAAAGAAGGCAGTTGCAACACAGAAGCCAAAAACGGTTATTTGAATTAATAAAGGTTAAAGGATGTGCCACAAAGTACCGAAGCTGGGGGTTGAAAAATAGTGCACATGCACATTTATGAAAAGTTACATTTTTCATTTGAACTCAAACTTAAGTCAATTTATGTTCTCAAAATAACTCTAAAAATGTGTCAATAAACATAGTTTGTTATTTAATGAGGCTTTTTGTCATATATTTTTATTAACCTTGATTCATATCACTATAATGTCTTTTGAGGTGAGAGGGTTGAATATTTCTCATTGCAGTTGTATGTTAAAACAAATGAAATTAAAATTAGCAGAAAAAACAGCATGCCATTTTAGGAACATTTAATTTGAAGCTGTAATATTGTACTCCTGTGACATGTAAAACAAACATGGGGATATTATAAAAAAATGTACCTGGAAAATGTGTCCCTAATAAAACAGTAATGAAATAGGAAAAAATAAGTAATAATAATGCTCTAATGTTAGGGATAAAAGAGAGAATTAGGAACACCTCACTTACCATTTGACTACAAAACAAAAACACCTCACAAAATTCATTCTGTAATTTTGCTTCACCTACCTGAGAACCCTTTGATCCCTGTCGGCCTATAGCCCCAGGTGAACCCTGAAACACAGCAAAATAAAAACTATAAAAGGATCCAAGGTGGCAAATCAGTTTTTCTATAACAGCAAAAATGATTGCATTTGAACAACCCAATTTCTGTGTGGGTTAAGCATTTCATCAAATACTAAAGGAAACATAGCTAAACTGAAAAAGAATGCACTGTATACAAAACAGTTGCTTTTGTGTGCACAGAATGATAAATTCATAAATGCTTTAACCTTTTTACATTTTTACTATCACTTTATAACTCTCTACTTTTCTCCTTTCTGGCAAAAAACAGCTTCAATTCTAGGCTCATATTCCTAAAACAATTGTTTGGATTTTGCCCTTCAACGTGTCATCAAAATTCCCACCCTAATGCATCCTCTAAATTCTGAAACATCACTGTATTCTTTTATGAAATGAATAATTTTGCAGTACACATCCCAAACACTCCTTGCTAAAAACCATCAGCCCAATTTTACTGCACCTGCCTGCCAGGGTAACCTTTTTCTCCCAAGCTTCCATCAGGCCCTCGTCCACCCTGGAAAAGAAGGGGCAAACAGTAGTGAAATTTATTAGACGCCAATATTTTGACAGGGAAAAAGCATGCACCAAAACACTGCATTCATTGCAGTGAAAAATACATTTTCTCCTTTCCAATTTTTTTCTTTTTTTGGAGCTTTTTGACATTAAATTGAATCAGATATTTTTGTCAGTTCTAGTAACATAAAAATATTAAATAATAATAAAAATACCAGTACCAGTCTGATTCCATGTAAGTTTAAAATTGTATTTTAATTTTCATATAAATATACATGCAAATGTATAAATTCATATATGGATTTATAGTTCATCAGGACACAGATTATTTTCTGCATTGTTTACTGTGTTTCCATTAACTTTATTACTTTGTGTACTCATTTCCAGTAGTTTTTCTTTATATTATTTAGCAATTAATATTCTATAGTACTTTGTTTTTACTGTTACACCCCTGTACAGGTCTGTTGTCTGGCATTGGTTCTGGTTCATGTCCACTCCTACCTGACCTCCATATGTTTGGTATGACTTTCCACTGTTTGACTGACGTGTACTCACATGACGATACATGTGACATTGTTTTGACCATTTAACTACTAGTTCATACTCCTGAAGGAATGTCAAACACAGGACAAAGAGTTCTAAAAGGGATGCTTTGTTTCATGCAAATACCCTGAGCCACTGCCGCTGGATTTTGAAGGTCGAATGATGATGACTCACATGTGTAAGTAGTCATTTTAAATGTATTTAGGTTATTTTCCTCTACATCATACTAAATACTGTCCTTTAGGACATCTCCAAAACTATTAAAAAGCCGGCCAGCTGAGAAATCGGTGATCACTCATGCTTGTCTCACAAAAATTATATTCTTCTACCATGCCGATTATTTGGTAAGAAGTGATTTTTTCAGTTGAGTGCACTTACTGGTTCTCCTGGGTACCCAGGTGGACCTGTGTATCCTTTCTTTCCCTAAGGAAAGAAAATATGTTGGTGTTAAAAAACTCATATAACAACTTTATGTCATGTCTGAGGGTTAGAGTAACAAAGTCAAACTGCACAAAACACATACAGACACTACAATTTCTGGGAAATGGACACTCAGAAACAGCTCATGCGTACCTTTTAATTAGAACTAATCTACAAGAACAGCCGTGAACATACTATATGGCCAAAAGTATGTGGACACCTGAGCATCACATCCATATGTGCTTGTTGAACATCTCATTCCAAACCCACAGGCATTAATATGGAGCTGTTCCCACTTTTGCTGCAATAATAGCCCCCACTCTTGTGGGAAGGCTTTCCACCAGATTTTGGGAATTTTGGGAACATTCGGCCACGACGACATCGGTGAGGTCAGGCAAGAAGACCTGGGTCACGGTCTGCGTTCCAATTCATGCCAAAGGTGTTCAGTGAGGATGAGGTCAAGGGTCTGTGCAGCCACTCAATTTCATCCACACCAACCTGGGCAAACCTTGTATTTATGGAGCTTACTTTGTGGACGGGGGTGGCATTGTCATGCTGGGGCAGGAAAGGAGCCTCTTCCCCAAGCTGTGGCCACAAAGTTGGAAGCACACAATTGTCTAGAATGTGTTTATATGTTATGTGGGTACAGCTGAAACAGCTCAACTCAGTCATTAGAAGAGAAGTACACACACTTTTGGCCACATAGTCATACCAATAATACCTGTGCAGGCCGAGAATCCCATGCATGTCGATTGCTTACAGGAATATAATAAATAAATATTATTTTCAAATACAGAACCAAAACATACATTATAATGTGCACATAACCCTAACTAAAGATAAGGCTTTCCTATATTTGGAAATAAAAATACAGTGAAATTATTTAGAAAAATAAGAATACACACGTTTATTTGTGTTACATAATGAAGGGGTCACCACAGCGGATCGATTTGTCAGCATATTTGGTTTGGCAGATTTTTTTTTTTTTTTTTTTTTTTAAAAACGCCAGATGCCCTGCCTGACACAACCCTCCATTTTGCCCAGGCTTGGGAGCAGCACAGAGGTGCACCCCCTTGTGGCTGGATTTGTATCAACGCCCAGTGTGGGGCTCAAACCCACAACCGTGAGATTACAAGTCACATGCTCTACTGACTGAGCTAGCCAGGCAGAGACATATATTACTTAACCTTAATATATTAGCAGTCTTTATTTTTCTGGCTACAGCTAGTACAGAACTGTGTCCTCCAGGATTCATTGGTAGACATCTGGGAAGCAGTGATGGGGAACTCGATGATGAACAGACTATGTTGCTTGAGGCCACTGTGTTATTGCTTTTTCTTTGTGCATCAGCAAACAGAACTAAATTTAGGAACAAAAGCGGCCCACAGATGCCCTTTAGATGCTGAGGAGAAGTGAGCAATTAATGGTGCTTACAGCTCCAGCGGTTTATTTTTCTTTGTCCTCAGAATATTACGTTTTTTGTTTTCCATTACTCAATTACAAAATGGCTTATTTCACAGCAGTGTATAAGCAAATAGTTTTCTTTCATTTATTTTTACTTTTATTTCTTTTTATTATTGTTTACATATCAACTTAATGCACTCTATCATTCAGTGCTCTGTCCCGTTGTAGAGAAGAGTCCTTTAAAATAATATGAGATGCTTTTTTAAATTAAATAACTTTAGGTGCAAGAGGCCCATTCTCATCAAATGTTTTCCTTAAGTCTACTATGCATTTTGTGCAGTGCTGAAACTGTGGCACTGGACACAAATATTGTCGGGTTTCAGGTAGAAATCAAAACTGCTGAGATGATGATCTGATGTGACTGACAAGAAGAAGCAACTAGATTAAACCAAAAGGCTTCAGTGATGGGAAAATCCAGTATACACTTTTGCAATATGAGCCTCACCAAGTCCAACAGGGGCAGATGTGTCAGATTCCACATCAATGGGAAAATTGAAGTTGCTGAGAACTACAACACTATCATTCTTATGGGTGTGCAAACAAGGAAACTGTCCAGCTCTGTCAGAAATGCAGTGCAACATCTTGCTGGTGTATATATGAGGGCAGATACTGTATAATCAGTAAACTGGATTTTTGGATAAAACAGAGCAGGGGCAGAAGTTAACACAGGACCCATTTACTCTGCAACAGACAGAAATTTAAGAAAATAGAATGGAAGTGAAAATGCTATTCAAAATAATTTTAATTATTTATTTAATTTTCTAAGAAATGTTCATATCTTAGAAAAGTGATAACTCATACCTCAGTAACAAGAGGAACCAGTACAATTAAAGTCAGCATGAAACACTAATAAAGGATAGCGGATGAACAAAAGTAATAGCTTATTAATTGTACTGCACAAATTTATTAAATATTTAAGGGTTTGGATCTGCTGAGTTAGGGGAAAAGAAAAAGGAGTAGAAGAGCACAAGGACGAAAGAGGCTGGGCTTAGCAGCGAAACAGTACATTCACACGAAAAAGAAGCGGCCCTGTTCTGCAATACTGCAGCTGCAGCCATACGTGGCCGACAGTCCTGCTGCTCTCACAGTCCAGATCACCTTTGTGCCATAATATCATCTCACCCTTAGCAGTTACAGCTCAGCTGCGCTTAACCAGAAGCCACTTGGACCTTGCATGACAGGTTTTGCAAAACCCAACAATTAAAGCAACTGAACCACTTTTGAAATGAAACAAAAATGGTGTCCCTTGACCAGTACTGTACACTGAATGGATGGTAAACTGTACAAATCTGTCCAGCCTTTGGGATCATGAGAGGACCCTGAAGGTCCATGGATGGAAACTTGTTTTCTGCTTCTTTCTTCTCCTTTATAAAGCAACTTTGATTTAATCTGTAAAAATACCCTGCTATATAGATGAGTACAGTGGGGTACGTACTGCATAGGGAAGGTCTACAAGATGGTAGTGAGACCAGCTATGCTATATGGGTTGGAGACTGTGGCACTGACCAAAAGACAGGAGGCAGAGCTAGAGGTGGCAGAGTTAAAGATGTTAAGATTTGCATTGGGTGTGACAAGGACGGACAGGATTAGGAATGAGTGTATTAGAGGGTCGGCACAGGTTAGACGGTTTGAAGACAAAGTCAGAGAGGCAAGATTGCAGTGGTTTGGACATGTGCAGAGCAGAGATGCTGGATATATTGGGAGAAGGATGCTACGGACGGAGCTGCCAGGCAAGAGGAAGAGAGGAAGGCCTAAGAGGAGATTTATGGATGTGGTGAAGGAGGACATGGAGGTGGTGGGTGTGACAGAGAAAGATGCAGAGGACAGGAAGAAGTAGAAACAATTGATCCGCTGTGGCGACCCCTAACGAAAGATGAAGAAGAAGAAGACAGTGGGGTACATACTGCTGAGTCAGCTCTGAGACTTGCCAACTACTCTTGGTAAGACACTGCACACACACTGAGCTGGTTCCGAACTTGTGAAGATGTGGAGCTCATTTACTATGAAGTACTTGCATTACCTGCTGCATCTCTATAAATGGGTACATAAGTAGTGTGCTGGTGGGTGGAACTACCCTGGCAGGGGTGGAGTTCACATGATGGACAGCACTGCTCTGCCCGCCCCTGCCTAGTTAAAACAGGGCAGGATGAGGGCCAGCTGCTGTCAGTTGAAGAAAATGGACTGCATTATTTAAAAGCAGCTGGTCTTAAGCCTGGGAACTTTTGTTAGGTGAAATGATGGCTGGGTTCTGTTTTGGTGATTTTTGTCTGTTTCTGTGCTCACCACACAACCAGCTGCAATACCTTGTTCAAATTTAATATTATATACCACCTTTGACAAATGAAAATAAATTTTAAATGCGGAATAGAATGCTGTTTAAAATGAGCATGGAGGTTCTTGTGCAGGCTGCTGTTTTTTTTCTGAAAGGAAGTCAGTTTGCATTTGTTTAATTACAGGGTTTTCTTCACATTTGGGCTAGAGGTTTCACCGGGATTACATATGAGCATAAGAAAACCGGGTGGAGTGCAACTCTCGTTGGGGGGAAAAAGTTATAATTCCTGTCTGTCACAAATCCAAGAAGCAACTCCACATGAGAACACCAAAGGTCTCACTATCCTTAGGTCTAAAGGCCTCCCCGAACATTTGTTCTCTGTCATCTAGCAAAGGTGGAAGTTTTAAGATAAACCAGTCGAGAAAATACTTTTAGAATCTTGCTTAGGGTGTATTATGCCTATAAAGGCCTTGAAAATCCATTCTGTTCTGCTATAGTCAAACTGTCCTTTAGTAATTGTGTTTACCTTCTTGTTTAGTGTCTTTAAAGAAAGGCTTGCTCACTCGCTAGCAGTAACTGCTTATCCAAGTTAGGGTTACCAGGACCCTGTGCTAGGCCAAGGAGGACAAACCCTGGCAGGAATACCAGTCTGCTGTAGACAGAGCACCGTTAGCAGCTGTCACTCTGCACTTCAGTTCACCACAGTTCAATATCTGTATTTTTTTATGTTAAGTAGAATTCAGTCCACTTCATATTACACAATTGCTGATCAGTGAAAAACAGCATAGAATAGGCAAAATGACAATCACGGCTGAAGAAAAATTAATATCAAAATAGCAAATTAGGAAATAACTATTAAAGATTTTAACTCAAGCAGAGATTCTCATATGGTGCAACTTCAGAGAATGAGAGAGAGTTGAGAAGCCTGGTTCCAAATCCAGTGATATACGAAGAGGACATGGTCTACTATACTAATCCCATCTCTAGCCCTACCAGAGTGGCGACACTGCAGATCTGAAGAACCGTTTTTGTTGCTCAGATATACCTCATCTACAGTATATCTGTGTAATCAGTGCAAGTTGTCAGACACTGAACCCCTTTCTCCTCTCACTTTGTAGGTGGTGATACCATGGGGCTGCCCTATGTTATCGAAGCTGAGACTGTCCGAGCTTTTTTTGGTCACGAACACCATCACCACGCCTGGATGTAGAGGTTGGTCCTGATAACCTGAATCCAAGCAACAACTGAATATTCATATAAGTCTTATTTTCGTTAAATTATGTCTAACCATCCCCTTCATTCTGCCATCAGGATCTCAACACAACATATTCAGTTCAATTCATTTTATTTTTCTATAAAGTGTGTTTCTCACACAGTGACATAATAAACAAAAAATTGCAGAGTGATATGAACCAGCAGTTATAGTCACTACTATGAGTTTTCAGCTGGCAGTTGAGGAAAGGAAAAAAAAAAAAAAAAACTCTCAACAATTCCCTCATCCCGAGTTACTTCATCCCTAAAATCACAGCAAAGTTGTGATGCATGGAAGGGAAAGGAAATAATACAGTTAAATTCAAAATTACTTCTGAAGTATCCATAATGATGAGACTTTCCAAAGCCTCATTTGCAGTGACACAAAACAAGTATATGTTTATTTGGCTACCAATTTTCTCCAAAGCAACTTACTATGTAAAACTTGTTACAATACTTCTTACAATGATTTACACATACCATTCGCTCAATTTTCCTGGAGAATTTTAGGGTAAGCACCTTGTTCAAAGGTACTATAACGGGAAGCTGCGCCTGTAGTTCCAGCCGTCTAAACTAAACAAAACAGTATGTTACCTGCTGCCCCAAAACTTTTGTATTGCAAGAAAAATACTGAGTAGGAAAGAAATTCCTGAGTTTAAACGGATATCGTGCATCTCAAAGTGAATGGTACAGAATGTTTTTCAAAAGTGTTCAGCTGTATGTTAGGCAGAACATCAGAAACAGGCCATGAACATGAGAGCACAGGTTTCCTTAACTATCCATATCAATAAACTCTTGACTGGGACTTCTTATAAGAAGAAAGCACTTTTACATTAGTAGACTGCACTAAAGCAAATAATTTTAATGAGTTTTGTTAGTTCGAAGCAACAGGATTCAGCAAATAACTTACATAATTGCTTTTTACCTTTTGGCCTGGTTGACCAGGTAACCCAGGTGGGCCCGGCATCCCTCGCTCTCCCTGAAACATCAAAAGATCACAGTGGTTCATAGTGACAACATGCTATCTATGTACAATATGACACATTTTGAGATTCTCTTTATCCAACAAATTTGATGGTTATCTTTTCACTTAAGCTTCAAATTTAGCAAACCCCCCCACGCAAACTATGGATGAATGAATACCAGGGTCTTTTAGATATCAAGGTCTGGCTGCTATGCTTCACACAGCTGAGTTACCTGGAAATGTGAGGAAAAGACCAGACTACAAATGAAAATTATGGAAAAATCTGCTCACTTTTTCTCCATTTGGGGTTTTGCCAGGTGAAAGACCAGGGTCTCCTTTCATTCCCTGAAACAGGCAAAGAAGGTTGTTCCATAGTGGTGTAACAATTTTCTCCCAGCCATATGCAAAATATCATGTCTAAAAATATAATGAGAGCACATACAGTTTGCGCAGAAAACTTAAAAGTGTTAATAATTGTTAAAATTCTTCTTTTGACCCCCATTCTGAGTCCAGAAGGAAACGAGAACATCATGTGTTGTCTTCCCTTCATGGGCGTTGTTTTGTAGCTCGTCCATATATTCTTAATTTTGTGGACCATGTCCATTGCTTTAGTCCATTTGTGCTCTGAAGGATGAATGTGTACTCCTCAGAATCACAGACTCTCCATATTGCTGCACAGGTTAGAATTTATTTCACCAATTGCATTCGAAAGCCTGGAGAGCATCTTTCTTGAAAGCATGTGCAATGCGGTGACTACATGCATGGGTGTGCCTTGGTGGCCAACTCTGCTGCACTTCCATCTTGTCTTTTACCACAACTTTACCATAATTTCCACATTGCACCTTGCACAGCTGTCACTCCTCAGTGTAAATATGGTAACAATATGGTGTGGTCACTGCAAATAAAAGCTGTTTAATGTTTTAAAATCAGAATAAAAACAGGCAGGAGCAGGGACACAGCACCAGCACTCCGTTCGCCCAGACATTGCAAGGTCACTCATTGTTATTTGTATTAATAAATTTATTTAAACATGAGTATTTTTGAATTTTGCCCACTGCTAGTCAGATGCCTCCTTTTATCTCACCTGTGTTTCAAGTGTTAGGCACAATAATCAGCAAAATAAGTCACCATTTTATTTTTGGTATTGAACGAGAACAAACAATAAAAGACAATAAAAGTAATAACAGTGCAATGATTAAGAGTTTGTTTTACCTCTTGTAGAAGGTATGCACTATATCTACAGACCTTTAGTCCATGAACTCCTGGCGGACCAGGGTTTCCATGTGGACCTGGTTCACCCTGCAATACAGAAAAAGTTAAATCAGCTGCAGTTAAGGCCCTTATAAAGCAGCTGATTGGGAAGGGAAACCGAAAGTTCCCATTATTTCCGGAACATTTGAAAATGGTCGAGTACTGTAGTGGTTACAGTTCAAACCCAGTGGAAGGCAGTAGTTCAGAAAAAAGAATAAATAAAACATTTCAATTACGTTCCTTAGCTAAGGAATACATGTTTATTCCATCTACTCCATGATGGATAATATAACCTGTTTTTAAATCCTTATTTATTTTTATTTAGTTATTTGTTTAGATTTATTTATTTATTGTTAGCCAGTTCAGAGTAAATACTGGATTTCCTAGATTTTCCATACAGAAGAACAAAATGTGTTATTTCAATCTTATTTGCTGTAGGTATCTTACTTAGGTGATTTCTATGAGAAAATGATAGATTTGTAGATGATCCTCAACTAAAAAGTTAGTTAAATAAGAAATCTGAATCTGATTCTAAAGTGGGAGCTGAGTTTTAGGACAAAGCTCTCAGTTTAAAACTCAGTCTACACACCAGGCCTCTCCTATGCCCATGAGCTGCGGGTAATGACTGAAAGAATGCAATCATGGAAACAAACAGTCGAAGTGAGATTTTTACACTGGATTGCTGAGCTGGCCCTGTGCAACAAGGTGAGAAACTTGGTGATCTGGGGGAGCCTCAGAGTAGAGTTGCTGTTCCTCTAGATGGACAGAGGCCAGTTGAGATGGTTTGGGCATGTTCTGAGAATCCTGATCCCTCAGGAGCTGTACCAGAGGCATGCCACTAAACAGGAAGGTCTGGGCCCACCTTCTAATCTTGCTGCCATTGTGACCCTCACCAGGAAAATGAACTGATGTCTTTTTCTATATTTTGCTATTTTACACACAAGGTACCAAACAGACAGTTTGCACTATGGCATAAATCTATCATTTTACATTAGACTTCTGCTTTCTACTGTCCTGTTATATGAATTTGTCCATTATTATACCTTTTTGTTCCATTTGGTATTATGTCTACTGTGTACTTGCAGTGGTTGTATGATCCATAGCTTCAGTGGCCAGCAGCGCTAGCAGTCAAATTTGGTTTGTGCTGAGTCAACTGGAAACAAACCCAGGGGGCGTAATACTCTTCAATGCTGATCTTTTATTCAGCTGCTTCATCATAATGCTTGCAATGAACGCTCACAGCACTCTTGATATTGCTATTTGTATGTGGTACAGGATGGGTTATATATTATCCATGAAGCATATAAGCTCCTAGGTCAATGAAAAAGGACAAAAGTCTTTGGGCTTCAGCCTTTAGCCTGAAGGTAGTGTTAAGGATGAAGAATGAACTTACCCTTGGCCCCCTCTTCCCTGGCAGTCCTGGGTTTCCTGAAGGACCTGGTGGCCCCTGCAAAAGAAAGCACAAAGGGTCCATAGCAATGGCTGATATTAACTGCTTTTTATATGTTTGTCACTAACATCATAACTTCTGGAATTACATTTTCTATAAAAACAAAGAGCAACAAAAATAAAGTTCTTCTGTCCACTCATTATTATTAACCACTTTATCCTAAGCAGAGTTGGGGTGGTCCAGAGCCCATCATGACATCACTGGGTGCTAGGCTACAAAACAATGGCTGGATGGGAAGACAGTCCATCATGGTGGCCATACACATGCACACACTATGGGCAATTTAGAGTGAGTAATTAACCTGAGATGCAAGTCTTTGGACTGTGGGAGGAAACCAGAGTACCCCGAAGAAACCCATGTAGGTGCAGGAGGACATGAGTTGGATTCAGACTCACACACAGCCCAGATCAGCACTGCCATGCTGCCCTACAGTCACTATATGATTAAACAGTTAATTGAAAGGCTGATATACAGACTGTAAACATATATATTTTAAAAATATTTGCATGATTTTTGCTGTCTGTGGAAGTAACGCTCATTGGCTGGACTGATAAAGCAAAACTTTGCCTGAATGATCTCCACATATTAAAGTCATGTGAACTTTCCAATTATTTCTGTAACTGTGAATCACCTTGAGCAGGGTAGAGTTATCTACTTACTGGTGGCCCTGGTTCTCCCTTTTGCCCCACAGGTCCTGTCAACAGTGAAAACTGAGTTGGTTTCACAGTAGAGGTTTCATAGTCATCTGCAGGCAGAGTAACTGGAAAGAAGCTATCAAATTTGAAGCTTTGCTGGAAGTTTTGGTCAGGTATCTTGCTAGTCAATGCTGGCTGAACCTTTTGTAATGGAGAAGTACTTAGATTGACATTCTCTTGTGCTGATCCTGAAGTTTTTACATTATATCTTGGAGTGAGGTCTTCAATTCCACTGCCGGAGGTCAGTTTTTCAGAAGTTTTCCCAGGAATGGTGGATAAAACTTCACTGACAGTAACAGATTCAGGTATCATGTGGCCCTGATTTTTTGTGGTGTTCTGGAGTCTTGGTTTGGCTCTATCCAGGGCCTCAGTGTTGCGCAATGTAGCACCAGGAGTATCGATGATCAAGGTATCTTGCCTTAGGGTAGAGTTCAACAACACCGTGGGTCCTCCTAGGAGTCTGTACTTGTCTTTGGTTCCATCTGTTGTCAGAGCCAAACTAACATCCACTGCATCTGTTAAAAACACTGGAGTATCTTTTGTTTCAAAGTTGTCCCTTCTTAAGTGAGATATTAAAGTTTGCAGCACTGGCCAGCAGGGTTCTGCCTCCATGCACTGTTTTTTAATGTACTTACAATAATTGTGAGCTGCCTTAGAAGAATGATAAATATCAAACTGGCAAAGGGCACCTTCAAACTGCACTGAATGTTGGTGCATTTTGCCCAAAAAGAAAGAACCCTCTGGATCTAGAGATGCCTCCTTTGCAAAATGTAAATCAGCGTATACACGTTTCTTCCCGCAAGAAGTATGTAAGATGACTTTGTGTTCCTGGATCTCTATTGCCAAGTTGTCCCACTTGCTGTTATGAATGTTATAATCCAAACATACCGACTTTTTTTCCCCCAGATGTACTACAATTTTCCCTGTGACAAACTGAATTCCTAGCAGCAGCTTTTTGTTCCTAGACACAACTGAGAAGAAAAATGCATCGTTGAGGCGATATGAGCACAGGCTTAGGACCAAGCAGAGGCTGGTACCAAAGGTCATTGGGATGATGGACCCCACTGGGACCCTGATCTGAACTTGCTGGGTGAGGAAGACACCAGATTTGAACGGAATGACTCCCTGAGGAAGGGCACGAAGCCCTGCAGATGCTCCCAGTGATCTCCTTGCCACAAGGCCCAGTCTTTGGAGAACATCCACATCTGAGGGGAGAAAACCACATAATGAAAAAATGGGCATGATACATAAAGCCATGCAAAAAATGTTACGGTACAAAAATCTGTTTCAGCTTTGGAAACATAATGTGAGGAATGAATTCTACCAAAAAGACTGAAAATGACTAAAAATTGCAGGAAAATGAAAACACACATACAGCAACTGTCAACAGGTCTTACCTTCAAAGTGTATTTCTGCAAGCCCCAGGTAACAAGCACAATATAAAATAGTACAGAGAATCAAGGCTCTCCTGCAAATAAAAGAAAAATATTTATAAGACAAAGGAGTGTATTGACTCGGTCACTCAACATCAATTCTTCTAATGCAGAACTGTTATAGCTGAAGATGATAAAGAATGAACAGAAATATGGAAATTAAGCATGTGTACAGAAGGTTGCTCTTAGGTTGTATTTAGCAGGGATTGATGGTTCCTTTGGTTAACATAACTTGGTCATCCTGAAACCAGCCAAGCCCTCTGCTTGATCTGCTCCCCTCAAATGACTCTAGGCCTCAGACTCCAGATCTAGACTTTGATGCTCCCATTAAGTCAGTGAATGGACACCACCTGCACTGGCACAATCTCCAGCCTCACCTGAGTGTTGTGCTGCTACCCCAGGTGGTCAGGTGTCTCACCCAACCCAAATGGCTCAGTGAGTATGGACTTCAGTGGGATTTTGTTAAACAAAAGGATGGAAGCTGTGCATAGTCTTTCTACCGGGCAAATTAAAAGTACTAGATACTGTAATGTACCATGTGGACCTGGTTCACAATGCTTCTGACTAGAAGTTAAGGAGACTTCATTCTTTTCCCCTTTATGGTCAGGAAGGAACGTGCTATAGAAGATAATCAGTGTAGCGCTACTAGGTAGTGCTTTTGGGAACCAGCAAATTGTTACGTAGCAATTGGGGTTCTGTTGCCGTTGTTGGGTGGGGGAGTAGGAAATCAGGGCAGCATATTGAAAAGAAAGAAAGCCATGTACCAATAAAGAAGGAAAAGGACACCTCGAGGTTTTAAAAACTCAGAATTATAGAGATCACAGTCATGTCACCGTTGCTCCGTCAACACCCATTGCTGCACCATGTCTACTAATGGCAAAAACTATTTGCACTTGTGCACATGAAGGAGGGGTCCTGTCCCAAGCTACTGTAATGTTAGAGCTAATATTTTTGTCCCCCCCATAATATAGTGAAGGATATAGTAAAATGGCACACAAGTAGGGAGCGGAGGAAAAAGGAATAAACCAATTTTAAGGAATGACTCAGCTGCCCCCAACACATCAGCGTAAAGACCAAAGTGGGGAATTCTGTAAGTGAAAAATTAAGTCATTTTCTAAACTCAAAAATGGGAGAATTTCACTTTCACCGTGACAATCATTTACATTATAGCCAACAAATATAAATGCTTGAAAATCTGGATGTTTGTTGAAAATTCAATTCAATTTTGTTTTTATATAGCGCTCTTCTCACTGCGGTGACACAATAACCGTATAGGCTGGGGTTCCCCATTGAGCAGGGTGCAGGGGTGTTCAAAGCCTGTCTGTTCATTATTATTATTATTATTATTATTATTATTATTATTATTATTATTCTCCCTCTCCTATTCATTATTGCCTCATTAAATGGTATAATAACTGTATTTTCAAAGGAATAATACTTACAGGACAAGGTGTAATAGGAAAGAATTTGATAAATTTAATATGATGCACTTTTTAATGAAATAATCGAGCATACCAGCAAATAATACAGCACAAATAAAACGGAACAGATTAAATGCTAGGGCAAAGTAAAAAGAAACGAGGTGGGCACACACGTCGCGTTCGCCTTCTGCGATTTCGAGCTGTTGGGGGGGGGACAAAACATGATCGGTGTGCCTGTGGATATCAGATATCAGCGTGCAAAAGAAATAATAAAGTTTTGTTTTTTTTTTCCCCAACAAATTCACTTTTACGCGTGCGAGGTTTGGCAGAAACGCGCGGCCGCCGTGGCGCCCAACTCACTTCGGGACGGGATCCGCGGTTCCGCGCTCCGTCCTCCGCGCCGTCGCATGCATTTGCGCTCATTTGTTCCGCCGAAAGTCCGAGTGTTGAGGCGCAGCCCCACGCCTGCTCATGGGGACACCAGGGATGGCGCACGGCGACGGTCCACGGCGAGCTGCGAGGATGAAGTCCACACAGCGGGAGCGGCGGATTGGCGACCCCCGTGAACAGCACATGCCAGCGGCGGTGACGCCGAGGAACCGGAGCTCCGTTTAAGTAGCGGTTCACACGGAGCGAGCAGCGGTGTCGGGTTGCAGCAAACAGGGCTGGACGTGCGCAGGTTTCACGCGTCCACACGAAGCAGCCTTTCACCACCGCAGTTTACCACATTTACCGCAGTAAAAGCGCGCCACCGCCCGCTCGAACGTAGCCCATTTACGGCGACCAGTGGCGCAGAGGCTGAAAGGTGGCGTTTCAGCTCGACAAGCCGAAATTTCTCCCATTCACCAAACTCAAAACATAACAGCACGTTTCGTTTTCCAAAAACCAAGACCGTGTTTCCGTCGGGCTCTGCTATATCCACGTCCCTGGCTTTACCGCCTTTACGCTGTAAACCAGGGTAAAATGAAAAGAAGCCAAAACGTTTGACTGAATTGATCGCCTCCAAACTTCATAGCTGAAGAGCTTAAATATTGCAGGTAAATGTCACGTAAATATTTTACATCATATTAACTCAAATATTAATTTCAAATATAGCAAAAATTTAAGACTCAACTACACGAAATGCAATTTTCCATTGATCAACTGCTATTAACTGCATTATTAACTCTTTTTACCTTATTTTCACTGGCTGGGACTCTAGTATGTCTGTTGGTTATTTAACTTCTTTTGATACACTCAATACACTAATATTACTGTGTAATAACCTAAAATTTTGAATCAAACTAAACTGGGGAATGGAACTACAAAGTACATCTGTTAAAATTGTACCTATTAAAAAAAACAAAAAAAACAGATTATTGCATTATTTTTGTACATTTAGTCATTAGGGGTTAAGTGATCAAATCTGAGACAGTTTTATGCTAAACCTTCTGCGCTCTTAGAAAGAGTAACACCTGAAAAAGGCGTTTGAGTAGGCGAAGGGCGAGAAGATAAATGTCATGGATTTCTCTAGCCGTTGTTCTCGATCGGTCACAGTCACGCTTTGGTGAACCGTGAAAATATGTCTTTGCCATCAGTTCACTGTTTTGTTGATTTCGTCATCCAGTTCCAATAGCAGCCACACCTATCGCTATTCAGTGTTGACCAGTCACAGTTTAGTGTTGACCAATCAGAGCCATCGTTGAGGTTTGTCCCACCACGACTACTATTTCATTCATACAGGAAACTAAACTTATGAGAAAAAATGGGAGTTTAAATATATTTAATGCATTAACAGTGTGTTTTTCTCCGTGAATCATATGAGAGTTAAAAAGGTCTTTAATTTTGAAAATTATTTTATGAGTTGCTCCTATTTTATAACTTTAACTGCATGGACTAAAATGGAATTTGAATTAGAACCTGAAAACATGAACTGTAAGTTAGACACTTAAAAAAACTGCAAAAATTGTACAGGTTAAAAAGCACAACATTTTATTTAAATATCCATTAAATATCATTGCTCCCAAGCATTTTAGTGTAATTATAACAAGTGGTGAGTGAACTTATAATAAATGAAATGTAACTGTACACTTAAATTGTTCAAAGGAAATATTTGTTAACTAACTCATGTTAATTTTATGGTGTAATGCTAATGTACTAATTGAACACACCTTGTAAACTAGAGAGTGTGAGGGTCAGCAGTCACAGAACAAAGATATTTCTTCAAAATTAACTTCATTTTGGTGAATCTTTTACCGCCGTTCACAGAACAGACTGCATCCACAGCAGTGTTATGACAGATATTTGCCTATGATAATTTTAAAATAAGCTAGTGTTAATTCTTTTATTTGCCATTTGATTTTTATTTATTTAAATTTCACATTGAATGGAATTTTTGAATCGTGTAAACACCTTTCTGGGTTAGTTTTACTTAGCTGTGCATTACCTAACTTTCACTTGTTGTCATCCATCTTTACTAACTAAAGTTAATGTCCATGCAGGTGAACTCCAATCGCACTCTGGCAGGACAAGTTACTGTAGGTTGTTGCACTTCTCCGGTTGTGTAGTTGGTTCACTAACTAACCACATAATAGGCAACACGCTGTGCATGCTAAGCAAAATATCAGTGTCAGCATTGGCAAGAAAATATCACTAAGATGAGTTAGATCGCAATTAACTAGTAGTAGTCAACTAGCTGTACACTTAGCTGTAGCCTCTGCCTGCTGCCCCATGAGTTTAATGGCCAAGTTAGATAATGCAACTGAGATACAGTGAGTAAAGCGAGGTCACAGAATGTGAGTAACCCTGCAGGGCTTTGCCGTTCTGTGGATCTTTAAACATCGAAACCGGTTGGCTTTTTCATTTGTTGGTTATTTGTTGCTTTGTGTCTGGGTTCTCTAATCTTTGGATTTTCGGCAGTGTAGCGGCTTGCGATCATGCTCAAATAACCTAGAGGCTGTCTGTTTGAATCCTCATCCTTCTACTGCTGTGCTGTCATTGAGTGGGACGTTTATCCTAAACCTCTTTAGTATAAATACCCATGCTGTTCAACATGTAAACAGCTGTAAATCACTGTGAATAAAAGGTTAGAGCTGTCGGTCTACAATCGAAGGAGGTTGGTTTGAATTCCTGCTTCTGCTGCAATACATGTGTTCCACTTAATCTGAGTTGCTCCTTTAAAGTTACCCTCCAGTATTAATGGGTCAATTATTCTAAGTAGCTAAACCTAAAATTGTAAGACACATTGGATATAGGGTTGAGGTAAATAGCAGTTAATAATATATCTAGCAGACTGTGGTCTTCTATTTGGCATTTAAAGGATTAGTCTGTTTAAAACAGTATATAATTTTATTTGCACAGTGGACTTAATTTATTCAAAGCACACATACACATATGCAAAACACAGGGATCGGTTAGCATTTAAGCTAAAATAATGGCGATCCCAAGTTTACACCAGTTTATACCAGACTATAAAGTTTTGTTTGTTTCCACAGCTCAGAATGGTCTTACCCGTACATATTTATTCAAATTTGTTATTATGTACTATATAATGCACGATTCATTTATACGATACGGGCTTTCATGTTACTTCTAAAATAAAGGAATCGTAAAGGTCCCCTAAATTGGAGAAGAGTTCACCAGCGAATGTCTGTTCTTTAGACAATATATTCAAATTTACTCTGAAGAACTGCCGCTTTTATTAAATGCTTTCTGGGTAGCACTGTTAGACCTACTGTGCATTCTAGGGTGTGTTAAACTATGCCTCTGTCTGTGTCAAAGTTTCTGTCGAATCATTTTGTGTTGTAAACTTATCTGTGTGTTCTCTCATCTAGCCGATGTCAGCGGTCCAGGTGAGCTCTGTCAGGTTGAGGCCTACAGCACCTCACCGTTGCAGATCCTCACGGCTGAAGATCACCTGATGTTCAGGTGAGGAGAGGGCGAACAACCACCTCAACGTTCCAGAAACTTCTCATTTAAAAGCCTCCTTCACTTTCTCCATCAGAAAAACAGGACTAAAAGCGGAAATGCCGAAAACTGACTTTAAATTTGTTTGCAAATCCACTTTGGACCATCCGAATAAATGATACAGCAATTATCGTGTTTCTGACAGGAAGAGTCCACAAAAATCTGGTTGCAGGTCAAAAAAATCTGTATTTTGCGTACCTGTAAGGGGCACCAGATTCGCCAGATTGGCACCGTGACTTTGTGCCACTTGGTCACTACACCACCCCTGAACAGAGGCCCTATAACCAGTGCAATGGTGAAAAGGCTTCTCTGACAGCTCCTCTCTTATCTTCTCACAAACACAAGTGGGAGTCAAAGTGATGGTTCCTCACTTGTGCTGCTGTCCAAATACAAATCCTTTGTCTGCTGTTATCCCTTATATATTTAGTTGTTTTATATACGCACTATATTTAAGGGCAGGGTGTCTTTCTTACCCCATACATATTAGGCACAGCATATTTCCACTTTGAAATTACAGCTCAGGCTCCCACCAGCTGCTGGCCGGCTGTGTAATTATGGATCTTCACACTCTACCTCAATGTACACAGCATGCCTGCTTCTCAGACGCAGCGCCTTTCCGGGCCCCACCAGGCAGATCAAAAGCAACAGACATCACAGCAGCAGCGAGGTTCTTCTTATTCCATCATCACGCAGGACTGCACCGTTTACTGTATGCTGGCCACCTAGCAGGGCAGGCGTAATCGAGGATATAAATAACTGTAAAATCTGTAACTCCAGCGGCAGCTTATGAAACAGCTTCCTTCCCAACCATGGACACTGGAAAAAAAGGCAGAGAAAAGAAGGTTCAAGTTTAAAAGTGTCACCTTTTTATTTTGTTGAGAAGCCCTGTTCGGCAGTTTGGCCGTGAAGCTTGAATACAGACGATAAGACATTTAGAAAAGCATTGTCTAGATTTGAACTGTGCTTAGCATCAGTTTTGACATCTGGAGGCTTTCTGGGTAAATGACTGAGGTACTCGGAACAATTTACAATAAAATGGAAAATATAACTGTAAAACACTGAGATTTTTCAGAAAAACAATAAATTGTTCAAACAGACACATTTTCTGCGATGGGGTAGAACTGAACAAGATTAGATGTTTATAGCAATTTTTTGATTCTCCACGGGACTCTGTGTTGCAGACAGTGTCATGATCTATGTTCCCACTGCATCTGCACCCGGTTGTTTGTTGTTCTCTATGTTGCGTTTGCTGCAATGGGTGAAAAGCCACAAAGGATTTAAAGTCCTCCAGCAAATGGGCCTGGACACAGTGCAGACCTTGTATGACCACAGGCATTGCAAGGAGAGGTAAGTATGCAAAGTAACTGCTGGAGATGTTTCTTCATACAGTGTGTGTTGTACATAAGTACACCCTATGGTCAAAAGTATGTGGACACCTGAGCATCACCCCCATACATGTTTGTTGAATATCCCATTCCAAACCCATGGGCATTGATATACAACAGCAGCAGCAACAACAACAACAACAATAAGCATCATCATCTGTATTGTATAAACTATTAAATAAATCCTCTCAAATTGTAATCCTCATATGCTTTGATACTGTTAACAGTAACCATGTGACTTTGGTCTTTATATGTACAAGTGTATCAATGTAAATTCCATGAGGAATGAGACTTCAGTAAGCTTAATAATAATCTTCCCAAGAGCTACAGATGAAGGAAAAACAGTTTAAGTGCTATAGCTGCAGGTGAGAAGTAGAACCGCTGTCTCCGAGTCATTCTTAATGACAGCTGTATGTTGTGAATGTAGAACTCAGTTGAAGCTTTTGTTTTCATTAAAATGTTGTTTTGCTCCTAAAAGACGCTGCATTTTAAATCACCAACAAATAATATGAAATGAATTATATATTCTTGAAGAGTACAGGTGCTTATCGCAGTTGATCAGTGGGCATCCTTTAGTAAGATGTATGCACCCCAGTAGTGTCTACAGTGTTCTTCCACTTCTCCAAAGACAAAACAATCTGCCTGCCAAGTTGTTGCAGCACACTTGCGTAAATGAATGTTTTTGAGTTGGAAGCACGAGTTAGAAAATCCCTGCGACTCTCTGTGTTTGTGTCTCTTTTTTTTTCCATAAACCAGTCGGATACATTAGCCTTCTTAAAGTTGAATTGGGCCGTGATGTTACTCACACTCACCCAGTACTCCTCTGTGTCTGTTAAGCATAAGCATACACCTTGTTTGACCAAATAAAGTGCCCACATTTGCATTAGAATCCATTTGTCACCTTCAGTACTCAGGGAAATGTGGTGTAAGCTTGCCTAAAAGGACACAGTAAAATCTACCTTTTTTTGGGAATGAGCTGTATTTCCATCCTTCAGATTTATCTCATGACCTGATGGCCTCATCTTTTCCTTCAGATCTTCCTGACATGAAGAGGAATCTGTGGTTCCATCAGTCACACCAGGTCACTCAGGTAAAGTGGCAGCAGAAAGTCCCCAGGCCATCACACTGCACCGCCATGCCTGAGTGATACCTTAGAAATGGTAGCATAACCCCATCCAGGCTGACGGGCCTCAGCTGCTTTTCGCCTTCTCAAATTTCACTGAAGTGTGCCAACTAACTAACTACCCCTTAACCAGGCTGAATAAACTAGAGGAACACCTACTTTCTCTCACCTGTCACTGCACATTTCATTGTTTTCCACACAAAGATAACAACAGAAAAGGAACACTGGTGTTGTTTTGTCTCTCTAAAAATGATTTTATTTTATTTTACTTAGTTTATCAATATTTATATGTCTCTCTAAATGTCTCTCTATTTCATGTTCTACTAGCACTGAAAAAAAAAAACATTTATATTTATGCACCTTGTATACACATTTCTCCAGAAAATGCAGCTTAGAAGTGCATTACTTGGCAGAATTATTGAAGCTCAGCTTATTGTTGGATACAGATGTGGTCACAATAGTCATATTCTAGCTAAAAAATACAATCTGCACAGTTTTCAATATAATATAATATAATATAATGATATTTTCAGATTTTATACAACTTATAAAAGGTTATTTAAAAATTCTAATAATTGTTGTTTATAATATTAAAGTTTTAAAAAATTGTTAATTAATGAAATTCACATTTAAATTTAAAGATATGGCTCAATTTCTGCATTTTAATTGATTTTTTTTTTTTTTTAATTTTGGGATGACATTATGCAATACAAATGAATATTGTTCAAAGATATATTGTGACTTTGAATTTTCTGCCAAGTTCAAGATTTATATAAATGGTTAAAGCAGTAACTCCCTAAAAATGTTTTTCCTTCAAATCAGTGTGAAGGGGCAGCTTTGTATTTTTGTGTGAATTGGTGCAGTGGGATTTTGATGTTGTTGATGGCAGACCTGAAAGTACGTCCTCTACTGGAGGTGGACGGCAACGTGTTCATGCTCCACAGGGCATTTAAAATCATATGTCCTCCACTGTTTACTTTTTTAGGGCTCATAAAAACAGCATAACTTTTCTTCCCATGAACACCTCTTCGGGAAGCGACACAAAGTTGGCACAAACATGCCAGGGGTCCCCAGGTGTGTATCTGCAGCTGTTTGGTCACAAGAGCACCGAGCTGCAGATACATCTCCTTAACATCTCTGAGCCACTTTGCACAACATGATGTATAGTACGCTTAGTGGTTGGAGACTGGACTCGTGTCTCTGAACCCTCAAGAGAAAACAATACCTAACCACACCTCACATTCTCTGGATTCCTGCAGGCCACTGACCATTATCCCTGCAGAAATATGGTCATAACTTAGACCCAGGAATTCAACCCTCATGCAGAGGAGATGTTGCTCAGACGCCGTGTTTGTCCTTAACCTGCATATTTCACTGCCTTGTGATCTTCTGTCTTCCTAAACCAGAGGACCAACTGCCTCTGGTAGGAACTTGATGCAAAAGAAAGACTGCAATTTCCAAAAAAATTTTGTATAGTGCAGAATTAATCCGAACAATTAACCTAAAAAAGTAAGATGACTCCATCTTAAGTTAATTTTCAACATATCTTCCAACGTGTAACATGGACCGACTTTACCTTATTAAGAGGGACAAGTGGAAGGCAAGCAGAAGCACTTTGTAGGTTTTCCTTATTTGTTAAAATGCAGCATCCAACTGTTCAGGTACATCTATGGTACAGTATGGTGAGTTTAAAGCTGCATGTACTGTAAATGTGACCATTATATCAAAACTATGCAGAACCAAGGTGTATATTGCTTCTTCCAATCTTCCAGAAGCCAGAAATGATGCAGGTACAAGCGCACTAGCAGCACAGTGTGAGTTACTGCACTTCAAAGGAGGACAAAGGAGTCGGCACAAGGTTAAATTTTTAAAGTATTCTTGAGGAGACCATCCCATCTTCAACAAAAGCTGGGTGGGCTACACAGTCCAGCCCATGGTAAATAATATCAATGGCTTCTTCTTGAGGTCACAGTCCTGACCACAATTTATTAAATATTTAAAACACTGATTTATTTACTGTTTTTTACAACAAGAATGTGATCATAAAATCCTTTTTTCACAATTTGTCCAAAGACTGCTTGGGAGCCATCTAAGTTTTGAGCTGTGAGTTCTTCTGCTTGTCTTTGAATATTTGTTTTTCCCATGCAGTGTTTATTTATTCTTTGACACACATTTTCTGCAAAAGCAACACACCACGAGTAATGTGCAATGCATGCCTGACATCTTAATCCAAGGTGACTTATGACTTACGATGGTAGACGCACAACCTGCAACCATTCACCCATCACACACTAGCATGTAAGTGCATATATAATATGTATATGTACATAATATTATGTATATATAGCATTACATATATATATCTACATAAGTTTTTTGCTGGTTCAATATATATGTAGTCATTCAACCTTTACCTCAGGATCAAGCCGTGATGGCACCTTGCAGGTAATTCTAAGCAACTTGTGTGGAGGCAGAAGGGCAATGGTGATTAATCATGCATGAGGAGCCGGTTCTGTTCGACAGGATGGGGTGTGAAAGCCACCAACCGCTCAAATTTCACCTGTGTAAGAATAGCTTTGAGAGTCCAAGATCAAATAGGAGTGATGCGATCAGATCACACAGAAGCTGGCTGTTTAACACAACCCTTCAAACCTACAAACAGGTAAGGCACTCTTAAACCTGAAGCAGGTGAACTTTGGTTTTATAGCAACGTAATTGCTGAATGATATTCCTGAAAAATACAGCACAAAGTATGTATGTTCTGGTGTCCAAAATATTCCAGCTACACAGTACAAATAATTCTGCTTCATGAAGACCAAGCATAAGCGATTGCCAATTGCAATTTTTCATTAACAGCATTTGAAAAGATCCTCATTGAAATTAGCTTTGATATTCCATGAGTCCAGGTTATGTCTTTGGCAGTCTTTTATTTCTAACCAACTGGCCACTTCATCTTTAAGTATGTTGTTTATAACTCTATTATTATTCCAAGTTATTTTTCTCTTCTCTCTATTCTTTCTGTTGTTTTTTTTAATCAGAATTGGAATCTAATTTATTTTGCCATGGATATTAACATGTATTAGGTATTTGTCTCTGTGTTTTGTCATACAGCACTAAACACACAATCTCAATCACGATTATATACTGACTATATGACAATTTAACTAACTACATGCAATGATTATAAATAACATAAATAAAGGTATAGTATAATTTACTGCGCTCTGAATAAGGGTTTCCTCCTTCCTGACTTTTCCCTATTTTTGCATATTTGTCAAACTGAATGATTTCAGATTTTTAGGCAAAATATAACATTAGATAAAGGGAACCTGAGTAAATGGATAACACAGTATTTAAATTATTATTATCCTGTTGTGATGCTCAGAAAGCTGAATGAAGTAACAGTGCTTCATAGCGGCAGGCACAGCTTTTCGCAGTTTAGGGGCTAAGCACTCGCCCAGTTTTCTGAGACTATGAGTAAGAAGTTATTTTTTGAGGGTAACCCATGACTTAGCTCGTAGTTCCAAATCAGTGATGTAAGTTGGTGACAAACCTTTGAGCACCTTGAATCCTAAAAGTTGTATTTTGAAGTCTATATGCAGTGGCGAGCCAAAGGTAAGACTGTAGAACTGGAGTAAAATGCGATATTCCTGGAAGCTGGGGACAATCCTGGCTGGAGCATTCTGGATAAGTTGAAGGAGAATGATAACAAAGGTAGAAGCTGGACAGCAAAGCGATGCATTAGTCAAGCTTAAAACAAAGGCATGAAGCAACTTCTCACTGTCTGGCCCAGATTGAGAAACATTCCTCAGTTAAAGGAAGCAAGTCTTCATAACTGAGATAATGTAGTTTTTGTAGAAAAGTTGGTCAAGGAGAAGTCCAAGATTCCTAGTAGGTCTTGCAATGCAGAAGTTTAGATTTTCAAGACTCAATAAGTTTTCTGGTTCTAGTAGTAAGATGTCCATTTCATTTGAGATTAAGGGAAGGTACTGTAGCTGGCAGTCATCCTGTCCATAATATCTTCTAGAAAGTGGGATGGGTGCTTGGTAGCATGCATGTCTGAAGGCTTGATGAGCAAACAGAGCTGAGTAACCATGCGGTATTAACAGGAACATGCTGTCATGTTGTGTTGAAATAACACAGATGCTGCTTCTCTAACTCTCAGTCTCTCTCCTGCAGATGCGGTGGCTTTCTTGAGTCAGACTTGTGAATAGTAATGGACTTCTATCAGGAACTCGCTATGAGGCGGCTTCATTGGGAAAGAAAAATGATTCTCCAGGATTTGCTTCGGAGAGGACTTCAGATCAGGAGCGGACACCTTACGGTGAGTGCTGTATGTATGTAAGGGCTCATTGAAATTTTAGAGATCAAAATTAATACCTTCACTTATCTACTTTCACAAAGCAGCTATCCAGCAGATGGCTGCAGCAATTCCATTGAGCAAAAGTGGGACAGGATGGGATACAAATGATGTTCAAGGTGCTCATATAAACATCTCACCAAGACACACTGAGGTCACTTTAGAATTATAGCAGGTGTGTGTAGCTGTGTGGAACAAACAGTCTGTGGAGATGGTGTCAGTTACCTCTCTAGGGTGTACAATTTTGGCACCACTAAGAGTTTCAGAGCTGCTTATTTCTCAGCAGAGCCACTAAAATGCATATGCAATAGAAAACAAGTGAATCACATTTAACTAAATTAATTTTGTTTTTGTAAAACTGTCTACTAAATGAGGTGGCGTAGAATGCTGAACAATACAGCCGGCACATAAGTAATGATGACAAAAGTCAAACGTGGAAGTCAGATTCAGATGTACTATTCTGAAGTGGACGTGCAGGACAACTGCGAGAACCTCGGGATCCTCCAGACGGGGACCATGAGGAAGAAATTAGGAAGACAGCGACCATCATAGAATAAGGCAGGTCCTGAAGAGCCACCATGATGGAAAGAACTAGATCAGCGCTATGAACATATATGCTGTGCAGTATGGATTTTGGCTGATCTTGCCAATAATAATTTATTAAATAAAGATCATTAACTATTTATGTTTGCTATGTTTGCTGAGCTGATTTCATTTCTTTACATCTCCCCAGTTAGACAATGGGATGTGGCATCCAGAAAAAAGAAGGACTGCTAGAGGACACATGCCAGCAATCGCACTGCGGCAGCCCAGCCTGCATACGATGAAAGACGCGATCAGCCAGTCCACCCCCTACCTGCACCGCAGACGTGACAGTTCCACTTCATTCTCTTCACAGATTAAAAGGCAGAATGTCGGCAGGCAGGTAAGTCCAAAGCCCAGCCTACGTGCAAGATAGTGCTCAGCATTTCTCAGGCACAAAACTCCACAGCACAATTCTAGCAGTAAGATACCATACAGGAAAGAAATGCCTTGAGCCCAAGTGCACAATATCTCAAAGCACAACGAAATGTCACAGAACAAAAACATAAAACATTTTGTGACGCTAAGGATAATTGGAAGGAAATCACCAAAGGCGTATTTTTATGACGACAATATGAAAAGCTTTGCTGAATAATCCGTGATTTTGTTTTTTTTATATTTGTGAGTAATTCATCCTGGATTCTCAACATCTGATGGTTACCTTGAAAACACTTCTCCTTGGTACAAATGCTGTATGTCACCATGGAAAAAGGTGTCAACTAAATGGTGATAGATTTATTTGATATGATCAAATGTAAAAATGCATTAAAAAACAAAAAAATGGCTCTGGGGAGCAGAATCCTGTTTATACCACAACATGTCTACTAGGCCTCACAACTCCTGAGCTTAGGTTTCTATGTCTATTTGAATCCAGCTCAGTCTGTCCATGTAGAATTTACATTTCCTCCACATCTTTTTGTGGGGTTCCTCTGGGTGCTCTGTTTTTCTCCTGCAGCAAAAAGAAACGTTTCAGGCAGACTGGTGACATCAAATTGTCTCTTGTAAGTCACTTTGGATGAAGGCATTAGTAAAATAAGAATTATTATTGCTAATAACATTAAACAGTCATGGTTATCTTCTCAGACTCACGACACAGCTGTTTCAGCACCGCTCAGGAAAGTGACCTACAGAAGCATAAACTGTATTTGAACTTATTAAACTGCAATGATGGATGAATGAAGTTACAACAATAAATAGGAATACACAATAAACAGCTACTGCATGTTAACGTTAAAGTTAACTTAACTTTAACGTTAAAGTTAAAGTTGACTTCATCACCGTCGCTGAGTCCGATGTGCGGAGGGAGCTGAAGCGCGTCAACATCAGGAAAGCGCCGGGGCCGGACGGCATCTCCGGGCGCCTGTTGCGCTGCTGCGCCGACCAGCTGACCGGAGTTCTCACAGCCATCTTCAACGAGTCTCTGGCTCAGTCCACAGTCCCTCAGTGCTTTAAAACATCCACCATTGTCCCGGTACCAAAGAACAATAAGCCCTCATGCCCAAATGACTACCGGCCCGTTGCACTGACCTCGGTAGTCATGAAGGTCTTTGAGAGACTCATCAAAGCCATCATCACAGCATCCATCTCCAACTTTGTAGACCCACTTCAGTTTGCCTACCGCCCCAACAGATCCACGGACGATGCCATATCCCACGTCCTGCACACCACCCTCAGTCATGTGGACAGGAAACAGGGGAACTATGTGCGACTGCTGTTCATCGATTACAGTTCAGCTTTCAACACCATTGTCCCCCGTAGACTGTTCACTAAACTGAATGACTTGGGATTGAACCGCCACCTGTGTGCCTGGGTTCTCAGTTTCCTCACAGGCAGACCACAGGTGGTGAGAGTGGGTAGTTGCACCTCAGGCATCATCACACTCAACACAGGAGCTCCGCAAGGTTGTGTACTTAGCCCTCTGCTCTATGCCCTCTACACTCACGACTGTGTGGCCACACACGCCTCCAACTCCATCATCAAATTTGCTGACGACACGGTGGTGCTGGGCCTCATCTCCAACAACGATGAGACAGCATACTTGGAGGAGGTGGATAACCTGGCATCATGGTGCCAGGAGAACTGCCTCCAACTGAATGTCGGCAAAACGAAAGAGATGGTGGTGGACTTTGGTAGGCGCCAGCAGCGGTCCTACACCCCCCTTAAAATCAACGGGACTGCAGTGGAGAGGGTGAGCAGTTACAAATACCTGGGCGTTCATGTCACTGAGGACTTGACATGGACTGTACACATCCGAGCTCAAGCCAGTAGAGCAAAGCAGCGGCTCTACCACCTCCGGCAGCTGAGGAAGCTACAGGTCTCTCCAGCTATCCTTAAGACCTTTTACTCTGGTGCTGTACAAACTGTGCTGACTCAGAACATCATCTCCTGGTTTGGGAACAGCTGTGCTCGGGACATCAAGGCACTGCAGAGAGTGATCCGGGCAGCGAAACGCTGCACCAGATCTGATCTACCGTCCCTACATGACATCTATACCAGGAGATGCAGGACCAGAGCGAGTAGGATCGTCGGTGACCTGTCTCATCCCAGCAACCATCTATTCATCTTGATGAAATCAGGCAAACGCTACAGAAGCATTATGGCCAGAACGGAGAGGCTAAGGAGGAGCTTCTACCCACAGGCCATAAGACTTCTGAACCCGGACATGACATGACTACCCTCACGTAATCTCTGACCACTCTGCTCCAACCCCCCCCCCCCCACTGTCACTGCCCTTCCAGGGCACCTTAACTGTTCCGTACCATTTTCCCTATTTATTTACTTATTTATTTACTTATTTACTTACTTATTTATCTATTTACTGCTTGTTTCTGTCTCTATTCTTCTTAGTGTTTGGATATGTGTTTGCTTCATTTTCCATTATAGATTGTTCGCACAGTCATCCTGGTTCAGATCGGTGCACATTTCAACACATGGTACACAACCATGTGCTTGACAAATAAACTCTTTTGACTCTTTTGAAGTGAATGAACTACAGCAAACACAGAGAATGAATTGTATGAATGTACTGAAACAATAGCTCAGCTGCATTGAACTGAGGGATGACGCAGAAGATGAGCTTGCTGCTGCTGTTGCAGTGTTAAATGTGGTACATCTATACAAGTTTGGGGCTCAGAGTTCAAGCAAGGGTTCACCAGTGAGGTTTTGCTCTCTGCACAGGAGTGTTCCTGTCACCCACGGGTCGCCAGACAATCGAACGTCACAGTATCTATGACTTACCTTGGGAAAGGATTGACAAGGGTATCTCTAGATGAAATGATGGTGATGCAGCAGGTCTGTAGGGGCGAGAGCATCTGTGTCTTCAAAGGCTATTTACGGCCAGAAGGTAGGAACATCAGAGTGGGTTAACAGTACTGTCGTAGTATAAGCATGAACCCCACGCGGGGGGTACCCCTGTCCAAAACCATGTTTAATACCCCCCCAAGTGCAAGGTAGCTCTTCATTAGTTCCTCTACTCCTCCTGTTCCCTCAGAACAGTTCCACTTCATCTCTAAGAGACATCAGGGGTTCCCATTCACCGTTGCCATCTATGTGAATGGCATTGTGGCCGCCCGGATCAACTCATGTTGCGAGTACAGCTATGCACCTGGGGTCCCACAGGGCAGAGGTAGTTGCTTCCGCATATCCAGTCTCAGTGGAGGGCACCCCTGTCACAGGTGAGTGATTTCACACTGAATAAGTTGGGTAGGACATTCTACAGAATAGGTGTGATCCTGGTCTGCTAGTGTGAGCCAGGCTTTGTCCAGGTGGTCCACTGTCATTAGCGCTTGTTTTTTGTGTGTCAAGAGCTTAACAGTACATAGCTTATGCAGATATTGAAAGAGATCCCACTGTTTCAATTTTGCCAGCTTGCTGGAGCAAAGTAAAAAGAGGAAGAAACCATTCCTGTTAGATTAGTTTAGGCAGCAGTGTGAAGTGTGCAAACTGGTGGTTTAAAGATGAATGACAGCTAACTTGTTGGTCACATAGAACTTGTTGTGCATTTCCTAGTTGTGCAGCTCCACAGAACACACACAGCCCCACTGATCGGCTGAAAGATGGAAAGACAGAGAACTACCAGTGCCCCATGGAGAATAACTTAGACAGTGGTGAGAATATCTGCATGAAATGCGGGGTCCTGTTTGAAGGAAATAAGCACGTAACAACATTTTTTCAGTTGTACAGTTTCTGTGAGTTTAGTATAACAGTTCAGTTTAAAGTAGCGTTTTGTGAAAAGAACGTTCTTCACAAAACCAGTCAGCACCCAACCAGTCAGACTGTCACTCTCACATCTGTTTTGAAAGCCATGGTCAACACCGTAACATCCAGTTTCCTCAGGGCACGTAGAAAATGGGCAGCTGTACTCACTAACAGCTTTAACCACTAAGTCAGGGCTGATAAAAGTGAAGTAATACCAAAGTCTCTTGAATCATTCACAGGTTTCTTTCTTGAAAAACCAAAGATAAATCTGTGATTAAAATCTCTTGCATGACATTTATTTCATTATTTCTTATTAATGCTGAGCTGCATTATACTAAAACTCATTTAAAAATGTCGGAAAACAAATCTCTACAACCTCCTATTCAGCGCAGACTGATAACAGCTTCATCACTTGGTCCAAACTTAAGCTGAGTACAGTTATATGAAATCGTTGTAGGCCTATATTGCTGTTTCATTTTATACATTCAGTCCATGTTTCTATTCCTACCTCTTCATTTGTTATACATATTAATTGCTTGTATGAGTGTGAAACCTGGCCAATAGCTGTTTGGTTATTCACTTGACTATTGAAGTCCAATGCCTACAGGGGCCCCATGCAGAGACTGACTGTAAGGAAACTTTAAATCTGTGTGTGTTAAGTGTTAAATTTAAAACTGTATACAAATGAATGAAAATCAAGCAGTAACACCCTTGAAAATGAAAATATGTGTTGTGTTTTTTCATTCTTGTTTTTGCCAGTGAGAAAACCAGGGCATCTATGCAAGCTGAGACAGAGGTCTTCTAAGGATACAAGAACCATGTCCCCTGACACCGAGGATGTCAGCAGCAGCGAGAGAGGGCCTGGCCCATGCACACAGAGGGTAAAACTTCGCAGACGAAGAATGAAAATCAAGAGCTCAGAAGCTGACAAGGACCAGATGTCAGCTGGAGCACAGCAACCGGCTGCTGAGTCCTCAAACCTACATGTTGCTAAGCCTGAGGCTCCATCTGTGCATCTGCAACCCGCTCATCAGAAAAAATCCAAGAGTGCAAAGACACACTTTGGTAAGTTGAGGTCTTGAGAAAAATACATGGCAAGGGGAAATCATGAAGGACAAAGGAGTAAAACATTTCAAACTGTGTAAGAGATTTATTTCAATAATAAACTCCCAAGGGACAATACAAATATTTCTAACAAATATCAGTACTAGAGCTTAGTTATCTTCTGTATTTATTTGGATAAAAATGTTCATTTGAGTGTTGAACATTTTAGGAAGTAGGAAAGTGGTTGTAAATGTTAGAAGGAATGGGATAAATCTGGACTTGAGGAGTTTAGAAGTATTAGATTGTTTGTGCATGCTTTTGGATGGATGCTTAGTGCACTGTCCACTCGGAGGTGTATTTTAAAACACTATGGGTAACTGAGTTGCTACTTTTTAACAGAGAAGACGGAGCAGGTGGCAAAAGAAAAATGCACAAAAAGCTCTGAAAGTCTGAAAAGTGTCACTAGTCCAGAAATCAATGCAGAAGAACAGACCTCTTCTCATACAAGTGGTGAGTATGGAAGGGAAATGCATTTCTATGCTGAAGGAAAAGAAATACAACCATAAATCCTCTTTTAAACTGCTGTAACCCCACATATATGAGTAAAAGTCTCATGAAGTTGATAGCTAAGGCATGATGGACTCTGAGGTCCAAAACATAATGGCCAAATGTGGAAGTGATAGTAAATATCTGGTGCACCACATTTTAAAACTTCTGTGTGTTTGTTCAGTACAGCAGAGGCAGCGACTCGTCGAAAAACTCTCTTTTCTGCAATTTCATGAACATGACTCCACTTCTGAGGTGGAGCTCAGTGAGGAGAGCGACTGTGCACTCCGTAACACAATGAGCAGATCATTCCAGAAGGTCACCAGAAAACACTTTACCAATGAAGACATTGGCTGCCCAGGAAATGGTACCGCCAGGGATGAACTGAGCTTTCTTTTGTCAAAAAGAAGATGTCTACACAACTGAAACCTTACAGATGTTTCCTGTTTCATTCAGGAGAGGGATTCCCACAGATTTTATGGGGGTTAGACAACATGATCCGGTGCACTGGCCTTGAAGAAAGTGTTGGGCTGGGTAGAAACCCTGCTTTGCTGCAGAATGAAGGTTTCCTGAAAGTTGAAGGTTCTGCATTGAAACCTTCAGACAAATTACCCCAAAGAAGTAATGCAACACAGGAAGCGCATCCTGGCAATAAGTATGGGTTGCAGAGTGCAGCCAGAAGTACATCTAATGCTCCTCAAGATGCTGTACATCTGCTGAGGTGTGACACCAACCCGGCCACTAGAGAAGACCAGGAGGTGGTCACGTTGACAGTTTTCCAAGAGGTACCAGAGAAGCACCAAGATCTTCAAATGCAGGTAAATTAACAAGATCTGAGTTGTACTGAATCAGAGGCCCTTTAAGTGGAAGGCACCTGCACACCTTTTTTTTTTTTTTATAAATGCAATAAACTCAAAATAGAGTAAATGAATTATATTAGTGCTGGTAGCTTGTAGCTGTTAACACAACTGAAGCCGTTCGCCTCTCTAGAAAAATTTTAAATGCCATCGAGCCCAAAACAATGTAATGCTTAATAATGTTCCATTCATCCTTTACTGTTAACCACTTAACCTTGGTCAGGGTTATTGAAACCTTTCCTATAACTAACTAGTTTCCTGAAAGCATATTCAAACTGTTGACTAGTACTTAGGGTTAGGGTTTGGATCTTAAGAAATAAACCAGTTCATTGAAACTTACTAAAACTAAGTATATCCCATTATTGTTGTGTTGCACCTATGGTCCTGGAGGAATGTTGTCTCGTTTCACCATGTACTGTGTAAATGAATGAAATGACAATAAACTCCTGCCTTGACTTGCCTTGCCTTGCCTCTCTGCATCACATAACTCATCTTAAATCACAAAAAATAATACCTCCAACTGTAACCAAAACAGTGGATTTTTTTCTGACTTTTAAAACAGGTAACAAACCTGCAAATATTTATTAAAGTATTTACTATCAAAAATTAAGAGAAGTCCTGCAGTAGAAAATTCAGTTCATCTTGAATTTCCCCTTTGGACAGGTGGATGCTGTTGCAGACTTGTTGCAGTCCAGTGACCAAGTGGACCAGCTGATTCTGAGGAACACAGGCCTGGATGATGAGCTGCTGGGCCACCTTGCTTCCGCAATAAAGGCCAGTCAGTCTGACGTGGGACTAATCAACCTGAACCTGAATCACATTGGACCTCCAGGAGTAGAGATTCTGCTTGAGCTTCTGAAAGTCAAACCCCAAGTTACAAGTCTGCTGTGAGTCCAAATTAAGCTAAGTCAGCTTAATGCAAAGCATTTACAGACTGTCCTTGACTTACGATCAGGTTAGGGTCCGATGGCCAGTGTGGTAACTTTTAACAGTTGTAAGACAGATTGTACTTGTGACAGAGTGATTACTTTTAAGCATTTATTCTACCATGCGGTAATTTATTTTCAACATTTTTTTGTTTTTGTCTTATTTAATTTTTTTCTGGCCACAGTATAGTACATTATCGATACCATTATTAAATAATTCAAAATTATATTCAGGATTCGATTTACAATCTCTGTGATTTACAACCATCTGTACTTATGGTGGTCAGCCAATGTGTATTTAACATTTATTTCAAATCACAACAGTCTGTCATAAAGCCAATGGCCTCATCATACATGACCCCTATGCAACACTGCCAGGAAGCTGTCGCTGCCTAACCCTAACCCAAAGAAATCAACTTTAGTATGCCTAGGTGACAAAGATGATGAGTGTAGTGACAAAATTATGTTTAATTTTGCTATAAACAATATAAACATATATTTTGCTATGAACATTTATTTTCAGTGTTTTCAGGGATTTCGTGCAGTATTTAGTTCAGCTGCACTTCTACTATTTACTGACATCTGCTGGATGCATCAAATCCGACAGTGTTATCTGTTGTAGGTCGGTCCTGATGGTACTGTATTCCTTACCAAAGTTTATTTTAAAAAGTGCAGTAGGTTCACACCATTTTTTAAGCACTTCAATGTTCTGTGCCTTATGTCAGCAAGATGTAGCAAGTGTGAGTGTTGTGATCCTTTGCGGCTGTTCAGTCAATAAATCTGCTGAGATCCTTCCTGGTTGGTTTTCGGGTAGTGGCGCGACTTGCAGAAGTGGAGGTGGTGCTATTGGGGTTACAGCGACGGTCATGGGAAGATGTTTACTGTTCATGAAAACAGCTAACACTGTGTGAGACATGAGAAGACGTGTCTGTCATCATGGAGTAGCACAGTCCCATATCGCATTCACCTCCTGCAGTTCTTATGGTGTAATGTTGCACGTGCGTACTGCACAGGTACATATGTTTAATTTTTTGATGCAGTTTCATAACAGTTTTGTAACTTTTTCATCTACAGTATAATCTATAAGAACTCAATCCTTTCATATTACTGTAAATGTTTTCATATTGCTGTCAACAGACACTGCTGTTACGATACAACTGTCATACATTTACTGTACATTGCAAGATATTCATAAGCACAGATAATTATCTACAAGAAGCCGATTTGCTTGCCACATTTTATATAGATCATGTTTTTTTGACAATTTTTTGCATTGCGTTCTTTAAATTATTATTGCAATTATTACTTATTTATTATTATTGACCATCATAACTGCAAGTCTGTCATAGGCCAAATATATTGTAAGTCAAGGACATTCTGTATTGTGATATGGATATTTTCAAATTCTGTATCATAGATACAATTTCAGAGATGGGTCAAGGAAGTTTGATGTATAAGTCATAATTTTGTAATAAGGTCATTAAGGGTAGGTTTATCTTTTAACAGCCTCTTTGGGAACAAGTTGGGAGACCCTGGAGTCTGTGATCTACTGGTTGGCTTGGCAAAGATGCAGAACAGTACACAAGTGTTGAACAGAGATGCAGATTCTCAGCATCCTCTGTGGTTCTCAGGCGGGCCTGCCTCTGCTTACAAAGCCTTTGGTCTTGTTGAACTGGATTTGGGAGGCAACGGGATCAAGAGTGAAGGCCTGAGGGCACTGGCAACCTATTTGAGACAGACATCACAGCTGCAGTACCTTGGCTTGGCCCAAACCAGTGGCGCTGACATGGCAGCCTGGGCAGAAATATTTGATAGCCTGAAGACCAATGATTCGCTGGACCACATCATCCTGGATGAGAGCGATTTAGGCAACTGTGGGGCCCAGATGTTTGCAAAAATGCTAGTACACAACCGGGGCCTGCGTAAGGTCGACCTGGACAATAATGGTATTGGGGAAGCAGGAGGACAAGCCATTGCAGAAGCACTGCTCAGCAGAATAAATCAGCCCCTGGAGCATCTCAGTCTGGATGGGAACTGCATCAGCTCAGCTCTCATGACCACAATTCAGCAGAAAATCAAAACAAACCCAACCCATATTTTAGCAGAGAACCAAAATTCACCTGACATTAATTCCTAAACTAAAAAAATACAGAATCTGTACATGCTCATGTTTGCTGTCAATGTGTAAAGTTAAAAATTGATAGAAGATTTGAATTACTCTGCATATTATTTGAATATTACAGAGCATGAGGTGAATAAAGCTCCTTTGGGTTGCTATGAAATATATTTACATCCATTAGTGTATTATTTGCATCAACACAAGCAACTAGTTTTTTAGCTAGAACCAGATACAACAAAAAACCGTCAAATTTGAATTCCTAATATGTTTCTAAATTAAAAGCATGTGTGGCGAAGCAAATTGCTACTAATATGTTGCTTGCATGATGTTTTTATCCAAAGTGACACACAATGTTGAATCTACTGTATCATGGTGCTTTTTGCAGAACAATTCGCTGCAGGTACCTTGATCATGGAAACTACAGCTGTGCAGAGTAGGACTAGAAGACAAGTTTTTCAAAAGGCATACTTACCAGATGTTCAAACTACCTCAACAGGTTACTCTTGAGGGTTAGGAGGTGTTAACCATTCCCTTGTGATATTCCAACTCTACACTGAACGTATTTGACTTAATGCCGAAAATGTGGACTTTACTCCCGTTCTGCAGATACAGGGAATGAATTAATGGCTCTAAATCTCTTCAGTCCCTTTCACAACATACGCATGAGCTCCAGGTGGACAGGTGAACTGAGTCTGCAACTTCCCAGACCTCCTTCAATATTCAGGTACTCTTGGACCACAGTCCCAACAGCCACAACAGAAGCTGTACCCTCCCACCATTCAATGATTCAACCAGCCTAGGTCATTGCATCCTCACCCTTGCTAGGAACCAGCTGGGACAACTTTCTGAGTTCCCCTCAGATCGCAAGTTCCCCGTGCTCACAAACCCTCTCTGCTGAGCTATTTAAATGAACCTTTGACACGGCAGAGATGAGCAAGAGAAGCTCGGCCCACTGCCAGTTTGGGGGGCTGCTTCCTGTTGTCCTCATCATCATCATGCTGAGTATTTTGAACTGAGATTTCTGTGTAAAGTGTTTCGGCTATGTAATTTGTCGACAGAATTGAGTTTGTATTTGAAGACATGACTACTGAGGATGTGACAATATTTCACAATTTTAAAACATTTCACTAAATCCCCTAACGTTTTCAAGCAGTAATTTTTCCCTTCTAATAGTGATCCCTTGTGAACAGTGAAGTGGTGCTGGTCCTCAGTTTGGATCAGCCACTATCGCTATTTTTTCGGGTACTACACTTTGATCTTAACCAAGAGGCCGAGAAGCGATTTTTTTCAGGTAGTTCATTGGCACCTTCGACATTGAGTTTAGGGTTTATGATCTAAAGGGCGCCTACAGAGGCGAAGAAGTTAAGGTTGTGGGAGGAAGGAAATGAAACCCACAAGCATATTGAGTCACACTAGCCAGAGCAGCAACGATGTCATGGATAAATTTCACAGAGGCGTTCATTGGTACAAGCAAAGAAAGAAAGCACCTACTGAAAACTTTTGTCTCTCTGACATATTACAGGATCGTTTTGAGAGAAAGTGGATCAGAAGCTGATCTCAGGTAAACTCCATTCTCCACTATACAGGTGCTGGATTGATAGAGACTGAGGAAAAGCTGAACGCTGAGAAGTATCTTACAGTAAAGGTCAGGAAGCTAAGTGCATTTCATCTCATTTCATACTGTATCCTGCTTTTTGTCTCCTAGTTACTGTACAGCCTCTGACACTGACACCTCCTCAGTTACTACAGTGCAGTGTTGGTGAAAACAAAGTTTTATTTTCCGTGTAACACTGGTACGTCATCTTACAGAGGCATAGGTTTAAGGTGAGGGGTTTTGGTCTAACATGAATATTAGCTACTGTAATACTCTGCTGCCGTGAGTGCAATGGATGCTATCATTGCCATTGCTGTCATAGATGTGCACAGCTGACCTTTGTATGAGAAACTTCATAAAGTTACTTTTATGTTCAATGCAAACTAATGCATTTAAATTCACATTTATTCATTTAGGCCATTGATTCCCATCTGAGGGTATTCTTACCCCTGGGGGTACAGAAGCAGTTATTAGGGGGTACATTGAAAGAATATAGATTTAATGTAATTTTTAGAATATAAATTATTACTTGATCTTTAAAAAAATATGTTTAATACTATTTCACTCATACAAAATTATGATTAGGAAGAAGATTACAGTAGAAATGCAGTAGATGAAATCAGTGAGATTTTGATGTCTAGCGTAACCTGCTTATCACAGTATCATTGCCACATTATTACACAGCACACACATTAGTTCCCCGCTGGTTAGTTGTGCATGGCTTCATATGATTAACTGACGTGAAAAAATTGAGCAAAAGTAGAAGACTAATGGATAAAATACCCAGTTACTCTCATTCCAAGTTGCAATATCAGTACAAATTCAAACTTAGGTGAACCTGCGGAAAAAATGAGAAACACCCAAACCACTTCCAAGTTTAGTATGTTCTGAGGGGCTCTACACGTACGGTTGCAAACCCATCATAGTCATGGTATTTTTTGAGCCACGCTGAAGGAGTTTTAGGAGGGGCTTAAGATAAAAAGGTTGGGAACCATAGATTTAGGAGGCACATTTATCCAAAGCATTGCACCACTCAGCGTAAGCAGACCCACGATTCTCAACATACAGTCATTCAGTGTGGTTCACAGAATGCAAAGACTGCTCTAAGCGCAGCCATTTTTGTACAGGAAAATACTTTTAACCCTGTTAACCAGCATAAATAAAAAGACCTGTTAACAAAAAAAAACTTCTTATACCCGTTGCTGATCATTACTTTTATTTACAAAAAAGAACACAGGCCTGTAGACTTGTTTTGGTGTGAACTATACATATACTCACTTCCTGTGGACAAGGTGAAATTCTGATACCATATGACTTCCTCACTTGCCCACTGGTTGCCCCACTTTACTTATAAAAGTCCAGCTCTAGAAATAGGCTTATACCTTGCAGTTTGACTCAAGCATGGTCTTTCATGAAGGTCCCAGCAGACTATTCTTGATGCAACTTTTGTGAACTGAATTTGTTCATGATTCAGTTGAGGGAGTCGCTTGTCTGTAGTTTCTTGCATCTTGAATAACTGCATGGACGTCATAGTCGAGGAGTTTGTCTTTCTGTCTCACTTCTATGCCAAAATCACCAAAGCCACAGCCACCCGTGAAACGTCAAGTCTTTATTGCAGCTCCTGTGAAACAGAATGCCTTGCAAAAGTGTTTAAACCCTTTGAAAATTATCAGCTTTACTTGGGTTGTAAACTATACTTACACATATTTTTATTGTGAGCTCATATGCTCCAACACTAAATTCTCAGAGTCAAAATAAATTATTTGTTTGCAGATATTTTAAAGAAAATAAACAGAAATTTGTTGCTTACTTAAGTTTTCAGTCGCCACACGTTAATACTTTGCGGAACCATCTTTTGCCACATTTGCAATAACAGATTTTAATCTTTTGGGGTAAGCATGAGTTATTTTTTGACTGACATTCCTTCACTTCATCCTCCACAGAGTAAAATGTATGTTTTTTTCTGAACACTCAGACAAATAGGTACTTCAATATTCTGATGCTGGACTTAACAAAAAATGACTGTTTTATACTCAATTAATTACCAACAAAGAAGTAAAGCATTCATATTTATTTAGGAATTTCTGTTGCTTATTTCCCTTTTCTAGAAATGGCCACACAGGTGTATTATCTAGGTGCTGAGACCTGAAGGAGTCACCTTGACCACTACTCCCCTCACCCAGCAAGTACCAGGGAACACCTGGAGTATTTCTGCACTTCAGCTAACCTCCTCCATCTGACATCAAGCATCACCTAGACTCACACATCACCTTCATTCCATCAGGTACCAGTAAGCATCAGCAACAAGACTTCACTCCTTCAGAAGACACTAGGGATCTGCTGGACCTACACTTCAGTTACAGTCCCATATCATAGAGCAAGGGAACCTGAAGCAGCAGGTACTTTTTACATCCTCAGTACAGAAAGCAAGATAACCGGAGCTAAACTTCAGCTTCAGACCTCAGCAAGATGGTTGATTTAAAATCCTTGAGCAGCACACTGGAAATTCCATGATACTGAAAGCAAATCAGACATCTATTACGGCACAAGTTGAACTCATTTTTCCCCGTGACTAAGCAAGGAACAATATCATTCATTAAATAACCAGTGAGAGGAAACCTTTATGAAATAATCTGGAAAATTACAGAGCACTCTAAAACCAGTTTACATCAATTTGCAGTTTCTCATTAATGTGTATACTGTAGATAAAATGCCACCACAAAATTGTTTATCCTTTATTGCTGAGAAAATTGTGACTGTATGCTATAGATACTAGGGTAAATAAGTTTATTTAAATTTAAATGCTACGTCTGAGCACCTGCGTTCTGCACCACTGTGGGTTTGGTGTCATCTACCTGTTATTGACCCTACACCCGAGACTGCAGATTCCCAGAAGGTAAAATGGTTGTGTTTGGTGGCAGTATGGACATAGCAACATTCCTTCAAATCCTCTTGAGAACTGGCCTTTCAAGAAGCTAACCAAAGACATGGCAATGCACATGTAAAGCTTGGGACTATAAATCCTATGGTGAAGTGGAGGAAATGTCTTGCCTTGGTTACAAGGTCACAACCCCTCCAATGGACACAGTCAGGATCATTCGGTCTGAGAACCTCCCTCACAGCAGCTCTTCAGCTGTGCTCCAGCCACAACACACAACCCAGTCTCATAGCACTTTGAGTGATGATGGCAGTGAAGAGGCCACAGCTGTCAGCAAGGCTTGCAGTAACTTGAATGTAAATACAAACTCGGTATCCATGGAGGCCTTTATCGCCCCTTCTGCTAACCCTTCTCAGACTTACTTCTACAATAGAGAAGGTTTCCAGGGGCAGCAGAGGACTACTGACATTGAGCTAAGCTACCATGGTCGCTCACACTGTAATACGGAGGATGCCATTGGCAGCCACTATGCGTTGAGTTCTTCCTCCTCTGTCCTAAATTATGTGGTCCCATGTGAACCTCTGACTTGCCCAACTTGCAGTCATACCTACAACTTCACCAGCAAACGGCCCCGGGTCCTTTCCTGTCTGCACTCAGTGTGTGAGGATTGCCTGCAGATCCTGTATCAGTCTTGTCCCAGGTATAAGTTCATCTCCTGCCCTACCTGCTCCCGTGAGACCGTGCTATTCACTGACTATGGCTTGGCAGCTCTAGCAGTAAATACTAGCATCCTCAACCGTCTGCCAGACAAAGGAGGTAACTTAGCCTCTAGTAGTAGCCAGGAGTATGAGGGTGAGGAACACAACACCTGCTTCCAGTTGTTATGCCAACATTGCCAGTCTGCATGTGCTTGCAAGTGCAAGACCCCCCTGTCATTCTGTGGGATTATGTAGGGGTCCAGGACAGCACACACCTACACAAAATTTTGTACTTTGCATTATCATGTTGTGTTATCAGTGTTCTCATATGGGTGAACATTTTAAATGGTAATAAAAATATGTCAGAAGCACCCTGAACATAAACTTATATCCTTTATCAGTCATATCCTTTATCATTTCATGTTATTCTTGTCTTTGGGGTATCAAGAAATTGTATTAATGAACAACAAATGATAAACCAAACCATTCTAATCTATACTTTAATTCTGCAGCACAACCAGGAGTTTAACACAGTTCACACACACACACGCATGGGATTCGGTTTCTACTGAATGCAAAACCTCTTATACACTGCCCGGCCAAAAAAAAGTGAAAAAGTGACCACCTGGATTTAACTTAGTGTTATGATCTGGGGTTGCTTCAGTTTGTCAGGTCTAGGTTCAGCAACAATACAGTATGTGCCCAAAAAATGAGGTCAGCTGACTACCTGAATATATATATATATATATATATATATATATGAATGACCAGGTTTTTCAATCAATGGATTTTTTGTTCCTTGATCGCACTGGCATATTCCAAGATAACAATGCTAGGATTCATCAGCCACCACAGAATCCAGACCTTAACTCCATTGAGAATCTTTGGGATGTGCTGAAGAAGACTTTACGCAGGGGTCCGACTCTCCCATCATCGATACAAGATCTTGGGGAAAAAATAATGCAACTCTGGGCAGAAATAAATGTTGTTACATTGTATAGGCTTATCAAACCGATGCCATGGCAAACACGCGCCATAATCAAAGCTAAAGGTGGTGCAACAAAAGATTAGAGTGTATGACTTTTTTTTTGGCCGGCAGTGTATAAGCTGTTAAAGTGTGACACATAGTGGATCACACCAATGAGACACAAATATCCTTTATACAAACCAATCAAAACAGTTTTATAACAAGGAAGTCCCACTCACACTCATGGAAAAATGCAGAAAAAGGAGAACCTTGAGAGCTACAACGATTATTTATGATCACTTGGGGTTAAGTTTAAATAGACTAGACCGCACCATATAAACGCTCACTAGTTACCAGGCCAGGACCAGCTCCTTCTCCTAGGCATCCCTCCACCCAGGGCAGGAACAGAGGAAATATTGCAGACACTGGTTATCTGCGATGTAAATCTGTCCGCACTTCCTTCTTGTCTGTACTGTAATCTCGGCCCGCAGCATTTACATATAAAAAAAAACAACAATTTGGAATCTCTTCTGATGTCTTCACCCCCCCCAAAAAACAACTTAATATACGCCTTTAGCAAGACTTCTTACAATACAATGACAAATACCAAAAATACATGCAACCGATCAGCGGGTTCTCCCATATTTTGAGCCATTGCGCCTTCCGTAAAATTTCGCGCAGCAAACGCGCGACGTCTGACGCGCCCGCGAGCCGGTGCGCAGTAACTGCGCAGCTGTTGACGTGACAAACGCTCCGCTGTGGGGAAAAATTGTTTTGGGTGAAGCCGTGAAGGCGTCGCTGCAAGACGAAATTTAGTCAGCGGCGAAGGAAATAGAGCGTTAATATAGGAAATCGAAGAAGATGGAAATAAGAAATAGCTCCTTGTTTGGTATATTGGTGTGAGGGGTTGTAACCTGCCAACAATTTGTGTCATTTCAGCACCCCACAGGCCGAGACTGCTCGTTTGAGACCTTTTACATGAAGTAACGCGCTCAGCTTCGTTGACATGTTCATTTTTTTGTTTAATAATTGTTTAGTCATGGTGCTGCACTGCAATAGTAGTACTGTTAACTGTTGAAAAATTGTTCAGAGACAATGAGCTGAGAAGGAAATTAGAGTAACACTGCAGTACAATGTACCAGTGTTAAAATACAGTGTAAACATTTGTGCAATAAGTAAATCAAATGTGGGAGGTAACGGGTTTAAAGGTGGATTTTCGCCTTCTCTTTACTGTGGTGCTCCCAGCCCTAGTACAACGCATTAAACTGTCAATATTCTCCTTTTTCCTTCATGGCTATTAGTGCTGGTGAGAAATATGATAACAGTATTTTGAAATATTAATCCGGGTGCACCTCTGGGAATAATAAAGATGGCAGAAGTCGCGAGGCCAAAGAAGAAGAAGAGTCAGCAGATTCGGAAGCCTCAGGTAAACACTTTCCCTGTCTTACCTCTTGTTTGTGCTTTTATCTTGTTGTTTCTCGTGTTAATTCCAGAAAGAGGGAGTAAACATGTCTAAATATGTTCTTAGCATCTGTTTATAATATTTACATTGCTTTCTAAAATCTATATATAGCAAATGACTTAGCTGGCCAGAGTGATTGCATAAACACTTTTTATTACATATTTGTTGGGATAAGTTTGAGAGGTTTTATACAGAATTAGTTCTGAAAATCCTACTAGAGCTGGAAAATGGCAAAGCTAGAAATATAGTTTGAATCCTTCCCACTCTTTTACAGTTGTGCAGATGGGTAAATAATTATCTGTAGCCCTGGACAAAAGTGTCATATAAAAAACATGTCTTTACTGTGTTTGTTTTTATTTTAAGGAGAAGAAGCAAGAGAAGTCTAAAGATTCAAATGAAGTATACTGTGGACCTGCAGGTGGTGAACAAACAGCAGCTCCTTCATCTCTGCATGAGGAGTCCATAGTCCAGGCCTACTCTGACGTCCCTCTTACTGTGACCACAGATCAGCCCGTCTCAGCGACAGAGAGCAGAGCTCATACAACTGAAACCCTGGGCTCAGATGGAGACCAGAGAGATGTGTGCTTGAACACACAAGACCAGGGCCTCTGTGAAGAGAACATTCAGCACAATGCAGGAGACTGTTTAACACAGGATAAAGAAACCCTGCCCCACTCCCCAAAACTCATGGATTGTGATAGTGAAATGAAAAATCGTTCCTTTACTCTTGAAAACAATAATATCCCTGTCCTTCTTTCAGCTGGTGAACAACAGTCATTGTCAGGGAAGCACCAAGAGACCAGTCAAACACCTTTCTTTCAGGACAGCGAGACGGGACTAATGTGTAGCAGAGAACTTAGAGCCCCAGCTGTGCTTCCCTTGACAGAACAGGAGTCTTGTCCCCCAGATCTCATGCCGGTGGAGCTCCTGAAGCCAGCACCTGAAAAAGTCCAAGAGAGACTGTATCCAGAGCTGCCAAAATTCTGTCCAGCTATGCAGGCATTCACCCAGGAGCAGCTGCGACTGTGGGAGCCAGGTTCCTGGCTGCAGAACGTGGAGCTCCACACGGCCGAGTTCGAGGGCCTGGCCCACCAGGATGGCCACGAGTTACACGAGCTGCTGCTGCACTACAGCCGGTGCCGCAAACAACTAAGCCAGGCTCAAGCTGAGCTACGGGCTGCAAACTCGGACTGCAAGAGCACCCAAAACCGGCTGTGGAGCTTTCGAGATGAGCAACTGGTTCTACAGGTAGGAGCTTCCCCATGTAATATGGCATAGAAACATGGATGTATAGTGCCTTGCAAAAATACTATTGGATCAGTTAACCGAAAGTAGATGCTGCATCACACCATGCAGATGCTGCCTAGACGAAGTCGTCCCTCAAAACTCAGTATCTGAGAAAAATTTAGACTTGAGAGAAGTCACAGATTGGCCAACAATGATTTTGAAGGGACTACACAGTGTTTTAGACATTGTATATTAAACATTTCAATTGGGGTAGTACAGCTAAGGATGGAACTGTGGAGCCATTGTTACACAACATATATACATATTGCACAATTTTTTAGTCATTGCTTGTCACTTGACAGTGATGCATTATGTGGGCAGTTTTACTTTTGTTTTCTTGAAGGAGGCGGGAAAAATACTTTGCTCAGCAGAGCATGTGATGTCAAAAATATATTTTTCATTATTTTCAAAGCAGTATTCATTGGTTAAGGAAAGACATCACTAAACATGCTTATATTAAATGTGGCTAAATGCTAAGATGAAATGTTTCCTTTGGGAAGCTTTTGGTCTTCATAGCAGTTTCCATTTTGAAGGAATGTTATGAGCGAGGGTGACTCTCAGCTTCTGAAGACTGACCCAAGATTACAGTGATTCTCTCTAGATCTGTTTATTGAAAATGGAAGCTGTGAGATTTATAGCATTTTGACATGTTTCTAGTTCAACACTTCTTAAATTAGTCCAATCTATATTGCAGGTATGCCCTAAAATGTGAGTCTTTGAGTCATGAGTTTTTGCATATATAAGTTAAGTCATTTAATACCCTTTATTTAGTTAATGCCAAGTATGAGGCTGATTTTTTGCAAGTTTGCACCATAGTGGTATTTTTGTCTTTGACTTCATGTTGAGAGAAACACGTTATGCTATGATTTTCAGGAATGCATTACTTTTCTAAATAGGTAGATACTTGTACAATAAATATAGTTCATAATACTTAGAGTGCAATGTCTGTCATATTGGATGTGTTTGTGTCTTTGAGAAAATCTGCTATGTGAGTAAAACTGAATGTTGATAATTGTGTGGCTGAAAAGTTGTATTGCAGTTACTACTGGTGCATCCGGGTGAATGAGCTTCAACCTGTCTCTTCCTCCTAGGGTGTTTGTGCAGACCAGGCCAAAGTTTCCCGATACCACCGTTTCCAGCAGGTTATGCTCAATAAAGCTGCACTGTCAGAACTACAGCGTCAGTTTGAAATGAAGACTGAGCTTCTGCACCAGACGGTGGCACTACACACCTACACCACAGTGCTGTCACGCCTTCAGGTTGAGTCCTACCTTTACCAGCTCCTCAGCAGCAACCCCATCACCAAGAATATTGCCATTGTGGAGTCTGCTTCTGGTGAGTCCAAGTATCATTTTGGTTTTCAGTTGTTTATTTTTGCTTTGTTGATGTAACTAATTTCATCTTTGGTGCTGTGTGTGCTTCTTCCAGACATGAGTGAATCAAAGGTACAGCCTTCCAGCTTGCAGTCTGTGAAAGAGAGTATCAGCGTGCTCTTCAGCTTCACTCGCAGAGTACTTGAGGATGCACAGTTCCAGGAGGACATTCATATGTGGCTTCAGAAACTAGTATTCTCTCTTATACTACTTTGAATATGCATTGCAGACTAGACTGCTAGAAAAGCAGAATTTATGTCTTTTTCCCAGCTGACATTGTTTTCTTGAATGACATTTATTTTCATAGGTATCGGTCTTGCACCAAGTAGGCTCAGTTGGGGATCATCTGTACCTTCTTAACCACCTTCTGTGCTGCCCAGCAGGTGTAGGGAAATGGGCTGTACAGTTCCTCCAGGTACAATAAATTTCTGCAAAAACATATTTAATTTACTCTTTTATATGGTATTTGTTGGATGAAATCTGATGATAATACATGGGGAAAAATATATCCATACACCCCATACTATGTACAGTATAAACTTTATTGACACGTTAAACCTGTTGCAGTTTTAGCTCATTTTGAATGTGGGAAGAAATATGGAACTGCAAACGCAGCTTTTTTATGAAGTTAAAAGTAATGAGATGTTCTCGGATGTAATATTTTATGTAACATTTAACTTTGTTAAACATTCATTTTAGTTTGATTCACAAAATTGCACCATTAATCAACTAGGATAATAAAATGCGTGTTGGCCTATAGTCCACCATAAATACATACACCATCAGTTTTACGTTTTCCAGAAGAGACAGGTTGGCTGTTGCCCACCAAAAGCTGCGCAGTATGTGGCATTTTTGGAGTCATGATTGGAGCTGAATGTTTTATGACCAGATGCCCTTGTGTGCATCAGCCATCACTATGTACCCAGTTAGGGACTGTCACTAATGAATCAGAGGCCGGCTAGGTATGTACATATAGACACACATTGAGCAGTTTAGGGCAACCAGTTAATCTAAAACACATGCCTTTGGACTGTGGAAGGAAACTGAAGCATCTAGAGAGAACCCACACAGACTCGAGGAGGCTATGAAAACTCCAGGATCTGAACTGAAATCTGAACAGCCTAGGAATGCTACTCACTGGCCCCTCTGTGGCTCCCACAGTCCACTATAATCTGTAGTTATCTGTTTTTAATGGAATATAACAAATTTTACAGATTAAAGTCTTGGATACTTCATCTGGAGTTTATCACTTCATGCAGGCATTGGCTATTCTGATGTCACCAGCAAGGTGAGAAATTGTTTCTTCTGTAACTGCTAGCTTGGGGACACTGTCTGTGAATTAGCATGTTTAATATGGTCATATAATATAGAAGCAGAATTCTCTCTTGATTTCTTATGTTTGTGCTTTAGGAACCGCGCTAACTTCCTGTGTCACATGAAGCCCTGCGAAAGCAAGAGCAGCTCTGGACCAGGATCTGGGAACTGGACTCTGGTGGATGAGGGTGGTGAGGAGGTCAGTGATCATCACATGTGCACTTAGTATTTAATGATGCACATTTGAACTGTAATTTTTATAGTTGCTTAAATCTTAATAGAGACTACGAAAAAGTATTTTATCCATCTTTAGTTTCTGTTTTGTAACATTTTGCTTGTATTGAATTTGGTCAGAATTTGTTCATGGAGGTATTAAAAAAACTGAGCCTAATTATTCCTTTAATTAGTCACCTTTAATTAAAGGAAATTACTTTTTCGCACTTGAGGATTGTGAATTTGAATCCCTTGTGTACCCAAAAATGAAAGAATGCTAGTGTCATTCCATATCAAGCTTTCATATACTCTTAGGAGCAGTGGAAATATAGGATAAAATTCATTGTCAAAAAGTACCAAAAACAGAAATTCTAAAACTAATTGAATACTAGCACGTATTCTCTGACATATCTTGGATGTGCTTTTTTTTTTTTTTTTTTTTAGCAAAATGCTGGGCAAATGTAGTAAAACATAATGAACAAAATTCATTTCATTCTCAGGATGAGGACCCAGAGACAAGCTGGCTGCTTCTGACTGAGGATGACCTTATAGCCTTTTTCTCCCAGTTTCCGTTTGATGAGCTTTTCAAGCATTTGCTAGGAATTACATCACAAGGTACAAATCCTAAGGAATCAAGTTAGTAAGAAAACAAAGCCTGCCCACTACACTGGCTTCTCAACTTGCAAACACAAATGAGACTGGAATCCTGTTTGTAACTCCAAGGCCACATTTATACCATTTAATTAGAATGAAAAGTGATAATGCACACATCTGTCTACTCCTTTTTAAATTATTCTTAAATTATGTTCTGTGCAAATGTCAGATTAATTTACAATAAATAAAATGCCATTTAACACTTCATTATATCTATTCATCCATTTAGAGTTGCAGTTGCCTACTGTTTGGAAGCCTTTTTATTTTCAGTGATTTTAAAAAAAAAAAAAAAAAACAATTTCAATGGCTTACAATATTGCAATTGTTTTTAACTTCAAAATACATTAAAACTATTTTTTTATTAATGAGAATTTTAAAAACTATACATCTTTCCATTCATTGCCACTGATTAATTTATCACAGAATCATGTTTAATATTCGTCAGTTTCTAGGCACTGAATTTTCTTTACACAGTAAAAGCTTAATAAAGTCATCCAGTAATAGGAGAATCAGGAAGGGGACAAATACTTTTCACAACACTTGATGCCGGGGATGGGTTTTGGAAATATGTTGAATGTAGCTGTCATAAAATAATTTAAGTTGGCTTATTTGCTTATTTTTTGGTATGTGACCTTATTTGTTTCAGGCTATGTTAAAATTAAAATTAATTTAAAATGCATTTGTGTCCACAAGCTCCTGCTCTCTGCTGATTGTTGACTAGTTTATTTCTTAAGCGTGTACATTTGTAACATGAACGGCCATGTTAATATATGTATAGGTGGCAAACGCTAAATACCAAAGACAGGCGACACAGAACATCACCTGCTGTTCTTGGAATTTAGACAAACACGAAAAACCACCTTTTTTGATAAGGTGCTAAAGCTGTGCATTTTTGCTCTTTCCTGTTCAGGCAGCTACCAGCCTGAAACCACAACAAGCCAGAAGATGATAAAGATCTTTGCTTTTGCCTCTTCACTTGTTGAGCTGTTGGCTGTTGGGCTGCAGACGTATAACCGTGCCCGATACAGGCAGTTGGTGAAACGGATTGGTCAAATGATCAGGTTGGTCTGACTGTAAAATATAAGACCTCAGTGTGTGCCATCTGTCAAAATGTTACAGGGATTATGACGTATTGTATCCTCCTCTGATAGGATGACCCTTTGCTATGTAAGTGACCACTGGGCCCAGTACATCAGTTTGCTGAGGGCCAACAGGACCACAGTGCAGGAGCAGACCTTTCCTGTGGAGAAGCTTCAATTGGAGTTTGACCACTTGTTCTTAAGGACAGTGCTGCATGTGCTCAAAGCCAAGAGGTGGGGGGAGGTCAAACAGAACAAAAATGTCCAAATAAGGGTAGCAACACCAATTATGCAGAATAGTTCAATGATGTTTTCCTGACTTTTAAGTCTGAAAACAAGTAAATAATCAGATTGAGGCACCTTGAGTCTGAGACCCCTGGGTTACTGCTGCTGTAAATTTTGCTTGAACATTTTTTTGTCCCCTGCCCCTTTTTTTTTTTTTTTTTTTTGTGAAATTGGCAGGCTAGGCATCTGGCTGTTCATGTCAGAGATGCCCTATGGAACTCTGTCTAGTGCCATGCTGTGGAAGATCTACTTTATCATGCAGCGTACAGAGACAGAAGACCTGGACCGGCTGAGTTTGTGTCTTAACGTGAACACCTGCATTGAAAACATCAAGGGTGAGACACTTTCACTAATTTAGGACAGCAGTGACCAAATCTTTGTCTGTTTCATCTCCATGTTATAAGTACTTTTGGTCTAACATTTTTCTCCTTAGATGCAGTCAGGGAGTTCCCATTTACATTTGTGCTTATTCATTTATGTTATTTTTTTTTCTTTCTGGTTTCATCCCTTTCATTGTATTTTTGACTTTTTTTTTTTTAACATGTTTTGCAGAAAGTGTAGCTTTCAGACCTTTTCAAACGGGTATTCTGAATTTTTAGCAAAATGATTATCAAGACAGGATCAAAGAAACTGGGTGCAAAACTTTTGTTTAACAAAATTTACATCCTGTTGATCCACGGAAACAGGTCTGGCAATTGTTGTTTTTGACAAGTTGGATGAATTAAAGTTTTAGTTGAATTCTGTAAAATCTGCGTATTTCTTTTTCCAGGATGTGAACACCGGGAGAAGTTTGAATGCTGGCTCTCAGAGATGAATAGCTCGGATGCTATTTGTCTGCTCACCACATTCGCTCATATGGCCCAGCCCAAGTGTCACAATGAAGACCCCCAGTTTGTCTGTAGCGTTGTACTAGAAATCTATGAGGTTTGTTTAACACATCACACTACTGACAGCTGTGTTTTCTTATTGTTTTGTCAATGTCAGCTTTCAGACAGTTTTGTTTGGTTGGATATTAGTTTTTAAAGTTTTGCTTGATCACTGCTGCTCAAAATGCACTTATGCCATTCATTGTCTCCTTACTGTAAGATTTCTGCTGGCTATTCAAATACTGAAATGCATAATCTAATTTAAGTGATGAAAATTCAGTTATTTTTGACACTTCCCCAAGTAAAGGGCTTTGTCCCTTCTTAGCCAAAAGAGTTCTTTAAAAAAATGGCTGGATGCACTAGTTTTTTCAGGTGCTTTTGTTTAGGTGGACTCAAGAACAGTTTGCTGTGTATGCTTAAATGTTAAAGTGTGATGCACTACACATTTCAATTTTGGAGGACCTGCTCAAGTACTTAAACCTGTATTTTTTTTTCCTCCTTTAAGGTCTCATATGTCAATGTGGCTACAAGGGAAACTTTCTCCAAGGTTGGTCGTGAGCTCCTGGCTGCCATAGCAACAGCCCACCCTCACATCATTTCAGTGTTGCTGCGGAGAATTCAGGAGACCATTGACAAAGTGGGCATGGTGGGTATGATTTCAGGTATGAATAAGTGAGATATCAAAGTGCCGGTACTAACTCGGGCACTAAATGTGGTCATTTTGAGTCCTATTGCTCAGAATGCAGATTGAATCTTGGTTACAATCAAAGTCTGGTGTTTGTCATTGTCATACTATAACTGCAGTTAGTGCACCAACATTTCAAAGTCATCCAAAGACTCAAGAATCTGCATCTGAAGCTCTCTTTCTTTGTTGTGAAATTTACTTTTCATTTAAACAATTAAAGATATATAGGTTGTAGAGTGCAGTACAAGGTAGAACTGCTTATGAAATTCCATCCTTGTTTTACAACTCAGATTTTTTTACAATTTCTTCAACTTCTGAATTGAAAGTTTTATGTCAAATTGTGCTTTTCTCTCTCTTGCAACCAGGTGTCGCTGTACTTGTTTAAGGAGCTGCCGCTACATCTTTGGAGGCCTTTGCTCAGTGAGATTGGTGTGATCCGCAGCTGGCTGCTGGACTATAGCCTGCCTACAGTGGAAAATAAGCTTGCATGCATCATACTGGAATGTCTCAACTGGGGCTTTCTTGAGGTGAGCTTTATCTAAGTAGAGCGGTCAGCTATTTTATGATTTCTCTAGGAAAGGTTTGTCAGGCTATATGTGGAAGTACCAACAAGTCAGATTTGACCCTTGGGCAACCACTGGTGTAGTTCCAGAGGAAGGAGAAACAGAAGTCCTTTTGTCAGACTATAGCATACAGTGTTTTTACTATTATTGATATGAGACTGAATTGCATTTGGAAAGGGTAGAAAACTGCCTGAATGCAGTATATCAAAATAATATCATGAATTGTACTTACACTATATGGACAAAAGTATTGGGATGCCTGACCATTCTACCAACAGGGACTTCAATGACATTGGATTCAAATACATAGACTTTAATATGGAGTTAGTCCCCCCTTTGCAGCTATAACAGCTTCCACTCTTCTTGGAAGGCTTTCCACAAGATTTTGGTGTGTTTCTGTGGGAATTTGTGCTCATTCATTCTGTAGAGCATTTATGAGGTCAGGCACTGATGTTGGATGAGAAGGCCTGGCTCGCAATCTCCGTTCCAGTTCATCCCAAAGGTGTTTAATGAGGTTGAGGTCAGGGCTCTGAGCGGGTCAGTCAAGTTCTTCCACACCGAACTCATCCAACCATGTCTTTATGAACCTTGCTTTGTGTACTGGGGCACAGTCATGCTGGAATAGAAAAGGGCCTTCCCCAAACCGTTTCCACAAAGTTGGAAGCATAGTGTTGTCCAAAATGTCTTGGTATACTGAAGCATTAAGATTGCCCTTCACTGGAAGTAAGGGGCTTAGCCCAAACCCTGAAAAACAGCCCCACAGCATTATCCCTCCTCCACCAAACTTCACAGTTTGCACAATGCAGTCAGGCAGATAATGTTGTCCCGGCATCCGCCAAACCCAGACTTTCCCATCTGACTGCCAAGTCCAGTGGCAGTGTGCTTTACACCACTCCATCCGACGCTTGGCATTGGACTTGGTGATGTGAGGCTTGCATGCAGCTGCTCGGCCATGGAAACCCATTCCATAAAGCTCTTGCGCACAGTTTTTGTGCTTACATTAATGCCAGTGGAAGTTTGGAACTCTTCAGCTATGGAATCAGCAGAACGTTGGCGACTTTTACACACCATGCACCTTAGCAGTCGTTGACCCTGCTCTGTGACTTTACGTGGTGTTCCACTTCGTGGCTGAGTTGCTGTTGTTCCTAAATGCTTCCACTTTCCAATAATAACATTTACAGTTGACCGTGGAATATCCAGCAGGGATGAAATTTCACGGACCGTCTTATTGCAAAGGTGGCATCCTATCACAGTACCATGGTTGAAGTCACTGAGCTCTTCAGAACGACCCATTTTGTTTCACAAATGTTTGTAAATAGAGACTGCATGGCTAGGTGCTTAATTTTATACACTTGTTGCAATGGGTCTGATTGAAACACCTGAATTCAATAATTAAGAGGTGTGTCCCAATACTTTAGTCCATATAGTGTATGTACATTGTAAAACTGTAATTATACAAGTTATCTGTAAACTGTGGGACGTTAAGGCTTCTGTCGTGTTGATGCCTTATAACAAAACTTTTTGGAGTGATATTTTTTGCTTTTTTCTTTATAGGATGGGAGTCTGGCCTTGGATCCTTTCTTACACACTGAAGTATCTTTGCTAGTGGTTGAAGCCTATCAGAAATACCTTACTGACAAGCCATACAGTGGGATCATTTCAGAGGGCATCAAACAGGTTTTTTTCTACTAAACTTAATATTCCTTTCCAGGTTTAAAAAAAAAAAATTTAAGGAGTTGTAAAAATTATTGATCATGTAAACTACAAATGTAAAACAGCTAGAAGAACTAATGGTCATTCAGACTGAACTTTTGAAAATTTAAGCTTTCAGTTGTCAACACAATTTCCCTGTAGTAGTTCATTTTCACTATATTAAAATAGTGTAACTTGGCTTAGTCTGCTGCTTAAGCTAAAACAACATGTAATGGGCATTTTTTCCCTAGCAATGGAAATTGTAAGAAATGTGACACAAGTGACTGAAAAGCATACATATATATTCAACCTGCAGACTTTGTTTTGTATGAACTACAGTCTCTTTCATTACATGCAGCTTAAAGACCACTAAAATAATTATGGCACAAAGAAGGAAGGAAGTGGGTGGTTTCAACTTTGTGTTTTTTTTTTTTTTTGTTTCTTTTTAACTGAAAATAAATAGCAATTTGCATTGGTTTTGCCAATCCTTGCATTCCACATTTTAAGCAGCCCTGCTAACCTGACATTTACCGAATAAAAACGTTTGCTCTTTGTATATGTAGGTGTCATACTTGGCCAACGTGGTCCGCCTTGGCAACACCCCAGAGGCATCCTTCAGTCAGTGGGCCTGGGATATGGTGCTGCGTCTGAAGCTTCATGTGAGCGAACGCTGTCCTCAGGAAACCTGGACTCCAAAGCCCAACACCAGCACCTTGGTCCCAGACCTCTCTGATTCACCCATGATGCATCCTGTTCTCAAAGCAGTGAAGGCTGGACTCCCAATTGGCTGCTTCCTAGCCATTGCAATGACCTCCACAGGACACAGGTTCTACAAACTGGCCAAGAGCGTGACACACTTAGCAGGGATTTCTGGGCTGAAACTTTAGCAATTTTTTGGTTCATCCTTAGTGATCTGTGACCTTCAATAATTTTTATTTTATAGCACTATGAGTATATTTGTTAACATATTGTGACTGCATGTTGAAATGCTGCTTGTTTTTTATAACTGCAGCTTGGAGAAGTTCTGCAGCGAAGGCACTGATTTGCTGCACACACTGGTGCAGTTCCGACACCTCAGAGCTGTAGTCCAGATCCTCAACAACCTTCTGCCTCTTACGTATTCCTGCCAGTTCTACTTGCTCAACAACGAACAGTTAAGAGCTGTGCATTTTTTTCTGTAATGTGCTTGTTTTTTAATGTCTGTGGTGCCTCCTTTTTATAATGTAGAAATTTTCTGCCTGATGTTTATATGATTTCCAGAAGCTTCTCCTGACCCAGATTGTTTAATAGCACTATAGTACAGCCTGTAATGGCTTTCCTAAGGAAGGTTCTGGAATTGTGCTGGAATGTCATAAGCTGTTGTTGTGTCTTTGTCAGATTCCTGAAATGTATTCAGCTGTTTCTCCAGTTGGACAGTGGTGCTCCACAAGGGGTGGCCCAACAAGTCACACACAAGGTGGCTCAGCACCTCATAAAATCCTCCTATGGAGAAAATGTGAAACTCCTCAACAGCATTATACAGGTACTGTCTCTCAGTATACACCATGAAAGGCTTGTAACTGTAGACATTTTCATGACTTTTAAGAAAAGTATAGGCTCTTGCTATCCAAATATTTTCTATAATGAATTGCAAAAACTTGTACCCTAAATTTACAGTTTTAATGGAAATATATATATGTATATATAAAGCTATATTATATACATCGCCTAACTTTATTACCCTTACATCGCTAATGTGTCATGTATCATTTTTATTAGTTTTTACATTTTCATTTGCTCACATATAAAAGCTAATGGTTCCTATGTTTGAACACATGATGGCACTGACAGCAACATGCAATGCAGCTGTAGTAAATAATATTTTTGGAATTTTTTTAATGAACTTTCCAACACAAAAGCCTCACTTAGGATGAGAAGTATTTCTCACCCTAATCTGAGGTCTGTGGCTTGGAAATCAAAGTTGTGCAAAAAGAACAAACAAATGACAAAAAAACATAAATAGAGACTGAGCATTATAGATATAGAGATGTCATTAAAATGAAAGTAAAAATACAGTTTTCCTTCATAATATTAGTAACATTTTAACCTCCCATTTCTCATTTTCTCCTAGACTTAATGGACAGTGACAGAAATTGATGAATTTGTCAGCTAATTTTCATAAATATTTGCTTGTCATATACCTGACTATAGATTTTTTTTATGTCATCTTGAGGTCTGGCTTGAAAAATGCCATATGGTGAAATCAATTATTTACATAACAACTTTCTTTTGGAAAGAATGTCATTGAATGGCAGTTGCTAAACCATAAATTATTTTTGTTCAGACCCATCTGCTGGAAAGCTCCCGAAGCAGCCAGGTTGGGCTGGCAGCAGTGCTGGAGTTCTGGGTCCAAGTTCTGACTGCCCAGGACTTTTGGTACAGAGATAACAGTGTTCTTTACATCATGGACCACCTGTGTCAAGCTGCTGTTTTACACAAACAGGAAGAGTGTGTGCAGAAACTTCTCTATCAGCAGCATAAGGTATCTATATTAACATTTTATATATACAGTATGTATAGAAATTTTTTTATGAGTCATGCAAAAAATAATTTTATCTTTACTGTGCTGTTTATAAAGAAAGCACTCGGCTGCTATGGAGACCGAGGTTTGTTGTCCTCATTTGTGGGCTGGTTTGTGGCTGGAAACGTCACCCCATCTTTCATTGAGGCGAATGCTCTTGTTGGGGAGGTAAGGGTTTCAGCTGTTAGTTCTGATTTTTCACTTGCTTTTTAGCTGTGTGCTTAGTGTGTGCCTGTTCCCAGGTTTGGTTTTCCTGGCTTGTTCTAAGCATGGAGGGTCTCTTTGAAGAAGACTCTCAGCTGCGACGAGTCATGGAACATGAACTCCTCTCAAACACCACCCTCTCTCCAGAACAAGCTCTCAAGGTGATATAAACTAGCATGAATGAGTTTTCTTTCTGCTCTATTCCATTTAATAAAAGAAGCTCAATGTATTGTGACTGTCACACCTTGTTTTACTGAAAGAAAGCACAGGTGCGCCTGAAGCTGCACGTGGTGCCCTCACTGCAGAGAATGATGATTTACCGCTGGGCACATCAAGCTCTGGCCACACCAGCTGACCATCCTCTCCTCCCACTAGTGTGGCAGAAGTTCCTGCAGCTGTACCTACGCCAACCAGGGCCAGAGTTTGGGTACCGTTTTCATATATAGACACTTTTTGTACACTAATTTTCAGATAATTGTAATGATTAAAAGGGACATAAATGCCTCAAAATGAGACATTCATAAAAGATTATTATTTGGACCGCAGGTGAAAAAATTTTGAAATGACTGGACAGTCCACTGCATCACAGTATTATTTTTAAATATACTTTTTAAAATTTTCAAAAAAGATACAACATGATTGTTGATTGGCAAAATTAAATCCAACTTTTAAAAGAATCACAAAATATTTGAAGTGAATTAAAATTTTCAGTCAGCATGAACTGTAAACCTGAAGTAGTAATACCAGGTCATGTATTTTGCTGTAAATTTCTCTGTTTGCAGCCTATTTTTGCACTATTTTTTGCATTTTAATAATGACTCTCATGTACCCTTAGGATGGAAGCCAAAGGCTGCATTGGGAAACGATACTTTCAGAGCTCAACCCACACTGGTCTTCTTAAAGAGCTTAAACAAAGACTGGTCGAGGTGTCCGATTTCCATCACGCTGCTAGCAAGGCCATAAAGGTGCCTCCAGCCCACAGTGAGATAGGCCACACCTCACTGAACCCCTCCACACAGCATATAACATCTCCTGAGCTACATGTCCAGCTGGTCAGGTAAGACCACAGAGTCCTTACCTCACATATATCAACATGTGGTCCTTACCAGATGACAGACAAGAAAATGAAATATTGTGAAATTAATGACATTGTTTTCTTCAGGATTTTCAATGTGTTTGCCGTGTGGTTGGAAGATGAAAATCTTCAAAAACAGGAAGTATATTTGCCATCATTGCCAAAGCAGTATGATGCTTACCGGCTGGCTAAAATTATGCAGAATGAACAGGTCAGGTGGTGTTTTAGCTGCTCTTTATTTATTTTTTTACAACATAGACAACATAAATTTAATTGAAACATTTTTCTTATTATTTGTTTTGCTTTCAGGATGTGTGGATGGAATATCTGGACATTGAGCGTGTCCAACATGAACTTGAAAAAGTGCTGAGCCTTTGGGTAGCAGTGAGAGCAGAACCACTCTATGTAAAGAACAGCAGCCCCATTTTCACAGATATTTTAAATCCTGAAGCTGGTGTGTGTACTCGTCTTATTATGATAGTTATATTTTGCATCTGTTTGGTTTCATTAATTTATTAGAGATTCAAATATTACATTGATTGTTTTATTTTAGGTTTTGTTTGGTCCCCATGTCTTGATGGCATAGGCAGCCTTTAGTGTACAGCAATTCTGTTAATGACACAGTTAACAGAATGTATTATCTTATATCTTGTTTTTCTCATGAAAGATAAATTGGTGTTATGGTCCTTCTTCATCAGTGTCAGGCAAAAGAAAAACAAATACTTGCTGCAGCTGCTGCAGTGGCATAGCACTGGCAGTACAGCGGTAGCTAAATGCTATCTAGAATAGCATGTCCAGGTTTCTAAGTAGTACTTACTGTAGAAGCCTCCCAAACAGTCTATATTTTACCCTTCCTTTCATTTCAGAATAATTAGCAAATACAGCTCTTAAAAAGTCACACAAGTTTTAAAGAAATGGAAGATACTGATGTGTATTTATAATGTGGTTTTCTTGTATGTTCCATTCAATTATTTATTTATTTTTTATTTATTTATTTTTTTGCCTATAGCAAAGGAGCGAATATTGATGCATTTGAGAAAGCATGACGCTCCCCATCCTGCCCTGGATGTGGTTCCAGTGAGTGCGCCTATACCAGATATTTCGTCAAGCTGCCTTTCTGATGACATGGCATCCTCCCAGCTGCTTCAAGAAGATCTTGGCAAACTGCAGCAACAAGCAAAGTGAGAACACATTAAGTGCATTTATTGCTCACATTAATTTTTTGCACAAATTAATATACTGATCCGAGAAAACCTTTGGGTCTCAACTAGATCCTAAAATGAGATTTATTTAATTTGATTAACTTTATGGACTTGCAAAAATTTCTAAGAAATAAATTAGTTTTTGGTCATTTTCATGAGCCCACATAATGTGTACCAAGTATTTTTAGACCCTGGACCTAGTAAACTCTTTGTGTATCCAGAATTTTGCTGCAGGTTAGCTGTTCATACCCTGGTTCCTAAGTTATCATACTGTAAAACTTAATATTAAAATTAATTTAAAAATGCACAAAATTCCACAACTTCATATTCAGTGCTGCTTGCTGACTCATTCATCACATAAAAATGTTCAATTTTTGTCAGCTTGTGGCCACTTTTAAACATACTTTTATCATTTTCACAGTGAGTAAAACCTTTAGTGCAATACAGATGTGAGTGAAGTTTGTTGAATGTGTTTAGACTGGCAGTGCTGCGTGAGACCCAGCAGGTGGCACTGGACAGTGAGCTTCTGGAGACCTTACCTCAGCTGTACATCAACCGGGAGGAGCAGCTGTCCATGCAGCTGATGTGCCAAGGCAGTGGGGGCCAGCCATGCCAGGGGCCTGCACACATCACTGTGAAGGTCAGCTTGCTTGTAACTCTCAGGGGTTGTATAATGACAGGCTAACAAATTTGTGAATGTTGTTCCCAACAATTTGAGGAAGACAAATCAGAGTGTACAGTTTTTATAGCTGAAAAGTCTAATGGAAAAGTAAATTATGTCTATTTGAGCTACTGTTCCAAAGCATTAAACAGTTCCAATGCAGTCTACCCTTGATGTTCCAAACTGTATAGGGGAGGAACTGTCCTTATATGGCAAAAGTCCTGAAATGAAAGTGTTAATTTAAGCATAACATTTTTTACTATGGTGCTGTAAATGTCACTTTCATAACCTGAAATGTGTAATGAATATGCAGTGTATCTAATAAAATGAAGTCCGTAATGTAATTGAAACATAATGCACACAAATATAACTCAATCATAACACCGCTACAGGGGTACTAGCTAGCACTTTCTGCTTTGTAAATGGATGAATGGACTTAATATTTCTGATTTTCTCAAATCCAACTTCGATAAAATCAAGGTTAGGTTTTACATACTTTCCCTGGCGCCGTTCATTTCATTAATAGATTTATAAGTACTTGGTTTGTTCAATTAGTACTATAAATTTTATTTTTGAGCTGCCAAGAATGATGCTTTAAAAGCAAGAAAAAGGGCTTGCTTAAATTTTGAGGCTGCCAAAAAAACATTTGAAAATCCTTTCTTAGTGCATATTGTACCACATAGACAAGTTTATTATATGAAGTTATTTTTAATTTAGCAAATTTAATTTAACCCCTTTAAATCAATAAATCAAGTTTTTTTTTGTGACAAATTTCTTGGCTCATGCTAGTTGCTAAATTCAAATATTTTGTGGATTTGGGTTCTAGAGCAGTCAGAAAGATCTAGTTGTTGAAATCCACCATCCTCACTGCTGGGAGTTCAGTACAGCAAGACTGACATGCTAACCTGGAAGGTTGGAGTTTATACCAGATGTCACAGTTCCTGGTTTTGCTCTTCCCGCTGCAGTTTGATACCATGTATAAGGTGGAACCAGTGCAGAATCAAATCCAAGCTCTGAAGCATGACATCAGACAGCTGCAGACAGATGCAGTTCAGCCCCCTCCACAGAGTGTGGCAGAGGCTGCTGTACATGTGGAAAGCTTCATCACGTCAGTGTTTTACTTTGCTTTGAAGTACTACAGCTTTACATGCTGTATTGCAAAAAAGCAACTATATGCCTACTAAAATTGTTTTGTTTGTGTAGAGCCCTTGTTAATAGTTTCAAGCTGCTACCGTCTCCAGCCACACAGAAGGTTGGCATTGGTGCCTTCTACCAAGTGGTCTCCTTTGTCTGTGAGGATACTCAGCGCCACCCGCCCACGAGGCAGTTCTTTTCCTCCTGCATTGAGATCTTGGGCCAGGTGAAATTCTGCATATATATATATGTCTATTATGATTATCTCACCAGTATCAAGTTTTACAAAAGTGGTTTTTCTTTTTTTTTTTTTTCCCACATCACACTAGGTGTTTATTCGGGATTCACACCTGGAGTGCAAGCGTATGCTTAAAACGATTCTGTTAAACAGCCACCTCTGTACATTGCTGTCCCCATACTTCACACCGAATGCCTCCCCAGGGCAGCTAGTGGACATGTATGAGGAGGTTGTGAGGACCCTTGGCAGTGAAAGTGGGGATGTCATCTTTATGTTGCTCACTAAGGTAAATTTAAACAATTTTTTGGGTTAGCTTTATAAGTTTCCTAGTCCACTACAACAGATCACAGAAAGGACAACAGGGTGTAGTTATGGACAATGATGGTGAATTTGTACAAATGCTGAGTCAGTGAGCACGTGACCTTTTTTTTTTTTTTTATTTAACATTTGTTTCTATGAAATGCCAAGTTGTGTCTTGTTTGTTCACAAAAATAAACTGGGTCCTCAACTTAAGCACAGTTTTGTAACTCAGTTTGTAAATCTAATCATTATGTCAAAATCTAAAGAAATTTCATAATATAGATGTCCCCTAAATTATTCCAAGGTCAAGAGCTATACAGTTTAAAAAAAAAAAAAAAACTTTGATAAGGTTAGGAAAAAGTACAACAAAGAAAAACAAATCTTTTCAGTATTCATAATTTTTGCTATAGGAAGACTGTGTACTTTGTCTTCAGTGGTGTGGTTTATTTGACCATCTGTTGGACCTCTGCCTTTGCCCTGCTGCAGTTTGACTTACCTCAGTGGTTGGCCTCAGCGCAGCCATCCTTTGCCGAGCGTAGTCGCATGGTGGAGCTTGTGCACCTCGGCCTGTGTGTGTGTGGCCTGGAGCCCGACTCTGAGCTCCTCATGGCCTTCAATCTGCTCTGCAATCACTGGACACAACTACTGTGCTACCAGTTCCCAGACCACTACAGCGACTGCCTGCGCCTGCTCATGCAGAGTAAGCAGCCGATTAACTTCATCTCCAGCTGCCTGTAGTGCTCTGTGCTCACCCCATCCTCTTTCCAAGTTTAGGAAATAATTTCCATTTATTTGTATTGGGCATTTGTATTACTAGTTGTATGAAGTACATTTTATGCAAATTGCAGGGGTCAAAACTAAAATGAAAACTCGTGAATGGCTGTAATTCCTAAATGGTTAATGTGATACTTTTTTTAAATTCCTTAAAATAAAGCTGAAAGTCTACACTCCAATCACATCTTGATTGCTTTGTTTCAAATTCATTGTGGTTGTGCAAAGTGGAAAAAAACTGGAAATTGTGTCGTTGTCCAAATACTTATGAACCTGACTGTATTAGCATGAAGAATTTAAATACTGCCTCATGCTTACATTTATTTGGTTTAACTGCTCTTTAAATTTGCATCATCCTATTTGTCAAGATGAATTTTGTCAGTTCTATTTGCAACTACTGTGCGTTGATGATGCTGTGTCTGTATCTACAATTCTTTGTTGTGAAATACACTTTTTTGTGCTGAGTTATGCGTAGCTTCAGAGAAGAGCATCTTAAACATCATATTGTGCAGTGTCATAGCATCATAAATGTAAATTATATATTATAAAGTATGTTCATTTATATGAGCTCATTGAGTTTATACAGTGATTATGTCCCTATTTTGATGCTTAACTTAGGTTTGATTCTGTTTCCCAGGTTCCTCTGACCAGCTCCTTAGTCCAGAATGCTGGAGAGCTTCTCTTCAGGTTTTGGGCTGTTATTCTCTGCCCAAGAAAAATGCACCAAAATCCTCAGGGTCTGCTTGGGATCCAGATCCTGTCACCCTCTCTCATCAGCATGTAAGTAGAGAATTAAGAGTGCATTCAATTTATGATTATTTTGGAAAATCATTTCTGTTGACTTGGAAGACCAGAGGATCAAAGAATGCCTCAGTCATGGAAGTTTGATTATAAAGAAGTGTGAGGTTTTTTCAAAGCTTCTTCTTCAGATTTGTTCTTTGTTGGTGTTTCTGGAGTGTACAGTTTTAGATGTACAAATGTAAATATGTAAAAGTATGAAACCACGGAACTGTAGGCAACTATTTCACTTTTAATATTTTTCTTACTGAACTCTAAATCTGCTTATAGCCTTTATTTGCACCTTTTTCTAATATAAACATCAAGTCTACCAGTAATTCAAAAATGTGCTTGGTTGGCATAAAAATGGCTAGAATCTAATGAATAAAGCTTGCTAAAACAAAAATGACAGGCCCAGTTAACATCATATAGGCATATAATCAATAAAAACAAACTTTTAACTGGGCAGTAGCTATGTTTAAAATATGGCCACTTTTCTGTGACATCTTTTGTCAACAACTGTATTTTGCTGAATGCTATTTGTACATTAAGTTTAAAAAATTAAATATGGTTTTCAGAGGAAACCAGTGTACCTGATTAAAAAATACAGAAAAAGCATGTATTCTGTACTTAATGTTTCTGCTTTTCTCTCCTTCAGGTCAATGAAACTATTGAGTGGTTGTCAAATTTCTTTTTAAAACTTCGGCTGTCTAAAGAAGATTTCCGCAGCTTCGGACTGTATTCAAAATGGGGTCCCTACATAGAGTACGTCAGAATTCTGCTGGAATACCTAATCAGCTACACCACGGATATGGAGCTGGATGCCTGTTCTAAGGAAGCAGTGGGCAGTAATAAGGTTATTAAAGGTAAAGGAAGGCTGTACTTTTCTGTTTAAATTTTTCAAGTAATTGTTATAATTTGAACAGAACTTCTTGATTGTGTTAACATATTCATCTGTAATTATGCCTGTCTATTTCAGTGGTTTTTGATCTGCATGCAAAAACCACTGCCCTTCTCAAGCCCTGGATTCTTCTGCAGTACACAAGCGATGAAAGGTATTTACAAAATTTTATGCATATTTAAGACAACATTATTTTTGTTTGATATCATCTAATATTTGTTTCTTCATCAGTACCCGCTGCTACCCTTGGCTCGAGGCGGACACATCTTTGGCAGCAAAGCTCGTGACCCTGTACTCCCAGTCCACTAATACTATACACACCAAATTTAAAAGTAAGACAGATGACCGTAATTATTAAAGGAATCTGTCCAGGTGTGGGGAACCAGACCGTTGACCAGTGACTATTTTCATTGTCTTCTGACAAAGGCCTAATGCTCCCTGAACACAGAGGTCCCCTGTGGCTGCACGTCACGCACTATTGCGAGACCTGCACTGTTCCAAAGATGCCGGAGTATGTGCTGTACACCTACCACTCCATATACAGTCACCTGCCATGGAGCGACTTCCACCCAGACCAGACACTCATGAACCACTTTTTCAATGTGAGATAGCGCCTGCTACTACCTCATTATCGGTGTTTATGAAAAACAAATTTTATTGGATCTAATTGCTTGTTTTAAGTAACTTATTGTAATACTTTCATCGTGGTGTAATAACTGAAACTGATGGGTAGTACGTTTATTTGTTATAACTATGCTTTTGTTTCTTACATTTGTATTAGTGAATTTTATATAATCTATAGGGTAAAAGAAGGTATTGAGGAGCAGCGGTTGAGTACCAACATTCTGGTATAGCTCTTTATTGGACTTTCTTATTTGTGATGTAGTATAAATACTCCTGCCAGGAGACGTGGAACATTCATGCACATGCATAAGGTACAGCAACTCATTAGGGGGAAGGGCTAGGATAGAGAGAATGATATCCTGCTGATTTGTGCTCAAATTAATTTCCACCTTATGGAGCACTCCTGTTTGTTGACAGTTGCATTACACTTACATTTAGCACATCCTTTTCTCCAAAGTGAGACACAGCTCAGAGTGAACTAAACTAACTACATTTTACCAACAACGATACAGATACTGACACATGATTCTCAAAATACAGTCAGTTAGTCCAATATGACCATTTTTGTCAACATAAATTACATAAGTAGTTGTACAAAGAATTTATGACCACCCCATCACATCCACATTTAACAAACAATTTCAGTAACAAACCAATCGTCAATCCCTTTTAAGTTCTTAAATTGGGGACTGGCTCTAATCTTTCCATTAAATATTATGGGAACAGTCTTGTATAAGAATATTCTGGGTGAAAGTGGCAGCTAAGATCAGTATAACAGGTTTATATTTGAGCAGTGAAAACCAATCAACATTTACCAACATTGTTGGGATTACTGAAAATTCTGTAATTAAAAATCAGATTTAATTGGATTGTTCAGTTAAGTTTTTTTTTAAGTTGACATAATCTTGTTTTTCAGTGTAATAAAGCAGGGTAATTCATGCTTTTTCTGCAGTCTGTCCAAGCAATCCAATCAATAAAGATTAAAATGTGAAAGACTAATGCAAAGAAAAAGTGCTATTCATTTAACCATTGTTACTAGACAACTGGCACTCCAAAAGAGAATGAGCGGTCAAAATAATATCACATACTAAGTAACAGTTCATTATAATGTAACTGTAATTTAAACCATTTGCTTTGTTTGTGCGATGCAGGTGGAGAGAGGCAGTCCTAGAAGTTGCTTCCTGTTCCTAGGAGAGTTGCTGTGTCAGGTGAACTGGGTCAGTGTGCTAAAAGGTGCCGTGGGCCCCCAGCCGAGCCCTGCAGACCAAACCATGGTCATATATCTGTTCTACATGATGGTCTTCCTGGCCAAGGAGGAAAGCCTGCTCAGCAAGCCTGTGAGTTTGTGTGGACACTTGGAGAAAATCTGTTTGTTTTTTTTTTTGTTTTTTTGGATAACATGTAAACATTAATCTGGATGCAAATTATTAAACGTTGCCTGGCCAAAAAAAGTGAAAAAAATGATCACCTAGATTTAACTTAGTATTACGATCTGGGGTTGCTTCAGTTGGTCAGGTCTAAGTTCAGCAACGTTATGTGCCCCAAAAATTAGTTCAGCTTACTACCTGAACATACTGAATGGCCAGGTTTTTCCATCAATGGATTTTTTTCTTCCCTGATGGCATGGGCATATTCCAAGATGACAATGCCAGGATTCATCAGGCTCAAATTGTGAAAGAGTGCTTCAGGGAGCATGAGACATATTTTTCACACGTGGCTTGACCACCACAGAGTCCATACCTTAACCCCATTGAGAATCTTTGGGATGTGCTGGAGAAGGCTTTACGCAGCGGTCCAACTCTCCCATCATCGATACAAGAGCTTGGCGAAAAATTAATGCAACTCTGGATGGAAATAAATGTGACATTGCATAAGCTTATCGGACCGATGTCACATCAAAGCTAAATGCGGTCCAACGAAATATTAGTGTGTGACTTTTTTTTTTTGGCTGGGCAGTGTATGTAAATATTTATGTGGGAAAACTTTAAGAAAGTGTTTTTTTAGAGGCATTAAAGAGCATGTGGACTTTTTATATTGAAATTTGACATTTTAAGCTCCTTTGAAACCTAGTTGTTGTATCTTTGAAAAGGACACTTTGTTTAAATTGCTTAAATAAAAATCAGGTTTAAAATCTGGATTAAAAGTAATAAGATATAAGGTAGTTTTTTTTTTTTTTTTTTTTTTTAACTTTTCTCCAAAGTGACTTTCAGTGTTAGGTGTCTGTACTAAGCTGATTTACCTGCTTATATAGTTGGCTCAATTTTACTGAATCAAATTAAGTTAAGTAACTTGCTCAGGGGTTCTACGGTGGGAACAGGAAATCAAATCCAGGACCATCAGATTGCAGAGAGAAAACTCCATCCAGTAGTGAGATCTCGACCCCTAATTTGGTAGAGGCCAGAATGAGGAGGAAGCTACAGTCCATCATGGACAATGGTCCCTTCCATGAAGTGATCACCAGGAGCACTTTTGGCTACCAGGTTACTCAGTTTAGGAGCACTAAGAAGCATTTCTGGGTGTCCTTCTGACTAACAGTTTTTGCCTCCATAATACCACCTGAGGATTGTTTTCTGCTACTTATTATTCATTGGTTATTTATGTTGTTTTTTGCTTTTGTTATTTATCTATTATTATGTGCCCAGCTGCAAGTCCTGTCCTGTCTTATTCACTATGCAATTTGCACCCACAAGTACAAATGTGCTGAAAGCTAATATGGCTATTTGTCAAAGCACATTTAATGTTTTTCTTCTAATCATTGCAGGAATCCCCACTTTTGACTCTGCTGTCTCAGTCAAGCTCCCTGCCCTGGCACTTTGTGGATCTGTCTTCATACCAGAATATTGTGGGTTATGTAAGCACACGCTACTCACCCACATTGATCCTGAGCAAGGACACTTCATCACAGCTGATCATCAATCTGCTTCAAACATCGGCAGGTTTTGGACCTGCTGCTCAAAGGACACATCACATGGTAATGTGCCCACTGTTAACAGACCCTACAGAATATTTGAAAACAGTCGTGCTGTGCATCTCACCTCGCCCACCTCATTCACAGATCACTGTCACAGTAGGTATTGTTGCCCAGGGAGGCTGCACTGAAACACTCAAATGTGTTTGTCTGTCTTGTCATAAACTAAATGGGCTCAGTGGTGTATTAGTACTTGCAGTTATCAAAATTTTGACCTATGTTATTTCTATTTGTATGCTCACTGTTTTAAAGATTGAGTGTTCTGTGTTGTTAAGAATGTTGTCCATGAAATGTGTGTTGTCATGACTTCACTGAAGATACTCCCTCACTATGAATTTTGAGCAGCTTTCATTGTCACACGGGGCACAAATTCACATTTGAATGTGGATTTTTCCTGTCACTTGCCATATGTGGGGAAATACAGGAAAATAAGTTAAATGGCATCAGCATGGCAATTTATTCAGAGCTAAATTCACTATGACAAAGAATAGTTTTTAAATCTAAAAACACAGTCTGATTTGCAAATCACTAAATGCAAAGTTAGATTTACAAATCTCATAATCAGAAGTCTGCGTTTTAAATACCAGATTTCTATTTTAAGTTTTGCAAACTCTGTGCTAGACAGTGGTGTCTGAGTGAGCATAAATTACTGCAAAGTCTGTCTGGCATTGTAATAAAAAGGCTGTTTTATATGGTAACAGACAGAGTTTATTCTAAGATGACATGGGTAACCTAAGGGAAAGCAGAACTGACAGGCAAGTTTATTCATTCATTTTTAGAGTCCTGTTGTCTGACACTGTCTCAAGATAAAACCCAAAACATTCACAGGATTGTGGCTGAGCATTTCGTCATACTCTAAATGGAAAATTATTTATAATTTGTTGTTGATCACTGTTAAAATGTGATAGCTGTAATAATTACATCATGTTTGTTAATGCTTTCACCTTGACAGGACATGACCCCAAAGTGTCAATCCTTCATTCATCTCATGGTGACATTTTTGACTTCCTTGGACCAAAATGGAAACATAAGTCTGTCAACCCTGGAATGTGAGGTGGAGAAGCTCTTGGATTGCATTGTGCTGATTAATCCACCAGGTAAAGTGATGTAAACCTGATGTAAACCACACTAGATATAACAATGGCTGTCTGCAAAATCCAGTTTGTCTAACTTCACTTAAGATTCAAACAGTCACAGCCTCTCAGTTTCCCCTGTCAATTTATGTGGCCAGCATCTGTTAGTGTGGTAGTTTTTCCTCAGCAGCTGACCCAAGCTGTCTATTCAGAAACAGATGTGCAGCAGAGGCACAGGATTATCTCCAGCCTGTTCACTGAGCTCCTGGTTCTTCTGAACACTACAAGCGTTTCAACCGCAGAACGCCTGGAGGCTCGACTGCACAGCTGGGTGCAGAAGGAGACACATTCCCCCTTGGTGCTGCCACTGCTCACAGCTGCCTGCTGCGGACTGGCCTCCGTGCAACAGATGGTCCGCACTACAGAAGCTTGCATGTCAGCCTATTTTTCATATGGTAAATAGAAGAAGGTGATACAGTACCATACAACTACTCACATGTTGCTTTTTCATGTAATTTGGTCCAATGTGGTACATTCAAAAGTACTCAGTATGCAATCTACATCTGTTAAAATGGAAAAAAATGTAGTTTTGTAACCATTACCTTCAATTTTATTGTCATTCATGCCCAGCCTCTTATCCATCAGTTTGTCAGATTTTGCATCTTCAATGTGATTTTTGGAAAAAAAAAATCTTTTTAACATGATGGTAATGTTACACAGAAACAGTGTTGCATGCTTGGAAATCACTTAAAATATTTGAATTAAGTGTTTTTTTAGCAGTATGTTGTTATCAAATCTGCATTTATAAAAATTTTAAAAAATGTTTTATGTAGGTAATCACTTCTGATACAGAAATAGCGATTTAGTTTGTTTTGAAAATTATTTAATATTTGAAAAGAATAATATAAGCATGTACTGGACTTTCACTTCAGCATGTGGTCAGCCAAAATCTGTTCATGCTGAAATGAACTTTATGCATTACCTTACTGATGCAGAATGACTAATAGTGTAACACCACCATTATCATTACTGTTTCTTCTCAATATTTAAGAACCTAATGTCTGTTGTATATTATCTTGTTTTCATTTAAGCTGTAAAAATATGGTGGTTTCTTTCATTTTCTTTTTACCAGGGTGCTGTATGGACCAGTATTCTGGTTGGGGGCCAATTCTGGCCTCGCTGCAGGTGCCGGAGCTGACAGCGGATGACTTTATCAAAGAAAGCCTGACTATGAAGAGTTTGCTCACGCTTTATGTCTACATCCTCCAGAAGCTCAACCTGGAGCAAACGCTAGCCAATGAGAAAAGGGTTCTGGCTTTGCTTAACACCTGGATCAGCCAGGTTTTCCCAAGGTAACTACTCCCCTGTGTGTTGTAACCAAACAAAGCGCAGATTGCAGGTCAGGAAAAAAGCTCTGTCTATACAATTTTTTTTTTTTTTTGGACAGTTTTTTGACAAAGGGAATTTAAATGAAATGTTCCTAAAACGGCACTGTACACAATGGGAGCCACAGCTGAAGCCACAAAATGATCTTGATCCAAGTTAAATATTATTTTTGCATATGGTTATATAAACAATATGTGAAGAAAATATGTATACAAAAATGATTACAGCATATTAAGCAATGTCACAGTTCAACATGCTACAAATCAACATTGCGTCTCAATTTAGAAGGACCGAGGTTCATCATGTTCCAGCTGTTTCTGCATTCACATTTCATTCACATTTCTACATTCTGCACTGCACTCATGTATTTTGAACAGCTTGACTACCTCTCCTTTCCTCCTTATTACTACAGCCTCTGTGTTTTATTTCATCTTATTTCTGCATGGCACAGAAAAAAGCTGTTTTTGAATGTTCTGCAGGAATATTTATGTTTTAAGGCATTGTGTGAGTATGTCTGCTACCTGTGAAGAAAAAAACATTTTTTGCTGCACTGTCTAATAAACTCTGTGTGGATTGTTTGCAGTACCACAGTTCAAAATAATAGTAGTCAAGTTTATTTTTTTTTAACTTAAGAATATGCAGAAATACAACATTTATGCAACTGAAATCTTGGGTCTATTTTACCCTTTGCTTCAGTGACCCAAAGGATGAGGCCAAGTTGTTCCTGTGGTGGCACAAGGCCCTGCAGTTGGCTATCCTGCAGCTGGAACAGGGCGAAGAAGGTGGTCTGGGCTTCATCCTGTCCAGCCTACAAAGTAGAATAGCCCAGATGGGTGAAGACAGGCTCAGCTCAGGAATCCTAGGTGCCATTGGCCTGGGAAAAAAATCCCCACTAACTAACAGGTACTGTGGGGAATCATTCATTTCTCTGTCCTTATATCTTGCTATTGTGGGTGATTTTTTTTGTAAGGAAATTGTGTTAGTAGTGCTGTATAGTCTCTGTTTTATTCCTTAATTTAAATTTATATTCAGTCTTTTTTTTGCCACTGAAATGTGTTTTTGGATTGCAGTTGTATTGTTTTTGGATTGCAGTTGAAAGTAATTTCTAAACTTGTGAAAAATAAAATGTTTATGTTCAGTTCCTGCTCCTGCTCATTCAAGAAAATTTTAAACATACTTTACTTAATTTTATCCAAAAATTGGAGAGCTGCAAAATTTCATCCCACAGTTCAAGTCTGAAATATACTCGGTATGTGGACAACCACACACAAAAAATAAATGCCAAGCCCTATAGTGCTTAACTTTTAGAAGTACTGTAATTAGCAAGTTTCATTTAAAGTAGTAGTACATGTGCATTTCTTGAGTTTTTGCATTACCCCCTATGCTCAGATTGGATATTTTTTGTATTCTTTCATCTTTTTGCTCAGGTTCCGAGTTATTGCTCGCAGTATTTCTGCATTCCTGCTGACCCAGGTGCCTTCAGAAACTCAACTGCGCACCCAGCCTGAACCAGACCTCAAGCTTTCTGCCAAAGCTCAACAAGTGAGTACACATACATTTCAGAGCATTTTAAAATCCTGATACAGTAGTACAGGCATCCCTTGATATTTCTGTACATAAAACTCAATCTGGTTGTCAGTTTGTTTTTGTTCCTCATGCACTGACTTGAAATTTGGTACACAAGTACTTGTGTAGCCAAACACATGAATGTGCACACGCTGGTACCGGCATTAGTGACGCATGCCTCCAGGCAGTTCCCAGCTAATTTGTCGAGTTGTTAACAAATGGGCCCACTCACATTAGCGATATGTTCCTGGTAACGTGTTGGATGCAAATTTTCAGATAGGAGAAGCCTATATTACATTATTTGAAATAGGAAAATGTAATATGTTTCCAGCCATCCCACTCAATTTCCAAAATATCACTAAAATACCCTAACTACCTATGTAACAGTCAACTAAGAATTTCTGCATGATATAAAGCATTTAAAACAACAATTACCTCACTGTTAAACACTTCTTGAACTCATTAGTGTGTGTGTGTGCACAGTACTGTACTTTATAGGATGCCAATTACATTTTCTTAAACTGCAACAAATATGTACTGTAAGGAAAATAAAAAATAATTGTTAGATACATATTCTCCTATGTATGCATTGTACATACAGTTTAGCAAAATAATAATAAATAAATATGGTTGTTATAACATGTTGCAAGAATTTGTTTTGCTTACATGCTGTATTTGTCTGTTTCCTCAGGCTCTGACAGTCTTGGACTCTATGGCAAGCAGTAAACAGTATTCTGAGTTCCAGGAAACACTGGCTCAGAGCTGCCAGTTCATTCGGTACCCAGGACACTGCCTGCACGACTGGAACCGCCTGATTGCCCTTCTTATCAACTCACTCTATTCGGAAATCCGCTACCTGGACATCCTGCGGTAGCGAGCCTATACCCGGCTCACATCTGTGGTACAACTGCTGCCAAATCACTGGGCAAATTCCTGAAGTAATGCACATTGTTTGGTCAAGATTTAAAATACCAGACATTTTCAAAATATACAGATTTGCACAAAATAACCTATCTGTGTATGGAACAGTGTATTTTGTGTGCTTTCTTCAGTATCAAGTGTCAAAGAAGTTGTGTAAATTGTATTAATATTAGGTATTGGTGAAATGTTTGACCTGCTTTATGCCATGTCAATATGATTTTAAAATAATGCACAAAGTATACACTTTGTTCTTAAATGTAGAATTTGCTCATAAAATGTTGAAATTGTAGTTAACGGCAATTTATCTTAAGAACATAGTGCTGTGGAACTGCTGAAACAATCACACCATTATGTGTTGTAATTTGCCTTAATGCCCTTTAAGCCTTTTGCGTTACAAATAAAGACAAAAGTGTAAAGTTTTCGGTCGTGTCAGTCACTTATATGTTTTTATTTTCAAAATTTGAATTTGATTCCAGAATGAATTTAAACTCAGGAGCTTGATAGATCCTTTGACAAGTGTTTTATTTGACTCCTAAAGCCGTTCCTAGTTAATATAATGTAGAGCCGGTGTGTGAGGATGAATTTTCTGTGGTGCTAGGTTCTGTTTGTGTGTGTGTGTGTGTGTGTGTGTGTGTGTGTGTGTGTATTTTTGTCTCCATTAAATAAAACTATACTGAGTGCTAACATTGCTAGAGACTCAGCTCAGAACAATTAAAAAGCTTTAATTGATTCAAAGTAACTTGATACATTTTAATTCAAATAAATTTCTGGAAATTTACTTGAGTAATTTTTTTTAAGCAGCAGTACTTTTATTAAGAATGGCATTTGGTGACTCTACCCACTTCTTGATAGTTACTATATTTCTGCACCAAAAACACAATATTACAATTTTCTAATAAGACTCCTTAGTCTACCTGCTCAGCTTGATGTTTCACTGAATATTCTCCATTTTTTTGTTGAACACTGCCACCACTAAATTCACTCCAAAAAGCTGAGCCTAGAATAAGAATGAACATAAATGTCAGAATTAAAGGAAAATTATAAACAAGGGTAGATACCCATGAGAAATCATGAGTAAGATGCAAAAGGAGATGTTTAAGTGCTTTTGAAGTCTGAAGGCTGGTACCAGGGTTAAGGGTATGACAGGACGATGTCTGTTTGGATCAGTGTCTTCACTTGGATCTCATGGAAGCTCAGTGGAAAAACCATGGAGAGCAGAGGCCTTTTTTAAAAACTATTGTAAAGGAATGAGCTTTGTGATGGAGCAACGAGATGTAATGGCTATTTAGTAAGCAATCCTGAATTACACAAATGTTATTTACAAAAGGTGGTGTTTACAAGACAAAAAAATTACCTCTTATCAACAACTACAGTAGTAGTAATAATAATAATAATAAGAAGAAGAAGAAGAATGGCAGCGATTATAACAAAAAATAAAAATAATAATAATCGCTGCTATTATTATTATTATTATTATTATTATTATTGATTTCACAGATGATCGCCTTTCTGCAAGCAGCGCATCATTCGAACTCCAGGCCACTAGTTGGCGACAGTGCAACCTCCTTTTCGAGTTCGGGCTGCCGGGCTGCCGGGAAACCGGAAATACGTATCGATCTCACAGTTGTCGCACGTTCAGGGTCGACGGCTGCCGGGAGAAGCTTTTATTTCTAAACAGGGAGCCATTGAGCTGCTTTTTTTCTGTTTCTTCGCCCCATCTGCACTGTTTGTGTTTCGAGGTGAGGCGACGCAGTTTGTCCGTTGTGTGTGCGTTTGTACAGGCGGATGTGCCGCTGCCGTGAGAGAGTTCTCCATTGAGCGACTGTGTTCTGTGTGTCCCGTGTCCCCAGCGCGGCAGAACCGAGCCGAACTGAATCGTGCCATGTCCGCGGACGCCGCCAAGAAGCGGAAGCCCAAAGTGATCCGCAGCGAGGGCGGCACACCGGAGGGCAAGCGGGGCCGCGGGGACGGAGAGCCGGTGAGTGTCTGCACGCCATTTACTGAGCATTTCGTACATGGTCAGTAGGTGGCGTAGTGGTTACGGCTGCCATTTTGCAGTGCGAAGGTATCCCAGTACAAATCCCCCCTACCGTAGTTCCACTGACACGGAAATTTACCCCGAATTGATACATATTTTCCAAATATTTTAATGGATAAATCATTGTAACTGGCTTTGGACAAGAGAGTTGACAAAATGAATATATGCGAATGGACAAAGGTAAATGTACATTGGTGAAGGAAGTGGTGTGTTGCAGGTGCAGGATATGCGTGTCTACAACGAGGAGGTGGAATTGGAGGGCCGCGACCCCACACGCGACTATGACGAGTACAAGCGCACTTGCGAAAGCTTGGCCAAGCTTATGGGGGAGATCCACGAACTGAAGGTCTCTGGGGCCAAAGACGGCGTAAGTTGAGCTCGGTGCACTGCTAGGGATCATGTTCTGGGCTTGCATTCTTCACTCTGGTGTGTCCTGAGAGAACAGCAGGGCAGCAGGTGGCATAGTGGTTATTCATCACTTGCAGAATGCCTTCTGTAGTGGCTTTGAGTAAGGTAGTTGCTCTGAACTGTTAGAATAAATATTTGTCAGGTGTATGAAAGGAATGAACCATTCAATTTCTTATCTTGACGTAGTGCCCATGAGAAAGGCAGTTACTCTGAAATGAAAGGATAAAAATTACCCTTAAGTATAAATGGATAAATCAGTGTAAGTAGATTAGCATCATAAGATATTCTGAAGAAATGGAAATAATAAAAAAGAAATAATAATAAGAAAGATAAATAAATGTAACAGTGAACATTTGTTATGTTGTTAATTTTAAAGTGGTTGTTAGACTTTATAGTTTGTCTATGAAATGTTATGGTGGAGTTTTGCTGTATCTTAACAATGCAGGTCTCTTTGGAGAAAAGTGTCAGATGAACATAAATACTAGAAGTGTTTGTGTATTTATTATATTTATTAGTAATTAGGCTCTTTTGCCCTGTTTAATAATGTTATTTGCATGTGTGTCTGTGTTTTGCAGTGTGTGGAAATTGAAGAGCGCAGAATGCAGGGCTGCATACACTTCATGACCCTGAAGAAGCTCAACCGACTCGCACACATGAGACTGAAGCGGGGACGAGATCAGACACATGAGGTCAGCAGTTGACAATCATGCGTGTTCACATGACACCGATCTGTAATTACATGTGCATTTCTGAGCATCATGTTATTCGTGTTCATCATACAAACAGCTCGTAGTGTCCTTCTCTTGTGCAGGAGTTCTGTCCCCACAGGTCTTGGTAAAATACTGCATTTCATTGCTGCACTGGAAAATGTCCCAAAATGGTTACACAAAACTGTCGATGTGTGTAGCTAATAATTAGTGATTATTTGTTTTTGTGAGCACTCATCCTGGTTTGAATGAGATTTATCAAGTCCTCCTTACTATTTTACAAACAGAATTTGCAAGTGTAATCTGCTTTGTATGTGGGAAGGCTATATGTCTATATTATAGCATACGCTGGTCTCAGATTTTATTTCCACCGCTCTGTGTTTTTAAAAAAAAAATTTAAAAAAAAATTGGCGATTCAGTTTTCAAACAAATGGCCTGAACTGCAGTTTTCAGCACAAAAGGTCACAACACACAGAGGGATCCAAGCACTACTGTCACTCCCTGCTCTTAAAAGGACTTCAAGCAAGTCAGTGAATCAAGAAAAGTGCTCATTAAAATAAAAGTAATGGGTAGAATTTGCCACAACTCTGTTGATCCACAACTAATGTGAAGGAGCATTATAAGCTAGTTAATTTAACATCTGCATCATTATTTAAATGTAGGCTTCTTGCAGCATGAGTCATGCCAAATGACCTACAGGAGAGGGACAAATGGTCTAAACTGCATGTATTACTCATCTGGCACGATGGGTTGATATATGTTTACAAACTGTTGTGTTACGTTGGACGATATTTTAAATAATAAAGATAACTACGACATTGAATTTACTGTATGTGGCAATTTTTGAGAAATTCACAATGAGCGAAATATCGTGTCCATTAGGTGTGTTGAAGAGTATCCATTTTGTGTGTGTCACCCTGTCCTCTCCAGGCCAAGCAGCGGGTGGATGCCCTGCACCTGCAGCTACAGAACCTCCTATATGAAGTCATGCACCTTCAGAAGGAGATCAGCAAGTGCCTCGAGTTCAAGTGAGTCACTGCAGATGGAAAGCTCATGACCACATGGTTCTGTTCAGTGATCCTTTAGAGCAGAGAATGAAATCCTTCACATATGACTTGCTGTGTTTTATTTTCACACTGCAGCTACTTGTGCATGATATGTCCTGGAGAGGTATCTGTATCCTGTGAATTTCTCTCCACCTCTAGATCCAAGCATGAGGAGATAGAACTGGTCAGTGTGGATGAGTTCTTCGAGGAGGCTCCTTCTGAAATCTCCCGTCCTCACTTTACAAAGGAGGATCCTCACCAGCTCACCTTGGCGCGCTTGGATTGGGAGCTGGAACAGAGGAAGAGGTACGTGGTCACAAACCACTCATCCAGACACTGCTACACAATCTGCAACAGCTGAGAGTTTTGGATAGGGTTAATAATCCATGTCAACAAGCAGATTGTATATTTATGTGACAGGTAAGGATTTAACAAGTGTACAGCTCTGTCCTCCAAGTTCACTTGTACTGTTTACAATGCTTTTTTTTGTTTACCTGTGAAAGGTTAATTTCATTTATTGCAGGAATTATTTCCAGAATTTATTTTTATTTGACACTCATTTTATTTGGCAGAAATTTGAAGAAGTAGACTACTGCACAGCCGTGACCTTGTCATGGTGGTTGGGCTTTGCACACTGATGCTGAGGGCTGTACTGACTGTAGTTAATAGTCTTCAGTTCAACCTTGTCAGGAAGGCCAACGGTTAATCACATTTCTGACAATGACTGCATGATAGCAAAGCACAGCAATGTACTTCCTTATCTTGTCAGAATAACTCTATGGATAGTGGAATTTATATAATAACTGCAGCTATGGACACTCCCCTTCAATGATTAGCCTAAAGACCAAACACAATTCAGGGCGCATATCCATAGAGTTGCCAAGAGCTGACATGGAGTTGATGCCACTTAATTCCAGAGTTTTCAGAATATGGCCATTTTGAGTCACATGATGGTTTATGCTTGTGACACCCTAGTGCAGGCCCAGTCTTTTATTGTATCTTGTAGCTGCCTCCACACCATTCTGTAGGTATTTTTCAGACCCCATAACACTCTTGGGTACCAAGTTTTGTGTGATCTGTCTGTCCTATTGCTCCAGGCTTGCTGAGAAGTACAAAGACTCACTGGCCAGTAAGGAGAAGATCTTGAAGAACATTGAGGTGAAGAAGGAGTACTTGAGCAGCCTGCAACCTGGCCTGAATGCCATCATGCAGGTACTGGTCATCACTGATGCAGCTCTGTTTTTAGAGCAGTAATGAGTGAAGAGCTGTTTGTGATGAGTGAGAGATGAGTTGGCAGGATTCACACTCACACCTTTACTTGATAAACAAAGATCTGCTCCCTTTTCAGCTCACTGACATTTCTGCCTTCTAGAGCATCAGGTTCGATATGTCAACGAGGTTCAACACAACTGTCAGGCAGGTTAAGGCATCGAAAGCTGCAGCATGTTGAAGTGCAACTAACTCCCCTCCACTCACACATGTTTTGCAGGCCTCTCTCCCAGTCCAGGAGTACCTGTCCATGCCATTTGAGCAGGTACAGAAGCAGAATGAGGTAGCCAGGCATCTGCCCCCAGCCCTCTATGTGTTGCTGGTGCAGGTGAATGCCTATAGCCAAGCCTGTGGTGAGTGGGTTCGCCCTCTTTTTGTGCACTGTGTAAACAACTTCAACCTGCCCACGTGTTCTTAAAATGTCCTTGTTTTTTTAATTAATCTGTAGATCTGTAAACCAATGTCATTGCAATGATCAACATGCAGTATTTGAGGGTTTATTGAAAAGTTGGGGCTGTTCAGAAAGTATCTGGGCTGATAACATTGCCAGCAGATGACACCACACACAACTATTGATTCTGGTAGGGGTGTAAGGTCAGTGAACCTTTGTGTGTAATCACAAGTTTGTCATGTTTCACATTTGGTCAAGAAACTCACTTGTCATTGTGAGTAGTGTTTACGATGACAGAAAAATTTGAGCAACGTGTTTGTGAAGCAATGGCACTTGTGCAACAGCTCCTTGCCAAAAATGAGTTCTTTTCAGCACTGTTATGAATTTTTGGAAGAGGGAAACAAGTCACTGGATCAGTATGGAGGCTGTTGAACTTGGCTGATGTGATGTTTAGCAGTGACTGTATGCCTGTCATTTTGCACCTGAAGATTCCTTTAGATTTCGGACCATCAAGTTGCTTTTCTCCTTCCATTGTACAGTTCTTGTAGCACTCCAAAATCATCTCAAAAGACAGGGGGCAATTGTAGCTTTTTTAGGTGTTGACAGCTTTTCTGTACCTTTCACATTGTCTCATTGTGTTCCATCTGTTCTGTTCCATGTTTTAAAAGTGTCTTGACCCTTTTTCTTGAGTTTTACACAGACTTCAAACTGTCAGACTGAAGCACAAGATAGAAACAAGTGTTGCTACTGGTGTACAGTAACAAGGTCTTAACCTTGACTCCTCCACTGCTGTGAAAGACAGTCAGTTCCTAGACTTTTCAGTAAACCTTCACAAAACGTTGCATATTATGCTGCAAGAAGTGGCCCCTATATTGTTTGTGAAGTGTGAAGCCAGTCATTTAATGGCTTTTAAATACCAGAAATGAAATATTAGTGCTTATGGCAGTAAATGTCAGGTCCTTTGGCTCAGTGTCTTCAACGCTGGGTTTGTCAGCACTTGGACTCTGTTCTCATCCAGCCTTTGCCAGTTTGGATTGTGGGATTTAGCTGCTGGTCTGTGGCTCTGTGTTGCAGACAAAAACATCAGCGTCTCCATTAGTGGTGATGTGGATGAGGCCAAAGCCCTATCTAAGCCGCCGGAGGACTCCCAGGGTAAGTGAGGATGAGGAAGTAGGAGGAGAGCAGCTGCCACAGAACAAAGGCTCTGCTTCTCTCACTGCTGTGTTCAAGTTCAGGTTTATTTGTATAGGGCATTTCATACACAGTAAGTCAGAGAGCTTTAAAAAGGCAGAAGAAGAGTGTAAAAGACAAAAAGAGACGTAATAATAAAATTAAAAGACATTTTATTTTGACAGATTGAAATAGTGTTTTTTTTTATGGCATGTTGTGTTAGTAGTCACACTACCCCATTTTATGAGGAGTAATGTACATAAAGTAGGATGATGGTGCATTTTGGGTACATGGAACTGTTCCTGAACATCCAGCTGTGCATGTGAGTGAGCGGCGCTGCAACGGCTGTCTCTCTGTGTTCTTCACAGATGATGAGAGCGATTCTGATGCCGAGGAGGAACCTCAAAACACGGTGAGTGATTCCACTTGGACTCGGTGCCCTACCATGTAGTCTGCAGACCACTAGGTGGCATTTTAGACCAACATGAGTCAAGCTTCAGCAGTTGATTGAGGGGTCAATGGGGACGCCATCTCACTGTCTGTGGGCAGGTGTCCAGTTGTGCTGCTTTCTTAACTGCTCCATCTCACTGTATGGAAAAGGACATATTTAACTGATCACTTTCTTCATCACCGTGATGAGTAGATGCTGTTTTTACTCTAGGATTTTTTCTGAGTTTGCTGTGAATTCTGAAAAAGAAGCCCCCCCCCCTCGCCCATTCTGTGCCTGTGGGGGTGGCTTTTATTCATAGGGGTCACCTGAATGGGGTTCCGTGGGTAAGTAGGCTTCAGCCTAAGCACTCGCATGGTGTTCAATGACTACGCTGCTACTGCTGATGTGTTTGCAGAAGCGCCGGAGGCCCACACTTGGCCTGCAGCTGGATGACAAGCGTAGGGAGATGCTGAAGCGCCACCCATTGTCCCTCTGTGTGGACCTCAGGTGTAAAGGTAGGTGTAAAGCAGCTTGTGCCGCAGTGTTATTCTCTAGTAAAACATCTTTTATAGCGGCACACACAGCCATATACACCTCCTAATTTATGGCTGACCACAGTGCTCTGCTAGTGGTGGTGTTTAAACTACTAATCATTTCTCTTAATCAATATTATTAAACCTTTAAAACCTTGTCCTAGCATTTAAGTTACTTCTGCCTTTCACTATGATTTGAAGTCCCGCGATCCACAGCATAAAGCACACAAATCTCAGTTTAACCTGGTTATAATTGTATAACTTAATTTAATCATTATTTTTCAACACTGTTCTCCAATTTTTGGTTTGTACACTTAATCATTACCATGATTTGCCCTTATGTACCATGGGACATTTATATTTGTATGTGTACACATGTTTTCATATTTTTTGTTGAAAACAGTATTCAGAAATACAGCCCATTTATGCATAATTTCATGTTTGTATTTATAATTCCTTTGTGTAGTTTGTGTGTCCGTCATTCATTAGTTGTACTCAGTATCTTACTGTGTTGTGCTGAAACTTTTGTCCTGGTGCAGTGGAGGAGTTGAGCTTTTGGTGAACAGAGACAAAAGTATTCACTGCAGTGCTGAATTGCTTATGTTACTTCCTTTCTTTAAGGACACATTGTCTTCCATAGCTTCTTTGATGTGGTGGGGTGAATTATTAATGGTGGCCACGTGAAGAAAGTGTAGACTTGTAGGTCTGGCTGGCTGTTTCCTATGTTGTCTCCCACTGTAGCACCTGCACAGGTGTCTAGTGTTACAGTAAGGCACATCCACTCCATCTTTGCTCACTTCCCTGTAGAGTTAGTGTGTGTGTGTGTGTGTGGGGGGGGGGGGGTCCTACCATCTACTGGTGGCAGGCAGCAGTGCAGGTTGGGAGTGTCTGGCTCTGCATTGCAGGCGTAGTAACATTACTCCAGGCTGCCTGCTACGCTGCCTGGTCTTGCTGCAGTGCACGCCTTGCACCTCTTCTGCCGGGGGCTCCAAGGTCATGCATGTGTGGTTGCGAGCTTATCCAGCAGCCTTGTGCAGTGCAGCATAGCACACACTCCCGCACCCATGCAGCAGGGGGTGGAGGCGGGGAGACATATTGGTGTACTGCAGTAAATGTGATCCTTGACAGTGGAATAGTAATCCTCCCTAGATATGTGATGAATTCTTTCTTATTTCTTCTTCTGAACCCCCTCCTTGGCCCACTGTGGTGCCTGAGCTGCCTTGACAGAAGGTGTATTAGTGCAGGGGTGCGCACACACACACACACAACAAGCCAACTTTTGTACATCTTGCATCATTTTAGCCCCACTACAGGGAGTGGTGTGAACGTGAGCAATGGGGAGCAGCAGGACGCACTGCACCACAGTATTAGTTATATCTGCTGCTGGTCTGCTCAGCAGTCAGACAGACACACAACTGTGTACAAGAGGAACACAGGGACACAGCAGCACAAAATTAATGCAAAGCTGCACCCAGGGCCTTCGGGTAGTGTAGGCACAGTAGGTGTGTGTGTGTGTGTGTGTGTGTGTGTGTGTGTGTGTGTGTGTGTGTTTAAGCTGAAATTCTGAGATAAATGGACAGCATCAGGTTTTGCCAAGGGAATTCATGCATCTTGAAGTGTAAGAACACCAAGGTCACAACTGCTGACTGAGGACACAGTGCCTTGTGAACCAGTGGCCATTTCATTTTCTGTTACTACATTTACTCATCTCACCATGCAGTTATTTACCCACAGAAGAAAAACTCAGTTTACACCCAGCCATTCCAGTTGGTAAAAATGAAGACCTAATAATGACAACAGTGGAATCTGCTGTACAGACTGCACACTTCCCGCTTTGTGACTTGAATAATGAGTGCTGTTCACTGAGCTCTGCAGGGTGACTGTTCAGCATCTGTAGGGAAATGAATGTGACTATAACAATGTCTGTCTTTTTCTCATATTTAAAATTCTATGAAATGTGTTTGTTTGAGCAGCACGGTCCTGGCCATCTGGACTAGGGCTGCAACTATTGATTATTTTAATAATCCAGTACCGATTATACTCATGATTATTCAGGTGATCAGATAAGAAAAATACTTGTTTGTTTTATTAATCGGCAACATAAAATACAGGACAGGAAAAATTATGGAAAGTCTCTTTAAAATGGCAATTATTTTGATCAATTTTCCGGAAATGAATGTTTTATTATTTATATGAAGCAAAAATATAACCTAAGAGTAACCTAAACCTGTTTGGCTATTAAGGGCAATATTAATGACCTTGAGTTTCAAAGAAAACATGTTTAATGAAATTGAATAAAGTAAAACCAAAAATATATTTCATGCAACTTTCCAAGGTAAACCAAAGGGGTATATGTTAACTAAAATAAAAATAAATTGTGGACTGCAAAAGGGATCGTTGTGAATGATAATCCGTGTGCTTTGTTTCCTGCTGTTCCACAGCGATGGACGTAGCATTAATGAAAGGTGTTTAGATGATTAAGTTTTCAGAGCAGGAAATTTTAATTGAGGACTGTAAATAATTGCTTTAGTCAAGGAATTTTTACACTGGATGTGGTGGCATCGCTGCTCATCAGGTTGGTTGTGCTCCATTTGTGGTCAAGGGGTCTACCTTCTTCTGACCTGCATGCCTTTGAAACATTTTTTTTCATGCATGTGAAATACCAGGCAGCATTTAGTTATTGTCTTATGTGGTCCTGTTGTGGTTCCTGGGGGAAGTGTCTGGTCTGCCCTTGAAAGGTCCTATTGATTGGTTCCATACCTGGTTTGTCTGCTCTTGTAATGCTGAGTGAGCTATCACCACCATTGCTCTAGCAAGCATCTACACGGGCAGATAGCCAGCATGTATTGGTGTGTTATTGCAGTGGTCAGGTTTCCACAGCCATGTTCATTGACGGAGACTTCTCTCCTCACAGATGGCAGCGCGCTCCACCTCTACTTCTACTACCTGATGAACCTCAACATCATGACGGTGAAGGTGAAAGTGTCCACAGCCTTAGACCTAGTGGGAGCTGTCAGCGCCGGGTATGTTCCTGCAGACGGTTCTGTTCTGCCACACTGGGGACACCGCGGAGGGGTGCTTACCTGACAGTTGTGTGCCTTTGCTATGCAGGGAGCTATTGAATCCAGATACTCTGCTCAGCTGTCTCTACGCCAACGACCAAGGCATTGAGACGCCTAACCCAGCCAACCGCTACCAGTTTGACAAAGTGGGGTGAGGCAATTTTTATGCAGAAGAATATGGGGATAAAATCTCGTAGATGTTTGGTCTTTGCTCCTGAATTATATGTGGAGGATTTGTAAGAGGCTGATTGAATTACAAGTGTTCTGTCACTGGTGAGGTTCTTAGCTTATGGAGATGCACCAGGAGCTGAGGACAGGTATCAGTGGAACATAAGGTGAAAAAGGCCCTCTGCTTACAGGATCACCACATTTGGGGACTACGTGAGCGAGATGGGTCATCCCTACATCTGGGTGCAGAATCTTGGCGGTCTGCAGTTCCCTAGTGACAGGCCAGAGGTAAAGGACAGTTGAACATGTGTTCAAAGTCTGGGTGTGTGCACATTGGTGTCTCTGTGTTAAATTTTCAACATGAATGCAGTGTTGTTTGTGGTGATGTATTCAGTCTTTTTCTATTGAAAATGTTGCTGAACTTTAGTGCTTGCTTTGATCTGAGTTCTGTAACTGTTTTGGATCGATGGTTCCGGTGACTGCTGGTAGATTTTATGAGTCCTGAATAATGGCAGATGTTCCCCCTTTCCTGTGCTGAACAACTTGATTGTCAATGGCATTTATTAGTTTTACATAACACTTAAATGTTCTCAGAATGTTGTGTTTGCTCTGCGTGTGTGCATGCAAGTGCTACACGTTTTGGGTGACAGAGTGCGATTCTTTGCAGTCTGTCCCTGGAGGGAAGTCCCTGAGTGCCAGCCACATGGAGACCACCATGAAGCTGCTGCAGGGTCGTCTGCAGTCGCGTTTGGCTTTACACAAGCAGTTCTCCTCCCTGGGTGAGCCTTCTCCTGTGCTCACAATCGCCCTTTTACTTTCTTCATTTAGGGCTCCTGCTTCTCTGCGGAATAACATGCCCCCTCTCTGGCCTACCTGTTTAAGTGGGCCCTCAACTTACAAATACTAAATAATCATAGCAGGGGCTTCCTTTGATTCCTGTTTACTGATTTATTCCATCAGAGTTTTGGTGCTCTTTCCTCTCATCTGGTGGCTAGATGCTGATTTGCAGGAGGCTTTTGTTCCATGACAAATTTTTAGAAATGGGGAAGGAAAAATGCATAAATCCAGTATATCCTCAATTTAATGGGCAGTGGCATTCTTTGGTTTTGATGAATGTCACTTAAATTCAAACATGTAATAAAGTAGCATCCTCCTGCAGCCAAAAACCCATTTAATAACAATTGATATATTTTCACGCATGTTTTAAATATGTAAACCACATTATTATGGGAAAGTACCAAAGTACTTACATGCCAAGTGGAAAATAAGAAAGAATAAACAACATATAGTCTGTAGTGCTGCATTCTTTAAATATGAAATTTTGTTCATCTGGGTGCTTTAGGATTTACTGAAAGTAAATTTTGTCTTTGACTACCTGTTTGTGTCTGACTGTCAGAATATGCAGCTCTTCTGCTGAACTCTTCTTGATTTACCTCTGGCTGTGCATGTTATCTGTGTCAGGTGACAGTTGAGTCTTGTGCCCATGCAGAGCACAGCATCGTGCCAGTGTCCAGTGAGTGCCAGCATCTTTTTCCTGCCAAGGTGGTGTCGCGCTTGGCTCGCTGGACCACCATCACCCACCAGGACTATGTGGTGAGCACCGGTTCTGGTCAATACATGCTGGATAAGGATAAGGGTGTGGGTGTGTGGGTGGCTGAGTGAAGTGCTAATACTGAGGTAGGCTGACAGCAGCACCATATTTCTGTGCTTCCTAGGAGCTTCTGTTCACTCAACATGTAATCCGTGCTGGCCTGGCCCAGGACACGGACCTCTACTTCTTGGCAACGGTGGAGAGGGGCACAGGTGAGTGCTTGTTGTTTGTGTTAAGGTTTGGGCCAGTAGAGGCCATGTGGCCATTACTCATCTTTCTCTCCCTCCAGCGTGCCTGCAGGCAGCAGTTGTGCTGAACCCCCGTTACCCTGAGGTCACCCCCTTGTTCGCTCTTTCACTCAACTGGAAGGGAGAGCGCAGCGGCAGGACGGACGATAACCTGCGGGTACTGTGTCTTCTACTCATTTCTCCTAGATCAAGAAAGGATGTTAACTTTAGCAGATTTAAACTTTTTCCAGTTCCCTTAACCTGGAGGAGAATGAAAGCTTTCAGTCAAGCTGAAATGAAACATTATTACTTTTGATTGTTTGGCAAATGAATTTGCCTGAAGACATCAGCTGACAGTGAAGCTACGTTTCTGTTGGTTCACAGTAGGAGTAATTTTACTATATATTGTTATGAAATATATTGGCATTGAGACTGTCACACGTTTAAAAAAACTCCATTTATTTTGGAGTAGTTTATATATTAAATTTCCAGCTGAGAACCAAATTTATTTTTTCCATTAGAAATGGGGGTAGTAATGGGAATTTTTCTGACGGGTATTTTCACAAAGCATACAGACTTCTTGCAAGGGATGGATGTGCACTTGTTTTGCACTGAATTGCTGCTCCAGTTAGAGAAGTTCACTTCAGCTTTGATAACCACCACCTTTGCTGTTATTGGTGCCAGAAGCTTGATTCCATTTGAGCTTTATGTGAGGCTGACAGTTGTTCCTGCCTCTGTGTGTGTGTGTGTGTGTGTGTGTGTGTGTGTGTGTGTGTGTGTGTGTGTGTGTGTGTGTGTGTGTGTGTGTGTGTGTGTCCGTCCAAAGGCCATGGAGAGTGAGGTCAATGTGTTCAGGGGTGAGCTGCTGGGACCACGGCCCGGATATCAGTTGCTCACGAACCAGCTGCAACGCCTCTGCCTGTGTCTGGATGTGTACTTGGAGACAGAGCGGCAGGATGACAGCATCGAGGGGCCCCGCGAGTTCCCCCGCGAGAAGATGTGTCTGCGGACTGTGAGGTATAACCTGCCACTACCCCACCCCCAGCACTTTCAGCTGTGTTTATGTGTGCAGCAGAAGGAATATAAAATGTGCTCTTGTGCTCATTTCAGGGGTCCAAACCGGCTGAAGCCCTTCAAGTACAACCACCCCCAGGGCTTCTTCAGCCACCGCTGAGCTGTGTGTGTGTGTGTGTGTGTGTGTTGGCTGGAAGAGGTCCAAGATGAAGCTCAGCCCCATCTCCCCCCCCCCTGCTATTTTTCCTCCTTTACACTTTTTTATAAACACCTTCACTGAAATGTGCATCTGTAGTTTGGACAATAAAAGCGGTTGTGTTTTCTCACAATGAGTTGGGTGAGAACTGTGCTGAACAAACGCGCGCGCACACACGTACCTGTAATGAGTACAGCCCTCTAGCCGTCTCAGTATCTGTCTGCCGTTGTTCCCCTCCATCTTTTCCTTTCTTTCAGTCATTCATTTCCCTTCTTTGTCTCCTTTCTCGCACTGCTCACAGCTACAAGGAGACTGACAGCCGGCTCTAAAAATAGCTGCTGCTGTTCATTGGCGCTGTGGCGTCACCGTCCATTGGGTCTGCTGAGTCACTGAAACCTGAGCTGAGCCCGGCAGAGAGGTTCTGCTCTGTACCCAAAGGCCCCCAAATGCAGACATAATCCTCAACCGACCGGACTCCATGCATGCTCCCTCCCTCTCTCTGTTTCATCCTTTCTTGGTCCCCCCTTTGCTCTTAACCACACACACACACAGAGAGAGAGAGAGAGATTGCCAGATGCCACTTTATTCCCAGCTTTGATTACACGGACGGGTGTTTTTTGCGGTGGCTGCTGATTGCATCTCATCAACTTAACACAACACTTAAGCATCAGACTGCAGTAAACATGGTGACAGCAATGTGAATGAATGCGGTAAAGCATCCACTGACCACTGCAGTCTCAGTGTCCATTTAAAGGTGGATAAGGAGGAGTAATAATTTGTAGAAAAACGGGGGGGGGGGTTTGCAGCTTGGGAGGGAGAAGTTAAGAAACAACTGGTATTTGTGTTTGCTTCACTGCTTTAGTCCAAATTTGCTTAAAATAACTTTATATAAAACTATATATATATATATAGTTTTTGTTTAATATGGATGAATGTTGCTGGAGATGCGCAAATTCAGGATTGGGTTGCCGCTCCTTTAGCAGACCTGGACCTGGTTTCAGATCCTAGTGAGAAGATTGCATGATCACCAGAACATCTTTTAGAAGTTTGCACGCAAAGATCTCTTGAGCTGCACAGCTGGAGCAGTTTTTGAAAATAGGTGGCGTCTCGGGTGGGACGTTGTTGAGCTAAAAGTCCAGGCCGCATGCAGTCTTCATCAACTCTGCACGATTCAGAAGTCCTGCTGAAAGACAGGTAACTTCCAGCATCGAGCAGTCCCTTAATTTTTTTTTTTGTTTTGCATCAACCCAGTGAGAAGTTCTGAAGACCTTCATGTGAAATAAATTACGGGAGCTTTAGCATTAAAGCACATTGTTAAATTTGCTTCCAGGATCAGTCTTGTGTCTCGTAATTCCAGGAGCAGAAATTACCTTTCAGTTTATAAGCCAACGCGGCACCCCAAATGCAACGATTTTAAAGGCAATAAAGTTGGGTGATGCATAACTTGTGGATGTGAACATCAAGAGCATCCATCTCTGTGGCACCTTATTGGAACCGTGAGTCCACAGTGACCCCTAAGTGCGATGGGTTTACGGTCCTTCTGCCCACAGTGCCCACAGCAGGCCAGAGGAGGCGGCAAGCAGCACCAAATGGGACACAAATATCAGGCCGTTTTCTATGTAAGAAAAGAATGGCGAGAAGGGGGGGGTAATAACAAATGCTTGGAGTAAAGATCTGAACTGCAAAAGGGAGGAGTAATGGGAGATGTGCTGTAGGAAGGACCCAGAAGGGTGACAGGATCGGGGGTCCTTGATGATGATGAACACCTACATCACCATCATCACGCTGAGTGGAGCTCGGAGCCAGGAGTTGTAACGTGCGCAGACAAATTATTTTTACAACTTTTTAAAAAATTTACAAAACGGAATAAAAGTGAGATCTGACACACAGCTGCACAGCGCTGCAGGGTAATAAAACCTGGGGTGATTTATATTTTATTTTTTCTTTCCACCTTCCAGCTCAGGCAATGCCAGATAGCCCAGCTGGTCTTCCCTGGAGCAGAGTAACTGCAGGGCAGGAGATAATGCGCTGTGCTCATTCCCACTACACCCCCGAAGCTGTGCACCTCAACATTTTCAGAGTCTGAGAGGCTCTTACTTGTGGTGCAGCAATAAAGAATGTGGACTTGACTCTCAAGGAGTTGGGTGAAGGGCTCCCCTCTCCTTCTAATATTTTCACTGCAGTGGAGAAGCTTTATCATGGGACCACATTCTGCCCCCTCCCCTCCCAAAAAAAAAAAAAAAATTAGCAAAAACAGCAGTTTTGTTGAGATACACGGTAATCTGAAAGGGTTGTTGATGTTCTCTGCTGGGCTGCAATGTGTTTGCCCGTTCGCCACAACAGTGGTGGATTAGACATTTATTTCTTCTGCTGAAGCTCAAAGGTCATCAGCGATGCTGCACTGTGCTGTGAGCTGTGGAGCGCAGTTTGACTATTTTGGTTTTTTATTTATTTCCTCTGTCTCCTCGTAGTGCTGATGGGCTATTTTGAGAAGCGGTTAAGCAAAGAACAATGGAGTGAAGAACAATGACGCGGCTGAGCAGCTCTCATCTGCTCGAGCCGCCACTTTTTTTTTTTTTGTAGAGATGCAGTCAAGCGAGAGCTGTAATCTCTGCAGGTTATTATTCACGGCCTGAATTATTTATTAGACGGAGCTCCAGCCGCACTGCAGCACTCATGCCCGGCGCTCAACACATCCCCTGAACCTCTCTGCTCCACCTTTCAACAGGTCACCTGGGCAAACTGAGCCACTCCTTTTGCGCCCCTACCACTTCGTAACAAAAGCTCAGCCTTAAACCCAACACCGCTGGACTCTACGTTTGCGGCCCGGTTGGCTTTAGCCAAAAATAAAAATGAAAATAAGAATCCATCTTTTTCAGCTTTTTTATTTGACATTATTGCATGGTCTCAGCAGGGGATACATTGCTCAGTCAACAATTGGACGTTACACACTGATGACCTCAGTGCTTGAAAAGTGACATTGACGCTGTTAGGTGCACAACAAGCATTTCAACACACCCTCTCCTTGCTCTTCTGTAAATTAGCAAATATATTTGCAACCGTGCACATTTACGTGGTCACGGTCTGCTTCGTTTTTTTTTTCGTCAGTTTGAAAAGCTACTGTCGAGGCGTTCACCAATGCCTTCGTTCCGCCTTAAGTTTGGTAAATGCACTTACAAGTTGGGGCAGTCATCACATTCAGGTGTAATAAAAGCATTCTGCATTCACTACAGTCGTATATATAAGCTATCATAACATGTTTTTGGCCGCCACGTGATTTATTAGCTAAAGATACGCTATTGCTTGCTTACTTGTCTTGCTTTCTTCGGCCGCCCGTTTCGAGAAGAAGGCTGTTTGGGTTGTTAAGTGTCTCTCTGGCTCCCCACATGTTCTTTGGCATCAGCTGCCATGTCACCGTGTCCAACCCCGCCACTGGTGACCACCCTTGTGGAACGTTCACTTTTTCGCTTTCTCCTCGGTCACCTTGGCCTCCTTGGCGTCTGTGCTGGAGGACTTTTCAGCTTTCTCGGTTTTGGCGCCAGGGGTCTCTTTTGCAGCAGCTTTCGGGGCTTCTTTTTCTTTCTCCTCGGCTTGGGGCTTCTCCTCCTTCTTAGGCTCAGGTTTCTCCTCCTCCTTCTTTGGCTCTGGTTTTTCCTCAGGTTTCTGAGCTGGCTTCACCTCTGCCTTTGGCTTCTCCTCCACCTTAGCCACTTTTTCTTCGCCTGTTGGAGGTGCTGGCTTTTCCTCTTCCTTCTTAGCAGCAACAGGTTCCTCTTTAGGTGAGGCCTTGGGGACGGCTTTCTCCTCTGTAGGCTTGGGTGGGGTTTTAGGGGCCTCCTCTTTCTTGGGAGGCTCCTCAGGCTTGGTCTCCTTCTTGGCCTCTTCTTTTTCTTTCTTATCCTCAGGCTTCTTCACAGGCTCTGTCTCCTTTGCTTTACTCTCTGGCTTGTCCTCTACCTTGGCCTCTGCCTCCTTCTTGACTTCCTCCTTGGGTGGTTGGGGCTCCTCACTTGGCTTCTCCTTTTCTGGCTTGGCATCCTCCTTTGAGGCTGCTGGTTTAGTCTCTGGAGGGACCTTGGGCTTCTCCTGAGTGGGAGACTTGGAAGTGGGGGATTTGGCCTTTTCTTCTGCAGGAGATTTAGATTCTGGAGATTTCGGGGCTGGTGACTTGGGTGTTGGAGATTTTGACTCAGGTGTCTCATGAACAGGAGACTTTGGCGCTGGAGACTTGGCTTCTGGAGACTTCTTTCCAGGGGATTTTGATTCAGGAGTCTTCTCTGTGGGTGATTTGTCTGCTGGGGGCTTAGATTCGGGTTCCTTTGTATCAGGTGGTGATTTGGATTCCGGGGATTTGGGCTCTGGTGATTTAGCAGGTGATTTGGGTTCTGGGGACTTTACTACTGGGGATTTTGATGGTGCAACTGGGGATTTATCAGGTGATTTGGACTTTGGAGGTGACTTGGATTCCTCTTCCTCCTCTCCACCTGTGGTCTTGGTATCCTCCTCAGTCTTATCCTCAGCCTCTTCCTCTGCTGCTTCCTCAGCTCCCTTCTCATCTTCCTCCTCTGCTTCCCCTTCCTTTGCCTCTTCCTCTCCTTCTCCCTCTCCCCCTTCTTCTTCCTCAGCATCACCTTCTCCTGCTTCCTCACCCTCCTCTGCTTCCTCTCCCTCTTTTTCTCCCTCCTCACCATTTTCAGTCACCTCCTCTGTCACCTGAGTCTCATCTGTCTGCTCTTCTAGAATGACAGTGTCTGAGATCTCCTCAGATTTGACTTTCATATGAGAGGAGAGCTTTGTGGTGGTGTCTATGTAGGAGTAGGGGCCCAAACCAGAAATAAACCTTGTCTCTTCACCCTCAAGCAGCTTCCTGTTAAAAGAACATAGGGAACAAAAACATGTCAGAAGGTCTCTGTTCGCATTCCATAAAGAACTCCTCGTACTGTAGATGTTATGAAAAAGATGAGCACTTGCCTGTAAGCAGCAATTTCAATGTCCAGGGCCATTTTTACATTCAGTAGGTCCTGGTACTCCCTTAGCTGAGTGGCCATTTCCCACTTTGTGTTCTTCAGCTCCATGTCCAGCTGGTGGATGGTCTCCTGTGGGAAGGCACACACACCATTAGAAATGTCTCGACCTATTTGGATACATGCACCTTTAAAGACACATCTATTGTCTGACTGCCATTTACAACTGCACAGTAAAATTATACTTACAGTAATATCAAGTATTTGGTACTTTAAAAAAAAACCAAGCTGTTCTAAGTATAAATTAGTTTTAGATTTTGAGTTAGTATATTTTGCATGTTAGTCATATATTTAACTCCCTTTGGAAAGTGCTGTAGGTGACACCCCTCAGAGCCTAGGTGAGAGATATCTTGCCTGCAGGGAAGCCATGTCACTATGGTGACGGTCCTCAATCTCACTGCGCTGCCTCTCCAGGGACTCTTTGGTTCCCTTCAGTGTCTCCAGCTCGATGGTACGGGATTGCAGCTGCTGGCGATGTTCTGAGATCTCCTCCTGCGCGTTGCGGATGGCATCATTGTTGAAGCGCGCCGCCTCCGACAGCTTCTCCATGCGCACTGCTGGGCGACACAGCCAGGCGTCACCGCCGCAAACACAGCCGAGTGAGGGTCAGCTTACTACTCGCTCGTAATCAGACAGTAATACCAGTTCATTTTTTTCACCATTACCAGTGTGTGTTGGGACAATGGCTGCTGTACAAAATGCAAAAGAAAAAGTAAGTGTAGGGAACCATGGTCTTTTCAATTAAGTATGCTGGTTTTTTGTCTGCTGTTTTTGGAAAAGCAGCTCAGATATGCTTATGATTAAAGAGCAAAATGAGAAAAAACTGTTATTCATAATGCATCTTTTACAAAATTTAAGATGCACTGAAAATGAAAAACACAAATAACAAGTCGCCGTCAGCTTACCATTTGAGGGCTCAGGTATAGGAATGATTTGGCTCTGTCTTTCTCCACAAGGTGACTTCAGTGTCACAGGCTTGTTTTTCAGCAGAAATGTCGCTCTCTGATGCGAGTTATTATTTTGGCTTTTGTAAGTTTGCCAAAGCCAGTGTGACTATGTTTGTGTAGTGCCAACAACAGATTTATTAATCTCCTTCATTCCATACACGTAAGAGGAGAATGTCCCTGTTTTTCTCCTGTGATCAAGGTAAAATGTGACATTACTGCAATCTGCTGTCATACAATTTTGGCAGATGAACACTGACCCAACAGTGACTTTGTCTAAAGGCGTGTAACGTTCTCCTCTTTGACTCATACATCACGCTGACAGTCCTCTGTGCTGAATGCTAATAATACCAAGAGACAGTCAGTTATGCCCCCCCACTCAGGATGTGCAGCTGCTGTTGGGGAATCTGTAAATACTGTAAAGGTTATGGGGACTGGGCAGATTTCACAGCCATCTTCATACAAGATCTGCTTCCTGGCTTGGAGAAGATGACTGGATAGGTCCTTCTTTGGATTCAGTCTGAGTTTACACATCATGCAGCACCACAACACACATGCTGCGCACACACACACACACACACACACTCTCAGTCACACACACTCACACGTACACAACACACACAGCAGGTCCCACATACACTCTGATTTCCTTACAGGCATGTACAACATAGAAACAAAACAAAAACAGTTATGAGATCATCAGGAAAAGGCATGCATTGTATTTCGTTTTTATCTCCCAAACCCCCCAAATCAATTTTATTCTTCAATGACCTTTTTACAGTTGCTTTAAACTGGTCTCCGAGAAACTGCAATTTCATGCTACCTCTCCGTAATGTTAAGTTGTGCTACAAAATATGTGTGCGTGTGTGTAACCCTAACACACTCCTACATCAACCACACACAGACAGACCCACACACTTGCAATACACAATACACATGCATGGACACACCCACTACGACTAAATTCCCAGTCTCACCCTGCGGCTGCCTGGCCAGGCGATGGTACCCAGGGCTTCCCCTAGTGTCAGGTACAGGAACAGAAATTAATGAGAAGCTGAATTATACCACACATCCGTTCAAAGAGTGTAGGATATGCAGTGTACCTTTGAATGACTTTTTTATTTATGTCTTTTTTTACATTTGGATTCAACTTTATAATTCTAGGTATTTCAAGAAGTCAAAGAATAAATGTTCCTTTATCATCAGTTCTGGACAGCGTACCCAGACATTAGTCTCCAGAGTAATGCTAAAACACTTGTTAAGCCATAAAAAATTATAACAAAAACTATTATTATTAGTGTGTCATGGACCAGGAGGTGGTGTAGTGATTAGAGTTGTCCCTGTATGGTCTCAAACCTGTTGGTCTGAATTGAGCACCAACTGCAGTCTCCTTGTTCTTGGTGGAGGAAGGACACCTACTGTATAAGTGGGTAAATTATTGCAAAGTGCATTTACCAACACTGTAACTTTGTTGTTAGCTTAAGATTTGTGTAAGTGTAAAAATGGATTAGGATGTAAGAGGAGTCTAAGTTGAGTGTAAAGAAGTGTAAAGGAAGTGGAAGGTGAGGTGTGCGCAACACAGGTTTTTCCAAGATCATGTCTGAGGGTAATGAGGTCCTGCAGCATCATGGACCGGCAGTGGCTGCTGACTCATGGCCCTGAGCGTCACTGCGCACCACGGTCCCTCCCATGTCCCAAAGCACCACTTTTCCTGCAGTTTCTTTATATCAATGCAGGTGTTCGGAGACTCAACCAAAGTGTTTAGCACCCCCAAATACATTGTGCAGCAAAAAACTGCACCAGCAGACCATCCCGACTCGCCCGTTCCTATTCCTTTCAAACATGTTAAGCAACAAGGGGGTCAGCAGTCTCCCTAAAACACCCCAGAACAATTAAACACAACTATTTACAGTTATACAGCATCAATGCATTATGGACCCCATAATGCACTGCTGCTACATGCGTGTAAATAGTTATCTGTCTATTCATTTTGGGAAGTTAAATGGGGGAATGCGGAAAACCCGTCTTTCCACATTCTGCTCTCTCCCGTCCTCCTGTGCATAACCTCGACAATGAAGAGGGGGTCCTTCATGTCCAAAAGTGGTATAGAAGTATACAAAATGCAAAAATTGTAGCCTGTATTTCCGACACATATCTCACCTCTTCATTAGATATGCACATCAACAAAGCAGTACAAAATGAATGTAATGCAGCTTTCGTCCAAACTGAAGTTAATACGCCTGCACCGGTCCTGGCATCTGAGGCTGCGGCACGTTTACGTCGCTCCGACCATCAGCGCAGGCTCGTTGCTGATACAAACCAAAAGGGAAGCGAATATTGGGAAATATTGGCTATTGATTTCATATTTGTTCCGTTCCACCTGTTGTAGACGACCCAGCATTGTACTTGTAGACTTTTTTTTAATTCACCGCAAGAATCCATTTTTTATAGCCCCCCACCCCACCCCACTACGCCAATGCAGCTTTACATCGAGCCTCAGCAGATATTAAGACACGCGTTTATGCGACAAAGGTGCGAATTTTGTGAACAACGTCCAGATCAAGAGGGCGGTCGCTGCAGTCCTGACAGTTGCTGCACTGCGGAGGCGCGCTCCCGCTCAGCCTGCTGCGACTCTACGTGTCGCCTTGCTTGCCCATGTGCTGTCGCCTGTCATGTGTCTGTCTGTCTGCCGTGTGTCGCCTCAAGCGGCGCCTTCATAATTCACGCCCACCTCCCCCATAATTCTCACCTGCGCTTCCACGGCGTTCGAAAGGTTTTATTTCTGATTTACCTGCGTGCCACGCTTGCATTTTTGGCTTCTCGGCTGCTTTGTGCGCAACAAATGTTAGCCTTAAAGCAAGGACTCACTGTTTAGCGACCGGTGAAAGCCGCTGTTGTACAAATGGGTGAATTCGCTCTTTTCTGCTGTACTGCAAAGAGAACCGTGGCCAAACTGCGTGCGGGAAGTGCATTTAGAGGGAAAAGGAAAAGCTAAACACGTCCCGCAATCCAGGTTTAAGCTGCGCGAACGCGTTTGTGTTTGTTTATGGCGGGCGGGCGGGCGAGAGTCCGTCCGTCCGTCCGCCCGCCCGCCCGTCCCCGTCTGCGCGCGTTCAGCACCGCGGACAGCGAGCCAGCCGCTCGCATCCCCGTCGCTCTCGGCCCGTTTCAGCCCCACTGCCGCCGGCGCGGCCGCGACCCACCTCTGAACCACTCCTCCGCCTGCACGGCGCTCTTGGACGTGTGGCCGTCGAGCTGCGCACGGATCTCCCGCAGGGCGCCGGTCACGTCCGCCTTGAGCACGTCGCGCACCTCGAAGGTGACCTGCGCGCCCTGGATCTGCGCCAGGAGCTCGCCGACCTCCTCCTCGTGGTTCTTCTTGAGGAAGGCCGCCTCCTCCTGCAGCGACTGCAGCTTCTTGTCCAGCTCCAGGCGCGCCAAGCCCGACTCGTCCATGTACTTGGCCATGGCGCGGATGGCAGCCTCGAGCTCCTCGCGGGCGCGGGCCTCGTCCTCGAGCCGCTGCTTCACGTGCTGCACGTCCTCCTCGAGGTGCTCGTGCTCGAGGTGCGCCTGCGCCTTCTCGCGGCTCAGCTGCAGCACGAGGCCGCGCAGCTCGCCGATCTCGCGCTCGTACAGCTCGCCCACGGTGGCGCGGCCCGCCTGGCTGTGGCGCAGCGCCGCCGCCTCGGCCTCCAGGTTCTTGTTCTGCAGCTCCAGGTGGCGCACCTTGTCGATGTAGCCCGCGAAGCGGTCGTTCAGCGCCTGCAGCACCTCCTTCTCGTTGCGGGAGCGCATGTCTCCGTTGAACGACTCGAGGCTGTCGGCAGACGACACTTGGCTGCGGCGGTAGGACGAGGTCGCGGAGCCCCGGGACCACGAGTGCGAGTGGAAGCCGCTGGAGGAGCCCAGGGAGCCCAGGGAGCCCATGGAAGCCGGCTGGCGGGGCGCGTTGCGGCCGGGCTCGCCCAGAGCCTTGCGGTACACTGTGGTGCCGTACAGGCTGTCCAGCGTGTAGCTCATGACTCCGCCGTGGAAGTGACGGGCACTGCGGCAAGGCAAGCGCCGGCCCGCCTTTTTATACTGGAGCGAGCAGAGCGCTCGTCATGCCCCCCCCCACGCCAACGCCCACGCCCCCGCCCCCGGCAACCCGCTCCCCTCCTCGCCATTCACAACTTGTCGTTTCTTCAACTTTCCTCCGTCCCCCGCTCCACGTCTTCCATCGGTATGTATTCAAGTATGCATTAAGTTATTAAACTACTGTATCATTTCATCCTGATCTGTTATCAGCTCCTTGTAATCTTGAAATCCCGGGGATTCCAAGATTACAAGGAGCTGATAACAGTAATAATAATAATAATAATAATAATAATAATAATAATAATAATAATAATAATAATAGCAGCATACATAAGCGTATCAGTGACGCAGTGTGTAACTCTGAGTAAAGCTGATCATTTTTTGGTCCCCCTAGCACGCTGTCGCACCCTTGATGTCATGTAGATTTTCCTCAAAAACCAGCCTGAAGGAACTTGAGTTTTACACACCTTTAAATGCACATCCTTATGCAATACTGATATCTCAATTTTTGAAAAGCTCAAAGTCGGCCCCGTCCACTGGCGCATCTCTTTAGCTACAAAATACTGTATTTTTGATTGACATACACAGCCTGTGAGTGTATTCAGGTGTATGCTTGTCACAACCTTGCTCATCTACAGCATATTATATCGACCCATGAAGCACTGCAGCCCCCCTCCCCCCTTCCAGTGTTCTAGCAGGCCATACACCCTGAATTTTACATCCTATCCAGTCATGGGAGGTGGTCAGTGGTGCTAGTGGTGGTCACACCCTATGCTGTCCAGTGTGGGTAGGGACACATTACCCTAAAAGCACCAATTTAAATGCCTCTGATTTGTTGCCCCTGAATTATACGGACAACCGGCTTTTATTAGATGGAAATTAATAATCATCATTGAAGTATCTTGTCCTGAGGAGGGCGTGCCAGTGCACTATGGATTTTTGGCCACTTTCTGAGCATCGCGGTCAAAAAAATTATTCTATACAAATTTATGCTACGTTATGTATTTCACTCAGTTTCTCATGGGTTTGCAAAGAAGTCCAAACTAAATATTGTGGTCAAATAGGACTGTGGAGAAATACAACAGTAGGTAACCTTGCTAGCAGACAAGATATCAAAATTTAATTTAAATATCAATATTAAGAGGGTAAAATCAATTATTATCACATACTTATATCACTGATTTATAAATTCATAATGATCTCTGCTCTTAAACGGTTAGCCAGAAAAGTATGCAAACTGCATTTTTAACTCTGAGGAATGTGAACGGTAGAAGCGTCTGTGCTGTATTGTGCAGCATTTTTGCGCAGATGCACTTCCTGTGTATCTGTGCTGCACTGTGCATCTTGCTGATGTGTGGAAAGGCTATTGCAGCAGGAAAGCTGGCAGACGCAGGCTGTATTCTCCGGAGACCAGCAACCAAAGAGCAGTCAGCCTTTTCTTCCCCCAAATGCTTCAGTCGGCAGCTTCATCTCTGTGGCTGTGCTAATTTTCTTTATTTGGTTATTTCAGTTTTAAAAAGTTGTCCCTCAGGTGTACTCAACTTGTGAAGGATCAGTGTCAAAAAACTAGGGTGTCAGACTTTGTCCACAAGATGGCTCAGCTGCGGTTTTTTATTTCTACTGCTACAGTCAATGAGGCTACGCTCTTAGCTAGTCTCAAAATGTCCAAATTATTGCGGCAGGAATGCATTTTGAAATGCAAAGAATGAATCCATGTTGGATGTAGGCTCACAATGGCAAGTTTGTCTGAATGACAACCCACAAATAGATGAGATCAGTAGTGGTGATAGTGATGAGTCCCTTTGATAACCAGAATGTGTTGGGGACAGTGAATTTGATGACTCTGCGATAGAGTAAATATAGTATTATAGTCCTACACATCACACTGTGCTGACAGATTGTAGCTGGACACGTTTAACGTTATCTTTACAGGCAGAAGCGAGAGGCCTTTCATGTTTTCATATTCAGTTCTAACTGAGCTCCAAGCTGGAGTTTTGGGAAGCACAAGATGAAGCAGTAAAAGATGAATGTTTAACAACACTGCAGTCAGGTGAAGAAGCAGCTGCGGGTGGGATTCTGAGCAGTTGGAAACTTGTGGGAGTAAAAGTCTCCATATGAAATGTTGAGTCATGGCAGTGCAGATGATATTTTAGATTCAAGCACACCTCTGAAGTACCTTTCCTTTATGTAAAGTTAAACCTAGTCTGTGTTTGGAGGCGAAAGAGATTCTCAAATTTGCTGACCCCAACAGGTAAAAATATGCCGAGCAGAAACGTTACACTTGATTTAACAACAGCCATCTGGATAAAATGTGCATTTATCCATTGCTTTCCTGGATACACACTACTTGGGCATACTAGTAAAATACAACTGTTTAAAACTATCAGAAGGTGAAAATAAATAAAGTCTAAATACAACGAAAACAATCTATTTTCTGCAGCACATCTCTATGTCTATGGTCCTGGAAACAGAACCGATATCCTTCCTGAAACTGTCATTTTCATTACTCTTAGCTTTCCTGTCCCTATGTACTTTATTATTTCTTGCCACCTGGTACTTAGACCCCCTGTGGTTTACTTTTCTCCAACTTTTTCAGCCTGCATTCTTTTTGTTTCCTCTCCACAGTTGCCACGCAGCTACTGTATTTTCTTAACAAAGCTTTAGCAACCACCTTTGTTTTTCCTCCACCTTTGAACTTTACCCTGTTTTACTCTGCATCCATCCAACAATCATGGCCAGGGTTGCAGGGGGTCTGGATCCTAAATGATCAATGAAGAGTTAGATTATTGTATATTTCTGTATTACATTTATGGTGCTAGTTGTAACACTATCTTCTCCAGGACTGACATCAGCTGGTTGATATCTTGCAACCCTGTAAGCACTGTTTTGACTTGTATAACCTATCCCAGTAGGTCACTTTGGACAAAGATCTCAAGAAAATAAAAAATAAGGGTAATAATAATTGTAAATGTGTACAGCCGTATTATACTAGAGCGGCATGGCAGCATAACAAGTAGCACTGCCACCTCACAGTGCCTGAGCTGTTGAGCCGTTGGTTCAGGATAGATAGAACAGAATATAATTATGACCTTTTCTCTTGGTGACACTGGCACAGTCGCGGTGTTCGGTGGGCTATGCAAATACAGGGAATGTTTTACAGCCCCATTCTGTGTAGCAGCCACTGGTGCATCCGAGCCAGTAACAGAATTGTGCACTGAGCCTTTTCGCTGGGTTTTTCAGATTATACAAGATGCCAGCTATTGTGCGCTACAGTGAAGTGCTGGGTCCAACACACAGAGGAAAACATCAGCGTGGCAGGCAGATGATGCTGGCACTCTGTCCTTGCATGCACTTGGATTTTTGTCTCTAATAGCAGTGAGTTTGACTGCATGGGGCTGTATTTGGAACAAAATGGAAATGTATCATATACACATTTTTACTGAATACTGCAAAATGTATCAAACATTTTAGGGCTTTAAAAAAATACACTTAAATTTACTGTAGTATCCCACACTGTTTAAGGGAGTCCCAGTGTTGGGCCTGGTATTCTACCTACTGTATATCTATATCTAAAGTTCAACTTCTCCTTGTCTATCTGTCTGATTGTTTGTTTGTTTGTTCTTCATGCACAACTTTGGTTTTCAAGCCACAGACTTGGAATTTGACACGATGCTACTTTTAACTCTGGGTGATATTTTTTGTTTAGTCAAACACACACTACACAAGCCATGTTTGTTCATTAAATTAATTAAAATATAATATTCAAATGTAAAATCACAATGCTTCCATTTATGGACCACTCAAATAGTTTCTTGTATAATAATAATAATAATAATAATAATAATAATAATAATAATAATAATAATAATTTCTGTTCTTGTGAATGGAGTTTCTACTTAAGGGTCTGCTTCCCAGTTATCTGTGTAACTCACATTTATTTTCCCAAGGCATTTACCTGTTTATGCAGCAGAACAACTTTTATTGCAGCAATTTAGGATAAATGCCTGGATCAAGGACGCTGCACCGGAAGGCTGAATTCAGACCCAGGACCATCAGCCTACAAGGCCTTGGCTTCAACCACCACACCACCTGCTGCCCCTTACATAGGTTGAATTTAGTTTGAATTGAGCTGTAAGAATGGTGGCCACTTTCTGCCATGTTCCCTGACATCATTTCTCCCAAGAAATTCCCAAGACATGCTAACATCCAAAATGAAGCAGAGAAATACAAGGTCCACTTTGCCGCCTATAACCTCTACTGCAGACAAGACATAAAGGCCCAAACCTAGGTGGTGAGCTCACATTCCAGTACAGGTTCCCTGGTTTCCAGTTGCTGGAGGACATCTGATCCCAACATACACAGACACAGCACTAGTAGCCTGCAGCCTGGCTCTCCTCTCCTCACACCATGTCGCAGGATCAGAATCCTTGTGTCACTCCGTGAAGATGACAGGGGTCATGATGAAGAGAGGCAGTTTGGGCCTGCCAGCTCCACCTCTCATGTAATATTTAATGCCACTGGTCCTTGGGAAGTCACCTTGGACAGGAGGAGCTGGCCTGGCAGGACACTACCGTGAGTCAGCATCATTTTAATTACAGCCCGATTAGCATTTCTGTTCACTGCCCAGTGCCCTGCTGCTTTCTGGAGAGATGACAGGAAGGCAGGTGTAACTGTGAGAAGACCCTGGAATTAGATTATGTGTAAAAATGTTCACTTTGGATCCCATTCCTTTTAACTGATGACAGTGTCCATGCTTGACTCTGACGAGTTTCCTTGCTCCCCCCAACCTGCTGAAAATGAAAGGGTTGTCCAGATCTCAAAGAAAGCTCCCGGCCCCAGTATTTTAATAATTGTTCCTGATAAATAAGGGTTCCTATGCATTTTGAGTTCAGGTGAATCCACAACTTTTGTGTGTGTTATATGTACAGTGAGACCCTGTTAGCATTTTGAAACTTAACCTTTATCCACCTCTGTTGCTCAAACCAAACCACACCTTCTCCTTCCACCCCCACTACCTGTCTGTCATTTACTGTCTGTCACCCTGGCAGATGCACATCACACCGCTGACCACAGTTGTGCCTGTTCTGCTGCACACGGCCTCCCAGTGGAAAGTCCTACAGTTTCTCCTTCTCATTGTGCACTCTACTTACAGCTAAAATGCAGGACTGGATCAGTTATTGTCCCGATGGTCATTTCAGTGAAGCATCTAAACACTGTGGTTAGGTGGGATCCGGTATATCCTGTGGCTCCGGAAGGTCACCCAGGTTGGATTGCTCACCTCCTCCCTGTGTGGCACCACTCCACTGTCTGGCACAGGTGACATTTTGGAAAATTATGAAGGTCCTACAGAGTTACTCTTGATGGCATTTTGTATCATCTTGACCTTCTCTTCTCCCATTAAGAAAAAGTTGTTGAGTCATAATCTCTTTGTCCTGCCTTGACCTGCATCTCCATGCGTGTTATGCTCTCCAGCATCTCCACGTGGCCAATTGTCACAACTGCACAGCGTTATGTTGGAAAAACTGAGGCTGGAGGTCAAGCAAGCTACTGATACTCATAGCTCTTGAATAAGAGAGATGGAAAAACAGACATGTCCATCGCTCCTTATTTTGTTGGTTTGTATTCACTGCATCTTTTAAAACCTGTGACCAAGTTTTGTGAAAATGGTGCTATAATAGATCATGACTGTGCAGAGGAGGGCCAATGGCTGCTTAGAACCTGCTTAGTCATATATAGCATTTAAGGTACAACAGCGCGGTGTGCTGGTTCAGGTACTGCAGCTCAGCTGAATGATTTACTGTACAACCAAATGAGTGGCTTGAAAAAAATGAAAAATATGAGTTTATTGTTGTTCATCCAAGCATCCATCCATCCAACAATCATGGCCAGAGTTGCAGGGGGTCTGGATCCTAACCCAAAAGCTGGGCACAAGATTAAAAACTACACTCAGGATGGGACATCAGACCTTTGCAAGGTGACCCCCCCCACACACGGTAATCTATGGCCAATCAAAAGTGACCAGTTTCCCTGAAACACATGTCTTTGGACTGTGGAAAGGAACAGACACAGATATGGGGAAAACATTGAGTCAGATTTAGACCTACAGATGAACAGCCCAGACACTGTGAGGCAGCAGCAGTGCTCGCCATGCTGCCTATAATAATAATAATAATAATAATAATAATAATAATAATAATAATAATAATAATAATAAAGCTGTATGGCGAAAATTAAATAATCTTTCTATTGCTATTAGTTTACTTTCTGATGGAAAGACTGCTAATTTTTTATATGCATGGTTTTAACCTCCCGGCATGAAAGTGATTGACTGAATAATAAAATAATTCGTCGACCTTCACAGCATAGTTAAAACATCAAGCTGTATTTTGAGGAATGTGGCGCCCTCTTTAGGGTAACAGGTGCAAGTGCGGCATGAAAGGGCCGCTGTTCAACGAGATGTGGCGATACAGTGAACAGTTTTAAAGTTTTAAACGTTGTTGTTGTTGTTGTTTACTTGCCGGACTACGTTTTTTCCCAAGACAACTTACAATGTTAGATGGTCAACTTCACAGTGATTTAATAATTTATACAGTAAGATAAATTTTACTGTCTCAGTTCAGGTAAGTACCCTTATTAAGGGTGCTACAAACGGAGCAGGCATCTATACATATTTGCATTTAAATATATTTATATTTTAAAACATTATTTATGCTATTATAGTTACTGCATAATACGCTGAGTGGCAGCGCACGGCTCATGACGTAACACGCACACGGAGGCGTCCCCGTGGTTTACGTCACGTAAATTCTCGTGGACGGGATAAGATGGCGGCGCCCTGAAGTTTCCACGTTTGTTGTTCCGCGTGTTTTTTTTCCCATTCTTTTGTCTTATTTGTGAGCCGTACTGCTGTGGAAAATGTCGAGACTTATAGTGAAGAATTTGCCCAAGGGGGTCAGTGCATTTTATCGCTGTTTAACACGGAACTCCTTTTAGCTGAATGCTGAATACCTGTGTGTATGTGTCTGGGGTTAGTGATATTGTGATTTTAGTGTGTCTGTTATGTAGTCAGTGTGTTATATGCTGCGGCTGGCTGCTCAGAGTATTTCCACAATGCCCCATGTGTGTCCATGCTGTCTGGTTTGTTTGCTTGTGTGTGTGTGTGTGTGTGTGTGTGTGTGTGTGTGTTTGTTCATGTTCATGCAGACCCCTGTTGCTCTGAATGACCCTGCTGTGTATATATTGTGTGCAGATGAAGGAGGAGCGCCTCCGCAGCATGTTCTCTGCCTTTGGCACCCTCACTGACTGCGTCCTCAAGTTCACCAAGGAGGGAAAGTTTCGTCAGTTCGCCTTTGTGGGCTTCAGGACGGAGGAGGAGGCTGAGCGGGCATTACAGCACTTCCACAGGAGCTTTGTGGACACCTCCAGGATTACGGTGAGGGACAGCCTTCCCTCTAGTAGCTCACAAGCTGACATGTCCTTTTCTGTTAGTAACATGCACCTTAATTTTGAGAAATATACACCTCTCCACCCTGAGTGATCACCTTTTCTGCTCGGAAGCGATACAAAGCCATCAGGACTCAAACAGAAGGGCACAAAAATAACATTGGTCCCTCAAATAGTGTCCATTATCAGCCTCTGAAGTGCACATTGTAATCCATATCCACACCTGAGTGCACATTAAGATTTTACTGTCAGCATCCTGCTACAAACTAATAGATCAGCACCAGTGTAATGTACATCCTAAAGTAATTTATTTATGAAGCTGTAACTTTTTTTTTTTTTTTACATCAAATGTCTTTCAAAGAACCTGTACACATCATCAGTGAAGTAACCTGGGCTCACAAGAGTGTTTTGGGTCTTCAGCATCAGACAGTCTTGAATTTAAGAGAGATTTAGTGCACAGTACTTCTTCTGTGCAGTAATAAACCTCCACCTCTTTTACAACCCTGTAAACTGCTAAGTGGAGCTTTAACCATCATTATTCCTGCTTCTGGAAACACCCTTCAAAAAACACAAACTAATGCACACCAAAACAGATGCATAAATAAGCAAAATAAAATAAAATGCTGAATATAAAAACTATAAAAGAACCAAAAGAAAGAACAAAATGTCTGGAAAGAAAAGTTGTTAAAGTGATTTTTTTTTTAATTGTTAAATATTTAGGGAGATAATTATCAATCTGTCCATGTTAGGGCCAGGGTTGCTGCAGTCCGGTGTCTATCCCACAATCATTGGGCCCAAGGCTATGAAACTACACCCTGGATGGGGTGCTAGTTTGTCACAGGGTGGCCCCACACACACTGTGTGCAATATAGAGGGACCAGTTTGCCTGAAATGCATATCTCTGGACTGTGGGAGGAAACTCAGGCAGACATGGGGAGAACTCCACACAGACTGTGCTTGCTTTGAACCCATACCCAAACAGCTCAGGTACTGTGAGGGCATTAGCACTACTCACTGTCCCACCATGCTGCCCCGAGAGGTTACTGTGGAATAATTTTCCTCTTTACTGTATTACTTCAGTGTTGTGCTGTTACTGTATGTTGAATGTGTCTGGACGAACATGACTGTGATCTGCCTGCCAAGCCATTGTGCTTTCTGACTAGTGCTGGCCTTGTGGTGCAGGTGGAACAGTGCAAGTCCTTTGGAGACCCAACCAAGGGGAGGGCATGGAGCAAGCACACCCAGCAGCTGGCCAAGGCCACCAAAGAGGAGAGGCCCCAGGAGGTAGGGCCCTTGATCTTGCTTACAAATGCAGTCCTGGTGAGTGTGCTCTGTCAAGCCATATACTGTGTGCTGATGTGTCTGCGTGTGTGACAGTGTATGCTGTGGAGATGTGATGCAGCATCTCTACCACATTACATTGGGGACAGGGGACAGGACTCCTCAGCCAGACAGAGGCCACTGCTTCTTATTGGCCTCATTGAGCAAAACTACATACGGCATAATATTTGATCTTTCAGGAGAAGAAGATGGAAAAGAAGAAAAAGGAGGAGAAAAAGAAGTCATCAGTTCTCACAGAGGTAACTGAGATCCTTTCCTGTGGGATGGAACTGACATGGTTGCTCTCCTCATGACATGATGATGGAAACCCATCTAGATTGTTGCCCAGGTCTCAGCAGGGCCTGTCTCACTTGTTCTTTTCCAGCTGGAGCAGGACCAGGGGTTCCAAGAGTTCCTTGCTGTGCACCAGAACCGGGCACAGGTTCCCACGTGGGCCAATGACATCCTGTCCAGGGTGGCTGACCCACATGGAGGACCAGAGCAGAAGAAGAAAGATGAAGTGAAGCACAAAGGTGTTAAGGATGACTACCTCAACTTTGACTCTGATGAGTCAGATGAAAACCTGGACCACAATGATGATGAGGAGGAGGAGGAGGGGGGTAAGTATTGAGCAGACTTAATAAATGAAATAAGGACCAAACATTTCCTGTTTTTTGCATTCTGTTAAATGCAACTCTTATTTTACGTATTTAAATAGGTTGTGTAGTGCTTTAGAGAAACATTTAGGGATCCACAGTATTGAAATCATATGTGTCAGCAAATTTGTTTAGTTTTAGCTGCACAAGACTGATGCTTAGATTTAACTCGTAACACTTGCTGAACTAATGTATTGCGCAGAGACAAAAGTATGAGCTTTTAATATCACAAACTTAATTACTTATAAGGTGCCGAAGGAAAAGCAAAACAGATTTTCCTGCAGCAAGAAAAACTGCCCCTCCTGCTGAAAAAAGATGCACTTACAGAAAAAAATGTTACACAAGAACTCAAGCGGTGTTATTCAGTGTTTTATTATTGTGTTGCTCTATGTTTTTCATTATTTTAATTGTTTTAAATTTATTTTTAATTTGCTTTAATTTTTTTCTTGTGCGGGACAAAAAAGTTTTTAAGGCTAAGCCGCCAAAACCACTCCATTGAAGCCAAATGTGGCGCAGCAGAGGGCATTTATCTTACTTATTGTACCGGTTCTGAAATTATACACAAGTAAATGTTAGATTTGTCTCTGTTTTTCATCTCTGCAGGTGTAGTCACGCCTACTCATCAATTTCCCGCTTTTTAAAGCTTTTTTCAGAATGTTATGCATGAATAAATCATAACTCTAATAATTTACAATTATGTATGAATAGTAATAATTTATGTTTCCAATCACGTGTTTGTAATGCCAAGCTGCACTTCCTCTTCAGCAGTGAATCACCTGTCTTTTCCTACAGGCTCCACCAAGGAGGCGCTAAAGACCAGCCTTTCCGACATGGACTACCTGCGCACTAAGGTGGTGACGGGGACAAATTTGAATGTGGATGCAGAGGACCATGGAGGTGATGAGGACGGCAGGGAGGAGCCGCTCGCTCCCGTTCAGCATGCTGACAGTGCCTATGAGAGTGGGGACAAGGATGGTGTGTGGAAAACCAAAATGAAGAGAGGCAATGAGAAGAACCAACATGGCAAGGCAGAGAAGAAGCAAGAGGTCTGTCCCCATGTCCTCCCAATCTCAGCAGAAGTGGCTTGAGAAGGGAATAGCTGTGGCTGGATTTAGCAGTGAACAGTCTGAGTGCCTGGTTTTTACTGGGATCCCCACCTTCTTTCATAGCTGTTTCTACTGTTTACATCTACCAGTACAATAGAGGAATGTTAGGAATGAGCGTATAGTGGACTTACTGCCAAACAGGGAAGAAACTCATTACCAAGACTGAGGCATCGTGTTTAGTCTGTTATGGTAATGTAATATTTCTGGATAGAGAAGTGTATTTAGCTAGCTGTATGGGTGTATGCTTTAGACAGGTGACAGTCATCCCTCCCCATCCCCAAGGTCAGAGTCCTCCTCATTCTTGTCATCATGGTATTTTTGTGCAGGTGGATCCCACCACAGACTTTACAGTGAAGCTGCGGGGGGCTCCTTTCAATGTCACAGAGGTGAGTGACAGGCAACCTGGGGCACTGGTGAATGATAGCACTAAATGGGTTTTTCTGCTGTGCTTCTGTGTTCCACTGACACCCGCCTATGTGGTCAGATTTAAAACTTCACACATTCACCCTGCAAATATTCTTTAACAGGGTCATACCCTAAACTTGTGTTCTGCTTGTAGAGAACTTGGTGTTCTGATGCCCTCTGCGGGGACAACACTTGATATGAGATTTTAAGGCCCAAGAGTGGCGTGAGCCTGACAGAAAAACCCAAGGAAAAAAACAACACAGCTATTAAATATCCAGAGTCCCATTCACTGTTCCATACAATTGGGCACTTTTCTGGAACCACTCCTCCTCTGCAGGACCCTTTCTTGGACCTCTGACCTGCAGTCTGCAATCTTACCTGGTTTGCTGTGCTGTGTAACTGACACTTTTCTTTCCTTCAAGAATCAGGTACGTGAGTTTATGACCCCACTGAAGCCGGCAGCCATCCGTATAGTGAGGAACACCCATGGCAACAAAACGGGTATGAATCTCCATCTGCCCTCACCACTATCATTTTTGATTCCCTTCTAATGGACAAGGCGGCAGCACCATGGGTTATCACTGGGTCTGTTACACAGTGCACCTTCCTGCATGTGTTTCACCCTTGCAAAAATAGTCTAATTCTGAGATGTAGTGATGGAATTTGTCCAGACAGCATGGTCACTTTGTTTTTGTGTTTGCTGCCATCTAATGGCTGGACGTGGAAATGCCATGTGGCTTTTATGTCGCAAGATGAGAATTTTAGAAACTAGAACTGTGAAGGAAATGCAGTTAAAAATAAACTGCAAAATGTTTATCTTCAGCAGTTAGTAACATAACTGTACTTTTAATAAGCCAATGTATTTATGTCTTTAGAAATAATCATAATTTCATGTTATATTTAAGTGTGAGTCAAAATATGTACGTTTGGAGAGGATGTGTTTCGGGTCAGGGTGATGCCTTTAAAGTACAGATGAAGTACTGCAATAGTCCAAACTTTGGCCTGGGCCAACTCACTGTCTTTGTGTGGATGTGGTTAGGCTATGTGTTTGTGGACCTACACTCCGAGGAGGAAATGGAGAAGGCTCTCCGCAAGAACAAAGACTACATGGGTGGGTGGACTCCGTCGGGCTTGTGGAACTGGGAAGGTCATGGCAAACACACACAAACACACACTGTATGAGTTAGGCAGGGTGAAGATTTTCACACATAGTACACCTCCTCATCATGTAAGTATGCTCCATAACTGTAGATAACGCTGATCAAAGTCTACTGAATTGAGTTTGAATTTTCACCTTTCCTTGACTAAAGACAATCTAATGAAATTTTAAATAACAATAATAATAATTAATAATACAAAACTCTGTAATTACATCAGTTTGATGTTTAGATCAGAAGAATTGATCTCCATTGTTACACTTCATGCCATTTGTACCATAAGTCACAAGTTTTGTTTAAAATTAAGGTTCAGTTTTGCAGAAAAGCCAATAGTGTTAATAACCCTGCCCTTCTCTATAGTGTCACTGTTTTAGTCAGAAGAACATAATGTTTAACTTTGGGCTGTCAATTGGTGATGCTAAATAAAATGTGAAATGTTTCAAGATCCAAATCGCACTTTTTTTTTTTTAAAAATAACTGAATATTTCCTACCACCTTCTGACTTTTAACCCTAAATCTTCGCAAAGTACATTTTATGATTAACATACCTCCTCCCCTTATTTATTTATTTATTGATTGATTGATTGATTGATTGCCTGTTTTGTATATCAGCCCAGTGGTTTCTTTTCATTGTGAAGCCTATAGAGAGAGACACTGAACTCAGTAACTGTCTTTGTGCACAGGGAGGCGTTACATTGAGGTGTTCCGTGCTACTGGTAGCAGCGGAAGGGACTTTGGCACAGGGAAGAAGCATGGTCAGGAGAGGAGCTTCCAGCGGGAGCTGAAGGAGAATGAGGAGGAAGAGGACGTGTCCGAGTCGGGTCGCCTCTTTGTGAGGAATCTGCCATACACCTGTAATGAGCAGGAGGTGTCTGAAATCTTTGCAAAGTATGGTACGTGTGCCTACCTTGCCATGGGGGTCCTTGTCATGACTCTGTTGACCATGGAGTTGATAGTGATGCTGTGTGTACTACAGGTTCACTGGCTGAGGTGCACTTTCCCATTGACAGCCTGACGAAGAAACCAAAGGGCTTCGCCTTCGTCACATACATGATTCCGGAGCATGCAGTTCAGGCTTTGACGGAGCTCGATGGCCGTGTCTTCCAGGTGTGTGACAGTACCACGTGTGATCAGCTCTGTGTGAAACATGTGAGCAGTCCTATGATGTAATAAGTTCACTGTAATGGAGACTGCTGTTTTCTCTTGCGATCCCCATTGGGGTGGTGTGTGCACAGGGTCGGATGCTGCACATCCTGCCCTCCACGATAAAGAAGGAAAAATCAGAGCAGGACCCTTCAGGCCCAGGGTCCTCCTCCTTCAAGAAGCAAAGAGATGCTAAGCAGAAGGCGGGCAGTGCCAGGTAGGTCATTGGTCAGCCAAAGGGGTGAGGGGCATTCTGGTGTCTTGATTTTGCGTTCCTCACGGTCTCCACATTACCTAATTCTACATAAATATGATTAAATCTAAACTGGCTAATGTAGCGCAGTCTAACCTAATCGACCCAAATTAAACAGTCAGAAAAGAACAGTTTAAAAGATTTTCAATATCCTCAGATACAGTACCATAACTAAACTGCAGTAATTAACCAAAGGCGAAATACAAGAATGTCACTTGCCCCTCACTGAGTGACTCCAAACATAATGTTTTTACCTGTTCACTTTCCCACAAAAGTCACAGTCAGTAACAAACATTTATAAACACTTATGCAGGTGATTAATAGTTCAAAGTTCAAAAGTTTATTTGTCATGGGTGAACAACACAGCATAGCAGTGTTGTCCCCATGAAAAGTGTCGTTTCCAGGCATCCTCAGTGCAAATATGGACATAAATAGATACGTATAGTTGGGACAGGAGAACAATAAATAATAATAAATAGATTAGTGATAAATAAAGAGCAGAACAAACGGTTAGTAAATTCAAACCAACAGCACACAGCAACCAGACCTACAACTACAGACTAATACAACTACAGACTAAACCTACAACAACAAAAAGCACCAGAAACGGGAAAATGAACCAGACGGGTTTCCACAATGGGTGGGTTAATATTTAGGAGAATCAGGAAACACATAGATGTACAGTACAAGGAAACAAGTGGATCAAAGTGAGTAAACATACAAATTGAATATGAAGCAAAGTGGAAAACACAGAATTGGCCTGGGCGTGTTTGTATGCTGTGTGGGTGTGGCTGAAACAGCTGAACTCAGCCATTAAAAGGGGGTGCACACACTTTTGACCATATAGTGTATATCCAATAGATAATATAAAGGTGCAGAATTTGTATTTTGTGTCACACTATTATTACTATTATTTTAGTAACACCTTTGTCCGTGATGACATACAAGGATAGGATATATATATATCTTTAAAAAAAAAAGTGCTTGCAACCTAATAACAAGCAAATGATGGTTATGGAATAAATATTGTTGCAAATTTTGCAGGCGGTGCAGTACAGAAATCTAGAGTTATTTAACAATTCCTTACATACTTCAAGTAGCAGTCATTAGAGGATGATATAGTGTATAGTTAGCACAGTGAAGGAAAAAACTGAAAATGCATTTGGCTTGAGAAAAGAAAACAAAAGACTCACAGCTTGAGGAGATGGGGGAGAGAAACAGTAAGGGGAAAATACCAAAGTGTTTTAATGGTGTGTTTTCTTCACTGCCGGGCAACATCCAGCACCCACAACTGGAATACGCTGTTCCTGGGTACAAATGCAGTAGCCGACGCCATCGCTGAGAAATACAGCACCACCAAGAGCCAAGTCCTCGACCATGTGAGTGTAAAGTGGTTTAACCCCTTTAGTCCAGCAGACCTCACATGAAGCTCCTGACTGTTGCTCCTGTCATCCTCTTCCTTTAGGAGTCCCAGGGCAGTCTGGCGGTGAGGATGGCCTTGGGGGAGACTCAGATCGTCCAGGAGACACGGCAATTCCTGCTGGACAATCAAATCTGCCTGGACTCCTTCAGCCAGGTTGGGCGCTATGGATTCAGAGTTACTCCCACTCACTGCTGTCCCATTCTGCTCATTCTTTCATTATTTTTGTTAGACATGAATTATTCAGACCATTGGCCCCACCCAAAAACATGACTTTTTCACTCAGCTTTCACTCAATTTGCTGTGAACTTCTGCACTGCGAGGTTATTGCAGACATTTTGTTTCTAATTATTCAATGTTCCAGTGTTTGCCTGGCTGTTTCAAAGTAAAATTCTGTGATATTGCTTTTTGATTTCAATGCTGCTGCTCTACTTTGATCTTGTGTGGCTTTTACAGACAGAATAAACCACAACGTGTTCAAACAGTCAAACGCAAAACGGCAATTATTAATAAACTGGAAAGGGGTGAAACCAGTGTATCGTTTGCTAAGATTTTCAGTGTTGGTAAAGCAACCGCAAGCGTACCTGATACAAAGAGCATGAAAAATGCTGAAGTTTGCTTCAAAGATAGACAGTGAGAATAGCTTGAAAAAGTTAGTGATGAGAAGTCAAGGTAAACCTATTTATGGGCCTCTGTTATACAAATAAGCTTCTGTCAAGTCTTTTTGCTTTGTATAAACTGGCTATTCTCATGCATGTTTGATTATCCAAACTATTTGATTAACCAAACTAGAACTTTGTCCTACCTATTGATGCGTTTCCTGCTCGTACCTGTGCCCTTCATATCTATCTGTGTGGTTTGCAGGCTGCAGGCCCTCGCAGTAACTCTGTTCTGCTGGCGAAGAACCTTCCAGCCGGAGTCCAGTCCTCTGAGCTGGAGGCCCTGTTCTCCCCACACGGCTCCCTGGGACGTGTGCTCTTGCCTCCATCTGGCCTCACAGCCATTGTGGAATTCCTGGAGCCCACGGAGGCAAAGAGGGCCTTCACTCGGCTGGCCTACACTAAAGTGAGCAACACACACCGCTACCCAGGGAAACTACTGGGTTTCCTCAAAGTTGTTGAACATCTGCACTGTTTTCTCTAATTGGTGCCTTAACAATTCAAGACTAAGAAAATATCTTGCTTTAGAGAGTCTAAAATGCAAAATTGGAAAAACTTATATTTGTAAAAGGTTCTGTTTTGTACACTGGGCCCTAGTTGTGTTCTCTTTACATGTTCCATTTCAAAACTTGCTGCTTGTCGTAGCTGGTAGCAAAAGTCTCTCAGACAGCAGGAACGTGGGATTGATTTGACCCAACTTCATTCTAAAGTGTTTATTGATGTGTCTGGAGGGTCAGTTATCAGTAACCAGATAAGGATTATTGCTCATTCTTATGAAATCAATCACCATTAAATTTAATGGAATTTGGGGATACCCTGTACATACTGTACAGTCTATCATTCATTCATTCATTCATTCTGTTGCTGTTGATGAAAATACAGTAAACCCTCAAAGTGAATTTTTCATCCATTATAGCTATGTCTGAAGTTTGTACAGAACCTAACCAGTGAATAAATTAAGGGACTTCTGTATTATTGATCTTTTATTGATTGGGGGTTTAGTGATTGGAGTTATGAGCAGATCTCTGTGCCCAATTGTGTTTATAAACTGAGAACCCAGTGTACTGTTGTAAGATGATATGGTTAATTTGTCTGTGACAGAGTTAACCATTTATAAGGAAACAGTGATGATGGAGATTTGGACATCTGCAGATCATATGCATCACAAACCACCCCTCTTTTCCCTGCAGTTCCAGCATGTGCCCCTCTACTTGGAATGGGCTCCTGTTGGCGTGTTTACCAGCCCTCCACGTGAAAAGGCTGAAAAGCCCCCTGCAGAGCTCACCCCAGGTAATATCCTGTTTGGTTATTTGTGCTTCTTGGAACACCAGAATGGTTAAACGCACAGCGTTATAACCTCCAGGTGTGTGTTCCTCTTTCACTTTACTGGAATTCTCAGCATCTCCAAACATGATCTTATCATCCCTGTTTACATCTACAGGGCAGTCTGTAAGATTGTGGACAGTGACACAAGTTTTGTTGTAACGGCTCTACTCCGGCAGACTGAGGTTAAAGTGCAGACGGTCAGCTTTAATTCGAGAATGTACACATTGCGTGAACCCTGTAGGGATTAGTAGTCCCATATAGTCCTGTACTACCACATAGCTTCTTGCTTCAGACTGGCTTGTATATTAGATTTTGCTTCCAGCGATTCCTCCAGTTCATATGTGCTGTATTCAGCCGAGGCGAGTCTAAACATTTTCTGTATGATCAGTTCAGCTGGAGAGCTTTGTTTCCATACCCCCAATGGCAGAGATCGAATTTTCTGGTTTAATGTCCACAGCCTTCAAAATGCTCAGATGGATCTGTAGATGACGTGTTGTCCATGTCATCCATGCTTTCTTATCTTAACTATGAGGATGACTTTGCACAGCTGAAGGCCCAATTCTAGTCACGGCCATACAGGCCCAAGTCACCACTGCCACAGTCTTTCACAGACAAGGTGCTGTTTTTGGATCATGAGGAGTTCCCTTTTTTCCTCCACACTTTCCTTTTTCTGTCATTCTCATATAGGTTGATCTTCAGCTTATCTGTTCATAAGATCTTGTTTCAGAATTCCACAAACTTTTTAATGTGTATCTTTTTTAGCAAACTATAAGTTGGCCTTTCTAATCTTGACCCAGTAGTTTGCATCTTGTGGAGAACCATCTACTTTGGGCCTTTTAAAATGGGGGTAGTATATATAGAAAAGGTAGCAGTTTTTACAGGATTCTCCTGAAGTAATAAAGTGGCAATATGGAGATTGTGTTGTAAAACTTGTGGTAAAACTTTGTGATTCTTTACTGTGAGGAAGGGGGGGCTGATGGCTCAGTGTCTGAGGGGAATTAGGGGATACAAAGAGGCTTACTACCATGGATTAATGTGCACAGCAGTATAATGGTGTGTAACTTGGATCAAATGCTGCCTGAAAGCATTAATTTGAAACCCTTTTCAGACGTACTCTCACTCGGAAGCCTAAAGATGTGATTGTGGTGTGACCAAAATTACTCTGCTCCAATCTCCAGTATCGGAAGTCCAAGAACAGCATCCTGATGCAGCCAAGAGCAGCAAGGAGGACGAAGAGGAGGAGGAAGAGGAAGAAGAGAGTGTTCCAGGTTGCACACTCTTCATCAAGAACCTCAGCTTCGGCACTACCGAGGAGACCTTGGCCGAGGTGGGTGTGCGCACTACTGTTGCTCTGCTTCTATAGCCAAAGTTGTTCCGAAAGGCCTGGTGTTCTGACCCCACCTATGTGCCCTTATCACAGGTCTTCTCTAAGTGTGGGGCTGTGAAGGCCTGCACTATCTCCAAGAAGAAGAACAGAAGTGGTATGGTTTGAGTGTGTTAATAAAAATATATTCTTATTGTACTTGTTGAACAAAGTAGATGTTACTTATCAGTTCTTTTGTACTCCTCTCCTCATACCAAGGTGCCCTCTTGTCTATGGGCTACGGCTTTGTGGAATACAAGACCCCCAAGGCAGCACAAAAGGCCCTGAGGGAACTTCAGGTACAACAGAAGCTCTACTCCTGTCTTTGTCATCCAGTCCACTCGACACTTTTCTCCAAAACAATGGTGTTCACTCCTGTGATCTCCACCTGAACATTTTATCTTACATTATGCAGATTTTTTTTGTATCGAGAAGCAGAACATATTTGTGAATTGCATTGTGTGCTTAATGCAACAACACAAATGAATAGAACCACAATGCACCCTTTTTTTTTTCTTTTTTTTTTTTTTAAACCTAAATGGGTTAGTTTGTTCTGTGAAATTACCCTATTAGGGTCATTTGTGAGGGGCGTGAAATTACTTTTATTCTCGGGGAGAAAATCTTGCACACAAAAATATATTAATTAATTAAAATGCCTAAACAAATGTTAAGTTGAAAACAGTAACATTCAGGATAGCGATAACCCCTACATATAGTACAGTACTTGTATAAAAAATTTGTTTTAAACTTGTATTTTAATTTTATATTTTCATTGATTTTTGTCAGCAGTTGTGATGACTGTTGTAAGCCCACTATGAGACAATGAGTTATGTACTGTACAGCTGAGTGTGTATCACTGACCCCAGCTCCTTCTGTGCACCACAGCACTGCACTGTGGATGAGCACCAGCTGGAGCTGAAGTTGTCCGAGAGGGCCACCAGGTAGGTAAACGGTTTGCTGCTTCTTACCCCTTGCTGGGTGGTAGCGTGTTTTCCATGGATCTCACTTAGGATCCCCATCTGTGTTCCCCTCCCCTAGGCCCACTACCACAAGTACACGCAGGAAACAGACGACCAAGAAGCAGACCACCTCTAAGATCCTGGTGCGCAACATTCCTTTCCAGGCCACTACCAAGGAGCTGCGTGAGCTGTTTGGGTGAGTTGTTCCTCATGTGGTCTCTTTTTCTCTCCCTTACACACGCATGGAGGGAGGGTAGGTAGTCCATCCATCTATCCATCCATTCATTTATTTGTTAGTTTGTTTGTTTGGATGTAAACCATCTTCATCGGCATCATTCCAGTAAGGATGAAATCTAGTTGTCGCTTGTGGTGGTTATCCTACTTTTTACGTTGATATTATGATGTTGGAGCATTGTTATGGGAGCAAGCACATATATACACACACGAGTACACACACAGCCTGTGTTAATACCTTTCGTTTGCACGTGACCAGATTTCAGATGACAGTTTGAAACAATTAAGAAAGATAAACAACATGAAGCACAAATTGTGGAAAATTTACTTTGATTCTTTGAAGACATTTACTTGCATGAAACTTTTAATAGGAACCTAATTTTTAATTCTAAATGTAGATTTTGTGAGACAGTTGGTGACACTAATGGTTAAGGATATACAGTGCTATGAAAAGTACATATTTATCTGCAAAGCTTCATAGTTAAGTGTAAGGATTTGAAAGTCAACTGAGACTCTTAGAGGAAGCCAAGGATTCTGACACAGGTATGATTTGGCCTCTTGCTAGGGACTTTCAGGCATCCACCTGCTGAATTCTGAACACACTGCATCTTGCTTAAGGTGGATTTTGAGAGCACAAATGTGTTAACTTACTTTTTGACAGCAGAAAAGGGTTAAAAAAAATCACCAATTGTCAAATAATGCTAGGGCATGGATGTAAATTTGTGTATCAGCATATGTGAAACTATGCAATTTTAGTATGTGACCAAGTGGGAATATGTACACATGGAAGAGCAGAGAGCCTAATACTGAGCCTTGTGGGACACCAGACATTACATCCTGAACCTCAGAAGTAAATTACGGAGAAAGCTGTGAGTGGAACCATTTACTAAGTGCAATATTCAAAACTCCAAAGATGGGGTAGTGAAATTTTACAGTTGGTGACCAAAGCAGCCTGAGATGAAGAAGAATTAGAATGGAGAGGGACCCAGAATCTGCTGCCATTGATAGGTCATTGGTTACTTTTTTGTTGTGGGCTGTGTGAAAATATATTTCAGTTTTTTTGACAAAAGCACTTTATTACACCTTCTTAAAGGGTTTTCATGAAACGTCATTGTTAAAAACTAATGCCGTAAAGGAGCAGCTACTGGTTGCCAAGGTTAAAATCCTCTTTAAAGGTGTAACATATGGGGATTAATGGGACAAAACAAGATGCAGGAAATGGTCATCTGATTGCCTTGTGTTTCGAAATTTGGCTGTTTGGTTTTGCTGAGATGGATATGGAGGATCAGCTTTTAATCCTATCCACCTCATTTTTTTTTCTGGTTGGGGGGGGAACTACATCTAAGTTGACCTTTTTTTGTATAATGAGGTCTTATTAAAATATTCTGATTATCAAAAGTTGGTCAACTATTTCTAAAGATTTGGACATGATATTTCCAAAGTGCAAGGGTTCCAGTGATGTTGACCACATCTGCATGGCATATGTAGGTGGACAGGTAGGCTATATGGTGCCAGGTGTGTTGCGTTTGGCGTTTCTCCACTGCTGCTCGTATGGATGTGGAGCTCTGCTGTCTGTTCCCAGTCCCTCCGGCTCAGCCAAGAGCTGGGGGGTTCTTTCTGGGGCGGTGCTTTGTCATGTTTATGTGCAGTGGGCCGCTGGCGGTGAGCAGGCAGGCCTGATGGGGCCTGATGGCATAATGGATGGGGCCGCGCCTCCGCTCTGCAAGCGGGTTAATGGTCCTCGTCGGCACGGTCATACACTGGGGAGTTTAACCCTTTATACCCACCACTGACGCCTGCTTCTGGTCATTCGTTAGCAGAGTGTGCTCATCCCCTTCCCAAACATAACCAGGACATATTTTAAGGTCGTGTTGTCATTGTTTGACATGCATGTTTAGCAGCTGTCCTCAACATGAGATTATGATCATGGTGTGCCTGCTAATGTAAACCTGAGTAGTCACTTCACCGGGTGACAAATGTACACATATAGTTGCTTTTTACAACGTCAAAAACCCTGCCTTTTTGTTGTCTGCCTTCTGTTAGAAAATGAGTTCTGTCTTTAATTCACTGTGTCGCTTTAGAGAACCATGGGGCCTGGGTTCAAGTGGTACAACGGTTGTTGACTAGCTTGCAGTTTGGGGTTTTGGCACCAGGGGGCAGTGTCACTCTATTGTCTCAGCAAAGGCACATGGTCCTCCAGGAAAGGGATGGATGTTGTGTTCTGCAGCTGCACTGGGCGTGACTGTCACGCGTGATGGAAGCAGGTGTATCCTGCCACGCGGTGGGGGCAAGCAGGTACGCCATCCGTGCTGTATTAATGTTGCACTCACACATTGGCTCAACCGCTCTCTGGCAACCTCCTGTACACACCTGCAGCACGCATGACGGGTGAACATGCATGCATACGTTTGTTCAATTGGCCGTCATCATGGTAGCACATGCATCTTTGGATGAAGGCCATAGCTTTTCAGTTCTTGCAATGTCATGCTAACATATTGAACCGCTATACTTTCCTTTGCCCACCAGTTATTACACTGCTTGACTTCCATGGGAATTTCTGTCAATCACCCAAATAAAGGCGAATTTCATAAATGTTTATGTTTAGAAATCTGTTTTTCCATTGGGGGGATAAGAACTTGTATGACAGTTGTATGACTGCATGACAGCGAGGTCTGTGGCCTCAATTTGTCATTTTTTATGTTCAAATTGAAGTACGAGAAGTTAGAAGAATAAAAAAAAAAATGTGTTTGAAATGAATATTAATTGTGTTGTTAGGACACTGTTTTGGAGTAGATTTCATCTTTCTGCTCACCTTCAGCTGCCTGTCATCTCTCTGTAAAACACAAGCAGCTTTGCTGATGGCCCCATCATTGTAAATTATAATTTCAGTAAACTGAAAAATGTCCTGCTGCGTGTATTTGAGTTAGATTGGCCGCTTGGGTGCATTTGGTGGGCCTTGAGCTTAGCTTTAGGGTCCATCGACTGCACTTGAGGGCCGATATCCTTAACCACCACTCCACCTGGTCCGTCTGTCCAGCAGTCAGCTGTCACTCTGCTTCGCACTCCATCTCCGTGACAACAAGCTACCCCCAAAGGTGCTGAGAAACCTGAGGTGCAGGGGCTATTTTTGAAACCTGCCTTCACACCATTACACCACCCCCACACAGCACGTGCCCAACAGGGTCCTCCCAGTGCCAGCCGGATCTGCAGGTGCCCTTTGGCAGCTCATTCTCGTCCCCTTCCCTTGCTTTTGTGTGCCTCTGCCTGCTTCCAGCCTCTCCTCTTTAAACAGCTCGATGTGCCTAGAAGCGCCTCCTTAGAGGCTTCCCGTGAAACTGCAAGCGATTGGGGTGAACACCCTTCTGTGAGTGTGGGATGCCTGCAGGTTCGGCTCTGGACCGGCTGGTTCTGGTCACGTTGAGTTTTTTTTTTGGGAGCCGTGCTTTAGATGCCCTGTCCCTCATCATCAGAGCGACACGTTTGCCATTAGCCTGGAGATTCTTCCTCGATGTATTTAAATGGCAGGGCGGGTGTTAAAGTGGCTTTTGCTGCCTGATGGAAGTGTGGTGAGGTGCACGGCGCTACGGTAGAGACAGATGCAGAATTAAAGCAGGCCGTGACAGTCATTTGACGAGAATGCGATGATCACTCCTTATTAAGCACACAAAGCGGTGCGATGAGCTGCCGCCACACTAAATGAAAGAGGGTAGTGCAGGTAGCGGAATCCAATCTGCCTGTAATGAGGATCCAGTTAAGAGTCCATTTGGAAGGAGTACGATTCCATGCCTATCATTTCCCAACAATTACATTCAATTAACATGCCAGCCGAGGTTTTAATTGGTTGCACCGGGATGCATATTACAGCGGTACGGAGTGGGCGGGGTGGGGCCACGGTAGCCCGCCGCAAGGGCTGTCCGAGGTGTGTATTTCCATCGCTGTTCTTGCTAGACGCTCCGTGAGTTTAGAACTGTTATTCATGTTCTCATTGACAGTGAATGAAAGTCTATTTTCTGAGGACACACAGCCAAGCTGAAGCTCAAAAATTAATTTCTGGGGTAGATATTGATTGAAATATATATGCTGAGTCAGGGTGTTATTAATTTTTGAAGGTTTGCATACTGCTCAGGGAAACTGACCTGCATTTACGCACCAAAAAATTTACTTGCCTAGTTAGCAGTAAAATTCACCCAGGCAGAAAAAATAGGAGTGGAGGACCAATCTGGTTCAACTCATTTCCACGGTGTTAACAGCTTGTGTCTGGTGTTCTTGAGTGCTGGTAATTAATAAGAAGATGTGGATTGTACATCTTATGGGATGAATTGGTCAGCAAACAGTACCGAGTAGGAGTTTGTTGGAGACATTTTGTTTTTTTTTTTTTTTTAAATTTTCTTTTAATGACGCTCAAACCTTATATGTTGAAAGTCCATTGGATAGCTGCATTTATTTAAGGCATTTATAAAACTCACCCAGTGGAAAATTTGTGTTATTTCTATTACAAGTATTACACTTTTAGTGACTGTGAACATAAGTGAGCATTAAGTGGCCATAATGTTCTTTTAATTTCGGAGATGGACAGATGTCACTTCATCCACGTTCCCCAGATTCACTTTCTGTTTTTTTGAAAAGAGGTGACAAACCCTGGACATGTTTATGGGAAGAATTGGTCAACAGCACTGAATGGGAGGTTGGGTAATTTATGTTTTTGGCATTTTAATGTGTTTTGGAGTCAACTGAAACAGTACCTTGGCTCGTTCTGGGTGCATCTGGAATAGACTCTAGACACTTGCAGCCCTGCATTGACAGGCAGCTATTGATAATGGATACATTGATGGAAACGGCACACCTTTTTCATTTATTTTACAGCTTTGTCTGATGCTTTTACAGAACCTAATTTGTGAATATATTCACATTACAATTATTTAACCGGTACTTTTCTCCATAGCAACATGTAATGACTACTGCATAGTGTTTCGATAATACCTTTATCCAGAGTAGATTATGGTGCAAGGTGGACAGCACAAAACTCTCTGTAGTCTCTGCCTTATACATCCAAACAGCGTGATACACGTCTTTGGACTGTGGGAGTAAAACGGCACAAACACAGGGAACATGCAAACCCGCATCCATCCATACAATCCAGCTGCAACTCTGTCCACCGTACCGCTGTGTCACCATAATAAAAACCGGAAGTCTGTGTTGTTTATCAAGAAAGCACTGAAGAGAACACAGTGACCTGTACAGGAGAACACAGATTTAATCTATGTTTTTAGTTTATGTTATTATTAACAGGTACTAACCTGTCAATGCCACCGTTAACCAAGGAGATGAAAGGTACACTGTTGATACAATCTGAATACAGATAAGTCAAATTTGAATAGATTTCAGATAAATTGTAACACTCAGGAGTGATATTTTGTAGAAGAAATTATGTTAAATTCCATATGTCAAGAAAATCATCTAAAAAGGCAGCTTAATGTCTGGAGATTATCACCTCTTTCAGTCCCAGGCACTATGCCAGTAGTTCTTACATTTGTACCATTATGTTAGTCATTAATAATCCCTGTAACTGTATCATTACCCAAGGGATGGATATAAACTGTATATTTTTGTTTGAGAGCCAACTGCCAATCAAACTTAAATCCTTTGGGAGAACCCAGCCGTGTGGAAATCCCGCCTGTCCTCTTCTGACATCAGTCCACCACTTTGGGGGTAATAAGCAGAGCTGTTGCTAGTGGGGCGAATGGTGGTGGCGATTATAGGGCCCGCACCTGGACACAGGGCCCACAAAAAGTTTTACATATTTTCTTTAATAGCAGGACAATAGAGCAGTTTTCTTTCATGGGCCCCAGAATTCTTTGCTATGCCTCTGGTGATACTAAGCACTCATAAATACATTTTCAAAAGCTAAATCAAATAAGGCAAAAATGTGGAATAGCTAGCAGATTAATTGTTGAGAATTTATGAAATACTTTTAAACATCAGATAATTAAAAACATGTACATTGCTTCTAATTTGTCAGTATTTTGTGCACAGTTCAGTTTTAAGGACTTCTGATTGTAAGTTTTTAGCTGAATTTGTACGTCATCTTTTGAATATAGCTTGGACCAGAAGTCTGTTCACCTGGCGTTGTTTACAAGTCCACATATTACATCATGTTCGATTAAAAATGTATTAATACAGCTTAAACCCTGGGTGTATTAACAGGTTAGGTTCTGTTGAAAGAATTGCATAAATCTGTAACCGAATGACACCTTGTATGTGTTCGTTCTGTTCATAAACAGCTCATACAGTGCAGGGTCTCACTGTCCCTCTAAACTGGAGGTACAAGGCATTGAGACAGAGGACTCTGTGGACTGGATGTCAGTTTTTCACTTATTTATTATTAACATGAAGCAACATTAAACTTAAGTCTGCTTTAAAATGAATGAACGTTCTTTTTTTAAATTTAAAGCATCATAAGTGTTGCGTTCTGCAGTGCTGTTTTGCTTCTGCACGTCAGGCAGTTCAGGAGAATGAAACACAGAAGAGTGAGTGAGTAAGTGAGTGCAGCTGAGGGCCATGTGAGGAGAAAGAATTAAAAAGTGCTTCATCTGAGATGCCAGCTGCATGTCTGATGGCAAACTTTTACCGAACTGTCCACAGCAAATAGAATATTGTGTCACATTGGCATATTTGTCATTAGCACTTAATTTAAGCTTGCTGTCTTAAAAGCATAACGATAGAAATGTGCCACTATTTATTCACTGTGTTAGTCTTGCATATAGCAGTTATAAATTAAAAAAGTGTCAGGCTGCCAGCCCCAATTCCCCACATTGCCATTTGAGGTTCTATTCTCTCGCTGCATATTGCAGTTCATAATGTCAGCCACTATTATGGCTGATTCTGATTGTAATTTTGCAAAATATACAAAATCTATGATGTAGTTATTTGTTTAAATGCTTATCAAATAAAAAATTTTTTATCAAATCTATCAATTTTTTTTATATATATATATATATATATATATATATATCTCAAAGTTACATCTTTGAAGTATATATGAATTCAAACCTGGGTTGTTTCAATGCAGGGTGGACATTCAGCCTTTAGGCCACCTGCTGCCCTTGAGTTTCTGGGAAAGAGCTGAAAGTTGAAAGTAAACATGATATCCAAGAGCGATTAGCATTGCTTCATATGGATATTAGCTAATGCCTGTTGGGGGTGTCTGCTGGAGGGTTGTACACAGTTGTACTGACCTGTCCCACTTCGTTCATACTGTACCCACACCTCCTTCTGCATAACCCTGATGTGCGCTATGAGGATTAAACATTGTTACTCTATGTGAAAAGGGGCTGACATCCTGTAAAAGAGACGTTGGCATATTACATTTTACCTGTTTTCATAATGTGTGTTAAGTCTGAAACGGAGGGAAATCCTTCATTAATGCACCAAGGCATGGGGGGGGAGTGCACAGATCATTGGCACGTGAAATGTAATCCTGCCTAATGTGATCTTCCACAGACTGGCAAGAAAATGTAAATCAGAACCATTTTATAGGAACCCAGTTAGTGTGCAAACCATTGGATTTCAGTGGTTGTTTACAGCATCCATGGTTAAGGGATGGAAAACAGTTGATAACCACATGGTGATGCAGCTGCCTTTGTGGCCATTGGCAGGATAACTTACAGCACAAGTGTAGTCTGTTGTTGGTTGTGTAAGGGCTGAGCAGCACTTGCAAATTTAGAAATGTTGAATATCTGTGTACGTGCATCCCTCAGTATGTCTAGTCTCCATCCAAATGTTCACTTAAATGATATATTATAACTATTAAATTGACTATCCAAATCAAGAACCCACTATAGTACATTTACATCCAAAAAAAATGTATGCACGCAGCATTCAAGACGCATGTTAGTTGGTACAGGAGGGTGTAGAATTAGGAATGTGAAAGTGCTGGTTTAAGGCAGGGGAATTATGGGAAGTGAATGTAATTCCAGAGGAGTGTCTGTCAGCCATTGTGGGTGTGTTGCCTAATTTAATAAATAGGAGACAGAGGAACAATTAACAGTAGAAGCAACACAGATGGTTTTTCTGATCTATGTATGCATTTGACAGAAAGTACATAAAAATGCAACATGCTCAGTGGATCCCTGCTTCAGTTTATTATTAACCCTTGGGAGAAATGTTAAAGTTAAAACTGGGAATTACCCCAGAGTAGTTATTTGAGCCCTGATACTCACCTGGGATTTCTGACCATGTTCAAAGCAAGCCAGAAAATGTAATGAATGCACTGCAGTCGTATCCCAACTGTTGTCCAAGTAGGATTGTATTATATAAAAGTGTGCACATCACCATCATCTTTCCCACATTAGTAAGTGAAAGTGAATTGTATAGGTGTTTAAGAGTGTTTTAGTGATATTGGGGGTATGCTGAAAGATATAGGTTCCTGCTGTCAAAAAATTTGCTATCCATGTTTTCAGGAAACCTATCATATATTAAAGGAATTAGTTTCTTTATGTGCAACACTGTGCTCAAATATACCCCCCCCCCCATCTGCTGTACTTGCCTATTTCCTCAAGCTCATATACAGTTGAGAAAGTTCTCTGGTAACTTACCATTTGGTGAGGATGTGAGAACTTACCATGTTTCTCTTAATGACATGGACTCGTGTGTGTGTGTGTGTGTGTGTGTGTGTGTGTGTGTGTGTGTGTGTGTGTGTGTGTGTGTGGATATATGACTGGAAATGTGCAAATAAATAAATGATACACACAGCTCATTATCAGTCAGACAATAAGAGGTCAGTATCACCTGAGATCGTGGTCCTTAGAACAGCACAGCTGAACCAGTCTGTTGCTGAATGAGCTCTTCTGTTTAGCCTTGGTGGTGTGCAAGGGGAGAGTCATTGTCTATGATGGATAGGATTGTGTGCCTCGGTCTCTCTGGATGTTCACAAATACTTCACCACAGTGGTCGTACCCTTGCCTTGCTGATCTATGGATTTCCTTGCACCTGATTAAGAAAGCAACTCACCCTTTTGTGACCTTTTCCAGCTGTGCCATTAAACTAAAAGAGGAGGAGGAGACAGGCTGCATCCACTCTCTCTACCACCCCAACATCCAGCATTCATCACTAATGTCAGGACATTTAGCAGGGCCCTCACTAATAAAATCATTAAAAGTTAAAGGGGTATAAAAAGTAGGACACACATATGAAAATGGGCTGAGCTGCTGAGTTAAAAACCAGGGTGTAAATACACTGCCCAACCAAAAAAAAAAAAGTCATACAATCTAATATTTTGTTGGACCGCCTTTAGTTTTGATTATGGCACGCATTTGCCATGGCATTGTTTCGATAAGCTTATGCAATGTCACAACATTTATTTCCGTCCGGAGTTGCATTAATTTTTCTCCAAGATCTTGTATTGATGACGGGAGAGTCGGGACCGCTGCATAAAATCTTCTCCAGCACATCCCAAAGATTCTTTTTCAATGGGGTTAAGGTCTGGGCTCTGTGGTGGCCAAATCCATGTGTGAAAATTATGTCTTGTGCTCCCTGAACCACAATTTGAGCCAGATGAATCCTGGCATTGTCATCTTGGAATATGAAGAAAAAAAATCCATTGATGGAAAAACCTGGTCATTCAGTATGTTCAGGTAGTGAGCTGAATTCATTTTTTGGGCACATATCGTTGCTGAACCAAGACCGGACCAACTGAAACAACCCCAGATCATAACACTAAGTCAAATCTAGGTGGTGACTTTTTTTTTTTTTTGGCTGGTCAGTGTAATATGTGTGGGAAGGATGAAAAAGGCCGAGTTGTTGTTTTTCCTCCAGGCCAGCTGATGAGTAAGGACTCCAAGAGTGATGGTTGGTCAGGGGTATCTCAAGTAGTGAAATAGTATGTAACTAAATAAGCAGTACAGGTCCAAAATGATAAACTGAATTATGAGCCCCCGTTTTGTCAAATTTCTGTATTTTAACGTAAAATTACCATTGTTTCATGCCAGGACACAACTACAAATGGCTGTTGTTACATGTGAATAACAGAAAATAGATAAATGTAGTAATAATCTACATTTTTTTCAGTGCTGGAATTCAGGTTTCATTTTTTCAGTTTTATTGTTCAGAACAAAATGAATACACGTAACATTAAAAATCAATTAAAATTGGGCACATAGAGATTAGCATTGGTTGCTCTAGTTGATCACTAATGAAATAAATTTTGAACCACGTAAAAGGTGACTACAGGACTGGGGTCCAGCCTTTGACCATGTTTAAACTATTCTGTGCTTAGTATAGTATGCATTGTGAGTGAGAGCATTATAAAATTTCATATCAGTCGTGGAAATGGTTGCATGTGTAATATGCTGTCTCCTGGATTTCATTAAAAAGTGCCTTGCTTTTCCCAGCACTTTTGGAGAGCTCAAGACCGTCCGCCTGCCCAAGAAGGCGAGTGGCACAGGTTCGCACCGAGGCTTCGGCTTTGTGGACTTCGTCACCAAGCAGGATGCCAAGGTGAGCTGCGCCATCCTTCTTCACGACTGTGGGACCTCAGAGGGAAGTAGATACGCCAAATTTTTTTTAAATCACACCCCTATTTCTGACCCCCGCATCTCTTGCCATATGTGGAAAAAAGCACTGTGGCTCTCTGCTCCACAGTCCCCTGCCACTTGTTGCTTTCCCTAATTTTTCCTTTCTTACCCTTCACATTCACAAACTTGCTCCATCACACACGTGTCACTTTTGACTGCCCTCTACTTCTCCCATACATGGAGATCCTCCTATGAGCCCGTGTCCATTTCTCAGTTGTCCATAACTCCTCAGCAACCCCCTCCCACCTTCCTACTGTCTCCCCCAGACTTTGTTTAACACAGTGTTGGTTGAGTAGAGTAAAGCATAGTGGTCCCATGGAGTACACCCATCCTCCAACATACAAGTCTTTGACTGATGAGCTTTCATGTAGATGAGTGAAATTGCACCTTCACTGAGTTACGACCAAATAAACCGCTAATTTTTCACATTTATGGGTAACAAGAGCCAAATGTGCTGGGGGGAATTTTCCCTTTTTTTTCCATTATACAACTTATCCAAATAGGGCTATAGGAATGCATTCATTGCACTCACTTCCCATAATGCCCCGCTCTCTCAATGCAGTACACATCACATTTCTGACTTAACGAAATGTCCCCTCATGAGCTGATTTCCGCTCGGAAGTGGGAGGGATGCCTATACTGCGCTGACACTTTAAACAAAGGCCCTATTAATAACACCAGGAGTAGCTGATTCTGTCTTTTCCAGTTTCAGGCCTTTCTTTCCACTATTGTTCCCATCCACTGTTCTGCTGTTGTATCAGACTGAAAATGATGAGTTCCCCCACTTGGCTGCGTCAGTCAGCGCTCGCCAGCCCCCATCAGCCAATCCAATCTTATTGATAAACACACTGATGAGATGGGACCCCCCCCCCCCCCCCGCACCTGCATTATTTATGTACGAGTCTGCGGATGGGATCAGCAGAAAGGGCCCGCGCCAGCTCGTGACAGCTGTTTGCGCTTGCCGTGTTTGCACCCTGTCAGGCCGTCCCCCCCGTCCCCCCTATTAGCACGTGCTGCCGTCAGGTTCAATAAACAGCCAGCAGTTTAGGTGCCTAATTGCTGTTTTCTTAAAGTAAAGTGGCACCTTCACCAGTCGCGCCAAACAGATGAGCATCTCTACACACAGAGGGAGCAAACGTTTCGGTGCCAGACACCTATGCCTCTGCTGTGGAGCACAGGGTCAAGGAAGTGCAAAATCTTGTGTGCTTTTTATTGTTTAAAAACAGAAAAAGAAACTCTTGTCCAACCCAGCTTACGATGCAGTTTTGGTACAAGCCCATATCTATCCATCCATCCATCTATCTCTTTTGTGAAATAAGTCACTCCTTTAGGTGTGTCTCACCGAGCAGGAATGTATATTGCATGACATGCAGTAATAAATTTAGATTTTCCATACGAGCTATTCACTGCACTTGAATATAAAAATTGCGGCTATTTTTTATTTCTGTAACTGCTGGTTTTCATTCATTCCCATTCAGCTGGTCTAATTGGTATAATTAGCTTTGAATTATCTCTACTGTTATGCATTTTCCTATAAAAACTATTATAGCCATATACTTGAATGCAGGTTAAAATAGCGACAGACTTGAAACATCCTTTACCTTTAAACAGGTGTCAACAGTATCAAAATAATTAAGTAACTGAGTACAGCATTTGGGTCAAACACCTGACTGAAGCCTTACGAGGAAGCATCGCACGTGATGTGTAGAGCCGGCGTAAACGTCACGTACGAGTGTACATCCGTCCTGTGGAAGCTTTGCAGTCACACAAACCCCCAGTGGGCTCATTTTGTTCGTTTTTTTGTATTCGTAAGTAGTTTGACATGGAAGACATTTTAAATCCGGATTAAAAATGGAGCAATTATTATGGTAAATCATCACAGCTCATCAGAAGGGCAGGACATGGAGTTTGGACACATTTCAGCACTTTAGACTAAGGGGATTGTGGATCTTCTGCACTTTTAATGTTTTAAAGCATTAAACTTTGTTTTAATGGAGCTGTCCTTACACCACCTTGCACGCTGCCAGTTCTGTTAAGCTGGTTCAAGTCTTTAATGAGTGCTGTGACTGGAGATGTGATGTCCAATAAAAAATCTTGATGAAGGGAGGAAAAAGGGCAAGGTTAGATAAAGTACACAAGTGTAAATATTATATATATATTTTTTTTAAGCACAGTCTAAAAGTGTAAAATATGCTGCTGTTTTTGTAGTGTTTCTAGGCTGAAGTGTGTGTTGGCCTCTGACGCTGTGTACCTCCCCCACACAGAAAGCGTTCAACACCCTGTGCCACAGCACCCACTTGTACGGGCGCCGCCTCGTCCTCGAGTGGGCAGACTCAGAAGAGACGGTCGAAGCTCTCCGGAGGAAGACGGCCGAGCACTTCCATGGTGAGAACCCGGGATCCCCTTCTGCTGCAGCCCATCATTATGGCTGTAAAGCGTGCTCTAGTGCTGGTGTCTTTACATGAACGTTCAGTAAGCTCTGAGGTAGAGCGCCGCTAACAGACAAATATTTTGCTGCCAGTGGATGTTTAAATTCAGAGTTGGAGCTGTTTATTTTAGGAGAGAGCCAATAAGAGCAAGAGCAGAAAATGTTGAACTTTCTAGGAGGGGGTCCACCAGAGGCTCCCACTCCTCCACCTCACACCTTCCTCTTCCTCAAGCCCATCCGCACACATTGCTTTGTTCAGTTTACACTGTGAAATAATTATTTTGTAAAATGATTTTATTTAAACATGTTATTTTTTTATCTGTACCGTACATTATTTATCATTTAGGGTGATTTCACGGTGAACTTGGAATGGGATTAGAAAGAATTGTAATTAATAATGTAAAAATATTTCAGTTCCCCAGTTTTTCAGTATTTTATTGGTTTTCAATAATCAATTAACACCAGTTAATGTGCAATGCATATGAAAGGGGGTAATTCATTTGTAGAAAAAATTATTTACTTATGTGGTTAAAGGTTGGACTCCAGCTCCACTCCCCTTCTTTTTCTTAAATCAGTTTCCAGTCTTTTCATGTTACATTTTCATTTGTTGATTCATTGTTTTAGTGACCACTTGTCCAGGTCAGGATCACAGAGGTGTGAAGTCTGTCCAGAAGGCACTTAAAAGAGATGCATAGCAAAGGGCTATAGTGAGGCGCTGGAACCACAAACCGCCTAGGCATCAACACAGCGAGCAGTCTGTTTTTGTTGCTGTCATTATGTATATAAATGTTAAACTCTTGAACAGTCATGTAAAACAGCAGAAGTCATATTTTAAGGTATTTGGTTATTTATGTACTGTTACAGCATGTTACTGCTACTGTCTTGTGTACCCAGTGAGTGACCACATTTAAGGTGGCATGAGGTGGATTTCCAGAACCCTGTATTCACAAAAAAACAAACAGTGCAAGAAATACGGACAAGGAAAAAAAAAGAAGCACGTGGCAGCACTCGCATCCGTGCCAAGTCCGATCTTCACAGTGCAAGCACTCCAGTCCTCCGATTGTCCATGCAGATACTGACCCATATCACCTCTGTATCACAGCTGCTGGTCACCCTTTGGTTGTTTAAGGCCCATCTGTCTTTGTCCCAGTGAAGGTTTTTCCCAGTAACTGGGTTCATTATGGGGTATTGGTGGAGCCCATTATTATTTGTCTCAATAATAAATAGTAGAAACAAGAAGAATATGAATACAGGGTGATGGAAAAACAACACTTAACAACATAAATTTGTTCTTCACCAACCAAGTATCATTATAGCATGTAGTCTAAGCCATTTACTGTTTTTTCTGTAGTCTTACAGACATTCAGTATGCACCCCTCACATCTCATGGTTGGGTACTGAGTAATATATTTATGAAAGTGCTCAATTCTTTTTGAATCAACGTGTACTACAAGTAATCTCCGCAGTTAACAGATTCCATCTGTTCGCAGAATTCATTGTGTGTTGTGAGAGTAACACTGGCAGGGTGTGTTTGTGCTGAGTCGCCAGTGTTTGATAGAGCTGTGTCATGCTCGGAACTCAAGGGCTGGGCGGGGTGCCGGATCGCAGGGGCGGTCGATACCCTCTCTACATGTTTGTTTAGCGAATGTTTGCATCTTGCTCCTCCATCAATGCGCCCTGAGCTGTGCTTTCCTTCCTCAGTCCTTTGCGACCCGTGATCGATGTCCCCCAGGGCCCCTCTGCACACTTTGACAAGGGACAGGCAGGATGCAGGAGACAGATGGAGAGACAAGTGACTCTGAGGCGGACAGTTTAAACAGTGAAGGCAAACGCACCAATGTTACGGCAGCCACGCAACAAGTTGTATCATACTGTTACACACTAATCCTCGTGCTGCATGAACTCTGTTGTGGACACTCAGATCCTGACTGTCCGGAGGGGTCTGAATGTCCACAGCAAAGTCCAACAGAGTCTTTCCTCATCCCTTTCCTATTCTATCCCATTACCACACGTGACCTGGGAATTACTGCACCATTACCCGTCCACAGCATTTATGCACTTGCGTTTGCAGCTGTCATTATAAAGACGTGCCTTAGTCCACGTAATACAGAACATCAAGTTCAAAACCCAAGTCTTGCTTGCGGCAATCTTGATCCAGACATTTTCCCCTGGGAGGGTCCCAAATAATACAGTAAAAACTGCCTAGCTCTATAAATTACTATAAGTGACTTTGGAGAAAAGCATCAGATACATTTAAGTGCCGCGGTTTGGGTGTCCAAAGCAAAACTTGAGGCATGTCAGGTCGTGTAGAACGTTTTCAGGCTGTTGCTGGTCAAGGACTGTGCCGAATGGCCGTGGTAGAAGTGTTGCAGTTGGTAGAACATCTTTCCTCCTGTTTCTGCCTGCCCAGGTGTAGCATGGCTGATGGCGTGTGGGAAAAAAAAACGGCCTGTTATTTTTGCACTTTTCCAGGTTGTCCTACTGTCCTCTCGTGTGCCACCTGAACTGGACAAAATGTCCTGCATCTGAGGGTTTTTTTTTTTTTTCTTCTTCTTTTCAGCCTGTTGCTCCACTGCATTTGCAGTGTAATATGGACTGCAGTGTAGATGAGTAAAAGATTGAAAATAAATTTGAGTGCCCCCCCCCTCCCCAGCATTCACGTCCCCCACCGGGCCACTATTGTTGACGTTAATGATGGCAGGGATTCAGTGGGCCCGTCGCTTCGGTGCGAGACGTTTGCCTATTACTGCTTTTCAAATCCAATTTCCCGGCCCCATTGTGGCGGCCGCACGCCTATTCATTACCGCCAAGCAAATGAGATTGCCGTGCCAGCCCTCCTGAGTGGGAGAGGAGCCGCTCGAACTGTGAAAAGAAAAATCAAACCTAATTATTGCTTATTGATTTCACAGACAAAAAAGAAGACAGTGGTAGGTTCTGCGCCCGTTCTTGCCCCGTACCTCTTGCTTCCTGCAAACCCCTTTGTTGTCTCAGTGTAGCTACACTTACCTCATTTTTAATATTTATGAATATCTGTTGATTTATTGCTAAAAAAAAACAATGTCAAGCAGATGGTTGTGGACATTGCTTGTTTGTCCCATATTTTCAGCAGGAGGTTGTGGTTTCAAGACCTACTTCAGCAGGATACTGGACTTCAGCGATTACTTATAGAAATTAAAAAGTTTAAAGTGGTGAACTCTGTGGAAAGTCTCTATTTCTTATGTTATTAATAACATCTTAGTCATTTGAAAATAATAGCTCGGCTCCTCTTCCACTTGTCAGAATATTTACAGCTGAGGAGTTTCTTCGCAAGGATGGGTTTGACTTGTGTAAATGATGAATGTTGGCTTACAAAGGGGGTTTCTTTATGACATTTTTGTTCTTGTGCTCCCAGATGCACCCAAGAAGCAGAAGCTGTCTGAGGTGAAGGCAGGGATTCTGGACACCATGGGTGAAAATGAAGAGGAGGACTGAATGAGGAGAGCTGGACCTGGGTCGGTGCTTTCAGGGTGGGTCAGCGCTCACTTTGAGGAGTTTGTTGGAAAATTGACCCACTGGACATCCTCATGTTGTGCAGGAGCCATCACACTTGGTGTGCAGATGTGAAAGCCAACTTGTGTAAGATTTCTTTTTAAATTGGGCAGTTAAGAAGAACGAGAAGATCCAGCGTGTGAATTTGAATGGCCCCTAAACATTAAGGAATGTAGGACAATGAATTAACTTCATCAAGGCATGTTCTTTCCACACAGTTGTCTACATGTTCTCAACAGCAGTTTTGGCATCTTGTCTATTTTTGTACAACTTGTAAATTTTTTTTTTTCTTGTGTCCTGGTTCAATTTGTTCTTCAGCATAAAGTGACTGTGTACAGGTTCACACAGCAGCGGTGTGCTCTGTGTTAAAGACTTACAAAGGTAAGGATACTAACTTGAGGAAAAAATATCGAGTGGTTTATTTAGTCAGGGTATTTATGAATTGATCATCGGGCCTGGTCAAAAAAGAAAACTGCTAAATTTAAAGTTTACGTCCAGCCTGTGAACAAAGATTCCACTTTCTGGCTCTTAACTGAGGTCCCAAATACGCCTCACGATGTATTCTGTTTAGCTACCTTGTTTACTACATTTTCAAAGATGTTAAGATAAACATTTTAGTAACAGGGCACCCAGATGGATGTGACTCGATGACAATTTGAAACCACAATTTGCAAGAAAGGCTTCAGTTTCTGTTTGTGCTGCACTGTGTGCTGAAGTGACTGAAAAGGAATAAAAGATCATTTGTGGTAGATTCAGGAAGTTAACATGTATTTAAAATAAAATTTTATGCAATTTTTTTTATTGTACATTTTTGCATCTTTGTTGTTTTTCACTGTTTCCATTTGTGTTTTCATACTGATGTCGACAACTGTATTTTTCCCTACATGCACGCTTTCAGTTCCTTTGTGTTGTGCACCATACACTTAACAAACTGTTCGTGCATTAATTCAACCATCAATGCAAAACTCAAGTGAATTTGTACTCGACACACAGGCTGACATTGGATGGTATGGGGGTATAATTACTAGTTAGGGGCCATGAATAAGGAGGTGAAACTGGCAAACATGGGGTAATTGGGGTTGAGAAGTTAATGCAGCCCAAGCCCTACTAAACCTGGGAAGAAGACAACAGAGTAGTTCTGGTTACACACAGTTCAGCTCTTGGGAGGTGGCCATGTTCCAAATTTCGTCTTCGTACATGCAAAATACCGTCTTTGTAAATTCATTGTGGGGTATTAAATGGATGTCCTTGCAAAGTCAAATTCTCATAGCCTGCATGAGTGTACATTGAGGTTCAGCACCTACTGTGCGAAGTAAAATGATGGCATAATAGGCAAAAATGCTGTTTTACTGAATAATAGGCCTGCTGTTAGAGGAGAAAAAAGTGGGTATATATTTTCACAAGTTTTAGTAATGATGTTTCATTGTACAGAACCTCATTATATGAGGGAAGGGTTTATTCAGCATTAACCAAGATCTCCCCACCCCTAAATCATCCTAATTCAGGCAACCAAGGCTGGTCATGACTCCACGGGTCAATGACACCTCTGCAACCTCTCCACGTACCGTGTGAATTACAAGCACAATTTAATATGAGCAAATTCTCCCATTTATACATATCGGCAAGAGAAAAAAAACACGAGAAGGGGAAGCTGCGAAGCTCCTAGATTTGCTTTCTATGACTGTGCCTTACACCTGTTTGGTAGTCAGCTGCACAGAAAGGTCGTAAAACTAAACCAAACTCGCTCATTTCTAATGGTCCTCTTGTTCAGTGTGTCCCCTGACCTCTTTAGAAGTTTATTACTGGATCAGAGGAAACGCATGTTTGATGCCTGGTCAAATCCAGAGGCACAGGTTTTGCTGCTCTTTGATGGCCACGGTGCTTCTTGGACAGAAAGGATCTAAGTCCCCCATTGTGCACTTTGCACATTTCTTAGTCTGCACTGCAAATGTTGAGCCTACATAATCCCATTTGCTTCTTTAAATGTCTTATTCCAGTAATTTCCACAAATCCTACCAGCAATACACAGTAGCAACAGAGATTTTGCAGAATGCTGGCTAATGTGGGGAAGCAGTGCCTTATGCTCTTCAGGAAGGCTGCCAGCATAAATATTGTGAAATATTTGGAAGTCGCTGTCTCGTCGTAGGCAGAGAGCCAGGATCGAAGGTGATCCAATCGTCTTCCTGGCATGGCGTGTCTCTGTGTAGAGAAATGGTCCAAATAGAATAGCATCTCCAACATGTGCGTCATTTTCCTGGACAGAACCGAAATAACCTTGATCCGTTACATATTTTTAATGCAACGTTCAACTAAATGTTTCCTTTGAACCTTCTAAGGACTCTTTAGGATAGCTAGTTGCCCCTTTCCCCAGTGTCTAATGATGTTTTGTTGAAAACAATGTTAACCATCTAAAGCAGTGCTTCTGAACCTTTTCTAAGCGTTCAATCCATTCAATAGTCTGCAGAAATAAGACCCTCCAATATATAAAAAAAGGCCATAAATTAATTTGGAGAATACGTTGCACTCATTAAATTGCTCTGAACTTGCCTCCACGTAGAATTATGATATTGACAGTAGCGTAATAGTATTTTTATTTCTAAATGTTCATGCCAGCTGGATACAGAAAATCAGCAATGCATAGACATCCTGAAGCAAATTATAGCAGAGGAGCTGGCGTGATGGGTACAAATGTCACTCCACTGGCATCATACTGGGTTACTTCACCATTTACAACGTATCTTCAGGTGTGTCTCCTTATGCTTGTGTTGCTGAGGGTGACAGTGGTAACTGTCTGAGCAGGGAGACTCAGACCTTCCTTTCCTTAGCAACAGCCTCCAGCTCCATCTGGGGTTTTGCTAAGTGTTCCCAGGCCATCCAAATTATGTATTCTCTTCAGGGTGCCCTGGATTTGCCCCAGGGTCTCCTCCCGGTGGGAAATGTGCGGTGCAACTCAGCTATATTACGATCTCTTTCTCTTGGTCTCTATCCGAAGCTCATCTCCACAAGTAAAGATTGCAATGTTGCGGAAAACTGACAACTTTGTTTTCTCACCTCACCAACACAGACACACCAGCTGTAAAACTGCTGATGTTGCACCAATCTGCATTTCAGTCTCTAGTTCCCTTTTTCCATCACTCAAGGACAAGGTCTCAAAATATCAAAACATCAAAACTCTTCTACGCAGGGCAGATCTTCCCACTCACCTGGAAGGCGCAGCCCACTCTTTTCCAGAAGATGATCATGACCTCACGCTTGGAAGTGTGACTTTTCATACAAGTGAATTGGTTGAATGCCTGCTGTCTGTTATTGTCAGATGAGATCAAAAAGGCAACATCATCTGCAAACAGCACAGATACCGTCAATAGTTCCCCCAGTTGAATACCCTCCCAGCCTTGGTTGCATTTTGGTGTTCTGTCCATGAAAATCACAAACTGGTTTGGAGGCCGAGCACAGCCTTAGTGTAGTGTTGACACTCAAAGACACGTGTTTGCAGATGTTACAGATGCAACTCACACTTTGTTCAGGGACCACATAACACATGTAAGTGGCATCTCTACTCCCTATTCCTGCAGTAACTCCCATAGCACAAGCTGAGAGATACCAGGAGGGCTGCACAAGGCACATCTAGACTACATGCGCAAGTTATTGTGCTCCCTCCTCTGTGCCAAAGGGAAGAGTTTGTCCACACAGTTCCTCCTGTATCTACATCTCAACTATTGGGCAGAGCCTCCTTTCTAGTTCCGTGGATTAGGCTTTACCAGGTAACTGAATTTTTTTGGACCCCACCTGCCACGTTTCGCTTGGGTTTTGCTATAGCTATAAAGTAAGTCAGCTGGCAACTGAGGAGATGGGGAGGGGGGATGGAAACTAGCGACCTCAGGCTCTGCCTATATCAAAGAGGTGAAATTTCTTCCTTCAGAACCAGGGACCTCAACCTTCACCTTGCAGGTGGGGTGCCTACGACAGTTCTGCACCGGCATTTCTGGCTAGTGCGGGTTGCTCAGCACCGAACTTCACCCCAGGGTCTTTCTCCAGGGATGTCGCTCCATGATTATTCTTTCCCCAATAAAAAATGTATTCGGTTACGCCGCCGTACAAGCGAGCGAACAGTTGCATGCGTCGCACAAACGTTACCTCCAGGTACACGCGGTGCTGCCGCTGAAGCTCCTGCACCTGAAAGGTAGCGCACCTGGAGAGAAAGTGCAAGTGTAGCTCTCATCCAGCATCAGGCTGTTACATTAAGGATCTGGAGGACTTGTCAATTGCACTTTCAATTTTCAATTAATTTCACCGCGCATCGATTACGCTCCATCGTACACCTAATTTAATAGATCGGGGGACGTAATTGTAGCGCAAATGATGGCGCGCACACTCCCTGGATGAGTAGTTATTGCCGAGTCGAGCCATTAGAGAGTTGCCGAGCGCAAGTCGGAGGAGTTTGCATCCGGAGTTCTTCCTCGGCGGGCCACGGCGGAGCCGAGCTTAGGAGCAGGCAGATTACGGGACGAAGGGTCGACGGTCAACGCGGCAAAGCGGTGCGGTGGGGATTCCATTTTCTGCCAATCGAAAGAGGAATGTTCAAATGCGTTTGGTGTCACGGTTCTGCAGGTTTGAATTCAGTTGTCCAGGAGCTAAAACATAAATCTTTCTTTTTTGGTGATGGTGGAATGTGGGTGGTTTTAGTCACCCTTTTTGAAAAGTATTTTCGCTGATGACTAGGTTGAGAGAACTGGTTTGCGGTTAAAACACTGCCCGGGCCTTTGTTTACCGACACTATACGTAGAGCGACAGGGCTCCTGCTGGCAGGTTGGGTTGCAAACCCTCATCCTTCACCGCAGCGCTACCCGGCTGCCGCCACAAAGTGTTTACGGTACACGACAACATCGCCTGGATGCTGGTGACAGGGCTCTGCGACACTGCTGTAGCAGGAACAGGTGACAGCGTTGGAGGTGCCACTTCGCAATTATAGGACCTGGGTTTGCATCTCATCCACTGCTGTTGCCCCCTTGATCAAGGTACTTGCCCTAAAGAACTGCAGCAAGAGAGGTAAATAGGTAACCCATTGTCGCATTAGTTTGGTCATGCTGCTTTGAAGAAAAGTGTCCACGAAATGAAGGAATAATAGCGCAGCACTGAATTTTCTGTTTTTCTTGTGATATTATATTTACCTCAATCAATAACTGCGATTGGTTGCTGCTCTGTCGTTCTTGCCAGAAAAGAGATAGGGGAAGGGTGAGTGTTTGCTGCCAAGGTTTAACCACTCCTCCTCCTCCTCCTCCTCACACACACACACAAAGGCCCCCCGTTTTGTCATTTCGAAAGCGCCGCAGCAACACATGTTGTTTCTTGCCCAGAGCTGCTGCCAGGAATTCATTAGTGTGATTTCACAGAGAGTGCCCCTCCTCCCCACCTCCTCACTGCCATGTTTCACATACCCTCCTCCATGCAGCCCTGCCCTCCGGTGACTGGCACCGCTGCCCTCTGATGCCTGGCAGTGTCCTTCTTCTCCAACCTGTGGATGCCCGGCGCCGTGACATCGAGCCTCTTGGCTGGACACAGCCAGACTGCAGTTCTAATGCCACGCACCTTTTTAACACTACATATACAAGTGACACCCTTGTCCACCGGATATATTAAAATCTACCTCTTCAAGGCACAGCGTCGACATCACCTCTGTTGGATGCTACAGTCCCACTCCTGCCATTTCCTTGCGTGTAATTGTTCTGAATTTATTGTTTCTCTTTGTGAATATTTTTAAGCGTGTACATGCACCTTGCTTTTAAGCCTATTTTCTTTATTTCAGATTATTTATTTTCTTGGCAGCAGGTGGTGTAATGGTTATAGCTCTGGACTCGAATCCCTGCTCCTGCTGTAGTATCTTTGGTCTACACACGCCGAACTGATAGTGAAAAATTGCCCAAATGTATAAATGCATAAATCACTGTAAGTAGCTGAACATAAGAGACGGTGAAAAGTGCTGGGTAAATATCGAGAAGTAAATGTTTGCTCATGTTTGTTTATATCCTCATGTATGCGTACATGTCTGCATTTATTAGCTGTCTGTATGTACATGTGTCTATGCTTATACATGCAAATTGTGCCATATTAAGATATATTGCACATGTATGTGTATCTATGCTTAGTGTTTGTTTTTATTTGCTTATTTGTGTGTATGTGTGTGGACCCACAGTGCGACCCAGTTGGACAGATCCGGAAGCCCTGCTGTGAGCCTCTGTGCCGGTCGTGTTGACCATGTGCCGGTGTAGGTTAGGGAACCATTAGGCCCTTCACAGATGCAACCCGATGGTGGAAACCGAGCCATGGCTGCTCTCACTCCACTCCTCTCAAACTCTGAAAAAATCTCTGATACTTTTTGTCCAATAAATCCAGTCATTTTTCATCTTTTTTTTAAAATATTTGACACTTTTATACAGCTGAGGACAGTGCGTCCTGTCCGCTCAACTATTAGTTTGGTTATGTGACTAAATGCTCATTCTGATGTGTGCTGCACGCATTTTCTTTAAAATCACTTTGATAGGATAATAAACTTGTTCGATATAAGAGGCATTATTTAACAAAACCTAGGATATAGGCAAAGCGTCTTGCAGAGCATCTCGCCAATTCTGCATGTGATAAAATACCTTTTTGTGTTGTGCATATTAAGGCGTACGCTTGCAAAACACCTAAAATACTGAAAAAAAGTACATTTTAACAGTTCTGGAAATGTGTGTAAGGACTATTTTTAGGATTGCGGGTTTGGTTTAGTATCTGCTCAACAGTACAACAGCACATTTATTCATTTGTCTGACAGGTTTCTCCAAACCGATGTACAATGTTAAGCAACTTACAATGATTTACCCATTTGTACACTGTTTTTACTGTGCCAGTTTTGGGTAAGAACCTTAACACAAAGAGGTTGGAATATCTGCAATATTTGTCACTTAACCTTACAACCTTGCAGCGGTTATGGGGGGGGGGGTTCCGATCTGTTGGTGACCTCGGGAATTCGATTCCTGACACGCTTCCTTGGGCCACAGTCCCCTTGAAGACACAGTACTGGTGACCTATGGCAGAGGTGCACCATACGTGCACCCCCCCCATTAATGGAAAGTGATGTGCACCTGACATGGTTGAACGTAGCAGCCTGTGAGCTCCGTGCTGCCAATACAGCCACCACGTGGGCTTGGGTGTGATGAGGGGGGTGTCAATCGGAAGCCTGCTGTTTACAAACACATCTGCGTCTCTTCACACCTCTGTCAGAGGGTTTGTCTCAGGCTGGGGGGGAGTATGCACGCGGCCTGAAACGCATGGGCGTCATACCTCCTCTGTCCACTTTTCCTCCCTATCAGCCACCTCCCTCAAACTGCGTTCAGGTGTCTCCTGTCCAAAGCCTGGCTGTTCAGCATTCATCACTGCGCCTCGCCGTTCCTGGCTCTGCCACTTCCTCTGTGCTCCTCCCCCATCCCTCCCGGTGGCGGCGTGATTGACACTTACAAATTACCCGGCGGCACCGGGGCCGAGTGCGACCCCTGTGCCGTCTCCAGCGGGCCCCTGCGCTCGCTGCCGTTTTGTCATCTAATTACTGTGAATCCCCGTCCTGCTCCCCGCCGCTGAATTTTTAATGCGGGCGCATGTGCTACCTGCCCCCACCCTTGTCCCCCTTCTTCCCCAGAAACGTCCCTCTGCTGTTACCCCATCTACTGGGCTGCCGTGGTGCTGGAGCACCGGCCTCCGTTTTGCTGTCTGGCTCGGCCCAGACGCACGCGTGCAGGTCATTGCCAAAAAACAGGGGATGCTCAGCTGACGGTGATCTGTTCCACCTGGACGGACAGCTGGGCGGCATCTGGGCTTGGTGCCGACCCCCGGCGATGGGATCCAGGGCACCCGCGGTGGGTTGGGCGAACCCTGCTGCGGAGGTGCAGGAGCGTGGAAATGGGAGCAAATGAGATGCTGAGGGGGTGTGCTACCTGGGAGTGGGGAGCGGGGGCACTGGAGGAGAGGACCGCCACACAGCAAGGCTCCCGTTGCTCTCACTTCATAGCTAGGAATCAGCCGAGCGCGTCTGCCTGTCGGCACGTCGGGGGCAGGGCTGTTCTCACCTGTCAGCTGGGCTGGGGGAGGGGCGGACCGTCACGCTCACGCTGTGCAATAATAACGCTCCCATCTTTGAAACATCCTGCGCTCGTCCTGCTCCTCCTCAGGTCGCCCAGGCAGGTAGATTCCATCTTCCGTCCACTGGAGCCGCTCATTCGCTTCCCACGTGGACCTCCGTGATTTACCGTATTTGTGTTTACTTCCAGGCGCCTGCTTCACTCCGTCGATCGCCTGTCGGCAGTCCTGAAGATGGCAGTGTGTGTCTTTGTGTCGCCCCCTCGGAGCGCCTGCAGGACACGCCCCCTCCGTGTGGCGGTGCGAACGTGGGGGAGACGTCTACAAGTGAGCAAATGTCCGCGCCTGTGGCACGTGTGAACGCGCCTCTGGGAAGCGGCTTCATATTTAAACATGAGCATATGGTGTGGCTTTTCCGTGCAGCCGACGCCGCCGGTAGACAATAGACAAAGGCGCCGGAGCGTGAGTGAGCGCGGATGCACCCATCTCCAGACCCGTCCTGGGCGCTCTGTAGCACGGCCTGCTGGGAAGGACATCCTTGGGGGGACGTGTGATGTGGGCCGCTGTGACTGGGACGGGCCAGCCGGGGGCGCGGTGGTGTGTGAGGGAGGGAGGCAGGGAGGGAGGAAGGAAGGAAGGGAGGGAGGAGTGGGAGCGAGACGGATGGCCTTGCGCTGCCAGATAGCACTCAATCAATCATCTTTAAACAAAAGCGCCGGGCCCAGGAGTCCTTTTAAAGGCTGCTTATTTAATTAAAAGTCCCATTCTCCATATTTATGGCCCCTTCCTTCAAATATTAACCTTCTGGGCTGCGGCAGGTTTATATGGGCTGCTCAGGGAGCTTTGTTGCTCTTCATTAATATCAGCTACATTTCTCAGGGCCCAGCTGAGGGAAAGAGAGCTATTGATCACGAGCGGAAGGAGGAGTAGGAGCAATAGCGATAGGAGGCAGGGTGGTGGCCCGAGGCATCCGGCAGCAGTTATGCCAGGCCAGGGTGCTCGACCAGTGGCACGAAGGCATAATGGAGGGTACAGCCACTGCAGGACAGTCACACACTCTCACTCGCACACCATGGGCAATTTAAAGTCACCAATTCACCTGAAACACAGGTCTTCGGACTGTGGAAGGAAGCCCACTCAAACACACCTGCAAACTCCGTGCCGATCGAACACGGATCAAACATTCGATTTAAGATTTGTCACCTTCACGAACTCCTTCCGAGCGCTTGACTTGACCGATTTATCCCGTAAACATGTGCCACGTTCGGGAACACCACCCCTCACCTGTAAACACTGTGGGAGAAAGTTGGGTTAATCTGGTCCCACGTTCCAGCCCTGTGTGGTCGTTTCTCTTACAGCCGACAGTTAGATGTGGAAAAGCGGGCGGCTTCTGTTCCGCAACAAGGAATTTCAAGAGATGAAACGGTGAAGAATATACAATTAATAACAAGCAAATGGACTGCAAAATGTTTGCTTGTATGAAAATTGCTGGAATTCATGGAACACAAGGATGGAGTGCGCTTTTTACAGCGTAGCAACATCTTCTGCAAACTAATAAAAATAACAAAAAAGGAAGCGTTACTATGGTACAAATATAACCCTAAGATAAATTTAAATACATGTACATGACCCCTTTGCCCTGGTGCCCAAAGTATTTAGCACGTGGGGCGGACCTTTGCGTCTGGGTGCACGAGTGTCTGTCAACTATCTAATAAGATATGATGGTAAAACGACCCCCGTTAACCCCTTTTGGTTGGCACGCCTCTTTCTAGGAACGCATCCTGAGCGGCAGCGACACCTCTACTTCAGCCCGACCCGCACCGTGCGCCCCTTACCCATACGAACAAGAGTACTGGATATTTATTTGCTTTCACCTCTTTTGTTCACCCTAAACACCCACCTCTGAACATTTTTTTCCCCAATTCCTCACAAACAATCATTTCTTTACAGCCCTGCTGCACTCTTTCTTCTGGGCACTTGCGGTGGACCACCCGTCCAAATCCCACGGAGCCTATCGTAGCACTGAGCATCTTCGCCACGCTGGCGGCTTTCGCTGCCACGATTTTACATCAACGCTGTATGTGTTGCATCTAGACCTCAACTTGTACCGGTGCTGAAGCAGCCCAATATGGAGAGTTTCCTGTGACTGAAAAACTGTTGAATTTGATATACTTTTCGGAAGGAAAGTGGCAAACTAGGGCACGTGGCAGATCTTGCACGTTTGCACTTACAAAGTATACTGTATGTCTATGACAGCGGTGAAGTACAGTAACTGACAGATTTCCAGACCGTGTTCACACCTTAGATTAAGCCAGCACTTGCAAACCATGTTTACAGTTGCATCATTAAAGTTTGGAGGTGTTTGTGGTTTAAAGTGAGACTGACAGTTTGAGCCACATTACAGCGTCATCTTAGATTTTGGGGCTTGCGAAGCTTCTCAACGTGTCTCTGTGTGTAGAGATCGGTAAGGCTGTTTATGTTTCCAGTGTCTTTCTGGAGCCACATGAGCTTATTCCTACATGTGAACAGAGCTTCAGTGAAGGAGGCCTAGTATAAAAATGATATGATCAGAGATTTTGTAAATCTGTGTGTGACCCTGGGGGCAACACTGAGTGCAGCACTGTGGATGGTGATGAAGTTAAAGCGACCCATGAAAATACTGTAGTCGCATCTAAGCCATGGAACAACCCCATGGAACAACGGTGAGGCCCAATTGAAGCGGCGGGGGAGAGATGTACACAAAGAGGAGCGTTTCATACCTGCTGTCAAGTTTGGAGGAGGACTGCTGATGTTGTAGGGCTGTACTGTTCTGTCCTCTGATGTTGTTAACGTCGGCAGCATGGTGGTATAATAAACTCAAAGTATCTGCAGATACTGGGTGAAATCCTGGTTGCCAGTGCCAGGAAGGTGTGATCTGGACGCAAGCGGACCTAAAAGCACAACAGTGACCCTAAAAACACCAAAATATCGACAAAGAAACGGTTGACAGGAAACAAAATCAATGTTTTACAACAGCCTTCACAGTTGCCACAACATCACACCAACAATTTATTCTCCAAAATTTTTTAAAAAGTCCCAGAAATGGCTTTATGCTGTTAACCATGCCAGAGGAGACTACACTTTTTTGCTAGAAAATTGACCCAGTCATTTTGAAACCATTAGAGACCATATTGCTCAGGTATAAATATTTGTTTTGAAACATCTATCTATCTGTCTGTCTGTCTGTCCGTTTGTCCATCCATCAAGGTGGCAAATTCTGGATACACTACAGTAAAACCGACTGTTATCCACCTATCTATACACCGTCAGTATACATAAGTATTTTTATAAATATAGTTAAAAAGTTAAACTTCAGACAAACAGATAAATGTATTAAAAGTGAACTTCAAAGCAGGGTACACAACAAGTGAGAATCATTTTAGCACCTGACCCTCCCCTGGCAAAATGTCACTGTTTTTCTCTCCCAATTTCACTTCAAGCAGTATTTTTTTTTTTTTTTTACTAATAATAATTTGGCTGGCGACAATCGGTGTGTTTTTATGACTTGGAACTTGAAAATGAGTGCAAAATAATCTCAGAACCGTCATTCAACGCCACCCGTGTATTTAAAAGCAGATAAGATTAAAGGTCAAAGTTTATTTATTATCAACACCCGCTTGTGCTGCTCTAGTACACTTCACACCGCTGCTACATGCGCAGAAAGGTTCAGCAAATATTTTTATAACGCTCTGATAACATGGCAAAATTTGAGCATTTGCAGATGGAATGCATTGAATTAGCTCACTGCCGAAAAACCTGGCTGTATGGATTAAAATTCAGACTTCCGAACATCAGATTTTTTGAACCAGCATGTGCATAACTAATGTATTTTGCAAATGTACTGTACATAACCGAATGAGGCCTAAAAAAAGCATAAACTTAGCTGAGGAAAAAATGTGTAAAAAGAATTAGACATTTTGTTTTATATATATGTACATTTTTTAAAGCAGTATTAGGCAATGAGCCACTGCTGTTGATAAGGCTTGACTCTGTTTGTATGCAGATGTTTAAATATTGGAAAAGCATAGAATTATCCATTATGGGGAAGATATTCATATTTTTCTTTGTCGTTTGCCATTGTTGCTGAAGTAGAGAACACCAGTCCTATGAGAAAGGGGGCCTGATCCTGGCATCTCGAGCTCTGACCCTCGTGACCCCCTACAGTATGTACGTGGCTTTTTCTTGCGGCCTGATGTTTCCCTCGTGTGCATTTATTCACACTATGCTGTAATGCTGGCACAATTCAAATAGATGAGTGGTGTGGCTGATATTTAAAAATAATTTTAGATCAGCACTCGGTTTGTTCAGTTCTATGAACCTGAACTTACTGCAGTACCTGCTTGATCTGCTGTTTAAAATAAGTTTAGTTTGTGTTCAAAACGCAGGCAAAAATGCTTAAATCAATGCTGAGCCTAACCCAAACTAATCCATCTCCCTTTAGTCATATTTTGAAAAGAAGGCTCAGGTATGTAGCTGTTTATAACCTTGCCCTATATGAAAAAATAACTGTTGTGCTATTAATTTTGAACGAGAAAAACTGTGCTTTTATGCTGTAGGTATCCCACGCGACACAAATTTGGCTCCGCAGTGGTAAAGTGGTATTTTGGCGCACGCTTTGTGCACACTTTCATCTTAATTTTATTAGAATTTTTGAGGGAACGGCTCAGTTGTTAAAATTATTAAATAAGCAGATCAATTATTAAAATCACTGAGTCAACATCTCAGTCAAGCTTAGTAAAAGCTGCGCTGGAAAGAAAAAATGAGAGCGGGGCAGAGACGGGACGGCAGGAAACGCATTGTGGAGCTTCGGACTGCGGGAATCGCGGCCACTCGGAAGATGACGGCTAGCGGCTCCCCGAGAGGGACGGCTGCGCAGTCCCAAAGTCTGGGATTCCTATTTAAATGCAACCTGCCAGTCGGGTACCAGCAGCGCTTGAGTTAAGGTGAGCTTTTAAAATGCCGATAATATGGATTACGTAGCAAAATAGATAATTCATACAAAGCATTTATGTGCTGGAATCAAATGATTTTTAAATGACATGGGAATACTTTGGGGTCGGTCAGCATACAGTGAGAACATTTAGAGAATGCATAACATTTTCTAAATCTTTATCGCTAATGCAAACCTTGTTGTTTAACTCAGTACAGTGACAATGACAGACTCTAGAGAGCTGTGAACACTAACATGCCGAAAGGTACGATTTCTACATTTGGACAGGTTGAGGCCAAGTACAGACGGAGTTAAACTATGACTCTGCCTCCAGAGTCAGATGTCCACCTTTTCTGCGAACAAACGGTGTCGAATAGGCCCGTGAGATGCAGATGTAGACTTTGGCTCGGAATGACAATGCCGATTTTGTCTGTGGTCAGATATTTACCTCTCATTTACAGGGTATCAAGCATCCTAGTGTCTTTGGACAGAAGTATTGTGGGACACCTGGAGAAAAGCGCTGGTTTACCTGCCAACACCTAATAGCTTAGTTATCTAATAGGACAAATTTCCCACTACACCCTCATTATCATACAGGTAACTAAGACACATTTGTTGACTGACATTCGGCTCTCAGTATTTCTTACCAAGATGGTCCATTCGCAGAGCAAATAACTCTTTCAAAACTGCCAATATTCAGAAAAGTATCTGGACATTATTTTATGTAGATAGACAACTTAAAAATACTTTGAGATAGAAAGTAGCCCAAAGCAGTTTCTAAATTTCTGATAATGTGTTTTAATTAATATTTTAAAATGCTCCTTTCATCTCGATAGTAACCTAAAAACTGAATTTAAAAAGAACAGTAAATGCTGCATTTGCAAAACAAATTGTTTCTTTTATGTTTTGTTTTCTCTTTGTTTTCTTCTACTTGAGGAGGCTGGATAAAATCAGCGCACGCCGTTCTTTTGGGGTTTGTCTGTCTGCCGTATGACAGTGTAAGTCTTATGAAAATTGCCCGAAAATGTCAACAATTTGGAACTCAGACACCATATTGTTTGAATAGTGGTGTTCATGCTAGACGTTTAGTTCGAAGTTGTGCAGCACCAGGTGGGAACGGTGCACCTGCAACTCCTCACGCTTCTCACGACGCTGCCCCCCGCGTCCTCGCTGGGGCTCCTTTGCCGCGTTGCTTGTGGCAACTGAGGCTGCGGTCCATTGTTCTGGCACGGTTGCACAGAAATTCCTTGTCCTCTGTTTTCTCTGCGCCTCTGTGCCTGTGTACCTGGGCCGTGAGAAAAACGCGCAGAGTTTCACACCTGAAGCTGGAAGAAAAAACGTCATTCATTTTAATGGGCAAATAAAGGCCACGTGCCCTACTCCACAGTGCCGTTTCTTACATTCCACAAATTCAGCTCTTTTATCCACTTTTCCCAGCCCGGTGTACTCCCTCAGCACGCACACACACTGCTGTTACCTCTAGGGGCTTCACACCCCTTAGTTAACATAGAGAGGCAGGGAATTCTGAAAAGTGACGTTCCTGCAAAGCTCACATCACAGACCATCTGTATGCAGTTCTCTCTATCCGTCACAATGAAATTGTGTGTGTATGTGTGTGTGCGCGCGCGTGCGCGTGTTTGTTGGGGGAAGGGGTTGATAGAGCTAGTTTCTCTGGGGCTGCAGCACCGGCTGAGGTTATCACTGGGAAGCGTGAAGACAATAATGCAAACTGACACTTCTAAAATGAGCCAGTGGTTGCCTGGGCGACGGGCCACGTGGGAGGGGCTCCCAGGAGGCCATTCTGAGATGGAGCCTAAATGATGTTTGATTAGAACTTAAATCATTTAGGCGGGCAGAGACAGGCCTTTTGTCAGTGCAGCGGACAGAGAGGGAAGGAGATCGGCTCCACAGCCGTGGCAGGATGAGGTGACGGCTGGTTGTCTGCAGCTAGGAAGCCATCAGGACAGTGTGTGTATGCGCGCGTGTGTGTGTGTGTGTGTGTTTGTATGGCACAGCCATATAAAAGTGTTTGACGGATCAGAGTGTATTGTAGGTGAATATAGCGTGCGTGCGATATATCTACTTGTGTATGGAGTGTCTGTGTGAGTGCAGTGTGTGTCATGCATGATGTATGTTTGCACACTAAATGTGTGTGGTGTGCATTGATTTTGTGTGTGCGCGCGCAGTGTGCATGATGGATATTCAGTTCAGCCCCATTTATTTATATATGTTGGCCTTAGCAGAACATCTGTAAGATCTGTAGGAGGATATTAGAAACAGGAGAGTGGCACTGTGGAGCAGGGAGTAGCGCTAGTGCTGCACAAGATTGGAATTCTGCTCGGTCTGTGCAGAATTTGCAGGTTCCGCCCAAGTTCACGTGTGTGCGCTCACAGTCCAGTGTCAAGTGTTTCAAGTAGATTGGTCACTCTAGATTGCCCATAGTCAAGCAGGACAAGTAGTCTGTAGGTAGTTTAGTACAGTATACCTGCAAACCACAGTAGATAAAGGTGTGAGCTAAATACTAGTTAATAATAACTATGCATCACTTTGGAGAAAAGTTGTAATACTAACGTGTGTGGCAAGCGGCATCAGAGGAAAGAAAAACTCTCTTCTTCTTCAGGAGGAATGAGGCTGAGGTGCCCAAAGCTACCTGGCTGCCCAGATCTCCAGGGGTGCCAACTGTTCACATGTAGGTGTGTGTGGGTGAGGTTCCAAGTGCTTTGGTGGGCTTCCAGGTGGTGGGATGAAGGACTGACCCTCTGCTGCAGACAGTATGGGGTTGGGGGTTTGGAGCCACAGGATGGCACTGATGTACACAGCCTGACGTGGATTTGCTGGGCTTACTGGGTCTGCGGTTGGTACTGAAGGTTTCCGTAAGTGAGCAGGCTTTGCATTTTAATGGCCACCGCTTGGCTGCGTGCGGCGAGAGACGCTCCGGCCTTGCGTGAAAGCAATTTTCTCCATGCAAATGGGCTTGAGTTCCCCCACCCCCCCCTCATTCCGTACACGTATGATTAAAGCCATTTGCAGGACTCGGCCGCTGTGCAGAGCTGATATAGCAGAACCAATTGGGAGTTTGTGGGAATGTGCAGGACTGAGAACGGACACGGCCAGGGGACAGGTAGCCTCGGCGTCCTTCAGTGGTTCCACTTCACGGCTGCTCTGTGTTAGCCGAGAATGTTGCCCGTCTAATTTGTCCACGCTTGTGCAGAAAGAGGCATTCTGGACCTGGTGCGGCAGTATCACAGCACCCAAGGAGATAAACTATGGATGAAATCTGCTGTGGCCCAAATCGCAGAACAGCTACAGCCAAAGAACTGTAAACACATTTACAGTGAACTAATGCAAAAATTACCCAGCTGTGTATACAAAAAGGTAACTAAGGATACGTTATGTTGAGCTTGAAGCAAGATGTGTATTGGCTGAAGCCTTTATCGTTGGCCTTGGATGCTTGCTGGCTCAAATCCCACCTACTACTGTAATACACTGTATGGCCAAAAGTGTGTGGAGATCTGAGCATCACACCCATGTGTGCTTGTTGATCATCCTATTCCAAACCCACTGGCATTAATGTGGAGTTGATTCCCCTTCTCTGCTATAACAGCATCCAATCTTCTGGTGAAGGCTTTCCACCGGATTTTGGAACACAGCCGTGGGAATTTGTGTTCATTCGGCCAAAAGAGCATCAGTGAGATCAGACACCGATGTTGGGCAAGAAGGCCTGGCTTGTGGTTGCCGTCCCAGTTCATCCCAAAGGTGTTCAGTGGGGTTGAGGTCAAGGCTCCGTGCAGCCACTCCCTCTGTCCCTCAGAAACACCGAATCCCCCCTTTAATTCTAAAATCTTCTAACTCTTCCATGACCTTACATGGCATCATCCATCATAATCACCTTTGTGGTCCCTATCAATTCTACATGCAACTATTTGTGTAAAGAGGGTTGGCAAAAACTGAGGGATTGGAGAAACTGGTTCTGATTATTTGTAACCGTCTGTTGGTGAACTGCACTTTTGTTTACTTTGAGTTCTATGTTGCATCGGAGAAAAGCATCTGCTAAATGAACGCATGTAAAATGTAAATGTGCTGCACGCCCAGGGCTTTAGGAAACACTGGACTCATGTAGGGTGTTGTGTGCTGTGTTCACCCAGTGTGCAGTGTCCTTGGACCGCTGGAATGGGGTTTGGTCACCCATGGCTGATTCTCCTTGCGATGGGAATGGTGCTTGCAGCAACTCGTCGCCTGGTTTTCTTGCATCGTTGCTGAAGACTTGCTTGGTGCGTTGCTGCTCAGGGTGCCTTAGATTGATGTCCACTACCGCCATCGATTTTGTTTTACTCTCGCTCTGTTTCTGCTTGAATGGACAGAAAACAGAAGGCGGCAGGTTGCCATTAGAATATGCACTTGTGGAAAAAGAGAAAAATGTGTCTCAAGCTGAGCACAGTCCAGTCTATGCCACATCCATATCTCCTTTGAAAACAGCACAAGACCATGCCCAAGTAGAGTAACATTGCTAACATCTGTGATGCACTGGTCCAATGCTACCAGAGGGTTTGGTTTGCAGATAATGACGTGGCTTACAGTTACACTTACATAACCTTACTCCACAGGGTAGGCTTGCTGCAGCAGTCCAAATATCCATCTCCAGGTCTCTTGAGGTGGACGTCCAACTTTAGCCGTCAACCCCCATCCTACCTTGCAGCTGCTGCAGCTTTCATTTTAGCAGGACACCATTTATTCCATTTAGACTTTGAGGAAGTTTGCTGGGATTTAAAAAGCTTGTACTACTTTCATCTGATCAATAACAGTTCTGGCACCTTCCACCTTTGGACTGAATGGGCCCGAATGGGCCCAGGTTCAAATTCCACCTTTTCTGGAGTGCCATTGACTAAAGTACTTCCCTGAATTCATACGGTACAAATTACCCAGCTGTAATCCAGTGTAAGGTGCTTTGGAATAAAAGCATTTCCTGTCATTTAAGGCTCAGCCACTGGTCTCCTGATTCGCCATCCCATGCCTCGTTCTTCTCTCTGGGGGGTCTCCAGCACCACAGTTTTTTCCACATTGCTGTTTGTTTTCTACCTGTGCTTCACAGTTCCCTGATCGCACCCAGCTTGGTCCCCCATGCCCCCTTCCCCAATCTCTTTCATTTCACAAGTGCTGCAGGAGAACTTTTGGATAAAAAAGTGACTTAAGGCTTCAAATTTAGCTCGGACCTTCCTTAGACAGTTCTTGCCCATTGCCCTGCTGTCCTCACTTCCTTTTGCGCCCATAGACTGTTTCTGGCAGCCTCTCATACCTCCTCACCCCGCTGCTATGTGTCTGCTGCTGCTCGCTCACCAGATGAACTTTGTTCACGCAAGAAATAAACTGTTCTATTAGAGAAAAAGGAGAAGACTGGTCACTCTAGAGGGTCAGATTGAGTATTGGATGAATGCCAGGCTTGGAATTTTTTACCTGATGGTTCTGTTAGGAGACAACATGGTCAGTGGAGCAAAATCAGACTGTTGTGCTAATTTTTTTCTTTGTATGAGGGACTTATTTCTGCTACCTACTAAATGGGAAAACTGGTGTTCTAAAGCTAAAAATATGTTTCCCACATTACACCAAGTTGCCAGTATATTAGGTACACCTTTGTGTTGTGCCTCTTTTGGCTTTCAGAACAGTGCGAACTCACTGGGACATTTGGATAGATTTTGTCCAAGGTGTGGGATGTGTTGTGCAGAAATGCTGTTGTGTGCACAGTTGCATAGTTGGTGCAAATCAGCCCTTTTCACCTCATCCTAAAGAGGCTTGATTTGGTTGAGATCTGAGGACTGTATGGGCCACCAAAGCAATGAAAACTCACTGTCATGTTCTTGGAATATTCTGTGATGATGTGAGCTGTCTGAGATGGTGTGTTATCGTACTGGAAGTGTCCAAAGCCCGATATGTTGTGCATTCTTAGATAAATTCTGCACACCAGTGTTGAATTCACGTGTTTTATCCGATTGTGTTCTGACTGTTTTCCTTGCACAATTCTCACCATTCTCCTTTGACCCCCTCTGATCCCCAAGCCATTTTCATCCACAGGATCATCGATCACTTTTTACTTTTCTGTGCTGCGATGTACAATTTGTGTGAAGGTGAGGGGGTCTACCTAATAAACTCGCAATTGAGTATGCCCAGTAAACCACTTTTATGACCCATCCAGGTGCTTTTCATACATGCAAGGTAGTTTTGGTTGTAACTTGGCTGTAACAGTTGGGCACAAGTCCTGGACTGGAAGCTTACATTTCCATTGACATTTCCCAGGTCCATCACAGCAGAAATCTCCACTACAGAAGAGTGACACCGGAATACTCTGAAGCCAAGAGTTAGAGTCACTTTACATAAGCAGATATTTATATGGTGCTTGTGCACCTCCTTAAGTAAATTTTCATGTAATTTATACTGGATGTTTCCACTCAGGAAACAGTGTTGCCAAGACTGGACAAATGGGGGGTCTATACTGTATGTCCACTGAGTTGCACTTGGGACTGGAAGCTTTTTCACTGAAGTTGAGTGGGAAAAAGCAGCTGCACCCTTTAGCGTGGTACTTTACCTGAAGTGCTTCAGCAAGCTGTATTCATCAAAGAATCTTCACATCTCTTTGGCATAAAAGCGCCCAGTAAGCAAATTAAATATAGGAGAGCAGTCTGGAGGAAGTTAAAGACAAGAAAAAAACTCCCAAAACTTTTTAAAAGCCTCGAGCCACACATCAGTGTTTCTGAGAAGGGTTTAGGCTGTAGTCTGAGTGTCCCTGACATAAACAATGTTTAAGGACAAATAAATGTTTACTTGTAAATGACTTCAGCCGTGGAAAATCGGAAATGGGAGTGAAACAATATGAATATGAATGAATATAAATAAGGGAGAGATGAAGATGACTAAGTGAAGGTTGCAAAAATTGGCAGGAGTGAGCGCGAAGTCCGAAGGGCAGCCCGAAGGAAAAGGAAGGGCCTCGAGCAGAAGGAGCAACAGCTCAGGCGTGCTGGAGGGAGCCAGGCTGCTGAACGTGGCACACGGACACGGAGGGAAAAAAAGCGGAAGAATATGCATATCCGCACATTCTCTCCTTAGTGCCCAAAAATGCAGACACACTCATTTTTCACACGTTCACGCACGCACACGCACACATGCACGCACACATTTCCTCTGCAGCTGACACACACATACACACCTTCGCCGAAGCACACAGCGGTATTGAATGTGATTGAGAAGTAAAAAATGATTAACCTGGGGTCAGCTCTCCGCCTCAATCTACGCGCCGCTCAAAGCTCATCTCCGCCTGATTTACAGTCGCTATGTATCGCTGCACACATTTGCATATATTTATTAAATTCAGGTTGTATTAAAGAATAAAAAAGAAGGGGAAGGAGGGGTTCCACCAAGGCGCGGGGGCCCGTTTAAAGGAACAGCGTCCTTTTACATGTGGATCTACGTTCTGGCCTTCTACTCTTAATGGAAATGTTTATGCAGAAACATGGTCATTCTTTCAAACGTACGGCAGATTAAATCGCAGGAAACCCACTATGCGTGTTCTGCTTTTGAATAAATTCACTTCTGTGGGCTGGACCAGCTTAGCTGCCCTTTTTCCCTTCCCCTCACATCCGAGGAAGCAGCGGATGTTCGGCTTTCACCCCACCACAAGGGTCAAGTGGTCAGGGAGCAGGAACGCCTTCTTAACCAGACCAAGGTGCCTCTGGGGGCCATTTCTGCCCCTTTGCCCATCCAGGTTTCTCAAAGAAAGCAAACCCAGAGCCTTGATTATTCAAGCTCAGTCTCACATTGAGAAGATAAGCTGTGTATTTTTGTAGCTTGACAGTGTAAACGATTCATAGTTTTAGGAGTAGAATTGAAAATATTGAGATATGTAAACTATAACATTTCATTCAGCCATCATACGTGATCACTTTTTTGTGGTCAAGGTTGCAAAGTCCAGAGTCTATCCCACAATCACTGGGCAGCAGACTGTGGATGAAACATCATTTCATTGCGGAGTGACCACACACACACACACACACACACACACACACACACACACACACACACACACAAACAGCCAAATGTACCTTTTTACGCTAGGAAGAAGCCCACACAGAGATGGAAAGGCCATGTAAATACACACCCCAACAGCCCAGGTGCCATGATGTGGCAGTGCTACTGCACCATCCTTTTAAAAATGTGTATAAAATTATTTTGTGTAATAATGAGTCCATAATCACTGTGCATCCACCTCCAGGGGTCTAGAAAAAATGACTGCTGGGTGAAATTAAAACAAAAATTTTCCATATTATTTTCTAAAGTCTCGTGGAGGAGACGAAAACATACATTGCTGATTTGTCATGATATCAGCTTGTGTTTCTCCTTTAAAAAGCTTTCTTATGTGGCATGTAGGGTGAGACTTAACAGTTAGGCTTTATTTGTTTGTTTTAAATATTTATCTAATGCATGTATACACCTTTAAAATATCTACCCTTATTGGACTTTTTAAGTTTTTAAGTTCACAATTAATTTATTTAAATTAAAAAGATATTTCTACAAATACATTAGAAAAAATTGTGAATGTAAAACACAGAATAACTGAGCGCATAAATATTCACCCCTTTGATTCAAAATGTGGTTCAGGCACTTTTGCCTTCAGCTGCAGCTTTCAGTCTTTGTGTGTATCAGCGCTGCACATCTTGGCATTGCAACTTTTGACCATTTTGTGGATTTTTATGTATTGCAAAGGTCACATGACGTTGCCTGGATACAACGGAAAGATTGATGAAGGTCAGGGAAATGAGAACAATGGGACATCAAGAGGTGGCTTCACACCTCGGTGGCCCCCCCAGTGCACCTGTCCCTGTCTGCTGTGCCATCGCACATGTCTCTTCAGTTCCCTCACCAGTGTCACCTGTCCCCCATATCCTTTGTGCCACCACTGTGTCCCCGGAGACTGTGGGCTGGTCCAGTTGAGCTGTCTGTGCTGCTTTTTTGTTTATATGCGCTCCACTGTCTGTTTGCACGTGTTTATGTGTCTGTGTTTAGGAAGTGTCCCGAGTGGCAACCCCACCCGCCTGCCACTGTCCTCAGGCGTGGACAACCCATGCCAAGCTCCTCTCCCTCCCTCCCTTTCCTCCTTTTGTGTCCTAATTATCAGTGAAATTGGTGAATTACTGGATCTGGTGCATTTGCAGACACTTCACATGCTCACAAGCGCCACTTTAAGCTTCTGTGTGTGTGTGTGTGTGTGTGTGTGTGTGTGTGTGTGTGTGTGCGTGCGTGCGCACGCGCATGCTGCTCAACTAGGTCTTCAGGCAGCACTGTTTTTATGGTTTTTACAGCTCTACCCTCTGTCCTTGCGTGCCATAACTGCCCTGTTTTGGCCTCCCGCTCCCCACCCGAATGCGTCTGCTGAGCACATGAGCCGAGTGTCACGTTCAGCAGGAGACACAGCCAGTGATGGAGAGAAGCACAACCCCGACGATGACTTAAATAGGCCAGTAGCAGAGAAGTAAATATGTCTCTTATTTCTTATCAAAAATAAATTGTAAAAATATTGTCCATGCATTTTTATGAACCACTTGTCCTGCTCAAGGCTGCGGCAATCGGGCGTCTATCCCGGAATCATTGCACACAGAGCTTTGAGGGTCAAAACCCTGGATAGGCTGCCAATCCATTGCAGGGTAGTTATGGGTGCAGTAAAGTTCATTTAAATTAATCGATTAACCCAAAACATCTGTCTTTGGACTGTGGGAGGAAACCAGAGCATCTGGAGAAAACCCACACAAACACTTGGGAAACATACTAACGCCACAGACTGTGCTGGATTTGAACCTACTGTACACCCACGCTTTGTGAGGCCACAGCCCTACCCATGGAGCTGTGGTAACATCGCTAGTGTATAAATGACACAGTTAAATGAAAAAATATCCCGACGCTAACTTTCTGAATGTACACACTCAGTGGTTCAGCTGAAACAGTCCACGCTGACGTGCCGGTTCAAATCACAGCTACCATAGATGTCTGTAAAAGCAGCATTGCTCATTTTATTTATCAGACACTTTTGTATGATTTCAGCAGCATACAATTATTTATTTGTACAGCTACTTTTCTGTACAGTATCAGTCAAGGGTGCTACTGGAGAAATTGAGGTCCGAGTCCAAGACCCTCAAGTCCAAACGCAAGAGATCTAAACCCATTGGCTGCCCCTGCTCATTCGTTCATTTATCTGTTATGGTGAAATAATTGAGAAAATTTGGATAGAATATTAAAAACTGTAGTCGTGTGAGATTGTTTAAAATTCCTCCACACCAATCGGAGGCAGGACGCTGCCGTTGTACCCTTGAAATAAGTCCAGAGTTCTGTGTGATGTAAGTCACCCTGAGAAAGGAGAGAGTGAACTACCGGGCTGAGCCAAGTTTTATGTAGCGCTCTTAAAATATGTCGGCCCTTCGTCCTCCCAGAGCAGGGGACTCGGAAAGCAGCGCGATATGCACGTGATTTATTGTGTCAGGTGACCACTAGGTGGGGTGTTCCTCTAACATGTTCTTGGCCAGCGCGGTCACGGTTGGCCTAGCGATCAGATGTCAGCTCAAGGTTCCAGGCGGGCGTTTGCCGAGGAAGGAATAAGGGGATTACGGGCACCATCCATGTGAGCATCTCTGGCTGCTGAACAACGACGGATTGTATCACGCATCATTCGCGCTGCCTCTTTCTGTCGTCGCGTGGCATTGACCAAAAATAAAAGAAAAATTGCATAAATGATCAGGTCCATTGAGCCAAATGACTCGTGTGCGAGGCGTGTGGATTTTGCTGTAGGTCATGAAGAAGGGTTTGGTGTCCTTTACTGGATTTTGCAGGAGAAACGTTGAAGTTGCAGGTGTGATGATCACGCGTGCGCGCGCGCGTGTGTGTGTGCGCATGTGGCTAGGCTGCCATTGCGAGGGAATGGTGTGTGTGAGTTTGATAAGTGTCTGCAGTCTAATGAGTCCATCAGGGGCGAGGCTCACAGTCCATTCCCTCTTGGTCCAAATTAATCACATCCAATTTAATATTAATGGCCAGAATTAAAACCTTGCAATGCATTGAAGCAGTAATTTAAAATTAATAAGTGGTAATTATGGCAGATGTGAGGCCTGGGGCAGGAGATGTGGCTCGGGCTGGATGCAGCAGTGTTGTCCGCAGCAGCCCCGGTCCGTCGGGTCATGTTCCTCAAACCTCATTCACGATCCATCCCGAAGATCGCACCTGGTTTTACTGCTTGAGGACTTGTGTAACACCTTGAGTAAAGCTGTGTTACTCACAGACATCCACCAATTCACCGCAGAGCTCCGGTCTCATGTGTTGGGGTTCCTTCTGCTTTTTGTCCAAAGTGGTGTGGAGACAGGGGCTGTGCTGGAGCAAAAACATGTGTTGTGTTGAGTTCTTCCTGCTCCACAGGCCACGTGGCCACGGCTGACATGTTCGTCTGATGAAGGTGTAGGGGAGGCGGGGTACGTTGTGCGAGCTGGCTCACCTGCTAGTTTACCTGCTTGCTGCGCAGGATTTCCCAGAGTGGTTAAAGAACTCTGGGGGTGGAATGGCACCTGTACATCTCTACACTACATGCAATAAAAATGCTCTGTAAAAACATTTTTATTTACTTTAACATCAAAAGTACAACTGGTTTAAAAAGGCTAAGAGTGAAAATACATAACCTCCACAAATTCATATTTAATGTTGGCTGTAGGCCGAAAGTGGTCTCACACTGCTGCTTCATTTGGGTTCTCTTTACTGCCAGTGAACGGCAGAAAAAGGAAATACAGGAGGCATTTGCTCCGCAGCAAGGAAAATTTTTGAACAATTTGGAAAATGCTGCTGAAAGGAAGCAAAGTGATGAGGAAGATGTTCGTATTTCCAAACATTTGCAACTCGGGTGCCCATGACATGAGGATCCAGGGTAAAGTTAAAGGAAAGAACTCACATTTTTTGCAATTTCTTTTCCACAAGAAATAATCACAATTCAGCCACCCCGCAATGGCAGCTCGCCTAATGGGGGGATTTCATGGAACAAATTAAACCTTTTATGTGAGGGACGAGTATAAACATATTAAAATATTAAAATATAATTATATCGTTCCCCCTTAACTGATTTATTTTCTCTGTTATATTTGCATTTATTCATTTAGCAGACATCGTGGTTGCTTGCTAGCATTTAGCTGCTCCTTTGTGCTGGATAAACTACACAGAAGTCCCCACAGCCTTTCAGCCATTTCTCGTGCAGAGCAACGTAGCACGCATACAACCACATGTGTTTGGACTGTGGGAGGAATCCGGTTGACCGCCACCAATAGCTGCTGACCCCACCCCTGCTCAGCTACACACGTTTGCTAACCTGCACAGCCCGGAAAAGTCCAACGCAAATGACTTCTGTGTGTCAAATTTGCCACACGGATTTGTTGGGTTACGTTTTCAACAACATCTATCTTCTTGCTCTGTAGTTTCCATGTATCTGGGTTCCTGTGGCCCTGAGAACAGAGAAAAATCCGTTGCCCACGTGGCCAGCAGTTGGCTCAGCAGTGTGCCTCCTGTGCCGAATTTGCGTGCCAAGGCAGAGGCAGAGATCAGTGAGGACTCTACTTTATGATGTGTAAACATTAAGCAAACCGCAGGTGAAGCTACTGCACCCAAAACCAAAGATTTCACAGATGTTGCAACTTTTGCTGTCCTGTTGGTAAAAGTCATCCTGTTATGTCACCCTTCATCTCAGCTCTGGGGGGATATGTTATGGCTCTGATGGTCTATGATACAAAATTTTAAAACAGTGTAAAGTAAAAAGTAAAAAAAAAGTCAAAAGAGTTTATTTGTCATGTACATGGTTGTATACCATGTAGTGAAATGTGCCCCGATCCAGGATAGACTTTGCAAGAAAATATACAATGAAAAATAAAACAGACAAACAACCGAACACCAAGAAAAAAAGAAACAAACAGCAAATAGATAAATAAGTAAAATAAATGAGAAAGATAATACATACATAAATAAATAAATAAACGGTAAAGAAGAAAGAGCCAACTGCTGAGCCAAGTACCAGATAATATTGGTGTAGGGGGGAAATTTCAGTGTATTTATTTCCATTTAATTCAATTAAGTTTATCTTTATATGGCACGCTTCACACAGTAACACGGGGTGCTAAGCAAAAGATAAAGAGGTACAGCAGAAAAATCTAACAGAGTAAGCATAAAGCTAGGCTATACATTTAATAACTATAAGGTCAATAGTGACAGGTAGAAATATAGAGCGAGCTAGTCGGCAGCTGAGGAGAGGAAAACAAAACAAAAAAAAATCTCCCATCCAAAAGACAAAGAAAAAAATAAACCGCTGGAGGTTCAAGAGCCAGTGGCTACCCACCCCCTCTGGTCATTTTAGGTAGATAAAGACAGCCAGCACTTCCAGCTAAGAAGAGAAAGACTATCTAGCTGTTGGTGGAAGTGCTGTTTTAGAAGCCAATAAACTGATGTCCAGGCACAGGTATGCTGATCTCGTCCATCATGCACAGCCAATCTCCTCAGGCCTCGTGGGGGGGGGGGGTATTGATGGTTCACAGACCACTACAAATAAAAAAAAAATAATAAAAAGCGTGGGTTAGTAGCAACTAACAACGAATGTACTTGATAGTTATGTGTTAGAAGACAAAACGGAAAGGTGCAGCATGCGGAAATCTAACACTGGTTATGTGGAATACACAAAAGCTAGCAGATGAGTCTTCACTCTGGATTTAAAGGCAGAGACAGAAGGGGCATTCCTGACAGCATCTGGCAGACTGTTCCTGCCACATAGCTTAAGACACCTCCTCCTACTGTCTTCTTCTTCTTCTTCTTCTTCTTTCGGCCGCTCCCGTCAGGGGTCGCCACAGCGGATCAATTGTATCCTCTCCTTCCTGTCCTCTGCATCTCTCTCCGTCGCACCCACCACCCGCATGTCCTCCTTCACCACATCCATAAATCCACACCTCCTCCTACTGTAATCTTATTAATCACCGGGTACTTTAAGATAACCAGCATCTAATGATAGAAGGCAACACTCTGGAACATAAAAATCAATAATATTACCAAGGGATTTAAACCCCTCGTCCGCTGTCCAACAGACGATGATCTGCGTGGACCGCGACACCGAGGGGACGCTGGGCTGAAGATGCGGCCCACGAAGGGCCGCCGGGTGGTGATGGCGATGCGCAGGTGGACCGAGCGCGAAGCGGGTTTCCTGGTTCTGACGCACGCGCCGTTTTATCCGCAACCCTGATACAAACACGATCCGGTCCCCTCCTCTCCCGCTCATCCGACTTGGTTCCTCCGCCATTCGCTCTTATTATCTCACATAATTAAAAGGTGACAGCATGCAGGAATTTCACAGCGATGGGCCCGGGCTGGCCTTTCCTCCGCTCCAGAGAAATTAGTGTGACATGCAATTAGCGCCCCGGGCTCCTAGCCACAAGGGCAGACCGGGGGGTTGGGTTGGGTTGGGCTGGGCTAGGGGTGGGGTGGTGGGAACGAGAAAAAAGAGGGGGATGCGGACGAGCGACACGAAACGGATGATCGCTTCCGCCGCTACCGGCGTCGCCACTTTGGCTGTTACTGAGTTAACATCTTACTCGGTTTTGCATTTTATTAGTCATTAATTTCTTTGGTCGGGTCACAGATATTGTTATGTGTTCAAAGACAAAATAATGTTAGCGGTTCTTCATGTCAGTAACTTATTAGGAGCAGAGGACGAGTGCCGTTGGCACTGTAACACTCAATAGCGTCCCGCTAGTGGAAGGATGTGACCGGGGTGGGAACGGTGCTGCCTGGGTGGCCGTACATCCCTCTTTAATGTTATCCATCCAACATCTATTTTTATTTTTACTGCCTGTTTGAGTTGCTGTTCAGGACTGGGTAATGTGAACCTTTTATAAACCTCTGCATCCATTCTTCATGGAACGCGGATCATTTTTTCTGTAAAATCAGAGTTAGGCGACTTCTGAGCATGAGATGGTGAAGTTATGTAGCTTTACTGCTAGAAAAAAATGTTTTCTGAATGGAAAATATAACCTAAAAATTATTTATTATGTTTAAATAGATAGCATTGGCATACAGTACCTTATTTAAATATATATATAAAAAGTAGTCATTTTGCAAAAAAAAAATATATACTTTTTTTTTTTTTTTTTTCCAAAATGACTACTTTAACTTTTTTATTTTATTTTTCCATTCACCCATTCATTAGCAATGCCCGTTTGTCTGGGGTCTCAGAAGTGTGGGGTCTGTACAGGAAGCATACAGTGTAAACGAAGGTACAAACAGGGTACAAACCTGGAGGAAGACATTTTGACAGTTTGGCTCACAGATGTTTAAGACATAATAAAAGGCAAAGTTCACAAGATCGTAGCCCACGTCGTCTACTGTGCACTTTGGTGAAAAGCGCCAACTAAATGAATTAATGAAAGGATTGACATTAATAGTTTTGCAAGCCCTATTTTGGTCGCGATATTATATTTACCATAACCAGAGGCTGCGATTTGCTCTGACTCCGTTTACCTAAAATGTCAATGTGACAGGAATTATATGGCTGGTTTTGTTATGAAAGAAGTGTGACTGTCAGTGTTTCCAGGGTGATGCTGAGGTTAATACAATAGATTTAGTCAGAAACTAATTGGATTGACACCAGTGAGGACCAAAAAACCTTTCCGGATTTCAGTATTTTGTCTGCGGTCCAAATTGTTTTACAGAACAAAATACCTGCTGTGGAAGTCAAATGAAAGCGTAACAGACAAAAATGCTGTTGTCCTGAATAATAAGCCTGTTGTACGACACAAAGGGGTATAATTTCATTTCAGAAGTCATTGTGATTTCTCACTGGGGTATTTTGATAAATTTTATGAGAATGCGGCTGCTGTATTACTGTGCAGAATTATATCCTCACCTCTTTGGTGGACTTCAGGGTAGTGGCAAAGGACAAATGTTGTCTATCTAAATTTGTGCAAACAATCAACACCTTCCTTGGAACAATAGCTGAGGACTCTGTTTAATATTTGTGTAACCCCCACCGCCCCATTTAAGGGGTCTGCTGCACCTCCCTCTGTCTAGCACCTCGTCATGCTTGTGCAGGTGTGGATGGTTAGTGTGGATGGTGGTGCACTCTGTGTGTGTGTGTGTGTGTGGGGTGGGTTTGATGAAGTGGTGTGATGATACCCATACTCACGGAACCCCTCTAGTTGGAATTCCTCTCTTTTTGCACTGTCTGCTCACCTATACCCTCTCCACAGCACCATGTCTTGTCCCTGGGAGGGCAGCAGCCACCTGTGATGCCTCTGCCGTCCACATCACCTCAGGCTCCAGAGTGTCTATCTTCTCACCTCCGTCTGTCTCTCTCTACTGCCATCTCTATCATTCTCACAGACACCCCTAATTTCCCATCAGTATAGCTGAGAGATGGGCTGCAGGGGAGCGGATGGGTAACAGTGAGTGAGGGGAGCTAATCCATGCTAATAAATCAGCCTCTTCCTGCCAGAGGGACCGGTGAAGCCCTGTTTATCTACCCTTGGCGGCTTACAGGGACCACAGATAGCCATCAGCCTCCGACTCCAAGGGACAGACAGGAGCATGGAGTCACACACACGTGCATCATTGTGTACACTTGATGTGGGTGTTAGCTCGCAACAACATGCAAGCCAGTCACTTGGTAGAAGGTTTTCAGACAGTACGCGCGCACACACACACACACACACACACACACACACACACACACACACACGCACACGCACGTGCGCACATACACACAGAAAGCTTGAGCTGAACATTTGAGATGTTCACAGGTGACACAAGATGGTTTGTAATGAGAAAATTGTGCTCATGGTGGAAATTTGAAGGTGGTGAAAAGGACACTGATCTTCAGCACAGACAGGCAAGTTCCTGTCTCAGCCCCGTGATGCTGGCTTCTGTTTTCAGCCAGCATAATACAGACTTCCCTCACATAAGTACAGTTTATTCCTAAAAATCTACTTGCAAAGTGAATTCTTGAAAAACAAACTCTTCATTGCCAGCTAAAATAGGAAAAATAAGTCATGCATTCTTGTGCCACAAAGTCATACTTTTTTCACCAAAAATGCTAAATTACTGTATTTTAAACACAAAAACTGCTCCAAATAGCTTTACTTCTTTTTCTAATTCTTTCCCTTAATCATTTACCTTACCTTTATTTTCTGATTTTTTTAAAATTCTGTTATTATTTGGGGTCACAGTGGGCCTCACAACTCCAGGTTTATGGATTCAAACCTGCACCGGTGATGTTCATGTTTTCACCATTATTGTATTATTTTGGCACTTTTTTGTGGTAATTTACTAAATGTTGTTATTCTGTTTGTAAGTTGCTTTAGAGAACTCAGAAGTTTGAAATCAGGTCAGTCTGTGTAGAGAGTTCATGTTCCCCCCCCTGTGTTGTACTGGTTTCCTCCTACAGTCCAGAGATGTGTGTTTCAGGTTAACTGGTGACTCTAAATTGCTTTTAGTGTGTGTGTGTGTGTGTGTGTGTGTGTGTGTGTGGCTACCTTGTGATGGACTGGCTTGTCACCACCACCAGCCTTAATACCCAGTGATTCTGAGATCTGAGGTTAGGGCCCTAAAGCTCTAACCTTAAACTGACCAGGACAAGCAGGTGACTGAGGACTTCCTTTAAAAAAATCTCATTGAGAAACTGCTTTTAAATGTACTGTATTATACAAACATTATTATTATTGTTGTTGCTGTTGTTGCAATGCTACCTAAGAAGGTCATTTATACAATATATTTGCAAAATATTATCATTAAAGGAGCCTTTGTTGAATGAGGGAAACATTTTCCACCAAGGTACATCTTTCACATCAGCCGGCAAAGCAGTTAGACATGCTGCCTCGTACTTAACAGCTCCAGGTTCAGATCCTGCCTCCTGCTGTTATTGCCCTTGAGCAGTGTACTTACCCTGACCTGATACAGTAAAAATTACTCAGCTGTATTAATGGGTAAATCAATGCAAGTAGCTTAGCGTTGTAAGTCAATTTCCCATCAGATGCCATACAAAAGACTCAATTGACTTTCTTGGTACATTTTAAAAAACCCTGAAGAATGGACAACACGCCGTGGAACCACTGACAAGAGCAGTCAGGTGTAAGGCTACAAAGTCAGAGGCAAATGCTGATTTTGTCCAAACACTTGACTAATTTTTACTTTCTTGTAACGTGTGAACAAACAAACAACCCAAAGCCGTAGGCCTGCCAGAATGTCATGGTCACTTTGGCTCTGTGAGCTTGTCTTTGTGTGGCTGCCTGTGCGTGTGTGTGCGAGTGTGTGTGCGCGCGCACAGGGCTGCGTGTGGTGAAAGGCAGCCGCCCGGCAGCGCCTGTGACAGTTGGGAGTGTCTCCGTGACATTGTGCTCCTATGAAAAGGCGTGGGCCGCGCTGAATGCGCCGCTGGGGAGAGAGACAGATTGCATTTTAACAGCAATCGCTGTCATCTCCAACAGATGTCGACTTCCCATCTTCCCTTTCAAAGGCCTGTGTTTGCATTGTTCTCTCGGGCCTCTCCTTGCTGACCCGCTCGGAGCGGGAGCAGGACCCCCGCCTGCTCACACACACACCCCCCCCACACCCCCACCCTAGCGGCATTCTCCGTGCTGCTGTCTTTGCCACCACAAGTGGACGCCGTACACCTTTCAGCCAGGCAGTGGGACACAGTGGCTTCTTTTCAAATGGCTGAGGATTTTCCAAACCAAATGAGGAACAGCTCATCCTAATTATTCCACAATCTTCTATTGATCCAATGCTTTTGTATTAGAAATACACCCGTAGATTTAGAGAGTAAAAAGCGCAGCGCTGCCGGCTGCACACGCGGTGACTGTAGGCTGTTCAGCTCTGTGCACATCTGTGTGCCGCGGTCACTACTGCTGGGCTTAACCAAGACGTCCTCATACGTTCGAGGAAACCACATGATATGTTTCGTGTTTAAGGTTCACAGATACTTTCAGGAATCGTCTCATAGACCTCCATGTGAGTGCATACAGTCCGCTTGGCTATAAAATGCAGGCAGTAGCAGGTAAAGCAGGTTGCAGCCACCGCCGCTGGACTGCAGTGACCCAGGTGAGCATTTCTGCTTGCTAGCCAATCTTGGCAACTGCCATCTTTGAACTCAAAGGACCCAGGTTCAAATCCCAACTCCTAGAAAAATTGTCCTTCTATACAAATGGATAAGCAGCTTGACACTGCTAGCTGCTTTGGAGAAGCGCATTAGCTGCGTAAATAAATTAAATAAAGCCACGCAATAAGATAACAGGCAACATTGTGAGTAGGACCGGGCGCATGCGGCCAAAAGGCTATTGATCAAAATCCCCAGGGAATCCCTCATGTCTGCGGTATTTAACCTAAATTTGTGTGTTTAAACGTTTAACACTGATAGCGGCGTAAGTCGCTTTGCTTACAAGTGCCTCCGCAGCCGTTTCCATAGTAATACCACAAGCCTTCATCTGGACGTGTCGGGAGAGGACAGCGGGTACACAGAAGCGGTAGGATTGGCGGGATGGTGAGGGGACGCTGGGGGCCGGTGTCTTGGCCCTGACTTGTACCCAGCGGAGCAAATAAAGAGGATCTTTTTCTCAGGGGGTCTGGCGAGGTCAGGGGTCATCCCAGACACAGAGCCTGAGCTCTGAGATAAGGCAGCTTTAGCCAGGAATTACGATGCTTGGCGGATCTTGGGGAGGCTTTGCGGGGGCTGGGGGGGATCTAATCTCGAAGCGTTCGCTGCCCATAATGCGACGCAGATAATGATCACCACCTCACTCTGCCTTTTCCTAATCATCTTTGCGCATCCAAATATCGGTCCAGTGCAGGAGTGCCGGGCACATGCCCCCCTGCCACTTTACCACAGTACAAACATCATTGGCTGTTACCATAGGCGATGCGGGAAAATTGATTGTTCATTTCTAAAGATTACTATAACTGGCAGCCCGTACTTCTGTGACTCCCTAAGCACAGCTTGATGGCCTTCGTGTTGTTGCCGCAACTGTTATTGTTGCTATTATTATTATTGCCATTATTGCTTGGGATTTCCCCTACTGTTCTTTAATCGCAGCCGCGCTACAAAAAATGAGTTTGCAAGAAATAACTACATATTTGTTTGTTTTTGGCCCCTGCCGAAGTCGTCCGTGCAGGCCTTCTCACATAATTGTGTCAGTCCAGCACACCCACTTGACGCTACGAAAGACAGTAAATTCATTTTGCTGTTTAAGCTCTGCCGCCATGCCAACGGGAAAGGTCTTGGGGGAAATTTTTATTTTTATTGTTTTTATTATTCACTCTCGCTCATTATCCTTAACTGCTTGTCCCAGCCAGGGTCACGGGGGTCTGGAGCCTAACCCAGAATCAGTGAGCACTGGGCTTGGAAGGGGATTCTTGGGATGGGATGCCAGTCCTTTGTAAATTATTATTATTGCTATTACTCTGTAACAGTTACATTTGAGCTAAATTAAGAAAATGAAAATTCCATATGATTCAAAGTCAACGTGCAAAAAAGGTTCAAAGCTACAGGTTTAGGTGAAGCAGCTGAGGGGCTGACCTTGTGATGTAAGGTTTGCTGGGTAAAGCCTCTAGAGGGCCTGTCAGTGCGGTTCCTAACCTGGATCTCTTTATTAAGTGTACAGCTGATGTCTGCAGCATGAAGGTGCAATTGGGACCTGCCGGAATTTCTTTATGACGCTTCAAGGAGACTTGAGATGTGTTCAGATTCCCCTGATATTCAAGTGAGATTGGACTGGGCAGTTGGCTGTGATTTAGCATCTTTGTGTAGGAGATACTCAGCTTCTGCTGCAGTTTATTGGATGTTTTTTGCACTGTTTCAGATTGGCTGTGACACACGATGGAAGCGCAGTGTACAAAACAGCCATAGCGTGTGGTCTAGACCCGCCTCAAAACTCCCTTTCTGTAAGCTCAGGTGGATAGAGATCATCTCAAGGATCAAAAATCATCTATTATTGAAAACCCTTATGCTGCAGGTATGCAGGGCAGGAGGAAATGAAGTTACTCAGGTCAATGGTGACCAGAATAGGGAGAAAGTAAATTTTAATAAATAAATATATAGTATAGATATGTATAAATGTATACACTTGTGAGTAATCTGGGAAACAGCAGTGTACCGTGATACTGTTGCACTGTGGTATCGTAACACAGTAATAGCGTAGTAATAACGTAGCACTGTAGTAATGGACGACCCAAGGTTGTCTCTCCTGTTGCTCTGAGTGAACTTGCACAGACATTGATGTTCAACCTTCTTCGTGGAGAAGCTCCTTCCCCAAAGGCTGGTAAAGGGTCACAAAGCCAAAAAGCGACTTGAGCTGAAAGTGCCCCCCACCAGCATACTCACGCGTTCATCCCCTGCGTACATAGACACCCGGCCAGGTCAGCTTTTACTTCAGCCCTCCATCTTCCCTCTCAGCTCCCAATCCCTCCCTTTGCACTTCTCCCGGCTTCTGCCAGACCCATGCTTTGTCCTCTGCCTTTCCGTTTCCTCCGTGCCCTGACGTCTCTCAGACATCCTCTCCTCTTTTTCCCTTCCCTGCTTCCCTTGCTTGCTCCCATCTCCATGGTCTCTCTCCTCTCCCAGTCTGACTGCTTTTCGAGCCTCTCTCTCCTGACTTGTCATCTTTTTCCTTGTTTCCCTCCTCTCCTCTGTGCCCCCACTTCCTCTCTCTTTCTGTCTCTCTCAGTCTCCCTCCTGTGGTCCCATTCCTTCTCTCCTTGTTTCTGTTGTCTCTCCTCTTTCCTCCTCTCGCTCTCTCTCTCTTCCCCTGCTCCCGCATCACGGTGCACACTGAATTAGCCGGTGTGCCGCCTCCCCGCCTGCTCCCTTATCTCCAAGCTGCCGTCCCGGGTAATTATTATTATGTGCCGTGGAGATAATTCGAAAGCGGTGAGGAAAAAAGGGGGGGGAGATAGTGGAGTTAAAAAAAAGAACCAGCAGTGGCTTCTCTGGCTGTTGGTCCTTATCTGACCTTGGGCAGAGCTGTGACTCATTGTTAGGCAAATCTCGTGTGCGGGGGAAATAGAAAGAGAGCAGGGGAGAGAGGGAGGGCTTTGCAGGGAGATAGGGGGCGGGAGGAGGGGCGGAGGGGGCCGAGCGAGAGGAGCTGCGAACTGGGAACTGTGAGAAATTCAGATGGAAGTACAAGAGGGGAAAGAAAGGATGGTGGGAGGCTCTGATGATAGCGGAGGAATAGACTGGCTGAAATGTAAAAATTGTGAACGACCCAGAAGGAGGTTTGTGAAAAGGCATCACGTGGAAGCAGAGCAGCTGCGGCCGCTTTGCTTGCCATGGCACATTTAAGGACAAATTCGGGATGGGAGGAATTCTCCTTTAATTTTTATTTTTTGATTTGAATTGCGCTGTCAACTCTTTATACGCATTTGTGCGAAAACCTTGGAAATTGGCTCCTGCAAACGGGCCTTAAAGAAGTAAATGGTGAAATGTGGCCCAAGTGCAGTCACTCAGGCGCATGTTGGACCGGGATGAAGCGAGGGCGGGTGGGTCGGGGGGGGGTTTTTTGGATGCGATCAATTACATGGCACAGATTGCTGAGTGAATAGCTGTGGTTGTTAAACTCAATGTGAAAGCGCAGTGAGAGGGGCGTCGCATTCTGCTCCAGGTGGAAAAGGAAATGAGTCCAGATCGCATGGCCCATCTCCCAGTTTGGTGGTGCCCAGGCTGCCAGGACTCACATAGCCATCAGCCCCGACACCTCCTCTTTCCAACCGACACCCGCTGTACTGCTGGCTCTCACTCCCAGTTGTGCTGCAGTACATTCAGCTGTGTCAAGTCCCAGGCCCTGGGCAGCGTCTCTGGCTGGCACTGCCAAAGCGGTCTGTGGTAGAGGGTGAGGGAGTGGTTGGCACTGAGTTCTGCCTCAGCCCTTGGGACAGCTGCCAGTTAGAGAAGGGTTAGCAGTAGCCTGGGCACAAGAGACAAAGGTCCTGCCACTGGATGTATTGTTCACTGCCACTGGGGAAACTGTACACTGAAGTAAGGTAGGCAGACAAACAGATAGGCTGACAGACAGACAGGCACTCAGGTAGAGCAATAGACACATGCATTCATATATAGATAGATAGATAGATAGATAGATAGATAGATAGATAGATAGATAAAGCCTAATTACTGCTGACAGAATTGAGCGCAGGTCCTTGGGACAGCACAAATGGACCAGTTTTTTGCCAAATGAGCTCCTCTGTTTTGCCAGAATGGCATGCAGAAGGTGAGAGTCATTGTCCATGATGGATAGGAGTTTGTCCTCTCATTGTCCATGATGGATAGGAGACTTCTTCTCTCCACTACTTTTCTACAGATAACCAGGCTGACTCTCAGTACTGAGCCAGCCTTCCTCATTAGTTTATTAGTCAGCTGTCATCACCTATAGGAATGCGACTGCCCCACCGTAGGACTGCGCTGAAGAGTGCGACATACCGATAGAACATTTTCAGCGGTGACATCTTATTCCAAAACACCTGAGCCTTCTTGGGAAGTATATGTGACTCTCTAAACAGCGTTCCTATACACAGCCTCAGTGTTGCCTGACCACTCCAGTCTGCTTTTCAAACGCACTCCCAGGTACCTGTACATCCCCACCACCATCAATTGTCACTAAACACACTGGGTTCTTGGACCTTCTTAAGGTCTCCACCATCTATTTTTTCTCTCAAACTCGAAAATCATGATTCTCACCATGGTGCCTGCCTTCTCCGTGTAGATGGGTGCATCGATTGGTTGAATATACGCTGCATAGCAGCTGAACAGCTGTCTCCACACATGTTAAACATCTCTGGATGAATGCCATCCGGCTCTGCAGCTTTTCCCTGCCAGCATCTCCTCAGCTGTTCCATAACCTGAGCTTCATCAGAAAATTAAGGGTGTTCTGGCCTTTCTTGTACACAGTCTTAGTGCTATTGTACTACTACAGCCTGATGTCCAAATGAACCCACGGGTTAATGTACATTTCCTCAACATCGACTTCCATTTTGACATTGTGGCTAAAATCCGAAGTGGACAAGGTGAGCAGCAAGGGAGCTGAGCCTGCCCCTTGAGGTGTCCCTGTACCGCACATGGCCATTTGGGATAAGTTGTACAAAATTGTGGCCTACCAGTTAGTTAGTCTACAATCCAGGAGATCTGTACTGACCAAAGCTTCTCCCTCAGCAGTCTAGACTATATGAGGCAGAAGTTGGAAAGTCAAAACTGTCCTCTCTGTCACTGGGGGCAGTGTGTTGGGGGAATGGTAACATGAAACATAGTGCATTGGGGTGACTTTGTAATGGAGTAACTGTCACTGAGGACCTTGTGCTCATGGCTAACTGTTCCTGGGGTTGTGGTGCTCTAGGGTAGATACTGTATCTCTGAGGATTAGTCCACTGCCTCTATCTCTGCTGGGATGGCATGCTGAGAAAACTAAGAAGTGTGAGAGAATGAAATTCTAAATAGCAGAAACCTTTTCCACTTATTCCTTTGCTTCATTTCTCTTCAGTGGGGTGGTAGTACAGCGAATAGCTCTTGCTTCTAACAGTGCCTGGATGGTCCAAATTGACGTGGGTTTGCTTGTGTATTATTTTCCCTGTGTTTGTATGGGTTTCTTCTGGGTGCTCCAGGTTTCCCACATGTATGCTTCTGGAAGACCAGTAGTCCAGAGTTGCTCAGTAGTAGGTGGTGGTGCAGCGGGGTAAGCCGGTGGCTTATAGTAACTATGCGGTTCAAGCCCAGCTCAGAAGTATGTGTGGAGTTTGTATGTTCTCCTCTGTGTTAGAACCCCTCTAAAGAAAAAAATATATATATATATATGTTAGAAGAAGACAATGGCAAGCCACTTCTCTTCATCCTTGCCTTGAAAACCATTAGAAGTGGATGTCTGGGAGTCAGACATGACTCACTGGTACTTTCCAACTTTCATGAATGAGTGAGTTACACTGCTCAGGTGGTAAAGATGTGTGAATAGTTATAGGCAGCAGTGTAATATTTACAGTGTTGTAAGTCACCTGTGATTAGGTTTGAAATCCAGCAAACCCCATTGCATGCTGGGTAATGATCCACACACAGGGTTACTAATAAACAACCCCAGTTTACTTAAAAATTTTGGAAAACAGGCATCACAGATGCTGAAATACTTATGGTTTCTCACAGTGTTGCTGCAAAGCTTATAAAAGTTATCTCACCATGAAATTTTTGCCCTCACCTTCCTCAAAGAAAGTGCGGCAAAGCTTTACTTAACACTGATGCCACCAGAGTGCCGCCATGAACACGTTGCCGTGCGTGTCCTGACAGTTCATGACAGCTGTCATAACCCTTTCGCCAGCCCTCAAAACCCGGTAAAAAAAAATAACATGCAAAACCTTCAGCACAAGTTGACACCATAATTTGTGGCAAATGCAATATGTTTTACATAACAATGTCTGATATCAGATGTCATTACATTTGAGACATCGTATGGTAGTCGCGAGTCCACCTACTATTATCGTACTGCTGTCACTACTACTTTTGATTCTCACTATTAAAAACAAGAGATTTCTTTGGCTGTGTATTATTTTGCTTTTATTTATTAATACAAGTTAATAGCTTTTTTTTTTAAATCTTTTTCCTTCACTGAGGTTGCTGCAATTATTAATTACTGCTTTATTGCTTTCCTGGTTAAGAAAAAATCAATACTGTACATGAGAGGACCGTGACATTATCTGGTTCCCTTAAAATAAATTAATCTTTATTATCTGTCCTAATATAACAAGCATTCAGCATTTCCTTAATCCATCTCTTTTAAAAATTATTTTCCATATGCTTATTGTAGCATGTCAGAAAATAAGTATATAAGTACTGTATATACTGAAAATATACAGAACTGACTCTTAATTTATCTTTAATGCCTTTATAGTAGTAAGCATTGAACAGAACAATGTTGTATTTGTACATTTCTCTAAATGCATTAGCAGAAATGTCCATAGTATGTGTGCAAAAGGGTTTATTAAATCACAGGTGTAACCTTTCTTAAAAAGTTTAACTTCTTGAAGTATGATTGTACACATATGCCACACAAGTTTAAATGCTTATGAGGATTCTGACTACATTTAAACTCATTTAACTGTATGTTTATCTTCTTAAGATTATTAAGAAATGTTAAGAGGTAAGAGATTTCCATTGATTTATACAAATTTAGATTATATACCTTCACTCATGGGCAGCACGGGGAGCAGTGAGTAGCTGTGTCACCTTGCCGCACCTGGGCTGTTTGGGTGTGGGTTTGCACTGAGTTCAATCGGAAGGATCTCTTCTTGTCTGTGTGGTTTCCTCCCACACTCCAGAGACATGTGCTTCAGATTAACCGGTCATTCTAACTTATCCAGAGTGTGCCTGTGGTCACCCTGCGATGGACTGGTGTTCCATCCAGGGTTTATTCATAGTTTAGCACCCAGTGATTCTAAGAGAAGCTCCAAAGCCCAGTAGCCCTCATCAGGATACAGAAGTTAATGATGATGGATAGGTGGATGGATGAAGTCACTCTCTATACACAACTGTTTATCTAATGCAGGGTTAGGGTCAACAAGAGCGGGCTCAGATGCACAGAGCACTAGGCTAGCCACAGTATATCCTGTACAGTTCACCAGTTGATCAAAGATCATCCATCTTCCTGAAACTTTTATATTGCAAATTAAATAGTTAGAAAGGCACTCATACGTGTAGCATGGGTATAAGAAGATTAAGGACAAGAGAATGGTTGGGGGCAATAGTTAAGCAAGCATCTGTGTACTATACTGTAAGTTTCCCAAGTACTAATATCGTGTGGCTGGTTATGGGGCGGAGGTGGCAATATATGTAGGACCCCCCCCCACACACACACACACATATCCACTGCAGCATGATTTCCCAGCAAAAGGAGTTTTAATAAAACAAGAAACCACAAAGCAAACACAAAAGCCTCACAATATAGCTTATACAGCAATCCTCCCCAAACACAGGTTCTCAGCCCCAAGATCTCAGCCCAGCTGCCTTAAAAACTCTCAAGTTGTTTCCCTTGAATGGCAGCAGCCGGTCCTCATTCAGCCTACTGAGGCCAGGCAGGGGCGGACAGTGGGGAGCTGTCATTCAGGTCAACCCCATCCCCTCAGTGTAGTACCACCCACCAGCTCACAATTAGTCATAATATTTTTGGTTCTTCCAACGCCTCCCTATACCTTATGCCACTATTTTAAACTGTGTTACAGTAAGATGTACAGGTAATTTTAAACAAACCAAGTTTTGTGCCTTATACAGCATTTGAAAGTAGAAACTTGCTTTTTGATTGGATGATATGGTACACAATTTTTCCAGGATATAATTATATCATTATTATTATTCAGTCATTATTATTGCCATTACAGCTATTATATCAGCAACAAATTATTATATTTACCATACACACTCTTTCATGTTCACTGATTTTTGTTAAACTACTCAACAAGCTTGTACAACATATAGTACCTGCTCTAAACTCTATACTTGCTCCACTCTATAAGTGTATAAAAGCACAAACTGCTTTTAATTAAGCACATATACCGTAATGCAGATATTTGAAGCAATATTTTAAAGAACTGTAGGGCAAATGAAAAAGGCTTTTTAAGATGCTTTGAGTAAAAGGGTCTGTGAAGCTACTATATTAATAATAATGGTCGCTACTACAGGGAATTCCTGCCTGAAGTAGAGGGCAGAACATCCTGGAGATTGTCTAAATATGATGACACTGACTCAGTGTTACTCAGCAACAACAACAATGAGAAAGAGAGAGATGAATGATACTACCGATCATCAACGTACAGTATATTTACTGCATACACCCGATATACATATATATGTGGAGGACAACACAAACGCAAGTGTTTAGAGTCCTGCTCGTTGCTGAAATAAGAATACCTGGACGTGTCTGTGGATCCATTTAAGCAGAACACACATTTTCTTCTACCCGGAACATTGTTTTAAAAAGACAGTTTCTTACCGGGTCACCATGGATGACATTGAAGACCTCAGCCATGGAACTGCCTGCTGAAACCTATGTTTTAAGGGCAGTTGATGCCTCCATGGTGCCAACCCTAGGACCCACTGGAAGATTCCAGTAGAGAGAGAAGCTGTTGAAGAACATGAAGAAGGAGCCTTCATGGTGATGCTTTAAAGAGGGATCTCTTGGTTTGGATGAAACTTGCTGGCTGGGCATAGAGGGCCATACCAAAAGCAATTGGTGAAAGGAAAGCTTGGGATGGGAGTTTGGAGAAGCCATTGAGAAAGATTTCTTGGTGGCTTCAGTTGCTTCTCAGAAGCCATCTGGGTAATGGGGTTCATTGCCTCTTTAATGTTGCCTGTAAGGTGGGTAAGGTTCATCTGAATTGGTAAACTCAGGTGATGGGTAATATATTTAAAAAAGGGACTATAAGCCGTGTTCCAACTGTGGGGAGCAGTTCAACCTCCTGAATGAAACCTGTGCTACAGTACTGGAAAGAAGGGCCTCAGATTGGGGAGGAAGTGCAGATTTTGTCCTGGCCATTGAACAGTGCATCTTCTTTTCTCCTTAACATTTGTTTGGAGAGTCATTGGATTATGCAAAGTTTTTAATCTTTGTTTTTTGATCTTGAAAAAGGCATATGAGTGTTTTCTTTGGAATGTAATATGGGAGGCATATTTGGTGCTGAGTGCTGTTTGATCCCTATATGTAGCTTCTGTTTATATTATAAAATCAAGTCTATCTGATATGGGTGTCAGACTCCACCAAATTTTGTGTTTCATCACCACTTCAATTTTGTTGCGAGTTCTATGAACCAGATATCAAGGTGCAACCAAGGGTGACCATTTGAGGAGACTATTTGGAGGGATCAGAAAGAGGAAGCTTTGGGTCTACCTGCTCAACCTGCTACCACCACAGCCTTGTCCAGGACAGACAGAAGAAAACGGAATTACTGACTGTTTTTGGATAATTTAGAACTTTTCTACAAGGTTTCTAACTTGTGGCTGGCTTGTCATGAATCACACAATCCTCTCTTCAGCAAAAGACAATCAGACTCAAGTGTAGTTTCTATTATTTTTAATTAGGATCCCGCTTGCATTGAAAATATTGGGCGCCTATGTCAGGACTCCAGCCTGCTCAGGGACTGTGACCTGCTGGCCATTTTGTGTACTGCAAGGGCCTGTGCTCCTCTTTACTTCTGTGCACTCCTTGCCCTGCCTTCCCCACCTGATCACCATTATTACCCTCATTATTGCCTCCTGTGTTTCCCAATAGCCTGTTTTGGTGGTTTGCGCTTTGAGTATTTAAGTCCTGTGTTTGGCCCTGTTCTCCGTCAGGTTGTGACTGTGGTTTCCTGTTCCATGATCATGGTCTCTGATTCTGACCTTGCTTCTCTTGACTTTGCCTGTTAAGTTGGATTGCTTTCTACCTGTTTCTCAGGATTTTCGACCCTGCACCTCTTGCCCGGTGTTTTTGGATTGTTTGCTGTCTCCCTGCAATACATCTCCTCCCCTTCATTTATTCTGCAATTGGGTCCCGATTAGTGATCCCTGACATCCTGTGTATTAGTTGTGTGCGGCCTGTTCACACATATAGCGCATCGGCAGTTACAAGCGTGACAAAACATTTATTAGGCATCTCTGCAAGTAATTTGGACCCTGCATTGCATGGCCACTGTGATGCTCTAAGAAAGTAACAGGTTTTTGCTGCAAAACCTTTCTGAAGGTAAACGTGAGCTGGTGGAGCGTGCGGCGTGCAAAGAGTTAACCGCGTTGACCGCGTCTGAGTGGGGGGGGGGGGAGAGAACGGAGGGGGCGAACCAGTTATGTGAGTAGGCCGCAAGGAGAGGGTTGGTCTTGCGGTCCGGAAAGAGTTAACGGCCGGGAGCAGGGCGGCTGCGCATGGGCTGCGGCGGCCCTTCGGAAGCAGCCCCATAAATTTCAATCAGGCGAGGGGACGGCGGGACGCTGACGGAACGGCTTTTCCAGGGAGGCCGGCTCCTTTAATTAGATCCCGTTCCGATGGAACAACAGCCCGTCCTGCTGCGTGATTTAAAATGGCCGATTCCGGTAATTAATCGTCCTCCTGCCCTTCGCTGGGAGCAAGAGGGCTGCGGCGGCAGAGGCAGGAGGAGCCGAAGGGGACGGGAGGCTTGCGCGAGAAGCGGCTGTGGTGGGGAGCGAGGGTGGGAGGCCCGGCGAACGAGGAGGGCATCTTGTGAAAGACGAGCACGGCCGTGTCCCTTTTCGCCCTTTTGTGGTTTTTCCTCGGTGCCAGGGGGTAGAGAACTCGCAAGTGGGAGGGAAACGGCTCGAGGAGGTGACTGGCTGGGCGCAAGGGTGAAGAGGTAATAGAAATGGGGGTACCGATGAGGGTTATTGGCTGACAGGTTTGGTTACTCTGGTTACAACGCCTAACGTGCTGCTAGGTCTCACCTGCATCCGGCAGCCCTCGGTCTGGGAGCTGCGAACGGACGGCAGAAGACGGAGCAGCTCATCGGATCATCGTACATCATAGATCTCGCAAGGCCACCAAAGCAGGGACGCGTGCCATTAATAGAGCTCGTACTTTGGATTTTCCCATCGCAGTCGTCGGCGGACAAGTGATCCCCGCATCGTTTCATAATTCCCACCTGATAAACAAGGGTTGCTGGGCTCTTTTGTTTCTCAGTAGCTCTCAGCTCCATTTTCTGCAAGAGAGCCTTTTTCCAACGGCAGGTAATTGACAGTGAGATATTAAAATATAACCGTCAATGACAGTAAGACATGAAATAATTTGTTTGGGAACAAAGGCTCTCGGAAAGAGGTTACACTTTAACCCTCCACGGAAGTATGGAGAGCACAAAAGCGGGATCCCTCATAGCACATTAACATGCAAGCTCTGTTCAGATACAGTATGTTATTACAAATTATTTTTTCAAACAAAGTGGATATAGAATAATGAGAATTACATATTTGTCAGTTAAAGTGCTTTTCCCTTCAAATTCCTGAATCAACACCACAAAGAGGTGTGTGTGTGTGCGTGTGTTTTTCCACAATTTTCCTTGACTGTGGGTCACCGAAAACTGATGATGCGGCGTTAGTGCATTTCTCATTTCCAAATAAACGCGATCTCGGGCGCGCACACGCGAACTCATTTGTAAACACACACGTTCCCCTCACACTCGTACACACACGCGCCAAATGCAGATATATGCGGGGAGCAGCATGGCTGGGAACACGTTTTGGAGGAGTGTGATAATACAGTTTCTCCAGGCGTTCTCTCCGCACCGTGTCACCGGAGTGGGATGTGCACCCCCACCCATCGCCCCAGCCGCAACCCACCTCCCTCGGCACCGCGCGCCTCCTTAGCTATGCATGAGATCTGCTAATGTCGCTGCTGGCGCTCACCCCCTCTGGGGAGAGCGATACTGACGGGGGCCACTTCAGAAAAGATGCTGTGGACATCTTCATTATACAACCCCAGGTGGGGTCGTATTGAGTCAAGCTCCATTGTGTGGCAGCGGTCAATAGAGGAAGGTGAATGGGACTAAGCTGGACAGAGAGGCCTGATGGGCACTGACCCAGGGCTTGACACTGCCACACCCCCGATTCGAACCTCCACACATCCACACACACACACACAAACACACCACTTGAGGAGCTCATGGCTTTCCTATCCCGCACTCTGGGTCAGCTGCCACCCCCGGGATCAAAGGCCTGCGCCTCGCTGTCCGGCGGTACTGACGTATTGTTTTCTAACAGGGACAAATTGAATGCAACAGAATGATGGCGGCTGTAACAAACACTCCTCCAGGGGACCGCTGGCGTGGCGGTGGGGGTTGGCGGGAACGTAATTCAGAGAACAGCATCGATCTGGCCTCTCAGTCACACCTGCAGATACAGGATAGGATGCACAGGACCAGAGAGCAACACATGTTTGCCAGCAGGCGAGATGCCAAACCAGTCAGTCCCTTCTGAAACTCGCGCTCCTCTCACGGTTCCCCTCCTGGGCCCGTGCAGGTGATCTGCTGTGTACGCCCCACACCTCCTATACTACACCCTCCTGTGGCAGCTCTCCCGTTCACCGTTCACTCTAGGAATACATAGTGTTCCACACTTTAGCTTCTACATACTGGTAGAACTCTGGTTATGGACATGGACTGTAAGATGAAGCTTGCTGGCTCATGTAGCAGGAAGGAAGCCTAGTGTGCACTGCTGCAGTAAAATGTTCAGTATTCATTAGTAAATTAACAGTAGCTTTGAATACACACATTGGCTAAAAAATGTAAAAAATTCTCCCTTCCTTTTCTTTCTCCACTGGCTTCCACTCTTATCAAATTCATGATGGGTCACAGCCTGCAAGATGGTCAAAGGATCTCTGTCTTTATGCCAACAGGGTTCAATCAGTGACTTCTCAGTTTTGTCACCAGCATCATGGAATGAGCTCCCTCTGTGCCCCAGAACTGCTGAATCCCACATTCCATAGGGCCTCAAAACTAAAATCTCTTTCAGATCCAAGTGTTTGTGTTGTCTAAGTTTTTGCATTCATTTTTCCTAATTTTGGTGTGCAGATGAAGCAGACAGACCTTTACCCCTAGCCTGCACCACATGAGTTCCGGGACTTTTAACATTATTTCCACACCCGTTTTGTCACATGGGTCATCCTGCCTGGTGTGCGGCGCTCCTGCTCGGGAGGAGAAGGGAGAATGCAGCTTTTCCGGCCGTCTGCATGTGAACGCTATCGGTGCAATCTGGCGGGTCTACATGACGCCCGTGGCAGCACCAGGCTATCGGGGCCTGCCGAGCTAAAGCTGACGAGTCGTCTCGATGCTGCTGCTGGAGATGCATGAGATCAGAGAAGGAACGCAAGCGAGGAGACAATGCGGATGCCAGATAGCATCGCCATCACACCTGTCCCAGCCATACGGTACAATTGTCACAAAAAGAATATTCCTTTATTTTCTACAGGCTTGGCATTCACATTGCCTACACTGACTCTTCTGTACAGCCGCGTGTTATACCCGAAACCTTTAGGACTTTCTTGCAGGTATTTTAATTATCTTGGTGAGCCGGCACTTTTATCAACAGTGACTGTAAAGGCATATATTTATACTGGAGCAATTTAGGATGTGCACCTTGCTCTGGGTGAGCAGGACTGGAACCAACAAACTCGGTGTTAACAAATCCATGTTGTGGACCGGCAGTCTATCCATTACCGCTGTGTGCCAACCACAGTCCTCATGGGACTTAAACCAGTAACCCTGTGACCAGGAGTGTGCTCCCCCGACCACTATGAACCCTATATTTGAAGGTCACCTGGGAGAGCTTCACCCTACATCACCTTAAATCCATAGATGCCTTGTCTTCCAAAATTTGATGCCTTTGTACAATTAGTTGTCAGTAATTGACCCTCGCTGGCAGAATTGCATTCAAATGTGCATACATTATTAGAGCATGACCCATTGTCACTCTGCTCCCAGTATAGGTGGGATGTTTAGCCCACATATACGTAAGCAGACCCAGTCCTCGGGGACGCTACTGTAACTGGAAATGCCCCAGGTGAGAACTGTAATCACCTTCATGTTTGCCAAGGTTTATCCTTCAATCCTTCTCCCATAGATACATTGTATTCTGCTCAGGTTCCTTGGGTTTTTTTTTTTTCTTCACAATTTTGGATCAATAGCATCCTGTCATTTACCTGTCAGCATGAAGGGACAGGTCAGCCTTTGTTAACGGACGCTAAACCACCTTCCTCACACCCACATTTACGCTCCACACCAAGAAGACCTGCCGTTTGCCGAAAAGTACGGGGTATTCAATTACGTGCGCGGAAAATCGTCTACGAAGATACCGTTGTCGATTGCCGATAAGCAAAAGAATTGCATCCGGAAGGAAGAAACAGCCCAAGAATCGTATGCTTTTTAAGCATCTTATTGTCCTCGAAACGAACTCGGTCACAGATTTTGAGTATTTTCGCGAAGGACCCCTCCCCAAATTTGTCGTAATTGATAATCTTATCAGCTAAAGTCTCGGAAAGGGAACAGAATAATCGTAATCATTTTATGTTTTCTATTCAGCGGCGTCGCGCGGAAATGCGCCGAAACAAAAATCATCCTTTTCACCGTAGGCCTAAAAAAAAAACAAAAAAAAAAACAGGATATCGAAATTCGGTATCACCCGGTGACTGAACAAACCCAAAATAAATACCGGCCGAAAGCTGGAGCACGCGTATAAATATGTAAATATACACGCGTGAGCTTTTTCCACGGGCCCCATTGTAAGTGCACGCCAGGGTCAGGGTCTGTTTCCGTTGCAGCTGTCGCACGGGCTACGTGGCTCCGGCGAACGGCTCGGCCAAACGGCCCCTCGCGGTAAATTGCCTAAATGGGCTCATTGAGAAACTCTTCATTGTGGAATCAGTTCATTAATTAACGGTTTCGGTGACAGGCCGATGGCGAGAGCAATGCTAAACAGGCAACACTAGAACTTGATTTATTGTCTAAATACCTCACCCATTCTCTGTCTCTGTCTGTCTCCCTCCATCCCTCCCCCCGCCGCTCCGCACTCAGATGCTGCGCTTGCAGGCGCGTCGTCGGGGCCAGAACAGATGAAAAACGCGACCTTGCCGGGAAAATACCACGCTTTACAGGCGGGCTACCCCTCTCGCGCGAAATGTCGCTTAACTCTCCTTCTTCCCCGCGTTTGCCGCCCATGTCGCGCTTTAGACAATGTTGCCGGACGATCCGATTTATTTGTGCAGTTTCGACGGGTCCCCTCTTTGCGCCCTTTTGTTGTTCATTTTCAATATCTTTCTATTGACACGTTAATTGTAATAAATCGTATTACGGGGGGATTCTAATAGAATCGAACAGCCGTCACCGGTCCATTGTCAGCAACCGTGGCGGAAACACGAGGTGCCGGGGTATGGAGAAACGAACGCTAAATTTGTTGCTCGGTAACTATATGAACATGCAGTTTTGTGCCAAATTGTGGTTACCCTTATTTATTTTTTGCTTTTCTTAGGTTTTGGTGCTCGAAAGTTGTTCGCAATTCCGCCGCCAGTCACTTTGTTACTCATGAGCTTAAGTGTTTGATTCCTTTTCAATCACCCTGCATGGTTCAGCAGGACCCATGACACCAGTTGTTCCAAAAACAGAAAAAGAAAATGAGAATAATGAGAATCCCTGCTTAGAACTGCTGTCTTGCACTTGAAAGGCCAAGGTCTTAATATCCCTTCTACCACAGAGTCCTCGATCACTGCCCTGAAATGATACTTAAAAAATTATTTAGCCGTTTAAATGGGTAAACCGCTGCAAGTTGCTTCGGAGGAAAGATTTGGAGGATTGAATAAATAAATATAATTATAAAGAGATTTCCTTCACAGTAGACTCCAACTGGAAGGCAGTTCCCAGTTCCAGATTAATGCCGTTTAAATGTAGACAATGATTCCACATTTGGCCCACAATGGGTTCACATTGGACCTCCTGGGTGTTTTCTGTGCTTCAGTACCACTTTTATGGTCTTTCTGTCACCTCATGTAATGTGAGGTAAAGGGAGTCTATATTGCCGACTGCTGGTCCAGACACAGTGACATTCAACATTAAGTGACACACAAAGCAAGAGAGTAGGGACTCTGAGTGTTGGAGTGTGGGTTGTATATCCTTCCCAGCTTGCGTGGGTTTGCACGTTCTTACTGTGTCTGTGTGGGTTTCCTCCCACAGTCCAAAGACATGTGTTTCACGTTAATTGGTCTCTACAAATCGGCTGTATATGTGTGACTGTGTGATTGTTTGGCCATGTTGTGATGGACTGGTGTCCCATCCAGGTGTTGTTTCATATCCTATAGCCCAGTGATTCCAAGACGAGGTCCCACACCATTGCCACCCAGACCAGGATGAAGCAGTTATGTTGATGGATGGATGGATGGATGGACGGATGGATGCATGGATGCATGGATGGATGTTGCTACCACGAAGCAGACCAGCCCTGTGCCCCCGTTTCAGAGTAGCCTCGGTTGCAGAGAACCGGTGCAAGACCGAGCTCTCGATAACCGCCGGTGACATCCGGTGTTCGCGTTCCTCGCACGGTGCGCACTCGGGTCATGACCGGACGCGGCGCAGCGCGACGTACGAGAAAGAGCCCAAGAAACGAGCGAACGCTTTGACAAACGCTCCGCTTACTTGTGGCACGGAAAGCCGGAGCAGCGCTTTCCGCCGTAGCCACGGCCGAACGCATTATGTGCATTAATAAAGAAGACATAAAGACAGTAATACAACCACCTCGATCCAAAATGTGGCCTTAATAAGCTGAATGGTGTAATTGTAGGTAATTGGAGAGACGGCAGCGATAACACGGTAATTCAGATGGAGTTGTAATGAGAGAAAACCCAAGTACAAATACTGTCCCCGAAATAATTAGCACACCGTGCGACCTTTGACCCCGGCACGGCTGAACGTATTCCCGTTTTTATAATTCGTGTCCCTTATAATCACGTCCACCGACCGAAGGGAAATGTTGAAGACGCGAAGAAAACCGAGCAGGGCGGGAATACGCCCGGAAGGTTTTCTTGTGCCGGGAGCCATCTGCTTATGAGGACTGTTGAAAGGAAACGGTGCAGAGGTGCTGTTTGCGGACGCAGCCGGAGTCCTCGGGACCGATTTGTCTCACGCCAGCTTGTCCTTAGGTTACGTATGCACGAAAAATTTGAATTTACAGGTGCGTTTTGCCGGGGGCCCGCGTGGATGCGCGACAGCATCCGCGTCATTCGCGTTTTCGCGCGTTTCATTGGGATGCTGGAGTGTGTGCAAATGTGAGTGGATGTTTGGGAGCTGCTGCTTCTCTGTGTGTGTTTCTTTGTGTGTGTTTCTGTGTGTGTACCTGCGTGCCTACGAGCGTATTGAATTAATCTGGGAGTGAAAGGGAGGAAGGCGAGTGGCTCCTTGATGAACTGACTCTTCCCTGTCCCATTCCCTAATCATGTCACAATGGCCCCCCTGCGGCCCTGCTCTCGGGGCCCCCCTCCCTAACCCCCCCCACTGCGCTCTTGTATTGCAAATCTCAACAACTCTCCACAGCCACCCCCCCGGTCCTGCGCGGCCCCACCGTCCCCATCGACGGCTAACCAAAGACTCTTCTTTATACCAGGCTTCAGAACTCTCTGCTTAATCTGAACATCTCTCTCTCTCTCTCTCTCTCTCTCTCTCTCTCACACACACACACACACACACACACACACACACACCCGCGCTCGCGCATACTCCATCCCTATTCCTTCATCCGTTGTGTCTTTATCAGTGGACAAAATGCAGACAGGGCCTTTACAAAAGGGCCCCTTTTCATGGGGAATTTGTTTGCAGACAGATTAGAAAAAGACTAAGGGAACAAGAAGAAAAGCAAGGAATGAAACCACTGGCTTTGAACATTTGTATGGGAAACATGAGCCTCGCCACTTTGTGTACACATTTTAAAGTTAAATAAGAGAAAGCGGCTGCCCAGCCACTAACTTGCTGTTGTTAACGCACATTTCCGAAAATATAATCTCATTTTAAATGAAAGGCAATGCGAAAATCCAGGATGAGGCCAAAAGATGTGTGCGGTATTTTTTTTGTCATGATTTCACTGTTTATAAAGCAGACACGTAAATGCATCACTCTGGCCAAAAATGCGATGGAAAAGTAGTTTTTTTGAGGTATTTCACCAGATTTAACAGGGTAAAAGCAAAATGTACCTGAAAGCAACAAAATATGATTTATGAGTTTGTAAGAAGTGGAATACACGTGCGTTTTAGCTGTTAAACTATTGTTTCATTTTGGCATTTGTACAAAAAGTTTTCTCACACTTTTTCACAAATATATTCAGTTTACACACAGGAGCAGCTACAGCCATTTTATACTTTTCTGCATCTTTAAAGACAATTTTTTGCTATTATTATTATTATTATTGTTTTATTTCCAGCAACAGCTGCGTTTGAAACAGCATGGAGTCAGTTAATAAAGAAAAAACAGTATGACATTTTAAAACATAAAAACAAGCGTTAAGAGCGAAGTGAAAGAAATTTACAGAGTTTGGACTGCTGCCGCGTTTTGCGTTTGCCAACATCGACTGGACTGCAGGTGCCTGATTCCAGGCCCCACTTTCTTACACTACTCTTGAGCAAGGTATTTACCCCAAATTACTACAGTAAAACACCCATAGGACAACATAGGACAAAAACCATAGTTTGCTTAGGATAAAAGAATAAGCTGAGGAATTAGTTGATAGTATTTCACTGAAAAATACCCAGCATTAAAAATAACTCCAAAAAGGCTTCAACCAGTATGCTTACCAGTACTGTGCCATCTGTGTCGAGCAAAAAACACTCTCGATGAACATTAAATGTGAAGATAGAACACGCATTACTGAGCAACCAAAGGATCTCCCACTTTATCACCAAACATGGAATAAATTTAATTCTAGTCCAAGATCAGAAAATCAGAACTGCTCTGGTCACTTTTTAGTAGCTTGAACATAATGCTTCTGTGTGCTCTTTTTGTCTACCCCCCACATTGCATTTTCACGTTTTATTCTGTTGTCCTGAGCGTCACAGCAGCAGAGCGGGTGTTGGTTCACATCCAGTTCAGTTTGAGTACAATTTATATGTTCCCTCTTAGTTTTCCACACACAGTCCAAAGACATGTGTTTCAGGTGAACTTGTCACTCTAAGCTGCCTTTAGAGCATGTGTGACTCAATGAGTCCATATGTATGAGATGCCTTGAAATGATCTGGGGTCTTGTGTACAAGTGTTTACCCCCCTTATGCTCTATGGTCCTCATACAGGCTGCAGACAACTACACTGTAAAAGTGGATCATTAATAATGGGTAGATTGTACTGCTCTTTAATTATTATTTCTTTAAAATGCAGCCATTTATTGCAAATTTCTGTAGTTATGTCCCACTACCATATGTCTCATATGTCTTTCTTCATTCATCTTAAACATTTTTAATTTTTATTCTCTTTCTTCTCTTCATTCTTCTGTTGCTTCAATGCCCTACAACAACAACAACAACAACAACAATAATAATAATAATAATAATAATAATAATAATAATAATAATAATAATAATAGAATGTCAAAGGAGTTTGCATGTACAGTTTGTATGTGTGTGTGTGTGTGTGTATGTGTGTGTGTGTCAGTCACACAGGGACAAACTGTTTATGCAAACTCCCTTGGCATTCTATTCTTCTTCTTCTTCTTCTTCTTCTTCTTCTTCTTATTATTATTATTATTATTATTATTATTATTATTATTATTATTATTATTATACACATGCAAAAGGTGAGGTTTTATTTATTAAGTGGGGCTGGTAAAAATCTTTCAGTCTATAAGACTGCTTTACAACCTTTTGGCAATTTGTTGAATATAAAATTAAAATGAACAATCCATTAATCCTCAAAATTTCTAGAATTAATCCGCAAACAACAACATTATTTTTACAAATGGACAGTAATATTACAGCACAATTTCTGGCCCTGTGCTTAAACCCTACCTGGCAGTATAGCCCAGCTGAGCAGTATAATATCAGTTGGCTGTACCTTCCTGTATATTCTTTATTTTGCTACTAATTTAAATTATCCTCATGTTTCATTTTAATTTACAATTTCTCAGCAGCGTCATCTGAAGTGAAATATTTGCTTTGTCTTAGAAGTATGCTTTTGCGCATCCCTGTGTGTCCATGCAATTTTCAGCAATAACCGTGCACACATGCATCCCAATAACTTGCAGGTAAAGCGTGAGGAAAAAGAGCAGAGGAGGTTAGGATTGTTAATGTTGACCTCTAGTGCTCAGGTTAGCAGCACAACAGAGGCAACGCCGCCTGCAGCGCTGCGTTTGCCGTCTTCTGGTAACAGTAGCTAGCGATGGCCTGGCACCGCGTCGCACCGCGATCCCGACTGAACACCCTTTATGGGCCGACAAAACCGCGTGGCTCTCCATTGCTCGGCTGCAAACCGCTCCTCCGCCGCATCGCTCCGGCGCAAGCGGGGTAGACATTGCTGGAGACTCATCGGTCCGCCGTGTGAATGCGCGCGGCCACGCAGTCGAGCTGAAACAATGGGAAGCATTTGGCAGCGAGGAGAGGTCAATACATTTGTGGGAAAAAGAAAAGGGAAAGAAGCGCAGTCCTCCCACAGAGCCTAATGAAGATTAGCGCACAAACAGCAACGCTTTGCTCCCTAAATCCCGCTGCACCGGGGCAGGGGACCCAAATGGAGGGTCCTCCTTTGTCCGCACAAAGGCAACCTAACGTGCTTTCACACCGCGGAGAAAGCAGGAGACGGGTGCGCAGATTGTCTCGGCCTAAAGTAGAGAACAAGAGGTGTGAATGAGATGTGATTTTCCTAGGCTTTACCTAAATCCCGCGCTCCTTTCTTCCCCTGCTTGTTCGTGAACAAAACAACAAACAGCGAGAAGGAGCGAAAACAAGGCTTCCAGGGGGGCTTACATGGCTTGTAATCCCTATAACACTTCTGACCCTCTGTTGGAACGCAGAGCTCTGACCTTTTCATTGAAGCCTTCTGATGTGATTCTATGGCTATAAGCACCCACTCCCCCAGACACACACACACACACGCACGCACGCACACATACACACACACACACACACACACACACACACCCCTCAGTCTGAAAAAGCTGATTAAATGACTACCAGCGCCTTGGAATCTGGGCATTGAAACCTGCCTGGGCCTTGAAAGGGGGCTACGGGGAGCAGAAGTAGGGGCTGGCCGATCGTGTTTCTTTCTTCCACCCTTTAATTCATCTTTAGAGGCAGCCTCATTAACACAATCTCGTCTTGCCTCTCCTTTTTCTGTGACCCCCCCCCTTTCTTCTCCCTTCTCAACAAGCTTCAAAGACCCCCGCTCTGATGTGAGAAAAGAGAAGTCACCTTCTTTCTCCAGCCCTCCGCTCCTTGGCGTTCCCTCTTCGGACCGCTCTGCCTCCTCTTGGCGCTTCTTGTGCCAGCTCCACTCCACCCCCAACCCCCCCAAGATGAATCAGCTCATTTACGATGCTTTTGCATCTGAAAAAGAGAGCAATTAACCCCAGGGGGTGCGAGCACCCATCCCACCAAAGCCACCCTAGTGGCCGTTCCAAACTCCTCTTACACACAGGCAAGAGCAGCTGCCAATCTGGCCCCCTGGGCAACCAACCAAGAGTGCCACATATATTAAGGGCCTAAACCCATGCACATCACTATTATTTTCCCCTTGTTTGTTTACTTAATGCCTTTATTTAGTTTAAACTTGGAACAGAGAAAATAGCTTCAAAAGCTTAACATGGCGCAGTGGAAGAACTTTCCTTAGATGCGGTCAAGTCGACGATTAGATGCCGTCACAAGACGGAGGTCTTCAAAAGAGCGGGAGCTGAGCACTGCAGTCCTGCTGGTCTAGCGATGTTGCATACTGACTTGTGTTTGTCAACAGGTGTAACTGTGTTTATTGGCTACGTCCGAACCACCGGTGCTGTGTTGATTCGCAGCAGCCTGTTAAGAGCAATGGTGATGGATGTCTGAGGTGGAGCAGCAGGTGGCCAGATCTGAGGCATGATGCTATAAGTTGCAGGTTCAAAACCCACTTGCTGGTACAGTAACTTTGTGCATTGTGCTTACACTGAATTGATAGAATAAAAATCACCCAGCTGAATAAATAGGCTAGTCAGTGTAAGCAGCAAACCTCACTCTGTAATACACTTTGGAGAACAATGTGAAATAAATGATAAATTAACACTGTCCTTGTCATATCCCTCAGGATCAGATGATTCTGTGAAATCCACTTTTGTGTGCAGGAAAGGTTCTGTACCGTGAGGCTTGTTGGTTTTTATCCCTCCTTTATTCCTGTAACCAAACACTTGGGCTCCACGATGCTTAAGAACCAAATCCACAGGCTGTGGATGTCCGCAGCTCCTCGTAGTGGGTGGGACGCTTTTCAAAGCTTGGAATCGGGAATATTTATCTGTGCAGTGCATCACCTGCTCAGCTGCTCCAGATGTTGTGCCAAGCGTCAACTGCAGATTGGTTTGTCAGAGCAGAGAAAGCAGGACCTGAATTTGAGTGAATCGGTCAATATTGCCTGCTTACATCTTTGTCCCGGTTAACTCGGTGGAATCTGTGCTCTTGCAGTATTTGCATACATACATTTATATACCTTACATATATGAATCTGTAGCGATTCATATTCTGCAGCATTTTTTGTGGCGCGGCGGTGAAGCGGGCAGCACTGCCGCCTTGCAGCGCATAGGCTGGTCGGGCTGGGTTTGAATCCAGGTCGGTTTGTGTGGAGTTTCTAGGTTCTCATCACATCTGCATGACTTTCTTCCCATAATCCAAAGACATCTGTTTCAGGGTAATTGGTCACTCTCAACTGCCTATATAATGTGTGTGTGTGTACGTGTGGGACAGGGGCCTCAACCCTGTAATGGACCGGCATTCGGTCCACGTTGTAGCCTATCATCTAGTGATTCTAGAATAGGCTATGGATTGTGTGATCCTGGTCATGAAAAGGTGTTCACGAAGCTGTGGCTGTTTGTGAGTGAGTGAGTGATCGAGCGAGAGCGCCATACAATGTCCTGAGGAGTAAGAATAATTTTTTAAAAAGTATAAAAAGGATGCAGAAGTATACTGTCAATAAATGCCGAGCAATAAATACAATTGAGGAAGCAAATGGAGATCTCCATGTGTTTAAAGATTGGTGTGTGACAGGAGTCTTGCGCTGCGAGCAGCTTCCTCCCATGTTTGCTTCCTCATGGACAAAACCCAATATATGTCCCATAATGCAGTGCGTAGTGTATCTAGGAAGCCACATAAGATCACGAGGCGCAAGGATGCCGGCTCGAACCTTTGCGGTTTTGTCTGCTTTTGCTAATCAAAGCTATCGTTTGCTCAGCAAGCTTTGTTTTCAGTTCAATTCCTGTGGCTGCGTCGTCTGCTTCCTTGGAAAACAACTTCGCCGGCAGCTGAATTTCTCTCCTTACTTCCCAAACTCTGCAACATTTCATCCCGTCTGGTCAGGAGAAACCAAGCTGTTTTGCTTCCCGAGGAAAGTTAGCGTTTAACTTGGGTGCATGACTTCTTTTGTGGGAAAATCAAAGGAAATTCATACTCATACCAGGAGCTGCCTTTTTAAATCACACCAAAGCTGTAATAAATAGATGGCGTACAGGTTAAAAACAGTCATGGGTTATTTTTAGTACTTGTTGTTACTCGTACTGTTTCACCGTTTCTAATTTGACATTGCATTTTACTCAAAACACTGTCATGAAATCAGTTATGATTTCTTTTATATTTAACCTTTTTGTACTGTAGACTACAATTCCAGTATTTCTGGTCAAAACAAGTGCAAGGATGCATCTGGGACTTGACCTGACCACCATTTGGTGACAGTCTTTGGTTGATCTACTACTACTCGTACTGCTGATCAGATCTGAGTCAGGACCTTCCGCACCATTTTAGTCTTGAAGAAGTTACCTGATCCAGTTTCTGGTGCTTTTTGACAGCATCCTTGTCACAAAAGAAAGCTGCACAGATGTCGAGTTTGAACATCTAGCTCATCTTTTTCATTTTGTTCCACATCAGACCTATACCATACCTGCCTTTTCCATATTTTCTGCCTGATAAGAAAAAACATGGTACAACTACTGTGCTTTCATCAGCTGCCTATTTCATTCCTACAAAATCACATTTATTGATGTACTTACACACACAGATGCAACTACTGATATGAATGTAATCATTCATTTGAACTACAGTATTTTATGTGTAACCGAATGCCAAATGTATTTGAAGCTCTGTTTAAATTTCACCACCAGTATAACTTCTCAACAAGGTGACACAGAGACCTGGACAAAGGTCCAAAAGATAAGTGACAGAAAAGAGAATGACGCAAACAGAGATTATATTTGTTAGGCCACACAGATGGTTTGATGGTCCGGAAAAGCCAGCTGACAACCAAGGAGAGGAAAACAAAAAAACTCCCTACAGTGAAGAATGGTAGAAAAATAACTTGCCGGGGTTTAAGAACCAGTAGCTGCCCATCCCTCAAGGACATTGGATTATGGTGATATGGTGGGACCTGTGTGGAGGTGTCCAATAAGTGTAGAGCTGATGGCTGGGGGTGTTGATGTCCAAATCTAGGAACACAGTTGCCGATGTGTCTGGTAGGCAGTCAGGGCCTCCAGGCCAGAGAAACCAAATGGTGTTATTGCAGTGATCAAGATAAGGTTTATCCAGTGGGTGATACACGGAGCAGATGTTTCAGGATGTCAGGGTACTTCGGGAAGAAAAATAAAGAGAGGAAAAAAGGACAACTTGTGAACAGAATTCTAAACAACACTCATGAGAGGCCCAGGGGGTCAGATTTGCCCAAACGCTTATCAGTTAAACGTCAGATGCACATCAAACTCACCATACGAGAAGGGCTGATCATCTTAGCATAAATAAATGGGAACAACAGGGGACATAATGGTTACAACTTCTGCCTTGCACTCAAAGGACTCAGGTTCAAACTCAACTACTGCTGTAGCACTTTTACACATAGTACTCACTTTAATTTGGCATAGAGAAATTGTATAAATAAGTAAATCAGTGTAAATAGCTTTAAAGGAAAGCATCAGCTAAAAAATGTGCATTTTCTGGCATGAGCTTGTAAGGCTGCATGGGCGGTCGGTCATGTCGTCCTTGAGTCGGCAGCTCGTAGCGAGGCCCATAGAAATGCAGGTGCTGCTTTGTTGGATCCACAGGAACCAAATGACAAGGCGGTGCAGCCACTGTAGCATCACAAGAAAACCAAGCTGCCACACAGCAGAGCGGTCCATAGTTTGACTGCCTGTCTGTGTGTGTGTGTGTGTGTGTGTGTGTGTGTGTGTGTGTGTGGAGCACAGGATAAAGCAAGGCCACACTTTAACTGAGAAGAAACAAGACATCCACTGCTTTTGTCCACATCTAAAATGCAAAATTTCCATTACCGCACATAATCTTTGCTCATTTTTTACTACATTTTTAACCTCACAACCACAACTGTAGCGGCTGGTGCGTACATGGAATTTATTTTTGAAATAATGGGCTATAAATAATGCACTAAAATTATTGAATTATTAAGCACTCTAAAATTGTGAAAAGCATAGCAAAAAAGGGCTGAACATTCTGTCTTTATGCTTTCTGGTTAAACCGGCCCTTCTTACATCGTATGACTGCGCGTAGCTTTTTCACATCTCTTCTGCATGTATTAAACATTGTTCTCCACATGTATGTGTAGGTAATTGAGAAGGTAAGGCCTCATTTGCAAGCGCGCGCACACACACACACACACACAGACGTATCAGGCGGCGTACACACACGCTACACACTGTCAGATGGGGGGCAGAAGAGAAAGGGGGAGAATGTCAGAGGTTCCTGTTAACATTGGGCTGCCTCAATCAAAGCGTGAAAACGCTTCTTTAATCCGGCAATATGCAAAGCGGGGGGGGGGGGCCCGCATCTGCGTGCCGGATAATTTATTCCGCTTCATGTTTTGTTCCTCTCCGGCGCGGCCCTGGCGTTATCGGTGCGGAGCAGGCAATTAACACGCTTTCCCCTGCCTCTCCGCCACAGCGGCTCCGCTCGCCGCACCGATCAAGGTCAGCAAGGCTTGCGTTCGTGGGGCGGCCGCCTCACCGTGTCATGCTTCCGGCGCGCGCGCACACACCTCGGGCCTTCAGCACAACGTGTTTCGATCCCTCTGGATGCTCCTGAACAATAACGGTTGCCTTGACCCTGCGGTCGCGCGCGCGGTCAAGTGTCCCTCCAACTAGGTGTACCTTTCTCCTGCCCGACAATAGCAACACGAGGCAGGGGGCCGGGAGCCTTCTCGGGCTTCGGCTCTGACCTCTGCCCTCCTGCCTCCTTTCTCACCGTGGAACCCCAGTGGGTTCGCTTCCCTTCCGCTCGGAGGGACGTGGGCTCCGCGCCCAGGTTCACGCTAGTAATTGGTTTAATTGTCGCTTCTCCGACAGTTTGCGGGCATGATCCACTCGCTCAGCGTGCAGGACGCCCCTCCTTCCTGGGGTGCAGCGCGCTCCAGTAACGCAGCATTAAAACCTTTTGGAGAGCAAAGTGCCCTGTCCCTCATGGGGGGCCACCCAGGATGAGCCAGAGCACTTATCGTCGCAGCGCTGTCTGCTCGCCGTGTGTCTGTTTGTGTACCTAATGCGTTTCATGTCTTACGGAGGTGACCTCCGCCTATGCGCCCAAGATAAGCACGTCATGCAAATACCAGAACGCACCGTACGCTCCTCATAAATATGTTGTTTTGGTAACACAACCCTGCCTTCGCTTCCTCACTGTAACAAGGGGACTGCCTTTTGATAAAAGTGTCAAACAAGGAAGTAAATAAATCTGCAGAAATAACTTTTTGACTCTACTTGTGTAATTCCGGATGTTCCCTTGCAACTAATACCTCAATGCAAATAGCGACGCGTTCGCTGTACATTGACATTTATTTATTTAGCTGGAGCTTTTCTCCAAAGCAGCCGACAGCATTAAGCTACTTAGAATGACAACGCCATTTACACCGCCAAGGGAGTTTTACTGTATCAATAATAATAAGAACCTCGATCGAGGGTAGTGCAGCAAGAGGCGGTGTTTCAACCCGGGTCCTCCGAGTTCAAAGGCAGCGGCTTGTGACCGAAAAACTAGTGGCTACCCTTCTGTATTAGTGTAACTAATGGGATGGAGATGGGGTTGAGGCAGGCTGAAGATGACATGATGATGAGATGGAAATGGCTGGAAATGGGGTTGAGGAGTGTTGCATGACCAGCTACTAAAAATGAAAAAGCAGGCTGGCTGTTTAGGGTTCCACATTAAAATGTGTCTGGCTAAACTTCATCGCTTAGAGGTTGCCTGAAACACGTCCCTCCCCGGTTGTCAAAAAATTTCCACTTAAAACTAAAAAATTGTTCTAACAGTGGAGGGCACTAATGGATGGCTGCTTCTGTAAAACACATCTCTACATGGCATTGGAGGCCTGCATCCTCCGGGGGGGGCAGCAGTTGTGGCCCCCATGGGTGGTGGGGCTCTGTGGAATTCGAAGCTCTGTTCCAACTTTCCCCCCGGTGTCCTCCTGCTCACAGCTCCACACTGGAGAATGAAACCCAAGGCATGGAACTCAACGGACAGAAGGCACCTGCCTGAAGGGGCGAGCTGTTGATTCCACGCGACGCGCCGGCGGTCTGGGACTCCGACTGGCCGACAAATGTGCGGATCCGTTCCGAAGGAGGGGAACTGTTTGTACGCCTTTAAAAATATTGATCTTTGCAGAAGGGAAAACATTGACGATGGGGGCAGGCTTGGCAGGACACGTAGGTAAACAGCTTTGTCAGACCTGGCACATCCACTTCCATCAAGGAAATAAATAGATGCCGTGTTTGTGGGAGGCAATTACTAGTAAGGCCGACGGCGGGCAGCGCGGCAGGGCGTCCGAGTCGCTCAGCAGCTCGCCATTCCTGCGCGTGTTCACACTGGCCGAAAGTGCGCCAGCACCCGTGTGACTTTTTACGTTTGTGTGTCTGTGTGTGTGCGTCGTCCACCAGCGTGTGTGGAGTAAGCACCAGGGACTGTGAAGTAAAGCCGGGCTGCAGTGAGACGGGTTCGGGAGCAAGGCCGGGGGGTTCCGACAGCTGCTTCATGACAGAGCAGGAGCCCCAGTCGCCCTACTGCCGCCGCCACTGCCTGCCGCCTGTTTGGCAGCCGGCTCAGGTGCCGACGCGCGGCTGGACGTTCCCAGCTCATGCATAGCAATGAGGGCCTGAGAGCTGCAGCGCTGGAGCCCATCCTCCTCCACCTCCTCCTACACTGCTGATCAACGGTGGGACACCGCAGGCGCAGGCTTGCCCAATTCATAAAGATTTTTGTGTTGCCAAAAGCTGTTCCATGAGTAGCCCTTCCAGGCCACCCCGTGTCCCTGCAGCAGAAACCTTGGCGGAAGCCAGGCTTTTCCTGTCCCCGTGGGTCATGTCAGCCCTGAAGAGGAACTCTAGTCCAAGCTGTCAACACCCTGCCATCCAGCACAGTGCTCAGATCTTGCTGGAGCTCTTTGTTCCCTGGGCATGAACCCTCAGGTGGGTGGCAGGGCTGATTTGTCAAGGCTGTAGCCCAAGGTTCGAACTTCTCAGTCACTGAGGGATAACACACCTGGGCTGTGTAACATCACAAAGGCCACTGACCACATGAAATACGTCGCTCTCCAAACTTGTCCTCCAGTGTCCTCAATGCCAATCACTCGGGGTTCCAAAGGACCACCCCAAATGAGAGGACGCCCCCCCATTAACCATTTTACTACGAAAGGCATCCACAAGGCTGGACACACCTAATAACACAAAGAAGCCTGTGTAGTCCCCAAAACCTGTCCTTCTTCTGCCTCTCCTCAAACCTCTTCTTCCAAACCACCCTTCTGTACACTTGTTCAGCACAAACACATAGACAGACATGCACACAAACGCACTCGCAGACACACAAACAAACGCATGCACGCACGCAATCTCAGCCGCACTCCCTAACCGGCAAACCAGGCAGGACATGAATATTTAACAGTAGCTCCTCGGAAAGCACTAAGCCTTCCAATCCTTGTCAAATAGGGCCTAATCTTTTCAATTTCTGGGTGCAAATATTCACACTGGCCACTGTTTGTCAGCGAGATTAATGAGCCCGCGTCCCCATAATCCTCTGCTGCTAATTCAAGTGGCTGTCGGCGGGGCCCAGGATGGGAGGACAGGCCACTGGGGTACATACCGGCCTGGGATTATTGCCCTCCTCACCATCTCTGCTTCCAGCGCTTAAATACAGGGCCCATACCACCAAGGTGGGGGGGTGGTGGAATCGTACAGCAAACGTGGGCCAAGGAGGACAGGCAGCCAGCCTGCTTTCACCATAGCCCCCTTATGCCCACGTGTGCAAAGGCTTGGGGGACCTGCAGCGTGGCAGGAAGCCACTGCAGAGGTGTATGACTGAGGGACGGAGCCAAGAGGGAGGGTCCCGTCCTCCAGGGCAGTACCATCCTTTCACAGTAAAGCCAATAATGACCAATGCCCGGGTCCCAGAGGTGCAGGCTGGGAAACCATGAGCCGTGAGTGGAAATACACCTCCTCGGAGGCGGTTGCGCCCAAGGACAAGCTCTGAGAAGGTTTCTGAAAAAACGGGCTCTTGCATTTTTTTTAAGAAACAGCACCTTCATTTCAGACCCTGCGGGTCACATCACAAGGTTCCTCCGTCACGCTGGTACATGTATCACACCCACACACACACAGATACCTGCAGAAGTGACGACAGTCACATATGCATATACATGCAAGCATATGCTGTGAGACAAATAGAGCCATTCACACACACACACACACACACACACACTCGCACACTTTTCACATGTTTTCTAAAATAGCGGCCCAGAGGGAGGACTGTAGATCAGAGTGACACTCCCTTCACCGTGATGCATAGCCGGCTGTCATGACGCAGTGGCGTCACAGGCTGTGCGAGACAAACACACCGCTCCCCACAGCCCCTCAGTTCACAGCGAGGTTAAGGACGGGCATGATGTGTCATTCGCCGGCGCACAACAGCCCACTAAGTACAAAAGCATAAGCAATCGATATGTTTCCAATAGTAAGAAATATAAATGTATTAATTTAACACATTTAATATTTCAGGCAAATTTTATTACTATTTCATCTGCTCTTTTTTTAATGGGCACTTTAACTTTGGCCTTGATTTGCACATTCACTTCCTTTTTGTGTAAGGCACCAAAACGTAATGGCTCTGACTTTTTTTTAATTCAGCGTCTCTAAATAGGAGAATGAGAATGAGTGTTTAATGAATAAATGAATCATTGTTTCAATACACTTCATTGGCTTCTATTAAAACAGGACATCAAAGGTGTGTCTCCCCGTGGTATTTAGAAAGCAGCCGCCATTATAAGGACTATTTTTTTTTCACCAGCAGGTTGCTGTGTTTAAATGAATTGATGGAGATTTGTTAAATCTCAGCTCTCCCGCGTGTGCTGGTGTGTTGGCATGGGCCGTTGCCAGGTGGTCGCTGGCCGCTTCTCACTTTCACAATTCCTGCCTTCCCCCCCCCATGAATGTTTTTGTCAACGAATTTCCCAAAACGGCTTCAGCAAAACCCCGGGAGTGTGCTGTGGACCTGGGTGGCGGATTGACTTCGGGAAGCGAGGCCTCGCTGCCAGAGCAGGACGGGAGGGTAAGATATGGTGCGGCGTGTAGGTGAAGTCAAACACTGCCCCACGTGGGAAATGCATGAGCCTTGTCAAGAGACTGTGTGTTACAGATGAGATTTATAGAGAGAGCAGCAAGAGTCAAATGCACGCACACACACACACACACACACACACACACACACACACTGGTGCAGATACAAAATACATACAGAAAAGCACAGACCTGCATTCCCCTACACCAACCCAGAAGCACAGCAACACACACTGAGTCCAAATGCACATTCACACAGAAACACACTGACACACAAAGAATTGCAGCTGAGGGTAAAACAGACAGCAACCTTTCCTTTCCTAAAAAATGATCACCTGACATGCAAGCATAAATACTGCCTCACACACACACACGCAGAGCTCTGACTCTCCCTGTACTCTGTGTGTCTGATGATGGGAGTTGCATACTAATGAACAGAGTCGGTGCACTGGTGCAGATAAGCTCATAAATGGCCTCTGCGGAGCCCCCCCCCCCCACCAATCTCTCCATCCCCATGTGCACCTCCCACCCAACAGCCGCTCTCCACACACTCACACCAACACACTACATCTCCACACCGTCTGATGACATTGCGGCAAACTGATAAGAAGTAAGATTCAGCACATCTGCGTGTCCGTCGCTCTGGCTTTCCCTCACCCCTTTGTGTCAGATATTTGCAAACTTTTCTCGTCCCAACAGCAGACCTCACGGGTCCGAGCAGGCAAATCAGACACGGGCTTCCGAACGGGCCTTTAAATAAATCTCGAGATTTTTGATCAAATGCTTCTGAGATCGTTCTTTTACCTTAAGGACGGAAAAGGATTGTCCGTAGACTGGAAGCTGTTTCGTGATACAAATTAATTCGACATGTGGATAGGACAGCATATTTGAAGGCGAAAAAAATGCACAAGATCGATCCTCGTTCCTGTTTTTAACACCTGCAATTCATGTCACACGAGCCGAATTTTCTTGTCACAGAACTGAAACAGTTTTGAAAGCAGAAGCACTTTTGTAAAATTTTGGAAACTTCAATGCACCTTCTTCAGTGTTCGCTCAAGTTTCCCCTGGAAATGTTAAGATGTCCAGCATCGTTCTAATGTTTGTTGATGGCTGTGTCTTTTTGTTAGCTGGTTACAACTTCGGTTGGCAGCTTGAGAGAGCATTCAAGGGCCTGCTGGGAGTGTATAGCGAGCTGTGTTGCTTAGTAGATCAGGTGTCACCCGGTCTGTCAACTTGAGCACAATTTGGATTTCGACCTCCTGCCCCCGAGCCGCTGTCGGGATTAATCTTCTGCCCGTGGATAGGTGCAGTCTTATAAACGCCATCCATCTGACTGATCTGAGTCCAAAAGTCAGAAGGGGTCGCCTTTCCGAACAAATGCGGGACTTCGCTGCAAAGTTGATGTCTTCATCAGTTTCAGGGATGTTGATGAGGCTTCATGCGTTACTGCAAAGAGAGAGCAGGCGACGTCACTCCATACCCGCGCTAGCTCTCGCTCCCGTTCCCTTCCTCACTAGGAGCCTGCTGTCCATCAGGCCCCTTCCCGGATGGTGCCGACATGCGTCCTCACTCATTCGCTGCCCTTGTTCTCCTGCTTGCCCTCTCCCTTCTCTTTCCTTTATCACCCGAATGGGGACGGAGGTGTCTGTGCAAAGCGCATCTCAATCACTCCATTAGCAGCAGCGGGCTGAGGTGGAGGGGACCTCACGACTGGCCATATCTGGCCCCTAATCTAATTAATGGGGCAGATGAGGAGAGGGTAGTGGGGTCTAGGCCGCCTGCCACGCCGTGCTTCGTACCCGGTCATTAGCACACAGGGGCCACAGGTAATTTCCCTCATTATGCACCGGTGCTGAAGCTGGCTGTCCGCATGGCACCTCAATATTCACACCGATCAGGAGAACACGCCTGACGGCCAGAGCCAAGGCTTTCCGCCTGGAAGGTGTTGTAAGTCCTAAGGTGCCATGCTGACCCACACCTTCACATTCGCATTTACTCATTCAGCATACGCTTTCCTCAAAAGTGACGCACGGCCTCTGGGTTGGAAAGGAAAGAGCGACTCGTCAACAGAGGCTTGTAGATGCGCACGCGAGGTTTCTGACCCAATGTCCAGCGCCGACTTTTTTAATTGTTATAATAATAATATGAGAAGAATTTGGAGTGACGCCTTTATTCCTGTGTAACACCAGTTATTAGTTTCGGAGCATTTCATTCATTTGATAAATAGCGTAGTTCATGTTTATGGAGCAGAGAGGAGACCAGAATAGAAATTTTTGAAAACAAAATTTCCTTAAGGAAGTGTTAGGCCCAACCATCAGCCACACGCACATGTTTAAGCACTTCATGGGTGCTGTTTTCATACATCCACCAGAGGCCCACCCCCACCTCTGTCTTGTTCAAGGAGTCCCAACAGGGAACTTTTGTTCTGCGGCAGGTGCGAGACCTCAGTCTCCAAGCCCTGGTGGAATGTACACTAAGCATCCATCCAAAGGCACAAATAGTCTAATGCTTCTAACTCCCAAGAAGTACATTGGAGATTTGTTCTGAGATGCCTCTTGACTCTTGGGGGGGATTCAGCAGTTCTGGGGGAGTGAGGGAGCTCAATCCACTATATTGAAGCTGAAACAGAAAAACTGTGTTTTTTTATTTTGGATGTGTTCTGCATGGGACCACCAAGTTGCCAGAGGTGCGGCAGCATAGCTGTCTGAACAGCATGTAGCGCAAGATTAGGTCCTACAGATACCGGGGAGTAGATCCATTGATGGTCTTTTATGTGACCTTCTCTAGACATGACCTTCTGCGTGCTGCAATGTTTCAAAAGAGGAACTTCCAGTTCTTCTGGCGGCAGATGTTGCTTGGCACGTGGATAAATTATGAATGGATGAGAATGCAAGGAGCTCCATTGGTATTAAAACTTTGAGTCTACAAACTTCAGCCCATCTGCTTGGTGAACTGACCTAGGCTGTAAAGGAGTTGATGTGAACAAAGTTGCTGCTAAGCTGTTTTAATTTCAAGTTTTACTGAAGAAGGAATCAGATTTGGTTCACAGATTGAGAAAAAGTTGAAGACTCACAGCCTTTATCTGCAACATCTGTCAGTGTCGGCGCATTCGTTGCAGATTGGGGATAACATCCGTGTGAATTTACACACTTCCCCTTCTGTGGGCTGCCAGGTGACGTTTGGATTTCCTATCTGCTCATTGTCTGGGCGTTGGGAAAACAGTGAGGAAATTGACTCCACACCGACGCCGATAGCGTCTATTAGCGACGAGGAGTAAATTAGATGATAGATAAAAGCCCCTATTAGGTGCAGCACTGGGGGGAAAAAGAGAGTACTTACAGAAAGCTGGCGGCAGGGTCTGCATGGGTCAGCGTACGGGGGGGGCCTGAGGCCTCCGTCCCGAAGGCACAGCTGTATGCGTCGAGTGTTGTGTGATGCGTGCATGCGATTCGGTCTTTCAGCGTGGATGGATCGTGTTGATGTGACTGCAGCCGCTCAGCCAGTTCACACACTTGTCTACAAGAGCTCATTAATATGGACAGCCGCATCCGCCTGGATACGTTTCCGGAACGGGTACCATCGCGAGTTCATATTTGTGTTTGTGTTTTCCTTTTTTAATTTAAACTGCTTATTTCTACAAATTGTCGCCTGCTTTTCAGCACCCGGGGCCTCAGTAAGCATTCTGATAAAACAATGGGAATTTTCGAGCACGGTTTTCGGCGCTTGCTTTCCTGACAGATATCGCAGGTGTTGCTTCAGTTGTATCGCGTCAGCCAGGCTAGCTGCATGGTAAGAATTAACAAAGAATATGTTCCCTTCTCATTTATTGTTCTTTTTTTAAAATTATTAATGATATTGCTTTTGAACTCAGTGGAACAGGGCTAGAAGCATCATGTGAGCTGTTCACCCACAACTGGAGCTTTAACTCATCGCTGCATAAAAACTATTTTGGAGAAGCAGTTTCCACGATTGATGAGGTTTTGCACAATGATGTCAATAAACAAATGATCAAAGATTATTTACCTTAACCGTTCGACATAAACTGTCCCACTTTGTTTAAAAAATGCTATGTAGATGCTGATTCTGCAGTGTGACAGTGCACGTAAGGTGTTTTCCGCCAAGGCGAATTTGTGACCGGTGACTTTACTTTAAAAAACTCATCTCCATCCATACAATCTGTCTAGTTGCACAAATCTTTCCTCCGCAGGAAACAAAATTATAATCAAAATCCTTAACTGGATTTGTTGTATGATATTTTTCGATGTCCACAGCGTTATTTTAAAATGATTTCAAAGTTTTACAAAAGGTCTGTTTGAGTCTAATCTGTTCCTGGGCAGGTAAAAATGAATATAGAATTTCTTTTTGCATACAAATGTTTTGCATAGCAGTTACCAGATTGTGGATAAGTTTGAGCTTAATTAAAAAACATTCAGATCTGAAGCAAGAATTGGAAAAATTAACCAGAAATACAAAAACAAGAAAGCTGCCCAAAATTTTGTGTACCTGTATTGTAAGGTCAATAACTGGGAAAATAAACCCAGTTGGCAGATTTTTTTTTTTTAGAATTTCACTAGCTTTTTCAATCATTACATATAATAATCTACTATATTTTATTTCATTGATTTTATTCAAACATTTTGCGTAAAATTGCTCTACTGGGTCAGAACAGCTGCACAGCAGGTAGCACTGGTGCCTCACAGTTCCCAGACTGTGGGGTCCCATCTGGGTTTAAACCCAGCTCAGTGTGTGTGGCGCTCACATGTTCTCCCAGTGTTTGTGTGGGTTTCCTTCAGGTGCTCTTGCTTCCTCTCACAGTCCAAACACGTGTGTTTCTTGTTAACTGGTCACTCTCAACTGCCTGTAGCATGCGTGAGCGAGTGACTGCCCTGTGTGTCCACTCTCCAATACCGTGCACTGAACAAGCAGTTATCGGCAATAAATAAATAGAGTTATTCCACTCTTAACTCCATTACTCTTTGATATAATCAGCTGAAGTTCCAGATGTTGGCAGTCCCTTTTCATTTTACTTTGTGTGTTGCTCAGATGTAGACATATGTTTCCACACACACATTTAATATGGAACTAATAAGTGCATATCAAATAAACTGAATTAAATTTAGCAGAAAAACAATTGCCATAAATGTCAATATTCTACATTTTTGCATATAAATGTTTCTTGTTTAACAGCATTGCTGCTTTATTTTACGTAATATAAATGGAATTTAATGTTGTTAGTTGTAAGCTGTATGATGGCTGAGCACCTGTTATCACTGGCATGATTTTATTAAATGTTTTTAACTTTACTTTTTTCTTTTTTGGTCAGGAGGAGGATTAAAAACAATTAATTAATCCATTTTTAGACATATTTTTATGGGGGTGGGGGGGTGTCAGACAACACCACTGAATGTTAGTATTAGGTAGTTTGTTATCAACATGTGTACCGCGGTATCTGCAGCTCAGTGGGAGGTGAGATATCAGATATTAGTCAGTTGTTGTCATCGCAGCCTGTGATTATGACAGTGGTGCAAATGTTTCTGTGCGTGCGTCCATGCACGCACGTGTGTGTGTGTGTGTGTGTGCGTGTGCGTGTGTGTGTGTATGGACACATTTTTAAAGGTATGTAACTTTGTGGGTCTCTCTGTCCATTATGATGTATTGCTGGCTGTGTGCACAGGTATGAAACCCTGAACCTGTGTTCTAGTCCTCAGTTCAGCACCTGAGCTGCTCTTGCATTTCTGTGTGCACTCCTTTGTGTAAATTTATGTGTGTATGCACCTTTGCATGTGTGCGTATGTGGGTGGACTCCTCATTGTTTATACGCTAATGCTTTACCGACACTCATGAGGTGTGTATCTGTGTGCTAGTTTTGGCGTTTACACATGAGCATGAGCATGGCGACCATTGGTCGGAGCTCTTCCCACAAGTGTGCCCCAGTCATGATGGCTCCCCTGACAGCCTGCAGTAACTGCTGCCCCCCCCCCCATTGCCATCCAGCACCAAGTACCCGAGCGCCTCAAGCAGCCTTTTAATTCAGATGGCGCGCGGTGACGGACAGGGGCCCTGGGGAGCACCTCCAATCAGACATCCATCAAACCATTCCTTCTCTTGGGACTGCCTTCTTCTGAACGGGGGAGGAGGGCCACTCCACAACGCCCTGAGGTGGCAGGGCGCAGGAAGGGCCGCAGGGAACACGCGCCGCATGCTTCATTCTGCTGGAGATCAATGGTCATCAAGGAGAATTCTCTGCTCTCATTTCACCCCATTGTTCCCCGTGTGTCACAGCCGCTCAAAATGGCCCGTGGCATTTTCCCCAGAGCATCGTTGTGCAAAGTGTGGACACATCGATGGCGGAAACCAGAAGAAACGGGAGTTTCACCCCTCTGTACAGCACATGATGGCACACACACCAGTGGTTAGCAAAATTATGACATCGCATTTCTGGACTTTGCTGAATTTTATAGAAATTGGCCAAGATGAGTTTGCTTTCTAGCAACTTCACCACAGATAGTGTCTGCATGCAAAAGACATATTTATGACTATTACACCGTACATTTCCAAGCTTGGGAAGTTGAAATGTGTTTCAGTGAACCAAACTGTTTTAATAGAATATCTCACAGGCGGTGTGACCTTCAGGGTGACCAGTCCTAGCGGTAAATCTTTGTATGCAGATGGAACACAGCTTAAATGTTGTCTTTCCTCATCGGAAGGTACTCAAGACTGCTAAAATTGGCAAACATACATTTCAGAAATAAGGCATTTTGCTTGCAGTAAGGATTGCACAATAGGCTGGAGTAAAGGGTCATTTATTGTTGAACATAGAAATGTTAATGGGTGTAGAGCTGCGAAGGAGATGCTGCTGGGTATCTTTTTGGGCTCGGTTTTTGTTTTTCTGGGCCTGTTAATGGGTAGCTGATGGTGTAGTAGTTACCCAGCAGATCAGCTACAAAACTTTTTAAAGTAACAATCAATCACTAAAAGAGCAGAATAATAATAGCACCTTGTTTCACATCTAAATCCCCACCCTGTTTGCTTACTGTTTTTTGACACGTAAAGAAGAACTTATATGTCCAAGGGAAGCCCGGTAGCTGAAACTGTATATTATATGAAATCCATGATAGCATGGATGGTGAAATGAACGTGCTGCTATGATAGGGTTTAAGGGTAGCTGAATGATATTGTGCTTCCCATCCTATGACTTGATGACTTGTCACTCGTCCTTTGTGTCACTTCGGGGCATGGAATGGCAATGAGTCTGACTCCCGTTGTCACCTGCCCCACATTTATTACCCCCACCTTCTGTTTCTGCTTTTGCTTTGCCTTTCTGCTTTTCCATCTGTGCCCCACGTGGACAGCTGTCCCTCTTCATACCTAACAGCCCCACTCCACTCCCTGCACCCAAATGAGAACAAAACAACAGGGCTCTGCTACTGTGTTCCTTGGCCTAAAGCATTAGATTCTCAGACCAAAAGCTTTATTTCTCTGTACATAAAGCACTTATTCCCTGAATCCAAACAGAGGTGAGTAGTTACACATTACATTTACTCTTTAAACAAATTTCTGGAGAAACTACTTTTCCAAGTAACATTTTGGTATTTATACTGTTCACCTTTGTTATGTTTAAAATACAGTTTTAGTTTTTGAAAAAAAAAACTATCACATTCTAGTATATTTACAAAGGATAAAATTTACTTTTACTACAGTATATTCCTGTGACCCTCTTTTTATTTCTTTTGAACTTTTCACATTTAAAATTCTAACTTTCACTCTTGTGCCATTGAGATCATCCTCACCTCATGCATCTTAGTCTGGTGTGGGAGTTGCACTGTCTCTGACCAGGGAGCTCTGCAGGGGGTAGTGAAGACTGCCGAGTCCATCACCAGGACACCACTGTCCACCATCCAGGCCACCTGCAACAAGCAGGAGAGAGTGGAGAACAGCAGACACTACATTTAATTCTATTTTGTACAAAATAACAATAAACACTGAAAGTTCTTTTCTTCAAACAAATCATAATCACCATTAATGCGAATGCAGAATTCAGAGCATTTAATTGGCTAATGCTAGCTGACACTTTTTCGCGAACTCTTAAAAATGTCTCTTCACTGTTACCTGAATTCTTTTGCTGATTTCATTGGCCTTAGTTGGTCCAGTCAGAGTTTTGTGTTAACCAATCAGAATTAAGTTTTGAGTTTTGTCTCAACTTTTTTCATTCAGGTTAAGGAAAATCTGGGCAAAAACATTTGATTCGACCAAACAGGTTAAGAATATGTTTTTTTGTATTGTGACCTTTGAATTATATAAGAGTTAAGCAGGTTTTACATATTTTTCAACTGAGTTATTTGATGGGCCACTCCTGAACTGTTAAAGTATATGGAATGATCAAAAGTCATTTTACATGCATGCTGCTAACATGTTAACAGTAAGTTAAATTTAAAAATTATAGAGCTGTTAAAAACAGATTAAAAATTACTTATTTAAATATACTAAAAGTATTACTGGTCTGAAGCACTTTATTTTACTCATAACTTTGTTTTAAATTGCTAGTGGAAAGTTATGTGTGAACATCTAACTGTAGGAATAAGTTCTAAGAAATTGGGGGATATTTGTTAATTAATGCTATTTCATATGTTGACAAATATGCACATGCCTTGAAAAATAGAGATGGGACAGTCAGTAGTATACAGGTACTCTACTTTTTGAGGTCAACTTTGGGTAGATCATCGTTTTGAGCGAATTATTTATTCATATTTACTATAAAAGCTGCACTCGGGATGGTGTTATGACAAATTTTCAATTATGATAGTGTTAACCCTTTATAGGGCACTAACTGAAATACTTGGACATTCAAAATTTCAACCCTTCACAGAGAAGCATGGGGAGGGCATTTTGGATGTTCATTGAAGTTACCAAATATGGTCATTCGCCTGATAAAAGTTTAAAGCAAATGTTTGAATAATCTTATGACAAATTTGCCACACAACAATGTTATAATAAATGTTTGAGTACCAATTTGGGTAGTGTTGAAGGGTCACCATACAGTATGCAAGGCTTTGATAATTCAATGTTAATTTTCAACGTAAATTTTGAATACCGTGAACAAGTTTTCCAAATATTACTGCAAAGTATTCGTTGTTCAGAAATTCTGTCATTCTTGCCAGTGAAAGGATGTCTATAATAAACTATTTATTAATTAATTTACAAGCTATTCTTGCCATCTAAAAGGATGTCAGAGCAAATTTTAGGAACAGGATATCATGGCTAAGTTGGCTGTTTAACTTGCTGCCATTAATTGGCTATACAGCTGTCTTGTGTCCAGTCCTTCCAAGATGAGGTCCAAACCGTTTCAGTGTCAGAGTAATATATTCTCTTTTTTTCACTTTTACACAAGTGAATTTTTGGGCAAGTTTGATCATGAGTAATTTTTAACATAACAGTACTCATTATTTTTATTGACTTTGCTCACTTCTGGGCCTGAAGCCCTGTTTCCCTTCACCTGAAGTACCAGCTCCCTGAATCTAAATCATTTAACCCAAAAGTCAAAATCACCGTTTCCTGGGCCTCTTTTGAAAGCAGTGCTTCTCCTTTTCAGTTTGTTCAAGGACAAAGAAACATGTTTTTCTTCATCTTTTTTTTTTCCACATCTGTACCTTGTATTCAGTGTCTCACTCTGCATGAGCTTGAATGTAAAGGAAACATTTACTGAATCCATACTTTGGTTTAATGACCAGTAAGGGCAAAAAGTGGGCTAGACTGATAACTTTCATTTCATGTTTTTCACATTTTTATAAGTTTAACAGCTGACCTGTAAGCATCTGAGTTGGTAAGCAGGTCAGGTATAGCCAGGTACAACCCTAAACCTAGGACAGGTCATAAATACCAGAAAGTAACCAGTAGGTAACAAGTTGGACCAATTTTATCTTTAATAGTTTATAATTATAAATAAACTTACTCCTCTCTGTTTGAATGCTCTGTCTTACTCCATTTCTGTTACTCTACTCTGACACGTCATTCTGTTACTTTACTCTTTTTACTCTGTTTGGATAGTTTTACTCCACTTTTTGTCAGGAACTCTGCTTTGTTACCACTGACCCTTACTTTTATGTGTAACCCCTCTCTTTGCTACAATGCTCTACATTTTTTAATTTTTACCCACTGTTGTCATTTTCCCTCTGTTGATCTTAGTGATGTCTTTGTTCCATCCTCTCCTGCCAGTCTTGTCCTCCCTACAACTTTGCAGCATACTAAATATTAACCCTAAAGTTTCTCTGCTCCTGGTAGCAGCATGAATTGTTGCACACAGTTTACTGCATGCAGAATTGCATCCATGCGCTGCATCTGCAACGATGAGAATGTGAGCTGATTTTTAAATGAGCACAGGAAGCCCTCGGTCAACGTGTTTCGGGGTTTCAGGTGCGGGCGGAGTACACCTGAGTTACCACTGCCGTGCTCAGGGATCGAGCCTATGGCTATGCCTCTCACACCATGAATCTATGATGAAGGAAATGTTAAATGTTGCTTTACCTGGGACTGTCTAAATCGGCTTCTAATGATTTTGGAAAGAATTGGCTTTGACAGGGAAATACAGAATTTGGAATAATAGCATCTTGTGAATTTTTGTCAATTAATAAATTAAAAGATTTCCTGCCTCACAATACAGCCAAAGCCTTCACATGGTACATTTGTCCATATTTTTACTTTGCACTTTCTTTCTACCACCCCAAGGCATAAGCACACTTTATAAGCAATGTGACCGTGAGAGACAAAATAAATACAACAGTTTGATGTATGTTCTCCAAATATGTGTTACCAGTTTAATTTACTGATATTTTTATGAAACTTAAATTTAAATTACATATAACACTGGAAATGCTTTGTTTGACCTTTACAACTTTATGTAATCTTATTATATTCACCTTTTTGCCCCAAGCATAAGGCATGCCTACACTCTATCCTAAGGCTATTTCAGTCTGTCTGGGTAGTAATTTCCATGCTTAAAAATATCATGCATGGTCTCCCTACCGAGGAGCCTTTTTTTTTTTTTACATTTTATATATCCATGTACAAATTTTGTGGGGGCAATTAAAATACTCTGAAAAAATTATGTTTTTTTTTTTTTTTTTTTTTTTTTTATGAACATGTATATGTGGAATGGTGCAATCCCAAGTCATATTTCCTTGTTGTACAGCTTCTGCATTTTGTTCTGATGTCACAAGACTAGAGACTCGGTCTCTTTATTAGTGTTGAATTCGATTTTTATCCTATTATTTTAATGAGGCTTAGCAGTGCCAGTATTTGAGGTTGGGGGTCGTAACCTTACAATATAAACATTCCCATTTCGAATCTCAGCTCCTGCTGTTGTACCCCAGAGTAAAGTGCTTACCCTGAACCCATAGAGTAAGAATACCCTGTTTTGTAAATTACTGTACATTATCTAACACTGTGAGTCACTGTTGGCCAAGGCGTCGGAAAAAATAAAGGATAATAGCAGTGAAAACAGAGGAAAGGGTGAATGGGTTATATAATAAATTTTTTGTTAAGGTTCGAGGGGAGTGTTGGCGTCCAGCGGCGTCCGCTTTCAGCACCTCGGACAGGGCGACAACTTTCGCACCTTCTGCCCAACTTGAGCGGTGGGAGCCGGCGGCCCACCTACAGGGCAGCTACAGGAAACGGTGATCTCCACGAAGCCCTTCCTACATCCACTTCCGAAAAGGCACTGGCGCGTTTCCCTTGCGCAAATGTGACTCTTAGGTGAGGAGACTGCGCTGAAAATCGTTTCAAAAATCGCATTCATGCTCAGTGCTCTGCCGACTGACGTTTGACAGCTGCTGGAGTGGATTCAATTCAGAAAACTGTTGGAAGTTCCGTCTAGGCAATTGTGCAGGTCAGCAGGGCTCGTTCTTTATTTTAGTCCGCGGTTTGTTAACGGAAAACGCGCACAAATGGTGCTTGCACGGTTTCACATTTATTGCGCATTTCGGCCATTCCTCGTAGTTATTACATTTAACTGAAGTTAAGCAGAATCAAGACAACTAATATTATCCTCTTCAGCAGCCAGCTCTAGCCTTTGCTGTTTATGAAAACATTTGACACAGAGACTGGTTTCATTTGTATAAAAATAAATACTGATGTAATGTTTTCAGCAGCTTTTGCGTAACATCATATGGAGAAGCTTTATAAATCGCTGTACAATTTAACACCTCGACAATAAGTTTCACACGCATCTTAGTCTGTGGCTGCAAATATATTACTTTACTTTTGAGAGACTCCTGCCTAAATTTTTTGCAAATATGGTTAAAGAACCCATCGACGTTTGAGTGTAATAATCGGAAGTATTATTTTGCTTGTGTACTGATAATAAACAACCGGACATGTTTGTGTGTTTATCTTCTGAAGCATCTTCTTGTGGGTTCGGTGGGTTTTTTTTTTTTTTTGGATAAAACTGTTAGACAGATCTTTGTCAGTTGGACGGTTCAGATTCCCAGGGGGACGCTGAGCCCTCTTGTCCGAGCGGCTGGATCCCTGTCCGCGCCGTGGAAGCTGCTCCGGCGACGGTGTCACTGGGAACCTGAACCAGAGGATCAGACCAGCACACTGGGACCAGCGCACTAGGACCAGCACTCAGTCAGGTTCAGGTTCAGGTTCAGGTCTGGGCTGCGGGCTGTGGTTTGGAGGTAGTGGGGAAGCGCACGGCCCCCGGACTCCCCATCTCGTCGTCTCCTGGCTCCATCCACTCTCCTCTGGGGCGGGCCTCCCCTTGCGACAGCCCGGCGCCCCCTTTTTCACACTTCAGCGAAGCAAAACGGATCCAAAGCCCCTCACATCCACAAAAACAATTGACTTCAACTCTCAAGTTAATAGCGGCAAATGAATTTAAGCTACGACAATTATTATCTGCGCAAAACTGCAGCGCAAGCCATCACTTAGGAATACGAGCGCACGTTTTCTAGAAGGAATAATAAAAAGGCGGGTTAGATGCGAGCAGCCATGTCCTGGTGAGTCGTTCTTATGCAGCATTATTTTTTGAAAGCAGCTTCTCCGCAAGGGCTGTTATTATTGTTTAATGGCGACACAGTGCGCTGTGATAAACGACGGCGTGGCGAGGTGTGTGAGTGCGACCGCTAGATAACGGCGGTGCTGTGTGTGTCGGTCACTGTTCCTCCTTAATCCGCCCACCTCCAAAAAAATAAAATATAATAATAATAATAATAATAATAATAATAATAATAATAATAATAATAATAATAATAATAATAATAATAATAAATCTCCACAGGGGACACTGAGACAAGTTCAAAGTTCAGCTGAAGTCCTCGCTCTCCGTGACAAATTTAGGATTCTCAAGAAAAGCGCGCAGTTTTATTTGTAGCCCACAAATAAACCAAATTTACTTCCCGCTGCACTTAAAAGCGCTCCATCTGCCCGCGGTGCTTCTCTTCCCAGCGCTCCTCCTAGCAGACCAATTACTAACCCTATTAAACACAGAAACAACAATTAACAGCAATAATAATAATAATGCTAATAATAATACGGACGCAGTCGCTTTCCGTCATAAAAGCGCGAAAAGAAACGAGCACCTGCGTTAAACTCCCGCAACGTCGCCGTTACTCGTAAACATTTTTTTTTCTCCTTTGGCGCCAAAATAACGGCAAATTTTATTTTCCGTTTAGTCCGAAATAATACGGAAATGGCAGCGAATTAAACGTAAAAAATTATTTTAAAAATACCTTCCCTTTTTTTTTTATTGTGCCTCGAGAGCTCTTCAGAAATCCGAGAGGAGGGAGAACCGAAACCTGCGCGCCGAGCGGACGCGACGGCGCACGTCAAGTACCCGCCGTTAATGAGACAATTTACTAATTGATTTTAATAAAGGCGCGCAGTCCGCCCGCGTTTAACACCGCCGCGGCGCCGATCAAAAATACAGTTCGGAGGGAGGGGAGGAAGCGAGTGAGCAAATAAACACATGAACCCCGGAGGAGTGCGCCGTGGAGCGGAGGGGCCGGCCGTGTGCGCTAAAAACCCCCGGCTCCGTCGCGCTCAAACACGCCTGCTGTTGTTCCCCGTCGCGCCCGGCGCAGCGAAGCACCTCCGCAACTCTGGTGAATCGGATGGAATGAGGTCCTTACTCCACGCAAAAGTTGCCCGTGCGGATTTTTTGCTGTTTGACGCAACCCTCCTGAGCGGTCTCTTGCGTAATTTAATGGACTGACTGCAAGAAATGGGTGGTGGTGGTGGGGGGGGCGAATACGATATACAGTTAAATTTAAAAAAAAAAAAAAAGCTAGACAGGATAGCGTGGAAATATACGTGCACAACGTGGTGGGGTGAAATATTTCGGTGGCGAAATGAAAGCAGTGACGCTGTTAAATGTTAGGCTAAAATTATGAACAGCGAACAGATATTTAAGCTTTAAGCTTTGCTTAACCCCTGGGTGGCCTATTTTTTCATTGTAATAAATCTGTCCATTTTTTTTAGAGAGAAAGAAACGGATCGACTAAGGAAGATGGGAAGAATGAAAAGGATTGAAAGACAGAAAGGAATGGGTTGAGGTGGGAAGAAGAGAGGTAGAAATGGATAAAGATGGAGAGAGAAATTAAAAATGATGGAGGCAGAGAGAGAGAGAGATCGAGGAGGGTGGAAGAGCGATAGAGAGGGATGGAGGGAGAGACTTGACTAGATCTGATGGAGGGAGGAGGAGAAGGAGGAGGACATACGATCCTACAACATGGGTTGCCCCGCGCTGTGATGCGCTCCTCCACTCGGCTGCCGCCATCGCGCCCCCCGCAATAAACATGCAAATAGTCCACGTGCGGCCTGCAGTCCACGCAGAAAAGAAAGAAGGAGAGAAGCTTGGCCGTGTGTTTCTTAAGCCGAACCCCATGCGCACAGCACGGGAACCGAGGAGACCCGCGTGTCTGACGAGTCGTGGCCCGCTGTCAGTAAGCGACCTGGACCGCCAGCACAGCACCAGCACAGCTCGCCGTTGGTGGTGTCAACCATTTCCACCGCGCTCTTCCATTCTGCTCTCGTTTCACACGCCGGACACATGATTTGGGGACATCTCAGAATTGCGAGGTGAAGCGTTTAAAGTCGGGCTGGAAAAACACGTCACACGCATTCAGTAGCTAAGACGGAACCCGTAACCCTAAAAGCTCAAAGGCAAGGATGGTAATTTTCACTTTGGAAGCATTAACTCACCACATTCTGGCTACACACCTTGCAAAACCTACAATAATCTGATCGCTTCTAAAAATAATATTATGGTGTGTATCGCAAAATACAGCGGCTGCCTCAAAGTTTGTCTTTTTCCTCCTTCCACTTTTAATCGGAAACTGCGTTCTAATGCCAGAGACTGTGACATTACAGTTGGATGTACAGTACGTTTCCTCTTATACTGTAAATCTGCCTTTATACTCGCCAACGCTTAATGTTCCGCACATTATGCGCCAATTTGACGATTCGGCTACTTGATCCAGGCTTTCCTCAAATTCTTCCCCTTTTCGTGCACGCACGCTGGCTTTGTTGGCTAGTGTAGCCTAAATTGCTCCATTTTGTGTTTTAAATGATGGCGAAATAACGCGCCGGACGGTAAATGATCGAATCACGTAAAGGAACAAAAGCACGGGAAAAACCAAGGTGCGTCGCCCTGCCCGGTGCAGGGTGGCTTTACTATGGTGATTTTACTGTGCTTTAGGGCCACGTGGGCGCCGATCTGCACTGGTTCCCATTAAAAGAGCTAATGAAATGACTAACTAAACATCACAATTCCCCTCCATTAGCAACTACACTGTCGAACCACTTGTCAAAACCCTCCCCTTAACAGAGGAAGTCCTACCTTCCCAAGCCTTTCCATTTCCCGGTAAATAACGCAAGACAAGAATCGTAATGACTGCCGGCAACTTTGCCTTTTTCATTTTACCTCTTTTTTACCAGACACCCCCCCCCCCACCACTGCGCACTGGAAACAGGGGTGAAGATACAAACAGGTGAAATATATATGTGCACATCTAAGGTGGAATGACAATTTATGTCAACGATTTCATTTCTTACACATCGTTACACCAGCATGCAAAGACAATAGTAATGTATAACAAAAAAATGTGAAATCGAACAAAGAAAAACGCTTGGACAATGTTGTAGCTGCCGAACGGTGCCTAACATTTGTTCAGCATAAAGAGAATTAAAATGTGGATGACTGTACAGTATGTGTGTGCACTACGTTCAGGTTTGGGAGCGTCTGAGTTAAATGTCCTGATTTCATGAGCTCGGGTTCCAAGTTTCAGTCTATTGTCCCCGCTTGTAATTTTTGTTATTGTTGTCATTGTTGTTGTTTTCCCTCCCTCCAGCATGGTAAACGGGTCAGTGTCTCACCTCGACTGTATAACAAAGCCCACGCCGCTCAGTGGGGGATTGGCCAGTAGATTGCTTTTCGCTTCGTATCGATTATGCAACGAGAAAGACACTCAACATTTTCGTGGGGAAAGATCATCGATTCACGCCAGCCCACAATGCCTGGCTCCTGCAAGTTTTATCCCAGGGCAAAAGCGACAGCGGCCCTGGGTTTCTTAGCGAGTAAAATTAACGCGGGACGAAACGATCCGTTTTTCGCGATGCGTCCATAAACGCAAAAGCTAGAGAAAAAGTTTACTAAAACAAACGTTTTAGAAAGGGCTTTACAAATGGAAATTAAATTCCAAGTGGAAGTTGCAGCTAAGAATGTCGATGCTTCTCTAAGCTGTGTCAGGTTTTGTTCCAATCCGCGAAAGGACCGAACGAAACGTGCGGTGGGAAAACAATCAGAATCACGCAACTGTTATATTTTTAAAACGAACCATTTCCTAAACAAACAAAAGCGATTGTTTTCCTTTTATAATTCAGTCTAAGGAGTTGTTTGCAAGTCCTGCTCAGCTTTTCGGGCCGCTCGGATGTGCGATAAATTAAAGAGGTTGCCATGACGACCTAATCCGGATTGGCTCCCCGCGGCCGCACGTGACCCCTGACGTCACCAAATCTGAATAAGGATGCGCGAATTACCCAAAACTGAGTACACGGCGCTAAGAATAGTGGCCGAGCGAGCCGGACGCCGGAGGGACGGGCAGGGAAGGCGAGAGGAGAGGGCCTGGAATGAGCGGGGCTCTTGCTTCCCAGCCGCAGCTTCATGTGAGCTTCTTGTAACGTCCATGCGAGCACATCTTGAAGGAGAAGCCGAGTGAGGAAGAAGAGGGTGGAGACTGGCAGGATGAAGGCGAAAGGGAGACAGCAGTGAGGCTGATCCATCCTGACTGTCAGCGGACAGGGAGACGCAGCCACAGGGAGAGCCGTTTGTCCTGCCGTGGTCTTCCTAGAGAGCCAAGACGTTGTTCCACACAGTGCCCTGTGCCCCCGGTCCGGACAGCGGTGCCCCCTCCGGAAGGTCGGCGCTGGTCCCGCTGCAGCACAGCGCTAGGATGGTGCACTGCGCCGGTTGCGAGCGGCCCATCCTGGATCGCTTCCTGCTCAACGTGCTGGACCGAGCCTGGCACGTCAAGTGCGTCCAGTGCTGCGAGTGCAAGTGCAATTTGACTGAGAAATGCTTCTCCAGGGATGGGAAACTGTACTGCAAAAACGACTTTTTCAGGTAAGACCCGTGCGTGAAAGGTCGGCGCAAGTGCACGGCCAGAACCTGGGCCCATTGGGCACGCACATCTCCCAACTCTGCTGCTTGAGCACTCCAAGTTTATGGGATGCTGTAACCCTGTGCAATTTGTCTGCGAAGCTCAAGCGTAAATCGCCGTTTTCCTCTCTGCACTTTACAACCTGAACCATTGTTTCCAACTTGTCCAGTGTGTGCCTGACAGGCCCGGTGTCTCTCCATTGTGGCGTCAAGGTGTCAACCTGCGTCAGAATAAAATCTCCTCTGACTACATCTCCGAGCTTCTTAAACACCGACTCTGAGTAACCCCGTAACAATGAATTTGCCTTTAAATCCAACGCGTGCACGATTCGCTTTGCACGTTTACTTCAACGCCGTCGCAAACGTGCAGCTTTCAGATTTCACCTGGCATTAAAAGGAAGATAAATCTTCGATTACATTTTCCAAAATTCTTAAACGCATCTTTGCTCGAGCAAAAACAGTTAAGTTGAGATAAAGAAATCGGCTGAACGCTTTAACTGCACAAACGCTATTTGTTTCTGTTGCATGTATTTTTTTTAACATGCTTTAAATATTTGCAACTGTTTGAAAATGTACTTAAGTCACAGGTTTGCGTTTAATATGTTTGCGTTGAAGTGAGTGTATCGCTATCTTACATAAATGTTCATTATAACCGCACGATTGGTGCAATTTTAGCGCAGAATGGGTCTAAAATGTCTAATGACGTGGGCGGTGTAAAGCCTTTGTGTTGGGTTTGTCGGCCTTGACCATCGTGTTAGAGGACCGTCAATCTGGGAATTTCTATAAGGCCGCAGAGGAACGAACACAAAGCCCGCTATATGGCTGCAACAACGTCCACAGCGGGTCTCTACGGATTTGTGCAGTGAGCGGTCACTCACCGGTCCTCTTGGTCACTGACCATCTCCAGATGTTTCTCCAAAGACGCTGGAACGGACGCCACCGCCCCCTGGAAACGGGGGCCAGATTTGCGCGGTGCCTTGTGGTCCTGGTTCGGCTCGGCTCAAACACCAGAGGATGGATCTGCCTTCTTTGCAGAGCTACTCCACGGGATGCTGTGTCCTTAAATAAAGAATATTAACTGAACGGCTAGCTGTCTGCTGCTGCTTATAATTCGCTTAGTGGTGCTCCCGGGTCCACGGTCACCTGTAATTAATTGCTATTTTTGCACAATAATTAAACCTTTGTTCTGACCCCCCCCCCTCCAACACGCACACAAAAACTAAAGAAATCCTCATCCGTTAATAGTTCTTTTAAACCCGCCTGTTTTTTTTTTCTTTTTCTAAAAAGATTATTTTTGCTCTGTGTATTTTACAAAGCGGCAAATGCGAATTACACTGACATTGTCATGTTATTTTCGGCAAAATGGTTTTACATACTAAAACGTGCGCAGACCCCCCTAATCCCGCACTATCTCTCGCTGCTCATAATAGCCTGTGTTGTCAGTAATACTTTTTGTGAATATCGTAAGCCCGAGTGTTGCCAGGTTCATTTGCGGGATTCTGTCAGAATTCTAATAATCTGTTTTGAGGAAGCAATCTTGATAGACAACCATCAGCTGACTAAAATGAGCTCAGGCAAGAGCCCAAAATATGTCCCCCTTATTTACCGTCACACGTTGGTAAATGAATCTAAGCCCCTGCGAGAGGCGTTAAACCGGGGCAGAAAATGAAAGAACAAAGTGAAAACGAAACGCCGTTTTTCTTCTGCTTCTTACGTTCGAACAATAGAAACTGCCGCCGCCGCCGTTCCCAACGAGCTGCTTGCTGTTCCTCCACTGACACGTTTGAGCGATAAGGCGTTTTGCTTATTCGCTTGTTTGTTGGCGTCAATCCGATTAGAAATTAATATGATTTTTCCATAAAAAAAAAAAGAAGAAGAAGTGCGTGAAAAAAAGACAAAATGTCTCAGGACAAAAAAATGCGGCGCGCTCAACAAAAGGAACGGCAGCTGTGGCACAAACCAAACGGTTGTTTTTTTTTTTCCTCTAAGGTGCACACTATTTAAATGTAAATTCGGGGCCTCTCCAAACCTTCTCCAGTCCAATTGCAGCTCGGAATAAGAGCTCTAATCTGGCGGAGAGCTGTTAATATCAGCCATTTTCAACGCAGGGGAATTATAGCCTCCATTTTATAATTATTGAAATGGATAATTGTTTTCATCCCGTTGTCTCCCCTCCCCTCCCTTTTTTTCTATAATAAAAGCAACGGTTGTATATAAAACTAGACCTGCCCTGTTTCGTCTTCATCTCTTTTATTCACACGGTGAATCTGATCTGGACTGTTTTATCCCCCCCGTCCTTCCCACCACTGCAGGCGGTTCGGCACCAAGTGCGCCGGGTGCCTCCAGGGCATCTCGCCGAGCGACCTGGTGCGGAAAGCGCGCAACAAAGTGTTCCACCTCAACTGCTTCACCTGCATGGTGTGCAACAAGCAGCTGTCCACCGGGGAGGAGCTCTACATCATCGACGAGAACAAGTTCGTGTGCAAGGAGGACTACCTGAACACGAGCGCCATTAAGGAAGTGAATCTGAACTCAGGTACGGGCGCCTCGCACCCGAGGCAACAAAGGAGGACGCGCGCCTCCGTTTATTTATACGCAGCATCAATGCTGCTGCTTTTCTGTGCTTGTTTGCCTGCTCGTTTTGGCAGCTGCGGCTTGAAATCTAGAAATCTAGAAATCTTGAAATATTTCCGTTGTTTTGCACGTAGCCACACGTCTGCAAATCATCCAAGCGAAAAGTGTGAGACCAGTTTGTTCCTCTTTTTTAAAAAAAAATCAAATGTTTGGAGACGTCGTGAAGGTAGGTGCTCAACACCGTGAGGCCTGGATAAATAAACACGCGTGTTTTTCATGCCTGTAGAGGCTGAACCTTTAATTTGATGCTGAACGTCAAGGTGCCGCGTTTAAATTTAATTTTCCTTTTTGTTTGTTTATTTATTTATTTACATTTTTTCTAGTTAACTTGTTTATGGAAAGAGGAGAGGATGTATTTTCCCCCTAAGCTGTTTTTAAATCTGTCGTGTGTGTGAAAGTGACACCTGTTCAGGTGCGGTCCTGGTCACGGTGGTCGAGCGCGGTGTGCGGGTGGTGGCGGCCGGATGACCGCTTTAACACCCGGAACAATCGCGTTAAAGGGAATGGCGCCTTTGCACATATTTCACATTTTTGCACATTCAGCAGCGGGATGGACAAGCTCGGCGCAAAAGTGACCGCCACGAAATAATTTAAAAACATCTTTTTTTTTTCCCTTTGGCGTCCATCTGCCCTTAAAATATTTGGAATTTGCCGGTAAAATACCAATTCAAGCAAAGGTGAAATCGTTTTTTCAATAAAGGGTGTAACACTAACTAATTCCGCTGTTAGGAAACGTATTTGGTAAATGTTAAAAACAAGATTTTTTTAAAAAATGGATTTTAAATTTAAATTTCAGTTTCAATTAAAAAAAATTTTGATTTTGTGTTCAGTAGCCCAACCCGTGTGAAGTTTGACCCGGTTTGTACGCGTTTCAAAAGTGGAGCCTTAAAAAACCCGTTCAGTACCATGGACAGGGGTTCTGACGAGCGCGGCAGAACCGACGATCGAATTTCGGAAAACGGGGCGCTGAGAGGTCGATATGTACGTTATCCAACCGTGACGCGGACCCTAAATGTCCAGATTTAAATAAATGCGGGTGGCCGTGCGGTCTCCCGTGTGCGGGTAACGCGCGGTTGCGGCTGTCTACGTGTCGGTGCCCCGCAACCCCCGGACTGCGAGGGACGGGCAGTCACGTGACAGACGACGGTCTCTGCGGCGCGCAGTCCTTCGGCCGCGTCTGTGCTTCTTTCCGTTCCTCCCCGCGTGTTTCTCCATAAACACATTCATGAAGAAGGAAAATAAACAAATTGATTCAAAATCGGTCTAGTCTTCGCTTTTGGGGGGCAAAAAAAAAAAAAGAAAGTAAAGAAATTGTGGAGTCACGGGTGATTTAGATAAAAAAGGAGAAATATGATAGCCGGAAACAAAAGGACAATAAAATCGCGCAAGGAAAAGGCCAAGTTCGCCGCTGTGGTGCGGAAATGATCCACGCCGGAAAACAAAGCAAAACCGAAGTGCAAGATGTATCAGAGTACAGTGGAAGGTTATTGATGGACCTCCATTAAAGGGTTTCTAACTAATGTCAAAGATTAATTATAGGTTATTACACAAATGTACATGGAGGCTTTTCATAATGAGTAATTCACGAGCTATTTGGTAAATGAAGTAGGCAGTCTTGGACTTGCGTCTTGAAGGACCTGATAATAATAATAGCAATTTTTGGAAAAAGTCTTTGTGTGTTTGCCGACGCCAGGAAGAAGGTCCAAATTCCATATTAAAAACCAAAATGAATTGATCTTTATGTACAGTAACTGCATGGAATATTTGATTTCGTTCTGTAGCTTCAGCGCTTGGAAAGGCTGTGACGAAACTGCTGCGCTCGACACAATAATTTAACAAATGCTGTTTAAAAAGGTTTATTTTTTTATTTCGCAGCGATCCTGTCTGGCGATCACGCTCCTGCTCCGTTATCTTCTGATTTATTTCAACTTTAATTTTATGTGTCTAACATGAAACAGATTTACCGCGTTTTTCTAGGAGAATGTGGTTTTACTTCGTTTGCATCAGCAATACCAGCACTGCCATCAATTCCTGCCTCACTGTTTATTTCCTTACTGGGTTTCTCATTCTCAAGCAGCATATTTTATTCACTTTGGTTAAAAAGACAATATTTAATTTAAGGGAATGAGAACATTCACTTCCAACAATAACTCGCGTTGTAGCCATAAATAATATAATACTGCTAATGTGTTTTCAAAAAATAAGCGAAGATTAAAAAAAAAAAAAAAACACAAACATCAATGTGTAAGCATACAAGCAGTTTTCGAGAATTTTCACTCAAATAGGAGCAATAGATATTCCTGTTTATGAAACATCTCCCCATATTAAAAAATAATTAGATCAGCAAATTCTTTCCTGAAGATTAATACCTGAAAAATCATGAACATGCGCAAGAATTATTAGTTTAATAAATAAGCAGGCAACACGGTTTGTTTAATCTGAAGTTAAAGGCATGCTTGATAAATAAACGTTAAACAAGAACAACAGTGATTTTACTGAGAGATCCGGGGGTAAAAATTTGAAACAGAGCGTTATGTGAAACAGACTTAAAACAAACTTGTGTTACTAAACACCGTGTGATGGGGTTTAATTCGGGTATTTTATCCTGATCAGAAGTGAATTTTTGAAAATGTTTGCTGACCACTGATGATGCTTTTTAACTGACAAATGCTCAAATGCTGCTGCTAAAAATGAAAAATGATCTAAACTAGGAATTACAGCAAGCAGTTCACATACCAAAGTGTTCCCCGTTTCTATTAAACTGTACATCTTTTAACCATTACACATCCGGCCAGGATCCCTTTGTTGTCTTTTTTTAACAAGAGGAACTACCCTGATCATTACTACTCCATTGTATTAATTGATTTACACTTGAAATATATAAATATATTTGTCAGGCACACATTTATCAACGTCCAGATATTTACAGACAGTACTTGTGCAGGCAGAACTGGAATATATTCACTTGCATAAGAAGTGCACTCCAATATCTAAATGAACAACGATAGATAGATAGATAGATAGATAGATAGATAGATAGATAGATAGATAGATAGATAGATAGATAGATAGATAGATAGATAGAATTGTGTCCTTGGTACGTGGGACTAAGGGACTGGGAAACTGTGTGTGTGCGCGCTTGTGCGTGTGCGCGGCGCCTAACACTTTGCACTTGAGTGACCCGTGCGTGTCCTCCGCCCTCAGTATCGTCGTGCACCGACCGGAGTCTGTCGCCTGACCTCCAGGACCCGACGCAAGACGACCCGAAGGAGACGGACAATTCCATGTCCTCGGACAAGGAGACGAACAATAACGAGAACGAGGAGCAGAACGCGGGCACCAAGCGGCGTGGCCCCCGGACCACCATCAAGGCCAAGCAGCTGGAGACGCTCAAGGCCGCGTTCGCCGCCACGCCCAAGCCTACCCGCCACATCCGCGAGCAGCTGGCGCAGGAGACCGGCCTCAACATGCGGGTCATCCAGGTACGGAGGTCGGAGGGTGTCGGGTTCGAATCCGCGGCACTTACAGTGCGGCCACAGCAGCGTAACTGGCTGTGAAGGCGCTGGCCGGGTCGGTCCGCACACCCGAGGCCTGGACCTGCCGACCCGAGGTGGAGCTCTGCTTTTGGCATGACTGCCGTCATTTTGTGGCCCAGCCAAGTTTTCTCTCCTTGGCAGCACATTTATGTCCGTCCCAGAAAAGAAAAAAAAAATTGCACCTGTTTGTTTAACGCGGAGTTCTACGTCTTGTTACACATTTTTTAAAGAAAAGCCGAAACCTGCCGATTATTCAGAAACACACTTTACCGCTCAGGCCGTGCGTATTCACCTGGATGTTCTTCCAATCACGTGATGCGTCCAAAATATGTTTGAAGTGTCAAGAAAAGTATAAAAGCAGTTTATTTTAGCGAGACGTATTTCACATTAAACCTAGTTCGTTTAGGAATGTTAGATTCCCAAAGCATCTACCGCTGATATAAATTCCAACTTTTTACATTTCTGGTATGCAGACTGGCTGAAAGTTGTTCGGAACAATTGTATTAATCAAATAATGAACATATTTTAGCTTTTTTTAAAATAGAAACACACAAAAATGTGGTAACCTTGGTGGAGAAACTTGCTTAGGTGATGCCTGAGTTGTGCTTATTAACCCGATCCCGTTATAGACGGCGTTCTTCAGCGGCGGCCTTGGAGCTGTGCTGCCTTTTTAAAAGGTTTCCGAAACCTTTATTTCTATTTATTTTGACACAGGAAACCTTTGAGGAATGTGTGAGAGCGATACCAGTGTCTCCGGAGACATATTTTATTTATTTACGTAGTTTCTTGCTTACTTGGGGAATTGAAGTGAATTTCGGTAAGTAAACAGTGAAACGCGTAAAGGTTTAAAAACATTTTTTGAAAACCATCTTTAGGGGGAACAAAAAAAAAAAACGATCGTGGTCTATTTTTATGTACGAATTAATCGGTTTTGGATCATTTATTTCGTTCCTGAAATTAAATATCTATTTTTATTAATTAAATATTTATTTCTATTAACGTTACCTATTTTTTTTACCCAACGCATTGTCAATAATTAATTTAATTTACTTCTCTTCTAGAATTAAGTTTTATGCTATTGTTTTACAAAACGCATTAACTTTGCTCCTTTATATTGTTTCTTATTATAGATTACAAAGCAGTTTATAACCCTTGAAGTTACCTTATGGTGTAGAACGCTGTTATGGTAAAAAAAATATTATTTTATAAAGGCCCATCAGTTTATATTTTTTTGCATGGGTCATTGTTGTATGGAATGGGTTACATCCTTGGTGATTTTACTCTTTCAAAGAGTAAAAAAATTTTTTGGCAGAAGGACTTGATTTATTTGTCTTCTGCATGTATTTTAACCCAACAGTTGGGTCGGTGGGCCCCAGTTCTGGCTGGAATTTGCTCTTGAGGTTGGACCATTGATCCCTGTCTTTTACTGTCGGTCTCAGTCGAGTTGAAGCAGTCTGTCACTAACCGTCACACGAGGGCAAAGTGTCAGCATAAAGGCCACTTGGAGAACCTGCCCGCTGCCAGACCAGCAGAACTTACAGATGATGCAGTAACACCACAGACAAATTCCTGCTTTAGTACAAAATACACACAAAAATACATATTAAGATCACTGTCAGGATAATTGTAAGACTTGAAATGTGTAATAAAAATCATTTGCTATTTAGCAACTAGAAGTATGATGTCATTACTGCATGTGCTTTCCTTTAGGTCAAAATTTGTTTTGAGATTACGGTGTCAAATATAACATATCTGCAATAAATTGGAACTACAATTAAAACTAAAATTTGAGTTTTGAAAGAAATCTCACATATGCTGCAGGATGTCTGTTATTCTCACTTCTAATTCTTAGTCTAAAGAGATCCTTAATTATTTTGATCTAAGAAAAGGATCTTTACAGTCCCAAAACTTAAGTTTAAACGGCTTGTTTAAAAATGTTTGCATCTTGTATGTGTGTATGCACGCGTGTGCAAGTGTCTTCCGGTTTTCCCGAGCAATTGCCTGCTCACAATGTGTGTGAGGTCATTTGTAATGCGCAGCTGCCTTCAGACTTTTACTGAAGGTTTCTGCATTAAACAGATAATCCTGACAACACCAGAATGGCATTCAATTAATATCTTAGAGACCTCTGGTTCTGGTACTGTGCCTGGCAAAAAGCTGGACCCAAGAAATACTCGTGCTGAGCTGAGAGGTGTGTTTTAAAAAGGATTTTCTGGTGCGGAAGAACCGCCAGTCCCGTCCTTTGCGGTCCTAACGTTGAGTTTGGTGGACTTCAGCGTGGCTTTTAAGGCCTCCGTCTCTGGGCACCGTAATGACTGGGGGGGTCACCGGTGCAGCCACCACACAAGCGCTCCATCAAAGGAGAGTTTTGCAAACAATGGCAAATCCAGCAGCAGAGGATTCGCGGCCGACACACATGGGCGACGTGCGCGCACCTCCCATTGACCACACGGTGCTTTCCGTGCCCTTTGCTCGGCGACCCTGCCTTCACCACAAACGTCTGCCTCGAGCATCCTGCTTCCCCACATCCGACTGCCCGGGGGCACAGATCCCTCAGTGTGTAGCCACTCAGTCGTGCTGCTGCTATTAATAATCTATTATGCAGAGCCATCTGTTGAACAACCCAAGGGGAGGGCCGCTACACTCGCTGCCATCCACGCCGCCAGACCCCCAGCAAACACAACAGTGTAGTATTGTGCGAGAGGGAACGCGCCTGAGCCAAGTTCTGACGTTTCGCCGCCGTACAGTCGTAGCCACAAATGCGTTTCTGCAGGGCTGAGATCATTTGCTCGGTCGCAGATCCTGCAAGTTTTATCGCTCAGTACGGTAGCTCGAGCTTCTCCTGACCTCTTCAGCTCTGCCGTCGTCTAGCTAATCCCGCCCATGCCCTGCTGACAGAAGGAAAAATAAGTAGCTGTCGAGTCCTGTTTATTTATTTATTTGTTTGTTTATTTATTTATTTAAAATTTGACCCCGAAAAAAGTGACAGGAGAAAAAAAACCTTGGACAGAGAAAACAGGCTGTAAAGCTTGTGTCACAGAGACAAGGGCTTTATAATAAATGGAAAACAAAAGCAATTACGGACTTTGCTGGGTCAGCAGTACATGATAATAATAGGTCACAGCAGAGACAACACACCCAATAGGAGTCTTTTAATTATAAAACAATGACTTGTGGTTAACATTCTGAGCACTAATTCAGTTTCTTGGAGGTTTCTGCATGGCTGCATGTGAGAGGCAGTGGACCATTGGGGGACGCCGAGCAGCGTGTCCCCTCCGGCGCGGCTCCCGTGCCGCTGGCTGTGCGTCAGGGAGCCGCTGACTGGAAAAAGGTGTTGAGATTTACATAATAACACCCAGCTGGCCCCCGAGGAATTGTGGACCCCCCTTCCGCAGGCACCATGCCGGTTTGTTTCTGTATGTAAACATGTACAATGGAAACAAACACTTCAGTGGCTTCCTCCCACCCAAGGGCTGCTGGGAAGCCTCACATTACTGCGCGGCTGTCGGTGTGCCAATCCTAATTGTAGCAGCTTTGTGTGCCGAGCAGCGCGGCTCGATCCCGCAGCCACCATGCCAAGCCTGTGGCAGGAAGTCAGACCGCCACGTGTGTGCACTGCTAGGTGTGCATGTGTGGAGTCTGCGACTCTGCGGCCGCGTCGCCCGTGAAAGGGATTGTTGTGCAGAACATGCAGAAGCGCCTCAATTTAGGGTTTAAAATAAGAATGGCGAATTATAGGTGAGCAGGCTATTTTCATGCTTGGAGGAGGAATGCGAGGCACGAGAATAGAGGCGTTCGGTTGGAAATTTTAGAGTAAACAAATCACAGTGTTTCGCGCAGTCGGCCTTTATTATTTATTTATTATTACTTGAACATGGTTTGCTCTGGTTTTGCTGTATTTGTGTACTGGAGACTGTTTGCATACACAGACTGTTTCTCAAATGGTCTTAGATTTTGTAATAAAGAATGCAGTTATTTTAGTCTACTTTATGCTTTGGGTCAAAGGTTAAGGGGGATCCTAAAGGATTTTATTTTGACATAGAAGTCAAACTTAAAATGCAAGGAAAATGCATAACAGTCTGCTGATCCCATTGATGATGCTGTAACATTTACATTTTAGATCTGTGGTACTGCTGTGGTACCACCATGGGATTTCTATGGTACTGCTGTGGTATTCACATGGTACTACCATAGTGCTGCAGTGTTACTTCCACGGTACTGCTATGGTACTGTGGTGATATATCAATGGTACTACCATGATATTATCATGATACTTCCATGGCACTGCAGTGGTACATCACTATTCCTGCTATGGTACTACTATGGTACTGCCATAATACTGCCTACTAACTCACTACCTGCTTGCCCAGGTGTGGTTCCAGAACCGAAGGTCCAAAGAGAGGCGTATGAAGCAACTGAGTGCGCTGGGGGCCCGACGACACGCCTTCTTCCGGAGCCCACGGAGAATGCGCCCCTTGGGCTCCAGGCTGGAGGACTCTGAGCTCATGGGATCAGGGCCGTACAGCTACTATGGAGGTACTGAACCTTTGCCAAGCCTGTGGTTCCCAGCATTCATTTGTGATAATCTAACATCCAACATCCATCTCACACCTTATGCCCAGGTTACAGTTTGCAGGCCAGTGATGAATCACCAGTAATCTTGTCCTCATTCTGACGCCTGCATTTAGGCTTCAAAGCTTAGATATAAACTGTTTTAATTGTTAAAATTATTATTAGTTGCAAATATGTTTTTCTCATTGTGTTGCCAGTTATGTGGATTAACAGCAAATGAGTAAATGAAGGGTTAACGGCAGTGATGTTCACAACTGTGGTGCTGCAGGGTTACCTGTGACGTGCCCTGTAGTGTAACTGTAGGGACGACTTTTGGAAAAGCTGTGGCAATAACAGTGGGGACCAGTGTGGGGGATGGCATGGTGGTGCTGGGCATAATGCTGCTACCTCATAGCACCCAGGCTGTTCAGATGTAGGTTTGAATCCATATTCAGTTTATGAAGCAGTCATGTTCTCCCTGTGTCTGTGTGGGTATGCTCTGGGTGCTTTGGTTTCCTCAGAGTCCAAAGACTTGTGTTTCAGCTTAGTTGGTTACTGTAAATCACCCTGTACTGTGAGTGGATGTGAATGTGTGGATGTGTGGTCTCCTTGTGATGGACTGACATCCCATCAGGGTGTATCTATTTTTTGCCTTGTGCCTAGTGAATCTGGGATAGGCTCCGCACTGTTGTGATCCTGACCAGAACAAGTGGTTCATGAAAATGGATGGATGGATGGATGGATGGATGGATGGATAACTGTGGTGACAACTAGGGGGATGGTGACTGTGATAACTATTAGGCATATCAGCCAGTCTAAGAGCTGCAGTTAATCTGCAGGGAGGCTCGGATTACCTCCCCCATACATAACAGCCCTAGTTTTATAAAACTGTCTAAAAGTAGATAAATCATCACAACATATCTGCCTCAGTTGTTACACTTATGTCAAACTAACATCTAATAACTAGTTTCTCTCAAAATAATTTTTACCTGCTGATTGAGATTGTTGCCAAAATTTGACATTTCTGAGACACAGGCTAACAGCTTCGTGACTTGACTGCAGATGCTCTGCCGTATTTTGTTTGCATCTTACAAACGGCCCTTTGCTCCTATGAGAAGGATTCATTATGGTTATGACTATGATTCTGAGTCACAGCAAATGGGTGCAAACTTGAATAAAGGCCTCTGCAGCCAAAGTTCAAATGCAGTTCATCTGTGTACCTTGGGCCTAAAGAACTAAACTTTTAAAGCAGTTTATTCTCTCTAAACAGTTTATAAGGTCTGGATGTATGTATGTGTGTGTGTGTGTGTGTGTGTGTGTGTGTGTGTGTGTGTGTGTGTGTGTGTGTGTGTGTGTGGCATATAATCGTATTTTAATACATATATAATGTATAACAATATATAATACTGCCACGGTACAGTATATTATTACAATATTAGTTATTATATTAATATATTAGTATTACAGTAGTATTACTATAGTATATTACTATTATAATATGTAATATATGTCAGGAACCAGGTAGGTGAGGCCCACCTACCCGTCACAGCTGCACCGGATCAACCCATCAACACAGAGATAAAAGTCGTGGGGCCAGACAGCACCGGTACGGGATCTCAACCATAGCTTCCCATAGTTACCGAGTGTTATCCCTGCGACTCCTGATGTTTCACAATAAACGTCCCTGTCCTTGTGAACCCTCGTGTCCGCACTTGGGTCCCTTATTTTGTCCCTGTTGGGTCCCGGACAAAGTATTAATACCGTACTATTAGTGCATATATATTCACTGATAAACAATTTAATTTTAATACTGAAGTTAACAAAATGCAAAACATTGTAATGATACTGGACACATAATACAGTGTTTGTGTGGTAGTGATGCATTTCTGTCACTTTGCTAAAATAAAGTCCAGATTTTTTTTTAATTTAAACTACCAATGCCCTCATACAATCATAGACATGTTGCTTATTTCTGAAGCAAATATGATGTTGCCAGTAAAATAGGCAATGTATTATTTTTTTAAATGTTTGGTTACAGTACTGCAAAATTACATTATTGCAGACTTGCTAGCTCAGTTGTATGCTGAGACTTGTACCCAAGTCAGAGCGGCGCAGCACATGGCCACCATGCCTCTCTGCTGTGCTCTGGCACTCGGCGACGAAGCAGCTCCCTCCTCGCCAGCGGTTGCCATGGCTGCACGCGGCAGTGTATGTGAATGCGCTGCCTGCCAGTCGTGGGTTCGAGAGACCGAGGTTGCAGGGGATTTGAGAGACAAAATGCCTTTGTTACCCCATGTGTGGTGGGTGGCTCCACTCAGGGGGCTTACATGGAAGCTAAATGGTTCTCGATTTGTTCCGTAAGTGTACAGATCACAGACTTGGAGCTTGTTTAAATAAGTGAACACGTTGCAGAATGCTGGATTCCGTATGTTTTCCAAAATTAATGGTTCAGCAGTGGTCTATCACCAGCCAATCCCGCACAAACATTATACACCTGCTGACGTACAGTATTACATAGCAAATTTATTGCAAAATAAACAATTGTGTTGTCCATTGTGTTATTGTATTTTGATTTGATTATTTATTCACTTTTAATGTAACTGTAAAATGTTTAGATGAAGTTTGCCTACTAATAATATTGATCATGACTGTCTTTTTAACTAGCTACATTTCAGCAAAAGACATATTTTGCCATGCTCATGTATTAATGCTATTGATAATCACATTAAGTGAGGCTTTTCTCTGCAGCCAGAAGGTGTGCAATAGAAAATGCGCAGAATTCAGCATTGTGCCATGTTTATTTTATTTATTTCATCATGGTCATTGCATTTCAGTCTTATTTTTTTCATGTGGACCTTTAACACAAGCACATGTTATTCAAAATGTAGGCGGAATAACTGACCAACTTTACTGGGGAAAACTCTCCTAGAGGAAAGAGATATCCTCACTTTCTAAACTACTATAAATGTATGTAAAACACTGCCAAGATTTCAATATGGTGAATTCAGTTTAATTTTACCCAACAAACAAAATTGTTGTTTTTTTTTTTTTTAAATTAATGATGATTCAGCAAGATTCAGTTAAAGAATGGAGTAAGCGCTCCATTTCCCCCCCATGTTAAATTCTGAAGACTCCATTCTTTTCCCCCCGCAAGCTTCATTTCACACACAGTGAGCGGGAAGGATTTTAATTCTGATATTAATAAGCGCACGTGCATCCTAGCAGGGAGCCACCGGGTCCTGCGCAGGGCACCGCATTAAAACGTTGTGAAGGCACCCATTGCACCCACACGGAGAGCGAGATGGCAGGAGAGAGAGGGAGCGGTAGGCAGCACACGCGCCCTGTCATGCCCCTCTGTTTGTTTTCCGTGTTGTTCCCTCTTTCTCCAGCACTGATCTCCCGCTCCGCTGTGCAGCTGCACTCCTTTTGACACAATCGCACGACATGTGTTCCAAATGCCAGGCAGCCGCACCAGCATATGGAAGGTCACTTTTGGGGAGGGGGGCTCTTCTGTTTGCTGTTTACATTAACCCCTTCCCTACCCCCCCTTGCCGCTCGCTCAGGAGCAAACCTGCCCAGCTGGGCATATCTGACGGTGTTCTGGTGAAAATGTCAATTGCACATTTTATTCACAGCCCGCAGATTTTGCTGCAGAAAGTCGATGGACAGTGGAACAAACGGCGAAACTTTAGAAAGGTCCGAGGTGCTCTTCTCCAGTGCCGTGGGTTCTCACTTCCTCATTGACGTTTGTACAAAAGCTGTTTGGAAAAGGGATCTTGTGTCCTGCTTGTTGGCAGAGGTTTGAGAGCTGCGTTAAAGAGTCTTTCCAAACATCAGCTTGCTCTGTTAAATATGAGGACCGAGCCAGAGGTGCCGGTGAAAGAGACACGGCCGAGTATTTCTCATGTGCTCAGACGTGCAGCCTGAGAGACGCAGGGACACGTGGTGGGAAGTAGAGACCCCAAAGGTCTGAATGCGTAATTAGCTGGGACAGACGGATTGGAGATGAACGGCGGGATAAGTGAGTGTCTCGTGCCTAAACGCAGCTGAGTGTGTGAGAGCAATGGCAACTGGATGTGCGGATGGGTTAGCGGACCCATGAGCTCCGGTCCTCCTCTCCGGCTGAGTGTGCAGGCTCCTGGACCCATCGACCACTGGCCGCCAACCCCTTGAGAGGCGAATCGGATCTTCATCTTTCCGTTTCAGTGCGGTGCTTCATAGCGTAATTGGTGCCAAGCTGAGATGGGCGGCTCTTGACCGGCCCCTCCAGTGTGACCATGACGACAAGGGGTCGCTCAGGAGGAGGGAAGTGCCAGGAAAGGGCCTCTAGAGCTCCTCGGCGAGCTCGTCGCAATAGCCTGTTCGCAGTGGGCATGCCAAGAGCGCCATCGTGATATATCTGTGGTCCTCTCCAAATTATGTGCAATTAATTGTAATAGTCACCATCAGTCTGCTCTTGTCCTCAAGTGGTCTTTTGCAGCAAGAGTTTCTTCAAGGTTTGTGTGTGCGCGTGCACGCATGCGTGTTACCGCTGCTGGTGGAGGAGAGAAGAAACGTGGCACGGTTCAGCTGAAGTTTCTTCGTATGTGAAGGTCCTGGGGAAGGGTTCAGAAAAAGAGAATTTTCCTTCCATCCTTGACCTCCTGTGACATCCTTGACCCCATCAATAGTACCTTTCCACCTGTTTTCGAGCTTCTCCCTTCTCAAATGGGCAGAAGTGGGTGACGTTGTGGTTAGCCCTGCCACTTTCAGAGGACTATAAAGGACTCAGATTTTGAATCCCACCTCCTGCTGTAATACCTTGTATTTACCCATAAAAATTACCCAGCTGTATAAATGGTTAAATACTGTAAGCAGCTTAACAGTGCAGGGTGTTTTGGAAAAAAGCATCAGTTAAATAAGTAAATGTGCCTAAAGGCAACTTGTTTTGTATTTTAATAATCTCTTAAAGTTCATATTTACTAGGCATTCTTTTCTTAGAGGACGAAATGCTACATCTAAATCCGGCCTTCGGGGAAATTAGAGCAATGCAACTGCGTTGTTGTACAGCAATAACACACGTGTTTAGGCTCATTTTAATAACGCGGCAACATCCTCGCCGCTCAACGACAAAACCGCTTGTTTTGACACCGTGAGGTCGAGCCAGCCTTGCCTCTTATTTACCAGGGGTGCAGCACAATCGCACAGACGTGCCAGACAGGGCCAAACGTGTGGAAATGTAACAACCAGCCTCGGCGTGCTTCCCTCGCCTCCTCTCTCCAGGCTGTTGTCATTCCCAGCATGCTCCCCGAGTCTCTGCTGGGGTCCAGGTTGTGCTGGAGAGCCGAGCCGAGCTCATTAGGCCTTTATTCCTGCTCCCAGCGCTCAGCGTGGACCCACTTGTCTGCTAACAGTGCGACTGGGGGATGTGCCCCATCCTGTCAGGTCCTATGACCGGTACCATTTTGGTTAAACAAATTTGAAATGGCAATGTATATTTATTTTAGTAAAAAATTGCGGAAATAACAAAAATAAGCACATGAACGGCAGAACAAATGAAAAAGAACTAAAACGTTTACAAATAATGTGTAATAACTTCTTACCTTTTGCCATGATGTCATGCAAAGCAGAAGGTGCAGTACAGCACAATCTAAAGTGTTTCAGATTTTTATTTGGAAATAAAAATGAAATTCAGGAGTTCAATGCCAATATTTATTTATCGTGTAGTTGTAAGCAAGCACATTTGCAGGCTGAGCTTCCTGCACGAAGGCAAATGTTGTCGGCAGGTCATGCAGGCTCGGGTCTAGAAATGAACACTCATTCATATGCACATATGAGCATTAGTGAATGTGGTCCAAATGTCCTCAGCTGCATGTGACGTTAACTGGACAGTGATGGTACATGGGTTTTTCAATGAGATACTTTTGGACGTAAGCTATCTTAACAGTAATATTGGCATCATTCATTCATTCATTCACTCACTCATTTGAATTCAGATGCTTTTTCCATCAAATGTGCAAATAAGTATCAGGGTTAACCAAACGTTCCCTCTGTGTGCTACAGATTATCAAGGCGACTACTATGGCCCTGGAGGCAACTACGACTTCTTCCCACATGGCCCCCCGTCCTCTCAAGCACAGTCCCCGGCAGAACCCAACTACATCTCTGGCTCAGGGCAGGGTCCTCTGGAAGGGCCCATCTCAGGCCACCACCCCTCGGACAGTCAAAGGTACACGGACATGATGTCACACGCCGACACGCCGAGCCCTGAGCCAGGCCTCCCTGGCCCACTGCACCCCATTCCAGGAGAAGTCTTCAGCGGGGGGCCCAGCCCGCCATTCTCTTTAGCCAGTAACTCCAGCTACAGCGCCCCCCTGTCCCACCCAAACCAGGAGATGGCTGAGACGGCGGTGTGGTAGAGCAGGCGCCTGAGGGCTTGTGTCTCGTGAACTCTAGTGTGTGGATACATAGCTCTGAATACCCCTCAGCGCTCGCCACAAAAAACACCACCTATGGAAACACCTCAAGGACCCTGCACGCGGGACTCGACCCAACATCGTTCCCTCCCAGTGCTCCCTGCAGCCCCAAATTCAACCTGGACACCACCACGTTTCCAAAATCATTCTGCATTTTGTCTGAGCATCCCAGAAGAGCTAAAATCAGGGCAAAGTTTCCACTTTCTTTTTGACTTTCACTCACCACGATCGGCCTGGGTCTCGGTATATAGAGTAAAACTTCTTTCTCTCCTTGTTTTCTAAGATGTCTTCAATTTGAAAAGAAGGAACACTGGTGCCTGTGCCAAAATGTTGGATCCTCACCTTCAGTATAATAAAGCATTGTCCAAAGTGTGCGGTTACATTAAGTGTTAGGCTTTCTTTGTCTTCTTTTTGTCCACGTGCACGTTTGTCCAACGTGTCACCGGCCACACGCGTAGCAGTGCGCAGAAGCGCAGGGCGTCGATGCCTCGCAGTACAAATCCGACAGCAAAATCCAAACAAAAGCGATCACCATTAGCGAGCTGTGCAGCCAGACACTCATGGGAGGTGTTTATGAAAATTGCTAAAAAAGCGTGAAGAGGACCTCTCCAGTCAGCTGCCACTAAAGTACAGCCGTTTATTATAAGGCTACCAACCTTTTAATATCGTAAGTGCTTAAAAACACAAATGATGAACCGGCGGTGAATGCAAACACTGGGATACCGTCTATTGTTTTACCTTAAGAATTTTTTACATTTTCAACACCTGCAAGGTGGCAGGTTACACTGCGCAAAAGGTTCCCTCATTTACACAGTTTTCTGATTTGTTGCATTATTTTTCAGGCTTCCTCAAGAGAAGTGGCGGTTTGATCGGATTTCACGTGAGGACTGTAGAAGCCGGGGCCTGAGCGCCTCTGCTGAGATGCCTTTTCCCCGAATGTGCGTCGATATTTGCATATGTTGAGCACTTTGGTTCTTTTTTTGCTCAGATTTTACAGGACGACACTCTCAGTCGCTGCTGTCATGTATTTCAATGGGAGCAAGCGACGTCTTCAACCCCCCTGCCCACCCCAGTCCACCCCATCCACCCCACCCACAGGGACCCGAGGCCCAATTGATCAGAGCAGCACCCAAGTGTGACAGGAGCCTGTAAAATTGCCTGATTTGCCTCTTTTTGTTCTGCTGCCAATAACCTTCATTTGTAGGCGTCCTCAAAAAATGTTTTAAAAGAAATTATTAATGGGAGAACACTGAATCCATTATAGAGCATCTCGGAGACCACCTGAGGCCTCGCTCCTGAATGGGCCTCTTCTTTTCTCCTCTCACAGAGAAAGGAGAAGGGGGGAAAAAAGGCAAAAATGGCAACATCTGTGACTCCCGTCTGTCTCCAAGTCCTGTTAGTCCTGCCCCCTACTGGTCAATCTGGGTAGAGTTTGGCACAATTTGGTCCACAGACGTTTGTTGGATGTAAAAGGTAGGAATGAAGAATGCGCTCTTTTGTCGCTAGGATGTTTAAGGTTGGTCCTAAAGGCAGCAGAAAGTCACCTATGAATGTTCTCCGTGTTCCACCGCGCAGTTTCCACGCCTGCGGAGGCTGGGAGCATCGAGTGAGAACTTCCATTGTACCCATTAAACAAACAGAGCTGTGCACCTTCAGCTGCAAGGTCTGCAGTAAAAGACCATGACTCACCTCAACCAGTCAAATTATTTTTTACTTCACAGCTCATTGGCAGGATGTCACCATTCAGATCGGTTCTGTCATCTGCTTTCGGTGTCCACCAAGTTTCCTGTGTCTGTACATATTCATAAACCCTTGAATGGGCTCATAAAGACCTGAGCGAGTTTTGTTTTGTGTTCCCTGGAAACGGTTTGTTTCTTAATTCCGCACTGTTCCCACTCAGTGGCGGCTGAAAGACGCACCTTGTTTGGAGGTCCTGCTGGTTGCTGGAACGCGGTCTGGTGGACAATGCTGTCCTGGGAGGGGGGTGGGGATGCTCACTGTGCCAGGGGTGGACAGAATGTGTGTTTGTTGTTTCTGTTCTTTCTATGTGAATAACAACAATAAAATGACATTTTAGCTATGCTTTACGTCCACATATTTTGTCTTTCCACAGGCTGGAGTTTCAAGGTCGCCACTTTCATTCTGTGTTTTGTTCAAATTAGGGCTGTAGCGACAATGCTGAAATTGTACAGCTGCCTGCTGCATGTCGCTTTTCCACACACGTCAGGACCAGTCATAACTTTTCAGCCGTCCCTGATAAGGAGGATGCATCCAATAAACGCGGTTTCTCAGTCCTGGCCGTCTCCAGGGAGGAGATCAGACGGGCTGAGGGAAATTGGACTCGGCACACGCTCCGCCATCGCCTGCTGTCGCACACCAGCTGATGGGGATCCAGGTGGTCTCATGGTGTGAGGGTCTGTGGCAATTTTCCCCATGACTAGTTTTAATGTAAGAGCAATGAGAGGCGCACAGGGGCTTGCACACCATCAGCTCAGAATCCCCACCTCCTGCATCCCAAAGAGGCCGGCCCAGGGACACACTCCCTCACACAGCCAATCGCATGGTGGACGTCCTCTTAGATGCCTTCACATGACAGGAGGGAAGCGGGGATCCTTCATTCCAGTGAAGATCATGTTCCCGTCTTAGATCTCTTTTCCGTGTCTGGATCTCAGATGACCCAGCATCCAGGGACGGTACTGAGCTGCCAGCACTTCATGGACCATAATGTTTTCAGGATCGTGTGTCTCCTCCGGCTGCTAATATGACCGTCACACAAAGCCACAAGAGTCTGTAGAAAACCCCACAGCAGAAAAGAAAATTGCGCTTTGGGTCCTTGGACTGTTCAAGCAATAACTTTAATGAATTATTAAGGTAAAACAAAAGCTTCCATAGCCTTTTTACCCTCATTTCCTGGGGTGGCACATTTGTGGGACCCCACACTTCTCCAAAACAGCAATTTTTGAGGTCTGAAAGTAGGATAAGTGTTGACTTTGTGATTTTTTTTTTTTTTTTTGCGAAATAACACAACAACCAACATTGTAATTCAACACTTTGCTCACATTCAAACCGCAAAGCCTCACAATCACAGATTTGAGGTAACGTGGGGTGTGAACAGACACCAACCCAATCTCTGAGTGTTGTAATGTGGTATGATTTGACGTTGGCTGTTCCGGTATTTTCCTGACATCCTTTCCATGTCCCGGCACCACCGGCATTTTATTAATGCAAAAGCAAACAATATTTTTTCCAACAACTTACAACTTTGTGGTCTTAACATCTTGAAAGAACAACACTGATAGCACAGTTGTCTGGGAACCAGAGAGTTCTAAGCCATGAGGGGCTGCAAACAAATAACTGCTCATCTCATGGAAACCATAGGGTCACGCATTTATTGAAAATATATTGATCAGTAAATTTATGAACAAAATTATATATATATACACACACTTTTTTGTCATACAGCATTTACATGCATATATAAAACACATCCTGAACACAAAGAGGTGGATACTGTAAAAGAAATAACAGTTTAAATCAATCTGAATTTATATAAATTTACCAAGTGAACTGAACATATTATATTTTGACAGTTTGTGCTTCAGCAAAAGTTGTATTAAAATCTGTTTAAAATTCATGGTACTGTAAATGTATTGTTGGATGATGCCACTGCATAAGTCTGCTTCTGTCTGTGAATTTCAGTGTCCCTGGTTTTAGAAAAGTTCATCCTTTGTTAGAAGCAACTGATGAGAATCTCAAATAATGGAATTTATGAGTGGTTTTAGGTTTTGAGGAACACATGGACGCTTGATGGTGAATCAGTGCTGGCTGGGAGACCAGCACAGTCTGAACCTGCTGGTGCTAAACCACTCCGATGGTTGGGGCCCACTGTGGTGGAACACAGCATGCACTAACACAGCATGGTGTGTCCTCCTTCATTCATTCATTCATTTGTTCATACATGCATCCTGTAAGAAGTCAGCTCATTTATGGTGGATCTCCTGCATGGAACAGTGATGCCTGGGTGGCATCTCAGCCATCCTCACACACAGCAAACACAGGCGTGTGGGAGGGGCTTCAATCACCACATCCGCGTTCACTGTGGTAACTTTGTCTTTTCGAGGGGGTGCTGTGCAGAAGCCCGGTAAGCCTGGCAGCGGCACCTCCTGGATCCCGCTGTAATTAATGATGTGACCTTCTGTGTGTCTCCTATTTGCAGGGTAATAGGATTTCCCAGCCCCGGGCTGCGGCTGGGAGCTCCCATGTGCCAGCGCTGATAACAGGGTGGGCGAGGGATGGGCGCGGTGCAGGAGGGGGCAGGGCAGGTGATTTATAAGGGCTGCATTGTGCTGCTCCCTCCCACAGGAACACAGCAAAGGGAAAGCCATTATAGGGAAGGTTCAGTGATAATGGGCTTTGGGAAGCATGTGTGTGTGTGCGCGCGCACGTGCATGTGCAAGAAAACGATTGGGTGAGAGTTCACATCATGTACATGCATGTCTGCGTTTGTTAGCATGCATGTAAGCATGCGCTTGTGTACGTTCCTCTGTGACAGAATCAGTAACAGCACAAACTATTTGAACAAAAAGGCAGAAAATGTGGTTCTGATTTAATTTCATTGAAGACTCTAAAGAGGATGCTGCTCTTGCTACCATCTCTGTCTATGGCTTCTTCTTAGGTGATGAGACCTTTTTCCAGGGCAGGTGAAGTACCGTTTGAACAGGTGCGACAACATGGTCCCTATGAGGATATGTAGATTGTTTACTGCGCCACCTGTTGTCACAATAGGGCTGTTGCAGGTACAGCAGGTGTGCACTTAGCAGCCACCACAAATACTGCAGATACTGCAAGATTAGGACTCACATACAGAAACAAACCTTCAAAATTTGGTCTAAGTACTGATCACCACCACCACCACTGACCACCTCCCACTGTGTTATGAGTTTGTACCCAGTTGTCTTGGTTTGCACCAGTCATCCATCTATCTATCTATCTATCTGCTAATTTATTTTCTACCTTCATTTGTATTGCACTAATTTGTTATAGTGCCTGGGAGAGAAAAGGCGACACTGGTTTTGTTTTTATGTCATCTCCTTGGTGGGGGAATTTAATGAAATTTGCAGTTGTAGGCGTGAAAAACAATTGCCCCCCCAAACTTTAATCGATCTAATTATTGGCGTAATTGGAGTCAGCAGTTCGAATGAAACCAGGCCTGATTTGGACCTGCATTGTCCAACATCATTTTCAGCTGCTTCAACCATTACCTGCAGAACCTGAGTTGGCAAAAATGATATTCACAGAGGACCATCATGTTATGGCCAGAGGGAAATTCTGAAGACCGTTCGGAAAAAATTCCCGAGGGCTGTTGGTCTGGTAAGGGTGACACCACCATTTCAAAGGTTCCAACCATGATTTAACCACAGAGTTGTTCAGATCAGATAGAGAACATTGGGAATGGTGGTGAATGTACCTAAGAGGGATTAAAATGACAGATCAGCTCAAGATGAACATTGGGACAACACCCAGAGAGCTGTAGAGTGCTCGGATCAGTGTTTATGACTAAAAAAAAAATCTGTCCAAAAATAGGACACACAGGAATGTACCATTTTGCCACAAAGTACTTAATGTTTTGTGGACTCATGAGCCAAAAGTAGGTCTATGGATCACATGGGCCCTTTATTTCTGGTGGAAACCAAATAAGGTGTTTTAGAATATGAACCTTCTACCTGCAGTCAAGCATACTGGTGGCAACATGAAGGTCTGGAGATGTTTTGCTGCCACCTGGGGACCTTGCTATCATTGCAGGAACATGGAGGCCTTTCAGTGTCCCAGAATTCTGAAGGGGAAGGTCAGGCCACCTGGCCATGAGCTGAAGCTGAAGCATAGCTGGGTCATGCAGCAATACACTGACTTCAGACATACACACAAGCCAACATTAGAATGATTGAAAAAAGTAAAGTTATGAAACAGACAAGTTAATATCCTGACCTCTAGCATGAATCTAAATGTTGAGATATGGGGGCAAGACCTGGCAGAGCTTTTCATGCTTGAAAACCTGCAAATGTTGCTGAGTCAAAGCAGTCCTGCATAGGGGATGGGGTCAGAATTCCTTGACTATTGAACAACCGAGCAAAAAATTGCTAAAATAAAGAAAACTGGAAGGACAAACACCATTTTGCGGCTCCGTGTGAATCTCTCTGTACGCGCCTTACGGTACGCGTGTATGCATCTGCACATGTCCATACACAGCAGTTTCAAGTGGGATTCTGCACAGCTCACGCATGTAAGATAAGCAGGTGCACCCAACCTGCATGAGTGGGCTTTGTGTGCGTGTTGTGTGCAGAGTGTGAGAGGCCCTTGGAGGATCTTTTGCATGGGGGACAAAGGGGTGACACAGGGGGGCACGCGGGTGTGGGTGTGGGGCAGGGGGCGCAGGGAACCAAAACAGCTGAGCAGCCTTGTTATCTGAAACACACAAAGAGTACAGGGCCCTTGTGTGCATGACGGTGTTCGCACCCTCTACCTGACACCCCCCCACCCCCACCTCACACACATACAATGGCAGCAAGACTGTGAGTGTTTTATTTGGTAATGAGCACACAGAGAGGGGGTCTGTCCACTACTGCGGCACGTTGTGAAGTATGAATCAGTTGCCATGTATTTAAGGTAGATAAGATGGAAAGGGACACACTGGTCCTTTTAAGGGTAGGGAGCACTTTGCTCAATAAACACACAAACACACACACACACACACACACACACACACACACACCTGGCTTCAAGGCTACCTGTGTACCTGTTCTCTATGCCACATGGAAACATTAATAATAACTTTTGATGTGTTCCAAAATTCAATTTCAAAATCAGACATTGGATCCATTCTGGTTTTGTTTAAATTGTAGTCATGAACAAATTAGAAAAGGACATAAACAATAAAACAAAGCATTAAATACATATAATTTGACCAACTGTATATGTCCAATGCCCAATTTCCATCTTATTCTATCTCACTTATTTCATTAACAATATAATTAACTCTATAAAATGATAAATAGAGGCAACGGGTAGTGGAATGGAGAGACTACCACCTTCTGCTCAAAGAACATGCAGTAATCTTAAGCAAAGTTACATTAAAGTACTCAGGAAAAAGTCATCCAGCTGTGAAAATAAAACACTGTAAGCAGCTTAACACTGTAAGGTGCTCTGGTGAAAAGTGTCAGCTAAATGAACAAATGTAAATAAATAATTACTCTGAATAATAAAAATGTGCACTCTTGCACATTCACTGTAGTTATAATCATATTGAATTATTTTATTTTAACAAAAAAATTTAAAGAACAGCAAAAAGGAGGAGATGCTGAAAGCTGGATGAATATGTGCTAAAGTGCAACATCACTCTCACAACTGCCTTTTACAATTTTCTGAAATATAAAACCCCTGAAATTGTTTTTTTTATATCTATATATATGTTTTATTTTTTTTTATTTGATTTTTAAAAAACTATAACTTTCGCCAATGTATTTTCTCACAACTATGACTCAGACTTAAAAATATTGGTGAGAGTTTTGAAATATGAGTTTATGTTGTGTTTTTTGTGTCATTTTTAAAAAATAACTACGTAAAACGTTGAACCGGACAAATAGAATAAAGAATTACAAAGAAAAAAATACAGTTCACAGCATGGGAAAAAAAATCATTTTATTAAATGAAACTGTGAAGAGTAGAGAAGCAAAAACACATCCAGGAAAGTGTACTTTTTCACGACTCCGGCTGCACACAGTGAATTCACTCGTGATTTTTGCAGCTTTTTCCACGCTGGATTCAGGGGATCCCAGACGATCGTTAACTGAAATATTTCGATCAAATTTGTTCGGCATCTGTCGGCGCCTTCAATAAATGAGCGTGACGTCACCCACCGACCGTGGACAGTAGCGCCGGCGCAATGCTGCCACCGAGCGGTCATCGTGTAAAAAAACACCCATTTCGTGCGCGCTTATCCATTGTGGTCCAACTACTACATTTCCCACAATGCAACAAAAACAACATTTCGCAAAGCTGCAGCTTGTAAAGAGAAACCCTGGTTTGCTGCGCTTACATGCTGTTAAGTCGGTTGGTTTTTCAACGCTCTTTAACCTGGTAGCCCTGGTGTTGACCGTGCTCAGTCACATGAGCGCACTTGGGTCACACGATCGCGCTTGGTCATATGACGGCCGAGACCAACATGGCTCTGCGCTGCATGTCAAACGTGTCCGCCTCTCCGCTGCTCGCCGTGTGGCTCCTGTTGGCCTCCCGCAGCCCCGCGGTGCTGGGTGAGTGGCATTCGGCCCTTCTGGACCCCGTCAGCGGACAGGTGACCGTGCAGCCGGGATTTGAACCCAGGGCCATAGCCTGGGCCAACTTTTCGGACCGCATAGAAAGCACGGGGTGAGACAGGGGCTCCGTGCAAACATACATACGAACAAAAATAGACGAGTGTATGAAGTCTCTCTCTCACGCACACATATGTCATATTTTGTCTTAACTTGGCAAAGGGTATGAAACAATTTTACTCATTTATGCTACTATTAATTCGAATATTCGTATCTGGAGCCATACCTGTAAATACACAAATACAAACAGAGCCACATACGTGCAAACTGTACCCAGGCATCCATACAGTGCAAGAAGAACCCTCAGTTTGCATTGCTTTTGTCACATTGTTTTATTTGCTGTTTATTTGCTCGAACCAGTGACCCTCGGTGATCCCGTGTGATCCATCACATGATGCTGCATCAGCAACTAAATGTGCTGGAGAACAAACATGCAACATTTTTGCTTACATCACTAGGCCATATTAAATGGCTGGAGAGGATTTTGCATGAGGAACTTCCTGCATTCTGGGTTTTTAGATGTCATTGTCATAATTTGGCTGTGGGGACTGCAAAAGGAATGAGGGCACGTTTTACCTACACATACCCGGGACTGGAAGTCTGTTCGTAATTCTTATTCATCATAAACCACACCACTACATCTAAAAGCTTAATAACGCACCTTCATCCTGTTATAAATGTTTTATTTTTATTCTGTTTCCTGAACAGACCGTACTGAAAAAAAAAAAACTGAAGTGTTCTAAAACTTTTGACCAGTAGTGTACCACCATGTCCCAGTCCTGCATCGCCAGCCGTTTTGTCACAGTCGGCAGCAGCTGCATTCGTGATGCTGTCTGGATAATGGCACACCATGTACGCTACCGGTCAAAAGTTTTAGAACACTTCAGTTTTTTTTTTTTTCAGTTTTTATGAAACTGCACGCAGTTTAATGTCTTAATGTTTCATGAAATCAAGGCATAGAACAAATAAACTTCTGCAACAGTCTTGGGAAGATCTTTCTGACCAATATTTGATTTCCCTTATAGAAAGAATGCTCTGTGTTTGGCTGTTAAATCAGCAAAAGGTGGCTACTTTGATGAATCAAAAATTTGAATAAACTTTTGTATACCTAATGATTCCTTGACTTTTTAAAAAAATTTTCCATTGTTTTTTTGTTCTATTCCTTGATTTCATGAAACATTAAGATGTTAAACTGCATGCATTTCCATAAAAACTGAAAAAAATTAGGTGTTCTAAAACTTTTGACCGGTAGTGTATGTGTAATAAAAGATAGATAAATTGGTTCTGGAAAGGTTCTAATGCCAACTAATGACATAAGTGGGAACATAGGTTTTTTTTTTTTTTTCCCTTTTCTGAAACAAGCCCATTTTATTACTGTATTGGTCCAAATATAAAACAGACACGATTATAAGACAACTTCATTATATTTCTTGACTGCTTGAGGGTTGATGGACACCTCTGCCTCATTGATCACCATTATCTTAAAATTGGCATCATAATTCTTCCTCACACCTTGGTTAATTTGGCCTAACTTTCAGATACTTTTTTCCCCACACCATCTTGCTAGCTCTAACTGATCATTTCTGTAGATAAGTGACGCCACCTACTGGTATTATAATGGTATGTGAGCTTTGTAGGTGAAGTCCTCAAATGTAACACCTATCTTTTTTTAGATATAATTCCCAGAAAAATGCAGTCTTATATTCAGTATCCTTTGTATCTGTGAACATCTGTAAGTCAAGTGTTTCTAACATGTGGTGCAAATTTATAGTTAGAATTTTTGTGAAGTTACTGATATTTATTTTATTTTATTAACATTGTTGGGTTCTCCCCCACACAAATTGAAACCCTTTATTTACCTTAACAGTGGTTGATACCAAAACCTATAGCTTTATATGAGCTTGCAGGCTATGGTACCTTAGTCACATTTAAAAATATGTTTACCATACACTTCTGTCAAAGCAACTTAGTGTTAAGCTTTTTTCAGTGATATAATTTTTACTGGAGCTGTTTATGGTAAGTACCTTTATTAAAGGTACTACAGCTACAGGTAGGATTCACACCTGGGTCATTTGAATGCACAGAAGCAGCTAAAACCACTATACCACCTGCTGCCCATACATACACATGAAGAACATAAGTGTTGTGAAACCTGTTGTGTTGGATTGTGTTATACAGGCACATCTTTAATGTTAAGACCCAAATTTATATTTCATCCACAAAGCAGCAGATCTAACCATAATGCTACTTGCCAAAGGGCGTTTATGGCTGCATTCTGTTTCACGCTTTTCTCTGTCTAGGTGGGCTTACTTGGAGGTGACTACAAGTGACCAGTACAATGACAGCCTCCAGGCATACGCGGCTGGTGCGGTGGAGGCTGCGGCCACATCTCAGGTTAGTACACTGTGTAGATGATGGACAGTTCCATGGTGATGTGTAAAAAGATGGGTCTTCAAAATCCATCCAAGTCAGGAGATGAGGTGCACGCTTCATTTTCAGTGGAAGTTGGCTACGCAGGTTTGGGGTGTGAAAAGAGAATGAAGAAATGAGAGAATGATTCTATATCAGGGAGGCAGTTAGTAAATGACAATCTTGAAAGAGCTGGGGAGGGCAGATTTGGTAGCAGCTTAGCATGAAAAGATCAAGAGCTTCAAGGTGGCATGAGATACCACAGTAAGGGAGCATGGGGTACATTTTTCATACAGTAAATGAAGAAGAAAAATGTCTGTGGTAGGGAAGAAATGGGATGACTGTAGGTGAGAGATTCATTTAGTATCACACCAAGTTCCTTCACGGTAGGTGAGGGTGAGAAGGTGGTGTTGTGCGTAAGACTGATGGCTAAAGGAAGATCTGAGGAGTGAGTAGCAGAGAGTGGTTTATTAATATAAAAAGGTAGTGAGAAAAATTCAGATTAAACTAAAAATATTTAGCAAAACTTGACCCAGATTTTGTTTGTAGCTATTGATATTAATGAATACAAAAATAATTAGAGCATTTAACTTGTCATCAGATGTCATAATTCTGCAGATATTCACAGTAAATGAAATGTCACTTCTAGCTGTGTAGCACTGTGTTTTGTATGGTCATGCCCGACCTGCAGCTCCTTTACAAGCATTGGATGAACACCATTGTGGGCTACTGTGGACCCTTCAAATATGACAGCAGCTACTGCCAGAGGCTCAAAGACTACATTATCACCAACCTGTTGTGGATGGAGCAGCAGATGGAGACGGGACAGGACCCTGAGTACTGGCACCAGGTGCATACGCCTCTCAGACCTTTCTCGGCACACACAGAATAGGTGGCATTGGGACATGGAGGCCACCAAGTTAAATGGTCCTGTATTATACAGTGTGGGTCATTACATCTCAAAAACTAGATTTTTTTTTTTTTTTTTTTTTAATTTATCCAGATCTAATCTGATCCTAAAAACTTGTCTGATGGCAAATTGTCAGATTCTGGCTGATTATATTCCATTATTTGCAGTGGGGGAAAATGTGTTCCTAACTCATCCTTAAACCCTCGGTAAATTGCCATAAAATTTTTCTTAAATACCTAAATAACAGTCCACCAAGGAGCTCCTCACAAGCTTTCCTACTTTCTTAAGAAGACATTTTCACTTAATAATGTGTGGATAAGGAGGATGATAACAATAATGCACAAGACATTTAAACAATGTGAGCACAAGATGCAATCCTATTGGGAGAACAGCTGAGATATGACTGCAGTGCAGCTTGTTACCATTTCTGGCTGCTTCGTAGTTGAAAATCCCAGGTGAGTTTTGCACTGATAACTCCAGGACTGGAGTTGCTGCTCCGGGATAATTTCTGCTTTTACTCTAAATTCTGTCACCTGGACTTGTGCACAACTTTTCATTTCATAAACATTTTCAGTAGAATCTGTTTTTTTTTTTTTTTTGTTCAGATGCAAGTTTGTTGGAGTTAGTTTTGAGATTAATTTTGCATACAAGTTTTTGCAGTTTGTTGTCGTGAATGTTCAAATAGTGACAGTTTAGACAGCGAGGAATAGCTGTCACACAAGACACCTCCCAAAGATGTGTTTTCTGGTGGTTTTGGTGACTGTGTGTGTGTGTGTGTGTGTGTGTGTGTGTGTGTGTGTGTGTGTTTTGCATTGCTGTGGTGTATAAATAGGTGGATAACTAAAGGTCTATCTAGAACCTTATGTAGCAAAGTATAGCACGGTAATCTTTGTACATCTCTGGACAAGTCTGCTAAATGAATAAATAATAAACTAAGGATACAAATGTTCCCCACCATACTTTAAAAGGGTTTGAGACAAGGATCTGGGAGGAGGTTGCAGTTTCACTGGCTTCTTTAACAGGAATAATGACCAGATAAGATGATCAGTCATCTACTAACTGCCTCAGTTACGCCACTGAAAATTGAGCTTTCCAGCATTTGTGAACTGGAATTGCCCATCTGTGCTGTCATGCACAGGTGGACACCTAGCCGGGGCTTAGGCAATGTTACCTACCCTTGTGTGCTTTTGCTAGGTTCGCCTGGCATTATTGCAGCTCAAAGGCCTGGAGGACAGCTATAATGACCAGCTTCATTTTCCCATAGGACGCTTCTCCATCAACCCTTTTGGGTTCCTGTGAGTTTCTCCTCTACAACATTTCTTGCTGTTGTCATTGGAGAATGTAGTGCCCAGCAGCTCTGTGTCATACCTCCCTTTTCTGGCAGTTTGTTCCAAATGGGTGGAGATCTGGAGGACCTGGAGGCAGCTCTCAATAAGAGCACCCCTATGCGAGTGCTTGGCTCAGGCTCATGCTCGGCCCTCATCAAGCTGCTCCCTGGAAATACAGATCTTGTGGTTTCCCACGATACATGGAACAACTACCAGAGCATGCTTAGGATCATGAAGAAATACTCATTTGCATTTAGGACATCCCCTAAAGGTAATGTGGTCCTACCCTTGTTGTACCTTGTTTGGGTGTCAGCTCTATCTAGTAGGGAATAACTATAAATCAGTTCTGTTATGAATTACAAACAAATTTTTTCCCGGTACCTTTAGATGATGCCTTTATTCCTGGAGGGACCCAGGCGTTTTCCTCCTACCCCGGCTCCATTTTCTCAGGGGATGATTTCTACATTCTGAGCAGCGGCTTGGTGAGTGTGTTGAGTGATAACACCCTGACATACACACTAGACTCGTGAGAGTTTCACACATTGCTCTGAAGAAAAATGCTGTCTTTGTCTGTCACTGCAGTACTTCAGAGATACTTACTGTATCACTAAATATATTTTATCCTAGAGTTCTATTTAAATTTTTTTTGGTTAAAATGTGTTGGTCTAACGATTGTCGGCCATAAAATAACATTTTTAATTTTACATGAGATTTTTCATCTGGGAACAGATTGTTTTCCATAAGAAATTATGTTAATCCAACCACCTTTCAGTGAGAATTCCAGAATTTTACAGAATTAATGAACTGCCTTATGTGAGGAGTGTGTACATTTTTTCTGGCACTACTATTTTTCATGCAGCTGCCTTCAGGAACTGCAAACTTTTTGTTAATGGATTCTTTATGCTGTAGCCTCTCATTTTATCTCCTTGATCTCAGGTAACATTGGAGACAACAATCGGCAACAACAATCCAGACCTGTGGAAGTTTGTGACCCCGAACGGGACGGTGATGGAGTGGCTAAGGAACATCGTAGCTAATAGACTGGCAGAGAGCGGCAGCCAGTGGTCACAGCTCTTCAGCAAATACAACAGTGGCACGTAAGCTTTCATCGTCTCAACCAGACCACAGACACACACCTGTGCTGCCGAATGGCTGCGTTTACTGTGTTATTACTTGTACCAACATCGGTGACCTTTGTCAGCTACAGTGGACAGGTGACCCTTCCGTCAACAAAGTTTAATATAATTAAAACTTAAGAAAGCAATGAGGGCGAAGGGTAACATGGTCTTTAAAGGATTTGATGATGTTCATGATCAAATTAATTTTTAACACCCTTTTTTCTGAAACTAGCAGGTGAGCTTGAGCTTTTTTCTCTATTTGTCCTCAAGGTATAATAATCAGTGGATGATTCTGGATTACAAACACTTTACTCCAGGGAAAACGGTCATCGATGATAAGCTCTTCACAGTTTTGGAACAGATTCCGTAAGTAAACCAATGTCATTTTTTCTTATTGTTTTATTGCAGTGTAGCCAATGGCATCCGTGGAGAAGTCAAAGGGTTAGTGAACTGAGTAGTGGGCAGGGTGGCAGGTGTGATTTGTACTGGCACCATACCATGATTTTTCTGTGGCTCAACAATTGTTGCTGTTTCTTAATAAGCTGCTGCAGGAAATAAACTGAAACTACAGTCTTCCCTCACCTTACACAGGTAATGCATTCCTGAAAAGGGCACATCTGCTACAGAAAAAAGTTAATTGATTGTGGATTCTTACAATTCTTTCTTGCAGAGGTTTGATTGTGTCTACGGACAAGAGTAAGGAGCTCTATCAGAAGGGATACTGGGCAAGCTACAATATTCCGTAAGTCCTGCAAAGTGCTTACTCAGTATTGGGTGTGAGATGGAGTACACGATGGATGGAGACATTGGTCATCATGGCCATCTCAGCCTGCTAACTACACTGGACAAAATATATTCTGAATGTTGTGATGAAAATGTCTTGTCTTCTAGTTACTATGAGGAGGTGTTCAATGCCAGCGGCTGCCAGGAACTGGTGCAGAAGTATGGAGACTGGTTCTCCTTGGACATGAATCCACGGGCCCAGATCTTCCGCCGGAACCAAAGCCTTGTCACCGACATGGAGTCCATGATCCGCCTTATGAGGTCTGCTGTTCACCCTTTACGATGGGCTTTGCTTCTTGCATATTTTCCAGCTCTATGTGATTGAGGTTCCATGTTCATTGCTCCTTCTGTCAGCAACCAATGTTAAGATGGACCCTGATGCATTAACAGTATATTGACAATGTGTAGTGAAGCTTGCATAGTTAACCTTGATGTGTCAAAGATGTGTCAGTATGTCACATGGTGGGGGTCTTAATAGAAGTACCCACTTACTGCTGATGTTGCTACTTCTTGCCTCAGATACAATAACTTTATGGAGGACCCGCTGTCTAAGTGCAAGGGCTGTGACCCTGCTTACAATGGAGAGAATGCCATATCGGCTCGCTCGGACCTGAATCCTGCCAACGGAACTTACCCTTTTGGGGCTCTGAAGCAGAGGTCGCATGGAGGCACAGACATGAAGGCAAGTGGTGGGCGGAGCCTCGACATGATCGTTCCTTAACATTTGTTATATGTTTAATCTCCATGTCACTAGTGGTAGATTACCAGACAGCTGCTTGGTATAATTCATTTTCTGCAATGTCTCTTTTAAAGTTTAACTCACTTTCTCACTTTCTATTCAGATGTTGGTATGTTGGTCTCTTTCAGTCACTAAATTGTTGTTGTAGTAGCTGCATCATTAGTACGGGGGGGGGTCCTCATGGTATAAACATTCAAGTTACAGATTTTTAAAAAATTTATTGTGGAGTAAATGTTACCTGTGTTTCTCTGTTCAGTCATTAGTTGTTTATAAAATGCTCTCAGAGAAGAGATTTGAAGCTGGATTAACGGAAATGGCTTTCATAGTGTCTATAGCTTCATTTGTTGAAGTTTTAAATTGACAGAGGGAATTAAGTCATTTTATACCGTAGGGAATAGTACATGCAGGAAGAAAAATGTGTGCAAAGTATGCTTAACTGTAGCTGCTGACAGTCATTTAAAGACAGCAGACTGTAGTGCTACCTGTTGGTACCTTGGCTGATCCCACTTGGGCAGTCTAAAAGTACCTCAAGTCTTCTGTTCACTTCTACAGGTGACCTCTTTTGCCCTCTTCAAGAAATACCAAATGTTGGCAGCCAGTGGGCCCACGTGGGACCAGGTTCCAGCATTCCAATGGAGCACATCCCCGTACAGCGAGCTGCTGCACATGGGACACCCGGACCGCTGGGCCTTCCCGACTGTATTTGTGCAGTGGGGCTGAGTGGGTCCGATTACAAGGATATGAATACACAGCTGGGTGTTGACTGGAAGCAGTGGTTCAAAGGGAAATGCATAAATAAATGAAAGGGAAATACATACTAAATAGATGAAAACAAATCAGGGCATAGCTTGATCTCGACACTACCGCTTGTTTATGCAGATTGGTACACACCTAAATGATGACCTAGCAGTAGCATCTCTGACCTGAGCGCATGCATGGCAACCTCTGAAGATTTGATCCAGATATGTAAAAATCTTTAGCAACACAGCTGATTTTTGCTTGCACATTTTTTACTATGGCATTAAGCTGAGTATCGAATGCTGCTTGGTCAATGTCAGTTATAAAATGCGCCACTTTTTCTCAACCCCTGCGGAAATATGCTGACATTTAAGATCTTTCATTTAAATACTTGTAAAACCTGTACTGGAGAATTGCTGTTTGATTTCCTGGAAGTTCATTTTATGTCCAATTTTGTTTCTTGATTTTTACTGATGAACTGTAATAAATACATGTGCTTTTTAAAGGGGGAACAAGTTAATTTCAGTCATAATGGAGGTGAAGAATGATAAGTTGTGAGTTTTCTGAATTGCATACATTAAATTTTAAGTTACATGTTTAAAATTTTCAACAGGTAGTTGATTTTTATTTATTTCTTTCCAAAGCTACTGGTGCTATGGACACAGGGCTGTTTAAGCATAGGTTCCAATCTAACTCAGGCTGTCCAAAATCAACCATGTCAGGTTAGTTGGTCACCTTTAATTTCCAGTAGTGTGTGTACCTCTGTAGTGTGTACCCTCTGATGGACTAGTGTCCTGTCCAAGGTATGCCAAGGTAGCCTAGTACCCAGGGGTTTTGGGATGGGCTCTGGATCACCATGACACTAAGAAGCACAAGCTAATAAAGTGTTTATGCCCTTATTCTATTTCAGAATCAGAATTGGAATCAGAATCAAAAAGACTTTATTATTCCGAAGGAAATTGCTTATATTACAACTGTCCAATCGACGAGGACGCAAATAGCAGGAAAACACAACAGGAAGGGAAGCAAGAAACAGTAGTGATAACCATGTTAAGTAAAAAGAATATACAATAAATAAGTATAAATATCCAAAATGCTACTATAAGTTAAAAAAATGTGTGTGTGTGTGTGTGTGTGTGTGTGAGCGAGCTTTAAGTCCCCCAAGTCCTGAGGGGAGGCACCTCCGAAAGTGGTTGAGAACAACAGAGCTAAGATCCTGTGGAGCTTTAAGTTCCAGACAGACAGGCAGCTGCTGGTCAATCAACCAGACATAGTGGTGGTTGATAAGGAGCAGAAAACAGCAGTAGTGATAGATGTGGCAATCCCAGCTGACAGTAACATCAGGAAGAAGGAGCATGAGAAGGTTAAAAAATATCAAGGCCTGAAGGAACAGCTGGAACAAATGTGGAAGGTGAAGGCCAAAGTGATTCCCGTGGTAATAGGAGCACTGGGGGCTGTGACTCCCAAAGTTGGAGAGTGGCTCCAACAGATTCCAGGTACAACAACTGAGGTCTCTGTCCAGAAGAGCGCAGTTCTAGGAACAGCTAAGATGCTGCACGGAACCCTCAAACTCCCAGGCCTCTGGTAGAGGACCCGAGGTTGAGGAAGGCACGCACACATACCAACCCCCCCCCCATGTAAGGGGAAGGTGAGAGGGAGATTATTAAATATTCTGTATGTACCTTCAGGTGTAGTATCACATGTGCAGAAACATTTACTTTTAGTTGTTTTCCAAATACAGTGACGTCTACAGTGTCCCTTACAGTAAGTGCATAACTCAGTATTTATACTGTTTTTTTGCAGCTTTCACACAAGCCAATAAAATGTTACAGCTGCATAATTTGTACAGTAAATCCTTATGTTACACCTGAGGCTTCTTCACAAAATATCCAGAAAGCAAGGAATATTAAAACTGGACCAAATCCTTAATTATTTTTTCATTGATATACGGTCTCTTTCGTCGGTTGAAAAAATCTCCAATAAGAAAGCAGTAAGGACATCTATAATCATTAATGTATTTTTAGATATTAAATCTTCTTAGTTATGCATTGTTTATTTTAATATTTTTTTCTGTTTATGTCTTCATCTTTATCCTGTAATCTCGTCGAGTGTTTTTTTTCCACAATGTTTGCATAAAAACAATTTACGGAGACTTCTATTTCCATCTTTACTTGGACGGCAGTTTCCTATTTAGAGCCTTCAGAAGTTGTGTTGCATTGTACATTCGTTCACCACATATTTTCAAACAAAACTAACTCAAATTTCATGCTACGGTTCTGTTTACGATTTTATAAATTGGAAAAAAAATGTTTTTGCCTGATGGAAACGGTAGTTTGAAGATTTTTTTTTTGCTGTCAATCTTTTCTGTGACAACCAATAGTTAGTTTCTAGAGGCGGGACTACACGTTTAGACGTTAACCAATAGACAGTGCTAATGAATTAAACGAAAGCATTTCCCACCATTCTTAGCGGTACGGTACCCGGAAGAGGATTCAGTCGCAAGTGGAATAGAGTTGTTTTACTTTTTGTCTGTAGATATTTTATAATAGTGCACTAGTTAGAGCAGCGCGGCTGAGAACCATTTGCGCAGTTATTTTAGTAACAAGGGAGTCGTCATGTGACTGCCTTTCTTTATTACTTTTACAGAAGCTTCTCACTGGTGAGTTTTATAGTTATTTAGGTGTTTCACAGAGAGCAAGTTAAGTAACTAGCAGTGCGGTTATACTATTGTTTAAAGGTGCGGACGACACTTAATATGAAGATGAGAGGGATTTAAACACCCCCCCTCCTCTCTCTCTTTCTCTCTCACACACACACTTTTAATTTTACAACACAAGCTTTATGTCTTCATGGCGTGTTTTAACACCAGCAATTATTGAATCACATCACACCCACTTTGCAACCTTCAAACACAGCAGGAAGACAAGAGTCAATCATGTTACATAGACATCTTTATTATTATGGACCACGTTGTTGAGGGGTTTAATTGAATTAATTGTATATGGATCCAGATGGTAGAACAGGAATGTCCAGCAGGCTTCACATTAAGTTGTGGCTTTGTGTTTTGTTTTCTCAGTAAGGCTCTTGAGGAGCTGCGATGGTTCGGTGGAGGCCGTTTGAAACTTTGCAGAAGAAGCTGCATGGAAATCCCCCAGCAGTGGTGTTTTTACTCTGTCTCCTTTCTCTGACTGTGGCCTTCAGCAGTTTTGCCTTCTACACACAAGGCCACGTTGTGAAGAACCCTGATGTAGCTCAGGTGACACCTTCTTACACTCAATTTAGATATATTTAAGTCATGTGTCCTGGGTAGCTGTGGGATAAAATATCTACTGAGTGAGGGCTTGCATCCCTGAGTCATGTTTTATTCCTTGTCCTAAACCTGTGAAGGATTGGAACAAGATCTTGGGAGCACTGGCGGACCTTCAGCTGTGTGTACTCCACAATGAGACGAACAGAGAGACGCCCGTTGTCAGTGTGCAACGTGTGGTTTCTGCTACTCTGCTGGGGGAGCATGGGGTTGCAAACAGAGCGCAGGCAAACTGGACGTATTTGTCACTGTTGGTCCCACTGACGTTGACTGGGAGTGTGCAGAATCAGAACATGGCCAGCTTCCACACACTGCTGACAGGGAGTCAGCTGGGCTTGAAGGGTGAGGCTTCTCTTTATAAGTGGTATTTTGAAAGTGGTTCTTGTTTTTTTCTGAGAGCACCTATTTTAGTAGGATTGTGCACCTTTTGTGGTGTTACTGCGTGATATAATTTGTATGTTTTTCTTTGGGGTGGGTATAATGACTTGGATGATAAATGAATTAAGGTTAATCTTGTTAAGCTGGCAGGTGAAGTTAGAGCTTTTATAAATGGAATTAAGGAGGCCTTTGCATATCAAGTCTCGGTTAAAACCTGGGAGGAGTACTTTTCTGAAACCCCATGCTGACCCAAAATAATAGTTTTGAAGTCTGAATGGGTATGTGTTGATTTACAATGTTTGCAGTTTTTTAATTTCAGTTTAACAGACCATTTTCTACAGTTAAAATTCATGTTTCAAATAAATAAAATGAAATAAAGGTGAAATTAAAACAACTACAAACATTGTACTTCAAGGATTATCCCATAGTCAGACTTTAAAATTACTGTTTTGGGAGGTTTTGTGTCTGAAAACACTCAAAATAGTGCTTTTTGTACTTGGATGCTGTTTATTTTGTAAAGGCATCCAATAAATATATATGAAAGTAAACATAAGAGACAAACTAGAGGTGTGTGCAGATGTTTGTTTGAGGATGAAAGATAAAGAAAAGTGATCAGTCACACATTGTCCCACTCTAAGGTCCAGCTGGGAAAGAGACTCTGAATGTGACGCTACATTTCTATACCAAGCATGAAGTGAATACAAGTTTGCCTGGGCTGACCACCTGTGTGAGCCTCACTGCCCCTGCACACATCCTGCCCCAAACTCGGTTAGTCAGCCTGGAGAACTTCATTCCAGCTGCTCTAGATCACTTCTGCTGCACTTACATGCTTGTCATCTCACAAGTTTGCAGCCAATGTGTTTTGCCGCTCTGCTAACAGTCATGGTGGACTGTGTGCTACCCTACAGCCTGCCTCCAGTGTGCCCAGTGAATGAAGAGCAGTACTCTGGTCATTCCACGTTACGAGTTGTTGCCTCAAAGCCGTACAAAACGGATCTCCAGGAATGTTTCAACATGGAGTTCAGTTCGGACCCCAGGCTCACCGTCATGCTCTCTCGGGTGAGAGCACCGTTGCCTTACAGAATCTTAGCGCCCAATACAGGATTTCCTGGAGTTCCTGTTAATGTAGGATTATAAACTGATAATATTCTATATTGTTATCATGCTTTCTTAGCACTGCTTTTATTCTTTAGATCATAGGTGACAAAACAGTGTAGCCAGCCTTATAAGAAAGGGCAGTAAGATGCTATTAATTGTGCTCTGAGTCCACTACACTGTTGACATCTTAAGGAGAACTGTCAAGTTTCTGTTTCATACCTAAAAACATTTGTTATTGTTACTTGTGATGTATAGCTGACCATGTGATCATTTGGCTCAAGTTGCATTTCAGTCCTCTTATTTATATTCTACCTGTTTGTACTGTATTCTCATGTTCTCTGTGTAGTGTACTATGCACTGTGGTCCAGTAGAAACTGTATTTCTTGTACAGCTGTGTAAATTAAGAATAACAAAGTGAATCTTGTGCTCCTTAAGATGTTAAAAATAGTCCTGGTATCTGGCTAATGATGTTGCTGGGGACTGATTTGAAGGCATCGTCTTCTGTCTTCCTCATGTGTAGGGAGTTGGAATGTAGTTATTATTAGCACTAAAGGAGAAAATGTACTCAGATGTAGGTTGCATTTCAAAGGTTTTTATGTAGAGTTCAAAAGCAAGGCTCCATTAACTCTTATGATGGAAGTCTGAAATGAGATACCCCCCTCCCACTTCAGTTCTGTTGCCACAAGATTTTGTGTTTTGCAGCAGTTGCTGTACTCTAGTTTTTCATGCCAGTTCCCTCCTCTGTAGTTGTCAGTACAACCTTTTTGCATTGTAGGAGGACCGAAATCTGGCTGCACATCATCTGATGATCTTCAGTGGCAGTCTGCTCACTTTGTGTGCTGTGCTGTGCTTTATTGGGAGCTTCTCCTGCTCCAAGTCTCGCAGGTACCATGGTAATGGACTGGATCTACAGAAGGTAATCTGGGTAATTCCCCCCCCCTAAGATTATGATGTTGTACTCTAAAACTTCTGTAATGTAATGATTCTTCTTCTTCTTCTTCTTCTTCTTCTTTCGGCCGCTCCCGTTAGGGGTCGCCACAGCGGATCAAAAGCTTCCACTTCCTCCTGTCCTCTGCATCTCTCTCCGTCACCCCCACCACCTGCATGTCCTCCTTCACCACATCCATAAATCTCCTCTTAGGCCTTTCTCTTCCTTTTGCCTGGCAGCTCCATCCCTAGCATCCTTCTCCCGATATATCCAGGATCTCTCCTCTGCACATGTCCAAACCAACGCAATCTCGCCTCTCTGACTTTGTCTCCAAACCGTCCAACCTGTGCTGACCCTCTAATATACTCATTTCTAATCCTGTCCATCCTCGTCACACCCAGTGCAAACCTTAACATCTTTAACTCTGCCACCTCCAGCTCTGCCTCCTGTCTTTTGGTCAGTGCCACCGTCTCCAACCCATATAGCATAGCTGGTCTCACTACCATCTTATAGACCTTCCCTTTCACTCTTGCTGGTACTCTTCTGTCACAAATCACTCCTGACACTCTTCTCCACCCACTCCACCCTGCCTGCACTCTCTTCTTCACCTCTCTTCCACACTCCCCATTACTCTGGACTGTTGATCCTAAGTATTTAAATTCACCCACCTTCGCCAACTCTATTCCCTGCATCCTCACCATTCCTCTTTCCTCCCTCTCATTTATGCACATGTATTCTGTCTTAGTCCTACTGACCTTCATTCCTCTTCTCTCTAGAGCCTATCGCCACCTCTCCAGGGTCTCTTCAACCTGTTCCCTACTCTCACTACAGATCACAATGTCATCTGCAAACATCATAGTCCACGGTGACTCCTGTCTGATCTCATCTGTCAACCTGTCCATTACCATTGCAAACAAGAAAGGACTCAAAGCTGATCCTTGATGTAATCCTACCCCCACCCTGAAAGCATCCGTCACTCCTACTGCAGACCTCACCACTGTCACACTGTCCTTGTACATATCCTGTACCACTCTTACATACTTTTCTGGCACCCCCGACTTCCTCATACAATACCACAGCTCCTCTCGAGGTACTCTGTCATATGCTTTCTCTAAGTCCACGAAGACACAATGCAACTCCTTCTTACCTTCTCGGTACTTCTCCATCAACACCCTCAGAGCAAACAACGCATCTGTAGTACTCCTTCTTGGCATGAAGCCATACTGCTGCTCACTAATTGTCACCTCCCTTCTTAACCTAGCTTCCACTACTCTTTCCCATAACTTCATGCTATGGCTGATCAGTTTTATCCCTCTGTAGTTACTACAGCTCTGCACATCACCTTTATTCTTAAAAATAGGTACCAGTACACTTCTTCTCCACTCCTCAGGCATCGTCTCACTTTCCAAGATTCCATTAAACAATCTGGTTAAAAACTCCACTGCCATCTCTCCTAAACACGTCCATGCTTCCACAAGTATGTCATCTGGGCCAACAGCCTTTCCATTCTTCATCCTCTTCATAGCTGTCCTAACTTCCTCATTGCTAATCCATTGCACTCCCCTATTCATAGTCCCTACATCATCCAGTCTTCTCTCTCTCTCGTTCTCTTCATTCATCAACCCCTCAAAGTACTCTTTCCATCTGCTCAACACACTCTCCTTGCTTGTGATTATGTTTCCATTGCTATCCTTTATCACCCTAACCTGCTGCACATCTTTCCCAGCTCGGTCCCTCTGCCTAGCTAATCGGTACAGGTTCTTTTCTCCCTCCTTAGTGTCCAACCTCTCATACAATTCACCATAAGCCTTCTCTTTAGCCTTTGCCACCTCTCTCTTCGCCCTACGCCTCATCTCCTTGTACTCCTGTCTACATTCTTCATCTCTCTGTATATCCCACTTCTTCTTCGCCAGCCTCTTCCTCTGTATACTCTCCTGTACTTCTTCATTCCACCACCAGGTTTCCTTGTCCTCCTTCCTCTGTCCCGATGCCACACCAAGCACCTTTCTAGCTGTCTCCCTTACCACTTCTGCTGTAGATGTCCAGCTCACTGGTAACTTTTCACTGCCACCCAGTGCCTGTCTTAATTCCTCCCTGAACTCCACCTTATAGTTTTCCTTTTCCAACTTCCACCATTTGATCCTTGGTTCTGCCCTCACTCTCCTTCTCTTTTTGATCTCCAATGTCATCCTACAAACCACCATCCTATGCTGCCTAACTACGCTTTCCCCTGCCACCACTTTACAGTCTACAGTCTCCTTCAGTCTGGCCCTCCTGCACAAGATATAGTCCACCTGTGTGCATCTTCCTCCACTCTTGTACGTCACCCTGTGTTCCTCCCTCTTCTTAAAATACATGTTTACCACAGCCATGTCCATCCTTTTTGTAAAATCCACTATCATCTGACCTTCTGCGTTCCTCTCCTTGACACTATACCTACCCATCACCTCCTCATCTCCTCTGTTTCCTTCCCCAACATGGCCATTGAAATCCGCTCCAATCACCACTCTCTCCCCCTCAGGTACACTCCTCGCCACTTCATCCATATCACTCCAGAATTCTTCTTTCTCATCCATCTCACACCCAACTTGCGGGGCATATGCAGTAACAACATTCAGCATCACATCATCAATTTCCAGTTTCATAACCATCACTCTGTCAGACACTCGCTTCACCTCTAAGACACTCTTTACATACTGTTCCTTCAGGATAATCCCTACCCCGTTTCTCCTCCCATCCACACCATGGTAAAACAGTTTAAACCCCCCTCCGATGCACCTAGCCTTACTCCCCTTCCATTTGGTCTCTTGCACACACAATATATCAACCTTCCTTCTCTCCATCATATCAGCAAGCTCTCTCCCTTTACCAGTCATACTACCAACATTCAAAGTTCCTATCCTCACGTCCACTCTCTTAACCTTCCTCCTCTCTTCCTCCTTCTTTGGCCAGCAGTAGCCCAATTTCTGCCAGCACCCTGTCGGCTAGCAGTGCTGGTGGCGGTCGTTGTTAACCCGGGCCTCGACTGATCCGGTTTGGAAATTTCTAGTTTTGTCCGCATATTTAGTTTGGCAAAAACTTTTACGCCGGATGCCCTTCCTGACGCAACCCTCTCCATTTCCGGGCTTGGGACCGGCACAAAGACGTGCATCCCCTTGCGGCTGGATTAATGTAATGATTATTATAGAAATGAATTTAATGTGGCCTGAATTTATTCAGACATCTTCCTCTCAGGATAGGGACTTGAAATAGCTTCTTGGTGAGATTTAAAACTACATATATTGAATCATATTTGTAAATGTTCCCACTGGTGTGGTAAATGAATCTGTGCTCACATCTTTTGGAGGCAGAATAACATACAGAACAGGTCTTGTATCCCCCTACTGGTGAAGGTAATGTGTTTCTGGAAATCAACTTCTAGATAACATCTCATAAGTTTTAAGCTCTTCTTGGGGGATCCCTAAGCATTGCCAGGCCAGCCAACAGGTATGATCTCTCTGGTCTGCCATGGGCTCACCCAAGCGAATCAACCAGCGAGGCACACACAACATACTTGAACCACCTCATCTGGCCCTTCTCAACACTTCTACTGTGAATCTCCCTTTTATCACTGAGCTTCTCCCCTCAAATGGTTATTTCACTTGGTCGTGTGAATAACAATGGGAATGGAAATCTCCAGAATTTGCAAAGCACAACTACTATTTAATATTTAATAAGTATTCAGGGTATTTATGGATTGTTCTTTCAGTCACAGTGCTAGATAGTCATTAATTGTGTTTCTGATTTTCAGGAACCACTGCTCGACTCCTGAATGTGATCAAGACGTCTAATTTAGCATTTCTTTGAGTTTTTAAAATTTAAAAGTTTTAAAATGGTGGGCATACCAGGAACACAGACACTTGCCTCCTGGATTATCAACTACAAGTATGACCATAGTATTGAATGGACTGGGGATATGAGTTCTTGCACTGCAAAGCTCAGTTTGTTATTGATGCGATTTATGTCAAAATATTCTGTTTCGTGATTTATGTGTTCATTACACTATTTTCTGTTTGTGTTAAAACGGCCATGTTCCCACATATCATGCCTGGTCAGTCCCCATACTCAGTACGTCCACCATACCAAATGTTCAGTTTTCATACTGTTGTCCATGTCATATGATGTAAAACATAAATTTTAGCATAATATAAAAATATGGTAAAATATACTTTGTATGTACATTTATTTTACACTTGTATACATTTAGGTGAGAATTTGCAAATAAGTGATGAGCATCAGTGTTGTTCGATTTCCTGTAAGCAATACAAATGTGTGAGCCTGCAAAGAGGTAAATTTTGTTAGTAGGCTGCACAGGTTCAAAAGTGTGACCTTTAATGAAAATGTACTCATGAATACAGTCCCTAATGTGAATGTGGTTCAAACATGGCTTGGTTGTACGTGTCCTGTCCTTAACCATGGTGCTTCCTTTTGTAATTCAAATGATCATAATTAAGACATAATTTTCTTTAGTTTCAATGGTTTTCATGCATTCCTGAGCCCAAAAGTGAAAACTATTTATACTAAAATATCACCTTATACCACATAGTTATAAAGACAATAGTTGACAAGTTTACCCCCAGGAATTAGTTTATAATACTGTGGTTGTCTACCTGTCCTCATTCAGCTCTTATGTACTGCACTCTTCAATTCTCATAAACAACATACATATGAAACTCAGTGTTTATTAATTTAACCTGTAATGCAAAAAAAAAAAAAATACAGACCAAAAAAATCCATGTAAAGAAATGCAAATGAATTCACACTCACTGAACAAAGTGACATGGTTTTCACAGCACCTGAATGGTGTACCTCAGTCTATGACAGTTCATGTTTGTTGTGTGTGTGTGTGTGTGTGTTAAATTAGACTCTGGAGAAAAGCATCTGCTAAATAAATAAATGTAATTATCACACATTAAGAGTTTTATACCCAGCCTTACAACAGCTATGTACAAGCCTACATACCAGTAATTTTTTTTATTTGATAAGTATAATTTAAAGTTTCAAAATACAGGCTACAAATTTTGAAAACACTTGAAGCTGGGATAAATTTGCAACTAATACCTAATCTTACATCCATGTCTAGTGACAACAAAAATGGTTTAATATGCATACGAGGACAGCGACCTACTAATGTTGAGGTAACAAACTTTTGTTTTAAGTATTTACACATTTTGTCCAAAACATTGAAGGGTATAAAACATCACCTGATGTGGCAACAGCAATCACAATCAGTAAGTGCGTGCTAACTGCATGCACCGGTTCTCATCTGGCAGGAAGGCATCACCACCGCTGATATGATCAACTCGAGCTGATGTACAGGTATCTGCACTTTGAGGTAAATACCTTTTTCAGTCTTTAAATTTGTTGTTTTTCTTATTACACCTCATGTATTGGCGATTTTCATTTGATGTGTGGGATAAAAGCTGTAGATGAGCACTAACACCCTAGTGTAGCTCTTTATTAGACTTTCTTTTTATAATGTGTCATGAAAATTTCTGCCTCAGAATGCTAAGCCTAAGTTTCCATACAAAAATCCCCACTGCTGTTTCCTATCCAAGTTTTGAATTTATTCATTTTTCAGACACTTTTCTCTCCAGATAACAAATGCATTTCATAGACAAGAGCCACACAGTTCTCAAAATACAGAACAGTCACTTAGTCCAATACCATAATTTTTGTTAGCACACATTGTGCTAGTAGCTGCACACATAACTCATGACAAGTCTCTAGACTGGCTCCATAAACATCTTCTGAAATGAACAAGCACTTGGTCCCAATTAGATTAGTTCTTTTTTCAGTTTTTTTCTCTTTTGTCTACTGATACAGTAAATAGTTCAAGTCTTCTATACATCCTCCCTCTGCTTATGTCAGAAGCAACTATATATTCTTGATTTTAAGCTTTTGGAGTCTTCAAAGGTGGCAATAAAACTACTGATAATGAACAGAATCTGTAACACCATTGGAGTTTGAAATCTTTATTGTTATACCATTTAGAAAAAAACCTGAACTCTAAAACTTTGTCATTTTATTACAATCGCAGACAAAGAGAACAGGCCAGGCAAAATTAACTGAGAGAAAGATCTCATTGTCAGGAACAATTCCAGGGGCTTGATTCCTGCATTTTATTCAATTTAACAAATGTTGACAATAACTCCAGCGATGGTTTGAGGGCAATATGGGAATGTATCTTTGAGTCTTTCTGTGACCACAAACAGAAAACTATATGTACAAAAGTTTTACCTGCCTGAACTTCCTTAGGCATCCAAAATGTAAAAAAAAAAATATTCCCACCCATGACACAAGCACCCCTCAATAATTGTGAAACAGTCAAACATATGATTGACAGTGCAGACATGTATGGGGAACTAAAGTGCATGCGAGACTAGGTGTGGAGAGAATTACAAAGACAAGGCTGTGAGGTGATGGGATCTGGCACTGGTTTGAAATGTCAAAAAGAAAATATAAAATTTATTTCTCTTAGTTTTACTAAAGTTTGCAGAAATGTGTTCTGTATGGGGAAGTTCTTAGTAATGAAAACCTTAAATTTAACATATTAAAAACGCATTTTTTAACAGGAAAACCAACAGAATGAAAACAAACCCAAGGAATTGTTCAAGTGCAAGACAGAGATGGTTGAAAAAACAGTGTTTGGAAAGTGGAACAGTAAGCAGACAGAGGTAGCTAATCCATTTGTAAAACAGTTACAGTATAAAATGAGGGTAGCCAGCTAGCATCTCACCAGTTTATAGGCATCTGCTTATAGTATCTGCTTTACTAATGTTCATTTGAGAACTGTGCTTGAATGAAAACAAAAATGTTCATGGTTTTATGTCCAGCTGACATTGTGGTAATAATTCTCTTTGTGGGTCCCACTGTGGTACCAATCTTCTTATTTGGGTGCTCAGATTATAAAGTTTAGGAACTGCTGGTCTAGCTCATTCAGAAAATCTACCTTCCCCAGTGCACCTGCATATTCCTGGGAATGTTGCAGATGTATTTTGAGTGTAAAGCTGCTTCTGGCACTTTCATCCATCTATTCTGGATAAGATACAGTACCCTTCACTAATTTTGGCATCCCTGCTAAAAAAGCAAAATGGGTTATCATGTCTGACCACTTAAATGTTCCTAATCACTCAGGAGAGCTTAAAAACAAAATATGAATGGGAACATAGTTATATTTTACTAATATAACTTTAAGGTTGAGGTGTCAATAATTGTGGCACACACACACACACACACACACACACACACACATATAGGAAAATAAGTTAATTTCTTTTTCCTTTCAATTGTTTTGATTCAACTAAAGGGTAGATTTTTGTTAATATTTTAAATGAAAGATGCAGAGGATGAATAACAGACTTTTTTTTAATGCCCATTTTGCTTTTCTTTTTTTTTTTTTTTTTTTTTTTTTTTTAAAACCAAGGGTGCCAATATTTAGTGGAGAACCCGGTACAAGCTTACTGGAAACTGCATTCACAGAACCATTTAGAAAACCTTTAATCTTGATTTGTCACCTTCTATTTTGCCATCAAACCACAACCCAAAATCTCTTTCTGATGAAGTCATGGGAGTGCAGGCTGTTCACAATAACATACAAAACCAAGAAATGTATTTTGTCTATAATTTAAGCTTTTACTGTAAATGTTTTCTTAAGTGTTTAGTTTCTTCCTGTAAGAAAAATGAATATTTGAGCTAAACAATACAATTCAAAACAGTTTTGGAATGGATGGACACCCTTCTGGAGCTTACTAGACAGTGGTGTACGATCATACGTATCATATAGTGTAATCATCTGATCCTCAGCTCCTTGCTGTACGCAGATGAACATGGAATTTTCCAATGTTCTGTCTGTGCCTGGTTATACCGTTGTGACCTAATGTTGTTCATAATTAAAAAAAAAAAAAAAACAGAACCAGAACATCTAAAGGTAAATCCTGCATGCTAGAAGGTTCTGCTCAACCATGTTAGCTAGCCATTTGTAAGTTAGTATAATCCATCCATCATCATGAACCCCTGTATCCTGGTCAAAGCAGTTAGCACAATCGTTTTGTCAACTGATTCTGAGTATATTTTTAATATCAGAATCAATTGCCAAACTATGGTTTGTGTCAACATTTATAAATTTCCTATCATTCCAGACTTCCACACTTTATTGCAGAAGGTTAGTAGTCATGTATCCATACTTTTATTTTACATGCTAGAAATTACCAGCTAAAAAAGAACGATCCATATACATACAGTCATGTCAAGGTGTGTATTATGTTTATGTACTAGAGTCCTCCAATGTGTTGTGTCCGCCATTTCATTGCAAAATAGTCCAGCGTGATACAGCAGTCCGTAGCATTTTTATGTCCAAGTTCAATCACCTCGTTTTGAAGTTCATATAAACGTTCATAGGAGGTGCAGCCGTTGGCTTCCAAAAAACGGCGTAGGACATTCGCTGCTTGTAGCGCAGCCGCTAGGGAAGGGGGAAGGTTCGCGTCTGTGGGATCACTGTCGTCCATGTCCTCTGAAGTACCATCTGTCCTTGATGTTGAACTTGACTCTGCCGCTGCACACGCATCACACTTGTCACTTTCTGTTGGAATTCCGTCGTCAATTGCAACGTAGCGTTCAAAGTCGGCCATATCCATGTTGTCGGGTTTGTAAATCAGTGGCTCATCACTCTCTAACGTGTTATTAGCTCTGTCACGCCTAACCACCTTTACGATATTAGCACGGCGAAAACAATTAGCAATTGTTGTAGCGCTGATTTTGTTCCATGCTTGTCGGACCATGTGGAGGGCATCCAACAGAGATATTTTTCGAACCTGCTCCACAGTAGATCCGTCACTCTGGCAATCAATGTGAGACACCAGCTGATGCAGGACCAGCGATCTGAAATGTTTTTTAAAATTTGCAATGATTCCCTGGTCCATTGGTTGAATCAGCCAGGTAGTGATGGGAGGCAGAAAGATCAGCTTCACATTTGTGAGACATAAAACATCCATATGTGCAGCACAGATATCGCAGAGTATTATGATGTTTCTTTTCTGCTGCCTTATCATGTGGTCAACTTTTATAAGCCAGTCTTCCCACACAGTTGTAGTCATCCATGCATTACCATTTGCTTCATACGTAACTGGCAAATGCCTGACGTTCTTAAAGCAGCGAGGGTTTTTGTTTTTCCCAATTACCAAAGGTTCCAACTTTTCAGAGCCATCCATATTTGCTGCCAGAAGAACAGTTATGCGTTCCTTAGCCACTTCAGCTGTCTCGAACGACAATTTTACATCAGGAATTGCCTTCCAGTAGAGACCTGTTTCATCCACGGTGAAAATGTCACGAGGACTAGTGTCCTTAATCAGTTCTGGAAGCACTTCTGTCACCCATCTCTCAGCACTCCAGTTGTCTGCGTCCTGCTTCTCTCCATGCTGTCTCTTGAACTTGATGTTGTTACGCTCCTTCCAGCGTTCCAGCCACCCGGTTGTTGCAGTGAAGTCTTCCACCCCCAAATCCATCGCCAATTGCTCGGCTTTCTCCTTCAAAAGTGGGCCATTCACTGGTAACTGTCTGCTGCGTGCCTCACTGAACCACTGCAGCAGAGCTTCCTTCACGTCCTCTGCATGTCCTGTTCTTTTTCGTTTTCTGTCAGGATTAGTATTTTTCTGCCAGTCATTCAAAATTGCTTCCTTATCTTTTTTTATTCGTGAAATGACAGCTTGTCCTACACCAAACTTTTTAGCTATAGACATTTGAGTTTCATTTTGATCTAACAATTTTAACACTTCAACGCGCTGCGCAATTGATAAAGTCGTCAGCTTTCTCTGCGACATCTTGAAGACTAGAAGGAAGAAACACTGCCAGTTAGCACAAACTGACTAAATCTGAGCCACTCCAACAACAACTGTTTGCGGACACTGGGCTAAAAGGAAACTGTAAATCAGCAACTTTTGAGTGACTGGCATGCAAATAATGATGTGGGCTATTGCAGCAGTCTCTGTGGATAGTGCAGCAGCAGACATGATTTGCCTAGGTATTGAAAAATGACAGGTCACTAGTGGTGGTCTGCCAGTTCCATTGATTTAAAATTGCCAAGCGGACTAATAGTATGAATTTACTAAAATAATGTCATAAATATAGGAAAGTGGACTACAGAACTGGATATTTATTCACTAACACCTACTGACTTATTTGATCATGTGACCCTTTCAAGTGAAGAGGAGCAAAATTGGGTCCTGGGGGACTCCGTATGTGTGGACTTGACTGTACATGCAAAATTTGAAGTACTCTGTGATGGGTCTCCATTTTACCTGTTCTGTTACATACAGTCGAGCAGAAATTGATATTATTTATATAAGATGTTTACAGATGTATGGAGAAAAAGAAAGTGGATGAGTATGGTAGGCATATCAAAAATATGCCATTTCTGCCACCTCATAATGTATACTTGCATAGTGTCAGCAATGTGTGTTCTATTTTGCCAAGCATCTCAGATGATTTGTGTTCCCATGCTGGCAGCATTGATGTCTTGCGGAAATCCAGATGTATGCTCATGCAGAAGTGAATGTACAACTGGTGAGAAGTTGGCAGCCATTTCGTAGAGCCCACGAAACAGCAAAACAACATGGCTGTTCAAGCACCAAGACCAACAATCATATTCTTCAATACACTCCAAATGAAACATAATGCCCACATTTGTATTTACTTACCTTTTTTTTTTACAGTGTGATGGATAAATACACTATTAGCTGCTAAGATAAGTACTTATATTCCAGTGGTAGAATGGCATTTGACTCTTTCTCTTGATTCAATAAACTGCAGACAGCAGCTAGGTATTAAATAATAAAACTACAGTCAAGGCTCATCCGTAATTATTAAGTATGACACCGATTCAGAGGTTTTATAACACTAAGGTGTTCGTACAAGACTTAACGGGTTTCTGGCTTCTCAATAGGGCAGCATAAGTCTGAACGATTTCCGGGTCCATTTCTACGGATGACTCCGACTGCGACGTGTAATTTAAAAACTCCTAAAAGAAATTACACTAACCTGACACGATATTTGTAAATCTAACATCGTTTTTACCTGAAACTGTGGACGCGCAGGTCTCACCGAACCGTTCGTCGCGCTCCCGCACGAGCCGCCATGCGCGATCGGTGGAACTAGTACCACGTTGGCCTCGCGGCAGCTGACAGGAAAACTGGCCAATAGCAGCGCGGCGGAGGAGCGTTCCGTGCTTCTATTGGAGCGCGTGAGCGGGTGTCGAGGGGAGGGGGCGATTTTTCCTCCAGGCCGCGCTTTTGTTACAGAGAGGAGGAGCCCGTGTGCGCGGCGTCGCGGGGGTAGTGCAGTGCGAGAGTGTGGCGGCCTTCCTGCTTGCGCGAAATAATTGCACAAATGCATTTTTAGGGAGCAGTTACAGAAAACCAAGCACTGCATATACACTGGATTTAGTTGGAAAAAAAAAGAAAACAAAATGGGGAAACCTTGAGGCGGCTAAAAAGACTGCAACAGAACGACCCATGGTGGCAGCGCATCATGCAACACAGGTAGCTAACCGGGCGCGTGCGCGCGCTGGACATGGCGAGTCCACACACTGCGGGGTTGTGCGTGATCGAGCTGTCTGCTAGCTGTAGCTCTGCGTTACAGCGCCGCTTCGCAACCACCAGCCGCCGAGGGACAGTGCGGTGTGTGTGTACATAACTGTGTTTGTGCGTGCGTGTTTTGTTTAGCTGGGTAGCTAGTGCGAGAGAGCCCTGAGCTCGACGTGCACGTTGACGGCTTTCGCCAACATGGACGATTGCAGGTTGTTAGCAGAAAAAAATACATAATGGAGTATCGGACGAGTGGCGCGGTATCTGCTAAAACCGTGTGTGGGAGGGGGGATGGTTGTGCAGCGATCCAGCAACGCAGCTGTCCTTTCAACACTGCCTGCGTGTTCATGTCCGCACGGTGTGTGACCGCTGTTTGTCCGTCCATATCCAGGTGGACTAGCAGCATCTTTCGCACCAGGCAGCCCTTGGGAAGTGCACGGCGTGGGCCATAGAGGGCGCACCGCGGCGGCCATGGCCTCCTTCTCGGACTACAGCAGCCTGAACCGGGCTCAGCTCACCTTCGACTACCTGCACACCAACTCGTGAGTACCGCGCCAAAACAGAAAGGAGCGCAGCGAGTGTGTTTTCGAAGCTCTTTCCCCCCAACTTAGGTGATCCAGAGCTCTGCTTCATTTTCCGTTCCTGTATTAACACATCTTTCCCTATTCATTTGGCTGGTCTGAACTAGAGCTGTTTTTAATCCATTTCCAAAACGCAGTGATTTAAATACCACAGTTGCTTGAACTGTAACCTGGCTGTACATGTAAGAGATCTTCAAAATATGAAACTGGGAAGGATTTATAATGCATTCACTTTTTTGAATGAATTTATATTGCTGGATTAATAAAATATCCACCTGCCTTCTGCATTAAAAACAATTTCCAAAGCAGAGTTTTGATTTGAATCAGATTTATTTGGCACAGTATGTATGTATGTATGTATGTATGTCCATACAGGGAGTTTGACTTTGGTTCCCAATGGCTCAGTTTTCATTTCACAAGTACTACCTACATACAAGTGCAAGATGCATGACAGTACTAGAGAATAAGTAATGAGTGAGGGAATAATTGTACAGACTAACAAGCAAGTCAAATGTTCATGGATGTAACATCGTGGAGGGGGGGACATTTTGTATCTGTTAGTTTTGGTGCACAGTGATCTGTAATGCCTGCCAAATGGGAGAAGTTCAAAGAAGCTGTGGCATGGGTGAGAGGCTTTCATGCCTGAATGCACAGGGTCTAACACTAAAGTTAAGATTTGTTGATGAAAGATTACACTGCCCAACCAAAAAAAAAAAGTCACACTTTTATTTTGTTGGACCGCCTTTAGCTTTGATTATGGCATGCATTCGCCGTGGCATCGTTTTGATAGGGTTATGCAATGTCACAACATTTATTTCCATCCAGAGTTGCATTAATTTTTCTCCAAGATCTTGTATTGATGATGGGAAAGTTAGACTGCTGCGTAAAGTCTTCTCCAGCACATCCCAGAGATTCTCAATGGGGTTAAAGTCTGGATTCTGTGGTGGCCAATCCATGTGTGAAAATGATGTCTCTGCTGTCTGAACTATTCTTTCACGATTTGAGCCTGATGAATCCTGCCATTGTCATCTTGGAATATGCCCGTGCCATCAGGGAAGAAAAAATCCTTTGATGGAAAAACCTGGTCATTCAGTATATTTAGGTAGTCAGCCGACCTCATTTTTTGGGCATATAACATTGCTGAACCTAGACCTAACCAACTGAAAAAACCCCAGATCATAACACCAAGTTAAATCCAGGTGGTGATTTTTTTGACCAGGCAGTGCATGTGCTGTAAGGAAGCAAGCAGGTGGCATGGCAGTTGCAGCTGTCACCTTGGCCAGAAAGAACCCATGACAAACCCTACATCCTGTTATAGTATCCTTGAACAGGGTACTCTTATCTTGAATTGATGCAATACAACTTGTCCAACTGTATAAAGGGGTAAGTAGCTGTAAGTAGTTTTGGAGAAAAGAGTCGGATAAATACAGTTCTGGTCAGCATTAATGATGCGCTACAATTTTAGGTATATTATGTACAATATTGTCTGGAAAAAATTGGGTATTGAAACATCTTTTGTCTACATATACCTATTTGTTTGCTACAGAAAGTAATTTGAAAAGGATGTATGTGGAAATAGAAGAGCTGAACAGTTGCCATTGGCAGTAGATTCTCATTGTAGTAAAACCGCTCACCTGTGATAAATTGCCAGGACTCATATGGCATGAATTAATTAATGATAGTTGGCTTTAATGCTTCAAAAAGTCACTTAAATTTCCTTTTGGGCAATGATGAAGAGAGCTGTATGGGACCATCAGAAAAGCTATTAATACCAAACATAGAAATTGAAAAGGGTACAAGGCCACCTCTAAAGTCCTTGCTACCCCTATTTCCACAGTTCACAGTGCTAAGAAATTTGCTGCTCATGGAACTGTCAAAAACCTCCCAGGACACGGTGAGAAGAGGAAAATTGATCAGGAGTCTTTAAGTCCACATACTCAGTTGAGAAAGGCTTTATGAGAGAAGGCCAAGGCAGACTTCATTGTTGAAATACAAACTTATAAATGCATGGCTGATCTTTGTCTAAACCTACCTAGTGAAACCAGCATTCTTCTGGGAAAATGTTGTGTGGATTGATGAAATCAAAATATTGCTTTTTAGCAATCCAAACCAGTGATTTGTTCATAGGAAATGAAATTAAGCTTATGAGAAAAAGAACACGCTACATATAGTTAAATATGATGGAATTTGCATAATGTTATGAAGATGTTTTGCTACCTGTGGTACTGGAGACTTTCAAGGTATGAAGAGAATCATGAAATGAAATATTACCAAGGCATTTTATAGTGAAAAGTACTAGGTATGGGACAAAGATCATGGGTTCTCCAGCAAGACAGTAATACAAAACACACATCTGACGATACAAAAGAGTGGTTAAAAGGCGGGGGGGGGGGGGGCAGTGTTAAACTGGTTACCATGATTTTCAATCAGATTGATATCAGCACCTGATGTCAATCTGATTGAAAACTTTTGGAAAGTGCTAAAATCTGCTGCTGGTAAAAGGAATCTTCTAAGCATTCAAGAGATACAGTATAACAAACTAATGATGCTAGAAGCTTATATATGTTGCAAGAAATGTTTGGAGGCAAAAAACCTACATGTAAGTTGACCAGACATCTTTTTTTTGTTGTTTAATTTTGGACATCCTCTTAAATATTTTATGGTTCATCTATGGTTATTCTACCTTACTGGCTGATTTCCAGTGATGTTTGAAGACATTGTACATTAAATACATAAGATGCAAGGGTGCCAATAATGTTGACCAGTACTGTAAATAGATAATCATTACTCTTTCAACATCCCAGCTAACCCAGAAGTTCAGGAAAGTACAAGCATCTCTTACCTATCTAAACTCTTATCTGGATATTTGCTATAATGAATTGTAAGTTTGAACTCCAAATTTTGTTTCAGTTGAAAACCAGCTGTAATGAACCTGCATGCAAACCTTTTGGATGGTTTCTACGATATATCTATGCATGTGACAGAAAATACACAGTTTTAAAGTTTACAGCCGCGACATGCAGTTAATTTTTGCTTTGTTTTATTATTCACCCTTTGAACAACTGATGAAGTTAAATGTGGGAATTATCCCAGAGCAGTAACTCCAACCCTGTAGTTTTTAGTATAAAAACTCCTTGGATTTCTGACCATTGTTAGAAGTAGCCAGGAAATTATATGAGTGTGCAGCAGTCATATCTCAGCTGTTCTCAACTCAGGATCGTATCTCATAGTCACCCACTTTATGGTCTCATGGTATCATTTCTCCCACCTTAAGTGAAAATGTCTTTTAACAAAGAAGAGAAAAAACTCTTCTAGATTCTGATGATGAGGGATATCTGTAGTTCCTCTACAGCAGTAGTGCTATAGAATGACATTGAATGCAAAAAAAGGTATGCTCTGTTGTCTTAATTTCTGTGTACATGTGTAACTCAAGTGCAGATAAATATTTATATATATTTCACAATTATGTTGATAACTGACTTACTGCATTTGTACATATCTTAAAATGTAGATATGCTGGAAACAACTGTGCTTATGACCTTCTCTTGTAGTGGAGTTTTCATTTTTACGAAAGTCTTTACATCTTGTTTTTTCTGATATTCTAAGGCTCTTGTATTTTCTACATGCTCGTTCTTCAGATCTGAACTGTACTGTTTTGGTCTGTCATGAGTTGTATCATTTTTAAGAAGTACAAAGCCTTAGAATCCCGCTCATTTGAACTAGATTCCAGGCCTGTCTGTTTCGTTAAAAACTTGGTGGATAATTAAAAAAAAAAATAATAATAAAGTAATATTAACACGCATAATTCTAGGTGTGTTGCACTGAACTTTTTTTCATGTGAATTTGTTTATTTTGTGTACCTGTACCTTTTTTTGGCACTTTAAGGACATGTTGTTTGTGAACTTGTGGGACCAAATGACCAAGTGGTTATGTTGCTTTGCATGCAGGACAACCCATGAATTCCTATTTGGAGCTTTGGCTGAACTTGTGGATAATGCAAGGTACCGCACTTTTGTACTCAGATTGTCACTCCGTTCATTTATTACAATTTCTGTATCTGTTGCTGAAAGTAATTGTTTGGTTACAGTTTGCTTTGGTTATAAAATGTTCTGACTGGTTTTTCTATTGATAGGGATGCGAATGCAACTCGTATTGACATCTACACAGGTATGTTTGTCAGCAAAAAACAATGTAAAAAGTCAGAATTATGTTGAAAAGCGGCTGTTGTGCTTCAGTTGCAAACAGTAAAAAAAAAATTTGGGACATTTCTGCTATCTGTTGTTTCTCACAGGCTGAAGTGCTGCTTGCAGAAGGAAGGGACAGTGAATTTATATTGACCTTGATATGGTTTAAAATTATTTTGAAGTGTGATATTAATTGATAAATAATGCACCACCCTTTATTGTGGTGTGTGTGTGTTATATAAATAGAGTAGCTTTTGACAGTTGCTTTGGAAAATGTTTTACTGAATCAATTTGGGTTTAGTATAATAGGAGATGTCAGTTCCTAGTGGCTGATTTTTAACTAACAGATTTTTTTTCTAAATTTTAAAAAGACTTTCTATGATAAGTAACCTGCTAAGTTTAGTTTTGTTTCTGTACTTATGCAAGTTGAGTCTATTTCATCCAATTCAGGTGTACATGTCAGCATTCCTTAAGCATGCAGCATCTATACATGAGCAACATCAAAACCAGTGTTTTATCCATTCTGTTGGTTAATTTCTTTCTTTTTTTTTTTTCCTGTGTTCACTGTTGAAATTTAGAGAAGCGGCCTGACCTCAGGGGTGGATACATGTTGTGTTTCCTTGATGATGGTACTGGTATGGACCCAAGTGAGTTTTTGCATGTTTCTCTTTTCTTCTTTTTTTTTTATACAACTTATAGTTCAGTGGTGCTTTGTGGTCTAACTTTCTAACTGAGGTTTTTGTACATCATGTTTTTAATTCACTTATATGTTAATTTTCACCAAAACTGCATGCTTGTATAATAAGCTATTTAGAATTGTTTGCTTATTTATACAGCTGGTTAGGTTTTTTTTTTTTTAAATACAGTATCATATAAGGTTTACAGGGTTAAACTCATCTGCATTCATTGCAATCTCACAGCCCAAAGCACTATGATAACTACAACTTCATTTCACTTCAGTTGTACAAGTTTACTTTTACCAATGTCGTTCCAACTCAGATGAAGCAACACACGTGATTCAGTTTGGAAAATCCAGCAAGAGATCCCCAGAGTCCACTCACATTGGACAGTACGGCAATGGGTTGAAATCGTATGTTTCTCTCATCCAGTTTCTGTTCTCTGTATTACAATTCTTAATAAGAAATTTTGTAACTTCTTCGTAAAATTTGGAAATTTGTTTCTTAGGGGCTCCATGCGAATTGGAAAAGACTTCATTCTCTTCACTAAGAAGGATAACATGCTAACATGCCTGTTCCTCTCACGTACTTTTCACGAGGAGGAGGGCTTGGATGAGGTGAAAATGCTGGTTTTTTTTTTTTTTTTTACAGCCTGTGACTAAGAAGTAACTAGTGTTTCTATTTCCTTTTGTTGAAACTCATGATCTTATCATAGCGGGCAATTTATATTTAGAAGTGCTCTTACCCGCCAACAGTTTAGGGGTTAGTCAATGGCTGCATTCAAATGTAGAATAATCAAAATCACCATTATGAAGAAATCAGAATATAGTCAATGTATTTTCTGCAAACGCTTTCTGCAATGTATTTTCTGCAAAGTACAGTTTCTGTCTCCATGTTGTCGATGGCTTCAGTAGTTGGGCATTTCCCTGTTACCAGTTACCACCTTTTGGAGTATTATTAAAGCTTACCATTGCAATGGTCTTTGTTAACAGGTTATTGTGCCCCTTCCTTCATGGGACTCCACAAATATGCAGCCATTCACACAAGACCCAGAGAAGTTTGCCATTGAAACAGAGCTCATCTACAAGTATTCACCATTCCAGACTGAAGCCCAGCTTATGGAGCAGTTTGGGAAGATTGAAGGAGAAAGTGGTTTGTTTTCTTTCTCCATCCTTTTCAAAATAAAAAAAAAATGCTTGCTTGGTTAAAGTCAAGTTTATTTTATTAAATGAAAGTGATTGAGTTTAGAGTCATACATACTGCCATTTGTCTTAATGGCTGGAGCTTGGAAATGAATTATGGAGTGTGTTTTGTGTGACTGTCCTCTGGATCTGTGCAGGGACACTGGTCATTATCTATAACCTCAAACTGATGGACACTAGGGACCCTGAGCTAGATGTGGAGACAGATCATCAGGACATTCTTATGGCTGGAGTTGCCCCAGAGGGAGTGTGAGTAATTTTACTTTTTCCTTCTGATGCAGTTGTGCTAGTTGTGCCATTGCCATAACTCAGGTACACCTTCTACCTGTGTACTGAATATAGGAAACCAGAGCGGCGGTCCTTCCGGGCTTATGCTGCCGTACTGTACATTGATCCTAGAATGAGGATCTTCATACAGGGCCACAAAGTGCGCACCAAGAGGCTATCCTGCTGCCTGTATAAACCACGGTAAACTTTCACATTCTGTTTCACTGAGCAGTAGCTGAATGGGGTTATTTCAAATATTAATATCCGTTATTTATTAATTAGTTTGAGGAAACACATTTTTATATCAGGTTTGTGAAATGCAAAATATTTGGGTCAGTCTGCAAATTTTGCAGGAGCAACATGTTTCATGCAGGAGCAACATGTTTCAAGTAAAATATTGAATTGTTTTCACATTGGTGCATTTATTCATATATTAAAATTCAAGTAGCAAATGCACTTAAGCAGAGAGTGGTGGTGGTTATTTTTATATTACATTTATTGCCTTGCAAAATCTATTCAGACTTGTTGCATTTAGAATTTTATTTATGAAACCTTTTATTAGAAATAAATACTTGTAACATTAAGTTCATATAACACACACAGTGCTAAATACCAGGAGCTTGATTTATAAAGGGGATCCTGACACCTATCTAACCCGTCCTAAACCCCCCCCGCACGCTTACCATCCGCTACTCACCAGCTAACTAGCGTCCACCAACCATAATGCCAACCATGGTGTGGCGCAGCAATGGCGCGTTATCTCATCGGGGTTATCAAGTGGGCACCTTCTTTCGTCGGCGTTTCGTTGAATTATGCCCACGACACCTCCAGAAGGCTCAACCGCGGCTCAGGCGTCCCGGAGCTGCTCCCCTCCATTACCGCACGCACCACTACGCCACCCCGCCGCTTCTCACATAACCGACCCTTTACCTCAGCGTCCTCACCCTCACCGCTCTTTCTACCCACCGACTCAAAGGAAGAAGCCCCTCGCCACCTACTTTACTTTATCACCGACTACATCGCCTGCTAACCGCTAACCGCCATCATACCTATTCGCTAACAACTATACGCTAATACACTAGCCGCCATGACACCTACGCGCTAATGCTTCGCCGGCACCCACCTGCTCATTGCTTCGCCGCCCCGCTACCATCCGCGCTGGTCCTCTTATTCCAAATCCAGAGACTTCCTTGCTCCGCAGCCTGTGACAATTCCTTCACCGCCCGTTGCAACTTCCGCCCCCGAATCCCGAGTTCGCGCAGCAAATCAAGAGTCGATCGGGCTATAAACCCACGGCAACCGACTTCAATTGGCCTCACCTTCGCGTTCCAGCCACGCCCCCCTACTTCCGCCGCTAACTCGCTATATCTAAGCTTCTTCCTCTCATGAGCGTCGTCCACCGATCCTTCCCACGGAACCGTGAGTTCTATGAAGTACACCACCCGTTGGCTTGCTGACCACAGCACCATGTCTGGTCTCAAGCTTGTACTGACTATTTCCTGGGGCACCACTAATCTTCCTCCCAGGTCCACCTGCATCTCCCAGTCTCTAGCCCCCCTTACTACACCTAACTCCTTCCTACCTCTATATCTACTCCTCCCCCCTTCCCTAACAAACTGTACCACTGTACCTTCAACCTCCTGCTCTAAGCATACCTGCCTCCTCCAATCTTCAATGGTTGCCGCCAGGCATTTTAGCACCTGGTTATGCCTCCAAGTAAATCTGCCCAGCGCCAAACTAATCTTGCAACCCACTAAAATGTGTTTCAGCGTCCCAACCTCTGAGCACAGAGTACAAGCGGAGTCCTCACCCCCCCACTGCTTCAGGTTCTGAGGTGATGGCAGCACATCATAAACCGCTCCTAATAGGAACCTTATTTGATATGCATCCATCTTCCACAGTTCCCTCCAGCTCAGCCTCCTTCTTTCCACCCCATCCCGATTTACCCACTGTCCCTGCTTCCCCTGTGAGACCGCCCTGACACACCTATTTCTTTCTTCCTGCCGACGCACCTGCCCTAGCACCAACCTCCTTCTCTCTATTGGGCCTGCCTTGCTCCACATAGGGTCTCCTATCCGGTACCCGAGACCTTCCCGTCCCTGCTGTACCTTCCCGACCAATTCCAGCTGCATCAAGTCCGCTTTCGCTTCCTTTACCGCCTGCCTCGCAACCCATTTCCTGCCTGTACCTATCCTAGGAACCAAGCCTCTTACAACATCATCCTTACTACCTGACAGCTGCAATTCTACTCGCACCTTCGCTTGCCCATACAGAGTCACATTGCTTAGACACCGAGGAACCCCCAGATTAATGATACATTGTGGACTTTTATCATCAAAAACAAAAGTTTTATTTACAAAAAAGATAAAAAGTAAATAAATGCTTAAAATAAGAATACATCCTGGTTGGTTTCATAAGTGTTCAGTGATATTGCTTTAGAAGTCTTATTTACACAGGGGGTGACTCCATACAAATGTATCCTTCTAGGGTGGAATGACACAAGGGTTTGTAGAATCTGGGACCATTTTTTGTGTATTAATTGCTTTGGAGTTACTTCAAGGGGTTAGGATTGGGGACCACAAAACCTTTTCAAAGCTGGACGAGGCAGCTGCAATAAGTTTTGTATGCAAACAATGGTAGTGGAGTGGAAGCTTCATCCTTAGACAATTTGCCATTTGTCCCTGTCTTCACTTATAGTCACAAGTATTGGATATTAATCAAAGGAATAAGACTAAGTTCAAACAGTGGAAATGAGTTCCTTTGCTGCATAGTATGTCTCACACTTTGGAAGGATAGGAAGTTTGGCAGTCATGGAGATATTTAGGGTGTTGTTGTTGCTGCTGCTGCTCTAGGTGAAAAGTAGCCTCTTTAGATGGTTTGGGCATCTTATTACAGTGCTTTCAAACACCTTCCACAGGTTGTGTGTCTGCATACTCCACAGGGATAAGGTCCGGTGGTACTTCTAGGGGACACCAGGAGATCCATCATGTGGTATAAAAGGAAGTATGGTGTGCCCTGTTCTGCCTCTTGTCACACAGATAAGCAGTTTTGAAAACAAATGGGAGGAATGATGAAAAATGTTCACCAAGTATGAGACTTTTATCATAATATTTTTTCAATTAAAATCCCCAGTCTGATTACAGATCTCTCATCAGATTGAGTCCAAATGAGAAGGTTTAAAGTGGAACGCTAAAGAGTAAGACAGAGATAAAGTAAACTGCACATACAGGTTGGGGAAAAGGATGGAAAATGTTTGGATGACAGTAAAGGATCATTAAAAAGAGGAGGCATCACATAACTCAAAAGTGATTATAACTAGATCCCTGTTAAAACATATCCTCCAAACAAAGATACATCATTTAAACAGATTTGAAGCATTCAGTGGCTAAAACTGTTGTGTTAGACCACATTATCAAGAGCTTTTTATAACTCTTCATGCATGGGTGGGAACCAGGATAGAAGTAGAGATGGATAATTAACGGTTTTGTACTCATGACACAAACCTAGGATTCTTGGGTCTTCACAAATCACTTCTCCTTTTGTGGAGCCTGGTGGGAACAGCACAGTGCCATGGTAACACTTCACATTAGCAATGAGCAGACTAGAGTAAATGGCAAAATGTGCAGAGTGAAGAAAAAAGTTGTCTTAACTTCAGGGATTACTTGGCATCATTATGGAAATGCACACCACAACTTCCTTCTGTACTGTTTTGGACAAGGTAGAACCATGCTGTCATTATTTTCTGATCAATATTAATTTTAAGTACTAGTCCCTGCCCGGCTAGCTCAGTCGGTAGAGCATGTGACTCATAATCTCAGGGTCATGGGTCCGAGCCCCACATTGGGCGTTGCTGCGAATCCAGCTACAAGGGGGTGCACCTCTGTGCTGGTCCCAAGCCCGGGCAAAATGGAGGGTTGTGTCAGGAAGGGCATCTGGCGTAAAAAAGCTGCCAAACCAAATATGCAGACAAGCCGATCCACTGTGGTGACCCCTGATGGGAGCAGCCGAAAGTCGGTTTTATTAATTTTAAGTACTAAGTTATCAACACCTTTATCTCAAGTGCCTTACAGTGCTAAATTCATCATAGTGAACTCCTTATACTCATTCATCTATTAGTTAAGCATATAACACATGAGGGGCAATTTATGCACCTGTTCACTTGAGACATATCTTTGTACTGTGGGAGTTGGATGTTCAGAAATTTCATGTCTATGTGAATATGGTGAATCTGAATTTAAAAAAAAATATATTTTTAAGGTGCATATATGGCCAGTATTTACCCACTGAGCCAATAGATATCAGTAGCACCCAAAAAAATGGGGCGACATTGATTCAACTCGCTTTCACAGTGTTTACAGCTTCTGTCTGGCATTTGAGTGCTCATGATTCAAATATAGCCAGTAAGAGCAGGCCTCTGTTTACCATGGTGATAATAATATGGTGGTAATGACTAAATTAATTAGTAGTTTAATTTAATTTAATAGCTCTTTGTGGAATCAACCATTTTAATTTTTACAGTGCTAACCATAAGTAAATCAAAGGGCATTAGTGTTAAGATTTTACTGATTGTAATGTCATGATTAAAGTGGACTTTAAAACTACAAGCTAAATTGTGCTGTTAGTTGTGGAGGTGGGGAAATAATTCAGCAAAATGTATCCAGTTTTTGCATTTTTTTTTTCCTTTATGTGAGTTTGCAGTAGAGATAAGTAAACCATGCAGTAAATAATTTGGAAAGTTATTTGAGTGTTATCTTCAATACATTTGGAAATGTTCCAGGTCTAAATAATTTTGCAAGGCATGACCCAAAGAAATCCTGAGCTTTGTTGACTGGAAGGATGTTTCTGCACTTAAATAGAATAAAATATTTTGGTTATTACAATTTGAAAATGTATAGATTAGCATGTTTTCTGTAGTCAACTGAGAACTGCAGCTTATTTTCTCTAACAGCATGTATAAGTACACTTCTACACGCTTCAAAACCCGAGCGGAACAAGAAGTGAAGAAAGCTGATCATCTGGCTAAAATAGGCAAGTCATGATTGTCAACAGTCCGTTGTGGGCAATACTGACCTTCTGTTTGGCCAGATACACCAACATGTGCTGTATAAATTGTACTAATACCTGTAATTTAATTTGTTACTTTGTATTATGCAGCTTTTGCTAAGTGTGTTTCTCCTCTGAAGGTGTTTCTCTCACAGTTTGCAGTGAGTAACTGTGTCCTAATTGTATAGCTGAAGAGAAGGCGCGGGAGGCAGAAAGCAAAAGTTTGGCACTGGAGCTGAAGCTGACTGATGATCTCTCCAGAGAAGCCCGTGTAAGACAGCTTTTCTCAGTGATTACTTCCAACTCAAGACCAGAGATGCACATGCCAGTGTATGGGGCAGTAGTAACCCTCCTCTCTTCTGTCTTTCTCAGGCCATGCTCCGGAAGGCCCAGGAGTCTGCCGCAATGATGCGTCATGAGGCAGATATGAAGAGGAAGGTTCTTGATACAAAACAGAAGTGAGTCACATGACGTGGTGTTAGGTTTTTTTTTTGTGTATGTGTTTGTTGTGAGTACACTTATTTATCATTAGCCATTCCTAATTTGTATAAGAAAAAGGACAATGTTGGACAATGTTGAAGAAAAACTGAATATCAGGAGACTGAACAACAGGGGATGACAGTGTGTTATGTATGCTAGCTCTTCTGTTTTCTTTAGTTTACACTGTGTTGTCTATAGAGGCTGTATTCGGAAGCTATATTTTCCCCCACATGACTATTCAGCAGCACGTTAAAATCCAACAGCCTTGCTTTATAATATTCTTCTTTAACCTGAAAAAATGTTCACATTTGCTGTCTCAGGGCCCTGAAGGAGCCCAAAGAGCTCAGCTTCATCTTTGGGGTGAACATTGATCAGCGCGAGTTGGATGGGATGTTCATATACAATTGCAGCCGACTCATCAAGTTGTATGAGAAAGTAGGGCCACAACTGGAGGGAGGCATGTAAGTGACCAGATGTGCTTTTCTTGGAGTGGGAAAGAGCTGATGCGGTATCTCCTGAGACGCAACCTTTTCTGATGGCTTTCTTTTCACCTTGCATCAAAACAGCGCTGCATAGGAAAGCTGATGTCATAGTGATCAATTAAGACTGACCAGCAATGAATAGTTGTTTGAAGCCTGAAATGAATAGTTGTTTGAAGCCTTTTTTATGCAGTAATATTTAGAAAACTAAAACTACGGTCATCCAGTAATTTAAAAGAAAAAAAAATTATGTGTCTCTGGTAGGGCATGTGGTGGTGTGGTGGGTGTGGTCGACGTGCCATATCTTGTCCTGGAGCCCACACACAACAAGCAGGACTTTGCAGATGCCAAAGAATATCGTCACCTCCTGAAGGCCATGGGAGAGCATCTTGCTCAGTACTGGAAAGATGTGTCCATTGGTGAGAGCTTGCTCTGTGCTGTACCATCACGCCTTAAATATGTTGGGGGTGGGGGGGTTACTTCTGAAATTATGAAAGGGTTTTTACAGTTGTAAAATGCAGTTTTTAGAGTCCATTTATTCAGATTAGCTAAGTTTACATTTATTTAACATAAGATAAAGAGAGGAGATGAATACTTTTAGATACAGGCATAGCTTGCTTGTCTAATAGTTTTTGCAAGTTACAATATATTGAACTGAGTAATGCAAATTTATAGCAGTTTATTAGTTTTTGAGATGTGGATATATAGAAGTTAGGTTTTGAGATCCTTTTCAAACATGGAAAGGAATTTAGCAGTTCTGAGAGACAGAGGGGGGTCATTTTACTATATCAGAACCAAAATGGAGAGCCAGTTGGCTTTTTTAAATTTTATTTATTAAAAAGCCCGCGTGTGGGACCACTAATATAAAGAGGAGTATATTCCTCTTGCCGGGGTGTAGGGATTGATCAGAATCTGTAGGTGTCACAGTTCAGACCCTTTGTGTGTCTTGTGTTTAAAAATGGCTACATTAAAATGCTCCCTTTTATTGGATACCTTTATTTCATAGTTACAATACCTTGTGAACAAGATACATTATTTTTAAAGACCCATTGTTAGTTCAGTAAACAGGTACATGAATACTAAATGTTTTAATGTTGATATTGTGCAATGCAGACAGTAGACAAATTTTCTGTGTGTGTGTGTATGTGTGGGGTGGGGGCAGTTTGTAGTTCATAGCTCACATTGCCATCATTTTACTTTCTGCTTTCTCCAGCTCAAAAAGGAATTGTGAAGTTTTGGGATGAATTTGGCTATCTCTCAGCTAATTGGAATCAGCCGCCATCCAATGAGCTGCGGTACAAAAGGCGGCGAGCCATGGAAATCCCAGTCACCATCCAATGTGGTCAGTGGAGCTTTGCAAAAGCCATGTCAATGCCTTTGTATGATAGACCCCTCTTGTTGAAGTGCTGAAAACTCATTAAGCTTTCTCTGCTATCCTCAGATAAATGCCTCAAGTGGCGCACCCTTCCGTTCCAGTTAGATGCTGTAGACAAGCGCTACCCTGACAGCTGGGTGTGTCTCATGAACCCAGACAGCACACAAGACAGGTATCCATCCGTAGGGTGATATTTGGTTCAGCCCTATATCCCAACAGGAGCTGTTCTACAGTCCACACTGCCTTTTAATGTTTTACTGCAATTTTTCTTCCATTGTCCCATTGAGGTGTGATGCTCCTGAGCAGAAGCAGAACCTGCCAGTAGGAGTGCTGCGTAAGGACACTAAATCTGTGGAAGACAAGCAAAGGGAGATATCGGAGAAGATCAAACAGCAGCAAGAGAAGTTAGAAGCCCTGCAGGTACAAATTGGAAATTTTGTCCACTGTCTTAAAAATATGAATTCAAAATAAATACTTATGGATTCAGTCCTCATATAGGGGATTCCCATACAACAAAAAAACTATTAAAAGGGCTTATGAATATACATGCTCTAATTAAACATTCATAATGTCCGGTACATTGGCCTTTTTTTGTCAGTTTTGCTATTTTACTACCAAATTTTGTAGCTAAAGAATCACCTTTGCACATATGTTATTTCAGCAAATAGTATGCTTTTAAAATAAACAGTTTAATTCCTTTTCCACTGGTTAAAAACAGTTCAATGATTGAAATAGTCATGAAAAATGGTGGCATTAAAAGTGTTAAATAAAGGAAAGCAGGTTTTTGCTACTGCATTATTCTAAGCTGTAGTTTATAAACAAAACAGGTCACTTTGTCAGGGCACTTTCTGTATAGCTTTTAAACTGCCTGTAAATTGTTATAATATGGCAGCCTTCTTAATGGGTGATACAGAGTGGCAGTGTCTAAGATAGGAACAACAGGAAAGGAATGACATAGTGTAGATGCTAGAAAAGTTTTTTGCACAGTTAGCCACCTAAATAAGCCAGCTTTCAACTGAAGAAAAAAGCAAAAAATCCAAAAAGAGGAGCATTAGTGTTCAGTTTTTTTGTCATTTTGTACTTAACCTTTCTATCATGTCATTTATTCATATATATTTTTTAGAAAACAAACACCATTAAATCTCAAGCTGATGTTAAGAAATTGCCTCTAGAAGCCAGCATGAAGCCTTTCGAAGAGAGAATCTCCCAGGTAATTTAACGTTGGATGTACAGGGTGTCCTTGAGTAAATGTCCTATAGTGAAATAACATACAAGAAGAATATTTTTCAGATAAGGTGGAGTTTGTCATTAATGTAAAGTAATCACTGGTAACAAGAAGGAAACTGGTGCTTTTATTCTAGTCCTTGTCACTATACTTGGGCATTTTTTTTAATGCTGCATGTACGTTAGTACCTCAGTGAACTAAATGTGATAGTATCAGGAGACAGTGACAGACATGACTTATGTTTCCTGTAGAAAGTGACACTACTGTGCTGTAAAAAAAATTTTCTGTTTTTGGAAAATAAGTGTAATAAGTTTTATGTGGTGGTTTTTTCGCTTCCTGTTGACTTTAAATGTGTGCTGTCAGTTTGGACAATTTTGCATAGCTGTGTTAGTATGGCTAATACACTTACACCTTGTGTTACAAACATCCAAGTTACACGTTTTTGAAGATTATAACATTTTGGATGCGTTTTATATTTTTTTAATTGCACTTCATTGTGTTTTCTGAAATGCCTCTGTTGCAAAGTAGTCTGCATTTCCATTTTCTGCCACTAGTTAGCAGTTAAACACATGAGGGAAAAGCAGAAGGGAAATGGGGAGAAGAGGAGGAAGAAATGGGAAAGGGCAACATGAGGAGTGGTTTTCAACATCTTGCAGATTTGTCAAGATGTTTTCAGGACTGATGCAACCTAAGACTGTATTAAGCTGTTGATAAAATCAGGATTTAAAAAAAAAAAAAAAAACTTTATGAATTTCTAATTTATTATAGTTTTTTTAAAATAATGTTTTCAGGAGAATCGGACTCATTAATATATCTTGGGATTATATGGGTTAATTCAGCCTTCATTGATTGTGACATCATAGGAGGCCTTATGAACAGTTGCAAGATCCAAACTGACTTTCAGTTCATTTCTGTTTATAAATTTTGGTACAGGTGTCCAAAAAAAGAGATATTTCTGGCAAAGCAGAGCTGTAGTCTTTGAAAACTAAAGTCATTTGTCCCATTATTGTAGGTATTGTTGGTCAATCTAGGCAGTCTTTGCTATAGAAACTGGTGGTTATTTTATATAGTGACAACATAAGGGATGTCTTTCTACACAGCATGTTTCACAATTTAGGGGCCCCACAACCATATGCTCTGCCACCAACACTCTTCACATGGATCTCGGATGATAAACAAATGGATATGACTTGTAATTACTGAGGAGGCTGAAGATGTAATGTGGTCCCAGACCTTTGACAGTTTTATAACAGCAGCATTTTGAAGTCTCATCAGTACGCTACTGGTAGAAGAAGAGGAGCATTGGAACTGATTGAATTGACTTAATGTTTTGTTACAGACATATTAAGGAAGTGTTGAATGTATTCCCTACACTTTCATAGCAACTTTCATAAAAAATAAATTGGTATAAACAGACAATGGAATAGAAAGACTCTCTAATAGTCATTTGAATTTACTAAAGCTTCCATGTGAATATACAATATGCTAACCACTTTTTGTCTTGGTGTTTGGTAGGGCACTCGGGTCTCTGAGAAAGCGGCTCGGCCTCGTTCCCCACCACTCCCGTCAATGATCAAGAATGCCCCAAGCCGGCCACCGCTCACTAAGCCCCCACCGCTCAGCAGGAAGCCCAGCACCCCAGCCCGTCCACATAAGTCCTCTGTACCTCCTCCACCACCTCCACCAGTGCGCAGGGAGGAGCCAGCTACCAAGGGGCGGACTTTAGCCACATCCAAGTCTGAGCTAAAGTTGACCCCTAGCCCCAAGACTCCCACCACCAAAAATCAGGGCCGCCCTCTGTCATCCAGCAAAGCCACAGTGAGCTCACGGGTAGGTACAGGTCACCTTGGCTGTGTTGTACATGGTTTTGTCTGCTCTTCTTTCTTGAGCAGTCACTGTGCGTGTAGGCTTGGCTGAATTTTTTTTTTTTTTTTTTTTAAATGTTCAATGGTTCTTTATTGCGAGATTTTTTTAAAACATTTTTGTATGCATTAAGTTATTTTCTCCAAAACAGTGCTAAAGAATTAAATATTTATATTTTCCCTTATCTTGTGATTAAAAATATCAATTTTTTTTCATTAGTAATGGCTTTTCTGCTGAAATATTTTCACAATTTTCTGTAAAATCCATGATCTGTTAAATTGAGGATGCCTATACCCATTAGTTTTAGATAATGTGGTGAAAAATTTCTGAAACACTGCTGTATTTACAGCTGACCTGATAAGTGGTGGTGTTGCAGCTGAGTGATTTGGTGGTCATCAAATCCCTCTCTTCATACATGGATTGCTCAGGGTACAGTGAAGCAGACCCTCATGACAAGCAGCCAACGGAAGAGAGCTGCCACAGAGGAGTTGAGGGAAGAGGAGGAGGAGGATGATGATGAGGAGGAGGCAGAGGAGGAGGAGCAGCAGCAGGAAAGTGAGGAGGATGAAGAGGAGGAAGCACAGCCCGGGAAAACCAAAATGGCAACAGAGAAGCGGGGCAAAACAGTGGTGAAGAAATCAGAAGCAAAGCGAACAAAGGTGACAGAAGTATGCGCACAGACAGCAGAAGGCAGTGTTGTGATGGAGGTAAGGTGGTGTTATCACCCAGTGTACCTCATTCACAGTGTTTACAGTGGCAAAGGAAGCAGAATCACCATTGCAGTCCCAAAAAACACTCTGACACACCCTTCAAACCAGTCAGCCTAATTTACAGAGGAACTACCTTCCTCTGCCTACTATGTGCTTCTGTGACACCCTCACTGGTATTCTAGTAATAATGGAGAAATACTACTTCTGTCGATCCAGCATACACCCTTATGATTTGTGACTGATGATAGAGGTGCTGTATATCTCTAAGCATTGTGCTTTTTGCTGTTTGTTGTTGCTTGAACCCTGCTGAAGTTGTACTGTGGAGTATGGGTATACCCTGAACTGCATTCTTGTGGAAGTGTTGTACTGTGTCCTGCTATATTAAACAGGTGCTTGGGGAGATGCTTATGCTGAGTTTGTTGTACTACACTGAGTTCTCAGCTTGCAAATATCATTTGCATTGCAAGTCTATAAATCGATTTGACAGTAACTCCAAAGTCACTTTTTCCGCTAAGTCACTGTCAGTAAAAGTTGAATAATGTGCAAGTCCCTCTAGTCTTTGTTAGATTTTGAAAAACTGCAACCACTTTTCCATCGCAGGTTACTGTATCAGAAACATACAGTACAAGGCAGGGTGCACCCTGGAATTGACGCAGCTCTGTGTAACGCTTTCATTACATTTAATTCCTTTAAACTAGAATAAAATTAAAACCGTCTTGCACAAAATTAAAAAAAAAAATTCCTCCACCCCTAATTCGATGCTTTTGACATTACATAAGCATATCTAGTGCAACTGTCCCAGGATATATTTACAGGTAATGTTATATATAAATCTTTGCTGCTGCTATAGTAAATAAATATACAGGTAACTCTTATTACCTGACTCTTAATTTGTTCTAGAAAAAGGGCCAGATAATGGGAAAAAATGGATAGTGGAAACATGTTTTTCATCATTATAGATGAGGGGGATAATTATGCATTTTCAGCCCATCTGAAAACTACAAATCAGTTTTTCTAAATCTCATTAAAGCTCTGTAAAGCAGCTTGTAGTACATGCAGCTCTGTGTGCAGCACATGCATGTGTGCGCGCGCGCGCGCGCGCACACAAAATGCTTCTCACTGATGTCACACACTGGGCACCACATATTACACATTGCACATTGTGTGCACGGTATGTTACCCCCTCTGTTCACAATAGGGAGAGTGAGGCCTGTCGAGAGACATGAGCGAGAGACGGAAAAGGACTGAGGTTTCCAGAGTCTGAGACCCACCTAAAGTTCACATTCCCTTCTCCCTGAGTTTAAAAATAAAGATATATTTAAAAATGTTTTTGGTCTCTACAGATCACAGACAGCACTGAAGAGGAGGATTTGGAGAAAGAGCTGAAAGAGGCTCAGAAAGGTACATGATTGACAGCTGAAGTGGGATCAAGTTGCAGTGAAATAGATGCCAATACCATAGTTTCTGTATTCTTCTTTAAAGACTGCAAAGCATTCATAAATGTCTTCCAAATAGGCTGGGATGAAAACTGCTATTTAAAATGCTAAATATCAAAGAGTCAGTCAAAATTCCAGCTTTGGTAATTTCCAGCTAACAGTTTCATTTTTAACAGCTGAATAGTAGGGTGGATATCTTTTATCCTAAAGTTGTTAGGAGATACTGACCTGATGACCTTGCATTTTTCTTATGGTCTCCAGACAAGGGAATTCTGGTGGAGGTGAAAGTGAATAAGGAGTGGTTTACTGGCCGAGTGGCTGCCGTAGAGGCCAGCAAGCAGAGCGTTCGCTGGAAGGTCAAGTTTGACTACGTGCCCACAACCTCGACTCCTCGCGACCGCTGGTAAGAGACTACAGATGAGCTGGTTTCTGCTTCAAGTTTTCTTAGGTGGTATAGAAGTCAGTATTGCTCGTCGTGTGAAATCTAAGGGTGAGGAAGTTTCCCCATTTATATCTTTATAATTGTGAACACAACTGATTAGCAAGACCACCCTGTAATTGATGTTTGCCATTTTTGATATCTTAAAAATATCTGGGGACATATACATTATAGAAAATAATTCATCATATTAAGTTATACCATTAGTTTTCTACAAAGTCAGTGTATTGTTTTAAGCTATGACCTATGTGTGAATGGAAGGGTTGTGAAGGGAAGCGAAGAGGTGCGACTGATGCGACCGCCATCACCGGTGTCCCAGAGCCCCGACACGCAGGAGGTGGAAGCAGAGAGGGCACCAGCCAGGATGGAGCCTGACACCACCCAGCCGAGTACGAGCCGCGAAGTTACAGACAGCCTCGTGGTCATGATGAGGTATCCCTAAGAGACGGGGCAAGAACATAGATCACATCATGCTACGGGCATTATTGTTCTGAAGTGACATAATTCACACCATCTTGTTTTGTGTCTTCAGGACGTTCCTGCGCTACTTCTTCCCACCAGATTTTCGAATCCCCAAAGATGACGTGAACACAATGACGGCAGAGGAGCTGACTGCATTTCCTATGGTAAGACTGAGCATGGATCTGTCTGAGATTCCAGGGTGAGCCAAGTGCCATGCTCAGGCTTTTTTTCTTTTTTCTTTTCTTTTTAAACTTAAGGGAAATATATTAGGCAAGAGTTTGCACACAAGTGTTAAATACATATTGCTTGTATTTAATTTTGAGAGGCTGTAAGATAAAATTCTGTTTGGTGGGTGGGTCAGAAATGGCCTGAACTCCTCCAGAATAGTGCCAAATTCAGAACCTGTCCATGGCTGATGCACCTGGCCCATCCACGGGAAGCAGGTTGCGTACTGGTTTGGTCCATTGCCTTGCGAAACAGTGTCTGGTGTGAATTTATCCCTGGTTTGAAACCCTCTTCTGGTGTGGTACCCTTGATAGAAGTACTTGCACAAAAATAATATAACAAGAACATCCTGCTGTATTACTTCAGCTTATAAACCTAGAAAAACCTAAGCTAATGTTCTAAGTTCCTGTGGACATAGGTGTCAGCTTAATATAGGTGAATAATGCATAATGACATAATTAATTTTAAAAAAATTGTTTTCATTTAAATCAGTTAGCTGTCAGTTTTAATGTTTATTTTTATTTTATATTGTATTTTTACTTGGCTGCTTGAATTCACATTTTAAGTCTTCAGAGACTTTATTAAATCCTTATTTTTCAACAGCCTGCTTGAAATAATTCCTCTTCTGTCTGGTGTAGGGTAGAATTGAACAATTTTCATTTTCCCAGCTACATGCTGTGAGTTTAAGTTGAAAGTTGAAGTAGTTTTTGTGCTTGTGTACTGTTTGTGCAGAAGGAGTACTTTCAGCAGTACGAGCTTGGTCTGCAGAGCCTGTGTAACTCCTACCAGAGCCGTGCAGATGCTCGTGCCAGAGCTGTGGAGGAGAAAAGCAACAGCGCAGAAGCCAGACTGCGCGAATCTGAAGAGAAATTGCAAAAGCTGCGCGCTAACATCGTAGCCCTGTTGCAAAAAGTCCAAGAGGTGAGTAATATTTTCTTTTGCATTTTTTCCTCAACTGAAAAACACAACTGGGACCAGAAGTCTGTTTATCACGTAGAATTGTGAGTCCACCCATGGCATCACAATTAATACATTTAATAAAAGAGCTTAATCCTTCAGTTTATCCACAAGCTAAATTCTGTTAACATCAGATAAGGCAAAAAATATTTGCTATATGACTTTTTCCCCCCATTTTCATCAACATCTCATCAGTGTGCGGTTTCATTGTTTCTTTCTTTTGTATTGGAAACATGGGCCAAGAAACAGATAAGTGTAACCAGAGAAAAGACACCAAGTTGCAGAAAGTATTAAGTGTTTCACCATAAAATCCCAGACTATTTTACTGACCATTAGGATAGAAGTGATTCATTACAGGAACATGTACACTGCCCAGCTAAAAAAGCCACTACCTGCATTTAACTTAGTATTATGATCTGAGGTTGCTTCAGTCAAGTCTAGGTTCAGCAATGTTATGTGCCCAAAAAATGAGCTCAGCTGACTACCTGAATATACTGAATGACCAGGTTTTTCCATCAATGGATTTTTTTCTTCATATTCCATATGACAATGCCAGGATTCATCTGGCTCAAATTGTGGTTCAGGGAGCACGAGACATAATTTTCACACATGGATTGGCCACCACAGAGTCCAGACCTTAACCCCATTGAGAATCTTTGGGATGTGCTGGAGAAGACTTTACACAGCGATCCGACTCTCTCTGGACGGAAATAAATCTTGTGACATTGCATAAGCTTATCGAAATGATGCCATGGCAAACGCATGCCGTAATCAAAGCTAAAGGCGGTCCAACAAAATATTAGTGTGTGACTTTTGTTGGTCGGGCAGTGTAGTTGTTTTGTGCAACGATAAATACATACTGTTTTTCACTCAGCGCTTACTAGCTATAGCTATTTTTTTTTTTAAGTGATTGAATTACTTAAAATGAGTAAAAGGGAGATGTATAAACCACATAAAGCTCACACAATACAGTTGCTGTAGGAAGAAGGGCCTTTTAATAGTAATGTGCTTTTTATTCAGAGGAATATAGCACTTCAAAATGAGGCCTGCATAGTTTAAAAGATAGCCTGTACCAAAACAGATTAAAATGGCTTTCTTCAAATAATTGTTAGAAGCAGATATGATTAGGAAAGAAATTTTTTCTTTTTTTCCATGGTTAGTATGTTTTCTGTTAACAAAATTGCATAGCTGTTTGTTCAGCTTATATCAAGCCAAGTAAAATGTAAACATTTTTGAGTTGGTTTACTGAAAGATGTCCAGACTCATTTGGGTTAATGACTTTTATTGTTGCTATAGAAACTTTACAGTATAAAACAAGCTCATCACACCATCTTATATACTGAGTACAATGTAGTAGAGATGGTGTTGTTTATTTTCTTTATTTTTATAAAAGTATTTTCAGTATTCCTCAGTATTATGTCTGCAGGAGCTGCATTGGCTTTACTATATTGTTTGCCCTGAATTGACCCCTCCCATTTTCCTTAGGACATTGACATCAACACAGATGACGAACTGGACGCCTACATCGAGGACCTGCTCACCAAGGGAGAGTAGCCCAGAGGCAGCAATTGCACTAGAGTGAGTGCAGAATGCCACAGCTAACTGCACCCTGCCCTACCTGTTGTGTTCTGTGCACATAAAACCTCAAGCTGTGTTGTGCTGTTCGAGGCATCAAGAAGCAAGACCCTGATGCTTTGGGAGGACACAACTGCAGAGGATGATCATCCAGTTCACCTGCATACAGTTGCCTGTCCAACATCTCTGCACATTCCTCATAAGAGGTGGCCTTTGCTCATCTCCAGGAAAGTCACAGAATGCACACGGCTTTTGGTTTGGACCTACAGATGCTCTTGGCAACACAAATGAACACCAGAATCAAACACCAGAATGAACCACATGAAGTACTTACACTACCACTTTTACAACACAGCCAGACTGGATGGATGAGAATCGTCTCGCCAAGTGTATATAACAAACCTTTTGCTTTAAATTCAAATGGCTGAGGTTCTGTAAGAACACCAGAGCAAAGAATCTTCTTTTTTTTCTTGTTTTTGTTTCTGTTTTATTGTATTTTACTTATCGGCATTATTTTTGGTTATATACAGGGTTAATTACACCATATAGGTTATTTAGATAAAATCTGTGTAGTTTTTTACCTCTTTTACAAAAACCTAAAAGTAATGCTGTTTGTAAAAAAAAAAAAAAAAAAAAAAGTATGTTTGAACTAAATAATTTAAATAAGTGCAAGCTCAAGTTTGTTGATTTCATTGATGTGTCTGAGCATCACATTGGTGTGCCCTCAGACCACTCTCTGCTCAACGGTGCATGTGTAATAGTCCTGTACAGTTTTACATTCTGCAGCTGACACCTCTTAGTGATTTAACGTTGGAAGTTCTAGTAAGAGCTCAATGTTGGGCTAAACTTGCTGATAAAGTCACCAGGATTAGTTTTTGCAAATAACGTTTCTGTTACCATTTTTGATTTTTTGGATTGGTCATTTCAAACCATTATATTACAAGGTAGCCATTTTAAATCATGCTTTTTGCAGCTGGTCCAATACATTCCACTTAGCTTGAAATTTATGCATTTGTACCTGAGGGTTATAATGGGACGCAGGTTTGGTGTCTAGCAAGAGGCTCTGAAAGCTGTTTAGACGAGGGGTAAATTTTGGGTAAAGTGCAGTACAGAGTAGAGAACTAGTAATGGCTTAGTCAACCAGACATTGGAAAGGGTGCGAAACAAGCGGCATTCAAACCAAAGTGATGATGCTTTACGAGTGTATATTTTAAAATCGTTTTATTGGCGGTAATCCTGCAAGTGTACACCTCCACTTTTTTTGGGGGGGGGGGGGGGGTTGAGCAATGTTGCCATTTGGGAATTCACCATTCAGAAAATTCTCCCGAATTCCGTTGTGCTCTGGAAATGTCTTCTGTAAAAGAGTTTTTTAATGTTAAAAGAATTGTTTTATTAAAATATGCAATTTATTTTTGTCCACTATTTTTGCCTGCTGGTGTATTCATTTGGTGCAGAAAATACATGTAGGGTAGACAGTAAGGCTGGTAGAAATGGAGACTTGTTAATATGAAAACAGCTTAAACTGAATTGTAATAAAGTAGAATGGAATTATAATTTAAAAAGGGGCAATTTTCATGCCTCAAACATACAAGGCAAAGTATGTTTATTTGTATTGCACATTTCATACATAAAGCTAGTTCAAAAGGCTTTATAGACCAATATAAAATGAGATGTAAACATAGAGCATATAATAAATTACATAATTAATAAACTGTGTTTGACCCAAGAAATTATTCCCAAACTTTTACTGAAACTACAAAAATAGGAAAGAGCATGTATAATGTCCTCAAAGAGCTGAAACAACTAGTGATGGTGAACCCAGGAACATTTGATCAGCCTGCCTTTCCACAGAACCTGCTGGCCTCCAAGGATCCAATGCATGGGCCATTTTGTTACATAGAACTTTCAAGCCCTAGAAGCACCAAAACAAGGTGGCTTTGCTTTGGAGACATCGTGTGAAGATGGTATTTTCTCCAAAAAAAAACTCCTGAAAAGTTTATAGAAAAAGAAGGCAGCCAGATGGATCAATTCAACCACAACTGCAAAGGCACATTCATCACCGGGGCGCAAAGGGAGGACAGAATATTCTCGGTACTGAATATGTGTGGTTGCCATAAGTCAACATCAGTTTGATGGCAGCAACCAACAGTAATGTTATGGCTGTAAAGAGAGAGTCTGATGTCAAGAAATGGGGTGTTGATGCTTTTTAGTTTTTTAAAAATCCAGCTGTACCCCTGACAACTCGTTATGCCACGAATGAAAATGCCAATAATAAATTTTATCCAGAGTAAAGTCATTATATAGCCTCAATTTATGTTTTGATATTTTAAAAATAATCTTTGATACGCTGTGTTGCTTTTTTTTCTTTACGTAATATGTTACATTTAAAGAACCCCGAGACATCGTTTTGTTTTTGGAACTTTTATTTTGAAACGTGCCGTCTCCGCGCTTCCGGAAGTCCCCCCCGTTGTCCATCACCGAAGTCGGCCCACGGGCCACAGTCCAGAGGAGAAAAGGGAACGGAATGGAAGATCGCTGTTGACGCCCTTTCTTGTTCCAAGTACAGTATATACGCTATTTTAATCGCAACAATGGCTACCAATATAATTTTGTGCCATTTTATTCCCTAATAATGTCACTGGAAAAATGTTGTTACATTTAGCGTTTTCGCTTGTGCGCTTAAGTTTCAAACTCATGCGTGAGAGTTAAGCTGCACAAGTTAGCTTGACTAAGTTGTTATTTCGACGGTGTTGACAAAGTGACTGGAAAGTGCGAACTATTTGAACTTTGACACACTTCGCACGCGTGTTTTTTGCAGGTCTCACGCGCGCTCTGACAGGTCGCTTCCATGGCTGCTCGCTTCCTGGCGCTGCGCACAGGGGCTGTCCGCCTGGGCGCGCTCCCGAGCTTTGCTCGTTCACAGTCCGGCGGCGCGCGTGAGCGGGCTCGGGCCCGTGAAGAAGCGGGTCAGGAGGCAGTGGAGAAGCCGGTGTTCAGCCGCTCCGCCGTGGGCACCTTTTTCCAGGAGCAGCCGGTGCTGAAGAACCCCTTCGAAGAGGATGCGCTGCTGCAGAAGTACCTGAAGAGGACCGTGCCCGCGCAGGTGAAAGCGGCCCCTGCAGGGCGTCCTCTTCCGGCGCGTCTCACATCCTCGCGTGTGACAAAATCTTGGAGATGCGAACAGTTTCCCACGCCGGCTCCCCAATTTAGGGACACGACTGGGATTGGAAATGTTTGTTATTCGCCTGGCTCCCACGTCGAAAGTCTCTTTTCCCCTAAAAACCCTTCAAGCAGAGCCTTAATAAATACAAATAATACGACACACCGATTCGCTCAAATTTGCTTGTCCAGTGCTGAGTTTCAGGGTCTTCAGCCTATCCTGGTAACAGCATGGTGAAGCAGGGTACAATGAAATTATTTTTATTTACTTCAAACGTGCATTAAAATTAAACTTAAATTGACTGGAAATAACCTTTCGTTCATAGGAATTGCATGGGATTAACCCCTTCATGTTCACTTCCAGCTGTGTTGTCTATAAAGCCAAGTAAAAACTTAATAAAAAAGATGTCCTTCTGATTATTTACACGTAAGATTCCATAAAAATCGTGTATAAAAGTGTAGAAAATAGAAATACTTTGTGAGACTTCAAACTACTTCACGTTAAAATCAAAAATAAATACTGGCAAACTGAATGAACACAGCCAGTTGCCTTTTTTCTATTTCTAGAAATATTAGTAATAATCATGACACCATGTTTGAAGATAGTTTAGCATCTACCCTTCCTTACTAAATTTATATTTGCAATAGAAGATTTTTATTGTGTTTTTATAGCTTTTAGGTACATAGAAGACTTGAAATATTGAATCAAAGTGATTTTTAACACTTTTCTTCCACTTTGCCTTTTTGTCTTTTTTTAAATTGTATTTTATTAAATTTTGGAAAATATTACTCTCAGGTTTTTGTAGTGGTTCAGCCCTGTGGGGATGAGCTGTACTGAAAGTTTTGTTGACTTAAGGTCAGGCCCCTAATTGTGAACATAAAACTAGCAGTCCTTTAGTCACTCTGTCATCTGTTGTATTTCAATATCTCTTGAGAGCATTTTGCAGCCGACTAATGGCTGGATGCAAAAATACAAGTAATTTTCACTCTGCAACAGAAAATTTAGAGCATTTTAGAGTTTAAAATGTCTTGCATGTGTTGCCATCTTTCTCCAGTGTTACTGATTGCTTCTCAAGAGAGATGGGGGCAAAGATGAAGGTGTTTGTCCTGTGTCCATTTCAGGTGCGCGAGCCCATCAAGCAGGACCTCGTTCGCTTTGGGGAACGTCTGGTGAGTGAGATAAACCCCCTGGGCCGTCAGTGTGAGGAGAACCCCCCGCAGCTGCAACACTATGATGCCTGGGGCCAAAGGGTGGATCGCATCATCACCTGCCCTGCTTGGACACGCATGAAGGACATCTCAGCCCAAGAGGGCCTGGTGGCTGCTGGCTATGAGAGGACTTATGGTGAATGGAGGTACTGCGGGGGCTCAGCTCATATCGACAGTTTCAGTCAGTTTCCATAAATAGGATTGTAGTAAATGCAGTGAAAACGCTGTATTTCACTTCTGTGCCTCTTAGTCGAGTGTACCAGATGTCCAAACTATACCTGTTCTCACCTTCGGCGGGACTCTACACCTGTCCCTTGGCAATGACCGATGGGGCAGCTAAAGTGATTGAGGTGAGTGACTGTGATCTTGGCAGGCAAGGAACGTCAGCCTAGGTGTGCAGTGTGTTCAGGCATGATTTGGAGGTGTTTCTTTGTGCCTTAATGGAGAGATGCACATCCATTCTGTACACCAGTCCTTGGGCATGACGAAGACCGTGGAGGATGCCTTTCATCACTTGACCTCTCGTGACCCTCAGCAGTTCTGGACTTCAGGCCAGTGGATGACAGAGCGCAAGGGCGGGTCTGATGTGGGTACGTCACTACATGAACATCAGTCTCACAGCATAACAAACATATTACAGTAAAACTTTGGGTGTTTGTTTACTGCCTTGAAAATGTGCCATTTCCTCACTAGCTGGTGGAACAGAGACAGTCGCGCATCTACAGCCTGATGGCTCCTACAAACTCTACGGCTTCAAGTGGTTCACCTCAGCTACAGATGCTGATATGACCCTCACGCTGGCCAGAGTCGTGGATGCACGTGGACACACATTGCAGGTTTGGTGCTACATGAAAATTTTCCACACAAGTGTCATGTTTACAAGGCAATAGGTAGTCCACAGGTTGAGTAACTGGACCTGTGGCTAATTGTTCGCTGGGCAGGTGTTCTTTCCTGAATTCAATAAAAAGGTCAGTGCAGCTAACCCCTGTATGGTCAGACCTCTGAGATCTGATATTGGAATAACCAAGTTTTATTATAAATACATATTTGTGAAGCACAAGCTGCAAATATTGTGCCATGCTCCAATACGGCTTTGTGGGTGTTAGTACTTTTTCGTTTGACCGGTTGGTTAATCAGCAAAGTGATACCCATATTCTAAAAAAAAATGACTGAATTTAAATATTTAAAGGGATTTTCAGGCATATACCTTTCAGCGCCCGAAAAAAAGAGTTTTTGGAAATCCAGAATTCGAAGGAATTTTATTTTTTGCACCAGCCCCCTTCCTCTCAACATCATGAACCATTTTTCTTCCTTCTGGCAAGATGTTGCGTGAAATCAAACAGTTTGTTAAAAAAATACCCATTTCAGTTTATTTCAATAGACAGCACAAAATGCATTTTCATTTTGCTTGCTGCACAGGACACCAGGCACTGGTGTCACCCTATGTGGTATAGCATTTGACACTGGAATCTCTTATTTACACTGAGGTGAGGGGACAGTTGCTGTTTTAAGTGAATATGTGGGGAAATATTAATCATTATTGTAATTATCATGAGCACTGTAAGACTTTCTAAGTCTGTTTGCAGTGACGTAGCTTTGTTTCCCTCCCAAGGGCAGCAGGGGTCTCTCACTGTTCTTGGCCACCTTGCGGGACCACCGGGGGAACCTGAATGGAATTGAGGTGCAGCGGCTAAAGGACAAGCTGGGAACGCGGCAGGTGCCCACGGCGGAGCTGCTACTCGACGGACTGCCTGCACACCGGGTGCGTTGCCTCTCATGTGCCTTATGGTGATGCTGTGGGGAGGATGTCACCATGTAGGGACCTGCCAACTGGTATCATGTGGCTGCCTTCACTCAGCAGATACCCCATTAGAAAAAAGCACACTGATAAACACTAAATTATCAAAATTGTGAATCTTGTACTTCTTGAACAATAAACTGAACTGGAGGTTTTTCCTCATTCTGTCACGGAACCGCACCTGTGGCGCAGATCTCAGAGGAAGGCCGAGGAGTGGCCTCCATCGCCAGCATGCTGACCATCACGCGCATCCACAACACAGTCTCAGCAGTTGCTGCTATGAGGAGGTGGGGTGCCTCATTCTGTTGCTGTGCTGCACATTATTTTAGCAGTCTAAGCCATACGGAGTAGTGGAGCATGGCCTGGTGCTTGAGCCCCAGATTCCTGCAGGTTGAAGAACAGTGTTCATTTAAGCTGTCAGATGCACACCTGCAATACCATGTGGACAGAGGTTCTGCACTTTCCAAGCAACTGAGCCACTAAGAAAAGGTCAAACCCTGAGCATTAAAAAAGGAGTAGCACTGAAAACAACAGCAGAAATGCACATGCAAATGCGGTAGGGAAAAGGTTGAGTGACAAAATCTAAAGTATGATTTGTTTTAACATTTTCTTAATTGATGGTTGTCTTTGGGTGAGGCTGTCAGCGTGTTAAAACTGTAGGAGGTGTAAACAGTAACTGGTTTTGGTGGAGAAGAAGTGCAGTTTGTTTGGAAAGAGTGTAGGCAGCAAAAAAACTATAGCAAATAGAAAAATGCAGTCGTACTGAATAAAAAAGCCTATTTTATAAATGTATTTTCAGAAGGTTTTGTAGCGTTTTTTCCATGCACGTGACCCTGTTATATGAGAGAAGGCCGTATTCCACGTGTGTGAGTGACCGATGTGGTGTGCAGTAGTGGTGTCAACATGAGGCATTTCCTTCCCCTTGGCTGCCACTAGAATCATTCAGCTGGGCCGTGAATATGCCACCAAGCGCTTTGTCTTTGGCAAGTTCCTCCAGGACCATGCCCTCCACGTGCAGACGATGGCAAGGATGGAGGTGAGGTGTGAACCTTGAACATCAGATCATATTCCTACATTGAAAAGTCACCTGTGTGCATGAGACTGCTACTAAGTTACACTGTGACATCTTTCCTCATCTCACCTGTGTGCAGGTGGAGGCCCGTGGGGCGTTCCTGCTGTTGATGGAGGTGTGTCGGCTGCTGGGGAGAGAGGAGACCGGCTCAGCCTCTGCTCTTCAGTGCCACCTGCTGCGGCTTCTCACTCCGGTGGCAAAGCTGTACACGGGCAAACAGGTACACTGTGCCACCAGTGTGAAGAGATGGATCCTGCATTTCTGTGAAAATTACAGATTGAAACAATTAATATTCACATATATGTTTCTTTGTTTGAAAGGCTATCACTGTAGTGTCTGAAGGATTGGAGTGTTTTGGGGGACAGGGCTACATGGAGGACACAGGCCTGCCCGCAATGCTGCGAGATGCACAGGTACGCCCTCTGACAGCCTTGATGGCACGGTTTTCTTCTGCATCAAGAGGTAGTGCAGCTTCTCTTTCTTCACTCAGTCACTGGCAAGTTACAGTTCCATTTGCATGGTTTCTTCAAATTGTTATTTTACTTTGGGGGGGTTACTGGCTATGGTAGTGTAGTGCACTGGGTCCTCCACTTACAAACATCAGACCAGAAGTCTGTTTGAAACTTGATTTGTCTGTAAATGAAAGCACTATATCACTATCAGTAAAGGCTTAATAATGAACATCCCTCGATGCATTCACAGATTCGGGTCTGTAAAAACCTCAAATAAAGTCTTAAAAAAATTATAACTTTATTTATTTCATATTCATCAGCCACTTGTCCTGTGTAGGCTTGCTCTGTGTTTAAGAACCTATCCTGGAAATGCAAGGTGTGAGGCAGGAAACACCATGAATGGGAAATCAGTCAGTTGCAGGATTTTTATTATCTTTAATTAATTTGAAACAAGACTAAAAATGCTTTTATTTTAGAAAATTCACAATTGAAATATTTGTAACCCTAGGACCCAGTATATGCTTACATTGGTGCTGCAGAGTGTTATATTGTGTATGCAACGTGGTAATTTTACAGTGTCACTGTACAGCACCATATCACTATGTGTTGTAGGTGCTGAGTATCTGGGAGGGTACCACCAATATCTTGTCACTGGACGTGCTTCGAAGTGTGGCCAAAAGCCATGGACAGGCGCTGGAGGCCTTCTTCACTGACACCAAGGTCAGAAGGAGAACGAAACTGTACAGGGTGTCTGTATTTTTCAGTTGTATGTGCGTGTGCATGTGTGTATTTGTGTGTGAGAGACCCCTCAGCTCTCTGCAGGTTCAGTTCAGAAACACATTTTCTCACCTTGACCTTGAGGCTGAAGCATAAAACTTGGAAAAACCAGCCAACAAAATGCCAACTCATTGCACCCTTTACTCAGAACATTGTCTTCCCTGAGAAAATGACCTAAAAGGGAGACAGCCAGGTTTTTTCTGGATCTGCTGCTGTATGGAGTAGCCCGTGGTTTATTATGGTTTACTTAGGCCAAGCTAAAGGCTGCAGCTGGGAACTCTGCCGTGACTCCTGCTCTGACAGCTGTAGACAGCGCCCTCAGCAGACTGGGCCAGTTTGTGCAGCTCTCCACCCAGAAGCCCTCCACCTTCACTGAGCTGGCCGCTCGAGACCTGGCCTACAGTTTTGCTCGCATCTACATAGGTAAGCCCTGCATAGCCACATGGCCAGAAATAAATCCACTGTAGCGTGTGAGGTTGTCTTACCTGGTGCAATGTGTATGTACTCAGGAGCCCTGCTGGTGGAGCACGCTGCATGGGAGTGCGCAACACATACCGACACATATGCTGCTCGGAGGTAAATCCAACCCCACAGCTTGCCATAAACTACATTTTGGCTAAAGATTTCCTAAATAAAAATATGTATTTTTTTTTAAGGCAGTAGTCATCAGTAACTTTCAAGAGGCGATGTTACCAAGGTTGTATACAGTAAACATGCTATGTGTTTGTTCAGGTGGTGTGAACAGGACCTCTGCCCTGTAGCCACCAAGGCAGAGAACAGCTCTTACGATCCAGACAGCATGGCTGAGGACAAAGCGTTGCTGTATGAAGGGATGCTAAAAGGGTAAACGGGCTCACGTGGCTCTACCGGTCCTCATATAACTGATCACATGGCCATGGGCCACACATGTCCATTGCATGAAAGTATAACCAAATTGCATCAACTTTATTTCACATCAAAATTAGGGTAGATGTGTTTTGTTCGTGTCGGAACAGTGTCCGTTTGGGCAGTGAATACACTCGCTAATCCTGGGTTTACTGAGATAAACAGGCTTTATCTTTACGGACATGTCAGAACTAAGTGTTGGATTTGTGCAACCAAACTGGATCAGAGTCAATTGAGTGATAAAATAGAATTAGAGGACTGTGGGAATTATTGAAATGTTCTGAGAAAGTCAAAAGGCATTTTGAAATATGTCTGTTATTGTCAGTCTGCTGCAAAATTGATGGAAATGGATAGAAATATGACGTTATGACTTTAAGACTCGATACAATAATGTGACATAAACCTAGAATATCGTTTTATGAAATTATAACATTTCCAGTTTACATGTATTATTATGTGAGGTGCCATAAGATTTAATTCTTAACTTTCAATAAGCTATTGGGACTGAACAATTCAAACAATTTAACTGTAAAAAAATATGTATATATACGGTATATTTTTTATGGAGGGTCACTGTCAGCTATTTGGGTACAGATTAACAGGTTGATGCAGTGTAAAATTATACGCAAAAATATTTATCAGTTGTTTAATGGATGTTTCTTATTTTGTCCTCTCTACTTCAATTTAGTCCAATAAAAAGTCTATGAATTACTGTATGTCTTTTTCCATTATTTTGTTTTATGACTGGATAAAAAAATGTGCAATTTCATTCATCTTTAATTATAAAAACTAAGAAAATTTGGTTAATATTAAGCCATAACCTTTTACATGTTTGCATGTATAATTACATTAATAATACAACAGATTAATATTTTGAGCTCTAATTCTGCAGTTTGACCTCCCTTTTTTTTAGGAAACACTTAGAGAAACCTGTGTTGATAGTTCAGTTCAGTAATAATTATGAGTGTTGGGTTGACAGCTGTAAGAAAGCAACATAAACTGTAACACAAGGCAGTGGAAAGTTGTGATAGGATCATAGACACCTTCCTCAGTTTATGAATGTTCAGTCTACAAAAACTTGCTATAACAAAAAATTTGTTTCAACCACTTTGATTTGTGAAGGTTTACCTACAAAAATGAACAGTCACCTTCAATTTTGCACATAAATCCTTTTATTCCTTTGCTTTGCAAGAAACACAATCTGTTTGCATTTCTGGCAATTTATACATCCCCAATTCACTGCTCATAAAACTTTCACAGTTTCTGAATACAAATATGTACGTTGAATACATGTTTACTTTAAAGTTAAACTGTAATAGAGATATGCTAGTGTGGTGGCTCCAGCTCCTTGATGGGACGCCCCATGACCTCCTGATCTGTCTGAAATCTGCTCCTTTCAGAGCAAACATGAAGCTGTCCAGATTAGAAAACATCATCGGGTAAACATATTGATGCTTGCTGTCTCCTCACAAAACAAACTAACAACTCACAGATCAGTGTACACTTTGGACATGAAAGGACTTCTCCGGGTTGGACACATTTGTTGGTCTTTGAAAGAGGATGACTCGAAACTTGTGTTCGTTGCCACTTAATTGGGGAATGTGTGTGTCTACAAGTGTTCTGTAGAAAATGGTGGATCTTCACCTATTGACGTTTAAAGCCATTATTTATCTCGGACCAGGCAGAAGCTCTGAGACTTTGACCCAAAACACCACAAAGATGGCAAAGTAACTCAATGAAGGAACAACAAGTTCTGTTTAGTCATTCCTTTTTTGGAGCGCTCACATGTTTGTTAAATGCATTAGTTTCGTTTCTACCACTTTGTTATATGAGACCCTGTGAAAAACAAGTTGTTTGGTTAATAAATTGTTCTCCATGGGGGGTGTGTATCATAGTAGGACACCCTGGAAAAGTGTCCACATGGTGGTCAGTGCATAGCTCAGAAGCTGCCCACTGATTAAATGAAAAGCACAGATTTGTGGTTCGGGTCCCGAAGAGTTCTTTACATTCCAGGTTCAAACTGAGAAATGCACACAAGGCAAGAACCTGCTTCAGTCTTAAGTGGTGCTTGCAGCTAAATTCCGAAAAGACGGAACCTACCATTCTGCATACACGGGGGTGGTGGTTTGCGTTTCACTTCAGCAGCCAGTGAAGATGTGTGCTAGTATGAGGGGATTATTTTAGCCTTCTCTTCACAAATTTAGGAAATCTGTTGTTAAATTTCCTGCAGTATAAAATGCTGTTGTTTCACTGACATCCTGTGACTGCAGAATTATGTTCAGGACTGTGGTTGTAGTGAGCAATACAGTATTTGAGGGATCAAGGTGACATGGTCAGTGTTCTGACTGTGTAACCCAAAACCACTAAACCGCTCAGTCTCCACTTGCTGATTTTTTCCAAAGGTGACGGCATCTCACTTTTAGACCCTGGCCCAACATGCGAGCAAGAGACCGCATTCCTGATCTCCTCACTGAACTGCAAATTTTCTGCATATGAACTTCTCTTTTGGACAAAGGAGTGTTTGCAAGTTGAAAAATATCAAAATTTATATTTGCTTTTCACTTATGACAGAAAATCTAGTTTGGTCAGTGATTACACGGCTTGATACTGTAGGTTTTGAGGCATCAAATAATTTGAGGTTTGCCTCTTTAAATTAAGTACTATCATGTGAACAATAAAAGTGTTCATAAATGAAAGACAGTTATTATTGCTTCTAATTTAAAGAAGTAACTGTTCAGTCTGTGCAAACTGCTTTAGAGATAAATACAGTTTTAATATTAAAAGTGGGGTTTTTAAACAAAGTGTTTGCCTTCTGTTCCAAACTGTTCCATCATAAAAATTCATGCATTAGACAAGCAGTTTATTTGGTTGGACCGCCTTTAGCTATGAGTACGGCATGCATTCGCCGTGGCATCATTTCGATAAGCTTATGCAATGTCACAACATTTATTTCCGTCCAGAGTTGCATTCATTTTTCACCAAGATCTTGTATCGATGATGGGAGAGTCGGACCGCTGCGTAAAGTCTTCTCCAGCACATCCCAAAAATTCTCAATGGGGTTAAGGTCTGGACTCTGTGGTGGCCATAATGATGTCTCATGCCCCCTGAAACAGTGTTTCACAATTTGAGCCCGATGAATCCTGGCATTGTCATCTTGGAATAAGAAGAAAAATATAATCCATTGATGGAAAAACCTGGTCATTCAGTATATTCAGGTAGTCAGCTCACCCCGTAACATTGCTGGACCTAGAACTGACCAACTAAAGCAACCCCAGATCATAACACATCATAACAGAAAATGCTACATTAAGACAAGCTGGATTAACATTTTGTCGCAGATACCACTGTAACGCATACAATAAATAAATAAAAATAAAATTTATTTTAGGTCACATATTTTTATCTTGGATCCATTTTTTTTCCAGAAGAGTAGTTCAAGCCAAGTGGCAGCTTTGGTGTCACTGGTGTCACTTTGCTCACGTGACATCCCGAAGGCCACTGGTGGGAGGCGCGCTCCCCGTGACCCGGGATCGCGTCGGTGGCGTCGAACGGTTAAGGTTCGCTTTAAGGAGGAGGAGCCGAATCCTTGCGGTTCAGCAGCGTGACTTGTTTTTCGGAAGTGAAGACAAACACTGGAACGCAGCCACGGGCTCCTCGACGTCGGGACATCGGGACACCGCATGGAGTGAGCAGCAGGCGCCCGCACGGAGAACGCGCCTGGTGGACGTGCGCAAGGTGCGGGATACAAACGTCAAGCAACCGGGAGCGACACGTGGAAACCCGGCCAAGCTGAGAGGAAGCGCTGCTCGTCGGAGGTTTCGCTTCGCGTCCCCCAGCGTTTCACTGGTTCTGTGCGTACTTCACCCCGTTTACTCTGTTCAGAGGTCCAGCGACCCCGGCGTAGAAGAATACGAATATGGCAGCTGTCTTGAGTGATGGTGTGCTTTTTGTTTTATTCGTCTTATTCTGCTCGTGTCTGTTTTCCAGCCCACAGGATGGACTGAGGCACTATGGGAGCGGCTCCCTCCGCTGAACTCGCAGCCCTCGGCCCCGGAGTACGCACGTCCTTGCGGCCATGTCCAACAGCACGGCGTCCGCCGCCGGATTCCTGTCCTGGGAGCCCACGTCCACGGTCCGTGTGGAGGGGACGGATGACGAAGTGCGTTTTTATTTTTGTTTTTATTTTTTGTCAGCGCTCTGTCCACCCAGACTGGTTTTTTTTCAGCAGTAAATTACACTGTACGGAATGTGGTGCTTTTTCGGTTTTTTCCATTTAAAAAGCCATTTTGTTGCTCCGCACATCCATCAGTTCCTTTGCTACTGTAGTGTCTCATTTTACGGTCCCCCCCCCTCCCATGTGTGGTTGTATATATCCTTCCTGCTGCTGTGTCCACAGTGTCACCTGGTCATGAAGCTGAATGCCAGCCAGCGCTGCCTCTTCATCCAGGGCACCCCTGACTGCTACCAGGAGGATGGCTTCATAAACTACCTGAATCTGGCCTTCTGTTTCTTCCCACCCGGGCTGTTCCCTCTTGCTGTCTTCCTCTATGTAAGTGCCAACCTGTTATCTCTCCTGAAAAGCGAGACTTGTCAGTGTGTCATCACAGGAGTTACCCGTGTCCCTAAATATTGTAGCGCCCGTCAAAGGAGCCACCGCAAAAAGACTCGGGAGTCAGGAGCCCAGGAAATTGTTACTTTATTCTGTTTTCCATCACAGCGAATAGAACTCTCCAAAAAACCGCCAACAACACCAAAAACGACTACACTCTCTCTCTCGCCCGGCACTCCGAATTCCCACACCCATGTGTTCCTGCCCACGACGCACCCCCCACTCCATATCCAAGGATGCGCCTCGGCAGCAATGCACAACGAACGAACAGACAACCAAACGGACTAACACAGAGCTACCAACAGTTAACACCCAGACAACTATTTACATGTATGGCTGTGCCGTTACAATATTGTGATATACATCACCAATGGCTGTCCCCTCTGTTTGGCTAATATTGTATGTTAGCTGAGATATTCAGCACTGCCTGGGACAAAAAAAGTGTAGCAGTGGAAAGGTAAAAAGTACTGACACATCATATAAGCGCCAAACTGTTTTACCATTAAAGTACACCACCCAGCCAAAAAAAAAAAGTCGCACTCAAAATATTTTGTTGGACCGCCTTTAGCTTTGATCACGGCACACATTCACCATGGCATCATTTCGATAAGCTTATGCAATGTCACAACATTTATTTCCGTCCAGAGTCGGAGCGCTGCGTAAAGTCTTCTCCAGCACATCCCAAAGATTTTCGATGGGGTTAAGGTGTGGACTCTGTGGTGGCCAATCCATGTGTGAAAATGATGTCTCTGCTGTCTGAACTATTCTTTCACAATTTGAGCCCGATGAATCCTGCCATTGTCATCTTGGAATATGCCCATGCCATCAGGGAAAAATGGAAGAAAACCTGGTCATTCAGTATAACCAGGTAGTGAGCTGGCCTCATTTTTTTGGGTACATAACATTGCTGAACCTAGACCTGACCAACTGAAGCAACCCCAGATCATCATAACACTAAGTTAAATCCAGGTGGTGACTTTTTTTTTTTTTTTTTTTTTTTTTTTTTTTTTTTTTTTTGGGCTGGGCAATTTAGTTTAAGTATTGTTAATATTGTTAGATATGTGAACACTACAGAAAATGATACATGAGTTGTAGTCAAGTGGAAATAAGAGGAAAAAGCAAAATATCACAAAAATTTGCTACCCTTACATTAACAATATGTGCAGCACTCTGTGTGTTATTTAATTTTAGATAAATTTAAGGAGCCCTTTCAGTGAACATGTGGATGGGATTGACAGAAATTATATTACCTTTCAGTTTGTGTGTGTGAGTGAGAATGTAGTTCACCGCATGTGTGCAGAGTGAACAGCACGTGTGGACTGACATGCATGCAGTTGTGCGTGACATCACTACTGCTTTTACAAGCCTTGTCAGAGATAGAATTTGAAATTTTCAAAATAGCAAGTATCCGTTATGAAATTTAATGAACTTGACTATGCGAAAACTTCACTTAGGGAAAGAATTACCTAGGTGCCAAATTTAAAGTTTGAAAAACAAAGCTGTGCATAAAGCACAAATAAACAAACAAACTGAGCTTTCTAAATATAGAGATGCACTTATGCAGCACATAGATGGTGTTGGAGGACCCAGACTTGTAACCAGATCATTGCTGGTTGAGGTCAAGGTGCTGCAGCTGGATCTCTGAGTGAGGGCCTAGCTGATGTACTGTGGGAACTGAAACAGTTGTTAGTTCCTCAGAGTGAAAGTGTCGTGTGACCAATTTGATAACATTAAAATAAAGAGATCATTCATCCATACATTATCAGTAACTGCTTTTTCCTGGTCATGGTCACAGTGGTCTGCAGTCTATCCTGTAATCACTGGGCACCAAGCTATGAAACTACACACAAATGCACACTGGGCAATTTTAGAGAAACCGATCAACTTGAAATGGAAGTCTTTTGACTGTGTGACGAAACCCATGCAGATATAGGAACAACATGCATACTTCCCACAGACTGAGATTTGAACCCACACTCAAATAGCCTAGGTGCTGTGAAATGCTAGCCCTTTGTAAAATTTATGAGTTAAAATTTTGAAATGTACATCCCTGTGATGTACGAAGGTGAGGATAACATCTGTGTGGGAATTTTCCGATATGTGTTTGTTGATGAAACTTCTTTTTGCAGTTGAGTAAGCATTAAAATGCCAGTCTGGCATAAATATTGACATATTTAATGTAACTTGGCCTGGCCTGTTGCCATGGCAACCCTTACCAGGATAAGCATAATGTGGATTACAAAATAAAAGCAAAGCAACATAATATGGACGTCACGTATCTTCTTGTTGTGTTTCGCAGACCCTTTGGCTGCTCTTCCTATTTATGGTCCTTGGACTCACAGCGTCAAAATTGTAAGTAATTTTTCTGTCCTTCTGCATTTTGTTAGACGTAACTTTACCGCTCACAATTAAAACACCCCAAAATCTGAGTGCTTTTTTGCAGCGATTATGGTTCAGTCAAATGCTTGTTCAGGTGCAGCTGAAGATGCGGGCAGGTCTTCTTCAGGAGGCCCCCAGCCTGCTCTTATCTGCTGCTGCTCTTGTGTTGCTTTGTTAGTTTCACTAGTATTGAAGTGGCGTGAAATATGAATGGAAGAAGTTGAGGTTTTTGCATTTCTTGTTGTCAGTGTATGTGGTGAACTAGCATGCCCTCAGCCTCTGAATGTGAAACTGCTCATACACAGTTTTGACGTGAACGTTGCACTTGATGTGACACCTTTTGCTGTTACTCTCCTCTCTTCTGCAGTTTCTGCCCTAATCTGTCTGCAATATCTGCCATGCTGCAGCTGACCCACAACGTGGCTGTATCCTTCACTGGAAGACTGTAGCGTTAATGTCTCACATTTCACTTCCATCTACTTTTAAATAAAAATAACAGGTGGCAAAGAAAAAAAACTATGTGATCGTGCATCCATTTTGGTGAATGCACTGTGTATACACTAGGTATTACAGCCAGCCAGTCAGTCAGGTTTTTAAAAATTTAACTACAGGTAAATTTGACTTTTATTAGGAACCTCTCTGATTTTTTTTTTTTTTGTGCCTCACATTTCTTTGACTTGCTTGTGATCAGGGGGTGACCTTTCTGGCACTAGGGAATGGGGCGCCAGATGTGTTCAGTGCAATGGCAGCATTTTCTCACCCACACACAGCAGGCTTGGCTATCGGGGCCTTGTTTGGTGAGTCCAATGGCAGATTTTTTTTTCCACTTAAAAGTAATGGGTAATTTAAAAAGAATTGAACACTTTCATTCATTCATTCATTAGTTTCATTACTCAGTAACTAAGCTTCATATGAATGTGTAGTCTAGACCAATTTATAAAATTACTCAGCTTTTTTCCCCCTTAAAAATACTCAATTTGGTATCTTCCAGTAATACATTTATTAGTGTTAAAATCTTTTTGAATTAAGGTTCAGCGTTAACTTTGTCACATTTCCCTATTCAGATACACAATAGAGAATGAAATGTAGTTTCTCCTGGAGCAAATTAGCTGAGAACTGCCTGGAGGCATATTTCATTGTAGTACCATTTGCGTGTGTGTAGAAGTATGTGTGTTTGGGTATGCAAATAACCTCAGGTAGTAGAAAAACAAAGCTGTGTATGAAGAATAAATGAACAGAAACTGAGCTTTACAGATGTATAGATAGGTAAATATATAATTAGTAAATAAAATAAGAATAATGAATCATTGCAGACGGTGTTGATGGTACAGTGTGTGTGTGTGTGTGTGTGTGGGGGGGGGGGATCAGTCCCTAAAATCATCTTGAATCACCTTGTAAACTACTTTGATTTTTCTGTTAAAGCTTTACAGTGAGGCGTGTACAGTGGGGGAAAAAAGGACATTTTTCTAAAGTGCAGTGTTGATTTGTGAAGGTTGTGCTTTAAGCTTTATGCTTTTTAATTTCAATATTAATCCTCCATAATAATGCAGTTTTCATGTTAACATGAAAACAAACTTATTAAAGCTTTTTAACTGAGTAAAACTGAAGGATGTAGTCAAGGAGAAAAGTGATTTATGGAGAATGTGAAAGAAGAAAAATGAAATTATGGAATAGTGCAGCCTCATTCCTTTTCACTGAGTTGCCCTGAGTGCCACTAAAAGAGGAAGCTTCTTCAGCTATATCAATGTTTGATAGTAAGCTACACCACAGCATAAAATGTTCTCTAGCAAGTGCGTGGCTTCCTCTTTAACTGTAATTCTGGTCAGAAAGCTTCCTTGTCAGTAGGTTTGTTTTCTTTCTTTTTTGTAACTGCTTTTGTACCCTTTTGCTTGGCTGGTGGTTAGGAGCAGGAATCTTTGTGACAACCGTAGTTGCGGGCAGCGTGGCTCTGGTCAAGCCCTTCACAGTGGCCTCCCGGCCTTTCCTGCGGGACGTCATCTTTTACATGGCTGCCGTTTTCTGGACCTTTGTCATCCTCTTCAAGAGGCAGATCACACTGGGAGAGTCACTGGGTAAGCTACTACTCATGTCAGTGATTTTAGGAATTCCATACTGCTAAGCACCCTAGGTAACCTAAGGTGACAAGGGGACTTGTACATTGGTATTCCAATAATACCATTATTATGCCAATTCATAATATAATTTAGCTTTCAAATATAGAAAATAATAATAATTTATCCTGGAAAACATGTGGAATACCAAAATTCTGGATGGAGAGTGCTTATTTCCCATTTTAAAAGAGAAAAAATAATATGCTCTCAACCCATTCCAAAAACACCTATTTAACTATAAACAATTGATGAAACACAAGCACGGGTGTGCATTTCGAGCTTTTGCTTTCAATAACGATTTACAGATTCGTAACGCTGTACAGTACAGGTTATTAAAATACATACAGTATTGTTGTAGTACACAGTATGCAATTTATTTGTTAGATTTTTTTGTTTTTTTTATTTTAGCGTTTTAAAAATTTTATTCTATATCATCCATTTATTCCCTATTAATACAATTATGTACAGTATAAATAAGTTAACAAGCCAAAAGTGCTGAATGAGAAATATTAAGCATTTTGTTTTGTTTCTTTCAGGGTATATTGGCCTGTATGTACTGTATGTCCTCACCGTCATTGTCAGCGCTTGTATCTACAACCGTCAGAAACGCTTTATCAACGGGCCCGTGCAGAATGGCTCCACGCGTGTCCCAGGTATGCCTCATGGGAATGGTGCACAAAATATTAAACATTGCACTATCTGAGTTGCTTTGTAGGACTGTGTCATAACATTGTAGTATATTTTAATTCAGAATCGTTTTAAAGATAACTTCCCAAATTATTTATGGTAAGCTGAGCTCAGATGCTTGAGATATTAGTTTACATCTGAAGCTAGCTTACTGCTTACGTTCTGTGTCTCTTCAGCTTAAGATATTAAAAAGTAGTTTAATGAAAGGGTTACAAAAGGTAATAATTGTAAGGGACTGTGTATAATTTGTATGGTGTTCAAATACAGGAAATTGGCTCAACTGCTTGGCTACTCAGACTTTACTCTTATTTTCCTTTTAGTTGCTTTGAGAAATCAGAGAGGCCAACAGTAATTTTAACTTTGCAAAACAAATCGCTTAGCGTTTGACACTGCTACAGGTTTTATTGCAGGTACTTCCCTGTATTTTCCCTTTTTCAACAGCACAGCGGTAACCTTTGGCTTCTTTGCCATTTTATGAAATTGTGCCGCACTCCTTGCCATTTTACTTACTCACCACCTTAAATGCTAGGTTTATGCATTGGAAGTGCAAGCTGCTTGTAAAATTAAGGCTGTTCATGTTCCTCTGCAGCCGTGCAGTCTGACTCTGATGATGACGGCCCCTGTACTCCGTCCTCAAGCATCCAGGGCTATGGTACGTTGCACTCAGTTTACCTTTCACACTTCACTAGTGTCAGTCTAGCTAAGGGTGTACAGAATTTGCATGTTGTTTTTGTGTTGACCATCTAAAGATGTACAGAAGGCAGTGGTAAGATGCTTTCAGACCCTGTTGGACCATGAAAGCCATAGCTGGTCACCTTCGGTTGAGTTTTGTTTGACAGCACTTACCCTGTGTACGTCACTTATATGAGTTATAACAGTGACATCTGTGTGTGTGCATGTACTCATGCATTGGTGTGTTACAGAGAGTGAGTACCAGCCCTTGCTCCCGTATTCGGAGTCTACCGTCCAGATCTTCTTCAGATCCCTCAACCCAGTTGACACCAGGAAGTGGAGGAGGAAGTCCTGGCTCTGGAGAACCTTTAAAGTGATCAAAGTATGATTCAGTGTTTTGTTTAAAAAAAAAAAAAAATGTGTTACTCATTACATGTATTTTATCTCTAATATTTAGCAAATGACAGGAGAAATATTAAATGCTCAATAATGCTTTGGGCAAAATCCTTCCCCACTTTTAGTTGCATTTCAGTGATGATATTCATAGTTTAATGATAAGTGATTGTTGCCAGTTAAAGGCATGTGTGAGCATCTCTCCTCTCAATGTCAGATTCCCATGGAGGTGTTACTGCTGCTCACAGTGCCTGTGGTGGACCCTGACAAAGAGGACCGCAACTGGAAAAGGCCACTCAACTGTCTCCACCTTGTCACTGGGCCGCTGGTTTGCATGCTCACCTTCAACTCAGGACAGTGTGCGTTTCCTTTTTTACCTGAGCCGCATGTGTTCTGTAGTTAAGCCCTGTGGGGACTGCAGGGAATTCCCTCTTCTACGTGTAATGTTTGCACTTCCTTTGTGACCATCTGTTATCATACAGCAACCTGTTTCACATGAATAAGTTTCTTTGTGCTACTGTTTACTTTTTAAAGTTTCAAGTAAGTAAACTGTTGGTCCATTTGTGAAAAACAGCTGTGCGTCATTGACTAATGTAATCCATCAGAATACGCAGCTTGAGTCTGGAAGGAGCACAAATGCATGTTTTAACCTCTGACTTAAAGGTACATTAAACTGTTTTACACAACTCTTGCAATGAGTTTTTATGGCGCAACTACCTGTTTAATGTCCATATACTGCTGCCCTCTTCTCACTATCCATGTCGTGATACTCATGGTCAACCTTGGTAGCGGCCCGTTTCTTTTACAGTGAACGTGTTTTGTTTTGCAGTAACTGTTAAAGATTGTCATTTAATAAAGAGAGGTAACAAAAGGCTTCCCTCTCCCAATAGATGGACTGTACTACATCCAGGGTGAGTTTCCTGTCTGGGCGTTAACTTTCATCATTGGCTTCTTCCTCGGCCTCATTGTTTTCTGCAGCTCCACCAATGACCAGCCCCCGAGATACCACTTTGTGAGTAAGACAAACGTGTAAAATGCATGTACTCTCCAGGATATTCTCCTAAACTGCCTAGTTTAACAAGATTGTGTTCATACTTAACTGAAATTCCTTAAAATATGGCAGTAGGTCCATTAAATTGTACTCTATTTGCTCTGCTGATATGTGACACTCACCTCCTTTTCTCACCCTCTAGCTTTTTGCTTTGCTGGGTTTCCTGGTGAGTGCCATGTGGATCAACACTGCTGCGTCGGAGGTGGTCAGCCTGCTGCGCACACTTGGAGTTGTCTTCAGCCTCAGCAATACGGTGCTGGGCCTCACACTGCTGGCCTGGGGCAACAGCATTGGAGGTACCACATATTCCTGGCCAGACACTGGCATACACATTTGCCCCATTTTCTAGTGGTGCTTTTGGGTGTCTATATTTCATCAAGTATGCTACAGAACTGAGTCCAGTAAATATAAGTTATCTAAGCATTTCATTTCACACCACCACCAGGCTCAACAGCATGTAATTATTATTTGAGAAAATAATACTTAACCAGATTTGCTCAGTGCTGTGGAAACGGAAGTGCCGTTGTTCAACTATGGGTGAAACTCTTGTGCAGACTGCTTCTCCGACATCACCATCGCACGTCAGGGCTATCCACGCATGGCCATCTCTGCTTGCTTCGGGGGCATTATCTTCAGTATCCTTTGATGGCAGGCACAGTTTTTGGGATTTTTTGGAAGGATGATGAGCGAATGCCACACATGAGAAACTTGAGAACAGAGCCGAGCAACTGTTCTCACTTTATAGCGTGTAAATGAGCACAGCTCACTTTTTTCGGTCAGTTTATTTAGGATATTTCCTAAACTAAAGGCATCGGTGTGAATCCCTAGGCAAAGATAGGTAAAAGAAGAGTGGATTTTCACTCCTCCATTTAATGCTGGTCACCTCCAGTGCTGTCTAGCAAAGACAGTTGGAATAATTGAAAAGTTGTGATCAGGTTTATAGATGTTGGCTTTCTCAGGGACTGCAATGGATTGGTGTCACATCCAGGGTATAGTTTTTGCCCAGGAATTCCAGAATGGGGGGTGAATCACCAATCCTGACCAGGAAAACGGAAAAGTTTAAAATGATTCTCCATTAACCCGTTCAGTCCTGTTGATGCTATTTGGCACCATACATCAAAAAATGACAAACTGAAAAATGTTTGAAGTGGATTAAAAATATGAGAGTGATGTCCCCAGTCACAAAACACTTTAAAGTACACCAAAGAAGTAAACAGTGATAAATTTATCTCCTTGATACAGTTATAATGTAGAAGTTTCATACAAATTTAGGATTGAATAGGTTAACCTGACTTCTGTCTATTGATTCCAATTTGAGGAAGAAACCACTTGCTGCAAGTTAACCATCTGAACATATTTGTCGTCTGACTGGGTTCAGTTAGCTGTTGCTTCATTGGAAAGAAACACCATTCTGTACCATATCCTTAACTGCCCCTCAGATATGGTTTTTGGTATAGGGCTTGGCTGCTTGCTGCAAATGTTCACCAACAACAATGTGGTGATGGTAAGTATGACAAACCAACCACCATTTCTGCAAACACTTGCAGGACATCGCTGGTTGGTGGTATGCAGAAGTGTAGAGGAGGATGTTGGCAGACTTGGCAGGATGCTCACTACTTGTTCTGCTGTTTACGTTGGCAGCTGGAGCCAGAGGGGCTCCTGGGATGGGTCCTGGCAGGGGCCCTGGGCTGCAGCCTGGCGCTGTCCTTTGTGCTTGTCCCTTTGCAGCGCTTTCACCTGACCCGCACCTACGGGGTTTTCCTGCTGCTCTACTACGCCATTTTCCTGCTCTTGGCGCTCCTCACAGAATTTGGCATGATCCACTTGAACTCGTGAGCCATTCAATCCTAAATTCCCCCTTTGGGAAGAACACTCAACATGAACCCGATTTTTGTTTGGGTTTCCCTTTCAGGGCTTTTTGTGTTTCTTAGTCCTGCTTTTAAGGTAAGGATTCTGGGTTTTAATGGTGTTTGTTGACCTCTGCAGATATTCTTTGTTTCAGATCACTGTGGCATTAATTTAAATGTCCTTTTATTGAAATCATTTATTCAAATTTTATAATTCTAGTTTCTTTTTGGAGGTCCTGTTTTAAAGACCGTTAAAAGCACCTGTCTGCTGCTGGATGCTCTTGTTTGAAGGATTCTCGCTAAATCTGTGTTTCCTGGATCCCAAACTGTTTGAGCTGTAGTGAAGCAAACATGGTTTTTGCCACCTACACTTGTGGCATTTTGGACATTTACAATTTGCTCTGCCTTAGCTGTGAGCTCAGGGACAGGGTTTCCTGCGCTAAACAGCATCTGCAATCGGAATCAACTCAAGACATTTGCTAGGATGTCTTGAGCACTTAACAATAAGACGGTTGCCTCTAATTTTGTTAGTCAAGGGTGGCTGAAACGGGCCTCTGAGAAACCTTTTAATACAAGTTTTTTCATTCTCAACTCTTATATTAGGAAAGTTGATGCTATAGATGTAAAGAAGAAGTGAAAGTAACTTATTTTCATCTTTCATGCTTTCTGTGCTTCATCTTGACCATAATGTACAGAACTTTAAAAAAGTCATCCTGTACACAGAAGCACCAGTATTTTTGGTGACTTGCTGGCTGATGAGCAAGAGCGTGGTTATTGGCCAGAGAAGGTAACCACACCCAGCATCTGCTTTGAATCTGGTTAAACTGTGTGTTTCTGCGATCATGGGATTTTCCTTGACTCTAAATTTTCCCAAGACGTTGTTTTGGTTTGTTTTCCATGAGTTCGCTTTTGCTTTATTATTTATCTATGAAATCTGTTTTCTCAGGTGTGTGGAAATCCTATTTTCATGATACTGGACATTATTTTGTGCTCGTTTCACAGGGGAAATAAACATCAGCATCGGTTTCCACCTCGGTTTAAATGATGCTCAGAATTGATGTGTATATCTTGTGAAGACATTGTTACCGTTATTTTTATTTTGATCCATTTATGTTGTGAAGCTTTTAATTGATCGTGTGTATATGTAATCATACACATAAATGTTTTATTCTTCAAAAGAATAGAAGGAACATTACATGTACAGGTGTGCAGTTTAGTACTTAATGTACAGCAGTGCAATAAAGCTTCACCACCTTACCTTTTTGGAAATGCTAATTTTATTCAGGTATGCTTTAATAGGGTCAGTTTATCCAATATTACAGAATTGTGTATTGAGACAATCATTTGGGATGAATATGTGCCATCCTTACAATTTTTGTATGCATTAATACGTATTTTATATGAATTCTTCTATGTGCGTATGTAATGCAGATTAAAATAGCATCACTGAAATATATGTTTCTAATAATATATGAAATAAAGTTGTCTTGTTTTGAATGTCTTGTGAAATGTTTAAATCTGAATGGAAAAATGATACACGAAAAGGGTATTCTATAAAAAGTATTTTAAAACTTGCCGCCATGTAAAACAGCTTTAAGAAGATTAGTTGTGAATTTTTCAGATATTAATAGTTTTCAGGTATTGCTAATTCTGTTTTCTTCCAGTGTGGGGAAAAAAGCAATTTTTATCCCTTTTTTAATCAATTTTTTTCATCTTTATGATGAAGTATCTGTTCTTGGAATGCACATTAAACTACAATAATCCAAACATCATTTTAAAAATCTGAAATTCTGGCTGTAAATGAGAATAACAGAAAAATCCATAGAAAAGTGAGCAGTAAGAATCATTTGTCAGCTGCAGGGAGTGGAGCCCAAACCAGCAGCTGCTGTGTTATCTTGTTATGAGAAAAATAGAGAAGTTGCAAAACAGAGCATGTGGAGGAAATGGGTGAAAATACTGAAGTAGCCGTTTGACTTTTTGTACTGATGTACAGTTTCGGCTATAAACACTTTGGGGCCTGTGTTTTCGGAAAGCTGTGGTCCACTGCAGAAATAATAGATGAACACGTTGGTATTTGTAATAGAAATTATTTACTATATGTGTTGATTCCCATCTACAGAGTGGAAACTTTTGTTTGCAGCTTAGTACCGAGTTAACAAGATTTCAAAACCGAATTTCTTCCTTACAACAAATAAGACCACTTTCCAAACTGATAGGGATGTTAGGCAATAAGCATCATGCTACACTGTGAAATTTTGTGCCATATGATATCAAATGCAATATTTCTGAGGTCAACAGATTTTTTTTTTAGAACCACTAAATTAAACAATAAAAAAACATTTGAGAATTATTAAAATCACTTTAATATTGAAGGAAAACCTGCTGCAGTCAGAGCTGTGACTTGGAAAATTTATTTTCCAGCAAAACAATGATCGCAAACATAAAGCCAAAGCTACACAGGAATGGCTTAGAAACAAGTGCTTATTTTTGGTGGCCAAGCCAGTATCCAGACTTCAATGCATGTGAGGATTTATGGCTGGACTTGACCCTCATGCAACTTGACAGAGCTTAAGCAGTTTTACAAAGAAACATTTTCTAGATATTCAAAGCTGATAGAGACCCATCCACACATATTCAAGACTGAAATTGCTGCCAAAAGTGCATCTACTAACTACTGACTTGATGGGGGTGAATGCTTATGTAATTCTGTTGAATAATTGTAAAAAATTGAGATTGTGAAGTGAAGGAATAATATTTTATTATGAAGTGTAAGGTTAATCATTTGCCTTTCTTCTTGCCCTTCTTTCCTTTCTTGGCTTTGGCCATCATTGCTTTTCGAACCTTGTAGCCTCTCCAGTAGGCCTGGATGATCACAACAGCAGCGCTCTTGAGGGCCAGCTCTCGCTCTTCACGTTCCTTCTTTTCCTTGGCCAGCCTCTTCTCCTCCATGATCTGCGTGTACTCTGTCTCCAGAATGGTGTACCGCCCCTCCAGTTCCTGCAGCTGCTCCTTTTCCTCAGCATAGGCGGTAGAGAGCTCTTCCAGTTCGTTCTGGGGTGACAAAAGGGTTCGGGATTGTGCTTCTTTAATGTAAACATTAGATTCAACCTGCCCTTAAACCCACTTCTGACTATCCCTACAACTTTCATTCTTCTGTGTATTTTTACATGCGTCTTTTCTCCTAAACATACTACATTTGCAAATACAGTCATCCTTTGGTTTACACCCCTAAATTATTGACCGGAAAGGCCAAGTTGTGTGAAAATGCATAAATTGAGATGCTATTTTCATTATTTCTTATGGGAAAAATAATGCATTGCAGCTCAACTCCTAAACCCCAAATAGTTTGATGCTAAAAGTCATGCTAAAGAAAGAAGCTTATTTAAGAAGCAAGATTTTGTCTCCACTGTTGTGGAACAATTTAAAAGGATTCACCACTGCAAAATAATTAAAACAAATTTTTTAAAAAATGTACAACTAGGTGTACATACAGCTTTCTTGTAAAAACAAAAAAACTCCATTCTCCTGGCCAGTAATTATATACATTCTTACCATACTCACCTATGTCTAAGAGCACTAAATACTGTATTACCGTATTCCCCCATGTAGCACAGTGCTACAACCATATACACAAGGTGAGTGTCGATTTTTTAAAAACTGATTTCTATAGCCAGTTTTTCCAGCCAGAGTGCATTGTGTTGAACAGATCAGTGTGTATACACTATTAAAAATCAGTTCACTACCTACTGTTCCAGCTTCCTCCCTATAAAATGAACAAAAAGGTAAAATTCCTCACCTGTTTTTCACCCATTTCTGCATCATATTTTTGGATCCAGTTTTCAATTTCAGTTTCAACCTTGTATTTCCTCTGAAAAGCAGTTAAATAATATTGGATGAATTAATTTCTCAATGATTCTCACACAGCACAACTAAAATAATGTATACATGCAATATGTATTATAGGATTACTGCAGAAACTACTAGTTGAACTACTAGTTGAAGCTGTGTGCTGGAACAACAGCATTTCCAAGTGCTGACCAGAAAGGCTCCATCCTAGGAGTGAGGCTGGACTCTGTAGAAAGTGGTACAGACTCTTCAGACCCTAAGCAAATGCATATCCATCATGGACAATGACTGTCACCCTCTGCACACCTCCAAGGGTAAACAGAGGAGCTGATTCAGTAACACACTGGCCCTGTTGTGTTGTTCTAAGGCACACCACCCACTATCAAGCTGTGTCAATGTGACCTATTCCAATATTTTTCCAGGTTCTTCTTTTTCTACTCTGTTGCAAGTATTTAGCTGTAGCCTTGTCTTCTTCTTCTTCCTCTTCTTTCGGCCGCTCCCGTTAGGGGTCGGCACAGCGGATCAAAAGCTTCCACTTCCTCCTGTCCTCTGCATCTTTCTCCGTCGCACCCACCACCTGCATGTCCTCCTTCACCACATCCATAAATCTCCTCTTAGGCCTTCCTCTCTTCCTCTTGCCTGGCAGCTCCATCCCTAGCATCCTTCTCCCGATATATCCAGAATCTCTCCTCTGCACATGTCCAAACCAACGTAATCTCGCCTCTCTGACTTTGTCTCCAAACCGTCTATCCTGGGCTGACCCTCTAATATACTCATTTCTAATCCTGTCCATCCTCGTCACACCCAATGCAAACCTTAACATCTTTAACTCTGCCACCTCCAGCTCTGCCTCCTGTCTTTTGGTCAGTGCCACCGTCTCCAACCCATATAGCATAGCTGGTCTCACTACCATCTCACTACCATCCCTTTCACTCTTGCTGGTACTCTTCTGTCACAAATCACTCCTGACACTCTTCTCCACCCACTCCACCCTGCCTGCACTCTCTTCTTCACCTCTCTTCCACACTCCCCATTACTCTGGACTGTTGATCCTAAGTATTTAAATTCACCCACCTTCGCCAACTCTATTCCCTGCATCCTCACCATTCCTCTGTCCTCCCTCTCATTTATGCACATGTATTCTGTCTTAGTCCTACTGACCTTCATTCCTCTTCTCTCTAGAGCATATCGCCACCTCTCCAGGGTCTCTTCAACCTGCTCCCTACTCTCACTACAGATCACAATGTCATCTGCAAACATCATAGTCCACGGTGCCTCCTGTCTGATCTCATCTGTCAACCTGTCCATTACCATTGCAAACAAGAAAGGACTCAAAGCTGATCCTTGATGTAATCCTACCCCCACCCTGAAAGCATCCGTCACTCCTACTGCAGACCTCACCACTGTCACACTGTCCTTGTACATATCCTGTACCACTCTTACATACTTTTCTGGCACCCCCGACTTCCTCATACAATACCACAGCTCCTCTCTAGGTACCCTGTCATATGCTTTCTCTAAGTCCACGAAGACACAATGCAACTCCTTCTTACCTTCTCGGTACTTCTCCATCAACACCCTCAGAGCAAACATCGCATCTGTAGTTCTCCTTCTCGGCATGAAACCATACTGCTGCTCACTAATCATCACCTCCCTTCTTAAACTTGCTTCCACTACTCTTTCCCATAACTTCATGCTGTGGCTGATCAATTTTATCCCTCTGTAGTTACTACAGCTCTGCACATCACCTTTATTCTTAAAAATAGGTACCAGTACACTTCTTCTCCACTCCTCAGGCATCGTCTCACTTTCCAAGATTCCATTAAACAATCTGGTTAAAAACTCCACTGCCATCTCTCCTAAACACTTCCATGCTTCCACAGGTATGTCATCTGGGCCAACAGCCTTTCCATTCTTCATCCTCTTCATAGCTGTCCTAACTTCCTCCTTGCTAATCCATTGCACTCCCCTATTCATAGTCCCTACATCATCCAGTCTTCTCTCTCTCTCATTCTCTTCATTCATCAAACCCTCAAAGTACTCTTTCCATTTGCTCAACACACTCTCCTCGCTTGTGATTATGTTTCCATTGCTATCCTTTATCACCCTAACCTGCTGCACATCTTTCCCAGCTCGGTCCCTCTGCCTAGCTAATCGGTACAGGTTCTTTTCTCCCTCCTTAGTGTCCAACCTCTCATACAATTCACCATAAGCCTTCTCTTTAGCCTTTGCCACCTCTCTCTTCGCCCTACGCCTCATCTCCTTGTACTCCTGTCTACATTCTTCATCTCTCTGTATATCCCACTTCTTCTTCGCCAGCCTCTTCCTCTGTATACTCTCCTGTACTTCTTCATTCCACCACCAGGTTTCCTTGTCCTCCTTCCTCTGTCCCGATGCCACACCAAGCACCTTTCCAGCTGTCTCCCTTACCACTTCTGCTGTAGATGTCCAGCTCACTGGTAACTTTTCACTGCCACCCAGTGCCTGTCTTAATTCCTCCCTGAACTCCACCTTATAGTTTTCCTTTTCCAACTTCCACCATTTGATCCTTGGTTCTGCCCTCACTCTCCTTCTCTTTTTGATCTCCAATGTCATCCTACAAACCACCATCCTATGCTGCCTAACTACGCTTTCCCCTGCCACCACTTTACAGTCTACAGTCTCCTTCAGTCTGGCCCTCCTGCACAAGATATAGTCCACCTGTGTGCATCTTCCTCCACTCTTGTACGTCACCCTGTGTTCCTCCCTCTTCTTAAAATACGTGTTTACCACAGCCATGTCCATCCTTTTTGCAAAATCCACTATCATCTGACCTTCTGCGTTCCTCTCCTTGACACCATACCTACCCATCACCTCCTCATCTCCTCTGTTCCCTTCACCAACATGGCCATTGAAATCTGCTCCAATTACCACTCTCTCTCCCTCAGGCGCACTCTTCACCACTTCATCCATATCACTCCAGAATTCTTCTTTCTCATCCATCTCACACCCAACTTGCGGGGCATATGCAGTAACAACATTCAGCATCACACCATCAATTTCCAGTTTCATAACCATCACTCTGTCAGACACTCTCTTCACCTCCAAGACACTCTTTACATACTGTTCCTTCAGGATAATCCCTACCCCGTTTCTCCTCCCATCCACACCATGGTAAAACAGTTACGCCCTTGTGCAACCCGCCTCCGATGCACCTAGCCTTACTCCCCTTCCATTTGGTCTCTTGCACACACAATATATCAACCTTCCTTCTCTCCATCATATCAGCAAGCTCTCTCCCTTTACCAGTCATACTACCAACATTCAAAGTTCCTATCCTCACGTCCACTCTCTTAACCTTCCTCCTCTCCTCCTTCCTCTGGACATGCTTTCCTCCTCTCTTCCTCCTTCTTTGGCCAGCAGTAGCCCAATTTCCGCCAGCACCCTGTCGGCTAGCAGTGCTGGTGGCGGTCGTTGTTAACCCGGGCCTCGACCGATTCGGTTTGGAAATTTCTATTTTTGTCCGCATATTTAGTTTGGCAAAAAATTTTTATGCCGGATGCCCTTCCTGACGCAACCCTCTCCATTTCCGGGCTTGGGACCGGCACAAAGACATGCACTAGTTTGTAGCCTTGTACTTGCAGTTAATAAAGTCTGTATTTATGTATTTCTTTCATTCTCAGTCCCCTGGTCACAAGGCTTTTTGTGCATGATGATCACAGTGTTCTGTGTTGCCAGCATCTTTTTGGATACCACCCCCCCATATCTACATTTTGTTTTGTGTATCCATCATGTCTACAAAATGTCCATCTGTATAAATAATAAATTACATGAGATATTCAATACTTATTATAAAACAGGCTTTGTGTTAATGATTTTGCCCAACTGCAGGCTAACGTAAGTGTTCTAAGCACATTAAAGGTAGGCTAGGCTAGGCTATGATGTTCGGTAGGTTAGGTGTATTAAATGCATTTTCGACTTACGATATTTTAAACTTACGATAGGTTTATCGGAACGCAACCCCATTGTAAGCTAGGGACCGTCTGTATACTTTAACAAAGCAGAAAATGTATTATAGATACCAAAGATTCTTGAAAACTGACTAAGAGGCAGTCAAAGGCTGTTCAGCTCTACTGCTTCCTGAATAGAGCTTACCTTCCTGAGTGTCACTTCCACTTCATGATTTGTTACCAAAAGGCCATTCAGCTGTGTCCGCAGCCTGCTGGTCTCCTCCTGCAGGTGCATTTGACGGCCCTCAGAGGCCTTCCTGTCCAGCTGCCTCTGCATCTCAGCATCGTGCTGCGTGCAGAGCACAAAGTCCTCACAGACCTTCTCCATCTGGTGCAAGGAGCTCCTCAGCTTGTGAATTACCTCATTCTTCTTTGTGATCTGTTAGGGGAAACTGAATTTTATTACATCTGATGATTTATTTTTATTTAAAAAAAGAAAATACTGAATACTTTGAAACAGTCAGACTCAGTCTAACTTCATTTGCCTTCTTTTATTTAGCTAACACCCAAAGAGCAACATAGAAGGGTACATTGCTTAAAAATATTTACTCATTTACTGTATATAGCTTTGTAATTTTTAAAGCAAGTACTTTACTCAAAGATACTACAGCAGGAGGTGGGATTCAAACCTGTGTACTCTGAATGTTAGAAGACAAATGTTCAGACCTAGGTACATGTTGCCCTTATAGATCGATATGTACATATTCTGCAATCACATCTTTGTATTTCATGATCTTCTCTCTTCCTACCTCAGTATCCCGATCTTTGACTGCAGCTACCACTTCTTTCTCCAGTGTAGAAACTAGTTTTGTGTTGTCTCTGTGCCGCAGGGTCACCTCCTGCATGTAGCGGCTCCTGTCTCGCTCCTCTGCTGGGCTGGTGAGCAGTTTCTCCAGAAGCAACACCTGCAGATCTTTCAGTCCTTGCACCAACTGCTGTGAGGTCTCTGCAAGACCCCAGCTTTGCAGAACCTGGTTGGCTCCAGGATTGATTTGGAAGTACTGAAGAATGTTCCTTAGGGAGTTTTGGAACTCCTCCTCCAGGGCTTTTCTCTCCTCTGTCATCATCTTTGGCTGTTGTGGCTGCTCACTGGCAATCTTCTCGCTAAGCTGTTGGTGCTCCTGCAGTCCCACCGTCAGCTCATTCCCTAGAGCTGCTGACTGGTTGTCCAAGTTAGCCAGCAAAGCAGGAAGAAGGCAAACTATCTCTACCTTTTGAATGCACTCATCCAGGACTGTGGCAATGCGCTGCATCTCCAGAGAAGTCAGCTTAGAGGTCAGCTTCTTCCGGTGAGAGTCAAGGGCCTTGAATGAATCCTCCTTCCAAGTTGGACCTCTGAACTGGAGACTAGGACTCCGAGGCTCTGCATTCTCCACAGGGGGCACTTCAGTTCTAGTAGATGCCATACTGTAGATTTTGTCAAACCATGTCAGAAATACAGTAAAAAAACTAAACATATTGTAGCTCGAACAAACCTATGCAAATTTTTTATTGTGTGCTAGCTTAAAAAATGTTCTGTACATCTAGTAAAACATAACTTGAAAACTGTATTGGGTAAGATGAACTCCATCATTGTCTCATTGTCTTATTGGAGCTTAAACAAAATGTAGTAAAGTGATGTAAATTCCTCTAGGATATGGCTTAGATGGGGTTAAACTACATGATAAGAGGTCTTAGCTTTAATTTTGCTCATGTCCTTTGTAATAATAAGCTCTTTAAAGAGAACTTAGAGTCATTTCATGTAGTCATGATCATTTGAAAAAGTACCACAAAATATTGTGTACGACAAATGCAAACTTTGACAGACTTTGTGCAGGTGGACCACTGGACAGTCAATCCAGTTCCCTCTTAACAAAGCAAAGGCATCATTACTGCAACTGTGAAAAGAGCAAAGAGAGATTTCTTGTCAAAATTAAGTTTGATGAATTTGTTGCTTGTATTTTTTGTAAACCATCAGTGTAGTGAGATGAATGGTTGTTAACTGATCAAGAGCTACTATTGACAGTTAATGGAATGTTTGTATATGGTCATATAGGTTTACATCTCAGCAATCACACAGTGGACAGTAAAGAGATGGACCTTCAACAGTGACAGAATTCTCCAACAGTTCTACCAGTCAGACATTTTTGAAAAAGCCAAATTCAGGAGAAATGTTATATATAAACTCCATTCCCATATTGACAACAATGATGGAACCCAAGACTTCTTCCTTTAAAGCTTCAACATACTTACTGGCTCAACCATATTTAAAAAGCCCCAAATGATATCTTGTGTTCCAGTGTTTTGCAAATTACCCTGTAAATAAAATTTTGAATTCCCATTTTGTCTCAAAATGCACATGCATGGTACTGTTACCATGGTTACCACCAGGACATTCATTGCCTCATGAGTTGTTGTTGTTACCATGGTTACCCAAAAGAAGTCTTTGTTCTGCATCACTACCAGACTTGTCTCTTGGTAATTCATGTTGAAAGTGCAACCTTGAAATCATTTTTAAACACTCCCATCTGTGATTCTACCCTGAGCTGGCAGCTGAAACTGTCCGTAAGAAACACGAGTTTGGTGAGGTTGTCAGAACTTTCAAATGGTAGAAAATCTATTGGGGTCTTACTTTTCCAGCTCGACTGAGATGTCTGCAGGAAGGGAGGATCTGCATGTTTGACAGCCCAGCGTCTGTTACTGCTCTCCTGGCACATCTGAAGGACTAATCCTGAAAATGATTCATACATGTACTACAAGAGCTAAACCTTTTTATGTTTGGTTTTTATATGGTTTTGTTATCTAGCATTTTATACTGTTTCTCTCTGTTTACTGTTGTGGATTCTACAGTTTTTTTTGCCAAATTTATCAATTATTTATGGGATTTTTTGCATTCAATTTTACCAATGGTGGGTGTGTGGGGGGAGATGTTACCAGGCATGTCTAGAAGTTAGTTAGGAGATATCATTCCTGTTTGCTACCCATAAATAAAGTTAGTGGCTGACCAGCACCTCAAGGGAGGAGGGGGGTGTTGTTAGAGGTCTTGTTTTATAGTCTGGATTTATTGTGTGACTGGGGCTGCTATTGTTTTACAGTGAAATTGAGTTCCCAGTTAAACGTATCACTTGTAACACCAATATTTTTACAAGTTGGAGGGTGTAAACAGAGGACTGAAAGACTGAAGACACTAGAAATAATTTCGCTCACAAATATTATAAACAAATATTAGCGTTATCATTGTCATGCAAAAATGCCTTTAACTCATTTTATGAGCATCACAGGGTGGCCACACAGATACACATTCACATACTATGGGCAATTTAGAGTAACCAGTTAACCAGAAATGCAATCTTTGAACTGTAGGAACAAACAGGAGCGCCAAGAGAAAACCCACACAGACATGCGGCGAACATGCAGACTTTGCACAGACTGGAATTCAGACACCCTGCCAAACAGCCCAGGCTTGTATGGCAAGCACTACTGACCTACTGAGTGTTTTTCACACCTTCATGCTCAAAGGCACCCCAGTATTCAAACTTTCTGTGCCACACCTGTTTGTTTAACCTGGGTCTCTTGTGTGCCTGACAATTTCCTGCCTCAGTTTGAGATGCTGCATTGTCAGTGTAAACAGCACAGAAGAGGTATATGTATATTGTACATTAATATCTTCTTCTTGATGCTCTGTGCATGAATAGAATTGTGGGTTTATGATTCACAAATAGTTCTACTTTGACCCTCATCTGAACTTTACTGCTCTGGACACCAGTAAAATTCAGATGAGGGTTAAAATATAACTATTTGTGAATCATAAACCCACAACTCCATTCAAGGACAGAGGATTGAGAAGATATTAATGTACATTTTCATCATGACTTTAATTTATAACTTTTAAACGATAGCTTTATAATAATCGTGATCACTTTAAGTCTATATACTTTATGATAATATAATAATACATTTTAAATGTTTTTGTAGTCTTTGCCACTGATTGGTTCCTGCGTCGTGCAGTCCCGTTCACTGATTGGCTCGTTCGGCTTTCCCTTCCCGCGACTGTTTGGTTCCGCGAGTTTGGTTTCCTAGCAACTCGCACAAACCGGAACTGCATGGGGCTGAAGAAATACGGCATGGAAATTCTCACACGGTGGGTTTTTGCTCTTAATGTGAAGGCAGTGAACGATTAAACGTCCTCAATATGTCAGCTTCAATATGGCGAAGTTCCATCACTAACGACAAGGTGGTCTGTAGCGTTCAGAGTCAATTGATAAGGCAGCTTTGCACGGCAGAGGCGTCCTCACCTGGCTGAAGTTTCGTGCTGCACGCTTTTGCGAAATGCAAAAAAAAAAAAAATACTTACCTCCTACCATAATGTACACTTTAACGCAAACTACCTGTCCTGGGAACACGCTGGTCATCCGTAGGGTACAATATTCGGAACATCATTCAAATAAATGAGAGTAAAACTGCGCATAACCGCAGCACACAGCTTTAGGTCCCTTTCCATAGGTGCAGTAGTTTTAAGCTAAAGTCAGCAACCATGTGGTTATCAGGACAAATCCTTAACTCCTGCTCCACCCACTGTCCTAAGCTGGTTGTACCTGAGGAAAACAGATGCTACTCAGTTATTGCACAAGGGCGAAAGCAGGGGCAGAGGATGCAGTGCCATACAGGAGTGATGGGGAATGATGCAGCAGTACCGATGCAGGAATCGCATGGGGATGTTGCAGCATCCTTGGCTTTTTCGCGGAATCATTTAAGCTGTAATTTAAAAAGTGGAAGAAAGAGTATGAGGAATTTGATGTCTGCTGCAGTGTTTATGTTTATAATAATGCCAAACATCCAATGATAGAGGCTACATGAAATGTACGAGGAAACTATGTATATAATATATTTAAAAATATATATAAAATGATGTTTTGCTGATATTCTGAAACAATATGAACAGAACCTCTGCATCAAAAGAACTTTGACATAACTTTAACAATCATTTTTCCTAATTTTAATCTAAAGTCACATTTTTTTCAACAAAAATATCTAAATGGAAGGTACCAGAGAGATTGGGGAGAACAACAGAGCAATTCTGGGCAATTTTAACATCCAGACACATAAGCAGGTAATAGCTACCCAATCAGATATATTGGTAATAGATAAGGAGTGGTGATAAATGTGGAGATTCCAAGTGACTGAAACATGAGAAAGAAGGACATGAGAAATACTAGGGATTTATAGAAGAACTGGAGAAAATGTGGAAGGTAAAAACCAAGGTAGTCCCACTGGTAATAGCAGCATTTGGGTTGTGAAGCCTGAGCTGCAAGAGTGGCTCCATCAGGTCCAGGAATGACAGCATCACATCCCAGTCCAGAAGAGAAAAATGCTGCATTGTACCCTCAAACTCCCAAGTTTCTGCTAGAAGGCCTGAGTCTGAGAAAAGTTACCACCCAAAGGAGAGAAAAAGGGTGAGAAATGATTATATATCCTGACCTACAGCTAACAGTAAGCTTTCTGACTATGTTTTCTATTGTGCAGTTGTCTGGAAAATCCAATAGAATTACTTTAACTGGATTTGCAGCTCCTTATAATTAGAATTTCCTCCTTAACATCCACATAAGTGGAAGAGTTAATAAATTGTATGTTTCAGTATGAATTCACATCCTATCAATGAGTCTTTTCTCATTCCAAAGAAAACCAGTTTGTTTGGCACAACCCATTATGCCTCTACAGAAATTCATTTTGTGCCAAATAGACTTTCAGGATCTAATTTAGAGGTTAAATGGAGAACACAAGAGCACAAAGATGTTTGGAGCAGTGGATAATGTTTATACTTTGCTATCGCCATGCAGTCCAAGGACCCATTGTTGAATCTTGGTCTTGCTGCAGTGCCCCTGAGCAATGTACTTACCCTAAAATACTCCAGTAAAGAGTATACATCTTTATAAATTTGTAAATCACAGTAAGTAGTAAGTGATGGTTGTAAGATCTGTCATGCTTGTCGCTGCTGGATATGACACAGACTTCATTTAATGTTTTTACCCTAATAGGTACATTCAGAGTTGAAAGTGAGACACCTTTATTTCCAGTGTTGCTGATAATGTGGGAATGGTCTCTATGCAGAAAAATTCTAGAATTCAGACGTTTAAGTTTTTATCATAGCCTGGATAATGAATTCTTTAAATGTTTCAGCTCCATGTCTTCTTCACTCTCTTCTGTTCATTTGGTCTCCACTGTCAGGATTTAACCCTGCGCACTCCACACTATTTACTTTCAGGATTTATTGCCTAGCAGTATTTGTCATTGCAAAAATACTACTAAATGGCCGTTATCACGCACCACCATCCCTTAACAAAAAGCAAAAAATGTCACTGTGAATACAATCATGTTAAAAAACACCATATCCAGCAAATGCATTTAGTTTCAGCCCTTTAATTCGTGGTCCTTTACATGTGCAAAACTAGTACTTTTACCTTTACTTTTTGTTCAACTGGACACATCTGAGATCCACCTGCAAAACAGTTTGTACGACACTTGGTTTTACTATGTATTGTTTTGTATTTCAAGGGGTTGCCAGTACATCAGAGTGCTACCCATCTCAGAAACAGGCTATTTGTTCAGGATGGTTGAAAAATTAGCATCATGATTCTGATTCTGTTCACGTTACACTACTTTCTCACAATTATTTTAGACTCACCCTGTAGGACACTGTTCAGTTACCTAATACATCTTGTTAAATGTAAGGTAAAAACTTATGGGTGGGCCACATAAATATCTTCATGAGTTAATTTTCAAAAGTATCTAGTATGAAGATAAATCAACCCTTTGTTCAACATACTGTACATAGTTGACTGTTAGCTTTTTGTGTTTTAAGTCCATGATTTATTTTGATGACATGATTTATTAAAATCTGCAGCATGGCTACTAGAACGGAAGTGTTACTCTTGGAGAATTTGGAGCCAGCATCCTAGCTACATTGGTTTACAGCTCCAGGGTGTGAAATGGATTCATTCTCCATCCTTGATCCTTGTCAGAAGAAGTTAACCTCTCTAGAGATGCAGAGCATTGGTACAGTCCTGGATGAGTGCACCCGCAAAGTAGAGATTGTTTGCCTCCTTCCTACTTTGCTGACTAACTTGGAGAGACAGACAGCAGCCTTTGGAAATGAGCTGGTGGTGGCGCTGTGGGAGCATCAACAGCTTAGCAAGAAAATTGCCAGTGAGCAGCAGAAACAGCCAAAGATGGAGACAGAGGAGAGAAAAGCCCTGGAGGAGGAGTTCCAAAGCTCCCTAAGGAATGTTCTTCAATACTTCCAAACCAACCCTGCAGCCAACCAGGTTCTGCAAAGCTGCGGTCTTTCTGAGGTCTCACAGCAGCTGGTACAAGGACTGAAAGATCTGAAAGAACTGCTTCTGGAGAAACTGCTCACCAGCCCAGCAGAGGAGCGTGAGAGGAGCCGCCATCTCCAGGAGATGACCTTGCGACACAGAGACAACAAGGAGTTTGTTTCCTCATTAGAGGCTGAGGTGGCAGCTGCAGTCAGAGACTGGGACATTAAGGTAGGAGATGGAAAAGTTGTTGAGTCAGCCTGTAATGCTATTCTTTTTATATATTAAAATCTGAAATTGGACAATGTAGCTTCTCTGCATTTCAGGGCACAAATTAACTGTATTGTTAGTACAGGTTTTATATTTGCAGATATTTACCTATTTTCATTGCTTTATAAAAAGAGAGAAGTGCTAAAAAAATTAAAGGTCCTCTCTTCAGATCTCAAAGAAGAATGACATTATCCGGAATTTGAAGAGCTCCCTGCACCAGATGGAGAAGATCTGCGAAGACTTTGTGCTTCGCACAGAGCAGGATGCTGAGAAGCAGAGCCTTTCGGACAGGAAGGTGTCCGAGGGCCGTCAGATTCGCCTCCAGGAGGAGGTCAACATGCTGCGAACGCAACTGAACAACCTTGTGGCAGCGAACCGGGATGCGCAGATGGCCCTCAGAAAGGTGAGTTTCTGCCCCCCCCCACACACGCACAATGTAGCTGAATATCCACAGGACACATCACCCATCTAAAACTACAGAGCCTTATTAGCTTTATTAGCTTGTCATTTCTTTTCTAAAACCATGGACATTCCTGGAATTCATTTTCTTGAATTGTTTCTCAAACAGACTTTCTGTACACAGCTAGTTATGCCATGAGATTTCAGTGACCACTGGCCTTAAAGAAATGTAGTACCTTTATTTGCCAATTAATAATGTATTACCGTGGGTCTTGTAAATTCACATTTTCACCAGTGTTAAGCTTTGTTTTCAACATATTTAGACTTTTTAACCATCCACTAGTAGTTTCTAATAGTTGAAACTGTTGTAGGCCACATACTAATTGTGTAGTAGAGCAAATGCAGGTGTACACTCACCTGAGTTTTGGTTAAGGCTGGGAAAGGAGTTGAACATAAGTGTTGTGAGACTAACTTAGCTCATGCTATTTAACCCCTTGGCAGAGGAAGTACAAGATTGAAACTGAAATAGACAACTGGATCCAAAAGTATGACACTGACATGAGTGAGAAAGAGGTGGGGAGCATTTTCTTCTTTTTTCTCAAAAACAAAGTATTTGTTTTAAGAGAGCAAGGTGGCACAGGAGATAGTGGTGTTGCCTCATGGCACATGGACTTGAGTTCTGCTCATGGCTGACTAACTTTTGAGCAGGTTGTTGTGATCAGTGTTCAGATCAGTGTTCACAATTAAATCAGCTCTATACAAGCAGTCAGTCTTGATGTTAATGCAAAATAATAAACATTTTACACAGTTGGTCTCCTACTCACTGACCTATTTGGGGCTGAGAGTTGGTTTGTTACTTGAAAAGTTTTTAAGTTGAATGTGCTATGGAGTGGGCCAGGAGCTCATCATTAATTCTATATGCAGCTACTTGTGTCATGTCTGCCAGTAAAGAGGATGGTATTGGACAAAGTGACAGTGCTACTGGAATTATGCATCTGCATCTATATCTCTATCAGTTGTCTGTTGGTGAAATTCACTTTGTTTCTCTGAATCATATACCACTTTTGAGAAAAATGGCTGCTAATTGATTGAATATAATGTGAGTTATAGCAGCTCTATGGGCAGGGAGGGTTTTGGATGGGAACAGAGCAGGAGTGTCTCTCACTCTTGCACCAGGTTGGCAGACAGTCCTTTTAACAGGTGAGCTGGGATGCCTTGTACACACACTTGTGTATTCCGAGTCGTGTGGCAGGACTATTTACGGTATTACAATGTAAAGAAGAAAGCCCAATAGAGAGCTACACTAGACAGGTTGCACTTACCTGCAGTTGCTCAGTCCCTTCTTTTACCCTACAGCTCACAGTTAATTCACCAATACCCAATACAAGCATAAGGAATAAAATATTAATTTAAACTGGTATGAAAAAATGTTCCTAACATTGAAAAGTTTGTTACTTAAAAGTTTGTAAGGTGGGGACCAACCTTTTGTATGTGACATAGGATGTAGTTGTAAATGTTTATGTCTGTGGAAGAGAAGTACACAGTTTAAATGCAAATATAACCAAAGACTGAAAGACTCAAGAATGCTACTGGAGATGGTTTTCAGGCTGGGATGAAACTAATCCAAACCCTTATTCCCCCAGAATGAGCTGGAGGAGCTCTCTGCCTCCTACGCAAAGGAGAAGGAGGAGCTGTGTGAGCTGGAGGAGCGGTACAGCATTCTGGAGGTGGAATTCAGCCAGATTATGAAGGAGAAGAGGCTGGCCAAGGAAAGGAAGGAGCAGGAAGACCGAGATCTGGTTGTCAAGGGCCACGCGGCTTTGGTCATCCAGGCCTACTGGAGAGGCTACAAGGTTCGAAAAACAATGAGAAGCAAGAGCAAGGCCAAAAAAGGGAAGAAGGGCAAAGGGAAGAAAAGCAAATAATCATCCTGATGGGACACAATCCTCTTTTTATCACAATACACTTCCCACACCTCCCAAACCCACTTTAGACGAATAAGTTGCAAAAAAGATGCAATAAATAAATAAATAAATAAATCGAAAAGTGACATAAAAAATAAGTAGAAGATCACACATATTTGCAAAGTCCTTGTAGTATTTTTATTCTGGAAAGGGGATGTCCAGTAATGAACAATAAACAAAGATCTTTTTAGCTTTGGTCAAACCTGCCAGATGTGTTTTTGAGTCCTTTCACTGGTGGGACATTTGGAGCCATCAATAGGGAGGCAAAAACTGGGGTTTGTGGGGAAGCGCATGCTGAAAGTTGCTGAAACAGTATCAGTAACCTTTGACTAGAAAGCATATAAAGTAAAACATAGATTATATGAGCGTCAGTTATCCAAAGTTTTGTGGACAACGGAGGCAGTAGGGATGTAAAATTAACCCGATTCAGTGGCCTCACTCTGGGCGCCAGATGAGCTCAGTAACTGACCGTCATATGAATGATTGTGCCTTTCCAGCAGTACTGTACTTTTCTAAAAAATACTCAAAAAATACATAAAGTACATAAATCTACTTTTAAATTTACTAGAACTGGCCTTTCTGTACAAGCCTTCAGAAATGTCCTCTGGCTGCAGCGTTAAAGGCTTCTATTAGTCTGTTTTGCTAATTTGACTTTTGCTGCTAAATGAAAATTATTTTAAATATAACAGTGCTTCAGTAGTTTGTAAAGTGGAGAAGGATGATCTTTTTTGACACTTAGTTGGTGACCTTGACCTCTGCCTTTCTCACTTTATCATTTTGACAGGGGGAATTATCCATTATTCTGTGATGGGTTTAAAATCTTACCAAATGTATCTAATGTTTTACCTTTTTCTGATCCTCTACGGTGAGGCCGAATATTTAGAAGTGCTTTCTACAGAAGTGCAGATCCTGATAACCAGACTCCTAAAACCCATTCCCTTGTCATTTATTTGCCTGGCGCAGTTAATAAATAATGAAGCTGTCTTTGTTTTAAATGAACTTAGTTTTAAATTAAATTGAACTTTGTCCACATTGTGCTTAACTGCAAAGTGTGTCTCAGCTGACATCATTTTCTTGCAAATTTGAGCAGTAATTCTCCTGTCATTTATTCATAATTTGTTATGTAAATGTAAAAAGTTTCTCCCAAAGTGTACTTTAGTAATGTAGCATTTCCCATAGTCGACCCTAGGTGGTGCCATCAACATTAAGACTTGACCTGGTAAACCAGTAAACTGCAGAAATCTGAATTTTCGCTATAATGACTCTTATCTAAATACTAATATCCTAATGCCAACTTTTAACAAATTTTTTTATCAAAAGCTGATCCAAAATAGAAAACAAAACACAAATAAAAATTAAAAAAAGCAAAAAAATAAATGCCATGCAGTACTGTAATAGAAATGCTCTGTGTGTTGTAATACACTGTATCTGTGGATACAAATATATCCCCCAACCCAGGGTCTTACAGATTTTCCCACTACTTTTACTTTGCCCTCCCCACACTTACATCTCCCTTAACCTTCACATTTTGTTTTTTAAATTGATCTACTTAAATGCTGGTTGTATAAAACAAGAGGTGCGGTGGGTTACTTTGACACACGGCTTCCCTTTATTCATCTCAAAACACTCAGCTTATGCTTCAAACCCCCCATGCACCCTCTCATCTCCTGTGCGTAACAGTGACACTGTGGTGGCACTAACTTACGAAAAGCCCGGTACTGTACATACTGTACCATGCCCTAGGACTTTGCAAATCAACGCCAACTTTTAAGTGTTTTCTAATTATTTATTTGTTCTGTATTGATTTTTCATGCTGAAATCATAGGTTGGTTGTTATACTGGTGTTTTCGGATATGGTGGGAGAGCATTATTATAATTTTTCCCTTATAAAATATGGGAAATAGGCACTCGGTATCTAAAATTTCACTGCCCAGCATGTCTTCAGGGATCAGTGTAATGATTCACTTACCACTTATTCACTTATTTAAATTTAATTCTTTAAGAACCTCCTATCTAGGGTGTACAGTGCTGCTTGAAAGTTTGTGAACCCTTTAGATATTTATTTTGTATAATGATTTTGTCTCCGTTGTTCTTTTGATCTAGTTTTAGGACTTACGTGAACATCTGATTACATTTTAGGTCATATTTATGCCAAAATAAAGAAAAGTCTAAAGGGATCACAAATTTTCAAGCACCGCTGCAGTTTTGTAGCCCTGATTTCTGGTTGGACTCCAGGCCACTGCAACCCTGGTGGGATTTTGGCGATTAATGATATTGGATTGATGGATAGATGTGTAATGCAGCAAGTAGATAAATAACTATAAATAGCTTAACACTGTAAATCTCTTTGGGAAAAAAGAATCAGCTAAATGAATGAAAAATAATATATTAATTTTTGGTTTTGATGTTAACGTTAGTCGGTGGTTGCATTTTGTTAATGTTCTCAGTGTGATCGGCTGCAGATGTAAACTGCCTGCTTTGCAGATTGAAGCGCATAACAGGCAGTGAATATAATCCCTGCTATGGGAATACAATAAGCATATTTCATGAAAAAAGAAGCATTAAAAAGTATAGTTTTGTAAGTTGCAGTTAGGGACAATATGTGAACAAGTCCCTTAACTAAATGCAACACTTTTTTCCACATTGGTATCAAATGGGCCAGTTTTAGAAAACTGACCAAACTGAGAAAATGTTGCATTACTGAATAATGCATGTTGCCCCAGGCACTATTTGTATTAGTTTATCTGCCAGGTGCTGCTGTTCAGGACACGTCAGAAGCAACAAAAATGACCAATGTAGGTTGGGCAGCGCAGTGGTACGCTGAGTAACGCTGTGGTCTCACAACACTGCCTCAAATCTGGCTCAGTTTGTAAGGACTGAACATATTCTCCTGCTCTCGGTTTGGGGTTCCTCTCATAGTCCAAAGAGTTGTTTCAGCTTAATTGGTTGCTCTAAGTGGCCCTTAGTGTGTGTGTTTGTCCCTGGGATGAGCTAGTGTCTTCTCTGGGTCTGGGATGTAGTTTCACATTCCCCTGATTCTTGGATAATCTCCATCCTCCAGTGATCTTGAACAGGATAGAGGGGTTAATGATAATGGATGGACTACTTTGAAATACAGCTGGGTTTTTTTTTTATCCACACCCTATTTCAAGATGTGAACCTTCACCTGAAACGTTACATAATTTATACAGAATTATTGTTAAGGATATGTAGTGTTGACCTTTCCTCTGTGCAAAAGCTAACATCCATTTGAACAGGGGTGCAAGTTAGAGACACCATGAATTACAAAGTTATTTGTCCGTCTGTCATTTATAAGCAATAAATGCAGTACTTTTTACCCTCAGTTTCACCTCAAGGATATGTTTGGACAGGTGGTTAGGTTTCTTGGTAATTACATTTACAAAAATAATATAATTTAAAGGTACGGGAAAAAAAAAAAATCACAGAATCATTTATTAGAACCCAATGAATAATTTTGACCACATAGTGTACACATGTCTTATTTATTAGGAAAGAAACCATGATTTTATAAAACACTGGGTACAAAAGGGTAATTGAACAAAAAGTCACAAAAGTCGGTGTGCAATGAGAAAAAACATTTTTTAACATGCAGGACTCAAGAAGCAGAAATACAGGCTTTTGGCACAGGCAGAATTTTTTTTTTTTAAGCATAACACTCAAGCTGATCAAGACTTCATTCTCTGAATAATTTTTTTTTTCTGTTACTTTGAAAATGTGACCCACTTAACTGAATTTTGGCAACTCCTGTGTCCTGCTTTTTTAAGCTGTATCACAGCAGGGCCTCTATAGCCTTCTGCAAGGATTAACGCAAACATGTTTAAAGCAGCCTAATAACTAAAGTAAATAACTTTTGACAATGGAAACAGAATAAAAGTGGTCTCTCAGCTGGGATTCAAAGGCAATTTATAAAAGGTAAAGTGACAATGTAACCCCCTAATGATGTCCAAAGATGGGCCTCTGGAAGCACTATTTAGAAACGGTCCGACCCTTTGGCATTTTCACACGTTGTCGTAAGTGTCATGAGATTCAAACAGGAACCTGAGGCCTTGTTTTATCTGGAAGGAGGTCAAATTTCTTTAATGAAGCAATAATAATCCTGGAAAGGATCGGTCTCTGCTATATTTGTGAATTTCTCTGTCTTTCAGCCCTTACCTACTTGATGTGAGGATTTGCAGCTGGGTTGCATTCATACCCTTGCAGGTCATGCAAAATTCCTGTTTGGTCCTGGATGAAGAGCTGGATCTGTCGAAAGCAACACAAATGTTCAGTGTTGAAATCCTTCATCAAAGTGTTCATGGGGTAAACAACTGGGACCAGGTTACTCATCAGTTAAGGTTTCTACCTTCCTCCTGTTCCTGATTTGCTCCTCAAATGGACATATGTAGTCCTCGAGGGCTAGAACATTGCAGAACCCATCCATTAACTGCATAATTTACATTCAGCATGCTGCTATTTTTATTTATATGAAACCAAATCATCTGCTTTGAGCAAACTTCCAAATGGATTGAAAGGCTATTTGTTGCAAATTTGACTTGTCAGCTAATTACTTTAATAAAGTGCAACAAGAAAACCTGCAGACCCCAGGCCCCTCAAGGTTTGGTTATTTCTGCCAAAGTTTCTCAGCAAATGTTCTTCTGGCTTTGTGGTTGCAGATCATACAACAACCCCAGTGCACTTAAGAGTAAAAATTATTTAATTAAAAAGAGTTTATAGATTTATAGATTACAGGTGACTACAAAGCCAAAAAACCAAAATCAAAAAATATTTAAAGTTACGCTAGACTGTAGATAAAGAGTGTATCGTAATTCAAGAACAAATTAAAGACATGACTTAATATAATATAATATAATATAATAGCACAAATTAAATAAAAAAGTAACAAAACTATACTTATACTTAATGTTTTATATAATAACCTGCCTAGTCCACACTATAAATTTTAAAACATAGTTCAGGACATTTTTTACTAATACCAAGGATAAATTTTTTTTGCTCTGGAATAGATATATGTGAAATTTAGAGCTCCTGCCAGGGTGGCACCATTCAAAGATACGCTCCAGTTCAATGAATTAGTGAACTCACACCACAAACCTTAGTGCTGAATTATTATTGGGTTGAAATAAGGATTACATAAATATGGCAAAAATGTCAATAAAATGAAGATCACCTTCTCCAGCTGCCCCAGGGTGTCGTCGATGCTCACGCCATTCTCACCGTCGGTCTGGCCGCCCATCATGTGGAAGAGGTTAAGGATTGTCACCTTGATTTGGCCCAGCTGAAGAGTTTCTTTGGCAGATGTGGACTGTACATGGTTCCACGTGGCCTCCTGGAATATTTAGTAGAAACTTGCTCTGATGTGAAACAACCTACACTGTTCAGGGAACTGTATGGTTTAGGTTAGCCATGAAGAAGTCATGACATCTCTTGTCATCTCAGCTAGATGACTCAATAACAGGAAACTCAGATGGCTTATTAAGCATTAAATTTTGCTGTTTTTTTAAATATGCAGTACACATACAGCATACATGTATAGGCACATTAAGCATGTTTTTTTGTTGTGTGGTAGAACAGACAGGTGAGTCCTTCAGTTACAAAATCAGTACCTGGTTTGTGAGCTATTATCTAACACTGAATCTGAATGTCTGTGATGCCAGTTCATCTGTATTGTGGTGCTGGAGGTTCACATCATACCCACTTATAGGCCAGCAAGCGAATTTGGTCGAGCTGTGCCTGCAGGTCTGACAGCTGGTTGTTGTACTGCAGAATGCAGTCACCCTTCTCCTCCACAAAGCGCCGATGCTGCAGTCTTAGGGCCTCCCCATGCTTTTGTCCCTCACTCTCCTTCCGGAGCAGCTGATCTCGAGTGGCCAGCAAAGTATCAAAGCGAGCAACAAGTTCCCTGATTTCTTCAAACTGCCACAAAGGTGAGGGGCAATAAAAAGAAAAAAACATATACTACCCAGAACATTAAACCTTCGTAGCTTTAATCTAGCTCTTTGATACCCTTTAATGTTATAGCAAGAATAAATACCAAACATAAAATAATTCACCCCCTTTACTATGTCACATCTTAATCAGTTGTAGTGCAAATGATTTTTCTAGATGTCACTTTATATGCTGAATTGAATCATTTGTGGGTAATAAGTAAGAATGAATAAAAGAATGTCATTATTATAAAAAATCCTGTGACATCTTGGCTAGTATTTGCTGGAAGGCATGTGGGAGACAAACAAAACAAAGTGAAAGAAAGTTCTATAGGCTGTTGAGGCCAAAATGGGAGTTTTTAGGTCATCCCAACTGTATAAGAAGGTGGTGGCAGCACCATGCTGTGGGGATGCTTCTCTGCAGCGGAGCTTGGGACACTTAAGATAGAGGCTTAAATGAATGCAAGAGAGCATATGGAAATCCTTGAAGAAAACCTGCTGCAGCCTGCAAAACAACTGGAACTTGAAAGAATATGTATCTCCATATCCACTCCACAATGACCAAAAACACAAAGCCAAAGCAGCACAGAAATGGATTCTAGAAATGCCATTGTCCTGGAGTGACCAAGTAACCTTGAACTGAATCAATTGAGAATTTTTGGCTGAATTTAGGAAAAATAAGCACTTCCATCAGCACTTCACTGATTGCTTAGAAATGGGAAATGTAGAAGCTATAGGATCATCTACAGCTTTTTCTCCTCTGTATGCTTCTTTTACACCCTTTTGTAAAGTTTAAGTGAGCACTTACTGTTTGCGATCACTACCTATTGGTATATCAGGTGAAGCTTTGGGAAGCAATTTGAATGGGAGGAGTGCAGGTCAACAATGAAAAAAAAAGAAGAAAAGATAAAAAAAAAAACACAACTAAATATTTCTCCAGAAAGTTTCCATTGGTGAAATGTTTGTTACTTGAAAGCTTAGAAGCTGGGCACCTGCTGTATTTAATATTGACTTTGAACGGATGACTGCATATGGACCCCTTTTCTGGATTTACTATTAGACAAATGATACTTTTTGGACAGAATCCTAAAAAAGGTAGCACACATTAAAAAGTATTATTTCACAAACACTTTGATGCCATTTTATTTTTGCTGTTGTAGAAAGGCTAGAAAGTGATACCTTTCTGGAGCTCTTGGTGACTTTATGCAGGAAATCTCTGTAGATGGCATTTCTCTGCACTTTGGCCTGGATCTTTTCTTGCCTCCTCCGCAGGATGAAGATTTCCTTTTCTAGAAGCTCTATTTCGGCCTCCTTCTGATGTGCCAACTCCTTCTCCTTGGAGGCCTTTTTCAGTGCGCGGGAACACTTTGAATCGTTCTCCTGAAGCAACACCATCAGGTTCAATGACATTTTTATGACCAAAACAACTACCACCATATTCTAAACAACATGCTGTGTACAAATGTTAATGTGTGGTTCAAAAACTGAATGATATGAGATGTCTATTTACAGCCTTACATGGTTGTGGAACGTACTTTGATAAACTTGTTGAATTTGAAAAGAGAATCCTTCAGTTCCTCTTCTTTGTCATCCAGTTCCTTTCTGCGCTCCTGCAGGCTTTCCATCTTTTGCTTAAAGTCCTGGATGAAGGAGGTAGGGTGGATTAAACTGTAATCTATTTTGGGGAATTTATTCTGGTCAGTTGCAATCTGTCTGAGAAAACTGCTATAAGACTGAACAGAATCTATTTTCAGCTGACAATGTGTGGTTGTAAGTTTAGGCTTTTTGCAGCTCCTGCGGTTAATGATACATGAAGCCGACAGGAAACATCTAGTAAGATGTGGGACCCGGCCGGTCAGCTCAGCCCCCATCCCAACCTGTCTCTGTGTGGTCAGCATACGTTCAACAGCCTTCATCTCTTCTAGCTTTTCCAGCTTTCGAGTGTCTCCTGTCCTGAGATCCAGCACAGGCACCTTTCTTAAAAATATAACACACAACATTCACATCAAAAACAATTGCAAGTCAAAGAGTACAATTTTGCTCATTTCAAAACACAGGCAAAACACAGCTCCAGCACTTCCCTGCCCCTACCCCCAAATCTGAGTGCAAGTCCACTGAGAAGAGTTGCTTGTACCCCCCCCCCCCCCACCACACAAAAATACCTCATAGAATATTTGTAATATTTGCAATGAATAGTTTGCCACGGGGGAAGCAGTGCGCCTGCGCGAACCCCGTACGGGCCAATATGTAAAGTCCGTAATTCGCTGTGTTTTTTCCACTCACACTTGCAGCTGCTGCTCGTACACCGTTCGGAAATAATCTTTGACATCCAGAGACATTGTTCTGCCGGAAAGGGGTCCGTGGTTCCCCGGTGGACTTTGCAGAAGACGAGGCTATGCTAATGTTAAACTTCCACTTAGCCCAGTGCACCGGAGCGGCGCTTCCTGCCCCACGATTCTTGTTTCCATGGTAACGGAAACAAACGACGGGCGGAAAGCGTGCTTGCACGGGCCGGGGCGGGGGGGGGACAGGGGATAAATGTGCAAAAATGTGACCAATAGCACTATGTGGAGTTATGCGCAATATTTGGAGGAGGGGGCGTGCTCGAACAGTAGAGATTTACCACAGTACGATAAGCCGTTTTCATGGTACTACTTTCTGGTATCCTGCTGTAGTTTATTACGGGCCACTTATCTGATAGGTCAGTGCTCTGTTCTAAGCTCCCACCCTGTGTTCCAAAAGTCAGGTACAAATTTTGATAAAATGCCACCATTTCCCACTTTACTATGTAGTTTCAAATTCACTTATTTTCACAGTTCTAGTTTCTAAAAAAAATCTCTTGCAGAATAAAACTGGCCTGTGTTTTATGAAATACACTATGGGTATTTGGGGGGGCAGCAAATTTTTCTTGTAGCTGCGGCTAAGGGTTGTACAGACATTTCCCAGTGAATATGCACTGTAGAGGAGCATTACTGTTATGTTTTTCTAACATAACAAAGTAATAAGATGTTGACAATGATGATATCACAATATCCACAATACAAATGTCTAAAAACATTTCCCAGTGGTAAAACATGGGGTGCTAAACATGTAGATCTTGAATCCATAATAGCAGTACCAGGAGAATTTTTTGGATAAGTTACAAACTTATGATTTGGACTGCAACCCTCCCATGGTGTTGTACTGGGTTGGGATGTGAGGACTGATGTGATGTACACTTTGTAATGAGACAATAACTTGCTGGAAGTGGCCATTTGAGAACAAGTACTCTGCGGCCATGAAGGGATGCATCTGGTCAGTGGCAGTGCTTAGGTAAACTGAAATGCTCCAAGGACACTTATTAGAGGATCTGATGTGTGGCAAGAAAACCTTCCAGATGCCTCTGTACCACCATCCCGTACCTTTAATGCGAGGCTGAATGGATCCATAGATTTGTGCAGTGGAAACCAACATTTGTCTAACCAGGGAACATTTTTCCCCCTTCAGTCATCAAGATTTATTGATCATGCACCTGCTGTAGCCTCATTTCCTGCTCTTATTTCCTAGAATGTGGACTTGTGCTGCTCTAGATCATTTGTTTCAAGGTTGTGCTTAGCATTTATAAATGTTCTGTGGTGCTTCTCCAGACCAATTTTTTTTTGGGTTATGAATCTACATCAGGGCTGAAGTGAGGGCTAGTGCTACAGGAAATGTAGATAAATGGTCCTACCTCTACACAATGCTAATGCAGAAGGAGACTCCTTAACATTCTCTAACCTCTTTAACTCTCTTGATTGAGTCATGTTGGTGTGAGCATGCATGCTAACCTATAGCTAGGTATTGCATAGTAGGAACTTCTCTCAGAAGAAGAGACTGTCACCACACAGGAAAGACTCTCAAAATCTTTAATTCTTTTCTGGAGATGGTGGATGCAGTATTACAAAACGTGTACTCTACCAAATTTATACTTTTGATGAGTGACTTTACTGTTAATGTAAGTAGCAAAAAGGAAACCTTAAGACGTGTAACTGGGAAGAATAACCTGCTTTGATTTTTTCAAGATTTTTTTGGCTGGTGGCTGGAAATTGGATGGTGAAAGGAAAACTGGCATTGAGAAACTAAAGATATTATAGCGTCAATTTAGGGAGTTGAGGATGACATAGTAGTACTTGCTATGTAGAGGCACAATCTAAGGAACAGCCTGGACTGTGTGGAGGACAGAATGGCATGGATGGAGGAGGAAAATAATGATTAAAAAGCAGACTTCTTTTCTAGCGGATCTCTCAGGCTGTGATGGTGTCTCCAAGATGGCAGTGGTGAAAGCAGAGGTTGGAGTGGGTGGGAGGGGACTGTCCTGATGCACTGCTTAGTGTTAGTGGTCTGGATGGTGGACAGTGAAGCCCTGGTGAATGGAAAAGGCGGTTTTCACTACCCTCTGCGGAGCTCCCTGGTCAAAGGCAGAGTAGTTACCTTACAAGCAGGGGTGAACTATTGATGCAGAAGGTCAGGATGCTCTCTATGGCACATCTGTAGAAGTTGGTGAGGATGGGGGTGAAAGTCCAGCTCTTCCTATGACAAGTGAGAAATGGTCTGTCGTTGACTTCTCATCTATTAAGGAGCAAAGGGATATCAGGCCCAATCACCCCTTACCCATACCCACTCTGAAGATCATTTTTATTTGAATAGTTCACCCTTTGTTGAAGGAAGTTCTCAAACTTGAACAGTTTGAGAACTTCCTTCAAGACAAACACTGACCCTTCACATAGGGCAGGCTGACATTATGGATAATAAAGCACACTGAAAGTAACTAGTTAGTTAAAAACAAAATGTTACAACACTGTTTATAACATTTTGCAAAGCCACAAAATTGCTCAGTTCCTGGAAGTCTGGAGAGGATGTATAACCTCAACAAATTTTTTTTCTTTTCATTGAAGTACAGTGACTTATTATTGTTTTTATTGTGTGTCTGGAATAAAATTTGTCTTTGTTAGGAAATTGTGCTCATAAAACAGATCCGGAGATGAAATAGTTCACCCCTGCTTTCACTAAATTTGGAAGAAGCACCAACATTAATGCTACACTGAGTCAAGTAAATGTTTGAGGATATTATTTTCACTTAATAAATGCAACAATCCCTCAGTATCAAACTCTCTATATCCAAATTTTAGCTATTACGGCTCTTGAAAATCAATATTAAAATATCAGTGTACCACTGGAAACATTTGCCCTAATGAATTTTTATCCAAAGTTTATCCATAATAAAAAATCTAAATGGAAATAAACATTAAATATAAAAAAAAAACAAAAAAACCCCCATACATTACTGTACAATGTACTGTAATAAAAAGTGCAATAAGTATTTTGAATATACTGTATAGTATTTCTGTTTAGGAATTATTTGAAGTCAGGTGCACATGCTGGTGTCTTCTCAGCTATTTTCATTAATTTTGCTTTGTCTGAACACATTTGCATTGTTCTGCCTTATTCACTGTGCCAAAGATGCAGATGTGGAGGGTTACTTTGACACACATTTTCCATTTATTCAACATCTCATAACCCGAAGTTCCCTCTCCAAACATCCCCATGTGCCCTCTCATCTTCTGTGTATAATGCAGTGACACAGTGGCAGCACTAACAGGTGAAATGTCTGCTACTGTATATACTGTACCATGTGTTATGAATATCAAAATTAATGGCAATTTTAAGAGTTTTCTAATTAGGTATCTGATGTTTAGAGTGTTTTTTTGTGCTGAAAACATGGGTTGGTAGTTGTATTGGTGCTTTTGGATGGGGCGGGAGAGTATTTTCAAGATTTCTTCTCTCCCAAAATATGGGAAATAAGCCCTTGATATCTGAAATTTCATTACCTAATCTGTTTTCGGGGATGAATTAGTTTCGGATACCAGGGATCGGTGTAATGATTCTTTTACAATTTACATTTAACTGCATTCTACAAAACATATTTTTACAAGTTGCTACAAAATCCTGAAGGCTGTAAGCAATGAGCAGATAATTTACTGCATTAGTCTCTTGTCAAGGTATGGCAGCATCATTCTTTAGTGAGGTCAAGTTTCCAGTAGCATTTTTTTTCTGAGGTGAAACCTCAGGAAGACATTCTTCCTTCTAGATAAAAACCCAACTTGGGACTTTCTACTGGACACCTGAACTACAGCAAATTATAAACACACTAAGACTCACTTCCTTACAATTTCAGTCAAGCCTGCTCCAGCATAGCAGTCATAAAAGCAAACAAAAAAGTGACTGCAGCTGTGGTTGACCAATGCTGGGTGTATTGGTCTTCCTCCTTTAGATGGCGCCGCATCCCATTTTATAGAAGTACTCATGCATTCTCCCTTCTTACAGCATCCTTAACTGAAAATAACATTAAAAAAACTGTTTCCATACAATTACTTTGTTATTTAGCCTCATAGCATGTTTGCCTTTTACTTGGCTGTCTTTTCTTTACAGCAGCATTTCATTCTATAGAACAGCTCATGCCACACATTTTGGGACAGAGATACACACCTGGTGTCAAGAGTCAAAAGTCAAAAGAGTTTGTCACTTACATGGTTACTGAGTATACCATGTAGTGAAATGTGCTCAACAGATACACACTTGATGTCTGAAACCCAACAATTTTTCCCTTCCTTGGTGCCAGTTTAGGATTATCTTACTATAAGCTTTTCAGCATTTTTTTACCATTTTTTTTACAGCATTGTAACCACTATGGTACCTGCTACACCATAATACAACTTTTGTAATAAACAGTTTACAGCCTCAGTAGCAGCACTGATGACTTCCCTCCTCAGACCACTTGAGATACCCAGCATCAGTTCCCAGAAATGCAGTCTATTTGTTGGGTTCTTTCATTTGACTCTGGTTAATCTCCTTACGAATATTGCCCGGCTGTGCTCAAACTTTTGACCAGTACTGTTTGATTTTAAATTCACGTACACCTACCACACCCACTAATTTTGATTTTGTGCACTGCGGAAAACATCTGGACATACGGTATGTGTGCAAAAAATGTCCTGAATATATGTCAGGTGAATAATAGGAATATTCATTTTAATCTTTATTTTCAAAATATTTTCAGAAAACTCCTCATAGCTATGTACAATGTTTACAGAGATTAAGAAAAAAGTATTGTAGCGATCCGGATCCTAGAACTTGGATCTTGCAGTTTCTACACTGATGGTAGACAGACCCAAGCTCTGTATCCCTGTAGGTAGGCAGTAAGACCTACACACCTCTTGCCATGAGAGATAAAACAACTACACATTACAGATGTAATTATTTTTTTTAACTTTTGTGATGAAATAAAACAACTAGAGCTGAGATGTACATTGTAAAAAAAAACACACACACACACACACACACACACACACACACACACACACACACACACACACATAAATTATTTAACTGAAAATGTCCTGCTATTTAAGTCAAAATATATGTCAGTTTGAACTCTAAATATAATGCTTGGCTAAATTCATTAAATATTTATAATAACATTTCATCTTGAATATTCAGAACGGAAAATATTTGTGAGAGAAGACAGACACCCTGTCTGGTATTAGTTAAGGGACTAGATAGTAGCTGCAGTTTGACAAAACAGGTGTGATACCAGGCTGTGTCCAGTCCTCATTAATCACAATGAAGCAGTTACTCATTAGGCAAAACGGGGTCTCCGTGGAAATTTCCAAGGGGTTATTTGGAAAGAGAAAACAATGGTGCTACAAGGGGGCATGGAAGAGATGTCTGCTTGAAATACGGGGTGTGTGGGATGGAACGGAAGCTACTGCTGGATGAGACGTGATGTTTGCCAGAGCCCACCAGCAACCCCCTGCAAAGACCCACAATGACTGTGGCAAACAAACAGTACACACATCCCCACAGAGATGAAGAAGTTCATACTGCAGTGGCTGTGCAGACTTTAGAAATTCCCATCTCTGCCTTCACTTCAGTTTTGGGTTTAAGAAAAGGGCAACAAGCAGTCCAGCCAGGGCTGGTGGTGCAGGATGTGTTGCCGCCTTGTTAGAGCAACGGACAAAGGTGGAGCTGTCCGTCACCATGAGTCGAGGACAAGCTCAAGTGCCCTCAACCTTTGTCCTTCATGAAATCTAAATATGGCTGAGTAAAATAAAAAGAGAAATTGCTTCCCAGATCATCCAGTGGTTTGAGGTTCTCCCCAAAGGGACCACTTACAGGGTCTGAATGCTGTGCAAAGTCCTTTTGCTGCTTATACCCTGGTACTAATATTGCAGAAAGACATGGTTCCCAGTGCAGCTTTTCCTCCTCTTTGGTCTTGGACACAGATGTGTGTTACCAGTGGGGGTTGAAACAAGGCAGCCCTATGGACAACAGGCACTAATCCAACACAGACAGTGCCCCCCCTAGACCTGATAAGGGCCTCGATCAGATTTCCCTGTTCCCAGGGCAGGTAAAGCGCTTGGAGAGGAGCTGGAATCTGCTGGCTCTGGAGTGACCTGGCCCTGTGGCAGGCTGCTATCTGCTGTCTTGCGGCATACACAGCGCCCACTTCAGATAACCTCGAGAGTCTGTCCGGGTGGGTCCTGGGGGCCGGGGGCCTGCCACCACACAAGGCCCTCGCGGTGAATTCCTACGCATGCCCTGCCGCCATCATTCCAGCTGTGGCGCACTGTGTGCATTTGTATTATCAAATACACAAGCAAACAGGCAGTCCCTGCATATGTGAGACTGTAGGGGATACAGTTATACAATAAATACGATTAACGAATGACAAGTGGATCTTTTGCACTTTCAGCACGTCTGTAATATGGTTTGCACAATGTCAGCATGAGTATTATTACAGACAGCTGGAAAAATGTTGATTATAACTTTGCTGAAAGAGGAATCAGACTTCTTGTTTCTTTTACTTGGCATATTTCCTTATTTTAGTTATTCACTTCATTCCCCACTTGTCTGAACTTTGCGCCGTTTCACTGTGCTCCACCATAAATAAAATTTTTAAAAAAGTGTCTTCTTAACACAATAGTAATGGTGTTATCTGTAAATAAAGTATTTTATTTAACAGTGATGATGGTTTTATGTAAATTGCTTTGAAAGTTTCAGTTACAGTAAGTGCGTTGCCTTTTTACAATTTGAATTTTGCTTTGCCCTTTTTTAGCTTTTTTGAAACACTGGCAAATGTGTTTAAAAGCTTATATTGTGATACATTTGGGTGACATCCCAAAGTCCGATTATCACAGGTTCAGTTGTGCCCCAGTAAAAAGAATTTGATGCTTTTGTGTAGCAGTCAACATGATGCCCACAATTTCATGCTAAGTTGCTAGTGTATTTGGCACATGTTGCTCCTCCTTTGGCCTTCCTTCACCAGTTTGTCTGGGCATGGATTATACAAGATGCTTCATGCCTATTTTGCACATTCTAGCACTCAACTGAGCACTAACTGATGCTAGAAATACTGCCTGATTTATACTGTACGTCGCAGTCACATGACATATGACTTGTTGGAATGTACCATTTGTGTGAAATTGGTGGGGGTGCACCTAATAAACTGGCAACTTGGTGCATACAACACATATATTTGCATATTTCCTTTGTTAACATTTTTGTTTGTGCAACTGTCCTTGTTCTTGCAGACTTTTAGTTGACCATTTTAGGAAAATGACTCACTGTGCTTTAGCGACATCTGTTCCAAAATCACCAAATACTTATTTCAGGAGACGGTGGTCTCTTCAGAATGAGTCACATGGCTGAGATACTCACAATGGAGCCCCTCAAACTCATGAATCCACTTGACCCCGTGCGACCGTGTGCAAACTGTAACATGGCTTCCGGTTCTGAACCAATCTGTGTCATAAACAAGTGCGTTGGGATGATTTGATGTGGCTCATAACAGAATGGTTTAATCCGGTGCTAACTGGGCATCACCAAATGTCAGAAAAAGATCTGACACACTGGGCCATTGTAAGTGTACAGGCTTTGGTGGCCATGGAAAATACACCGTGCTACACGCAACAGGTTTGAATGAGCTTGGCTACTGACTCTAAACAGTCATTTTTACGTTTCACGATTAATTAAATAGTAATGAATTAATTATTAAAGTCATCAGAAATTGCTAATATTATGACACATTTTTTTAAATGAGAATTTTCTTTACTGTGAGAGATCACTAAATTGCAGCACAATTCAGTGGTCAATGTACAACTGACCACTAAACTGTGTATAATTTTTACACAATTGTGTTTGATTTTTTAGCTCTTTCTGAAATGGAAATCAAAGTTTCACTTTTTATTGTTCGCATTTAAGAAGGAAAGCTAGTGTCCTGCCACCACCGTTGTCATATTTGGTTGGTTTTCACCAAAGCTTCCTTGTTTTGACCAGAGGAATTTCAGATGTTAGACATCACATACCTTCATTCTCCACTCCTCTGCCCTCCACTCCTTCGTCAGCAATGTGAGGTGAAACATTGACTGGACCAGAACTGGAACCAGGCGGAGATGTTGTCTCAGGAGAAGAGTCATTCCACAGAGTCAAATCTGATTATAGCAGAAAGCTATTGCAGAGTGGCAGAACTATAGCACATCACATGGATGGAGGATGGCTGCAGGTTCTGAGATGTTCTTTCCCTGCTCTGTGCTCCTTCTCACAGAAGCTAAGATGGTTCACATTGCTTTGTTGGCTCTCCTCTCTTCCAATATGCTGCAAAATGGAGACCCCCCCCTCTTTCCTTCGCTACCCAAATGAGAACAAGACGTGAAATATGGATCCCGGCTGCCGTAAAAAAGGTGGCTTTATGTTCCCAGTGGAGTTTTTCTCCCTCTGAAATAAATCTTGCTATGATGCCTTAGAGTGGAAAGTGTATTTTCAGGAGACTTTACTTATGTAAAGCTGGCCAAAATTTTTGAGTTTTCAGTGACTTGGACACCACCCAACCTGCTGCAACGAATATTTACTATTTCGCTCGTACCTCTGTTCACCGTCATTCCAGTGACATATAAGAAAATGTTAAGATAACATTGAACTGCATTATTGCGATCTTAAAAGATCATTAATTAGTCCAGGATCTGTTTTGCCAAGTGGCTGTCTTCCCAAAATGCAACATAAACAACTTTCCTAAACTGACACATGGTGTCTAGCACTAGCCAGTCTCATCCAGACACTGTTCATACTCACTGTATATTCCTACTCATTGATGTCCAGAATTCATAATTTCATGACTTGGGAGAACAAATTGTAATTCAGCAAATATGGGTGTGCTTATGTGAGCTTAATTTGAATCCCTCATTATTAATAACCGGTTGAATTAATGGAGGGTTGTGATGCCCTGAAGTCTGCCCTTTAGAGATAGAGCATGACATGGGAAATACCTTGGATGGGACACCATCGCAGGCAGCAATATCCACAGGGCAGGAACGTTTCCCCGGAAGCAAGAAAATGAGTATACGGCCCTTCCCTGACTACTATCTTCCCTGATCTTTGAGCTCCAAATAAAACACTGGAACTCCAGAAAGCACAAACTATACCTCCTCTTGTCCTACAAAACAGTCAAATTTTCAGAATTTTGAGTGACCAGATCATCCGAAAGGCATTCCTTTGGACTGTGGGAGTAAACCGAAGGGACACAGGGATAACATGGAAACTCCACACAACGATTACATGGTTCAAACCTGCAGCCAAAACATGCAATTGCAATGCTGCCCAATTCCAATGTCTTCTTTAACTAAAAAGATCAGTTGAAAACCGCTTTGCATTTACAATCAGGTAAAACATTCACAAAATAAATAAATAAATAAATACTGTATATAAATGCACACAAACTAAAATACGAAAACAGAGCTCAACATAGATCAGACGTAACAAAAAATTAGATGAGATGATGTTAAACCACCTGTTACTTTACACTTGCACATTAGCATGTGGGAAAGGGGAAGTAATGATATTCACACACACACACACACACACACACACACACACACACACACATTGTGACGTCCTGGCATAGGACTGAGGCAAACAATTGTGGCCGGATGCCACGGCAGCTATTTCTGGGCACGCAGGTGGCCTGGTTCTGAGGAGCAAGGCCTTATAAAGATGTCCCGCTGGACGTTCTGGAGGCTGAGTTATCAGGCGGATGGCTGCCCTTCGCCAGGCCAGCTCGTTTGTATCTGCTCAGCACCTCCTGCCTGCTCTTGCGCTGCAGGGCAGAGCTTCCTAGTTCGACCTGCGACTCACCGATAACGCCCTTCTCACGCATCAGATTGCACTCGGCTGCCTGGTAACGGTGTCCCTCGTTCACTCGAAATGAAGGGCAGTATTTTTGGCCGGGCCACTTGAGTCCCGCGCTGCTACTCGATGTGAACGAGAGCCCGGCGTTGTAGTGCTTACAGCAAGGCGCTCGGGGCGTTAAGCGTTTTTAATTCAGACCAACGATGGCACGATTGTCCTATCGTACAGTGAGTGTTTGGTGAGATAATATTTCAGCCTCCTTTTCCTTCGTCTTTGGGGCCGAGTCAGTAGGAGGGCAGAATTGTCCGGTGTTAAGCGTTTTGCCTTTTCGGCTCTACTGACTGCCACAGAAAATGCTGGCGCCTAATATTTTCACAGACATTGGATGGGATGAAAATGAACAGAAAGTGGCAACAACCGACATGAATTCACTCCAGCTGAGATTTATCTTAACTCTCATTTTTAATTAATAATAAGCATCCACCCATGGAATGGCGTGCAAAATCTTTTTATTTTCCTTCCGTGAACTTTCTACAGATGTGTTCATTGTAGGCCTTACAGCCCAAATCTCAAAGGTTTTTTTCATTTTCAAACACGTTCACATACCTTTTCCTTCTGCACGCCGAGTGCTATTTAAATCAATGCTCAAACTTTCACTCCGTCCCTAACCAGCACACGAAAGCGGGCCTTTTCCCTCTTGTCTCATGTGGAATGTTTGTACAGATTTTCTTTTTCACCCATTTTTTTTGTGTGTTTTACGTCTCCACAGCCAGGCACTTCATCTGTCATATCTACAGGAAGAAAAGTTATGGATGTGAATAGGCATTCCAGTTTCTTTTCTTTTCTTTTCTTTTCTTTTCAAAATTTACCATGCAAGGTAAATTTCACTTTCAATACCAAAACATCTGTAGCCACATCAATGACAAAATCAATCCAAATAAACTAAAAACCAAAACCAAACCAAATACTTTTAAGTACATTTTTCACACAACCTCAAGGCCCTACATAAATGTACATCTGACTCTTTTGCCATGAAAACTAAACACCTATTAATTTCACTGAAAATATTGCATTTAACATTTCATCTGGTGAAACATTTTAAAGAATACTAATGGCAATTTTAAAGCAGCGATAATTCATTTTCAAGTAAAATTAAGCATCGTGCGTCACCTTAGCCGAGGACGTCTCCCAAACACGAGTTAATGATCAGTACACATTGCTGTGGAGAAAAGCGTCTGTGAAAGAACAGCTTGATTTGCAACAATGCAAATGTAACGTAAATTTAGTCTTTCTTAAAGATCTGCGATTTAAAAGTAAGAAATAAACTGCAGCTAAACTTCAGTTGTGTTAAGATCTTTTTAAACTTTGTTGGGTTATGTTTTTCTTCTCCACGTATTTATTCATCAGTATGTATGAGTGGATCAGAGGTTTGGGCGGTGGGCAAAGTGGGTGCGGAGAAAGCGCCGTGACTCGCTTGCAGTCAGTTGGCCGGAGACCTGCAAGCAGTTAAGGAAAGCATTTTAGCCGTAGCTTTGATCTTAATCCTTTATAGTGTGCGCCTGACCCTGGCCGGGTGTATTTAGACAGCTCTGAAACAGGCTACAGCTGACGGACTCGAGCGGGCTGCGCTATAACATGGGCCCAAACAGCGGGCCCACGCTGTTTATTTCCCACTTCCCAAGATTTATAGAACGCTGGCTGATAGTGTGCGGGTGGCAGCCATGTTGACCAAACCCGGAGCAATTCATTCACCGCCGCACGCCGCAACGCGGGTTCGACATTTGCAGAAATCTGCAGCGGTTTAGAAATTACACGGCCCTGTCACATGTGATCTTCAAATTTGTCACACAGACACTGTTGTAATTGCATCGCGCTGTGCTGTAATTCCAATGTGAACACCACGTGTGAAAAATTTGTGGCATGTCACTAAATTTTCCCAGGACAGTTTTGGCAAACAGCGTGTGTATGTGTGTGTTATTAATTATTGCAGATAGATGATAAAATATAAATTACTCTAAAGCCAAACTGGTTTTGGTGCGTAGAGGCTCCCTATCCGAAAGATGTGCGGCAGAATTGAATCTGCCAGGAAAAACGTTTCAGCCACCATAGGGTGGCGCTGTAATGCTTGGCCTCCGATCCACGCTACAAGGTCTGAAGGGTTTTCTTGCGGAAGCTGGAAAAGTGGGGTCCCGTTCTGGCGAATATGTGTCTAATCATCTTTGTTTCTGGGCCAATAAAGAGTGGAACTTTAATTGGAGCTTATAAATCAGAAGCAGGTTTTTACGACGACCTGTTTTCGGAGGGAAAAGCGGTGCGGCTGAGTGACGTTTCCTCACCTGTCTAGTGATTGAGACCATTTTCCTTCCTACCTTCCTTTCTTCGTAAAGGTCCTGGAGAGTTAGATGATAAAGACCCTTTCTGTGGGACCTTAGCTCAGGATGTTTAGCCCCGGTTCTGCTGAACCAGACAAAATAGCAAGAAATCCCGCTGTTGCAGAGGTGCATACACCTTCTGGGGAGGAAGTCAGAGTGTGAGGGGACACCTGTCCCACTGCCTAACATACCACCTCTGTACCATGTTTAGGGTGCAGTGTACAGTGTACATGGGTCCTGCATGGGTCAGCGGTAGGGGTACCGGGGGTGTAGCAGTTACAACCACTGCCTTTGGAATCAAAGGTCCCAGCTTCCCACCTCCTGCTCTTACACCCTTGATCAAGGTATTTACCCTGAACAAACGCAGTAATAACTTCCCAATTGTACAAATCAGTAAATCGGAATAAATATCTTAGTAGAAATGCTCCAGGTAATTGAATAAATGTATATAATGTGGATTGAATGGAGGGATTTCTGTGCACAGCCCTCACGATGAATGGCCACTTGCTTTTTCGGTCTTTTACTAGAGTGCACCCACAGAACCTTGGCAGGAACACGGCCGTGCGCAAATCACAGCTTCTGTTGTTTGACGTTATGCTTTTTTTTTTTTTTTTTTTTTTTACAAAAAAGAGCTTTTTTTTTTTACAGTCAAATAAAATAAATGCTCAAGGCCACAAAGGTTTGCGACAAGCTGAGTTTTTCCCACTAACAAGAACTTTCAGCTGGATGCTGTAAACATCATCTGTGTACGTGAAAGCAGCTTTGTGCCCGTCGACTTTGCACAAATGCCCCACTTAAGCAATTTTGGTGCTCCGGTTTCATTGCAATCCAGCTCTAAAATAAAACTGGGTTAAATTTGGTCGCACCTCATTATAAGTTGAACAGATGTGAAAATGTAACCCCAAGCAGCGTGGTAGACCTTCTTTATGCCGCTCTCCTGCTTGGTGTTCCTACTCCTTGTGGGCTCCACTTGATGATTTACAGTTCTGAGCTGGAGACTCGGGTGGGTTTGCTGCAGATACCAGTAGGGAGGTGAGGTGCAGCAGGACGGTCTTGCTATCCCCTGAGGACCAGGTGGCTGACCACCGGCACTGCTTGGCGCCAGGGGGGCCAGGAGGTGGAGGTGGGGTCGGTGGGCAAACACAACCAAGTATATTGTGGAAGTGTGTGGCAGGCCAGGGCAGACAGGACGTGACCCTGGCGAGGGCGTCATGCATCCAATAGGAGAAGGGGGCCATCGATCAGAACCCACCCGCCCACAGGCCCGACGACTTCAAAAGAGACGAGGGGATTAGGCTCCAGCAGCACTTTGACAAGATGAATTTGAATCCTCCTGGAATCTGACTTTTGTCTGCTTCTGAGCGCATTTTTCCCAATGCACATCATTAGCCCTATGCAGACAACAGTATTTAACAATGCAACAGCTATTTGTGTTCCACATTTTGTTGTACACTACTGCCTGTCCAGTGGGGACCAGCAGTGTGTTTGCAGCTCGATTTGTTGGTAAGTACAGCCACTACTCCACTATCAATAAAGGCAGAATAATACAGATGTCCCTCAGTTTATAAACAAATTAGGCTCTGGAAAAAACCAAAGACAGAGCTACAGGATAGTGAATAAAGTCTGCATGGTGGCTGTATTGCACAGCTTATTCTTATCTTTATCCTTAGCCCCTTTTTTAATCCTTAAATAAAGGCCGGTCCATCGTAGGAGTTTTATTCATTTTTATTAGTTTGAAACAATATGTGCAACATTTGTCACCTGGTTTCAATTTGCCTTATTGTACAATGTGTACATATTTATTTGCTGGGTAGATTCTGTAACAGTCTTGGATACAGCTAGAATGAATAAAAAATTTTATTTGGTCACTTTTATTAACTCTAAGCTATATTAAAAATAAAATTAACATAAATGAAAGTGAAAATTCGTATTTAATGCCAGTTGGTGACTGATTTATCCTACAGATGTGTAGCTTGTCATTATTATTGGTCACCAGAACCTACAGACACCAGACAGGAGCTTTAAATGGTGTGGAAGCAAATTGAAATAATCCGATTCCACACTCCTGTTTGGGTGTGTTTTGCTGTAAGCTGACGTCTGGACATAGAAATGCAGGTCGCATCTGAAATTTCCAAAATTTTTGTTATTAGAGGCATACATTTTAAAATGAATAAGTGTAAAATGTCTGAATCTTTTGCGATAGACCGGATCCCATCCAGGGTGTTGTTTTGCAGCCCAGTGCCCAGTGATTGCAGACAGCCAAAACCTGGACCAGAATTAAGCAGTTAAAGATAATGGATGGATGGATAGATGAATGGATGCTTGTACTGTCACAATTTAAATGTCTGTAAGAGGATCCGGTGTACTGCTGCTAAAAGTGAAGGATTTACTTTAAGATATTACTTTTCACAAACACTAAAAAGGTGGAGATGGCATACCTCCTTAGAAAATAGTGACTATTTAACAACACAGAAAAGGTACATTGAAAATAAACAAAGCTGTTAAAACTCATATTGCAGTGTCAGCAGTAGCATCATCATCATCATCATCATCATCATCATCATCATCATCATCATCATAGTCTGTTTTGGTATTAAAAAAGATGCCCTAAGGGTTGCTGAAACCCATGTCAGAGATACTGAGCAGTTGGGAGACTATAGTATATCCTGAATGGGATGCTAGTTCACGACAGGATAGCCCCCCCCTAACACACACACAAAATTTTACATTGACCTCTTATGCTGAAACAAGTTTAGACTCTGGGCGGAAACCAGAACACATAGAGAAAGCCCACACAGATACAAGGGATAACATCAAAACTCCACACAGGCTGAGCTTGATTTGAACTATAAGGTAGTGGTACTTCTCACTGAGCCAGAAATATAAAATACTATTAACATTTTTATATTTCTTATAATTATGCACTTGCTTTCTTATTATATTCTGTATTAATGAATTTCACATCATGTGTCAGCTAAAACAAAAAGATACAGATCCACAGGTTAGCACCCACACCCTCTATCATTTTTAACCAGGGTTTTTCATTGGGCTTTCTTATATACTGTACAATGCAAGGTCTCATCAAAACTACTACTTGGTGATTCAGAATGCCAAGGTGTGTGCACGAGTCATCCTGGCTCATGAGAAGGGGGGGCTATCTGTGATCTGAGAACAGACGATGTGGTCAGCTAAACAAAGCACTCCAGAAAACCAGAGTGGTTCCTCTGATAGACTGAGATCACAGGCCACACAGCCATGAGTTACTCCAGGTTCTCCTTGCCAAAGTGTGATCTCCCAGTAGTCATTGTACACCCTGAACACTGGGTAAGCACGATAAAAATGTCAACAGCATCATAATACATGTCAAAACATAACTTGTACCTTCTACTGCATCTGCTGCCTCCAGTTCTTCTGTCCCCCCACACGCTCAGCACATTTTCATTTATTCAAAGTACCTCATTTTGTCTGTCTTGTTCTTTGTTGACACGCTGTCTGTTTAGTGTACTGTGCACCATGGCCTAGGAGACAGTATATTTTATTCTCTTGCAGCACCGTATAATGCACAATAACAATAAAATAAACTTGAACCTTGAACGGTAATAATGACTTAATAATTTTATAGCAATACTTAAACATTTTAATTTTGACTTACTATTCTGACACTTCTCCAAAGTGACTTACAGCAGAGGTTCTCAACCACCAAGCCATGGACTAAAACTAGGCTGTGAATGTTGCTCTGCAGGGCTGCAGAAAGACCACTTACTAAATAAATGTATAAATAAACAGCCTATATATTTCTGTGGGTAGCACAGAAAATTTTTTGCTACTTACTCGAGTCAAAGGATGTTAAACATATTTACTAATAAAATAAGTTCTACTTGTATTCAATTCAGTGCTGGTGGTTCTTAGTAGTTGCTTGTTTTTGTCATATCTTGCACATAATGTGCACACAAGAGGTCTTCAGAAAATGTCAGTGGACTGATTTTTATGGGTTGCTCATGTATGGAAACAGTGACAGTAACACAGCATCAGAAAATACCAAAAAAAGCGAATCAAGTTTCACTCTAAGGTACGATTCATCATATCTGAAGTATACAGTTGTCTTGATGTTTGATTCTCAGGCACCAATGTGAGAGTAGAGCCACCAAAGTTACATATTGTGAAAATTTGTAAAAATAAACATTAAAAAAATCAGAGTAATAGCTGTTGAGGTGGTGTTATACATTTCCTGGCCAAAAAAAGTCAGCACCTGGTTTTAACTTAGTGTTATGATCTGGGGTTCCTTCGGTTGGTCAGGTCTAGGTTCAACAGCATTATGTGCCCAAAAAATAAGCTCAGCTGATTACAAGAATATACTGAATGACCTGGTTTTTCCATCAATGGATTTTTTCTTCCAAGATGACAATACCAGGATTCATGGGGCTCAAATTGTGAAAGATTGCTTCAGGGATCATTTTCACACATGGATTGGCCACCATAGAGTCCAGACCTGAACCCCACTGAGAATCTTTGGGATGTGCTGGACAAGACTTTATGCAGCGGTCTGACTCTCCCATCAGCAATACAAGATCCTGGCGAAAAATTATTGCAACTCTGGATGGAAATAAATGTTGTGAAATTGCATGAGCTTATCAAAACAATCCCACGGTGAATGCGTGCCGTGACCAAAGTTATAGGTGGTCCAATGAAATATTAGAGTGTGGGACTTTTTTTGGCTGGGCAGTGTATGCTGTACCATGTTTTAGGTACATAAGGGGACTGGCATAGTTCTGCCACTAAACTGTTCTTACCCTAACCAGTTTAGGGTGAATATCTTGCTCAGGGGTTCTAGAGCAGAATGTCGGCTTCCAGCCTCAGTCCTCTGCATCCGCAAAAGGCGATGTAAACCGCTCCTTTACCTGCCACTCATTGTAGCTTGAGGAAATAGGAGATATAAATGAAATATGGGATGTCTGTCAGTGAGGTTTGCTGTTCAACGATTATTCATTATTTTATAGAAACACCATGTGGTAGGATGAGGAATCCTTCTAGCACAGGTCTCAGGGCACCTTCCTTCTTCAGACTTGCTGGGCACTGGCAGCACAGATGGTTGGAGAAGGAAGCTCCCTAAGGGCAGTCACTGAGTGGACACAAGTACACGTTCCTTCTTTCAAAAAGTGGAAAAGGTGCTAAATAACATGCCTATCTGAGTTTTGTTGAAGTGGAGCAGCGCTGGAGATAAAGGTGGCAGACCTGGAACAGAAGGGTCCTCCAACCATGTAGGCCATCTGGACAACGTTCTCAGAGGGAGGAGAATTGACTCACAAGCAGCAGAAGACTTACTGTAGACAGGGATGGCAGGGCCTGTTACCATGTTAACATGGATGAAAAGAGAGGATATGAGATCCTTTTCCAGAGTTTCCACACATGCAGGTATTCCTGTCTCAGTATTTTGCTTTTTTTGTGTGGGAGGGTCAAACAGTTATTGTAAGATGACTCTAACCAGATTTCTCCTGTAATGAAATATTTCCTCATATGATTTCAACAATCAATCGATAACTGTTTCATAACTATCTATACACTGTACTGACACAAAAAAGCTAGATTTTGTCCCAACTTTTTATTCAGTTTGTATAAGTGCTGCATTTCCAGACAGCTACCTGGATTTTGCTTCAGATCCAGAAAGCGATCATTCTTGATCATCCTAGAGTATCCTTCAGCAGTTTCTATATCCAAGCAGTTTTAGTAAAAAAATACATGCTTAAAAGCAAATAAAAAAGTCTTTTATTGTAAAAGAAACCTGATACAGAAGCTGTGGGATAGAATCCAACAGTTCAAATGAATAAAGTTCAGTTTCCCTAAATCATTCTTGCAGTCCGTTACAGCCAAACCAACTTCTGTCTTGCGTTCCCTGCGCTTGCCGCTGCTACCATTAATGATACTTTCAGAACATCTCACCCAGGCTTGTAGAAGTGTCATCTTGGGTTGCTCAAGACTAGGTGCTGTAATTTACAGGTGATCCAGCATCAATAATAGATGAGGGGAAGAGTGTGTGCTTACGGTTTGTATCCCCTGTGTCCGATGAGAGCAGAAATGTCTGCTGCTTCGCCTGCGGGGACATGACAGCCACGGAAACAGGGGCTTCTCCGACCTTCTGCAGTCATGTTGCTCCCACAGCACCAATACTGTCACTACCAGCAGCACAGAACAAATGCTGTAATTCACCATGGGTTATAAGCGCACTGTAATTAACACATATAACCAGGCCATTTTTGCATCATTAAAATGTTTTCTTAGGTTCAAAGTGCATAATATTACACTCGAGATGCAGTTTTGCCGCTTTATTTTCTACGTTTGTTTTTATTTATTCAGCAACTTACTGATGTATGGCTAAATGGGTGTGGACCCTCCATCTGATGACTGAGTTAAGCTGTTTCAGCCTCACTCACACAGCACATAAATGCATTCTATACAATTATGTGCTTCCAGCATTGTGGCCAGAGTTTGGGGAAGAAGCTCCTTCCCTGCCCCAGCATGAGTGTACCACCCCTGTGCACAAAGCAAGCTCCATAAACACATGGTTTGCCCAGGTCCCCGTGGAAGAACTCAAGTAGCTGCACGGAGCCCCAAGCTCAACCCCACCAAAAATCTTTGGGATGAACTGGAATGCCAACTGCCAGCCAGGCCTTCTCATCTGACCTCAATGATGCTCTTGTGGCTCACTGGCCAGAAATTCCTACAGCCATGCTCCAAAAGCCTGGCTGGAAAGCCTTCCCATAAGGTACAGGCTATTATAGCAGCAAAGGAAGCAACAACTCCATATGAATGCCCAAGGGTTTGGAATGGGAGGTTCAGCACGCACATATAAGTACAATGCTCAAATATCTGCATACTTTTGTCCATATAGTGCAAGTTATACAAATCAAAACAATGCTTACAGGATTGCAAGGTAGCAGCTGTGACAGTTGTGGATGAAATTATGGCGCAACAAACTGAAGCAGAACAGCACTGAAATATACTGGGGAGTACATATTTCAAATAGCAGGGTGGCCCAGTGACGCAGTGAGTAGACTTGAATCCAGCTCAGTCTGGGTGGAGTTTGCTCCCACAGTCTTAGAATGTGTTTCAAGTTAATCGGTCACTTACAGTATATTGCCCATGGTTATTCCACAGCCTGGCACCGAGTGATTCCACAGTAGTCTTTGGGCTGCTGTGATCCCGATCTGGATGTAGCAATTAACAATGATGGATGGATGGATGTGTGGAAGTGTGGATTTCAAATAGCACTCCTCACAGAATACAAAGGCATAGTTAGTGCTGCAAAAGTCTAACAATTTAAAGACAGTTGCTAAACACCAAGACATCTGGTAAAAGAAAAAAGAAAAACAAAAAACTCCCAGTACAACAAAAGGGTAGAAAGTACCAGTATCCCTCTTTCTGACCATTGTGGTGTACTGCAATGTGGTTCTGCAACTACAGCTGAGATGTACATGTCCATTAGCAGATGTTAACTCTGCATAATCCAGTGGCCTCAGAGAGCCTGATCTAGCAGTCGGTGTGCAGTCACTTCCAGGGACTGCCCTGATGGCTCTGCTGATGGATCCACAGAGGTGCCATGACACCTAACAAAGGAAGAAGCTTAACTACTCAAGGGGGAACTGTCCAAATGACCAAAGTCACAAGCAAGCAAAAGTTAAATACTAGAGAAAAAGTAGGGGGAGAAGGTATCTAAGTGAGAAGTATTATGGCTGAAGAGATGAGTTTTCAGAAGATGAATGAAGGTTAGAAGATATATTTAATGTGTAAGCAACAACATATGCAGAGTTGTAAAAGTCTAATGAAGCTTTATCTACAGTTTGGATTTTATCATGTAAAAACACCACATTGAGATGGTGTCTGGCCATAAATGAGAAGGTTTTGCTTCATCTGCAGCACAAAATTAAACAAAAAAGTCTTAAGCCTATGCACATATGACCTATATGTCATTGGTTTAAGTCCTAGAACGGGCATATGTGGTGTCATACAAAACAGTTAGTTGACCTCAACTACACTATCCTGCTCAACATACGGGCAAAAATGAACTCTCTTTGATAAAAACAGTGTCATCTAACCAACATAATAACAATAACCAGACAAAATTATGGATTACATGCACCTGAATTTGACATTTGAAGAAGAAACCATATGAATCACAATGGGGGGTGTTTGGTATACACAGGGGTGATGCAGGGGTGTATTTCTAGGCTATGGTTCTGAGGAAAATGGGAGGTATTGAAGTAAGGTGACAATAGGGAGACAATAGGGGACAGATGCCAGCCTGGTGCAGTGACTGGGACCTTCCAACCCAATATGAAGAGCAGGTGACTCTAGGTAAGATGGATAAATCACAGCAAGTCACTTCCAACAAAGAAATGAATTACCAGTTCAATATCATCCATACAGTATTTCTGTCTTCCTTTCATTTAGCATTTACAAAAAATAATTAGTTTTTATAATAAAAACAAAAAATTGTGTTTATTTACTTCCAGATAAACTTCTTGGAGTCATAAATGTGTCCCTAATTTTTTTGGAGCTATCTGCAGAGGTTTTTAGATTAAGTATTTAAAGACCATGATGTTGTCTTCCATTATTAGCTTTCAAGTTTGCTAAATTATTTCTTGCAGCAGGTTTTAATGCTTGAACAAAAAATTGAAGTGAATTTTAACAGCAGATGCTTAGAAAACCCCCTTGAAAAAATATTTTCTTTTTTTTGCACCATTGCGTGGTAAATGGAAGGGAATGTGCGAAGCAGAGAAGTCCATCTCTGGTGTCTGTCATAGGGGAGGAACATGAGCTCCTGTCACATTGGGCTTCCCATCTCAATCCAGCTCGTACGCCCAGTGGATTGCAGGAAAGCAAAGAATAGCAGAAAGACAACAAAGAAAGCATCTTAGCAGGTGCTTTGTTATGTATTTTTCATTAACGTGTTGCATGAGCGGCCAGCGGCTGGATGTGTACCTGCCCAGCTGATGCTAATGTGCCAGGAATGTATTTGAATAAAAGCTTTTGGGAGCAGGTCCAGCTTGGTGCAAGCTGTTTGGAAACGATTCTTCACACCCATGTATAAGTCAAATGGCCCTTTTAAGATGGCAACACAGAGGCTGATAAATATTTAAGGCATTAATGCTTTAATGCGTCATGTATGTGGGGTTTGTTGTTGACTCCTTGAACCAAATGGCAATATCACTCGAATACCCAACCCACCCAGCCATTCCTTTGCTGACAGCTGCTTTCTTAAATTCTTGTGTGTTATTGCTTCTTAACCCGTTTTCAGGGGGACAGCAATGCACAGTTTTAATTTTTGCTTAGGTGGATGTTTACTAAAGTGAATCACAAATGTTACCAATTACATATTTTACCCTGGTATACTATGGTCATGTGGTGTGTGGATGTTACTGTGCTACACCTGATCAGTAATCCCCAAGGTGAAGGGCAGGACCTGGTGCAATAATGTTTTGTATAATCTGCACCTAATGTAACAGAAAAATAATTTACTGCACGGTTGTCAGCACAGAACTAAGAACATTCACTGTTCTGTCATTCACTGTCCAGATTATGTGATGCTACATTTTTCTCAGTAAATACCTGCACATTTTGTCAAATGTGGCTTTTTCTAAAAAAAAAAAAAGACCGATTTAAATAATGGCCTTAATACAAGCTTTTACATAAAGCTGATGAGGTGGTAGCATCATCATCCAGCGACGATGGTTTCTCTTCAAACCCTTCCCAGATGTGTACTTATGCAAAGGCCTCAGTTGTTTGGAAAAAAGGTTTATATACAAAAAGTGTAAGAAAAACAAGAGACCTAATATAGTGATGATATTTTATATTACCACTCCTTAGTGTGATGTAGGTTGGTTCTCTGTGTTGTTTATGCCAGGCTGAAGTACATGGCTTTGTCCCAGGAAGCTTATAAAGATTATTATCATAAATGCACTCTTAATCCCAGAGGGGAACTGCATGTAAGGGGCATTGAGCGTGAAATTATTTGTGTGAATGTGTCTTCTTCTCTTTTCACTTGGGATGGCAGGTAATAAACACCAGAGATGTATTATTCAGGAGCAACAGAGCGGCCAAATAACATGTGCAACACATCTTTCAAGGCGGATGGATATGCATGGAAATGATGTGAGTAGGGAAGGCTGATGCGGGAGTGAAGAAAGCACTCTAGGTCATGCAAGAGTAATGAGGAGAGGTTTTGTTGTTGAGTGGTGCTAACAGCACAGAGATCTGTGAACCTGTGGTTGGCGGGCTTGCAAAAGGGTGTATCCATTTGTTTGTTTATTTATTGTTTATGTAGATCTGAGGTTCCGCTGTGATTTCCTTGTTTTCTTCTGACAGGCCACATTGCCGAAACAGCATGGTACGCAGACAGCTAGCAAACCTCTGGAGACGCCCAGGTAAATGTAGGTCTGATCAGCGTTAACCACAAGCCTGGACTCCAAGGTTTGTAGGGAAAGAGCAGCACAGTACGGTTTTCTAAAATCTGAATATCCTAAATTATCCATGGTTAATAAGATGTTTGTGTAGGAAGCATGCCTACAGCTAAACAGCACCGAAACTCAGGTAGTCACAGCATTTAAACACAAGACTTAGCTTGCCTCTGTGCTGTTGTTACTTTTCAGCTTTGCTTGATGTACCTTTGCTTGTCAGATGCTAGAGGAATAACCCTGTATCTGTTATCATGTATAGTAGCTGCCTCCTTTTCTTCTCAGCCTTTTGTTGCTACCCTGGCAAGCCCCATGTTCTTCTACCATGTTGATGGGAACTGATGAGTGCATACTAGGAAGGTCGAGATTTCACATCTGATGATAGATGATGAATTTAGATCCGGAGACTATAGCTCAGCCTTAACTATTGCATAGTTCTGCTTGCGATGCAGGTATCTACATAGGTTCATAATCTCCACATTAGAATACCCGAGTTAGGTGAACAAAGACCTGACTTAAATCCTCAGAGATTTATTTTTCTAGCTTTTTTGTTTTTTTTTCCTTTACCATTTTCCTTCCCATTCTAAACCCATGGGAATTAATATGGAGATGCTGCCCCTTTGCTGCTATAACAGCCCCCACTCTTCTGGAAAGGCTTTCCCCCAGATTTTGGCGCACGGTTGTGGGAATTCAGCCACAAAAGCATTAGTGAGGTTGGGCGAGAAGGCCTGGCTCGCAATCAGCAGTCCAGTTCATCCCAAAGGTGTTTAGTGGGGTTGAGATCAAGGCTCTGTGCAGCCATTCAAGTTCTTCCACACCAACCTGGGCAAACCATGTGTTTATGAAGCACGCTTTGCGCATAAGGGTGGGCACAGTTATGCTGAAGCAGGAAAGGAGTTGCCACAAAGCTTGAAGCACACAACTGTCTAGAATATGTTTACGTGCAGCACGAGTGCAGCTGAAACAGCTCAACTCAATATTTCGGCGGGGGGACCATATCCTCTTGGCCATAAAGCATATCTGAGCGTTTTTACTCACCATAATTAGTAAAACTTACAAAACTGCACCAAGGCCCTCATAGATGTGCTCTGTGCACAATAATCTGTTGTTTCAAAACAAATGATTAAGAAATCTTGTGCTGACTTGTACCTGTGGAGCGCACCAGGAGTCTCTGTGTGTGGGAATACTGTGCTCAAGGGCTTGGGAGAAAATTTTTGTCCAAACATTCCACATAAGTATTCGTATTCATTGCACCCCTGCCGCTAGTGATATCATTACGCGGTGCGCCCCTGCCAGGCGGTGGGGGTTGAAGGGGATTAGGAGGCGCCCCAGAGACCCTCTTCCGTAATGGGAAGTGACACTGGCTCCAGGTCGGCCAAGCATCCCCCGGAATTCAATCGGAGCCGAGTTTTCCCAGTCGGTGCATTAGATCAAAGATCATTACCTGCTAATCACAACACATGAGCGTGACGGCTGTCCTTCACTTGGCTGCACTTGAAGGCTTCCAACCCAGCTACTGGGTGAAGACTGCCTTCCTGACGCTACCCCATCCAGCCTTGTCTGGAAGCAACAAGGTTCTATTTGGACAGAAGAAGATACAAAGATATAAATGCAGCAAAATGTTTCTGTTCGGTCTTCCATTGCTCAGTTACTCTTGAGTGTTCTCTTCAGCATCGGTTTAATTTTGTTCACATTTTACCTGCCAGTTCCTCTCGGTCGCTCAGAATTTGATCCGTGTTGGTCGTCACGCTTCCTGCCGAAGAGGCGGTGAAATGTTTTTGCTTGGTGTAAAGAAAGTAAGACTGACAAAAAGCAAAGGAAATCGATACAGTGGGTGCAACAACCCAACTAGCCCAATTTATGCCTCTGGGGAAATTTAATGTTGCTACTAGGATTCTACGCGGCATTGGCTTGATGTGGATCAGCTGGGCTGTTTCGCTGCCCAAAGACCTGCCCCTATGGAGAGTCACGGTAATCCCAGTCCAGCTGAGCTACCACTACCTCATTAGGTCAGTTCCCCCACCAGAGCATGGCAAAGCAAGTTTGAGCTTCTCTGTGGTAGGAAGGTCTGCTGCGCACTGACCCTCATCAGAGCCTGAATTCCCACTGATCCCATTAAAAGTCACTCCAACCCAGGTCTTAAATGCTGCTGACCAGCCTAGCCACCCATTCCCTGGTATGCTGTGTAACAGAAACATGGGAAACCTGAATGGCACCAAGGTCAGGGGCAATAGTCATTGAATGTCCCTGATTGAATTTTCTATGGCTGAGCTGTTCAGCTTTGGCCATATAGCGAGAAGATTTACTAGAAGACCCCGATGCGGAGAACGGCTAAAAGCAAAAGGACTGCAGACGCTGAGATGGAGAGGGGTTATTATTAAAATAATGGACATGAATATGAAAGAACTCAGACAGGTAGGAGATAACAGACGGACCTGGCGTGCTGAAGTCCTTGGGGTCACAAAGGGTTGGACACGACTGCAAGGCTGTACAGTTCAGGTCACAGTCCTGGAGAGCTGCCTGCAGGTTGCTGCTGTACCGGGTCAGAAAACCCACTAATTGAACCTGCAGTCTTGATTGAACCAAATTAAATTCATCCCAAAATTCTTTGTGGGGTAAAAAAAAAGCTGTAAAACCTGCCAGATTCAGCCCTTAAGGACTGTGGAATGAATTTCCTTGCCCTTGGTCATAAGAAATCATATCTATTTTTAAATGGCCTGTTTAAGTAAGGCACCTTCTCCCCATCCATGCTCAACCCACGCAAGAATACATAGAATTACTGTATCTTTACACCGTTACAAGCGCAGGTGTTTTCACATTAGAAATTGTTTAATTATAATGTTATATTTATAATAGGTTCACAAAGGCTTGGAGCAAAAATTCTTTGAATTCTCTTCATTTGTACCTTCTCTGCAGTTACTTTCACCCTGGGGTGCGGGATGAGTAACCGTAAGGCCGCTGCACTTCCATACCTGGCCCTTTAAGAGCAGAGGGCGGTGGAGGGCACACTGGGGGGGGGGGGGGGTTTGCAGCCCATTAATCGTTTGTTTGAGTTTCCGCCCTGGCGAGCATGTCATGTCTCCATTAGAAGTGGTTTGTTTCTGCTTCTTGGCTGGCTCTAGGCAGCAGGGGGCTCACACACATCGCTGCCCGTCTGTGCTGCAGTCTGGTGCCAGGCAGACTGAGCGAGGGGGGCGTTGGGGGAGGGGGGGGTCTACGGTCATCTTCCCCTTGGCTTGACCAAAGGAGCTTAAAAGGCACAGAAGATATGGTGATGGAGCACCCAAACACTGTAATCCCAGGTCTCAACTCCAGGAGTCCGCTGGTCTGAACTAAGGAGTTTAACATTAGCTGCTTGAAGAACCTAAGCCAATATTTAATATACACCTTGAATATAGAGGCCACAAACAGAATTATATTTGCATGGTGGTAAACTTCTCATCAGGACTCATTCCCTTAACTGGACTGCCAGTTAAACTCGGTGGGGTAATGATGAACAAGGTGTGTGTGATACAGAGCAGGGTTGAACTGGCTGGAGGAAAATGGTAGGAAATGCATTTCTCTTCTGAGGAAAATGATCTTGTGTATTTTTTCCGGCCACCCAGGTCATCAAAATGTTACTCCAGATTACCATTAAAAAAAGATGCTGCCATAGTCAGTTTAAAACAAAAAACGGAAAAAAATTGCATTTTTTCCTCACACTTGTAGCAGGTGGATCTGCTTTCATTTTAGAATTTAACACCAATTTGGAATGGACAATGCTGCTTTAAACTGTTTTGTTTTCAATGCAGAAACAGAAATCTGGGTCTAAAATTCAGATAAATATTATTTAATTATTAATTGCTATTAGGATTATCGGGATCAGTAGATCAGTGAAATTCTAATTGTGGTTTAATTTAATACACCAACAGTTCATCCTCAGTGTGTTTTCTCAGCTGAAATGCAGCAGCTTGTACTGCTCAGATGTTTGGTGTGAATTAGTAATTGGGTTAAAATCAGGTTTCCAAAATCAAACTATTTCTCCCTCCATCATCTCTCATATTTGTTATTTTCATATTTTCATATTATGTTCATATTTATACAGCCTTCTTAGAAAGGCAAATAGCAGCAACAGTGAAATGCAGCCTAGTGGCAAACATTTAACATCTGCTTTTCAGCATTGATACTTTTGCAAGTAGGATTTTTAAGCAACAAATTTACTGACAATGCAGGAGCAAAACTTCGTTTCCTTGTTAGATTCAGTTTATTAACTAAGATGGTAAATGGCAGACACTAGAAAGTTTCTGCTTTAAGAGAAACTTAGCATTAGCGTCAATAATTTCTTGTAGCCTTAACCATGATAAATTTACTGGTTAAACAAGACAGCTTGAGAATAGTGCTGGGCTGTTTGGCTGTGGGTGTGTCAGTTTCCTCCAACAGTCCAAAGACTGGTGATGTACTTTCATACCCAAGCACCTTGTGCTTCCAGGAGAAGCTCCGAACCACAGAGACCTTCACCAGGATAAGGCAGTTAAGGGTTATGGATGAATTAATAAGCTAAGCTAAATCATGCATTCCTCCACCACAAAAGGTTCATCCTTCCTTCCAGCAAACATACAAAATTCCTGCCTTATCTTTTAAACATGGAGACATCAGAAGTTCTCTGGAAACATTTAATTCCAGGCTTACATCCCAGATGTTCAAAACTGCTTATAATTAATACATTTGTGCATTCCCTTTTCTTTATACCCCATCACCTTTCTCTTTCATCATTACCATACTTTAATTTCTTCTTTTTTGCTTATTTTGTTGTTCTTGGTGTGCACAGTGACATTGCAGGTAGCACTGGAGCCTCACAGCCTCAAGCTGTGCTAATGGGGAGTTTGCACGTTCTTTCAGTGTCCACACGGTTTTCCCCCAGGTACTTCAGTGTCCACCCACAGTCCAAAGATACAGTATTTGTGTCATGTGAACTGGTGACTCAATATTGCCCTCAGTTGGTGCTAAAAAGAGAAAAGTCTTTTGCAGTGATGCAGCCTTTCAAGGGAATTCTTTGCGTTTTATTGCATCAGTTGAATAGGTGAAACTATCTTTCCAACTTCTTTTAGCACTTTTTTAAATACAGGGCTTATTTACTGTATATTAGAAAAAAGTCCCAAGAATATTTAAAAGCAGATATTTTGAGTGGAAATATCTGTTCTTGTTAAGGTGTTTTTGGTAAATGTGAGCTGATAGCTCACTATGCAAATCTTAGACCACGAACTAGAGGCCCTCATAAGTCTTCAACATGGCTCATTTGGCAGTAGTTATACTGTATTTTATCTTTTGTGCTCTATGCAACCGTATTGATCCCAGTATTTGGACTGAGAACCAGAGAATTTCAGGCATTTCTCTTCTTGTGGTTAAATGTCGTTCCTTTCAGACATCTGTCGCTTCTCTAACCAGCAAACGGTTTTTCAGCTTCCACCTCACGAAGAACCCTGGAGATAAGCTCAGCAAAGAAAATTGGTTGTGAAAACTGAAAATGACTTTTGCCATTTTTCTTTTCTCTGTACCCATGAGAACCCAAGGAACTGATCGTGGAAGGAACTCCCCAGCAGCGAACGATCTCCATTGTCAGCCCCACCATCGCCATCCTCAGCCACATTCATAATTAGGCCAGGCAACATTTCCCAATCAAACTGTCTTTGGGGCTAACTCCCCCTACCCCCCCCCAACCCCCCCAGCCAGTCCAGTGGCTGACCCACGCTGCCACAGCCTATCTTGATGTTAGTTTGACCCTTGACCCCTGCCCTTTCGCAGACAGCCGCCCGCTGACCTGTCAAATGGGGTCTTTCATTCTTCTGACCTACCGGGTCATGCCTTCCTCTTTAGCCTGAAATATGGCTGCGTAGTCTACAGAAGTTCAATGATTATCTCCCGCACAGAGATCAGAGTGGCACATTGAGCCTGGACTAATGATGATTTCTGTTTTTCTGCCGCCTGCCCTATTTACCGCCTCTTAACTCTTTACTTGCTGGTGGGACTTGTTGCAATTAAAGGCAGCGGATGATTTCCGACACCGTTCTGCCTATATAATGCATTTTTAACCTTCCCCGAGAAATATTTTGTTTTACAGTAAGAAACATTTTTTTTTCCTCCTTATTTTATGTTCATTAATTCATTCCTTACCATCACCCTCTTTATAACAACCACTTATTAACTAGCACAGCGTATCAAGGAAACAGAAATGGTGAAACAGGGTAAAGTCCGCAGGGTAAGCGGTTCGTGAAAATGGATGGAACGCGGATGGATGGAAGATCACTTCCCGTGCCTTTCACTCGGCAAAGCAGACACTCTGCTGTCAGTGGTGCTGGGTAGCACTACTGATGTTTGATCTCTCGTAATACCCTTGACCAACTTATACTGTAAAAATTCCCTTTCTGGATGCATGTGTGAATAATTGCATGCAGTTCACATTGCAAGATGATCAGAAAGCATCAGTTAATGCTAACGGCATTGAATCTGCTATGTCAGTTGTGATATCATACTTAGGCCAGTTGACGGTTGTGACTGGTTGAGACTGTCAGTGTGATCCAGATAACAAGTATGTAGTAGTAACAGTTTTTTTTTCCATTTTTAAATTTGTGCTAGCATTTGGTCACAGCAACGTACAAGCAGAGACAGTTGTAGATTTTATAATGGACGAACCATAGTGACAGAGTGCTTTAAAAGAAAAAGATATAGTAGGCAGTAAAAATTTATTAAAGAATAAGATCCTTAGGACTGACCAGTTATATGAAAGCTCAGAGTATATATGTACAGTGCCTTGAAAAAGTATTCAGACCCCTTGAAAGTTATCAACATTGCCTGGATTGCAAATTATATTTACACATTTTTTTCCACTTAGTATTTTTCATTGTAAGCTCATATGCCCCAGCAGTAAACTGTCAGAGCCAAAATAACATTTTCTTTACAGATGTTTTAATGAAAATGAGCAGAAATATGATGCTTGCATACTTGCTCAAACCCCATGCGCTGATGTTTTATAGTACCACCTTTTACTGCAGGTGTGATATGTGCTGGCTTTGCACACTGTTTGGGAGTTGTTTTTTTCCTCTTTCATCTTGGCAAATCTGCAGCTGGTTGTTCAGGTTTGTTGGACGATGCTTGTGGATCACAGTTTTCAGATAGTGTCAACTTCTCAATGGGAATGAGGTCAAGACATTGACTGGGACATCTAACTATTAAAGGGTCTGAATACTTTTGCAAGGCATTGTATACACACACACACACTCACACACACGCACACACACAACCAACTGTGTGCCTTTAAAATGGCAGATTTTTGTTGCTTCCATTCAGTAATGGTTTACATAATTGCATGTCTAAGAGTGCCTTTTATTTTTCAGAGTTATGCACCTGATTTAAGAGCTTGTCCTCTATTATCACTACCGCTGGTGCTTTAAACAAGGAAGAAACACTCATTCCTCTTTGCCTTGACAATTTGTACATATACATTAAGATCTACTTCTCAGAAGCCTTTAACGGCTCTGGCAATAAAGCCTCATTTTGTTAAATTAACTTCAATCTGGGTCTGGTCACAGTGTATGACCTAATAGCATTACACTGAAACATCCTCAGGCTCCTGGCTTTTAAACAGCATGTTTTAGTGAGATGTCCAGAGTGCTCTGGAGGTGCATTTGCCAGTGGCTCTACACCATTAGAGTCAACTTGGCAGCTCTGATAATAGTGTTGCTCACTTTCTACTATTTCAGCAAACACAGAGTGAGTAGAATGGTTCTACAGGTTATTTTTGGCCCATTCTAAAAACATAAATAAAATAATAGCAAATAAGTTTTAAATAGAAACTGGATTATACATAAAAGACAGCTTATAATAATAATAATAATAATAATAATAATAATAATAATAATAATAATAAACTCCTCTTGAAGGATTTAGACATAATCTAGAACTGCTGCTGCTCCAAAGGCACCATCTGACCGATTCTTCATTCTGCCAAAAAAGGCAAAATAAAACAATTATTATGCTTAGTACCTCTGACTGTGTGGCAGAATAAATTTAAATTGTATAACTGTGTCAAAATACCCTTTATAAAAACTGTGCTCCTACTATACAACCTGTTATTCAGTCATACATAAAGTTTGGGCACTAATAAGTGTCATCTAAAGAATGGGATTGTTTTCACACAAAGGCCAGCTGATGAAAAAAAAAATACAAAAAAGATTTCTTTCCATGCGAATTTATATGTATCATTGACACCATCTGAAAAAAGCCACGATGCCCAGCTTTAAAACTTTGCGGTTTTGGTATTGACTTGAAAAAGCAAAATTATTATTATTTATTTTTTTTTTTTATCAGCTGCACGTTTTTTCTTTCTAGGCAAAAATAAACTGATGAAACAAGTGCAAAAACATGCTGGAACCGAAGGATGCATGTGAGTGCCAGACCACAGACTGACAGGCTGAATTCCATCCTCCTCTGAGCAGTTAGAAATGTGAAAACAGGCCCGCCCGCCCTTTACCACGGTTTCCCTTGGACCCAGATCGTAGCTGTTTGAAAAGCCGAGTCCCACTGCTGCTGAAAAATGATGGCATTCAGAAGCCACACAGCGAAATCAGCAGTGCTGTAAATCAGCACCAGGAGAGTTTAAATGGTCCCTGCAAAACTCCCCTAAAGAGGTGATTTAACACTGTCAGAGCTGATTTAACATTGCCAGCTCGCAGGAACATGGAGAAGCCTGACGCTGGAGAAACAAGCCCAAGAAGGTCGTTGAAAAAGGGACACGAGTGGATGGTACAATGAAATGTGAAAGAGGGAAGGAAGTGTGTCTTTGTGCTCTTCATCGGAGCTGTCGGAATATTGATCTTCTATATGCAAGCAGCTTGTATGCATCCCCACTCCCAGGCTGGTCCCTAAGCCGAAAGCTCCTGAATGGCTGGTCCAGGGCAGTCTGGGAGTTTGGGCTGCGTGTGCACATCTCAAAAAGAGAACCTCACAACTTCCACTCCACTGGCTGCCGCATTCCACTCCTTCTCCTTCCTCGTCCTGCTTGCTCTTTGAATTTGTGACCTCCCACCTCGGAGGAGTGCACGAGTTGGGAATAGAGCCAATATAATTGGTGCAGCCCCCCAAAAAATGGCGACATGTGTCCTGTCACTCGCTGCACAATTTGTCTCCTTATTCAGAGGTGACAGCCAACTGTGTCCCAGCCATGGGCCTCCGATGGCCAATGGGCCCTTAGTGCTGGCCAAACGCCTTCCAACATCTTGGCTGTGAATCAATAACCCACTGGAGTGGAACCTTGCCTGGCTGTTAGCTCTCTCTTTATGTCTTGTCACTTGGAAAGTCAGTTAATACTTCTTCATGTTTGGATGTAAAATACTGCTGCTCAGTGAAAGTGGAGGATGCTCGAGCAGATTACTGGTTGGTGTCTGAACAAAACGCATTTGAGGGACAACACCTAAGTACACAAGGAAGTCAGGACAAGGTCAAAAAGTATTGGTGCTGCTGTGTATAACAAAAATAATAGTCGTACACTAGAAATTAAAAATTAAGACACATTTTTCCTTTACTGGAATTGTATTTTGTTGCCTGATTTTTGTGGAAAAGTAACTATCATAAGCAAAAGTTACCAACTTAGAACACTTTTATCTAGCATTGATATTTTTGCAAAAACATTCCTGTTGATTCGGAATTAAATTATTTGTGCTGTGCAGTCTATTCGCAGCCAAATTTACCACAAGTGTGGTATCACTGGCAGGTTAGTGTGTCACAAGGCTTTTTGCTTCACACCATCAATAGGATGAATGTTTCAACACACTGAGTGCAATTCTTCTTCAGAAAACTATTATATATACAGGGAGTCAAAAGCGTGGACCAATCAAAATATTTTTAAGATGCCTAAAGTTGGACTGATCTAGTTTTGCAGTAGACCAGTGGGTATGTCTGAGAGGTGTGCGTGAACACCCTTCCGCCATCTTGAAGGTGGCCGTCTTGAATTCAGCTCAGTAATTTCAAACGGAAAGGGGGTCATGTGACCATTCTAATGCATTTAAACGGTGAAGTCTGTTTTCCGATATGTTTATTGGTTTTTGAGTTTGACCCCGCAATGTAGACATCAAACCACCCAGGCTAACAGTAATACAGGTATAAACCGAAACCATTTCATTACACTGTGTTCAACTTGCTGTCGGTTTTGACCAAGACATGACTGCAGATGTTCCCAGTTAACGTTGCTCAACGTCTTCCAGCTGACCGGAAATAGCAGACATGCTAGTATAGTACAAAATAGTACTGCTTAGAGCAGTCCAATATTAGGCATCTTAAAAATATTTGGGTGACTCCAGAATTTGACTGACCATGTGTACTTCAAGAATACAATTTTATTACTTGATTTAGTTGCCCATGACTATGCAAAATGTTTGGATTTATTATGGTTACAGATATTCATGCAGCAGTCAGTAAAATTATCGGGTAATTTATCTCCCAAACATGGCAGGTCACTGCATCAGAGCTTCATATCTAATCATATAAAGTTAATTTCTGCTCCCGACAGTTATTTTTTACAACAGGTTTGCTGCAAAATCAATTTTGTGATGCATCATGTTTGTGCTAAAACACAAGGACCAGTGCATACATACATTGGAGGAGTTTGAAAAAGCCTTTGGCTGGAAAACCTTCAGATTCAACAGATTTTTGAGGATCTAATAGCATTCTGCATGGCTGTCAGGCTAAATGGTAACTCAAGAAAATCTCTGTTGGGACTTGGATAGGATTTGGCTGATCATTTCCAGCTCAGCAGTTCTGTTACAGCTCACTAATTGTTGAATGTGTTCTCTCCAGTGGCAGCTGACTTCCTTATAGTCTTTCTGTTCATCTCTAGAGAATGGATGCGAGAGAGCATCTTGATGGCATTGAAGAACCACTGGACTCTGGCAGCTGATTTCAAGGATTTTTCCAAGTAACACCTGCTTTGGAATGAGCTTCCTTTTTAGATTTCATCTGATATCATTCTGCCAATTCTGCCAACCACAAAAAACATTCGACTTTGGGTTATAAGCTATTCATTTTGTGCGACTAATTTTACCAAACCAGTCCACCAAACAACTATGCTAAGATGGTGCACTATTCAACAAGATACTCTTGAAACTCTTGAAGATGACAGAGTTCAAGTCTCCATTGTTTTATTTTCAATATTCTATGTTTATTTTTTCAGCAACTTTTTTCAAGTGTGACCTGAAGATATTGTTAAGTGTCGGGATCTTTCCGGGCCTAAAACTTCAGTCTTCAGCCAAATCCAAATCCTCCTGTTCGTGACTCTGATGGATATTCTGGAGCATTTATACTGATCTTTTCCTTAGCAATGTTAAATTCCGCACAAGTCCTTGATTTGAGAAGCAACATAATTGTTTAAATGAACCAAATGCCTCCAGTGGTCTTTCCATTTGAGGGAAGAGAGTCAAAAGGAAGACTATTCTTGAGCTGCTAACTCTTTCTCTTCCAGGATTACCTCTCCAGATGCTGGAGCCTCTTTGGGAATGTTTGATGTTCTGTCCAAGTTTAACATTTTGTCCAGGTATAGAATATTTCTCTGGAATTCGTGTGAAAATGTTATTAACACCAGGTGACAGTTGAGACTTATATATAAAGCTATCATGGGTTCTGGAATATGTATACTGTATATATTCCAGAACCCATATGAATGTGCGTGGATGACGAGAGAAAAAAAATCACAATTTTTATACCTTCTTTTAAATGCTGCAAAGGATTCTGCACTTTAGGTGCATAAAAGAAGCTCTTCAGATATTTCATGCTGCTGTCAAATGGGACATGAAGAGTAATGATGACTCAGCAGTCTTTAACAATCTGGCAGGGTGCGGATATTGTCGGGGTTATGGTTTACTCGCAGGTTTCTCCAGCATTTCACTGACTGACTGTTTATTTAGCTGTGGTTCTGGTTTATAACAGGTATATTTAAGAGTAAAAGTAACAAAGGGGTCTGTTGTTTCTGGTAGACATTTTTCTTTAGTAAGCTGTCAAAACATCTGAAAGGTGTTACTGGGCACTGTTTAGGACCCCAACCGTGTTACCCAGACATAACCAAAACCCGTGTATTATTAGTAAGTAGACACTTTTATCAAAGGCCACATAAAATTTAAGCTTGGTATAATAAAGTATTCACTTCTTATCTCTGTATACAGCAATTTATTCATACTGGTAATGTCGCCCACTGAAGAGGAGTACAGCAGGAGGAGTGAGTTCAGATTTTAAGGCGTATTTTACTCTCTGCTCTCCGTCTGCTGGAACATGCAATAAGTAAGTGAGAACTTAGGGAAATGTTCAATTCTCTGCATGACTATAAAGGCTGACAGGCATGTTAAAGAAGCGCCGCAACATCAATAAAGGACTTAAAGGGTCAGTTAAATGGGTCAGTATAAATATCTATTGATCAGACAAGTAAATTCTCTGCTTTAACAATCGGAAGAAATCAGGAAATTTAGAAGAAGGCCATAAAGTCCAGGAGGCTAGTAAATTTCAATAAGAACAAATGACTGAAGTTTGCCACTAGTAGATAACTTCTTCATTCTGTGTCTTACTAACAGGCAACACAAGAGCTTCAAAACATGGATTTTTGGAACACGCCCATGGCAAAGCAGAAAACTGAGGAATAAAAACACTTTTTGGCTCAGACAGGCATAGTTTTTGCTGCTCTGTGGAGTGACTTCTTAAAGTGTGGCGATTTTGGGATAATCCAGTTATTTGGAGATTATCTTCCTCTGACGACTGTTTCCGAGGATGGCTTGTTGCTTTATATATTAATATATATTCACAACCACAATCCTTGTGTTTCTCATTATACTGACAATGACAAAACGTATTTTACATCTTGGACAAAGTGTGTATTGGCAGAATGAACTTCCTGAGACTTCATACTCGTGACGAGAACCAGGATTACAAAACTATAGGACATTCATCATAATGTACTGACAATAAAACTAGACTAGAATGACTGTCTGCGTTTGTCAAGTGTTTAAGACATTTTAGAGGACACAGCACTAGACGGTGTCATGTGCGTGACCAACAACTCATGACATAACTGTTATTATATGGAGGCAGAATTAAAGAAATCTTAAAATCTGTCTAAAGTCTTCAAAAAGATGCAGATGTACTTGGCTTGAAATGTTTCTTGTGTCACCTGTTGAAACATGAGCTGTTATTTCTGAGATTTGTGTTAGTGCTTCCAACCTGCCACAGTTAGGGGTATCTGTCAGCACAGCAAGGCCACAAATCTGTTAAATTAGTTTTTTCCTTTTTTTTCTGAAATATGGAAGCCCATGGAATCAATGTCCAAAGAAGGATGCCGAATTTCAATTTTGAGAAATAATAGCAGAAAGCATTTGAAATTCCTGAAATAGACAGTTTGATTACCTCCCCATTGCCTGCGTAGTCCTCTATTGATGGTCAGTTCACATGAGGAACAGATGCCTGTCCACTGCAGCACAGTTTAGACCCACATTTAAGTCCAAGGAGGGAAAGTGACAACATACACCAACCACATACAGAACACAATCCCTTTCCCGCAAACTTGGAAAGTTGACTCACTTATCACATGTGTTCTTCTCTTTTAGCAAAGACATCATTTCTTTTTTAATGCGCTCACATTTCCTATTTACTTGACACTGTTCACAAAAGCAGCAAATAGTTTACAGTTGTCAGTTCACCTGAAACACATATCTTTGGACTGTGCCCACGCAAAGGCCACAAAAACTGAGTGGGGATCAAACCTATGTCTGTCCACGTGCTGTGAGGCAGCAGTACAGTCCACTGCACCCTCATACAACACATTTTCCGCCGTCTATGTTCAGGGTATGAACACTGGTCAATGGTCCTACTGAAGGAGATAGGATTTGTACCTCGGTCCTCTGAGTCTAATGGCACTGGCCTCTAACCACAGCACCACCTGCTGAACAGAACAACAGTGTGGAATAAACCTCTATTCATCATCAAAGGCAGCTAAAATGAGGACCTAAAGAATAAAAGCAGTGCCAGTGACAAATAGCAAGCAATAAAAAGTAAGCAGTGAATAAAATTATGGGATTTCACTGATATTAATACTTATTTTACAGACTTTTTTTTTACATTTTTGCTCGTGTTCTGAAACTATTATCCTTCGCTAAAGTGACATCTGTGTCACTTTCCCTGCTCTGTTGTGCCTCGGCCCTCACGGTTTTCCCCGCACCGCATGCCATTTGGATGTGTGATCCTGGAGTAGGGAGTACAAGGAGCGAGGAGTGGGGATGGGTGGGAGCCAGATAACATTAAGTACCACTTAGGCACTTTGATCACCAAAGAGCATCAATCTCCTCATGAGAAAGCCTTGTATATTTTCCAAAGTGAATCAGTGTTATTGCTTGGACAGCTGGGCCTGGGGTAGCCATACTTATGCGGGCAGTTAACAAGACACACGCGTACATATGCACTCTCCTGCAGACGCGAGTACACACAACTGTTATTACGGTCACATCTACATGCTAATTTCAATTCATCCACACATGCACGCACAGCGTTTTAGCTGCAGCTATGGACTTCTAATTCAGTTTCGTTTCTCAAAACATTTCTTTTTTTAATGCCGCCAGACCATTAGGGGAGCTGGAAAAACGCAAAGACTTTTATAAACAATAATATATTTAAACATGAAAAAAAATCGGATTTATTAGGTATTTTCCTTTAAGCCTGCATGTAACACCAGGGTTCCGATGCTTCCTATCAGTGGGCTCGATTCAGCTGCGTGTGGTTATCTCAGTCGGCCCTACGTCGCTCCTCAACCTACAACCGCGTTTCCCTGCCCGTTCTCATTCACTGGCCACAGGCAAAAGGTCAACAGTGAAAAGGTCCCTCAAAGAGCTGACCGCTTAACCTTGACCCGGCAACTTACCAAAGCGGCCGTGCGCGGCTGCAGCGGCCCCCTGCCGCACACCCATGCACTTCAGAGAGTGTTTACATTCAGACTGCAGGCTTTATCTTCCCCAACGCTTGGATCTCGCTGGAAGAGTTTACATAGCCAGCATACAACATCTCAGTCATGGGAGAGTCCCCCAGCACCCCCAGCCCTCAACCAGGGAGAAGGGGCCTGTCATAGAGTAATCCATCTCCAGCACACACCAGCACACAACCTTCAGCAAGTTTTCCACTCCCGAGCGGACCAACATTCCCGAAATGTTATGAGAATGAATATGTTATCTGAGAAGTCCTCTACTGCTGCGCTCCCAGCAGCCCAAATAAAACACTAGGGTGCTGTTTAGCACTTTGGTTTGCCCAGACACTGCTGAGACTGCAACACATGAGGAATGAATACACACAAACCATAAATACCATAGTAGTTTTTTCTCATTACAGTGGATTGACTTTTAGGCGATTCATTCTTTGAATGGGAGAAGCCTTATCATTCCATGAAACAAGGAAATAATGCTGTTTTGATCCAGGTGATACTGCTGTCTGCCTGGAGATGGCTGGTAAAACATAAATGTGTGCAAAGGACATTCTAGATCAAGTTCTCTAAATGTTGGACAGAGGTATAAATTGTGAGAACTAGTACCTGGTGTAGGTCACATCGGACATTTTGTAACATCTCTGTCTAGCGTTCCTTGAACCTGCTAATGGAAAAGGAGAAAGAAGAATTCACTGACAACAAAGACACCTTTATTTCCCAGAACTGTAGATTTTCATGAAGTGCGAATGTCTGCAGCTTCAGTTGCAGCTACTGTAAAGAAAACGGCTGCGTTTCTTTTGCCAGCATTGCAGAGCTGTGAAAACGGCCAAAACTACGCTGCTCAATTAAAAGATAAGATTTTAAAAACAGTGACCGTGTCAGCAGCTGGGAAACTGGGTTTCCTCTTGATAGAGTCATCAAAACATGCAGGAAGAAAGCAGCACCAGCATCTGCCAAGCTTTCAACTCCAGCTTTGTGCCGTAGGCGATCAGAAGCCGCAGCCAAGCAGCGGATCAAGCAGCAGATCACAAATATTTCCTAGTTAAAGCAAGATGAGTTATGAAATGTTGTCAAGATTGCTGTGCTGTGTCGCATCCGTGGTAACTAATGAATGCACAGCCTAGCAAAATAAGGCCAACCACCTTGCACCGCCTGCATGATAAAAGGTATCTGGAGGACTGTTGTTTTTTTAAGACCTACAGTACAGATGATTGGCAGGTTATCATTCTATTTCTTGGTTGAACTACGGCCCTGCATGTCTTCATTGTCGCTACTGGCTCCACCATTGTCTGCCTACACGATAATCGGCCAATTGACCCTATCAGTGCCCATCACTGGCTATTGATTGTGATAGGGCTCCTTGGGGAGATGACCCTCAGAGCCGGGAGAAAGTTAACCTCTATATTGTTTACACGAGCTGCCAGACACTGACCTGTCAGTGTCACTGCTGTTTGTGTATCAGCAAGTGATTGACAGAGGGCTCTTTTCCAGCCTTTTATCAATCACCAGAGCCAGCAAAGTCTGATAGCATTTGTTAAGATGATTTATTGAAAATAGTTTAATACCCTTCCTTTCAAAAATTCTGGCTTACAATATATTACATGCTTGTATTTCATATGGACTCGTGTCTAAAATAATATTAACATCTGCAACATCTACTTGGACTTCTGAAGAGGTGTTAAATTTTTATTTGAGTTGTCTGTTGCATTGATTTATTTTTGAGGTCTACTGCTTAGTGACGCCTTTTTTTTCCTCCGTGTGGGTCTCAAAGGTTGCCTGATGCGTGAATCTTGGGACATTTTTGGGTGGTCTTTACTTAAGAACAGACAACCAGATACAACGTCTAGGATCCCTATCAGTTTGATAGGCATTTGATAGGAGTGTAGGCCATAGACAAACCCAAAATGATACATGTGCTCTGCTCTTGAGAAGCAGTTTGTAAAGCCGATCGATCCGCCTTCTTGAGAGAGGACTAAAATAAACCAAAAGGCAAAAAGCCCGTCTCAGGTGAGACCAGATGAACACATGCATACTGAAAAGATTTTCTAACATTTTTCAGCTTCAGCGCTGATCTACCAAGGTTGATGTCTTAGGGATCTTCAGTGAGCTGCACCCTTAAAGAACATGAACTCTGCCGTAAGGGTATTTATTTTTCATAATTTTTATTCTTTCCTCTGTTGTGTTATTTGGCTGATTGTTCAACAATATTATTCTGGACTGGTAAGAGTGGCTTTATCATGGGCGCTGTCATGTTGATTTGTACTTTTTCCAGAATGACTTTATCTCATTCTATTTGAGACTGCTGCACTCCTCAGTCAGGCTCATCTAATTTCCCTGTTAATGGAAGCCCTGCTTTTCCTGGAGATAGAGCATTGTCTTCATTTTATCACTTAACTCCTATTATCTCCAAGACCCTGAGCTGTACTCACAAGTCTGCATGCAAGAAGAATGTTCTAATTAACCACCGCTGTCTGAGCAAAATTAGAATTTATTTTGCCTTGTTTTGTTTGCGGACGCTCACATCGGCACTATTTTATCAAAGGACATTCGTTCAGAATGAACGCTTCCTGTAGCTCGCATCCATGTAGTCGGCCATTAGCGGATTGCTGACATAAACAAATGGTTTACAGTAAATGTGCAAGTCTTCAGAGGTTGCTATCGTACACCTGATTCAAACTTTATTTGCCAACTTTACCTTTCGTTTCGGGGCCTGTACTTTTGATGTTTGAGTTCTTGGTGTTTTCTTTGCATCCTCCCCAGATTTCTCAGCAAGCAAAACGGAAAGAACAAAGTAGACAAGGAAAACAGAGCTGAGCAGCACAAACCAGTGGATGCAATATTGAGCAGAAGGCCAATGTGATGCACGCGTGCGGAGGTGAGCCGCCCTGCAGGGCCCCTCTTGCTGCTCCGATCACGAACCCCCATGCCAGGGTGGCCATTTTATTGATGACATCAAGTCACACCAAAGGCTGCCCTGGAGAGAGGCAGGCAGACGTGCTTTCATACATTTGGCGTTGAGATGGATGGACCCAGCAGCGTACAGCCAGTGCCTGACTGCCGGCTCCTCCCAAACCATTGCTTTTGCTGGGGTCAACACCCCTCATCTGACAGCTTGCACTGGACCTGTCCCCAGAGAGACTGCGCTCTGACTGAGGGCTGCTGTTAATAGAGATAGTGGAGAAGCTTTCCCCAAAGACTCCCTTCTGCAGCCAGTCTCCCTTCTCTTCTTTCTGCTTTTCGTCACGCAGAACCCAGAGTCGTCCGGGCCAAAGAAACGAAAGAAGTGCTCACACTCCACCATGGATTCATATTTACTTCTGCTGTGGTATCTGACAGTTTGAGAGAACCTTGTTCATACTTTGGACATAGAAAAACCACGATGTCTGCATGTGTATCTAGGCATATTCGTGGATTTTGTATTTTTTTGGTATTTATACAGTTTACAAAGTAATTAAATGCAATCTGACATTCCAGGCAACAGATCAAATTGTTCAATTCAAATATTAGCACTTTGTTACAAATCTTAATTAAACAATATAATCTGGATACCATATATAATGGATTTTAAAAGAGGAAAAACTGGGAGAAGAAAAGAAGTACATAAATATTTACATTTTTATGTAATATTTTTAATGGGAAACTGTTTCTTGCTGTTGGTAGGAGGTTTGCACAAAAAGGGTAAAATAGGACAAAAATGAAAAAAAAAAAACAAAAAAACAATGTATTTAATCCAGGAACGACTAAATAATTTATTGATGCGACTCAATTTGAAAATCTGCATTGGAAACATTACGGTAATCTGAGGATCGTTTAAATGTTTTTGCGTCTACTGCAGGAGATAATGGAAGCGGTTTCGAAACCCTGCGGTCAGGAGATTAAAATGAAAAATTGACTTTTTCATAAGATCAAAGTTAATTGAATAAGTCCGATAAATACTATGCTATGTGCCGTCGCATTCTTTTTAGTTGTTTTTGGAGTTCTAATCGGAAACAGACATCGCAATACATGGGCATTAGGTTTTCTGGTATTCATATTTCATAGTCTGAAAGAGGAGAACATTCCACTTTTTTCATCCTCAATTGATGTGGCAGTTCACATTTTACTATGGCGAAAATCATCCTTTTTCCGTGTGACATCCTGTTTTTTTTTGTACCTCCATGTAAACTTTTGGTTTAAATTACGCTTTTGAAAAATATGCATTTGTTTTGTTAAAAAATATTCCTTAACTCTTTTAACCATATGTGACTGTGTTCATTAAGTTATTTATTATTAAAGTTCACAACCAACTCAGCCCGACTGTCACTTGGATATTAGACAATTACCCTTTGAAGCTATATTAAAATAATTAATAGTGTTTCATTAACTAAGCTTGTCAGGTGCTGAAGGGGAAAAAAAACACTCTTGAATAAATGTTTTTCAACCTAAAGCACAGAAAGTGGTTTAAGGCCATCATGGCTCACACCGCTGGCTGCGATTCGGATTGTGTGCAGACTGCGATTACTCAGCACACTCGAATGTGACAGAAGTTTAAATGTACGGCGCAGGGTACCTACACTTTTAACCAGACACGCGTACACATACACTGTTAGTGAAAAAGAACACACGTCTCGCTGGCCACCATAACAGTCGCAGGTTTCCCTTTGAAACCCCTTTGGTGTTTCTGTCACTTGCCACTTTCCAGCACTTGGAGAGGAAAGAGCTGAACATTTGACCTTGCTCTTCTGTAAAAGCGCTGTGAACGTGTGTGTCCCGTGCCTCTGTGGGCTTCTTATTGACGTGTCGGTTGCGCCGGCTGGGTACGTGGATCACCCATGGAGGACCGGGCTGAGGGTATCGATCTGCTGCATTGCTGGGTCATTCCTGTGGAGTCCTCCCCACCTCTGGCTCACTTTTCCAATAACGGGAGGTGGTGTAACGTGCTGTCAGACGGGGTGTTTGCACTCGATACGCAGGGGACACCGTGGAGCATTGACAGCTTTCCCAGACCGCATTATTTCCGCCTGCAGGGCCCAACTGGTGCAGTGCCTGGGGTCATGTGCCCTGAGCGCCTTCCACACCTATATAGAACAGTCTAGCAATTGATGTTTCCTTCAGACTCCCTGGGTTCTCTTGTCAGATAACTCTTGCTTCCTCTTGAGGTGGCACAGAGAAGACTTCAATCTGGCTTCTGAAAATAATGGGATTAATGAGACTGCAAGAAGTGCCCAACAGTCTGGAATAGTGGGCAAGTTTCCCCTGTGAGGCCCGTATCCTTGGCTGATGGACTGCGGGCAGCTGTCAGTGTCTCAGTACAACACTGGAATCCACTAGGCAGGCTGTGGGGACCAGAAGTCAGCAAGTTAAGTTAAGGCCTTGCGTCCTGAAGGGCTAGAGTAGCCTGAAGCTGGACAGAAGTTCACAAGCAAAGGAGACAGAAAAATGTGGAAAAGCAGCACCTGCAATGCATGCTAAAAGTTAACAGATAGTGCGTAGAATTACATACAGTACGTTCCTCCGTTATAAATATAATATACTTGTTCCTGTAAACGTACGCTGCTACCTTGCTTCAATGTGTTCCATATGGGGCAGAAATGCAGGTGGAAAGGACATTTTTTGGGGGAATATCCCTTAGACTTTACCTTTTCCCACAGGCTGAGAGGGTGGCTTATCAGGCCTAATGATGAGACAGCTGGAAGCCATTTGCGAAAGACGACATCGTCCCGCTCCGGCCAGATTAGGCTTTGAAAACCAGAGAGCTCATTTAATCTCTTCATGTCAAGAGTAGATGGAGCTGCCCTGACATCAACAAAGAAATATTTAAAACTAATGTGTATTTTTTTGTGGTTCCACAGTTATCTCTTTTTAAAAACATCTTTGTATTGATCTTTGCTCATCTGGGAGCGTGTCCATCCATCAAAGAATGCCTCCTTTCCCTATTTGGCAGCGATAGTTATGTAGAGTGTATAAACAATGTTTAAGGAGAGCGCGTTTGTTTGGTTTGGGAATACCTTGAAAAAATACCTGCAAGAACCTTTATTTGGACCTCTGCGCAAATGGCAAGATAAGTTGGTCCCTGGTGAGCATGGCACACAGGTAGATCAAGTCAGATTTCTACCGCGGAAAAGCACCTTTTGGAACTTTCTTTTTCGTTTACTGCGGCATTAATGCTACTTCATCTGCTTTTTTTTTTTCTGAAGTGGATGTCATTCATAACATTTTGCTGGCTGCTTAAATTTCACACAGGTTGCGGACGTAGCCGTGCGTTTTGAATTGCTTCCGAAATGCCTCTGACCGTATGGCCTTGCTTTACTGGCTTAGCTATGCCGCTGTCTGCTCTGCGGAAGGCGACACGAACCGCGTACACTGCCATGTCTGCGGGAAAGAGCGGCTGAAATACTGCTGCTCGCAGTATCGCTGTATTGCGATCCCCGCTGTTTTTCAGCCTCTCGCCATGTCCGCCCGGGAGCATTCCCAGCGGACACTGGTAGCGAGGAGCTTGGCGCGGGTTTGTGAGCCGGGTGAAGCGGGGTGAAGTCAGCCCACGCTCCCCTTGCACCCCCAGCTCCAGGGACGAAACTGCATGGCTGAGGAGTCGAGGCCTTCCAGCAAATGCTGCTCAATCAGGGTGATGGATGAGCTTGCTGATTGGCTGGACATTTTACACGAACCAGAGGATGTGTTATCTGATGGAGGCTCGCTTCTTTCTGCATCCCTCTCTAGCCAGGTCCACAGTGCAGTGTGGGTCCCTGCCAAGGGGAGGGGGCACCTTGCTTTCACCAGCTGGCCATGAAAGAACCTCTAGCTCCTCCACCACCTCCACTTCTTGTTGACAGGCTGCATCACGGGGTCCATGTTCCACATCTAGAAGCACCACCCTTACGCCTACTTTTTGCAGCCGGCCCCAGGGAGACAGACCACGAGACAACTGACGTCTGGAAGTTAATTGCTGAGCCCTTGTAATTGGGTCCTTCTGCAAGAGAAGAAGCTATGATCCTGGCTGTAGATGGAAGGAAGAAGTCTTGCCGCAGTCACAGAGAGGGGCTCTTCTGAAGACCCCCTTGAGCACCCCTCCCCAGTTCTAACAGGTCATCTGTCACTGATGAGCTGCGTTTCAGCACATCTTAATGAAGTAATCCCCTCTATCGCATCTCCAATGTTAGGAATGCCCTTGTTCTTCTCACTCTCTTTTTGTCCTTGTCTGCAAAGGCATGGAAGGGTGGGTTTGTGGGGCTGAGGGTAGAACCTTGAGGTGGTCTGTTTGTTTTCTTAATGGATCTATAGCCGAGTGGGGCCCTGACATCCCTTTCCCTTTTCCCTCTCGTCGAAGCTCCTCTCCGCTGCGTGCGAGTGAACCTCCCTGCTGGAGACTCGAACAATCTGCTGCGGTCGTACCACGGTAACAAGAGCAACAAAGAGTAATCTGCTAACTACGGAGATTCCACCCCAAGGGTGTCGGGGGTTGTAAGTTTGCTGCCTTTCAAAGGCTTTTCTGACTTTGCAGCCAGTGGGACTCTTTTGACAGACTGTGCTTATGGTGCCAGAAGGAACATTTTACTGGCAAACAATAAAAATTTTTATTCATTTATCTGATGCTTTTGTCCAAGGTGACTTACAACTTCTCTGTTGCAGCACAATAGATTGCATGCAGCAACACATCACAGCGGCTTCAGAACAGCTGTAGCAAAGGCAGAACTCGCGCTAGTGTCCCTAAACCCTAAGAATCGAATGAAACCGAATAATAAGCCAAGAAAGGATCCCTACAAAATGCAAATCATCTTTGAAAAATTGTAGCTTAATTGCATTCTGCTGTTAGACTCGCTCGAGTGCAACCTGCTGCCATCGCTCAGATCAAAGAGCCTAGAGCTTATGGCCCTGATCAGAGCGGAGGTGGAGGAACATCGTGTAGATCTGTGACTTCTGTCATGGTGCAAAGCCTTTGAACACAATCCCATAATGAATTGACAACATACACGTGGGATGTTGCCACAACACTCACAGCCGGGATTTCACACAGTTTCGGGCCTGGATTACAGTTTGTAATCTAATGAATGTCGGTCAGAGAGTGCTTAGGACCGCTTTACGTAGAGTCCACATGCCGGATAAAATTATCAGCAACTCATTTACAGTCAGAACTCGCATGAAGCTGGCAACTCGGATAAAAGCAGGAAAAAGCAAGACAGACAACAATAACAATGAAACTTCAAAGTGGTCCTAGAGCAAACAGTACCAGATGTTAAAAGACAAAGTAATGAAAACAAAATTGCTAAATTATTATTTCAAATTTAATTATACCATTATTACAAAATGTCAAGGAACACAGCAGTACTGAAAACTTGTGACAATTTATTTTTTCCTCCTCGAATGTTTAGATTTGTTTGAACAATTTATATTTACACACCTCATAAATAAAAGTATATTTTGTACAAAAGGTCCTTTATGATATTTTTATTCTTACTTTTTTGTTTCATTCCCACCCTCTCTACCCCGTTATGCTATTTTTAACCCTTAGTTATCTTTGTTTTTCTAACTCACAGCGTACATAAATAATTGTTCCATTTATTCTACCTGCTGTGCTGCTGGAGTCTGCATGAGGCCTTGAAGGACCCATACGTCTAGCCGGGGTTAAGACACTAAAGCCAAACTAAACTAATTTTGATCCCACCGTCTCTTGAAGAAGTGATGGACTAATGTGCCTCCCACATTTGGGCCTGGTCAGTGGAAAGTGCCCTTGCTCTCTGGGTCTCAAGCCACACGTGGCTGCCCTACAGGCGGCCTGTTGGAGATCAAAGGTGCGAGGTCATACAGAAAAAAGTGTAGTGGTTTTGATCAGGTCTGACTGGTGAACTGAAACGTGTCTTCTTTTGTTTTCTTTTTAAGACTGAGTCCCGTAAATGCCATATCTATATTAATAATTCAGTGCTGTGATGACATGAATACTGTACAAATGTGCCATGCTGGTCCACATCAAATTGTATTAAATTTAACTGCATAATTGCTTTTTGCCAGTAAGCAGATTTCTTCCCAGGAAAAAGCACACAGAGTATCGGTTTGCATAGTCCAAAAATGTTCTTTTAAATTTATTGTACTTCTGTATATACATTTGTGTTTATGTACATCAATAGCACACAACCCATGTTTTCATAAACATTTGTAACGTAGTTGCCCGATCTCTTTGACGGCATTGCTTAAATGCTTTTCTTTTCAAAGTAAAATGAAGCAGAAAAAAAGCTGAAAAAACTATTAAAAAAAAAAAAAAACAAACAGAACAATATGACTAACAATATATCACTTTATGAACTAAGAAAAACTGATTTATTATGCTAGAACAATAAATACTATAAACAAGAACAATACTACTTACTATAAATGTTTTCCAAATTGCTATTGGTCAGTATTTGATTTATTGCTTGATACATACTTAAGTATGCTTTTTCTTCACCTTATGTTTGTCATATTTTTCATAAATTTACACTTTATAAATAGGACATTAACTTTATCTTTACCAGGGAATGAAAGACAGACTCCAGCTTACTGACAGTAACGTCAGCATATATGTTGGTACATTCTGGAACTGTCTTCCCTTCATTCATTAAAATCTGGAATGAATGAATATATAGGCTGACATTAAATGTACAATAAAACACTTCCAAAAATCAGCCACCACTACAAAAAATCTGTTTTCTTTTTCACCTTTTGTCTTTTGTCTGCATTGTTGAGCTTTACTCAGCAACTTGCAAAAAGGGCCTTGATAATTTGCTTGATCCTATTCCGGTTAACATTTAATGTTTGTCATTTCCTTAACAGATCAAAAGCTTATCTATCATGACAACAATATCCATTGGGGAAAAACTCCAGAAACAAAATTAGAAATGAATCTGAAATGAACAGTGTTCTGTGGTAAAGGTTCAACCACATACCAGGTGAATGACATGGTTTGACTGCCAAAAAGTTGCTTTTTTGACCTGATTTAGTCATGCTTATTATACGGGAGTTTATAGCAGACTGAAGCATACATCTTACAATGATTTCCACGGGATGTGTTTTCAATGTTCCAGTACCATCGTTTTGAGGAAGATTTCAGCAGCAGGTCCATTTTTTGTCAGCTTTCTTTAAGGCTTCATGCCAAGGCTTGTGCTCTGTGATGGAAATCGATAACTACATGTCTCCCTGATGTCTGATCTATTGATCTGCCAGCTGAGGTTTTCAGCCTGGGCCACAAATGTCCTCTTCATAATAGATAAATGTCATCATTCCACCTAAACCTGTGTTTGTTTAGAACCCCAAACCTCAGCTGAAGTCACTTTTACCTTCTGTCCCCTTATTAAAATGGAACATTAACAAATTACCTGCTTTGTGGTTAGCAGAAGGACATATTTGACAGTTGCCAACTTTTTGATGATGTTGAATAATGGCCCGATCAGCACTTGACGGGAATTATCTAAAGGTACCACAGATAGCCAGAATTCTGCAATTAACCTTCTAAAGAATTGGCCCAATACATTTAACATAGATAAAACCATGTTCATTCTTTCACTAGTGTTTCAGACTTTTGTTGTCACTCCAAAATATAAAATAGAAGGCATTTTCCAAAGCAAAAAAAAAAAAAACTGTAGAAATGTGGCAACTCAAAAGGTGCTCAAAGACTTCTAAGTAAGCTTCAAGAGGACCCAGTCAATAACTGCAACCCTCACAAAGAACAGCAGCAAGAAACTGAGTTAGTGAGGAGGAGCCAGTCAACACATTAATTTTGCGTGTATGAAGAGGAACTTACTGACTTTTCTGGGAATGTTTGTTCTACTCAATCTATTTTTGTACACTGGTATGAATTTCAGTCAGCACTGGATAAATTTAAAGGGATTCTAAAACCCAGAATGAAAGAGGGCTTGAGATTGCTATACACAATGTGATTTATAATATCTACCACAAGACTTGGGATTTTATTTGGTAGCTGAAAGGGAAACCCGTGCCTTTTCAGAAGAAGGATTACAGTTACACTGATACAACTGTTGTCAAGTCGTTCATCATAATTCCTCACATTAACTTAATTTGCTACGTTAATCTTTTACATAGCAAAACAAGTTAACACCTTCATCAAGACTAGAAAAAAGTGAGACGTACATTTTTAGTGGCAACCACCAAGAACATGAAATGGTAAATTAAATCACCTTTCCCTTGCAGCGAAAACCACAGCTCCTCATCCGTTGGGAATGACCCTTTTTCAGAGGCCATTCACTAGAAATCAGAGGGCAGTGATGCTGTTGTTAACGGAAGGACTGGGCATTGTGTCGTGCCTACAGACAGCCAAATATAACAGCCCAACACTGTCATCACACATAAATGGAAGATAGTTTGTATTTAACATATGTAGATATGTACCTTCAACAACTTCCCTCTACTTACACTGCAACTTTCTTTTCAAATATACAAAAAATAGTCCAACTAGCTGCTCTCGCTCCATTCCGGCATGATGCCCACGGTATGAACGGGGTGATACTGGTGTGGAGATAGGGTGCGGGGCATGCTGTGAGGGTAAAGGTATTCATTTCCCTGAAGGCCTGCAGTTGGGGATTGAATGCCCCCATTGGGGCCACACTGCCTGGCCAGAGGCTGATGAGGCATAGAGCTCTGGTACATGCTGTGGGTATCACCTAGAGGTGGGGAAGCGTGACTCGCCACCCCGCTCAGTCTTGGGACCAAGGGGCCTGAAGTGAAATGGGCGGAGAAGTGCTGATACGGCAGTCGCTCCATGGGTTGCATGGCCGTCACAGGACAGCTGCTGTAGGGGGGCACAGTCGCCCAGGTGTTACAACTAATGTCCTCCAGGCTGGGCACGGGTTCGGCTGACTGTGAAGCACTGGCATACATGCAGGCCTGGCGCTGTGCTGACTCCGTCCTGTAGGACCCGGCAAGACCTGGTGGCTGGCAATAGGCAGTGGACCGATAGAACGCTTCATCTTCACTTGGGGGGCTCTCCATGTAGGACTTCTTGTATGGATGATCACCCGCATGGCACTCCTCTTCCACTGTGACAAAATTAACTATTAGAACATGACACATTTAAATCATCTGAATTTACATTTTAGCATGCTTAATGGTATGTACCTATGCAGCTTTTATGGTTTTTCTCATTGCCGTCACCTGATGTTCTGTGCTAAGTTTTAATTTTTGTATTTTTTTTTTCAAAAACTTACAAAGTGACAGAAGAAAATGGAGACCTTCATTCTTAACCCTTGACTTCAGTTAAGATTCATTTTCAGGCATAACCAGAAGTGGGCAGAGCAGTTAAAAATAAAAATAAAGTAAAAGTACTGTCACCACCGTACTGTACCATAATTACCATTAGTTACGATTATCATTAAAAGGTCTTAAATAATTTCCCTTATATCTGTGAAAGCTCATAAGTCAAACTTGTGCTGTTCTACAGCAATCTACTGTTGAGACTGCAAGCCTTAGAAGCACAGTGGTTACAGCCCAAAAGTGCTGCATGTGACAAAATGTGATGTGGCACCAAAGCTCTTTCTCCAGCTTGGTCAAAATGTTGCTTAAATCTAACAAAGAGGAACAGTAACAAGCTTCACTTCCTATTCAAAAGTCTCTGCAGGCAAACAACAACCGCGTTGACGCTGCTCCTCCTCCGTTCTCCAGTATTGACTTCCTGGATTATTTCCTCTCAAAAACAGCCAAAATGTCACTTCAGACTGACAGGAACAATCCCAGTTTTGCCACTAGATGTGGAGAATTATCACAACCTGAGTGCTGTCTTATATCATTCTAGCCTGTTGGTTACCAGGATTTGGCCATGTTGATCCTATCATCGAAATCTACTTTTTCCCCGTGGATGCTAAACCAACCAAGCTTTTCAAATCTTCAATTACCTTGATCACCAAACCTACAAGCAGAGCAATTTATTCCTCTCTATTATCTGGGTTGGTTCTGGAATCATCTCTTCAGCAACTAATCCAACATTCTTTTGTTTGAGACCAATTTCTAATCTCCCTTTAAATTCCAAAGCCTTAGAAAAGGTTGTGTCATATCCAAGAGCAAATTATCTGTCTGCAGAACTCCAATCCGGGTTTTGTCCACTCACAGGAATTATTATTTTTTTTTTTTTATAGATCGCGACATCCATATGACAATAGAGGGTGGCACAGCATTTGGCCATCGGGCCCTAAACTGTACTGTGCTCCACCTACTACAGTGAAATTCCTTTCCTTTAGCATAACATTTTAGCAGCTGATATTTGGTTAAAAATTTCTATCAGTATTGTTAAGTGTTATAGTGCTAGTAGGAGGGAGCTGTGACTCTTCTATAAGGCACTGCTGCTATATGTCTCTCAATAACTGTGTCTAACTGAGCCTCTCTGTGCTGTGTTTGAGAGTTTAGGGGCACGAGTGCCAGTGTTTAAACAAGCAATGGAGAAGCAAAGTCAATGTTCCCATAGTCCAGTCCAGTCTCCAGGGATCTCTATTCCTAATAGCCTGGTCAAAGTAGGTCCTTACAGCATTGTTATTTTATTAGTAATACTACATATTATATTTATCATGTGCATGTTTTGTTTGTGGAAATCATTCTAGTTCTTACACACGAATAAATAAAAGAGCAGTAAGGCAACCTTGCATTTTACACAAGAGGATTTTTTTGTACCTCACTCATGGTGTCATTACGAGTTTTACTATGTTTAACATGACCTTGTAAGTGAAACAAAACACCAAAAAAATCCAAATTAATGAGAAAAGGATGACTGAAACGTAACAGAGTAAACATCATTTATTTTTTTGCAAATGTACTTGAAAAATGTAAAAAAAAAAAAAAAATGTGCCAAAAACTACTCTAAAAATGCAACTTCTCCAAAAATTCATACAATTACAAGGAACAGAGTAAATGTCACTTTGCAGTTACGTTGATTATATTTTGTCCTGACTGTCATAAACTGTAAAAAAGCAGCAATAAAATAATGTTGAAGTCCTTAGTTTCAGAGCTCAAAATGTACTACTTTTTCTTTTTCCACATGTAAAGTTCTGCGGTAAAAAAAAAAATTCCATTGTATCCGTTCTACTGCATCCAGAATCCCAAGTTTATTTGCATTATTGCTTCATTAATATTACTGCATTCCCAGTAAAAAAACTGAACTGCACTTTTTCACCTTATTTGCAGGTTAAGTTTAACAAAATAAGTAGTGTAACTAAGAGGAAGGATTCCTGCTTACCTTTCCTCTTGGAACAGTGGTACACCTGGGCGTGCTCGTGAGGCATTGGGTAGCTCCCAGTTTGGGACAGGAGATCCTGGGGGCTGCCAGCAACACCATTCTCACAAGGGTACTGGGATCCCAAGTTGCCAGATGCAGTGATACCCCGACCCTCCCCACTGTAGGGGCTCTGGCTGGGGGCTCCTCGCTGGCGCACGGTGCTGCGGGGGACGACAGGGTACTCCTTAGTGCTGCAGACACAGGATAGAGGCAATGAGGCAAGGGGGGACCAAGTCACACGTTCAGTTTTTTCAACCAATAAACAATTATTTTCATTTTTCATTATTGTTTTATCACAGTGACACAACAATTAATACTTCCTGACAGAAAGCAACTTTGTTTACGTTCATAAAAAAGCTAAATCTGATTTGCCATTAACTCTTACATTGCTATATTCTAATAAGCTTAATTTAACAAAACCAGGTATTTTTTGACCACATTCTTCTCTGTTGGTCTTCAAAAATTTCCATACGGTAACATTTTTGCAATCTGTTATATTCAAGCATACAAAAACAATCAAGAATATTAACCTGTAAATTTAAAAAAGAGCAAAACTCTGATGTGAATTATAGAGCTATGATCAACTTTTTGTGATAAAGTAACAACACGTGCACAGTTCTATAAATATTTTGGACATTATTTCTACATTGGCACCCACTACCCCGCCTTCAGAAACGCACCCAGAAAGAAATGCACACTTACACATTACACTTTGTTTGACCCCACCAAAACGTTATAGTACTTTCCAGCATTTTCCATTCTGGTATCCTGGCTCTAGAGTTTCTGTGACATGCACTATACTGCGATAAAGCACATGACTAAAAATACTCCGCAGACCCTTGTCGCATTTCATAGCATCTCCGCTGCTAAAGCTAAATGGAGCTGTGACTCAGTGGCCTCATCCTTTCTGGTGAACTTTAGTCTTTACCAACAAAACGCTCAAATGTGCTGGATGCTGAGCAGAAGAGACAGTCATTTTATGTATCACCTCTTCCTCATAAGTAAACAGTTTATAAATGCTCCATTAATTATTCAGATGCTTTTCTTAGACACAATTCTCAGTTAAATGTACAATAATTATTTGCAATGCTCAGCAGATGCTTTTGTTTAAAGCAAAACAAAATATTACACATTTCCCTTTAATGCAACTGGTAATTTGTGTGGAGATGAATGTAGATAATTTGATTATATTCTGTGTGTGTGTGTGTGTGTGTGTGTGTGGTTTCACGGCTTGGCACCCAGTGATTCTGGGATGGACTCTGGACCCCCCACGACCCTGACCTAGGTACAGCATTTACTAATGATGAATGGATGGATGTTTATTTATTCACAAATTGAATGTAAGGTCAAAATTGGATGCTCTCCAGTGCAGAAATCTGGTTATTACTGCTCATTTTTTATCAAGATCTTCTTAGAGAGAGTAAAAGGAAAGAAGTGTGTGGGTTCGTTTCTTACAGCGTGAAGGTGTAATGTGTGATCCGGCTACGCACAGCCCCGGACGCTAAGCTAGATCCAGATCCACCATTAAGGTGCTGGTAAGGAAAGGCTCAGCCATCTGCTGGCTCACATATCAAATGCTGCACTTACATCACCACTTGGAGAAAGTGGGCAAAGCAGTCACACCATCTGTATTTGATCATATTTGCGACTTTTTGCTTTCAAATGATTGGCTTTCGTTGGTTCAGATGGAGATGGGGATAACAGTTGTGTCCCAAAGGGCACAGCAATGTGTTTTTTAATGACCTGATCCAAAGACAAGGAAACTGCACTTCATATTAAAAAATTCTCCACCATGAATGAAAAGGCAAAAGGGGAAAGTACACCAGCTGAGGATCATTTTTTACGTGTTTTGACAGAAATCTGCATGTGTTGTTAATACCGATCATCTTATTGAGTCAGAAATGTAGACTGGGATCCTTCGTAGTAAATAATTTAAGACCCCTGTGGGTGAAATTCGTTGTTATTTGGGAGAGGGACAAACAAGAACATAGTACTGAAAAGTATGGACATCCCCTTGAAGTTTCAGCACTGCATCTTCATGGATCTCTCTTCCAAGCGTGAGACACCGACGCTATAAATCACAGCTCTGAAATGCAGTTTTTTTTTTAATCCTGTTAGACATCTGAGGTCAGTGTCTGGTCAAATATGTGCTTGTTAATCTGTGTTGCATTTTCTAGAATTGTTTTGCATGTCAAATAAACTTGGAAGCTTTGTTATCAAAAAAAAAACAACCCTGGATGAGTATTTCTGACTTGCCCTCCAGTGTTCAGTTTTTTAGTGCAGGTGTGCAATTCGAACCTCTGCATTCTTGACATGCGATGGAGCTCCATGTCATCGCTCCCCCGGAAGCCTTTTGCAAAGGGGTTGTTCTCTATCTTCAGCTGTGTGATCTGCAAAACAACATCCGTAATGCTTATAACCATCATGGCAACCACACAACTGGATTTCAGAAACATTAAAAACAAGTCTTTTAATGAAATTTTAAAAAGTTTTTAAAAAATGTACACATTTTAACCACTCATACTAGGAAGCACTGAATAAATTAACCACATCAGGTCCTTACCAAGCACTACCACATGTAGCCAATTTGTACACATTTTGAAGCTAAATATGCATATATAAAAAATACATACAGATGTAGATTCTAACAACTTTGTATTAATAACTTAAACTTTCTAGTTTCATATTAAAATAATGAAGTTTTAATAGTAACTACATTTGAAACTTGTGACCCTATCTAGGCTCAGCATGCACAGCTTTACACTTTCCATCTCATAGTGCCTGGGTGTTGACAAAGGGAGCAGAGCAGAGCGGTGGTTTCTGCTTTGCAGGGACTTTCCCTTTGTGCAGGGAAGTATGCAGATGTGACAGTGACAGATGTTGACGGAGGAGGGCTGAATCCCTTCCCGAACTGTTTTTGCCCTGAAACAGCCTCACACGTGTCCTATCCAACAAGTCGTATCCAGGGATTTTTTCCCCCACCAAATGGCTCAGATTTAAAGCGTCTACTGTTTGTTGCTCAACGTAACACAAACACAGTGGGAAGGTCTGCAGCATTGTGGTCAGCTGAGAGTAAAAACTGTAGTGGTCGCTAAAAGACGATACTTCAAGCACGTTATTGTGTGTGTTTAAGAAACTGTGTACAGTGTTTTTGTGTCTGACAGTTACCATCCAAACACCAGAAAGCCTGCATTTATGCACTGTTTTACTCTTATTGACATTTAGGCCATGGATTAATCATGCAATATGGTGGCAAAAAAAGAATGAGACATATTATGAGAATAATATTTAACAAATGTGATTATTTTTTTCTATCCCTGCCTTTACCATATTGTTTTTTGTCCTCTTGAATATGTGAGAATTTGAATATTGATAAATGTCTCGTTTATGTTCAGCAAGCAAAATTATAAGAATCATTTAATGTGATGTAGCTAGATTTTTTTGGACCAATTCTGGGTTGCACTACAATAAAGCACCCTGCACCCATTTGACTTGCGAGACCGAGTCCTTAAGTGGAACAAAAGAGCTGAGAAACATACTGAAAATTAATCTATAGCATCAACTGGTTTGATTTTGAATCACCATGTCTTTCCAAATTTAGTGAATTTGCACAGTGGCTCATCACAAGGCCAGGCAGTCACGGGCCTAAGTGTCAGCGCTGCTTCTAATGCTGAGAAAAAGAAATGCAAGGTTCATGCCAAGGTTACTGAGAACAAACATGATGTGCAGCTTTGGGACTTTGAGGCTGCACTTCAGCAAGGAAACTGAGATCTCGGTTCTTGAGGATAGTTTGCTGTGATTTGACCACTATTTTCTTCAGGATTGTAATAAAACAGCAACATCCAATTCACTGTTGATCTCACAGTCAAGTGCTGGTTAACTACAGCGTAAACAGTTTAGTTTAACGTGAGCCAGTATTTTTTCCCCTCTTGGTTTACCTACAGCGAGCTGCCAAATACAATTTTTATACAATTCTTGGACTCCCACTAGTTTGATAGGGCACAGATGGAATTATATTGAATATGAATATTCCCACGTGGCCTCCTGCACTTGGCAGGTATGTGCCCTTTATTGGCAAAGCAATGAAGGATATCGACACACAAAAAGCTTTCTTTTTCTTACGGGAAAGTCTTGTAAAACACAATTTTATTATGAGAAGTACCTCACAAAGCTACATGTTTTACTTTCCTCACCATTACTTGCCTTCCTGTTTTATCTAACTGCAAAATAAGAGCTTTGTACTTTTAGCTAAACGACCTTATTAAGGAAAATGCAGCCTATTTTTTTACAATTATTTACTTAAATGCGTTAAAGGTGCCACTCCTCCCATAAGGAATGCATGACACGGAGAGCAGCGCACTGATACCTGAAATTTAAAGAAGTCGCATAACTGGAAAGACAAGCCTCGTTGGCATGTATAACTGGCAGTGGCCTCTTGTTATTGTTTTCAGAGACTTAGAATAAATTTCTTTTATTCTGTTCTGGTTTCAAAAATCAGTTCTGCTACGTTTTTGTCTGGTTAGTGCAGCACGCACAGGACACTTGGATAGGAGTAACGAAAACCACGTTTTAACTTGGGAAATCCAATATATGCTCCAGGATAGTTCCTTTGTTGCATAAAATGGATCATGTTTAAATTAAAATCACAACTTTCCTAAATGTATAACAAGCTCACTGCGTCTTTTGTGTTACGTTTACGAATGAGGTTCATTTTAAAGGTTTTTTTTTTTTTAGTGCGGCGCACTTCCATTCGCCGTCCGGCCCAAAAAAAGTAGAAAAAAATGTCAACGGTTTATTTTTCACAAAAAAGAAATTTAACTCCAAACCTATGTGCGCTGGAAGTTATAATCAGAAAGTCTAGTTTTTTTTTTTTTTTTACACACATAGCGATTATATTTCCCGTTTGTAATTTTATTCCCGGCAACGTTAAATGAGCTTAAACGAGGTTTCATTTAAAAGAAACAGGTAATGCAAGAAATAAAGTAAGACCGTGTGGTGGACTTTATGACGTGTGTAGGTGGACAAGACAGTAAGTTTTATTCCCCGAACCTTAATAATAAAAATAAAAACCGCGCTGGGGCTTCCGGGAGCCTCTTCGTCACGCGGCCGGACGTAATTATCCGTATCCTTGGAAACAGGTTGTGCGGGGCTTCCGGTCCCTTGCGGCAGGTGACGTTTTGATTGGCTGGTGAGACGCTAATCATTGCGTTGGCGCTCACGTTCGTGACCCCGCCCCCACCCTTAAGCGCAATACTGTACTGTACTGTACTGTGCAACGCGGACCGAGTCACAAAGTCACAAAATATCCACCCTCGTTTTCATCAAGACTTCGGCCGAAAATTCCGCACATTTGCTACTTTCTTACTAGTTTGCTCAAGGAACAAAAACGCATACAGCTACACCCGGCATTTTTAGTTTATCGCCGTAAAACGACGTTATGCCAAAAACTACTCCTTTTATACACAATGCTTTCCATACGCTGCTGTTACTGGGTTATAAAGAGGAAAGTAGCACTTGAGTCCTTCCCAGTTATTATTAAATTATTATACATACAGGGTGTCAGCCGATGTTACAGATTTTCTTCAATCATTCACAAGGATTGATGTTACTACGCAGTTACTTTTGGCTACAGCCAGGCTTAGATTCTACATTTATTCAGAAGTTAAAACATCTAAAAACCAGAAGTCTGATGAATATTTTAAAACAAATATTGTTACTATCATACTACACTATAATAATTATTTGTATTATTCTCAAAAAGATGGTATAGTTCATTTAAAATAAGCTATTAATGACTAGTTTGTTAGTCTAAATTACCATTAGTTTATTTGTACATACAGCGAATACACCCAAGTTTCTAGCTTTATTATTTCTTTGTTTTTTTATATTCTGCATTTTATTATAGGTGATTTGTCAGGAACATTTGAAGGGCAGTTGATTTTTCTTGCTTTGGCTTTCAGTGAATTTGTACAACTTCCACAGAGTCTGGGTGTTATTCTCTGTACACTGTGTCTGATATGTTGATAATTTTTTAGAAAGTGCACAATAAACCACAGGATCTTGCAGGGTCTGATATATAAGCCCGTCACTTCAATGCAAATAAGCATGCGTCTGCACAAAAGTACAACCATAAACTGTTAAAACCTCACATGACTGAGGAGTCCCTCCCTGTACGCTTTGAAGGAAGGAAACTCCATTCTTTTTAGCCACAGAAAGAGCCACAGCTACAGACATGCTCCCTTACACCTTTCAAAGACAATGCACTTAAATAAAAATGGTAACTAAACCCACAGACAAAGAGAAGAAATTCCCCAAAAAGTGAAGATAAAACTAAATTTAATTTGAAGAAAAAAAGAATAAAAAAAGATTTAACTTTGGTGACAGACACTGCAATGAAACACAGCTACAAAAAGTGGAAGAAATTTAAAGTGTTTTGTCAAAAAAAAAAAAAAAAAAAACCTTCTGGCACTCTTATAATGTGGTTGCCACTAGTTAAAGGGTTTAATGACACTTTTTAACAGGGAACCGTCCATTTTTCTGAAGGGTCTGTAATAATAACCCCCAGCTAAATGATTTAGTTCAAGCTGCAGAAATAAACAACATGCTTTACAGTTCTTCAAAATGTTTTGAATTTTGCCTTATTTGAAGTCATACTCCATACTGAACACAGCCTTCGGTAATAGTTTAACTATCCCTTTAAAGTTCCTGGTCTCTGACCTGTTTCTGGAGGCCTCCTGGCCTTCCTTCTGCCTTAGGAACCATAACAACTATGATCAAGGGAAAGAAACAGTTCTATTCCGCCTCCAAGTTGTAAACAGACTTGTTAGAATAAATCAAACTGGACGGTCCCAAGTCACTATACTGTAATCAAAAGAAAATCTGCATTCTGGCACCACACCACAGTGCAGCTCCTTATGTCGATTTAAAATAATTAGAGATGCATATTAACAGTAATGCAAATGTGGAAATTATTTTCATTCCTGTTTTATACATGCGACATAAGGAAGAGGGATTGTAGAATAAAATAACTGGCAGTAATATGAAGTATTACTTATTACTTATTATTATAACATTACTGTTATTTACTGACTTATTAATTGTAAGGTGGGGTGGACCCTTAAGTTTTTAAAATTTAAAATTTGTGCATTTTACTTTTGATTTTAACTTTTTTAATTCGTTTTCTACATTTTATTCAGACACACAGGATTAAGGTTAGATTCAGGTTGGGGTTTGGGTCAGGACAGAGCAAACTTTGCTAAGATTTGAAAAGTTTTCTAAATAGAACCACAACAACACCTTCGCAAAGTACTGCAAATCCTGAAAAGGTGATTAACTTAAATCTGTGAGGTCCATAGGCAATCATAACAACGTAAGGAAAACTTAGGCAGTAGGTGGCCCATTTGGTACCATAGGGACCCACGTTAAAATTCCACCTCCTGCTGCGATCAAGAAATTTACCCAGAACTGATACAGTAAATATTACCCGGCTGTACAAATGGGTACATCATTGCGAGTAACTGAACATCTTAAGTGACACTGGTGAAAAGGCTCAGATAAATAAATTATTAGACTTCGATTTGAACACAAAACCAGGCACCTTGAAAAAAATGAAAGAATTATTGTACTGAGTCATAAGTATTTATGAAGCCTCTGAACTGAAGGATTTTGTCTATCAGACCTGACTGTCACCTCTGCTTGAATCATTGTCTGCAACAGGTGAATAAAAACTTTTACATGGGTAATGTGCTAGCGATGTGTGTGTGTTTTTATACATTACATTACATTTGTACATATATACAAATACTTACTATTATAATAGTCTACTAAATACGATCATAATACTGTATTTAGTAGACGACTAAAACACTACAATAATACTATTATTTAATCCTATCTGTGTTTAATATGATAACCCAGACACTTTGGTGAACATTTTAGGAACGGAGATCCATAAATGTATTTCCATCTTGAATTATTTATAAAAATACGAACGCGGTGCGATTTGGGAGATTTACCGAAAATCTCAGCAATGCATTTCCAACAAAATAATAATTCCTTCTCAAACAGTGGTCATTTGAGAGCACTTGGAATGCGAGGGTACAGCATAATAACTACTTTAAAATAAAGTGCAACTAGACTTTTAAAAAGGCCAAGGTAAATTCACTCGGAAATTAAATAAAGTCCGAGAGCAGCGGGGGCGGGGGCGGGGAGGCGGGCATTTTACCCTGGTAAAATTCAATAAACTTGGCAGAAAATTGGTAAAATAAACAGGAGATAGCAGCATCATTGGCACTACTGCCAGATATTTTATGCTGCAATGTTATAGTGCAGCTTTACTGTGCATTTAAACATTTCAAGAATGGCTCTAAATACAAACTGCGTACTTATATTTCCACACAAGTACCGTCACACAACACAACTTAAAGAAGAAGTAAATTACTGAACATAATAAAATAATATTTTAGCTCTTACCAGAATATGACTTAAACACTTTTGCGCTATTTTACAACGATAAATGCATCTCTCTTCTCCATAGTCTACATGTAACGCGGCCGACCTAGAATTACTTTAACAGAAATAAATATTACTTATTTTCGAGAGTAAGACGCCTTTTCGGAATGTGAATTAAAAAGGTGCTCCAAAGCAGCGACTGCAACATGTCACCATACTGTAAAAGTCCATAAGTAATGAAACGAGCATATGTACAGTAAATAGACGTAACAAGGACGGACGATGAAACGAGCGATGCCACATTATTTTTGAACGACAGCACTGCTAATATTTTTGGTCTCTCTCGCCAGGGTACTGGCGAGAAATTGTCAGACCAATCGTATCCACAGCTGATCCTTAAAATTTCTGTTAATAGGAACTGTTTCCGTATCTGCATATATAAATATAGAGAGAATAATAAAACTGTACATATGTATGTATGTAAGTAGAGAGAGAGCGACGGAGAGACGCAGAGACGAACGAAGTTTTAATCGTTGAGTTACCTTGTGATTTTGGTAGGATGTAACTGCAATGAATGAAGTTTCTGAGAAAACATGCGTGCAAAACGCCGTATTCTTGGAGCCGAACCCGTTATTTTCATCAGCTTTCACTATGTGGAGCCTGGGCTGGTACTTGTGCATGGAATTCAATATAATCTGCAAAAAAGAAACAGACATATTTAAAACCCATGACTGCTTTGCTTAAGCACAGTTAAGTAAAACAGCACAACCTGTTTTGCCTAATTTTCAGTGTCTTTTCAGCTATTTTGGACACCGCTTTAGAACCCATGGCAAGAGCATCACTGCGGGTGGAGCGAACAGCACCAGCACCAGCACCAGCACTTGCACACATCTCCAGCGTCTGGGCCCAGGAGAACCCCTGGTGCTGCTTCTCTTCAAAGGTCACCATTGTGAATCAGCATGGAGGAGGCAGGCAGACTAACCCCAGGCATCAGTTACATAACATTACAATTAATTCATATACTCTTGCCTTAATTTGCAGTTTTACATTCCCACTCCACTTTCACTCCTTTGTTTCTTTGCGGTGAGTACTGGGCCGACTGAAGCCACGGCTCCATCCAGCTGCTGCTTTGCAGCACTTGTGAAGGCCGCACTATGCGGTTGTGTGTCACCCACAAACCCACTGATGCTGCCCATTAAAACTCATGACCCCCTTTATGATGCCCAGCACTTAACTTGGGCATTAAATATCAAAACCCCCATCAACATGATCAATAGGAATCACTTCTTTGCATGTGGGAGAACTTTTATAGAATATATAAATGATTCCTATTTCCAGACTGATTCCATTTTCCTCCTTTTTATTTCCATTTGTTTGACTTCATTGCGTGTTGGAGCTGGGGTCTGAGGGCCGCAGCTCTGCCTCAGGAAGTCTTGGCACCGATGCTTTCTTGTGGCTTCATTATGCTGCTTGTTCTCATTTAGAAGAGTAGAGCCCTATATGAAGAGTCTGTACAGTAATTATGCTGCAATTATGCTGCTATAAATGGAGGCTGCCCCCCATCCCATCCCCCCCAGCTACAGTAGTAAATGGCCATGACATGGACCAGAGAAAGGGTGCTTCCCAATAAAAGCGCTGCACAGCAAATGTTGTGAAAGAACTGTGTTATCAGGGCACTTGAGAAAACCATGTGTCTTTTAGGTTTTTTTCTTGTCACTAAAGATATGGATGCCAGCATCTGAGTGAGCATTTTAATTATTAATGCCGATGCTGAAAATCCTCTTTCTGGAATGTGCAATACTCCTCCAATACTTTGTGAAGCAACCAACCCTTATAATGTAAATATGTTGTTTTCATTTAAAATTTAAAAACACATTATAATTTTTTAATTTTAGTAAGGCAGAATTTTTAAAGTGGTACAGCGGAGGATATGAAGGTCTGGATGTAGGTTAGAACTCAGCCAGTTTTGTACAGTTTGTGTGTTTTCCCTGGGTTTGCTCTGCAAGATCATGTGCAGAAGAAAACTCCATACCTTCTCTTACAACATGAGTGGTCACCATAAATCAGCTTCAAACTGACTGACTTTAACACTGGATTTTATTTTCTCAGCAACATTTACGAAATCCTATTTAAGCATGTAAAAAAATAACTTTTTGCATGTTTACAACTGCTGATTTAGTTGCGACTTCATAACTCTGTGTTGCAGCAGCAATGCAGCTTTGGCATAAAAGAAGTGCATTTGCGTCATTGCATTAGAGCACAGTGAGCCCAAAAAAATCCAAGACCAAAAAAAGGTGTTCTTACTTACTTACTGAAAGTAAGGACAAGCATATTTGTTAGGCAAATGCACAGGCCCATATTATCTTAAATTTCAGTAAATTTTACTTTAGTATAAAGGTATTTGTTAGATGTGTCCATTAAAAAGCAAGTCACTATAAATAAATCTTAATGTCTCTTTTTTCCTAATATTACATACTTTTTCTTCAAGATATCACAAAGAAATAATAATAATAATAATAATAATAATAATAATAATAATAATAATAATAATACACTACAGTTACACACCTTTTGAACAATGTTGCCCAGGGGAAACCCCAGCAATTTAATGGTGCCCTCAAGATGGACTGCTGTTCATTCATAATTCTGAAGGGGAACTCTGTCCTTTTAAAAACACCACATGGGTTTGGCACATTTTTGTGTGTGTTTACTGCACTATTTTTAGGATTTCTTCTCCCAGAGAGGAGCACCTGTTTGCTTAAACTATTTAACAACTTATGTGTTTAGTATTTTTATGCAGTTTATTTATTTATTTGCTTTAATATACTTAGTGCCATAAAAAAAAAAAAAATCAAAAATGAAAATAAATAAAAGATACTGGACCTGATAACTTATCAATGCACAATAATATGAACTGAAAATAGGACAGGAAACAACAAAATAAATGTTTATGTGCTCATAATAATTTGCTTTAACACGGAAATTAAATAGAGAAAATTAATAAACAAAAGGGAATTAAAAGTATCTATCAAACTCAGGTTGCTTTTGTACCAACACTTTTAACTGGTTTGGCTTTTTAAGAAAGATGTAGATGGAACCTTAAAAAGATGTATAAGCCCAACACATTCTTACTGAACTAACTCAGAAATTTTAATTTGACTATAAAAATCTGTTATTCTGAAATGGTTACCAATGTCTTTTAATGTCTTTCCAAATGCACCACATAAAAACTACGGAGGACTATTGAGGGGGATGGGTGACGTAAGCGATGTCAGTTTTTACAGCATAGTTAAGGCTTGGAGAACAAAACCCATGGCCTTATGACACTGGAAGAAACGTTAATTGGGCTCAGTGGTAATGTTTCTTCAATTAAAACAGATGCCTTTACCAATATTGGTGTGCCAACAAAAAAAAAACACAACTGACGGAGGGTCCGAAAATTTGGCTCTGATTTTATATTTACCTCCTTTCCTCTTCAAATTATTTGACTGTATGGAATTTTTGCTAAATGCTATCTGAAACTGCAAATATGACAAAATACAACTAACAATATTTTAGGATAGCCATAGACATGATAACAAGAATTATTACATATTTCCAAAATATTACTTGAAACATCATATTTAAATAACATTGTACAAAATTTGGAGGCAAAAACAACAAAATGAATGAATAAACATTTTGCACCTACATGTCCGAAGGGATCAAGGTGGTTATTTGTTAGCTTTAGCTTCTGGAAGGAGACAAGCTGCCTCATCCAATGTGCACCTGTGGCAGGTGAGTCTGGGTGCACGTAGAGCCTGCCAGGCATTGCAGGTTCAGCCTTTCCCGTCACCGACCTGAGTCACAACACACATTTAGGGGTTAATCTTAAGCTTACCTCACCTGTCCCTGCCCATGCTTCCTCGGCACCCTGACCTGCTTACAAACTATGCTTTATGCTAGTCTCTGCACTTTGGTCTAGGCATTCACAGTAGCACGATTTGCTCACAGTTTCACTACTGCTTAGTCTTGTTGCGCATTCACAGAAATTCGGTCTGCCCAGGTATCCATGTGCGTATTTTTTCCTGGTCATGAGCTCACAGAACTGCTGGCTTCTTTCATAAAATTCGCTGTAGTCTAGCCTTGGCCATGCATTCACAGATTTGGTCTACACACCCATTCACAAAGGTTTGGTCTGATTACACCTTCACAGTTTGGGGGAGTCAAGCATTTGTAGCATTCCGGACTGTTCATGAATTCCTTGTGGTTTTGTCTGCCTATGCATGTACAACATTTTGACCTGCTCATGCATTCACAGAGGTTTGAACTACTCATACAGTACATTCACAGAAGGTTTGTCCAGTTCATGCATTCACAGATGATTTTAACGGTTAAATTCACATTTTACAAATTCATGTCTTCAGAGATTGGAAACACTCAGACATTCACAGAGGGTTGAACCACTCACAGATTCACAGTTGTCCTACTTATGCATTCACAGAAGATTTCAACCACTCGTACCTTCACAGAGGTTTGAACCACCCATAGATTCACAGAAGTTGTCTGACTCATGCATCCACATAAGATTTGAACCATTACGTTCACAGGTTTGACCCACGCCTTCACAGAAGGTTTATCCTACTTATGCAACTGCAGAGGTTTGTCCTGCTCACACATCCACACTGGCATCACCTAGCTGCAGCTTCAGAGTAGTTAAGGCAGCCCTGCCTAGACCTGGCCACAGACTCACGAAGTCTAACATGGTGGGTTCACACGTTCACTGGTTAGCATTGTGCTAAATATATAAGGTGTTCGGGAGACAAGCAAAGCAAGCCCAAGTCTCACGATCAGGAAAGAAGTTTAACAAGAAATAGAGAAATAAAAAGAAAATGAATAGCACTATCACAGTCTTATACTGCACTAACCAAATAATGGTGACAAAAGAAACGTATTCCCTTCCCTGCTGATCTGTATTCCAATTGTAGCGGTCTGATACGTTTTAAAAACCATCTTTAAATGTAAAGTAAAATGTTGGTTTTGTTTTTAATGAATTTATTGTCTCATTTTAACGAACACGCTTCTAGGGGCGCAGAGAACCGAATGATACTTTAGAACCACAAAAGTGGGCATCTATCTTATTTTGAACAAAGCGATTTACTTAATTATACATTTTTATTTCTGTATATTTTCAACGCCCAGGCTTCCAAACCAGGGAGGGCTTTTATAAAAAACTGCCAGTGAACAATAAATCCCTGCATTTTGATGCAGTAATACTCGGTAAAAAGTGCTCACTTTATTTTAGGGCTTACTTTATTCAAGAAATGTGTCTTTTTATACGAGGTGTTGTTACATTAAATACAACAAAGTGTAACTTTGATTTTGACAAATAAGTCTCATCGCGTTAAGTATGACTTTACTATTCTGCTTTTAACAGAATTAATGTATTCATTGAAACAATTTCACACCAGGAGTTTACAGTGGCTCTCAATACTTGACTCTGAATTGTTTAGAACCTAAGTTTATTTAAATATAAACTTACCACAGCCCTTTATCATAGATAAATCAAAATTAACTCTTAAAAATTAAAAACACTAAACTCCTTGAAACAAGATATTATTCCTACCATTTATTGAAATAAACTGAATGTATTAAATCAAAAAAGCAACGTTAGTCTACTAGTTCAAGGGCCATTTTTTGTCATCTGTTGTTGCAGAAAAAAGCGTATTTCAGTGTTTTATTTGCCACTGTACTATCTGAAAGCATTTAAAAATTATTTTTCAACGCTCACGACCGAAAAAAATATTTTCAAATGACGGGAAAAACTGCGTTGTGAAATGCGCGACGAAGCACACTGAAAGTTTAAATGTTATGCTATGCTGTAAAATTGCACGTGTATATATGCACAATGTATAGATGTAGCAATTAATGTTCTTAAAAGATGTTTTTTCAAATCCAGGAGAAATTGGGAAAAAAAAAAAAACTGGTTTAGGACCCAGATCTTCCATAATCTTAAAATTTAAATCTTTGAATTGGCTAGAAAAAATCCGAAGCAATCCTATCAATAGTTAATAACACCGTTTTCTTATTTTTATTACTTTTAACAGCGTCTTACAAGATGCTGATAGTCTTTTATAGCTTATTTTATACCCAGGTTTCGTTTTATGGACAAATCAATAAGCGAACAGCAGACACACACAGTGGCGAGGTATTATTAACACTTCGGTCCTTTCATGTCCAACAGAGAAATCCAGGAAAAAAAACACACTTTTATGGGATGTATTTCTGAACATCCTCAGCATCGCACTTTATTTTTTAACAATCTGACGTGCGTTTTTTTCTTGTAGCTGCGTCTTATGTAAAATGGCGCCAGGAAACGCAGATCCTAGCGCTTCTTTGAAGGTCTGTAGGAACGAGAAAAACTGCTCAGTCGCACCTTAAAGTTTTACAGTCTGGAACACTGATTTGTTTCGTGTTTAACGTAAGAGGAACGCCTCAAGGTTTTGAAGCTGTTGTTATTGTTAGCCTTTGCGTCATTGATACGTTTGCCCAAGGCGAAATATAATGTTGCATCATTAGATGTAACTATTTATACAGCAGGGTAATTTTTACTGCATCACTTCAGGGTAAATAACGTTGCTCGAGGGAACTACAGCAAAAGGGGGACACAAACCAAAAACCTTCAGACTGCATGAGTGGGACTAAACCTCTGAACAGGACACTAAATACTTTCCACATTTTACCACAATTTAAAAAAAAAAAAAAAAAAAAAAAAACTTTTTACCCTCAGTGCAGACCGGTGACCTTTAGACTTGACAGATGCACTATTAAAATAGGTATGATTTAATTCTCAATTGAATAAATAAAGAATACTTCTGGGCAATGAGGTCTTCTCTCTTATAATTGAAAAAGAGCACAGCCAGCTAAAGTCATTCTAGCTCCAAAAATGCATAAATATCTGCAATAATCTTTTTGAGATGGTTTCACCCTGACTGAAGCAACTGAATTGCCTTTATAATAAAGTAAGTACTTAATTCTGTTTGGTAAACCTAAACAAAAGCACCATCCTCTCTGTTGCCCTATTTTCTTAGACTAAGGGACAGTGACACACATAAAAAAAATATGAAAATATGATTACGCACCATTTATTATCAGCAAATTTGTAGCGGTGGTCGTCCGCAGGAACTATGTCCATCAGGAGGATGTATTTAGTTTTTGGATTTAGTCCAGTAACCTTCACTTTGTAGCTGGGGAACATTCTCCTGCAAATTAAATAAAGACCAGTGAAGATGCATTCAAATGACCAGGGTTACATTTTTCGAAACAAAGAAAAAAATCATTATTAAGGCCCGAAGAATCTCTTCAGGTGGTCTACTCGCGTATTTTGCACGCAGCACAGTATGAAATTTACCTGACCGTCATTACTAGTCACTTTCACACCGTCAAGTCCTGTTCCATGTTGACAGTAAGTTGTTCAATATCATATTACACTTTTAAAACATAAGGTTAGACATTTTATTTCGTTTTTACCAAATAACAACCAACAAACCCAACGATTTAAGTGAAGCAGGAGCCACAGTATTAGTACTAAATGTGTTATTTGATTACAGTTTCAGTAAGTACTTTTTGACTATGTAGGAATAGCTTTATGTAAAAAAATGGAAACCTGCTTAAGGAAATAAAAAAAACAAATTATTCTGCAGAGCAGAATGTATCTGATTATATAGTTTTCAGATGGTCTACAGTGCGCATGCGTGCGCTGCTACTCCTCAGCGCAGCCCTGCGCGTACTTCTTAAAATATGTTTTTTTATTATTGAAAAACTGCAATTCTTTTTTTGTCCTTTATGTTTATGTTACACTGATTGATGTTACTTTCGACCACAATACATTCTGGCAGCTAAAGCGGAAAGCACTCTTTTCTATTTAAGAGAGTACTTGCCAAACTTTAACATGAGGCTCACATGAGGACAGGACTCTGAGCGCAGCCGCGAAGAACCAACACTGCCCATGTGTCTCGGAGGAGGACAGGGACACCTTCAAGTTGCGCACATAAGCAGGACTCTGTGCCACTTTGACACATGTTAAGGAGGGAAATTAAAACAATTGATGTTATGCATAAGGACGTCCACATACAATGAGCAGTAAGTGAAAACCTACACCGCGCTAAATCTTTAAACTCTTGGCCTAGCATTATCAAGGTATGTTAAAAGGATGCGAAATCATAATATTAATAAATAGTTGTCAACCTGACCAATAATAATAATAATAATAATAATAATAATAATAATAATAATAATAATAATAATAATAATAATAATAATCTACTGTAAAATCCCTGCTGTATTCAGCAAGATACAGACTGATTTGAGCAACTGGGTCAAAGGTGCTGGACTGGATTAAAGCTCGAAACCTTCAGACTGCAAAACAGCTCTAACCAGTAGGCTGCTCGCTGAGCCTAAAACTGCAAAAATAGCAATTATATAATATTTAATAGCAAACAATAATGGTAATTTTTGGCAGTTATTTTTCAGAAATAATTGAGTTATTAAAGCGTTACTTTGATGAATAAAAACGTGAGCCCAAGTCCTTTCGAGTCCGCAGCAAAACAACCCCGCTCAGGAGCGCAACTGCTGTTTCCCCGTAACTTTGGCCGCTCAGTTTTTCGCCACGTTTGAAATAAAAAAAAAGTTTGTTTTTTACATAAAGGCCGAGCACAGTGAGTCACAAAGAAAGAGAAGAGGCCCTTACCTCCCCGCTTTAGTGATGATCATTTCAGTCCCAACTTCGTGGAATTTAGTCCACAGCTCTCTTTCGTGTAAGTACACCTTAATTCCTTCCATTCCCTGTCAAAATGACAGCAGCTGCTTAAAAACGTTACCTTTATGGGGAAATTTTCAAGTTTTACATCCAGCATAAATTTAACAAAAATGCGGAAGACGCGCAAGTGCAAACATTCATTCCAACATGCTTTTGAATTAGGATTGACTTTAAGATTTTGATCTTGATTTAAAGATGGTCGTGTGAATACACAGTACCGATCCAATAATCATGACATAACTTTTAAATCACTAAAATCTCACAAAGTATTTATTGTGGTGGTAAACAGTGAAGTTACAAACTATTTGAACGAGTGTCCCGGCAGGCGAGGGTGTCAGGGTAGCCATGAGAGAATAACGAGAACTAAATAAAAATAAAAATGGAAAAAAAATCTAGGGAAAAATACAATGGCTTCTGCCTGTGTACTTTTTAAATACATTGAAGTACCACTGAAAATGCGCATTGGTTAATGGTACTACTAGAGCTACTTGGTTAATTTAGGTTACTGCACTTTTAAATTCCTGCAGGTTGTTTGTACCTTTTTCAAATGGACAACTGAAACACTTAAAAATAATAGTTGAAAAAACTAAGTCAGTCCTTGAACGCATACTAAATTTTCCCAACAATCCGTTATTGGCATTTTACACGTGAAACTTGTCTTTTTTAGGGCGCCCGGATTCCATGCGTTCTATGTTTCTTTGTTAATATTATAGCGTTTTGTGCATATTTTGGCGAAGTTCTGACCTGCTGGGTGAAGGTGGTCTGTGGGGAAGGAGATTTGCTCGACGCTCCCAGCTGACTCTCATGTTTGCTGTCGTCCTGCAGCTCCTTCGGGTCCGGTTCACTGGGAGTCCCGGGCAGCACGAACCCTTCTTCGGTGTCTGCCATTTCAGCACAGCGCTGGGTGACGGATCCAGCTGCCAGTACAGCAGACAAAACAAACTGATGTTTAAATTTCAGACAAAATTACTCGCAGCAACTGCATATGACTGAGCTGAAATGACATAATAAAAACATAAAATTTACACATAGAAAAGCGACACATGGGATGGAGCGGCGCTGAGGCCTTCTTAGTTCAGAACTAAATATTCCCAAAAGAGACCCTCAAATTTCCACTAGAATCAGTGCTTCACATTTCAATCCACTATAATTTAATTCATTTTTACATTATTTTGACAATTCAATCTGGAGATGAAGTGGCATCCAGTGGAGTAGAACTCCAAATTATTACATAAATGTATGCAAGATTTCGCACAACATTTTGACCCTGAAATTATTACATGAGCCACACTCGTGTTTTTGAAACACCTTCTGTTCTATGAGGACGTCAGAAAGCTTACACACAAACTCTGCAGACTGTTTAAAATGTCCTCACTTGTATAAATTCCTCAGGTATAATTTGTACAAATCGTTATGCTTATTGTAAGCAAATGTAATGAACTCGAACAAAAACCCTTCCAGCTAATCGATGGGTGGCAAAACAACTAGTAAAACATCTGAAACATTTATAAACTGCCTACATGGTTATTGTGTTAAACCTTCGCAAAATTAAAAAAAATTGCATATAACTCGTAATTTTGCAACAGTGAATAAATAGCTGTACATTTAAATGAGTTCACATTCGTATATTTGGCATGATTCAATACTGTAGTCTTGTTATTCTCATTATTTCGTTTTTCCCTTTTGTATTTTTTTTACCATATTAAAAGTGTTTTGTTAAACAAAAACGGGAGCAAAGCCACTAGTAGGAAGCACAACCAAAACATGCATTTCTTAAATTCATAGAAATAAATACATTTCTATAGCTCACTGTTGTAGGTATTTAAAGTTTCCCACAACTTTTACCTTGTTTTGAAGTACTACATCGCAGTATTCACACTGGCTATGTTTGCAACAGAGTTACCACAACAAAGTGTGAGAGCCACACATTTAAAACATAAAGATAAGTGACACAACAACATATATTTCTGGCTGATAGCATATAAACATGAAACACATTGAAAATTACAGTGGTTAAACAATAACTTTAAGGGAAAGTAGCTGCAAAACGCTTGCAAAATCACTGCGCCTCCTTAACTTTAAAGCGAACGCAGGGAGTGATAAAAAAGTACGTTTTTAAATGAACATTAACAATATTTCAGGCCTTAAAATAAACAGCGCGTCAGAGAAAGTGTGTAACTCCGACCTTAAGCGGTGTGTGCGCGCCGTGATGTTGCTGCTTGTAGGCCTTTGCAGTAACGGCAACCCGAGCGAACCCGTGACCGTACCCGTGTAAAGTACACCGCCTGGGCTTTTACCTCGTAGTAAAAGACGTTCAGAGGAGCAAATTCCTGGCAAAGAAAGAGCGACGTCCTCAGTTTGCGCTCCAGAAATGTGCAAAAATGCGCGCAATTTAAAGCATGTTCCAAATGTAAAGCCCAGCACTTCTACAAAGCAGATCCGCGGATTGGTTTTCGCTCCAAATGCACTTCCAGGTTGCCGGCCGCTCATTCAGCAGCAAAAGCCTTTCAAATGAAGCACGAACGCGGTGAGAAGAAGCGCAGGAGTCGTCGCTGGCGCAGTTGGTGGACCGTTACTCAGTTTTCCGCAGCCCGCGTGTTGTCCTGCGACTGTGCGCGCAGTAGCAGGAGGAGCCCTTCACTACAAGAGCAGGTCCGTCTCCGCCTTCGCCCCCCATCGCCTCTGCTCCCCCCTTCCCACTCTCTCCCTCATTCTCCAAACACCCCCCCACCCCCGTGTCTCCCTCTCTCTCTTCCCCTTTGCAGAAACACGGCACAGCGAAGAAGGATGCCGCTGTGGTGGCTCTCATTAGACATTTGTACCAGCCAGCATCGATCCGCTCCAAAGCTTTCTTTCCCATCTCCCCCCCTACACACACACACACACACACACACACACACACACACACACACACACACGCCCCCGCCTCTCTGACCCACCCTCTCCCTCCCCACCACAGTCCCTCTTTCTGCCTCCTAACTGAAGACACCCGACAAGCCTTCTGGTTTGGGGATGTGCTGCAACAACCAGCCATGCTGCAATAAAATATACAGAACAGCCTGCTGCGCATCGGGGACCGCTTCTCACAACTGTGCAAAAGATTATTTAATTTCACCGTCGTATATCCATCCAAACAGTGCACACTGTGTTTTAAAATCCATTATGGGGAGCACAAAACGAAGCAAAATGAAAGAGGTAAGAGAAACAGAAGTAACAGTGACAAAAGTGATTTATTTCAGGGCATGAGCAGAAAAACAAAACTGGATGTTTACAGTAGCGCATAGACAAATGATATAATTTGTATGTATAAAAACCAACGACTATATTAGCTTGACAGTTCCAAACCCCCGAGCCCCACGGAGTAAAGTGTGAAGTTGAAAAGGTTACAGGGAGGAAAAACAGTTCAGTGACGCTGTTCTCTTCTGCGAGGAAACGCGCATTTTTCAAAGTTGCATTTTGTTCCACTTGCGAGAATGTTTAGCTGTGCTGCGCGTATGAAAACGAACTGAAAGCAGAGCCGAAATCACTGCTCCGCTCTCTGTGACTTCTTTTTCCCCAAACTGTGCCTGCAGAGCAGCTTCCACGCTTCGTGGCTCCGCTTAAGCTTCTAAAGACCGTTTTGTGAGGGCGCCTCTGCAGTGACATCCACGCTCCCCGGTGATACACATCTCATATTTTCAGCGGCCATTCCAGTGCTTGGTTGTCATTGGTTACGCCTCGCTAAACAACACTCTCCCGCATGCCCAAAGCGCATCTCAAAATGGGCAAATCACGAATCTTTTTATTTATTTTTTTGGTAAAACCACAGCAAATCGCAGGGCTCCCGTGCAGTCTAATACACTAACTGTACGCGAGGCGACCCTGTTCGGCTTTCGCCGTTAGGGATTTTATTACGCACGCTGGCAAGTATTCCACCACAGACGCATCAAGGAAGACAAATTGTTTAACAGGCACCACATAAAAGATACCAGTCTGTTTCATTTTGTACTGGCATCTGTTGTTGTTATTGTTTATTCTGAGGCTGAATAATAAGTAAAAGCATCTGCACAGATGCGTCGCGATGGCCATGTCAGGGCCACCTGCTAGTATGGAAGTCGTCGGTGCCTTTTTGAGGAAATGACCGTCTTACCTCTTTCTCCGATACGCAGCGTTCTGTGGCCGTGAAAAACGTCATACAACCGGTCATCAGCTGCACGGTTCTCGGAGAACGGAGTGCGTGTGAGCGGCGGGCGCCCTACATTCTCCAATAAAACGGGGAAATAACTGCTGTCTCACTGGCCTTCCTCCTATAGAAGTCACAAACGTCACTGCTCGCACGAGTGACCCTTTTCGTGCCCAATCTGTCTCCAAGGCGGCCGGGGGACTGAACCCAAATTAAAATGTGCAGCTAACGTGAACGCAGAGAGGCGGCTGAAACGCCGACGCGAACGCGCACCGCGCCTAGGTCGCCTGCCTTCCCCACACACGTGCGCCCTAGCGAGAATCGGCCCGTTTTGCGCGTCTTCGCCAGCGCGTTCGTGCTTTTTGTCGCGCACACGCATTGCCACCGCTGGTGCGAAGGATCAGCACACGGGCGTCCGGGAGCCGCGCGACAGGCGACACTGCGCTAAATATAGCGCAAGATGACCGGGCAGTTCGCACATGAAGCAACGGTGACCAATTATTTTAGCGATAATGGGGTAATCCAGCTAGCCCGTGCCAAGATAAAGCAAACCTCTTGCAGCTCCGGAGGGAGGGGGTGGGGTGGGGGGGTGGTATGGGGATTTGCGCGCAAAATCCACAGCTCCTCAACACGCAACGCGAGATGCGCGCCCAGCTGCGCGTGACTCCCAGTCGCCTTAGGGGGCAACTGGCGCTGGCATCCGCATTCCACGTCTGTTCTACGTCCGATAGCGCGAACAAGTGGAACAAGAAAAAATTTTCAAAGTTTCTCCTCTTTTGCAGTTGCGATCCGTCCCTGGCATCGCACATCTGGGGGACCCTGGAATGGGAAACACCGGCGCCTTCTGTCAACATCACCTCCCCTCAAGCGTGGGTAAGTGACGGTTTACCTGGGCTCATCATGACTAAACGGTATAATAATAATAATAATAATAATAATAATAATAATAATAATAATAATAATAATAATAATAATAATAATATGGCATTCAACACTAGGGAGAAAAACGTTTGTTTCATTATCGTCATGTGTGCAATGAAAAGATACATATACGCATGCAGAACATTTTTGGTCGAAATGTTTTTGTCTTGGAATATTTTTAAAGCGCACAACATTGTTTTGTGTTGCGACGTCAGACCGCCTCGCTGTACTGGACTCGGCCTGCTGTTTTACCTGCCGGTTTGAACGGAAACGCCTGTTGGTTTGTATGTTAAAGTGAGGGATTTTATGTCTGCTCAGACATCTCCAATTTAAACGCTGAACACCGTTAAGTTCACCTTTGTCGAGCGCAATTTATATTTTGAAGGAGTTGTATATTTCATTTTCATGCACTGCGTTCAAGGTTAATACCGCAAATCACCAACACAACGTAGTAAATATGAGGGGGCTGCGCTAAGAAATCGCATTTAGGACTTAAAGGCAACGAGGAACCTTTCACAGTTTACAAAATGCCCTAAACCTGAACATTTGGCAGTCTAGTGATAACTTTTGTCAGGGTCAAATACAATAAAACCAGTTCGTGCGCAGTTTTACATTGGGATCGACTTCAATATATAAAATCGTGTGGAAAAAGTTTGTGTCATAAATTAGGGTAAAAAAACTACAAAAGTAACTACAAAACTTGAGACCAGATTATGTACAGTAGCAGAATCACTGCACCTTAAGACAGCAACATAGCGAAAGTGGGGAACAAATAGTGCGAACCACTTAAAAAAATCCAGCAATATGGCCTGCGCGTCACTCTGTAGGTGGATAGAATGAAAAAAAAAAACACGGTTCCTTTTCAAACTAACAAAAAGTTCAGCCTTTCCAAACTAGTTCAGCCGTGTCTTGTTAATATGACTTTATGACACAATGCACAACTTTATATGAGATTTTTTAGTCTGGATTACACAAAAAAGTTTCTACGGCTTCTTAACTGTAACTACGACGCTTGTTCATGTTTAAAAACATCTACCGTCAAAACTTTGGTGACGCCGACTGAACACCGCCTCACACGTGGCCTCAACTTTCAGCAACGATGTTAATATTTTAAATTCAGTATTTAACGTCATATCAAGTTTTAATGTCAGTATCAAGTTTTTATGCCAGTACTTAAAGTCTATGTTGTATAAGAAAATAAACAGAATGTTCCAAAAATCAGTATAACATTTGTATTTACATTTCCAAAATTATTTTTTTAAACTTGGAATTGTGATGCTAGATTATTTTCTGATGTTTTTCACATTATTATACATAGCCGGTTATGTGACACATGGCGAGACACTACACTTGGCTACGCAATACTGTACTATACTGCACTATACTACGCTGATAGCTTGTGTAAAGTGGTCCGTGTCTCCAGTGAACTTCAGGAATTTTTAACTGGTTAGTAAAATAAACCAAAACAAAAATCTTCCTGACTTCTATTAACAGCTTCCTGTGCATACAGTCCTTCTCCTGTTTGGAAACTTTGGCAATTATACTAAGACAACCATTGCTTTAAAAAAGTAATATAAAGTAAAAAAGCGACAAAATTATATACACAGCACATAGTAGCCGTAAGGCACACATAACAAACTGGTTTTAAAGAGGAATTTTAAAGAGTCTGTATTTTAAAACATATAAAACAATCAAAATGTATTTTTACGTTTTTATACGTTTTGAGAAATTCAAAATATGCTGTGTGTTGTGTGGCATATTAACGGTGTTGGCTGCGAGTGTTTAACATAGTTATTTTTTTTTATGGTTCTTTTTGCAAGAAATTTGCCTCCGGGGTCTTGAATAAAAGCATATAAAATGAACTAGGAGACAAGAATAAAGTAGGAGGCAGCAGCACTGAGAGACAGTTAGAGCAGCGGTGGGGAAAGCCAGCAAAATAGAGTTTAACTGACGGGTTGGGGGTGAACATAACGCGACCCCAGGAGAGACTCCGGAGCAGCCAGCTAATTGGTGCTTCCTCTGGGTTTGGGTCGGAATAATGAGCGCCTGAAAGCGGACCAGGCTGCGCTTGGCCGCAAATCCTCTGGACCCCATCTTCCACATCTGTGGCAACCTGCTTTATTGGAGCATCTAGCAAAAAGAGCAAAACATTCACAGAAACCTGAAGCGTAACAGACAGCGCTCATAAGAGGACATCCCGATGGAAATAACCCCCAAAAGAAGGGAGACGTCATTTAGGAACATGGTAACAGTACGGTAGCGTTTACCGTAGGACGCTCGAAAAAGAGTTTACGTAGAATAAAAAAGGAGTACAATAATAAATAAGTTTTTCTAAAAAAAATCAATTAAGAAATAAATATTGCATCATATATTTCATGCGCGCAATACTTTTTTTTTCAGGAAAGTGTGGGCTGAAACACAAAGGCGGGCGAAAACATTACAAGTCAATCGTGCAGTTAAACTCCATGGCAAAAGTAAATAAAGCACAGTTAAGACTACGTTTTGTGGTTTCGTCGTGCACCAGAACATCTATTTAATAAATGACTTAAATGACCAGTAAATGTCCGTACTGTTTGGTCACTAAGTCAGAAATTATTATGACATTGCCATAATTTCCCCGTCTAAAGAGGAAGCTAAGGTGACTACAGGTGTCCTTCCGTCAAAGCGTTACTGTATGCGGAGGAGACTTCACCATTACATTTGGTTCCAGGTCTGGGATGAAACGTGACAATTCGGCAAGTAAAGCCACCTCGCCCCCCCCCCCAAGAATCCTTCAAAAATTCTGCGGAGAAAATCTCAAAATCTGCTGTAAAACATTTAAACGCGCCCTTGACGCACCCACTGTAAATGATCCTCATAGATTATTTAGGATCGCTCATGCAGGCCTTTAAGAGAGGTGGACTACAAATGTTCTTGCTAGAGTGCGTGGTCAAAAATTTTTGGGTCAAAAATGCTGATCGGAATTCGCAAAAGGGGAAATGGGCTCGTTTCTCGTTAACTGAACTGGAAATGCCCCACAATAAAGTGAAAAGCAGGAAGCATACAAAATAACCTGGAAGAAAAAGACTACAGTACGTACAGTTGCTTTCGGAAAGCTTTCAGAAGACCATCGGTTCATCAGGGATGACATCCAAACCGTGGACTTCCACTTCCAGAAGTTGTCCAGTAACTGTGGGCTCCGGTGAGAAGAATGGAGACACAGGATGGTCGCAGTAACGCAGCGTTTATTTACACAAGGCAGCGGCGGGAGGTTGTGGTCTGGACGGGCGTGAGGAGAGCTTGCGGGTTTAGTTTAGGATTGCAGCTCTCCAAGTGGCTAGGTAACCCCCAGAAACCCCCCGACCCACAAGAACCGTGCCAACCCCACTAAAGACACATTCTCGAGCAAAATTCCAAATGCCCGCGCTAACTATTTGCAGGTAATCCTCACCCCCTCCTCTAGGGGCACTCTTGAGTCGCATGGGGCGCTAAAATATTTATCGGTCCCGTTCCGTTTTATATGACACCACTTTCAAAATTAAACGGTTTACGATTAGTAACAGCCTAGTTATGTAGGTAAAGCAGAGATTTTGACAAATGTTCTCACACACTGACGAATAAATTTAAATTAGTAACAATACCAAAATCTTATTTTCAGGAGCTGACATTTCCTTCTAGCTTTCAGACTTCTTATCCAGCGGTAAGATGTGACGAAAGCTTCAGATTATTTCTCCTGACTCCACACTTCATATCCATTTTAGTTTTGCTACGGAATGCATGCGAGCAGCTTGCCCATCTGTATCTGCATCTGGCAACTTCTCCCCGGGTCACAAATGTTTTTGTTTAATATAAATCCAACTTCGGTTGAATATGCAGCCCTAAATATGTTTGGTGTCCAAAAAGGAGTTTTTAGCATTTTACATCCTTGAAAAGCCCACAAGCTGGAATTTTAACATATTTTCGCAGTATTTTCTCCATGTAAAAGTTCATCAGTGTCAGTGACTTGTCAGCACTGTGTCTGCAATTGCTTTGTTTGTTCAGAATCACATATTTGGCATGGCCACAAAACACCCCTTCACAGATGGGGATACTTTCATATCCCATACCATACCGTACCATAGTATAGCATATCACATCCCATAAAACCAACTCCAATGCCAATCTTTGTCCGAGTTCTGCATCATACATACCATTCCATACAATACATCATTCCAGCACTAATATCAATTTAACTCTGGACCATTTTTCACAATACCCTTCTCACACAGGGACACAAAGCCGAACTAAGAATAGTAGAGTGATAGCAGTTATACGTAACTACACACTAATCAAATTGGCAGCTGAGGAAAGGAAAGCAAAAACTCCCAACTACAGAAAAACAGACAAAAAAGTATGATGTGAAATACCATACCACACCATGCCATGCTATATCGCACCATACCACACCTTACAATGCTTACAGTGCCACACCAAACTATACTGCAACATACCATACTATGCCACACCACACCACGTCACACCATACCATACCATACCATGCCATACCATACCATACAATGCTTTCAATGCCACACCAAGCTATACTACAAGATACCATACAACACCATGCCATATCATACCACACCATAGCAACCGAGCTGCATTCATGACTTTTTAATTGTCAATTCAGTTGACGGTAACAATGGGAAAAATGAATACGATGAAATTGCTCTCTGTTGGAGGAAATGAACTTGACTGTCCATGTCTAAGTGTGCTACAGTTAGCCAGTTCACCACTTACAGTTATGCTTTTGCTGAGCTTACTGTATTTCAAAACACGGAGTCCATGAAGTAAGAGAACAGCTCAAGTCTCTCAGTAGCAATTATAAGCAACACTGAGTCATGAGCAGGGTACACAAAGACTGCAAATTAGAGCAAGTAACCTTCCGGAGTGAGGAGTGCTGGGGTAATTGTTCTAGGCCATCGTGCAACTTGTTTACTGCCACATAGGTTGCTTCACTTGCCAGTAATGAAAAGCAACACGTGTTCCACAAACAAGAGTCTACAGCCTTTCGCTGAAGGATTTCGGAAACAGATGGCGCACGGGGTGGATGGAAGGACGTTTTTATAAAGTATTTTATAAAGGGTCATGCATTGTACTTATTTAGCAAATATACACCTATGCCTTGGTGTGTGCCAGGCACGGGCTCATAACTGTTAACAGCGCGCACCGGGGAGATGGGCATCATGCGGGCCACTGTGTTCGGCCCTGGATTGGCCTGGTCTGATGTCACAAGGCCGCCCTCATTCAGCCGCCAAACCAGGCACGCGCACCATGTATGTAGGGACGCCAGCGTGCTTTGCTTGGGCCGTAATGTTTTTGTGCACGGCTCGCCCGGGTGGCAGGTGACACAGGAGACCATCAACTGAGCATTGACAGCAACTTAATGTAAATGTTAACAGTGAAAAAAGCATTTTTGAACACTTTTTGAACAGTTTAAAACACATTTTTGGCTGAAGGAATTCATACTCATTCCCAGAAGGTTCCTAGTGCATATTTTGTATATAATTACTTTTTCAGAATTAGAGCACAGTAAACTAAGTTTCTTAAAATGATGAACATTTATTGTGGATTTCTTATTTTTCATGTTTATAGCCAATTATATTGCAAACGATTATAGGGAATTTAACCAATTCATATGTTCAGTAGAACAACATCTGGTCATGCTATGAAGACACCAAAAATATCTGAAAGAGTACTTAGAGAAGTTGTGCACAAATACTGGGGAACATTATTTTGACTTGAACAAAAGGTGTTGGGGAGAGTTTGTCCCCCTTGTTATGCCTATGAGTATAATACACACGTATAATCGATTTGATCACACATTTAAATAAATTTAAACGAGCATTAAACCTTGGTATGCCTTCTTTAAATGTAGCAGGAAGTGGATGTTTAGTTACAGCTGAGCTTGTGCATAACAAATTGTATTGCGGCAGACATTCTTCGCACTATGATTTTTTTGTACCTCATTATTTTTGTTGTTATTGCTGTTTTGACACTGGAAAATTTTCAGGCTGGCGGAGTCTAAAAGCAAATGCAATGTTTTTTGTAAAACAAAAAAATCACAATAAAATGACATAATAGCACTTGACTGTAAATAAATTTTGGTCGTTTAGGCAAACAAATGGCAACCTGGCGCTTGAAAAAGTAGGATGGGATTCGGTACAAGACCGGCACCTCTCCACTGGGTCCACTTACTGCGGCATTAAAGTCGTTTTTTGTTTAAATTTGTACTGTAGACTCAATATTTTTTGTTACATTTGTCCTTGGAGAATATGTTGTCAACAGAAAGCACAGTATTTGGACGCAGAACACAAAACCGGATTTGTGTCATTTTTTTGGATTGTTTTAAACGTTAGCTTTTAGTTTTTAAATACCAGAATAAAAAAAAGTACATTTTTTAAACGCAAAACGTTTTTCAAATCAATTTACTGATCTGTAAATCTGTGCCATTCACTCATTCATGATGTGTTAAAAGAGTTGCCTGGATATACTTGTGCTGTTTGGAAATATCCCCCAAATACTCCAAAGCGGCACTACTTGCTTATGCCAAACCTTCAACATTTTTGGAAAAAAATAAATAAAATGTTTAAAAATCGACTGAACCTTAAACAACGAATATACTCAATGGCATAATTTACTTTTTTATTTGAAAAACAGGCCAGAAAGTAACTAAATTTGGCTGTAAACCTGGCGAAACAATAACGGATTACGGGTAAGTAAGCAAACAACGCTTCGGTAACATCTTTTATATTTAATGAATTTCTTATTCTATGCTTTTCGTCTTTTGTAAACGGTAATAGGGTTAAATTTACAAGCATTAGAAATGAATTATTAATAAATAGCATAAAATATTGAACAACAGAACACCGGCGGATTCGCGCAAATAAGATAAAGGATGTTTAAGACAAACAGAAGGAAAACGCATTTATTAATTCATGCGCCTTATTATTCTACGTCCAACATTTAATCTCGAAGCAAAAGGAAATGAAAATGATTTATTTTCGCCAAATACAATGCAACATGTCTTGTATTCATATATCATATTTTTAAAAATAAACAGGCCGCGCGAGGCTTTCGGGTTTGGGGCTATTGGTGTACAGTCATGGTAAAGGTTACCACATCTAAAGGTCACCGGTGTAACTGTTTCTCAGAGTTTTTTTTTTTTGGGGGGGGGGGGCTTTCGTAAACTTTGGCAATGTGGTAAATGGTGTGGTAAATTCTTTCAGTACGTAATATCGTCTGTTGCGTACGCACTGGCAGACAGAGACTTCGCACATATAACACACATGTGCACATACTGTACGATACACACTTTGCAGGCGTAATGACAAAACGCAATGTCATACATCGGATCTGTGCGGGACACATCTCGGATCCCAGTCTTCTGCTGCCCCACGCACGCACACGCCGGCCACACGAAGCGACACCAAAGATCATTTCAAAAATATGTTAACGATGCTGCCACTTGTGCGCGTTTTGTAAAGCATGTCTGTCCCGCCCAAATCTATACACTTCATTACATTTTAAAGCAAACAGTTACTTCAGTAGTTATGACGTATCACTGTTATCGTTATAAATATTTTTGTTGAACATAAATATTGCTGTTATCATTGTAAATGTTTTGTTTTAACATGCTGAAACGGACCACAGTAAAGAAACTGGGGCTGTTTGCTGGAAATTTAATAACATTTGTATTAACATTTTCCATAACTATAAATCCAAGTTTTTTTGCTTCTCATTAAAAAAAAGTATTCCCTGGAAATCCATTTAATGGAATTGTTTATTCACTTTTAACTGCTTTGAATGAAGTATTACAAAACTAACAAAGAAGTAGCATTAATAGCTCAGAAACGTTCCTAAATCAGAATCTACTTTAAATGCCTTTTTCCCAGGTGAATAACTAGCACTTCATACATTAATCGGAATTCTCATCTTTAAGTCTCACTATTCTTTTACATTACAGCACTGTCAGCTGAGTCTCCACTGAATTTTCAGCTGTTATAGAGATAAATAAGCGACAACAGATTCATTATCATCAACCCTCGATTTTATTTGTCTGATAACATTTTTAGTATTTGGTTTTCTCTTTGGAAAAACCGGCACAACTCAGACAGGTATTTTTGTAAGGTAACCTTGCTTGCTGTGCTTGTCACCCTACCGCTTTTTGTGAGTACAGCATTAACGTATCCTGTTACCTCCAATTAGTATTTCTCTTACTTCCTCTCTTACTACGTCACATTACTAAACCTCCCATTTTGCCCTTTCCTGTTTAGCTTTGCTCCAACCTCTCTGGTCGGGGGTGTCTCTATACAGTATGCGGCCCAGTGCTCTACTGTACGTGCGACTGCAGACCCCCGGCTTCCGCCTCTGCCACTAGTGACTGCAGAGATAAGGTGTAGTAGGCAGTGCACCAGGTGGCATTCAGCACTGTTGTCGCGTACACCTCAGCCGTCTCGCGCAACTTGGCGGCTCGGCCGGCAACGTGCAGCGTGGACCTGGCCTGGAGGGGGTGGGGAGCAGTGGAGTAAGGTCAAGGCATTTCTGCAAACAATCACATCACACACGGAAACCTGCATTCCAGCTCTCTGCCTTTGCAGCTTTTTTCCATCGGCCTGCATTGGTCAGGGGATGACCCCCCCACCCTTTCCCCACCCCACCCTGGGGCCTTATGGGAACAAAGCGGGTGAAGGTCACAGTAATCAAAGTGCCTTTCTCTCCCGTTTGCCGGGGTTTCTCACATAGCCATTGGCCACATTTTAGGGAGCATAAGGTGGCCAGAAAGTGGCCTCTGTTGACTTCTTCCCAATCCTTCTACTTTCTCTTGCAGTCATATTGATGAGAAGATGATTCTGCAATTTATTTCCCAACGTTAATTCTGAGCAGTTTAACCACTGCTGATTCAGTCATATTTCTACTGAAGTTCCCTACTCTCTTCTATATCCAAACCTGGGTCATTATACCTCCATCTGCTCTCACTTCATACATGTTCTAAGCTTAAGGTTTGCATCAAGACAGTATTAAAAGTTGTCTGTAAATTATGATGAATCCTATCATTTGCTCCAGGTAAATATGTTCAGCAAGAATGACCCTCAAGCGCCGAGCTAAAGCTCAGAGAAGCTGTACTTGAAGAGAATTGTGATAAGGATGATGTGTCCGTACGTGGCTTTACATTTATTAAACAAGGTGATAAGCAAAACGGTCTGATCCAGCCAAACCTATATGATTAGGAAAAATCCACTTATTTATCTGTGTGTTTGTGCTTTTTTGTTTGTTTCAGAGTTCTGGTGGTCCAGAGTGTCTCGCAGAAGCACAGGGATAAGTTAAACATTTATGATATTACTTATTTGTAGCAATTTAAGGACAAAAAAGACTTTAATTCACAGTCACCACCTTTCAGCAAGCTTCAGATCATAATTAAACCATCAACAATATAGGACAGGATAGGATATAACTTCATAAAGTCAGTAAATCCCCAGTGTAAACACAAGACATAAGACAAAAGATACACTGCAAAAGGAGCAACATAAATAATACACTTAATATTTTTTCAATCATTTTTTCAAAGTTTCAATGCTGTTTCTGTAGCCTTTTATGTCTATTATTATTTCAATTGTTTTTCACTGAAGGTTACCTTCTAAAAAACACGCATATCTGATGGAAAAGAGTGACTTTCAATGAGTTACTTAACAAATCTGGTTGTTTAGGGAATGTTTTTTATTTGGCACCATTCTTTGTGCTCTAAGTTTCTTTTTTGGAAGACCCAATTTTTTTGTTCCTCTTCTGCAAAAACTTATCACAAACACATATGAGCCCTCTCAGCAAATCTAAGAAGAGGAAATAGTTAAAAAGTATAGAAGGTCTTTGCTAAGCTAAAAGCCAGAAGACCACACAGCCCTTCTGAAGTCTCTCCACACCATCAAGTGCAGGAAAGGGACAAGCGTGGTACTCAACCATCTGCAGAAGAATGACTTTGTCTGCTTTCCTCTATAGCTGCCACCAAATTGCTCAACTCAATAGCCAGATATCACAACTGTGCCGTTTCACCTTGACATGCATTTAAAACGTTTCATTCTAATTTCAGCTGCATCTTCATTTCTTGCCGTCTTTTCATTATCGGTCATCACGTGTAGCAGTTAATGCTTAAAAATCTCCTAACACTGGATTGAGCAATAAATTATGTAAAGTATCACAATGCATTATACAATGTCATATTTCACATTTAATACTATTATTTGCATGCACAGATTTACTCTAGAGCAGATACCATTCATTCTTTCAGAAATCTCCACCTTCTTTTTGTCTGTTTTGGCAAAAAAACTAAACTAAATGGCATTATTATAATTCATAACATTCATGACTTTACATATAATCTTTTTTCTGACACACACATCAAAGTGCATAAAACATAAATATTATATACACCTATAAAATATTGTGTGCACTTCCGGGGTTCCTTATTGCTTTCGGATTCATTATTCATAAAATTTACCAAACTACACAGTGCAAAATATATTTCTAAGGATCAAATATATAGTACATATTAGTGTAAATCCCCCTTATTTACTTCATGTTAGATTTTTTTTTTTATCCTTTTGCCAGCATTATTTTTGTTTTGGATTGTTATGTGAGAATGAATATAGGAGTTAAATGAATATTCAGCACAACGGATTAAGTGCAGGGTGTAGGAACAAAAATTGGAGCTAATAATGGAGTCCCTGAAATACATAAAATGGCACAGGTTTGTATCCGCGCTTTAATGGAATGTTGGAAGCGCTTTGGTAGCACAAACAGGTTAGCAGGACAATGAAAAATCCGGAGGATTAATAAAGGCAAATCCTCTTCGACTCCTCATTGGCCACACACACAGACAGATGTGAGGTTCCTACTGCAGTCAACATCTTCGTGGGCATCCCTGCTGTGTGCATTTTATCTGTGTCGGCCATCGTCTGATTCACCGAAACCGTCCTACCTGTGTAACCGCGGTCTCCGCTTCCAGCGTTTTCCTCCTGACTACGGCTGTGCGAACAGGAAGAAGAAGCAGAACCAGGCAAGACTAGATCGGAACAAACCGTGACTGGTCAGCCGAGGAGAAACCCATGTATAGCGGGGCCTGGGGTGAAGCAAAGTGGGGGGTGGCATTTTCCTGTGCTCCAGGTTCGGCCTGGGGGGCCCCGCTCCACCCCGGAGGTCTGTGTGCCATCGGGCCGCACCTCAGCTGGGGTCAGGCTGACATGAGCAGGGTCACATCTCCCTGCTCGCCTTTACAATTTACAACGGGTTCCCCATGCCTGCGCCCTAAATCAACCCAGAACGTTCACACACACACACACACACACACACACACACACACACACACACACACACACACCCATTCATGCTGTTTTTTTTTTTTGAGGGGGAAGTGCATTTTTTTTTCATTGCCACATTGTTATTCTTTATAAATTATTTTCCTTAAATTGTAATTTGTCTTGCCGAAACAGGTATAATAGGTCCCTTTGAGTTTTCGCATGCATTCAAAAGCACAGACCTTCGGAGAAGCTCGCGGCCACGAGTTGCTTAAATTTGTAAAGCATATTTTAGGTGTTAATTGGGCAGCAGCAGCTGCCGCCATGTCTGCTCGGTCAGTTCAGGGGTATGAATGAATTTGTCTGTATCCACTAACTGGCTTGTAAAAATATTTAGTTAAAGAGGACAATTTATGGAATTAATTAAAGTAAATAAGACTCCACATAGCAAATGGTTTTAAAGGATATAAATCATCCACCTCTTTTGAACCTATGCAGTCTTACGCTTGGTCTTAGACAAATGAAAATGGAAGAAGCACATATTTTGCTCATAAAAATGATGACATTCAAAGCTGTACTTGTCTGTAGCCTGTGTAGCATTTGCGAGAGACAATTGTTGTAATGTATTGTAAACTGAACAATTATATAAAAATCTTTTGAATTACTGAGTTTTTTTCGATGCTTCTTATCAAACAAAGCTTTTTTACCGTTTTGCCTCCAACAACACATTTTTTATTTCTAGTGGGTAGTGAGCAGCAAATTAAACTATGGTTTATTTCTCCTCTGTCTTCTAAACACCTTAAAATCCAAAAAAATACACCATTCATTCAAATAATACTAATTTACTGATCCATTAAACTGAAAAATAATTTTTGCTTAAGTCATGCATGTTTGGCCTCCCAAATTCAGTCAGTCAGACCAAATTTGAAAAGGTGCCAAGCCACTGACTGTGCCATTCAGTTCATTGTGGGAAATGTGTACCCACAATCTCAGCTGTCTTTAGACACTCTTCGGTCAGCTGCTTTTATGCAACTTCTGTTTACATCCTTTGTTTTACACCACTGAATTTAATTTTCTTATTAGTTGTTTACTTAAATGTCGCTTTTAATCTTCCTCAAGCCAGTCTATACTTTATACCATGGTAAGTTTATTGTATGAAGGCATTGTTTTTAGAATGTATTTTGCATATAATAAGCACATCCATTTGTTCATTTTCATTATCTGCTTGTCCTCCTAGTTGGAGCTGCGGAGGTCCAGCGCCTTTCCCAGAATCACTGAGGCAAAGCAAAGAGCGGGACACCCTGGGCAGCGTTCCAGTCCATCACAATCCAGCAACACACACACTCACACCTGCACACACCGCAGACAATTTATAGTGGCCAGTTAATCTGAAACGCATCATTGGACTGTGGGGGGAAACCAGAGCACCTGGGGGAAACCCAGGAATGTGCGCACAACTCTACACACTAAGCTGAAATCAAACTCACAACCAAGTAACCCAGGTGCTGTGATTTCATGCTTGATATTTTTCTGTGCTACACAAGTCTTTCCTTCATGATATTTTGCATGCTTTAGAGGCCTTTGGGGCAAATTTACAACAGGAACTCAAACAAAATGGATTTTTCCCCATCAGTAATACATATTGCCATTAGTAATCGTTCCAAATTTTTCAATATGCGGTCAGCTTTCAGGAACGAATTAGGACCGGATAGCAGGATAAGTGTAAATTCCTTTATCATTAAAGAGGGCGCACTGTCAGTCAGTAGGTTCTGCTGCCTGACCTATGACCCAGCTGTACCCTTGCTAACAAGACGGAAGTTGTGTGTAGGGATGGATGGGAAGCAGCTACATGCTGACACGGCCATTTGGGGGAAAAGCTGCGCCCCAAATATATGAGAAACACGGTGCACAGTGCCGCACGCTGGTCCCTCCGGACAGCTGTGTAACACACAGACACAGCAGATTTGGTCAAACTGGTCACTTCCTGCCAGCTTCTTGTGGTGTGGATGATGTTTTGTCTCCGTATCTTATCGCCACACCGGCAAGCTCAAAAAGCATGAAATATGTGAAAAGAGGTTTAAAAAAAGCACACCAGGAAAATGTGGCCAACATTACAGTTAGAGACATTTTGGATCAGTTAAAAGAGACACAAATAATACATTTTCAAATAATGGTTTGTTGAGATTTCTTCTAAAAAAATACAAGCTTATTAGCCTACAAGACTGAGGTGGCCCATATATTTTTCATGGGATACCAAAAAGGAACTGAGTCACACATAAAATCTTTAAAACAGAACATCAACAGCTCAAAACCTTACTACCTCAAGTGGCTTGGATTTGTCGAATTTCGGATCAACAGTTGCGTTTGCATGCTTTGCTTGTGTGTTAGCTAGAAACAGCAGCGGGTATAAGGGCATGCAAAGGCATTCAGAATAAATAAGCAACCTGAAAACTGGTAGTGCATTTATTTAAAACAGGAAGAGCATACATGTGAATGTTGGAAAAAAGTGCAGGATTTATTATAGTTGTTGTGGCCGGACGCACAGAGACACTTTTATTACAAAATTAGACCCACAAATAAATGTTCAAATGCACCCCTCTGAATTTTGTGTTTAATAATGGGAGCCATTTGTGTAATAGTTGTCCTTTCTACTTTCACAAATTAGATAAATACGTCTCCAGTAAATGGTTAGGGTTAGTAAACAGTTGTAGCAAAATGAGGGCAGTGTTGGCCTTTTATAGAAACATTATCAAGTAATAAAATAAAATAAAAGAATCAGCTCTAACAGCCTGGGGAAAACATGATGGCTGTGACTCCTTACGCTGATGGTGACAAGAAAAGCTGGAGTGGCGGCAACACCTGTTATGCGGATGCGTGGGGTTGCCGTCCTCCTTGTTTTCAGACCTGGCAAGCGTTCCGGCACATTCTGTTGTCGTTGTGTTCAAGGCTGAGAATTTTCAACTAGCCACACTGTGGGTATTTCTGCAATTTTCCTCATATTCAGAACTGAGAAGCCATTTGTTGCTCAGCAGTTCAGCTGGTTTTGGTTTCTGAACCCAAAATTTCATGTATTTGAGAACCAAGCCATGAAAAAACAAATGACCAAGACTAAAGGCTTGGAAATGTTTAGATTTGTCCACTCACTTATTACCAGGAGGATGAAGCATGTATATAATAGAAATATTTAATATAATGTTTATAAATATGCACACATACACGTAATGTAATATGTATGTACATAATTCCCTGTAAATAAACACACATCACATATAACTCATACACCGAACCACAGGTTGTTTCCAGCACAATTAAATAACCTTGAAAAAAGAAAATATTCATACACAGTAATTTACAGGCCAATAATAGTACAAAATACACAGTGTTCGGCAATTTAAAATCTTTTTCAGTTGTTTCTGGACTGAAAGGTCATGTATGGTTTTGTTTAGACAAAGATCCCCTGCTGAGCAATTATTCATGAATATCTTTTTATTTTAAATAGCGTCAGAAGCCCAGAGCTATGAAGAGCAAGAGGAGCAAAATGCCTAAATTTTGTTCCAAAGCTTTAAGCAAAAGTGTAAGCCTCATCTTAACTTCAATTCTTATTCTGAAATAAATACGTCAGGTGAAGCAACTTCGGTCAATCGTTTTATGTCATTGCGCCACCTACTGGCTAAAAAAATGTAATAACAAATTACTTAAATGAAATAAGTTCTTTAATAAAGATTTTATATTAAATAATAACCATCACATCACCACTCTCTGCACTGTAATATTTGCAATGTTTGATATTTAAAGTATGCTGCTATAAATAATCTTGATTTTTAATAGTACATCTAAGTTGTTCTTTCTCATTTAAATGGTTCTGTGCCAGCATAGAAATGGTTAATATCGGAATTTTTGTTCTTATTTAAAAAATAAACTAGCCTTTACATTAATTTATTCAGGTACAACTGGCATTCCAGCAGGTTTTCCAAGGTAAGTAATTCAAATTTAACTGGAAAAAAATATTTTAGCAAAATTCTACGATCATCTGTTTATCCCTGTTATACAGCTTTTTTTGCCAATTCATATCAAATACAAAGTGCTAATAAAAGAACTGCCGCTTCAAATGGGGATCCCACTTCCTAACCTTCATCCTAAGCATCCGTTTTACCTTCTCTTAACCTGTAAACTCCATAACAACCCCACAGTCAAACCCACAGCAAACCTTTCTAGCCACTACGTGATGGTTTGTATTCCTTTAACATCCGATGTTAAACACCTACACCTACAACCCCACACATAGTATAATGAAGTGATGGCGCAGCATCTCACCGGTGTTATCAAGTGGGCACCTTCCTTCACAGGTGGGCAGTGGGCATCCCCCATCACAGGTAGTTAGGCCCTCGACACCTCCGAAAGGCTCAGCCACAGCTCAGGCCTCCCAGAACTGCTCCCCTCAACCACTATGCTACCCAGCAACACAACACAACCCATGCTATCCTCCTTAGCACCCCTGCTAACAACTTTGTACACTAAATGCCCATCCTGCTACTCGCTACCTTATTTATAACTCCACTACTTTGCTGCACCTACACTACATCATGCATTAACCCCGCAACCTACTAACTGCTAACTGCTACCAGCGAAACCACACCACAGTTTACAACTTCTCTGTTGGTCCTCCGCCAGGACTGGTCCTTTTTCTCCAAATCCACAGACTTCCCTGCTCTGCAGCCTCTGTCAACTCCCTCACCACCACAGGTTCTGTCCCTGGACTCCAAGTTCTGGAAACAGCGCCATTGTTGACCAGGCTCTAAAGCCACGACAGCATTCTTCTACTGGCCTCACTCTCATGCTCCAACCTCTCCCCTCTGCCTCTGTGGCCAGTTCACTACACCTAAGTTTCTCTTTGTCCAACATGTCTTCAAATAGATCCTCCCATGGGACTGTCAGTTCAATAAAATGCACTATTCCACTGGTTTACTGACCACAGTACCATATCAGGTCTCAAGTTTGTAATAAGGATTTCCTGGGGCACAACCAATTTTCCTCCCAGGTCAGCCTGCATTTCCTAGTCTCTACTTCCCCTTAAATGACCTGCATCCTGTCTACCTAAACATATTATTCTTATGAAAATAAGATAATAATCACAGTAATTTTGACACCTACAGTAGCTGTGAATTCCGGGGAGTCGGTTTAAGCTGTAAACCCTCTACAAATATTATTTTTATTTTGCTTATATACGCTTGTGAAAATTCTGCAAGAAATCATGAACATCACAATTCTGCAAAATATCTGCAAAATATCTGAATGCACTCTACTTTTCAATCTCAAAGTCCATCTCTGTTTATGCCCAGAAAACGTCTGAAGAAAGTTGTCAAAGAAGCTTGGAAAAAATGATAAAATGTGATCTGGCCAACTGGATCTAAAACACGAGATACCTGAAAATAAAGACTTACTAAAAGCTACAAAGTACAAATTGACATTATTGTGTATCCTCAGCTTCTACATGTTCTGGAAGCTTCTGCCACTTGTTTATTTCCATCCTAGTCCCTATTTGTTCTCCTGCTGACAAATTAGCTCAGAACTGCCTGCTGGCACACATCATTATTGTGAAAACTGGTTATTGCAAATGCATTAATATTGATACTGTAGCTTTGAATTGCTGAGACATCTGTAGACATCCAAAAACTGTAAGATTACTTCAGTATTTCTTCTTCTGCCACCTCTGTGTTCATGTTGTGCCTACTGGCTGGGAGGTGAGTGTCCAACAGTCTAAGCAGAACTGTGGCTCAACCTCAGAGGATCCCCACTGAGTTCCAGTTCAACTCAGTGAAACTGGGATGTTGAAGTCTCTTGATGCTGTGTACAGCAGAGAGGCCACAGGATGTCTTTAGAATTTTTGTTTGTTTGCGTTTGATCTTGATAAGTAGAAGTTCTCCAAAAACAGCACTGCTGGGTCTGGGTCTGGGTGGGGTCTGATCTGCACTATAGTTAGATATGGGGGCAAAAAGCTGGAAATTAAAACAGAGAACGAGCAATTTTATGTATGATTATTTTTATATGTTGTTAATAATTTATTTGCTACTCCCTTCAACAATTTAAGTCCTAATAAAGTCTACAAAATCTCCTTAATTTGAATGTGTAGTGACAAAAGTTCCCCATCATTCTAGCATGTTCTATGCAAAAATGAGTGATAACAGTTTCTGCACTGATTCATCATTGAGGGTTTGCATATTCGTCCTGTACAGACCCTGTATTTGGCAAGTTTTTTGAAATGGCTGGAATTCTAGGCGGGTTTGGAGTTCAAAATGTGGAATTTTATTTATTATAATCAGGAAGGCGAGACAAATAAGGAAGTTTTATACAGGACTGGGACAGGAATGACCTCGTACAGATCTGCTCTGTGGAAGATAACACTGAAGAAGGTCTTCAGAGCCTCAATCCACTGTAAGGAGCTGCAATTTACACCTTGTGGGAAATTCCCAGGAATGACCTTGAACCCATGATCCACAGGCACAAGTCAGGATGTTATGCTTGGATAATGAAACATCTGAAGGTTCATTTTTCAGAGAGTAATGAAACAGATATGGAAAGGAAATGCAAACCCTGTGAAGTTCTGCATTGGATGTAGAGCAATAATACAAAGGTTATGTTGCTGTTCACGCCAGTTGGATTTTTACGTAAATAGGACGATAATGTGGAGCTGGAAGGGGTGAATTAATTGGTTACATAAAGCAGTGTAACTGGTGGACGAAAGGAGAAGAACATTCATGGTCGAAGGGAAACATTTAGGGCTGATGTCTCTGTTTCCCTTTGTGCATGCTTGTAGCTGGGGTGCATGAGTTTGAAATCGATGTGGTTTCCTGCTCGCTAGTGGCCAGAGCTGATGGGCTGGAGCGAAACAGTTGTCTTTCGACTGTGGCACAGAATGCCATGAACTTGGGGATCAAACCCCTTTACGGATGTGTAAGTAGTTTGGGGCACCTAGAGGGTGGTGGTATGAGGTGTTTTGTTGATCAGTTATTAGTATATTTGCTTATTTGTTCCTTGCATCTTAATTTGCAACATTTTATTTATTTATTTATTTTCTATTGGTTGGCTGTTAATCCATTTATCTTTATTTCATTTCAAATTTACATAAGGTGATGGATGAGGAGGTGGGTGTAGCTGGTTATTACCCTTTGGCTTAACTGTTTTATTTATTTATTTATTTATTTATTTATTTATTTGCTTGCTTGCTTGCTTGCTTGCTTGCTTGCTGCTCTGGAAGTGTATTTTGGAATTTTATTTTATTTCATTAAAATAGGTTTTGGCTACTCAGGCCTGCAGTGGATGTGAGGGTTACACCTGTTGCCTTGCAGTTGTAAGTTTGAAGTCCTTGCTTGCGCTTTGGTACCCTGGAGCAAGATCCTTCCCTCAAAACGCACCTGTAGGAATGTCCTACTGTCAAATGGGTAAATCACTGTAAATGTGTCAATAGAATGGTGTACAAGAGATGAAGCTCCTCACACTTGAACGTTTGTGGTTCTCAGTCATCACAAGAAGGTTGAAGCCATTCAGGAGTCTGGTGGCTCTTGGATTGAATAAGTTTGTGGGATAAATACTTCTTGTTTTAAGTTTGAAGTATTTTGAAGATCCAAAATGCAGGTTATCTTTAAAATCATACAGACAGGAAGCCAAGTTTCTACTATACAATAGTTCACCATTCATCTGGAATTTTAAGGGATCGGAAGCGTGAAGATAGATGCATAAAGGAAAAATCGTCTGAATCTATTTCTTTGATCTTAGCATGATGTAAATCCTTTTTAAAAATAATTAATATTACCTTTGCACAATGACTGTTTAGTTTATACCGACAGTTTTTAATGAGAATTTAAGTGTTAGGCCTATAGTGGAGCTGTCCAAGGTCCTGAAGCCTGGTCAGCACAGGGTAAATGCTGTATCCAGACATAGGACAACACTGTACAGACGGTCCCCAACTTATGATGGCATTGCTTTCCGATAAACCCATCATAGGCTGAAAATACTGTAAGTTGAAAATGCGTTTAATACACCCAACACACCGAACATCATAGCCTAGCCTAGCCTCGCCTACCTTAAACGGCATTACGGCCATTTCGGGTTTGCCTCCTTCATGCTGGGGAATTATCTTGAATTCCTCCTCAGTCGCTTTCCTCTTCTTCTTCTTCTTACCAGTAGCAGGCGACACAGATGGGCGTTCCGTAGACATGACGGATGCACAAAAAATAATGTAAATATTGAGGGGGGGTATCCAAAAAAGTGCTGGCAACACAGAATACTGTAGCGCATTGGTTGTATACACTAGCAACTGTGTGGCAGACTGGGAGATGCAGATAAATTCTGCTGACCAGCATCATGAGCGAGTACTGAACTGCATATCGCTTGCCTGGAAAAAAAAAAATCTAAATTCGAAGTAAGGTTTCTATTGAATGTGTATTGCTATCGCACCATCATAAAGTTTAAAAATCATAAGCTGGCCTACCATAACTCGGGGACCATCTGTACAGAAAAAAACAAAAGTAAAATAGTGAACTTGTTTGTCATAATAAGAAATAAATAAATGGTGTAAGATGGGTCTTAGTGGATCATTACATTTTGCTCGGATGAGCTGCTCTCTAAACATTCTCATCAGTGGATCCTGAACTTAAACAGTGGGACTGGAACACTGTTTGCACTGCACTTTGATTGTAAGTCAAAGCACCGTTCAGTCTTCAGTCAGTAATAGCAAATCAGTAAGTACAAATCTGAACCCAGACATGCCGTCACAATCCTCGCAAACCAGAGTCCACAACATCAACTGACTGCTCCCCTCACTGTCACTGTCACTGTCCCCATAATGCAACTTTTGGTTTTATTTATTTATTTACTTACTTACTTGCTTATTTATCTATTTATTGTTTGTTTGTTGTCTTCTCGATGTTTGGTTGTTTAGTTGTTTACTTGTGGAATGGAACCACACGCAGTCTCCTGTTGAATCAGGGCACATTTCACTTCATGGTATACTTTGTAACCATGTATGTGACAAATAAATTCTTTTGATTTGATTTGAATGTCCCTCAGTTTAGTATTGAGCCAAGTTTAAAAGCATGAGGTCAAGCTGTTATGAATTAAAAAGTTAAAGTGAGGCTTTTATTTATGCATCATATTATAATCAGTATGTTGTAGGTAGGGTCATGGTGTTCCAAACAATACCTCCTCACCACCACTCTACCTGGGGTAGTCAGCTAGAAGTGGTGTGTGTGTGTGTGTGTGTGTGTGTGTGTGTGTGTGTCTGTTTGTCTGTGGGGAGTATTTATGTGTGTTCCATGAAAAACTGGGAAGCATACAATGTCCAGCACAATACGGACTAAGGATTGACCAAAGGGTTCACAACAAACAACTGGGTGCTACAAGCGCATGTGTGATTCACTGACATGACCGGATGAATGTGTTTAGTGGGTCTCCAAAAGTTCCTGTGTTCGTGCATAAAAGTAATGAACCTGTTGCAGGACATGTATCTACTCTGGTACACCTCATCACCCCAAGTTCATTTCCAGGGCTTCTTCACTTGCATCCACCACTGTCCAGCATAAGGGTGCTCCATGGCTTGGAGCTGGTAAGCACATGAGCTGGATACAATTGAGCCCAATGTACAGTTCAAATTAAATTGTACACAAAAATAATTGCAAGGGAATGCCAGTTGGTTGTGACTGAAGAATCAAAATGGGAGAAAAAGTGATGGAAATAAAAATTAAAGTACAATAACAATAACTCCAGATGTCAACAAAGTTTTCATTGGCTTTTTTCATAGTGCCAATATTTCATTTTGAAACATCTACCTTTATTTTGATTGCTTAAAACTCAAAAACCCACTCTTTTTCAAACATTTCTCAGGTCTACGTTTAGAACATCTTTAACTGAACTTATTAGCTACCCATAGTTCTATTTGTGCTACAGGTCACCCCGCAGTGTGAATAGACCGGCCGGATGGGACACTGGACCAGAACATATGAAGGGGACTGGCGGAAAGTCAATCAATCGGATCAAGCCGATTACAACAACTCGGACGCTGCGGACGCGGGAGGCCGCGCCTGACTGTGAACTGGAACTCTTAACTATACCATACCCCATATACTACACTGATAAAAAACCACAAACCTTACTAACTTTTCATCAACTGACTATTACATATGCTTAGAATGCCCAGGAGGGGTGGGCTTCCACTGGCACATGGACCCCCAGAGGTTTATTTTTCTCCTGTCCTCTTGTAGAAAGGAGTTTTTTGCTTTCCTCTCCTTCGTGGCCAGATTCAAACGGTACACGTATGCAACCCTTGTCAGGTCTGTACAGCGCTCTGTGTCACTGCAGTGAGAAGAGTGCTATATAAAAATAAAATTGAATTGAATTGAAGTTCTTATTGACACTTTATTAGCATTTTCATTATTTCTTGATGTGGCCCCTGGTCAGGTAAATGGGGGAGAGGGCAAGGCTCAAGCCTTCATCAACATTCTAGCAAATTGCTTGGAGCAACATCTTCTAAGCGTAAGGTTTCCTCAGAAGTTATGCAAGGTCACAAAATAAGTGTTAAAAATAAAAACCCTTGATGGAACGTTTTTCTGCTATAAATGTAAACCTTCATGTAGAACAGACAAAAGCGCGCAATTTTCTTTAATAGATCAAATATCTCAACAGCAATAGAGCACAATATTTTTTGTTTATTTTCAAAAGTGCGACCCTTCTGGAGTTGAAAATAGCGTTTTTTAAAGATATTTAAAAGCAGCGAGCTGGAGCGCAATGTCCACCATTACCACTAGATGGAGCCAAGTACACATCTCACTGTGTTTTGCAAGCTTGTTGGTGTCCATCTTGGGATTATTTTCTGCCTGCACTTTCTAATGAAATAGTCTCTTTTTCCCTTCTTCTGATCTCCTTGGAGTAGCATGTATTCTTTCTGAAACCATTATCGGAGTAATTTAGGAAGCTCTTCTTCTTCCTCATCACACTGTTGCTCTGGTCCTTGACCTCAAGACCAAGGGCTCCGATCGCACTCTATTGAGAGCATCAGCACCCCACTTGGCAGGTGTGCTTCCCTTCATCAGTCTCTACTAAGCTCACAGTCCTCGGTGCTGCTGTCCTGTAACCCTCATCTTTTCTTTTCTATAACTTGCTGTCAGTCTCCTCTGCCACTTTGTTCTCTTCAACCTGGCAGCAGGTGTGGGAAATACGGCCCTCTACCCCATGCTGGGTGTGATAGCTTCCAGTTCACAAGGCTGAGGTCTAAACACTGCCGTCAATTCATATCTCTGCTGTCCTTTGCTTAGGGTCCTCAATGTTTGGATGACTGGGGGATGGGAGCTGTCCATAATAAAACAGGTGGCCTGCGCTACCATTAATGATTTTTTAAAATACCTTAGGGCAGCATAGACCATCAGGCCTTGCAGGAGCATCAGACTCCCAGTCTCTAGTCCAAATGCCCAGCTTGTGTCACAGGATTCTAAAAGTCCCCTGGGAATTGGGTTGTTTGAAAAGCTTGCTATTTGATCAGACCAATGTCCCCTCCTCATGATCATTTCTATATGCAGATGCTTGTATTATGTTCAGAAACAATGATAATTGAATAAGTGACTGTACAAATTTTTGTGTCTGAATGTGTGTTTCTGTCTGATGACCCTTCTAGATGTTGGGCTGAGGATAAATGATGGAAAGAAGGGTGATGAATATATAAATAGTGCCTGGATAACATCTCACGGCACAAACCACGGGATATTTTGGTAAGGGTTTATTATGGGGCAGTTACTGACGTAGGATGAATACATAGAGTAAAAATAGCTGAGTGGCGGTGAGGAGAAAACAACCTGCCTGCTCTTTAGTGAAAAAGAAAAACAGCTTACCTATATCACACCAGAACAGAATAGCAGCAAAGCTAAAATGTCTTCTGCTCCTATTTAACTACTTTAACTGTCAAAATACACAGAATTAAGGACACCGCTCTCCATACACATACAAAACAATACAAATACACATGCATAGGCACACAAAAAGCAAAAACTGGTCAGCCAACAAACTCCAAGGTGTCAAAACAATGGTTTTTATACCTTCAGGACGCAGGCTCAGCAACGCATCCATCGATTTTCTCCAAGTGCTTGAAATCTGTGCAACAATCCTAATGTATAGATATACAGTATAAACTATAGAGAGAGGAAAATAAACACAGACAAACGAAAGCAGCAAATGCAGGATCATGACATAGTTGGTGAAATGCACCATTGACTACTCTGAGTTGTACGCTGAATAAAAACAAATATTAAACAAATATGTGGAATTCTCTCTCTATCTCTCGCTCTCTCTCTGTCACAAGAAAAGACAATAAAGATCCGTGGCCAGAACTGCTGCAGGGTGTTGAAATATTATTTATAAACACTATGTGTCACCATGCTGGCTAAAGCTTTGGCATCCAATTCAAATTGATACTTTATCTATATTCTCGAAAAATAAATACTTCTTAAATAAGTTTGCAATGGTAAAAGGTTGGTTATGTTACACTGGTTACAATGAAACCAATTCTCAGCTGTATTAGCAACTTGCAGAAATAAATATGTAAACATGTAAATATAAACTCAGTTATTTAAACCATGTAAGCAATTATATATCATAAATATTATGATATGATAGTTATAGTAAATTAAGTTTTTCACTTGTGGTTTCCAAGTTGGAGATATCCACATAAAAAATATAGAAAAATTCATCCTGAAAAGTGCATCCTAACAGAAAGTGGGATTGCAGTCACTTCCGCAGTGTTCATAACTCAAATTCGTTTTTTATGTCCATTTCAAGTCGGAAAACAATAATAAAATTTGGAAAATAAAACTTTGAGGGCAAAATTTTGCATTGTTTAATTCTTCTCACTCCACCACTAGATGGAGTTAGCGTTCTTTCTTTTAATTGAAGCTGACTTTGAAATCCAAAAATGCCAAAAAATTCAACAGGATATTGTGTGTGTTCATCCATCCATCCATCCATCCATCTATCCATTCATCCATCCATTATCCTTAACTTCTTGCCATGATTGGAGTCACCACATTCCAAAGTTTCAGTCTCAATCCTTGGACATTTTTGTTTGATAACTGCCTTCTCAAGAAGCATATATAGTTTACATTTACATTAATATATTCCTCAGGAACTAATTTTTCTTACCCTGGGATCTTATCTGAATCCACAAGGCACAAGAGCCACAATTCACCTGAATTTGTCATTTTTTTGATAAATAAACCATTGTTGACAGTATGGTGATCAGTTAAATGTGAAACTGAGAATTTTACTTCACTGGCAGTACAAACATGGTAAATATGGTACTTATATAACAGCAAACGTGTGATCATCCTTCAGTGCCCCTTCAGCACAGACTGAACAATAGAAGCTGACTTGGAGAGCAATTCTTGGTCCAGACAGGCCTGGGGTTCCATGTAGTGATGTGGCCCTTAGGCATCAGAGAATGGACAGATTGTGAGGAGGAGGAGGAGAAGAGGTGCCAGGAAACAACATGAGAAGCAAAGGCTGGAGAAGCTGGTAATTTCCGGCTGGATCCAGAAGGATGCTGTGGTTTCCCAGTTCAGCTTTGACAGCAGTTCAGTTCACCTTTGACAGCTGGGAATAATGGGCAGGGACAGGAGGTCAGCAGTTCAACAGATGGTGCTTCACAATGGCTCAGGTACAGGCGGGATGAACCAGTAGACGTTGTCCTGTCCTGAAGACGCGCTAGGATAAGAATCAAACTCCTGCTGACGGACCCGGCCAGCAGCGGCTGCCAAAGCGGATCGCTTCATCTCGTCTGCATTTGATTGCTCTTTCTTAGGTTGCCCGCGGGGGGGCGCGCTAAACTCACGTTTATCTGCTTTTTACACCTCACAGAATTGCAGAAAAAGCCAAAATTTACAGAAAAATATGTTAACTTTATAAAAGTCAAGACAGTAAGTAGACTTAAAAAATACTTTATAGTAAAAGTTCTTTATATGGTTCATCATAAGGTACCAATGCTTTAAAATATTCTCTGAATATCAAGCCAAACAACTTGCCAATCGCAATTTTTTTGCAGTTACCATAACAAATTTGACATCAGTTTTATAGTTGACAGTACGGTGATGTTGTTTGTATAATAATAATAATAATAATAATAATAATAATAATAATAATAAATGGTGTAGCATTTAACGTTAACAATACAGTCAAGCTACGTACCGGTTGTATAATAATAATAATAATAATAATAATAATAATAATAATAATAATAATAATAAATGTTATTGTACACGAGCACCAACAAAATAATACTGGGACTTCATATTACTGCATTAATAACGCTGTCTTTTATGTTTAAAGTACACGCATGTTTACGTCTTGTAACCCATTTAAGCAGAAAATTAATTTTAAGATCTTTTTCCGTTGCCAGCGTTCGCCCTGCAGTTTAGCGGCGGCCCCCCGACCTGACTTCCCAGCGCTGGGCTGCCGGCTGGGGCTCCGGACCACCAGGACCCAGAATTCCGCAGGCCATGAGGGAGTGACTGAGTGAATGAGTGAGGGCGGATGAATGAGTGAGTGAGTGAGAGAGAGAAAGGGAGAGAGCGAGTGAAAGTAAGTACAAACGTTCCTGTTTCGTTCTTTCAGTGAAAGTGTTGTTTTCCATAAAGTAAGAGTTGTGTTCCGTAAACGAGGAACTTTGCCCACTGCTATGGAGCCAAGCAAGAACAACTGAACTGTAAAAGTTGCAAAAGTTTCTTTAAACTCAGGTTGCTGCCAGCTGGCCGGGCGATAGATAAGCGGGTATGGACGCGGTTTAGGTGCGCAGAACCCCAGAGTTTATCTGTAGTGTTGAGAAAATAAGAGGCGAAAATGGTGTAAAACACAGTACATTTACCATAGTTCGTGAAACTCGGAGGGGAGGGGGGCGAACTGCGCACGAAGCGTGGAGATCCGCTTCTCAACGGTTCTTGTCTGTGGCGCGTAATACAGCGACTGGCAAGCAGGTGGCGCCGTGCTACAGCGGTCGCCTTGCAGGGTCCGGGTTCCTGGTTCCACCGCGACCGCTGCTGTTGAACCCTAGCGCAGACACTTACCGTGAAAAACTGTGGTAACGCAGGTAAATCCTGGTAAATAGCTCGCTGTTTTTCAGACTTAATACTGCAAATCTCTCCATCTTCACAGCCAGTTAAAAAAAAAAAAGTTTGTAAAAAAAAAAAAAAAGAAAAATTTGCAACAGCACCCTCGCCCAAGAGTACATAACGGCTTTGATTATTATTATTATTATTATTATTATTATGAAAAATCTTATATGTAGATGTATTCTGTCGATCAACCCATGTCTGATGGTTAGAATGTTGATGTCCGAGTTTTTGTCATGTTTTTAACAGTTGACTTTGACTGAAATAGTAATCCACTCACAATAAATATGCAAACATGAGAAACAAAAAGCACTGAAACAAAATACTTACTAAAAAGCCTCACAAACTTAGTTAATAATAATAATAATAATAATAATAATAATAATAATAATAAGTATTATTATTATTTTTATTATTTTGAAGCCAAAATAGTAATAACAGAAGTAATATTTTGGTTGGGAGGACTAACTTACATCTAAACACTTACACCGACAAACGTAAGGATAAGCTAAAATAAAAGTTTTTTATTTAAATTCTCCAATATTCTACAAAATGTCGGCACCTGTGTTGTTCCTGGTAAAAGAAATCCGCGCTTATGCACTAGAAGTTTTTCGTTTGCTATTAAACACGGAAACATAAGCATCGTAAATATGTATAGGAGGGTTGATCAAAAATGCAAAAAAAAAAAAAAAAATTACTCTTGTCAGAAATTTAAAAAAAAAAGTTTTTTTGTGACCTTTCGTGCATATCACTTCCTAACCCAGCTGCTGCAAAATATTTTCCACCCTAACTGCTCGCCTCTCGAACATAACAATGTTGTGAACTATTCGGGTTGGGCTAAATATTATATATAATAATAACATAATTTTTATTCTAGAAAATGGTTATTTCCAATATTTTCACATCTCAAAATGTCAGTAAACTAACGTGCATATATGGCCTATAAATTGGACTGTCTTCGGGGACGAATTGACGCTTAAACCGGCTCTTAAGCTACGAAACAATTCAATTAAAATTCGAACAAGAAAAATCGTTCAAAACCCGACAGAAAAGCAGAAGGAGCGGCGCGGCAGCAGCGAGGCGCCGTGATTCAGCCACACTGCATCTCGATGTTTTATTGAAACTTCCAAGGAACATTGTATGCTCTTAACAAAACGGAAACAAAAAAAAAAAAAATATTTCGAAGACTACAGAGTCTAAAGGACAAGTCTTAGAAGACAAAAGAAACCTTTTAAGAGTGGGCACTTTTCACGTTTAAGCTGCAGCACAGGACTGTAAGAAAATCATGTGGACACGCAATGAAAGCGACGAAGAAGAAGAAGAAGAAGAAGAAGAAGAAGAAGAGAGCGTCTTCGCTACCGTCGAGGCCACCGGGGACTTCGCACAGATTTACCTGGAGGAGAGAGAGAGAGAAAGACAGAGAGAAACGGGCCGGCTCGGAAGGTGGGCATCTCACAAACTGGAGCCGCCCGACCAAGAGGAACATGAAATGTGCACGACTGAAACAAAACTGCTCACAAATCATCTTTACACATCTATGTACAACCACAATAAATTAAGGGCAAAACGTCCAGACCTCAAATTCGACATATTTACACGTGGCGTCAAATAATTACATAAATACTTTCATATATAGATATTTATACGTATAGTCAATGTTTTCCTCACTATTTTTAGATTCCATTCCGATTTTCATAAAGAAAGCATGACTGAAATTGTGCAGCCGCGGGAAAGTGCGCAAACGGGCGCTTTTTAACGCATTATCGACGATGGTCTTAACGCATCATTTCATTACACATAATCTCCTCTTTTGGTCATGGTAAAATAACACATTTTAAGTCGTAAACTAGACATGCAAATCCTTTCTTTTCCTCCGTGTACAAAATTATATCCAAGTGTTTTCGCCGTGTCTCAAACCTGACGCTGAGAAACTGGAAATAACGGTGAAACCACCGCTGCAGACCCAGTCCGCCTCTAAAACGCCGCCTTTCCCCCCCGCACCGTGGAAAATAAAACAGAACATGGACATAGCAGCTTAATCTGAAACTGATATTCAACATTTCCAACCTTTTCAATACTTGCGTGGTTTACAGTAAAGTACACACATCTCCTTAAGAAAGTGCAATAAGAAATAACGGTCTGACGGGTCAGTAAACCAGCCTCGAATCAAATAGAAATTAGCCTGCAATAATAATAATAATAATAATAATAATAATAATAATAATAATAATAATAATAATAATGGGTTGTTATTATTATTACTGTTGTTGATATTTCATGACACTTGTGGTTGTTTTCTAAGGAGACATGCTTTGCGGCCTGTCCTGCTGTGAGTCCAGTCCGCTGACCAGGCGCTGAATACTCTGCAGTTCGTTCGCAGTGTCCTTCTGAGGTCCAGCTTTAGGTGAGACAGACACGGAGCCCGACGACAGGGTGGACGACCTGCTGTTGACCTCGGAGGTGGAGTCGAGGCCGCCAGAAGCTGGACTTGTTGCCATGCTGCCGCTGCCGCTGCCACCTTTCAGGTCGATGGAGGTGCCAGTCACTGAGGGGAGGCCTGTGGTGAGCAGGGAGCTGCTGTCTGGTGCACCCATGGGCAGCGAGTAGGGGCTGTACCGCAGCCGGGGGCGCAGGGCGTTCAGAAATGGGTGACGGTGCACCGAGGAAGAGGCCGCAGAGGATGCAGCAGCAGCTGCCGCCATGTAGTTGTACGGATAAGGGATAAGACCTCCGAAAGGAGACATGGCGAGTCCCTGCAAAAAGTACAAACTTATTACCCTGCTGGCATGTCTGGAAGCTTAAATCCACAATTCAGTTACAAGATCCACACCCATGCTTGCAGCTGCTGGCATGACCTGTGGACATTGCGTATGACTAACTTTGCACCTGGTGAATTTTGTACTAGCAGTGAAACTTTGCTACTGGCGTTTGTCACACTAATATAAAGTACACTGGCACTGAATAACACAAAATAGGCAACTTTCTCAGAAATATTAGTAACAAAACACCCCCCATCCACCCAAAATACTTTTGGGTCACGCGGCACCAGCTGAAAGATTTTCAGTGCAGAAGAACCAATATGCTCGTGTGGCATAGACTTAATCTGAAATCTGAATGAAAATATATTTTTATTTTTTACAAATAACTTAAGTAAATGTCCATATTTTGTGAATGGTGTGGTTGTTACGTGTTTCTATAAGTTTAACAATTACATTTATTGATGCATTTTAAACATTTAAGCCAGATTTTCATAATTACACTTTACACCCATGATTTAAAATACACCAAATGCATTTCACATGTACTATTTTACTAAATTGTATTCAAGGACACATATGTAAACAATTGTGAAATTCATTCACAGTCAAAACACATTTATAGTAGAGTTATAATTCATTATCTGGGTGTTTTAAAAATAATTTATCAGACAGAATTCAAGTGTGAAAAAAGTTTGCTGACAGGCTGCTAGAAATTGCTTTCAGCACATCTGTGTAGATATCAAACAGCTGGATATTAATTTTTTCTTATAAACTTAAAATGCAACTCCAAACTTTTTTTTAACCTCTAAGGTCATTTGCATGTACACTTTCAATGCAAGAATAAAATGGAGTATGGTCTTACCTGCGATGCCAAAACGTGCTGCTGAAGGTGAAACGGCAGTCCTGGTGTTCCTGCTAGACCTTGTGGTGGGGATGTTATGCTTGTGGTGTCCATGCTGTTGACCCCCCCAGAAGACACGGCTGCCAGTAAGGGGCCCATGCTTGCAGCTGCCATACTGGAGAAAGCTCCTCCCACGTTAAACTGACTGGGATGCAGAAGGAAAGGATGAGCACCTCCCAGTGGGTTGAAAAACTGCTGTCCTGCCAAACCTGGAGAAAATCCAAAATTATGCAAATGACCCTGGCTGATCTGAGCGCTGCTGTCCGTTTGAACAGTCAAGGGCATGAAGTTCTCCTTGCTCATGGACCTGCAGTCATCCGCCTTGGGTGGCTCTCGTGTGGGGCTCTTCAGTTCATCCCCACCTAAAGATCTCATAGTGCTTGAGGTGATGGTGACTGGGCTCTGTCTGGAATCCGCTTGGCTTTTCTCAGTCCTGGGGGGTTTCTCTCGCTCTCGGCTTACAGTGACACTGTTGGCGAGCAGGTGCGCTTTGGTTGCGAGTGCCCCATCATCCCTCACATCCTCTGTAGTTGTGGTGATCTTGCTGGAGTCCTGGCCATCCTGTGGGCTGCCATCTTTGCTCTCCTCGTCGCTGTCTTCATCACTGTCGCACACCTCTGTCAAAAGTTCAGAGTCAGCGTTAACATTTGTGTCTTTGTGAGGAGCTCAAACACACAGATTTCTTAACTGTATAAATGTTCTAATATACAAAACAACTGTTGGACATCAATTATCTTCCAAAATATGTGGAATGGTGTGTTTTAACTGTTGTAACTGTAAAAGTTTTCAATACGTGCAACAGACAACTGGATTGCATGCTGTTGCCCTGTGTAAGCCAGGAACTGTACAGCTACTTCAGAGTAAAGCTGGCGTAAACCATATGTAATAATCATATGACTAAATGACATATCTAAAAATGTTCTGCTGTCAAGTAAACTGTGCACACAATTAAAATTGAAGCACTAAATTGCTTTCCATCAGCTCCCTGAGCTACAAAAGCAGGCCTCAATGTAACCTAAATAAACAGTTATCACTCGTATGAGCCTGCAAGGTCCTCTTCGAAACTTATGACAAGCGGAGGAACATTTCCAGAGCGTAACAAAACACCCTCTGCCTTTACTGTTGGAATAAATCTCTGAAACAGTGAGACTACTTGTGAGTTTGTCGTTGACGGGCAAATTATGCCAGCCTTAAAACAAAGAACCTTTGGCCGTTTTATTCATGTATAAAGCAAAAAAAAAAAATCCAGAATTCATACAATGCTTATGTTCATTGTCAAAAAATTTTCAGAGATTAACAGCTCATGCAAGGGAAATGTCTGACCAAATACAGGCAAAGAGCTTAAAGAAAAATAAAGCAGAGTGCAAGAATTTACCTTTTAATGCAGGGCCTCCGACTGCCGACACAGAACCAAAGCACTTCAGGGAGGCTGGTTCCGAGTCCTCTGGTAACCCGCTGTCTTTCTTCTGCTCCTCGTAGGATCTCATGGACTGCAGAGCCAGCTGCTTCCTGAACATTGAAATACATTTTCAGCCACGCAAATATCACAGATAAACTCTAGCTTTTCTCTAAGCAAACCCACATTAACAAAAAATAATCCCATAAAACTACGACCCCAAATTGGGAAAAAGTGCGACAGTGTGGAAAATAGAAAAAAAAAAAAAAAAAAAAAAAAAACAGAAAGCAATGATTAGTAAATGATCTTTGAGCTGAAAACAGCATAACAACCCATTACTTCATATTACAACTAATGAATTTTATTGTTTTGTCAAAAATAATCACTTATTTTGATTTTGATACTTGCAACATACTCCAAAAAATGTTTTGGCAGTAAAGAATTTACCACTTTGTAACAATACCTTTCCTTCTTACAACAATGGATAAATGTTTAGATACTGAAGACACCAATTTATTGAGTGTTTCGGGACTGATTTTGTCCCATTCTCCTTGCAAACAAGTCTTAAAATGGACGGGGTATTTGTTGTTGCGTTTTGCATTTTAAAATGTGCCACACATTCTCAGGTCAGGACTGCTAGCAGCTCAGTCAAGCACCCGCACCCTCTTCCTATGCAGCCACGCCTTTGTAATGCACACACATCGCATGTGGTTTTGCATTGAAATCTGCAAGAGGTTCCATGGAAGAGATGCCATCTTGAAGACAGCATATGTCGCTCCAAAATCTGTATGTCTTTTTCCGCATTAATCGTGCTTTCACAGAAGTGTCAGTTACCCTTGCCTAGGGCACAGCCCCGTACCATCACAGATGCTGGTTCCTAGACTTGTAGCTGGTAACAGTCTGGATGGACCTTTTCTTCTTGGTTCGGAGCACATGATGTGCATTTCTTACAAAAAAAGACCTGAAATGTTAACTCGTCTGACCAAAATACACATTTCCACTGTGTGATGGTTCATCTCAGATGCCTCCGAGCCCAGAGAATATGACGGCTCTTTCGGACACTGTTAACATACAGCTTCCTTTTTCTATAGTACAGTCATAACTGGTATTTGTGGATATGACTACGTATTGTGTTACTCGACAAATGTTTGCCAAAGTACTCCTGAGCCCATGTGGTTATATCACTTATTGATGAATAATGGTTCTTCATACAGTCCTGTCTGAGGGATCGGAGATCGCAGGCAGCCAGCTTAGGCTTGCACCTTTGCCCTTTACATGCTGAAATTTCTCTAGATTCCTTGTATCTTTTAATCATATTATGCACTGTTGAGGGTGAAATAACCAAATCCCTTCTGCTTTGTTTTGGAGAAACATTATTTTTAAACTTTTGAATGATTTTTTCATGCATTCGTGGGAAAATTGGCAGTCCTCAGCCCATCTTTGCTCCTAAAGGACTAGGTCTTTCCTGGATGAAGCTTTTATACTCAAACATGATTACAATCACCTGTTGAAAATCATCTGTTTCTACTCACATCATTATTTTCTGTTTTAACTCATTATTGGCCCAAAAATTGCCCCGTCTCAACTTTTTTGGAATATGTTGCAGACTAACAATGGCAAAAATGGATGTATATTTACAAAAAAATTAGGTTGACCAGACTAAACATTAAATATCTTGTCTTTATACTGTTTGTGATGGATGTCAAAGTGCATTTTGAAATCACTGCTTTCTGTTTTTATTTGCAATTTTTCAGCAAATTTTTCCAAGTTGGGGTTGTAATATAAATGCACAATGTTCTGTGATTTAATGACGCAAACATATAAGTATGGTGTGTGTGTGTGCGTGCGCGCGTGCGTGTTTAAAGGACAAGCAGTAATGCTCAACAATATCGATAACACTAAATTAACCCTAACTTGCACAATTTAAATTAGTTTTACTGAGCTTACTGTACTGTACTTATAGAACTGAACCCAAATATTCATGCAACTTTAACACAATCACAAAAGTTAGAGGTTTTGTCATATTAACTAACCAATGTAGTTAATAAGTCCTGACATCCAATTCAAGCTAAGCTAACAGTCACATCTTAGGGGTGAGAAAGCAAAATTTGCAGAAACGGCCTCTATATCTGACCTGCTTTTTCCCTTTTTCCTCTTGTTTTATTTACTTTATGTATATTATTTATTAAGAATCAGGTTGTATGAATGCAAAGACATTCAATTTCTCTCCCTAACTCGAATGCTCTGCCTTGTAAGCGTCCTTGTATTTCTGTGGAGCTGCAACAGTGTCAGCATAACTTTGAAACACATTTAAGTGGATATTTGTGACCCATTTTGGTAACGGTCTCACCTCTTCTCCCTCCTGCCGTTGCCGGTGTCACGGAATCCCTTGGCGAACGGATTGTTGTCTATTTTCAGCTGCGTGATCTGGAATTGCAGGAGGACAGATGAGAATTTCCAAATGCTGGTTTTCATTCGAAAAGAAGCAGCCTGAGGTCTGTTACCCCTTGCCCCCCCACCAAAAAAAAAAAAGAAAAAAAAGGTGACCTCTCATTGATCGTCGTTCAACAGAGTCAACAAACTTGTGGCTCTGGAATGATTTTTTTTTTTTTTGGAAAATATAGTCCTGACCATAAATTGTGCATCGTTTAAAGATCCCCGTGTCGTATCCGATATCGACACCATTTGCCACATCGTACCTTATTAGTAGCACATAACATTTACAGAAATTCTCAGTTTTTCGTTCTTTTCCACATTAGAATGGAGGAAGAGCACTGTAAAATCCACAATGTGAAAATTAAAACTTTACATGGCCCTCCCAGTGCTCACTCTCACTGAGTTTAATACCTTTTTCTTTTTACATTTTAAGACATGTAAGTTGTTTTTTAAATCTTCCGAAATAGACATTACTATACCGGAACGGTTTTTCCTTCTCACTAAAGGCCACCTGCAGTTTCCTTTCGTATTTTCCCCTTTTCGTCGCAAACTCGCATGGTGACAGCGACAATGGGTGTTCGTAGTGTGACATCGCGACTTCATTCCAAGTTCCGCTGCAGCAAATGTTACAGCCCGGTTTACTTCAACTCTTGCTAGAACTTAAAAGGTACTAAAAAGTACTGAAAAGGTTTAATAAAATGCTCAAAAATCAACAGTAACTGCACCAGAGTTGCATTTGTTGAATTTCAATGAAAAAACGAAAAATAATACATATCCATTATTGACGAATGCCTCCGTATCTAAATTCGCATAAACAGGCTGCATAATCCGATCCGTGTCGTTTTCCCAATAATAAAAAAAAAACACTTTTCTGTTGCATGTTTTGGGCAAAACAGACACTCTAAGCTCGGTCATCGCCATATGGACACGAACCAACAAATGAAATATTCACAAAAGTTCACAAAAGTTGCCAATAAACAATTTCTCCGCGTCCAGACGCAACTGCTTTGAACCAACGTTTCTAAAACAAATGCTGTTCTTTCGCACTTACGTTTTTACGTGCGCACTTTTAAAAAACAAATTTGCCAATATTACACCTCAGCAAATCCTTACTAATTTGAGAAAATCATCTAAAAACAAACAAAAACTCCCAAAAACTACACAAAACTATTATGGAAACAAAAACAGAATCGAAATTTCACAAAAAATACGTGCGCTTATGAAGCTGAGGGAGTCTTTCATGTTATTTCTGCATTTTAATATGATTAACCTCGCGAGATAAAACGAAGAGATTCGAGAAATTTAGTGAAATAAATTTTAGGGCAGAGAAAAATAAACGATCCACTCCGCATGAGATGCCTTATTGCTGAGGACTAAATAATCCACGGATTATGCATAATTTTGGATGATGCAAAATAACCTAAACACGAGTGACAGAGGAGAGAAGACGAGTGGTGTCACCTTGTCGTTTTGGTAGGCGGTCACCGCGATGAACTCCGTCTCGGGGAACACGTACGTCCTGAAGGTGCTGTACGGAAGCTTGAGGATGTCGTTGGCTCTCACGATGTGAAACCTCGGCTGGTATTTGTGCATGGAGTTCAAAATTGTCTGCAACATGAACCAATTTCCGATTTAAAAAGATAAAAAATAAACAGTTTAAAGATGGATTGCAAGCCGGATTCATTTCAAGAAAATTGCTCTTAGAATATCGTTTGCGCTGAAAATCCTTTCTTTAATCCCTATTTCTGAACTCCATCTACTCTCTGAATTTTTAGACGTAATGATCGTTCATTTTAAAACGCTTCAAACTGACATAAACATCCAAGTTAAGCGTGAAATAGTATTGTTTTCATAAGCTGACATTTTTACAGTCCTACACTTAAGATGTCCATAACAGAAACATAACCTAATATCCACTTAGACTTGTGTAACCTCATAAAAACAAAATAAACGAGTAAACATTAAATAAATTGAATCACAAATTGGAAATAAAAGTAAAAAATCACCCTTTGAGGAAATCTTAACTGAAAACATAATGAAAGGCTTGACGTTTGGCCACTGTTTTTGGTGGGGCTTTAACAAAAGTGCTTTCACAACTCACACCATCCCTAGTCTGCTTTTAATTTACCTTCATTTCTCAAGTATTTACTGAATTTATGAAGTTATTACTTCATAACAGACCGAAAAACGCGCAGCAATGCCGTTTTCCTGAAGAAACACTGGGAATTTAACGAATATGCACCCATGTGAGAGTAAAACCACGTAAAAGCATTCAGTCATTTCCACCTTCTGCTGTAACACCGGTTGCTGCTGCTACTCGTACCAGGTACAAAGTAATAAAGGTGTTCCAGAAACCAGAGCCAAAAGTAAGACCCACGAGATTAAATACACTTACAAATCCGTGCTTGTCCGAGATATTGTTGGTCAGTTTAAGTTTGTGGAAGTTGACCACTTTGGACATCCACTGCTCGCCCGTGGCCGGACTGTCCGGGTGGATGTACATCCTCTTTGGCATTTCGGGGTCGGCCTTCCCCGCCACCATCCAGCGCGAATTGTGGAACTTGTACCTGCAGTCGTCCGCAGCCACGATGTCCATGAGCAGGATGTACTTAGCCTTCTTGTCCAAACCAGTGCACCTCACTTTAAACGGGGGAAACATCCGCCTTAAACAAAGGAGACACGAACCTTCATGTTTACTCGTCGTCACGCACCTCCACGTACACAAACCCGAAATACATAAATACATTAAATATGTTTCTACATAACAGACAGCACTGCATTACAAAGGCGCAAACTTACAGAAAACTGAATTTAAAAAACCTGAAAACTGAACACAAGATCGCGGTAAAAGTACATGAAAATAAAGCAGCAATTTCAACAGCCTCACATCCCAAGCAATTGGTGTGAATTATTAAAAAGTGGCCTACGTACGCTTTTCACTAAAAACAGTTTGTAATAATAATAATAATAATAATAAATTTCTAAGTGAGTCTGAGAATAGTAATTATTTGCTCCACCCTGACTGCATGGTTATATTTTTATTCTCGCCATGTTGCGTTTTTCATAATCGGTGGTAAAACTGGTTAAGGTTAGTGTTACAATAAGTTGTGCATGCTACCTCTAGCAAAGAACGGATCAGCGTCCAGGAATTGTAAATTGTGGCAAAGTGCAGCAGTATTTAAGCTACATCTGAGGAAAAGCATTACTGCAAAGTGCCTGACCTGCAGCGATTCCAACTCGGCAGTGAATTCGCCGATTTGCAGATGGAAAGATGGCTACGCTGCGGTTAAACTGACTGGGAGAATCGCCTGAACTCTGTTTAACGTGACGAACAGTTGTGAAAAACACAGCTGCCGGAACTTTACCTTCCCGACTTTGTGATGACCATTTCGGTGCCACGTTTGTGGAACTGCTCCCACAGCTCTTTGGCTTCCAGGTGAACTTTGGGGTCATCCTCCACGTCCTCCTCGGGCTCCAGCGCCTTCAGAGGCCTGAGGTGCGCGGCTGCAGCCTGGTGGCCCAGCGAGGAGAAGTGCAGGCTGCTTTCCGCGGCTCCCACCAGCTGCTCCATGATGGGTTTGCCGAGCGCACCGGGCAGCGACAGAGAACCGTTGGGCGGCAGCGCCAGGGCTGGGAAGAAGGGCGGCTGGTGGCCCAGCATTGCGCTCATGGCGAAGTCCGGTGCCCGGTGGGGCAGGAACGGGTGGTAAGCCATGCTCGTTCCTGGAATAACCGGGTCTCTCATCGGGAAGCTCATCCACTTCACTGCACGCTTGTTCGATTACCGAGGGAGACCAAGACGAGGAGAGAATCTCTTCACTTCAGCGCCGCATTTTCTGTACGTATATCGAGAATGAAAAATTCCTTACTTTGATACTTTGATACCAAACACATGACCGCTGCCACAACACTTTCCCTGTCCTTTTTATTGCCGTTTGTTGAAGTCCAGCCCAATAACTGCCATTACGTTTTTACTGATCCCTGGTTCTTCGAGCTCGTTCACAAAACACATACAAATATTTCCCCGGGTCTAAGCAGCGCAACAGTTCAGTTTCTGTGGGTTGTCATGACCCGGCGCTGACATATGAAATCAAACATTAAACGTCACGGTTATTTCGTTTTGTAATTTTCTTTCCTGTAAAGGCTGTAAAAAAAAATCTGTATCCTTTTAAATGCAGACTGTTTGGTGTCTTCCTGGCGGACGTTTTTTTTTTTGTTTTTTGTTTTTTTTTGCTCTGAGAGGGGAAAAATGTGTTGAGATGTTTCGATTTTGTCGAAATAAATCGCCTCTTTCCCGCTCCGTTCGCAGCAGGGCGCGCGCGATCACCGACACACGCACGCTCCCATCCTCGGTCTCGTTCACGCGCGCAAGCGCGCACACACACACACACACACACACACACGCGCGCGCGCGCGCGCAAACACACCCACGCGTCTTGGAACAAAAAAAAAAGGCAAAAAAAAAGAAAGCGGAGACTTTGTAGGAAAAGGACGAGAGTCCGACGCGGACAGAGCGGAGGCGCGACCTCAGCGCCCAGCGATTCTCGGCGCTTCTGCGTCCCATCCGCGCCGCACCGGACGGGATGTGTGTGCGCGTCGCGAGAAGCAGGACCCTGTTGATTGGCTCTTTCACGCTTTCGGACCAATTGTGTGGCTCCGGAGGCGTGGTTTTCACAGGTCGGGTGGAGGGGCCGCGCTCGGTTATAAAAAAGAAGGTGTCGGAAGCGGGAACGCCGCTCCAGCGCGAGCCCTTGTGAGTATGTCAACATTGCTGCGGGTGGCGGCTGAGGGGAAGGGAAAGGAAGGGAACGGAGGCTCGGGTGGCCTGGTTGGCGGCCGGCCGGTCGGTCTGCGGGCCCCGGAGAGGGAGAGCCCAAGCAGCCGTGTTAACAGGGAAGCACATAGCCGCAGAACGCTCCCCTCCACCGAGACACGCACGTCCACGCAAACCTTTGCTGCTGGGTGTAAACCGACTTAGTGTGGAAGGTAGGGCCTGCACACTAAAGCGGGACAAACTAATTCATACGAACCATTTCGTACTGTTGCCTTGAGCCATTCCGTTTCACGCAGTTTAGCATCTGTTTTGTTTATTACGGTTGTACTTTCTAGAGGTTATTTGATAAATGCTTTAATTCTGAAGTAGCATTGAGTCAGAGTTGCAAACCACATCGAGTAACACTTAAATAGCTGTAGTTACTGTGCTGTTGACGTCACGGAACCTATTATTGTCGTGCCAAGACCATCGGTTGTGCAGCTTTTTTTTCCCGCCGTGTAATTTACATTTCTGACCGGACGGCGATATAAGTTGCTCGCGTTTTCTTCTAAATCTCATGTCGCTTCTGAAGTTGATGCGGGAAGGAGTTCGGTGTTTCGTTCGACGTGCGTGATTGGATTTTGTACCTGATAAACGACGCCCTGACGATTATGATTATGAAGCACAACTTTTTTTTTTTTTTTTTTTCCGTTGCCCATCTGAGGTCCAGAGTGCAGAAGGGGGAGATGGGAGGGGGGAAATCACTGTCGGGCTGTCAAACTCCAACCCCCCCTCCACCCCCGACCCACGCCTGTGTTTGATGTCACGACCGGAATGGCACGGAGGGCAACAAACGCAAACGTGGCGGAGCGGAGACGGGCGCGCTTTACCACTGGAGTCACTGACCTGTCCAGGGAGGGAGAGAGGGACGGGTTCGAGTCTTCGTCTGCAGAGCTTCACAAGACGGTGATGAAGCGCTGACACCCGGTCAATCGCTAACTGACAGCAGATACCTCACACCAGGACAATTTAATACATAATCTGTGTTCTCCACGTTTTATACGCATGAACTGGACCTCCGCAGTGGTTACTTTACGGTTGGGTTAAATATTTTAAAGCACGATGGAGGTGTGTTGTTAGCAGTCTGCTGAAAGAAGATGCCTCGTGTCACCGACTGTTTTACAGTTTTATGTACAGCCCATCCTCAATTTAAGAGACCTCGATTTTGGATTCTACGGACCTTGGAAAATGTATTCAGCAAAATATATATTAGAAAAAGCGTAATATAACGGAATAAATCCAATTTTAAGTAATTTTTAGTTTTTTATGTTGAAAATAACAGTGCATAAAATAACGTTTTAAACAATTTTTATGCTGTCCCAAAAATGAACCATCCAACTAGTCTCCATGGTTATTTTCATGAAGGGGGCGCAGCGCCCCCTAGTTCCCCTGTAGCGACGTCCTGGCTATGGGTCTGGTTTTAAATTACAGTACTGACTTTATTTCTTTTTATTAGCCACATTGCATATTCATTACACATTATTTTAGGTTATACAAGTGTTAAAGCGGTAAACTGTGCATTACTTTACGGCTCAGTAAAAAAAAAAAATATTAGGCTTACATTAGGCTTTTGATTTTTCTGACTTTCTCCATATCCGCACACCTCCTCCCACATACAGTCCGGAACACGAAGGATGGAGTGTATTTATTTTCTGTTTCAGCATTCCAGTGCGTTGTGATAATTTCTAGTGATAAAGTGACACCCCCAGGGAAAAACGCTGTTAGTGAAGCAGGTTAATCCCGTACAAACATCTCGAGGCGTTAACTGTTCTGCAACGACTCTTAGCGTTTCATTTTACATTAAATCCTCGCGTTAAGGATGTAGTGCAAAGTTTCAGACTTCTACGCAGTAAAAAAAAAATCTGTATATTTTTCATCTATATTTATTGGAAGATACTTTGTTAGGAGACAGAGGCAGGCGCGCAGGCCCTTCGATCGAGTCAAGCTGCCCCATGTAAGTGATAAATGCGCAGTGGCGCCGGCGGCGCGCTGGATCTTCATTTGCAGGTCAACAACAGACCTCCGGCGTCTCGGTTAAACACTGAGCAGATAGGAGATCCTCCAGCAGGAGTCTCTCTCTTTTTAGTGACACAGCAGTGGCGCTTGCTTGGCTGATGGGGGACTTGTTTGCTCACCCCCCCCCCCCCCCCGAAAGACGACGGCCACCTAATGATCCAAAATTAATGGTCGGTCTCGTATGCTGTGCATTGTCGCATCTGTCACGGTTTTTTGACGCCGCAGGACTGCAAAACGATCAGCCCTGTTCGGGTGATTAAGGCTGTTTTGAGTTACACGGACCTCACACAGGTTTTACACAAACTTTCTACACAGATATATAAGTTTGTAAGAGTGAAAAGCTTTTGTTCAACACGTTTTTTGTTGTGTGTTTGGAATTGGTCTAAAGATGACGGAGTTTTAAACACGGGCATCGTTTTGTAATTGTGACAGCTTGGAACCTCGCCAGATCTTCCCGGCTTCCCGCATCTGTTTGCGTGGCGGACCGCGTGGGTGCGAGCGTTTATTTTGACAGGTTGTGCGCAAATACTCTGCGCTGCACGTGCGCGCCGGGCTCTACGTAGGTTGCACGCACATCCTACTTTAAACTTTCGCCGCTGTTTTGCGGCGCTTCTCAATTCGGCAGGAGGTGTCACCAAATAAGACTAAATAGGGTTGACATAGTGGCACCCTTTCCGTTTGATGCCCCCGGGCTGAATTTAGTGAACGGCGCTCAGTTCGGTCCCTAGGAGAGCCGCGCGCCCGATAAACCGTATTAACTTTTACGGGTTTTGTGCTCCGGGAGGGATGCGCGGTCGTAAAAATGCGAATAATTCATTTCACTCTTCATCTCCTAACCTTTTTTTATATATCGAGGCCATATGTCGCTTAAAATGTTGCCGAATGTGAGGCAAACGTGTGATTTTTGCTTTAAGGTAAGCAACATAAACGAATACACAAATATTGTCCTCTTTATCAAAAAAGTTATATTAAAAATGTTACTGTCCTCTGTTGATGCGTATTTGCATCAAGCTCATACTTTTAGTTGTACAGTTGTAACTTACCTTGGAATTACCTTGTCACTAAAGAGCACACATAAAAGCCAGTATCTTGAATATCTGCTGTTTTCGCACAGATATATGAAGCAAACTGGCGCTGGAGTGTCCATTTAATTCAGAAAAGTTTCAAGTTCTGTTCACAGTTTGCTCGAACACCGCCTGAATTTCAAGGCACCATGATTGAATGAATGACTTTAACCAACAAATGATACCTCTGTGTTACAGGACGCGTTATTTGGGATGTTTGGATAGGGTTTCACAATAAACATTGCGTGGGATGTCAGTCTAATACTTTATGGGTTTGTAAACATTCTGTTTAGGCTCAAAGAAGTCCAGCTTGCCTTAAAATCACTGCACTGGGTCCTGTGTGCATTTATATCTTGAAATTTGAAACGTCTAGGTATTCTTTTCCTCGTCTCAGTAGGTCAAGTTAAAGGCTGTTTGATGAAATAGAAGAAAGAAACGGTAACGGGAACCAAAGGAGAGCAACTTGGAATATTTCTTACAGTATGATCTAGCATGAATAGCAGCAGTTTTACATGTAACATAATCCAACCCGCATTTTAAGTTATTTTAGAAAATGCATTTGTAAAACAGAGCTGTGTGTCTGAAGTAATTCCCAAATCAGTTTGAAGTTATAAAGGTGGTGGGAATGCACCCTAAGTTGAAGCTGGTGGAGTTTAATCATATTTCCTTCAAAAGGAGCCATATCCACTAATCCAACTTTATGTCCCTTTTTATTTTTTTTGCTTTTTTTTTTTTTTTACCTTTCCCTCCCGTAAAATAGTCCCCCTCACTAGCAAAAGCACCTTTCCTCTTCTAGGTCACCTTTATTCGAAATTGTGTAGGATTTCAATATTAGAAATTGGAGCAATTTGATTCAATCCTCAAACGAATAATATTTATCTTCCATGACTGTTCTTGAGGCAAAGTTATGAAAGATGAATAAACTACAAAATCATTGTATTCTAAAGATTTGCTTTTTGGAAAGATTGTTAGCATACAACGTCACCTCCGACAGATAAATGTCCTCTTTTGAGAGAGAGAGAACGTTCTCCTTTTACCTTAAGAAATGGCAAAGAACAGTGAGAAACTAGGACCATAATAAAAAAGCGATATTCATAAAACGTAAAGGTTTTTCTGGAGAAACAGTCCTTACTAAACTGGCAGGTATCTCTTGCGAACCTCTTAGTTGCTTCTTGTAAACATTTTACCTATTTTGCAGATGTATGCTACTTCTATACCTTCATATTATAAAATACCATACAATATAAACGCAATGAAATGTCTTTAAAAGCTTAAAGAAAACATTCCCACGCGTTTTATGTAAAAAAAAAAAAAAAATCCATTATAAATACTATTATTTACGTCTGTGTTTACTAAAATGTTTTATTCTTATTGAAAGTATGTGACCGGTACAGTTCTAGACTGAGGGATTTATTGAGTAATATATTGAAAATTTAACTGTTTAGGGTGCGGTGTAACTGGCTGAATGGTTGTAGGCAGTTTAGCTAAATTGTTGCTAATAGTCCATATTGGAGAAAAGCGTCTTTTAAATGAATAAATGCAAGTGTAAAAGAGATAATGGTAATAATTTATATACGTAAAATATGTTGTTTTCAGCAGCACTGATGCTAATAATAAAAAAATAACAGTAAACTAACACCATTGTAATGTTGTGAGTATATTTCCGAAATGCTTATTGAAAAAAGCAGCATTGTCTTATAGAAGTCCAAAACTGTTGCTGATTCTCTGTCTTGTCTTTTGCTCGGTGCACAAAATAAGAAGAAATGTGCCACTGGGAATTTCCAAAGAGCCCCGACACTTGTAGAAATGTTTATTTTTCAACCTGCCCCGCTCAGGTCGATTGGTCTATCGCTGAGTAGCTGAACCTGGCTGGAAACTAAACTGATCCCAAAGGGTGAAATCAATTCAGCTCGATATTATCCAGACATTAGGTGTGTATCTTTTTTGGAGAATCGATTTGAAGTGGCGAAGCAGGCTCTGCTGGACGGGTGTTCAAACACCAATTTGAGGTTTTAATCTTTTAGACATGGGCCTGGACGTTTCCCAACGATGCAGAGAAATGAAAACAGCCTACTGATAATTTTACTTCCATTTTCTGCTTCACCATCCTAAGATAATCAGGGTGATTCAGAATTATGATGTATAAATTTGCGCTAAAATCTGAAAAAATAAGGGTAAACCTACAAATGAACGCATTCTGTACGTTCATGATACTTAGTTGCTGAGTATTAAATAAATGCAGTATGAATGTGTTCAGCGCCTCCTGATGCAACCTGTATTGCGGCATTGCGCAGGTACAGTGTTTAAATCTGTGTAGCTGGAAAAGTAATGCGATTGAGCTAAACGTCAGGCTCATCCGGAGCAAGAGTTATGTGCTTTAATCTGTTTTAATGTTCAAACAGATGCAAATATGACTGTATTATATTCATACTTTTGCATTCCAAGTAATCCGATTTACTTTAAATATAATAATACTCTGCGTATCTGAAACGCTTGTTTGGAAATCCTGCTTCTGTGTAAGTTTAGAAAATATTGCTGTATATGTGGTCAATTTTAATTTTCCTCTGCGAATGCTTGATTTTGGGCTTTGATTCAACGCGTTAAGACTGTAGGATTCCCAGGTCGTTTAAGGTAACAACGGTGTAAAATGAACGGTCCAGTTTTACTGATTCAAAAATTCCATCTTGAAATCCATCCATTTTTAAATCATTCTGACAGGGCGGCAGTTTTAAATCAGCGCAAAGTAAAACGTGTGTAAAACGTGTCAAAAGTCGAAGTTGTGCCACTTTTTATTTTGCTAGAATGAACAGAATTGATTCAGCTTTGTGCGGCATTTTGAATCGCGCTGTTTTGTATCCTTCAGACCTCCTCCAAACCAGATTATATGTCACCTGGATCATTTAGATGAATAATAGATTATAATTTAAAAGTTGGCTTTAGCGTTGCTTAAATCTTGTAGTGTTGCTGATATGGCATCGTTTTCTTAACTTAGTAAAGACCTGTTACATGACGGAAGGGAATGTGTATTTAATAAAAGTGAGTAAAAAATTGTACAAAGCAGTAAGTTCATGTTTGGGGCTTGCGCAGTTAAAATGCTTATGTTGACCTTATAAGTTTTAGTATGGTGTTGACTGACACATACCTTAATATTTATTTGGCTATGGAAAAAAATACAGTTATGTGCAGTTTATGGCACATTTTGGCACAACAGCTGCTTTCATTCGACGACGCATCTTTTACGCAACGTAATTTCAGTGTCGTGTTGAGTCGTGGGTACAAAGATTTTTGTGCAAGAACGAAATAATAATAATAATAATAATAATAATAATAATAATAATAATAATACGTTTATAACGAATCTGAACAATAGGATTAAAGGAATGTGGACCCAGTGTTGAACTTGTTTTTTTTTCCTCAAATGTAAACTCCGTTTAAGCTACATGTGCTTAGCGTTAAGATGGTCCTATGACATTTGAAACACCAGGAAGGCCCCCAAACTTTAAAAGACATGTAAAATAGAAGTGAGCCACATGAAAGAGAATATAAGGAGGAAGCGGTGGGCAGAAGAATTGTCATTTATCCTGGTTCTTTTACAGATGTTTTGCATGAACCCAACTCTGGGTTTAATGAGTGGTGTGTGTGTGTGTGTGTGTGTGTGTGTGTGTGTGTGTGTGTGTGTGTGTGTGTGTGTGTGTGTGTGTGCGTGCGTGCGTGCGGACGTTAGTTGAACCTGGTTGGACTAATGTGGAAAGTCTAATAGGGAGTGGGAGGGTGAGGCCCACTGAGGCCAGGGAATTTCACTGCATTTCACTCCCTGGAAAAAAAGACCTGGAAGGAAAATAGTACCAAACCACGTGTGACACTCTGGGTTCTTCTGGCATCATTGACCTCCTCAGTAAAACCACACCGAGATGTACATAAGCACACACTGCACACGTATGGCAGCAATACAACAACGACAGCAACAATCGTCTTCATCATCAACATCATGACTTCAGGAACACAAGCGCGTCAAAGAGAATTTAAACTAAAGGTCTTATATATTTATATCTATATGGTAGTATAGTATCTACTTCGTATCTGTATGTCTGTATTGTCTGGTATTTGGGGCTTTTGATGTGGAGGAGAGCACTGAGGCGCAGAAATGAGCTGTTGTTGTCTGGCGGTTTCCAGCGCTTGGACCGCAGCTCGAAAAGCGTGCAGATAAAATCATCAAAGTCATGGTGATCCGTTCAAGATTAATCCAAGATGAACCGTGTCGTAAGTAAGAAAAGCTAAATAAGTGAATAAATACCTGGCAAATGATACGATGTCGCAACCCTTAAAGCCAAAACTGCCCACCTGCAGCTGGATTAACACACCACCCTGTAGGATTTGGCAAAGAATTTAACTGTATGTTTAGTCCCACAATGAATGTGTATTTTTACTTTAGTTTTTAGTCGTATTATTCATCTAACCAAAGTGTAATGGAATCATGTCCGTGTATCATGCACGGTCCTGTCACTAAACATCATGACAAGAATTATGTGAAAGTTACCTGTACAGTTCACGTTTTCCACACCGGAGTTTGCCAATGTGGCCAAGAACCTTCCCGACAAAATCTGCAGAATATGAAGGACCAATTCCTTATCTAAAAGTCATACATTTTAAACAAAAAAATTAAGCTGTCAGTCTTTGTAAAACCATTATTCAGTTTCAACTGCGCATTGTGCAAAAGTTAAACTGCATTCCATTTGGGTTATTAATAATCGATTACGTTGCTGTACTCGATTATGAAAGAGAAAAAAGTTTCCATGTAGTTTTGTTGGCGCAACGCGTAGTGCTGGTGCCCCGCATCTGTCGCGCTGTGCTGCTCTGATGTGGCTTCAGTCTCTGCTCAGTCTACACGGAACCTGCGCGTTTGTCCTTGTTCGTAAGGGAAACACCTATTCCAGGTGAGTGTGAAGCTCAGGCTTATGCGCCAGTAGGTTAAGCTGCTCTGTTGTATGGATGGGTGGATTTTTGCTATAAATTTACCGTTTATAATGTGACTCCTTGCAATATTATAATAAATAATAATAATAGCAGAGACGCTAAATGAAGTAACGCTTTCTATCTGTCATTGTGCTATTCGTTGAAAAAATAGTTTTAAGGTTATAAATTATTTCCACAGTAGGAAAGAGTTGTTGGATGGCCATAAATACATGTTCAAGCTTGCAGTCTTTGTATGCATCTATAAAAACGTAGTGAACATAGAGGTGCATTTTTTAAGATGATAAAGCTGATAAAGACGGTGATAAAGATAAATGATAAAGAAGTACTCATAGTGATAAATTATAAATGATGAATAAGTACTCCATCATTCATTTGTAAGTGCCTCCCAATATAACACAGAAGGAAAATTGTTGACGTTTGCAGAAATGGTAGAAAAAGAACAGAAGGGCTGAAGAGAAAATGTGTAAAATGATAAAATTATGTTGGGAGAGAAAGAAAACTGAAGCATACTGTTCAATGCCTGGGTATAAACAAGATGGAACTACTGGGAATCAGAAATGAGTCCAGAACCCGCCCTGAAGCCACTTGGCTAGGAGGGTTTTAACCCTGTCAGAGATGCCAGTCCACTGCAGGCAGGTTGAGCGCGCAAATTCACTCATACACCACCGGAAGCTGAGTTATCAATTCACCTGAAACAAAATCTGTGGACTGTGGGGAGAAACTGGAGCATGGAGGAGGTGTGAAGGAGATCCACCATCAGCAGGAGATTTGATTTTTCAGACAGGAGAAAGAAAAACAGGAAGTGCAGTAGAGTGCTGAAGTAGAGGGTAGGGCAGCATAAAGTTCAGATATCTGCCACAAAGCAAATCTTCCTGTTTTATACAGTAAAGCCTTCAGCAAACTAATATGCATTTGCACTGTCGGGTTAACCATCACATTTGTACTGTATGTATGAGGATTAACAGTATTCCTACCAGCAAGGAAAATACATAAACTACATTTTACTTAAATTAAAGATGTTATCCATTGCAAGTGACCTCTGGCATGGGTATTCAGCACGATCAGGCAGCAGGGCGGGTAGCGGTTAGAGCTGTAGGAAGAACTGTAGGACCTTGTAGTAGGAAGAACCTGCATTTGAACCCTCCCCTCTTTTACTCTAGTAAAAGTCACCTTGCAGTATAAATGGGCAAGCTGCAACAGTTTAAGTATGACATCCTCATATTGTAAGTTGCTTTTATATAAAGTGTTAGATGAATAAATGAATAATAATCCGGCTCACTACTGGGCTACTTGAAATGGCTTATTATGTTAACAGCTTGGTAACGGTAATATATGTGATATTGCAATACAAATCCCATCTCAGTGGCGTTTTGAAGTTAGCGCCAGTCCATTTCCTTCTGTTGTCAACAAACAGGTTGTGTGAGTTTGTCATGGTCACAACTGTTCGCTATCAGTGCGGATTACTGGTCGGATGACAAAATGTTTATTGTGGGACAGTCAGAGCTTGTATGTGTTTTATATGATTCCTCTGTGAACATGGGCCGTGCGACAGATGTGTGCTGGATGCCCGATACATCATGGTGGTCCCCCTGAAAGCCGTCCCACCAGGGGCACCACTAGGGCTTATTTGCACATTGAGAAGTTGTTGACAAACATACATTTTTAACAGCATCGCTGTCTCCTCGGTGGAGGCAGCTCCTTGTCTCAGCTGCTCCCTAACAAGCTTAGGAGTCTGACTCCATTAAAGGAGACCCAGTCTGTTTCGGGTCACTGGCTCCAAGAGAGCTCAAAAGAGACAGCATTATTCCTTAAGTAAAACCTTTTATTTCAAAGCTTTTAAGACTTGTAGATACTGCTCAGCCTTTCACTTGTTAATACCCGAGGTTTTCGTGGCGACAGACTGACCTCTTCCTCATGCTCTGTCCATGTGACACGTTAGATAACCCGAAGGGAATATGGGAACACAGCTTTGTAGGTGTGCAAAATACCGAGATTAAACCTTTTGCCATAAAACTAGAGTGCAACCTTTTATTCAGCCACATTTGACTTTTACACTCCATTGTTTAAGATTTGTCCTTTTGGCTAAATGTACTGGGAGTGAAAAGGCAGTTAATGGTGATGGGGCCTTCTTTCTAAAATAATATACAGGTTCACAGTGTATCTGAGTGAAGAACAGAAGTCCCCAACTTTAAAAAATGTGTCTGATATTTTTTTTTCCTGCTGTTGTGTCATCTAATAATAATTATTATTAGAAATTATAATTCCCTGAAGATTGAACATGCTCTGATTTAACAGATGTGTCATTACTCTCCCTGTTTTGTGTGCATGTGGAATTTTCTGCTAGAACCAGGCTTTATTAATAATCATGTCCTATGTGGATCTCATCATGCAGTCATAAAATGCTGCAGCTGTGATGGGAAATGTTTTTGGTTGCCTAGCTGAAGAACAACTTTAATGAAAACATTAACTGGCATTAATATTGTTGTAAACCCAGCTGACTACATGCAGCAGGACCAGAAGGGGAATGGATGTCAGGGATGCACAATACAGTATAAACAGAGTAAGGTTCTTTACCAATGGGGGATACTGCATTGGTAAAGAACCAATGCAGTCTGGAAGCTGTAGAGCTGAGAATGGTGGTAGTTTACGCTTGTTTAGCTCTTTCTGCACAACACACCAAACCTCAGCAAAGTGACACACTGAGCTCAAGCACTCAAAGACACTGTAGCCCCATCTATACCAAGGTTTGTCTGGAAAATCACAGTCGAAACACTTCATTCAGTAAGCATTTCTCTATTTTTAATTATAATTTTTAACAGGTTTATGAGTAGCATTAGCTCACAGCAACATACAGACAGCAACATGTCCATGGGGTGAGGGTCAGAAGAGGCATTTGGCCCAGGGTAGAATCTGTGGAGGAGATCTGTTCCGAGATTTGGAGAACTTTGGCCCATATCTGACCATTTATAATCACTGAAAGAAAAGTCCTGTTCACATGTCTCCCTCAGGGCATGTAGGAGTTATTGCCAACACTTGTTAAAATGGAATAAAGGCAGAAATGAAACCCCTAGAATTGTTCAAGGCCATGAGTTGTTTCTCCACTTTCTGTCCAAAGTCTATTATCCCTTGTGAAGGCTGCAATAAATAACTTAGGTAGGTGTAGGTGTTTATAGACACCTTTATTGGGAAATTCAAAATTATTTTTTAGGTGTTCCAGCCCCCTGCTACCAGACTGTGAAAATCTCTGCCTTTCATTCGGAATTTTCCAAAGATTCCAGGTTTAATCGTGCATTTTGTCATATTTAACACTTCATTTCAGTTTGGTGAGACCTGGAGATCTCGACGACCTTCGCTATGGTCTCCTGTTGCTCTCGGTCCACAGCTCCATCAGATAATAGTCTGGTTGTCTAAATAAGCCTTTTTATTTATTTAAACCACCGAATAAGTTGTCACATATCTAAACTTAAAGTTATATTGATGCCATTTTAAATCAGGAACCTGTTAACCAAGAAACAGAAAAATGCACTAAAATGAAAGCAATTTATTTACGATTTTGAAGTTATAGTTTATTTTAAACTGGAAAAAGAAATAATCATCAGTTTTCCATGTTAGTTTCCACTTTTAACTGCTGTTTACCTTCTGAAGTGAAAAACTTTTTTTTATTAAAATGTCTCCTTCAGCCCGACTCCACATTCTGATTCTGCATAGTTAGCAACAACCATACAAATGTCGTCTTCGGGATACAAAATGTTTATATGGTTTTTTTTTTTATAAGTACGTTTCTTTTACGCTATACAAAAACACTCAACAAAAATCCTGTTAAATATTCTTCCCGTTTATTTGACGTTTATTTATTTTTTTATTTTAATATTTATGTTGAAACATTTTTATTTTGCACTCGTGGAGAAGTGAAAAGTTTAGATATTTGAAACTTGCGCCACAATTTTTAGATCATGTTGGTTATTTTGTGTTACGTTTTATTGTATAATTTTCGCTTTCCAAACATGGTTATAGTGCATTATAAGGAGTTTTGGGTCAATTTGTTAAATATTCAGCATGCATGTTCTGAAGTAGTAATGCTTTTTTTAAGTGAGGACTTAGTTTAAGTTGCAAAGTGTGGGCGACTCGTTGATTTATTGGGTCTAGTTTGTCAGTAATAAATCTTAAACGTAGTTGTCAGTGAAGAGCGGCTGCGGGCGGACAAATGTGCAAACACCACATCACTGTCGGGGTTTGTGGTAAAGTGTGGTAAACGCACACATCCCTCCAGGGCAGCTGGGTGGTCCCTGATAACCCCGACAATCCGAGATTATTTGTAAAGTTCTTCATGGACAGGAGCCGGAGCAGCTCCAAGACACACACACACAAACACACACGCGTTCTCACAAAGCTTCACCTTTTTGTCTCGCCATCTTGTCCCCTCCCGCAGATGAATGCGTTTGAACACCTGTATAGAAATGCAGTTTTTTTTTCTTTTTTTTTCCCAGAAATGTCCTTAAACACCCGGCAGTTTCTTTTACTTAAATGAAAACCGCGCCCTTTAAAGGTAACGCAGAGGAACGATACGTTTTTCAACGATAAATATTGTTTTATTGATGCCGAGAAAGAGACCTCAAAGCACCCAGATCTACCAGTGAAGCATCGTGCCGCGCTCGGCCACAGACAGTTGTCTCTCAGCTGTGGTCCCGCCGTGAACGCGCCGGAAGGGAAAGTCGTGCCCGCCTGGGCCACCGTGTGGGGTCAAATTTAGTTAAGCATAACGCATGGAACATTAAGAACAAACACTACACCCCTTCTGTCCTCATATCTCTAATGCCCCTACTTCAACCCATCCCTCCTGTCCTCATATCGCTGGCGTCCCAACCCCATCCTTCCTGTCCCACCTCCACCACAGCAGCTTTTCACCGGTATGTCAATCCGTTTCCAAGATAAGACATTACAACAAATTAGACAGCGTCAACCGAGTTAGTAAAGCCAATAAAACATGAACATTACTGTTCTTTATTTCTTTAAAGCTGAGTTCAAGATGGAAGCACACATCGGTCCAACACCCTGCTGTCGGTAACCTGGTTCAGCTAATGAAACGTCCAGAACGTAGAATGCCAAAAAATCAACTGAATATTTTATGGGTTTATCCATCCATCCATCCATCCATCCATCCATCCATATAACCGCCACAGTACACCTTGGAATTACTGGAATTAGGAAGGGACGCCAGTCCATCGCAAGATGTTGGCAGGGTTTATTTAATAATAATTAAAAAAAATGAAATACAGTGACGTTTCTCTAAAGCTAGTTTCACTCTGTTCACAATTCCCACAAAATATTAGAAACAGGCCATCCACAATAACCCAAACACGAGGAAATGCCCTTACACTCGGTCCTACGGTTTACTGCTGCCATTTATGAAACAAAATATTGTCCACTTTTTTCTGCCCGTTGTCTAGGTTTCATAATAAATATTTCACAGACTAAGCAAACTGACTCAAGCACACCTCCTCTCCTGTAAGTGTCTTCCAAGTTTTATTTTTCATTTTGTCGCATTTTGATACGTGGGTTATCATTGCTGGGTTCCAAGACTTTTTGTTGTTTCATAAAACATTAAATTCGTTCAGTGCTTAGCGCAGATTTTTTTTTTTTTAAACCAGGAAAAGCAACTGCTGAATAAAAGACCTGAGCAACATTTACAGAAATCATTAATACATTACATTGGTTGTTGCCATCATCTTTACCTGTAGTTACTATAGGAACTGCTCAGCAAGCTTCCAGATTATTCGTACACTTTTCTTACACTTTTCATCTTATAAAGGCGGTGCAATATTTAAATAATTGAGTGGCTTACACATTGATTTCAATAAAAAGAGAATGAATTATTCTCTAAAGTGACCGCAAATAAATGCTTGGTCTCACACGACTCAGCGTCAACTGTGCATGTCCATAGTTTCATACCCATCTCCTTAACTGTCATGAAATTGTAGTTGAACTGTAATGCATGACGCTATTATTATTATTATTATTATTATTATTATTATTATTATTATTATTATTTGTTTTTGGGTGGGTGGGGAATAGAGGAAACCTGTCCTACTTAAGGCGGCCGTCGAGACACTTTTGATGGGGATTCTTTTTTCCGCGTGGCAGGCAGGAGGAGGAAAAAAGCCGCATACAAAAGTTGGAAATTATGAAAGGAAGTAAATCCATCACATGGAGTCCGTCGGGGAATACAATTAAGGGGAGGCCGAGGGAACACAAAGAGCACACAGATCGCGCCAAGGGGCCTGCAGTGGGCTGACAATCCCCAGGCCCACTGGCCCACTGGCTCAGGAAAAAAAAAAAAAAAAAAAAAAAAAAAAAACAGGGGCAGAAAATGAAATTTGTCGCAAAATCTGCCAGGAAGTCGATGCTAAATTCAATGCGGCCTGTCAGGGATTGGGCGCCCTTGTAATTTTTACTGCCCGCCAGAAAGAAGCGCAAGGGGTGTTGCGACCAAGCCGGGTGCAATAACACAACACGGGCTTACCTGCAAGGTGTTGGACGTTGCTGTGGACGCATGTTTTTGAAAATCGGCGCTGAACGCAGGAGGGATGTGTAAAGTTTGTGGGAATAAAATTCTTCTGTCTGTGTGGCTTCTCGGACCTCGGACCTGTAGGCTGTGCACTGAGAAATGACGGCCGTTTCCTCCAACACGAACTGCAGATTCTGTCGAAGTTTTCGAAGAATGCGGTGGCAGCTAATAACGCAAAACAAGAACAACACATACAAGTTCAACTTCAACAAGCGCTTGAGGATGCATGGAAGTAACGTGAAAGATAACAGGACTGCTGACACTGTTTTTCGTTGGCTGAATAATAAATAAATTCCTACAGAAGTAATATATTCATTTATAGCGGGGACAAACCGCACCTGGATTTGACTCCACGCACCTGTGGGAAGGAAAAGTCCCGTTTGCTGTCGGCTTCGCGCACTAAATCGTGGAGGGTTTTAGGGATACGAACAAGCAGATCAGACTTAAAAAAGAAAAAAAAAGCAGTGTATTTTATTAACGGAATAAACAGGCAACGCACGCAGTGTTGGAAACACATTGTTTTCACAGTGCTTGTTTTCATATAAATATGCATTGCTTTTCTTGGGCTTTAACCACATACTCTTACCTCCTCAGTGTTATCCTCTGTGTGTAAAAAAGGGGGGGAGCGTGATGTCATTTCATTTCTGGTGTTTAAATCATTTCCCCGAAGACCCCCTGCAGCCCCCGATTCACCCCGTGCCGCTGCACTGAGTTTCTACAGATGAATTATTCACGGCGGGCAGCTGCCCCCGATGCCCGACAAGAACACACATTATTTGCACTACAGCCGCTGTGGGAGTTGGCCAGAGCCGAGGAACACCCCCTCACGTCTGGGCTCCGCTTTCCACAGCCGTCTGCCCTACGACTCGGGGCGAAAAAAGAAATGCAAACATTTTTCAACAGCAAATATCAAAAGGAAAATAAAAGATTGCAGTGTAGTGCAGGGTCGCTTTGTCCGGAGTTTATAGTCTATTGCCACAAGCATGAAATGAAATAAAATAAAATGAAATGAGATAAAATGAAATGAAATAAAATAAAATCAGCAAATATTTAGCAGCCTTTGTTAACTGTTAATATTTTAATAACCTTTGGCAATTACAATGTTAGCAGAACATTAATTCTAACTGATTATACATTGCTGTTGGCTTTGAGACATGCAATCTGCCACACCCCCTCTTTTTCACACACACACACACACACACACACACACACACACACACACACACACACACACACACACACACACACACAGAGTCATATCCAGAATAAACCGCAACTGTCCTGCTAAAGAATTAAGTCTTATTTTGTTTTATTCTGTGTTGCCAAAGATGAAACTGGCAGATTATGTGAGATGATGTCTCTGTGTCTGAGATGGTATTTCTGGACCTGCCACATATTCAGCTTAACTGTGTGTTTTGGTATTTTCAATCCATACAAACATCGCAATTGCACATTCTGGTCACACTGCATGCTTATTTTTTTGTGTCTGTTACCAACTTTTATCTACTCTGCATTTCCATATCAAAGTGTTTTGCTGTTGCACATAAAAATCTGTATTGCTTAAAGTTGTTTGAAATTGAATGCAGGCTGCTTGGTTGGATGTTTAAGCATTTCCAGGAGCAAAGCTGCGCAATGACATTGGGGGGGGGGGGGGCAGGTGGAGCAGAGCAAGAGTGCAGAGTGACAGTGGTTGAGAACCCATCTGATCCATTAAATATTCAGGGTTCCAGTGAAAACCGATCCCAGTGTCTCAAGCTGGTGTGCCTTCACTGACAACATTCCCACAGGACTGGACTGAAGGCCAGCTCCGAGGTGGACATCTATCATACCAGACCTCTGTGCGGACCTTGGGTAGGATGTCAGGGATGCGATCGAGCAAGATCCCAGCTAACTGAGACCTGGGTGTGGAGCTGATGTCCTTGAGTCAGCACTAGAAGGGAAGGATGGACCAAACAACCATCATCCTTCTTATCCCAGCAGCGTGTTGATGCAGCTTGTAGTAAACTATGAAGATGTTCCTTCTTTTTCTTCCAAGTGTAACTCTAATCTTATGACATCAGAAGTCATGTTGCTTCTACCATCCTCAGTCACTACTTTTACTGAACTGTAATGCATTTCCAGCAATATAATAACAATCTTGAAATCAGTTCTTTTATAAAATATGAACACTGAGTTTAAGCTGAAGGTTTGGTGATGGTTCTGTCCATTCTGTAACAGAGACTGCATAAAAAAAAAAAAAATCTCATTAGGTCATACATACTACTGTGAGAGATTCTGTTGAATTTGGGAATGGACACTTTGAGTTACTGGAAGGATCTGCAGGCTCACAAGTGGCTTGGTTTGCATGCACCTGCTGTCAAACACTTTCCTGAAACAGAGCCTCATGTGTTTTTACAGCGAAATGGTCTGGGTGGCAGGACTATTTAGTCTCTTTACACTTAAAATAAATAGAATATTCTGGAGTGGACATGCACCCCTGTGGCCCCTTTCCTAATTTCTCTAATGCTTTTCTAATGGCCTTCAGCAGCATACTTCATCAGAGTGTGTCAGTTATTATGAGGCTCATGAAAGTTCCAGAAGCATGAAAGCACTGTGCTCCTGAGTCTGCAGAGGCCGATTCAGATAAGGATGTTTTTTCTACTTTCATTCACCAACTCCACCCATCTCCAGTAGCCAGCACCCCCCAGATCCAGCACAAATGCCACCAAGCTCCAATACCAGCACTGCCAAGCTTCAGAACCAGTGCTACTCGACTCCAGCACCAATGCCACCCAGCTCCATCACCAGCACCTCCAAGATCCAGCACTAGCTCCACCCAGCTCCATCTGAGGTAAATCACTGCAGTGCCAGCTTTCTGGTGTTGTCCAAGTTACATTTCCCTCTGCAAACACATTCACATTTAATAGGTGGGATGAAAGGCTCTCCTCAACATTAAAGACCACTGTGTGATTTCTGAGAAGGGAGTATATATGCTGCTTGGAGGAGGATTATTTTTTCTTGGAAAGTGCCTGGAGGAGTGCTGAACCTGTGTGCTTCTTCCAAAGATAGCCTGGAAAAGAAGGCCTTGCTGAGCTGGTGGTGAATCCACAGCAAGGTCTGCCCCTGCTGGTGGGAATGTGTATGAGAGGTGAGCTCAAACCCATGAGGAAACGCACACTTGCACACAATACCTAAAATGCCAATATCATCGCTCCCTGCAAATGCTTACGGTACGGCTAAAAACAGGAAACATCATATTATAAGCTGGACAAATTTATAGCTCTATGGGAGCAAAGGGACACTAAGCCCTGAAATGAAGGGACAGCTGTAATTTAGACACGAAAAATTAAAAGTATACAATTTACAATGAAGTTTAAACTACAGCATAATTCACGGTTTTGCTAATTTTTTTCTTGCTGAAAAAAGGTCTGGTGCACTATATTATGTCATATTGATGTAAGATTACATGTTATTATACGATCAGGTCTGTCTGTTCGGGCAGTAAAAAAGTGCAAACATTGTGTGCCGTTTTTGTTAGCTTGCGTATATCACCTGCTATTGTGCACTGCATTTTTTTCATCATTATGAGTGATTAAAATGTAAAAATGCACATCTTCTGCCAGCAACTTATTGTTCACAAAACTTATTGTCATTTTGTCTGCCTTCCTGCTAGACCAGCTGAGAGCTTTGGAGAACTAGACTGCTGTCAGGATTAGTGAGCGAACCATAAAAGTTCAGATCTGGGGCATTTCACTGGGGAGGAGGAGATTTACTGGTTCTTTGTACTTATTTTGCTCAAGCTAACTTGCCATTCAATAAAATTGTACATCTAGAGCAGTCTTGTTCGTGAGCTCTTCAAGCTGGCTTTTCATAAAAAAATAAATAGACTAATGGGCAGTGCCAGAGTGCTGCTGACATAAACATGAACTTAACCATGAAGAAGATGGTTGCATTGAAAAAGGTTTTGATGTTGCTTGTATGGTGCCGACTACTCATAATGTCATGCGGAAAAGAAACGACACCCCTTTTCAATTCTGTGGTTTTACAGTATGTATTAGGCTGCAACAAAAAAAAAAAAAATCATATTTTCCTCATCAGATCCTGAACTTCATTTATCCTTGTGACAAATAGAAGAGAGTGGAACAGATTCCACTGTCATTGCTTATTCAACAAAAAATAAGCCAAAATGGAAAAACAATATGGGAAAAATAAATTCTGCACATAGGAATTAAGAAGTGAGATGTTGGTGATCAAATGTACTTTATTTGATCATCCGGAAGTGTGGCCACATCAGTAAAAGCAGAACTTTGGCAGACTGATGGTTTGGAGCATTCCGATGTGTGTTAATACCAAGCATAAGCAATAAAGTCAGAGAAGGACTTGTTGGTTCTCATCAATCTAGGTAGGGTTATAAGGCCATTTCTGAACACCCTCAGATCTATCTTTGTAGAGACAGATGGATTATTTGAAAAAGCTGAACATCAGACAGTTGCCAGCCCTCGCAGGATTGGGTGTCTGAGCAAATTAAGTCCAAGTCAGACTATATAACACACCGAGAAACCAAAAAGAACTCAAGACCTACATCAATTGATCTAAAGGCGTCAGTTGACATGTTTAATGTTAAAGTTCATGACTCAACAATCAGAAGAAGACTGAACTAGTATGACTGTCATGGATATCCAGGAGAAAGCACCTTCTCTCTTAAAAATATGGCAGCACAGTTTAGGTTTGTAAAGTTGTAAAGTTGCATCTGGACAAACCTCAAGATTTTTGGAGCAATGAAATTTAGGCAGATAAGGTGAAAGTAGAGATGTTAGGCTATATTATCCACTATATATATATATATATATATATATATATATATATATATATATTAGGCTATGTTATCCACTATACCATGGAGAAAACTAAACACAGTGTATCACCAAAACACCTCATACCAGTCATGAAATACACGTATGGAGGTGTAATAACTTGGCTTTGTGGCCGCAAGACCTCCATTTTATACACTGCCCGGCCAAAAAAAATGTCACCAACTGGATTTAACTTAGTGTTATGATGTAGGGTTGCTTCATTTGGTCAGATCCAGGTTCAGCAACATTATGTGCCAAAAAAATGAGCTCAGCTGACTACCTGAATATACTGAATGACCAGGTTTTTCTATCAATGGAGTTTTTCTTCATATTCCAAGACGACAATGCCAGGATTCATCGGCCACCAGAGAGTCCAGACCTTAACCCCATTGAGAATCTTTGGGATGTGCTGGAGAAGACTTTACGCAGGGGTCCGATTCTCCCATCATCAATACAAGAGCTTGGCGAAAAATGAATACAACTTTGGACAAAAATAAATTTTGTTACATTGCATAACCCCATCAAGACGATGCCACGGCGAATGCGTGCAATGATCAACGCTAAAGGCGGTCCAAGAAAATGCTAGTGTGTGTGACTTTTTTTTTTGGCTGGGCAGCGAATCAAATGATTGTACAGATAAATGTGATGCCATCTGTCTGATAGCGAAAACTTGGCTGGTACTGGGTCATGCAACAGGGCAATGATCCCAGACACACCAGCAAATCTGCAGCTGAAAGGCAGAAAAAGAAAAGGATCAAGGTGTTTAAATGACCAAGTCAAGGTCCAAGCCTCAGCCCCACTGAGATGCTGTGGTGGGGACCTTAAGGGAGCCTCGCATGAATGAAAGCCCTCAAACATAAACCGAAACCATGCCGCAAAAGGAGAGGGATCTAAATTCCTCCAAAATGAGGTGAGACACTGACAACCCCACACAGAAAACAATCACTTCAAATTATTGCTGCCAAAGGCGCTTCTACAAGCCACTGAATCATGAGATGCGCATAGATTCTTCACATGTGGCTTCAGCATAGTGATATTTTTGTTAAATAAATAAAAACACAATGGAACCTCTTGTGTGTTTTTTTGTCACCAGAGGTTAGATTTACCTTGGTTTAGGACTCGATGAAGACCAGCTGATTTTTTGTTATCCCCACATTCAGTTCTTCTTAAATCACTGTGTATTAAACCATAGAAATGAAATATACTTTCAGTTCTCTCATTTTAACACAATTCCGTGTCCTGTATTCTACTACAAGATACATGGCAGACTCATAAATAATATTTAACTGAAGGAGTAAATACTGGACAGTATTTGCAATATTAGTTTTCATGTTGTATAAAAAGAACTTTATGTATACAGGGCAGGTGAGGGCGTCACCTGACAGCCAACACTAGCAGTTCCACTGACTCTCTTCTGATTCCAGTCATTCTCCTTTGGTTGTGTCGCTGATGCTGTTTCGTGCGATCTTCCTTGCCGCAAGCCAGTGTAGGCCCAACAGTATGAACTTTAAACTAAAGCAATGCCTTAATCATTTTGCCACTTTGTTGATTCAGGCAACAAGTCAGGATGTTTCCTATGGCCTCTGTTTTATTGAGGAGGAATATGTCTCAGAGTGTCTACAACAAAACAAAATTGTTGTAAGTGCTACTGCAGGAGGTAAAAAAATGGTTTTGGACACCAGTGAGACACGCACTGAGATACCAGTGTGCCCCCAGGTCCAGGTTGCCATTTCCCTTCTCCTGATGATACCTGACTCTGTCTGTGTGAATAAACAGACTACCTACTGTAACGGCAGACTCCATTGATAACCATTCACTTACACTTTGGTATTCTCCCCCCTCCCAGCCTTTGTTTTTTCCCCCCGATTTCATTTGTGTCCACCTATGTTTCTGCAGACTTTGTGAAAAGGGCAAACGCTTTGAGGGAAACAACTGGGCTGCATTATTCCTGGAATGCCAGGCAATACTTTTATTTACGTCTGGGATCATTATGACTTTTAGCCTCTGGTAGCTGGAGGGTTCAAGAAGAGGGGGCTGTGGGAACCGGGGAGGTTTTCATGCTTAAAGACTAATGCCAGTTATGTGGAGAGGAGGAAAGAAGGGGATAGACTTAAGTGAAACAGTAAGAAATGTCTCACCACCTACTCTGCAGGTTTAAGAAAAGAGACTGGATTGCCATTGATCAGGTGCGACACAGAAATGCTTCTCAGCTGATTCACATAATAAAATTGAGCAAAAGCACAGTAATGGCCACATGCAAACTGTGGTAAAATATAAATTACAACACAGGGTGTTTAGAGCTTGCAACTTCTTTACTATTGGTCCTGAACCTTAGCACAGTATATGGAAACGTTTCTTCAGAGTCATAAGAAAGTATGTTTTGTATCCGATGTGCTCATTTCACAGTGTTTTATGTTACAAGAATACCATTTTTGTTTTTTTCCCGGAATTAAATATACAGAAAAGTTTAATTTTGGGCCTCAGCCTCTAGCCTAGTATATGAATACGAATACCCGGACTGCAGGTATGTCAGAAAAACTGCAGGCGACCTGTATTATCAGGATGATATTTGAGAACTTTTCAGTGCTACAAGCCTTTCTATGCCATCCTTAAGTTTAGCGAGCAACCCGAACGCTGTGATTTGCCTTTGGAGTTCCTTTTTTTTTTTACTGTGATTTCACTGGAAAACGCCATCAATTCAGCAACAGAGTGTAAATTGATGCACACGGAATGTTGCTATGGTGATAAAATGTTTATTTGTAAAAAGAAATGTGCTGAGTTTTTTGTGTTACATTTAAATAACAGGCACTTACAGTTGCATTTTCAATATTAAAAATGTTAAATTTTAAATTATACCCATTATGGACTTTGACAGTAAACGTGAAAAGGTGTCAAAATTAAACCAGGGATTATTATGATTTTAGTAGCTGTTTCAGTTATATCAGTCTTTATTTTCAGATTAAAATGGGAGAATGCTTCCTATTTACCTCTTGGTCTTGCAATAATACAACTAAATAGTATCTGGAACAAGAAACAGGAAATCATCAGATTTCACATTAGGTGTCAAATGAAGCAGTTAATGTGACCGTCATGCCACCGTACACCAACCAAGTGGGCTGTTCCATGTGGCAAATGAAACACTGATGCATAGAAAGAAAACAAATTAATAGCAATGAAAAACTAACCTTCATCCAACAATTTTGCAATTTGGAGCCTTTGCTCTGACTGTTGTTTTCACACACAGTTTAATTTTATTTGGCAGTTTTAATAAAGTCAAAAGGTTTTAAAAAAGTTTTAAAAGCATAAACTGGACATGTGTTAGGCTCTGATCCACATGGCTGAAATATCACAGTATTTAATTCAGCCACTGACTGGGAAGCCTGCTGTCAAAATATTCAAATTTAATACGGCAAAAGTCCCATGTGACCATCAACTGACCAATCAAGATTCACTTTCAGCTGATGCACCATTCCTCACTTTTGTAAATACACTCATCCGGGCGTATGATTACCCCGGATGCATACAAAAGTCTTGCTTATGTGTCCGATGTGTTGCGTGTGAGTGTCTGTGTTTCGGTTGCAGAGGTTGAGTGAGAAATCCCGCTAGTCTGCTACCTGAAAGCAATGCCCAGGTTTCAACTGAAACCAAACTGGCCCCCTGTTTCTACTGGCTGCCATTGCACTGGTTCATGTTCATGCATTCACAGATTTTATGTCATGGTTGTTCTGGAATGAACACCTTACTTTTTAACCTCAACAACATTATATAATTTATTTATTCCAGTCATGGAGAGCAAAATGTTGTGGTTTTACTAGACTAATTCTGCCAAATATTTAAATGCCTCCATTGCATTCTGGGAACTTGGAAAACTTTACTTATTACTGATGAAGGTTCTCGGTGTCACATTTTGGAGGGAACATGTGAAATTCTAATGTTAGGGTTACAGCTGAGCAATGGGTGTGGGTTGTGAAGAAGCTAAAGCATAGGGTTCTGGAAGGTGAGGTCACTGAGGGCTGCAGCGTCATTTCTACCTGGTAGATGCTTGACACAGAAGATAAACTGCAAACTTTTTTTAGATCTGCTGAACAGCCTTCGACACTTTAGACGTGTGTGCAATTTATGTTCTGAAAACAACCAGCCCAGCGATAATGTCTCAGGATACATTGTTCTTCTCTCCTTTGTGAAAGTTTTCTATGCTTGTCCAAGCACTTTAGTTGCAGGTTCCTACAGTGAGCACCAAGAAAAACAGTATAAACTGAGCATAAATGTATCTTCCAAGAACAGACCACCAAAGAAAGTTGAGGTTTCATAAACATCTAACCCTATGGAGGATGGTAACCCTCTGTTGTAGCCCTTTTATGGATGAACATGCATGTTCTTCCTCATTAATGCAGCAGCACAGCTGCTCCTTCTCTGCCCTCCTCAAGACAGGAAACTAAGGGGCATGTGGCTGAAACACCCCGAGTTGGTTCACCTCATGTCAGATTGAAGGTTCAGGGGTGACCAGTGATCTCAAGCGGGTCAGGAGAAACAGCTGTCATGGGAGGGCGCATGGGTCATTCTGCATGTGGATTCCTACGTGCTGAGATGAGTACCCACATATGTTCATGATGGAGGACTGGGTCTATTTATAACCCTTTTTTATGTAGATGTACATTCTTCAGGCAAACCCCTGTAAAGTATACAGGGGTAGAATGTAATATAGGGTCTTTGGACGTAGTTTTGTAACCTCATGAATTTGGATTTGATGCTCTCTTCCGTCACTGACATGGTTTTCTTGTGGAGTAGCATGGAATAAGCCAGACTGCGTAGATGCACTCAGAGTAAGATTTTTTATAGTTAGGTCTTGAGTCAGACCATATCCTTTGGCAATGAGGTACCTGTTCCTTAGTCCCATAAATGACACTGGCAAGACACATGATCAGTGGGCTTCCTGGCTTCTATTACAGGACAGAGGTCACTTCTGACCCAAAACCAAGCATAACATAGGAATAGGATTTCTCCTCTGGCTTCAGCTTCAGCAAGGTTCTCCTGAAAATTAAACATGTTGTTTGCATGTCTTTTTTTGTTTCACTCAAGTCAGAAACTGGTATGAAGTTCAAGCTACAAGTAGTGAAAACTGACAGCCTGATAATAAACATGTTTACAGGCTTATGACTTTTCAACTGCTGTCATAGGTAATAAAGTATAATAAACTGCTTTTGGACAACTTGTCCACTGGAAGCATTAAGATTTTACATGCTGGGGAAACATTAATATCAGCAAAACAAGAAAACTAAAACAAGGACCCTACAAACTGACCTTGAAAGGCCTGTGAAGGTCTGCCATGTATAAAGAACCACCTGCGCTGCACTGTAGGATATTTCAATTTGGGGCTCCGGAAAAAGTCCACATTCCTCTCACTGTTCTTATTACACATGTACTGATAAATAGAAATTCAAATATAACCAAAATTAATTTATAATGGCAGGTGAATTTAGTATGAATATGTACATTTGTGCACTCTTTTTTCAGAAAAAAAAAACAAAAAAAAAATACGGATAATAAAAACAAACAGGAGAATGTAAAATAATTTAAAAAATCAAAACAAACTGACATGAGTGTTAAGTAAAATAAATAACTTCTCCTGATGCATGTATTGTACAACTACATACACCGATCAGCTATATAGCCAACTGTCACATTGTTCTCGCTCAGGCGAAAGGTGCTAATGCCCAGAATAAAGGAAGAGAGGATTAAGCGCATCTGAAGTGAAGCAACTGGAAGCTATGCATGGGTTATGTCACCACAGTACAAGGATATTTGGGCCATGTTCCATGTTCCTGTCTCCCTGCCTGGGGTACAGCACACGGAAGCCACAGCAGTAGCTAATACTGTAGCCCCAAACACAGAAATCTGGTGTCACTTTCAGTTTGCGCCTCCATGCGTCACACACTTCACAATGTCAGGGTAGGGGAGAAAGAACAAGGCAACACATGCCCTCCTTCAAAAGATCAACAAACTATCTTTCTGCACTTACACATTGCCAAAAAATCTTTATCCGAATATGATTTGAGATGGAGGACGTAGGAAAAGGTTGCCAAAAAAATTCCTGCATTTGTTTTTTAAGGTTAATCTGTAATAATATGGGTCATTTGCTCTCAAACACACATGACAGAGTGATAAATCAAAGGTTTTTGGAATTATGTTCTCAATTTTGCTCTGCTTCCCGGTCTTGTTACAGCTCACAGCCGAAATCCATCTTACTGCTTAGATGAAAGTGGGTAGTGGTGTACTTGGTTGCAGGGGGTTGGCTGCAGGTGGGGCATCTGACTGCAGAAACTGCACTGCAGCGCTGCTCCCAGAAGTGTCAGGACTGGATTTAGGCAACTGCACTAAAGTAAAGGTCTTTTTTTTTTTGCATGACACTAAAGTAAACTGTCTTACCTGACAGGTTGACAAGATACACGTGCATCTTTAAGTGGTCAGATCTGACATAACAAAATGCTATGCTGCCACAACTAACTTATGTTACACTTGTGTCTTTAGAACAGTTTTCCCCAAAAAATTCTCATTATTTATTGACTATTGCCATTGATGAACAAGGCATCTTCCAAGCTATCTGTGCTGCTACACTTTATACCAAAAAAGTGTTTCTTTAGTGCAGTTAATAATCAACTTTGAAGAGAAATGGAAGATGAAGGATCAGTTCTAGGTTCACATGAGTTACCTTGCTGTGAGATGAGTGAAAAAGAGCACATTGTGGTGTTCCCAGAAGGCCCCTTTGCTAACACTTCAGTGAAAAGTAGAAGATGGAGGATGAATTCCTCACACAAATGCCCCAAATTGAGTCTTTTACAGCAGCGTGAGCATAGAGGCCACCAGAATGGAGCCCACTTGGATGTACTACCTGGGTAGAGTCAATTTTAATGGTACCAGTTTGAACCAAATGTAGCTTTTCAAAAATGTTTTTTCATTGTGGACATCAAGTAGTCCACTAAGAGAATTAACAAAACCCATCTTGTTTTCAATTTTCAACAGACTTTTCCAGTTATTTGCCTGCTAACAGGAGATAGCCTTCCTCTTTCTGAGACAGGATGCTGGTGATGCATTAGATCATTAGGCTGATGCTCATATTGTGTGTGTGTGTGTTGTGTGTTTGGGGAAAACTGTTAAACCACAGCACAACTACATTTTATTTTTGCAGATAATAGTTTTGTTTGTAGATATTTTGAAGAAAATGCAAAAACTGAAATATGTTGCTTGCATAAGTATTCAAACCCCCAACCTCTGGAAACTCCTAACTCCAACTTTATCCAGGTGAAATGCTACTCCCTAGCAAGGACACTATTGTCTCTTAATTGAACATAACTGGTTTATATTTGTGAACCAATAAATAATGAATGCATTTTCTTAGACAAAAAACACTTGTTTTATGGATCATTGGTGTGTCTGTGAACTTGAAGGAAAGGTGTGAGGCTGAAGACTAAAGAACTTATTGCAGAAGTTAGAAATAAAGTCAGAAATGCATACATTTGGAGAAGGGTACAAAATAATTTCCGACGGTCATCTTTTTTTATTAGGAAGTATAAGTTGCATCACAGTACTCAGACACTGCCTAGACAAGGCTGTCCCTCAAAACTTAGCTTCTGAATAAGAGGTAGAGTTGTGAGAGAAACTACAGATAGGCCAGGAATCACTTTGAAGGAACTACAGCGGCCAGTGGCTGAAAGTAGAGAAAAGATGCACTAGTCCACAGTGAACAACACCTGTATCTGAAATGGGATAGAAAGAAGCCATTTTTCAAAAAAGAATCATGTCAAAGTTTTTCTAAAGTTTGCCAGAAAACATGAGAATGTCCAAAAAAATGTAAAATATTTTGTGGGCAGAAGAGAGCAAGATATAACTTTTATTGTCAAAATTAAAAACAATATTTCTGGTACAAACATAACACTTTCCATCTCAAGAAACACCATCCCTACAGTGAGGTGGGATGGCAGCATAATGCTGTGGGGATACTTTTCATCACCCGGAACAGAGCATCTAGTCATTACTGAAAGCATAATGAATTCAGCAAAATACAGGGAAATACTGCTTTAGCCTGCTAAGAAAGTGAAATCTGGAGAAAGTTCATTTTTCAGTAAGACAATGATCCCATGTAGAAGTGCAGAGCACCATTAGAGTAGTTCAAAAATATATTTAAAAAATGAATGTCCTATAGTGGCCCGGTCAAAGTCCTAACCTCAGTCCCATTGAGAATATGTGGCAGGGCCACTGTCTTGCCATGGCATGCCAGTTTGAACGTAAATCTGACTTTAATTTCCCTGTGAGGAGTGGTACAGCTTACAGCAGGAAAAAGCTCAGCATTTTCAAGCCCTGTGGCTACATCAAAGGTAGAAATGAACTGGAACAACTTCTTTGTGGACATTGTGGCTTTTATTAATGAAACAACCTTGTCCAGTAAGTTCTCATGTTACAACGTAATTCACCATTTGCACTTACATTTGGCAGACCTTTTTATCCAAAGTGATGTTCAGGTCGGAGTAAACAAAAGTGCATTTCACCCACAGACAAAGAGCTTTACAAACAGATACAGACATCTCCAAGCAGAGTGAATGCGTCCAATAGCCCCTGCTTTTGCTGACACACATTGCACAAGCAGCTGCCTGTAGAAGTGACAGGAAATACAAAGGTGGCAGTGACAAATGGATTTTAGCAGTTAGATAAGGACAGATAGGAAGCTGAAAGCGATGCGTTTTGAGACCCTGCTCGAGTACTGAAGGTCTTGTGGGTCATACCCAGTCTTGAACCTGATATGAGCAGCTACTGGAAGCCACTGGACAGACAACAAAGGAAGATACATGGCAACACTTTGGCAGGTCAAATATAATTTGTGCATCAGCATTGCAGTTCATACGAAAAGACTGGATGATGGGACCAGAAGACCAAAGAGGAAGCGATAGTTTAGTTGGGATATTTTCATGGTCTGGTTCAGAAGTTGTATCAAGTCCATTCTGAGATAAGCACAGATCCTGCAGACATTATGCATGATATATGTGCAGGACCGTTATGGCTTTGATGTGCTTGGAGAAGCAGAGAATTGAGTCGATCATTACTCCAAGGCTCTTGAAGCGAATGAAACGAGCAAATTATTCAGTTTAATGGAAAGATCCAGACAAGCGAATGGACCTGTTGGGCAGAGAAGGATCTCGTTCTTGGACAGTGCAAGCTGTGGATTGCCGCCAGTTGAGCAGAGATGTGAAAAATTATTCTTGGAGAGACAAACAATCAGGCGTTTCTGGGGAGATTGTGTTTGTTTTTTTCCAAACACAGCTGGTAGATTATGACCAAACATCTCCACACTGGTTTTGTTTGGATTCAGATGCAACTTTGGAATCCTAAGCTCTGCTGAACCTTCTTGTTTTGTAGAGAAGGGGCCTTCTCTTACCTATCTTTCCATAGAAGGCCTACTTTTTCATTCTCTGATCATAGTGTCATGAATTTTAACATTTATTATGTCAACCGTAGTCTTTAGATCTTTACATGTAGCTCTTGGGTTCTTTGCAGTTCCTCTGAGCATTATATGATGAGATTTTGAGTTGAATGTGTTGGGACTCCCACTCATGCAAAGACAGGAAAATATCTTGAATGTTCTCACTGCAGAATAACTGACTTCAAAATGTTTGGAAATGGCCTCACAAACCCAAATTGATAAGGAGCAACGTTTCCTTCTCGAAGTTCACAGCTCATGTCTTTTCTTCTTGGCATCACACTGAAACACACCTGAGCACTTCACACCAAAAGTTCTGCTTTTATAGACGTAGTCACACTTTATGATGGTCAACTGGTCAAGTATATTTGATAAGCAGCACCTGGCTGCTTGTTACCTTCTTAAGTCCTACGCAAGTAGTACAGGTGTGTTGTTTTTTTTTCTACATGGAAAATGGTGACAGTGATATCTGTTATGTGTTGTCCATACCTGAGGTTAAATTTGTCTAATTATAGAAGCTGCTAAAGATAAGACAATTGTTATTTATGCCCTGATATGTAAAAACATTGAACTGAGTGAAAGTGCACTTCCTCACAAATGTACAAATACATTGAATCATATTTCTTTATTTATCACAAAAAATAAACATCACAAGATGGTTAGTCTCCTGCAGTGGTGGTGAGTGCAAAGCATTATGAACAGAGTCCTAAATTTTGACGGTTATGCATACCTGACACCTCAGCTCCACCAAATGTGCTGTGGACCCAGCCAAGGTCACATCTGTTTTTCCACGTGAGGATATCAGCCCCTGCAGGGACAATGCAGTTAGCTGGAAATTGACCCCTGTCAGTCTTTCCTTCCCTTTTTTCATTGGATTATTACATTTTTTCTCATGCCTCTCTCTTAACTTCCTTTGTTTTTGAATTAGTGCTACAGTTTTCTCCGGTTGATGCTTAACTGGCAGATGCTGACCTCTCAGCTGATAGTGGGAGACTGTCAAAGGCAGTGTCATCCAGTCGCCTGTTCCCATCCCCCCAGCCTTCTCTCAATGCACTCAAGAGATCTTAATGGGGTTAGTGTAATGTCTGTGCTGTGCAAGTATAAACCTGATTTGGAGCCAAAGGTTTAGCAGAGAATCAACCCCTCCTCTTGTCTGGGCAGACAAAATACCAAAAGCGGGGGCTCCAATCTAATTGGTATTGACATGTGTGTCTCAGAGGAAATTTGACATCTAAGGGCAAATCATTCTATTTACTCGCCTGAATGCTCAAAGGTGGGTTCACACAATCGCATACAGGACAATTCCGCTTGCGTGTCCCTGCCCTGAGAATCAATCCTAATTTCATTCCGGGACGAGGAAAAGAAAAATGAAATAAAATCAAAAGCACTGTTAGGGGAATATTAACATGGGAGCACAATCCCAACCATGGGCTCCACCAGTAATGTACTGTGGCGGCAGTCGCGTTAATGTATAGAGCACCCTAATGTCTGCCTGCAAAGGTGGCCCTACTCAAAGAAATATGCTGGTGCAGCTAAAAGAGGCAAAGGCTGCCAAAGCATCTCCATTCTTCTGGAAGCTCCGCTGCACCCATCCTCCCAAGCAACTCTTATTTTATTAACCGCACTCCCACAAAAACTCATCTTGCTTTTGCCCTGGGCACAACAGGCTGTCAAAGAGGGAGATAAGGAGCATACTTTGATGCACTGGATGTGAGGTACGCTGCAGGAATTAGGAGCCCGCTCAAGTAAAGTAATTTAGTATGATCAATTACCTAGGCTGGACAAGAGCTCTCAAGTGACATGGCTGGAGACGGTTAGTCTGGCAAGATGAACAGTTTGGCCTGCCGTGAGACAAGAGGAGCTTCAGATAAAAAGCTACAGACTCAAGCTGTAAAAGTCCATTCCATAAATGGCTGCCTCATGTCCAGGGATGCGTGGCCTTAGTGACTGATCTTATCGGCTCGGGTGCAGCTACCTAAGCAACGCTTAATAGTCTGGAAATTTCTCAGCACAGGTGTGGGCCACGACTACATCAGCTAGGAGATAGAATGTGGCTAGAACTCTAAAGTGGCCCAGGTGTTAAAATCGCTGTTACAGCTAAGAGGAGAAGGCCTCACTCAATGGTCATTGTGGCTATAGCCATTTACACAAAAATCCACTCAAGTGAGACAACTCCTTGTGGAAGCTTTGCAAAATTTGAACCTATCGTTGACTCCGCTACACAGGTCTGGTTTGTGTTCTAATGCTTTTTACAGTCTTAGTCTCATCATGACTTTTAAAGCATTGCCAAATGGGTATGCTTTTGAATGCAGGGTTTGGTAGACCACAGCTCCCATACTTCTGATAGACGATAACGTTGCCCAATGTCTCAAGCAAGCAGGGGAAGAACAGCACTGACAGTTACGTCTCGCTTCAAATTCCAGGCCATCCCCCCAGGTAGTGAGTCTCTGTAGCACTAGGCTGAAGTATGCGAGCACTTGGTCAGACCTGGATTAGTTTGTGTATCCTCTTACAGGCTTTATTGCCATGGAGTCAAGTTGAGCACTATGTGGCCAACTGGGGATACTGCTGTGAAACCACTGTGATTTAGATCCTGTTGAGTGAGAGCAGCAGGTTCACACTGGGCTTCAAGCTCAAGGTCTGTGTACAGGGATGATGAGCTGAAATGCCTTGCATCATTTTTGTTGCGCTTCCTGTGTGTATGTGTGCATCCATGTTTATGAACAGGCCTTTGGAAAGGTCCATTAGTTCTCCTGAAAGCAGACTGTTGTCCTTACGCTTTGAGCAAGTCCAGCAAATTTTATTCTCACCTCTTTGTGATCCTATGACATGGTACAGACATGAACTAATCTGTGAAGTTTTGAAGTCAACTCCTGGTATCTCCCTTTTTTGTGTATGCAAAGAAAAAAACACCCAAATCTATTTTTCTGAGGGCAGGGCGCAGTTGTCTTTCCGACCCGAGTGTGCAGTAATGGCTGGCTTGAGACTTTCCAGTAATTGCCATGTGTTGGCAGGTCAGCAAAGTGAAGAGAAATTCCTCACGTTCTTCCACTATCAATGAAGTCTTTAATCACTCAGCTGAACCCAAGAAAAGCATACTGGATCCTTTGTTGTGTTTGAAGTGATACTCTAGGTTCATGCTGAGCGCAGGACAGACCCTCCATATTCAGGAATGATTTTAATTTATTTTAATTGACATTTACATGTTACTTTCCAAATCTTAGTCTTTAGGTTAAATAAAAAAAAAACTTAATGATCTGTAACATGATGAACAATGTCACTGCCTCAAAATAATTCTTAGCTGTAATACATTTACTTTCAAACTTCCGCAGTGCTATCAGTTTTACAGAAAGGGAGCTGCCAAATATCCAGAAAATATAGCAGGGATTGGTGGGAGCTGCTATACTTTGGACGACACTGAATGTCAGCAACTTATGTTGGAACAGCTATATCCCGTGCATGAAAAAACCAGAAAAGTACCGTAAACCCTCGATCAAATGTTCATGCTTTCATTTTTACATCAGTCCGAAGAGTCCGGAGTAAAAAGCCTGACTGAGCCTAACTGAATTTGTGTCAAAGTAAAACAAAAAAAGGGTAACATTCCCAAACACAAGTATTGATGCAATAATAAACACCAAACACCTGCTGTACAAGTGTAATAATTAAATACACATTCAAATTTCCAGTTCCAGCTCCTCAAAGAATAATAGATGCTGCTGACAGGTTTGCCATCCAGTAGAGACAGCTCACACCAGCTAGTTTTTAAGGGGTCAGGCTTGTCTGTACTACACATGGCTCGGAGAAACAACTTCACAAAGTTTGTTTGAAAATATGATGGACTTTGGGGACAGTATGGAGCATGACTGCCATTTAGAGGACTCAGAGTAGCGACACAGATTGAGCTCTGGAGGGGTGGGTTAAGCTCTGGAGGGGTGGATTGACACAGATTGAGCTCTGGAGGGGTGGATTGCCCCGTTCACCCGTTCACTTACAGAAATTATTGTTTTTAACCAAGACTTTGAATGTCTGGAAAATTAAAAATAAATTTTTGCTTAAATAAATCATTTCTGCAGTGCTGAGGTAGGTGACAGCAAAAGGTTTATTTTATTCTTCAGACGTGCCATTTCCCTGTTCTCCGAGGTCATGACAGAAACACAACATTAATGCAGCATTCAAAAACAGCACTGCATTTTCAGATGTTTTAACAAAATCGCACAAATTTGGATTAATTTCTTATCTGCCTATACCAGGTGGTCTCTCATCAGCAGGCAATTTAGCTGGATGTAGTGTCAATATTTAAAAAAATTTTTACAACTTGCACATAAAAGGACATTTTACATTCATAATTCATTTGCCAGTAGGACACAAGCAAATGTATTTAGAATACATTAAAATACAAGACGATACAAATTCATCAATCTTGGACCAAGTCCTCCAACAAATTTAGAATCTCAAATTTAGAATTTAGAAGAATTTTTGCACATTTCACCAACGGCTGAAGGTTTAAGATTATTGTATCAAACAACAGTGGTGTGTTGGTTAAAAAAATCCGGTTGCACTTTTTTTTACAGTACCTTTATTTGTGCACTTTTGGTCGACCGCATTTTGTGGCCTAATGTTTTAACTTGTGCTTGTTTAGCTGGAGCAGCAGTGTTCATGCCTAAATGCCCCTGTTGCTGCTAAGCTGACCCCTGTTCTGGCACCTTTCACCTTCCATAATATTCACTTAATGGATGGCGAAAGCACTGCCGAGTGACAGGTCTGCTCATGATGCTGGGAACGGATGTGGTGCGAAAATTAAACCAGATTACAAGCGGCATGAATAAAATACACCGCCCTGGAAAGGTAACGAAAGACTGACTAACTTAGAGCGAGTGTGGCTGAAAGGTTTAAGAAACACTTTCTCTAAATTACTCTTACTCTCTAGTGATATATTTGGATATTTATGTGTATGTGTGCGCGCGCGCAAGACTGTGACCGACAGAACCTGACTGTCCCTAAAGCAATGACTTCATTTCTGTAGACAAAAGAGTCATTCTGGCAAAGCAGGTACAAGATGCATTTCAAGTTATTCATCACCACTGGGGCCGTTGACCTAATGACTGGGAGACGGTGACCTTTGAACTCTGATTTTGACCTTTCCTCAGGGCCTCTGGAGTCCAGGCAAAGTTGCCCAATTGACTACCTGCCAGGCACCTGCTCTGAGAAATGAAACGCGGGGAATGTCTCTCCGGGGAGCTCTTTAAGCCCTCAGACATGGGGCCCGACTCAATCGCTGAATGGGCTTTGAGTAGGCCTGGTAAACCAATCTCCCTAATTATCTATTGAAAGAACATTCTTCTTCTCTTCGCAGTCATTACCCTGCTTTCAATTGCTGAAAAGTTACATTGAGGATGAGCGGAAAAGGGGAACGAAGCACTGAAAAGACAGCGCTCTCAGTTTCATCCAGGTTATTCACATCCACAGATATACAAATATTTACCAGGCAAGATGTTTTCTTGGGGACGCGAGGCGACGTCCTTCAGCTCTTCTGCGACGTTGACGTTAGAGCAGGAAAAGCCTCTTCTATAACGCACATCTAAAACAGCGGTGAAGCAATAACTTCTGTGGACAGATTCATCAAAATAGAGCCGTGCGGACACAGTGATATAACGTCAGTCGTGGACTGTTTACTATGCTTTTACTCAGTGGTGAACGGTGAACCTGGCACTGAAAGTCTCATGAGTGGTAGTTTGTAGTTTGATGAACATTCGATGTTGCTTGTAAATGAAAGAACAGATTTGAGGTGAAAATGACATGTTCATCGGCATCGTGCTTTTTCAGCTATGTGCAAGCTGTACAAAAACTGGAAAAGTGTCGCCTTGTTAATGAAAACCGCTGAACTACGCAGCTCTTTGTCCTACAGTGACCTCAGCACGCAAACATCTGCCCAAATCGGGAACTTCTTCAGCTCCACTAATACAAAACTCTTTCTGAATTCTCACTGCTTTACGTTTGTCAAATGGGCTGAAAACGCAACAGATCTTTATGAGGACTGAGGACAGGCTGCGTGCACCGCATCCACGTTGTTGGCTGAAGGAGCTCTGCTCTCCAGAAGGAGCTTAGCTTTTGGAGCCTGTTTCTCTAACACGTTTAGCAGCAGAAGTGGTTGGTGATGGGTGCCCTGGAGTTATCAAAGCGCTGGAAATACACACACGTGTGTCCCTCTTTGTGGTGGCATACCGTGCCTTCGCTCTAAGGGGTTTAGCTCCTCCTGGGTCAAGAGCAGAAACAGCCAGGGGCCTAAGGATGCTCTTGGAACTCTCGGTCTGTTCTCAGAAAACACTTGTGATCAATACGTCAGACTTGCGATGGTCTCGCACGAAGAGCATGCTGGTTAAGCACAGGAGATAATGGGAGAGAGGATTCTTAGAAATCTAAATAGAAACCGGGATAAACAGCACAAAGAGTCTGTCATATCCTGACAGTTGTTTACTAATATCACATTTAAACAGGAACTGACCCCATCTTGGTCTGATGCTAAAGGCTGAAAGAGTCTTTACATCTATAGAACCGTAAAAATTCAAGAATGTAATAACTTATGGATTAAAATGCTTTTAAAAGCTTTGAAATTGACACTAAATACACAACTTGACAACCTTCTCATGTCAGATTGCCTTTTGTGCTGTTTGCAGCGTTTGGCTACAACTTGCTGAAGTATATTGAGTTTGTTATAGCAGTGGATGCAGCATGGTGAGGGTCAGCATGACGCTGGAGGAATCAGTTACACTAAGGCAAGAGGAGTTTACTGAAAGGGTTACATTGCTATAATAAATAGCATCCATGATGGACACTCGCCCTGCTCTTCGTTGTTGACCCATGGCTTTTGGCAAGCGGGCTGGAACAGGGAAACCCACGTCATCCCTCGGCCCACTTCAGAGGGACAGACTGACATCTGACACAGGCTTAAAAAGGAGCCCCAAAATGGCGGGCCGTTATTTACGAGCTGTGAATTTTGACACAGCCCAATTGTGAAACCTGTCACCAGTAATAAACTGTGAGCTCTGTCCATGTTGCTGTGTGTCAGCGGGTGTCCTCGGAGCATTGGATTGTCAACTAGAATCGGAATGCGGTGCCCCCACCACCTCTGTTTGCCATCAGGACTGGGGCACTGTACCCGTGACATCTCTGGTGATTTGGCCCCCTGCGAGACGGGTTTGCATACTGGACCTCTCACCTCAGACATTGCCGTCCTCCCAGCATGCCCTACCATTAGTGACCTCTACATCATGCAATTTGTCACAGTTTCCACAGCCAATCAAAGGCAGGGAGGGAGGGGCATAGGTCAACAGCCTGGGACCCCTGCTATGCCACATTTGCTGTGGCTTGGCATGGGTTTTACTCCTGGCTCCGCTCTGACTGCTGGGGGAAAAGAAATGCTGAGGAAATGTTTCGCTGCCCCAGCAAGAACATACCATTGCACTCAGTCTCACTTTCCACGCCATAATTATATTCATATTCATATTTATGCTACATGTATATTGTCAAGCAGTTTTCCAAATAAAAATATTCAGAATGCAGCAATCCCTCAGGATTTGAACTCTTTCTGTCAAAATTTTCCCTATGATGGTTCTTTAAAATTAACACCTATATTGGCATCCATATGAACACTATGCTATAACAAACTTTTATCCAAAGCTTTTTCAGAAATAAAAAAAATTGGAACATGAAGAAAAAACCAAAATAAGTAAAAAAAAAAAAAAAAAAAAAAAAAAAAACACTATTTGCTGTGGAGTGTACTGCAATAAAAAGTGTATAGCAAGCTGTGCATGTGTGGTGGTCTCAGCTGTTCTCTTGTTAGTCTTACGACGGACATTGATGTTTATGCAGAATCACTATATTTGCTGTGATTTAAGCCGGACGCTGCGCAGAGTAAACCTCGCAAGCCATCTTTTCTTCACTTCCTTCCAGGAGTAGCCAGTAAAAGTTGTCAGCCTTGTTGCCTTTTACCTACATTTTTTGTCAACTGACCAAATTTCATTTCCGATGTTGTTTTCAACCAACGAAACTGTCAATGTTGTTTTCAACCAAAATTAAATTTTTAAGAAGCATTTTTACTTTAATGCTGGCAGCAGCAGGAACATATGAAATGCCCTCTACAGTACACACTGTACCATGGGATATAAACATGCAAATTAATGGTGATACTAACTGTTTTCTTATTAACTGACTGGAATTTAGTGTTTTTCATTGTAAGTCAGGCATTGATAGAGATGTAGGTGTTTTAAAATGGGCTGGGAGTGCATTATTATTTTTTCTGCCATATAAAATAATGTGAAATACACATTCAACAGTCGAATATTTTGGCATCTGCTGCATTTTCAAGGTCAAATTAGATTCTGATACTGAGGGATTACAGAATAGTGTCATAGTTCTTGCTGACGTAAGCCAGTAACCGTTTTTGATGTCACATTCAAACAGAAATTTTTGCTGAAATGTTTGTCACCTAAGAGTGTCATTTCAGCCAGACTACTGAGGGAAAAAAATGTATAGGAAAAGTACTTTTTTCAGACTATGCTGACTGCCGTTAGCAGAATACGAATCAGTTTGAATCTCTTTGTGGCACAGTGAATGCCAGATGACAGAGAAAAAGTTTGTGTGCGGATGCTGTGCTGTGGTTGTCCTGCCGTGGAAAATGAAGAACAGGTGGATACAAACCAGGAGCAGGAGGTAAAGAGAAGGTTTGGCATTAGCGATGACACTGGCCGCTGATCTTCCTCTGTCTGTTTCCAATAAACTGTGCAGTGGAGTGAATGGGTCAACTCCGGTAAGCATCAGCAGCACCTGAGGATGCAAAAGATCCCCTCATGGAGTTGCACTCTCAGAGTCCCCGATGACCTGAAATCTGAAGACACATCCAGCTGGAGAGCTCTGTCAGACACTCAGCATCCCATTCAACTCAAGTTCTTGATGTAGAGCCACCAGGTTTTTCCTATGTTCAATACTTGAGTTGATTCATGTTGGTTAGATGTTACAGTTATGACCTTTGCATTTCCATAGTCTTATCTTTATATGCTGTTTTTAAAATGAATCCAACTGGGAAAATACTTTTCCCACTTTTTAGTAATCGGAAATAATTTCAGTCTCTAGTTTGATACTTGCAGTGCAGTGACATTGCCTTTGTGCCTCATATCTATTGCTGGTTTCCATCCCATTCCATCTCTTTCAGGCTCAAGTCAGCACTGGTTTGACAGCTAACAGTTTAGAACATCTACCCTAGACCTGTAACTTTTCCAGGCCCATGATCTCTACAGAGGTCAAATGCCCCATAGGATAATTGTAGACAAGTTCTAAGAATAAAGGCTTCACTAAGGCCCAAGATTTTCCTTTAAAATTTTATGGGGCAAAGAGGAATCCAAATTTACTTCAGTGACAGCAAAGCACCTGGTTACCATGGCAGCCAAATATCCCTCAATCGGCATGAGAAGACACTTCTTACAATGAAATACTTTCGTTTTTGGCAGGTGCAATTAGATCCCTGTCGTCCAAAAAGTTTTACTTTTGATTCATCTGTCCACAAAACACATTGCAGAGGTCTTGAGAGACATGTTTTTATTTTTTGACCATATCTCTCTTCTATGTATCCTATTTTCTCTCTTACTCTGGAGTGAGCACTGACCTCAGCTGAGGTGAGAGAGGGTGGCAGCTCCCTTGGGTTTTTTTGTGCTCATTCATGATTTCAGCCTTGCCTGTGCAGAAATTTTGGCATGGCAGCCACTTCTAGGTAGATTCACCCCTTTTTCACCCTTTCTCTGTGGCTCTGACCCTTTATTCATTAAGATTCTGACCTTTCGCTGGTCGTGCAACGCTGCCAAGACCTATAGACCTTCATTCATAAACTACTAAAAATGGATTTGATCAAATTTAGCATCAAAACTGGATAATGGGAAAGCAGGAATGGGGAAAACACTTTACTACAGTGGTGTTTTCACTTTACTATGGTACAATGATGTGGCCTTACACAGCAACAGCACAGAGGCTCAGGACTGCAGAGTGAAAAATTCCTAGCCTCCCATTCCAATGTTTAAGAGGCTTTTCCCAATGTTTTTTTTTTACCTTGTTTACCAGTTAATTATTAAACATCATAGTTAACATTAAACTGATCATATAGAACCCTACCTTATGGGACTTGTACAGATTTTGGGATGTGGTGACTTTGTGGTTGCATGGAAACAAACACTGCAGTCTGACTTAAGGTGATGTTTGATATAATTTAATTTAACAAAGCACTTTAACAAAATGCTGTGAAGTTTAATATGTTGACGACATATATTTGGGCGCCATCTCCACAAATGGACCATGCATTTCCCATATGTTGCTCAGAGTAACTGGCTAAGCTAGTTTTCCAGGGCACAGATACACAAAAGCCCTTATCTGAATACCCGAGTGAATCAATAAACCTGCAATATGTTAATTGGCAATTGAGAAAAAGCATTTCCACTGCATAGAAAAACAAACTCATAAAATGTAGTCAATTTCTGCAAATTTCTTGATGCAGCACTCCTGAAATGAGCACACAAAAGCAAACCATTGACTGGATTTATATGCCGTTGGTATGCGCCAGTCCAGAATATTTCTGACATGGACTTTCTGAAGGTTAAGCCACTGTACATCACCAGTTAGTTCATAAACCAGTGTTTTTTTTTAGATCCTGTTTGTCTCATGGTTAAATATGTTTGGATTGTCAATATTTAATAATTGCGTATTGGAAGCAAATCTAAGGAGAGAAGTATGGCTTAAAGAAAAAAAACTTTTTGATATAACATATAGAAAAGACGACTGAACAAATGAATAAATTATTAAGAACAGTAAAAGAAAACAATACTTGCGTTTCAGTAACAGAAGAGACTGCTATAGTTGGAAAAGGCAGATAACTTGAAATGGTCCCATCTTGTGTTAAAATATTCTTAAGGTTTTCCTCCAAAGAAAGTCTTCTAATTTTCTTTTGTTCTTCTGCAGGAATTTACATTTAAAAATGTATTTTCTTTTAAATGAAGGTATTTATTTTGGATTAATTAGGATGCTTATGAGGATAAAAAACAAAGAACAAAAGAAAAGTGGTGGTGGGGGCCTTAGGCGTATTGGGGAGGGGGGGCACAAGTGATGAAATTGAACCGTGACAGCGATTTGTTTTAACTGGCAGTGGAAATAAGCAGCAGACCCGTGCCCCAGGTGGCAGCAGCCCCAGACTCTGCTAAACACACAGTCAGTAACCTTTCCCCTGCACTAAGACTTCCTCCTGCTTACACCTCCCAGGGGTACCTTTAGCCAGGGGAAATGAAGCTTTTCTTCCCTTTATTTGACAGCTCCTGCTCCCAGCAAACTTCCACGATCAAGCCAGTCACTGTGATCAAGCCATGAGTCTCAGTGCCATGGTGATGTTCTACAGAAAGCTACAAGCTGCAAATCTGCACATAGCTGGAGAAGTTCATTGTGTGTGTGTGCTTTGTTCCATGGTGATACTGCAGTATATGCACTCTTAAATATTTCATTCGCAGCATAGTAGTCTACAGGGTGTAATGCTGTGAGATGTCAGATTGGTATAAAATTGCCCTGATGTTTTAAGCTGATAAAATTATCTCTCTTACATGTTTGACTAAATGCTGAAATGTATTTGGTTCCCTGCGCCACTTTTCAAAATGCACCTTTCCCTTCCTGCCAACATGAATCGAGCTACCTCTGGTCTCACCAACGATGCAAATGAGGATAAGCGGGTCAGCTTTGTTAAGCAGATAGAGGCAGAAGAGATGGAGAGGAAAGAGCGGCTACTGCATTTTTCAGGACCTTTTACTCTTTGTTCATGCATTTTCAATTGTAACACCGTAGATCGCAGTATTTGTCCTTCCTGGCCTGTTTACATACACACAAAATGATTGTTTAAATGGAATATACGGATCTACTGGAAATTATATAAGTATTTCTCTTCAGTTTGCTCTCTTGGTCTTGACATACTGTTGACCAAATGTTTACAATTTATGATCAAACTTGCTGAAGACTATAGTAAAACTGGGTTTGCAAAACCTGTTTAGTATGGATTATCTGAAAACTTTACAAGGCTTAACTGTCCTGCAATGGCTTTAGATACTGCTACTTAGTATGTCATTTTATACAGATGCGTTCAGTTAGTCAATAAACAATGGTGCGATTACGTGTTATTTCACCTGTCTGCTGGGAGATTTGTGATTCTGAACTTTCTCTGAGGGTGAAGGAAGGCTTAAGTCAGCCAGAGTTTCCTGGCTGGCCGTTACATCAGTGCCTCCAGCGAACGTGTTACCAGCAAAGGGAGCTGTATGACTTAATGTGCTCTTTTAGTCTGTGCCAGAGTGACCTGTGGAGAGCTGAGAGCTGTTGGCTTGGCACAGTACAGAGCTGTAGGCACGTCAAGGGATACTGAAAGCCTCAGAAGAACTCCCTTCATCCTTCACTCCAAAAATATAAAAATAGAAAAACAACGGATTAAAACCTGAATAACCTCTGCCGCACGTTTACTTTAATCCCACTGTATTTCTGATAAAAAGAACAGAAACGCCATTAGCTTGTCAGTTGCCATGTGCAATTTTTATACTCCTGTGACAATATTTTTGTGTTATTGCATGTGGGCGAGAGCTGGTAGTTTTTGTACATGCATGTGTGCCATGGGTGCGTTGCTTTACAGTACTGAAGAGGCTCTGACTTCCAGTCAAATCACCATGTCACCTGTAAGAGACAGTTCAGCTCCTTTTGGGCCCAGCTACAGAAAGAGACCCCTACCCCCAGTAGACTATGTAGTGGATATTTGCTGTTATTTCTACACATGTTGGTGTTAAGGCTGCATTTTCACAAATCCTGCATGTTGTCCACAGTAGCTTCATTCACAGCTATTGAAAAGGTAACATTCGTTGCACCACAATGCAAAAGGAAATGTCACAGCAGCATTAAGGCAGAGGAGTGTAGGACCAGGATTTCCAGGGACCTTGCATGGTCACCCTCCACATCACCCTTTCTGCGCTGAATGTGGCCTCACTGCTTCAGGAAAATCTTGCAGTTGTGTCCCAGCTGAATACAGTCCACACAGACCATTTTGGAGGACTGAAGCAAACAAAGAAACTTCAAACCAGATGCTCCCCCTTTTTGGAGAGCGGAGCACTGAAACGTAAGTGCCACAGAATGGATTGAGAGCCACAACAGTTAGCTCCACAGTCAGGGGAAGTAATGAAAACAAATAGTGGGTTTTATTCCCCTGTGGAGCCAAGGAGGAACTTAGTCATCAGGCTAATTTTATTCTTGTCTGAAACCCCATTTCCTCGGGCTGTTTTTGTGAGCAGGGTCTTAGCTTTGGCCAGTGATGGATCTCACTGTCTGATAGCCGGATGGCAGATGCTGGCTCTGTAATTCAAGCTCCTAAACTCCAAAAATGTACAACTGCTTCCCCCTCCCTAAAGTACCCCAGCCCCAAATGGTCTGTGACCTCCACCAACCCCAGTACACAGAACCTCCGCAATCCCAGCCGCTCTGCTCATAGCTACACCTTGTACCCCATTCATACGCCATTCGTACCCCAGATTTCCTATTCACCTTTTAAAAATGGCCAGTTTTGCACATTACACTTTTCTGTGAAATCTATATTTATAATTATTAGGAATAGTTGTTCTACTTTCCTCACAGTATCAGCATATTTCTGTTCAAATTCAATCTTCCACAACAAAAAAATCTACTAATCTTCAGCAGAATCGCATGTATGTATCCTTTTTTTACAAGTTCAATAAATGCATCTTCAGCATCTTCGGCTCCATCGTGCTGACCAGCCCATTTTATGTCATGTTGTTATTTAAACAATTTGGATTTATGATTTCACTATTGAGACTGAAACTGCTCAGCACTGGCCCTCGAGTTGCACGGCTAACTGGAGTTCAGCCCAGCATCATCTCCTCGTTTCCTCTTCAGATGGATGTACCAGTGTCACACATGTCTTTATGTAATGTAATGCACACTTTACATTGGGAAGAAAACCAGCAGAAGTTTGAAACATTATAATCAAACTCCAGGTTTTCAAAATGGCTTCCAGCGAGTTTGTTGCTCCTTTATTAATAGTGCAAATAGCTGTTGGTGGAGATGCTTGCTAAACCAACTCCTTTAAGGTCCACCTAGGGGTTGCAGTGGCTAGGGAACTGCAGGTTCAAATTGCGGCTTTGCCCTTAAAGAAGAAAGCTGTCTAGCTGTATAAATTAGTGAAGTGTAAAAAGTATAAACTGTTATGGGTAAAGGCGTCTGCTAAACCCATAAATAATAATAATAAGCCTATGTTTAGAATGCTTTATGCTTTGGAGTACTAATGGACAGGCAAGAACTATTAATTTTATTATGAAACTGCAATTTGGCCTCAACAAGGAATGCAAAAAAGGTAATGTTTTATAAACTTCACAGTGTATTTTAACAAAGTTGCAGGACAAGGCTGTATTTGTGCAAATCTTAACATAGATTTTGTTTTTGCCCAGTTAGCAGCGGATAACATTGCTGATACCCTTCTATATAAATTCTTCTTCAAGATGTCCACAAAGCTCAATCCTTGTAGGGAACAGGAGGGACCGGGACAGATTGGAACTATTTTATCGGTATGTAACTGATTGTTGGTAAAGTCAGGAGGGGCAGAAACAATGAAATGCAATTAATATGTGAAAACATGTTTGAAAATGTGGGTCAGGAGGGCCTTGGGAGGGAGCTGTGTTAGGCACTAAACAACTTAAAACTGTGGTAAATGCAGTAAAGTCAGCTTTTAGTGGCACTCCTACATGTCCCCTCAGACCAGTGATGGACGGGGTCCCCGTCCCTAGCAGTGGCTGTTTGTCATCAGCATAATTAATGTGACACAAGCGCAAACACCACACCGAGGAGCTCGGCTCAGCAGAAGACTGGGTCACAACTGGTTCCTCTGTGGTTCGCCATTTCAGAGACCCTTAAGTGCTCCCCCACCGTATTTCGCGCTAATGTGCTCTCCAGAAGACTTTGCCAACATATTCTCCCCTCTGCTTTTGCCAGAAAACAGGAGTGAGAACAATAATTTCTGCTGGAGACTCTGACTCTTTCAAAAAATAAAAGATGCATTTATGAAAAAAATGGAAACCCAAAACAAAAATTGCATTGTTAAAGCAGTGTATTTGTTGTTAATATTTTTTTAAACTTAGTTGACACTTTTCTTCAAGGCTGCTTACAAAATTCTGTTCATGTAAGAAACCATCCACTAGCAGTTAGGTATAAATTTGTGCTGCATGGTGTGCATGGTTTTACCGTAGTAATTTTAGGTATGATGCTAAGGTACAGCACAAGATGGGATCTGAATTGGATGCTGCTATGGTCTTTGCTGCCCAAGCAAAAAGGTGAGGTGTAACAGAATACAAACACACACACACACACACACACACACACACACACACACACACACACACACACACAAAATATTAGAAGTGATAAACTATAGAACCAAAAAAAATAATGAATTATTATGGATAGAGTCTACTAAAATGAAAAAGGTTATGTTCAATAATTTCTTTAGCAACTGAATGCAGTTTTCCAAGCCACAAAAACACTTAAGCAAGAGCATAAAAACAGCTTTCAGTAATGTGTCCTTCCTGCTCTTTTCAGCTGGGCTGTAGCTTGGGTTGTGAAGGGCATGATAATGGGCGTTTGGAGGAGAAGGCACCACTGTTCAGTGAATCTGTTTAGCTGAATTGTTTCTTTATTCCCTTAACTCACTAAATAATAAAATCAATTTTAGTTAGGGTCTCCTGGCTATACTCAGGTTCTAAAGCAAGACCAAGGTAAATCTTGAATTCTACTTTTATTACCTGTAACAATGGAGAGGAAAAATGCCAAACTCAGTGCTGAAGGATATGGATGGACAGCCATTGTTGCTAACCTTGGTGTAAAACCATAGAAGCATGTCCTTTTAAGGATGTAATTTTAAGGACTGTTCTACAAATGTAATGATGCCATACTGTGTGAATGAAGCAGAGAAATAGCAGCTGCACTTCTTTTATTGGAACACTATTTTCTGTACAAGACAATATCAATGGGGTTCATGAATAGAAATAAAAAAATGAACTGTCAGTACCCAGCGAGACAATGACATACCCTTCGACACCACCAAAATCAACCCGCAGCTTGTACCTTGGAGGTGAACCCATGGCCGGTAATATCATGTCCTTGCTAACGCAGTACAAAGAAACCTACACGATCGAACAGTTTTCCACAACTCTGCAGTGCAAAAGAAGATCTGCTTCAGAACTCAACTTTTTCTGAAGTGCTTCGCGGAAGCATGTGTCTCCTGTGGAAAAACTTTTCCTGTTTGTCAAAGACATGCGTACACGCAATAATCTTCCAAGACCACCAATATTGCACTTCTTTTGCCAGACCATAAATGCTAATCCTCCACTAGAAATATTTACATTCTTTTTGTCTTCTGATAGAAAGCATGACAGTCACAAAGCCAAGAAGTCCTTCTCCCACCCTTCTCCTTTTAAACATTTTTTATTGCATATTCATTTTTTTTTTTTTTTTAAATAAAGTCCTAAACATATACACATTATACAGATTTATTGTTACTACATTTCATAATCTGTGGCAGTAGGGATTAAATACTTTTCGGGGACTCCTTGTTGCCAGGTGAACAGTGTGAGGACAGTGTTGGACAGGAGTATATAGGTGAGGGGGAACATCTCCGTACATGCTGGATGTATCTGGAGTTCACCCACATGCCAGAACGCACATCCTAGAGCACAATGCATCGCACTTTGGTTGAGTATGTGAAACAGGGTGTGGGGTCCAAAACGTGATACTGAGCCTAGCTGTTCATGTTGGGGTGGAAGACTATATTCCATTAATCACATTCCTCAGACATTCCTATGAAGTCAAGAGGTATTTCAGCAAGGGATACAAAGGGCAGCAGGTGGTGTAGATGTTAGCTCTGCAGCTCCTGGACTTGTCTGCTCCAAGGTCAAATACCTTCTTTTGCTATAGTGCTGCTAAGCAAAGTAAATTCCCTAAACTGATAACAGTAAGACTGACCCAGCTGTGCAAAAGGGCAGAACCGCTGCAAGCACCTTAACTCTGCGAGTCGCAGTGGAGAAGAGTGTCAGCTGAGCGTGTAAATGTGTGCTGTTAAACATCTGCGATTGTTCTTTGCAAGGAGAGCTCAGCATAATAAATCTTCATAACAACATTATGGTTCATTAAAGTGCTGCGGTCTGAAGTTACAACAGTTGGTCATGCTTGATGTATAAAAACCACATAAATACTTCAATGGGAGTTAACCATCATTTTCTTCTAAATTCCTGCCTCATCAAACAAAAAAGTGACAGAAAGGAAGCGGCGCTTCTTTAATTTCAAGCATGTGCTCTTACTAGGATGTCATTCCTCTCTGGCATTATGTCGCTTTAATTTTAGACAAATATATAAGGCAAATTACAGTGCAGGGCATGAAATTCTGAAATGAAGAAATAGGTTATTTTTGGAAAAAAATATTACACACATTTATGTTGTGTGCATGCTGGTGTCTTGGTTTACAGCCATTTGAAGCCGTCAGTCTTTTGCGTGTGTACAATGCTGACCTCAAGGTATCATGTCAAAGGTCAGCGCAGGGTCACCATCCGCTGTGGCCCTTCCACCAAGATTTCGGTCATGTAAGGCGATGCTCATCGGCAATGCGGACGGGACGTCCTGCTGACAGACGGCGAATGCTGAGCGCAGGGAAATCGATTAAGGCACATCGAATCAGGAACTCATACACTCCGATGGTGACAAATATTGGCGGGAGCTGTCAAAGCTGTCAGCTGGACACCACAGCCTCGGGATCCCAGACTGCATTCCTTGCCGGCCACCGAGACCCCGAGCTGCTTTTCATCTGGCGGAAAGTTTAATCAATGTTCCGAAGGATCTAAAACACCAGATCATTCAATGGCAAAGTATCTGTGCAAAGAAATTCTCTCTTTGTGGGATTTCAAATCTACCCAAAGTAAAGTTTTCACTTCTGTTTTATGCTCCAGTAACTCACACTTTTTGCCATATTTTAATTTTTTGATTCTAAATGCAATTTATATATTTAAATAACAAGATCCATTATCAAGGGACACAATGAAACACAAGTATTTTCCATTCTTTACTATAAAGACTGGTGTTTACATTTACAGTTTAATTTTTTCAGCATTTATTGCTGTTGATGCTTTTATTGTCTGTGATGTCCTTCATTCTGTTGGGCACCAGACACCACAGAGGATCCTAGGGTAGAACAGAAGCTTGTTGTTTCATGTCCTAAGGAAGGGTACTATGATTCCGCTTTTGAGGAAGTCATCCAACCTTTTGCAGACTCACAAAACTTTGCTTTAATAACAAATCCAGTCATATCTACAAATGTCACTCATTAAATAAACCCCAAATTAATTTTTATAATTACTGTATCTTTGTTGTGCATGCTCAGTGTCAAAAAACTTTATTTTTCATAGGCATGACTGACAACTATGCCTGTATGGGGGTAATGGACCGACTGAAAAATGGAGGTTCGTCACCGCTGAATTTTTTTCCCCCTCATTCTGGTAACAAAACACATGGCCACTTGATATATTTGGATAGGGATTTAGGGATGAACATTATCGTGTTTTCTGAAGGAACATGTGGTGAAGGTAGAAGGTTACACTATGGATTGGAGTCCCTCATCTGAATTCCTTCCAACAGATAAATCAACTGTGAAATCTGTGTGGGCGGGGCTTTGAACTCCAGCATGGCATACTAACACATCACCTTCCTCTGAAACTGCCTCTGAAAACAGTAACTGCTGTAAACCTACAATGAAATTCAACTGGATTAACCTCTAAACTTTCTTGAATCAAAATGAATTTCTTCTGACAACCAGAACATTAGTTTTCATGCTAAATAATGATGCATTTGTAAGGAACAAGAGATGTGCTTTTCTTTCTTTGATAGTGCACTCATCCTCATATAACACGGTTCTGTGTAATGAAAAACTACCAGCAGGCTTATGATAATACACACCATTTTTTCAACCACAATGCTTATTATTCAGCAAAACAGTATTTTTTCCCAGTTACATGATTACTTTACTATCACTAAAGTGTTTTTTTACTGCCTAGTTGTCTTTCAGTTCGTAAAACACTCACACACTTTGTTTCTTCTGTAACCAAAACAACTACAGTAATCCCTTAATATCCGGATCCAATTCTTCCCCAAAAACATGCTGGATGCAGAAGTTTTGGATACCGATTTCTTGTTTCTCTTTATTTTAAATGGAAATGGTGGAAAAAAGAAGCTTCCAGTCCATTCAAAAACACCAGTATAACCATCAACCCATGATTTCTGCATAATAAAACACTGTAAACACCAGTTGCATACTTAAAAAAACACTTAATGTTGTCCTTAATTTGCATTTTCATAACACATTGTGCAGTATATACATTAAGAGACATTTTGCGTGTTAGTGCTGCAACCGTGTTACTGCGTAACACACGGGAGAGGGTGCACAGAAAGGGGTTTGGAGTAAGATTTTAGTGTTATGAAATGTTGAATAAATTGAAGACATGTCAAAGTAACCCTCTGTGTCTTTGTTTGAGACAACAACCAGCATTTATATAAATAGGCTTATTTGAAAAAAAATGAAAAATGCAGTGTATGCGGTGACAAATGTGTTCAGACAAAAGTAGTGGAAACAGTTGATAAGACACCAGCATGGATGTCTGGCTTATGATAAATTTGTGACAGTACACAATACAGTTTATTATAACATTTACAGTTATTTTCATTACACTACACTGAGGCAGTACTATATGATATTTCTTTGTTGATTTTTTACATTTATTTTAATGTTTATTTGCATTTGAATTTTTAAATCATAGATAAGCTTTAGATAAAAATTCACTACAGTAAAACTTCTCATTTGGATGCTGATATTTAAGTATTAATTTTCAAGAGCTGCTATGGTGAAAATTCAGATATGAAAAGTTTGAATACCTTGGAATTGCTGTACTGTACTGTATATCCTTCCTATCTCCAGACTCAACCAATTATTATTATTATTATTATTATTATTATTATTATTATTATTATTATTATTATTATTATTATTATAACTGATGCTTTTCTCTGAAATAATTAACTGGCTTTAAGCTCCTTATAATTTTCCATCCATTTACACAGCTGGTCAATTTTTACCAGAGCCATTCCAGGTAACCGTACTACTGAAAGGTTGTAGAGGGTGACTGAAATTCAAACCTGCGCTCTTATAGGAAAGAAAGAATGTACAATGATTAACTCAGTTGTTTAAATCATATAAAGAGCTTTTATAAAATGATTTCTTGCATTGCTATTTTTATGCCAATATCCCAGCCACTGAAAAATCCCTAATATTAGTTTTTAACAATGAGGGGAAGCCTACTTATTTCAAAGAGATTCAAAGAGATTTATTTGTCACATACATGGTAAGCAGGTATGCCATACAGTGAAATGCAAACTGAATCGACAGGACACTGTGCATGGTTTTGAGGATAGTGGTAGGTTCAAAAGCCTTATGGCCTGTGGATAGAAGCTCCTCTTAAGTCTCTCCGTTTTTGCCACAATGCTCCCGAATTGTTTGCCTGATTTCAGCAGGTTGAACAGATGATTGCTGGGGTGAGACAGGTCACCAATGATCCTAGTCGCCCTGGTCCTGCATCTACTGGCGTAGATGTCCTGTAGGGAGATGCAAGAGGTGGGCTGAAATTGTTTATTTTCTTTGTTGAACGTACCTTCCCTTTGCACATGGATGTAAAGCTTATGGATTAGAAAATACTGGAAAACTCTCTGGGTTTCCTGGATGCCCCACTGTTTTAACCACATTATGTTTACATGAGCGTGGCACAGCTGAGCTTCTGGGTACATTTTGAATGTTAATTTGTATGAACATTTGCCATCAGCCAAGTGGGGCAAATGAAAACATCTTGTCATTGCGTACAAGTGGCGAGGCGAAGCACTGATGACTCAGGTTGATGTCAGGAAATGTCAGTGCTACTCTTCTATGCATATTATCATATGTGGTGCTGTCAGTACTGCCACAACACATACAGTGGTTTCAAATCTTGGTATGGTTTTGCTTTCCATGCAGTTTGCAGAGACTAACAAGCATAAAAATCCCATCAATAAACTGTATGAGGGATCATAGCTCTCATTATCCTGCACTTTTATTCAAAGTGACTCTTAATGCTTTAATATTTATATTTTAATTCACCTGTATTTTTCCACCACTCTATCTGTGTATCTGGAGTAGACATTGCTACGGTGAGGGTCAGAATGATTTCTGAATGACTGGGGTCTGAACATGTCCTGCGAAGGATGGGCTTAACAATAAACTGGAAACTGAGGCATTAACTGGTTTAGTCCAGTTACTTAACCACCATCCAACCATCCTTTCAGTTGTGTCCACATGTGACATTGTTTTAGCCTCAAAATGCTGCTGGGAAAATGAGAAGCACTTCACACTCCTTGTGTGAACAGAAGCTACTCTTGATATCCTGGCTGTTCCACTTCTGTCTTGCCAGCTGGGATAAAATCAAGTACTTCCAAGTAACTCAGCTAACTGAACAATTTGCTTAATGGTGTTAAGGCCATGGCAATCCACATCAGACCACTTTATATTTTCACCTACATACAGTACCTCAAAGGCAAGTGTCAGCCTCTACGTCAGCTGATGCACAGAGTTTTGTATTTTTTTTTTTATGATGCACAGGGTGACAGGTGTTGTCTATTCACTGGGAACCTGACTAGAGAGGCTCCCAAGATCCTGGCAGGTTTGGTCCAAAGAAGGGGGTCAAAACTAGAGGTCAGTTTCTCAAAGAGACCCAGCAAATTCCACACATTTTTCTCAAACATTTTATCCCCCTATAAATGCAAAAAGCCAGCATAGCTTTTCTAGCAACATCTGCAAGACTCTGAGAATGACAGAGGACTCATGTTTCAGACAAAGTTTTGTGAGCCTGCAATTTTTATATAATAAAAATAACATTGCATGTCACATTAGCGCTTAGTTTAATTTTCCTTGGCTTTAACAGCTTTGAGTTTCATCTGTTAAGAAGGACAAGGTTGGAACAGCAGGGGTTTGGGGGTTTGGAATATGTGGGGCACTCATAAAGGAGGCATGGGCAAAGGTTTAAGATGCAATGATGATGGACAGGCACACCATCTCAGCTAACGGAGACCTTGAGCAAAGCTGCGGCACGTCTGGAGGTCACACAGGCAGTGCTGATGGGCACACCCATCATGCTCAGCCCATGCTGTTACAGGAGGAACGGGAGACACACTGGACACATGGTTCTGAATGTCACTTAACTGCATTCAAGAAAACCCAGAGATTCACCAATTGGCAGGTATAGCTTTAGTTTATTCACAAATTTCAAAAAGTATATATAAAAGCAGTCCTTATTTGTGGTCATTATGTGATTTGTAGTGGTTAATGTTTCAGTTAATGTTTCAGTTGTGTATTCCCTAAATGTGGAGCTGCTATTGTTGTGGTACTGAAGTTCATCTAACTCTATTGTGAAGGTCATGGTTTGTCAGTCAGCTTAGAGGCCGCAAGACAAAAGCTATAGTGTGTCTGTGAGGTGGTGTTATATTACTTCTAATAGTTAATATAGTTATATATTAGTTAATATTAGTTATAATAAGTTCATGGTTGAATATTAGAAAGTAAATTGTGCTATCATTGCTTGTACTGACATATATTTTAGGAGACATATTTGTATTAAGAATTGACTGTTTTTGTTTTTCCCATTAAAAAAAAAGATTTTTTAATCCGCCAACCCCCCCGGTGATTTTAAGGAGTGCATCAACCCTGGTACATGTGGCATGGGTCTACACAGATTCTTTTTAGGCTCATTGCTGCTATGCTCCGTGCTCTACTAACAGCATCTCCCACCCTCCCAGTGTGAAATCTTTCCCACAGCTCAGCCACTTCCCAGCTGAGATGCATGGTTAAATCCTTTCTTCAACACCTCCTGCCAGAAGTTAGTCTTCACTTGCTGGGTGGACAACAGGTTTCACAGGTGGATCCAGGCAAGTTCTGTCGCTTGGTCTCCACCCAGGTTATGAGGAATGCAGCAGTGGTGCAAAACAGCCAAAGAAATTTAGAGCACAAACTGCACAGGGTGCCACTTCATTGTGTGTGGCCTTTAATATCCCACACACTTTAGTTGGGCTCCGTTGTACTTTCCAAAGCTTTTAATAAAGAAGTTACAGTGAGGAAACTTCATGAAGAACTTTATACAAAATCTAACATTTCCTTGCAAGCTATTAATTTCTTGGATATGCATATTTTCAACATGAGTGAAACCTGAGGATGATCTCACAAATGCACTGGAAGCCCACAAAAGGCGTCCGTATGTGCAACTGTTTGAAGAGGCTGACGTTAATGGGGAACGGGGCAGTATGTTGCCATGTCAGCTGAGTGACAGTGACAGGTAGCAGAGCTCCACGCTCATGCCTGTCATTCACTCCACTGGCTTATTCTGCATGACTTCTGGATGCAACATTAAGCAGATGGGCCCACTGTAAGCTTCGCAGTCTTTTTCTGAAGACCTGCTTTGTTGATAAATAGTATGACAGCACATAATAGTTGTAGTTTATATATTTAGCTCTTTTACAAGCACACCCCAGTAACTATGCAGATGTGGTAAGAAGGCAATGCGTCTGTGTGGACAAAATTTTCCCCCTTTCCATCCTTGATGCCAGGTACAACTCAACAACCCAGCAACAGCTCATTTCCTGCCAGTTTCATTTCCTGACAGCAGATCACATGAAGACGCCCCTCTGATGCTAATATCTCCCTTCGCCATAGCTGAGCTAAGTGTCATCAGTCCTTTGGAGTCGATATGAAACTTTCGGTTGAGTGTCTCTTCCCCACATGGGTGCTAGGTCTCATAGTAACTAGAGCTACTGCCTTTGGACCTGAAGAAACTGGGGTTGAATACCAACTCCAACAGTGGTACCATTGAGGAATTTATTTCTTGTAAGTTAGCATTAAAAACACCCACCCGTTTAAATGGGTAAATAATCATAAGCAGCTTAACACTTATGTTAAGGAGCATTGCCATCTCACAGCACCTCGCTTGTTTGGACATAGATTTGACTCCACTTCACTATGTATAGAGAGTGCTTATGGTCTTTGTGTCTGTGAATATGTCCTATAGGGGCTCTGGTTTTCTCCCACAGTTCAACGACATGTGTGTCAGGTCAACTGGTCGCTGAAAATTGTCCATAGTGTGCAAATGTGTGTAAGTGTATCTTGCTGCAATGGACTGATTTCCCATTCATGGTGTTATGTGGTAGCCTAGCACAGTAATTCTGGGATAGGTTTGGAACATTGACCAGAACTAGAGAAATACCTGATGAATACAAATGTGCAGTTTGCCATCCAGCACACAGCATTCTGAGTCCATTATTTTCTGTTTTCGTCTGTAGGTATGGAAAGATAAGTGAGGCCCCTGACAGGTGAAGAGGAGTTTCCTCGTTTTGTAGACTAAATGCGAAGAGTCACTGGGGAGTCACTGCAGATACAGTGTGCTGATACACCTGTCATAGACTCCAGGGAGAAGAACATCATGCACTACCTGGGATAAAAATTCATGCTGGATGGAGAAGTCAGATGGAGAGAGGCAGGAGGGAGGTGCATAGAACAGCAGAGGAGCAGTACTGTCTTCTGGATTCCATCAGTGGGTCATGCAAGCAGTTGTTACTTCAGTCAGCCCTTCTTCTAGGAGCTATGGATTTAAGACAAACTAAAAGGCCAACGAGATGTGTAGCGTGAGGCAGACGCTGAGGGAAAGCAAGACCTGACTGTAAATTTCAGATTTAAAAGCAGCTTCTAATTCAGTTTGAATTTGAGGACGGTATGATTATAGCAAAGACATCTGTCTGAACTTTTTTATTGCAATGGAAAAATGGAAGTGTTAACAGTTTATTTTTATTAATTAACAATGAAAAGTGAATGAACAGAAGAGAAATCTAAATCAAATTAATATTTGGTGTGACTACCCTTTTGCTTTCAAACCAGCATCAGTTCTTCTAGGTACACTTGCACAAAGTCAGGGATTTTGTAGGATTACAGTCAGGTGTATGATTAACCAGTTACACCAAATAGGTGCTAATGATCATCATTTTCATATGTAAGTTGAAACACAGTCATTAACTGAAACAGAAACAGCTATGTAGGAGGCTTAAAACCAGGTGAGGAACAGCCAAACTCTGCTACAAAGGTGAAAACAGTTTCATATCACAGGTCACAGGTCATATACCATGGCAAGACTGAGCACAGGGTAGTTATACTACATCAGCAAGGTCTCTCCCAGGCAAAGATTTCAAAGCAGACTGCCTAAAACTTTTGCACAGTACTGTACATAAAGAAAATGTACAGGTTTGCAAACTAGTCAGTGACCTCAGGATTTTTCAGAACCCCTTGTTTTGCTGCATGCATCACTGTGGAATGATGGCTGAGGATTTGGTACCAATTGTATAAAATACAGAAAGATGCGGCGGTGGGGAAAGACCTCACAGGCATTTGAGCATAGCAAATATTTGCTGTTTTGTGTGTTTATGTGTGGGTCTACATGTTAAGTGTGTGCTTTTGAATATGGACATATTAGTATGCTCACTAAATTGCCAGTTTATTAGGTACACCCCCCACCTTCATGCGTACAAATTGTACATTCTACACAATCATACGTCAAGTTGTGTCCTAAATCAGACAGACTGCTATTTCTAACATCAGTTAATGTACAACTGAGGGTTGAAATGGACAAAGCAAGCAACCTTGATGGCTTTGAACATGACATAAAAATGCTGGATTCCAGCATCTGCCAAACAGCTGTTGTCCTGGGTTTTTTATGCACGACTGTTTCAAGAGGTAACTGAGAATTGATGCGAAAAGCAAAAAGCACCAGTGATTGGCAATCCTATGCACGAACACAAATTGTGGATGAGATGGGTTAAAAGAGAATAGTGAGAATTGTGCAAGCGGCTAAAACCAAGTAAATTACCTGTGAATTCAACATAGGTGTGCAGAATGTCATCTCAGAATGCACCACTTATCAGACTTTGTTCTTAATGGTCTACAACAGCCAAAGATGGTGTTGGGTGCTGATACTGTTAGTGAAGAACAAGAGAGTGCATCTCCAGTGGGCATAAGAACATCAAAACTGGACCACTGAGGTGTGAAAAAAGGTTGCACAATTGGATGAATTCAGGTTTCTTTTAGGATCAATGCTGAGTCCATGGAGCTCTACGGCATCAACAGTACAGTAAGTGGTGGCAGTGTAATGGTGTTGGGAATGTTTTTCTGCCACACATTAAGAATTTCTGAATGGCATGGTGTGTACAAACATCTTTGTTGACCATGTTCATCCCTTTGTGACTGCAGTTTATCCCACTCACCATGATAGCACACAAAATTAGAAAACACATTGTCATGGAATAGTTCCAAGAATAACACTGTTGCACAAAACATCCACATACATCTTTGACAGTGTGTGTTTGTCTAGGCTGTCAGCCCTATCACACCTGTGTCCCTGTGTCATACATCACAGAACCATCAAATGCTTTCTTCCTTCCTCACAGTGGCATCACTTCACCCCAGGTGGGTCTCCTCAATATGCTGGGTTGCCCAGGCCCTCTGGCTCTGCCACCACTCACTTCTGCCTCTTCCTCCCAAAGGCAGCTGTCAGTCATCTGTCTTTGCTGACAGCAGCCCACCTCCCCACCTGAACTAACCCCTAGGGGCCAAGGTGGCTGATGAACATGGCGGATGCAGTGGAGCGAGCACTTGCTGTCCACTGTGTCCCACTTTCCCTCCTGAATGATGACATGGACACAGAGGAACCAGGTAAACCCCTGATTCTGTATGCACTGTTGATGCTGTGTACTCAGAGCAACAGTCTGAATGTGTTAGGACATCCATATACCCACATATCCATGCATTTACAGCAGGCAACTGTGGGATAGATTTGACCATATTGATAGGATAAAGGCCTCTGACAGCAGGATTTCCTTCTCCAAAAAAAGACTCTACACCAAGCACCCATCCAAACCCTCAACCAGTTTAATTTCACCAACTCCTGAACTGACCAATGTTACATTTACCCAAGGTAAAATACAATGCTAAGTATTGGAATAGGAATTGAACCAGGAGCATTCAGGTTGACAGTTAACAGTTAATACATCTAATAGACCAAGCAGTTATGTGGATTTTCAGCCTGGGACTAAAATAGACAGCAGCTTCCCCCCAAAAAAAATACTGAAACACAACAAAACCCAAAATGCAAAAGTAGCAGAAAAATGAACCACACTATATCTCTCTGAGAAGCTGACCAGCTGCCTTAAATGTTCCAGCTCATCTTCTAGTCAGCAGCAGCTTGACCTCATTAATCCCATTGGGGCAAAAGTAGGGGCGGGCAATGGGTAGCTGTCAATCAATTCAGCCCCTCCCCTTCTAGGATAGCACCGCCCACCCACTAACACCAAATGTTTGTTTAAGGGTGTTTGCAAATCTACAGGGACACACGATAGATTTATGTACATCTGTCCTGGTCCTGCATATTTACTAAGTTTACATCACCTTACTCATAAGAATGTCTCTATAACTCATGATTTATTTTGAAGGTTTATATTATTATATTAGTTTTTTACATTATATAAAGTTAGAGCCTCAAGAAGCCCTGTTTGAATAACTGGAGTCATGTGTATTACTGTGATTAATTAAATACAAACCTAACAGCATCATAAATTTGTCATTTTATTGTCCTTTATAAAATCAGTATCATAGCTTGTCCATTGCTTGATTGAATCTGTGCTTTCACTGTGTTTTTTGACAAATGCAGCTGTAAAAGTCATGTTGTGGAGCTGTAACATTTGTTCAGTCATGATACAACATGAATACCTCAGTGACATTCTGCTCGATGTTTTTGCTACTGGACATTTACAGATGCTTGTGATCGTTGCACGCTTTTGCTGTATGTGCTCATTGTTCAGGGGTGTAGTACTAACAGGTGAAATAATGGAGAATTTCTCTTCCCCATACACTCCACTTCTTCATGTCCACTTTGATAGACACTTTGAATGCCTCTCACAATTAGAGTAATAAAACAGGCTTTTTTTTCCTGTTAAAGACACATCTGTTTTTCATGAAAACTTCTAAATTAAAATATATAGCAACTAAATACAGAAATAATGAAATTAAAAATGTTAAAAAATGTGACACATGATTTACATATCCCATGTACATTTTTTCTTATTTTTTTCTTCATGATATTTACCAGTTGATAAGTTTTGTGCCATTTTAAAATATCAACATATTTTTCTACTATATCAGCTTACCGACTACATGATTTTATTTTCAGAAACCTAATGGAAAAACATGGCATTTCCACTAAATAAGGCCCGGTTATAGTGTTACACGCAAGCTGTCATAGTGGTGCAGATGAAAAAATAAACAGCTGAAGTCATGCTTCACATTTGGTTATTGTCAATCTAACTTATAAGCCACAGTCATTGTTTTAACGTAGTTTTCACTTATTGCTTTGAAAAAAGTCAGTGTTTGCAGCAAATGTTTTACATTAAACATTGAAAGTTGCCAACAATCGCTTTCCCTATCAAGTAATGCTCTCTAAAAATGAAAAGTAAGGCAACAAAACAACAGTAATAATAATAATAATAATAATAATAATAATAATAATAATAATAATAATAATAATAATAATAATAATACACTTGGTATGATATTAGCCAGATGGCGGTAGGCTATAATCAAGTTTAGATGGTCAGATACATTCAAAGGTAGGGTAATAGTATTGAAACACTTACAGGCATGCACACACACACACACACACACACACACACACACACACACACACACACACACACACACACACACACACACACACAAACATTTGTATGTAGAGTCCCATACTGGCAGACGATGATGTGGCCAAAACTGTACAGTGCCTTCCCTGGTTCCTTGTGCCCCACAGCTACACATCAAGGCCCCACTGAGATGCATGAGCTTCCAGTTGCCACATCACCCATATCCACTCAATCCCAGTTACGGCCATACGGTGCCCACTGTGCCACAACGCACAACTACACAGTCCTTTAAATGCTTTCTGCAGGAGAAACAAGGGGAAGTGGGTGATGATGTCCTATCATGTGCTTCGTGACCACCAGAATAAAGCAATCTGTGTAAAATTCATTCCAGAGCCACTGGCTTCTTCTTATTTATCCTTTTCTTCTTTTTTTGCTCAAGAAAAATTAATTTGACCTCACTGAGACAAATTTTTCACAAAACTTTTGGCTGAAAAAACCTTAATCATTATCTCCTGACAGTTTTTTTAAATGGTTGGTGCATTTATCATTTATAGTGAAATGGGATGTTGCAAAATGCTTCCAGTCTGCATTAAATTATCTAAGCAAAGAAGTGGGCGAGGTTGACCCCTGACCCCCACCCAGTCCTGTCTTCATCACCCATGTCCTGTTCAACCTGAGTCACAAGTTGCACCTCTACTCATCAGGCCGCTGTATTTCTTCGCCTGGCGCTTCAGCTCTGGGTGAACCTAAACCGTTTCCTGAGGTTAATGGAACTGATGAAAGGACCTGGAGCTACAAATGTAAACACACTAAATCTTGTCATGCATGTGCCGCCATTATTTCATAGCTGTGGTGCTTTCTTGTGTACAGTAAATTATAAAGTCACTCTCTGCTGCGGAGAACAGTATACATCTGGTGCCTGGGTCGTGCTGAGTGAGCTCACTTGCTGAGTTGTGGCACATAAAACCCAACTCTCACAGTCTCATCCACAACACAGTCCACCACTTTGCTTTGCAAGTAAGTCGTGTAGAAAAGAGACTGCAGGCTGGCAGTGTTTCGGGAGTCTGGTTTATCATTAATGCCGAATGTACTTTCAGCATGAAACTCTTTTGCCACACTCTTGACCACCAGATTTTGTCATGTTCATCACATGGTCACATACAAAGCATTAACTTTACCACAAAATTTAAAAAAAAAAATTGACATAATTCAAATCTTCCTGCTGTTGATTGTATGTACAGTATACACTGTCTGGCCAAAAAAAAGTCACACAATAAGCTTATGCAATGTCACAACATTTATTTCCGTTCAGAGTTGCATTCATTTTTTGCCAAGATCTTATATTGATGATGGGATAGTCGGACCTCTGCGTAAAGTCTTCTCCAGCACATCCCAAACATTCTCAGTGGGGTTAAGGTCTGGACCCTGTGGTGGCCAAAATGATGTCTCATGGCTCCTGAAACACTCAATCACAATTTGATCCACATGAATCCTGGGAATCTTGAAATATGAAGAAAAAAAATCCATTGATGGAAAAACCTGGTCATTCAGTATATTCAGGTAGTCAGCTGACCTCATTTTTTGGGCACATAACGTTGCTGAACCAAGACCTGACCAACTGAAGCAACCTCAGATCATAACACTGTAAAATCAAGGTGGTGACTTTTTTTTTGGGCAGGCAGTGTATTTTAGGAACATTGAAAATGAAAGTATAAGCAGTTTGATAGTTCACTGTATTCTGCCATTTGGGAATGTTAATGCTTTATTAGATGTCATGATAAGGAAGGTAAGCATATTAAACTCTATGTCTCTGCATATATTACCAATTTTTTTTTTAAATGGGAACAATTTTTCTAAGTAACACATTTAGTTCAGTTGAAGGTACCTATTGTTTTATAAAGAATAATGTTTTAGCAAAATGAGTCATCAAAACATCAGCAAATAAGGATTTAGAAATCGTGTTATCAAGCTGCCTTCAGGGCAGGTAGTGCAGAGAAAGAGCAGCTTTGGCAGATGGTTGTAGTCAAATTGTAAAATATATGTTGTCAACTGACTGAGTTACTTTAGCATGAAATAAAATCATTGTTTTTATCTGTTAACCATCTTTCTTTGGATGAGTGCTTATTGGTAATAGACAACAATAACTGGGACCACCTGTGGGGCCAGGCCTGGAAGTAGTGTTTGTCAGTCAGCACCTGGTGGTCTGAAGAGCCACATAGCTGAGTTGGACTTAGTCCAAAACAGCAGTGTGGAACCATCTTGTGAGTTAACCACCTGTAAGATGAAGGGTGGGATTCGGGTGGAATCCCTGTGAAGGGCTGGGTACGAGTGACGTAGATTTGGATGGTGTGGCAGTGGAAACTGCTTCTGGGAACGTGAGGAAGGAGGTCAAGTTGGTGTGAGAAGTGGAAAAATAATAGGTTTGATATGACTGTGTCACCTCTGCACATAGCTTTGATTTTGGATAAGATAGGATAGGTAGGACAGAGTAGAATGGGATAGGGTAAGGTTGGATAGGACAGGATAGGGCAGGATAGGGCAGAGAAGGCTATATTCATCTGCTGCAATACTTTTCTATCGTTTTCTATCATTTAAACTTTATAATCTTCCAGAAAACAGAAACACTAAGTGTACACAATGATTTTTCAAAAGAGCTTGAAAAGCAGAGTCTTAGAGGACCGTCTTTTGTGGCTTGATTAATGCATACAGAACACAAACAACTCAATGCCGACTAATCCCTCTGAAGAGTCCTGCTGATGTCTTTTTACCAAAAGGGATGGTCCATCATTAAAGCAAATGAGAAAAAGAAAAAAAAAAAAAAACTATAAATCCCCCGTTTTTCCAGTTACATGATGATGCTGCCTGATCCATTAAATGACTTTTTATGGCTAAAAGAGGAGGACATGGAGACAACTACAGCTATCAATGCTCACCTATCAAACTTCTACAGTCACTGCATACACTACATACATTGCTAAACTGACACGTGGATATCAGTATTCCAAAAAAAAATTCTTATGTACAGTATACTCAAGTCATTTGTGGACAATCAAACAACATGTAGTCCTTTAAAAAAATATTATTACAACACTTTGTTACATTTAATATTGGAATGGAGGCCAGCACTATGCTAGACTTAAATCATACCAACTATTTAAAATTAGGCATTTTAATATAAACCAAACACAGAGAAGCACTGACATTCATGTTTAGGATAAAAAAAATCCTGTAATATTTATAGACTTTCATTCTATAATTTCCAAGAGAAAACTCTACAGTAATCCTGATGTTTACTACCTTATTACTGCATTCCTAGATTTATGCTGCAGAAGTGATGTTTCCTACATTTGATTGCAAGTATTTCATTGGCTCCTTAATAGATTTTCTTTGTGGAAGTGCTTTGGCTTTTTCACAATCTCTTTGGTCCTGGAAAGTGCATGCCTCTGTGTACTGGGAAACCAGACTACTGTACACAGAAATGCTCGCTTTCCATTCTACTTAACTGTGCCGTATACGCTTTGTCACCCAAATGCCTGCAGTCACAGCATCAGCAGCTCAAAAGCAGACACACCAGGAATGGGTGACTGAACACGGCCTCAAAGATCCCCTCTGCTAGGGGGTCAGTGGAACCAAGGGCCTCAATGGAGGGCTGTTTACCCAGACTCAGAGCCCCAAGAGGGGGAACGGAGCACAAAGTCATGTTTGTACACCATTATATGCAGATGTCATCTGAAAAACTGCAAACTCTTTTTAAAAACAAGAATGTGGAAGTTGACAAAAATGACAAAAATGAAAGGGAGGTGGAGGAAGGAGCAATGAGAAATAGGCGAGAGGGAGCAGAAGCATGCTACAGGCTGTCCAGAAAGTTTGTCTACCCGTTCAGGGGCTGCATACACAACACGAAGGAAGCCGGTGCTCAGGCTGTGTGCACTTATGTTGCTATGATATTATTATTAGCACTGCAAAGGTATTTTATCCATACTGTATAACAAAGGATTATGAAAAACAAAGAATGACCAAAAAGATGAACTCTCTTTAATCTGTATAACTGATAGGAACTATGCACACTTCTTCAGACCTGTACTTCATCAGGGAGGGATGTAGCAATGTGCAGTTGATGCATCTGTTATTTCTACAGTGTGTTGCTCTTGCCTCTAAGTTTCTCAAACCCAAGAGTTGCTGATGAAAAATAAATCTTTCCAAAGGCAGCAAATTCCCTTTTTGCCTTACGCTGTACCTTAACAACAAATGCTTAAAAAGAGGGATGGAACACAAAAGGCAAACCAAATTACAAATTTTTGGCATAACAGATTTTTTTTTTATCTAGCTTTTTTATTTTGCTTTTTAATTTTTTTCAAACATTTTTTATTATTGCTGCAGGTGTGTAGTATGGCCACAGTTGCAAGGGCCTGAGTGGAGTTTGTCTCACAAGGTATAATCTCTGCAAACCTGGGCCTAATGCTTACTTTCAACATGGCAGCCTCTACGGAAGCCTTTCATTCAAGTGTGGAGCAGAGCGCGTCAGCACCTCACATGCAGTAAACCTACTCTGATTGGTGCCCAAAGCCATCAGTGTCACGCTAGTTCTGTTGTCAAGCCAGGGGAGTGTCCAAGCCATTGAGTGGAGTGGCCTGTCACAAACAGTAATGGATATCATTTCAAATGTACCAGCTTTCTTTGCCTGAGAATCCACCTTGTGTGTGCCAGTAGGGTGGTAGGAAGCCTCATGCATCAGTTACTACTCATCGTGTAAAAAAAAAAAAAAACAGGGAAGTCAGTGTAGACCATCTTCAGGTACCATGCAGTTCCTCTGACTGATATAATGTTATCAGCCACACAGCATCCTGAATTAACCACCTTCACCTGGCCATATGGCTTCTGACCTGGAGAGTCTTCAAGCAGCATCACTATATTTCAAAACAATTTAGAGCAATTTGGAATTATCATTCTAGTCCATTGAAGAGCCACTTTTACTGAATTACCACTACCAATGCTCTTTTGGACAATTAAGGACCTCGGTCGTTCAGTAAGTCAGTCAATAAATCAATGAATCCATCAATCCATTCATCCATCCATCCATTTTGAGAAACTTCTCACAGATATACAGGGTTATGGTAGTCTGGAATAAATGAAGCCCAAGATTGGGTATGGCTACTCTCACTATTACGACAATTTTAGATTCTCAAATGTGCGTAAAACACATAAGACTCAGAAAGGTAAACCCTTGCAAACAAAAGCAGAATTTCCAAACCAAACCAGACTCCAGCGCTACTGTACGCAGTCACATAACTTGTCAAAGAATTGCATGAGACACTGGGGGGATTTGCGACTGCGACTGTAAAATGGCAGCGTTGACTGACCAGGCCACTGCCTTGTGCGATATCTCCTCTGTCACCTTTAGTTTGATATTAATTACAGCCGTTGCTCAGGAAGAGCAAACAAAAATACTCAGCATTTCTCCCTTATTGCTCTTTGGGATGTTGTCAGCACACTTTGTGACAAAGCCAGCAGTAAAGCAGGGTGTTAATGACCTGCCCTGTGATCTCTCACCACCTCATCGCTCTTTTACGGACCCCCGCAGGGATGCTCGCACCCCTTCGATGTCCTTCCAACCCACCTACATTCATCGGGCCCAAAAGCCACTCCGTGATGTGTGTGTAATTAAAATACAATTAGCAGGGCTGCCCTGGACGACTCTTTAGTGAAGCTCAAACCCTTGCTGGCATCTTGCATTTAAGCGGGAACCTGGCCAGCGAGGTGGCAGCTCGGGTGCCGAGCCTCATTACTGCGATTTATCAGGACCAGACTGCTAACACAGCAAGGTGTGAGGCCATGAGTCACCTGCTGCTTCGGCTCTCTCTGCTTAATCTGATGCCCTTTGACAAATATCGGTAAGTGCACATGCGGTGCTGTGCTATTTCCCCTCTTATTGCGTATTTGCCTAACTGAACGTTTTCGGATTTTTAGAAAAAATGCGAGGCTGCGTAAGCACACAACAGTTTTTAAACTATTGCACAATTTATTTAAGGGATGAAGGTATTCAACGCCCATTTTGCCAGTGTGAAAAAGTAGACCCCTTACTTAAGTTTAAGCACTGGCTGCTGCACCTTTAGCTGCTACGATTGCAACTAAATTCTTGCTATAATTTGATATTAGTTTTTCACTTAGCTGTTGAGGAAATTTGGCTGTTTTTTCTTTGCAGAACTGCTTCAATTGAGACACACTGGTAGGTTTTTAAACATGAACTATTGATTTCAGGTCCTGTCACAGCATGTCTAGTGGGTTCAAGTCAGGACTTTGACCAGGCCTGGCCTAAATTTTAATTTAGGTTTATCTCAGCCATTTAGATGTAGACTTGCTTTTGCGTTTTGGATGATTGTCTTTCGCATGGACAAATGGCCACACTTTTTCCTCAAAGAATTTTCTGGTACAGTGCAGAAGTCATGGTTCCATCAATCATGGCAAGTCATCCAGGTCATAAAGCAGCAAAGCATCACTACATCATCACATTATAACCACCATGTTTGACTGTTGGTATGATGTTCTTGCTGTACAGTGATGGTATTTCTTTATGTCAGACATAATGGAACGTGTTTCATCCTTAGAACATTACCCCAAAAGACTTGGGGGTCATCCAGGTGTTTTTTTGTAAATGTGAGACAAGGATTGATGTATGAAAGGAGTGGTTTGCTACTCTACCAGGAATTCCATTTTGCTCATTCTCTATCACAGACATGGGCCTTAGCTGAGGCTACAGAGGCCTGCAGTTGTTTGAATATTATTTTGGGATTTTTTTGTGGCTTCTTGGATGAGTTGTTGCTGTGCCTTTAGAGTAATTTTGGCATGTTGTGCTGCTCTTAAAAAGATTCACCACTGTTTCAAAATCTTCTCCATTTGGAGATAACGGCTCTCATTGTGGTTTGGTGAAGTTCCAGATCCTTGGAGATGGCTTTGTAACCCTTCCTAGACTGATATAGTTCAAGAACATTTTTTCCTCATCTCTTCTGGAATTTCCTTTTATTGTGGCAGAAGAGCTCTTATTTCAACTTTGTGGTGCCTACTTCACTCTCATGGTAAGGTTAATGAGTGAGGTTTGCATTCAGCAGAGCTGCTAAAGTCAAGACTGGATATGTTCAGTCACCTGAATCTAAAATGAACTGTGGTCAGTTGAGCAACTAAGAGGACAGTTACTTTTTCACATGGGAGATATGTGTGTTAGATAGCTTTCTTCATTAAATAAATTAATAATTTGAAAGTCTGGTTATGTTTGTCCAGCATTACATTTTGTCACAATATCTGAAACCATTCACTACTGCAAATATTTAATAAAAGGGCAAAAACTTTTTCCACAGCACAGTGTTTATTAAATATGAGGATTCTACTAACTTATTCAAACATGTTTTTTTTTTATTTATTTTTTTTTAAATTTTCACTTTGTTTTACTTCAAGCACCTTAAAGAAAACGTAATAAAAGTTGAAGATTTCCATCTTTTAGACCATACTGGAGGTCTGCAGGCAGTTTGCAAAAGTGATGGCAATTTTACTGAGCAGAGCTTGTGGAACTGGAGCTAATGTGCAGCAAGGCAGTTGTGCTGACTGAGCTGGAGGTGGTAGACATGGAAAGACAGAGCCCAAGCCAAGATGGACAGACAAGAGACCAAAGCATATAAGATGGACTGCCTCTTCTCATCCTTTGTGCCTGCTCTTCCCATCCCTGCCTTCGTCAGCTAATTATCCAGAATTAGAATCTTCTTTCACACCAGCAGTGTCACTCTGCCTTAGCTTTATTTGTCAACTCTCATGATGGGGTGTTAAGCTCACAGTGACTGATGAGCTAGATGCCAGTGGAGGATAATTCCAAGTGAAAGGCTGGCAGGTCTGACGGTGCAGAAAAGGCCTTTGTCTAGCAAGGACGTAGTGGTGAACAAGTAGTGGGGGTGGTTAGGATACTAATGGGAGGACATAATCGCCTGGGGTCTTGTCCCTGTGCCACCTCAGGACTGATGTGACAGGGTGATGAGGTCAAGCATGGTGGAACAGGTAGGTGCGAAAAGTGCTTGGAAAACAAATGCTTTCTCCCAAGGGCTCTCTCTCCAGTGTTTCTAGCCTCATAACTGAGGTGACATTGGGCGGCGCTGACATGTACAGCAATGTCTGTGAACGTATTCCCTGGCTATCTGCAGTGTGTGGAATACATTTACTGGCTCCACATCCTTCTGGTTGTAACATTTTGTGATTTTTTTTTTTTTTGTGATGTGTGGGACAAAAAAAAAATTCAACCATGCTTGTGAAAAAACACAGCAGATAACTTATTCATTTGCCGTCACTATTTTTCAGTCTCTATGGTCAACATCTCTTCTTTTTTGCAGTGTCCATAGGTGTTAGTCATAAATTAGAAAATTAATAGCATGTTTGGAAGGACAGGTACATAATGTAGGTGCGGAATTCAGAAATCCTTGGCTACAAATAGATATATTTACCACCTTCATCTGCCAGCATCCTAATAAAGCTTGGCTTTTGATGCCATCTTTGGATATTTATTTGCAAACAGACAAAGGGACTAGTAGTTGGTTTTTCCTCCTACTTCGTTTCTCCAGGATGGATAATAAGTCTGAGACTCTTAGCCCCCTTTGCTCCGCCCTCCAGCCACTTATGTAGGGAAAAAGCCACATTTTGAAATATTTGCTTGAGTGGTTGTTTTATCAACAAGCTGGACCATTGCCTTCATCCTGCTTTCAGGTTGGAGTGGTGGGTCGGTTGGGGTGAAGGAAGGCGAGAGAGGATGAAAACAAAACAGAAAGGGGATGAAAAGACAAGAAAAGAAAGGAGAAAAGGACGGCTCAAGAGACAGCTGTTGGGGAGGTTAGCTAGAGCTTTCCAGTCATTAACTTGGGACTAAGCATACTCCCCTACTTGAGCCCCATAACAGACGGAGGAGGCCAGTCTGGCAGGAAAAGAAATAGCCGGGGCTTGATCTAGTGGGCCCAGTGTGCAGAAGCAGGACTACAATGGCATTAAAAATGCGGGCAAGTGGAAGGGCGGATGGGGCGATGCAGGATTGAGGACTGCTGGTAATAATGGGTGTACTGGGGGGCTGTACTGGGGGGGGTGCTCTCCCTTTCACATGCAGAATAAACAAGGAAATGAGTCAGTAATCATTTCCAGAAATCATCTTCCTTCCTCTTCTTCTCCTCAACAGACACTCAGACCCCCATTCATTAAGGATTCTTGGCTGATTAAAGCGCTGCGGTATGAAAGCAAGCTCCTTTGAGAGCTCCAGAACTTGCCGAAGGGATGCAGGAAAGACTAGGGTGGAGGCTGTGGGGGTACTTTAGGATGGTGCAACAGAGAGCATCGAGGGAGTCCTTTGGCTGTCTCATGCTCCAAATCAGCAAATATTACACAGGCCACCTTTGGCACTTGAGGTCATCTATTCAGAGGCCAGTATGAGGGCAAAGTTTTCCTGATGAATGAACTTGGCTACAGCTGCATTGCTCTCCAATTAAGGAACTGCACATCATCTGCCAAAACCTGTCCTGAAGGCCTTTGAAGGTTGGGTGACAGCACCTACCCATCATATTATACTTCCTTTACCATCCGAATTTGAGCAATTTATAGATGCAGGGCTCTAAATAATACAAATAATAATTTTACCATTATTAAATGTAAACTGATAAATATTAATAATAATAACAGCCTCTGCATCATAATACAAGGTAATTCATTATGCACATTTAGCTATTATGACAGAATTAGTGTCATTGCATCCCTCTTTAATGATTTTTTGAGACATTTCAAGGGGCTCAGAAAGTCTTTTGCAAATTTCTTCAGTCAGGGTCCCCTTTCTTGGGTCTCTTTCATGTCTCACACATTTGGAGAAAAACTGTACAGCAAATCAGGGCATTCACAGAGGGAAAGCACGACATGCATATCATCAAGTTTCCACATTGTTAAGCAAATGAAAATCCCTCCCTTGCAGGGTAGGGCCCTGCGATAAGTACTTCACCAGAATGGCTGGTTGCTTTCCTTTGCTTCTCATCCAATTATTTTTGGTTTAATTAGCTATAGCAGTTGTGTACTTTGTAATCCGGGAGAGAATCTGCTGAACAAACTCAAGGTCCCCAGTTGTGGGGTGAATGTAGCCAGAGGCGCAGGACAGAATTTTCGTCACATATACAGTACATAATATTTGTGCTTTTGTTTCCTGTTGCCATGAGGTCATAGTACTGCTGTTTGGGGATGAATTCAGGATATATACGGTATATATTCTATATTCTCTATATATTCTATATATGTAGATAGAAAAGTCAAATAAAAAAGAAAAAATATAAAAATTGCAGCTAAATCCTTGTTCCATGCGATTCTACTTATAGTTACAGAATATTTGCAGATGGTGACATTTGGCTGCAGGGTGGAGGGACCATTTTTTCTTTACAAACCTACATACAGCTTACATGCATATGTGCCTAAATACCTATATGCTTGTTCACAGTTCAGCCCTGGTGGTGACAGTAAAGCCTGCTGATTTGACTGAAGCCAGTTCCCTGAATACAGACATCCCTGGCACTCATTCAGAGAGGTGTGGGACCCCACTGAGGATCCTACTGCCATGACAAATTTGGCATGGCCACTGTTACTCGGGGGGTGGCATGATTAGCCCAGCAGGAAGCGTCACTACCTCACAGCACCTTGGTTTTTCAGGTGTATGTTTGAATCTGGCTCAATCTGAATTGAGTTTGCGTGTTCTCCTTACGGCTGTGTGGGTTTTCTCCAGGTGTTCTGGCTTCCCCCCCATAGTCAATGACACATTTCATAATAACTGGTAACTAAAACTTGACCTTAGAGTGTGACTGTGTCTGTGTGAGTGGGTGGCTATTGTGCAATGGACTGGTGAAATATCCAATGCTTACTGCTCCTGGCCTGACACCAAATGATTCCACGATAAGCTTTGCACCACCATGATCCTGACAAGAACAAGCAGTTGAAAAAAAGGGAGAACTGAGTGTCTGTTACTTAGTTTGGAAACAATGCAGAAACATTACAGTACAGTGTTATCAAACATGTAGCCACATACCTGCACTTACCTGCACCCAAAATATAATACATTGTTTAAATGCACGTTAAAAGTCATCCAGTATCAAATCAACAAAATCTTTAAAATATATCTGCCTCGATGCTTAACAGTAAAAATAATTTTGCACGATTTTTACCCTGTGTCTCTGGTAAAACAAAGTGCTGGTGCCTTTTTTCCCCTTGACCTGCTACTAGCTGGACACCGCAGGCAATGTGCACAACACCACAGACCACCTACCTTGAGTGTCAGCCAAAAATGAGAACCAGAAGCTGCAAATATGACAGAAAACATTGACCGACTGGAGACCCCCCCAGTAACTCTATCCCATTCTCAAGCCCCAAATAAAAAAGTAAATAAGAAACAAGCACACACACAAAAAAAAAAACAGCAAAAGCATGACATCACACTGGGAAGTACAATGAATTTAATGACCCTCACATTTATTTATTCTGCACAAAGCTTTTTCACACAGAGACATGGCCTGTGAACCTATTTGCTTCCTTCTCCTACAAAGACAGTAAAAGTTCCATTGCTGATTGAAGTGTTTCATCTATGGGAAACCATTTGGGCGGTCAGACAGCTTACTGCAGCCTTAATCATATTTTATGGTAGGCTAATTTTTTTACTTTGCTTGGCCCCGTTGTGACATGATATATGTTTGAATTGGAAGGGGTCGATTTAACGTTGGACACGGTTAAGCCCTCACAGCAGGACAGTTGTGGAGGACTGGACGGAAACACAGAAGCCTCATCACGGCCAAACCCCAGGACGCAGTCGGCTTCCTTCCTGTAAAGTTATTAGCGTGGTGTTGGCAGTGTGGTCTGTCTCATCCAGCGGGTCCCACACATTACTGGAAATAATCTTAGCCGCAGAAACGCATGGCTGACATGGCCAATTTGGGCAGATCTCAAGAGCCTGGAAGTATCGGCCGTGATCAGATGTAATGCTTCTCAGTAATGCGGCTCAGTTCCTGTCCAGCGCTGTAAGCCTTCGTGGACGAGAACCCTACCTTAGCGTACTGCAAAACATTTGTAATTTGGTCTAACCTGTGGAATTATGTGCATTTAACAGAAAATCATACATTGTAAATTGTAAATTATTGCAGTTACTAGTTAAGGCCCACGGAGAAAGATGCAGAGGACAGGAAGGAATGGAAACAGTCGATCCGCTGTGGCGGCCCCTAACGGGAGCAGCCAAAAGATGAAGAAGAAGAAGTAGTCAAGGCCCAACTGAAAGCTTTCAGATATAAAATAAACTGTAGTCCTGTTTAGTTTTGTAATAATGTTATGTACAACAAGCTTCTTTGAGTGATCTTAATGAGACTATATAAGACTATTTTGCTTTTTTCTTTGCGTTTGCTGGTATACTGTCCAAATCTTGCACAGCGTTGCTGTGGTGTAGATAGTGACAGTGTGGTAACTGTGAAGCAAATAATGTAAACATGCAACTTGACAGCTGCTTGAGGGTTGAGCAGTACCATGGTAGGCTGGCTTGGGACGGGTCCAGCAGCGTTGACCCTGGTCTGTACTGCACTGCTGCAGTCCAGCTCCTTTTTAAGCATACACAGGCACACTAGGATGGATGGCGATGGAGTGTGTGGCCAGAACCATGTGAGGTGGATAAGCTGTTAGCTCAAGATTGTGCCCTAGACATTGCCATTAAAATGTTCACCATCTTGTTGGCATTTTGGTTCTGTTTCACTACGTATTTGGTGCACTTTTTTAAGGCAGGTAAGACTCAATGTGTGCTCAAATAAAGTCAATGCAGAAGAACCATAAATGCAAAAATGAGTAGAAACTGACTCCTCCAGGTCTTTTTTGCCCTGTTTTTCCCTGTGTGAGTGAACACTAGGGATTTATTATTTTCATATGACGGCTTCTCTGTTTAGAGAGTGCAGACACAGTGGTAAAAACGACCGGCCGTGCATTAAGTGCGCCTGTGATCTTGTTTATATTTATAGGCTCTGTGTCACATGGCTTTGATTTCTTCATTTGTTCAGACCCCCTGTGGCTGTTTTTACAAGAATGGGAAAGTTGAGGTTCAGCGGGTTGGGTTTGGGGGAAGGGGTTGGCTAGCTGGCTGGCAGGGTACTTCAGTCTTGCAGTTCTGGGACAAGGCTAAAGTCCAGCTGACATATATGAGCTGTTGGGAGAGAGAAGCCCTCACATACCAAAGCAAAGTACAGTATTTTGAGGGCATTGATCTGCTAACCCTAATGGTGCTCACTCAGCCATTCGAGCAAATTACACAGACTGCCAATAAGTGGAGTCAACAGATCCCACCTCATTAAAATCCTTTTTATCTTTCTTAGGCCAGAATGGTGGTAACTAAGCAGTGAACATGGAGCCTCAACTATCACTCTGGACAGACTTATGGAGAATATCTAAAGCACAGCCGACACTGGCCAGAGAGTGGATGTTTTGGGGCTGATGTGTAAATTTCAGAACATGTGAAATAGCAAAACTGGCCTGTATGGTTCAGTCATTTCCATAAAGAGAATGTAGTGAATCTGACAAACACATGGCCAAGAGGGCGTTGGGACTTTTTTAAGTGTCACAACACACCTGGTAAACACCCAGGACTTGTTCTTTGCTTCTCCCAGGCTGCTTTGTGTCTGAACTAATCCACAAGGCCTGGCGGGGGTTCTGATCTGCTTCCGAAAATCACTGTTAAACGTTGGCATTAAATGTTTTCTCTCTTGAAGGCTGGGACAATCGTTTCACCTTCCTTGAGAACACGTGAGCCATTTTCCTGTGAGAATCTTTCCAGTTCCATCTTTTCTGTCCTTTGTCAATTGTGCTATACAGCAGGTATCAACAATAAATGCTTTATGCAAATAAAATATGTTTGTCTTGTGTATTATTTGGGGTAGTTATGTACCTAAATGAGGAAATAGATGGACAGCTGATTTAAATATCTCCTTGCACGTGAAGGATGAAGTACATTCAGTTACTCTGGTAAAAACAATCTGTCTGAAAAAATGTGTAAATCATTTTTAGCAGCCTTATGTACGGGAATAAGCTGCCTTGGACAAAGGTGTCCGATTAAATAAACATTTCATTGCCTTAAAAAACGCCCCTTTGAATCATTTCTCAGTGTGGAAGTTTTGTGTCTTGCTTTGTCATTGTGGGCAAAAAAAGCAGTTAGTTATACACAGCAAATAATAATGATTAATAAATTAACTGAAAAACTGAAAGATTTTAAATCTGGCATCTCATAATGTTAGTCTTTACTATCTCACCCACAGACTACCCAGTAAACAGCCACTTCTGCAAAGCTCGAGTTTATACCACAGTAAGAAGCAGAACAGAGCAGCGAGGTCAGACCTGACATGGTGATGCAGGGAAAGAAACCGTTCTGTTTCCTGCATCTCATAAAACATGATTTTATTTGCACTTTTTGTCTTTTATAGTCCCGATGCTGCCCTTGGAGAGAGAGAGTAAAAAAAGACTTGAAAGCAGCTTGCAAAAACATCAGTGACCCTCTTTTGGGGAAAAGGTAGATGAGTGTGGTGAAACCTGGGTCAAGGGTCAAGGGTCACCCTAAGCTCATGGTTTAAGGAAGTTCTTTTATATCATGTTTGGGATTAAAGTAATTAGTTAAGCATGAGTAGAAAAACAGTTTTCAAAGAGATCTTTTTGCTTGCAGAACATGAGCGAGCGCTAAAGACGTTGCAGCATGGAGCTAATAAGCTTTACTACGCTGATAAATATTTGGAGTCAGCTTTATGGAGTCGGCCGTGCATCACTGGTTCTTGCCATTACTTTCGAAACTCGGAGATTTTAGTGAAACTGTAAACAGTCCCATTTTCTAACAAAGGCCAAAGCAAAACAAAGCAATAAAAAGAGGGACAGATGCCACCCAGATGAATTCCAGCGAAGAACTGGCACAGAGGCACAGTGGCTCTAGTTCTCGAGAAGAAGAGCTTTTACTCCACTTTGGACGCATGGCTTGGGTTACAGTAAGTGAATTATCATGACAAATTCAATAAGACATCACAACCTTCCTGTTTATCTCCGTTTCCTATGTTGATTAATAAAGGCCTTTGTTACCCCTTTAAACGCTGACAGCAAATACAGGCTTTGGATAACCTTGCGCAGGTTGATGCGCCTCATTTTTTTGGACACTTTAAAGTAGACACACTTTTCACACTTCAAGTCCTGCACGTTTTCCACGTTCCCACATCTTTCAAATTCATATTCGAATTCCAGTGTTTGCTTTATAAGGAACTGCTTATGCAGACAACCTGGTTAAGGTAGAACATAGCACACAGTAAATGGTTTTTAATACTTAAGATAAGAGCCCACTTTAATGGCCATGTAGGTTTAGAATTTGCTCATTCAGAGTCATTCAACATATAGACCAATGTTAAGGTGACACGGTAACCAGATATTAAAGATTAAATAAATGCAAAAAGCAAACACTATGCATGTAGTACAATTACTAGAATATCTAAATAATATGAGCAGAGAAATGCAAACATAAAAATAAGGATCTGTAGTTGGAGAGGCATATCGTGTTATTTATTGATATAAGCAATAATTCCAAATCAGCTTGTCAGTTCCACTACATGTGGCCATTATTTCAAAATATCAAAATAAGAATGACCGAATATATGGCTGTCATCGAAGCTCTGCAGCACCTCAGCAAGGGAAACACTGCAGCTGAAGTCTCTGGAAAGGCCTCAGCGGTGTTTGGCTGTAAATCTGAACCTCTGGCAGCAATAAAAATAATGTTGCTTCGCAAAGGAAAAAGGAAGGACTTTGAGGTGCTGGCAGGTTGAAAGTTGGCACCATAGGTTCTCCAGTAAAGACTCAAGTGTCCACCTCCCATGAAACATGACGGGAATATATAGCGGCGAGGATGTCAAAGAGATAGAAATAAGGAAATCATTGTGTGCAGATAAATAACAAACAAACTATTATAGCTGCAAAGCTGACACAGGAGAATGGCGGGATGTTTTCCAGGGTGTCAGTGTTATTTGTGACCCTTAGGTTCTCACAAGCCAACAAGATATGTCCATTAGTTTGGGAGATAAACTTACACTGTAATGTGTAGAAGTCAATTATTTTACAAAAGGCACTCTTTGCCATAGCTTAGCCTTATCGAGACATCAAAATATATCTGCTATTAGCTAAAAGCTGTGAATCTGTAACACAGTAATGCCAATAAAATCCTGGCAGAAAAATGTTGCCAGCCTAAGCGAGGTACTGTAAGTGGAAGCCAGTTAAAGTGTGTGGAGATATGAAGGAAGTCTCGAACTATCCATCCATTTTATCCTGCTCAGAGTCAGTGGTTTGTGGCCCTGTCCTGAAATAACTGTTTTAGGATATGAAACAATCCACTAGATGGGACACCAGTCCACCACAGAGTGGCCACACACAGACAGGGTAATTTATAGTGACCAATTAACCTGGAACACATGTCTTTGGACTATGGGAGGACACCCGTGCAGACACAGGGAGACCGTGCAAACTCCACACAAACTGAGCTGGATTCAAACCCGCAGCTGTATAACCCAGGTGCTTCTCGCTGCCCCATCCTTAAAACTAAAACTAAAATGATATAAAGTACCTGAGCTTCAAAAATCTAATTTGACCATTTGGTGCCAAAACATTTAAAACACTTATATTTGATATGTTTATGTGTGTTTGCAATGCAACACTGCAATCAGTACATATATATATTTTTTGCGTTTTGTATTTTTGCTTTTAAACTGTTATGTTTGTGCTTCGAAAAACAAGCGTTGTTTAATATTGTGTTTAATTTTCTACATAATCGCTGTATAGCCTAATCCTCTTGTTTTTTGATGGCACGAAAGCAAAAGCAAATTCATGACATTTATTATTATTCATGTACAGCAAAGGTCTGAAGATCTGTGCCTAATCCTATCAGCAGTATAACATGAAGTGCAATATAAACCCACCCACCCTCAATCTCCATTCACAGACATTATACCCTAAAATCACCTCCTTTTTGTAATTTGTTTCAAATCCCAGGCCTTCATTTCAAGATGGATTAGGGATGATTTGTGGATTAATATGGCGTTATTCTCTCTGTCTGCAAGAAGAATAACACCTAATCCGCTATGAGCTTCCTCAGCCCAGACCCAAAGAAAGTCCCAAGAAGAGCAGGAGGAAACGGGAGAAGATGAGCTATGAATTAATCTCACAAGTCCGTGCCGCTTGATGTGTTGGATTAGAGGGGCAGGCCGTCGCCTTCAGCAGATAAAGACAAGACTTCATCGCCCCCAGTTTTATGGGACCTCCTGGAAGAATGAAAACATGATTGAGAAAAATCTATTTTAAGTAAGATCAGAAGGAGATTTGTGTGAGTTTGGTTCTACTCAGACTGTCTGTAGTTAGTGAATGACACATGTAGAGCAGAAATAAACTGCACCACTGCCACAGTTTTATTTTAAATAATAGTTATGAGATGTTGGTACAGTGGGAAGCATTGATGCCTTCACACTGGGTTGTGCACTTAGGTTTGAGTTCATAACCCTCTCAGTCTGTCTGGACTGTCCATGTTCTTTCTGCGTTGGTGCTAGTTTGCTCCTGCAGTCCAAAGGTGTTTTTCCCGGTGGATTGGTTACTCTAAACTGCCTGTGTCAGCGAATGAGGCATCCTAACTTAGAGGGTTTTAAGAAAGCAAATGATGTGAGGAAAATATTGTGGGCCTTTCCCATCATCCTTTGCTTTGTAGGGTTTGCATAAGATTAATTATGTCTAAGAAATATTTTGTGTTTTGATTCTCTTCCATGTTGATCATGGTTTAGTATCTATGGAGGGTAAATGTTCAAGGGCACTATTTGCTCTGATAGATAGATAGATAGATAGATAGATAGATAGATAGATAGATAGATAGATAGATAGATAGATAGATAAGTAGACAGAAACACTGTATGGCCAAAAGTATGTGGGCCCTCCTTCTAGTGATTGAGCTGAGCTGTGTCAGCCACACACATGCAGCACACAAACACATCCTAGACAATTGTATGCTTCCAGCTTTGTGGTCATAGTCTGGTGAAGCTCCCTTCCTGTTCCAGCATGAGTGTGCCTCCCACCCATGTACAAAGAGAGCTCCATAAACATATGGTTTGCCCAGGTTGGGGTGGAAGAACTTGAGTGGCTGCACGGAGCCCTAACCTCAACCCCCGCTGAACACCTTTGGGATGAACTGGAACACCGACCGCAAGCCAGGCCTTTTTGCCTGACCTAAATGTTGCCCCTGTGGGTGAATGGGCACAAATTCCCACAGCTGCACTCCAAAATTTGGGGGAAAGCCTTCCCAGAAGAGTGGAGCTTGTTACAGCAGCAAAGGGGGAACAACTCCATATGAATGCCCATGGGTTTAGAATTGGAAGTTCAACAAGCACATATGTTTGCAATGCTCAAGTATCCACATACTTTTGCCCATATAGTCCAGACAGATAGATATTAATTATTAATCTACCAACAAATAGCCCTAGGACACTTTGTATAACACACCAGTCCAGTCCAGACAGGAAATGAAGAGTGAAAAAATGATGGCTAAATAAGTACAAAAGGGAAAAAGCAGTACTTATAACTCAGTACCTCCTAGATAATAAGAGGTATAAATGAAAACAATGTTACAGCAGGATATTTTTACCAGAATATTGTATTTGCGGGCTATGTTTTTACCTGTGCTCAGCAGCTGTACTCTTCTCAGTGATCCCAAAGTGAGGTAAAGGAAAAAAGTTCATGTTTTGGTGCTTCTGCATTTGACATTTCCCTTTTTCTCATACAACAAACTCCAGATAAAAGCCGAGTTCAAACTAAAATAAAGGGTGACAGGCTAGTTTGGGTGTCCATTTTGTAGCCCCAGGCTGTGTTAAGGCTTCCTGAAAAAAACCCAACATTTATATATTGAAAGGGATATATGTAAATATATGCATATATGTAAATTTTACATGTAACAGCTGGAAAACAATGTTGCTTATTTAAAGTTAATTAACATGTCTAGTTCCTCATGAGTGGGGAAGAATTTATTAGAAGAGAAAGAGGTTCAAACAGACAATTTGAAATTGTACCCACTGATGATCTCTACTTCTCCGTAGATCAGTGTCATCTTACCTACTCCTTTAAGTGGGTGGTCCAGACCCTTCTTCTGACCACATATTGATCCTGCGATCAGTTGGCACTGAAATGCAGCCTCCACGGCTTCTCCGATCCATGTTGTTTAGATGCTGCTGTCTGCTGTCTTGGTTGATTGCATTATTGTCCACTATCATCTTCTGGTCCAAACAATCCTCCACCAGGCTGCTTTGCTGTATTAGGTGCAAAGGATAGGGTTCAGAAAAAGAACCTCCAGTGCATCACTTTCATCGGCTGGACAGTAAAGTGTCAACAGTGAGAACCTTTTACTATGCCGATGTGATGCATACTAAAGAGATGGTGGTGGACTTTGGTAGACGACAGCAGCGGTCCTACACCCCCATTAGACTCAACGGGACTGCAGTAGAGAGGGTGAGCAGCTTCAAATACCTGGGCGTTCATTTCACTGAGGACTTGACATGGACTGTACACATCCGAGCTCAGGCCAGTAGAGCAAAGCAGCGGCTCCACCACCTCAGACAGCTGAAGAAGCTGCAAGTCTCTCCGTCGATCCTTAAAACATTGTACTCTGGTGCTATACAATCTGTTCTGACTCAGAACATCATCTCCTGGTTTGGGAATAGCTGTGCTCGTGACATCAAGGCACTGCATAGAGTGACCCGGGCAGCGGAACGCTGCACCAGATCTGATCTGCCATCACTACAGGACATCTACACCAGTAGATGCAGGACCAGAGCGACTAGGATCATCGGTGACCTGTCTCACCCCAGCAATCATCTGTTCAACCTGCTGAAATCAGGCAAACAATTCGGGAGCATTGTGGCAAAAACGGAGAGACTTAAGAGGAGCTTCTATCCACAGGCCATAAGGCTCTTGAACCTACCACTATCCTCAAAACCACGCACAGTGTCCTGTCGATTCAGTTAGCATTTCACTGTATGGCATACCTGCTTACCATGTATGTGACAAATAAATCTCTTTGAATCTTTGAATCTTTGAATTTATAACTCCCATGATGCTGCAATTGTTTATATATACCTTATATAACACCTTAAAGGGATTGGGTTGAACAGTGGGGTCACCTGGTACCTCACAGCTCCTGGAATGCTTGCCTGATGTGGTGTTTAAGTCCAGTTTGCACCCCTCTATGGAAAAAATATCCAGGAAGAAGGCAATGGCAAACCATACCAATGGTCACCCATGACTCCATGGAACTTTCCAATGATATGATAAATTGGATTGTGTATAATATTATTTTTTTCAGTGCAGTACTGCCCATAACTGACATTACACTCATGTTGACCTCATGCTAAGTCTTCAACCAAACAACTAACCTGAAACCTGGGTTCAAGGCAGTGTTCACGATTGTCTGCGTATACGGTAACGAAAGGACATGTCTGTTCGGGTAAAGGCAGTGATGATGTTTGGGTGTGAACTGGTAAAAGTTTGCATCCGTCAGGGTAGACAACGCCGAATTTCTCGTCTACATGGGAACGATAAAGAGGACGAGGGACAGGGGATGTCACGCCCATGAGAGCGGGCTCACTTGGGTGGACCTCTTGTGTGGCAGCAGTGCTTTTAAGGGGCAGCTGCAGCCGCCTCCGCGGCCGCCTGCACACTTAAGCTAATCACTAACAGCTAAGCAGTGATTAAGGTGCTTGCTTTAGTGCTTAAGGGAGAAAAATGATGAGCCTTCTTGAAAGGCCTGTCCTGTTCACTCACGCGGAAGCCGTTCATCTTCATCGGCTGTCGAACCCGCCCTCCCCTCGCTGGCCCCCTTTACTTCAACAGCTCACAGTGTTTGGCCCAGTCTCTCAGCGTAGAAGACCGTCTAGCAAGCAGACTCCTTCTCCTCTTTCAAGTTTAGTTCCTATGCACGCTAAATATTTTATTACACAGCAAAATCAATTTCTGCTTATCAATAACAAGCAGGGTGTAAATCAGAGGAACAAGAGGGGGAAAGGAGAAGGAGAGAAAGAGAAAAGGGATGAGATGGGAGGGCTTGCAGGTCCCTAGAAATCAATTTTCACACATTAGAACTATTAGCTTATTGAGAGCTGTGTGACAGATTGGCGCTCGGTAGTAAACTGGAGACGTACCTGTAAAATGTTAGTCTCCGCTGTGCAGTATTGCTGACTTTCACCCAAAGTGAACCTTGCACAAGAATGTTAAGGTGTCCAAGCGTTTGGTGTTTTGGTGCGAAAAGCCCTTTGTGTTTGTGTGTCAGTATGGAAAAGCTAAACTGGCATGGGCCCTGCCGTTTATTAAAGTCTTTTATTATTTATGCTGCATTAAATATTCAAAATATTATTTTCTTGTTGTTTTCTGTTACACTTTGGCATTGTATTAGGTGAATTTCATATTTTTACATAACACTTTACATTTAGATGCAGAGCTGGGGGTGGACTGCTGGCTAAATTGTCTGTAGTGTGCAAATGTGTGTGCATGTGTGTGTATGAGTGTTATTCTAAGGTACACCCTTGCTTACTCCCCGTGTTTCCCGGACAGGGTGTGGACCCTCTGAGATACTGCATTAGGTAACTGGTTACTTAAAATTGGACATTTTGGGTATCGGTCATATTTTATGGTAACGCTGGGTTTGACAAGCAAGAGTTTTGCTAAGACATTTTGTGAAAAATGCGTGTGTGCAGAGTTTGAGTTTTGCAATGATTGTGTGTGTGTGTGTGTGTGTGTGTGTGTGTGTAAGCATGCATCCCTGATAAAGGACAAACTCTGTCCTGATGGATTGTCTCTTTGAATAAAACGCAAGCTGCATGTACACAGAGGTGAAAGACGATGCTTCGGTGAGCCCACTTGCTGAGGGGCAGATCTTCTCTCCCAGAAAGACACCCTAATTTAAAGTGCTCGCAGAGTTCTAACTGCTAATAAACTTAATGCAGTAATTTAAGGGAAAGCTATAAATGAAAACGCTTTCCATCCGATAATTCAGGCACCCCGACACAGACAACACGTCTCCTGGCCTGTGGCTTCATCTATCACAGGGGACAATAACCTAATTAAGGGCTGGCTTGCGTTTTGCTCTTTTTTTGTGTGGGCTCTTAGAGATAAATACAAACTCCCGCAGACCTGACGGTAGCATAAATGTTCTGCTTAAAAATGCAGTTGTTGCTTTTGAATGTCACCCTGCCTTTCCTTTTTTCTTACTGCACATTCGGGGTTTTTTTTGTTGCCTTTAGTTAGAATCATAGCATCTGTTGAGTTTTTAAAGGTGCACAGCAGGTGGGTTCAGCTGTAGCATCACTGCACCATTTGGGCTCATATTTAAGGAGTGGTGTCACTGGCAGTGGTTTTGTAGGCCTAGTTCAACACTCTTACATGAATGGGCAGCGGTTTTTAATCTGCTGTTGCGCTTCAGTGCATCGGAGGATGGTTTCTTGTCTTCGGAGCGCTTTCTGAAGTCAAGAAGGGGGGATAAAATAGCAGGCAAAAGCCCTACTGGCCATAAACAGAGATACACACACAAGCTGGATGTGCTTGTTAACCCAGATGCTCGCTGTGTATGATCACCACCCGAGTGATGATTTCAGACATCTTATTCTCAGGAAATCCCACCTGCATTTCTTATACACCTTTAACAGCTCTTTGGATGACTCTTACACTCCTAAAAGTCAGAAACCATTACAATGTCTCCAGTTTTCTCAGGAGCATCGGGTGAGATTTAATCTGAATTATGCACATGCATCACGATTTTATGGATCTGTTTGTTCTTCACTGATCTCAGAACTGCTGTTTTATGGCCAACAGACTTTCCAAAAAGGAAACTATTTCAATTTTTCTTTTTCATTGAAACTTTGAAACAGTTGTCAGTAAGTAAATGGTTTGTATTTATTTTATTTTTTTAAAAACATACTTTTTTGGTTGGACAGCCACATTGCTGAAGGCAACTTGTACAGATGTGCAAAACACACCATTCCTTCCTTATCTTTTAATGACATTTAGTTCAAAATTAAGTCCAGAACATCAGAACTGCTCTGAACACCTTAATCTAAGCTTACATATTCAACTATACTTAGTTTAAAGATGCATCCAAGGATGCACCAAGACACATCATTGGTAATGTTTTCTGAGGTCATCAGGTGTTTTGGGTCTCACAACATCAGGCACCTTTGCTCAGGTGACCCAGTCAGAAACCCTGACTTGATCAGACCCTGGCTTGCGTCCCAGCAGTACTAACCCACGGTTTGGACCTCCTGATCCAAAGCCACCTAAAGGCCCTCTCTGCAGCCTCTACGGTGGACTTTATGGCTCTCCCTTTAGCAGCTCCTGTGATGCCAAGCAGGGTGTAAACCTTGTATAATGAGTGGCCAGCAAAACCTCTACACTCCACCTCAACGGGCTAACAGCGAGCATTCCAGCTGCTCCTCCGGCATTGCTCCACCAGCTCCTGGTACTTGGACCACTTACGCGCATTTGCCTCTTCCATTCAGTCCTCCCAAGGGACTGTCAGCTCTACTATGAGCACCTGCCTTGAGGAGGCAGATGTTAACACCATATCTGACCTCAAAGAAGTTGATGTCACATGGTCCAGGAACTTGAGCTGCCAGCCCAAGTCTACCCATAGCTCCTAGTCCAACGTCAAAGTGAGCAGGCCTGCTACTACTGTAGGCTGTGGCTGAGTCTGCTCTCCTGCCCTGACAAAGGTGATGTACCTCTGGCTGCAGATGATCCTGTTAGAACCTTCCTGGGCTCGCCACTTCCTACCTGTTCGTACCATGATACCTGCTGATACCTCTATAGAGTCCCTGGAATCCCAATACTGCGGTGCCTCTTTTGTGCTCAGCACTTTGAACTCCTCTTCAAGGCTACTCATGGGGAGCTATAGCTTATTGCTCCTCCCATACAGTTCTGCACTACTTAAACTATGTGGCAGATCCAGCCACCTGAGGAGGTAACAACTGATCTTCCTCTCCAGGATCTCCACAGTTGATATAGTCACCTCATACACCAGCAAAGTCCAAAGGACATGGGGAAAGATGCCGTGTTGGTATAACCAAGCCTTAAACCTGCCAGCTAAGCCAAATTTATCTACTGTAGTGAGCCAAGTCTCAAGCTTCTTGATCATTCCTTGGATGGCAGCTGCATCCCCGAGGCTACAGTTGAAGACTAGGCTTGTGACTGATTTCTCTGTGATAGAAGGTATTGCAATGCCCTCCACAAAAAAACTGAAATTTGTCCACCACTTTTCCCTTCTTCAGGACCATGGCCCTAAATTTTGCTGGCTTGAAACTCAGTCTTGCCTAGGAAATGATCTTCTCCAGACCCTGGAGGATCCACCTGCCACCAGCCACTGATAACAGTCAAGTCATCCATGAATGCTCTGATGATAGGCTGCCGAGTGCCAGACTTAGACAGTGGGCCTCTGCATTTAGCCTCCGCTGCCTTGACCACTATATTCTGGCAAAGGCGAAGAGAATAACTGAAATAGTACACCCAGTTATGATTCCTTTTCAAGCTGGTACCAGTCAGAAGTTAAATTCTCAGTTGTGGCTCTGTGCCTAACATTCCCATAGTAGTTCAGGATAAGGTCATTGATCTTACTAGGTACATGATATCGATTTAGGGTAGTTTCAACCAGCTTGTGGGGCATTGAACCGTATGCATTAACAAATACAAATCAAACATAGTTTCTTTTTTTCTGTCCCCTGTTCTTTCTTTTTTTAATACTTTTAATACTTTTTAAATACTTTTAATACTATTCTACATTTAATGGACAGTATGATGGTGCACCTGCTGCCTCACAGCTCCAGGGCTGTGGGCTCCATCATGGCTTCAAATTTTGCTCAGTATGGGCACAGTGTAGAATTTCTTGAGGGTTTTCTCTGAGTTTTCCAGTTCCTTTTACAGGTTTATGTAAAGTTTTTCACTGCTTTTTCAGTTTTTAACACTTTCTTGAAAACATGTTTGTTTTAGGGCTCATTATACAGATTATGAAGAGTCACACAGTTCGCAGTAGTTTTTTTTGCCTGCAGGTACGTGGTAGGACAACTGACAACTGAAGCCAAGCTCCATGGGGATTATCTACAACTTGCACAGTGCTTGATGTCACCATATGAAAATGAGGTGTCTTTTGCTTTTAAGGTGTTTCTCGTAAGTAAGAGCTGACAACTTAACGTGGATTTTACATTTGCTCATATCTCAGAATTCATGTAAAAGGAGCCTTTGTTATAAAAGGTAAGCCAGTACTGCCATTTAAGTGCTGCAATTTATTGTACACTGTCTTACAGTGGTAACCCATACTGTGTTTCTAAATGCACAATATATCATCAAAGTGATTTGCAATATTCAGTTTAGTTTGAGTCGGTAAGCTCTGTAGACATTGGTTTGCTCAGCCATACAGTGTACCAAAACATTTGGTTCCAACAGATTAAATGATGTGAGTTAAGAGTGACTTCATCTGAAGATGAAATGACAAATAAAAAATAGTTTTTTTGATTCAATTCAAACAATGTTCATTTTTGCTTACTGTGGATTTCCTTTGGTAGCGACATGGCAACGTGAGTCTTGAAGCAAAATCAAACAACTGAGTGAACTGCAACAGAAAATGCAGGAATGCAGACTGCAAAACAATGGAAAAAGTCACCTCGGACAGAATTCTGCATACTACTGTATGTACTGTATGTAAATGAAATTTATTTTCTGATCTGTAAGTGTGCAATTACGGAAAACAAAAGTAAGTCAGTGCATGGATCTTAAAAGAGTAGGTCGGGGAAAACAAAGAAATGGAAAATTAAAACTGTGTACTGTTTAACCTATAAAGACTGAGTAGTATGAATGGTAACAGTGAATGGCATAGACTGGCACTGCTGTGTTCTGTGAAATAATAGTCATTGTCCGTTTTGAGTTTCAGCTCGAGTGGCTAACTCGCGCTTTGATGCATTTTTCATGGGCGTTAGTGAAACTTCTCTGCAATATTTATGAGGCCTTCTCGTACATTCACAAACAACACTTGACTCCCCTACATGGGTCAGAAAGCGAGGATCTGAAACACACCTGTCATTTTGCTGTTGTTCGGGTTATTTTTGCCTTGTGTAATTGCGGTGTCATTTTCACATTCCTTCTTTGCGGCGCCTTGTTTAGCCAAAGTCTGTTGTGTGTTCTCATCTGTTTTTAAGGATGAGTTTCTCTGATCTTCCGTCCCCATTTTGTGTGTGTGTGTGTGTGTCTCCAACCCAACCTAGTGCTCTCTGGTGTTTTTATGACAACCTTGCACTTGTTTCTTCCTTGTACCTGGTGCTTACCTCATTTACAGTGGTTTACCACGTTGCTGTGCACTTTGCCAACCACATAATGAGCCAAGCAACAATCCGGGGGCATAACACTATGTATTTTATAACTAACAAGACAAACATTTCATTGTGCAGTGTCCTCCTTCCTTAATCATATTTTGCTTTTCTTCACATTTTTGTTCCTACATAATGACATGGATTAACCCCTTAATAGCAATTTTCTCCAAGGTGCATTTAAAAATGCCACAATCAGAGAGAAAGCTGGAAAATGGATTGGTGCTGTTTGGATGTCTTCATTGTATGACCTTATTGGCTCTTTTTAAACTGCGGAGACATCTCAGCCTGTGGGTTTACCAAAAAAAACAGCTTCTCACTGTCCATTAGCTTTAATCTGTTCTTCTAACTTGTGCCAAAGGGATGTTAGATACCAAGTGATGCAGATCATGTACCTCTGTCTTTCCTAGTGTCTGTCCTTTCTCAAGACCGGACACATTGCTCCATCTGTAATCCACATGGATGGCCTTCCTGACTCTAAGGGTGTGGGTGTGTCCTGGACCAAACTGCAGTTCTTATGTTACTTTCCATTCTAAATATTCCAGCAAACAAGGCTTAAAATGCATGTTTTCCAACATCCGGCTGTTGTTGCTGAAACTCTTGTGTCCGCTGTGCTATAACGCATCGATTGCCACTATCCAGTACTTTGCATAAAAATCCAAACCAATTTTCCATCGATCTGATAATGCTGATATCTCTTGCCCCTGAAAGTGAGACTACCCCAGCCTGGGTTTTTTTTTTTTCATGAGTTTATTTTCCACAGCGTTGGCCTGATGGGTAAATTAAATTTCTAAAAGCTGCACAAATTAATTTTCCGAGAGCCCTCAACCAGCATGAGTGTGCCAAGTGGTGAGGAAGCTCTGGGGCTTGACTATCTGAACAGATAATTGAACAGTCAGGTCCACCTGTACTCCATGACTTGTAAGCCATGTGTGTGTGGAGGGGGTGGGTCAGAGTTTAGTCCAGATGAACAATATTGCTACAGGGATTACACATATTTATGTCCTATGATATTGAACAAATGGATTTGCAATGTTCCTGCCCCAGAGTAGAGAATCTGGTTAGGGAGGATCAAGGTGGCTTAGCTTGGCAATTTTCCACAGCCTCCTTCCTTCCCTTTGGGGAGAACGTGAATGAGGCAGCCGGGTGCTTTGACTTTTCATGCCCCCTCTGAACAAAAAAAAACCCATCATTGCATGCAGCAGCGGGGCTCTGGAGGGCCCGGATGACAGGAGATCGAGACGCGATTGGGGCCGAATCAGCTCCTCTGCACACTCAAGTGCCATAAGTACCTGGGAGTTTCGTCTTACAGGGAACACTTACTGTGTTTACTGTCGAGCAAGGCGTGATTAAAAATTGATGCGGCGACAGTTCAGCGGTTTATTCATTGTCTCTGGAAGTTGTTGTAAATGTGCAGTCTTGGTATCGCTGTCTGCCGCAAAGGCTTTTTTCTGACAAGGCCTGAAATGTGTGAGGATCAAAGAGCTCAATGGGCTGATGTTCTACTCCCAGCCCACTGGATTGATAACCATTACAGGACAAGACTCTCTCCATTTACTGCATTAGAGTGCCTGTCCTCCCAGGTTTGTAATCATATCGACTGACCTATTGGCAAAGTCATATGGAAACTATACTGCCAAAGGCGAACTAATACAAATAACGGCCCCAAAACCAAAAAACTTGTATTCTTTCTTAAAAGAGTCCTTGAGGCTTAAATATAAGTGGTCATGTGACTGGCATTATTGTTTGAATTTAAATTCAAAGAAGTGCCATTCAATCGGGACGATCGCACCCTTTTGAAACTTTTTAAATGCTGTTACATCATCAGACGTCAAAAATTGCAGCGTTTATGTTTATGAAGGTGTTTCCACTTTCTCAGCACACCCTTTGTGTCCTCGTGTTGCTGCAACCCAATGCTGTTCTGTTGTTTCTAGTGAAACAGCCACTGAAAAGAGGTTGCGTTATTTATCAAGACCCCCCTCAAAAAAAAAAAAAAAAAAAAAAAAAAAAAAGCATTAAAAGGACACTCAGCCTAGACCCTTGAATGGGAGACTCCCTCCATGACAAACATGGTCATATTTTTCTGCAGCAAGAAACACCTTAATTCATTCTGCTTTTAAAAAAAGCATCTAGATGAGATCGGTATAGATAAATTATAATAAGTCAACTTTTTTTATAAACAGCCAGTGGATTTAAAGGTTGTCTTTTGGTTTTTTTTGGATGTCGGATGTCACCGCTGACTAAAACTGTGCTGCCTGGCATCTCAGGGATCAGCCTGAGTGGGGTTAAGTGGAGGAACCCTGCTATGCTAAAGCAACACATCAGGTCTGTTTGATTAAGGCTTGCGGGTAGCCTGTAAATCTCTGCTGTGCAAAGGGGAGGGAAGAAATGGTCACAGCAAAGGTTGCAATCTCATGTTAACAGTGAGCCCTGGCAGCGCTTAACCCTCGTTTGATTAACGTTAATGCTTAACCGTAAGCCGAGCGGAAGGGGGCTCGTGGATCGATGGTCCCTCAAGGCCAGCTATGCAGCCTGCAGGGTCAGGGGAAAGGTCGGCCATTACTAGGGGAAGCCCTGCTTGGCATCTCCTGGGGCCTACTCAGTGACAGCTGCTGGACAGCATGGTTAAGAAAGGATGAGATGAACAAGATACATCCCATAAGGAGCTGCTGCTGTTACTACATGACAGTTTGGTGTTACAGCTTCTACAGTAGTCTGATATTACATACCGGAGTACATTGTGGTATTATTACTTTATAGTGTGAACTGTTAGTTTCACAGCATTGGCATAACAGACCAAGCAGACAAAATAAAGCCATTTCTAACCAAGACTGAATACAGCAGTGTTGTTTCTAATGCACAGATTTAGTGAGGATCAAATGGAAGTGGGTTTGTCAGCTCAACCTCTTTGCTAGCTTGGGAGAGAATCTTGTAAAAATAATTTATTTCGCCAGAAAAAATGCTCGGATAAGATGAGCTCTTGAATTATGGTGTGATGTTCCATTTGAGTTGCTACATGTTTTTAACTGGAATGCTTTCAGAATGAACCCTGGGCTCTGGATTCTGCCCCCTGTTTGGAAGAATACGATAGCCGTGCTGCTAACAGCATCTTCGTAATGTTGTTTGGGAGAGGCTGCATCCTCATTCCACCTCATTCAGATGGATGTATAATGTAAGTTCACTCACAAGGCTTAACAATTTTGTCACTTCCAATAGCATTCAATATAATGCTTGCTTTGTTCATGACCAAAGTCAACTAGACCCCCTTATCGAAAACTACATTTTTCCTAGCTTAGTAGGCACCTTTAGTCATATAGAAATAAAAAAAGACTGACTGATAGACAAGCAAACAGACAGACACAGATATAAGCAGATTGTTCTGACCACCGAGCTCCATGAAGTTGAACCTCAGGTGTGTTGCTTGCTCTTGAGCAGGAATGAGCCCGACATTTGACACCCATTTAAAGAGTGGGTGATACTTTTTTCTCAAGAGATTGATGGAAGTGGATTCGACTGTGATAGGCAGTCGGGCAAACCCTTGTGGTATCAGGACTTTGGCCTTAGCAAGCCATGGAGGAGGAAGTGACCAGATAAGCACAACCTCTGGCCAGCCGATGGGTTGTTTACCAGTGGCAATAAGAATAATTACAGCTAACAGTATACAACTAAATAATAAATAATAATAATGATAATAAATAATTACATACTGCAAATAATCACTATCCACCTAGATGGGATCACCTCACCGAATGGATGCTTTTCTCCCGTTTTCCATGGCTAACAGAGGGTTTAGAGTCTGAACAGTCTTTTCAAAAAACCACATTGTCTCAAACCACCTGATGTTTCCAACCTTATTTTATTGTCAATGTATATTATTTTATTAAAATGTTTGTCCTGAGGTTTAGCTGCATTGACATTGTGTTGTGTGGGAGTCATGACTGAGGTGTTTGCATCTTTAGGCCAAACTGAGATGCACTGAACTTACCAGTGTAGCAACCCAGCCTGTGCAGATGTACAGCGACAACGCTGTATGGACTTGTTCTGTAATCACATTTAAAATTTTCAAGGAAGAAATAAATTAGATAGATGCGCTTGCTTAATCTCTGGAATACCAACTGTTTCGTTTTAATCGCATCAAGGTGACCAAATTGAGTTGTAAGAAGTAGAACCCTGCAAGCAGGCAGCCATGTAATGAGGCAACATTAAACACATAGACATTAATACAGCCCACTGTTGGGATTTAGCAAGACAAGGGAATCCGGACAAATATCTCTCCATCTGTGGTTATCCCTTTTTCAATGGATACTTATCTATATGAATATTGTATGAAAGCAGTTAATCTTATTCAAAAGCATGGTTTGATTAACCTTTTTTTAAAAATTAAACCCTCAGCAAGCACTTCTATATTCATATGATGTTTATGGAGTGATATTTTGTGTTTTTGGGAAATATCAGTCTAATCCCCTTTTATCACTCTTCCCTTGTGCTACATTTCAGTTTTGTTAAAATCCTGAGTTTAATTTAAAATCATCCTGATTTTGAAGGCTTATGATCTTTATGATATGTTATGACCAGCCAAGTATGATTTTGTGACGGTTAGGTGTTTAAAAAGCTTCAGTCGTTTTGTTACGCGTTCCAACGCTAGAACTGGACCGTGAACAAAGCAAAGAATCGGCATTATTTTTAATGTGCAAAATGTACGAATGGAATCAGAAAGTACGAATCGGTGCTATTAGGATAAGAGGTGAGGTGGTGCATGAGATGTAAAACATAATGTTTGTGCCATGTTAATGTATTTACAGATACATCTATGACATTTGAAAGATCTGTGGTGCACAGCTACAGATGAAAAAAACAAGTTATGTATATAAAGATATTATTTCGGAAAGTTAAGTTACATGCGGTTTATCTCTATACCAATAAAGCTTCTACATTTCTTGATATTTGCCACACAGGTGCTTCTCACCCTAAGTGAGGGGGGGGGGGGTGCAGGAGGAAGGACCTGAACTGGAAACTTGAAAAGTAAGAAATTATACAGACACGAGGCTGCAAATATTACTAATGTTAAGATAATAAAACTTAGTGACATATATTTTGTTGTTATAGTTCTCCTTTGCAACTTTCCACTGTACGGCTGATGGCTGTTGCTCTCTGCGGCGTCCGCCCATCTGACAACACTAGCGGTACTTTTTTAGTAACAAGTGCACCACTTTAATGGCAGTACAGTTTAGTTTCACATTTTGTGTTTTTACTTCCTGAACTGAGCAGCTCCTGGTGGCTCAGCTAATATGCATGTAGAACTGATGCTGATGCATGGAATTATAAAATGAGTTGAAGTAATGGCGTGAGACTTAAAGACTGTGTTTATCCTTAGAACAACATCACTGAGGAAAAATCTGAAGTGGAAATTAATTTTTTTTCCAAGTGCCTCACTGCTCCAGGAAGTTTAATCTAAAGCTGAAGGTGGATTAACTTGTTTGAAGTTGCGTAAGTGACCGTATAATAGAGACACAGTCTCTGTGCAGCACTGTGTTAAGGCCTGAGACTGTACAGTGGAAAACAATAAATTGTTATTGGAAGAAAATTTAGCTCCATTAAAATAGCTTCCTGTTCCTCCTATACAAAGAGCTAAGCAAAGGAAATGCATTAACGGAACTATTAAACAAAGGAGCTGCTATTTGTCTTTTGCCTTCTGCCTCTTATTTTCCATCCAATTACTTTCTTCCAGGGCTCTTGATGCAAACAGTGTGAATATTTATGTCCAGAGGTGTTTTCCTGTTCTTAATGGCCACCATCTCGACTGAGATAACCAGGACAGTTATGGCTGCAGTAAGAGGATATGGATTAAAAAGGCAATCTTGGTGCCAGAAGAGGCATTAAGGGCTCTTTATTATTGAATTGTCTTCAGGTGGACACTAAATGTGCAGAAGACCAGTACAGATGTATGAGAAACCTATGGATGTTGAGGCCCCGTTCAGCCACATACCTTCATCCAGAATGGGATTAATGTAAGTTATTTGCATTTATATAAATGAAAACTGATCTCTGCTCCATCTCCACTGGCATCACTTCTTGGACTGCAGATGTGCTGGATGAATTTGCTAGGGGAACCATGCAGTTAATGCAGTTGATCTTTAAGCTTACAACATAATTGATAAGAACCCATTTTCGTAACAGTGATGTCAGAAAAAAGAGGGAGATTCCCTGTGTGAGCCGATGCAGATCCCGTTTTTAATTGTCATTTATTCATCAGGGTTAGTGATGTACATCTTGCAGACCTATGAACATTTTTGCTTCAGATGAAATTTCCAGGAAGTAGAAGCGGGGTTTTAAAACTATCCACACGTGTTAAGAGCTCATTGACTTTTTGTTATTACTTTTATTGCCCTCCAAGGGTTAGAGAATAGAGAGAGTACTGAAAGTAAGGAAGTGCACTACATGCTGTTCTTAAATTATTCACCCTGTCATTATCTGGCCTTCCTCTCCATCCATTTCCTAAAGCCTTTTCTACTCAATGTACCGTTTGGAAGGGTTTGAACCTGTGCCGTGGGATACAGGTAGAATCTTATCAAACGTTGATCTTATTTACTCTTTATCAATGTTTTTGTTCCTGCATCTTGGTTTTGATCAGCGACTTTTTTAATTGCTGTACGGCAATGCTTAGTTCTTGCTTGCGAACTTGACATAAGCAACCTATGAACCTATTTTAGCAAAAAATTTGAATGGACCCTTTGAAGAGAATCAGACCTGATGTGGATCAATGCTCAGTATAATTTTTAACTGTTTAAATCATTACCAGTCAAAAACAATTCGGCAAAAGAGAAACTGATCAAAGCACTTCATGTCATGCCCAAAATAAGTCTCTGAACATCTTCTGGGGTCTATTAGCATGGAAAACGTTATGATCATTTCCACAAAAGTCCTGAGAATTCATTTCAAATTCTGGGTAGAAGGGTATTTAGTTGCTGGGTCTCAAATCATGGAATTTTTTCTCTTTTGCAGTGAGGTGCCATCTTCTGTCGCAGCCAAAAACAACTTCAAACTGACTTGTTCAATTTGTATTTCAGTAGTTTGCCCTAGATGACAAATTCTTAATCGTTCCTCATTTTTTTGTTTTGTTTTATTTCCTGAGGTACCTTGGCATTGCAGTACACCAGCCCCCATGCTGCCCCTTGGATAGGCCTGCCATAACTTCAGCAGCACCCACTGGTCTTTCTGGCCTGGAGCTTGTGACTGTCTTTAGATACCAAATGGACCAGCAGCCTGGAACCTGGATATGAATGGTGTCTTCTGTCACGCACTCGGCTTTGCCGGCTCTCGCGTGTACATTTGTCCTTGCGGGGTGGCGCTGCCATACCCCGGCAATGATGGGTGGGTCCACTAATTGCAGACTGTTTAAAAGCACCGCCAGTTCTTTGCCCGGCACTTAGACTTCCTCTGACTTTTGCCGTGTTCAGTCCTTGCTAGGTTTCTGTGGTTCCCCTGCGGCATGCCCTGGGTTTTGATGCTTGCAACCTGTGTTCTGTGGTTCCTCTCCCAACAGTGCTCCCACGGCGTGCCCTGGTTTTAGTGCTTGCGACTCGCCTACCGCGGCGACCTGGTTCTCGCACCCTGTTCTCGCCCGCCACGACAATCTCGGTTTGGTCTCCCCGCCGTACCCCGGCGGCATGCCTTGGTCCTGTGGGCTGTGTTTTGCTCTGGTTCTTTGCCCTGTGTTCTGCTCGTGTCTTGCAAATGCCTCCTCCATCCCAACCGTGATATCTTCTTAAATCTTCAGCTCTGTGACAACAGATAAACCTGGATCTATCAATACCTTGCACCTATAGAATGCTCCGGAGGGCTGGGCAGCCACTGGTACTTGAACCCCCAGGGGCTTGTTTTTCTCCCCTTCATCACCTCAGTTGCCAGCTGGCTTGTCTATGTCCCTAACTTTATAACTTAACAATAGACAACCCTTCCTGTTTCTCATTCCTTAGCCATTGTTCAGTGCTCTGCGTCACCCACTGAAAAGAATGTTTTATAAAACTATATTGAAATGATTTCAGCTGATCTTAACTGTTATCAATGAAGGAATCATGGACTCCTCTTTGTATGATAAAATTGTAAAAGAGGGTATCGGTCTGTAAGCTGAAGGTGAAGCACAGCTCTTTGAAAGATCCCAAACAAACAAGCATGTAATTCTTAGAACTGCTGGAAAAAATAAATTAAAAGATGAGCTTCTGAATGGTCAAATCAAAGTCTTGACCAAAATTGTACCGATATGGTGTAGAAACACTAAAAAAGTCTGTGAATGTCAGGCAAAAAAAAAAAAAAAACAGCAAAAATATAGCTGTTGAGTTAAAATTTTAAACAGTCAAAAACCTTCTCACAGCACTCTACTTTCTCAAAGCTTTTTATTTACATATAATGTAAAATAAACATTTTCTTTTTTAAAATTTGCTATATGCTGGTAATACAGAAAAACAAAAAGCGTGCAAATTCATTAAAAAATATGTTTTGGGTAATGTTATATACTTTTTAAAAGCAAGCAAAAAATTGAAATAATTTTAATGCTTAATTTTTCCACACAAACTGGAAAAATTTTCATTTACCTATAAAATATTTCCTGTTTATCATACTTAAAGACTATATTTGTAAATATGCTATTGTAAATGAATGCAGTTGTTCATGAAATTGTGTACAATGTGGTAACATGGGTGCCACACAATTCGGCTCACACTTTATGTACTTTGATTTCTCTCCCCTTTTTTACAGGGATGACCTACCAGATCTGAAAGACAGGTGAACTGGTAAATCTAAATGGCCTGGAGTGAGTGAGTGAGTGAGTGAGTGAGTGAATGAATGAATGAATGAACGAACGAACGAATGAATGAATGAATGAATGAATGAATGAATGAATATACTAAATGCTAAAACAGCAGGTCTCCCCCTTGAACCTTTTTGTTACAAGACCAGGTTCTTACTATGGTCTTTGTTGTCCAGTCTAAAAATGATCATTTAGAGAGCTGGATATTTTACACATGCAACTCAGATGAAGTACCTTCTTTCAAGGTACAAGAGCAAGGCCATTCCAGAGGAACCTGGGAGCCACCCGACAATTTCCAAGCTAAAATTCCTGATTTAAACCACCTTGCTTGCAGTGCTGTGTCAGCAACTGATACCTGCAGAATAAAATAGTGACTGAGGTGAAGCAATAGCAGAAGATCTGCGCTTTCGTGGCTTTGATCCATATTAGGAGGAGCCTCGAGGCCTCGGCTACACTGTGAATTACAATAGGAACTGCACGGCATCCTCACATACTCTCTCACTTGGTAGACATAGCCCAAGTATATATGTGAAGACACGAAGATGATGTGGCGAAACCAGTTGAAAGCCTTTTATCAAGGTAGCCCTGCCATTGCAATGCTCCCACTGAATAATTCACTCTGCTTAATTTTTCCCGGCCTACTTGTTTTACTCTGGATTCATCCATTATTTAGCAGAGCTCTACACTCTCATGGCTACCAGCCTGCACTGTGGTACAGATTGGAGAGGGCAGACGTTACAACAGGCCCCCCATACAGTGGTGTTTCCCTTCCTGTTCACGTCAACCTGGGAAAGTTCATCGCAGCTATAACATTAGAGGTTAGCGTTGACTGGATTAGTAATAGGTATGCTTTGTCAGGGTCTGTGTCCTTCATGCTGCGGTAGTAAATCTGAGCACAGGAACACAACAGATCTCTTCTGGTTTTATTGTACCTCGATCACATTTATTTCATGTTCAGAGACGATTACAAGAATTCACCTGGCGCTTCGTTTTGAAGGGATGTAAGGAAATTCTCAGGAAATTCCCAGATGTTCCCAAATGCACTCTAAATCTCCTTCATATCAGTGTCAGTTGTCCACAGCTGGCCACTATTACTTTGAATTGGCACAGGGCAAGTTAAGGTTGCTGTCAGTAAAGTTGTTCCACCCCCCCATCCCAGTTCCACAATTCCACAACTTGGCTTCTCACATGAGGAAGAATGGAACATTTTGCTAAGAATTATTTTGTAAAAACTGGATCTAAACCCATTACTTGTTGGCTGCATAGAAGGAATTCTGGTCATGCCTTGAGTAAATTCTAGTCTCTGTGCTCAAAACACACAGGTGTCCAGCTGAAGGCATCACGTCTGCTAAAGGATGATCTACTCTAGGATCAAGCAAGAAAAGAAAATCCCCTCCTGTGCACAGTCCAAGGTCTGGGAACTGCTGAATGTCAAACAAGCTGCTGAGGAGGACCAGACAGGCCACATCCTTTGTGGAAGCTGCTGTAGATATTATGCTCTGATTTGTGAGGCACAAAGAGCTCTCGCCACCATTTTGCTCTTTGGTGTTTGTCGCGGGACACCGCAACATCTCTGGAGAGGAAATAAAAGTGCACTCTAGGAGATCTCTGACCAAGAGTGCTCACAGCTTTTAGTATCTCCTCTTGGACAGTAGCAGAAATTCATGACTAGTTTAGGATGTGTCGTGCAATTTTTATTAAGATTTCATGAGGACTCGTATGAAAGGTCTCAGGCCTTCATGTGTACTGTGCAGTCTGTTTCACATGCAATCTGTCAGCAGGGACTATGGAGAATGGATGTTCTTCACCTTGTTTGCTGACGAAGAAATTCTGAGTCAACGTGGCTCAAAATCCAAGGTGAATAATTTGAAATTTCATTGTCCTGGGCACAGTTTTCATATGAGCTGATATGGAGACTAATCCATCTCAGCTGAGTGATTCCAAGGCTGCTGTACTTAAGTTTAACAGTGAAATAAAATTTATTCTCAAAGGCTGGCTCATATTACTGCACGCAGGTGCTGAATGGTCATTTGACTGTTTTGTTTGGGAAGAGAGGGTCTCATAGGTTTTCTGAAAGTGTTCTCCATCTCCCCTGAGGACATTGCTACATCAGCAGCCCAAGGCTGCTGAGAACCTGGTTAACACCCTGCACAACCAAACTAAACCAAGTGGCCTTCTAATAGCTGAGTAGGTTGTGGACTCGATGGTCATCAGATCCTAGTTCAAGTTAAAGAAATGCTTTGTATGCTAGAATTTCTCTCACAGAGTTCAGGATTATAAGTAAAGGGAAAAGAATATTAATATTAAAGATACACAACAATAAACAATGTTCAGCAATTTTGAAAGAATTTTCAGGCCCTTCACATTTTAAACTTTTTTTGCATTTGTCTGCAGACTTTAGGGGATGCTTCACTTACCGTTTGCCATGGTAAATAATATTTTATACATTTTGAATGTATTTAATGTGCAGGTATTTGCTCAGGATGTCACACGGCAATGTCGCCACTTCAACTGTGCATGGTGCTGCAGTACGAATGATGGCAGCATGGGTGTAGGACTGAATGCCCAAACTATGCTAAGGTTTGGTCTTCCCCGTTTCCCTTGCAGCAGATATTTCCAAAGCGCCGATTCACAAACGTGCAAAGCAGGCCAGTAAAAATCAAATTCATTGTTTTTCCCGCTCCCATTCCACACCCTGTTGCATTAAAATGTCCTTGGAACATCATTGTTTCAGCGCCAACAGCTGGCAGAAAGATCTGAAGAACTGCACTCTTCTGTGACAAGGTCACCTCAGCTTGCTTGCCTGCAGTGTGCAATATTGTTTACCGCGGTGTGCATATGTAGGAGAGAAGGACAACCAAAACACAGCCATGGTTACACCCCCTGAGCGATAGTAAGTGGTAATAATAGAACATCAACAGACCCTCCCCACCCCACCAACAACTTCTTATTCCCAGGGGTCACTTGTAGCCATTGGTCACTTACACTATCCTGCTGTCCACCTTTGTGTCTTTGTGGCTTGTGGGCAGCTTGAATTTTCACCTGCAGCAGCAGCTGGGACCAGACAGGCGCTAATGACGCTATGACATGTGTGTGTGAAACTCACAGCTTTTTCAGAGTGAGGCTGAAGGGCTCTGTTCACAGAAAACGGGCCGCTGCCTCCTTGCCTGTCCGTCCTCACACGGAAATGAGCGGGATGAAAAGCATCCCCCATCCCCAGGGGAGATGGAGTCTACCGGGTTGTCCTCAGAGCCGTCGCCTGACCTCCATAGCTCGCGCCTTGACCGCCGCCGTGGGGAGCGACGGGGTGATCATTTGCTCGAGGAGTCCTCGCCACCTGGCGCAGAAAGCTGAGAAAGCTCACAGGGCTGGCGGTGCAGGCCGTAATGGCCCACTATCAACTGTCCTCCCAACGTGTTAGCAGACATGATGATGCCTCCGTCTCAAGTGGTCTGATCTTAAGGTCACTGTTATTCCAAAGTTTCATCATACCTTGAAGGGAAAGCAAACAAGGGTCCTGATTACAAAATACAGCCAAAATATGCAAAATATCTTTTCATATTTTTAACAGTTACATTCAGAAGAGTAATATTTTACTTTTTGCACATTTTGCGTTATTCTTTGAATGCCGGACTGTTTCCCACATTTTTTTTGCTGTTGTATTAAAAGTACAGAATAACAATATTCCAGAATTCCATTAACATTTGAGTTTAGCATTTAACTTGCCTCTTAATTCCTCAATATTAGGGTTAAATTTGCGAGAATTTAAAGTAACGTGCGTAAATTTATAAAGGCGGCTGTGAGATTTCTTCATGATCGGTCTAGCAGAATCCATCTTTTTGTCTGCAGCTTGATGCTTTCGGTGTTCAGCGGGCAGCCCTAATATCTCTGCTGAGGTGGATTCTTCACTGGCTTTGGGTTTGTACAGGACACAAGCTGAAAGGTAAAAACAGCTGTCCAGTAACTCCACCAGACATTCCTTTTTAGTCCTGTCATTCTTCCAAGAAGCATTAAAAGCAGAAGAGGAAATGGCTTTTGTGGAGTGACTCTGCTCAGTTCCATCTGTCTATGGGGCTGAAACAGCAGACCACCATGGACTGATGCTTCTGAGATGCATTCAGACTATGGCCACACTGTCTACAGGGAGGTCAGGAAAGCTCTCTCTGGCCAGCTGAACCTCCTCACCATTATTTATTAATCCCCATTGCATTCCTGGGGAAAAAAAGAGTCTTCTTCATATAGCAGGATGAGGTTTGGCACTTTGCACCTCAAGCCAGATATGAGGAAGTCCGTGACCGCAATCTTAACAGAATAAATTCAAAGCACCTTTACATGGAGCTCAAAACAAGAGTGACAAAACATGCATGGCATCTGACAGCATTTTCCGGAAGTTTCCTTTTGGTGTATTTAAACACATTTTTTTGTTTATGCTTGACAACAGAACATATGTGGGTCACAGTGACGTAGAAATAGAACCAAATGCAAAAAAAAAAAATGCAAACATACAGTATGGTGATGAATAGTTTTTGCCTGTGATCCAGTGACAGTTTGTAGACTAACACAGTAGCTTTAAACATTATATTTTTGTTGTGCATTTCATTGAATTTGCTGCAGCTCTTACCCATTAGTATGTGAACACTGCATGACAGAACCCTAGACAGGTTTTGCATTCAAATCCCACCTTCTGCTCTAGTACCCTTGAATAAGGTACTTACCCCAAATTGTTCTAGTGAGAGTCATCCACCTATGTATACTAGTAAATCATGGTAAGCAGCTTTGGAGGATAGAATAAATGTAAACATGGGGTCATGCATTAGCACCCCCACAATATTTAAACATTCTCATTTCTTGGCTCACGACTACGAAGAGGTCCGCACGTCTCTGATCATGGAAGAGTGGCCACAAAAGCCCCAAAAAGTTTACCCCATCAGTGGTGCTGATGCTCACAACCGCTGGTCTGAGAAAAGGAGGACTCATTGCGGGGATCGACACACCTCCAAACTCCCAACTCTCTCTGATCATGAGTCCCATCACCCCAGCTATAAGGGTGAAAAAAAATTGCAGTGAATTCCACGGCTTCAAAGATTGCCGGCAGATGTGTTGAAATTTCAAGAGCCCCACCATAAATTTTATCACACAGCGAGGGTACAAAACATTTGGGATGGACAACTTTCCATCAGTCAGTCCTGTTTCATGCTAATTTCCAAAGTTGACGGCATCATTTGCGTTGCCGTAGCTTGTGTGACAGAACCATGGGACCAGCTCTGCTTGACAGATCAGCATGAAGGCTGTGGTGATAGAGAGTGACCGGGAGTGGTTTGAGGCATTGTGGGGCCCAATTAAAGCAGCCTTGGCTGAGATGGGAGAGTCAGCGCAATTGGTTGTAGAGACCTAAGCTCTTTCTGTGCCATGGTTAGGCAACTTGTGTGCAGATCTAGGACACCGGTCCTTTAAACAGGCTGTCATCCTGTATCCTCAGCACCCACTAACATCCTCCCCCCAGTCCCTGGGCCAGACATGACTGGGCAACATCAGGGAGTTGGCAGACACCATGCAAGCCACCAGACAGCCCCTCCCCCGATTTCCTACCCCCAGGACCCTACAGGGTTTATCAGCCCCGAGTCCTCAATTTCAGGATCCCAACCCCAAAGTCACTGCACCCCTGTCGTCATGGCAACATACCCTGCTAACATCACATCTGCTCTGTTTTCACTTGATGGGTTCAACAGACTGATCGTGGCAGTCGGTGGGGGTAGCAAGAGCACGGGGTCGGGGACTCGCTCGTGATTTTCTTAGTGAATGGCAGGAACGTCAGGTGCCATATGTTTGCTGTCTGACAAAGTTTCCACTTTGGTGTGGGGCCACAAATAGAGAGGAAAAAAATGGGGTTTCCACCTCATTCTGTCCACATTTTTAGTCCCAAAGGGTTCCTGCAGCTGCTCACATAACAAATCACAGTTCTGTCCCCCTCCAGCATGGTCCCATTGCTGCCAAGCTGAACGAACAAACAGAATGATCTACCAGTGTACAAAACAAGGGAAAATACACTAGCTAGTCCTTATCGAACCTCTGCTTGAGAAGCTCACTGCCTTGCTGATCCTGACATTCACTAAGAGATTTTTTTCATCTTGTCCATCTACGGACTAATTTATTTCAATCACTGTAATTCTGTCTTCAGCTTTTAAATGCTACACGACAAATTGGAGAAACATCCAGGTCTCCATATTTTCAGTAATGATGGAATTAACTGTATTATGCTGAATTGTACAGATTTAAATTTAATTTTAATTTTACCCAAAGCTTTGAAACCAGTAACTCTTACAAGCCAGAAAACATGAAATTCAGAACTGTTATACACTCAGCTCAAGAATTATTGGCACCCTTTCTGACAATGAGCAAAAATTAATGTGTATATTATTATTAATAATTATTATGGATTCATATCTTGGGCTCAATTACATGGAGAAGCAATGCATTTTATTTTAGTACATAACTTTTTTAAATGTAAAACATTTTACTGAGTACTGCATTTTTTTTCTGCAAAACATAGGTTTAAAAAATATTGGCACCCCTAAAGAATGTTTCAAATAAGACTATACAAAGTGGCGTCTGTTATGAAATTCTATGCTTTTTAGCTGGTCTGGGTGTCCAGGAACTACACTGCTGCCTTTCGCCACTTCCTGTTTCTCCAGGGTATAAATATGAGGTTGCATTCGTGTAAAGTCCCTTTGCCATCTATCACCATGGGAAACACCAAAGAGTTTTGAGCTGAAAAGACACAGATGGTTGCTGACTTACACAGATCGGGTAACAAATATAAAAAATACATAAGCTGCTGAAAATACCACAAAGCAGAGTCAGGGCAATAATGAAGAGTCCCAGAAATCTGGAGCAGTTGCCAAGAAGAAGACTCGTGTGCGTATTGCCCCCGTGCATGGTGAGGAAGATGGTGAGGGAGGGAAAGAAGAATCCAAGTTCCACAAACCCACAGCTTAGCAGAATCTTTTAGTTTAGCTTCGAAATCACCTGCTAGACTCAACCTCCATGTCAACAAGATCTCTGGAAGGGTTGCACAGAAGAAGCCCATTCTCGGTGAAGGTGATGAACTGATGGTGCCATTGGAACTACAGCTGGAACTCATCTTTGATGATGAATACAAGGAAGTCCATAATAAACATGATGGTGGGTGATGCTGTTTTGCTGCTAGTGGCCCAGGGCCTCTCGGTCGACTAAAGTACCAGGATATTTTCAGCCAAAACCCGATTCCCTCTGCCAGAAGGTTGACGCTTGCATGTAGACGGAACTTTCAACAGGGTAATGGCATTAATGATGCATCCAAGTCAATACAGAAATGCAGGAGTGGCCTGAAATCCCTCCACAAGTGTTCTCCAACCTTATCAGACATTACAGAAAGAGATGCTGTTATTCTCTCCAGGGGCGACTGCATCAAACATTAATGGTAGAGGACAGGTAATTTTGAAATCTGTTTTGTAAAAAAAATTGCGCTAATTGAAAACCAGTTTATGCTTTGTATTTTTAGAATATTTTGAAAATATTCTGTTAAAAAAGTACAAGAAAGGATATGGTTTCCCCATACATCCATGAACAGCTGATGTGTTTGTTAGTCTGTGTTCCTCGTATAGTATTATTCTCCCTTATAATATTTATTGCTCCCTCATTTTATTTATTCTTATTCTCCTGCACTGTCATGCATCGCTTGTATGACTCTATATGTATGCGAGCATGTTGTGTTGTCCTATGTACACTGAAAGGCATCGGAAACCAAGTCAAATTCCCTGTATGTGTGATCACATTTGGCCAATAAATCTGATTCTGTTTCTCATATGTTTAAGCCCTAAATTTCTGCACATGTTGTTTATTTTATACTTTAATTTCTGCTTATTTCACGCAGGGTGCCAATAATTCTGGAGTTAACTGAATTGCTCTTTTTTTTTTCCTTTTTAGTAAATGTTCTTTATTCATCCATGAGAGATGTCTCGGATCCAGAGTCTTCTTGTAGACCTACCCAAAACAGCAACAGCAGAGTAGATGCTTTCAAAGCAGAAGATCTGTTCGGTCCGGGAACGGGGAGAGGGCAGGCGTCTGCTGACAGCGACTGGAGCAAGCATGGTGACACATTAGCCTTTTCATGCTGATGACCTTTCCTCCGCTCCTCTTCTGTGCCGTCTGCCCAGTCGCCCTCCTGCCCAGCGCTGCTGCTCCCTTTTCTGCCAGCCTGCCCGGGGCCTCCCTGAGTCCCGCTTCGGCCCTTGAGATACAATTTCTTCTCGTCTCCTCAAATCTCCTTTGATTGAATGTCAAGATCGCACATCTCCTTGCCCGCAATGAAGGCTTTAATTAGTGTCGGAGTTTGTACACGTCTGAGGGAGGAACCGCGTGCGTGCGTGCGTGCGTGTGTTTTTGCAAGGCACTGTACCATAAACCTTGCATCTTAATGCAAACCTTCTCCTAAAAATCAAATCTGATTTCTGAAAAAAGTTCTAACACATTTAACAACATGTGTGGGTCAGTTGGCTTCCAGAATTTGCTTTTGGAAAAGAAAAAGACAGCATTTGCGTTGTTAAATAGCGCTGTCTCAATGGCCGGGACGCACCAGCTGTAGGCGAATGGAATTTCAGCCCCGAAGGTGCTTCTGCACGTCCTTCTAAGTGCTTGCAGCGCTGCGGATGGTGTCACCTTCGCTGGCTGAGATGATCCATTTGGGACAGCTAACTGACCAAGCCCACTCTCCTGCACGTGTTTGTTGAGATTGAGGCGGCTGGATGCCTAAAGGATTTTGGGTGGTTGCGGATGTTGATCAAAGGTCACTGGAATGTAGTCAGCTTTTAAAATCCTACACTGACGTTGCTGGGACGCTGCGCGCGGCCCGGCATTTTCTGCTCTGATATTTTAACTTTTCGTTGTTAGTTTACTGTTGGTTAAATTAAGACATGAGAAGGTTAAAGGTGTAGTTATGGTGACTTTTAGTAACCTAAGGGGTCACGGTTACACCACAGCCACCCGTAACTTCATGAAGCAATATGGACCCAACAACCACATGCCAGTCACCAAGCTATGATCCCAGAACCTTTTCTTATGCATACACATATAGACGCTCACCTATATTTTATTCTATTTACACTTTATTCATCTATTTATTTATTTATTTATATTTATTTCTATACAACCACTTATGATTTTAAATGGCCCAATTTTTCCATTTATACAGTACAACTGGGTAACGTATACTGTGCCTGCTCAGGGCAGTACTTTGGTCAAGGATTTAAAGCTGGATCTTCTCAACTCTAAGACATAATTTTTTTCATGCCTGTTCTTCAAACACCAACACTTCACCATCTTAGATCCAGAAGTATGAAGTGTTTCATATTGTAACGAACGCCGGTCTGGGCTTGGATGGAGGGAATGAGGACACCACGCCGGTCTCCATAACACACAACCTTTTATTGAACACTGGCGTCTCAAGGGAAGGTAACAACTGGGCAAGACGAAGGAAAGGCACCCACACCCACACTGCAGCTGACCAACAACCCCAGCCTCCTCCTCTCTCCACCCCAACTCTCAATTCCTGCGCTCCACAGTTTCCCGCCACGGCGCACCCTCCGCCCCATTTCCCAGGGTGCACGTCTGCAGCAACGCACATAGAACGAACAGATAAATGGTGCTTAGCTGTAGCGCCCGACGCGACAATATTTTCATTCTTACATATGTATTTTAAGAAGAAATGAAGAAACGCCACTGGCAGGGAGAGAAGTTTTCTCTGTCTTCCAGTATACATAGAAAGGAAATAAATGTAAGCCAAGACATATTGTAGACCTGCAAGTTCTCAGCTGCAAGAGGAAACAGAAGAAAATGATGAACCATGTGGGAGCTGATTTTGCTGTAAACGGCTGACAGAATCTTTGTCGTAACTATTATTTGGGCACATAATTTTATGTTTTTTTTTTCATTTTGCTTTTATTTATCTTTTTTTTTTGTAAATTGCTATGTAATCCATTGGCTGTTGGTAAGAGGTGAACAGAAATTCCCCATAGACACTCATAAATGTACGTTGTTTTCATCTTATTGTCTCCAAGTACCAGTGAGCTATGGTGTAGATGAATGAGGTTAGATGTAACCTGAAGAGGGTCCTTCTCATTTATTATATTTATACCTTTGTTTGCTCTATAAATTGTCGAGGGAAAAGTGTGCATTCGTGGGTAAAAATGGTAGCGCTGCTGAGCCAGCATTTTGTTGCTTGTCTGTTTTGAGCACTTTTTAAAGTCTAAATGCGATGTTCTTAATTTTTTCAATAGCATGTTATCATGTGTGTAAAAATGAATCTTAGGTATCCAGGAAGAATAAATGAATAACTCCAGGAAAACACAACTGTGCCGTGCAGCTGAGGCCTCTGTCTCAAGTTTATTTTCACACCGGATGAAGTGGGACATGGTGGTGCAAGGACTGTGATGGCCACACAGGCATGCCAAACAGATTAATGCTGGACCTCCGGGGCAGAAGGGCAGGATGTAGGACCCTCATTCCTTTTTCAACCCCAGCGATGGAGTAGATCCTCACAACCTCAATGCCAGCCTGAACTCCAAGTACCCAGCAGCAGAGCGGCACCTCCGACCCCCAGATCGAGAAGATTAGCCCCGGATCCTCGGCGGAGGAGCAGATTCTCGGAAAGGCTCCAGTGCCGCATCCGTCGCCCGCTCTCTCGCAACCGCTGGACTGGTTCTGCGCTGGTCCCCTCACTCCGGGGCAACCCTGGCCTACATCCGGCATCCAGTATAATTAACGCCAAGATGGAAGCCCGGGCATAATGAGCTGAGGAATAATTAGAGTTTGTGGGAATTGTGCAGCCAGGGTGGCAAATCTGGAAGGACAAGTGCTGAAAACAAGGCGAGCGGCATTAAGTCTACAGTCAGTCAAATCTGTGAACTCAGCCAGGGGCGTTAACACTAGGCCTGTGTGAAAAGGGAAAAAACTCCCGCACTGGTGGCTGGCTGGGCCTTTGTCACCCCTGCAGGGGGTATTAGGGAAATAAATAAAATGGGGTGATAAATGAATCCATAAATGTCACTGATGAATACTAATTTCTGTGCGTTGTCTGTTTATGCAGAATGTGAGTCGGCTGAGGCCGCCCGTAAGTCCCATTAGATGAAATCTCCGCTTTTCCTCGGCACAAATGTTAGCATTAAGCACGCCCCTGCACAGGGCAGTAACCAAGGGAAAAAGGATGCTGAAAAGGAGGAGACGAGGGCTCATTTTCGTCAGAGAAAATCGTATTTCACCAAAGTAGAGCTTTTATTTCTCCGAAATTGTTGCTGTGTAGAAAATCGATTCTCTCTTTCACTCGGAGGCCAGATCTAGGCTTCTGCCAAAGGTCTCGTATCTCACTGTTGTAGAACAGAAGCAGAGCAACTGAACCCGAAACAAATGGCTTTCAGGTGTGGAGACAGACCAAAAAAAAAAAAAAAAACTATCGTGTCCTTGTTCTTTCACTCTTCTCCTGGGTTGTTTACCATCCGGGTTGAGCCTCATGGTTTTTAACACATCCCGGTGTAGCGATGCTACATTTCCATATGACTCACCTTCGAGGCCATTGGCATGTTGGCAGGACCAAGGAAACACGGGTGCAGCCTGGCACAGGATACGTGATGGTGACGTGGTGACACATTTTCTGAGGCACCATGAAACGCACAGGCTAATTACCGAAGCGGATGTCAGCAGGGAGAGACCCAGGGCCTTCATGGTTCTTAGTTCTTTTTTAGTTCTCCTGGTCAGGAAGGTCATCCGTCACCCTGCTTGCTGTAACACTGCTCTTGTCCTTGCTCTTTCCACTGCCAGCTGGGCCATGCATCCTCAACTCAGACACCCAGCTGCATTATCTGCTGAAGTGAGAGCACAGCATGGTGAATGTCTCACTCTGCTCATATTTAGACCCTGGTTGCTAGAATCATAATTTTCTAGTAAGGATGTTTATGGGCTTACAGTGATTCAGTTCTGTTCTATTTCCTATGCATAAAACCATGCAGTTGGCTACATTGTGATGGGCAGGGGCCCCGTTCACAGTAAACCACCCAGCTTTGCATTTGGTGATTCTGAGATTTTGGGATTCTTGGAGATATTCTGGACCACTGTAACCCTGACCAGGACAAAATGTACGTATGCATACATGCATGGATGGATTGATGGAAGGGTGGATGGCTGGCTGGATGGATAAAAATACAATACCTCATCTTTTACAGTATAAACCTTCAGCCTTTTTCTATTTACTCCCTGCATGTTACATCAGAGCTGTGTGTTACACAGCATCTTCAATGATAGTACAGCAATCCCTTGGTATCCAAGCTCTCTATATATCAATTTTCTTGAAAATTAATACTTACGACATTGTCTGTATGGATATTTTGCTAATACAAATGATAACAATACATGTATTGTAATAAATCGCATTACAGGTATATACTGTTGTAAAATTATCTGAAGTGAAAGCTTGAATTGCGTGTATGAGGTGTTTCCTTACTTCCTCACGAGTGTCAGCATGCGTGACCATGTTTGTCACCGAATTTACTGTGATTTAACATGGTCAATTCAACCCAATGTCCACTGATCCACAGAAAAAAACCTCACAAAGTTGTTTCATTTTTTCTGCAGTTTTTTAAACCAAATATAATTGCTTAAACAACCTTATTTATTTAAGCAGCAGTAATGTGAGAACTGTCCTCTACTGTACATAATGTACCATTCATCATAAGAATGCAACTAGGTAACTGGTGTTTAGAGCATTTTATCCTGCTGAAATCATGGGTTCATAGTTATACACCTGTATTCTGATGGGCTGGGAGTGCATTATTTATTTTTTCAAATTAAAAACAATGGGAAATAAGCATTTGGTACCTGAAAAATCCGATACACATTTTCAGGGATGAATTAGATTTGGATACTGAGGGATTACTGTAGTCCTGTGTCACTCCGTCAGAGCTGGGTGTCGCAGGCCTGTAGCATAGCTTGTAACACCGACACCCCCACAGACAAGAACCACGGAACTACTAACAAACCTCAGAGTTTCTTTCTGCCAAATTGATCTTGTACGTTAACTTGCGAGAAAATAACGCAGCTATCGGATTTCCAAAGCTAGCGGGACTTAATATGTTGTATTCAAACTCACCTTAGTCTAGGTTAAACAAACAGTTTAAATGGAGTTTAAAAGGTCCATTAGAAACCACAGATGCTTTCCAGTGAGATGATCCTCTCTAATACGAAACCCTTTGGTTTCCCCAGCATCCTTTCCCTGCTGTTTATAGCCCATTGCCCTCAATTTCGCTTGCATTGTATTAATGCATGCGCGCATAAGGTTGTTCTGTTTCCGTCTGATTATATTGCTGTTAGTTAAAACGCGTCTGAGTGGGTTAGCGTGGGGGCAAAACAAGCATTAAAAATAATAAGCGGCCAGCTATGAAAACCAAAGTGGATAACAAAAGCAGGAGAGGCCCTTTAAACCATCAGGCAATGTTAATCAGGGCTGGGGCTGTGGACTTTGCACGGGAAACTTTCCTTCCATCAGAAGTCAGCGTTGCATTCATCATCCCGATCACCATCGGCGGGCTTTCGATATGTGGAAGAACTGGAGAAATGGAAAGGAAGGAAAGCTTGTTAACATACCTATTACAGCATTAAGATGTGCTCTTAATATGATTATGCTTATGAGCTGAACGTCTTTAAAAACAATTTATGTTTTCTGATTCTGTCGTCTACCCCGCGCTCCCTCCCTTCCTCCCTCCCTCCCTCCAGCCCTTTTCCGCACACATTAACATCCTAATGTCACGTTACATGTGCAACGGAAAGGAAAGCGCATCTCGGAATGTGGGGTAAGAGTAAAAATTTAAGCCTTAGGCCATCAGCAAACCACACAGTACTGGCACTAATGTTGATGAGTACTGATCCCAGACTCTGGTCATTAAAATAATAAGGCTTTACATAAATTAACCACGGTCATCTTTGCAAGGGAAGAAAAACAGCAACTCACGTACAGCATTTCCATCTCAAGTATTCCTTATTGCTCCACTAGTGGTGGACCTGATAAGAAAAGACGCTCCCTTCTTATCCTCTTTCAAGCAGAAACATTTCACACGTGAGCCTCTGCTTTTATGGCATTGTCACGTCTCTCAATTATTTTTCAAGAGATTATGTTTGCCTGTGTGATCCAAACTGCGTATCACATTGGCCCATCACAGAAGAACTTTATAAAAGGTGGATTGATATGCTACTACAATTCTTATTTTAATTCCAATTGTGCATTCTTATTTTTACCATTTTTTCATTTTTAATTGATTTGCTTAACTTCCCAGTTCAGCTTTTGGACTGTGTTATTCAGATATGAGCCATAGCAGCTACCATTTCAAACCTAAGTCATCTGGTATGCCCGGGTCAGGAAGTGCAAAGGTAAAAAGTAATAATCCATCCATCCCTAAACTGTATTACACTTAAAGTGGCTGCATTTAGCATACAAGTACTGTTTGTGCTGCTGAATAGGCGTACGTGGCAGAGAGTGACACATGCAGCAGCCATATTCTAGGCAATACACGTGACCGAACTTTATTACCCTTACATTAGTCATATGTACAGTATGGTGTGTTTTTCATGTATAATTTCTTACCCCTCTGTGTCTCTGTTATTGGAATAGTTTTTTCAGAGCAGTGTACCTCAAATAACTGCAATGTACAATAGTAAAACAGAATCAAACTCAAAATCAAGCTTACAGAAATTTCACAAACAGGTAGAAAGAAATACGAGTGTTTTCTAAAGAAAACTGGTAATTTCTTGTAAAATGCAGCAGTAGTACCTTAAGTATAGATAAAGGTATTTTTTCAGAAATGTTGGTACCTGTTGGTATAATGCATTGAAAGAGTCATGCGGACATGACCTTGCCTTTTCTTTCAGGGCTGATGAATGGTCTGAATGGAATGTGCTGATGTTGTTCCTGTCTGATCCTCCCTATGCATCAAGGACCAAAACTTCAAGCTCATTCACAGCATCCACCTAATTCCAGTACATCTTCATAGGACCTCCCCAGGGACATCTCATCGGTGTTTTAAATTTGAGGTGTTTCGTCGATTTTTCATTGCAAGAGCTTTGAGATATTTGTTCTGTCAATGTGATAAGACGCAAGCTGACTGTAATTGTTCATTCCACCATTCAAAAAGTCTTGACCAAGAAAACTAACCACTCCCTGTTCTCTTGCTAAGCAACAACCCAAATTCTGTTTTTGAAGTTATGGAAAGCAACTTGGTTTTTGCTATTTTGAAATAAAATGTTTTTTCTGGCCTGTGATGGATTGGCATCCTAGTTAGTGGTAGCTTCATAGCCAGAGCCTAGGGGACAGGATCAACACCAGCATGACCCTGTTCAGGATTAACCATTTAATGATAATGGATGGAGGGATGGATGGGTGGGTGGACAGAAAGATGAATGAATGGATGGATCAATGGATCAGTGCGTGTTTTTTTCCCTATAGTCCACACCAAAAGCTCGTGCTACAAATAACTGGTAGACTAACTTGACTTGTGTAAGAAAAGTTTGCATCTGAACAGTGTGCTACTTTGAATAAACTGTGGAATATCTGATCTCAATTTTGAAACATCTTGCACAATACATGTATAATACACAACACATGACCCCCCCGCTCTACCTGCTCCATTTATCCTAGTTCTGTTCTTCTATTGATAGATAAATAATGATTAATAATTTATGACTAAAACAGACAGACATATTTTGGTACGCCACCTTTATTCTTGACTATAAACTTAATGGTCTAAATAACTATTAAACAAACTCTCTATTTTGGATTGGTGAATGATGCAGCTGTCTAAAACCAGCAGTGTGTCTGTGCTGGCTTTTTAGTGCTTTTTCAGATATTTCCATGTATTGTTTGCAGGCTTTTGTGAGGAAGGTGTATAAAAATATCCATGCTAGCTCCAGTTAGATATGTGGAAGCTGCCTCAAGTGTGTACTGTATTTAACATCAGCCATCGGCAACTTAGCACCGTAAGAAATTATGGCTGGTACCGAGCTAAATCGGGGTTATTAGCACTTAAGTGACAGGCTGTCAGGTATTCCTACCAACATGAATCCATGGTCTCTGAAATGTAAGATCAATCTTTACTGTATGATGGAGAGAACAATCACGTTCCAGGTAGCTGAGAAGGAGTTATCATTTGAGAGATGCTGTGACTTTGCTCAGCTTTGCTGTTTGAAAGGTGCTATAAAATGTGGCCAACACAGAGCAAAATAATAGGCCCAGTTCTGAAGCTCCAAATGGCTGCCAAGTAAGTTTTGACTTTAGCTACAGGTACCCCCCATGGTACAGTATAACTGTTTGACCTACGTTTTTGCGCATGGAGTAAAATTATTTAATGCCCTTTGCTAAGTTGCAAGCAAATACGAGGCTGATTTTTCATGTTTACGAGTAACAAGAGCCGAGCATGGGGTGTTTTTCAAAGTTCAGCCACTGTACTTTATGAGTGAGTGGCATCTGTAATCGATTAGTTGGGTCTGTTGGGTTCAGTGCACACGAGTTTAATTTGGTCCTGACTGGACGTATATAAATGGCGCGCGCGCACACACACACACACACACACACACACACACACACACACAAGAGTTTACAGTATTTTAGTCAATAAAGGTTGCTTTGAAATGATTCTCTGAGCCCTTTGCTGTGAGGGACCTACAAGGACACAACAGCCAGGCCAAGCTCACCGGTGGAGCTGCATCCTGCTCTCATTCGGAGTCACCATCGCCGAACCTTCATTTCAAGTTGTGCTCCCCAACACGGGAATACGTTCATGTTCCATCTTGAGATCTCATCTCAGTTTATCTGGTACATCTACAATATTATTACATGTATATTATGAATGTCATGCATTTTGTTGTATAGCATTAATGAAAGGAAATGTCTGTTACCTTTTATTAATAATATAAATGTTATAATTCAGCTCCATTTTGCCTGGATTTGGTGTTACTTGAGCAAATACGGGGATGACTTTGTAGGCCCAGGAATGTTAAAAAATTGTACCCATTTAAAAAAATGGCTGTTGTGGTGCTGACTTAAGGAATTTCATCTTGCATGCTGATTTCCTGGAACACAGTACCCTTGTAAATAGTGGGGCACTTGCATGTACTTTTTTATTAACTGTACACCTTCCTATATGTTTTGCTTTATTCTGTGATTTTAACTCAGTGTGTACTGTGTTTGCTCCCCGTATCTGTGTGTGTTCCCTCCGGAGGTTCCGTTTCCTCTCGCAGTCCAAAGACATGTGTTTCAGGTTAATTGTTCATGGCAATTTGCTTGTAGTGTGTGGCTGTGTTAGTGAACACAAACATGTGTGGCTGCCCTGTGATGGACTGGCATTCCATCTGCCCCTTCTAGCCCAGTACCACAAATTCCACAATATGCTCTGGACCACAGCAACCCAAGGACAAAAGGTTAATGAAATGTGAGAGAGTGAAATGAACTGCGAAGTGGCGCAAAGGCAGCACAGTAGTTACAGGCGTTACTCTGCCATCGGAATGTGCAGTGTTTGGAACCCCACTCCCACTCTATTGCCTAGAAGCAAGATACTTATCCTCAGTTTCCGCGGTGAAAGTTTCAAGCTTTACTAATTGGTCAAAAAAATGTAGCTTAGTTTAGAAACAATGCTGTAAGTTGCCTAAATTTTCATTGGTGCTGTAATATTACTAGCATTTATACTTTACATACTTATTACTTACATATACTTTATAAAGCAAAGACCTAGAGAACACCAAAGCAACAACAACAACAACAACAACAACAACAACAACAACAATAATAATAATAATAATAATAATAATAATAATAATAATAATAATAATGGTGGCTTAGCGAGTAGCACTGTTGCTTCACAGTGCCTGTGCCTGTGGACAAGTTTAAATCTCACTCAGTCTGAGGCGAGTTTCCATGCTTTCCCCGCATTTCTGTGCGTTTCATCTGGGTGCTCTGGTTTCCTCCCACTGTCCAAAGACATGAGTATTAGGTTAATTGGTCTCTCTAAAGTGCATGCGTACATGCATGTGTTTGTGTGTGTGTGTGTGGTCACCTTGTGATGGACTGGCGTCCCTCCCAGGTTTAGTTTTATAGCCTAGCATACATTGCTTCCAGGACTGGCTCTTGACCGCTGCCGCCTTACACGGAATAAGTGGTTAACGGAAATGAATAAATAGATAATAATCAAAAATTAATAAATAAATTATATACCTTTATTAATATTTGTCTTTGAAAAATGAAGCAAAAATACAGCTAATCATCCTAATCAAATAAAGGAAAAATTAAAATAATTTCTAGTGCTTTTATTTTTGTTTTAACTGGCCCTATTATTTGGCATCTTTTTTATCTTCAGGGTGGATCACAAACGCACAGTGTGGCTCTGTTCAGAGGAGCGTGTCTTCTGTACACATTCCGGCTGTTGAGGAGCGCACCCTCCATGGCTGCAGGGCTGGATCTCCGCGGACAGTATGGTTTGGCTTTCTTCCTCCCAGTCCATCCCCCTGCAAAGAATGCGCCGTAAAGTTCACAAGCTCCGACAGGGCCCTGGGCGGCCTGGTGCAATGGTGCAGACAGACGGTGGCTCGAGCGCTCTGATGCAAAAGCCCCTTCCGCTAACAGAAGAGACCGCTAAGAGAGGCCTCTGCTCCTTGGACTCGCTCCTCTGGTAGAGGGGCATCAGCAGCAGGAGGTCGCAGCCCTCTTGGTGTGCAGCGAATGGGGATGTTAATGTGGGCCGACAAGGGGCTATTGGAAACATATTCTAGGGGCCCTCTCCACTAACAGCTTACTAAGATGACCTGATGCGGCCGGGCAGGGGGATGTGACCTTTTACCATGGTAAACTGTTCTAAAGCACAAAGCTCGATGCCAGTAAGATTCTCCAAGGCCAGCCAGTGCCACTACTGCCTCCAGAGTCTGATCAGGTTCAGCAGAAGGGTCATACAGAGCACACTGGACAGCTTCTTTCAATGTGTCTTTTCCTTCTTTGAGTTTTTGTTTTCAACACTGCACTTTTGGTTTGTTTGTTGTTGAGGCTCTTTATGCTTTTTCCTGCCTGTGTTGTTCAGTCTTCTGTCTGAGAGTGGAAAGTATTCCCGTGTTTGTTGCGCCACATAACTACGCACCAGCTGTTTACCGTAAATCAGGCCTCTGTGTACCTTCATCTCAAAAATGGCAGATTTATGCAAGTTCCACTCGCATTGTGAGAGACCGAAGCAACAAGCAAACCTTTGGAAATCATTTATCCAGCTCCGAAAGGCAACAGGAAGCAACGGTGCTCTGGAAAGCATGATTCCCCCTGAGATGGATTTTAGACCACATTCCCCTCTTATTCATGCCTAACCAGCTATTTTCCTTATTATCTGCTGCAGTTTGTGTGAACCATGGGTTTTAATGTTGGCAAGAGCTCCAGGCATGGGGGAAATAATACACAGACACTGATTAATAAGCAACACACACACGCACACACAAACCAACTTGTGTACACACACCCTTCTAATATAGAACTAATATAAAGCTTACTGACTAATTTCCGTTATTTGGTCTATTGTTATATAATTATTTGCCTTCACGAAATGGACATGGCAATGAAATGAAAAATTGCTTTTAAATGACTGCTTATATAGTTTTAATATTTCCACTCTTTGCCCGCATTTGTTATCCCTGTTAACAGTCTGAAGATAGGTTCTCACTCTTCTCTGGCTGCTGTCTGTATGAGCTTCTGATTTACAGAGGATGCCACTCCACGGCTGCTTCAATTTACTTTCTGTTTCTGTGCGTTTGAGGTGAAGATGATGCATTTTTAGTTGCTTTTGTGACCTCAGAATGCTTAATGGTGATGCATTCTTTCCCGCTGAAGAGTGGCACCCAGTACCAGCTGCCTCGGTGCTGGATTGTGCCCTGGGTGCAGCAGCCACAGCGGGATCCACACAGGGTGAGGATACACACTAATGAGCCCAGACTTGGAACCGGCACTGCATTTGTCACCCTCATCCACCGTTTGTTGTGGAAAAACACGACCTTCACACCCAGCAACTCAACTGCACTTTTCCCGCTGTTTCCAATTTGCCATACAAGTTTATTGCTCAGCTGATGTTTGTTTAAATATCTGATCCAACACTGATTATTAACTGTGAAACTATGGAAAGGTTTGGGAAACAGAGAGCATAAATAAGCAATATTTAAAGAACAAACCATTTCAAGAAAAGTCAAGTGCTTTTTGTTTTAAATGACTCTTCAGCCATAGGTCTCCATCTTCCATCCTTCACCTTTCATGAGAACTGAGCACCCTGAAATCAGCAAATGGACAGACTCCTCTATGTTCATAAACAAAGTTGACCAGAGCACTGAAACGAGAGGTGAGGTCACAAAACAGACTGCTGGCTGCAGAGAACTTAGATCCTTCTCTTGTCTATGAGGGACTGCTAGAAAACGCCACTCAATTTCTATTTGAATAACCTTTCTGTTACAAAACTGCAGGAATTTCCTCTCATGGCTCAACTACTATATCTCACCATTCATTCTGTGTCTGCAAAGCATTCATGACACTTGAAATTGGACTTTTTCTCATTTTCTTATTTGCTCAGCATCTACCGTTTAGCATCATTCAGCTGGTCTGCCTTGTAAAAATATATTTTTGAAAAATGTTCTCAGATCAGCTGCGGCACTGCACGTAATTCGTTGCACCATGTTTATTTGTACAGATTCATCAATAAATTTTCACTAGCTGCTTGCCTAGGGCAGTCATGGTGGTCTGGAGTCTATCCAGGAAGCACAGGGCACATGGTGGGCTAGGGCCAGGGTGTTTTCTCCCAGCATAGCATCCATTCATTCCTGGGTCAGGACAGTTGAAGAATAATAGATGATTGGATGGATGGATGGATGGATGGATGGATAAATACTTGTGCAAACACATCAGTTTTGCCACAAAACATATTATTCTTATTGATTTGTTAAATTCTATCTATCTATCTATCTATCTATCTATCTATCTATCTATCTATCTATCTATCTATCTATCTATCTATCTATATTTTACATTTTATTCAGAAAGTATTACAGCAAATGGTGTACAGCATATTATGTCTGCTTATAAAAACTGTTGGAAGGCATAATTTAAAACAGAAATGAGAAATTTGAGAAAAATATCTGCTGAAATTTTTCATTGCATGCTCTTTTTTTATTATTTCTATATTTTTGGGTGATATTTCAATTGTGGTCACATAGGAAGATGGTGTAAGTTTGATGTTTGAACACAAAAGATGTAACAGCCTTGCAGGATGTCAACACCCTCACCTAACTCAAGGCCCCTCCACCATATACAAGGACAGAGATACATGTTCAGATAGGCCGGAATAACCAGCCACACTCAACCGCTTACAGATGGACCCTTTTAGCTAATTCTCCTCGAACCGCAGCAAACTGCTGTTTTTAATAATGGCAAAGGTCATTTCCAAACTGCCAAGTTCCCTTAAAAGATAATCTTTGGCAGGGAGTTCAATAAAAATTCCTCAAAATCCAGCAGAATTCCAGGTGTGGAAAGAAAGCCGAATGTGCACAAAGACTGCTTCATTGCTGCCTTCCTTCCTTGACAGTTGCCAGGCTCAACTTCCTGTTGCGCTGCAGCGCTGGGAAAAGTGTCGAAGGTGCTGATTTCTCCAACGCACAAATACGGTCCCCTGTTACTCTTAGCTGACTCGAGTTAGCGCTTCAAGTGGTCTGCGCTGCCTTCAGACAGACTCGGAATAAAGAATAAAAATGAATTACGGCATCAGGGCCCTCCTGGTGTTTTCACTGCTTATTGCTCTCATTTTAGATACTAATAGACATGCACGCTATATGTAAGGGCTTTCTTGGCAGGAGCAGTGGGTTGTGATACCTTAACACAAGACACTCACATAAAATTGCTCCATTTTACCATTTGCTTTGGAATTATAACTTATTTTTATTATTTTACAAACTTAATTTGTTCCCTGAAGTTCATTTTTTTGCACAAAATTAAGTCATTTGAAATGACAAACACCATCATGGGAAAAATTCCAAGCAAGACTCATACCATCTAATATTAATAATGAGTCTTAACTCACCAGTGAATGAATTGCTGAAAAATTTCAGCAATTAAACAATTGTGAATACTGTAGCCCCATCTGTACTGTACATACATACAGCCCTGTACCTAAGTCTGTACTAGATGTATTTTACTATGTTGTATATGTATGGTGAAGAGAAATAGGAAATAACTTGAGAGAACATACAAATTAATGTGGCCTTTGTTCCCAAGATGCCTCTGTACTCGAGAGATGCAAACACTGGGCTGCTAGGTGCCAATTTAAAACCGTGCGCTGACCACGCACCACCAAAAGGGGATTAAAATCAGTTTCAGATGAGAATGCAAATGTTTGAATCTGCAAAAATACTGATGAAAAAATCAGTTAAAATCTAGAAATCATATAAAATAAAGGGTTAGAGTATTTACTTATTTGTTATATACACATATTATACTGTATGCATACTGTAGGTACATTGCGAATGTTGGCTGTGTGGCTGTTCTGATCCTGACAAATCTGTGAGTGACCCTGTGTTTAGTCTCCATGTCCCTCTGGTTGTTCCCTTGTTATGTGTTGGGGGGGCACATCCCACAGCAGACATCCATCAGGCCTCCCCCTCTCTCCTGACTGGGACCCGCGGTCGACCTGAAAGGAGCTGATGAAAAACAATTAGAGTCAGGAATGCGAAACTCTTACGTGCTAGCGCCCGAAAGGGAAAGATCTTCATCAGCTATTAAGCAGCGTCACTCTTGGCTGTCCTGCCCCGCCGCTTCTGTGGCCCCATCAAAGAAAACCAGGCGCCTACTCACCAACAATATGGCTTACAGGCCTCTGTTTTCACTCAGACAAAATATAACCTCATCGCCCTTGTGGCTGGATGAAGTTTGTGTCCAAACTCAGCATTCAAAAGGATGCCATGAAAAGAGTCAGCAGGTGGCACAATGGTTAGAATCTTGCTTTCAAAGGCTTTGTGTTTAAATCCCACCCCCTCTCTGGTACACTTAGTCAAGGTACTGTATTCACTCTGAAATGGTGAAATAAAAATTACCCTGCAGATAACTTTAAGCATCTTAACACTGCATGAAAAGCTAGATAAATAACCAATAACTGCTGAGGTTGGGGCAGCTATTAGTCAAGATGTGTAAGTCTGTCATTATGGTTTCCCTCCCCACCTGTTTCACTGGTTGTGAGCACCTATTGATTGACAGCTGGCTCCAGAGCCACTTAGGCCTCTTAACATACCAGGCTGAAGCTTGTGTTTCCCCCTAAGAGAGGCCCAGTGCCTCTCTCACGTCTGCCTCTCTAGGCCTCCCTACCATCCCCATCCATTTCTGTATTCTGCCAACCCCAACTAGGAGCATCCGCCTGGCCGAGCGTCCCAGCGGCCGACGGGCCTCGGCGGAGCCGTGCTTGCATGCCGTCGCTCAAACATACTGACATCTCCTTGTCGCCTGCATATTCCTTCTCCTCATTTCTGCTGAGGTTCTTTCTTAAAGATGCAGCGCAAACTCTGCAGCAAGAGTAGTAATGGTTTACTGTAGTATTAATAATAATTTTGATGCACAGAATGATTGTCCAGGTCAACATGAAATTCATAAAATTGATATTTCGCATTAAAGATAGGCGGTGCCCTGGAAGCTTGTTGACCCTGTACCTCCTTGTAGAAGTAATCACAGGTCTGTTTATTGCAGATCAGAGGTCACCATTGTGTGTGGCCACTGTGTGTGACCCAGTCTGGCCACAGGGCAAGAGGGAAGACCCACAAGTGACACAAAACAAAGTCAATTGGCCAGTTTCCTTGGCGCATTGTTTTTAGCTGTCTTTCTGCTAAGAAATATATGTGCAAAGCCAAGCTAATATTGCTAAGTGTTTTTTTAGTGCCTGGGTGAAGGAAGGGGTTAGGTTCCCTCCCTTGTGTATAAGAATGAGATGCAAGTGGACAAAACAAGGGGTGGAGGTCATGCAGGACAACTGACTGTTGTGATTCAGAATATCAGCAAAATGGCAAAGAAGTCTAATGAGAAAAAGGACAGAATTTATATTCTAGATAGGGAAAGAGTGATACAGCTTTGAAAAGGAAACATGGTGGCAGGAAGCCTTCAAGAATTGGAGTCAGGACTGAGCATCCAAGGCACTGCTAGGGTCTGCAGCGAGCGGGGTTCTGTGGTGAGGGCAGGTGCTGTGCCGAGGACTGAGGGGTGGCAGTCGGGCCGTGAAATAAGTAGGATGGCAATGCCGTCTTCAAGCACAAATAGTGGTCCTGTTTACTTTGCTGCTTAATGTGGATCATGGCAAACACTTTTACTGAGGAGGCTCATAGTTTGGGCGCCAGACTAAATATCTGTAGCTATATGATTATACTGAAAACTGGTCCACCACAGGTGTCCATGAGGATGTCAGACATTTATTTTAAGTACAACTTCGGGGGTTAGGGATGTAAAAGGCTTTATGCTGTAATTGTACTGCATGGATGTGGACAAAAAGGCCAAGTCTGACTGGACCAAGAAACAGCAAGGTCATTGGCTTCATATTTAATTTTGCTAAATAGCTACAGTGGTCCATCGAAAGGAAACTACACACAGTCACTCACACAGTCACTTTAGAGTTAACCTGAAACAAATATCTTCGGACTGTGGGAGATAGCGAGATGATCGGAAAAAAATCTATGCAGACACAGGGACAACATGCAAACTCAATGTAGGCGGGCGTGGATTTGATCCCACGTCTAAACAGCTTGGATTCTATATAATAATAATAATAATAATAATAATAATAATAATAATAATAATAATAATAATAATAATAATAATACAGTTGTTTTTTGATGTTACTGTTGTGTTTGTTGTGATCATCTTTTCAGCACCCAGCAGAACTCATTTGCCTTTATTAGCTTGATTTCTTCTGAATGACATTTTTATGTGGCACCACCGGGCCTTTAAAACACAGTCAGACTTCCCTTCTTCCATTAAGATATTTTGTAATGGCTGCAGTTTGCATTTGAGTGTATGGTGATATCTGTTTACACCTTTTCAGTCCTTCTGGAGCACTCGAAAGCAAGATGAAAGCCTCTTTTTGCCCCGTCCTCTCATGACTCTGGATGCAACGACTCCTCCTGACTCCTCTTATCTGCACGGCAGTGGAGAAGAGAGGTTCTGGTCACACGTGGCTGCAGCTAGAGATCACCATAAATCATGAGGCATCTCAAGGCCAGGCCACAGACAGACAAGGCGTCTAAGCAGAGCTAAATTATGGCTATAAATGTTTACGACCGTTTCCGGTCTCAGAATGGAAATCTTGAGTCAAAACATATTGCTGTGTTTATTAATGACTGGGTAAAGTAAATGTGCTTTGAAATTGTATTTTATTGTTTAGTTGACCACAGCAGTATGTTTTGCCCTTGGTTTGTTTCCTGAGATAATGTGCATGCTTTATTTTCCATATTTTTGAGCATATTTTTCATCCTTTTCACATAATTCATGCTGTCTTTATTTTTTAATCTCCTTATGCTTCATACAGTCACAGCAACCCTGCTTCTCATTTCTTTTACACACTTATTTTTAATTTTCCCATGTAAAAAATATGACTCGGTCCTCAACCGACTTCTGATTGTTCCCAAGCCCAGCTAAAAGCTAGTAAAGCAGCCCAATAAAACCCATGTGGCTGTAATTGACTTTGTGAGCTCACTGTGAAAGTTCTTCTGGATCTCCAACACTTGCAGAGGTGTGAAAATAGCTGTGGCAGCCAGAGTTGGTGGTGTGGCGTTGGTTGGTTTGAGAAGGGAACAGCAGAGGTGGGTCTCATGATTCCTCAAAAGCCTTTGCACAAACTGCAAATCTCAAATCAGGACCTGAGCTGAACTTCTGTATGTTTCCCTACATGTTCCTCAACATTTTTGCTCTCTCAGTGTAAGCAAAGTCTCATTTGAGTGACAGGGCACGGCGGCACCAGGCAGTCTGAACACTCGCTTGCCGGGACAAATTCCAGCACCCCCGACTCCTGTTTGCAAACACTTCAGACGGATTACGGAGATATCCCACAAAGCCTCTTTCTCTGATCAAGCATCTCTTTGTCCCTGTTAATACGGTACGCTGTTCTGTGTCAGTCTGCACCGATTGGCTATACAAAGCAGTCTCCTTCCAAAATTCTTCTCAGTGTAAAGACACAATATGCTTTGTAATCTGCTTTCAGGGAGCAAAAACTGATGCTTTTCCTCCTTTCAGGAGGAATCTTAGCAACTTCTTTTCTTTTTCATTCAGTACTTGTATTAAGTTCTAACAGAGTCTTTACTTGCCTGGATTCCTGAAAAACCATCCTTTAGGTGACTTCTCATAACTTAATCCATTATCATTAATTTCAGTAGTAAAAGGTTTCATATCCTCCTTTGCCACAAAATTGTTGCCTATTTATGCTAAAATATTCAGAAAAAAATCACGATAAATGTGCCACAGTTACTTCAATAGTTGACAATATCAAAGAGCATAATCACACCACAGAATAAAAAAAGCAGTTGCATTGCTGTCTGCTGCTCTTTCATATGCGTTTTAATTTGCATCTGTTTTATGAAAATACGCACAAACAAAACACATCATTTCGATGCGTTCATTTCGCTGTTATAACATCGAAATTCTATATATTTATTTAAAAAAAAGAAGAGGCAACAAAAATGAATTAAAAAATGTTAGTTAATCTGTACTCACCAAACAAGTTGAAACTGTTTGGATATTTCCATCAGGTGCCATGGTTACCAAGACTGTAATATGTGAAACTGGCAAACATGGGTTGATAGAGATGTGAGCCAAACTTCGCAGCAGCTGTGGTCTCACACGTTTCCTAAGTGTAAGATGCAAATTCTACTTTGTGAAGTCCTTTGTAAACACAAAGAAATATTTTGCATACTGATGTATTAAACCATTCATAACCTTGTGTTCTCTTGATGTCTTGGAAGATACTTCTATTTATTACTTTGAAGTGTAAGTATAGATCACACCAAGAACCTTGGCACAAGCAAGGTGCACTGGTTTAAATAGACAGTGTTAGCAGATCGAACGAATGAAAACTTAATGTATTTTATGCAAACTAGCATACTTTTAGAACAATTCTGCAGATGATTTTGCAGGTTTCCTTTCTTTTCTTGTTCATATTAACACACATTGGAGCAGACCAGACCAAAGAAAATGTTGCTGCTCCTCTTCCAGGCAGCTGGAAAGGCAGGATCCCTGCTGAGATATCCTGACTGTTTCCTGGAGAAGCGACCACACTGAGGGCCAGTGTTGGTCCTGCAGGCTGGTAGCCGCAGTCTGCCCCAATGATAAAGAGCAGACGAACACACAAGGGCGGGTGTGACCGGCTGGAGACAACCTTATCTCTCACGACAAAGGCGAGCTGAGCACATTTTATGCATACGTACCCAACGATCAGTTGTGAGTCAGCTGCCTCAATTCATCCTCACATGGCCTAAAGGTAAAAGTTAAGCTCAAAATTTCCCCCCGCTGGGGAGCCACACATCCTGCACTCTGTTCAATTATCTGAGAATAAGCATGAATTGCTAAAATGTCATAAACATGATGGGGTTCCATATTAGGGGGCTGAGGTAATATCAGATTCTACAGAAGATCCCATTTGGTCTTTAAAGTGCAATAAGTGTACATAACTCAACATTGGGTGGGAGAGATTGCTTTGGCTAAGCAATATTGATTTTTGTGACATCTGCCAATTTTATTTGCTTTATGAAGGTAATTAATCCAACAACCAGCCGGATTAGAAGCTAAGAATGCACCCGTATTTGTCATTACATTTTTTTTGCCATCTTTTCGAATTGGTATGCAATGAAGTGGACAAGCTGTGAGCAACACCACTTCCCCGGTGGGTTTCCCTGCACAGTTGCTATGAACCAAATAATGCCAGAATAAAAATAAAAAAAACCCGGGCGTTAGAATAACTATGCCGCACAACAAGATTCCTCACTTCGCTAACTTGTCCTTTATCCATTACATTTTTTTCATGTAAATACAGTATTTACAATATAAACACAGTCTGTGCTCTCATTTAAAGGAAAATGACCATATCTCTATACATGCGCCTTCCAGTTTTGTGGTTATATATTGAAGTGTTAACTAATGGGGGGGGGGTCATGTATTGCATCTGGCTATGGAATTTAAGAAAAGAGAACATACAGCACTAAAAGAAAGTGAAAAACACTGATTTATGTAGAAAAACTTGGCATTACATGAAAATAAAGTAGCTCTGAATTTAAAGGAAGTGACTGAATCATCCCGACTCTTCGCCCGGGCTGACACCTCTGTGTTCAGCACTTGGACAGCGCCCTGTGCACCAATTCACACTTCGGCCATGATTGCTAACAAGTGTTGCTCTGTTGTAGGAAGAAAGACAGCACATGGGTTCACCATTTAAGACCAATTCTGAAAAAAATCCAAATCACAGTCAATCAAAAACACCAACCAGCTTACCGTAGTGTCACGGGCAAAAAACCTGAACCATCTGTCTTCTTCTTTAGGCACAGCCAGTCTAATTTATAGAGCTGGATATTTTAAACTGATGGACTTTAAGTAAAGTACCTCGCACCAAGGTCCCAGAGCAGGTCCCCTCGTGAGTCTTCAACATAAAACATCCACTCCCAAAGCAGCATCTGAGATCGGCGTGATGTCTGCTGATCGAAATGTTGACCATTCAACTATATATAAATTAGGTTGTGTTGTAAGTAACATTTCTTAAGGAGGAAAGCACCTTCACTCCTTTTCTGTGAGATGAATCATAATAATGAAATGCTGCCGTACATTGTAAGTTTAATAAAACACAGGGGGCCGAGCAAGTAAAGGCAACTTCAGTCCACCCACCAAAAAAAAAAGGAACGTATAAAACTTATCTTATGTTATTTTTCAACACCCCCCCATACTTCTACAGACTTTTTGTAGTGCTCCACAAGCTTAGCTTTTCGCATTGGAGAAGAACGTTTGTAGGTTGTTCCCGAATTCCTCGATGCACCACTTCTTTCACCTCTTCATCAGTTTATCTTTGTTGGTAGTACCGATATCATTTCATCAGGTGGCACCCCTGTAAGTGGACTAAAGACATGAAAATTAGGACTGTGAGACCATATGGTTACTACAACATTCCTCGGTGAAGTTCAGTGGGTTTCACCCCTTCTGCTTGAAGAAATGTTGCAACACATTGTTCATAATTGAAAAGCAAAGCATCCAGTTTACACTTTAGAACGACTGGCAAGCACTGTGTGATGCAGCTTTTCACCTACAAGGCTGCAGCCTCTGCCGATTGCACTGTTATAACTTTTGCCAAGCACAGGAATTGCCTTTACCTTCTGAAATACCCTCATATTACCTGTTACTCTTGGAAAAATAAGAGAGGCGCGAGAACGCATTTAATTTAAAATGTTCTTTGGCAGTGTTAAGCCATTTAGCCTGGTTTACAAATTTACTCTGGTGGGTAGTTTTTCACCAGGGTATTTCAGTTCAAGTGCCTTTCTCAAAGGCACTGAAGCAAGATGTGGGATTAGAACCTGGTTTCTATCAGTGGACGGCAAAGGTTTTAATCACTAAACTACCTTCTAAGCCTACTAATGGTTGTTTTTTAACATTTCAACATATTTAGTATAACCACTAACATTTATCATTCACAATTGTTCAGATGCACCGCGCTATTAATGATCACCAGGAAAACGACCAAACGTTGCTGAAAGTCACTTAAAAGCAGAAAATCCAATGACATTCATACTCCGCATGGCGTGTATTTACGTTGTAATGTTTTGTAATGAGGGAAAAGACCGGAGGACCGGGGAATAAACAGTAAGGGGAGGTCGCGCAAGTTCACAAGTGCTGCTCTCTAAGTGAAGCCTAAGGATGGTGAGAGGGGAGTTAGCGTGCCGGATGCTGTGATCCATTTTCATTTACGGCTGCAAACCGCGGAGTGTCAGGGACTGGGGCCGCTGATCATGATCTATGTGTGTTTGTATACTGCCCATTTATGGTACGCAGGTCCTGGACACTGAGTGTTTATGGAGCTCCATAAAGTCAGGGCAGACGGGTGTATATCAGCCAGGGCTCTTCCTTGGGGCCGCTTTTCCCGGGCCTGCTCTTCCTGAGGGCCAATCCCCGGCAAACGCAAGCCTGGCTCCTCTAAGTCTGCTCTGCTCGCTTTGCGTGCACTATTTTTAACCTGTCGCCACAATGACTGGGCTCACATTTGTCTGCATGCTGTCCACTTTGAGTGTTTGTGTGTGCGTGTGTGCATAAGATTTCCTGTTTAAAATAAAAGATACCGCAGAATTGCGTACTGTGTTGTGTTTATGGGCACCTGTATGCCATGTTTTGTGATTTTTAAAATGCATACAGTAAATCGCACTAAATGTGAATGAAATAACTTGTTCAACAGTTGTTTTCTTGGAAAAACTGTCCATCACAAGGCATCACATACACTCTTACTGCAGATCACTGGAGTGAAAAGAATATAAACTGTGCTATTAGTGATAAAAAAAATAATAAAAAAATAAAGTTTCTGTCTTTTCCCACAACTGTATATAAATATGATACATTTGTCCTACATCTTTGTGTGTAAAAATTAATGGTCACTAGCACTAATACATGAATAAAAGAATAAAAGAGCAACAGCATTAAGAACAATAATAAGAAAGTAGTATGCAATACAGCAACAACAGAAAAAGATCCAGCAACAAATGCAGCTGATGCAGAAAAATAATGAATATAAAATGAAGTATAAGTAATACTGTCATTTGCTTTATAAGGAAAGTATAGCAGTAAAACAAAGATCAGTGCTGAACTTCCTGAAATAGCATTAGTTTTATCTGAGCGATGCCTTTGAACCTGAGCTTGTCCTGTTACCAAACTCCAAATGTACCTAAATACCACTCCTCAGACCCTCATCTCACGCCGGAGGACTCCCCCACCCCACCCCCCATCCGCGTGCCGTCTCGCATGACTCCATCACGGTAATAGACTTGCTGGGCCTCCCTCTTGGCTTCACGGGCGCTCCTGTGATAAATCTGTTGGTGCACCGCAGTCTGAATGGGAGGCCTCCGGGGTATTTAACTGAAACCTTTGCAATGCAAGAACAGTAATTACTCACTGAATGTAGCAAATCAAATTGACTTAAAGATGCTGTGAATGAAATCAGATTACTGATGGAGAAGTCCAGGTATCCGATGGCACCGCTAACAGGAAGCGCTTGGCCTTGAAAGTGTACACTCCTCGCCTGTCTGAGGAGAAGACGGTCAAATCGGAGTTGGGAAGGAAGATGGGAAAAAACTGAAGTTAATTAATTCCAGCCTGCCTTGTCCACATTGATGAAGCAAGAGGTCACACACACACACACACACACACACACACACACACACACACACACACACACACACACACACACGCACGCGTGCATACTCAGACCTCCATGGCATCGGCAGTAGCAGAAAAATGCAAGCCCTAGGAACCAACGGCTCCAGACAATACGGTTCTCTCTGTGTGGTTTGTTATCAGACCTGAAATTTGTCTATGTGATGGTCATTGGAAAGAAACTGCACCAAGCTACGTTCATTCCCATTTAAAACGTGGCTCTGAAACAATGCAGGATTAATTTACAAGCTTATGCCACCATTGGTAAAATATGGTAAATCCATCATGCTGAAACAGTTACTGCCATGCAGTAATAATCACACTTTCCCATTTAAGCATTTGACAGATGCTTCTCTCTTAAACACGGATTTGGTTCTTTGCCCTGGGCTCCCATAGCTATGTGGACGGTCTCCATTAAAATGGTGCCTTTATTATTTTGAAAGTGACAATAAGTGCTGTTTACTTGGGAGGCTGAGGAACTAATGTGTGTACTCAGTTGGCAACAAAACACAATAAAATTACTTCCTGTACCATTGTCATACTCATACTTCCTCAGGGAGATGATAAGTTTTAGTTAATATGAAGTGACTGTTACCTCAGCCATTTAGACCTGTCAAGAAATTAGCCATGCTACCTGCATAGGCCGGCATATGCAAGCCATCAACAGCTTGTAATGTTAAATCATGTTCTTACATGTAGGAAGGTCTCCTCCAATTTCATGCTGAAGCTCTCCTTTGCATATCAAGCTGTGACCCATGGTGGCAACACGTTGCTCCACCGCTGTGGCCTCTGAGATCATGCAGGTTTTCCGCTTGTAGCTTAAAGTCCCGAACTGAAAACCAAGAGCAACCTCAGAAAAAATAAAACTGCTATATATTTACAGTTTGATTTTTTCAGCCATTTTTCATACCGAGCTTCCCAGAACCAAGTTCTTGCTTAAAAAGAAAAGTTTAAAAATCAGTCATATTTTGTTTAGTGGTCAAGGGAAGATATTTATTTTGTCCTACTAGACTTTTTCGGGGGGTTATAATTTTGCTGCTTGCCTACCGCTTGCAAGTTGATTTATCACAACTTGTAAGCATGTACAAACCAGAATGTATTATTTAATGACAAAATTGCAGCTTTCTACTAATTCTCAAAATAAATAAGATGATTTTCCGTGATGAACCCTTCAGTTAAAACCTTGCCCATTAAAACCACATCATGCGTATATTTATTTGTTCCTCAACCGTCCAAGAAGACCAGGGGGATGTTTGCAAGGTTGAGGCCCAAAAATTACAGTCTGTTTGATCAAATATCACTAATGTCCAGACAAGGAGGCTAAGGGACCATCCATCAACTCCAGAATTGTTCATGCAACATTAGCTGTCCATGAGGGGTGGACAGAAGATTCAACCTTGGACCTTCTGATGTCATTTCTGCATTAACTTTGAAATTTGTTTCCTTTGCTCACCTTGCATGCTAGTGTCCAAAATGTGAATCTTTGTTGGTAGTACCGATATCATTTCATGTCTCTGTTTTCTTTTATTCCTGTTTGCATTCACTGTTAAGCATCCTGAAGTCAACACTTAGCAAAACTAAATTTTCATTAATCGGCAATTTCTGTTCACCAAGTTAATTCTGTCTGCATCTTCAAGTTGGCTGCTTTTAAATTATAAGCACTGATGTGTCATATGAACTCTCCAGATTTTGTCCAATTTCAGAACTTTCAACTTTCATTGCAGACTGAGAGGACAAAGAGCCACAAATAGAACCTGAGTAAACCTGGGCGCATCTGTGGCAAACCACAATGGAGGTATGAGCAATACCAGTCTCACTGAAAATAAATTTTTAAAATGACTTCTCTACATGCCACCAATTGTATGGACAGAGAAAATAGAAATGGAGTTTAAATTGAAAAAGGCAAAATATGTACTTTTGGTTTGCTGCTGAATGGATGTGAGCTTTCATAAGTGGTCCGCAGTTCGTACTTGTAGACTCAGCGAGAAAACAGGCCAGTTTGCCCTGGCAACAGATACTTGGGTCTTCCTAGCTCCACTCAGGGTCTTAAGGAGATTTTAAGAAACTGTACAGAAGGGAGATGAAAGGAAACCAGAACATATAATGAAAGCCCAGAAAAAAATTGGAAGAACATGTCAACTCCACACCGCTTCACCTTCAAGGATGTGATTTTTAAAGCAACTAAACAAAAAATACAAAGAGAGCAATGCAGTTGAATCCTGTGCTTTTCCATCATCGGTCCAAGTATATGTCTTTAAAGGCATGTGGTGTCTGAATTGAAGATACATCGGTAATAAAAAGCTGTGAAATTGTTCAAATGATCATGAGGAATGGTCATAAAATCATGACAGCAACTGCAAAATGGTGACAAACTCCAGTGGAAGAGCATGTCGGTGGTGCTCAACAGAAACTTGTAGGGAGAGAAGTTGATGAAAACAATAAAATAAATGCCTTAAACGGACATAAAATCAAATAAATTCATTTGTGAACAAGCTTCAAAAAGAACTGTAATAAGACAGCTTCCCAAAGCTTATATTTATGAAGGGGGTGCCAATTAAAAACCTCTTATATTGATGGCCACGGCAGAAACTGGAAGTAATGAGGATAAAACCTTCACAGCGGAAGTTTTTGAAAAATAAATGAAAGATATCTTCAGCACATGATGTTTGTTGTCAGATTATAAACTAAGTGGTGGAGCTGAAATGATATCGGAAGCCACCTTGCAGCAGCCCTTGGGTCCTGAATTCCCTCTGGCTGTAATGACATAAATAAAAGAAAAATGATGGTTGAAGACTTTCTGCACAGGGATATGGCACCAAACATAGTTTGGAATAGTGACAAAGACGCTGGAAGAACAGAGGAAAAGGTGAAGACCACATAAGGATAGAGTGAATGCAGACAGTGAAGTGCAGATAAACAAACAGCAGCACTGACAGATCAGCTGGACTATTCTAACAGCCAAGAAATATGAAGCTATTTCAGGTGAGGGGGTACAGTCTGTTTTCCAGGATAATGAAGCACTCAGGATCTGAGATCTACTGGAGTACTGATGCATACTGTAATGCTGTCATGATGGATCCTTTATGTGTTTCATTCTATTGAGCATAAGAGAAGATATAAATCTTTACACATCTTACAAGGAAGAAGCCTGTATACATAAGAAAAAAAGTGCAGAATTTTTGATTTTATGATGTGTATTTGACATTGGGCCAGAAACTGCTTTACTAGATACACTACATAGGCAAAAGTATATGGACCCCCCTTCTAATGATCGAGCTGAGCTGCTTCAGCCGCACCCACACAGCATACAAACACATTCTAGACAACTGTGTGCTTCCAACTTTGCAGTCACAGTGTGGGGAAGAAGCTCCTTTCCTACTCCAGCATAACTGGGTCTTAACCATGCACAAAGCGAGCTCCATAAACACATGGTTTGCCCAACTTGTTATGGAAGAGCTTGAGTGGCTGCACAGAGCCCTGACCTCAACCCCACTAAACACCTTTTGGATGAACTGGAACGCTGACTGCAAGCCAGGCCTTCTCGCTCAACCTCAGTGATGTTCTTGTGGGTAAATGGGCACATATTCACAAAATCTGGTGGAAAGCCTTCCTTGAAGATGGATGTTGTTATAGCAGCAAAGGTGGGAACAACTTCATATTAAGGCTCATGGGTTTGGAATGGGATGGTATGGTCAACAAGCACATATAGGTATGATGCTCAAGTGTCCACATACGTTTGGTCATACAGTGTGTGTGGAGAATAAAGACTCTAATAGCATCTGCAAGGCATTAGTTCATGAGATTGGCAGAATGGATGTTTCCACAAAGATCCAGAGATCCCAGCTGAACTCAGCCTTGTGGGATGAAGGTCTCAATGTGACAGTGACAGACTACAGCTCTGTAGGTCAGAGGTTCGAGGTTAATGCTTCTGTAACTACAGCTGGGGCTGAGTGTGCTCCACTGCCAGCATGTCTGCTGTAGGACTTTGTATCTTACCATGGAAGTGAGGGCAGATCTGGAGAATCTTGAGTGGACACTGGACACTGTTTTCAGTATTCAGAGGTGCACACAATTTTGTGAAATTTGTAAAAGTAGGCACAACTAACCAAGTTGTTTTGAAAGTGACATTTTATTAGCCAACAAATTAGGAAATAAAAAGCAAGTAATAGACCTGGGGTCAATGGTGTTCACGTTTCTGCCTTTTTTTTTGCCAAAGAGCAATAATGTGTAGAGCAAGGAAGAAGGCAACGGGCAACCCACTTCTGTCCACAGAAACCAGAGGAATAGCTGCTCTGAGTTGCATCTGAGTTGAATTTGAGTTTTGACTGGTAGAAAAATTTAGATTCAGTTTCGAAGAACAACCCTACAGGCCCGCAGAAGCATGCAAAATAAGTAAAGTAAATTAAAATGAAATTATATATTGTATTAGGATTAAGGAATCTTGCCCATCAGTACGAGCATCCATTTGAAAAGGAGATAGAAGAGCTACTTTTCAGGTTGTTTAACAGCGGAGCTGGAGCTGTTCAGTACTGCCAAAAAGTTAATTATTTTGATTTATTTTTTAGTTTTTGTTCAGTTCTTGAAAAAAAGGCTGTGAACAAGAGAGTGAGCAAAATGTTAAAAAAGAGGTAGAAATGAAACTAAAATGAGTCATGAGACCACCTTAACAGCACATCTTTGGACTTTGTGAGAACACCAGGGTACCAAGAGGTTACACAAGTGGTGAGAAATCTAAACAATGGAAAAAACATGTGGGCAGCAATGAGGTGGTATTTTTTCCTTCTAAACACTGGTTTGGATTCATAATTTAAATAGAGTTGAGGATGGGAGCAGGATACTCTGCCCTGTGAGGAACAAATAGAGACTGATCCCAGGGTTATTGCTGCCTGACCTCTTGTCATAGGAATTTCTTCCGGTTGAACAGCACGGAGTGATCAGGCATCTTGAAACGGGACAAGAAGAAGTGTTGTGTAGAATTTGTGGGGGCTGGGAAGAAAAGCTTGCATGATGAAGTTGGGGGCTGACTTGAAGTCTTGTTCTACAACAGAATATCACAACGGCCCCCTCAGGACATGCACCCAGGATCCTACATTCTGGGCCTCATTGTACTTCTCCATCTTTAACCTCATGATTTTCAGGTCTCTTGTCTACAGACTCAGAGTTTCACCTGTTTCCTTAGTAACTAACCTAGTTTCATAGGACTTTGTGGATCTGACTCCAGATGTGTAAAGGCAACTATCCTGGTATTTTGAGGCTCATCAAGTTTCTTTGGTGTTCCTCCTGGATCCTTCAGTTCAATTCCATTCACTTCAATTCAGTTCAATTCATTTCAGTTTCCTCCACTGCGATCCTTTCCTGGGTTTTCTGCATCCCTGGCTTTAGAAAAAATCTCCATCCCTTGCTCTTTACAAAGGGTCTGTTTCCTTTCTCTGACCATTCAGTCCTTGTTGATCCCCATTGCCACCTTCACCGTCTTCTTGTCAACATTGACAATCCAGCATGGAGGGCTGCTTTCTACTATGTTCATGAGATGAAAAATTTGCTTTGTAAACAAGGAACAGAGCAAGTTGGAGAACCTCTGGCCCAAGCTTTTGGTTCAAGTCCACCTACCGGCTTGGTAAAATGTTAATGTTCATTTACCAGAACAGCTGAGAACTGTCTTCAGCTCTACATCACTGATATAACTTGTAGCTTTAAATCTTGAATGTGACTTTATAGATGCTGCAATGTCTTTGCAACTTAGAAGGGTGATTAAAAATTAAAGTCCATACACAGCATCTTCCCATGTTGAAATTAGTATATTTTAGTTTGCCTTCAGAAGATGAATATTTCATGACCAGAGCAGTTTAGACAGCAGAGATTCTCTTGTCTCCTACTGGGGGGGTTTGAACCAGATACAAGGCTGTGGCTTTTGTGGTGGATTCATTGATTTAGTTCTGACGGTGAGTCGGGTTAGTTGGGTTCAAGGTGAATGGCTTTTGCTTTCAGGAACTGGAAACCTGACACTGGAAATGGCCTCCACCCTGGACCTGGAGCAAAACCCACACTGGTTTCGATAACTGTTATGCTTGTCTGACATGAACCACAATAGCAGCGCTCACAGCTGGGATCTTCACGTTGGTCTCTGGGTGTTCTGCTCATGTTCCTGCACCATCAGACACAACCTAGTGCACTGCAGACAAACAGGAGTGTTTCCAAGGAGAACACACGCTGTGGCTCATCCACCTGCACGGGGACACATTTGTTTTGAGGAGCAACTCGTTTGAAAATGTTGAATTGTATGGAATTCCTCTTACTTATGGATATTATTATCCTTTACTCCATATTTTTTGGAGAGTTTTATTTGGGACATTCTGAGCTTTTGCACCATCGCTCAGAGCTAAGGGGATTCATCTGAGTCTGAGACGAGTCTGAGATAAGAGTGACACCTGCTGTATGAGAAGTGTCAGTCACAGCTGTCTTTCATTAACGCAGTGCGCTGCCTCCCTCGCGCACGCACGCACACGATGCAAGGCATCACTTACATTTTTGTTCATTTCCCATCATATCATATCTGATTTCCACCAGAACTGTTAATGAGGCTTTCGCAAAGACATCAATCTGATAAGACAACTTAGAGGTGCGCTGGCTGCCCACTCCACTCACTCTACCCACAACTGTGCAGATAAAAATGTAACACAAGCACACCCATGTGGGGGGGGGGCATTCAGAGTGATGATTATGGACTGGAGGTCATTAACTGGAAACCAGTTTTAATTCCTGCAAAGGAAGCTTAAACAAATTATATTTGTCCAGCAAACACATTTTGTTGAAACATGACTACCGCAGTTGTGTACCAGTAACAGGGTGTGGGGACAAATGGCATGATGGATGGCAGGGGTTGTATGATGTGATGCAACGCAAAATAGGGGGTCCAGAACAAATTCTGCATTCCACAGACAATGGTAGTCCTCAGGATGATGGGTACAGCAAACATTCTTTTGTGTAACACGATAATTTAAGTCAGGGTGATGGGGAGAGAACACAACACTGACACTTGAAACACATACAGCGTCTGATAGGCAGCACCACTACACAAATAGGTGGTACAGTACATATACCATATCAAAAGGACAGGGCTTTAAAAAAAAAAAAAAAAATATATATATATATATATATATATATATATATATATATATATATTTAAAGACTTTTTAAGATTCTTTATCATTAACTTATTTTTCTGGAAAAGTTTTTTTTTTTTTTCCCAAGCACAGTTCTATGGTTTTTTTTTATTCGGCGTCATCACCTCTTTATTTAATTTTGAGATTTTTTCCAAAAGTTTTAACATCACTTAAAAGTTTACCGAAACAATATTTCTCCAACGGCTGGTAATGAAGCAGTGGGTGAGGAGAGCACTGCGAGAGCTGTCAGAGCAGAGGAGAGCGTCTCCATTCACGTCGCTGCATTCCTGCCACTTTCGTCTGCCGAAAAACACGGCAGGTTTGGAGCCACATTTGCCACCCTTAACCCAACACGACGCAGCGTCTGTAACCCAACCCAAAAAACTGACCAAGAGCTGCGTAATTAAAACAAAAACAGGATGGGCTCACATGTCTGCAGTCCTGGAAGTGCGGCCCACAACCCAAGCGCTCTCTTCTGTGCGCCAGTTGATACTGTCCTTTCCAATCCGTCTGCTTGGCCACTCTCACAGGCCTGGCCATTATCTGATGGCGCTTCTCCTAATTGAGAGTGATTGCTTTTGAAGGAGGTTCAAACGAGTTGCCTTCCTTGAATTCTTCATGCTCCTGGCGCTCATGCGGATCAAGAGACACAAGGACAAGGGGGGCTGACCCACGTCAGTCTACTGCGCCCTCCTGGGAAGGCTCAGAGCCTGGACAAAAAGAGTACGAGCAGTACACCGGGGGGATGGAGGGATGCGGCTGCTGTAGTGTACAGCTGGGTCAGTCTGTTTTTCATGTTTGTTTTCCTAAATGATCTTGGAGAGCTTCATATTTCACCCATTTGACATGTACATCTGTACATACAGTACTCTATGTTCATATTTAAAAAAAAAAAAAGAAATACAAGCACCATGCTGTTTTATACATTAAACGCATTAAATTCATGCTTGAAAAAATACTATGACTTTTTTAACTTCAAATTTTATCTAAGAATGGTGTGATTGTTTATTCTGTCTTGGGTAGAATTTAACAGGTCAAATATGAGAGAATGGAAGACAGTTGGAATGAAAATGAACTCGGGCCTCGTACAGAAGGGCCCTGAGATGCAAGGACTTCTGAAGAATATACACTTGACTTTTCATACAATGGTCTGAGCATTTGATACATCAGTGTTTTTGGCAAGTTACGATATTATTTTTCTTCCAAAAGATATTTTTATTGACTGCTATGTTTCACCCATAAGAAAGTCAACTGCTGTATTTACTGTTCACTTCCTGTCATGCTGACAGTCACAAATGAATTAGCAAAATGGGAACTCTTATTAGTTCATTCACACAATTCTGTTTGCAAAACAACTCACAAGTAATTTACTAATTTAAAGAAAAGAAAATCTCAGCTATACCAACTCAGAATAAATATCTTGCTCAAGGGGACTACAGCAATTGTGGATTCCAACTCAAGTCTTGAGAATCCTTAACTATTATTGTTATTGTTATTGTTATTCTTATTCTTATTCTTATTCTTTTTCTTAATTGTGAACTAAAAACATGTAGCTATACTATTTAATTATTGAAATCAAACACAACTTTAATAATACAAATAACCTTACACTAACATGATTAAACTCTTTATCTTGGTGTAATGAAGACAATCTAATGACAAACATGTGTTAGAGAACCCATACATACTTCTGACACTATGGTCTTCCTGTGTGTTGCAGAATGACAAAGACAGCATTGTTGCCAACTTTATTCATTATTTTATACTTTATTTATATCCTAAAAATCTGTGAGCTAAATCATCAAAAGGTCCCCATACAGAAAATTTAGTGTCTCACATTCTGTGCTTGCAAGGCTCTGCACCAGACAAACAGGTTAGCGATAATAAATGAATGAATTTAAATATGACATAGAAAATAAGACAAATACTTTTTTTACAAATGGCATTCTAAATGTGATTGTTGTGATTATGATGAAAAAATATATTTTATATTGGCATTTTAATAATGTGATGTTAGATGAAAATGACTGACTTAACCATCTTATGTGTGTTTACTATATGTAGAAGGAAAATTAAACCTTTGAAATGTTTGCATAACTTATTAACTTGGAAGTAACCAAGCGCATGAATTTCAAGCCATAGTATAAAAAAATAATAGTGTAATTACATTAATGTATACTAATGTGATGTGGGGTGGATCCCAGCCACACCATAGCATTGGAGAAGTAGCAGTGTGGACTGAAGGAGACCTCTTGTCCAAGGTCTAGAGGTACTGCCTAGATCAATGAATGCACAACTTCAGCAGGTCTTCTGGCAACAGTGTCACCATCTCTGAGTGGCTTTGTCACTTTTCTCTGAGGAGAAAGGGGAAGGGCTATGCATAACCCTGACTAAAAGACAGACTTGACTGACTACTCAAAACGCTTATTCCAACAATGACCAGGGATACTCTTGGCCTCAAACACATCTCCTGTAGTCGGTACTGTGCAACAAACTGAATTAGGAATGAAAGCAATGTACTAAACAAAAGTGTGCATGTTAGTACAAATTAAAGATTCTTGAGACTACAGGCTTCATACTATTGTTTTAAGATAATATTTAAAGGGTCACTTTAAATATTATCTTAAAACAATAGACTGACACCAATGTGTAAATAGAATTTTTTTGAGAAAAATGGGACAGAGTGAACTAAATAGTGTAAAAGCTAACTCTATATATAAAGTTAAATCTTTTGCCTGTTTGTTTATATTTCATCCATGACAGACTTGAAATTTGAGTTTTTATGCAGCGAATTCTGTTAAACTCTAAAATGCTACTAATTATTAAAAAAAAACTAAAATTTTCTCTCTGACAAGTCTTGGAGAAGCAGGAGTAGTGAAGCAACATGCTGCACATAGTAATGTTACACATAGACAGATTGTCAGTCAGACACACACACGCACAGCATTCCACACATTAGTAATGTAAGGGCGGTACATTTTGGCAATATATACTTTGTTTTTTTTTTGTTTTTTTGTTTTTTTCCCTTTTCATTTAAGTATAACCAGTGCATCAGGCTTTGTTGAATCTGGCTATTTGACAGCACTTTCAAAACCTATGTACTAAATACAACCACTTCAATGGTAAAACAGTTTGATGATATACAATATGTTATTGTTTTTATTTTTACACCACTACACTTTTTGGATCAGCAGCGCTGAGTGACTCAGCTAGTAAAGAAATAAAGTAATATTGGGAGGTGGGTGGTGCTCAGATAATTAATAAAACTGACAAAACAGGATTTAATTTATTTTTTTTTAAATGTGCAGCTGTGGTGAACCCTGATGTCCCAGTGAGTTTCCTGTTGGAAAAAGTTAATGTAAATCTGAAGCAGGGCAGCTGCAAGCCCAGAACATCAGTCGCTCTTGCCGGAGGACAACATTATTTACAATCTATAGAGTCAAAGACACAGAATCCAACATGGGATTTTAACATGGCATAAAACCAACAATCTGGAACAATGTTGACACCATATGGGAGATTTACAGTCCTAATCCTGATATAAATGATGATCTCATTGCTGCTTTATAGTGAACTGTGTTTGTTTGAGCTGCCACACCCAGTTTAAGAATTATATTACTTCTGTAGAAAGAGAGTAAAATAAGTAAAACATCTTAATCTATTATTATTATTATTATTATTATTATGGCTGTTGTTGCTTGCTTATTCTTTTTTTAGGGAGCTTTGTTGGAGTAGTTTAGGTTAATGCAACTGTTAACTGTCACCCAGGTATGCATATTGACACCAGAAGGGCTTCAGTGTTGCTGTGGTGAAATAGCAATGCCACCTGTGTAAATCTGGGAGGTCACCCGACATGTGACAAGCCACTTTACTTCCAGTCTGACTCCTGCAGGCCACATGTTTCTGTCTCCTCATCTCCCACAGCCTCACATTTTATTGGTGGTGGGATCCAGAGAGGCTGGCAGCCAGAGGTATGAAGAGGTGACAGGCGGGAGTATGAACAGTGACAGATGCTGCCAGGTGGGAGGCTTAAGAGTGTCACAGAGGATTGTTTCTAGAAATTGAGAGGCAAACTCATCCAGGAAACAGTAGGACCCAGGTAAGTGGGTAAGGGTGCTAGCTGAACAACCAAAACTCTCTTCAAGAACCACGTGAACGGGGCGTCATCCCGCAGAACAGGAAATCTTCACTGTGTGCCCGCTACATTACTGTCACCTCCCGCTTCCCCACCGGACATGCCAACAGCAACTTGGATCAGCATCAACTGGGGATTAAAGTTCTGCTCTGATGCCTTTGATCCCGCAATAACATATTGCCAAGACCACATATATGGATTAAGAGTGAAACGCAGGACAGACGTCATAGCCATAAAGCAGGGGTCATGTCTGAAAATTCCAAAATGAAAAAAAATCTAAAATACAGGGTGGTGTGAGACAGTGTGAATTCTGCACATTTCCCCCCTTTATTCTTTTAAACATTCAGCTTTTAAGCAGTTTATTATACTAAATAGTTTTTTTTTTTTTTTTTTTGGCCAAAAACACTTTATATCAGACAGCTAACCGGAACTGAGGTGCATGGATGCAGTGTAAATCAGGTAGTCCTGCAGGGAGGTGGGTTGTGTTACAGCCTTACAGTGAGCGCTGGAGGCTCAGCGGCATTAGCGAATTCTCCCGTGTAAGCAATACGCCAGGATGACATTTCCATAACAGAGAGAATGAGGATTACAAAATGGGCCTTGCTGGAACGAAAGCTCGAGATCTTTATCAGAGTTTGTACCTTCTCCCCCTCCCTTCCCTTCATTTTCTCTGTTTCAATAGGCCGTCTCCCCCGAGAGCGCGCTAGTACTCCACCAAGCAAACTGCATTACTGTAATTCCTCCCCAGGAAATTAGCAAAAGCAGACCGGCGCCAATTACCTGTCAATAGCCGGCTTCATTAATCGCGCTAGCCTTCACACTTTATTAGATTAAGCAAGGGTGAGCGCTGTGTGTGTGTGTGTGTGTGTGTGTGTGTGTGTGTGTGGGGTGGGGGGGGTGCTTCACTGGAGGCATTCCGCTGACTCTCCTGCTCCCCTAAAGCTCACCAATATGTTTTTGCTGACCTCCTCAACAGGAGCTTCCCCAACACCAAGAGGGCCACAAGCAACTGCAGGAAGAAACGTGTGAGATACAGTCCAACGCGGTCGCAATTTGCTGCAGTGGCAGGCAGCGCGCCGCTTCGCGAGGTATCGTCCTCGGCCGATCGGGTCAGAACCAAGAAAAAAAAAGGAAATCGGCATTTCGGAAAAAGATCTGTGTGATGAATCCTGGTTGTGTATGTCACTGGGATGCTGCTGTGAAAGTCCAGATTCTAAATGTAGTCACCATAACAACCTGCGAAGATGGGAGTGAGCGGAGCGGGAGGTTCATTCCTATGTGAACCTACACATGCACTCCAGGCTTTAATGTGTAACAAATCTCACCCTGGTATTTAGGGAATTAATAACCAAGTATAGACCTGTGCTGGTTCTGTTTCACATGCATGTCCATCTCTTCAGTGTGCCGCTCAAGTGTTCACACTTTATGCTGCTTTTACTGATTTATAATGTATCCGTGTTCTTTTGCAAGTATTATTGCAGCATATTTATCACAAACAGCACTGCACCAGAAAGGAACGCAGATAAAGTGCCGCATCCAGCAGTATGCAAAACGGTTACTGAGTTTCCCCAAATCTCAGAGACTTAGGCGTATAAATTCCACGAGGCCTGCAGAGACAGCAGATGCAGGAATTCGAATCGCAAATTTTCTGTAAAAATTAAGTGCAGGAAAATGTACCCTAGGAACAGGAACAAGGTATCACGGAAGTGTTCCGTTGGGCATTCCTGAGCAGCATCACAGGTGCCAAAGCAGAGGTACTTCTTCAGCAAGGGTGTTGGTTCAAATCCAACTCAGGTCATGACTTCCTGTCTTTGTAACCCAAAGGCATGTGTGGAAGAAGGCAATAGTAAACCACTTCTGTGTACTCATTTACCATGAAAAAACATGTGTGGCCACTATGAGATGGGTTCACCTCAAAGCAGATGGATAAAGAGGTTAGAGGTGGCATGTTCTTACAGATAAGCATGGTGCTGCTGGACAAAAGGCTTAGGAATTGTCAGACAAACTGCTAGCAATGCTTTTTCTGCAGAGATATGCACTCACTGGCCATTTTAATAGGTAAACATGGCTGTTTATACACAGCTTGTCCTGCACAGTGGTTGTAATTCAGTACGTACAGTACATAGAAAAGGCCTAGAGGTCCAGTTACTATTTGAATAACCATCAGGATGGAGAAGATGTGGTTTAAGTGGCTTTGATCATTGGTGCCGGTCGCTTTTCAGAAACAACTGACCTTGCAGGATTTTTACACACTACAGCTCCACAAACATGACAGCAGCCTTACTGTCCTCCAGCAACCTGTACTTGCCCACCTCTGCCAGTAGAGAAGTGTTTTGGTTGATCTGGAATGTTATGTTAACAGATTAAATTGGCCACCAAAAAATGTGCAGAAACAGCAAAGCTGACAAGCCATCCCGGACAAAAAACCCACTGGGAACAGTGCCTTGTTGCTGAATCCATGCTGTCCTGCAGCCAAAAGAGGCTCTAACTAAATAGGTCCGCCTAATAAAGTGGCCTCTGTGTGTGTGTGTGTGTGTGTGTGTGTGTGTGTGTGTGTGTGTGTGTGTGTGTGTGTGTGTGTTTGCTTGCAGCAAGTTAAGCAATAGTTCATTTCTAATTTGTTCACATTTTTTATATGATGCAGGTGGTACAGAGCAGAATATATAATAAACTAAGCCAATAAGTTAAGCCAACACCATTTAACTTTGTAGTTTCCACGTTGTTATGTAAATTCTTATTCTGTTAGCATTAACTGCATCTTCATTTTGCAGTAGCAGTGGAATTTCTTTTTAACAATAAGTAGTTACAGCTCCCAAATATCATCTTCCACTGATCTCTGAATTTCAATTTTGTTTTTACTTCTATATTTGCATCTGCCAGTATATAAATGCTAAACTGCTAAATATGCTAAAAAAAAAGCAAATTCATGGATTGAAAGGCTCGTACACTTATCTGGAGGCAAAGTGAGGAGAAGAACCAAGCTCTAAGGTTTGGTTTGCTGCAACTTATGCAGTAACTGCAATTTAAAAACTCCAGATGCCCATATGTACCTTTTTTCTGCCTTAGTTGGTGGTATGGATTCAATACTCAAAATTAACAGGAAGACGCTGAGTGAATCTGCATCTCTTTAATGCAACAGAAAATCTTTTGAATTTCGCTTTATTCATTTTGAATTATACCTCTTAAAGCTGCTTGTCGCAAAGTCTGCTGCTCCAACTGATGCATTGCTGGAACTCGGCCAACACTCAGCAGCACGTAGAGTTGGCAGTTTTCACATTTACCTGCCTAAAGCATTAGCACTTCTTCCCAATAACCCCCATCTTCCATTTGCATCATCTGTCAAAATTTGACTGTGATGCCTAGGAAAGGAGAACAACTACTGGTTCTTGAACCCCATAGATTTATTTTCCTCCCCTTCTTTGTGTTTAGGAGCTTTTTCTTTTCCTTTCCTCAGATGCCAGGTGGTTTATTGGGCTGCTGTTTCTTGTATTCAGCCTGCATTTCTTTTGGTTTTTATTTTGATCCTCTCTGCTTGTCAATCCAATTTTAAGAAAAAAAAAAAAAAAAATACAATTCCCCTCACGTTTTTTTTTTTTTTTAAATTGCAGCAGATTTTACATTTTGTTTATTTACTTGTAATTGACAGAGCTTTCCTTATTATGGCATAATAATAATAATAATAATAATAATAATAATAATAATAATAATAATAATAATAATAATAACCCAAAACGAGAAAAAGATACATTCATGCTCTCTGGCTCATGTAATGACACCGAGGGCTGAAATATGGACAAATTGCCCAAATAAGTTAGCTGTTGTACATAAAATTCAGTTACTATTAAATCCCTGGAGAAATGAATTTCATCCTTTTAGCGCTTGTTGCTGAACCCTCACCTATAGCAACAATGACCGGCATTCACACACTGGAGTCATGTGAAATCAAAATATGTGCTTGCAGCAGGGTTAACCCCAGGATGTTGCCAACTCTTAACCTTTTCAATGTACGCCTGAGGAACCATTCAAATTAAATAAACAAAATTCAGCATGCACAAAAAAGCAATGTAGGGTTTTACAACATGAACCGTGACACTGTTTGCCCCTCGGATTGACATCAGTGTGTTTGCGTTGAGACCGCGCTTAACCCCTTTAACCATTTATCAGCCAGAAAAAGGAACAATAAAGTTTTGCTATTAGAACCATGCCTTGAACAAAAAGGATGTTGGCTGAAAAGGACCAAAACTGTCATTTCACCAATGTTTGAAATGTTTGCTGAAAGAAGATGAAGTTACCACAGATGACGAATCAGCCACAGTTCATTTCTGTGGAAAAACTGTTACTGATGTGATAAAGACCAAGTTTAATCTCCATCTATTTATACAGGTGGGCAATTTTTATACCATCAGTTTAAGATATGCACCATGATCTAAGGTCCTACATTAGGAGCTGTGATTAAACTCTGAAGCCTTTGCACTGCAGACAGCAGGTCTAATCATTATGGCATCTGCCTCCCCGTGTGAGGATTTGAAGAGCAGAAATTTTGTGAAACCTATTGTAGAGAGCCCTGTTTTACAGACTCATTTTAGGTCTTACAACTCGCCCTAAGTTTCCATTTAAAAAATGAAAAGCAAGGCAAGTACAATTTATGATCTTAAGGTCAAGAACTCATTTAGGTTGACAGGGCAATATTTTTTTGGATTTGGCAAGATTTACAAAGACACGAGTCCAGGTGGAATGGAAGGTGGGTGAAAGAGTGAGGGTCCAAGGCACACACCTACATGGGGTGTTGTGACGTGAACACAGGCAACGGTAAAGTGAAACAAGCTTGGGTACAAAGAAGGTATCTGCAGTAGATTGGGCTATCTGCCAAATGGCTGACACGCACTGATGGGGAGGGAGGCTGGGAGAACAGGTTATGAAACAAGAACCATGAGGTGCAAAGGAGATGGGATACAGAAACTGTCAGAGTAGGGTGAAGGAATCAAATGCAGAAGGGATGTCCTTATCCTCATCCCTTTGAAAGTCCTAGCTCGGAAAGTAGTCCTGAGCCATCCTGTGGGTCACCGCATAGTCCATATGGTCACAAGCTGGACAGGTGCCACCAATGGAGAGATTTGTGAAGAGGGCTCATCATTCCAGTGAACTTAAGAAGACACTGAGTGGTGCAAGAGTGAGGACTTTCTGGCGCTTATCAGAATGGACCTGGGCCCATCAATAGGCTGGAATGAGTTGAGGTCAAGAACAGCACTAATGACTTCTCTTAAACAGATCCATAGTTTAGCATTCCCCACACTAATATGGAGATTATTTTAGCTATCTTGAGGAACAAGGTCTCAATTGTAAACTGTCCAGTATGTGCTTGTTCACCGGAGCAAAATGTGTTTCTTATAAGTGATTCTCATGGGAGAGGAATGATTGCAAAAAGCTCCTTTGTTCCGTATCTTCCCTTTAAAAGAGGAGCATTGAAGCCCTTTGTGTGGATGCCTCGCGGGAACTGGCACACCACAGCAATCATAATTCGGACCGGTCTCTTCATCCTTTGGGAGTCTTCAGACCGCACATTGCTGTAATTGTTTGCTTTGGTTTGAGATTGTTTGCTCTCGCGATGTGCCAGAGAGATGCTCCTCTCCAAGATGCTGCAGTTTAGGAAACAGGGACCGTTATTCTGCGGTTTGCCCTATGACAACCCAAAGGCACGGATCTCCTCTGAGAGTGACTGCCGCTCACACTGGCAATCCCCCTCACCCTCTTATGCAAACGGAGAAGCATTGACTGTGTGCTTGCACATATTTGTAGTTTATTGTTTACACTATAGTTTAGGGTCAAGGAAGAAGGTATGGTTGTAAGGTTTAAAAGCTCTGTTTACGGCTTCAGTTTGTAAATAGTTGGATAAACAATGGGACAGCAGGTTTCCTTAAGCACTGTAATATGTTTTTAGGTTTTAGTGAGCACAGCATCAGTGCTCAAGAGGGGTAGAAAACATCTTTTTATTGTCATTTGTGCTGTACCACTGGCAGGAAGGTGGCTCAGCTGGTAGTGCTGGTGCCTCACAACACCTGGCCTATGGTTTGGGATGAGGACTTGGACCTGACAATTTGTGTGACGTTTACGTGTTGTCTCCATGTTCACACGGGTTCCTTTTGGGTGCTACAGTTTCCTCCCACAGTCCAAAGATATGTTTTAGGTGAGCTGGTGACTGCATTGGCCTTAGTCTTTGAAAGTGTTAACATGTAATGCTTTTAATGAAAGAAAAATACCTGCGGTATTAAGGTTCCTAATCGCTCACCATAATGATGCTTGGGGATGAATATTTTGGGATTCCATTTTCTGAAATACATGGCAAGGTTACACAAAGTTCTGCCACACAAAAGCGATTGTGAAACAACAAAATGTCAGTGGCGCTCCAGAAAGGCCGTCGTTCCACCAATTAGTATATGTGGAGCTGCTTTTATCAGACTGAGCCTGAACACATGAGTCACGTCCTGGAAACCTTCCCTTTGCAGCCTTGTGCCCTCTGTAACTATTTGTCTGATTCTTTGACTTTGCTTTAATTCTAGAAATTGTCCGAGAGCAAAAAGTTTAACGATGGCTGCGGGGGTTCATGCAGTTCCATCCGTTGCTGGAAAACATTCCTGCCATATGTGTGAGTGCCCTGTCCCTCAGCTCTTTCCAGAGAGTTGAAGTGACGGTCAGGCTTTCAACAGAGCAAGCATTGTTACTTGCATAAATAAATAAATAAATAAATATATCTAGCTGTTCTCGGTAACCACAGAAGCAGTACTCCTTGCAGTCATGATGGGGCACCTCTAAGTAACATCCAGAGAGCAATAATGGAAGGTACAAATGAGAAGGGGGACAAAGTGCAGCAGGTTAAGCTGGTGTCTCACAGCTCCTGGGCTGCTTGCCTGATGCAGACTTCAAGTCCAGCACACGGTTGTGTGTGGAGTTTGCATGTTCTCCTCCATGTCTGCATCCCTCTAAGGAAAAAAATATGCTGAAAGAAGGCAACGGCAAACCACTTCTCTTCATCCATGCCTTGAAAACAATGTCAGTGGTTGCCCAGGAATCAGGAATGACTTTTTGGCACCTTCCAGTTCCAATAAATGAGAGAAGGACTAATATAAGGTTGTGTGTAGCTATTACCATGCCTATGCTTGAGAAGAAACGTCTGTCTAGTTCATCGTGACTTGGTTCATCAACCTCTTGCTGCCCAAGCTTCTGTGTATTTTCAGTGCCATTTTTTCCCTCACACAGCAGCTCTTCTGCTTATTTCTCTTTTCCTTTTTCCTTAAATGTAAAAAATCATTGCAACTGATATGATGCAAAAATGTAGAGAAAGAGTCACGCTATTAACCTGGACAATATGTTTATAGGACTTTGTTATCGATCATCAAGACCCCTGAACACCAAACAGTTGTGAACACTTTGGGCCCAAATGCAGGTCAAATGCTTTTGTCCTGGTTGAGTGTTTTGTGGGCATGGGTAGGGTGGTGGCTGGCGCTTGGGCAGGAGTAGTAGTAATAGATAGCAGGAGTCTCCATCAAAAGAGATTTTAATATCTGAAGAAAGGAAAACTGCAATGAGATACATCTTTCCAAAATCATGAAGGTCATCAAGAACCGGCAGGGGCGAGTACAGGGGGATCTGATCATCATTTCAAGCCCTGCCCCTGTCTGGACAGTACCGCCCACCAGCTCACAGTGCATTTTATTCACATGAATACTTACGTAGGATATGTAAAAACAGGTTGTACTCACTCTGCAATGTAAATTTTACAGAACAGGTAGGTGTTGAAAATGAATAAACTGAAAAATGTGTCATCAGATTATTTATAATGCATGGAGCCAGTGTAATTCGCACCTTACTGCATTTTCACGGTGCAGGAAATTGTGAAGTCCAGCAGTCGGCAGCCTAATTTTTAGAGCATCCGAGTGAAGAATCCGCACATATAATTCATTTATAAAAATTTAGTTTAAATGTGTAGAAATTACAGCCTGGTCCCTCTAATCCTTTGCCCTTTGGGGTGCGGCTTAAGCACCACCAAAGGCTGCTGTGTTGTAAAAAGAGCTGATACAGATCTGCCGGGTGCCTGCAAGTAATTTACAAAGGATGTCATTTACGAAAAAAGACACAAGTCAGCAGATGCATCTCTTGCAGATTCTGAAAGAATGGAAGAAGCTTAGACACCTTCTGCATTCTTACTGCAACCACAGCTTTTTCTGTCGTGCCGTCTCTCCTGGTTGAAGTATTCGGGAAGGGACAGCTGGACACTCGCACCTCCAGATACATAAAGCTGGGAGCTGACGCTTAAGTGGCCTATGGGCCTCCAAACTGGCACCACTCAGCCAGAAAACAGGCTGAACAAAGCAAGCGCAAAGCTAGGCAGTTAAACATGAACTCTTTATGAAAAAATCTTTAAAGAAAAACCTTAGCCAACAGTCCAAAAAAAAAAAAAAAAAACCTACGTATAGCAAAGTAAAGCAATTAAGGACAAAGCAATGCTTAGATATACAAAAAAAAAAATATATATATTTTTATAGAATTAAATTTTAAATTAACATGATAAACTAGAGTACATCAGTTTTAGATCATTATTTAATGTTATTTGGACAATGAATTATAATTATAATTCATGTGTTTCTTCTGGAGGTAGAAAACTTCAGAAGCTTCATGTACAAATGCATTGCTAAGCGAATAGTGGATATCTGTAGTGCTGAACTTCTAGAACCATCCCTTTTAGTCTAAATCAAATACCTGATCTTACTCACAAAGTGTTGCACAAAAAAAAATATGTTCATAAACATTTTCAAATCTGGCCCATAGATCCAGGGATGCCTTGTACCTCCAGACATGAATAAAAAAAAAATTCACTGGAACCACCTTCATTGCCCTGTATCGCGTCAGTAAAAATCTTACTGTAATTCTTCAAATCTACTTTTAAACACTTTTCTGCTTTCGACTTTGTGTGTAAATCATGTCTTGCAGGATGAAAATGTAAATGTGCATTAACTTACGCCTTTCAGTTTCTGCCAGAAACATTTTAACATTTGTGTATATTGCAACGCGTAGCCAGTGTGGCTGTACATCTTGCTGGACCCAGCAGTGAAATGAGGTGTGAGAGGCAGAACTGGGAGCAGCTCTACTGTTTCCAAGCACCTGTCGCTCGGGGCAAACCTCAGCCTTGAGGAGAACCAGACTGTACCAAACACAGAGGCAGCAAAAAAAGCTTTTTCCTCCTTTTTCAGGAAGGAGGTAGTTTAATCTCAACATCCTTGAGTTAAAGGAGCCTCTCCCACCAGTCACATGGAAATAAAGCCATGATTTTGCTTTAAAAAGACAAGCATGAGGTTGACTTTGTGGGATGGGGTAGGGAAGCAGAGAAAGGTAACCTGAACCAGTGTGAATGTAGTTATTGTTTCTGGAGCCTAATCGGGCATGACAGCCAGGGTGCAAACAGATTCCCTTCATTACATCCCTAAAAACCCATTAGAATCAATGTCATGCTCAGGTCAAACTCACAGTCTGCTGGGCCTGGGCAACCCACTACTGGATATAGTTTCATATTTTCAGGGCTTTGCTAACACAAAAGCAATTCAATAACCATGCAAACACCTTGGGTAATGGGATTGATGCCATATTATGAAACAGAAAGCTGTAGAAGGTGGCGTTGGAGGGGGGCAAAGATAAGGGGGTGTAAAGAGCTGGGAGGGGTCATATCTCAGTGAGTATTCATCCAGGACCTGCCTGCTCCACACTAATGGGTTCAGCCTAAAGAACATTCAGTTGTCTTCCTAAAGTGTAACCCATCTCGCCATTCTTTTTGCTCATCTTCAGCCAAGCATCTCAGGGTTAAGATTAGAGGGTGCATTATGAGTGGAAAGAGGCACAGCCCTGGCAGGAACACCATGCGCTTTAGTGCCCAATGTGAAGCAAGAGGTGGAGAAGATGTTTGCTGTCCGGTGTCATGATGGCAACCAGGCTGCTTCATTCAGTACAGCTACTGAGATGGAAATGCTGGAATGCGACTGGACGACTCTTAGCCTAAATCTCTTAGCCTGAAGTTGTTTTTCTACCACAACCATGTTTTTATGAGGAGACGGTCGATATAAAAAGTACTGTAAGCATGCGTGATTAGTGATCAATGATCACATAAAAACGAGAAGAATTCACAAGAGGCCAAGTTGCTGCTCACTAATATGTGGCGAGAAACCAAAGATGATGAGCGTGTAGCTGAGGTCAGGGTTGCGAGGAAATTCTGAGACGATCCAAAATAAGAGAGGATCTCAAGAACTTTGTAGTCACAGGCAAACAAACTCAGCAAAGGGATGAAGCAGCTGTGTTATTTTTCAAGGTAACCCTGATTGCACAATGGTGACTGGGTGAACAGGGTCTCAGGTGACTTTTTCAGGTATGATCATTGATTTTTATAAGGCTTTTTTTAGTGAAGCATTACAATCCATTGTGTCCCCCAAGTGGATTTTTTTTGGATTGAGGGCAGAAGCCTCCATCCAGTCACAGAAAAAAAAAACAACAGACGTCTTTCAAATTCAACTGATGCACTGATACATATTGTGGTGGTGAAAGTTCTTCCGACTCAGATTTAATGTTCTTGTTTTCTGTTTCCTTTTCCTTTCATATGTCTCATTTTAAATGGAAACTGAAGCGGAGGTTAAAGTAGGAAGAATTCTTCGCATTAGTGGATTTCACTCATTCGGCAGTTACCAGCCAACAAAAACACTTTCAAAACTTATGCCAATGCCACATTGTTCAGACTATAAGTCCCTCCTCAGTAATTACATATAAAAAAATCAACATATAAGTCACAAGCACCTGCTATTTTAAAATACATTACAACCACAAAGCAGTGTATGTCTTTGCCAGGCCACACACGCATTTATATTTATAAACTCTCCCGGTAGACCGCTTAACAACAGATCTTGCCGATCTCCACCATGAGATGGCTATGTAACTTCATTCGATGTTTATTGCGTTTTTATTAAAAACAAAACGTTACTGGCACACCAATTGTTGAAAAAACAATAGCATACAGGTCTTAGCTTTCCTAGTAGCTATGTATAAACATAAAGAGCAGCTCAGATAAAAATGTTTAAATATCAGTGTACAGAGCACTCCATTAAAAGTGCTCTCAAAAATCACAAACGTGGCGTTCCAAGTCTTCTGCCATATCATGGAAATGGTCAAAATCTTTCTTTTCAATATTGCTTTTAAACAGTTGATCAACTAGCAAACCTACCGGTAGAGTCATTATACAATACAGCAAAATGTTTTGTTATATACGTTTCACCCGAATCTACATGGTGAAGGAAAAAGTGACTTATAGTCTGGGAAATACAGTAACTGCTATGCTTTTCAGTGGAAGACCCATATGCAGAATAATCTTTCTGCGTCATTTCTTTCCTTGTCTGCTGCTCTTTATCAGAACACAGCTGTTACTGCCTTGAACCACTGTCATCACCCCAGTTCACTTAGAGAAATTTGCTTCCCAAGGTTGCAACTAACAATGCCTCAACTGTAACCACAGTCCGAATCGGAGAATATCTACTGTACAGTATGTTCTCCATCTCACCACTTGTGATGTCGATCCAGTGGCTGATGCTTGTGGTCATCTTGGGTCAGTATCAGATATCTTGCCAATATCTATATCCGGGCTTGCCTGATGACCACAGTTGTCCTTCCAAGCTCCATCGACTTAGCAGTGGTGGGCCTTCTTTTGCCAGCAGTGCCAAAATGGCACTTGATAGCGTGGCGGTTCACAGAAACTGGCCAGGATTTACGACTGTTCCCAAGCTAAGTGCTAGGTTTGTTTAGCTGGTCAGTGGACAGATTGGCAACACTTGAATGTGAGTTTAGTGTGGTGGCTACATTCTTTGTGCACTTCTCGCTCCACGGCAGGAATGAAAACGCCTGTACTTTAAGTGTTGAGTACAGTTGATCCAGGACTAACAAACTTACAGTATATGACACTGAGAGGTATTTTGGTGTTTGAAAAACTGAACAGGTGAGATGTGACAAGGAGCAGGCTAGTGGTTTATCATCAGTTCTACACACAGCTCCTTTGATATGAATACAATGTGGAAAAAACAGAGGTTTTGCACTAAGTGAACTTTGAAACTTGCGGGTTGGTATTTTAACAGCCTGCCTGCTGATGAAAAGCACTTTTGTTCACTTTTAGTTCCCTTTTGTTACATGCTGCTTTGGACAAAAACATCCACTAAATGAATAAATGTTGTTATAAAAGTTGACAACACCAAACAGCTATGATGAGGTGGATGGCAAGAGCAAGGTTTTCACATGGACAGAGTGAGGCTCCTTGACTCCTTCATTCACCCCACTCATCCAAAATTCACAAATATCAATGCCACCACTATAATAAGAAATAAGGGCATAATTTTACAAAATGAACAATAATAAGTTGTGTTTTGTTTCCTTTGAAGTGCAGACAAATCTTTCTATTTGTTTTTTTTTTTTTTGCATGTGGACATGGATGATAACAGAAAACTGGCAGATGTAGGAGGCATGTGATGATCTAATGCTTGTGCACTTTCTGTTTGCCTTTTTCCACCCAAACTCTTTTGAAAACATGTAAGGCGGAGCTTACCGTTCACATCAGCTGATGCCTCGATGCCAATTTGACTAAAAATGTTCATACCAGAAAAAAGTGTGCTGCTAGAAAATTTTTGAGAAGAAATGTTGGGAACCCCTGCGTATTGCTAACCTTGCAGCGGTTCCAGTCAGTGACAGAGAAAGGATCCACTCTGTTTCTTCTGTTTTTCTAACTTTCTTGAACTAACCGTTAGCTGGAGATGTGTCCGACAGCAGATAAACTTTCTCATACAGTATTCATGTATTCAGACTTTCTGGCATGAATACAGTTCCTGAGGGTATTGGGTTTTTTTAACCTCCACCGTTTCCTTCTTTTTTTTTTTCTTACACCAGCTTTTTTACATTTATTTCAAATTTATTTTACTTGCAATTTTCAGCTGAAGCGCTATTTATGCATTTAGCTGAAGCTATTGTTCAAAATGACCTCCATTAGTATGGCTTGAACGCTAAGCTACTTGCAGTGCTTTACCCATGTCTACAGCTGTGAAATTTTCAGTTATTAATTCAATGTATGTAACTTGGTCAAGTGTAGAAGAGGAACAAGGATTTGATTACAGTTCATTTCATTTTCAGGCCACTCCTCTAACCAGTTTGCTGCATACATTTCAAAGATATCTGAAAGCCACATAACCTCTCCAACAATGGCGCTGCAAAGTCCTTTGTTGGTGCACCTGGGCATCATTGTTAAGGATGCTTATATCAAATCCATTTGACTTTAGAAACGGAGTCACAAGCTCTAAATTTGATCTTGAAAAGCTGAAAAAATGTACAGTTCCAGCTCCAGTGAGCGGTATTTTCTGGAACCACTTTCATGGCCGCTTGATGGAGGGCTCTGAAGTCCTCTTTGTGGGGTTCTCCTCTCCAGCTGCACATGCTCCAGGAGCCTGCATTTGTTTAAGGGAGACCTTCAGCAGGTTTCTGGAGGTCAGCAAGCAGAGCAAAGCTCAGAGTTGCCAATTTGCGTTGACCTCCAAATATTGTCAAGATGATCCTTCTCTTGAGGTCTGGAAGCAATTTTCTCCTCGCAGGACTTTGATTGGGACCTCTTGCCTCTGAGCAGGCGAGATGTTTACTCTGCCGTGTCCGGGTTTATACAGGTCACTCCGGAAGTGTCCCTTACGATTAGAGGAACGGCTTGTGGCCCAGACAAATGAGCTGTCTGTGATGGTGCCAAGCAGTCTCCTGGGAGAGCAGTGTGCAAAGCCTCATCATGATCCAAGTGTGCCCTTCCTAAGAAGCAAGAGTCAACCAGCTTTATGGTTTTAATGGTTTCATCCACAGAATAATACTGGGACACTTAGCTGGGAAAACACCCGATAACTTGTATAAATGGAAATGTTTTGAAATGGACACTGTTTGATCCTTTGGGCCTCATTGTACTTTACAGACTGCAGTGGACTTACATCCTCTCCAGGGTGTAGCTCTCCTTACCTTGTAAGTAAGTAAATGAGTGAGTACAGAAAGTGTTTGCACATAAAAGCCAGGGTGTCCGCACAGGAGTGTCCTAGATAGTCTTCAGCAGGTGCTGGACTTTACCTCCATTGTACCTGAGCATGTTGCCCAACTGACAGGAGTACTGCTGTACCAAAGCTGTCTTTGTTTAAGTAATTGCATCTGTACCTAACTGCAACCAGTTCAGCTGTCATATGGAATTGAGCCTTTCTTAAAAAAAATCTCAGCATAGACATGATGATTATCCCTCTTCAGAACCTTAAAAGAATTTTAAAAAGGCAGAAAATAATCTCACATATGGACTTCTCACATCTGTGTGCCTAATGTATGTACTTAGCTTACTTATCCATAAACAGTTTCTCGGGCCTGATTATTTATTTCAGTCAAAGTGCAATAATACAAATAGTAGCTTTGAAGCAATGTTTTTACATGCTGACCCTTCAGGTCAGAGGTTACTGTGAGCGATTAGCCTGCACTCTGGAAGAGTAGTCAGTGTTAGAGTAAAGGGTCAGGATTATTGTGCCAGCCACATGGCTCTGTACCCCAGGGCATCTCCTGAAAAAAAAAAAAAAAGTGTGTGGAGGGTCAAAATGGGAGAGGGCTGAATGTCACAGTAGGCTCCACAGCAAGCGCACTAAAAAAGCACAATTTTCCTTTCAATAGTCTTGCTTTTCATATCAGTCTCCAACACTGACTGCTGAAGATTCACTAGTGTAGAAAAAAATGATAAATCAGAGCTACTACTGCTGTCTGTTGCAAATATTATCAGAGTTATGAAAACTGATCATATTAGTGTCCAACCAAATGTCCTACTGATGCTACACTGCTAAACACAGTGAGTTGCCTGTTTACTGGGTTCACCATGAATGGTTGAACTTGGTCAGCAACAATGTTCAGATCCACTGTTCAGATGAAACAGTCTTCGATGGGTGCCAGGGGGCCTTAGGTGTTCTAGGAAACCACTGACCCCACCCCCACACCATCACACTGCTACCGCCAGCCTGTATTGTGGACACCAAGGAGGACAGCTCCAAGATCCCAGGTTGCTTGCACCAAATTATGATCCCTTCATCTGTATAATGCAAAAGAATTGTGTAATCATCCTACCAAGCAAGTTTTTTCCATTCCTCAGTGGTCCAGTTTTGATGTTCCTGTGTCCACACAAACACAGGGAAAACATGCAAACCCCACATGGACTGAGCCAAATTTGAACCCATACCTAAATAGCTCAGGTTTTGCAAGGAAACAGCACTACATTCTGCACTTCTATGCCACCCTATAATGAAAATATGCACCAGAGGACAAATCGCTCCAAAGCTCATCAAATAATAGAAGTCAGGGGCCAGTCGGATGACGGAAAAACCTTGTCCAGGTAGAATTTTGACATTACATTACTGATGTTATATTACAGTCCAGAACCTTCTCCATGCTTCTTGTTTTGCTTTGTGTTACATTCAAAAAAAGTCAAAATATTATTGGCGGTAGATTTATTTTAAACATCATTCGTTTGTTCGTTCGTTCGTTCATTCGTTCGTTCGTTTTCTCATATCAGACATCACGTCAGTCTGTATTTTAAGGACACACTAATATTAAAGTAAAAAAAAAAAACAGATTAGAAAAGAAAAAATAATCAAAAATAATGCTAAAAATTATTCCACACACAAAAATAACCCTTGCTTGCCATAAACATGTTTAGGCCCTCAGATCAACGTCTTGTACACGACTCATTTTTAAGACAGGTCTTTGTGATCAGATTACATTCAAACGGGAATATCCTTAAAAAGATGTATGATTTTGTTTAATCCATTCTGATTAAGAGCAAAAAAGCAATAATATCAGTTTCAAGTAGGAAACATTTGCTATGGAGGAACATTTATTGACATCCATCTTTGTTTAGCTGAGCAAGCAATCGGGAAAAACATTCCAAAGCTGAGTGCATTCGATACCAAATGCTGAACGCTTTAAATGATGCATAGTTGTACTCTCTATAATTTGTTTAAAGTATTTTTTTAATTGGCTAGCGCCATGGCAAATCTTTCTAATGTAGAATAGACACATACATAGCACTACAGACTTAAATGTCGTGCTTAATATGCTAATAATTTTTACAAATAAATCTTTCATTCTAATAATAGTTTAACTAGCAATGTATTCATCTTTGCAAAAAAAAAAGTTCAAACGCTGCACTGTGTTTAATGGGGCAGTTCAGTCACAGTTTCATAGATCTTTAATGTAAGCAGAGGGGCTCCTTTCAAGCAAATCGCTGGCTTCTTTCTGGTGCTGTCTAGGCACTGAGATACACATCTTCCTGAAATTATCAGTACTCTTATGTTTTATTCAAATAATACACCGTTCTTTTTGAAAAGTGTTGACATTAAACCATCGTCTGTCATCCAGACACGTGTGTCTTTGGTTTCCAGTGGAACAAAACAAAAAAGCAGTGAAAAAACTCAATTCTTGCATATTCTACAAAGACAGTCTGAAGTGCACTGGACAATATTATTCATACCCTTGTAAGTTGTAAGAAATTATTGTATAGTAGTGATACAAGCAGACTGTTCTCTTTAAATGGGTACCCCAGGTGTCTTTAATCTTATTATTGCTCATTCGGACAATGTAAATGGAGAAAAGTCCTCACCCCCTGTCACTGTGACAATAGCAATAAACATGTACGTAAAAGAATAGGAAAAGCGGGGAGTCGTTTGAGGAAGTTAGACAGAATGTACTAGCCAAGCATGGTCAACGTAAAGGCTACAAAACCAACTCCAAAAAGCTTGATGGTCCTGGGACCACTGCTGCCAAAATGATCATGAAATTTAAAGGCCCTGAGGACTGTAGCCAATATCCCTACATGTAACTCCAAGGGGAACGTTGACCCAAGATTGAAGGCAAAGATTGTTTGAAACTGAGAAAGAACCAAGAAAAACATTAAAACAGATCCAAGCTGCCCTACTATGAATCCTCATCTGAATCCAACAGAACCTCTGCGGGAAGAGCTAAAACCCGCAGCTGTTAGAAAGAACCCATCAAATCGGAGAAAAGTAGAGAACTTTGCTCAAGAAGAAGGGGCCTAACTACCAGTGGAGATCTGTAGAAACCTCATCCACAGCCACAGAAAGTGCTATATTGCAGTTATTGTGGCTAAAAGCTGTGGTATATAGTATTAGACTAAGGGACTCAATATTTTTTGTCCATGCCATTTTTTAAAATTTATTTATTTATTTATTTATTTATTTATTTATTTATTTATTTATTTTAAATTTAAAATAATACACTGCCTGGCCAAAAAAAGTCACCACCTGGATTTAACTTAGTGTTATGATGTAGTATTGCTTCAGTTGGTCAGGCCTAGGTTCAGCAATGTTATGAGGTGAGCTCGCTACCTGAATATACTGAATGACCAGGTTTTTTCATCAATGAATTTCTTCTTCCCCGATGGCACAGGCATATTCCAAGATGACGATGGCAGGATTCATCAGGCTCAAATTGTGAAAGAGTAGTTCAGAGAGCATGAGACATCATTTTCACACATGGATTGGCAACCATAGGGTCCAGACCTTAACCCCATCGAAAATCTTAGGGATGTGCTGGAGAAGACTCTACACAGTGCTCAGACTCTCCCATCATCAACACAACATCTTGGTGAAAAATGAATGCAACTCTGGATGGAAATAAATGTTGTGACATTGCATAAGCTTATAGAAACGATGCCATGGTGAATGTGTGCCGTGATCAAAGCTAAAGGCGGTCCAACAAAATATTTTGAGTGTGTGACTTTTTTTTGGCCAGGCAGTGTAGATTAAGTAATAAATCAAAAGCAAAGTTTCTGTTCTATTAAATGTGAAATAAAAAAATGGTGGGTACCAAATACTTTTGCCAGTTTCAACTTATTTTAAAGAAGACTGAAATTTTTGGGAAAGTGAAAAGGTGCTAATATTTTTTTCAGCCATATCTGTATTTAACTGTGATGTTTTTGCTTAAAATCTGACAGTAAGGAATTTAAGCAATAAAAAAGCTGATAATAAGGGAAAAAAATCCATGAATCTATATGAAATTCTTCATTTGTTGTAAAGGCATAAGGGAGTAAATCTTTCCATGGAACATGGAAGGGGACGTCAAAACTTGTGAAACAAACAGTTGAGACCCGGGAGGGAATATTTTTGCAGAATTTCTTTGGGGTCAAACTGTAAGGCAAGGCTAGACTTTTGATACCTGCAAAACCCTACGGGGGAAACAGTGAAGCCATCTTTTCATTTGTCAGCCATTGTGTAACCCACCTACCTGCTTGGTCTCAAACGCTGAATGCATTTTGAGGAATGTTTTGTTGAGAAGCATTGACCCCGACGGGTGGTATTGTGCCACGGTGTGTGAACATGGCACCCTTCTCCTCTTACCCATGACCAAAAGAAGTACTCAGTCACACAACCTGCCCCAAACCTGTGAAGCATCTCCTTCATGGTTGCTCTCCACAGCTTTCCTTCAGCTGACTGGCACCAACTGGGAGTTTTTGTCCACCTCAGCCCATAGTGAACTCTGCTTAAAACAATTTGTGGTCATAACAGGTCTCAGCCTATAATAAACTTGCAATAAATGTTGTGAGGGAAACAAAAAAAACTATAAACTCAAGAGCCATCAACATATCAAGAGAGAAGCTTATTAAAGTATTGCTGTCACTTTAGCAAGATCCGACTTGTTTCTTGCTCCAACAATGAAAAAAATGACCTTCTTGGTTCTTTCAGAATGTCTTCTCAAATAATTTAAATAAAGGCAAACACCCATAAGGAAGACCAACTTTAGATCCATCCATCCATCCAGCCATCCATTATTGTTTATTGCTTGTCCTGGTCGGGGTCACAGTAGACTGGAGCCAATTCTAGAAGGGCACTAAGCTGTGAAGTTACCCCTGGATAGGACCCACACCCATCACAGGTTAAGTCACAGATTTAAAGTCTTTGGTAGTAACACTGTATAAAAAATAACACTGGTGTACATAGTATAAGGCTTAAGCCAATGATATGCTTTTCTGCATATACAAAACCTTCCAGTTCCTTTCGCATGAGTGCGTTGGCTCTGCAGCGCATGTGTGACATTCTGTTCCCCTGTGTGTGTGCGCACGCGCATGTGCATTTGTGATGTTCCACCACTTGTGTGTACTTGCCCATGTGTGACGTTGTGGCCCCCGTATGTCTCCTGTTCTCTGTCTCCTTCACCTCATCACCCTTCCCTCCAGCAGGCCCTGCACACCCCGTCGACAGGGGCCCCACCATTGCTAGCTGTTGCAGTGCAGTAGTGAGTCACCCGGGACTGAAGGTGAAAGCAAAAACGTTACGAGTCTGGTGCTCATAAAGAGGATGTATTGTTTTCAAGAGTGCATTTGACATGGGGAGTACACAGCTAATATCAGGTCTACATTACGGTGCGCTTGTGTCTGGGCTCTGCATTGATATTTCCGCACCAGGAGCACGGCCCCCTTGGCCAGGGTACAATGAGTGGTGCTTGGCTTTGATCTCTGGACCAGAATTCTTCTCGGAACTTTCCAGAAAAGCATCCTCCCCTTTGGTGCTGTTCTGCCTTCTTGTCTGGGAAGTTCAGGCTTGTACGGCTCGCCAAAGTTTACCGTTTGAACACGCTGGTAGCCATATTAACCAATGTTTTGTGGAGACGGACAAGGCAGCAAGACACACAAATAATGAGATTTATGTTAAAACACTTTTAAATGACAGTCATATACACTATATGGCCAAAAATATGCTTGTTGAACTTCCCATTCCAAACCCTTGGGCTTCAACATGGAGTTGTTTCCCCTTTGCTGCTATAGCAGCCTCCATCTTCTGGGAAGGATTTCCACAAGATTTTGGAGCGCAGAGAATTTTTGTCTGTTCAGCTACAAGAGCATCAGGTTGGGCACCATTGTTGAGCTAGAAGACATGGCTTGGGGTTGGCATTCCAGTTCAGTTCAGCAAAGGTGTTCAGTGGGGTTGAGGTCAGGGCTCTGTGCAACCACTCAAGTTCTTCCACATCAACCTGGGCAAACCATGCATTTATGGAGCTCACTTTGTGCATGGGGGGGCACAGTCATGCTGGAGCAGGAAAGGAGCTTCCCCAGACTGTGACCACAAAGCTGGAAATGCACGACTGTCTAAAATGTGTTCGTATGCTGATATAGCTTAGCTCAGTGATTAGAAGGGGCTCCACATACTTTTGGTCATGTAGTGTACATGTAACATACTAGTATGTATGTAACACAGTACAGCAGATGTAACAGAAGAGATGCACATATTACAGGGATTGTAGGGCAGCACGTAATAGGGTTAGGGTTAGAGCTTATGTCTTTAGACTCGAAGGCCATATGATTCCAAACGTGGATGGGAATCTACATGGAGAGTCAAACCCTTATATAAGATATTTAAAGTGTGACACTTACAATAGTGGAGTAGTGGACCAGACCAATGAGAAGTAAGGATCCATTAAACAAGCAAACCAAAACAGCATTAAAACAAGGGAATCCCATCCTCACTCTGACAGGAAAACTTAGACAAAGGAGAAACTTGAGGGCTGCAAGGATTATTTACGATCAATGAGAGGTTAGGTTGAACAGACTGGACCGCACTATATAAGGCAAACAATTTTAGGTAAGAAATTAGAAAGAAAACGTCAAAACTCTCCCTACAGAACATGAAAAGAACGATCTGTTTGAATCATTTCCTCAACAAATTATTCTTCCACACTACCTCCTGCTGTGGCACCCTTGAGCACTCCCCATGAGTTGGTATCATGAAAAAATACCCAGCTTCGTAGATGGGTAAGTTATTGCACCTTTGAAAAAATGTGCAAATGAATAAATGTAAACGTACATGTGGGTGCGTTTGTGGGCCGGTGACACTACAAGGTACACACAGCACAAACATGTGTGCGCAACATAATAAGGCTTGTGCGATGCGGTTGGGTGTGTCTGCATACACACAACACGGTGAGCTCAACCATGCGTAGCAGCTTTGCTAAGAACAAGACATGGAGCAGCGTGTAAAGTGGGGAGCGAAGGCCTTGCCCTTCCCAAAGTGTCTCGGGAGCAGAGGGTAGATTTGATGGTGAGCTAAGTTCCGCCGCTATGATTAAACGGCCCTCTGAACCGGGGGAGATTAGCAGAAGCCCACGTCCTTGTCAATAACAGTTCATCTCAGTCAGAACGCTGGCTGCTCCTCCCCAGTCCTTTGGTCGCGTGACGCCCCCACGACCACACTTACGCATCCCGCTCACACACCCCTGGCATAGTTCATTTGCTGTGTAATGACTCAGATGTACTTTGGCATCCAAACCCGCCTGTTCGCCGTCATTTGTTTCTGATAAACGTCGGCCTGCTCCCTCGCTTCTCAACGAACTCTGCACTTTGCAGCCGTGTGCATGTGGCTCTAGATCATGGGGTTTCGCATCGCTGTTAATTTTCCTACCCTCCGTATGCTCTGTGGTGAGCGCAGCAATGGCGCCACTGCCAGACACGTAATATATTTACGAGGGCTGGGGGGAAAAAAAAGAAAGAAAAAAAAAAACGTCAGTTTGCAATTGAGTTATCAGATTTTCTCTTTATGTTTCAAAGATGCTCCCAAGTGAATAACAGTAGAGTCAGAGATGGGAAACGCGGCTCAAAAATATGTCCCATTTGAAAATGTTTGCTATGAATTTATAGGGTGCAACTGCGAATTAGATGCTGTGCAGTGCTGAGGTCGAGACTCAGCTGTCGTTCTCACACCCCAGGGGACGGTTCATCTCCCAGTCTTGATGGACATTCTGCAGAGCTGGCGCATGGAGGCACCTTTTTTTCAGGGTCTTCACGGCACTTGCTTTCCAAAGGAAGTGGGGTCCGATGCCTCTCTTAGAAGGTGATCCTCAACTCTTGGATTGTAGCAGGGTATGCACATGCCTGTATGCGGAGGGCACAACAGACATATCCAGCAGCGGCTTGTATCCTCAAAAGGTTTGCGTCCCAGTGTGCTAAGCTAGGCTAGCTCCTAAGGGCAGGGTGGTAAACCAAACGTTGTGTTTCTCAGTCTGAGTCAGATGAGAGGGGCTGGAATGAAACTGGGTGTCTGAGGTGTTATCTCCACATTGAACTAAAATTGTCTCACCCTTTTGCGTGCTGACCACTGTTGTTTCGATTCATACTTAACCAAACGGTGTGCATAAAACACAAAGGTAATTGTTTTAAGCGTGGCTGCTCTAGTAACATTGGACAAAGTAAAAATTTCCCAGTCAACTCAGTGGGCCTTACTATTTCAAATTTTATCTCAGTGGCTGGCTAGTTTGGTTCTTCTCTTTTTTTTACTCCTGGATACTTTTATCTTGATGCTTCATGTTAATACCTAGTTGTGCCCCAGCCAACCCACCCTAGTAGGCCTGTTAATCTGTGGGAAGGAGCGCTGTTTTATTATTGTTCTTTTCATGTGTGATCCCACTGTGCAGCACAGCTCTGCAGTGTTTCAGCTCATCACTTTCAGTCTTGTGTCATGGGTGTGAGCCACCTGTTCTTCAGCATTCTAACCATTGTGGATTGTTGGAATAAAGCTTCTCAAAACTAAGCAGTGTTTTCTTCCTTATGTATATGAATTTTGTCTTGATAAAGTTTGTATTTGGCCTGTTTTTGGTCTCTGTATTGGTGTCTTTGCCAGAGCTCAGCTCAGCTGTAGGACTCAGTTGAGGGGTGGCGTAGTGGTTGTGCGCCCTACAAGACCCCTCCCAGTCTGCCAGTGTCTCCAGCCACATGGGTGCCATCACGTCTGGGGTTTCCTCTTGCTTTAAGACCTCGGCATGAGCCACATTCACTCCTTCTCTGCATGCACGGAGACGCGGTCCTTATGGTATTTGACTCTACTCTGCACGTGTTTTCCATAATGCACTCCTTTACAGGGTCTTTACGGCACTTACTTTCCAAAGCCCGCTTGTGATATATTATGTGCATTCTGTCCACCTGAAGCAGGCCTGTCTGAAGCGTGCACATGGCACACCTTTATGCAACACAACGCACATATGGATGGCGATCCTGGGCCAGGCTTTCGTTCAGGCTTTTCGGTTGTGTGTTTCCAAGGGCATTTATTATCGAAAGTGCATTATGGGTATGTGCGGCAGGGGACGCAGCCGTGGGAGAGCATGCTTGTGTGTGTGTTCACGACGAGACGGGGAAAAAAAAAAAAAAAACATGTACGGGGAATTTAATTCTTTATAGCCTGCTGTTCACAGCCCCTATTCGGTAGACAGCCGGGCGCCCTGTACAGTTAAGATCAGAAGCTCTGATAACCTGGACCTTGATTTATGGACAGTACTGGCTTTTGCAAACACCTAATGAGGGAAACTGGAGTGTCAACATGTTTATTAAATACCAAGAACCATCTGTGACTCTCAGACAGACAACATCAATCACAATATTTCTGCTCACATCAAGGGCCCACTTAACCCTTAAAAGTTTGTTTCCCCGAATCAAATTTCCCTTTCTGTTTTTTGTGAGTATCAAAATCCCGACATCCAGCCGACTCTGGAGTACTGGGCTTTGTGTGTGTGGCGGGTGGGGTGCTTACAAAGAAATTAGTTTGGTGCTGGAGTTGGCTACTTGGATCGAGATGTTTTGCATTTCTGTGAATTTTATAAATTTAGGATTTAAATTTCTGGGGTCTTTACCTTGGATACTGCATTGCAGACATTATCACTGCTTAACTCAGAAGTATTGTGACTACATACTATAGATTCCCAAAGAAAAAATAAACTGGATATAACATTTGTATTTATGTATAAATAGTCTGATGGAAGTATAAAATGGAAATTTTATGAGGTTCACATTTCATCTGACCCTTTTATGTCAAAGTAGATGATACTATTTAGAGATGACCATAGTATAGAGACATATTAGGAAATATATTCTGTTTACACCCACAGTCAGTCAGCACTGACAGCCACTTGAACAAATGCAAAGTCTCCATTTGTGGTGAAGTTTAATTCACATCCGGAGACTTGGGTGGGTTAGAGTCTATACAGAGCGCCACTCCATTGGACGGTGGCCAACTGCTTCACTCACGCATGTTTTAATAAATCATGTCTTCAGACTCTGGGTTAAACCAAAGCAAACCACGTGCAAACATGCGGAGAACATGCAAACTCCACACAGTCTGACTCAAAACCATGTCAAACCAGACAACCCAAGTGTTCTGAAGCATCACCACTATTTACTGTGCCAGCGTCCTGAGGGGTTTGGTATGGTGATCCCACCTGGACTACCGGTACCCCCTCCTCTGTGTCATTTTGGCTTATACCATTAAACCGCTGATTAAAAATGCTGCTGAAAAAGTTGTTTTTGCTTAACAAACCAAATATTTCTCCTCTCTCCACCGATTTCCTGTAGCTCAAGAAAGTACAAGACCTCAGCTACAGCTTACGAGATAGTCAAAGGACTTGCTCCCCGGTACCTACAAGACCAGATCATTGCCTAGAACCCTGCAAGAGCACTATGGTTGTCTGCCTCTGGCTGTTTGGTGGTTCCATATGTGAGATTTTCAAAATTCAAAGATTTTCCATTTTGGGTCTGATGTGGGAGAACAAACTCTCTCCTTTCCACCAAATTGATGAATCCCTTTCAGAGATCAAGATGGATCTCATACTGAACCTTTTTCTTACCCCCTGGTCTCCTGCTCTGTAAACCCACTGTCACCATGATTGTCACCATAGCAACCTTTGTATTGCATTTTCTATTATTCTTTAAAATATAGCTCCCTCTGTAATGTGTCCCAGTAAAATGGTAATATTGGTCACGCCTTCAAGACTTTTCTGGCTTCATTTATAACACAGCCTGAAATGGGAAATGCACTTTCTTTACCCTAAGTTGTATGTAAGATAAACATCTGCTAAATGAATATGTGTAAAGCATATAAGTCATAACCTACAGCAGTTCTAGACAGATGAGCAGCACTGGACCAAGACAGGGCATTAGGTTTAGGAAAATTACAACTTCATGTAGGTGAGGCAGCAGGTGGCTACTTTGCCACTGAAGAAGCCAAGTTCAATGCTAACTTTGCTGTTGTTTCTTTGTTGAAGGTTCTCATCCTGAACTGGTGTAGTAAAAATTACCCAGTTGCATTAATAGATAATATTGCTCTAGCATCATTAACCACGACATCCCCGTCAAGGGTGGAGGACGTAGACCCTGTCCTGGAATTATTAGAAACAATCCTTTGAAAGAGCATCTTGGATGGGGTGTCAAGCTGTGGCAGGTTGACCACCCACCCACCAACACACTGCACCTCCTTGTGCTGAGGGAAGAAATCAGAAGTCTCAGAGAAAACCCATACAGATGCAAAGAGCGCATTCAAAGCTCCACACGGACTGAGCCGGATGCAAATTTGTCCTTGAACAGTCCAGACACTGATAAGCTCCACTGTGTCGCCCAGACCAAAAAACATTTTGAGGTTCTATAATGTACAAAGCACAAACTTCGTATGTTGCTGTGGATGATCAAGTTACACCTTTATTAAGTAAATATTTAAATACAAACTGTAAACCCGCTTTAGACCTTTAAAGCCCGTCACAAACATCATGTGTTCTTTTTCAGGGTCCCTGTCAGGAAACTATCTCACGTCACAGGATAGAGTTCTTGCACAACCAAACTGCAGCTTTTCTGACCCTATGAAAAAATGCTGCTTCTTCTATATGAACAAACTGTACCTTTTGTTTATTTAATTTTTATTTCTAAAGGTGCGTGCATTCATTAAAACTAAAAAAAGCCTGTGTCAGATGTGTTCCACAGAAGAGGAAGCACCGCAAGAGTGAATGGGCAGTAGTCATATTCACCAAAACTCACTTCATGTCCCCCTTGTACAGCTGCCAGTGCCTGAGATGTTCTGCAGCTGACTGCAGTGCAAGCTTGAGCTTCCAGGTCCGAGACTCCTTCACAGCAAAGCCTTTATTCTGCCAAGAAGCTCGACAGTCCTGGTGCAGCAGAGAAGCTCATTCGCCACCAAACCAAAAATTTTGTTTTGATAAGAAAGCCCCATGTTGCTGCCGCCTCCAGCATGAAGAAAGGCTGTGTGGGTCTACAACAATGACAGCATGTGTTGTGTATAAGCTTCATCACAGGGAATCCTGTGGGCTCCTTGTACCTTGGAGGTGGTGGTGGTAGTGGTGGCGGTGGCTGGGGGTGGGGGGTAACAAGAAACATTTGTTTGGTCTATTTTCGGGCTGTCCTTTCAGCATGGACAATAGACTCACCACTTTTCAAACCCTTGGCCTTTCTGGAGGTTTAATCAGGGCAAATTAGACTGTTATGCTCGAAATGCATTGCCTTAACAAGCAAGGAAGCCTAATAGCCGAACAAACATCATGATCTGTTTAGGGCAGCCCTTTCAAGTGGTTCGCTTCTCTTCCATTTAAGCTTTTGTTCTCAGAGTACAGTGCACAAACATGGGAGCATGAAGCTGGTAATGAGCAATGTTGCTGAGGCCTGCGGAGTCAGTGTGCCAGTGTACAAGTGTACAACCTTTGGGTAAGTGTGTGTGTGTGTGTGTGTGTGTGTGTGCGTGTGTGTGTGTGTGCGTGTGTCGCGCATGACTGCGAGTGTGTTGTCTACCCCTTTGCGCTCCCTGAGTCAGAGGTAAATGAAACCCAGAATTCAAGAGCAAAGTGGTGGATGGGGCTTGGGAACAAAAAGGGGAAGAGAGTATCTCCAGGCACTGATTTAATAATGAGAAAAAAATTAGAGAGGATGGGGGGACGGTCATCCTCAGTCATAATTAGGGACGAAGATGACAAGAGGAGGAGGCATTGCAGCCCTAATGGCCCCGTGTCATGTGGCTAAAGGTGAACCCACTGAGTCAACGCGTAATGAGTCCTCCGGGTGATGCTCCTCATGATAGCCCCGCGGAATGGACAGGGGCACGTTGCGCATCCCCAGCATCCCAGGTTCGGATCACCAAGCGGACACACGGCTGTCCTGGTGTGCGCATTTACCAGCGCCTTGGCGACACAATAACCTTGGCCAGTTCACAACCCTCCCAGATATCTCAGCAGAATGCAGTGACACCAAACACTTCCAGTGAGCGATTTAAGTCCCAAAAAAGGACACACATCAGAAATGAAACTGTGCTGCGTTTTATGAGAACCGACACATCAGGGCAGTAATTCACAATGAGCCATTTGAAGGGGTTTGAGCAGAAAGTTCAACATTTCAAGGCAAAATCCATATGTGATCCACATGTTTCCCTCACATGCAAAACAAGGTGACATTTACTCTTTGTCCACCTTGAATCAGTCCATATTTCTGCAGTGACGATGGTTAACATTCCTGGCAGTTTAACACAGTAATGATTTATTGCGGATTAAGTAGAGATGAGGTTTGCCGTACTGACACATCCTGACCCCCTTGGCGCGCTGTTATGTTTTTTGAGTGCGGTGGACTTCAGCAGTTTCTGGGAATCTCCTACCTCTGTTTGTTCGTGTGTGGTGTATCGGCAGGATTTGTAGAACGTTGCTGGGGTGCACGCTGGGGTTGGGGGTTGCTGCAAATATCCTACCCCTGGGAGTTGCCGCATTACAGAGAAAGGAGCAGGCTGTGAAGAATGACAATGACACTAAATGTGGGTGACAGGCTGGATGGCTAGAGTGCCTGCTGTGCCCCCTGCTGCTTATTCACCCCTCTGAAAGTTTGAGGTGTGACTCCAGGTTGTTACCTAAACATAATGAAAGACTCCCACAAGGGTGGATATATGGCTGGAGCTGCAATGCTAAATTCTGGTGGGAGCAGGGGGTAGTGTAGTGGTTACAGCTGCTCCTGTTAGACTCAGATTGCAAGTTTGAATCCCATTTTTTGCTGCAGTACCCTTGAGTAAGATAATTACACTAAAAGTGGTCCAGTAAATACCCTCCTAAGTAAACAGGTACGTAACGGTGAATAGCTTAGCAGTGTCAGATGCTTTGGAGGAACACATGAGCTGAACGAATAAAAAGGTTAGCAGAGCGAGTGCACCATACAGAATAAACAGCTACAGATCAGGCACCTTGGATGGCTGAAGTTGAGCAGAACCCCTGATGGTGACTGTCGCTGTCCTTGCAGTTACTGCAACATGCAGGAGATGTGCAGTCGTGGATTTCTGCCTGGGTGGTACTGGGGATCACACATACAACCTTAACAAGAACTTGGCATAACCACAAATGGCAGCACGAGAACCTGAAGCAGCCTGCGCCACCGATCGGATCCTGAAACACGCAGTGGCCTGTGCCACCGGAGAGTCGCGATTCAGAGGCAGCTTGGTGAAAGGGATGGAGGACGAGGTGCATTAGTGACCCTTCTTACTAATTATGACCCACAGTTATTTGAATGCGAGCCCTGAACCAGGTCAGGTTCCTTCTTGGCAAGGTCAACGCTATCCTCTCAGTCCTGTTACTGGCTAGCACTCCATAAAAATAACAGTTCATAAATATTCCATGACTAAGGCCAGGGGAGTTAAAAAAGGTCTAGTCTGCTTTTGGGGGTCCTTCACATGCCTTTCTACTGTAAACTTTTTTGTGCACGGTAATGATGTGTGTTCAGGAGATGGGATTGTTGTGTGTGTGTGGGGGGTGGCAGTATAGGAGCAGCACAAATATTAAACAGCACCAGTGGAATGGCTTTTTTTATTATGTGATGTGTAGCACTGTAGCAAGCCTACACATTCAAAAAATGTCATAAAGGACCCCAGAAAATGTGCCAACAATAACCCTTTTGACTTCTGAATCATGATGTCAACCACATGTGACCTGGGGTCTCTGCTAAGTACAAAGTACATGTGACCAATGCTGGTCCTACAAGGCTGGAAGCACGGGTGTGAAGAAGGGCAGCTTTGAGAAGATATGTAAAGAGGGTGGCTACCATTGTTTTACCTGTCTGAGTGATTGTGTTATTACCTTACAGTGGTTTTGAAATAAATAAATAAAAAATAAATAAATAAAATCCCCACTTGGTGTTCTGACAAAAAGTGAAAGGTCTGAAGCATTCAAGCCCCGCTGAATATGTGTGGAATGAAACCCAGCTCTGCAGTGACTTTGTCACGGAGACACAGCATCAACCCAGCACGGCCGTTCATCCTGCGTAGCGAGAAAGTGCACGGACGCAGATGACCGAGATGGACAATGGACATGGGGCCAAGACCAAGAAGGGGGTGGCTGTGGGCATAAATGAGAAGGAGTGGAAAGGAGAGATGTGTAGGTGAGAGGCGAATAAAACAATATTATCAGCAGCTGCCATCGCAGATGATGGGACACAGAGCGGAAGTAGCACTCTAGTCATTACTTGCTCTCCACCGTTTTCTCATCTGCCACCCTCTCTGCATTAGAGCTCTACATATAGATTACAAAAATTACACTAAAACGTGTATTAGACCACGCTGACACAGCCATCTTCATTAGCCTGGGGAAAATTTCATTTACGGACGAGATAGAGGAAAATGTCAGGCCTTGTGTCATGAGCAGCCTTGTAATTGTGTGTGTGTGTGTGTGTGTTGTAATGATCACTGACGTGTGGGTTAAATAGGTTCCCTGCACAAGGCGCTACAGTCACAGTGACAGCTCAGTACCTCCTTAGCCGAGTCCCTGGCAAAAATAAAACCGTGGCATTCGGTGCATTTAAATACTCAAATGAAATCACAGCATTACAATTCAAACAGGAGCAAGCTTTATGTACCTGTGGCTGTATGATCGCAATACTCACCGTGCACGTGGCCACACAGCAGGCCAGCGGTCCAGATGTACGCGCTGACCGCTGTGTCTAACAGGGGCCATCGGACCGGCTCATATCCAAATCTAGGAGCGTTTTTCCAGCTGCGGGAGCCTCATTATAAAAGGACGCCCCTCCTTCTTCTTGCCACTGCTTTTCAGCACTACATCGGCACAAAAGGTTGGCAATTAACACGAGCGGAGACCGGGGCTTGGCTGGGGGCGGAGGGTCTCGTGTGTTTGATGTGGTCCTGTCGAACCACAAGGACGCCCGTGGTCTCGGAGGGGCCCGCGTGCGGATTGCCGTGAGCACACAAAAGCAGCGCCTAAATAAACAGACACTGGGCACAATGGAGCACAAATAATGTTTACCTTTGACACCAAAAAATGGGTGCTCATTACCTGTGTGCGAGAGGGTAAGGGCCCACAATTCAGGACCTTCTCACTGGCAGCCCATGTTCTGCAGTCATTTCTGCTCATGCGTAGCTCATCTGCATTCCGATGGTTTATTCAAATGAAATGATTTAACAACGTTGGTGTTTATTATAAACTAAACATGCATTTTAACTCTATGATTTATTGTTATTTATCTGCTGTGCAACCTATAAACTTTAGTTTTGTTACTCACTTCCTGACATATACAGTACTGGAGAATAAAATATATGTTGGCGATCCTTTAGATGCATAAATAAATCTCCTACTTCTAGATGTTTCTGTCGCTGAAGGTGAAACTGATGACACTTTTTCCAGCTCTTGAGACAACAGCGTTAGTCTTTATTTCATAGATACGCGCTTTTGCTTTTTGAAGGTCATGAGGACCTCCAAAGGCCTCACAAAGGGAGCACACACAGGCCAGAATGTGGCGGAGAGGCAAGATGTCTTTTGTGGGACCAAGTGGGGGTTTTTTTCAGGCTGGGATTTTTCTTCTGGCTGCCCATTCATGGATGAAGGAGAACACAGTTGCATTCTGTGAGCACAATGCTTTTTCTATTGTTTCAGCGCCGCGGCGATGTCCTCCGCGTGGATCAGGATGAACTCGAGCGCTGCCATCGCTAGGTCCGATCGTTCGAGGACAAAAAAAGGCATGTGCATTGCGGTGGAAATCGACAACTTAATATCTCCTTAGCTCCAGAGGCTGAAGGTTGATGACAGTACACATAGGTTCTTCACATGGGCACATCTTCAGCAACACTGCTTGCAATGTAGAGAACAACTATTGCTGCTGATTTAACCACCATTCCACAAAAACCTCTGCAGCACTCCTTAAAGTGAACTGTCTTCAGGACAACCACATTCTTAAACAGCTTTTTGAGGAAAATTTATGTATGTTGACCTAAAATAATTGTTCTATTTTCTTTAGGTGGTCACACAAGGAAACGCAACACAAAGGCTGCTTAACTTGTTTTAACTCCGCTGCGTTCATCTGCATGGATACTCGTGTTTCTCCCCACAGCGAAGCTCCGGCAGTCACGCAAAGGTAAAGCAGGGAGGTTTTCCTTGCCAAAGCTGTAGTTCTTTCCTGTCTGTAACGCACACCAGCAGCCTGACATCCTCTGGCCGAGCAAAAGCAAGGGTGTTTATTATAAATCTCCCAGTACCTCCACTCCGGCTTTGATCTCTAGCTCCGCTGAAATGGTGGCTGGTGGGTGTGCTTTTGATTTCATAAAGGAGAGAGTTGGAAGATATAAATTACAGCAGATAAAAGGTTATGTCTTTGTTGAGCGGCCGGGAGGCTGGACGTGTGAGTGGGGGTGGTGGACGAATCCCTCTTGCTGGGATGTGACCTTATTAAGGAAAAATTACAGACCTGCTGAGCAGCCAAGAAAGCTGCATCTCGCCGTGTGCCACACTGCCCCGAGCTCCATGCTGGCCACACAAAGCAGTGCATACCCTCGGCACAAAGCGGCTGTGTTTTACGACACACAGAGGACTGCATGAGGGAGCAGCGGCAGTCCGAAAGATGGGAAATGACACAGAGGGCAACGAGCACGTTCGGGTAGAACGGCCATCGATGCTCTTTATTTACTCAAATTTTGTCTCATGTTGCAGCTAAAGAAAAAAGTCAGACTTATTTCCGTCATCTCACTTAAGCTGATACAGATTAAAAAATATGGAAGAAACATAAGCGAAAAGTGTTTACGCTCCAGGGTGCAACTTGTTACTGAAATGAAAAAAGTTTTTTTTGCGCTGTTCAGAAGCCTAGTTCTCATCATTACGCCATGTGTTGTGTTTTTGCACGCTGCCTAGTTTATACAAACTTGTAAACAGCACAGAAGTTGTACAGTAAATACAATCCTGGCGACACATATTGACAGCTGGTTTTCAGCATGATGTCGCCCATTGGGGCAGCGGCCTTTATGGCTGCCATGCTTGTACGACTGTGATTTAATGTTTGAGTCATTCTGTTTGCACAGCGTTGTTCAGCCGTTGGAGATGTTTTACAATTCCCGGAGCGAAACTTTGAAATTAAACCGCCTATTTTCCGCAGCAGGCAAAGAATTACCAACGTTTGATTGACTTTTGAAAAGATCTTAACGTTTTTTTTTTTTTTTTCAACTCTCGGGGACAGGATGCCATGTTTGAGCAAGCCAAAGAAATCGAAAGTTAAAGATGAACTCCCCTATGTGCTGCAAGATGTTCCAACTTTAACGGCCTACGATAAATCATAAACCGTGCAGAATGATGAAAAAGCACAGAGAGAAGATTGATCCACGGCCCCACAAAAGGGGGAAAAAAATTAAATTGAAACACTATGATGTACTCTTCATAAAAGAGATCGCATTATAATGAAACAACAGCTATTTGTATTATTGGTGCCAGCTGTGGGTCTGTGCTGAAGTTATAAATCAGAGGGTAAATGCCAATATGCCCACAGCCAGATCTTTCAACTTGATGAAGCAAAAGCGTAATCAGATTTAGGATGAACTTTCCTAAGTTCAGGTTCAATTCATGGTTCAGTGTGCAAAAAAAAAAAAAAAAACAATTATTTTCAGATATGCTTGATACCGCCTTGGTACTGAGTCACCAGAAGGCAAAAAAAAACCTGTAACAGATTGATTACAGTGTTTTAAAACAAGCAGTTAGCTCAAGTTTTGGAAACGGTTGGGTTCAGTGGGTTCACCTTCCAGTCCTTCTCTTTCTTCGCTCTCCGATGTGCTTCTCTGAGGCTTCGGAGTGTATCTGTGGCCACACTGACAAGAACATTTGTGCCCCAAGTCCTATTTTTGCCTTTTGTGATCTAGAATTCAGATTGGAAGGAGGTGTGCATTTGGCTTCACAGACATTGTGTACCTGTGCAGTTCCCTAGCCTGGCAGAACAGGGTTACACCACATTAACAGGAACCAAGCCTGGAAAAGACCGATCTTGTTCACCTCTCCACTCTTCCTGTGCAATCCAGCCCCAATGGTTCCCTTGTTCTCTGTCATCTGGTGGGAGCCACTTGTATCCCTGTGTCTCTGTCTGTGAGTGACAGCATCCCAATGAAGGGGCTGAGCGTCTGCAACAGCAACCAGGATCAATAGGCCAGACTGCTCTGAAGAGTGCTGTCCACTTCCTGCTCTTCCAGCAATGAACAATTACACCTTGTTTCAGCACAGGTCACATCCCAGACCAGTAGCATCCCCTTTCCCCCCCATTCTGCCCTTAGTAGTGTGCTCTGAGGCATGTGTCCAGTACGTAGGTAGGTAGAAACGGTAGTAGAACAAGTAGTAGTTTTTTGTTGTCCAAAAAATTTCTTCATACTGTACAAAAACAGTAAAATGTGACATCTTGGAGAGGGTTGCAGCCATCCAGAGCCTAGCCTTGAAATAATGGATGCAAGGCTGGAAAATTACACCCTGGATGGGACACCAGTCCATTACAACATGGCCACACACACACAATAGGCAACTTAGAGTTTACATTTAACAAATAACACAAGTCTTTGGAAAAAAAATTAAACACCTTGAGGAAACCAACACAGACAAAGGGAGAGCATGCAGACTCCACGCAGACTGAGCTGAATTCAAATATACACTGAAACAGTTCAGGTGCTGCAGGGTTAGCAGCCCTACCAGCTTCCCTGTTAGAACATGACATGTAAACTGAAATAACAAACGGAAATGGAAAAGTTAAATGTCAAACATATTAGTATTACATTTCAATCACTATGATTAACTGTGCATGTAGGGGTAGGTTTTAGTGCTCCAGAGTCTATTCTGGAAGATCAGAGGCAGAGTACACCTGAATAGGACACCAGTGAATCACAGTGCAATCTCTAACAAATATGAAAATCCAACCACCCATCCATTTTTGTCCATCATTTCATTCTGGTCAAGGTCGCCGAGGTCCACGGTCTATCTCTGAATAATTTTGCGCATAGCTACAACTCTAATCCACCAGTCCATTGCAACAAATTCTGAAATATTTCTTTGAAAATGTAATTAATTTTATCAATGGATTTATCTTTACATCACTGTTGCACTGACTATTGCAAACATCTCTGATGCAGATAAAGCTTTTGATTTGTATTACAAAAGACATACTGCAAATCTTCTTCTTCATCATCTTTCGGCTGCTCCCGTTAGGGGTCGCCACAGTGGATCAGTTGTTTCCATTTCTTCCTGTCCTCTGCATAAAAGAAATATTGCAAATACTGGATTCAATTCCCAGTCCAGGAGCACCACCACAGCTGAATAAGAATCCATAGGCCTGACTCCTAACACCTACCTACCTTCTAATATGAGAATGACTGGAACAAAGAGAATCATATTGACTCATATGTCACTCAGATTACCATTAAATGTTGAGGAACCCGGATAGCTTGATAGTCAGTGGACTGGAACCGCAGATGGAGAAGATGTGAATAGACTGGCTTGATGGGATGCTTCTGCAACAGTGAACCCAAAGAAAAGAAAATATGATTATCGGCACTTACCAAAAACCAAGCAGCCACCCAAACATCACCTAAAAAAGCCTCCTGTTGAAAATGAAAATTGATGACATAAAATGGAGATTCAGAGGTTCTAATCCCATGCAAGCAGAAGAAAAACTTATGCAAGCAGAAGTCAGAGGAGAGCCCAGGATAGAATGTGGGTCAGAATGCATGCCAGATGCTTTGCACGAGTCAGCTGCAGATGTAAGGAAGAAGATCGTGGCTAAGCTAACTACTGTCAGCTGCCATACTAAGCTTCCTAGACTTGATGACAGCCTACCATCAGAAAGCATGCTAGCAGATATAAAAGTAGCAGTTTTCCTAATCCCAACCACCACCAGAACCGAGGCTAACCTGTTACGTGGTGCAGCAACAATGATGCTACAAACACTAGTCTGCAAAACAAAAAGAGCCAACCATCCTGGATTCCCTCTCATTCAGCTAAGGTTGAAACTCAAGCTAAAGATGGTCCGGAAATAATTGATTAAGTTGACAAGGGCACAGAAAGGCAACTTGGAAAGGGACAAGACAGTTCTGAGGAAGTACCAAGCCTTGTCCATAGCTGAGGCCCTGGAGTTGGCTTAACAAGGACTACCTGTACAGATGGGCAGATTGCAGAGGTACACAAAAGAAGCAAAAGCCCAAAGAACAGATGTCCTTTTCTCCAAAGTACCATCTAAACTTTACTCTGAACTACAGTCCAGCAAGAGATTGGCCACAGATCCACCAGGAGCCAGAAGAGAACAGCAGTAGAGGAGCATATGGGAGAAGGAGTCATCACCCAACATCGGTGCACTGTGGTTAAGGAACCTAGGGCCACAGTTTCCCAGATGCCATCACAGGAGCAAATGTCCAACAATGGGTCACAAGCATGAAGAACTGGGCGGCACCAGGGCCTGATGTGGTTCATGCCTACAGCTCTACACACCTGATTGGCTGCACAAATGAACCAGCTGCTAACAAAAGACTCCCACCGTGACTGCGCTGGCCATGAAAAAGCCCGCTAAGTGACAATGCCATCCTGTTGACACTCATTAACTGACTATAGACAACATGAAAGTTCCTGTCAGGCATCACACCCACCAAGCTAAATGCACAGGTAAATAAGTACATGAGTGCTGCCCAAAAGATCAGAAACAACACTAGAGGCTCAAAGCACCAAGTACTGGAAGACAGAGCTGTCCACCAAAATATTTAAGACCAGACAGACTAACTTGAAAGTTGTCTGGATTGATAACAGGAAAGCATGTGATTTAGCACCACTGTGTGTGTGTGTGTGTGTGTGTGTGTGTGTGTGTGTGTGTGTGTGTGTGTGTGTGTGTGTGTGTGTACCATCAGATCCCAGGAATAACAACATTGGTCTCAGTCCAGAAGATCACATTCCTGGGAATATCAAAAATGCTGTGCTGTACCTTCAGACTCGCAGATTTTTGGTAGGAGGCCTGAGGAAAGCTACCACATACAGGAGTGAAAAAGGGTGAGAAAGAATTTTTTTTCATAATAAAAAATGACTAAAATAAAGAAATTAATTTACATAAAAATATTTTTATGTATTATATATTAGTATTTGAAATGATTTATTTGTAATAAATGTTTAGTCACATAAAAGCAGGCTTTACTCTGAATGCAGACTTGGCTAGGAAGCATTGTGCAGGCTGTGAATCTTCCAGCAAGCCCACATTATTAGCAATTATTCTCTCCAGCTGTTCATTAATTGGCTAAATAAAGCCGAAAAGATCCCGAAACATCATTTAAATATTCAAAGTGATTTCCAAAAATTCAACTCTTAGCACGGATTAGATGAACCAATAACTGTGAATAACATTACTATTACAACGGTGGCGCAGTCGGTCGCATGACTGAGAACCCCCCGCGCCCCACACACATGCGCACACACAGTTGTGGTCATGCGAGGATGAACTGCATCTAGTGAAGGGAGCTGTATTCTTCTCCCTGGGCTCTAAGTTAAAGTGGGATGGAACGGGAGGATGAGGGGATCGGTGTCTGGACGGATAAATGAGCAGCCATGACAGACAGTGGATGTGGACGCATTTGTCATAAAGATGTGGAGCAAGCAGTTACGTTTTGGACAAAGGATGGCCATGTGGTAGTGAGACCAATGGGGTGCTGAGATGAGAGAACAGTGCACTGAGGTGGAGGTGGAGTAATGAGCACATTCATCTGCTTGGAGTTGAAGGCCACCAGTGTTTATGCAGAGCGCTGTGTAAGGAGAGCCGTTATCGATCCATCTAGTGTGGTTAAGGAGAAGCGGGCTGACGCCCAGACTGGCGGCTCCACCACCGTAAGCTGAGTGACGTAAACAACGTTTATCCTCACTAAACCTTTATGGAAATATGATTTTACATGCTATTAATTCCAACTGTTCATTCGAAACAGTTGGTGGAGGCAGTTTATGGGCACTCTGGGTCCACCGGCACATCTGTTCAGATGTATAGATTCACTGCATGGACAAAAATATGTGATTCCCCTCCTAGTGATCGAGCTGAGCTGTTTCAGTCACACTTACGCAGCATACAAACACATTCTAGACAGTCGTGTGCTTCCAGCTTTGTGGCCACAGTTTGGGGACAAAGATCCTTTCCTGCTCCAGCATGACTGTGCCTCCCACCCATGCACAAAGCAAGCTCCATAAACACCTGGTTTGCCCAGGTTGGGGTGGAAGAACTCGAGTGGCTGCACAGAGTCCTGACCTCAACCCCACTGAACACCTTTGGGATGAACCTGAACACCAACCAAGGGGTGGCAATGCCATATCAATGCCCATGGATTTGAAATGGGACGTTCAATAAGCACATAAGGGTGTGTGATGGTTATGTATCCATATATTTTTGGCCATAAAGTGTAGGTGTGGTGACTGTAAAAGCAGCTGTGCAAATAGATATATGAGCAAAATGCTGCAAAATATTACAAGCAAGTTTCTGTCAGCCTATAAATGTTCTGGTCTCCTGAAGCGGAAAAGAAAAAGGTATTTCAGGTGTTTACAGGTACATAGTCCAGGTGAGATGAGAGGGGAGCATTAGCAAATGATGAGGACGACTTTCCTGCTGTTTTTCCAGGATTGCGATAAAGAGCTTGTGCTGATGCCCATCTGCCGCCAGCAGGTGGCGTGCAGGTTGGCGCTCCAGGTTCAGTCTTCATCTCCATCTCCTACAGCACAACCCTTGATCAATGGATTTACCTTAAATTTCTCTGCTAAAACGACCAAGGAAAGTAAATAATAATGGCTTAATACTGTAAGTTACTTAGTAGAAAAATATCAGATAAATTAAAACAAAAAAAAACTATAATTTTGAAAAGCAAACACCAAGTTGTAATTTTATTGCTTCTCATTTTATTACTACTTAAAAAAATACAAACGAATACATGAACACATACATACATACATACCTACATACATGAATATATAACATATAATTAAAAGCTTAAAAAATTAAGTATATATATATAATGCATATATAATAGTTTTTGTTTTTTATACAAGTTTAAATAGTTTATAATTTAGTAACTTACATAAAGCAGCTTACAAACTAATAAAAAACATCAACTATTATGTATATTTATGCCTTCTGTTGTCAGTTTAATTCAAAATGTTGCCTGTTTTTCTTCACGTTTCATTATTTTTGTTAGGCTGTTTTGTGATTACAGGGTGGAATGAAAAGACCAATAGTTTAAACTGTGGTGAAAAATACTTGTTTAATGGTATTTCGGGAGATTTCCCCGCTTGTTATTGCCACATTAATGCTGTTTTTAGAATTTTTTTTTTTATTTAAATGCAGACATCCAGTGGCTATGGCGACGGGCAGCACATCAGTGCGGTCTGTTACCGCCCCCTACCGGCCGAGAAGGAGCACTCGTTGTTTGCGCACTATGTCCGCGTCCACGTCTACTGGACGTATTTATGTTGTAAATAAATGTATAAATTAAAGCTTTTTTTTGCGTATTTGTACTTATATCTTGCACACTCACATACAGACACAAATACAGTTAAGCTCAAGAAAAACAGTGAGATGAGTCTGAGTCATACATTATATAACATTGTTTAAATGTTGTTTTAAAAGCTTTTCTATTAAAAATAATGCACTCTACCACAGTTTTGGCTTTGTTTCACAAATTGATCATTTCTGTAACTATGCTGCAAAAGTCTGTGAATATATCATGAATTCTTTACACAAGATCTGTGCAAAAAATGCTCAAAAAATTTGTTTTGTAAATGATTTCTTTTGAATATTGAAATTGACTGTTGAGTGTGTCTGAATCCACTGCACTTTTGTTTCTGGAGCACCTAGTAGTTCAACAGGAATCATTTGTAACAAAGGAAGGAAAATTGCTTATAAACACACAAACAAACAAACAAGGTAACAACATAGACTGGCATGCAAAAGTTTGGGCACCCCTGTTCAAAATGCCTGTTACTGTGAATAGTTAAGTGAGTAGAAGATGAACTGATCTCCAAAGAGCGTAAAGTTAAAGATGAAACATTCTTTTCAGCATTTTAACCAAGAAAAGTGTATTATTGCCGTTTTGTACAATTTTACAGTGGGGGAAAAAAGGAAAGGAGCCCCATGCAAAAGTTTGGGCACCCCAAGAGATTTGAGGCCTCAGATAACTTTTACCAAGGTCTCAGACATTAGGGTTATCACTTGTTCACAATCATTGTTAGGAAAGGCCAGGTGATGCAAATTTCAACGCTTTATAAATGCTCTGACTCCTCAAACCTTGTTCCAACAATCAGCAGCCATGGGCTCCTCTAAGCAGCTGCCTAGCACTCTGAAAATTAAAATAACTGATGCCCACAAAGCAAGAGAAGGCTATAAGAAGATTTTCAGGTAGATGTTTTCTCAGTTTGTAATGCCATTAAGAAATGGCAGTTAACAGGAACGTGGAAGTCAAGCTGAGGTCTGGAAGACCAAGAAAACTTTCCAAGAGAACTGCTTTTAGGGTTGCTAGAAAGGCAAATCAAAACCCCTGTTTGACTGCAAAAGACCTTCAGGAAGATTTAAAAGACTCTGGAGTGGTAGTGCCTGGTTCTACTAGGCAGCAACCTGAACAAGTATGACCTTCATGGAAGAGTCATCAGAAGAAAACTTTTCCTGTGTCTTCACTACAAAATCCAGTATCAGAAGTTTCCAAATCAACATTTAAACAAGCCTGATGCATTTGAAAACAAGTCCTGTGGACCGATGAAATGAGAATATAACTTTTTGGCCACAATGTGCAAAGGTATGTTTGGAGAAAAAAGGGCGCAGAATTCCATGAAAAGAACACCTCTCCAATTTTTAAGCATGGCAGTGAAAAGATCATGCTTTGGGCTTGTGTTTCAGCCAGTGGCACGGGGAACATTTCAGTGGTAGAGGGGAGAATGGATTCAATTAAATACCAGCAAATTCTGGAGGCAAACATCACGCTGTCTGTAAAAAAGCTGAAGCCGAAAAGAGGATTGGTTGTACAACATGATAATGATCCGAAATACACCTCAGAATCCACAATGGACAACTTCAAGAGGCACAAGCTGAAGGTTTTGGCATGGCCCTCACAGTTCCCTGACATAAACATCATCAAAAACCTGTGAATAGACCTCAAAAGAACAGTGCATGCAATATGGCTGAAGAATCTTACAGAACTAAAAGGATTTTGCAAGGAAACATGGGCAAAAATTCCCCAAAAAAGAAATGAAAGAGTCTTAGTTGGCTATAAAAAGAGTTTACAAGGGATAATACTTGTCAAAGGAAATGTTACTAAGCACTGACCATGCAGGGTTCCCAAACTTTTGCTTCAAGCCCTTTTCCTTTTTGTTATTTTGAAACTGTAAAAGATGGAAACAAAAAGTAACGTTTCTTAAAATATTTTTAAAAATACATTATTTTAACTTAATGCTTTAATCTTTTACTTGCTTAGTTATTGACAATAACAAAAGTTCTAACCAGGGGTGCCCAAATTTTTGCATGCCACTGTATGAAGTTATAGCAATACTTTTAAAGTTATAAAATATTTTTTATAAATATCAGTGCTGGTGCCCATCACCCTGTTTGTTTTACCCCAAAATGAAGGGGTTTTCTGAGGAAAAAGAGGAGCTGCGGGGGTTAAGTGGCCATTTTTGGAGAAACATCTCAGCTATGGTGGATGTTTCCAGATCTTTCCTCCCCAGTAGAACGAAGGTTCCACTGTGTACCATTACTAAAACCATCTCTTTCATCCAATATCCCCCAATTATGCATTTGTTAATATTTAAATAATCTGCAGTTAATCAACTAATTCAATTATTTTTCACATAAATCTTATGAGGGTAAAATAAGGACTTTTGCAAAAAGTTTACAATAAAAGTTGGAATCATTTTGCATTTTTATGCATGTTACAAATCTGCTGTGTCTTCTTCTGTGCTCATTCATTTGCATTTAATTGTACAAAAGTGTTGTAGAATTTGTGGATTCTAAACAAATTCAACAAATTGTATGTTTAGTCGAGTCACAACAATGCTGCAAGTGGACCTGTTCTTGACCTGCTTGTGCATTTACCTACAGCAGTGCTTTATATGGTGCGTATGTTCTCCAGCTGCAGTCCAGATCGTCCATCCGTGACTTTTTAGCTGAAGGGACCAGTGAGGTACAGCCCTGCATGGTGGAGATCAATCCAAGAGTATGAAGAGGAAAAGCAATGTGAACCTCTCCCCCCGACACATGAAGAAAGCTTCTTCTACACATCTTCAGTACATCTTCTGGACATGCTGGACACATGTTTGACACATGTATTCCTGGGTGTCAATGAAGAATGGAGCAGAACCGTTGACTCACTTCCCTGTTAGCTGGTCAAAGGCCACCTCCGTTTTCCATACTGCTATCCGGTATATCGATGAGACCATAGTTGCATGCACAGCAGCGGATGCAGACCCCCACTATCTGATGCCATGATGGGCTGAAAATTGTTTTTCCAGTAGAAGACGTTGAAAAGAGATTCATTACCCCATAAAAAAGTGTAAGAACGTCCTTAACATGGGGCCATTTTCTCTGCTCCAATAAAAAGCCATTATTGGAGAAACCAAAGTCACAAGGGTTTAAAACAAAACACCAAAGGTACTTCAAATATTTCTGACAATTTCGCAGTGAAAATGATACATATAGGAAGCTGTAGAAAATTTACAGCGATGCGGTGGACTGAATGCGGCGGTAACCTGAAGAGACAATAAATGTCTCATTGCTGTAGAAGCTGATTCCCTACTGTAACTTCTTTCTTGGCTCCATGCAGCTGCCTGTGTTAAGTTCTGGACTCTTGTTACAGCCTGCAGGTTCATCAGCAGCTTTGTACCCTAACATATTTTCAAGACCTGATCCCTTGGTGCACCCAATCCAGGCTGCCATTCTCCTTGAGCACCCATGCTGAAGGAGTCCAAAATTAAAACCACAAATGTTCTCAGACTATATCGCCAGAAACAAAAACACACAGCAGGGCTTCAGTGACGACTACTTACTCATTTGCAAGAATATTTTACTTGTACGAACAAAACTCTGCTGGAATAGTGGTAGAAACACAGGTGGACTCCTCTGTAGACCATGGTAGAGGTTTGGAAACAGGAAAGCTTGATGAGCTGCCTCTGTACGATCACCATGCCCTCCATAAAGCATGTGTGACCGCATGATTGCATCATTGTGTGGGGTCCACAGTAAATCCACCTCATGAAATCCTTACCTACAGGTCTGCTGTGGCCCCATGTGGCAACTCTTCTCCTTCCGTTGTAGACCGAGCCACTAAGGCGAGTCCTTCTGTCTACCCAGATGACCCTCAAATGACCCTCTGGTTGTCAGATGGTTCCTAGGAGGCCCACCATGCTCAGACTTCAAAGGCTGACCATGACAGACAGCCTATTGACACACTGCAGTCTAGTCCACAAACGGCCAAAGAGACACAGGCTTCAGACAGATTGCACCCATCTTCCCAGCACTCACCTGTGAATGGTCTGGCACTGTGGAACAGATTGTAGCTGGTTCCAACTCAGCTGATCACGATAGAAATGCTCATCTCCAATATGTTTTGGCTTCAAAACGAATGAAAGGAAGCCATAGAAGATCTTAGTGAAACCTTCAGAGTTAGTGAATTGGGATGGACCACACTCAGAAACTGTTGAGTCTTTGGATCATAAGCCTCAGCTGGCTGCTTGCTGACAACACTTTTAGATGTAGATAAGCCCTAATAATGCCATGTTGTTGGTATTTCACAGAGCAGAAGTCTGGAAAAGAGGATCCTTGCTGATCCTCAGGGATTTAGAAGCTGTAGGCGGCAAACAATGGCCCATTATTACTCCTACATGTGCTGTTTGGCCAGGACTCTACTAGGGGACATGACTGTTAGTCACATCCATCTATGAGGAGATCCATGTCCCTCTACCTTGAACTGCCATTTGGACACAGCTCCTTCAGCAATTTATCACCAAGGCTACTCAAGAAGCTTCAGTGAGGGTCTAGCATGCTGTATCTGTGATGTTATTTATTCATGACACAGAAACAGGAAAACAAATCTATTTCCAAATGTAGATTTTTTGGTGATAATTTTAGTCATTTTTGGAGCTACGCTTGCAAATGAAAACAAATGCTTGAAAATCAACATACTGTACCTGCATCTTGCCCTCATCTTGGATAACCAGAGACAAATAAATGGTGTGAGTAAAAAAATTTATCTATTTTTAAAGAACGGTGTGGATACTGCACCTTTTTATTTGGCATCCCCTTCAAAATGATCTCCTCCAGATGGTATGAATATGTCCCACCTTTCCTGCCTCTTTGGGGTGCAGTTCTGCAGATCACCAGTTATGATGTGATTAAGTTTTGCCTTCACATCTGGAATGCTGCAAAGCCTTTCTTTTCCAAATCATTTTGAGCGTTTTAACAGCAGAAAAAAATAAATCACAGAGTGTGAAGCCAAGTGAAATCCAAGCCTGCAAACTTAGACTGCACTTTTGCACCCAAATGCCTTGGCTATACCCTCACCACCAGAGGTTTACATACTGCCAGCAACTGGTTATTCTTTTCACCATGATACTTACTTCTAAGCTTTGAGGGATAGCTGTATTGCGGGTAGTGGAATATTGCTCCATTCTTCAAGAAGAAAAACTTCAAGATCTTTGAAGGATGAGGAAATCTGTTTTGGAATCCTTGCTTCAGAATTTCCTAAGCGGTTCAGTAATATCATTTTTTGCTCCGTAGGGTGCACCTGGTCCTGCAAAATGATGTCATATTCCTTGTTCAATACAGAACCATTTAGAGGATTTGCTGATTCCCACAAGATGGCCGCCATGTCTAAAAACTGCCAACAGGCATTGCGGATTGAAGGTCAAAGTCAAAGTCAAAAGAGTCAAAAGAGTTTATTTGTCAAGCACATGGTTGTGTACCATGTGTTGAAATGTGCACCGATCTGAACCAGGATGACTGTGCGAACAATCTATAATGGAAAATGAAGCAAACACATATCCAAACACTAAGAAGAATAGAAACAGAAACAAGCAGTAAATAGATAAATAAGTAAGTAAATAAATAAATAAATAAATAAATAAATAAATAAATAAATAGGCAAAATGGTACGGAACAGTTAAGGTGCCCTGGAAGGGCAGTGACAGTGGGGGGGGGGGGTTGGAGCGGAGTGGTCAGAGATTACGTGAGGGTAGTCATGTCATGTCCGGGTTCAGAAGTCTTATGGCCTGTGGGTAGAAGCTCCTCCTTAGCCTCTCCGTTCTGGCCATAATGCTTCTGTAGCGTTTGCCTGATTTCATCAAGATGAATAGATGGTTGCTGGGATGAGACGGGTCACCGACGATCCTACTCTAATAATACCTAATAATATAATATATTATATTATTATATAATAATATAATATATATAATAAAATAATATATTTTGACGATCCTACCTAATAATAAAGGTAACTTTCCACTCTCTCCAAGCCTAAACCCATCCAGATGTAGCAAATAAAAGATGACTCATCTCACCATATTACATCCTCACAGTGCTCAGGGGCCCTGGTTTTGAGCTTCCTACACCAACTATTCCTTTGTGGTGCAATTGCCTTGGACACAAGTGGTGTTTGAAGGGCAGCCCAGCTGTACTTTCCAGCTTTTTGATGCTCACAACAGAGTTTTAGTTGAGAATAAGTCACACAGATGCTGATTCAGTTCCGTGATGATATCTGAGGCTGCAATTTGGGGTATTTAGCAACTAACTTGTAAAATGTCCACCTGTCCCTATCAGCGAGTTTTGACTTGCAACCACAGTTCCTCTGTGCTAATGCAGTTTTCCAATGTTTAGCAAATGCTTTCATTTTTCAGCTTATCAGTGTGAATGAGTTCTATTCCTGCAGTTTGGGTATCGACCGTCTGGCCCCTTCCTAGTTTTTGCCAGTTGCCTTGGCTTGCTTTGAAAATGCTAACCGTCAAAATCTATTTCATACCCGAAACACACACTAATAACTAACAATTACCCCAGCATGACTCAGTATGACTTACTACTTGTAACTGTGTGAACTTAAGTTTAAAGTGAAACTCCTTTTCATTTATTTTATCCACCCTCCTGTGAGGCATGGAAATAAAAAAGCGCTAAAAAGGAGAGACAGCAGGGTCGTTGGAGTTCTCTGAAGTGAGTTCGTCCCTTGGTCTATTGTCTAGCCAGCAGACCCTTCCACTGCTAAAGAGCGCCATTGAGAGGATGATGGGTGAATAGCAAAGCCCTAATAGGCCATCTGTGGTTGTCTGAGCGCCTCAATTAGAGATGCGACCCTCTCGTGGAAAACGGCCATTAGGTGGGAAGCATTAGCAGGGCTTTGTAGCTCCGCATTGATGACTTATATAGAGGCCTTTCAGTGACCGCACCCAGAGACCCACCAGCCAGCAAACCTTGACTTTTTGTTTAGTTTTTGCCATTTTTCTCTTAAGACCATTTGATTTTCATTTCTGCTTTTTCTTTCTATTAACAATCAGGCTTTTTGCTTTATTCGCCTCTTCAGACTGACCCTGATCTTCAAATGGACCCGGAACACTTGTAGCCCCCGATTTACCTTCAGGAGTCATTAGGCCACATGTGTACAGCCACCGGGTTGTAGGCCTTCAGCTTTTATCCCACACCCAAGGTGTACTTGACTCTCCCGGCTGAACTTCATGCTTTGCTTTTTAGAAAGCAACAATAACAGAGCACAAAAAGATTCTAATATATGCACATCAGTGCAGTGCTTTCAGCGAGCCGGACTATTTAATGGATCTGATAAGGTTGTGCGTCTTTTCTTTGCCACAGAGCAACAGTTTTCTCAACAACACATTACCGCGCGTTTAATTATATCACAGTACAAACTGAAGGTCTAGACTTTATTGTCAAATCAAACTAACAAACAGTTACCCATCAGGCGCCCCCCCCCACCCCCACTGCTATCCCACGCAGATACAGACAATGGAGGAGATATCACGCATCAGACAGATCCAACCTTCAATCCTCAAACCTGCAGCCCTGACACACGGCACACATAACTTTTGACTCTAGATGACCAGAAAGTTTAAGTCCTGAATCCGCTTCAAGTTTTCTCATTTTTTATCTAATACTAAAATTTACCCTAAAAGACAGGTGGAATGGAAAGCACCATTGAGTCATTACTGACTCCTACACGACCACTGAATTGGCTTCCAAGGTAAGGAGAAATGGAAGTGGTTGGCCATTGCCTTCTTTGAATATAATTTTTACTTAGATGGGGTACAAAAATGGAGAAGAACATGCAAAATTCAACACACCCTGTAAGTGGGACATAAACCCCACATCAGACAAGGAACCCAGAAGCGGCAAGGCACCAGCTAACCCCCCTGCGCCACCGCATCCCCTCCAAATGACAGTTAAGCAAGTTAATTGCATTTAACAGTAATAACTCCTTTAATACATGCCTTTATTATTATTATTATTATTATTATTATTATTATTATTATTATTATTATTATTATTGCTAATGTCTGCTGCCACAATTATGCTTAAAAAAAGTAGTTTTTTTTATGTAAACCGAGCTACAGTTTTGCCAGTGTCTACAGCTACGCACTTTATGCAACACCGAATTGTTGTACTTAAGTTGTCGCAACCAAACATTTCAGGTCTTTTTTGGAAAAAGCGTCATAAATAGAAGCAAATATATGAATGCTGTGCATGGATTGCAGCTTGATAAAAACTGATACAAGTGAAGCCAGACACTTGCCCGACAATTTAAAAGCTTACTGAAAAAAAAAAGAAAAAGAAAAACTACAGACATTCTCTTACCCAGGAAACATCTGCTTTCGTGAGTCAAACACTTGGCTGCAAATGAAACCTACAAATTTGCTTCCTACTGTATTTTGTGAATTCCTCCTGGTAAAACAACAATCTGTGAATGCATATAACGCACCAATCCTTTACCCTTATATTTATATTAATTTATTTCTATTTATCGCTTGACTAAAAAGACCAATCAGATCTGAAATCAGTAGGATATATTATAACTAAATAATTAATTGTATATTTGTAAAATACTGTAATTCAATATATTTACATGTATTACTAAATCAAGCTTAATTTTGCACGCAGAGATAACAGTTTAGCAAATATACTTAGTTTATTTCGGCATTAATTAATCTCAGCTTTATTATATAAAAACCAATATTCTTCCATAGCAATGAAAACATTTTTGATTATGTAAAATCTGCTATGAATTATCTTTTTGATAAGTGTCTTGGCTTTCTCCCATATGTAGCTTGTTAGGGGAGGCCTATATATTTAATAAGAACATTATATTTTTCATAATAATGTCGCAGCCACATGTCCGAACTGTTCGAATGTTTTTACTCAGATTTGTACATTTCAATTAATAAAAATACTTTATTTTATACTTTGTTTGTCTGATTTTTCCAGGTTCATTCTGTAACTAAAGTAACGCTGGTATCCGAAAAAGAAGCTAAACAGGGCTACACAGGGAACTAGACATGCCCAGTATAGGGCTTGGGCATAACATGGGAACTGAGGAAGAAATTTACTCAGCCAGAACTAAAAACCTACTCAGGCAGAACTAAAACCTGGTTTTTCTTTTTTATTTTATTTTTAATATTATTATGAACATTTCAACCTAAACACACACACACACACACACACACACACACACACACACACACACACACACACAGTTATGAGTAGTACATGGCCAACCAAATAATATTACACTAGGATCTTGACCATCTTGTATCTCACTCCTAAAGGTGGACTGTCTTGATTCCCAGTATACATTGCTTCAGTCTGATGCTATTATACATGCTGTGATACCTCTGCTTATTCACGATAGTTTTTGCAGAGTCTCTGAAATAAAATATAAAAATACAAGTGAAACCAGGGCTACACTTTTCTGAAATGTTCCGGCCCTTTCCCATATAGCAGCATATTTTGAAGATGTTTCTCTGGTGCTGGAAAACAGAAGTGCAGGCCATTTTCACTCAGCAGCACAGATATTTTTAAATGTAAAGCAATGAAAAAAATAGTATTAAAATAATCTATGAACTAGGAACTGTTTGCATCTTCAGTAATATGTAAGACAAGATATTTCCTCAACGTTAGGGTAAAGCAGGACAGTTTTTTTTTCTTTAGTCAACTATGCTAAAGACATATTGACCACACACTATCCAGACCCTAAAATGTATAACTAGTTAGACACCAACCTACACTGAAAGTATATTGTCATCCTTATCTGCTACAGGATTTGAATCTCATTGAGGCTACATTAACTCCACATTCTTCTTTTTTTTTTTAGCCCTAAACCCTACCGTCTTAACCCACCAAAACATCCCATTGCCTTTATCTGCTCAAACATCTCATGCTTGTCATAAGCTGGTCACTCACTCAGCTGTGCTGGACATGAAACCCTGCTTCCACGATATTCAGAGAGCCAGGGGATGGTATGGGGGATCTACTTGGAAAGGTGGCAGGTTCCCAGCAACAAGCATCATGGCATTATTAGGGCCGTTCTCCCAGTCATCAGGGAAGGGAATATCAAACAAATCATCTCACAGGAAGAGAACATTTTTGCCAAACAGATTATGAACTGCATTTGAGGCTCAAAAGCAGCAGGTGTGCTGGAGCCGCCTAGCTGTATTCTTCCAAAAACAGAAATGGTGGCTGAATGCTGCACTCTCCTGGGCAAAACATATCACAACTTGCACAATATGAGATGAAAACCATTCCAACTGGTTATTGTGGACACACACACACACACACACACACACACAAACACACACACACACACATTTCAGACATCTCGCTGCGCTGTGTTCCTGAATGGGTTTGTTCTAAAGATTTGGCAAGGCTGTTTGTCATAACTGTGTTTTGTGTGTTTGCTCTGCAAGGCATTAATCACTGAGATCTTCACATGGTGCTAAACCAATGATCTGTGGCTGCTTAGTGGCAGCAAAAGCATTTCCTTTCATATTATGCATTCACGGTACCATTAACAAACATGGATATCTTGTCAAGTCTATAATTAGTCTGATGAGCCTGAAATGTACTGAGTTTGATAGGTTTTACCATGTTTTTCTTTTTTATTATTATTAAAAATGGTTCTATCCATGAAATTAATTTGCATTGTGCATTTTATTTCCAGCTTGCTAACAAACTGGGCAGAACCAAGGTTGTCTACTCAGTTATCCATACGAGGTAACAGAAAAGAGTCTGGTACAGTAGTTGCATTTACCTTACCTCGTTGTCGGTGCAAAATCTGGTTTTGTCGGGTTTTGATACCAGCAGACATGGGGAACTCCATGGACTACAACTAAATCAACTTCCTTGAGGCCAGACATGGTGTTAACATCTGCCTCCTCAAGGCAGGTGCTCATAGTAGAGCTGACAGTCCCCTGGGAGGACCGCAAGCGGTCCATGTACCAGGAGCTGGTGGAACAGTGCTGGAAGAGAGACTGGAACGCTCGTTGTGAGCCTATTGAGGTGGGGTGCAGAGGCTTTGCTGGCCGTTCACTATGCAAGGTCCTCACCCTGCTTGGCATCACAGGAGATGCGAAAGGAAGAGCCGTAAAGTCCATTGTTGAGGCTGCAGGGAGGGCATCTAGGTGGATTTTGATCAGGAGGTCTGAACCATGGGTTAGTGCTGCTGGGACACAAGCCAGGGCCTGATCAACCCTGGCTGGGTCACCTGAGGGAGGGTGTCTGATGTTGTGAGACCCGAAACACCTGATGACCTCAGGAAACATCACTGATGATGTGGCCCAGCACATCCTAGGATGTATCTTTAAACTGTCCAGTCCATTTTCTAATAGGTATTTACCTTCTTCCCTCATAATGGACTATTTGTTGCCATTAACATGGCACACATGCTGTTTAATAGGGACAGCACCATTAACATCAATATGATGTAGTAAAACTGTGGCTTAGGTAGGAATATCACCAAAAAAAGATTGGAAATCCTCAACTAAAGTCACAAGCTCATTCCTTTCCTGTACAGACAAGTGAGAAAAATAATCTGGCAGATTCTACAAATTTCAGAGTTTTGCAACCTAGCACATTGATGAGGACAATTTCACAAAACCAAACCATCCTTGTCTATTCCATGAAAGCCAGCACAGTCTGTAGTCATACAAGTTAAGACAGAGGAGCCAGGGGGCCACTAATGGTATTAACAGAGGTGGCTTGTGGGTAAAGAGGGGGATGGGATGGGAAAGAGGGTTGATATAACTACTCCCACATCAGTAGTCTGTCTACAAATACTCTCATCCTACCACTGCTCTTCAGAGTCTGCTTCCCAACCATGGACCTGCAACAGGAGACAGATGCAGTGGTCCCGGTGTTTAAAAAGCAGCTGAAACACAAACACAACAAGGGGAAAACACCACAAAAGCTAAGATTTTAAGCCCTGTTCCACAGCATCCATATCTAAACGCAAACCTTTGGTGCAATAACATACGAAGGGTAAACTGTCCCATAAAAGTGAGCGTAAAGGTATAAGGAGCAGGTGCAGAATTTTGCCATTCAGCAGCAGAACTGTGGAACACAGTAAAATGGAACCATGTTTATGCACAAACGTGGCATTACAGTTCAGCCCCTTCCTCAAACCCCTCTCAGCCTTGCAGGAGAAGCCTGTGAGCAGCCAGCCAAACCCCCCTGCAGCCATTCCTGCTCCTTCTACCACCTTTCTAGAAAGTATTGTGCAACAACCAGCCCTTCCTAAACAAGGAGAACCGCTCTAGAGCAGTCTGGCTGGAAAAACGACTCAACACACAAACAAATGTACACACAACTCTACTTTCCCGTCATTTGCAAGAAGGAAGTGCTACTTATCTGTCGCAAAATCATTGTTAGGTACACACAGTGCCACCAAAAAAGACACTCTTAGCTTTGCTCTTACATTGTTATAATGTTAACATTCAGCCAGTTATGTTAAGGATCTGTAAGTACATTTTTCTTTATAAACAGATTATAATTTTCCAAGGAAAGAATTGCAACATAATTGCTTTTATCATTGGCACACCTACAGAAAAGTGTTGAAACTTCGTGATGAATAGGGTGTGGCGTGTGTGTGCATGGAGGCCTGGAGAGGTGGGGGGATGATGAAGCAGGAAATATATGAATCTGAAATAAATTAAAGAGTGAACTATTTCTGTGTGAATTAGATACGGTTCTTGTGCAAGTGCCCCAATCCTGGTCATGTTACATAGCCTGTGCTGCAGTGTGTGTGCTGAACTATAAAATGACACTCTGGACCACTCGCACCTTGTGGTTGCCTGGTGTCAGCTTTGAGGAGCTGACTGTGATGATACCGTACACTCTGTGGTACAAGTATATGTACAGCTGTGCAAACTGGCCATAAAGCTGTAAGCCCACAATTGTATAGAATGTGTCTATATGCTGCATGGGTGCGGCTGAAACAGCTTGGGTCAGCCATTAGAAGACGGGGTCCTGACACTTTTGGCCATTTAGTGTACATCTCTCTTTCTAAAGTCACACAGCCCTCTCTGAGCCATCATGACTTGAGCAGCTGCTTGAGGTCAGCAGGGCAGGAGCTGGTGGAGGAGAGGCTGTGTGACTTTAGAAAGAGGCGCTTCTCCAGCCACTTCAGGACCTGCTCAACAAAACATTTTCCCATTCAGTTACAAACTATACTGCTTACTGAAGTAGTTTTTCAAGTGAAGGAGACATCAGTGGTTCTCAAACTTTTAGGATGGTGAAGCATTTCTAGCATTTCTGTTTTGTACAATTTGGAGCTCACCAGCAATATTGAAAAGCAATCAAAAGCCTATTCATGAAAGCAATAATATGTAATGAGAGCACATTAGTTTTGTTGTGTGTGTGTGTGTGTGTGTGTGTGTGTGTGTGTGTGTAGACTGTTTGTGGTTTTGTTAGTTTACTTTTGCTTTCAGGTTCACCACTCCTTTCCTTGCTCCCAGCCCTGCTTTCATCTTACACAATTAAAATTCTTCCCCTCAAGCCATAAAAGACACAAAGCCTTGTAGGTTCTTCTACATATTATTGTGTATTTTATGACTTTAGTCAGGTGGACCCAGGGATTATGCTTGGATTGTTTTGACGCCTTTGCCTATGTATTGACCTTAATTATAGATTTGTCTAGCTTGTGAATTAGTTCACATGTTGGTTAGAGTACTCTTAACTGGGTGTACGGAGTGGCTGCTATATATTTAACTGTGTGTGTTTTGTGTTAGGCAGTTAGGGAAGTGGCTTTATATATTTATTTTGTGTATGTAAGAAAAAAAATGCAAATTAAGGGTTTTTTGTTGCTTTTTTTATTGTTTTACTTTTGCTTTTCAAACACTGTCTGTGCACATTCTGTAGGCTAAGCTGAGCTGCTGCAATGTCATGGTCTTGGGGTCAGATTGCAGTGTTAGGGTTTTAAATCAGGAACCATTCACAGACTCAAGGAAGTCAGGGGAGTTTATCTGAGGGAAGTGCAAGTCATCAGGCAAAACAGGTCATGAACAACAGGGTTATAGAACTGATCCACAAGGCAGACTAAACAGAACTCGATCAGAAATCAGACTTGAGGATCAGTACATGGAACTGAGGGTTAATCCACAGAACTGGAAACAGACTACACAGGGCTAGATCATAAATCAGACTCAAGAACTGACAGGCTGACAGGTGACGAGACAGAACAGCAAGGTGACAAGATGGCAAAGTGACAAAACGACAAGATGACAACCTGGCAAAGCAAAGGCACAAAACACAGGACATAAATACCCAAGGAGCACTTGGAAACAGAACAGAGGCAGCTCTGAAAACAGAAGAGAAGGCATGGCCCAGTTGGTCATCAAGGCTGCCACAGGACAGATCAACGGGGCTGCCAGAGGAAGACCTTGGAGAAAGACAACAATAGTGCCTTGAAATAAACAAAAAGGCAGGTCCAGGCAACATGATCATGATTGTAACAAACTAAAATGACTGTTGTGTATTAAGTTCAACTGGTGTTTGAATTGTTGTGTTCTTATGATGGGATGTTCCTTTGGTCGCTATTGTGGAGTGGGGGTGCTGTAGTATTTTTTAGTCCAGATGTGGTGTGCACATTAGAGGGTGACGTTCAGCGTGTATCAGTAATGGTGTGCAATAAACTGTTTGTTCCACTACACTCCTTGTGATGGCTGTGCATAAAAGTAACCAAATCTGAGAATACGCAACAAATAAACAGGGTTTACAGAAGGGCAAGCACAGAGTCAGTATGTTACAGAGTTTACAGAACTGGCAAAAGTCCAGGGTCAAAGCAAGGGTCAAAGCAAGAGTATTGTAACAAGCGCCGGTCTGGGCTTGGATGGAGGGAATGAGGACACCACGCCGGTCTCCATAACACACAACCTTTTATTGAACACTGGCGTCTCCAGGGAAGGTAACAACCAGGCAAAACGAAGAAAAGGCTGTCCCTCTACACCCACACTGCAGCTGGCCAACAACCCCAGCCTCATTCTCTCTCGCACCCCAACTCTCTATTCCCGCGCTCCACAGTTACCCCCCACGGCGCACCCTCCGCCCCATTTCCCAGGGTGCACTTCTGCAGCAACACGCATACAACGAACAGATAGATGGTGCTTAGGTGTAGCGCCCCCCACCTCGCTACAGTATCATTGCATCATGACGTTCAGTGACACTGTTTGGCCAAAATATCTGGCTACTACAATTTTAGTCAAAGTTATTTCACACCATTTTGCTCCTTTTCCAATAATTATGTTGGTTCTAATAGCAATCCAGTTTAACAGAATCGTTTAGCGAGTTCCTTTCAATTAGGCTTTTCATTTTTTTTAGATCGTCATAGTTTCACTTTCACTTTCCATGGCAAAGTACTGTGTCTGTGCTCTGCCAGTCACGTGTTCCCTTAAATCAGATAAGGCAATAAAATTCAATATTTACCGTTAGGTTTTATTAATAAATTCAACCAGTGACATTTACAGACTTAATAAAAACCAGAACCGGACTTCTTGTGCCCAATAATACCTCCCGCACTCTCCAAATTTCATTTGCAGTTTTGTGCTAACATGTCCAGTAGATTCCGGTCCCCAACAAAAGTGCATCTTTATATTCTTATCCTCTAAGTAAGCTGTCTTTTATTCACCTAAAACTTAGTAGCAGTTGAAAAGTTTATCTTTTCCGTTTTAGCAATTCTTGCATTTACCTCCACACCCATACGTAGGATCACTAGGGGCGTTTTTTTTTCTTTCTTTTTCTCAGTCGCAAACGGATTATCTTCGCGCTCAGACTTTGCTCCTACGGCGCCAACTTCCTCACTTCGGAAGGTTCAAGAAAGCAGGAAAAGATTAAATTTACTTCACTAGCCGACACACTTTTTACAAATATATTTTTCTCACTTTGATTTTCAGAGGTTCTGTTATTCTTAAAGCCAAAAATGCAACTTTATTCCCCGCCTTTCCGCATACTGACGTTGGTGCTGTGCTTGGCAATGGCTGTGCTTGGGTGAGTATTGTGCCTTATTTACGCTGCAGTTTTGATGTTTTATGTCGTTTTTAAATAAGAATTCTGGCGAACTTATGTGTCGTTTTCCCCCTCATTGCAGCAAATGCAATGTAAAGAACCGAGCTGCGAAGCTTCAAACATCTACGTTTAGGGATCTGAATGTCTACTCAGTTATTTATACAATTCTGACGGTGATGTTAGGATGTTAGGAAGTATATATATATATATATATATATATATATAATTTTTTAAATATATGTTTATATAATCTTAGGATATAATTAATATCTATTCTACTTATGGATATAAATATACAGATGCACACGTGTCGAGATACTGAATAGTGGGGTCTATAATTTAACAGATAACTTCCTTGATATATCTGTCCTATGATAAAATTTACATATATGTAAAAGTTTTTTTTTTTTTGTTTATACAAACACTATATGAAAGGCTATGCATCTGACTAGATTGGATAACACATATCCTGTGAAATATTTCCATTTCAGTTCTTATGAGTTCTTATCAGTTATTGCCAACATTCAAACAGAGTTGTATGCATTTTTTTAACTGCTCACAAATTTTATAACCGGATGTGAAATTTCTGGTTAGCGCATATTTGCTTAGGACTGTATTTTATGTCAGGTATAAGTGTCTCTTCAGCAATGTTGAAATGGAACAGAAACAGAACAGAGCATTTGGTGAGCTGTGGGTCTGTGGGGATGTTTGGATCTCGGGGTCTCTGGTAGTTCTGTCTGTAAGATGTAACTTAATCAGAAAAGAGGACATTTTGTATTGGGTGTTAGGACATGATCAGACCTGTCTGGGGTGTCAGATATTGGGCAGGATGTGCCACATTCCTCCACCGTCAGTGAGAAGGTAATGTCTGGGCCTAGTGGAACTGTGGGGGAGGAAGTTAGGCACCGTAAGTGCAGATACTGGTCAATGGATCACCTGGAACTGGAAAGAATCCAGAGCAGGATTGCCAGTGGGTAATGTGATCATTTGTGTTTGTCCTGCTGGGAAGCTACTTGATATCCATGCAGTCCACGCAGAGCTTAAGCTCACAATTCAGCAGCTAACAATGGACAGTCAAGAGGGTCCACAGGTCCATTAGATTTCCAGGCACTTCTTCCCCATGTGTGCTCTCCTTATGTTTGGCTTCCTGTTGATATGCAAAACAGAGCCTTTGATTCTGTTCACCTCAACCTCCCAAACCCCATGTCTGACACATTTTTGTTAATATATTACAGCCTCCATCCAGGCTGCTCTCCAAACACAGTCCCCTGTCCAGGCATTTGACCCTCACAGAGGGTTTTGCCACAAACCCCATTATGCTGCAATGACTTCTGCTGCATGGTTGTTGCTTAAAAATAGTGAACGCTAAATAAAACTAAATACAATATAACATACAAACCAAAATGCAACTAATGCTTTAGCAGGCATTATGTAAACTGTTGCTATCGCAGCTATCACCATCCATACTTGAACCCCAAACCTGAATGAGCCTCAGTGATTTCATAAGATTGGAAAAAATCACCATAATTTAAATAAAATTACACCCAAAATTACCTGGAAATTCTCATTGGGTTTTGATTTGGATGTATTTGACAGTTAATCAATATAAGTCTTATTATAATATTACTTGTATATACAGTACTTGTTTTGGAGAAAACTATCAAAATCCATACATTTAAATGTAAATTATAATACAGTCCTAAATGAATATTCTGACCTTGGTTGACAGCTGCCACCACTACCAGCAGGTGGATGAGGCAGGGTCAGAATTTTGTGTTTAGGTTAAGCCTGGGTTATAAGGTATAAGGAATGATGGAGGACCTGGCATAATTTAGAAATAAACACATGGATTCCCCATTGCTGTGTCTCTGTGACAGAGCAGGTTAGCCACAGTTAAGGGTTTAAACAGATAAATAGTTTAGCTGGCTAGTCTACACACACCTATGTTTGCTATATCTCTGATTCAAACACAAACTCAACACATTTTCCCCTCTTGCATATAAAGTTTGCCAAGTTTCATTGATAGGTCTGGCAAGAGTTTCAGCTATCCTTATTTACTTACTGCTTTAGATCACACACAGAGATACACATCCCAGGGATGTTTGTGCTGTTTGTATTATTTGTAACTATACAACCTTGTGTTTAATGATAATAAAAGACGAAGAGTAAGAATAAGACTTGTAGGTAAATATTATTTATTTAATATTTAATGAGTCCATTTTGCTAATGAGACTGATCTTTTGGCTGGGAATCTGATGTAGAGATTCTTCATAGACTTGTTTGTAAATCCTGTCTAAAGTTCCCTTTTCTGTTTCTATTTTAATGAACATCCTTTGTCCCCAGCTATGTTGTGGTAGCCTATCATCAAAACAAGCAATGTGTGATGATCACAAAATGTATTTAGGTTGCACCAGTGAGAGGAAGTCAGTTTAGGTGAAAAGAGATACTGCAGCTAAAGACTGTAACCGGATCTAATCCTGTAACATCGCCGAACGAAAATGGTTAACCCTTTGACGGAAAGATCCTTCCTCATTTTATTTAAACAGCTGCAAAACAACTTGTTTTTGCTTTGACAATATAGTGTTGGAGTGTATGAGTTCACAATAAAACTGACTGAAAAAACTACTATAATTTGTGATCCAGGCAATTTTGACAACTTTCGAAGTTGCTGAATAGTTTTGTAAGGTGCCGTACTTCTTTCAGTTTGTTTATCTGGCATCAGCCTGGCATTACAGGTATGGTTTGGATCCAATGTACAGCTATAGGGCATACTGTGTACACATCAAAATTGACATTATGTGGAACACGTACCACACACACTGATGTCCTCGCCACCATGAAATTGCCTAACAACGCATTCCTCAGAAAACTTCCCTGTCTTTAGAAGATGCATACTTTTAATTGTTTCTCTCTTTACTGGCATCTTAACTATATATTGTTGAGGAATACATTTCAGCAGGAATTTTTTTAAATGTGTATTTTGGCGAATGGTTCTTTTCAGATTCTAGTCTAGGCCTTTCTGTTCCTGTTAGAATTCATTCCCTCATAAGGCGTGGTCCACTTACCCCACCACTGACCATAAATAACCATTGTTGCTCTGAAGGTTTTCCATTATGTGATACTCCTACTACAGTATGTGTGGGACTTCTTTGTTATATTCCTGCTTTGCTTGGTCTCTTTAAAGGATACTTATTTCTCACTGGTCTGATATGTTCATGTCACACTTTAGCCCTTAATATAAAGGCTTTTGTATTCAGAATAGATGCATTCTGTTTATAAATTTCATTTAACTGAGAACTGTCATGTCATGTCACTGAAGCTTGTTGAAGCTAAGCTGATACCTTTATTGAAAACAAGTACAGTAAACAGTGTTAATGCCTACAGCAGGGGTGCCCAAACTTTTTGCAAAGAGGGCCAGATTTGGTGAGGTGAAAATGTGTGGGGGCCGACCATTCAGCCTGAAATTCTTTGAACCATTAACATTAAATGCAAATAAACTATTTTATGAAATTTTTATTGCAAATGGCATACTTTTCATTTCTTCACACAGAACACAAATGAATTAAACAAGTTTTTACCAAAATCACTCTGCCTTTCGTATTTGAAGACCACAGAAAAGAAAAACTCTGTCTGGGAAAAAAAAAAAAAAAAAAAACTTTCGGGAAGATTAACCATATCTAGGTTAATTTTAAACATCACATATTATTCACTATCAAATGCTCACTGTAAACTTCTAAATTCAAAACATGTGACCAGGAAAATAACACTAACAGTTATCTTATTCAGAAGTACAAAACATTGAGGGCCATATGAATCCGTGTATCAGTCGTTCTTTCGTTTTTCAATTGACCATCAAAAAACAAAAATATGTTATTTGATTTTGAATCGGATATCAAAAACGAAAAAGGCCGCGTTTTTCATTATTTCAATTTTAGACTCAGATCAAAAATACGAAATAGAAAAACGAGCTGCCGGACCGAATTTGATTTTAATATTTTATTTGTCGGGTTTACGAGACCCGGTTTCATTGTCAGTTGAAAAACAAAAGAACAAATGATACACGGACTGAAAAGACTCAGTGCATATTCAAAACTGTGGTTTTGATCATCACAAAAAAGTCAATTCACTGAAATTTTAGAATTTATTCACCTCAGAAGACTAAACAAATAACTTGCCTGCACTAATGTGAAGGGTGATACTGAGATCTCGTCATGTCATGTCAGTAAGCCAGGTCTGGTTGAAAAACAGTGGTTTTGATGCGCAAGATGTCACGCAGGTGAGGGTCACTTAGTCTCGTCCTCACGCGGTTCTTGTTAATGTTCATAATCGAGAATGTCTTCTCGCTGTCAACTTTCCTTTTTTTAGTTACAGTCGCCATTTTAGAAATGGGCTGGAAAGGATCACGCAAGGGTCACGTGGCGAGAGTGCGGCCACAGGTCTACTGCCATCTTATGGTAATATATAAAATAGCTTTTTTGTACGCGTGTATTTTATACTGTGGTCAACAGTGCTGGGGGGCTGCATATTATTGATTTTATGACAGAGGCTGCGGGCCGGTGGAAATTTGAACACGGGCCGCAATTGGCCCCTGGGCCGGACTTTGGATATGCCTGGCCTACAGCATATCTTGATATATTCTGTAGCACAGAATGTGTGTTAAAAAAATTTATGAGCATCATTCCATAGAGTATTCACAAACTATGCCATCTTTGTTCTTCAGTATTTGTGGAATTTGGCTGAAATGAATGTCATTACGCTTAGCATGTTAGACTTTCTTTGACATCCATTCTCTTTACAACATCAAACTCATTCAGCTAGCGACAGCACCCATCAATCCAGGGTATCTGTTGCAATTGTGCTGCATGCAAGGTCTTGTGATTTCGTGCATAGATTAGTCTTTTAGCTTTGTTTCCACGTTTGAGCATCTGAGACATGTTGTTTGGCTGCAAGTCTTCCCTTGAGACAACTTCTCGTCAGACTTCTTCAAACTGTAGATGGGTGTACCTGTGGTTCCTGCCAGCTCTGTGCTGATGACATTGCTTGACATCTCCCAGGCTCATAAAGACATCAACTTGATGTGTCATTCCACCTGCTAAACTAAGCTTCCTTGGCCAATCATTGCATTTTTTGATCCTCAAAATTTCTGCTTGAAATAGACTTTGCTGATGCAGGATGACCACATTGTGTCTGGTATATTCGCACCCTTAGTTTAGCAGCCTGTTCAGCAACCTCACCTTTTCACTGGCTGATCCTCACCCATTTTTATTCCCTTTACACAGGTGGTTCAAGGTTCAAAGGTTCAAAGGTGTTTTTTGTTTCAGTTAATAATGGAGCATAAATTACTAATGTTTACCACCTGTTTTGCTTACTTGCTTGGTGTTGTCACGGTCCCGACGGGGACGGGGCATGGGACCCAACTGTGGACACAAACAAGGGACTAGGGGGAACAAGGACAGAGATGTTTAGAGACAAACACTATGTATTGCAGGGAAATCACTCGGTCAGCTTAGGCAGCTACGGTTTAGATCCCGTGCAAGAGTTGTCCGGCCCTGTGTCTTTTATCACTGAGCTGAGGGGTTGATCCGGTGCAGCTGCTACACGTGGGTGGGTCCTGCCTGGCCAGTTCCTGACAGGTATAGTTGTTTTATACTTTGAAGTATATGACTACAAAAAACATGTTTGTTGGGTCTGGAATGTCTTGTGTTAGTTTACCAATTTCTTTCTTTATTTAAACTTGGTGGCATATTTCACTATTTTCATGAGAAATGTTTGAAAATCTAAAATATGATATATGTTACTGACACACTAATGGAGAGGAGAGAAAAGAATTATTTCAAGAGAAATGTTTTGTGAAAGAAGTGCCTAAGACTTTTGCACAGTACGGTACGTAGAGCCTCATACTATTAAAACTTCATTTTTCCTGCTGTTGAATGGTACACAAAAATCAAAATTAATAGCTGGCAGCTGAGCAATGATTATGGTAAATATTGTACCCTGAAAACTCAGTATGTAACCTATATATATGCTAAACCAAGGTATAAGGATGAATGCTTAAAACCTTTTATTTTTATGGAGTCAGTCTGAACCACATCACTAATGTAGTTGACACCTGACTAATGTATGGGTTCTGGTAGCAGCATGTTTTGAGGAAACCATGGTGACTTAGAAAAGAAGGGGAAACCAAAGACAAAAAAAAAAAAAAAGGTGTATGAGAAGGTTCCAAGACTGGACCCAGTAGCTGTTGCTCCACGGACCAGCTTGGCTTTGTTGCTTGCAATAAAGTCTCATTGAGAAAACCAAAGGCCCAAGACTCAGAGTGCTCAGTTTCCACAGAATGATCAGTTAAGAAAGAAGATCAACAGATACTGTATGCTGAAGTCTTTGAACCGTGCGTTCATTGTGGAGAAAATTGCTGAATTCTGATGTAAACATGGATTTGAAAGAAGAAAAATAACATTTTCTTTTCACAGGAATACCTGGTTTTTTCATGCCTATTCAGCTTATTTGCAAAAAAAAAAAAAAAAAAAATCATCCAAGAGGCACGAGCACACAAAGAAAACTGGTGTCATTTGCTATGTTAATGACACCACAATATTAGCTGAGAGGGAATACGACCAATATTAAGAAGACTGTCTAGAAATATGTGTGTACCTAACCACAAAGAAAAAAATATGTGCTGAAAACTGGGAATGTTGATATTTTCACACTTGGTGAAAAAATAGAAATATTTGACAGCTTAAAGCTGTCAAATACTTGGATTAATGATCTGTGATGAGATGCGGAGCAGCCAAGAATTCCGAGGAGGAATTGTTCTTGGAATAGTGGCTACGCGGATCCGGTACAAAATCCTTGAGTTCAGTGATGGAACTTTGCATGCAAGATTCTACTTATTTGAGCTGATATTCTCAGGAATGTCATATGGATGCAAATGGATTTGGATAATGATGAAACAGAACAGGAAGGGAATTAGCAACTTTGAATTATGGTTTTGGCAGAGACCACTGCATTCAGTGGACTGGCCACAAAACACAGATTAGGTGGTCAGGACAGCACTACTACTGGTAGGAGGACTACTGAGTAATGCATACATACTGAGATGGGATTGCAGCCACAAGGCTTGATGTGTGTTTTAGCAGTGACTGAATGCACACAGTCTGTAATTCCCCCTCACCAGGAGCCAAAAATTTGTTGCCTGACAGTCTTGGCCCCAGTGTATGAGAACTTACTGTTTCTCTTTCAAGAAGGGTCTTGAAACCTGTTTCTTTCTGACTCATTTCCATCTTGAGCTTGGCAATGCTTCTTGAGTTAGTCCACCAGTCTGCTACTTTTTCTTTACCTTTTATTGCGTTTGTGCAGAATATACTCGCTTGCGCACATACTTTAACCAAATATTGTTAAAACACACCTTTGGTAAAGCTGCCTGTGTGGGCCTGTCACAACTTGTGTTTTATGTCATCCACTCCGAACCAGCCATGCAAATAACACAACCTCAGGGTTTCCTGGATCCAACATTTGCAAATGTTTTGCAGCCTAGTGAGTTCATTGTGTCTTTAGCTCAATATTTTGGATTAACCTTTATGATGGAAAGCAGTGAAGGGTAACAGGAAACTGTTTTCACTGAAAGATGAGACAAGAAAGACAAAAATAAGATGACACTGAAAAGAGATGCTTGAAATGATGTCAAGGTTTATATAGAAAATTTCTTCTAATTCCTCATTTACATGCAACGATACCCATCTACCTTTGACTATTTTGATCTACATTTCTCTTTGGAGAAAAGTGGCAGACAATTGAACAAACGTAGGAATGAAAACATAAATATAGAAACCCCTTGAGAAAGATTTGATGTAAACTTTAGCTTACACTGCTAAAGAAAAATTTCTCTATTTCATAAATGGGTGAATAACTGTATTTATCGCGGCATAGCATACCAAACATTTTAAGTCACTTTGAGCCGCTGCACTGCAAGGTTTTTGCAGCCATTTTGTTGCTAGCCACTTACTGTTCCAGTGTTTGCTTTGTTTCAAAGGGAAATACGCTGCCATTTTGCATTTTAATTTCAAAATGCTACATTACCATGCTATCGTGTGGTATTTACGTGCAAAAAACCTGCATCGCACTGCCAGTCGAAGACAAGATGGCAGTTATTAATAGACTGGAAAGGGGCAAAAGTGGTCCATCTCTTGCTAGTATAACAACTGTATTTGACAAAAAGAGGAGAAAAAAATAAGTGTTGAAACTTGGTTCAAAGTTAGACAGTGAAGATGGCTGTAAAAAAGTTGAAAAAGTTAGTGACAAGGAATTAGAAGACGGAATTTATTTATGGTTTCTGCAAAAGAAAAGTTAAGGTGAACTTATTTCTGGATCTCTGTTGTGTGAAGAAGCATTAGTTGAAACATCATGTAAACTGTGTTTTTTCATGTATGTTTTATTATCCGAACAATCCTTGGGCCCAGTTAGTTTGGATAATCAACATTTTGCTGTAGATAGAATTGTTGCCCTCACTGGCAAATGCTCAAAACACAAATGTGAGCTTTCCATGCTGGCTTAGAATCTGCAGGAAGTCCTCTCAACAGTTGGGTTGGATTTGCATTTATAGAGAGGCTGAGTCTAGGAGAGTAACTTCAGCAAGAAAGGGTAGCGTAGTGCAAACAACAGTATCAGTGTTTGCGCATGTGGTGAAGGCGGCAGTGTTAACATGCGATGGCAACACAGAGATATGCTTAGCAGTGTTGAAAAAAGGTTTCACAGAAATCTCTTGAGTCAGTGCTTGATTTCAGAATCGGGGCAGCTGTGAGAAGGGTGGCATTGGTGCTAGTGTCAAACGTGGTGCAGGGTTAGAAACAGTTCAGAATAAAAGTAGGATGTGGGCCATAGCAAGACTGGCTGAGATGCATGACTGCAGGGGCCAGACCGCAGCATGTGTAGTTATGTTGGTCACTTACAGTACAAAACTATGTCAGCAGTGGATACCAGCCTTGAGCAAATAACAGAATTGAGAGTAAATAGGATGAATAATTTTCTGAAAATAATGTCCAAACAATCCTGAACATTCAATGTTTAATTCTTTTCACAAAGCAGTCATCTCTCAGACCTCACTCTTCCCTGAAAACAAAGTAATTGTTAGAAACTGGCCATACCTGCTTCATTCCTCTTTACAACTGTTGATTTAGGGCACCACATTTCACTACATGGTATACTCAGTTACTACGTACGTGACAATAAAACCCTTTGACTTTTTGATTCTTGACAAGGTCATGTAATGTGTGACTGTGCGTTAATGTGGGAAGGCTGTGTGAAAAGGATCATAATTTGTTAAAACAGCAAAACACTGCAGCATAAAGGCATGATGTGTAGTGTGCGACCTTCCTACAACTTTGCACTTCTGATGTAGGTTCAAATCTGGGTAGAGTTTCAATGATCTTCCCTGCGTCTGTGTTAATCCTAAAAGCTACAAAACGCTACAGAAATGTAGTGTTAAATAAAAAAAAATAAATCTTTGCAAAAATAAATCTTCCTTCATATCGCAATGGTTCTACATTCAGTGTACTTTTTCAGATATGTTTTATTATCTGAACAAACCTTGGGCCCAGTTAGTTTGGATAATCAACGTTCTGCTTTAGTTAGAACTGTTGCATCCATGGGTAATAACTAAACTAATCTGGATTAAAAATTGTTGACTAATTCACGACAGGGGATTCTAACAATAGCGTATAAAGGATTCAGATCTAATAGGAGTTTAGGACCACTTTGATTCAACTCCCTTCTTTGGTATTCAGAACTTGTCTGACAAGTCTAAGCGATGACAGCTTTGTTTTATTTGAACAGACAGTCCCTTTCCAGACTGTTCCACCCCAGTCAGCAAGTAGATGTCAAGTGAATGTCTGTAGTCCTCAGAATGCTAACCGCCAAGAGGCATCTAAGGTGTCCAGTATCAGAACACTTTAGCTATTTTTAAATTAACATTTTGTTTTTGCTATCTAGATAAACATGTTTTGTATTGTTTTATTAGTCATGTTACACACCACATTGATCTCACTGCAGTTCATATTATGGATTGTATTTTTACATGTCTTTGACTTATACTGCCCATTTTGACTAAAAACACTTTGGCTATTTTATTGGGATTCCCTTGCAGAGGTCTACTTAGGTTTATGGATACGTTTCATTAAAAATATTAAAGACTGCATATTTTCAAGGCTGTGACAAACAGTCAAAGACATGCTAAACTGTGTTCTTCTCTCCCCTCCCAGGATAATATGGTTTGCTGCTTACTCTTCAAAGTTAAGGTAAGGTGATCTGTGGTATTTTATTACTTTGTCATCCATTGCATTAACACCAGTATTAGATCCAATAAACTACAGCAAATACAGTAAATCAAAACTCAGATTACTTGAAAAAGTTCATTTGTTTACTGACTAGCTTGCATTATTTTTGTCAAGTCACACTTGGTGGCCTGCAGCTGCAAGATTGTACGTTTGTATCCTAGTCTTCTTGTGTAGTGTTTGAATGTCCTTACTGTGCTTGCAAAGCTTTGCACTGAGTGTAAAATGCATGTTTCATGTGAACTGGTTACTTTAAAGAGTACTTTAAAGAGTGCTTTAAAGAGTTCTATTTTTTCACCAAGTGTGAAAATATCAACATTCCCAGTTTTCAGCACATATTTTTTTCTTTGTGGTTAGGTACACACATATTTCTAGACAGTCTTCTTAATATTGGTCGTATTCCCTCTTTAAAGAGTACTTTTAAGATTGTTACCGGTTACTGATTTATAGTGAAAATGTACATGTAATGATGTGCTCAGATGTGTCATAACTGAAAACAAACTAACTGCTGTACTGATGCATCAAATGTATCTTAAAACCCGGAAAGAAAAAGTGAATAAGCCAAAATAAAGTCTTCCGTGCCCGATTGACTATACTGATCTAAACTAACAAAATGCACAAAAATAGGATACTGCTCTGTCGATCGAAACAGGAGCACACAGAAGGCAGGAAATCACGCTAACCTCGCAGCTAACCTCACAGCACCACTGCTATGGAAATCACACTCCTCTAACTCTTCTTCATCCTCTTCTTCTCGTGTCAGTTTCTTTATAGGCACTGGAGGCAAAACCACTGATTTAAGGTTCATCGGCATAGGTGATTTCAATTGGAGTTCCTACAGGCCTAGTTGGAAAATGAAGAAGAGGTGCAAACACGCAGCCAAACCCTAGGCTGTTGCACTCTCTTATTGTGCCTAAAGTCTGTGAAAATGAGTATAGGGTGAAATGTTATTGGTGCAATCTTTCTACAGAGCTTTCAAAAGCAGTGAAATACGCCCTGGTCTCTCCAGAGGAGGCAGTGAAAGTAAAAATCCATGTGAACGATACCTTACCTGGTTGTCTTTAAACTCACCTAAGGGTTTACATCTCTCTTTATCCATAGTTGTTCCCTTTCATTCTCAGCTTCTGAAGAAAACAGTGTCACAGCGAAGATGTAAGTTATGTAGAAACACATCTAAGCTTGGTATTCAAATCAAAAGATATATGGTCAGTCATTACCCAGTTACTGTCAGGGTCAGGAACTAAAGTATTGTTTTTAACTACACTTTGTCCACTAACTGAGGAAATTTGTCAAAATTAGTTAAAAAATGCCAGGGTTGCAAAATGAAAAAAAAAAAAAAAACAAAAAACATATTTGCTGCAAACTAATAATAACAACTTTCACAATGAGCAGCTGATGCAAGCTGTGCCAAAAGCTCCTTTTCTGTGTTTTTTTGTGAGCTCTTTGGTTTTCTTAAAATGTAAGTAATAAACCTGCACAATCAGTGCAGAGGCAAAAATAAAAGGAAAAATATACATCAAAAATGAAGGTATTCTGTCTATTACCACACATGGCACTAACTGGGCAGTGACTGTAAGTCCACATAAACTTGAAATACAAACCGAAAATAAAAAAAAAAAAAGTTATGTAGAAATATAGAAATGTACATGCACTTTTGTATCAATCCTGTCCTCAGTTAATTTTTAACATTATAACTGAAATTTCTCTTTAGTCCAGGAAGAGCTTATTTACCTAGTGTGCCCTGCTGATCTTTTCACATTTGTTTACTTTTGTACTGAGTAACGCGTCTTTCCTTAAGCCAGGAGAAGGTGCTTTGTAAGAGCAAGAGTCGGGACATTGTTTCTCCGGAGGAGTAAGTGTCTTCCTTAACTATAACACTTCAATGTCTCTGACCAGCCATTCAGAAAATATTAGTAAAAATTATCTTACTGTAACCAATATATACAGTCATCCCAAAGTTGACGGGGTTAGGACGTCTATGAAAAAATTTTCATCCATGACAACGCTAACACTGACATATCCTATATTTTAACCAAAACTGTTGAGCTACATTACTTTCTTTTTTTCTTTTTCTTTCAACTAGCACCATTAATTTTGCATGACAGTGAATTATTTCTGGACTGACAGTGTCATTGGACTCTAATAACTTAAACACTTCATGATAACGTAAAGGTTATGATGTGATAAAAGCTGTTTTTATTATTTTAAAAAATAGGATTATATTTAAGTTTGTAGAATTCAATTATAAAAGTTTCTACTGAATCTGATATTTTGTTTGGCAGTTACGTTTACTATAATTGAGGTGTCTGGCATCCCATCCAGGGTGTAGTTTCACAGCCCAGAGATAACAGAATAGGACCCCAATCACCATGAGCCTGACCAGAATAAAGCAGCTTTTAATGATGCTTTCCAGAAGGAAATTCATAGTAGGCAGTGAATAAATTTCTGTTGTGGGATTAAAATTGCTGTCTTTTCAGTACTGTGATACCGAACTGAGATGGTACCAAACTGAATAATAAACGTGTTGCATGATAAAGCATTTCATATTTATACAGTCCATTGTAGCAGTTATTGATCATATAGGGCCCTGTTATGTGAGGAAAATGTGGGCAAAGGGTGTGAGGGAATGAAAATTTGCTGTAGAGGGTTGCAGATGTGTATTTTCAGGGGTTATCTATGTTTAGGTGAGAGCCAGAAAGTTGAGAGATGTCTGAGGCATCAGCCATAATGAAGTCAGCTGTATTTAGGGATACTGCATAAGCTTAGTACAAACTGAAGCTTGAAAAAGCAACATTTTGTGAGATAAGTATTACACCACACCCCTGGTTATGCAAAGCCATCAATCATGCAAGTATGTGGATAAATGCTCACTTTTCTCCAAACCCGCTGGCACCCCACCTCCACCTCTATTGTATTCAAGAAATTGCAACCTTGCTGGACGGCAGGCGTGAGCTGTCGGAATGAGTCTCAGGAGCTCAGATGAAAATTACCCCAAGCTTCCTGTAAACTTTTATTTGAGCTTCTCAGTACTCTTGTACCTTATCTTAAAAACACAGTTGAGACCGCAAGACTGTTTGCAAGTTTTTTCCATAGGTTCACCCTCTGACAGTTACTCAAAGCCTAACAACAGTGCAGTTACAGCTTAACTTTTGTTAAAAATATCAGTTAAAGCTACAATACATTGAAACTTTCTATTCTATCAGCATTCTATTTTTTAATTCTTTCATTCTTATTTTCTTCTTCTTCTTCTTCTTCTTTCGGCCGCTCCCGTTAGGGGTCGTCACTGCGGCTCGAAAGCTTCCACTTCCTCCTGTCCTCTGCATCTCTCTCCGTCACCCCCACCACCTGCATGCCCTCCTTCACCACATCCATAAATCTCCTCTTAGGCCTTCCTCTCTTCCTCTTGCCTGGCAGCTCCATCCCTAGCATCCTTCTCCCGATATATCCAGGATCTCTCCTCTGCACATGTCCAAACCAACGCAATCTTGCCTCTCTGACTTTGTCTCCAAACCGTCTAACCTGTGCTGCCCCTCTAATATACTCATTCCTAATCCTGTCCATCCTCGTCACACCCAATGCAAACCTTAACATCTTTAACTCTGCCACCTCCAGCTCTGTCTCCTATCTTTTGGTCAGTGCCACCGTCTCCAACCCATAAAGCATAGCTGGTCTCACTACCATCTCACTACCATCCCTTTCACTCTTGCTGGTACCCTTCTGTCACAGATCACTCCTGACACTCTTCTCTACCCACTCCACCCTGCCTGCACTCTCTTCCTCACATCTCTTCCACACTCCCCATTACTCTGGACTGTTGATTCTAAGTATTTAAATTCCCCCACCTTCGCCAACTCTATTCCCTGCATCCTCACCATTCCTCTGTCCTCCCTCTCATTTATGCACATGTATTCTGTCTTAGTCCTACTGACCTTCATTCCTCTTCTCTCTAGAGCATATCGCCACCTCTCCAGGGTCTCTTCAACCTGCTCCCTACTCTCACTACAGATCACAATGTCATCTGCAAACATCATAGTCCACGGTGCCTCCTGTCTGATCTTATCTGTCAACCTGTCCATTACCATTGCAAACAAGGAAGGACTCAAAGCTGATCCTTGATGTAATCCTACCCCCACCCTGAAAGCATCTGTCATTCCTACCGCAGACCTCACCACTGTCACACTGTCTTTGTACATATCCTGTACCACTCTTACATACTTCTCTGGCACACCCAACTTCCTCATACAATACCACAGTTCCTCTCTAGGTACCCTGTCGTATGCTTTCTCTAAGTCCACGAAGACACAATGCAACTCCTTCTTACCTTTTCGGTACTTCTCCATCAACACCCTCAGAGCAAACATCGCATCTGTAGTACTCCTTCTTGGCATGAAGCCATACAGCTGCTCACTAATCGTCACCTCCCTTCTTAACCTAGCTTCTACTACTCTTTCCCATAACTTCATGCTATGGCTGATCAGTTTTATCCCTCTGTAGTTACTACAGCTCTGCACATCACCTTTATTCTTAAAAATAGGTACCAGTACACTTCTTCTCCACTTGTCAGGCATCGTCTCACTTTTCAAGATTCCATTAAACAATCTGGTTAAAAACTCCACTGCCATCTCTCCTAAACACTTCCATGCTTCCACAGGTATGCCATCTGGGCCAACAGCCTTTCCATTCTTCATCCTCTTCATAGCTGTCCTAACTTCCTCCTTGCTAATCCATTGCACTCCCCTATTCATAATCCCTACATCATCCAACCTTCTCTCTCTAAACACTTTCCAAATATCGTGGAAAATTAACAGAAAATTCTGTTCTACTCAAAATAATCATAACATAAATCAAGCCATGGTTGTCAGTATGTTACAGTGGAGCTGCTGTGGTGCTTTGGATGGGAGGAGAGAGACAGAGAAAGACATCGCACTATGAAATGCAAAGCCAAAATATAAATAAGGCCTAGAATAAGTCCCCACCCAAAAGAACCAGTCAGGCACTAAATATACAGTATTTACAGGAAACAGGCAGGGATGACATCTCCTGACTAACTCCTAACTAGACATCCCTGGCTGTACCTCTCCCCCAAGAAGCCACTAAAGGTTAACCACAAAGAGAAAAAATCCACAAAACAATTAAGAAATGAAATAAAATATGATAAAAATATGGCTAAATGTGCAACAGGAAACACAGAGAAACAATATAAAGCATAATGTAATCAAACAAAAATAAATTTGGAAAAACCAACTTCTGGCTGCTCCTGTTAGGGGTCGCCACAGCAGATCATCCACATATTTGGTTTGGCAGATTTTTACACCAGATGCTCTTCCTGACGCAACCCTCCATTTTGTCTGGGCTTGGGACCAGCACAGAGGTGCACCCCCTTCTGGCTGGATTTGCATTGATGCCCAATGTGGGGCTCAAACCCATGACCCTAAGATTACGAGTCACATGTGCTATCGACTGAGCTAACCGAGCAGGAACAAACAAAAACAAATTTAGAACTAAGCTAAAAAAAATAAGTTTAGGACTTCCAGTAAATGAATGCACCGCTGTCAATGTCAGTTTTCCAGATCTGCCGGGAAAGGAGTGGTGGACGCTGCACAGTCAAACTGTTCCTCTCTCAGCAGACACCTCAGTTGGGCTGAAAAGGTAAAAACCCTGGTAAATTTTTCCATTGTTGAACTCGCGTTGCTTGTGGATGATTCCAGCTGGCAGACTGGTAGCGTTACAAACGGGAGAGTTTAAAGATGATTTTGTATTTCATGACAGCCACTTTTTGTGTGTTTTCTTTATCAGAAATGCAGAAATGTAGGCAAAAATGAAGCTCAGCAGGAACAAAAACAGATGACTGTAGTTCATCTGCTAGAAATTATTTCCTGTTCTCAGACAGGTTTCCCAAGACCTGTCGCCAGTGGCACTCAGTTAAAGATCTCTGGTGTGTATGCTGGATTTCTTATAGTTCAGTCACGTAACAAATTTAATAGGCACTAAACTTGTCAGATCTGTGTCTGAGATAAACGGACATGGCTGCTAGAGGAACAGACAGCCATAGGTCCAGTTTTAAGTTATATAATGCAAAATAATGCAGTGCATCCAAAGTAAACTATTTTGTTTGTGTAGTTTCAGTTGTATCTTTTTCAGTAGACTCTACTCTTCCTTTCTGAGAGCATGCTGAGGTGAAAATTGAATAATCCTTGTTGACCTAGGGACAAGACATTTCAAATTCTGGTAACTGTAGCAAACTAAGGTCATATAAATAAAACAAAGTTGTGCCTTCCTCCAAGTGTTTCATTGTAAACCTTTACTAAGTGTCTTACAGTTAACTTCAACAAAACTAGTCACAAAGAAGAGACCAGTACGTCACAGTTATTGTCTGTAAACCTTAATACTAATGTTAATTTAAGTTTACAGTCAGGAAGCATAATAACAGGAACATACTTCTGAATAGTCTTAAACATACACTGCACCCCACAGCACCATTACAATGGCTATTCTGAGTGCCCTCTAATCCTAGCAAATATAAATGCTGGCTATTTTCACTCTGCAACAGAAATTTTACAAACTCGGTGAAAAAAATGAAAAAGAAAATTAATAAATACACTGGGAACAATTATAACAATTATAACTTAACACAAGGATTTGCAAACAGTAAACATAACGCAGTACAAAGTGTCAAAACTACTGTGTGACTACATTTTATGCAAATTATAAACTAATGCTTATTATGATAACTTGTATAAATTCTCAGTCTTCCTTAGTCACTGGCATATTCTCAATTTTTTGACACAATGAGCCTCTGTTCACTGTGCTCCTGAAATAAATGTATGAAATATACTGATTTTCCTCTCAATACTTTCAGTCTACAGACTTCCTTTCCTTACTGAGTTTTCATTTAGCAGTTTATGATTCTGGGACAGGCTCTGGTTTGCTGCAACCCTAATTAAAATAGTGGTAGATAATAATGGTTGGATGCATAGTTTACCATAGTACTTAATATAAAACTGATTTTTCTATTGATTTTTCCAGCAGATATATTGTTCAAAAATTTCCAGTTTCAGCATTAAGAAAAAAGAATGGCGAGAGCAAATGTATTATGAGTGAACTGATTCTGAGACAGAGATGTGAACACACCCACCCACTCCACTCACGTTTCTTTGATATATTTATTTGTGCGTACTGCTGCTGTGAAGGTCATGCTCTTTATTATTTAAAATTTGATTTCAATTGTGCCACAATGACTTTTTAATGTTTTCTTTTCATTGTTCTTTTTCATTTTGGTTTGTCAATTGGGTTAGTATAGAGGACAGTGAGTGCCAAATAAAAAGCAAGTAAGTAACCATTAGTCATTAGGTAAACTGATGTATGACATCCAGTCTGATTTGTACAAGCAGTTAGCAACAATGAGCAGCATACACTGTAGTAGTCTAAGTAGTTATTTTGACTTGACTGACTTGACTGACTGTGACGGAACTTCTTTGTACAGTTTGGATGACTGCGAGTACCTTTAATTTTTGTCTTTAAGATGTAAATTCTTTTAGTAAAGTCTAATTTGTTAAAACAAATTAAGGGAACAAACTAAAAGGATCCCACTTTTCAGGCAAGTCAATGAAACAGAATGAGAATCTGGACTTGGAAAAAAATTAAAATTTAATTCCTATATTAATAAAAATTTAAAATATGAGGAAATCATTTTTGTTTTTCCCTTTCAGCTTTGTGTACTCGCAGCCCAATCTCCTGAATGGGTAAGTAATCGCCATGACATACATGCTTTTTCATTCACTAATTTTTTTATTTTTTATTTATTTTTTTATTTTTTAACTCCGTAAGAAGCCAACTGGAATTATCTGACAACTGTTACTGTTCTTTTTAGTATGTCATCAACCAAAATGATTTTGCTCCTGAAAACTTGACAATAATTGTATTGTCTGGATCCTGAATATGTTTGCTAGTGCAAACTTTTAACTGACCCTTCAGGCTGGAAGAAAGCAGCACTAACCACTGTCCTTCCCGCGAATTATCGATGACTTTTCTTTTAGTTTTTCTAAATTAGCCTTTCTTAATTTTAATTGGTTTGTACATTCTGAACTTTACTCCTTTATTTGTGCCTGTGACATAACTTCCAAGAGGAAAATAAGACAGGGTTATGCAATATGTTAGATTGTATTTGTCCTCTCAACTTGAGTTTCTCACCAATGTCAATATACTTAAACAATTTCAGTTTTAAATGTAAAACAGTATTTGACTGAAACCTATGTGTAAGCCACTGCGAAATGTTTGCATATTATAGGGCATGCAAATATTGTACTTACCTATTTGTTTAGCAAGAGATTCACCTTGAAACTTTCAGACTGCAGGGCAGCAAGTAAATGTTACTGGTATATACATGAATGTAATGTAAGGTAACTCTTAACATCTTGTGGGGGTAGTTATTCCCGGGGCCCTGGTGGTGTCATTGCACAAGTTACATTAGTTTTTCAAATGACAGGGGTACAAAGAGACTGAAAATGGTGTGTGTGTATGGGGGCCTGATGGTGATCTGTGCTCTCCAGGCTCAATCATTACTTGTACTAGCCCTGTCAGCAAAAATGATGTGTGTATAGGAACAATGCTACATTTTAAATGCAAAAAGTTTCTCATCTTCATCCACCTGTTTAGGTCTTATTCCTCTGCAATTAGGTACAGGTGTGAGCAGGTAATGGTTCTTATGCTCCATCTCCATGCTCCAAAGCACCTTTTGTAACACTTTTTATGGCTATAACTCACTGTAGATGCAGCTGTAATATCTGGATTACAGAACAAGAGAACATGGACTCAGGATTTCAGTGTGGCTTTACTCTGGAGCTAGTAGGATAAAGAAGTTGTCATGTCAGGATTCGTTTCTGCTTCCTTATCTCCCACTCCCGGGGAAGTTCTCTTGCTGTGGGCATACTATTTATCACAACTAGGCATGTGTCTTACATGCGATGTGATGTGTTTGTGAGTGACCCCCCCCCCCAATTCAGTTCACTTCAAATCACCTTTACTATCAGCATACAATTATAAAAATAGTTTGTGTAATGTTCAAAGTTCAAAGAGTTCAAAGAGTTTTATTCTCACGTACATAGTAACCGAGTATACCATGTAGTGAAATGTGGTGCCCTGAATCAAGAGGGGACTGTGAATGGTTACGTTCCAGAAAAAAAGAAAATTTACGAGTACAGTAGCAGTCCCATTGATGTGTGAGGGAGTAGTAGGTAGAAATTAAAGAAATTAAAGAAAAGTAAAGAAATTAAAGAAAAACGCACAGTCCGTCTGGAGCGATCAGGTAGGCAGCCATCATGCCGGCGCCATCTTGAATGCAGCCGAACTGAATATATAGTACTGCAAAATATAAAAAACTATATATAGTATTCATAAATAAGGTAGTGGAAGCTGCTGTGGAAAGGAGAAACTTAAATCATCATACTATACAAGAGACTGTATAGTGGATGTCCTCAGTAATAACTGTTTAAGCTTGGAGGAAGTTACTGGAAATAGACACTGGGAATAGAGAGGATGGGGTGTATGGAGGGGGGGAAAAAAAAAGATCAGTTCGTTCACATTAGTGTGTATGTGTGTGTGTGTGTGTGTGTGTGTGTGTGTGTGTATTTTTTTTTTTTTCCTGTAGCAAACTTCAGTCACGTTCTAGAAAAAATAAAGTAAAATTAAAAGTGTTTCATAATGACCCAGCACATTTCCTTTGTTAATACTTTTGTGACTTTTATCACTCTGTCTAAAATGCAGTTTAGGTATGGCATGACACCTCAAGCAAGGCCCTTACAATTAGTTCCACCACTCCAGCCGGAAGGTTAATTCCAGAGAAAACTTGTTGCAAATACTAATTGCACCGAGGCCGTAGTCCAACTCCTATAAAGAACCACTTGTGATCTCCAGTATGAGAAGGCACCGTCATAACAATGGATTTTTACAAAACTGCCAGATTAAATATGTAAAATACACAACCACTCAACCTACTGTCAGAATTAGGTAATCTGTGAGATATGTCCCTATAGTGACAGCGGATGTCTGACCGATGAGAGAAGACTGCAATAGTGTCAGCAGGTTAGAATTTGAGGCATAATTTTGGAAAAGGAATAGTGTATCACAATGGACTGCCCAGGATTCAGGTGAATTATACCCTTCCAAATGGTGACTGTGTCCTTTTACGACTTGATCAAGTGCTTTTAGGAAAATGACAATCTGTGGTTCAATTTTCTGTCCTGGTAAAATGTTTTTTTTTCTGGATTTCAAATAAACAAAGGTTAAGTAAGCAAAGCATCAAGTCTTGACCTGCTCTCTCTTTGTGTCCCTAGGCGGACTGACATCGTAGCAGTCACACCATGGTTGGCACCCATTGTCTGGGAGGGCACCTTTGACCCCTTGCTTATTGATATCATATATAAGCCCATGAACCTCACCATTGCAGCTACTGTATTTGCGGTTGGAAAGTGAGCAGAATTATTATTATTATTATTATTATTATTATTAGTTGTTGTCGTTGTTGCTGTTGCTGTTTTTGTTTGTTTGTTTGTTTGTTTGTTTACAACTTTTTATTGTACCTGTTTAAGTTTATATGTTTGTTTGTTTCTTGAAAGGTATGTCATGTTCCTTCAAGACTTCCTGGAAACAGCAGAGCAGCATTTCATGGTCAATTTTAGAGTGCATTACCATATTTTCACAGACCGGCCCACTAAAGTGCCAGACGTCAAGCTGGCTGCTGGGAGGCGAATCTTTAAGCACGGAATAGAAAAATTAAGTCGCTGGCAGGACATATCAGCTTCGAGGATGAAGATAATCCAAAACATCATTGAGGAGAGAATTAATCAAGAAGCAGACTACATTTTCTGCTTGGATGTGGATACAAAATTCCACTTCCGCTGGGGAGCTGAGACTCTGGACCGTTTAGTTGGCCAAATACACCCTTGGTTCTATGACTTACCACGTGAGCAGTTCACTTATGAGCGGCGCCCAATCTCTACAGCATACATTCCCCATGGACAGGGGGATTACTATTACATTGGGGCTATGTTTGGCGGTATGGTTGACGATGTCTACAAATTGGTGAAAACTTGCCACAAAAATATAGAAGCAGACAGCGCCAAGGGTATTGAGGCAGCTTGGCAGGAAGAAAGCCACCTAAACCGATACCTGCTTTATAATAAACCTTCCAAGGTTCTGTCCCCAGAATATCTGTGGCATGACCAAAGGGAAAGAACAAACGTCATGAAGGTTATTCGTTTCTCACAGATCATAAAAAACAATCTGGAAGTCAGAGAAAACTTGTAACACTTGACAATGCGCTATATTTACTTCTTCTCTGTGACCTTGTTGCACAGTCATCAATTAATATAAGTAATGAAAAGATATGAAATTATGCCTCATCCTTTAAATGCAGTTAAATTAATTTAACTGGTGAGTGATCCCTTGGGAATTGTGCAGCAACATCTTCACTTAGTGTTCAAAAATATAAAAAAAAAAAAAAATTAAAAAAAAATGGAAGTGTGGTTTGAAACATTTGCTACTGAGCTGCTGCACCTCAGCAGAACTGGTATATAATATTAGGAGATGACTAAATGATATTCTTTTATATTTTTTTGTACACAAAAGTTATACTTTTACAACCAACACTAAATGAATATTATTATTAGCGTAGTTACACTGGTCGTATCTACAAGCACTGATTCCAAAAAAAAAAAGTGTTGATTCTAACATTTTTACAATGATTAAGCAAATTATTTAAATAAGCAGTTTTTTGTTTTTAAGTTAGGCCTCCTGGGTGTAATAAACCATTGGTTCTCGTCACAGACTGTTGGCATTCTTTACTGCTCTGTCCCCATAAGGGGAAAAAACAAAAAACCACAAGTATGTTACCTTCTGCCAGAGGAAAGTACCAAGGAGTTCTCATTCAAAGAAGTACTTTCAAGTACTAAGGAGTTTCTGCACCACTACTTTGAGTGGCAAACAATGCACATTTTCTCTCCACTGTATAACTAATCTCTCTTTCCCATCCATCACTGAATACCGGTGTAAATTTTGTTACAAAAGGTTAATTCAGAAACAGCAGATATTTTATAACTTTACAATTACTTCACAATTATTGTGAAAAGTAGGAGAAAGTACCACAAAACATGTTCTCTCAATTCTTTTTATTTATTTATTTATTTATTTAAAATTCGGCAGCATAAATAACAATTTTCTGGTCCTCACCAACTCCTATAATTAGACAAGTCAGACCTCAAAAGGCAGACAAAAAATATATATTTCAATGGAACAGTTTCCATTAATATTGGTGTGGACATAGCTCTTTTTTTAATAAATCCTACCGAATTGAAAGTTAATAGGCTGTCCTGCTATTATCAGACACTTTAAAATCTGGGGCCTGTTTCGATGTTGCAGTGTTTCCCCGATAACTTCTCTGCACTGGTTAATGGAGGAACCCATTGTACTTGGATCCCGGCTTGACGTAACAGGAGGATGTTTTTCTGACCTGACAGCACAGCTCCTGCAGGCCAAGGCCTGGACACTAGGCGAAGTTGCTAAGGTGGCAGAAGAAAATTTTGCCAATGCTGCCACTGTTGCTGGAAGGTTAGAGGTGTGATTGGTCAGTTGCGTCAGATGGTTTTTAGAGGCATGCCCTCCACAGAACAGAAACTGTTCACCTTTTGGAGGGGTTATATGAGACCTGACAATACAGGCCCTGTTCCTGATTATAGAATTACACCAAGCTCAGATGATTTTGAAGGGACATGTCTACTGCCAAATTTTAAGGATATCATCCATATTAATATGTCTGCGATGAAAGGCCAAATGGTTTATGCATGTTTTCTCAAGGTTTTACACAAAAAAAACAGCTGCTTGGTGGAGTGGACATGGTGTGGAAGAGCACAGGCAGGAGGCAGACATTGACATCAAACCTGCCTGGAGGGCTCTCTATAAACCTCTTCTACCCAAGCATGACGGGAACCTGCAGTGGAGAATCCTTCATGGGGCAGAGGCTGTCAACACATTTCTCAGTGTCTTAAACAGGGGTGTGAACAGGGGTGACGAATTTATGTACTCTCAACTACGAAAAACGGGTTTTTGTTTTTTTCTGGAGTGTTTTATACTACAGCAACTGTTTAATGTTCTGTGTGTTTTCTTTGCTGGTTTTGACAAAACTTTTAATGAATGAACTTTCATTTTTGGTGTTCAGTAGTCACAGAAAGCCAAAGAAAAATGTCAGCTTTTAGACTTCATTTTAGATCAGGCAGAAATCAGAATATGCGGTCTATGTCAGCAGCAAAAATAAGAGCAGAGGTGTGGACATGAGGTTCTGCCAGTTTTTAAGTCTATGGTAAAATCAGGGATTATGATTGATTTTGCTTTCTTTAAAGCAATTTGTGACATACAAAGTTTTGAGTCAAAATGGTTTGAGTCAAAGAATATGTTTCGCTCTGTGCAAGGACATACCCTGGTGTACTCTGGTCATTGGTCTAAATGTTTTTATTTTACTGTCACTTGTGTTTTTTTGTATTTGCTTCTGCATATTAATTATGTATTGTTTGTGTTTTCCTCAGCATGGCATGACATTTTCTGTTATAATGCGGTGATATTTGGTAAATAAAAGCATTTCAAATTTAAAAGAAATCAGTAATATGTCATTATTTACAACCGCAACTCGCCGTGGTATGGAACATGAAATAAAAACAGAAAGCAGCGATTTCAAAATGCACTTTGACTTTTAATCCATCACAAACAGTATAAAGGCGAGATATTTTTTGAGTCGGGGTTATATTTAGCCAAAATGTGGAAGCCAGTGGGGAAAAACAAGTCCTCCCTTATACACTTACCCTATAAAGTACACTTCAACAATAATAAGTAGCCCCTCAGGAATTTAAACAACTTGATTATGAAAAAACCTCACTTTTAGAAGCACCTGTGTGCCAAATTTTATCAAAAAGCAGAAAATGTTTGGAATTACGTTTGGTAATGAGTAGTTATCTTGCGCAGTTATCACACAGAAGGATCACTGTATGGCTTAAAACATTGGAACAACACCCAAAGAATTATGTGCATCTCGGAGCTCAACGCAGTATTCATGACTCTACAACAATGCTGAAAAACTGAAAAAACTGGATATGCAGGAGTAACAGCCAGTCCTCACTAAACACAAGAGCTTCTATACAGTTTGCTGAAAGGAATTAAATGTTTCTCAGAAATGGAGCCTTGTCACATCCTGTGGAAACCACAAACAGCATATCAGAGTAAGGATTTATTGCAGCGAGCCAAATATGGTGGCATCAGTGTCATAGTGTGAGATGTTCTGCTGAACTAGGACCTGGGTGCTGTGCCAACATTACTATAAAGGAGAAAAGCTGGCAGGGACCCCTTCACCCCGGCAAGGAAGGTTGTAACCCAGCCTGATTCCAGGACAGTGAAATGGGTTTGAAACACATGGTGTCAACCTCAAGCAGTGCACGCAAGAATTGGAAGGGAGAAGTAAGTCCTCCTCGTCACCAGGGGCGCTGTGATTCGGCGTGTACTCTTCGGGACGTTGTCACGGAAAGGAAGTGGTCATTGCGTCGCATGTTTAATACGTCACTCAGGCGGCACAAGCTTCTTTAACGACTTCCGGTGCTTTGTAACTTTGGTTATCTCTGTTGCTGGTTTTTTGTTTCTTTCTCTGCCCGAAAGCGATGGCGGCAACTTCGGTGAAAAAACGTCTCTTGAAGGACGAAGACATGACCAAGGTGGAGTTTGAGACGAGCGAGGAGGTGGACGTGACCCCCACGTTCGACACGATGGGTCTGCGGGAGGATCTGCTCCGCGGGATATACGCGTACGGTGAGTGAATGGTTGGCTGATTCGTAACTGCTGTTTTCTCCCTTGTTTGCAGTAATGTACTTGTACGTAATATAATTAATAGTGTCAGATATTTAACATCTCAGCATAACCGAGGACTTTATCCTTATGGGGTATTTAACCTGTTATAAACAAAGGCGTCGTTTCTGTTTTACGTTTATTGATTTAGCAGTCGCTTTTCTGTAAGGCGACGTACAGCTCAGGGTCAACAAAATTTAATAAAACAGAAAAAAATACATACACACAATTGTCACAGTGCAGTACCCGCGTTTTCCCTGCATACAACGCACAAATAGCTGTGTAGTACATCTACTACTATATTATTATTGCTAGTAACTGCTAACTGTACTTCGTACTGTATTATTTCATACAGATAATGTGGTAAAGTTTTATACAGTCAATAGATCATGGTCTCAAAGGAATGTTTTTTTTTTTAGCACACTTTTTAATGGTGAAAGGGATTCAGCAGTGCTGAGGACCAAAGGGAGCTCATTTCACTACATTGGAACCAGCACTCAGAACCTTTAGGCTTTTCATGTTGGATATCTGCATAGAATCACCAAGTGGCCAGAGGGAGAGGAGCATTGCATTCTGACTGTGGTGTAGAAGTGGAAATTAATCAACCCAACAAAGAAAGAAATCTTCAGTGTGGTTTAATGATCATCAGAACAATACTTCACCATGCAGGTAGAGAAGCTCAAAATAACAGTGTGTACACTCTTTCTTACACATGCTGGGGTGCATCACAGTAGGTTTCATAGTGTTAATGGTTAAGGACTCAAAACAAGCTTAGTTCCTGGGCAAATCTAGGACAGATATAGGAAATTATACCCTGAAACAGTTATGAGAATGACAAGTACATTCTGAGAGTTACAACAAAAATAAAAAAGAAATGGGAACTAAAGTTGGTGAGGTTGGTGACTTCTGCAAAATTCACATACCACTTCTCTTGTAAGCAGTTCAGAAAATGAGGTGAAGATCTATTGATGACTTTGTTCACAAATGTCTCAATACAGACAACTACAGGAAGCCAGTGAGCAGAGATGAGAAGGGAACGATACATGTGGAGTCCTTAGTGAGTCAAACACAGGTTCTGGATCAACTGCAGAGGGTTAATGGCAGAGGCCAAAAGACTAGACAGGAGGGACCTGCAGTCCTTTAGGGGGGATGTCTCCATGATCTGGACCAAAAATTCCATGCAGTGTATTGTGAGATGAGTGTGGATGTATGCAAGACCAGGTTATGTTATGTCCTTGGTATGTTGGGTGAAGCTGAGACTTGAGTTGTTACTCCCAAGTTTTGACCAATGAAGTGAGTTGTCTAGTTTGATAGAGGTTCTCACAGGTCAGGGCAATTGCTGGCAGATGAAAAATCTTGGTCTTAGAGATGTTAGGATTTCAAGTGCAAGAAAAGGGGTTTATAACATTCAACTTTTAATATTTATATTCATTTACCTGCTCTATTTTGCCAAAGGGTTATTTACTATGTATACTGGAGGGTGAGTACTTTCAAGGGTAGTGGAGCAGGAAGTGGGATTCAAACCTGGGGGCTCTAAATTTTTATAGATATAAATAAACATGTAACAGTTGGTTAATTACATCACTGTGACACCAGTTTCTTTCAGCTGCCAGGACTGTTTAGCTTGATAAACAGCAACCAGGTACCATTTTTTGGGTATTTGTCCTAAATTGCTAATTAATTTCTGTCAATTTAAAATGGATTCAGATGGTGTATTTGATAGATGCAAAAACAATGCATTCTTTTTTCCTGTCTTGCAGGCTTTGAGAAACCATCTGCAATCCAGCAGAGGGCCATTAAACAGATCATCAAGGGCAGAGATGTGATTGCACAGTGAGTCACTTTCAGTATCTCAACCCGCTGCATCTGTGCCGCATGGTCCATTTTCACTGAGGTTTAATTGAATCCTCACAGTCCCCCCCAATCTGATTTGTTTTCTTCTCCTTAAGTTACCAGATGGCTTCATTTCAGATTAGTACTTCAGCAAATTGGGTAAAATTTGATTGTTTTCTGCAGGTCTCAGTCTGGCACAGGGAAGACTGCCACCTTCTGTGTCTCAGTGCTCCAGTGCTTAGACATCCAGGTAATAACTCCCTTTCAAATGAGCGTAATTAAACCCTCAGTGACTCTGGTTGTGGGTGTGTGACTAATAGCAGCTTTATCTTATTTACTCATATAACCCAGATAGTGTTTATTTTTAGGAAAGAGTCATAGGACTTAAAATACCCCTCACACCTGTAACTTATATGCTATTCTTCATCATAGGGACAATTATGATGATGATGATGATGATGATGATGATGATGATGATCAATGTTAAGTACATCAAATTGGTAAAGAGCAAATGCATCCAAACTAGTGGGGCATGCCCGGTCAGGTAATACCATCCACTTCATTCTCCTCCCTCGTGATGCCTCTGTTCACTGAACAGTAGTTGAAGTTGGGGAATGCAGTCTTCAAAAATACAAGTATGTTTACCTTACTAGACTATTTAACCCTCTCAATCATTAACACCATAAGTTGTTATGGAAAAATGTGCCATTTTAGCATTTTGTTGGTTTCCTGTTGATGCAGTTCTATCCAGTATTACTGTGAGCACCTCTGACCGACTTCACTCATTTCCTGTATTCAGTCATTTGAGTGCTATCCTTGCCCATTTACTCAACAGAATGGGGGCTATTGGTTGGCAGATGCTTCCTGGACCATCAATACCTGCTTCTGCTGGGAGGTTTTCCCAGCAGCAAAGGCGAAGCCTTTGCACTTCCAAGGCAGTGTCGATATAATAAATAGAAAGCAATTTTTTAAATTAAAAAATAAGGAAAAGTTATGGTACTTGTCATAATGTGTTGAATGGTTTATGTGTTACTTATTATGTCAACTGTTTGTACTTATGTACATAATGTAATTTGCACTGAAAATCTCTCGTAGGTACGAGAAACTCAAGCTCTGATTTTGGCACCAACCAGAGAACTTGCTGGCCAAATTCAGAAGGTGAGTCTTTACAGTTTTACCTCTTGTGCAGCATATGGTCCTTTAATAGGCACAGCAAGAGTAATGGTCTTGTCTGTTTTCTTTCATGTAGGCTGATACTAGTCATATATGCTGAGAATAATGCATGTATTGCACTTTTACTTTTTAAAACTTCCATACTGTGTCCTTGAAGTTCTATATTACATCTTAATTTTTTTTTTTTTTTTTTTTTTTTGTTTGGTGGGGGACTTTCTTTTCCCCTCAGGTATTGCTGGCTTTGGGTGACTTCATGAATGTCCAGTGCCATGCCTGCATTGGAGGGACGAATGTGGGAGAGGATATCAGGAAGCTGGACTATGGTCAGCATGTGGTGGCTGGCACTCCAGGCCGTGTATTTGGTAAGCATTTGGGGCTTCTGAATACCAACTTGTAATGAGCGAAACCTAATTTTCATCAGCGCTCACATTGTCAGATTGCAACAAAGCAAGTGATTTCAGCTTATTTCCCCCTCAGACATGATCCGTAGGCGCAGTCTGAGGACCCGGGCTATCAAGATGCTTGTTCTGGACGAGGCAGATGAAATGTTGAACAAGGGTACGATACTTTCAGCAAATGGGGAGGTAGAAACCAGATGGTTCTTGTTGGATGTGTTTTCCAAAACGGCTGTTTGTAAATCTTGCCAGGTTTCAAGGAGCAGATCTATGACGTGTATAGGTACCTGCCTCCTGCCACACAAGTGTGTCTCATCAGCGCTACCTTGCCCCACGAGATCCTGGAAATGACCAACAAGTTCATGACGGACCCCATCCGCATCCTGGTGAAGCGGTAAGGGCTGCTGAGAGACATAAGGACGATGAAATGTGTTGCATGTCTAGGATCATTAAATTGTGGTAACACTGACTGTCAAATACTTGCACTTTCAGTGATGAGTTGACACTGGAGGGCATCAAGCAATTCTTCGTGGCTGTGGAGAGGGAGGAATGGAAGTTCGACACACTGTGCGACCTGTACGACACGCTCACCATTACACAGGCTGTCATATTCTGCAACACCAAGAGGAAGGTTAGTTTTTGCTCTGAGCTGTGTGTGAAATATGACACATGTGGCACAGCTGTTCTCCCTTGGAGCCACATTGTAATAAAGAACCAGCGATTAACATTTGTTGTTTGTTTGGCCAGTGTGTAGCGCAAACGCTTGGGGCCGCCTTTTTTGTAGCAGTTCCCAGTTCCTGCCTTTATTCACACTCCAGTTCCCCTGAGTAAGAATATCCAGCTGTATTGGTGGGTAAAGGGATGTCAGTTGCTGACAGCAACCAGACTTTGACAAATACATCTGCCATTCATCTTAAGTGAGAGAGAAAATGCAAAAAAATATGTTGAAATGGGTTGTTAGGTTCATATGGGAAAGGCGCTGATCTTGGAGACGTTTAATACATCATAACACAAGGACTAAAGGGTGAAAGAGAAGGTTGTGAGGACTTTGCTTATGTGTCAAGTATCTTTGTGCAGGTGGACTGGCTGACTGAGAAGATGAGGGAGGCCAACTTCACAGTGTCCTCCATGCATGGAGATATGCCCCAGAAGGAGAGGGAGTCCATCATGAAGGAGTTCAGATCTGGAGCTAGGTATGTGTGGGAAGGAGTTGGGGAAATATCCTCTCATCTTTAAATTCAAGGTTTCAAGGCTTTATTTGTCATGAGTGCACTAACAGCAGCATAGTAGTGTTGTGACCATGAAATGTGTTGCTTCCAGGCATCCTCAGCAAAAAAATATATAAATAAGATATAAGAAAATAATGAAATTAAGAAAAATAAATAAGGAAAAAGAAGTAATAAATATACACAGAAGTTAAATAAGTTAAACAACAAACAAACCAATAAGGGCATACAGACAGACTCTGATCGACAGTGGCTCGCTGTCCAAGGGAGGGGTCACTGGTTCATCAGTCTTATTGTGTGTGTGTGTGTGTGTGTGTGTGTGTGTGTGTGTGTGTGTGTGTGAGCTGTTCTGGAACCTGCTTGTTCTTGTCTGAATGCTTCTCAAGCATTTTCTGGACGGGAGCAAGGAAAATAGTTTGTGGCTGGGGTGACTGTGGTCCTTTAAGGTGTTCTGGGCCTTCTTCTTATTGCTGGGTGTAGAGGTCCTGCAGGGCTGGCAGATCAGTCCTGGTAATGCTCTGTACTGTCTTGACCACTCTTTGTAGAGCTTTATGTTCTGATGCACTGCAGCTGCCATACCAGGCCATGAAACAGACAGTCAGGATACTCTCAATTGCACATCTGTAGAAGTTGACAAGTTAAGTTGGCATCCCTTTACTTGACGATGATATTGGAGCTGTGCGAGGCAACGCAGTTATGAGTGAACAGGGAATACAGCAGGGGACTAAGCATGCAGCCCTAGGGGGCCCTGTGCTGAGAGTCAGTGCTGAGGAGATGATATTCCCCAACCTCACCACCTGGGGCCTGCCCGTCAGGAAGTTCATGATCCAACTGCACAGTCCCAGGTTCGTGAGCTTGGCGACGAGCTTAGAGGGCACGACTGTGTTGAATGCCGAGCTGTAATTGATAAAAAGCATTCTCACATACGTGTTCCTCTGGTCCAGGTGGGAGAGAACCGTATGGAGGGTAAAGGCAATTGCGTCGTCAGTTGACCTGTTTGATCCGTATGCGAACTGAAGCAGGTCTAATGTCTCTGGTAGAGAAGCAATAATATGTGATTTAACTAACTGCTCAAAGCACTTCATAATGAGAGAGGCAAGTGCGACGGCGGTAGCCGCTTAGGCAGAGAACTCTAGGTTTCTTAGGTACAGGAACAACAATGGTTTTCTTAAAACATGTGGGGACAACGGACTGCAGCAGGGAAAGGCTGAAGATGTCGGTGAACACACCCGCCAACTGGTCTGCACAAACCTTAAGAACATGACCATGGATGTTATCTGATCCAGGAGCTTTGTGTATGTTTATCCTCTTGAAGGATTTACGCACATTTGCCCTAGACCCCTACACTGTGCAAATATCCTGGTTCAGGTCCACAGCCAGGTGTGGGTCGTTCTTCTCAAATTGTGCGTAGAAAGTGTTCAGCTCCTCAGCAAGGGGAGCAGACGCTTCTACAACACTACTGATTTTTCCCTTTATAGTCCGTGATTGTTCTAAGCCCACTCCACATGTTTCTGATGTTGGAGCCCCGGTAGAGAGACTACACTTTGTCCCTGTACTGCCTCTTAGCAGATTTTATTGCTCTTCTGAGGTCGTAACAAGAGTGCCTGTAGCCCTCCAAATCACTGGAGTTAAAGGCTGCAGTCCGTGTTTTGAGCAAAGCACGGATTTCACTGTTCACCCATGGTTTTTGGTTGGGGAAAGTTCATACAGTAACTCTTGGAACAACATCATCGATACATTTTGAGATGAAACCTGTTACTGTTTCGGCGAGTTCCTCCACCCTGTTTTCCGCTGCCTCCCGGAACATCACCCAGTCTGTTTTGCTGAAACAATGACATAGAGCCTCATCCGATTTGTCCGTCCAATGCTGGATGGTCCTCGTTTCCAGCTTTTCCAGCTTTTCCTGCTTTAGCCTCTGCCTATAGGCGGGCAGTAGCAGGATGGAGGCGTGGTCTGATTTGCCAAAGGCAGGATGGGGAGGACCTTATATCCACCCTGGAAGGGAGTGTAAACATGATCCAACGTGTTTCCACCATGTGTTGGAAAGCTGATGTGCTGGTGGAATTTCAGCATGGCTTTCCTCAGATTGGCGCTATTGAAATTGCCAGCCAATTGAATCAAGAATCAAGAAGAGTTTATTTGTCAAGTACATAGCAACCGAGTATACCATGCAACGAAATATGCCCTGATTCAACGGGAGACTGTGCGTGGTCACATTCCAGGAAGAAGAAAATTTGCGAGTGAAGAACAACTCGAAAAAAATTTGCAAGTGAAGAACAACAACAAAACAAACAGACTTCATAGAGTACATTTTCAGAACATTTCACTACATTTTCAGCCATCATGTCGGTGCCATCTTGAATTATAGTAGATGTTGGTGGAAAAGTAATGCAACTCATGCAACTCCGGACGAAAACAAATGCCGCGACATTTCACAAACTTATCAGAACAATGCCACAGTAAATCAAAGCCAAAGGCTTTAAATAATACAAAACCAAACCGGAGCATGCGAACCACAAAGAATGAGTCCAGCGGAGTCACTGCCTGGTCCGGCACTAGGGGGGGTCAGCCATGTCTCAGTAAAACACAGGATATTACAGTCCCTCACGTCAATTGTTAACTAATGTCTGTGCACTGCTAACAGTGTGATATGTGTTATGATGTTTCACAGAAGTATAGCCTTTTTTTATTAGAATTATATGTGCTGACCTCAGTATCTGAGAGGATTGTACATTGTGGTAACCTCGGTGACCTTTCCTCACAATATAAATAACTGCACATTTGAATGTGGTATGACTTTTGACTTTATTTCAGCATCATGTAATTTGCATGCAAATAACACCCTGTTTCTTTTGCAGCCGTGTGCTCATTTCCACAGATGTGTGGGCCAGAGGCCTGGATGTTCCACAGGTTTCCCTCATCATCAACTATGACCTGCCCAATAACCGAGAGCTGTACATCCACAGGTACGCTTCTGTGTCCTTGTGCCGTACTAGGTCATGCACACACAACTTTGCTCAGCATTTTCAGAGTATGATGTTCACGTTGTGATTTGAAGGCTGTGATTTTAGAGAACTTTGCTTTTTGTTGCTTGTGTTACAGCCTTATTTATCCCCCTTGTGAGGGGAAAAATCTTATTGACTTGAAACATTTTTCTCCAAGAACTATTAAATAGCAGGATGTCAACTTTGTTCTCCCAACAGAATCGGCCGGTCGGGTCGTTATGGACGCAAAGGTGTTGCCATCAACTTTGTGAAGAACGATGATATCCGCATCCTTCGAGACATTGAACAGTACTACTCAACACAAATTGATGAAATGCCAATGAATGGTAACTTTGCATTTTATTTTTTTATTTTATTATTTTTTTAGCAGTTTCTCCTCTCCAAAGAAAGCTGAAATTTAAAGAATTAAATATATTAAACCCATTTAACGCATACACAGTTAATGTGCCTTTATTTCTAACTGGATTGCTAATAAATGTAGCTAAACCTAAAGGCAGGTTTTTAAATGTAATTATTTAATCTTGTGAAGGTAATATTAGCCTTATGTTTGGTATATATGGTTCATATTATAGTAAGTTAATACTAAATAATCTGTTTGGAGGTGAATTGTTTCCCTTTGATTTGCTTCTGACCTGATGGTTTGGACTGAAACATTGTTGAGCTTAACTTGACATGGATCTGTTTACTTTCTAGTGGCGGACCTGATCTAATGGAAGGTGCTAGAAGACCTCCGGGCCCCTGACTGCTCCTGTGCATTGGCATGCAGCTCCATTTCTAACCCTCAATACCAGGGGGTTATGTTTTTCAGACATCGTTGGGGGTTGAAAGTGAGAAGTGTTGAATTATATTTACATTTGCTTTTGTTTCTTTTCCAAACACAATCTTTTGCAACTTAAAATTCATAAGAAACAGTTGTATGGGGGGAATAAGTCTTAATGCTTCAACACTGTGTTCAACTATTTAAAAATTTTATATAATGCATTATTATTGTTAACAAAAATGAGTACTTGTTACCATTTTAAAATGTTCAAAATGTTTTCAACCTAAACATTTTTTATGAATTTTAACTTGACGAAAATTGTTTAAAAAAAAAAAAAAAATCCCTTTTTTCACTTTTTTTTTTTTTTTTTTTTTAATTTTATTTAAATGTGTGTTTCTAACCTTTGGTAATCTGCCTATTTTGTAACAGGATTTGTTTTAATTGCCTCTGCTGTGTATATGCACTGTGTAAATAATAAAAAAAAAAAAAAAAACTGATATTAAGATGTTTTCAAGTGTGTGTGTGTGTGTGTGTTAATGAATTTAAGCTCTTTGGCTTGGGTGTTGTTTAGAATACAGTTCAGTCTCAAGTATTTTTTTGACTTGTTGAAGTCTGTGGTCTGCAGTTCTAACCTAATTCTGGCATTTTTCTCCGGTGCTGCTTTGCCAGGTGTGGGCTGTGGTCGTCTGCAGTTCCTTTAGGAGGCTTTTACGTTCAGTCTGCAATTAATCAAACGCTGCGCAATGAGGCTGAAGCTTAGAGGTTGACTTGGTCGGCTGAAATTGTTCAACTTTTTGACCCTGAAAAACTCAGTCGTGTATTAGTGTGTTTTATCCCGTTCTGCTGCAAGGTGAATTGCTGTCCAATGAGATTTTGAGGCGTTTGGGTGCATCTGAGCAGACGATGCTTCATGCCCTCAATCTGATACAGGTTACTCTTCATCTCATTTGTCCACAAGACTTTCCTCTGGAACTACAGGTTCGTATATGAACATTTGAATGTTATCACTGGTTTGGATCTCATCGCTCACACTGGTGTATTTGTTTGTGGTCTTGCACATGCAGTTACATCCTGGATCTTCCCCACAGTTGAAAGGGAAGTTTCTTCATGCTTGAAAGCATTTCTCAGTCTTACATGACTGGTTTTCTGTTTTCAACTGTGTGCTGTTTAACAAGGTGCCAAACATTATTTTGATGCACTTAAAATAAGTCAAAGATACAAAAATATTTTCAGACCCACTGTGGCCTGTGCTATTGGCATTGGTCCTTGTGTTGAGAGACAGCAGGGAAAAATGAAAATACCACATCTAGAATAAACAAAACCTTTTTTATGGGCTTGTGCACCAGCTAACAATGCAATGTCACGTGGCCGGATGAGACAAAAAAACCCCCAGCTGTCCAACTCCTTTTGTTCCCTTAAAATGGAGTGCCAAAAGATGCGTAATCCCTCAGCCTCTCTGTCACCTGTGCTGTACAAAACCCCCCTTCCGAGACATCGGTGCGCCTCTCGACCATTCAGGCGAACGCAGTTAAATCATATTTTGCTATGAAGTCATTTTTTAAACTAATGCTTTAATAACATGGATATCAAATTCAATAACAAAATGATCCTCTCACACAAGTGGTCTTGAAACATGTATCAATCCCACTTGACCAAATATGTAGCCTTGCATGTCATTTTCCTTGAAAACTGCGCTGCATCTAGGTTTTTTAAAACCAATTTTTTTCATAACAGACCTAACTGTTCAGCATTTTGTGCAGTTCTGTAGATTTACTTTGGTACTATCTGCATACGTTCCAATACAGTTGGTGGTGGGAAGTGCAGTACAGGGCAGATAGTTTCACCAGGAGATGGTGCTGTAGAATGTAGAAAAAATAAAATTAAAAATGAGGGAAGGACGGGTTGGGATGTCACTTGACTGATACGCGAGACTGTGCCGTCCCTTTTCTCCCCACCACGCTGTACAAAACCCCTCCTTAGCGTTTCAAGTCAGTGAGGGACCACTCAGTGAAATCTCAGCCTTGGTGGACCAGATCATCTGTCATAAGGCTCTACAGAACTTCAGGATTTTAGCAGAAATTCACAGAAAGAGGGACAAATCCCACAGTGGGATGGCATGTGTGCACAGTACTGGATTACTGTTCTTCAACATTTTGAAAGGGTCTATACACTTTCTCTTTCTTTAATGAGAGTTTGATTTTTATATCCCATGTTGACTGTCACACCCTTTATCCAAGCTGGTGGGGAACCGTACAGCCTTTCCTATCTGCCCCCCTCCAGGATTAGACCTCTTGTTTGAGATGAATGTGGGCAGGTTGCCAAACCACTTCGCTCCACAGATACTGGCCCTCAACTCACAGCAGATCACAATGAGTGATTTTTACACCGTACAGAACCGGGGAGTTCAGTTCCAAAGTAAGGAAGAATCACCTGCTTCAAATGTAATTAATTTAAACAAATTTTTTTTTTGTTATTTTAGCAACAACAGCTGCATCGATTACACGGCATCCATACACACACAAGTACCTCTGTCTCAAAACGATTGTGCGGTTCATATGAGTTCATTTTCATCATTTATACAGAGGAAAGTTTGAAAATAGATCACCAAAATAAATTGTTCGATTATTAAGACTCAAGAATTAGCACTAAGACAGGCGCTTTAAGATTTCAGTAAAATATTAAATAGACAGGCTTTCTAGTTTCCTTTTTAATAGCATTTATATAAAATTAAGTCCTCCTACCAACAACAAAATTGGCATCAAGAGCAGAAGGCTACATGAACAAAAACATGACCAGTACAGTACAAAGCATTAAAAAAGAAAAAGAAACATTTCAGAATCCAAAGAGCAAAACCAGATTGTAAACAGGACCTCTAACAACATCCCCTCCTCCCTCAAGGAAACAGTTAGCTAGTAACTATATTTATGGGTAGCAAGCAAGGATGATGCCCCCTAACTAACTCCTAACCAGATATGCCTGGCCATACCTCCCCACCCAGGACCTACAATTGGTGAAATAAAAAGCATAAAACCCTTTAAAGTACTTAAGAAGCCTGGTTAAAAAAAAAAAAAAAAAAAGAACAGTAACAGGAAATTGAGAAATAGTATAAAATGGAGTATTAAGAAGTCATTGAAAAAGTTATTGACAAAAACTTCCAGTACATGTATGAATCACTCTCAGTTTCAGTCCTTCAGATCAGGCAGGAATGTGAACAGTCAAACATTATTTATATTACCTAATTTTTCAGGATTTCCTAAAATTAGGGCCACATTTCCCTCTTCACATCCTTTCAGTGCCTCTCCACACCCCATGACAACGATGCTGGAACGTTAAATCTGCTCCAGAAGCTGTTTTGCAGAAAAAATGTAAAACAGGCAGGGCTAATAACAGAAAGATGATGTTCAGATATTATTTTCTATCAGTTTTTAATTTGAAATGGAGGCCCCGCTTATCGCGATCTCGTAAGATTTTCCATCATTTCCATTTTTTCGTATTATTTTACAATTGGAAGTAAATACAAAAAAGTGGTAAATAATTTATGACTAGAGTAATTAAAAATAAAATTTGTATTACATGCAAATCCATCCATCCACACATTATACTTAACAGCTTGTCTTGGTCAGGGTCATGGCAGCCTGGAGCTTTCAGCGTAAATGAGACAATAAAATATGTATTCAAATGCTGGCTACTTTTTTCTTGTAACATCAGTTTCAAACACAGAACGGAAATACGCAGACTTGTTTCTTTTTTACACCCTGCATAATGTGCCTTTTGTCTTTAACAGGAAATAAATTAGTGAAGGAATGCAAAGATGCTGCAGTTAAAACAAGAAAAGATTTGAAATGGATTCTGAAACAATATTCAGTTTTTTCTTTTACTTCTAGAAGCATTGTTGTTCAAGTTGTTTGTCCTGAACCCTGAAGTGTGACCAGGCAAAAGCAGCATCTCAGTGGAAGTGAAAGATAAAAACATTTCCACATCCACTCTGGTAGCAAAGTCTGGCATGAGCTGCTCATCAAAGGGAAAAGATCTTAGAAGCAGAAGCACCCGACATCCTGACTACATTTCCTTTTCGTGTCAAAATACAGCCTCAACTGAAGCCATCAAAATCAGACACCTTCTCTTGTTTACAGCTGATGATCCACTGCCGGGATCTTTGAAACCTTGATAGGTTCTAATGATGCGTTGGTGAGGAAACCGGCTAGAAACAAGGTGCTGAGCAAAGATTATTTGACTTTACAGCAATACGTTTTCTCTGGGGTCCCCAAGTGCGCGGATCTGCAGCGACGATTTTGCAATTTTTCTGCAGAGGTGAAATAATTACAGACAACCACCGGGGATGCCGGTCACATAACTGGTGTGCAAATGGCCTTACGTCCAGATCCTACTCAGTTTTACTACAATTCCATACTGTGTTTTCATCCTGCAGCATTTCCTCTGAAGGAAAAGAGTGTCCTCACAACGCCGTATGCAGTACAAAAAGTGTAGATGCCATTTGCATCAAAGAAAAGCTGGACTGGACTTTATTCTGTCCAGGTGCTATGACTGTAATCTGCAGCCCCTGGGGCCGTGGGCTGAGGTCTGAAAAGGAAATGGACTCGCAATGAATTCTATAGTAACTCAAGAGTGAGGATCTAAAGTGCACTTTCACACTACTTTTACCTCTATATTTACTTTGTTTTGGCCAGGTTATGTCTGCAGGTTATTATTATTATTATTATTATTATTATTATTATTATTATTATTATTATTATTATTATTATTGAAGTGGTTATGATTATCACTGTTATGCTATCATTTGCTTTATAATGCAGTATTTATCCAGGGCGATTAAATGTAGATGAGCAATCCAGTAGCTCACATTATAAAGCTATGGATTCACGGAATTGTTTTATTAATGAGTATCTTAACAATGGCGACTATGCTAGTGTGCAGACAGTATTAGTTTTCACTACGTAAGCACCTTTTTGTTGCCAGTTTATTTAATATATATATATATGGCTCATTAACATCCTTCTTGGTATACAGTGAACAGGCAAAATGGTTTGACTATTAAAGTGCTTGTGATTTTCTTCATGTTGAAGAACTTTGATAGTTTCTTATGCTTTCATATAGAGATTGGGATATTAAAGGTGGGAAAAAGATTTTAAAAAGCTAGAAAAAGGTTTCTTGGGCTGCAAAAATCTGCTTTTGTGTCTAAAGTCGGTCTGTATGAAAGTAACAGAGAATTTAAGTTAACACATAGGGCGGAATTCAAATTTCCTCCTACAAGCATATAAATTAATTTTATGAGAATATAGGAAACTAGAAATAGGCCCTTAGCACAGTAAATCCATTTAGCCTAAGTACTGAAACACATAATATGCTGGGCTAAGGAAAAATTTCACAGCAAAATAAAATAAAATAAAACCCATTTTTGACTGTCCATGGTAATGGAAGGGTATTGTATGTCCTGGAACGGATCCACAACAGCACCAACAATAATAAACCATAGTGAAGGACTTTAACTAAACTAAACAATTAATAATAAGGAACCGTTTAACAGATTTATTATTTTGTATGCATTTAAGTTCATAATAGTATATTATCAAATCTCTTTAAATTGATTCTTTTATTCTAAAAGCAAATAATTTTATGAAAGTCTTCTGACGTAATTCAGTGGGTGTTTGGCAAGGAAAACAAAACACGCAGAGGACCGATGATGCATTATCGTCAATAAACTAACTTTTGGCTGCTCCCATCAGGGGTCGCCACAGCAGATCGGCTCATCCACATATTTGGTTTGGCAGATTTTTATGCTGGATGCCCTTCCTGACGCAACCCTCCGTTTTTGCCCAGGCTTAGGACCGGCACAGAGGTGCACCCCCTTGTGGCTGGATTTGTAGCAATGTCCCATGTGGGGCTTGAATCTATGACCCTGAGATTACACGTCACATGCTCTACCGACTGAGCTAGCCGGGCAGGGTATTGGTAATAAAAAAGTTATTTTTTTAATTTTTTGGATTTTGCTGCACTCATTTGCTTATGCTAGGGGGTTTTATTTGATAGCTTTCGACAGCAAAATAAGCCTGTAACCTCTCTCTTTGCCAAGGCAGATGATGCGGTGTTGCAGCAGCTGATCCGCAAGGGTTCGACGAAGGCTTGCCCCACGAAGAGTGAAACTGCGAAACATTAGCATCACATTCAGACAACAGTTTTTTTGAGAAGTTATATTTTCAAGGATGGAACACGTTGAATTTTACAAAAAAAAAAAAAAAAACAGAACTTGCTAAGAACAAATGCCTGAGGCCTTCGTAAAGAAAGGACAACAAAGGGCACAGATCCAGCATTGAGGAACGGAAATATAAGGTGCAAATGAGGGCGCTGAAGGCCTGTTGAGCAGAACGGAAAGCATGAAAGTGGTTGAAACACTTGCGATTAGGATGTGCATTGCTGAATGAAGGTGGAGGAGATCCATCTGAGACAACACAACTTCAGTCACTCCGCACAAAAGGAACTACTGTGCTTCCCAGTGTGAAAAACTCATGTAAACATACAAAGTAATTATTGTATTGTACTTATTATGTATTGGCGTAGCAGATAGCAAATGGGATATTTCACCACCTCGCCTACTGTACACAGCTGGGCATCGGTTTCATTCTCGTTCAATCTGCGCTGCGTTTGCCTGTTCTCCCATAGTCCAGTCATGCATTGCAGGTGTGTTGGGGGCTCCGAATGGGCCAGCATTACAAAGCGGTGTTGTACAAACAGGTGAACGAGTACAATCTATGCATCATTCACCTTGGATGAAGGTATCAGCTAAAGTGTCACTGTGCGTTGCTTTTAAAAAAAAGATGTATTAGATGCATAAATATTTTACATTTAGTGTTTGTGATAAAAGTGGTGATTTAGTGAGGAGGGAGGGGCTCCCATATTGCATTGCTGCTGTATCCCTGTAAGTGCTTTAACTATCAATGTGTGTGACATTTCCAGGTGTGGGTGGGTTGATGCTGTTTTGCCCCACAATGTATTGCTATTAAGCACAAGATGAGCAGAGAATCCTTGTGTGCTTCTTTGTTGATGTCAAACATCTTGCTAACTTCAGTGCCACAATTTTTGTCAGCACATTTTGTTTCATCCCATGATCCCTTTTGCCTGGGTGGCGTTGTGGTGTAGCAAGTGGTGCTGGTTCCTCCCACTCCTGGGTGGTAGGTTCAAATCCACCTCAATCTGTGTGGAGATTGTATGTTTCTTCATGTCAGCTGGAATTTCCTCCCCAAGTCCAAAGATGAATTCTATTAAACATAGTTTTTCCACTTCCCCCAACCGTCGATGTGCTGACGTCGCCTTGATTTGTGGTTGCGACTGTACAGAAGAGGCCAGGCTCAGCGGCAGCGTATCAATCATCCTCCCACACAAGTAGTCTTCTCCCTTATCGCTCAGCTTTTCTTAAAAAACACATGGATAAATGTGCAATGCTTTTGAGAGGATTGTCTCTTGCAGACATGCCGGGCTTTTAAAATGCACCGATGAGATAGCGCCGGTCGGGATTCTAGCCGCCCGTCTCCAGCGCTTCTGACAAAGAGCGAAATAAGGAATAAACGCGGCCGAAACGGAAGGACGTGCCGAGTTAATAGAGCTGAAAGGAACTGCTGCTTTCTTGCAGTCACACTTATTAAAACGCTGGCGCGAAGAGCAGAACGGCTGAAGTATTCAGGCACAGCCAGGGATCAGACTCCCTGTTTTAATGAGAACTCAAAGAACGTCTTTAAGAGCGCAAATCAGGCCTCACTTCTAATCACGAGATTAAGGCGCTTCAGCACCAGACAGCCAAGCACAAAGGAGTGGAGGACATTTTATCTTTTAATATAGGCAGTACGGCGCTGGAGCGAGAGCGTGAAGAGCCGAGGCTCTCAGAAGCAGTCAGTGTCGCTCAGAAGATGACTGGAACATCACAAAAAAAAAAAAAAAAAAACAGCCTGGTGACAAATATGGGAGAGAGGTAAAAAGTGTAATTAAAGAGGTCTCACCCATCCTGGATTCACAAGCTTCTTCTTTCAGGTCACCGCTTTTCCATTTTGGGAACTGCTGGGAGTGAGCATTAAATGAGCTTTATTCTTCTTTATCGGGGATGTGGTGATGCAACGGGGTTAGCTGGTGCCTCATAGCTGCTGGTTTTGTGTGGGGTTCAAGCCCAGTGTAGGCATGTGTGTGGAGTTTGCTTGTTCTCCTCCATGTTTGCAGCCCTCTAAGAAACAAATATGCTAGAAGAAGCCAATGACAGACCACTTCTGTTCCTCCTGGCCTTGGAAACCATGCCAGTGGTTGCCTTGGGGTCTGACCTGACTCAGTGGTGCTGACACTTTGCCAGCTGCATGGATTTCAGTGCTGGCCACGCTTCACCTAAAGTAAAAAGGTATTCCCATATTTGAACTCAGTTTTTCAACATCATAACTAACACATCCAGTGACAACATGGCCTTGAATGAAAACAGTTACCAGCTGACGCTTGCGTATTTTTTTGTGTCTTCATAAAAACACGAGCCTCATTGCTCTGTGTTTACATTGGCACTAGATGCTGGTTATGACTTCATGCCATAAAAATAATTTTATCAAGTAGTAAAATCTAAGGCTGGCCCAGTGCTACCTCACAGTGCCTGGGCCTTGCTGGTCCACATAGGTTCTCCTCAGGTTCAGCCTGCAGAGCATGAGCGTGTTTCCCCTGTGCTCACGTGGCACCACCGCAATTCTAATGGGCTTGCGAGTGAGTTAAAAAAAACTCCATAATCTAATTTTACACTGCACATTCCTCCAAATCTCTTAGAGCCATTTGGCACAAGGCTGAATGGATTGCACAAATGCTGGTTGCACAAAGAAAACAGCAGCGCAAGGAGAACAAGTGTAAGGAATAAATAAAAACAGTAATAAATATGCAGCACTGGTGTACTGTATAAAATATAGTTCATAATATTCAAATCTGCAATGTTCATTGGAAAGATTCACTGTTTTAATTCTTGTACCGGTATGCTTTACGCATGGAACGATGATCATGGATGTAGAGGCAGCGAAAACAAAAAAATCTCTTAATATAATGCAGTGAATAAGAGTTAATAGCATTTTTGAAAACACACTCCAACGCCAAATGAATTTAATTCACTTAAAAGGTGCTTTGCAGGCGGAGAGGTAATTTTATTACACAACATGTTGGCCACTACGTGGCACGGGAAACAATCTGCGCGGTTATGAGTCACGGTGCGCGTCCCCCACGCTGTTTTGAAGGTCCACCGTGGGACTCTCAAACAGCGGGAGAAATGTCGTTTCCAGCTACGTGCATTGTTAGCCAACAAAGAAGCTCGAATATTTGTCCGCTGAGATAGATCTCATGTGCCGTCGTGATGCATCAAAGGTCCCCTCTCGCGAAGCGTTAAACTGCGACTGACGGGAAAGAGAGAAGACGCAGCAACGTTTGCAATAGTGGTTCTCAAAGCTGAGCGTTTAAAAGTCCATCCCAGACTAAGGCTCCTGCATGAACATGCGTCTTTGCAATGAGCTTCACCTTCCCTTAAAGCATTTGAAATGATGGAAATGTCTGCATGAGCAACTGAGAGCCACAATTTTAGTTGCATTAATTAATTGACAAAATTTGTAGAAAGAAGAAAAGAACGAGAGCGACATGATTTTCAAGAACCTAACTTGGTTCTGAGTTTGGAAGTCAAGCGCTTTAGATCCTAGCGTTGACATTCTGTTTATACAATTTATTTAAGTGGCTTTCAGTGCGTGGAAAATAATGGAGTCAAAGTAATTTACCTCATTTCTGTGAACTTCGGTAAAATGTTTCAATGAACCGGAAGTATCATATTGAGCCAGACTGGGATGAAATAATCAGTTTGTTGAAGTTTCACTCATACCTCCTAAGATGAGATGAAAGTATAGCCTGCTGAAGACATTGCAAGCAGGAGGAGCCCCAAGGTCCACACAATCCCATACAGATGTTTTGCAGGCATTCTTACGGTGTTCAGCCAAGTGTGCTGGCCAGGCAGCTAAAGGAAACTTCTCCACTGACCCAGAAGGCCATCGCATTCCTCACTGGCACATCAGCGCACCCACTCTACATTGGTCTCGGGTTTTTCAAACGTATATCATGGCGGTTCACACATACTGGCCCAATTCATGTTCACTGGCTGCAAAGATGTCCATAAAGAAATTTTTTCTTATCCATGTATGCAACAAAAAGCTGAAGTATAAGAAAGAGAGGTTTAAGTAATATTTAAACTCTCAGTAAGTCATTTACTTTTAGACTGAATTTACTCTGATTTTATTTTCAGGTCAGCTCCCACATCACAGCCAAGGATATGAGAAACATCTGCACTGTGTGGAAGATTTAAAGCATGTCAGGTAAGTTTGTTAGGCGCTTAAATGGCTTTACATGGATTCAGACACTTGGATGGGAGGTGGAATTTTCTAATTATTATTCTTGGTATTTTGTACCGCTGTAGGTCTCACCGCGGGGCTGCCAGGGTGTTAACAGGTCAGGAAAGGATAAGAATGAAGGTTAGGGTGTTGAATCCCCTTAAATCCCTATATTCGCACTTATTGTTTGTTATGAATCAAATAAATCCCAAGATCACGACTGGCCTAAATGAATCTGATTTTTTGAACATCATCTGAACTTGTACACAGCTGTGAGTAGATCTGGATTTAAAGATTTCACAGTTTATTTATGTCTAAATGCATTTTTTACATTTTATTTTTTATAATTTCTGCTTGTTGGGAAATGCAAATGACTGCATTTTTACTTGCCATTAGTTTGCAGCAAAACACATTCCGATAGAATAGAAACACAGTGGTGCTGTTTGTGGGTGGCAGATTCTTTAATGTTTATTCAGGTGAAGGTTGCACCACTCTGGAGCCTCAGCTGAAATCACTGGGAGCAGGACTAGGATGTCAGCTGAGGGTGGCCACATACTACAGGAAATTCATAGTGGCTAACTGGATTAAAACACACATCTTTGGACTGGGAGAGGGAACTGGAAGAAAGAAGCCCACACAGACATGGGGAGAACATACAAACTCCACACTGAATTTGAACCTACATCACCACAGCCCATGTGAACTCAAGCAGCACCACTGGGGTTTTGTGTAGCTTTTCATCAAATTCTACAGTTTGGAGTTCAGTCAAAAGATGACTAATTGCTGCCTGCTTCGTGCGGGTGAGTTTAGAACATGCAGAAGGTGCTCGAATCTGATTCAGTCCGTGTGCAGCTTGCTTGTCCTCCGGGAATTTGCATGAATTTTCTTTCAGTGCTCCAGCTGCTTCCCTCAGTTCAGAAGCGTATCTCAGGTTAGCAGCGACTGTAAAACGGGGCATAAGGGTGTGTCTGTGGATGATTGTGTATGTGTGTCATTTTGCTCTGGCGTATGACAGTAGGGAATTTGGAAAAGTCTAAGTACAAGTTGCCGTAGGGCCAGGGTGGCAACTGGTTAACTCTACGGCACTTTGCAGGAAACTATCTGCTAAATAAAATTACAAAAATATAAACATTAACTGTACATTTGTTTGCAGTATAAAAGGATAAAACTGATAACAAAGCATGTTGACGGTGGTCTCATTGGTGGCCCTTTTAAACAAAATGCCCCAAATTTGTCTACCTGTTACCAATACCTGCTTTTATAGTGGATTCAGAAAGTATTCAGACCCCTTCGCTTTTTGCACACTTTATTGTGTTACGGATTTCATCTTAGACGGCTAAATTTGCCATTTTTGCCCATGAATCTACACTCAGTAACCCACAACGACAAAGTGAAAACGTTGTCAGGATGGTTTGCAAATTTATAAACAATAATACACAATAAAGGAAGTGAAGGGTTCTGAATACTTTCTGAATTCAAAGCAAACAGTTACCTCCTTTTTAATCCAAGTAGTTTTGAGTTTTACTTTTGTTTGTTTAAACCCTGCAGTCTTTTACAAATGACACTTTTACCTGTCATCTGCACATGCACTACGCAGAACACCTATGGTGTGAAATTGTCAGGGAGAATGAACGGTTGGCAGGAGCACTCCTTGTTAACTCATCCTACATCATGTTTTATAACAAGTCCACCTTCTGCTCTTGCTCTTTGGTGTTCTTCTGCGTTGAGTGCTTTATCGCTAATAAACTGACATTTTGGCACTCTTTACAACCATCCTCCTACCTGCTTTATACTACAGACCCTGGAGAACCCGGTAAGAATGGAATCTTATGAATGAATATCTTCACTGTGAACTGTTACGTTGACCAGGCAACCTGGGTAACAAAAAAAAAAACAAACAAAAAAAAACCCTTTTTTTAGTGAATTTATGAGCTGGTAGGCGGTACTATCATGTCAGGGGTGGGGTTTAATTGATAGACAGCTCCCCATTGCCCACCCCTTAACCACCTCAAAGGCTTGATGAGAACTAGCTGCCGTTATTTAAGGGAAATGGACTGCATTACTGAGGGCAGCTTGTTTGGAGACTGGAGTTTATGCTGTGTGGAACTAAAGTTTTTGGTTTATGAAACCTGCTCTCTGGTGCTTTTTGTCCTGGACTCCCCAACAGACCACTGTAAGTTAAATATGGTTGCTTTAAACTTTAGGATATGGGTATTAACAAGTTGAAGTTAGTAGGATTAACAGAAATGATTTATGTTCTTCATTCTATAATTTACACTACAAAGAACAGCTCTAAAAGTTTCTAAATGAACACAAAATATCGGCCATTGACTCATTATCTCCTTGTCTCATTGCAGTATAAAACTAGTATAAAACTAATTATATGTGTTAAGTAAGATTTGACAGTTTACCCAGAAGGCTTTGGATTTTGAGAAAATCTAATCTGTTCACACTTCTAGTCTCTGCCTTTTACCCCCAGGATGAGTTGATGAGCACTCCCATCAAAAAAATTACTTCTGCAAGTGACAATTGAGCTGTTTTCTGGGAAACAAAAAGGTCTAACACTGGAAATGAACTTGAGGTCTGTATAAGAAGTGCACTGAAACTAGAAGCTTTTTTTTTTTTGTCAGCTGGCATCTCAAGAACTTTTGAGAAGTGGTTCCTGCAAACAGTTTGGAGTTATCGATGGTACTGGGAGAGAAGTTGGGGAGAAAATTAAGTTAGACCACCACTGTCTGAACTGAACAATAGACAACAGCATTTCTCTGAGATGGTAGGGATTCCCATTTTATGCTGAGCTCCTTGAGGAACAGCTGGTGTAACTGAAAGTCTTCAGTGCTCTCTTATTTGAGGTGAATGAGCCCTTTGAACAAAACTCCATATTCAAGTTAGAGTTTTCAGGGTATCGGACCAGTGAGCCAAACCGATTATTTCAGTTATCAACCAGCAGGAATTCCAAGTCCTTAGATGTTGTTTTGGACAATTTCTTATATTGGATCCTTTCCAGATGATGATATTTGGAAAATGTGGAGGAAATGCAGTATAAGGAAAGCAGCATCCGGATAGATGGACTCTATGACAATGGACACACCCTATTCAACACTAAGGATAGAACATTCTGGAGGAACTCTGGTCACTAAAAGACAATGGCATTTAGCAACAGTAGCATATTAAATCATTTTAGTTTATTCTTTTGTAAGAAGTCATACTTCCTGAATGTAAGGAGTTGGAAGTCTGAGTGGTTGTGCATTTCAGTGGGTCCTTGGTGCCCTTCTAGGTCTAGAGTCTGTAGGAGGTCTCATACCTGTCTGTGAGCCAGGTTGTTGAGACAAATTTTGAGACCCACTGTGCCAAAATGAGGCTTTTCATGAACTTTAGTATTTACAAAAGTCCAGCTTGTACTATTACACAAACATGTTGTAGTTAAGATTATCAGTAGTGAAAGATACTGAGCTGCTAAAGGCGTTTTGCTTAATCTGGTGGAGTATGATACCTTGGTAAGTTCTTGTATCTGAAAGTCAATAATATTCTGGCTATGTCTCTGCATGAAAATGAAGCCGCGTAGCTTTCTGCGCACAAGTCGCATTCAAATTTTTTAACAAATCCCTTCACATGTTGGTGGCTAATTTAATTGTGCAAGTTAACACGGCTGCTTTAATCCCGTTTCAGAATTTTCCTCAACCCACCACTTAATGCAGTCAGGAAAATTATAACTGCATGCAAATTACATTGTAGCTGTGCTACACAATGACAGGAGCTGATACAGCTTTGCCGCGTTTTTTTACATTTTTTTTATTTTCTCTACTGCGGATCGATTAATGGGTAGCTGACACTCTGCTTTGCAGGACCATTTCTTCATTATTAAGCACCAAAGTGTTGAGAGATCTAATATGCAGCACCTTTCACCTGGCCAAGCTCATTAGGATTGGATGAAATTCTGCCATCACTCCCGTCGCCCCCCTGCATGCAGGATTTTCATGCTCATAGTGAAAACAAGAAAACCTGAATATATTATTAGCATTGCTGTAGCTTCCTCAACTAAGATATCTTACAGAATCTTAAAATGGGATGTATAAAGAGTTACTGCACATAATGTGCTACAGTCCTTTTTCCTTCCTAACATAACTTGATTGCACAGTATAATTTCACGCTTTAGGTTTAAAATTCTCTTGTAAGGCATATTTATTACTTTTAGCCCCATCTTTACCCATGTACCCTGTATATGTCTATAAATAGCAGTTTGTTGCATACTGTAAGTCACCATAATGTGAGTTTACGCTGAGGCAGCTTCCTTGCCCGTAGCAGTTGCTCCCCATAGTGCAGGGAAGCCATGCTGAGCAGAACACTTCTACGCACACATTATAGTCAAGCACTATTAATTGTGCAAATTCCTTGTAAATGAACACCCTTAAGCTAAAGGGCTTGAAAGAAGATGGGTCAGCGAGGTTCCAGTTAATCTCTGGTCTCAGTCAAATGTGCAACGTCAGTTAAACATACCTGAGCATCACACTCATGTGTGCTTGTTGAACCTCTCATTCCAAACCCATGGTCATTCATATGGAGTTTTTCCTCTTTTTGCTGCTATAAGAGCCCTCACTCTTCTGGGAAGGCTTTCCACTGGATTTTGAGATGTCGTGGCCCATTCAGCTACGACAGCATCAGTGAGGTTGCGTGAGAAGGCCTGACTTGCAGTTAATCCCAAAGGTGTTCGGTGGGGTTGAGGTCAGGATTCTGGCCAGCCACTCAAGTTCTTCCACACCAACCTGGGCAAACCATGTGTCTATGGAGCTTGTATTGTGCATGGGGGGGGGCACAGTCATGCTGGAGCAGGAAAGGAGCTTCTTCCTCAAACTGTGACTGCAAAGCTGGAAGCACACAATTGTCTAAAATGTGTTTGTATGCTGAGTCATTAAGTCAAAAGACAGGTCACCGATGATCCTAGTTGCTCTGGTCCTGCACCTCCTGGTGTACATGTCCAATAGGGATGGCAGATCAGATCTGGTGCGCCGTTCTGCCACCTGGATCACTCTCTGCAGTGCTTTGATGTCACGAGCACAGCTATTCCCAAACCAGGAGGTGATGTTCTGACTGGTATGGGAAGGGGAGCACTGAAGGGGGGTTCACACGCTTTTGGCCATGTAGTATAAAAATTGAAAATGGTCAGTGACCCCTGAAACTTCTCCAACATTTACTTATGGGAATTTAAAACCAACATCTGCATATAATGAACACATTTAACAGTTGGATACTGTCAAAAGCCTCTTGTTTTTGTATTTTACTTTTATAAAAGAAGTAAAACAAACGCAGTAGGTAGCTTCTCTAGAGATCATTGGACTGGGACAGTGGAAATGTATGGCAATAACTGTCCATTTATTCAGTCCATTTATTAGCTGCATCAGTTATATAATCTAAAATTCACTTAAGTGATATTTTGGTGCTCACGGTATGTCTGCAGCATGCTTAGACTTGTCCTTGTCTGTATTTTCCACCTCGTGAGGTGGAAAGGGGAATTTTCCCTTCCAAATGATTACACGCCGCTCTTTTGGAACTGTAAAGCGATGCAGCAAATATAAATGGGTTTTTGTTTACCAAACAGTTATGGCACAACACATTCTGCGTTATTGGAAAATGCAAGGAGTGTTTTGTGCCAGGAGGACCTTTGCGTTTCCACAATAAAGATGAACTCCCAAGGTGCAGAGTTTAATAAGGAGTGGTTGGTGTTCTGGAACAAATGAAACCGATGCGTCGACAAGGCACGTGTTGTTTGGTTCGATGCCATTTGACAGCGATTTGCAGCCCGGGTTTCTCATTCTAGGAATCTTTTGATCGCTGCTACAGTTTCTTTTCTGAATGTAAAATAGGGTCTTGTGCAAGGCGATTGGAGGCCATTGTTCATAACATCTCGCGGACGTGGATGCTCAAGGTTCGCCCTTGTTCTCGCTCTAGGTCCCTCTGGAGCAGTGGTGCTGCTGTCTAACAGATGCCATCAGTGTGGCATTAACAGCAAACCCTTGCACGGCGGTTTGTGTAATTGCTGCACGGATTATTGCAGCCCAGCAGAGCTGTTTTTTCATTTCCGATTAAGATACCCGGCGCTTTTGCTGCAGCCTCCTCTTCCAGCTTGGTCCGAGCCATTTGACGTTCACGTCTTCGGAATTATCGCAGAACATCTGTCCTAATTTTCCGGGGCGTAAAATAATCAGCCGGTTAAAAGGAAGTTCGGTGTTGAGACTGAGCTGTAAACGTTGGAGACGTTGAAGAGCACCTTGCCCTCAGACGTTACCGGCTCACCCCCGCACTTTTCCAGAGGTTACTGGGAAAACTAAGAATTTTAATGGGCTCGGCAGTTGTTCTGTGTTTTTTTTTTTTTTTTTTTTTTTTTCTCCCCTTTCATGTTTAGCTGCCAATGAGACACACTTGAGAGGTGGCAAAGATGACATTTTTGTTTAATTTTTGAGTCAGTGCTGGAGTCCATGCTGTTTTTTTTTTTTTTCATTTTATTGGCCTACTGTATTCCAGATGCATATATATATTCTATATACAGCATAGGTGCTTCATGTGATTTACATGTGTAATCTATATAGATGTGTGCCACGTGATTAGCAAATTTTTTATTTATATATAATCCAGATGATTCACTTGTACATTCCATATTTATGTATATTTTCCCAGTGAGCTCCATATAATTTGCAAAAGCATTACAAATATTCCCGGATGTGCTAAGTTAATTTTTAGAAAAGTCAGTCATATTATATTAGAGCGTTATTGTAAAATTCTTGGTTACAGAGTATATTTTTGCAAAAAAGTTGAAAACTTGACCCCCCCCCCACCAACAGCAATAAAATGATGTATTTGGTTTTCTTAGCACAGAGTTTTAGCCATAAATCATAAAAAAAATCTGTTTAATTTTCTGCCGATCACATAAACCAGACCTGTCAGTCAAGTTGGCCTTATTAATCTGTGCTTCTGAGGAGGCCCCATGAGACCCCTTGTTCCTAAATAAAAAAACTGCCTCTAATTGGAAAAGAAAAAACAAGCAGTTGTATGAAAAGCCTATCAAGCGGCTACCTGGAAAAGAAGCAGGTTTTCCCTCCGGCTGTGTTTCAGCCTTGTGAAGAAATGACTGGCACTCTGATGGAATGACACTTGAGGTCAAAGCCCCTGGAAAAGTTATAGGAAGACTTCACTCAAAATGTCCCTACTGTTTGTTTTCGGAGGGCCGGGGGTCCTCCGAAACAAACCTAAAAAGCATCAAAGGAGCTTCCTCAGTGACGAAACACCTAAAGCCGGGTTTTCCCTCTAACAGCTTCAGTTACTTCACTTTTGCTCTGGGATGCTTTAGGTGCTGTATTTCCTGACCAAAACTATAGGTAGTAAGAAAATTTGAATCAAAGATACTGTAACTTTAAAAGTTTAATAGAAAAAAATAATTCAAAGATAAAAACAATACTTGATGCTGCATTGGTGAGGTCTGAAACGTGAAAAATCCACTCTCCGGGTTAAAATAAGTATGCATTTCCTGCTGACAATAAATTTAGTTTTAACTGAAAATGAGAAATGCAACAAAGTTAATCTGATTCAGAATTGTTTGGGAAAAGTTGCATAGATGTTGTCAGTATGCACCACCCCTCCTGCCCCAGTTGAAAAGTGCCACCCTTCTGGACTCCCCCTGTGTATCATGGTGAGTGAGGTCCCTCTGACAGCTCCTTCTGATGGCTCTGAGGAGGGTTTAAAAACCACAACATGTTTTTTAAATCCCACTTTAGAAAGATAAATCACTATATTCTGAATATTTCCATTAAAGTAAAAACAAGCTGAAAGTATTAAATGCCTCTGTTACTGTCGCGCCAGAAATTCCCACACAGTTTGGTTTTTCATGTGATTTACTAACATGGGGAAGAAAACATTTTTATATTTTTATTTTATTGCAGATTAATTTTTTTGCCTCCTGGAATGAGACAGTACAAATTAAAATGGAGCCCCCCGCTGGTATTGGGGCCTGCTGGGGTATTGACTTGCTCATTCTGCTCTGTGTTTGTCTCATTTTAGCTGTTGAGCCGTTTATAATTTAAACTTTTTCTTTAAAGCTGGTATTCTTTTTAATAATTTGTCCAAATGGATGTTGACTGTTAGACAGAATCATAAATATTGCCAGCACAGTGGTGCAGGGAATACGGTGGGCTATGGGTGTGGATGTGGGTTGGACTCCAGCTCAGTCTGCAGAGTCTGTGTGTTCTCCGTGTGTTTATGTAGGTGTCCCCCGCCTGCTCTGGTTTCCTCTCAGAGTCCAAAGATGTGTGTATCGCATTACTGTTGCTCATCGAAGGGTGAATAAATGTAGGAAGTTCAGTCCCACCCTGGATAAATGGATCAGCCAGGGTCAGTAATCATTGTATGCTGCTTTGTGGAGAAGCATCTGTTAAATAAATAAATGAAATTCGTCCAACATTTATTCAGCATTGAGTTCATCAGTATTTTTTTTTTTTTTTTTTAAATAGATGATAAATCTGTGTAGTGTAACTTGAGAATGAATTATTCAGTGCTGGAGCCAATGTGTGGTTTTACAGAGTTTGTTCATCCCACAAGTCTGTGGGTCTTTGTTCCACAAACCAAGCAAGCAAAGGCATTGTAAATGGAAATGTAGATCACTTGAAGGTAAGCTGATGGAGGAGTGAAATGGTGTTGAGCGCTGAATATGAGAGGACGTTTCAGCACCGAGGGAATGACATCTGACATTCCATGGTGCTGCTGAGACTTGCCTAGCTGATCAGTACAATGCTAAAATTCATGCTTGAGTTGTGCTACTAGAAGGGCAGTAAGTAGACTGTATGAGTGTCTCAGTGGCACACTGAAAAAGGGAAAGAAGCCAGACAGCTCTCACAGCCTGTGGAGATCTACAACCCCCCCCCCGCCCTCCAATACACTCCAGTAGGCCGATGTTCCATCCCGTGTTTGTTCTCCAAGCCCAATGCAGTGTGATCAGATTCTGCAAACCACCCTGATGCTGACCAGGGCAGGCAGTTAAGCATAAAAAATGTATGAATAACTTGTTTTCATGAACATACAGTAGAGTGCAGCCATCAGGATGGGTCACATCCTTTTAGGAAAAAACCCCTTTGTTTTAAACATCTGATGCATTTAACTGCTTCCAGTTCTATGCTCACTATTTCAGGTAAAAGAAATTTATTGTTAAAAGTTTTATTTATCTTTTAACAGGGACATCTGGATCCAGATAATCAGAATCTGTTTATCAATGCTTTTTTTTTTTTTTTTTTCTTTTGTTCATACACGTTCATATCTCAGAGATGAGGCTGCTGGTAAAATCTGTTTTTGTCTCTTTTGCTGTCTGCAGTTTTGAAAACTTAGATGTGGCAAAATGGAACTTAATTTCATTGTTGTGTTCATTAAAGTGGTCGCATTATTTGAAAATGTTAATATTTTATTTTAATTTGTGCTGTTTGTGTGGTCATTGTTTACTTTTTTATTTACAGTCGTAGGCCCTGGACTCCAATCCTGACCAGGAAAAAGCAGTTGCTGATGATGGATGGGGATTCTTATGCATTGTATTACCACATTCAGACTGATGGGAATAATTGCAGCTGTATTTCTGTTTATCGCTATTATGCATTATGAGAATATTGGCAAAAGTGATTCGGGATGAGTACTTTCCTCCAGGGTGCAGCAGCACCGTTCCTTGTCAGATCCAAACCCATGGGCTACAAGTTCAATGGCATTAGCACTACATAACCTGTTCCCCTGTGCTATCAAAGGTAAGGAGTGCTTTGATGTGAAAAGACCTTTGATGCAAAATGATAGTCTTGTCAGACTGTCAGCCCTGTATTATTTTTGAACAACACATATTCAAACGTCTAGAAATATTTAGCTTGGAGTGTCTCTAAGTCTGGTTCAGCTGATCCCATAATGGGTTTAGCATAATTTGCTGCAGTTCTGCGCTTTAATTCTCTGTCCTACATTTACTCCAGTATTTTTTTTTTTTTGGCCAAAACTGTAGTTTTGAAAGTAGTTTAATAACATAAAATTAAATGTACTCTGACACGTGAACACATCTTTGTCACCCCCTTTCTGTTACTTTTATATATTTAACATTTCTTTTTTTTTCTATTTTTTACATTTCAACTTTTAGCTTTCTCTAGAGTTTAACTGACCTGTTCTGTAAAAGATATGAACTGTTCCTCATTTTGTTTTCCACACTTGGGAACACCATACAGGAGTTGTTAGCACCCCAATACTGTTCAAATTAAACTGAGTTAATTTGATAAAACTTTGTCATCATGCTACATGTACATGGAAGTTGGTGGATCAGAGGTGATCCTTGTGGTACTGCTAACTATTTTTCGCTTTTTATATTTTGCTAAAGAAATGTATGCCATTTTGGCTTCAAAACAATAAAATAGAAATAAAATAAACTGGAAAAAATTATCTGAAAACTTGACTGGAGTATTTGTAACATCAGTGCATTCTTAATGTATTGAACAAAGGTTAAGAAAAAGCATACAGCAGCCATAAGAATACTGTAATCATCTGGTTGGGATCCCCACCCAGCTCATTTAGATGCTCAAATTTGGCAAAATAAATTCTAGGTTATATCAGAAATATTTCTGAAGAAGAATCCAAATATTGCAGCTTCTGTAAAATATTACATAATTCATACATATTTTAAACACCTGAATGGCTTTTAGCAATCACGTTTTTTTCAGTGGGTGATAAATATAGGTTTTATATAACTATTTTTTATATGTGTTTAAAAAGGGTATCTTTTCAAATATCCAAAGTCACTTTTTTTTCAAAAGAAGTTGACCTGGGCACCTAATTTAAATCAGTTCCTTTAATGTCCACAAAAGCATATGAGCTGAAGTGCAGCTCAAAGTGGACAAGAACAATGTACTGCAATCTGACTAAATGTCAACTAGAAGTAGAAATCCATGTTCACAGATGGATGAACAAACTCTGTGGGCAATGCCTTGTAAAGAAATTGAAGTGAACATGCTTTATTCTTTTATAATGGCACATTTAAATAATTGAATCAATTAAAGATTTGACATGAGTACTTAGTTCTCTTTACAGTTCTGCACTAAAAGAAAAAAAAGCATTTTAAATGGCTGATCATGGCCAAAATAGTTAAGGGGAAAAGACCGATGCTGTAACCATCCACTTTTCACATAGCATATGAAAGTCTTACTAGATCTGTTCCACTTGTCTTGTCACAATTAATAAATGACTATGTGGGTCCATCATAAAAACTGCTTGTGCACATTCAGATGAACAAGATGTTAAAAGGTTCTTACATCATCAGCAAACATCAGTAACATGAGGAAAGATGTCTACTGAGATTTGTAGTATTGCAGACAAGTCCACTTAAGTGGATTTCAGATAAGTGGATAGTTTGTTTAAGTGGATATTATGTCAAAGGTATTATTTTGGTCCTATTTACTTCAAAGGGACCTAAGGTCAGATAAGTGGATACCTGACAAGTGGATAATTTGATCTAGAGAAGAAAATATTCTAGCCCTGTAGCCCATATTCCTTTGTTAATGACTTTAGTTATGTCAGTACCCACTGTTCCTCCCTTTGGTAATCAGCTAAACTGACATCACCACCAGTGTAACTTGTCACTTTTCATTCAGTAGCCGGAACCAGTCCACTGCTGCACTATCCACAGAGAGCAATATCATTGACAGCCCACTTATTAGCTGCTGTTGGTCCTGGCCCCCAAAATGCTGGTAATGGTTTTCTTGTCACTTTAGAGGATGTGCATGATGGTGATCCTCCTGACACTACTTTTCCCCTTTGCTGGTGGCCACTACAAGTGGTGGAGCAGTATGGAGTAGTACAAGCAGCATGCAGGTCTAAGAGTGCACCAGCTATGAAGCTTTGAATAAACTTTAAAAGGAGGTTTTTGAACTTTGATGTAAAAATGTTGTACAGTGGTCTGTAACAAACTATTCTGCAAATAAAATCTAAACACATTCTATATTATTATTATTATTATTATTATTATTATTATTATTATTATTATTTGCACAGAGGCCTGTCCCCAAGTTGTGACTGAAACTCAGAACTTTCCTTCTCATCTTACCCAAGTACAGACATTGCTGAGGCAGGGCTTTCTGCTGAAGCAGTGATACTTCAGAGCTTGGGGACAAAAAGGGGACATTAATCTCTTTGTAGGACAGATGTAATGTCAGTCAAAAGGTGGCACAGAGGTGGGACAAAAGGATTCATCTCCTGGGCTTCTGAAGATGATATGGCTTGGGTAGGATATCACCCCCAGTGTCTGACATTTTTTAGTGAGGAGATCCAGGTTTTACTCTGTTATGTTAAATCCCATCTGAGGGAATATTCACCTGAGTCTTTGATCACACACATGTCAGCATGATCAAGCAGAACACAGCCTGGTCCTGAAGTATTCGTAGTGTCCAAAAATATAAAACTAAATGCATTCATTTGAATATGCAAGCAACTCAGTTATTTCCATCATTTACCCCCCCCCCAGTATAAAACTGTTATTCATTTCATGAAATTTTAGCTGCTAATTGCAGACAAAAAGGATTCTGATTAAAAAATAAGATTAGAACAGTTGAACGTGTGATACTTGTGAATCTCAGTGTTACACACCAATTGTCCTTTTCTAGCTACAAGGTCATCAAGATCAATTTCATTGGAAAAACGCTTATGATTACATTTCGGATTGCATTGTCTCCTATAATTATACTCAGCTTTTTTTCAGGTAAAATCATTTTTTTAACTGATCAAATATAAAGGAAGCTTAAATGAAACAGCATTAGTTTGAGAAGCTCTGTTGAAATATTGTTGAAATATTAGTCGATGTATAACTTTAACACCCAGCAACGGGCACCTCTTGAAGCTCTTAGATAAATTACATTTACATTTGTGAGTAGAATCTAAAATAAAGTGTTTTTACTAAGTATTTATTAGCAGTCATTTATGTACATGAATAAAGCTCAATGCACAAATAGTGTTGGGCTACAAACCTTGAGTTACTTGAATTGATAAAGAATGGGGCCATGCCAAAACTGCATCTTCCAGTCCTTTTACACGTTACTTAAACCGTTTCTAAAGTTCACAATTTTGGCAGGATTGTAGCCTAGATGTCAAAGTAGTGAATCTCGGAGAAAACCTTCCATAACTCTTCAACCGCTTCTTAAATTGTAGGGTGTTTCACGCCCCAAGGTTTTTTGTTGAAGGGACAAAGCACTCAGACTGTTACATCAAACTTTCCTAACTGCTAGCATCAAAGCAGTGCAGATGGCAGAGAATAACAATGGCTCAAAACCACCAACTCTTCCTCTGTATCGGTACTCCTGCCTGGACTAGGACTTTTGACCACCCTGCTTGCGATTCTGTGTGTCTCTTTTTATGTACCACCGTGTGCTCTTGTTTGTTCCCATGTGCTCCTTGCCCCGCTTCCCCCACCTAATCACTATTATTACCTTCATTATCACTTCCTGTGTTCTTCCAATAGCCTGCCTCTGTTGCTTCCTGTTGGATTATTTAAGTCCTGTGTTTTTACTTGTTCTTTCGCAGATTGTGACTGTGTTTTCTTGTACCTCTTCTGTGATAGTGATTTTTGCCTGATGCTTTGGATTGTTTGCTGTTTATTTCCTCTGGTTTTTAACCCCTTTTCTCCTGGCCCATCTTCACCCAGTGAAATGATTTTCCCTGTATTAAAGCTGCTTCAATTCATTCAGTGTGTAATTGGGTACTGATCTGAAAAACCTCACTCTGCTTTATGCACTTGCAAAACAGCATCTGAAAGTGGAACGCCGAGTTACCGAACCAGGAGTTCTAACATAAACCCAGACTAAATGTAGCTACACTAGAAAGAGTGATCACTAGGATCCACGGACTATTCTTATGGCAAGAATGTTCACACAAAACAGATGCATTGTGTTACAGACATTGTAGTTACTAATCTCATGCTAAACATTCTTTGGTTTATTTAACTCCATTATCTTCACTAAGCTATTTTCTAAAATTTGGAAATGTTGGAATCTGCAGCACAGTGACTGTAACCTGTGTAGCTAACAGCAAAAAAGAAAAGCAGTCAAGCCTTCACACTGGTGTTCAGAGAAAAGTCAGCAATGACGCAACATTTGAAGGTTATGATACATGTTTACGCGAAGATGTCTTTTTTCTTTCAGTAATTTTAAATAATTTAATAAAAACAAAATAAAAAGTTTGTTTATTTTTTTTTAATGTTTCACAGGTATAGCTGAGATTTTTACACTTCATAACCTAAAGGAAGTATTAGTTTTGCATTTATTGATCATGTGGTAAGGGATAAATGGTCCAAACAGAACAAATTAAAACTGACTTCTACCTCCTATTTTGTCTAGCATCATAGCAGTAATATTGAATAAAACCCTTATTTTCATTTTAGCTTAATCCTAATATGTACACCACAGAAAAAAGATTATTTGTGTATTTTTAAGGATTTGTAGTTTGCTAACATCACTATTAAGGCGATACAAGCTATTGCATAGTGGCTAGATAGGTTTGCTGTGGGTTGACTGTGGGATTGTCATGGTGTTTGCAGGCTAGTATAAGGTAAAATGGGGCTTGGGATGAAGGTTAGGTAGATAGTGGGATCCTCTTTAAAGCGCTAGTCCTTTTGTTAGAACTATGTGTTATGAATCTAATCCACACCAAATACATTTTCAGACTCCTGAGAAATTTCATAAAGTTCCAGTGGCAAACATTTCACCATCAGGTGCAACGCTGATGGAAAATTTCTAAAAAATGTCTAAACAAGAGAATGTGGGAAAGCATGTGTGCAAGTGAAATAATCAGAAACTGTGACAACAGCATCATCTTTTCAGTGTCTTGGGCAATATCACATATTAATACAAAAATGGGAAGGCCAAAGGTGAGATTTTAAGAGATAGGAGTGCGTACTAAAGCATTCAAATGACTGGATGATAAACTGGATGCCGCTGACATTAGCAATTGCTCAGGTTACCCACCACGCTGAAGAGCTTTGACCCTTGCCAAGGATACTGCGTTCCCAGCAGCTGTTATAAAGACAGATGTTTGATTCAAAAGGTCACACATGATTTTGCTGGTTCTTGTCATATGGCAAAAAAGGTATAAGGCTTTACATAAGAATTAAATACAGTTTTCAAAAATAAACCTTCATCCAAAATAATTTTGTAAGCTTACATTACTGTCCGATTTTAAAAAGTGAACATATTATACGAAGAGATGAGGATCGATTGATGAGGTTGCCTTTCTGCAATTTGAGCACAAAGCTTTTGTTTCTGGGCCTATGTTTCAGCACCACTGAAATGAATATTATTCAGGAGAGCAGCTATGGCCTGAGGAACTGCTGGGCTGACATGCAGGTCTGGTGTTGAAATTAAACAGATTATTGTATGAATTTCCTTGAATTTTTAGCATTTTCAGGGGCAGAATTATGCACCATATTCAGCTGCATTTTTTTCAGTGTAGATTCCACATGATTATCCAGGGGCTGCTGAGACTCACTTACCAGAACTCACATCATTAAGTTACTGCAATTGGAATTTTTATTTTTATTTCAGTTGAATGGTTTGTTGCTCTATAAAAACATTGTAATTTTCTTTCTCAGCTAAAATTCTTTATCTTACATGCTTTGGTCCGCCTACCCCCCAGTGATCATAAATAATTTTAGTAGCTCTCAAGTTTTTCCTTTAACACTCCCACCAGAGTCCTATTTTGATTGGTCTGTTTAAAGGATACTTATCTTTCATTGGTCGGGTCCACTATTGTACATGTCACACTGTAACACCTTCTGCTAGGGCTTTCATGTCCAGAAGTGGTTGAATCCTAAGCATTTACAGTTAAACTTCTGGTTGTGTTGCATAATTAAAGCATAAATTAGAATGGTTTAACTTGTTGTTTCATAGTCGGAAGTAAAATTGTTCAACAAATGTGTCCCCTGAGCTACGAAGGAAGGGAACCACTTACAGTTGTAACTGTGAAGCATATACAGAGGAAGTCTGCTGAGCCCTCATATAGTTCCTTGGGTGGACAAATCATGTGGCTGAAACAGAGAATATGTGAATGCGGTTCAGCCAGGCTGGCAGCATGAATGTTCATGAAAGGTGGGAAAACATGTAGGGAACATGGAAGTGTGACGATCATGATGAGATGGCAAAGGTGGAACTAAGCACACTGGAATCCCATGGCAACACAGATTTTGGAATCTGTGGTCCAACCCGTTAAAAAATGAAACAGCTTTTTTTTGCAAATTTTCATCAAAACTCTGCTTTAGTGACTTACTGCTGACCCACATACAACATGGGGGGCATTAAGGGAATTAACGTTTTGACCTCCTGTTACATTTTAATCTTAACATAAAAAGTAAATCTTGGTTTATCACTCACAGAGCATGGTTTTTTAGATGCACTTTTTTTGTGTCTTCAGTGGAGTCACCATGTTTGTGGAGCAGCACAACCATCGATTTAAGACCCCAACAACAGTGCGATTCTAAAACATGGATCCGAAAGGTAATGATCAAAACATTGTAGATCTTTAAAGGCTGCTTGAGCAGCAGGTATTAAACAATGTGCTTTCAGTGAGAATATCTCATGAAGCGGCATCTTCCAGCAGCGCCTTGTAGCCAACTGTCATAAATTCTTATGCATCATTAACTCCTGGTAGATTTTACCCAGCCTGCTAATGTCGCCTACACAGGTTGCATGGTTAGTACCGGCTGCTTTAAAATTCTTCCTTAATTTATCATAAAACTAAAATGGCTTAGACAATACTGAGAATGTTTTGTTTATTTTGACAAGTGAAACACATGTAATCTAAGAAATAAAAGAGATGAATTCACAAATGCTCATTTTGGTCATATAATACATTTTTTAGCAGTCAGTCTTGACAAACACTGGAAATAAAGGTTTGTAGTGCATTATAACCAATTCTGCATTCTTATGAAACACCTTGTATCAAGGTTTTGGTAACACCAGGAAGGGTCCATTTTGGTAGTGGAAGCAATATCTTTGAAAAATGTCAATATTATTAACTGATTTCTCTCTTTTACTTAACAAACCATACATAATTATTAGCTTTCTTACTGAATAAAACCATTGTATGTAGCCTGCCTCACATTTCAGGAGAGGACTTCTTTTAATAATAAATAAAAAAGGATAGAATTGTTGCCTTTGCTAAGTAGTGGGTCTTGCAAATCTGTATATTCAAGAGAATCCATTTTTGTGTCAGTCAAACTTGTAAATGACTCACCAGAAGGTGTTTCTATGTTTCTATTATTTAAACAATTTAATATGTACATGAAAATCGATAGTTGATCAGTTTTTGGAGCAAATAGCTCTGTTTTCCACCATGGTTATTCTTCTTTAAAATATAAGCAGTTAATATTAATGCATTGAGAAACTTTCAGAAATATGCGCAGCTGGATACACATCCTTTGCCGAAACTCTAATTTTTATTATGGCATTGCAGTGATGGGGAAAAGGCAATATTGTTACAACATATTTTTCTTTACAGTTTAGAAAAAAAGACGGTACATGAGAAGATTTTAAACCTTTGTTCATTTCACCTGCATCCGTGTATTTTGATGAATGTTTGACTTGGGTTTCAAGATATTGCTTTGCTTTCATTTGTTGTCTTTAGATCATGCAGGTAAACAAGATGTCTCACAGTCAAAAAGAAACTTTTTATTTATCTTGCAAAACAATAAATTTAAAAAATTACAAATCAAAAAATACTAACAGATCAATCCAAGATCTTAATGAACCGTGCAGCCATGTTGTGTGATGCAACCTAAAACAGTAACACACACGCCAACATCTGAAACTCTGGAGTAGAGATTTACTGTGTAATATCCTGTATTTAAGAGAGTTCACATTCCAAGACTTTTTTATTGGTAAAGTGGAACTGTGCTGTTTTTTTTTTTGTTTTTTTTTTTTAAATCATGTACACAGATAAACATTTAAAACCTTTTTGAAATGTCAGCTAAACTAATCTTACAAGTGCAGTTAAAAATAGTATTACAGTCATATCTTGATATAAGCCCATTCAAGCTACAAAAATCTGACTTTCTGAGGAGTTTCATCTAAAACACCTTCTTTATCTTATGAGAAATTTCTTCATATCTACAAAGACTGAATTGGATATCATGGCATGACTGCAGACTGGGTACAAAGACATGAATGTTTGGAAAATTTCTTTATTAATACTGCACTTCTGAAAAGCTGCTTTGAACAAAACGTTGACGACATTAATGTAAACAAGATGTTGTGCTTCATACTACGCTGCTGCTAGCAACCACTGTGGTTAGAAAAGAGGAATACTGTTGGGATCACAGCAAAGACAGAAGCATCAAAAACTGCTGTATGAAATACATGTGTGACAAGCAGGAACCTGTCCTCACCCAGTTCCCAGTACCCAGTCCCTGCCAGGACTCTGAGCTGCACCTGAGGTGAGATTGTTTGAAGGAAACCAGCAATAGGGGCAGCCAAGAACATTAAGACTGTAAAGCAAAGACTAAAGTTTGGTTTTTCTTCAAAGTTTTTTTTTTTTTTTTTTTAAAGTTAGTGAGTATTGGTAAACCCTACTTTATGTACAGTAGCGCCCCTTTATCCGTGGGTTATACATTCCAAGCCCTACCGCAGTTATGTGAAGCCACGGATAATATCAAATGGTATATATTAATGTAAACAGCGAGGATGCTAGAAGCAGAATGGAGGCACGTTCTGCGTGGAAGTGTGGGTATGGGGACAAAGGAAGATGAGTCAAGTACTGGGCATGTTTGGGCTGCTGGATTTCACTGTGTTAGAGGCCGTTCTCGCTTGGAGCGTGTTTTGAAACTCGTGAACTGTTTATTTTTTTTAAATTTTCCATTTGGTTTTTTTTTTTTTTTTTTGTTTTGTTTTGTTTCTCAAGCTGCAATAAATCACAGATAACTGAAACCATGGATGATGACTCAGCAGATACAGGGGCATGACTGTACTTTCCTTAATTCATTCCTGAAAACACTGTGTGCAATGAAATCACACATACCGGTCACCGATTATTTTAAAGGAGAAAAAATTATGATGCATTCTCAGCCCATCTGAAAATCTCACAACCAAGTTTCTCAAATCATTAAAACACTGTAAAACACCTTAAATCACGAGCAGCAATTGCCAAGTGTAGCAGAGTGGTGCATAGTGGTACAGCAACTGTGTTGAGTAGCGCAAAATTTATGATAAAAGAGTAAATAGTGAAAATTTAAAATGAACAAATATCATTTGCCGAAATGAACTGTTACTGTTCTCAGGAGTAATAAGCACAGTTGATTGTGAGTTAGAGAAGGTGACTCTCTTCTATTAATCATTTCAAATATTTTGTTCTATTCTGTGTGCCTTTCAAGTCTTAATTCCATCTTTTCTTTTTTTGCAAGCTTTTCTATCTTTTTGGCACCGTTTTGCTGGTTTGAATCTCATTTCTGAGATTAAAATGGAGACATTGTACAAAGGTTTAGAGACAGAGTGAACATGAGACCGCAAATTAGCAAAGTGTGTCCCTTACTGCTTGCTGTATTGAGTTCCATGTCAGTATGGTACCAGAGCAAGCTTCTCATGCAACATGTAAAATGTGGAATTCTTTGATTCCTTACAGACCAATTTCTGGTGCTCTGTTATGTCTCTCTGTTTTAACAAGAGGTTTGATGCAAAAACTGGGAGCTGGTATAGACTAGTTGTGTTGAGGAATTATGTATAATGGGGTTTATCTGGACACAATGGTATACTGCTGCATTCAGATACTTTGTGTTGAGGTTTGCATCTTGGCTATGATTGTGCTGCGTGCTCCTAAATGTTGTCTGCTTCTTATCTGCTGTTTATTAAGATGCATTTGGGTTTCAGTGTTTTGTTTTTTTGGGTAACAAAACAAATTTAAGTGTGAGTTCACTCACAACCAGTCCCCAGCTGGTCATTCTGCAAGCCCGACACGTCCTGGCATGTTACAGCATTGACTTCTGAACTCCCTCAAGCTCTGGGAATATTTAAAAGGAGGGCAGTTCAAACTGCCAAGCAGCAGAATGGATTAATTAAATTTGTGCAGAAAGAAAAGTGTTTTCTTGACTAGGAAAAAGTGCGATAATGGATCAGTGGTATGGAGGAAAGCTATTATAGTCCAGTATCGGTCAAGGAGGCAGCAGCTAGAGACATTATGGAGAATCATTTTCAGCACTTTAGTGTATGAATTTTCTATGAGTTTATCAGGACTCCTACCTGTATGGGAACTTTTGGCCACTCTGCTGGGCCTTATGTGCATTACAAGGCCATGTGCTTATTTTTGCTCTCGTGTCCTCTTTGCCCCACATCTCCCATGTGATCACCATTACTACCTTCATTATTACTCTCATTATTACCTCTTGTGTTCCTCCAATGGCCCTCTATGTTGTTTATTGTGTTAGGTATTTAAGTCCTGTGTTTGTACTAGTTCCTTGTCTAGTACAAACACAGTGTAAAGTGTAACACACCCAACAGTTTTACCCTTAGGGAAGTTGTATTGTTAATGCTGCTGGACTGGAGAACACCACAGGGAGTGAAGCACCAATCATAGCCCAGTGGGCCAGTAAAAAGGAGAAACTTAATGTATATCACCAAACTGTTAGTAATCTGTGTGTGCGGGAGACACAAAAACCTTACTTAAGGTTTTAAGTACAACATAACAAAGCAAGAAAACAAAGCTGTGCATAAAGAACAGACTTTTCTTTTCTTCCCTTGCAACCAACCATTGTGTGCGGTGCTTTAGCAAACTTTTTCCTCCAAAGATTTTCATTCATACAGTCCTATAACCCCGGTGCCATTAATGTTTCTGCTATAATTCATTGTGGAACTTGGCCAGGCTGAGGAGGACATTAGGGAGAGGGGGTCTAAATTGATCAGTGCAAAAGCATCGATTCTGAGGTCCTTTGCCTCATGTGTGAGCTCAGATTTGTGCGATCATCAGAAGCCAATTTCAGTTCACAATATGAGTCCTGAAGGCCTTAAGTTGGATGCATTCAAACTGAATTTTGGATAATTGGACTGACAACCACACGGCTTGAATGTCAAGAATAAGCACATTTCTAGCCTTTTTATGGAAGAGTTGTCCCATTTAGACTTCACAGAGATCTAATAAGGTTGTGTGTTTGTTTAATGTGAAATCATCCATATTCAACCACCCTGTGTTAATGTAATAATGCACAGAATGAGACAAATGCTACAGTATATACCTGACACAAAGATTTTTGCTTCAGAATCCCAAAAGTGTCATATTTCATGATGAATTCTGCAGCCACTGGGGGAAAATCCATTCCAAAACAAAACCTTACTGCAGATTTTAGAATTTGGCTTAAAATCAAATGCTGCAGATGTTTTTCCGCGTGCTGCTATGAAACTGCCTGCTCAAATTCTTCTTCTAAATCTCTCCTTCAAGACAGCATTCAGAAGTGATTTGACATGCGAAGCAGTACATTTTTAAAACCAAAACGGCAGCTTGTAGTTTAAATTTTACAGGGTGCGCAGTTTCCTTCAGGTTGCGTAAAGCTTTTTGCTCATTCATTTTAAAATGATCTGGTAAAAGGGAAAAAAAAGCTGAAGTTGTAAGCTGCTTTGAATTGAGGTGAAATGACAAGAAACCACTGAAGTGCTCAGGAATGGCGATCTGTTTGTTATTCATTGTCAGCACTACTGCATTGCCAGTGCTCACCTAAGGTATAAATATACATCTGTTTAATATTCACAAAAAACTTCTAGTGGCAGCGAATAATATTCATGTTTAATGTAATGCAAAATATATATTTGGCTTTGGATTTTTCTTGCTTTTTGTCAGGTTGGAAGAGGAGCAAAACAGTATCAAGGCACTTGGTCAGCATCAAACAAAACCGCTGGGCAGCCTGGGAGGGCATTGAGCTGAGGTATGCAAAACAACACAGACCAGACTCAGCTTCCTCATCAGGTCCACCTTTGACACCCTTCAAAGTTCCAACAACTCCCAAAAAATGGCCTCTCCATGTTGCCGAAAAGAAAAGATAGCAGCGCATCACACGGAGGGAGAATAAAGCAACTTTGCTCCTGGAAAAAACACGGAGCGTGACAATAGGCCTCAGTCACCTGCTCAAATTTCTCACCAAAATCACTTCATTGGCTCTACTCTGATATCAAGCTGAACATCCCTTGGGAGAAAGGTTCATGAGAAGAAGCAGCAGAAGTGATCAGTTTGTGGATAACTGCAAGGAAGGACAATGGAGGGCAGGCATTTAGTTAGTGAGGGTAAGAAGTTAAGGGTTTTTGTGAATATCTACAAATAAAGTCTGCTGAGGGGCATCGGAGTGACAGGAGCAAAGCTGAAGAGGACACTGAAGGACCTGGCTGAGGAGGCAGAAGGTTTCTGCCTCTGGCTAAGAAGGAAAGATCAAAGCCCGCAGTTTGGGAACCCAGCTGCAGGATTGTTTGTAAGTAGCGCCAAAGCGGTGGTCATGTAGAAAGGATAACACCTGGAAGACCAAGATTTTGAGGATCTAGCTGCAGGATTAAAGGGGCAAAATTGTCATAATGAGATGGCTCCAAGGTATTGACCCTCTACTTGGTTCAAAAGCCTGGTTGGACATGTGGCAGGCAGTATTTCCCAGCAGGTAGAGCACCTAAACTGAAGAAAAGCAAAATATTAATGCATTTAGACTCCGTTGTTCTATACAGAATTAGTATTATTTTCCTGACGTCTCTGTCCATATTCGTTTCCAATTTCCCTACAATTACAGTATTCTTCTGTTTGTTCATCACAGCTGAGCAGCACTCTAAAAACTATGTCCAGGAGTACTTCCAAGGGCTTGTATTTTTGATTCACTTTTAAGTTTCAGGAATCGAGCATGACAGGGCTTCAAAGAGTAAGGCTGACTTGAGTTGACCTGTCACACAGGTGCTTTTTAGACTGGACTTCTCCTTTCCCACTGTCCTCCTCCAGTGTAACACCAGACTCATGAGATTACAGGGCTGTGAACCAGTGTATTCGGATACAAAAATGAACTCTGAAACTTCCTTAATAGTGATTGTAGTGCATTTCAATTTTTCTTTACAATAGCAGAAGGTGTTCATGATTTAGTTAATCCATGATTTAGTGATCCATTTACGCCGGGCCTATTTTCTAGAATAGTCCCTGGTTAATACTAACTAGTTGGATTATCTTGGTGAGGGTTTCTGATGCCACTGCATCCTCCATAGCTCCATCTCTGCCTCCTGCACCAGTTGCCCCGCTGACCGACCATCAATGAGCTCAGCTAGGTTACCGACCAAACAGCCACGAGTGGTCACGTCGCTTCCTCTTACTACATCTTGCTGCCACATGGCACAGACTCCTGAAGCATTTTAAAAATGTTACAAATTTACTCTACCTTGTAAAAATAAACTTTGCTAAAGAATAAAGAATAATGTTTAAAATGAAGTTACTGTATGGTGCACTGCATACTTAAAAGTAACCCTAAGTAATGAGTATGGTCCAGCTTACAACCGGTGCAACTTACAACCTGGCTGTCAGTCCCTAACCTGATTTAAGTTGAGGATGGACTGCATTAGCACCCAGTTCAGGGCCCCTGGTGATGGTTGACAGATTGGCAGATGTTTGATTTAGGAAGGCAACTTAACCTCCAAGGCACCATTAAGGAGACACTCTTTAGGGTCACTCATGATGCTGCTGTCAGAAAGCTTGAAGCAAATCAGCTCATCTGAGCTTACAGTGCCTTAGGAGGAACATATAGAAGAGGCTAATGAGCGAAAGATGGTGCGGTACAGTGAACTGGTGGAAGAGTGCTCCTCAAAAGGCTGGAGGACGTGTTTGCCAATCAAAGAGATCCGGCTGGAAAATCTTTATGTAGTAGGCTGGGTGTCAAAGGCAGTCAAAGGAGAGGGCATCTAGATGGCTTTGGATCAGAACATGTGAGCCGTGCGTTCAAAGACGTGTGATATAAACAAAAATGGAAAATTACTTTACTCAGGGTTACTACAGAAATATCAGGTAGCAGGGCAAGTCAGCAACACTGAGCAAACAACTGCATATGCTTAACAACTACTCCACCGCCCGCTGGGTGTGATGTCTTCTTGCAACCTGATTTATTCATTGCACAAGCAAGGCTTTTTCATAAAGAAACTGATATTTCCTGCTCATTAATATAACTAATTGAAATAGTTGGATGGTTTAACCAGTGCCATTGGTAGATGACTGCTTTGTTGTGGCAAGTAGAGATCTGGCAAAAGATTTTCAATAAAATAAACCTGTAATATTTTGTCATGGCTGTATAGTCCATCCCGCATCAGGTCAGTTCATTTCAGATTCTTTTTATTTTTCGGGGGGAAGTTTGTGGTCACAAGCGCTGGCCTCAGGAGACAGAACTTTGGCAACGCAGGGTTTTTTGTGCATCACTGCATCTCGGCAGCACTCTTGACAAGATGTACAGCCACATGGGCTAAAGCTCTGGACCACAGAACCTCCCCTTGGATGTTATTAGGCCAAAACACACCAAAGAAGCCATGCCTAGAAACCTGGACCCAGCACAAATAACTACAAAATAAATATATGCATTAAATGTCATATTAACAGCAACAAACACCACAAAACTGTTTTGAATCCAGAGGCAATGCATCACGGGAAATCAACAGCTCCAGCACCACAGTACAACAATACCACAGCGAAACTGGATGTTTAATGTCCTCTTCTGAACTGTAAGTGACCATCGAGTTTGAAATGCATTAAAATTCTTCTCTGTATTTGAATGTAGTACAATTGCAGATTAAATTTTGCGTGCATCTCAAAAGCGATGTTTTTTGTAATTCCACCGTGGTTCACCTCCAGGCCTGTCTGCGTGCCTCTAGACTGCGTAATTCCTGGACCATTACAGAAGACTGTTTTTTAGACATAAGTTTTTCAGACCCACACTACTCAGTCGGATTGAAAAAAAGGGTGAAAATGATTGTTCTCATTTCCAAATTTGACAGATACAGGAAAATGTTTCAATGTCTCAAGCTGCTCGAGACGCAAGTCCTGGGAACACCAGAATGTTCCATCAGTTTTCCTGTCTTTGCTGCAGTCCCTATGGTCCAGTCAGACAGCTATTTTCTGTCAAATTCCTACTCAACAGACATGTGGAGAAAACATTTCATTTTAATTTAGAGTCTCTTTTTTATCCCAAAGGTCCTGCTCTGAAATCGCAAGTATCCACATAATCCATGGCTGACCCTGAATCTGGTTTATGGCTGATCACAAACGCTTTAGAAACCCTAGGCAGCATTTTATTCCCAGGAGAATACTGTTAAGATATGTTTTTTTTAAGTTTTATTTCAGTTTTAATACTTTAGACACTTCCATAATTTGTACATGAATTTCTTTAACAAAGCGTCAACAGAAAGTTGAGTCATTTTATGCTGCCAGTTGTTCCACTAAATGGTCTTGACTGCAACTTAGAAAATGGAATGAATTTTGGAAAAACAAACATATAATAATTAATTATTGTTAAAACAATTATTTCCCCATGCTGTTATGTTCATGAACAGCTCTTTGTTCGTGTTCCCCTTATAATATTCATTTTTCCTTATATTTATTACTCCCTCATAATATTAATTCTTACTCTTATTCTCCTGCTCTGTCATTCATCTTTGCACATTTGTGTGTGTGTGTGTGTGTGTGTGTGTGTGTGTGTGTGTATGGTGTGTTCTTATGTACAACCAAGCCAAATTCCCTAGCCAAAGAAATCCGATTCTGATTCTGAGACAAACGCTAAAAGAATTATGCCAGGTTTGAGTTACCTGTAGTCTGAGATTTTTGTGAGATTTAAAAAGTTTTGGGTAAATTTAAATTTTTGAAAATTCCTCTTTGAATGGATAGATGGGTACATCATGTTTTCAAAAAGCTGCACATAAAACAAATATTGTGCCCCAAAAGTGGCCGTTATCCGAGCGGAAGGACAAGCAACGGAGAAATCCAGCTCTGCCAAAGTTGAAAAAATGCTCAACAGGTTGCAAATGATATAAAGCGATGTGACATGGATGCTAAATTCCCTGTGGAATTTAGGAATTTAAAAGAGGAAACGCTATAGCTTGATTTATGAAAAACATCAGTTGCTTAATCTGCAAAAATTTCCATGCAGCATTACTGAGGCTAAAAGAACCGCCTTCCTCAGGGAGACCAAATGATCAGAATAAACACAAGTCCATTTCAATCCACGTAGCACCTGGTGGCTGTACCTGAACACCACCATCACGTCCAACGTAGACAAAATAAAAATAAAACTGTTGGTGCAAGCTGATGGAAAAATACGTGTGACATAAAAAATATGCAACTGCGCGGAAAACAAATGAGCTGCCGAAAATACAAAATATTACCAAATGGAAAAAGGAACTCAAAACAACAAAAAAAGGATACAGATGAATGAAAGGGGAAAAAATTGTTAAAATTATTTTTTATTAATGAAACAAACTGCCAAAGAGAAAACACGTTTTGTGAAATCACAGACGGGAGTGGAAAGTCACAAATGCTGCCTTACAAAGAAAAGCGGAAATTAGGCAAATGAAAGGAATGTGGAAAAATGACCGATCCAGTGTTGGTGTGGACATTTTTTACCTGCCTGAGCTGTGGTTCCCTGTCCTGTTCTCAGGGCACAAGGGGGTAGAGCTGTTCTCTACCCGTCAATCACTGCTCTCCACCTGGCCCAGGTGAAGCTCAGCTCAGTGCCCACCTGCAGCCCCTGCCACTGTCCTGCTTGACTGACTGGCAAGAACGCCCATGTTCCTGGGCATCCTGCACATTCCGAAAAAGGAGACTTCACAGCCATGCTGGCATTCAAAATAGGTGGAATTCTTCAAACTTAATTGACTGGAAAAGACCACAAAATAAATTACTTCTCTTTAGCATTTCCTCCACACTGAAATCACCTGGCAAGCACGGTCGCAATATTTTCCCAATGACACTCCCGTCTATTTGTTTTATTTTCCTCCTTTTTGACGCTTGCTGAACGCTGCTTATTTTTTGGGGAAGATCAGTCCTGACTGACACCACGCATGATGAAACTGCGCTGAAACAGAGAGCTATGACTTCTGAATAAATCAAAAGGTAGATCTTGGAAGTTCAGCTGCTTTGCTCGCTTTGTGGCGCGTAACTTAACGTCCGTAACCAACAGAACATTTTGCTTCTCAAATAGCATCAGTGAAAGAAAGTCAACTGAAAGAATCAGTATCACCATACGTAAGGGATAAATTAATTGTTTTACTTTTGCAAAAACATCAGCTGAAAAGATTGTAGGCTAACACATTAAGTTAAGCCCCATGATGTACTGCAAAAATGCCCACAAAGAGCTTCCCGGTGTAAAGCGCAACACTTTAATTTTATTTAGCTTCAGCATGTTAGATTCTATTGTTTTTGGACACTGGATTATAACTAGAAAATTTCTACTGCAAAACCCAAGAGAGGTCTTGTGGGAGTACAAGGATGTGAGGTATGGTCCCATTATACTGGTACAAATGTGCAGGAAGGCACTTACCCCAAAATAAGTGCATTCCTCTTTATGAATGAAAGTAAATTTTAATAATTGTGGATGACAGTGTTTGCCACCCCGAGTTTAGAATAGGGGTCACCATGAACAGACGCGGTTCAAAGAAATGTTCGCATTGGGAGTGCAAGTTGAGGATACTGGGCGATTAAACCCCCCCAGGGTCTTACGTGAAGGAATATTTGAGCCCTCTTTACTGGATGTGCTGCTCAGACATTTAATGCACTGTATTAATAAGCCAGTTTTTTATGGACATGTGGAAGTGAGACATTGCAGCGAGGGGGACTTAAAATATTTTTATTTCATTTATATTTTCTTATTTTGTGTATTTAGGCATTTATTTTGCTTACAGCAGTGAAACCCTTGGCCAGCAGGTGAACATGGCTTCTCACCGCAGCAGGACACTCCTGTATGGTGGCTACGGCAGGGTAAAAATAAGAACGAAATACTCAAATAAAAAATCATTAATTTAATTACCTCTGACTTGTGAGTCTCAGCTGACTCAAGATCTTTCTTCTTGGCCTTCTTCTTCATCTTCTGTGTTTCCAATGTGCCCAGCAGCATATGGACAAAGAGGCTGAGTTCAATAATCACTAAAGTTTCAAAAAATGTGTAAGGATGCCCTTATTTGGGGCCTTGTTTTATATTTTTTATAAATCTCAGCATGCAAGATATTAGCAGACAGCATTTCATAAAAAAATATACAATTTGCTGACTGCTTTTTCTTGCTGGTATCATAGACCACACGCTTGGCTGGAATCTCCATGGCAGGATTGTTAGTCCACTTTGGGCCTTGGCAAGCAGCACAGTTGAAGTGTCCCCCACTGTTTACACCATTTTAGAGGCTGGGTTATAGTTCTGAACTGTCAAGTTTGATATTTTTTTTCCACGTGATATTCATCTAACATGGCAAACCCCTAAAACCACCATCCTTCACATTCCTTATATCTTAGAAATCAATAAACAGGTTTTTTCTTTGCATCCATCTGCATTCTTTGAAAATTAAAGGTGTCCTGATGGGAGTTTTATACAAAAACAGCTATGGACTCCACTTGTTATTAACAGTAAATATATTTTCTCTCTTGCTGTCTTGTTTCTACTTCCTGCAAGGCAGTTGTGATGGATGTTGCAGGTTTTGTTCACACATTTCTGAAGTTTGCAGCTTTTCAGTTCCTAAAATACAGTGGGGAGCTTTCAATGTCTCAGGGAATTATTTGGCTTGTGTGTCAAATCTGTTGTCAAGTGTGGTAAATTGGTGTGAGAAAGAACAGAGATGAGAAGTGCGTAACTAAGTACTAAAATCTTTCTTTTATGGGCCAAAGCTCTTGAGAGGACATGAAAACAGCTGAAAATTTTTATTTCAAGCATCTTCTTAGCAGTTTCAGTTTTAATGAATGTTTGTTGTTTGTTGAAATACGTAGAAGAACCTTGCATGCTGGTCCAACACTGAATTGGCCCCTGAAGTCTGAACCCAAAACCTTCCAATCTACTTCACTGGACCACCTATCCTATGCAGTAAACCATGGAAGGGGGTTGTCTGAGGTCCAGATCAAAACGCAAAAAAAAAAAAAAAAAACCTGCCTTGTCTCATTTCCACAGTCCAAGGGATAATTTTAAAATAAAACAAAAACTGCAGTCAGCTCATAGCCCTGAGGCCGCAGAAACAATACAGCTGCTGTTACACAGAAACTTGCTCAGCTCATAGATTTCAGCCCTTAAAATAGGAAGCGCATTCATGCCAATTTCACTGGCTTGCTTGGCCAGTAGTGTTTTAAAAATCTATTTAAGGCAGAAAACACTACACAAATAAAATTATGAGCCTAATTTGTTATTTATTGTAGAAATTTTAAATGTCTTTTAACCAGATTTAAAGGTACTTATTGTGAACCAGCTTGGCAGTGGTAGTAATAAAACCTAAAGTGGTTTAGCCCAGCCACTTCCAAACGGTTTCCTTATTTTACCTGCTCAGTGTACGGCTGTAAGGGAATTGCTCGCACCTGCCGGGTTACAGTCGCACCAACACAGGTGTGCCAGTCAGATAAAAGCCGTGCAACCCAAAAATAAGAATCTTTATGAAATGGCAAACAATGCACAAAACCGGCTGAAATAAACTCATAGTCTGTGAGTCCCCAACACACACCCGGATCAAATATCTTTACTAAACACAGTGAAAAGTTTAATTCATACAGTAAGTCAAAAACTAAAGCTTTAATTGTGCATGCAGTATCTGAAACCAACAGCTTTAGTTTATTTGTCTGTTTATTGTATTTGTGTAAGCAAAAAAAAAAAAGAAACACTAGAACAGAACAGGAATTCAACACAATGTGTTGGGGGACATCAAAAAACCAGTAGATTTGCTGAAGGGTCTCCCAAATATGAAATATGAGTTGAAACTTCAGAAATGTTGAAGTCTACACACTTCCATGTATTACACATACAATAAATTGTGTTTATCCATGAAAAGTTTTTCTTCAATACTGAAACATATGAACATGATTTTAGACAGGAGAGAACACTGATCCACACATGGCAGCATATAAATGATGCAGAGGATGGACCTGACGTGGTCCTGAAATGGGGGGATGAAGGTGAGATGAAGTTCAGGTGGTTTACTGGCGAGCAGTTTCATTGTAGACAAACCAGTTGCTGAAACTTATGGGAAGCAGATTCCTCAACGACAGGAAAATAAGCAGATTTAAAGTGGAATTGATTTACCTGATAAACATCCAAAATCTTAAGACTCCTAAACAAGATGGAGGAACTGGGCAATGGAGGTGAGAAATTCACTATCCTGACAAATCCTTTTTGGAGAGAGAAAATATGTTTTAAAAGCTTGTATAAGTGGATGACACAACTTTATAATAGTAAAAATAAGGGTAAGTAATACAGGGTGATAAGAAGTTTGGTGGAAAAGACACATTTAACATGGCTGATGATGCCAATATTTTTTTTAATTTTTTTTTTTTGCAGTTTTTTGGTTATACACTACAGGAGACGTGTGCTTTCTAAATGAAATTGTCTTGAATATGTCGACGTTAGTATTTAGCTGTTGATGCTTTGGAAAATAAGTAGAAGTGTTTTTGTATTTGTTAATGTGCTTGTTTCTTGGTTAAAAAGCAAATAAGTACTTTTAGTAACAATGAGAAAGCCTGTGGGCTTTAAACCAAGTATCTCCAGAATCTTGTTTACCGGCTAATTTAATATACGGCTTAGTTTATTTAGCCATAAACATTTGATCATATAAATAATAACAGCTTTCAGGAGTGACACTTAACAGAAATTCATTCAGACATAGTGCACATGCAGAAACCTGAAGGGAATTTATGGTTTAACAGTGCATCTCTTGGTATAAATTTGCACATTTTTTTCAATGCATGGCAAGGTACACAAACAGTGCGTTTAATATTTTATTCTCAGACAAAGTCAGGTGGAGTTGTCAAAACGGGTGAAAAATATGCATTCTGGTCTTATTTTTATTCTTTGCTGACTCAAATGTCACCGAGAACAGTGATGACGCATCCCTCCGAGCCATCGCTGGTGTGTGGTCGAGGCGACGAAAAGAAGATGGGCTGTGAGCGCTGTCTTGTCCGGCCTGACCGCTCGAGCGAGACACAGAAATCGAGTTTCTCCCAAAGAGAAATACACAGGCACTGCAATAGATTAGGATGCTTAAGACCCGTAAGCTTAGGAAAATGTTGGTGCTTGGCACAGATTTGCAAAGCCCTGCTTCAAAGAGATTAAATCCAAAACCCTTGGAGTAAAATCGGTTGGCAGGTCTGCACACCCTACCACATGGGAATGATATATCTTGGTACTCTTTAGCTAGACTCACAATGTTTTTTATTTTGGCTTTTGCCACATCGCCCTGGAATGTAACAGACAGGGTATGAGCCTGGGCACTAAAAAACCCACAAAATGTACTTCCAAGTCTGGTACTTTTGGAGGTCTGGAGGAGGACAGAAGTGACTTGTTGACAGCACATTTTCAGCATGATGCTCAAACATCTCATCCAAGGCAAAACTGCCATTAGAGCAGCTGGATGTTTTCAAACTTGTCAATGATTTGTCAAAATCTGACAGCAGTCATATCTTGCTGAGTAGGTAATGCACAGTTCCTCTAAGTGAGATACATGTATACAAGTTTTGTTCCCCAAGGGTCCCAGTCATGAGACAGAAAAGTTTAAACAAAAATACAGTAAACATCCAAGCAATGCACCATGTTTAGCTTTTCATCTTCACCATCATTTCCACCTTTTTCATCTTCCCCAACCACCTGTCTAATGCAGGCCCCAATGTGGTCTAGAATCCAGCCTGGAAACACAGCCTGTGAGTGAGGGTGCAGCACTGAAGATATCACAGGACAACGACACACAAGTCTTTCAACCGTGGAAGGAAACCAGAGCACCTGCAGGAAACCTACACAAATAAAAGACAATACACAAACTACTTTAAGCCAAATTTGAACCCAAGTTTGAATCTCAGAAGCCGTGAGGCACTTGTGCCACTAGCAAAACAATTGATTAAAAAGTCCTAAACTTCAAACAAACAAACAGTTTTTTATATAAACATTTTATTATGCCTTATATTAACAATACAGTTGATATGTTGATACAAATGATTAACAATGTATACTGTAGAAATGATATGTATAATTGTCAAAATATATTATATATACAGTTATTTATTTATTAATTAATTATTTGTATTATGTATAATTTATTTGCATATGTGTTTATTTGTAACTTATTTATTATATGATATTTATTTATTATTGTGTGTGTGTGTGTGTGTGTGTCAAATAAATAAATAAATAAATAAATAAATAAGGGGAAAAAATATGAAAAATGATTATGCGAAGGACTCAATAAGCTTAATATTGCCAGAAACTGTAGACAAAATTAAAGCTGTTTGCTATCAGCCAGTCTTGTTGCACAGCTAGAATTTGGGCTAAAATCAACTCCTGAGTGTGTTAACCTGAGTGTGTTAAGCTACTGAGTGTGTTAAACGTGTAACAGCTGTGCTCTTCATGTGTGAGGGCGTGCAGAAAACAGAGAAGGAGAGTTTTCATATCAGCTTATTAAAATGTCTGAGACATGGATAATTCGCTGCTTCTTGCAGATACCGAGGCTGAGAAACATAGCTGGCGCCACTTTACGTTTGTATTAATAGTTGGTAGCTATTGAGGAAATGGTAATAAGATGGGACAAATTTGTATAAAAATTATACTGTTGTGCGACCTGGGACAGAGCATCATGACAACTGTGTTCAAACACCCGTTTTTAGCAATGGCAGACTATCTGGCCTGTTGACTCAGCCTGTATTATGGTCCACATTTCTACAGTTTTGCATGATTATTCTGCACAGCAGGAATCATAGACGCGTGTTTACTGAGGCAGTTAAAGTGAAGAAATCGCCTGCCTTGTTCAACCGCAATTTTCATTCTTTAACCACTGTTTTCTGCTCCCCAGACTCCTCGCACAAGTTCGACTTAATTATGAGGGATTGCGAGGAAGCCGAAGTCGCTGTTGTCCTGCAGTGGTGAGCTGACAGCGGGAAGAGGCTTTCCGTTTGCTCTTCAAATACCATCCCTGATACTGAACTCTTTGCTCAGGTACTGTGAGTTTGCTCTTCGTCAGCGGAACATCAAAAGTAAAGGTCGGGCAGTGTTGCATCCGCTTGTCTTTGAGTTGTAAAGTTAGTTCAATTTTTCCATCAATGCATTGCTATGCATTGATGGAAATTGGGCACCTGTACAATTTTCAAAGCTTTTGCTGTATAAATGTTCTGGCAGAGGTTCTTTGTCAGCCAATGACACGTTCAAATGTAGTAGTGATTGTGGATTAACGTCCATCTTACTGTACAGCTGGGGAGCTGCACAGATGCAAGAACTTCTGGAAAAGCTGCTGCACTGTACGCACGCCAGCTCCTCATCGTACGATGCACACATTTTTTTTAATCTTATTTATTTTAACTGCATTTTCTTCACTTCTCAGCTTTTGGAAAATCTTTCTGCACAACCTGATTTCGTGCCTCCAGCCAATAGACTGCAGGGAAGAGAGAACACAGAATAGGAGTGCACCTCAGTTGAACTCACTTCCACACTGTTTACAGTTCATGTCTGGGACCCCTGAGTGTGGACGATCAGTAAGAACACAAGGAATGCTGTACTTATTTGTAAGATGAAATAATATTTCTGTTTCTCAGAAAATTGCTGCGATCCCTCAGTATTCAAACTCTCAATATCTGAATCTTCACTATAAAAGCTCTTTTAAATGAATTCCTATATCTTTGTATTTGAACGGAAGCTGTTGCTATGACAAATTTTCACCCATAATAAAAAAAACCAAAACAAGTTTCAGTACTCCATGATCGCATACTTGTTTTCCATCTGGAAAGTCTAGATGATGGATACAGAGGACTGCCCAACATTAACCAGTGCTCCCTACCCAGACTGCCACTGCAGAGCCATGGTTGGATACATGGTCCACGATTGTGACAACTTGACGTGTTTGCCCTTTTCCGTCTCTTCTTCTGTTCTGTTGTCCTACCCACTCTGCACTGCCACACATCCTTGCTCCTCTTCCACTGCCATCAGTAAGTGGCTGCCCTTGTTTGGTGTTTTCCTCCACAGCTTGTTGATGGCCAGCATTTCTGTCTATGGGTTTACTGCATAAATGTGTTTGACAATTCATAGCGAATTGCACCTGTAAAGCTGATACGACAGCATTGTGTCAGTGGTTGATTTAAGATGTGAAATAGTCCGCTTTGTAAGTGACTCACCTGACAAGCAATTTATCACTAGATACCTTACAACAATATCACATCACTGCAGTGTCTGGAATTTATGTTTGACTGATTATGGCTGTTCTGCATGTGATGGCTGAAAGAATGACTACAAAGATTCACTGAATGGCCAAAAGTATGTGAACACCCCATGTAATGACTGAGCTGAGCTGTTTCAGCCGCACCCATGCAGCTTACAAACAGATTCTGGGCAACTGTGTGCTTCCAGCTTTGTAGTCACAGTTTGGGGAAGAAGCTTCTTTCCTGCGCCAGCATGACTGTGCCCCCCCATGCATAAAGTGAGCACCATAAACACAGGGTTTGCCCAGGTTGGTGTGGAAGAACTTGAGTGGCTACACAGAGCCCTGACCTCAGCCCCGCTGAATACCTTTGGGATGAATTGTTAAGGACTCTTTATGCAGATGGCAAAATCTCATCCTTTCCTTTCAGATTCCTCAAACAGGAAATACAAATGCAGATGTAATACAGCAAACAAAAATGAATCAGAAAGGCCAGCGCCACATGATCACGTTAACCGCATTTATCAATTTTTAGAAAATGTATTGCTCTGTCAGATCATTGTTCTGCTGCTCATTCTCAGCTCCCTCACATCTTCTGCCTTTTCCCTCTGTCTCCATCTGTTCTGTTCTGTTCCTCGCCCTCTTGTGCATAGACAAAAATACAAACAAATACACGGAAATGCATCGCAGAGACAATGGCTCAGCTGTTGCTCGACTTTGTTCATGTAAAGTGGGAAAAGCTAGAGATGATAAAAACCCCGAAAGACTCGAAATAAAGAGATGAGAGACGAGAAATAAAGACTTTGAACACTGCTTTTTAGGCAAAAATAAAGAAAATAAATTGGCACACATTGCTGGATTTGCAGAATATAGAAGGCTTAAGGTAAAAATACACATTCAAGCAATATTATACACTGCCAAAAAAAAGTCACCACCTGGATTCAACTTAGTGTTATGATGTGGGGTTGCTTCAGTTGATCAGGTTTAGGTTCAGCAATGTTATTTGCCCAAAAAATAAGGTCAAGTGACTCCCTGAACATACTGAATGACCAAGTTTTTCCATCAATGGATTTTTTTCTTCTCTGATGGCATGGTCATATTCCAAGATGACAATGCCAGGATTCATTGGGCTCAAATTGTGGTTCAGGGAGCATGAGACATCATTTTTACACATGGATTGGTCACCGTAGAGTCTAGACCTTAACCCCATTGAGACTCTTTGGGATGTGCTGGAGAAGACTTTACGCAGCGGTCCGACTCTGCCATCATCAATACAGGATCTTGGCGAAAAATAAATGCAACTCTGGATGGAAATAAATGTTATGACATTGCATAAGCTTATCGGACCGATGCGAACGCGTGTCATAATGAAAGCTAAAGGTGGTCCAACGAAATATTGGATTGTATGACTTTTTTTGGCCAGACAGTATATATTTTATTTAATTTATTTTTGCTTTTTGCACAGTTTCTTCTTTTACTGTTGTTAACACGTTTAACTGAATTATTATCAAAAATAACTTTTATGCAAAGCTATCAGCCTGTCTGCATGCTATTAAGCAGCCATTTCCTCCTAACCCAAAACGCTCTAGTTTATTTTACACATGAGAACTTTGTGAAGGAGCTAGAAAACCCCCGGGGGTGCTGAAAGTTTTTAACACTGTGGTGCGTTCTGCTGCACGGGGTGTTTTTCCCACTCGAATGTGGCTCAAAACTTTCAGGAAGGCCAAAGTTCTGGGAATAAGAAATCACTCAGGTGAAAACCGTTATCCCAGAAATATGATGCAAAGGTTATCTGGGCTCTCGGAAATTTGCTTTTTGGACCACTTAATGCAGCATTTGCACATTAAATTCACAACCGTCCAAGGTCCCCTGCAAAAATGTGTTTGAGAGAAAACCCTCTTCTTCCTGAGTTTTTAGTGTCATCTTTACGTTCATCTCTGGTTTGTCTACCGTCCACAGAGCCTGAAATAAACTGAAATAAAGCAACAAACCAACAGCATACCTTTACCTGAACCGCGTCACCAGATTACTGCCAGCAAACCTGCTAAAATAAAACAGGAAAACAGTCTGTAACCGAAAAAAAGGAGCAATTCTCGTCTTCATAATTTATGTTCTGAAATGAAAAGCTGCCTTAATAACATCTAAGCAGATGTTGGTATTTCTTCTGGAAAAGGGAGGATAACGCAAAGGTAGCTGATTGTTTTAATAAACAGAATACATTTGTCAATGTTCAAAAACGTCAGATATATTAAGAGATGTCAACCAAAGCCCCAACAGAAAGTTAGCTTGTACAGGAGCCACTGGGAAGAGAACAAAAAGAAGGGATCTTTTCTCTCACACTCCTCCTTTTGAGGACAACACGGGTGGTCCTAGGTAAGGTGGGAGTTTTGAGATGGAGTGACATCCGCGTGTGATTGTTAACTGCACGCTAAGTGGGTGTTCTGTGTGGGAGATGTTTTCCCAGCTCTTGTCTTCTGGGAGACGAGCGAGACCAGGCTGGCCTTTCTGTGTGCTTCTCTCTCTCCCTCTTTCTCTCTCTTTCTCTTTCTCTTTCTCCCCCCCCCCCTTCTGCTTTTGTTCTTCTTTCTTCTCTACCCCAAAGACATTGTTTTATCTCAGTACATCTGATGGGTGGGATATACAGTAAGTCTGATGTTCTGCTGTACTGATGTGATCTTGGGTTTTAGAAAAAGGATTAGAGTTTGAACGTCGATAATAAACTGGATGTGAAGGAATGTGTGATCCTGCTGAACCTGTGGATGTTCTTTTCATACCTATGAAGCCCGCTCTCGCTTTCTCTCTCACTTTCGCTATCTGTTTGTCTGTTTGTTCTTTAGGCACAGCTTTCTTTTTTCAAACCACAGACTTGAAATTTGGCACTAAGGGTAACACTGCAGCTTGGTGATATAACCTGTGTTATTAATATTTACCCCTTTTTTTAACTTATTAACTAATCTATTTTGTTTTCTCTTCACTTACAACTAACATTTCAGTTTAACTGATCATTTTCAAACATATTTTTTCCACTTTTACCACTATTATTAACAATAGTGGTGACACAGTAACAGCAAGAACACAATTGCCCGGATTAGAGTAGAAGAACTTGAGTGGTTGCACAGAGCCCAGACCAAAACCCCACTGAACAGCTTTGAGATGAGCTGGAATGCAGACCGTGAGCCGAGCCTTCTCGCCCGACCTCACTGATGCTTTTGTGGCCAAATGAGCACAAATTCCCAAAATCTGGTGGACCGCTTTCCCAAAAGATGGAGGCTGTTATAGCAGCAAAGGGGGAACAACTCTATACCACTGTCCATGGCTTTGAAATGGGATGTTCAACAAGCACATATGGGTATGATGGTTATACCATGTGTTTATGACACTTGCTATGTGCAGGCCGGGGGGTAGTCATGCTGGATCAGGAAAGGAGCTTCTTCTCCAAACTCTGGCCGCAAAGCTGGAAGCACACAATTGTGTAGAATGTGTTTGTATGCTGTGTGGGTTCAGCTGAAACAGTTCAACTCGGTCATTAGAAGGGAGGTCCACACACTTATGGCCATACAGTGTGTATGTATTAGGAAAGAGATCTAATAACCAGAGAACACCACATGCTCAGCTAAAGGGCTGTGTGTTATTCTAAAGCCACTAACAATTGTAGCTGGTGGAGACACATTGCTATATATAACTACTGTCACAGTCATTTTAGTTAATGTCACGGTCACCTGCATGAGTCAAACCTGAAAGGGCATTTGTGTCACGTGCCTGTCGGCAAGCGGGCCAGGGGCTGAAAGTACATCACCACACACAAACACCTGACCGCATCAAAAATAACTGTCAAAGACATGACATTCACAATGGACATCAGTGTGGTTTGTTGTTTTTTGAAACCAATCTGTACTGTTTCTTCTGAGCATGTGTAATGAAACATGGAGAAGCAAGTCAGAAACAACTGTCATGCATTCCAGTTGCTTCTTTTGCTCTGTTCAGTACCATGAAGAGATTCTGTCCAACCTCACAAGTAGCCATAGTTAATCTCAGTGTTATGTCACTCTGAACACAAACTCCCTAAACTCAAAGTAAAATAAACTTCTTAAAACTGTGGGGTGATTTTTAAATCCAGGTTTTACTTAAGTCAACAAAGTTTTTCTCCTCCTCAATTTTTCTTTGCTCTGTTATCCCTAACATTTTTCCTGCATCTTAAACTGAGGTCAGACTAAAAAGATTGCTGTTCAACCAGGGGCCATAGGTATGTTTTATATCAGCTCTGTTTTCCTAAACTCGAGTTTCATTCCCAAAGTGAAACACAAACCACCCAATCAAATGCTTGTCTGTCCGAAATGTGAGACACTGGCTCGAGAGTAATGAGCTTTGCTTGCAAAGGTGTGTCCTTGCCAGTATTCCTCAAATAGTTCAAGCTCCTTCACTGCCACTCGCTTCCTGTCCCACATAGTGGCCACCAAGGAGAAGAGGTTTGTTCCTGCAGTGGTGAACTTCAAAAGGGACTTGTGCTGTACTTTGAAGAGGTTCAGAGCAGATGCTACTGACCACTGATGTTCCCAGTTTTTACCAGAGACACACTTTTAATCCCTCAAAACCCAGATTTTTTGGGTTTATGCCACCATGTGAATTTTTGATCTTTTAAACCAGGTCCCGGTTCCTGTTCAGGATGTGCTGCATGTGCCGTGTGTGTTGTCACCTATTTCCCTGGTGAGCAAGATGAGCACTGAAGCACTTCTTTCAACCTGCAAGCTGCCCCCAAATATGACTCAGCTCTAAATGTGGCTGCAGTCTTTCTATCTGTCCTTGACTTAGTAGAATAAAAAGAGGAAAATTGTTCTTAAAACTGTATGAATTGTTCTTTGCTTTTTTTTCAGGCCTAACATCTTATCTTTAAAAGAATGAGCATATGGGTCATTTTGACTGGGATCTGCATAAATCAGTGACTTGCACAGGTACTCAGATCCTTGAGAAAATCACACAATTTTGCTGCATAACAAAATAATGTTTTGATATTTACTTCCACATCATGTTTTATTCAAAACAATATTGCTGAAAATGATTTTTTATAAGTCACAATAAGTTTTGCATCACAAATTGTTTGAAAAGCTATGAGCCATTTCCATAAGTATTCAAACCATTTTTATTGTTCCTGACCTTAAATAGGTCACAAATTACCTAAATTATCCACCCATTTAGTTGACAGGCCTATACTGGAGTTCAGCAATATCAGTTTACAATAAATCTGTATCTGAGAAGTTCCTCAGTCAAGTAGTGAAATCTGTAGTAAAAAAAAATCACGAAGTCCAAGTAGCTGTCAAAGGAAGCCAGACATCAAGTTATCAGGAAGCACAGTTATGGATAAGCGTATAAAAATATCAAAAGCTCAGAACATCCCTGTCAGCACTATGTACTCCTTTATCCCGGAATGGAAGAAGCATCCTGAAGTCCAGACACTGCCTAGATCAGGCCATTCCTTCAAAGTGAGCACTGGGGTAAGAATGAATCTGGTAAGAGAACCACTCTAAAGCCAGCATCAACTTTGAAAGGAATGTACAATCAATTGCTGCAAGGGGAGGGAATGTACATCAGGCACCCATTTCCAGAACCTTGTATAAAAGCAGCCTCTATGGCAGGGTGGCAAGAAGGATGACATTGTTTAAAAACAACTATATCAAAGCTCAAATAGAGTTTGGAACAAAACATCTGAGAGATCTGGTAAAAACAGTTAAAGGAACTGAGGTCAGATTAAATAAAAATAGAATATTTGGGTTTCATGCAAAGCATTATGCTTGGTGCAGACCCAATACACCACATCAGTGAGGTAACACCATTCCTACAGTAAAGCATGGTGGTGGCAGCATCATGCTATGGGGCTGCTTTTCATCAGCAAAGACTGGAATGCTTGGAAAGATTCAATTAAAGTTGAAAATTAAATTTTAGTAACATTTCATCTTTTTGCAGGACAATGATCCCACAATACAAGATCACAGCTACCTTGGAGTCACTTCAGAAGAAGAAAGTTAGTGCCCTAGAGCGGCCCGGTCAAATTCCTGATTTGGATCGAGTTGAGAATCTGTGGCAGGAGTTAAAAACTGGTGCCTAAAAGTCCTCTCCAAGCAAGTTGTGTCCTTGAGCAGATTTGGTAACAAGATTAGCCAAAAACTGCACTAAACTGGCATCAGAACCTGGTAGACACTGATTTAAAAGAGCTGCTGCTGTAATTGCTGCCAAAGGTGATTTAACTAAAATTTTTCAAGGGTTCACATATTTCAGTTTTTCCTTTGAGAAACATTTCGTAATGGAAAACCCATATTGGCATGCTGACTGAAAATTAATGTCCACACCTTTTAATTTTAACCATATAATAACCAAAAATAACTGTATTTGTATATAATTTTAAATTAATCACACAAAAGATATAATGAAACATTATTTTGTCATCCAGCAAAATGTGTGATTTTATTGAAAGGTTTGTATACTTTAGCAAGGCACTGTATGTAAGTTACAATGTTCTTTGATTTTTTAAAAAAAAATAAATAAATAAATGTCATTTTCAGACAAACAAACTTTTACTTGCATTTCAATCAGTCAGGCTGGGGCTTGGTTTGATTTTGACTCAATCATTTCACACCAAGAAGAATAAATATTTTTTATAGCTACTTTTATTGACATCACTTAAGACCACATGCCAGATAATTTAACAAATTATATTTATTTTTTTTCCAATTTTAACAGATTGTAAAAAGTAAAAGTAAAAATAAATGTAAAAAAGGGTATTTTACAAATTTGAAATACTTACTTATTATGGTATTCATGAGGAAAAGAGGATATGATGGAAGTGTAATATTTATGTACTGTAAAAGTGTGGTAATTAGGATATCCAGTATTGTTGTGTTTATCGGTAAACAAAAAGGTCAGACAGGACAGTTGTTTCCAATGAGATTTAATCAATAGAAATATCAGGGCCAAAAAGACTCACTTAATGCTGTGTTAAATGACCTTCCCAGGGCCATGACGTGATCTGATCGGACAGTATTGCATATATTGAGCTTGCTTTCCTCATTGCTGTCAATGCTTATTTTATCTGTCCTCTGTGGGTCTGAAGCATGTGGTTTGGGTCTGCCTGGGTCACAAAGAGGAACCTTTTTGTTTCTTGCCCCACATTTCCGTTTATTTTTAGCACCGCTCTGTTCGAGCAGCAATACGTAAGCAGGAATGTGACACGGATGGTACGGATGGTGAGGTTTGTGTTCTTCGTAACAGTTGGCATCCAGTCCAGAGAAGACGCTGCCACCTTTCTGGTGACAACTCAGCTTCGAGAAGAATCGCAAGTCACTTATAGAAGCTGTAGCTACTGTGTCACTGATATTATGTTTAATATTAACAAAAAACAGGGATTTAAAACCAATTATCTGGCAATACTATTTGCATAAATAGCATAAACCGCTGTAAAGAAGCAAAAGAAAATACACTGCAGCACTCAGTTTAGTAGATGCTTTGGTAACTTGAAGGTTGTTGATTTAAATCCCCTTCCTGACTGCTGCTGTGGAACTCATGAGCAACAATACACCTGGAGGTTCCCCCTGAACTAAGCACCACTTTAGAGTACCACAGAAAAGCCAGATCTTAGATGTAAACCTGCAACCTTCACAAAACAAGATAAGGGTCATGAAACCAGCTGCGCAATTTGGAAATAAACATCACCTGTCAACCGGGGCCAACAAAAAGCACAAACTGGCAGTGCTACCAGGGCATCATGGGCAACTGTTTTGAGGAGCAGTGCTGAAGCAGAGCAATGGATTGCCTTTAACAGCTGCTGCTGGAAGGAAAGCTTTGCTTTACACCGTGGAGTCAGCTGCTTTCAGGCAGGTGGGCAAGCATCCATTTGCTTCCTCGAAACTAATCTGAACCCCAGTGAATAAGACATCTCATGGAGCAGCGTGACAAAAACCTCCATTATCTTCCCAAAAAAAAAAAGAACAAAAAAGAAACATTCTGTCATGTGGTTCTTCACAAGCAATATTTGGCTTTGCTGCACTGGCAGGGATTTATTATAAGCACAATGTGAGCATTTTACCCTTCCAGTGGCATTTATGTTGAATGGAACCACTGTTTGTTTTTTATACTATTGCAAGGTTTTCAGGATTGCCTTCAGATCGAATGCTGATATCAGTTTAAATTCTGATGTTTCAAATAATGTTTAGAAGCATTTTTAAGTCAGTGTTAACAGCTCTTCATATCCAAACCAGCTGCCAGGTAAGAATTTACTGGATTCTTGGCTTTTGCTGCTGGCGAGCCTGTCATACTTATTCTAAATTTGCACATCAGCTTCTCTCACTGAGGGGTTTGAAGGTTGGAGACACTTTACAGAGTAATGAAGCTGAAAATGTGCTGCAGAAGCTCAGACTGCAGGGTTTGAGGGTCTGCCCCTGTTCTGGTTCTGGCCATATTTTCATCTGATTGGGTATAGTGATCTGCAAAATCGCGAGATCTCCTCCATGTCCTTATCCACAGCCATGCATGCCAAAGTTGAAATGAAGGTGCTGAAGCTTGGTATCATTTCAGGAAAACACGGTGCATGAATTCTCCTTGCTCCTGTCCGGAAAACGCTTGAGAAGCATTCGGACGAGAAGCAGGTTCCAGGACAGTTTTTACCCCCACACAACAAGATTGTTGAACCACTGAACCCTACCTTGGACAGTGACACAGTTTGTCCATCAGAGTCTGTCTGTATGTCTGTATGCCTTGTATGCCCTTATTGGTTTGTGTGGTTGTTGGTTTGGCTCTTGATGTTTGTTATTCGTTTCTTGTCTGCTGCTTCTTGTTTTTGTTTGCTATTTCTGTCCAGTAACTTCTAACTTCTATGTATCCTCTTTACTAACTTCTAACTTTGACTTTTATGTGTATTTTTATATCTTATTCCTTATTTATTCTCCTTATTTATTATTTTTCTTAATTTCATTATTTAATTTTCTTATACCTTATTTATATATTTATTTGCTGAGGATGTCTGGAAGGCAACACTTTTCATAGTGACAACATTGCTACGCTGCTGTTAGTGCACCCATGACAATAAACCTTGAAACTTACTGCAATGCCATCGAGGTTTGGATCTAAGCAGCTGCAGCAGGTCGAATCCCCGTGCCTCCGGCACGTGTGGCTGTCAGGTAGACCCGGGTGTGTGCTTCCTCCCTCCCCACGAGGTGAGAACCCATCAAGAAGGTGACAGCCAGACCCCCAGGTGTCAGATGCGGGGCAGCACCAGAGTCAGCCAGGTACAGAGGTCATGAAGGCAGTGAGAAATAAGAAAATTCCCAGAGTGCATTACTGATACCCACTGATGACAGCAGTGCAGAGAGATGCAATGTAGATACTTTTAAAAGCCTTCCAGGAAGGTCCGTCTCTACATGATGGCTTTTCTTGGTTATGTGATTTACCAAAGCATTTGTTCCTGCTATAGAAAAGCCAGAGATGCAATCTTTGCCATCTGAACTCCATTAACTGGACTGACATCATGCAACGCTATGTAGAGCTCATACTTTTGTACAATTTCAGTTTTCTTAAAGACCTTTAAACGTTAATGGTCTAATTTTTGTTTCTCAGGGGTTTGTGGGGAATGTGGGGCGGTGGCTCAGAGAGTAGTGGTGTTGCCTCGCACTACTGTTTGGGTGTTGAGTTTAAATCCATCTGTGTGGGTTTTCTCACACAGTCAAAAGATGTGTGTTTCAGATTAGTTGGTCTATCTAAATTGGCTTTAGTGTGTGAATGGGTGTGTGGTCACCCTGTGATGGACTGGTGTGTTAGTGCCCTTTGCTTCTGGGACAGGGTATGGACTGCCGATACTCTTCTTTGGTTGAGCAGTTAAGGAGAATGAATGGAGGGTTACTGGGATCCATCTTCTGTGTGAAAACACAAGCGATGGTGTCACGTCCATGCTCCATGCAGAAACTCCTCTCTGAAAGTGTTCTGCTGACGTGCCTTGGGGCCCAGCTGTCCATTATGCACCTGCAGTACAAGAAATGGACCTGGCATTCTTGGATGGGGGCTTGACAACGTGCATGGCTGCCCAGGGCTGTGAGGCCACATGGGTTCACCTTGGTCATTACACTCCAGAGAGCACTGCTTACATCACGACCCAACATGCATCTGGACACAGATGGTTCTGCTTACTCAACCAGCCAAACCAACTGCAAAATACAGAAGACCTACAACTTCAGTGGGTTCTGTTCGAATTTTTCAGCAGTGACTATTCTTTGGATGCGGTTGTAGAATTTGAATAAACTTTATTTTCCACACAAGCTGGACATTTTTCAGTGGCATCATTGTCAATATTGTTTGCTCCGCTGCTTGGAACTGTGCAGGGAAAAACAATAAAACAAAGGTATTTGGAGTTAATACTTCAGATCGTGAAGAATTCCCCTGTTCGAGTTCATTTTTTTTAGTTTTTGGATGAACGTTTGGATGAACATCACATATGGGTAGTCATGCGAAGCCCAGACAATGACCCGAAGCTGCTTTTTTTCTCCAGAATGCACTACCTATAAATGATCTCCTTGTTTTCATACTTTGTCAAATGTCTGCTCTCTCTCATTGAATACTGACACAGCATATAGATGTTTGCTTGTGTATTTCATTTTTACTTGTTTCTCACAAACAAAAGAATTATTGATAGATAAATTCGGCAAGGAACATGACCTCAGCCTCTTGTGGTTGACATAAAAATGTTGGCGTTACTACTGGCTTCAGAAATTTTAATGTACTATGCTGAAGAAATAAAAATTAACGGCACTTTTGCCTGCACTCTGAAGACATTTTAGAAAGGCTGTTGGCTACGTCCCTCATAAATACAGGACCCAGACACAAAAAAAAACAAAAAAAAAAAAAACAAAGACCTTGAATAGCTGCTACATTTATAGGTCACAAAATCAGTCTTGGATCATGCAGTGCTGTGGCTTCACCATTTATGCGACTCAGCGGGGTGTCATTTTTTTACAGAGCATTTAAATACACTTTTGCTTATATATTTTTGTGTAAATATTTTGAATGCTTTCAAAGATGTACATTTACTCTCACTAACAATAAATTCAAGTGTCTGAGGAAATCAATAGTTACTACTAAGAGTAGTTACTTCTTCAGTGGCTTTTAAATCATTAAAAAATTAAACTTTTTTTTATACAAGCTCAGTTACACCAGTTATTAAAACATTGCCTTGCTGTGCCTTTCTTTGTAACTGTTCAGCTAGGAGCTATGAGTTTATCCCCAATTGCAAATAGTGGAATTCATACCTTTACTCTGACAAAGAAAATCGCTGCAGCTGACATAAAAAGTCCCACTGCTGCAAATTTCTACAACTATAGCCTCAAATGAAACCATTCATTTCAATTTAACCAGGGAAGCATCTGCCCTCAGGGGGGATAGAGAGGTGCACCGGTGACCAATGTATTGTCTTGAACCTGTGTGGTGTAGGGGATAAACTCACATCCATCTTGTTTTTCCGAAACCTTTGTTCTGTTTTTTTGTGTTTTGCTCCCTATCCATCACACTAGGTCACTTTTACATAACAGTACATTTTTTTGTATTTTGAAGTGCTGTAATGCATGTGAGTGGGAGTTATGCACCTGACCTTCCAGGAAGTTTATTTAACACCTGCGTGGAGCTGCTGTAGAGAGGAGCGCTTTGGCCTCAGTGTAGCCTCCAGCATCTCCCAATCGTACATTTTACTTCTTTTTCCGTACAGCATAAGCACCCCTTTCTTTCTTTAGAAAGTCATGCCTATCACCCAAATCACCTGTCTTACAGACTATGTTTTTCATAATCTGATTCACAGATTCCAGAATGTATTATTTTCCAAAATATATACATTAAGTAGAATACAGTAGATCTTTAAAATGAGTTTCAAGAGACATAACAAAATGTCAAAATTGGTGGTTGCATGATCTGTCACTTATGCTATTGTATGGTTTTGTAGGACTTCCTAGGAATATTCTTCACATTGGAGTTTTGGGACTTTGACTCTTTACCCAAGATTTGCATAAACTGTAAGTCATTTCTGTGAGTTATGTTTAAACACAAGTGTCTCTAAAAGGGGTCTTTCTGGTGTTTAGCATGAATAGTCTGTGTGTGTGTGTGTGTGTGTGTGTGTGTGTGTGTGTGTGTGAGAGAGAGAGAGAGAGAAAGTGAGAGAGAGATGAAGCAGGGGTCTACAAAAATAGGAAATGTAGGAAAATGTAGGTCTGTAGCACATTTCCACAGAGATTTCGAGGTGCTCCACTGCAGAAAAGCTTCATGGCTCACTTGTTCCATGAAGCCAGCAGCAAAGTGTGGCCCTCGATTTGAAGAATTAGGGAATGAGGGATTGAGCACACATCATCACGGAATATCTGAAAACAGGAGGTGCTATAGACTGACAGAGCTTTGCATTATTATTAGCATTATTATTATAATTATGACACGGCTCAGCTGGAATGTGTATAGAAATGGACTTATGGTTTTCGCCCATGCTTACAAGACGCCTGGGATGCTTCAGGCTGTTTGGGGCTCTTGGGGTGAAAGACTTCTATACTAACTTTACCTTTTCACAGTGTTTTCAATGTTTACATGCATTGTTCCTTCCTCAAAATAACCTTAAACTGCACAGATCAAACTTTGGGTGTTTTCATCACCTTTATTCAGATAAAATCTTTACATTTTTGGTATTCTGTCTCTTAAATTTTCACCTTTCTGAAGTCAGATTTAATTTTATTCCTGAGTCATAGAAAACATTTTGTGAAGCAGGTAATGTTGTCCTACTGGGGAAAAACAACTGACAGCCAATGTCCTATTTCCACTAACTGGTGTTTAAACTCAACCAAATGGCTTATAATTCTTTTGTGCTGGTTAAACACATCAAATGGCCAAAGCTTTGACTATATTTCAGTGATGGCACTTAACGTGGGAAGATGGTGTGTGACCTTTTAGAACATTCCTGTAAGAGTTTCACTTAGATCCTGACCAAACTTTAAGAACAAAACAAAAGCTGACATTCTTGTATGCATTGTTTAACTGCTTAATTTATTATGAAACATGTTATTCCTAAAGTAATATGAGCGGGAATAAAATCAATTTGTAACAAACACATAAACATTATTTTCCAAAAATTTAAGTTGAATTTCAATACTTTATTTCTAGTTGTCTTTGCTAATGCTCTCAGTTCATTTGGATATAATGTGCATGGAGAAAAGAATGGGCACAATCCAACTCCTGTTGAAGACATCTTGCTACCCTCATCTAGTCCAGTTTTTCCAGAAGAAATTAAAAGCTTGAATATGCACAGTATGCGTATCTTTTTCACCAGGCCTTTATTTTTATTGATCTTAATAAAGCCTTTCTCACTTTTCCATGAAGGGGCTAACATCCTCCTGCTCAGTTCATTCTGAAAATGCAAAACTGCTATGCCATTTCGATTAAGTCCACATCCAGGTGTTATGGTCCAGCCAAGGGTTGGGAAGCAACACATGAAATATTCAGACACTTGACCCAACCAGGAAGAAACCAAACCTCCAAACCTCATCTGGACCTTTTATTTTATTTCCCAACAACAACCCAACAGCAAAGCTCTTCCTCCAGGAATGAGCAAAGCCAACAAAACAAACAAAAATATCTCCACCCTTTCAGTGCTAAAATAACTGCCATAACAAACGAAAACATAAATACACTGTTCCGCACTCTTTCGTTTCTTAAAAAAAGAAAATTGCACAAAAAAAGGCACCTACTCATCCCTTTCCGCTAGCGGCTTACAAATATTTACTAAAAAAAAGATGCAAAACAGATTTGATATTTGAAAGACTATTTGCGCCATTTGCTAAGATTAAGTAAGTGAGAGCACTGCTAAAGCTAGTTCGTTCACCAAGCAGTGGGTGCAGAAGGTGGCACAGGGTTTGGGATCATTACATTGCAACTAAAGGGCACAGATTTCAATCCCTGCTCCCACTGTAGAACCCTGGACCAAGGTGCTCAGCATGACAACGCAACAAAAACTCCACTACTGTACAAATGGGTAAATCGCTGTAAGAAGCTCAGAGTGCAAAGCTCACAAGTCAGCCATGGACAGAAGTATCCCAGGAATATCATTATTATTAATAATAATAATAATAATAATAATAATAATAATAATAATAATAATAGTCATGTGAGCTTAGGTGCTGTTTCATGCTTAACTTAAGCTTTAAGAACCACACATTTCAACACACACTCCAAGGAGGTCATCGTAATCTAAAATAATTTAATTCTTAAATCAAAAGATTGCATTGCTAAAGAGAAAAGAACGCTCACTGTTTACAGTATTTATTCCTGCCCAGTTGACATTTTTAAACTTTCTTTTAAAGACACCAGGATTAATTCCCAATGTGCAAATAAAATGATTGACACTGAGCTTTGAAGAACTTTGTCCCGCTGAAGTCATTTAATTTCTGTGGGAGAGAAGATAGCAAACCAACTGCTGACACTTTGGTCTGTTTAGCCAAAGGGCCTTTATTAAAAAAGTAACATTTGGATGAGCAACGCGTAGCTCTGCACAGACAAAGGACCTTTATCAGTAACATCACCGTTGCATCTTTTGACTTTCTCTCATCTCATTTTTGTCTGTGTTTCATAAACCTGGGATTCTTATTTCCCATCACAGAGACAAAAGGCACACCTGTGCATCTCACACATATGCAGGCAGTAATCGGAAAGCCGTTTGGATAAAAGCTGGAAAAAACCTGCATTCAACCTGATCTAACTGGCATTATCCACCTCGCTGTTTACCTGGACACATTTATTAGAAAAGGTCAACGGTCCCAAGGTTTGGTCTCTCTGAAAGAGACGTTTTTCCTGGAGAAAAATGGTGGTTTCTCATAACTGCTCCCACAGTGGTGATAAATCTGCTTGGGGTGAGAGGTTTAGAGAGTAGATTGAGTTACGTTTAAACCCTCCTGTTCCCAGTCTAACCACAAATGAACAAAGATCTCAGCCCTTTTTCATGCAGTTTTACCTTGTTTAACCCTTCAGCAACTCACATGAAACTTCGCTCCCATTTGAAACAGAGCAATGAATAAAAATGTTACCTTTTCCCAAAAACATCAATTTCACCATTTCAAGAAACTTGCTAGAAATCTTTTTTTTCTTCATAACAACATTCAACATTACCATCAGTTTGAGTTTCAGTCATTGTCCTTCTTCTCCAGATCTTGGACAACTCTACTCTGAGGTTGTTTACCTGACTATCTATCACCCCAGCTGCACAACATGCCTCTGAAGTGAGCTATGATCACAACACTGTTCCTACAGACTTAGCAGAAGATCACCAGCTCTGTGGCCAAAAATGCAACCCCTCACAATGATGCTGCCACCTTCATGCTGGTTGTTGAGAACTACACAGGCACAATTCATTCTGTGCCCTGCTTTTTGCCTTAGAGATACTCAATAGTTGGACCCAGATTTTTCATAAGATCCACTTCCAGCCTTCAAACATATCTTTTAAAATATTTAAGCCCAAACAGGTCTCAGTGGGTTTCTGTTGGTGTAGCATTTGATATCACCCAGATTTAAACGTGGTTTCTGTTTTAAAATTGAACGGTTAGGTTACCACTAATTTATGATGGTAACACCAAACACACCCTTCCCAACTAATAGAAGACAATAACTGCAGTCCAACCATCTGGTCCACACAAGACTGCATAGAAAGATAAAAGATGAAAGCTACAATACGTTTGGACGTGTGCTGTCCTCTTTGGAACAATAGTGCACATAATGTCTTCAGGTATTAAATAACATTATTGGTTAAATCAGCAAAAACCGGCCAAAAATAACTCCACCGAAGTGAAATGAACTGTGCTCATTTCCTTGGACTTTCACTAATGTGGAATATGTCACACCATATGACTTCAATAAACATCAATTACATATAGCCCCAGAACTAAAAAAACAATTTTTGCCTTATTAATGCGATATGGTTTATAAAATCCATCTTGGAAATGTCCTTCACTCCCACTTCTTGTCATTGCTTCTCTCCAGCTCTCATCATAATCACTCCTGTTCATATACCATCATTAGAAAATATTAATTTAAAAAGTATAAATTGATCTATTTCCTTCTGTGTCACAGAGCATAGCTGATGTGTATCTCTTTGTCTGTGGGAAGTCTCCGGGTGAGTGATTTTGTCTGTAAATAGCCTAAGAGTAAAAATGGCTGCGCACTCTAGAAAAGATACTATCAAAAACAATACTGCATTTTTAATGCACTAAAACAAAATGTATGTTTTTTTTTCATGCTCTCTATCTTGGGCTATTAAAAAGCTGAGGGAAACAGAAAACTATGCTGAAATATCAAGAATTTTTTTGTCGAAAATCTGCTGGTTGCTTAAAAGGGCAGTGCAGTTGTCCCACTAGGATGAGATGTTCACCCCAGATGAGAACATAGGTTCCTCCACTGTCGGATTGACTGCTGCTCATACAGGGTGTGTGATGCTGTGGTGTAAGAGACCTGTCCCACCGGTGACAGGCCTTTAAGATCCCGCTACAATGTATGTGTGGGGTCAGTGTGTGTGTATATGCACATCTGCCCTTGGGTCAAATTACAGGATAGATGAGCTTTCTCATCTCATGGGATGGAGCCCCCTTTATTTCAAAGCTGGCTGTCTTCCTTGCACTGAGAGCAGGATCAGCAGGAGACCCAAAGGACACTGGAGCCTTGCAGAAGGGGACCTACCAGCATAAAAGGGCAGGACCGGCAGGGGTCCCCAGGGGTTCAGCTGGTCGCCCCAACACCCTCTATCTGAAAGCACAGACCCAGGAGACAGTCAGCTTCAGCTGGAACTCAATGAGTCAGTGGCAGACTTGCTCTTCTGGATTGTGTGAGAGAGAGAGAGTGTGCAGGATGAGCTCCTCCCGCCATCTATCGTAAAAGCTGTCTTCATCTCCGCCGCCTGAAGAAAGAAAAGTTGCACAGTTAACCACTGAACTTCAGCAAAACCAAGAAAGGAGCCATTTGTCTGTTCTTTTCTCAGAGAGGAACTTCGCAGTTTAGTCTGCGGCCGTGTTCATCCCTGTCATGCAAAGGAAATAAATTTTAACTCTGTAAGGATAATTTCACTACATCAGATACATCCATTGAAGAATACATTTTTTTCTATGAACAAAGGAGATGAAAAATGATGTTATTTGCAAATAAAAGGAATATACTGTGAATATTTTATGTGGACTATGGAAGTGCTGAAGACAGATATCTCATCAGCAATATGAATATAACAAAAACTTTATTTTGTCTGCTCCTGTTACATGTGAGTATACATTGTTATATACATATGTTCCAATTTTAGCTTTTGTGGCTAACCTTAAATTGCCTTTAACTGAATATTACTTAGAAAAGAGCTGGTGAACACATAAAACAGCCCATTACTTATTAGATGTGACTTCAATTTAAAAATAAGAGTAGGTAATGTGTTTTTTTTTTTTTTTTAAACATAACAGAAAGTTTTTGTTGAAAACAGTCAAATGAAATTTTTCTGTAAAACCAAAACAGCAGAACCTGTCAGTCGGCGGCATTTAACTTTGTTTTACATGTCCCAGCCCTCGGGACAGAGACGAGGTGGATTGCATTTACCCTGTCAGCCTTGCTCAGTGCCAAGGATGCCCACAAAGTTTAGCATCACTCCCAGACTGCTATCAGAGACTGAACTATTAAACATGTAGCTTTATTTAAAAAGCAATTTATCGTGCAGAAAAGAAATAAATGTTTGATTCATTCTGTGTAAATCCAGTGCTCTTAAAAAAACCCTTGCATTTAATACAGTTCCATTATAAGGAAATCCACATAAATGCATTTTTACGCTGATTGAAGTGCGAATCACAGCAATAAAATATATTCAGTGCAGAGATTTCATTGTCAAGAGCTGAATTCAATAATCCCAAACAAAAGAGAGAACTATGTTGTACTATATGTAATGTTGCCGTTATAATGAAATAAACTTAAAATATATCTTTGAATTAATTGGATAACATTATGATTTGTTGGCAATTTTGACCATTTTTCATTCTCATGTTCCATAGGAATCACAACACAAACTTTCAAAGAAAACAGCAAAGAAAAGCAATACAGATCCTTCCCCCCACTGTCTGTCTATGTGTGTGTGTGTGTGTGTGTGTGTGTGTGTGTGTGTGTGTGTGTTTGTGGGAAAGAGCGCCACACTTCCTTTATTTGGTCTTGGCTTAGTCACAGGTTACTCGAGGCCAAGCTGTACACACACAGCAGCAGACAGTAGTCCTTGTTGCCAGTGACCCTCTTTCAAGTGGCATCATTTCTCACACCAAAGACACAGACCCCCTAGGTGGAAAAATCTCCAAATCACAGGGTCCTCGTGCCTGTCCTCAGCCTGACAGGAGCGCCCCGCTCCCTGGCCTTCATCATTTATAGCTTTGCGAGGGAAAAATTTCTCTAAAAATTTGTGTTTTCTGGCAAAGTCACCTAATGAGTCATTGTTTTATGGAAAGTTTTAAGAATAAAAGTAAAAAAAAAAAAACAAATTTTTGGTGGACACAGAAGAACAAATTGCTGTTTTTGTTTGGTCATCGTGGTAAATCACATTTCTGGAGGTGAATGTATCAATGGCTGCCTGTTTTCTGTCCCCTGTCCTTCGCAGCCTGGCTTCCACTGCAGGTCCTCCCTGTACGAGCTGCTGCAGAGGTACTGCGAGGCCCTTTCTGCTCTTCACAACATCACAGGTAAAACAACATTGTCATTTGCCTTTTCAAGTCCCACCAAAAATTACAAGTTAACCGGGGTCATCTGGGCAATACCTGTATGGGAAGAGAGCAGAAAACCCGGCAGACACGGTGCATCATTCCATCATGAGAGTTCTTCACAAAGGTCTCGGCGTGAAAAAACAACCAGGTCTGGGAAAATGGACTTTCCACTGCTTGTTTTACTCGTATTTCCTGTCTGCCTGGTTTACCCAGCAGGGCAGCAGTATCACAGGTTTGTTGTCCCGAGCACTGAGGAAAGCATCCGCATTTATTGCAGCTTTGTACTTAACTTCTGTCACCTTTTTTGGAGCTTTATTTGCTCCTACAGTGATCTTGACAGCGATTGCTGAGCTTTATGTTCCACTTTACCTGGCATAGATACCATAGGAAGGTCCATCTATCAGAGGATTTGCAATGTGATGTACCCTGATCCTGGAGATGCTAACAGGGTGAACAAACTTCAGTGGCAATTCTAGGGCTTTTATCAGAACAGGGCCCACAAAAAGTTTTATATAAAAAGGGTATAGAGAAATATTTCTTCAGAATGCCCAGAATCCTTAGCCACTCCTCTGGAAGCAGATATTTCTGCACTAAGAGGGCTGTTCCACATAATCCTGCACTATTTATGTCAGGCACTTCAGCTATTTGAAAAGTCTTATTAGCCTGCTGGAGATGTTCCAGAAGTTCCACCACACGTCTGTTACAGAACTAGCTTAAACGCATCCACACTTGCTTTCACCATGATCCATCTTTCCACACATGACACCTACAGCTGGACCACTGATGTGCTCATCTTACCCTGAAGACCCTTCTCTGGCCAAAATAAACAGCTGATTTAAGCCCAAGAGGGCAGGAGCTGTTGGAAGAAACTATGGTGTACATGAAGTTCATTCCTACCAATTTGAAAAAGGCTAAATATGGCCTGGCAGAGACCACATTTCCAAACAGACATGCATGAACACGGCTGGTGTCTTCAGGGTCCTTGAGGAGCAGTCTCAGCTGCGCCCCGGTCAGTGCCCCCCTTTGCAGCTCTGGCACATAAATGCAGCTACATGAACTCCTCTTGAAGATCTGCAACCAGTTTTATTAAAAAGACATCTTCAGCATGAGGGAAATGCACTTCTGAAAAGAATTAACACTCATGGCACAATGAGAGTGCAGTGGGGGGAAATGGCATAGCACCTTTTTGGCCGAGTGCAGTATGGCACCACATGTTGAACATGGCTGAAGCCCTCAGGGATGCTTCGCTGGTGATCAGTCACTGGGGCAAAAAAGGGGCCTGTGAGCAAGACAGGCTGTGAAAGATGTGGCAGATAGACAAACTGGAGCTTGTCTACAAGACACATGTGGGCAGGAAGTGAGAGGAGTAAAGTGGCCTTGAGTTTCCCTTGCCTTGGTGTGCCTATGACATGAACCCATCACATAATGGAAAAGGTCACATTTATTTACGTAGGAACATTGCTGTCTAGTGCTTGGTTACACAAACATGCACTTACCAATATGAATTTTATTTTCCTTCTCAAGAAAGGACTGACCCTCTGACTATAAAATACACAATATGGCCAAAAGTGTGTGGACCCCCTTCTAATGGCTGAGCTGAGTTGTTTCACCCGCACCCACACAGCATACAAACACATTCTAGACAATTGTGTGCTTCTAGCTTTGTGGCCAGCATTTGGGGAAGAAGCTCCTTTCCTCCTTTCCTTCTCCAATGTGACTGTGCCCTTCTGCCCATGCACAAAGCAAGCGCTATAAATGTATGATTTGTCCAGGTTGGGGTGGAAGAACTTGAACGGTTGCACAGAACCCTGACCTCAAGCCCACTGAACACCTTTGGGATGAACTGGAATGCTGACCACAAACCAAGACTTCTTGCCCAACCTCACTGATCCTCTTGTGGCCAAATGGGCACAAATTCCCACAACTGCCCTCCAGAATCTGGGGGAAAGCCTTCCTGTTATAGCAGCAAAGAGGGAACAACTCCATATTTAGTGCCCAAGGAGTTGGAATGGGAGGTTTAATCACCACACATTGGTGTGATGCTCAGGTGTCCACACACTTATGGCCATATAGTGTATATTACATAGTCTGAATACTTCTGAACAATTAAAAAGAGTTTTATTAAAAGACTAGAAAGAACAAAAACTATACTATTGATTTACCAAAATACTACCAGTGACACAGTTTACAACACAGTTCTATTCTATTCTATTCTATTCTATTCTGTTTTATCCAGTAATAAAAATAAATAAATAAATAAATAAATAAATAAATAAATAAATAAATAAACAATCACTGCAAACCTCCCCAGGACAAGAGGATGGAAACTAAACTTGGGAATTTTATTTTGGGGGTTTATAGTAAAAAAAAAAAAATGAATTCTAGGTAAATTCCCATGGGCTCTGATATCTCCACTCTAAGAATTGATACCTCGTTGATGAATGTTGTAAAAAGGAAATAGTTTCCACAAAAAGGAAGCATTTATTTATTTTGAGTTGATGTTTGTCTAAAAATTTACTGCAGCTAAGTTTTGTAAGTTTTCTATGAACACTGCGAGGAAGGGTTTTTTTTTAATGCAGGATGCCACCCCTTTCAAACTAGATCATGGCAAGTGGTGCTGGTGCTGCCACCTCACCCCATTCGAACCATTAACATTCTCAGCGCTCTTTCTCCCACACAGACACCTCAGTTCAGGGATTTAACAGGATTTGCACCCCAGCTCTTGCAGTCGAGTTCAGCTGGAAGGATTGCCGAGGGCCTGGGTGAACACCAGCTCACACCACCAGAGCACAGAAAACTGATTATTTGCCAACATTTGTCTGCATTTATCTTTAAAAAATAATATAATCATTAATGAGGGGCTAAATGGGCTAAATTTTAATAAACCAGGGTATCGCATTACAGTCCAGCATACAAGCAAATACTCTGTGTAGTGTAGTAATGGAGCCATTTGAGGTTTCTGAAGAACAGTTTGGAACATTTTATTTGTTCTGCCTAAGCTCATCCTCGCCAGGTGCCCCTCCATCCACCCTTGCCTTAACTGACATCCATCGTCCTTGTGTGTGTGTGTGTTTCTGATGCACTGGAGAAGTTCCACCCAAGCAGGGAAAACTGGATAAGTGCTGCTATTTCTGAAATCAGTGAAATAGACACAAAAAAAACAGCTGCCCATCAGCAGTAATGCACACACAGTGTGAAATGGATGAAATGCAACTTTTCTTCACACTTTAAAGTTATTTCATAACCAAACTGAAGACTTCTCTCTCCATAATAACAGCTCAGTACCTTAATTCCATCTGTCATCTCCTCTAAAATGAACCACTACCATTTTACATGGTTTCTGGCAGTCGTTTTTGTGACACTGCTGTAATGACTGTATTTCAAACAGCTTTTTTTTTTTTTTCATTTTTTCGCAACGGATGGACACGAGTGCAAAGGATTTAATAGCTGTCAGTTGTGCCGTATGGCTGAGGGGTGCGGTCTTCCCGTGCGGAGGTGAGCGCTGACCCTCTGGTGCACACGGGGACACTCGAGGCCACCGTATGAGCTTCCCGAGTCGCCCCCAGGGCGGATGACCCCCTCTCCCCATAATTACCCGGACGCACATCCTGACAGAATATGCTCAAAACTCATTTGTCCTGCTGTCCTCGCCACCGCATGTATGCAGAGCCACATAAGAGCACGGAGGAATACATTAACATTTAACCGAGTTATTATTACATACCATTGGGTGGGTAATTAAAACTGCCCCTTTAGTACTGCTAATACCTGAGCACACGATGGCAAATTGCTGAAAGCAATTACAAAATGGCAGGACAAAAATATTAAATAATTTTACAGCCAGCAGATAAACAGTAGTGAAATCTCAGAGGTAAGATAAGAAACCTCTGCATGGCCATGGAGAACTCTGCATGGTACAAACAGGTCCTTTTTAGACATGTTGAGGGATTTTACGTGATTTAAGCACTGCTTTTAAGTGCAGGTAGGGACTAAATCGAATGGATGGATATTCCTGGGGGTGGTGGACATAGGTTGTGTCTTTGACAGGCATGTGGTATGACGTGTTTGTTGAGATCTTTTAACTGATTTGTATTGGCATCTCTCTCAAAGGATATGTTCTTCTCCAGTGGTGAAAAAGCACTTAAAAGATAAGAAAGAAGTTGATGATTCGCATAGATATTCATTATTTAATAATACAAATAAAAGCACTTGGTGCAATTGTTCATTACAAACGCTCTGTAATGGTCCACTTTTATTTTTCTCAGCAGTGAGCAACTAAGAGCAAAACATGGAATTTGTCTGTTACAACAGTGTTGGGGAAATACCTGCTAATATAAAACATTATTAGCTCAGCTCAGCTATTGGATCATTTGGAGATATGGGCGGCACAGTGGCGCAGCAGGTAGCAGTGCTGCCTCACAGCTCCCGGGCTGTTTGGATGTGGGCTGGATGTGGGTGAATCCTGCTCAGTGTGTGTGGAGCTTACATGTTAACCTTGCGGCTGTGTGGGTTTTCCCTGGGTGCTCTGGTTTCTTCCCAAAGACATGCGTTTCAGGTGAATTGGTCACTGTAAACTGCTCATAGTGTGTGACTGTTTGTGGCCATTTAGGGTGCATTTTGCTAACCTATTGTTTCTGGGAAAGACTGTGAACCCCCCGACCAGGATGAAGCAGGTATCGATAACGGATGGATGGTTGACAAAGTTTGTGAGATTTTTTCCTTAAAATTCAGCTATTACTGTCTCTGGTTGACTTTCCATAAACCACCTGTACACCTGTTTTTGAAAACAGAAAATCTAGTGAGGACAGAGTACCAAAAAAAAAAATCAACAACAACAACAACAACAACAACAACAACAACAATAATAATAATAATAATAATAATAATAATAATAATAATAATAATAACGTGTTGGATACCAAAATCTCTCTGCATCTCAGCTATTTATTAGTTGATTTTTTTTTTTTACATATATTTTGATTCGTATTTGCATTTCACTTTGTTTATTTTGGATACCATTTGCCTAAAAATACATTACAGCAAAAGTTTCTGTTGGGATGCTGATACTTAGGCTTTAACATTTTAAAGAGCCATTAAACCAAAATTTTGAAAGTTTAGATGCTGAGTGATTGCTTTACTTCGGTCATTTTCAATTAAGAAACCATAGGAAACTAAAAATGTAGAGTATGTGTTGAAGTTCCTGGAAAAAAAAATACAAATGGGTTCAAAGCAAGAAGAGCAGCCTCAGCATTTCCAGTACTCTGTTTTGCATTTATTTTACATCATTGGTACAAAAAAAATCACTGCCATGACAACTTGCCAGGTGTTGGTGAACCAAAAAAACAGAAGCAGCAGACGTCAGCAAAGCTGGAACACTGAAAATTTTCACGGCTACAGAAAAATGACACCACAAACATCTAAAAGTGTGATAAGACTTAGTATGCAGTACATACACAAGCATAAATATGACAAATAAACAAAATAAATATGAAAAAGACTTACCTGAATTAATTTGAATCTGAGAAGTGATTTACAGTGAGATGGAATCCTTGAAATTTGGAACTATTTTATAACACAAATCTGTCGCTTATTTGTAGTTCCCTTGACTGTCATCTTAACTAACATATATTCCATCGTTCTGGCATGAATTTATTCACATTTGAAAATATGGGCATGAGTTCTGTCTACTAGTTCCAAAATATTTGAGGGACACCATAGCAGCACTGTCCCCATTTAAAAAGAATTTTGCTTCATATTTCCAAAATCCATATTATTTATTGTCTTTCTGAGATCATGGCACATTTCAAACACCAGCCTCTCATCTTTATACACTATGATTTGCAAGATTTTTTGCTGTGACCAAACTGTAGATGTATTTTGGTTTCGTAACTAAGAATAATTTTGTTTTGTGAGATTTTAACAGAACTGTGCTGGGAATACAGTGAGCTGAAAATGCTTGTATTCATGCTAATTCATCATCAGCTGGCCTCCTTATAGAAGAGCAGATGATGACCAGGGTCTGCAAATGTTCTTCTTTAGTGTCAGTATTTGAGTCCAGGAGGTGGGGCAGCTGTTAGAGCCATTGCCCTGCGGTCGGAAGGTCTTATGTTTAAATCCTAACTCCTGCTGCTGGTGCTTTGATGGAGGTGCAGTAAAAACCTGCAAAAATGTGATCGATCATCAGCTGCCACCCTCCAACATTTTCTTCAGACAGCAAAGAAGGGCGATTACTTACTGAAGACAACGTACAATTGGGTACAAGTTTATTTTTTATTGTAGTGGAAGCGAAGTGGAAGTTGTGTTATCCCATAATGCACTGGTGTTGCATATATAAATAGTTGTGTCTGACCATCGTGGGGACTTGTGGAGGATTCTTTCTGTGTCCAGGGCTTTCAGAGCTTTGGTGCAGGTGTGCTGCTGTCTTTTGTGAGTGCAGCCTTTAAACCTGCTGTGGAAAATCAACTGTTGTACTTCTACACTTCAGCATCCTGAGCTCTTTCTTCATTCCACCCGGCTCCTTACAGTGTTTTTGCAGTATTTACACTTTTTATATTTGTCGTTTTCTTTGTATCAGTCAGTCTATTTCCTGCTCGTGTTTAGACTGAAACAATTCCGCTCCTTTTCCCATCACATAGTAACCTGAAGGCCGCTTACGGCGGGCTTTTACTGTACTTGCCGGAGTGGCTACAGCAAAAAAAATCACCCAGGTGGATAAATGTGTGAAGTTTACTTTAACGCCAGATATTTAATATTTCATATCTTCAAATAAGTCACGGAGGAGCGGAGGCGGACAGGCGCGCGCGCCTCCCGCGAGCTCAGCGAGCTGAGCGGCGTCACGAGCGGGGGCGCCGCGCGGTACTATTGGACGGGGCGCGTGCGCGCGGGGGGTCTGCAAGGGGAGCGCGCCGAGCGGCACAGGAGCGCGGACGCACGCACGCACGCACGCACGGTCGGCTGGCGCCCTCGCACCCGGAGCCCGGCCGGCAGGGCGCACGATGGAGGCGGCGATTTTGCAGATCTTCATCGGGGAGCTGGGAGACCCCAACTGCACCCTCGTGGACGCGCTGCGGGACGCCCTGTACGAGAACGCGTCCTTCTCCCTCTTGGATGTGGACGGTACGGCTGCGCGCTGCGCGCTCTCGCAGCCCGCCTCGCGCACTGCTGCGTTCTCATCTGCCTGCTTGTTTGTTTGTTTGTTTGTTTGTTTGTTTGTTTGTTTAAGGTCTTTACTGCAACGCGACCACGGACGAGATCGGCACGTGCTGGCCGCGCAGTGCCACCGGACGCCTCGTGCAGCGACCGTGTCCCGAGTTCATCAACGGGGTCAAGTACAACACCACGAGTAAGTGTTTTTACCATGGTAAATCTCTGCAGCGCACATATAATAATAATAATAATAATAATAATAATAATAATAATAATAATAATAATAATAATAGGTCCGGGTTTGGGAAAAATGTGTTTCATAGCAGTTGCGGTTGGACCTTTGATTAACCTAAAGGCGCGCTAGGGAGAGAGAGACAGACAGAAAGAGCCGATGGCCACTGAGGGGGAAAAAAAAAAAAAAAGAATGTCGTGTAGAAAAATTCTTAGTTCTGTAGAAAAGTTAACAATATTTACATTTATGGTTTGTATATAAAGTGAAAAATCTAAAGATGTTAAGCTTGCATTATCTCTTAAACTATCTTAAACACAAGATCTTCAGCCTGCAGAGCGATGGCTCTAACTTGTGTTAAGATGCAAAGTTGGAATTATGTTTTGTGCATTGGGTGAAAAACCTCAATATTTGTATTGAGGCATTCATTTAAAAAAAAGAAAAAAGAAAAAAATAGATTTAGATTTTTCATATAGTGTGCAAATGTCAGTATTCATAATAGGATGTGCAGACTACAGACGCAAGTGGCAGAATGAGAGTTGTAGTCGCTGGCCCATGTTGGCTCAGCAGTTACGCATCTAATCCATCTGAAAAATGTCTTTAAAAACAAGTTCATCTCTGTAAAACTCACATAAGTTTGCATCTTTCTGAAGGGTTTGTCTAAATCATCAGCTTCAATAATTCTGCCAAGCTAAAAAGAGGTAACAAAGCAAAGGCATGCGGTTTGCAAAAAATTTTAAAAAAAGAATTTTGCAGTCTTAGACAAGCAATTATAATCTCCTGCTGTGCTTTGAAATAGGGTGTTAATAAGAAGATTTCATATTGACACTTGCTGGGTTTGTGTGTATAATCGGTACGCGGAGGGCAGAAGCAGTCACTCGGTACCTTCAGCAGATTCCCTCAAGTGTGTCACGGATCCAGAGGCTCTCCGGAATTCATATTTTAGTCTCCGAAAGCCATTCATTATCCTCATAATGCTGAGGTGTGGGGTGGGATTCCTGGCATCCGAGTCCTCGGTGAGATAAAGAATTAAAGTCTTTTAATTATGAACTGCTCTGCACTTTAATTAGCTCTGAATTCATATTTGATGTTTCCAGCTCAGGATTTTTCACAGATTCTCAGTGTCTGGCAGCTGAAACATCTGCTGTGATTTAACGCTTATTTCACTTATCTGATGTACTTAATACATCTCAGTTACCGAAATACATATGCATCACATATCATGTTTTAACATTTTAGTGGGATTTTATAACCATTACTGACGCTTTAAATATATATTTTGTTCTGTTTTAATTAGGGTTGCAACCAACAACTATTCTGCTGCTGCTAGTTTGAATACAAAGACAATTTACAATTTTTACAAGTTTTATTTCTTTCAAGCAGCAAAATCTACGCATACCATAAGCCATGTGCAATTTTATTTATTTATTTATTTTTTTATGAAGCCGATGACAAAACAACTTCTTTCATTTTTCTTAGGCACACAAAGCTGTTTTAGTTTTAAGATTGAAAAGTGCAGTAATAAATAATTAATAAAAGGGGGAACAACTTAAAGTGAGTAAAATCAACAGCAGTATAACTTTTTTTTTTTTTCATTTGCGTGGAGCCGCTGGAACCCACATTAAAAAAAAAAAAAAAAAAACATTTAACTTGTACGAATAAAAAATTGTAGCTGTAAAGGGGTTCAGGCAAGTCTCTGACCCAGACAAGGTTCCTCTGCTGTGTAGATTTGGTTCTGGATGCCCAGCTTGCTAATGTATTTTGCTAATTTATAGTTAAGACGAATGAATCGCCATGTTGAAATGCGTAAGACTTTGGTTGCACATGAGGGAGTGACGTGACGTGGCTGTGCTCGTGAGGTAGCTGGGCAACTAATCGACAAAAATACTCAACCAACCAAGACATCGATTAGTCATGGCTGCCCATTTTTTTAGTCATCACCGACCAATATGTTAACCTGTTAAATGCAGTTTTAAATGTTAAATGTTATGATTTCATCAAAATATAGTCTACAGTTAAACTTGTAAAGTTGTCTATTTCTGATCATGGTGGTTACAACATCGAGTGTGTGACGGACACACAGCACAGTGATTCCATAACACAATAAACAACTGGGAAAGACAATTCATCAAGACAGTTTAATCTTTATTTTATTGTTTAGTCCTTCTTTTTATTTAGTCTTTAAGGTTTAAAATTGTCATGGAGTGAACACCTGGTGGAGGGTTTGTAGTACGACTGTTCTGTGGACTGTACTTGACTTTGTCAAAAAAATACAGAAATAACTGTTAATATTGAAAGATAGAACATAATCAACTGATATTTTAAAAGAGAACATCTTACTGATCTCTGTATCTAAAAAAACTCAGTTTTGGTTTGTTTATCTATTTAATAATTTGTGCATTCTTTATGCATGGCTTTGTTTTTCAAGCCACTGACTTGACATTATCAAATAGGTACTTCTTTCAACAAGTGAGGTTTTTGCGTAGAAAAGTTGATTAAAATCTAAAACGGCTGCTTACTATTTTGAAAATTTGGTCTCTGACAAGATACACCACTTGCAACACATACCAACGTCATGCGCTGAGGACACCTATGTGATGCTGACAGATTTTATTCCTCTACACACACGTGCGCATAACTATGGCTAGCTGTTATAAGTGAGAAAATGTAAAAAGTAATAAGAAATAAGAAATTATACATGACACATACACAGTGCATTCACCCTGACAGCCTTAATAATACCTATGTACTAAACACAACCACTTTGATTGTACAACAGTTTGGTGTTTATGTAATGTTTTCCTACTTTTTACCTTTCCATAACTGCACCTTTTCACCTGGGCAGCACCACATAAGTCTGCTGGTATATTTATAATCATACGATAATGCAAACAAAATATTCAGCTCTCCTGCATATGAAATTTTGTGTGTGAGTAATGATTTTCATTTGTTGCCTTTGCAGTACAGCTGGTTGAACAAACCTGTGTTCAGAGCCCCTAATTCCATGCAAAAGGCTCCATGCAGTGGTACTCTGCACTTGCATGCTACACTGCAATTGTGATGTTTCTTGAGCTGATACTCTGTTTTGCAGTACAGTCCACCAGTACTGCTGAATTGCATGAATCAGTGTTCAGTGTTTAAACATCTCCATCACAGACACAGTTTCTGTGTACGCCGATATCAGTATCCTTCCAAGCGGCTGTGGATCAGTCACAGCTGAATTATAGCTCTGCCAGCAGACGTCTTACTGTGAGGACTCCCGTGGCATCCTGTGCCGAGCAGAAACACAATTCCTCAAGTGGAACTGGCAAGACTTGGAGGTGGAATGAATCATTCTTCTGACCTATTGCTAGCTTTTGGGGAAACCAGCTTTTGTTGTAATTCAGCTCCACTTCGTGGACCCACTTGCATTAAGTCTTAAAGGACCTTGAGAGAAATTATAACATTGCATGCAGAAAGACACCAAAACATTAGCTCTTTTCTGTCTCGTACTTCATACATTTCAATAGAGCTGGCACAGGATTTTTTTTAAGCTTATATTTTTTAAAATATATTTTTGTCAGGATATCTTATCTGAGGGTTTATTTACAGTGACCCTTATCTAGCTTGCGTTAGCATTTAGCTAAATGTGTTGTGAGTTTGTCTTACAACTGACTTGTAAAACTTCTTCTTCTTCTTCTTCTTCTTCTTCTTCTTCTTCTTCTTCTTCATCTTTCGGCTGCTCCCGTTAGGGGTCGCCACAGCGGATCAATTGTTTCCACTTCTACATCTTTCTCCGTCATGACTTGTAAAACTTCTCAGATCATTAAATCTAAATTTTTGGGACTTAAGTGGCTTAGTATGCAAGCCTCACCGGTCACCACTTTTGAGCAAAGTGTCACATCACTAACAACAACAACAGCGACAACAACAATAATGTGTAAAAATGGGAAGGAGGTTAGGACAACATCAGTACAGTAGAGATCTATAATTGGGGTTCTTGTACATTTTTCCATTTTAGTCAAATTATGCTTGCAAATAAAGTTCAGGATTCATTTGATGTGCACAAAAGTTTCAAAATCCATAATTTCACAGGGACCCTTGCAGATAGTAGCACCATGTTTAAAAATTATATTAAGAGCTGGCAGTTTTTAATAACTGTAGGAGCTTGAGTACATTCATTTTTTAAAGTTTTTATCAGTATTTTTATGCACAGGTAAATTACCTCAAATTATATATTTATTCACCTGTTTATGTTAATTTTAATAGTTTTTTTCTGTATGAATGCCAAGCATCTTCCCAAGTTCCATATGTCAGACAGAGGATTTGTGAAATGCAATATTTTTAAATATTTAATTTAAATATGGTCACCAGCTTGGAATAAATGATAACCTTTTTCATTTCTGAGATAGGTTTTGTGTTTCATTTTCTTTTCTTATTTTAGCTAAAAAAAGAGGACTTGTTTTAAGCTAAAATTCTTTAAACTCTCAGCCCGCCCACAGGTCCTGAGCACTGTTCCGGGTTCAGCACTTTGTTAAGGTTTCCAGCCTACCTGCTAATCCACTGTCAGTTACAGATAATTTGCTTTACTATGGTAAGAAGGTTTTTCAAAGGTTAGTTGCATGAGGATAGAGTTGCAGGCAGGAGCCGACCATGGTATAATATGGTGCTGCATGGAGCGCGAGATGTCTTGGAATTTGAGTCCAAAGGGAAGCGGCATCCCGACCTTTTCTTGCATTTTCCATTTAGTCTGATCTGACAAACACATGAGGAGAACAAAAGAGTTTTGCTGGAGGCTTTCTTAAAAAGTCTTCTTCCACCCCCACCTTAATACGCATACCAACTACCTCAGTTACTCTTCTGCTACTATGCATCTTCCTCCGTGTCGTACGTCATCTTGTCACCTCTTTATTGTATTGTGCACTACAGTCCAGGATAAACTACATTTTGTTCTTTCTTATACATCTCTATATGTGCAAAATGACAGCAAACTGAAGCTTAAACCTTGAAGCACCTTCTACTGGGTCCTCGTTGAGAAACAAAACACTGCCTCTAAAATCATGAGCTTGTTTTGCTTTAAAATACATTTAATCTATTAACTTAACAAAGCAGCAAAATGTTAACTACCAACATATGTACAAAAGGATATAAATTTTTTTTTAAATCTAACATAAAATGCTACGCTTTGGGTTCTTGTATGTAAATACATCATTTGAAGAAGGTGACATAGTGAACCCTCGTTCCTTTGTGAAGGCAATGGAACTGTTTTAATCTTTACTAGAAAAATAACATTAGGATCTATAAAAAATTACAATTGATATTCATTTTGCGCTTATCAAGTCATTGAGGGACCGTCAGTTTTGTTAATTTTTTCATAAATGAAAATAAGTGCAATGCAGCAGAGCTTCAGAAAGAGGAAATGAGATGACGTGAAGATGAGTTGGGTCCGAAGAGGACGCGGAATAAGCGGAACACACGGAATTTGTTTCTGACGTGTGCGTACAGTAGCTACTGCATCAGGCAGGCGAAAGCCACGCAAGATTTGAATAGATGCACAAAAGGCCTCATCGGTGGAGTTCTTTTGAAAGCTAAGCGACGTCGTAGTGATGGTTGTAGTTGTGTTGGTTTCAGCAGAGCACCAACTACAAAACATTCTTATTACTACACACTCGACGTCTTGAAAAATATGGAGGAGACAAATTTCAGGTCCAAGGTCAAACATTCTAATGTACCCTTATGTAGATCATGGTGAAGTAATAGCTGGCTGTAGGCCAGTGTCACAGGGTTTGCACATGCGTCAGTTATTAAAGCTGTCTTTCTGTCTTTGACAGCAAGGAAAAAAATAAGAATGAAGAGCGAAGAAGGAAAGCTCTTTGACATTTAATTAATAGCTCTTACTTTGCACGACAATCTTTGACAATGAACTCAGTGACTTCAATCCAGCGATTATCGAAAACATGATTTCTCCGTCAATGCTAAAGTGTTATTTTTAAGGTAAAGGCTTAATGCGTCTTAATGCGTGAGCTTCCGTAGCTTTCGGTTTTGCACCTTCGGGCAAGAGATGTTCTGCAGTGCCAGTGGAGTGGCTTGACTTTCCTTGAGTTCTGCTCTCCAGGAACTTGTGGCTTTGCGCTAAAGCTGGAGCACAGTCATTTGGAGAAGGAAAACCCCCGTCCAGCAGAATGACACATTAACTCCTTAAAGTATAATTTAGGATGAGCAGTATGGCCTGTGCTTCCAGGATAGCCTCCGGAACACCACAGCCTTGCTTTAGGTTAAACAGTTATGAGCAAGTGAATAACACATAAAATAAAAAGAAGTCATAAAGGCATCTGTCATTTCCATGCCTGTCACTTATGGGCACAATTTGCATGCAAGGTTTTGTGAAGTTCGGAGACTGAATTTAGCCCATGTTACGGAAAAAAAAAGTGGCTGTAACCTTCAAAGTTTGTACACTAGCGCATAGCCTCAGGCTGGTTACGAGTTAATTCGACTTGCCATTATGAACCTTCCTGTGTTTCTTTTATGTTCAGATTAATTCTTAACGGCCACATTAAGAAAAGTGCTTAAACCAAATTTGGCTTTTCTGATGCCTCATTTAAATGAAGCACCGAGAAGACTCTGTTCTTTGGGGCTTAGGTCTAGAGTCAAATCTTGGCATTTAATTCTTTTAATTCTACCAAAAATTTAGAGCTTCTTCAATTTGTCGCAGCGATAGGTTCCAGAACACTTGTCTGATGTATGCCAACATCAAATTGAAGTTTCTGCATTTTTTATTCCATGTTGTACTCTGTAGCGATAATAAAGGTGCCAAATAACAATTCCATTTGGTCATAATTTCCCTTTGTTTCCACCTTCAACTTTCATTAATGCTAAGGAAAAACTAGCTGCATCTGAAGAGTTTTTTGGAGCGAACCTCAATAGGTGGTGGCTGTGGCTTATTGAATTCACGCCGTGGTTCTTCATCACATTTTCATAAATAAATTAGCAGGAGACCTCCAGGTCGCTGACCTCTGGAGTGCTGTTTCCATCAGCAGGGTTCGGCCAGTGTCATGTTGTTGGCACCGAGCTTGTTTCATTATTTTACCCCCTTCTTCTCATCGACATATTGAAAACAGCAGCTTCCAGCCCCCCATTTTCCTAAGTAATTCTAACTTTGGTAGTTGCAGGAGGTGCAAACTAGGACTTCAGTTGATAATTCTAACCTCGATTCCTGTACCGTTTTCCCGCTAATTTCATTCATCTGCTGTGGGCTTACCTTTTCTAAGTGTTACAACTTTGATATAGTCAATTTTTAAGATTATATCTCTATAAAAGTTTGAAGATGCAGTATTTAAATATCTTCATGATTATTTGCTACCTGTAACCTGAAATGTGCTTAGATGGTGCCTTAAAATCAAACTAGGGAAGTTTAAACAGTAAATACTTTATATTAAAAAAATGTAAAACTCTGTATGATTTGTTTTGTGACACGATGTTGTAACCGGTACAGATTTATAGTGTGGACATGTTTGTGAGGTTGCTGTGGTCAGTAAGTCCCTCATTTTTGACAGCGAGGGGCTGTACTTGGGTTCAGTTTGTAGATCCATCTGTCTGTCAGTTATCAGCAATTTCTTACCCATTCTGGGGGAGGAGGGGGGCTGAGGCAGAGTACACCCTAATGGAAAGCTGCCCCCCCAATAAGGTGATCTCTCTCACACACACACAAACACAAACAGCAGTCTAGGCTGAGCTGAGATTGAACCCATCTCCACTTGCACAGCCCAGGAGCTGCAAGGCACCAGTTCTGCCTGCTGTGTCATCACACCCCCTCAATCCATTAAAATAAACGTAATTGTAAATAAAACCAATAAGCTTAAGATCACAGAAGTCTGTTAGAGGGCTCCTGACAGTGTCTGTGTGCCGGTGCAGGGGTTTATGGAGGATCTTTCAACACGAAGCATATGTCATGAGAGACGGGTGCAGCATCATATGGGAATGAGCCCCTGGGGATTTGGACCCTGCTCCTAAACAGTCTGATTCATTCTTGACTGACAAAGAGATGACAGCGGACGTAATGTCCCGAAGTGTGGCAGTGACGCTGTGACAAACACTGCCACCAGCTGGACATCTTTATTTCATTAGTATTTCATTAAGGGATTACAGATGTGCTATTTATCTGCCTTTTCGTCCTTCTCATCATGTCACATTGTAGGAATGGCAGCAAATGGAAGGACATCATGTGCATATTTCACTGGTATCTCTGTGGAATCAGACATTAGTACGTAAGCACTGTACACAGGTCCATGTGCGGTAAAATGAGGCGGTCACGGTCAGGAGTAAACTGCACTGTAAAGGTCACTGTCCTTCTGGGACCTACCATTTACAGCTCCGTGTATGCAGAGGATTTCAACTGTAAATATGCAGTGCCCCATCATAACTTAACCTAACCTTTAAAACTGATTTTGCATACACTTTGTACAGCGCATTTTTATTTTTATTTTTGAATTTTCATCCTATTTTGCACATTTTTTTCCAACAAATTTTGGGTCAAGCTCAAACGTGCTCGGTTGGGAACGAGCTCCTTCAATCTTGTTTATATTTGGCAAACAATACCAACACGTGGGGCAATGATCTTTTCAGTTTACAGATTTTATAAAAGCCATAAAAAAAAAAAAAAAAAAAAAAAAATGAAAGAGTTGATGGAGGCGGAACTGGTAATTTGGATTGTGGTCCAATTCCTGTGTAAATCTGCAGCCTTATCCATAACTTGCATGGCTGTATGGTATTTAGAGCAGCTCTGTAACAGAAACTCTCTGGAAATGATGGGCCTGAGAGAACATCAGATACGGCAGAGGCAACTCACACTTAGCCGATAGTCTACTGTCATGCAAATTTTACATGTCCTATATTTGTAATTCACATGCAACAATAAAATGATCTGTTAAAAATAAATAATTTTGTGTAAATAGCAGGAATGGAAATATTATCTGATTTATTTAATTTTGCTGCAGGGAATCAACAGTCCCTGAGAGAAGAATGCATTGGGTCCAACAAGCTCTGGCTATCTAAATGTTTCCTGCTGCAAAAATTTCTTCCCAAAATTTCTTATCCATATCAAAAACCTGATACATCTCATACAGAGTCAAAAAAATTCTAAACCTGTGCTAGCGAAAACGTTTAAATGGCACATTAGTCCCAGTGAAATCGAGAGGAGGAGTATTAGGATTTGACAGCATTGTTTGAGGAGAGTGGGAACATTATGGGAAGCAAATTCTATTTGAGTGATGTGTCCGTCAGCCGTTTTGGGTTTGTTAGATTATTTAAGAGCGAGGGTTGTTGTCCTGATAGATCTCTGTATTCTACAGAAGGATCTCAGTTATAATGTTTTCGCATTAAATGGAACATGCTGTGTGGATCTCTTTTTCGGTTTATTTTCAGTACGAAAGTGTCTTGAGATTTCCAACCGCAGGTCGAAGCAGGCATGAAAGCTAGCAACAGTACACTGCAGTCATATCTCAGCTGTTCTCCCATTTGGATTGTGTCTTATGGTTACGTCGTTTGAACGTTTTGTGTAATTATTGCTAGCATCTGTCGTACATTTGAAAAAAAAAAGTCTTAAGAAAGTCAGAAAGAAGAAAAAGAACTCCTTGGTAAACTTATACTGTAAGTGTTGAAGAGTATTTTATTGATATTTGAGAAATGCATTATTATTTTTCCAGTTTGAAATAGTGGAATATTAACTCATGATATTTAAACATTTGGTATCCATAACATTTTCAGGTACTGTAGTAAATACAGTGTTCTACACACTACCCCTAATCCTAAATCATGCAGGAAATTCTGCATTGTCAAGGTCTGAAGCACCTTCCTGTTCTGCTCGGGGTTACAGAATGAGGGATGCCGTTGTGGTTCTGAGTGTCCCTTGTGGACCCATATGAGATGAGACTACCAGTTATGTGCCAGTAGGTGCCATTGCGTTGTTCATTTAAGACTTCAGTAATGCAGCTATATGAGCCATAAATAATTTTCGCCCCTCTTTCTCCATCACAGCTGTTGGTCTCATTGACTGGTCAGGTTCTGCTGTAGCTGTCAGCTCACAGAGATGCTCAGCAGTTATGTATGTGATGCACCGCACTGCACAGCCCAACTTCCAGCTCCCCTGTCTGCTTATCTTGCTATGTTTAATTAGGAATCCTGGAACTCTGTGATGGTATCAAATCTGGAGGATGATTTTTATGAATATTTATAAGCATATGTGGCAGTTTGGCAAATACTTTGAATGAATATGAATGAAGTTTGTTCTTTATGCATGGCATTGTTTTTCAAGCTGCTAAAATTTTGCACACAGGTACTTGTTGGCCCATATGAGGTTGTCGCATAGTTAAACACACACACACATACATTTATAGCATGTGCTTCCCTGTTGTTCCCATCTCATTTGTCTGGATGAGGACAAACAGCTCACTATATATACATACATATACACACAAAGGGAGGGGTGTTAGAGAAAGGACCTGAAGTTGCAAAAGGGAGGGGTGAGAGGGATGGGGGGGGGGTCCCACTGAAGTGAAGACCCGGACTGACAACAGGGAGGGATAAGATATTATACGTGACACACACGGAAATGGATGCATTACTCATGCAAGGACAATAAAGTTTGATGACAAAATATTTTGTTTTTACCTTTTTCCTTTCCACCTTCCCAATTGACTAAGTACAGTGTGTCATTGTGGCGTCCGACTGTCCAACAGCACTAACAATACCTATGTATTATATAGAACCACTTTAAAGGTAATAGAGATGGTGCTTATATAATGAGTTCTTATTGTTTTTTTTTTCCGCTTTTTGACCAGGGCAGCTCTAGGTAACTCGGATAGTTATGCTATGCTTATGTATCAGCTGCCTGGGCTCTGGGTTCAGACCTGGATACAATTTTTTCTCAGCCTGCGTGCTGTCTACTTTTCATTTTGTTTGTGTGCAGAAGGCTGCTATGCTAAAGCACTTCTGCACCCTGCTGTGCTGTGAAAACTACCTGATCGGCCACTTTCACTTCACCAGCATACCTCATCTTCCTTGCATTTTGCTTTAAATAAATTTTCAGGTGCAAAGAAAGGAGAGATACTCTGGACAGGACACCAGTCCATTGAAGGGTTGCAATGGGCACACTATGGGCAACTTACATCATCCTCCCATCCATAATATTTATTCACCTCATTCTGGTCAAGGTCATGGCAGTCCAGAGCCTATCCCAGAGCCACTGGACTACAAAACTACACTGCAGGGTGGCCACACACAGTCACACACACATTATAGACAATTCTGAGTGACAAAATGATGCGAAATACATTTTTTTTGGAATGGGGGAAGCAAATGAAGAAAACCCAGTCGGACATAGGGACAGCTCCACACAGACTAAACAGCCCAGTTTCCACTCACTGCACCGCTGATCTGCTGATTTAAAATGACATCGCATTTGAGGACAGATGCCTGTAAACAGCATTTATATTATTAATTGAAATTATTTATTGTAGTAATGCTTTTGGACAAACTGTTTCCCTAAAAGCCTTTTCAGGCATGGTGCTGGCATTCATGAATCCTTATGTAAACAGCGACCTATACATTTGCTAAATTTAGTGTTTCTCACTTTCTTTTGTTCCGTTTGACATGTCAGCAACTCCAGTTGTGTATTTTTGTCCCTCTGAAGGCTGCGCTGTTAAGGCTCTCAACTGGATGTGTGTTTCCACAAGCTGCCTGGGATATGAAGAAGATTTTGGCTGGGGTTTACTGCCAGTTGTTCTCTTGTCCTTTGTACCCAGGGTACTGCCTTTGTGGTGTATGCAAAGCTGTGACCCACCCCCTGTTACCCCCCCCCCCCCCCCAAGGATTGCCTGCCAGCCCCCCGCTGTCCCCCAGGGTGCTGGGTCCTTGCTGGGAAGGGAATGACGCCATTCATCTCGGTCAATGACAGCTCCAGCCTTCCTATAAGAGTCCCACCATTGATTTAAGCTGCTTTCACCAGATTAAACGGCAGAACATTTATGCATCTCAGTAAACAGAAAGCAAGAGCAGAAAATGTTAAGGAAATGCAAGCAGGTGCTTCTTTGCTTGGCGTTTACTGGAGAAAGCTTCTGTAGCAGCAATGAGCCTCTCAAACTCACTGCTTTGCCTTCAGATAGAGTACTCTCAGCACAAGAAGCACCGTCTCCGAGAGAGGCTGCAGAAAAGCTGTCCCATTTTAACTCGAAAAAGCCATCAAAGCTTCTGTGTAAATGCTGGGGTAGCAGGAAGTTCACTGCTCCTCTCGCACCACATCCCATTTGGGCTTCGCTGAACTTAAGGGATACTGCAGTTTGAGAGGTGAATTTTGATAGGAACACAACTTTTCGTCCTCGACGGCCCATGAGTTCTTAATAACCCTTGGCTGTCGAAATGTCATGGACCTCGATGTGTTCAGTTTTGGCCTTTATGTTAGAACTGAAGCCAAAGACACCTAGTTGTGGAGCAGCACTCAATCCATCACTCTCACTGTGCAGATGAACAGACCCAAGATTTGGTCCCCGCATCCCATGTTGTAATGTTTGTCTTGTGTGGTTCAACCTACTTTCTGTGGCCCTGTTTATAGTTTCTTGTTACTCTGAATTGTAGGAAACATCAAAAAATCTGTTTAATAAAATGCTGTGTAATCTAATGGAAAGTTCTCCTAAAACATGAATGAAGCGTTGTAGTGGGTATCAGGAAGTGGGGCTTTCTTGCCTTTAAAAAACTTGGGTTCGAATCCCAGTGTTGCTGCTTTATTTTTGATAAAGGTACTTACCCTGAATTGGTAATGTAAAAATTACCCAGCAGCATAAATGGGTAAATCAGTCAAGCTGCTTTGGAGAAAAACATCTAAATAATAATAATAATAATAATAATAATAATAATAATAATAATAATAATATCTTAGCAGTAGATTAGACATCCTGAGGTTGTAGAACTATCATTATGACTTGCAGTCAATTCACTTTGTTTTTTATGGTATTTGTAAGGTCATTATGTGTAAGATATTTAATGAAGGTATCAAAGTGATGCTTCCCTCTGCCTCTCTTGCCTTGGGTGTCGTTCTGTAATATGCGTGTGTGTGCGTGCGTGCATGTGTGTGAGGTCCCAGACTGAATTATGAGTGTTTTTGCCTCCTGAGTGAGACAGTCTCTGGCACTGGAACCGCCAGCTTTTGGAGAGAAGTAGGACTTTTGCAGAACACAGATGATATTGGTGACATTAGTTGGCGGTTTTTGTTTCACTTGAGAGGATTTTTGTCTTCTTTCAAATTCAACAATGATGGCTTGATTGCTTTGCTTTGCTTTGCTGTTTAGGCTAACATGTTATTGCGTGTATAATAGTACCAATGAAGGGCCGATTGAGGACCACGCGTTTTGTTTTGAAAATGCACCTGCTGTGTGTGTTCAGGCCGCAACGTTTTTCACAAGGAGCGGTGTTTTGAATGCTGACATCACAGCTTAGTGTGGCAATGCAGACAAAGGAAGTGAGATGCTGCTCCTGGATGGTGGAGAGTGTGCCGTAGGGGCCCTGTGTAACACATGGGGTTCAGTGCCACTACAGAGCAGCACCTGCACACCCTGTGTGTTTTTTTCTGCAGAAGAGACGGTCACCTGTGTCCACCTGGATGGCCCAGTGAGCTGGTCTTGCATTTTATGTTTTATAGTACAGGTACTGCTGTGAGCACATAAAATGTTAAAATGGACATAAAGTGGATAACCATGTACTATAAATGTCAATGAACATAATAATATTAAACATTTACTGATACCTTTTCATTCACATTTTTTAGAATGCTGTTAAGTGCCGTGTTGCTGTTGAACTGTCAGCACGCTACATGTGCAGTTTGTTTACTCTGTAGCACCCTGCTGAACAAGCCATCGTCTTCGAAACATTCAAATCGTCCTCCGCCTCATCGCCTTCCAGCCGCAGGGTCAGGAGATAACCACAAAGTGTTACCATGCTTTACCACTGTGCAGATTTATCAAGGCCTTTAGATCTTTTGCTGCCATCTGTGCTGATGTATATTCGGCTCAGATCCAGTGATTCTCATTCCAGTTTTCTACATATCTGCTTTGGCAGGTTTTTATAATTATTTTTTCCCACGATGCTGTTTTGCTTCATTTCATTGCCTTTCAAGTCATGAAAATAATTTGTACTGTACATTAAAAATATCATTGGACATTTTAACCCAAAGCCTTTAACCAACTATATTAAGAAGCACTGTTACAAGTATGTTATACAGGTATGTTATAAATAATTATATTATATTATTTCATATTGTATTGCAGCATGAATTAAGCAATAGGGTTGCTTGCTTCTTATTGACCGTTCAGGATATCAGGGTAAAGACACAGTCATATTTGTGGAACCATCCTGAGATTTTGTGTGTTTACTGAAGTGGCACATTCTCCTGCTGGAAGTATGAGTTTGAGAAAATCTGGACCGCCTGTGAAAATATGGTGGCACACTGGTAGAAATATTTGAGTTATGTTGTGCTGATGAAATTAAGGTGCCGGTGTAATTTAATTCTTCCAGTGTTTTGCAAATGGAGGTCAGGCAGCAGGACATGTGTGAGGGGGCAGCATCAGGGGGATTGCTTTTCTGCATTAGTGTCTCTGCCTGTATCAGCTGCACTGCAGCGTAGATTGCTGGATTATTTCAGTTGCAGGAAACATGCAGATGTGAGATGGAGATGGCAGAGGGCATCCAGATAGACACACTCATTCACAGAGATGGGCCAAACTGCGTCATTGGTCATTATTTGTCACCAGTCTTAATTTGTGACACTTTGCTCCGAGGTGAGTTAACACTGGGAGCTTTGAAGTTACCTGCCATAATTTACCCACTCATACAACAGGGTAATTTTTACTGTATCAAGTACCCTGCTCAAGGGTAATAAAGCAGAAAGTGTCATCTGAAACTTCTACATTTGACAGCTCTGATATCTGTGCCTCCTGCTGCTGCTGTTTAGTGGCGAATGTAGCGTCGACTGGCTGTCATTGTCGAGGTATTAGCATGAAAAAATAGAGTGGTTCCCATGATCTGTTATATAAAGGATAATGGGCAGTGAGTGTTTGTTTCAACTTGGCTTATATATTTCCAAAACAGAATTCTGCATCTATTTGCAGAAGCGTGGCTGTGCCTCTGTGGGTGCACAAGGGCTGCCTTTCTTATGCACTATTTATTAATGAATGCATCATGGCTCCTGGGATGCAGCCTTGTATTCGAGTGCAGATGCTGCGTTGTTTCTTAGCTGTTGTGGTGCCCTGTTTCCAGTGACGACGCCTCCTCGTGGGGTTGGCGTCTCATAGGAACACAAATGTTCACTGCAATGCCCTGAGTCCTAGGCCTCTGTTGGGTTGTTTTTCTTTTCAGTGTGATTTGGCCTTGCATAGATGATCTGACTGCTAATGTGCAGTTTAACTGCTCTGAATTTTGCTGAAATCTGAATTTTTCTTTGCAGCCGTGTCACTCCCAATTTTTATGTAACACAAATAATGTAGAACCCAGACCAAGAATGGGTGGCGGTTCATGCATTGAAGCACCCTGTGGAAGTAATTGAGCTCTGTGTCTCTCAGCATCTAATGAGGAGGTAAAATGGCTTCTGGCTGGATGCCGGGGATAACATCAGCTTTGGAAATGTTTCCCAGTTTGTAGAACACGAATGAATGAAGAGCATAACCAAGCCTATCCATCCCAAGTGTTTACACTGTCTTTACTGCACCAACTGCATCATGGAAGCATCTGGATAGAGCCATCCTTGGTCTCAATCTCTCTTTAAGATTATCCGGTGCAGAGAAGACAAGGGTGACTGAGATACAGATGTGACGCAGACCCCCTGCCATCTTCCTGCCCGGCTTTTCCATGCAAACCTGTGAGACCATGTACTTTGGCACCTTTAGCGCGAGGCTGTGAAAGTTCTCACTGCCATCTCCTTCATTCGGTGCCGCTCCACCGGAAATAAAGAATACTTTAGCGGAAGAGGATTAATACCCATTTCATCCTCACAAGCAACATTTCACAGAGGATTTCCTGTCTCTTCATTCAACAGCAAAACCGTTTTTGCCTCTTTCTCTCACCCCACTTCTCATCAGGGTCTTGGCCCATTACTGACTTTCACTGGGCCACGACCGCCTGCTGTCAGAGAAGCAAATTGGACTCATTCAGCTGTTCGCAGAGAGCGAGGTGCCCACAAACCGGTCTTCTTTCGGTTCTTCTGTTCATTCACTTGTTGACAAGAGTTCCTTCTGGCTCAGGCCGCTCGCCGCTCTGCCGGCACTTTATCCTCATTACGTACTCCTCGCCCACCAGTCTTACCATGCTAATATGTCTGCATTAAAGGAGTGGATTGGCCACTGTATGCCATCTCAGGTCTCTCGGCACCCTTATGTTCTGTCCTATAAAAGTTTCAGCTGTCTTCTGCATGACTTGAATGTGTATTGCAGAGCCTAAGTAATTTTACTCCAAATTGCAACGCTCCATGAGGGCCACCGGTGTTTTATCACGGGAAAACCAAGTGCCGATTTTAATTATGATGCGAAATAGTAACATCCTCTTCCACTGAATGTTTATAGCATTGCTATAGTTACAAGGTAGCTCTCCCCATGGGTTTCTGCATCATAGGTTGCAACCAGAGACACTTGTACACAATTAAAAGCAAGGAAACCTGAACATTAATTTAAAAAAATGAAGCTTTTTTTAAGAAAGTTATTAGCAGTGATTTTGTTAGCGAGCTTGTGTTTGGAAATGGTTTCTGCCTGTTTCCCCATTATAGACTAACGCCATATCATTGTGAAATGTTACAAAAATCTTGGATGTTTGTTCTGCTTTTCCCATACATTGTTCACGATCCCTTTCAGCAGCAAGTCAGTTCGGTAGATCCCGGTGCTCCTGCTTGCAGGAATAAGTGTGGCCCAATAGCAAACAAACCGAGGCATGGCAGATACAGTATCTCCAACACGGAAGTCTTTACTTACAAGTCTCAGCGTGTACTAGTGAAATTATTTAATATCAAGTTACAACCAAATGTGCAGTTGATTTTTTTTTTTTTTTTTGCATTTACGAGTAATAAGAGCAAAGCATCGCGGGCCTTTCTAAAATGTTGTTCTAAAATCTAAAAGATTCCACCTTACGAGCCAATTTCCAAGATCCCATTATGCTTTGATGTAGAAGCATGCCAGTATTAGTTTTACCCTGGCAACCAGGTGGTCTCAACAAACATCAAGAGTACTGCCTGAGATGTTTGTACATAGAGGAATAAATGGTCTGCGGAGGGACCTACAGAGGATCTTGGAGGGGTCTATAAATTAATCTACTGAGGGGTCCGTTGAGGGGTCTAGCAGTAACCAGTAAAAAGGTGAAGGGGATCATGGTACATTGATGCATTTAGCAGATACACTACAAAGCCAAAAGTATGTGGACACCCCTTCTGATTATTGAGTTGTAACAAGCAGTAGTATTGGACAAAGTGACTGCACTTTGAGAACAGCCCATCTCAATTGCCTGAAATGTGCTTTGGAGAAAAGTATGATTAAAGAATAAATATAAAAATTACTTTTCTAAAAATATCCCACTCATTTTTGTTTTTGTGTTTTCTAAATAGGTTTCTTTACATGAGTTTGTCAGGACTCTGGTCTGCACAGGGACTGCAAGGGCCTGTGCTCCTCTTTACTTCTGTGCACTCCTTGTCCCACCTTCCCTACCTGATCACATGTATTACCCTCATTACTGCCTCTTGTGTTCCCCCAACAGTCTATCTTGGTGGTTTATTGCTTTGAGTATTTAAGTCCTGTGTTTGTACCTGTTCTCTGTCCGATTGTGACTGCTCTTTCCTGTGCCTGTTCTACGGTAATGTTGGTTTCACTTGTTTAGACTCTGTTTTTCCAGATCTGTTATTGCCTGCCGAATTGGAATGTTTGCTGATTGCCTCTCTGGTTTTTGACCCTGTTCTTCTTGACCTGTTTTTTGCCTGACGAATTGGATTCACTCCTTTGAATCTGCAATTGGGTCCTGACCTGAAAACCTGACAGCTTTATACAAATATGTGATTTTTACCGGATCTGAGCCCATCCTGGAACGATTATAGCAGCTTCTTTCTTCAAAGTTTCAAGGGTTTATTTGTCAAGGGTGCACTAACAGCAGCATAGCCGTGTTGTGACCATGAAAAGTGTTGCTTCCAGGCATCCTCAGCAAATAAGATATATAAATAAAATATAAGGAATTTAAATAATAAATAATGAAATTAAGAAAAATAAATAAGGGATAAAATGTAAATAAATATGCATAGGAGTTAAAAGTTAATGAATGAAAAATAGCAAACAAACAAACAACAACAGCCAAACCATCAAACACACAAACCAATAAGGGCATACAGACAGAAACCACTGTCCAAAGGAGGGGTTAGTGGTTCAACAGTCTTACTGTGTGGGGGAAAAAACTGTCCCAGAACCTACTTGTTCTCGTCCGAATGCTTCTAATGCGTTTTCCAGACAGGAGCAAGGAAAATAGTTTGTGGCTGGGTGTAGAGGTTCTGCAGGGCTGGCAGATTGGTCCTGGCAATGCTCTGCGCTGTCTTCAACACTCTTTGTAGAGCTTTACATTCTGACACACTGCAGCTGTCATAACAGGCCGTGAAACAGCCAGTCAGGATACTTTCAATGGTAGATCTGTAGAAGTTGACAAGTATCCTGTTGTCCATGCCGAACCTCCTCAGCCGATGGAGGAAGAAGAGGTGTTGTGTTGCCGTCCTGATGATGATGCTGGTGTGCCGTGACCAGGACAGGTCCTCAGTGACGTTTACTCCGAGGAACGTGAAGCTGTTCACTCTCTCCACTGGGGCACTGGCTATATAGATGGGTGTATAACCATTCCTCTGCTGTCTCCTGAAGTCCATGATCAGCTCCTTTGTTTTGCTAACGTTCAGTTGGAGGTCATTGTCCTGACACCATGAGGTCAGGGTCCTCACCTCCTCTCTATAGGCCTGCTCATCGTTGTCGGTGATCAGGCCGATGACAGTGGTGTCGTCAGCAAACTTGACTATGATGTTGGAGCTGAGCGAGGCAATGGAGTCATGAGTGAACAGGGAGTACAGCAGGGGGCTAAGCATGCAGCCCTGGGGGCCCCCCATGCTGAGAGTCAGTGCTGAGGAGATGATATTCCCCAACCTCACCACCTGGGGCCTGCCCGTCAGGAAGTCCATGATCCAACTGCACAGTCCCAGGTTCGTGAGCTTGGCGACGAGCTTAGAGGGCACGACTGTGTTGAATGCCGAGCTGTAATTGATAAAAAGCATTCTCACATACGTGTTCCTCTGGTCCAGGTGGGAGAGAACCGTATGGAGGGTAAAGGCAATCGCGTCTTCAGTTGACCTGTTTGAATCGTATGCGAACTGAAGCAGGTCTAATGTATCTGGCAGAGAGGCAATAATATGTGATTTAACTAACTGCTCAAAGCACTTCATAATGAGAGAGGCAAGTGCGACAGGGCGGTAGCCGCTTAGGCAGAGAACTCTAGGTTTCTTAGGTACAGGAACAACGATGGTTTTCTTAAAATATGTGGGGACAACGGACTGCAGCGGGGAAAGGCTGAAGATGTCGGTGAACACACCTGCCAGCTGGTCTGCACAAACCTTAAGAACATGACCAGGGATGTTATCTGGTCCAGGAGCTTTGTGTATGTTTATCCTCTTGAAGGATTTACGCACATCTGCCCTAGACACCTGCGCTGTGCAAAGGTCCTGGTTCAGGTCCACAGCCAGGTGTGGGTGGTTCTTCTCAAATCGTGCGTAGAAAGTGTTCAGCTCCTCAGCAAGGAGAGCAGACACTTCTAAAACACTGCTAGTTTTCCCTTTATAGTCTGTGATTGTTTTAAGCCCACTCCACATGTTTCTGATGTTGGAACCCCAGCAGGTTGGGGCACTACAATATTTCCAGAATCCAACCTGCTGTCAGCTCCCTCTGTGGAAAGTGGAAACTGTGACGCTTATTTTTCCAGGCAGTCCATATTGTAGTGTCATTTTATACAAATAAGCTTTCATTCCTGAGTCTGTTCAAGATGCTACCCTTCCAAAAATGCCAACTTCCCTTCATTCCCACCAAAATTCCTGGCATGGATTAATTCTTAGCAGACCTATGCCTCATGTAATCGACTTTTACCGTGCAGCTATGCTTGAGCTTCAAAATTAGACCAGGATGGAAACATTCAAATAGATTTTTAGCCGAACTTTCCTCCATCTTCTAGGTTGCATTTATAATAAAAATCCTGGACTCATTCGGGGCAACTCGGAGCATCAGTGCTGTTCATTATAAAGCCCTTCAATGTACAGCAAAGAAGAAAGAAAACTTTTATCTTTTGCAGTAAAATGCTTGGTTTATCTTCCTGGCTCCCAGTAGTACATGGCTTATATACTAATTCAAGATATTATACTTGCTCTACTGAAACTGAATGAATTAGCACAATGAAAATGAAAAGGGATTTAAAAAAAGTTTGAGTTGTAATATTTTGTAAGTGCTCAGAGAAACATAATGCCGATAAAGACACATACTTCAGGAAATTATAAAAAAAAAAGTTCAAAGTCTATTACAGAAAGAATTTTGCCAATAAGCAAATTATTCAGTGAGTTAGATGCCGAACAAATCTCTTCCATAAATGTTTATTCATATTCCAATACCATCCCAGCGGCGAAAGAGAACAAGAGCTCTAAATGCTTTAATTCTTTTTTACTCTTCTTCTTTTTCAATTTTTTTTTTAAACTAGCTCAGAGTAGATGCCAGGCCAGCCACTTCCACTGTTGGACTGATAATTCATGCAGAGATTAAAAAAAAAAAAAGAAAAAAAAACAGGATTTAAAAAATGTAAAAACTGCGATACGTCCGATTCTTGCATTCTGCATTATGCCCCACCAAAAACTGAGAGAATGGATTCATGAAGAAAGACACTAATAGAGCTGCTATAATTCTACAATTTTCTTATGTCTTCATATGCCTTTTTTGTGAAACTGTACAAAATGAAAAAATACACTCTAGTATGTGGACCCCCCCCATCTAATAACTGAGCTGAGCTGTATCACCCGCACCCATACAGTAAACAAACACATTCTAGACGGAAGTTCCTTTCCTACTCTGGCATGAGTGTCCCCCCACGCAGAAAGCGAGCTCCATAAATACATATTTTGCGCAGGTTGGTTTGGAAGAACCTGAGCTCGACCTCAACCCCAACGAACACCTTTAGGATGAACTGGAACACCGATCGCAAACCAGGCCTTCTTCCCCAACCTCACCGATGCTCTTGTGGCTGAATGGGCTCAAATTTCCAAACTCTGGTGGAAAGCCTTCCCAGAAGAGTGCAGGCTGTTATAGCAGCAAAGGGGAGAACAACTTCATATTAATGCCCATGAGTTCGGAATGGGATCTTCAACAAGCACATATGGGTGTGATGCTCAGGTATCCTCATACTTTTAGCCATAATGTGTATCGTGGCATTTATGCGTAAAAGACGTAGCACAGAAACCAAGCCACAGCTGTTGCTCACTATAACAGCTTATTTATAAGGGTACTTTGCTATGTAAATAAAGATTTGAATGCAGTGTTAATGTGAAAACTGGAGTGTTGTGACAAGGGAGGTAGAACAAAGAGTTAACATGAATCTGATCTTATATTTACGCATCATCTTTGCCATTTTATGCATGTAAATGAGTGGATTTTTTTGTTCTCTGATTTATTTTAGCTCATTGTAGGAAAAGGCATGATTTTCTTATCGAACAAGCGCTCAATAAAGAGTACAATATGTTCATCAGGAGGATGGTGGTGTGACAACAGAGGTGACTGAGAAGAATGGATCCCAAATTCTTGGGAACTCTCATTTTGAGCTGGAAGCAGAATCTCTGGCTGCTTGTGTGATGTTTTCGTCATTTCTCCTGCCTGGTTTGAGGTGAGGGCATCTAGGCCACACTCAGCCACATGACAAAGCCTTTTGTTAGGGACGGAAACCCACAAAGCCAGTTGGAGGTAAACTCATCAGCACAGATAAAGAAACTGTGGCACAGATAGTGAAGGACTTAGCAAAGGCTTCAAGGTCTTGCTGGGGAGAAAGTGGCCCAGGGTGAATGTGCAGTCATCCGTGTGTGGGAGGCTGCTGGAGAAAGGCACCTTATGCTTATGGGTTATTATCTACGAATATCGAGAATACCGAGCAGCTCAGAAGATGTGTGGTTGTGTGCAGTTATCTGCAGGTTCATTGTTGGGCTTTTTACTATTTCTGTTATAGGAAACGCCTACAGGGAGTGCATGTACAATGGCACATGGGCCTTGAAGAGTAACTACTCCAACTGCGAACCCATCCTAGAAGAGAAGGTGAGCCTTCACACTCTTTCAGCCATCCATGCTACTCCATGTGGACCAGTACCTATTCTCAAAGTGACCGAAAGGGTGACCAACATTACAGTTGCAGCCTTTTCATACAATGTTTCATTGGACACTTCCAAAAAGATCTTCTGATGATCTCACAGCTGGTACCGTTTGTGTCTCATTCAGTCTTTTTGGTTAAATTTGGTCTACACTTATTGTAAGGATTGTTATAAAGTTTCTGGGGACCTTGCAGTATTTGAAGACCAGCATGAGTGAACAAGTTACAATAGTTGATGTAGAACTTTTATGCGTTTCAGTGTTGTGATTGCAATTTTAGTTTTTTGGTGAAGCTGTAATAAGTCTGTTTGTCTGTTTCTTCTCTCCCCTCCAACTCCAGAGGAAGTACCCAGTGCATTACAAAATTGCCCTCATCATAAACTACTTGGGCCACTGTATATCTGTCGGTGCTCTTGTTGTGGCCTTCATACTTTTCTTGTGCTTGCGGTGAGTACCAGTCATCTCTGTCCTTCAAAAAGCAGTTTTATCTTGACTACAGACCGGCAGCTAAAAGGAAGCCATTGGTCGTCCATTGCATAGCCTACTTCGATGCAGAAAATTACAATTTAAGGGAAGCCGACTGAAACCCTAGGAGGCTCCCTGCTGTAGTACCACAAAGTATCGACCTTGAATTGCTCCGATAAAACACAAAGCATTTGGGTGAAAAATTGGGATAAAATTATTATATACACTCTCATTCAGAAGTTTGGAATGACACAGGAATTTCTATATTTTTGAACAAAATTGATACAGTACATGTCTTGACCATTGAATTGATCAAATTGTTTACAAAAGACATTAATATTCTTACAAATTACCATTATTATTTGAAATGTTTTATAATTCAGTCTTTATGTAGGCTTGCAAAGTCCCATTTTAAGCAGCCATTACTCCTCTGCAACTAAACATTGTGTTACCGTAATTAATCGTGCTAATATGTTGGAGCACCTGAACGCGGCTGTGCTCGGTGTCTTTCCTTGAGTTGCTAAGTCAGCAAATACACAGGCATTGCTAAGTGTCATTTTGCTTTCAGAAATGTGTATAATGAACAGAAAACTAGTTCAGTTGTTTTCATCATCAAAAATATGCAGTGATAATATTATTTCTGCTTTTTATTTAATGAGTAACGCATTACACGAATGTCTCCGGAATTGTAATATGTATTCGGTTTTGTAAGTGTTAAAGGACGTTTCCTCAGTTTGACTCAGCACGCACTGGGTTCGCGTCACTGAGTTGTGGATCCTGCAAAAGGACAGTCTGAGGAAGAGCTCTGATTTTCACCAGTAAACATAGAGCTGCTCAGTGTGCACTTCAACATGGAGCGCTCTGCAATGTTAGTGAAATACACATTTGTTCACCTTGATTTGTACATTGCTTTGGAGGAAATGTAAACCTATTGTAAATACTGCAAATCCAGCGAGCTCCTAGGGGTAGGAGGCAGCAGCAGAGTTTTTGACCTTAAGCCGAGCAGTTCTGTCTCTCTTGCTCTCTCTCTCTCTGAGCAGCTCATGGAGGCTTGGCTGGCAGACAGCCCCTCTCTCTGGTGTGCCAGGATGCCTTGTACACATTTCCTACGCATCCCCTAGCATGCAATACTGATAACATGCTGATATGTTGTAAACGGAAGTACAAAAAAACCCTTGCCAGAGCTTAAGCAGGTGTTGAAAAAAGTTTAGTATTTGTGATCGATATCTATCATCTACCAGTAAAGCTTTGGCATGCAGCTTGAACTGGTGTCCCATCTGTTGAGTAGTTTGTTATTCAAAAGTTCATAAGTCAGGGCCCCACTGTAAATACTGAGAGCTTTAATAGTTGCTCTTTGATTTCCTTAGGTTAGATGTTATTTGCTCAAGACATTGTGAAATTAACTCGGGGCTTGGCTCCATCTCTATGTCGTCTCAGTGGTTTCAGCACCTCGACGGTGCTGTTGTTTTTCTTCCAGAAACCATAGACATGATTTGCCTCCGAATTGCCTGTACTGTGTGGCTTTGCAGATGAATTATTATCTCTGGGGTGAGATAATAATGAGCAAGTTGGGCTCTGCAGTTGGGTTTGTGACAGTAAATTGACAGGTGCTAAACATAATGATTCTTACCTTAGCATGCGCTGTGGAAGTCAGCACTAGTAAACAGGTAATACATTAGGAAAACTGATCGTGTTGCTATTATTGCTGTAATTTTGATCAGTGTTGTTGTTATGGCCGGTGTGACTCTAATATTGTGCGTTTGAGGATCCAAGCCAAACTAATGGGGCAGTGATGAGACTTGAGCTTAATGTCACCGCTGAGACTACAACAACCTTGTTGTGCTATTGATTGAATTACCTCTCCTGCGAAGTATATAAACCTGATCTTGAGAGTGCAGACATTTCATCCTGTCTTGATGCACGTGACTGCTGGGCAAGGGCCTGTATTATAGCGAGTTGCAAAGGCAACACTTGGTCAATACACAGGGAGCCACGAGGGCCTTCAGTCAAAGTGCCTTTGATGGCTAACATCATCACCGTCAGTCTCAATTGCTCCCTGAGCGATTGAACTTCTCCGATGCAGTCCTTGAAATGAAACCAGGGCCAGAGAAGAGCTCAAAGCCGCCTTTCCCCCTGCTTGTGTTGTCTAGGAGTATCAGATGCCTTCGTAACATCATCCACTGGAACCTCATCACCACCTTCATTCTGAGGAATGTCATGTGGTTCCTGCTGCAGCTCATTGACCATAATATCCACGAAAGCAATGAGGTAACACTCCTCCGTCACACGTGGCCCACCAGCGATCGCCATCATTGTGGGCCATGTTGGCCATCATCAGGGTGCAGTCACTTCTCTGGGCTGAGTGGTGTGTCATCTACAGTTGACTTAGCTGTCGTTAAACTCCAACCACTCTCTTGTTCATTTTGTGCACATCTTTACAGCCAAGCTTGGTCCATTTTAGTTACCGAAAGGTTAGCAGTCCATGAATATTGTGTCTGAGTGAAAATGTGAAGTCCTTCGCAAAAGTATTCAGCTATCAGTATTGCTCGTATTATACTGTTAATGGTATTTACACATAAATATTTCCTAAATTGTAGCCAAAATAAGCAATTTGCAGACTTTTAAAGAAAAAACAAAAAACAAAAAAAAAAACTGCTATATGCTCATTGCTTAAGTACTCAAACCCCACACACTGATATTTAGCAGAGCCAGTTTGTGCTTCAATACCTCAGCTTTAGGTATTTTGGGGTAGGTATGTACCTGCGTTGCACATGTTTTGGAAGTTTTTCTAAAATTCATTTTGGCAAATTTGCAGCTTTTATTAGGTTGGTTGGATAACGGTTGTCGACCTCAGTTTTCAAATAGAGCCACAGATTCTCAGTGGGACAGAGGTCAGACCTTTGACTGGGAGACTGTAGGACAAGTACTATTTCTAATTCAAACAATATTAATAGCTTTCAAGGGGTTTGAATACTTTTGCAAGGGACTGTACATGCAAACGGCCTCTCTGTTAAAATTCATCTCACTGGGATTTTATTTATTCTTTGCTATTAGGCAAGCCCCAATCCAGATTTTTCAATTAACAATGCAATTCAAAACACTTGTTGCCTCCATATGTGGTATTTTAGAAAATCAGCTGAGACATTTTGATTGGTGTTAGAATTTACAGGCAGATGTTATTCTTTTCCAGCCCTGGTGTCGCCTTATTACTACAATATACAATTACTTTGTGGTGACCAACTTCTTCTGGATGTTCGTCGAAGGATGCTACCTTCACACAGCTATTGTGATGACATACTCCACAGACAAGCTGAGGAAGTGGGTCTTCCTCTTCATTGGATGGTGTGAGTAAATTTCCGTCTCGTCTCAGTGTTAAATCTGGTGGTTTGTGAACCACTGCAGTTCAGTCCACACCAACACTGGTGACTGTCTACCTTCTGCTACTCGGGTGGGTCCTGATCAACGCTCGGTATCACTGTAGTTGTCCATCCATTCCTACTAACTGCCAATGATGTAGCAATAAATTCCTTCTGTCGTAAGTAAATTAGAAATAAGGAACAGCTGTTTTGTGGCAAATATGCGTTCAGATGTGGACCCACATATTAGCCTAGCATAAAAAGACATCAGGCATATACTGTACGCTGCAGGCCAAAAGTCTAGAGCAACCTGTACAAAATTAATAAGCATAAACATTTTACATTTTATGTGATTTTTATATTTAATTTTAATAAATAAAAGGCAGACACAATAATTGTACTACATTGTTTGTTACATTAGACTTTTTCCTCATTTCCCGGTGATACCAACCAAAATATTATTAGCTGCGGACCTGCCGTTCTTAGAGAATAAATATATTTTAATTAGTACCTGCACAAGTTCTAGAAGAGGTTAATAAATATGCAATTGTAAAATAAATATGGGGCGCAATTCAGATAAACAGCAATTACAGCATATAATCGTTTTTTGCCTTTTCTGGACAGTACAAAGCGCATACAAGCTACAACAGCAGCGCTAGCTGTGTCTTCCTGCAATTGCAGTTAATGGGCGAGGATGAAATGAAGACACACAGCTGCGTATGGGGTCACGTTCCCACCTGAGTCCCCGGTTGCCACCACATGAAACATGTGCCTCTTTCGTGCCGGAGCATAAGGCTCATGCTGTTGCCGGGGTCACTCTGAAGCCTGGCATAAACATACACATTTATATCCTTTCCTGTCCTCTCATCTCTCTTTAAGAGCGCACAATATCGACCATTGCAGTGGAAAAAAATACAGACCATAAATAGTTATAAATCAAAAATAATCTCAGCTTTGTAAAAATGGGATGGAATGCATGCTTGTTCAAATGTCAGAAAAGCTTATTTATTTATGTTCAGGACTTTGCATGATGGGGGCATGTTTTTAATCTCTCCAGCAGGTCATTAAAAAATAAAGAAAATGCTGTATTTATGTAAAAAGTTAGTGCAGCAGGGGTTGTAGTGGTTAGAGCTCCTGTTTTGCGCTCAAAGGACCGCTGGGTTTGAGTCTAAAATATCTTTTGATCTTGGAATTTACCATGAACCGATACAGCAAAAACAATTGTGTTATTTAAATGGATAAATCACTGTGGGTAGCTAAACACCGTAAGTTGCTTTTTAGAGAAGCATTAGCTAAATAAATAAATGAAAACAGAAAAAAAAAATCTCTATAGCATTAATGGAACTTGTTGAACCGTAAGCTAAGCTAGGCCAAAACTCACATGGAATAGAAGTGGAAAAGGTAGATTGAATTATCAATAATTAAAGATCAAAATAACGGAAGCCATTAATACAAAGAGAAATAGTTATTTACACGTCATGTTTAATTTAAATTGGGTTTAGAGTCATGCCTGGCACTTGGATATTCCCCAAATAAAAGTTAATAGAAGTGGAAGCTCAGGCAAGTTGTACAGAGATTGACAGTGGCCGATGTTGCGGACCCCTGCGTTGAGGGAGACAGTTAATACCGTCCGCAGAAAGAGCACCTTTGCCCGTGGATAATGCAGCTGCCATGAAGTTGCTGTGGGGGAAAATGTTGAGGATAAAGGCGAGGCACTGGCATACAGTGTTTCATCCACCTTCATCCTGTCCAAAATATATACATGCCCAGCAGAGTCCAGAGTTTTTTTTTTCTTTCTCATAAACTTCTTTTTTAATTTCTAAATTGTTGTACAATCTGCTCAACTCCTGGGAAAAGCTGAATGGCAGACCTTTCAGAAAGGCTATGGAACTACTTTGAGGATTAAGTCTAATATGTATGATATCTAGCGGATTTATGTGGGATTGTGGAGCTATGGTGCATGGGATGCACATGTATTGCATGGAATTAGAGGCAGCCTTCCGCTGGGGTTTGTGGACCCTGAGGTCCAAGATTGAGTTCCTGTTGGAAATGAGCTAAAAGATGCAAATAGCATCGTGGTCTATTTAGGTCAAGTTCCCTCTGTGCAGTGGAACTCGGTCTTGTAAAAGTAGGATATTAATCCTTAATTCCTTTTTATCAGCAGTGTTGGGTGGTAGCAAATATGGTGATATCCTACATCAGTGCCTGACCTCACTCATGCTCTTGTGGCTGATTGGGCACAAATTCCCACAGCTGTCCTTCAAAATTTTCTGGAAACCCTTCCCAGAAGAGTGGGGGCTATTATAGCAGGAAAAGTGGGAACAACTCCATATTAATGCTCATAGGTTTGGAGTGGGATGTTCAGCAAGCACATATAGGGATGATGCTGAGGTGTCCACACAGTTTTGGCCATATAGTGTATTTGCCGTTTACTCCACCTTATTAGCTATATGACAAATGTGAGTCTGAAAATGTACAATATGAATTCTGTTATTGAGTCCTAAATATCCATATAAGTAGTGGCTTCAGCTTAGCAATGATTCGTCTATATTTTATTAAATATGCCCAGCCCACTTTAGTTTTCTTACATTTCAAACTAAAATTTTGCAGCAGGAACAATGCAATCTGTATTTACTTGTCCTGCCAATAGGTGTCAGTAAAGCGTACCAAAACATTGGCCTTTTTAAAGTGTTATTATTTAGCACAGCTACGGCCAAAACTTTTGCACAGTTTTTCCAGCAAATTGTGTTATTATCTTTTTATTGATGGTGACAATTAAATCACTTGCAAATGTTGAATATTATCTATTTTATCTGAGTTTTATTTTGTCATTGTCAGCTATATTTTATCAATACATCCTATGCTTTTCTCTTACAGGTATTCCATTCCCAATCATTGTGGCCTGGGCTATTGGCAAACTATACAATGAAAATGAACAGTAAGTGATGCTGCCATTCGGCTGTGAGATGCTTTTTACCTTATGTCCCTGCTGAGGGGATCGCTGCCTGTAAAACAAAACGGAAGCGCTTCACTCTTATTACAAGGCCACGGCAAACACAGTGAAGTACACGCTTTCCACAGGCTTGTTACAGACGTGTGTTTAATACAGATTCAGTCTATTCAGTTGGTCTTGACTTTGCAAAGTGCTTCTAATAGGCGGTGAAGAATTGTTTCAGTATTAGTCCACAAAGCCTGCAATCCCTTGTGTGTAACATTACACACTTTTCAGTATCGACTGCCGTGCCGTCACACTGTCAATATTTCCACCAAGCAATTTAGTTGCAACCTTCAGCAGTGACTTTCAGTATTCCAGTCTATTCTAATAGTTTTTTCCACTAATTAGTAATGCAGTTACCTTTTTTATAAAATGATGTCAGCTTTTTTGTTTAATTTCACACTTAAGATTAGTTATAACTGTCGTACACACCCACGCACACACCCCTTTAAAAATATTACAGCATTTCTCCATTCTACTTATTATTACCATATTGACAAACATTAAGTTGATGACAACCATCATCATCATCATCATCATCATCATCATTATTTTTAGCAATAAATTTATGTAGCAATTAAAGTTAAATGCAAGGCAATTTTATGAGTTTACCATTATTTTACCAGTAATGATGCTGTAAAATGATATTTACTGTTCACCAGTACATCCCATCCAGAGATTTTTTTTTTTTTTCAGAAGAAGAACCAGTTCTTTATTGCTGCAGATCCGCTTGGGTTGGATATTCAGCTGTTATTACCGCTATGTTTGTGTGTGTTGCAGTAATTTATGTACTTGATCAGAGTAGAGTGGGTGAACCAGGCATCCGGTTGCTCTACAAAATGCCGTTAGGTCAGTTTCCATTAATGAGACTCATTAACAATGGCACCATAAATCTATCCTCGCGTGCTCAACCCTGTTATTCTGTTAGTTGGTTCACTACCGCGGGGGCAGCTTTGGCCGCTGGGACGGAGGTGTGAAATATTTCGGACATGGCGAGGGGAGACGGGAGTCATCGCTAACACGGGCACTAGCACAAGGGCTCATTTTTATAGCTGAAAATAAAGAATGCAGGGCTCTTTAAGACTGCACTGTCACTTGTTAAACAAGCAAACATCAGGCCCTGTGTGTTCACTGTAGAAGGACGGCCATTTAAACATGAATCCCTTGAGGGCTTTGCCCATGTCCCTACCGTCCTTTCATGCAAAGTACAGCTTATACATGAGCGGCAGACAAGTTAGGTACCCAGGTATTTCAGCCTTCTTTCCACTTCATATGAGATAGATTTCTTTTAGTTAATATTTAAGAGTGTGTGCGCGCGCGCGCGTGTGTGTGTGTGACAGACACCTTGACACACACCCAAACCTGAACTGTAAAGACATGGCCAGGTTACATGGCATCATAGGCCACTGTATCCACTACAAAGCGAATTGAACAGCAGATCCACCATTTTATTTGAGGGTTTCAGGTTTGGAGGCAGCAGTAGCTTTGCTTGAGCCATTTTTAATCACTGATTTATTATCATAGGTGGCTGTTTGAAGCTGTTGGCCACATAGGCGGCAGGTTTACGAAAATGAAATTGATGGTTTTACAGAAAAGGTGCGGCCCAAACTGGGAACAAGACTGAAAATTAAACACAAGGTCAGAAAGATAAATAAAGGCAATTTGATGCTATCAAGCAGATTTACACTTTGAGCCAACAGCCACTTCACTATCCGTCTCCCTCCCAACTTCTGGGTTTGCTACTCTAAACCTCTTGGCTCTAGTAGTCCCCAGCTGGTCCTCCCTGGGCAGAATGGCCACAGACTGAGAGGTTCAAGGCAGTTGTGCCTCACTTGTATCCAACATTTTTAGTTGAAACCCTCCTGTGGATGGAACAAAGCCTCACCTGTTTATCAGGCATCTGTTTAATCCTACCTGTGATAAGCAGCAGTAGTTACTCATCTCTCCAAGAGAAGCATTTTTTTCTTGCATTGTCATCTAACACATTTGTTTTCCTAGTATTGATTTCAGCTTAGGACAGCAAGTATGATGGATTGTTTATAGCTTGTAGTTATAACTACAGATGCTCTGCAGGTCCAGGTTAAGGCCTCCTTTTAAGTGCTGAACCATGAGGCCAAAGCACCTCCTCCCCTTTCCTGTCCTGCGATACCTGAGTCATGGATGCTTCAAAAAAGGAAGCTACTAACATAATAAACTGGACAACATGTAATAAAATTACACAAATTAACTTATATTTGTGATTTAATATTACAGTATATTAGTCCTACTAATGTGATGCTGGCAGATTTTCTTGTTTCTCACACACGCACACACACACACACACACACACACACACACACACACACAAACAAATGTAATAAATTCAGTTTTAAGGTAATAAAGATTGGTGACATATAATTTGCTACTACTGTATGCATGTCGTTACAGCCAGCACGTGCGTTGCTGTCAGCACCATCCTCATGTTCAACTGCTGGGGCCAGTAGCTGTTATATGTGAGCAAGTGAAAATATGAAAATGAATAAGAAATGATGCACGGCACCCACAGAATGCTGCTCGCTTTAGTCATGTAAGGGTTTTAAAGTTTGGCGGTGTATATTTTGTTTTTCCCTTTGCACTTGACTACAACTGGCGTGTGTAACTTGGTGGTGGTTTCCTGTGCAACAGCACTAATGCTCATGTACTAAATACAACCACTTTAATGGTACAACAGTTACTTTTTACTTGTCCACTGCTACATTTTTTTGACCCAGACTCCACCGAGTAACTCAACTAGTTGTTTGAAAAAAGCACACATTGAATATGACATATGTAACAAACAAAGCCTTGGACGAGATACTTAATATTCAGAGATATTTTTTAACGCTTGCTTCCTTGCTTTTTTGCCTATTTAAAGTCTTGATGCATTCAGTGTAACTTTGATTCTTCAGGGGAGAATTCTTCTCAGTTTTAGGTGCACATGTTCCTTCTTTTTTCCAAACATAGTCTCAGTGCCTCAAATGTTTTGCATCAAGCCGTATGTGTTTATCACAGCATGCATCTGGCTCACTCTGTTGTTTGCTAAGTTCAGTTCTGTGTGTGTTGTTTTCTGCCAAATTATCTTCAGTTCCTTGGGTCAGTAAAAACGTTAAGGTGGAAGGCAGGTACCTGTGACAAGGCTGAATGAGCAAATCAGTTTGCAGTTTTTCTCCTTTATTACACCAATGCCACTGTTTTGGCAGAAAAACATGACCTCTGTATTTATTTTATTTACAGATGCTGGTTTGGAAAAGAACCCGGAAAGTATATTGATTATATCTATCAAGGACCAGTAATACTTGTGCTTTTGGTAAGTAGAAGAAAAAACAAGAAACGAACTCAGAATTTCTCAGTATAGTTAATCTACATGGATAGATTTTTAAAAAATAAACTTTTAATAAAGTGATTGATCATTGAATTGATCATTTAATGAGTTGTAATTCCAGTGAGAACTTTCTCCTGTCTTTGAAATACGTTTCTATCATTACGAAATCCTTTTTTATGCGCTCAACACAGTTCTGTCTCAAGGCTGAGACAAATTTTGCATTCTATAGCCTTTTAGTGTCCTGGTCAATTGTGCAGTAAAAACAAAGCAAAGATATTTCAAATAGGAAGTAAAATATGAACCGGTTTTATGCTACATAAGTTTTAGGCACCAAATGCAATGGGACAAAGTAATGTGCATCATCCATCAAATTGGGAATATTTATTCTTAACATTTCCAGCATTTCTCTCCCAGGTTTAAGTGTCTATAACTCACTAAAAGATGAGAGTACCAGTGTAGTTTACTTAGTGGATGATACTAATACATGTAAATATACTTGGTAAAGGAGATGTTTCCTTTCGATTTACCTTCCTAATGGTTCATTGGAATTCCTCATTCCTCAGTCAGTGCAGTATTTTCAAGCACTGGAACTTTCACGAAGGCCACAATATAATTCCATTTGTGTAAAGACTAGAAAGAATTTAATCTGCTAGATATTTTGGAAGGAGGAGCTCAAGCATGTTTTTAGGTCTGGAATTAATCTGTGCAAACATATGATTGATTGGATATGAAGGATCTGTGCTTTGTTCTTGTACTGCATGCATTGTCCAGTACAACATGAGCTCATTGTTATTGGGATTCTGATCTGTTCCCTAGAAAAGAATGAAAAAACTCCCAGCCAGGTCCAACAAGAATATGAGCAGAACCCCCATTTTCCTCCAAATTTGCATTTCTGTTTGGAGTTAAGAATGGATTTCAGGTCAGTTCTTAAAAAAATTAAGGGAAAAAAACATTTTAGTGTCGCTGAACCGACGTTGAAATCCATCACGATGGCGGCGTGCAGTGACCTGCTTTGAACCTCCCCGTGCGTGGCGGAAGTGTACGGATGTTTGTGAGGTGCAAGTCAGGTGCGTGTCATCGCTCGGAGAAATTCAGGTCTGTAATCCCATGACCCTCCCCAGGGCGGCGCGCCACCTCCCTTTCTCCCGCCCACATAGATGAGCCGGAAGAGATGAAACCGGCTTTGAAGGGAGTCGGTGCAGAGCTTCACCAAACCATGTCATTTGCAGAGGGAAATGAACCAAAAGAACATTGATGCCCACATGAGAACACTTTCCCATTTAAATATTAGATGAATGTAAACACTGTGTCTCCCCATGGGGGGTCCTCGCTCCACACACACACACACACACACACACACACACACACGTCAGCCACAACAGAAAGTGCGATGGTGCACATACAGTACATAATTCACGAGCGAGCTTTTTCTGACACTTACAGGGCTTCACTGTCACCCATCTTCCACTGGGCAAACTCCCCACCCCAAACACTCTCCCCCCTTCCTTATCGTCTCTTCTAGATAAACTTTGTTTTCCTCTTCAACATTGTGAGGATCCTCATGACGAAGCTGAGAGCTTCCACAACATCCGAAACGATACAGTACAGGTAAGTAAAGTGCCCGGCGCCGGATAAATGTTCAGTCTTTTGCAGTCCCACTTGTACACTTTGCACCTACTTTTTTTGAATGTTCATTCGAAATATTTGCAGCATGAATGATCCATAACGTTTATTTATTACACACATTCATGCACGTGCATTATTCAATCTAAAATCCGGTCATGTTTCGGTTCGCTTTTTACTTTCTGTGGCCGTGCAGGAGAGTCAACAGCAAATGTGTGATAGATCAAATGAAAGGGTCATTTCTTTGGGTTCACGGGAAAGTTGGACTTAAGTGAATTTTTAAACTTCAATCTGACGCATTTTCCAATAAGTAACACAAGCAGCGCCAATGGATTATGACCAGCGAGGCAACTTGATTTAAAAATAATAAATCTGATGCCTTTCGCCTTCCACGTGTATTGGTTGCTCCGTTGAATTCGTCAGTTAAAGTACATTTCACGACGCTCAATTCTGAAGCAACGGCAAAATCCGTGGAACCCGTGGGCAGCTTCTTTACCGTGATTTTATGAAAATGCCGCCGATTATCCATATTGCAGTCTACCGCCGACTCTTTTATGTCACGTTTCATATGTGTTATGTTTGTGTTATTTTGAGATAATCCGGGGGTGTAATGTGAGGGAGCACTTCAATGTGCACTTCAAATTATAGACTGAAGGTGACATTTTGCTTTGCGGTTTAGGATCTGTGACAAGGAGCTCTTGTTATAGTTTGTGTTTTAAATATGACTGGGAGCGGTCCGAAGGTCTTTGCGATTGTAAGTTGTGACATCATTTAAAGAGCACCGGAGAAGTGGAATGCAAAGGCGGCTATGTTACACCTCTTTATGATTTATGTTAATAACAGAGCACTCTGACAGGGTTCGCTGCTGAGACTTAGGCCTCATTGTACAGAATTCTTCAAGTCATAGAGGTGAGATGAATAGAAGTTGAAGTTGAGCAATGAAGTCTGTTTCTAATGTTTTTTTTTTTTTCATAAATCCATAAGAAATTAAACATGGTTGTTAGATGGCTAAGCTGTGAACTTTTTTACACTGATGAGTGTGGCAATATTTTGCAGAAAAGCCGTGAAAGCGACTCTGGTGTTGCTGCCTCTGCTGGGGATCACCTACATGCTCTTCTTTGTCAATCCTGGGGAGGATGACATCTCTCAGATAGTTTTCATTTATTTCAATTCTTTTCTGCAGTCATTTCAGGTAAGAACACATCATGATACACAGCAATGCCACTGACACATTCTTATATATTTAAATGAATCGGCAGTGGTGTGTTTGTATCATGTTATCCCAAGATTGTCCTTGTGATTATTAATTAATAAATTATTAATAAATTTTGCAGTCATACAGTAAACAAAGATGGCATCTGGCTGCTGGCACACCTGAAACGTGGATAGTATTGATCTTCATGAAGTCCTCACCTTGGCCCAGATACCACAAGCTCAGAAAATTAGTTTTGTGTCAGAACAGACATTAATTTTATGCAATTTATCTCTTCCATTAATTTTTAATCAAATTAATTACAAAGTAATGTTTAGAAAGCCAGTGAGCCCATTGCAAACCATAGCATCCTATTGACTGACAACAAACAGAAGTAATATTGATCCGTGTTGTCCTGACCCCCCTGTCTCCTCCATATTTTGCAGGGTTTTTTTGTTTCTGTATTTTACTGCTTCCTAAATGGCGAGGTGAGTCAACAGCAAACCCACTCACATTTACTTACCAAGTACTCAGCTTCACCTCATCTTTCTCCTAAAGGAATGTTGACCAACTTAACAGATAGACGATAAAGACACCCCAGAGTTTTTACTGTTTTCTCCTTAAATCCAGATAATTTTAATCCACCACTGATTTTGGATCTTCTGCAGCAGGATAGGGGGATGAACCACCAATCTTCAGGCTACATGGCGATAACCTTTGTCTATGTGCTGTCTGCCAGCATTTTCTAGCTCATGTACTGAGACCTGAGCTTTATTTTTCAAAAATCATTGTAGGGACAACTACAGCAGAGCCTTTCCTTTTGTTTGAACTGTGCACTTCTTTTCACTTTAAACAGATTATTTTCTGCCATTTATTCAGTAGCTCTTTTTTGGCATCAAAATAACATTGCGATACACATTTAGGTTGATGTATGTTTGCCTTGAAAAGGGAAAAAAAATTGATGGAGAGAGAAGGACTCGTGAGATAGCATCCCTTGAACATTTGTTTATACTGGTTATAATTTGGCCCAAGGTGACTGATGCAGGACCTCGATGACTGCACTTCACATCTGTGGACTACCAATGAAGTGGAGTCCTTGTTATAACATCTTCAAGAGTTGGGGATGTGAGGGTGCATGTAGATTGTAGGCCCCTTCAGCAGTCACAAAAACACAATGGCAGTGTCTGAATGTGAATTTGGAAATTAAAAAAAAAAAAAAAAAAACTATTTACTAAGGTATGCAAGGCATAAAAGAGGCACTGTTAGCTGAGATAATTAGGCTGGAATAAATAAGGGTAGAATAAATAACCTCCAGCCAACCATGTTTCTTCCGTTCGCAAATACGACGTGAGGTTTCATCATGATTCCTTTGGCTCCACAGGGCCGGAATATCATTACTGCCACTGCTGCATTGTACTTCCCTACTTTTAATTTGCGGCATTGAAAAGATTTGGAGGAAAAAACTGAATTCCATATGTTTATTTTGTAGGTCCCTGTGTAAGTAATAATAGTGCGCTTTTTATCTTAATAACTTAGATAAACCTTTACATCAGAAAGAAGCTGCCCCAGGTATCCAAGCGTAATCGGATACTAGAAATTACTTGAATACCACAAACTACGATAGCAGGAAGCTCTTTCCATTTTTTCTTATGAGGAAAATTATGACCCGATCACTGTGTTTTGGGACACCTGGGGTGGGTCACGCTTCACCGGGATCAGTGAATTTTCATTCTTTTTCACTATTGCTGTTGCTGGAAAATGTTGCAGCACAAACTGCTTCATCACCCCAGGGTCATTAAAAAGACAATGGCCTGCTGTTTCTGCACTCTTCTTTTACAAATGGCCAAGTTTTGAATTTTCAGAATCATTTTCCAGTTTTTTGTATTTAATTTTATATGTATTTTCTGTATTAATCTCCTAATTTTTATGCAAGAGTCAATGCAGGCTGTGTTTGTATGCCCAGCCTATAGATGGCAGTAAAGAAGACACAGACAGACTTATTTTGACTCTTCAACATGGTTACAGCTTGTGTCTAGTGTTCCTGAGTGTTTTCGATCAGTCATGTAGACCAGAATTAAACGATAAATCTATTAACATTTGGTATTTAATTGGAGTTTTTGGAAACAACTTATTTTTTGTTTTCAGTCCTTTTATTTTAAATTTTGATTTAGTTTGGTATTAATACAAAAAAAGGTGCCGAATATTTTTATTTGTCATAGCTACATGCAAGATTTTAACTGAATCTAAGCAGGGAATAAATAAAGGTAAAAGATTGTATTGATTTTGACCTGAGTCAGATGAGTTATGAACAGGCTGGTCCCAGTCTTACAGCCTATAGATTGGCTTTTTTATTGGTGCCTTTATCGTACGTTTCTTAGTAAAAAGTAATGCTTAGCGGTTTATTATTTCCACAAAATGAAGTGCCCCAATGTGACTGTCATGCTTTCTGTCCAGGTGCGATCAGCTGCCAGGAAGCGTTGGCATCGCTGGCAGGACAACCATGCTCTGAGGGTTCGAGTGGCCCGGGCGATGTCTATACCCACTTCGCCCACCCGCATCAGCTTTCACAGCATAAAGCAAACGACCACTGTGTGATCTGGAGGCCTGCATTCGACGTCTCCCCGCCTTGCCTCCCTTCCTTCAATCCCGTCATATTTTGGCAGCTCCGTTCTTCACTTTTCTCCAGATCAACAGACTTGCTAAACTGGATGGAAAAGCGAAAGGAGTTTGTGAAAATGAATGATGGATTACAGATGTCTGTGTGATGTCAGATGCTCTAGACAAACCACTTCTCCACAAAAAACACCAGGTTCCGTCGTGCCCCTCTAGTGTACATGGTTGTACACCTCAAAAGTGTGGCTCCCTGGCAACAATTCTTGCTACCCAAGGATGATAAATAATGACCCACCAGCCCACGATGCACATTTAGTATATTTTTTTTTGCTTGTTGTTGCTAACATTATTGTTTGTATACAGTTAATTTTCAGGGATTATCATTTTGCATTTCTGAAATACGCAAATATAATGCATTTTATGAAAGGTTTCCTCCTGGGTACCCCATGGTGGGATCTTTAGTTTCCATTGTGCACACCTGCAGAAGGGAACGTGAGATAAGAACAAATGCAGAACTGGAAGGCAGGGGTAGGATTCAGTTTAGTTCCTTATTGAGCCGTGACAAAGAACAGCCACTGTTTATTTTATTAACATCCTGCTTTAGATGGGAGTCAGATGTAAAGTGTACATCTTTCTAATTTAATTTGTCACAAAAAGCTAATATTTCTGCAGATATACAGTGTCAAGGTGATAGCTTATATTTAAAGTGTTTTTCCTGCTGCCAATAAACACAAATTGCTCTGACAATGTAAAAAAAAAATCCAGATACTTTTTATAGGCACCATACGTAGAAAAAGATGGACTTTTGACTGTCAGAGATAAAGTCAGCGGTTAAGAAGCCTATATATATATATATATATATATATATATATATATATATATATATATATAAAAATGATAGGAATGCATAAAAACCTGCCATAAATATTCAGTTCCTGCAACTCAGGACCAGTTAATAAGAAAAAATTGTATCAGAAACATCTGATATAACTTTGACATAACTTAAAAAACAGAAAAGCACATGTCTTTATTTTTACATAAGCAAGATCTCAACCAAATCTGAGGTGCATATATCAATCTGGTGGAGAAGATTCTAAAAAAAGGCAGTTCCAGTCTTGGAGGGACTTCACTTTAAAATTGCTCAGGCCTGAAATCTGACTTCCGTGCTCTGAATAAAATAATTTTGCAAATATCTCAGCAAATATTTGTCGATTCCCTTATGCCCGAGCCCTGCAAAGACCTCAGCTGCTTCCTAATATAAGCTGAGATTTAAAATGTGGATTTAACTGTAAAACAAAAATGTTTGTTCTATGTGAACATCTAGCGTGCAGCTGTCGTGTATGCAGAGCAATAAACCCGCCTCCGCCACTGAGTTTTAACCCATGGGTCATAGCCCTGCAAATGGCTGCTTCTTTATTTTAGTCACTAACAGCCGCACATTTTTATTTATGGTGAAAATGGCCATAATGTGCTATAAGTGAGTAATACACTCATAAAGGATATTTTTTGCTTCCAGAACATTTTTGTCCCTGAGTTATTTAGAGGCTTGGATGAGTCATGATGGATGGAGCCTCATGGCATTTTGCAACTTCCTGCTGACCATATATCTGGTCATGGCTGATTGTGTTTGCACCGCAGGACAAGGTGCCAAGTGGATCCTCAGATCTGCGTGAGGATGACAGTGACCTTGATGATGACAATGATGGTGTTCAACACTCTTCTTGGGAGCTTGTCGAAACGCTGCTATAAATTACCGCAATCTCGATTGAGTTCCGTTTTTGGGGCGCCATTATGCGTCAAACCCCACGGGATGACCTGATGGGTTCTGTTCTGCACTTAAGGAAAGGGTCAGATGCATCACAAACTTTGTCAAATAATTTGAAATCGTTTTATTCCTTATCAGTTACCGGTAGGGCAGTATTACTAGGGTGGAAAAGGTCATGCACAGTCAAAAAGTTGTCCAAAAATGTGTGCTACCCAGGTACGTATTTCTTTCTTTTTTTTTATTTTGTACATTGGGTGTCTAGGAGGAATATTCATTGTTAATTTTTTTTTTATGAAATCAGTAAGAAAGTTGACGTGTATAACAATGCTAATGACTGGATTAATTGTCCGAAGGATTTCTGGGGAAATTTAATAGCTTTTTTATTTTTAAATTGGGATTGACTTTGGAAACTGACAAAATTGTTTCCCATATCCGTTTCAGTTTGCTGCTGCCTAATGTTTTTTATAAAATCGGATTTTGATAACGTGGTGGAGGAGAAAGTGCCGTCTAGTTGACTTCTGTCTGTTTGAAACGCCGTTTCCGTTGGCAAACACCAAGGCAAGAATTTAAATAATACCCGTATTTCAGAAAATAAATTAGCTATTGTGTTGTTTCATGTAGAAATCATCTTTGCGACTCAATGTGGTTCAAACATTCACACACTGTTTAAGTGAGCAAATTGACTTAAATTTTATCATGTGGCGTAACTCTGTTACTACACAATTATTATATATTATTTATTCACATATTTATTTATTTATTTAAAAAATCTGCTATGTATTAGACATGTCTGATTAATTTTTCAGGGTTCATTTCTTTTGTTCACCTCACTTTTGCAGAAGGGGTAATCTGCCATAAGAGGTAAATCTTTTATTAAATTTCATATACATAAATATTAAAGTCTATTAGCATTTCTATATTTACCCATAACCAACGCTGCCTTACGTTAAAATAATTGGACGAACAAAAAATGTATACATATATAAAAGAAGCAAATATGGTATTGTTGAACTGTGTGTTTTGGAGGATTTCTATAGTTATAATACAACCAAACCATGTTTCTTGTCAAATATGATCTTACTTCATTTTAATAAGCTGAAATTCAGGTTTATTGATTTGAAATTGACATTTTTCTTTGATTATAATAAACAAGAGTAAGTTTTTACAAGCTAAAAATTGTTTGTTACTTATCAGTACCAAGGATCTAAGTTCCTAAGTTGTGGGTCTGGATGAGGGTTGTACCTTCCCTCACCTATGCCAGGACCCTCATCATCACCATCACTACCATACTGATAGCTGATAATAATAACAATGGATGGATGAGTCGGGATTGACCAGTGATTGGTAAGTTAAATCAATCAAATTGTGCTTAAACATTCCTCAACCTGCACTACACAAAAAATACCTTAAATAGTGTCTCCATTCTCAAACAGCTTATACCAGAACCAGTAGAACTCAAATGAGTGCTTCTGTCAGTCCATCCTCTGCAGATCTTCTAATGGCTTCCTGCTCGCCAGGGGTTATGAAAGGCAGCCAAGGGAATTCTTATGCAAAAAAATTACATGAGTTCAGTTTCCCACATTCTTAATATTTTTCAGGGGTGGAGGAAGCAGAGCAGAAAATTTGCACAAATGTAAAGACCTCTCAGCATTTCTTGCAAGGTTCTGCCAATTAGGGAGACTCAGTGCAGGCCGGCAACTGGGACAGACTGCAGCATTTAGAGCAGAACGGTGGAAGCATCTTCTAGAGTGCCGGGTTACCGGCTTAACTTCTTGTTTCCTGTTCCCGGTCTCTCAGGGGACAACAGGGGACAAAGCCAGACATTTTGCAGAGCTCATAAACCTTCAAAAGAGCAAAAAATGCTATTTGAATTCTCCTGTTATTACCATAATTTACCAGTGAAATACAATTGGTAATTAATTCCTCACGTCTTACAATTTTCACAACAAAAATTCTCCTGCTGATAGATTTGGGTAATTTATGATGCATCAGTTCAGGGTAAATACTGCTGAGTTGTGGGTGCAGCAACAAGGATCACGCACTCAATTATTTTTATTGTTTTTATTAAATAAACACAACCTTGGCTCCCTGGCTGACTCCATGACCCCATGAGCTGGACCAATTACTTCCTCACATCTTTCTAGTTTCACTGCATAAGGGCCCAGCCAGGGTTTCTAAAACTTAGTTTGGGCTTCCCTTACCATCTGGATGGTAGCTTTCAAGCCTTCCAACTGATCAAGCTTCCCTCAACAACAAGGCTGTGTTTTCAAGAGATCTTCAGGCATGAGCCTAGCAAATTCGGTTCCACAACTGTCAATGGCAGTGATTTGTCTGAAGCTTTCTTCTGCAGCGCTGGATGCTGATCCTTTTCCATTGGTTACTCCACAACCTGTGTCCATTTCAAACATTAATTCAGAATCATTTACTCCGGCAGTCATTGTTTGGGCATCTTTCTGATCTGCATTGTAAATAGTGTTGGGTTGTTTAGTTCTTCAGCTTTGCTCCTTCTGAGCTCAGCTGCCTTTCCCCAAGGTGGCTTTACCCTGTACCTCCTCTTGCCTCAATCTTCCTTAGTGCGCATACAAAAGTTCCCCAACAAACCTTCACCCTCCTGTAAGAATGGGTTCCTTTACCCGTGGCTGATACTTGACTCCTTCACGTTGGATCTTGCATTTGGAGGGATGCATGCAAGGTGCTGCACCCTTGTCATTTGCTAGTCTTCCCCAACAACAGTGTGCAGACCCTGCAAGTCCTTAATAAGCTGCTAGCAGATGTCTGTCCACCTGGGCAGTTTGAGTGCACCTCATCAAGTCAGATCCGTCCCAAGAGCAATTCACGGGCAATTTTCTGCATCATCTCTTTCCTCCCGCCAAGCCTGTCCATTTCTCACCACCTGCAGCCGAGCATCTCCGTATGCCAGTCCTGTCCATTTTCTTCAGTTTGCCACACACATTCTGCTGGCATTTGCAGACTGGAGTTGAATTCAAACCACTGCACAGTCTTACTTAGCTTAAGGTTAAAATTTACTGTAAAGAAGTCCAGCAGTTCTCCATGTTTCATCACCTGGCTTTTAAGGACTTATTAGGCTTCTCCCAAAACATCTTATAATCCCAGAGACAAACAAAATTAGCACGACAACTGAGAAAGAAATACAGAAACCCTTTTCAAAAAAAAAAAAAAATGTACCACACTGGGCTTTAAACTCTCTGTCGGTTAAGAAGTTCATATTTTGGTTGCCTGACCACATGTACAGTACGGGGTTGCCTGGGGTGGAGCACTAGAAACTGATATCAGATCTTCTTAAACCTCCCTTAGCACTGCAGCCCCCACTATTGAAGTCAACATGATAGTTTCACAGAGATTTGAAATGTTTGTTTCAGAAAAATTATGGGCTATTTCCTCTGTCGTGTTCAGCTCTTGTGGGTCATAGTCTTGGTTACAGTCCATCAGAGAAGCCAACTTAGCGTCTGTTCTTCACATGTACATGGTGTACACCTGGAATACAAATAGCTAACCCAGAACTATAAGTACCCATGCACAAGCAAATAAATGGAAATGAAGTAAAATATATATATTGTTACGGTTCTTGTTTTTTTTTTTTTCTGGTGGGGAACTGTTGCGTTCCTGTTCGCGCGGTCTCTCCATAGGGAGTTCGCGTTTTGACAAGTCAGTCAGAAACCAGGATTAGTCCGTCGGCCGGATAGCGTCACCCACTCCAGCGCTTATCTGTGGGACACCATGAGGCCAGCGGCAACAGCTCCATCTTGATCGTGCTTTCTGGCAATTTATGTCTAGCGGGAGTTCGCTGTTTGCCCTTGTTTTGTACAGTGTTGGCACAGGGGTACACACCCCTTTTTGTCTACCTGTTGCTAACCCGTAAGCAATCCTGTTGTATTCTGGGCTCAAGTTTGTCATTTTTCTTTTTCTTTTTCGTGGCCCAGTCCGAATGTCTGTTTTGTCTTCTTATTTGTGTGTTTGAGTTAAGACCGCCTATGTTTTTGTATAACTGTTTTTTATAGCGCCTGTTTTCTGGTTTTGTTTGATTAAGTAACTGTATAGATGTGCATCACCATCCACTGTAAATAACGTCCTTGTTCACTATGTCGGGTTCATGGTCAAAAGAGGTTCTTCCCCTACCACCTACATCTCCCGTTTCCCTTAAAATGCGGCGATCCTTAAAATCCCGATTCCCCTGGCCAGCGGCAGGTCGTAACGCATTTTAAATGGGGAGCTTCAAATCCGGGGAGTCATTGCCTTTATTGTAGTTCCTTAGCTATCAGGGAGAAACCTTGCTTTACCTGTTCGTTTGCTCTGTGTCGGTTGGCCACTCTTTGAGCCCGAAAAATGGTAGCCATTCTCTGTTGAAGGGTTTTTCGATAACCCTGGCAACCGGCTGCTTCGACAAGTTAGAAAAAGACGACTTGTTAGTGCTGGCAGCCCATTTCGATCTCTCGGTGGGAGGCGGTGCACTAAAGGCGTTTATTAAAACGTTGGTTTTGGAAAGGCTGGTGAGCGAAGGTATTGCGGCATCCAAGTTCCCCTGACTCGGCTGCTACGGCAGTGCCGCTTTCAGTAAGCGCCAACCAGTGGTTCAGCACTCGGCCGGCGTTTCGCCACCTTCCGGGAGGAAAAAAGTCTCTGAATGGGTTTGCCATATTTGGGCCATCTGCTTGGAGGCCATTAAAAGGTCATGTTGAGATTTGACTTTGAGGCGGAAGACAGCTTTGTGAAGACTGGATCATAGCTAAGATCAGGGTCCTTCAGAATATGATCTGTGCACTGGCTGTGGTTTATCCATCCTCTGACCAGCCTCGTTTAGATGTGACCATTTGTCTCCACTTTTTAGGAGACAGAAATGGTCTCCTCATTCAGGATGTTGGTCTTTTTGATGTGGTGGGTTTGATGGGGTTTGTTCTTCTTTTTTATTCCGATGGTCAATTCTTGGTTGGGTTAAAATATATCAGTTCTAAGTTTGGTTTAGAAAATATCATTTTGAAACCAATGCATAAGTCTCGATTTTTGGTCTTTGAAAAACTAATTCTAGTGAAGAACTGACACTGTTTGGTAACCTACTTGTGGTGAAGGTTTTGTTCAGTACAAAGTGTGTTTATCTGAAACCAAGGTTAATGCACCTGCTACTGACTCCCCCAGGTGATCGGTTGTGTTACTATTGTCTAAGAAAGGACATGTGATTGCTGACTGCTTGGCACTAAAGGCCAGAATAAGCGTGTAAAGCTGAAGAGCAAGTCTGTAGGATTGGTATCGACTATTATGACTAATCTACCTGCACCTCATAATTAGTCAGCGCACATCCAGGCGATGAGGTTGCTTTCAGACCTTTATGTTTCAGGCTGGTATGCTTGCCTACCACGATGAGAGTGTTGTAAGGAGGATTAAAGTTTCACCGGGACACAGGTGCGTAATCTTATTCTTGAAGATGTGCTGCCCTTTGGGGAAAACTTACTTCGTCATCATTCTCATGTTTTAAGTTAGGGAATCGAAATGGGAACAACGCAAGTCGCTTCATCTGATCCACCTACAGTCCGACTTCATTATCGAGCTTAGTCAGGTTGGCGTGTGTGCTGCGTTACCTATTAAGTCTCTCATTTAGGAGCGATTTGGCTGGGTGTAAAGGTTATTGCCAACCTTAGAGTTCTAAATACTCCTGCGATTCAAGATGACAACGTTAAGCTGGCGGAAGAATTTCCCCAGGTGTTTCCGTTATGTGCGGTGACGCGAGCTCGAACGCAGCATTTCCAGATGTTCTGGATTTATATAAGCGTTTTTAAGCGGATGAGGATGGTAGTGCTGAGACCGGTCAAGCTACCAAGTCAGCAGTGGTAGAGATAGCTAGCTGCACAGATAAACTTTGCAGGTCAATCGTGTTCTTTGGAGTGGTAAACGCTTGGCGAATCTGATGAATCTTTGTTGTCGTGTTTTCAGGCGGTTAAGTCCAGTTGAGGAACAAAAATATCCTGGGAAATATTTTCTGGAGAAGGATGTATTGATCACCGAACGGTAGCCTTTGTAGCCGGAAAAGCGAAGACAAAGCGTGACTAGCGTCAGACAAATTGTAGTTCCCCCAAACCATCTCGTCACCTTATATTGAGTCTTGCACATGAACATCCTATGGCTGCACACTTAGGGGTAGCTAAAACATACAGCGCATTTACCGTCCTATTTCTGGCGGGTTTTAGGCGAAGCGTTCGGTATTTTGTCGAGCATGTTCGGATTTTGTCAGGTGATTGGGGAAGCCAAACCAAGCGTGTTCCTCCATCGTTCACGGCCCATTCCTGTGTCGGGGAGCCTTTTGAGCATGGTTATTGACTGTGTGTGGGACCTTTGCAGCGAAGATCCCGGTAACCAGTATTTGTTAACGTTATGTGTGCCGCTCTTTCTGTGCAACCATTCCCTCGCGTGCAATCACGCCGCCAGAAGGTGGTTAAGCTTTGGTTGGTTCTTCTCAACTTTTGGCTTGCCATGGTACAGTCTGACCAGGGGTCTAATTTTCTGAGTTCTGTCTTTTCCCAGGTGCTAAGAAACAGCTACCACGTCCAGCATACTCTTTCTTCTCCGTATCATCCATAAGCATAAGGTGTCTTAGAGCGTTTTCATCAATGGTTGAAGAATATGTTACGGTCATATTGCACTGAGTATAAAAAGTTGGGGCGAAGGTGCCCTTTATTTCTCGCCAGTCGGGGAGGCTGTGCAAGAATCATTGGATTCAGCCCGCTGAACTAGTGTTTAATGAGTCACACGGTCTGTGATCTACTAAGACTATTGAAAAGCGCTCTAACAGGCGGTGGGGAATATCATCAAATGCGTTGGCGAGGTTCGCGAAAGACTGCATCATGCTTTAGCGCTCGCGAAAAACCCTTTCTGACCGCGATTACCGAAGCAAGATGAAAGCCACGGTTTGACCAGGAAAGCGATAGGCGTGTGTTCAACCCTGGCGATAAAGTTTTTGGTTTATTGCCATCAAGCGGAATCAGTTTTTCTGCTAAATTTTTTGGGTCGTGTCGGTGGACGAAAACTGTCGAGCAGTTCGATGATTCAAACTGACCGTGAAACCAGCTTATCGAGTTTGTCGCGTTAATATGTAAGCCATTCGTTGGGGATACTCAACCCCGGTACTCGAGGTGGTGCAAACTTCTGTTATTGAAGCGTTGATGGGAAAATGGCGATTACAGATGACATTCGGTTAGATGTTTGCACAACGAGCCGCTTCGCCTGGTTAATTCGGAGATGCTGTCCCGTTTGCCGGCTGGTAAACACCTCTCGCCTGATCAGCAGAGAGGGATTTGGTAGGCTTATTGGATCATTCCTCTTTGTTTCATGACGTGCCCTCACAAACTAAAGTATTGAGTCATGATATTGATGTGGCGGGTTCACGACCCATTAAACAACACGCGTACCGGGCGAACCCGGAAAAGCAACGTTATAGAAAAACGAAGTTTCCTATTTGCTGGAAAATGGGTTTGCGAAAGCAAGTAACAGCCCATGGAGTTCGCCGTGTTTGCTGGTACCTAAACCTGACGGCACCTCCCGTTTTTGTACAGATTACCGGCCAATTGAATGCCAACCATTCCACAACTCTTTTCAATGCCAGAATGGAAGATTGTGTGGATTGTGTTGGTGGAATTTAGATTTGTGAAAAAGCTAGACCTACTGAAGGAGCTACTGGCAAGTGCGCTAACCCCGATGCATCGGATATCTCTGCTTTTGCTGACACCTGATACATTAAGCTCAATACTCGCGTCATGGCTTTCGGTATGAGCGCTCCCTCTACTTTTCAGCAGCCTCTCATAACTGTGGTGCTGGGGATGTGCACAACTGTAAAGCGTACCTAGATGATGTCGTCATCTATTCGGATAACTGGGACTCTCATCTAAGCACGTTGAGAGAGGTGTTCGTTAGACTGGGAAAAGCAAAGCTGACCCTGAACCTCGCCAAATGCTTGTTGACTTTGGGCTACTGTCACTTACTTAGGGAAACAGGTGGGACAGGGACAGGTTCGACCCTTACAGGCGAAGGTTAGTGCTATTGTGGAGTTTCCAATACCTTGCACTAGAAAGAATTACGGAGTTTTTTAGGTATGGCGGTTATTATCGGAACTTTTGTCGAAATTTCTCGGCGTTGTGGCTCCTTTGACTTCTCTGTTAAGTCCTTCTAGGCCTTTTCTGTGGTCTCTGGACTGTCAGCAAGCTTTGACAGCATAAAAGCTCTGATGTCCAGCGCTCAATTCTACTTCGCCCGAACTTTGACAGACCTTTTAAGCTAAAGTGGGCCTTCTAAGCGCGTAGAGTCTGAATGCGGTTTTTAGCTGCAGGCGGGATACAACGCCGTCGAACATCCGGTCTGCCTATTATTCAAAGTTCTCCGCACCGGATTTACTTTTCTCCCTACGATCGAAAAAAGCGTTAGCTCTGTTAGCGCTCCAGCAGTTAGAAACCTATCTGGGTTCGACTCAATACCAGTTGAAGTGTATACCCGATCACAACCCACTTGTGTTCTGGCAAAAATGTACAACCAAATCAACGGCTCATAAGTTAAGCATTGAGTTTTAAGAATTTCAACGCGGTGGCACAAGGGCGAGGTGGTTTTGTTGGCGAAAACTTTCCAGGTGGGTCTGTTGTTGGCTTTGGAGAAAACAGTCACATTCCCACTCCTGTGTTGAAATGTAAAAAAAAAAACAAACTTTTATGAAAAGTTTGTTTTTTTTTTGTTTTAAGAAGTGTTACGGTTCTTGTTTTTTCTGGTGGGGAACTGTTGCGTTTCCTGTTACAGTCTCTCCATAGGGGTTCCAGCGTTTGACAAGTCAGTCAGAGCCAGGATTGGTCCGTCGTGAATGTCACCCCCTCCAAGCGCTTATCTGTGGGACCACCATGGGCGGCGGCAACAGCTCCCATCTTGATCGTGCTTTCTGGCAATTTATGTCTAGCCGGGATTTAAGCTGTTTTGCCCTTGTTTTTTGTACAGTGTTAGCACCGGGGGTACCCACCTTTTGTCTACTGTTGCTAACCCGTAAGCAATCTGTTGTATTCTGGGCTCCAAGTTTGTCATTTTCTTTTCTTTACAGGCCCAGGTCGGAATGTCTGTGTTTTGTCTTCTTGTTGTGTTTTTGAGTTAGGAACGCCTATGTTTGTATATAACTGTTTTGCGCCTGTTTTCTGGTTTTTGTTTGATTAAGTAACTGTATAGATGTGCATCACCATCCCTGAAACGTCACTTGTTCACTGTATCGGGTTCATGGTCAAAGAAGGTTCTTCCCCTACCGCCTACATTGTCTCCCGTTTCCCTTAAAATGCGACGATCCTTAAAATCGGTCCCCTAGCCGACGAGCCGGGTCGTAACAATATACAATAATGAATTTTGTGCAGCTTTACAGTCTAACTTTACAGACTCAACTGGCTGTCCAGTAAATAGAAGTATTGGTATTTGTTATCCCTAAAATAACATTTTATTATATTAATTATGATGTTCACATTCATGGTATGGCCAAAAGTGTGTAGACCTCCCCCCTTCTAATGGTTGAGCTGAACTGTTTCAGCCGCACCCATGAAGCACACAAACATATTCTAGGCAATTATGTGCTTCCAGCTTTGTGGCCACAGTTTGGGGAAGAAGCTATTTTCCTGCTTCAGCATGACTGCTCCCCAAACCCCATTCACAAAGCGAGCTCCATAAATACAAAATTTCCCCAAGTGGGTGTGGAAGAACTTGAGTGGCTCCATAGAGACCTGACCTCAACCCCACTGAACATCTTTGGGATAAACTGGAATGCCAACCGTGAGCCAAGCCTTCTCACCCAACCACATTGATGCTCTTGTGGCCAAATGGGCATAAATTTTCACAGCCAGTCTCCAAAATCTGGAGGAAAGCCTTCCTAGAAGAGTATTTGTTGTCATAGCAGCAAAAGTGGGAACAACTCCATATTAATGCCCATGGTTTTTGAATGAGATGTTCATCAAGCACATATGGGTGTGATGCTTAGGTGTCCACATACTTTTTAGCTATATAGTTACACTACAGCAGTGACTCAGCAATGACTGTAATGAGATCCCATCAAACAAACTACATCATTATGTCCTTCCACTTTGCTTTTACAATCCTTTCTTGGTTTTATTGCTGTAAGATGGCTCTATTCCTGCTGTTTGTTTGTAAAATTGAAAAATGAGTGATGAACTAGCACCTGAATGCCATGGAAACACACTGGCACCGTACAGGTAGGTGGAATGTTCGTCATGCAAAATGCATTTACAGCTTCTCACAGCGAGTGACAATGGTGCTGATTTGATGTCTTTGTATGAAACCAAGCAGTGTTCAGTGCTCATCTCCATGTAGCCCAAGCCTGCAGCCCCCAAACCTAATCCGGTAAAAAAGCCAATTCTGGAAATCAGTTTTCAAAAATTGTCTTCGCTTGACCGATGCCTTTGTATTTTGCCATCACATATTGGTGAGTATTTGTTTTCTTGCATTGGACATACTTATATTTCACACATTTATTAAATGCAAAATAAAACCACAATAATAACAATTTCATAGAGTGTTTTACTTTTACTCAGCTGCAGCTGATATTTTTCACAGCTAATGGCTTGCTATGTTAAACTGTATGAAGTACATACCCTCTGGCAATGTCCTTTGTAGAGTAAAAGTGTGTTATACTAGGTTATTTAGCTGACCCATATCCTGTATTTGGCATTTTAAAGTAACAAAACATTAAAAAAAAAGATTATCAATTATCATTTAAACATTTTTTTAAGACAGTTGAGTAAATGTTACTTCTAGGAACCCAGAATAATTTGGCGTATGTTATTCAGGAGGTTACCTTTAAGCAACCATTTATATCCCAGCGCCTTCTGTAGCACAGTTCCGCACTGACATGGACACCAGGTTCAGCTGAAGGCCAAAACGCAGTGCGCAGTGTACTGTGGGAACTCGACGGGGGCACTGCTCCACAAGCCTGCGTGCTCAGAAACGCGCCAACATTTTGTCCACAGGCCTGGCAGTATAACGTGCCACTAGGCAGCAGCGGTGAAGAAAGCGTGAGCCCAGCATGATTGAAGCGCAGTGACTGATTAATGATTTAACAAAAATCCTTAACCAGGAAAAAATATGCAGATTAAGTGTGCAAGTGGTTCAAAGTTTTTGACATGGCTTCCCCACTACAGCTATTGTGGTTATGCCTCAATAGGGAATTTGTGTCAGGACTTTTGGGTACTGCAAGGCCATGTGCTTCCGTTTACTCTGGTGTGCTCCTTGCCCCACCTCCCCCACCTGATCACCATTATTACCTTCATTATTACTCTCATTATTACCGCTTGTCTTCCTCCAATGGCCCTCTCTGTTCTTTATTGTGTTACTGTAGGTATTTAAGCCCTTTGTTTTGTGCCAGTTCCTTGTCAAGCTGTGACTATGTTTTCTTGTGCTGTGATAGTGGTGTCTTTGTTTCACTGGTTTTGCTTGCTGAATTGGATTGTTTGCTGATTGCTTCTCTGTTTTTTTTTTTGTTTTGTTTTTTTTGATCCTGTTGTTGTGGCCTGTTTTTGCCCTGTGAATTGGATTTCCCTAGAATATATTTCCCTTGAATCTGCAATTGAGTCTTAACCTAAATACTTGACAATTTGTATATCATGATTTTTTTTTTTTGTTTTACTCCTCTTCAGGGAGCACTAAGCATTGCCATGGCCATCGGTTAATTCATCCATTTGTCTTTGAGAGCGTGTGCATGATCTCTCATTCATCATCAGGACAATTTTTTTTCTTTAATTTTCTTCAAATAAAACTGATATCATTGTCAATATGAAACTGCTTATGCTAATTTTGCACAACCTTCCTGCTGACCTTGTTTGAACTGTGCAATTTTGAGAAATCCTTTGAAATGAGCGAAATGCACACGGCAGGAAACCCAGAGGTGTGGTTTCCTCAGCTCTGTAATTTAATCTCCTTTTACTTTCTTTCCAGAGCTATCACAGTCGTGATGATTGTTATCCCAGGGGCTGTAGCTGTGTAACTAGGCCACCAGCAAGAGGGCCCTGCTTCCATACAATGATCCAGACTTCTGCCCTTCATTTCTGATGTTTTATGTTTTTGTGTTTGTATAAAGTCAGAGCTCTATGTTAAACAGGATAAATGTCTCAGGGCTAGAAATTGAGAGTAACGTAAAAAACCAAATCCACTGAAGTTACTAATGAGTCTAAAGGGACTCTACAGTGTACTTCCATTGGTAAATTTCCTTGTAGGGACTAATTTATCTACTTTCTTCTCTCTGCTTCTGTCCTACCTTATCCTTCCTTGTCTCTGCTTTCCTTTCCATTTCTTTCCTTTCCTATATCCTGTCCTGTCCTGTGCTGTCCTATTCTCTTTTGTCCGGTCTTGCACATATATATAATATAAATAAATTGGCATTTGCTGTGGAAAATAGATGTATCCTTTTTATTGACATTTTATTCATGTTAACACTGTTCTCATATCCTCTTGAATGCAAGCATGTAGGAGGTGACGTCATTTATTCATTCATATATTCTTCAGAATTATGAATGCTTTCCTGCCACAGCCAAAGGCACCGAAACTTGCGTATTTTAGGCAATGCTTAATTGTAAAATTGTCACATGGTGTTAAATTATTTAACACTTTTCATTTTCATTGATGAATCTAATATCTTTCAAATGGTCTGGAAAAAAATGCTGAATAAGAGGAAGAAATGACCCAAGAGACTCTAGGATGTGAAGAAATGCAAATATCACCTTAACCTGGAGTAGTTACTTCCCAGTTTTCTGAAACCAACAATAATTTTTGAAGATTTGTTTCACCACTGAGGAGATGTTTGTTGGACAATGATGATGCTGTCCATAGCCTCTGCCATACCGAGTCCTCTATTTTGGCAAAACAAAAAGAAAATTCTCTGGATTGCGTCCCATCTTCTGATCTTTTTAATTTTCTGTGTCTTGTTGAGACGGTTTGTGCTTCGTTCTTATGTTATTCAGCTCAGCTAGCTTTGCTCTTCATCAGGTGACCCTTCAACTTTCCATCTTTCTCCAAACGCCAAACCCACTTTGCGTTCCTCCAGTATATTTCCTTGAAGCAGATTCTCGATGTTTTGATTTTGAGGTTGAAGGAGAGGTCGAATTTTGAGTACATTGTGATGAGAGGGATGATTTGCGTGCTTTTTAGGGGAAATTTTCTTATGGTCCTGGAGTATCATCTGTCCTTCAGGGCTCTGAGCAGTAACCACCTGAGTCGACCTTCTTTGTACAGATGCTGTAGAATCTCAGCATATGGGTTTTATCAAGCCATAGAATGTGTGTCTGTGATGGAAACTGCCCTTGTGCATGTGTGACTCCAATGAGAATCCCTTGTATGTCGTGGTGTCCAGGAAATCTGTGTGTGTGTGGTCATAATCCAGAATCACTTGCTCTTGGCATTTGAGTCAGGTAGCTTGGAGGGCTCTGATGGCTCATAACATCTTAATTTAAGCCCATTGGGAACACCCTGCTTATTGAGTGTCTATGATTCGGTAATCTCCGCCAAGGGTACCTCAGGCCATCAGACAACACGGAATAAATCTGACTGTGACATTCGAGCTACAGCAGCGTTGCTGCTGCAGGGCCTGGGTGACTTTTGGTTCGTGGTTTCACATCGTCTTTGAGTTCACCCAGCAAATCTAGATCAATGCAACTTGGCAGTCGGCGTGTCCAGACAAAGTTTCTTTGTGACACAAATAAACCAAGACATGTTGACAAACCTCCAACATGCTGGCTGGCTCTGTGGAAAGCAAGGATTTCTGGCACTTCCATTTCACTTGCACAATGGGAGATGGCCCATATTTATTTATTTGTTTGTTCTTGTCAGTTTTGATGTGGATACATTTCAGACAAGTTTTATTATTTTGATTTTTTGATGCAGAAATCAAAAATTTGGCGTAAAAATTCAAGATCCATGATACCAAACTGCTGAATATAGAATTCCTAAATGGCGGACCCTTTGTGCAATGCCTCCAGATGAAGGTCCCTGAGCTCCCCACTCAGGTTCTGCCTCTGCTTCTCCAAATTTCCTTTTTGAGGCTGTTGCACCAGCTGCTGGCAGGGATGAGCTTAGTGCTTATTTGTTCAGTGGTATTTAGGGAGCAGCACAACTTGCAAAAAGCAAAGGGATTTTGAGTGATTCCTTTAGATTTAAAAAATATTTCTGCAGTAACTTTAGAAAATGCATCCTTTCCTCTAAGTCTATATACCGGCATATGTACATTTTATGTAAAACAGTAAATTCTACCAAATCTACTACATGCTTGAGGTTTATGCATTCCCCCTCCCCCCCAAATAGGTTCTGTCTTCTTTTCTGGACATACAGTCGCGTAAAAATGTAGGTACACCTCATGAATTTTCTTTTTTTAACATTTGACATACCAAGATTTGATCTTTATGTAAACAGAATCTGTAGTTAAAAGTGATATAACAATACAAACATCAGGCCACATTTACATTTTGTCGTCCGTTATATGATTAAAAAAAAATAAATGCAGATTTTTGAATAAGTAAGTACACTCCATATTTTTATTGCAACCTCAAATTCCTGAAAATTAGAATCAGATGCAGAAGATTAAGACGTGGGTGGGTGTACTTACTGGCTGTGAAATAGCTGTTCATTTTTCATTGAATAAATTGATGCAGTAGTCAAGCTTTCATTGTATTTTTTTTAGTTACACCACCTTTATCTGATGAAATGAAGACCAAATCTTAATATGTCCGTTTATGTTGAAAAAAGAAAAAAAAAACCTTTCATGGGGTGTGCTTACTTTTTTCACACAATCTGAGCTTTTTTGAAATAAAGAATAATATTAATTAAACAATACAGATAATGTTGTTTAAATCAAATGTGCTGTTAGAACTTCTCAGGCTCTACTGCAGGCCGCAGCGTGAGAGCAATCGATGGAAAAATACGCAGAGGTATGAGCATCCTGGCGGGGGGTCTGGTTGAGATAAAATAAGCATCTGTTGTCAAACAAATTAGCTCTCCTGCAGAAATGCATGGCTTCCATTAAGCGAACGCGTACTCGAACATGACACATTGACATGAAAATTTTATTATTTTAAAAACCCATAATTATTTCTGAAAGGGAACCTGCAAAGGCAACAATTACCTGCTGCCACCATAACCTCGCACCTTGGGTTTGATGTTCCAGCTGCATTCTGGAAAACTGTAGATTAAAACAAATTTGTTTTTGTCATTTACTGAAATGATATTCTGTCTTGCTGTAGGATTTGAGGGGTCGTAGTTAGTCTGGGAGGACACAGCAGAATAGAGACACACACAGACATTTGGGCAACTGGGTCATGTGGGTCAGCAGGTGGACAGGTGAGCCCTCCCACACAGAGCCTGGGTCTAACAGAAATCCTGACACGAGGGGTGTGGACAACCAGTGGGAAATACTTGCTAATTTTTTTAAATAACATTTTAAAAAATGTTATTTATTCTTATGCAGGGCCATGACAAAGAAGTAATAAACAAACCCAAACAAACAAAAGGTAAGATATCTGGCTGGGTGCACCCGCCATCAGTTGAGAAGCGTTTATCATGCATAACCATATTTTCCACCTTTTTGTATCCCAAATAAAAAAAGCCAAATTGATAAAACTATGAAATTTAATTTAGTTTTTATATTTTACAGGTGAAGCATTCTAATGTTTGATTGTAAATTGAAAATTTTGCTCTGGTCCAGTCCAGCTGGCAGATTACTGCTTTGTACTGATTTAAAAAGCTGATAACTCAGAACGTAACAAAAAAATCTGAAAGTCTAAAGATCCTTCAAAAGCAGCCATTATTTTTAGCATAATTATCTGGAATGGAGCTGCACAACCATGAGGCAGTGAGTGAGGCCCAACTGAGCATCCACCATTGCTCAGAAAGCACCAAAAGGTAGCAGCAATGTTGGCTTAAAGGGTATGCTTGGAGTAGGGAGTGAAGACCCACCACTGAGGACCACCCCTCTCCCAGGTAATGTTCTAGACAGGCAAGGGCTCCACATTGGTGGGTTAAACTCATCAACCAGCTTTGGTCAGCAGCTGCTCTAAAGCAAAGTTAGCAGACACTTTGGCCCTGCAGGGACCATCTTGTTCAGTCTGAGGATTCTGCAGGAACCCCCTGTAGAAACGAGGCCCTGAACAGGCTACCAAAATCCCATAAAATTCACATTCTGCCACCATGATTCCAGGCCTCCTTCCCCAATGCATGCAAGTCACGCTTTTTTGATAAACATTTTCCTTCTAGATTAGGTTCTGCTTCCAGGTGGAGTGAAGGATGACAATGCAAACAACAGCCATAAAAACCCTGACAAACTGCAAAGAATTTTGTTCAATATTTAGGATGTAAGTGCTTTGTGCCATCTCAGCACTGATCACTGCTAATGCTTTGAGTGGAGTCTGCCATCTGGTGTAGAAAAATATAATTTACAGAGGATTTTATACAAAACGACACCAGCATGACCCCTAACCCTAACCCCAAAGTGGATTCATGTCTTCATGCGCCTCACTGGTTACAAAAACAGGCTCTCCTCCTGATGTTTGTCCCCCCTCTTCAGAGCTGTCCATGCAGTAGATGAACTCTTGGCCATTTTTAATGGCACCATTTGTTCATTTTACCAAAGGTTTACATAAACCTTTCCTTTGCTTTTTTACTTTTTCTTTCTTTATTTTTTTCCTGTAGGGCTCATATCATTATAAATAATAAACAGTTGTTGTTTTTCACAGATGTTTGCCTCTAGGTGCTCAGATGTGACAAGTGACATACAGGGGCCAACCTCACTTGATTTAACAAAATAAGTAATAACAGAATAATGATGATTTAACAAAATAAATCAATTAATCCCTATTAAACAAGAAATGTGTGCACAGGAAAATAATAAAGTGTTAGGAAAGCTGGCGACCTTTATAGATGTCAGCATAAATAAAGGCCCATATGTTGGTACTGTCTTGCTGAGAAAGTTGGGGAAAGGAGACCTTTGATGCACAACAGAACGCAGCGGTCAAGTCTGCAATTCGAGACCCAATCTTTTGTCTGATCATCTGATTGCTGGGGCTTTAGGGAGACGTTTAGCAGTCACCACGGTTGCAGCTCAGCTTTTTCTCCATCATCCAAAGCGGGAAGTGGTGCTATGGACATCACAGAAATTTCCGTGCCTGTCAGACGTCACATAAAAAGCTCTTTTCGGTACTTGGTTAACCTTTGTTTAATAAAATGACAAAATACACAGGGATATGAAGTTAGTCCCTCAAAAGAAAAATACAAGAAAAAATCCTGGAACTGGCAACTTCCATAGCCGCTTTGTACCTCTTGATGGCAGTATAATGCCATGGAAATTGGCACACATCCTTATAAACTTATTTTATGAATGTGCTTTCCCGTAATGTACGTTTCTGAATAAACATTTGCGCCTTCATACAGGCAGAGATCTCCTCCTGGCAGGCAGACATGGAGTGAAACACAAGAAACACTGGCCATGATGTGGACTTATCCTCTTTCTCCTGGCCTTTTCTTGAAGAACTGACAATGACTGGACTTGCATGCAGTCAATCCCAGCAGCAGGAGGCCTTGTGTAAGTGACAGGAGGGAGCCCAGTATTTAGGCCGTACAGCCAGCAGCAAGTTCATATTCCAACAGGGATTGTTCAGCAGCTCTTAGCAAAGTTCAGAACCTCAGCTGCCCCAAGTGAAGACACCCATATGTACTGCTACTACTTCTACTACTACTACTACTAATTCTAATACTACATATCCTACCGCTATTAGTATAACTACTGCTATCACTACTATTAGTTTTCCTCCTCCTTACATGTGCATAAATGAGAGGGAGGACAGAGGAATGGTGAGGATGCAGGGAGTAGAGTTAGCAAAGGTGAATGAATTTAAATACTTGGGGTCAACAGTCCAGAATAATGGGGGGTGTGGAAGAGAGGTGAAGAAGAGAGTGCAGGCAGGGTGGAGTGGGTAGAGAAGAGTGTCAGGAGTGATTTGTGACAGAAGGGTACCAGCAAGAGTGAAAGGGAAGGTCTATAAGATGGTAGTGAGACCAGGTAGTCCTTGACTAGAGGACAGGAAGAAATGGAAACAGTTGATCCGCTGTGGTGACCCCTAACGGAAGAAGAAGAAGAAGAGTTTTCCTCCTCCTCCTCCTCCTCCTCCTACTACTACTACTACTACTACTACTACTACTAATAATAATAATAATAATAATAATAATAATAATAAGAAGAAGAAGAAGAAGAAGAAGAAGAAGAAGAAGAAGAACAAAAAAAAGAACAAAAAAAGCAAGAAGAAAAATAAGAATAAAAAAAAGAAGAACAAGAACAAGCCATGAAAGAACTCAGGTAAAGCTGGGGTAGCAGCTTGATTTCAGGTACTGTGATGTGAAAGGTCTCACACTCCTGCTCTAGTCACCCTTTATCAGTTATATCATTATGATAAACTAATGAAAGAATAGCTTTGAAGAAACAGCTGCTACTGCTGTAGCCCCAATATGTTCAGGAGAGTTTTTGGAAAAAAGGAAAGGTGAGATCCTGGGGCAGAGGTGAAAGGTCAAAAGGCAGTGAAGTAACCTACATGGTCCAAAACCACAGGTCCGTGGACCCCAAAAAAAAAAAAAAAAACACTGTTTAATAAAAGGATGATTTATCCTGCCGGAGTGGCCAACATGCAGTAGCTAAGTATAATATTTAAATAAATATAATGCATCACTGTCCCAAATAAACAAAACCTCAAAAGGTTTATGAATCCTTTCTGTCAAATTCATGGTAAAACTAATGGCATAAACAAAGTATGGATCAAGTGTTTCTTGCAATAACAATTGTTTCTCAACTCATTGCCATCATTCTGAGCTGCAAACAGAGCAACAAAAACCCAGAATGCCGTTAAATGAAAAATTGGTTGAACTAATTTTTTTTTGTGCAAAAAAATACTATTTTTTCATGCGTTAGCATCATTTCTACATTTCACAGCTAACTTTAACCGCTCCTTACCATTACTGTCCATTGCTCTGTGTGACACCTGATTTCCATGCTGGAAATTCTTGTGCACTGCAGTGTTGTGTCAGACCCCACAAACAAGTAGAGACATGTTTCAAATTTAATAAAACACTCAAACGTCAGCCATGAGTCGAAGCCGTTTCTACACCTGATGAATACATAAGAAACTTTAAATTGTGTGTTGCTGTGCCAGAACAAGAATGAAAACTGTAAGTAATGCAACCCTGCAAGAAGAACGCAGATTAGCATATTCTTATTTTTTTTATGTTTTTTAACAATAGTTCAGACAAACGGATTAATCTGCATTCATTCATTCATTCATTCATTCACTCATTTATTTTCATTGTACAAACCTCTATCACTTTCATTGTACAAAACGAGAAAATTTTGCTCGTTCTCACCATTTCTTTTTGTTGCTTGACGTCTTCAAGTCATGGGGTTTGAAATAGTCAAAACGCCGTCCGCTTCACAGCAAATGTTGCCAGTGTGTGCTTAAATGTAGAGTCGACCATGTAATGACAAAGACTTTATCCCACGTTTTTTGCACACTTTATTCACACCAAAGATGGATTAGGTTGCGTTTTGGTGGCCTTTTTCCAAGACCCAGAAGGTGACAGACCAGCGAAACTATTTAGACGAGAACAAGTTACTGAAAACCAACTAATTATTTTAACCCAGAAAGCACACCCGCCCACATTTCTGTCTTTCAGCAGAGCACAGAGCAGTTTAAATGGTGCTGTAATTTCTGAAAAATAATGTCTGGATTTTGCTCATGCTTTCCTGGCCACCTTTGGGACACATTCACACCCTCAGTAAGAGGTCTTGTGTTAGGAAAATGTTTCACGGCAGTACATAAAATCATAAATTTCTTTCAAAAATATAATCAAATACAGACAGTCTGCGAGTAACAATAGGCTGACTTACAATTTTATGAAGGTGGAATAGCATTTCTCATTCAGTAAAAATCATACTTTGAATTTTGAATTTTGAATTTTTTTCCAAAGCAAGTGATATGTGGAACGATACTTTTTCATGATGCTTGGCAGTGGAAGTGATCCACATCTCTCAGTCTGCCATGTGGTTGCTAGTGTATACAACTGATATTCTATAGTGTTCTACAGATCTACATTGTGTTTTGTGCATCCATCATGTCTACAAAACGCCCATCTTTGTCTCCTGTTACTGCTGAGAAGAAGAGGAAGACTATTACTCTTGAGGAGGAATTCAAAATAATTCCCCAGCATGAAGGAGGCAAACCTAAGGTAGGCTAGGCTAGGCTATGATGTTCAGTGTATTAAATGCATTTTCAACTTACAATATTTTCAACCTACAATGAGTTTATTGAAACAACCTCATCGTAAGTTGGGGACCGTCTATATGGTCAGGTGATCATTTTGTTGCTTGCAATGTCCTTACTTTGGTGGCTGTTAATCGCAGTTTTTGTGAATATTAGTGAGAGCTGTCTCATTCAAGAATTTAAGAATATAAACTAGGCCTGATAAGCAGGTTGTTGTATTGTTGACTTTTTAAATGTACCATACAGACTTATTTAAATTATTATTCCATGTTTGTAATATTTATCTATAAAATAATCAAGTGGAATGTGTGTGTTTGGGGGTTGTGATGGTGCAGTGGAGCAAGCTGGTGTCTCACAGTTCCTGAACTGTTTGTCTGTAGGGTTCAAGTTTGGCTCAGAGGTGTGTGGAGTTTGCATCTTCTCCTCTGTGTTAGCACCCCTCTAAAGAAAAAACACCCCAAAAGAAGGCAATGACAAACCCCTTCCATCTGTCCTTGCCTTGAATACCATGCCAGTTGTCTACTAGGAGTCCGACCTCACTTAATGGCACCTTCCATTCCATCACGCGTGTTTACAAAAGTGAGGCATTTCTTTTATGAGCCAATATCAGCGTAGTAAAACCTCAGAATGGGAGCCTGCAAAACTGATCTGCCAGGCCAGCGTTCTTATTCTGCGCTCCCTATAATTTGGAAGCAGGAAGGCAGACCACACTGCTGTTAACTGCTCTGGGAAAAACTGAGTCTGAGCATCAGACCATCTGAACTGAACAAACTGTAAAAACGGAGCTGGAGGCAAAGCTGCGGTTCCTCACCGCAGCTGTAATTTGCAGACACTTTTTCAGCACATCCTTTTGGGCCAACTTGTACCGCTGTGGAATTGCTTCAGTACCTTTCAAAGTCATGTGCAGGTAATCCCCGATTGACTCACTTAATTTGTTCCTTAAAAACGCTGTGCAAATCGAAACTGAGCGCACCGGGATGCTATTTCAGATTATTTTAGCTGGGAAAAATAACAATGCTTCCCAGTCCAAACCAACTCCAAACCAATTTGCACAAATATTACTATAAACCTGTAAAACACCTTACAGCATGTGCAGCACTGCCATACACAGTGCTGCAATCCCCCCATGCAGTAGGGCGCAGTGTAGTTGTGCAGCAACCACTTTGTGTAGCAAAGGGCTGCACAGCTGCATAGTAATTGTGTTGTGCAGTGTAAAATGTATGTGAGTAAATGAAGTGAACAATTTAAAATAAACAAACATGAGGGTTTGCTCTAATGAATTGTTACTGTGCATTGTGAGTTGTGGTGGGTGACCTGCCTCTTCCTGCCTCTTCAGATATTCTTCTCTATCCCATGTGCTTTTCAAGGTGTTTAACCTTCTTTTCAGCTTTTTTTTTTTTTTTGCAAGGTTTTTTACCCTTTCAGTTCCATTTTCCTGGACTGCATTTTATTTCTGAGATTGAACTTGAGACACTGCACAAATGCATTGAAACAAAGCGATCATGAGACAGCAGATCTACTCTGTGTCTCTTACAGCTTACAGCAATACATGGTATGGCAGGAACACATGTCGCAGGACTAAGGTACTTGAGCGACCTGCAAACGACATCTTTATTCTTGACTGTTTTGTTGTATTTGTTTGAAAGTTTTTATTGTGTATCATGACATCATAAATCCTTTATTTGCTTGATGCAGAGGGGTACAATCTTCAAAAAGCAGCACAGATCCATCACTGCATACAAAGCTCTAGCAGGGATGTTTGTTATGTGGCCGGTGCTTGGGGACAGATTTGTGTTTTCTGGGGAGGATCTTTGGGACTCTCATATAAGAAAATAGCAATGCAATAATGGACCGCTGTTGCTGTATGTCTCTGTGGGCCTATACAGGTGTGTATTTGCGTCATTGTGGCTGCTCATGCTTACTATAGCTAAAGTGTTTCCATGTAGCTGACCGAGGCAGTGTTCAAATCACAGTGTCTGTCAGGAGCCTGGAGAGGTGGTGGTGGGGTCTTCTGTTTGGATTGGGAGTGGGTCAACAGTTAAAGTACCTCTGCTTTATAATTATGAGCACTGAATTAGGATTTTGTTCACCTCCTAACATCTGAGCAGTTTAAGACATTAAATTTAGATTCACATTTATTCCTTTAGCAGACACCCCCCACATCGGACATACAAAGATAATATTTAGCTGGCGCTTTTATCCAGACTCCACACACACTGAGGTTCAGACCCATGTCGAATTGGAGAGTCCAAGCATTCAGTTATCGTGAATTCATGAGCTGTTTTTCTTTGGTGTTGACTGTTCTGTTTCATGCATTTAAGGTTTAAATCTGGGTATCTGTTGCCCTGTGAACGCTTATCAAGTGCACAGTTCTTAAAACTTTGTTAAGTATTGAACGCATGCAGGAAAGCAGCCATACAGCAATGTAAGAAATTCATGATGGAAAGGCTCCTTGTTATGCTTTAAGATTTTATAAAATTAAATACTTGGCATTTGGTGATAATTTAGAAGAGGTAGGTGTTACTTCTGAGGCTTAGAAGCGCAGCATAAAAGTTTGTGCCATCTTTGGCTTGTGAGAATTTGCCCTACAGAAGGGCTTTTGAGAATACATTGCCTTTGTAAGGCAGGGGAAGTCTCTATAAATATCCTGCTGGTTCTATTCCAGGTACCCCATTACTCGGGACACAAGAAGGAACCCCACCTGCATATCCATCAACCCTGTTTGAATCCCATTGCATGCAACCAACATCCGAATCGGCGCTTTCCTGCCTCATACTTCTGTCACGCTCGCTCTCTACTGCTCAGCTCCCATCTACCTGGAAGAATGTGACAGACAGACATGAAAACATGAAGGATTTCAAACAAATCTTGGAGGGGGTAGATGAGGTTGCAACAGGACGCAAAGCAATATGAGTGCATGTAGAGAAGAACAAAATGACATATGGAATAAGTCAAAGGGGTGTGTGTGAAGTTTGCAGGCTCTCCTCCATGTTTGCACCCCTCCAAGGAAGAAATATACCAAAAGAAGGCAGGGGCCATTCACTTCCATTCCTCCTTATTTGGAATCTGTCAGCGGTTGTCCAGGAGTCAGCAGTACTTTTCATTGCACGCTGTGTGGTGTTTTTAATTTTTTTAATTTGCTTTTTATTTATTTTTGTTTATTTATTTATTTTTTTTAATCATGGATAGGCTTTAGATAAAATTTTTTTACAGCAAAAGCTTCCGTTTGGATATCAATGTACCAATGTATAGATATTAATTTTCAAGAACTGTTATAGTGAAAATTTTGGTATAAAGAGTCCAGATACTGAAAGATTTTTGTATTAAGTCATAATCTTTCCAAAAAGTCATTAAAATTATGGTTGTTTTAGTGTAATTTCACCTTAGGGTTGGAATTCTTCCAGTTGTGCCTGTCTCCAGAAGTGATTCTGAACATCAGCCCAGTAATTGTGATATTGTTTGTTTAGAAATCATTTGTAAGACCTGAACTGAACAAAAGGACTTAGGGCTGAGTAAAGTTGCATACCTGCTTGAGGACTGAATTGAACACAACTTTTTGTGCGTTCAGCGGACCCTGAGTCCATAATCGGGAGAAATGGACGAGCACATTGTGATATTATGTCAGCAACTTATCTTGTTCTGAAAGAACAGGGGTTGTGCTTGTAGAGGGATTTACTGGTCATTTATTGTGAGTCCTGTAAATAAGGGTACTCCTAGCAGTCTGCTGGTGGTTGTGGTGGCACAAGTACCTCTTCCTTCTTTCTCAGGTGATGGAAGTCACCCAGCCATAACTCCTTCAACTCAGGTGATTCCACAGCTCCCATATGTACCTTTCCCAAACACAGTGTGTATATGGACTTAGAGCCCATGCAATAAATAACAGTCCAAGGAATGATTTGTCATAAATCTACTATATATAGGAAAAATACCGTTTTCACTGTCATAATGCCTATCCAGTCCCAGGGATATTTCTGTAAATACTGTTCTGTAATATGAATCTCTCTCCTGCTTATTATATTTTGGTTGTAAATAGTCCATTATTCAAAAAAAATAGCTGCATAAACATCCTGTGCATTGTTTGAAGTACCTTATGGAGGGAGGTAGGTGGGCTCTGCTGGGACAGCATTCTTCACCGGTGATACGACCAAAAGACAGAGTACATTGCAGGAAGACGACCCACTAAGCAACGGTCACCTGCGCAGTCAGGAAACACCGACCCAGCTACTGAACACAAAAGCGAGGGGCTCCTTTGAGCCAGCACTGTGAAAGAGCGTCCAACGCACCGATTCTCTTGCTTGGTTGGAGTTTGGATCTCAGAAAAGCAGCAGAATGCTGGAGTAACCAGCAAATTTGTCAGCTCTGTCGAGGATAAGTGTTTCAGCCAGCAGGAAAAAAGGAAATGTAACAGATCTGTTTGAAGAGTGAGGAAGAGAAAGAGTTCCACTGTGGTGCAGGTTTATTTGAAATTTTGAATTTGTTTACGAGGCCTCAGAAGCAGCTATGATCTGCTTTTCTGCAATATTAATAAGGCTGTCAACACTTCTACTAGAATTTTCCTAAAACAATTTCAAAGGCACCACTGTGTTATTGAGGGGTATGCAGCGTACGTGGTCCAGCCAAACACTGCACTACAACTGGCAGTCAACCAAAAGGACATCAGCTAAAAAAAATACTGATAAAGCAACGGAAAACAGGAAGTTCCTCAAGGCTCAGCCTATATCTGACTGGAAAAGTGTTGTGAAGTGTTGTGAAGTCGCCCAGCCATAACTCCTTCAACTCAGGTGATTCCACAGCTCCCATATGTACCTTTCCCAAACACAGTGTGTTACATACCTGTAGCGGTCCGTTGCCTGACATTGGTTCTAGTTCACATCCATCTCCATCAGTCCCATCATCACTTCCTTCTCAACCAATTAGTTCCTATCGCCACCACTTTAAAAATCCTGCTATTTTGTTCAGTTCTCAGATTTCAGTTTCTTTCCTGATGTTTGCAGTTTGGTGATTTTGGCTGGTTTGTTTGTAAGCAGATTTGTGATTGTGTGTTTGCTATGTATTCTTTTTAGGTACTGATTTCTTGTACTGTGAGTGCGTGCATGTGTGCGCGTGCATGTGTGTGTGTTCTTTTGCATTGCTTGCGCGTGGGTTTTGTATGGAGTGTAGTGCCCTAGTTCTGTTTTAATGTTTTGTTTTCCAGTGCATTATCCAGACAGTAAACCCTTTAAACTCCTGTTCCCATTTATGTGCAACCCCATTGACCCCTAGACTTTACCGAGCCCAATGAAAGGGGTCGTAACCCAGTGCTTCTGACCAAAGTTTAAATCTCATTACTTTATATGTCCTCCTCGACATGTGTCAACTACATTTCAGATCAGAGCTTGTCGCCATCATTACCACCTGTTCTAACAAGACTTGGAAATACATTATGAGCTTTCAATGAAAAAATATATCATAGGGATGCATACCAATACTAAGACTGTTTAAAGAGTCTGCAGTTTTTGCGCGTCGGGGGAATACTGTAGCTGTGTCTTGCACAAAAGCTTAATGTCTGCAGAGGAATGACCTGTGTCCTCTGACCATTTCTAATGCATCTTTTGTAGAATGAGTGGAGGAGGTTCATTGCCGTAAGACCGACAAGCCAATTCCAGCAACTATTTGCAGTCGGTGGGGTGGAATAAAGGCCTGATGTATTCAGTGACTCCACGCGGTGCAGACATGTTCACAGGAACGATAGCCATTTCCTAAGTTAATTTCCTGTTGAAAGTCCGAAATGGGTTTTTGATAGTGTTTAAATGGCTGTATTGTTATATTTATAGAACAACCTCCCCAAAATCAGTTAAATGTGGTCTTTAATAAAATCTATTTGAAAACAAATCTGATTAAATGTTTCATAAAACGTATACCCCTGCATATATTTTCAAAATGAAACTCACATATAGACACTCCTGTGTATGTTTGTAGATAAATGCAATTATTTTGCAGTTTACCAAATTCACACTCATACTGGTTACTTAAATTGTAATTTTAAACTCAAGAGACAATGATGAATTAAGGATGGCTTCTTTAGGGGAATGGAAAAATAAATCTGTTATACTTTACCTAAAATAAACATTTTTTTCTTTGCACATATTATCTAAATTTCTTAAAAAAAAAAAAAAAAAAGGCACAAGACTATTTTAGGTGAGTTATGGGGCCAAGCCTTTGCACAGTGGATTAAATTTAGGCAACATGGGGTTCTTCAAGAGTAATATATACAAAATGTATTTAAATTGCTTTCAACAGCTGTATAAGTATGCTTGTTAAGAATTAGATTTTTTTTTTTTATTATTTATTGTTTACATGTACTCATTATGATAAGATGCTTGCGAATTGCAAACTTCAGCACGTTCAAAAAAGCGGAGGCTATGGTAGCGAAAGGTGAGGCAGAGGGCTGGAGTTCAGTTCCAAGTGAAGCCAAATTTTTACCTTAATAAAATAAGCACCTGTGCAGAAACATTATTTACGAGTCACTTTATTAAAACATTGAGCCATAAACAGCGGTGCTGTACAAGTCAAAGGAATAACATGATGGACACTGAGGACAAAAAAATGATGGATCTTCTTTCATGGTAATCGAGAGAATGGACAAAGGAAAAAAAAAATCTGTGATGGAACCTGCAGGAGAAAAACCAGATTAGAGGTATAAAGGTACATTTTATTAAGTGACACTGATGCGGTGGATATGTGGATGAGAACGGTGGGAGAAACCAACCTTTTCAGCCCGCCATGATGTATTTTACAAAAGCTGCAGGGAGGAAGGAGGGAGAATGGAGGATTAGGGTTAGAAATAAGCAAGCGCTGAGATGCTGCATTGTCCCTCTCTTTAGCAGCAGGAGGTTCTACATTTTGCAGGTTACTAAAGCTCAGCTGCCCCAATAAAATATTTTACCTTCATAGTTTATGCAGCCGTTGGCATCCTCCTGCCCAGCCAAGAGCTGCTCAACCTCATCCTCCTTCATCTTTTCACCTGTTATGAGCAAAGAAAGCAAGATGTCACAGCAGTGTTCTGCACCACATTCACCTGAGCTCGCTGACAAGTGGTTAAGTTTGAGTAGAGGTTCCCTAGGATGTGGCTATAGATGTGACAGGTGCTCCACAGCTGCAGTTTCAGCTTCATCGCCCAGCCTCTTATAGTCACATTATCCTAAGACAAACTGAAAGTTATTGATATTTCAGTAGCAATAGCACCCATGGATGCTGCTTCCTTACTGTTTATTTGAAATTTGAGCTAAGAAAGCAAGATTTACAAGTACAGCATCATCAGGAGGTGCAACAGAGGATACAAGCGAACTATAAACTTTCAAGATTCATTTTGTTGCTTCAGAGGCAACTTTGAAGTGTTATATTTTCTGAGATTCAGTTATTCATTTTGCCCACCGTGGAGGATATTTATGCTGAAATGTTTCCCAAATTGTTTAAGCTACAATACTGAGACCCAGTGCTCTTCATAAAAGATCAAGTGATTTTAAATAACATTTGTTTCAGGGTAGGACTTAAACAACCTTCTCGAAATCTTACAAAAATATCTTAAACCTTTTTTTTTTGTTTTGCCAGGTTTCTGGATACAATGGAAGCTACAGCACCAGGAGCTTTACAAATCCCAAAACTGAGCACTACAAGTGTGTTCTGTCGATCTTGCTCACCCAGCGTGGCTAGAACGTGCCGAAGCTCAGCGCCCATCACCGTGCCATTCCCCTCCTTGTCAAAGACCCTCAGCCCTTCTACAAAGTCCTCAAAGGTGCCCCGGTCCTTGGCCTTGCAGATGTGTTGGTGCATGGGCAGGAAGGTGTCAAAGTCCAGCATCTTGGACTGCATGTCTGTACAAGAGAGTTACAGTTGGGTTCAGCTCTGGCATTGTTTTAGCGGGCTTCCTTCCCCTGTTAACCTGCTTTTGCCGCTGAACACTGAGGAACGTGTCAGTTGTGCTCTCCACCCCATCACCTGCAGAAGCTCCAGGCTCAGCACAAAAGTTCCCACTGTTCTCAGCAGCTGGCCAACATGATATTTGTATTATTTATTCACCCCCCGTCCTACAGAACCGCTCCCTCCATTTCCACTCTGTTAACTCCCTCACCATCTTCACTCAACCAGACTAATTTATCTCTGCATTTTTTCAGCAAGATAGTTATTTGGAGCAGTCGTCCCCTTGGTGGGTCATTGCTCTCGGGTACCAGCGCTTGTCCTGTCCAGCCAGCCTTCACTTTAGGTCCATGACACCGCAGCCATGGCTGAGGATCAGCACGGCTTCATTTAGCTGCTGTGTCAGATTCTGGAAACCATCCCACAAGAGGTCAGAGTTAAGTGCACCATTATCCTTAGGCTTCCAAATTTAAACTGAGTTTAAAGTCAGTCAAGGCGATGAGCTTTGTGGGAGAAAATGTATGACTTTTACATTTATTATCCGGACTTGAAGGCCACTGTGTCGCAGCTTGTCGGATTTGCTAGCTAATGCTCAGCACTTAGTGGGGGATTTGGAAACAATACTGGAGCAGACATTTTCAGGAAAGGTCATAGACCAAATGTTTACTTACATATACACGGCACTGGCTAAAATAGTCGTAAATAAAATCGCATTTCTGCCACCGAGCATTTCCTCTCGGAATGTGGGGCATTTCTCAATTTGGACACGTGTCTGAGATTTATTGCAGATCGAGTGCACGCTGTGAGGCACTGAAGTTCTGAAGAACGTTAACTGCATTTTTCTCTCACCCTCTGGCTTTGGTTTGCCCAGGACATGCATAACCTCGGCGTTGGTTGGGTTCTGGCCGAGAGCTCGGATGAGGTCCCCGCATTGGCCGAAGGTGATCTTCATCTCACTTGTGGGGGTCCTGTCAAAGAGCTGGAAAGCATCCTTGAAGTCTGACACAGGGAGGAAATAAAGGATGTTGCTTTACCCGGCTGTTATCCAACATACTTTGTGTCCAAAAAAAGACAGACAAAAGGGCCTGGGTGGCACAGCAGCCAACACACCTTCCAAAGTGGGGAGACATTGGCTGAAAAGGGCTGGAAATATCATGCTGTGACCATCAGAGCTCTCTTGGTGATATTTTATAATTTTTATAATTGACCTGTGCAAAGAAATCACGTTCAACAGAATGCCAATTCACTTCTTTGATGGCAATCCTGCCATTTATCACATAAAAATATCCTCATTTCATAGGGAAATTGATTTGCCTGAGCTATTCATCTGAATAGGTACATATTCTGCAAAAGCGTCGATGACTGATGGAACCCCCAGACTGCAGAAAACCACTAATGGATTCCTTTGTGGAAGCAAATTTAATTAAAATATAATCCATTACACTTGGTGCTATTTTATGTCAGTAAACTCATTTAAAGAGCGATTTTAATGATTTATATTTTATTAGATCGGTCCTTTTCATTTTCTTTTCCTCTACTTTAATTGGTTTCATGCCGAACAACGGCCGAAGGAAAACGGCACGCCGTGTGTTTGCGCACAAGTGTCCGTGTGTTTGAGAGTACGTCCATTAGTTTTGTTACTTGCCTGAAGGCAACGCCAGCCTCCTTCTCTAACAAACCAACAAATAAACTAATGATGCCCACATGTTTAGGTGGCATGAATTACGGATGCCAGCAGAGGCTGTGGGAGGAAACACGAAAACAAACACATTTCCACAGCACAGTCTGTCCTTCTGCAAGCATGGCGGTTGCTTCTTTCTTGGTCCATCTCCGTTCCTCTTGATCACAAACGTTTAAATTCCAATTCAGAGGAGAATTGCCTGAAATGGCTCTCAGGGAACCACAAAGAGAGCCATTTTCCTAAACCAGCATGTGAGGCCTTATTTTCACATGGATGGACAGATGTGCCAACGGGATGCTTTCTCCTGCATTTGGGCTTTAGAAATGAAGAAGCCTCCTGGCATCTTAACCGTAGACTTACCAAACAACCAAAAAACCAGTGATGCGAACGTTAGCTACAACGGGATCATAAACATACCTTCAATCTGTTCAGCCGAAAATTCAACCTGAAAGAGAGAAAAGGCAATAAATTTATGGTTGCAAAACATGGCGGCAAATTCTCTAAAAATGTAATTTGTGTTACGCATCAGAGACATTGTGGCCACGATTTCAAAACCATTTGTATTCTTTTTGCCTTGACATATGTAGCTTTGTGCAAAGAACATGTAGGTAAGAGCTCAGGAACCTCGTTGCACAAAAACAATGTTTAACGCTATTAAAATGCACGTAAACAAAGTAAAAAAATATGTCCCTACATAACCACACTCTAAGGATGTGAGAAGTTTCTTTTTTGTCTGGTTTCAGTAATGATTTGCAATAAATGGATGCTAACTGAAACATCGTCCCCATTTTATTTAAAGATAGCTTAATGCAAATTGCTGAATTTTATCTGCTCACAACTAATCGTGGATTTATGGGAAAAGTCGTGATAGGAAACAGGGCTGCGGTGTTTAGTGTTTTATTTATTTATTTATTTATTTATTTATTTATTTATTTATTTATTTTATTCCACAGTGCTTCACTTTGTGTGTGATTTTCTTATCATTATTGTAAAATTTTTGTTCAAATTGAATCCTTCTCTCATCTGTCTTATCCTCAGAGAAGGTGCTATGTAACAAAAAATAGCCTGGGGACACAATTATGTACAGAAATGTTTTTGGTGCAGTTTATGCTCTAATTCTGAGATTTTCACTTGAACTTGATGGAATAAGAAGGTAGGACTTTAGGGTAAGATTTATATTCTACATTGCATTTTGAAGACTACTTCCACTGTGTCCCAGATTTGTTCTTAAATTGCTTTCCGAGATTTTAAAAAACATTACCTTTTATCTTCTTTTATGTAAACATAGTTTTGTAGTTGCGTACTTCTGAAAGTCAAGAAACTATTTAGCAAGAACAGTGCAACTGGAGGGAAAAGCAAGGTAAAAAGGGTTATCCTTTTCCCTCACAGGTACAAGTGAAAAAAGGACAATTTAGGATTGACATTTCATTAACCTTTTAAATACAATGAGTGATCCCACGCATTGTCCATTTCCAAATCATGGTGCTGCACCCTTTAGAAACACTGAAGTTGCTGCACTGAGCATTCAGTTGTATAAAATCGGCAAAATTATGTGTTTATATACTTTGAGATTCTCGGAATGAATTCCTCTGCTCAACGACTGCAGACCTGGAAATAGTAAGTGGCCACATGCAGGATCTGTAGATGTAAAGCAGCTCTTGCGCTCCCCAGTGCTGTCTCTTGGACCTTTCAATCCCCGCTCCACTGAATGGCCTGCCAGCACATGTGCAAACTGCTGTTGTGTCATGGCAGCTCAGGTTACAGTATTAAGTCCAAATACACCCAGTTACTCTGTAGGGCCGTGGCGCTTGAGTACCGCTGTCATGGGAGATTTATGAGTGACCCCCAGCAAGGCCAGGCATGCAGCGACCTTGGCCTTCTGCCCCGGTGCTTACACTAAGAACACTAATTTGTCCTCTTGGTTTGCGATTTCTGGGGTTACCAGACCTGTTACTAAGCAAACGCTGGTGGTTTTCAGAGAAACCTATATAAAGCCCAGACAAAAAAATGAGATCGTACTCCACCAACGCATGTCTAAATATCTTGGAAAAACTTGAAGAACAAAATTATTTTTAACGGCAGGCCTATTCAAATATTGGTCCGGTCTTTTTTAATCCATAAAGGTTAGAAATATATTAGTATTTTTGTTCTGTTCTAAATGCAAGTATAATTCACTCGCAGCCAAATTAAAAGCTGTCCGAAGCATTCGGTTTATAGGGAGATCAACCTGTGTTGGGTCCAAAATCAACTAAGAAAGCAAGGTTGGTATAATGTGGCCCTGCCATTACAGCATTGTACTGAGTTTAAGGTTCCTGCTAAAGTTCTGTTAGATGTGAGCTCCTTTAAACATCAGCATTTACATATTTTCTCAGCTTTACCATAAAAGCAAAGCTTCCCTGAAAAAACAGCTTTCGCACCAAGATAAACCAACAGCAGTTGAATTTTACAGCTGACCAAAGAATCCGACCGAACTCCTGGGTCCAAACCGGTTATTATACATTTATAAATGGTTGTGTATGAAATAATAGATATTATTTTTGCAGTGTTATGTTAAGAAAATCAGTTAATCAGCAACACATACGACATGATTTTGGCTCCAAGGCGGGCAAACGTAAATGTTAAAAGTAAAAGTTTTAATGCACTTTCGCTTTTCGTGTTGTATCGTATGTGTGTTGAGGAATTAGTCGCATGCTGGTGTCGTACTGCGTCTCAAAGACCTCAGCCAACATCTACACTGACAGGAAATCGACTACGATGAGATTAACACAAAAATTAGTGCTAAAATAGGTCAGCTTCGCCTTCAGGGATTTCTTTAAAAAGTGCTGATAATTGAGAGCAGATAATAAGGACACTTCCTTCCAACATGAAAAAGATGCCTTCTGCAACCCAAGAGGCTTTGAAATCACCTTTTTACAGTTTCCTCTGGGTTCTTAAAGTAAAAGTGGCCTGGTGTGGTCACTGGTACAGTGGGGACAGAGCTGTGAGTTTTCTGTCTCATGTTGAATCCTAATGTTATGTCTTTAGAGGTCCTTGCAGAGACGTGCAGGAAATGTGGAGATACTTCTGACAAGGTCTTTCAATGAACACCAAAGAAATAAAGAATGGTGGATGCGGAAGTCATAGCGTACCTGCACAGATTTGGGGTCAAACTCAGGCTCCTTGGGGGGTTCAGGCTCAGGGGGCTTGGGTGGAGCTGCTGGCTTGGGCTCCTCCTTCTTCTTGGGTGCCATGGTAGTCTGCAAGTGCGGCGGTGGCCAAAGAGGAGAAGTGACTCAGACGATGGATTGAAACTTCTGAGGGTAGGGATGTCCGACAGCTGCTGGGCCTTTATCCATTGTCCCCCCACCCCACACACCCAGTGTCACCGACACAGACCCTCAAAAGCTGGCAAGTCTATAAAAGGACACGGCTTTGTGATTCTATTTAAGACAACCAAACCTGTTCATAGCTCAGAAACATGGTTGCAAATCTTGAACTTTGGCTTGAACTCCTGCTTCCCAGATATACATGTTTCACCGATCTTCTTTAACCTGAGTCCTCTTTCTCTGACCCTCTTATGTCACAAAGTATTGTAATATATTATAACTCAGCAAATGAATAAACATCCATCCCTTTCTCAGTAGGTCAGACAACTTGATAACAGGATTATTGGAAAGGAGGGATTTTTGAAGCTGATGTGTTTCAAATGTTGAGTTCCTTCTTATTTGTGTAGCTTGGCATTGGCCTTCATTGATGTCCATGAGGTGTCTCCGGTTTTCTTTTGGAACCTCAAGGATGACAGAACAGAGCAGAAAAACCCAGCGGGAATAAAAACAGTAAATTGTGAACATCTTCAGGTTGGGTTAGAAAAGTTTTGGTAGACATTTTGTTGGAGATTTTTTTTTTTTTTTAGATGATTTCCCTACCATCAACATCACAGCAGGAGATGCTTACACTGATGGCCTTAGAACTCCTTCTAACCATATGAAGCATAGACCAGAGGATGTAAAAGCACCACCAGAGTATTTGAGAGGCTTGTGGTTTATAGCTCAAAAAGAAAGATGAATGCTGAAACGGTCAAACAATCAAACAAGTTCTCAGAAGTCAATTAACTTTTTTATTCAACCTTTACTTGGAGGTACCATGATGGACAACTTAATAATACCGCCTGAAATGGCTGAATCATTATTGTTATTATTATTATTATTACTAATAACACCACTATTAACATGGAGTTTGATTTTGGTGCCCTTATTTCTTTGTAAAATGTTAGAAAAATTGATTTTCTAAGAAGGCTTCAGAGCACAACAGAACTGTTCATTTCGCTGGGGATCTTTAAATACATCTTATAAAATATGAGAAATTTGATAGATTTGATTTGCGCGGCAAGCATGTTTCTGCCCACACTTGTTCTGTACTGTAGCCAGTTGAAGTGCTTTTGTGGACAATGATATTTCACTCCCGTTGGGCGTGCATCCCTCCCTGGATGGACAGCTGAACTGAAGGTTTATTTAAAGCTCTCCTGCCCCTGAAGGACCATACAGTACTGTACGACCACTGAGGCATCTTTCCAGAACCCTCCATTGTTTCTTGAACAGTTTGGTAAGTTTACCCTGAGGGAGAGTTAGAAGAATGAAACAGTGAGGCGGCACTGCAGAGAAAAAAGAAGACAAATAAAAATGCCGCAGCACCTTTATACACTGCAGGAAGATCTTGTCCAGTTCTTATTGATCTGTGCATATGACCCATTTACATTTTCAGTTGAGTGTATTTACTATGGTAATTCAAGGGAAATTCCACCATCACGGGTCAGCCTTGATGGAGTAAAGCAAAAATTTCAAGTCAACAGCCATAACCACTTTGCTATCTGTTTCCTTTTGATGGAGTGAGTGGCCAAGATTTCCTTTGTCCATGTTGCTCTCAGGTCTCCTGTAACTCAGACCAGCACTGCTTTCTAGGGGCCACAAAGCACAGGTTTAAGTCTTATTTTTTGGCCTTCAGCATCCATTCTTACTCTTAAATGAGGGCTTTTGAACTTCATTTATCCATCTTTAAGCCTCAGCTAACCCAACTAGTAGTTCATTGTAGATGATGTAGTTTCTTTTCTCAATTATAAGAAAAAAATATGAATCTATATACATCGTACTTCCCTGGGACTGAAAATGGAGATTTGCATATGAATATTGAGTAACCCCTGAAATTTCATACTGTTATGCAGTGCACATTTTAATTTAAACATTTAACACTTTTGCATGGTAAATTAAGAACTGAAAGGCGGCATATTTATCTAAAATCAGGGTACGGATGAGATGCTATGAGTGATATTAAAGGACTGAGATTGTAAGTCATAACCAGACGCTTGGTAGTTTGAATCACCCTCCTGGTCTGTGGTGCCTGGCTAAAATTTTTACCGGTACTTCTGCTGCCCTTCTGTATAAGTAGATAACTGTAAGTTACTTTGGATAAAGGTGGCAGCTAAATGATAAGCTGGCAATACAAGAGCTGTGCCGATAGTTTCACCTGTCAGGCGTTTGGAGTTGAGACTGAGGCATGTGGAGACGCAGCGCCGGTGGAATACTGGGGACAAATGGGCTGCGAGCAGACACGAGCGTCAGCTGTGATTTTTATGTCAAGATCAGCAATGAGGCCAAAGGAGTAGCACTGAAAGGCTATGTGTCATTAGGACACAAAAACGCTAAATGAAAGCGGGTCGTGAAACATTCGGCGACAATTGATCCAGCACACACGGGTGACCTTCTCACCGGCTCGGTGAGACCCTCACCCTCTCTCAGAATAGAGAACACAAGCACATGTCTTTAGAGTCCATTATGGACTGAATAAATTTAAAAAATGTACTTTACATACTTCTCCTTGTAAAAAATGTGCATGTACTGTATTGGGCCCCATTGTGTGTTTTTTTTCTTGTTTTGTTCTGACGGTCCGTTGTGTGTAGGTGCAGTGTAGCAAAATTTTGGATAGTTTTCTTGGTCCTTCATTTCAGACAGACAGACAGATGGACAGATGGATAGATAGAGAGAAAGATGTCCTTAGAGGCCATTTATTATCTCAGCGACTTTAAATGACAAATTACAAAAAATGACAAAAATTTCACTGTAATTTTTCCTTGTAAAACTTTTACATCTATTTGGTCTTTTTTTCTTTGTTTGCCTTTTTGTTTTCATGATCCATTGTGTGTATGCACAATATCACAAAGTTTTTTTCATTTATTCTAGTTTGAACGTGTCACGTACATGCGTGTGTTTGTTTGGAAATTAAATTAAATTTAATTAAATTTAAAAAATAGTAAATAAATTATTATTATTATGCAGTCATAATTATCATTAGTCAACAAAAAAATGCAACGTTTTGTACCAGTTTCTTGATCCTTGATATCAGTTTAAAGCATATGAGTTGCGTGTGTGCGCGTTATTGTGTGTAAATAGAATAAAATACAATAAATGAAAATGAATTAATAAATGTCCTTAAAGTCCGTTTGAGTCTACATGTAAAATTTTTTGCAGCAAGCTGTTTTCATCCATTTCTTAGAATAATGTCCTCAAGGCATGCATGGAAGTAATTTAGCGCTTCGATTGATAAAAATGGCTGCGGTGGTTTGCGGAACAGCTCCCACAATACAACTCCCCAGCCGCTCCCTGTCAGGCCATGGCAGCAGGAGCACCGGTGAGGGCGTTTGTGCCAAAAGGGGAGGATCGTGAGGCACGCCAGACCTGTCCAGTTCACTATTTTGGTTTCTGCTTGTTGTTGGTGCGGCATGTGCTGCCGAGAGTGGGGGGAGTAGAGGCATGAGGCAGCTGATTTGCTACGCCGGACGCTGTTTTACCCTCAGCTGCGACCTTCAGAGAAGCGCTCCTAATTTTGCACCCATTGTCCACTCATGATCCAATGACATGTACAGTTTAAGTACAAACCATTTGACCGCTGCCATAAGGCCCCATGACTGCAGCTGCATTTGTGAGGGCGTCAAAGAGGCTCTGCTGTCATGTGTGCACAAAAATAAGCGTGGGACACAAGTCAGAAGTAAGAGTTGTGTGATGCAGTGATATCAATAACTCTGGATATTACACATTTAAAAAAAAAAAAAAAAACTTAGAAAGAGGCTTCTGGTAGGGTTAAAGGTAAATTAAAGGGTAAGTAAATACTAAAATACTACAGATATAAGAAACTAAATACTAAGACTGAGATACTGAGTAAATATAAATTTAAGTATATATAAATGTGTTATACAATGTAATTTATATTACTGCATTTACTGTATTCATACCCTTTGCTTTCTTTATTACCACTTTATTGTGTGTTATTTTTAATAAATTTATAAACCTTTCTGAAAACTTGCTTTACTTTGTCATCACTTACATTTTTGTTTGCTTAAGCCACACACACACACACACACACACACACTCTATACTTACATAAATAAGTGTAAGTTAAGTATACTGTAAATATTGCAATACAATACATCTGGACAAAATAGATGTTTTGTTTTCACAACTTTCTATATATATTTTTTTTGCCCATTTCTGTACTCAGCAAGAATCTGCCGCCCAGTTTCCAGCAACTTTAAAAGACGGCAACGCCTCTGTAGCACGGATGCAGAATTTCAGTTTCACTCAGCTTGGGGATTAAATTGCTGTGGGCAAATTCTGGGCTTAAACATCTTCAGAAGTTTAATGTCTTTTGACACCTTCACCCAGAGCCTTGGCACACTACTGGTTATCAAAGCAGTATTAAAGCAGCATTTATCCTATTCACTGTCTTGGAAATATAGTTAATGAACCGTAAAAACATTATAAAAGGTGACTTACTGTGTAAGGTATTATTTACGGGTGGCAACATGGAGCACTAAGCAGGGTTGCCCCCTCACAGCTGTCACTGCACAGTTTGGGTGTGGGTTTGATTCCAGCTTTGCCTGGATGGAATTTACAGTGCATTTTCCCCTGTGTGTGTGTGTGTGTGTGTGTGTATGTGACTACACTGTGATGGACAGGTTCACCACTGTGAAGTTCATTTGAATAAAGAAACAGATGGATGGATGGTTTGTCAACTAACGTTCTAATAATGATTTAGTGAAACGTGGTAATTTTCACTGCATCCCTGTACCTTGATCAAGAATACTACAGCAGGAGGTAGGATTCAAACCCAGGACTCTTACTGTACAGCTATGGCTGTAGCCACAAACACCATTTGCTGCCCCCGTGAAGCCTCTTTCATGTGAAGCTGTAGGCTGGCTTTTGTAGAAAATTTCATAGGGAATTGATTTATTTTGTCTATTACACCAGACTATAGCAATAAGGATGAAAATATGGATAACTATCAGTGGTTGGTGAAGCTTGAGCTGGAAGCAGAGCAGAGTCCTACTAGTTTAGTCCCAGAATAGGGACACCTGTCATACAATGAAGCAAGACAGATGTCATATAATGGCATTTGTAAGTTGCTTTAAATAAAGATAAATGAGAATCACAGCTGCGTGTCATTTGCTAAAAATCAATAACTGAAGGTGATGAATTAGAAAGTGTGATTCGTCTAGAGCCAACACACACCCGGAGGCCTCAGCACATCACGCTTATCTGGGAGATCAAGGAGATTTTGGCGGTTTTTCCGAGTCTCGTTTTAACTAAAAGGCTAAGTTTTGGAAGTTTATTCATGCAGCAAAGCATCAAAATCAGTGGTATTTTGGCAGAAAAATTGGAAATCTAAAGCATATGTTAAGTGGAAGTCGAAGTACACATTTTAACCTCTTTAACCTCTTTAAAAAAGTCACTCCCCTTCCTTTTCAGCATGTTTCTCCCAGGCAGCTCTGTACAATGACACCAACTCAGTCAAACACTTTAAAATGTAGCTAAGTCAAAGCAGCTGTTAGACAGAATATATGAATGAATATAAAAGGAAAACCTAAGTAAATGTAGTAACAATTTATTAAAAAATATTACAAAACACATGAGAGACCATATTCTGTAGAAGTAACCTTATTTTCCCCAGTATAATGCAAAAATAAGCAAAAACAAACACAGTAGCAACAATAACGCAAAAATAAAACTTTCCTTGGTAAGCTTTAGAGTCACTACAAACCAACTTTGAAATTATTATTTTCATGTTATTTTTGTTTTTGTTTTTTTTTTTTTGCCAAAATATGTGTAAATATCATATTAGATCTGATAAATTAGATGTTAAATAATAAACATATTAGACCACATATTATAAATTGTAAATATCTGCAGAATATCTACATTCACATATATATTTTTAAAAAGTTTTTAAAAGCTATTGCTGTTACTGTTGTTTTACACACACACACACACACACACACACACACATAAAACCATATTTTGTATTACTCTGCAAAGTGGTTGAGAAATTAAAATCAGTCTTTCCTATCTGCTAACTAAAGCTAACTTCTAAAAGTATGTGTGATGCATACTTTTAACTTATTCTAAAGCTTTACAGTGAATTTAGTATTTTTGCATTTTTGTTACTGTTTTAGTTTTTTCCAAAATGAAGGAAACCACTGTGCTGCAGAAAGTGTATGATATTCCTGATATTCTTGATAAAAATGCACTGCCTTTGATGTACCTAGCTGATGAATAACTCCTGGATTCCACTCGGCAGTAAATCCACATGACGGCACCGTGGCCCGGGACACGTTTTCCTAATACCTGTTCATTTTCATAAATTTTACACATTTCAATAATTAGCCAACGTACTCACCAGATACAGCAGTCAGGCGGTTATTCGCCGCCACTTGGACCTATAATTTGGAGACTGATAGAGCAAATAAGGGGCACTGAAAATGAAGAGCGTGGCAAGGAATAATGTGCCAGTGCTGTGCCATTCAGGGTGCATCTATATGAGTCCCTTTGGCTCTCACTGTGCCCTGAATTAACACCTGTTGTGACTTGAGCTGACCTTCAGTTTTTACTTTTGCCTTCATGAATGATGGAGCCTGAGCACAATTTAAGTTGTATGAATTTTCCAATTTGTGCTATAATGCATTCCTTTCATTGACACACAAGCAGGCAGTCAGATGATAGCTAGCTAGCTAGCTAGCTAGCAAGCCAGATAGATAGATAGATAGATAGATAGATAGATAGATAGATAGATAGATAGATAGATTCTTATTTTTCCATTTGTACCCAGAGCAAGTCAGATTCAGAAAGTAATGCATTCTAGCAAAATGTTATATTCAGATACAAAGTTACAGCTTGGATGGATGGGTGGATAGATGGACTGGTTTATAAGGACAAACATTTATATAAAGACATGCAATAAATACTGTATAACACAGCCACGTTATGTAAACCAGCTAAGCTTTACTGATTCCTAAATCGTTTTCCCATTTTCATTTTTAAAAAAAGATGTGATTGTGGACTGGCATATTAGATCTTCTTAAATCAATGTTTTTTTTTATCTTTTACAAATAGCATTTCTCCTGATTTAGGCCACAAAGACAGTAAGTATTGTGCCTATGAGGTAGGGAATCCAATCAGACTTGTATAGCAGAGATCAAGAGGATTTACTCACACTGAAAACTGCTGGGAAGCAGTACAAATTTGTTGATAATATCTGATGCTGGAGACAGGGAAAAGTAACAATAAGGAATAATAAGTAACAGGAATAATAAGTAACAACATATCAACATGAAAGACACAATGAATAGCAGATTTCATGCAAATATGTATTATATCCTGTTTCATTTTTTAAAATAAAATAAATCCATTAGCTTTGTGTTGCAGAAAACCTCTGTAACATAGCATATCTGCATCTGCTATAAATGTATTAAACTGATGAGAGATGTGTACAAAAATCCAAGTTTCTAATTTGGAGGATTTCCACAAATAATATGACACTGCTTACATACAGAATTTGTAATACAATAAAAACATTTTTGGACTGTGATGATGTGTTTTTTATTTCACAGAAATTTGGTGTAACAAAACTTTGCAATAATGGGGTAAGAGGGTTCCAAAAAATTAATAAAAATAAATAAATAAATAAATAAATAAATAAATAATAATAATAATAATAATAATAATAAGAAGAAGAAGAAGAAGAAGAAGAAGAAGAAGAAGAAGAAGAAGAAGAAGAAGAAGAAGAAGAAGAAATATTTCTCATGCGGTCTTCCATTTATTGTGAACGGAAAAAGGAAGAAAAAAATGTTATATTTATTGCAAACTCTTCAACACACTGAACATACAGAAGGTCCACAATCCTCTTTTATTGCCTTGCAATGGTTATGTACAACTATTAACAAACAAGCAATAGCAATGGATCATGGGAGACCTATGACTCCCACTGCCAACATAAAAACTTTTACCCAAATATGTCTTCTTCAGTAAACCCAGTAGACTGGTTACTGCTGGCAGCGACCAGAAAAGGAGGAGGATGGGATCTACTTGCAAATATCATTAATATTCAAGTTCATCTACCAGTCCAGGGTTTCACTCAAGGGTTTTGCTGTGTCAACTAAAAATGTTCATCCACAAAATTCTGAAAAAGGTACATAAACTAGATTATTCCCAGTGTGGAAGTCATGGCACTTAAAGTCTAACTGATGCATAGAATTTTGCTGTCTGCAGCAAAAACCACAATGACAACAAACAAATAAACAAACAAGAAGTGCAGAGGTTTCTGCTGAACAGAGCAATGCTTGTGAGGTTCTGAGTCATGCAAATAATTTTTTTTCTGGCTTTGCAGCAGTTTTCTGAGGTTGTTGAGTCTCTTGGAGTAGCTGGAACCCCTGCATGACATCTCCTTTGCCATTTAATAAAGGTTACATGTTCTGTGCCTCTCTCCCTCAGGTACACAGAGTACAAGTGGCACGACATGGAAGAAAAATGGTTTTACTAACACATAATGTGTGTCACATCCATAAAACATTTAAAGCCTGATTTAAAGGCTTTTATCAAGTCAGGAAACTGCAGCTAAAATGTCAAGATTGACAGATTCATGTGCTGCAGCCTCGGTTTTATTTATTTTTTTTTTTGCAGAATTTTTGCATTCTCAAACTACCTTTTCATAAAAGCTTTGTAGGGACTGGGCAGCTCATCATGTTTCCCAAATATGTATTTTTTTAAGTGGATTTCACCCCCTAATGCCTGTATCATTGTAACTGAAGCAAGAAGGAGCACACAGGCGCTGAAAATATAAAATCAGCTCAAAGGCTAATATGGAAAATCTGTGAAAAAAATTCACAATTTCTTTTGCCCCTGTGGTTTCCAGCAGCAGCATGAATCCAAAGAACCTTCTCTGCCCTTTCAACCTCCTCTGGCTGCAATTTTATTCTCTGTTAACCTTTATTTAGATGAGGCCTTTTTCCAGTGGGACTTACAGACCTATTTATTGCCATTTTGAAATATTTTAGCACTTTTATTAAAGACAGCTTGCACCGTGAGGTTTGTACATTAAGCTGTTTGCAGGTGATTTGATAAAAGGTTCGGCTATGGCAGGAGGGGGACTCAAACTCAGAACCTTGGGAGTACAAAGTGACCAACCCCCCTTGGAGGAGGACACTCTTCGCTGCTCCTTTCAAAAATAGCTATATTGCCACCCAGAGGAAAGAGTACCACCTGCTGGCTCAGTGCTGGCAGCAAGGAAATCCTTCCTTTCTGCTCCAAGAATAAATGCCAAAATCGATGCATCACACATACTTTTAGAAGCTTGTGGGTGAGCTTTTAGTCAAAAGGTCTCTGGAGGCTTTCAGTTTCTATCTTGTCAAAGTAAACTTTTCAGTTCAGGGCAGGAAAAAAACTTCATTGAGTCCAGTGGGAAAGACTGTGATGTAGCTTCCAGTTTGTAAATGATGTAATTGGAATATTTAATAGAAAATTGTCAAGTAAAATTATTGGAATTGTGCATTAAAACAGAATAGGAATCAGTAGAGGTGGTCATTGTGTTTGTGGGAAATCTGCATACTGAGGAGCATCTTTTTGCAAATAAACCTGGAATAAATAACAGACAGAAAAAGCCATTTCACTTTGCAACGTGAAACAACTGTGGTTTTAAACTATATTTTTTAAATTGATAAAGAAAAGCATTCTTATCATAAAACAACTGTGTGTGTGTGTGTGTGTGTGTGTGTGTGTGTGTGTGTGTGTGTTTTATTCTTGAAGAAAATGAGCAACATTTTTGAGTTGAGCTGTATCTTTAAAGGTCCAAAGCAAACGCAAACAACGCTGGACTGGAGGGAAAGTCACTCTGAGTTAACATCAGCATCCTGTGGTCCAATTTAGACCGATTGCCATGGTTTTCTGCAGTTGTCTGAAGATAAATTGATTTTTACACATTTGAAAAAATTGGTTTAATTTAATCCTGAACTGCTTCTATGCAAACAGAAATTCTTCTTCTTCTTCTTCTTTTAATTATTATTATCTATTAAGCAGAATCTCCATTCGCTTGTCTGCTTTTTTTTGTTTGTTCTTTATAGACAGCTTTGTTTTTCAAGCTGCAGATTTTAAATTTACCGCATAGGTTTTTACTGCCTTAAGTGAGGTTTTTGTATAGTTCAAGTCCTTCAAACTCAAAAAATGTGCTGTTTTGATCATTTAAAATTTGGTTTCTGACATTGCAATACAATGACACACACACACACACTGCACACATTAGTGATGTAAGATTAATAAAAATATTTATATATTTTATTTTTTCTCTGTTGCACCCACCTGCATGATAACACTATTACTTATGTACTAAACACAGCTACTTTACTGGTAAAACAGTGCTGATTGACCTCAGATGATGATTATATGATGTATTATTACTATTTACCTTTTTACCGCTAAACCTTTTTGACATGGGCAGCATATAGTAACACAGGCAGTCATGGAGTAAATGCAACAATTTATACATCCTTCTGCCCAAAACACCTGCAATGGGCTACTAGCTGGAAAAAATAAGAAAAAAATGTGAGTATTTTAGCTCTGATCATGACAGATATTGTACATCTAAATGATGAAAAGGGGGATGGGGGTTATCATTATTATTATTATTATTATTATTATTATTATTATTATTATTATTTTATTTTTTTTTATTATTATTATTAGGGCACTTGTAAGGCAGCCTTGTTTGAACCTTCTGCCCACTAAATGGGTCAGTGTGGTAAAAAATGAAAAACAACTGAGGAAAAACAATTGGACTGAGGACATTAGTGTGAAACACTAATAGGATTGTTACCTGGATATGCGGTTGTTTTTTCACCCCCCTCCCCCATATACTTCTTTCATTACAAATTAAAAATGATTTCTGTGTGACTCGTGCACTTTGCTCTGGTTCCCAAGGCTGAGGTTACAACATATAAACACATTTCATGCAGAGAAAATCATGTGTCTAACTGACCCCATGTTGGGTTTCTTTTTATTTTTTTACGCGTGCGATCAACTCCTTGGCCTTCTGGAACCGTATCCATTGTTTGCCCAAAAAGCTGATTCAAGTTATTAAGGTGTCACGAAAATCAGTGCCGCCTCGGCGTTAAACTGGGGTGAAGCAGGTTGGCTAAAAATAACTTGGTTGCCAGAGTGACTCATCCACCATCCCCTTGCTCGGAGCCTTTGTGCTGCACATGCGGATGTGTTACAGAGGAAAACCTCTTTATTCACGATGCCAGTATGAAGCTTTCAAAGCAGAAGCTTCTTAGCGCAAAGTGCGGCCCTTTAAGATCAGCTATAAAATTGGCTGATGACCAATTATTTCATCACAATATCCAACTGTTTCTGTGCAATTTCTCTCCCTATTGTAAGAAATAATAAAACATATTATTTTTAATGAGTAGGTCATATGTGAACTTTGCCGGCTGCTGTTTGAAGTTCTAGAAAGGGCCCTGCTGTTATACCCTTGAGAAAGAGATGCAAGTTTAATTGCTCCAGTAAAAGCAACATAAATTTAGAGCTGCTCTGGATGAAAACAGTGCAGGGAAAAACACAATTCGCTACACCTTTTTTGTTCTGTAGTCAGCTAATAAAATTCAGCATTTTCATACATTATCTGCCACTTCATTAACTTCAAGGGACTCTTGTAAAGAGTGTGGGAAAACAATGTGGGTCAGGGGTTTCCCACAACAGGCTGGGAAAGCGTGATACCAGCTAGCAAGCGGGATGCAATTTACAAACTGAAGAGGTGCAGTCTTCTCAGCCAGTCTGACTCCCATAGATGTTCTTATTCAAGCCCAAAGAAAGACCTGCTGTGGCACATTGCGCAGTGTCTTGCAGTGGGAGAAGGAGTCTGGTGGAGGGCGCACTGAGCAGAGATGACTTTATGGAGGGCTGTGGTGGAGATACTTTGTCTCTAAGGCTTCCACCACATGTGAATCTGCTTTGACAGCTTCCCACAGATGTGTGACTTGCCAAAAGTTGGGGCTGAAGCAGAATTTGAGTGTTTGTTTAGTGCAACAGAGGAACTCTGCATTTCCACTGTTGACCCCATGTGTACTTTGGTTTCCATCCCTCAGTGATCAGTGCATCTGCTGAACCTATATGGAAAGTGTAGGGGTCCATAACTATAACTAGTAAAACCTTGTTATTCTTCTTCAGGAAAGTGTAAATGTTTGAGCCTGGAAGCAAGTAATTCTAGTAATTTTTCCGGTTTATATGAACATGCCACAGGTTCAAAGGAGCTTGTAGTGCTGAGACAGATCTTGTGCAGCTGATGGATACCTTGCTAACCTGCACATCACCCGAGATTAAGGTCTTGTCTCCCTGATAGATGCTGCTTGGATACAATGGACTAATGCATCCAAATTCCAATCTTGTTGGTTCAGGCAGCTGCACATCCTCTGGCTTTATTTTGCCTCGCTAATGGATCAATATCAATTTGCAAGGGGAAGTAATGGCTCTTTCGATTACTTGTTCAAATGACAATGGCGTCCTGGCTATTCCTGTTCGGCTCTTCCTCGAGGGGATGAATAACATGTGACGTGTTAACAGCCAAGGCGTGTTAATGATAACAACCAGCTGCTATAGTGTCAAAATAAAGCGAAGGCAAATGTAAGCTGAAGCTTTATAAGTTAAATGAATGAATTAGTTTCAGTGAAAAACAACTGGTCCTTAATTTTATATGCAGATGCACTAACCTAACCTAAAGCACATCATGAATATATTTGCAAGCTGAATTCTCTCACATATAAAGCCAATAATATCAGGTGATTAAAAATGAATGTAAGGCATTTAGAAGACAGGTGAAGAAATGAATGGAATTAAGGTATTAAAAGCTACATTTAAATCCAAATCTTAACTTCAGGGCAAATACTTTAGCACAGGGAAGAATAAGTACACTGCAAAAAAATTCCATTTCAAAAAATGGATAAACACAGGCTAGTCCCTAAAAACAAGTATATTTGTATATCAAGGGCTCACAGAAAGGTGTACAAGACTAACATGAATGTGAGGTGAAGTGTATAGTACACTTAATATTTTTAATAGTTATTTACCATACTGTCAGACGACAGTCATTCCAACCCAAATTAGAAGTGGAACAAAAGTTTCTGCTGTGACAGTGAATGGAGGTCAGCTATTCCGGATGTGGAACAGCAGCCCTGCAGGTGAGTAGGCTTAGCTGTCAATTAGCATCTGGTTCACACCTGAAACAGCAGGTGATATGAGTTGTTGTCCACAGCAGGCTGGGAAGCTGAGAGCAACTGAACTGTGCTTACTGGGAGCTTCTCCTTAGGCCTCCTCTAACCATGATCAAGATCATGATGTGTGTGATTCTCTTTCTTGTGAGTCTTGTGGTTTCCTTAACAATTTAACAGTTTCACCTGCAAGAGGTCTCCCAGGCACACTGACTCTCAGCTGAGAGATTTCTTTGCAGGTTGGTGGGAAGTCTGTGTTGTCACAACAAGATGGCATACGTATGGCTCATCATTCTGTCTATTTTTGTGACAGTAATGCAAGCACTTGTTCACACAGGTTACACAAAGCAATGGAATTACACTTTTAACATCTACTTGCGGTCTCAGACATTTCAGCCTCACACTAATACAGTGACTCTTTGTGCAGCAGCTGTGCATGCTATGAATTTTCATAACTTGACCATAAAGATTTTCCAGGTTTTTTTAAAATGAATTTTCCTCACTTTCTCCTCATTTTCTATAACGTATGTCTTCAGAGGGAAAGTGGCCTACATTTCAACATCTAGCCATGAATTAAGAACACCCAAACAGAACAGGATTGTGAGACCACTTTCAGCTCACTGCCACAGTACAGTGACTTTGGATTTACAAACGCTTGCGCACAAACGGACTTTTGGTTTGAGCTGTGTTCCTAAGGTGAGCTGGCGCACAGTAACAGTTCGTGCTGATGAATGAAGAGTACCTGGTTAGTCAGTGATGTGGGGATGAATGTAATGTTTGCAAGTTTTGTTTGAGATTTGCATTTGATTTTCACCTGGTGCTGCCCCAGGTCAAAGGTATGGTAGTGTAAAAGCAAAAATTAATAACTCATAATATAGTCACCAAACTGTTGGACAATTAAAGTGGCTGAATTTAGTATTATTATTGCTGCTGAACAGATGAGTGCAGAGTATAATAAAGTGGAAAGGAAGAAAGTTGCATATTTATCACTGGACTTTACTTTTATATCACTAATATTTATGGCAATGTGTGTGAGTGTCATGCATAACTTCTGTTCATATATATATATATATATATATATATATATATATATATATATATATATATATATATATATATATATAATAGTTATTGATTCCTGTGGTTGAACACAGAGATAGCACTGAAAACATGTGTGCAGGCAATAGTAACAGTAGTAACAAATGTGAGGTCACCAGACTTTATTATTTTCCTATTTGTGTGTTTAAGCAAGAAAGTACACTGTATGCCCGACATCACGACTACTGTTTCTCCAAGCCTTGTTTTAAATTTTCAAATTGGAATGTAGCTTTGGTGGAGTTTAATGAACTTGACTGAGTAAAAATCTCACATAGGGTGAGCAGTACCTTTGTGGCAGATATCAAGTCTCTGGTGGCTTGAAAAATAAGTTGTATGAATTTATAAAAACTATCCCCAGCTGATAGTGTAACATCAGTTACTCACACAGGCATGAATTCCTTCATGTTTCCTCAGTTCATCCTAAATTTGGCTGAACGGGGGGGTCATTGACCAACAACGTTATAGATATGTATAGATAGCCACTGAACGGAACAAACAGATCTGTCATTTATCAGCTGACATGGCCCTGTGTTCATGCAGAAATCGGCTCCAGTGTAACTTTGTTTCCTTTGCTGTTACTTTCCTCTGGAGCCCCATTCAACATAAATATATATAGCGATGCCAGGCAAATATTCTGCATGAAATTGGGATTTTGGGAATGCGAGTCTCCTGTTCAAAAGACTCATACTGAAGCCAGATGTCCATAATCCGTAGTATATCCCATAATGGGACTGAACATCTGATAAACACTGACTTTTGGCATGAAGGTAGTTCAAGGCCCCCATGTGGCACAGATAATCAAAAAAGTTCATCTGAGGTCAAGATTGAGCCCTACTACACTGAGAGTGGTGTAACTGGGGATCCACAGCACAGGAAAATAATGGCTGTAACTGGGCAAGTAATTCAGGCTGCTGTGCTATTAGCACTGTGGAAGAATAATTTTTATTAAGGATTTTTTAATGTATTTGTTTCAATTGAATAGCCTGTTACTCTATTAAAAAGTGGACATTTTCTGACTCAGTATTTGGTTGAAGCCTTTCTGTCCAGTTAATTTGAAATGTGTGCTCCGACTGACTATAAATAACCTTTGTCACTCAAGTTACTCCTTTGCTTAACTCTCCTGCCAGAGTGTGGGTGGGACTTTTTTTGTTATTTTTCTTTTGATTGGGCAGTTGAAAGGATGCTTATTTCTCATTGGTCAGGTCCACTACTGTATGTTACCCGTTAACACCTTATATAAGGGTGTTTGCACGCAGAAGAGTTTGAATCTCCATATAGATTACCATCCAGGGAGAGGTGTAAATTGTATTAAACACCTGGTTGTGTTGCATAAGTTATAAGGATTTGGATTGTTTCTTCTTTAAGTAATAAAATTGTTTGACAGCACCTCTAGGAGACATTGGGAATTTAACCTTTCTTCTCTCCTTGGGATCAGTAAGCAAGTGTACAGCCATATAACTTCAGTGTGAAAATACTGTAATTTTTGCTGCTACAACTCAGAAAAATACAAAGCCAGCATCTTTTTGGATTTGGCAGTACATGTGGCCAGGGAAGCTTTAGCAATGGGAAGGAGGAAATACAGGCTAATACTGCAGCTCAACCATAACTAAATTAGTATCCATAATGTGCCTCATGTAATAGTGAAATTTGGCCCTGTGAGGACATTTTTAGATGGCAGCTGGGGATGAGATCTGTGACTCATCTGTCTTCCAACAGATGGGACATGCATATGTGGAGATGCCATTCCACAACGTTCAAGTGCTCAAACAATGTGAACAGATAAACAAATATATGAAATGTTGCCTAAAGTACACTTTACTGATGTGTCCCATTTGTGGACATGGTTTCCATTCTCAAAGCCAGATGTGTGATGCGCTACAGCTCAGCCATTTTGCTTAAGGGTAGGGTGTTGTTGGTTGTCGGGTGCTTTATTCCCTGAGGGCTCCCATCCCCTGCATGAACAACGCATTAAATGCAAAATAAATGGTATGCTGACCCTGTGTGCAAAAAAATGGGCTGGGTGATTCAGAAGAAACAGGAGGGCTCCACAGTTTGTCTTTTCACCCTCTGAGGTTTCCAGTTACCAGACAGACTGGTGGATCTGCAGTAAATCAGGGTAAATAGCTGTACTTGGGTTTTATTTCCACATGCAACACTGCCTGTAATGAGCAGCCCATTTGTGAGTCTGGCCCTGGGAAGCACCTGACATCCACCGGCAATGGTTACACCTGTTAAAGCTGTGGGATGCTGTGATAAATCTGAATGGGAATCAAAAATGGTGGAGCTCGGCATCATTCAGAACCGGAGGTCCAGGTGGTGGAGTGTGTACACGATTTGGCACTGTGCTTAAGGCATACGGTTAACTGACCACTGAAAACTGCCATCCTCTCAGGTAAAATTTTCGGATGGAATCTTGCCATCTGTTCCCCTTTAGGCCCAGGAAGCTGCAAAAGCTGCATCGTGATCCATGCCTCACAGTCCATGTTCCAATTCAGTATGTGCCATCAAAGACCGCAGGTCCAAGTCAATCCATATATTTGGTACAATGGTTCATAAAAAATCATCCATCCATCCATCCCTTTTTTCCACTGCTTAATCCTGAGCAGGACTATGAGGTCTGGAGCCTGGCCTAGAATCGCTTGGTGCCATGTGAGGAAATTACACCTGGGTGGGATGCTGGTCCAGTGTAGGGTGGCAACACATACAGCCATGTTATGGGCAGTTTAGAGTGACCAGTTAACATGAAACACATGTGTTTGGACTGCGAGAGGAAATCCATGTAGACATGGAGAGAACATGCAAACTCTACACTGACTGAGCTTACTTCCGACTTCAGAACAGCCCAGCTGCCCTGAAGCAGTAGTGCTACTCACTGAGCCACACTTTCTTAAAAATAAGAAGGAAAAATTTTTAAAAGTTGCCTTGCTCACATGCTGTATTCATCTATGTTACAGATAAACAGCACTCAGGAATGGTACACATGAGCTGTAAACACTGTGGAAGTGAGCTGAGTAAAGGGCCCTCACTCCTTACGCCCCAGAGAAACTTAAAAAAAGAATGACAGCAATAACACCATAAAAATAATTATATAACCTAGAGAATATTTCATCTTTCAGAGGCAGCATTCTGGTCTCCCTACTCTAGCAGGTGCTTCACCCTGACACTTCCACAGGCTGAGGAAGAGATTTGTGGCAGCTTTACATTTTTTTTCAGGTAACACCTTTGTGTTAGCAGCAAAGCTGTTATTTTAAGACAGGTCAGGTGTTCAGTTTCCCAAGTGCAGCACATTAACCAGCATCCCATCTTAGACATGAAGCCAAAGTGTGTTCCCAGCAGCACAGATCTTTTAGACCCACAGTGCATGTAGTGTACAGTCATGTGAAACTACACCCTCTTTCAATTCTAAGGTTTTACATGTCAGGACATAATAAAAAAATCATCTCGTCCTTAGCAGGTCTTAAAATTAGGTAAATGCAACCTCAGATGAACAGCAACACATGAGATATTACATTGTGTCATTATTTAACAAAAAACTAAGCCAAAATGCAGAAGCAGTGTGTGAAAAACTAAGTACACCCTTACTGCTTCCACAGGAACTAAGAGGGAAAGTAGCAGCCAGATGCTGCTAATAAAATGCACTTGATTCACTGATCGTCAGCAACTGTGAGAACTTCTATAAAAGCAGAACTTTTGCCAGTTTGCTGGTCTGGAGCATTCAGGTGTGTGTTAACACAATGCCAAGGAGGAAAGCCATTAGCAATGATCTTAGAGAAGCAGCTGTTGGTGCCCAGCAATCTGGGAAGGGTTATAAGTCCATCATTTTACAGTGAGAAAGATTATTCAAGGGGGGAAGATATTCAAGACAGTTCCCAATCTTCCCAGGAGTGGACATCCCAGCAAATTCACCCCAAGGTCAGACCGTACAATGCTCAGAGAAGTTGCAAAAAAGCCCAAGAGCTACATTTCAGACTCTACAGGCCTCAGTTAGCATGTCAAATGTTAAAGTTTATGATAGTATAATTAGAAAAATACTGAACAAGTATGGCTTGTTTGGAAGGGTTGCCAGGAGAAAGCCTCTTCTCTCTAAAAAGAATTTGGCAGCACAGCTTGGTTTGCAAAGTTGCATCTGAACAAATCACAAGACTTCTGGAACAATGTCCTTTGAACAAACGAGACCAAAATGAAGATGTTTAGCCATAATGTACAGTGCCACGTTCGGCAAAAACCAAGCACAACATATCAGCACAAACACCTCATACCAACTGTGAAGCACAGTGGTGGAGAGGTGATGATTTGGGCTTGTTCTGCAGCCACAGGATCTGGGCACCTTGCAGTCATTGAGTCGACTATGAACTCCTCTGTATACCAAAGTATTCTACAGTCAAATGTGAGGCCATCTGTCCGACAGCTAAAGCGTGGGCGAAATCGGGTCTTGCAACAGGACAAATGATCCCAAGCACACCAACAAATCTACAACTGAATGGCTGAAAAGGAAAATCAATGTGTTGCAATGGTCCAGTCAATGTCCAGACCTCAACCCAACTGAAATGCTGTGGCGGGAGCTTAAGAAAGCTGTGCATAAACAAATGCCCGCAAACCTCAATAAACTGAAGCAACGTTGTAAAAAAGAGTAGGCCAAAATTCCTACACAATAATGTGAGACTGATACAGTCATACAAAAAACGATTACTTCAAGTTATTGCTGCTAAAGGTAGTTCTACAAGCTACTGAATCATAGGGTGTACTTAGTTTTTCACACACGGCTTCTCCATTTTGGGATCATTTTTGTTAAATAAATAATGGCATGGTGAAATCTGTGTGTTTTACACCTGAGGTTAGATTTAAATAATTTTAGAACCTGATAAGGACCAGATGACTCTATGTCCTGATATGTAAAACCTAAGAACTGAAAGAGGTTGTACTTTCTTTTTCAGATGACTGCACATGCCTTTGACAGGTGTGTGGACCAAAGGCCTAAAAGGTGTACAGAACCCATAGCATCATAAAACTCCCAAATTTTTTTGAAAATGTATTTGAAAGTACCAGTAGGTGCAATGTGTTTCAGCAGAGACACCAGAGTGAGAACATTTACCTTCACACCGAGTGTCCTTTTAATTACCGTGCAACAAACAATTTAATTCAATTTAACTGTCACTCAAAGTGCTTGAACTAAACCCCTGCAGAGTCACAGATTTCAGAAAGCGAAATGCCTCGGTTGCAAGGAATTTTCAGTGATGATATAATGGATATTATTAATTGGAAATCTTTATCTAACACCATGCTTGACATGTCTTTTAATCACCCCAAACATAGTGTGATGCAAGCTGTTTGTTCTTCTAGCAGAAAATGGGGGTAAAAGCAGGAGCTTAAAAGAATAAAGAGATCTTCATGACTGGTATGCATATGTTATGCATAAGCATAGTCTGTTGCTTAGTTATTATTACTGTTTCTGCTTTAATGTCGGCTGAGTTCATTTATTTTTCAAAGGTTACTACTTCTTTAGAACTTGTGTAATGAACCTTCAGGGTCCAGTGCATGTGTTTTATCAGCTGCCCTTAGCTCATGAGATATGGGCACTCATTGTGGGTATGGAAGGACACATGAAAAGTTAAATTTGAAAAACCAGACATAAATCATAGGAGAGATATGGCTTAAGATTAAGCTATTGTTTTTGATGGGGGGGGGTGGTATGCTGGTTATCATGCACATAGTGCAGGCTTCTGTGGAATTAATTTCAAATCTTTCTGAACATTAACTTCCTCCTTTTATACCTCTGGTGGCAGTGAAGTGACTCTATGTGCTCCTTCTAAAGTCAACATTTAGAGAGTACATCCCCATGGAGAAGGAAGCAGGGCATCTTCTTCTACTGTAGCAGATGCTGAATGCATTGCCCTATAGCAACAGCATTCCACTTTTCACCTTAACAATTTTCTCTCTTTAAGAAACTTTTGAAAAGTTGAGAGAGAAAAGCTCCAACCAGCAGTGCAGGCAATCTGCTGTGCGTCGGTGAGAATGTGACCGGCATCCCAGGCAAGTGCTTACACACCCTGCCTGTAAGAGAAAGCTCATTAGCAGCCATACCGCCCCTGTGGGCTTCCTCGCCCCCTCAGGTCCCAGAAAGAAAAGGGAAGAATTAAGAAAAGTAAGGGCAAAAAAACTGCCAAAAATTGGTTCAGCCTTCAAGGAGCAGTGCCTTTTTTTCCTCTCCATGTCTGAGGTAAGACAGCTGAGGGACCTTTGAGAGAGAACATTTCTTTTACTCAGGAATGATAAGTATTTAACCTAAAAAGGTCTCCTTATAGCAAAGGAATCAAGAGCTTCAGGTTAACAAATAAAGAAATATGCTGTGACCACGGAGATATTTCGTTACTTTGAGACAAGGGGTACTTAAAATGTTTGCGTCTTAGATTTGTCTTTATTTTGAAATAAATAAACTTGTGAAAGTTCATCTGACTCCACAGATGTTACACAAGGATCACACAAACAATCCCAGGACTGAATTTGCTTTCTCAGAGCTGATCTGACAGCTTGTGGTTTTGCTGTGAGTTTAACTGAATAAATTGCATTTTTAAGTGGCAATGTTGGGTTTAAGATGATCAGAACTCCAAATTCTGTGCCGTACTTGCTGTCAGTTTTTGTTTTTCTGCTTTGATTTGAATGAATATGAGGAAGGGGACAATCTCTGTAATCCTCATGCAATTTACAGAAGCTCAAAAAGCAGACTCTAAGCCAAGGAGGACACTCCCATCCTCAGGTCAAGCAACATCTGCTCAGAGCATGCAGGCAGAACATCAGGACAGCAGATGCTCAGCGCTGTGATGACTGCGCCACCTACAGGCTACTGGTAATTTGGCCCAGCCGTGACTGAACAATAAAGAGAAATTAGTCATTTCTTTGTGAAAAACTAATCCTCAAATTAAAGCACAAATATGTGTAAAACTCTAAAAAAAAAAAAAAAGTCTTATGTGCTAGAAGAAAATACTGCACAGCTTTGTTTATCACCCGCACTCTTAAAATAAAATAAAAAATAAGATAAAGAAGAAATAATTCAAACATATACAGTGCACAATTTCTATATATATATATATATATATATATATATATATATATATATATATAGGGGGGAGTAGTGTTAATGGTTTGGCCACCATTAATCCCGGTTTCCATCCCTTTTTAAATTTTATTAGTCTTAAAAATTGCTCTGCTTGTGTTTTAGAAAATTTATATTTCTCTGCACAAAGTTTTAAATAAATATCAAAATAAGTTTAATAGTAAGTCCACCCTGAACTGGGTTACTCACATGGACTGTGGCTACTTTGTCAGTTCATTCACACTCAAATCTCTGAAATATGACCTGCAACACCTATTTATTTACATCTTTTTTATGAACATTTTAGTTATACCTACATGTTAGACACTCATGCAACTTTTAAAGAATGAACAATAAATAATCACGTTTCTTTCTGATAAATACGATTATGAGACTTTTAGTCGGACTTAAGTTGTTCGTTTAAAGGGACAGCAGGTGGGCTGCAGATCTGTTTTTTTTTTTTAATAAATAAGATTTTTTTTCCGTCGAAGTATGGTTGTAACGTGGTAGTTTTTTTTTCGCTAGAAAGGAGATCGGGCCATTTGCGAGCACTATAACTATATATATATATATAACTGGAAATCCATTAATTTGAAGCTTTGATAAAGCAATATTGACTGAATATAAATTTAATAGTTTCAATAGGCCTAATTTTTTTCCGCTGATGGGAGAAAACATGGAGAAAAAAAATCCAGAGAAAAGGAAAAGGAGTAGAAACAAAAGGGAGAAAAAATCCGATACTGCTTCTGAGGAACCCAGAAGTAAAATGTTGGCAGTATAATGAAAAGGTATATATATATATATATATATATATATATATATATATATATATATATATTATAACTGACTGGATAATAAATAAGTTACTTGTACTTCTCAAGGCGCCTAGCAAGAGTCCGGCGATTTGTATTTGTTCTTCTCGGAGGAAATGCGGCGGCAGCGCGCGGGTGTCACCCGTTTCTGCGGCACGACAGGGTCGGGGAGCCACGTGCGCTCGCTCCCGGGGCAGAAGGTCTGCATGGCGCTGTGGACCGACGGGGAACCTCGCGCTCCCGCTCCCGCTCCCCTCTCCTCACGAGTCCTTCTCCTCGTCTTCCTCCTCCTTTCCAGATTTTCACGCACACACGCACGCACGCGGACACACACACACGCGCGCGCGCGCCCATAGAGAAGCGCGCGGACGCCCAGCCTCTTCAGTCGCTCCAACTCCGAGCAGCATGTCTGCCGCCGCTCAGCGTCGCTTCTCAAATTTTGCTTTTTGCCTTTAGCGCCACTGACGTGTCGCCTTGAAGTGTAGGAGCGATGTTTTCTCCTTGACTTATTTCTCCTGGAAGGACCGCAGCTCGCGCGGGGAGCGTTAGCCGAGGTTTGTGCTCCGTTTCAGCTCTCCGTTTCTTACCTTGCAGACTAGCGGTGGCGCGGTTCGGAAACAGGAACAGAACTTTGAAAGTTGGGTTGGGATGCCGGTCGTTTCCTCCTGGGATGGACGTTAGTGGACCGAGGTGTTCTTCCGTGCGACTCGACCACGTTCATCCTTTGAGAGCCTGCGCATCTCCGTGAAGGAGATGTTTTCCGTCAAGTCAGATGGGAAGCGGTTCACGTAGAAATCACTGAAGACACACGCGCGCACGAATGACACTGTCGGCACCCAAAATGCAGAATAAATTCATCCTTACAATAAAAAACTTCGTATAACTAACAGCCTACATCTCCCAAGTCTGCACTTCTCTTCCGCATGTTTCCAATTTCCTCCTGAGACACCGTTTGACATTTCTCCTTTTAAAAAGAGAAGCCTGCTTTATTACTGCAATTGAATCCTTTGAAAGAAGAAGAAGAAAAAAAAAACACACACACAACTTTGTAAAAGCTGATGGGGGGAAAAAGGAGGAAAAACTTTAAATAGTAAGGCTTGGGGGAGATTTTTTTTTAAAAAAAGATCTAAAATAGAAAAGTGCTGGTTTCTTCTCCACAAAGAATCATTTGAACTTCCCACCGCAGAGAGAGAAGAACATAAATAGTTTTGACATGTGGATGTAATTTCAGAAAAAAAAGGCAGATGCAGAGAAATGAAAAAGAGAGTGAGCTCAGTTTGAATGGGTTACAGATTTGAAGCGAGAGGGAGGAAGGCAACGGTTTATTATTGTTTTTATCCTTTTTACAAGTCCATATCTGCTGCACTATTGGGAAGCTGGTGGATTACAGTGGCTTTCCTTTGGTGTTTGTCTAAGGGGAAGAAATAAGTCAAAGAAAGCGTAAGTGGCCATAAGAGTAGGCATCTGAAGTGACTGTGTTACAGTGGACCTGAGCTCGGCTGGACGCTATGGTCATGAGGTCCAGGGTGATGGTCCACAGCGTGGGGATCCTCTTGTGCTACTCCATCCTCAGCTGCATCTACGGCCTGGTAAGTTCTTTCATCTCACAATATTTGTTCAAGTTTAACTTTTTTTTTGCAGAAGGACACTCAATTGTGGCTTAATTCATTTGCTCAAGTCCTGGGGAGGGTGGAACTTCACAGTTTCTGTGGGTTTCTTTGGGTTTTTGAAGTATTTCAATCAGTTTGTGGATTTTGACATCCATGTAATCCTGCTGTAGCACTAACATATCCATTCAAATGTTGTACCTTTTGTGCACTATGTAGCCTGGTTATAAGATCTGCAGATGGGTGTCCCTATTAAAGCACTTACAGGCACTTACAACCATTGCAGAACTTAAACTTGTATCTATGTATAGCACTGTCGCTGTACGTCAGTACACACAATTCTGTCTGTAACTTTTGAGCAGTAACATTGCAGCGTGTTAAGGAATCCCTCAGCTTAAAAACATTTTTTCCGCCACATTGCCACACACTTTTTTTTTTCAGTTCAGCTCAGTGGTTTGGTAATATTAAGACTGCACATTTAAACAAGTCCTTCTTTTTAAAATCTCAGTCAGTCACTTTTCACGGTGCAGAATTTACTCTTCTTGTGCTGAAGGTCAGCTTATATTATGGGTGCGCCTATGACACACTGATTCTTTTCTGTTTTTAGGTATATTAATTTAGAATAAATCCTTAGCTGTGCTGAAGTCAGTTTTTTGAAGCACGGTAGCCAACTCCTGCATAAAGCCAACCAGACTGCTTGTTTCCTTTGCATCACACCATGGAGCTGCAGAGTTTAAAGCTCATAACTGGTAAACTTAGTAGTTTTATAGTAAGAAAATGTAACAGTATATTATTCATTTGTTTCTATCTTTTGATTATGTGCTAAATTTCCATCGTGCTAGTACACTTTGGCTGGTTGTACACTGCTTGCATTTATTTGTTTGTTAAATAGGTGAAGCTTCCATTCATGCTCAGTAGGCTAGAATGGGTCATGTGATTGACTGCAGTGTAGAAGTGGCTTTGACAGAGCACTTTTTTGGACAATGTCTGTGTTATTATACATGTAATAACATGGACCAATCTGCAACATAACCTTATAGTACATATAATATGAAAAGAAAAAAAAAATCTATTACTTGTTAATGCCAGAGTTATAGATTATACTGACTGCAGGCCGGTGCCAAGTTTGGTGATGCACACGTCAAGGAGCCAAGTGATGCAGTGGATGAATTTAAGTGTTTGTTCACTGTAGAACAAATTTTCCTCATGTTGAACGTTTTTATTTTAATTGAGCCAGTCATTCAATTACAGCTGTGAACAGTCGTCTACCTGGCATCCCCTCTGTCACACCAATACACCTGATCATCCACCAGAAATGGGTCTCAGTGCTGCCCATGCAGTCCCACACTCCTGCAGGGACTCATGCACTGTTTTCAAGCATCCCGGCAGTGGATGTCACAAAACTACACACAGCGGCTCTGCTGCTTCAGGAGTTCCAAGCCCCTCGTGTGTGTCTTGGCAGGGCCGACATGTGTCTGACAGAGTGCGAGCCCAGACAGCTGATGCGGTCTCTTTCAGGAATGGAGTGGTCTCTGGTGCACGTTCAGCAGCCCAGGTGCAAAGCATGGTTAGGCAGTGCTGAAGTGTAGCAGGGGCCAGAGCAGCTGGTCTGTGTGGTGGGGTGCAACCGTCCTCTGTTGTTGTTGTTGCTTTGAGTTCATCCCTTGCGATAGGGGGTAAAGACATCTTACTTATTAGCAGAGTCCCAGATGAAAACTAGATCCTCACTCAGTTTATCTGTGTGAGCATTATAAGTGTTTGTTTTCCCCAGTGCCCTGATGAGAAACTTCCAGCATATTGCTTTCTGACCTCAAGCTGTTTGAAACTTTGCTTCTGTATTTAACTCCATTTCATATTTTAATCTGTTTTCTGTGTATAATAAATGGATAAGTGAGACCAAATAATGTTTAGGACTGAGTGGTTGAATGGGTTCCACTTTTACCAGAAGGAAACTTCACCTTTGCTGAAGGAACAATATTTCTATTTGCAGTGTTTTCTTAACTCTCAGGTATGAGCCCACACTTCTGAGGTTTTTGTTAAGAGAGCGCTCCTAATGTAATTGTGTTTTGGATTAAAATCCTGATTTACTGAGTCATGTACAAATTGGTCATCTAGCACATAAAGGAAGAGTTTGGCATCAATGTTCTGCTGTAGCTGCTGAGAGACCAGCTGGTGGCTTCACTTAAACAGCACCCTTCATCTGTCTTGAGTGACAGGACTGCGTATCACTCCATAGGACACCATCCCTTTGCTTATAGATGATCCATTACACACAAGATGTGTATTTGAACTCAGTGGAGCTGCTTGGTCAGGTCAATGTCTGTTGTCTCCGTAGGAGGGTTCGGTTGTTTTTTCTGCTCCTGTCACTTGAGCTCCTTCAGCCCTGTGATGCTGATGCACTCTGTGACCTGGACACAACTCACCTCTGGCTGGCGGGTCTGTCAGTTGTTGTTAAGGCCAGTCTGTGGTTTCTCGATGCGCTGTCACGCGTCTGTCCGTTCCACCTCATTTCAGCAAGTAAGCAAATGTGGTTGCTTTTTTAAGGCTATACAGCCCTTCAAGGCAAATGGAGTATGTTTATCTACCTTGCATGTTCCTGAGTTTAAAATTCAAAAATACGTATCTGGTGGGATGACATCACAGGGAGACCAGGGAGGGTGAGGTAGTGCAAATACATACTGCATGTACAATAAACAGGTTGAGTCCCTCCTTCCTTTGATTTCCCTTGTGCCAGTGATCTTTTAGCCTACCTCTATGTAAACCTTTCACTTCTTCTGTCTGGAGATAAGATGAGGTGAGATGGGGTCAGGTGGCAAGACGTGGAAGGGCATTGGATGGGATAGGATTTTATTAATCCCCATAGGGAAATTCACCCATATAGCATCGTAACGCTAAGGACACATAACTGTCCAAAATAAATGAAAAAATAACCTGTAATAATAATAAATAAATACACTGCCTGGCCAAAAAAGTCACACACTCTAATATTTTGTTGGACTGCCTTTAGCTTTGATTTCGGTACGCATTTGCTGTGTCATCGTTTTGATAAGCTTATCCAATGTCACAACATTTATTTCCGTCCACAGTTGCATAAATTTTTTTGCCAAGCTCTTGTATTGATGATGGGAGAATCGGACCCCTGCGTAAAGTCTTCTCCAGCACATCCCAAAGATTCTCAATGGGGTTAAGGTCTGGACTCTGTGGTGGCTGATGAATCCTGGCATTGTCGTCTTGGAATATGCCAGTGCCATCAGGGAACAAAAAAATCCACTGATGGAAAAACCTGGTCATTCAGTATATTCAGGTAGTCAGCTGACCAAATTTTTTGGACACATAACCTTGCTGAACCGAGACCTGACCAACTGAAGCAACCCCAGATCATAACACTAAGTTAAATCCAGGTGGTGACTTTTTTTTTTTTTTTTTTTTTGGGCCGGGCAGTGTAAATAAATAACTATACTAAGAATCTAACATTTTTCAAGTAAAAGATGGAGATAGCCTCTGATGCCAGGAATCTTCTACTCCAGCAACTAAAGTGCCACCAGTTTCAAAAAACCCTCCATTTCTAATTAGCTGTTTTGCCATCATAATACTTAACCAGAGGTGGCGACTCGATGGCTCGGTGGGTAGTACTGGTGATTCACAACTCCATGAATGCAGGACATAATGTGGCTTTGCACCACAGGGTATTCTACTACAGTATTTCATACTAAGTACTCTGGTGAAGGATATAACAGCAGAGCACAATGTAGGAATGAATCCAAGATCCATCAGATAACAAGTCCAGTTCTTCAGTAACAGGCTGTTTCCTGAGCCACTTGTCTTACTGATGCTACTGAAATTGAAGTGTAGGCAACTACTATTATTAGTGCTATTAACCACTATTAATGTTTAGCCATTGTCTATTTAACATGTAGTTCAGTTACATATATTACATGGCTTTTGGACCTTTGTTTATGCTGTGATGAATTTAATCTCTGCAACAAGCTTATTTAAAACATTTTAAGGAACAGTTTCTTCTATAGCTGTAGTCACTGCTCTAGTACACCTAGACTTACCTCTGAGCCTCCCTTGAGGTGCCATGTTCGGTCTTAGTTGAGCGTTGATTTCCATGCAGACCTTAATCTGTGTGCTGCAGAGGTGCCGTTGTTCCCCTCACTGAAAACAACACATTTCTTTTTATTTTAAATTAGATGGCTGCAACCTCATGTGTTGCACAGCGACAAGAAAATTTCACTGAAAAGTGTAGAATAAATCAATCAGTGATGTTCGATTTTTTTTTTTTTTTATCATCAGGTTTATGGAAAAGTATATTAATAGCTTTTAGAATGTATGTGGAAAGGTGCACCTGTTCTTACCATTTCTAGCACTGACTGCTTTGAAACACTGTACTGAAGCAGAAAGCTATTGCTGAGATCAAAACCGACTGTGAGCTACTTTCTGTCCCACACATCCTGCATATTGACATCTGCTCAATAGTGTATCTAATCTTCCTTATCTTACAAAGAACAGTGACTGCATTTATAATTCCCCTGTCTTGGAATTATTTAATTTCCTCATTCAGGTTTGTTTGCGTACTCTGGGATCTATGCTGTCCCTTTACTGAACCTGTAAAGATTTGCTCCTCTCCTGTTGTAGAAAGAAATGTATTTCAATAAATTTTGTGATGTCATTAATTTGCAGGTTTTTTTTGTTCAGTGCTGGTAATGAAATGAGACAATAAGGGAAAAAAGTGCACTGAAGAATGTGAGGGTGTAGGATGGGTCAAGGCCTGGAATGTACTGTGTATTTCATTAAACCACATGAGTTTAAAGTTTTTCAAAGTACCAGGCAGGCCCTCATTATTACCATTATTAATTCATTTAGCTGATGGTTTTCTCCAAGTCAATTTACAGTGAGTGGTTTGTATTTATTTACCTGTGTATAGTAGGGTAATTTTTTTTACTCAACTCAGGGTAAGAACCTGCATCAGTAGTACTTCAGTGGGCAGATTGAACCTGGGTCCTTCAAGTGCAAAGCTATGGGTGTAATTCCTGCACCACCTACTACTTCATCTTTTATGGCTAAAATGACTACATGGACTTATTTAAGTCAAAGTTTGACTTAATGAGAAGAAAAACTACTTTAGGGGCATTTACTGCTACTTTTTCATGGGCAATCTACTGGTACCTTGATATAATTATGGTACTTCCTCATCAGCATCATGAAAATGGACCATCATGAAAACTTTAAGACCTTTTCTACTTTGACAGTGAAACAGCAAAAAAGAAAGCGAGACAGTTAAGTTATGCAACATGATCTGCCGGTATATGTGAGCAGATCACGGGTAAAGACTTAATATTTGCAGCTTTTGTTCTGAAGCAGGTCACATGTAAGTAATGTGCACTTTGACAGATTTGGAAGGTTGCTGAGCCCGGAGTGCCCATCATAGGCATGAAGCACTCTAATGAACTTCCACAGTCATGTGGGAGCTCCCACTGTCTTTCTGAAGGTGTGAATCTGAGAGAGAGAGAGAGACAGAGAGAGACAGAGAGAGAGAGATAAAAAAAAGAAAAAGAAAAAAATATCAACATGGCTGATAGCCACACCACAAAACTTGTTTTAAAAAAGTTTTCTCCTTCATTTTTTTAATTTCTGAAAGATTAATTAATTGTGGGTGGAATGCAGAACAATTGTTTAACAGAAATATGCACAATTTTGTTGTAGTCGTCATTAAATTCCACAAATGAATGGCATTTCTTGTACTTTTGGCTTCTATGGTTGTGTGTGTGTGTATTAATGCATAAATTTGCCCTTCAAACAGCAGGACTGACAAGGTGGGAAGTTTTCCCATGATGCTCGGAGCAGTTACCTACACCAATAGACAGATAAATGTAGAATTGAGGAAGCTTGTGAAATTGGGGAAGGCTGGATTATAGCAGAAAGCAGGGATTTATAAACTTCAGTAAGTCGATGTCACCAGAACAAAAAAAAAAAAAATCTAACAAAAACAGAAACATAATTTTCTCATCAAGAGCATGCCTGTTATTTAAAAATCAAACAAAAAAAAACTTCATATATGTGCCGTATTTCTGGGGGCCACCGGTTTAGGAGCAAGGTAGAATTCAAATAGAATAGAGGAACACACCACAAGAAGAAGCAGACTGTTGTTCGTGTAAAGAGCAGCACTAAGAAGGTCTACCCCCTTGGTGGAAAAGCCACTTTCAGGTACAGATTCTCTGAAACTTTTACATTTTGATTGCTTCAGGGTAAGATGTTTGTTTTCAAGGAGCACTGCTGTTCCACTTGCTCTATAGGTCAACACATCACTTCTCTGTACGCCAACTACTACAAAGAAGAAGACGTAAAAAGATCAAGGGCCACTTCAGCAAAGTTTTCCTGCTGCTCTGAGCTTCTACCTGGCCAGAACTGCCACGATTGCTCTTACCATCTTCCCAGCTGAGGACAGGCATTAAAAAAATTAAAATACACTACAGTCTTGGACAGCTTAATGACTCAATAAAAGAGTGAGATCAGCCCTTGAAATAGACACACTCTTGAGTAATGATGGCTGGTGAAAATCCAGATGTTTGGAGAGTCTGACACCACGTGATGCCCACAATGTTATGCCGAGAAGCAGAAGCGCCTATTTTTTTTTTTCTTTTTTGTTGGGTTGTGTTCATTCTGAGCTTTGACAGCTCAAAAGAATCAAGCAGAAAGTAGAAAACGAGTATGCACACCTCTTCTTTGGCTACTGTGTCTGGTTCATGTTTGGAATATCAGTTGCTCTTTGGGATATTAGAGGGACTTAAGAGAATCTCACTTTGCTAAGCTGTGGCTGCTTTCTTAGGATGGTTAAAATGCTGTGTAGAAAGGTCTTCCCTTAAACCTTTTTTTCAGAAAGCAACATACGACAAGTGGAGAGGATATTTGCTGATGAATATCTGTTGATGGATAAGTTGTGAGATGCTGAGATGTAAAACAGAAGCATTGTGGGCTTCTCTTCTTGGGGCCGTGTTATTACTCCAGTCTGGATTCCTGGACAGTGCGATCCTGGTTTTTCCACCCTCTGACCTGTATTGGCTGAGGAAGCAAGACGAGAACAACAGCAGAAGCAGTGACCCTCGGTACAGGCATCTGGGTGAGTGTGTGGCTTTGTTCATGGTCGGCGTTGGGCATTTGTGGCTTCAGGAAGATGCTGTCCTGCGTGGTGATCTTCCTCACCTGCTCCCCAGATGGCGCAGTGGTGTGGAGGAGTCATCTGGGAGTTAGCCGCTTGTTAGACAACGTTGGTCGGCTGCTTCAGAGACACCAGTGTGCTGTGATCTGAGTATGGGTGCCTCAGGGAAAAAGTGGTCCTGTTGGTAATATAGTCCCGGTGTTTGTTGGTTTCACACAGCTACTGTACTTCTCTACCTCAAAGCCCTGCTGACCATCAGTCACATCATCTTTTCCTCTGTCCTCCTGCCATTGTCAGAAAGACAGACAGATGGGGATTTTTGTCGCTGAACTGAGCCATACTGATGGGCGTGGAAAGAGGCTCTGTGCTGCTGTGTGGATGTCACAGGAAGTGCTCAGGAGGGCTGCAGTTGACCCCAGGAGGGAGGAAAGTTTAGCTGTAACCCTTATGCAGTCAGTTGCCTCAGGTGGATTCTCAGCTGAGGGCCAGGGTGAGGACAGGGTAAGACAACCCTCCAGAAGCTGAAAAGTCAGGAGCAGCCCCTGGGGGATGGCAACACCCTCTGGTACACCCTCTCACTTCTACGAGTGTGTATACACGTGTGTATTTGGGGAGGGGCGGATTTGCTCGTCTTAAAGGGCCAGCACTCTGCAGTCTTTGCTGGTGTTCTTTTTCCTTTGAGCATGGAACTGTAGAGGTCTCCTGCTGAACATTGTTTTATTCTGCATAACTTGTCTAGAAACAGCCTGATGTTATTGGTTCTTTAAACGCATCTCCAGGCAATGACATCGTGAGCTATACAACATTCACAGTTCAAAAAAACAGGCCTGACAAACGTCCACAGCGTGGCCAAGGATTTGCACTTTTTGACTTGTTTTTGCTTAACTAATTATCATGCATATTGGTGGCAACCATATCACTTGCGTCCATAATCACTTTATTTGGACATTAATGCAGCTTTGCCGAAGGAGGCAGACAATAGCATTTTTCAAATGAGTTTCTGTTCGCCAGTAAGGTCGCGTATAATTGGTAAGAGGAATGATTCCACGGGAAAAATATAACCGTGTCTCGACCGCGTTGTTATGACGGTGTAACGTGAATCGTGTTATGCAGAACGCAAGGAACCAGTGCTGCCTGCATTTTGCGCTGACCACAGCTATTCATCTCCACACATGCACCGGCATGACGTGACAGTATTCATGTAGACAAATGCCATTCTGCCCTGTGCCAGTCCCTGCGTTTATTTGCAACCCCGTGGTAGCATTTTCACGTCATGCTTCAGGTGAGAGAACGTGGTGCATTTGGTGGGGATTATGCATGTATCCAGGTGTCTTTGGGAGGCCTATGAAGCCGTAGTGGCCCCAACTGTCCGTCACACTCAAGCTTGTTCCTGTGACATGGCAGTGATCACAGGGTTGGGTGCAGGAGGACGCAACTCTCAGGCCCCTGTACAGTCTGCTGCTGGGGACGCCACTGCTGACTAACCCTCCAGTCGGAGCATAAAGAGGCGTTTGTGTGCTGCCGCAGGTTAGCACAAGGATGCTTTAGCAGGCCAAACTGTGCCAACAGCACAGCAATGTCTCAGTATGCGCTTTTCCATCCTGTCGAATGAGCCAGTGCCGCATGTGCCGCATATCTCACACTGGATGCTACACACAGGCACTGCGTCCCCTGCTGTCTCCAGGCCCCAATTAGAAATTCATCCAGAGCTATCAAAGGCCTATTAATTGCATGATGACAGATGCATAGTGAGCTTTTCAGAGTTCATGACTCAAGGCCTCATAACTCTCGTTTTAATAGCAGAGTCTTCAGTTTCATTGACATGCTGAAGTTACATGGCGGCAGTGTTTGACTCCGGAAAAACCCCGTTGCCCTGACTTCTCTGACCTTTTCTGTTTTTCTTTCTTCTCCCTCCGCGCCACGGCAAGAATGTGTGAGCGTGAGTAATTCAATGCCACTTTTACACAGAGCTGAACCCGTGATGCTTCTAGCATGGGCGGATTGGTGGAAGATGTTTTTCCTGCTCTCGCTGGGAAGAACTTGTTGCTTTTGAAGGGAGTTTGGTTCTGCTCCAAATTTCTGACAGTGCACACATAGCAAAGTAACTCTGCTTGCAGTGCCTAGGGCAAATCATAAACAAATAAATACATAAAAAGGTATATATGGATTTTAATGACATAATAAGACAGAATATTGTGCTTGAGGAAATAAATCAAATACCATCCACAATAAATGTGCACTGGAAGAACGGCATATGGGAATTAGAATTTATTAATGATTATTTAATTTTATTTGAGCATATCATAAAGCCATCAAATGCTTTCTGTAAAATAGACTGTAATTCCTTGGTTTTTGTACAGTGAGAACATTCAGAAATTACAACAGTGCTATAATTTATTGCAGAAAATATTAATTTGCTGCATTACCTGAGCATACCTACCCTGCTCAAGGGTCCTACGGTAGAACTCCCAAGACAAACCTGCATTCTTCAGCTTACAAGTTGGTCATTAAATATGCAGCAGCCGTATAGGAAAAAAGTGCAGCCACTGAAAAATGTACGCAAATCTGTTGTATAGCATATCCATCTGCCCCCCCCCCCCCCAGAAAGTGGAACCTGGCTTTATTTAGTTCTTACATGAAATCACCAGCATCTTTGCAGTGGGAATAATGCGTTGAACAGAAACATTGCAAGAAAAACCACAGCATACAGCCAGACTCAGCATTTAATTTCCAGTTTACTGTGTTTGATCTAAAAAAATACACACAGGCCAAACCAATTTGAATTCTGTGAAATATCAGTGTAGAATATAAGCATAAATGAAGGGTTTTTATTCAAAAGCCACATTGGTTGCAGAAGAAAAAACCAAAGGGATTGTGCACTCATATATTTAGGCCTTGCACCAACATCAAAATATGACTTCTGAAAATAATTGCAGAGTCTATAATGGAACAAAACAACTTACAGCAATTACAACTCTTAAACTCAATACCACACTATTAAAATGCTATTAAAAACACACACACGCACACACACACACAGACACACACACACTAATATAAATGGTATATATTGGTGTGTGTGTGTGTGTAAGTTTCCCAAATGCTTTTGCAAGCTTCTCATTTTGAGTTTTCCCTGACTTTGTCTAAATAACAGGGGGAAAAAAATATATTGGACAAAGGACCCTGAAGTCAGTGGGCATTTGAATGTCTGCAGGGCAAAGATAAGATTTGATCGATCATTCGTCACAAGCAAGCGAATGGTGAAAATCCATTTAAGTCCGCTCTAACACACGGCTTTGACAATATCAAAAAAATGCGAATTTTATTTTTACAATCACGTCCAAATGATGAAGGATAGCTGAGGGACAATCAGGCAGGGAAGCAGAGCAGTGGGGATGTTTGGAAGACGACTGATTGACTCAAGGAAGAAGCGGTTAAGGCCCCGTTGATTGCAGCTTTCGGCCAAGTGGCTGCACCACCAAAGAAAAAGAGGGGGGGAAGTCATAATAAATAATTAAAGAGCACACATTGCTTGGTCATTCCTCCAAGTAATGATGCTTGGAATAAATATGAAAGAAAGAATCGGGGTTTGAAGATTTGGGACCCTTTATTTTCCCTGGACAGCGATCGGTCAGCTGAATTACGAGTTCTGCAGCAGTGGTAAATGATGGTAAATTAATAAGATCATACATGCCTAAATGTTATTATGGCATTACATTTTTATTATACATTACTGTACTTAATGGCTTACCTTGGAGGCATTGTGGACTTTTTAATTTTGTTTTTTATATCAGTGTTATGGCCTTTGAGATGGTAATGGTTGCATGTTGCTAGATTCCAGTTCAGCGCTCAGTCAGGAAACTTCTTAGAATTCCCAAAGCTGTTACACTGTAAGGCTATCTGGATGGCAGAGCTGAGCAGAGAAGCTGCTCGGCTGTGGTCCAACGTGTCCGGCGGATGTGGGCGTCCTGCTCAGGCCATGTCCCTCGGCTGCCATCAGCTGGGCTGTCAAACAGAGGCACCCTTTCTGAGGTCCTTTGAAAAAGACTCAGCTTCCTGCGCTGGCGGAAGCCCAGTTATGTTAGCTGAGTTGTTTATGTGATCTGTGGATGCAGGTTTTTCTGCTCCCTCCTGCTAGGCCCAAATGCTAGGCACCGGCCCCTTACACAGGGGTGCTTCTTGAAAAGCCCTTTATTGCTTTTGCTTCAACTTCCCTAAGGCTCTAGGTTTGTAAGTGTGCTGTTCACAGCCCTAAATTTAAAGTAAGGAGTCAGACAGCCTCTCGCTGCTGTGCAGGCAGCATTGCATGTCTTGTAGAATCACATTAAAATAGGGAGCCTTTGGAATGAACTCTGAACTGCCTGCAAGGCATTAATAACATGGAGTGACGGTCTGGCGTGGTCCATTATCACCATGCCTGCAAGTTGAGGAAGGAGGGTGATCGGGGAGGTAAGAAGGATGTCCCCAGAACTTTAGGTTTCAACAAATGAAACGTTGTCTCCATTGAGTCTATGAGTTTAGAACCGCAGCATCTGTATAGCCCTCAGCCGGTTGTGAATCAGTAGGACTCTGGAGGAGTCTGGAAAGCTGCATCCCTGTCATGTTCATATCAAAAATTACAGAGATTACGGCGAGCGAATGAGTGAGCCACCTTCTTGGAGCCATTGGTGACTCCACAACACTGGGCCACATTTATAGGGGCACAGTATGAATCCTATTACGTGCGACTGTAATGTATGCGAGGTCCACGCGCTGCGCATTCAATGCGTGCCGCCGTACTCCCGCTGTCCGGCCTGCATGCACATGCACACTGCGGCCTATTGACGCTGAGCCCTGTTTGGCTCCGTGTGCCGACGTCGCTTCTGGCCAGATGTAAACACACACCTTGTAAAGGTTTTGGGAAGGCCAAACGTGCGCTTGGTCAGCCTTCTGGGAGTCGAAATACCTTCAGCCGCCAAAGGTTTTTAAATGCACCAGGCAGCGTGGATGGGGCGGGGCCCTTTGCTACTGCCTGTGGCCAGCGTCGGGCCCCCGGACAGGAACAGGAGCCTGCCTGTGCACTGGCTGGTCATTAAAGATGGCCTTCACGCTCCGTCGTCTGTATGCAGTGTGAACAGCCTGGCTGCTGCTCTCTCATTGGTGCAAGGCCCATTAAAGAGGGTGCCAGGTTTCTGACGCAGGTTCAGGAGCTCAGTGGTGTTCCCAGCCAGGGAGCTGCGCAAGGCATTCTCAGCTAAAAGCAAACAGTCTCAGCGCCACTGAAAGGGCTTCCAGCCAAACAGCAAAGCTGTGTCAGTGCTGTAATGATCATCTACTCATTTAGCCATCTCTGTATTCTTAATATCCACTGATTTATGCAGAGCAAATTGGTTGTAAATTCTATCAATAGTAAACCTCAATGTAAGCTGCTATGGACAATACTATCAGCTGAATTTATGTTGTATTATAGGTATTCCTCGAGTTATGACAGGCTCAACATATGAGGGACTTGCACTTAAAGCACAAAATCATAAATGATAAATAAATAGTAATAATAATTTAAAAGATGAAATGGGTCAAAAAATTCATTTTTAATGATTTTGAGAATTCTCAAACGGGAGTGAGCATCTTGTCATTAATTGAAACATATATAAATGAACATCTTGCGATGTACAATTTACAGTGCCTGTAGCGTACAAGGTCATAGCGTAACGATAACATCTGCCAACAGCTGCACAAAAACGTGTGTAGTGCTGCGACACGTTTGAGTGTTTATAGCTTATATTGTACATGAAAAATGTTATGAAAACACAGTAAAACATTGCACTTACTCTATATGCATCTGCGACAGTGTAACGTGAGTGAACACTGAGTTACGGTGTGATGGCAGCCATCAACCACCTTCTTGCACCTGCTCCACCTTGGCCTCTCCCCTTTTTTTTTCTTACTCCCTTCTGTGAAACAAAAGATTGCACAACATACAGTGTTAGTTGTTCTCACTGCTCTATCACACAAGGATGCAGACACGGGAGATTAATTTGTCACGTCTTCCCTTTATTATACATCTCACAGAACTGAAATCACCACGAAAACTTCTCATGACTGCTGCCATATCCACCATAGCACCACTTCCACCTCCTGCACCAGTTGTACCACTGGGTGATGGCTAGTCAGCTTAAAAACAGAACAGACAGCAAGAGATCACCTCGTTTGCACTTACTACAGCTCGCTGTTGTATGACACAGAATATTGAAGTATTTAAAATACACTGCACTTTTAAGAAACCCTAGTAAAGAATAAAATACTATACTGTGACCAGAAATAAAACAAAATAGCTAAAAAAAACATTGACAAGTCGTTGAAACCAAGTGACCATATGGTGGACTACACACTGTACGATTTGTCTTATGACTGATTTGACTTGCGACTTGGCTGTTGGTCCCTATCCCAGTCATAAGTCAAGGACAATCTTTATTTTCAGTATCTGCCCCCTTAACTGTGGAGATTTGAGGAGGAAGGAGAGAGGATAGCAAAATGGAGAAGGAAAATCTTGAAAAAGATAAAGTTCTGTTGTAGTTTAGATGCTGTCCAGGGGTTGGTTTGAATTGGCCAGTCGCTGGAGTGTAATGGACCACGGAAGGTGAATGAGATGATGATTGTCTGTTCTGCTCTGCCACATTTGATCTGCTGCTTTCACTTGTGTCCTCATTTAGGGAATGTGTTCAATCGCTTCAGACTCTGTTCAGGTCCAGGTAGACCCAGTTGTTTTATTCAGAAGATGCCTGGCAGTTACCTTTGACTTGCATGACCTTTTTCTTGAGGGTCAGTTCACAATGGGCTTTGAACAAGCTCATCAGTGAGAGGTGTGTTTTGATTAGAAGATGGAAATCCCTGTAAAAATGAATCAGGCTCAGATTAGGTTCTGTCCAAATGAGGCCTTGTGGGTTCCATATTTTTAAACACAGGCTGCCAAAAAGTGCAGTGCAAACTGCCTAGGAGTAATACTTTAGAGAGTGAGAGTCAGTAGTAGAGTGAGAGTCAGTAGTGTTAGTGTATTTACAGCAAGAGCTTGACATAAAGAGTCCCGTCCAAAAAAAACCACCAAAAATAGTTAAAAGAAAATCTCATGTTTGCCTCGTGTATTCGGTGGTATTTGGTTCTGTTTAGTACTGTGTTACATCGGTGAACACAGAAATTATTTTGTTCTATTCTACATAGGTAAATATAGTAATATTTAGTGCTGTTCTACATAGGCGAAAGTAGTAAGGAAGTAAGATATCCCCAACCATGAGAATAGTTTTAAGGGTTATGTTTGTGCAAGAAATCTGTATGTATGGCTGGCTGTAAATAAAAGTGTTTTATTTGTTTTGGTAATATGTCGATAGTAAATCTTTTTCAATGTTACTCAGAGAATGAGCACAAAATGTTGTTTCTTTATTTCATTAGTTTTTTGATGTTCCAGTAAAAGGTGGGGAAATTGGGTTTTTTGAGTTGGGATGCATTATAATTTTCTGTGTAAGAAATAATTGAAGTATTATGAACTGTTTTGCTTTCCCACAGCCCACCTTGTCACGCTTTCAGTAACCAGTTAGGAGTGTAAATCAAGGGATACGTGTAGATTGTACAACTCCACCATAGCATTATCGTGTAAAATGCAGGGTCACTTTTTTGCAAGGTTAATGAAAAACAGTATTTTTCAGTTGCTCCTTCTATTAATATATGACAAGAAAACCGGAAACAAGTTTTGTTTTTATTTGTATGTGACAAATATAATATGCAGTAATACTAACAGAACAGCGATACTAAAGCTCTTGCTGGCACCATTATGAAAGGAGGATTTGGGAAGGTTTTAAACACAGACATTCAAAGAACACACAGACACACCCACCCCAAAGCTCTCAAGCACAGTAAACACAGAGAGGGTCAACAACTTTAACTCCTGACAATTTTATTCTTTTATTCTTGTTTTCTTTCCATAGCTCCTTAGGCAAGACTCAAAAATGCCATAGAATCTTTAACTGGTTAGCAAGCCCAGTACAGTATGTTTTATTTGAATTATAGTTTCAAGAAGCAGTTGACACATACTGTATATTAAAACACATTGCACACTAGCATTTAAATGAGCAATGAACTGAACGTACTAATCAAACTATGGCGATAGAAGCACGTGTGTCTGCTGCGTATGTAAAGCTTGACCTCATAAGTGATATCCCCAAGAAGAACAGTGCAAAGGTCTCCACTCTCCATGTGGAATACACCAAAGCAATCAATTCTAAATCACTGTGTGGTGCTCATGTGTTCCACAGCAGGACCACCCCTTTGGAAATGAACTGGCACCCTCCAGGCTAGAAGTTTTGAAAACTTGCAGAGGATCATTTCATGTATGGCAGCTGTTGGTCTGTTTCTGGTTGACACTGGTTGGCTGTGGACCTCTATTTAATTCATTTAGTCATGAGAAGATGCACTAGTAAGAAACCTTGGAAGCTTTGAGACTACAGCAGTCCTGCGTCGTGAGCCAAACACCTGTAGGCACCTGGTATAGGGTGGGATAGGGAAAAAGATCATTTTGAGAATAAATAAGTAGAAAGCCTGTTGGTTTTGGCTATGACAGTTTTGTTTGATTCACCAGTGTTCAGTGTTCCAGGCCTTTGCAAAGCATAACGTCAACAGTAACATGGAAGTCACTACAAACAAGGTGCTGCGATTTCAGAAAAAAAGCAAAACAGCATTTTCTCTAGATGTTCACATTTTTAGTTACACTTGAACTCCTTATAGGTGAAGTCGAGAGGCTTTGAGATCAACAAATTCTGCTCTTGTCCTCAGACTCCTTCAATTTTTGGTAATAATTGCTCATTGTAATGCAGGAACTATACAAAAGCACTCTTGGTGATTTCCAGATGATGTGATGAGAAGGAGTGTCAAAAAAGGAAAGGATTTAAGTGAAATTTGTTCTTTACACAATAACTTAAGTCCCGACAGTTTTTTGATAAAACAAGAGAGCGCCTAACTATACAAGTATATTTCCATCTTCAAGTTTGGGTTGAATGACTATAAACATCTAGACAACCGGTAAGGGCTAACAAACGTGCCACTGAAATGGTTGTACTGCACTTGCTGTCAATAAGTATATAGTCTACTGGTTTTATTGACATATTCAAAGATATCCACCACAGAACCCTCAGGTGGTAAAAACGTGTTACTAAACAGTTTATGGTGCTCATTATGCATCACCTATTCCCTTGTAACACTTGTCAGAATTGTTCAGTTACAAATGTCTATGATCACACATGGGCACATACTCTTCATAGCTGCTGTGTCAAAATGCTGTTAAATGATAACTGAACCATTAATTTTGAAGCTTAGGATAAAGCATTATTGACTGAATATAAATTTAATAGTCAATAGGGCCTAATTTTTTCCGATGGGAGAAACATGAAGAAAAAAATCCAGGAGAAAAAGGGAAAGGGAGGAAAAAAAGGGAGAAAAATCCATATCAAGCTTCTGAGGAACCCAGAAGGAAAAATGTTGCAGTATAATGTGAGGGGGGGAAAAATATATATATATATATTTGGAGGAATGATTCTTTAGGATATTATTATTATTATTATTATTATTATTATTATTATTATTTCTAAAGAAGATCATAAGTTAAGTGGTGTACCAGATGGATTCCGTACAACAGCAAAAATAAGACCAAAACTGCCATGTGTCCAGAGCCAGCTGTGGAGAATTCTTAAGAAATTTAAGAATCAAGAATAAATCGAGAATGAAGATTTATTGATTGTTGGAAACCCTATAGATGTAGAAAGGAGCACAGAATGAAGATCCTTCGTTCAAAAACTGAATAAAAGGTTAAAGGTCTGGACATAATCTGAGGGAAGAATAAAATCAATCCAGATTGAACACTTTCACAGGTGGGAAAGCCCTCAGTATTCCCCTGTGGGAAACAGAGCAGCATCTTAAACAGCATCTTAAACCCCACTTTTTTTATTCTTTGGTTCCTATCAGATAAAAATACCTTGAAGTTGGTGTGATACTTATTGAATGTTATGGTTCTGAAAAGAAGAATTTTTTTACATTTTGATGTAGTACAAGCACAGCAAAGTATTTTAGTGGAGTGACTTGAACAAAACACATGGTTAAAACGCATAATGTTGAACTCCAGACCCCTTTAAGCTCTAATGCTGTTGTTTACTGGTGTCAGTGTCAATACCTGTTGACCAGCCATCCTCCAGAGAGCTTTCCTGCAACATAAGAGTACATTGAGGAGCATGCATGGGAAGAGCAGAACAGAAAACTGTGGGAATTCTTGCAGAATTCAGAAGGTACAGAGTCTCATTTCAGTTATGAATTTATGAATATTCTGAGCAGGAAAGCTAATTTCCAGAAGGAACTCAATTTTAGACTGATACTGTATTTTAATAGTGATAAAGCAGTTAGAAGCCGTACAGTATGATCATGAGGACGGTGAAGAAGGGAGCTGAATCAGGATAGATAAGTGTGTGAGCCACGAAAGCAGGCTTGTCTTACACTTCACTTTATTCATCCATATCACCAGTTGTTGATCCCGCGCTGTTGTGTTACATCTGCAAAAGAGGCCAGCGATTCAGAATTTATAAGCTGCTAACAAAGGCAATTTAACAGCAAATTTTCTTTAATTTATTACTTTGCCTTCACCTGTGACTTGCGAATGATGACAAATGAATGCTGAAAAGCAGCGCAGCAGGTTCAGTGCTCACATAAAGGAGAGGAGATGAGCAGTGGAAGGTGATTGCTTGCTGACCAGCCCTTTCCCTCTATCATTTGGTTACTGTTGGAAGACATACTAATGCCCCAAGACACTTGCTCAGCTTGTTTCTTTTTGTTTTAAAAACTTGAATATCTGATAAAACTGTTTGTCATTCTGCCATGAAAGGGCTGGCTTTGGTAAAGTATTGATTTTTGTTAATCAGTGGCAATGCAGCATGTGTGGAACAACAGTGGTGCTCTGTTTATACAGGAGACAAATACTCTGCAGTCTAATGCAAAGGCATCAAATCAGACCCCTGTCAAGTTCTATATGCCACTGCCATCTATGTGTGTTAAGCATCATGTCAGGATGAAGTTGTTCCATGTCATGCATGTGCTGATTTGTTGATGTGGTTTACTGATAGAAAGATGTCTACCATAGAACGACCATCTTGCTTTTTTAACACTTCCGTTTTTAATGAACCATCTCGGCCACTATGAACAGGAAGATTTGAAAGACTGAACTGTGACATCACAAGCTTTATTTTTTCTTGGTGTAGGGGCACAAACACACACAAAGCACAGCAACATGCCTGCCGAAGCACCTTGTTACTTTCTACAGTGGTTACACAGCTATTTCCATACATGCAGCAGCTGTATGTCTGTCAATACACTAAACAGCCAAAAGTATGTGAACCCCCTTCTAATGACTGAGTTGAACTGTTTCAGCTGCACCAATACAGCATACAAAGACATTATAGAGAATTGTGTGCTTCCAGCTTTGTGGCCACAGTTTGGGGAAACTCCTTTCCTTCTCCAGTATGACTGTGCCCACCCATGCACAAAGCGAGCTCCATGAACACACAGTTTGCCCAGGTTGGTGTGGAAGAATTTGAGTGGCTGCACAGAGCCCTGACCTCGACCCCACTAAGCACCTTTGGGATGAACTGGACTGCTGACTGCAAGCCAGGCCTTCTTGCCCAACCCCACTGATGCTCTTGTGAGTGAATGGGCACAAAATCCCAAAATCTGGTTGAAATCCTTCCTAGAAGAGTGGGGGCTGTTATAGCAGCTAAGGGGGAAGAACTTCATTTTAATGCACATGGATTTGAATGGGATGTTCAACAAGCACATATGTGTGTGATGCTTAGGTGTCCACATACTTTTGGCTATAGAATGTAGTTGTGTTTAAACCGTTGTGGGGTGGTTATAGGGGGACTCCCTCATTGCTTAACATGTTTGATAGTTTAAGGGCAGATGAGATGCTGTGCTTTCACGGTGCCTGCGATTTGCCCCGCGGTGTATTTTTATAAGCACAGCTGTCTATTGTATACATCGATTTGATGTTAGTACCTTGATAAAGGGTTAGGAGAGCAGGAGGTGGGATTCAAACTTGTGTATAAAGGTAGCAGCTGTAATCACTATTCAACTGGTGCTCCCTGTATAAACACTGTTATATAGGATTCACTACAATAGTGTCCGTAAGAGTGTCAGTTACTTGTTTCTCTGGTTTTCTGTTTCTAATTAAAAGGAGATGTTGAAGAGTTGTCCACGGCCACAGGGCTCTACCCTAATGCTCCAGCGGCCGCAGTGTCTGTGGAAAGGGGTACCAGAAGGGGCTTTGCTGCCCCCCGGCACTGGCTGTGGTGTTTGTGCTGCTCCACTGTAGACAAAACTCCCCGCAGGTCTGTGGTCTCCAACCACACACACATTGTTCACCATCTGTTTATGGCGCTGGCAGACACAAGTTTACCTCAAAAGCTGTTTGTGGAAACATCTCCAGCATCAAGCATGTCTTTTTTATGATGCACTCTGGGAAATGTTAAGAGAGGAAAGATTCCATGGTCATGTTTACTTCGAACCACTTAGTGCGCAATGAGAGTTCTAATTGGAAAAAAAATGCTTTATGTATATCCATAGTTCCCACATTCAGTGCATGTAGCCTCTCTCCTTGGGCTTGCTGTTATTAGTCCTAGTCCAGGTGCATTTTGTTCCAGTAGCCCACTCTCCATCAGTATGTCCTGGTCCCCGGTATGGCTTTATGTATAAGTCTCTTGTTAATTTTCTGAGGTAGGCTTGCTTCAGCGTTAGAGGTCTAAGCCTAAGTTCCCTTACTGGAAATTCCTTTGTCATGACCAGGATTTGAACCCTGGTCCTAGTGATAGATGTGGCAATGTGGCAATCCTAGCTGACAGTAACATCAGGAAGAAGTAGCATGAGAAGGCTGAGAAGTATCAAGGCCTGAAGGAACAACTGCAACAAATGTGGAAGGTGAAGGCCAAAGTGATTCCCGTGGTAATAGGAGCACTGGGGGCTGTGATTCCCAAACTTGGAGAGTGGCTCCAACAGATTCCAGGTACAACAACCGAAGTCTCTGTTCAGAAAAGTGCAGTTCTAGGAACTGCTAAAATAGTGCACAGGACACTCAAACTTCCAGGCCTCTGGTAGAGGACCCGAGGTTGAGGAAGGCACACACACACACACACACACACACACACACCCCATTAGGGGAAGGTGAGAGGGAGATTTTTTTATTTATTTTTATGAATATAATTTTTTTCATATATATATATATAATATATATATATATATATATATATATATATATATATATATATATTTTTTTTTTTTTTCCCTCAATTTTTTATTTTTTACACTACCGGTCAAAAGTTTTAGAACACCTAATTTTTCGTTTTTATGGAAATGCATGCAGTTTAACATCTTAATGTTCGTGAAATCAAGGCATAGTGCAGTTCCATAAAACTGGAAAGTCGTTCTAAAATTGCGACGATGGCGTCATTATTAATAAGCTTACTATCTAATCTTGATTAATCACTTTGGGAAACATTGTCTTATGTAAATAGTAATGTGGTGGTTTATGACCTGCTTTTGTTTATTTGCTAAAATATTGATCTAAATATTTTATATAAACGTTACTTACCCAAGCAAAATATGGCCATAACACAATATGATATCACAAACTTGAAAAGTTATAGTTGTTGAAAAATGCACATCCCTAACTAAATTTATGCTTATATACGGATAATTAATAAAACAAGCGAGAAATAAGCTATTCAAAGTTTATTCACTGACACCAGTTATGTTAATTTTTTTTGTAAGGATGCAAAGGGCAGCAAGGTGGTGGAACAGGTAGTGAGATGTGCATTTGGGGTGTGGGTAGTTCAGATTGTGTGGAGTATGGATGTTCTCACCAGGGTGCTCTGGTTTCCTTCCACAGTCTGAAGACACTTGTTGGTTGTAAATGACCAGTTGTGTGTGTGTGTGTGTGTGTGTGTGTGTGTGTGTGTGTGTGTGTGTGTGTGTGTGTGTGTATGTATGTATGTATAGGTGTTTGGTGTGTTAAGTCATACCACAAAATCTCAGCCTTTGTCCTTGTTGACAAAAGAATCCTTGTATTTCCTTGTTTGGGTTTAATGACATTGCATGTTAAGACACTGTATAGTTTGGTAGGAATTTCAAAGACCAACCAGAATTGATTGCAGTAAAATATCTTTAATTTGGGCCGATGAAATGTAGAAGAAATTAAAATGACATTTATTATGTATCAGTTTTCATTCCATCCATTATTGTTGGTTTTGTATGTTGATTATGGTTGTTTGGAGATGGTAATGAGCCAGTTTTCCGTATGTGTGTCACCAGCGATGTCCGGAAGCACGCGTGTGTTATGCAACTTCATCACAGCCAAGCCAAATTGCATGTGGGAGCGGCGGATGGATTTTGACCAGCTCCAACCCTTTGCTTGACCGTGCTCATGGTAGTCATGTTGGCGGGTTGTTCTCTGCGTTAGCAGGGGCCACTATTTGCAACCAGTTATTCTGTTCCAGCCACTTGCTGTGGTCGACCAGTGGCAGAATAGCGTTTATTTTATTTATGATGCAACCCTGGCCCTCAATGGCATGGGAATGAGTGATCCCTCATATTATGCTGCCTCTGCTTTAGTCTAAAATGGCATAAATGCTGTAAATGATAGAAGGAAAACAAGGTTCATTTACACAAGGAAGTCAACCGTACAGCTAAGCACAGCTGGCTTGTACTAAGCTGCTTATTATATTATACTGTATGCATATTTGTGAAAATGAATAAACCTGCCATTTACCATTGTTTCACAGCCTTTGAAACTTATTTTAACCATGTACAAAATGTGCTCATAAATGTTGCCTTCTTAAACAGTCTCACTTTGCCTCCAGGCTGCGATTCGTTGACCTGCAGCTGTCGTCCAAAAAAACTGCGGTATAAAAATGTGCAATTCATATGGAGCTGGATGTTCTTATTGTGAGAATGAAAGCCATTTTTTAGTCATCTAATTTTTTTGTGCTGCATACAAATTTAGTGAAGTTATAATAATCACTTGTATTTTTGTTGCTGTATTCCTGAATGTATGCTTGAAACCTCTAAAGGTACAGGGGTACAATATGTCACTTAAGATGCTTATTTTTACTTTTGAATTGTTCTTTGCCTACCTTGGAGGCTGTGACAGAACATTCCATAAGGATTTGGTCATGGAGAAAACATACAAGCAGGTGGTCACCTAACATGCTAGCAGACTGTTGCTGGAATGTCAGGTAAAGATTCCTAGAAAGAGCAATACTTAAGATTGTCTTAATTGTTTAAAATATATTTTATGCAGCACTTTAATGTTATTTATCTTCTCTGCATTGGAATTAATAACATAAGAACATTTTTAAATGCCTTCATCATTGGCAGATAATGTGCTGAAAGATCTTTTCAGAAATTTTTCAATAAAAATTAAAATGTAGATGATGCAAGATTTAGTTTAAAAGTTTATTTTATTTTTTAAATTAAGACCATGTTATTAGTTGAAACTCATCTTTATTCTATATCTATGTAAAATCTGTATATACTATAAGTCATTGTGATTCTGCAGGAATGTAAAAAGTTAACATTTGTGGACAAGTGCGATTGGTTTGAACTGGACTCAGACACTTGGGGATGTCAGTAAACAGTAGCCAAGTCGCTCTTTACTCATAATGTTTTTCGAAAAAGATGGCTTTGGGATGTGAAGTGACAGGCTAATAATCTAGTGTTACTACAGAGGTTGCATAAACATGGCAAATATGAACCTTGTCCTGTGTTAATTACAGCTCTAATACACTGGGGAGGTTGTGGAAATATAAGCAATATGTTTGAAAAGAGCTGCTTGTATGATGTGTTCGGCAGATTGACGGTCCTCCATATATTAGATATTTGTGGACGGCTGTTTGGAATTTCTGAATCACACAAATATTTAATTTTGCAAACAGTTGGCCTTTATTTTAATGCTTTAAATACTAAGCCTGAATGTACAATTCTAGTGTGACAAACCTGGGATGGAACACGGAACCCTGCTGCTAAAATAGAAGGTTTTTTTTTTTTTTTTTTGAGAAAATCATTTTGTGATATGGATTTTTTTTAATCCTGCATAATCCTGATTTGTGTAAAAGAGATCACCTTCATTGTATGATGAATGAAACATGCACATATGGGAAATATGGATGAAGCCTTCTGGTCTCTTGGCACTTGCAGATTCCCTCTATATAATTAATTTGCATTAGAAACACCCATTAGGGAATTATGGGATGGTTCTAGTCAGCAATATAATGATGTTACATAATCATTAGGATATTTTAAACTTTTTTATAGAAATTAAAAAGCTCTTCAGGCTAGAAAAGCACTACATGAAGACCATTAGTGCTTAAGTATGGAGATAACCTTTTCTTTATAGATGTAAAACATACTTTATCATGCTTGCCAAAGTGGAAGGTTAATGTAAAAGAGGAAGGCCTGCAATGCAGTGGATAAACAGGCTCAACACAGCCATGGGTGCCTCTTTGTCAAGTCTTACCCCACTTGCTAAAGACCAGATGCATTACAGGGCAATGATCCACAGAGTCACCATGAGTCGACATCGACTCAATGGCACTTAACAGCAACAACATGTCTATCCAAAAATTAAATAAAATAAAGGATTTGTTTCTGCACCAAGGAAGTCAATACAGAGCGATCATTCCCAGCGTGCCTGCAAGTTGCGGCTCCCTGCAAACAAAGTGCCGTGTTCTTCAGACGCGGTCGGACAGGGCAGGGTGTCATTAGGAGCTGGATGCTGCTTCAGAGTGTGGTCTGGAGGCATTTCCAAAAGGACGAGTACCCTTGCGGCTTGTGGTTTTTGTCATCAAATGCAAATTGTACAGTTGAGGCGCGTCACTGACTCACCGAGTCTATAATATCCAAGAACTCTGTTCGACGAAAGCTTGTGCATGATACGCCATGTTAGAAAGTGTGTTTTTCAGTTCTTTCACGTGCCATCAAAAACAGAGCACGGTGTTCCATAATCATTTAAAAAAAAAAAAAAAACATTAAAATAAAAGTAAAAAATAAGTAAATGAAGAAAATAAAAAGAAAACCTTGGGGTTCCTATGATTCCATTTTGACAACAGGCCAAAAAATGAGGAAGGAAGCAGTTCCATAGGTACAAAGAAGCGGAGCAAACCAAAAAAACCTGCATCTGTGCAGGCGAAATACAGGCAATTTACATTCTGCAATACAAATGTTTCAGAATATTATTTTTTAGTTACATGATAAAGTGTGAGCCATGACAGGTGTCAGATGCGTCGGGATGCTATGCAACGCGGCGATGCAAATGGCCCCTGAGAACCACACAGTTATAAAAGCTGCCGAGCCGGCCAACACCGGCGCGGGACCTTAACTATAGTCCTTGATGTTATCCTGTCTTTGTACCAAGAAGTTGTATCCAAATTAAACCACTGAGCATTCACACCTCCTGTCCCGTGTCCCCTGTCTCCCTTCTGCACCTGGGTCCTACGCCTTGTTGCCGATCAAGTTCCTGACAGATCCTGACAACGGGAGCTTGTAATTTATGTGATGGTGTAATATGCAACTTTGTGCTGCTGTTTAACACCAAACCACTTGAGCCAGCAGTTTCTTCCAATATTTTTAATAGTTTAACTGAAATTATTTGGATGAGAATTCATACAATGCACCCTTTCAGGTGTGAACTGGTTTTTCTCATTAAATTTACACTTGCAGGTTCTACACAGTCGGGGTTCCGAAATTGTTCCACTGCAGCATTATTTATGCAGTAAAAAGTCCAGGAGATGCAACTCATGAAGCAACTGGAGCAAATAATTTCAGAGATTATGAAAAATTCATGGGCTTGTTGCGATTGACCTAAATGTTAAGGTGCACTGGGACTATGTAAATAGTGGTCTTTAGCGTAGTGAAGATGGTAAACTATCACGTTCACGTCAGCTTTAACACTTTAAAAAGGTTAAGAAGAATACCTTAAATAAAGCCACTGCAAACAGTTGATTTAAGAATAGTAGAGATAATGAAATAATGAATCAAACTTTTTTTGCAATAATTATCTAAATTATTTCTATTCCTTTTTTAAATTCTCCGCTTAACCATGTATCTATGTTGGTGGAAACATTTCTGTTTTACCACTTAGAGTCAAATGTTTTAATCTTAAAGGATTCAAAGGTCATATATGCTAAAAGCAACAGAAAATATTTTCACTGGACATTTAGGTGTACTGTATATGCTTATTTATCTGTGCTATTGGTGATTGAGGGGTGGATGGAAGAAGCAAGTGAACACTTGGGTCCAGGGCCACAGAAGTGGACAGACATGTGCGGGGTTGACTTGGTGGGATTTGATAAAAATAACAAATTGTTCTGATGAGATCCTACACAGCACCCGGGCAAATACATTCATGTTGTTGTTTATTATCTTTTTTTTTTGCCCAAGAGAAGGCGTTTGCTGATGCTTTGAGGCTTCTGCTTGTACACCCTTGCAGATCAATTGCTTATTTATAGTGGCTTTAGGAGCCTTGAATCTAGGAATACAGTGTTTTTTTATGGTTTTTGGAGGAAGCTGAGCATGCTAGGAATCTTTTGGGCTTTGAGGCATATTGAGAATTATGTCCTTCTAGAATGCAGCTGGTCAGAAGTTATTGCAAACCTGCCTGAGGATACAGTGACAAATCTCTGACTAGATGCACGTATACAGCAAATGCACACAGATTAGAGCAAAAGTACCTCATCTCCGTACCATCTGCTTTTTTTTTTATATGTAGACGATGGTGATGCTTTGTTCTGAAAACATCTCGGGTCTAAACATCTTGCCGCTTTTCGTAGAAACAAAGTCCAGCTACGGCTGCTGGAGAAAATGGCTTCCAATGGATCAGTACATTAAGTCCAGATACCAAAGCACTCGCTTTTACTGTGTTCCATTTATTTTTTTATTTATTCATTTATTTCATTCTGTTTTCTGCAAAGTAAGGTGCTGAGTGTAGCCCAACGCAGAAAAGTGGCACGCTGGTACACCCTATTTTTTTTCAAGCAACGAATGGCAATTTTATGCATGTGATACCACTAGGGTTTCATGTTGCTGTGCATCTGCATGAAGCCTTACTATTACATATTTTCCCCCTTTTTATATGAAGAGTTGTAATCGTTTTGAAAAATACAGCGTACATTTACACAGTTCTGACATCTGTTTGGTGTATGAAATTTGCTCTTTATTGAAAGGGATGATCCCCTCAATTTAACTGATCAGAATCAGATTTATTAGGAGTATTTACAGAATTTAGCCAGTTTCCTTACAAAGTCACCTGACAGGTAATGATTTTGAAACTCTGGAGGTCAGAATTTTCAGTAGCTGAAATACACTGAAGGCCAAGTGCAGAGTCAGAGGTTTGTCTAGAGTCCAGCATGGTGGAGCAGAGGGTGATATTGGTGTGTCACACCTCCTTGATTCTACATTACAATTTGGATCTGTTTGTGTGTGGGTTTCCTCCAGGTCCTTCCCTTTCCCCCACAGCCTAAAGGTACATGTTGGTACTTCTTAGTGAGTGTGCATATTTCTGAGTGACTGAGTTTGTGATCATCTTCTGTTTAGGGTTTTGTCCAGGGTATACCCTGCTGTACACCCTACACCTCCAGGATATGCTCTCAAGTGCTATATCCCCACATTGGGCCAGAGGTTATTGACAATTTATGGATGTCTATCTAGAGGTTGGTTACTGCACAGGCCTAAATCCCACCTTGCAGAAAGAAACATCAAGATGAGAAATGGATTGTGGGATGCGACTTCTTGAATGCAGATGTGATGTGAACTGCAATGGTATTACAAATGATAACAGCACGCGTTTATTAGACATAAGACTGCTGGTTTCCTTCACAAACTTCATCCTGCTGCTATGTATCAGTACAACTTGTATAAAAGGGAAATGCTGAATCTGTGTGACCCCATCAACATGTAATGTGGAGTTGTCCTTCCTGACCACGTTTGGTTGATTGCTTTCATTTTCGCTTAATGTTTTTCGTGATCATCAATTTGAAGCTGTATAAATATTTTAATATAACCAATAGATATTTGTGATTTATTAATTATTTATTGACACTATGAACTCATTTTGATATGTGTTGGTTTAGAGGGAGAGAGGAAGCTGGTGCTTTGCAGTGTTTCAGGTGCTATGCAGTTTATTAAATTCTCCACGCTGCATAGACATCCCAGAACGCACAAATAAAACTTGATTCATGAACCAGTTAAGCCGCGGCCTTAAAATGTTTGTAATTCATCTCATAAATATTCTTTGTCTCAGACAATTTTATTTATTTATTTATTTATTTATTTATTTATTTATTTAATGAAAGTGATTCAGAAAGAACTTAAACACAGAAGACCAATCTATAATGTATGCTTACATCATAAGGATTCAATTATTTTTCTATGCACCCAATATATATTATAGGTCAGTATTAAATGAAGTGGCGTGAAAATAATTAAACACTGTTGAAAATACATTATAATTCCTGTCTTCTTTATCTAGTCTTCCGGATATTCATCTCTATTACACTTGCCAGTTTTCACTGTCTTTCACACAAATAATAGAGAAAATTACAGACCATGCAGTCTGAATCAGTAACATTTAAAATAAAACCCTAACATTTACAGCCGTTTCAGATTGAAAGCAATTTAATTTCATCATGTGGCGACAGCTTTGATCCAGCAAGCACTCTGAGGCATGCTTGTTTATTAATGTATTTTTATTGTTCAAACATTCAAACCATAATTTTGCCTTTGTGGAATAATATATTTATTGCTTCCTAAATAATTCAAAGCAGCCATCTAATAGTTTGTAACAGAGCAAAGGGAAGAAAAAAAAGGATTTTAAATACAAGACCAGAAGAGGCCTACAGTGCATGTGCTGAAAGACATGGGACCCCTTGGGAATGATAATAAAATAAATCATAATGTATAAAAAGTCCCACTGCAGAGGGACTGATTCTTTTTTTATTAGAATTACCAACAAAAGAAGAGACACCCTGAGCAGAAAGTGGGAGAAAAAGGGGGAAGTTAGCATATATATCTTATTTGCTTCAAAGTAAGCAAGCGTGCTTATTCAGACAGACAGGATAACTGCGTATCTAAGCATGCCTTCGCTTTCCAAACGCTTATCAGGCTCCGTATGTTTCCACTTGATTCATGCCATCACTCAAAAAAGGGCTGCAATAATATTTTCTAAAGCTGCTGAAGATATCAGCCGGCACTGGAAATTAGAACCAATGTTTTTGAGAGTGGAGTTGTGATAATCACATAAATGAATTTTCTTGTTCTGCAAGGCGACATTTTCGTTGAACCTAAACTTTTCCCAGCTTTACAAAACAAAGGAAACGGGAGTAACATGATGACATATGGTATGTGCATCTCATTTGAAAGTCTTATTTATTTGTTATGGCAAATACATCCCAAGAGTGACAGTCACAGTGAAATCATTTGGTGACATATTTATGATAAAACAGAAGTTTATTAAATCCCGTAAGGAAATTTACCCATATATCAGCTTGAAATAGAAGGCGCAAGACACATAACAAGGTACTCAACATGTAAGTAAATAACCAAGAAATGGTGAGACAGCTTCCACAAGCAAGGTAGAAACTAAAATATGACAAATCTCGATGTGGCATTATGGAGGTGGATGGCTGTTGGTAAGAAAGACCAACCAAACATGCCTCTTAGTGCACCTAAGCTGAACAATCTGCTGGCTGAAAGAGCTTGTGGTGATCACTTTAGGGGATGTGAGTCATGATTCTTGATGGACGCTTGCTTCCTCCTCATTCTGGCCTTTGTCACGGCCTCCAACAAATCAGGGCTCTGACAGAACCCACATTCTTGATGATTTTATTGAGTCTTCACCTTTCAGCAGATGTGGTGTTTCCCCCTCAGCACTACAGTATCAAAGATCACACTGGTGACCATTATCTGGTAAAACATGTGGACCACTGAAGGACCCGAGCCTCCTGAGAACCTACATCCTGCTATTTTCTTTCTTATGCACAACATCTGTGTTGTGAAACAAGTGCAGTTGGTTAATGACGTGGACCCTTAATAACATGATGAAGATCAACCCCCTGCTCCTTCATCTTCTGATATTGTGTGACCTCCACCATGAAACAGCCCTCAAACCGATCTGCACTCCACTTCATCACCTTTCTCTGTACAGCCCACTATTTAGTCATAATGAATAAGAGACACAATAGGAGGTATTTTTCAAACCAGGGTTCTTTGACTTTAAAGTGGGAGCTTTAAACACTGTGCCACCCGCTGCCCTGCCTTAGATATAATTTCTTAAAATCTCTTAGATTTATACTGTTTTAAACTGTTGGTGTACAAGCATTTTTACAGTCATCTCCACCTTATACCATTTTTTCCATTTATTTGTACGCTAAATCATTTTCATCATGAAGAAGAGAAACTGCTTTTTTTTTTGCTTCCTCCTCTCTCATTCTTTTAAACCAAATGTTACACTTCCTCCAAACCTACGAGTGGCTGTCCTCACGTGGTCAGACACATACTGTACCTTCAGAAAAGATCTGTGTCAAAGTCATAGGTCGCACCTCGGTGAACCTTCTGGCCACATTTCACAATGAAACAACAGCACCGGGGTTATAATCATATTTTATTTCTTGTGTAGAAATGAGCCAGAAATGGGGCCTTGTATAATCTGTTTCCACAACAAGGTTGAAGCAAAACTGTCTCTATTTTGTGTTGTCATACACGTTGCTCATCCTGCTGACACCTTCTTCAGACGATAGAAGGAAGTTCTTACAACTGGAGAAGCATGTTTGTAGCCACCGTGTGACACTGTGTATCTGGAAAAGCCACCCTATTCATTACAGCTGACACGTGACCCATGGCATGTAAAAATGGACTAAAAAGCACAGTAACAATACACTGGGAGAATTTGTTTTTAGCTCAGATACTTTTCAGGTGGAAAGGAAAAAGCATTTTGGTCCTGCCTGCCTTGTTCTACCCTGGCAACATGTCAGCTGAGAAGTATTTATTTATCTCAGAAAGTTTAATAAGTGTTGTGTAGAAAATATTAACTTACTGACATGGTGTAAACACAATTATTTGTCCAACTGACACTGGGTGCAGGTGGTTTGAGGACCTGGATGGAAGCAAAGAGCATAATACTTACCCTGAAATGATGCAGTAAAAATGACTGTAAAAAGGTTAAAGTCTTGCAGTAAACAAAAACAAAACCTTTCATTTTCTATAGGAAAATGCTGGCCTGTACTTTAGCTGTAAATGAACCAGGGACCAAATATGAGCCAGTAGGGGACACAGTAGTAACTGACAGTATAAAAATTATCTTACTATATAGATGGGCAAAGCAGTATAAGTAGCCCATATACACTCTTCATGTTGAAAGCTAATTTCAAAAAGTGTCAGATGATTAACAGTTATTATTATCATCATCATCAATAATAATAATAATAATAATAATAATAATAAAGAAGAAGAAGAAGAAGAAGAAGAAGAAGAAGAAGAAGAAGAAAAGCAGCTAAATTCACCTGAGCTGGATATTTTAAGCAGATCCAATTCTAAAGCAGCACAGTTCCTTGTTTCAGCCTTGTCTGTCTCTTCTGTTTTATGACTAAATGAATGGTTACAGCTCCGAAATGTGATTACAGCTGCAATACATCTGTGTACAGTGTAAGGCAAAGAAATATTAGTAATTGAGGAATACTAAAGGTGCAACTTAATAAAATGTGCCTGTTTTATTTGCTGTTGCTTAGAATAAAATGTTCCTTATTATATGATGCAACTTCTCATTACAAAACAGGTTTGAAATTGAATTTAAAGCTGAAGGGTGCAGAAATAGTTGCTGTCTGTCCTCAGTTTTGGCGTAGCACCGTTCTGGATGCCAGTTTAATCTCCTGGCTACTTTGGCTCAGTGCAGCTCTTTGGGCCCAACATCCAGGCCTGTTATAGGATCAGTAAAGCAACCAAAGTAAAGGCTATGGATTTCTATAAAAGTTCAGGTGTCAGTTCAACTGCACTGTGGAAGAAAATTGTGGTCCAGGCCATGCGGCAAAGAACCAAGCCAGCCTTTCACCAAATCTGTGAACAGAATGCTTGACCAAATTCTGACTGTACAGCCAACAAACAAACAAGCAAATAAAATCAGGGCTGTCGGATAGAAAATGGCAGCTAGTTTACCAGTTTAAGAAACTCATCATTGTTAACAACCAGTCAAACTGCTGGTCAGCTAAGTTTACCAGGTCTGAACTGTGGTAATTCAAGGTGTAAGACTGCTGTGGCCGAAGCTTCAGTGTGACCCAATATCAAAAAATACCTCTTGCCTGGGGTGTCTGGACAGCAGGTTTCACAAAAAAAGGCAGCACAATTTAAGTATTTAATCCCCGAAACTAAAAGCAGGCATAAAATCAACAAAAATAAGTAGCAGAAGCTGGCCTACACATGGGAGCTCTCATGCTTAACCCCAAAATCTCACCACAGTCTTGAGACCAAGTGTTATAGGCGTCTGTCTATGGCTGTCATTTGGCTGGGGGTCAGTTGTGGACAGCTGTCTATCACGGTTGTCCCCACCCCCTACCTGGAAATCACTGCCAAATGGCTTACACACCTTCTAATGGCTCAGCATTACCCTTTCCATTAATCATGCTGTTATTAATAACTATTTGATTTTAGACTAGTAATAGTTTTGTGCTTTGTTGTACATGGAATTTATTTTGATATTTTCTTCAATCTCCTTTAGTGGAGCTGAATTTTTTTTTTTTTTTTTTTATGGAGAAGCAGATGTGAATTTGTTTTTCGAATTTACACCTATGACTGATTTTGGTAACAGTGGAATAAGTGATTTTTCTGTTATTTCTGCATTTGGTATTTTTTTTTTTTTGTTTGCTTTAAAGTTTTTAAAAAATAAGGAAAATGAAGAAATTCTTTGCATTTAAAATATTGTTTTGTATGGTGTACACAGCCATCGTTCAAAAAAATAAAAAGAAGCTTAACTGGTGTAGTTGATAAGTCGTCCATTAAGATCTTTTTATCGGTGCCGGTTTCCCTTTTTTGTTTCTGTTCAATTCCATTTGATATCACTTATTCACATAGCTTGCGGACATTAGTGTTTCAGCTATAGACAAACATATTTTCCTAATGAATGTTTAATCGTCCTCCTTTTCTGAAGGGTCAGCAGTGTTTACCCTTACATTTGACTTTTTTGCCTCTGAGAAATTTTCCTTATATAGCTCTTAGCCCTTGATTTATAAATGCCCCCCTTTAAACTAACTTAACAATATGAATAATTTTATTAGGTTTGAAAAACAAAAGTGATGTGTAATGAATATTAGAACTTAATGTCCATTTCTGAAGTCTTCTTTTAATAGTTTCCACAAAGTCCTTTTGATTTAATCTCAGTATATGATTGAAAATATTAGTTTATAATTTCTGCAGTGAGATTTATTTTAGTGTTCATTCTAATTTCTGTTAATTAGTTTGTATTAGTGTTGGTGTAGTTTTTTGTCCATCAAAAAGCTCAAAATAAACTACTATGTACCAGGCTTTGTTAAGTCCTGTGATGTGAACTTGACAGAATTACATCAACAGGTTCACATGCATATCAGTAGCGAAATAAAAGTTTGTATTGGATTTGCAATTCTAACTGATGTTTATGTAAATGTGTCGAGACAGAATTGAATCAGCATATAGAGGTTTGTTACTTTATTGCTCTACTAGTGCTGTATGGAAACGTGTTTAACATTCGGTAGCAAAAATTATAATCGAAACATGAACTATGCTGATACATAACATCATTAAACATCCCTTGGGAATATTTCAGCCCAGCAGGGGTTTAGCTTCAATCACCGCTACAGAAGATGCCAAGCTCAATTTTATCAATTTGACTTAAAAAGGTGCATTTTGCCTCGTGGATTATCAAGAAAATTAGAATTAAAATGGATTATAATGAATATCTCTGCTGAGTTGGGGGTGGGGTGTGAAGGTGGAATGGTTGGAAAAATAGCGCATATTTATACGGTATTTTTTTTAAATTTTCATTTTGGCCCTTTGCCACAAGGTTTTAACAGAAAGAATACTGTATTTTGGAAGAAATGCTGTAAATAAGAATGTGCATGCTTTCCCTGTGAGAAGGTCTGTTTACTTTGGTGGCTGGGATTTCAGCCAACGGAGGAGGGAATAGTTTTCAAAAATAATCGCAAGGCACTGACTAATTACCCACGATCCTCCTCTGGGGAAGGCCTGATCCGAAATTTCACTTTGGGTGCAGTTGAAAAGGGCCACTATCACTTTCTCAAGGCACATTGCAGTGCTTCGTTGCTGGTACCATGGCACCCAGAGGCTTTGGTTGCTTTTGGGGCACCACCATCCTGGTTCACATTGTTTCATTTACACTGAGCTTGTACACCGAGTCTGGTACACAGCCAGGGACAATACACAAGCATAAACATCATACAATATGTTACAATTTCAAGCATACATGCCCACTTGAATATACACACTTATGCATACACACATGCCAATCACACACACTCATGACTATATAGCAGGCACACCAACAGTCCCTATACAAACACCTACACATGTTTACAATGCTGCTGTATCTCTAATCCCTACAACTAGTTTCTTTAGTTGAGTTGTGTCCGACCCTTTGACTTCTTGGACTGTAGCATGCCAGTATCCTCCATCCATCTCAGCCTCTTCTATCCCCCTCTCCTCTTGTCTTCAGTCTTTCCCATCATCAGACTCTTGTCTAGTGAATCCTGTCCATGGGGTTATGTGGTGGTAAATATGCTGGAGTGGATTGCCAGTTCCTTCTCTATTGAACAGTGTTTGTCTGACCACTCCAGTATGACCCGTCCATCTTGAGTGGCCCTACACAGCATACCTCATAGCTTCATTGACATACATAAGCCCCTTCACCACAACATGGTAACGATTCAGAAGGGGCAACTGGCTACAGCCCACCAATGCCTGGTTGCCATGACTTCCCTATCTATTATATCCCTTCTTGACAGTAAAAGACAGATCATCCACCAGTTAGAGTTAAAGAGGGACCACAGTGCAGAAGTTTTCATCTGTCTATTGTTTCCATTCCCCTTCTTCCTTGACATCTTTGATCAATTTCAAAGAGCAGGATAACAAAAAATGTTGAATTAATAGGCCGTTCATTTGTGAGAGAAGCAGGCAACTCTCTCAGCGGTGTGAAAAACTGAACCAAGAGCATCTAAATTGTTGTGGACAGCATGCTGCTCTACCTTCTTGGCAAACTCACTTGGCACTCAGCAGTAACAATAAGCAGTACAACTGCCAGCGGCATAGAAAGATGATCAACATAAAATCAGGTTTGAAAGGGAGGGAGGATAGTTGATAAAAGTTTGGATTAAAAGTGAATAATGCTTATCCAGCCCTAAGTTGGACCTCACCTGTTTCTTAGTTATAAGAAAAGGACAAGTCACGATCGCTACCCTTTAAACAGCATTTCCACCCACAGAGTAAGAGGTGGGAGTAGGAGTTCCTGCCTACTTTAGTGACTGAGATGAACCAAATGTCATTTGCCAGTCTTTGCCAAAGATATTGATGTCATCTAGGTAGGCAGTAACTTAGGTTGCAGGAAAGCAAATAATTCAGTTCATAAGTTGCTGGAACACTCCGGGGGTACTGCAAGCCTAAAAGGAAGAGTGACGAATTGGTACCAACCAAAAGGAGGTAAAGAAGCTAAGATTTATTATATCTCCCCTGCATGCCACAAATCTCTGTCCAGTGGGAAATCTGAGTGTCATCTTGTCTACTGTTGTCTTCCTGATGTGTGGGGCTTAAGAATGGTTTGGCGTAGAGACTGATATGTTCAAGCTACATGTGTTTAACCTGTGGGGTTTGCTGACACCTTAGAGCAAAAATACCTCCTGCAAATCTCCAGTCCAGTCATGTTAGTGCCCACTCAGGGGGTGTAAATTCAACGTGTTTGGCCTCAAAGGAGTCTTGTGCTGTAATTTCATCCTTCAACTGTGAAGTGAAGAGGATGCTGGGTTGAAATGACAAGGCATGTCAGTACCACATGCTTGGATCCCACAGGAAGTCAAGAACACAGCACTTTAGAGAAAGCTTTAATGTGATAGTTTGACAATGATGATAATCTAAAAATGAAGGTTTGAATCCCATACAGCAGATTGCTACATCCAAATAAGATCATGGTCAGTGTTTGCAAGGCCTCCAAAAGATTTAGCATTACCATCGATCTTGCACAAACATTTTCAAACCAGATCTGTCATATCAAATGTAAGGAATTCATTGGGATTCATCCAGTCATATTGTCAAATTATGCTTTTTGGAAGGGGGGCTGCATATAGTTTCATCATAGCAGTGACACTTCTGCGATGTTCTGCGTCTATAAATCACTGCAACATTAATTTCAGGTGTCTGCTGAATATCTGCACAGCTTTGGCAGGGGAAAAAAGCTGTCAAACTTTGAAAGGTATTTAGTCTTTGTACCCTTTTCTGAATTAGACTTTTAAATGCAGTTGGTGCAAAACTTGGTAAACAAGTACATGGCCAAAGTTGTGCAGAAAGAGGCAGATTAAAGCTCCATGTTCTTCTCTTTTGGTTTGTTGTTGCAGACAGGCATCAATGATCACGCTAATTTGATTTTCAAATAAATAAAATGGGCTGAACAGTCTTGTATGCTTATATCTGTGTGACAGCCTTTCCCCTGTACCCATAGCTGCTATCTATCTTGTACCACACATATGTACACTCGTATGTACTGCCAGACAGACGTGATGTAATGGTAGCCTGTTGTGGCTTGCAGTGTTGTGAGGTATAACTGACAATGTGCTAGCCTGTGTGTTGTCTTCTCATCTTTCACTTCTGGCTTTCTGTAGTATCAAACTTAACACTCCGGTTAACAAGACAGTTAAAGGATCTGCACCATGACACCTACAAGGCTGGATTGCTCCTCACAGATCGCTGCACTTATCCACGTCTGGCTGCTTGGTTGCCCTAGTCAAAGAGGTCCAAAATTGTCCATTTTCAGTGCTGGCTTCAGTGTGTGGTGGAACAAACTTCCTACTGTCCCTCAGAGCTGCTAAATCCTCCCTAACATTCAAGATGGGCCTCAAAGCCCATGTCTTTCAGAGACATTTAGTCTCCTGATCCCTCAAGAACTACGTAAATGAGTCCAACATCTGTCGTGATCACCTCTGTGTTCATTATCAGTTCTATAGGTAATTTGGGCAAAATCATAGTATCAAAAAAAAACTGAAAAGTATCAGAAAAATAACTTCCTCAATAGATCGACTATTAATTTGCTATTGATTCACGTTAATTTAGTCCACTGTAAGTTTACCCCCTTTTTGATTTCCCCTTTTATTGCATATCTGTCACACTGAATGCTTTCAGATCTTTAGACAAAGTTTTTAAATTATTACTGGATTTATTTAAGGAACAAAGTCACCCAATACCCATATCACCTGTGTGAAAAAGTAAATGCACCCCCCCCAAAAAAAAAAGTTATCGGTAATTGGTTGTACCACATTTAGCAGCAATAAAAGGAACCAAGCACTTTTGGTTTCAGTTATCACATTTTGTACAGTATAAAGATCTGCAACTGAAGGACTTAGCTTTAGGCCCTACCTCATGCTGTGGTACCGTTTGGGCAGAGCTGTCACCTTCAATTGGTCCACAATAAATTACTCAGCTGTGCACATATCTTAGTGTGTCAACCTAACACCGTAAGCTACTTTGTGAAAAGGTGTCAGCAAAATGAATAAATGTCCCTCTGCAGATATTTCATGGGTCCCATTTGTAGATATGCTCAGCTAACTGGAAAAAATGGAGACACATTGGTGGTTTACAGTGGGAGACAGGGAGTTTGTGTCACTCTAAACAACTGGAAACACGCATTTTAAAGAGCATGGCAGAAGCCACACATTTTATTTCCATGTCATGGTGTGGAAATAAGCATCTAAAAGTCTAACAAATGCTGTGCTCTAGGCTGAAATTTTCTTTGGTCGTCTTCATTTCACTTTTAAATGTCCACCAGTCATTGCGGTAACAAATCGGGAATAAGTTCTGTTTGTCAAAGACGCTCTTGTCGCTTGGCTCACCGTGTTTGGAGACGGAGCTGGAACATTGGATGCTGGCACAGCTGCCATAGCAAACAGCTCGTATCTATCTTGGTCCACCTGTGGGAAATCTTGTTCCATTTGTGGTTGTTTACTGTGAAAAACCATAAATGTCTTCCCTCTGTACCCCCATTTAGAATCCAGAATGAACTTCCTTATTTCAGGCCTAAAAACTAGAGAAAATATTGATGGATAAAGCCATATGGTCTCCAACAGCTCAAGTCTGAGGGAAACGTTTATTTACAAGGCCTCAGTATGCTTTGAAAAGGAGCGAATTACGACTCCGAAGGTACAAATCAGGCCGTCTCTGCAGACACCTTTACAGCCTCGTCGTCAATCCACAAACCTCATGACTGAAATGAGCACAAGTGAAGGAGGAAAAGAGAAAAACAGGACTGGCCACTGCTGCTGCTTTCAGGTTTTTGCAGGTTATTGGAGATGTGTTTACTGGCCTACCCTGTTACAAAAAGGTCCGGATAGCTAAAATTGCAACGTGCAGAGGTATTAAACCTGCAAACTTGCACTGAGGAGTTGACCCCTTTGCTTGCCCACAAACTTTAAAGACAAGGTGCATACAGTGTAAGGTATTCTGTTTTACATAGATTCACATATTTTAAAAGCTGGGTAGTTTTTGCTGTATCAGTTCAGTTTAAGTACAGGAGCAGTGTTTCAAACCAACAACCTTCACGCTGCAAGAAAAGGAGCTCTAAATGCTATGGAAACTGTTGTGGCCTTTCTGTCCATATTTATTTTGTGCCTATGGAGCATGTTTGTAGCCCGTTCTCTCGCTCCTAAGCTCATGTTCTACTTCTCTGAACAGTCCTCCGTCCACCCCACCAGGCTTGGGGTCCAGGGGTCAGGGCTGAGACTCACAGCTGCATAATGTTTCTACGAAAACCCCCGTTTGCCCTGCATCCCTTTAAATTTGTCCTCAGTCTGCCCACCTGGGCACACTCCTCAAATGCCCAAAGGTGGGATGGAAGCACTGTGAAAAAGGTCACAGATTTTCCAGAAAGATCCATCTGGTGTACTATATAGTTTTCCCTTTAATCCAATCATAAGCATGTGACGTCTGTGTGAGGGCATCAATGTTGTAGCGGCACTGTACTACACTGGACAAAGTGGACGTACGCAGCACACGCTGTGCATCCGGGGCCCATCAGGGCAATGTTCCCTGTCCAAAACAGTGGAAATTATGGATTACAAGTTACCTTGTGAAAATTTTTCCCTTTATCATATATAGGCATTATTAGATTGCATGCTCTGGTGGAGAAGCACTCAAGCTTCCAGTGCTAAAATCAAAAACAGGCTATTTGAAATATGAATATTTCTTTGTGTGGGCCTGTATTGGCCTCTGTGTGTGTGTGTGTGTGTGTGTGTGTGTGTGTGTGTGTGTGTATGTATGTATGTGTGCGCGCGCGTGCATGTGTTTACCCATATAGCTTTTTTTTATATCATGAGCACAGAATGGAATTTTGCATGATTACAGTTTACATATTTTTAACCATTCTACTACTGAAAATATAATTACAGAAATGCTGCAACTTTGCGAACGCATGTACAACTAAATGCTAACATTTGTCCCCACGATATTTATGATTTCTGGGTTGCCGCATTAAAATAGTATAACTTGAAATGTTAGTGACAAATGGGCCCATCGCTGTGAAATGTGGATCGAAAAGGAATCCGGCCACAATGCAGTTTTAATGGAAAAAAAAAAAAATTCCTTCGATGGAGACTTTTTTGTGTCTGGGTTTTGACTGTAGAGACATTCTGCTGTCAGCAATCAAATATACATTTACATTGCGAGTGTGGAACTCATACTGAAACAATAATAGCCTCAGTTTTGTACAAACTGGTGCTTTTTTAGAATGTTTTTAATCATAGAATGAGCTGTGGATCATTTGTCACGCGGTCCAGCATCCACTGTGGAATTTTGTCAGATAGCCAGCAGTGGAGGGGGGTGGGTAGAGGTTGGGGGTCAGGGCCTTTGGCCCAGGAGGAGTTGCAGGGTATCTGTGGCATTTCACTCCTGCATGCCCACAGTTTTTAATGAGCTCGGTGTGTGTGTGTGAGAACTTTGCAATCCAGCAGTTCTTAGTTGCATCTGAAGCACCAAATGGCCTTCACACTGTTATACTATTCAATGCTGAGACAAGAATAAGGAAAACCAAAGCATCACATTATTTTTTGTATGCAAGCAACTCTAAATTAGTCAAAAAAAGCCACCATCTTTATATAAACATTCCTTATTTGTTGTTGCTGTGATACAATTATCTATATTTATTCATTTTTTGCATTTATTTGCAAAGTATTTCTCTTATTTAACTCCTTTATTTGTGATATTTGACCATTTTTGAACAAACATTAAGAAAACGTACATGTTCGCAAACATGGATGTGTGTAGCTGTTTCCCCCGAGGTCTCCTTGCTGCTTTGCTTCATCATTTCTCATCATGGATCCCCACATGGAGCCAAATCGATTTGCTGAGTTGGGGCTTCGGGTTTTTGTGTATGAAACATATTTGAGCTGCTCCCCCACCGGGCTTTTTGTAACTGGGGTCACCTAGGGTGTTTAAGCAGGACCAAGAGGAACGAACCTGGGTTCTTCTCTTGCAAAGCATCTGCTGCAACTACACCACCTGCTGCCCGTAACCACGAAGCTCCATTAGGGGACCTTTGAGCTCAAGGCAACAGCCCTAATCCACACACCACCTACAAACCTAGATTTTAAAAGAATGTTAACTTTGTAGGGGCAGTAATTGGCACAGTGGTTGGACTCTCCACCATCTTCCTGGTTTGAATTCAACTTCTGCTGCAGTAAAACTGATCAAAGTACTTAACCCCAAATTAATAAATTCCTTTGCTGTATCAGTTCATACATCACGTAAGTACTTAGTAGTTGTAACCCAACACTGTTAGTTGCTTTGGACAAAGGTGTCAGTTCAGAACATTTAAATGTGCAAAGGCTGTTTGTATACGCAGTTAGGGGAGGACTGATTCATAAAAACATTGTATTTTGTCTTAGCAGCCAAAAATAATGTAAAACAACTGAGGGTGAAAATGTTTCATGATTTGCCTTCAAGTTTTGAGAAAGATGTTGGTCTGAACTTTCCAGTGTTAATGGACAATGACTGATAATCACAATTATGGCGGCACATTCAAGTGCTCGCAAAGGCCTCGAGTGCGGAGATTCCTAAAGGAAATCAAAGTTGCCGTCACTTTTTCGGAAAAAATGAATGAGCTCATTAGGAAGCCTACAGACCTAAGAGTAGCGTTTGAAACAATTTCCTTGAAATGGCAACCTTGTCCAAGGTGAGAACTACGTTTAGGCAAAGTGGTTAAGAAAACAAAAACAATCGATTTGGGACAGCAAATAAACTTGGCTTTCACATCAGGTTTGTGCCGGGCGGCATTAATGAGGAAATCTGTTCCTAATTTACACATTGCAAAAAAAAAAGGTAAAATTTATGTACGCCCAAGTTGTAATGTCAGTCAAATTTGGTCAGTTTTTTTTTTCTGCATTTAGTAATTCAGATGAACGACAAAAAATGGACAACAATTTGATTTTGTTTTACGATAAAATAGAAATTAAATTCTTGCACAAAACTTGTAAAATGGTTTAAATTACGAATAAGAGACTGGGACTTGCATTGCTTAACTCAACTTTTGTCATATTTTCAATTTATATTGCAGCTAGGTGTGTGCATGCAATTATATTAATCGCTGTTAATAATTAATTGGCAGGTCAGCATTTGGCAGCCTTAGGGTTTCCGGTTCAAATTCTGCTGCTGCTGTAGTGTCTTTGTTGAAGCTAGATACCCTAAACTGAAGTAAAGCGTATGCAGTAGTGTAAATAGGTAAATCATGGTAAAGCTCCTCATTTTAACAAAGTCAGGTAAGAGAAAGGACTGAGAGCGCCAAACAATTAAAATGTGTAGTTGTGTACTTGCTGCACAGCTTTGAGGTTATTTGTGCAGATTTTTCTAGCATGAGCTCGTACTCAGAAATGCATTTACAATAAAATGTAACCTTTCCATTTTGTAATAAACAGGTGTTTTATGGGTTACCTGCGGTCTTTTGTAGCCCATTAAACAGCTCACTGTTATTTTATTCAAAACTGTATGCCACGTTGGCTTGTGGGGTAATTTTCTGGTAGCTTCTGTGAAATTGTAAACTTTCCACATATTGGATATATTGTTTGCTAGGCACACATCTCTTATTAGTGACATCTGGTTGATGTTTTGCCTCATTTCAATGTTTCCTCAGTTGCAGAACAACCCAGTTCCTAGTAGCAAAATGTATGACTTGCAGCAGAAAGGTACCAGTATTTGCCTTGTTTTTATTTATTTATATAATAATTTTTGCTTGTTAACATTCAACTGCTAATGAAACACATCATGTCCACCCATCCATTCATGATCCATAACTGCTTGATGGGTGCAGGGTGGCAGTATATCAGGCTACACACACACGCACACAAAGTAAAATATTTAGAGTCAACAACAAATGTAAACATATGTCTGTGGACTGTGGGTGGAAAACAGAGCACCTTGAGGAAACACACATGAACACGGAGTCAGTATGTCACTATGTAAACTCAACATGGAGTGAGCTTGATTCAGATGCACAGCTGAAAAGCTTGAAAAAAAAAAACTGTTATTTAACAAAAAATGCTGCATTTAGATAGAGTTTATGGCTGCTTCATCTGGGCAACGAGTTCCCCATTTAAGGATGTTTTCACATCTGTTTAAGGGTCACCCCCCAGCGCTTAGAGAACCTGGCTCCTAAATAGGAGGCTTTGTATCCAGCATGACCTCTGACCCATCTGAGGAGGTGAAATACAATTTCTGCATGTCTCACAAACCACTGCTCACCTATTTCCTGCTTCCCTCTGTTGTAAACCCTGTTTGATTTATGCAAAGGGAGACAAATGAACATGATCAGGGCAGGAGAGAGCTGGGAAACAGAACGATGCTGTCTGAGGGAATCGACTGCAGCTCATTTCAATGTAATAAAGGTTTAATGTGCTCATCCCCATCATATCTCTGTGCTAAATGGGCCCTCGAGAAGGAAGAAACCCGTCAAGCAGCTTTCCAGTTTTACTCGTCTGGTGTTTCAAATGGGTTTTATTTCTAAATTGGTTTTTAAGATCTGCATCTTCATAAGTGATATTTAACAGTAAAAACGTTGAACTCTTGGAGTCAGAGTCATAGTGCTTATATTAGAGAAAAGAATATAAAAAGACAGTTTACTGCCTTATGCTAAACTCCTCAGACTGTGCAGTATTTTATATAAAACTTTGACATTTTCCTACTTACACTGTCTTGCTAAACTAAAGAATCGGTTGTCATAGAGTAAATAAAGCTATTGACAGTGAAGCAGGCAATTTTCAGAATGGATTTTTGCCAAAATGAAAAACAGCAGTGGGGATGCACTGGGTTTGGGGAAAGTTGACAGAAAAGAAAAGCAGTAAAAGGTGGTACTTTCAGGCTGTTTCACAGAAGTCCCATGGTCTTCCTGATTGATGTGTCATTATAGAAGAGGATAGGGACGTACAGACCACAGTAACTCACCGCAGTGGTATCTCTGACAAGTAAATGCATAATATTTTGCATTCTGCAAGTCTTCCAAGCAGTCTGCAAAGAAGTAGCATCCTATCCAGGTTATAGTGTCATAGCCTAGCATCCAGTCACTCTGGAATAGGCTTTATCCTGGGGGTTACTGGTAATGGATGGATGGCTGGATCTATATCTACAGTGTAAGCGCGGTACACCTGGTTCCTGTCTGTAAACACAAGACGGGGTCTTGTTTTTGTTCGGATTTCTCCGGTTCATTGTTGATTCTGCTTTTATTTGGATGCCTAAAATCCGCTGTCCAATTCCCTTCTCATCAGGGTGGACGGTGTCTCTCAGTCAGCTGTGACCCTGCTGGAAGTTTATTCCTATTTATTCCTCTCTCTGGGTGGTTTAAGAAAGTCTGAGAGCTGCCAACTTGCTGCGTTCCACCCCATCTGGTGTGAGGAATGGCTTTGTCGAAAAATTACTCTTCTTCATACCTTTTCGCTTTCTGAGCTTTATGTTACTCCATTTCCAAGATGTATATGGACTTATAATCACCATTAAAATATGATTGATGGGATGCACTAATGTGTATAAAATCTTAGTAACAACTTCATAACCCTTGCATTGTGACTATGCTGAAATAAGCACTTTTAATGGTTTTTTTTTTTTTAACTTTTTATAAAAGGCAATCCTGATGAGTTACCAGTTTATTTAGTAACAGTGATCTCTAAGAAGTAATATTCTAGGTTAAATGGACATAAAATCAAATATTTAATGCTCTCAGCAACCTGCTACATCAGCGGTCACAGCTGTGAAGATTCAGCTCACCTCTGCTTCAGCTTCAGCCTTCAGATTGACATTTGTCATAGAAAATTTACTTCCTGACATATAAAATATACTGGGGGCTGTTTCAGATTTTACCTGCCAGTTGTTTAAAGAACCAAGTTAATTATCTATGTTTCTATCTAAATTCTTAATGCTGAGTAGATCCGTTATAAAAATAAGATAGCAATGTACAGGTATATTTGTAGCAGCCAAGGGTTGGTTGTTCTTTCTCAAATCAGAGTCAGTGCTCCATGTATGAGCATACAGAGGACAGGAATAGAACACGCACCCTCTTTTGGAGCAGATTAATGTGTGAGCTGTCCCAAAAACAGTGTGTGTCAAGACTGCATCTGCCTGGGTTTGCTCGAGGACTGACTCTTGGGATCATCCCCACCTGACTTTCATAGCAGGACGCCTGTTGAGGTGGATGTGGTGTGTGAGGGGGTGTCCTGGGAACATGCGAATGGGCCGGGTATCAACTGTCATTGTCGTTCTGGCTTCCCAGCACTATTAGTGCCTCTTCGCTGTGTGCAAATCCTAGCAGGCTTTGTTGCCAACAGACATCCTACGCTGGACAACTCCCCCTCCAGCTGCTGCCCATAATTTAAGACACATTTCCCCTGGCTGTGGTCCCCATGCCATTGTTTACGCACATGTTGAAGAGTAATATCCCTACATTGACAAACGTACACTCTCAGGTACCTGGATAAACGCAGATATTTCTTGGGGCAGCACTTGGCGTGGTAGCAAGAGCTGCACTGAAAGCCCGCAGGTTCGAATCCCACTTCCTGCTGTAGTACCAATGTTAACCAATGTACTCCAGTGTTAACCCTGAATGAACAATGAACACAGTGACACAGTAAACATTACCTGACTGTGTTAGTAAAAAGTAAAAGTTTTCCAATAAAAGAGGTAGTAAATGAATAAAACATATGTATAAGTGAAATTAGAAATTCAGCTTTATCTACATAACTCACCTCTTTCAGTAAGGGAAATAGTGTTGCTCTCCACTGTAAAACATAAACATATCATTTGTCATATTTGGTTTTCTAGCTTATTTGCACTGTATTTCAATATGTATACAAAAAATATGAAATACGAGCAAAAAAAAAAATGTGGAAAAAATTTACGGTCTAACAGATGCAGGAGCCTGCGGGGTTCCTCTGCCTTGCTGAAAAGGAAACGCAAGGGCAGCTGTATGTAATGAGGCTGAAGTTTTCCAACAAACACAGATAAGTATTTACTGTATATGCCATAAATTCGTTCTCACTGTTTACATAGATAAATGGTGTATTTTAAAGGCAGGAAATGAAAACACCTTCCTTACTCAAATGAGTGAGCTCTCGTATGTTTTTGCTCCCCATTAAAATTGTCAAAGGTATGCTTAGCCAGAAAATATGTCCTCCAAAACATTGTCCCGTGTGTGTGTGTGTGTGTGTGTGTGTGTGTGTGTGTGTGTGTGTGTGTGTATAAGTCTACAGTTGGATTTAATGGTTTATTTGCTTCATAAAGGTGTTATTGTGTTGTAATATTTTGGCAAGTTTTGCAAATAAATGTGCGACCCAGTGTGCGCTAAGTTCTGCGCACACTCGCTGATGCGGGAACACAAGCAAGAGCCATGTCGCGTGCCAGACCCAGACACCGTTGCCAGCTTCGCAGTCGCACAAAGGAAGAAAGATGCCCATTCAGATACCGCAAATGCGGACTTTCCACACAAGCAGCAGCAACCACGTAAGACTGCAGTCCTGTTCAGATCATTTAAATCCCGTTCATAAAAAGTAAAATAAATAAATAAATAAATAATCATTTTAAAAGATCAACTTAAGAGATGGGGGATGGGAGGGGTGGGCTAATTAACGAAATTTATCTGTCATCAAGTCTTTAAGCTGTTTGGATTTATAAACACACAAAAAGAAGAATTTCTGGCTCCGGTTGCGGCTGGGTCATGGTCCCCTCAGCTCAAACCAGTATGCTGGCAGAACAAATCGGCACAACAGGGCTCGCTGTTTGTCCTTTTCGCTTTGGTGGATCGCACCATCGATGCGACCAACTCTGCTGGCAACCTGGCAAAACATGCCCCATAGCCCAGCATCTGGGATGTGCACCACGAAGCACCTGTGCAGGCAATGTGACCCAACTGGAAGAGATAACGTTTCCATTTGCTATCCATTTATAATGTTTTAATCCAGAATAACCCAAAGGCAAGGATAAACACACAATGTAGAATAAAGGACAAATAAAACCCAGAAATGGGGCCTCTGTGGACATGCAGTGGCCTTTTTCTCGAAGGCCACTTTGTGAGACCAAACAGAGAAGGGATAGCTGGCAAAGCATAGTGTCAGTCAGCTCTTTTACCTCAACTTGTCTCATGTTTTTAGTAAATAACTCCACTGTTTAGAATATATCTCTGCATGTTTATCATTGTAGGCCACAGCTGTGGGAGATGCTGTTTCTGTTGCTGATGTTGATGATGATGACGTTGTACTGCTTGTGTTTGTTTCTCTTTGAGGCTGGGAAGGAGCTGTTGTACCAAGGCTGCTGCTATGGTGCCCCGTCTTCACTTCTTCAGTCTTACCTTCACGCATGAATGTCCTTTTCCCTACAGGTGAATGCCGATGATGTTCTCACGAAAGAGGAGCAGATCTACCTGCTGTTCAACGCAAAGCGGAAATGTGAGCGAGCCATCAAGTCCAAACACAAGGCTCCAGGTTAGTGCAATGTGGGCTGCTGTGACGCTTGTCCCTCTGACGATCCTCAGAACTATGGGAGATTAGCACCACTGTTCAAATGCAGCCTATAGCGCACAGTGACATTTGCAGGTTTGCAACCGCAATCCCTATTGATTCTGACAAGGTGAAATTTCAGGTCATGCAGACTACACGAAAGAAGGGGTGACCGCGGTGCTCTTGAACTACTCTGTGAACTGATCCGAAGTGTAAGAAAGCAGCAGACAGAAAAGCATTTGACAATCTGATGTTGAATGCAGAGAAATATCTTCAAACTGACCCTTAGCTTGAGCTGTCAGTGCAAATACGCAATCGTTGGGAGATGTAAAGAACATTGAGAACCTTAAATTACATCCAAATGCTCCTCTGGTCTTTTTGCCTTCCGTAGTAATTTATAATTCTAATATTAGGAACATATACCACCCATCCATCTATCCACTGCTGACATTCCCATAAGTTTTATTATTTGTTTTTCTTATCACATTAAGATTGTCATCTCTCTCTGGTACCCTAGTGTCCCCTTGTGTGCTTGTTTTCCTAGCATATGCACCTCCAAGTAGCCCATGCATCTCATGGTGTGCAGATGATTGCTTAGAAGGCCCACGCTTTGCACTATATTAACTCTTCATTTCACTGCCAAGGAAATGGAACCCAATATCAAACCTCCAACAGTTTACTTTCACAAGTATGCATTACATTATGTTTCTTTAGGCAATTTCCATACATTCAGGAGCCCATTTGTCAAAAATATGATGGAGGACTATAATGAAGAATCGTATCACATGCACTACTGGCATCTTCAGCTCAGCAGCTGGTCTGTTTAACTCAGTTCATTTCCCTTCTGACAATGATGTTTGCGACTCACACCGACCACAGTCTGTCTGCAGTCGTTCCTCCGTTTTGCCGCCTAGCACAGGCCACCCATTCTTAACGTTTATTTTATTTTTATTTTTTCATTCGTGTCTGCTCACTGCTGCACAATGAGGACCGAGTCTTTCCTTCCACCCACAGAGAGTTTCACATCACCAAGCCAACAGTTGATCTTCATAAGCCTACCATCTTCTAAGGCATTTGTCTGAGGAATTTCCCAAAAATTAAATCCTTGTCAATGCCCCAGCTGCCTTTGACATCCACATTGGCCATATTCTCTGGGCAACTGCATATTTACCATGTTTATCTTGTTTCAATGCATGTTGTATAGCACACCTTTCTTCTCTTCTCACTTGTCTGTTATTATTTGGCTGTCACATTTCTCCATAGAGGTACATTATTAGAGTAATATCTCTACACACTAACCTATTTACAGGGATTTGTTCAACTATTCAGATGATCAATAGGCCATTTGTCTATTTATTAACTGATGAACAGGAAGAGGTGGAATGTGAACCCCAGTCTTGAGGGAACCACAGCCCAGTCCAAGGCCACAGCCATAACTACTACAACACCTGCTGCCCCCAGGTAGCAGGTAGTGAGTGCATCGCTTAATTTACTAACTTCTCCCATAAAGAGATTTTTAATATTTCATATTTTGAACAGACGATGGAATTTTTAACACTGCTACAACCAACAAGGTCATAAACTGAGGTGTTATTGATGCAAATTCAAATAAAAACTAACTGAGTCCAAAGCTGAGGTATCTGAACCAACATAAGCTAATTAATGCCATTAAAATCTTCCAGCTGATCCTTGGAGGGGATTCAAAAATCTGCTCGCTGGATGAAAGTTTTATTTTTCTGCCAAAAAAAAAAAAACCCTAAAAAAGCAGTTTTCTGTACTGTGATTATTTTTGTGGACCAACTAGGGTATAAAAACAAAGAGAACTGAATGTGTGGCTGGCCAGAGAGCACACAGCCATACCGTATCTTTCATCAGCAAAAGTGGCCCTCGATGTGTGCAGTGTTGCCTCAACTTTCCCAAAATTTGCACATTACAATAAAAAAGACACCGTGATGAACAAACATTTTTTTCTTAATCATAAGAGCTGCCCTGATCCCACTGAGGGTTCTTCAGTGTCAATGACATCACAAACTATGGACTGACATGCCCATCAGCCAAAATGCTCCCTCAACACATATGGATTTTTCCCTCTGTTGTTGAATCCGATGGTCCCGCAAGGCAACTTGCATGCTGCCTGTCCCAATCTGGTCACCAGGTGCAGTCAATTTTTGCCAGGTACAGCCACCACCCCTCCCACGTCACTCATCTTCTTCTCCGTCGCAGCTGACATGCAGCTGCCGAGTCAGCAGCATGCGCTCACACACTCTTGTTGCTGGACGAGCCCATATTTCTGTAAAGGTGGCCAAAAACACAGCTCTCCTCTGTCATCGCCCCGTTGCTCTGTGCATTTTCGTTTCCCTCGGTTGCATGTGCGATGGAACGGGGCAGCACACACTGAAGTGAGCCTCTTCCCGGTCGCTAGAGTAAAAGGAAGTGAACAGTTAATCCCGTCAAAAGGAAACAAAAAAGAGTAAACTGAATGGCTGTCTGATAACCTTTCTTCCTTGTCTGTGTAGAATGTGAATGTGAATGTTGACTGTAGGACAACAGTGCGTTTTACTCGGTGACTGTGTTTGTGACATGGAAGTCACCTAATGGCTTTAAACTATTAAAATAGCCTTTTCTCATTCATTACAAATGAACTATGGAAATTAAACTAATAGCCACAGCTGATGGTGGTGCTATGACATTTTTTGCCAGTCAGTCGGTCCATTATATTCTTTCCATTTTAATACCGACCTTCTCAGACAGATGAGAGAGCCCAGACTAACAAATACTTATTATAAAGTTATTATTAAATACAGCTGCTGCTTCATTAACTCTAACCTCTTGCATGGGAAAGGTTTGCTTGTCTGTGCGCTTCTAGGAGAACTTCTACCTGCCGTTTTTCTCTGACTTCCGCCTGAAGAGATGCTTCCGTTTGAACCTGGGATCATCTCACGTTCAGCAGCATGATTATGATGAACGATGCAATAATAACCGAACTGACCTGCAGTTATGTTTTTGCTTTCCTTTCCCACTCATTTATTCCAGAGCTGTGCCCTGGAATAATTTCAACAATTTTTCATTTCTGTGTATGTAAAGGCAATATTTATTTAATGAAGTGCCATTGCTATCTTGTACTAATGGAGTCCCACCCATGAAGGGTGCTGAGGTGATTTTGTGTATCAGACATTTTCATCTGCAACTTAACATGTGATATGCAAACTGGAATAAAAAAATAACTGTTATTAATTGCTGTGGCACACAAGATGGCTTATGCACAGGAAAAATGTTTTACCTGCATTCTAAGTTGCATATTTATTAAGGTAATTCAAGCTAAGTGCTGTATGTGGTGGTACAGCAGCACATTCCCAAGTGTCTGAACCACATCTCTTTTGGTCCAGTAGCTATGACAGCCAAGATTTTACTTTTTTGATGAACAAAAAACAAGATTGTCACTCTTAAGCCATTATTTGCAGTGTTTCTTGTGCTTGCATGTAAGAATCTGAGATCCAAATGTTATTTTGCACTGGTTTTTTATCCAAATTAACTTACAATGTGAGGCTTGTACAGTAAGGTTCTTACACTGATTTGCCCATATATAAAGTAGGGTTTTACTGTATACATCCAGGAAAAGTATCTTACCCCAAGGTACTGCAGTAGAACATGGGATTCATAACTGACATATTCAGATTTTAGCATTAACCACTACGCTTCATTTACTGTATATTTTTTAATGCCTCAATCATTTTTTTTTCCTTTATTTAACTGTCCCTTTTCTCTGAAAACTTAATAGTTATGATGCTGCTACTGGACTGTGCAGGTTGCCTTACCTCCTTATTCATGTTTGATAAATTAGAAACAAAAGTGAAACATACTTTTTTTTAACTCTCTTAGTAAAAATCTTATTCATATTTCAGTCTAACAACCACTGGCGTCCACTTCTATAAGCACAACTTGAAAAAATATTGTGCTTTCCCACTGCGGTGAAGCAAGAGAACCAATCTTTATCACTTTCAGTTTTCTGTTGACTTGATTTCTTCTACTATGTTTTTATTGATTCCATTGTACTTCTGATGGTTGACTCCAAATTGACATTTTCAGCCCTTGGAACTTAAATAAATGTAATTTGTTTTAAGTGTCATGGTTGTGGGTGGTATTAATAGAACAGCTTTCTGGTCCATAGGGAATTGGAAGGTTTATCATGGAAATGAGCAGCTGGGTAGGAGATTTGCTATGCGGGGATGTTTGTAACAAGTATTTAACAGAAAATATCCAGAGTCACTGTGCTTCCCCATTTCACTCTGTTTTATCTGAAAGGGAAACTTTGGATGTCTGCCTGCTCTTCTCTTGCGTATTTGGAGTTTTTTTTTTTTTTCTTGCTCCTGACAATCTTATCTGACTTAAAAGAATGTCTGCTCTGACCTGGAGTCACTCAGAAGCCACCAGGCTGACTTTGCTTGTTTTCTGGTGGCAGCCCACAGAAGGATGTCTACACGCGAGTCATGAGTCCCCAAGAACACCCTGAGGTCAGATGTGCAGCCATGGCCTTTAAAAGGCCGTGACTTTATGGGGGTGACTTTCATGACTTTGCAGGGTGGTGGGCAGTAGTGTGGCCTCACCTCACCTCTAGGCACCAAGGGACTTTGCTGTCAAGTGGCAACCAAGCACAGCTTTAACATCACGTTGAAAAACATAACTGAAAATGTCTGTCATGCCTTAAAAAATATTTTATTTCCTAATTCTCTAATGTCATACTAAGTTCTTCCCTGTACCCTTTGCACACTAATAGCACAAACACATATCCAGCTTATATACAGACTGGCCACTTTAATAGGTACACATGGTTGTTTATATGCATACCTGGTCCTGCACAGCAGTTGTAACTCAGTACAAACAGCACAAACATGAGGTATAGAGTCCAGTTGCTGTTTGAATGAGCATCAGAATGGAGAATATGTGGTTTAAGTGGCTTTGATCACTGGGTTCCAGCATTTCAGAAACAACCGACCTTGTGAGATTTTTTCACACTACAGCTCTGCAGACATGACAGAGGCCTTACATTCCTCTTGTAACCTGTACTGTTCCACCTCTTAAGCAGCATAGCGTGTTTGGGTTGAGCTGGAATATTATGTTAACAGATTAAATGGGCCATCAAAAAATGTGCAGAAAAAGCAAGGTTGACAAGCCACCCTGGAACACTGGGAACACGTCCAATGCCTTGTTCCTGAATTTATGCTGTTCTGCAGCAGAAAGAGGACTGTGCTAAACAGATATGCCTAATAAAGTGGCCAGTGAGTGTTTGTGAGGATTACAAATGCTAAACCATTGCGTACAGACTCCCTCTTACTCCCGAATACTAGTTTTAGTGTTTGTATTATTCTGGCCCTTTTCCCCCTAAATATGATATATTTTTAAATTTTATTTGTTTTTTTTTTTTTTTTTTTGTGTTAATGAGAAGCATGAATAATTTAGGGTTAAGTTTCAGAGGAGCCAGCACAGACGTTATGCCGAACAGGAATGCAACAGAGCTGGGAATGAGGAATATGGACATTTAGGATAGCGCTGGGCACTCAGCAGGGGCCGCAGGATCACACCACACCCGTAGCTGCTGGAAGTTTAGAAAATAAACAGTGAGCAGATCCTCTCCTAGGTCCCGACTGTCCTTTTCAACAAATTTTGGATACAGGTTTGTTTGCTATGACAATAACATTGAAACATTCGTTGCAGCTACTTCATATTATTTACCTTATTCTCTTGTTTTCCGACCTTCTCCTCACGGCCTAGAGCTCACAAAATTCTAAACCTGTCACTCAAGCAAAGCAGTTATGACAGCAGATGAACATCAGGCGAGCATCTTACTGCCTAAAACGTCAATATTTCCGAATATTTGTCTACAGCACGCCAAGCTGCTGCACAGGCCATTTCCTATACCACCCATGTAAAAGCACGTAATAGATTTAGCAGCAGATGAAAGGCTCCACAGCGACCTGTTCTGGAGGGCTTTGCTTGGAGAAGGTATTGTCCTTGCAGAAGATATTGTCCTTGGAGAAGGTATTGTCCTTCGAGGGAACCAGGCTGAACTTGAGGTCTGCTGCCCCGGTGCTGTGCGAGCGGTGCTCTATGTCTGCAGAGTAACAACCTACGCCTTCTTACAAAGAGAAATGACTGTGGTCTGGGAAATTGCTGCTTAACAAAATCTGATTTCCTGTGGGTTTTCTCAGCATTTCATAGACTTTGAGTTAAAAATTGAGGTTAATATGAATTCTAGCGTGAGAATTATTAAACGAGCGAAGATTTTACATGAAAATTGTAAGCCATGGGACTATTTTATCTCACAGATTAACTATCCAACCTACCCTTTTTTTGCAGTACTTAGCAGTATTTTCTCCCCATTGCACTCTGTTGGGCTTGTTTTGGCGATTTAATTTTAGTTTTTGCCGCAGTTCGAGGTCCTCTTTTGACTCTGACAGTGATACATGGGCTAAGAGCGATTTATTCGCTGAAATTTCTTTCCATTTTGTCGGCACTGGCTGTGGAAAAAAGTCGCTTTGCTCAAATTTAGATCCCAAGCTGGAAGCCTCAAGTGCTCTTGTGGAGACCATTCTGAGAAGCTGCAACTGGATGTACATTTTGAGATGAATTTGGAACTTTGTTCCACCTGTGTCTCGTCTTGTTGATTCGGGCCCCACCCTGGCCAGTAGGTGCCACGGTAAATTGGTTAACCGCAGCGTTATTAGAATGGCGAGATGGTGAGGAATAACGTGCGTCGTGCACCCCAAACTTCTCGCACAGTGCTGGCCCTGATGCGTCCTTTCGTTTCTTCTGCCTGTTTTGGGAATGGCAGCGGCCACAGGCCAGAGGAGCCAATCTTGCTCATTTTACAGAGCCGCCGTCATCCCCGTACTGTATTTGTTCTTCTGCATTTGTGTGCTCTGGGTAAACAGGGGCATCAATGGGCTCCTTGACATGTGGCTTTCACAAGAGAAGCACCGAGGCTAAGGGACGGGAGGCCGGAGGGGTCCGGGGGGATGTGGGGGATGCCAATGTTTTTACCGAGTGTGAAAATAGCCTGGCATGGAGACCTGCGGTGGGCGGCGTATAGTAACACCAACAATCATCAGCCAGCGCTTGGATTCATCAGAGCCCGAAGCGATATGGGGAGCGACGTGTGCAGCACCGGATCGCATGAGCAGAAGGGGCAAAGAAAAACATTAATAAAACCCCGAATGACATCAGTAAAGGAGACCCCACCCCCTATCCACCGTTATATTTAAACTGTGGTTATGGAATTTGCAGGAAATTATATTTTGATTCAGTGTTTAATTTGAGACGGGTGTGTTGGTGGTCTGGGGAGGGAAGGGGGCGCACGGGGAAACGCGAGACGCCACCGCCGTGCGACTCTTAAGGTTGCGGTCGCCGGGACTTTGCACATGCGAACAGAGGAACGCCGGGGCCCAGCGCTGCTCAAAGCCATACGCACTGCTTTCTAATTACACACCATGTGTCACAGGCAGCCCGGCGCGCCCTGATCACCGAGGACCCCTTTGCCCTCTTTTCATTCTTTTTTCCTTTTGGAAGTTTGATTGTAGAAATGGCAAAATAATAGATCTACAGCACAGAAAGCACAGTTCAGCTCCATGCCAACCCAGTTATTAGTGGTTATAGTGGGGGCAGCTGTTTTCAATGATGGGAAATAAAAGCCAAAATGGGCCCTTAGTTGAGGCCAGAAAGTTCTAGAAAGACCGAATTATTTTCTTGTCTCGTTGTTACACGTCTAGCTTTTCTGCACGGAACGAAGCAGTTGATCTGTTTGCGATGATGAACCGGAGCCACGCGCGCGTCTCAATGACGTTCAGTCAGCATGAGGTGATCCTCACGTTCTTATGGATGTCTTGTTGTCACAAACTGTGGATAAAAATAACCAGCTATCGGGGGAGGAAAAGGACTGTTATGTGTGTTTCAATGTAAAATCGTGAGTAAAAAAGATAACTCTTTACCGTAATAAAAGCTCTTACTGTTATAAAGTTGGCATTTCAGACTACTAAAAGTGTCAGTGAAATTGAGTTTGTTAGAATGACACACCCTCACCTATCAACTACTGGTCAGAACCTTCTCTGTACATCTAACAGTGGCCTTCAAGGACGTGAGTGTAAGAATACGGGCAATGGCAACGGGCAACGGAAAACACTCCAGCACTTTTATAGAAGCCAGTTAGGCTTTTATTGCTCGCCCTGGTAAAAAGCGTATAATTTAAAATGTTCCTCGTGCTGTTTTTCACAAAGGAAAAAAGGCGGTCCGAATGCACATGTAGCTTTAGCAATAACTTAAAAAAGAAGCTCGGGAAGGTCAGCGTTGCCAGCCGGGCCGCAAGAAAGCGGCAGCACATGCACAAGCGGAAAGCCAGTTTCTGAGATGCAGCAACAGTTTGAGAGAGAAGCAGTTTGACTAAAGGGTTTAGAAGCTGTGAACTTATTTAATAGCTGTCAAGTGGGGTGGAATATCTCTTACGGCCTCATGCTGCAAAAGGAGTTCCCAAGTTTACGCTGGCTGAGCTGTGAATGAGCCACGCTGCTGGAAAGGGCAGGGAGACATTTTATATTTGGAGTGAGTTCCATAGTAAAATTTTACTATTACTGCTGCCAGCCAGCGTTGGTGCCGCATTGAAACTGGGTTTAGATTTAAATCTGGCAATTTCGTGCTATCGTTTTTCTACAGGAAAAAGAAAAGCCAAAGTATGAAAAAAAAACCTGATTTATTCATTAGTGCACTTTTTTACCAACTGGTATGTGACACTCACATCTGCCACAGAGGTCTTCACCATCTACATCACGTATGAGTGCCTGCGTTTTTGTGAAAAGGGAAAACGTTTGCAGGAGAGAAGATGATTTACTCTGTATTAAAGTCTCCTAAAAAAGCTCTCAGTTTCAGCTTCTGGACTGTTTTTGATGTGCTTAGTGTCATTTTTAAGTCCTAATATAGATACTTTTGGCCAGACCGAATGCTAGGCGTATAGCAAATATTTGAAGATGGAATTAAATATTTGCATAACGTCTTTGGTGCACCTCAGGTTTTTTACTGTAGTGAAGCATAATCTTGCTGCCATAGAATTTACAGCCTTCGGGCAGAGGTGTAGCCTGCCCTGCCACAGAATTGCCACCTTTTACAATTACTCAAAAGCAGGTATTAAATGTGTTAGATTAATATGTCTGCTGTTTTAACTCAGCAAGCGCTGCTTCATGCAATGGCCGTATTATTTTCCATTTCATGGGAGTTAAGTGGATATGTTGACCCTCAGCAATGTGAAGGCTGCAACAAATCAGCTTATGAATCAAACGGCAAATTTAAGGAAATGTGGAAAGGTGGAAACCCATAAGACGTGTACGTTAAATTTGTGATGCCGCATTTCCTTTGTAATTCATAGATATTTTTTTTGAGTCTATTTGAATAACTATAATTTGGGCCCAGTAGGGCTGATGGGTTTCAGAGGTTGTCTTCACACATCATTGGATGGTTACAGACAAGAATGGATGTTGAGTGACTGGACACAGCAATGGCTGCTCAGGATGGCATTCAGAACCAGTGGGGAGGAGATGAGCTCCAGAACCTTGGTCTTCCTGCAGCAGCATAGCCCCCCACCACTACTTAACCACCAGTTTGTCTCTCTTTCTCTCTCTCAGATACCTACTGTCAGCCTGAGTGGGACGGCATTGTCTGCTGGCCCGAGGGGGTCCCTGGGAAGGTGGTGGCTACAGCCTGTCCTGACTACATCTACGATTTCAACCACAAAGGTAGACTAGACATGGGGTCTGGTTTGAGACCTAAAGACCATAGCAACCATCAATGTATCATCAATGAGTTGGTCCAATACAGGACAGTGGTGGTCCAGAGCATCTCCCAGAAGCGTAGAGTGTAACGCAATGTGGGGCATAAGTCCATGAAAGGAAGTCAAGCACTCATACATACACTACAATGCAATTTATAGTGACCAGCTCACCTGAAACACATGTCTTTGGACTGTGGGAGGAAACCGTGAACTTGAAGAGAAATGTACATCCAAACGTACAACTCAGGAGCTGCGAGGCACCAGTGCAACCCAATTTACTCCGTTCACATTAATATTTATATTTCAATTCACAATTTAAATTATATTTATATATTCCTTTTCTCAAAAAAATTTACAAATGTTCAGCAACTTGCAGTGATTTTCATTTATACGGCAGTGATTTCATTTTTACTGCCTCTGGGTAAAAGGCCTGATGAAGGGCACTGTAGCAGCAGGTTGGATTTGAAGCGGGGCAAGATACACAATATAATTGCACATGATAATTTAGTATTACACTAAAGAGAGGGTTTAATGTATATATATATTTTTTACAACAGTGTAATGTGCCAGCAGCTTGACTTTATTGAGTGTTTCTAGCCCCCAGAGTAAATATCAAGTAACAGTTTCCACATTTTTTAATTAGTTCACATATAAAATGAAAACCCACGGATATTTGAATGAATAACCAAGCAAACATATTGTTCAATATCCCCAAATTTCTTTCTCTCTGAAGGCTGGCCGTTTTTTTGGGGGATATCTCCAGCGAGACGGCATTTTCCATCACTTGTACTTTTCCCTCTCCCAAGCCTGTCATTTTCATTTACAAATTACCTTTTGCGAGCATTTTTTGTTCGGAGTGAAAAGTCCTTTTGCTGAAAATACAAAACAACACCCCACCTCGTCCTAAGACGTCACCGTTCTGAAAAAAACATTTTCAGAAAATTGTCACACAAATCCCCATTTGGACCTTTAAGGGTGTGTGTGTGTGTGTGTGTGTGTGTGTGTGTGTGTGTGTGAACAAAATCCAGTGGGATTGTTTTCTCTTCCAAATAATGGTAGTTTTGTGCTTTGTGATTGTGTTTTATTCTTTCTATTCATTCTATTCCCCAATGTGGTTAAACAGAACAGAAATGTTGGTTTAACTGTCTTTGGCTTTCATGCTCTTCAATGGATTTACACCTCTGATGATACTGCTATCATCACCTCTTGATTTATGGAAAGCAAAATTTTCTATGAAATGCAATTTTGGTAGCTGTCAGTCACATACACACTCATATAAGCACCTCCCTACTTCCGCAAACGCCCCTCCACCTGTACCTTATTCAAGGGGTTCTCAGCAGCCTCCCTCAACAGCAGGTTCAAGCCCACCGGTAGGCTCCTAGCCTTCAAACACCCATCTAAATGCAAAACCATTCTAATTCTTCCAGGTTCTGACCTTTTATTGACTCAATTCATTTCGAAACACCCATTTCATGAATTTGTAATCCTTTGCTATTTTTATTTTTGTTATGTTTCCCTCATAATTGCTGCATACTTACCATTTGTTTCTATTTGCATGCTCGGGTGAAATGAGCAGCCTTTGTTTTTTTAATGGATTTCTTTGCTCATTTTGCTGCATTTTGCACCAATAGGTCACGCCTACCGCCGCTGCGACGGCAATGGAACGTGGGAGCTGGTCAGCAGCAACAACAAAACCTGGGCCAACTACAGTGAATGTGCCAAGTTCCTCACCCATTACAGCCATAACCACAAGAAGGTGAGATTCCCTCACTCGTACATGTCACATGTATGGAATCAACAGTTGCGCATTCGGCGAAAAATCAATGAAACACTCATTTAATTCTAAACAGCATGTTCAGGAGCTGTGTTTCTACAGGTAAAACCAGTAAATAGTGTGAGGTAGAATTTTACAGGTCTACAGCCTGCAAGAAGAATTTATCTTTAAGCTAAAAATGGACTTTTTTTGTGTTTCACATGCAGGGTTTTACAGGATTGAGCTAGAAGAGTCAGCAAAAATATAATAGCTTTTGCCAAATATTGCAGCTCATAATAACCAGCTGACACGCATTACCCTCTGCCCTGGTATTTTCCCACAAACCCTCTAGCCCCCTCCGATGAAACACACCTTTGAAAATTATCTCCAAGCATGATGGGTGCTGACTAGCGCACCGTTCAACCCTTCCCTTCGGCATCAGCTTTTTGTGCCATGTGCAGCATCGGTGCCCGTTGGAAACCATGGATGCTGTTAAATAGACCGTTGGGTGAGCAATGTTGATGAGGAAATGAAATGCCAGGTCCTCCTCGTTCCTCTGCAGCTGTTCACAGTGATGCACAGCGCTTGGGTGTTGCTTTGCTTTCACTCTTCTGTTCAGTTCCTTGCAGCCACACTGCAAAGTGGTGATTTCAAGGTATCTGCAGGATTGAAAACAGTTATCCTTTTACAAAGGTGTAGTGTGTCAGTTTCTGCTGCTCCGCTATAGACCTACCAACTTGCAATCTGCCAAACCAATGCGAGGTGTCACTCCTTATGGCCTGTTGACTTCATTTCACTCTGTAATGGGCACAGAGCTGCAGATGTTCAGCTTCGTCTTGCACATATTCGCCAAAATCGTACTTGGATGCTGCCATTCCGTCCATGCACATCTGGGCCGGACGTCCTAGAGGGATCGTTGTGTCGAACTGTCGAGCGACCTTCAACATCAGGTTACATGTGTAAGTCATATATGTGAACATTTTCCACCCATCGTGTGAGCCAAGTTACAGCAGCGGCTCTATGTTTAGATTCTGGTTTCCTTTGAAAGCCGTTTTTCATCTATATGCAGAGCATCGCCAAATGGAACTGTTCTCGGTCCCAGAGGAGTACTGTTTCGACTAGAAACCATAATGGGCTCACCGCGGCCCTGCTGAGTGCGCACTTCTTATTTATTTATTTATTTATTTCCCTCCACTTTATTTTTGCATGTGCATCACACATATGGGTACTGCTTAATGAGATGAGCGTATTAACCAAAAACAGCTTTATCTCTGCATTTTTGATTCTTTGGAAGTCCACACCCAGAAAGTCGCGCACAATAATCCCCCAATTAAAGTTTTCAATTTAAGAAAAGAAGAATGAGGGAAAACAACACACACGGCTATACGTGTATTTTCCATGAGAAGCCATTTCCGCGGCTTTGATCTGGTTTGTGAATGGACTGCGGGATAGCAGTTTGTCGTGCTATAAACTGCGGGATTTGCTCTCAGCTCCGTAGCGCTGCATGATTCCTTGTTTGGCTTTGAAAAGCAAGCTTGCAGACATTTCAGGACCCTTCCTCACATTCTGCTCTCAATACGCTGAGCAGACCATGATTTGCGCCATATGTGAGTAACAGTTGCTTTCTTACCGCTCCTTTGTGTTTAAAGTTTTAGAGTTAATTTTCTGTAGAGGAGCCCTTCACATACAATGCAGCTGATCAACTGAAATCTGAGGCCAGGACTGAGATGGAGCTGTGCAACAAACTGGCATGTTTAGCAGCAGCCCAGCCTGTAAATCCCTGTGGTGTTTGCGCAGTGTGAATTTTGGCTGCTCGCTCGTTTTGCGAACATGGCTTTCCATCTCCTCCCAAAGATGCTCTTTTTGCTTCAGAGATGATGGCTGTGGAGGCCATTGGAATACAGTAAAGACACTGTTATGTTTGGGGATCTGTAAGGTGTCAGGGGGATTTCTGAGATGCCGGAACCAGGGCAGTTTGCACCAACCATTATAACAAGTTCAACATCACTCAAGCAGTCCTCTAAACAGCATTTTGACCTTTGACCTTGTCCACATGTGTTTATATACCAGGTGGCTAGGGGTACCTAACAAAGTGGCCAGTAAGGGCATTTTCACTACTGAATACTAGGTGTTGTTCCACGAGTGAATAAACTCCTCAGTTCTTAGAGGTGCTGATACAGTATGTAAATTTTTTTGGACATTTGCCTGATAAAAAACATTATGTGGTCATTTAAATGGCAAAATGTTTGTTGATTTATGATGAGTGACTCTATATCCCTGCAGGAAGTCTTTGAGCGACTCTACATGATTTACACTGTGGGCTACTCCGTTTCCCTGGGATCCCTCATGGTAGCTGTCGTCATTCTAGGATATTTCCGGTGAGTGCGCCTTGTCCTGGAAAAAAATCATCAGGTGCTGGTTTTACGGTCTTATTAGCGTCTACCAAAGGACTGGTGTTCCAGCGATGATGCCGACTGCCTTTCTGTCGCCAAGGAGACCTATCTTCTTGTGATTTTGAGACAAGTCTACATGCCTGAGATTAGCTCTTGGTGTTTAGTCAAATCTACAGTACAGAAGCATAGAGTCTACTTAATTTTACAGTATTTTCTTGCAAATTATACACATGAAAGAGGATTACATGTGGAGCCATTAGCTACAGCAGATCATTATGGTTATTTATTTATTTGTAGTTTTCCTCATATTGATGGTGTGGTAGATTTATCCAAAAATGCATTAGTCCATCAGTCTCTACTGTTTATTAAGGACCTTTATGGACTCCCTACACACCCTGGTCTGGACGTTCCCATTGTTAGTAAGTTATGTGACCTAGAGGAGTCAGAGAAAGTGCAGAAGTAAAGCAAAACCCATCCAAGGTGGATTAGATCAGTTCTCATTGTTTAACTCTTCAGGTTCATCTTGTGAACCAGCGAGACATAGAAGCATCAGGTAGAACCCACAGAGGTACATTGACAAGCAAATTCCAAATTCAACAGTTGTTCTTCAGTAATAGCCACTGGCTCACACAGTTTTAACCTTAAACACACAATAACTTACAGGGGAAAATTGTTCCACAGATTTAATTTAGTGTCATAGTATAAAATGTCTTACAATCAGGTTAGGGACCAACAGCCCAGTCGTAAGTCACATTGGTCGCAAGTTGAACCGTACTCATCGCAGAGTGTGTAGTCCACCAAACAGTAATTTGTGTCAACTTATTTTCAACAACTTTTGATGATTTTGACCTGCTTTGTTTGATTTCTGGCTATTGTATATTATTATTATTATTATTATTATTATTATTATTATTATTATTATTATTCATAAATTCAAGTTTATCGTATGTCCACTGTTGATAAAAAGAATGATTTTTTAGCCATTACAGTAAACAGTAAACTCAAAGAACCAGTGTTTCATATGTAGCCGCATTCATTTCACGTAGTTTAAGCATTAACGTAAGTGTTTGACAGACAGTTTTTCTCCGCTTTTAATGGAGAAGGGCCATGGAGTTGGATCAATTCACTGACCTGCTTTGCTAAAGTATGGTCACATGCTCCACCAAGTCTTCCACTTTGGCCTGCTTTAGGGACGTTCTGTTCGGTGCGACTTGATTCCCAATAGTCACCTGGATTTATTTTTTTAGTTCTTTAAATAAAGAGAGCCCTCGACTCAGTTTGCAGGAAATATTTGCTCAAAATGAGTTTAATAAGGCATCCCACGGGGGTTGCTCAGCTATCACGTTGTGCTTTTTCAGAGCCAAACTTCATACTGGACTTCGAAAAACCCCCAGTGGACCAGTTCATAAATATTTGCAGGGGGGAATGGGGCTGACAGGGGTGGGGGTTAGTGGCAGCAGTCCACATTGTCTAGAGAGCGGGCGCTTGTCAGGGAAACAGTTCCCTTCCTCTCAGATTCCAAATCAATGACCCCCAAAGGACACCTAGTCAAACATCGGGCCTCTAATGGGCTCAGCCAGATGGGTCTGGCACCAGAATTGCTATCTTTCTAACCACATAATGATTAATTGGTGATGGAAAAAAGCAGGGAAATGAAGTTTGGATGGAAGATTTTGCAGTGCTGTGATCGATAGAGCCTGGGGTTGGGGCAATACGTTGGTGTTTCTGAAAAAGTTAGAGGGTCTGTGGGGATCATAAAGTCAAGGGTAGAAAAAGGTGAAAGACATGTTAAGGTGAGAGTTTTTCAGCTAGAGAAGCTGTGTCCAACAAGGAACAGCAAACTATGGAAAATGGGGGAAAGTTAGCTGGAAAATTACTGTAGGTCTGAGAAAATTAAGTTTCTTGTTGACATGATTTTTAAAGTGAGACATTTTTATGAAAAAGGATTATGGAATTTACAAGGTCATCATTGTTATCTTGCAGGCCACTTGCTTTTATACAGTAGGGTATTCATATTGTGCAATGAACTAGCCTCCAATACAGGGTGTAGGTTTATAATCTGATGCCCAGTGATTCCAGGATAGTCTCCAGACCACCATGACCACAATCAGCGGTTCATGGTGATGGATGGATGGATGGATGGATGGATGGATGGATGGATGGATGGATGGAAGGTATTGTTATGATTTAACAGTTCTACCTGCTTTGCCACCTGCTAAAATCTGATTTTGTTAACAAAAATTCTAGCAAATATTATAATTTGGAAAGCAACATTTGTATTTTTTTTCCTAGTTTCCTTATCATTTAAGCAATTTGCCATATGTAAGGAAAATTATGCTATATAGTGTTTTAGCATTTTAGGATGGAAAAAATTGTCACATCATTTTGACTAGTTAAGAAAACCGAACGTGACAAAGCCACACACAATTGAAATTCCTCCAAATGACTGTAATGTAACCATTTTTTCAGCAGTTGTTATAACTCAGAAACATGGTTGGAGGTTTTTGGTGTCAGAGGTGCTGCAAATGTTAATGCTGCACGCTGGAGGTTAAACAGATGAACTGCACAGCCACACAGATACCAAACTAGAAAATAGAGCTTCCTTGGAGTTCCAGAAAAAAATGTCTACTATGTGTCGGAAAGAATGAAATATGATGTGAAACTAATCTCTGTGTGGAATGTTCACCCGAAATGTTTAAAATAGGGTTTACATGATTGATTAACAAAAGTGTTGTAAACTGCAGTGATTCTTTTTCCCATTTTGAGGAAAGACTACAGGAATGTTTTTCAGCCATGTTTTTCTTTTGCAAAATTTGACTTGGGAATGGAATTCAAACATACTTGTTGTTTCATGAAACTGCTTTGGACTTCACAATGTTTTGGGCATTTGAGCTAAATTTGGTCAGTTAGGATCATCTCTATGCAAATGAGATAGGAATATTAAAAAGATGAAATGGTCTACATCTCCTGCCATTTCTTGCCTTTTTTAAATCACAAAAATGTACATACAATACCTCATGCCTACACTGCTTCTGTAATGCTTTTATCTGTTTAGGCACAAAGGTAACTCGGTCATCAGTGCAATGTAACAGTGATTTATGATGTAAAATATTTACTTTTTACAAATATTCTACATCATATATTTGTAACATTTGCTCATATTCTTTGCACTCATGAAATATATTTGCATTTCATACATACAAAGTCATTTTTACTTTAGGTTTTTATTATGAAAACATTATGGAATATGTTTATTCTTCATAAATAGATAATTTGTTAGGGTTTTGGTGAATAATCAACGTATTAGACATTGCTGGGTGATTTGAATCCCTGTTATTTGCTGGAATTTGACAGCTGAATTTGTTTAAAGATTTTTTTTTTTTTTAAAGAAAAATAAACAGGATGGGTCCTTGGTGAAGAAAAAAGTCTATAGTTTTTACACTGAATTTAATAGAATTGGGCAAAAGGTGCGAGCAGCACATTCCAAGCTGCTGTGGATGCCATTATCACTAGCTTATTTGTTGTTTGCTGCCACACTTATGCCTGTCTAATTCTGTAAAGATAAGTAAAGTTGAAATAACTGTTTTGCTGCAGTGCACAGCCTAATAATGTTTCATCATTGAGGTTGCACTGCAGACTTATTTAAAACCTTGAAAAGTTCTTTTAGCGTGAGCCAAAACATCTGTTAGATGCATTTCCATACCATTTAAAAGTCCAAATAAAACAGGCACACCCAATATTAAAAGTGAGATACTTTTTCCCTGACATGTGTTTCTGGTTTGATCTTCTATGGATTCTCAGCTAAAATGCTACAGCAAGCCCGTGTTCCTCAGCTCAGATGTATTGCACATCCTCCATACGTGTGCATTTTGTTTCAGACCTCTGGAGTCTGTATGTTGTGCTGAGGGATCTTCTCATTAGCTTGGCAGTCTATCTCCTGATCATATTTGTAGGCGACATCTCATCTGGCATTCATTTTTCCCACCTTTTTTGGCAGATGGAGGAGATCTCACATGGTGCTTATTCACTGCAGTAGCAATCCTTTAAATTATACCCAGTTTCTCAACGGATATGCCATTCCTCTGCTTTTAGATAGTTCTGAGTAGCTACACCTATTAAATAAGCTGGTTTTACCATGATGACTTTTTGACAAGGGCATGTCTGCAGAATAGTGGCTGTTGGAGTGAAATGGCTTTAAGAAGAGGCTTCATTCTCTGAGAGAGACAGTCTGATGAGCTTTGCTCCACATATTGGTATATCTGTTTTCTTCCCATCTGCGTTCTGAATCTTGCCACAGTGTTTGTGTTTTTGATATCCTTCCAGTTCAAGAATGCAATTTAGTCACTGTGTACGGCTGCATTTAATTAAAATGTGTTTGTGGTTGTGTGTGTGCGTCTTTAGCATCCTCTCTCAAAAGGCTGTAGTTTCTCAATTTTGTCCATTCTATAACACAGTGAGTTATCACCTAAGAGCAACTGAATCCTTCCCAGCATTCAGAAAGTGGATGAAATCCCTTCTCTTTGAGATCAATTTTTCTTCTGATCTCCTGACAGCTTCATGCATGAATCCAACATCTACTATGGTTGTCTATGCATTTGCTGTTTGAAGGTTGAGCTACTTGAGGCATGTGAACCAGCAACATGGTGGTATCAGGCAAGCTATGCTTTAATCATCCTGTGCCTGTGTCTAAATCTGTTGCTAATTTATTTTTGTTTACTTAGTTCATCATTTTGGAGAAAAACATCTGATATTAACAAATGGAAGTGTGTGTGTGTGTGTGTGTGTGTGTGTGTGCGTGCGTGCGTGCGTGTGTGTGTGTGCGTGTGTGTGCGTGCACGTGTGTGTGCTGGATGCAGCCAGATTTGCCAAAACTGGAGTCTGATGCTTGGTTGCTTGTTTCGGTTTGAGAGTGTAACCCCTCCCCCCACAGCAATTCACTTTTGCACATTTTTCACCATACATAAGTTTATTTTTATATCTTGTCTGTATTTACTCTGTCATTAAACAAACTCCAGGCAAGCCCTCACAACTTGTGTGTTTAAAAGGGTGGAACCAGAACTCCAAATATTTATTTATTTATTTTTCTTAAAATATTCTCCACTAAGCCTCATCCGAAGAACAAGTGAACACAGTGATTGCACTCGTGCAAGTTGCCGACGGTCACTTTCGGCAACGCTGTCTCAGCTGCACTTAATGAAATACAAAATTATAACCACATCATCTCCCTCATACTAAGCCCACATATTCTGATTGTTTATGTAGTGCACGTGTATTTTTAAGGTAAATATGGCATTTCCTGCCATTGCTTCTATTTTTTCATCCCTATTTATGTGCCTAATAGATTCCTGAAAAGGGAGTATTGTGTGAATATGCATCAATTGTGACAGCTATCTGCATTTTTTTTCTTATAATGTAGAATACACAACATTTTACCATATTCACCTATATAGAATAGCACAGATATTAATGTTTTCACCAAAATGTCACTGCACTATATAATAACCTATTCACCTATAGTGATGAGCGCTAAGTATTACCATATTCAGTTATGTAAAATAGCAGAAAATATTACCATATTCACCTACTGTATGTAGAAGAGCACAAAATATTATCATATTCAGTTGTGTAGAATAGCAGAGAATATTACTGTTTCCATCAATATGTCACAGCATTATGTAATAACCTATTCACCTATGTAGAATTGCACTGAGTATTACCATATCGATTGATGCAACTACTAAATACATATCACCGCATACATAAAGTAAGAATATTTTTGTAACCCAATTTTTGGGGGGGCTGCAATGCATTTTATTAAGCAGATTAGCATTCAAGTCAAGAACTGGTAAAAAAAAAGATCAAATTGTATTCTAGCAAAAACGTGCTATGTGAGGGCATGTAAATCGAAGGAGGACTGTAGTTAAAACCACATCAAGAAAAATGGAAATTAGGACCAACATGGTGTTTTTGGTAAAATTTGATGTTACGTGAAAGCTGGATTATGAAGAATTGGAGCACGAAAAGCATGAACTTATTTGTGCTGTCGTACTACAAAATATAGTTAAAGACATTGTGGGCGGCCAGGAAAAGAAGCACTTGCTTGGTGGGTCAAATTGGTCCAGAGCTCTCACACTTTTCAGATGACATGAGAAGATTTTAGTCTCTTGGAAATATGGTGATAATTTGAAATACTGCAGAAAAAGAAGAACAGAACGAGCAGAAACCAATTAAACAGACTTAATCGCACCTACAATGGACACAAATCTCTAGTAAAGGACAGAAGGAGCCAAATAAGCTATCAAAATCATAGCCAACATCACTTTCATGGATAATAATGGTCAAGCACATTGCAATTATTGACCAGGTTTCTGCTCGTTCTGTTCTTCTTTTTCTGCAGTATTTCAAATTATCACCATATTACATTTATAGTGTAATTTCTGCCCTTGTGTCATATGAATTAAAATTCAAAGGAGGAGAGTCCCCAGGAGGCACTTTTCATGAATAGTTTATGTTTGCTGGTGGTGCTTCAACACAGAGGTGTCAGGAAGGTGTTCTCACAGTTTAATCAAGTGGAATAACCGATCGATGTCAGTGGGCTGGTTGAAAACTGCTGGGGCCGTAGAGTAAAAGCCTTACTGGCTCTCTAGGGGCTGTGGTGAATATATGGTCAAAACAACAGTCAAGAAATCCTGGAGACAGCAGAGGTGGACAAGGTCACAAGACAGATAAAGATGGATAAATAACTTGTGGAGACAACTTTGTTGTAGTTAAGTACAAGAAACTCATGCAGCCTAAACATGAACATAAAAGTATTACTAATGTACAATTGTTATATTCCAAATTTGCATTGCTGAGCAGAAATGGTAGAGCCTGGTAGAGACTCTAAAGCAGATGTGTCTTTGCTGATGATGATTCTGCTGGATGATGATGGATGGTCACCCTTCTGGCTCCAGGCGTCTCCACTGCACCCGGAACTACATCCATATGCACCTGTTTGCGTCTTTCATCCTGCGTGCCATTAGCATCTTCGTCAAGGATGTGGTGCTGTACTCGGGATCTGCCCTGGAAGAAATGGAGCGAGTCAGCGTGGAGGACCTCAAGTCCATCACTGAAGCGCCCATTGCTGACAAGACGCAGTTTGTATGTATCATTTGAATGTTCCCCCTGCACATACTGTTGTAAGGAAAAGTCTGTCTGGTTTGAACAGCTTGCTTCAGCTCGCACCTTTTCAATGGTTTTGAAGTCAGGACTCTGGCTTGGTCACTCTAAAATATGGAATTTCTTTTGTCGCTCACTTACTTCATTGTTTTGAACCACTGTGATGTTGAAAGACCCAACTTATTTGAGTTTTCGATTGCATACCTTGACATTCTGCCATAGGCCTACCTGATACAACCTGCAATTCATTAGTCTTTCAATAGTTGCAGGACATCCAGGTTGTGACACCTCCACATCCATTCATGCAGAAATTCAGATAATTCCAACAAGCTCACAAACTTCTTTTCATAATTGCAAATATGCACAGCTAAATACACTTGTACATATACGTTGACATTAAACCCTCTTTCTCAAAAACCTGATGCCTGAATATAGTGTAGGACTGTATGATTGTATTTTTATAACAATTGTGGATACATAAGTTAAGTCAGTCGTACATTCTCTAGATGAATGAATTGCAATGCCATTTGGTTCTGACTAACGGTGCTGCTTTTCCTGCTGTAGATTGGCTGTAAGATCGTTGTGACGCTATTTCTCTACTTCCTGGCCACCAACTACTACTGGATCCTTGTGGAAGGCCTCTACCTTCACAGCCTCATCTTCATGACTTTCTTCTCTGATCGCAAGTACCTTTGGGGATTCACCCTCATCGGCTGGGGTGAGCTGATAGGAAAGACAAAAATCTCAAAAGACGTAACTTGCATAGCCTTCTTGCCTGTTGGCTTGTATCATTTGTCATTTAAATGATGGAACTGATGATGTACCTCAGGGGTGTCAAACATATGGCATGCAGGATGCGCCTGCCTACAGAAGATGTTTATCCAGCACAATGAGTGGATGGGGATTTGAGCACGACAAACTACTGTAATTATGCACAATGTCAGCTGACACTAATAGCGCATTGATCATTGGAATCAATAAATCAAGTAAATTAATCTGCCTACGCAGAGTTTTGTTGTAGCTAAATCCGGCAAATTTTACAGCCATACCCTGAAATGCTGAACGATACCCTGCAAACAGGATCATTATTGTTGGTGTTCCCTTTGAAAGGCAGTATTACTAATGAAGGGCTTAGGAGACGGGGCTGTGAGAAACTGCGACTTCTTACGTCTCACCGCATCGTCGCAGAAAAACTAGCTATAAGGTGTAGACGCAGCAGGCTAAGCTACAACGAAAAGCGAATTGTACAGTGGTTGATGACAGTGCATTTTCCCTCAACTGTTATCAATCTTATCCACATTCATAAACACGTAGCTGTTAAACATCATTAAACTTTCTATAAATATTGTTGAACTTGAGCAGCAATGCATTGTGGGAGAACCACTGCTCCCCCCTCTGTTACATTATTTTACGTGCCAGACAAATGACAATTAAGAAAAGCTGTATGATGGCATACAGGCTTTTAACTTTGACATCAAAACCCTGTGGAGAACTGAAAAATGATTTTAATTAGGCCACAATAAAGGGCAAAGATTTGCTAGTTATTTTAGAGAAATATAGTCGCAGAGGGAATTATTGATTTATAGAGCAATCGTAACAATGAGATGTCCAAGATCTTTTGTCAGCTTTCCACTGGAAACAGATCGGCAATTGTGTACATAACCAGTGTGGCTCAGTTTGCACTTTTCATTCTTGGTGCTGATAAAGATATTGATGTAGCAATAAAAATATGTATATTACAAAATACCCCAAGTTGATGGCTTTTGCTGCAATACTTAAGTCCACAGTCTGGCAACTGTGAACACTTGTTTCCTCATATGAACCTGACAAAATATGGTTCTCAACTTATTGGCACTCATTTGTTTGCCGCTCAGTCGCCTCCTCCAAATTTTGACACTGTTATCCAGGCTCAGTGGTGTCAGGCGTTAAGAATCAACCAGCCACATAAACAGAATTATTATTAATTAAGGTACAATAGTGACATTTTTTAAATGCAAAATATACATATACGTATTATATATTATTATATTTATTTGCGTATACGAAATGCTTTTTACCTGGGCCTATATGGTGAAGCTCTTAGATCAAACAAGACTTCATGAAGATTTAAAAATAAAAAGAAACGTGAACTGCTACAATCTGCAGCATCATGAATGCATTAGAAGATCCTGAGGAGAATGAATGGTTGAATGAATGAATGCTCCCAGTTTTTTTCATAGGAAATTTTATCTTTATATTAATATGCATAGGCATGTTAAATATTTTATTTTAATTTATTTCAGTATTAGCCACTGTTCACAGCATTGTCTCTATAGGGTCAAAACTGATGAAGAAATTATTATTCAAGCAGTTATTATTAGTGGACTACATACCATATGGTATATGAACCCGTATTTTCACCCAAAGCTGGATACCCTTTAGTTGAGAATCACAAGTTTACTGAAAATGAGTGGAAAACCTTGCTAAAAGGTTAAACATACAGTGACCAATCTCCAGGACTTAAACCTGTGAGCAGTTCCCTAAACGCTACTGATACTCCCAGGTTCGGCTTTTTGAGCAGCACGGAGGAAGAGGTGTGTTCAGGAGTGGCCATACAGCTCCTGCATTGTACACACTGTGTGTATCCTGTCTACATGCACAGCGCATACAATGTGGATGCTGTGTTGCCCAGCAACCACGCCTGTCCCATCATATCCCAGGGGATGAACCTGACAGTCACACGGCTGAAGTCCAAGTCCACCCAGGCTTAGTGGTATCACTCAAAGGCACAGAACTTCACCTCACATTCACCAAAAACTGCTTTTCCTCCCCTCGCAGTCTTCTGCAACGGAATAAGCGACCAGGAGTTTGGACGTTGCGGCACATTTAATTTCCGTGCTTGTTAACGTTTAGTTCAATAGATGTGATGACAGGAGGATGACAGTTTTTACAGCAGTAACCCAGCTCTATAAAAATGTATAAAACTACGTGTCCCATGGGCCGTAAATTTCAGCATGCATTACTTAAGTATCATCCGGCGAGAGAGTGAGGATTCGGAATCCTACTGAAAGTCATGTTGTGTCCAAAGATTTGAAAATAAAACAAGGCTAAAATGGGAAATAAAATAAAAAGCATAAGCATTGAGATACCACGACAAATGTTTCCAGCATTTGAAATAGTGACAGTAAAAGTGTTGAAAGACAAATATATTGAAATCCAATATTGTGGCTGACACCACACTTCAGTGGAATCGCTGTAGTTTTTCAAATGTATAAAAATAATGATGTCATTATAAATACAGTAGGACATTGGTATGACAGTGGACAATTCGGAATTAATCATCTCAAATTTCAGTGTTTTCACATGATGATTTATGATGTATAGCTATATAGTTTTACTTTAAAACTTGGGTTTAGTCATATCACGTTTTTCCGGCACAAGCAAAACCCATACTGAAGTGGGGAGAGACAAATTCGAAATTAAAATTCTTTTTAAAAAGCTCATATAAACTAAAAATAATAACAGTGGTTTTTAAAGCTTAGGAGTCTTACAAGCTTTTTTCTTTTCTTCTTTCCAATCTTTCCATCCTTTTTGAAAAGAACTTAGGGGCAAAGCGAGTTCAAAACGGTTGCGTTTCCTTAATAAGTGCGTGAGAAAGATCATTCTCCTAAATGGCACAGGGTTTTTGTCAGGTTAATGGATTTGTGTCACCTGTGAGATGAGTTTACCCTTCATCGCGTGACAGGGATCCCCTCCCAATGTATAATATCAGACACAAAGTGCTAATAACAATAAAATATTATTATATACTATAATAAAATTGTTTTTTCCTTGGCTCCTCTGATGACGGGATTGTTTTCTTAAGTCCGAAATGTAGGCTTTTATGTCTAAATCCTCTTTGTGGTGATTTCTGTCAGCCAGGACCTTTCATTGCCCTCCAAAATGTATTACAAGCGCTCAATACTTTTATATGAGCTCACCTCTCATTTGGTCATTTGTCCACTGATTAGTTGACATCTTTCCAACACATGTTGACAGGTCCCAGGGTGCATTTTTAAATAAAAGATTGTGGGATTGTAATGGCCCTCCCTTTGTTCTTAGCATTCATAGGTGAGTCACAGGAACAACAACGCTGCATGGATTCCTCCAATCTTCTCGGCAACCCGTCGCTTTGATGCGATTAATTAATTCCGTTCAAGGAACTGCTTCGCAGTCTTGGCCGATCGCAAATAAACAAGTTGTGTCCGTGTCGTACCGAAACAGATGAGGGCTCAGTAAGCCACACCGCCATCTTACTTCCTTGTTTTTGCCGCAAAAATGGTTGAGGCCGAATCTAGGAAGGTCATCTCAAATCTTTTTCTATTTGTTGCTAAGTACCAAATTCATTCTGAATATTATTGAATGGCTGAGTGGAATTGCTGGAAAATGTGGACAGGTTTGCACCTGGATGTGCAGGTAGTCCAGCCCAAGTGCAGGGCTGGACTACCTGGTGACCAGGTGACTGAACCCTTTCCTCCTGCAGATTCAATGTCCTCCTGCATCTGACCAACCGTGTCATTTCAGGGCTTCCAGCTGTGATCGTGACAGCATGGGCAAGTGTCAGGGCTACTCTAGCAGACACAGAGTGAGTAGCATGCCTCTCAACCATCCACAGGGTTTTCACCACTTACTTGTCCACCTGACTCTCACCCGCCTACCCGTCTACGTCCTGCCTGTCTGCTGATTCTCATCAGTCCACCTACTCCTCATCTGCCCACTTCCCTCTTACCTGCCTTTTTCTAACTCCAGTTTGCAGTTCTCAAAAACCAGCAAATTCAATGGTGCAGCTGAGTTAAAACCTTTGTGCAAATTTCAGGATCCTTTAAACATTAATACTGTAGTCTTCTACGATCACAGAAGAGCAGCTCAAGCTCAGAATGCAGCACGGGATGATAAATGATAAAAAGAAGGTAATTTCAAAAACCACAGCATCACACACTCCAGATCTGCAACCGCAAAAAGAACCCAAAGTTGAACGTAGATGGGCAACAAATTTTTTCCGTCCAGATTTTGTGTCGAGTTGTTGGAATCTCTTGCATGTACATCTTCACACCATGGGGCTAGGGTTTGCCAAACATGTAACTCCTCTGACTACAGATGTTGGGATCTGAGTGCAGGCAACCTGAAGTGGATCTTCCAGGTTCCCATCTTGGCAGCCATAGTGGTGAGTGGACATGATCTCAAAGTCATATCGGTTCCTGAGGCCAGATGTGAAGTTTGAGAGAAAAAAAAAAATCACAGGTTTTCACAAACCTTAGTGTAATGTCCTCCTAGGAATAAAATTTATTTGCGCAGGTTTAGAACCCATTCCTGAATACAATATCATCTATGATTAAAAATATTATCTAGAACTGAAAAATGACCATTCTGTAAAAACAGGTAACTCATTGTAAGTGAAATAGTGTAAGAACCTAATATTGTACATATTTATGTCTGCATGTGTTATATTTTCATAGTGCATAACGTACTTTAATTTTAATATTAATACACTTTCTTCCAACAGGTAAATTTTTTGTTGTTCTTAAATATCATACGAGTTCTGGCCACAAAACTACGTGAGACAAATGCAGGTCGATGTGACACTAGGCAGCAGTACAGGTGAGAAACTGTGACCTGTGATGATTGTTCTATTTACAATGAAGCAAATGGGTCAGCTTACGGTTCTTCTTCAAGGATGTTAATGAGTAAAATAAATGCAAAGTTAAACGATTTATATAACTTAAGGTTCATAATTTGTTGTGTTAAGATTAAGGTCAGATTCATTGAATCTGTGTTGAGGAGGTAAGTCTGAATGTGGACGAATGAGCACCTCCCCCATATGTGCTTGTTGAACATCCCGATCCAAATCCATGTGCATTGATACGGAGTCCCTCATCCCCTTTTGCTGCTACAACAGCCTTCACTCTTCTGGGAAGGCTTTCCACCAAATATTGGCAATTTGTGCCCATTCAGTCACAAGAACATCAGTGAGGTTAGGCAAGAAGGCCTGGTTTGGTTTGTGATCGGTGTTCAGGTGATCCCAAAGGTGTTCGCTGAGGTTGAGGTTAGGGCTCTGTGCAGCCACTCAAGTTCTTCTTCACCAACCTGGGCAAAGAATATGTTTATGGAGCTTGCTTTTTACATGGGGGCACAGTCATGCTGGAGTAGGAAAGGAGGAAAGGAGCTTCGTCCCCAAACTGTGCCCACAAAGCTGGAAGCACACAATTGTCTAGAATGTGTTTGTTTACTGTATGGGTGCGGATGAAACAGCTAAACTCAGTCATTAGAACAGAAGTCCACACACTTTTGGCCATACAGTGTACATTTATATGTACGTTTCAGAAAGATAGGCTTATATCTGCCATTTCATGGGTCAGAAGGCTCAATATCCTAGAATTTGAAAGGGGAAATAACTTTCTGAAAGTCTCTAAGCACTTCCACAACATAAATAATTGCTTTCACACTTGTGCTCAATCCTTGTTTTGCCCAAAGGAAGTTGCTTTAACTCTGATTGAGTTCCCCTGCTTGGCAGATAGGATTAGAATCCCATCCACCAACGCCACTTGCATTCCTCCCCCTGTTCTCCTCACAGGAAGCTTCTCAAGTCCACGCTGGTCCTTATGCCCCTGTTTGGCGTGCACTACATTGTCTTCATGGCTATGCCTTACACCGAGATCTCAGAGGTGCCCTGGCAGATCCAGATGCATTACGATATGCTCTTCAACTCCTTCCAGGTAAAGATGTTGTGTCCTCGCAACTTCCCAGACTTATCTGCATAATTCTGTAAACGTTCATGCTTTCCATCAGACAAAACGTGATTTGAATCCTCCAGGGAGGCTGCTAGCATGTGAAGCTAAACTAAAACGATTAAGGAAGCTCAGTTGTTTGCTGCAAGTTCAGAGGCTTCCAGGAGGAAGATGTTATTATTATTTACATTGTATTCATGGTTTAAATATAATCCACTTAATACCCTGTGTACCACGCACTGTATTGCTGAGGTTGCTGAAAAGACATTTTTCTTCTATTGACAAACATTTCCATGGATTTGATCTTGCGAAAATCACAGCTGCTGACTACCTTTGAACTATTTATTTAACCTGATGAGCTTCAGTAAGTATTTTGATGAATAAAGTTCATGCATCACTCACTGTACATGCACTGTACATGGACGATGGTGTTACGAGATCTGACATCATAGAAGCCTCTCTTCTCTCAATCTTTCTCACAAAAATTCATCTTTCTTGCAGGGCTTCTTTGTGGCGATCATATACTGCTTCTGCAATGGAGAGGTGAGCGCGCATTCTAGACTTATTCTCTCAAAAGAGCTATGAATGGGTGGGGAACAGAAAGCAAAACCAATTTCTTTGAGTCATATATTGCAGTTTTCTGAAAAGAAGATTGCAGCTAGGTCAGCAAACATGGCAAACCTTCAGGAGGACACGTGAATCCAAGAGACGCAGTACCTGAAGAATAATGTGGTCACTGTGGAAAGTAAGGTGTAGAAATGGAAGATTAGACTAGAAAGTATATTGATCTCTGAAGGGAAATATACATCCATTTCAGAGACTTGATAGGTGAAAACAAGGTGCACAGTCAAACAAAATAAATAACAATTAATAAGAGCAGCAAATAAAACAGAAATGAGCAAAATTACTGTTAGACCAAAGAATTGAACAGATAAAGTCAGTACAGTGATTTTAAGGTCATAAGAAATCAACAGCCCCTTGAGTGGCATTATGGAGGCAGATGGCTTTTGCTAAGAAGGACCCTCAAAAGTGTTTTGTTGCACAGAGTAGGTGGATAAACTGATGGCTAAAGGAGCTTGTGGAGCTCCCACTTCAGGGAGGGAATGTGACTCATTGTCAATAATGGATTTTGGCTTCCTTCCCCTCCTTGCCTTTGCCACCAAATCCAGAGTTGGAAGTAAGATTTATAATAAAACTTGTCTTCTTCTCAAGATTGTTGAGTCCACCTTGGAGACCTCGGGCCTGACCTGATATAAAGGCTCTTTAACACAGCTAAGCTTAACTGTCAGCTGCTTCATGTTGTTGATGTTGAGCTGGAGATAGTCTACCTGAAACCATAAAACAAAGACCTCAATCAGATGCTTGTACTCCGCTTCATCGCCATTCTCAATACGGCCCACTGCTGCAAAATCAACGGATACCTGCTGCAGAGATATTTTGTTCTTGTTCTGATTTGTATTTGAAGTCGGAGGTGTGCAGAGTGAGCAGGAATGACATCAGTACTGTTCCGCTCTACACACCTGTGTTGCTCACCATCACATTACAGGCATAGTCCCTAACAAACCTGCCTTATAGATTGACCACAACCCAGTACACTGCAGGTATATCCACAGTCACCTTGAAGAGTTGGTGCCTCAACTGGGATGGCTGTATAGTATTAAAGGCACTGGAGAAATAAAAAATAAATAAAAATAACTCTCACTGCTGATGTGTGAGGTCACTGGACAACTGGTTGGCGCTCATTCTGAAAATAAAGCAGCTGATTCCATAGAGACCCGCAGCTTCGCCAGTAATCCACAGTCTCTTCTATCACCTCCTCCACGGTCAGCCTGTGGTCTTCCCCAGACCTTTCCACATCTCCTTCAGATTGTTACGGTGGAGCTTCTTCTCAATCTTCTCCACAGTAGCACACCTCCCCTCCAGCAGAGCAGAGCAGAGTCTTTTTTAGTTCCACTGTACCTTGCTTAGCCATGCTCTGTCGCCAGATTCAAATGTATCCTTTGTCACATCCAGGAGCCCCTTCAAGTCTTGGCCCATCATTTATTTACATGTATTCATTAATTTTGCACGTGATGTCTTGTTCAGGGTGACGGTCAGAAACAGACCAAAACAAATCTCTTGCCCTCAGTGTTATAAATAAAAAGTTAAAGAGATTTAACTGACAAAACCATTAACAAGCGAGAAAAAAAAGAAAAAGAAAAGCATAAACAAAGACATATTTCCGAAAACAAAGACAAAACAAAAGCAAGATAAAAAACGGAAAACTGCAGAAGACAAGAGCAATCCCATAAAGGCACTTTTCCAGGCTGCCGCTCATGTGGTGCTAAACTGTAGGGTGAAGTGGGAGAAAAGAACCTTTATAGTACAACTCATGAGCCTTCAGAATTGTGTCGTGGAAGCCCTTAAGATGAGAAAACTATTTCTGATGGAAGCTTTAAAGCTCTGGATCCACACTGTCACTGCCCCTGTGGAGAAAATGTGGATTTGAAATGTATTACATTTTCACCTCTATAACCATGTGCATTGTTTGAATGATATTACTTGTCCGTTGTTATGATTTTATTTTTCTGCTAAAAATACATCCAGGCAACATCTGCATTCATATATGTGTGCTGACCCAGAGCTCACTTTATTGTGTGCTGAGGAAACCTGAATTTATCACTGGGTTACATTCACACCTGGAAGTAGTCTCAAACTTAAGTTAAACATAATATTAAAATGAAGGTTTATATTTGGAACACTGAGGAAATATAAAAATATATATTCTGGAAAGTTATTCATAATTTGGTTGTGCACAGCAGTTTGAGGGAGGGTGGCACAGGCAGTGATTTAGGTGAGGGTTGAGTTGGAGCCTCTCCAGGTTCACATGTAAACACCAGAGTTCACGTAGCGAGGGACAGGGGTTTCTACACTGTTAACATTCTGCACGAAAGCTGCACTTTCCCTCATGCTAACCAGCTGAAATCACACACATCTGTGAGGAAATATTATTTCCTAGCCCACTGTTGGATTAATTTAATTTCAAATGGCTGTCGTGTTTTTGATGTTCTCAAAGGTCCAGGCAGAGATTAAAAAGTCTTGGAGCAGAAGGACACTGGCTTTGGACTTTAAGCGGAAAGCTAGAAGTGGCAGCAACACATACAGCTATGGGCCGATGGTATCCCACACCAGCGTTACCAATGTGACTGCCAGGGGCCCATTGGCTCTCCACCTCACCACCCGGCTAGGGCCTCTCTCTGCAAATGGGCACCGCAACCTGCCAGGATATGTCAAGAATGGCTCTGTTTCTGAGAACTCCATCCCATCCTCTGGGCAGGAGGTGCACATCCCAGAGGAGGAGCACCCTAATGGCATGGAACCTTGCGAGGAGGACAAGCCCACACCAGTGGTAGAGGAGGAGAGGGAAACGGTCATGTGACTCAAAGCAGATGTTCACAATGATAAATGTTGGGCTGTTTACCCAAAACAGCAGAACAAAGAAGGCCAAACATTGGGTTCATTCTCAGGATGTTTTATTTACAGGGATGGCTGCAACACAACTGACAGTTTCAATCATACCAGCTGAACCAAGGCATTACCAATGAAGGAGGTCACTTTTGAACTTCTCCAAAAATGGAATGACTTTACCTTGACTGGGGGATAGTTTCACGTGTGCCATCAGAAAGATCTTGTGGGTCCATACGTATTTTCATCCACCAGGAATGCAGCGGGACCCTTGCAGATTACAGACACTTACCAAACCTGTAAGGCCAGTGAGAACCTGATCACGGCCACAATCACATACAACTAGTTGCCTTTTGTTCCAGCTCATATTGCTTGTTTGGTTGGATCATCCATTTCTTGCTGAGGTCTTCTTCTATATCCCTGAGAAGGCCCGTCAGTTGCTGTGAGGGTTACGTTGAGTCAGTCTCTCAAGCTGCCATTCAGGTTCATTGATCTCAGGCCAAAACTCATTGCATTACGCATACTGTAAGGAGCACTCCCTCAGTAGCAAATCTTCTTGAAAGAAGAAGGAAGGCCGACACTTCTAGGTTACGCTAGGGCAGAGCCGAGTGCTTTAGAAAGACTGGACACTAGAACCAAAGGAATATGAAGAAATTCAGATAGGAGGAGACCAATGGGAAGAATCTCAGTCATGTGTTTGTACAAAGAGGCTGAAACACTGAAAGGTGTTACTGCTGCATGGCAATAGACATACACTGTGGTTCTGCTAGATGGAGATAAGCATGAATTTCAGCACTCGTGTCAGGTCTGGGCTGGGTGCTGGAGGTCTGGCTGCCATGGAGTTAAAAAGGGAACAACGTACAGTAAATAAGCAACCTTTAGTTGGCATTGTTCAACAGTGAGAGAAGGCTGACTGGACCTCTCCACTGCATCAAAGCTTGCAAGTATCTCTGAGTGCTTTTCTTCTCAGAGAGGTTCACTGCAGGTTGTGGATGTCACTTCCTGGGTGAAGGGATGGGAAAGAACTGTAGAATGTTGAATCAGCACCAACTGTGACATAGTGGTGTTACGCAAAGGTACAGGATGATCTGCAGTCTACAACAAACACTGTGTGTCCATGTCCATGGCCATGTAACAGAAGGTCGGTTTTGGATTCAGGCACTGATGTTGCCCACATATTGTTGGTCGATCAAAGGTCTGTAAACAGCTAAAGACAACAAAAAGCCTGGACTTCTTTTTCAACCAAACAACCAACCATCACTGTGGGTCTCAAACCTGGAGTTCATGTTTCTTACTCAACAGTTCCACACGAAGAACGAAGAATGTTTTAGAAACTCCGCCCGTGTTTAAAGAAGGACACAGTTTTATCTTTCGTCTTTGTTTTTGTGTTTTTCCGTTCTTTGGCACTAAACCGACACGAGTAACAGATTATGAGGATGGCGGAAACGGTGCAAAGGAGGTTCTGCACAGTCCAGTGATTGCTGCTCTTCTTGTAAATACTGTATGTTAATTATTTACCGCTGAACACAAGTCACTATGTTTACAGACGTATTCATCTAGGTGAACGCCAGTCAGATGCGAGCGTTTGGAGAAACGTGTTCCGAAATGTTGTATAGAAAATAAGATTAAACACACACAATTTTGCATTTTTAATCCGCATAGTGTTTATTTTTCTTCTTTTTCACAAAAGATATTTTGCAGCGAGTGTGGATGAGCCCCCCCCCCCCCCCATTTTATTTATTTTATCATCCTTGTTGTATTATAATGTGAATAAAGAGAGGCAATATTGATATTAAAAGGTTTTTGGTACTTTGCAACAGTAAAGGTTTTAATCCTGAATAACTTTGTATAAAATGTGATTTAAAAAAAAGAAAAACTGTCAACGTGATTTAAAAATTTAGATGATTTAGATTTTGATAATAAATAATTGCGACCCTGAAATGATATACTATGTGATAAAAAATTCTGCAAAATTTATCAAGATTTTACATTATTTAGTAATTAAGTTGTACTAAGTTCAAGTACTAATAAGCGGCAGTAATTCTCATGTTTATCATTCTCATACAGTGAAGTTGTTTTATACTCACAGCTGTACAACTTTACAGACTAACTGCTAACAAGCGACATGGTGATCAGAGGCATCCCCTTACAGCCTAAAGGACTCAGGTTTGAGTCCAGCTTAAAGGAACTTTGCATGAACCAGTCCAGGAAAATCGCCTTATAAATGGGTAAATCACTGCAAGCTGCTTATGTGTCCAGTTAGGCTCTTTACACCAGTCTACCATTTACATTTAGTAAAAATGTGAGGCATTTTACAGGCCAGCCATTGAAACACAAGCTCGGCTGTTGGTCAAGCTCTGATCCATGAGTCACTTATTTTTGTTCCACAGGGCCACCAAGCGATTTAAGTAAAGCTGTATTTTTTTGTGGCTACCAGTACCACCCTGATTGGTTTATTAAATATGTCCTGTAAATGAAGGCCTCCCTGTTGTCCTGTTTTTGGTGTGGTTTCTGAATGCAAACTGTGAATTCATCCGTGCTCCTCGCCGCTGTTGCATTACATCTGGATGACTTCACGCGCACTTCAGTGCACATTTTGTGAATTATCCCCGTGCCTTTGAGTTTCCCGCATGTCACCCAGCAAGCATGGTGCAGAAAGCCCACAACATTTGCACTTGTTTACGCTGTGTGACACCACGTCCCCATGTGCGTCACGAAGGCCAACGTTCAAAAGCCGCTGGCGCGCTGGTAAGAAGCGTCCCGTCCCCAAACACATGTGCTCCTCAAAATGTCAAGTCTCAGAGGCTCGAGGTTTTCAGGCGGCCTTGGAAAAATGGGATGAAATTCAGTTTATGAAGTAATTTGCAAAAACTCACTGCAAAAAAGAGAACAAAGTCATTTTACAGCAGCTTTCATTAAGCTACAATGACTGGACCAAATGGGCTTTTCACACTGCCAGACACAGATGAGAAGATGGTCCAGAGCTGGGGTGAAAACGATGAGCTTAATCCTACTAGCAGGGAAACAAATAAATCAGTAATGTTGTGTCTAACTTTCACCACAGTAAAATAAAACGAAATTCTGCTAAAGCAAATTGCACATCTTCTGCACAACAGAATGTTTCGCTTTGGTTCCTAAGTTCGTTGTTAAAACTAAGAAATTTTTACAGACACCAAATGTGAATTTGACCCCCCTTCATCCCCCCCATTATAAATAACAGAAATTCTTCCTATTTTTTTCCTTCTCAAATTCTCTGCTCTGCTGTAGTCAGCGGACATCGGAGAATGTCAGATCCCCATTGCCCATCATCTAAGGTGTTTTTCCCAGAAAATAAAATTGTTTTTATTCCTGACTCGGACCACAAAGCATTCATGGAGTAGAAAGCAGGGTGATTCTGTATGGTAAGAAGACTGCATGTTACAGTATTATGACCGCAAGGACTCCGGTGAATTTCAAATCACAGCTTTGCTGAACTGGGAGAGATGTGTCGGGGGCTGCAGAGTCACATCCTTGGTGGTGCAGCGTAGTCAGTGTGGTCTTCCCCTGGTGTGCAAGACTGCCGTCTCAAAGAGAGTCTCCAAGGAAGCCAAAAATGGACTTCCTGAGATCAGCGGACGGTCCGTCATTTCCTGGTCACTTACATCTGATTGAAGCAGGAAGAGAAATATCAGGCTTGAAAAGCAAAAATCAAACTGATGTCAACCAGGCTGTTTTTTCAGGTTTCATTGTTTAAAACATTCAACCTCAATGGAATTAACTGATAAACACAAAAATACTCTAATTTTGAATGGAAAAGCACATTCAAAGCAAATAATTTTGAGTTAATCACGAACAGAAAATGTGCAATAACCTTTGGCGTGCAAATTCACCCCATGAGATCAATATTAGCAGACAAACTGGCAGCAGTTGCAAATTTTGCCTCTGTGTGTTTAGTAGCTTTGAACATCTTGATGCTGACATTTTCACCTTTTCTTCTTTTGCAAAACTGCTCAAGTTTTCTGGAGGAATCACTGTTTTCAAGTCCTGCCACACATGTTCAGCCCATCACTTTGCTGTGGTGTTTGAGCCTATTGTCCTGCTGGAAAGTAAATCTCTTCCTGTCACACCGACATTCCTAGGTGATGCTAATGTTGCTGGAAAGACAGTGCCGGGCCTGTTGGGTCCACAGATTTTCTTTTGGAAGTCACAGACACAGGAATGCAGTGCAATTGGAAGGTTTTAATCATCTGGTGATATTTGCTGAACTATTTAACATATTTCCAGGTCCACGTGAACTCAGAAACATAACATAAAGTACAAAGTACAGGGGCAGCACAAGTGCAAACCTTCAACTTTAAGGGTGCCACATTCTACCTTATGCATCTATCCTCCTTAGTTCTACCCATAAGTCCATGTCACCATCTAACACAACACGAGAGCACTAGACTTTCTTATGAGCTAAATTCCTGAGAAGAACTGTCCTGGTCACCTCGTAACAACATTTTCCACTACACACGTTTTCATGCCTTCATCTGCAACTGACGGATATATTTTTCATAAGCAAACATTGGGCTGCAAAATGTGAGCAAAACCCACTGTAGCTCAAGAGAAAAAAAACAATTTCATTTTATCCCTGACTTGGCAATTTTCAAGTGACAATATTTTCACCAATATGATGCTTTTTCTGCAAGTATTTTTGTTTCCCAAGGAAGGCTGTGTGTACGAATCAGACTCCTGCACTGGAGAGGGAGATGTAAGTGCACCTCGAGTTTTTCAAAAGAGTGGAGAAGACGAAGAAGTAGAAAGTAAACAAGCTATAGATGATCCCACACCTATATCCAGCATTTCGGGGCCTGCAAAAGAGGAGTGCTACCTCTCTTTATGCTCCACCTCGGTGTGGTACCTCCAGCTCCAAGCAGGTATGCGGCTGTTGCCTGCACTTAAAGATAAACAACATACTACTGAGGTGTTTTTTTTTTTTTTTTTTAAATTTCTAATAAATATTCTTTCATATCTTTCTATAAGCTTGTATCATTATTGTGAATTTCATGTGAGGTGTGAAGATAGCGAGTCAGCCTAGCTTCAGAGGGGAAGAGGCTCTCATCTCTTTCGCTGTCCCACTGTCTGTTTGGTATGGAAAGAAACAGTCTGCTGCACCTCTGTGTGTCTTCCCAACCTTCAGAGCGACTCAGGGTCTCCAAAGCAACCTACAACTCAAGCTATGAAAAAGTGTCCCAACAACAGATAAGAAACACAGTTGCAAACATGCAATTTTCACAGGAGTATTAGTTTGTCCAGTATTAACATTTTTGCTCATTACACAGGTAGCTCCATATAGGATTGATGACCCTTTGCCTGTCTTGAGGAAATAACCAGTTGGGTCCCATTAAGTTGACCGGCTGGACTTACTAAAACTACTAAACTCTCAGTAGCCTTCTTTTTGAAGAAAAGCTTGTTGGAGAACCCTATCCCTTAGGAATAAAAACATATAACCTATCTTTGTATATCAACTTTAAAATAATGCTACACTTCAAACAGATACAGCAGAAAATCCTGGAAATCCATCTTTATGAATACCTCCCATTCCAGCTGGGAGACTGACCACCGATTTACATTTACCCGGAGGGACGAAAATAAGGAGGAGAAACTTCTCAGAATGAGAGACTGGCTCAGTGATAGAGGCCTGACAGAACAGAACCATAGTTCCTGCTTTCGTTACTGCAGTAGAATTTACCCTGGAGGGCTCTGAAGGTGAACTTGCTCCTGTTTCAAGGAACCTCCTTAGTTCTACAGCCCTGTCATATGTCACTCAGCCCCCATTAATCCATTGATCTACACTGATGTGGAACTCAGCAGCATTTATTTAAAAAAATAATGCATGTGTCTCAGTGTAGCATATATGGGATGAGGAAGTAATGAAATGCTCATGTCGGTATGATAACTAATAATGCTACTTAGATTTAAGATCAAACTTAAATTTACAATACCGATAAGAGCTGAAGTTGAGACTAAAGGTCCATAGTCTTACATGACAAGCACTACAGTGCTTCAGCAGCACCATTTATTTTGTTAAGGGCTTGGCAGAAAACATAGAGGAAGAGGACTGCCATGTAAAGAGCAAGTGAGTGATTAATTATTAAAACACACTGAAAAAGGAAAGCTAAACTGCAAAACAAAGTTCATGGTAAGAGGAAAAATGCAATAAAAACATATTTTTATTGCATTTTAAAAATAAACAACACCTCAATAGCATGTTGTTTATTTTGAAGTGCAGACAACAGCCGTATACCTGCTTGGAGCTGGAGGTACCACACCGAGGTGAAGCATAAGGAGAGGCAGCACTCCTCTTTTACAGGCCCCAAAATGCCGGATATAGGTGTGGGATCTTCTTCTTCTTCTTCTTCTTCTTCTTCTTCTTCTTCTTCTTCTTCTTTCGGCTGCTCCCGTTAGGGGTCGCCACAGCGGATCAAAAGCTTCCACTTCTTCCTGTCCTCTGCATCTTTCTCCGTTGCACCCACCAACTGCATGTCCTCCTTTACCACATCCATAAATCTCCTCTTAGGCCTTCCTCTCTTCCTCTTGCCTGGCAGCTCCATCCCTAGCATCCTTCTCCCGATATATCCAGAATCTCTCCTCTGCACATGTCCAAACCAACGCAATCTCGCCTCTCTGACTTTGTCTCCTAACCGTCTAACCTGTGCTGCCCCTCTAATATACTCATTTCTAATCCTGTCCATCCTCGTCACACCCAATGCAAATCTTAACATCTTTAACTCTGCCACCTCTAGGTCTGCCTCCTGTCTTTTGGTCAGTGCCACCGTCTCCAACCCATAAAGCATAGCTGGTCTCACTACCATCTTATAGACCTTCCCTTTCACTCTTGCTGGTACTCTTCTGTCACAAATCACTCCTGACACTCTTCTCCACCCACTCCACCCTGCCTGCACTCTCCTCTTCACCTCTCTTCCACACTCCCCATTACTCTGGACTGTTGATCCCAAGTATTTAAATTCATCCATCTTTGCCAACTCTACTCCCTGCATCCTCACCATTCCTCTGTCCTCCCTCTCATTTATGCACATGTATTCTGTCTTAGTCCTACTGACCTTCATTCCTCATCTCTCTAGAGCATATCTCCACCTCTCCAGGGTCTCCTCAACCTGCTCCCTACTCTCACTACAGATCACAATGTCATCCGCAAACATTATAGTCCACGTTGACTCCTGTCTGATCTCATCTGTCAACCTGTCCATTACCATTGCAAACAAGAAAGGACTCAAAGCTGATCCTTGATGTAATCCTACCCCCACCTTGAAAGCATCCGTCACTCCTACCGCAGACCTCACCACTGTCACACTGTCCTTGTACATATCCTGTACCACTCTTACATATTTCTCTGGCACACCCAACTTCCTCATACAATACCACAGTTCCTCTCTAGGTACCCTGTCGTATGCTTTCTCTAAGTCCACGAAGACACAATGCAACTCCTTCTTACCTTCTCGGTACTTTTCCATCAACACCCTCAGAGCAAACATCGCATCTGTAGTTCTCCTTCTCGGCATGAAACCATACTGCTGCTCACTAATCATCACCTCCCTTCTTAAACTTGCTTCCACTACTCTTTCCCATAACTTCATGCTGTGGCTGATCAATTTTATCCTTCTGTAGTTACTACAGCTCTGCACATCACCCTTATTCTTAAAAATCAGTACCAGTACACTTCTTCTCCACTTCTCAGGCATCGTCTCACTTTCCAAGATTCCATTAAACAATCTGGTTAAGAACTCCACTGCCATCTCTCCTAAACACTTCCATGCTTCCACAGGTATGTCATCTGGGCCAACAGCCTTTCCATTCTTCATCCTCTTCATAGCTGTCCTAACTTCCTCCTTGCTAATCCATTGCACTCCCCTATTCATAATCTCTACATCATCCAGTCTTCTCTCTCTCTCTCATTCTCTTCATTCATCGACCCCTCAAAGTACTCTTTCCATCTGCTCAACACACTCTCCTCGCTTGTGAGTATGTTTCCATCGCTATCCTTTATCACCCTAATCTGCTGCACATCTTTCCTAGCTCGGTTCCTCTGCCTAGCCAATCGGTACAGGTCCTTTTCTCCCTCCTTAGTGTCCAACCTCTCATACAATTCATTATACACCTTTTCTTTAGCCTTTCCCACTATCCCATTTCTTCTTCACCAGCCTCTTCCTCTGTATACTCTCCTGTACTTCCTCATTCCACCACCAGGTTTCCTTGTCTTCCTTCCTCTGTCCAGATGTCACACCAAGCATCTTTCTAGCTGTCTCCCTTACCACTTCTGCTGTAGATACCCAGCTGACTGGTAACTTTTCACTGCCACCCAATGCCTGTCTTAATTCCTCCCTGAACTCCACCTTATAGTTTTCCTTTTTCAACTTCTACCACTTCCACCATGATCCTTGGTTCTGCCCTCACTCTCCTTCTCTTTTTGATCTCCAGTGTCATCCTACAAACCACCATCCTATGCTGCCTAACTACGCTTTCCCCTGCCTCCACTTTGCAGTCTACAATCTCCTTCAGCCTGGCCCTCCTGCATAAGATATAATCCACCTGTGTGCATCTTCCTCCACTCTTGTATGTCACCCTGTGTTCCTCCCTCTTCTTAAAATACGTGTTTACCACAGCCATGTCCATCCTTTTTGCAAAATTCACAACCATCTGACCTTCTGTGTTCCTCTCCTTGATATCATACCTACCCATCACCTCCTCATCTCCTCTGTTCCCTTCACCAACATGCCCATTGAAATCTGCTCCAATCACCACTCTCTCTCCCTCAGGTATACTCTTCGCCACCTCATCCATATCACTCCAGAATTCTTCTTTCTCATCCATCTCACACCCAACTTGCGGGGCATATGCACTAACAACATTCATCATCACACCATCAATTTCCAGTTTCATAACCATCACTCTGTCAGACACTCTCTTCACCTCCAAGACACTCTTGACATACTGTTCCTTCAGGATAACCCCTACCCCGTTTCTCCTCCCATCCACACCATGGTAAAACTGTTTAAACCCCCCTCCGAAACTCCTAGCCTTACTCCCCTTCCATTTGGTCTCTTGCACACACAATATATCAACCTTCCTTCTCTCCATCATATCAGCAAGCTCTCTCCCTTTACCAGTCATACTACCAACATTCAAAGTTCCTACCCTCATGTCCACTCTCTTAACCTTCATCCTCTCCTCCTTCCTCCGGACATGCCTTCCTCCTCTTTTCCTTCGGCCTCTTCTCCTTCTTCGGCTAACAGTAGCCCAATTTCCGCCAGCACCCTGTCGGCTAGCAGTGCTGGTGGCGATCGTTGTTAACCTGGGGCTCAACCGATCTGGTATGAAAATTTGTATTTTTGTCCACATATTTGGTCTGGCAAATTTTTACGCCGGATGGCCCTTCCTGACACAACCCTCTCCATTTATCTGGGCTTGGGACCAGCACAAAGAAATGCACTAATTTGTGCATCCCCTTGTGGCTGGAATTGTTGGATCTATAGCTTGTTTATTTTCTGCTTCTTCCTCTTCTCCACTCTTTTGCAAAAAAAAAAAAAAAAAAAAAAATCAATAATAATAATAATAATGTGTGACTATAGGGTGACTGTAATAGCATCAATGTTCTTTTTGAGGCCTGTCTATTTGGAGAATTTCAAACTGATAAAATGAAAGTGTACATGTGGGGAGATTAAAAGTCTCCCTTAATGTGGAGATGTTGGCGTCCTGCAAAATGTCAGCGAATGCTCAGTCACCCCAAGGGCTGCTGATGCACCAGCTGAACTGCAGTAGGACCAGACTGCAAAAAGCCCAGAGAGCCTGTCCTTGAAATGCTATTGAAAGCCTACAATCTACCCCTGGTAAAACTCCACAGGGAAGTGTCTAGACAGGACAACAGGGTTTCACACACCATTATATGTTTGTTTGGGTGTGTGTTTCAAACCAGCCTTCACACACAGATGCCAAGAGCTGCAGCACAATGACCAGGTCTGTAGGGAATGCCACCCTGGAAAGGCCAAATGGCTTCTTTTTGCAAACGTGTTTCAGTATTCAAGTGCCCTATTAGCTTCATAATAGGATAATCTTTGTAAACATCATTTAATGGATCTTTGAAATGAATAACCTGCTGCATTTTGATTATCAATTGCATTTATTTGCCAAGAGAACTGGTGAGTTTGAACTATAATATGACAGTTATCCTATTATTAATAAAATGCGGCACCGGCATAAGAAATCAGGATGAATCAGGTGTTCAAGCAAACCTACTGTACTATGCCTACCCCAGATGTCTGTGTTTAACACCAAACTATAACCTAATTTTACATTTAATTTAGAGAAAGATCTGCAGTGCAGTCAGTGTCCAGCCAGGAATTTCAGAGAAACCACAACAAAGGAATTTGGTGTGGAATAATTTTAATCCATAATAAATATGCAATAGCAAAAAAACAGAGTAGACTCTTTACAGTGATACATTATAAAAGCTTGTTTTGTACCTAACTGCACAAAGTTGATCTTCTGAAAAGTGTGACCCGGTGGGCCTAGCAATGAGGTGAACGTGAGGTTACTGTGGATCCCCAAGTTTTTCTTTCCTTCAGCAACACACCAGTTTTCTATTTACAGATGCAAATGTTTCAGCAATAACTTTTTATAAACTTCAGTCTTCTGCCAGGAAACCAGCAGTCTTTACAACAATGCCCCTGTGCCTCCTTCATCCACCACACACATCTCCATTTTCTCTCTTAGAATCAGTAATTTACACCGTAGACTCCACCCTAAGCCATTCCATTTGCTGTTTACATGAACAAACATCCATTCTTTTTAAAAGTGCAGCACAATAACCATCCTTTATTTCAAATATGCATCATTTATTCCTTTAACCACAATATTTAAGTTAATCCAAACAATATATACAGGTACTGTGGATTCTCAAATAGGCTTTTCCTCTGGGTATTTTATGCACTACATTTCCCATGATTCCTCTTTAATCAGCTTCCATTTTACGGTAAGGAAATTGTTTGTACTCTAGTAAACAGCTAGTCTCTGTTAACATTTAAAGTGATAATATGCAGTTTTTATACAACAACATATTTACACAGCACAGAAACTAAAATTGTTGGATTTATTCATGTGTGGGCCAACTGCTGTATCTCAAATTGACATTACATTTCTGTTGTTACAATAATATAATATAATATAATATAATATAATATAATATAATATAATATAATAATAAAAATACTACCGTTAAAATGCAATAATTGAATGTAATTACATGAGAACAGGTCTTCAATATGGTAATACATTTATATTATAATTTAAAAGTATAAATCATCCATAATTAACCTCTAAATTCTGGTAGTCCAGAGCCTATGCTGGAATCACTGGGTAATAAGATTTGTACCTACACCCTGAATAGAATTCTAGTCCATCGCAACATGGTCATACACACACACACACACACACACACACACACACACACACACACACACACACACACGCCAGTCGAATGCAAGCAATTAACCTGAAACCTTTGGACTTTGGGAGGAAACCCACAGAGACATGTGGAGGACATACAATCCTACACAAACTCAGGTGGATTCAAACCCACAGTCAAACAGTCTGAGGCACCAGCACTGTACTCTGCACCACCATGCTAGCCCAAGCCAAAAAACTGAAACTGGTTGGAATGCCTACATTTTTGCATTTATATTATAATACGCAGCCCTAAGAATCATTATGATTCATGGTCGCTGACTGCCTCTCCGCTGTATATTTTGGGAATCTGAATCACAATGTTAAATTCAGTGGATGAAGAATTTACAATACCATGTAGAACTGCAGTGGTGATTATCACAGTTATTTGGTTATTCATGAAGCTTCTGCCCCATTCCCTGAGAAGGAAAAATGGCAGTCTTGTCTCCCTTCCGCCCGATTTTAACCTTCTAACATAAAAAAATGCTAGGCCCATTTTTACTTAGGCAGCAATATTCTGGACATTACTAGCTGTTCGCCTTTGTGTGCATTAATGTGAAAAATACTGGATTTTTTCTTTTAAGAGCACTTTTTAAAACACCCTGGCAATGGTCCTGGACAAAAGAAGTGATTCTTGCATTTCAATGTCCGAACTATTTTTACCTCCGCCCACCTTCCTTCAAGTTTCTCTATCAAAATGGACAATTTGCTCATCAGATGCTTTGGTCAAGGACCTGGCTGTAACAATCTGTGTCTCTGCTTTCCCAAAGCATCTGATTTACACTCAGGTAAACCCCAGTATTCACAATTTCACTATACTGCAGCTAAACTTTTAACACCAGCTCCCAGTTTGCACAATAGTCACCCTACTGTAATGCAGAGCCGTAGCACCCGAAATTTGTTGGCTAAAAATCAAGAAATTCTAAATTTGGCCATCGAATAAGGAGTTTGTTTCTGTACTGCACTACCTTGTGATGTAATACTGCAGCGCAAGTTAATCTGCAAGTTATCTGTGCCAGGCTCATTGCAAAATCAGGATGTTCCCACCTGCTGGAGGACAGGCTTTCCACTTGCAATGAGAGATTTTCGGCCTAACTACGCTTTTTACGCAATGAACCCCCTACATCTATAGAACTGATGTGATGCTCAGCAGGATCCACGCTCAAAGGTTTTTCATCCCACTTGCAGCAGGATTCACTTCAACTGAAGGTGAATTTGCTTAACATCTCTGCGCCCAGTTCTTCATTTTCCAAGACTACACTAACTTTTTACATTTAAAAATAAGCGACCTTGATATTTTTCTCATGATCTTAAACCCTGGTGAATGGGGTGAAGTTTTTGACTGCGCTGGATTAAGCTCCATTTCTCGAAATCATTTGGAATCTCTTTCATGACATGTTTAATTATAGCTTAACTATATCTTATAAAGGGTATCATTTCAAAATAAATTTCACATCCAAGCACGATGGTACACAGTACCGGTGTGCTTGTTTTTGAACAAGTTCCCCCTGGGAGGCTGCAGCACAATTTTGCATTCCTGCAGGGTGACAAGGTAAATGCCACCGAGATTTGTTGTACAAACACGAACAATTATACTGTACATCATCGCAAAGCAAATGAGTGAGAAAAATTGTCATTAGCTTCATAACAAATGAATCTATGTTTCATTTACTGCAAAATGTCAGTATGGTTTTCAAAGTAATGTACTTTGCATTTTAGGCTCTTAATTTTCAGGAAGGGAAGCGTCTCAAGTTTTGAAAATGCAAAGCATTGTTGATCAGTTGACTGGAGGGATGGATGAAGAATGAGTGATGCCACCAGAGAAGCAACACTCTTCATAAACCAGGAGATTCTTGTTTCTACCCAGAAGGCCTGGAGTACATTGCAGCCGATGGAACCAGGCTTGACATCCCAAAGGTTACAGGTTCAGATAGTTTGGGGGGAGAGGGCTGCTGTAGGACAGTTACTCCCTGGGGCACACATAACCTGATTTGCTATGGTAAACATCTCACTCGCACAGTCATGAGAGTTGGTTCATGCAGAACTACTTGAAAGCAAATTTAAAAGGAAAGAGTTCAGTATTCAGCCAGTTGCTATTGCACTATGTTCTCGTGTTTAGCCAAATGCTCAGTGCATTTTTCATTTTGGTTAGAGTCTGCTAGAACGTGCACACCTGCTGCCAAGTCAAGGTTCTTGAGTCCCGCTTCTGGGACAGGATGATGGTGGAGTTGTGGAGACAGCATGTGGGAGTCTGAAAGTTAGTGAGCGTTTCTATATGTTGTACCTAACTGACAGGTAATTCTTTGCTAAGTTTAAGGGTTTGCTCTTAAATTTCCCTACTAAAATTTAATTTTCCCAGTGACTCTTATTACATTAAAATAGCATAAAAGTAATTCAAATGATTGTCAAATTAAAAATCTAAATTACTATGTATAAATAGTTGAGTAAATCATTTGAGTATCAAAAGTGACCATTTGAAAATTATTTTAATGCATGTTCCAGTCAACTGAATTTGTGTCCTTAGTGTTTGTCAACACCATCAGACATCTTTAAAAAAAAAAAAAAAAAAATCAGGAATTATTGTGGGCACAGCTAAAACTCTAAGGACCCCTTTAATACTTCCTTATTCTTCTACATGCCATGATACCACTCTAGCTCTGGTAAATTTTTAATATTCTTTTAATTTCCTGTCTATTTGTTAAAACCTTCTGTGTCACAACCATAGTGTGTCAACAACATATTTGATGAAATGCAAGATTTGTGTGAAATTTTCTGTAATAAATGCTTAATTTACTTGGGTTATAGAGGTCACAAGTAGCTGATGATAAACAAGATGGCTTCTGTGAGAAACACACGTGCTATAAGAGAAAATATGGTATTTTGTCAACGTCGTAAGGTGTCAACACCATCAGAATTTGATGTTGTTGACAAATGCCACTAAGATGTTATTCACATATTAATGTAGTTTACTTCAGTTATATTACTTCCCATGCATTTGATATTACTGTTGCACAGTTTTTTTGGTGTTGAATTTCAACCAGTTACTTTATGTTTTGAGTTGAAACTCATTTTAATAGCTTCTCAAGGACTTGATAATGTAATAATCATTTTTGCTTACACTTATCAATCATTTCTAGCTTATGAGTATCCATTGGAAAAAGTAAACTGATTGCAATGGTATGGATTTCAGGTTAAAATGGCTAGAGAGAAGTTGTCAGTAGATGAGCGAAAGAGAAGGAACAGGGGCTATCAGAAAAAGAGAGAAAAAATTAATAGCCATCCTGAACTGAAGGAGGAGTTCTTGAGAAAGGAGAGGGAAAGATAGAGAAATATGGTGGAGGGCAAAATAAAAAAAAAAAAACATGAATGGTTTGAAAGAAAGAGAAAAGAAGCATAAAAAAAGGTTTTGGAAACAAGCACAGAGAGAATCAAGAGAACACAGGAAAAGAGCACAGAAAGACCAGCAAGCTCTAGGTATCCCACCACAGAGTCCTTTAGACATCAGTTTTGAGGAGCCAAGGAGTAGTAGGCAGCTATTTGCTAGTTTTAGGGAAAGTCACAAAACTAGGAAAAGACACTCCAGAAATATTAAAGAAGCTGTCATTTTGAATTATTTGAACAAGTTTATAAGTGGGTTTATAATACTTTATAAGTAGGTTACATATGCATTGGTTATTATCTAATGTTTAAAGTTCCTCTACTCCAAGAAAATAAGTTACATAAAATGTTTTCTTCAGGTCTTACAATATTACAATATCTGTGGGAGTTCAATGGTCATTTTGAATTAAATATTTTGCTTTTCCTTACAAGTTGTCACTACCTTCAATTTTCTGTCAACACCGTAAATGCATTGTCAACTCTGTTAGATGGACTTTATATTGATATTTTATTTGAAAGAATATCTGTTCTGTTCCCTCAAGAATATTTATCAATGAACTGTTGTATTTCCAAAGTTAATGTGTATTTTTAGTGCTTCTAAATATCACTGTTCATGATAGAGATTAAATACAAGTTTGTTAATCTATATGACCTAAACTGCTACCATTAAACAATGACTAATCTAACTTTTAAAAGATGATTTCATTAATTTGAAAACATATGCATAACTAAGAGAACCAAGAAACCTCTAAGAGTCAAAATATCTAAGTTCATTCAACATAATTTTATAGACATTTCTATGTGTCTGATGGTGTTGAGTCCCTGATCCAGTAAACATGTCATTTATACAAAAATGTTAAGAGGTTGTTCCTAAACATGGTTATATAGCCAAAAGCTGATTTAACAAAAATGTATACATAGGTTTTGCAAATAATTAAGATACTTTTTTTAGAAAATCAAAACCTGTTTTTTCCCTGATCTTAAAAATCATTGTTCCTTAACTTCCCACTAAAATATAATAAAAATGCAGAGCTCCCTAGAATATATATCAGCGTGTTTAGGAATGATCATCCTTCTTCACATCTCGACACTCACTTGCTTGTGTTGGATTTCTCATCCTAGTGCTACCGTTCACAAATCATCAGGATTTAGGATCACAGCCTCACGGCACTTTGAAGATAGCTGATTGAGGCCTCCTTTCTTCCTGGAACAGCAGTGACATGCAGGTGTGTGGTTGCAAGTGTGGTTTAGGCCCATTTCCACTTCTCCGCATCCCTCACCCAAAATGCAATCCACCCCAACTCTCCATCAGTTATTTCTCCAGTTTCTACCGGTGCTGTAGTTTGGACTTCTGTACAGTTAATGCTTTGATCCATGTCAGTATCTAACAAGTTTGGGGATGGCCGGGGTCAAGTTAGAAGCCTAATTAGGGCTTTTACCTGTTGTTTAAGTCTCTACGTCAGTAGGGCAAAGAGAGAGACAAGGGCCAACAAGACGTACCCAAGCAGATGGTAGAAGTTTGCCCTGCCCAAACCTTCCTTTTTCAACCTGTAACAGCCCTACTCCACACCCCCAACATTCCTACACCTTTTATCCTTGGACCAAGTGTGGAGTAAAGAGCACTGATTTTCACCATTACTGTTGTCTACACATTGTTCTGTCCCGTGAACCGCATGTGATGCTAGTTGTTGTACCAATGGATCTCAGTAGTGTCCCTTGCAAATGTCATATTTTTTTTTCAATTTTGTTTCATAGATCATTCTGGAGAATGAATAAATTCTGAATTGATGCAATCAAAATGTATGTGAACATGGTGACCCCAAGCCAGGGTATTCAGATGGGACACAGATGGGCCCTCTGAGGCCATTTAAAATTCCTTTGCAGGAAGGATCTAAAGAACATCTCACCTTGGCCCAATCCTGCAGAATCTCGTATGAGGAGGATGTTGGCTCTCCAGGTGGATTCTCCTTACACTACCCTACTCTGTGAAGATGCTGTGCTAGCGCATTTCGCACAGAACATTAATTCTGACATCTGAGTCGCCGCTTTGCCTTGATCCAAAATTGCCCTTTGAAGGTCAGTAAGGCCGCTGGATTTTCCACTGGCCCCCAGTTGCCATATGGTGCTCAGCTGCGATGTTGCACTTGGGTGCTGTAGACAGCAGTGAGTTGCTGGGGACACACAAGGAGCTGGAAACTGAGGTTTTACCAACAGGGAGCTGGCAGTCATTCCTCCTATCCTCAGCGATAACTGCCCTTCCAGGTTTTCACATTCAGACATTTTCTTTTTGACCAGGTGAATTCAAAACAACATTTTGTGCTGAAATATCTTGATGGAATATAAAGCTTACTCTAAAGGTTCCCTGCTCCTTTGGGGCAGTTTTGCATTATAAATTTGCAGTCTTTTTAACCAGACACATTGGAAAAATTGAAGTTTTTAAAAGAGTTTGTATAAAATAAATCACACTGAGATATTCTGAACATGCTCTTACCACTGAATTTTGGCTCTGTCTTCTTGTATCCCTGTTTACCCCCTATTTGCAAATCTGTTTGATACACTGTATGGCCAAAAGTATGTCAAAACCTGAGCATCGCACCCATGTGTACTTGTTGAACTTCCCATTCCTAACCCATGGGCATTAAGGTGTTATTCCCACCTTTAATGCTATAACAGTTCCCACTCTTTTAGGAAGGCTTTGCACCAGATTTTGGGAATTTGTGCCCATTTCTCCACGAGAGCATCAGTGAAGTCAGGTGAGAAGGCCTGGCTTGCAGTCAGCGTTCCAGTTCATTCCAAAGGTGTTCAGTTCACTCATGTTCATAGCCCTCCATCCATCCATCCATCCATCCGTCCATCACTACTTAATCCTGAGCACGGCTGTGGTGTAAGGGGTCTGTTCTGAAACCAGGAGACCAATTCTAACCTTCTTGTGAACTTACAATTCTATACAGCATTCAGCAATGAAAAAAAGCTCAAAAAAACAATCTTATAAGAAAATCTTTTTTTTCAATCTGAATGTCAACAAAAATTGTTAAGCAGTTGAATGAAACCAGTCATTCAAAATGAGCAGAGAAGTAAGCAGATTCTGCAACTAAGTCCACTCAGAGAAAACCTCTTTGGTCAAACAGGTAACGTTACTCACCTATGGAAAGTAATGAATATCATTGCTGCATTATGGTTACACTGTAACGCAGACAAATATACATTTTGGAACAGAGATTATGAGAAATTACCTCAAGCATACCAAACTCTTCCACAGTTTATTACATTTAAAAAAGCATAAAATTTTTATCTTCCTGTTGGGCAAAAAAAAGAAAAAAATCTTGGTAAAGTCTATAGAACATCCATATAAAACCGTTTACATTCTACAGGACAATCTGCACCTCAACTCCCACAATTATTATTACAACAGATTAAAAAAGTGAATAACTTGCCGTCTTTAGAAATAATTTGGTTGCACCATTTAAACAGTTAGGAAAGTGTAAAACAACAGTCTGTTACCCTGCCGACAGTCCCAAATGTACATTGCTTTGTAACAAATTTCAAATAAATGCTGATATTATAAACTGTATTTAAAAAGGAGTACAAATAACTTTTAAAAAACTGATTTTATAACAAAACAGTCATTGTGGCTGTAACTGTGGCCTCATGATGCCGAGATGACCGTAAAAGACCCTTGGGCCGCCGTTGGTGCTGTCCAATGCATGTGGGTCATTTTTTTGGTGGCGGTTTCTTATTCCCTCCTTTGGCGCCACCCTTTGTATTTCCTCCTCCTTTCTCAGCTCCTCTCTTCTCGCTCACTTTTTTGCCTTTTTCCCCAGCGGCTCCTTTTTTTTCGTCACCTTTGTCCCCTTTCCGTTTGGTGGAGGCCTCCTTCTCCTCAACTTTGTCCCCTTTACTACCCTTAACTGGTTTGTCTTTTTTTCCATCCTTCTTATTGGCATCCTTTGCAGCCTTCTTGTCGCCCTTCTCTCCGTCCACCTTTCCGGAGACAGTGGGCACCTCAGCCTTCTCCTCCGCCGTTGCCGCTGAGTGGACACAAAGAAATAGCAAAATTATTCCAAATTGTATACAAATATGTGAAAGCTGTGCTCCACTGGAATGGGATATGTACACCAGCACTACTCTCAAGTTTAGGCAAATTGTGGAGCAATTTCTTCAACCTGGGCTGAACTGAAACACCTGACTGAGCTGAAATGCTTCTCTCGGGGACAAACAGCCTTCACTCGTGATGTCTACCAGCCAACTAGAATCTGGCCAAACAACACTGCTATACTTATGTTTGCTGTTCTTACTGCTTGAACAAGGCCAAGGTTATCCAGTGGAACATCTGACAGGTAAAAATATGTCATTCATCATCTAAATAGCTTTTCTGTTTCTCACTTTCAGTTTTTGCAATGCATGTGAGTGCAACAAAAACACTTATGGTCCTCTGGTTTCTGGGATCTACGTACCAGATTTAAGGGATGGCGGTTAGACAGATGTGTCAAACGCAGATTAATGACAAAAACTATCTCCCACTTCTTTTTTTTGCTTGCAGTTTTTTTGCTTGCATGTTGCTGAAAAAATACTTTAACGTCTTAATGTCATAATCACCACACTTGCAGAAGCAAAAAAAAAAAAAAATGAAGCCCCCCCCGAGCACTCACAGTCTGCTGCCAGATTCATCGATTTTATTGCAGAACAACACATGGCCTGGGGTCTCAGGAAGCTCTTCATTTCATTCTGCTGTCCACTGGTCAGCTATGCTTACTTAGCTACCTCTAAATACTATAAGATGGTTATTTCTTGTTTTGTCCAAATCTTGTAATTCAACCCAAAGTAGATGTTTGCTAAAAATTTGCATATATTTTAACACCTTGGTCCAAGGTTGCCTACAGTGTAAATTTTGTATGGCAAGCTTATTAAAATTGTTTAATCCATTTATTCAGTTCTGGGGAAGTAACCTGATCACGAATACCAGAGGGGGAATAATTTGAGCCCAGAAGCTTCTGATCAGAGCATTTGCTGTATTTTGCAGAAATCCTTTTGAAGTTTGCTGAGCAGATAAATGCTACATGCAAAAATGAAGACATCTCCAGAATATATTTTACTTCTATGTACAATTTCCTGGATAGATGTTTGTTCTGTGCCATTCTGGTGAATAAACTGGTGGAGGATTGCAGCCAAAATACTACACTGTGCAACTGAGGCCCATTCAGAAAAAAACATAATGGGTTGGATGACATTAACATGACAACATGCTCCTTAGAAAATCCATCACATGAAATGGTCATAATGACTGAAGGAGGTCAGGTGACCTCATTCATATGGTCCACAGCTTTGCTCTTTTTCTCTCCTCCACTGATTCCCCAAGGACATAGCTGACATATTTTGTCATGTCTGTCTCCAGTGACAAGGAACAACTGTTTTTTTTTTTTTTTTTTAACCACCGGGTGCCTAACCTGAACGCGGCTTCCATTTCTATGCTTTTCTGGTATGGGAGATATCATAAGAGCTGCAAAAAAATAAAATTGCCTTTGAACTGTGTTTTGTACCTGCATGTGTGTTCACATTTTCTTGGTACTGTGACTGATTTCTATTTCTGAGCAAATTATATATTAATATAATACACACACATACACATGACATATATATGCCTGAAATGCCTATATTTGGACTGTGGGAGGAAACCAGAGTACCCAGAAGAAACCCTTGTAGACATGGAGAGACCATGCAAACTCTATTCAGACTGAGCTGAACATAATGTCATGCTCAGCCAACGTGGGCCCTAGTAAATGGCTCAAATGTCATTATTATTATTATTATTATTATTATTATTATTATTATTATTATTATTATTATTATTATTATTAGTAGTAGTAGTAGTAGTAGTAGTAGTAGTAGTAGTAGTAGTAGTAATATTGTTGTTGTTTTTGTTGTTGCTGCTACAGCATTTTTATAATAAATGTTTAAATAATGATTCCATTATACATCATATTATTTATTAATATGAAATAATGAGTAGTTTGCTGGGGTTAAATGATACAAAGCTTTAAGAAGAAGTATGGAATAATATTCAGATCCTTGATAACTGGCCAGATCAAGTGAACAGTTATTAATGAAGTAAGACTGTATTAATTTAATTTGGTTGCAGGCAGGGTATCAGAACGCTTAACCCACATTCTGTGGTGATCAAAGGTGCTGAAAGCAAGCAGCACCCCTGGATTTCAGTGACATCTGCAGTGCGATATTGATGTTCTCTAATCTAGCTTTGATAACCTTATACTTTGAACATTTTCAAAAGCTCAACACTGATTCATATTCCTTACCGGTTTAGTCTTGACTTTATATTCTTTTTATTCTACCATATTGACTTTTATTGGTCCATGCACACTTGGGGAGACAGATTACCCGGGTTTGCAACCAGCACTCAGCATCCCCCCTGATTTCATCTGAAGATGTTCAAACCTCAAAAAACTGTATAGCTACTCAGCAATAACAATATGGACAGAGGCCTACAGAGGGAGGTGGAAAGGAGATCATTTGTATATTATTCAAAGATAATATGACATTTTCAGTGCCGGTGACCTGTATCTACAGAATGTTTCTTCATCGGATTCATTTCATAGAAAAATGACGAAGAAGTGCTGTGCGATGTGCTTGTGTCAAAATCCTATAACCACTTTCTGAAGGTGAAGATTAGAGAAAATCCCCGTGGCATCACTTAAGAGCTGCTGCAACTGTCAGGAACCGAACCATATGTGGGAATATAATAACAAACAGGATAAGTGGTGCTTCTCAAGGGGAGAACCATGACCTCATGAAGAAGTTGTGGTTTTTGGGGTCTCCAGCTTCCTGCACCCTGCAGCAATTCCATAGCTGAGCTCATGAACCCTCATCAGAGGTTAAGTTTGGACATCCGGAATGTACAAAGCCATCAAAGGCTCTTGCTGCTGCTCAGAAATACACGCGGGGTCGTTCAGACAAGGCTAGCAAATTCCTGCGTGTTTGAATGAGAAGAACAATGTAAAATGTGGTTTTGTTCCAATCTACTCAGAGCTGCTATTTTACGCGTGGTAAATAAGCTCCACCTTAAACCTGAAAAGTCATGTGACATGCACACGTCTTCTCTAGCGTAACACTGGTCCAAGCATTGTGGTCCATCATGATTACATTGAACCTATTGCACCAGAGCTCCATAAGGATACTTTTGGAGATGAGTTGAAAAGGTTAAGGTCTTCTCATATGGCACCACTCAGGGGACACGAATGAAATCCTAATAACTTTAGCAGTTTTTCTCTGACAAAACTTTTCAGATTCCACCATTTTGTAAGGTTTTCGTTATACATTTACAACTCTCAAAGTCACCTTTAGTCGAATATTGGTGATGCTGAGCAAACAAATCAGCGATTTTTTGTCTTTCTGTCCAATAACCATAAAGCATTTCTTAATTCTGATTCAATACAACTGAAGTGGTTGTTATTACACCTTTTGGAGGGATGTACAGAGGGTCCTTAACCTGAGAAATAAAGTCCCTGCCCAGTTGTTGAAGCTTTCTTTTGAGAATCCTCAGTAATAAAGAACAAAAAAGTGAGAGATGTCCTGAAACACAGATCCTTTCACACAGAACCAGTGTCAATGTGCACATCTCAGTGTTGGTTTAGCAAAGCTGTTCAAAGTATTTCACTGCATGGCCAAAAGTAGACACCTGAGCATCACACCCATATGTCCTTGTTGAACCTCCAATTCCAAACCCTTGGGCATTAATCTGAAGTTGTTCCCCCCTTTGCTGCTATAACAGTCCCCACTCTTCTGGGTAGGCTTTCCGCCAGATTTTGGGAATTTATGCCCATTTGGCTACAAAAGCATCAGTGAGGTCAGGCGAGAAGGCTCGCAGCTGGTGTTCCAGTTCATCTCAAAGGTGTTCGTTGGGGTTGATGTCAGGGCTCTGTACAGCCACTCATGTTCTTCTACACCAACCTGGGCAAAACATGTGTTTATGGAGCTTGCTTTGTGCATGTGGGTGTAGTCATGCTGGAGCAGGAAAGGAGCTTCTACCCCAAACTGTGGCCACAAAGCTGGAAGCACACAGTTGTCTAGAATGTGTTTGTATGCCGTGTGGGTGCGGCTGAAACAGCTCAGCTCAGTCATTAGAAGATTTAGAAGCCTCAATTTATTCCGAGGTTGGTGGTATAAATTACATTTATGGAGCATTTTATGTTTAGTAGGTTTAAAAAAAAAAAAAAAAAAAAAAAAAAAAATTAGTCCTAATATTCCTAATTCGTTTCTGACACATTCATTTTGTCAGATAGAAATCAATGTAGTGATTCATATACTTTTGCTCTTACAAAAAACACTCCAGTTTCCTGGTCACAAGAACCAGTTTGGGCGATTACCCAGATACCTCTGCCTTCCTGTCTTAAGGCATTATAATGTTTTACTGTGCGTGAATAAAAAGCATTTAATCTCACCGGTAATTGGGAGAGAGTAAATATGCACCTGCTTTAATGCTCCAGCACAAACTCTTTCCGGTTAGGTTGGAAAGCAAGTAAATCTTCAGTCTTGCTTCAGCACCGGTCCTTCTACATTGCTTAAGCAAACTCTCGATGCAGTCCTCAGTCCTCAATCGCGCTTCGGCCTTGAAAGGTTTGCATATTTTTCTACATAGCCCACTACACAAAGGTGCGTGCTTCTAACAAGAAAGGAATCAAACAAGTTGCAATGCTAACTAATGAGCAGCGATGTGGTTCACAGCTGGTTTTGCATGAATGGAGCCTTACAGTAGGACGCCGAGACCTTTCCTCCTGCTTTCCAGCTGCGTGTGACTAAGAATAAAAGCAGAGGCCAAGATGGCCATACGGGATCTAAGAGGAAGATCCTGAACCCTATAATGATAACCCTTTCACACCTTCATGGCATCCTCCTTGTCTCAGGAATGTGAGGGGAAAGACAAAATCTGCTTAACCTGCCCGTTGGTCACAGTTGCTGTCTTGGATAAATTTTTATCCATTGAGGTGCATTTTGATTTTTCCATTGTGCATTATTACACTCCACCCCTACGCAAATAAAAAATGAATGTCCACACTTTTCTTAGTCAGAAGTTCTTGCACATCTGCTTGAAAGTCAACTGGCCTGACCCACAAAACAGTAAACCTGTACGTTTGTGGTGTGAACACTGGATTTATGCCCCAACAGCTTAATGAACGGACAAAAAGGTAGATATCGATGAGCTTTGCTGGGCCATGTAGTTCAGAGGCAATTGGGGGTCCCAATAATGGGAGGCCATTCTGAAGCAATGCGACACGCAACACGCAACACAGCTCAACATTCTGGAGAAGAACTTAAACTAATGACTTGGATATGAAAAAATTAATTTCCAGCAAGTGTGCTTAAACTTTTGACTGGTGGAGGGCGTCATTTTTTTTTTGTAAACATTGTGTTACATTGGTTTTTGTTCTTTTTTGGGGGAAGGAGGACCCGGTGTTAGAGGGAGGAGGAAAGAGAAAACAAGAAATGGGTGGAAGAAAAGATGCAGATCAAAAAGACTCAAAAATACAAACAGGTGTGTGGTTCTTCAGTCCAGAGAAAGTCGCAATGTCTTTGTGTCACCTGAAACAGTCACACCGTGCACGGCTCTTTTGCCCGTATTATTACTTTATTATTTTGCTTATTTTGATGCCTCGCAAAAGAGAGTTACAGTCGATCTTGCTCAACGTTACAGCAGCAAGGCTCCGACTGTGAACCAGCAACCTTCATGCTACAGGTTTTGTGACCTTCACTGGTTCCATCTCTGCTACTGTATATCTGACTGTCAAACACAAAAAGACAAACATTTTTTTTTTTTTATTTTCCCTTATTGGTTGAGATGACTGCGCTTTGCAGGGGAAGTCCTGTGGCGAGCAGTTGGTGGCTCGATCACAGCAGAGAGAGGAAAGGAGGATGAGGCAGAGAATGAGAAGGTGGGAGTTACACTTCTGTTTGCCTACGGGGGGCCATCCACTCGCCCTCCTCTCTTTGAGCACAGAGGAGGTTGCTGCCGAATTCCTGCTCTAATCCAGGGACTGTCCAAAGGGGCTGGGTTTGGGGGGGGCGAGGTGGAAAACAGAAGAAGAGAGAAGCCAAGGAAGGCAGAAGAAAGGTCAGGTTGAGATACAAAGCACAGCAACAATGGAAGAATGATGCGTTCATAACATGTGAACCTGGAATCTACTACTTTACGTTACGTTATGAACCTGTGTGGAAGTCTCTGTTTTAAAATCCTGCTTATTTCTCTTTTGCACCATAAAACAGCTTAACCTGCACTTGTACACCAGTGCTATTGTGCATTTACAACAACAATTTACATTATTTTAAAGCCCACTTTCACGGCTGCAATCGCACAGAATAAATTACCGTGCCACTTCCATGTAAATATAAATGGGAAATTAAACAGAACCATAAATTTGTGTTGGATTTAAATTATGCTGAGAAATTGAACAGTTTTCCCAGACCCCCAACCGAGCTTTTTTACTACGCTTGTTAATTACGCCTCAGTTTCATATTTCCATGCTGTTTTGTTAATGTGTGTTAGCAGTAATGAATCCGCCATTCTTATCATGGGAAAATGGAGCTTTGATTTTCCCCGAACAAACAGAATCGTGTCTTCTGTGAAAGACCAGACAGACATTTCAGAAGCTTTTCACATCCATGACAACCAGTGTGGATGCTGCCCGACCACCAGGACTTGAACGAGTTTGCACGGATCATCTAGTGACACTGTTTTGTAGTTTGTACCGCATTTCTCTGATGGCCTCCTGTGTCGATTTGCATTCTTCTCGAGCATCAAACATCCGACTGAGAAACTGTTAAAGGTTTCTTGTGCCTTGCTAAATGCAAAATATCCATATAAATGTGGATAACTTCTTGCGTGTCACACATACAGTTCCAAAGGGGGAAATTTGCAAATTAGTAGCTCAGCATACATGTGAAGGAGCATCTTTAGGAGTGGACAGTTAGACAACTCTCAAGAGGATAAGGAGAAATGTGCAATGTCATAGAATCCAGAAGGCTGTGGCCACTTTTATTATTGGGATTATTAAGAACAATCCGAGCACAGTAATTATATTTATGGTGCTGAGCCTCTAAGGGGAAGAAGTTATTGCAGCTACAAAGCAAATGACGCACCTGTTCCATGAAATAAGTACGCTGACAGTCTGAATTAAAAATCATTTTAGCCCTTTGAAAAAGGAAAACTCTCTCTTGACAGCTTGAGTCGTACAACATGACTACCGGAAAGCAGCATTTATCTCGCAAAACTACAGCTTAATGGATGGCAGAAGAAAAGAAAGGTTGGAAGCGACACATGGAGGCAGGGCAGCTGTCTGCTGAGAAGTCACTCTCAGTGGCAGCTGCTCTGAGGGCCTCTCATCCCTCTTTACAGTCTTCATGTCAGCTCCACTCCAGTTCTTATGCTGAGTGCTGAGTCCTATGCCTCTGAGTGGAAATCTGTGGAACCTGATAAACTTCAGCCACCCAGTCTAAGGAGTGTAAAACTGCCAACATTGCGTGGCTCTAGACAACGGGGTGTCGGTGATGTTAAGACGGTAATATTCAAAGAATAGTGAGTGCCTGCTCTAAAATTCTTATTCGTAAACAGAACTAATAAAATGTGGCTGGTGTGCAACAAAAATAACATAATGGGTCCTTAGGTAAGGCAATTATGAGAAAGCAACTGAACCGCTGTACATTTTTAGTTCCAGACCACCTCGGGAACAGCACGAATTACAAACAATTGTGCTCATTTATTCAGGCAGTTATTGACCTGGAATCTGTTTCCAGGTAACTCAGGTCAGGTTGAAAACAAGAATGATGGAGTAGGACAACACACTTGTACCTGGTGGAGGTATAACTGAGTTAAAGAGTAAATAAGGAGAACAGTTGAAGTGTGGGATGGTCCAAGTGGGAGGCCTTACCTCCAGGCATCTCAGTGAGCTCGTTCAGAGGTGGCACCGTCTCAAGGGTGTTGGCGTAAGTCTTGGCCGCCTGTCTCTGAGCGTGCCTTGCCTCGATCTCTTTCTTGGTCCTGGGAATCCGACACTTGAAGATGCAGCAAAGGGTTATAACTGAAAAAGGAAGAGGAGAGGGGCATAGGGATGCTTTTTTGGCTTAAATACCATTTGTGAGTTAGTAGAAAATGGGTATAAGAAGGATTCTCATAAATCAAAGACATTGTTGCCTTTAGTTTGAACAGTTTAAAAACATATTTATTCCTGATCCCCAAAAGTGATACCCATCTATGCTAAAACACCAAATCCCAAATGTAATCTAAATTTAAGTTAAAATTTATTCTAAAATATTAAATTTGTAAATTCCATCAAAACAGCCAGATTTTTTTCAGTAGTTAAGATTAGTTATTGTAATATAACAGAACAAGGCTAATAATAATAATAATAATAATAATAATAATAATAATAATAATAATAATAATAATAATAATAATAATTTCTCTAATTTATTAACTGTGATGTTACTACATATTTGATATAGATGCAGGGATCTTAGGAAATGCTCACAAACGGGGTGTGATAACGCAAGAACCAACACAAAATGTCACTAGTTCACTTACACCCATACAATTCCTGTCCACAGTTGCCAAACCTTGGTCAGTCCACAACCTTACATCCTATGAGTTATGTAAATTTTTAATTAAAACAGGTAGGAACCAAAAAGAACATCACAGAGCTGGTAAACTCACTCAGCTTTATACAAGTCCATAAACAGTGTTGATATACCAAAAATAATTTACAGCACAGTGCATCATATACTTAGTGTTTGCTATTAAATTCCAACCTTAAAGCGAAAAGAGGAGCCAGAACATAACAATAAAGACAAAATGAAATCAAAGCAAATGAATTTGCTACCACTGAAAAAGTTGACGTTGAATAGTTTGAATGGGGCTCGTGATTATAAAGAGTATGACAGGTGAGACTGGCAAGCATGCAGTAAAGGAGGTCGAGACCTGAATAAGAGAAACTATAACTGCAGAGAACTAAGACCAATTGCACCAAGCAGACGCTGGGACACACATGACATCCAAGTTTGCAAAAAAATGCTTTGGAAGCCACAATAAGTACAAAATTAAATAAAATCCCTATTCAAATTATCATACCCAGATGATGAGAAAGAACATGTTTCAGGCTAAGACTATGTGTGAAGAACATGTGTGATAATATATAGTCAATTTGTTGGTCTTTTAAAAAATGGGATTACTCACTTATTGCCAAACCAAACATGGAGAAGACCCCAATGACCTGCCACAGTCTCAGACCCCAGAAAACAACCGTCTCAGATGTGATGGGATCCGGTTTCTTAGGAGGTGCTGTGGTGAAGAGCTGAGGGACACAGAGAGATCACATAGTTTATCTCCTCCAGCCATAGTACGCGTTGCTTACTGTAGTGGAGTATGGAAAGAGAACCAAAGCCGAGAGTCAAAACAACATAGATGTGCAGAGCTGGAACCTACAACCTCATGGATATCAAGCAGCAACACAGCTCCCTGAGATATCATTCAAACCATCAAAATGCACGCTGAGAAGTTTCAACAATGAAGCAAGATGGTCTCAAATGCAGAAGAACCAAATCTCACCCAAATGCTTATCATGCAAGTTCATGTTCTTTGAGTCTTTCCTGCTAGATGAATGTAGTGAATGGCACTTTGTGAGCATCAGAGTAGCTAAACCAAGTTGGTCACTTCTTACGCCCAAGGTTCACCAGTGACATAAGCTACTGACTATAACAGATGTCTGCACACAGGTATTTTCAGCAGAAGGAGTTTGATGCCCACTGATGTCCCTCTTCAACGTCATGTTGCAGGTTCCTTCCCAAAGTGAACCCATTTATTTCAGAGGTGGGAAGCTGATGTGATATTAGCTTGACCTCTGGATCTCTGTCAGCAAACTGGAACAGCATGGAACAGGAGTCCCAGCCCTCCAGCTGGACTCACCTTGGTGTGCACAGAAATTAACTAACATTTCCAACCACTCCCACCATGGTGGGGCCATCAATGGACACAATAAACCTTTAGTGAAAAGCGGTGTAAATACGGACACGTGAAAACAAGAAGTAGAATGCCGATCCGTGTGGTCCTTTGATTAGGTGGACTCTGTAGAAGAAAATTCCTTCTTGCCGAACTGAATAAATGACAGTCTGTCAGGCTGCAGAGACGCAAATTTGTTCTGTGCCGGCTAACCTGCTTGGGGTTATTTTTAACAGCCTCCATGGATGGAGGCTGAATTATCCCTGAATAAAGAATCTGTAATGCGCTTTGATTTTTTTCCCCCTTTGGTGCTACTGAACATGGAGAAAAAAATGGAGAAGTTCCGGCAGCATAAAAAAGAAATGAAAGGTGATTGACTGTGGATTTGATTCATTTACCAAATGCAGCAACTGTGTAATAATCTGCATAACCCTATTATGCTTTAACAGATTTTTAACACAAGTGATGTCTGACATAGCAAATGGGATTGTTTTCAAAAACATGCTCAGCTGAACAAATGCAGCAGGACAGCAGAGTGAAAAACAAGAATCTATCATATTGATTGATCTGATCAGCATCGGTGCTGTGCAAGGAGGCACAGACAGCCAAACTGTGTGGTTTAGCTGACAAAAACACTGTTTTTACCATGATTGTCTGTTTGCATTCTACTTCGAAAGGCTTACTGTGCTTCGGAGGATGCGGCACAGGAACAAGCATGCGGCCATGGTGGCACAGAACCTAGTGCAGCCCTCCATGATACACCGGGCTGAAATAATCCCACTTCTGGGGCAACGTGCAGAAGAAAAAATCAGCTCACCATCTAAAGCTGTTTTACCACTGTGGTGTGTTTCATTCCCCTGGATTGTTTTTTTTTCAAATCTTTTCCTTTGTTATACACCTCACAATGGTGTTTCATTTTTTTTTATTATCCAGAACATTAAATTAGAAAATGTCTTTGCATGTTTTATACTGGTACAGCACAGGCTGTTATCAGCACATGAAGGATACAGGCACCTTCATGAAAAGATTGATGGCAAAATTTGTGGCTCGCCCCCAGAGCCATGTCATCTGTCATCATATGCCATCGTACAGCAAGGATCTCCAATTTTATGACAGCTAAATAAGATTAAAATCTATGGAGCAGTTTATGCGATTTTTAATTAGCATACGGTCATTCCCACTTAGATTGGGCAAGATCAGCATTACTGCAGGAAAGACTTCTTGCCGAGTCAGCGCAATGACCAGCTCGTCCATCTCCAGGGAGGAATCGTATCGGCTTCAACTTTTTAAAACCTTAAATCACTTCTCCACTAATCAGCGTCATTATTATTTTGCTTTTAAATCCCTCGGAAAAAGATGGTTTCTCCCACCGTCGTCTTCTATTTCCCAAAATTCACCTGTGTCCATATTTTGCATCTGCTTGTAATTCAAAATGTTCAGACAATCTAGGTTATGCAGCCTGGGGATTATTTTTTATCAAGATCTCTGGAACTACTTTACTGAATAAGCAGAAATAATATGAAAGGATTTCCACCATGGCTGGGCAAGCAGGACCGAATGAGAGTATCAGAAAAGAAAATAAAACACTTCTACTGCTGCTATGCACTGACCTTCATCATCTTCATGCTCAGGATTTCTTACTTTCTAGCTTACTGCATTCCTACCACCAGTTGACCTCAACAGATGGATGGGAGGTGGGATTCATCCAAATGGTCATGGGATTTCAGATGATTTAGGAGGTGGGATCCATTTTGAAACCTGTTCAAGTCTTTACAACAATATCTTTAATGTTCAGGAAAAAAAATTCAATTTTAATGCAACCCTGACTTTAGAATAACTGAAACTGGATGATGTCTCAGAGTTTGAAAGTTTACAAATTAATCCCTCAGTTCAAGATGCATTAAATAAAGAAAATGTCTCAAGGAATCAGAATTGCTCGATGACTAAAGCACTTTTGACAACATGAGGGACGTGGAGACAAATGTAGGATTCCATGCTCATATTTTTCATTGTATGTTTAATTTCAGACTTTTTTCATCATGAATTTGAAACTCTAATAACTGAAAAAGATCAAGGCCTGTTTTCGAGGTTTTAATTTGGGGTTTAGATTCAGATACTGGAGTGCACTTGTGATCCTTGACTTGGCTGGACAGGAACTTCATTTTTACATGACAGTTAGCTGGAGACAATAACAGTTCAATACATTTCATCCATTAATGTTCCTACTGAAGCAAATGGAGAATCTTGAAAAGAAGAGCTAATGAGAATGTCGATTTAGATGCATACAAACCATTAAAAATAATGCCAGTGGATCAAAACCTTTATTAATCGAATTAATAAAATGCACATATTAGTAGAGTAAAAGGGAACATTGACGAAAAGGGAGTGTCCACCTGTGAGGCTGATTTCATCCCCCTCACATTTCTTCCTAATTCGGTAATATAGAGCTCTCCTACGTCTCTGTAACATGTTTACCAGAAACACACACCATAGCATTTCCTTTCATTAAAAACATTTTACCATTGACTTTTCAGTCATATTGAACAACATGAGGCCGCAAGGAGATACGATCGATCAATTTCCCCATGTCGTCGAGAATTACGTCAGGGGAACATTACACTGATACGTTGCAGTTTTGGTGGTAAGATTGTTATAATGTGTTTATTCCCATTTATTGCGAAGTAAATGGATAAAAGCTTTAAAGCTGCCCATAACCAAATACCGTATAACAGAACGAAGATTCAAACACAGGGTTTTGTACAAGCCACTAAGCTGCATGTAAGCCTGGTTGTTAACAAACCGGTATTTTATTTATTTCAACTGTGGTGCAGCGGCAAATCCTTCCAAAAGTGTTGATTCTCATTTACATGATTTTTTTTGTTAGTCTTACAGGGAATTTTGGGGATATTGTTTGGGGATTTGAGGATGGGCTGGAATGCATTGTAATTTTTCCTTGATTTACGTTATCTTCAGAGACCGATTAAACTGCACAAATCGAAGGATGACTGAATTAAATTATTATTACAAGGTTGTTTACTATCCCCTTTTAACATATTTTAGCAAGAATACACTCAGTCACCCCAGAGTGCTCTGCACCACCAACCAGAACTAAGCCATAGGACTGCATCGCTTCGACACTCAGCCCATGACGTGTTTTCCCATTGTCAGGACTGTAAGCAAACCCAACGTCACCAATAGACTTTCATCGCCGATATCGTTTAGCACCTCACTCGAACTGCGATGGCAGCTATGAGTTGAACCTTGTGAAATTCTGGCAGGCATGAAAAATTTTATCGCTCATTTTGTTAAACCGAGCAGCTTTACAAAGCCGACTGCTTGACAGGTTGAAAGCTAAAAGCAGAAACTTTAACATTAATATTACACTAACAGATCCATCCATCATCCTTAACCAGGGTCACAGCGGTCATCCCAAGTCATTTGGGTGCTACACAAAGAGGCTACAGCCTAGATGTAATAGCTAGATACGTACAATGCACATTTAAACACATCAGAAAATACACATATTTCTACATTCACACAAGTATAAAAACTTTATTAATAACAAAGGAAGTTATACAGCACAAACAAGTGGCGATTATATTATTACAAACCTATTTATTGCTGTCCTTCTTATTTTACCTTGTTACATGGCATTTTATACTCATATCATATACATTGCCCAGGTCTTACGTAAATGTTTTCTTCCGTAATTTGTTTTGTTTCCCCAACATTCGGATCTGAAATATAGAGTTTCCTGCTTATGCAACCCTCAGAGTAACCTGTCGACATGCGTTTAGGTGGGAGGCCAAGAGAACAGCTGTGACGTGCAGTGCATTTGCACCTCACGGGATAGTTGAACGCACGTGTCACGGCACAAATATGGTGTCGACCATATGCAGTGGAAATAATGTTTAAAAGTACAAAATTTAAAAATAACGCTCTCCTCTTGGAGGAGGTAAAAGCACTTTCAAAAGCACCTTCAGCAGGCTGCTTGTGTAAAGAGCTGGCTGCTGTAACTCGAGGACAGTGTGACAGAGATAGTGAGCTAAACCTTACCTCAGGGTCGGGGACCTGGGGCAGCACGGGGGACGCGCAGAGGCACAGGAGTCCAGCCAGGGGCGAGGACCAACCCGCTGCCATCTTGCCAAATCCCACTTTGCCGCCAGAGACCTTGCATCCGGTGCTGCGCTGGCTCCACGGCCGCACCACAGAGCCTGGGGTTTGGCCCTCCCGCCAGCAGCCATCAATTAATCAGCAGCACCGGTGTCACTTACAGCCCCGCCTGCACCGAGGACCCGACCTACTGGGTAGAGGGAGGACAGCAAGCAAAAACAGCATTTCTGAGGATGTGCGGCCCCCCTGTCGGCTTTCCCATAACAAAATACTGTTTCGTACCCATTAGCTATTGTGTGTCCTTCAAATGAACAACAAATAAAACCAGTCATTTTACAGCAAACTGTGTGTTTTTTTGGAAGATAACACCAGTTTTTGATAATAGCGCCTTACATAGTGGAAGCTTAGCATAAATAATATAGATGATACTCCCCTGCAAACTGGATCTGAAGGATGTTAAGGTTCTGGAGGCTGAGCCGTCGCTCGTGACCTAAAGGCGAAACGAATGTTGTGATGCCACCTCCTGCTTCCTCCCAGGATGCTGCACTGTCCTTCTCGGCATCCTGCACAAACACAGTTACAGTCTGCACTGCAGCTGTTGCGCTTCGGGCAACAGGTGGCATAGCTGAAACCGCTGCCTCCTTGCATTCAGAGGTTTAAATCCTGCTTCATGCTGTAGTCCCCCTGAGCCAGGCACTTAACCTGAATTGACAGAGTTAGAATTACCCAGCTGTAGAGTTGAACACTGAACATCATTTTAGAAAAATAAATTAAAGAAATAAATGCATGTAAATGCGATGTAATGTGCGGCCACGGCTACCTTTTACATCTGCACATTGTCCGTGTTGACGGAGCAACTCCGGGAACAGCCCTACAGCAACATCCTGCCTGGTGTCTGCACCCCCCCCCAGCTCCGCTGCTGTCCTCCTCATGCAATCCGACACCACTGGCCTGGTGTCATCCGGCTTTCTGCGCCAATTTCTGTCCTCGTCGCACCATGCAGTCATCTCTCAGAGCTAAAAACAGTTCTGCTGGACCAGAACCGGCTGCACGTCAAAACCTGCTCTTTCTCATGTGGCTGCACAGATTATTCAAGATGAGCGCTTTTTCACAGGCTTGCAGCATTCAGTACCAAGGGAACACGTCAGCTGCTTCAGCCTACAAGTCAAACTCTTAAAGAATGATATGTATTCCACTGTGTTTTTACTTTTCTTTTGACATAAAAAGTTTCTGATAGCAGCACAAGGCTCAAATTAAAGGTGTTGTGGCCCGATTCAAGAAGCTTAGTGAGGTTTTATCAAGCTGTATGTACAGCAACTAACATTCATCATTCAACCTTTAGTCTTTGGCTACCCACACTCCCACTGAGCTGCTTACTCATCAGTGCATGCACTTATAGTGCTTCCCACTCCCCCAAGAATATTCTAGTAATGTATATTATTTTATTTTTGACACTTTGCAGCAGACAATACAAACGGAAACAACTGGAAATCTTCCTTTGAAGCCATTGCATATTTAAAGACCTTGCCGTGCTTTAGTGTCACATGTAGTGACCGATGAAAATGCCACCAGATTATTAAAAGTAAATTTTTAAAACAAATGAAGAATTGATTTAAAAAGAGGCCCGTTGAATAGCTGCATTCATGTGAGGAGACGGTGCCAAAGGAACGTAATTTGACGGATAGATTTTCTGTTCACTTTTATGATCTCCTACCACCTCAGTTAGCTTTAACTAGCGAATACTTTTTATCATCTCTGCCTGATGGGTTTAAAATGCCCAGTTTTTATTTTTCGGAAAAAAATTCCCTAAAGAATCCCTAAAAGAATTCTCTAGATGCCATGTTCCTGTAACAAAGCCCACATGCGGTTTGACTCATTGTGTTTGTGCTCACTGTGTTTGACCACATGCCTTTAATTAATGCTAAAATACATATGCAATGAAAAAAATGCACAATATAATATAATACAATATAAAATATAAAAAATTAAATGTGCTCAGAAAAGCATACGAGTTAATTTATTTTGTGTCAGGTTGTGGTTAATAATTATGATAATCTTTTGCATGCTATCGATGAGCTGAGTTACCTGGTGCTGCCTGGGTAACAAAGGTGTAGCAGTGTAACGGTAAAAAGGAAAATCACATTATGTAATCACCAAACTGTAATACTTTTAAAGTGGTTGTATTTAGGAAGTATTGTTAGTCCTGTCAGACAGGCAGACACCACAAGGAGGGACGTGGTCAAATGGAAAGGACGTGGTCAAAATTCAGTCTTATTTTTATATATCACTCTTCTCACTGCATAAATAGACAATATGCACATGATTAAAATTTATTACCCTTAAATCATAATTAAATCAAGTCAAATAAACAAATTAATTTCTTATTGATTATTCTTATCAATTTCAAATAATCTCATTAATTTTTACATTTTCATTTGCGCACGTACTGCAGCTGCTGGCTTCTTCTGTTGCATGGATAACACTGACAGCAAAGTCTGTGTCGGCTGTAGCAATGTGCACACATTGACAACAAATTAAATATCACTAAACTTTATTATAGGGCATCAGAACAAACATTTTCTTCTTGTGGAAACTCAGCTTCTTGTTGAACTTGTTATAAATCATTCATAAAACCTTTATATTGTCACGAACTCGATCGGCACTCGATCGGAAGCAAGGCGTAGGACCCAGATGCAGAAGGGAGACACGGGACAAGGGATGCCAACACTCTGTCGTTTATTCTCACAGCCTTGGAACACACAGGCAGGTTAACATCTAAGATAGTATTACTCAGGTCCTGCGCCGATGCCGGTCGGCTCGGCCACTCTTAAGGTCGCGTCGCGTCGAACAATTTGGAACTAATTCGCGTCGCGTTGCGTCATCACTGCGTCGTCAGTCGTCACCGCGAGTCGCACCGATGCCGTCCCAACACCAGCATTAAGTAAAATTTAAGATGAAAAGTGCACAAAAATGTACAAGCAGGGTATGACATACTTCCAGGCCAAAAAAAAAGTCAGGTCTTAGTTCAGCAACATTACAGGGTGAGCTGATTACCTGAATATACTGAATGAGCAGGTTTTTCCATCGATGGATTTTTTCTTCCAAGATGACAATGCCAGGATTCATCGGGCTGAAATTGTGGTTCAGGGAGCATGAGACATTATTTTCACACATGGATTGGCCACCACAGAGTCCAGACCTTAACCCCACTGAAAATCTTTGGGATGTGCTGAAGAAGACTTTACAAAGCAATCAGATGCTTCCATCATCAATACAAGATCTTGGTGAAAAATTAATGCAACTCTGGGCAGAAATAAATGTTATGACACTGCATAAGCTTATCGGATTAATGCCACTGCGAATGCGTGTCATAATGAAAGCTAAAGGTGGTCCAACAAAATGTTAGAGCGTGTAACTTTTTTTTTGGCCAGACAGCGTATATAACTTGTAGGCTACACAAATGAGCAGAGGTTTAAATTTCTCAAAAATTCAATAAAAGCGCGTATAAATTTAAAATGTTGCTAATATCATCTCAACTGATTGGAGTCTCTGGAAGGTTTCAGAATGTTTTGGTGACCATAGAGCAAATCGAGCCACCACCTTTATGTTCCAAACAAGCTGGGCTTGCTTATCTCTCGGCAGGTTCACTGCATACCTAAGCCATTATTTTGGAATGTGGTACATTTTTGTGTGACAGAGTTTAGTCAAGGTGACTTTACGGGTCTTTTGCACGTTCGTACAGTCAGCATATGTTTACATCTAATGAAGTTCATCACTTTTTAAATTAGGCTTTAAAATAGATGTGCTATTAAAAATAAATCATCCATGAGCTTGTGCTCCTCTGGGTCTCCATTTGCAGACTTACATGTCCAGGCACATTCAAATTCACTCAAATTCAAATTTATTTATGTTATTAATGAGTCTTGGGGATGAGAAGCAATGAATTAATTGGAACAAATGTTTCCGTTCAGAGGATTGCAGCTGACAAAAAAAAGATTGGAATCCAAACTGTATTTTTTATGCTGTTGTAAATATACAATGATGTTCTACAGGCTGTTCTGGGTTCTTAACTCTTTTTAGAGTTATCGTGCTCTATTATAAGGGATTTAGACCCGTTTTGTTACAAAGGATAAAATAAAGGGAAGGACATGGTACAAAAGGCTTACAGTTATGTTTGGTTTGTTGACGTATTACTCAAGTTAGGGTTTTTACTACTCTTTATCATTATTAGGCTATGGGCAAATTAGATAGTACTCGAATAACGGCAGTTTTTTGACAAAAGAAGACAAAAATTAAGAACCACTCAGAAAATCTGTGCAGGAAAGTGGAGAGAAATCAACTGGTCAGAAACCCACAGTAGCTGTGCTGATCCCTCGGCCTCGAACACCTGTAACAGGTAACTTCCTTAGAGACCGGAGACTGCCGATGCTCACAGATCACATCACGTTCTGATGGGTACTTCAGCATCACATAGCACCTGACTTCTCCTCATCCATAGAGGTGTCCTTGGTCTAACAATACACAGTGAAAACACACCTTGATCCCCTAGGGTCACAAGGGTCACATCCCAGCGGTTTCAGGTCACAGGCACTCAAAGTCGCCGACTGACAGAGAGGTTCTTGGGGCCCAGGACAGCTTGCATTAAAGAGCAACAATATGAAGGGCACCACAACTCACAGAGACAGAGCTGCCTGTGGGGCCACTCCATTTGCATTAATATTAGAAACTCCATGGCAATAATGGTCAAGTTTGCTATTAATTTGCTACCTGCAGGAGGCTATCGCTGGACCTGAGATGACAGCCATGATGTGAAATAACCTCCTCTCCATTGCATTTTGCCTTTATTAATGTGAGGTGAGGGTACAAGGGCAGCTCCCCAGGACGTGGAACTTCTGAAGAACTTCCGTTTCCTAGCATGTGCTTACCTGGAGCGATAATTCAGGATCAAAAACTAGGGAATAGCATCCGTTCGAACATCACTGGGGAGAGAACCTCTTCCCAATGCAACAAAGACCCGTGACCGGTCGTGAAGGAGGTAATGTTGAAACGTTTCCGGAAACGCCGATTTTTTGTTTGAGGGGCTCCTTCAGGAAACCATGCATGATCAGCTTCCTCGACATACAAAACATTAGCTCTGCGTATAACAAATGTGCTGCAGCCTATTAATGGTCTGGAAAGTATCCTCGAGTTTTTACAAAGAGAAACATATGAGCTTTTTAAGGATGGGCATGCAAAGTTATTGTGACTTTGCGCGGCAAAAATCGTGGCGCTCGGTTGCTCAACTACAAGCACAGTCGGTGAATGACTCCTTCAGAGCTTCCAGCCATGGGAGGGATTTGGCTCGCAACTGAAGCCAAGGCTGTGGAAATTTTTAATTTCAGCTGTGCATATTTATTAGGTCTGACACTTCACATTAGAGAAAACCGCAAGTTAGCGTTTTCTTTCAAACATATGCCAATCTTTAGTTGCCAATAGAGTTTGTTATTTAAGAAAACTTTCACACAGTGCCCAGCTAAAGCATCGCTTTATTCAAAGTGTCTCACGCTGTTTATAAAACCCGGGGCATTTTTTATTGTTTCATTGATTGCAGTTCTTCTTTTCCTGGTGCTTTACTCTCACTTTTTCCCCGAACTGAACTGCAAAGTGGCAAAAGCACACTGGAAGGACAAATAATGAGGCAGCGGTTGTGATACTGTCACAAAAAAAAATGTGGCCAAAAGTTTTGGTACCCTTCTAGTTTTTCCAGAAAACTCAGTTTTCTCCAAAAATGGGTCAAAACTGATGAAAGTGATTGGTGTCCGCCACTTCACATTTAATAGAGCAGAAACTTTGCTTTTGATTTGTGGCTTCAAATATTTTAAATAAAAAAAAAATGAAAATGGCTTTGATAAAAGTACTGGGACCCTTAGCCTATTATTTTGCAGCACAGCCTTCAGGCATAATAACTGCCATCTAGCACTTTCCGTGGCTCTGGATGGGATTTCCACACGTCTCCACTGGTAGTTTGACCCCCTCTTCTGGAGCAAAGTGCTCCTCTTCTCTCAGATTTGATGGGTTCCTTATAACAACTGCGGGTTTCAGCTCTTTTCGCAGAGGTTCTGTGGGATTCGGATGAGGACTCACAGCAGGTCAGCTTGGATCTGTTTTGATGTTTTCCTTGGTTCTTTTTCCACTTTAAAACAATCTTTGTCTTCAATCTTGGGTCAACGTTCCTTTTGCAGCTACATGCAGGGATATTGGCTAGAGTCCTATGGGCCTTTAAACTTCATGATCATTTTGGCAGCAGTGGTCCCAGGACTATCAAGCTCTTTGGAGTTGGTTTTGTAGCCTTTACATTAACCATGCTTGGGTGTTATGTTCTGTCTAACCTCTTCAAACCACTCCCTGCTTTTCCTTCTCTTTTACATGTTTGTGATAGACACAGTGACAGGGAGTGAGGACTTTTTGTCAGGGATCACTCATCAGGACTCAATGCAGACTTAATGAACAGGAGATGTATTTCACCTGAGCAAAACATGGGGCAAAAATCCTGAGAAACAGGCAGAAAGCAATCCAACTTGAAAGGCAAGTCACAAGAAACAGAGACTACTATCAGTGACCAGGACAACATGATCACAATCTGACAGAGAGTAACTACAAACACAGGACTTAAATACTCAACGTAATAAACCTACAAGACAGGCTATTGGGGAAACACAAGAGGCAGTAATGAAGGAAATAATGGAGATCAGGTGGGGAAGGCAGGGCAAGGAGTGCACAGAAGTAAAGAGGAGCACAGGCCCTTGCAGTACACAAAATGGCCAGCAGGGTGGCAAAAAATCCCCATCACCTGTGGTACCAATTTAAGGATAACAGTCTGCTTATAACACTACTATACAATAATTTCTTACAACTTACAAGGGTATGAATAATATCGCCCAGTTCACTTCATACTGTCTTTGTAGAATAAGCAAGAATTACATTTTTTCACAGCTTTTTTGTTTTGTTCCACTGGAAAACAAAGACATGCATGTCTGGATGACAAAAGATCTTTTAATGTCAACACTTTTCAGGAAGAACAGTTTATTATTTGAATCAAACGCAAGGGTACCAAAAATTTGTCTCATACTGACGCAGATCATAGTTTTCCAATAATACGGTGAGAAGAGGAAGAAATGATAGCACAGCCCTTTCAACACTAAAGACGCAAGTAGAGGTCAAACTTTCTGTAAGGATATACGGTTAACAAGGGTTCGACTACCTCGGTGACATTCTACAGCTCGAGAAGAAATGTGGACGATGGTCTGACAGAACAACGACTGAATTCATTGCTTTGGTTGGAGCATTTGGAAGAATAAGGTACTACATAATAGCCAAAATGTACATCTCCTCTTTATAAATGGACTTGTGATGAGAGTCAAACAAATAAGAAAGCAAAATAACAGATTATAACAATGAGCTGTGTATTGCACACCAATGTACAGATGTTTGCTTTGTGGCCAGCACAAAAGGCTGTAAGTCTGCTTCTTTGGTGTCCTTTCCAATGATGGCAGTAATGCATCTGCCCATGCATAAGAATGTTGTCAGCGTGATGGTAGGAGATCATCTCTCTGGTTCTTTGAGTAAATTAGGATGTTCCCTAAGTGGAGAGAGTGAGAACTAGGCCCACCACTGCAGGCTGACAGGCTAGCAGGTCTGTGAAGAAGCTTTTGTCACTGTTTCAGTCACATTTCAGGGTGAAGGGGGGGACTCCACAAAGGATTGTCTCTTTCACCTCTTCTTCACCTGACATCACCGGGGAGCTGACAGCAGCTTCCTGCCCTCACAAACACTTCTTCAAACATGGAATGGCAGCCATACATTATTGAACAGCTGCAAGGCCACGGTTTCCTTTAACTGTATCAGTGCCTGTCAAGAAGTTAGATACCGGCAATTTGTTAAAATAACTTAACAGCCTCATTGTCGCTCAGAATATTCTTCACGGAAGTTAGGCAAGTTGACACTTGCTGGTGTCAACACAGCACATTCACGACCCTTATCGGTGATTCATACTTTCAAGGGGCAACGTTGCTTGCTAGAAATATCTGCTAATTTGTGTTTAACAGCAAAAAAGTATGAAATCAGGAGAACAAATACATGCACAGCAACAGCAGTCGTGGAGAACAATTGAGAAAGTTCTTGCAGCTTCTATGAGAAACTTGTTGGTTGGCGACTTTGCGTTTGCATCCACGCTTCTTCTCAAGTAACAATGAGACCATCAGCATCCAAGCTGGTGATGTGACTTCCAGCTCAGGTTATCCAAAAACTCATAATTTTTCCAAATGTTCAGTGGACCAAAAAAAAAGTCAGGTCACTGGAACCTCAGTGATGTCAGTTTCTGGCCAATTTTTTTGCTCCACAACATTCATTGTTCTTCAATTTTTTGACAGAGAAAATCCATTCTGGAGGTTTTTCAGCACTTTTTTATATTTGTCTATGGTTGTCTGTTTGAGAGGACCCATTTTCTGACACTTGTGCTCGAGCACTCGACTGTTTATAAACCAGTATAAACCAGAGTGAGCTGTATGTACGCAACATAACACAACATCACACAACACAATATAGCACAACACAAAGCAGCGCAATGCAATGCAATACAACACAGAGCAACACAGCACAAAACAACACAACACAATTCAACAGAGCACAGCACAACACAACGCAACACAACATGGCACAACGCAATGTAATACAGCACAAAACAATGCGACTCAATAGAACACAGCACAACACAACACAAAGTGACACAGCACAACAAAATATAACATAAAGCAGCACAGCACATTATAACACAATGCAAAGCTACAGAACACATCGCCAGCACAGCACAGCGGGACACAACACAGCACAGTAATACACAGCACAACTAGGCACCGTGTATTTATACTTTATATTTCATCTAAATTTTATTGGAGAAAACTTAGTGAAGCTGATACAAAAAACACAGTGCTGAAGCAACCAGACCGTGGAGGAAACCCTCCACCCTGGATTAATGTTTTCATTCACATTACAAAAGTAGAAATAAAAGAGTTGTCCTTTCTTTGTTGGAATTGTCCTTTAACTTGGTACTCCAAAAAAATCTTATTCCTCCTGTAAAAAAAAATAAAATAACATCTGGAAATAACAGCAAGTAACATCTTGTTTCATTTATTGGAAATAAGCATTTCCACTTTTCTTTACATAGTGTCAAAACATGAGATAGAGTTATGAGACAGCGAGGAAGCCAAAACTATAAATACAGCACATAAAATTCACATTTCATTTACAACAGCCTTGTAGGCAAATGTTGTTTTTAAATTCAGATAACACTTTTTTGTCTAATCTAACAATTTTGCTGTCAGTACAAACTGAAGGCTCTCTGATTTTCTGTCCTCCTGGAGTATATTGTGCTTTTTTCCATTAATAAAAACTTATTCTTTAATAATTGCACGTTAAAATTATTTACAGTTCACGAAAACACTCTGACTTTGAGCTTTAGTTAAGCACAATTTTTGTATTATTTCTATTATAATCCCTGCAGCGGAGCCTTGAGTATTATAGCTAGTATGTAATTTTAGTAAATTCTCTTATCTTTTTAAAACGTCTTGTCAAAATAAGTTATAAACGTTATGTATTTCACTGTAAATGTAGTACAAAGAGCAACAACTGCATTTTCAAGACTCGAGAGTTTAAGATTTTGAAGACTTTATAGATGTTGATGCCAAGCTGGTTCCCGAGCTACTGCTGCTGGATGTACTTTGTCTAGAACTAAAATAATTTGATTAATAAATGTTTCCTAACCTGAATGAATGAAAGCAGTGTTTGCATTATATTGGATTTTGTCCACTGTTTTACGTCAGCTGGCTGACAGATATAAATGGGCCAAAACAAATGCACAGAGAAAGGCTGCGACTCTCCCACCATGCAGACTTGGGAAATAGATGGTGTTCAATTCCCCATGGATGATTCAAGGACTCGAGTTTTACTTTGACCACAACATTTTAAAAAAATAATGATAATTATACAACAACCCAAAAAGCTATAAAAGGCTTACAGTGCATCGGATTTCAACAATGAGGCCAAAGTGAGCCAAGATTGAGTCACACATGAAAGAGGAAAACGCAGAAAAGTTTGTGTTTGAAATAAAACACTTTTGGGAGGATAATAATAGACTCCACGGAAACGTGAGGAGGGACACCGGCCCGCTGCCTTTTCCACTGGGAAAGTCTGTTTTGCAGCCCAAAGCCGTCAGGCTTCTCGCAATAATATATATTCCCTTTTGGAAAAGGCTGACTTGTCATTCATGTTCACCCTACTCATAAATCAGACCCAACTTATAATGCGTACTTAAGTTCTGTTGTGGTCTTGGCTTTAAAAGCCCTGTTTCTATCTCTCTCTTTTGCTCTCTCTTTTTGTCTTCCACTGGAATTTGTCTTGGCTTCAGTGTTTTTTTCTAATTGAATATTTGTATTTGGTGGTCAAATTCCCTCTTTGCTCTGAGGTTTTCGAAGGTTGGCCACGTTGGCCATTGCAATGCAGTGGTTGGACACCGCTGATGTAAGCTCTCCAGACCTTTTCTTTAGGACGTGTTGTCATCCAGCCTCTCCATGGCAGTTTGTCTAACATACTGCGTGTGTTTTGAATCTAGACAGCTTACTTAAACAAGCCCAGGCTCCACTACACCAAACTAGCCATGGTAACCTTTCTTTGCCCTTTACTTGGGAAGACAAAGCCTGCACAGCTGTGTGTGAGATCTTTTGAATGTCTTCTAGATCTTCTCGTGTAGGCACAGAACTACCATTTCCTGAACACAAAATGTCAATGAATTTTATTGCTGAACAAGAAACAATGAGCCAAATCATTCTCGTTTATACTTTAATTTTACTGCACAACCAGGAGTTTAAGACAACTTACACCCCTGCTTAGGAATCTTCTCTTATCTTCTGGGCTCAAAAGCCCTTATGTAAGGTATTAAAGTGTGACACATACAGTAGCAGACCTGACCAATGATAAATAAGTTTCCTTTAAGGAGACCAACCAAACAGGAATATAAGGAAGTCCCACTCACACTCTGGTGATAAAATGTGGACAAAGAAGGAACTTAAGAGCGGCAAAGAATATTTGCAATCGGTGGGGTGTTATGTTCAAACATACTGGACCACAGCATCCAAGGGAAAGAATATTAGCCAAATACCGAGAAAGAAAATGTCCATCTCTAAACAGAGCAACAGATCACGCAGCTGAAACAAATATTTAAAAAATTCTTCTTTCGCACTTCCTTGGTCTCATGTTTATTCATGCAAAGGCTTAATATTCCAGTAAATATTTTGCTCCACCAAAAATATGGGCATTTAGGAAATGCAAAAAAAAACAAGAAACAAGTCCAGTTTCAGGTAGGGAAAATATGTTTTGAATTGTTGGTTTGTTGATTTCTTGATCCATTTTAAAAGGTGCCAGTGGCACCTGGACAAACAGCAGCCAACACCAGCCACCTACGTTGGAGCTTGGACCCAGCTGACGTTGACGTTCACGTCACGAGCACTCTGTGGTGTGAACTGGGTGGCTGGTACTCATAATTTTATTTCATATGGAATCCCTGGTGTTGTTTTCTGTGATGAACGGTACACGATGTTGTGCATATACTGTACATCACGAATAACTCTCATGTTCCAAAATATACGTCACTCTTTCTGCTCAACACACATTTCTGACCATCGAATTATGGCATTCAGCTGTAACTGTCATACCATCATAACACAGCATTCAAATCCAGCTAATGTTCTTTATTGACAACAATTAAGTTTTGTGGCCGCTTTTTAGTACATTTGTGTTTTTTTTTTTTTGGGCAAAAAATGAACAAAGCTTCGCTCTACAACAGATGTATCTGTTCCATCTGCCAGATGCAGCATTTCTCTGTCTCTGTCCTCCTGGGCTCCACACTGTCACAGGTGGAACAAATCTCATGCCTTGTGAATAATAACTGAGGTGCACCTGATCTAAGGTGGTCTCACCTGACTCAACAATCTCACCCTGGACCTGCTGCCAGCATCTACAGATGAATCAGTATAAACTCCTTCTAGTTTCTCTCTCTACACCTGCCCACCACTCTTGGATGATCTATCTCTTACACCCAGCAAGACTTGAGGGTTCTTATTTATTTTCCTTCAAAGGTCCACCTGTGTGGGGACAGGTGTAACTGTCGTTCTTCACACATTCCTCTGCACTCATATCCCTACCCTTTACTCCTCACCTTTATGCAGCTAATATCCAAAAAGATTTACAATATAAAGTTTCCGCATTAAGCTGCTTACTTTTGAGGGTTCTTATTTATTTGTTTTTATTTTCAGATACTTTTATGCACGTTGCTAACTGAAAGGTGCTGGAATGAGGCCCCATTCTCACTCGGAAGTGCGGAATCCCACTTGATGATCAAGACTCAGAAACAGACCAAGTTCTCTCCTGATCTCCAGTCTGCTCCTTAATTGGTAATGCTGTAGTGTTAAACTAATTGTCTGTCCTTTGAGAATCTTGGTTCTCCATCAGACAGATGGAGAAGATGGAGCCTGTTTGTGAAATGTACACTGCTTTCCTCTTTCATTCATTCATTCATTCATTCATTCATTCATTCATTCATCCAAAGCTACTTGCAGTCTTAAAATCCTGGGTGATTTTTAATGTAGATGCACACACACACACACACACACACACACACACACACACACACACACACACACACACACATACACACACACACTGGATCAAGAGTGAGGGCAGCTAACACTGTTATTGTTTATGATGATTGACATGAATTTCTCTGACATTTCAGAGGTTAAGGTGACCTGCAGTTTCATCTAAACTAAGCTAGAAGTACTAAGGTACAGAAGGAGGAATAATTTTACTCCGTAGTTGGTCCTTTGAGAAGAAGACAGCAGTCACCATCCGCACCTTCTGATTTTTAGATGTTATACTGCTTTGAGCTATTTGATGATGCTCTTGATATGAACCCACCTCAATTTCAGCAATAAACAGGCTGGTCAGATGGTATGGCACTCTTGATGAAGTCTGGCTTTGGGTCACCAGCATCTCTGGTATTAACAGTACCCACTGCTATCCTGGAGGTTTCCTGGAGAATGGCAGCAAACTCCTGGGTGGGGAATTTTGTTCTCACTGATCTGCCACTTCATACACTATAATCCATCAGTTTAAGTGGAAATGGCACCATTTGGGGTGAATTACTGCTGACAGAACTTAGCCATGTCCAGCCAGATGAAACATCAGCGGGGGCATTTGAGCCAGCAGGAAAAGACTGTGGTTTGCTCAGTGTTCTCTTCTGAACTCCACTAATGGAATAAGTACTTATCTCTCTAGCCTTATCTCTCTAGCCTTGAGAATGTAAAGAACCTTTCAGCTGCAGGAAACAAGATGACCACACATTTTTATTGATGTTATTCAAGGAAGAATAGCTTCACCTACAAAAGCAACATTGAAAAGTTATGAAGTCGAAGCTAAAGGTCAACAATACATGAACTGCTTTAGACACAGAGAAAGGATCATAGCTTGTTTATCAGACACCACTATGCTGCTGGTTCACATCCCTCAAGCAGCTGCTATAAAAGCAACCTTCAGACAGCAAATACATATGGTAGATAATCATAGCAGATGGCGTTTGACTCATTTATGCAGTGGTCAGGAGATCAGGAGAGAAATAGATTTGAGGTTTAGACCCTTCTTGAATGTTAAAACCATGCAAGTCAATCATTGGTCTGATAAATAAAAAATTATTTGTCATATTTATTTTATATTGTTTATTCAATATCTGCAGTTTGTTATATGCAATACTGTATGTATTTTTAAACTTTTTTTAGTCCATATTTGATATTTTATTTGTCTTCCAAATAACCTTGAATCTACTCATTCATTTTTTCAATGAAAACAGTAAACATTTTCCACATTGGACTTGAGTAAAGGATTGTTTTGTTCTGTCTGACTGTCTGCAGAGCTTCTGAATGCTGTTGAAGCGCAGCAAACAGCTACAGGGAGAAAATTTCAAACGCTGCTTAGAAGGGTGTCCCGTCAAAGTACCAGTGGACCGACGACCCTGTCGAATGCTGATTCTTGTCCGTTTGCACCAGCACCCCAACCTAATGGGCCTGGACATTAGGCGTCTCATAGCTTTTCATCACGCCACCCATTTCTAGAACGCTGAGGTGTTGAGAGACACCGATTTACTCACAAGAGTCCAACAACCCACGTAGATGCACTGGTCCACCAATGAGGGCAGCGTGTGCATATACGCCAGGTCGTGTTTTGGGCTGAAAGCAGCCTTTCTGCTGAAGGTCATCAAAATGCAGAAGTAAAGAGGAGACGGTCAGCAGGTCATGTTTTGGAGCCTCGCTGACAACTTTGAGCCTGAGATGTGAGCGGTCACTTTTTTAAGGCCTGGGAAGGTCTTTGAGGGGTGGCACGGTGGTTTGGGGGTGGGTTTGAAATCAGCTCACTTGGTGTGGAGCTGAGATGTTCTCATCCAGGGTGCAGTTGCTTAGCCTGCAGCCCAGTGCTTCTGCAATAGGCTCCAGATCATGGTAAACTTGTCCAAGACAAGCATTTAAGGATAATGAATGAATGAAGCTCTTTGAGAAAATGAGATATGAGCTTGTCTGTTTCCGGTCACTGGTGTAGATACTGAGTGAGCCGGTCATCTTATCTTTCGTGTATTTTTACTGCAATGGATTCTTCGTTCATTCAGTATGTCTGCATGAGAAAGGAACGGATGTTGGACAATGCGCCACATATACAAATATTAGTGTGGACCGTTGTCAGGCAGTTAGCTCGTCCAGGCAGGGTCACCGAGGGCACAGGGGGTGGGGCGGTCAGCGTCCACACTGTTGGATGGGGTCCTGCAATCTGGGGCTTGTTAAACATCTTGACAGGCTCTGAAGGCATATGGATGGAGTTCCACAGAAGTGGGTTTGGAAGCTACTAAGAAGGGAAACCACAAAGTCACTCAGCATGGAGCTGGAGGGAATCAGCTCAGGACATGATGTGACCTCAGCTACAAGTTGTTCAAATACGCCAGACTTATCATTCACTAAAGCTTTAAAGCATCTCTCCAGGTTCTCACTCTGCAGTGTGGGCAGGTGTAGTGAGCAGCCTGATAAAGTGACGGACAAGTCTGAACCATCTCTAACTCGAGGAACACCAGGGGGAACACTAATATGCCCAGTTTTAATGACTCACCGCACACCTTCAGGGCCTTTTTTTTAAAGAAATCTTTATTTAAAAAAGTAGGCAAACTTACCAGTTATACAGAGACAATTGAATATAAATGCACAGATGATGGACAGCATATTCACCCACAAATGTGGTTGAAAAACTGAGTACCTGAGAAGCCCTAAACCAGGTGATCGTTCTTAAATGCATGGTGCCAACCAACGTAAATTCAGCAGAAATTCATGTGATTTATTCAGACCCTATAGAGATTATAATTCCCTCTCAATCCTTACATATATGCATTTGACAGAGTTGCTACATAAAGTTGTGTAACATGAGAAGCTATTAGTCATGCAGAGAGGGCAGATATGCCTCAACTGCACCTTCTTGTGGCATAAAAGTGTCTGAAATGACCTATGTTGCCAAGAGACGCTTTGCCGCCAAAATCTGGAAACCCAACGCACTTAAAAAAGAGCTTGAAGCTCAGACTACAAGTGACACATTTTGAATGGTCACGTTTCCGCATATTTGGAGGGATACTGGCTAGCGCAGTTGAAAGACCCAGATTCAAGCATCAGTCCTGCTGTAATACCCTTGGCCAAGGTGCTTACACTGAAATGAAAGTAAAAATTACCCTGCTGCTTAAACAGGCAAATTGTTGTAAGCAGCTTAGTGTACAAACCTGACACTGCAAGTCAGCTTGGAGGAAATATTTTATTGCTTCATTTTCCCCAGTCAGTCTACAGTATATTTAACAACAGTATAAATGTTATTTTCCTATAATGAAAGACAAATAAAAGAGGGTATAGTGTATTGATATTTGTATATACAATTTGAAAGCTACTGCAGAAACCAAGGAACATAGGGCATTTGTATTTTTCTCCAAAGACACATTGTTAATGAAAGAGATGTGAGACAGAAGAGTTCTCATAGGTAAAAAGGCAAAGAATGAACAAAAGGCGATGGCATTGGTAAGAGAGACTAAATCTGAAGCTGATATCATCAAAGCAATAATTTATTCCTGATGCAAAGGTGCAACCGGGTTACGGAGTGCAAGGCCAGTAGCTCAGGGAACAGCCAGCATGACTTTTGGCCACTTTAACTTCAACTGTTTATTTTGTAAAAAATTATAGCATGAGTGTTGGGGACAGAACTGTTTTGTTTTGCTTTTTTTTTTTTTAAATCATCTTCAAATGAAAGATGACCTATCACCCACATCAGGCTGTAGCCCAACCCTTCATTTAGAAACCACTTTTACATTCCCGCTCGAACCCTTTTGAGTTGCTTACAAGGTACTTCTTCAGGGAGGTGAGACTGCGCTCGTGTTTAACTTCGAAACCGCTCGCGAAAAATTGCCGCAGATGCCTTGGCCGTAAAACAAACAATGCGAGTAAACAATGAACAGCTACTCTTTTTATGCGACACTTTATGCACAGCTTTGGGGGGAGGTTGCAGACACAAGCAGACGTGGCGACCCTTCTGCTAGCCTCCCCGTGGCTGGACAGTAGCTTCCCAGCAGCCACGGTCACGCAAAAGTGGTTCCATCCTCCATCCGCCCTGCGTCCCATCACTCAACGGCCACAAGGAAAAAAAAAACATCCATTTGGTCCTGCAGTTTTTCTGCACAATCTGTTGTTTGTTTCTCGGAGCATAAAGCCTTTTTGATGGCGAGTATTTTTGTGTAACGGCGTGCTTTTGCCCCTTTGGGCCCATTGCGTCCCACAGGGCTCTGAACCAATACTACCCTGCTTCAGGCTAGACACTAAGTCAGCCACGCTCTTAAATTAAGCGTGATGGGGAGCTGCTGGGGAGAAAAGGACCTGCTGAGCGCCCCTCCGGAGCTGAGCACACGCCTGGCACACGCCCCGCCGAGCCACACGGCCTCAAGGACAGCCTGTGTCCCAGGAACCGCAGCCACTCTCGCTGTGTCCGGAAAAGATTCCACCCAGCCGCTGGGTTCATGTTTAACTTCTGAGTTTTCAAAATTTGTTTTGGATCTTCATGCATGTTGACACAATTCTTATTTGATTTTTTTTTTTTTTTTAAAGAGAAATTCGGTAAACAGCTTCACAGGTGTGATTGGTGACAAAACTGCTTCAGGCATTGGTTTTGCACTAAAATGATTTTATTGCTTTATAGGAGGGGTGTGAAGAAAACACTCAAGCCACTGTGACAGCACAACACACGACCTCGGGACAGTGGACGGCTCCGCAGGCTGGCAAAAGGCCTTGGGTGCCTTGGGAGCTCCTCTGCCTGCTGCTTTAGTGCCCCCTTGCGGTGCAGGGAGTCACGTCGATACCGTTTTCAGCACAGCCTTGCGTACGGTCTGCAGGGTACTGGGCTGAGAGCAGAGCCATGAAAACTTCTGGAAAAAAAATTAAATCTTACACGTGGATCAAAATAGTCCTGAGTGGTAAGTGCTCATTTTTACTTCAACACCGCTTTCTTAAAAAAAACTCAAAATATCTGGTCTTGTGCATTTTAGTTTGAGCTTAACAGCCATTTATTGTAACTGGATGTCAGTTTTAAATAGTATAAACACAAACTGTATGTATTGCAAATTTTGCAGTAAAGCTGGCTCCTCACTGTTATAACAGTCTCCATCTTCTAGGAAGGTTGTCCACCAGATTTTGGGGTGCAGCTGTGGGAATTTGTGCCACAAGAGCACCAATGAAGTTGGGTGAGAAGGCCTGGGTCACGGTCAGTGTTCCAGTTCATCCCAAGGTGTTCTGTGGGATTGAGATCAAGGCTCTGTGCAACCACTCAAGTTTTTCCACACCAACCTGAGCAAAACATGTGTTTATGGAGCTTGTTTTGTGCATGGGGGGCACAGTCATGCTGGGACAGGAAAGGAGCTTCTACCCCAAACTGTGGCCACAAAGCTGGAAGCATGCAACTGTCTAGAACATGTTTGCGTGCTATGTGGGTGCAGCTGAAACAGCACAGCTTGATCACTGGGGGGTCCACACACATTTGGCCATATAATGTGCATTTGATGCTCTGAAAACTGTGACCTATGACAAAACAAAGTTACAGTATGATGGATGATAAACCCAGTTTTAGATGACCTTCCTAAAAGGGGTTCCGTTTAAGATGGGTTCTGCTATATTGTTCCCTAATGTGAAAACTAAACGGCAAAATCGGGAAACGTGGACATGTAATAATGTTTAATCTGTGAAAGGGTTTCAGATAAACTTTCAACATGCTGCCACAGACATAGAAACAACAAGACAAAACACTCACACGGGGACATAAAGGCATAAAATAGTGACAGAAGATCACTGAGCAAATGAGTGGAGAACAACTGCTTGTTGTTATCGCCCTCTGCTGTTGGAGGTCTAGCGGTACATCTAGCAGTCCTTGCACCCGAGTCCTTCTTGTCATGCTTCTGAAACACAGGTTTAAGTAAAACATTCGTCACACGTGACCAAGGCTCAGGTCAGTGCACACTTTAGTTTTGTTAGGGAACCACATGTCAGTTCAGTTAGACAACTGACACAAGTCTGCAGCACTGCTTTCGGTAGCAGCTCAGAACTGTAGTGTTAAAGTAGCCTTAAATATCAAGAAAAATTGTATTTAAATGATCTTCTGAACACAGAGATGGTGGAGACCTGTCCACAAATGTCCTCACCCAGAAATACAGATGTGTGACTTTTTCCAGCCTTTTGACCTTGGCCTCTGCTTGTTGCAGTGACTGTGAGTCTGAGCTGCAGATTCGAGGTTCTTCTGGGTCCCATGGGTGAGCGAGCGCTGCCGGCTCAACCGCTTGAGTACCTTCTGTAGCTGCTACATCTTTGTGGGCATGGAGGGGGAGTGTGAAACCAGACCCAACTTCTGAGGACCTACAATGAGTCTGGACATCATCACAGGCCTGACTGGAAACACTCGCATTATAGTCCAATCTTAACTCTGACAGATGACCTTAACCAAATATATCAAGGTACTCCTGTCAGTCCTAATGCTTCTCTGCGCTAACACAACATTTTCATTAATTTAATGAATAACATTGATGGGAGAACCTTGTCTCCTGTAGCTGCCATGCAAGTTTTGTAAAGCTACCGCGTGTTTTACTAAATACAGGCATCTTCCTGGAAAATGTACACCTCTGCTACAGCACCATCTCAACTGAAATGAGTTGAATCTAGAGATACGGGGTCCATAGAGATCATCACCTCCAAGAAAACAACTAGACAAGGACACTGAAAGAGTGATTTTTGCATATATTTAAAAAAAATAAATAAAATGAATTAATAAAAAAGCGATCTTTCCATCTTCAGATATTAACCAAAACTATCCCAAGCGCTAAGTTAATTTAAAAATATGTTGATTTTTACTTTTTCTTCACAGTTGCTGTGGTTGCCATCCAAAGGCCCGATTTGCCAGTGAGGAGTGTACAGCAGGGTCAGGAATTCGCCCAGATGAGCTGACTGGTTTCTTTCACTGATGTAATACCGTGGTGTCTGAGCACCTGGTGTCGGCTTTGGGTCTAAAGCTCCATCCCGGGGTTGGATTCCTGCCGGTGCTGCCGTAGAGCCTGCAGGAAGACCAGTTTGACCCGATCCATCATGTCAGTGTAGAGGCGCAGGTCCTCCTCCTTGGCCTGTCGCAGGCTCCGCAAGGTGGCCCTCAGTGCCTCGTTCTCCTCCTGTTGCACGTCCACCCTGTGGAAACATGAGCAGGCAGGGGTCCCGTTTTAGTCCCGTAAAGCTGCAGCATAATGAGCGTATGAATTGGGTTATTTTTTAATTATTCTCCACTGGATGACACATCAAACTGGATCATGCATCTCACCAGCAAATGAACAAGCGCAATGAATTGACCTGGGCTGCACCATGTTTCTCACACAAACACTGAACATAAATCATAAATATACGCTGTTGCTCAAAGCTGCACATTTTGCATCAGGCAGACATTAGAATGCTGTCTGGTTATGGGTTAGAGCTTGGATTATGGTTATCTTGGGTTAGGATTAGGGTTAGCTTGAGTTTAGGTTAGTTACCTTGTGGATGGCTCTGACTGACCAGAGGAAAAGTGCTTGGGTCACAGACAGCTCTCTTTACAAAGTTCAAATATGTAATGCAGAAGTTGTAATAGAGGACAGTTAAACTGACACCTCATGGAGGCTGCAGGTCCCAGAACACTTATCATTCAGTGTGAATGCACTTCCCTAAGAGCAAGAGGGCGGTGACATCCATGTTTTACCTTTTGTCATCTTGTTATAAATATGAGTAGCCAGGATCTCAGTCAGCTCACCTGACTTTGAGCTCATTCACCTGCGCCTCCATGGTGATACCCATATGGCATGCCGGAGACAAGTCTGTCTGGCTGGCTGAGAGTGGGGCAATGCTGTTGGACACAGCTAGGCCTGGGAGAGTTAGAGAAGCAACATTAGAGAAGGACAGCAGAGCTTCATCCCTCTCCTCGCAGCAAACCCATACCTGCTCGGCCCTTAGTGCCACCTCTTGTTCTGGTCTCATTCCCCTGGTCAATTCTGGACTTTGCCAGCTGCTGTTCCAGAAAAACACCTCTCCTCCGCTCCTCCTGAAGCTTCTGCTCAGCCTCCAGCACCTTGCTCACCGCATTCTGCTCCCTGTCCCATGGTGCACACCACCATCAGCCAGGACCACAACCACTACTGAGCAGACATACATTTGCTCCTGAACCGAGATGGTTTGTTCTGTGCTAAGCTTTTCTGGAAGCAACATTGGAAAACTAATCCTCCAGCTTTCCTAGGAAACCACTAGGTCACAGGATTTATTGTATTAGATGTTTGTAGCCACAGGAACTGATCCTTTGCACAATGAAATAATACATCTGAACATTGATCTCTTTCATTGCTTAGCTGACAGAAATAGGGATAAATCAGATGTTAGTTTGCAGCAAACAGAAATGGATGTTCCGTTAGTCTAGCTGAGGAAGACTGTTGTTAAAGGAACATATGCTCCAGCATCCGACTGAGGTATCAGAGGGTAGAACAGGCATAAATGTAGATTTTAGTGTTTGAGACCAATGTGCAGGTCAGTCCAATACTAGAAGACGAGACAAACCTGTCCTGATGCACTTTCACCAGCTCCAGTAGCCTGTCTCTTTCCACACTGGCTGCCTGGTAAAGGGCTTGGTACTCTTTACACTGCACCTGCAGTGACTGCACGTGACCTGGGTTCAAGCTGCGGAATGAGTTGAAGCACAGCCGGAAAAAGCTAACTAAATATAACCAAATATAATTGCAAAAATTCATATGCTGTCCTGAAATATTATTATGAAAATAATAAAACGTGAATTGTGGGGACAAACCTAGTTGTGCAGGTCCTTCCTGATGGAGGCGCTGTACCAACCCTCTGCTGTTCCTCATAAGGCTTCTGCTCCTTATTTATGGCACTCTGATCCCTGTTAGATTGAGAACATTGTGAGTCACCCTCCCCTGCTGTTGCTCAACCTGAAAAATCTACTAACAGGGTTAATGCATTTCTGGAGACTCACCCAGCTGTGTTTGCCTTTCCTGAAGGGGACGGTCCTGATGCTGGTTCCACCATATTGTGTCCAGGTTGGAAAAGTGAGCTGATAAATTATGCATGGAAGAGTGGATCAGCTGCATGAGAAGCTTGCATGAAGGTTAAAAGGATTTCAAATCCACTTGGAAAGTGGAAATGTATACAGACTGTCCTCAAATTCTGACCAGGTTAGGGCCTGAAGGGTCACATTGGTCATATGTGGACTCCTGAGCATCACACCAATATGTGCTTGTTGAACCTCCCATTCCAAACTCAGGAGCATTAATATGGAGTTGCCCACCCTTTGCCACTATAACATCCACCACTTTTCTGGGAAGGCTCTCCCCCAGATTTTGGGAATTTGTGCTCATTCACCCACAGTAGCATCAGTAAGGTTGGGCGAGTAAGCCTGGCTCGTGGCTGGCGTTCCAGTTCATCCCAAAGGTGTTCAGTGGGATTGTGGGGTTGATTCAGGTGACCTCTCTTGACAATTTTTATTGTTTAAATTGTTACTATTTATAAGTGTTTTGTTTTTTTTTAAAACTTAAAATTCAAGTCCGCTGAATGTCGAGCACCTCATAAATCAAGGACAGTCTGTATAATACATGTCAATTTTTTGGCCAAAGTTTTGACCAGCAAATGTTCATAATGACCACAAAGTGGACACACACAGGTTACAAAGATCTTTTTTTTTTACAACTAATGAAGAGCAAAAAACAACCTCTTGTTGTTATTGCCCTCTGCTGTTGGAGGTCTGGAAGTACAGTCAGCAGTCTTGGCACCAACGTCCTCACAGCCACAGTTCTATAATGTAAATTTTTAAGTAAAAAAATTCACACACATGGCCCAGACTCAGGTTCAACACACAGTTCAGTTTTGTTTAGGAACCACATGTCAGTTCAGTTACACAGCTTACACAGATCTATAGCACTGCTGACAGTAGCAGCTCAGAATTAAAATGGTATTTAAATAACCTTGCACACAACAGAGAGGTCTGGTGGCGACCTGTTCAAATGCACCCTCACCCTGTGCTCTTGGAAGTCCTTCTCCAGCTTTTTGATCTTGAGCTCCCTCTCGGCCAACATGAGCCTGAGCTGCTCCAGCAGGCTGCTGTAGCGCTGGGCCTCGCTGCTGAGCCGTTGCTCCAAGTTCTTCTGGGTCTCCTGGGAGAGAAGGTGCTGTTGGCTAAGCCTCTTGATCGCCTCCTGCAGCTTCTTCATTTGTTTCTGCCAAGAGTGAAACCAGGCCCTACATTTGACAACCTGCACGAACCTGGTTCACATCAGAGGCCCAACTGGAAACACTGGCACCTTAATGCAGCATTAACCACCGTAAGTGACTTTGATCAAATCTATTAAGATGCTCCTCTCAGACCACGATTGCTTCTCTGTAAGTCTTCATGGTTTTATCACAATTCCCTGTTACAGCGTCACCTCAAGTGAAATAAGATGACCCTCCCGGAACAAGTAACCCATGGAAACTGCTGCCATTCCCATGGAAACCAAGCACGTAAACAAAAAAGCAGGCAGATTGCACAGCCTCGCCTCATCTCACCTGTAGGGTTTCCACCAGTTCGTTGTCATGCTGGCCCTTATCCAGGAGTGTGGTCACCTGGCTCTTCAGGGACTTCACCTCTGTGTTCAGGATCTGGTTTCGGGCCTTTGAGGCGTCCAGTTTTTTCTTCACATCCTCGTGTTCTTTCAGCAGCAACTCGTAGTCCTCTGTGATCCTCTGTTGCACAGGAGGGACAGTAACACCAAGTGTTTCACAGAAAACATCATCTGTCACGATTTTACATAATCAAAATGCAATAAAATAATTTTAAAGGTGAAACGACTCATTTTTAACCCAACAGTACTTGTGAGTATCTGAGGAATTTTACGCATTTTAGGAAGGCCCAAAACTGAGCTAGCCTAGTGCTGCTACCTCCAGGGCCTCCCGCTTTTCCCGTTCCATGTTACGAAGATGGCCAATGTTTTTGTCCCGTGAGAATGGGGACCTTTGTGTCCTGTCCACACCCATCGTGTCCTCTGGAGACTCGGAGGCAGCCTGCTGCCTCCTTTGGGCAGCTTGTCCCAGCTGCTGCTCCAATTCGCGGACCTGAGGTGCAGCAAAAGTCCTTCTGCTTAACATCATAACGCAATAACAAAACCCAGCGATCCAGCTGAGCAACTGATAATAAGCTGGCATGAGCAGCTCCAGCATTTCAATGATATTCATCAGGACCTTGTCACCCACAATGGTGTCCGTGCAAACTGGGTGCCCCTAAACAGGTCTCTTACTCGGTTCTGCAGGGCCAGAATCTGCTGGGAACGACCCCTCCAGGTCCCTGGAGAACTCAGCAGCTGCTGGACACTGACGTCCTCGCCCACCTCGCTGCTCAGGACCTAAACACCATCAAACCAGTTTTTGTCACTCTGGCATCTTTCAAATGGAAATACCCATCAAAAGAGAAATCAGCATCATGCCCAACCTCAGCGGACAGTTTGTGATTCTTGGACTCCGCTTTTTAGTGAGATTTCATTTTAATGTCAGAGAAATGAAAGTCACATCCCGCCTGTAAATAAGCTGAACAAACCACAGTCCAAAACATTTACATACAAGAAGTATGTAAGAAAAAAGCTTATGTCTTTCCAGCTCCCATTTTCACCATAAAAAACACAAAGCATCACATTCACGTCGACCACAGGCTGCTTTTCCAACCCCCTGTTGTGTGAAAAAGTCCGTCAAGGCTACTTTTTACGTGATACGTAAAAGAATAAAAGTACAAACCTTGTGCGCAATTTTCAGTTCCTGTTTCACAGCCTGGATCTGATTCCGATACTCCGTTATTTTAAAATTGGCAGCAGCTAGTTTCTCCTGCAGGACTTTCACCTCGGGATTCTCGCCCTTGAGAATGAATGCAGACATTGAACCACAGTTGGACAAAAAGCCACAAATTAATTGGGGTTTTCAAGCTCATGCCACTTTCAAGGAGACACACAGATTCACAGTTCCTACAACAGTGTTTATTTATTTTGCTTTCTTTTATTTATTTTGCTTTCTTTTATCACACCATCATGTGGTTTCTTTGTTATTCAAAACATGCTGCATCCACCATACGTTTCCAGGTATTACCATAAGCTGTGACACCCACGGCTCTTGCAGCTTCAGTGACATCTTTTTGTTCCCACAACCAAGATTTAGGGACAGCATATTCTGGAACTGAAAAAAATCATCAGTTATGTTCAGTTACACATTTTCCAGTTTTTCCATTAATTCCATTTTCTTCCACTTTCGAAAAAAATATTGTTTGCAGGAAAACAAACACCCACCCAGCTACAAGCTTTCATTTTACATTTATTCACTTGGCAAACATTTTTCCCAAAAGCACTAAAACAGAACAGGAACACTTTAATTCAACTTGTTTCCTCAGTAACTACATCTTGCGTGTAGTGTTTATTAACGTGAAAGGAACACTGCATGTTTATGGCATGACTCAGTTAGCAATAAATATTGAATAGCAAGGTTTGTGGAGTTTTCCTGTTTTTATTTTCAGCCATGTTACTTTCAGTTGTAATTTAGTGTAATGTTAAAAAAGAAAAAAGAAAAACTAGTCAGTTTTTTTGTTGCCAAGACTTTTCTTCTTGGGAATCTAACCAGAGAATAAACAGTTAGTCAAGAGGATTTGGATTTTATGCATCAATAAAATTACAAACAGAGTTATGACCCCAGCTGTGCCTTAAGCTAAGGAGTCTATGTATTAGATAAATGATATTATAGTACATCTAGTACATTTACAGAAGGGGGGTATGGTGGCTCACAGCACCTGGGCTGGCTGGGTTTGGGTTTGAATCGAGCTTAAGTCTGTATCGAGTTTGTATGTTCTCTCTGTGTGGGTTTCCTCCCACAGACCAGAAACACATGTTTTGGTTAATTTGTTCCTGCAAATTGCATGTAGTGTGTGTGTGTGTGTGTGTGTGTGTGTGTGTGTGTGTGAGAGATTACCCTGCAGTGGACTACTGTCCCATCTAGAGGGGGTTTCATGGCCTACCGCTGCTTCCAGGATAGGCTCAGGACTGCTGTGACCCTGCTCAGTGTAAGTATTTAATGAAAGTGGGTGGATGGATATTTACATTAGTTTACCTCTCAAGTTATGACCACTCTGAACCTGCATTCTCAGCACATATACAGCCAACAACGCTCAACCAACCTCCTTCTCCAGCTCCTTGATCCTGTTGGTGGCCTGCTTGACTTTTGTTCGTTCTTCTTCAACTGTAGCAGCGAGTGCTTTGTTCTTCTTGGCCAAATCCACAATCTTTGCAGCAGCAACATCTTCGGACAAACTGACCGTCCCTGTGCCGGCAGAACAATCAGTTTCATTTACCCCACGGTTATTGTAACTTTTAAAACTGTCCTCATCTCAACTTATCTTTGAGCTTAAACTATTATACATTTCACTTATGCTTTAGATCAAAGAAAAAATCTGAATCTTCTAAAGAAGACTTTGAAGGCCATACAGTAAGTGCTTCAAATAAAAAGATTGCTCATCTTCAAAACATCCTCCAGTTTAAAAGGATAAAAACAACAGCCTGCTTATTTTGTATATCTTGTACATATTTTTAAACCTGTTTACTACAGATAATTAAAATATTGATGAAATAAAGAAGACAAAAACTGTAAAAAATAATCTAGTTGTTAAAGTGATTAAAAGAACCAAACCCTGAGGGTGTCACAGACCTGCTGAAATAAGTCGGTTCTCTTCGTTCTTCTTCTTCAGGCATTTGCTCTGGAGGTCCTTTTGGGTCACAACCTTAGGCAGCCTGCCACTCTCATCCTGCATTGTCATCTTCTCCTGGACCAACCTGGGTAAGGAGCTGACAAGTGAGCACAGACCAGACACAACTACAAAACAATGTAAAGCTCAGAGATTCATAGGTCAGTGGTCCCCTTCTGACCATGCTATATTGCACATATTAAAACAGAGGATCTGCTGTACCATACAAAATTTTGTTTTGAACCTGATTCTTTGAAGCAGCCACCTGAAAAATCTGCCATCTCAGCACCACAGTCAGAACCAAGGCACCGTTTACACGCTGAGCCCACAGCAATGGGAGTAGGAGCCATGCCTGCCAAGCCAGGTTCCTGTAGCTGTTTACTAGGAATGTGTGTGCTGAAAAAAATTCAAGCCAAACCCAAGGATTTCCGACAGCTATGAGCACTATAATTAGAAGTTCATGGGTCCTGAATCACCAGTCTCGTGCAAGCTTTTTGTGTTTAGTACTGGAGCAAGTCATTGCCCCATTTGAAAACAGACACGCTTGTGCTGATAAATATGGTCGAACATAACTTACTGATGAACACCAAGGCCTATGAACTGAACACACATTTTCCAGCTTAGCTTTCTCCTTCACCTTTTGCTGGGTGAGTTTTGATTCAAGTCTGGGAACTTCAGGCCATCATGACCAGTGTTGGGTCTGTCCATGAAGCTGGCATTCTCCTCCTGCTTCTCTTCCTGTGTCTGTTCCTGCTTCTGCTCCTTCTTCTTCTCCAGGCGCTTCTGCAGCCGCTTCAGCTGCAGGTCCTGAAGAGCCTGAAACTGCAGCCTCAAGTTCTCTTTGATCCATTCGTCTTCGCTATTCTTGTGGCCTACGGTGGCCACCGGGTTCCACTCTGAAGAATGTGTTTCCATAGGATCCACAGGATTCTGACACACACAAAGATTAATGGTCTCAATTACGGCCATTTTGCACATAATTCAGTTCATAAGTCCATATGTATATTTATATCTATTTTAGATTCATTTGTTTATTTAAATTAATAAATTGGTGGAACAACAAATAGACATTTCATCCACTTAAATCTAAATTTAAAAAGCTTAAATCTGCAAAATAATAAAAAGTCTAAGACTTCCTGTAAAATAAACAGCAATTATAGATATGTGGAGCTTGACTACATCATTCTAATAACTGTCAGGCTTTCCATGTGGTGGGAATGAAGCAGCAGAGCAGAATGGTGTCCAGGGCAGTCAGATGCTGAGCAGACTGCCAGCAGTCATGGAATAAAGGTGTGTTTGGTGCAGCAGATCATTCGGACCCCAAATATATTCTGACAGCATTATTTTTGAACGTTTTGATGGCCAGTGACACATAAGGCACAGTGTGTTGCTAACAGCCCCAGGCATGGCTCGAGCAGCTCACCGTCAGATGTTCCATGGAATTGTGGCTGGACACGCAGGATGAGGAGGTTCAGAGAAAAGCAGAGTGGCTGGGAATTCACACCTGCGAAAAATCAGGTTCTGCAGGACACACCTCAGTGTGCAAGCTGCGTGTGTTCTTTCATTGCTCAATGGTCACAATGTTGCTGGGAATTCAGGTTTATTCTCTACACAAGTCACATTTAGTCAGCATTTTTCAAGTTGGAGGTAAACATCACTGACTTGCTAATTTCATAATGATGGCAATAAAATGTACTGATTTACAGTAAAATTTACCACACATGAATAGACAGTATGAACCTCTTTGAATAGTCACTCAAATTTCTCATGCAAATATGAGATTAACTCTGTTATCACTGCAAGCGTACAGTGACATCTACCATCAGCTCCTCATGTTAATATCAAAGTGCAGTGTTTGTTAAACATTTAACACCTGAATTATTAACAAAGTCAGATTTGTTTCTGTCTGGCAAACACCTTAAACTGTGGTTTAAAGATGATAAACTGGCCACTTTAATGCAAATAATGCACTTACTTAACACAATACACTCGTTCTCAATATAAAACTTGTTGCTGATGTCTTCTATTGCACAGCATTAATACTTCAATCCAAAATGTGAATACAACTAGAAAATGCTTATTTTTTTTCTCTAAAGTTTGATACTCTTAGTTTGTATTAGCAGTTAAGCCAAAGCGATGCGAAGGATATTTTCAGTTTTTTTTCTTACCAAAGTAGTCATTTGACTGAAAGGAAGACTGCAGCGTTTTAATTTTATGGATTCATTTTTTTAACACTTCCAGATAAAGATAAAAGTAAGAGGCTGCTAGGGAAACCGACTAATAAAAAGATGAAAATCGGACTCAGTCTGACGGTGTTTGTTGTTCCGCTTTCACCGCTTCCATAGCAACAGACTTACCGTAATTACTACAAAATCGGCGCATTAAATCGTTGAGTTCATGCCTACAATTCATATGTCGGACTCCTAACGTGCTGTTTGGTTTAACAATTGAAGTAACAGGAGTACAGTTAAAATGTGGTTTAAAATTCTGTTACATTTTAATTAATACCATGCACAATATTTCACACAATTTATTGTATAAATAAAACGGGTTGTAACATCATTATACGTTGTACAAATAAACTGTCATAAACGTTTTACTTATTTTATCATATAAAGGATTTTAGAAGACACCTGTTGAACCAATTTCATGTCACTTCCTTCACATAACACTTGTCAAAGTTGAAAATCATATCAAAATACAAGTCCAGGCATTAGTGGTACTTCTTGTTGCAATTCACACAAAACACTTGAATTTACACTAGAGGTCACACTTTATAATGAAACAGTCTTTATAAGTTAATTGTCCTCAGTGTTTTAGTCAAGGGAAACAATAGTTAACGTCTCCAGAAATTTGTATGTGGCACCTATGTTTTAAATAATTCCCTAATCAAATAACTTAAGAAAATCAATAAATTTAAACCAATAAATTAATAAAAGCCAAAAAGAGGTAAAAAAGCGAGAAATATTTTCAATATTTCACAATACTGAGCAATATTTTATAGACTTTTGTCTGACAGCACTAACAACATTTATGTACTAAAAACCACTTTTATAGTAAAACAGTATTGTGACTATATAATGTGTTGTCATTTTTTACCTTTACACTGCTACATCTTTTTGGGCCTCACTGGGTAACTCAGCTAGTAATAAATATGAGGCAGGTAAATAATTTTAAATTATTCTTTTCTTCAACTGCTTCCATGGCAACAGATTCTACTGTTGACCCTGTAATATTAGTGTAGTGTTATAGATCCCGTAATAATGAAGTAATTTTACCACAGATACCAGCACATTATATTAAGAGAATTACATATAGTTCCAATATTTTCAAAAGAAATATTCTCATTTGTCCGTGTCATTTTTCTTCACAATGTAATCTCTGTGCACTGTGTAGACAACCCCTGCAAACAAAAACATTAAATGTTAAAACACTGGTTATATTAATCCAATCCTTGAAAAGGTGTGGATTTTTCATATACAATCAAAACAATATTCCAAATTCCTCATTTCAGTTCATAGTCCATACAGTAACCTAACAGTTACATTTCATCCTTTTTTGGCACACTTTTTTGCATGTTACAGTGTCTGCAGTTTTAATAAAGTACAAGTAATACTACATAATTTTAATATTGACTACATGAGAAACAAAAACATAAAACTTTTATAGTATAAAAACTTTAGAAACAGTTAAATTTTTTAAACTGTATTTACAAACAGAAAATAATTTATTGGATAAAACTTGAATTTGAAACACTTGTTAAAGGGAAGAGTAAGTGAGTAATATGGTTTAGTGCTGTTCTGATCGATACTGCGTTTTCTGAGTATGAATTTATCATGATACACCTCTAAATCCTACTGTAGAAATTACGTACCAAACGTCACTGCCCCGACCACGAAGCCCTGGGCTGCCACGCGCATACACATGAGGCACAAGGACATCTTTGTGTTCCATCTGCTCTTCAGCTTGAAGAGGCCATAAGCCACAGTTGCAGCAAATCCAGCTATTCCTGACAAATCAAATAAAGAAACAAATAAACCATTTTACAGCTAATCTCACAGCACCCGCTCTTCATCTGACAGCAAAACTGGGATCAGATGTCCATTTGTAATTCATAATATGCTTCCAGCTCCAAAGTCACTTTGAGTCACTTTTACCACAGTGTCACAATCCAAAAAAGATACATAATACAGATGTCCCTATAAATTATCCACAGCTTTGGTATCTTCAAAACTTCAGATTAAATGTATAATAAATAAAAAGGCCTCTGAAACCCATTATAATTATCAATAACCACTTGTGGTTCAAAGCATTTCCTTGAGTATAGCGCATGGTACAGCGTCCTGAGTAAAGCTCATCAGAGTGAAACTCTTTTTATTTTATTAAATTCAAACCTTAAGTTATGAAGGTCCAAGAACTGTAAATGGCTTCTATGCAACATTCATCAGCTTCTGCCCAATTGTTACCTTCCGGTTTATGTACACATTCCAAAAAAACAAATGAATTTGTTTTTCCTTTTTTTTCCTCATGTAAGTGTTTAATGCATCTCTAATAAGAAGACATAAAAAATACTTTTTAAGGTACAATTTTTATGCAATTTTTAATTAAAACTCATTTAAAACCACTGAAAATAATAACACCCTGCGCTGAACTGGCATCCTATCCACGGTGTAGCTTCTTAGCCAGGTACTCAGTGATTCTGGGATAGGCTCCAGACCACCATGACCCTTGCCAGGATAAATGATGGATGGATGGGTAGATGGATGGAAATAAAAATGTTTTCACCACAAACCCCTATCCTGTGTTTATCAGTCAACTGTAGGACGGAGCTGAATTAAGGTGGTACCATACCATTTCTATTTTAAGTGCATAACTGCAAACTAAAAGTTGGAAGGGAAAAAACATTTTTTTGGAAAATATTTTGTGAGAAAAATGCAAAAAAATAAACAGGAACATATTGGTGTCTTTCAAAGTACAAAAAAAACCATTTGCCTACTAAAATCTCAATAAGCCAATTAAAAATTCTGTTTCTAAAAGGAAACCAAATAGCTGTTTGTGTCATGTCACACAAAGTCATAAATGTTACTAAACATTTCAGTGAAGTATCTTTTAACCTGAGGGATCATGAATCGTTCATAGGCGTTTTCATGCTTTTTTGGACACAATGCTGTGTTAAACTTTGACAGATTTCTTTAAAGTTTTGTTTTGTATCACAGCAGTCCCAATGCCAGTGGTAACAGAGCAGGAAGCTGTCATATTTACACTCACCAACTGTGCTCTATTAAGATAGGGACAGATGAGTGAACAAAACATTATTACTAGCAAAGTCTCAAAAAAACAAAAACTGAAAAAAAAAAAAAAAAAAAAAAAAAAAAGTGCTGCATAGGGATTATCCAAATATGTTAAGCATGCCTACAACTATGTATAACCAAACTTGCAGAAATCTAATTTACTGCTTATTTTAGTAAAGGTAGAATTAAACTCATGTAGAGGCTAATGTGAGCACTACTAGATGGAAAGGTATTTGTTAGAAGCCTGGGGTGAGCTCACCTACAAATAACATTTTAAAAAGTGGAGGTTATACAAACTAGTAGTCTTTCTTGCACTTTTGTACCTAAATGTCCTCATTGTGAAGTTTAGGGTAAAAAGTGGATAAATACCTGCAGGAACAAATGGATTCTCACTTGCCATCTTCACAAACTTTGGTTCTGACCCATCATTTGTTCTGGCAGACATGACAGCTCACAAGAAAGTACAAGACAACTGAGTTTAAATGTTTGAATGATAAGCTCTCTCTGCTTCCATGGCAACAGATTTGACCATACATATTGTAATATCAGTGCACATCATGAGAAACCACTGTTTCCTATTTGAGTGTATTTTATTTAGCCTTTAAACATTTTAATTTCATTTACATTCTTACATACATTACTGTAAACTGCACATTTCACAAAGCACCTCAAACTTGATAAAGGATTCCATAACTTCCTTTTCCACAGAAATGTATGGTGATATTAAGTGAGGATGCAAAACAAAAAAAAAAAAAAAAAAAAAAAAAAAAAAAACAAAAAAGATACCACCACCTCTTCAGTTCAATTAAAGATTTAACAGACGTTGAAATGCCATTTAAAGAATTCAGTTTAAAACCAGCCAAAAGTTCATATTCTAAAGAATAAACATACATGCCAGAAAATTTGAAAATTGGTTTGTGAAATTGTAGCTACTGCTGCTTAAATGAATGCAAAATAGGTTAGACCAAAATTAAACTACAGGTCATTTAAAAAGGTTTTAAGCTTAAAATTCACAGGGCAATTTAAAGAAATCGTTGTCATGTTTATCCAAATGGTTGTCAGATACTGAGAATCCAAAGATTACTGTTGAGGAAATTGCAAGCAAGTTGTTGACATACGAAGTAAACAGCACCCAAAAAAAGAACCTCAAACACTCATTCCTGCCACTAAAAGTAATTTACACCAAGGTCATAAAGTGAAATTAAGTTATCCACATTTGGCCTAAATGTGCAGAAAATTGGTCCTCAAAACAGTATAGCACTGTTTCAACTGACAATTTCTTTCCCAGATACCAACTGGAAAAACAAGGGGGGGGGGGATTAGGCTAATAAGAACAAAATATGAGGTAGTGAAACAATATTTTTCAGTACCAGGAAGTTTTCCTTGTTTATCAAATTGTAAAAAAATAAATAAATAAAATTTTTAAAAATTGGAAAACGCTAAGCTTTTCTTATGATGGTACCAGCTGTAATTGAAACCAGTCCGTCAGAAAGCAGTTCCTTTCGGTTCAGCTGCAAAAACAAGAAACCCAAAACTGCCAATATTATGACCTGATGATTTTTGTTTCCCCACAGATTCTGTTTTTTTTTCCTCCCCTGTTTAATCCAGCTATATGAACTGGGAAATTAAAAATCTCTACCACAGTTAACTTGCTGATGGTAAATTTGTGCAAAACAGCTGTAACAATTTCACTGTCGAAGTTCATCTCCTTGGTGTGTTCAGGTACAAGACTCCTGGCAGATTATGCTGAATTACCTCATGCCACAATTTTCTTGATATTGTATAAAAGGATGAAGAGTCATCCTGTTTATAAATATTATCCGCTTCCAGAGAAGACGCCACACCTTGGGCATACTCACCCAAACTATAATGCATATAAGAAAAAAAAAAAACAATGTTAAACTACATACAGCTTATAAAATACAACTTTGTTGTACAAGTCTGTATGTGAACTACAGTAACAAAATAAATACACTGCCAGTGTTACTCTCGCTGGATCATTTTCATTTTTCTTGATTTGCTGGCTTTGCAAAGTACTCTCTGTACATTGAGTAGACAACCCCTGCAAAAGCAAAAACAAGTATTAAAAACAGCAACCACTGCACAAATATACACCAGTTTGAGACAAAGTACTGTCATCTCTCAGTGCTCTGTTTACATGAATACATTTAATGTCCCACCTATAGTGACTTTTTTGTATGACGGAAAATATTAATAGGTAAAAAGTGTACACTGGCCTGCTACTAGTTGAGTTAAAATTCAATACAGCTATCCCTTGTTGTCCAAATCTAATCAGTTCCTGAAAAGATGCCTGACTGTAAATTTTCACAAAGCCAAGTATAACTAAAATGTCTACACAAAAGGCCACTTTCATCACAAGCTTTTCCACTTTTAGAAAACATTTTCACTTTATGTGAGGAAGGGGTCAGAAATAATGGTCAACATGTTAGAACAACATAAGCACAAGATAATCCTATGAGAAAAATAGCTAAGATGTAACTGCAGTACACTTGTCACCTTTCCTGTCTGCATGTGTATTGAAGGTACCTACCAAGCGTCATTGCTCCAACCACAAAGCCTTGAGCTGCCACACGCATGTGGATGAGATGTACTGACATCTTTGTGTTCCCTCTGTTCTTCAGCTTGTAGAGGCCATAGGCAACAATCGCAGCACAACCAGTTATTCCTGATAACAGCAAAACAATAAAAATAATTACATCATACCATGGCTTTTGTTCATTAATTGTAAGTTACAAAAAACAGAAAACTTCCATTTGTTTTCCCAAATTAGAAATTTAAATATTAATCACTGCTCCATGATGTTACATTAGATGTTAACCATTTTAAGCTCTTAACCAAACTCCAGTTAACAGTTAAGATTTTCTGTCAATATTTTTACATACTTTTTATAAAGTTCACAACTGAAAATAAGTACAAATACTACCTGCAGGAACAAATGGATTTTCCTTTGCCTTTCGTAGTAATTTTGAATCCGATTCCTCGTAAGTCTCAACTGAAGACATGATGACTCTAAAAGGCAGATGTTGGGAAGACAGGGAGGATTACATTAAACTACTAAGTGTCCTCAAATTTAATTTAAAAAAATAAATAAATAAAAATGTACATACAAAGACTTAACCGCAATGTAACTGGTTAAAGGACAACCGGCACTGCAGCTGCCCTTGAATTACAGGAGTAAAAATGCCCAGCTGTATAAAAGGAGCAAACACTGAAAGCCATTCTGGATAAAATCATGAACCATTTACAAAATTGTAATAAGAGGTCCTATAACACAAACTGTTCAATGTGAACCAAGTTCCTTGTGTATTTTGACCACATTGACACCTCCTGTCACTTCCAACCACACTAGGGTTTTGCAGACCTCATTGATTCCTCATGTCTGTTCTGTGATCTGCACACCTGCTTCAGTCCCTCAATGACTTCAATCAGAAAGGTACAGATGGCATGCAGGCACAGACCAGTACACTCCCTGGCAACTAACATATACATCGAAATAAAGTCAAAATAAAATTGTAAGTAATAAAAAAAAAATAAATAAATAAAAAACACATTTGGGGGAATTAATTCACTCTTAAATTTGATAAGCATGGCTTACAAATGAACAAAATGTAGGCGTTGACCACAAACATATGACACATAACTTTTAGCATTAGTCAGGCAGGACCATTGAACCCAGTCAGCTGAGAGCACCACCCTCTTGCATGAGAGAAAGGTCGACAGGCCAAAAAAAAAAAAAAAGGTTAGTGCTCCCACCTCTGACACAAAACTATAAAACAAAGTACATCTCGTAACTGTACTCGGACATAAAATTTTATTAAGAAACAGTGTTTTATTAGAAATGCTACAATGCAAGATAACACCAATGCTCTGGAGTTGTGCATCCTGTATCAGGTTCTCAGGGATCCCATAGAAGAGAAAACTACTCAAATATAAAAGCTGAACTGAAATTGTGACTCAAGAAATTGCTGCTGTAACACAAATGTAGATCAATGATTGCTTAAACTGCAAAGGTCTGCAGGCTTTTGTAAATTCTATGGGGAAACTCAGCAGGACAGCCTTTTATACTGTAGCCCAGCCACATCTGGTGACTGTTGGCCAGGCCAGCTGATCCACTCAGTCCATGAACCCTTATTGTTCTACTGCAGAACTTAAGGGGTGAATCATCATTAGGTTCATCAGGTAGAAGTCAGTAACCACATCCCTTAAGGCTTCTGTATAACTTCTACTTTATTTGCAACTAACATATATGTACAAGTCGAAATAAAATTGTAAGTAATTAAAAAAAAAGGGGGTAATTAATTCAATCTTAAAATTTCATAAGAATGGCTTACAAATGAACGAAATGTAGGCAGTGACCACAAACATACGACGCATATCGGCTGGACAAGGCCGATCGCACCACGTTTCTTGGTTATTATGCCGACCGTCTGAAACTGGTTGACCAGAGAAGAGAACCACACGGCCAAACCCGGTTCCGCTCAAGGTCACGCATCACGGGCGATCTGGGATGCAACCAGCACTTTTCTCACAAAGCGGCAAAACATCTATTTTCGCCGGCACTTGCATTTTCTACTGAACATAAGAAGCATGAAAGGCCACGGTTTTAACTTTTATTCCCACGCGTTTCAGGAGACCCGCTTAACGCACGTGAGCAAGCTGGACAGGAAATGGCGAAACTCTAGAAGTGTTATATCTTAATAGTAATAATAATAATAATAACAGGGAAATATATATATATATATATATATTCCACTCACCTGTGTTATAGCTGTAGAAATTTAGCACTAGCACGAAACGAAAGCGCTCCAATGACACCTCGAAGGGTAAAGCCGGCCGGATGGAAAAGTCTTATGCGTTGCGTGTTTGTGACGTCATTCACGCCCGCCAATCACAGGGCTGGTTACGTAATATCCGATTATGGTCACATTTAGCCTCTAAATAAAAACTGTTAATATAACGTTAAACTACACCGAAGAAGCTAAAGTTATACATTTATATGGAAATTATGCATAAAATGTATATATTCAGTTGTATGATTATTTGTTCTAATGCGCTGTTTACTTTCGGTTACAGAAATGTTAGCGCTCCTCTCCGAAGCGACTTAGGACCCAGCAATATACTGGACTGAACTGGACTGGACTATATATTATCACGCCACAGGCTACTCAAGGTCGCCCCTACTGGCAGTGGTGGGAATGGCATATGGACGTTTCATACGAAAGAGTTGATTTACTGCGGAACTTTTACGCATGGTGATTTTCAAATTAGGAAAATAAAATCCTCATGTATGTTGTTTTTATAGTTACAATTTTCATTGTTTAGTTTTAATAAATTGTACTGTGCACGCATGGCAATGAACGCAGTCTAGTAAGCATGGTCCATTTTTTTTTTCGAAAAACTGCAATATGCTATCGACATAGGAAGAAAATGAATTGACTTTGCGCGTCAAATTGCTTACATTTCGTAAGGTAAAACAAGGACGTTGCTGGTTGTTAACACACGTTGTTGTGGCGTGAGAACAACTGCATCACGGTGACGAGGCAGAAAGACGGCGTCGTCTGACTCAGAATGACTGCGCGTTTTGCTGTACAACGCCGCACCGAAGAGCAACAGTGAAACACGAACTGGCTCCCGTGAAATGGTGCTTTGCCGTTTTAACTTTAAAACAATTTCAAACCCTAACATACGCCAGACACATTTCCGAGATACTGTATACAATTTACGGGCATCAGGGAGCCACCATCAATATGCGGGAGACTCCCGGAACTTCCGGGAGAGGTGGGACGTCTGCATACACTGCCCGGCCGAAAAAAGTCCCACACTCTAGTATTTGGTTGGACCGCCTTTAGCTTTGGTTACGGCACGAATTCGCCATGGCATCGTTTCGATAAGCTTATGCAATGTCACAGCATTTATTTCCGTCCAGAGTTGAATTCATTTTTCATCAAGATCTTGTATCGATGATGGGAGAGTCGGACCGCTGCGTAAAGTCTTTTCCAGCACATCCCAAAGATTCTCAGTGGGGTTAAGGTCTGGACCCTGTGGTGGCCAAAATGATGTCTCATGCCCCCTGAAACACTCTTTCACAATTTGAGCCACATGAATCCTGGCATTGTCATCTTGGAATATGAAGAAAAAAAAATCATTGATGGAAAAGCCTGGTCATTCGGTATATTCAGGTAGTCACCTCGCCTCATTTTTTTGGGCACATAATGTTGCTGAACATAGACCTGACCAAGTGAAGCAACCCCACATCATAACACTAAGTTAAATCCAGGTGGTGACTTCTTTTTTGGTCGTCCGGTGTAGATGTATGAATTCATATTAAATGCGTACATTAACGCAGGTCAAAAATGTCCTTTATTCTAGTAGTTTAGTTCCAGTAGCATCTTTTTTACGACTTAAATTTTATTTGGTGTGTGTAGCTGCAAGCCTGAAATGGCTGCTGAACCAACATTAGACTGCAACTCATTTTTTGTTTGTGTTACATTTCCAACAACATTAAAGTCACAAAAAAAACGGCAGTTTTAATAAATATAATTTACCAAAATGGGTAAAACTGTGGAAGAAATGCAATAAGAGCTTTTGAAAATACAAGTGGCAAAAATCCAGTGAGAGATGCAGCATGTGCAGTGAGGCCAAGAAAATACTGTGAAACATGACAAAAGGCGGTACCAAGTCTGCCTGCGGGCTCAGGATCTGTGAAGCCTGTTTTGCAAGAGAATAGCACGCTCTGGCCTTTGTTTATCAGGCAGTTTTCATCCAAAACTGCTTATCATGCCAGCTAAGCAAAATTATACTCATTTACTCCCTTATACCTAGCTAGGTAACTTTTGCTGACCTGAACACACACTTTTACGTCCTGTAGATGAAATTTGCGAAATCAAGAAATCTTATATTATATATCATAAAACCAATCATGAAACCAAAAAGCACTAATTCAGGTTACTTCATTGTGGGTTCAAGATTGACTTGGCCGGATGGGACACAGGACCGGAACATATGAATGGCACGAGCAGAAAGCCGATCAACGAATCGGAGGCTGTGGACGCGGGAGGCTGTGCCTGACTGTGAACTGGAACTCTAACCATTCCATACCCCATACACCACAATGAAAAAAAACCTACAGCTCGTATTAACATTATTATGAACTGGCTATTACTCATGTATAGAATGCCCAGGAGGGGTGGGCTTCCACTGGCACATGGACCCCTAGAGGTTTATTTTTCTCCTATTCTCTAGTAGAAAGGAGTTTTTTGTTTTCCTCCAGATACCAACTGTACATCTATACTACCCTTGTCGTGTCTGTTCAGCGCTCTGTGTCACTGCAGTGAGAAGAGTGCTATATAAAAATAAAATAGAATTGAATTTTACTGTACGTATTCACAGCATTGTCTTCAAGAGTGCTGCAGCAGGTGGTGGATTCAAACAAACAACCATTTTACCACAAGGGGATCACCATAGTAATCATACCTCCTGGTGCCGCTGATATAACTGTGTCTTTAGCCAAAGTGTGTGTTCAGCTCGGTAGAAAGAAACAAAATGAAATGGGTGAGGACGGCCTCATATCCGTGTAATTGGTGCTCCTGGTGCCGCCATTCTCTTCTGTACAGGGTGTGGAGGACAGCTGCTCCTGTGGGCGAGAGAGGATCAGGACGTCTGCTCTGTGACATGCTGTTCAGGAAGACCGGCTCGTGAATACCATCCCTGTCTCTGTCCCTGACCTCCTCACATACTTGCTTACAGTACGTTTCGCTGTATTAGACAGGAGACAAGTGGAGACAAGTGAAGCGCTTCTGCGGGACGTGGCTAGACCTCACAGAGACCAGTCTGGTCTTTCTTCACATTGTACTGCTCACCTAAACCTTTTCTGGTCAAATCATTGCCATACTTGGCTTCCGAGTCAACCCAGTTCCAATACACATATTTATGAGTATTTTTGATGGCTTTACTATGCAGCTTTACAACCATTTGGTCATCTATATAGCAATACAATTTTTACTGCATCACGTCAGGGTAAGTACCTTCATCAAGGGTACTAGACCAGGAATTTGGATTCAATCCAGTAACATTTACACTTCAAGGCAAGGGTCCTCAAAACAAACGACCCTTTCCAGAAAATGTATTTTTCTGTTTACCCACTCACTTTCGTGAACTTCTTGGCCTTGTTAGGGTTGTAGTATTAACTGATTTATTTTGATTTTTTTATTATTAATGTATCTGTTGTTATTTTGTAGCTTTTAAGAGATCTCAAACAGTGCAGTGAAATACCTAGCAGACTTACTCAGCTCTCTTGAAAAAGTACTACTTTATATGTAGGAATGCTGTCAGGGCAGCAGGTGGCCCAGTGGTTGAAGTTGCTGCCTTCAACAAAAACAGCTCAGGTTCAGTGGTTCTAACAATGAACAGATACAGTGAAAGTCACTCTGCTGTGCAAAATTATTATATTCTACCCTTGTTTGGGGATACACAATACGGTCGAAGGAATGTGGACCCCCCCTTCTAATGATCGAGCTGAGCTGTTTCAGCTGCACCCACAGAGCATACAAACACATCCTAGGCAGTTGTGTGCTTCCAGCTTTGTGGTCACAGTTGAAGAAGCTCCTTTCCTGCTCCAGCATGACTGTGCCCCCCCCCCCCCCCCCGCTCATGCACAATGGAAGCTCTATAAACACACGGTTTGCCCAGGTTGGTGTGGAAGAACTTGAGTGGCTGCGCAAACCCCTGACCCTCAACCCTACTGAATACCTTTGGAATGAACTGGAATGCTGACTGCAAGCCAGGCCTTCTCATCTGACCTCACTGATGGTCTTATAGCTAAATGAGTGCAAATTCCCAGAGTCTGGTACAATGCCTTCCCAGAAGGAGGAGGCTGTTACAACAGCAAAGAGGGGAGTAACTTTAACTTAAAATTAACTTTAAAATAAAACCAACAAGCTCCATATGACAAACGTATTACTTGCCTCTTGTCTAAATTCTTTTTACTCAACAACATCATGAATCTCATAACATTTGAAAGGTTCTTGCAGCTCAGCAACTGCACAGACAAAATTTAGGACTGCAACAGCTAACTGGTTAATTTCCCAAGTTAAATTTCCTATTTCCAAGGAAAGGAAATACTTTCTCACAAAGAGGGGGCGCCACAGGGGCACCTGCTAGAAGCTGTGAACTTCACATCACATCTTTTGCTTAGCTTTCTCTCTGGGTCCTGGTATTTATTTTGCGCCGAAACTACAACGTTTGCGCCAGCATTACAACTTATCCGTTAATCACATCTAGTGGGGGTTTTATTCGTCACATCTGGACGAACCCTATCGAGATCTTTCTTGGATTCAGCCTTTGCTTTTATACTGATATTTTACAGCGAAATGTTGTAGTTTTATCTTATTTATTGATCGAACAGTTTGGATGGTAAATACTTTGCCAGTGTTTGAGGTGCCCGTTTGCCGCCGTCCCAAGCACTGCGGATCCTGCACACCAAACCAGTTTGCTCCCCGGTTCCCTGACCACCCCAGTTTACGAATGAATATGATGAATTATGATGAGTTATATGATTATGGATGATATCATTATCTTATGAGAAATATGGATTTATTCCAACAACGCGCTAACAGCTTCCAGATTTTTATCGCAACTGCAATAATAATTCAAAGTCAGGGTATAAATCACGCTGCATCTTATAGTTTAACGATACATTCTAGGATGCGCTGGGCAACATCATCAGTGATGTTTCCTGAGGTCATCAGGTGTTTCGGGTCTCACAACATCAGACACCCTCCCTCAGGTGACCCAGCCAGGGTTGATCAGGCCCTGGCTTGTGTCCCAGCAGCACTAACCCATGGTTCAGACCTCCTGATCCAAATCCACCTAGATGCCCTCCCTGCAGCCTCAACAATGGACTTTATGGCTCTTCTTTTCCCATCTCCTGTGATGCCAAGCAGGGTGAGGACCTTGCATGGTGAATGGCCAGCAAAGCCTCTGCACCCCACAGGCTCACAACAAGTGTTCCAGCTGCTTTTCCGGCACTACTCCACCAGCTCCTTGTACTTGGACCGCTTGCACTCATTCGCCTCCTCCATCCGGTCCTCCCAGGGGACTGTCAGCTCTACTATGAGCACCTGCCTTGAGGAGGCAGATTTTAACACCATGTCTGGCCTCAAGGAAGTTGATGTCACATGCTCCGGGAACTTGAGCTGCCTGCCTAAGTCTACCCGAATCTCCCAGTCCAGCGCTGAGGTGAGCAAGCTGGCTGCTGCTCTTGGCTATGGCTGCCGGTGCTCTCCCGCCCTAACAAAGGTGATGTTCCTCTGGCTCTGGATGACCCTGTTGTTAGCCATGGCTTTAGAAATGGCCTCTGCCATTGCCTTGAGCACCTGACCGTGTCGCCAGCGGTAGCGGCCCTCACTCAGGGGTCTTGTACAGCTACTGAGGATATGCTCCAGTGAGCCCTTTCCAGTACAGGGAGGACATGCTGGAGAATCACTCTTGCCCAAGATGTGTAGATTTGCTGGGTTAGGTAGGACATCATACACGGATTGGACCATGAAATTAATGCGCTGTGGTTCCGCCTGCCAGATGTCACCCCAGGTTATCTTTCTCTCCATCACCCCCTCCCACCTTGTCCAGGCTCCCTGTTGATGCATACCCACCATCCTGCTGGTTCAACACCTGCCCGTACCTCCTCCAGGACTAGATGGTGTCTAACCTTGCCAGAGGCCTTGTCGTAACAAGGTTGAGGGATTAATCCCAACCCCGCCCACCCTGTTGCCAAGACACCCACCAGAGTCTTGTGTTTCAGGTGAGACTCTGCTAGCTCCAACCCTTCCTGGGCTCTCCGCTTCCTACCTGTCCGTACCTGTCCGTACTTGACATTGATTTTTTTTCTTTTTTTTAATTGATTTTATTTTTAGTGTCCCTACCCGGCTAGCTCAGTCGGTAGAGCATGTGACTCGTAATCTCAGGGTCGCGGGTGCGAACCCCACATTGGCCGTTGCTGCGAATCCAGCCACAAGGGGGCGCACCTCTGTGCTGGTCCCCAGCCCGGGCAAAATGGAGTGTTGCGTCAGGAAGGGCATCCGGTGTAAAAATCTGCCAAACCAAATATGCGGACGAGCCGATCCGCTGTGGCGACCCCTGGTGGGAGCAGTCGAAAGTCGGTTTTTATTGATTTTATTTTCAGCAACGTATTGCAATGAATTTATTTCTCTTGCAGGTCGAGATCGGAAGTCAGTTTTTACTTTCGTTTTTCCAAGTCGGTGTTGTGCAGTGCTGCGTTACAAACTTGGTGTTCGTTGTTAAAATCTAAGGCCGATTTGTTCGGATTACTTGAGGTTTCCGGTCGCCAAGTCAAGGCAGCACGAAAACAGCGGCACGTAGCTTCTCCTCTGGTCACGCCCACCCGCCGCGCGGTAAATACTCGCTTTTTCCAGGTAAAAAAATTTTTTAAAAATTTTAAAAAAAAGAGGGGCGGGGGCCGTCGGAGCTCCGGTGTTCCGACTTTGCGGGGTTTAAAATGAATTTGTTTCTCAAATAAGTTTTCCCTCTCTGTCAAAATCGTGTCCACTTTGCATCGCACCCCCCTGTGTCACAAGCACGACAGAGAAACAAGTTTATTCGGTTTAGGTCCAATTGAAATCAACTGCTGCATAGAACTGCTGACATGCCAGAAACGAAGAAAAGTAGGAAATAGGTAATACTGCAGCTTGGCATTTAAAAAAGAATTTGGTGAGACTTAACAATAGAAATAAGACTTATGACCGGGCAGGAAGGGGAGAAAGCTGAAAATATTATGTAACTGCGGGGTGACAGAACAACAGGATAACACATATTTTCCAGAGGAGGAGATTAAGACCTGAACCACATCGTGAAACACACCCGAAAGATCCTTGGTAAGACAAAGCTCTGCACTTTACACTTCTAAACTTTACAATTTTTGATCCTTATTCAAAAAAAACTTAGAATGTGTTAGTTTTGGCGTGTGTTTCGATAATAAATTGCATGTGGAGGCCAGGGGGTGGTAGAAGATGGGCCTGTCTTTTCCAGCAGGAGGTTCTGGGCTTGTATCCCCCTTTCTGCCCCTGAGTGTCGCAGTTGTTATTTTGCATTTTTAAATGGCTTGTACTGATGTGCATTTAACAGTTATTTATTATAATTGTCCCTCTTTGTTTTTTTCAGGAGGAACCATCACCATGGACATGCTGGAGATGACCTCAGATCCCACTGAGCACCTGGCCTATAGCCATGACTACAGTTCCTATTATGATGAAGACTACCCGGAAAAATATGCGCCATGTGACAAGGCACACGTGACGGCTTTTGTGAGAATTTTTCTACCTGTGTTTTACTCAGTGCTGACCATCCTTAGCATAGCAGGCAATATGCTTCTGATCATCATTTTGATCAAGGGTACCAGGTTGAGGAGCACAGCATCCGTGCTTCTTCTCAACATGGCTGTTTCCGATTGCCTGTTTGCGGTGACTCTGCCATTCTGGGCCGTGTCTGCTCACCATCAGTGGCTTTTCGGTCCTGCCGGCTGCAAAGCTCTCACTGCCATTTACACCCTGAACCTCTACAGCAACATCTTCTTCATCATCTGCGTGAGCTTCGAGGCCTACCTGTCTGTGGTGTGGCCCAGTTGTGAGCGCAGGGCATCAACTAGAAGATGCAGAATGTGCATCGCCGTGTGGCTCCTCGCATCTCTGGCATCAGTGCCGAGTCTCGTCTTCGTCAGTGTGGAGGAGATAGATGGGGAGAAGCACTGCATATACGTTTTCGGAGAGGAAAACATGTCACCATGGAGACTCTTCCTGAAGTTCCAGCTGAATATCTCTGGGTTCCTCCTGCCATTCCTCGCCATGACCTTCTTCTTCCTGCGCATCCTCTGTGTCATGCACAAATCAAACATGAGGAAGGGGTTCAAAATCCTCAAGCTGGCTCTTCTGCTTCTGGGGGTCTTCTTTGTCCTGTGGTTCCCCTACAACCTGGTGGTCTTCTTGCATTCCCTGCAGGACCTCCACATGATCACAGATTGCACAGTGAGTGCCAACCTGGACTTTGCCGTGCAAGTCACACAGGGCCTGGCATTTGTCCACACTTGCCTGAACCTGGTCATCTATGCAGCCGTGAACAAAAGGTTCCGGAATGAACTCAGGAAGATGCTTAAGAGGATGTGCCAGCTGGGAAGGGAGTATTCTTTTGAAATCACAGGAAGCACAAGTCAGATGTCAGCAGCAAACACTGCGGTGATCCTCACTACAGTGTGCTAGTGTGCTGTTTTTCCTTCCCAGTGTTCCAGCAGAAAGGTGTGGGAATCACAATTCTAGGTCATCCTCTAAATCTCACACATCATTTACCAGACTGTTGGGCAACTATGTTCACCTCAGATAATCCCTACCTATATCGTTAATCTTTGCCTGTGTGTGCCATACCTGTTGAGTTCATTGCTCTCCTGTGCATCTTTATTTTTATGGTTTATTTAGCTGATGCCTTTACCAAAAGCTAATTTAAACTATTTATCCATTTGTACATCTCTGTATTTTATTATTCAATCCAGCAGCATTCAGCTTAAAAACAACATTTAAGAAGCACTGTGCTATATGGTGATGTCTATATTACAACACAAATGCACTTTCTTTTGCATGAGAACAACATAAAATGGTATGTTTTTAGAAACATAATTAGTTTGGTTATTGAGATCTAGAGCGTCTGCCTGGGTTTCTTGCCATAGTCCAAAGATATGTGTTTCAAGTTCATTTGTCACTCTAAATTACCCATAGTGTGTGTGTGTGTGTGTGTGTGTGTGTGTGGCTACCCTGCAATGCGATGTCCCACCCAGGGTGTTGTTTCATAGCCTAGATTCTAGGATAGGCTCCGGACCTCCAGAACCTTAACCTAAAGCGGTTAATGATAACAGATGGATGGATGGACAGATGGATCCTCATAAACATGTGAGATACAAACATTTTCCAGTTCATAATTTGAGTTTTCTTCAGCTGATTTTCCAATTATCTGTTTGCTGCCAAGCAAATATTAAATTTCTGTATCCAGGCATCAGTTTGGACTAACACACCAAAACAGAATAAACATGTTTGAAAAGTGTTTATGAACAGTAACAAAATGATGCTCACCACCCATGGATGAACCAGCTCATCAGTCAGCATTGACCAGGAGTTTGTGGAGACAGTATGTGTTTTTTTTTTTTCATCCATTTTAAATTTAAGTATTAATTTGGCTCAAAGTTGATTAAAATTTTACCTGCAGAGCATTTCATGTTGCTGTTCAGTTTCACCTGAAACTTTTACAGGGCCTAAAAAATTGGCATATAACTTTGCAGTCATGCCTTTTATTGACAGTATCCTTCCCCTTTTTAGATGATGAGGGCTGAGGTGGTGGCATGTTGGGCACACAGGCACAACCCTTTCTTTCCTCAGGCACATTCTCCTGCTCCCCTTGGGGAATGATGCTTTTGACTTAAGCATTTTACAAAATTATGCTACTTAAATGATTTAACTTACACGACTGGGTAACTTCCACCAGACTAATCTAAGACTAAGTCTTGTTCTTCTTCTTTCGGTCGCTGCCGTTAGGGGTCGCCGCAGTGGATCAATTGTTTCCACTTCTTTCTGTCCTCTGCATCTTTCTCCGTCGCACCCACCACTTGCATGTCCTCCTTCACCACATCCATAAATCACTAATCTAAGACTAAGTAACTTACTTAAAAGTGCTGCAGCAGAAGTGGCATAAAAACTTGGAGTCTTTGAGCGAAAGGCAGCAGCCCTAACCACTGTAACAGCTGCTGCTCAGCTGTTCTGTGGTTCTAGACAATATGTAGAATTCTAGGAATGCAGCAGGGAACAAACATGGAGGTAGCATTTTCTCCAGGAGAAGGAGACAACAGGCCATTCTAACCACAGAAAGCGGTTCAGCTCCATGGTTGTATATTTTCAAGTTTATTTATCATATTTACAATAACAACAGCCTAGCAGTGTTATGACAATGAAATGCGTTGCTTCCAGACATCCTCAGCACATAAAAATATACAAATAAACTGTGTAGGAAAAAAAACATTTAACTAAAAAAAAATAATAAATATACATAAAAAGTCAATTAAATACTCTGATATCTGAAAAGAAAAAAAAAATTGCACTATCTAAGGAGGGGCCAGTGGTTTATCATTTTTATGGTACGGGGAAAAAACTTTCCGGGAACCTGCTTGTTCTTGTCCAAAAACTTCTAAAATGTTTTCTGGACAGAAGCAGAGAAAATAGTTTGTGGCTGGGATGACTGTGGTCCTTTAGGATTTTATCGGCCTTCTTCTTACACCGTTGGGTGTAAAGGTGCTGCAGGACTGGCAGATCAGTCCTGGTAATGCTCTGCACTCTGTCTTAACCACTCTCTGTAGAGCTTTGCAGTCTGAGGCATTGCAGTTGCCATACCAGGCTGTGAAACAGCCAGTCAGGATGCTTTCAGATGTACATCTGTAGAAGTTGACAAGTATCCTGTTGTCCATGCCGAACCTCCTCAGCCGATGGAGGAAGAAGAGGTGTTGTGTTGCCATCCTGATGATGATGCTGGTGTGCCGTGACCAGGACAGGTCCTCAGTGACGTTTACTCCGAGGAACGTGAAGCTGTTCACTCTCTCCACTGGGGCACTGGCTATATAGATGGGTGTATAACCATTCCTCTGCTGTCTCCTGAAGTCCATGATCAGCTCCTTTGTTTTGCTAACGTTCAGTTGGAGGTCATTGTCCTGACACCATGAGGTCAGGGTCCTCACCTCCTCTCTATAGGCCTGCTCATCGTTGTCGGTGATCAGGCCGATGACAGTGGTGTCGTCAGCAAACTTGACTATGATGTTGGAGCTGAGCGAGGCAATGGAGTCATGAGTGAACAGGGAGTACAGCAGGGGGCTAAGCATGCAGCCCTGGGGGCCCCCCATGCTGAGAGTCAGTGCTGAGGAGATGATATTCCCCAACCTCACCACCTGGGGCCTGCCCATCAGGAAGTCCATGATCCAACTGCACAGTCCCAGGTTTGTGAGCTTGGCGACGAGCTTAGAGGGCACGACTGCGTTGAATGTCGAGCTGTAATTGATAAAAAGCATTCTCACACACGTGTTCCTCTGGTCCAGGTGGGAGAGAACCGTATGGAGGGTAAAGGCAATCGCGTCTTCAGTTGACCTGTTTGAATCGTATGTGAACTGAAGCAGGTCTAATGTATCTGGCAGAGAGGCAATAATATGTGATTTAACTAACTGCTCAAAGCACTTCATAATGAGAGAGGCAAGTGCGACAGGGCGGTAGCCGCTTAGGCAGAGAACTCTAGGTTTCTTAGGTACAGGAACAACAATGGTTTTCTTAAAACGTGGGGACAACGGACTGCAGCGGGGAAAGGCTGAAGATGTCGGTGAACACACCCGCCAGCTGGTCTGCACAAACCTTAAGAACATGACCAGGGATGTTATCTGGTCCAGGAGCTTTGTGTATGTGTATGTAGAGTGGAAGCTGTTATAGCTGCAAAGGGGAGACCTACTCCATATTAAGGTCAATGTATTTGAATGCAATTCCATTAAAGTCCCTGTTGGTGTAATGGTCAGGCATCCCAATACTTTTGTCCATATAGTATAGGTGGTGTTTTCATTCCTTTCACTAAAACCGTTTTACCTAGATATGAAGGTCTCATTCTCTGCAGTCCACATTCGTCAAACCTCTGTTCATACCAACAGTCAATTGACCGGTACTCTGCATCTGGTTTATTCCCCTCAGATAAGGACTGCTGTCTGTCCTTGACTAAACATGTCAGGGGTTGTCCTTGACCGTGAAAAAGAAAACTCTTGAAGGATTTACACACATCTGCCCTAGACACCTACACTGTGCAAACGTCCTGGTTCAGGTCCACAGCCAGGTGTGGGTCGTTCTTCTCAAATCATGTGTAGAAAGTGTTCAGCTCCTCAGCAAGGAGAGCAGATGCTTCTACAACACTGCTAGTTTTCCCTTCACGTTTCTGATGTTAGAGCCCTAGCAGAGAGACTCCACTTTGTTCCTGTACTGTCTCTTAGCAGATTCTATTGCTTTTCTAAGTTCATAGCGAGAGCGCCTGTACCCCTCCAAATCACCGGAGCTAAAGGCTGCAGTCCATTTATTTTCAGCATCTGGCACTTTCCCCTGAAGCAACGTACAGCTCAGACTAAACAAAAAGGATGTCAAGAACAAATGAAGAACTTCAGATACAGACACGGGATTGTAAAGCACAGCTTGTTTGTTTGATACCACCATGAGCCTGGTTTACATAACTCAAGGAGTTGCTACACACGTGACCTTCAAACAGAAAATAGATGTTTACACGTCACTTCTACAAGTTTGTAGATCATAGCAGATGGTTTTGTTGGACATGTTTATGCAGATCAGAAAAGAAATGGCACTGAAATGGGTTCTGTGAGCCTTTTTCAAAGGCTGATTTGGAGGGTCAGAGAGAGCTCCTTCCACCATCCTGGGGTTCAAATTTATAACCTTTAGACTTTGTTTTGGACCTACTGTGAGCGGAGCTATCAAACAGCCAGATGTGGAGGAGCACAGCACTGTTGCTGGGTTGTAGCCAATGACCAGGGCCTGTAGGTGTCCAGGTGCAGATCTATTTATTTTCTTTTAGTCCTTAGCCAGAGTGTTGCACTCGATACCGGCAGCTAGAGGAAGCTAATGGAGAGAGAGGAGCAGAGAAGATGTTTTGATAGGCCAAACGCAGCTAGTGTTACTGTTTTTTGTTCTATCAGATGAAGAGGCTTGAAGGGGGAGGCCAGAAGACCAGACAGAAGGGAATTGCAATAGTCCAAGTGAGACATCTCCATGGCCTGGACCAAAAGTTCTAGAGGGTGTATCGTGAGGTAAGGAATATTTGCAGATGTTTTGTTAACTTAATTGATTCCTTTGATCAAGGTAGTTTGCCCATTCACAGAGCTGGGTAATTTCTATTGTCTCAACTCAGGTTAAAAGATGCAGCAGGTGATGTGATTCAAAAGTTCAGTTTTTAGATTTCAAGTAACACCTCTGATCACTGTGCTATGTAGAAGAAAATGAAAGTAATATTGCGCAGTTATCTTTTGGTAAGGTAAAAGCAGGGTTTTTGTAACTCAAGGATGCAATTCACTCATACACTCCTCCCTCTCACAGCTGCTTGGGCTTTCGGGAAAACCACATCAGCATCAACAAAGAATCACACACTGGACTGCAACAAAACTGTGTTTAATATTAATCTATGATTAATGGTCAAGCAGGAGCGCGTTTCAGCCTCCTCCAACCACCACATTTGTGTCAGTGGGTCAGGGGGCCCACCACCATGCCATCTTGGCAATCCATAGTGCAGAGGGCCACTGCAGGCCACAGCAAAGCTTGCAGGGCTCCAAAGGTAAACACCGCGCTTATTTCAAACAGCCAAATAACATCAGATAAAAGAAATCCTTGACATGTGGTAGAGCTGAGTCACCCTGACAACTACAACAGCTTCAACAGCAATGGGCTCCAAGTTCAGGGGCACTGAACTGGGTTCAACAGGAACTTAGCACAAAGGTAGCTGCTCCTTTGGACAGCAGCTAAAAGTCCCAACTTGTTTATGCACATTAATTGGTAAAATGTGGTGGCAATGGGGGACAAAATGATATTGGTTAAGTTACAAATACTGGGTTCAGATTTCTACATTTTCACACCATTGTCATAAAAATGATAATGCTTATAGTGGTACTGCTGCTGTACAGTGCAAATTTAAGACTATTTTATTCAAGTTATTGTAATTTGAATAAATTATTGCACACTAAGTTGGTCAGGGTAAAAAGAACTGAACACCTTCATATTTTTATTCCTCTGTAACATTTAGCATGTACAAAATTGTAGCTATCTTTCATTTTTTTTCAGATATTGGTCCTTGAATGTTGTATACATTTCTCATTAATAATACACTGCCTGGCCAAAAAAAAGGCACCACCTGGATTTAACTTGGTGTTATGATCTAGGGTTGCTTCAGTTGATCAGGTCTAGGTTCAGCAACATTATGTGCCCAAAAAATGAGTTCAGCTCACTAGCTGAATATACTGAATAGCCAGGTTTTTCCATCAATGGATTTCTTCTTCTTCCCTGATGGCACGGGCATATTCCAAGAGGACAATGCCAGGATTCATCGGCTCAGATTGTGGTTCAGGGAGCATGAGACATCATTTTCATGCATGGATTGGCCACCACAGAGTCCAGACCTTAACTGGAGAAAACTTTATGCAGCGGTCTGACTCTCCCATCATCAATACAAGATCTTGGAGAAAAATGAATGCAACTCTGGACGGAAATAAATGTTGTGACATTGCATAAGCTTATCAGACCGATGCCACTGCAAATGCATGCCTTAATCAAAGCTAAAGGCGGTCCAACGAAATATTATAGTGTATGACTTTTTTTCGTGGCTGGGCAGTGTACATTTATAAAAGTTTTCAATTCTTTTTCAGTCACCCTGTGTACTGTAGTCATTTTACCATGATCGAAAGTCCTACAAGAGGTTTGCTTGAAAGGTGATCTCCTTTAACCACTGCACCACCTGCTGTCCCAGGGTCATACAGCCATCACCACTGCTACTCATCTCTCTCTCTGCATATGACCCCACATTTTTGAGTTGAATGTCCTGAAAATTTGTCTAAGCATTAAGTGACCTTTGGGTGGCATTTTCTGTGAGTAAGCAGTAGAATATTTTGACTTGGTTTCACTGACATAAGTGACGCCTAGTCAGTTCATTACTCAGTAGCTGAGTTCATTACATGGAGAAAAGCAAGAGAAAAAAAAAGGCAGCAAGTTATTATAGAAAGACTGGACCTCCTTTACTTCAGATGATTCATTCTATGAGTTTCCACTGCAGAAAAACTGTGTTTAAACCAGCTCCAGATGTTGAGGAACAAGCATTTCCTCGTTTGGCTGCTGGCATGCAGAAATAGGAATTTGCTCTGATGCTAAATAAGAAAATGGTTGTCTAGTCTCCTCCCATCAAATTTTTAAGAAGACTATAAAATCCATAATCACATTTGTCAGACAAAAACATTTGTAGAGAGGTTTTAAATTTTGATGATTCTGATGAATAGTTGTAAAATCAAGCATGAGCTCTTTTTGCTCGATTCAGTGCTTTTGGGGGTGGCACACAAAAACCTGTCAACCACCAGGCTGTGTTCTACTATTTATTATTACTATTTATTGGTATTGATTTATTTTTGCATTTTTGCTTTTGTTATTTGTGTTACTGTATGTGTCTTTTGAGTGTCCTATCCTGCCCTATCTTATCAGTCCACTCTTTTGTGCTCAGATTGGAGCACATTTCAACACATGGTACACAACCATGTACTTGACAAATAAACTCTTTTGACTCTTGACTCTTTGACTCTAATCTCCCTGAATGAGTGGAACTAGAAAAGATAGAATTTAGGGGAGGTGAAGCTGAAGGAGTGACCAAAAGGACATCAGTCATAAAGATAAGGGGGGGGGGGGTAACTTTCATCATTTTTACATCTTACATTACCTCATCTGTGCATGTTTATGGTGTGTGTTCTGACTCTACTGATGGAAGCACACTGAGAAACAGGTGGGCAGGGCTTGTCAGTAAAGGCCTAGCCATCAGACTTTACTGTTTCAGCATCCAGAGGGCAGCTGGGAGGTACAAGTGGGCAGCTTAATGTATGAGGTTCAGAAGAAACATCAGGTGCAGTTACAGAAACAGCTGCTTGTTAACACATTATATTGATAAATATGCTGAGAAGGATTTCAACAGGGTTCCTTTATCCAGCTGCCTTCAAGCAACAGATCCATCTCCTTAACAGGAGTGCCACAGGCTACCTTATTTTATACACACATATACAATAAGAGTGTATGAGAATTGTAAACTTTGGCTGTAAAATTTCATTTCATTATAGTTTATTCTGTCAACATTTGCAATTTCTTTTTATATTTAATCTGTCTTCTCCATAGCAATTTTATGCTTTTTGTAACCGGAGGTTGTTTTTTGTCTTAACAGCAATCTTAAAATGTACTGTAGTAAAAATGAGACATAAAGGACTGTGATATGATAAATATATTGGCGCTTTGAACGCAGCTTAGCTGGAAGTGCTGTTATTGCACCAATGGAACTTGGGTTGAACTGACGAGTTGTACCCATTATCTTTAACCTCGTGTCTTGGTCAGGGTCACGAACTGAAACCCATCCCATAATCACTGAGGGCAAAGTCTGGAGAATGGACCCAGGATGGGACATCACAGTGTAACCATGTGTACATTCGGAGACAATTTATAGCCACCATTTATCCTGATATGCATGTCTAGGCAGTGTGAGGAAACCTACACAGACAGGGGCAAAGCATGCAAGCTTCACACAGACAGAAAACCCACACAGACAGGGGCAAAACATGCAAGCTTCAAACAGACCAAGCTGAATTTGAACCCAGGACCTGTGAGACAGCAGAACTCACCGTGCTTCTATGCCACCCAGCTCAGGACAAGTCAGACTAAAATACACTATATGGACAAAAGTATTGGGATACACCTCTTAATTATTGAATTCAGATGTTTCAGTCAGACCCATTGCCAACAGTGTATAAAATCAAGCACCTAGCCATGCAGTCTCCATTTACAAACATTTGTGAAACAAAATGGGTTGTTCTGAAGAGCTCAATGACTTCAAGCGTGGTACTGTGATAGAATGCCACCTTTGCAATAAGACGGTCCGTGAAATTTCATCCCTGCCGGATATTCCACGGTCAGCTGTAAGTGGTATTATTGGAAAGTGGAAGCGTTTAGGAACAACAGCAACTCAGCCACGAAGCAGAAGACTACGTAAAGTCACAGACCGAGGTCAATGACTGCTAAGGTGCATGGTGTGTAAAAGTCACCAACGTTCTGCTGATTCCATAGCTGAAAAGTTCCAAACTTCCACTGGCATTAATGTAAGCAAAAAAAATGGGTTTCCATGCTGAGCAGCTGCATGCAAGTCTCACATCACCAAGTCCAATGTCAAGCATCAGGTGGAGTGGTGTAAAGTACATCGCCACTGGACTGTGGAGCAGTGGAAACGTGTTCTATGGAGTGACGAATCACGCTTCTCTGTTTGTCAGTCAGATGGGCAAGTCTGGGTTTGGCGGATGCCGGGAGAACGTTACCTGCCTGACTGCACTGTACCAACTGTGAAGTTTGGTGGAGGAGGGATAATGCTGTGGGGCTGTTTTTCAGGGTTTGGGCTAAGCCTCTTACTTCCAGTGAAGGGCAATCTTAATGCTTCAGCATACCAAGACATTTTGGACAACACTATGCTTCCAACTTTGTGGAGACAGTTTGGGGAAGGCCCTTTTCTATTCCAGCATGACTGTGCCCCAGTGCACAAAGCAAGGTCCATAAAGACATGGCCGGATGAGTTCGGTGTGGAAGAACTTGACTGGCGCGCACAGAGTCCTGACCTCAACCCCATTAAACACCTTTGGGATGAACTGGAATGGAGATTGTGAGCCAGGCCTTTTCATCCAACATCAGTGCCTGACCTCATAAATGCTCTACAGAATGAATGGGCACAAATTCCCACAGAAACACTCCAAAATCTTGTGGAAAGCCTTCCAAGAAGAGTGGAAGCTGTTATAGCTGCAAAGGGGAGACCTACTCCATATTAAGGTCAATGTATTTGAATGCAATGCCATTAAAGTCCCTGTTGGTGTAATGGTCAGGCATCCCAATACTTTTGTCCATATAGTATAGGTGGTGTTTTCATTCCTTTCACTAAAACCGTTTTACCTAGATATGAAGGTCTCATTCTCTGCAGTCCACATTCGTCAAACCTCTGTTCATACCAACAGTCAATTGACCGGTACTCTGCATCTGGTTTATTGCCCTCAGATAAGGACTGCTGTCTGTCCTTGACTAAACACGTCAGGGGTTGTCCTTGACCGTGAAAAAGAAAATTGCTGGCAAGTCCTTTAGGTCACATTCATTTTGTGAACAGTAGGTGAGAGAATAATCACTTAGCAGTAGTCAAGTAAAACGGTAAAGAACACAGACAAGAAGGTTATAATATCGGTAAGAAAAACTCCTAAATCCTGTGAAATCTGTTGCTGTCACCACCCAGAATCACAGAAAAAAGTTAGGCACCACAAAAACTCTAGCATTCTCAAAATTAGTGTAATATTAAGTCTTTAAATATGCACACTCCCTAGCATAAAAAAATACCACCACCAACCGTGTATGAAACTGAGGTATGACTCTTCAGGAGTACCACCACCTAAGAGTCCTTAGGCAAGACTCCTGACACTTGGCAGACACCTGCCTACCTAATGTGAGAGTGACTAGTGCAAAAAAGAGAAACGCTGACTCAAATTTTAGTGAACCAGCACAGTTCAATGGTACATGGGTTATAGGAACCAGTCCTAGATGGACAGAATTTGATGACATGAACTTGACAGAAACCTATTGCAACAGTACACCCAATGAGAGAAGCTGCATGAAGCACCTGAGGGAGCTACAGATAAGAAAATGACCTTCATCCACACTCAGGAAAAACAACTAGCTGACCAATGCTGAAAGAATTAAGATAGAAGTAGCTGAACTACCACAGGGTCACACAACAAATCTGGAGGAGAACTACGAGTACCAGGGGGTTCTCCAGTCACAAGCAGAAAATAAGATTAAACTTTATTAATCCCTAGGGAAATTCGCATGCCTACAACATGCTCAGTACCACAAAGACAAACAAGGAAGATATTGTTAATAAATAATTAATTTAATTATAAAAGTAAGTAAAGACATAAGTCAGAGGAAAAGTTTATGTGGAAATAGATGCCTAGGGTCCCTCCCTACAGAAAGAGGAGGAGCTATAAAGTCTAATGGCCACAGGGAGAAAGGATCTCCTACGACGTTCAGTCCTGAACCTGGGGGCAATAAGTCTTTTGCTGCATATGTTCTGATGTTAAACCAGAAAAGCATGCAAGGATCGTGACGGATTGTTCAAGATGCAGAGCAATTTCCTCGACATCCTCCTCTCCGACACATCCACCAGAGTCTCAAGTGCACCACCGCATAAGCGAGGAAGATGGGAGCTTCCAAGTATCTCCACAGAGAAATGCAGCTCCTAAAGAACCATCAGAACGGGAAAAACAAGATTAAAGCTCTCAACGCATGCATTCCCAAGACGGAAAGCAAAAGCTGCCACACTCAAGATTTCAAAACTATTTACATTGCACTGAGCCTTCTGCCCAAATCTAATAGGATTTTGGCAGGAAGTCCATCTGCACACATTAAATAGTTGCTGGATTTAAAACCACAGCCCAGAAGTCGTGAGGCGGTACTGCTATGTACTGTGCAACCCTGCAGTCCTGTACGTGCAACCCCATACACGTCCGTGGTCCCATAAGGTTGTAGTTGCGAATCCCAGTTAGAGAACGGGACGCAGCGAACGCAACGTGTTTATCTCATGTCTCTTGTACACAAAGCGCATGCGCTCCCGGGTGTATAGCGTTGCAGTAGTTATATAACCTATAATACAGATGTCGTAATAAACGCCTATGTATATACTTTCTATCGCTATTTTAGCGTGAACTTTCCGTACTTACAAATAAAAAGTTGACCCTATAACAGTGCACGCTTCGACTCGTAGGCGCAGCATCCGGTCTCGTGTATCGTGCGTCAGCTCTCAGTTTAAGTTTCTTTCGAAAATATTAAACGGCTCCGAAACGCAGCAAAACCAGTGAAACAAAAGGTTACGTGTGTATGTAACAATGTATGTGTATAATATGGTGTTCGCACACCCTCCAAAGGACATAACGTCCTATTGCTCAGAATGTACGTTAAGCGACGCATATTTAGATTTAAAGTGGTATTTCTTTATCGAAATGAATAGGTGCAGAGAAAAAATATATATATTAATAACATTAGCATTGTTATTTTCTCCCTTTTTGGAATGTAATGCTTTCAAAATACATAACAATAGGAAAAGAAAACGCCTTATTTTGGTGTATATATCTCTGGTCGCAAAGGAGAGGGTGGACTCTGCTGCCTCCTTTTTAATTTGTTCAAGATGTCGATGGAACTGCTGGTTGGTGAATTTCTAGCTAAGAGGGAGGGGCACACCTGCAGTATGAAAAGGAAGCCGGAGCTCAGAGAATCTCTGCCCACACAACACAGGAAAATGGAACTGCTGCCACTGCTGCCGCCAGTCCTTCTTGCTGTCTTTGCATGCATTCTTGGAGGACTCTACCACCTGGGGGCCTTTCGCAGGCGTCGACCCGGAGAGCCTCCGCTGGACAAGGGGCCCATTCCTTGGCTGGGACACGTGCTGGAGTTCCGGAGGGACACCAGTTCCTCAGAGGATGAAAGAAGAAACATGGGGACATTTTCACTGTGCAGCTGGGAGGCTTTTATTTCACATTCATCATGGACCCAATGTCCTTTGGAGCAGTGGTTAAGGAAGCCAGAGGAAAGCTGGATTTTGCCAAGTTTGCAGAGCAACTGGTGAAAAGAGTGTTTGGTTACATTCCTGTTGAAAATGAACATAAGTTTCTACAGTTGTCCAGCAACAAGCATCTAATGGTGATAGCGGGTGGTTATGACTCAAGCCATGATGGCCAACCTACAGAATCTAATGCTACACAGCTTGGGCCAGACTGACAGCCACAAGATGTGGAAGGAAGAAGGTTTGTTCAGCCACTGCTACAACATTGTGTTGTTCGGGCTGGTTATTTGGCTCTCGCCGGCAGCAGGTGGCCAACTCCTCAAAGTGTGGAGAAAAGCTAAGAAACTTGATAGGGTAACCTCTGATGAGCTCTTCCATGAGTTCCGAAAGTATGACAGGCTTTTCCCTAACTTAGCCTATGGAGTCCTACCCCCCAGAGAGAAGATGGAGGCGGAGAGGCTGAAGAGACTGTTCTGGAACAAACTTTCTGTTGAAAATGTAATTAAAAGAGAAAACATCAGTGGTTGGATTTTGGACCAGCAGCAGTTCAAGGAAGAGAATGGGGTGGAGAAGTTCATGCAAGACCGGCATATGTTCCTGCTCCTCTGGGCCTCCCAAGGTAATACAGGGCCTGCAGCCTTCTGGCTTCTTCTGTATCTCATGAAGCATCCAGAGGCCATGAGAGCTGTCAGAGGTGGACCAGGTGCTGAAAGGCCACGACCAGGCCAGTGAAGTCAGAGGACAGCTCATTAACCTGACCGGGACATGCTTCTCCGAGCACCCGTCGCCAGTAGTGCAGTTAGGGAGACCCTGGGGCTCCCTGGCCGCCCAGTTTTAACTAGAGCTGTGATGGACATGTCCTAAGATGGATGATGGGCGAGTACCCAAAATCCGCCAGGAGTGACCGGGTGTCTCTCTTCCTACATAGCTGTCCATATTGACCCAGAGGGTTCACCTGATCCACTTACATTCAAATACGACCGCTTCCTCCCGCACCAGAAGGGACCAGAAAAACAGGCTTCTACAAAAGATGGCAAGAAGGTGAAGTACTACACTATATGCCCTGGGGGCGCCCGGAGATATCCCATGTGTCCCAGGCAGCTTCTTTGCAACCAATGAGATAAAACAGTTTGTCTTCTCATGATCGCATACTTTGAGTTTGAGCTGAAGAATTTCAATGAAGAGATTCCATCCATTGACAGAAGGCGCTGGGGGTTTGGGTCTATGCAACCAACAACAAGAGAGATGTTAGTTCAGATACAGGTTCAGGTTCTAATTGTAAATATGGTTCCAAAGCAGATAAATAGAATTCATTTCAAGATTATATTCTTTCCTGGTACTTTTTCCCAACGCTTCTGCTTAGATTGTTCATGGGTTGTTAATGTTAATTTTTCTTCTACTGGAAATTGCAGCAGTGTTTTGTTTCATGTAGTGAAATAACAGGTGTGTAGCTTTACATTTGTCATTTGCAAATTGCATAAAGAGTGTAACATTTATAGACTTCTGAGTTTTGTATAATAAAGGTAAAGATTGGAAAAGCAATGCCTTTTTTATGGTATTTGTCCTGCCTTTGAAAATGACTGAAATGCAGCAAAACCAGTGAAACAAAAGGTTACGTGTGTATGTAATAATGTATGTGTATGAATCTCCGCCCCGCCTCGGACTGGCGCCTGCAGTGGTGCATTTGATGGTGGACACTTTAAAAGGGCCCTCCTGGGCCTTTACCGGTGGCTCAGTCTACTGCTACTCTGTTAACTCTTCTGTACTGTTTTGTCTATTACCTTTCGTTTCAGTAACTGTTTGTTCTCTTGCCAAGACTTTATGTTTCTTGGTGCTTTTTAATACTCACCTGCCACGATGCGGCTTTGGTTTCAAAGCACACTTGTTTTTTTCTGTATTTTAGTTGTGTGCCATTAAAGCACTCCCGATCTTTCCGTTCAGCTGCCTGTGTCCCGCGATTGCTTCCTCCACCACCCCCGGGGCTACGAGCCCCCGTGACAGAAGACTGAGCCCAGCCACCTCACCCCCGACTCCGTGGCCTGTTCCCCCTCAGAATGGTTCACCTGCACAATAAGGGTCAAGGACCACTCTTTCACGGGCTGACCCCCCTCAAGTTCTGGTGGTTTAAACCCAAAAGTACAGCTTTCATTACAGAATTCCTGAATAAAATTGAAGGTGTTAGTCAGTTCTTCTGGACAGTCGAGGGGTGCAGCTCATACATCAGATAAAAGCCGCATGAAAAGGATCTACCAACCAGGAGAGGAAATTGAAGACAATGTCACCTTCCAACCCAATGGCAATAGCCATGTGGCTGACCTGAACAAGGGGCCTCATCTTCATCCACAGCCCAGTCTGCAACATCCAGCTCCTGGAAAATGAAGAAAGAAGACAGGTGTGAAATTATGAAAAAACAGTGACACGCTGTACAGTAATCTCAGAATCAAGAAAAACTTTATTATTATCTAAAAGGAAATTACTTACAAAGAGACAAAATAAGCAGAAGAAGAGCAAATGTAGTGATAAACATATTAAATAAATAGAATATACAATAAATATCAAATAAACTACAATAAGTTCTCATTCAAGTATTGCACATAAGTGAAATATCACACCCTACCTGTTAGCAAAGTTACATTAATATATACTTTGCAATGAATATGCAATTCACAGTTGCTTCATAAACATGTTGCTCAGATGCAGCCCATTGGGGAGTTTCGTGCTGATATTAACAAAACAGTTTAGAGTCCGTGTTAGCACTTTTGTTTTCCACTTGAGTTTTTCAGTTTTTTTTTTCATTGTGGGGGCCTGAATGGCTCTTTCTTTTGGGCTTCATTTAACCAGAAATATTTGTGCTTTTTATTAATTCGCTTGGAAGTCCAGCCACACTCAGCCCATAGTTGGTCACTCCTTGAGCCACACATGCTCCTGTGTGTGTCACTGTGGAGTTGACTTATATCATTCCCAAAGAAGAAATTATTTTAAAAAATGAAAGCGAGAAAAGATAAACCTGTGAGGAGTAGACAATGGTGACTGTCGACCCCTTTTGGACCTAAGAGGGTGTTACAATGAACAAGTTCAGGGAAACTTGATGATAAACAAGCCTGGATCCAGCAAAAATAAGGCTTTTTAATCTTTTTTTTTTTTTCAGACAGTTGATTCTATGAGTGTCAGAGTGCAACCCACCCAGGACCTTCCCAGAATCTCACATGATCAGAAGGGTGTTTCCAATTCCGTGGAAGATGTAGGAGAGATGACAACTGTCTCAAGCACATCATGCAGAATTTAGAGGTCGGTGAAGTAGAAAAGATGTACAGAAAATGATTGAATTGGCTAAAATAAGACACATTTCATTTAAAAGGTAACGCATTCCAGAGCCTGCCCTTGGCCAGAAAAAAGTGGTATACATAATAGTATGCTAATTTAGAGAGTATATTCAATATACTACCCATATGTTATTTTGGCCACCCGTATACTACTTTTTCACAGGGTGACGGGATGAGACTGAGTGTTGGAGGATTTGGGGCACTTTTTTGTTATTTTCCTCATACTCAGCACAAAATGTGACCGAACATAGGACTTTACCATTGACAAGGAAAAGCCAGCAGAACAACATGGATGAGACAAACACAAGTCAAGCTAAGAGTCCTAGACAGTCTCACCAGGAAAGCAACTCACATATCCACTGCAAAGTTCAAGAATCTGTTCAATAACCTCTCAATAATTCAAAACAAGAGTCACCCTCAATCACATACATTTTTGCCCATTAAAAATTTAAATGGCTGAATATCAGTCTGCTAAACCATGTCAATATTCAAGTCAGTTTATGAGTATCAAAGAGCTAAAAAACCAGTATTTACTTTGCTGCAAGTCAACTGTAGTTCTGCATCAAAAGTGTAATCTTCATTCTGATTCATAGGACCCCAAAAGCATGGCTAGCTAATGCAAACTACTTTATTTGCTATATAATTCATTGTCAGAGAAGCATTCTGCAGATGCTTTGTAGACTCTTCCTGCAAGGACCACAGTTCTAGACAACCAGGGAGTACAGTAACAGACCAACTATGTGCCTTGCTTTAGGTTCTCCTCAGTGCTGAGCCACTTCAGGTGGGACACAGTGCTTTCTGTCATTCTGTATGTGCTGTGTATGCTGGTTTTATTGTGGTTATTTAGGATTATTATGCATCCAAAAGAAAACTAAAAAAGTCAAATGCAGCTGTATTTTATTTACTTTCCTCACCATGGACTACCGAAGCAGAGTAAATGCTCTCTCAGTTTTTTGTGAGGTGTAGAATCAGGCACTAAAACCCATGTATTAAGACTGGAAGGAAACCAGTATGATTTTAAACCACATTTTTAGAACTGTGAGGCACCAGTGCTGCACCCCCATGTGCAGCTAAGTGAGCCTGCATTTTTATTTTGTTTATTATATCACTATTTTACTGTAAAAAAGTACACCAGTGTGTGTGTGTGTGTGTGTGTGTGTGTATGGCGTGTTTGTGTGCTCTGCTTTCCAGGTTTCACCACTCCCATTCCCTGCAGTCCCTGCTTTCCTCTGTGACCCCACTTCCCAAGATCATCTCCTGTTCCTTTCCATTTCTGAAAACAGCTCCATTTCTTCATTCATCTCATGCGATTAGGATTTCCTGCTTCAACCACTTTTCCATACAAAGAAGCAGACATGATGCTTATTTATTTGTTACTTTTTGCTTTGTTTTTGCTTGCTATTCTGTACTTTAGACTGTGTTTGGATTATTCTGACTCCTTTATCTGTATATTGCTTTTGAGATTGAGTAAAAGTATTTAGTGAATGTTTGTATGTTTGTTAAGATACTATTGACTGGGTGAAGGGAATGGCTGCTATTTATTTAACTGTTTCTGTGTGTTCTTGTGTTGGGGAGATACATGAGGTTATTTATATTTTCTGTTTTACTTATTTTATGTAGGTGGAGTAGTTGGGGATTTATTTCGTAATGTTTTTGTATTATTTTGGCCTGGGTCACTCCCGAAGCTTCACCAATGGTCAAGAAACACTTTTGGGGTCTCACTTGTACAACCCCTGAATCAGAAAAACTTGGGAGAGTTTGGAAAATGCAAAAAAAAAAATGCAGTGATTCTTAAATTTACTTTGAATCTTATTTCATTGCGAACAGTGTTTCATGTTTTGTGTGGTCAACGAACATTTAAATTGTTAATATAAATCCATTCCAGCAACACATTTCAAAAAAGTTGGGACGGTAAAGCATTTAACACTTGCAAATGCTTGACATTCCTTCTCAGAACACTTAAAAGACAGTTTTGCACTGACGATAACAAACGATGAAGCGTCTCGGGGATTATTTTGTCCCATTCTTCCTGCAAGCCGCGTCTTAAGGTGTGCGACAGTGAAGATGCGTCATTGCTGTACTCTCGTCTATACTCTCTTTTTATATATACTCTTCTGTACGCCTTTTCCCTCATGAGAACCAAATTATGCATATACGTACGTATGTATGTATGATATATAATATATAAAGCATATATAATGATATAAAGATTAAACTATTCTTTTTTAATTTATGTATAGATAAACTGATTTCTATTTTTTTAACACCCCGTCATGCCTAACCCCTGTACTCTCTGTGCTATATTTTCTCTAAACCTTTTCTGCATGAAGGGTTGAATGAAGTAATGCCTGAGGTGTAGATGTGGGCTGGCTTCAGCTAGACATGGAAACAGATTTCATTGGAGCCTTTGGGCCACTTCACACAACTGTCACCCAACATTTGTCAGTTTCCTTCTGCCAAACACTTGTCTTCTCCAACAAAGGTCTGTGTGCCTAGAACTTCCCCCAGCAGGGTTCTTTGGTGTCAAGAACAACTTTTATTTACCACTGCCAGTAGTGCTATTGCCCCTGTGGTTGTAAATATCTTGCATATATAAAATAGCATGAAAGTGATGTTGCTATGGCCCAGCCTGAAAGACAACCAAAAAATGAGCTTTTCTCACAGGCGTGATCATCGTCCCCCATCAGCAGTAAAAAGATCGCGTGCTGCAGAAAAGGAAAGACGGCCCGAGGATCGTGCTGAGGGGTGGTGAATGTTACGCAGTAAGTGAACTGTAAAGGAATTTTCAAGCCTGATACTTGCAAAATGATGCAAAACTGATGTCATGCATAAACTAGCTCAACTTTAATTTTTGTCCCACTGGACACAGAAATGAGGGGCTAACAAGGAAAAAAGCCAATCGACCCAGAGAATCGATTGGGGAAATTACTATTTGTAGAACATGAAAATTACTTGATCAAATGTTTACAGACAACAGGTCAGATTTTTCTTATAAAGAATCCAAATGTTCGGACGGCAATTTTGTCTATCAAACTTTTCGATCATGTGACCCCTTCTTTCTCAGTCATGACCAAAAGTGACCCTAAAATGTATAGCTTAGCCCAAGTACTGCTTTAGAAACCAAAGGTCAGTTGATACTTTTGTTAATCCATACAAACATTTTGCAAAATGTAGCCTTGCATTTTTTCATCTAGTCAGTATTTTTTTCTCATGCATATTAGTTCATGCTGTATTTGCTGTCTATATGCCGGGTACTTATAATTGATGAGAGCTATTGTGTGCATCTCTAGGTAATACAGTTCTTAAGATATCTCAGTAATTTATTCGTAATATTATACAAATTACCTCTACAAGAGTCGGAAAATGCTATTTTACTAAATGCTGTATAGTTTACTTTGAAACAGTCAGGAGGTGGTCAGTACTTTTGGAAATCAGTGTCACAGAATTCTTAGTCTGTATACAGTGTAAATATGATAAATACACAGTATAAATACTCTATGTATAAATCAACAAACTTTATAAAGTCTCTGAGGGCTTTTGCTCTGTCATTCTCATTGAGTTATGATTTTTCAGTTCGCGTTCTATCAGTCCATCAGATTTCAGGGAATATAAAGCTGTATAGTGCAGAAATTACAAGTTAGGCAGGAAAGGGTGTTAAACAAATAAAATAAGTTAATCTGTGTCTGTATATAAATGAACCGTATATGTCATGCTAAATATACTCTGAATTTATATGCATACAAGCATAATTTGGTTTTCTCATTTCAAGGATGATTTACACTAAAATAGTTTTTGATAGCATTATGTAAATATTAATGTGTTAGTTTGTCACTTTTATGTTGCAAACTGTTATTTTGAGTCAGATATTTTGGGGGTTACTCTTTCTGACTTTCAGGTTTTCCACCGCACTTTTATGCATTTGTGGGTTTGCCATAAAAAGAACAGACCTGTGTTGTGCGCTCTGCTTTTAATTCCTTTTTTCATGACACAACAGTTACACTTTTTCTTCAGTCTTTGTTCTCTCATGCATGAAGGAAAAAAATGAAGATTACATAACCTCTGTCAAACGCCATGACCAACAGTGTGAAATAACTGACATATTAGTACTAATACTTACATTTAGTATTTAATATTTGCAAGTTAATAGAAATATTTTTTTTTTATTGTAACACAGTCTTGAAATCAGATACCAAATTATATACACATGTATGTTATAAACTATACATTATACACAGGAAAGGCACACGAGGTTGAGAAAGGCACACACACACACACACACACACACACACACACACACACACACACACACACCACCCCCCAATTAGGGGAAGGTGAAATTGAGAGTTTTGAAACAAAAAAATACGGCAACGACAATGCTGTACTGTTGCACACTTTAAAACGTGTTTGCAGGAAGAATGGGACAAAAATAATACCGAGGCGTTTCATAAAGCATTATCGTCAGTGCAAAACTGTCTTTACAAAGTGTTCTGAAGGAATGTCAGCTTTCCAGAAGTGTTAAATGCTTTACCGTCTAACACGAAATGTGTGTTGCTGGAATGGATTTATATTAACAATTTAAATGTGCGTTGACACAAAACATATGAAACACTGTCTTAAATGAAATAAGATTCAAAAGTAAATTTAAGAATCACTGCATTTTTTTTTTTTGCATTTTTCCAAACTCTCCAAGTTTTTTCTGATTCAGGGGTTGTACAAGTGAGACCCCAAAAAGTGTTTCTTGACCATTGGTGAAGCTTCAGCAGTGACCCAGGCCAAAATAATACAAAAAACACATTACGTGAAATAAATCCCAACTAATTCCTGCCTACATAAAATAAGTAAAACAGAAAATACAACAACCCAGCTATCTCTAACACAAGAACACAGAAACAGTTAAATAAATAGCACAGCCATTCCTTCACTGATCCAATAGTATCTTAACAAACGCCTGAAACATTCACTAAATACTTTACTCCAATCTCAAGTTAATAATATACAGATAAAGTCCAGAACAATCCAAACACAGTTCAAAGTACAGAATAGCAAGCAAAACAAGCAAAAAGTAACAAATAACAAGCATGGTGTCTGCTTCTTGTATGGAAAAGTGAGAAGCAGGAAATCCTAATCGCATGAGATGAATGAAGAAATGGAGCTGTTTTCAGAAATGGAAAGGAACAGGAGATGATCTTGGGAAGTGGGTCACAGAGGAAAAGCAGGGACTGCAGTGGAATGGAGTGAGTGAACCTGAAAGCAGAAACACACAAACCTTGTGTGGCCTCACCCCACCTACACACACCTGGTAACACTTTTTTTTACAGTAAGAAAATAGTGATATAATAAGAAACAAATAAAATGCAGGCTCACAGCACATACAGAATGACAGAAGCACTGTGTCACCTGAAGTGGCTCAGCACTGAGGAGAACCTAAAGCAAAAAGGCACATAGTTGGTCTGTTACTGTACTTTCCTGAGTTGTGTAGAACTGTAATTCCTTTGCAGGAAAGATCTAAGCATCCTGCAGGAATGCTTCTCTGACACAATTATAACCAAATGAAACAGTTTTGCATTAAGCAGCTATGCTTTTGGGGGTCCAGGCTAGGGAACAGCTGTCTCACTTGCATAACATATGAATCAGAAATGAAGATGACACTTTTGATGCAGAACTAGTTGGCTTACCTTAAAATGCATCTATTTTAGCTCTTTGATACTCATAAGCCCCGGCTTGAATATTGACATGGTTTAGCAGACTGATATTCAGCCATTTAAATTTTAATGGGCAAAAATGTATGCGATTGAGGGTGACTCTTGTTTTGAATTATTGAGAGGTTATTGAACAGATTCTTGAACTTTGCGGTGGATATGTGAATTTAACTTTCCGCAGTGAGACTGTCTAGGGACTTTAAGCTTGACTTGTGTTTGCCTCATCCATGTTGTTCTCTTTGGCTTTCCTTTGTCACGGAATTAAGAGTCCTATGTTAGTCACATTTGTGCTGAGTATGAGGAAAATAAATAAAAAGTCCCCAAAATCCGCTTTAGCATAGCAGTGTTGTCACCATGAAAAGTTTTGTTCCGGGCATCCTCAATAATATAAATATGAACAAAAATATGTAAAAGTATAAATAAATAAGGTACATGATAGTTAGATAAGTACTATAATCAGGGAAAAGGAAAACAAATAAATTAAGAGAGTAAATAAATAGGAATAGGTATGAGGGGAAAAAGATATACATCAGGGGGTGGTGGAGGGGGAGGAAGACTTAGCAGCCAAACCAACAGCACAGCACCCAAACCTGCAACTTAACAGACCAAGCCTACAACAACAATAAGTTCCAGAAATGGGTGTGAAACAGACGGGTTTACACAGTGGGGACAGGCATACAGACAGACAGACAGACCCAGTCAACTGCTACACACTACTTGGGGGAGGTCTGCGGTTTAACCCAGTCTTTTGCGGTGTGGGGAAAAAAACTGTCACGGAACCATTTTTTACATCATGTCCGAACACTTCTAAAGTGTTTTTCGGACGGGAGCAAGGAGAATAGTTTGTGGCTGGGGTGATTGTGGTCCCCTCAGTATGTTGTAGGCCTTCTTCTTGCAGCGATGGGTGTGGAGGTCCTGCAGGGCTGGCAGATCAGTCCTGGTAATGCTCTGCGCTGTCTTGACCACTCTTTGCAGAGCTTTACGGTCTGACGCACTGCAGCTGCCATACCAGGCTGTGAAACAGCCAATCCGAATACTTTCAATGGTAGATCTGTAGAAGTTGACCGTATCCTGTTGTCATGCGAACCTGCCTCCTCAGCGGCGAGAGGAAGAAGAAGCATTGTGTTGCCGCCTTGATGACGACGCTGGTTTGCCGTGACCAGGACAGGTCCTCGGTGATGTTTATTCTGAGGAACCTAGGCTGTTCACTCTCTACTGGGCACCCGGCTATAGAGATGGGCGCTAGCCATTCCCTACTGTCTCACCAGAACCACGATCCAGCTCCTTTGTTTTGCTGACGTTGACATGGAGGTCAGTGTCCCGCCACCATGAGGTCAGGGTTCTCACCTCCTCTTTATAGGCCTGCTTATCGTTGTTGGTGATCAGGCGATGACGTCAGTGTCATCCAGCAAACTTGACTATGATGTTGGAGCTGAGCGAGGCAACGCAGTCGTGCATGAACAGGGAGTACAGCAGGGGGCTAAGCACGTAGCCCTGGGGGGTCCCCGTGCTGAGAGTCAGCGCTGAAAACCAGTGTTCCCCAATCTCTACCTGGGGCCTGCCGATCAGGAAGTCCATGTTAACTACACGAGCAGGGTTCCGTCCAGGTTCCTGAGCTTTGGCGACCAACTTAGAACGCGATGGTGTTGAATGCTGAGCCTGTGGTGCGATAAAACATTCGCCTATCGTGTTCCTCAGTTCCAGGTGGGAGAGAACCTTGTGGAGAGTGAAGGTGATTGCATCGTCAGTAGACCTGTTTGGCCTGTAGGTGAACTGAAGTGGGTCCAGTGTGTCTGGCAGAGAAGGCAATGATGTGACCTGTTCTTTCACTCCAAAATTACTTCATGATGGCCGTCAAAGTGCGACAGGGCAGTAGTCATTTAGGCCAGAGGACTTGGGGTTTCTTGGGTACAAGAACAATGATGGTTGACTTGAAGTATGTGGGGACAACGGACTGCAGCAGGGAAAGGTTGAAGATGTTGGGTGAACACACCCGTAGCTAGTCTGCACAAGCCTGAAACCCTACCAGGGATGTTATCTGGTCCAGGAGCTTTTATCATATGTTTATCCTTCTAAAGGATTTACATCACGTCTGCCTAGGTTTACCTGCATTGTGCAAGCATCGTTCAGGTTCAGGTGTTCAACTCTTCAGTAAGAGGGGAGCAGATGCTTCTACGGCCCCGCTGCCCTTCCCTTTATAGTCCGTGATTGTTTTAAGCCCTCTCCACATGTTTCTGATGTTGGAGCCCCAGTAGAGAAACTCCACTTTGTCCCTGTACTGCTTGGCGGATTTATAAGCTCTTCTGAGTTACATAGCGAGGCCTTTCTTAGCCCTCAAATCACCAGAGTTAAGGCTGGCGTCCACACTTTGCGGTAAAAAACACAGTTTTGCCATTCACCTACGGTTTTTGTTTCGAGACAGTCTGTACTTCACCGACCTCTAAATTCTGCATGATGTGCTTGACAGCTGTCATCTCTATTGAATATTAACACGACCACATAATTTAACAGACTGACAATTGGTCCTTCTAATGTTTAATTGACAAAAATGTATGTGACTGAGGTTGCACCTTGTTTTGAATTATTAGGTTATTATTAGGTGTTTTTCAGCTGCTCTGTTTTCTTTCCACAAGTTTACATTTTTGGTGAGCATGGGCAAACTTTTGCTGAAGTGAGAAATTCAGAGAGGTCCGCTTAGACTTTGATTAGAAAGCGTTCTGCTCCAGAGCGTGAGGAATAACATGGCGTAAAACTGCTAAGCTGGACAGTAATATTGGAAAACCTTAAAGGTCAAAAATGATGCTGGCCATGTGTACAAAGAAAAGGGGTTAAGTAGGCTACATTTCCTACCCAGACTTAGATCCTTTGGGGAGTCTCAATACTATGCTGTGGATATTGTACGAGTTTGTGGCAGTGGCCAGTGCTATTTTTCTTCTCTGTGGCATGCTGGGGGCAGCATGAAGGTTACCCAGACATCAAGGGTTTAATAAACTGATTCAAGTCTGGCTCATGGTAGGGAGAAAAAAATTGGACAGTCTGGAAACAGTGACAGTGTGAGGAATGTTGTCTAGACTTCAGTCTATTATTGAAAATGCTAATCACCCACTTCATAGTGTTGTGGTGGGACAGAGGAGCATTTTTAGAAGGCAGAATTAGCACGAAGTGCTCACAGGCTCACAGAAAATCCTTCCCCCCCACCGCCATCAGGCTTCATGACTCCACTTCCACTCATTCATAAACAAGAGTGCAATAACTCATTGTTTACTTCCCATGTAATAACTTTGGTAGGTAGAGGGTGTGATATTTCACTTATATGTGCAATACTTGAATGAGAACTTATTGTAGTTTCTTTGATATTTATATTTATTTATTGTATATTCTATTTATTTAATATGTTTATCACTACATTTGCTCTTCTGCTTATTTGTCTCTTTGTAAGTAATTTCCTTTGGGATAATAAAGTTTTTCTGATTCTGAGATTACTGTACAGCCGGTCACTGCTTTGTTTACACCCCTCACACCTGTCCTATCATTTTCCAGGAGCAACATCAGATGTCTTGCTCTTCTTCAAACCCTTTGTCTACTGGTATGAGAAGGTTTTTCAAGACCTGGAATGTAAGTTGGTGTGCTCATAATTGCAGTGTTAACTTTATTTTTTCCTTTTGATGAAACATCCTGAAATACTGGAGCACATTTTTTTATACACTTAGGAGCTGGATGTTGCAGACTGGACTGTGGATGAAGATAGGGCCCCTTGTTCCAGGTCAGCCACATCGCTATTGCCATTGGGTTGGAAGGTGACATTGTCCTCAATTTCTTCTCCTGGTTGGTAGATCCTTTTCTCATGCGGCTTTGTCTGATGTATGAGCTGCACCTCGACTGTCCAGAAGAACTGACTAACACCTTCCAATTTCATTCAGAATTCTGTCTGAGCTTGCAGCTTTAAACCACCAGAACTTGAGGGCAGCCCGTGAAAAAGTGGTGTATTGCCCTCATTATGGGTGAACCATTCTGAGAACAGGCCCGCGAGTCAGGGGGTGAGGTGGCTGGAGCTCAGTCTTCTGTCCGCAGGGGCTCCCTAGCCCGGGGGTGAATGAAGGAAATGTCCTTGAGGACTGGAGGCAGCTGAGCAGGAAAGATCGGGGAGTGCTAATGGCACTGAAAGCTAAAATACAGAAAAAAAACAAGGGGTGCTTAGAGCCAAAGAGTCAGCGTCGTGGCAGGTGAGGCTGAAGAGCACTGAGAACCCTAAGGCCTTCGCAAAACAAACAGTTACTGAAGCTTGAGGTAATAGACAAAACAGTACAGAAGAGTTAACGGAAACAACCGAAGACTGAGCCACCGGTAAAGGCCCAGGAGGGCCCTTTTAAAGTGTCCACCATCAAATGCACCACCTGCAGGCGCTCAGTCCGGGAGGCGGGGCGGAGAGCCCGTACACATACATTATTACATACACGTAACACTTTTGTTTCCACTGGTTTTTGCTGCATTTCAGTCATTTTCAAAACCAGGACAAATACCATAAAAAGGCATTACTTTCCCCCAATCTTTACCTTTATTATACAAAACTCAAGTCTATAAAATGTTACACACTTTTATGCAATTTGCAAATGACAAATGTAAAGCTACACACCTGTTATTTCACTACATGAAACAAAACACTGCTGCAATTTCAGTAGAGAAAAAAATTAACATTGTTTAACCCATGAACAATCTAAGCAGATGTTGGGAAGCACTAGAAAAGAATATAATCTTTGAAATGGAATTCCTATTTGACTCAAGCTTTGGAACTATATTTTACAATTAGAACCTGAACCTGTATCTGAACTGCACATCTCTTGTTGGTTGCATGAGCCCAAACCCCCAGCGCCTTCTGTCAATGGATGGAATCTTTCATTGAGAAATTCTTCAGCTCAAACTCAAAGTATCGTCATAAGGAAGACAAACTGTTTCATCTCATTGGTTGCAAAGAAGCGTGGCCTCCTAGACACATATGGAGATTTGGCCCCAGGGCATGATGTAATGCTTCACCCTCTCTTACCATCTTTGTAGGGAAGTCTGTTTTCTGGTCCCTTCTGGTGTGAGAAAGCGGTGGGCTACTTGAATATGTAAGTGGATCAGGGTGAACCTCTGGGTCAGCCTGGACAGCTATGTAGGGAAGAGAGACACCGGTCACCCTGGCGGTTTTGTACTTTCAAATCCATCCACCACTCTTCAGGGTCATGTCCACCACCACAGCTCTAGTTAGAACTGGGGGCGACTGTGGCTCACCAGGGGTCTCCTCCAACTCTTGCTGTCAGGACAGGTGTCTGGGCATGTCCCGGGTCAGGTTAATGGCGGTTCTCCTGGCTTCACCGTCTGGCGGTGGCCTTCAGCACCTGGTCCACCTCCCTTCTGGACAGCTCTCTCCTTGGCCTCCTGGATGCTTCATAAAGATACAGAAAGAAGCCAAAAGCAGCTAAAGTCCTGTGTTGCCCTGGGAGGCCCAGAAGGGTGTAAACATGTGTCGGGCTTGCATGGATTTCTTCATCCCATTCTCTTCTCTGAACTGCAAATCCAAAAATCCAATAACAACATTTTCTTTTTAGTATGTCTTCAACGGTAAGTTTGTTCCAGAACAGTCTCTTTAGCCTCTCCGCCTCCATCTTCTCTCTGGGGGGTAGGACTCCATAGGCTAAGTTAGGGAAAAGCCTGTCATACTTACGGAACTCACGGAAGAGCTCATCAGAGGTTACCTATCAAGTTCTTTAGCTTTCTCCACACTTCTTGAGAGTTGTACCTCGTTGCGAAGAGAGCCAAATAACCAGCCCGGAACACAATGTTGTAGCAGTGGCTGAACAAACCTTCTTCCTTCCACATCTTGTGGCTGTCAGTCTGGCCCAAGCCGTGTAGCATTACATTCTGCAAGTTGCTCATCATAGCTTGAGTCATAACCGCCAAGCCATCACCCATTAAATGCTTGTTTGTAGCGATGCATGCATGAAAAGCATTTTTCATTATTCATAGTGACATAACCAAACACCTTGTCACCAGTTGCTCTTTTACTAAACTTAGCAAATCCAGCTTTCCTCTGGCTTCCTTAACCCACTGCTCCAAGGACATTGGGTCCATGATGAATGTGAAATAAAAGCCTCCCAGTTGCACAGTGAAAATGTCCCCATGTTTCTCTTTCATCCTCTGGAGGAACTTTGCGTTATCCTCGGAACTCCAGCACGTGTCCCCAGCCAAGAATGGGCCTTGTCCAGCCGGAGGCTCTCGGAGTGGGCGCCTGCCGAGCCCCCAGGTGGTAGAGTCCTCAGAATGCATGCAAAGACAGCAGAAGGACTGGCAGCAGTAGCAGCAGTTCCATTTTCCTGTGTTGTGTGGGCAGAGAGATTCTCTGAGCTCCGGCTTCCTTTTCATACTGCAGGTGTGCCCCTCCCTCTTAATAGAAATTCACCAGCAGCACAGTTCCGCCGACATCTTGAACAAATTAAAAAGGAGGCAGCAAGTCCACCCTCTCCTTTGCGACCAGAGATATATACACCAAAATAAGGCGTTTTCTTTTCCTATTGTTATGTATTTTGAAAGCATTACATTCCAAAAGGAGAAAAATAACAATGCTAATGTTATTAATATATATATTTTTTCTCTCTTTTCCTATTCATTTCGATAAAGAAAGCCGCCACTTTAAATCTAAATATCGTAAAGCTTAACGTACATTCTGAGCAATAGGACGTTATATCCTTTGGAGATGTCACGAACACCATATTATACATACATTGTTACATACACCGCGTAACCTTTTTGTTTCACTGGTTTTGCTGCGTTTGAACGTTTAATATTTCGAAAAAGCTTAAACTGAGCTTCAGCGCCACGATACCGCGAGACGGATGCTCGCCTCTGGTGGCGTGCACTGTTATAGGGTCAAATTTTTATTTGTAAGTACGGAATGTTCACGCTAAAATAGCGATAGAAAGTGCAGTGTAAATAGTTTTGAAATCTTGAGTTTGGCAACTTTTGCCTCTTGGAGCCATGTGTTGAGAGCACGATCTTGTTTTCCCGTTCTGCTGGTTCTTTAGGGCTGCAGTTCTCTGTCAAGAGATAATTGGAAGCTCCCATCTTCCTCATATGCAGTGGTGCACTTGAGACTGATTTTTATATATATAGAGTTAGGTCCATAAATATTTGGACAGGAACAACTTTTTCTAATTTTGGTTCTGTACATTACCACAATGAATTTTTAAATGGCTAACTCAGATGCAGTTGAGAGTGCAGACTTTTCAGCTTTAATTCAGTGGGTTGAACAAAAAGATTTATAAAAATGTAGAGGCAACTAAAGCATTTTTTTAACACAATCCCCTTCATTTCAGGGCTCAAAAGTAATTGGACAAATTAAATAACTGGAAATAAAATGTTCATTTTTTCTAATACTTGGTTGAAAACCTTTGCTTTAGCAATGACAGCCTGAAGTCTTGAACTCATAGGACATCACCAGATGCTGGGTTTCCTCCTTTTTAATGCTCTGCTAGACGCTGCAGCGGCTTTCAGTTGCTTTCTGTTTGTTTGTGAGCCTTTCTGTCGAAGTTTAGTCTTCAACAAGTGAAATGCATGCTCAAGTGGAAAAATTCTTGAATGGCAAGTCAGTCACCTGATCTTAGCTTGATTGAAACTGCATTTCACTCATTAAACAAACTTGACAAAAAAAAGACTTTGATGCTAAGTAAAGAAACTTTTACCCAGCACATTTAAACCAAAGCCAGGAAAAGGTCAAATTTGCAGTTCGATACCAGGCTGGCAGTGCTGGTGGTTTTTGTGTTGTCCAACAGTGCTCTAAAATTATTTTAGAAAGTCAGCATTTTGACATTTGTCTGAAAAAATTAACATTTTGAAGTACTTGCATTACTGCTTTGATCTACAGTAAATTCTCATTGTTGTAGACAGGCTACATAGGGAGACATTAAGGCCAGATGAGACCAAGTCATGCAGATTTACTGTCACCTGTTGTTGCTTGACTGGTCTACCTAAGCTTGTCATCATGCAGGTGTGGGGAGTCAGTCACACCCCAACAGGAGAAGGAGGCTACAAGGGCAAACTCAAAAGATTTGCTGGAGGGATTATATCTACTGGCCCATTTTGTCCTCATAATGTTTTGGAATTTGTCTGAAGTTCTTCCAAAAGTGGGGATAAATATTTTGCTCAATGACACAACGGTGGCAGACAGTTAGAATTCCTTTTTGAAGATATTGTAACGACACAGCCGTACATGTAAATAGTTGGGTGGGTGTTAATTTTTTATAGTCCTGTGTTGTCTGTTCGTTGTGTGTGCGTTGCCACCGGGGTGTATCCCGGGAGATGGTGCAGGAGCATATGCTGTGAGCAGAGACTGGGAACTGGGGCCTGGCGCGCAGAGCGGGTGTGAGAGTGAAGGAGAGTGGTCGTGCTTGATGTTGTTGTTGTTAGTGGGTTTTGGAGATTTTTGCTGCAAGATGCAAGACGAAATAAAAGGACAGTTCCCTGGACTCCTGCCTCCCGAGCCTTTTTGTGATGGCGCCTCTGACGGGCGCTACAATATCAAGGCTTCGTCACTGATCTGTGCATTTTGTTTTCCCTGTTTATATTTAAGACCTCAGTCAAGGTTTTTATTAGCCTTAACAACTACTCAAGAATAAAAGTGCCAAATAGTTTTAACAATAACCAGTATTTCACATTCCCTCAGTTTCTATCCAGGTAGTGAAAAATGTAGGTTTGAGGTATAAGCAGATGCATATTTAACCACAACCAAAAGTAACACAATGGTTTACCACATTCTGGTCTTGAAGAGGTCAGATGGGGAGCTTAGCTGCCTTGTATTCAACTTGGCGAAAAATCATTACTTGAACACATAAAAGTGGGACTAGCTCTTGCAGCTGAGTGCAGCTAGAAGTACACTGGAATTCATAACAAGAAGAAAAAGTCTTACTGAGGTTACAGTGAGTTGATCCAGCTAGTTGATTTTTAACCTATTTAAGCTGTCAGCTTCCTGTTATTGAGTGGAAGACCATGTGGGAGGGTACAGCTGCAGTATGAAGCCTGAACCAGAGCTCAGAGAGTCTCTGCCCACACAACACAGAAAAAAATGGAGTTGCTGCTGCCAGTCCTTCTTGCTGTCTTTGCATGCATTCTTGGAGGACTCTACCACCTGGGGCAGGCGTCGACCGGGAGGCCTCCGCTGGACAAAGGGCCCATTCATGGCTAGGACACGTGCTGGAGTTCGGAAGGACACCCCAAAGTTTCTCCAGGGGATGAAAGAGAAACATGAGGTTATTTTTCACTGTGCAGCTAGGAGGCACACATCACATTCATCTATGGACCCAGCATGTCTTTTAGACAGTGGTTAAAAGAAAGAAAAAGAGAGAAAGCTGGATTTTGCCAAGTTTGCACAACATCTGGTGACAAGGGTGTTTGGTTATGTCACCATGAAGAATGAAAATGCTTTCATGCATGCATCGAGCAACAAGCATTTAATGGGTGATGGCAGGTTATGACTCACTTCATGATGAGCAACTTGCAGAATATGTAATGCTACGGCCCAGGCCAGACTGACAACCACAAGATGTGGAAGGAAAGAAGGTTTTGTTCAGCCACTGCTACAACATTGTGTTCCGGGCTGGTTATTGGCTCTCTTGACCTTGAGGTGGCCAACTCCTCAGGAGTGTGGAGAAAGCTAAAGAACTTGATAGGGTAACCTCCTGATGAGCTCTTCCGTGAGTTCGTAGAATATGACAGGCTTTTCCCTAACTTAGCCTATGGAGTCTACCCCAGAGAAGATGGGCGGAGAGGCTGGAAAGACTTTGTTCTGGAACAAACTTACCGTTGAAGACATGTAAAAAAAGAAAATGTCAGTTATTGGATTTTTTGGATCACTTGCAGTTCAGAGAAGAGAATGGGATGAAAGAAATGCATGCAAGCCGATACATGTTTACACTCCTCTGGGCCTCCCAGGGCAACACAAGGATCATAGCGTTCTGGCTTCTTCTGTATCTTATAGAAGCATCCAAGAGGCCATGAGAGGCTGTCCAGAAGGAGGTGGACCAGGTGCTGAGGCCACGGCCAGGCGGTTGAAGATCAGGAGAACACGCTCATTAACCTGACCGGGACATGCTTCTCCAGACACCCGCATCGCCGGCAAGCGCCAGTTGAGGAGACCCTGCGGCTCTGTCGCTGCAGTTCTGACTAGAGCTGTGATAGTGGACATGACCCTGAAGATGGAGTGATGAAGCAGTACAAAATCCGCCGGGTGACCAGGTGTCTCTCTTCCCTACATAGCTGTCCCTTATTGACCCAGAGGTTCACCCTGATCCACCCATTCCGAGTACGGCCGCTTCCTCACACCAGAAGGGACCAGAAAAAACAGACTTCTAAAGATGGCAAGAGGGTGAAGTACTACACTATATGCCCTGGGGTGCGGGGTCTCCATGTGTCAGGCAGCTTCTTTGCCATTAGTGAAGTGAAAACAGTTTGTCTTCCTCATGATTGCATACTTTGACTTTGAGCTGAAATCCCAATGAAGGAATTCCACCCTTTGACAGATAGGCTGGGGTTTGGGCCATGCAGCCAGCAAGACATCCAGTTCAGATACAGATTGAGTTCTGACAGTGCTTAAGCATTTTGGTTTTTATCTCATGGATAAATACATTCTTCTTGTCCTTAATTTTTTTGATAATTTGTTAAAATATGAACATTTATGCTAATTATCTTTTAATAACTGGATTTAATAACTGGATAATAACATTGCATAGTTTTTGCTTTAACTCTATTTCTATAAAACTATTATTTTTTCAAAAACTGCTCTTTCCTCTGCATATTAAGCAAAAAGATAACCGAACCATATGCTTGACTTTACAACAAACAAGAACAAACAAACGTAAATGTTAAAAGTAAGCAAGCACCACTGTACATAAGCATGCATTTTTTGAATGCATTCATACAAATAATCTGCAAAGTAAGGGCAGACACAATAATCCAGTCAGGGCTTCAGTTTTCTTGCAATAAATGTGTGCAACAGGCAAAATGAAAAGGAAACAAATCTTTTAGGTATGAATACACAGTTTACAAACAAATCTTCCTATAAATGTTTCAATCGGCTGCTGGCTCGCTAAGCGGCAGTGTGGTCGTAATGGTTTTAGTAATAATGCAGCTTTGATGAACTTTTTAACCATCCTGTTTTCACCATTTTTCTTTGCTCCTCTCACCGATAAACAGATGATGTCACTCAGGCCCACAGGCTATGAGCATCCAGGCTGGACGTGCTGGCGTTGCATTAGCCTCCATTGTCACCAACAAATGACATTGCTGCATGGGTGCTACCATTGTTGCATTGTTACCTCAAAATGTGGACAGTGTCTGAAAAATAATCCTACATCAAAACTGGTTCAACTGTAGATTATTTTTCCATAGCGCGCCATTCTGTGCAAAAGATTTTGATTTGTGAAGTGACAGGGAACCGGCAGCTGCAGGTTATTCAGGAACACCTGATTCTTCAGTCAAGATATAATTTTCCATCAATTCCTTATTTCAATTTTAAAACAGACTTTGCCAGCTCTTGCTCTGTGGACAAGGAATGTCCATTTTTTTCTTCCACATGGTCTTGGAAAGGAAGACATGCTGAAGAAGAAGAAAAAGAAGTAGCAGCTATGGAAGCGCATTTATTTACACATTCATCTTTATTGCTTGCATGTCCCTGTGTGCTATCAGTGGCAAAGTCACATACAAACAAGAAACAACCATATGTATTGCTTTTTAATAAAGTTGTTATGGGTGTGAAAAGTATATGATCAATGACTAAAAATGTCACTGGGTGCAGTCCACCAGTTTTGACACACCCACACAACATACAAACACATTCTAGACAACTGTGTGCTTCCAGCTTTATGGAACACCTATGAGTGTGATGCTCAGGTGTCTGCAAACTTTTAGCCATACAATGTGTTTATAAGCAACCTAAATAATATGAACTAAACCAGGAAGAAGCAAAAATCAGCCTTTACCAGCAAAACAAGCAGATGTTCAGGAATTAGGCGCATGCTCCGCACTGCAGGATGGAAGCCTGCATTTGTGTTTTTTCAAACTGTAAATGAACATTAGTGTCAGGACTCCAGCCTGCACAGGACTTTTGCAGGCCCATTTTGTGTACTGCGAGGGCCTGTGATCCTCTTTACTTCTGTGCACTCCTTGCCCTGCCTTCCCCACCTGATCACCATTATTACCCTCATTATTGCCTCTTGTTTTCCCCAATAGCTTGTTTGGTGGTTTTATACAGAGCCCTGACCTCAACTCCACTGAACACTTTGGGGATGAACTGGAACACCGACCATGAGCCAGGCCTTCTTGCTGACCTCACTGATGCTCTTGTGGCGAATGGGCACAAATTCCCAATATCTTGTGGAAAGCCTTCCCAAAAGAGTGGAAGCTATTATAGCAGCAAAGGAGGACTCCATATCCAGTGCCCGCCAGGTTTTGGAATGGGATGTTCAACAAGCACATACAGGGGTGATGCTCAGGTGTCCACATACTTTTGGCCATACAGTGTGCCTTTGCTTAGACTAGAGTGCAGTGTCCTCTAGTGGAGTTGTTAGGAAGAGGCAGTTTAAGACCCACTGTGGACTAAAATAATTTATCCAGTTAGCTGACATCATCTCCAAAGCTACAGTACTTAGAATTGAAAGCATCTGTATTAAATTGATTTACTCATTTATACAAGGTCATTTTTTTACCGCATCACTTTACATATTTACAAGGAGTGCAGTGTGAATAAAAATAAACTTGCTTGAGCTTCATTACAGAGGTGCTTTGCACTATTATTATAATTGATGTATTATTATCATTTATGTTTTGAACATGTACAAAGGAGGGTGAAGTGTGTTGCCCTGAATATAGGACTCTATGGTTTTTTATCTCCTTGGAAACAAAAAGCCAAACATGTCCATCACTGAGACAGAGGATGGAACTGTGGATGCAGTAAGTACTGTGTTTTTCACCACACTGACAGATTCCTGGTGAAAACCACGGCTTGTCACTGTGTTTCTCTTCAGTATACAAATTTGAAAATGTTTCTTTCATAAATTTTAATTGCATGTATTTTTTTTTTTTTTTTTTTTTTTTTAAGCATTTGCTGCTGTTTTGATGCCTTTTTGTGCATAAGTGGATCCAGCATGTGGAGGAGCTGTCAGACTTTACTGGGATGAGCAACTACTTGGATGATAAAGATGTGTAACCTGGGCGTCAGCCACACTGCTGTAGTACTGATGACTGCAGTCCAACAGTGAAAAAGTTTGAGGTGACCGATGTGCTCTGTGGTCACAACAACCAGACCTGAAACAGATCCAGTCTTTTTCCTTTCTCCCACCTCCATCCTGCAGTTCAAATTAGAGGAATGGAACAAGTTCTACCAGTGAGGGAATAACCTTGATAAGAAAGAAGAAAAAACCAAGGGAAGGGTATCACTGCATTGTGTGTGTGTGAGAGACAGAGAGAGAGAGAGAGAGAGAGAGAGACTGGCAGCTGGTCAAATGACATACTGCTCATGCTAAAGGGAGTCAGGGCCAGGACTTCATGTGTGGAAGTGATGTGTAAATACATTTTCAGTATCTCGCCGTTCACTGTCAGCAAAATTAGCTGCATAAGTCTTCACCTCAAGCCCCAGAGACTCGGGTTCGAGAAAAGCTCTGTCAACAGCGAAGCAGAGGAAGGAAAAAGGTAAGGAGAAAAGAAGCTGATTCTCTCTCTTCAGCCTTTGCTGCAGTAACAGTTAACACAACCATTCAGAAGACTTTGGATTTATAAAACAAAATATCTTCTTCCAGAATTTCTTTCCGCGTTGCTAAGTAAGCCATAGCGTGAATGTAAAATGTGCACTATTATGGAAGCTGTAAAGTGAGCCTTTGACAAGGAAAGACATCCAATATGAGACTTTGACACTTTATTGAATAATGTGCAAAGCTAAAAAATCCAATTTTAATTTAAAAAATTGGATTTTTCATACAGATACACTTAATGGCCGCCTGTGGACACCTGAACGTCACACCCATATGTGCTTGTCACTGTACAAATGGAGTGCAAATAACTACATGAGACCTTAGCGTGCTAACCCAGTAGTAAATCTGTTTTGAAAACTAAAGTATAAAATAATAATAATAATAATAATAATAATAATAATAATAATAATAATAATAATAATAATAATAATAATAATAATAATAATAATAATAATTTGATATGACTGTTAGTGGCATATATCAATATGAGTTATGAAGGGTGCCCAAAGCAGTGACAACTTCCTGTTTGCATGTTAGTGGTGATGCCTGTCTATAGTGATGTGGTCCTTCTTTGGGTTTGTAAGCAGTTATACAGCGCCCGCGCGGTGATTGTCACCTGAAGTGGATGCGTACATCAAGCGTACAGCAGCATCTTCAGTCGTCCTTCACTCAGAAGAGCCCATTTCCTGAATGCAATGGGAAGGACACGAGGTTTGACCCCAGTTCACCAGGCCCACGATGGAGCGGAGTCACAAGGCCCAGGCCCCAGGGGAGGGGTGTCGTTCTTTGCTACTCTCCCCATGAATGAAAGGCTGCTGTAACAAAACTGGCCCGATTGATCAATGGGGTGAGTGGCAGCGCTCTGTGGCCAGGGAGGTGCTTGGCAGCAGGTTGGTGCAATGGCACCATTGGGCGGCACCCGTCAAGTGCTCCACCTGTACTTGGTGAGGTCTTCTGCCCAGAAGAAAGTAAGCCGTGTGTCCCTCATCCGCTGCAGGGCCCGTGGCGCCTGAGGTTTTTGAAACATCCTGGGACTCCGTGGAGGCGTGTCGAGTAGGAGACCAGCGCTGTGCGTTTCTCTGTAGGAAGGTAAGTACTGCCCCACACTGTGCTGCACAGAAAGTAGGAGGTGCCTTTAACAGCAGGAAAGCTTTCATACCTCAGTTGCACATTATCATATGTTAGTGTCTCGGTTTGGGGTTCAATTGTGGAACTTGGTTTGAAATGTGGGCTCATATTCACTCTGATTAGTCAAAACTGAGCAAGTAGACCATAATACTAATGGAGATATATTTATTATTATTCACAGTTTATTAACATAATGAAGTAATTTCAAATTATTGCTATTCAGGTATTGCTGCCATGTCAGGGTATTGGGACATGGGTTTAAATCTATCAGTCAGTGGACTTTTTGTTCTCGAGGTGTCTGTGTACAGTAGGTTTCCTCCAACAGTCCAAAAGCAGGTTGACTGGAGTCTAAGTAAAAAGTGTGTGTGCGTGTGTGTGTTTGTGGAGAAACCCTGCAATGAACTGTATCCATCAGGGTGCACACCTGGTGCTTAGTGGTTCAGGATGGGCTCCTCTACCTATAACCTGACCAGGACAAGCCGTGGAGTAAGTTATGGTTTAGATGGACTGTTTAACATTACTGGGAGACAGCAGATGATGTCGTGGTTACTGCTTTCATGGGTTTGCTTGCTCCTGTTGTAGGATATTTACCCTAAAATCATTAAAAAAGTACTCAGCTGTATATATCAGTTAAGTAGCTTTGTGTATGAACCTCAAACTGTAAGAAGAGTAGAAACTGTCAATTGCATTATGTATGAAATAATGCATAATGATTCAACCCTGATGCCTGACTTCTGCAGTCCTGTACATCAGTATTTACAGTAATCCTATTGTATCAACAGTAAATTCAATGGCCCTTGTGTCTTATGGATCTATGAATTCGATTGGAAATTTACTGGGGAGCACGAGAGTCAAACCATGGTACATTTTGCAAGCCAGCCATTCATTTAATGAAAGTACTTGTTTAATTGGTTTCAGGAAATGAACAAACTTCTGAGCCACCTTGTTTTAGCATCATTTTCAATTTTTCTTAATGTAAAACTGGGTTGAAAATGAAAAAGGTTCAATGTTCACGTGTTTCATTCATCCTATGCTGCAGCATTTATCCTTGCTGAGTGGCCATAAGTTCCTCATTTTGCTCCTGATGGAGAGCTTAAGTTTGTTCTTCTGTACATACAGAGTGATGGTTCTCAGGCTAGGAGGAAGGCACAGCCACCCTACTGAGGTACCAGCTGAAAATGTCATTTAATTCAATATAATGGAGGTGTTTCTTTAAAGGTCACTAAATGCGTCTTAAGACTCCGATTCTTGGCTTGTTTTGTTGCTGCTGAAAACACAGGAGTTGCACTGCTGTGTTTGTTTCCTTATTGAACACTAGGAGATGCTTGTCTGCAAAATCAAAATGGTGTGTGTGTCTCTCAGGCGCAGGTCTCGAGAGCTACTTGAGGGGCAAACTGGGCTGCTGAGATAGACAAGAGTGTTACCATCATGCATGTTTACTGACATGAGTGTAAAACACACACAGTCACAGTGACACACACACGATCACAATGAAACAAAAAAAAGACAAAGCCCATCTCAAGAGTAAGCAAGAGTAAGTGTGTTACATGGCAAATATAAGTCTCAATCCTACAGTTCTACATTCCCTCCCGATCAGTGCTTGGGAACTGACACAGAAGAACCCCATATTCACAGCTTCTTATCTGCCCTGTCAAATTGCCTCCTGCCCTCGTAAGGGCCTCAGCTGTCTCACACTATGGAAGGTTCCAGAAATGCTGGACCTGTCTGTGGCACCACTGGATTGTTCATTTTTTCTTCCCACTGGATGGTTAGCACTTAAAATTTGTACATTTAACTGCAACGGGAAGTTTTACTATTGTTCTTGGCACAGGGTAAGGTATGGATGTAGCGGGATTGAGGAAAGAAACCAGAAAGGAACTAAAACCGGGTGAGAAGCTTCTGTTTCCTTTTTGTATTTTCAATATTATTATTATTATTATTATTACTTCATGCATTAATATTATTATTAATTATTTGTTGTTGGTGGTGGTGAGGTATTGTTAAATAACAAACAAAAACATGGTTAAAAACAGGTAAAAGCTTTTCTGGAAGTTATTAATATTTACAGGTTTTTGCAAAGATTCAACACCACTTTCACAGTTGAATACAAGACACAAAATACGGGCAGTTCTCACTCAATAATATACCACAAAACTCCTTCTTACTCAAGCCTCCTCCACCTCCTTCCTTTCTCCTTCTTTTCCTCCAGGTGTCTTCATTCCTTAAAGAAAATCTTCTTTACTGGTTAATTCTTCCAGTTGGCTAACTGAGGAGACAGAACACAGACACACAAATACTAAACGCCTTTTTATCAAGGCCGTAACATCATGCCTGTAGTGTAGCACTAATGTTAATAGCAGCAGTAGTTTTGAATTATAAACATTATGTTGTATGTGACAAATATTCATAATATCTGTGCTGTGAGGTGGTTCACCTGAATAATGGACAGTCTTTAAGCAACAGGAGGTGTGGCAATGTTAGTAGTTGTTGCCTTTGGGCTTGCAGGACCCACCTTTAAACTCAAACTTTTGATGCTGCACCCTTAAGCTAAACACGTTACATTGCTAGTAAAAATTACTTGGATATGTGAATGGGTGAACTACTTAAACTGTTTAATACTCCAGAAAACACTAGAGAATAATCAAAATACAGCCCACCCACAATTTTTGGGAATGTATATAGGAAGGAGGTATCCAGATATATTTTGACAGTCTAGAAAATCAAAAATAATATGTGTATTTGGATGAAACATACATACATGCAGTACAGTGAATCACATGCAAAAGCAGTAAAAAAAAGGTGCCTGATTGTTGAAAACATTATTTTATACATTATTTCCTCAATAAATCTAAAAATTAAATATTTATATTTCCTACCTTATATTGTGCTTAAAATGTTTTTTTCCCTCAATATTTATAATTTTAAGATTTTTTATGACATGCTTTTGCGATGGTCCATAAAATCTGAGACCCATGTTTGAATTCTTGGTAAAAGCTTAACAAATTACCCTTTGAAAACAGAAATTTCAAATCCTTGTCAAGCAGAGTGATGCAGTTGATGTCAGATCTGGTTAAATTTTTATGCTCAACATGAGCTGAGGAGGAACTGGATGCTCAGGGTCCTGCAACCTGATGTTGTCCTTCTCCCTGCTAGTCTGTAGGGTGCTAGGCGAGAGCAGAGAAGGAGCCACACTGGCCACCACAGCAATGTGTTCCAACAACAACATTCGGCTCAAGGTCCAGCAGGAGTTCTTGTTCTTGACGCTACTGAGACCTCAAACTAGCAGAGGAACATGTTCGGTCAGGACAGTATGTTGGACCGGATGGTTCACTCACCTGCTGGACCTTAGACATCCTGGATTCAGGGCATCAAGACCAAAAACTCAACAGTCCTTTATAGCCAAATGGTTTCTCATGGTGGGACAGTAGGTGACACAGTGGTTAACACTGTCACCCTGTAGTCTGTAAGGTACTAGTTCAAACCCCACCTCTTATTGTGGTACCACTGAGTAAAGTATTTGGCCTGAACTGAAACAGTAAAAACTTCCTAACTGTATAGAAATGTAAATCATTGTAAAACTGCTAATCTAACATAAGCTGCTCTGCTCACAGAATGAATGGAATTCATCAGCTAAATGAAGAATGATCCATCAATAATAACACTGTTATAAAAAAGAAACAAATAAAGAACTAAAAAAAGGATTTACAGTTACATTTAAAAGGAACCATACGGCACCTAAACTTTGATTGCACATTTTGTATTATTTTTATATAGTAAAGTCTTTATTTATGACTCTAGTTCAGTGAGCATTGTTTGGAAAAATGTGCTCCTTCTGCCAAAAATAGAATGATGTACTTCCAGAAAAAAGTTGCCACCACTATTGTGGTGTTTTTTTATTACTTTATAACTTTACCCTTGTTGAGCTTTCAACTTCAACTTTTAAATTTTCTTCCATAAGAAAGAAAGGGTATAATTTAAGGCCTCAGCCAGCAAACTATTCTCTATTTACTGATCAGGTAGCAGTCAAACAAGGTTTTGAACCCTCATTGTACGTGGGTTCCAAACTGAAACGTTGCACAAATAAGTGTGCACTGTATGAAGCCTGTATGGGGGGATTCACTGGATGATTTGCTTGTTTACACCTCTGTAATGACAGTGCTTGTGAAAGCTAAATAAACAGCTTTAGGGAACATTAAACTGTAAAAATACAGTATTGTGTAAATACTGCGGTCTGTTGGCTGTGGGTAAGGGCGTCTGTTCTGCGGAAATAACTGGTTTTCATAATTAAATGAGCAGCTGAGTTCACCCCAATCCAGTGGAAATTTTCCAAGCGCCTGACCTCTGTTTTGGATGAAGGCAGCTTGTATCTCTCCTGATAAGAAGTGCAAGGTGTGTGAACCAAGATAACAAATGTCAGGGCAGGAAAAAGTACACCGACTGTACATTTCATTCACATTTAAAGCAATAATTTATTAGTTTTGGGGCGCAGCGGAATATGTTAGTGGTATGAAATCTTTGGTTCGTATATTTAAGTTTAAAGGTGCTGGAGTGTTGACTTTGTGCCTTACTTGGAATTCTAACTCTTGCAGATGTGTTTTTTGCAGATATTTAGGAAGGACATTAACAAATCACCCATGCTGACTTTATTTATGGGTTCTTCCATCAGACCAAACTCTAGGTGAAAGGGGGGGAGGGCAGCGTCAGGTCCATCTTCACCTTCCTTGGACATTATTTACCTGTGCAATTGCTTTCACACTATTTCACACTATCATGTAATGATATAATTACTTCTCCATATGCCAAGCCAAGGACAACATCTAGTTTCTCTCGTACCCTCAGTCATTTGCTGCTTGAACCTGACTGACTAGATGTGAATCCCAGATGACAGCAGTGCCACGATGTTGTGCAGAAAGACCCTGCGATCGCATCGCCTTTACATCTTCTGCTCTGTTTGTTACATCCAGTCTGTCAAGTTATAGTTGTGTTTGTGGGCCAAGCATCTCAAGAACTGCAGAGGAATATGTAACTTTAAGGAAGTGAACTTGAGAATATTACATACATGCAGCAGCTAACACATGGAGCCTCCTAGATCTGCACCTGCGTCACTCTCAATCTGTCAAGCTAGGCTGATCAGACAACACAGCAAACCAAGCTGCCAAAATCAAATCTTTTACCCTCATGGAATCCCATCTGCATAGTAAAGTATTAGAAGCAGTGCTGACTGTGTTGAAGAGACAACACACAGCTGATCACATCGATCTGTGGAAATCAGATTTTTAATGTGCTAGTATAAATAATGTGAGGATCTGGTGCATGATGTCATTTCTACCTTCACAATATAAAAAAAGTTACACGTTTCTATTTGTGATGAAGGCCCATTGATTTTTTACAGGAGGAAGAAAAGATATGAGTCAAATTTCAAAAAGGCAAAACATTCAAATCACAAAAAACACTTGATTTGTGTTTCCATTGATGTTTTTTTTTTTTTGTTAATTATCATTCTCCTTGTTATGATGGGTAGATGACAGCTGATGGACAGTTAATTCTATTTGAATAAATTGCTGACATATTTATATCACGGGTGTTGGATTTTCACACTTTCATGCTTACAGTGATTTGTCCTGGAAAAAGCAGGCAATGAGTAATAAATAAGCAAGTGAGTTATCATATATCATTACATGATAGTGTGAAAGGTTTTCTTTTTTACAAAGAAATTACAGTGAAAGGTGATTCCCATTTTCTTCTTGAAAAATTGAAGCCAAGCGTCCTATATTTCAGTGTATTATAATGATGTTTACTTTGTGCAATGTGTCCAGTTAATATAGCTAAAATGTTTTATTGTTGATGATTTTACTCCGCAAATTTGTCAGCAGAATAACTCTTCTTCCCCTTTCTTCTCAAGTCACGTACAAAGTCAGAACGCGTATATTTAGAATGAGCTCATAGCCTCCCTATGAGCACAAATGAGGGGTAAAGCAGCAGTAGCCATGCGTTCTCTCATAAGTCGATGCACTTGGGTTTTACTATAAGCCCAGTGTTGCCTGCATCCCGTGGCCGTGGGAGTCAGTTGCCAGGGCAATGCCAGCACTGTTTCCCAGGGCCTACGTTTGCCGTCACTTCAGTGCACTTCAGTCCCCATCTGAGCAGTGCTGGGCCACTGGCCCAAAGGGAGGGAGACGCCTGCAATGGGATCAGTGTGAACAAATGAGAGCGGACTGTCTCAGCTTGCAGGCGTTCCGTTCGGGCTCAGCGATGCTCTAAGGGCCAAAGGGGTCCGCCTGGTCAGGCACTGACTGGTAGCTGCCTACTCGCCTGTCACCACGCCTGTGGGAAGGGGTGCCAACACGCCGGACTCACGCACCCCGCAAGAGCCGTTATGCAAACTGCAACCTCTAAAGCCCTAGTCTGCTCCCATCAGATCGCTCTTTCAGGCAAATGCGGAGTTGGCACCAACAAGGGTGTGCTGGGCCACATGTCTTCAGATGAACTGCCTCTTCTGCATTAACTGAAACTTCTACCCACCATTTACACAGCAAAACCCAAATGTTTCTGTGTACTTGAACTCATCCATATGTGTTTTATTCTTCTTCTTATTTATATTTTCTATGTTATGCACTGTGCTTTTGCGTACCATATCCACTTTCACAAATTTTACATCTTAGCTATTGCCCATAATTCAAACTGATGTCTGGATTAAGTGAATTAACTTGATTGATTTATAAAAATTGTCACTGTTTTCCCAATCGAAGAAAAGCCACAAACTCATTTGTGTAAATTTTACAGCTAACTGAAAGATCAAAGGAGAGAATAAGTTTTCCTCCATTTCCCTCTTTGAAGTTCACTCTAAATGCACTCTGGATTTCAATTAATGTCATTATTGCTTCCTGTCATATTATTGCTTCCTGGTTATCCTGCCTGTAGGAAAATATAGATTTTGTAATACTTCAAATGAGACATTCAGCTTTCAGATTTCATTTTTTATCTTGCCGGTGTTTAATTTGTTTGAACATTTGTGCCTACATTACACCTCTTAATATGCAGCAAAAGGGAGATACATGTGGGTGAGGATGGAAAGCAGAACATGAACAGTAAGAGGATACTGGAGGCATGCTGGAAGCCCCCTTGCTGGAAGCCCCCTGAGGGACCACACATGGTTGTGATGTCGATCCCTCTGGGTCTAAACTGGGGAAACATTTGGAGTTACATAGCAACTCGAGGCCCTGAACCCCCCCCCCCCCACCCTTCACCAGGGTAGCATACGGAGTCAAATACCTTCTGCCAGAAAAACAGGGAATGCTTCAAGTCTTATTCATGGAGACCCTCCCCCATTATGGGCCCAGCTGGCCTGCCTGCTATGTTTTCCCAAACCCCCATCACAGCTAAATCATATATTTTCCCTCTGGCCACACCTTTACCGATCGTCCCTCAGCCCAGTTTTGTAATGAACTCATAGACATTCCCTTCTATTCCACATATTGCAGTTGCCATTATTTACGCCCATTTTACACCTTCGACAAAATCATGCGCTACATATTTACAGGAATACGCTTTTCAGACTTTTTAATTAAAACCTCATTCTTATTACGTGTTTGCACAGTCAGTTAATAAATTGGAATTCATAGCCAAAACAAGGATGGGACAGGGATGCCATGGCCACCCTCATTGCTCAAAGAAGACACCCCTCTTCTGAGTTCTTCCCTCATTTTTTTTGTTGCCCTGTATGCCAAGTTGTTAAATCAAAATATTAAACCAGTCAAACTGAAAAATTTTAAAATAGTGTGATGTATAACTTGTGTTACGGTGTTTAACAGTGTAAAAAGTAATCCCTTATGCAACAAATACCAGCAGTAGCGTTATCATCTCAGCATTGATTAGGTTACAAAAAAGAGTGGGGTTAAAAGGTTGAAGGCAAAAGATGAAACAGAAAAAACACTCCTATGGCTGGAAGTGGAGAAAAAACTTCCGCTGGCTTTCCAATGTTAGGCAAAAATTTCATAAATCCTACAGTGGCAAGACAATGAACAAGAGAATATAGGTTACATCCCTGGAGTAGAGGTGAAAACCATAGGGGTTATAGCATAATTCACGTTTTCTTTTTATCTCAACACAAGATCGGAATTCCTGGAAGACCTGGGCACATATGTCACGCCTGATGAGCACATGGCAGATCTGTCCCCTAATGATCTTAAAAGGCTTTAAGATCCTTCAGTTCAAATACATAAATGTAGGAAGTCTCTAACATTTTCTGCGATTTTGTGTGTTCAGTTTGGTGCCGAAAGTATCTCAGTCCTGGCATTCTTACATTTCGAAAGTAGACATTTCTGCCTGCAGACATGATGTCTGCCATAAGGTACCTGCATGGAAGTAATCACTCCCTTCTTCTCGTTCAAGTCTCACCCTAAAAGTTATTTCTAAGTGGAGATAAATATTCATTTTTGTAGCCTCTCTGATGCAAACCTGGCCTTCTAAACACAGCCGCATTCGTCTCTATGATGGCTGCAAAAGCTGTCAGTTAAATCCGCATTCAGACGTTGTGTGTTTAGCTTAGGGGGTATGAATGGGGGATGGGTTGAGGATGGAGATGCAACATAGAGCTGAGCTTCGATCGCCAGTGAGATGTAGAGCCGTCAGTGTAAACATCACATTGTTAAGTCAAATGGAAAGGAGCGAGCTGCGGCACACGGCCCGGCAGCAGAGCCACCCCCTGGCTGCGCTTCGCGAAGGAACACGTAAATATTTGGACACGCGATATGACTGAGCGTACCTGTTGATTACACACCACGGCAGTCTGCTCTCCTCGGCCCTGCTTTAACTTTCTTGTGCCAGTTCTTCCTCTCCGCATGGCAGTCTGAGGTGCCGTACCCCACCTCACACCCCACATTTGCAGCCGTATGCAGCTGTGATGTGGAAACATCTTTCTTGCTCGGCTTTGAACGTGGTTCCAGCGTTCATACATTCACAAAGGTGTGTGCGCCTGTGGGTCTGTGTGAGCATATTTGCTGTTGCCCAGGTGGTGAATCAGGCCGAGAGCATTAGCTGCAAGTGATGCTGCATCCCGGTGAGCCATTTATTATGGGATTGAGATTGCTCAGCTTAGAAGTCCTCTCGTTGCATCATCCAGCCCTCCTCACATCTGACCCCTTGGTCGCCTCAAGCCCCCCCCCCCCCATGCTGCTCTTTTTTCCTCCCTCTCTCCCTTCTTGGGCAGAAAGTTGCTGTAATAGAAACCAGACTGAACACTGAATGCGAGGCAGTCTCTGAAGACAGCCAGTCTGGGGGGACAGGGGACACCGGACACAGCTCTATGACCACTAGCCTGGCCACAGCACCTCAGATGTAGATTTTTGGGCACCTGGTCCAATATAACTGGTAGGAGGCTGCAGCTTTAGGATGGACCAGTGGTGCTGCACACCCAGCTTCTAAGCAGGGAGACGCAAAGGCGCAGTGGACGCACAGCAGAGGCGAAGGATGTGGACAGGGATGGCGGCGGGACAAATGTCGCTTTCACCGTGAGTTTTGGGGCATCTCCTCCCCTCTTTTTTCTCCCTAGATCTGCAGCTGTTTGGGCTAAAGCCCAATTTCCCCCTTTTTCAGCTAACTTTAACCTGTGTAAAACAACTCCAACTAGGTTTTCTCTTTAGGAAAATAGCCTGCAGTATGGGGTGTGAACTTCACTTTGTTTAATTTTTCAACAACATTCATTCTCATTTAACCTTGGTTTTAGTTTAATATGTACATGTGATTTTGAATTATGGTAAGAGGAATCTCGTCTTTCAAAATACACTAAATGACTGTAACTAAGTTATGTGTCTTTAGTCAAAAGTTGTATGAAATATGTCTTGCCAAATATTTATAATTTGCTTGTTTGAAACATAATTTTACACATCTATTAAATGAAAATCTGTGCTACCGACATTTAATAGAAGTTCATGAAACTCTTTTTGGAGCTTCTTTCATTTGAAAATTTTAATTTTCCTTTTTTTTGTCAGTTTTTCAGCATATTTTAGAGTATACTTCACATACGCTCTAAGGAAAGAAATCATTTTAGCTCATTTAATATCTGTTTATTTTGTTACTACTCTTAAAATTACAAGTTTAGATATTAAAACAGTTGGGCTTTATTTGAGAGCTTTATTGAATGAATGGCAGATTTAAGAGCTGCGGCTTCCTCTGACCTTTTTCAGTCATCTGAGGCTGAGGTAGTGGAATGAAGATCCTGAAAACTAAAAGTTTTTTTAAATCCTTTCAAATAATACCTTCATCATAGATTCAAAATCCCTCAAATAGATAGGTGAAATGCTTTGAAACATTTTAGCAAATCAGTTTTCTAAAATTTTGCCTTAGTTTGCATATTTGGCAGCAATTTTACAAATTGTTGGGTACTTTTTGGGGGGAGGGGTGCAAAAGTAGCACTGGACAAAAATAATAGGAAAACAGGTTAGGTCTGCTTGCACACAGCATCTGAGCATTAGCATAGGACAGGTAAGAATTGCAGTGGATGTATACTGTATATATTAATAAATATAACATAGTTATATACATATTAATATAAATATATTAATTAGTGCTTCAGAGAATGAGAGAGTAAAACATTGTGTACTTAGTATTAATAAGAAAATAATTTTTGAGAAAATCCAGCGACAGAACTTGTTGTTTGTGTTCTATGTAGGCATGGGAAGTTTATGAGCTATCCATCCATTCATCCATCCACCCATCTATCTATTCATTTTCCAAATTTTGAGATTGGGAGCCACTCCTTAAAGGTGCATAAGGTGGTGTGCATAGCAGTGGAACCCTGGTCCACTGCAGACCATTCACAAATACGAATTCTGATAACATGGGGCCAACAGCCACCTGAACAAAATATAATGTAATTTAAATAAAAAATGTTAAAATGTTAAAATTTTATGCATCTGGAAAAATCCATCGTCATAGTAAGAATTTCATAGACAATTGTTTCTTCCAAGTCACACTTAAGACATGTATGTGTTTTAAATAAACGTAGACTTGAATAGCCTCTATAAAATGAATATGAAGCCTTAATGCAGAATTTGTATTTTTTTAAATTTGGCAGTAAATAAGGTTGGCTAGCACGGTTGTGATTTGCGTGCCATTTTATACGGTTTTGAGCATGATAGTTTGACATTCCATGTCATAAGATTTCTTGCTCAAGTGGTTTCTGAGCAAGAAGAGCTGTATAAATCATCTGCATTCTTGTTCCAAGATAAAAATGACTTTCTCACCACACTTTTGTCTTTTGAGTGGTATCTTTCCTCAGACTCAGACTTCTTACCAGAGACCTGGGAGTTTGAGGGTACAATGCAGTATTTTGCAATCCTAGAGTTGCGCTCTTCTAGACTGAGACCAGTGTTGTCATTCCTGGAATCCGATGGTTTCATTCTTTGTACTAAATACCATATGTAGCATAGTTCATCATAATATCAGGTGCACTAAAATCACAGAATGCCTCTATGGGAAGTCCTTCCTTTGGGCAACAATGTAGCTTCGCCAGAAGTCTGCACTGTTTTAGCAATGTAGCAGAGTTCCCCACTTGTAGAGCAGGAAGCCTTTCAGCTGGGCAGGAAGATGATGTCTTTTGAACAATAAGCACCTGGCCATTCAGCTTTGAACAGCTCTGAATTTTCTTATGGCCGGCTTCCAGCGGTTCCATCAAAATGCAGTGAGCATCTGACTGAACTCAGTCCGTCTCAAGGAAGGTCATGAAACTCCTTGGCATGTAACTGGACTTGCTGTTCTCTCAAAATGTTCTTTCCGGAGTTGGAAGTATTAGACTAGTTGTGCATTTGGATGGGTGCTTGGTGTACAATCCAGTGGTTCTTGGAGTAAGTCTGAGCCATAGAGGGGAGTTAGGACCACACAAAAAGGACAAAGATAGAGATGGAGGTAGGATGACAGCAGGATTATGAAAAACTGTGTCTGCAGGGTAGAAGTAGCACGGTGCACTTGTATGTGTGCACACGTGATTGATAGCAGGGCATGGGCAGGGGTAATACTAATACTTCCCTCCCAAAATTTGATTTGGACAAATTTGCAAATTTGATTTCCATTACGCAGTTTATTCCAATTATGACATCCAGTTTATTCACACAGTCTGAACGCTTTATTTACTTAAACATAAATAAAAGTGTTTCCTATTCAAGGATGTGATATTGTGTTTAGATCCAGCAGATAAGGAAACCAAAAACTCACAGTGTGAGGAATTAGAAGGAATATGCAGTTGGTAAATGGAGTTCTCTGAAAAAATTCTATAAGTTGCGTTATGCATCTCTCTTCTCCTATGTGCTAGTGTGTGTTAAAAAATTAGTTGTGCAAAAGGTGTCAAGCAAATGATAACTATGTGTGTATTGGAATAAACACCCACAATGCCAATTACTTTTATTTATGTTAAAGTAAATAAAACGTTCAGACTGTGTGAATAAACTGGATGTCAAAACTGGAATAAACTGCAGAATACAGAACCAGTATTGCTGTCTCAGTGAGTTTCCACTGCTTTATGAGTAAATGAGATAAGTAAATATTGTGGTACTTTGCCATTGTTCCATAGCAGCTCCGGATGCCTTAGTGCCGTTCCTCCAAAGGCCTTCTTGAAAAGTTAAGAGAGCCAGAACTGCAAGGCCAAGACCCTGAGGCCAAGACCTCGAGCATGGTCACAGCAAAGCTGGACAAAGCACCTCCAGAAAAGTTTAGAGCGAATCTTGTCATATCGGCTCCATCGTCTTTTATCTGACATTTAGGGAAATTGCTGTTTGCATTACAGCTCATGTGGGAAGACCCTGGAAGCACTCAGGAAAATAAACAGCTCTGTGAAATTTTTCCAAGCAAAATGGGACATGTTTGTTAGTCAGAAGTGACACATTCATAGCTGAAATAAGCTATGCCTTCTCATCCCTCAAAAGTTTTTATTCCATTTGCGCAGAGTGTGTCACCAACGCTGCAGACTTCACATTGCACGGTTGCACTGATCCATTTGCACAGCAGTTTGCAGTATTTTTTTAAGCACCAAAATGAATATAAAATCATTTAGCCGTACAACGATGAGATCAGTAACTCCTCATCGTCCATCAATGTTGGTATAGCCTTGATGATGAAATGCAGCCTTACATTTACATTATTTACATTACATTTATTTATCAATTTTTTTCAGTGTTTAACAAGTCGCATCCCAAAGATTCTGTGAAGTTCTCCATCCACTGCTCATTTCTGGGACTTCAGAATGCTTTCTGCTTGGCTTGATATTAAAATATTAAGTATTGCACCTTTGCTATCCAGAACAAATTCTCACACCCTAGAGCCTACATTTTGCCCACATTCACGCAGCTGCGAAAGTTACTTATATTTATGGCTGGTCTGCTATTACATGACACGTGGTTTCTATGACACAGCAGCGTGCAAGTTTTGACAGATTATTGCTGGAGGGTCATACTTATCAGCGCCAGTCCTTGACTTGTTCCCTCAGAAGCCTTCCTAGTCTAAAACAACTGAGCAAGATAAAGTGTGAATTTATTTGGGTTATGGTTATGTTTGCTGAAGGATGCAAGAGGGATAACCAGTGAATATGTACCATTTCTGAAGCTGAATTCAGAAACCTTGGGTTTAAGATGATTTGGTTCTCTTGTAACGTTCTGCTTGCTATGCAGCTACTGGTCAGCTGGTGTTAGATCTGTAGAAAGCAAAAGCAAATTAATGTAAATGAAGCCAGATTTTCAGCATCAAGTTGTGGCATTTGGTGTCATTTCTGTTTATAAATCTGATGCTGGGTCTGATGTATCACTTCACATATGTTTTCAATACTGCTTGCTCTGGAGGTTCAGTTGTCGGTGAAACTGAGCTTTGTATCTCTGTTCCACAGGTTTTAGCTGAACAGGCCCTATGACCAACATGAGCTGGAGTTTTCTCACCCGTCTCCTGGAGGAAATCCATAACCACTCTACGTTTGTGGGGAAGGTGTGGCTCACCGTGCTCATCATCTTCCGCATCGTCCTCACAGCCGTGGGAGGGGAATCCATCTACTCAGACGAGCAGACCAAGTTCACCTGCAACACGAAGCAGCCGGGCTGCGACAACGTCTGTTACGATGCCTTTGCTCCGCTCTCGCATGTCCGCTTCTGGGTCTTCCAAATCATCATGATCTCCACCCCTTCAGTCATGTACCTGGGATATGCCATCCACAAGATTGCCCGCACTTCAGAGGACGAGCGACGCAAGGTGCAGAGGCTGCGCCGGAAGCCCAACGCTGTCAAGTGGAGTGCAGCTCGTTCCCTGGAGGAGGTACTGGAGGACGAGGATGAGGAGGAGGAACCCATGATCTATGAGGATGCTCTGGAGGCACAAGAACCTAAAGCTGAGACCATCAAGAACATGAGCCAGGAGCAGCAGAAGCATGATGGCCGAAGAAAAATCATGCAGGAGGGACTCATGAAGACCTACGTGCTACAGCTTTTGGCTCGTGCCGTCTTTGAGGTGGGCTTTCTAGCAGGGCAATACCTGCTCTATGGGTTCCGCGTGAACCCTTCGTACGTGTGCAACAAGGTGCCATGTCCCCACAACGTAGACTGCTTTATTTCTCGGCCAACGGAGAAGACCATCTTCCTTCTCATCATGTATGTTGTCAGCTGCCTCTGCCTGCTCCTCAATGTCTGCGAAATGGTCCATCTGGGCATCGGCACCTTCCAGGACATGCTCCGCAAACGCCGGGGCAAGGGCAACCGCTCCTCCTACAACTACTCCTATGCCCGCAACATCCCAGCATCACCACCTGGTTACAATCTGGTGGTGAAGACAGAGAAATCCAACAACAGGATCCCTAACAGCCTTGTGACACATGACCAGAACCTGGCCAATGTGGCCCAGGAACAACAGTGCACCAGCCCAGATGAGAACATCCCTTCAGACCTGGCAAGCCTCCATCGGCACTTGCGCGTCGCCCAGGAGCAGCTCGACATGGCCTTCCAGACTTACAACAGCAAGGGCAACGCGCAGCCCTCCAGGACCAGCAGCCCTACCTCTGGCGGCACCATGGCGGAGCAGAACCGTGTCAACACGGCCCAAGAGAAGCAAGGGGCACGGCCCAAGTCCGGCACAGAAAAGGCAGGCACCATAGTCAAAAATGGCAAGACCTCCGTGTGGATCTAGTTAACTTACAGCTGGACAGTAATCTGTAGGCTGGTTAAGGTGACTCCAGACATCTTGTGCAAGGGCTTATCTGCCTGAATGGTGAAAAAAATGAAAGGTGACCAAAGCATTTATTCCCAGAACTCATTTGGTTTGTTGCAAATCCAGAAACATTTTTTTCAAACAATGGTTTTAAAATAAGCAGGTCCAAAGCTAGCTTTTTGAAAGAAAATGAGGTTAGACCAAGTTTTACAAAAAAAGACCAGAAGTATGCATTATCGGTCTGCTTTGTAAAAACCGAGGAAATAATTTACAAACACATAGAAGACAATAGATTTAATTTCTATTTCTGTTGTCAGTGTAATCTTACAGTCCTCATAGGAACACATGACTGTCAATTTAGTGTACATCTAATGTGTAGATTAGTATTTATGCACAGATAGGGAAGATCTTCTGCAAGCCAAGCTGTAAAACTCAGATTAAAAAGTGGGTGGGCAGAATGCTCATTTGGTTGCTGTGTGTGTTATACGAAGAATTATGGCTGTGAATCCCTCACGACCCCTGTGCTTTGCTCTCACCTTGAGCAAATGCTTTGTAGAGCTCCAGAAGACACAATGATAAATTATTTGTGGAAAGTTGGCAATGGAATAAAAAATGGGATATGATATGCAGGGGCTTTCGCTGCACGTTGGCATTGAGCCCGCAGGAAGGGAAAACCGATCAAAGTCCTGTAACTTGTGACGATCCAACCCGCCGCTGAGGAGACAGCTTGAAGTATTTTCAGTAACATGCGTTTAAAAGTGATAACCTTTTCCCCTCATGCTGTTTTGCCTTTCATTTCGAACCCTGAGGTATTTGTTTGGTTCTTCAGGCACCCAGCTAAAGGGTCTGTTTATTCCTCTGATGCGGTTATTTACAGCTGTTTGGTGGTCTCTGTTACACAAGATGAGGTCAGAGTTTCTGAATCTGATCTGTCATTTTCCTCAACCTCAACATTGTGCCCTGTTTTCAGTGGAACAGTAACTGATCACAGCCAGGGATCATAAGCATTACTGCTGTCATCAATAAATAAAACCAGATGAAACCGAGCGAGCAATAAACAGTTAAAGAAGTTGTAAGAATTGTGTTTTTGCTGTAATTTTACTATCCACGCTTGATTTACAAAGATGCAAATTCACTCATAACTGCAGAGAAATACATAAGGTTGTTGGACCCTGTTGTGTTTAAGAATGCTTTATGTAGGCTTGTATCCAGTAAAGTTGGATGAGGACATGGTTCTTGAAGCTGGGTAGTAAATATGAAGGAGACCAGATGCCCTTCCCACACAGAAACACGGATTTTTCAAAATGTAAGACAAATGATAAAGGTCACAATAACAAAGGTCCACCTTAAAGGCAATGGGTCCGCATATTTCCATCCAAGGATTAAAACCTGAATGCACTTTGACGTAACTTCTTCCAGCGGGGATGTTTTGTGGAGGGCACAGGACGGCACTTCATCAGCGAATGAAAATGTTTAGCTTCCACACAGCGAGACTGGACCATGCCTTACCCACTCCACATTCCACTGTTCAATTCAGCTCCACATTTCTGTTCAAAGAAATATTTACGGCTTTAATGTCTCAAAGGTTTTAAAACGGCACATCCCTTAACCCATTGTGGACATGTTTTTACATTATTTTCCATATTTGTAGTCAAACTCTTTTTTTTCTTAAATGCAAACAATAATTAATAGAATTAATGTGCAATATTAAATATTCTTGAAATAGTAAATATTTTTCAAAAATCTACACATGGAAGATATTTTCATTAGGATTTCTTGTTGCAGAAGGTAATGAGCTATGCTTTGGGATACCTAGTCCTTCACCCAAATGTTTTAAACAATTGTAAATTAGGGGCATTTGAATGGTTTTCTCTGCAGAGCCACACCATTGGTTTTGGGTGACTATTAAATGCAGTTTTGCTGATCAGAGCTGTTCAGACAATGAGCTTTGCCTTTGTGTGGTTAAATTGTGTCTGTAACCCTTTAACACCAATGTTAAAATTAATGATTTCCTATGTGGCTGAAAATGTGTGTTTGCTGTGTTTTTGTGCCAGAGGGATACTTTTTTGGTGATATATTCTGTTATCTGACTGCAATCTAATAGGACACCGATGCGTAACAATACTTTGAGCAGATGCTGTGCTCTTTTCAAAGCAAACTGATCTGAAAATGCTAAAATATGAGCATTTTATTCTGTTTAAGTATCTGGCTTGAACTGATGTAGATTCAATGCCAGCGACACTGTCTCTGAGGCCATAGCAAAGATGTAACCTTTTTAGAGAGTCCAGCTGGACATGGATTTCTAAACAGTGAGGACGGCTCATCTTTCAGCTCCTCTGCAAGTAAATGATCCTTTCATGCAGATATTATGTATCCAAAATAAAATAAATAAATAAATAAATAAATATGTACAAAATCTTGTACATCAAACACCATCAGACCGAACCCACAAAGTGCCTTAGTGACACTGAAATTAAGAAAAACTTAATTTTGAAGATTTCTTTAAAACTTCACAATCTCAAGAAGTCTCAATTGGTCATTTATTTCTATTATTTTGTGGCTTTTGAAATGTACTGTATAATAAGGCTCCTTAGAGAGAAAATTTCTTTGTACTGCATCCTTCAACAAAATTATATTATTTATACCTCTGAAGAAACCAACAACTGTTATGGCTATGTTGCTTTTGTTCATTTTTTTTTTTCTGACAGAGATGTATCACTGTGTAAATCGTGTTTTGAGGAATAAACAGGTAATGGAAGCTCAGCTTGTCACCTTGTCAGACAATGCAGCATAAATCTCACATCTGTAGTCACCTCTTTCCCGCCATTTTGCTGTCAATGGACAGTTCTGCTGTTTTTATATTTTACTGCACATCCTTATGAACTAAATAATGGTGCAGTTATTATATGGGAGTTATTCTTTATTTTGCTGACCAAATAACTAGTGACCATGACAGAATTTACTTTGTTACTGGAAGTACTTGAACTGTTAAATAACTTAGAAATTTTAAGATGCTTCAAAGCAGTTATTCAGTGTAACTCACTTTGATGTCAAATTCAAAATATGACACTTCTCTATTTACTTTTTAATTTCTAAATCTGTTATTTGCTCACCTGTGGTCTGTGTTTTGAAGTGTAAAATTGGCATTTTTTTGTAAATATATATATATATATATATATATATATATATATATAAATGTATGTAAAAAAAAAAAAAGAAAACTTTTCTTTTAACATGTATGTCTTTTTCGGAAAGGATGAATCTGTATGCTCACAATATGCCCTGGTCAAAGCAAACATCTAAATAAAAATTTAAAATGTGGCAAAAGCACTCGGGATGTTTTTTATTGTATTTTACATGAATACTTCAACCATTTAAAATTTTAATAAAATCAGAGTGCTGAAATACATTTTTGGACAAAATGTTTTAAACTAATAAATTGGAAAAATTCCTCTTGCACAAGTGTAATATTTCACAGAAGCAATTCATTAATGCTTTATGTGGCTTTTACCCTACTTTTATTAAATATGCATTTTTTTAATCTCCTAAAGTTTCTCCTGAAGTTTAACTTCAAAAAGAAGTATAGGTTGTATTAAAATACCAGGTACCACAATACAGCAAACCCTCAGACGACCCATGATCGATAAACTAAAATAGAATTTTAAAAAAGCAGCAAAAAATAGCAAGCAATATTGAAATTAAAATATTTTGTCTAAATCTAAGTGGAGACAAATGACTGACATTCCAAGACCACAAATCCAGCAAATAAACTAATACACAAAAGAGAAAACCTTCTACTTACAGGTGCTCCTGAGACTGCTGCCTTAAATAAATATTAAAGATTATCATAAACCATCCAAAAGTAATATGTGCAAACTGGAAGGAATGTAATGTGCCACATTATTCATTATTTCTTTCAAATACTGCATAAATAAATATAATAAAAAGAGCTCACTGTTCCAAACCCATTATAACAGATGTGCTCCTACTTTCCTGAACAGTTTTTTAATTTTTTTTTCCTCCACATATCTTAAAATTATATGGGAACATTAATAACAAAATTACCAAAAGTTTTTACAGGAACTTTTCCAGTAACCCTGGCCAAGTACATGTCAGGGGCAAGAGAAACCTCCTCTGAGCTACAGGCTGCCACATGGCATCATGGGGGTCATCATTTTTGACTTCCATAAAGTCCTTGTACGGTTTCATCCAGTCCCAGCAAAGCTCAATGTTAAACTGAAACATAAGAGCAGCAAAAAAGTGACAACAGGCAATAAATAAATAAACAGACATTTTTCCACGGGTGTTCCACGGGTAAACTTGTCATGAAATGTGCTATAAGTGCATCTGGCATTTCAAGGACACAACCATAAATTAAAAGCTGAAAAAGTGCAGCTTGTGAATGTATGGCTCACATTTCCAGCTTTGCATCTGAAGGACTTTGCTGGCATCTCAGCTATGCCAACATTCATACACAGCAAACATCATTGTCTTCCGTGAGTCGCAAATTCCTACACACCTGCAGCTGAACTCCCATCAGAAATTGAATTTTATCTTAGCTTTAAAAAGAAATGTTCAAATTTCTAACAAAAAACTGATATACAAATGCAGAAACTCAAGATACCTCACACTTCCCATGTGACAGTGCATTTGTACTTTTTATCACGTTTGCATGAAAACACGTTTGATCTTGTGATCTTCTCATGGGTTATAATTTAAACATGCTTATATGTGAAGACCAGTTCAGCAAGACAGAGTCATTGTGGACTGTGGAGGTTCTTTAGGGTGAAACTGGGCAGTAGATGCACTCTGGACATCCAGTGACCTTCCTATGACCATTTAGACTTTGGTGAAGAGTACTTTTTAGGGAAAAATAAATGTTTAGTCTGTTTGGCCTTTTTTTTCACAGGCAATGTTGAAGAGGCTGGCTGTGAAGCAAACCTGGAGGCTCATGTCCAGTGGAAAGCCTCTGGTCAAGGGGGAATGACCCGATGGCTGTTCTTCTGAGGCAGCAACTGGACAGATGCAATTAGAAAAAATCCGAGTTAGTTTACACTTAAATTTCCCCAGAAGATAATTACATAACATCCAGGCATTGTGCTGTCCTTAAATCCCTAAGATACTGTGCAGAGAAATACACAATGTCCAGACTTTGCAGTTATCAGATTTTTCCTGTTATTTGTGGTGAGATTGTTGATATTTCTGAAACTGAACATGAATGAAAAATTGTGAGCTGATCTACTGATTTAGGATGTCACTAATTCCTGACCAAATACAGATTCTGAACTTCTGAACCTTTATCCTTAACCACTTAATCCTAGTCAGGGTTATAGCCATCTGAAGCCTATCCTAGAATCACTGGCCTTTAGGGTATGAAACTACACCATGGATGGGACATCAACTCATTGCAGGGTGAGCACACTCAAACATCCATGCTATGGGCAATTTAGAGTGACCAGTCAGACCGAAACATGTCTTCAGATTGTGGGTGGAAACCAGAGTACCTAGAAGAAATGCACACAGACACAGGGAGAACATGCAAATTCCACACAGGTGAGATGGATTCAAACCCAGTCCACCCTTGTCTGAAAATCTTGAGCATTAAAAGAATTTAAAAGAATTAAATTTTTTTAAAATTAAAAATATTAAAAGAAAAAATACATTGTGATCATGCAGTGAACTGGCACTCCATGTAAAGGGTTACCCCACCTTACCAAGTGATCTGTGTTTCCATGTAGTGTTTAAGGCTGTTGTATCACCATTTGAAGGTCCTGGATTCCAATCCTACATCTGTCATTTAAGTCTTTACCGCAATATTTACTTGGAATTGATACAGGCTGCCACATCACAGCATGCGAACTGGTCGGGAGCTAATCTAAATCCATTTCAGTCTTCATGGAATCTTTGTGTTTGAGCCACATCTGTTTTGTGATTTCCTTCCACAGTCCAAACACAAGTGTTTCAGATTAATTGTGATGCTAAACTGCCCACTCTGTGTGTGTGTGTGTTTGTGTGTGTGTGTGTGTGTGTGTGTGAGAGAGAGAGAGAGAGAGAGAGAAACCTTGTGATGATCTGGCATCCTGTTGGGATGCACAGCTCCCAGCCTAGTGCCCAGGGACTTCAGAATATGCAGCAGACACCATAGCCCTGACATGAAAAAGAAGTTAATGAAAATGAGTGTGAATGATACACTAATAAATACCCTACTATATAAACAGGTAAATAACTGTGGGGTAACACTGGAAGTCGTCCTGAACAAAAGTGATAATAAAGATTAATGATAATATTTTCTTGGCCGGGATGATGTTGCTGTACAGTGACGCCACTGTGCCGTACCCTCCTCCAACGGCAGGTGGCAGTGAACATTGATTTCATGGTCTATGATCGCTTTCGCCGAACAAGTATATCGTAGAGCATTGTGGGATACAAAATGGCCCCTACTGGCTCTTATTTAGAAATTAACTTTGGTCTTGAGTATATTTAATAATTAATCGATACTAAGAATCGATATTTTCGACTCTGAAGGTGCTTAAATCACGCAGCAGTTATGGTTCATTTCCTCGCAGGGGTGGTCGTGCTTCGAAACGCCCTGAAGTGGAATCTGAGACCTACTGCGACCGCCTGGTGGCAAACCAGGCAGGCGCACAACCGGGGCGCCGGAGAGGGCAAATATGTGTGTTACAGGCTGCCTCACAGGGCGCTGGTGAGGCTGCAGGGCCCGGACACGGCGGCCTTCCTGCAGGGACTTATCACCAACGACATGAACGCGCTGGCCGAAGCGGGGTCAACCTCGCTATACACGCACATGCTGAACGTCCAGGGCAGGACGCTGTTCGACCTCATCGTTTACAGGTAAGTGCATGAAGACACGCAGTGCAGGTACAGGTGTTACCGTCGTGTAAAAAGCAGTGTGCAGCGTAGACCCTCGTCTCCGTTAACAAGCACAACTGAGAGCAGAAGGTCATTAATTTATTGATTTGTCCTTAAATCCAGAGTCATAATAACAGCTTAAAAATGTAGATGTCCCGCAGTTGCATTTTTATCCCAAAAATAAGCGAAGAAAATACTGTTTAAGGAAATAAATTTTTTAAAAAAAGCTTGCCTTTGAAAATTCGTAGCTCAACATGAAGAATCAGTGTGTATTTATATGCAAGTTCTCATGTAGTATCATAATATAGGGTTACTAGTATATAGTATTATGTAAATCTAGAATTATTAATATAGTAATATGCTCATAAACAGGATTTAACGTGTGCACATATACATGTACAGTGTACACATATGTTTGTACTGTAATACTCTTATGGTTATGTTTTAAAAACTGCTGAATTGACATTTTTCCCCAGGCGAAAGGTGTGTATAATTTTGTTATGACTGTCACACTTTTCAGTCATTGTAACCATGATAGTATCCATGACTTTACTGAGTACATTTTCTCATTCCTCTTTGCAGTTTGACAAAAAAACAACATGCAGAACCAGCCTTCCTGCTAGAATGTGACAGCACTGTGACTGATTCCATCCAAAAGCACTTGAAGGTTTACAAGATTCGGCGAAAGGTGAGCGTCAGTCCCTGTGCTGACCTGGTCCTGTGGGGAGTCCTGCCCTCACGCTCGGAGGCTGGGATGGACGACGCAAAGCCAGAGCACTTGTATCCAGATGCAGCGGTAGTGTGGGATGTGGACCCCAGGACGAAGGCCATGGGCTGGAGGCTGGTTGCCGACAAACAGGTGAATCCTGAAGAGCTGATCCCATCCTGCCAGCAGGGGGAGACAGAGGAGTACCATCGGCACCGCTACACTATAGGTATGGCAGTCAGATGTGTTTGCACCAGCACCATGTATCTGCTTTGCGTCTCATTCTTCATAACAGCACAGTAATTTACCCTCTTTTGCCTTGTGAGATGACTGTATGCTGAAGTCTGTGATTCATCTTGAAGCTTTATCACACACCTTGGCTTCGGTTACCATCACAGTCCTTGGTTGCAAGTTGTGCTTATCCTTATGTAGTTTGTAGCTTGGTGTTGAATAATTGTAAATTAATCAGTCAAATTTCAGTTACTTTTTTGTCATATTTTAAATACTAACTAGTGGGCAAATATAAAAATATTTGTTGCATATAGAGGTTCTTAAACTTCTATTGGCCATAGTTCCCTTTTAAGAATCTTGATTAAAAAAAAAAAGTTCATAAATACATTTACAGAAAATGGTACACTGAATTTATTTCACAAAAACTTGATTCTATTAATAATAATGTGAAAATAATTATGTTATAGGTAGTAGCAGGACAAATTAGTTTTAATTTAGATGGAGGAGTTTTAGGAGAATCTATGCTAATATATGTGTCTGAAACCCTAAAACCCTCCCCAGGACAATCTGGTTAAGAACTCTTACTTTATTGTGCAGCAAATAATTAAAACTGCAGTTTTTGCTCAGATGCAAAACTCTTATTTTTCAGTGAGTGGGATTTTTTTAGACTGGATGCTCTAGACATCAATCCTCAGCATTTACGCAGATTGGGCACAGTACCAACTAACCAGTGGATGGGCAGAAAAAATACACACATATGATGGGCAATATAGAGTAACCACTTAACCTGAAAATGAGGAAATTCAGTTCACTGGAGCAAACATCAAAAATCAGTGTGTACTTTTTTTGGCAGTTTGTGTTTTGTCAGTTACAACAGCAAGGGCTGGAGGATGAATACCAAGTGCCTGCTGAACAAATATTTAAAAGGACCTGTCGCTTTTGAGAACTTACAGAGGATGACTGGTCAGTGTGTTTCTCTGCCTTCAAACTGAAACGGCCTTAAAACACCCCATGAGTGACCACGCTGTTTATCTTTCTCTGCACTGATGTTTAAAACTCATCTCTCAACCCTGAAAAATAGCAGATGGAGAAGTAAAATGTCCACAGGAAAAGTGAGTCTGGAGATGAGAGGATTAGGTGGTGTTATGGTTTAGGGTGCTGTTTTCCTTTGTTTTTTGCATCGGCATCTGTAGCTTTTTATTGACTATTTAAAATTTAAAATTATTTAAATTTAAGCAAATATGAGTTTTAGTCCTTTAGCTATGCTGAGATGATTATGAAATATGAACCACACATCTTATAATTTTGGGCCGCATGGGGGAGGGCAGTGGTTTCTCATAGATTCAGCGCTGTAGATTTGGACCTGGGTTTGAATCCCCTTCTGCTGGTGTGCTTTCCCCTGGTGAGTAGCTCCAGGTACTCTAGTTTCCTTTCACAGTCCAAATACATGTGTTTCAGGATAACTGATTATTCTAAATTGCCCTTTGGGTTTGTGTGCACATGTGAGTGAATGTGTACATGCTTGCCTTGTGATAAAATGGTTTTCGTTCCATTGAGCAACTCACCTGAAGCCCTGTGTTTCCATGATGGATTCTTAACCACTCTCCACTTGACTGGTGGTTATTGTGACAGATTTCATAATGACCTCATAGATGATGTTACTGAGATTGATGCATATTTGCAGACTTTTTTATAAAGAGGGGTGGGGGACTCAGTGGTTAAGTCACCTTAAGTCCAGCTGCCTCCTCTATGTCAGGATATAAGCAGTGTTTTTGGTGCACGAAAGCAAAGCAACAAGGTAAACGGTTAACAGTGTAGTGGTTGCCCTGGTTATGAACAGGAACACTGCCATCAATGTGTTGCCATTTCAGAGGGAAACTATTTCTAAACCTTTTTCCTTTGAGTATTTTCTCAAGCAGTGTGTGAGCTGGTGATACAAAGTCAAATTGTGGGAAAAGCAGAACCAATTACAAGACATAGTTATTTTTGGTTTTTACTGTTCCTATTGTTCTGCCACCTGACTTAAGGCCTGTGTGACACACCAGTGTAGACCCCCCCCCCCCTCTATTTTCCCTGCATTGGGATGCAGTGTTCTGTGGTGCCACACTACATTTAACAGGGAAAATTTGTATGGCTTTAAAATGAACTGTTTAACAAGGATGAGTTAGTTGGTCACTCATCCTTAAAACGTCATCGCCAGTACAACTTATAACTGTCAGTAAGATTGAGACACAGCATTAAGACATAGTTAGTGAACTAGTGTAATATGTTAGCTAGCTGGTTAACACTTAACATCTGGATGAATGAGAATGAAGGCTTTGTTTGTCAATACCAGGAGATATAACTTTTGTTGACAATACAGTAAAAAATAAAGGTCTGCTTTGGTTGAACAGAAAGATGGAAAACTTGACACACACTTTGGTACAGTTTTCAACAAGATGTAACATTTTTTCATATTCATGGAATGTAAGTACAACAGTCTTTATAATATACAGTAAGGTTGAATGGACATAACGTAAGTTTTAACCTTGACTTTTTTAAAATAAATCCTTGTTATTGGTGACTTGACTTCATAATGCAACATTTAAGCTTCAAATTATTTTTCTGGAAGGTAGTCTAGGTGAAGTGCTCTGCTCAAGCATACAATGTTAGGGAAATGTGTGTGTCTGTGTGTGTGTGTGTTTGACAGTCTCTGCTTTGTTTGTCCACTCAGGTGTGCCGGAGGGTGTGAAGGACCTTCCCCCCGGCGTAGCGCTGCCCCTAGAAGCCAACTTGGTCTATATGCAGGGGATCAGCTTCAGCAAGGGCTGCTACCTTGGCCAGGAGCTAACGGCTCGCACCCATCACACTGGTGTGATACGGAAGAGGCTGATGCCAGTGCGCCTCTCGCTGCCCTCTGGCCATGTCCCACGGCAAGGCGGGACACCACTAGTAACACAGGGGGGTAAGCCAGCCGGGAAGCACCTGAGCTCTTTGGGTGACTGTGGCCTTAGCCTGGTCCGCCTCGACTCTGCCAAGGAGCCACTTGTACTTCAGGAGCCTGGGAGCCCCACTGTGACCCTCAAAGCATCGATACCAGACTGGTGGCCCACAGAAAGCAAAGGCAGCTGAGTGACTATTGTGCTGCACCTTGTGGGTTGCGGTGGGTGGGTTGGGGGTCCATTAAGCTGTGACCAGTTTATTTAGCACTAAACCTGCAGCCCCTGTGTGATGGCACCATTTAACAAATTCATGTTACATGTCAATGTGTAATGACAGAAAGAAATGGATGACCTTTTCATACAGCATTTTGTCTGCAAAAGATGATTTGCATTTTTTTTTTTTTTTTTTTTAATTAGATTTTTAGTATTTTTAGAGTGTGAGTAGTTTTTCCCTTTTGGCTGGTTACCAATTACTCTAATACATTTTCTCTAACTCCTAGTCTTATGATTCATGTTTCAGTTTTCCCAGGAGCACATCTGTATGCATTAATATATTTATAGAAAATGTTAGGGTTGAATTCAGAGCCATATAGTATTTATTTCACCGTGAAAACTATCATAAGTCAAATTAAATGTGTATTACCTATTTATTATTTTTGGCACATTATACAGTATAAGAACAGATGTGGATAGAATGCCAAAGCCAAACAGAAAATGTTTGATTGAATAAAGCTGAAACTATATGTACCTTTTTGGAATGTAAAAGCCATTGAATTTATGAAAGATTATTGATTTTATTGACAGTAAAGATGTTTACTTGACTCTCTGAACAGGGAAGTATTTCCTGTGCAGCAGTCTTCACACCTTCAGTGATTAGCTCCCTCCTCACTCTTGCCTTTGCTGTCTTTTGGGTGGTACTGAATGTGAGTAGTTGAGCAGCACATGGGAATGGTCAGTGCTATTTCAGAAACAAAAATGAAATCACAAACTTTCATTTCTGTATGACCATGTATGTATAGCATTAAATGATAAAGGCAAAAAGCAGCAACCCATCAGTTTCCATTATATTTTCCTCAGCTTTTCACCCACACAGCCTCTACCTTTTTGCTATAATATTGTAAGTTAATATTTAGTGTGTGAGATGGATCATCAATTTTGAGTTGATTCTCATGCTGTACTTTCTGCTGCGGCCTCACATTAGGGGATCCAGAAAATATCTGAGCGCGTGCTGCTCTGTGTCCAGTCCAAGCATCTGCAAGATCAGCGGCAGCTGGTTGAAGGCATCCTGCTTGCTGGGGCTGAAGCTGGACAGTTGAAGGGTTACTGTATTCACTGCTGTCCTGTTCATCTTGTCTAATAACATCAGCAGGCAAACAAGCTTCTTCTCTTCCAGGCTCTCGAGAATGTGGTTGAAGGGCGGCATATTCTCCATAGCTTGGCAGTACACCATGACGGGGCTTGAGATTCCAATGCAGTAGGCTCTGGGTTCTGGAGTCCACGTATGGGGCGGATTTACAGGTTTACTTCAGCAAGGCATGATACAATACGGGGTACTCGGCTAAGTCTGTAATGAACGAGCGCAGCCATGCTCATGGGGACCTGCTCATCTGGCCAACTCCCCTCTTGATTCTCACCTCCAACATGAAGCCTCTGGCTACTTGAAAGCATTTGAAATGGGTACCTTTCACCGCCCCTCAATCACTGACGTCATCAGTTCTCATAGCAATACATACCATTTTAATGCACACTACCTCTTGCTGGCTTCCCATTGATGTGATTCCATCCAGTGCCACTGGGTTCTCTGTTGCAGCTCTCATGGCTTTCTTCTGCTTTTTAAGTGCAGCCAGTCAGGCCCTCCAATATCTGGTGGGAAATTTAATGTATTTGCCTATGCTCTTTGATTTTTAGATCGCTAACAGTTGCAATTATTGCATGAAATACTGTTTTGCTTTTTAAATGTATGGCTGATTAGGCTTAATAGTATAGGAAAGAACAGTAAAACCCACCACCACTCCCTTCATAGTCATGGCTAAAGCTGGCATGGCTCCCACTGCGCTTTAGCAGTAATGTTGGTGTTCATTGCAGGTTGGGCTTAACCTGAGGACAAAGTACTAGCTGCTCCCCTGGCTGGTCCACATGTGTCCCTCTGCAGTGGGGAGATAGACGTCCTACTGTAACCTACTGCTTATTTCATAACTCCACCCTCCAATATCTGACAGTCCACAACTGTGTTGACATGTTATCGGTTCCACCATCAGCTTGACCAACTGAGGGCCCCCCCTAGTAGTTGCAAAAGTGAAACTCACCAGGACTCAATAGGTAAACATGGAGTTAAGTTCACTTCCTCAACCTCCTTGTGAAATAAAATTCCAAGGTTTAAAGTTTCTCCAGAAATACAGTCCATTTATACCACAAAAGAGAGACATTAATAAACAGACAACTACGCGGTTTATTTTTGTTTACAATAAACCAGGCAAGTTTCTGTCAACACTTTTAAAAGGGAACTAAACAGCCAACAGCAAATCGCTGACTACACTGCAAACATGACTGTGAATGCTCTCTACAAATCCTTCCGCAAGCCTTGTGGCACCGTCTATCTGTGGCTCTTACTGCCGAAATTCCGATTTTATCTACATCACAAAGACAGAAAACTGACAGCTATATGTAACACTCAAAATTTCTCCACTGTAAGGACAGTGTAGACTTACAAGTCTAACAATATTAGTCAAATTCCATGCGCTGGAATAAATATAGAAGCTGCAGTTGCACACATCAATGATGCATCATTAAAAGTGTTGTACACACATCAAACCTGATATACAGACAAAAATACACACTAAAGGTTTTTTAGTTGATCGCTGAAGTATAACATGGCACAATGTGTAAAGTTTGCAAATCATAACTACAGAAGGCCACTGTGGTTCATGTACATTAGTAATACTAGTTTCATGGGTACATTTGGACTTAGTATAGAGATGAAAGAGAAGATGGCAATAGGATTTTCATCTTTCTATACACAATTTCACCTTCATTGGCAATAAAGTGTTTGTACCCTATAAGTCAAGCTTGTTGGCCAAACATCAATATCCTATTCATTAGTTTCATGGTGCATGCATGAAGGTTTATCTAAACCACACAGCATGCTTTGCTACGCTTGAAACAATTACCATGTTTTCACCCTCTTGTTTTCTCTGGCCTACTGTTCATTCCTGTTATGAACCTTACCAGCTCAGCTTGTTGACAGCTTGTACCAGCTTGCTATCAGCACTACTTGCCATAGCTTTGGGTTCTGAAGCAGCCCTTTCAACGACTCAGCTAGCATCAACAAGATTCCAATTGTAATTTCCTGTTGGCATCGGTCATGCAGTTTGATACCTGCATTCAATGACTTGTAAAAGCATCTGAGGATGAGTTACGCCAGAGATGTGCTGCGGTAACACAGGGTGGGGTCAGAGGGCGGACCGCATGGCCTCGCGGATGCGCTGCAGGAGGCTCTCGGGCTGACAGCTCAGTGAATCTGGGCTCAGGCGCTTGAAGTCGTCATCTGCAAGCATGCGCTCCAGGGTGAGGGCTACCTGCTGCAAGTCGAAGGCAGCATGGTGGGGCCCCAACGTGCCCAGTACGTCCCACAGGGGCCGAGAACGATCGGAGCCCTCAGTGGCCCCAGAGCAAGAGCTCAGGTAGGACAGTCGATTCTCAGTGATGATCTTCAGGAAGGACACAAACTCCCTGTAGTCGATGCCGGTGCAAGACTTCATGATCACCTGGAAAAGAGATCTTACAGTAAAACCCGTTCTAAACAAACACACTTGTTGCTCTTCCACCAAATTTTTACAAAATACACCATCAAAAAATGTATTGAATTATTGATCCTGAGCTTGTGTCAGAAATAAAATATTCAAAGAAACATTTTTTAATAAGTCCGTTCCCAATTTTGTAGACCTTTATTTTTTTTTTTTTTTGCAAAAATGTGCCTGAAAAAAATTAAAAAATAATAAATATTGAGGAAAAAAAATATTTTTAAGCATAACATCAGAGGAAAAGTAAATATTTAAAGTTTCTGGAGAAAACTTCATTACCATATAAAATAATGAAGATGCTGCATCGCCTCCTAGTCAACCTGATCGAGTCGTAGCTGCACCTTATTCACTGCTTTTCGCATATAATTCACCGTACTGTGTATTTTTCAGTCACAGTACTGACTTGATTTTATTAGGTACATTACATTATTACACATTACTTTAGGTTATAAAAGTGTTACCATAGTACATAGTACAGTACTACACAGGGCTGAAGTAAAAATGTTAGACTTAAATTATGCTCTCCATTTAACAAGAGATCTCCTCCCACATACAGTCAGGAAAATTGAGGGTCGACTGTACTCCAAATGGAAAATGAAAGTGACCTTTTTTAAGCATTGAAGCCATCATTCATGTGAGTTCTGGCAATTTATTACAGGTGGGTCTAATTTCATTTCTGTGTGAATCTAGCTCATCTAGTCACAGTCCACAGCTGTTTCACAGTCCACTTTTTCCAAGATACTCATAGGTATCAATACTCAAGGGTGTCAATAATGTTGAGCAGAACTGTATGGCCCCTAATGGACATATTTGGCATTTATTGCTGTACATATTTTATGTAGTGGTTACAAACAGCTAAACTGTGATAAGCGGAGGAGCTTTTGTATTTCGAAAGATTCCCATCGATACAGGATCTGGTCAGCCCTCGTCGACTGCAAACATGAACATAGTGCTCCACACCTGACAGTGCTCGTGCCAAGTGTCCATGGTGCTCCTCCACTCTCCAGTCTCCCTCTGGACAGCAGACAGCTCCTTCTGCAGGAACTCCCACACCAGGTCCAGGTTGCAGCCATTCAGCCAGTTGTGGTTGATCGAGATAGTGTCCTCCTGAGAGACAAATAGGAGAAGAATGATTTTACAACAGTTAAATGCTAAGCAAGAGCAGTAAACCACAATGGAATAAAACCAAAAGTGCTAAAGTGGACTTTGTGATTGGCTGAGGTCAAAATTTGAGAAATGCCAACCAAGACACGATGGCACTCACCAAGTTATAAACCTGGTGGTGCCACCCACTGGGAACAAAGATTATCTCGCCAGCTTCCTGGATAATCTCCAGTGGCTGCCAGGCCTCCTCATAGCGCGGATATAGCTTCTTGTCCTTGAGGGTGGGTGCAGTGACATCGTACGCCAGGTTGCCGTGACAGTCCCGCAGAAACTCCTCCTGGCCTGGCGGATACAGGATCCACTTCTTCCTGCCACAGATGTTGGCTGACCAGCTGTATGAGTGGAAGACGTCTGCATGGAAGGGCGTCCTGGCAATAGGGGAAATCACAGTCCGCATTCTGCTCGAAACTGTCAGCAGTGTAGCTCTAAGCTGTTAAGCATGTTTTTCTCGCCTCACCACGAGCCTTTAGGCCCCATGTACACGAAGCGGTAATCGTCAACCTCAATGGTGTCCCAATATTCGTTCAGCCAGTCGGAGGAGAAGAACACTGGGGTGCTGTACGCGCCGAGCTCTGGGAACTCCCTGATGGAGCAAACAGCTTCAGTCAGTTCCCGCTCTCAACATAAACACTGCAAATTCTGACTGGCATGAACTGAAACTTTTCATTTCATTCCAATGTGTTGTGTATAGTCTAGCACACCTGAAAAACTGGGCTACGTTCATTCCCTACACATGACTGTAACCACACCGAATTAATGCACCAAGCCAAACATCTCTTCCTGATGTTGATTATTACACTGGTGATTCTGTTATCACAACTACTACCATTAATAATATAATAAAATACTACTACTACTACTAATAATAATAATAATAATAATAATAATGATAATCCATTCAGTGGCATTAACTAAAGAAGAAGAAGAAGAAGAAGAAGAAGAACAACAACAGCGACAGAAGTAGTAGCAGTGGCTGAAAAGGTGGTGACCTGGGCATGTGCCAGTCCTTGAGATACAGGCATCCTTTGGGGGATGAGTGCCCATTCTGGATGTACTCCTTCCAGTAGTTGATGAATTCTTTAAAAGGAAGTATTTGCTTCGGGTTCGAGTTGTATTCTTTTGCGTTACAGTTTGCAACAGGAACTGGAGTCTCATCTAGAACACATCAGCAAGGAGGAAAAAAGGCAACGTTAGCAAACACTGCTGAGCTCTGGTGCAACACTGGATGGGCTTAAGATGTTGCTAGATGTTGTGTTAATAACCCTGTTTGACTCTTCAGTGCCTGTTTGTGTGTGTGGCTGACTGATGTCCATCAGTAAGAATCAATCAAGTGTCACTGAGGCCTGAATCCCAAGTAAAAACCATTCAGTGACTGGAACAACATACAGGCGGACAGGAGAGCAGTGGTACAGCAGTCGCATTCATTCCAGCTGTGTTTCATCATCGTGAGGAACCACAAATGAGAGTCAGCTACGCTGGGTCTTCATCTTACAAACACGGAAACCACAGATCTTTTCATAACTCACTTCTTCTACTGTATAACAATCAATAAAAGTTTAACAAAGACACCCTTTGATTTATTCGCAGGTTAGCTCCTGTAAATATGAACGCCTGTGCGGGACTTCACTCCATTGTCATCAAGTTTGTCTAGTACAGGGTCGTGGTCCAGACCCCATCGCAGAAACCCAGAGCAAAAGCCAGGGGACATCCTGGACTGTTTGTTTTTATTATCATTTATTATAATGAAGCAATATTAAAATGAAAACTAACATAACTGAACATAACAGATACAAACTTGTACTCGGCACAGAGCTGTGACCAGTTCATTAAACAAACTTGAAACGTTTCTCGTCTTGTTATTGACCACATAAATTTAGGAACATCGGATGCAATGTGTAAACACTGTGGAAGAGAATTGAATTAATCCCACATCACACTCCTGCTCCATCTGGGAGCACCCCTGGATGTTGAAACACAACAGATTTGTTTTGAAGAGAGACCAGCTTGAAAAACCACGTTTGTAAAGCGAGGGCTCAGAGTAGTGTCATTGTTAAGGACCCAGGGGGTTGCCAGCTGAAACGCGCTCCCTCCACCTCGGGCCTATGTGGGTTTTCCTGAACTAAGGCAGTAAAAATGAGCCTGCTGTACAAATGAGTAAATCAATGTTAGTGGCTTAAGGTTAAGACATTTTTAAAAAAAATTATCTTCATAAATAAGTGCACATTAAAACATGCAAATGATACCAACCAACCAATCAAACAGCCAAAATGTCTAATTGTACCGTTGTCTTCCGCATGATCTTTTTCAGCAGGTTGTACGAGAGGGTAGAGGACTGGGGACAGAAGACAGGACACAAAGGACACGAAAGACAGAGGCCAGAGGACTGCACAGTAGGGAGCAGCAACACAGGGCAGGTACAAAGGACAACCAATGGATGATGGACAGAGGACAGGGATGGGATGCACAGGACGGGGGGGGGGGGGGCAGCCAGAAGAGGACAGGGTTACAAGATTGGGGACAGGGGACAGCCACCCCACCAAAGTCCTGCAGCAGCCGCCCGAAGTCAGGTCTGCCCTCCGGGGTGACCCAGCGCGTCCTGCAGCGCCACCCGGCGGTGAAGCAGCTCGACAGCACGCACGGCTCGTTGGGCACCAAATAGCCGTTGAAGAAGCGCGCGTAGCCGCAGTCGCGGCGCGCGATGTAGTCCACGAAGTGCGCCGCGCGGAAGCGCGCGTAAGAGCGGCGCGGGGCGCGCGCCACGCCGCAGCACGTGTGGAACGTCTCTCTGTCCATGGCATCCCAAGTGATGCGCGCAGCAGAGCAGTAAAAATGTTATATGTGCGAGCTACTCTACTCTGCTGACTTCATCCAGGAGTTCGCGGCGTTCGGCTGACATTCCGCAGGCTCGAGCGCGTAAAGCGCCATTGGGGCCTCAGGAATCCGTTGCGCTGGGGAACTCCATTTTCTGTTACACCGCTGTCCACACGGTTGCGTTTCACTGTGACACCGCTGTCCGCTGAAGCCGTTTTTTAGTGTTGCACAACCTCTGAACACCGGCAAGAAGGCGTATTGTTTATTGAAATATAAAACAATTTCCGTATAAAACGCTCTGATTTCATTAATTATATTAAAATAATTAAAAAAAAAACGCAAAGCCGAAAGAAATGCTGCACAGTATATTTTGAGCTGTTGTTACATTCCGTGTATTTTCTGCTTATTGCTACATCAATAATTTCAATTGATATCGGTATTTAATAAAAACAACATCACGTTTGAAAACCTCTGGTGTGGGGGGGGCCTGACTTTACTACAGCCCCTGAGACTAATTCACAGACTAATTGAGTATAGCACTGTCACGGGTTTCCAGGGAAACGCCTTACGCTTTAGCTGTAAGTGCGCATGCGCGCAATCGCTTCTGAGTTGAATCTACACGGTCCTCATTCGGCTATTTGTAAATATACAGCTCTTGAATGTCCTGTCCCGAATTTAAGGTAAAAGAACCGCTCAGGGTATGCAATAGCGATTGGTGTCGCTACAGCGCGCTCACTGAGCTGTGAAAATATGAAAGTATGTGGAGATTAAAAATGTTATCATAAAGTTCTTGAAAAATATTTTTCAAACAGTCCATAACAAGTATAGTGGCACTGACTTTTTTGTGTAGGATTTGAAGCAAAACGCTACTGGTGGTAATTAAAGTTTTGATTTTTCCCCCCAATACTTTATTAATATCCATAATAAATACAATAAAATATGAAACCACCAAAGTAAAAAAACTCAACACAAAAACAATAACAAAAACCAACCAATAAGGACAGATCACGACGAAGTCAACCAATCAGGATACTCCTCTGGTCACTCAAGGCAAAGTAACTCTCCACAACCCAAGAGCTGCATCCCCACACATCAACACCGTTTAAGATCAAATACATACACAAACACAAAACTTTACAATAATTAAAGTGCTGATAAGAGACGAAGTAACGACACTACAGGAAAATGCAAGTAACCATTTTCTCGAACGGTTTAATTTTACGGCTACGTACAACCTATTTGCTCCGACCGCCACAGTTTCAACCAATAACAAGGCGCTATTGCTTTAGATTGATGCAATGACATGGCACCTACTTGCGCGGTTCTTCGTCCCTTCTGAGAGGCCAGACTTTGATTCCCAGCCGCCTCGCTGACAGAAGGGAGAGAAGCAGAGACATAAACACGGTTAGCAGCCGGCACGGGAAGTGGACGCTCTCTGACAGGTTGAGCATCGCACTAGTTTGTTACACCAAAATATACTACATTGCAATAGATAAATTTGCTAAATAAGCGATTTTGAAAATTAAACTTTATCGTTTTTGGGGCCTGCTCTATTTCAAGCTTCTCGCTAAATACCATGTTAGCTACATGGTGGTGGTAGCACGAAAGCTAGCCGAGTTGGTTAGTTACGGGTTTATAGCTTAAAATACATTTTTTAATTGAACATACCATGCGAATGTACTAAAACTTGTGTTTTTTAGGTGTGGAATGATATGATAGGCAAAAAGCATATTTCGTTATTTAAGGAGGAAAGCTAACAGCTAGCTGGTTAGCTACTGTCACCACAAGTACTGAAGGGTGTTTCGCCTATTTCGTTGTTGTCCTTTAATTTTACTTTGGTTTTAAGTAATTTTATTTAAATAGTCAAAGATTCCATGCATTCAGCACTCGTTTTAGTGCCACATGCTTAAATTCGGAACACTCAAAAGAATCTCTGGGCTGTGAATTAGTCTCAGGGGCTGTAGTAAAGTCAGAAAGAATACCCTTATTGTACCATGGTAAATACACCTTTCAGTATTCGATAGGAGGATTTTTGTACGCCTACTTTAGGGAATTAAATCTGATGTCGCCTTTGAATCTCTTTATTCATTTATGTGATGCTTTTTCTCTAACAAAGTGAGGTTTGTACAATGAGTCCCTTGCTGTGATGTACCATTTATAAATCAAGGTAGCTGGAACAAGAATACTACAACTGGGGTGGGATTTGAACCTTGGTGCTTCATTTGCAAGGTGACAGCTCTAACCACTACGCCCCTTCTTGAACGTAGGTGAACATCTGTTTGGAGGCAGCTGTGGTGAACCCCCAGCAGAGAGCCACCATGAACAGGGACATCCCCATCCACAGCTGGCCCAGCTCCTATTACATAAACAGTGAGAAGCGATGGGCACCTGGCACGCTCTCGCTGACCCGCACCACTCTGCGCTTCACATCTGACAAGGCTGAGGGCAGTTTGGCCAGCATCCGTCTGTCCCGCATCACGGAGATTAAGATGGAGAACTCCAGCTTCATCTTCAGCACCCTCACTGTCCTGGAGGAGGGCAACGTCAAGCACTGGTTTGGTTCCCTGCGGCCCAACCGGGTAGTTGTGTACAATGTGCTGGAGCACTTCTGGAGGGAGCGCCTGCTGTCCCCCTCAGGGGCTCCCAGCACCATGGTGCAGCCGTCCAAAGGCAGGGAGCTCATCGGCTTGGTATCCGGGGCCCAGCGAAGGCTGGAGGATGCGGGGAAAGTCCTCACCCACCAGGGGGAGCAATTTGACAACATCATGCAGGGCCTGGACAAAATTGAGTCGGATTTAGGCGTGGCAGACAAGTGTGTATTATGTTTGTTCGTATATATATATATATATACACACACACACACACACACACACTGCATACACTACACATAAATAGAAAGGTAATTGTCTAGTCATTACAGAGCAGGAAGTCCTGTGCTCCCAAACAGTTGGTTTTGTTTTCACATGTGACACAGGGAGTAAATACAGTCATTTGGAGACTTTGATTCCTTTGAAATGGTGAAGGTTTAACGTTATGTTCACACTTTTCATTTAATGTTTTTAAAGAGGTGCCGTTGAAACTGCTTCAGTATGATTTTACCAGATTGTTAATGCAATAAGTGGTGTCCAAAAAATTCACTTGTATAAAATTAGGGATCATCTTATTACAAGGTTAAGGAAAAATTATATTTTTGAGTTAATCTTATTTACTCAGTGAAGGAAAAGGAGGGAAGAAATATAAAATGTGCAGGAAATACTCTGATCGTTACAAAAAAAAAAAAAAAAACATGCACGTGACAGATTTAACAGGTATTAATATAATAATGATACTGTAAGTACCTTCTTCGGCCATGCAGTCGATGTTATTATGAAAGGAGGGCTCTGAGGACAGGACTGTGAGAGCACAAATGTTTCTCTAGACAATGTTTGACCACTGGCACTCGCGGATCTCAAGGACATGCCTACCCCAAAGCTTTTGAACATGCTGTACACAGATAGGGTCAGCAGTGATAATTTCCAACAATAATTAGACACAGCTTTTTATAAATATGCAGCAGCAGTGCATCATGGGAGGACTATGAACCCCCCTGCCACCACTATAATAATAATAACAACAAAAACTTTTACCAACATTTACTTCAGCTTCAGTAAATATTGTACATTTGCCACCCTTGGAAGAAGATGCTATTGATTGGAAAGGAAGTAAGAGAACGAGAACCATACACACATTATATCTGCATTTGTCTTATTGCAGGGCACATTGTTGCAGGGGTTTATCATTAGAATATTTTATGGAAGTTACATGAATCCTTGTGGACAAATTATATACACAAATGGTTCTGTATTATACTTTGTCAGATGTGTATTTTTGGCAATGTAGCATCCTTGATCCAGTTGTTGTTCTCTTCATTGTTTTGTATCATCAGGCTGCTTACAGAGCTCGAGTCCCCACCCTGGTGGCCTTTCGGCAAGCTGCCTTGGAGAAGCCACCAGGAGGCCAAGAGTGAGCAGACTGCGAAGGCCCAGCCCTCGGCTTCCAGCGCCAAAGGGCCCGGCAGGCAGGGAGTCATCGTCAGTATTCCAGCCATTGTTGCCAAAGCCAGGGATCAGGACCTAAGGCCGGGCTCACTGACTGTGCTGGTGTCCTCACTGGAGGTGCGCGACAGCAGTGGCCGTCTGTTGCACTGCTTTGAGAGGGCGGATGTGGATGACATCCGCGTGCACAGTCCCTATGAGCTGAGCATTCGCCAGCGCTTCATCGGCCGACCTGATGTCTGCTATCGTCTGCTGTCTGCCAAGATGCCAGAGGCGCTATCTGTGCTCGAGATGCAGTACAAGAAGAAGTTGGAGTTTATGCCGGAATACTCAGCCTTCCAGACTACCCCAGCCACGTCCCCTACTGATCCTGAAGTGGGTGGCTCTGTGTGGAGCGCAGGTACAAAGCTCGAGGTTACAGCACCAGTGACTGTATTTCAGCAGACAGCATTATAAAGTTAGGCACTTTATCTTTCAGAGCCTTTGCAATTGCAGTATTTTAACCGCGTTCACTGTTCAAAATAACGGTCATGTTAGAGTGCATACTGTATAGCAATCTGTAAAACAAATCCATTTCTCTTAGATTGGTTTTAGAGTAATATAGAATTGTTTAGCTCCCTTAAGAAAACAATTCCTGTTAAACACCTTGTGTTCTTGCGCCCCAACTCACGGCATGCAGAATTTAAAGCAGGTGGAGCACAATTCTGAGTTTGCATTTTGACTTTTGGTAAATAGGAAAAATTAGTTTTCCTCTAGTGTTTTATGAGTTTGGCAGCATGGTGGCACAGCAGGTAGCACTGGTGCCTCACAGCTACTGGTCTGTGGGTTGGAATATGATTCAGATTTGAATGTACTTCCTTTGTACTTGTGGGTTTCACACAGTCCAAAGACATGTATTTGAGGTGAATTAGTGACTGATTTACCCTTTGTGTGTGTTTGTGACTGAATATGAGAGTAAACCGTGAGGGCTTGGTATCCTGCTCAAGGTGTACCCTGCCTCTTACTCTGTGCTTTTAAGATAGGCTTTGGGGCACCTTTGCCTGGAACTGGACAAGCAGGAAGACTTCTTTTGTCTGGTCACAAGGTGGCATTAGACACCTGAACATGCTGGTGTGTGTTAATTTGCCATTGGTCTCTGCAGGCTCTTGACAAGCTAGCAAATTCCTTGGATATGAAGCGTTTTTGTGATGCTCTTTCAGTATATGATTTACATTTTATTTGGTGTATAAAGTATTATTTTGTGTTCATTTGAATACTGAACTTGGTGATATTTTGTGGTTTTACCACAGGCATTGTAACAATGTTAATTTACTCATTTACTTGGGTGGGTCTGTCAGGTAAGGCACAAGGATAATGCATAGCTGTCTCCTCTCCTTAGCGACAGGCCTCCTGCAGCGCTCCCAGGAGACGGAGGTTCCTGTGCCGGTGCCTGCTGGTGAGCTGACTCAGCTGCAGGTGAAGGTCCTGCAACCCACTGTCACCGAGGCAGAGGCCCAGGAGCTGAGACAGGTGAGAACAGTTGTGCTTCCCACAGCGCCTGATGTACTTCAGTGACAGTTTATTATTTGTTCTCCATTCATGGTGAAAACAGCGTTTGGGCCCAAGAACTGCAACCCAGTATTTGTATAGTCTTTGAAAGGATTGTTATGTTTGTGCCGTATTTGCTTACTATTGTACTGAGTGTGAAGAAGGAAGAAAATTGTATTTCTAGAACAGAGAGCTTTCTGCTAAATTTATAATGTAGCCAAACCAGTTTTACCATATTTTACCCTGGCTTGCAGTATAGACTCCATAGCTTGTGTTACCTTTTGTTCTTGCAGCCATCGTACTAACATGCTAACATTATATTTTTAGTAGTAGCCCAGATCCCTTTAAAATTAACCAAAATAAGTTTTCTTCAGCATCCTGGGTGGCCCCCATTCAAGCGTCTCTCAAACTTTTTTCCTTTTATATACCCCGTAAATATAACTAAGAGTGTACGCTTGCAATGGCTGCGGCTTGCTGACCCACGCTGTTTGCGTGTTGTCCCAGACGGACCGACTGCAGTGGTACCCGTCAGGCAGCCTGCTCTGAGTCACACACTGCCGTTGAAAAACTGCTCTTGTACGCCATTAATAAGTTTTAAGTATAGTAGAGGGAAAAACTGCGTCAGAGTCCCCCCTTCGCTCTGCTCAGCAAAGATGGAGCCGCGCGGGCCTAAAATACAAGCGCTGATTTACTGTTGACTCTTCTACACTCAAGAGTTTGTTAAACTTGTTGTCTTACTTTACTGTAATTGGTACCTGTCTACTGTTACTTGTTTTTTATTGGCTACTTGTTTATTTTCCACCTGTTAAACATCTTCTGTTATTTGTCCATTGTTTTAAATTACTGTATAGGTGATTTTCCCAGCAGAGATAAGGACATATTTTATTCTATCCTGTTCTCTGGTGTTGGTGAGGAATCAGCGTGTGTCATCCTGTGTTGCTTGTGTGTGCTGTGCTGGGACCACAGTAAACCGTACACGGATGCTGTGTTAACATGGAAGCATTCTCTTTTTTACAACACTGATTGTTTTCTATACCAATATAGGAAATGAAAAAGTTCTTCTGATATGTTGAAGTCCTGTTTCTCACCCTCTCAGCCTTTGCGCTGTTTTTTTATACCTTTTCTTCCCATATTGGAGCCTGTTTGTACCCTAGGATCAACGATTCAGATCTGTTTCTGGTTACTGGTGAATGCTTTGATCAGGCAGTCTGTAAGGACTGGAAACCATGTTGCCTGAGAGTACCAGATTGTGGCTTCTGTCTTTGCTGGTTCCGATTCTGGATCACCCACAAAAACTGAACATCTCCTTGGTTGATACATTCCATACTCCCAACTTTAACACGCTGGAGTGGCCAGGAGGGGTGGCACATACCTGGGCCACAGATGTTTACATTTTTTACAGTGCATTGGCCTGGAGATTTTTTTGTTTTCTTTTCTTGTCTTGCAGTTTGGTTAACTTCTGATCAGTACACTAGCAAATGGCAATCAGTGTTTATTGTCAGTATACTTTATTTCATAGTGTTCTGCATTTTGCATCGCTTGGTAGAGAAGAGGGCTTTATAGAAAATAAATAGGATTTTCCAAGAAATTTTATACTTTGTCCATTCTGTAGTTCTAGCTAATTGGGTTGTGGTTGAATGGTGCAGGAGAAACTGTTGACCACTAAGGCTGCAGAACAGCTTTTTGCATTATTTAATAATACAATGATCTCAAGGCTGTAGGAAAGTCTAAATGCACAGAGGACTCTTGTTTTACCACACTGTTAACAATCGTTTCTGTCAGCGTAAGACCTATGTTTGCAGAGCCGTTTAGAAAAAATTAATTTGGACTTTGTGTTTGTACTAGCGTGCCTGTTTATGTTCAGCGTAGTAGCATTAGCTTTTTGCAGTGAGATAACCTGCAATAAACATCTTTAAGCAGAATGCGTGTCTTCAGAAAGCGATTCATCACAGCACTGGGCATAATGATGGCGTCTAGGGAAATGAGAGACAACCCTCAAGATGAATGAAAGTGTTTTCTAACTTGCATCACAAGGCCACAATCGATACCGCTGACTCTTGAAACACTTCAGAGATAAATATTTGATTATATGCAGTCAGTTGGGTTATTGTATTGTTTTATCAAATGTTTGCAGTGCATCCAACCTTGGCTATAACTGAAAGATAATGCCTTTCAGCGGGCTTTCAAAGGTACATCTTAATTCCATTTGGGTGTTGAACTTTTTGCAATGCCGACAATCTTGTTAAGTGGTTGAAGTCCAATTATCCCCCCCCCCCCGCCGATTATTAAACATGAGTTGTCTTCAAACATTCATATCTGAATAGGAAAATACAGTAATAGGAATATATCTCAGATTGCGTTATCTGTTGCTTTCTATGTTATCATTATTGAATTGTTGCTGCTTTGCCATTATTTTTATTGTAGGCAACTTAATTTGATCCATTTATACATACAGATATTTTGCGGGTGCCAGTTTAGAGCACTAAGTGAAGAGGAAAATGTCTGTCGTTTTTGAGATTTTTCTTTCAGAAACTTTGTTTGAAAGTTTTACTATTATTTCATGTGTTTTTCTCCAGTTTATTTTTTTCTATTTCAATTTGTTTGACCAAGTAACAGATTACTCTTTTGTTTTTTAAATAGCACTGTTATTCCTCCATACCTCACAGCATTAGGGCTTTTCAGGTATGGGTTCAAAACTAGCTCAGTCAATGTAGAGTTTAAATATGCTTCCTGTTTGCGTGTAGGTTTCCACCAGGTACTCTTGATTTTTCCCACAGTCCACAGACATGTGTTTCAGGTTAATTTATTTCTGTCAACTACGCATTGTGAGTGCAATCCTTTCAGGGTGTAGTTTGCAAGCCTGGCACCTAGTGATTCATGGATTGATGGACTGCCCTGATCAGGATAAAGCAGTAAATAATGTATGGATTGATTATTATTTATTTGATGCCTTGGCGCATGGCAGGTTTTTACACCTAGCTACTTACAGTGGTTTACCTGTTTATACAGTATGTCTGTTTTTCATTACAAGGCAATAGCTATAGCACTGCACCATCTGAAATCACTCTTTTTAACCCTTCAGATGCTTCTGCAACTGAAGAACCTGGCCTTGGAGGCTGAGACGGAGCTGGAGAGGCAAGATGAGACTCTGGACATGCTGGCTTCCTCCACTGATCGTGCCACCCTGCACATTGACAAGCAAACCCGGCGTATGCGCAAGCTGCTGTGAGGCTTGGGATGAGCAAACACACACCCTTTCGTCCTCACTCTCCTGTCCACACACACACACACACACACACACACACACACACACACACACACACACACACACATCGCCTTAACCACCAAGGTAGCAGAATAACGCACCAGCCTACAGCTCGGCTGCTTAGGTATGAGAGGCGTCAGTGTGATGTTGTAGTAGAGGAGAAGCGCTTTCTCTTCTGCCCACATGGTCATCAACGCAGCACACATCAACCCACAATGTCCACATCATCCTTTCAAGTACATTGTATTTTATTGGTTGAGGCAGGTTTGCTGAGAAAACATGAACAAGACAGACATAATGAATGACAGATGGTTTTTTTAAGCTCCATCTGATTAACCCCCACTCCAGTATAAGTATACCTTTTAGAAATCGCCATTTTGATAGTTCAGCTTGAACCTCTTCTCCAAGGAATCATACAAATATCTGCTATTTACATTGCAATAGTTAACAAAAGGAATAAATAAAGTCCTTTTTAACAGTCAATGTGGAGAGTGCGGCTATGATAAACAGAGGAGAGTGACTGGCTGTTTGCATGCGGAACCTCACCTGGCATGTTGCATGCGCCCATCTTGGGATGATGCTGCGCTACTACGGAACCAGTGTGTACAATGACAGTTATTTAATTTTTATTTATTTATTTAAAAAAATAAAAGAAATCGTTCTGTCTGGACCCTGGAAACATTTACATTCATGTAGAGTTGCTGTTTGGTCATACAGTATGAATCCTGTCATATTGTGCTGTGGTCCTGCATTTTGTAGTTCAAGTAAAATGCAAGTTTAATATTTTTTAAATAATAAGACATAAGCTTCTGTGTAAGATTCTTGAGTAATTAGACACTAATTTACAGCCCGTTGCTTGTACTGAACTTGCCTGCAACCTCACTGCCCATCAGCCATGTTCTTTCCACATCAGGATTTAAGGGACCAGATATGATTTCAGAAAAAAAATTATTATATACTGTATATGTAATAAAACACTTATTCCTACAGTGAATACAAGCAGTAATGTGTACAAGCAGTACTGTAACATGGGGCATCGGTGGCTTAAGTGTTAATATGTTCATTTATATACAGTACTCTGAAGAAAAAGATGTAAATATGTAAAATGTTATCTCATTTTATCCACATGAATGACTATTGGCTGCCTCATGGACATGTTTATAAAGTTAATGAACAAATGGCATCAAAACAGTTTTTCCATTCATCCATCTATCACTGTTAATCCTGACCAGAGTCATGGTGGACCGGAGCTTATCCCGAAAGTGCTGGGCACTAGGCTAGGAAATACCCCTGGGATAGGGTATTCCCACCACAATTAAACAAAAAGAAAATCCAAAGTAAATACGGACAAGAAAGCTATCAATGCAACATTATATGCAAGGAGTCTAAAAAGATGTTTTCAACTGTCATACGCAGCTTTATTGACCAACAGGCCCAGCTCCACAATGCAGCAGACTCTGCCACAGCTCTTTATTTTTGTAGCTTTAACTGTAGTTTCCAGAAGTACAAGTGACACGTGATGATTCTCAGAGGAGTTCAAGTCTATTTGCTTGTGAAGGGAGAGAGGAGAACAGTGGACATGCAGAGTAACCGGCGTGTGGTTGTTCACGCTGTACTCACAGCACTGTGGTACATTGGCTGTACTCATTAAATGTAGCTTAAATTGTGGTTTTAAAGTACTCAGATGGGTGGCCATAACTGCTTCATATTTAAACATAATTCAGATGTAAGACGTTCTTGCAGTATTGTTTGCAGATGTTTACTTCTAGTGGAAATTATTATAAATGTAAATATCTATTTCCCAGGATTCTTGGTAAATAACTGTTAAAGTTGTCACATGACTGTTTGCAGTGTACATTGTGTTTGCTGACTGTTTTTACTATATCAATAACAATGCAGGTTCTTGGCATTATAAGTGGTTTGCTTGATTTCACCAAATTTTTAGATCTTTTTTGCACTTTTCATGTAACAAGTACATTATAGTGAAGAGCAAGAAATGAATGGAAACTTCCACAGTGTTTTATGTACTTTAAAGGCGGTGTTATGGCAGTGCAAGCAGTCCACAGTGAAAGTGCTCAACTGTTCTTGTACGCTTCACGTGAAAGCGACAGCCAGCAACCTGCGATGTTGAGAGATGGTGAAGTTTTCATTTCCAGACACTGAAGTCATTTGCTGGAGTTGAAAAGAAGAGATGAAACGAGCTGTCAGAATGAGTGCGATGTGAAGAGAGATGATGAAGGAGAAGATGACATTCAGTGTTTGTCAGTGGCACGAGAAGCCATGACATCCCTGTCTGTCCTGATGACCAGAAGACTTCATCTCAGCTGCCATCAGCCAGATTTGTTCTTTCCTTTGGATGCAGAATTTAGTTTAATGCTTGATGACCTTGTTGATCTGAGTTCATCCTTAGTAAAAGTCAGTTAACCTTTTGACAGCTTTGGTCTGATACCTGCTTATCTTGTGGTACGACTTTTTAAATGTATTATTATTATTCTGTGGAACCTAGTCATTTAGTTCTCTATTTTTGTCAGATTTTTGACTCATTTGGTTGTTACGGTGCCTTAATTTCTTTCATTGTTGCTGAAGATGAAAAGAATCCCACCGCAAGAGAGTGGTTTTCCGTGAAGTGCAACACCTTTTGGTTGGAGCTGCACAGAGTTCCTGACTGTAGCCAAGCTAAGAGCCATGAATTTTAAACGTTCAAACTTTTGTCGATCTGTCTAGGGAGAACTGCGCACCTTGCGAACACCTGAGCGGCCGCGGTGTTGAGATGTTAGGCTTCTTGTCTTGTTTTAACTCCTATTTGTTCTGTGAAAAGGGAAGGACTGTCGCTTGCCCAAATGCAACTCTTGTTTGTGTTGGAAACATTCAGTGTGGATATAAAAGAACCAAACTGTTAACTTTTTACACAAATGGTGTTGTCCAAAAACAAAGTTTTCATTGGTTTGTGTATAGCTCGCAGGTTATTAATTTAATTTTCATAAAACTGTGCGTGTGTAAATTTTAATGGTGAAGCTCAACTGTGAACAGTAGTGCAGACATTTATGACTGTTGTTTATTTTTATTATTTTTTATTTATGATTTTTTTTTCTTTTGTGAATATGCCCTGGTATTTATGTAATTCCTAAGCTGAAAACCAATTAAAATAGATTTTTTTTTTATTGAAACAATGCAGTGACAATCAGGTTAATGAAATGAAATTAAGTATTTTAGTTTATTTGAAGTATAAATAAAAATAATGGATGAGTATGGAACTGTATGGTGAAAGGAGTAAACAAAAGCCTTATTAATATTTGACCCTCTGAAATTTTATGCTTTATATGTTTTTGATTTGTTTTATAGTGGTCATCTCAATATTGTTCTCTTAAAATACGGAGCTAATAAAAGGGAAAGTGTTTGGTGCTGTAAATTATTACTGTGAAGAATATTTGTTCTGGGTCTCCTTAGCCCCCCCCAGGTGATGCAGGGAGTCAACCCTGCCAACTGGCCCTCAATGACTGATGACACCCGATACTGAAACAGGCCCTGGTCTTGCGGTTCAATCCCACGCAGCCCCAGAGACTTTGCTCAGAACTACTGTCTGGATCCTGGAGGAGATGGAAGGGAGGCCCTGTTCCGCATCCACAGTTTTGTGTCACTGGCAGGCGAACGTCCCCGCTGTGACCCCACAGGAACCATTTGGTTCATTGCAAGGTAAAAAAGTAAAGCTTTGAGGCCTTACCTTACGAGGTCTGTCTTCCTTCAGCGCCTACAGCTCTTTCTCCAGGGATCCTCTTACTGCAAGTTTAGTTGTCGTACACAAACAAAGTCACCAACATTTTGGACTTTCTACGCTGTCCTCAAAATGCACTTTATTGTTGTATGTCTTCTCTTCCCTGATGTTTGAACCGTGTCAATAATTGCCATATGTATGTAAATGAATCTGTCGATTTAAGGCCGCGATGAGCCAGACTTGCCTGGTTAATAAATGCCTTGCTCAGTTTCATTTGGGATCGTACGTGACTGCTGCCTGAGAACCTTGGCAGGAGAATGGAATCATTGTTTCTGGAATAAACCTTGTACAGCAGAACCTGTATATTCCTGATTTTATTAGCCTTTGATGTGAGGAGCTGGTACCAACTGACATTTAAAGTAAATGAGTTAAAACAGAGTTGCAGTGTCATGTCTGTTTGTGGTAACTGGGGAGTGGGCACGTCAGAGACAATTTGCTGAACTGCTGGAGATTATTAGCAGGGCTATTTTTGTCCACTGAGCCTTTATAATGCGTGGCCAGTTTTCCCCTGAAGCAGCGCTTGCATGCCAACAAAAACAACATAAACTGGCTAATAAACATAAACAGTGTACAACTGCACATTCTGCCCAAGGTGGTGAACGCTGAGCTTTTCTGCAGGGCTTTAGGCCCAAGTGGAAAAGTTTGTTTTTGAGTGCTTGTGGGATGCATGAGTGTGTTGCTTTGGAACAGTCAGGGTATGTGTAGTTGTGATGGTGGACCCCCAGCGGCACAGATCCCTCACAGATCGTATGTGGCCTCACAGTATATCATCGCAGAAGATCAGCAGGTACTAATTTCATGTTTTTCACATGTATGACCCACTGCTTCTTAGAAGCTGTTGCATCTTCCTTTGGGGTTCCTCAAGGTCCAGTCTTTGGTCCATAGAGTTAAAGAAATACTTTTTTTAAACGTTGACCTCAGTCATACTTTCATTTTCCAGGAATTGTGCATGAATATGCGCGAAACTGAAAGGTGCGACTTTCCCCTATGCAGTCCGGGTCAGAGCGAGCACCCTGCCGAATAAGGTAAACACAGCAAGGAAATGTGGTAATGTTGCTCCCGGCTGCCAGTGCTGTTTGCCATAGGCTGCTGTTAGGACCATGTGAGGACGCAGCTGAGAGCAGAAACACGCTGTCAGATACACTGTAGGTGCGTTTAATGGCTGCATGTCGACAAGAACCAAAACATAAATATTTATCCTTTTGTGTTGCCCAGAAAGGACCAGTTTATACCGAATGGAGCAGAATGGTCTGCAAATGCTGTAAAAATAAACATTTAGCTCTTAGTTAAATACATAATTTTTCTTGGCCAGGTATAAGTTGTGGCTCTGTAACTTTTTTGTATATGTGTTAAGCATTTAGGGAAATCTGATAAGGGCAGTGCAGTTTTACTTTATTGAGTTTTTATTTATTCATTTAACTGATGCTTCTTCAGAGTAACTAAATAATTTACCCATTTATACAGATGGGTAATTTTTACTGTGAATTTCAGGTAAGCACCTTGATCAAGTGTCATAGCAGGAGGTGGGATCCAAATCACTGCTGCTCATTTGTCATTTGTTAGCAAAAATGTAAGCCTGTATTAGCTGACAAAAGAGTGAAAACTAAAAATTACTGAAGGCTCATAAGTTGCTTTGCAAAAAATGACAAATTTATCATTTCCAATTGCAAACATGACCGTAACCACAAAAACAGAGAGATGAACATCTATCTGTGTCACCAACACTGCGTGGGCAGGCGATCCAATTTGCAGACCTGGCTAAGAAAGTACTGTAGACCGCTCTACGAAACAAGGGGGAAATGTTATAATTCCCAAATCCCTCAGTCAGTGTTTAACTGAGCCACGAGATACCTTTGGTGAACGATAACAAAAATAAAATGAAATCGAAATAAAGCTCAGAATGTACAGAGCCTCTCATAGGTGTTGAAGAGAATATAAATAGGTGCAGACACTGTGAAAATATGGCTGCAGTGACATCGGAAGCTGTTTACTAGCCGGATTGCTGCCAGGCCGTGGGCGGAGAAACAGTCCTGTGTAAACAGACGTGTATATTTGCAGTGGGGAACCCTGCTATTACAGCTGCCTGTTGGCACAGCCCCAGCCCACCGCTCTCCCCTGTTAGGGGAGCACGGCTCTGCACGATGGGAATATCTGTCTCGTCCTGTTGTCCAGAGCTTCTGCTCTCCCTGTTACCTGTGTGAATGTGAGCAGACCATGATGGGATTATTATAATATTTATCAATGACCTCCATTAACCTTTAACCAACCTTCATTTTGAAGGCAGCTTTGCAGAGATTGACCATATTTTTTTGGGATGCAATTTACTTTAGGATCAATAAAGTTCTTTGTTATCTGTCTATCTATCCTCATGGCCAAAAGTCTAATGATTGAGCTGTTTCAGCTGTACTCAGACAGCATACAAACGCATTCTAGACAATTGCATGCTTCCAGCTTTGTGACCACAGTCTGGGGAAGCTCCTTTCCTGCTTCAGCATGATTGTCCCCCTCCCTCCCAATGCACAAAGCAAGCTTCATAAATACCTGGTTTGCCCAGGTTGGTGTAGAAGAACTTGAGTGGCTGCACAGAGCCCTGACCTCAACCCCACTAAACACCTTTGGGATGAACTGGCCTTCTCACCCAACCGCAGTGATGTTCTTATGGCTGAATGGGGACAAATTCCCAAAACCTGGTGGGAAGCCTTCCCAGAGGAGTGGGGGCTGTTATAGCAGCAAAGGGGGAACAATTCTGTATCAATGCTCATGGGTTGGGAATGGGATGTTCAGGTGTCCACATACTTTTAGTCATATAGTCTATCTATCTAACTATTGTTCACAGTAGATGTGTTGTAGTTTAGAAGACATATGTTTTAATTTCCAAAAAATGTAGATGCTACATTGATGCCTAAAATGATGATGATGATGATGACTATTATTATTATTATTATTATTATTATTATTATTATTATTATTATTATTATTATTTTCTGAGAACTTCAGGGTAATGTTTTAAGCATCATTGCAGATTATGTACCTGGACTGAGAATACTACAGGAATGGGGTTCAGATCCACTCCCCACACTTCTATTTGAATTTAGCAAAATGCAAGACAGGTTAGTATCCCAAGTGGTGTGCTGGTCATTTCCATTTTTGGAGGCACCAGTGTGGTATAGGGTGTGTCGGGTCTGGGAAAGTGAGGGGCTAAACAACAGGAATGCCTTAGTCATGACCACAGCCGATGCCCTGCTGCCCAAAGGAATGAGGGCTTGTGGTAAAAAATAAATCCGAGACCGAGAGGGACAGCAAGGTAAGAGGGAGACCGCCGCCCTGTGGCACTGGCCAGCACATCGACTGACTGACACTGCATGCTGCTCCAAGGCCCAAATGCCAGCACTCGCCTTTACATGATGCTAAGCCAAATTTAAAGGCGTTAATCCTTCTTTCTCTTCTGATCAGGTATGCAAAATTACGATTCTGTGAAGATCGGTTTTATGAATATTAATGTTTTCTTTAACAGATTATGTAATCCGAGGACTTTTGAAACCCCAGTAAAAGCAGTCACACATTGTGCATCTCAGTAGGCATTGCCTGTTTTGTTGATATATAATATTTGCCTATTATATTAAATGCTGTATATATTTTGTACATTAAAATGTAAACATTTAGCTTTTCTACTTTACATTTTAATTGTGTTCGTCACAGCCGCCTCAAAGAGCTCTATAGCACCCATACTGTTCAAGTTAGGTTCCTGTTGAGAAAATATGTACCTTTCCCAATATTTTCTGTCACTAAATTTCCCCTAGATGGCATTCCGTGTTTCAATGCCGTATGTCAGACTATTTCAGAGGAGAGTGCATTTCAAAATAAACACAAAAAGCATTCGATCCATTCCCCAGCACCGCAGTGCTATGCTGAAGTGTTAGACCTTTTGATGGAGAACAGTCTTGTTGGGGTTAAACACCCCATCTTTCTGTCCAGGTTTCCTGTTTGGGTCTTTGGGACTCTGAGTATAATATTATACTTATAAATGTTTGATTTTGGTTGCTCTCTCTGTTTTTCCCCCACATTTTTCCCATTTAACAACAGATCTTCCACCTTTGTATGGGTCCTACATGCACTGTGGGGTTGCAGGGGGGATAAGCTGGTGGTTCACAGCTCCAGGGCTGCTTGCCTGATGTGGGGTTCAAACCCAGTGCAGGGGTGTGTGGAGTTTGCAGGTTCTCATCTGTGTTTGCACCCCTCTAAGGAAAAATGGCAAACCACTTCTGTTACTGCTCGCCTTGAAAACCACACCTATGGTCACCCAGGAGTCAGTAATGGCACTTTCCTATTCCAGTTACTTATAGAGAGAACAGATAAGTCCAAAGCTTTTCCTAGCATAGAACAGTAAAGATTTTGAGCTGTTAATGCTATGGGACTGCAGACAGAATATTAATATTAATGCTTAGCTCGTCCCTGATAGAACTGTGAAATGTACAAATTCTTTCTAACACGCTGAGCAGCAAAGAAAACACCCAGCTGAAGCAAATAACGCAAGCGATTCTTCTTGCTAAAGGAGCCTAGAAGCATTCAGCTGAACCTCAAAACGCAAGTCCCTTCAGGGTGGCGGCATTCAGACATCGCTGATTCAAAGAGCATCACGGTGACGCCCTCTGCTGGACCCCCAATCTTACCGTGTAAGGTATACTTTCGATATTTCCCACCTCCAGGTGCAGTGCTCTTTGAGTTGCAGGTGCAAGAAGTTGGGCTTTTAGAGCAGACATGGCTACCAGCACAGGAGTTTGAGATTTAACTTCTTCATGTTTAACTGCCATGTGCAGAGTCTATGCTCTACAGCAATACCACACAACCAAAATTTAACACCAACACCTTGTATGCTGCTGTGAACTTCTGTCTTGCTATGACCTGTGGCAGTGTTAGATGGGATGTAGTGGTTGGAGATGTTTCCATGAAATCGAAGGACACAGGGCTGAATCCTAGCTCCCCCTGATGTACCCTTAAGGAAGGTACTTATCCTAGACTAATAGACTAAAGTTATCCTGCTCTATAAACAGGTAATTTGCTCTAAGCAGCTTCAAGTCACAGTGACGTATTTACTACGAACACTGAAACTGCTGAAAAATGTAAAATGAAACCAAGAACCACTCAAGGCTGGCAAAATTCTTGATTGTAAATGACTTTACATGTATGAATGATGACCGGAAAATGATCTCTCAATATTCAATTCAATTCAATTTTATTTTTATATAGCGCTCTTCTCACTGTAGTGACACAGAGCGCTGTACAGACCTGACAAGGGTTGCATACGTGTACCGTTTGAATCTGGCCACGAAGGAGAGGAAAGCAAAAAACTCCTTTCTACAATAGGATAGGAGAAAAATAAACCTCTGGGGGTCCATGTGCCAGTGGAAGCCCACCCCTCCTGGGCATTCTAAGCATATGTAATAGTCAGTTGATGAAAAGTTAGTAAGGTTTGTGGTTTTTTATCAGTGTAGTATATGGGGTATGGTATAGTTAAGAGTTCCAGTTCACAGTCAGGCGTGGCCTCCCGCGTCCGCAGCGTCCGAGTTGTTGTAATCGGCTTGATCCGATTGAATGACTTTCCGCCAGTCCCCTTCATATGTTCTGGTCCGGTGTCCCATCCGGCCGGTCTATTCACACTGCGGGGTGACCTGTAGCACAAATGGCTCAGAAAAACAGGGAGCAATTGGAATATGGAGGGATGAGGGAGGATTCGGACTAATTCCACACACAAGCAGGTCTCTGCAGTGCACGTTGCTGAGTTAAATTTGTTTGGTCTGTCACAAGATATCAGCAAAGCAGAGACTGCTTTCAGCTGAGTGTAAACGGTTCAGAAGAAGTTAAGAAAAAACATCCAAAGGCCTTATGGAGGAAAGCAGTTAAAGCATATTTTCTTCTGTTAACAATAAGGCGACACTTGGATAGTATTTTGGAGAATCAGTCCAATATTATCAACATATCAAGACACACATCATCACCCATGTGTCAGCAGATCGGGAACAACTTCCTTTGGTCAGAGTCATGGTTTATAACTCCACAGTAACTCTGATATTCATAGCCTGTTTCTGAGGGAGGATTTCTGACATTTTGGATCAGAACCTCTCCAGCTGAAATGCTCAGGACTTCATAACACAAAGCTTTCAGCATCTGGATTTCCATTAGTTTGCTGAGGACTACCACTCAAAAATATATGTCCAACTTCATATATATAGACATATATATCTTTGATTTTGTTTGTGGCACAGTGCTCATGGGGGCAGGGCAACAAGGTGTGGCATAGTGCAATATTTATACCAGGCTTCTCAGTGTGTAGACATCTGTGACGTTTTTGTTCCACAAAGAGAGCTTGTTCGATGCGTTCTCCATCCCACCCAGTGCTGACACCATGGGAGAAGACAGAACAAAACAATTTGTTCTTAGGATGAAATGTAAACACGGATTGCAGCACTGCAGATCTGACAGCATCGGAGCTGAATCAAATAAGGCTGTACTAACAGCCGCCCCAACGTGGGAATACAGAGCCATTTCAGGACACTGGACATCTCAGTAGGGGTCCTGAAAGTGAAGAGGATTGTTGAATCAGAGGGTTTGGTCAACCCTTTCAAGAACGTGTAATAGAAACAAACATCTCAGTCTGGGGTGCTACAGCAACATGTCTGTATTCCCATAGTAACAGCAGTGGGCATCCTTATGCATCCTGTGAGTGCATTGTACGCATGGTTATGCAGAACCAAAATTATGTGAATGCTCTCAGACAGGAACGTCTGGGCATGTCATTTGAGGAAAATAAAGATTACGCTTTCTTACAGTAATTTCATACACCGATGTCTCCATATGGTTTTTTTATGATATTACATTACACCCTGAAAACACTGACACCCCAGGATTCTCACAGTATAAAACAGTTGATAGCAGCCTGTTCTTTTATCCATACGATCCACTCCATGTATGTCTGTATCTGAAGCTTAGTGTCTGTTTTTTGGTTCATTAAACTCCTAAAGGGCTACTTTTTACTTTCAACATTTACTGTATGGTCTGTAACAAGGCTTGGAGAAGCAGTAGTAGCGTCACTTGAAGAGCATAGTAACATCACGCAGAGTGTACATACGTATGTGACAATGGTCTGATGGTGTAAAGCACCTTGCTTCTTTTTTAGCATGTGTCCACACACACTAAATTTAGCAAGTTTAAAAGTATTAAAACTTTGGTTATATAATTTGCTATTACTGTGTGCACGTCACTACGGCTGACACACACGTTGCTGTCATTTTAGAGCATGTATCTGTTATATGTAAACAAGTGAAAATGTAAAAATGTAAAAAAAAAAATGTACATCACACACACACACTGCTAAACACTTCAGTGGTGTAAGGATTCATATCAAACACATAGTGCTAATAAAAGGACTAGCGCTATAAAGGGGATCCTACTACCTACCTAACCTTCATCTTAAGCCCTCTTTTACCTTGTTCTAACCCTCAAACACCACGGCAACCCCACAGTCAACCCACAGCAAGCCTACCCAGCTACTATTCAAAGGCTTGTATCTCTTTAATACCAATGCTAGCAAACTACATGCTCCATGCTGTCCATTTCCCACGGTTCAGCCAGACTTGTATAAGCCAATGTGTGGCCCAAGCAAGACCAGGAAAAGCTCTGCAACAATGTCGAAATGGTACTTTCCCAGGAGCGGAGAAGGGAGGGAGACGAGTCTTCCATGTGATATCACTTGACTCTAACACATGTTATTGTTATGCTTTCTTTGGTCTCAGATGTGTGCTTTTGATTCCCATTTCAATTTTTCCAGCGAAGGCCCCTTTCATCTCTGCCCAGGAGGAGGTGTGACTCGGCCTGGGCCAAGACAAATGCCGCGGGTCAGTCCTGACCCACATCTGGCCTCTGTTCCATGCCTGGAGCCAGTGGAACCAGCTTCCAGCATGTCCTCCAGAGCCTTTAACAACCTCAAGCCTCCATCCTCCATCCTCCAGAGCAACTTCTGACCTTCAGAATGGTATGAAAAGAGAGACAGCTGTAGTCTGCTGGCACTGGGTGAGAAGCGTCTGTTTCCATGGTAGGCCCTTGTTTAAAAGCCCACTGTAATGACCAGCCACGTGAGCTCCTGCCCTACCCAGTGAGTTTCAGATATGTCTCTAGGATTTACATCTACTGCTGAGTTCATGTCCCTTCCATTATGAGAATTTATTGAACAGTCTGGATCTATGCAAGTACCTCTTACACCGGTAGATGGCAGCGGCGCTTAATGCTGCATTTACACTGCATGTCGCACATAAGAAGTAAGCAATAAAAAGAAGCAGTATTATTCCTTAGCTATGGACACCTCTGTAATGAGGACACTGAGGGAGTGGGCCTGTCTCCTCTGGGTGGAATTGGTTTAATCTTTTCACGTCAGGGTTTCAAACGCGGTGTGCTCACTCCTTTCCTGAGCCCGGCGTCTAGCTGGGCTACCAGATCGGTTCAGACACACCCAGACACAGACAGACGCTCTCGAGGTCACGTTGTCCTCCTGCTGGAATGTCAGCGTCTTCGATTTCGAGTCCCGGGAAGCATCTCTTCCTTTCGCTCTTCCTTACAGACTCTTAATGCTTGGTTTCTTCTAAGCACAGAGTTTATTTTTCTGTCTGGGCCATAATGTAAAATTAAAATGGACTTTGAGTTGCGCTCCCTCTCTGCTTCTGCGTCGCGTGGAAATTTACAGGGGCCTCAGCTCCAGCTTGGTGTAATGGAAACCCTGTCGCAGAGCGAGATCTCTCCTCTCCGGCTGTTTTTCCTCCAGGAAGGAGGAAGCCGACGGGGCTGAGAGAGAGTACAATGGCCACAAGTGGGACCCCTGGCTTGCGGCGGAGGCCCGCCAGTGATGACTGGATTGCGTATTAATTAAAATCACATCTGTACGGCTCCCCAAACAAGTTGTCAGGCGACGGGCCAGCGCTCGCCGCATCAGGCCCCGCTTTACGAGTGGGCCCCCCAGAAACCTTCCCCGAGACGTGTTTTTAGTGGCACACTCCGCGAATGGAAACGCTTAGCTTCCACAATAAATTACCCGAGGAGTGATGCCATACTGTACGGGACCTCGGTTGGGCCGCTCCGTAAGTCAGAGCGACATTCTGAGGCCGGGCTTCGGGAAGGTCCTGTAACGGTGTTATCAGGGCTGCGCCTGGCGAGCTTGTGTTTCAGTCCCCAGCTGCCTGTGTAGCAGGGAACCTGGGTGGGGTGGGGGTCACTGTGGTTCGTCGGTTTAGCTGGGAAAATTTTATTTTATTCAATTGCTTGACGTCTGCTCCATGGCCCGGGGTTCCGGCAAACACACAAAATACAAACATGGAATGTGACATAGACTGCCCTCCTGAAGGACACACTCAGCCCCACACCTCCTTCTGGAGTCACTGAAGAAAGGTGCTGAGAAGAGGTCCAGACTGGAGGTAGACTGTGCCGGCTGTGTAACAGAAGAGGAACAGGAGTAAAAGGATTGAGATGCTGCCACACATGAAAGCTGTGTGTGTGTGTGTGTGTGTGTCAGGTTTAGCTTGTTTTGGCACAGTTTGCATCTCCATACCCTGACTTGAACCAGTCCAATGTTTCTAAAAGCTGCAGTTTAGTGTGTAACTGTTCGGGATTTGCAATTCAAGCCAAGCAGATTAATAACAGATATTGATCATCTTGTGGCTCAACACATATGCAAGGTGACAACAATAAATTAATTCACTCAGTAAACTCTGTTATCCACACCCCAATGAACAAAGCCGGTCAAAATAAATATTACCTCTCATTTTCAGGGGAAAAATTTAGGGCCAGCAGGTGGCATAATGACTATAGCCGTTACCTTCCTTCCGAGGCCCGAAAACTGAACCCAACCCTATGCTGTAGTAAAATGATCAAAGGCTCATACCCTGAATTCATGCAATGAACATTACCCAGCTATATAAATGGGTAAATCGCTGTACATCACGTAACTTTGTGTCACCTTGGAGAAAAGTGTCAGGACAAACACGTGCAAAAGCAACCCTAAAACTTGCAGGTTACCTGTGATCTGTCACCTCACCCATGCCAAAAACAAGTCATTTCTTATCCGCACAAACAGCATGATGGCAGGTGGAGCAAATCTCCACTTTAAGCTGCCATGCTACAATATTCAATCTTTCCAAACAGTATGTTTTGCTCTAATTATATGCACTCACGTTTTAATTTTTTACCCCATTATATACCGTTTATTATTCATTCTAATAGCCATTCACCTTATTATATACTTTTATTATTCTATCCAGTTTTATACACATTCCTTTTTATTTATTTATTTTTTTTTACCAGATGTGAAAATCTCAAGATGGTTTTCAAACTTCCCAAAACTGTCACCTTTCCTGTGACAGGTGATATATACACAAATAGTTCATTACAGCAAGGCCTTGATAAGATTAGGGTTTATCTAAGGTGTGGCCAACCTCTTTGAGACACATCTGTAGCACCACGATAACATGTCTGCTCCACAAAGACGGCTTTATACTGTGAGATTGTGCTGCTACCGGGGAGCAACTCCAGCCAGACAGCAGGATCTCACACCTGCCCAGCAGTCTGCATGTGAGAAGAGCAACAACTGAACAGTGGAGCTCCGCAGAATGTCGACTCTCGCTCCGCGTGCTCCTAGAAAAATACGCACAAAATGTTGTGGTGCAAAATGTAATTCACGTGTTTCTCGTTTTGAGAGGGTGGAGAACGTGTACACAGGCATCGATGTAGGCTGACTGCTCCAAGATTCCTGCCACGTCTGGGCCTTGAGCAGCCGTGAATGGAACAATTGGTGACTCTCAAACACAAAACCTCAGCAGCTGAATTCTTCTGAGTTTTCTGCTCAGCTCTTGGCAGAAACAAAGCGCTTTTGTCTTTTGCTTTCGCCACTTTGGCACTTTCAGGTACTCTCGGGTGTCTTTGATTCTTGCCATCGTTTTGATGGAAGTTGAACGAATGAAAAATAAGACATTTTTTTCACTGCAGTAGCCAGTACCTGTGGTGCAGTGCACACTGCTGGCCACAGGGGGAGCTGGCATGCCAGCAAATGCTTCGGTCAAGATTCTCATCAAGTTGTAAAGAACGAAGCAGTGTGTCAGTGTTCGGGCCGCAATAGCACATTTCATTTAGACACATGAATAATTTGTGCATTAGGATCTGACAGAAAGCGGAAAGGACGCAAAGCAGGCTGAGTGCAAAGCTGGGGTGTTTTACTCTGTTTTACTGTATTCCAACTTACTGTGGAATATAGTAAAACAGGGTAAAACACCCCAGCTTTGCACTCCCCCCATACCGTCGTTCTAAGCTGCTCAGAAAACAGCATCATGTAAATATGAATTCATAACAGTTAAAAATATTTGTTACCAGCTAACACTTCCTTGCAGGTCCTTTCCTGATGTCCCCTGTACCTGCTTATGTGTTGACTGCACTGTCCATCTGACATGGCGCCCCCCCAAAGGTGCATGAGGGAGCTAATAGGTGGCAGCACTGGGGTGGGAAAGTGATGGGAAGCCTTCCCACCCAACAGCTCTTCTGGTAGCCAGCCTGCTTGGTTAGTGCTGCCCTTGACTGCTCCACCTATGAAGCTGTGATCGAGATGCGCAGGAGGCCCACACTGTGGAGAAGCTGCAGAAGGATCCAGAATGTGGAGTTACACACGTAGTCCCCAACAGCCCCTGCTCTGGATGTCCACTCCTTGGCTACTCAGCACATTTCCACAATATGCCATTGCTCACAGATTTGTGAAGCTCTGGTCTATCCTCGCTTCAGTCTGTAGGTTCCTTCAGTATCAATCTTACTATGGAATGTAAAGGTGATTGAGCAGATGGGTGATGAGTGATGGGTGATGACAGCACGCAGGAAGACATGGAGAAAAAAGATAGCATGTGAAAGCTGAGGAACTGAAGAAAAGACCTCTGCATGTAAGAAGATCTGTAGACAGAGGACAGTATGAAGTCTACTATGTGGGTAGTGAAGGAATCTGAGCAGATGAATGGTGTCCACTTCTGGCTTGAGAACAGCAAGCATTTTGGGGAATTCAGCTGTGCTTATGGTATCATTTGTACAGACCAGTGAGCAGTTAGCTGCTCATGTGAAATTCCTCAGGGCACTGTATTGGGTTTGGACAGAGTTGCACATGGGTGCTTCTGTTTGACTTGTGTGCTGCTGCCAGACGTTGCAGTGCCTGCAGAGGGCGAGGTCCTCAAAGGGTTATAGAGCAGCAGGAATGGAGCAAAGTCCTCATTCACTGAAAGCTTCATCTCCATGAGCCCTATGTGGACATGTTTTTACAATACAGCATGTTACTCACTCACTCACTCACTCACTCACTCACTCACTCACTCACTCACTCACTCACATACACATACATACAACAGTTTAAAAGCAAGTGCGCTGTCATAGGTCAATTGTGTCTGATGGGGTTCCATGAACATGAGTAAAATGTAGATATGCTTGCACGTGTGTGTGTGTGTGTGTGTGTGTGCCTGACCAACAATGTAGATGCAGGGTGCGAGAGAATCATAAGCATATGCACCACTCTCTATAGTTGGGGTTTTGTAAAGGTTTTGAAAACTTGCACCAAAATCTCAGAGTCCTTTTGTGCCCAAATGGACCCGACACCACACAGTGCTACAGGGATGTGAAAAAGAAGCTGCACCTTCTTTGTGTTGTATTGTTTTATATATAAGGATGTAACAAAAAAAAGTATGGTACACAACAAGTTCTAAAATCTAACCTAAGGGGACGACAATAGCAGCGCTAACTTGAAGTGATTGTTTTCTGGATGAGGTTGTCAGTCTCTCACCTCATTTTGGAGAAATTTTTGCTCCCTCTCCTTTACAACTTTTCCTCAGTTCATTAATGTTTGAGAGCTTTTATTCACACACAGCCCCCTTAAGGTCCCACCACAGGATCTCAGGGGAGTTGAGGTCTGGACTTTGACTTGGCCATTCCAACACCTTGATTTTCTGTCTTCTTGAGCCTTTCTTGTTTCCAGTGTTTTTGGGATTGCTGCCCGGTTGCAAGACCCAGTAACGGCCAAGTTTTAGCTGTCGGACAGATGGCCTCACATTTAGCTGTACAATAATTTGGAATAAAGAGTTGATCATTCATTAGATGACTGCAAGGTGACCAGGTCCTGTGGCTGCAAAACAAACCCAGATCATCTTTCTATCATCATGCCAGATATTTATTACTGTGTCACTGCAGCGAGAAGAGCGCTATATAAAAATTACACTGAATTGAACTGAATATTTGGTATGAGATGTTTGTAGTGAGACTCTCTGTTTGATTTTTGCCAGACATGGATTTATGAGCAAGCATCTCCACTTTACTCTTGTCTGTCCAACGGACGCTTTTCTAGAAATCTTGTGGTTTGTCCAGATTCAGCTTTGCAAACCCAAGCTCCCGCTGAGTAAGAAACTCATGGTGATCACTTTGCTTAGAGGGTGTGAGTCTTGGTCCACGATGGATTGTACCTTCCTCTACGTCCTGAGGACATGAGTTACACACGATTCATATTTGCACTGAACGGAGGTGATTGCTACCACCTTAGCGATGAGGTCATGGTCAAAGTTGGATGGTCTCTGACAGGAGATTGAACCAACAGGGGACTGTGACTCCGCCCCAAGGCGTTATTACCCTCAGCTCCTTTGGAGAGTCAGAACCCTCCAAGTGGAAAGTTCTCATTTTTCAGAATGACTTACACCTACAAATGACAATGCCTCCTTCTGGTTGTCATTATCAGCCATAATTGTGTTTGCTTTGTGTATAGATGTTGAAAGGTAGTGTCATAGTGCAGCAGAATGCAAGTTTACAATGAGTTGGTTACCATATGGCTCAAAAAGAAGGCATAAAGTACATGTAGAATAGTTGAGGACAGTATTTTTTTAAAATTAAATATCTACTTTTTTTAGTGGGCTGAACAGTTTCAAGAGTGGAAACTACAAATGAAAAAATAACCCTAATCCTAATAAAGGTAATATGCATATGAATTGAATAGCACATGGCTGCTTCCTTGATGGCAGTTATGAGCAGGGGATTTAGTGGTTAGAACTTTTGTAATAAAAAGATCTGGGTTTGGATCCCTGCTTCTGCTACAGTACACTTGATAAAGGTACTTACCATGAACCAATGCAGTAAAAATTATTATAAATAATTCAATTTATTTGTAAAGGGTGCACAGGATCTTATACACAGTAACTGTTAGCTGAGCTAATATCCATGAGCAAATGCATGTAGCTGAGTAAGTGAATGTAGCTAAGTTAATGTACATGAATAAGCGTACGTAGCTGAGCAAATGTACGTAGCTGAGTAAGTGTGCACAGCAAGCTGAACTGTTATATAGTGAATATACAGTACATACAGTATATACATACAGTATGTGAACTGTGGAGTTACATTTTTATGATTAAATATAAAGTCAAATTCCCAATACATGATAATATATGTGGTGATGTTTATATTTAAGATATTTTCAGTCATGTGCATTTTTAGGCAGGATTCGACAGCCTTCTTTCACAGCACTGCCCTGACATTAGCCCGTCACTGAAGACTGACAAGAATCACACCATAAACCATAGAAAGAACAAGCTTCTGTCAGAATTGAGAATTATTTTTGGAAGATGTATGATGAATTAATTATCAATTATTATTCTAAGTGGCTGTATTTAACAAGTGAAATCCTAATTTTAGCTTGACCGTCTGTACTTAAAGCTAAAAGTAAATATACTTGGTGTGTGAATTAATAGGCAGTAGGTTTAGTCCCAATAACGCTTTTATTTTGTTTCTGTAATGTGTCTGTTTTATCATGTTTGTCCATGTGTGAAAGGTTTACTGTGATGTTGAAAGGTGTGGCTGCTGAGCAGGACTGGATATAAAGCAACAGGATCAAAACAGCAAAATGAGAACAATTCAAATAAAAATAGTGCAACAGACTCAATTTAAGTATTTGTTCATTTAACTCATATATTTAAACTTATCCTCATAAAAATAAATGCCATTTTTTGAATATATGCCAGGTAGGCCTCACAATCCTGCTTTGTAGAAAGACGATCACCTTTCCTATTCCAAGAGGTGGTTTTTGGAAAGAAGACAAAAAAAAAGCTTTCTAAACTCAAGCAGAAATTAATTTAGCTTGGTAATGGCTTTTACAGCCACAATTGCCATAATTGCCAATAATTCACGTTTTTTCCATTTAGTCTTTAAGGGTGCTTTTATTATAGCCCATGCATAAAAACAGGCTAATTATAGAGAAGTGTTCTTCACGTAGTTTTCTGTCACATTCTCCATTGCTTCTGTCTCTGAATCTAAGAACATCCAAATGAATGGCTTGTTTTATTATTAGGGGCAAAAAGAACACATTTGGAATTTTAAGTGCCATAAACCATGCTGGCTTGTATTCATGACTTTTAAGACATAATTCAGATAAAATCATAAATGAAACGCCTAATTATAAGCATGTATCATTTTTGAGAAGTAAATTTTGGTGTAGGGGCTTGCCAATTTTGGCTCAACACCTACTTGCAGGCTAGTTTGCACCTGCTGAGAGGCCATCCAAATACTGTGCAAGTCATTCTGATAATTAAAATGAATGGCCAGACCACTAGAGATGCCATTCATAATTACACACTTACTCAGCCTATACTTGTAAAGTGCGTAAAATGTTTGAAAACAATTTTACTTTTGCCCCTATTTGTACCACTGAATATTTTTACTCAAGTGAGTCAAGTGTCAGTGGTCTAACTTGAACCTTTTGAATGTGTGGACCTGAGCTGAGTTCGCCACTTACTTTTATTTCACCATTTTCCTCCTCTTAGCCTCTGCCACCACCACCACTTTTAATTCTCGTGCGCCTCATTAGCTCGATTAGTTTATTTAATAAACTTACATACAAATACATCTGTAAGTTATGTGGTTTACTCTTCTTTTAGTGAAAATAGAGTCCAGAAAAGCTGGCTGTGCTCTTAGTCTGGCTGAGAATTAATTGTTGTCTACAGTTCTTGATACGGATTCACTTCCAGGAAGTTCTGCCATCCATATGTGCCCTTAGAGCTGAAAGGGATGCATCCATTGTTACTGTGGTTGAATGTGTACATCTTCTTCCTTGTTGTCTTCTTTTTTCCTCCAGTTTCTCTAATGAGTTTTGAGTTTAAAAGGTAAGGAAATTATGTGCAGTTACAGTACATGGCGAAAAATATGTGGACCCCCCTTCTAATGATCTAAACTGTTTCAGCCACACCCAGACAGCATACAAACACATTCTAGACAGTTGTGTGCTTCCAGCTTTGTGGCCACAGTTTGGGGAAGAAGCTCCTTTCCTGCCCCAGCATGACTGTGTCCTTCCCGTGCACAAAGTGAGCTCCATAAGCACAGGGTTTGCCCAGGTTGGTGTGGAAGAACTTGAGTGGCTGCACAGAGCCCTGACCTCAACCCCACCAAACACCTTTGGGATGAACTGGACTGCTGACTGCAAGCCAGGCCTTCTTGCCCCATGTCACTGATACTCTTGTGACCAAATGGGCACAAATTCCCACAGCTGTGCTCCAAAATTTGGTGGAAAGCTGTCCCAGAACAGGGTCTGTTATAGCAACGGGGGGAGGGCAACTCCATATGAATGCCCAAGGGTTTGGAATGGGATGGCCAAAAAACACCTATGAGTGTGATGCTCAGGTGTCCGAAAACTTTTGGGCATACAGTGTGTTTATAAGCAACCCTAAATAATATGAACTAAACCAGGAAGAAACAGAAATCAGCCTTTACCAGCAAAACAAGCAGATGTTCAGGAATTAAGTATGCTCCATAGAGGATGGAAGCCTGCATTTGTGTTTTTTCAAACTTGTAAATGAACATTAGTGTCAGGACTCTGATCTGCACAAGGACTTTTGCTGGCCATTTTGTGTACTGCAAGGGCCTGTGATCCTCTTTACTTCTGTGCACTCCTTGCCCTGCCTTCCCCACCTGATCACCATTATTACCCTCATTATTGCCTCTTGTTTTCCCCCAACAGCCTGTCTTGGTGTTTATTGCTGTATTGAGTATTTAAGTCCTGTGTTTGTACCTGTTCTCTGTCAGATTGTGACTGATCTTTCCTGTACTGTGATAGCGGTCTCTGTTTCTTCTGACCTGTTGAATTGTTTGATTGCTTCTCTGGTTTTTTTTGATCCTGCTCCTCTTGACCTGTTTTGCCCAGTGTTTTGGATTGTTTGCTGTCTGTTCCTCTGGTTTTTGGATCCTGTTTTTCTAGAGCTGTCCCTTCCCCTAACATCCCTCTAATAAATCTCCCGCCCTTTATTAAGTCTGCCATTGGGTTCTAACAATTAGTAGCATTACTGCATTAAAATGACACGAATGCTCATTCAATTTCACAGTGTCATGCAACTTGTCAAAGAAGCTGCATTTTAAAAGCTTTATGGCTTATAAATAGTTTGAGGCCTAGACCCCTAAATTTTGTGAATCCTACATGACACTGTTACTTCGAGGTAACTAATATTCCTGCAATTATGATCATTCTATTGTTACAAAATTAAACTAATGTAAGTTTGCACGGCTCCCAAAAGGCTGTCATGGCCATTGTCCAAGGCAGCTATTAGGCGGGGCAGTGCGTCAGACATTATATCATGTCTATGCTCACCTAAATAAATTAATGCCATACTTTTTGATCAGCAACTTAGGGGTGGGACTATGACTCAGAAGAAAAGGAACATAAGACTCATTTCATCAAGCATCATGTTTTTGACTCTGTACAATGGATTACTTATCAGATTGTTTAATATTATCATCATCATCGCTTTGCTATTACATCCTTGTTTAATGAGAAGATGTTCTGGTGCATCTCAGTAAATATTTACCAGCGTACGTATCTACTGTCCTTCGTAAGCCAGTGACACGACTGGCTTTTTAGTTGAGTTTGTGAGGTATCTTGCTCAGGGGTACAACAGCGAGGCCCCACCCTGGAATAAGAGCCACAACCCTCAGGTACCCAAACATCACATCCCTTAAGCTGATTCATAGGGTTCTTGATTTTAGAACACCATAACTTGAGTGTATTGTTTTGGTTTTGACAATTTGTTTTCCTGTGGGATGAAGTGAACTTTGGAAAGTTGGACAGACGTGTGTTAGGTTCCAGCCCTTGCTAGTTCAGTGACAAAGGGAGTGGTCATGCAATGCGATTCCTCTAGGGAGCGATGGATCTGTCGCCGCAGTCCGCTTAGGCAGCGATGTGGCCCCGTTCAACTTGGCCACCGTCACCTGCAGGTGATATCATGAGCAAAATTCACAAATTAATAATCGTCCCTCTTTTCAAAGACAAAGTGGGAACAAGACCCGTGTTCTTTAGAACCAAGCATCATGTTGCTTAGGTTTGGCCTCAACCATCGGACTTGGTGACGAACCCTGCAGATACAATCCGCAGAGCCTCATGTTTATTTAATCTTTGCTTACTTCAGGGGAAGTGAACCTAACAAAAGGCCTGGCGAACGAATCCGACGCTTACATCTGTATCAATAAGGTGGGAGTCTTTCAAGCCGGATGGGAGGCCCCAGGCCCCTACTGGGAAGGACACTAATAACCTCTTTCCCATTTCATCACCGTGCTGATGGTGGAGGAACTTCATTACTTCATTTATGGCTTTCATCTGCCATAACAATACGCCACTTTTCCCAGATTTTTAAATTGTTTTTAATTGGCTGCTTTTCATCTGCAGGGCAGACTCAGGCGGAGCTGCAATAACAAGCGGCCCAGGAACGGTTGACGTGGAACTTCGCTTGTCTTCTCGGTTGGACTGAGACACACCTGCAACGCAATTCAAACCACTGAACTCCTCCTTTAATCCTCGCATGCTTTGCTCTCGTTGATGATTTTCTTTGAGCACTGGGATCGGTTATGATGTTAATTCATGATAAATGCCTGGGCGGGCTCATGTTTGAGGAAAAGTATGGAACAACGGAGACATTTGCAGATGCTGCTTTCCACAATAGAAAACGAACACCACAGTCTTTAACTGGAGTTCCAGAAATGAGAATGGGGTTCATATTTCCAACATGCTGCTGCATCATATGGAGATGAGAGTTAAGCCCGTGTAACAACTTTCCCTGTGCTCCTCTTAACCTGAGTTTGAAACCCACATCCTGCTGTAGTACCATTGATCAAGGTGCTTTTCCTGAATTGCTGTAGTAAAAATTACCCACTGATGTAAATTTGCAAAACAGTGCAAATTGTTTTTGAGAAAAGCATCAGTTAAATAAAAACAACATGGGTTCAAATCCCTTCTGCAGGACTATTGAGGAAGGTACTTGCCCTGTCCTCATACAGTAAAAATTACCCTGCGGTATTAATGGGTAAATTACTGTAAGTAAAGTAGTTTAATGTACAAGCTTAACATTTTAATATGCTTTTGGGGGAAAGGATCAGAGAAAAGCATTTATAATAATCATTAATAATAATTATAATAATACTAATATCATTATTACAGTGATGCAGGGTGGTAATCTTTAATATAACATCAATCCTGTATGGTTTTGTTGCAGTCATACATCCATCCGAATGCACATTATATCCTTAAAAATTTCATTTCAAGAAAAAATAGTTCACTTCGTGCAAAGACACTTGAAAAAAATATAGCGTCAATATGCAAATATGTTAATACGTGAGCTTCACTCTGAGGCCTTTTAAAATATGCCAAAATATAAAGCCTGCAGAAAAACAAGATTCACTGCAAACAAGTAAAAGCTCGACAAAGGTGATATTTGCAGAACTGGAGAAATTCTACGTCATGAACTAATACTACTTATTCACCTCAACAAATGTTAAATTGTTCATTGAAGCATACATTTAAATGAAAGAAAATGAATGCAAGAATCTGCTTGATTTTTACTCTTGTAACTTTTAAAAAGACATTAAGGGCAGGGAGATGGTGCCATATAGTTAATCTGAATGTGAGTCAAACTAAGCTACGTTAATATCATAATGTTTGAACTGCTTGCCAATATAAAACACACGAAATGCACACTATGCAAATTTTTGGTGCCACTGTGAAGTGTGTTTCAGTGGAGTTAAAAAGTTATTCTGCATTTTTGCTTCCGCTGCCAAATTCAGACATCCCTTTGCAGCTGCGTAGCAACCGGACCATTAGCGCACCGAATAAAAATGTCTAAAAGGATTCGAAAGGAGAAACAAATGGTTTGCTCAGGGAGCTCCTGGTTTCTCGGAAATGCTGGCCATCTTGCAGGCTATAAAAGGCATCGATAAAAAACAGCATAGTGTATGCTGATGGAGCTTCTTGTTAATGTTTTAAGCGAGTCCTTCCTTCCGGATAGTAAGTGTCTCCTATCACACCTGGGGAGTCAGTGGCGCACAAGAGATTTACAACCTGGAAGTGCTGCCCAATGTGGCCTGTGGCCTTTTGACAGAATATGAAATCCCTTTTATGACGCATGAACCAAAATAACTCATTTTCATTTCATTATAATTCAATTCACTCTCTCCTACCCACTTATTTTCCTTGACTGTTTGTCCTTGTCAGGGTTGTGGCCATCCAGAGCATTTCCCAAAATCACTGACCACTAGGCTAGGAGGGGTTCACTGTGGACAGGATGGCAGTCCATTGCTGGGTAGCCACAGGCACAGTCACTCATATGTGCATACTTGCCAGGCAATTTAGAGTCAGGAATTAACCTGAAATGCATGTCTTTGGATTGAGAAAGGAAACCAGAGCACCTCTAGCCTGAAAAGCCCAGATGCTGTGAGGTGGCAGTACTTCTCGCTGTGCCACCCTCGGTTCAGTTCAGTGCATGGTGTGACAAAGAGTACTGAACAAAGTTCCAAGTACAGAACAGAATGCTATTATATCAACTTTTCTAAGTCAACGGTTGTGCTTAACTATTGTGATAAGCCAGCTGACAGATGAGGAGAGGAAAAAAAAAAACTCCCAACTGCAAAGAACTGGATAAAAATAAACCTCTGGGAGTCCTGTGGTGACAGGGAAACTTTTTGGAGTTCAGTATTCTCTTTTCCTCATGTTCCAATCTCTCCTGAATATGATACATTTGACTCAGGTCCCTATCCAGATGTGCCTCAAGATGTTCTTCAGCATTGCTTGTTAACATGTCCAACCAAATGTCCATCAACCACAAATCAAGATGCTCCCGAAAGCCATAAGCATTGCATACGCCCTTCATTTCCTCATCATGCACACACTTTGTTTTGTGTGCTTTTGCGTTCTGTGAGATTCAAAAACAAATTGTAAGCGAAACTGAACTGTCGGCTCGCGTCCTGCATATCCAAGTACTCACCAATTCCCGTGAGTGAACTCAGTTGTCTCAGATTGTCATGATATCTCAGAATTTAGTTGTAGCACTAAACAGTCATACATTTATTATTTCTGTCTGCTACATTTAAGCATTAAATAAATATGTGGGATGGCTGGGTCAGTGCACCCCTGGGAAAATCTCTGACAAAGGATTTGTGCCAAAGTGGCTAAGATCTGTAACATCTGCAACAGTAATGATTTTTGTCCCAAAAGTTTACACATATTGCACTTTTGGAAAGTGACCCGAACTTTTGGCCTGCAATTTTCCCCCATTTCATTTTATTAAGCGCAACAAACCAGAAAGTGGACTCCAGGTTGGGGTTCAGTTGAGATGTTGCTATTTGTCTGGCCTTTCAGACATCACTGAGAGTCTGACCCTCTACAGTCCTCAGTGGCCCCCCAACAGCAGGTACATCCTTGATCTGCTTTTCACGATAAGCAAAAGTTAATGGAATTACAAACAAAATATACGTAGAAAAAGTTTCTGTCTATATTTTAATTACTAATGCTTATTCAAACACCTAAGAGACCCAACTTTGACCCAGCAGGTGGCACAGCAGTTTTCTGCTGTCACTTTGCATCCTGAAGGGTGTTGGGTCGAATTCTTCTCCTGCTATAGAACCCTTGGTAAAGGTACCTTGGATTGATAAAGTAAAAATTACCCAGCTATGCAAATGGATAAGAATCTGTGGTGAAAGGTAAATAAATGTAAACTAACAAGAATTTTTCTGCAAGACATTCTTCAAGAGGACCTTAATGAATGACTGACATGAAGGGTTGGTGTCACACATAGGTTCGATGCCCAGAGCAGTGCAACAGCTTTACTGAGGCCACATTTGTTTTGTGACTAAAAGAGGCATCGGGGGTATTTCCTGTCAAGGAGAAACAACTGTGTTGATAAAAAGAAGTTGTGCACTGGCATCTGTACAAATGGGGAATCAGCTCTGTAGATTTTTATTTGCCACCAATGTGATCGTATGTGTTTGCAATGTGAGGTCCACAGGGTCACTTAGCATCACCACCCCAGTGTGTTTCAAATAAACCAGCCTCTTTAAAGGAATGCAGAGACTTCCAGACATCGTGTCCATCTTCTAGTATAATTTTTACTGGCCTTCCGAGCTTTTAACAATGATATTTGATGTTCAATACTCTTCAGCATGATGATCCCATATTCAGGTTAACAAGCATATAAATAGTTTGCAAAGCCTCTTTAGGCGCAATTGTTTCTCTGTTGGTTGAACTGCTTTATTGCTCACTCAAGCATTTGTCTAAATTTCTACTACCGTGCATCCTGATATGCATATATTAAAATATTAGCTGGATTTAAGTTGAGATTTTCTCCTACAATCAGAGGATGTGGTGGTCAAGTGGGATAAGCTGGTGCCTCACAGCTCTTGGGTTGCTTGCCTGATGTGGGATTCAAGTCAAGCTCAGGGGTGTGTGTAGAGTTTGCAGGTTCTCATCTGTGTTTTCACCCCTGTAAGAAACAAATATGCCAGAAGAAGGCAATGACAAACCACTTCCGTTCCTCCTTGCCTTGAAAACCACACCTGTGGTCACCTTGGAGTCAGACATGACTTGTTGGCACTTTCAATTCATTCTTCCTTTAAACAGGTTATGTTTGTTTGAATCATAATTTCCTACTTCAGTTAGAAGCCTTCCATGTTCTATTTATATGTAAGCACACTATTAAATATACATAGCTGACAGTTCGGGGAATGAACGTGTCCATTATACTGGTAAGCAACCTGAATTATTATTGCCTCAAGATATTGTGCACTTGCGTAGATTTTTATTCTCCACAGCTTCTGCATTAAAGCTTAAAATCAGCTTCCATTCCCTACCAGTTTCACTCAAAAAACATAACACGGTTTTATTTGAACTCAAAAACAATACTGTATGGAGTTTCGCCCACTGTGGAGCAAATCATATAAATTGGCTTGGACCGCTCTGCCGAGTGACTGCAGAAAAATTGCTCAGTTACAGCTCAAGGCCTTGAGTTATTTGTTGTATTTCCATCTGGCTGAACCCCATCACACCCCGGTTCAGCATGTCCTTTGCTGTACCATGGTGAGCTACATGTGGAGCTGTGGATGAAGCACGTTCCCACTGCCTTCATGAGTGCAGTGCTGGTGAACTTCTTGTTAATGAGCTGTACCCTGGTGAGCCACAAATCCAGACACACACCTACGTAAGAAAGGGCTTTCCTGTGGCGCTGCTGTTCTGCGAAGTGTTTGTGGCTCTGCTGGAGCTCCCCAGATAGGATCAAGCTTTTTTTGCCAGAGGAATGGAGAAGTAAATGGTGTCAAGCGGCACCATGAGATGGGGGCATCACACGGATCTGGGAGAAATATTACATGTTGCCTTCACTTGCAGTCTTGCTTGACTTTTGACCACCATTTTGAATGATTGTGGACAGAAAGAGAGAGAGAGAGAGAGAGAGAGAGAGAGAGAGAGAACATGAAAGAGGGCAGATGTGCACTCCTGATGTCTACCCAGTGCTCATCTTACTGAAGACTGGAGCTTCATATGGTATGTTAGTACACCATACTGTCACCTTGCAGCATAGCGGTTGTAGGTTCAAATACAGAACCAGCTCTTGTTGGTTGGAGTCTGAAGTTTTCATTGATCTTGTTGGTTTCGTTCAGGAGCTCTGGCTTCCTCTCATGTTAAAAATAGATGGTACTGAAGATGAGTTGTGACATTAGTACACACTACCAAAGTACAATGCGGATCCGCTTGGTGGAAAAAAAAGTGTTTTGTTCCCCTCTGACATTCTGTGAACACATTCTGGTGAGAAATTGAGATGCCGTGTCTTCTCAGTTCTTCTGCACCAGTTCTCACAGGTGTACTTCATGTGTGTTGCTTTGTTTTCACTCTTCTGTCCAGTTCCTCCTATACAGGTTTTGTCCTGGTATCCCAGGTGGTGTGTAAATGCACTGGTGGCCTCACATGAACTAGCATCCTTTCCCAACTCTGACCCTTAATACTTTGTGGGACTGAATCCAGGTTCACACAACCATAACTGTATGAGCAGCTGCTGAAAATGGTAAAGCTTTGGAAGTTGTCACTCTGTTGTCTCAAATGCTCTTTTCACATAAAAATAAACTAATTGTTTGTTTAATTAAAAAAAAAAAAAAAACTGCTAGTTTTTTCAAATCCATAGCCATGACGCATTAAAATAATAATAAACAAACTGCAGATGCTAGAAGGGAGACTTGAGTGCCACGATGAGCTCTACCCACAGAATGAAGCAGAACTTCAGGTGAGATTATTTGTGACTTGACACCATGGGAAGTGTGGTGTGGAGATAATAGAGAAAAATTGTAAGCTATGAAAATTCCATGGGAGGGATTTGCCCAGACCTGGGTGGAGCTCAGAAACACACTTTTGGAATCAATGAACCTTTGTTAGGAGGCAGCTGGACAACATGAGTCTGCTTCTTCTTTTCCATGAGAACCTCCTGGATTTACCTTGTTTTTACACATTCAGCAAATAAAGCAGCCAAGGAATTTATGCAAAGCAAGTTGGTCTAAATATATGCAGATTCGAGAGGCCAAATGCCACCATTCATGTCCGACTGTCATTGCTAAGGTACAAATAGCAGCCTCATTTTTGAAGGGCAAAAGGATTAAAACATTTTGATGGCTATTACACAGTGCATTGGGGCACTGTACCCGGGCACTGTACCCAGTTGTGACTCTAAGTTGAACTGTCGTAGTTTTCAAAAAAGCCACACTCAGGGGTGGGACAGGTGGAACTTCCCCATGGCTGAGGAGACAGTATACCTTTTTCAGTGGTTCTTGTTTAGGATTTAAACATTCTGGGTGCACGATGGCTCCTCTAACTTTTACATCTCCTGCTACTGCTGATATAGTAAGATGAAAATGGTGAATTATCACAACTGCCGCCATGATGTCTGTGACCACAGGCCAAACGTCCTGACTTCTCCATCCCCAAAGCGGTGTATCTACGACAACAGACGCAGTGCAGCCGAAACACAGCTGATTCCAGGCCCTCAGCCGTCTATCTGCCTGTGCTGCACCTGCTTTCAGGATTGAAACCTCATGCACCCTGAGGGGAATGGAGCCTGTGATTCCTCAGCTGTCATCCTTCCCTCCCTGCACCTGGATGCATCCCCTACCAAGTTTACTATGAATTCACTTGAGGGCTGCTGCTGCGATGCTGTTAACTGAGCCTGTTTGGAGATAAATATAACCAAGGTGACAGCAGGCAGGAGGGCGCAGATCCAAGACAAACTGGCAGCCTGCGAACGGAGCGTTGGAAAGGTGAACCCAGGCATCCGTCATTAGATGCTTTGCTTACATTCTGGTTTCGTCTGCTGGGGTCATGCGAGGACTCTGATCGCCATGAGGTCAGTGGGCTCTCACCTGACTGTGTGTTTCTCATGATCTCTTGCTGAAGATGGGAACACGGCAACAAAGCCCAGCGGTCACCCAGGGGTAACAATACAATTTCAGTTCATCATGAGACGCAAACCCTAGACCACTCAGCAGCTCAGACTGGCCATACCTTACGGATCTCAAGTTGAGCTGAAATAAAACAGGTGGCGCATGAACCAAAACTGGAGAAATTTATTGATTTCATGGTCTGACGCGTTCATTATAATGGCGAACACACGCCGTCCTCCGAAGACTCATTTGTAACACAACCATTGTAAAGCTGCCATGTTATTGTTTTTAATGCTCATTAGCATTACAACCTACAGTGAGTTGAAATACAGTGATTCACTGCGGTCATACGCATGTTTTACCTCACGTCACCAGTGTAGGGAGTGTTGACCGTTCTGTCTGTCTCATCCACCCAGCCTGAGCACTGGGCCTTTTGTTGGAGAACAATGGATTTTTTTCTGCTTTTCGATGGAATTTCTGCAGACCCTTCATAGGAACAAACACCCTCCACGTTCACTCACTGCAGCACTTCCCCTTCACCTCTCTTCTCCCTCCGGCCTCACCCATCTGCCCCTTTCTCTCGGATGAGGCTATATGCTATTAAGTTTGTCTCTGTCCTCTTTAACTTCTTCAACTTAACTGTTTTTTGGCTTATTTGTGCTGTTAGAAGCCACTAAGACAACAAAACTTTGGTGGAATCTACACACAGGTTTTTGTAACTTTCCCACAGCATTTTTCAGGAATATCTACAAAGAACTGGGAGAATTACAGAACTTAAAGAAAGAGACATGTTTGGTGTCAGAAAGGTGTGATGCCTCACCAGGTAAATTTCCTCCAAAGACACTTTTCTTTACCATTATTTTACTGCAGTAAAATGATAACAAAAAGTAAGAGGATATGAAGATAACAGGCCACCCGGGAACTCGAATCTCAGGCACAGACAGAAGTGAATAATCTTAAACTCCTTCATTCCTCCTCAAACCAATTCTTTTAAAATGTTATGTTTAAGGTTATAAATTTCACTGAAAATAATCCCTAAACTGCAATAATTTAGACAGCTGAAGTGTGTAAGAAGCCTGTAAATGTTAACAATATTAGAACAAACATTTATGTCACTATCTTCTTCAACTGAGATCTGATCTAACTTACACTGTAATACTGACCACAGATCTACATTTTCTGTAATAATGCAGCTTCACCCAATGTGTTTGCAGTTAAAAGGACTAAGAAGCCACACATTTAGAACAACAGCCACTCTGGGGCTTATGATCTGTGATCCCTTGGTGGGGTTTTACTGCATTACCTGTATTCCTGAGGGGTTTTGCTAGTTGCATTTTCTCATGTCTAACTTGGCACTCCCATTTTCACAAGGCCGTAAAAGAGTAAAATTACACTTACAAATAATTTTTGGATGGATTTTCTGCCTTCTTCCCCGACTTCCTGCGGAGCTACACATTGCGTCCTTTGTCATGTCACAACCCAGTATTTTATAGAGAAATAAAATCCATGTGAGAGGAGAATGTTTAACGCTGCACATCTGATCAATTGAACCTGATGAAAAACGATTATGGGATCCGCTTACAAGTTTACGTCGGCGGCTTGGATCCTTTTAAAAAGCGCAGCGTTTATCCGCCTGGGGCATGGCACTTACGTTTCTGCGTTAGCATTAGTTACAGAAGACAGATTTTATTTTCCCTGCAGGTTCAGAGTCAGTCCTTTCTGTAGACGGAAGTAATTTTGAGGTTGCGGTCTGGATTCTTAACTCTTTGCATCTCTTCATGTGAAGATGCCATACGATTCACTGGGTATCAGTTTTAAAATATACATATCTAAGGTTATAAGATATACAGCTCTGTCTGAGGTTACTTGATTTAGACACAAATGGGAAATTCTTAAAACAAAAGAAAGTTTTCATGGAATTTAAATGTTGTGTGAGTCGCTCGCTGTGTTGTCATACAAGGAAATGCAGGGGGTGGTACGAATTTAGCACCGTGAGCACAAACTGTAATGGCAGGAGGACATAATCTTAGTTGCAGGCTTCTTCAGGTGAAATGAGCAAAATCTGTATATTGTCCACACAAAAATCTGTGCAAAGCACAATGTTCTCGGGCTGTGCATTATTGTTCACCAACTGGGTTCTCAGTTACAAAGGAACAATCTAGAAAGGTCAGAACCGCCCTTAGAGGTCCTACCTGCTCCATAGCCACCCGTGCCTCAGATAAAGCTGAGACCTCTTTCTGAGGGTTTGACCAGGTCTGGCTGACTGCCTGCAGAGAACATCGCCACGCTAGGATGCTGGCTGCAGCAGCTCTCCTCATTTCCACAAAAACCTCCAGACGTTACTGAGGCTACACAAGAGATGGTATAACTTCTGTATAGCCTCAGACCTAAGCACTTTGGCGTTTATTCGCTTTCAGAAATTCGTATGTACGGTATGTTTGTCAGTTGCAGATTCTCACATAGCATTAGGCAATGAACAGTCAGACCTGAAATTGGGCTTGGTTCTGAACTCATCAGAGACCCATTTTTTACATGCAAAGTTGGGATTGTGGTATTTTTAGCCAGCAGTCAGTTGGCTGGTTTGGCTGTGAGTTTAAATACATTCCTCTGTGGCAGAATACCCTTAAAAACTGTAAAATGTTGACTTCTCTCAACTTTGAAGGTCTTTTGCTCCATAATGAAAAAAGGTCTGCAGTTCATGGAGGCCCTGAATACTGACCATCTAAAGTAAGTGGAACCTCCTCACAGCAATAGGAGCTGCCACTAAATTCTTGGGATCAGAGACTTAGATCAGCATTTAAAGTGATCTGAACTTTTATTTGCTTCAGTCTAACTAGTCTAGGAGGCAGATTAGGAGAAATGTCCTGAGGAATGGTTCAGCACAGTGTGGAACACCTCCAGGCTGACTTGTTCTTTCTCTAGACGTCATTCACCTGCTCTGCTGTGCTGCTTTTCTATTATTAGTTTGTCCATCACTTGTAGAATTATTGCGGGCTACAAGATCAATGTACTGGGTAATAAAAGCATCCTGTTGCACGAAACTTGGTGTGAACTTTCCTGTTGGATGCTGTAAAGCTCAAAACAGTAAACAGTTCTGATGACAAGTTCCTTCCCTGAAGCTCGTCAGCTCCTCAGCATCACTGCTGCTGCTATTGACAGATTCTGGGGGCCCTTTTAAAAGTTTCTGGGAAAACTGTCTCACCAACTGCACTGCTTTTCAAGAAGAATATGAGTGAATTTAACATCTGGATATAAAAAAGCAGAACAACCCTTGTGGGATGTCGGGAGTGAGGGGGGAGAACAATTCTGTTTTATGTGTGTTGCACAGATTTCTTTATATTAGCTCAGATGTCTGTAATTATCTTACTTTTCAGTGTTGACGGGTTTGGTCAAACGTAGAGTTATATACAGTATTTAATACACAATACATTTATTTTTGTTTGCTGGCATGACAACGGAAAAGGTTTTAAAGAGATATACTTGTACTTTGTTCAGGGTATTCGCCTTTATCAGAAGCACAACAGAAGGAGCAGGGATGCTAACCTAGGGCCTTCATATTAAAAGGATGTGCCTCTTACCATCATCCTACCTGCTGGTGTCTTTTATTCTATTAAAATGCAGTAGTTCCTTGGAATCCAGACCTAATTGATCTCAAGAAATGCATTGGTTGCCTAAATTTCCAGTTCTGAATGGCTAACAACTTTTGCGGGAGACTCATCAAATAAATTGACTTCTGAGGTTTGCTGTGTGGACCATTGGACATCCAGCTGAATTATCCCATGTAAATCGCAGGAAATGTGATGTTGCTGCACAATCGCGGTCCAACAAATTGATCATGAGACCGGTGAGGAAGCAAGAAAACGACTGATAAGACACCAGCGTGTTTCTAACTTTCACTTTGGATAAATTCAATAGACAATACAATTTATTACACAATGTACTGTGTATTTTTATAACAGTACACTGTATGGTATTCATTTCTTGATTTCTTAAAATTTATTCAAAATTTTATTCACACTTTGTTGTATTTTGGATAAGCTTTGGGTAAAAAAGTTACAGCAAAGTTTCCATTCAGACACTAATATTTAGGCATCAGCTTTCAAGAGGATTACTGAGCAGCACTAAAATGTAGTTAATATTTGTTATTGAAAAAGCTGAAAGGATGGCATTGGCAAACTAATAAAGGGATGAAAGAGTGCATTCACTCAGGATGCTTGGAGCAGAGTTGGAGATGTGGCACGAAGCAGAATAAACTGTAACAGGTTGTGGGACGCAGAACTGCATTGAAACTGAAGAAGTATTTCTTGGAAGCGGTTTGGCTTCCACAGTTTCCAAGCAAGTTCAAAAGAATGGGCTTAATTTCTGTTTCGGCCGCGTGATTAAGTGCAGGCCACCGAGGGATCTGTACATGCTGTGTTCATTAATGGTTTGATTTCTACTCATGAACATCAGGATAAACTAGAAATCTGACCAGAGGCCATAAATGTCACGGCAGCACTGAGCATGGGATTCTGTTCAGGGGCAGCTCGCTGAAAGCAGAGCCGCAAGCGTGGAGCAGGTTGCCTTGATACGCAGCTGCGTGCAATTACGGCATTTTTCCACTTTGCTGTTTGGAGATTTCATCTGAATGTGCTGTAGGCGTGTGTGTAAATGAATACTTTAGAAGCCGATTCCTCAGCGTCATACTGAGCAGCCATTATTTTGGGGACGTTAAACAGCTGACCGCTGAGCTGGCTGCCAGTCTCCAGTGGTGGGCAGTGGTTTGCTGGGCCGCTTCCCCTTCCGACATCCCCAGAATGCTGTGGGACTGCAAGATTTCCTCAAGTGCCTCGACATCTAGTACATTCCAGTGAATAAGAATCAAATATAGTCAAACCATATATACATTTTTATCTTATGCAAAACTCTCTTTGTGGTTCCTAAACTTTTTTCAAAGGTTTCCTCATTCCAAAGCAAACTGCACGCTGATTAAATTAAATCACTTTAAAAATCACTTGAAACAATAACAAACACTAGGTTTTGTATGCAGTGCAAATGGGCCTAAATTTAACGGAATGAACTATGCTTTTTTTGTGCGCGTATTTTTATGAAATCCAGGTTTTGAGAAGAAGGAGGGTTAGATAACACCCAGGTGAGGCATTGTACAGTCCTGGTGCCCCCCAGTCCCTGGGCGGTGGGTTCAGATTTGGATTCAAATGCAGCTGTGCAGAGTTTGTCTCGCAGAGAAGTGCTTCAGCTTTTACCCACAGTCCAAAGATATGTGTTTCACATGGAACAGTGAATTCCTTTGTGTGTGGATGTGACATCTCTCTATTGCTGACTTGGTGTGTGTTTAGCATTGTCATCTAATGTAACATATCACAAATTTTGGGCCCTGCTGTCATGGTAACACAGCCACACTTTTTGCAAAGGCCTCCGCAAATGTTCTATAGATGTTTATCACACTATATTCTATGCTTTATGTCTCCTTGCAAAGTAATTGGTCTCCAGCTGCCCTGAAAGAGAGGAACTGATGCAACTCACATGCTATTTATACAGATGAAATAATGCCCAACAAGGCCTTAAACAGACTGGTTTTCCTTTGAGAGGAACAGGTCTGGACCCATGAGAACCAGTACTGCAGCCCAAACTCATACAGACTAATTATGATTTAACTCCTCCAATTTAAAGGAGAAATGTGATGGTAGAGAGAAAAAGAGAGAGGAGACAAGAAATGAAATGTTTTTGTTTTTCCAAGGTGGTTCAATCACTGCATTTCAGATTCTAACTGGGCAAAAATTTTTTTTTGAACAAATGCCGAATGATGACATTCAGACCAAACTGTTAAGTCCTTCTGTAAGACAGACAAGGAAAAAAGTCAACAACCTGTGGTCAGGAAACCATGAATTATGGGATCCTTTTTCAGCTCAAAAGACAGGCCCACATTATGGATTGACATTTTGTGCACTGCTGTTGACTTGTACACAAAAAACAGGACAGTGGGGAAACATCACCACATGCTGCCACACTTCACATAGTGAACAAGGAGGTGCTCATATTTCAGGACATTGGAAGAAAGGTCAAATGATGAACACAATGGGTTTCTAGAACCACAAATCTCATGTATATTGGAGAGTGCTGGTTACATGAGATGTGGTTCTCATCTAGTGGCATCTCACACCCTCACGTATCTCCGAATTCATTCCTGGAACACAGTGATGGAGTGCATGAAAAACGACTTGTTCAAAGTGACATACAGTGGTATTGCAGCAGCTCGATGGGTGGAGCCTTCCCATCACCCCTTGCAGGCTCACATTTTCTTTTTATTTTTCTTTTTGTTTTCAGGACATCACAGGGGCTCTGGCTTTTCTGTTAATGGTTATAGTGTTTATCCTTTTGTGTTTGTAGGTTCCTTTTGTTTGTATATATTTTTGAACCAACCGTAATTGTGTTTATTAGGGCAGAACTGCCAACAATGTAGGTGTAATTAAGTTTAAAGCTTTTGTTTTTCTTTTAACTCTTGGAATTGTGCCTGTATAGTTGAGCAACACATGTTTATTCACTCATGCAGACAGTATATGTTTGGACTATGAGTGAAAACTAGAGCACCTGGAGGAAACCCAGCCACATTCACATTTTTCGCTTCTTTCTTAAGGTGCGTGATACCTGTCGAGTTCCACACAGAGGTAGCAGTATGTGAGTAATACTTTTTTGGCAACCTCGGAATATGATTTTGTGCATAAAAATAATTGTGTTACAGTTGGTGACCTCAGCAAATAAAGGTTTATTTATTTTGATTCCTTTTACTGCAATGTGCATGAAGGCTCAGTATTGTGGCCGCATGGCATTCTTCTCTTGGTTTCCTCTCCCTGTCTTCAAGTGAAAACACAGCACTGCAGTTTCAAAGACAGATGGTTGTCAGTTTGGTTTCTCGTTTACTACCCAGAGAATTCCAGCGGTGAACCGTCCCATATTTACAGCGCCAGGCCTGCCCAGGGTCAGCGGCTGCAGTAGTGTTGCCCAGCTTGACCATGAGGCTGCCAGCCCCTTGAGTTTTATGGTTCTCCCACGATCTTCCATTGATTGAACCTGGTTTATTGACCGCATGTGTGGAGATGTGTATGGAAAAAAAGGAGAGGTGGTGAAGGCTGCCGCACTGGTTTGCGTCTTCAGGCTGCTAAATTAGCAGGTAGGCCACCATTCCTGCCCGCCCCACCTTGTCTCAGCGCCCTCTGGGCATGTTGCTGGTGAATATGGAATGTGTGCAGCAGGCAGCCCATCTTTCCAGGGTAAACCCACAGCAGGAGCAGGAGGAGGAGTAGCAGTTGCTGGAACAACTTCCCATGAGCATGTGGCTCTGCAGGTCCTGGAGAAGCACCACACACTCCAGGCACCAGTTCCCACAGCAGGGCGGTATGTGGAGTCCCTGAGCACACAATGACAACTCCGCAAAAGAAAGAAATAGATAGATAGATAGATAGATAGATAGATAGATAGATAGATAGATAGATAGATAGATAGATAGATAGATAGATGATAGATATTTTAAGCATCTGAACTAAGTAGTTTATTATAGTTCTTTGTTTAAATTGTGCTCACGTCACTCTGGTTGTACCTCTGAGCAATTCATCCTGAACTACTGCAGAACCAAACCATTTTCTTTTCTGTTTTCACAAACCACTGGTCTTGTTCAGCAGTGTTGGTTCATAGCTTCTGGTGCGTGTAACTGAATGCAGCTTTGTACTCCCAGAGTCCAAAAATATGTGTTTCAGGTGGATTTGGTGGCTCTTAATTGCCCGTGGTGGGTGAAAGTGTGCGAGACTGAGTGCTGTGGGTCTGTGTGGAAGAAATGAGGGAAAGCCCAGTGCTGCAGCAGTTTGGGGGAATGAAAGGGGAGCATCAGATTATGGTTCACAGCCACCCCCCAACTTCACAGAGCTTTGGCAATTGCGTGTGTGCAGATGTGAAAGTGGTGTGCACAAGGGTGTGGGCTGCCTGTGAAAGCAAAGTGGGACAGCAGGTAAAGGGGTGAGCAGCCGGTCCCACTGGGCAGCAGTGGAAGGCGAGAGGTGTGAGTGAGGGGTGCGAACGGATGAAGAAACACCCATGAAGAGTAAAATGGGGGTCAGGGTAAAATAGGGGAGAGGCTCTGACCCCCCACCCCACCACCACCCAGATGTCCCAGCAATAGCTAAACCAGTCCCAAGTCTGGCCTTGAACACAGTTTCACAGGCTCAAGTAAGTGTTAGTACATCTGGTTGGAGAGCTTAGCTTTACAAGGGCTGTTAGTGAGGGGGAAGAAAAATCTACCCCCCAACTCATACACACGCAGTGGCCAACATACCACCAATTCCATCTCATTGAACACAGGAGAAGCAAGTAAGTTAAACTTCTCACCCAGCTGGCAACAGTCATAAATCTCATTCAGGTTCTTCCCATCAGGGAACTCCGCTTATCCCCAAGGGTCCCTGCTGTACTTCGCCTGAACACCCACCTGGGCCAGTCTAAGGGTTCCGGTCTCTTCATGGTCCTGCTGTGAAGATGAAGCAGCGCTGTGTCAGGTGGCATCAGGTGGACCCCTCAAAGCAGGAGAGCGTACAGAAGGGGACATCGCAGATGGCCAGGGACACACGACCATCAGGAACCAGTCAGGTCAGTTGAGAGCTGAGAATAAACATTTGATTCTGGCCTAAAGAAGAAAAACTCTAACATGGAAAATCATTTGGAACAGATGGGCTTCTCTGGCTTGTTTTGTGCCTCATCCTGTTAAACACACCTGTGTGATTATTTCTAACTTGTCGCTCTGGCTCATATCTGCAAAATAAACAAACACGCAGATTTGATTTCACTCCTGCATTAATACTATTTTTGTCAAGGGCACACAGGATAGAATGATCTGCATTCCATTTTCCCCACTTTTAATCAAATACAGGTTTCCCTGTGGGGGATTTGACCACACGTACATATGACATTTGTGGGGTGAGTGGCCTCTTGGAAGCCCTTTGTGGATGGAATGTGGTCAGCTGTTCCGAGTTGTGCAACAGACTGCCGTATGTGTACTCACTTTGCCTAGTGTGCAGAAAACAGAAGTCCCTGTGGGTGCACGTTTGTGTGTGTGTGTGTGTGTGTGTGTGTGTGTGTGTGTGTGTGTGTGTTTGTGTGGGAAGGAACATTATTGAATATATCAGTCCTGTCAACACACACACACACACACACACACACACACACACACACACAGAGTCATTAACTATCCCTTTCTTTTACAGTTAAGCATTTTCTCTATTTTCCGCCATGTTTGTATGTATCTTTGCATAATATTTCCATTGTTCGGTATTTGTTTTCTGTAACGTGGTCATGATTGTCCTTGGATGATAAATATGGTCAGATTTATATAACACACTTGGAAGAGTGAAATTGGACTTTAATTCTGCTATTTTTAGGCTTGGTCTTGGTCTCAGTGTGAATAAGTGCAACACCTAACATCTGTAAAAGCAATGCACTGTAGTGCGGTACTCCAATCTCTACCACTAGATGGCGGTGTCTGAAAGGCCCATGTGTGGAAGGGTCTCCACCACAGTCCGGTGGGGGGGGCAGGGGGCAGTGAGATATTCAGGGTTAAGCTCATAGTTTGGAAGGACAAATGATTTTCATACAAATGTCATTATTACTGGTGCTACAGTGGTGGGGACACCATCCTGAAGGACTTGGGTTCAAATCCCTACTCTTGTTATAGCACCCTGAGCAAAGCACCAACCTCCGAACAATAAAAATTACCCAGCTGTGCAAAGAGACAAATATCTTAGTGTAAAAACCTCACGCTGTAAGACCCCATGGAGAAAAGTTTCAGAGAAATGAATAAATAGTAATCGATGTAGTGTTGGTCCGCCATGTGCGGCCCAAAATGCATTTGTCGATTTCAAATCGCTGCATTTAGTAGTTAAAAATGAATAATTAAACATCTTATTCAGGGTTTCAGATGATAATATAGATCCCTAAGGGGGAAAAAAGCTGTAATTTGCCTTTTTATGAAAGAATGTTCTCTCAAACTGAGCCAACTCCTAAATACAGTGAGCATAAGTGTACGGCAATATTTCAAACGAAACCCTGCAATTAGATAACCCAGGATTCTGAAAAGTGACGTATGTGACTTTTTTCCGGAACTCACAGTGATTAACACAACTGCATGGCTGCTATAGCGACCGCTCCGTGTGTAAAGGCCGAAGAGGGAAGCTGCTAATGAAAAGTTAAGGGTAGAAATACCTGCAATTACTTCCCATTCATCTTAATTGGCAAAATGAGACCTTTTAATTGAAAGTTACGCTCCAGGCCTGAGCTGCACGTCCCGGGTGTACGTAGTGACGTGTCTGAAGGATTTGTTTCTCATAATTCCCAAGGCGTCCAGCAGGTGCAAACATGTCAGAGGAGCTGAACCTCTCCAGTACCCCTGTCCGCCTTTGTGGTAGAACCCAGATCCACTGCTCTGGGAGAAAAATGGCAAAAGAAGCCACACCATAAGATTAAACTGTTCCCACCGTAAGAGCTGAGTGGTGACAGTTTAACAACTGGCCCGCCTGGAGGGCCACGCCCCAACCGTGCTCTTACATAAAGAACCCTCCTGCTGACCTCCAGCTTGCACCGGGCGTTCCGCTGCTGTGACGCATGTGGTCGATCTGCTGCCCTTCACACGCGCTTCGCGGTTACACACTTACAACCAGGAGGTCAGTCCTTCGGAGGTTCAGTTTGTGTGGAGTTTGAATGTTCTCCCCCCATCTGTGGGGGTTTCCTTTAGGTGCTCTGGTTTCTTCCCACAGTCCAAAGACAGGCACCTGGTTACCCGGTTGTTATAAACTGCCCACCGCATTTGCATATGTGTGAATATTTGTGAGGGCACCTTGTGGTGGACTGGCATCTGATCCAAGCTGTCGTTTCCAAGCGTTAGTGACAAGAGATTTCTCAACAGACTCTAGACTGCTGTGATCCCGACTAGGATAACATGGTTAATGATAAAGGATAGATGGGCAGATGAATGGATGAATACTCTTCTCACACAGTGACACAGAGTGCTGAACAAAGGGTCAAAACAACATGGTAGAAGCAGATATTACAATTAAAGTTACCCTATAAGTACAGTAAGCTATACATGTAATGGCTATAAATACTGTACTATAATAGCTGCAGAAGCTATAAAAGAGCCAGCCGGCAGCTGAGGAGAGGAAAACAAAAACTGCAAGCTGAAGGAAGAAAATAAACCTTTTAAGATCCAAGCATTAGTTGCTGCCCACCCATCCTGGGCATTGGGTTGTTTGTAACATTGCCATTGTGGCTAGAAGCTAATAACTCAACATCCAGGTGCTGATAAGGCAATCTCACCCATCATGACATGCAGTCAAATTATTTATGATTCCCAGAACTTTTCAGGCAAGGTGAAAGGTGAACGTGAGAAATTATCTGGGTGTCCAAACATTACCCATTATTTGTGGTTTATTTTCTTATACTTCGGGATAATAAAGTTTTCTGATTCTGATTCTGATTAGGATCATGATTTTACAGATGAAATTGAGAAGAAGCATGAGGTTTCCTTTGTTGAAGATTGGGTATATGAAGCCCAGGATACACACCAGGCCCAAATAAAGGTCATACGGTCTGTATTGCCTCATTCCACCACACATTATAGACAAAAAAAAAACAAAAAAACTTTTTACTCCTTATAAAATAATGTTGAGAGTAACTGGATATTTCTATAGAATCAGCCACTGTGGATGACACACTTGTGTTAATAAATACAAATTAACCTCTTTTATCATTCACAGTCACGCTTTTATTTCATTATTTTCTTCTTGGTTAATTATGGTGACATATTTATTTTTATAGATGATATAGAGGTGCAATTATTACTGGTGACAGTGGATGAAATATCATCTTGCATTCTTAACGGAATCTCCCACTTCAACTGCTCCTACAAAAAAAAAAAAAAAAAAAAAAAAAAAAAAAATCAGGCGTGTGTTTAAATTCAGGTAGGAAAAGAAAACAAATAGCAGAAATGAGGAAGTGGTCCTCAGAGACCAAGGTTATATTTGCAGTGCCCCTCCTCACCAGACCCCGAACAGAGACACAAGCTGTGAACACAGTCCAAGTGAATGGAATCAGGTTCTGCGATGCTAATTTGTTCAGGTGTGCTTTACTGCCAACTAGAGGCTGGACATAGAAATGCGAGTCACTTTCACTTTACATGGAGCATTACATGATGTTTCCAACCAAAAATGGAATTAAAAATATATTTTAAAACAGGGAATGTTTATAGATTTCAAAATTTATACTTCAAATATCCATCCATTTATTTTCATTAACTGCTTATCCTGAGTAGGGTCACAGTGGACTGGAGCCTATCCAAGAAGCAGTAGGCACGAGGAAGTGAAACTGTCCCTGGATGCGATGCAATTGAAACATTCATAGCACAAATGAATATTGCAGAAATTTCAACCCCTACTTGCTGTTCAACTTTAAAATGCAACTGGGACCAAACATATAAAAAAAAAAAAAAAATGGGGAAAAATTGAAAGAATTTGAAATTATCGAGTCCCTGGATAAAATCATTTTTCAACAGTTACTGCTTGTCCTGAAATATCTTCAGGCTATGGTGTTTATATTTATTTAGTTATGGATATTAAGCCATTTATAAAGTTTGTTTAAGTACGTCTGTGCTGTGTTGATGCCCTGGCTTAGCTTACAGTCAGAGTCATGTACAGAGTCACATGAAGGAGCCGCACTGAAGATAGGGTCAAGCGCCTTCTCAGAATCCCAGTGGGAGCCCAGCGGAGGTTGTGCGACCCTTCAAATGTATCTGTACCATGGGCCTAGGAGACGCCAGTCGGGCTGTTGCACTTCCACATGTCGCAAACAGCCTGGACAGAAGAATGGGAGAAGTGCTGAGACAGACAGATTGCACAGAGCATCAAGCGGAAGTCTCCCATAATTACTTCTCAGTAATGTTTTAGGTAAGGCAGCTGAGCTGGCAGTGCTCTGGATCAGTCTCTTTCATTGGTCCTTCAAGCTAAGAACAAGTATGCAGGTGGATGAAGAGGATGATGACGACTGACCCCAAGGTGATGAAGTCTACTTGGTAAGCAAACTAGTCAAGTATTTCTCACAACAGGTGAATTCCTAGAAAGTCCTGCTGCTCTCAGCTTGATTTGAGATCTTTTCTGTGGAACCAGAAGCTACCACTCATCTGTTTGAGTTCTTCAAAGGCATTTAAGGAGACAATTTTAAAGCCTTTAAAAGTAGTTGCATCTGTTTGTGATAAATTGCAGAGAGAGAGCTGTAAAACTCTCCACATTAATACAGTCTGATGTGCCTGTCTGTATAGCAGGGTAATTTTTACACTGTCATCTCAGGGAAAATACCTTGTTTAAAGTACTACAGCAGGAGGTGGGATTGAAATCCAAGTCTTCCAAGAACAGGGCAGCAGCTGAACCACCTTCTGCCCCACAGCCTGCAACACATATTAGCTGAGCTATTAGATTTCAAATTTGATTTCTATTTTGATTTCACAATTAAAGCAAATGTGATGTTCAGGCCTTTGCAGACATGGTAAAATGGACCCAACTTTTAGGTGAGCACAGTACAAGACCAGTGTCCCTTGCAGCAGGTGGTAGCGCGGTAAGTGCTTAACTTCATAACTAAAGGACCTGGGTTCCAATCCCACACAGTCATGGTACTTCAAGCCTCAATTGAAATAGTAGCCTCTGGTATAAATAGGTAAATCAGTGTAAGTATTGGTGTACAAGCCCCACGCTGTAACTGTTATTGGAGAAAAGTGACAGATATGTGAATAATAATCAAGTGGGGCCCTGGGCCACTGCTGCACAATAGAGCCAACAGTGAGTGGTTCATGCAGGCCAGAATTTGGGGGCCTGTTGCAGCTGGGGCTTTTGGAAATGTTCTTTATTGCACAGATGTTTCTTGAGAGAAGCAACTTCCCTGAAATCACTGTAGGGAATCTGCTGCAAACCAAGTGCCCTCCCCTATTTATGGCTCAGTGACCAGTGGAGGCCACCATGCATGCACTTGTGAGCCAGGTGACTTGCGTGGGTCTCCTCTGTGCAAGTGTCTGTGGTTCTGGCTCTGCCGTCCCCTCTGTGGCTGCTGGGATACTTGGCTGCGCCAGTTCTCACCCCCCCTTCCACCAAGCAAACACTTCTGTTTGTTTTTCTAACATGAGCAACATCATCACAACTGATCTGCTAGAGAAAACACTGTCAGAGATAAGTGTTACAAAAACCAGAGGAATTATATGGAACATTAAAATAAACTAATATGAAAAAGGCATCAGACATAGATTGCAAAAAAAGAGGGATGGTTTTGAAATTGGAAGAAAGAAAGTGCAGCAAGATGGATGTGAAAGGAAAGCTCAGCGGTTTGGGCCGGAATCTGATGTGGAGTCTGCTGTCCCTGGGAGCCGGAGCTGTGTGAAGGGAAGCGGGGTCAGGGACACATGCCGTCACACAGACACACGCTGGAAAAACCCAGCCGTGTGTCCTGTCACTAGTACGCGGAGGCCGGTCTGCCTAATCTGCTCGTGGGGTGTGAGGGGCGCCGTGGGAAGCTCTGTTCCGACACCAGATCCAGCGCTGTGCCGTAGGACTCATTTTCCAGAGCGGCACCTTTGCTTGTCATCGCTGGGGTATCACTGGGACGCAGGGATCATCCTCACAGCAGAGTGTGCAGAGCAGCAGGGGCTGGTGTGTGGTATAAAGTGTCTCGGAAAGAGAAGGGCCCAAAGGAGCCCCTCCCATAAAGATCTTTGTTTCCACAGCAAGTGAGAGCTGGGATGAGTGACACGTCTCAGGCGTAACCAGCCCATGATTTCATATCCCCACAAGGGCTTCTAGCAAACCTGGTGTCCTTGCCTGTTTCCTAGAACGCTGGTCAGACAAGCCTTTCGCAGGCCCCTGTTCTTTGTCAAACACACCCTCTTCTGACTGTTTGCTGCTTATGGGGTTGGTAGACAGAGAGAGATAGATAGGCAAATAGGTCAATGGACAGGTAAAAAGACAGACAGAGAATAAATATTTTACCCACCCCTGGAGAAGAGGTTGCATTGGAAAACTAATGTAAACTGAAGCAGTGTTGGAAATCTTTCAAGCCATTTCGTCCATGATTTGTCCCAGTCAGGGTCATGGCAGACTAGAACCTATCCCAGAATTAATGGTTGCCAGGTTATGAGGCTACACCCAGGATGGGACACACATAAACTATGGGCAACCTATTAATTGGAAATATGTCTTTGGACTATTGGAGGGAACCCACAGAAACACAGGGAGAACATACAAACACCACCCAGATGGAGCTGGATTTGACCCTACACCTGAATAGCCCTGCTGTTGTGAGGTGACAAAACTCTCGGTTACCTTTCCACACTTCCTGGAACAAGTTGTTCCAGTTAATAAGTCTGATTCCGTTCTCCACTTATTAAAAGAATTAGGAATTGGAAAAAAAAATTATAGTTTTTGGTTTTTATCTGTTCTCCAAGATGACTTACAAAGCAAGGTTCTGACTTATCTGAGTTCTGAATATTTTGTTAACTCACTAGGCTTATGAAACAAGAAAAAGAACCTGTAACCTGAGGCCCCAGGTGGTTTAAGAGTAAAATAAGCTGAGAGATTTAGAAGTGGCGTCTGGCTATAAATGTGTAAATCTATGACAAGTGCGTTTTGGCCTGCAGCGCACCCCAGCAGAGACACTCTCCTCTCCTGCAGTGAAGAGCTCCAGCCGAGCCAAGCGGACCCATCCTGTGGTCCTCAGAGTCAGGTATCACGGGTGGTCTTTCCACTGTTACAGGTGGGCTTCTGCCAAGCAAAGATGAACGTCCCCAAAGGAGAGAAGTCATACTGAGTTAAAAAAGGACTAAGATGAGAGTGGAGAGGGATCAAAAGGACTGATCCTGCTATCAACCAACAGGATGAGCCCAAGTGGCAACTGGAAGCTCACACTTCAGCTCATATGACCCATCTTCAGTTTCCATCATAAGGATACCTGGTGAATATGCACCCTAACAACCTGACAACATTAACATCTCCTGTTTGTTCATCTTTGTTTTTTGTTTGACTGGACACCCTTGCCCAAGGGCACTTGCATCTAAAGGGTTACGCAAGCCAAAACAGTTCAGCATAACAACCCAGCAGTCTAGGATAAAATAGTGCTGCATTCCCTGCAGTACAGAATATAGGGCAGAATAAGCATTTAAAAAAATAATCATTTAACAATTCAACACATAGTATTTACAGATAGTGTTCACTACAGATAGACACAGTACATAGCACTTAAAAATCTACCGTAGTTGCTAATGAATTTCAGTGAAGTAATCTGACCTGCAGCTGAGGAAAGGAAAAAAAAAAAAAAAAAAAAACTTCCAAAAAAAGTTTAGGATCCAAGTACCAGTGAGGATCCTGAGCATTACCATGCTAGTCATAAAGCAGTGTGAACAGCACAGTCAAGTCCCTCAGTCACATAGAGGTATCTGCCAGTGTGAAAAACAGACCGTGAACACAACAACCTAAAATGTTTTGAAGGAAAATATTTTTTTAAAAAATGATAGAATGTGAAATTTTTCATCCAAAAAGGAGCACAAAGAGCAGTCAGATGATTTTTCTCACATTACAGCAAACTTACTGTTCAGGTCAAGGTCAGAATGCCAATCAGAAGTATGACAATGACTGGAAAGCGCCAGGCTTAAACCAACAACCTTCACTATACCACTGCAGGACTTTAACTGCTGCACTACATGCTCTTCACGCACCATGCGAAAAATTGAGAAATGATTAAAAACCTCAGCAAGGAAGGCCGACTTGTTTGCCCTGAATCCATGTCCTGCCCTCATCCTGCAAACCGCCTCGTCGCTGTACAAATGGACCACTTCAGTTTAACAAATAAAATCCAGACAGATCTCCTCTCTTGACTGCTCGACTCCATCTTCAGGAAGGATTTCCTTCCACATTTAGCAGGAATGCTTCATGGTGTTTGACTTAAATCAGTACTTCATGCAACAATTAATTTTATATTTTCTAAACTTTGAAATGCATTTGGGATTTTTTGTCTCCATCAGGGTTGGGACTTTTAAATAAATAAAGTGAAAAATTAGATGAAAAAGAACGCCGTGTTTCTGTTACGAGGCTTTTATAGAAAGTCCTAACACCCAAGATTTACGATTTGCTGTTGGTTTCGTGCCCTGTATCGTAAGATGAGATCTATATGAACGAAATGTGCACATATCTTATTATTAACATTCAAACAAGGACCTCCGCAGTTGTTTATTACTTGGCAGCAATATAAATCCTTGCTTCCTAATGTATTGCTTTAATTTTTAAACCAAATAAATAACTGAAACTGAAACGGACAAAGAGAGAATATTAATTCCGACCCTTTCCTTGCATTAGATCCTTTATGTTGTGAAAAGGACATGAGCTCAGTGGAAACTATTATTAGTCCATGTTTGTGGTAACAAGGCTCACTATAGACAACCTGACTGTTTGGAAAAAGTGGGTCCAAATGTATGATCCTGTATAATCATTGTGAAAAGACTGATCGACTTCAGGCATTTTAAACAAAATTGACATTGCAGGACTCGACAAAATGACCTGTTTGGCCCTCAGAACTGGACGGAAATTTGTTTTTTGTCCTTCTCCTCCCTCCTCTCCTCCTCCTCTCCTCCTCCTCCTTCTTCTTATTATGACAGTAACACCTTAATTAGTTTTACCTGCCAGGGTGATGTTTTGGGATAATGTCTTTATTTTGTTCCTTTGAGTAATTTTTTATAAAGAAGTCTTATGGTCCTGCCTGTTTGACTTTTGCTGTCCTTCCTGCACCCATAACTTCCTCCCCGTCCTTTGCGCCTGGTTTTCTCATGTGCCCTGGCTGTTGTCTTCTCAGTTTTGCTATTAGTGTATCCAGGCCTATGCATATTCCAAGAGCCCACTGGACCCAACTTCCTGTGTCTGCCCATTCCAAGTCTTCCCAGAAACCCAGCTCAACGCTCCCTATGGATGTGCACTGTATTTCACCATTTTCACTGACCACTTGTCAAATGTACTTTGCACATGGGTTCACTTTATCACCTTAGTGTATTAATGATGTCTTATAGCACCATTTCTTCAACTGTTTCATTTCAAGAATGCATCCAGAGTGCAAATTGAGTTATTAGTGTATTAATAACAGCAGACACTTTCCATAGATTTCACTGAAAGGACCCAGGTTTGTTTCTCACATCCAGCAGAAAAATTACCATGCTGTATAAATCATTTTAAGCAGCCTAGTATAGAAATTTTAACACCGTGAATCAGTTTGTGATAAAGTTAGAAAACTCTATTTAAAAAAAAAATAAATAAATTTTTAAATGATGACAATACTAATACTTTGTGCGAATGTATGCATGTGTCATAGACTGAAGTCCTGTCGAAGGTTTACCCTCCTAGCCTAGCAGTCAACGGTTCTGGGATGGGTTGTGAACCCCTATTCCTGGCTATGACAAAAGGTTAAAAGTTAAATAATTTCCTGTCCTATGCAAGGTAGGATACAGCCTTTATTTAATTTATGAAGCAGAGAAGATTCAAAGATTCACTTAATTGAAGTTAGGTTAGGTAATGTACATTATACATGGTTAAAAAATATATATATTATATAAATGATATATATATTTTTTGTCTGGGAAAATGTACCATTAACATGTTTGAGAGTCCATGCTATAAAAGTGAGTGATGTGCAATAAGTAGTTTATTTAACTTTTTCTCACAAAAGGGATGAATGTTTAACAAGGACTTTGACCTGTTTGCATTAACATTTTTTGTCTTTTTTTGCAAGTCTGTCATGAACTCTGGCAGGAAACGCTGCTGTTATCTCCCTGCTAATTAAACGTCTTTTACCCACCGCACGGTGCAGCGGATGCTGGCTTCTGTCAAGGGCCGCAAAGGCCACATATAGGACTTATTTTTATTTGCTAACTATAATCGGTGTGATAGCTCTCACTTCAGTGCCGTTGCTGTGGTCCATTTATCTTCTTCTTTAAGCAATTTGTCCACTAATATGGAGTAAAATCCATAGCATGAAAAGGCCTATAAAGCGTTTTGGTTCAGATTTGCCTGGTAGATGGGATGCTGATGCTTCACAGTAATTCTGAAAAGATTTTAGGTATCAGGTGAGGAATGGGGGGTCCACAGAGGCCAGTTTATGGTGTTTGTTGGAAGTCGTGTGGTCTAAAGCGGAGCCAAAGATGAAGGATGGCAATGCAGGGGTTGAATTTTCTCCACGCCAAACCAGCACTCATCTTTGTGATCTGATTCGACGGAACTGGATCGATAAAACTAAATTCTGCATCTGTTTATGGTGTCTTTAAATTTTAGGTGGTCTTCAGTGAATTAAACAGAGGAGTACCGTTGTGCTGTTCTCCTTTTGCCTCAGTCTCTTTGAAAGCGTCTGCAGCCATCTTTCTGTTTCTTACAGCCATCAGACGTGAGCACTGTTGCACTGTCAGGTCATTGACATGCTGGATGTGTCTGCTTGTGTCTTCCTGAACCACAGGCAGCTGGAGTGCAGGCCCTTCTGGAGGTCTAGCAGGCTTTGCTTTTGGCTAAACAAACTCAAAATGCTCCGGAGAGACATTAATAGCCAGTTGTGATGTCCTTAATGCTTAGTGCCAACACAGGATTTACTTCTGTTTGGAGACTTCAGCTCTATTTCTTACATCATGGTGTTAACAAATTGTAAGGCCTATTGATCCGTACCTGTCAGAAAAACTGCTCCAAGGTATACAAATAGAATCGTATAACTACTGATAAACAGTGATCATTGCAGCCAAAAAAGCAGTGTGCTTGAAATCAAAATCAATCCTAGTGGTTTAGCAATGGGATAGCAATTGTTACCTGAGGGCAGTCATATGGAAATATACACTGGAAATATCAACCATACTGCAGGGTCACATTTACTCAAAGGGCAATGTATGAGCTGCTTCTAAATTTAGATGGCAGATCATCCCTGAGATGGGATATTGGTACAGGAGTTGACAGAAAGATTTATTACTGGGCACAGTCATGCATTCACTGTCAAGACAGCAAGCTGATCTCCACCCATCCGTCACTGTGGTCACAGCAGAGCAGAGATTTTACAGATGATACAAAATAAACACAAGTATTAGACTACAGTAACTTAGGGACAGGTACTGCAACTCAATAAAACAGTGTAAGGGACTTGCTGGTAGTAGAGGAAATGTAGAAGTCCAAGTGTAAGGAAATGGGTGGCAAATGAGTTCACCCATGAAAATCTGGGAGTGGAATTTTTCATCTTCCATCAGTTTTGTTGACTAGGAATCAGAATTTGACAGAGAGAACAGAAAAACCCTCTGAAAAATCTCTCATTTCTATGTGAGATGGTAAACCTGATCAAAAATTTTTATGGTGTGACATCATTCAGGGTGATCCAGGATGGGCAACTTACCAAAAGCTTTCAAGTGAAGACTTGTTGCATCCTTTCCCATTTTTCCTTGTTGCTGTGTGGATTATGAAACAACCACCAACAAGACAAGAAATAGAATTCGGTGGATACTGTGGACCCAACTGGATGACCCGGACACTGCTGGTGAACTATGATTCTTATCCCATACCCAACAGCAAAAGCTCATTTCAAGATAAACAGAAACATATCAGCACGGATTGGTCCTGTTGTACACAAAGACAAAACCAAAAATAGCTAGAACTATGAATTCATTTCAAAACCAGTTTGCTTTCACAGTCAGCAAACATCTTTGACCAGGAAATGAAATGGCTTTCTTTGCAGCTCTGCTGCAGTTGCTCTCACATGTAGGACACTAGTGCGGTGCTTTACTTTCGCTAACCTGTTGGGTTCCTCCTATACAGGTGTTGGCCAGATGTTGCCCAGGTGGGTTCACATTTTTCTCTACTACTGTAGAATAAGTGTTTCCAGAAAATTCTGTACTCCATTTGTGTCCTTTAGGCTGAAATCGTGCATCAAGTGTCCGGACTGGATTGAATCCATTTGGTAGGGATTCGAGCCAAAGTGACTGAAGCGAGATGGAAGGCCGACTTCCCAGCCTAGGCCAATAGGACGTGTTAAGGAGAAGAGGAATTTATGAGACACATCGCATCTCCACAGGTTCAGAGGTCAGCAGTCATCCTGAATGGTGGAAGGCGGAAAACAGTGATGTATCCTGTCTCCCCACATCCGGTTCGCTGTGCTAAAGCATCATAGCCAAGTTAGTATTATGTCTTTTTATGTGAAATGACACAAGTTTCAAAGTAGTTAAACAGAAAAACAAAATCTAGACACAAGTTGAACTGCCAGTCCAACTTAACACTAAACATTTGGGTTTATGATGGTGGATTTATGCAGGTCAAGGTGGGTCTTAACGGTTGCAGTTGATGTCTCAACTGTGGTGCACACAAACTACTAAAGCTGACATGTAATAGAACTGAAGGGACTGGATGGTAATGCTAATGTATGGTTGCTTTTGGTTGTCACATTATTGTCATTTGATGTCACTTGTGAGCACCCACATCCTTTTCCCTGCTCATGACCCTAGGACCATGTAAGGCCTCACAAGTTTTTTTTTTGCTTCAGTGCACTATCCACACTGAAAACTCATACAAAATTCTGACCGCTGTAAAATTAAATCCCAGCCAGCTCAGTGACACCTTCATGAGGTGATTCCAATATTAATACATGCTGTGCAGTCATTTTCTGGAGGTTCGCTTCATGAGCGGCGCAACCGTTGCAGACAGCAAGGCCTGGCGACTGCGTGTACATGACCTCTACCGCCTTTATAGTGGGAACTTTCTAAGAAGACGACTCTGCAGACTCATTTCCCAGAATGATGGATTCAGGATGCAGTGAGCCACTTGATGGCCACAAGAAAGACACCGCTGAACACACGCCCAGCTTACATTCTGCATGGCTGACAGCTTTGGCATATTGTGTTTGTTTTCATTATTTCCCCTCAGCCTGTGCTCACACTGGCTGCTGACTTCTCTCTCGTGTACCGTGGTGCCAGTGTGCTGACCAGCGCCTCCGCTGAGAACACGCAACAGCAAATGGATCTCCGTTACACTAAGGGATCTCCTTACAGCTCTGGGATCTGGGTGCTCCATGATGAACCATAACCCGGCAAGGCTCTGTGAACCGCAATGTCTCCTCAAATACCAGAAATATACTGGTTAACTATATGTCTATAACTACATTTCCATACTTGCCAAACAGTCGCTCTTTTTTAAGGTTGCTTCTAGCAGATGAATAAATAATGAGTTTAAGCATGGGTAGCATTTGAACTTGGATTATACTGAAAGCTGCATGAGGTTTTCATTTATTCATCTACCCAATAGTTTCCTCCAAAGTAATTTACAGTGATAAATTTAGATACTAAGACACATACCCATTTACCTGACAGGAAGATTTTTGCTCTATCAACTTTGGGTCAGATCCTTAAACAAGGGTAGTACAGTAAGACTGAGATTTAAACCCAGGCCTTTTGATTGTGAGGTGATGGATCTGGCTGGCCCAGTTATTTAAGTGCACACATTTTTTTTCTTGATTTATGTCCTCCTTGAATGCAACTCATCTCCGGTCTCAGTGTCATCTCCGGACACCTGCATTTCTATGGGTCTTCACATGTTCAGATAAAATATTGGCAGCATATTTCTGATTTACTGTCTCGGTGCTGCTATGCAGATGCCTGAAGTGTAACAGTTCAACCTCCTACAGCGCTGCAGTTGTTGCGGTTTGAAACTTTGATTTACCGGCACAAGGTTCATTTTATGTTTCGTGGCTCCACCTTGTTAGTCCAGGAATAATGTGACACATCTGTTTGCGGAAGAGCTCTTGTGTTAACCAACAGGGTGTGTTGTTTTAACCTGCCACCATGTGGACAGGTGTGGTAAGTATGAGGTCTTCAGAAGATGCCGTGGTGCCAGGTGTGCGCCACCTTAGTTCTCAAACTAGGTAGGATGAATTAAAGCAGATAAACACCTCACACACAGATACTGAACTAACATACCGCTGTATTCCCACTTCAACTCCATACTGGTCTTAGTGGATATGTAATTTGTATATTCTTAAAGGTACAGACATGTTCCGGTATATAACAGCAGTTTCTTTGGGAATGAACACCATGATGCAGCTTGGATAAAATTGGTGCTAAGAAAGCATCCAATGTGGCTGTGTAAATAAGCACTGTTTTCTCTTTCTTCCATGCCCACCATCATCCACCCACCACCTACCTGTTCGCTGGAATCCATAAACCACAGATGTACAGCTGTTTGTCCCAACATGAAGTTTGTGACACATTAGAGCACAGGCAGGCTGGAGAGGCTCAGATCCTCTCATCTTCTACATTAATTAAAAAAAAATAATAATTTATTTGATTCATTAAAGATTCACTTTAAACGTGCAAAAATGTAGCCATCCTGCTAAAAAAAAATCAAACAATGCAATGGTGAGTGAAAGAAAAATACTTCCATATTAGTTACCTTGTGTAAAAGTTTTTTTTTTTTTTCTGACCTCATGTATTAATGTCTCTTTTTAATTCAAATGGAATATAGCGGAAGTTTCAAGTGGCACCCGCGTTCAGCGGTATCTGAAGCCGAATTTCTACACCTCTGCCAGAGTAATCAGTCCCAGGATTGACTTGGGAGGATTAGGTATTTGGATGTGCATATTTAGTGGAGCTGCTATATCTTATCCGATTTATTGTTTGTTAAAAGCTCTAGAACATCAGCACCATGTCTGATTTATTTAAATATGTGTAATAGTTCAATTACAAGTCACCTGATTTACAAATGGGAACAAATCACTGGAGCTGGATGACTAAACATGTGTTGTCCTCTCATTTCCTCCGATACTTTGGCATGTTTTTTTTTTCTGCTGGCTGTTAGTTCTGTACTTCATGCCAAGGTGGTCTCCTATCTGAGGAATAGAGGGAAGAATATCTCCTTTGTCTAAACTGCTTGGTCTAACAGTGAGAAGTACAACTCCTGTTTCCAGGTGCTTGTTTAGCTGTAGACTCTGTTCAACTCATCTGCTTGAAGATTACTGTTGCTAAATCAACAAGTCAATGAAGATCAGAGACTTTGAGGAGTTTCAAGAACTATGACTGCTCATCTACAAATCCTTCTTCTCAAATCTTGAAAACAGCACTGGTGCACATATTCCCCACTGCAGGAGATTCAATCAAGGAATGCCACCATGTTCGTTCACTCTAACTTGTGGTTATCTCAATGGAAGCCTTTGCTTCTGCACCAAACTTTTCTTTCAGACTATTTCCCCCCCCTTCTCTTTTTACTCCTTGTTTGAGAAAGGGTACTACGGCTCACGAGTATCTCCAACCTGTTTTGGAAACGTAATAATTTTGGTTTCTGTGAAATGTCAAGATCAATGCAGTGCAGGGAGCAACAGCACTTGGAGGTCCATCTGCAGAGGGGAGTTTATCCACCAATGCAGAATCACCGGCAGTGCCTCACATCACTTCTTATTTTGAAGTGTGAAAAACAGTTCATAATACATAGAACCTCAGACCGGAGGGAATTCAGGGTGGCGGGAAATGAGAAAAAGGATCATGCTGGCCTAACCTTTGTGAGTGATGAGTAGCCAGTGTCTCTAATGGGTGGCAACCGATCGAGTCTTCCATGTGAGGAAAGATAAGTGAATGGACTGTGGCTGATGTGGTTCTGGGAAAGCACGGCATACAAATGCTTCTGGAAACCTCTTCGAAAAGCATCTCATTCCAGACTATCATATGTCTGCCAGACTGTGTGGATACAATATTTGCCAGAAACAATGAGAAGCAAGAGTGGGACCTAAAGTAAACAGTTAAATGTTAAATGATTTTTTGGACAGTTTTCTGCTGAAAGACAAACTGAGGACTGAAACCAAGAACATTCTTTCTGGATTAAAAAATTAACTAAAGAAAATTAGCAGGTATAGCTCAACATCTGTCCTTTGGATGACTGGATTCATGTGTTGGGCTTTTTTAGAAGAATCCAGAGTAAAGGTTTACAGCAGAGCTCTTGGTACGAATCACCATTGTGTCCCAGCAGCCATCTATGGTCATAGAGCCCAAGGAACTCAAGCCGACCTTTGTTGCCTTGGGTAGATGAGATGTCTGAAGGTCCACACAGTGACACTTATGTTCTGTAGGGGCCTGTAGAACTACATGGTGAGAAGGGAGTTTCATTGGACATGTTGGCTAAAGGAGTCTCCAGCTTGTAGCCCAAAATGGAGTGGATCAGCCACTGAACCCCGAGTCATGGGTATCTAAATATAAAGGGCAAAACTGTCAACAATTAACCTGGATGAACAAACATGGTAAAAATAAGGCAAATTAAAAAATGAAGTCATTTTTGCTTAAGGAATAATTCTTTGTGATCATAAAGTTAAAGGAGAAGAACAGAGTTTCACATAGGTAGGTAATCTTTTTGCAGCAGATAAAAAATGACTCTGTCATAGAATTTTTCAGTGTGTAAATAATTTTTTCCTCTCTGCCACGTGTTCTTTTCCCAAAAAAGTAAGATCTCTTTCTTTCAGAGAGCAGACAACATGCCTAAAAGTGATGCATGTGGAAATGTTTCATGCCAAAAGTATTTATTAATTCACACCCGAAACCAGCAACTGTCGGAACATAGAACAATGGGACTGGTGAGATGTTCGCTGGAAGAAACAATACTGAGGAATATGATGAGGTGTAGGAATTATATGGACCTTCTCAAATAAGGAGTAACTGGTATTTTTTGATATCACACATTTAGTTTGACTATAAAAGTGTCAAATGCAGGATATGACTATTGTGGTTTATGAGCTCTTAAGATGTCTCATCTTTGCTTCTAAACATCTATTTTTTGTATAACTGATACAAAGCTAACTCATGAGGTTTTCAGGTCACATCTTGAACTTCCTGGTTATCAGGAGGATATTAAGAAGGTGATTGTTTTCCAACCCGTGAACGAGACCCATACATGGGGGCACTGAAAATCCTCCCATTGCGGAAGTGTTTGAGTGATGGTAAACACCACACCCAAATGAAGATTTGCGATTTTCTTCATGACTCAGATGTACTCTTACAAAAATGCCCACTTGCCCCAGTAGCCTCATTTACACAATCATAGTAAAAGTGTTTTAGCCACGTTTTGGGATCCGGAGGTCACATGGAGGTCCACTCACCCTGTCTGCTCTGCTTTCTATTTGAGCCAAGAAGAATACAGAGACAATATGGGATCTCGCTATAAACTTTATTAAATGGTCAGCCCATGACTGAGAGACTGCCCCCCAGGCCCCCTGCCCATCTGAATTATCATTTCCTTGCTATGATGTTTAATCCCTTACCTGTGTACTGAGTGCCCCCCAGGTCTGATCTGCGGTTGTAAAGCTGTTCTCATTTCTAAGGCTAAATGTAAATAATGCTTTCCCATGAATCTTTCAAAGGAAACGTAAACGGTAAGACTTCGTACTGAGACATGGATATTATAAAAAAAAAAAAAAACAACAAAAAAACAAAACAAAATTACAAACTTGAAATAAGCCTTTTTATGCTCTTCATGTGATCATAGTACCCTAGTGCATCTTTTACTGCTTTTCTTATTACTGTAAAGGGGGAGGAAGAAGCAAAGTGTTAAGATGGTCCATCATGGTCAATTTGTGATCTAAATTTTGGTTTTGTGAGCACCACTCCTGTTGCAATACAATTTGTGGCCTGGTGTGGGACCAAGGTGGCCAAACAGGCAGGACAGAGGCACCACACAGCAGGATTTCATGCTCAGAAGATAGCTTTATTCTTAAGACAAAACAGGATGCCACCCCTTTAAAGCAGAGAAAAACAAGTAATCAAAGACCAAGTAAAACAGGCAAACAAGGTCAAATGAAGAGAAATGATCAGCATAAAGAAAACCCTGTCCCACTTCTGTCTGCTCCTTGTAAAATTCCTCTCCAAAAGTCTCCTTCAGGCTTCAGACCAGCTGCTTAAAGGTTCTTGTGTGTTACCTCACGATTGCCAGCAGTTGGTTGTCATTATTCTGTTAAGATAGGGTTTCTTCTTTTCATGGTTAGTTTTTGTCAGATAGCTTCAGTGGAGAGGTGAAGCCTTAAGAAAGCAAACCCCACTAGGAGATAGTCATCCACAAAGTACGACATCACCTATATTGAGCTGCCTATACACATTGGGTTTGCTGCTTGACCCCACTTAATAAAGTAAGCAGCTCAGCATCTTTGCCCTGCACGGAATCTGTTTAGGTTTCACCATGGCCTCCAGAATAAATGGAAGCCAGGAGGATGCACCACTGGGTTGATAAAAGCTAAACATGGGCACTGGGAATCTGTCCACCACTGCCATGGCTGCACTACTCATTACCTCGCAAAGGGTATGTAAAATGAACTGATTTAGTAGAATTTACCTATTAAACGTCCACTCACACCCAACAAAGATATTTGATCATCATCATCATCATCATCATCATCATCATCATTATTATTATTATTATTATTATTATTATTATTATTATTATTATTATTATTATTATTATTATTATTATTAAAGGTCTAGGGCTTACAGAAGCTGTAATTTCAACCTGTGTCTGTGTTGAATTTAGCATATATAATTTAGCCACTTCCTCTTTTTTTACCTCCTACTAAGTTACAGTCAAAGAAGTCAGTGTCATTCCACAATGGAATCTGGTTGTACATCCATTCAAGTGTCCCATGGTTTACTGAGAAGGTGTTCCTCTCACTTTCTGGACCAACAGAAACATCCTCCGGTATGGTGGAACTGCTGTGACCTCAAACATTTGTTGGGCCTGTCCACTGAAAGGCGCACATAAAAGTAATATATTATTTTCAGAGGCATTTTATGACCTAAAAGCGGATGCTTCCTGGAATGCCTGGCCTGAGAGCACAGCACTGCAGGTGTAAAAACATGCTGAAATGCATGCTTTTTCTTTTTCTTTTTCTTTTTTTGTGAAAGGTCTGACTAAAGCAAACGCAGGAGCTGGAGCCGGCGTTCAAATGTTATGTGTGACAAATGCAGAAACAACTGGGGCACCGTGACTAATTGTAAATAAATTCAGCTTTGTGGACTGGAAAAAAGAACCCTATTGGAAAAGGTAATGAAAAAGTAATGTTGTGGGAACCTTTTCTGAAAGTAGCTACAGCATTCTTATTTTTTAATCATTAAAAAGCATTTGGTTATGTTTTCATATCAGCGATGCTGATTTTTACAGCAAATTTATAGCAATGTAGCTATTATACCACATTAGTGATTTATTTTATCATTTATTTCCTTCTTGACACCCTTTCTGTTTAAAAAAAAAAATTCCATGATTTGCATTGGCCTTTGTAAATGGTTGTGAGCTGAGTCTCGATGACAAAACAACATCTTTCAATCCGAACACTCGATAGGAGTGCAGCATGCTCCCTCACCGATTCATCTGCACGTTCCATTAAATTTTGCTCCTATCTGTCGACAAGCCACCGTGATTCTCTGCCATTAACTAAACGTGTATATTTCATGGGGATTTGCAGCAAGCTAGGCTGCATGGAATGTGCAGTTAAATTACCCAAACCGATGCGATATGTGCAACAGCTGCCTGGAGCAAAAACTAATTTTATAAATTGACTTCAAAAAGAGCTTAGTAACATAGGTTTTCTGTCAAGAGAAAGACGACAATGCCTTGTGAGTTATTCGACGGACCACCTACTTAAAGTATTAAAATCCCAAATAGCTGAACTACAAATTAAAAGTTAATCTTTAACCCCCTTAATGCAGGCCTGTTTATAGTTGTATTAGCTATGCTGCCTATTCAGAAACCAGGCCACAGCAACACAAAGTTCCATGCCATAAAATGTCACGCAGTAAAAACATGATCACAAATAAAGAAATGGCATGAGAAAAATCCCAGTGAAGACATTATGGTTCTCTGCTGTATATTTGTGGCTCTTTCTTCCGACATGCCATGACCACAGTCATTTCTTCATTCCAGCGCAAAATCCATCCTCCCTTCAATCAGAGAAAGGAACAACTGTGAAGGACACACAGTTATTCATCTTTTGCAACTACAGTTAAGCCACAAATAAATTCTTGGGGTATTATTTCGTGAACTCAACTCTATTCATTTCTGCTCATTAAACATTCTTAATCCACAGCGCTGAAGATACTAAATCACTGTTAAATATATTCATCTGGACAACTTGATATGCTGCTCAAATGTCAAAATAGTTCCATTATGTTTTAAGGCTGCTTTACAAACTATTATATTTTTCCCACCGCTGAACCTGAATGCATTCGGTCTGAGGAAAAGCCGTAGCGCAGGCTAACAAATTGAAACTGTTTGAATTATGAAATTTTGATCTTCTAGATTCTCTTTTCCACATAAAAAAACCTTGAATATTTGTGATTCTGAGTAAAATCTTATTAAAAAAATGAAACCTTTAATTTCAATTTATTGCTTTTTGCCAGTATAAGGTTATTACAGAGCTAAAAGTGTGCATGTGTCCATGCATGTCTGTTCACTGCAGGTGTAATTCTCTTTAGAGGTGACCACAGACTGCCTTGACATGACTTATGAACCAACAGCTTCCCATATTCTCCACACATTCCCATGCCTCACATGAGTTGAGTCATGTGGCCCTGCATTGAGATCAGCCGGGAAAGCATGGGAATGTGTGGCTCCTCAACATCTGAATAATCTCCAGGTCAGCCAGTGGTGACATCTGTTGATCTAAAGCACACTGGCCAATTGGCGCGCTACTAAATTCAACAAAGCACTGCCCACAAATATCTTAACCGTCTCCATGACTCAACTGGCCAACCAGAAACAGCAGGTGGAATTTATGACAATCAGTCAGGAAGTCCCAAAGTCGACGCCATGGATCAGCAGGTTGGAATCGACCCTTTTTGCTCTACATGTAAATGAGAAGCACGAGCGCCAGAAGATCATAGACTAAATAAAATCTTTGAATTTCATGTCCACTGCAGTCTTAAGCTGAAAAAAGCTCAAGCCAGAGTTGGGAGCATTCTGAGGACTGAGAAAAGGGAATAGCAGCAACACCTCATCCATTACATCCAAAAACAACATGGAAGGCAGAAGGAAAAAATGAAAAAGACCTGGGACCTGGCAGACGGAGGTCCCTGCTTGGGTGGTGGTTTCCAGGTTACAAGTCTCCTGTGTGAGGAGCTTTACTGCAGACAGAACTAGAGGAACTTGAAAAGACCCATCCCTAAAATGTAGCAGTCACTAGGGGGTCTAGCCCAAAGAAAGGGGTGTTGTTTATTGGAGATTGATCTGCCTCTACCACTGCCTCTGGGGAAGAGACTGAAGGTGACATCATCTCACAACTCATTGCACCTCCTTTACACCTCATCGTGATCATCTCAATTGGTCCCACCTATTCATTTGCACCTCTGCTTACATGCATGCATACATGCTCCTTGGCTTCTCAACTGCAGCATGCATGCAGAATGTCCAGCTACAGCAACCTGAAATGTGTACATGTTGAAGTGATGTAAAGATGTGCACACACAGGCAAAAATGTTGATTAAAAAAGTTTATAATTTCATTTCTTCATAATAATTAACATGTAAACTATATTCTCTATATAACAAGTGGATCAGAATTGTATTAAAGGTGGCAACAGTACAATAAGTAAACATATTTTGGTGTTACAACGGTTAGGGGAACAAAGAGAAATGTTTTTAATGAGTAAACAATTTTGGAAATACAACTGTAAGCAAACAATAACATTCGGGACCATTAATATTAATTATTAATCACATTAATCACTATTTAGGTGTTACATTCGTACAAATGTTAGTCTCTTTGGACAAATTTAACACCTAAGTAGGGATTAATAATAATATCCAGCTGTGAAAATGGTTAAAAAGTGGCTTAGATTGGTACTCTAAGGTACTTTTTTAAACATTTTCACTGATGGGTATTTTTTATTGTATCAGTTCAACAGTTGTACCTCTATTAAGAGTACCACAGCAAGGAATGGTGTTCAAACCACAAAGCTTCATATTGGAAGGTCTAACCACTGTAACTACTATGCTACCAACTAGCTGCACGCACCTTTCATGTCCCATTAAGTATTTGATAGCTTTCTACACATCCTGAAATGAGGAACCAGTATAGTCCACAGGTGAGGAGTTTGTTTCTGTCAGATGTGGAGGAATACCAACATCGCCCCCAAATAAAGAGGAACAGGTGGCTGTTAAACTGCGAATGATAGTTAAGGAAATGGAGCAAAGTGTACCTGGCAGGGAATGAGGGAGCTCAGCACCAGAGATGATGAGAAGAAGCACAAGATCCAACCTACGGACACAGCAGACTCAGAATGCTGATGTGCCGGGCAGCAGGTGGTGTCGTGGATGGAGCTTTTCTTGTAGTTCAAGGACTTGGATTTGAGATTCTTTTACCTGCTCTAGTGCCCTTATGAAGGTACTTCCTCTGAATTGATACAGCAAAAATTACACAGCTGTATAAATGGTCAAATCACTGCAAGTGTTTTAACATTCTAGGCCACTTTGGAGAAAAGTGCCAGCTAAATGAATAAATAATGACACCATTTATGTCAAACAACCTGTATGTTTGAGGGTGGGGGTTTAGGCACACAGTGCAAGTGTTTGAACCTGACTCTCAGAAACACACATGTTTATTTTCTTGCCCATTTCCCCTGCGGATCCTTCTTGACAGGTCCTGACATGGGGTGATCCTGCCTGCGAGTGACACTGACACCACTCCAACGCCCCCCTTCCCCCCAGTCTCCCACCCATGCCCTTTCTTCTGTAATGACCCTACCGCCGGAGTCCTAGCTTGTCCAGAAGCCACTCCAGGTCTAATTTATCTTGGCGCGGCTCTTCTCTGACATGCCTGGGAAGGGCAAATAACGGAAATGGGTGGGCCGGCAGCCTGCAGCCCCTCCAGAAGCCAGAGAGTGTTGGGCTTCTTCATTTTTTCCCCTCCCTTTTTTTCTGGTCATTTTGCTTGTATCAGGGCCCAGCTGTTTCCAATGATTGTTCCTGTGCACCTAGGAGGCTCTGTAGCCTGCTGGGGGACCCCCTTGGAGGAGGGAGGGTGGATAGACATGCAACTGGGGAAAGCCTAAGGTTCACGGTCGTCCCCTGATGGTGCTTCATGAACCCCCCACTCCCCACCCTTTCCCACACTCACTAACTGTGGTAAGAGTTGCTCTCCAGTGTTGAACCTACTTCACCTGGGTTTGCTTCAGCATGTAACCTTCAGTCAAATAAAGTTGCAGATTTTGGCCCAGGTAAGCAACATGGAGAAGTTTTGTTCAAGTCAAAGAGAGGTGTCATGACAAACAGATTAATTTCTTACCACCCTTTGACTGAAAACCATCTAAATGTTCATACATGGCATAGCACCCCAGTTATTTTATATTGACGCAATTCCAGATAAACCAAACATTTTCATTGTATGTTCTAGGTACATAGATAGATAGATAGATAGATAGATAGATAGATAGATAGATAGAAACTTCACCAATCCTGAATCCATCAGAAGTGTCATAGTATCTATCTGTATCTGTCTAGGTTCCACAACATCCTAATCCACATTCTTTGTCTCACGATGGCTTCAAGCAGCCTTTGTTGTGCCCTAATCCTTCTTCAATTAAATATATATTTTTGCTGTGTCATTTCTCACAATTTTGACTATCTTTACTTAATGAAGCCGTGAGCAATAGACAGTTATCTGTGAATCATATTTGCGTAAAAATGAATATATTGGTTTTATAATTCTGTTAAAAGTTAAGGAGCAGTTTGGCGAAGATGGTGATGTGTGGAGAGGTGCTGCACCTCTGCACCCCTCTAGTCACCTTTTCTGGGGCATTTGAAGAGTGCGCCTCCCACCTTGAACCCAGATGCTTGTGCAGCACAAAGTCATGCACTGCTATTGTCTTTGCTGGTGACACCACAGTCATTAATGCTTTAAAATCCAATAGATGCATCATTAACAGTGCATAATCCCCATATCCATTATATGGAATAATAGGATTTAAAAGTAGGAACTGCAGACCACACATGGGATAAGCTTGTATTGTGCATATTTAATCCGATTAAAGCCTTAAATGTGATTATTGAAGAGAGTGACAGAAAATTCGGAGGAATGTGTGCGTCCAGCCGGCTTGGGGCCTGGCCACAGCGGTCTCCTCGGGTTGTGCAGAGCACCTTATTCTTTTTTAATGACTTCACAGCAGGTGACTCCTTCAGAGATCCTGCGCATTGGCGCTCTGTACCGCGCCAAATCAGACTGCCAACAGGTCATAATGCCGGTAGCTATTTCTCCCACGGTCGACCAAAAGGAGGATTTGTGAGATGCAATGTGGTAATGTGTAGGAAAGGAGGGCATTTTTTATTATTTGTGTGTTGGAAAAGTTTTGTTTATCTCTGATGTCTTCAAACCTGTGCAGTTTGTCCCTCACACTGGGCACACTGGTGACAGAAGGACATAGAGTTGACTATTGCATTATCTACTATTTATTCATTGAACTGATGCCTTTAGTCCAGAAAATCACTGTAAGTATCCTGATCTTCTTGACTGCATTATGAGCAGAATCAAAACCTTCTGGTTATAACCAATACCCTACCTTACACACCCTCCAGCAGCATTACATCTGGACCTATCTGAACACACTGTCTGTGTCAGCAAAGTGAAGTACTGTGCAAACAAGCATTTCCAGGGATTTGAACCAGCAACTTCCTGGCTCCGTAGAAGAGTCCCTGTGACTTTCCTGCTTGAGGCCGGTGCTGATCGCTTTGTTGGGGGTGAGCGCTGAGTCCGAGGTGCCACGTTTCCCTCCCAGGTCTCTTGCTGTGGGCGTGAAGCAGCACCTCCACCCCTCAGCATGTTATATCATAGGAAAACATTTCCAAGGCGCCGACAGAGGAGCGGCCCTGCTGGTAAGGGGTCCCGCCCTGGTTCCCACGGATAACAGCTCCGGTGGGCAGCACTTCCTTCTGTAGCCCACCACTGTGGGAACCCTTTGATGATGTCATTGCCGTGTGTCTATATGCTGCAGCGTTCTGGGTTGGAGTGAGAAGGATGAGGATGAGGAAACTGCAAGGTCAGCCGTTTTAGATTAGTGGGCTGCTGCAAACTAACATGCATTTGCATTATTGTGGATCCAGTTTACACAAACACGTAAATAAATGATAAGGACTGCAACACATTAGTCATGTGCTTCATTCATAGCTTCGGTACATCAAAAAATGACTGGCTTTAAATACAAAGCAGCCAGTCAAAATCCCAGTTAAGGTTGAGATAGTGCCAGATCAGTGAGAATGAAGTCCAACACAATCCTGATAGTGGGGCTTAGATTTCACTCTCCAGGGTAAAAAAGAATTATTTTTTGCATAAAAGTGTAATGGAATTAATTAAAACTTACAGACAAGTGTAAAAATTTGAAATACGCTGTTTCATCTATTTTTTTTAATCATTGGTATTTCAATCCCATTTTTTATTTTTTATTTCACTTAAATGAGCTTATTAATTTTCCGGGGCAACACAGTGAGATTAAAAAAAAATGCCCTATTCCCAAAAACAGAATAAATGTTAAGATAATGCTGTGTCACTTCTGACCTAAACACAGCAAAGGGTTTGCTGTCCTGTCCTGGCAGGGTCCCACAACCACTGCGCTCCATGTGGATAAATGGTAAAACTGCAGTCAAGTGATTGATTCCCATTGCTAATAAAGTATTTTCTGTGCATTACCATAGTGCCAGGGAAGGATCCAGTTTGAAAAAGGGCAGAAAACAAGGACTTGAGAGCCCCATGGCCAGGTAACTAACACCTGGGTTGACACTCATTTATTATTTGCCATGAGACTTTATTAAATCCATCAAAACATAAAATTAGGACATTTTTTCCCCACAATAAGTACCCCAAGAGAACAGCTTTACCACACAAGAACCATATTGTCTTTTATAATGAAATAACAATAGTGTTTGGAAGAGTCAACGGGACTGAGTGGAATGCGGTTCTACCCTGTTATTTACACATTTACTGTATCCCAGTGTAAACTGTAAACTCAGTACACCTGCACTTCCTGATGTGTTTCCACATTACAGTAAGAAGAGTCCGCAACGAATCCGGTCCTGATTTTTCCAGCACCACCCACATCTCTCAGTTTACTGTGGAAACATTGAGAATACGAAAAGAACCCAAATCTGTTTTCTTCCAGTTTCAGATAAATATTAAAGGTGACAAATGGTGATATTATTATTTTAATTCCTATCACATAAAATCTCTTTTACGGTTAATTTACAGTTGTTGGACCTTACCAAGACTCGAGAATGACTAAGGATAGCATTTTAAGCATAATCTACAATAAATGCTGAAGCTGCTTTTTTCTATTTTCTTAGCCATCATATTTTAATGGTTGACTAAAGTAGATACACATTTTGAGATCTGTGGATTTATCGATATTAACTTTGCATGACCATTGTTTTACATGCTCACAACAATCAGTCAGTCTTTCTAGACTAAAATGTTTCTGCAAAATATACCAGGAATTTCTAGAATAGTAAGGCAATAATGGCTCTGCTGTTGACCTTGGCAAATCACTGTTATTTTAGCAGTGTGTGCAAGCCGCTAACTTTAACTCTCGAACAGATTTATGCTCACGTATTTTTATTTTTTTTTTTAAACTTATTAAAACTATTTTTGTAGCTTTACCGTAGAAAACCTTGAGCACTGGATTGTTCTTGTGCATCATCACATACATATTCGAAGGCTTCTCTGAATTTCTCGTTTTTGGGGTTTTGCTGTGCTGCTTTGAGAAGCGGTGCTGGAGGAGACTTTCAGGGACACCGTGGACAGCCTAGAGGAAAAAAAAAAAACAAATTGTTGTGGACGATGTTGGATCAAGATGAACGATTGGACATGCAGGTGAAAAAGACCCTGGAGGGAAAAGAAGACAAACAGCCACCAGATGAATGGACCCAGTCACAAACCCTTTCGACACCAAGAACACAAGCGGAGGATTGAATTTTCTGGAAGGTCTTTGCATACGTCGCCAGTAACAACAACAACAACAATAATAATAATAATAATAATAATAATAATAATAATAATAATAATAATATTGTCATCAGCTGGTATCAACTTAACAATATAGCCGTAATAGGTATCACTGTATAAACTCCAAATTTTTAAATTAAAATCTGGGAGATGTGCTTGGCTGTTCCAGATGTCACGTGAGCCCTTGGTTACGGTACAGCTGCTCTTTGTGTACCATGTTATGGTCTCCAGCGATTCTCCTCCATTAGTATCTTTGACTTAGAAGCTGTTTTTTTTCTAAACTGGCATTGTGCCTCAGAGGTCATTTCCAGGGGACGTATTGAGAGATATCTGTCGTCTCTTAACGGAGTTATGAAGGGGAGCTGCTTATGGGATGTGGTCTTCTAATGGCACGGGCCACTTCCAACACTTTGGGTTTTTCTCAGCCAACAGATTCGGCCTTATTCTACCTTCCTGCTGTGGGGGACACGGCATTCCAGGAAAATCAGGAAACAGGTCTCCAGTCTGAATGTTGACAGACAGGGAAAGGTTGCGCACCTTTGACTGTGCAGTAATGAAGTATTTCTTACAGTACTCACTATACATGCAAGAACATTTTTTCGTCATTCCTATTCCTGTGAATTTTCTCCATGAGAACAATTCTACACAAAATTCTGCAAAATGAAACACATGTATGCTCAGGTTTGTGGTCTGCTCAGTGATGACCATGCCCTCTGGATCAACGCCGGTTAGCATTTAAAGGCATCCATTTTGCACTGTAGCAAATGAGACCAAAGTTTGTGTTATCTCTTATTTCAGAACCTCTTTTAGCATCATGTCTTCAAATGTATCCCCTGCCCTCAGAACATCTGTGAAGCCTGGATTTAATATTAGGTAAGCAGAATCATATTCTGTCTGTAACTGTTTTTTGGTGGTTGTCTTGTTCCTGTAAAGTTCTTTGAAGACCCAGAAGATTTAGCAGTAGATTTATGTCACGACTGTAAATATTTCTACATTTTGGCACATGCTGGGATACCAACATTCATCTGGAATTGAAACCATTTCAGTCCAACTTGAGGACTACTGAGTTTTGCTTTAGTCCTCAGCTGAGTTTGTCTTTAGTCTCAATAAGAATCTGCATTTAGCCCCTTGAAGTAGCACTGTGTTAAGTTGTCTTTGTAGTAAAAATGTGTTTCATTCCAGTCCATAGGTTCTCAGATTCATCTCTGGTGTGGGGGAATGATCTTCCTTGCCCCTGAGAGCTACTGAATCTCTTTCAGACACCACCACATTCTAGGCAATTATGTGTTTCTAGCTTTTTGGCCACAGTTTGGGGAAGAAGCTCCTTTCCTGCTCCACCATGACTGTGCCCCCCTATGAACAAAGCAAGCACTATAAATACAAGGTTTGCCAGGTTGGTGTAGAAGAACTTGAGTGGCTGCACAGAGCCCTGACCTCAACCCCACTGAACACCTTTGGGATGAACTAGAACACAGACCACAACCTGGGCCTTCTCACCTAACCTCACTGATGCTCTTGTGGCCGAATGTGTACAAATTCTTAAAATCTGATGGAACGCCTTCCAACCTTCCCTGAAGAGTGGTGGCTGTTATAGCAGAAAAGGAGGGAAGAACTCCATATTAATGATGCTCAGGTGTCCACATACTTTTGGTCACACAGTGTAAACGAGCCAAGTACTGTATCATCTGCTATAATCCTGTACGTATTTGATATTTGAAGGTTGCTTCCATAAGCAGCTGTTTGAGGGATGTGACCCAGCAACATCAGGATATCAAACAAACTATGAATGAAACTTTTTGTCTGTTGCCGATGCACTTTTGTTTATTCTGAATCGTGCATCACTTTGGAGAAAATCATATAGTAAATGAATCTATGCAACCGTCCCAAAAATTTTATCATGTGTACAGTATGGCATCTCGTTCCTGGTTTATGTACCAACCAGTCTAGAGGTTGTCCAAGAATTTGTGATGTTCGCTGCAGTCTGACTTGATCTATATTTCTGTCATTCCAAGGGGCCTGTGGTGGTTGCAGACTGGGGTGAGCAGAAAGATGTCAGCAGAAAGCTGTTTTCTGGTGGACATGGCTGACCTGACCAGTTGGAGAAAGCACAGCAGTGCATTAGGGAATTGTAATTTATATGAGCGGAGCAGATGAGTGGAACGGCTCTGTAAATAAGCACTTGGAGATGGGCTCTGTGCGGTACATTAACTACAGAGGTACGCAGGGTAGGGGTATTAATGTATGTTTTACGTGACGGACTTCTTTTGCTGATGATTTACTGGCAGAAAGAGGCGGAACGCAGGGCAAGCAGTGGGAGTTTGGGAGGTCCTGCTGTTGATGGCCTCCTCTGTACCTGTCAGAATGCTCCACCACGGTCCATCACCACCTCAGTGCCATTAACTAGAACCCAGCTTGTGGTTTTTATTTAAGTCTACACACAGGACCAGGCATACAGCTTCATAGATCAATACAGAAATTTTTACATACATAAAGCATAAAGCATAAAATTTTACAGGGCAAGCGGTGGTGTTGAGCTTTGCGGCCCAGGATGATATCAAAGCAAAAATAACAAAACTGAAAAATAAGGATGAAAATCTGAACACATTTCCCCTTATTGTATTTTTTTTTGTAATTTGTTTTGAATTATATTTGTTTCCAGTTAAACTGTGCCGATTGTTAATAATCAGTCTTAAAATTCGTTTATTTGAAATGCTAACTTGGACGCTGGAAGAAGATTTACTGGGTTGTGAAGTTATCAATCCAAGTGGCTAAAGCTGGGGTTTGGACAAATGATATCATTTATAGTTTTTAATTTTTTGCTTACAGAGAGTTTTTTTCCTCAGCTTCCATGTGACTGAAACACTTTCATTCAAACCAGCAGTGTTGCATAGAGTGATGAGACACAGCAGCAACCTGCCTGTGGGTTCTTCTGCAGAGCCCAAAAGATGTGCTCCTCTGGCTAAGAAGATGATCCAAGTTTTGCCATCTCCCTCAGGGAATGGCCCTGAGTGCTAAGGCTTATGAGAAGCCACATTTACAGGAGGCACATTCACACCATTTGGCTAATGTACAGAAGCCTCTTTAAGCTGACCGGGGATGACATCATACCTCCCCGAGGCTGATGGCATGTGCGAGCCAGACTAATGCAACCCCACCCTTTGATCATCAAGCTGCATGGGGGACGGAGCGGAGTGCTCACCCCCCCCCCCATGCAAATAAAAAATTCAACTTTCAAGGGATTCCTTTTTCAAGAGGATTTCTGAAATTTAACTCCTGTTGAGACCTGTGGACAGACACACATGCGTGCACACACGCACTAACTCTGTACTCACCCAAAATAGGGAATGGAGGCCTTCAAGACCAGGACAGTACATCTCAATCCTGCACATCCACACCTCTGAGAATCATCACTCTTATACATTTACTGAGGGGCAAATGTTGCTATTTTATGATTTATTTATTTTTTATTTTTTTGTGAAATACTGTATATAAATTATATAAAATTATTTTATTATGATCATTTAATTCATGTACAATGGGTGAGCAGGAAATAGTTTTGATACCATCTGGCTGTATGCATGTGGGTTCGTATCCAGCTCGGTCTGTGTGGAGTTTCCATGTTCTTCCAATATCAGTGTGGGTTTCCTTTGGGTGCTCTGGTTTCCCCCCACTCTCAGGCATTTGCTGAATTTTAATTTAATTTGCCACTATAATGTACCCCTAGCGTAAGAAAATGTGTGTGTGCACACAAAATTCTGAACTCACATGGGGAGCAACTATATATTTCTTAAAATTTCTATTTTCTGTTGAACAAATGTGGTCTGAGTTTACTTGCTCAGCCAATATATATCTTTTCAATGCAGACAAACAGAACAGGAGGTGCGACCAACTTAATTCGTCCCATTTCTTTCCTCAGTGTTTACAGCTCATGCCTGGTGCTCCTAACTGCTGGTAACAGGGAACTAAGGAATCACCCTCATCATCTTTATTTTTGTTGATTTTTACCATACTTTTACCATAGCGCAAAGTGAAAATATTGGATGTACTAAATATTTTATTTTATTTATTATATTATAGTATTTATTATAGCAAGATTTTTTTGCGGAATCATTACAGCTATAGTCAAAATTTTTACAGAATTTAATTATTTGTACAAGAAATAAATCAATGGGTGCCCGTCTCTAATTAAGGTTTCACGACCTTGGTGAAAACTACTTTATGAACAAAAGTTATGAGCAGAATTCCAGCATCGCTTGTTTTCATACGATAAAGGGCCGGTTTATGAAAAAAATCAGCGTTACTCTATATTTCTGAAAGGAGCTCTGTAAATATATTAAATTAAATGAAAAGCTTTGACTATGTTTTGCAGTCACACAGAAAGCCCTTTCCAATCTGGTCCCGTCTCAGGGTTCAGCCACCACATCAGTTAAACATGGGCCCTGGGTGTGATCATCCTAAAGTCCATGGTGGTTTTGATAAACTTCAAACGTGACATCCTGGGACAGCTGGAGGTCCAGCCCGTCTCCTGGGGACACGAGGGAGTGGGACAAGAGGGACAGTTCTCCACGATAAGATGCCTTTGTGATTAAAAAAAAAATCCAAACAAGGTCTGTTTGTTTGTTGTCATTTGCAGCTTGAAAGGAAGCCATGGACGTGGCAGGTCTGGCTTTATCGCCTCAACTGCTTAAATATTTATCATGGTAAATTTGTGGACTCGCTTCGCAAAACTACCGCGTTTCCCAGGGTTTTCCAACCGTCGGAAACACAATAGTGTTTTTAAACTGTAATCCACCTGGATTTGGAGATCTTACCTTGATTTAACGCTGAGCCCCTTTGCTGTACGGTGCTGGGCAAAGTCCTCCATTTTTTTCTTTCCCGTCAATCCATCAGAGGTTTTGTATAGCAGTGAGTGTGGTTGGGGCTGTCCTTTAGCATTGTCTTGCTATCATTTTGACTGATGCTCATAGCTTTTGAAAAAGAGCCATGTAACAAAATATATTAATAAAAAATGAAAAACAGGCTGTGACAGATGAAACAAATGTGTCCTGCACATAAATATAAACCCTTTGCTTTCTAAACAATCGAATGCACTTTATCACAGATAAGTTCCAGACACCAGGGCTGTGGTTCAAATGTGTGTTTGAGAAATAGTTTGTGCTCCGGGTTTGTGTGATCAGAGCTGCTGACTCTTGCTCGTATGTGATAGCTCTGTAGGATGTGATGTAAAAGCCAGGAACTGCGGGGTGTAGATATTTCTTCACTTTTACAGCTTTGCACAAAGTGAGCATCTTTTCCATTGATAATATCAGAAATTTTATTATTTCCCCATCATGTAAACCACGAAACATACAAACTCGGCCTTCAGCCATCACGTAACGTAATAAATCGCATGGCATTGACGTTTAAATGGACAAAAAATGGAAAATTGGAAGCACTTTCATTTAAAGCTCAATTTTCTGAGCTGTTAGTTTAAAGGGTGGTCTTTGGAACAGAGGGTGGCATAGTAGTCAAAGGCATTGTGCTGCAAATCTGGATTTGGGTCCTCTCCCCTGCTTATACTACCCTTAGTTACACAGTAAAAAGTACCTGACTGTGTAAATAAGTAAACTGATGTAAATCGCTTGTTATTAGACTCAAGACACAAGAAATGTATACTGTCAGCCTACCTATATATTAGTACGCAGTAAAGCTGAAATACCGTTTCTCTGGGGCCCCTATAACATAATGGACAGGAAATGACATCACAGTGGAAAAAAGAGCAATAACTACAAAAGCAGAATACAAATATTAGGAGAATGATGTGAAAAAAATCAGTGGTCCAAAGGGAGTTAATGGCAGGTAAGAATCAATAACTTTTGAAAGTTTAAGTCTTGCTGTCACATATTTCAAAAGTGAATATTTTTGAAAAACAAGCACTGGGCCAGACCATAGAACCAAACAGCTCTCCCAGCAGGCAGCTTTGCAGAGATCACAGTGGAGTCCAGGTGATCCACCTGTGCATCTCCTCTACTTGGCCTCAGTGGAGCTGACAGGCTGGCCTGGTTATCCATGTTCTGAACCCTGCGGTCCAAACACCTCCCCACCCTGTTGCAGCCGGCTGAGGGATTGGCCATCCATTAAAACACATCTAACACAGGTGCTGGGTGGTTGTTATTTTCCACATTCATACACCAACAAACTGGGTGATGTAGTGCAAGCCCCTCTGGAAGGAGATCCCCACCTGTGTCCCACAGCTTGTTTTCCTTGGTTGGGATTCACCCACCTGTTTGGATTTTGTCTGGCCTCCACCGTCATGGCTGAGTGTTAATCACAGGCTTGAACTGAAAGTGGCAGCAAACAATTTTTTAAAAAATTTGGTGGAAAAAAATGCTTATGTATATTATATTATATTATATTTGTTTTCTCACTTTTTGATCCTATGTGTCTTTATGTGCTCCAATACCCTCCACCATGTTGCAGTGGGCAAAACCTACTTAACCAGGATGCAGGAACCAGGATGCTCAATCAGGACCACTTGCTGAACACGGAAAGAATTGAGAGTCCGTACGGGTGTATACCGGCTTGCTGATCGTTTCTGATATCCGAGTGCTACCGGTGACGTGACAACATTTCCAGGGCAGCGAGCTAAATCTCACCCGGGCCTTTCAGTGCTGACGGGTGGTGCTGTAAACTGTTTATAAGGGGAGATAATCATTCCTAAATCCAGTTCGGCTTTCCATTGTTCGTGACTGATGGAAGGGCCCATAAAGAGATGTGATCGTGCAGCTCCGCATGTGTGTCATTACCGTATGGCCCGCTGAAATTCGCGCTCACTGGAAAACACCCGCCTCACCGCGTCCAAATGATGACTGGGAATGGACGTCTAATGACAGACTATTGTAATCATAGTAGCCGTTCGCTTTAATTCGGGCAACATGTGCGATCAGTTAACATGAATGGCGTATGACTGTCGTTCGGCAAATCCAAGCCTCGGCCCACAGGGGTGTGGTTCCTGCTAGAAGGAGCTAGAAGGAAAAACAGAGGTCTTTACAATAATGATGTCTTTACTTGTCAGCTATATAAACACGAAACCAGACACAGATTCTGCCGAGGACCTAATTCAGTTGTGTTTATTGTGAAGTTAAAATAATGATGGTGGGTTCAGTTTCTAAGTCGCAGTTCCTGCATGTATTTCCTCTTTCCTTTGTATTCCATTATTTAAACTCAATCACTTCAGAATGTGGAGTCTAGTGTCACCATTATACCTTTTTCAAGGGTATTTCGTCAGTATTCATGTTACATTTATTGCGGCAGTGTCTGCTGGGGGGAAAAGCCAACTTTTTCATTCTTGACAAAGTAAACTTGTTATTTATTACTGTGTGTATCCATTTATTTATTTATTTTTTGTGGTGGGACGGCGGATCGGCAAGTGGCGCCGTTGCCCCGCAGCACCTGGGATGATCGGATGTGAGTGTAAATCTGTCTCAGTCTGCGTGGTGCTTCCTCCCAAAATATGTGTGTGTGTGTGTGTGTGTGTGTGTGTGTGTGTGTGTGTGTGTGTTTAGTTACTCTCCAATGGACTGGCATCCCATCCAGGGGCAGTTTCATAGCCGAGCACCCAGTGTCTGTGGGATAGGCTCTGGACTGCTGTGATGCTACTGAGGGCAAGCAGTTACCAAAAGATGTATGTTTGGATTTTTTTACTTTTACTGCAACAGCAAGAATAAGAAATATATACAAGAAAACTGGAAAAAAAATAGAGAAGTAGCAATGCATTCATTGGTGACTTAATATCACTGTGTTTGCAGAGTTACAGATAAACAGGTGAAATTTTAATGTGTCCAGCAAGAAAATTCATTGTCTGGGTCATCCATACATAGAGAATGCACTAAGTTAAACTTAAAACACTTAAGCTGAAACTAAAGGTAATAGAACTAACACAGGGCCTTGTAAGACTTCAATATGATACCCAACAGAGGATTTTTGGCTTTCTTTCAAATCATTTTTAAACAAATTTAACCCCATCTACCTATAAACACTGCTTTTGTAATATTCTGCAAATTTATGTAGTTCGGTCTGTTCCAAAGCCACCGATGAGCATTCAATGAAGGAAAGAGTGTGAAAGCCGCATTTGCCTGGACGGGACCCAGTAACCTGTCACAGTGTGAGCTAAAGTGAAGCTGAAGAAATAAACAGGGCGCTAAAAAAAATCTGACACCCATATAAATAAATAAATACGGAGTGTTGACAGACGGCGGTGCTGGCACCTGTGTTGTTGTCTTGTTTTTCTTGCTTCTCGCTGTGTTCAGGCCTGAGTCATGCTTACATCCTGTCTGCTCGCTGTCCCTCGAAATGCGCATGTCTGTGTGCGTGTATGAATTTGTGGCCACCCTGTAGCCCCGTGATATGATCTCACCAGCAGTAGCGACAGCAGCCAATAATGCATTTCCTCCCATGGTGGCCTTTGTTGATGGTGAACAGTTAGACAAAGATATGACCCCATACCCAGACACATCCCCCCAGGGTGGCTGGGAACAAGGTGGTCTTTGGATTCATACACACATCTATGTAGGCAAAGCTTAAGCTGGACAGGGTACAATGGGGTGTGGAACTCAGAGACAACGCCCGGGCAAAGCAATGTGTGTGGTGCTGGCAGTTTTCACTAGAAAATGAGGCTGTTTCAGCGGCCCAACAAACACAGCAACACAGTGAGGTCACAGGGAGGGGGTCACGCCCCGATCACTGACTATGCAATAACAACGATGCCGACGGTGCAACAGCTCTTTAAGACAGGACTGGCAGCTCATTCTGGGTATTGGAGGGGGTTGTGTTATCATACATTTTGGGGTGGGGACAGCCACACCAAGCAGCCATGTCAGGGGAGTAATTCAGTGACACGGCTCAGGTTGTAGTCGGTTATGCTGCCCTGGCCAGTAGGGATTTTGGGGGTGGGCTGCTGCACCGATTCCATCTGTCCGTTCTTCTAGAAGTCTGAAGGTGACAGAGACACACCAGGCTGTCTATCAGCCTCATCATTCGCTTCTGAACACCTTCTTCTTCCCAAAGACACTAATTCATTTTCACATTGTGGGGTCCATCGGTGGGGTGCTCCTATGCACACAAAATGCATGTATACACAGAAAATATCTGAAAGACCTTTGCTTGTGGTTGGCAGGTGGGACATCTGATGGTCAGAATAATAACTTGTGAGCAACTGTGTAAAAGCTGAATGTCAGACAGCTATGGGGTAGCTGGCTGGAGCAAGATGGAGTAAGCTGGAGGAACAATAAATATTAAGGAAGGCTGTCCTTCAGGGTGGAATTTTAAAAAAAGTCGTTAATATTTTATCTATTTCAAAAAATAAACTACAGGAAAAATGTTTAAATAAATGCAATATGTACATATGTATGTACGCATGCCCTTTATATAAACACACACCTGTAAGAATTTTGTATATTTGCAGAATTGCATTGTGGGGGAAAAATACTTTTAAACCCTTTAATATCCCAGCTACTGCTATCAATATTCTAGGAGTAGCCATGGCTGTCCAGCGCACACCACATTAAGATTTATGTCCCACAGGTTTGAAAAAGTGAAAATTTACAGATAGTGGGGCAGGATATGATTTGATGCAGTGCTGAATTTAGAAATGACAGCATCAGAGAGATCAAACGGTTTTTGTTCCTACTGGGCCCAAAAACCAGCTAAAGCAATGAGATCTTCATACCTAAAGTCAGCAACACTAGATCAGCTGTCATTCCAGATAAATTATTATTTGATAGTTCTAGAATAATTTAAAGATATAAAGGTGAAGATACAAAGACTTTAATAAAAATGACTGACTACCTGTTGACCTTTTTAGTTTCCTTTTTACCTGTAGAGGACTTACACAACTTAGTTTTTGGCATTTTCAATGTGGTTATGATGGAGGTCCAAGTGTGATATTCAGTACACCGAATTATTTAGTTTTCATTCCAGTTTTACCATGGAGTAAGCCAGAACCTCGTGTGCCACCCCAGTTCCGCACCCAGAAACCAGATCCCTTCTCACTTGTCGTGCATTTGCAGGATCTGTCACAGTGCGGGACGGTGAGCCGCTGTCACAGTCACCCATTGGCGTGATGAGAAACTCTTTTGTGAGAGAAACTATGAGATGTTGGTTTCTCACTGCTGATTTTTTGTTAAGTGCACGGTTAAATAAAATGGCCTGAAATGAACTATGCAAATGACTCAGGCCAAACCTCAGGTAATTTCGACTGGAAAACATAGATTCCTGACGTCGACTCTTGCTGACCACATAGCTAGAGTTGTTCCGGAATATTCTGTCTTCATCTTCTGACCGGTCAACGGAAGTTGTCCACTGTGCCCGTGATTGGAAACTTGGGTAATCGATGTCAGAGTCGGCGGTGGGAACGTTTTTGTGGCAAACAGTTTATAGACGGAGCCGTTTTCCGTTCCTGCGCTTGCCGCACTTTGCTTACGTTTGGATGAAAAGAAAACCCCAGAATGTGGAGGGGTACAAAAGGCCTTGTGCTCCCATGGTCTCAGCTCTGGCTGCTACTGATACTGTGGTTGCTTCTACTTTAAAACTTTATTTCTGAGATTGCTTGAAAATACCAAAAAACACAATGAAAACCGGAGCCAAATTCCAAGAAAAAAAAGAAAAAATTAAAATTCCCCGAGGCTGAACAAAACAAGGTTTTCCCCTTTTCCTATTCCAACATCTCAGTCAGATTTTCCCGTAGTAGTTCCTAAAAAACATGTAATTTTCAGAAATGAATGGTGGATTCCATTAGAGGGAAATTTTCATGCAAAGTGGACCATTAAACCGAATGTAAAACAAGACAAAGCGAGAGGGAGAAGAAAATATGAGAGGGTGGGGGTGGGGAGGTTTCCATCCAGATGTTTCTGTTTTAAAAGAGATTTATAAAAGTCTTTGTTTTGGAATCCAGGGGTTGACCTATGGTGCGTCCCCCCTCTTCGATCTCATGTAAGTCTTTAATCAAACACACATCTGGACTGCATTGCGAGGCTCAGGGAGGGGCCTCACTGCTGCTCTGCAGGCCGCGCCATCCCGCCACTTCTCATTAATGATGACCATCCTGTCCGGTGACGCGAGACCGTACACCACCGGTGTAACCGCGCACGGAAAAATGTCATCGGTGGGCCCCGATGAAAGGCCAACGGTACATGAGTTCCGCACCGGTGGGGGCGTCCCGAGAGGAGCACAAACCCGATAAGGGAAAAGGACAGAACGCCGCAGGCTAACGGGGAACTCGGTGCCCGCCCGGTGCGCACGTGCAGAAACGCATTTGTCAGGGTTTCCTTCGAAATAATCTGTGCTTTGATCTCGAGCAGCCAGTCGAATCCGACGAGAAGAACTTACTCTGCTTCTCCGATGCACTTTCTAGACACCGTGCATCTAAGGGTGAGCTGGTGTGTCCAGACCTGTGGTGCAGGGGGATTCCCTCTGAGCATGCGAATTCTACCACCATGACACCCAGGCCCCTGAACTACCAGCACCTTCTTCCGAAACCAACAAGCTGCTCAAAACACCCTTCCTCCAGTATGACAGGTGCTGCAGCGGCTCGGATCGGCGCCTTAAACCGTGGTGGTCCCACGTTCAAACCCGCACCTTCTATAGCACCCTTAGACGAAATGCTTCCCAGGAGTTGAAACAGTAAAAACTCCTTATTGCACAAATAGAGAAGCTGTCGTGAAATGATCTAAAATCATGATTTCCCTTTCAAATCAGGTTTGCCGAGTAAGCGAGGGCTCGCGAAGCCCTTTGATAGCAATTATATAATAAAAGCTCGCACGGTTTAAGTTTTCCCCGAAAGCCGCAACTTTGCACGTACGGTCCCCTTAAAATTTCAGCAATATTAGCATAGCGGTTACTCGGCAGGTAATTCATACCGATATCCTTTTAACTGCCTCCCAGCTTGTGCGCTCCCTCTGGCAAGATATGCAGCCATCAGTAATTCTACCCTCGTGCATGACTTCATAGTTGCTGTTTCTCAGCTCAATTAAATGAAAAATCGTGCTGTTTTTTTCCTTTCATTCTCTCCTTCCTTCTTTCTTTCTTTTCTTCCCCCCACAATGCCGGTAATTTAAAGACAGACCTCGGGGTGTAGGGAACGCAGCGATTTGGAACCGTCAGCGGTCTGGAACACAAACGGTGATAAAAACGCTTTACAGCATTACGGTTTGGTAATTGCTTTTTTATTTCCCGGGATGAGCCAAACGCTATCCATCAATCTATTGTTTGCCCGTGACAGTGCTGTATTCAACAGATATAGGGTTACAGGAAAATAGATCATACCATTCATCATCGGACAAAAAGACAGTAAACCCCGTTCCCCAAAGACACGCTGCCTTGCTGACTTAAACTTATATGACCTCATTGTAAAACAGATAAGTATCAGCATGGCTCATGGCAGATTTGTTTAATAAGAAGTGCATTATTTGTTAATTCCTTGGTTTCCAAATATTGTGGCTATTTTCTTCTTTGTATCTGCCTGTACCCTGACAATAACTAGTGAGAAAATGTCATGAAACTCCTCATGATGTCATTTTTTTTTTGACACCACCACATTGTTTTTCTAATAATAACTGTCTCATGTGTGCTGAACTCTATATTTTGACCTCAGGACAAGGCGGTTTGAGATTGCAGTGACCAGACACTTCAAAAAGTTGGGCTAAAAGCCAGATACGAGGAGAGATCCTGGCCCATTGAATGTTCTAAAGTGCAAAATGCTGTTATATCGTCGCTGGAACATATAGGACAAATATCCTTATTTTAGAGAAACACGATATTTTAATTTGGCTTTTAGCTTAGTGTGATTTACAACGTGAGGTTTGTACACAAAGCCACATACAATGATTTACTCAATCTTACAGCTGAATAATATTTAGTCTAACAATATCTTGGATTTGATTCACGAGTGCTTCAGACTCCCAGACGTTTCATCAACAGTTTCCTTCAGTGGGTCCTAACAATATTGTGATGGCAGGCATGAATATGTATAATATCTATCATTCAGCTGTTTTCTGAACATTTGTCACAGCTTCACACGTTAGCAAAACACAGGAAAAAGGACCTGTAAAGAAGAGGAATGAAATCCCGAAAATGTAAAGATGAAGACATGAAGGAATGAAGGTTTTCTAGTCCAGAGCTGCTCACTCAAATGTCAAAAGGTCATAGATCTCAGGAGGAAGGTAGCTCACAGACTAGTACCACACATTTATTCATTGATTTGTTTATTTATTTGCATAGTTTTAAAAAAAAACACACAAAGGTAGAACAAGAGGAATTCAAAACAATGCATTGGGAAGATCAAAAAACCAGCAGGTTTGCTGAAGGGTCTCCCAAATATGAAAGATGGGTCGGAACTTCAGAAATGTTGAAGTCTACACACTTCCATGTATTACACATACAATAAATTGTGTTTATCCATGAAAAGTTTTTCTTCAATACTGAAACAGATGAACATGATTTTAGACAGGACAGAACACTGATCCACACATGGCAGCGTATAAATGATGCAGAGGATGGACCTGACGTGGTCCTGAAATGGGGGGATGAAGGTGAGATGAAGTTCAGGTGGTTTACTGGCGAGCAGTTTCATTGCAGACAAACCAGTTGCTGAAACTTATGGGAAGGAGATTCCTCAACAACGGGAAAATAAGCAGATTTAAAGTAGAATTGATTTACCTGATAAACATCCAAAATCTTAAGACTCCTAAACAAGATGGAGGAACTGGGCAACCAAGGTGAGAAATTTGCTATCCTGACAAATCCTTCTTGGAGAGACAAAATATGTTTTAAAAGTTTCTATAAGTGGATGTCAAAACAATTTTTGCAATAGTAAAAGTAAAGGTAAATCAGAGAGTAACACAGAGTGATAAGTTTTGTGAAAAGGACATCTAACACAGCCATAGATGTTTTATTTTTTGCAGTTTTAAAGAACCTCTGATAAATTTCTGCCCTTTCATGGGTGAATAACATGAAGCCTTAATCTGCTTATCATTGTGCCCTGTGTATTTAATACACAGCAGGGGAGAAGCAGCACTGAAGAGATTGTTCAAAACTCAGACTGAAGAGTAAATCTGAATTAAAAAAGATGATCATAGAAAGGACCCTCATAAAGGAAGGCCAAACACATTTGTACAGAAACCTGTGGGTTCACACGAAAAACAAATATTTCCATTATAGCTGGTGCCAAACCTCCTTATGGAACTGCAGTCCTGGACTACTACACTGTTGCTATTCAGCATAGAAGCAGCAGCAGCAAAATGATATTGAACATTCATTGAGCAGCAGTATTTACAAAATGTATTTTATCTTTGCTTTCAAAACCTCTGTCTGCTTTTTTCTTCAGGTCTTTGTCAAGGTGAAGGTCAGCAGAGGTTTTTCCGAGAGCCTTATTCAGATCAGCTGCCATTTCTCCAACCCAGTGAGAATACACGCACACCTGCTGAAGTGCCATCAGACACAGGTTCATGAGAGCTCTTGCAGAAACTATCCTTATGCCCAGAAAAGCCCTTCTGACATGATTCATAACTGGAAAGGAGTCACACACATCATCACGATTGTCATCATATGTATATATAGATTCACAGAAATATTCACAGAGCACTTGCTTCCATTTACAAACACACGTGGGCACAGACTTCTGACCTGAGTTTTATTGCCTCTAGTGTTTAATATTAACTAACACACACGCACGCACGCACGCACGCACACCCACACACACACACACACACACACCCACACACACACACACACACACACACACACACACACACACACACACACACACACACACACATAAACACACACACACAATAACTGGAAGCAAATGGAACGTTTCTCAACCTGATGCATGCGAGAAATGTGATAACACACCTATCGCCGTTCCAACAAAAGTAATCAAAATCAGGGTCTGTTTGCACGATTCAATACATCCCCTTTATTTTAACAAAAAAAAAAAATCTACATCCAGATTTAATTGAGTTAATGTGAGAAAATAGCTCTGTATTACAGATTTTTCTCCAAAGGATGTGTATAAATGTTTATTAACTGTTGGTTTTTTCCCAGAAGAAGTCAGATGCATAACTGAGTCCCACCCAGCCATTATGTGAATATGGTGGTAATGCTATGCTGAGAAAGTTACCACCTTGTAATAATTCATCTCAGGTCCTGAAAAATCATGACACATCTGTTTATTTTCAGTCATCCATGCAGTTTCTACTAAAAACACAAACTTTTTTTTTTAAAGCAAAAATATTGAATATACACTGCCCGGCCAAAAAAAAAGTCACCACCTGGATTTAACTTAATGTTATGATGTGGGGTTGCTTCAGTTCATCAGGTCTAGGTTCAGTAATGTTATGTGCCCAAAAACTGAGGTCAGCTGACTACCTGACTATACTGTTTTTTTCATCAATGGATTTCTTCTTCTCTGATAGCACAGGCATATTCCAAAATGACAATGCCGGGATTCATCGGGCTCAAATTGTGAAAGAATGCTTCAGGGAGCACAAGATATCATTTTCACACATGGTTGGCCACCACAGAGTCCAGACCTTAACCCCATTGAGAATCTTTGGGATGTGCTAGAGAAGACTTTACACAGCAGTCTAACTTTCCCATCATCAATACAAGATCTTGGAGAAAAATTAATGCAACTCTGGATGGAAATAAATGTTGTGACATTGCATAAGCTTATTGAAACGATGCCACGGTGAATGCTTACCAAAATCAAAGCTAAAGGCAGTCCAACGAAATATTAGTGTGTGATTTTTTTTTTGCTGGGCAGTGTGGAATTCTATTGTATATGCAGTAGCTAAGGTGCTAGGCTGTTACTTTGCATTGTGACAAAACTAAATGTGCTGCTATGCATAGCTTCTTGGAGTAGTAAATAGCTGTGTCAAAAAGGTATAGTGGTGGATCAATAAATGTTAATAACACATTATATTATCACCAAACTGTCTTACCATTAAAGTGGTTGTATTTAGTACAATCCTTGTCAAGTGGAAAGAAAAATATATAAAAAACTAAAACTGCACTGTGACTGCTGTGGTCCAGTTGGCCAAAGCCAGTCTGTATTGACTGTACATGCATATCTCCTGGAAGAAGATGAAACAAAATATTTTGGTTATCTTCTTAATTTTTTTTTTTTTTAAACACTTAAAAGCTTCTTTTTTCAAGGAAAAGAAGTGCCTTTGTCTAAACAGTACAGCATCTTGTATTGTTTTAGTACAACCCGCATAGTGTTTGTCTCTCTTTGCGTTTTGTATACAGTAAATAGATCTTACAGTTTGGAAGTAATACAAGCTGCATGGAAGGGGTTCCCTTTCTTCAAAACAAGATCAAAGCCAAAAAAAAATCATACATTTCCCGCTTCTATTGTGTTGTATGCAATAAATCCAACAAAAATGTGCATATTGAAAGATATTTTTTTCTGAGTTAAAAAAATTCAACTCTGGAAAAGACAGAAAACTTCTAACATCTCCCAGGTATCCACTGAGTGTATGACAGTGATGTGATGGTGGAGAGATGTTTCTGTAGCCCCCAGGTGCCGGATATTAACACCTGGCCAAAAACGTTTTAAAACTACAAAAGCAACTTAGCAACTTCTCAACCATGTTATGAATATTTTCTCTCCTTTGGCAATGATGACATGATTTCATGCAATTACCTTAGACTAGAATGTACCAACTGGGTTACCTTTCAATGACTTGTTGACTGTCTCTTGTTTGTGTTCCTGTTTCTGAAATCCATTTAGGCTGTTTTGTTTTTTCTAATAATGACACTATGAACCATAGTCTGTTTTTCCTCTGTAGGTCATAAAGAGCCACAGACCCTGATGGTGAGCGTAATGGCCACTGGTCATGTAATTGGACCCATCACTCCATCCAGCAACGCAAGTAAAAACACACACCTGTGTCCACTGCCCTGTGCTTAAAATAAGCGTGACATTCTTCTCCCACAGCCTTCTGGCAAAAGCAATTAAGCAGGAGGTCCATCTCACTGCCAGCTGTGGCCTGACAGTCACAGTCACCCTGACCACGAGGTTCAGTCAGTATGAGCTCCTAACTAATTCATCCTGAAGGTGCTCCACTCTCTCCGCCAGTTAAACAAGACACGAGCCAGGAACGTTTGAGCAGGAGGATGCTTGACCGCTCTTACCTGATGCTTACGGACCTCTGAACAGCAGGTTAGGGCTGTCATTTTGTAGCCCAGAGGTCAGCTGGTGCATCTGGCCTGTTCACAGCTCTCACACAGGCTCATGTGTGTGACTGCAGAGGAGGTTTGCTGTGGGATATCTGCACTGTCTTTGTTTAGCATCTTCGAAGCAGGAGCCATGCTGAGGGATGGCTGTGAGGAGGCCAGGCTGTGAGTCACAGCAGAGGTGCGCTGCTCCACCTGCCCAAAACCACTCTCCGGTGATGCAGTCACCATGGACACAGGCAACATGTAAACAAACTTCTTCTTGGCAGAGCACCGAAGGCATTGTTTTGCATGCAGCAAAAGATGCCCGTGTGTATTTTCCTGCACTGCGTTGCACAGGAAGCTAACAGCAGTGCGTACTGAGTGGAAAAACATTGTGTGTGTGAAAAATGACCCACGGCAGCGGTGTTGTGTGTGGAGAGAAGCACACGCGTGCTTTCGTGCATTCGGAGTGCAGGAAGTGCGTGCACACCCACAGGCTGGCACCCTTCGGCTGTTTGGCCCCCGCCTGACCCTGAGCGTCTGGCACTGAGCTGTGTTTACCATGGTTTTCATCAAGCGACTGGGAGAGAGGGCTGCTCATGCACATGTGACATGAATGCGTTCTCGGGCTTCACGTAATGGCAAACCGAAGATTCTGGAAGTTCCTGGCGAGGACTGCAAGGATTATTATTTTTTTTTTTTTTTTTTTTTGCTTTTTTAAAATGTAATCAGAGTCATATTAAATGAGGCTACTGATGTTCAATACATAACTTTGACATAGTTTGTCAAACGAGTGGAAGGAGGCCATGTAAATATTTAGTGGAAGCACTCAAAGAGCGGTCAGCAGAGCCTGCTAATGGACCTGTTAGCCGGGAGCCGTGCGGAGGGTCCCACCTGGAGGGTCCGAAAGGCTCCGCTACACACAATCCACCATCTGCAGACCCAAGCATTAAACTCAGGCTGGAAATAACTCAAAAAGTCCCTCCACGTGACGGTTCCTAACTGCCTTGACCTCGTGACCCAGCACTTCTCACAATGCTGGACCTTTTTCACAGCAGCTTGCCCAGTTCTGTCCTGCTGTTTTTGATGCAGTCTGCTTTGACTTTGCTTTATGAACGCAATTTATCAGTGGAAACCTTTTTTTTTTTTATTTTTTGCTTTGTATCGTTTCTTCTGACGGGCGGCTAAAACAAGATTTTTGCAAAAAAAGAAGCACTTCAGCACCATGTTGTGCAACTTGACCAAAAATATGTTAATGTGTAATGCACTTTTGCATATCGGTACGTTTTTTTTTTTTTTTTTTCTAAAATCCTGCAAAACTGTTCACGTGAAAAATGCATGCGCAGCAGTAAAAGTGAGAAAGATGGCAAAATAACTGCGGGAGCAGGAGCAGACAACCGCACCAAACATCCACAGTGCCCGACTGCAACCTGGGAAAATGTCTGCCGCTCGAAGGCTTTCTGGTGCGGAACCCAAACAAGTGAAGAATTTACAAACTTCAGCTCAAATATAATCCAGCTTTGAACGGGACCGGATGAAATGCAGCCATCTGGTGTACCTTATTAAAAACAGCAGGGAACTCGGTTCAGGCCGTTTTTCGGATTTTGACACTGTGTGATGATTTATTTTGGGAAGAAAAAACCCCGTTATCCTCAATAAATTAAATGTGTACAAAGAATGTGTGTTTACATAATAAGAGGCCATACTTGCTGCATTCATTATTATTCTGAGTTGTGGGAATGGCAGTGCTTGGTGCAGGGATGGGGATCGACTCGCATGCTGGAAGCTGAGCATGTTGGATTTTTTTTTTAATGATGTCGGCAAAAACTGCATCCATGTGTTGAGAAGCCGGACGGGAGACCCTGCCAATACTGATGAGGTCACAAACAATTATTATCAAATAGCATCATGCTTTCACCTGTTAAAACATTCACTTAAGTGAATTTCACAAACACTGCCACACAGACACCCACCGGAGTTCGAACGAAAATTTCTGTTGAGGGCTGTAAACACGTAAAAATGTTGCGCAGACCTCCTCTTTAGCTGTTGCCAATGCGAAAAATGAGCCCTCGGTCTTGAAGTGCATGAGTGTCCGACAGAAATACAAAAGGTCCAGACGCATTATCAGACATATGTGATGCATTTTGCCACATCTTGGGGACCAAAAATATTAGCAACAGAGCTCAATAATTGTACATACATTGCCTGGCCAAAAAAAAAGTCACCACCAGGATTTAACTTGGTGTTATGATCAGGGGTTGCTTCAGTTGGTCAGGTCTAGGTTCAGCAGTGTTATGTGCCCAAAAAATGAGCTCAGCTGACTACCTGAATATATTGAATGAGCAGGTTTTTCCATCAATGGATTTTTTCTTCCAAGATGACAATGTCAGGATTCATCGGGCTCAAATTGTGAAAGAGTGCTTCAGGGAGCACAAGACATCCTTTTACACAGATGGATTGGCCACCGCAGAGTCCAGACCTTAACCCCATTGAGAATCTTTGAGATGTGCTGGACAGGACTTTATGCAGCGGTCCGATTCCCATGATCAATACAAGATCTTGGTAAAAAAAATATTGGAACTCTGGTTGGAAATAAATGTTGTGACATTGCATAAACTTATTGAAATGTTGCCATGGCGAATGCGTGCCGTAATAAAAGCTAAAGGTGGTCCAACCAAATATTAGAGTGTTTAACTTTTTTTTTGGCTGGGCAGTGTAGATAGAGGAGGGAAAAACTCTCCCATCCCGCACCACCTTCCACATTTGTAAATGCATAATATTGCGTTACCTATACAGCAAATATGTGATTTAGGGCTTTAAAGTAATTTCCTTCAGGATAATAAAGTTTTCTGATTCTGATTTTGAAAATGTATGAAGTTCATGTTCAATAGTTGGAGTCTTGCAATGTTAGTGGAACTCCATGTTGGTGGTATTTTTGTGACTCAGTGGAAATACTTTCTAATGTTTTGGGAGCACAAAGTGATGAACAGCAATGATCGATGAACTCAAACACCTCCACATACACATATTATTTTCCCAGACATTACATGATTCTCATGGTTAGAAAGATATTTCATAGATTAATGGAGGATTGAGGGCCTTGTGGCAACTAATTCATAACACTCTGTGTCTGTGACCCCAAGTATTATGTCTCACCTGGGTTGCATTTGGCCAACGGTCTATACATTTTGTCACATTGTGTGAGTTTTGTAAATCTGTCACCTAAAACTCACCTTGTAAAATAATGTGCAGTGGCACAATTGAGTTCGCCTGTAAAAAATTCCCTTGAACATCTGTTTCGATCTATGCAAAGTCCTCTCCTTGGTTGTCACACAAGTGGCAAAGGTTTTGCTGCATTCTTGCATATACCAGTGGTAATGCACGTTACACATAGCTGCGTGGTGGGGATTTATGTGGAGCCACACCTGAGGGACCCGAAAGTCATACTTTTCTTGCAGGGAATGTACCTGGGTGGAGCAAAATGTTACCATAACGCGCCAGAATGGTGGGATAACATCGTAAGCGAAAGGGTATCTTAACACCGCAAGATAAAGATCTAAGAAATGCATGTAAATGGTAAAAATTTAGCATTTGTGCTGCATTTTTTTACATTTTTTGGAAATATTGACACATTTCTAAGGCATTTAAAACATACCGTTATGTCTGCTGCTTGCAACCTTACGCGCAAGTTTACTATGTATATTTAAAAAAAAATACAAATATGAAATTCTCGCCAAATTGTCAGTAAGTTATTGCCAACGTGATAACTATTACTCCAGAAAAACCTTGACATGCTTTTTGCGAGTTCATTTTGTAAGGGCAGCTGTTGCTCACCAGAAGCGAAGATGAAACGCAGGCTTTGCTCAAGAGAAGTCAAACTGCGTGAGTGTCAGTTTCAGGCCTCATGTTTATGCACAATTTGCTGTTGGTGTGCTTATCCAGTGGAGGTGCAGAAACATTTAAAGAGAGGAAACCGTTTATCTGTTTGGGGACAGCCAGCTCGGTCTGGAGAAGCTCACTGTGTTGTTCTTATCATCAGAAACTCAGTGAGAATTTGTCCAGAATGGGGCGTCCTGGTGGGCCAACGGACTGCGTCCTGTCAGCCGCTGGCATGTTGCTGCAAGTGTCCATTCATCTCACAAACCCCATTTATTGAGAATGTCTACTTTTTTAGTAAATGATAGGACAGCTAACTCTATGCATCCATGATTCCTACCTCCACGCTACGCGTTGCTGAAAAACAATGCGTAATTGCATGGTATCTTGTGTCAGCATGAAGGTCGAATTTCTGAAAACTATTTAAAATCATTGAAAATTATGTTTTTAAATATACGCAAACATAATGCCAGTTGTTAATTCACAAGCAAAGGGAAGCAGTGTGGAGACATTCACAGTCAGAGAGCAACGTTAATGTGTTTTATCTGTATCATCGGCCAACGGAAGAAAAAGAAAAATCCCAACCAGAACCAGATGGAAGCTGTGAGGGATTTCTCACCCAGTCATGCTGTCTTCATCCATCTTCTCCTGTCCTCCAGGGGACAGAGACCATTTTACCTGTGTCCAGGGAGGGCAGTCGGTGTGAATAGACAGCACGTTGCCAGATTCAGGAGAACATTAGGTTTATGGTCCAAGCAGGTGCTGAAGAGACTGACACCAAAGCGGCCATCAGTGCCAAACGGTGATTAATTTCTCTTTTAATTCCTTTTCCTTTTAGGTTCAGCAGAGTCTTCGAATTGGTGCAGTCACTGCAAGGAGCTGCAGAAGTAGAAGGCATGCTAACCTCTGTGTTGCTTGTTCACTCTTAGCAGTAGATCTGCTTCAAAATCCCGGCTGTATAAATGGGCCAAATGCTGAGAGAGAAAAGCATAAAATAAACCTTTTTCAACTTTTAAATTCCAGAATAACTGCAAGGAATATTGGCACATCACACTGCAGTCAACACAATGGACATGTAAAGTGAATTAAAACACAAAGGCCTGAAAATTAGCTAGGGACACCTACTATAGGCGATGTATGCGTGAGCCCAGGCTGCCTTCACCTGAGTTAGCTCACCTTTACCAGGTTACTCCTTCAAACACTGCATCCCCATTGTTTACATGTTTACAGCAATACCGAGACCCCTTAAAACCTGCATCTGCACATTTACCCACCCAGGTCACTTCATATGAGGTTTGGGGGTCACCTATGCTGAGGAGCGTTTTCAATGTGTAAATCAACTAGACTGAAATGCAGTGATTTTGTACTTTCCGAATAATTATTTTGGTAAAAATTATTGAATTATTTTCAATTTAACTTATTTTTCCCAAGTTCTTTAGAATACTCTGAGGTGTCCTACAGTGGGGCCTATAGTTTTGGTACACATGCAGTGCTGAAGTTTTGAATCTTTGGATCATTCCATGGCGACAGAAAAAACGGTGGGATTCGTTTCTGGCTCCACCGGGTATGGTTCTACTTAGCGATGCCGTTTTGCCATTCAGTCCAGCTAGATGTTAGTTACATGCTGATCCCCACTGACTTATCCTGAACAAATTCAGCTGGATGCTTTATTTTTTTTATTTGATTTGGGATTGACTGCTACAGTTTCCCAATTGTTTCTCTCTCACACTGCACTGTCCCTGATATCTCCAAACCCCACATTCTCTTTAAATCATGGAAACTCAAATTTATGAAACTCCTACATGTTTCTAGTCTCAGGAAATATTCGTTCTCAGCTTATACTTATGTACAAATTTAAACAAAACTTTTTGCTGTACGCACTAATCAAAAAACATTTTAATATGTTTATCTGCCTCTTTTTTTGCCTTTATGATCTTTCGTAATGCAGGTTAGCACTTGCATGCTGAGCCAGTCTAAAACGTAGTCTTAGCGGCTTAATTCCTGCGAGTGAGTAATGTGCTGCGAATCCCCAAATCTCACGGCTGAAGACGTCATCCTCGCAGAGCCGTCCTTTTGAAGAGCACGTGCTTCCCATTACCCCGAATCAGCAAATAAATAATGAGCTGCAGGTGATGTTGTGTTCTTATTCTTTCCACATCACTTTTGTCGGCAGCAAGACCAAACACATCTGAAGACCGAGATTGTCCTAAGCGCATTCTTCAAACTTCTCAAGACTCCTTTGGACTATTTTTCACAGACATGTTGGACAACTATGGTGACCTCTCCACTTTCTGTGAGAAATGACCATTTTTTATTGTTTTTTTTTATTTGCCCCCCCCTGGAATATTTGTTGTGGAATATTGCAAGAGTGAGAGCAATAAGAATACCAGATCTTCCAAATGTAATCAGTTCTTCTTATTATTTTGATACAGCAAGTGAGCTCATCTGTGGACAGCCTGTGTGCTCCCCTCTGAACAAGAAGAAGCATTCCCAGATAATAAGGCTGACACCAAGGGGGTGAAAATCCTGAACTTGGAACACTCTTCTAGCCCCATCAAATTCATCCCAATTCCCATAAATCTTAGTTCTCCTACAAATGTGTACATTCATGAACTTTTCTCCTCCATAGAGGTGCCTAAACATTTCAAATTAATAACAACCACGTGCACAATATACTCATACAAGAACGTCCCCCTGTCTCATGCCAGCGACTCTCGCATGTTTTCTGTGGTCTGTCTTCCTAAATTTCACAAATATGCTGCAGTTAACTTTAGATAACAGAAACAGATCAAAATGAGCTAAGGATGTATATTATATGGTGGAACATGACCTCAAAATGAATACATTGTATGGTCAAAAGTATGTGGACACCTGAGCATCACATCAATGTGTGCTTGTTGAACCTCTAATTCCAAACCCATAAGCATTGATATGGAGTTGTCCCCCCCCTTTGCAGCTATAAGAGTCTCCACTTTTCTAGTAAGGCTTTCCACCAGATTTTGGGAATTTGTACCCATTCAACCAAAAGAGCATCAGTGATGTCACACACTGATGTTGGGCATTAAGGCGTGGCTCCAGGTTGGTATTCCAGTTCATTCCAAAGGTGTTCAGTGGCGTTGAGGTGAGGGCTTTGTACAGCCACTCAAGTTCTTCTACTCCAGCCTGGGCAAACTGTGTGTTTATGGAGCTCACTTTGTGCATGGGGGTCATGCTGGAGCAGGAAAGAAGCTTCTCCAAACTGTGGAAACTGGAAGCTGCTTGAGGGATGTGAAGCAGCAGCATGGTGGCAACAAACCAACAAGCTAAAGTTTGATTATTATGTCTGTCTCTAAAGCTCTTTGTTGGTTGCAGACATCCTTTTATTTGTGCTGAGTGGTTTGCCTCTTTGCAGAAAAGTCTCCACTGAAGGAATAAAATGAAATGTTGGATTTACTGGTTTCCTGCATTGTAGCTGGAAACATTTGGGTGTCATTCTTTTAAAATGGCTTATTTGTCCAGCTGCAGTGATGGCAATCCCATTTTAAGGACAACCTGGAGTACAAAACTATGGGACCTTTAATTTTTCCTACATATACTGTGTCACAGAGTCTGGAAAAACTGTTCAGATTTTCACCTAAATGCTCTGACCCAGAGGACTGAATTCAGATGAGTGTCCTGGCATGTAAAACCAAATTTCATTCATTGCTTTCTATGGTCATATCTTCAGTATTCTGTAAACTGAACTGTTTTTGTCCTTAAAATATTTTATTACATTAAGTAAAGATGATCGTGTTTCTATGGCAGGCCTTTGATTAAAAGGGCCCCTGCCAATGACAAGGTCACTCAGTCAGGAGATCTTCATGCCACATGCAGCCATGATGTCCATGTGCAAGTATGGATTGCATTAAGAGGTTCATCATAAGCGGTCTCCTGGCAAGGCCCAATGTTTGGCCACTGGTCGGCCAAGTAAACAACATCTTTTTCACTTCAGAAGGGTCCAAGAACATGATGGATTATGTTTTGATTTTTTTTTTTTTTTTTTTTCATTTTCTGGGAGGGGCCACGGATCATTTACAGAGGGGACTGATACAAACATCTATAATTGCCAAAGTCTCTAACCCACATGAAGAAAGAAGACAAGCGTGCTTCCCTGCATATGGCTGATGGAACCTGCAAAACCTCCCAATATATTTGTGTAGCCACATGAGTGTCTATGTTTTGCATATTTTCTTAAGAACATATTTGTAAAAATATTTATCCTTATCTGGAGTGTCAGATGTGCTGATGACAGGCATCTAAAATCATTGCTATATTCTGTATATGAGCATACACAGCAGTATGAAACCTTTTAACTGACGCTATAAAACCGATTGTAATAGTTTATTATGTTTATCAGAACACAGTAATACATTCTTGTTGTCTTATGGGGTGTGATATATAATTTAACTGAAGGATTTTTTTGTTTCTCATATTCCTCAATATTTCAGTGTAGAAAAGATGCAGTCTATGGCCTACAGGTGACCAAGGGAATGGCTGAATACCACTGTCCAGCTGTAGTACCATGGTTCTTACTTTAAAAGGATTTGATCTTGTCCTGTATCTTTATTTTTTCATTGTTTTTCTGTGAATGTTCTGTGGAGAGTATGACTTACCACATGCCAGAATGTCAAAGGTGTGATGACAGTCATGAAAAATGCGCTGTCATGGATGATGTAATTCCTTGTATCGCAGACCGCAGGAAGGCGGTGTTGTGACACAAGCAACTGGTCAAGATGACATCATTCAGAGTCTTTGGAGCAATAAAAGGGGACTTTATGAATCAAAATCCTCAGTGAGGCACAAAATCCAGCTTCATTCATGTGGTCTATACTGGAGATACTTCAGCATTAGACAGCAGCTGCTGTGTTCCAGAAGCTCCATGTTTATTGAAGACAGCCTGTAGATAAAAGAAAAATATTTTAATTTAGATTATTCATTTTTCTTTTGGGGGAAATTCATCACTAGAAGTGTGATACATTTGCACTCCTACTGAATACTACTACATGACTAAAGATGTGAGATATGGCAGATGGCCACTTCTCCAATCCCATCACCAGTGGAGAGGTTTATGGTGAGAACGGTCTATAATGTTATGAAATTATAGATAGTAGCTGACTTACCTGGCACAGCCCCGGTCAGAAGGTGGAAAAGGTAAATGCAGTAGTAAGCACACATTACATATCCCTGAACTGTATTACCCATAAAGTGCTTGCATTAAGTACATAAATATTATTAGTGCTGCTGAACAAGTGGAAAGGTGGAAATTAGAAAAGTAACAAAAAATGGAATAAAACTTTATTACGCTTACATTAGTAACATGTCCATTGCCACGTGTGTGTCATGTGCTGTGTATCTCAATGTCACCACTTTCCTCCAGCACACCCCACCATCAACCCTCTGTTTGTCCTCATCCTGACAAATTAGCCTGGAATTGCCTGGAGGATCATATCACTCTGTGTGCGTCTGTGTGTCTGTATGTATGTGTGTGTTTAACTACTCAGAAACCTCACTAAAGGAGAAAAGTACCTGTGTGACAAATTCCAACTCTGTCACTCAAAAAACATCTTTCGTAATGCAGAAACGAATCCCCCCACAGCAACACAGGCCTATACTTTGGCGCAACTTGTGCAGATTTAATCAGCAAAACCATCAGAGAAATTAGAAACATATTTATACACTTTTGTTCTGAGTGGTCCTGTTTTTAATGTCACTGCTGCAAACCTGGAGATGTTAATCTCACAACTTGAAAACAGTAAGAAATTCCCCACAGCTATTTTCACATGGCAGGAATTTAATTCCAGCCCTTCTGATTCCAGGATTAGAAACCAACGTTATACTCTGTAATGCTCCACTAATTTAAACCACAATCTCTGCCATTTCACATTCTGTCTTTCTTGTCACTCTGACCACATTTATTAGGTCCAATGGAGGACTTCTCATCACCCTTTCTTTATAGGAAGGTGCCAAGGTTGTGGAAGGGCTAGTTTTTAATCTATCTTTCCATCTCACATTTGCTCTCTCAAAAAGTTTCAGCCTTTTGTGCAATTTTGCTCAGGGATTCCTTCACCCACCTTCTGGATGCACATTCTCCCTTGTCCAAGGATGTTTCTCTAAAGCCATGATCTCAGGTTTCTCAAATATTTCAGCAACAGCTTTAGCAACTTTTTGGATTTATACAAACCCTCTGCTTGGTGCTACACTTACTCACTTACATTTACATTCCAATGTTTTGAACACAAGGAAAATTGTCAGAAAAGTACTCAAGCAAATCTGGCTGCTAGACCCCCACTTGGTATGCAAAAGCCCACCTAACTCCTTGGCAACTCACCTTCATCCAATTTTCTCATCCACCCCTATTCAGATGGGTCTCCACAACCTCACTTTGCAGCAACTGCAAGTCCTTCAGCAGACCCTAACCAAAATGGGATATTGCACTCAGAACTCACCCAAATGCAAAATCGCAAACGTAATTCTTCCAATTAAAAAATATTCATTTATTTGACATCTTTGTCCAAAGCAGTTTATAGTGTCAGGTTTCTATACTAAGTTGCTTCCAGTTATTACTTACCCATTTTTTATGTTTAATTTCTTTCTTACGTGCTGCTCTTGTACTTGTCATTCTCTGAGATAACGTCTGTGTTCAATTTATTACTCATAAAACTCTTCTTGTCTCCTCATGTCAGCGTCTTTTGGCAGACTGCACAAGCCAAACTTTTGTGTTCTCCCAAAGCCCTCTTTAGACAATATTTATGTATTTCTGTGCTCTTAAAGTCTGTTCTAAATTTTCTACACAGCCTTATAAAAAAAAATAGCATCAACATTTCGGCGGTCCAGCAAGCTACTACTTGTTTCGAACAGTGTGTGCGGAAGAGGTACGTGAACATAATGGTGGACTGAATATGTTTTTATTCTACGAATCTTTGTTTTCTGCCTGGAATTAACTATGAATAAACAGTATTAGCATTAAAAACAGGGTGCTAGGAGATTATATGGGGAAGTAGAAATGCATTCAGATCCTCCCCACCTTCAACTTCGTAGCCAATGATGGATTTTTAGTGGATTTTCACTTTGTAGTGAAACTAGTGTCATAGAAACTGTGAGTCACAATTGCTGAATGTCTGATGCTCGGTGGAGAGAAGGCCTGACTGGGCTTTGCATCGGCCACCTACACTCACCAATACATCTGCAGGAGTGCCTGGGTTTTTCCTTTTGCTCCTTCCAGCCAAACCTGGGAACCCAAACACAGCTGATCCGGCAACCGTGACCTTGGTATTCACACACAAATCTGCCAGCAGGCCTGTGGGAAGCTGACGTTGCTATAGGCGGGTACCATTCCTGTGGTGATGGGGCCCTGTCTGCCGTCACCTCTCCTTCCCTCCCACTCTTCAGTCCCTTAGTTGCAACCCCACCACCCTCCCGGCAGGCCGCTATCTTTGTTTTGGGTTTTCCTTGCTGGCTGGCACAGCGGAAGTATTCAGTAAAGCAAGTTGTTATTAATAGGATCCTGTGAGCAGGAAATGGAGGGCTGAGGCAGTGGCATGGGCGTAAATGCATGGTGGCGAGAGAGCCCACTGAGCTGGCAGAGCACGTGGGAAGCCTGCGGGCCTTTGAGGAGCTGCCAAAAAACACAAGTCTACCTCAGGCTCTTCGCTCATAAATGGCCCCATTACTGTTTCTGTCATATATTGTTTTAATATGGGAGCAATAGCAATGCCGGAAGGGAAAAAGGCTCTCGACGTCCATGTGGTGAATGAATGAAATGTCTTCATTTGTTTCGAGAACAACTGGAGATAAGTCTCCACAGCGATGGCCTTTGCTTTCATTCCTGCTGTTCTGACTATTTTGATTTGTATACATTGAGTTGCTAAGAAACTCTGTTTAATTTAATGACTTTTGACTATGTTAATTTATACACACATTTTCAAACCTATTACTTACAAATCTCACGTTCGCTTTTTTTTTTTTTTGTGCAAGCACTCGGTTACACCCAGAGCACACTTACATTTCTTTTTTTTTCAGGTCAGAATCCTGAAGCCTTGGATCCAGGCCATTTGCACCGTTCAAAATAAACCTTCAGCAAATTATGAGGCAGTATTTAGTCAAAACAAGCACCTGATGTGTGCGTGATTGAAATATGAGTGTGCATTACATGTTGTTTGTTTAATTACTAATTGTATTAGCCTTGGGATTAGACTGAAATCTTACATCTTGAAATAACTGCTGCAGGCCTGTGCCATGGTGACTTCACCCTTTTAAATCTCTTTGCCAGTCCTGCATTGACATTGTTTGCTGAAAGCCCGACAATTTTGAAGCAGAGGTTATAAGATTAAGGTTGCAAGGTTAAGGTGTGGGTTCATGCCCAGCTGAGTCTGAATCCATCTGGACATTCCGTGGTTCATTACTTATGAGGGTTTCCTCGTTGCACTCTGGTTTCCTTCCACAGACTTGAATTTCAGGTGAATTGCTGACTCTGTATTTTTCACAGTGTGCAGGTGTGTGTCAAAGTCCAGGTTGTAACAGAAACTTGTGGATGTTGTTAGCAAGGGCAACTGAGCTTCCCCAAAATGTGGCCGCAAAGCTGGAAGCACACAATTGTCTAGAATGTATTTGTGTGCTGTGTGGGTGCGGCTGAAACAGCTGAGTTCAGTCATTAGAAGGGGGGTCCACACACTTTTGGCCATACAATGTATAAATATGAAACTGATACAAGTAAATGGTCATAGCTGTTACTGGTTTCCTGTTAACATTCCCTAAGTGGTGAGAAGAACATGATACATTCATTGATGCAATTTGGACTTTATGTCATATGTTTTTATTGTATCATCATTAAGTCACACATTTCTCCATGCACCGCCATTTGCCCATTCACACGTTTCATTCACCTCTGGGCAAATACTCCTCATGCACCAGTATATAAACCCACTATCTGCTCTGCCAGGGAAAACCAGATGCACGTGGCTACACTCCTGCAGAAATTCACATCTGATGGCTGGAATCAATTTTCAAACCATGGAAATATATTAGAGCAAGAAGCATAAATATTTCTTCATTTCATCCACTTTGTAAAATGTTTAAATGGGAAATGTGAATACACCTGAAGACATATAATCCACATTCTCTCACATCTCACGCATCTTCTTGACTCTTGATAAATACTAAATATTTGTTCCATGCATGTATGGAACAAGTTGGGTGATGAGTGCCACATGATTCAAACCAGATGTAAAGAGAAGAAGAAGAAGAAGAAGAAGAAGAAGAAGAAGAAGAAGAAGAAGAAGAAAAATTAAAATGAGGTAGCATAATGGCCATAAATATTCCAAGGAAAGTCACGAATTCTGGACAGCGATGGCTTTTCATATTCATAATAAGGGACAGCCAGTCACTTCCAGGGTTTAATGGTCAGTAGTTTGTACGCCCTTATTGGTTGTGCCTGTTCACTGTTTAATAGGTTTTTTTCTCAGAGTCAAATAAGAGCAGAAGCAGTACAGATGCAGTACATTTGCGTGGCGTGAGGACTCGCTCAGTGGAATAATCCAATTAGCGTGATGCAATGGAATTAGAACGCGGGACCTGTCGAGCCGTGGGGAAAACCGTTGTTGAAAATGGCCAGATCCTGTCTTGTGGCCCTCAGTTTGGATTTGACTGGTTTCAAGGAACCCTCCCTGATGTTCTTCAGAAGCACAAGCTCTCACAACTATGATTTAACCTCCTAAAAATCCTGAAATTTCTACTCCCTCACTCACAAAGCCAAGGAGTGCCTGGCCACGAGGTGTTTGACTTCACAAACTGATGGCAGTAGAATGGCTTGAGAGACCCTGAACTTTACAGATCAGCAGCTACCTGCCTATTTATTATCATGGAAGCAATCTGAATTTTTAGACCCTCAAGATTTGCATAAATGTGCACAAGTTTTTCAGTTATCGGGTAGCTGCTTGTCATTATGCCCGATCACAGTGGTCCAGGCCCTCTGCTAGAAGCCTCGTGCGTTTATTCAGGAAGGGCACCATCCATCACAGGGCAAACACACACACTCATTCACTCACACATACACACACTAAGGGCAATTTAGAAGCATCATTTTCACTATGGGAACATAGCAGCACCTTGACCTCTGAACTGACGCTAGCCAATACCATCATACAGATGGGCAACAGCATCACGCTCCATTCAAGGTCCTCGTTCGCACTCGGAACGGGCAGCTATCGCCTCCAAAGGTCTCACCGGTAAGCTTTCGTGTTGTTCATCATAAACGAGTTTCTTTATGTTGACTCAGCGCTGCCTCGAAATAAATTGCTTGGGTAATAGGAGTTCAGTGGGGACCCCACATTCAAGCAAAGGTCAGGTTCTGACTGTCAAGTTGTCTTTGGCCCTTTGGCAAAACACATTAATTTCTTTGGCAGACGCTAAGTGTGGTTCTGTGACTCACTCTCCAGTATTACGCTGGTAGGTATGGTGTGGTCGAGCCAGCCAATTTATGCTGACTGTGTCTAGTGGACAGGTCCTGCCAGAATGTCTCCATTTATGCTTTAATAGAGTAGGAATTAAGTATTATGAATTAATCATGGCCACTTCGGCCGGCATGCTACTGTTAATGATGGGGTCAGCACTCAGATGTTTAGTGCCTTGAAAGTTGTTGACAACTATATCTGTCCTTAGAGATCCTGAGTATTTCCTGCAGGTCCTCTCTTTTGGCTTCCTCATTTCATGGAAACCTCTGGAAAAGCAAGGCACCAGCCTGAGCAGCACTTGGCCTGAGACCAAAGGGCCTTTATGAAGTCCAGTTATGGGATGATGGAGGAAAGAACTGTTTCATCGCGATTCGATCAGGAAAGCCGCTCTGTTTACGTTCGGTTTCCCAACCTGAGCTGTGAATTGATGAAAAATACTTTTAAAAACTCTAGGATCCTGAACTTCCTAGGAAGCTGTGTTGTAACATATGTTTGTGTTGCATGATCTGTAGTACGTTAGGGCAAAATAAAATTCATAGAGGAGAATCAAATCAAATATTTGGCTGAAGAAACCCTTTATGAAAGTCATTATGCCTAATGACTGCTGGCACTCCTCACCTTCCTCATGTCCATTTCAGGTCCAGTGGGACCTTGTCTGGATCCATCATGAAATCTTTGCAAGATACTTAGATCTATATATTCTGACATGCCAGGACTGTTCTGCCCTTATATTTGGTCCACAGTAGACTTAAGGGGTGCTTCCCTTCACCGTCAGTCAATCTACATGACTGCTGTTTGCCTACAATTATTCTGTCCAACTTTCTATGTATCTTTTAAAGACTTACACGTTCCACCATGCCTTTTAAATCCAGGTTCACTTCAGTTCAGAGTGTGAATGCACAGCTCGTTTTGCACAATAGAAAAGAAGAGAAACCATAATTCGAAATGCCCTTTTTGCTCTTTGCATGTAATTGTTTTTATTCATGGCCTTTATTTTCCTCTTTGTGGTCTAAAAACCCTGGATTTGAAAGAGCCGAAGGCAGAGGCGTGATCTAGCCCAAGATTTGACAAGTTCAGGCACTCGCTGGCCATGATGGCACGGCCTATAGCCTGGGGTGATCAAGCCATACACACACAAAAAATGCAACCAGTGCTTCTCAAGATGTTGGCAGAAAACCCTTTCCAAGCAAAAGAACAATGGATGATAACGTGTGCCCCCAGCCAGTCCCAGGAAACAACCTAGTCCAAATCATACGGTTTACCTGACTGCCAATCCCCCAGATGACGTTTCACAGCAGCCTTTTGGGGATCTCTTCCAAGCCAACTTCCTGTAGTACGGCAGGGTTGGGACAGCCAAAGGACAAGGATTATCATCACATCAGAGGAGGGACCTCCACGTTCACTTTCCCACAGCTCACACAGTGGGACATTCCTGCAGATACTATCAGCTCCGGCTTGTTTACTTGAAAGGGCAAATACCGGCAAGAAAAACAAAAAAAAAAATATCTTGGGCGCAACATTCTGGGGTCGCATTTCATACAAATACTACGATCCCAAAAGGCAGGTACCAAAAACATCTCAATATTTTTTTTTTTTTTTACATTGTTTTAATTCACTTTGGGAATTCCCTTTTTCATTTGCAAAATCCAGATGAAGGACACATCCATTTAATTAACCAGATGCAATTTATGCATCTATTTTAACCGAGCTGATAAAAGCAACTAAGTCCAAACATTGACCCACCCGTCATTAAATATGATGGCCTTTGTGAGAAATCGTTTATCAAATTTAACCCTTCCGTCAAAAACAGAGAACATAGTTGGCCTATAGGTTTTAAAGTTGTTGCAAAGACAAAAAAAACAACAAACAAAGCTCCATCTTTCTGTCTGACTGCCAAGTTGTCCTCAAGGGAATCAGAAGATGCTTGTAAGGTGTGCCAGATGTCCCCCAAAAACTGAACCCCAACAGTTTATTTGAAGGGGTTTTTGCATTTTTATAGGCTCTCGTCCCAATCGAGCGTGTTATCTCAGAAAGACCCTGAAGCTCCAGATACACCTGGTTCGTTTCATTCATCTCAATGCTTAAAAGCCATTGTGAGACAGATGCTTAGAAATAAAACAGGACTGAATTCGATGGATGTTTTGCTGTGCAGTTTAGCAGTATCACATTGTCACTAAGCATGGAAGCTTCACATCTGACGCAATGTGTGGGAGCGGCCTGCAATTGCAGGAGTTAAAGCAATAAAAATGCCTCGGTTTAGAGCTAAGAAAACAAGCGTCACACAAGGACCAAGGAGGGACTGGACAGGGCTGCCGAGACAAGGTTGAGGATCCTGGAAAGGTGGCAAGGAAGCTCAGCCAGGAACACCGATAAGTACTGGGACGGGTTTTCCAGCTTCCCTTGGTTGACATTGGCACCGGATTCCAGCCCAGAGCCCCACCCCAATTCTCGTGCTCCCAGGGATCCCATGGATCAGACTTCTCCGCTCCTGAGTCTTCCAGCTGTATAATTTGAACCTAAAAATGTGAAAACAAGGGATTCTCATCAAATTCACTGCCATTTTGGCCCCCAGATTTTCCTTCCTGTGCGTATTGGATTACGGAGATTTTTTTGGAAGGACTGCAGCGTGGTAAACCATTTTGTTCCTGCACGCTTTGATGAAGACTTTAAGTCTCAGCCATAATGAATGGAGGAGTGATTTGTCTTTTTTCTTGAGTGGCATGGGAATCCAAAGGCATGGAGAACCTTGTGGTTGGAGAAACATGATGAAGACTTAGACTCATCATGGGCGTCCTTCTCAATGGAATGTTGGACCAGGCAACGGGTCTCCTGGAGAACAGTCATGATCCCAGTTCAGGACACATGAGGGTCATGGACTTTACTTTTGGGGACAAGAGCACACACCTCTGTAAAAGGGCAGTATTCAATTACAGCATGAATATGAAAGGAGCAGCAGTCGGTGAATGTGACCATTAAATCAGAGCAAATCTTTGGTACCAGTTGTTAAAACAGTGAACAAATCTGTGACATTTGAATGTAGGTCTAAGGATTTCATAAAAAACTGTGCATATCAGGGTTGTAAATGAACTTAGGAGTAGCACCAAATAACTATAAGAAAACAATTGTTCATTGAACACTTTTTTAGTTCAAATTTTGTGAATGTTACTTTTGCACTTCATTTGAAAGCTACAACTGAAGGAAGAAATGTTCAACATTTTTAAATGTTGTGTTCAGCATTTTCTCAGAATTTTCAGTACATCTGAAACAACAGATTTTTTTTCCCCCCTCTGTTTCCCGTATATGTTTCACATTTGCACTGGAAGGCCTTTCTTGTATGTCTGTACGGAATGGATGATGAGACTGATGCAGTGGCAGGGCATGTGACTTCATGTGCTGGGCAGCTGACAGCAGGATATGCGCACACGCAGCCCAAAGGACATTGCCACTCCTTTCCTCTCCTGTTCCTGGAAGTGAGAATGGAGGAACAGCGGACGTGACCATGCCTCCTTCCCTTCCCTTTCCTTCCCTTCCTAGAAAACCAGGGTCCCTCCAACATGCGCAGTCACCCTAAGCTTCCCACCAAACCTGGAAGGTGGGGGCTGTAAGGGGGTTTAGCCACAAGTGAGGGTGCTGCAGAGGTGTATGTCTATGTGTAGACCCCATTAATACCTTGAAATCACATTCAAACTAATTATCTTTCATACAGAAATATACAAAAAAATTTACAGAAAGCACTACACAACAAACTGTTCTTTACATAATTCATCTGTGATGGAAATTTGTCGTGCAAAGAAAGAAGAATCTGCAGAAAATGCTGAACTGGACCAAGGATTTGAATGTTCACAGTAAACATTTAGGCACTTCCAACTTTTCTTCTGTTCTTGTTAAAATATGCATTTGTTTTTCATTCTATCTGCATTAGTTTAAAACTTTTGCCTCTCCATAAAGCGTCTCATACTCAATTTAGAAGTGTGGTAATAATTTGATCTATTTGAAAGGAAGCAAAAGCCGCAATGGTTTCACCAGTAACATTTAAACTTTAAAGGTGGAATAATTTCTTTTTCACCAGAATAATTTGTTAACAGAGCAGTTTGTCATCTTTGTCATTTGTTGTCTTTAAACGTCTCATCAAAAGATCACCTGAAAGGTCTTCATAGGTTTGCTATTAGGACTGAAGGTTAACTGGAAAAAAGTCTCAGTAGCAGCCATTACACAAAATTATATTCAATAAATTCTATTATAAGAGTTTTCCTCTCTTTTGATTTTTCCTTAACAATTTGTTATAGATCAATAGTTTTGGAACAATGTATAATGTAGGATAGTTTAAAGCAGATATATGGTATTAATCTGTAGTTTCAAAGAAGATGTATGAATAGTGAATGCATTTAACTATATTATTTGCATAGGTTTTTATAACTGTTTTGTGTCATTTTCTATGAAATGTGTCTCTGAAGTAAATGGTTCACTTACCAAATTTGAGGGAATGGTTTTGCAGAAAAACAAAAAAAAAAATAAAAAATCAGCATTACTGCTGTGGGCATCTGGTTCCACCATAAAACAATAAATCAAATCCATCTTGAGATCGGTAAAACATAGAGTCAGAACTTCATAAAGAAACGTTTTTTTCTTAGTGTCATGTGGTTCAAAACCATTCAGATGAAATACTCGTGTAACAGTTGGCTGTAGGGACAGGAAGAAGAAGTTCGTTAATACAGGTTTTACATATTTTGGCTCGCTTTGCTGACCACTGTATGCACTGTAGAAATCACATGGTTAGTGGTTTAGCATGCCACTGCATAAACTCCACACAACCAAGTCTTGCCAATCTAAACAAGACAGAAAACACAACAGAATGGGGAAAAAAAGGAATAGGGTCAAAGCTGTGGTGCACTTTCATTAGCTACTGGGCGCCATGGTCTATGAAAAATAGTCAATTAGCTGACAGTCTGCCTTCCTCATACACAACCGCACTGAGTGACCGCTTCGCAAACGTGGTTGTCGTCACAAGCTGCACATATGCTGGATGCTTCCACAGGGCAGGTCATGGTGAGTGGTGGACTGGGAGAATCCTGAACTACTACAAACTCAACTTGTCCATCTTGCTTTAGGATAGGTAAGGTAGGTTAGGGTAGGGTTGAGTAGGATGGGGCAGAGTAGGGTAGGGAACATTAGGACAGGATAGGATAGGGTGAAACTTTTATTAATTGCTGCAGGGAAGTCCAAACATACAAATTAAGCATAGTAGATGTAAAAAAGTGAAAGCAAAATAAATACATATTAAACAATAAATAACAAATAACAGAAGGCAATTACAGTAAAACTAGACAAGTTTAATGATTTCCACATAAAAAGCCACCTTACAAATCCAATCCAATTCATTACTTCTCTCAGTCAACATAGCCACACCACAGGACAACTACTGACCAAGCTCTGTTTTAGTTGCCTTATTTAATACCAAATTCTGCTGCAAAATCATGCATTTATCAATAATTTAATTATCAATAACAGTTGCTTAGTCCAGCCTGTTTTCCAAGGTGACTTAAAATGTGAGATTTGTCTACTGATCCACTTGCTCAGATTGATCCTGTTATCCAGCTGGGCATTTTCTTCTGTCATTTCAGGGTAAATCACATGATCAAGAGTGCCAGTATTAAATTTATTGTCAAATGATGAACTTTGCCTATACACAAGCAGTGAATTTTGACACATTATGTACTTTCTGTGTTTTTGAAACACCAGCAAGCCTAAACATATCTAAACTTTTATGCAATAGATGGATTCTTTAGTGTACTGTGCCTCAGTTTTTATGGTCAAAATGCGGTCACATGGGCACACACATACCATCCGTCTGCAACCCTGTCCGCTCCACAGTGGCCTGACAGTCAGGTTCCAGGCATCCTGTGGCCTCATCTTCGGGCCAAACACACAAGTGCCACGTAAGCCATGAAAACCTGGTCAAGTGGAGTTCAGCCCAATTTAACCCAGAGAGCTCTGTTCTGCAGAAAGTAAGTGAATTTGGCAAAAAGATGTCCAGGGCACAGGCAGCAAAAATGAAGGCAAAACAGAGGAAACTGTCCAAGCATCTGGTTGTTGTCTTCTCTGAAGAGCACTGATCTGTTTCCTCTAAGGCCAAATTTGTGTACTCAGCAGACCGCCTTCACACAATGATGCCCACTCATTACATCACTGCCGGGGGTGATGCTATAATCACTTTGAGTTTTTAGTCTAAATTTACATATTTGGTCTACTTCTACTCATCAAGGAAAGAAAATCTGGATTTATTTTACAGCGCAATAAGTGTTTATTATGGTTCATTTCAACTACTATTTGTCAAGGGCAAGAGGGTATACTTTTTAAATGATGCCTAAATTATTAATTACTTTTCTGGCGTAAATATTTGAATAATAAATCACCTGGTGTTTTAAGTGGATGTCACGCAGTCACTAAGCTGTATCTCCTCAAATACTGCTGTGCTGGTACTTATGGCTGGCAAAAACTGTAGACATTACAGTTCCTCTCATGACGTGTCGAATTAATTCTTTTCACAATAAGCATGCAAATATGTTTTTAATTTACTATAACTTAGCCGACTTGCTGAGGACCGGATGCTTTTCAGGACAGCTCTCCATAGAGTCACCATGAGTTGACACCGACTCAACAGCACTTAACAACAACAATAGTCATTATGTACATGCAAATTAATTTTATTTTTGGAAGAATCTTTTGTCTTATACCTGATTTACGTTATTGTCAGCCTATAGTTTGAATGTTACAGTAGATCAAAAATGTGACCAAAGCTGCTTAAAAATTTTATTACATTCTTTTCACTTTCTTAATATGCATGTACATGATGGATATTAATTTACAGTAAATTCGAAAGCATATTTGCATCTTCATCATTAAAAGAATTAATGCAACATGTCAAATAAAAGCCATTTCACTTTTACGTTTGTAAGGCTAAATAAAATTCTTTGTTAATTTTGTTTATAGATACATAACATTTTTATTAGAAAAAAGTCTTTGGTTTTGGGGAAAAAAGCAGCGTTTATGAGTGACATTATTTTTTAATGTAGGAACCATTGGGATGTTGTACGGATATCCTGTTCCTGGATCCAAGTTGATGCAACGGATATTCCATTGCTGAGTGTGGGATCCTGCCAGCTGTAAGTGTGAATGGTCTCTGGGTTGTGCCGATCCACCCTGCACTTGCTTTGGTTTTGCCCAGTGTTACCATGGACACCACAAATCTGAGGGATTCATAAAAAGATCATCACAGTCACCCCATTTTAAGAAATGGGCCTCGATCCGAGAGTTTGTAGTTCATTGGGAGCCCATCCGTCCCATTTGGTGGGAAATATTATTGGATGTTGCTCTATGAAAATGGAACTCGGTTTCAAGAAGTTATACAAATAAACAGCTTGTATCAATCAATAAGTGATGATGGTAGGAAGGGTTTTGGTGAGAAACTCAAGCACCCCTGTAAAGTGCCAATTTGCCAGGTTTGGTCAGTCATCGAATCTGGGCAGCAGGCTGCTGCTTGGCGCTGTCTCAGTTGCTTAAACTTCCACATGATATTTAACAGCTGAGAGTCCATTTCTAGACCACAGGAGGGTTTTTTTTAACCAGTCTTCCATCAGCTGTGGAGGAGTGGAGCCATGGACGGGCTATATGGGTGAGCCTTTGAGCACCACACATTGCTCAGGACCAATGGATTCTTCTCCTCCTGTCCACTGTGATGCCAGGATATCTGTGGGACCTGGTCCAAGTGAGCATCAGAGCCATCAAACCAAAAATAGCAGACAGTTGGCAGGAGGATTTGCAGATTTTTTATAACCCATGGGACTGATGTTACCCTCAGAGGATTGTTATGAAACCTCTCTTGGGCCTTGTGAAACTAACGTACGACGTGGTCCCTGTACTGCATCACCACTGTCAGTGTGAAATATGGGAGCAAATGATGTAAGCATTGCAAACAGGCAGACAGCTTCTTAAAATACACTCTCTCCTTATCCTATGGACAGTCACAACTTTCAAAATATAAATCATTTTCAGTTCATCATTTATTTAATTGTTTAACTGTTTGTGCTTTACTTCATTTTTTTTTAACTTCTCTCTGTATTGTCTGTGTAGTCCAGTGTTTACCCTCCAGGCAGATAGATGGCAGTAAAGAACACCCAAAAAGAACAGAAGCCTGTTACAGTGTGTTAACTTGTCATCCCGAATGTCAGTGATCGATAGCTAAGTACTGCTGTCATTTGATTTAAAATTTTAATCACAATTAATTGTGCATTTGTGTATAGTTAATCATAATTGGGAAGTAATTTCCTTCAAGACAATAAAGTTTTTCTGATTCTGATGATTAATTGCATCCCATTTTAAATAATGTGATCAATGTTAATGAATTTTAAATAACTACTAAAATACTGACTTAAATTTGTTAAAAATTTGCTGATTTATTTGATGATTTTTTTAATTTATTTTGACTTTTATTCATGTTTCACTTTTTATTATGGATAAGATTCATATAAAAAAGTTGTTCTAGAAAGTTCCCCTTCAGATACTGATATATAGGTATTAAGCTTTTACAGCAACATTTCTGGTAGAGTTTGGATAGCAAGGGGCTACTGTAAATTGAGGAGCATCTGTACTACTGAACTGTCTGTGACGCTGACAAAGTGACAAAATAAGTGAAATTCTGGCCCAACTGCATTTGAAACCTGAGCAGGTGGTGGGGTCTGAGAACATGGGAGGCTTTAAAAGCATAGACAAAAACATGGAGGTCCTATAATACCCTGTCCTACCATACTCTACCTAATCCTCTCCCACCTCACCCTAACTACCCAGGGTAATGAAATCCTTCATATGGTGGTCAAGCAGGTGTGGCTAGACAGAGCATGAGCAATGGTTACACAAGATCTACAGGATGGTGTCTAAATGTCTTTGTGTATGAATTTTTGCTGTTAATAAAAAAAAAAAAAAAAAACACAAAAATACAAATGCATGCTGAACTGATGCCAGGATGGTTCTGGTGTGCTGGACATGACTGAAACTGCTATCTTCACAATCAACCTCCTCCAGTGTAAGGAGGGACCACATTAGGAGACCCCCCTCCTCCAGCTTCCCTCTTCACGCCTGGTTGTGTGAGGGCAGTACTACCACTGTGACACAGGGCACCAATTCCCAGATTGTGTGCCAAGCAAAACAAAACTGACCACATGAGAACATCTCAGCTGTCAGGTTCTCCTGACTGGGACACGGCGAGTCCGGTTTGAGGCCAGGTCTGCGGCTTTGGCCTGGCTGGGGGTTGGCAGTACGGGTGGAGTTTTGGGGCTTCCCCTGGGCCTTGTTATGAATATACTCTGGCCTCCCTGACCCTCATCCTGTTTTCTCTCATTCCTCCGGCTTCCAGTGACCAGAGAACAGAGTTTCTGGAGATGGAAAATGACAGTTGTGCACTGGGCTAGAATAATGCCGAGACCATCCAGCTGCACCCAGGGTCTGATGGGAAAAGAGAAATCATAATGCATACGGTGGCCTGGGAGAACCTTTCCCCTTGGCTGCTCCCAGATTGAGGAACACATGCAGACGCTGATGTACCACTCATACTTCAGCAGCAGAAGACATTCCTTCCATCCATTCCTCCATAAATTATTCAGGAATTTGGTTACTTATTTATGCAAGAATTTGTTCATTCAATAAAAAATATAAACATTAAAAAGTGATTAGCTATACCTTACGTCAGTCAGAATTGTGGTCATTAATTTTAAAACAAGTTATGTATATATACAGTATACAAATGCTACATAAGTTCAAAAGTATGTGGAGACCTGAGCATCAGATCCATGTGTGCTTGTTGAACCTCCAATTCCAAACCCATGGGCATTCACATGGAGTTGTTCCCTCCTTTGCTGCTATAACTGCCCCCACTCTTCTGGGAAGGCTTTCCACCAGATTTTGGAACACAGCTGTGGGAATTTGTAACCATCTGGCCACAAGAGCATCAGTGAGGTCAGGTGAGAAGGCCCTGCTCTCGGTCAGCATTCCAGTTCATCCCAAAGGTGTTCAGTGGGGTTGATGTTAGGGTCCTGTGCAGCCGTTCAAGTTCTTCCACACCAACCTGGGCAAACCATGTGTTTATGGCGCTCGCATTGTGCACGGGAAGGGCACGGTCATGCTGGAGCAGGAAAGGAGCCTCCTCAAAGCTGAAAGCACACAACTGTTTGCTAGATTACATTTTATTAATGAAATTAAAACGAAGACATTATAAACGTGCATACTAACAAAGCGAGCACAAAACTTGACGTACTTTACAGCGTGATCTGATCAGAATTATATTATACACACGACAGGAAAATTCTGAGTTTCTTAATTTCTAAAAGATGAATTTCTGGTGCTGTATTATGGCTCTGCTTTATAGTGGGGTATTTAAAACCATTGCTGCATTATATTAAAATTGCATACACCAGCATTTACCTGTACATATACTGATCAGAACGGTCAATTTTTTGTAGACTAAACTTTCTAAAGTTAATGGTACTTATTGTATTTCAGCGGCAGTAGCAGGGTGTTGACAAGTTTGCCTTCAGTTTGTTCAGGGATAATCCCACTCTTGTAAGGGATGACATTTAGATGTCAACTCTCCTTGTAGAAGTAATAAAAAGCCATGACCTCCTGACCCTTTGATCTGACCTTTGACCTCACCAAATTCCAACCCCTTTCTCGCCTCCTCCTCTAAATGCTATGCTGGTTTCATATAAATGGATGATATTGCTATGCAGGTGCTGACACCTAGGAAACACCGAGGACCCTCGTTCAGTCCTTTGATGCTTCTGGAAATTGACTGAAATATGCTCTATTTTGCAGTGAATGTTGTTCTCAGGCCTTCTTAGGTCTCCAAGCTTCAGTTGTCATTTCTAATTTCAGACTATTTTTCACAACTTGGCTATAGTCCATCACAGCTCTACCGCTGTCAAGACCCTTTGGGTGGCTTCCTTTCATCCCCACTGCGCCACCATCATCCCTGTCTCGCTGATCCTGACCCCAGGCTGGTTCACCTCTGGGGTCATAGCATAAGCTGCCTGCCCCTCAGATTTAAATGTCACGAGAATAGGATTTTCACAAATACAATTTTGGGCACTCTCCCACCCTTCAACGCTATTGCTGCAAAGTTCAGCACCCGCTCCATTCTCTTGTCCAGCCGACACCAAGCCACATAGGGATGAGGCAGATAATAACAGGAAAGGTTTTTCCTGGGTCATCTTGTCCTTCAAACTCGCAAACACACTAGCAGGGGGAAAATGAGGAAAAATGGTGGGGAGGAGATGTCGTGAATCAGTGGAGCTCAGCATGGTATTGCCCTTCCTTCTCACAGGATGGTGCTCCTCCGTAGCCAGACAGCAGCCACACAAAAGACACCGCAGACCACATCTTACTTCATGCTTCCAGCATCTGTGTCCTTCGACTTTCTAATTGCTTTGAGACTTAAGAGAATGGAATACAAAGTTTAGCACATAAATGTTTAAAAAAAGATGGAAAAATAAATGTCTTGACTCACTGGTACTATGCTGAGATTAGCAACTGATACAATAAAAAAACTGTATAATTAAAAAGACAGAAAGTTGTGTTGTAAAGCCTGGGTTGTTCACGGCTGAGTGTAAGGAGTCAAATTCACTCACTTGTAGTAAAGTGGCATTCTCCCGAACAAAATGATTACCTAACAAATAACTTTTGGACAGCAAATTATATTTTGGGTTCTGATGCTTGGGTGCAGGTTGAGTGCTGTTAGGGCCTGTTAGTCACTGGCGCACACGTGACTCCTCTCAGTCGATGCCGCCTGTCTGTCTGGGTTGGACGTGACCAGGACTGAGGGCTGCGGTAAAGGTGTCACTACAGAGGGGTCACTGGTCAGATGGAATCTCACAGGTGCTGCAGTAGCTTGCCAGGCCATGTGCTCCCAGCCACTGGACTCTATTCAGAGGGCATTCTGGGGCCCCACCCCCTCTCAGATTTTTGCTGAGCTCAACATTTCCATCGTGCGTGGGCTACTGACAGTCCCAAGTGTTTCTTGTTGCAAAAGTGCTCACAAAGATATGTAGGGTTATCACAAGAGGTTCTTACATGTGCTGGTTTAATGGATAACCCAGTCATCAATAGGCTCCAAGCCTGTGTCAAAAATCACTCCACATTTTTGCTCTGATCCAGAGCCCAAATTGGTGGATCCCGCTAGCTGTCATGATGATGAACCAACTTGCCTTCTTTCTCGAGTTCTGAGGCTGTAAGAGAGACAGAATGTCTGCTGGAGAGTGTTTCCAGAAACAGGGTCAGGAGGCCCAGTTGCTGTCCCATCTTCCCCACCCTTTAATGCCTTTTTTAAAGACTCATCCAAAGGTTTCTCATAGCTGGATGTTAATGGCACCATTTGTCTTCTGAACCCACAACCACTGTGCTTTACCCATGCGTGTGTTCATTGCTTTTAACAAAGTTTTAAAATGTTGGATGTTTTTGGGATAGAAAAGCATGCGTGCAGTGCTTGGGTCGAATTGGTAACCCTGCCTTTCCTGCAGCTGATGTGAATCTGTTGGGTGCTGTGGAGCTGGCAGCAGAGGGGACCGGCCGCATCTTAGAGCAGCAAAGTATCGAGGCACAGGACTGACATCACCAGCATTTACTAATAAGTCCCACATTATTCATATTATAATTAGGATAAATAAATAAATGTAAACATTTCTTCAGATTATACACTATATGGCCTAAAGTATGTGGACATCGAAACATCAACCCTATATGTGCTTGGTGAACATCCTATTCCAAACCCATGGACATTAATATGGAGTTGTTCCCCCCTTTGCTGCTATAACATCCCCCCCTCTTCTGGGAAGGCTTTCCACCAGAATTTGGGAATTTGTGCTCATTTGGCCACAAGAGCATTGGTGAAGTCAGGTGAGAAGGCCTGGCTCGTGGTCAGTGTTCCAGTTCATCTCAAAAGGGGTTCAGTGGCATTGAGGTCAGGGTTCTGTGCAGCTACTCAAGTTTTTCCACACCAACCTGGGTCAATCATGTGTTTATGGAACTCGCTTTGTGAATGGGGGGCGGGCAGTCATGCTGGAGCAGGCAAGGAGCTTCTTCCCCAAACAGTGGCCACAAAGCTGGAAGCACATAATTGTCTAGAATGTATTACTGTGTTGTATGGGTGCAGCTGGGAAGGTCCACATACTTTTGCCCAATTTGTATATCTTAGAAAGCCAGCAGTGTGTTATATAGAATAATCACAACCAGTGCGAAATGCAAGACATGTAGTACTGGTTTCACAGCATCTCATTTTTAGGGCCAGAAAGATCCTTTTCGATTAAGCAGAGTCTTAGTGAATCTCATTGCTGACTTAATTTGCCCTGATTATTTTGAAATAAGCACAGCCCGAGATAATGATTTGGCTTTTGAAACAGCGGAGATAAGAATTTTTCATCTCAGTTACAACTTTTTTTGCCCTAAATGCTGCTGTTAGGGTTTGAAACTGAACCACTGACAAACTGGAGCAAACTGTGTGTGAGGTGCAGACTACAGACGTTAATCAGTTCTTTTTTACCACGGTTATACACAGGAGAGCAATAGAAACTTCTCCAGTACAAAAGCTGCACTGTATATTATACTCTGCATCTTATAATTATAAGCACGACTGAGTATCACTATTTATTCCTCCTTCATAAATGGTTCCCTGAAAAACTGTAGAGGTACATTTGTGGTAAACATATATGCAATTCTTTTTTTTGTGCCACACAAATTAATATTACAATTTTTTAAATAAGTTTGACTTAAAAAGTCAAGTAAGTAGAGACATTTTTATTTGAACAGGATACAAATATTGACAAATGGGTAACAACAACAACAACAACAACAACAACAACAACAACAAAACATAATAATAATAATAATAATAATAATAATAATAATAATAATAATAATAATAATAATAAATTTTACTACTGGTGCATGAAAATTGAGCTGTTGAAATACAGTATAACCACAAGAAAAAAGTTATTTGATAGCCTTTGATATGAGCAGTTAAGTACACGGAAGGCAGTGATTGGTTCTTTAAAATACAGGCAGATACACAGTTTTATGGGATGACATTCTCCATGTTTTCACCACTTGTTCAAACATCACAGCTCCAGTTGTAAAAACAGATGTGTCAAGGTGCTGGCCTGGAGCCAGCATGCAATCCTCACATAAGTGCCCTTGTTGTGATGTCATAGGCTTGTGGGGGCCTTCCTCACAGGTCAGCATTTTCACGGCCCGCCCACTTTCTTGAGCTGCTCCCCAAAAAATATAATAGAGCCATTGATGGAGCTGAAGGCCACTGCAATGAGATCCACTCCCCACATTTCTGGAGGTCAGCACTCACAGGGTTATTCAGTGACATGGCCACCATGAGGAACCCCTTATGCACTGGCAAATGTGGGACTTTCCTTCGTCGGCCAGGAAGTGGATTGTTCCAAGAAGAGAAAATGAGAAATCAGGGTTAAACAATGTATAAAGAAAACCCTGAGATGCTAGACACCTTAGCGTTTTGGGCTAAGATGTGTGCTCAGATCTGTTTGAAAGCAGTTTTCAAACAAAAGCTCTGGTCCTGATTTTTTATACACTGCTGTACACCATGTAGATGGAAATGGCTATTATTAGTCTTGCATTTAAGAATATATGTATCTTAAACTAGCCAACTATTATTTAGCATACTGAAGAGTCTCTTTTAGCAAACAAGATGACCTTTAACCTCAAATGTATCAGGCTCCATGCTCAAAATGTTCCATATACAGGCCCTTGAATGTCTCTGTATTTGTATGTACAGCCTGGTTATTTAAGGTAATAAAATGAGATTATTTATAAAACAAAAAAGTAGAAATAACTGCATCCGATCAAATTATACTCATTTTTTTTCAGGGGTCAAATCTTTTAATTTGAATGGACACAGTACTGTTGACATTAGTGGGTATACCATCACGGTAGCAAGAAGCAATTGATGCTGTAAAATATGGAAACCCAAACTAATCCAGAAAACTCAAACTGTAAACTTGTGCAATGATGGTTTTTTTTTTTAGCTGGAGTGTTATATTCAAAAGTATTTGTAGAATAGTCAAAAAAAAAAAAATTGTGTCAGGAAAATCTCAGTGAGATTCCATCTTTTAGTTTTTTTTGCAGTTTCAGCCAAATAAGTTTATTTCTTTTTGATCATTTACTTCAGTATTTAGACACAATAACTGAAAAAGTTGGTTCCAATCCCAGTTTAGGGTTTTAAAAAAATTGCTGCCACCAGTAGATATGGATCAGTGTTAAGGGGCAATCTGTAAATCTGCCAGCAGTATACGCCTTACTGAAAATAAGCAGTGACACCAAACCTACAGGCCGCTCAATTTGCCCAGATTTCCTGTACTAATACTTCATTTAAAAACTGTATTAAAAGGTCCTTGTCAAATAAATGTGTCTCCCATGCAACTTTCTTCACCCCAACCAGTATTTGGCTCTGAAAGGTGCTCCTGTCTCTAATTGAAATACTGGCAGGAGAAACCTATGTCTCTCATGGTCAGGCAGGTAAATAGAATGACAACCTGTGAGCACTTCGCACAGAACTCCCAGTGGGCTGCTGGGTGCACAGACCACAGTGCTTGACCTTTCAGGGGAGTCTTGTTCTGGCAGTCTCTACTTACCACTGCTTTCAGCCTGCAGTCCATTCCCAACAATGCCTGGTAACAAGGTACCAAATGAGAGGGATGTGGTCTGAACAAAGAAGAGAACCCCAGGCGCCTGTCTTATCACTCAGGCGGAGGGGTATGAGATGTGCAGAGCTTCTTGCAGTGTGTTAGTATTAATTTTTTACTTAGCTGAAATTTGCTTAATAAGGAAATTACAGAATTTCTCATTTATGTAGATGGATGCTTCAATTCAGGTTTGTGAGACACTAGAGCACAAGGAAGAGCAATGGGCTCAAATCAGCAACAATCACGTCGTCATCTTTAATCCTTACTGCTGTCATCTGCTGCTCCTTACCAGTCTGTGGGTGTTGTGGATCAGTTCAGATGGGTGCCATTCCAGGCAATGGTCATGGTACTGTTTCCTTAGACATCCCCAGGCTGAGCTCTGCGTGAGGTCTATAATGGAGCCCACAGGCGGTCCCGCCCCAATCCCCATGGCTCTGGTGTGTGAATTAGCATGGGCCCTTAGCCACTGGCACCAAGGCCCCAACAGTCCCGCCTGCCACCCGAGAGCGGCACAAGACATCCCTGTTGTGAAATCCAATAGCTTGGGATTTAGCATCACCCCTCTGTGCTTGTTAGTCATCACACGACGTGTGGGGGCACATCCAAATCTGGCAAGGAGACTGCATAACTGGGATTTTCCACAGCAGCACCACAGTTGTTACACTGATGACTGCATTGTGCCACACAGGGTGACCATTGTTGGCCCATGAAGCTAGCAGGTGCGTCCTGACCCTTACAGCTCACAACTCAACTCATTCTCAGAGTCTTTTAACCCTAAACTTTTCATTCTTCTGTACAAAGACCAGGTTTGAAACCCCTCATCACACAAAAACTAATGATTATGGTGGGCTTTGCATACTGCTGGGATTAGAATTTAAGATTTGGAATCCACAAAGCAAAGATAGACCATAGCAAGAAAATGGCACCAAACTCAGGCAAACTTGTTCTTTTCTTTAACAAAGCAAAGTCCTGATGGCCATTTGTCAGGGGTCAAACACAGAGACGCCAGAGCTATGGTCCCAGTAACTAAGACCAGGCAGTGGGCAGATGCAATCGACCAATTCCCTGTTCTACAGTCACCTGGGGCAGCACTACCAGGGGGATAGCCCATTATGTCTGATTTGTAAATATTTAAGCTGAGCCCCATTAAGCTGATTTGAGGATTTTTACACGGCTGGTTTTCTGTGAACAATTAAGGCCAAATCTGCTTTAATTTGTACAGTGCCAGTCTGTGTGGACCACACACTACAATATAAATGCCTCGGTGACAGGGTTGCGCCATCATCAGGATTGCTTTATGTTTAATAAGAGATTCATGGATGTTTTATTGGGCTTTTATCCTGCCCACAGCAACAGGGATGGTACAGTGAGATTTCCCCGGTTCTCAAACAGGATTTTTTTTTTGGAGTTGGCTATGATTAATAGAGACCATCTTAATCAAGTTGCTGCTGAAGATGGAGGAGCTACAATTGTTCATTTAAGGCCAAAAAAATATAGGATTGCTCCAGAACCAAGAGTGCAGAGGAAAGAGAACACATTGTACCAGGACACTGTGATGACACTGCTATAACTCCATGGTAAGAAACACTTTGGAGTTTCTTGACGTTTCCCAGTGGCAGCTAATAGATGTGTGGGACGGTTGGTCAAACATGATCTCCACGTAAGCTCTCTGAGTGGCCACTGACTTTTCACTCACCGTACCATGTCCGTCCTCCAAACAGTGGAGAAAAACAGTTTAGTGATTACTCAGACCTTTTGGTTTGTGGCTCCAAAAAAGAAGCATTTAGCACATCCACAGCAGGTTGTGGTGGAGACCCAAAGGGTACAGGTTTACACCCCAACTCTTGTGTAGTGTAGTACCCTCCAGCAAAGTACCTAGACCTGAAGTGATACAGTAAAATTTTTTTTAAAAAATTAAAAATATGGGTTCTTTATAAATGGGTCAACTATTGTAAGCTACTCCAGAGAAAAGTCTTGACCAAATTAATAACAATCCCTGAAGATATTTCCTTGGATATCCAGTGGGGGTATTCAGAATAAGCAGAACTGTGCTCATTTGCTTTCAATTTGATCAATCAATCACACACTGTAAGTGTGGAACCTCAGCAGTCCTCCATAACCCCATGCTTCCTTGTATTCCAAGTTACCAAGACCTCCAGTCGTCATATTCCTCAATCTCCTGTTTATTGTTGCATTCAAGTTCACTAGTGTTCATCACACCTGTTCAACTTTGCTTGCACCCATTTACTGCATTTACAGCTTCTGGACTTGAATCCACAAACACTAATCACCAGGTTATCATGACAAAAGGTTCTGCCTTCACAATGGCTTCAGCAAAGTGAAAGAATTGAGAGAATCTTGAGTAAAACCAATGTCAAATTACAGCACCTCTCAACCTTTTGTTTTGGATAAGCACATGCATGGCTGTTTCCTCTGAATCCTATTCCCTGATGGAATGCCCTGCTCCCCAGGAATCAGGAGTGCATGAGGGTTGTCAATGGTAGTGGCTTAGCAGGGAAGCATGAAACATCTGTCAGTGCACAGGTTTTCCCAAGAAGTTAGTTCATCAATATTTCAAGAAAATGTCGTGGGAAATATAATATTACTGGGTCTAAAAATGACTTAATTACATAAAACTGAATGGTTTTAGAATGAACCAGCCCACACGCAGTGTAGCAGGCATGGTCTACAAGTCAAACACTCCAAAATCATAGATTCTCCATCAACGAAGCTAATATGCACAGTAAACACTGGTTACTTGATACAATAGGTAATGTCCAACCTTTAGCTATAGAAATATCCAGAAAATTAACAGCAGCACCAGAATCAATGAAGACTTTTTTTCAGTACTTTCCCCTATGATAACAGCAAGTGGGATGCAGAGTTAGTGACACTACTTGTGACTGGAGTGTGGGCTATTTGGCAAAGTACAGGCCTCAGACCATCCACCACAACTGCTGTGGAACTGTGCTACTGATCTCCTCCCAGGTACCATTTCTTCCTAGAGGGAGATCATATTCTCTCTCGCTACTGGAATAGAAAGCTAAGGAGGTTTGTGTTTCAGAAGCATTAGATCTGGAAATCATTTGGTCAGCCTCCTCTTCAGAATTCACTGGAACATTTTTAGCAAGCAAATAAATAAATAAATAAATAAATAAATAAATAAAATAAAAAAATAATCTGCAGCCTTACACTGATTACCAGAGCAATTTTTTTACTAAGTTAGTCTGTGTGGGGCACATTCCAAGTTATCTCTGAAGTGCTTACAATTTGATCAGAATAAGGAAGGGGGATAAGTGGAAGACTGCTTTTAGCCCATCTCAGGGAGAATATAAGTATCTGGTTATGCCTTTTGACTTAGTGGATGCCCCTCTGTTTTTCAAGCTTTTGTGAATGAAGCATTAAGGGATATGACCAGTGCTAGTACTATCGCGACTTAGATTTGTTTACCTCAGTGACATCCTTGCTTTTTCATGTTAATATGGCGAGCTTGGGAGGCACGTTTGCAGTCACTGTACAAAAATAAGTTGCATGTGAGCTTCATATAGAATCATTGGCTTCTCTGGGTTTTGTTATTCTCAAGTCCTTATTGATGTCGAGGGTTGCCCTGCCTATACTGTCAAAACACTTGGATTGTAACACACTTGGATTGTAAATGTTGATTATAGTTGAAGATTATATTTCTTCCTGTGACATCCTCCAACTAGCCCTCATAGAAGAGTTTCATCAAATGCGCCCAGCCCCTCACCCAAGTAACCATCCTCTGTCACATCAGTGACAAACTGCCAGAGCTTCTCCCGTGGGGCTACTGTAACAACCCCTGAGGACAATTCCCCAGTTAACCAGCAGGGGTTGTCACAAGAACCAAAACTGTGCACATTTGCTTTTGGTCTGCTCATCAACCTAGCAAATGCTCAAGCACCGTTAGAGTGAAATCCTAGCAGTGCTTGTGATCTTCCTTGCCTGCCTTGTTTGTTCCTCCCTTTGTTACTTTGCATTTGCTGCCATCATCAGCTCTGTTCTCCTTGTCTGTTAAACCCTTCTCCTTGTTCCCCTAGTCCTTAGCCCTCCCCATCCCCACAATCTCCTATTTGTTCGCATCTATTTTCATCACACCTGTTCATCTTTGTTTACACTCATTCACTGTATATTCAGTTCCCGAATATGTAGTCATTAATCACTGGGTGAGTTATACAGAAGTACTTTCTCAACTAGCCTGACAAAGTAAACTAAAAAAAGTACATTCTCCATAACAACTGATATTGCAGCCATAATGTATCCGGTCATTTTCATAAATGCTTCACTAAATTTATGAAACTTGTAGAATTTAACCTAGAATTCATACCAAACGTAACACGTTTTGATAGTTGCTTATCAAAGAGCAGAATGAGAACTTTGGTTACAACAAATATGGATTCACTCTGTCCGGTGTGCCCCAGCAGTCCCTGGCCTGGGCTACACAGCATCTCAGTGAGCCCGATGCTGATCCGGTGTGGACACGGAAGACTGTCACCCCTTAATCTCTTGCTGATTCTCCTTTCATCAGCAATTTCTGCACACAGCCCCCTGGAGAGCCAATGACAAGCTGGTCACACAAGTATTATGTTTTATGTTTCCCATTACTGTCTACTGTTTCACATGGAGTTTAGAGGCATCTAGCAAACTATGGCCAGCAAAAGAAAGGGCCCATTGATTCCCCCGAGGAATAATTTTAGTGCAGAGAGAATTTAGCACTGCTCGGCTGGGGAGGGCTATTAGCTTCTTCTCCTGGTCCGTGATCCATGACTTGGACGCCTGGGTTCAGGGAGAGAAAGGGGAACTTGGCTGGCAACGACAGGCCTCCCCATTCACAGCAGCTAGACTGACACTGTCTCACTCCTCAGGCTCTGCTGGCAACTAGACACATATTGAACAGGCTGAGAAGGAAGAAAAAATGCCATAAACATTTTATTATCTGAATTTACAGCAATGAGAACAGTAAAATATTACAAAAGGGAACAATGGAATCTTCCTATGGTTGTCTGGCTTAGATGGTCAGAATAGTGATGACAGAAACATCTTATCTCTATCCCTTATATCCATAAAAATTGTGCAATACATATGCAGCACTTTTTTATTCACAAGTAAAAAAAATGACTGATTTTATGTTTTAAAAGTAACTTTTTATAAGAATTTGGTGTTCAAAGTGTACCCCTTCACCTTAATGTGTACACCAGTTAAGTTACCTGGCACTATCTGGGTCTGAAAGGCTTGGCAGTGAAAAGGTAAAATTAATAACACAATAGTGCTATTTAGACAAACAACCGTCATAGAAAGTGATGCGCACACTGACCTTAGTGAAGTGGAAACAAAAAAAAACAGAAATCTGAGAGGACATTTTATATTTATTTATATGTGATAGTGAGAGAATGTGCACCAGTATGTGCATGTGTAGTGCATGAGCATTGTGTGCACACTGACATGCAAAGAATAAGAAATTGTATGTCATGGAACTTTTTTTATGTGTGTGTGTGTTTGAGTGAAAAAGAATGTCGGCCTGTGTTTGTCGATCTTGTGGTCTATGTCTATGAGAAAGCACATCTGTGTGGGAGGAGCAAGAAAATCCATCAGCATCTTGTTCAAGCTTGTCGCTTCTTTAGTATAGTAAGTAGCCTTAATGGAGTTTAATGAACTCAGCCAAAAAAATCTCACTTAGGGTGAGAAGTATTTGTGCACCAAATTTCAGGTCTGTCACATAAGAAACAAAGCTGTGTATAAAAAAATGAACAGATAGCTTTATAGATATCTGAGCTTTATAGATACGGCGATAAGAGTACATTAATTAAGGGGTTGTTCAAATGTTGAATATTGAGAGAATATTCCTGGATTTGGTCTACAAAATTCAGATTATTTATTCCAAGAATTTGGAGTGCATGTAACTTTTAATGCATATGTACAAGATTTGCAAGAACTCAGAGGTCAGTGTCATACATTCCATCCACAGAGTGAATGCTTTCCATGGATGTGAAATGCGGCATGAATTTCAGCAGCAGATCAACCAAACATATCATGTGTCTATCTAACCCTTGAATGCAAGAAACATCAATGAGGTTGTAGGACACAGGAACTCCTTTAGATTCTCATGCCATTTATTACATGAAGAAAGTCCTGAAGAATATGATGCCTGTAAAACTTGCATATTCAAATATAAACCCAGAGCAGCTGTGCACAGGGCAAACTTGTCTGTTGTGCAGTGCGGCCTCTGTTGCCCTTTTCCCATCTCCATGCCATGCTGAGCTGGATATCAACTAACGCGTGATCCTCTTAGTGCTGGCGATGAATAGGTAATAGGGGTCGAGAGCTTCTGTGGTCATTCCAGTGGGTTACGTCAAAATAAGCTAGGAACTAGATAAGTTCATCACAGTTCCTCATCACTATTCCTCAAGACTCTGGTCTTCATGCTTACTTTTGCTTGGGAACATTTTCATGATGATGACGTTCTGTTTTTTATGTTTTATGACATTCTATTTCTATGTTTTCTTGGTGCATTTTGATTTCTTTCTGTTATGCACCTAACACCTTTGGTCCACCCAGCCTGTGAATAAATTGAAGGCCATCTGTGTTATTAAGGTTTTATTGATTGTGATTTTACTGTTGAAAATTGAGGCACAAACACACTATTTGTAGCCTCGTAAAACTGTAATTTAATGAAAACTTTTTTAATATTAACTTTTTTCACTTACAGCATCATCTACAGTTTTTGCAAGGGAAGTCATTTCTCACCAAGACTCACATTTGCAAATCTGAGTTTAGACTCCCACAGAAGATTTTATGTGACACTAGGACCCGATCACCCATTTGCGACAAATCGACGTCAAACCTTTTCCTGCTGTGCTGGGTTCCACAGGTACACTAGAACACGTGGGGATGAAGACGGGGCGCCGGTCTGCACCGCTAAACGGCATCGGCGAGATGTTAGCATGCCTGTGGCAAGATGGTTCCAATTTGCTGACAGCTGTTGGTAGTGTGTGTATTTGGAGGGGGTGCAGAGAGAACCAGACATGGAACTCATGCCTGTGGCCTGTGGCTCAGGTCAACTGTATATTTGGGCAGAATATCCCCCAGAGCCTTTTCATCAATGTCTCCACTCAGGACCTTGAAAATGTGCCAAACATCAGCATAAGATGCCCGGTGACCAGGAGCAGCCCAGCTCCCGACAGAAAGACCAAACACGCCAATATTCCAAGTGCGCACCGAGTTTGGGAGAATGCACTGGAACTGAATTGTGCATAAAGATGCTGTTTTAGTTACACATTAAAATGCTCTTGGCAAAACAGTTTCTTGTTTTAATAGTGATTGTTTACCAGTTTGATGGTGGAATTGCATTAACATTAGGGTTACTGATGGTGAATTGCTCTGCGCCACCATTTTCTTCATCTCGATGCCAACAGAAGCCTGGTTTCACTGTGCTTACGTGCTAGATGAATCGGTGCTATGCCAGGTTGCCCATGTACCTCCGAGGTGAAGGGGGAAGCCTCGGCCTCAAAGGTATAAAGCTGCCTGTCCGCCAAGGTGCGCAGTGTCTCAAGTGAACCCTGTACACACGCTTATCCTGTACTCCTGTTTCACTTGTGGAAAATGCGTATCTCCTGCCTAGGCCTTTACTTAAGTGAAAAATTGGGGTGAGAGCTGTACTGCCAAGCCAGATGCTCTCAGCACTTAGGGTGATTAACAGTACTGGTGAGGAGGGCCGCAATCCAGGGCCCCCTGAGGTCTCTTGCTGGCCGCAGCCTCTGCGGCAGCCAAATGCAGTGCCTGCAATGCACCGCCGCTAGGCGCGGTGCCCCCTGCTGTTTGGCCCCTGCTGTATCAGGGTTGCTCACAGCGACTCCTGCTCAGGCGGCTTTGAGTGTTTGTCTTGGCCAGCCCACCCCCCCCAGTGTCCGTATTGGACCAGTCCGAGCACACCAGCTTTTTCGGATTAAAAGGACAAATTTAGAGAAAGTCACATGCTGGCAGTTATTACCAAGTCATTTTATACATCTGCTATTAGTCCTATGAAATAAACTGGTTAAGAAACTAAATTAACGACAACCTGCATTAATAAACTGCAATGAAAAGCGAAAAGCAAACAAGTTTCTAATGAGAGCGAGCTGTTCTGCAAGCCAAGGCCGCTTTCCCTGTACCATTTCCTGTGGGCCACACTGTGAAATGGCTGCAGACGTTAAGCCAGACTTCAAGAAGAAACATCACAGCCGTCCTCGTGTGCTGGCCGAGGCCCAAGATGCACCTGCAGCCCTCGAGCGCCGCACACCCGCTGTTCCTCACGCTTGTCTAGACGGACTGCACCTGCCGCACATTCATCTCCTGTGGGGTTTGTCGCAGGCTTTGTGACAGGGTCCACGGGGGATTGCGCCACCTAACACAACACTGTCGTGATGCTTTTCTCCACGGCACCACCTGCACACACTCGGCCCGTTTGACTGTACAATAGCAGCAGCTGCAGGCGCTGACGTTTGCCCCGCATTACAGCATGTTTGGCAGGTGGGGAACCTTTACATGCCCCCTTCCACACCAGGTCCACATTCTGGCAGCTTCCTGCAGGGCTGAGGCACTCAGTGAGGCTGCTGTTACCCCTGTAAATACCCAGCCTGGGGACCAAAGCTGCAGGGAGAACCGACTCCCGGAGAGTCTCACTCTGGCATCTTTGTACTGTGGTATTGCTTCTGTAGACAAACAGTACCTGTATCGTCCCCAAAATGGTTCGGTCTGATAAAAATGAATGAGTTTCAGAGGATCCTTCATATGGCCAAGCATGTGAAACAGCAAGGGAGAAGGTTATTCTGTCCATTCTCAGAAAATATGCATTATTATGTATGGTTTTTATTTAAGCACCTACAGCCCAACACTGGAGCCTTTTCCATTTTTGTCCACATTGGAAGTGTTGGCCTGCAGCCTAGCTATTTTTGCCCTATAATGATTAGTCTAGATAATCAATTGATAGAATTGAATCAGTTTAAAAAAGTATGTCAGTTTTTGCCTTTAATGCATCTGAGATGCCTTCTAACAGTTTCTCTTCAGCATTTTCTGTAACCGAACTCCTCGCAAGAAAAGCAATTGCCTTTCTGCAGTCTGCGTTTTTTTAAAATTATTTCTTTGTAAAGTGAAAATATTTGTGATTAAAGGGGAAATCTGCTTTGGGGCAGGCAGTTTAAAAGATTGTAAACTTTAAGTGGACTTGGAAATGCCTGTTTAAAGTTTTTTCTTTTTTTTTTCTCCCTGTTGCTTGTACCGGTCATATCCTGGCCTTCTGAGCTGCGTTTTCTGTTTCTTCTGGAATTTGTGCAGACATTTTGAGCACCGTTCTTGGTTATTACGCATGAAATGAACACTGTGCCATAACCAATTCACTGCAAACAAACAGAATTACATTTAAGAAGACACAGAAAGCATCCACGGCTGCAGAGAGGATATCAAATGACCAAAATGCAGAGCTTTTTAGACCACTTGTAGGAGGTAATTCAGCCAAAGTAAGGCATTCCAGACCCCGTAGGCCTTCACAGAGGAGTTTTAGTGTAACTGGCATGGGCACACTGGGAAAAGTATATCGATTTTGACAGGGGAATTTTAATGTGCTGCCAAGCTGCAGTTTGATCACTGAAAGACTTAAGGGCCAGATCAAGGACCAGAGGCATCTCAGAAATGCATTTCAGAAGAAGCAATTTACTGACATTGGCCTTACACCCCACAAACCCACCATGTTCTCACAGGAAATGTTGACTAGACATGCAATTCAATTTTAATAAAAAAAACTGTGTCATGGCAGAAAAGGAGAAGAAATATGTGCTCAAAATAATAATAATAATAATAATAATAATAATAATAATAATAATAATAGCTTCAATTAGGTGTTTATACACTAAGCAACTGACAGTGCCTTGCATCACAGCTCACAGTGCCTTATACATTTTACCGCATATAAAATGAGCTGAATTTGACTTATCAGTCCAGGCTGTGAATTTATTTACAGTATTTACCCATGTATACAAGGTAATTTTTACTCTATGAATTTAGCGTAAGTGATCCAGTGAATACAGCAGCAGGAGGTGGGATTTGAACGTGAGTTGTTCTGCTGCAAGATGACAGCTCTGCCCACAATTTATATAATTTATTCAAGTCACAAATCCCAAATTTTCTTCAATTTTGTTCATTTAAAGCAAAAAACAGAAGGAGGAGCATTTTTAGATGTGGTGTTTGTAGTGCATAAACGTTACATGTTCTCATAAGTTTTTACACCACCACACGTTTTTCCCACGGCGTTGTGAATGTGCCAACTCTGAAGTGATGTCCTCGTCGTGCTTTAAATCCTGAACTTGAAGTCCGGACCCTGCAGCATGCGGGAGTTCGGAAGTGAGATCATCCAGCACGGAGCTGACTGGCGCTGACTGGCACTTCACGTTTCTTAGCCGCCCGGCCGGTAATCCTGTGCGCAAATGCGGGACCCTTGACCTCTGCAGGATTCCCACCCAGGCGGGTTTTGTGCACGGTGTTTACCCACCAAATTAAATCCATGGGGCTCCGTGTGACACAGAAAGGCACTCTGAGATCCACCACAAGCCCTGCACACAAGTGAGGTTTCCCAGCTCAATGCAGGGTGGCCACAATAGAGAAGAAAAAGACACAACTCCATCTTGTGTGAATCTCTGAATTTGTTGGCAGAATTTTGCCCTTTAAGATTAGAGTTCAGGGTGGGTGATGGAGGAAGGGGAGGGGGGTAAATCCATTGACTTATGGGCAGTTAAGTGACTGGCGTGGGTACAAGCCAAATTTAAGTAAGTATTGAAGAGAGGGATGGATATTGAGAAGCAAGGGTGGGAAAGTTGAAATGCTTCCGTTAGAAGGCAATAAATAGGGCTTTGTTAATCACTGCAGTAAGGAAATTGGAAGTTGTGGTCTGTGTTGGGTTCCGGTGACTACATCCAGCCCCACCGCTCCAAGAAAAGTTCCACCAGTTGGAATGGTGCAATGATTTAAAGTCATCCATCAGTGTGCAGAAACCAACCATGTATTCACGCCATATCGCTTAGAAAAAATAAAACAATGATACGCTGTCCATTTAACACCAAATCTGGTTCCAAATAGAAATAAAAAAATCTGCATTGGCTTTGCTTTTCTTCAAAGTAAAGTAAGACCATATGCACGTAACATCCGGTCACTTGCTTCTTTGGGTGGGAAGAAAGGGTGTGACTGTGACAACTGCTCACAATACAGATTCGGGAATTTAGGTTTGCTTGCATTTTGCTTTGGAGCTTGTAGGTCGGGGAAGTTGTGGAAGAGGAACAGGTCAGGCAGGTCTCTGGGGGGAGGTTCTCCTACTGTGGGCAGAAGGAGCTGGGCCGTGTAGGGTCAGTGTAGTGTCCAGTATCCAAGTGTAGATGTGTAAATCTTCTCATGTGGTCAGAAGAGGCCTTTGTGTGTATGTGTGATGGTTGGGTTTGGGAGAAGTCCTGCATGTGTGTGTTCTGCAGTTGTGAAGAGTCCAGCAGACATGACGTGTCTGATCTACCCCCCAACGTGTGCTACATTAATGAACAGTTTCTAAAATTCAGAAATGCAGTGACAACAAAGGTGAAGCGACACATTGGGGTCTGCAAAATATTTCTCAATATTTTGAGAACATGCAGCAAATTTGCGAATTGATGGGGTTGTGGCCTTGCAGCCGAACCTTCTATTCTCCTCCCGCTGTGGAACTCTCGATCGAGGTGTTAATCCTGAACTGTCGTAACAGAGAGCATAAATCGGTACACGACTGTTAAACTTTATCCCATTCGGGGAGACAGCAGCAGGATTTTCACTCGCAACGGGATTTCAGGCCGTCATCCATTAGTTCTTCCATTCATTAGTTTAAGGTAACACAGCATAAGCCCAACACTGTAAGTCACCTTGGAGAAAAGTGTGCGATAAATTAATCATTTCAGTTTGTTAAACAAGATCTGGAATATTTATGTAAGTGTTCGTACTTCCAGTTCCTAACACGTGTTTGTATGTCTATTTCCATAGCAATTTCTTTGTTACTGTGCATTTAATTAGTGTCTGTTGGCAGGATGCTGTCATTTGGCCACTGCGGTGTCACGTGGGGTCGTGCGAGAAGGGACCCAAAGCTCTGGTTGGGCGCACGTGTTTCACACCAGCTGAATGAGGAGAGCCCTTTGTGCTTGGCAACTTGAAATGCAACACGAAGGGCCGTAATCTGTGGCTAATAACTTATTTCTCCCTCCGATGAAAAATACCAGCTGTCGACCTTGTCGGCTGAGTGATTTTCTTAAACTTCTCAACTAACGTTCTGCAAACAACTCGAGACACTATTCTCAAAAACATGCTGTGAAATATATGTTTTCCATAACAGAATTCTTTGAATTAACCGAAGCAAATTAGCCCGACAAAACACACCAGGCTTTGGAAACCTTTCCTGTCAAAACACACCAGCTGCCCCGGGGTTCATCCGTTCATTGGGACCAGACTGAGTCGCGCCATCATCTACACCCAAGGAACTCGGCGAGAAAAGGGGCCGATATGCTGGGGGCGGCAGTGATGGGTCAGAGACACTTTGTGGCGTGTTGGAACAGGGTGGCGGGTGCTGCAGCTCATGATGGCTGCTCATTCCTCGCAGAGCCAATGTTGTTTTCGTTGCGACGGCAGGGCCTTCACACTTGGGCTGCTGAGGTGAGTGCAATGGAGCACGCCGGCGGCTGTTTGCGCAGGAGCTATGGGTGCTCACGTACCCACCGTCCTTCTGCTCGACTTGCTCAAGAATGAAGCCGGTGTCGACAGGTAGGACGCGACTCCCCAGCAGTACCCTGCTCCCACATGCTCAGCGCTCCCCTCACGTTCTTCTGCGGCCGCCGTTTTTCAGCACTGCCGCGCACTCGGGAATCATGCGCGTTCCTCGGCGCTCCCTGACAGCGGCGGACAGACGGTGGCCACTCGCTTAACTTTCCCTTTCAACTGGACACTGTTATAAACAAATATAGAAGAACAGATAATTCTGCATATTTTAGGACGTGCGGTCAGATAATGGAGACCCGCTTTTAGATCCTTGCAAATAGCAGCATGTACTCACCTGCAAAAGTGCACCGTCAGCAAGAACAACAAAGGGTTTAGAATTTGAAGGTTCGTGCTTTCATACATTTGGTTTTGGAAATAGATTGAGACCTAAGGCTGCTCGGAACAAAAACTGAGCGGGTAACCCATCCAGATTTTAGCAATGAAACAGCCAAGGCATCCACGCAGTCCGGGATTCACCCGCCTGTTCCTCACGACACACCAGTAGCCCACTTTGTTATCATTCTTCCTTCTTGCAAGCTCACATCGTGCAATGTGTGCAGCAAGCAGAGTGTGTGCACACGTGCAGCCCCAGCTGCACAAAGCCCTGGACACCCCCCACCCCCACCCGCTGTACAGCCTCGCTGACAGCCGTCAGATGGAGGCGCCAAACACCGGTCAGGCTAAGCCCCTTAACCGCCTCAAATGCGAGTGTAGCGGAGGTGACAAAATGTGAACGGATCATTGTTACGGTGGTAGGTGCTGCCATTCCCCGTCCTATTACCAGACAGGACCTCACTTTGCTCTTTTGTCATAGGATCCAATATTTTAAGGTACGACTTCATCCCTGAACTCTCCATGTGTCTTCCTGCCATATACCAAGTCTGGTGGGCAACAGAAGGCCGTTCTTCTTGACCAGTGCTGTGAAAAATATATTTTGCAAACCTAATAAGAGTGATGGTAAATGCCATTTATTATGAAATTTTAATAGTAGTGGGGATATTTTCCTTGTTTGCCTTTACATTTAGATGTTCAGATGATGAGGGTCCTCTTGTAGTGGGCAAACATAATAAAGTTCTGGGCATCTACAGCATGTTAATAGGTAAGCAATGTTTTCTCCCCATAAAGGTGAAATCCTAGCATGGTTGCCAGCGGGTGTCAGTGCTGAGGGGGCCAGCCTGGTCCGGTGCTACAGAGAGGGTTTTGGAGAGGTCCAAGGGGGAAGGATTCCTCAGCTGTTCACTGGATTAGGGAATGATTACGACATGGAGACGCAAGGCCGGGTGGCCATCCGCGGCGCCGCCAGACCCGGGGGACGCCAGGCGTTAAGGCGGGACGAGGAGCATTTTTCCGAGGAGCTAATGGAGTGCCGGGACATCCCAGGGGCACTGTGGGAAGGGGGTGGCAAGGGGGGAGGCTGAGTGAGGTGCAGAGAGTGTGAGAAACAGAAAAAGAGAGAGCGGTTGGCAGACAACACTGAGCCAAAGCTCTTTGTCACAGGTGGTCTTGCTGTGCTGTCTGAGCTCCCGTTGAAATAAATATGGGCCCTTATTATGAAGTGTCACGGCACCGTTTATGCTGCTTACCGTATGCGTACCGGATGCCCCTTTGAGGCCATGCTCTCTTGGCTCCTTTTGGGAGTTTCGGGCTGCTTTCCCTCGCCAGCCGTCTTGTGGACAACATCGGTCGGCTCTCCTGGGGTGCCAAAGTCAGTTTATGTTTATGGCATTTTTCTGTGAGATTCTCCATGTTTCTTAGCATCCAACGCACAATTATACCATCGAGCTATCAGAGTCGGAAATGCACAGCCCACCTCCATATGGTTTCCATCATGGACCCGTTTTCAGAGCTGGCATTGTGTTGTGTGTCAAAGCCACAGCTGCTGTCCTGCTTTGCAACATTTTGTAGGGAACCCGAAAAAGAAGTGGCCGGAAAAACAGAAACCCTTTTGGCTTCAGCATGCCAGACAACCATTAAAAAGAGGCAACTCACTTTTTAACAAGAACTCATAACACCCCTTGTGTCAGTGATGGGTACAAATCACAGTTTTTATGGTATTAATTCCATAAAGCTTTGCTAGAAAATATTTGCTTCGAAAGGTATTTGACATTTCACGAACGTTTTACAAACAAATTAGTGTTTGACTGAACGTATTAAAGTTTTACACGTGTATTAGTGAATTAAACAGATGTGAAAGATTGCAAATTTTAAGGCAGAAGTGTTTAAATCATTGTGGACAAATTGCAACTCCTTGTGCCTGGTGACAGAGGAGAGAAAGACGGCAATCCCTTGACATCGGAGTCTAATTCTTCCACAAAAACATGCCGGAGACTGAAATTTCGGATACTTAATGTTGTCTCCCAACCCATGACTTCAACCCAATAAAACACTTTAAACCTTAATTATAAAACATTTAATGTTCATAACCTGGTACAGTATGTACAGTAGAGGTCATTTTGCATGTTAGCGTTATCATTGGTGTTACTGCGTTGCACACAGGAGATCAGAAGGCGCATTGGGGTTAGGGGGGTTGGAGTGGGGGTTCAGTGTTATAAGATGTTCCATAAAGGGAAGACGTGTGTCAAAGTAACTCTCTGTGTCCATGTCTTTGTTTGACACAACAGCTGGCATTGAAATAAATACACTGCCCGGCCAAAAAAGGTCACCACCTGTATTTAACTTAGTGTCATGATCTGAGGTTGCTTCAGTTGGTCAGCTCTAAGTTCAGCAAGGTTATGTGCCCAAAAAATGAGCTCAGCTGACTACCTGAATATACTGAATAAGCAGGTTTTTCCATTAATGGATTTTTTCTTCCAAGATGACAATGGCAGGATTCATCGGGCTCAAATTGTGAAAGACTGCTTCAGGGAGCACGAGACATCATTTTCACACATGGATTGGGCACCATAGAGTCCAGACCTTAACCCCATTGCAAATCTTTGGTATGTGCTAGGTAAGACTTTACGCAGCGGCCTGACACGCCCATCATCAATACAAGATTTTGGCAAAAATGTAATGCAACTCTGGATGGAAGTAAATATTGTAATATCGCATAAGCTTATCAAAACGATGCCACGGCGAATGCATGCCGTACTCAAAGCTAAAGGCGGTCCAACAAAGTATTAGAGTATGGGACTTTTTTTTGACCGGGCAGTGTAGATTTATGTAAAAAATTAAACGTGCAATAAATATGGTGCATATGTTCAGGCAAAGAAAAATGTTGGATGAGTAAAAATTCATTGCAACAAAGCTTTCTGTTTCGGGACCAATGTATAGGTGTTAATTCTCAAGAGCTGTTTTAGCAAAAAAACGGATGTAGACATTTCGGATACCAAGGGACTGATGTATAGCGAATATGGATGCATGAAAGTTAGATGATGGCTCTGACCTCATTGCAGTCTCACGCATTCCCTTTGTGGGCACTTTACCAACTTTTCCAAAAACATCCGGTAAAGTTCATGTATGTGCCCAATGTGGACTTTTGCAAAAACTGCATAAAATTTCAAAAGCACGCAGTATCTGTTTTTGTTTCTTCAAAAGTTTGCATAATTCCTGCAAGCATGCACCAATAATCATCCACGGACCGAGATTTTAAAGGTGCATTGAATTGCAATAAAATTTTTTCATAAAATATACAAATGTTTAAAATGTGCATTACATTATCTGCAATATCTCTTGATCCCAGTGCCCCCAAAACCGACCCTTTTGAGGAGTGCAGCCGTGTTTGCGTTTACTTGGGCCTCTGTGTACCCCCGTCACCCCGGTGAGACCAAACGCATTTCACATTCTGCGCCGCTTCTTGACACAGCTTGAATTCAGGTCGTTTTTATTGCACTGAGTCCAGCCGGGCATCCAACACAAATAATACCATGGCAGCTATCAAAACGGCGAAAAACTGCCTGCTTATTTAGAGGTGTTATTTAGATTAATGGCGGGCGCTTGGTAACACAGCAGCAGCAAACGCAACAAATGATCATTACTCTTAGGAATTTTCGTCACGTCTTTAGTCGTGTGCCTTAATGGTACAGTTTTTAAGAAAGCGGTCAAAGTTGAACGCTCCAGTCATGTTTATTGTAAGCCTGATCGTGATCATGTTTATTTATTTGTTTATTTGTTTGTTTATTTCAGTTACACACTGGCAAAAGGGTCGATTTAGTCATTTTTTTGGCGGGTAAAGAACCTCTGATAAGACCACATGCACTGGTGCTTGGTGCTGGAGGCCTCATAAGTCCAAAGCTGAATCCGACACCTGCTAGCCCAGCAGAGAGTGCCATGTCACTATCACCAAATCCATCTTGGTGATGGACAAAACCCCTCGGGCTTACCTTTTTCCTGGCATTAAATTCATCACCTAAATGCTCAGTAACATGTGTTAATGTGTGCCCCTTTACAGAGACCGCAGCCGGGTAAAAAGTGCATTTTTTAGTGCTGAGCATTTAAGTATAAAAGTATAAAAATTAGGTGCTTTTATTGGCCACCTGTGCACATAGAATGACCGCGGCTCTGTTGCAGGAGTTACCTCAATGGCCATGTTTAAAAATAGGTGTAGCGTCAATTCTGGATTATGCTTTCATTGCCCAAATGTCATTTATGTGCAGGAAACTTGGCAGTTTAGGCCAATCGTGTTAATTGGTGTGTGACATTCAAGGTCACCTTCCCCCAGGATTTCTTATTACCAATTGGACTTTGACCTCAGGCCCAGCTACCATTCAACAAAATGTTGACTAAGAGTGCGCCTTTCACAGTTTGGGTGCCAATAAATAATAATCCCTTCTGTTCTGTTCTATGGTGAGAAACTTGGATGGCTGCATGCTGACTGGAAGGTGCTGGGTTTGAGCCGCTAGTCAGGCCTTTCGCAGAATACTCAGCTTACAGCGAACAGGACTGAGTCTGCTTTGGTTTCCAATATTAATAGATATCAAATGAGAACAAGCTGCTGAAAATTTTGCGTGTGTCAGCAAGACCTCTACAATAATGTAAATTAGCATGCCGGTGCTAAATCGTGTCAAAGATCATGGCTTTTTATAAGACATTAGTATTCAATTTAATTGATGAAGCATGACATTTATTTTGAAATAGTTTAGCTTTTGGTGTTTAGACAAAAAAATGAAGGTAGCTAAGCCTGAAGAGAGGGTTTGCGTCATTTGTTAGTGGGCTTGGTGCCATGGACAGTTAGAAAGGGACAAAAATTAAAATTAAAATTGTTACAGAGTCTGCAGGGGTGAAAGACAACCATGGATGAGCAGAGGTGTGGAGCAGTTTCGAGGTAACCCTACAAAAATGCAGGCTGGGGTCTGATCAACCCGTGGTGAGATGTTTGATGCTCAAAGATTCAAGACGAGGGTTTTGAGGGTACATTTCCAGTGAGGAGTCCATGGATGCTGCAGAAAAATGTCTTTTGGAAATAACAGATGCTAATCATCAAGGAATAAAAATAAGCTTCTTTAAAAATCTATTTTTGAGGGCTGTGTTGGCAAATGCTTTGTATTTATTCAGCTCGTCTGCTTCTTCCTTACCCGTTGCTTAAACATAATCCAGTCGTTGTTGAACTGTCATTTTGAGAATATTTCTGAAAGTATTAAAATCATTTGGGAAAGATTTCAGATGATCTGTTTAGTCAAGAACACATTAAATCACAGCGGACTGTGCTCTGTCAGCCATGAAGAACTCTGTCAGTACTGTTTATTTGGACACAGAAATTTATGGAACCATCAGCTAAGTTAATTCATAGCTATTTTTTTTCCTTTATATCTTTTATCTCGCATCTTCGGCAAATATGGAAAAGTCAGCGATCTTTCCGACTGCAACAAATTCTTGGGCGCCAATGCAAAGAGTTGAAGAAGGGATTGAGTTGCAATGCGAATGACCCGTGTTTATTATTTTTCTGTCAAATATTTTTTGGAATTTTGGGCAATTTTCACCTGCTATTCAAAGGTCACGACCTGAGCATCGCCTTCATCTGCTTTTTTCAATATGTTCGCACACCTGTGGGAAGGTCAAGTCAGGAAAGCAGAGTTTATTTCCTTTCCATACATTGGTGTGCTCATACATATTCACTCCCCTGTCGGATGCCTGTCCAACCTGCCTCTGCTAGAGTCTTTAGTGCATTCTTTCCCTCGGAGGCCCTGATGAATAATGGAGTAATGGGAGGTATTTCCTTTTTAAACAGAATGTGGCGAAGGCTGCACCTCCTTTGGCAACTACACCTGCTTCCTGGTAGAAATGCAGGCGTAAAGACGACAGCGCTTTGCCCTGGGTGGTGTTCATCCTATCTCTCCTTGGGGCTCCTGTTCACACAAGTGCACATGCTGATGTAGAAAACATGCACAAAAATAATATTTATAGATTCATTTGTTTATTTGTTATGGTTGTATTTTTTGCGCAAGGAAAATGTTGACTTAGGCGAGCCAAACTTTAAAGGATTTACAATCCATCGTGAATCCTTCTGGGGAATGGGAAGGTTTTGCCACGAAAACGCTGGCATTCCCTCAAATTCACTTAAACCAGAAGTAATCGAGGTAGCCCAGGGTCAAAGTCAGTATTTCAAAATGGATGGGACAGCAGAAACGGATTCAATTAAACTTTTGAGTAGAATAAACATGATAGAGGAAATCTCCGACGGCAACCCTGATCAATCTTTCGGCAACCACGGAGACACCCAGAATATCAAAACATTGGAAGGGTTGATTATCACTTTTCAGAAAACAAGTTTGTTTGACGTGAGACTTATTTACCTCCGATGAGAAGCCCTGTGATGAGTCGTTCTTTGACATAGAAATGCCGTCGCCCAGCCCGTTGCATACTGCACAGCCCACTGCTAAGCCTTCTCATTTTCCATGATTCCCCAAGGCACGTGCTTGGCACCATCTCCATCCATATTTTGAGTGCAAACAAACATAAACACACTTACAAAGTGATCCTTGTCTGCGACGAATGCCTAAATATTTTTGCCTCTCTTAAGTATTCGGTTTCTCTTATTTTTGAAAGATCCTGATGGTATGTGTTATTTCACCAGGCTTGAGGAACTGCTTGAGTTCATGACAGGTAGTTGATGGTAATAAAATAATCATTAAAAAAAAACTATGAAACTATGACTTGTGGGTGTGGCCTTTGGGGGAGTAAATGAGACTGCTGTTGGATGGGGACCTCTATCACACTTTCCGAAACGAATAAAAGTGAACAAACTTTTCATCCGTCAAAGAAAGCATTTGAAAAAAAACAGCAAATTGTAGGGCTATGAGCTAACTTGTTTGCACAGCAGCGAGTTGATTTGTGTTTCTGGAGCTGCTTCTTATGTTGTGACAACGCCAAAAACATTTTTTTTTCTTGAAAGGCATCTGTATGAAAAAAACATTGAAATGTGACACCTCCACTGCAGAACATTAAGAAAGTGAAAAAAAGGGGTCCTTCTGGCATTGTGTATTTTTGCCAGAACAGAGGTAAGATTTAATTTGAATAAAAGCTGAATTATGAGGTCTTTGCCAACTGCTCTTGACGCTGACCTTCAATTCCTCAGCAGTCATCAATACATATAATCCGTATACATTAACTCAGGGGTTCATTGTTTGTCTCAAAAGCAATCTTATTGCATTTTTCTCAGAATGATAAACTGACAAAAAGCATCTTCTTGAATCTGTACAAGTGACAGCAAGCTGAAGATTGAAGGTTTTGTCAAGCCATTTTTTTGTCATTTTTATTTTTTTTATTTTTCCAATACATTTCAGATATGTAAATGTGTTCGCTGGTATATTCATTATTGTATTGCTGGTATTGTCATTATTGCAGATGTATTTTTCCCAAGCAACTTACAATTGTTTAGGATAGGATAGAATAATGTTTGGTAGGGTAAAGTAGAGACAGGTAGGAAATGGATAGGATAGGATAGGATAGGATAGGATAAGATAGGGTGAGATGGGGTTGGGTCGGATAGGATAAATGGGATAGGGTAAGATGGGGTAAGGTAGGGTCGGGTTGGATGGGATGGAATGAGATAAATTTTTACTAATCCATTTAGTAAAATGGATACGAGTCCAACAAATAAATCTATTAATTAATAACCAATGCATAATTTGTAACAAGAGAAGATGATTCCACCATACAGTAACATATGACAAGCAAACACGTGCAACAGTTTTAAGGTAACAAGACACTTCCATATTCTTTCAGCTTTTCCACCATTTAAACAACAGGACATTTCTCCCTGTAGAGCGCAGGATTCATGTATTGTTCAGGAGAATATTTTAATGGCAGGAACAGAATTTGAACCTTGAGGTTACAAGCTGCCACACCACTGACCTACTGTCCTATTTCACTAAATGCGCATGACAGTGCGTCTACAGTCACGACCCACCAGACTCATTCTTCTCCAGTGCATCCAGGCACTCCTGCCAGCAGACACGTTTCTGTTCCGTCTGGCTCATTTCGGAGTGAATCGGTGCTGACAGGGTGTACTGGTGGAGGGGCCTTCAGTTCAGTTCGGCTGCCATGTTATTGTGGGAAAGCATTAGCGTGCCATCCAGATCAGAGTAAGTGTGGTTGTGACTGAGGCATGGCCTGCGTTCAAGTTCTCCGGGATCAAATCTCAGAATCAGTCCCTGTTTTTTTTTTCTTATTCTGAATCGCTTTCACGCATTTCAGCTCTTTGTTCGCTGGTTTCATTTACTGCGAGTTCAATTCTATTAATAACCAAAACCAAGACTGCTTATAAATCCAGATAAATTGTTCCCCTACCAGAGCTCTACTCTTTAGATTTGACAGGAATTGAATGTGCACAAACCAGCACACAGATATGCTTCTGAGAACTCCAATTCATGAAACTAGAAAATGTTGCTCTGCTGGTTCATAACAGAACAAATAAACTGGGAAATATTTGGGCAGACTGATAAACCCATAACTGCACCAAGAGGACGTCTTCATGTTTTAATGTGATGTGATCATGCAGACCTGCAGAGCCAGGATAAATCCAGTTTCCAGTCTTTGATGGCTGATAAGCAAGCACTATAAAAAAAAGCAATAAAGCAAGTACTATCCTATAATTCCTGGGGGGGGGGGGGCTTTATTTTTTCATCCTATGCCTCCTGCAGACAACCAGGACAACCTTGCATCATCCGACACTGAAATGTACTATTGTGCGCAAGCTGAAACGATGACAGGTGCCGTGCTGGGTTGCCATCATGACCTGACAAGAGTGCTGACATGTGCTTAGCTATCCTTTGAGAAGACTCCAACATACCTGATATATAGAGACTCTGTCTAACCTGAGCTCCTTTACACATCCCCTTCGGCCTTTTATGATTTTGGAATTGATTTTGGATCCTTTAATGGATTTTGGATCAGTTTGAAAGTTTGTTATCTTTGCCATTGGACAGAATATCATTTAACCCATAATATAGCCAGTAATTTTTACTAGGAATACTTTGTACCTCATAAAATTGCACAAACTGGACAATATATGTAGTCTGGGAAGACATTTGTCTCATTTGTTTGTTCAAAGACACTGCTTGGGTGATGCAGACCACCTTTAGCGACAAGTGGCGCCAAGCCCATTGACTGCTCCTCTGCAGAGCTCCTGGCGTCACTTCAGCTCAAGGTCTCCATCTGCGCTCTTCCTCTCTGCCAAAGTCCCGATGCGTCCGGGCCAAATCCTTGGTGAAGCATAAGCAATAACATCCTCTCCTCCTGTGTGGGGTGGACTGGGGGGGTGGGTGGGCAGTATGCTGCTCAGTGAACTTGATGTGGCTTCTTTTTTATGCTGCTTTCAGCAGTTCTGGGCCTCTCTGTGCAAGGAATCTCACGCTTTTGGGGGGCCAGTTCAGCTGCCCAGGATCCACTGCTGCGTCGCACCGCAGACAAGGGGACGAGGGCACTGAAGGAAAAGAGCCCGCACTCCTTTTATTTTTTTGGTAAAGAGCCCCTGCTCCAATTGCACCCACTTCCTCTATGGTCACAGCTGTCAAAACGTTGTAGGGCTGCAGCACACCACAGCGATACGGTCCGCATTAGATGCCAGAGCAGAGCAGGAAGCAGGGAGGGACAGATTGTAGCCAGGCCTCACAGGCAACGCTAGGCTGACCTGAGAAAGCATCAGCTAAACACCAAGAGTTTCTGCTGCAAGGCTAGTAAGCAACATGAATTAAAAGGTTCTGATTCCGCGGGTCGCAAAAAATGTTCAACACACTGTCTGTCTCGATGAATGGGGTGGCAGTGGATGTTGTAGTTACAACTTACAATGCTCACCACCTTTAAAGCACAAGGCTGAGACAGGATGCAACATAGATGGGACACCAGTGTATATTAACTTACAGCTGGGTCAACTTCCAAGTAAACGTCATAAAAAATCTGAAATGCTCACCATCTCCTTTATTCAGTGTGCTGCTTTTTGCTATACTCATGTGAAATGGTGCTTTGTTTTTTTTATGCTTCAGGCACAACCAGAGAATCGAACACTGGAGAAGGGACAGGAGCATGAGTTGCTGTGTAACGTAGGAGTACGTGGGGCGAACACAAAAAAACCTTTACTTTAAAATCCTGACTATTTTATTATTCAATAGGAACTGACCAATTCGGCAAATAAATACGCTTGTGAGAATCTTGATGGACACAAACCTTCATGTGTTCTCCAGGTATTTTCTGTAGAATCTCAGGTTTACAGGTTAGCTAAAATAAAGAAAAGATGCACAAAACCAAACTGTTCCACAACAGTGCTGGGACACTGCCCTTCCCCAGCTCTCCCTTTTTCCCCTAAAGCATTAATTGAGATGCCATTCTATCAGCATTGTCTGGGCCTTAACAGTGGAGAGTGGAAATGACAGATAAACTTTACAAATACAAAGATAAATAAATTTTGATTTAGATATGCAGAATATGAAAATTCTGTGCCAATGTTCGTAGCTGAAAACTTCTACGTACCTGTCAGCCGATGCCATTTCTAGCACCAATGCGTATATTCATAAAACACGGACAAAAATTTGATTAGATCTGCCCAGATGAGAATTGCAGACAAATTTTACGTTTATTTGTGTGATATTATCCACACTGGAAGAGTAATTACCGGATGATTTTTTTTCCACCGCTGTGCAACGTGTGCCCTGTCCAGTTTTTTTTTTTCCGCTCCTCAAATGATCTGGAAATATCACCCAGCAATTACTGCAATTCTAAATTTAATATGCAACAACTTGAAATGTACACACCATTTAGTAACTGGGTTACACCCTCCCATCTCGGATACATGCAAGCCCCTTTGCGGCCATAGTGGCTGAGAAGTGACTGTTTCCCATGTGCTAGAATGCTTATTGGTCATGTCTGCAAAAGTGAGTCCACTCAAGGAAACTGTCCTGTAGACATTTGGCAGCTGTTTGAGTTTTCTGGCTAGGTGTTGGAACGGTCACTGCATACTTGGCAAAGTGGTCTGTAATAACCAAGATGTCTTTAGTGTTACCTCAGGCAGGTTCAAGTGAAAGGAAATCCATGCAAAGAAGTTCAAGACTTTTGGTGGTCTTTGTTGTTTACAAGCATGGCAGCTTTCTCAGACAGGGCTTTCCCTTGCACACAGCAGTCATGCCTTCATGTTTCTTTCCATCTCTGCAAGCGTTTTAAGCTAGAAAATTTGCATCCTAAAGTGTCCATTCTTTGACCATGTGACCCATATCATCATGGGAGCTTTTCAGAACATTAAGCCTTAGCTCTTCAGGTAATAATAGTCGGTAAATAGCCTTTCCATTATCTTCTCTCTTCCTGTAAAACATTTCATATATTAGCTCCAATGAATTATATTCATTAAGAACTAAAAAAAGATAAAGTAGCTCTGGTCCCTTCCATACCTTAACTGGTGGGATTGCAAAATGATGTTGTAGATGCAGGATTTAAAGTGCAGCATGGATTCTGCAGACAGGTAAAAGCACCTGGACTCATTCTTGCGCCCTCACTGCAACACTTCGCATGGAACAATCGAAGGCTTCCCAGCACTATCTGAACTTCAAGCCTAGCGTGTTCGTGGTGCACCACTCTTACAACCAAGACACTTTAGTCTGTCTTTGTTTTGATATTATTGAGGGCTGAAAGTGAAAACAGGGAATGGTGACCTCACAAAGTAGAAGGGCGTCATACACAGTTGATGCTGGAGCTGCAGGTAGCTGGAGATGCCAAGCAGATAAAATGCTACCTTTAACAACCAACAGGGATCTACAGGAATCGACAGACTCCGACCTGACGTTTATGCCTGACAGTCAAACTTTGCCAGACATAGTTTTGGGAACAAGCAAGTGTGGGTACTGTACAATCATTTGTTGTCAACCACCCCAAAACTTCAGGTTCTACCCAGTGTACAAAAGTCAGCCATGAGTAACTGAGAAGTCCAAATGGTATTTGATGAGGAGCTAACTGAAGTAGAGGTTTGAGGTGTGGGGCAGTCTACCCCCTGCCTCTAGTCAGTTATAGTAATGCATCCAGTGTGAACCTTTCATTCAAGAGGGAGATGTTGGGTATTGACAGTGTTACTGTAATGAGCACTCGCTGTGGAGTAGCTGCATTGTGTGTTGTTTTTTCTTAAAAGGAAATCTGAGAGGAAAGTAAGTGGTGTCTCTTCCGAAGAAACAGCCGTTGCTTCCATATGCATCACTTTTCTGCATCTAAAGTCATGCAGACTTGAAGACAGATACAATCCTGGTCCAGAGAAAACTGTTTGAATTTATTGCAAACTGTCGTCAGTTGTCTGTAAACATTTTATCAGGCACTCAGTTTATTACAAACAATGTTTTCATCTATGCTGTGACTGCTTTGCTTGTAGATGTGGACAAGGTCTGTCCTTTTGGGAAGCCTGGGTAGTAGTCAAACGCTAAAATGTGTGCTTAACTCCATATTCAGCACCCTGCACCAACTTTTTCAGAGGGTTTCTTAGGAAAAGGATAATTTTACAATGACATATTTTTGCTGCTGTGCTGTGTGCATGAGGTATAGGTCACATTTAAGTTCACACACAGCCAGTACATTATCTCATGAGCTTTTCTCTTGCATTTTTTTTGCTTTTCTTTTAACTCTGATGTTAAACAAGAACTTCTTCAGCATCTCTTTGCCCATGGCCTTAAGAACCACAAATCACTGTCTATTAAATGCTATTCCATCCACTACTGTTACTTCCCATCTATGCATCCAGCAGTCCTAGATGAAGCATAGACATACATTTATCTGCAAAGGCCAGCTACTTAGTCTTATAACTTTTACAGCCTTTGGTGAGCAATCTTTCTCAATTAGATATTTTGTTTGCACTGAGCAGATATAATGAACTCCCTTGACTCATGTAGGTTCAGTACCAGTTCCTTAATGGAACAATTCTTTAGGTTTTGCTACCTTTACACTTCACTCCAGGTCATTTCATTTGTTTGTTGAAGCAGAGACCAAAGAGCACTAAGCATTTCAGATAGTTGAGGTATGAAGTATCTGATTATGCATAAGAGCCTCCTAAAATGATCTGTGCAACTGGGATGTTTCATGTTTACAATTGCTGATGTGTTCTTTGGAACAGCATTTACACCATCTGCCGAGACAACAACACCAATGTGACAAGCTCAAATACTCCAAACTCATATTTTTCCTTATTTAGCTTCAGATATGCATTTTGAGACATGTAGAGCTCTCGGTTCAATCTGCTCCAGCAATCCTTTTTTTTTTCAGCTCCTAGAAGCTCTACAAAAATCAAGTGTCTCTTCTTATGATACACTTCAGCCCCAGAGATAATCACATATGAAAGTTGAAGGACTCTAAACCTGCCGTGAGAAGTGTCAAACTCGGGAGTTTTCTTTCTCAAGAAGATGCATTAATCTTTGCCACAACAAGCTGTTCCATAACTTTTCCCTTGTGGGTTACTCTAATCTGTTTGCAGCCAAGGGCCTTGTTGAGATCCTTCGAAACTAAAGAAGTTCTCTCTTGTTCAATATTTTCTTCAACCAAAGAGCTCACCCCATCAGATAGTTCATCAACTCTCTTGCTGACAGTCAGTTCTCCCATTCATTTGAATGTCTCCTTCAGGTCATGCAGATACAAATAGTTTGTTTCCACCAGTATACAAGACCTTGCATACCAGAGGTGAGGCATGTTCATTTGTAAATACTGTATGTTCACTAGGCAAGCATCCCAGACCCTGAACAAGTCTTGATACTCTTAAAATGGTGTATGTGTATTGGTTCCTTGTCAGCATTTACCAGAGGTAACTTCAGTGCCACATGTGCAGTAACACCACTGAACATTTGGAACTCTTTATTTACAATTATTAACAATGTATTAAATTCTGCCACTTGCAGTTATAGCTCCAAAGCAATGAGGCCAGCTTGAAGCTTGAAACATGCCGTTGTGCCATTCACCGGTAAACACATTGTTCAGTTGCATCTATTTTTTTTATTGTGTGGCCTTTCTTGCAGTGGCCATTTACCACATTTCTCACAGGTTCTTCTACGTGGAAGGCATGTAGAAAGCCTTTGTATTTATGCTTATTTCCACATCTGCCGCAGTTGTTGTGTTCATGCCGTTGCTCTGTTTGTAGCTTCATCTTTTCCATTTTCTCGCGTGTTCCTGTTTTCACCACATACACCGCAACCTCAATCACATTGATCTTGCAAGCTTTCTGGTGGCTTCTACTGCTCTACAGGTGTGCACTGCTTTATCGAATGCTAAATTATGGTCTCTTGGCAGTATTTCTCCAAGTGCATTAGTGGCTGTTCCATACACAATTCTGTTCCTGAACCCTCCAAACTCTTCAAATAGGTAAACAGTCCATTTCATTCATGTTATTTTTTGGCCCAAAATACTCAAAAACTGTTTGGCACAATCCATACGTTCGAGGAAGGCTCTAGCATATATTTTCACTATTTCCTTGCCAACAGTGTGAAGGCAAAGGGAAGCCTTTATTTTACCCTCAGCACTCTCCAAAGCATTCACAGCCACAAAAACAGCAAGTCATGGCTTAAACTTTTGCCAGTTCTGAGTTCTGAGTCAGGTCGCCTGCTGTACACTTTACTCAGCCTGACACGATCCATTTTCTCAGATTATCAAATATATTCATGGTAAAAATCTCAGTTGAGCTTCTGCAGCAAAAAAATAAATTATCCTATCTGTCACGCCCTCGGCTTTGCCAACCCCCGCGTGTACATTTGTCCTTGCGGGGTGGCGCTGCCATGCCCCGGCAATGATAGGCGGGGCCACTAATTGCAGACTGTTTAAAAGCGCCGCCAGTTCTTTGCCCAGCGTTCAGACTTCCTCTGATCTTTGCCGTGTTCAGTCCGCGCTTGCGCCCCATGTTCGCCGGCCACGGCGATTCCTGTGCTCGCTCTCTGGGGCAGTTCTCTGTGCTCTGCTCTGTTCTGCCTGTGTCTTGCAGATGCCTCCTTCCTCCCGAACGTGACACTATCTAATAAACCAGCTTTGTTCAATGTTTTCTTTCTATTTAAAGAAGCACCTACGCCTTTCAGGGTTTCTTACAAAAAACACAAGACCGTTTAACAAGACTCGTCTGTCTATGTTTTTAAATTACTTAGGATATTTTTACTACATAAGCAAAATTATGTACAATATTTTAACTTCTGCATTTAACCAGAGCATGTAGGAAATTAATAATGTGTTGACAGTTGTTTTTTCCACTAGAAAGAAAGGGACGATTTCTGGTCGTAGTGAAAAAACAATTTATCCTGAACTACCAAGTAGCCTTCATGGTTGGGCAGTGTAGCATGTAAGAATTTGAACACCTGACCAGAAGAACCACAGTTTCCTTCCCCAAACCAAACGCTATGTCCTTGAAAAAAGATCTTTATCAAGATTTTATCCATAATAAAATAGAAGGTTGAAAAACAGCAAAATATAACCAACAAACTCATTCACACAACAGAGCGAAAGACTAATATTACACAGAAGAGATGCACAGGCAGACAGGAATAATTTAAAAATTCATTTATTATTTCCAGATTTTCTTGCCTTTGTTATACAAAGATGTTAAATAACTTAAATACATTCTTACCAGTCATTCAGAATCAGTTTCTATACCTACAAGCTATACACATGAGGTAGAGGAAAATAATTTAGGTTCCCATAAGACATGAAGAAGAGGAAAAGATGAAGCTCTGTCAGTATTATCCCCACGATGGACATTTATTGAAAAAAGCGGAAGCACAAAACGAACCCTAAAGGTCAACTGCCCCAGCCCTCAAAAAATATGTTCTGCTCATTTTCACAATTTTACTATTCACAAAATATACGTTTATTCACGATAGTTAGGAAGACAACACCCCTCCAATGTGGAAACTCATCACTGTGGATCAGCTGAAGTCGGTCAGAAGCTGAGCACAGACGTTAAAGATCAATCACACCTGTGCCAGGTGGTCATACTGCGCTCAGTCACACAGCTGTCATAAATATAAATGTTATTACAGGAGAAACGCAAAAAGACCGTCTGTAAATCCGCTTAGGAAGGGTTATCAGGTCAAATAGGTCCAACTAAATTCTTTCCCTGAATTTAAATATTTTCTTCCCTTTAAAAAGGTTATTCATGCATATAAATGAAAGACAATTAAAAAGTTATTTCTTTTACAGAAGGATTGTAGAAAGCCTCTCAATGTGCCATTTATTATTACTATATGGCATAACAGCTGTTGTACCAACTAGTACAGCTCAATGGACACCTAAAGAATTCTGCCTGAAACTGACAAGATTTATGGAAAATACACTTTGTTTTTACATTTGCTATCACATATAGTTCTTTAAATATAAAATCAGAGAAACTAATTGTCATGTTTAAGAATAATCACGTGTTTACCCTGTGCTAAAAATATCTAAAAACATCTGCATAAATATTTTAATCATTCTACAAAAGTTTTTTTTTTTTTTTCCTTTTGGCAAATTTGGAGAGCGCTATTGGACAGAAGCGCTTTCATCTATGGTAAAATACCTTTTAAAGGTAAAAACAGTTCATCTTCAAGAGTGGAGCATATTTTATATATGTCAAGGACATATATTATTCACACTCTGATAAATCCTTGTCCCACAATTTCTATGAATATTTTTATTTACATCAATACATCACCTCATGTTCTTGCCATGGATGAACATTTGAGTCCAATTCAGCAAAACAAAATAAAACATAACGCAGTTTAGTTGTAACAATTTTCTTAGGATTGGTTTTGTGCTCAGGCGGTTGGAAATTATACAAAAGAGAATAAAAACAAACAGATGCAACGCAGTTCTTGTTCAACTGAAGTCTGCGTTGCCTTTGTTGAATCCTCTGCCCAAAAGATGCAAATTCCCCATCAGGCCTGAAGCAGGCCACAGTAAAAAATAAATGAATGGTCTTGACTTTACAGTATGTACACTGAACTCATTCTCATAATTCCAAAAATAATTTAACTTTCATTTCTGTTTCTCCTTTGACCTACAAAATAAGCGTTTGAAACATCTAAAAACATTTTGTGTCAAGATTTGACTTCAGTAAAACCAAATATATCTATGACTTGAGCCCATAAAAAGATTTTTTTTAAATCAGTAATAGAGTAAATTTCAATATTCTAAGTGGTATGCAAAGAAAAAAAAAACAAAAAAAAAAAAAAAAAACTAAACACTCTGGACCATTTCAAACAAGCTACAGGGAATCAGAGCCATGAAACTGCAGCTGTGTTTAAACATTTAAATTCATTTAAATTTGATGGGGATGTTTTTAGACTATCCCTTCACTGTTAATGCTGTGGAAACGAGAATATAAAAAAAACAACCAACAAATCTCTACGGCCCCTTCTGAGCTGCTCACGGTATCCAACCTCACTCAGTGTGCGGTGCCCCGACGGCAGATCGACGCCCTTTTTCTGTCAACCATGCACAGTTCATCCAGTGGATTTCAAGCCAAATAACATCGACAGGTGCACAAACCCTACACTCACCACCATCCAGTTCACATAACCAGGCTGAAACCTCTCCATCTCCTGAAATAAACATGATACAAACTGTTGCTATGAATTGTGTACATTGAGTAGACGTAATGGATGCTGCGGGACAAATATCAGCCATCTGTTTGCTACAGAAGCTCCTGAACTTTCAATCTCTTTCCAGCTGTGATATTCAGGCACTTCTGCCACAAGCCCTTTGCATAGCTGCTATGAACTTGCATGAAGCATGTTGTGCTTTGCATTTATATCTTTAACCTTTCATTCATTATCTCATGCCACCCTTGGTTGGAGTCAAACTAAAAGCACCATGGCAGCTAAAGGTCACCCTCCTTGCCTGACCCACTGGACAAAGAGCCATGCCACTGTGGTGCGGGGACTACATCATCTCACCTGCATCTGTCCGTAGCACGGCTAAAGCAATCATATTGACTGAATGCCCGGGTTGTTCTCCATCATGCAGAGCACGGAGATCTGTGCAGGAACGTAAGTTGCAACAGCACTTGTGGTGCCTCACGTTACGAGGGTTCACAGCGGACAGTCTTCCAGCATCATCGCACCCTTATTCCCATCCTTCCTGGTACCAAATACAATTTACTATCTGTCTCAGCATGTGCCTCAGCCTTGTCTCTTTACCACAGGAAGAATAAACCTTAATTATTTACAGTATTATAGAGAAATAAATCCAAAATATATGTATTTATAAATACAGTTTTTTTTAAATACTTAGACAAAGCTTCCAGGCTTCAGTGCGTGAATGGGGCTATATTACAAAATAGGATCTTTCACTCAGTAGTTCATTCACACTTGCCTAAGACAACAAAAAAATGCTAATATATATTTGACTTTTATATATTTTGTTGCATGATAACATATATACACTGCTTATGCTTATATTTGTAGAAATATGCTCAGTTTTGAATGGAACCAATAATGTGCATGTATGTTCATCTTGTTCAGCAAGGCGCTCACGTGTAACATACTGATATGGTGATGCATCTGAAGGGGGTTCTTGTTTTCGTGTCGCCAAGTTACAACATGCATTCATCAGCCTGCTACCTACCAACCGAGCAACGGCTTCAGCTACGTTTACATTTAGGCCTCCCGTCGCCACATCACGTCTACTTAAAGGCCAAGCCTCACACGTATCAAATGTAGCATCAAACACAGAAGGGTTGCCGCACAGCACACATGAACACTGGCTTGACAATATTCTGAAAACTTGAGCACTGCAAGAGGTCCATCGGCACCACCAGAAAATGCCAAATGCCAGCAAAATAATCTGAATTTAGATCGCACACACATATAACAGCCAAACCACTTCAATCTGTCCTCTTTAACACGATCATAATTCAAAGCATAGGTACCCCAATGTTGCAGCAACCACCTGAAAATGGAAAAGATCAGAATGGTCAGGTGGGCACTAATCTGAGTTTCCAAAAAGAGTCAGAACTAAAGCGTTTTTGTTGTGACTTCTCGTAAGGCAAAGTGAGAGCAAATTAAGCTCCTTTAGTGTCGGAGAAAGCAAGGAAGTTACTGTGCCACTTGAGTCTGATGCTTATTTTGCAGGACACCATGCGCTCCAGTCTTCCGAGGTAGCTTGGCTCCTCATCTGCAGTACAGCACCAACTATAACCCTAATCGTAACAATGGGAAACTCCAAAAGGGATGTGTTTTGTCCATTGCCGGCACTTTCCCTGGACTAGAAGACCCATGAAGGATTCAGATCTTCTGCTCCTTTCTTCAGAACTGCTGTGAATCTCTGTTTTCTACTGTCGGTGCGCACTTGGCCCTCTGACACGGTAAATAGAAATAAATAGGAACACAAGGATGTGTCTTGCGCCAATCTAAGGAGTTTACGCTCAGGGCATCACTATTACCGCAGCAAAACAATATCTCAGCGGCAGATGGGTGACACCACCGACAGACGTCACCACTGATGGGTTGTCTTTTCCCCCTAAGTTGTACTTGACTGGTCATGGCCATCGCTGTGGAGGCAGAAAATGTAGGCCGCCCATTCCTGTCATTTGGTTCCTGCTTTTCAGAGTTGTGCCGTTGATACGTTTCAGCATGGAATCCAAATCAAAATAGTGGTTTCAGTCATTCCCTGAATGCAAAAACTGAACAAATCATCTCAGGCCAAAGATAGCCATTAAACATCTGACTGCCAAGAAGATTATCTATTCCCCTGTACCTTCAAAATCTTGAAGGGAAGTCCAAAGAAGCTTCAGCCACTTTCGCTCCGCTTGAATAAAGTTACAAATATCGTTTGCTTTGCGACCCAAAGGGCCAACACATATAAACAAAAACACCTCAGTTCCATAAATTATGTTCACAAGGAGATACACATAGCATAGATTTACTGCTTTCCGAAGGGCCTTGTCAAAGTAAATGAACATTTAAGAAAAAAAGGAAAAAGAAATACACACAAACAACTCCAAACGTTTGCGTGGTTAGTGGTTGTTTCGGGTATTTAGATAAGTGGTAAATATCATTATGGCATAATTTAATATATTTACTTACAAATGCATACGTATGTGTGCCCGGGTGTGTATATGTGCATGCAGAATGTCTTTCACCCTGTGACTTCTCGGTTCCTTTAAAATGATCAAGGGCATTTTTCATGTCCCGTCAACTTGTCACCCACCCTGTGTCAGTTACTTGTCACTGCATCTAGTTTAGAAAGGAAAGCAGAAACCTCCCAGTCAATGTCTTTACCCAAACAGGACAGTTCCCTGCCCTCAAAATAGCCCACGAGCCCACAATGGCTCATGCTTACCCAAAGTCCCTTGTGTAACAAGTAAACCACAAGAGAGGTCCTTCATCCCTAAAGTAGAGCATCGCAGCTATCAAGCTTCCAGAAAAGCTAAGCTCTTCACTGGACAGCAGGCAGCCAGTGAAGGCGGAAAAGGGGGTTTGGAGTAGCTCTTGGATTCGTTTAGAAAGTCCTGTCCATCTTCTTCCATCTGGTGTCTCCAATCTCAAAGTCTCCATCAAAATCCACTGCGGGGTTTTAAGAAGGAGCGGTGGGGTTTGGATTTGCAACCCCAACAGACAAATTCCTCTCACCCTTCTTCAATAGTCTCATCCCCAAAGGGTGAGGCGAAGTGTGCGAGAGTTCAGGTGACAGCGAACGAGATGGGCATGGCCAAGAACTTGAGAGAGAGAGGCTACAATCTGCAGGTGTGGAGCGTGTCCCTCTGCGTGCACTGTGAGCAAGATGGGTGAGGCCATGCAACCTAAGAGGGCGTGGCTATCCTTTGCAGGTATAAACTTCTTCCCTCTGTGTACACTGCTTGCACTCCACGTAGCAGCACCAGCGTACCTGGCATTGGCACGGCCGTGTCACCACCCGGCTTTGTGTGTTGTGGCCACGCCCACAGCAGATGGCATCACAGTTCTTGTCCTTGTAGCACTTGCGGGCAGAGGTCCCTGGCGAGTACTTGCTGGGACGGCAGAAGCTGGGTGAGTCCTCAATGTGGTACAAGTCCATGGTACGTGGGATGGGCTCGCTGGGACTGGGCAGGGGCTGCTGACCTCGTGCTTGGGCAATTTCCCCCTCCCCCGTGGCCTCATTGGTGGAGCTGACCACCTTGACGGAGGTCTCATAGCGCTGCTTCAGCTGCTTGCCAATCTCATGGAAGGGAAGGAGCTGTCGCCAGCAGGTCTGCACTGTGCAGGAACCCGACACCCCGTGGCACTTACAGGTGGTCTCGACCCCAGCCCTGATCACCTGGGAAACAGACACAGCTTACTGTTAGTCATTATTCTGCAAACAAAGGCCATAATAACAGTCAACATATCTCCAGAGGTTCTGTATTACAACAACACAACATCAAAGAGGTTATGATATCTAAACCCATGGAGTATAAAATGGACGGCATGATAAGGAACGCAACAAATCGCAAGAAAGTTGTGATAACCATATATAGAAAATGAAAGAGGGATAACCAAATTTAAGCAACAATGGGAAACAAATGAATAAGAAAATCAACACTCAATCACTCCCTACACCCCAGCAAGACTGCCACACTACTGTATGTCTAGGCACCAGCTGGTCCCATTCATGAGGGTCAAAATCAAAAGCTTCAGTTCTGGGATTTGGCTCCAATGCAGTGGAACAAGTTCTCTCTGTCCCTCAGAGCAGCAGAAACCCTCCCAGCATTCAACATCATTCTCAAAATCCATCTTCTTCTTACATCCATTTCTTTCCTGATCTTTTGAGGGCTACACGACTGAGCCCAACTCCATTTGCTATCATTATCGATGCATTAATTTTTAAGTTCCGATGTCACTTTTATAGGAAGCTGCTTGAGGGATGCGAACCAGCAAGATGGTGGCACCAGACAAACAAGCTATGCTTTAATACCTCTATGCCTAAAGCGCTTCATATTTTGCTGATGCGTTTTTTTTTTTCATAGCTTTAAAAAAAAAAAAAAAAAAGCGCTGTGAAACAAATGTAAATGGAAAAGGAACAAAAGAGCAGAACTTTCTGATGCAAAACAGCTGTGGTTAATGGGCCGGTCTTGATAATATTCTTAGTTTTGCTAGGAAGAACTGTGTCAACATAGGGATCGTAATAAATTCTTTTAAAAGTGTGCAGTTCTGTAATTAAATCTTTGATTTAGGATGATATTCATGAGTCAATAAAATATTATAACTATAATTGTGCTTTTTTTCCTCCTCTTTGCCTCCCTTTTATCTGTATAGTCAACAAAGACAGAACATCAAACAGGCTGCCTAGTCCTGTGCTGAGGTCTTTAAAGATGACATATTGCCAAAATACAGATAATCATCTGTCGAAGTCATGACTTCCATAGAAACAATTAATGTGAAATATTTTGTGATTTACTATCAATTTGGAATGCATTTATTTCCAATGATGGAGTCTTTATTTTCAAAACCACAAGGAAGCCAGAGTCCAGACAGAAGTTTAAGAAGCCACAGAAACAGGAGGAAGGCAGAAGAGGAATGCGGCGCTGATATTATTACGATTATCATGGGTAATGGAGCTTAATTAAACCCAATCATAGCTGTCAGTAATAAGAAGAACACTATGTTACCCAATGGTGCTTTTTGAATAAAAGACCCATTGAGATGGTCCTGGGAAAAAAAAGCTAAGGGCAGTAGAGAGACATGTTAAGTGGCCAGGAGGCTCATGCTGTGGTCACCACTCCTCTGCTCTGACTGAAACCAGTTCCGTGTCTGACGGACAGCCAAGCCGTGTCACCTACCCTCAACCAGCCAAGCTGGGTTCAGGTGAAGGCCACGGTCAAAGGGGAGGATAGGAACTGAGGCTTAAAACAAAGCTGTTCATTTCAGGAAGTGTTCAGACAAGGGTTGAGACTGCATCCCTGTCCTGGCAATGTCCTCCTCTCTAACCGGGGGGGGACACAGCAAAAGCCAGTCGACCTTAATGCCCCGCATCTCAGATTGCTCATCCAATGCTTTTATTCACAGTGCTGGCAGAAAAAAGCTGCGCTGACAGTGAACTGAAATAAATATTCTGCATCTGCCTTGCAGAGAAGCCTGGATCACGATGGGTAGCGGTGATGTTTCCACCTAAAAAAGTCCCCCAGCAAACGTCACACATTTTATCTTCCTAGCTTCTCGCCGTTGCGGAATGCATTTTGGAAGGCAAAGACGTGTGTTCATTTCTTAAATCCCATCAGGCTATGACTCTCACACCTACGTGGGTTTTCACTGAAGCCATCAGCTGGAAAACCGGCCTCGTATTTCCACTAGTTTGTCATAGAGTTGTATACTGTGACTCCCGGGGGTGTGGTTGAACCTTCTTCAGATATTCTTCAAGTGTTCTTTAGATATTTATCCTTCTTAGAGCTGGAAAGAGCAAATGTGGAAAGTCTCCTGCAAGTCTGAGTGTCTCCACATGCCTGCGCGTGTGTCTATGCTGCAAAATTTTAAACACCTATGATTCAAATCTAAAAAAAAAAAAAAAAAAACAGATGATGTTGTGCAATTAAAACACCTTCGGGGGATGGATTTTAACAACAAATGGAGGAGGCCCAAGGGCAGAAGTCTGTATCTGATAATATTTGGACAATGTCCTTTTCTGCAATTTATATGCACAGAGTGCTAGAATGAAAGGAGAACAATAAGAGAAAATATGAATGCACCGTTGCCAAACTTGTAGTTAGCTTTGGCACTGGATGTATAGCCATTAAGGATTGCTGTCAATGACAGGTCCAAACCCTGCCCATTTCCCCTCCCACTCATGAAAAAGCCAACAACTGTGGCTGCGGTGCTTTATCTGAAAGATAAATCAAATAGTGATTAACAACCACTTTTTGAATTTCACAGTCCATTTGAGTGTCAACATTTGATAGGAATGCTATTGTGACTTTTTTTGCCATCGATTTTTAATCTTTCCACCGCTCATAGTGAGCAATTAGCACATCATTTGTGTAAACTATCAAGGGGAGTTTCACTGTTCAACACAAAGCCTTGGTATTTCAGCTACTATTTTCACATGCATAGGAGCGATAATGCAATAAAGAGCTCAAAACCAGGTCAGGATATTTCATTGACTGATTTACAGGATAGAGTGAAATGTGCACACCTGTAGGACAGGTTCACTTGAGTCACTGCTAACCAAGATCACAATTTAATCCTGGACTTTCAAAAGCTTGCAGCCACAAGCGGTTAGTAGCGTGTTCTCTACGGACATTTTTGACGTTTATGAAGCTGTTTATAACACAAGTTCTCAAAAGTATGCACTGACATGAGCTTCTCGAGAGGTTTTCGGAGCCGTCTGACTGCAAGGAGCTCCGGAACACCTCTTCGCCATGGCCCTGGATTCTGTGGCACAGTGGTCACCGTCGCAGTGCGGAGACCATGATGTTCACCACCCAGGCTTTTCAAGTGTTAATCTGTAGGTCGTAACAGGAATCGTAAAACTCACACCAAGCACTTTGAGACATATGGTTTCCATTGCCTGTTTCCACGCGGCTGGCCGTTGCCACGGGAACGAGACAGCGAGGTGGAGGGGGAAGGGCTCGCCCTGGATGAGTTAACCTGTCAGCAGTCATTGCGGTGAGCCAGGATGCCCTCAATAAGTTGGGCAGGGGTTCAACATTTCCTGTCATTGTTTGAACCACGATGGACATAAATCAGACAGAAATCAGCTTTTTCTTAACGTCCCCATCACATCACCAAGATCACCTCCTTTCCATAGATTGTCACATAACCTAAAATATCCAAATGTAATTCAGCATGCTGAAACCTAATCTCCAACTTCCAGAAGTGCACTGCTAAGGAAAACAGAACCTAGCTATACTTGGTAAATAAACACTCAGGAAAGGGCTCAACTGCAATTTTGTGCATTAGAGCTACAGTCATGATCTCATCTCTGACAAAGTAAAACTTTAATTCAGTTTGTACTTACATGACTTTAAAGGTGTTACCTACATTAGCACTTCAAATATACAGAGGATTTGTGCCTAAAATGCATAGTAAATCTAACGTGCATGTAGTGTGATACCACGAGAACAAAAACTGACGTAAAAATTGCATGTAAGAGAGACGCTGTGTACAGTTCACACCCGAAAGAGGCCACATTTTTATATTTCCTTTTTTTACAAGGGTCCAAGTCACTGAAAAGCCAGGGCAGCCCATCATTATTGGAGAACACCCCAAGGGTTGTTCCTGCTCTTACCCTCATGCCCACATTGGTGTTCTGCATGTCTACTCGAGCACGTAGGTCCTTGTAGGATCTCTTGCCCAGGAACTCCTTGACAAACTTGTGACTGTACTTGAGGTTGTCCCCACAGCCACCCCACTGCCAGGCCTTGCGGTTCTCCAGGTCGGGTGCCTCATCACAAGTACACCGCTCCATGCGGCCTGCACTGCAGGCCTTGGCCATGGCGTGGGTGAGACCAGCGGAGGAAATGGCATACAGGAAGGCAGTCTCCTTGAAACCTGAGAGATGAGGAAGAGCAAAGTGGTCAGTGCTGTGAAAGCTGGATGAGCCTTTGCAATGTGTTTGTTTGTTTGTTTGTATGGGTCAGTCAGTGAAAGGCCATTTTGTATCACTGGTTTTCCTCCCAACAGCTGACCTTCTTTACTTCACTTGTCCAGCTAGTCCATGTATCAGAAGAAAGCAGAAGAAAAGAAAAAAGAAAAATCTGCTCATTCTCACATTCTTGCAAACTGGCTGCACCTTGCTGAGAAGAGTGCGATATAAAAACAAACTGAATTGAGTTGATATTTTAATAAAGAGCAGTGATTAGAGCTTAAACCAGAGTACAAACTAACCCACCAGGGATTCACTTTGACATCCTGGTTTACCTGCTTTATGAGATTAAACACACAACTCTGTAAATCTATCAGTTGAGGTTACAGACATCTTCTCAACTGTAAAGCAGCAAGATCCTTTCTGGAATTAGGAAAACCATACGGGCATAATTCCTTCAGCACCGCATACCTGGACTACACCTACCCTGTTTTTATTCCTTTTATATCATAATTATCATAACTTCCACATTATCCTAACAAAATTACCTTAATATATGATGCCAATGCCGTAATTGAGGAGGTAGCTTGGTTGCCTTTTTGCTTTACTACTTAGACCCTTAAACCCCCCAGTACCTAGCACCTCATACCTCGTTTCAGCAGGTTAGCTCGGTAGCGGCCCTCCAGCGTGCAGTTCCACCTCTCGAAGCGGAACTGGTACTGGCATTCAAGCGCACTCATGCTGATGGCCTCCATGAGGGTCTCAGCCACACCTGGGTCCCGCCGGCACATGCGCCGCTGCTTCTTCTCCAGCTTCAGCCGGTCACACAACTTGTAGTGAGCCTTGCCCCCACTCTCCTCTGGCTGCAAGCTCAGTGGCAAGATGGACAGGGGTTCGTTACCCGTCAGCCTGGAGGAAGAACTCAGTGCATCAGTATTTTTAAGCATTGCTGTCGGTCAGGTGAACACTACAGAGGGTCACCTTTACATTAGTTAACTATGTTCATCCCTCCTTGTTTCCAGTTCAGGTCCTTCCTCCAGCAAACCATTTCCACCTTTTGTGTATGTGTGTGTGTTTGATTATACAAAAGCCTCAAAAATGGTAAGAAGTACCTGTGCAGCAAATTTCAAGTCTATAGCTTGAAATACAAAACTGTATAAAAAACAAACAGCTCAGAGTAATTTTGTGGATTTCTTCACCCCAAAATATGACTGTCAAATCTTAAAGAGGTACAGTTTTACTACTGTTCTCAATAAGTAATGTTGGCCTGCCGAAAAATAGCTGTGCAGTCTTTGTGCTGAAGGGGACCTGCTTCAGTTATCCGTGTTATCTGTCAATGGCTGATGTGAGTAAAGCCGACTTGTGCTTCACTGGCAAATCGCCACAACCCAGGAAGCAGAACCTCTCTTTTGGACTCAGACCTTCTTCCCAGAACTTCCCATCAGAGAAGCTGATGTTTACTTAACAATTCTGCAGACTAAAATCCAGGGGACACACTTGTACCTTTCCTCTGTCTTGCGGTTCTGCTCATATCCCACAGAAACGCTAAACCATTCTACTGCTGGAAGAGCATTGCGTATGAATGTAGCTTTTAATACATTTTCTGGCAGAAAGTCGAGTGTCTGGAGAGCATCAGAGCCACTGTGACCTCTGGATTGCTGGCACACCGAGGTCGTCTTAACATCGCGACTGCCGTCAGATTAAAGGTTTCACAATGTGGGAGACTTATTCTGGTTAAAGACACAACGGTTACTTCAAGTTCACATCCATCTGTCAAAATATCCATCTTTTTTCCTTGGGGTGGTGGGGAGGAAGCTCAAGAAAAATGGGATGTTACACAAATGTCTTTGGGAGTGATAAAATGTGGTAATTATAGCTACAAAGGGCAAATCCTGCCTTCTGTCTCTCCATGTCTCACTCATGTTGGGCGATGTTTCACATGCATCACAAAAAATGACAATAAAAATGTTAAAAAACCCCTCCCTGCTCACTGGCAAGTTCGAATAGAGGTGGTTCTGTCAGTTAATCTGTTTCCAACTGCCATTCTCCCCATTATTCCCAGTCCATATACAAAATAAACCATAACAGGTGAGCAGTTGGGAGAGCCAAAAATCTATTAACAATGCTGAGTTGAGGCTAACAGTCATGCACTCCTTCATCATAAAAAAATAAATGGCAATTTAGTATGTAATAGAAATTAAATTTATTAACTTATTTGCTGATGAAAATGAGCGCAGCCTATGGAAATGCAGTGTGCACTCTTTTGTTTAGGTTCGTGAATTGTTGAAATGGTCAAAATTTGATGTTAATGGTGAAGCGGCGCTGGTGTGTTGCTGCAGTTTCACAGCATTATCTTACAAACATAAAAAGTGAACCCTACACATGTCAATATGTGACAAGCTCTAGTCTAAACATCTAGGAAATGCCATCTGTTAAAAGTGAAAGCGTTTGCTTTAACAACACATTAAAAACTGTGCCGATACCAACAAAAGTTGCTCGGAAGCAGCAGATAAGCAGTTTAAACTGCGTCATCTCAGCACGACACCACAGATAAGGAGAAGTTGTCTATATTTTTGTTATATAGAGCGGCTATGTGTTGTTTATCGCACCAACAGACGTGTGGGCCTTTGTGAACGCTTCTTGTCCGCGCATAAAAGAAACTGCAGAAGCCTTTAAATATCTGACAGTTGCGCATTCACTCTCGGGACAAAGGCATGATGAATGCACTCGGATACATCAAACAAACCAAATTCTGAGTCACCCGACAATATGAGGATGACGGGTCTGACAAGTACACAGAGTAAACAATCGGCACACAATCGCTAAATGACAACCGTTTGGGGAAAAGGCACTGCCTGCCAGGTGCTGCACTTAGAATGCTGCTTTGTGTGTTGCGCCACACGTACGTTTATTCCAGCCTCGCGTCCTGAGTATGTAATCGTAGCTGCAAAGTGCCGGAAAGCCATCTCTGGGTGCTCGCTGTGGGGATGACCACACCGACAGGCTCGTCTGTAATGTTGGCGGCGTACGGACACGGCCTCCCTCTGCTCAGGAACAGACTATGTTAAACAAGCGCACGAGGAGGGAACCACAGACAACTGAAACTCACTCCACCCCCCATAAAGTATTATTTGGTGTTGAGTTGAACCGTGTATCCGAAAAGTGTTTCAACGTGGTCGGAATAAAGGCCTTCATCGGTTTGCCTTGCATGCTATGTCATCGATTTGTGCTTCTCTGGAAGCAGAGGACACTGAAGAAGTTTAAAATAACAGATGTGACCTGCCTTGTTTAGGAATTTTGCCTTCGGGATAGAGGTTCGGAGATCCTGTCAAAGTCAAACAGCTCCTTTATTTCTGAACTTGTTTGCCTTTCCTCGCTCATTTGAACGTTGCTGCTGAACTTTCCAGTTCAAACTCAGCAAGCTGTGTCTTGACGGGCGAGATTTTCACCAAACTGGCTTTGTTCAGCGAAGGCAAATATTCCTGGCCGCGACTCCGAGTGTTCGAAGCCCAGCCGCGTGCGTCGATTGCGCTGCGAGTGCGACAGCCAAATAAAAGGTTTGATAAAGTAAAGTAAGCAGTGTTTAGGTGAGCAATCACCAAAGGCTTACACAGGGTTTCAAAAACATGTTTTGTGACTTCTGAAATAGACAAATTACATTTACTCATTTGTCTGACATAACTCTAATGTGACTTAGAATGCGAGGCTTGTACACTAAGCTGCTTACAACAGCCAGGGTAAGGACCTTCAAACTTGGGTGCAACATGATGGCTTGGACCATAAATGTCTGCATTCCCATTGTGGAAAGAACGTCAATATGACCCGCCTAAAGGGAGAGGTTTCTGCAGAAACTGTGGGTCCAATGTTAGGATGGACTGTTGACGCTCGTCTCGGCATCCAGGATGGAGAGGCAGCTTAGGATCGCACCCCACCAGCTGAGCGAAACAAAAGCGCGCCGAACTAGGACAATAAGTGTTGGGAAACGCATTAAACAAGGGGTTTTATACTGGGGCCGCCACTGTTTATTTGGTGTCAGTCGCTACAGTGATAGCCTGGAATGCCCCAGTGTCAATGCATTATCACATACCTCCAGATTAGCCGTCTGTGCGCTCTTATTGGGGGCCAGCTTAGCACACGCCGCCTAATATTGATCCATTGCCCCTGTTGCACAGCTGCACCTTCACTAAAGCGGTTGTGATAAAGTACCTAACTAAATGGTAAATCCACCAGCCTCCTGTCCTTTACTTCAGGGATTACACTGGTGCCGCCGGGGTCAAGTGCTTTGAATGTTGGGCACAAACACCATTGTGTTGGATATCTCCACACCTTTATATGTAGATGCAGGCAAAGCTTCCCAGCCAACTAAGGGGCTCAGGGCTGAAATAACAGCTAACATAGCCTTAGCAGGACAAGGACGGCAGGCAGTCTGGTGCTGGTGTGCTTGTAGAAATGCCTGTGAAGGCGACTGCGGGGGGGATTGTTGTGAAACCTGAAAGCTATTTCAGGAGCTAACTCTAATGCACCTGGTGAGCTGGTTCAAGGGTACAGCGGTCAGACAGCTAGAGTCATAAGAAGCTGTTCCCGCAGTGTCAGATGGAAAGCGGTTCCATGATGGACCGACATTGCAGCTGAGGTGAAAACATTCGAGCGTTTCTTTCGCACATCCTGGTGTCCTTTCCTGGCTAACCACTCACATAGCTAGAGATTTATGCATTTCTGGCTCAGGCAAGTTCAGAGGGAATTTGCTGTTCACAGCAAACTATGTGGAAAAAGACACCCCACAGAGCAGTTCGTGGAACTTCCTTCTGCCTGGACCGAGAAGGACATTGAGCGCCTAGAACCAGCCATGCCCAACTCTGGGATGCCTGGGCCAACCTGCGTGCAATGGATTATTTTTAGCTTTCAACAAGAATCATTTGAAGGCAGAAAGAGACGTGAGGCTTTGATTCGCCCTGATGATGAGCTCAGTGAAACCAATCCTGTAACGCTAGAACGCGACACCAGAATGACAGTATCTTCCATTGCATTTGTCATTCCCAAAGCATGTCTCTACTTCTTTGATAAGGCAGTTATCAGTCCTTAGCACACTAGCACGCTAGCATAAAGGTTAAATAGCCTCAATTGTTGCTGGGTCTCTAGAAAATTCCTGCTCGGTTGTGGCATTTATAGTGGCCTGCCAAGGGTATCCTGAGACTACCCTGGATCACTCAGCATGACCATTCAAATTCCTGGGTTTACCCTTCACAGACCTGTTTATCTGACCTTGGGGAGTCACAAGCTTCCTCCTGATATGAGCATTTAGAGCTTGGCATGGACAGGAATCAATTTTGATATCAGTAATTTTTATTTAATTGAGTTTTAAAACTTTGTAATAGCCGGGGTGGCTATATAGTGGCTGTGAAGAGCAGAGTTTTAAGTGGGACTTGAACTTATTTTCGTAAGATAATAGAAAGTAAAAGTCCTCAACTTTCTTTTTATGCCTATGATGCAGATAAGGACTGAACAGATTTATTTCGATTAGAATGACCGCCTAGTGACCTTGTGGGACTCGAAAGAAAACGAGGATATAAATTTCAGGTGAGAAACTAACAAACAGGCCACAGTGTTTGGGAATCTGCCAACTTTTTTAACAGACATGCAACATGCATGCAAATGGAATTTTGCTCCAGTGGAGGCATTAAATGGAAGAACTCGGATGACTGACATACAAACAATGGTGCCATCATATGGTTTTTAGTGATGCATTAGGCATCATGTCAAACATTGTGGGGACATGAATGCAGTCCTGGACTCAAGTAGTCCACTACCTTAGCAGTCTTTCTTCTACAACTGGAAGACCTGAGCAAGAATCTAGCTAGCTGTTTCTTTACAGACCGATGTGCTTCATTCATGACAAGATGTGAGCTTGATATTAAAAATGAAAATTCACACTCCTCTATTTGCAAAGAAGAAGTTATGGCAAAACATATTACGTATCAGTTACCCCCCTCCAACCATCACCACCCCTACCTTCAAATTCCAGGCAATATTGATTTATTGTGCACCTCTCACCTCTCTGCTGAAACACTTTGCCCACCTAAATATTTGAAATGACCTTGAAGGGCCATCCGGATCATATGAGTCTTTTGCTTCCAGCTGACTGAAACACAACCTCTGCGCCGCCCACCATGCAGGTACATGCAGGTCTCTGCCCATCCAACCTACACCATACCACACATTGTTTCCATAGATGTCGCTTCATTATTTTAATGGACTGACTCCGTCTACAGCTCCCCACTTGTGCTCCGATGGAAGATGTCATACAAATGGCTCTCGGGCTCAGGAATCTGCAAAACGCCCCAGGGCCAGTGGAGCTGTTCTCTGGGAAATCAGACCTAGGGGAAATGATTGACAGGCCGGTTTCTACGTCAAGGCACTGACGTGCTGCGTTCCACTGGCACCATGCGCTTAGGTTGCTCCGGCCAAACACTTTGAATTACATGCTAGGCTAAATTCCGTAAGGCCTACAGCTGTTGTACCTTTGAGTGCACTCTGTAACTTAACAATTACATCAGTAAAAGTTCAGCTGTGGCAAGTGGCAAGCATGAAGGCCTCTGCTGAGCAAATAAAAAATGTGATGCTACAGCTGTAAGCAGGGAAGTGTGAAGTGATGTGGTCCTTCACGTACCTTCTTAACCCTTTAGAAGGCACCGTGTGAATAGAAACACTGCCTTCTGAGTCATAATATGGAACAAAAATAAATCTGCCAGCAAAACCACTCTTCAGTGGACCAGTTTTGCTGCTTTTATTTGTATTCCACACGTTCATTTAGATATTTTCTGCAGATCTTTGGACTAATTACCGCACGTGCTTTTCTCCAGGCCATTGAAGCTCAGCAGACGTTCCCTCAACGAGGCCTTGCCATTTATTTTGGACCAGTCTTGTCTGTTGCTTTTGGCTTCATACCAGCTTCTCCAGACTTGGTTGATTACGTGGAGGCGGGAGGTGGTCTGCCGGAGAAGAGGCCTGCCACACATGCCACCCTGTAACTACTGGGGAGATGGAGTCCTTCAGCTGGGCGGTACCATAGAAGCAAGGAGGGTGCCCTGCTTCATACGAAAAAATAAAATGTGTGCCGAGGGAATACAAGTAAAGCTGCAAGCCTGCCAGCCCTCATAAGCCTAAGCTTTATGCTGAAACTGTATTTCCTTCAGTAGGTCTGTCTGATAATTTCCAGAATTCGAGTGACACTGCAGACCCATGGTTGCAATGGCAACTTTGGCCTTTTCACTATCGAAATGAGTGAAGTCCCGAATGGAAACATAACTACATTCTACAATACAATGTACGGTACAATGAGGGTGTATAATCCTAAGAACAGACTGTATAATACACGACTTTCTAGAATCTCCATTTGGGCTACAAAGAGTCATAAAAACAATTGCCTTAAGTGATGAAATTTGTTGTTAGGAGACAGGTGTGATCCTTAACAGGATTGCAACCTCCTAGGAGGTTTGGCTTTTATGCTGACAGCGCTTAGTTCCCCTTGCAATCCTGGCAACGAGAGATGATGCCACATGAAGTCTCAGAAGAGTCAAAACTTTGCTTATTTAACACTATCGTGTTCAGGTTATTTCTAGAAGCTCAGTGGAGGAAAGTTTAGCCATTTGTGTTTACAGAGCACATTTACTTCCTACGACTGACATGACGTTCAGGTTGAACAAGACGCAAAGAGTGCATACGGCAGCCGTCGCAGGTTACATTCACTGGCCAGTCGCTCTTCTCCCTGGCTGCCTTCCTGTGGATTGACAGTGGTCACACTCAAAGGGATCCGATCGAGTGAGAGGCTTCAGTTCCTTATTCCTGCATCTCACCTTCGGCAAGCGCGTGGTCAGCTTAGTAGAGCAGCGATGCAGAGACTATTCTTTGAGAAGAATGCAAAGAAAGAGTAAAAGGAGACTTGGGCCAATAAGTATTGTTTTTAACCAGTACACGATGAGTCTGTGGGGATGAGGAACATTAATGACTAAACCTGCTGAGTCATTGTTTTTGCCAGGCCAGTGTCACAAGCAATCGGTGGGAGGAGATGGGGAGAGATGCAAGGTGTGTGTAAGGCTAATGAATATAAACGGCTTGGATAAAGCAAACTGACAAGCCGCCAACTCTGGCTTTTATTCCCAGTGGCTTAAAGTATTTAGAATAAACATAAAGCCAATATTATAAGAACGCCACTTGGAAACATGGAAGGCGGCGGTTGTTTGGCAACTGTTTTCCACAAAAACCTCCACCTGTGTGCAGAACTGGCCGGTGAAAGAGGAATATAGAATGAAAAGGAAAGAAAAAGGGAGAGAGAAAGAGAAAAGCAAGCCTGTATTTGCAGTCATGCTCTTTTACACATAAATTCCCCTGCTTGCCTTCACTCGTCATGTTTGCCTCCCCTCCTATGGGTAGCCAAAGCTTTTGCATTCTGTGTTTGTACAGTTGTAAGTTTGACTTCATTACAGCTACATTCCACGCCAACTTAAAGCCCTTCCTTGTTCACCTTGTGTATTTTCTCCTGTGGGCGCTGCTTGAGTAGACAAACTGATGTTATAAATGAAATAACATGCATCATCCCACTAGCTGCCTTTGCGCCAAAAATTTTTTACTGCGGGTAATTATTTTAGCAGCACGTCGGTGCAAATGAGTGACTGACATAAATCAAACCATTAGATACACTTGATCTCTTGTACATAAACAAGGCAACACATGTTGCCTAGTGACACGTTTATGGGCACCGAGACCCTGTGCCATCATAAAAGGTGAACTGTATATTGAATGCTGTATGCAGATATTATTAGCCTAAGGAAACTGAAACTAAAGAAGCCGGACAGGATGAGATAATGGACGGCCAGCAAGTCTAGGAAGGTGACGATTACACGAGGACTCAAGCCCCGTGGGGCACAATGCAGCACAACATTGGTGAAATGCAGGATTATCTGCCGCAGTACAAGTGGCCATTACAAAGAATGGTGTCATGGTCCAGTGTCTGAGATGCCACAGCTTTTTTGGGAGCAAATATAGTCTGACAGCTGACAGGCTCTGCATCAAGCTGCCGAAACGCACATGCGAAAATGCAACTGTGCTCCAACCGGCGAAGACCTTGAACCCAGCACCCGGGGGACAGAGAGATGAGGTAGTCTCGGTGACAAGACTCTGGGACTGCAAGAGCCAAATCCAACTGACACATCCCTCAGACTGAAATGCTAATAAATCCACAAGGAAAGTATACTCTGATTTTAAGTTCCACTTTCATTATTAGTTACAAATAACCAGCACCCACACATAGCTGCTCCTTATGAGCACCGGGGTAAAATCTTTTCCATATGGCAGTTGGTAATGCATTCTTTTACATCCCTCAGAAAATATTTTGGAATGGTTCATTACACCTTGAAAATGTCATTTCAGCCAGCAAGCTCACCCCACCCCCCCACCCCCCCCAAAAAAAAAACTATTATGTTTGTGGAGTCACTGCTCACACCCACACATCCACACGTGCTCATACACATACACACAAGTTATGACCAAAAAGCCCCTCATTTAGAAAAAATAAATAAATAAAAATCCTCTGGATCCGTGTCTGTGAGGAACTGTGCCCTGAGCCAGAAGTAGTGTTCGTTTTACCATGCATGATGCCACTGGGTGCACTGATGTGCTTTTTTGGTGATATTGCCATAGAAACCCATCTGGAGCACGATGCCAACAGGTGCAAGATGCTATAAAATGCTCCTAATGTCTTTACAGTGAGGTAAAGGTGTCTGAGTTGTTTGGTACTGTGCTCTCCAAAAGCATGCACTTAAAAGTCCTCCCTTGCACACACTTCTCTTGCTCATTGCCTTGCATGTCTTTTTCCCCTGAGTAGATGGTTTCTCTCATGCTTTTTCCCTGTGGGGTCAAGTGTCAGCACCTCATATTGCCCATGAAGTTTGCTTTATGTGCAAACACACATGTGCACACACGCGGGTACATCAGTTTATTCTATGTTTTCAAAAGCAGAGGCAGAACAAAAGCAATCCTTTGCTTCTTGGGAGGCCTGAGACTTACTTGAGGGTTACAGGAAAATGTTTATTCATAGAATAAGGAGAAGCTGTTCCAGGAGAGCTGGCTCCCTCCTGGATGCCTTGCGTTGGGCATGAGCTGAAGCGCCACAGACCTGAACTGGTTAAACCAGTCATCCTTACCAAAGAAACTAAGCACTGTACTGAGATGTGAGCTGCACAGACCAAGAGAGCCAGACTCCTTTAAAAAACACTTCAAAACACTCAGTTTCCAACTCACACTCTTTGCTTTCTGAACCCATTCGATCGTGTCTGTAAGACTTACCTTAATAGCCAAGGACAAGGAGCAATCGTACTGTACCATGGACTATCAATAAAGATTAACCCTTAACTTGTGACTGACACAGGCAGTGCTTAAATGTGGAGAAAAATTAAAATCACAAAGCACTTCATGCAGGAAGGGAGAGCACATTAGGTTCTGTCTGACAGCATGAATTTTACGTGTCACTCAAGGGCAATGTCCTATGACTGAACGTGTTGAAGAGGAATGGTGCACCCTCCACCCCACCTCCCCTTGGCAGCTGCTTAGAGGTGGATTAACAATGATTGACAGCGATATTATGAGTCGAGCCAAATACTCTTGTGCACCGCTGTTACACGAGGTTGACTGAACCGAGGGACGGCTGAGTTTAGCACCCTGGACCAGCAACTTTGCAAAGTGAAGCAAAAAGAACAAACAGCGTCATTGTTCCTGCAGACCTGGCAGTCGGGCTTCTTCTGTTATTGTCATTATGAAGTTCCATAACATGACTTAACATAAGGGCTGTTTCCTTTGGGGTGGGATGGCTGGTGTTGTTAAATCCCCCCATTGCACTCAAAATTTTGGGAAGGAGCAGCATGCTTCTGTTCAATTGAAGGCATTAATAAGACGGCTCAGTCCGGTGAAAAGCCTTCCTCCTGGGTCCCCCACACCGCAAGGCTGGGTGAGACTCCGCCCTTCCCTCCCACACCCCCCCACCCTTAAATAGCGTGAGCTGAGAAAGAATAACAGGGTCCCACCCAGACCACCTGACAGAGCTCTGCAGGCCTGCCAGCAATCAGGGGATTACAACTGCAGTGCCTACAGGGGATAGGTGAGCAGCACTGTACCCTCGGGAACATCCTGACCCACTTCCCACTTCCTGCGTGGGCAGGTGGGCTTCCATCCTCACATCTGACCCTACAACCTGGCGGCATGCCTGCAGATTTTACTTGCATTTCACATACATTAGGTGAAGGACCCACGTTTCCGGAAAGGTATACTCAAACATCCTGGTGTTCTGAGGTCTTCAGCATGAGACCCGTTGAAGAGGACTGTGTTCTCCTCCTAAGTGACCTGCGTGCCATCACAGGGGACGGAAGTCTCGCACCACTCTCTAGTTTATGCGTTTCTACGTCTGTTCGGCCTTTTTTGTGTCCAGTTTTTCCTTACATGTGTGTTTTTACCATAAAAGCATAGCAAATGAAAAAAACAAAATTGATATCAATTTCATTATTTATAGAAAGAATGAAACGTTTACATTTCTGTGTTTTTACTCTACTGAAACCTTAAATCTAGACACCCTTTAACCTTTGGCCTCATATTCCACAGCGGAACAAAATAGTAACGACGCACACAGAATCAAAAACATTCTGCGAGATTTTTACTCGAGAGCTAAGGGAATCGATTGGTACCAAAAAAACTCTGGAATATTTAATCCTTTAAGAGCCTTAAGCAAAACCCAATTTGGCAAGTTGATACAGTATGCATAATTTGGCAGTAGGCAGGGAAACACTCAGTAGAACTTGGCAGGAGAAGACAGAGGCGCAGTGCTGTGAGATCACAGAACAGCGAAAACCGAAATTCTCAGAGAACACAAAAAAGTCAACAGTCAGTCTAAAAGGCAGCCCGCAGGTCGCAACCGATCGAACGCACGCTGCATGTTTGGCGCTTGCTTGTCTTGCATGGCAACCCTGTTTTGGATTTACATCCCAGAGAAACAGCACCGACCAAAGACAGCGGGCTTAACTGCGCAACTCGGTTTGAGAAATCCAGCAACACCTCAGGTAATAACATGGCCATGAAAAACACTTCCATTTCTTGCCATCTGCTTGACCCTGCTTAAGACATTTGGTCTGGTCCCCTTATTCCAAATTGTCAGTGACACCAAGGATACTGGCAACCCCAGCCAGGATCGGAGTGGCCCTTTTTGTTAATGAAAAATTATTTTCTGTCAGAAAAAAGAACTCGAAAGTACAGCCAGCTCTTGTAGCTTCCTCATGTGGTATGAATAATGGCCTGAAGGGTGAATAAATAATTTAACCCAGGAATTAGGAAGAAAATGGGGGGGGGGGGGTCAAGGAAGAAAAAGAACGAGCAAGAGGTGTACATGCGTCTTCCCACACGCGTTGAGGAAAGACCCAGAGTGACACAGGGGGACGGGGGCTAATAAGGAGCAGATGTGACCCCGGGAGGGAACCAAAGGCTATGCCTTGCCTGCTATTACAAGGCAGATATTTGCTAAGAAATCACAAATGTCCTGACAACAGCCACAAATTTTGAGCTGTGTGAAGAACGACCCCTTACACTCGACTCGGGCTCCACTCCAGCATTCACGCTCCTTCATTCAGAGGCCCTGACGACAACCATGGCACCCAGCTAAAGGTTCCTACTGCAGCCTGCCATTCCTGCTGGACTTCCACCTACATGTGTGACTAACCTGCGACGCTTGCCATCGGAGGAAATTAAAGTGTGGCTTTGGCTCGGGATAAAGGAACAAAAACATAACCTCACTGGGGTCTCGACTCTGCCGGAAAGAACTGACCTAAGAGCTGCTTTAAAATTTTCTGGAACTCAGTAGTCATCTTAACAGTTTGCAATGTGCAAACCCCTTCGCATAGCTCCAGCAGCTCAAAATCTCAAACCCCAGCCTTGCTATTTGTATGTTTAATGCTCACGCATGTATCAAGCAGACTGAAAAAAAAATTAATTTCACCCTGTTTTCTCACTTCAAATGCCATGAAATGGCTTTGGAAGAGAGGAAAGTTATCTAAGAGACTGGATGAGAGTTTCTATACACTTTGCCTATAGTAGGTGACTTGAGGTTTGTCTTTGCCAAGAATTTCCCACTCCAACTGCCCCACACACTGCTGGAACCACCACGACCACAGTAGCTATCTCAGAGCCTGGAGGAGTGATGGGTCCAGCTTTGTTCATTGCCCCAGAAAGTTCAACCTGCATTTTCTGAAGCCAGGGCTTTTGTGTGTAGGAGGCCCCAAAGTTTAAACTAAACAGATATTCAGTCTGATGCGGTAGGGTTTTTGCAGTTTGTAATTTATTTGTCCTTCATCCGGCAAAGTGAAAAACATCAGTGGCTCAATGCTCGTGTTCATTTGAGTTACCCGGTGATATGGGAGAGTGGTCTTTTCCTCCATTTACTGTACAGATGCCATTTCAAGCTTTCACATCCGGTTTTGTGCTTGACAGTGATTCTATCCGTTTGTTTATGGCTGCCAAAACCAAGTACTCCAGATGTTCTAGACTAGAAACAAAACTCAGGCCGAACAAGCTGATCACCACCATCCTTAAACACCCTAATGTGTCTCTGTGTATACCTTGTTACAGCTGATAGTTCTGGGTGTACAGCTATACTGCCGGGACTGTACTATTACAAAGAGCTGTGTTTGTTTTCATGGATTAGGATCAAGAAGAATATTCCAATGTTATGCCCAAAGAAGCTTTCAGCTAAACACAAACAGCTTCAGTCCATCAGCAGAGCCAAAAAGAACCCACAGACGTGTCCATGAACAACAGTTAGCTACCACTTAAAAGCAACGAGACAACCAGAAGCATCAGTTACAACAAATACAGACAGGGTGAGATGGGAACAAGTGGTTTCTGTTGACTACCATTCCTTATTCTTGTGGTCCAGGCTGGAGTGTTTGATGTAACTCTGGTTTTGCATTTTCAGGACTGGAGCCCGAGAAACCAGCCATCTGGTCCACATCACCTGGAAAATGCACGGAGGTGATAACAGTAGATGGGTCCCCTCTCCTTAGTGAAGCCGGCAGTATGGAACACATTACAGAGCTGTGCCGTCCAAGCAGACGTGATGTTACATCGCATTCAAAAGCTGAAAGCCAGTAAGTGGAGGGCGTCGGTCAGCCTCTCAGTTCCAAGACCAACAAATTGTTCAATAAAACCAGTCACAGCATTAAAAATCTATACTCACCACTCCTGTCCAAGACCCGCACATGCAAAATGAGCATTAGCACCCCTTCCAGGGTAGAGTGTCCTAGCCTACCAACCAGAAACTCCAGAATAGGCCTGAGACCACCATGACCCTGGTGGATGGATGGATGGATGGATGGATGGATGGATGGATGGATTAAACTTGTACAAAAATGTAATGGAGTGCCTCCCCATCCTGCCCCCTCTTCCATTTCTCCCAAAAACAACAGGCGCTGTCTGTGAGTATGCATGGGCACAGGTGTGATACTGGGCCTGTGTGTATGTGTGTGAGAGAGAGAGGTTTGTGAGAAAAAGAGATCCCACTGAACTTGTGCAGATGTTGGGGAAAGAACATTATCCAATGTTGCATTGAAAGCTATCAACTGTTTGACCCTGCTGGCCCACCCTGGGCCACCAGCAATGTAATTACTTCCAACAACTGCTAAACGTTCCCTCACGCTGTTGAGCTAAACCCCACTTAAAAATCCTTGTAAAAGTCAGACCATAACATGTAGGTGAGGTCCTTTACCAGTCCATCAAGAGCGAGCAATACTCCTACATCATAGTAACCTTTTTGAATAAATTTAGAGAAAACAATGCTAAAAATGTGACTTCTCGGTGAAAATGCTGTGTGTGTGTGTGTGTGTGTGTGTGTGTGTGTGTGTGTGCGTGTGCGCGTGTGCGTGCGCGTGCACGCGCACTGCACAGTGCAAGTGCTTGAAATGGAGTTTACCTGTGCAAAAAATGGCATGACATACTTGAACCTGTTTTGCCTTGAATTACATGTTCCATTCTAAACAAAAGTGTCGTTCCGAAAAGTTTAAGCAAACTCCTGGCCTTAGCACTGAGGTCAAGGATGGCAAATGACTTCCTGTGAGTGCCTGCCAATGCTTTGGACTCCTTTGGTAGCTATTTGTTCAACTTCTGGAACCAGTTTAGACAACACTTACAGAAAAAATACAAACTCCAACAGAAGCTGAAGCACCGACAGTCTTACGGTGAGCAGAGGTTGAATACCTGTTGCTTTCCTTGAACTTTTTTAAGTTCAAGGGGCTGTCTCGAAGATGCTGGAATTATACTTGGGAAACGAAGGACTGACCGCATAGGTGCTTACCAGGTATTTACAGCTCAGGAACAGTTTTGTTAGCAACCACCACCTTTTGCATTTGTATGGTACAGATAAGCAGTAACTAGGCTGACTTTTCTCCTCTGATTCTGATTCTGAATAGCCCATAAGCCGTGTATTGAGCACTCATCTGCCATTGGCAAAGTGTCAGCAAGCAGTACTCCCACTTACAGTTGTCTGTGTTTTCATCATGCACGCAGGGCTACCACACATTCTGAGCAGTCAGATTAGCAGCCCTCACTGTGTACAGCTTTTACCCGAAAAAAGCTGTATGTCAGCACCAAAATCTGTCCAGTGGTGAATAATGCGGCTGACACAAAGTTACGGGAAGACTTATTCGCAGAAATGCTGTAAGTTTTCCTCCTCCGGAGGGTCACAAGGGATTTGCTCCGGGGTTGAACTGCACAGGATGTGACCAATCGCAGCATCACCCAAGCGTCATGTCTACCATGAGGCTTCAGATTCTTTAGGTCCGGACGTGACATGTGACACCTGCAGTGAACCCCTCGGAGGGCAATCCCAAAGCAATGTAGACATATGTAATGTAGGTCACCCAGGACGGTGGCACGGGCTGAAGAAACAAGTACAGATCCTAATCCTGCGGGCTCGGCGTGGCTCAGTGACAGCGGCGCTGGGTGAGGGCGGTGGAGCAAGGGTAAGAGGTTTAGCAGCGAGAGGACTCCGTGGCTGGCACAGCAGGCAGGCGGGCGCCACTGAGGGGCCACATGACTCCCGTAACTCCAGCTCACGCCATGGCACCTAGATGTTCCCAGTCCTGGAGGACACACACAGGCAAGCACACAAAAACTCCCGTTGTCTCTATCACACACAAGCAGGCATTCCTTCTATGAAAGGTGTCTTGAATAAAGGGGACTTTATAGTCGCAGGGTTTATGCAAAGCTCCATTCCCAGGAATACCTAAGACTAGAGACCCTTGGGTAACTGGATAAGTGTTTGGCAACAAGGCAAATGGCAGTCCAAAAGAACAACTGCTTTGCAAGTCCAGTTTTCTTCCGCGCTCATTAGTACTTTTAGCGGAAATAACAGTGGCTGGAAAACAAGTGACTTCACGAGCCACAGTCACACTGAAAGTAGAAGAAGCAGTACATGGGACAATCTGAGTTACGTCAGATCCTCCATACTTAGCCACAACTGCTGTCGAAGGGCAATGCGGTTTATTTTTCAGAGGACGCAGTGGAATTCTCATCACCTGTCTGAAAATCCAAGGAGCATTTAATTTTCACATGGTTATCATCAAAGTAACTGAGTGTAACATGCAGGAATGTGTTTTGGAGTTGGTTTCAGAACAGGATATTGAGTTATGAGTTCTCCTCATACACATGTATGGAGATCCAACTGGACCTTCCCTTGAGATAACCACTTTCTAATGATCTTCATCCTTTACCAAGGTACTGACAACAGCATTTTCCATAACAGGACTTTGGAGCTCTCTGTGATGCTAGACAGGTGGGTTTTTAAGGTTGGTTTGACAGCCAAACCACACAGAGGCAACTAAAATGAGACTCGCACTGAAACCTGACTCTTTGTACGTTGTGCATGTCGACTATTTGCTGTTCAAAACACAAAGAAACTGCAATTCTAACTAATACTTGTTGATCGTGCAATCATGGAGATATTTTGACTACCTTTAGCCTTGGATCAGGTATCTACATATTGAAGTTGACTCTTCCCAGTGAGCAAAGTTCACCTCTGTAGTAACCCCGGTTTCTGTCAATGAGTTGCGGAAGCCACCTCACAGTTCACAGTAGCGTTTCTCCCCGTCTTCCTCCTTTAGAACCCATCAGTCAATGACTGATGATGTTGCCATTGTCCCGGCCTCACAGCCCCTATAATTGTAATGCTTTTGGGGGGGGGGGGAGTGTTGATGCTTCCTGCAGACATCCACTGGATGGCTGTCTTCCTGTCAGGAGCTGAAGAAACTGACTTGTGCCTGTGCACAATAAAAATGGGCCAGCCTACAAGTCAACACCCTGATTTTGACCGAAGAATAAGCCTGACTCTCGAAATTTCTTCCACTGAGAAAAAGGAATTTGACTACGAAACCTGCTTGACCTATAGCATCATTAATCCTCTTTTTTACAACAATTCTCTGTAGATGTCATCCATTTCTTATCCTGTTTATTTCTCAGTATGTCTAGAATGTCTTAGTGCAAATTACTTGGAATTTACGGCTTTAGTTTATTGAAATAGCAACTTTTTACATCAAAGTGAGGGGACCTGTCTGGAGACCACTGTGTACAACACGTAAATGGGAAAGTCCTCATCCACTGGATACCCTGAGCCAGCCATGGTGGATGTTGAGAGCAAAGCGGGACTTTTTGGAAGGAGGCTTGAATTAATCCCCTACCGGCTGGATATGGAATGTCTTTCGCAACCTTCCCACAAGACAGTAGGGGAAATCGGGTTGTGGTCTGGAGCGGAAAACTCGAGACATGGCAAGTAACAGTAATTAATATAACCAATCCTACATGAACGCCGGCTTTGCTTTCCCACACTGCAAATTGCCCTTGTCCCCTTTCTGTCTGCAGTGAAGATCCATGCAAGCCTCTCAACAAGACTTTCCCATTCGTATCTGACGGTTAGCCGTCCATAACTTTCACAGTCGACTGGTCGAGCAGGACTGGAAGCTTCTCATCTGAAAGCCCATATTTCCGAGCTGCGGTCTAGTTGGCAGCTCGCAATACCGAAACGATAAAACCTTTCGGATGCGAGCGCGCCAAGCACCTTTTAAATACGTTCCCGATTGCAAAGAAATTGCGCAATTGCCTTCAGTTACATGCAATTGCCTGGTATTAGCGTACATTTTGAGGTTTGTCAAAAAGACCATTCTGTAAATACAGTAAAGGAATCATTGCTGCTGGCACAGATTCTCCTGATGATATTTCTAAGACTGAACCAAACACAAATGACTACCACTGAACGTATACGCCGCACTGTTATTACTACAAAGCCAGCTTGTCATAAAAGCCAGTTTTGTGCAAAAACACACAAATGCTATACCAAATCACACTGCTAGGTTTTTATAAAGAAGTCTATGGTTGAGCCGCCAATATTAAAATGCTGTTGCAAACTTTGATGGACGCAGGAAAGGTTCCTGGGGTCCACTCGCTGGGCTGCAGCCAGCGAGAACTGTGGCAAGGTGTGGTGTTTTTTACAGCATTAATGCCATTGAATGAGAATAGCTCCCCAAGGCCAGTCAAAGTGTCCGGGCCAAGGTCAGCATATTGTGACTGTAACCAGGAAACCAATACATTAGGCTGGCATTTCAAAACAGTGCCCTCGGACATGGATGCGATGCTGGCCACAACGCGTTACGACATCATGGGACCGACGACACGCTCAGCGACCAGGCAGATCAAATGGTGCAGAGCCGAGCCAAGCAGTCCAGAAATACAGGCAGACAGAACAGAGCGCTAGCTGAACCAATGGGCACTGCATGTCCAGCATGCAACCTGGGACGGGGGGACATACTGATGTCATTCTGTGGAAAGGATCCCCACGTAACTCTTTCGTGTACCAGCACACGAAAGTGATACATGCAAATGTCAGTCAATATAGAGCAAATATTAAAATAAGTCTAAGTGGAGGAGCAGAGCCCCTACAGAGGCCTTCCATCGAGTGTTTAGTACAATCAGTTAAACAGGAATTGCTCAAAAAAAGCTTACATTGTTTTTCCCAATTACAAATTATACATCTTTTAGTAGTGCTCGTTCCCAGACCAAAAGCAGAATGAAATATCGTAGGGTAATGAAGAAAATATCCTATCTGCAGTTTGCAAACATCTGTCAGGCTCCTTTGTTCCACATTCATGCAATGTGCGGAAGGAAACGGGCATGAGGAGCCAGATTGCGATCCACGGGCTGAGTGAGCTGAGGGGATGAAAAGGCCCCCAAACAGCAGTAGGGATCAAAGGCGCTTGCTGCCTCCAACGTGTTTAACCACATCTGAGGCAGCTGGAAACTATTTTTTTACTCCACAGTTTATGTGCACAGAGATCGTGTGCCCTTTGATACAGCTCCTTTTGCAATTAATTTTGCACATTCCTTGAGATATGCTTAAGACGGCTATGCGGTGTTGATGGAGGACCATCGTCTGGGAGAAGAAGTGGCCCGCTCCCCCTAGTGGAAGTCCATTTTACTACAGGCATCTGAAAACATCCCGACGAGCTACGAACCTTTCTTCTACACCACGGCACAGCCTTTATGTACATCTGTGGATAGAATGGAGGTCCTGTGGTGAATGAAAATAGATAAACTGGACCGATAGTTCTGCACCAGACTATAAAGCAATTCTGACAGTTCTGCTCTCCACGCTTTTGCAAATGTTGGAGCTTTTGGGATCCCATGGCCTCCCTCCAGGCTGTGGCGAAGCACACCATGCAAGAAGAAGTGGCCACTCCTCCCTTGCCCCACTGCTTGCGTCAGAGAAATAAGGCCATAAGGCCCTGTAATGAGGGCTCCCAGGAACCGTCTGCCAGACTACGGTGTCCCGCAGAAGGCCGCTGATCCTTAATGAGTGGTAATGACAGAGCATCCCTTCTCCAAGTGCCGGGGTCCAAAACGCTCATGAAGCTGTGTCACCAAGTCTTCTGCTAGCACTGCCCACAACACAGACAGGGAGACAAGGCCTGCAATTGCTCACAGGCCACAAAACCAATCAGGACAAATGCCATATATCTCATTTCACGGATTCCCGAAGATAAAACGGCAAATTCAACAGCACAAAATTCCGTGACCTAAAACGGCTTTTAGTTTCACTGCAGCAGTGGCAAAACGTCTGCAGAGAATCTGCTTCTAAATGCAGAACCGAGATGATTCCTGAACTTTCAGCTGTACAAATAAGCCTCTTTTTTCTTCGGTAACACAGCTACGCTAGAACACAAAGGAAAAGGAGCCGTGGCCAAAAAACTTTTCCCGGCTTTAGATTAATGCTCTTCCAATCCGCGCAGCAGCGGAGTTTGTAAAACACAGAGCACAGAAGCTGTTATCTTCACAGATAATGAAGTTGCGAGATCGACCAGCTATATCTTGTTGTTTCCATGGTCCTGCTGCTGTGGCCTAAACCATCACCCAGATCCCCGACAATCACACTCGCACGCAGCACTCAGAGTTGGGGGGAAAAAACCCAACTTTGACGCCATACTAATGTTCCGCTAATTTTCTTGGACCGCTGCAGAATTTCATTTAGAAGCCCAAACTGTAAATTATGGTTGACTTGAGGTGCAGAAACAAAGCTTTGATCTCTGGAGGAACGTTTGCCATCTAGTTTGAGGAAACCAGCAGCAACGTAGTCCTCAAGTGCCCCTTGCCTGTGGCGGGTATTTATCTGAGCAAGCCCTCCGCTAGTTTGTCCAGAGCAGAACCGTAACTTTGATCTGCATAAAGAATGCATGCAAGCATAAAAGATAAAGATGAAAACAAGATATAGCGTAACTACTAGAATTTTCTTACACTATTGTTCATAAATCACATTCTTTTTTCCAACATTGTGAAGTGTTGAGCCAAATAAAATTACATTCACACAGACGGAAGAGAAACACTGCAGGATGTTCCTAAACCTGAAGTAAGGATTATTTTTTCGGTTTTACACACAATGTAAGGGTATCAGTAAACGTTTAGGGTGCTGGAACGCGTCATCTGGTCGACTTTGTCGTCCGGCCAGCATTAGCCTTGGTGAACTTTTCAACGCTTTATTCTAATGATCATGCGATACCGAGGCTACAGGTGCAACTTGATAGCAACAGTGGACATCCACGTGCCCGTCCCTCGCTGACAGAGAGCACCCGGGAGATGAATCCTCAAGCGGCCTCTGGAAGACACGAGCCAGCGGTGTGTTTGGGGGGTTCCGCTCCGCACCTCCGAGCGAGACACGATGAGCCTCTGAGATTATATTTGGCTTCATAGACACCGGGGAGTCGGCAGCAGGGGGAAGGGAGCTCATACACACCTGCCGCGACAGGCCGGCCAGCAAAGATGGCATATTTGCATTCTTGTGGCTTTGGGGAAGATTGTTAGAGCGGCTGCTCGTCTCCATCAGGAATCCCACCCTGCTCTCAGTCGCCGAGGCCAAGGGGCTATGCTTGCCGTGTTTACATTACCATCATGCCCCACGGCACGCAGGGAAATTGGGTATGCAACATTTACCATCCATTTTGAGGAAGCTAGCAGCAAGGTAGCCCTCAAGGGCCCCTCACTCGTGGCAGGTATTTATTTGAACAAAGCCGTCTGTTAGTTTGTTCACTTGCGCTGTTTTTTTTTGCCGTCTGCGGTGTAACATTTCAGGGTCATCTGCTTTGGGAAGGTCAGCTCGGTGTACACACCGATGTCAGGACCTGCGTGTGTGTGTGTGTGTGTGCGCGCGCGCACGCGCACCAAAGTAGAAGCTGGACAATAATGCTGCTCTAGAAGTGCGGAGCTGCTTTACAGAAGTTTTCGGGCTTCTTAATTCAACATCGGTGGCTGAGCCCAGTGCTGAAGGCGAATATAGACAGGTGCTGTGGGAAAGGGGGGGGGGGCAAGAAAAATACTCTGAGCTCACCGTGCGTATTCACAATGCTCTGGGCAAATGCAAAACGTCACGGAGCAGCAGCTGGAGAATGAGACAGCAGCGCGAATATGTGGTGCTAAACAAGCAAGGGGGGGGCTTGGTTGACCCTCGCTTAGATGCCAGCACATGGAGCACTTGGCAGGTCAGCCGTAGCCATCTAAATGCCTGCAGTCTCCATGCATCTCTGTCCTTTCACAACCCCGTTTCACTGCTCTTTGTCCTCCTGCAACCCCCAGCAGAGCGTTATTCACTGCTAAGTGACTCCAAGTGAAAACTTTTCAAGTAAACAAAGGACAACCAACAAGCTGAAAAATGTCCAAGTAATTTCAACAGTAAATTTTAACAGCGTTTATTAGCAGAGAGCGACAATGTTGTGTGTGCGTGTGCTGTCTGGAATGCTGTTCACTTTAGGGATGAAGACTATGAACACCTCCACGCTAGACAGTGGCGGTCCTGCCGAATCTTCTCCCAACGCCTTTATTGTCCCCAGGAGGGTCGGGAACGCCGAAAGGTCTCTGGACAGAGAACGTGGCTCTGCAGCTTCAGAGCGACTTCCCTGTGGTGCCCCATTGTCCTCATGCATCCCAACTACAGCTCCGGACCAACCCCACCGGTTCCGATGAGCAACTCGGCGGTGTCGACCTGAGCTGCCCCAGCTGTGTGGAGGAGTTCATGGGACAAACTGCGGCCGCTGCGCCAAACTCCAATCAAAAGCGTACGTGGCCTCGTGTTCAGCGTTCCTGTCGGTGTCCTGGTTAATGAGAAATTGAGGATGCCCCCCTTCGTTGGCTATTAACCCAATAATATTTTACACCACGAGTAAAGCGGGCAAAGGTAGGTAACCAGGCAAATTTTGATGCTTCACTAACACCTGGCACAAAAAGAAGCACATGTTTATATTTGCAAGTATGGGCAGATGAATCCAAGGTACAGGTTTCAGGAGAAGGGTATTAAAGGCAGAGGCATTTTTGTGTTTTGTGTTTAAAGAGTTATTAAAGCACGAGGGACAGCAGAGGGGCTGGGCTCAAAGTCTGCTGTGTATGGTGAACCGGCGGGTGGGAGACGGAAAGCAGAGGGCAGCAGGTGGCGGATGCTGGGAGGAATGTTTGACCCGACGGTCCTTGGATGGGGAAGAGCAGATCTACCGTGGTGGATGGAGGGTGGATGGTGGGCTCTGTTCATCACTGCTACCAACCGTGCCTCCTTTACGCTTCCGTCAGACCTCCCATCCCCTATAAGCCCTGGGCAGCTCCACCAGAGCTCCGACTGCAGCTACGCAGCTCAAGGGCGCAGTGTTGTGACTTCTCCCATGCTCGACCTTACTGATAGTGCACAGCCCTGCGCTGTCCGACAAAATAAGGCGCCTCCTTCTGTCTTAAGGACACGTTCATCCCAAGGAAAACGTCAGACTGAAGGTCGCGAAGCAGCGCGCGACACAGCTGAACTCCTTCAAACACCGCCCGCACAAATCATCCAAGCGATCATCCCTCGACCACCCGAGGACCCGAAGAGTCAGCAAGCGAAGCGAGGCAACACCGCACCGCGGTCCACCCGGCTGCTTCCCTCTTCATTTCGCCTCGGACATTTTGTCAGGTCCAGAGACAGAGACGCTGAGGAGGTCGGCGGAGCTCGCGCACCCAAGCACGCGCTCGCGGGCTCATCAGCCAATCAGTGCATCGTACAACCTGCCGGCGCCCGAGCGGAAAACGGACAGCTGACAAGGATCACGCACAAAAAACAGCTTTCTCATGCTCATACAGCATTATTATTATTATTATTATTATTATTATTATTATTATTATTATTATTATTATTATTATTATTATTAATCATCAACTGCATTTCGAAAACTATGTTACGAAACTTTAAATGAATGGGGTTTAACCACCGGCAATATCGACATGAAAAAGAATCAGAATAACATTTATTAGAGAAAGGCGAACTTTTTTCTAAGTTTGTGTTTCTTGTGGCGTGTGTGTGTGTGTGTGCGCGTGCGTGCCTGTGTGTTGTCGGCGCGAGTGTCCTACCCGAAGTAGGCAGCGCAGGGTCCCGTGCCGCCGATCAGGAGGATCAGACCAGTGATCGATAACCATCCCAGGAGCAAGTGTCCATCCAGCATTTTGCTGCGGCTCCAGGGCTGATCATCTCGGTCCTCCTCGGAGTCTGTGTGGAGTTTCTACTGCGGAGACCTGGAGCTCTTATACAGGCACGGAGAGAGCGAGTGTGTGTGTGTGCGCGCGCGCGTGTGTGTATGGGTGTGTGCGCGCTCCTCCCATTAGAGAGAGAGGGGAGAGCGAGAGAGAGAGCGCAGTTCGAGTGTGTGTGTGTGTGTGTGTGTGTGTGTGTGAGCGAGAGAGACACTGACATCTCCTGAAACCCCCTGCGAAGCTCCTCGTTGGGTACCCTGCGATTTTACCATTGCTCCCATGGGCAGCCTCACTGTGCTGGCAGAGCTTCTGGCTGAAGGAAAAACACCAAGAATCCAACTTTGGAACCGCAACAACAGCACAGCTTTGAGAAGAACATCCTCTGCACTGCAGTGATGAGGAGCTCCAGGTGACTTAACCAGTAAATGTCAATTCTGGCATTTCCCTGAACACCGAAAGCTCAGGTGCAGGTAGTTAAAGTGAAGCTGGTCAGTCTGTTGCATGTTCTCCATCACAGCAGAGCAGGATGTGATTTTTTTTTTTTTTTCTAGAAAAACAGAGTAATGTTAACCATTCCCAAAAGTACCAGCGCTGGTTCTGTACATAAATCACAGATGCCACTGTGTCCCTGAGTCATATGACATTTGTTTCGGATAGGATTGTTGGATTTAGTGGTTTGCATTATTTTTCTCTCCAAACTCACTTTATGGTCAAAAGTATGTGGACACCTAAGCATCACACCCATATGTCCTTGTTGAAGATCTCATTCCCAAACCCATGGGTATTAAGATGAAGTTCCCCCCTTTGCTGCTACAACAGCCTCCACTCTTCTGAGAAGGCTTTTCACCAAATTTTGGAGTGCAGCTGTGGGAATTTGTGGCTATTCGGCCACAACAGCATGAGTGAGGTTGGGTGCCGATGTTAGACAAGAAAGCCTGGCTTACAGTTAATGTTCCATTTCATCTCAAAGGTGTTCAGTGGGGTTGAGGTCAGGGCTCTGTGCAGCTCCTCAAGTTCTCCCACCAACCTGGGCAAACCATGTATTTATGGAGCTCACTTTGTGCATGGGGGGGGGCACAGACATGCTGGAGCAAGAAAGGAGCTTTTTCCCTAAACTATAGCTACAAAGCTGGTGGCATACAATTGTCTAGAATGTGTTTGTATGCTGTGTGGTGCAGCTGAAACAGCTCATTTCAGTCATCAGAAGGGGGGTTCACACACTTTTGGCCACACAGTGTAAAACGTTGTTTTTTTTTGCATGAGAGCATCACACTGGTCCAACACGGGAAAAAGTCACACAAGTAGAGCCCGTTGTGAGAAGTCTCAAAAGTGACACATATCACCGTTAAATTTGGAGGAATGTCACAAAATAAAATTCAATGTTATTTTCATGGTAAATGCTGAAAATTAGTAGAGACTCTTTTTTAACATACAGAACTTGCAGATGTACAAAGGAGTCAAACTCTAAAGTTCAATATGAAAGGTATTGTTGGCCTTGAGTGCACCACCCTTCTGGCTCCATTCTTCACGTGTTTTGTGTGGCAATTTGGTTTGCTTGCTAAAGGAAGCTTCCCATTTTCACTTTATTCCTTTTCCCAGACCTTTCCTTTCTAAAAAATCTTACCATTAAGTGTGACTATTTTTATTTTTTACTTTGTGCTGTCATTCAGTCTGGCAGCTTATCTAACAGGTTCTTGCCGATCTAGTACATTATGCTGGAGGGGACCCCAGGTCCCATAAATTTGCGTGCAACCGCGAACGTGCATGAAAGCGCTCATGTCAAAAGGAATATGCAAAGCCTGAGCTTCTCCTGATCCACAACTTTTGCTGGACTGTTTCTTGACGCACGTCAGGCAGCTGACAGGTCTGGGAATCAAGTACCAGACTGCCCATCTTAGTGAGTCTGGCCGGCTGTGAGATGCATTACCCATAAATCAATGTTCAACGTGCTTAGCTGTGATGGCAACAACCTCTGGACCTCTAATGCAAAAATTCACGACACTGTTTGTGGCTTGAACACGCAGCAGACGTCAGATGTGCTGCTCCGTTGTCAAGTAACACGCAACGTTGACTTCTTAGCAGCGCTGAGACGGTGGTCCTAGAGTGTTTCGGAACTCTGTGCTATCAGAGAAGTTTTAGCCAACTTACGGTGTATTTTTTTACCTCCATTACATTCATCACCTTGACTTGGGAGACTGATTTGGATGTCAACAATTAGGTTTGGATGTCAACAGTTGGCTTTCTTTCCGAACCAGCCTCATTCTTCTCAGGTCAGGAAACCCACATCAGTTTGTATTTGTTGGTTGCCATCCCAGCTAGCAGAGCCAGAGTTTGACTTTGCCGTCTCTTTAGCTGAGGCACATGCCTGGCCATGATGTCATCGAATCTTAGACAACAATTCAAAGTGACTTCAGAAGAACATTGAGTGTCAGCAGCTCTAAAGCAGTTCTCCTTTCAGACAAAGCTTTTATACTGTGGACATGTAGACCCCAACGCCCCAGCATGAGGCACATTTCTGAGGTGTGGTCACAACTTGCACAGCTCTTCTAGACTTGGTGTCCCAAAGTGACCTGCTGCGCTGACTAAATCAGATCAGATGAAACAAAAACCATCCATCATGTGCTTCCTGCCCAATCCATTGTAGTAAAGAACCTGAGCAATCCAACACAATGCACTGCCTCAGAAGTTCTCATCCTCTAAAATCACATCTGGTTGGTACCTCAGCAACTGGAGGTGTCTCTGAAAAGCAATGCACCCTTTGCTGGGAATCCATTGAGCCGACTCCACACAAACCACTCACCAAACCAGTGGTTTCTTCAAACTGCAGACCTCTCCCTTTCAACCCATTCATCTTTGTACATCTCCAGGTACATCCCAGAGGCCGCATGTTGTGCCTCTGCTTCCCAGCAGCCGTGACAGCAGTCACCCCAGACCAAACCCAGCCCAGACTCCCGCCATTTCCCGGACCAACTGATGCGCATCCGCTTTTCGACAGCACTGGAGTCACTTCAGTTCTCACAATGAGCCATGTAAGGGGAGCTGCTGGCCTTGACTGATCTGTTTATAAGCAGATATTTAATTGGCTAAGCACTGGTTGGCCCTTTTAATAAGTACACACACCGCCACGCTAAGAGCAATAAATCACGTTGATAGCTTCCTGTTGGCAAACATACTTAGGAGAGGACTTCTCTTTAATGTGTTTGCTCAGAGACGTTGGCGTGCTGGCAGAAGGAAGAAGACTAGACCTGATACTTTAATTGGTCACTGTATGTTAATGATGCATAGCTGCCAAGTTCAGTTTTACTGTTACGCCAAGATTGGATGGTTTTAGATGTCCATTAGTATTCTTGTCATCTTGCTGCACATTCACTTGACCTACCATTGTGTTCAAAGCCAAACGCTAATGGGCTGCTGTCAGCTGACCCCCCGAAGCCGCACCTGGTAACAAGCGACTGCTGGTGCCCCGTACCTTTTCATTCCCCAAAAGTCAACAATATATTTCTATGCAGAGGGTATCGCAACAACATGAGCAGGTGGGCGAACTCAAAGGTAGGCCTGCGACGCTGTTTGCCAACCGTCCAACTCCACAGAGGGCTTACAATGGAGGGATTAAGGAAAAAGGAATTATCGAAAGTTCACATGAACATGAAGGTGGCACTCTTTTCTCCTGGCAGGCTGAAAGATGCAGCCTCTAGGCACAATAATTCCATGTGCTCACCTGGGGAGGTTACCTGCGTGACATGTTGCCGAACGCTTCAGATGCAGAGGGGGGATATGTCACAAAACAAGCACCCCGCGGTCTACTTGAAGACTCACAAGCTTGTTTTTTGTAATAGTCGCAAAATCCAGGACCCTGGACAACCCTTGTCCCCCTTCCTTAGATTTAGGGCTGCCGGATCTCAAAGTAAAATGGGACAGACGTTCCATGCTGAACGTTTTGCAGTGTTTATGTACTCACTCGACGAACGAAAGATCCACTTCCCGGTTCATAGTCCAAGTTTCTCATTACATTCCCGTTTGTCCTGTTCGCACTCGTTCACCGGTGTCCTTCATGGATAAGCTTCACACTTGGGTTCCTTGCTCTTCAGCACCTCAGCGTTTATTATAAAAATCTGAGGTCACAACTGGGTTATTTTCCAGAACATGCCGGGAACCTGTCCCTGGAGTTCCGAATGTACTGTAAGTTATTCAGCGTTGCAAAATTTGTCGAGTATTAGGGGATCAAAAAATATCAATAGGCTTTTACACCTGTGAAGTTGCTGCTGGACTTTTTTGATTCGCTTTCCACCAGCGGGTGACCGTGCCATGAGAATGAAATTCGGCAAGATTCCTTGTACAAGAATTGCTTTTCCTTGTACCTCTGTTACTCAGAAAAGTATGGACTGATGTAATGTCTACAGCTGAAAGGGAAATATGCATCTCACATGCATAAAACTGGCTGGCTACATTCTGGCTTAGATGTAGAGTATATGGGTTTTGGCCAGTTGTATATACTGTGTTTAACAACAGCTGACAGGTTAATTCAAACACAGAATGTCATTCGGCAAAAAAGCAGGGAAAAAATACATATTTAAAACGTAGTGTTGAGGCGTTGTATTTAACTCTGATTTCAAGAAGAAGACGTGCACACACATTCATACAGCGGTCAGCTTCTACGATAACTAACACTAACCTCAGCAAACTTTGGCTAAAAAGGTGAAGTAGTCGTATTCATTTTTCAATTTCATGCACTCTTTCATTTTTTTATCATAATGAAAGCATAGATGTTTTTTGTTTGATGGGTTTTTTTTTGTTGTTGTTTTTTTTTTTTTTTTTCAAAAGCAAACAAAACTATCCCTGTGTGAGAGGAGGCCTCTGAAGGAAATGTGACCAGAAATGTTGCTCGGTCCCCCAGCAGCCTCGGAGCTCATTTGTGCGTGCCACCAAAACGGGCAAGAGCACAACGGGAACTTTAAAAATAAAAAATAAGTATCCCATGGGATGCTGTGATCCCGGAATGAGGACAAGTATATGTTTTCAGATGCAGGCCTGTTGTGTCTGTTTAGCACACTTCCTAATTCTGGGCTGCCACGTTCCGAAATGGATCGCCAGCGGCCACCAGAAACCATAGAAATGCAATCCTGCGGCCTGCATAGCTGCCAGTTTATCATTATGAGATTGCGACCAATGGCTGGGGCCACAGCGCAGAAATAGCTTGTGGACCACCTGCTCCCAATATGCACTATTTGGGGATGTTGGTAGCAAACAGCTCCATTGGTCTTGTCTACTTCGCAGCTTAGTTAGATGGTTCATGCGTACCTTTTAACTCCTTGTCGGTTTGAAGTGACAAAAAGGGCAAGATGTTCCAGGCAGCACGGCGAACCCCAAAAACACCACATCGAGGTCTAAGACGAATGCTTCCAATCAGTGCAGAACGCAGTCCAACCTTGTAGATGTGCTAGTTTGAATTAGACCTGCAGTATACACACACGCGTACTTTTATTCCATCAGTCCTGGTGAAAATTCAACCATTCACTTCATACTCACATTATTTTGGCCTTTTGTTGCGCACGTTCTACAGCGGAGATCTGGATTTGCATGCATAATATAAGAAAAGCATTTGGCTACAGCTTTGTACAATGCGAGCCCAAAACGCCAAGTTCAGCCTTATGAGTATGTACATATATTTGTAGTTTTAACTGTTTGATGTGAATGAATTTTCCTTGGCATGGAGGAGGCATATTCCAAAAGTTTGTTCCCTGAACCTGAGTCTGCTTTGTTTGAATCTCATCCACGCAAGTTCGTGTTATGGCCGAGTCCTGAAACCAGTTTGGGTTTACACCCATTTCTGGCACCACCAAATTAAATGGTATATCATGTGGATTAAATTGTCAAGGACAAACGTTTGGGTACAGTTACAGTGCTTTGATGTGTACTGAGATTTGACAGTGTGGTAAAGGTGGAACAGGCCGACGGCACGCCGTGCAACCTGGACCAGAGCGGCTGAAACGCGCGCAAGTTTCTGTGTTGACACAAGTTCAGTTCAGCTGCGCTGATGCCTTTTCAAGTTTATTTAATTCGCTCGGTCAATATTTAACAGCTCCAGCCGAATGAGGTTAGCCAAAATGGTGGATACCACAAAGCGCTGGACAGCTGAACAATGGAAACATCAGCCCCAGGGGACCGCTATTGAGGAGCAAAACACTTGAACTGAAGCAAGAAAAATTGACGGTGAAAAAGCACTTGGGCAAAGTGGGAGTTTACACTTAAGATGTTGTATTTGGGTTGGCTACTGGACTACAGTTTGCTGACTACTTTTTTTTTCCTCCCTCAAGATAACTTTAAGGATGCCTTTCTTTTTTAACATGGCAACCTTTGGATGAGTGGCCGATTACACCACAGCGGCGATTCAAAAATTTTTGCTTAAGTGCTGCATTGAGCCATCACACAATGGGTTGTCCTTGTCCTGTTTAATGCATAAGAGCATCGCGACATGGGCACAGCAGCATGCAGAGGACAAGGTTATTAATGTTGCGTTTGTCTTGTGCGCAAAGCCCAGGAAATGGGCTGGTTGGTGAGATAGCTGTCCTGGAGTCACTTTAGTGACTTAGCTATGCTAAGCTACTTTTCCTTCCCAGTAATCTGTGAACCTGGGCTTCATGGTTCGATGGTAAAGAGGGAGCTAAAATAAATTGAAGTCATTCAAATGTACATTTAGAATGTATTTACAACCGCAGAGACCGGGCAACTACAATAGGTGCTATGCATAACATAGAGATTTTATAGAAAAAAAAAAAATCCAGAAATCGGTGGTTGCAATAAGGAGGTTTTTGTAAGAAAACAAAACATCTGGAGCACAATCATTTTATAGCTCAGTTGGAAGAGAGAAATGTGTCCACGGGTTTACCAATTAATTTCAAAAGGAAAACTGGATGAATTAAATGAACCTCACAGTTTCTGCATTTTTATTCCAAATGAAATGTGCAAACAGCTGGCTCAGGAGCCATAAACTTGGGCGTCAAGCTCATCCGCCTTGCTTGGTTTGCACACAAAGCTTCTTTAGTCAAGAAAAAGAAAATCTTGAAACTTTGGAGGTAGAAGAAGCTTTGCCCATCTTTACAGCAGTTAATGATGGGCATCCTGCATAGCTGCAGTGACAGAATCCAAGGATGCCAGCAACTGCAGAGAGCAGAGCTGAAGGAGCAGCGATCCTCACCCACCTGGAGGGGTGGCTCATAGGGCGTTGGGCAGCAGTGACTGTGATGAGCTAATTCTGCTCCGTGCTAATGGAAACCTGCAAGATGAGGGCAGGTGTATGGGGACATCGCCCTGCTTTGTTTGGCACGCGCCTCTTTTGACCTCACCACCTGTTTACAGGCAGGTTTGTTGTGGACACTTGCCAAGGAGAACCGCTGATGCTGGCAAACAGTCTTGGCCAATGGGCACAGCCTTGCCCACCAGAGTGGCAAGTGAGTGGCAGTCTGACAGGTACCACCATTCTGAAAGGTCGCACCTGTTGTATTGTTTTCGAGGACCGAGTGCAGGGTTAGTATGTGAAGATGCACAAATATGATCATTTGAAACTGTTTCTGGCCAGCTTCTCCAATCTTGACCCCTCTGCTAGAACCAAATCAGTCAAATAGAATAGGAATATGATCACCACCTTTATGCAACTCCCTTCCACAGTGTTCACAGCATGTGTGGTACTCCTGAGGTCTGCAATGAATAACACGTTGAGGAACACTGCATGTTTGTGGGATGAATCAGTCGGCATGCTTTAAACAGGAGAAAACAATTGTATTTTCGGCCATTGTAAATTCACTTTAATTTTAATGCAGCTAAGCTTGAATTTAAACTTTTTTTTCTTGCAAATATGTCTGAACAGTGACTAAATTGAGGGACATATTTATTAGTTATTTTTATTTTTTTTTATTTTTTTTTTTTTGTAGCTGTAACGCCGACTTGGGAACACATTTATATATAAACAATTTCCATGACAAACAGACTTACTACTCCAGTTGAGCTGTGGGAGAAAGTGAAGAGTGGTCTATATGAAGCTCACGGGCTCATATGATGTGGCATTGCTGCCTGTTCTCATCCTGCCAGGTATGTATCCTACCTGAAAGAGGCAAACGGTTCTGTCGTGCCTGCCTGTCATGCCCTTGCACCCCGCTGTCTGTGCTTACTAGTTTTCTGCACGGCAAGGTGACCCCTGAAGAATGTGAATCTGGAGCAGGCCTCTTGGGTTTGGTTCCTTCTGAAAGCTGGACATGCCAGCAGCGCATTCACATGTGGTGGGATGTGGCACAGGATGTTGATGGGAGTCTCAGTCCCTGGCTGGGGCTTTCCCTGCATAGAGGCAAACACCAGGCTGCGCAGCGCCAGCCGGCTACAGCCCACTAAAACCGCTGCATCACGCAGACCCGCATATCAGCTGGAGCAGTAAGCGTGTGTCTAGACCTGTGTTTGTCATCTTTTCTGAGCTTTTCAGAGGAAATTTCACTCGCTGCCGGCATTCTGCACACACAGGCGTTAAAACGGAGAAGGACTTGTTGGAGAGAGAGCCCCCCGGTCCTGCAGTCCTCCGCACAGCATTCTGTTTTAATACGACTCCGTGATCACACACCCCCCCCCCTCCACCCTTCCGCTCTGGCCCTCATGATGTTTTCCATGCCCCAGACATCATTTGTGGCCTGAGGTTTGGAGGCTGACAGCGCGTCTGTGCTGCTGTGCTGTTTAGGCGTCTCCCACACCATTTACTGGCAACCACCCCCCACCCCCAGCGTGCCTCGGAGACCCCCGGGCCGGTTCCTGCACGGGGAGCCTGTAGTTGTTTTTCAGGGCACGCTACCGCTCCGTCATCTCCCCGGCGTCCCTCGCGGCTGTGGTCACTCTCGCACTCCGCCCTCAAAGACGGGAGGTTGCCATGACAATGGCAAGCACCGCCACCTGCAGGGCGTGTCACCTGCGCGGTCCCATTGTGTAATGAGCAGCGTGCAGAGGTTACTTCTCTGTGAGTGTTGGTCACATCTGAGCACATTTACCCAGACATGGGCTGCATCCATAAGAGGAGGGGAGATATTTATATGTCTTTCTCCAGCTGCCTTGGTTTCCTTCTTGAGTAAATTCCTCTCTTGCTCCTCAGGATGCGCACGCTGACACACTCGGTCCAGCGTGGCTCCCAAAACACAGCTAGTTTGTGTAAGGCTTTGCATTCGTACGGATGTCGTAACGGTGCAGTCAGAATGAGACTCATCGAACCAAACGCATTATTATTACAGGATCATTCTTACTCTACCAGTTCATACTAAGTACCATGACTAAAGGCACAGCAGTTGGGGTAAGAGTTGAACTCAAGTCCTTCCAGCTGTACGGCAAGAGCGCTAACAACTACATCAGCTGCTGCCCCCTTGCCAGTCAAAACACATCTTTAGTTTGACTCCACATTTTTACTGGAACAAAGAGATGGAGCCAAAAACACTGCGCTATGTGTTTCCAGCACATGCACACACAGGGATGAGCTAACGGCTCCGTCTGACTTCTTATGTTGAGCTGCCACCTAGTGCTCTGCAGGTTCACCTACAGCCATGAAGTTGGAAGCTGGCGGAATAAATAAAACGATTTTGCTAAAATGTTTAGGCACTGAACTCCAAAGTGATGCTTTATTGAATGTTGTTTGGCAGGGTGCATTACAAGTTTTAATGACTTTACAATGGCTGGCTGGAGTTTGGTCATGCCCCCCTTTCAAAGACTGACAGCTGATCTAGAGAGGAGAAAACAAGTACCAGGTGTGCCCAATTCACCAAGAAAGAATACATAAAACTACATAAAAGATGGGACTTAGCTTGGATGAGATTTAGCATGAAGTTTGGAGTGTTAGTCAAGAATTTTAAAAGATTAGCTTGTTTGCTGCATGACTTTAGTTCTGTCTGTTTTACTTTGTAGTTCTACTGTTTGGTTGATTTGTCTTGCCCCATTTTCTTGCTTCCTGTTGTGTTTTACCAACTTTTGAATATTTCTTAAAACCAAGAAAATGAGCCATAAAGCATTCACCAAGCTGTAAGATGATAGCACATTACCGCAATGGTGGAGTGTATTTGAAAAAGCACCCAAACATTTACATTTCATTTCTTTTCATCAAAGTTTCCTAGTAAATAATAGTAGGGCTCACAGTTCCGTAAACTGACCTAAACATGTCAGTATGTTATCAACAATCTTCTCATTCATCTCAGATTTATCACTGGTATTACAAACGCTTACTGTAAATGTCTTCTAAATCACGGAATGAAGTTGGCAGCCTTTTGTCAATTAGCGTCAACTGTATGATATGATCAATAATTAATAGTAGTCTGATCGCTGTTTAAAGCTTGTAAAATTGTGTCACATTGTTTTTAAAAAACTATGTTTTCAAGTTCAAATAGTTTTAATGTCAAACAGTTCTGATCAGCATTATCGGCACCCTTACATTTTACAATTTTTGGAAGTTATGATAAATTTGGTAAACTACGGTAAAGTATTTTAGTAGGCTGTTCAAAGTTATAAGTCTGAACAACTTACATGGAGTTTTATCACAAAAGAAAAAACCTAAACGCCTTCCCTAATACTTGGTTGCACAAACATTGGCCATGATGGCACCTCCAAATTTTTCCAGTAGCTTCTTAAACCTTTCTGCTGAGTGTCTCCCAGAGGTTCAGCTGTCTAGAAGCTTTCAGTTGGATTGAGATCAGTACTCACTGCTGGCCAGTTTAACACAGTCTATTTCTTTCCTTTTTAACCACTCTTTTATGCTTTTAGATGTATGTTTTGGGTCACTGTAATGCTTGAGGATGATCTTTGACCGGTACCTAACTATCTGATACTGAGTCGCATATTTCACTCTAAAATGACTTGGTCATCCTCAGTTTTCATGATTCCTTTAAAACCCCCTGAGGCCTCCAGTAGCAGAGGCAGCAAAGCAACCCCACAACATTATGAAATCTTTTTTAACCATAAATCAGGGGTTAATTCCATCACCTATAAGCAAATCACTGGTCTACACTGTTAAAGAGCTCTATTTTGGTCTGCTAAGTTCATAGAACATTTTCCCAGAAGAATGTTGGTTTCTATAGGTAGGTTCGGGCAAATATCAGTCATGCCTTTTTACATTTGCGGGGTCCTCCTTTTGCCCATAAAGCCCTTCTCAGTTTAGTGTGCTGTATATGATATGGAATGAAGCCATCCCTCTGGATCATTTCAGGTCACTTGGCCTTGCACCTTTTTGAATTTTTATGTTTGGTGATAATAGATTTTCTGATGGACTCACATAGCTCTTTTCTTCACTATTGTCAAAAGGAACAGGGACTGACAATGACCTTTTTTAAGCAGCCAATTCATCCAACAATCCATACAAACAAATATGAGTTGTTCAAAAGGGACTAATAATTTTGCTATGGCAAAATTTCAGTTTTTGTTTTATTACCACACCTCCTTTTCCATTTTTTTTTATTCTGATCTGTTCTGTCTCAAGCAAATGAGAACATATAGACCCTATTTTTTTAGGAGATACTGTACATAAAATAAAAAAGGTAAGGGCGGCAAATAATGTTGTGTAGAGCTGTATATTACTACAGAATATAGCTTATATTCATTTAACAAAGTAACTGGGCAGCAACAAGGTCATGCATAAAGGAAAAAGACAGTTATCTGCACTGCACAATCATAACACTTGGTGAAAGCAAGACATTCAAAAGGACTGAAGGAATGATGGTAACTCTCGCCTGGGTTCTTCATTCAAAATGGTGACCGTTGCTTCACGTCAGGCACTGAGGCTCAGCAGTAAGCCCATATTTGCCTTTGGATCATGTAGAGTGACATCACCAGCTCGATGAGGTCACTCCAGCCTGTGGAAGCTCTAAACCTGGGTGCACAATGTGCCTCTGTTCCATGCCAAGGGAAAAACTGAATGGGACAGTTGATGAGATAATGAATGTTTAGATGAAGCCCTAAGCACCACAGTTACCATCACCATCCACCAGCTACGAATGGCACTCAGTATGACCCCCAAGGGCCCTCTGCCATTTTGCTGTGTTTCTGATAACTGATTGTACACTGAAAGCTTATTCTGCTGTTAATAAGCTATATTCTGCTATCCCATAGGGCTTTTCAGATAGCTGCTCTGTCCCTCAGAACTGCTGAATTCCCTCAGGCTTCAAAAAGGGGCTCAAAACTTATTTACTCCAAATCCATGTAGACATTTAATTAAAAGTGAATGGAATTTCCTGAAAAACAAAATACAGTAAAGTTGGAGTTTGAATACCACCGCTTGTTTTTATTTGCTACCAGAGTGCTACTAAATTGTGTCAGATTTTTCCCGAATTAGGAACAAGAACATCAGAATAATGTTCTTTACCAATTTTATTAACACTAAAAACTTCAAGAGCATTTATGACTAAGGACTCATTTATGACTATGAAGTCACTCTATACCTCTTGCAAGAGAATATAAACCAGTGTTTGGTTCCTTTATCCACTGCTGGGCTGGTGCTCTGTAGGATAGCACTGTCTCATCCCAACCCAGTGTTGTTTCACAAGCCTGTTTATGAGTGGCTGGATGCAAAAGGCAGCAAAAACAAGTCTAAAAAGTCAAAAAAGAAACATTAATGATGACATGAATGTTTAAAAATAACCCAAAAGTGACACAGTCACTGAAATTGCCCAGTGGCTAATATTGTGGCAGATGGATTTTAAACAACTGCATATAAACAATTTATGAAAGATTGAGATTTATTATTATTATTATAGTTGTATCATAGTACACAGAAGCTCATACAGCTTAATTTCTTCAAAATCAGCTTCTGTTTGGGGACTTTAACCATGCTTGACAAAATTATAAATATTGATGCCATTTATGCTTTGCAGGCTTTTATTTATCGCAACACATGTGCAAAATGTACCCTGAACAGCAGACACTGTACTTTTATCCTCAATGAGGGTTACGTAATGCATGTTGTATATAATGTACAATTATTATTGAATTCTTAATATGTAAAATAGGATATATTGTACACAGTAGGTATTAACTTTTACGTTGCTCCATTATACAAAAGGGGCACGACAGTTGTGCTTAAGTAGTCACCTCACAATGTTTGGGCTGTTTAGGCGTAGGTTTGAAGCCAGCTCATTCCATGGGGAGTTTGCATCTTCTCCCTGTGGCTGTGTGGACCTCTTCTTACAGTCCAAAGATGTGTGTTTCACATATGCTTTCATGAAGATGTATTTCTAGCTTCCATAATAGTCTCCTCTTACTTGAAGGTGTGAGGATTCATTCTTCAGCCATCCCTTATTAATTCTTACCCAACAAAAAACTTGAAAACAGCCATCAGCGGGAAAGCAAACACCTGCTGATCTCTGCTGCCGAATTAGCTCAGTCATTTTTGCAAGACCTCGACATTTTTGTGTTTCATTAGGGTTATTGTAGCATGACTTCACACTTCAACGTCCTGTCATTTCCTGAACCACTGAGCTTTGAAGTGACAGAAACACACTGTTAGCACCTCGGGCAGTGATATTTATAGTTGGGTGATCGCATGCACGTTCAGCACCACGTGTTTTGTGCACCACCGTGCCGCAGGTGTCATGACGACCGCCGAAGGGAAGCAAAGTCTCCACACCTCTCCTCCTTTTTCCACAACTTGCAGTTTGTGTTGGTCCCACACCTTTAGAGCAAACATGTGTGTCTGTCGGCCTCCTTCTGCAATAACATTACAGTGGGGCTCCACGGTCCCCCCAGAGAACCTGACTCACTCCCCACTGGGCTTCAGACCCACAGATGGAGACGTGGGTGTCCATCCTTGGGAAGGCCATTGACAGGCCTGGGGAAGTTTGTGAAGTGGTGTTGCCCCCTAATGGTGAAATGAATCTATGGCTTTTTGGTTTTTCATGGCTACTGCAAACACCCAGCAAACAATGAACACCTGATATAGAAAAAAAAAAAAGAGCAATGAAGTTTATTGTGAAATAAGAAAGAAAGAACACATCATAAGCACTAAAAGTTGTAATAATAACTGTGTTGTAATAAAATATCGTAAGAATCAGTTTAACTAAATAGCTGAACTTAATTTGAATATATACAGTGTGTGCTATTGTGTATATAGATATATATACTACTGTACTATACTATATAATATATAATGACAGAGGTGATCTGTCATTCTGTGATGCAATAATAGCTGCACATAAAATCTTGCAAATTTCCTTTGTGTTTTTCGTATTAAAATGTTCATAAGAAGGTTAACACTACAATAAAAATAATAAAGAGAAATTCCTCTATGCATTTGCTCCAGAAATTTGCTCCAAAAATAAAGTGTTGAATTAATTGTTGAGTAATGAAAAATTAAAAGTGCTGTGGACTCACAGGCAGGTGGCGCTCTACATAGTACAGTACTGTTACTTTGTGCTAGACTGCCTGGTGTCATTCAAGCTGACACATACCCCACCCCACCTCCTTCATCTGTGTGTGTGAGAGAGAGAGAGGGAGAGAGACAGAGCCCCTGACCGATCCTGGGTCAGGGGCTGTGAAGGCACATAGGTCTGTGGAGGGTGGAGGACCACACAGCGAAGGCCCATAATGCCTTCTCACCACGGCACCTTAATTTGTGGTTTGGCCCTGCCAACAGCCCGGGGGGAGCTTTCAGCCTATTTTCATAGCAACTGTTGCCGTGGCAGGCAGCACTTTGCTCACCACACTTAGGGTCTCTTTCTCTGGATGGTACAGGGCTTTTCCTCCATTAGTTACACAGCCCATGTTGGTCTTTCTCCATTCCTGCATTCCTGTGGCCCCACCCCCCCCAATGGCCACCCACCCACCTCCTCGTGCTCCATCATCATGTTGCGCTCTTGTCATCCAGCCACAGAGGAATAATGGAAGGCATCAGTTATTGGCTTTCCTCATCCACCTAAATCACCTAAACTGTCAAATGTTTGGAAAGGATGACGCAGAAACCAGACTCACCTCCGCGTCTAAAGTGCTCAAAAACATAAAGGACACTTATGTTAATTTGCTTTTCCCAGAAGTCTGAAGTGTGTTTTAATGTCCTTAGTACATGGTTTACTCAGTATTTTGTGTAATAAATTGTCTGTCACATTTCTAAATTATTTGGATTTTCCAGTATTGGGCAGAAATCCTTCTTCTTTGTTATGAGACATTAAAGCCTAATTGATTTAAGCTGCTTTTAGTTGACTGAAGTGGAACCTGCATCATTTTGTCATTTAGCCACAACCTACACCTGCAGCCCCCAGTATCAAACAGGCCATGAATCCTCCAGCTGTGTGTAATTCAGGTCCAATTACTACCACCACCCCTGCCCATGATCATTGACCATCTGCATCATCACCATGTGTTGTAGCTCTCCTGAAAAAGTGGACAGTGGGACAGCTTGGGCCTGTATACACTCATTTGTTTGACACAGAGCAGGACACGATAAAATCAAATGGCACAGGATGTGTGGAAATAGCACAAAAACTGAAAAATGGGCATAACAAAATTATTGTCCAAAACTCACACGACAATGAATAACCAATGAACAATGGCTTCAATGCTTAAAAAAGGTCACTTTAATTCCCTGCTCTTTTTTGGCAATGAAGGAAAGAGAGCTGTACAAGTCACTACTTTCACCAAATGTAAAAATTCAAAAAGGTACAAGGCTCTCTCCAGAGAGCACCCTGGATTCTACAGTTTGCAATGTTTTTCAGGCTTGTTGCTTATGGAGCTGTCAAGAACCTCCCAGGGTGTGATGGGAAGAGGGAGTTAAGAAGTCTTCAAAGGTTGATGGGAACTGTTTAAAAAACATTAAAATATTCATTGAGCTGAAAGCTGACCTTGAGTGATCTGGAGCTCCTCTGCGAGGCATCCGAGTGGTAACCCTGGGGGTTTCCATGTCTACCAATCAATCACATGGTTTTCCTCAACAGATACATGAACTGGAAGGTGGGCGATACCCCTCGGTCTTCAGCCCACCTTCTTGTTCATAGGACCAGGGTGTCATTTTTAGATGAATTTAACGGGATTCAGTTGGATTAAGCCATGGCTTAAATACTCCTCGTGTGTCAGAAGTCTAGAACACAGAAGTCAAATCCAGCTTCCAGTTCATCCACTGAGGATTTCTCAGAAGGGTAAAATGAACCCCTTGATGCATTAATGTGATCTTGGCGGTGGACTGTCAGATCAGGAGCTCAGAGCACAGAGTAGAACGGAATGGAGGCTGACTGTTCAGCAGTTTGCAGGCGAGATTAACTATCATGCATCTATGGGAAATAACTGGTGGATGATCGTATGGAAGCCCAAACGCTGATTTCTGAGACAACGCCTGTTTCCACCTGCACTGTGGGTGTTTTAGGAATTCCACTATAGAGTCAGTGCACAGCAAGAACAATGTCAGCAATGTCATTCCACTCACCACTCAAGCATCTCTCATGACCTTAGAGAACATTTGTGTCGACCATTCTGAGCATAAAGCTACTTTGACGCAAACCAGAATGAATGAAAGGAATTAATTCTCCAACATCTTTTCTATGGAGTGAAAATGTACTAAAATCGGACAACTACAGCACTCAAATCATATCATAGGTTTGAATTCTCACAATGCAAAAATTGCCCAAATCTACTTCTCTGATTTACATGTCTTCTCGCAAATAAGTGAAAGTATTTTATATCCTTTACTCAGTTATGACCAAATATGAGGCTTTTTTTGTGTTTACGAGTAAGAGGTCCCAGCAGTGGGGGAGTTTTCAAAGTTCCTGCCAGCAGCCATTGCAGCGTAGGGTTGAATGCACATCTGTGATATTTCTGTTAGGTTTCGTGGCCTGAACTTGGTTTGATGTTTATTGGGTCCTGGCTAGATGTACATATCCAGCATATACATGAGTGAGTGTGTGTATGCGACAAGTTTGAGTGTTTGCAATATTTGGAGAAAAGGATTGAAAATATGCTGCCCGTCTCTCTGAGCTCCTTTTATTATTTGTTGTGAGGGGCCTACCACAGCTACATTCAGTTTGCTGGTGGTGTCGACACCCATTCTTCTCTGCAGTCACAGTTTGTTTCAAGCTTCGGTCCATGATTCTCTCTGTGATTTCATCCCAATGTATCAAGCACATTTATATTATTCATACTTTGCTATAAATTATTGATGAAAGGAAATGTCTCTTTCTTAAAATAACTATCTCCATTTCGATGGATTTTGGGGTCACTTGAACAAAGACGTGGGGGTCTTTGTAGGCCCAGGAATGCTTACAAATGTTTCCTATTGAAATCAATTGCAATTTCATTTCCAAACTGTGAGATTTCACCTTGTGATCCAATTTAGGAACCCATTATACTCATAAGTAGGGGGCACCTGCACTCATGATGGATTGTTCTGTAATGGTGTGGAAATGAAATGTCAAACCTTAACTCTTCAAGAAGTCAACATTGCATGAGCAATCATCAGATAGGGTCAATGTTATCGATACACTCATCTCATGAGCCTTGAGCAGCATTCTGGGAAAACACACGGCGTAGTGGATATAACACTTACCTTGCTGCCAGAGGACCTGCATTTCAATCCTCCTCCATGAAAAAGGTGCTGACTAAACTGTTGCAGACAGATGAGTAAGAAGTGAATCTGGCCCTGAGTTTTATTTATACTGAAAAAACAACACTTCTTCAGAGCAAAGATAAAGAACCAATGCACGAGAGCAGGGGTGCTGGTCAAAAATCATGGAGTCTGGAACACTGTGAGCAGGAGGAGCAAACAAACAAGATTCTGCAGTGAGCTTAGAGGCAGCCCTAGTTACACACTAGAGCTGTGCTAGAGAAACCTCTAGAACTCAGAGAAGGGAGACCTCTGGTGGTACGGACACAGAGGTTCATGAGTCGTGTAAATGTAAGATGTTGGAAAATGGCATTGAGACTCCTTTGACTCTTAGGTGACCACTGGCATGATTTCCAAGACAAGGAGTAACAGATGTGGTTTGACATTGGCTTCTTCCAGTATTTTTTTTTTTTTCCTTAGACGGGTGCAAACATGGAGGAGAACCTGCAAATTTCACAAACACTGCTGAGCTGGACTTCAACCCCACATCAGACAAGCAGCCCAGAAGCTGTGAGGAACCACCACATCCCCCATAGGTAAGTCTAAGTAATTGGGATAAAAAACTAACACCTAAAATCACTTTGGTGAAAAGTTTCACATGAATAATCAGAATTTAGTTTGGGAAGAAAAAAAGAGATTTTATATTGTGCATCACACTGCAGCAAAATGTTTTTGAGCACTTTTCTATAACAAATTTAAAGACACTTTGTAAAAAGTTTCACGTTTTCATCTCCAACCAAAATCAGTCAGTGCGGAACAGGATTTTAAGACGCGCACGAAGACAGGATGGCGTCCCGAGTTCCCCTCGTGCAGGAATTTCCCCCGGAAAGATGGGCCTCCCGGGCCTTTTTCTATTTGAAAGGCTACGGCAGTGTGACCGAATGCTGCCCAGCACCCTGGCGCTGCCTAGCTTCGCTGTGCTCCACACGGGCCAAGGCGCTTCCACCTTCTCTCTTCCAGCATCATTAACTGGCGCTCAGCTGGAAAACAGTGCTTCTCCTTCAAGCATCCAGAAATGGGACCCAACTAGCAAGGACCGACTACCAGATTCCCAGATGAGATGCCAGGGCCTTGGCTTTCATACATACATTATTAACTGCTCATTAAGAAGACAACGCAGTGCTGGTGTCCACTCTCCTGATGTCAGTAAGGCCAACATCTGGGCTTTTTAATTTCTGGCTGCGGCAATTCTCTTTTAATGGGATGTGATTATAGATGTAAAGAAAATAGGCTGGGTGATTAAAGTGAGAGCTGTGTGGTTTGCCCACATATTTCCCAGGTGAAAGGATGCAGCTGTTAGGAATCCCTCAACATGGTGCAAAAGAAGTTCAGAATTGTGCCTACCTATTATATATTCATGTATCCATGCTTTATAGTCCCATTCAGGTATGCAGGTAGCTTTGGTGCCTGTATATTGTCTGCAGTGCTTGTGCATGTGAGAGTGAATGAATGTTGTGTGTGTGTGTGTGTGTGTGTGTGTGTGTGTGTGTGTGTGTGTGTGAGAGAGAGAGAGAGAGAGAGAGACAGCGGCAGCACTGCAACCCTCCGCTGGACAAATAGTTATGATAATGGTTTGAAAAAGACAAATGTACACCGTTGGCTGGGCAACGGTTCCAGCGTAGCAGCTTCCCAGATTCCAGTTCGGACGCATGCCTTCTGAAGGGAAACCTGTTGCAGCAGGGCTGTGTTGCGGAATGTTCCAGAATGTTCCCAGCGTAGCTCCGCTCTCAATTGGCAGGCTGAGGATGTCAGATGCAGTTAATCAGCAGCTGAGGACTGTCAGTGAACGCCTTGGGGAGAGCTTGGCTCATGAAGCTGCTGTGCTGTTGGACAAAAACTCTGGGGCTCCTCTTAGCACCTCCACCTTGTGTGTCTTTCGGTGGCCGTTGTAGCCCTGCCTTACAAAAAGGGGCAAACGCAAGCATATATGTTATAATCTGTAAAATGAACATTTGTTTTTGATGACTTTCATCCAATACCTGTGAAAATTTCTGCCAGAGAGTCATCTGCTGTCTATCTATAGAAATGGTATAATGATCAGCACGGTGTATGGCTTATTGACCCAGAAACGTAGATCACTGTTTCAGATCAAGGCAATGTGATCAATATGCTGTCATTCTCTAAGGTTGTCCATAACTGGACATGGAGGCAATTTTTCAGTTTTGACCACATTAATGAAGGTGAATATTTTGTGACCAGGTCTTTGCAAGACAGGTGAGGCCAGCATGGTCATTTGGCTCTGGCTGCACCATGATGTTACCTCACGGGGTAACATCATCTCATCCAGATTAGTTTGTGAATTTTGAAATACAAACTTCATGAATCAGAATTGCTAAAACTGCAGCAAAATAATCTATTTTGTCATGAATTTTATGAATGAAAAGTATTATTCTTTACGTTAAAAGTCTTTGCCCTTTCTCCAAAACAATAAGAAACTGTCAAGGTATCATCTGAACTCTCAGAACAGTCAGTGGTCAGGGTGTGGTCTCAGGTACAGATCTCCATTTGACCAAGGCACTAAAAATCCTACATTACTAACATCTGACTGTATAAAAAAATGTAAAGTTAATTCCATATTTAAACTTGAGCCAAGTTATCAGGTAAATAAAGGTTAATAATCATTTTTGAGGGGTTAAGATGCCAAACTCAAGGGTACGGTAAGCTAGTGTCATCCATCACATTGCCTATCAGCCTTATTGTGTCTTTGTGCACAATTCTGGATGAAATTTTTCTGAAACACCATCGCAAGAAGCTCCTAATCTACAATGCTTACTTTAAATTAAATTGCAGCTTATTTGATGAATTCCATAAGGCTTATTTTGTAAAAAGTCTAAGTCTGAGAATTTATTCACATGTGCTGGCAGACTAATGAGTTTTTGCAAAGATGTGGTTTACTTTGATATGAAATGCATTTCTTTGCCAGGCTCCGTTGCTCAACTGCCACCCAGCACCACACCAAAAATGCGTGGCACGAAGAGTTGTAAATATCCAAGATTAAAAAAAAAAAAAAAAAAAAATTCCCTCCAAATTGGAAACAACACTAATGTGGTCTGGCAAAGATAACAGAATCACAGGAAGCCTGCGGCACAATTTAACGTACATTTGAATTAATATACTGTATTAATTTCAGGAATTTACACTGGATACTAATTAGTTTATGCAGTCGTGATGGCTTCCACAGCAGCTGCAAATGTAAAATAATGGGTTCACACGTTGTGTTCACATTACTTGTTCATTCAAACTTTTCAACGTTTTCATTAGTTCATAGCAACTGACTACAGATGGCCTCCCCTTGCAGTTGCCAAGGCCTTAGTCCCTCTACGAATAAACAGATACGACACCACTTCTTGTGCCGATGACAATTTTGCATTCCGTTTGATGACTCTTCGTAATTTACTCCACAAAATGGACTCATAAATTCATCTGCTCTTAACATGGAGCACAGCTATGAGTCAGTTGCTGCCAAAAAAGCGATAAATTAATCCAGTCCCACGCTAGTGGTTCTAATATATTTAAATTCTTACCATCGAATATGTCATTACATGGCCAAAAGTATGTGAACACCTGAGCATAACACTCATATGCCCTTGTTAAAGATCCATTTCCACACCCAAGAGTACTGATATGGAGTTGTTCCCCCCTTTGCTTCTATAACAACCCCCTAGTCTTCTAGGAAGGCTTTCCCCCAGATTTTGGAGCCTGGCTGTGGGAACTTCTGCCCATTTGGCCAGAAGAGCATCAGTGAGGTCGGACGCCAATGTCACGTGATCAGCGTTCCAGTCCATCGCAAAGGTATTCAGTGGGGTTCAAGTCAGGGTTCTGTGTAGCTGCTGAAGTTCTTCCACACCAACCTGGGCGAACCATGTGTTTATGGAGCTCACTTTGTGAGGGGTGGCACAGTTATGCTGGAACAGGAAAGAAGCTTCTTCACCAAACTATGGTCACAAAGCTGGAAGCACAGAATTGTGTAGAATGTGTTTGTATGCTGTGTGGGTGTGGATGAAACAGCTCAGCTCAGTCACTAGAAGGGGGGTCCACATAGTTTTCGCCTTACAGTGTATGTTTAGGTACTCCTTTGGGAAAGGAGCACCTAAACATACACTGTAAGGCAAAAACTATGTGGACCCCCCTTCTTTTTCCCAAAGGAGCAGCAGGGAAAAAACAAACTCCAGTTTGTCCAGTGTGAATGTTTATGACCAGCACTCATATCTGTTTTATCTATCAGATGACCTCAAATAACCAAACACAGTAAAACAGTTTCAAAATCCATCTGAAGAAACCTGAAATATATGTCATCCCAAAGCTGACTGCTATGACACCTTAGGAGAATCTCAGAGCAGGTTGTATTCACCTTCACATCAACCTGTACTGAGTAATTATTTAAAATAACCTCTTCAGGCTCCTCACACTGTTTCTGCAGGACTAGGGATTGTAAATTGTGCACATACTTGTGTAAAAGAAATGTATTTTTTCAAAAAAATATATTCCTTGTTAAATCAGTCACACCTCATGGCAGAATTCTGAAAACATCTTCAAATAAAGATTCTAGCATAAGTAACATAAAAATTACAACTGATCGTGCTGTAATGCAAAAAAGACAAAACCAACTGTGGAAAGAGGTAAAAGTTTTCCAGAGCTAAAGCTCACCAAGGGAAGCGGCACCGGTATAACCAACAGACGAAGAAAACAAGAGTTCAGATAGGTGTGGACGTAACAGGTTGCCATGTAAAGACACCAACACAATCCTTTTTCACACGTGAAATCTTCAGTGCGCAAGTAAACAAATGAAAAACGAGTTTTTACTGCAATGCCAACCATATTTAAGAATGAGGTTTCGTGAAGGCAGCAAGTTAGTGTGTGAAGGGGCACTGGGCAAAGAGCCGTGGCTGGAACAAGGCCTGCACTGTTTCCCTTCGACTCCCATGGCACCACAGCTTCACGCTTATTCCCACCAGGCCGCAGGAGCCACGACAATAAATGCAGTTAACAAGATCAAGGGAGGGACTCCAGCAGCAGAGCACAGTTTGTGTTTAAACTGAGTTTTTGGTGGGGTGGGAGAGAGGCCAGATTAAATTCAGAGAGGAGTAACACCTGTAAGTACAAGTGCAGCCACTGCATTCTCATAGTTGGGAGAAACGGGTTAAGTACACTTTATAAGTAACTACAATAGATATAATAATGAAAGTATAATAAATATAATAAAAGTAGCTGAGAAAAACTGAATAAATAAATGAGTCACTATGATGCTATTGAAAGGATTGAGGGAACAGCAGACAAAACCATTCAAATATGAATGACTATGCACAACTGGTCTCGATTTTTGGAGGGCCTGTGTGTGATAAATGTCTTTTCTTAACTTTGTTTTGGTGGTAATCTAATCTTGTCCTCACTGTCTCCCAATTCTTCTTTGAAGTAAATATGACAAAGTATTGGGTCAGCTGTGCAAAATTCAGTGTAGCAACAGCCCTGCACTGAAACGGATGAGCCTGATGCCAACATTTTCATATGCACAAAACTGTTATTTGTACTGCCAGCTGACATTCTTATAAATCATTTTAAATCATAATTGTGTGTGACTTCTTTTTGTAACTGAGAAAAGGCGGCAAAGCTGGAAAATTAGATGGATTAACAACCAAAGGGGTTGGAATTCAACACACTTTTATTAAATCTGCAAATCAATAATCTTAAACTGTATAGTGTATATCGGAGCATATTTATATTTGGAAAATTCATCAGAAATTCCTTTCTTTTTGAAATATACGGCACGATGCACTACTGAAACAGAAACCAACACTGCAAAATTGCAAAACAGTACACAACAACAAAGCAAATGCTTGTTTGTATGATGTAAAAACCAACTATTGTACTGACCAGCATTCATGAGAAGCCATTAACTCCTCCAAATATTTAAATATATCATCATATTGCATGGGCGTACTGTACTGTATATATAGTGTGTGTGTGTGTGTGTGTGTGTGTGTGTGTGTGTGTGTGTGTGTGTGTGTGTACTGTATATGTTGAATTTCTCATGGTTAGCTGATGAAATGAACAGGCAACAGATGTGTTACTCATGTGGGCTCCTTCTTCAGGGAAAGATACAACATTAAGTGCTGAAGCAAACATACACACAGTTGACAGCGAATAGGATTTGACCGTTACTAAGGAGACGGCAGAAAACTGAATAATAAAGTGCATTGTGCAGTAACAATAATGATGAACAAAATCTTACTGAAGATACATTATGAAAGATGCTTAGATGAATGGCTTGAAAGTTTTCCTGCACTATTTTTACTTTGCCCAGTTTCCTGGCCGCCAATGTTTGCGTTGTCCTCTCTGTTTGCTCTTTTTGGAGAAAAATTTAAAAACAGGCAATTACGGGTAGGCAAAAAGCTAGCAGTCAGTGAATTTGACAATCGGTTTTGAAATACTAAGCTGCCGTTTCATCTCTCAGCGTCTACTTGGTTTATGTCCATCAGTGCCCAGATCGGCAACGTACCGTTCCGACCCGAAGACGGGAAGGGAGATCCCAACGGTGCCTCCGTGTTAACCCTCCCTTTGTGCAGTCCCAGGGCTGTTCTGCTCATCCAGTCCTTGGGTTTCCCTGCAGTGACACCTCTGACGTCTGCACAGAGGGATACATCGGCGAGAGTAGGAGGCATACATCTTGATCTGCGCCCACCTCATCGCAACTTATTTCTGCTACACCCATCCACCCCAGACAGCCGGGCAACTGAGGCACCTGTCCACATCCAGCCTTGCTCCATGTGGCCACTACCGCTCGGAAGACTCCTTGGATAATTCCGGAGTTACAAACAGAGAAAAAAAATGACAGCATGATGCGACGATACCCTGGCTGGGACGATCGGTCCTCAGGGGTGGGGGCTCTGTTCATTCAAACACAAATGAACATAAATCCTATTAGATTTTTCTGCCACCAAGCAAGCAAAGGGAGCAAGGACAGCCAAGCAACACAACAGGCCGCACGGCAGGAAGTGGGGCCTGCAGCTCAGAGGGCGGCCATGCTCCCCTCTGGGAAGGAGTTTCGAGGACATAAAGCATCTCAGCGAGGGGGTTCTGGGCCAGCAGGAACTCGGGCCTATCTGATTGTCTGCATTGGGAGGGGGAAGCTTTCCTTCATGGCGGACACGTAGGCTTCTCGGGATGTGTACGTTGGGGAAGCAAGCCACGTCTGGAGGGTATGTAAATCCTTCCTGCCCCCCGGGGAGGGGTTTGGGATGGTGCGAATCACACTGATCAAATTAACGATGGCAAATGGCGTGCTGTATCTGGTCACGTTGGGCGAAACGCAAGCGGGGTCGGTGGGCGCTGCCGGGCCCCTTTTGAGACGTACAATGGCCGGCGGCGGGGGGGTGCTGGGGACGGAGGATGTGCGGAGCGGCCTTGAGAACGAAGACGGACAGGCGTGGACGCCTCCCCCCCGATACCCCGCACCCGATGTGGTGGGACAAGGCCGGGGCCAAATCGGGAGGGGGCCTCGGAGCAGGAAACAAACAGGACATTATTACACCGACCCCCGTGGTTGCCATGAGCAGACCTCGCTCCTGGGACTCCGCTGGCTCTGCCCACTGGCAGGGAGAGCCACTGGGCACTATACCCTACGCCTCTCACAGTAGGGGGCAGTGTGGAGCGAGACGGGCCAGGGTAAGAGATAAATAGGCCCAGTGGTGTCGGCTGCCAATCACCTTTGTGTAGCGATTGTTGGCGGCCTGAAAAGGTCGTTAAGGGGATTTACATAACATTTTGCTCTCGTTCGCCTTTCGCAGAAGACACTGAGCTAGCACTTCCACAAGGCTCCCTGTGTGGAGCAGTTTGTCCTCGATCTTCAGGGATAATTCTCCTTAGCTACTTCAGTCTAAAGCCTCTGGTCTGAAGCGCTGGTTGTTAAATACGACAAAAAAGGCATCGTGACGTTTTCACGGAAAATCGCGCTCATAACGCTATGCGACCGACGTAGACGCCGCCTCGGGCATAGCTCGGTTACGCTTTTACGACGCGTGAAAAAAACAGTTAAGCGGGTCCGTTTCGACATCAGAATAGGTTTTGCTCCAGAAGTCTCGGCGCTCCGGAAACGCTGCGTGCTATCACAAGAGTCAAACTGAACCGACGGTTTCTGGATGCGAGCTGTCCGTTTTGTCTCCCGTTCAGTCGTATTGAAACAAGAAGCAATAGGCCATCGTGAGCATTCACACTCAATTTCAGTGTTCGGTTTAAGGTCGCGTAAAGGTTAAAGATTCTTCCGCAGGGTGCGTGGCTGCGAACTTCTCTGCTGCACGCATGCAGTCGAACAAGAACAATCGTGGCCAACGGTAGAGCCGGGTGTACAGCTACATCCTCTTTGTTCGCATCTGTTCGTTTTCCTGTGCCGTTCTCTAAAATCAGTTATCTTTCAGCCGATCTCTAGGAACTGACAGACGAAGATTCTTCTGTTTGGTTTGTCCATTTATTGCTGGTATCATGGGACTTTTGTTGAGAAAGTTCCCCCGGATTGACCTCAAATGTTGCCAGGCGTGTTGTTCGAGGTCTTAAGAGTCTTAAACGTCAGAACGTCGCCTCAATCCCTTCAATAAATTTACGTAGTCCCTTTGGTGTTTGTTTTATTAAGCACATCAAAGTAAAAATGGCTGTCAAAGGGGGAATTCCGCTCTATTCTAGACATCTTGTCTTTCCCTTTGTGACCAATAATGGACTAACAGCTTACGCTCAATCTAATAATGGATCTCAGTAGTTTCTGAAAAGTACAGAATAATGAAAAGCTAATTGTATTATTACTAAAGGAAAAAAGTCATACAAACAGTTTTAAATGGTGTAATGGGTTTCACATCGAGCATTCATCCAAACATGCATCAAAGTTTGATCCAAAGGCCTAAATAAATATAGCCAAGTCAGGAGATAAATCGTTTATCTCCCACTTTTCTCTAAAATGGATTTTTGTTAGATTTGCACACTTATTATTTACCCATTTGTGCAGCTGTAACTTTTTATCACATCGCTTCAGATTAAGGACCTTGCTCAGCGGTACTGGAGCAGAAGGAAAGAGTTCAGCTTGGCACTTCAACTAACCATTGCGGTGCCTGCAATTTACGATAGCACTAAATAGCAGTATCAAGGTCAGTTTTAATCTTCAGTCCAATGGTCACATTCCTTAGTTCCTGCTCTCACCTCTGGTTATGGGATTCTGAAGAGAAACTGGTAGTCTACAGTGCCAGCAGAAGCTCCCAGGAGTACGTCTGAGCTACACGAACCCCGCAGTTTCCATTTTTGTATAGTGCTTCTTTTGGTAGCTTTTAAGCAGCTGTTTATTTTATATACAAAGGGACATGGCTTACTGTACAACAAACCAGCACCATGTAAGGCACAGAAATCTCTGCTGACACTGAACATAGTATGTAGTGACATACAGGCACTATTTTCCATGGTTTCTGCTCAGCGGAAAGATGTCTGCATCACATTTTTGCGCTATTTAACTTTTCTGTCACTTGAAATGTCTCCAGTCTTCCCGAACACAAGTACAACTGCACAGAACTCATGAAAGAGCAAGCGTCTGACGTTAATTTGTTTCCCTCGATCCTCGGACCCGTAATTTCAGCCCGTGCCGGGTTCCGCTTCACATTTGACACGGACTGTACATCAACAATGTCTTCTTTATAGAGCTGGGTGGTGGATTTGCAAGCCCCGCCTTGTATAATTCCTTAATTGAGCTGAGTCACCAGAGCCCACTTAGCAAGGCTGCAAAGCAAGTGTGCTAACCTGTCCCACCTTGGAATGCAAAGCTTGTTCCTGCAGATATGCCAAGGGACCCAGCTCCTGCTGTGGCGGTGCCACGAAATCAACCCCAGCTAGCATGGCAACCACGGCTCTCACTTAACCGCTAAGCAATAACTCGTAACCTCCTTTCCCAGCACCCAACTCCCACAGCCAAACCACTGAGCAAGTCTCCAGCCTCCTTTGTTTCCACTTGAGCTTCAAACATTTGGGGACCTGACAGATTCACATAATTCCCCCCAGGGGTTGTGCAGATAAACCCTGACAGACTCGATCTCGGGATGTCAGGAGGTGACGCCAGGGTGGTCTGGGTGTGAGTCTTTGTTGCCACTGACTTCACTTTTGTAAGTGCCCTCCTGGAACGCGTGTTCCCCACACTGTCAAGGGTAATGAGTCTGACTCGGGTTCAGTGAAATGCATCACACTACAGGGTGAAGGCGGTGGGGGGTCTAGGAGGCTCGCTGACAAATGGAAAATGACCCTTCAGGTGAAATAAGTGAAGCGGCTGAAAAGCCAGAGCAGATCTTTGCACATAACCTACGCAGGAACTGTCAGTGGCGTTGACTTCCTGCCCTTCATATCTCAGCAGTCTGTGTTTAATGTCTGCACCCACGTTCAAATCTGACTTTAAATTTAAAAATTAACCAGCCGCTTCATACCATGCTGTTTTTTTTTTTGTACTACACTGTTATGATCAACAAAATCACAGTAGCCAGACAATGCTTGCATGTCCACAACAACATCAAAGTTAATGCCTTGTTAACTTTTTTTCACCCTAATATGTTATTATGATGTAATTACTCCTCTGAGGTGTAATTTTTACCCATAAAATGGAGATAGCCCTTCTAAGGAGGTGTCACCTACCTGGTAAACATTGCAGTTTGATTGACTGAGAAAGTTCACGTGATGCCACTGACTCACTATGGTCCAGGTGGAATATCAGCCATCCAGACAGCACCAGCTCATCGCTGACCCATCCACATGGAGCCACCAGAAATGCCCGCAGTGTCGAATCTGGGTGTTCAAACCCAAGGCCTGACTATGGCATGTTACACACGAGGCCTGCGTTCAAAACCTGCAGGGGGTAATATTTCCAGGTTTCTTCTTCTGGCTTTCCAAGTCAACACAAAGCACCTCTGTCTGGGTTATGGAATTAAGGTTAAGCGCATCAAGGAGAACTTCAAAGTCTCTTCTTGGCATAGACGATTTCAGCTGCATTTCTTTCCTTTAAGTCAGATCTCATTTACTAACCAAACAAAAACACAAGTCTGAAGGTGTGCTATTTTGCATAAATGTAGTTTGATAACAACTTAAGTTGTGGTTTCAATAACTCAAAGAATTTGACTTTTGCCCTGCGGGCCTGCAGATAAAATAAATAAAAATATTGGATCTAATCTAACAATGTGTTTATGAAGATTAATGTTGTTTGATACTAATATTGATGCACGCTTTATCAAATAACTGCAAGCTGAGGATACGCTTCCCCCAACTCCAGGAAGGCCAATATACTTTAATAGATTTTTTAACATTTCACTTGCAGCTGATATATCTTTTCCTGCTGTCACTTATAAAATTCCCCTGGGCAAAACAACAAAACCGAAGAAAGTGTAATTGTATCCTCTTCTGCAGGTGATTTGTGCAGCCATACTGGTGAAGACGATGTGTCGCGGCTTGAAGTTTCTCCTTCTCATTGCTTCACATTAGCATTTTGAGACCATTTAAAATTTCTTAGCCTGGCCCTGCAGTGAGCAGTATAAACAGAGTGAAACTGAGTAATTATATGTTACTTCCAACATCAGTGTATGAAATATATGCTTTGCCCATAGTAAATCATATACAACCAGCTTGGCTACATGCGTCTATTATTATTCTTAACATAAAATAACAAACATAAGTAAGATAGGGTTGACAAAATAGGATAAGCTCAAAAGAAATATTAGTACTCGGTATCTGAATTGATGTAGAAAGTGTTAACCCAAACAAAGCATGAGATGTTAGACACTAGGGTGATGTATTTCAGCCCCCAGGCCATGGCTGCGGTATTCATTGTGGTGGCCATCTTTTCATTATTAGTTGTTTTGTAAATTTAATTAAAGTAGACTGAGCTCAGGTGTGTGTGTGTGTGTGATTGTTGTAGGTATGCAGGACAGCTGACAATTTTTTTACCTGTATCTTAAAAATTACACTTGTCATGGTTTTTTGCATTTTTTTTCCCCTTGAACAAAATATTGTTCTTTTCCTTTCATCTCTGAACAATTATGTCTGTACATTTTTTCATGTTCTTGTTTGGGGGGAAACATGTGCACACGAGAAATCATTAGAGATTTAAGACCGTATGGGAATCGGAGGCAGAAAATCGGTTGTGAAACTCATCTACCCCCACCCGCCTGCCATTACTTCTGTATCTGCTAGCAATCAGCTAAACTTTCTATATGAAATCACCTTTCTATAAACAGGTGAATGAAATCTGCGCACCTGACTTCAGTAGGTGAACCCATTACGTGCTCTCAATCCTCCATCTGCACGGTCAGGGCAGAGAATGCAGAGAATCCAGCAAGGTTGCCATCCAACCCTCGGAACAACGAGAATTAGGAAGATGACCTGAGCTCATGTGGCTGGCGGTTCAGGTGAGAGGCAACTCAGGTCTTTTCAGGTGACAAGGGAGGCAAAAAAGAGACCGTTTGGATGCCTTTGAAGCCATCCTGCAGCTGGCAGGCTTGCAAGGAAGTGTTGCTACTGTGCTGCTGCCAATAAACAGGGTGACATTCAAGTCCAACGAGTTGGATTTATGGCACGGTGGGTGTTGCTGCTGATCCGCTGGCATCATCTGCAGGACTGCATGTCAGCGCCAGCCCCCTGGAGGCGCAGGTGTGAGGCTCTTTGCGGCTGGAGAAACAGTTCCCTTTGAAATTCAGTACGGCAGTATTAGTCCGTGATTTATTTATTTAGATGAAACCCGTTCACACCGATGACATAATAGTCCTCAGACCAGCCTGAGAAGCTCTTGCCATTCTGTCATGTGACATCACCTGGATCTTGACTTTCGTTTCGGACTCAACGGGGAATTAGTGGAACTGGTGAGTAATGCAGGTTGCTAGCAAACAATTCTTGTCATGTGCCACTGACTCTATGCTGACTGTTGTTCACCACTTATGTAGAGTCCATCCAGAAAGTTCCATCCTTCAACTGGGTCCTTAGTGCTGAAAAGGCTGTGTTGTCTTTGCGTATTCAGTCTTTTTATGTAGTTGCTGCTCATTTTCATTTTCTTTTACCTTCATCTTTTCCAACAATCACCAGCTTTCAGATTTTGGTGTCAAATGTTTTTCAAAACATTTCAAAAGTAAACATGAGTTTTGCATCACAAAATATTTTTCAAAGAAGAAAAATCTTAAATCTACCATTTCCATAAGAATTCAACCCCTGTAACTGGTGAAAGCATATTTGGCAGTAATTACAGCATCAATTCTTTTGGGTCAGGGTCTACCAGGTTCTGACATTAGCTTGGTTCAGTTTTTGATCTCAGCTTTCATGGAGATTCCTTGTGGACAGCAGTTTTCAAAGACTGCAACAAACTGCCAGTTGGATTCAGATCAGCCCCTCTAGATTGTTAACTTTCTTCTTCTGAAGCAACTTCAGAGTAGCTGTGGCCTTGTGTCTAGGATTAACTAACATGTTTCTTCTTTAGCATTTGCCTATACTTTCAACTGTCCGTTGTTCCTTCAGCCTTTACAAGCTTTTCAGTTCCTGTTGATGAAAAGCAGCCCCATACCATGATGCTGCCACCCCCATGCTTTATCATAAGGATGGTACAACCCACATGATGTGCTGTGTTAGGTCTGGGCCAAATATAAAGCTCAAAAATGTCCATTTTTGTTTCCTCTAACCACAGTACCTTTAACCATTTTGTGATGGTAGCATAGAATGTGTTCACAGGGCCTTTGATATTTTTTGTTCCCTTTTCCATATCTGTGCTTCCTGTTAACTTTATGTCTGGCTTTCTCTGACTACTACTTGGAGTTCACAACTTCCTTGCTGCAGATTTGATTATATGACTGAGACCTCACAGGTACAAGTGTTTTTATCTTTAAGTCTATGATCATTAATTCTAAACCAATATTACCAGCACAGACCAAACAGTTAACTGGGTGGCTCATTAAGGTAATTATTTCAACCTGACTTAAATCAAGTTAGCTACCATGAAAGGGTTTAAAAACTTGTGCAAATAGCATATTTCAGTTTTTCTTCTCTAAAAAGTATTTTGGGATGCAAGACTCGTGTTGACTTATTAAAAAAATCATTCTGAGTGTTTTTATTTTCAATGTAAATATCATATTGAAAGAAATACTTAAAGCACCATTTTGTTATCTAGGAAAATGTGTTATTTTGTCAAGGGTCTGAATACTTTTGCAAGGCACTGTATGTGCTTGTTGATGCACTCCGGAAGTTCTCACATAATTCTTTGAATGAATACAAAGACAGCACACAACAAAAGCGTGCTGGCGTTCCTCAGCAAACTGACAGTGTAGAGACTTACCATGTGACTTCACTGGCAATAACTGCCAATGCTGCAGAACCCAACACACTGCATCCTGTAATCCACAAGGAAAAGTACTGCAAAGCAGCTTGTGATAAAGAAGAAATTGCCCTGCTTTTGGGGACATTAAAAAGCAAGAAAGCACCTTTTAAAGTAGTACTAAAACTGGAAAAAAAAATATTATCCTATCAAAGACCATGCTAGTCTGCGCCAAAGACCAAAAGAGAATTGCAATGCATTTGATTGTTTTTACTTTCGCTATTTTTTGGTTCCTGCCCTGGTGAACTACAATGATCGCCGGAGGTAAAATGAAGACACCTAATGATCGCCACCCTTGAACGACAGTGGAGATACAGGAATAACAAATGACTACTGTTGCCTGGGACCTGAAGCAAAATATGACTTCAAAGGCTTGAGATCCATCAAGTCAAATGTCCAGGAGCACTGTACTCTGTAGCTCTTTCTTAGCCTCTGATAAGTTTTGATTTAGTGACCATGTGGCCGACAAGGATTCATGTCCAAAGCCACCACTATGAAAGGTCATTAGCAGGGTATAAAAACTTTTACTGAAAATTAGTTTTTTGGTAAATCTTCTCTCCCTAGGACATGTTGAGTGATAACATTTTTTGAGATGCCTAGAAATGTACATATTTCTATTGTCATATGGGTCTATAGTATGAATTTCTAAAAAAAACAGGCTATGAATGCTCATGTTAGGAATTTTTGACCATGTGCATATTTTTTCAGTTAATTTATTTACATTTTGAATGTTTTTTTTCTGCACTACAAATGTATTTAGAGTTTTTTTTTAATTAACTGTTTTTTTTTTTTTTTTTTTTTGCTGAACGTAAGTAACTTGTATTCGTCCCCCCCATCCAGTAGGTGTCAGTAAAATTCACAAAAAAAATGAAGAGGGTTAGGTAACCCCCTAAATTCAGCCTTCATCCAGAGGGGTTACAACTTCACTCTGGTGTTCAGTGATCAATAATTAAAGGTGGAACACTGTGAAACTTTCATGACAGACCTGCACTTTATGGACTCTGTGTGATTGTACTTTGTCTTTTTAAACTATTTTTAGTTTAATTAGGGTCAAAGAAATTAAAGCAGTCTTTTTTATTTAATCTAAATCCATTTTTTCAGCCTATATCATCAAGCTTTCATTGATTGCAACTAAGGGGTCATAGTTGGAAAGAAAAGGAGAGCAATGATCATTCTATATCTTTATCTCTGCAGGCAACGTGTCTTTGCTCTAGCACCTGTACCCCTGTAGAGGAACCTTCATGGCAGTTTGTCTACTAATGTTCCTTGATGCACCTGAGCGCACCTGTCTACCTGAGGGCTAAACAAGCCCCTTCTGTAGCTGGCAGGCGGAGGGTCCAGCTCCCACGCTGCATCGCTGTCTGTTATTTCACTTTATTGAATCGCACTGAAAGGCCACCTGACAGCAGCAACGGGGTTGGGGGTGTCAGTGTGTTCAGGGCTACTGGGGGCATACCTGTCATGAGAGAGATGGATGGTTAACTCAGCATAGTAATTACAAAGTGAAGGGAGAGGATACTTCAAGTTATAACTATATATGTACATACATGATGTCAGCAGTCTGTACATGGACATTCCCTGGAATACAACACTGCTGCAACATCCTTTCCACAACCAAGGTAAAAAGTGGCCCAGACGTGCTGACAAAAGACAGATCTCAGTCAAGTTTTCCCCTTCAGAAACCCTCACCGAGAGCGGGGAAGGGGACGCGGTTGAGGCTCACCTCACTTTGTAGCGAGGATCGGACAAGCGACTAATCTTACTAAGAATACGGTTCCAGGTACTATAAGGGGGTGGGGCGGAGCACAAAAAACTCCTAACAATTCTCAAGCATCTGCCGTGGACGAAAACAACGGTACAAAGCAAACTAAAGTCTCAAATCCCAGCTAAGACCCTCCATCTTTCAGACTAAACTGGATCACACCAAGAATCTCTTATCCTTTTATCCTCTGTTTAGATCCACTAATCCTCCAGCCATTTTCCTTCCTTTCTCCCTTTCTCATTTCCAGCACCAACTGTTTGGTAGTCCGGTTCTGGAACGTCGGGAATTTGCGCTTTCCATGAAAGGAAAGTAACTATATTTAAGAAAAGAAGAACAGTTTGAAAGAGCCAAGAATGTGACCAGATTTCCTTAAATCCCATAATGAGATGTTTTCCCTGGACCAGCGCTGTATAGGCAGCGAGAGAGCGACCAGTTGCACTAAATAGACATTGCAGAATAATGTACCGCGGTGGAAAAGAGAACTTGTCATAGTGCTGGTTTCAGGGTGATTCAAACCACCCCACCAGGACATTAAATAAATATGCACACTGTCGGCGCGTATCATTCAGATTAGGGAGATTAGAGTCCGGTAACCTTGGCGCTTTCTGCACTGGCCGGTCCCATCATATCTTAGCAGATTTAGACTTCTTCACACTGGGCTTTGACACAAAGCACCCCTAGAGCAGTGAGTTTCCCACTGCCATCTTTTCCGTTAGATTAGAAACTCATTGACACATTGTCCCACTGGCCCCGGCCCCCCCCGGCTATGAACCTAAAGCAGGAGCCGATGATGGGTGGCCTGCAGCTCCTCCTGCTGCTCTTTTGTCTGTCGGACTGATGTGGACCATCAGCCATCACTGGTAATTTATACATAGATGTCACTTGCCCATTCATTTATTTTCTAAATCATTATAAACAGAAATTGTCAGATGAACATAAAAGGTAGGTTTTAGTCATTTGGCAGCAAAATGTCTAGTTTTATCTCTTTTTTGTTCAAATTGAAGTGTAGGATCAAAATGTAGCAGTTATATTACATTAACGTTACTCATTTCTTCAAGGCGACTTGCACTAACCTTCTTACGTAGATTCACCTCAATGATTTTAGCTGCATGAGTACTGCTTAAGTAATGGAAGAGGGTCAAACGGATGTGAGGAAACCCCATATGTGTTCTGCACCGAGGTATCAAACTCGCATGCGAATCCTTTAAGAATGTGAACAAATGTCATGTCCACATGCTGGCCGTATATGTCTGTGTAAGAAGGAGTGGCAAAATAAAAAATAAAGATGAAAAATAAAATTGTTCAGGTGCTCTGATCTGTTATATCAGCATCCCGTGGGATGCCAGTAAAAGTTAGTCTGTCGGTCGGTGTTAGGTGCACTGAAAACCCCGGGGCAGACAAAAGTCCGACCCAGACTTCCTGTTCGTCCAAATTAAAGGTCTCATGAACTGTCTGGATCCTTATCGCTGATTTCTGCTCATCAGACGGCTCTTTTCAAAGTGTCGGACTGCCGGATGCATCATCCTTTAGACACTTTAATTCAAAGTGACACTCAGACCACAGCAAGTGGTTACTGGTTAGAGCTGTCACCTTGGGCTCGAAAAAATTTGGGTTTCAATCCCTGTTCTTGCTGAAGCACATTTGAGCAAGGTGCTTAGCCTGAACTGATGCAGTAAAATTTAACCAATTATATAAAGAAATCAGTGTAAAATCGTGTTTAATATTTCAGCCACGGTGTTTCCCACTGGATTTTTTTTTCCTCTTACTTGACCACCATGAGGTACACATGGGGGGTGGGTAAGAATAGAAATATAATAATATACATACAAAGAAAATTTTAAAAGTTAATTACACATTTCATATTTCTTTAAAAAAAAGGAATGTTTATACATAATAACAGATTTCTGTTTAATGAAGTGTAAATCACAGATGTGTCGCTCATGTGTGGGTTTTACAGGTGCCGATATTCAGAAACCCAGCATTAAAATATTTACATTTTATCTTTGAAAAGCAGGATTCCACAGTGGAGCCCAAACCATAAAGTCACAAGACAGCAGGGAGAAGTTCTGGACTTCACCACGATGCAAACGTTGTTTCCGACGGCACGTGTGGATGAGAGTGAGATGTGACAGAACAAGAAACTCGTAATTTCCCCGCGCTACCCTGTGTTCCCAAAAACATGCCCTTTTTTTAAGCACCCCCCCCCACCACCACTTCAGGGTACAGAGTGGGGGCTACGCAGGGCCGTGTCAATAAAAAAGGCACTAAAGTGCAATTACTGTGCTGTGAAGAATGGGACAGCTCAGTAATTAGGCCAGAGAAGCGGTGAGATTGCAGGTCCGGGGCCGCTTGGAATGCCGAGCCTGCAGTGCAGTGTGGGAAAAGCAGTGGGAAGGCCAGCGGCACGCTTTGTGAGGTAATTACTGGAACTACCAGGGGCCGGCTCAGGGCCCGGCTAATGATGACCCCCCCTTCTCCCCTGCAAGTCACCTTGTCATTGATATATGCCCCCACGACCGCCCACGCCAACACACACACACGCACACACACACAGTGCTGACCACTCCCTATGCTGCCCCCTGCTTCTCCTGTGATCTTAAGCCCAGAACTTGGGAACCAGGTGGTATTGTCTGTGCTGTGATCTAGAATTCCATGTGGGCTATTGTTGGGGAGGCTTTACGGTTAAGGGTTGTCATCAGCTGTTGCTGGCTGAGATGCCACTGTTTTCTGTGGGTCATTTGGGGTTATTATTTACTCATCTTTCTCTAAAGGTACTTATCATGTTAGAGTCTCCCTGCACTCCAGCAAGACCCCAAGGCTCCTGCACCTGTGGCCGCTTGGTGATCCCGCTCACAGCATCCAAAAGTTTTAAGGGTTTTAACTCCAATGCGGTGGAGTGAGCTCGAGCTGCTTAATAGCGTCCCAGCATCCAGGAAGCGTCTCAAAATGCATGTCTTCCAGACCCATTGCTTACCTGAATTCCTAACAAATGTGTATATTATTGATCTCATTGACCTCCGATTATTGATCAGAAAGCATGTTCTCACTGTTATGTTGCCAGGAGTCAATGTCTGCACACCATGACCAATGGGATCAGAAACCTTGGGCCTCAACAGCAAATTTAGATTCCAAAGTTTAGTCTTGATCGCTGTATAGGTCTTTTTTTTTTTTTCAGATACCTCAAAGGTCACAGGTCCCCACATTAGTGTCTTGAAAGGGTGGACAACAATGGATAACTTGGACCACTAAAGGTTTATTTTTCTCCCTTTCTTGGCAGTGAAAGGTGATGGCTCTAACCACCTGCTGGATTACCTGCAAGGCTGACCCAGCTACGTTCCTTTCTACTGAGTCTGGCAAAAGAAGCAGGTCAGCACTTACCACAAGAATCTACAAAATGGCTGCAGGAGAGTTTTGTTCATCACGCATCATCTCTTCGAGTGAAAAGCTCAAACATCACTCACTCTTAGTCATGCCTGCCTTAATGATTCCTACCAAACAGGTGAATTCATCATTCCCCAGAAGGAGGAATGTGGACCATTGCTCTCCATAGCCAGCGAATTATGCCCATGAGAGTCGTTTTATGATTTATTTTTTTATGTTCGATGTAATCACACAAAATGAAAATTCCTGCTGTCCTCCTGCTCTGACTTTCCGCCGACCCAGCACTTGCTCCAGAGTGAGGCCACACATTGTCATCGGGGACACGCATCCCTGTCATTATCTCTGCCCTTCATTCTTCGGGGTGATCTGAGGGACTCAGAGCCATTCGCTTTTTTCTCAGGGGGCTTTGAGGACTGTGGGTTTGAGTGTCGGGATGGGAGGCGATGCGCCGCCGCTTTCTGCAAGTGCCTGCCTGTCATTAGGGTTCACAGCCGTCAAGTACCTGTGTCTGGACACATCTGCGTGGCAAACCTTTGAAGTTGCACCCAAAACAAAGGTGGACGAAATTGACGAGATGTTGAGGGGTAGTTCATCCCTTTTTCGCTTTCTTTAGGATCAACGGAGGAAAAACTTGGAAAGGTGCAAAGAGATCAGTATGTGCTGGGGGAGGCCAGTGATAAAAAGGGGGGAATCACTAACTCCTCTATTCGCGTACAGCCATGTTCATCCTCCCTTTGGTCCACCAGATCACATACACCTGGTCTCTGCTGGATTCCTCCACAGAGATACAAGGCCACAAATCCACCAGGTATCCCTTTGACCGCTGATGTCATGTTGAAGACACACCAGTTTTTGGGAGTGAAGCATATCAACTCCTACATTGTGTGTGACCGGTGAGCTGTTTATTTCTACGTACCACCAGGTCATAATGTCGCCACGACAAAGCCATGTCCGACTCATCTGGCATTGGGAGCTGCCCTCCCTTTGTGAGGTTCTGTTTTACTCCATTGTGAACACTCACAGACAGGAGTGAGAGCAAGCAAATGAGAGCATTCGCGTGCAACATTAGCTCCTAATTCCTTCCAATAAAATAAATTTAAATAATTAAATAATAATAACTAATATTGCTTATTAGAAAACACACCTAAGCTTGACATTGTATGTGGAAAAAGCTACCCAAACCCAGGTTAAAATGGGTTCAGGTCAGGTAGCAGACCTTTAGCTACAACCAACTTAAGTAGGATTTAGTCTTGTTTGGTTCAATTTAACATGACTTGTGGGATATCAGAGGACACGCACCTCTCCTACTTCGGCTACACCCTCACCACAAAAAAGGAAAAGATTAACTAGTTGGACTAGACTAAAACATGGTGGGGGGGATCTGGTCTTTCAAAGGTGCCCCCCAGCCATGAGATGGGGAGGGGAGATAGGAGTGGTTTGTGTACAACTAGCCTTCTGTGTGCTGGTAAACACAGAGAACAGAGCGCTGTTCACCGACAGCTCCTACATTCACTGACAACAGACAAGAACACACAGCCAACTCTGATGAGAAACACACACACACGCGTGCACACACACCTTATGCAAGATTCTGTTATTGACAGTATGTCTAATATTCTCCATGAAATCAACTTGTCCAGTTGAGCTATCCGCACTGCTTTTTGTTTTTCTGCAGTTTGTTATTTTCACAGTAGGTTCACCTGTATTTCTGTGACGTTCTCCTATTCTCGTGCGGTTCTGGTGTCCGCACCTCTATTGTTTCTGGGTTGCTGTAGCCATGAGTAGTTTTGGTCGGGACTGATGAAGCGTTTGTCTATTTCTCTATGTTCAAAACGATGCAAATTTTTTATTTGTTAAAGTGAGAGTGAGAAAAACCCACTCCAATGGGTTGTAATTCTTTTCCTTTGTTCCTGTGTTTGTTGTAAGTCTATGAGTCCAGTTACTGATATTCACCCATTAGTCATTTTCCCTATCCCAATTCAAGAATATAGTCAGTATAAAAACATCAAAGAACTTTTTTATTTTACCATTAATTTTTCTGACACCTTTCTTTCAGGTGATATCCAGTGTTACAGTGGGTGCTTACAGTCATATTTTCACTTATACAGCTAAACAGTTTTTTTTTTTTTTTTTTTTCTACATCAGTTCAAAGTACCTTTCTAAGGGGAGAAAGCAGGCATTCAAATCTGGATCCTTCAGTCACCAAGTGATAGCGCTAACTATCTAACCGCTATGCTACGATTTACCATTTTATTTTTGCCAGGTTCACACCAAAATATTGAAACATGGTAAAAGTACTATGGTATAGGTTTGGTGCAGCTAAACCCAAAAACTGAGAAACATTGCAGTTTTAAAGTGCTGGTTGATGTCACTTATTTCCTTGGCCAGAAACCATGTTGTTAAATAATTATGTATCATTTTGGATGCATCTCCAATCCATCTAGCCGACCCAGAACAAATATGGCATCACCCTCCATGGGCACAGGGTCACTGTATATCCACAGTTGTCCTCCAACCACTCAACTGGCTCAAGGAAAATGGGACAGGAGACTATAGAAGTGCTCCATTTGTGCGTAGAGGCTTGGGTTAAGTTGAACAGAGGTGAAAAGGTGACGGGCTGAGCCTGACTCCTCCTGCAAACCTCCCACCCCACCCCATCCCGGCCTGACTGACCTCTCTGCCACCCTGTCTCTCCCCCAACTGACCCCCCATTGCCCCTCCCTCAGTCAAACTGCTCACCTGAAAGTCTGAAGTCTCTAGGAGTGACAGTGGATTGTGAACAACCACCCTGATACAAGTACGTACACAGATACAGATCTCCTCCAGCGCCATCTGAATGATCTTATTGATTACTAATGGTATCTGATCACCCACCTTCAACTTTTCTGCGTCAAACAGTCAAGGACACAGTAAAACTCAGCAGCAAATACCATAAAAATGGATGTTTGTAACAGTGAAAATCCTGAATAGCAACAAGAGCTGAACAGCACTCATGTTTTTTTGTCATCCACAAACATTTTCTGCATGCCCTCACTCAACTTCATGGAAAAAAAGTTTTGCACGTTGTGTACAGTAGTTACAAGTAACCATGAAAAGCATGCATCTTTACATGTTTACTCCAGCAAGTGTGAGCTGAGCTCTGTCTTTCAGACAGGTCGTTCCTGAATACTTTCCTGATGTTTATTTTCGTGTCACAGTTCCAGTTGTCAAACCAGTTGGGTTTCCAGTAAAGTGGCTGCCTGGGTTTTCATAAATTGCATCTGGTGGTTCTTGTTTGGTTGACCTGTTGCAAGGCAAACACTGCTGCTAAGGTTTCACTGCCACTTACAGTCAAAAGAGTTTATCATGGACCCTCAGAAATAGAGATGCTCATTGTACCTTCTTGCCCACACAACCAGCAAAGTCCCGGCAGCCTTAAAGGGGGGAAAAGGATCAAACAGCGGCAGAACTGGGCTCATTTTGTACCCGGTGCCCTGGGGGCGAGCGCTGCCTTTCATCAGCTGTGGGTGTCATTCATAAGTATAGCATTTTACTCCTAATCGACTCTACAGCAATAGTTTTTCCTGTCCCCTTAGCGCTATGACTAGGTTAGCAGGGGTGGTCGGGCAGCAGCACCACCAACAAACTGTGACCCTTAACCTTATTACAAGGATTATAGGAGTCTGATTCCCCAGCCCAAGTATTATACAAGGTCTAATGAGACCGCTATTGTGGACAGTGACAGTCGGGGTTACCCGACAACGGTGGGTAACTGTGGTGCTTTTCAGCATCTGCATGTCAGCAATGGTCTCCCCTGCCACCCGGTATTAGTGAGTGCCACACCAATTTCGAAATGGTGGCTAAGTTGGAGGGTTGTGCCAAGATGGACTCCACCCACAGCAAGTGCCCCTCAGCTGCCCTGCTCATCACCCTGGCAAACAGTCCAACTGTGCAAGACATCCACATGTGCAAACAGCTCCAAAAACCACTAGGCAGATGGTTAATGCTGTGCAAGACTTCAGACAGAAATGCCAGTGGGTAGCTAATGCTTCTAAACATGGGCAGAATATCAACTATTACATTTACATTTGCATCTCTACAACTTACACTACTTAACTGCCTGCAGTTATTCACCCATTTATACAATTGGGTCATTTTAAATTTACAATAAGTACCTTGGTGAAGACAAGAGGAGGAGGTAAGATTCAAAACTGGGTCCTTCAAGCAGTTCTAACCACTGGGTCACCTGCTACTACATATTTATAGCACATTTAAGACTTCAGACACTTTTCAGGCTTTGTTGTAAAATACCACATCAAATTAGGGTTAGCACCTCGGTGAAGGATACTACAGCAGGAGATGGGGTTTCCTCCCAGATCATTAAACTATAAAGCAGAAGCCTTAACCACTAAGCCGCCTGCGGGAGTTTATTAACCCATTTTCACAATCAAATGTTTATTTACGTCTTTCAGGTTTTGTTCCTTTAGAAATGGATCAGGTATTTCAGACATTTGCTGATTTATTTTTGCGTCGGTTACTGTTGTTAATGCACCTGCACGCAGTTACCCCCCACACACACACACACACACCCTTCCACACGTCACTGTAAGTGGGTTTTAGTGCCAGGTTTAGCAACAGTGGCACACACAAAAGGCCCTGTGTAGAAGTTCATCCCTCTCCTGAAGGACGTCTCCTTTCACAACCTGACCGCATGACGCCCTGCTTGTCTATGCTCCAAACCCCACCAGGTATGATCTCAGCCTTGCGAGTCTCATCCCACACAAAAGGAGTGCTTGCTTCTTTGCTCCCTGGGTGCACTCTGAGCCCTGGGATTTTTTTTCCCTTCACACATGTTTCTTTCCCACCTCCACATATTGATGTGGCGCTGGGAGAAACTCGCATCTCTGTCACCTTAAAAGCATGCCTTTGCACTGCAGTCACTGCCTCCTCTTTGCTCCTGTTACTTAAGTCCTTGGCACTGTTGCGTCACCAATTGCCTCAAGGAGACAACACTACCCCTCCCCCATCCGGTTTTGGTCCCACAACATAGGCACACACATACACAGTAGCCTATCCCATACTGCATTTATACCACGGCGGCCAACCTCCCGGCCCTGGGACTAATGCCTTCTTGGATCTACAAAGATGTCAGAGGCCCTTTGTTCTCACCAACAATACAAACAAGCACTTCAAACAGAATGGAAGTGCCTCCAAGGGCTACTGCACCTTCCTAGGCAGGCGTCTCGTCTCTACAGAGCAGCGAGCCCACGCAAGGAAGACCACACCCACTGCCCATGCCTGCTAGAGAAAGACTTTGTGTGTCGAACCGGCTCCTCGAGCTGCTGGAGTCTGCAGCTGGAGCGGGAACCTAGAGATCCTGTGTCTGTATTGGTCAGGCTGATTTCATGTTGTGCAAATTGCACATGGAAGTTTTGGTGTAGCTGTCACATTGCAGCAAAGTACACGTTTTCTGCTGATCGGTCAGATCCCTGCTGTGTAAGGTCTACATCCTACAGTGCTCATGGTCTAGGCTCACAACTTCCCCTACATCCCCATAGAACTCATGGTCTAGAACCCATAGTACTCATGTGCTACATCTCACAGAGCTCATGTTCCAGATCCCATAGTGCTTGTGGTCTACATCTCACAGTGCTCATGGTCTAGGCTCACAACTTCCTCCTGTGTTCGACAGGGTCATGAGGAAGCATCCATCCACAGGACTGTCTTTAGGAGGTCTCTGAGACCACCACTCAGGGAGGGGAAGGATTGGTGTTGTGTCCTGCAATGAGTCGTCCTCACACCACCTGCTCCCTGCCGCAAGAAACACAAACCCTTTTGGGTTGTCACAAGTTATGCTGCTGGTGAAAAGACTGATGAATTGCTTGGAATAACTGTGCTGAATGGATATAAGCCGTCCACTTTCTGGCAGAGCAGAGCATCTTTCAGACTTCATTGTTGTAGCTATTAATCATAATTTGATGTCTTTGTGCATTGTCTCTAAAGGGGGGGAACAGAAACAAAAAAACAAGGACAAAATGCTGTACTCTTGCCGAGCCACCACATCAACTGCTCCCCTCAACACCGTCAGGTGTCTCTGCAGGACCATCTCTTGCATGTCTGTTGGCAAAGTCAGAACCCACAGCTTGGTTCTCAGTTACTGCAGAAGAGAAGACGCTCACATGTTCGCATCTCTGTTATAAGTCATAGCTGGTCTATCAGTTTTCTTCTCAACCAGCTTGTTAGCTTCACAGTTGCTATTCCCTTTGCGCAGTCCTCCTGTCCTCCCCACTCACATCCTGTTCCTCTTGGCTGCCTCCATCTGCAGCTTACCTGGGCTTCCAGTTCTCCTCCTCTTCTGCTTCCAACTTCATCTACAGCACATCTTTCACGTCTGGTTTCTGGATTTAAACAGTAAGCTAAATGCTGTGCATTTGTTGAAATTAGACACTATTGTTAGAAGCCAATAATCTGAGCCTGGATCTGATACACAAAGATCTAAAACTTTCCAAAGTAGCATGGCTTTTAAAGTGCATCAAAAGAGATTTAGATGCCCCCAGAAATAGAACTCCAACCTCCTAAGTCACCTTTGTGATCTCATTTCAGGCTGTGTACAGTTATTTTTCCTTTGTTGAACTTAAGCATATGGTGCTTGTGGTTAAAGGTTTTCAGAGGCCGAAAAAAAGTTTCTCTGTTAACCAGGCATATTGAATGGAGTTGGTAGAATCTAAGCGGTAGAGAAAAGTTTTTTTTTTTTTTTTTTTTAAATAATATTTTAATCATATATATGTTTAAATTAGGGATATACTTCCATTTCCTCAAATAAGTGCATACCTATCAGCCGATTGCACCTGGAAGAGGCCCCAATATCAGTGGGTCTAATTCATATAAACCACACATATGCCCTCGTAAGTTCTTCCCAGGCAATATAGCAAGCTGGCTTATTCTGCAATTTAAAGAATTTAGCTAAAATAGCAGCATGCCAATTACAGTGTGAATCATCACTAATGGTTTTACTGTCCTTTAGACTTCAAAAGGCCCATAGAAAGCAAAGTGGTTGGTCACAGTTTGAAGAAGAGTGTGACTTTGTGGTGTTTTTGTTGTTGCGAGCCGACAGGGGATGCGTGCAGCCAGCTCAATGGTGGCAGGCTGTGGTCTCACTCCCCCAGCAGTCGCCCCCCGCGCTTTTATTGAAATGCACGAAACCTCCCCTTTGTGGAGTCCCGTTGGCCCCGTCCTCATCCACTGGCGGCAAATCCAAGACACAAAGGGAGGTGGAGGGGCCCGATTGCAATTAGCCCCTTTGTCTTCCATTTATATGGTTATTGCGGGATGGCAGCCAGCGATGGGCCTTGTCAAGGTTCTTAGAGGCCAGAAGCCTCCTCTTTACCTGGGGCAGCTTTGCATCTTCTGGCAAGTACTTGCTAACAAGGATGCTCTCACGTTGGTGGCATTCCTGGTTATAGGCTCTGCCTGTGGGGAAAGAGGCCATTTCCTTCACCGGGGGCCAGATTAGGACAGGACCTCGGCTGCCCCTCATCCTGACTACCTGTCTTTGTTTGTTCTTTGGGGAAGGAGGGGCAGTGCTTTGGACTGTAGTGCGCACCACCTATTCACATCCAAAGAAAAGGTCTTTCCTTCTAGTTCTCACAATCAGAGCTCACACCTCCTTTAAGGCACTTATTTTATACTACATCATGACAACAAAGCATGGGCACTTTGTCAAGTCTGATAAATATATTGGGCAGCAGGTAGGGTGGTCACAGCTGCTTGAAGAACCTAGCTTTGAATCCCAACTCTTGTTCCAATAGTCCTGAATACTACTTACCCTGCATTGAAACAGTAAAATGTACCCTGCTTTAAAAAATGGATAAATCGGTGTAAATTTCTTAGAGAATAGTGCAAGAAAAATGAACAACGGTGAAATATTTAACTGCAATATAGACTGCCTGGCCAAAAAAAAGTCACACACTCTAATATTTTGTTGGACCGCCTTTAACTTTGACTACAGCATGAATTCACCATGGCATCATTTTGATAAGCTTATGCAGTGTCACAACATTTATTTCCATCCAGAACTGCATTCATTTTTCTTTTTTTTTGATAATGGGAGAGTCAGACTGCTGCATAAAGTCTTCTCCAACACATCCCAAAGATTCTCGATGGGATTAAGGTTTGGACTCTGTGCTGGCCAAAATGATGTATCATGTCCCCTGAAACACTCTTTCACAATTTGAGCCCCATGAATCCTGGCATTGTCATCTTGGAAGAAAAAAATCCATTGATGGAAAAACCTGTTCATTCAGTATATTCAGGTAGTCAGCTCACCTCATTTTTTGGGCACATAATGTTGCTGAACCTAGACCTGATCAACTGAAACAACCCCAGATTATAACATTAAGTTAAATCCAGGTGCTGACTTTTTTTTTTGGCCGGGCAGTGTATTTAACTGTAATACTGTATATAACAATAATGAGCAACTGCTACACACAAGGAAGTGAATTCAGCAGCATTTTATTTGATTTCTAACATAACATTTACAATCCAGCATCTAACATAAATTGAATACAATTTCCATTTCCATGGTAATATCGATAAGCCCCATCATGTAACTACTTCTTAACTAAAAAGTTCAGTTCCTGCAGAGATTTGTCTTTCAAACAAAGTATTGACCTGGTTTTAAATGAGTGACCTTCTTGCCAACTCAGACCTCCAGCTCATGGTGACAACAATGTTCAGGGATTCTCAAACATGCAAGACCCCATCCACAGCTGCAGTATCAAAACATCTGCTTGTGGGTTGACTGCCATAGGGTTTGTGTATCAATCTGTGTCTGATAATGGCATAATCTGGTGTGGAGGCTATGCCTCTGGTGGTGACATTGTCGAGGGATGAATGAAAATCCCGGGTCCAGGCTGAGTAGGTGCACTAGGCCTCACCCAGTTCCATTCACATGAGGCCTAATCTGGCACAAATCAGCGCTCCCTCAAAGCCGCTCACAGCACTGCATTCCCACCAATGAGACTTTTTGTCATTGTTTCTTAAAGAGTTCAGATCGCTTTTTGGGTTCTCAAAAGAATCAAATTATTAGTAAAGTTTTTTTTTTTTCCTTCGAAAATCCTGGGAGATTCAGGTTGCCATAAGAATGGCAGCATTGTCTGCACTGTGAGCCATTCCCAGCTTCAATCTGGAGCAGAGCAGGGGACTCCATCTCTCTTTCAAACCTTTTTCAATGGACGCAAAACATCTTCTCAGAGATGTCTTTATTAGATTAATTTTAATCTTTATATTTGCACTTACGTGGTCTAAATGTTGTTTCTCTCATCCCAGTGGGTTTTCTTTTGTTGTTCAGCCAGCAGCCAAACTGAACACAGTAGCACAGTAATAACCTCCATGAACCCATGGAGAAATTGGAAGCACCACCAAGAGCAGATGTGTTCACCATAGTGCATGCTGAAAGACAGCCCAGAACTTTACATCTCCGTTTTAACAGTTTAACAACATTATTAATTCATATTTAGCTGACACCTCTGTGTAAGGGGACTTACATTATTATTCATTCATTTTACAGCGATTTATACTTTCACACAGCAGGTATTCTTTTTGATAAAGGGTACTGTAACAAAAGAGAGACTTGAACCAAGAACCATCCGACAATAATTTATAATTTATAATTTATACTCAGATAGCTCATTACAAAAATCCCAATGAGCAAATTGAAAAGAAAGCTGTGGCACTTTGGCTGCATGAAGGCATTTGCATTTTGTAACATAAATTTAGATTTCTCGATCAAAAACGTATAAATATCTGTTGCAAATGTTAGCCATCCCATAAATAAATAAAGTTTTGGATAATTTAATATTGATGCTGCAAAATTGTATGAGGCAAAAAACCACCCATCCAGTCATGACCTTAATCGGCGTCTCCTAGTCGGGGTTTTGGTGGTCAGCAGCCTATCTGGAGATGCAAATGACAGTGAAAAATGCTGACAAAATTAGATGACCCCAACGAACACTGGAGAGCTGCATTAAGTGGAAAACGAGAGCAGGATTTATTGTGGTTTTGGATGCGGTGTCTCCTTTGACAGCTATTTACCCCTGGCTGTGTGCATGTTACACTGAACAGAGCTAAGGCATCAGGTATTTTTATGCCATCGTGTTTGCAAGACGAGAGCCCTGTTCCCTTACGGCGAAAGACGTTCTCATAGTCCCTCATTACAGTCAAATGGGACACTAAAATTATACAACAGGATACAGGTATGAATAAAGCTAATTTTTACATGGAAACATTCCAGTTTTTCTCAGTTGCTTCGCCACATTTCCTGAAACTTCGTTAAACCTTCAAAACAGTCTATATGTTACAGGACAACACTGTGGTTACGCTGCAAGAAGCCACAACTCACCCGAAATCCTTCAACTCAGCTCAAAAGCAAATAATTCCACCAACAAATAAGTCAATGCAACCAAAATGAAAAGAATCTTCTTTACTTTTAAACACGGCAGTCAAATGCTTTTAAATATTGTAGAAATGTCAGTGTGCACTGTATGTGTCTCCAATATCCCAGATTACAGTCTTTTCCTATCTTCTCACTGACTGAATATTGTTCACTTCACAGACTCCGGTTTCAACACTGTGATAGAAAAAAGTATTCACACATACACATAAGTTTTGCAGAAACTAAATTTTACTGAAATGGAGGCCAAGCAAACACAAACAAGAAGGTCACACAGCACTGTAGAAGAAAATCTTGGACTATGGGAACCAAAAAGTGTAGTAAGGCAAAGGTAAAGAGACGGAGCTGCAGTTGTTATCTTTCCACCTCACACCACGTCCTGTTGCTCGTGCCTGTCTGACCACAGATGTTCATCCACATCACACCCGATGTTCTTCCTTCCCAATATAATGTGGGCAAAATCTTCTCACCTGGTGCAACCATCTCCTACAAAGATCTGCTGTGATGTCCTCACAAGCTGCATCTATTGTGCCTAGCAATGACAGTAGGTCACAAGGTCGACAGTCATACCCTTTCTTCACCCATCCTGAAAAAGAGCTCCTCAGTAGGAATTGGAAATGAAGAACAGGGTGGGAGGATCTCCATCAGCATCTGTTGGTGGACATCTAACCGTTCCTGATTCACATTTTGTTTGGTGAAAGCTGATATTGACCAAAACAATTGTGTAAATTGGCAAGCTATTTTCCTCTCATTTTCAGGAACAAGGTTCATGTAGAAGCTGTAGAGAAAGGTCAAGAGATGTGGTGTATATCTGATCATTTGCATACATGCAATAAAATATTTGTAATTATTGGGAAGCAATGAAAAATGCTGCTCTGCTGTACACAAGTGACCTAATGGTGTGGACACACATTTTTTTCACAGATAGATAGATAGATAGATAGATAGATAGATAGATAGATAGATAGATAGATAGACAGAATCAGCATGACACCTAACAGCAGTGCCATAAGAAATCACCTTTCCACATAAGGAAAGAATGACAGACAAAGGGAAAGAGATGGGAGGTCGGCCCCGGGCGGAGGCCTGTGTGAAAGCGGGAGGGAGGGACAGTTTTTTTTTTTTTTTTTTTCTCCTGGGTTTGAATGGCATCATCAGTTCAGCATGATTTCACCTCTACTTGCGCGTGTGGAAACAGCCGCTCGGTCAGTGAACCCGAACACAGGCTGCGTCTAGTCAGTCACCTGACTCACTCATTACTGCAGCAGCAAGCTGGGGGAATGAGATCCTGCACTTTTGCAGCTGCATCCACAGAGGCTGTGACACTTCCGCTCATGCACAGAACTCCAGTGTTGCTCCACACAGATAATTTAATACATTTCAGTAAACTTTACAAATTATACAATGCATTTATTATCATCAGTTACAGCTGTTAATTCATTGTGTTGCCGTTAATTCCACTTCTATGCTCTTAGCACTTACAGTAGATAAGCACATACACATTCTTGCAAATAATTGTACTATTTGTATAGTATTTATTGTGTTTGTTTCAAACTATGTTGTGTCACACTTAACTGTGTTATTTTAATGTTTTTCTGTTTTATCAAATGTGTCTGAATAAGCGTTAAATTCCCCGCATGAGTAAACATACTTTTATAATTGGATTGTATCTATTAAAATTTCCTTTATAAATTGTAATATTACTACATGGGCATCAGGTGGTGCAGTGGTTAGAATCGTCGCCTTGCAGTATGAAGGCCTCCAGTCCAAAAGTCCCTCGAAAAAGGTACTGATGTGGTAAAAATCACACTGCTGTATAGATGGGTAAATTGTTACATAAGTGTAAACCAAGTTGTGTTACACCGGACAAGAAATGAATTGTACTTTTTTATTTGTTTTTCTTTAATGTAACGTTAACAACTATCATCCTAGTACAGATAGTGAAACACACAGCACAAACTGCATATGGTCAGTGAAAACAGTCATTGAGGTAAAAACTGTTACAGTGTTACATAGTAAAAAAAAAAAAAAAACTGCTCCGACTCATTATTCTTTCTGTAAAATATATACTTTCACTTACTAATATATACATTTCTGGTAAAATAAATAAGCATAAAAAACATCAGACTTTAGAAATTAAAAAACAAAACACAAAAAGTTTGTACAAAACTTTGGATTTTGAGACTTTAGAGTAGAATAAAACGAAGGATGTTTTCCCAACATAAACAGGTCGTGAAAGAAAAGTACTGTGGTGAAGCAAAGGGAGGGCCACAGGGCACATCCTCCTGCAGAGAGTGCAGTTCAGTAGTTTGAAGACCAAGTGGTTTGCCGTAAGGCACGGCAGATGAAAAAAGCGTGCAGTTTAACCGATAAACAGCTGATAAAACAAATAATCTTTGCTGCGCTTGCGTAGCCTACAGTGGATGTGGACACAGGCAGGCAGCTACAAGACAGCTTATTGTAATAAACTGGCATTCACAAACCAGCTTTTCCTCAAAGGCTACAAACGGGCTGTAAGACAAGTTTGTATCTGCGGTCGAAAAGCTTGCTTTGTTCGCATCAGCTTTTACAATAATGACACCTATTTCTTAAAAAAACCTTTAATTTTGTTCTTTTCAGCAAATTCAGTTCACTGGAAACAAAAGTGAACACATTATGCAGTAAAACATACATTACAGATCTCTTCTGGGTTGCTGTGTAGCACGGCTTTCCAAAGCATCTTTATGAGAACGGTTTCGGGAAAATAAAGAAAAATGCAAAAAAAACGAATTCTGCTGACTTAAAAACTGGAACAGATAGCAGTCTGAACGAGACGAAATGTCAGAGGCTATCGTACACCGGCACTATTTTCTGTGCTTCCCCAACCGTCCGAGACATCACAGACAAGCAAAATGTTTAAATTAGCTCTATACGTTTATCATAAACATGTTATAAATGAAAAATGACAATAGTAAAAAAAAAACTTCACATCTTTCTTTTTTTTCTCAAAACTAGGTCTACACAGTGTCTTTCACAGAAAGAAGAGAATACATTTATAATCTTTAACAGTGTGTAGTTATGGTTGAGTAGCAGCAAATGAAGAAGTGGGTGGGTTTCAGCAGGTGTCGACCACACCTCTCCAAGGAGAAAGTCCACCTCCCAGCCCAAGGTATCGCCTGCATGTCTGGCCAGGTGCAAGGAGAGTGGCATATAGCAACAAGTCTTGCATGGTTTATACATGTTCCCAACTTCGATGATGTCGGGCCAAAAGACTTGCCAGCTTAGGCAGCCTAAACTGACAAGGGTACGAGCAGAGTGCCTAAAAAATACTGCAAAACTCTGCCTTAACCACCAGAAGAGGCAGCTCCTGCAGGTTGTTTTGAGCCACTCCTGGGGTAGATAACTGGGGCCAGCAGTGCTAGTTGCCTGGTGCCATCGCTCCTTTTCCAGCAAAGAGAACCCCAGTGACTCACTTTCCAAAGCCAGTTCCATCTCCTCGTGCCCCCAGACTCAGTGACAATCCAGGCTAAGCAAAGACTGGCGTGCAGCTCTGGTATTTTTCAGCTCTACGAACAACATTGCAGCCTTGGTGGTTTAGCTCTGAGTATTTTGTCTTCTTTTACAAGCTGGGTTCCGGGGGAGCTGCACCCAGTTTGCGGGCCAAGAAAAGCAGACGCACCTGAGCTGAGGCGGTCAGGATAAAGTTGAGAATGTTAGCGTGAAAAACGAACAAAATGAAATCATTACAATACATTCACACAGGTGCAAGTGCATTCATACCTAAATGTTAGTAGCTGGTTAACACTATGCTTAATAAACGCACAACATCCATTCAGTCACAGTACCGAGAAACACTCGTGTACGGAAAATGCAGAGGAAATAATGTGCTTCAGAACTGGCTGAAGAAAAGAAAAAAATGATGCAAAAACAAGACAAAACAACAACATGCTGAACAACGTACCATTATTTAAGCCAACTGAGGTGAAGGCAATGAGTCCTTGGGGGCCAAAAGTAGCCGGGACATCACCCGGACGTACTGAGGATGGGGACAAATTTATGTTTGTGGAGGGAGATTTCGTTTACTGAGGGCACTGAATGGCCTCTCTTGCCGCTGACTTGGACGCAAAGAGACCCCTCCAGAAGTTTCCCCAGGGGAATTCATGATGCCACGTGTCACAAAACACTCCTCTTTTTAAAAGAGACTCTTGAGACCCTTGTTCCACAGTCTCATTCACACAACACTGCCCCTGGGTACAAAAAAAGCACTCCTCAACAAATAGAGTCTTGACTTAGATTGAGTGGTCGCCACAGTGCCCTTGGTGTGGTCTTGAGCTGTGGTCGGCACTCCACAGAGGCAGGACACCCACGGGGCCTTGAGGAGTGACAATGCTGTGGCCCCAGGACAGAGACTGACCCACCAGCACCCCACAGGGTGCTCAGTAGATGACAAACGGCCATCCTAAATGTCCCTGGCCTGTAGTTTGTTTTTTTTTTTTGCTTGTTTGGGTGTTTGTGAACAAGGCACACGTAAGAAACTGCTTTCTCATCATCCTCAGATCTCCCATCTCAGATCAGTACCAAACCAGAGCCTGAAGAGGCCATGTTTGTTTAGTCCCTTAACCCAAAGTCCCCCAGCTACTTTTTTCTCAGGGGAGCTGGCGGCACCTCTACTTGCACGTGTGGACGTCATAGATCCGCACGCACTCCTGGCAGCTAACGTAGCAGCACCAGTGGAAGATGCAGTGGCACTTTTCCTTACGCCTCTCTGTGCGTGTGTTGTGGCCTCGGCCGCAGCACAACAGGTCACAGCCGTCGATGCCGTGCGAGGTTAGGTTGCAGGTGCGGTCACGGGTGCCGAAGGACCCCGTCTCTGTGTTGGGCTCGCAGAAGTTGGGCGAGGTCTCATAGTAGACGAGGTCACGCTCGGTCGGCGGCTTGAAATAGGCGTACCTGGGCCGCAGGGTCTCCACCCATCCACGAGACTCACGGTGCTTCTCTACTACCATCTCGGAGGCACTGTCATACTTGTCCTTCAAGTAGTCCCCAATCACCCGGAAATCAGGCTGGGACCACCAACAGGTCTTCACTTCGCAGCTCCCTGAGAGGCCATGGCACTTGCATTTCAGATGCATGTGGTCCGTGATGGACTGGCAGGAGAAGAAGAACCAAGTGTGAAATTCTGAAGAAATTCAAACAGGAATGTCTCCAGATTTCTTATGTCTATAGTTGAAACTGTTCCAACATGGCAACATGCATCCATTCTAGGAATACCTTATTTCCTGCGTAGCTGAACCAAAAATCTTACTCAATCCCACACCTCGATATTTCACAGGAGCAAATGAACTTCTTTCTAAAGGATGCAACAGCAGGGCCCTTCCTGAAACCTGAATTAGTCTATGCCTGCAACCATCATTGTTCCTCTGGTTCCTGCCACTCAAGAGAAGCTACAGTAATTTTGACTTTGTGACACAGTCAAAAGAGCGCTGTTTGATCCCGCAAAGCACGTTGGCCTTTTCCTCCATCCCGGAGAAGCCTTACACACAGTGCACAAAACCAGCTTTCACAATGAAATGCATCACACAAATATCTCCTTCATCTAAAGAAATGCTAATGAGCTACTTTCCAGTGTCTGTACAAGTGAGCTCTTACTCTAACAATTGCTTCATAACTGTCAGAACAAAAAGTGGATTCAGAAGTTTATCACAATATTTTCTGATTGATGGTACATTGCTATTGCTAAGTGTGTAGTTGTGTCCTTACTGATTTATACACTTTTTAGCTCTAAAATGTAAAAAAAAATTTTTTATTAATAATTAAATATCTTGAGTTAATTCTGAATACTCGTCTTGCTGAGGTCCTTGCTGAATTCTATATAGGAACATTAACTGATATATTGTATATAATATTGTGTATTAATTGACCATAGATATGCTGAAGGAATTAATCTTTGACTGTTGCAATTTAGTTTTTTTTAATTTTTATTTTATTGTATTTTTATTTTTGCTTTTCATCCTGAATGGGATGCCAATCCATCACCGGATAATTCCTAACTGAAATGTTAGATTTATAATTAAATAAAATAACTTAAGAGCCATGGAAAGTGATGTCTCACATAGTGTGGTAAAATCTGTATACAGATGAAGAAGGGGTGGTTGATGGAAGAGGCAGTCTTACCGTACGGCCGGCCTCATTGTTGTGCCGGTTCATAGCGGACCGTGCGTCTGGGCGGTTTTCCCGGGCGTCAGCAAATTCACGGGACACCATGCTGCCGAACTCGACGTCTTCACTGCAGCCGCCCCACTTCCATCCATCGCCAGGGGGTCCCTTGTGCCGCGTGTCACAGCCGCAGATAGTGGCCGAGCCCTCGGCACAGGAACGCGTCACGGCAAAGGCGACACCAGCTGATGCGATTGCGTGCACAAAGGCTGACTCACGGGTGGCTGTAGATGGGACAGGGAAATTTCGGTTTACCTTTTCGCGCCACTCTTCCAAGTGAACTGAAGAAACCGTCACTTTGCTTGAATTTATTATTTCCTTTTGGTTATTATACATTTATGATAAAAGCAAAAGAAGCTTCAGGATCAGTCCAGCTTCTCCTTCTCGTGCATGCTTTAGCAAATGCAACGTCATTGTGGTGCAAATGGGAAATTTTTTTGGGAAGAACAAAAGTCAAAAACCAGGTGTGATGCAGCAGAAAGTGTGGGTACGACGGGGCCCAGGAGTGGTGTCTGTGGAGGCATGCAGAGGCAGAGGTGTAGTGCCACAGTAGGGTGGGGTGTTGTGCTGGCGAGGTGCCTGTGGGGGGCGCAGCCATAGGGCGCAAGGTTGGCAGCTGAGTCACAGAGAAGCTGGAAGAGCCGCAGCCGTGACGGGAAAACACAGCTGACGGCCGTAATTAAGTGCCTTTCAAACCGCAGAAAGAACGGGCGGCCCCAGTGACACTTGGGTGTATGGCATACCAGCAACAAAAACAGGTCTGCAAAGTGCCTTGTTTTTACCAAATGCTCTCAATATTCCATAAGGACAAAGTCTCAGTTGTAGATGTTGAAAGAATAAAATAGGTATAACATTAAGGTACCAGAGGCCAGGTTGCGAAAGCCACAAACTCCAACTCTCGCCTACATTTTGTCTCCTCGAGGAGGCATTCAAGGCAGCATCTCCTTAAGACGACACCTCCAGGATCTTGTACGGTCTTGCAAGGGAGTGAGCACTTCAGCGGGAGCTCCTGAGCTGCGGCGCAACTTTACTGCAGGTTTTGACTGGTGTGCAAGGCAGGGGCACAAAGCTGCATGAAGCGGAGGAGGCCCGGGCAAATCCTGCGTCATTCCTACAGTCGGACCATCAGCCACAGCGTTGGCTGCAGGCTGGAGTCTCACTAAGGTGCTAAAAAAAGAAGACTCCCCATGTATCTCTCCTGGGTCATAAGGCCTGACCAAGAGTGGTCAGCGGGATAATTAAAAATTAATTACGGGGGCAGCATGGCTGTCTTTGCCCCCCACCTGCTAAATGGGGCGCCACACTAATCCTGCATCCCTCATAACTCACGGATGTGGTCAAGCTAAAAGAGCTTTCTTAGTCTTTCTGTGCAAACCCGTGAGGTGCCCGGAGGTGTGAATAGTCGGGCGTGAAAAGCCCACCATTCAGGTTCAATTTGAAACCATGGAGTCGCCCACTTTTTTATTATCAGGAAGCCAATAAAGTGTGGGTCAGACCTCCTTCGTTCGCTGACAATGACACGGCGAAGACAGGGATGCCAAAGGGGGAGAGAGAGGGGCAAAAAGAAAGGAAAAGAAGATTAGTCGAGTACAGGGAGAAGAGAGGAGGCACAGGGGGGTGGAGAAATACGTCCCGACACCTAGGGGAGGGACCGGGCCTACCTGAGAAAGGAATGTGCCGGCGGGCCTGAACCACAGATTGCACGGGACGCCCCCTCCCCACGGCGCACTTAGCCGGACCACAGCGTGGCAAGTCGTCCATATTACCTGCTGGGGGCCTGAATCCCCCATTGTGCTGCCACTGTCACGCCACGTTAGGCCCACAATGGCTCCAGATATTTTATATGAAATTTGCCCTCGCCAGTGATTAGTGAGGACCAAGTTAAGTCATAGCAACAGAAAACTATGCATTGGCTGGACCCCGCTTGTCGGCAGACTGGGAAATCCCTATTCAGACGGTTTAATAAAACAATCTAAAGGGCGTGTGAATGGTGAAAAGCGCTTTCTCTCCGGCTTAATCTCATGGTTGCGGAGATATTGTGCTCCAAGCAGGGCCCAGCAGGGAGGGGGCTAAGGTCCCCCATCAACTCCATTTACTGCACCCCTTCTTTCTTTCTTGCAGAGTTAATGATATACCGGTGTGCTAGCCTCCCCCTAGAATGGAGAAACATGCATTTTATGAAAAGGAGGACCCTCCTAGCACATCCTAAATGGTAACAGTTTCTCATCCAAAGGTCAGAGGTCATAACCTGAATTGCCTGACCTTTAGTGGGCTGGTTTAGTTTGGTGCTACCACTTGGGAGCACAGTAAGTATTAATTTATATCCCTAGTGCAAAACATTACAGATATTTTATACATACTGGCTGATTTAAAAAATAATTGCACTGTATTTTATGGACAAAACACATACACACACACACGCACACACGTACACACCGGATTTTACAAAGGGTCATTCCTAGACATATAATCCATTTATATTTTCACAAATTATTTTTTCCATTTTGTGTCAGCGAAATTGTGACAAAATTTCAGAATTTTAAAACTTCTAATTGTTTCACTGCTCATATTTTTTGCTTTGAAAGCAGAGAGCCGTTCAGAAATATAAATTGAAGCACAGACTGATACAATATAGGTGGCAAAGTAAGTGAACTACATTAAGCAGAGAATTCAGTGTGATGTACACCTTTATGCAGGCAAGTAATAAAAATAATCACTTGTGCCAAAACAAAGATGAGATGACAAACATCATCTGCACTACAAGCTTCACCAAAGATAGAGAAGAATGGACTGGAGTGCAAAAAGGAATGAAGCCATGTGAGAAACTGCATGCTGTCAGGGAATTGCCCCAAATCTTTATCACAAGAGGTGTTTGCTTTTACGTCATAGCTTCTTTATGCGTCTTGCTCGAGTTCCTCAGTCCTCATGGAAGTTGGCTGTCACAGGCCTCTCCTGAGAGCCATTAAAATGATGGCAAGACATGGATAAATAAGTAGCCTTGTGTGTGTGTGTGTGTGTGTGTGTGTGTGTGTGTGTGTGTGTGTGTCTGATAAAGTCCTGTGAGCACACAGTTTATCATGGCTAGTGTAACAAAGTCGGTGTGCAGAACACGGTGAAGAGCAGGCTGACCTTCCCAGGACAGAAGCTGTAACTTCTAGATAACAGTCCATCCTGTGATCCACACAACCCTGCAAAGACTGTATGCAAGATCCATAGGGGACGCTACTATGGAACAAACCTCATAGACTGACTGGTCATGTTGTCCTCCAGACCATCACGGTGAGGTCATCAACATATGAATATGAGAGAATATGAGAATATGACATCGCAAAAAATAGCAGTGCAGGACCTTAGGTATCTCAGTAGCTACGAATTGTAGTTTCTCACCCAGTCCTTGAACAGTACCTGTACCACCACTGGTTTCCTTCATACATTTCCTTCAGTCCTGTATAGAACTGCCTAATTTCTCTGTATCAATTTGGGTTAAATATCTCAATGAAGGGTTAAACAGCAGGATGTGTGGTTTGAATGGTAAGTTGGACCTTTTCAACCCTCTGCCATATCATGATGATCACATAAATTGAGAAGCAGTTGTGCTTTTTGGACAGTCGGTTTCTACTTGACATTCCTACACTTTTGTTGCTGAGAACAGAGCTATGCAGATATGCAGATCTCATGCTACACCTGCCTACCTAATGAGTGACTGGAACAAAGAGAGTCATGCTGGCTCAGATGTTGCCTGGAGTAACAAGGTCTGGATCAAAAGTTGGGGAACCAGGACAGTTTGACGATAAGTTGACTTCTGAAACCAATCTTAGATGGACAAGATCTGATGAGATGAACTTTATGGAAAGCTACTGCAACATTAGACCCAATGAGAGATGTGAAGTACCTGAGGGAGCTACAGACAAGGATAAGACCATCATCAACTGGCCACCCAATGTTCCAACATCCAAGAAGCCTCCTGCAGAAACTGGAAACCAACTACAGAAAAAGAAACGGAGGAGGAAACAGCAGTGGTGATAGATGTGGTGATTCTAAGTGATGGAAACATCAGGAAAAAGGAATCAAGAAAGTGGGGAAATAGCAGGGATTGAGAGGGGAACTGGAGAGAATGTGGAAGGTGAAAACCAAGGTGGTACCACTGATAATTGGAGAACTTGGGGCCGTGACCCTTAAGCTGGAAGAGCGGCTCCTTCAGATCCCAGGAATGACAACATCGGTTTCAGTTCAGAAGAGCACATTCCTAGGAAGAGGAAAAATACTGTACCGTACCTTCAAACTAACAGCTCTCAGGTTAGGAGAGTCATACATACAAGTATCAGCAGGTACAATTTCCTTTATGACAGTACATTAAAAGCATTTATTTGATCTTAATAAGGCGTTATCTCTAAAAGATCTAAAGTGTCTGGTCAGGAGATTCCAAATCAGTCTTTAGGAATGAAATAAAATACATGTGAAGACAGCAGTTTTACATAATGAAGCTTCCATGTCCTAAACCGGTGGTTCCCAAAGTCATAGCCATAACATCTTCGAGGATAACAAGAAGGTCATAACATGAGATCTGAAGAAGAGCAATGTTACGGATTTCTGTTCTAGAACAAAATGAAAGGTTAATATCTGGACTCGACATGAGGATGACCCAATCTGATTCGGGAGTTTTTCTTGCTTTTTCAGCTGTATATAGCTGTGGACAAGGATTTTTTGATCTTGTTGCAGTCACAACAAAAGCAAGGAACTTTGTGGATGCTCCATCCGCCAACATCAAACCAAATTTAGATGCACAAAATGAAACAGCGACATTTGCGTCAATTTACAAAAACATTTCGAAATTGTTGTATGTAATTTTTTTTTTTTTTTATCTTTATGACTGGGCATTAAGATTGACCGTGTCAGGTCAAGACAAGGTTGCCTTCAGGGTCACCACTGAAAAAGTTTAGCACCCACTGATCTAAAACCTCAGTTCCATTGCCACAGAAACCCTTGCTCACGTATTTTCCTCCTCTCCAGTCACCTCCTCTCTCCTGTCTTTCCACAAAGTGCTCCCTCACTTTCCTCCGCATCACCCTAAGGTTCTCCCCCACCCTGAGGTCCTGTAGCGGCAGCAGGTCCAACACCACGTGCTGACAGCACCAGCATCCTGCTCAGTGTCCTACAGAACAGCTGGAGAAAACAAACACATATCCACCATCACGGAGGACAAAGAGACAATGGCCACGCATGGACACATACAAGCATCAGTCAAACCAAATTAAATGAGAAACTGCTACTTCTGAGCTCCATGAAAAGGACCGGGGCCAGACTCATCCCCCTGCAACAAAGCCCTTAATCCGCCCGCTCCGACCTTTCACATTGTCAGGGTTTGCGGTGACCTTAATCCAATCAAAATGATTAACTAAAGCTGTAGTCCAAAAGGCCGCCCTCCCGTCCCCCAGCGCTGTAACCCCAGACAGCGTCCCCTGTTCCTGCCCGCAGTCAGTGCTCTGCTGTGCAGGGTGGGGGAGATGCCAGCCATTTACACCACAATGGGGCCGCCTGTGAACCCCTATCATTGCTGGCCTTCTTGAGCTCAAGCCTTCTCCATCATGGCAGCAATTGCTCAAGAGTTTATTAAAAGCAATTGCCCCCACTCCTCTCCTTCCACCACCCCCTTTGCCCCCCAACAGACCCACCTCCTACCATAGTAAACATTAGTCTTTTTTTTCACGGTGGATGACAGGTTTAGGATTCCACAGTGGACCGGAGATGACCAGTAATGGTTTGGCCAACCATGCTGTAGGACATGAGTGTGGAACCACAGACAGCAGCAAGCATCCAGCTGTCAGAAAATAGCCCTTTTTGCCCAATTTTACTCTCACAAAAGTACATTTTATGTATCTGGCGCACCTTCAAAGCAATTTATACTCCCATTTATTGAGCAGCGTAATGTCTGCTGTACCAGTTCAGGGTAAGGTTTACCATAGTACGAGTGGGATTCACACCTGGATGTTTCCTACTATACAGCAGTGACTCTAATATACCATTCTACCTACCTACACATCAAGGAGGAAAAAATTCATTTTACTTTAGAAATTCATCCAGTTGTGAAACAAGATGTATTGCTTTTTAATTCAGTTATACTCCAGAATTGCCAGCTGAATTCATCTAGGATTTGAATACCGGTACAGAGAAACAAAAAGAGAAATATATGGATTTATTTTTTGAAAAGCACTAGATGCAACTTTTATTTGCTTCCAGGGTTTCTACAGCCCATGTTTATCTGTGTTTTTAGAACTGTCGGACACCGTTTTAATGGCAACGCAGAATGCACAGTGTGTGTAGCTACAAACGTCTTCTTTTGAAAAGGAGGGAATTTAATGTTGGCTTTTGTGCCTTCATGCTACACTTCTCAAAACAATAGTTCTAGAATTTGCAAAGAGGTGTGTGTGTGTGTGTGTGTGTGTGTGTGTGTGTGTGTGTGTGTGTGTGTGTGTGTGTGTGTGTGCATGTGTTTGTGGGGTGCATCCAGGGAATTCCCTCCTGAGCAGAAAGATTCCCCTGCAGCCCTGTTTGCACATACATCACTCTACCTATCAAAATTTCTCATAGCTGGATGGCACATTCTGACTGATGTATTTGAACTGGGATTTAGATTCCGTTTAGGAAACAAAGCGCAAAAATATTAAAACAATATTTGTTATCTTAGACAAAAAGCCAAGAAATTCGACTGCAGAATGGCTCGCACCAGTGACAGTGAAAAGAGGGCTAAGTTGGATGGTGGCTGGAAAGTTCATTAGAAGCAGAATATATAAACTTGGATTTTTTAAAAACATCAGGATACTGCTGTAGCCAGTAATACTTATATCTAGAATAGCTATGATGCATGAAGAACAGAATTTAGTGTTAAGCGGAAAACCAAAAAATTGAATTAACAGGATAACTAAACAAAAATACACTTAGCTAATGCTTAAATTCCATAATTCAATATACACTAATACCACAGTATCTTAGTGTAACTGGGTCCTAGAAATGGCTCAAATACCAGAAACTTGCATATCGAAACATTATTTTCACAATTTGTTGTAAAGAAAATTATGATTCATTCCGGATCAATCCAAGAAACCCCAGTTAATTAACCCCAAACATTTCTAAAACCCATAAAATACCCATTTTAGGGTGACAAAGAACAATTTTAACTAAAGCCGAGGTAGTAATTAGTATGGATTTTTGTGCTTCTATATGCCTTTACTTCTTTCCATTCTATATCTTACGTTATGCTAATTTCTTTTAGATGATCATAGCAACGAATATTTAGTAGTCAAATTATTTAAGAAATAAAGAAATAAAAATAATGCGAAATAGACAAAAACAAATCAAAAGTGCCTGCTGTAATGGGCTGTTACTGTAACAAACTGTCTTACCAACTGAACAGAAGTGAACGAAATGACAACAGCGTTTGAACACGGGCCACACAAGGCAAAGCCTGAAAACATAGGAGCCGGGCACAGTGCTGCCACCTAGTGTCACACTTGTACTCATGCCAATTCCGGATGTATTTCTCTGATGTACTGTACTTCAGAATGAACTCTGATTTGACTGGGACTTCTGAGGTCGGACACTGAGTCAGTAATCAATAATTAATACTATGAAAATCCGAAATCTAAAAATGAATGAACAAATTTAGGATAGATGAAAAACTCTATCTCGTCAAATTATTGATATATATTCATGCAGTTATGTAATTCTTTGACATTGCTTTCCTACTGTTGCACTGCCACTGCTCCTTCCCCAAACTGCCAGCACCCTGGGCTCAGACATGTGCCTTCTGAGACGTTGCCCCAGGACACCACACATGTGATCAGAGGATGAGTGCAAGCATATATTTGCTTGCGTGGCTTTTCATCTTTCACTACAGGATCACGCGAGCTGCCCTTCCAAGACAAACGGCTGCATGTGGCTGAACACCCCCCCCCTTCCCCACCTTTCCCCAGGGAAGCAGCAAAGCAACTGTGTGGGGTTAGCAATGACACCCCAGCAAGCTTAGGAGAAGTGCGTGATCTTGATGAGACAAGAATGACCCCCATCATCCTGCTTTCTTGTGACGGGTCTCTCGGCACCTCCAGAGAACATCTTCTCTTGGCTCGCTCACCTTCTGCTCTTCCCACCTTTTGGCAGATGACTATAACTAGATCTGTGTAACAATGCCAACCTTGAAGCTTCTTCAACTATCCAGCTTTTTGCTGCTTGAGATCACCAGTTTTGAAGATTATAAATCAGTGGGGATGATGGTCGCTTTCAGCACTTTACTGCCACTCTAACTAGATTTATTGTTTCACTGGCATTTCCAACATCATAATAAAGGTATCAAGTACTCATCATTTAACTGGACTCATATTCTTTCTACATTAACTGGACAGGTATACTATATGGCCAAAAGTATGTGGACACCTGAGCATCACACCCAGGTCAAGCACTGATGTCGGTCAAGAAGGTCTGGCTTGTAGTTTCTGTTCCAGTTCATCCAAAAGCTGTTCAGTGGTGTTGAGGTCAGGGCAGGCCGCTTAAGTTCTTCCACACCAACCTGTGCAAACCATGTGTTTATGGAGCTCGCTTTGAACACGGGGGAACAGTCATGCTGGAGCAGGAAAGGGGCCCATACAGTGCATCTCTAATATGACCATTTAACAGGACAGGCAATGAAAAAATTGTGCCGGTATGTCTAGCACATCATGTAACTGGACCGATATCTCTGAATCTGTGAGATACCCATCAGTGGATCGGTATCTCTAGTACTGGTATGAAAGTCTGGATCTTTTTCCAAGTACCAGCCAAGGTGCTATGAGGCAGCAGCACCACCAAGCTGCCCCTATTATGGCTAGCACATTGTCTAAATTTCTACACAAATGGCTGAGATGAGAAAGAAGTTTCAGGATGGAAGTATTTATTCATTCATGTTCCCTACTGCCTGATCAAGTTGGCCCTTTTTTTGGTACAACCACAGAAAACGCTCACCATACAAAAGAACATTGGAGATGATAGACATGGGAAACAGAGCAGATTCGCTGAACTCGATGTTACAACTTTTGTTGCTGCACTAATCCACAATGACCAAGGATGTTTGATCCGTTTTAAGCTGACTTTCTTCCAAAGTCCCTTCCGCTGTGAGGTTTGTGCACTGAGCTCTCTATCCTGGTTTTCCCATTATACAGCAGGGTAAATTTTACTACAGAAGTTAAGGGAGAGTACCTAGATCGGAACTACAGCAAAAGTAAAGGCAATCCTAGCTACTACACTACCTGCTTCCCAATTGTATGTAAACCAATTTGAATCTTGCATATCCTGGTGATTTTTTACCGAAATGAATGTGTAAAACGAATGAGTTCAAACATGTTATGAAAGAAGACAGGGGTTAAATATTGCATCACCACATGCCAAACATAGCAGGAGCTGACAGCCAGGAAATGATTACAGACCTTAAGACCCGGAGTTGCTCTTAAGAAGAATACAGAAATGAAACAGGAGAAACATCTGTGTTGTCAAAAGCAAAAGGTAAACAAAGCTGTCACCAATCTCACTACTCCGTAAATTCGATCTGTGCCTCTGCCAGTAGTGTAAACTGTTGCCAGTAAAACTGGCATTTCTTCATCAAATGCATGATTCCAGAGTGACCAAGGTTCTCCACAGTCGTAAGTAAAAACAAATCCATTGTGTTAAATTTGCACTTAGACGTCAGATTGGTTCATGCCGTTAATTTCTGGCATTGACTCCCTTGGCCTGGTTATCAAACCATGGGTCTCTGTTCTGCGGTGCAAAATGGTGTGGCTGTATGGCAGCAGAAGGAAAGGAAATCGGACCTCAAAGTCCACAACTGTTACTTCTATGGAAAGAGAAACATACAATCTAGACTTGAGTGAACATCCCTCCAGCCCCTCATCCTTTAACAACAACCTCTTGTCCAGTGCAAGGTTGCAGTGATCTAGAGTCCATCCCAGAAGCACAGAGTGGAAGGAGGGGACAACCTGGACATCACAGGTCAGTCATATACACACACACAGGCAGACACATTCTCTCCTTTTCTCTCACTCTCTCTCTCCTGTGTGACCTGGACAGCTTTAAATAAAATGGTGCGTTAATGATATTTTTTGCTCTGTGCAAGGGCATACCATGGCATACTCTGCAATATTGGTTTGAATGTTTTTCAGTTTGGTTTTTTTTTTTTGCATTTTGCTTCCTGGTTCTGACTGTTAAATTATGTCCTTTTTTATGTGTGTGTCCACGATATGGCATAATGTTCTTCTGTTTTCACATGACTGGCAACTGATAAATAAACCATTATATATATATATATATATATATATATATATATATATATATATATATATATTTTTTTTTTTTTTTTTTTTAATTCTCTCTCCTTGTCTAAGGGCCACAGAGTTTTTTGCTCACCTGAAGCACATCTCTTTGGACTGTGCAAGAAAACCAGAGCACCTAGAGGAAACCCACCAAAGAAAACAGGAAACCGCAAACTTCACACACATTGATCTGACTTTAAATATACATTTCAGCATTCAGCCCTGAAGATGTTAGGAAACCAGTGCTGTGCCACCATGGTACTGCTCAACAAAAACATGAGCTAAACATATGCTATGGTCTTGTTAAAGGTGCTTCACTCAAAAGCTAGAGTTTATTTGAAATAGAAGATGAGTGTCTTGGCCAATTTGGGATTTTTGTCTCTACGCTGAATGGATGGGTGTTTGAGTTCCCCAACGGGCTTGTGTACTGACCTTTATCCAGCACAGGTCCGAAGATGGCCAGGTTGTCGTTCACTGTGGTGCAGTTCCAGCGTCGCCCACGGAATTGATGTTGGCACTCCTGGATGCCGAGCTTGACGCCCTCCGCTACGCTTGGCATAATCTCCACGTAGTTACGGCAGAAGCGAAGTTGTTTGGGCACCAGGCCGGGGATGGAGCCACAGAGGATGGGCTGGGTGCCCAGGGAGGAGTACTGGTGGCCCACAGCAAGGGACCTGCGGGTGCACAGGGGGGTTAGGCACTCATACATGTGGATCAGGTGCAGCAATTAATACACACGTGTGCTTCTTAAGGGGGTGTCTACCCTCTGTGGATGGATTTACACCGCAATCCCGCTTCATGCTGGAAAAGCCAAGTTGGGTTCGACATGAAAAGCTCCTGTTAGCCGAGAGCCATTTATAGAGCTCGGTTCACACCTCAGATCCTGGCCTTGTAATTACAGGATACGGTGACTTCTTTAATGTCCTCCTGCTCAACAGGCCTCGAGCTTAGAGTAATGAGACGGCAAAACAGCGATTGAACATAGGGCACCGTGAGTCCTCTGTCGGTTACCCAACACTGTTTTCCAACCCCGCGGTCAGCGTGGGTCAAGATTCAACTTGCTCAGCCTCAAAATGTTTTTGTGCCTAAACGTTTTATTGTGTCTGGGTACATCAGTCGTGAAAATGATAAACGGCAAACTTTGCCCGTTCTGACACTGAATCATCAGCTTTGAATCCCCTGCCAGTGCGCATCGGCCCAGTGTCACTTCCTCAAAAGTTGCTCGCGCCGACACGAATTAATGAGGTAGCTGTCGATCATACAAATTTCAATTCCGAACGCGATGAAAATTAGGGGATGTTATTTGCCTCTCGGCCTATTTTTGAGCTACATGAGGGATCCTGAACACCGCTGGATATGAGCAAAGGCTGCTGTAGTTTCGCGATTCCGCTCAGTGATGGACACAGGATGTCATCGCCCAGTTTTCCCGACATTTTATGTTGTTTATCACTAAACACAGCTATGTTTATGCCAAAACCGCCTCTTCCACAGAAATAAATGTTGGCAAAATCAACTTGATAAATACATTAAACAAGAGATTTGAAAACAAACATACTAATCTTCATCGATCCCTCTAATGTTATAAATGTCTGGGATTGTTTTACAACTGCCCGCCTCTTCGTCGCTCATTCCTTGTTAAAAATAAAATCCTTTTTGCATCTGCCAAAACAGGAGCGCAGCTCTACTGGATCAGATCTTACAACCGGAGTAAGTTGAGGTGTAAACTTTAAATGGCATTTTAAAGGATTAAAACTGTTTTTATTGCATGTTTATTATTCTGCTGCAGAACTGACAGTGAAAATGAATACTTTCACCTCTGTTACTTATTTAGTTTGAGGGCCCTGTAACCATGCCAAACAGAGTCCAGTTCTAACAGGAGAAATTATTATAATGCTGGCAAACAATGTTTTCATCATGACTGCTGCTGTTTAACTTCAAATGTGCAAAATCCGCAGCTGCCAGATCAAATCCCCAACTTTGTTGTTATTTTTGCAAATATAGCGTTTTAGTTATTTTTTTTCCTCATTCTTTAGATGTCTGTTCCTAAGTTGTGTTTTCATGATTATGGCTTCCATGCTACATAGTTTACCTACAAAAATATAACAGAATTAATTGTCATGGATCAGTGTTTGGTTGCCTTAGGTCATTGCGGGGGTCATTTCAGGTCACGGCCATTCCTGGCGCGAGCAGTAACAAAAAACTGCCCACAGCAGACATCATTCATAAGGATGCCAAAAAACTGAAAATTGTGGCATTTGCCTCACAATCCCTTGGGCATTCGTTGGTTTTTGTGTACAAATTGTGCCAAAAATTGTAGGAGAATTAATAAGTTATGAGAAATTGTCAGTAATACCATAATAACAATAGCAGCTTTTAATGTCCACATGTATCAAAGAGGGAAACGCAAAATGAGAATTTACATGGTGACAGTTTGTATAAAGCAGCCATATCTGTAGACATAGAATAGCTGGAACTGTTCACGATATGTTCCGAAATGTGCATATCCCAAATGAATGGTGAATAAATAGATTAAAAGCTTAAACTCGCTGAATTGAGCGTACCTGCAAAATGCTTTGTTTTTCTTGCCGTTTCCTGTTGACCATGGCAGGAATTGTTTAATGACGCCCCCCCCCACCTGTCGCTCTAAGCACCGCATCTCAGTTCCGTAAATAAAGTCACGTGATTGCATGTTGGATCTTATTATTTCCTCTGACTTAACGTCTTCAGTTTTTTTTGGTTGATGTTTGTGTTTGCCAGCTAACATGAATTATGTCTTTGAGAATTAAGTTAAACGCTTAAACTAGGATAATTTTAAGATAATAGAATTTGCCTTGTCTTCAGTTGCTGGGAATGTGGAAATGGCCCAGTTGTGGAAACGTGAAATTTTGGCCGAAGGCTCCGTTCTGCCGTGCGTGATGAGCAGAGCCGCTCTCCCTGAGGAAGCTCATATCCCGGTGTCTTCAAAGCGACAGAAACTACCTCATCTTTGCAGTCCCGACTACTTATCAACCATCAATCTGTCATCGCTCATAGTTCTACTTCTCAATATGCTCCCTCCAACTTGGTGATTCAGTAAAAGTCTTAGTCATAGTCTAAGACCCAAAATGCCTATTTTGTGACCACTGAGTCATTAGGGATTTTCCTGTTTGTTTTACCCAACAGAAACTGCCACTAGAGTTAGTCACAGTTCAAAGTAACTCACTTTCTGGGGAACCTTTCCTTGCTTGAACAGATTCACCACCTGTACTATGCAAGACCACACAGTGCATTGACAGGCGTCTTGGATTTTGGTTAAGGATCCGTAGTCAAGATTTTGGGACTGTAGAAGGAGGCCAGTGCAGTGGAGAGGTCACCCCCGGGGTCATGGCAATACTGTGTAATTTATCCCTATGGGGTATGAGCACAGTGAACTAATCCTTTTGCCTGGTAAGAAACCAGGTTCTGCTGAGATTGGTTTGATCACCATCGTGCAAGTATTTACTTGTCAGGTGATTATGCTGATGTCACCGATGATCGCAGACGACAGCACAGTAAAGGGAAACAAAAAGGCTGGAATGAGTTAACCATTTGATTCTGCATTCCTGGGCCTCCTGTTTACGCGGTGGAGGCTCTAACCACTTAAAATATTAACTGTAATTTCATGAATTTAATGAAATTTACTGTGAAATTTAAAAAAAAATAATGATAATTTTTTTCTGCCAGCAATTTTTATTTAGCTGGAATAGACAGGCGCCCCATCCAGGGGCAGTTTCACAGCTTAGTGCCCATTGCCACTGGAATAGGCTCCAGACTTCCGAGACCCTACCCAGGAGAGGTAGTTAATCTCTAATGGTTGGATGGATAAGGAAAGCTTAGTTTAGTATTTATTCTCTTCATAGCCTTTGGCAGTGAAATAAAAATCTTTACCCCCATTCTGCTTGTCATACCTTATTATCAACAGCTCCTCCCACATCCACTTATACGTTCACAACGTTCACTGTCATCTGCTCTGCATCCAACCCCGGGTCGATTGCTCATCCGCAGGTTCGCCTCGATTAGTCTGGTGACACCCAAACTAGCAGTCAGTGCTGTTTGCACCGAGGACAACCTGCTACCTCCCAGCTGCAAACCGCAAAAGGCAGATTGACAGCTCTGAGGCTCAGAGGACAAGCTGTGGAGTTACACACTCCCAGCCATGGCAGAATGTGTCACTGAACAGATACACTTGTGTACACAGCGCTCATCCATTCCCTTTTACCCCACCCATACGTTAACACTCTTTGTTATCAATATCCGCTATCAAAACAAATTACAGCCGGAATGCACGATGATGATACCGCCCACAGGTTCACCCGTAAATCTCTCAGCTGCCTTGAGGAGCACAACATTACGGCCCGTATTTGGGTTATGCCATTAAGGCTTGTATTTGATGTAAGTCAATATGTGGCGGCCTAATGGCTCATAAAACCTCGAATTAAGAAGAGTATCTGGGTAACGGGGGGGGGGGGGGGGGCTCTGTGCATCCATCCTGTCCGCGTACCACCCACGTACAGGCTGGCTTCCAGCAAACAGCCAGGTATGGACTCGTGCGTGAAACTGAATTAGCATCTGCTGACCTCTGTAGCCATGTTAGAAGGGAATCTCTAGTGTGACCTTTGGTGCTTTTTAGTTGCATCAAAGGGGGCTTTTTGAAGGCCAGAGAGACAGTTTCCTGTTCAACTTGGAAGTTGCTAATCTGCAGCACCAAACAATGGGCAGCATGTTTTGAGCCTGCTGTGAAGACCCCCCCCCTCCCCAGTTGTGTGAGCGCTGAAGGAAACAAAGGCAGATCTACTAGTGGATCTTCTTCTCATTCGCAAAAGCAAATTTCCACGTTGCAGTTAAAGAGGAGCAGCAAATGTAACAGAGCAACATGTGTGTAACGGGGCAAAAGGTTTCAGAAGCAACGTCAAGACGTCATGCCGGACATCAGCAAACACACATGAAACAAAAACGTAGCCTATGTTTCACCTGAAAACTTTTGAGATATTTAACCCATCTGCAGTCATTTCCTATCTTCGCATCCGAAGCGTTAAAGTGTAAATCGGTTTGCTGCATAATCCATCGCTTCTCTGTTGAAACCCTGAGGACGGTTTCCTTCCAGAGTTGCAGCCCCGGGTAGACCACTGACAGGTGCTCTAAAGTAACCGAGATATCCGGAGCTCTTCCCAAAAAAACCCCCGACTACCACGGCAGACTGGCACTCTCGCTAGCTGTGTTCCAGCAAGGCCTTCAACTCTGCGCACGGGCCAGACTCCTCGACACAAGTCGGGCGACCTCGCGCCGCTCCTTGGACGCCCGTGCGCGCAGTGTAAACACGGGAATTGCGGGCGAACTGCGGCAGGGTAACCGTGCAAATTGGACGTTTCGGCTATAAACAGCCCAGATTTGCACCCGCCCACATGTGGAGCTGAGCAGCGGTCAAATGTAGCGTGACTTTCGCTCTGATTAACAGTGGATGGCTTCCAGGTGAGCCAGCAGCCAAGGTAAACCGGATAATTAATTGGCAGCGTGACACGCACAGTCGCCAGCGCACGGCCGCAAATGCGGAAGCCGCGGAGATGCGATGACAGCCTCGACGGGGGCGTGCGTTGAATGACGGGAACAGGTGTGCGCGCGCCAAGACACCCCGAGAGCCGCGGCCGCGTTGCTCTTTGACGCGATGGATTTGTTTCGCCGCCGCCGCAGCTGTGGCGCGAGTATTCCATCCATGTCATCGCTGTTATTAATGTGAGTCATGAAGCATTTTATTAAAGGACCTGAAGCTGCGCTGAAGAATTTTGATTTGGGTATAATGTGGTCAAAATTCTTTATATCATTATTTATGCACGATTTATTTGATTTTATCTAATCTTTTCTTATGCACATTCATATTTTACTTTTGTAAGTTAGCGGTGAACTTAAGTGTGTCAGTTGTGATTTTTATCTGCCTTGGTCAATGGCTGAGTCTGGTTGATACTGTTTGTGAGGAAGTAGAGGGTTGGCTGGCTTTAGAAGAAGTTTGACTGCATTAATAAACTCCTTTAATAAATATCTATCTCCATCCTTGGGGTATTTAAATGAGAGGAGCCCATCCATGACTATCTGAAGCCTATTTTTAACGCTGAGTTTAGCTGTATGTAGAGTTTGGGATCTCGCATTTAGCTGTCAGTCAGGAAGGTGTGGAAATGTACCGTCAGCTTAGGTAAACTGGCCCTGTAGTGTCTGCAAAGCGTTCTGCTTTTCCTTCTTGTCAAAACAGTCTTCCGTGCGCGTTTTAAACACCCTGACCAGTACAATGCTTATCTGTTCTGTGACTCTAAACCCCACTTCCACGCCGAGGCCGTACTTTTCTGTCCGTTTACCTGTTCTGCGCACCTCAGCTTGGCCTTTGATCTTGAGCTCTTGGAGGCCAAGAGCATAGAACCACCTTTTGATTGGAGCCTCAGATACTCTTTTTTTTCCTCTCTGTTTTAATTTGAAGTGGAACCAGCCAAGGTTTAATGCATACTTCAGCATGCCTGTGCAGAGGCCCTGAGAATTACCCCTTCACTCGTGGGCCCTGGGGGCCTAGGAGCCAACTTTGACATCAAGCGGGAATGTTGGGGAGAAGGAATGCACAGAGAGTTCTCACCTCCAGCTATTTGTCTTGTGCAGGGTGGGTGGGTGGGGGGGGGGGGTTGAAGAAAGAGGAGAGAAACCCATTCACTCTGTCCACACCTGCTGCACCACAGCAGCTCTGAAGCGCGTTTGGGTGGGTGGGGTATAAAGAACCCTGAGAGCAGTCTGATGGGATTGTTTCCCTCCATATCCAGGGTCTGTGACTGTACAGCTTTGTCAGCTCCCGTCGTTGCCGATATTATGTGCGATTCTCCTAGATTGCCGTAATGGCCTTCCGTCACATCCGGTACTTTCCAGTGGTTGGGACTTTGCAGAGCAAAACAATTAAACACACGATGGGCACTGAACGGGATGACATCTCGCTTCAAACAACATATAAAAAAGGGCAGTGGCTTAACACAAAGTGCTTGCTAATCCTCCTTGAATCTCTATCAACTGCCATGGGCCTAAGCTCCTTCCTTTCCTGGTGCCTCATGTCCCAGTACATTCTCCAAGAGGCCTTGTTCTCTTGGAACAAAACGGTTATGTTCAGATCTTTCAGAGGCAGTTCAAAGACTACAGCAGCTTGGCATCAGTAGACAGACGGTTATAATGAATACTGAGCAGCTCCCTTCAGGTCTGTCATTTCTTTTACTTGCATTTCTCTGGTCCAGATTAGATCAGCACGGTGACCCACCCAGCAATCACAAATCATAAACACACAACTTGATGGCTTTATTTCGTTGCCAGAGGCTGGTTGGTTTGACCCGCTGCGTTCCCGCAATCCACACCTCCGACTGAAGCTGATGTGAACATGAAGGTTTTGAATTAATCTGGCCCCCAAATGTGAGACACAACCTTTGCACGATGCAATGTCTAACCACCTATTTAAGTGAAAGAAATGAGTGACAGCAGCAAAATGAACTGCACTAAAAACGCACCAGCAGGTTTGCAATAGATGAGCCGTCTTTCAAATCTCGACTGTTAACACCAACTTTTTATCCATTGTTTCCACTGAGGCCCTTATTCAAGGTGGCTGACAGGTTTGAATAAGCACCTTGTATTGTTTTTCCCATTTACACAGCCAGCAGGGTAAAATTTTGGAAAAATACTCTGATTAAGGGTACAAGTGCAAGCACTGGAACCTACAGTACATCGTTGAGGTGGAAGGAAGGTGAAAGTTCTACCCTTGCTACACCCTGGCCCAGTCAAGGGCATGCTGGAGACCTGTCAAGTGCGGGATTGAACTTGGAACCTTCAGCGCTTCACTCTAACGCTGCGAAGTTGTACAGAGAGTTACTGCTCTGAGAAAAGTGTTCCTCTGGGCATATAGACCAGAGGTGGGCATGTCTCATCCCTGTAGGCTGGAGGGCATCCTGGATTTCATTCAAGCTCGGGTCTGAATTATTTGCCCTTGACTGAAATTTTGACTCAGTGCGTTGCAAAACCCATATCAAGTAAAACTGAACGGGTTTCTGCTTCTGTCAAACCAAAAGACATTTTAGTTACATTCGTGCTAACACAGCATTAAAACAATAAATGAATAACCTTTTAAAACTCAAGGACCATCAGCAACTGCAATATTAATAACTTGCATTTACTTTTATGAGCAAAAGTAAAAACCTTCATGCATGTGTTTTGTCACCACTGCTGACAATGCTGACATTTGGCAGTTTTAACTGGCACGGTACCCGACATACCCAGGGGTTCCGTGAGGACATTCACCGTCTACCCAAGGTTTAAACAATAGGTCACATTGTAAGATGATGATTCACACACATTAGAAGGTCATAATCTAGCTGCTAGTTACTCTGTGAGGTGAAATGCTAAAAGCTTTTTATTCAGTCACATGGTATAAAGGGCCTCTATGTGAAGTGCATGAACTGCTCTAGATGAGAAGTATTTGCAGCAGCTGAGCTGAACATCTAACACTCTTTGGCATGCCTTTACCCTTCATTGATCAATCTTTTTTTTTTTTTTTTTTGCAGCACTGATCTGGACTTGAATCCCTCTCTTGTTGTCGCACCCTTTGTCGCAAACCTTACCCTGAACCGATGTGGTAAAAACACCTTGCAGAATAAATGGGCAAATAATTTTTAACATCATTAGCCGCTTTGAAAAAAGGCCGCTGCTAAAGAATAGTTGATAACGGCTCTGATGCCAATTGCTGGCTGGTTTTTCGGTATCAGAACTTAGCAACGGCAGCCGTCCAAAGTATGCAGTAAAAGCTACACGAGACCCATGCTGTTTAAGCAGAAATAAATGGCGAAAGAAGGTACTGCTTGGTCAGTTTTCAACACTGTGGTTTAATTTAAATTGGAACCTAAACGGCCCCTTCTAGAGCTTACAGGAATTTGAAGGCAATTACTTTAAATATGAAGTTATTATTGCTCCTTTCAGATTAAATGAGCTGATAACAAGGGCTTAATTCCATGGCAGACGCTGAATGGCTCCATTCACCTGGCCGTGCTCATTGTGAGCCTGCTGCCATGTGGCATGATAGACTCATGTCTTAGCAACCGGTCGCCAGCTCTTGGCACCGTGCGCCTGTCAGACTTACATGGTGGCCTGAGATGGGGGCAGCGGCATGATTAGTGTCACGCCACGCTGGCACCGGTCCATTCCAACGCTGTGCTTCAGCCTCTTTCATAGCAGGTGGCAAGACGTGCTACACGCCAGCGCGTTTTAGCTACTAAAAATTGTTCCTCCTGGACAAAGACAAAGGTTTAAAAAATAATTTCAGCTAAACAGTGAACAAACTGTTGGAAGATTCTGTCTTTGTTGAACCTGTTTAAGGTCAGAATTCTGAGCGGACTGAGGACGGCTGGACCGACCGAGCTGAACTCTGAGCGTTTTGAGGACAAGTGGATCAAACAAGCTGCTCTAAAAAAGAAGGAATTCTTTGCAATGTCTAATACATGTCAGTACCTTACGGTACACCGGAAATGTTATATTTCTCACATGAGATGGTTTCATATTCGTTTTTGGATGCCGAGGTCAGCGGATGTCCCTGATAGAGTAAAATTTACAATGTCTGAAGGAAATAGTAAGTCTTGTTGTTTTGGTATGTGTGCCTTCACAGGGTGTCACTACTAGCACATTTCAGATTCACTAGTTTTCTCGCAACCTTATTGCAAGGATATGGTGAGTTGCCAACATTTTTGCATTTTGCATTTTTGCTTTTCTGCATGGCAACATTACATAACTAAAGCAAAACTTGTTGTATCCGTGGATACATAGAACCCCAAGCAAATTTCAGACAGACACCAAATAAATCCCTTCGAAATCTAGTTGAAAAGCATTATGGATTCTAGACTGCCTTGGCAAATGTAAACTGACTATATAAGAACTAATTTGGTGTAATCTCTTCAGACATTAACTACCCCAGCCGGATGTAGCCAGAAGCACTGTGATGTTAATGTGCAGCAATTCTGTGGTAGGCGTTACGTAAAAGTGAAAGCAATAACATTAAATCTCCACACAGAGGGCATTGTCTGCTTCTGTTCACACCTGTTCAAGGACAAACGTGCTCAGACTGAAAAAGACGCGGAGATTCTGGATGTCCTGGGCAGGTTGTCGTAACGTCAGACGTCTAAATTTTGAGGCAGCCTAAGAACATTGTTTGTTGCTAACCTGTACTCAAGTGTTGCCTTTTTACAAGAAGTCTTCTAAAGTAAGTACCTCGATCAAAGGTGCTACAGCATAAGCAGAGGTTCGAACCGGTGGCCTTTGAATTTGTAGGTGACAGTGCAGTGCTAGATTTAAGATGATAAGGTGACCCTAAACAATAGACTGACCAGCAGCGAATCCTTGTTTGCCCACGGAGTCGCCCATCACTTAAGTTCCTGCTGCAGCCAACTGATCCAGGAGGGCATAGACACTTTATGTGTCAAATTCACTTTGCCAGTACTGTTCTCAGAATTAGTTTACAATGACAGGTTGTACCCTCTAGAATGGTGCACTGATTTAGGTAGCTGGGTAATTTTTACTTTAACAGCTCAGGGTAAGGGCACTGCAGCGAGAGTGGGATTCAAATGCGGATCTTCTGGACTGAAAAGTAAATGCTCTAGCCACTGAAATACTGCTGTGAGCACTGGTTCATTTTAGCATAAATCATACAGCATGTATTACACTGCCCAGCCAAAAAAAAAAAGTCAGCACCTGGATTTAACTTAGTGTTATGATCTAGGGTTGCTTCAGTTGGTCAAGTCTAGGTTCAGCAACATTATGTGGCCAAAAAATGAGGTGAGCTGACTACCTGAATATACCGAATGACCAGGCTTTTCCATCAATGATTTTTTTTTTTCTTCATATTCCAAGATGACAATGCCAGGATTCACGGGGCTCAAATTCTGAAAGAGTGTTTCAGGGGGCATGAGACATCATTTTGGCCACCACAGGGTCCAGACCTTAACCCCACTGAGAATGTTTGGGATGTGCTGGAGAAGACTTTACGCAGCGGTCCGACTCTCCCATCATCGATACAAAATCTTGATGGAAAATGAATTCAACTCTGGACGGAAATAAATACTGTGACATTGCATAAGCTTATCGAAACGATACCATGGCGAATTCGTGCCGTAACCAAAGCTAAAGGTGGTTCAATGAAAAATATATTTATATTTTTGGCAGGGTATTATTTTTTAATAAATCGCGAATCATAATCGTAGCATCATAAATCATAAAACTACCTATTAGTTCACTGAAGGGAAAAAGTGAGTCACTGACATTGGACCGGAGGTATAAGTCGGCGCGGCCGTGGGCGCTGCGTGCGCTCCTCTCCTGCACCGCCACGCTGCTCGTGGGCTCTGCTGCGTGAGAGTGGGTGAGGGAGTGAGTAAGGGAGTGAATGAGTGATTTTCCGTGACTAATGCGCTGGGGCGGCGAAACCTTTCAAGACCTCCCGTGGGGCGCGGAGGACTGGGGCGCAGGCGGCAGCACGCAGCGGAACCGACGCGGGTTCTGAGGGCGTGGACCATGCGTGGACCGCGTATGGATCCTGCGCTCCATCCTCATGTCACGACCTTCATTACAGAGTGAATTCCAGAAGCAAAAGTCTTACAACAGAGGCGCATAACAATGAAGCGCAACCTTTCAGAAGCGTCTTTCCCGAACACGGAAAGTCGGCCTGGTTTTGTCCAGTTTCATCTTTCTTTTCAACGAATCTGGTTATTATTTCGGTCAATCGAGTGATCAGATCGATTGCACGACAATATTTTGATCCAAACACGTTTTTGACATTTCCATCCATAAAGAATATTTGAAGATTTAAGGTTTTACCTGAAACTTTCTGTGCGAAAAATTTGAATGAACACACTCGGCGTCTTTGTAACAACACCGTATTAAAAGCTTTCATTTCTAACATTTGTCCATTTTTCATTGAAGAGCGCTGTCTTTTAAATGGTGCACCAGTCTAAGAGAGACGATTTCCATCCCAAGTCCGATATTTTGATTTTGCTCAAATGCATGCGTGCATTAAAGCAAAATGCATTTTACATTTTAGATCAGTAACTGTAACTGTACAAAATATCAGTTTGCGCTTCAAGTTTAACTGTAATAAGAAACGGATCGATGAAAACCAACTGCAACATTTGTATCTAATTTTCTATAAGCAAAATCAATTTATTCTGACCCAGAATGACCAGTTTAATTATAATTTTATTAGTCAGCGTCCATAAATTCATGCTGACAGACAGGTCCAGCGTCCAGACAGTGCGTGTGTAATAGTCAAATAAAAAGCGGCACCGCTCTTTTCTCTGTGTGAGGTGAAGTCACAAGCCGAGCTCTTTAATGATAATAATTACATAACCCGCTCAGCCGCCAGCCCCCCCACTGGCAAAAACGGCAAAAATAAAAATCTGTTTTTTTTTTTTTTTTTACAAAAAGCCTGGGCTTCTCCTAAAAAGCGAATTTTGTATTCTGTAATATATGAGTACCAGAATGAAATCAATCGGCGCAAAAATAACCAAAGTACATTTTCCCCAAGTCCCCATTTGCTAACCCCCCCCCCCCCCCACACACACACACACACAATATATATATATATGTGCATGTACAGTATATGCATAAAAGTTATGTATGCATAAAAATATATCAATGTATAATTTTCTAGTTTGTAATGTGCACAAATTTGTCCTCTTCCTCATAATTTAATTTGCGAGGAATCTTTTATTGCGTAATTCTAACCACTTTTGATAGAGAAACTGTTTGGGATTTTTTTAAATGTCCGAACAACCTACAGCTGCACGGTACGCATGCATTCATACTAATGTATTAACATGAGCCACTTATTTTGTGAAGAGGATTTTTGTAGCTTTTCGGCCTGTTGTCAAAGCTGAGCTAGAATGCGCAGTCAAGTCTGGTTGTTGCGAGCGCCTTTTTGCGTTTTTGGACGTGAGCTGCTCAGACTTTAAATTGTCTCACCCTACCAACGATAACCGAATTATTTATTACTACTATTATTGCTATTGTTTTTATTATTAGTAGTAGTAGAAAATAGTGGTCAGTGATTAATAATCATAATAAACGCATGCAAACACGCATTTTCCTTTTGAACCTCCGCAATTTCTTTAGGCCGTCTTCTGCAGCAATGAAATGTTATCATAACTATGGCAATAAGACTGAAACATGACTTTAGTAGCAATATTAGTCGCCGGTTAGTGACCTTAAGAGCGTTTAGCTCTTTTGCTCCCGCTGCACCTGTCCTGTGCATAATTTCTACAGAATAAAACTCAAATTGAGAAACGCTTTCCAACAATGGTGTCGCACTCGGTCATTTTCCATTCTTTAAGAGGGAATTTGCGAAAGGCGCGTTTCAGAGTAATTGTTGTTATTTAATATCTGTTTTGTAAGACCAAAACTTCCTCACTGTAGCACCTCACAGCCTCTGCGTGGCTTCAGCGCCGGATTCCCCTGCTAATGCACGGCGCACAAATAAAAGTTTTCCTTCCTTCTTAAAGAATTTCGTCTCACCGGGTGACAATCGCTGTCATTTTCTGCGCAAAGCGACGAATTCGCCCGTGTTTTCCAGCAAGATCGGTGTCCCTTTAAACTGCCATCCGAACCCCCCCCCCCTCCCCTTCCGAAAGACGCTTTTCCCTGTATCAAATGTCACCATGTGTTCTGTGCAGGAAAGCTGCCAACAGCATTAAAAGCAATTCGGAAAGGCAAAGAAGCAAACCTGCAAAAAAATGTAGAATATTGACAACACGGGGGTGACAGTTGAGGCAGCGCGCGTGGAAAGAAGCAAAAAAGAAAATAAAACTTACCACCAGATTGGGTAACTTGCCGTGACATGCGTGAGTCCACAGAGAAACAGGAAACATCCAAGGTAGATCATCCTTGAAGAAGTTTCTGAAAACATTTTTCCCCCCTGAGAGACACACGCGCACGCACGCACACGCGCACACACACACACACGCACGCACATACACACTCTCTCTCTCTCTCACTCTCTCACACACACACTCAGTCTGTAATGGAACAGACTGGGGGGAAAAAAAAAAAAAAAAAAAAAACTGTTAATGCACACCAAAAAATCTTTGCCTCTCTCCTCTGGAAGTGTGCTTCTGAAAGACAGCCCAGTCAAGGCACAACTCACAGGAGCGAAATATTAAAAAAGTGTTTTAAGCGCTTCCTTTGGGGACCCAATCAGCAAGTGTTGCCAAAGGGGAAATTCTGATGATTCTGTCCTGCTGCTTCGCGCTCCCTGTGCCTGTGTCAGTCAGGCTGAGCCCGCGCGCACACACGCACACACACGCGCGCACACGCATGCAGGCACGCACACGCACACACTCGCACCCTCACACGCGCGCATAGGAATGAGCTAATTGGAAGGAGATAGTGTTTTAGTGCTCATTAGAACTTGTGGGCATTGGTATGCCCTGTGTGATATATAATGTTGTTTGGGTGGGTGGGGGGGGTTAAGGGAGGGAGCATGGGGGGGGGGGGGGGTTTGGGGTGCATTGAGGGTTAAAAACACACTCGGACCCCCGCAGACTGGGTAGCTATAAACAACCTGTCCGGATTTCACTCCCAAGTCCGAAGCTGCTGAAATGCAAAAAATATGAAGGTGTGAATTGATGTGCCCTATAATTTAATGTCCCTTCTTCCTTTGTGGGGACAGTTTTAGGCGCTGCCGCCAATTTGTGAGGGCACCCAGCTCTATTATGCAAATTGTTTGTCTTTTTCTCGCTTTAGAGAATGTCAGAATTTTAAATATTTCGCCCAGAAGTGAGCATTACGAGCTGTGTTATATAACAGGTGAAAAGGAGGGCTTACGTTTATTTTTCTTTTCCTGTGAGATGCTTTGCCTTCAAATATATTCCAGGGAGCATGCTTAATTTTTCGTTCCATCCTATTTCTTATTGGAATATTGTTAATATAGTATAAAAGAATAAATTATGCGTTTAAAAAATTCAAAGTATGACTATTAATTCCGGCACGGGTCAACTTGAGCAGGCTTTCTGTGGGCTGCTGGAAGCTGCGAGATGACACGAATTCAATGAAGTTAGTTAAGATTTTAACAGTTAAATTTGGTTTTAACCCTCGCTGGATCTGCTCACGAACTGTCTTCTGAATTTGGACCCCTCTGGATGTGGGAAATAAACCAGGCTGCTGCTGTAATCTGTGTTTCAGTTTTAGTGTTTTATACAATCATTCAGCAATGGATTACTTACATTAATGTTTTTCACATCTGCGCGACTGAAGAGCAAAAGTTTGACTTTAAACTGGCGCGCAAATTTAAAGCTACACATAAATAAACTTTTTTTTTCTTATGCATTTTGTCTCCATGCCGGTAAATGATGTGCACGTTAAGGCTGGATTTGCGGACGGACTGGGCGGAGAATTAAGTCCGTGTCCCCTGGTCCAATCGGTCCAATGTCCAGTTTAAAAACACGGCCGGATTTTTCCAGAACTCTTTCAGCGATCACTTACTGCTGTTTTAAAAATGCGACATGATGTACATTTTTATTATATTTCTTGACTCTGTGGTCTCATCATCCGGAGTAAATGGTCAGATTTGTTCCAGAAAGATGACTTCACTGAAAGTGTCGGTGCAGAAGAATATTTATAAACGAAAAAAAAAAAAAAAATTAAAACTGCAATAACTATGCGGTGCAGTTGTGGGACCTGGAGGAGACATCCTGGACTGGGGGATTTTGCCTTTTTTTCTGGAAGGACAGGTGAATTTTACAGAAGTGTCGCACCTTCCGAACCGACTGTGTGACGGTTTTTAAACGTTAAAGGAAAGGTTTTAAAAATCGTTTTAGAATAACATTAAAAGTTGTCCCTGCAGCCACTTAACAGTTTTGCGCGCGTTCTGCCGTGGCGGCGAGAAGATCCACGCGCCACGCGCCGGCGCGCACACCGGCCGCCTCGCGCCGGAGGGAGGAGATGCGACGGAGCGATCGGATGTTGGACGCAGAAAAGGAGCCGAGACTTTGCAGCATGACAAAGAAGCTGGAACCCGCAGGCAGTCCCCATCCTCTTGGGGGGGGGGGGGTATGGTCCATGGGGGGTCCACACCTTGGGACACCTTCAAGTATCATTGACCCCAATAAAAAAGATCCCCCCCTCCTCCGACCTTGCCTATGTGGAAGTCACTGCTGTAATAATTTTAACTTCTGGCGGCATTCACGTTTGTATTGCTTGGATGAATGCCTGATTTTTTTTTTTTTTTTAACTTAATGTGTGGGATTTTTTTTCTTTTTCTTTTTCTTTTTTTTTTTTTTGGTGGGGAGAGGGGGGGGGTAATGTGGCTACTCCACCAGTGATTGGCACCAGCATGATGGGAGATGAAATTGCCCAGCCTGCAGTCTCTGTACCTCACAATCTTCTCAATGTGAAGGTCTGTTGTCCTCTCTCTTTCCTCTCCACTTTTCCACCTGTTTGTCCCTTGTTTTTTATACTTTATATAATTATAATGATTTAATATCATTTGTTTTATGGACACTGAAGACACAAAGAAATGAAACTTGCAAGATCACAGCCCATGTCTTTTACTGTGCAAAACATGCAGTCACTGTGCTGCCAGGTGATGTTCATTTGACTGCAAGAGGAAGACATAAGGATGCCTGTTTCATTAATGTAGAATACAGCTGGTTCTACAGGCCAGGTGAGAAAGAGACTACTTTTTGATGCGAAAGAGGAACATATGTGGCTCCAGGAATTGGTGTTGCAGGTGCAGGAGAGCACGCTAGGGGATGGCCAAACCATCAGTTGTCCAGGACTACAAACTAAGATCTGAGTCTGGCCAGTGAAGCTGTCAGTGATGGACTCCCCAAGTGCAGCTATATTCGGGTCATCTGATGCCTCCCAAGTTGTCCTGCCTTGCTGGCACTTATCAGAAAGTGATTTAAATGTCTGACTTAGCAGTTAAAGGTTGATAATATGTTGCAATAAAAACTCAGCTAACTCAGGTTCAAAATACCACTCCTGCTAAAGTACTATTGCTGAACGTGCTAATAAAGAATGGGTACAGTAAAAATAACCAAGCTGTATAAAATGCCAAATCGGTGTAAGCTACTTTGGAGAGTACCAAAACAACAACAACAATAATAATAATTTTTGTTACAGGTAAATGATTATATATAAATGTGTTTATTTTATTTTATTAAAACATGCAAAGGTCTTCATTACTGGACACCAAAAGGCTGAGCATACTGATAATATCTGAAGTTTGAATAAACAAGTGTTTTTTTAGGAATTTGAAACAATGAGAGTGCAGTCATAACACAACAATGGGCCTCAATGGAAGTTAAACACATCCAAAGTAAAACATACAGTAATTTGTTCAGTTATATCTCACCAGTGTGGGTTTTTATGTTTTAACACCAAGTCACACACTTTCATAGTCATTTGGCGAATATAATAAAACCATTTATAACCCTTTGAATTACCGTTTTTTTTTTTTTTTTTTTTTTTTTAATTATCATTATTATTTAACTTGCTGCCACCATCTAGTGGTTGAAAGATGCAGGTTAGAGACAAGCTGTCGAGGCATGCAGTTGATCCAGGTGAAGTTGCTCTGGAGAAGGTCCCTCAAGATGTTTGGGCATCCAGTGAACATTTAGGAGGCAGCAAATGTATTGCATTGCACTGGAATACCTTAAATACACAGAAATAGGCAAACTTCTGCTAAAGTCACTACGCTGATCTTACCTGTCAACACCATACCCTGTCAATAAAACATGAAGGCTTCATTAAATCTGTACAAAAAGCCCCTGGTGTCCTTTCTTTTAGCCGTAAGGTTTTAATCTCTTTGTAATCTGCTCAATAATCACATAAGTATATTTATTTTTTGTCATTTTTCAAGTTCCTGGAATGCATGTGGTACTCATATAACCCTCACAGGGTAATTTGTTCGTAAGTGTTTACATGTACAAATGTTAGAAAGCAGTGGGCAGGATGGGCAAAATTATTTTGGACTAAATCTGATTAATAACTAATTTATATGTGCCCCTTTTTAATGATAAGCACAGTTTATTACTCTAATTTGAGAAATTCTGCCAGCTGAAAGTCATGCCTGTGAAATGACCCATGGACATTTTCAGCAGCAACCAAAACTGAAGGACAAGCATCATTAAACCCCCAACTACCTGGGTTCTCATACCTGTCAGACCTATTAAAACAAGGTTTATCCCTCCTCCTCATTCCTCCCCACAATAGACACCTGTCTTCCCGCCACATAGACTGCATTGTCCTCATCCCACGGCCCAGTCCCTGTGCGACCAAAGGGGGACGTTTTCTTGCCAGGGCAGGGATCTTGGGGTCCTGTGGCCTCCGCCCCCGTAATAACGGCAGCTGTCCTGGGATGCTGGACGGAGCCCATGAAAAGCCAACTGTCTAGGTGACCTGGTCTGCCGGCCCCAAGGTCTGCTTGAATAGCACTGCAAAGTGGCCAGTATGAATATGCACCATTGTGCACGTTGGGATGGCAATATCGGCGGGCACCGGGGTCCACAGTGCCCCTCAGGAACACCTGGGAGGTGGGAGGCGGAGACTCAGTGCAGACAAGCACGTTTTGTCATGATATCACCACCCACCAGCATTTCGCATACAGAGACATAACTTTGTGTACTAAACATGAGCGTCTTCTTCTTAAAGAAGGTGGATTTTCCATTATCACATACAAGTTGTATTAGACTACAAGGAAAGAATGTCTTGAGTTATGGATGTAGTAATACATTTTAAAGGTTGCAATTTGACAATATATTTGCTAAAATGATATTTTGATGTGCATCATTTGAGAAACTGATTGGAAAAGAGTTTTGATGATACCTGACAAATATTGTACATTAAATTAAGGAGCTTTCATCCAAAGTAGTTTCTCGACATCATACAAAAATACCTTTGTTATTCAAAGTTTTAAAGTTCATTTTGATAAAAATTTGTGCTTTATTTCTGAAAGTGTCCCTGAAAATATTCAGTGTCTGCTCTGGCTGTCTCTTTTGGTCAATCATTTCTTAACTGCATTGCAAATTTGTATTAAAAAAAGAGTCCAATGCTGATATCAGTTTAAAAAAAAATAGATGTTGCAACAATTTTACTCACCTTAAATATAATGCTAAAATATTTTTAATTTAATGATTTATAATTGAATATAAGTGTAAAAAGAAAGCAATACAAAATGCATCTATTTACTTTGTTTAATCTCTTTCTATATGCATGCATAATACAATGTACTATATATTCATGAGAATGTTTCTGAATATATTATACATACGCTTTTCTGTATCATCTTTTGCGTTATTGTTTAAATTTAAACAAAACATAAAAGTTATACTGTCTCATCTCTATACAACGCGTATATTTTTAGGAAACAACTGAGGAAATGTACAGTAAAATGACGTACTTATGTGACAAATATGAGAATTTAAAGACATTGTAGCTAATTTCATGACAAAACCAAGAAATAAACTCACTGTTCTGTTATTAAACACAAAGTTTGTGTGCTACATTTTATTACTTAATCATCTATATAAGGTTGAAGACTGAATACCGTAGTAAAATGGTAAGGAAGTTGAAGAGTTAAATTGTGGTCCTACAATCACCAAAATATGTACATATTTGCAAACAGTCACAGAGTAACATACTGCAGGTTCTGCTGGACAGATACAGACCATTTTCCAGCGCTTTCAGATGAACATAATATGTCCCAAAACAACTTGTTTGTACCATTCTGGGCACTAGTAAAATGTGTGGCAAACAGCTGTGTGAACCACAAGACTACTGTTGTAAAAAAATAGGCACAAGATCCACTCAAATTTGGGTGTCTTATATGCACTGAGTAGCTTTAAATGATAATTTATTAAGTTTTTTCTCATTGTTTTTGGTTTCTGTTCTAGTGTCCATGGTACAATTTAGAAGGACAAAAATGTGCAGCAAGTCATTTTATTTGTTTGTCTTATAATTTTTTTCAGACATATACATCATATACATCATCATGTCTTCTGGTGTAAAAGGGCACTGAGCATTATTGTTAAATGCTCAGTGCCCTTTTACACCAGAAGACATGCATCATCAAATACAACTGCTGCTTGACATATTAATACAAAATCCATAATTAATATTCAGCATTTGTTTTTGACATTTCAGTTGCAAAGCTCAGACAGAGGTCTGAATCTCAAGGCTCTTGAAGACTTTTTTAAACTCACTTTAGCAGTGACAAAGGGGCTCTATGGAGCTATCGCCAGGCACTATCTGAACATGTAATAAACTCTGGAGCACCAGACTGACAAGTCCACATTTCTGCAAGTCCACAGATAACTCAGTGGCTTCTTTATTGCGACCTTTGTAAATATGTGACAAATCTGTCCATCGTCATACTCATTATAAGTCTGGGGGACCTAAAGATCACATGAGATGTAATTAACTTAAAATATATTAAACACTCCACTCCACCTGTGAGACCCTCTGTTGCCTTCCAATAACACTGCTGCATTTCTCTTTACATTCTGCTTTCAGAATGATGGTAAGAAGAGGATCAACGAAGAATAAAAATTGTGATTTTTAGCACATATATGTGCTTATTACGTGCTATTTTTGATTATTTTGAAACAAAACGATTTATGAGCGTATATCTCATCCATTGTCATTGCCTTCTTTTTCACAATGTCAGATTAAAGCAAAGTCTTGCAATTTTGAGGCAACTGTACTAGTAAATATTTTAGTAAATATTTTATAGTTTCTCCGGTTTGAGTGTATGAGTGCATTATAATATAATTGTAAATCTCTTTAACACTGTCGCCACAGAAGCCCAACATTGTAAACTCTTAACTTTTTAAATGTTCATGTATGTCAAACATAATTTAACTTTGAGTACTTTCACTTCTCTGTGGACTTGACCTTGAAAAACGATTAACCTCATAAGACACAAATGATAAAACGGATTGATGTTACTGAGAATACTTGACAAAATGCATATTTCTTTTTAAGATAGAAACCAGCACGTTCTTTTTTTAGCAAACTAGCAGCACGTTCCTCCACATTATCTCTGACTCAGGCTTTTGGGACGATAGTTGAGTTTTGGGCGAGCCCCGCCAATATTTCGTGACCCCGCCCTGCTGGAAGAATCGCCTCTACGTTCTAAGGGGAGTCGAGTTCGCCTTTCTTTAACCACGCCTCTCAAACATGTCGTAACTTCCTGTTTCCGCCCCACTGACCATGAGATCCTGTACATCCGTTGTGGAGCTCCGCCCAGCCGGCCGATCCCGCGGGGGCGAGCGGCGCACCGACGTGGCCTTTAAACCGCCATCTTGTGGGAACGCCTCGAGGAGGAAGCGATAAGCGCGTTAGCGTCGCCTGTGGGGAGAAGGGTGCCGACATTTCAGCTCGTCCCTTTTCAAGGTTAAAAGATAACCCCAAGTTATTAAGGGACGCTCAACGCGACCCATCGCACAGTTAGCAGAACCAATAAAGTGAAGAGAAAAGCGAGGTTCTCATCTTCTGAGGTAAATCAGACGGCTCTCCGGTTAGCTTGTTAGCTATTAGCTGCTACTACATCGCGACCTGCATTGTGCAGCCTGTATTCCTGTCTGTCTTCTGTCTATCTTATTCACTTCGTTAAAACTATACACAGGTAACATTTGAACTTTGATGGGATTTTGTTGAGGTATTTTGTGTACTCTTGTCCGAGTTGTTTACGCGTTTGCCGTGTTAAGCCGTTAGTTTTGCTGGGTGGCTAGTAGACTAGCCGCTTTCCAGCTGTGTGTTAATGGAGTCCGACCCAAGTTCACTTCCCTTTGTCTTTCTCCACTTTTTTTTTTTTGTTACGTGTGCACTTCATAACGTAATCCATAGTATTGACTGATTATTGGCAATTCATCATCAATCCCGAGAGAAGACTTCAGCGAAAGCTGCCGTGTACCGCATTAGCTCTTTAGCTAAGTTGGACCCTCCGAGGGAAATTAAATGAACGTAAACTTCAGCGTTGTCTGTTTGCTGTTACTGGGAAAAGAAATTTCATTTTGGTGTTCAAAACAGTCCAAATACGGGAAGTTTCTTTTAGAACAGTAGTGAAACCACGCGATATGAATAACCCTTTCCTGAGACTTGGCTGGAAATGGTACAAATCTCCTTGTTGAACTTTATTAGGGTTTTTTTTTTTGGATTTAACCTCATCTACTTTGTCATAAAAGCAAGCAGCGTTAGCATGATTGTTTTACTTGTCTAACTTGTCCAAGTTTACAGTAATTTACTCATTTCTACGACTGGATAGGTTTAATTGTATGATGTTAGAGTAAGTACTTTGATCAAGTTGTATAAACGGGGCGTGATTTGACCTCAGGACCTCATGGTGACGGCTATAACCAGCACACCATCTGTTTTCCCCATTAAGATTCACGTCTCGTCCTGGTTTAGGTAATCGTGTGCTGTGGTGTTGTAAATATGTCATGTTTTGTGAGGCTACTCTTGATATTGTCATTTCCCCTCCCTCTCAGTGGTGTGATTTTTGGACTGTGTGACCCTGTTGCCTCTTGCGTTTTTCAGCCCACACTTGACAGGAAGTCAGTATCTTGCCATTGACTCATTTTCTCCTTGCCTCTTGGTCATTGAACACTCAGAGAACACACATGGTTCCAGTCTACTTAAGAGGCTCAGTGCACTTCAATTCTTGCATGCTGTCTGCCCTTAAAAATGCAAATACCAGACACTGACATGAGTGAGAGTTAAAAGCTGTAATTGCTCCCATAAAGGTGAGCATGGTGTGGGAATGTAAAGGTGAATGATGATGTAAAGTGCATACGGGCGTGCCAAAAGTTGTGTAATGGGGAAGGTCGGAGGTGTGGATACATGGATAGCAGAGCTACAGTTCTTTTTGGCTTCCTCATGTCAGTGTTAGGATTGCCACTTAGAAAAACAGGTTTATTCTGTGGGCATCTTACTTTCTGGTATTTTGTACATGACGATGAAACTTCAGCTGCTTGTGGGAGCTGTAATTACAATGGACCCATCTACTTCTGTGTTTCAAGTTTGAGTTCAGACCACTTGAAACTAACTTGCACTCCACAACAAGTGACAGCACTTTGTTGCACCAGTGTGTGTCAAGAGCCTCAGTGAGGATGATTGTGTCTGTAGGTGGCTGCTGTCCATCTCGTCTTGCAGGTTTCTGGGAGCATCTGGCGCTAGCCTTCTGATACAGAAATAATAAGCATTACCACCCCATCTCAGACTGTGAATACTGCTTAATAAAATAACTGCTTATTTATTATTTTTCAGATTTCCTTGGCCACGGTTTTATTTTCCATTTTTCCGTCATGGGAAATATATTTGCAAATCTATTCAAAGGCCTGTTTGGCAAAAAGGAAATGCGAATCCTCATGGTGGGTCTCGATGCAGCAGGAAAAACGACTATTCTGTACAAGCTGAAGCTTGGAGAAATTGTGACCACCATTCCAACTATTGGTAAGTACTGTAACCCTTATATAACTTTTTGTCTATCAACTTTACAGCGGCGTCACCACTTGATGGTGTTCACGTGTGAAATGTATATGTGTAAATATAAAAGCTTTTATATTGCAGAAGGAAATTACATGTTCTGTACATCTGCAAAGATTGCATAATGCATATTGTTTGTAATTATCCGTTAGCTCTGTAAAATTAAATTGTTAAACAGTTATCAGCTAGTACTGATATGAGTCTGATATCATCGTTCATATCTAATGAATGCACATGTATTTCCCTGTCTTGCATTTGCTCTGGTTGGTAGACTCAATGGTTCTTTGTTTGTCTTTTTCTTTTAGGTTTCAATGTTGAAACAGTTGAATACAAGAACATAAGTTTCACAGTGTGGGACGTTGGTGGTCAGGATAAAATTCGACCTCTGTGGCGCCATTACTTCCAGAACACACAGGGTAAGGTCATGTGTGTTGGAAGTATGTTTTGGCATTTGTGCCAAGGCTCAGGTGTTCTGGTGGCTGATGTTTCTAAGAAAATGCTGCATGAGTCAATATCCACAAGATTGGTTAGATTGTGTCAAATTTGGTTAGTATAAATTGATATTTTGAATATAGTTTTTCCACAAATGTATAATCCTGCATTTAAGACAGTCCTTAAAGGTGGTAAAAATGGTGTCTGTTTGCAGTGATCTGCTAGTGGTACTGCTGCATTTTACTGTTCTCTTGAAGTTGTGCTACATCAGTTCAAAACATTACAAGGTTATTTGTTGGTTGCCTGCCTTTGTCCCTGTAAGATAAAACAAATACAAAAATAAATTGGCTGTATTCAGCCTAGTTATAATGTGAAGGTGATGTGGAGTTTCGAATTCTGCTGCAGGTCTGATCTTTGTCGTGGACAGCAATGACAGAGAGCGAGTGAATGAAGCCAGAGAGGAGCTCATGCGAATGCTGGCGGAGGATGAGCTCAGAGATGCTGTTCTTTTGGTGTTTGCAAACAAACAGGTAACCTTAGTAACTCAGGTGTTGCTCAAGGTCATTGTGCTGTGTTTGTGGCCACGAGAGCACTGTAGTGGTGCAACCTGCACCAAGCCAGGACAATGTGTTTGGCCTTCTTGTGCAGAGTCTTAGTGCACGTTTGTTCCCCCTTTGTAGGACCTCCCGAACGCCATGAATGCTGCTGAAATCACCGACAAGCTGGGATTGCACTCTCTCCGCCACAGGAACTGGTACATCCAGGCAACCTGTGCCACGAGTGGCGACGGTCTTTATGAAGGACTTGACTGGTTGTCCAATCAGCTTCGAAACCAGAAGTAGCTTTTCACATAATGGCTCCATTACCTCTATTTTCTTCTTTCTCCTGCTTTACTCCTCTCATGTTGCAAACTGTGCTACTTGGTGGAAAACGAATGCCGGAAGCTGCCCTCATTCCATCTCTCATCACAACATGTGTTATGAGCCACTTTTTTTTTTTATTTTTTTATTTTTTTATTTTTTTTTAAGAGATACGGGGAAAAGCAAAAGTTAAGTCAGGTGTCTTATTTAATGTAAATAGACTTGCTTTGCAATGAGGCAGCTTCTGGCACTCTTATGCAATATTTACTCAGCCTTTCAGTTTGATTTTATTTTTCCTGTTATGCACATTGGACAGACTTGTGTTGTTTGTAGTACTGGAAAGGGAGACAGTAAATCCGCACAGTGCTTCCTCACACCTTCACACAGTTGCCATGGGCTGGGTCTTAGTTGTCTCCCAGAATTTCCCCTCTCCTTTAGACATCTTTAAGCCTGGCACTGCGTAAGAGGGATGCGTCTTCTCCCATGACAAAACACTGAGAGTCTGGAAGCTGGCGAAAGCAGACGGTTTGGCTGTTTGATTTTGATCGACGGTAGACACCTTCAGGTGAACACGTCCAATTTGACATTTTTACTGAAAGCAAACTTAATACTGTATGAAATTGTGTAGTGTGCCCCATCTGGAGGTTTTTTTATACAGTCTGCTGAACAGTTTATCCAATGAAATGAAGTGAAAACTCGCTTTTGCCAAGTTGTAGGGTGGCTGTCTTGAAAAAGGCCAAATGTAATTTTTCTTTCTTTTTTAACCAGTGAAAATAGCAATGAAACAGTTTAGGTGGGTGCTGTTCTGGGGTTTAATGTCAAAAATGTGCACGTTTCTCGTAAGAACACCCTGGCAGCACTGCAATATTACCTATGGAAGTCCTCTGTAGATGTGTCATTTATGACTTTGATCTCACCCATGTTCAAATGAACAGCCTTCTTCTTTCCTGACAGGCATTGTCTCAAAGCATGTCTGTAATTCTAGCTTTCTGCACAAATTGTCCAAAGGCAGCTGCCGAATGTCTGTCCCGCAGCAAGATTTTACGCAGACAGTAAGGACACAAATGCCTCTTTTTTTTTTTTTTTTTTTTTTGGGGGGGGGTCTACACTGATCGCATCTGGAAAGAAACCAGTGTCAGGCTCTTTGGGTCTCATGCTGTGACTATTTACATGATTGTTTTTTTTTTTTGTTTTTTTAATGTAAAAGTATTTCAATTCATTTTGACAGAGCACTGTAATTAAAGCTTAGAATGAAGGCTTTCACTTTGTCTGGTTGTTGTGGTTTATATCCATCTGGTCTCCTTCCCAAGCACAGCCACTGCTGCACATTTGAAGCTAGGAAACAAACAGTTTTGAGGCTGTGTTGCTGATGCAAGTTTCCCGTAAAGCGAATCATCTTTGGTTAATTTCTGTTTTGTTTTAAGTGTGTTTCACGCACTGGTTCACATCTTTGTCCTGTATCCACCTGTTTCAACAGGTGTTGCGTATTTTATACTGTTGGTAACAGATTATGATTTCCAACATGGAAAAACTTCAGTTATTGACTGACTGATGAAGCAAATGGTGATGCAGAATCTGTAAAGGTGTCCGCTGTCTGGATGTCTTGTCAGTTTACTGCTTGTTCGCTCACTGTGAAGGTTGAAATGTTAAAATATGATTGACTCACTGGGTCGTGTTTACCGTACCAAGTATCATGTTTTTCCTCCAGCGTGCTGTGAAAGGGCTTGAGCTGCAGCTTGGCAGTGGTTTTTGCACCTCCCCCTCTTCACCTCCTCAGTGTGGTGATAAACATGGCCTCGTGCAAGTGTCTACGGTTGACATGTGACACCCTGGGTGGGCACTTCGCCGGACGCTCTAGTTAGAGCTTCTGGGGAACGTGCAGCCAAGCAGAGGCTGCGTACTGGTCAGAAAGCAGCCACCACACTTTCTAATGCTCATTCTCAAAAGCACAAACAAAATTGAAATATAAAGGTGTCATTTTTGTGAACGTTAAGTGCAACACAGATTGATTTGCATTTAAATGTACACACAAATTGCCCAGTGCTGTGAATATGTGGTCTAAAGCAATTCATAAAGTAAATCAGTTTTTCCTAATTGCAAAAATGCTTAATATATTACTTGTTCATATGACAACTGTTCACTTCACCCTGTAGCAGGAGTTGGTTTTGAGGTTCTTGTACAGTTGTGTTGAAGATAGCGCTCGGCAGGTCTCCAAAACAACTGGGGCCTCAGAGCCTGAGCCGTGGGTTTCAGCGCGGCTTGGTGTGTGGAGTTTGCATGTTCACATCATCTCCGTAGTCCAAAGATGTGAACCTCTTCTGTATCTTGCATTAAAATGAAGTGCCCATGAGCCATATTTGCCACATGTTACTGTATCCACATTATGGTCTAAAATTGTTACTGATGGGGTTTCAGGTTGGAAATTCTAGAGCATGAGTTACCATGAAGTTACCGTAATAGAGTAGAGCTCGTTGTGAGCGTTGGGTGTAGACCTAGTGTCCTGAACTTGAGTCGTAAATCACTGTCCATGTGGCTGACAGCTAACGCGTTAGTGTGGTACAAGTTGCAGCTTCTTTTTTTTTTTTTTTTTTTTTAAAGGACTGGTCCAACCGGTCTGTGTTCATCACCCTACCACCCAGCCTTTGTACAGCTGAGTAAAGTAAAATATTTTTAAAGCTTTAGACACCTTTTAAAGCTAAAATACCAGGAAAAGACTTCACAAATGGTGTGGATATTTATTTTTTGAGAATTGATATTTTGCCCATACATTCTCTTGAAGGTAACTTTTCTCTGCATATCTACATTTGTATGTTGTGGGTGACAAAAATAATTTGCATATATTTGTTAGACTCAGTTCCTTAAGAGACTAAGTCAACATGGTGCTAAACATGTCAAATCCACCCTGACATGAGGAGCAAGACCAACACAGCTACAGGTTTATACTGCTGAACTTAAGGGAAATGGAACATCTGGCCCTGAAAGAGCCCAGTGTGGCTGTAAACCTTCAGGCGCGGTTAGCTGACGCTTTCTATTTTTCTTGTTTTTGTAGTTGGGCCGGTTTCAGTGCAGGAGCGGCTGCCACCTGCATTCTGTACTGTCACAGGTGAGCCTCACCTGGTACTTGCTTTGTTAAACAGGTCACAGTTAACCTCAAAGAGCAGCAAACATGGTGGAAGCAGACACGTAGCTGCATCCATCTCAGAGCGAGGAGGGTATGTAAGGCGTCTCCTTCCTGATGGTCATTGCCATGTGGGGCATCACGCCGGTGAATTTAATGCTAACCTGTGCGAGTAGTCAGGCCAAACATTCATCCCACCTCAAATCCAGCCGCTGCCACCTTTTGTGCCCTGACATGAGCTGGATGCATCCACCTTGAGAAAAACTCAGTAAGATGGCTGGAACCCTGATACAGTGGACTGGTTGTCACCTTTAAACAGCCCATGTTTTGCACACTGCAGGGTTAACTGGAGTTTTACTCTAATGCATTAATGCTACTGTAGTGAGCTGGAGCCATTAAAACAGCTCAGCAGGTCACAGGTGGCTAAACAGTCAATTCCTTGCAAAAGGCCTGATGCTTTGAATTTGAATTCATGCTGCTATACTGAAGGGTGAATCAGGGGTGGTGCTGCTGTTTCACATCTGGCTCAGTCTGCTGGTTTCCTCCCACGATCCAAAGGTCCGTTTTTAAATTGCCGCCCTAAAAACTGTATGTATGGCTACTTCGTGACTGGTGCCCCCTTCTTGCCTTGTGTCCGGTGAGCGCTTTGCTACGTTTGCTTCCTCACAGTGCCACCTGCCTGAGATGTGGAGCGATTCCCCCATCCGCTCCATGTTGCAATTACCATGTCTTGGCTGCTAGCAACACATGTTAAGGAAGGAGGAAAAAGTGCAGAATAGTGGACCGCCAGTGTCAGCTGCTTGGCACCCCCAACAGATCTGTGGGGGGTGGGTGTGTCTGCACTTGGTTGTGAAGGTCATCCCACCAGCTCTCCAGCCTGCTGCAAATAACACCCCAGGGTTATCAGCATAAAATGGGCATTTTCAGTCAATGGAGACCCTCAGAGACTTAGCCTCTGCTCAGATTATAGGTCTACTAGTGGTCTGGTTCTGCTAAGTCCTGCCTGGAACTCAACACCTCACAGCATTATACCCTCCTCTCTGCCCTTCACACACCAGACCCAACCTGGACCACTCTATGCATCACCCGCCAGGTATCTTGCACCCTCCATTGTTCCCCCTCAGTATGTGGCCTTTAACTTCAGGCCCTGCTTCATCACTCTCACTTTCCAATGGTGCATTGTTCTGCTGTGACTCTTTGTCCTCAGGTCCAGGGTCTTGGTGTCCCTGCCACCCAAGAGCTTCAGCTCTCCAATGTTTTTACGTAAGTCCCTCTTCCTTGGGCCTCGCTTGGGAACTCATGCTGTGGCATCCAGTATTGCTGCAATCAGCAGGGGGCGCCCCTTTAATAAGTGACAAATGGAAATCGGCAGGGTCTGGCCACAAGGTCAGGCGGTTGGAGAATCTGGGTGGGATGAAGCCCTTTTGAGCACAGCGCAGCACTGCACTTCACACCAGGCAGCAATGGATGGAGTGGCAGGAGGAGCAAAGGAAGAGGGAGTGACAGCTCTTTTCCCCAATGCTTTGCCCTCCCCCCTGCCAGAGTGACGGCGTGGTCGGTGTGTGTGGTGATGGCGGTCCCGGTCCTCCGATGCTGACCGACACAAAGCCTCCTTGCGGTTTTGCTGCCCTCCCCTTTGTGAAGCCCATGCACTTGCAGGACACCCACAGGCAGCAGCCTACAGAGCGCCCCCTTTTCAGGCCGCTCATTCACACGACAAACACTGTGCTCCATTATGACGGTGGCGGCGCATTCCGATGGCGCCTCTCCGCGCAGGGGATCCGAGGCCTCTGTGCAAGGTAAAAAGCAGCACTTGGTGAGCCGAGCACATAAAGGAGTGGCAACTCACCAATCTGGGCAGGGTGAAAGTATGGGCCTTAAAGCGAGACATTTACGTGAGTACTAAACTTCAGAAATAATCTGTTTCTTTCTGAAAAGGCAGAGCATGATTAGAGATTACTTACATTTAGCCTTCAGTCACGGCACAGATAAGTTTGCTTCAGGTGTCGCTGAAAATTAACTTCACAACTGGGGTGTTACACGTATCAAAGTAGAAGAAATGTACATAAGTTACCTATAAATAATAAAATACAAACATCACCTCTTGCTGTATTTTTTATTTATTTTTTTAAAGGATATGATGCAGATTTATAGAACGTTGAAAATCCTACGTTTCTGTGATCAGCACGATGGCACTAATGGTCTCTAACCCCAATTTCTGCAACAAAAATACAGATAAAAAAAAAAAACACAGATAAAATATGAAATTTCCTTTGACTTATGTCTGCTAGTTAACCAGCTGCCTTTCCAACAAAGAAGAAACATTGCAGTCAAGAAAACTTTCCAGCGGGAGTCCTGCAACCCATCTTGAGCCATGAAGAACGGTGCCTTGGGGGCTCCTCTGTTTGCTGGTAACCTGCTGCACTACAAGGAGGCGGGACCTCCACAATTCATGTGAAATTGCTGTTCCCTCTGTGTCCTGTCACTCGTCCGAGTCGGTGTCATGGCGCCGTTTCTGTCCTTGTGACGTAGGGGGTCGGACTGGGGGCCGACTGGCACGGTGGCCGGGGGCAAAAGAGCCCCCGTTGGAGGACCCATCAGTGTCATGGCAATGCCTACGCTGATGCTGGCGGGGCGGAGAGGAGAGCTGGGGCTCGGCCTTTGCCCCCGCCGTTGAATAGCTGTCACGGGGTCTGGCTCCGCTCTGCCGCCTTGATGATGGATGAGGATAGTGATGGTCTTTTCTCTTCCTGAGGGTGGCAAATGCACACATGCACGTGCATGGAAATTAATCAATGAAGGCCAAGCCTGATAGCGAGTCTGAATGGCCAAGTTGCTATTCTGCAGACCATTTTACTGAAATGATTCTTAACGTTTCATTTTTTTTACCGAAAGACACTGTGCACTCTGCAGCTGTGTCCTTAAACAAGCTTTCAGTTCCACAGTAGACAGTTTGGTAAAGTCACCATTTAAAATCTGCTGACATTTCCATTCAGTGTATTTTTTTTATTTGCCAGTTTCAACATAAAACATGAAGGCCTCACCAAATGCGTGTATTGGACATTATGGTGCAGAGGGCATCAATGCGTTTGCAGCCACCACTGTGGACAAAGATGGCTGCAAGATATGTGGACAGGAGTGCAGTGGCTTCATATTGTCCTTCACTGTCTCCATGTATGACAAGCTTGTGGAAATTAATAATTACTGTAAAGGCTAATTATTGTGTAATAACCCTCCAGCGCCCCCTAGTGTTAAAACACCTAAAAGTCAGAATAGTGTGACAAAGAAGCAAGCGAGGAAGGCGGACTGACTACCTTCTGCTGTCGTCGTTGGAGTCTGAAGATGACGAGTCTCTTCTGCGGTGGCTTTTTTTCTTGTCTTTCTTTTCTTTTTTGCTTTTCTTTTCCTTCTTGACTTTCTTCCTTTTGTGGTCCTGCTGTGCTGGGTTACTGCGTATAAGATATGAGTTTGTGACCTTACTGGCACTGTGTATAGAGGCACAGTAAAACAAAAAATGCACACTGTGTGCATTTGCAGTCAACAGATTGGGACATCAACTTGGATACCTTTCTTGTTCAACAACCCTGTCCTTGTCCTCAGATGTCTTGTTGCTGGAAGCCTCCTGAATTCCCTCAGATCTGTGATGCTATTAAAGTGCACAGTCAGCACATACACTCAACTCCATTTACTATTAGATGTAGCCTCAACCCTCTGGCAGTGCAATAGACCTACCGTGAAAACTGGTAATCCCAGTTTTGCCGCTTCTTTTTCCTGCTTGGATAGTATGGCTTTCCTTCCTCCTGAACTAGAAAAGTTGTATTAAAAAACATGACAAAATTATAGTACAGGTATCCTCCTACTCAAAAGCCTAAAGAGTTCCTGAATATTGGCATGTAAGGTGAAATCTCGTGAATGAGACATGCAATTACTCTAAAATTCAATGAGAAAAGTATTTAACTACTCTTGGACCCAAATCACCCCGCTGAACCTTTGGCTCAAGTAACTAAAACCCATGAAACTAAAGATATTTACATATATATTAAAAACAGACATTTCCTTTCACTAATATACAAAAATTACACAATTATCTTATAAATGTAATACAGTACTCTAGTAATAAAAAGCTTCATTTTGCACTCTGAAAAACTGCTGATCCACAACTGTTCCATATTTCTAAAATGGGATGCCCACTAACAAACACAGCCGTTTTCATTATGTTTTCTGTTGCTAAAAAACTATGTACCATGGAAGACAGTTATGCACTCGCTTCACATCTTTGTTTCTTAAAATGGTCTACCCAATTAATCATATCAGTTTCATCACTTTGAGAAATAACCATTGCCTTTTTGCCTTTCGTAGCTCCTTCACTCCCTTCTTTCCCACTTTCTTCAACTTAGGCACCATGAAGCACTATATCCACTGCATAAATAGAGATGAGATCCCACAAGAATTGCCCAATACAATTTGAAATGAAGGTGCAAAAGAGGGTAATTGTGGACACGGGTGCCCTCCACTGGCACAATTGCCCCATGAATAAATTCATGACTTAAGGCCAAAAATGAGCTACAAATAAGCCATCAGCCGTAATTTTTCATAAATCGGTAAGAGGTATTAAACAATTTCACTTGTGTATTAAAACTGCTTTTTGGTGAACACTACCTGGAACTTCCTAGACCAGAGACTCGGTCCACATCTCTGGTGTCACCCTCTACCTCTTCTCTCTTGCACATGTCAGCCAAATCCTGTAAGAAGAAACAGAACATCCTTCAGGTGGATGTGGGCACAACAGGACCCATTCACTGAGGAATACTTAACAGTCCAACAAAGCTTGATGGTATGCAATACAATAGTAATATACAGTGGTGATCAAAGTTAAAGAACAACTTACAACTTCCTAAATTTCAAAATCACTTCTTATATTTGAAGTTATCCTAACTGGAATAGAAGGGCAGTATTTTAAGCATATTTCATAATTTAAATATATTCTGAAGCACAATATAAAAAACTTGGAAGAAATTTGAAGAACTCTCATCAAAATTAGAGAACGCTCTCAGATACCTGCCAGTTATTGGTGTTAATCTGGAACCTGGTGCTAATTTCTGAATTATCTGACAAGCCTTATTTATCTGGCAGCACTCCTAATTATTTTCAAGATGGCAAACTGCTCTAAGGTGACTAAAACCCTGTGACAGCAGGCTGTCCAGATGAAGACCAAAAGGCTAACCCTTTCAGCCATTGCAAGAGAAATTGGTTGTTCCAAGTGTGTGATTTCTAGAATATTGCAGCTATATAATGACACTAATTTGTTCAAGTCCCCCACGTAAGACAAATGCATGACAGACCATGATAATGTGGAATCGGTTCAACACTGCAGCTGGAATTGCTTGCTAGTTCAACGCTGAACAGGGTAAGGATCTGTCTCAACATACAGTGTCTCCCCGTTTAAGACAATTTTGACTGAAAGCCTACTCTATAGTGACCAAGCCTCTCATAAACAGAAAGAATCAAAAGGCTAGACTAACCTTTGCTGAAGAGCATGTTGTGTGGATAGATGAGAACTGTCCAGAATTCACTTTAGTGATGAGAGCAAGTTCAATTTATTTGCATCCAATGGGAAATGTTATGTTTGGCATTGAACTGGGGAAAGACTGAACCCAAAGAGCGTAAAAAAGTCAGTTAAATTTGGAGGAAGAAGTGTCATGGTTTGGGGGATGTTTTCTGCAACAGGAGTTGCACCTACACCAGTAGATGCAGGACCAGAGCGACTAGGATCATTGGTGACCTGTCTCACCCCAGCAATCATCTGTTCAACCTGCTGAAATCAGGCAAATGATTCGGGAGCATTATGGCAAAAACGGAGAGACTTAAGAGAAGCTTCTATCCACAGGCCATAAGGCTTTTGAACCTACCACTATCCTCAAAACCACGCACAGTGTCCTGTCGATTCAGTTAGCATTTCACTGTATGGGATACCTGGTTACCATGTATGTGACAAATAAATCTCTTTGAATCTTTGATTTGGGCCTTTTATCCAGCTATATGGCAGGGTGACTGCAAATGTTTATCAGAACCTCTTTCAGCAACATGTGGTTCCTTCCCTGCAAGTATGTCCCAATCAGCTGGCAATTTTCATGCAAGACAATGCCCCATCACACTGCAAAACAGGTAAAGCAGTTCCTTGAAGCTAACAACATTGAAATAATGAAATGGCCAGCCCTGAGTCCAGATCTAAACCTGATGGAGAATCTCTGGAAAATCCTTGGCGACAAAGTTATGGCTAAGAAACCCACTACAGTTACTGTAGAAGAGACTGGAAGAAGACTGGACCAAGATCAAACCAGAGCAGTGTGAGAAACTTGTGATGTTCTGCAAGTGCAGATGTCCTGAAGTCATTCAAAGTAAGGGCCTCTACACTTCCTACTAATTATTGAAAGCTGTAACCTTCCAAAAATTTTAGTTGTAATCTTCTTTTCTGCTACAATGGTTACTGTTCTCTAATTTTGATAACTTTGTTTTCCACAAAATAAAGGTTTTTGTTGAAGTGCCTTGATTATTTTGTAAAACATGCTAGTAGAACAGTGATATAACCACAGCTAATATTTCTTCAAATTTTGAGCAAGGAAGATTAACAATATTTCAGAAAAAGCAAGTGTTCATCAATTGTTCTCTAATTTTGATCAACACTGTAGTCATACAAACTCACTGAAAACATGGAAGCAGATCAAGACCCATTTAGCAGTCTCAGACATGTATGCTGACAGTCCAATATACAACAACCATGCTGTCTGATTTAGGGGAGAGGATACACACAAAGGACCTGAGTCAAACCCAACTTCTTCTGTAGTACCCTGAACTGATAGAGTAAAAATACCCCAATTGAATAAATGAATGAATGAATGAATGAATGAATGAATAAATAAATAAATAAATAAAGCACTTTACATTATTAGGGACTTTGGAGAAAAGTGTCAAATAAATAGTGCTGTACAATACAACCCTAGTAAGGCTAACTAATGGATTAAGCATAATATAATTGCAAACCTCTTTAGTAAGACCAGTCGGTTGTCTTTTTAAATTCTTGTAGCCCCTAAAAAGAAAAGAAATGAAAACAACATTAAATATAAAGACACAGTGTACGTGTACTCAATTTGCTGCTGTCTACCCGCTAGTAATACTGACAGTGCCGCCATCATGGCATCTTGCTCTGCCTGCCGTACAGCAGCAAGCTCCTGCTCTCTGGACATGGCTGCTCCGCCCTTCTTGTCTTTGGCATACCATGTCAAGTCTCGACCCTTCTGCCAGCGGCCCACCGGGGCCATGAGGGAGTTCCCTGTAGGTGCAAAATCGGGAAAAGTGAATCCCAGTGCCAGCCAAGACCCCTGGAGGTACATCTATTTATTACCTTAACATCAACTAAGAGGCACAAAATTCAATTTAGTTCAAGTACAATATGGATTACAGCATACTGTCGGTCCATATGTGGTTAAATATGGTTATAAGTTTTTTAAAACTTTTATAAAAACAAACATAAATAACTTGGCAGCTGTGCATACCCTGACAACCTTATAGAAATCTATGACAATATTAATCACAGTGTGTATAGAAAGTGACCAATCCTCTTTCAAACTTCTATCTTTCATTTTACAAAACACTGAAAATAAAAAGAAATTAGGCTTGTTTCATTTTTATTTATACAGAGAAACCAATATTGGGCAACTAAAAATAAAATTCTAAAACATTATGAAATGAATATTACAACATAAATATTAAAATAGCAATAGCAATAAAATACCTTATTAGCTTAAGTGAACACCCCCTTTCCAACTGCATTTGTAAACTTGCTCAGGTACAACCAGTCACCTTACAGATTTTGCTCACCTGTGATGATTTTATTCAGCTCAGAACAAAGGCAGCTGTTCTTAAAGAATTTCACCATTTCAAAGCAAAGAATGCACCGTGAGTGAAAACAAGCTTTCTGAGTTACATAATGGTACAAGTCAGTGGAAGAAGCCAGTATGGGAGGGTGGCAAGAAGACAAAAAAGCCACAGTCTTGTTTATGTTTTGCTAAGATGCATCTTATGGTGACAGCATCCATCACCTGCATAATTTCACAACGTATGTGTTTTACTCAGGTTCCCTCTATCTAATATCCCATTTTAGGTAAAAATTTCAAACCAGTCAGTGTAAATAATATGCAATAATAGGGGGAATCAGAAAGGGAGCAAATACTTTTACAGCACTGTTACTGAATTGCTAACAAAGTAGAGCAAAAAACAAAGTTCAAAGCCATTGTTTTGCTGAAAGTCCTTGGTTCAAAACCCACCTCTGCTACAGTACTCATTTAATGTAATCTTATGTGATCAACCTCATCTGTAAAAAGAGATTTATATATATACAAGCATGTAAAGTTATTTATCTTGTAAGTCAGTTGGAAAAATTATTTTAATTTGATTGACATAAAGACTGCTTTGGACAAAGGCCTAGGCTATTTAAAGTTATCCGGACTAAGTGATTGTAGTTGGTTGGCAAAATGCACTTTCGTTCACTTTGATTCCGAGAAAGGCGTCTAAGTGGATCAATGACATTGTTAATAAATACAACTTCAGCGTATAGATTCGTATGAGTCGGCGTGACATAATTTTACTTTCTTAAACCCAACGTTCGCTGGCAGATGAAAGAGAAAGCGCTGTTTCTATGTCGCATGCGACCCTGTGTTTCAACGTGGTCAGCAATCCGTCGGCGCGCCTGCAACTGCAGGCAAGCCCCATCTGCAACTGCGCAGGCACGCTGGACCGCACGCCCAGTCCATATGAGCGCGGCGGCGGAAAGATGAAGGACTGCGTCGGGGATAACGGTGAGTCCTGGACCCTCCACGGAGCATAAAGGTGTGGAGCCCATGTCGGTGTCGGAGGTAGACAAACAGGGCCGCAGCGCCACGTCCAAATTAACACAGCACACTGTGGCAAAAGTCAGGCGACTTCATGAAAAAGAAGCCTGCCCCCCCCCCCGACACCTTTGATACCCGTTTTCACAGTGAGTTTAATTGTATCCAGTTTTAATGCTGCTGACCAAGGCGAAAAAGCCTTACCTAGGTAGTTCTCTCTGTGTTTGTCCGTTTTAACATCGTCCCAGTTGAACTGGTCCTGCCCTCCCCTCACGCCTCCAGACCTGGACGAACCGAACATGTTGAATTTCTTTACACGGAGGCGTATGTTTGCGATCGGTGTTGATCGTGTGGCCTTCAGAGCGCTGCCATCCTCGGCCTTTCCTGGGCGCCTCGCCGGCTGAGGGCTTCTCTGGCCTGGGACCTTTTATTTGGTAGCTCCGACCGCTCGGACCTGTGCCTAGAGACCGCTACCTGGGTGGTAGAGAGGGATGCAAGGAAAACGAGAACAAAGGGGTTGGAAAAATAAAACAAAATCTTTTCAGATGATTCCACTCGGGGTCAGTGGCGCAGTAAGTTCCGCCGTGGCGATGCGCGCTCCCTAAGTCGCCTCGAGCACGGCGTGCGCGCACACACAAACGTACGTCTGTGTGCAGCTTTCCGCTCGAATGGCACGTGGAGGAGCAGGACAGTATAGTACAGTACAATACAACTCAGCATCTATTTTATAATAATAATAATAAAAAAATCGCAATCGTGGTTTTACTTTGAAACTGACGTTGGAGCACTGCAGATGGCTACACCTACTTGCCTGCCACTATATTCAAATGCTTGTATATGAAGCATTTTCCTCAGTAGTACAGTAGCTGAGCTGTAGTTCGTCTTTTAGCCGTATTATTTACTAATTTATCGGAACAAGTGTAAAGCTGCTCTATTCCGGTATGTGAACGATGAAATGACATTTTGATCGCAGCAACTATTTTAGGAATATAAGGCTAATGGAAACGGGTGCGTAGTCATTTTCAGTGACATGTTTCTTTTCGCAAAACTTTTAATTGCGGGAGACGGAAATTTTACCGCTTATTTAAATTACTTATTCGAAACCTCCAAAACCGTTTTGATCGGAGGTGAGTTGGAAGCGCCACTGCAACACCTTTAAGCGCGCACACGAGCGCGGGGCTTGTAGACGGCGGGGTTGTCGCGTTGCTGTGGTCAATCCGGCGCTCTGTGATGGCGTCAGAGGTCGGGTACCTGATGGCTGTAGTGCGGAAGGAGGTCGCTGCGGGTGGGAGGAGAGGTGACGGAAACGTTCGCGTCTCTTCATGCACATGAGGGCTTTCTGTAGATTTTTCTCCGGTACGTCTTCATAAAAGTAAATGTTATCCTCCTTCATGTTCAGTCTGTGTTGTGTGGGTCTTGTCGGTTAGCAGCTAATGGTTGCAGCTTTTATTGTTGAGGTGGCTCTTGTGTTCTGATAAACGATTCATTTTCATATATTTTTTTAAAAGTCAGTAGTCGATATAACATGGTTTAATTTAGCAGTATTTGCGCTTGTGTGTTGAATCAGCCAACTTCTCTAGTTGCTTCAAATCGTAACTGTTGCATGGCTTTATTTATCGAACCTTTGAGCTTAAAATAGTTTTTTTTAAATGGATGATTGAAAATTGTGAATTGTCTTTCTTTTATTTGTGTAAACATAACGGGTGTTACATTATGTGCCTAGAATTTAGTATGATTTGCTTGCCACTGAAGACTGGTAAATCTATACCTTGGACAGTTTATACCATGGTGTCCTTGTCACATGCACCTAAGTATATCTACCAAACACAAGGTTTCCACGATATTCCTTCTGTCAACAGTGAAAAGAAAGAAAGAAAGAAAGAATGACATTTCTGACAATTAACCTCTTTGTGTTTGGTGCCTATTAGCAGTTTATGTTTCACAGTCCATGTTGACAGATACCTAGATGACACTTCTGTTGTCTGGCTTTGTAAAGTAAAACATTTTAGGGATTATGCATTCCTACTTTTTAAATATTATTTGCACAAAAGACATGACCACATGTTGCTGGCCAAATTTACCCCAAGCTCAAAGGGTTGTTAATGAGTTAAAGTTTAAAACTGTTATTGTTAATTCAGAGAAAATTGTTTAAATAGTGAACTTCTTCCAGGAGAATATGTGGAACAAGAGATTCCCCTTTAAGAAAAGATCTGTTTAGTGTAATGAATGTCTTCTGATGAGCACACGGTCAAAGGCGGGTGTTGATCTTGTGGGAAACTGGCATGTGATTTGTTAAATTTTCAGGCTGTTCCCTATGCAAAGCATCTGTGCTTTGCTGATTTTAGCTAGGAATTCCATTTTACAAATGAACTTGGACAAACTGAGTCACAAATAAGGGTACGACTCTCAGTTCAGAGCCTGTTGTGATTTTATGATTCCATTATTAAAAGCCAAAAGTCTCTGTACTGTTGTGAAACCTTGGAGGAAGATGTGGCTTAGGGAGAATCAGGCTACCAGTGTTTTGCAGAAGTATTTAGGCCCTTGACAAAATCACATGTGTTGCTGGATATATAGTGAAGCTTTATTTCTTATTTTTTTTACTTATTTCTATCTGTTTACATAAGCAACAGTCAAGCTCAGATGTCTCGTTCAATGTGTGTATTTTGGTATCTGTGAACATAGTTCCTATTATGGTACTAGAGACTTATTTTTCTTGGTGCATATGAATGAGCAGTAGCAAAATTGACAATATTATTAAAATAGCTGTTTCTTGCTCATGGCCACTACTCACTTGTTGTGGTTTTTACTTATGCTTGCTCTAGTCTAGCTGTATTTTTGCTGAACTTGTTCAAAAAGTATCTGGAAAACATTGCCCCTGGGTGACACTTCACTTCGGGATTGTGATAAGGGTGAAAGGTCATTGAAGCTTTACTAATTTTGTTTGGTCAGTCACAAGCTTGTCATATTTCATATTTTGTTAAGACAAGTGATAGTTTTCAGTTATTTGTTGCTGTGCATTGACCAAAGGGTCGGAGTAACATGTTTGCATGCATCGCAACTTATGTTGCAGTCTCTTGCAATACATCACTTGGAGCTTAGTTCAGCAGGTTCCATATCTGTTGGAAATTGTGCTCTGTAACCCCCGCCCCCCCAGAAGTCAAAAAGGTGCTGGAAGGGCAATGAATTCAGGATGTATATGCAAAGGGGCAACTAACTGTGATTTCCCACAGAATTCAACACATTTCCAAAAAAATGGAAAGATCAGTGAAACAAGTTTGTGAAATCTGAAAGGCCATGTTTTGAAGTGGGGTTAGATTCCAACCAATTAAGATGAGCAGATTTTTTTTTTAAATTTATGCCTGATCTCAGTACTTTCTGAAATGACCTCATCTGCATTTCTGAGACATTTCCTATTCCTTCAAACCAGACAAAAGCAGGGCACTAGTAATGGGCATGGGGTGTGTTTACTGCTGTTTTCTGAGTTGGGGTTATGACCTCTAAGGAAGTGGGATGCAGTTTTTGTGGACTTTTCTCCTCCACTGTGTGACCGATTAACATCTTTTTGGATTTGGGTGAAATATTAAAGCTGTTTGTGAGCAGCTATGAGGTTTTTGCTGTTAGACCTGGCTAGCTGTCCTCTGTTTGTATGTGCACGCATGTGTGTGTGTGAATGTTTACATCGGATGCTTCACCAACCCGCATATCCGTTTGTTAACAGATTAGGAGACCAAGAGTTTTTTTTTTTTTTTTGAGTCCAGCTGGTTCTGAGGAATCGATGATAAAAGTATCCTGTAAATACTTTTATCTTTGATTTACTTTTACACTTTGATTTTATTATTTGATTATTTTCATGTATTTCCCTGTATACTTGTCATAACCACCTGAAGGTCGACATGTCAGGGTCCCGCTCATCTTGGTAAAACTGTATTCTACCTTTTTGAGATTTAAGGAAAGTTAAGTAGAAATTGGAACTGTTCTGTGCTTTTAGGGATACAAGAGAAAATGTATTTTTGTTTGTCAGGTAAACAACATGCAGGTAAAAAAATATAAGATTTAACAGTGAAGTTTTTACATTTATATGACATTTGTATAAATGTAGCAACTTGCAGTGTTAAATTACTTTGAATGATCTGTAGTAGCAGGTGGAGAGCAGGGGAAATTTTGTGGCAGTAGTTGCTGCAGAAATATCATTTGATTTGTATCAAATTGATCCTTTTGTAGTAACTTTTTTTAATATCCTGAAATAACTAACTGGGCTTCTTTTAAATTTAGTGTTTAAATAGCAGCTACTTGGTTTTACCCTAATTTTTAACTGTCCCCACTGTGTCATTGAGCCAGTTAATAAAGTTGTTGACTTGTAAACTGGTATTTTGTAATTCCAAGTGCTAAAGGGCATGGTTTATTTCATAAAGAGACAGTTCAGTTTAACCTACTTGTGTATCATTTGACTAAGGTTCTTATCCTGAGGACAGCAAGGAGAGAAAATGCAGATGACGCAAAACAAGAATAGTCATAATCCAGCCCTTGTGACACAGCAGCATATATTAGTGTCATGTCAGAGTTTCACAGCAGCTTCTCTGTGGTTTCAGTTGGTGTGGCAAGAGGAAATAAATTTTCTGCTTGTGCACATTCCAGTTTTTTAGTTTAAAGCTTAAGTTGCAGTCCTGTTTGAGGAGAATGAACAAAGACGACATCTAAAGGGCAGCCTTCTGTGTGTGGCAGAGAAGAGAGTCTGATTTAGCAGTTTGGGGTTTGGTGCTTCATTGCTTCTCTTTTGTGGACCCAGGGTGTCAGAAATGCATTCGGGAAGACTTTCTCAACATGGTGAGAGCTGGTCAATTTCACAAGGAGAGTCAGGTTAAGTTTGGCTTTCCTATATACACAAACTTGTGTGTGTGTGTGTGTGTGTACGTATAATTTATTCATAGTACTTTATACTTCTTATTGAATGCTGTATATGTTAGTGTGAGAAACCAAAGGGTGAACATTTACCTTGTCTAGTAAACCAAATTAGGTGGAGGCAGATGAGGTACCTGGTTTTGTGGCTCTAGTGTGCTTTGTACTGCAGTGCCTGTAGTGTCAGGGTGACCCTGGCTGTGTGTGCTTTTAAGAAACGTATATTTTTGAGTAATAAATTCAGCCATGCTGGCATCTGTCCTGTGTCCACAAGGACAAACTTGTCATTCCAGCTTTTGAAGACAAGCAGCTGCTTAGGTAATGATGTTACTGCACAGATGTAGCAGCAGACAATCATATAAATATTTATTGTGTTGTAATGTCTTGCTGTTTGCCAGGAAATCTGATGTAATGTTGAAGTGAAATTCTCAGCTGATGACAGTAATGCAAGCAAAAACATTTCCTTTTTGGCAGACGTGATAAAAAATGAAACTTTTTAATGCTTAAGTACATATCAGCCATTATGTTGTAAATTGACAAACTTGAGAGTTTCAATAGCAGGAACACTGGTTGTCAAAAAAGATGGTGTTTTTTTCCCCTTTCTTGTCACACTGCTGATTTTAATTGGGCACCAGGGGAATAAATGGTGCTATTATTATGGTTGTGTGAGAGTGCAATCATGCCTTAACAGCCTCAGTTCAGCAGTTCTGTCGGTCGGGCCTGTTGGACCTTGAATCAGCAAGCCTGAGTCGTCTTCGTCTTCTTCTTCGTCTTCTTTCAGCTGCTCCCGTTAGGGGTCGCCACAGCGGATCAATTGTTTCCACTTATTCCTGTCCTCTGCATCTTTCTCCGTCGCACCCACCACCTGCATGTCCTCCTTCACCACATCCATAAATCTCCTCTTAGGCCTTCCTCTCTTCCTCTCGCCTGGCAGCTCCATCCCTAGCATCCTTCTCCCGATATAGCCAGACATATGCGGACAAAAATCAGCAAGCCTGAGTACCTGGCAATAACAGTTTTGTGTGTGTGTGTGTGTGTGTGTGTGTAATGCTGTGGCTATGTTCTGGTTTTGCCTCATGTAAATAAACCAAATTCTTGCTTTACTGTAATGTTTATTTAGTGATTTTTGATATAGCTTCACATCTTTTGATTCGGTTTGTAGTTCAAGCTAGCCATACCTTTTTTTCCCCCATTAAATGAAATCATTACTAAAAGTTGTTTGTCCTAAGATTTGTGTCTTAAGGTGATTGTCAAGTGGAATGTGTAGAGTTGCAATGACATGGTGACTTAATTGTATTTTGGGATAACAGTCTACTTCTTGATGGCATCAGTTGCTAAAGTGTTTATAGTTTTTGCTGTGCACTTGAAAAACCCCAGTTGAAATCCTGCTTTTACTACATTGATCAGTTGTAGTACTGATTAATGTACTTACAATGAATGGATAAAATAAAAATGACCCTGCCATATGAATGAGTAGATCACTGTTAAGTAGCTTAGGCAAAAAACATTGCTTTGTAAGTCACCTTGGAGAAAAATATTAGATAAATTAATAAGTAACTGTAATGTAAAATGTATGTGGTTGCAGACTGGATGCCAGGATGTAAAGGGTAAGCAGTCACTCACTGTTTAACTCTGTTTACTAATGCACTGTTTTTGCACTATAGCTGTGTTGCTGTGACCCCAGTTGTGGTCAATAGAACTACCCTCCCAGGTAGGCTGCTTGATGGGGAAATGTAGCCATTTTGTGAGCTGACTTTTCTGAGGCTTCCATCCCCTTTCCAACCTCAGCGATGGCAGGACCCAGACCTGTGGTGGTAAGCGGACCATCTGGAGCTGGGAAGAGCACGTTGCTGAAGAGGCTCCTACAAGACCATGACGCCGTTTTTGGCTTCAGTGTTTCCCGTAAGGCTGTGTTTAATTATTCCCAAAGGAAAAAAGGTTCTCTTGTACTGCACTAACTTGAGAGCTTTTTCCCTTCAGATACAACAAGGAAGCCACGTCCTGGAGAGGAAAATGGCAAAGGTGAGTGCTTATAACTATTTCAGTGTGAGTAGGTGGATTCTTTTCAAAACCTTCAGCAGTTAGGTTCAGACTACTGTATTGTTTACTTATACAACACATCTTGCAATGTACTTGGACACATCATCAGTGATGTATGCTGCAGTCATGGGGTTTTGGCTCTTTCAACTTCAGCCAGGGTTAATCATGCTCTCAGCCTCCATCCAGGTATTGCTACATTGAACTCTTTGAACTGTCTTGCTTATCTATAGTCATCTAGATGCCTTCTCCACAGCTTCAGTAACAACTTTCAGTCTTCCTCCTGTGACTGCTGGTGATACCCAACTTGCTATAGATCCTGTACAAGGACTTTCCAACAGCCTCAACAACCTACTTAAATGTACACACAGTTTGCCCTCCAGCCTTTGGAGCAGCACTGCTTCATCAGTTCCTCGTACCTTGCTATTCTCATAAATTTGCTCCACATATTCTTTCCAAGGCACTGTAAGCTCCAACAAAATTATCTGGAGGCCTCTGATAACTTGATACATGGTCTGTAAGATGTCTCTCATGATAGTGGCTGGAAACTTGAGTTGCTTGCCTAAATCAGTCCACAGCTACCAGGTTATCACTATCACCAGAAGTCCCGACTTACCACTAGATGTTGACTTCACTCTTTCGCCATCCCTCAAATCCCATGACCTTTTCAACTGGCCCGTAGGTTCTGCTATGTTCTATGCCACCACACATGCCACTACCCTGTGCTGAAGCTGGTATTCTGCCTGTCTCACGGCAGCCTCACGCATCACTTCCTTCATGTCCTTACCTCAGTGCTTCCTCCAGCAACCCAAAGATCACTTGTGTCCCTTTATTGTATCGCTTCTCTTGCCTGTGTTGCCCTAAACTCTTCCTCTAGGCTCCTAGCAGGTAACTTTTAGCTTGTTACTCTGTCCATACAGGGCAATGCTGTTCAACTTTTAAGATACCTCAAGCCATCTGCACAAGTAACAACATACAGTATCTTCCCCTCAAACTCTACAACAGTTGAAATTGGGACTTTTTGAACCAAAAGAGGGCAGAGCACTTGTGGCAAGATGCAGTACTGACACACCTCCTTCTTCATCTTTCGGCTGCTCCCGTTAGGGGTCGCCACAGCGGCTCAATTGTTTCCACTTCTTCCTGTCCTCTGCATCTTTCTCCAACAGTACTGACACACCAATGCCTTAAATTTGCCCTGAAACCCTGATTTATCCACTGCACCTCATCACCCATTAGAGAGCTAAATGTTGCTGGATTTAAGCTCGTTCTCATAAGCCTCTCCAGCTGATGGCACCTGATAGGTTGTTGCTTGGCACCCAATTGGGTTCATAGAACTCTGCGCTAAATCTCTGCTGACTTCACAACCATGTTAATGGCCAGCAAGAAAAGAGCAGTTGGTATAGCTGGTAATTATTCCCCTGTCCATCTTGAGCCACTTAGATGTAACAACTCCTTGAGGATAAGGGGGTTACCAAAATCAGTGTTAGTGTCCATCCTTGGCTGAACTCTTATGCTGGGGATGGCCCGGATACTCTTGTTTGTCCATAGTTTTCAGGGTTGTGTGTGGGCCCCAGTGGAAGCAATTTCAGGCTGACTGACTGTGGTATTTCCTTGTAGACTACCATTATGTTTCCCGGGAAGCCATGCAGGCAGGCATCGCCAACGGAGACTTCATAGAGAACGCAGAGTTCTCTGGGAATATGTACGGCACAAGGTGAGTCCCTGCTTCTTTTCCAAGGGGCTGTGTAATCAAAATTATTTCAGGTGGATATATTTGGAAATGGTAATGGACAATGATAACTGTGAGCCTATTGTCATTATTTGGATGTTTTACTGTTGGTGTTACATTAATAAGTCTAAAGAACAGTGTGGATTTTCACTCACTTGGTATGTAAACCATAAAGAGCTATAATAAGGAGATGAAAGTTTGAGGTTTGTGAATGACTCACCAATGTTCTGATAGTTCAGCCCACAGATTTCTTGGATGGCAGAGTCACAAACACAATTTGGGTGGATGTGCAAGGTTTTAATCATCTAGTGATATTTGTTGATCTATTTAAAGTACTTCCAGGTCCACATGAAGTCAGAAACACAGCACAAAGTACAGGAACTGCACAAGTGCAGACCTTTGACTTTAAGGCTGTCACATTCTCTCTCCTCCTTTTTCTACTCAGAGGATGCTTATAAACCCGAAGCCCCATCACTTGTAGACCGCACCACTTTTAAGAACCCTCATGCCTATACAAACTGTAAACACAGAATACATACAAACACTCTTTTAATACCTAAAACCTGATCAGATGGCATCAGAAGAGATACAGTTTTAAAAGATTGTGAACACAAACACAGTCAATGCTCATGTATTAGTGGTGTTTTCCAAAGGAAAGGGTGGACACTTCCCATTGGGCACAATGGTTAATTCAAAAGCATTGCATTTGTTTGGAAACATGGAGCAGAATACATTTTCTGAGAAACCCTTTATAACATAAACTCTGATAACTCACAGTCTTAACTTAATTTCCTGTGTATTCCTGGGCTCCAAAAGTGGCACATATTTATGTTGAAATATCACAAAATACCATTATTTGTGTGACAAAAAGCCAAATATCAAATAACACACAATTTTTTCAGTAGGTAGCATTAGATATAATTAAGCAGAAGAAGGCAGTTTCATAATTACTTGAATACTGTGCAGCTGTCTGGGTTAATGTGTAGTTCTGCCCAAAGGCATGTTTTTAGGCTAACCTGTGACTGTAAATTGCTCTGTGTGCATGTGTGTGTGTTGCTGTGCTGTATGGTAAACTGTTGAATTGTATATGTTCTGCCTTTGTTTATAGTAAGGCCTCCGTTCAGGATGTTCAGGCCAAGAATCTCATCTGTCTCCTGGACGTTGACGTGCAGGGGGTGATGAACATAAAAAAAACAGACCTCAACCCCATTTACATTTTCATCCAGCCACCGTCCATGGAAATCCTGGTAAGGGTTTTTTTTTTCCTTCAGTATTTGTTCATGCATACAGTGACACTTCCAGGTGTTACCAAATACTGTCACAATAGATTTTGCACTGCAGTTATCATCTCATCTCATGCAGCTTTACAGATTTGGTGGCCGTTACAGGCGCTAAGCAACTGTTGTGCTGCATATGTCTTTGGGGGAAAAATCTTGTGGGAATGGACCTACAGTAAGAGGACAGAACATGATGGATGTACTACCTTTTTATTTTTTCTGTTTCTTTTCCCAGGAAAAGCGCTTGAGGGACAGGAAGACCGAGTCTGAGGAGAGTTTGCAGAAACGTCTGGACACGGCTAGGAAGGATATGGAGCTCAGTGAGTCACCTCCTCTTGTTTGCTGTGGCAATAAACCACAAAGCATTGCAGACTGTGGCAAGTTTTTTTTTTTTTTTTTTTTTTTTTTGTGTGTCTGTGTGTGTGTAAAAGTGCATTTTTAAACATTTAATTTTCTACATTGTTCAATAGGCAAAAAACCTGGCATATTTAATGTAGTCATTATCAATGATGACTTAGAAGAAGCATACAGAAAGCTGAAAAATGTTCTTGATGAGGTAAGATGTTTTATTTTTTGTTTTTTTATTTTTTTTATTTTTATTTAATTTATAAATTTCATACATCTTGGGCAGAATGATTTGCTGCTATTATGCTTTTTTATGTAAAACTTTATTTTAAATGTTTTTGTATGTTTCTGCAATCCTGAACCTCTATACTTTACTGGATGTTTGTTAATGAGTTGTGTCTTCTAATACTCAGTGTAACCGATGCACTGTTTCGTTCCTGTAAACAGGAAATAAAGAAAGTTCAGAATGCCAAGAAGTCATAGGAGGTGAGAAGAGCACAGCATCTGCCCAGGCACTCCTTTCCACATACAAACAAGTGTTTCCATTCCACGTGTCCCTGCCCACATTCCGTCAATCACCCACTCTGCCGACTGCCAAACTCATCAGAACGCGGATGTTCCAGGGAGGGGCATTTTGTGACTGTATTTCACTGTAGTTAACATACTTTCCTCTACTGCAGAAGGCTCTTTAGCAGTTTTTTTTTTAAACTTTGTAATATGTGTAAGGATTGAAATATTTTCTATACTTGTGGTTCCGCCCCTTAAGATAAAGTCCAGCATGATACGTGATTCCAGTTTGTCGATGTAACAAGCGTACGTTGCTTTTAACTGACCAGTTATAATCATGGAGGTACAAGAGGACATTTTTTAACCTTGGAAATGTTCAGTTTGGCTGCACGATAAGGATGGACTGATGCTCGTTCCCAGAGGGCCCGTCACCCGCTTGTCACGGTGGTTTTAGGCAGCTCTCTATCTCTGCAAGAGCAGTAAACACTAGGGTCAGAGCTTCTGTTGAGGACGCAAATTGGCTGTTGCTAGGAATGAGTGGTAGTTCTAATCAAAGGAGAATGTTGGTTTTTGTCCATTTTAAAGTGAGGATTTGGGAATTTAGTTCTGTTATGGCAGCTAAGAACCAGGGAAAAATGTCAGATTATGCTCAGGAACATCAACTGGGAGTTTACCTTCAGTTGTAAAACTGATGTGATTGTAAGGTGAATGATCCTCCTTCAAAAAGTGGGGGGAAAAAACATGTATTAAGATGATTTTCAATCTTTCTGTGTTGAAGTTGCACTACTAGCTGCGATGATTTTAGTATATTATGTAGGATTGGATAAAATGACAAACCCTTGGTTTCATAGTTGGCTTTGTAAAATGTGTAACTTGAGAGTGGCTGTAGGTTGTAAATAATGGGTTACAGACAGCCCTGCACTGTAATGAAGGAAATGATGACTTCAGTCTAAGTGGGCTGATGTTTTATGCAGGTTTTGCACTTCGCTTTTAAACTAATAACTATAAACAGGGATTAACGGAAGCTTTAAGTGGGTGTTTATATTAAAACATGCATAAATGCAGCCTTGTAATGTTCTGGAATGGAATAAACTGGACTAGAAATTGAGCGGATGTGTTGCAGAGGTGTCAGGCTCAGACTCTGAGGGGTCTTTTAGTTTGTGTGATGGAAAAACAGCTCTGATATGGTGATAAAGACGAACCATCAGGACATATTGCAGAGAGTGGTGTTTTAGCAGTGAATGAGTACGTAGTGCTGTGATGAGATGAAGACCCTGACTGGACACCTCCATCCAACAGACAAGTCCACAGCTAATGGCCGCAACCGTACGGTGTCACAGAGTGAAGGTCAGCCGTGCGCAATACTTGAAACCAGCAATGTCCATGTGTCCAACTCCAAAGTCTAACCCTGAGTAAGAGTGACTTGTTTTACAGTACACACCATTGTTTGTTACAAATGTTTACTAACCGCAGTCGAACACTTTTCACAGTGGAAGGCTACTTTAGTTACTACAGTTAATGCATTTTGATATTTGTAAACCAACATTGTTCATGTTGACTTGTTATCTGCTTTTGGGAAGTTGTCCTCAATAACCTAAAAAGCAATGGTTAGGAGACCATTCATTCAAAACACAAAAAATGTGTTGTTTGGAATGTTGTATAGACTAGGACTGGGCTGTACTATTCAGGATAATTATGGGGTGGAGGCCAAAAGTTTAAAAGTTGCAATAGCATGTTTAGCAACATGAATCCATATAATTAACTCAAATCAACCTTTTTTTTTAAAAAAAAAAAATGTAAACTACATTTTTGACATCTTTTGTGATTTTCTTTTAACTGTTTTTGCTGTTATATACATTATTTTCAGCATATGCAGTATAATAATGCATCTGCTGTCCATTTATAAATATGCTACAACAGTGCCTGACGTTACAAGGTAAATGTATTGTTTATATGAATCTTATTACAAGTTAGGTGTACAGTGAAAAGGATCAATGCCATATGATTTGACAGCTCAGTCCTATAACTGACAACAGAATTTATCTGGAAATGGGGCCTCCAGATGCTCTTTGCAGCATCCTTACCTGCAATCTACACGGGTTTTACTACATAGTTGTAGTACATGATCATGCTTGCACAATTAAAGTCCACAGGCCACACTCCACATTCGTGTCCTGTCGTTCATTGCTGAAGTACTGTCACTGTAATTCTCACACGTCGCGTACTAAGAAAAACAGGTGGAAACATTTAATTCTCAGTTCAAACGCATCCAGAATTGCATAAATTCCACTACACCTTGTGACCAATTATTAAATTCCACTCTAATCCAACCACACAAACTTGTAACATAATACTTTACATTCTTCACTTTCTTTTATTAGTAGTCAAAGTAGCCAAGCATAGTAGTTTAATATGTTGTGGTTTGTGTACTTGTAAGATCTTGAGTAAATTAAACTACCACAAGGATGTAATTGTTAGTTTATAACTGAAGTGGATATGTATGTGCTAATCTAGGGAAAAAGAAACAGGATGTATGCTTTTGTGGCCTCAGGAGCGGGTTGGAATGCACAGGATGCTGCTCATGGCCTCCACTGTGGCGCTCTGCCTCCCTGCACCAGAGGGACCTCCAGCGTGGTTTTGCTGCGTTCCCGTATGCTCTCCTGCACTCGTAGGTATGCCCGCAGCTTGTCTGTTGGGAAGCACACGACTGTGTCCTGGTGTTTAGATGGCTGGCGCACCCCCTGTATCCATGGCAACTGCAGACATTCTCCAGCTGTGGGCCTCACCCTGTCAACACACCACATACACACTTAGCTTCTGTGTCTGCTCCATTTATGATGAACCAAGGCTTTTCTATCATACGATCAAATTTGTTTATTTTTACCTATTTGCTTCATTCCAGTAATTTGAGAAATATAATATAGCAGAGATGGGCATTCATTTTCAGCACTGAAATCAAACAACTTTGGATCAGTTACCCCCCCCCCCCCCCCAAGCTGCTCACCGGGGTTTACTGCTTAAGGTCTTTTTTAGGAAAACAAGTGCTCCTTCGGACAGGCTGGTGTAGCAGCGCCCCAAGTGCACCTTTCTCTGCCTGCCATGGTGCCCCCCAAAAGGCCCCTCTCTTCCTGGGTGGAGTGGAGGCTGGAAGGGGTCCTCAGCACTTAGCCTGAGGTACAATGAAAATTAATTGAACACCCATTGTTCAGCTCAGGTAATAGATCTATTTTAACCTAGTGTACTGTAAAAGTTTTAAACAGGAAATGTCACTGAAACTTGTGCATGGTTCCAGTTCTGTGTCATCAACGTACTGTAATGTGACACCAGACACGGCTTTTCCACCCCTGTACCCTCTGCTTTGCCACTGATGCTGTGTAAAACTCACATAATAAAAGCAAGAACCCCAATGGCCAAGATGTCAACCTCTGGACTGACTCCATAGCCAGCGATAACTTCAGGATCTGTGGGTGAACAGGTTTGACCGGTGAGCAAGGCACATAACTGTCTGTACAGCAATAGTGTGTGGTAGCCATTTTTATAATTTGAGTGGCACAGTCATTACACATTTTTTTTTTTTTTTTTACTTGTCTCTTTTCTATTTTTGCATCAATTATTTACTATGTTATTTCAGTATCTTCTGTCGTTACAAGATGTGTGGTGTGGTAGCCTCATGAGGTTTCCTTTGGGATCTGAGAGATTTTTATTTGAGCTTTTTATCTTTTTTTTATTTTACTCAAGGTTCAGAGTATAGATGAGCAAATTTCTAAATTGCAGCTTTTGATAGATTTCTATTTCTTTATATGTAGTGAAGATTTAAGTGTCTGGATAGTTTCTGTTTTGACAATGAGGTTAAAGTGCAGGGGCCACATTTAAACAATCATAGTAAGTACTTGGTTTCCTGAAGTCTATGACCTTACAGACATAACCAGATGCTGGGCGTCTGTTCTGGTGATGCCATGCCAGGCCTATCCTGCAGCAGTCTCCAGTTCCTAATTAGGGGGCTTTTGCCCTCAGCCTCCAGTAAGTGAAACATTGCTCAGTGGAACTGGAGTTGGGAGATTGACTTGGTCAGCTGAGATCATTTAACTTTTTGGTCCCGAAGAACTCAAAAGTTACTTTATCAGTGTGTTTCAGGTCATTGTTCTGCTGTAAGGTGAATTGTTTTCAGTAATTTTGTGGCATTTGGTTGGATGCTTATGGACTGCACTATATTTTTTGGAACATTCATAGCATACAAAAGACAAAATTTGAGGCAATGTGGCTGTAGTGAATTCTGTAGAATTAGAAAAAAAAATTTAAGAGAGCTTTGAAAAATTAAAAGCTTGACTGAATTAAGTAATATGCCTTGTTCACCTTGGCTCCCAATGAGGTCCTGCAGCTTTTCTCCTGGAAGCAACTTGCCAGGGCAGAAGCTCTGTGCTGAGCCCAGGTCCACCACCTTCACCTGGTTGCCCTTGCCCACCAGGATGTTTTCAGACCTGAGGTCCAGGTGTACGACACAGCTGCAGTGCAGATAGTGTATGGCGCTGAGGATCTGCTGCAGAAGGTCCTGCACGTGCATCTCGCCATAGAGGTCCCTGCAAAGCACAGGGTTCCGGTTGTAGCTGGGGTACAGGTCTACCTCCCGTAACCTCTGGTTTCCTGTTGTGTTCACCTCACTGCCCTTTTGCATGACTTTCACTACAATCAGAAAGCTCCTCACTGTGATGGATTGCAATGTCAATGTTCTTAGTGAACAAGCTGCATAGTTACACTTCTGTGCCTGCTTAGCCACTTGTTTTCTTACATTTGTTAGGTAACCACTATTGTGCCTTTAAAATAAAACTGTAGCCACAAACACATACAATAGCTTGTTACCAGCCATCCCTCACCATCTGTTATCCCTATGCAACATTCCACAGTTCCAACTTAAATTTGTACTAAAAATTTGTTCTCCAAATCAAAAACCCATTCTTCTGAATGTGCATCTGAAATTTCAAACCACATGCTTCCCAAAACATTTAAGTGGTGCCTAAGTCCAGGTAAGAGGATGTAGTGTTAGGAATGTGAAAGTATCGCTTACAGAGAGCAGGGCATTGTGAGAGGTGAATAATTCCGGGTGTGTCTTAATAGGCACCAGAGCAGTTAACATTAAATGTTAGTTTTTCCTGATATTGACTATGCATTTGACAAAGTGCATATTTATAAAGTTTCTCATGGTAAATTTAACGTGCCCACTGGATCCTGTTTTATTTCTCGCTACTGAAAGAGCTTGTTACATCAAAAGTAGGAATTACTATGGAGTTAACAGTTCTGGCCTTGGAGTTTTCAATGCAAAACAACCCTGGGATCTCCAGCCATGGTCCAAAGCAACCAGGAAAAGTAACAAACTGCACTGCAGTCATAGCTCAGCTGTTCTCCTGACAGGGTTGTGTCTCTTCCCATTACTCTTATCTTCCCTGCGTTAGGAAGGCAAAATGTCTTCTAAGCAAGCGAACAAGCTTGTAAAGAAATTCTTGGAGAACAGTTATATAGGTATTTTAAATTATACTGATACTTGGGGAAACTGGTTTTGAGGTTTTCACATGTGCTGGAAACCGATTATTTTTCCCTTTAAAAACGATGGATTATAGGCCTTGTACACATTTCCAGGAACACAGATTAGATTCAAATAATGAGGTGTAGCTGTAACTTCAAATGAGTAGGGTCCTGTACAATGTAAAATGGCTACAAAGAATATGAAAATATGACTTAGTAGAACTCAACCATTTCTCTTCCAAAACTGGTTGAAAAAGAATGAATAAAAATGCCAGTTAGTCTTACAAACACTGTAGCATTTGAGCATGTTTGAGTTCAGTTGGAAACAGAACCTGTCTGCCAGGTGGTACAGCAGCTCTCGGTCGTCACACAGCTCCTGGACCAGGACCAGGTGGTGCGGCCAGACGAGGGCGCTGTGTAGCTGGGCCAGGTGGGCATGACGCAGTCTCTTCAGCAACCGGTACTCCCGTAGTGCCCACTGCCGCTGTTCAGATGCGAAGGGCGTGATCTTTGCTGCAAACAACCTCCCGCTCGGAAATTTCTGGCATCGTGCCACCACACTGAAACGCCCCCTAAAGAAAAACCATGGCAACAAGAAAAATTAAAATTTTTCCAAGAAGGGACATGCTGCAATGGACTGACGTCCCATCCAGGATGTACCCTTTCTTTCTCAGTGCCAAGTGTTTCTACAATAGTCTCTAGGCAGCAGTGACCCTGATCAGGTAAAGCGGTTGCAAAAGTGGGTGAGTGAGTGAAGCCATCCTGTGGCCACCAAAGTGCTCTGTTTATTGCTTCTGTGCAACAGTTTAAAAAGTTTGGTCCAAGAATTGTGTTTGTGTCATCTATCAAGCATTAGAAACAGCACATGGCTGAGCACAAGGATTCAGTACCTGCTGATCTCAGAGAGAAACGTGTACGTGTTCTGTGTGGAGGAGCTCAGGACTGCACTCTGGCCTGTGGCACTACAGCCCGAGGGCCAAGGAGTGTCCATGGAGATGAGGGGAGCATGGGAGTCTGCGAGGAATAAAATTGTTTAAAAACATACAAAAATATAGAAATTAAATAGCTATACACAATGCAGATGAGATTCATATCAGTAATCTGAGAACCATGTATGTGTACTAGCAGTTTGAATAATCAGATATTCAGGCAGATCCTTTAAATTCTTTTTTCTGCAGAACAAAAGGCAACTTTTTGAGACAAATTATTTATGACTGAAAAAGCTAAGCTACTTTCTTATTTTGATGCAAAGGGAAATGGAGTTTCTAGTCATGAATAAGCCTGAAAGAACACTGCCTGAGGATGGGGGAAAGACTAATTCTTGCCATGTTGCTCAGGTCCGATGATGGTGGGCACCGAAGGCTCGCTGAAAGGTCCCATTCCCGCTTTGTTCAGACAGGCCACCCGGAACTGGTGTTCCGCCCCCCTGGCCAGGTTGCTGACTATGTAGCAGCTATCAACCACACCTATGACCATCTGGCTCCACCCTCCACCTGAAACAGCCATTGTCAACCAAAGGTAAAACCTAAAAACCTGATTTGAAGTTCTGAGTTAGCCAGCTCTTGTATTTATGCATCTTACACGTTGATACAAAAGTGTAGTTAGTGGTCACCATTGCTGCTGTGTTCAATGCAGTAGGTGAGCTCAGCAGTGGAGTCTACAGGGTTCCACACAAGCAGAAGCTCATCTCCTTGCAGGTGGTAGATCTCAGGACTGCTGGGAGATGTCAGAAGCTCTGTAAACATTAAGGAAGAAATGTTTTGCAAAAAGTGTTGTTATGCATCAATATAGTGATCATCTCATCCTTTTTAACAATACATTGTGTTAAGTGAAAGCTCATCTAAAAAATCAGCCACCACAATATCCTTCAAGGATGAGATGAAAACCTTCAATTCCCCAAAGAGTGAAGAGTATTTTGATTTCTAAAGTTAGCTACAGTGAACTTTTTTCCTCCATAGGGTCGTATTACTTGGGGAAAAAAAAACATATATACATTACCAGAAAAAAATTAACATGATTAATCATAATATTTCCTTAGACATTAACTATAATATCAAAATCTCTCATTGTGACATCCCTACTACCATCCCACAAGAGGTTGAACTCCCAGCATCTTACCGGAAACAATAAGGGTGCAAGAGGTGGACGCCTGGCCCAGAAAACTACTGGCCACACAGCGATAGCTGCCCAGGTCTTCCTCTTGAGCCGAGTAGATGGTCAGATACAGATGTTCTCTGTTCACGATAGCCAGTCTGATTTTATTATTAGTCTGAAGTCTCCTTGCCTCTGGGTTAGAAGAAGGGGAAATATGTTTTTATAAATAACAGGAAATGTACACATCTACATTTAGTTACATTCTAAATAAGAACCCTCACATTGTAAAAAACTAGCATCTAGCCCTGTTGTTTAGAGAACTTTTTTATTACCAGAATGGGAACACTTTGACTGAACTGATATCTTGGTTCTTGGTGCTTACAATTTTTCCAGACTTTATTCTGCATGACATCATTCCACATAACAAATTCAATTTAAATGAACAATTAAATAATTAGAATAAAAAAATTATAACCTTAATTTTGTTGTTTATAATTAGGTTATGCTGCATAGTGGTTAGTCATACTGTGTTTAACTTACTGTATGTAGACCATTTTACCAATCAGATTGTTGACTTTTCCACATTTTTTTTTCATAATTGCTACTAATCTTACCCTTGTACCAGTGTATCTCTGGTGTTGGGTGGCCTGAGACTTGACATCTGAGGGTGACCTTCTGGCCCAAGGCCACTACTTGATCAATAAGCTCCTGAAGGAACACTGGTTCTGAAACAGAAATGTATGTTCACTTGCCTACTGGTTCCACTCTCCCCAGAGCAAGGTCAGATGCACTTAGGTAGGAGATGTTTTTTTTTTTTTTTTTTTTAAAAAAAAAAAAAACAATGTCACAATTGACAGCTACAGAGGAACATCTTAGCCAAAAGTTTACATTTAGTTAAATTACTCCACATGTATGCTGGTTCTTTCAAACACTAATGATATCATTGCTACACAGGTTAAGAAGAAATGGCCCGATGACACAGCTGCTCTGAATGTACTTGGTTCTTACTCCTTATTGGTAGTTTACCTTTGTTTCTCTTGAACCCTGGCAATTTGAAAGGGAAGAGTGCAGATGTTTTCTTGCATGAACCTTGACCTTCAGTGTCCACATCTTGTGTTGTCTGAAGGATGGACGAAGCTGCTTTTTGAATGAAGAACATTGGAGTTTACACATCATACATAGCCAGCTATACTATGGATATGACAGCCTGCCCTCCTAAATCAAAGCATTTTCTTTCACAGGAAGCATGAAAATGAGGAGTTGAATTGAAATGGAGGTTTTATGTTTCTACGTTCTATGCTTCTTACTGCATTTCAGATAACTTACCTTCCCCTTTACTGGTTTGTTTGCCGAGCACAGCTTTGGAGATGCTGGAGACCGAGGCCTTCACCTTCTTTGTGAGAGAGGGGTCCGCGATCCTATTGTGCTCCTGCTGCCGTGAATCAGCAGCGTCTCCAGCTGACACTAATCTCCGCACTACCCTCTCCACTGGGGCAGAAGGTTGGCCTGTCCATGACTTCCTGCGGAAAAACCGCAGAAGCCCCAGCTTCCCAGACTTCCTCTCAGCAGGCGAGGTGGACATGTGTGGGTACAGTTTTTCAGAAGGGATGGTAAGCAGTCCATCATCTACAGGAAGAACATTCCCCCCGTGTTTAATAGTGCTGCTGCCCCTTTCCTGGTCTTCTCGTGTCAGCTCGTGATTCCTGCTCAACAAATATGGAACCAGTGGTGTTTCTTCACTCTGGAGGTCCTTAAAGTTCATGTGTGGGGAAATTTCTCCGGAAGAGCCCTGTAGCATGGATTCTCCAGAATCGTCCTGATATATGGGAACATCTAAAGGGTTGCTGCAGTGGATCTTTTCGGAAGACTGTGATTTGCCACAGGCAGCTTCAGAATCTCTGTCTGGAACATATGGTTCAAAGAAACAATTCTGAGGGTCGGAAAAAAAATCACCCTTATAGTCCTTATTTTGTTGAAAACTTGAAAAAGCCTCAAAAGCTGCCTCAACTGACCCAGACTTTATTTGTGAAGCTGTGACCCCCACTGTAGGCACCATGACCAAATCGTGTGAACTTGGAGCACAGATATGTGAGGCTGTGTCTTGCTGACCTTTTGGAAAGGGCCCTTGATATGCATTTTTGGTGCCATTGTAGTCTTCAGTGGCCACAACTGCTTCATCCAGCTCAGTAAGAGAATAATGGCGATGAGACTCATGCTCCTTATGAGGTTCCTCATAAAAATAAGCACTGTGCACCTTGACAGCAGCCACATATCGTGCTGCTGAGATCCTGCTCTCTGACCTTGCTTTGTGAATTTTTGGAAAGGGAACTCTGTTCTCTACTTCCAAATTCTCCAAAGGAGCAAAGCACATATTACTGCTCCTGGGCCTCTGAAAGGGCTCCAGGCCATACCAGGACGTTAGAAACTTGGAGACAATCTGCATCTTGGAAACAGGTGTGGCCTCTGCAGACAGAGGTCTTAAAGAGGACGATTCTCTGTTCTCTGGTTTATCTGTGCTTACACTGTGAGTTTCTGACTGAATTTCAGTCTTCACAGCTTCTTCAGAATGAATCCTCAGGAAAACAGGTTGTCTCCTCTTGTGGGTTGGGTCTTCATTTTCACTTGAACCCGCATGCTCTGCCATTCTCTCAGAGAGGATGTCCATAGATTTCTTTTTGATTTCTGTCCCACAAGTGTCTACAGAACTCACATCTTCCACACGCTCCATGTCTTCCCTGAGCTCAGGCACAGAAAGGGCCCTCTGTGTGTAATCATCCAGAGATCTGCTTTTCCTATTCCTCCACACATTGGACTGAAGACCTTTTTCTCTTGTGGCACCTGAAGTGGATTTACTCAGTGAGCCTAGACTCTGGGTCCTACATAAGTCTGCTTCTGGGGTGTCCTCTGCCTGCTCGAGAAGTGGCTCATCCAGCCGGCCAGAGAGACTGGTGCTCAGACGCAACCTGCTCCTCTCGTGCTTCTTGGTGAGGGCTCTCTGCTTCAGCAGCAAGCGACGAGCAGACAAGGGGGAGAGCTCCTCCAAGCTCTCCACGCTCCGATGGAAAGTGCTCCTGATCAGACTTTCTCTGGGAATAAGGCACCTGGTGGCTCTGTCCCCTATGGACAATAGCTGTTGGGATCCTTTCTGTGCAAACTTGCTGGGCACCTGAAAAGATTCATGTTGAAGAACTACCGCCTCTGGTGCTTCACATGGCATGACAGGTCTGCTGAACCCCTTCCGATTCTTGGCTTCAGCAACTGGCACCTTTTCTTGCTTCATTAACCCTGAAGCTGGTCCTGCTGTGAAGATTTCTGGAATGTTGGTTCCAGTGGCTACCTCTAGATCTACATCCTCTTTGTGTGGGTGGGGGATGGAGGTAGGGGCTGCCCAGTTGTCCACCTCATCATATTCAGAGGAGGAACTGCCACTGGGTGAGAGGTTACGATGGGCACGATGACTCCTGGGCGAGACCACAGAGGTGTCCTGTGGTGGTGCTGCCAGTAGGTCGGGGATTGGCCGCAGTGCAAGAATTGACCCGTAGCAAGTGAGCGAGCGCTTTAAAGAAATAGAAAACACATGGAGAAGTCACCTTAAACCATCTAACCTCAGCAGGTATGTACAGTGAATGGAACCCATCATGGCTGTGAATAAAATACCTGCCATTTACTTCTTTGAACAATGAACTTTAGTATCTTGGTGTTGATTTTATTGGATCCCCCATCTTCTACTTCAGCCTGGACAAAGAAAACATATGATATCGTAATATAATAAAACTTTCATAATGCTGCCCTGAACATAAACACCTCATATACCATTAAAAAAAAAAAAAATCAATATTTTAGAAAACTTCCTGTATGGATAATTTTTTAAAAATATGCCATTCACATAGTTCAAAGGTGTACAAAAATGCTACTTTTATTTTAAAATATTTTCATCATACAAAGCTCCTCTTAAAGAGAACTCCACGGTTTTACATGTAAGCTCATTTTTACCTGGAACCATTTGTGCTCCAGACACTCAGCTGCAGTCAGTCGCGCCCTGCGGAGAAATTTTCACCTCAAATCCCAAAATCTACATCATCAGGACAACACTCACAGTAGATCGGTAAGGATGAACACTGTCGGGATGAGGAAAACTCACACGGGGTCTGGCTGCAAGATGCTCTGTAGGAAGTCTAGGCACCAGCTGCTTCTGCAGGTAATATAAGGGGCATCCCAGCGCACCTGGGCCTCCTGCACCCTCAGTAAGGTGGCTTTGTCGCTATCCCCAGAAAACGGGCAGTGCCCAGATGCACTGAAGGGCACAGGCAACACAGCACAGAAGCTTAGCACTTATAGTAGCTACAGCAAAATGTGGCCTTTACGTGGTTTTGTCTTGATAATAAATTACAGATCATAGTATTATTACATAATACTATTTAATATTATTACAGATCATCGTTTTATTATGACATCATTTACACCTGTCACCACTTTGATTTTAACCATTCATATTTTTACTGATGGAGGTTTTGTTTAAGAATGTATATACTGCCCATTTAGGATTTTTAACCACCTTAACACTAACTGCAGCCTTTCTAACAAATCCCAAAACACTGAGGAGTGCTTTTGAAAACTGGCATGGCTTACCATAGATAGGCAAGCACACCAACAGACCTGATATGAACAAAAAAAGAACAGAATGAGGTTTACACGGTATACAGAATACATGCATACGTCAAATTGCTCCAGGTGTGAGGGCATGAAAATGTCAAGAAAAACAATCATTTCCAATAAAAAAACCATTTGTCTCACAGCCTTGTTTTGAAACAATGCACAAAACAAGCCTGTACTGACCAAATATCTGTTGCCTTGGTAACAGGCTGCCGGCAGACAATTTCAGGAGCCACAAATTCCGGGGTCCCATATTCACTGTACTGATGCTGGGATGAGTTGATCTCCTGTGCAAATCCAAAGTCGCAGATCTTGATCTCCCTCTGTGACAGGGCCATTACGATGTTGTCAGCCTGGGTTCAAAAAGCCGAGTTTAACAGAGGTTTGAAACTAAGAGTTTAATACTTACTTGTCGAGTGCTGGATTATACTGTATGCTGTAGTTATAAATGAGTGAAGTTTAGTGCTTTATCTGAAGTGTTCCAGGAAAAATTACACACCTGCACAAATGACTAAATCATAGCAAGCATAGCAACATTTAACTGCTTTGGAGAAAAGCTTTTATTAAATAAATACAGTGGATCCCCAACTTATGAACTTAATCTGGACCAAGAGTTGGTTCTTCACTCCAAAAGTTCATTACTCAAATGTGACAAGGAGCAAGACAGATACTCTTCACTAATTCTTCAAATTTCTTTGTAATGTGACCAGAAAACGGTGCCTCTTGACTGGAAAAAAAATGGTCTGTATTTGTATCTCAGGTAATAAGCAACTAATAAAAAGCTATTGAAAATAAATGTCATTAACGTAATTTTAAATATTTAAACCCCCTTCCACTCCCCCACTGAACAGCTCCCAGGTGGCAGTGCAACGTATTCTTATTTTTGTAACAGAAAAATCGATAAGGTGTCTTGCTTTAGAACCATGTTTTGTACTTCTGCAATAAGGGGATCATAAAATGGCCCCCTACTAACCCACCTCACTGATGAATGATATATATGCAAGATTTATGTCATTCAGTATTATAGAGTTCCACACTACTCAAGGGTATTCATGTAAATAATGTGCATTTTTATTTTGAAGTGTTCAGCCTTTTAAGGGGCCTGTGTGTGTTGGTGGGGAGGTCGGCTTGGTCCCAGTGGTTCAAAAAAGAAAATTTAATTCTGTTAAGGTTCTATGTTATTAAGCATTATTTTAGGTGACACTTCCTCAAGGGGTCTTACAAGGTGGAGTTTGTTCATTAGACTGCTTAGTCTGATTCCCCCATTTATATAGCTGGGTAGTTTTACTGTATTAAGTCAGGGTATACACCCTGATCAAAAATCCTACAACAGAAGGTGGGGTTCAAATTTGAGACCTGTGACTGCAAGGCAGTGATGCCTTTTTGAACATATGATGAAAAGCAAGGCTGCTAGTGTGACAATGAAACAAAGATTGCTTACTTTAATATCCAGATGAATAATGTTCTTCTGATGGATGTGATCCACACCTTCTAGTATTTGGTGAACATACATCCTGACCTGGAAACAATATACAGATATACTCATGACCAACACATATTTGACCAAATGCAAAAATGACACCATGTCCTGCTAAATCAGAACACTTCATTTCACAGGAAGCATGAAAACAAAGAAAATGAGGAGATAAACTGAAATTGATGTGTGAAAGCTGCCAGTCAAATGTAGGAAATCACATTTATCTATAGTTAAACTGATGTTCTGGTGAGCAGAACATGTTGAGTAGGTGAATGGAAATATCATTACTGGTCTTCAGCAGTAGCTGGAAATGTGGACACAAACTGGAGTTAAAGACACAGAAAATAAACAAATAAAAAAAGGAAAATTATTCACAGTATTGGTTGTTCAGTGGAGACCTGGGGTTCATCCTACCTCCTTCTCTGTGACTGAGCCCTTGGACAGCAAGTGCTCAAGCAGTCCTCTGTTAGAGCAGCTTGCAAAGGTGTTAAAGAAATTCTTAACAGGTATAGAGTTTGCTTAATGTAAAGTCATGCTGGAGCAGGAAAGGAGCTTCTTCCCCAAACTGTGGCCACAAAGCTGAAAGCACACAGTTGTCCAGAATGCATTTGTATGCTGTGTTTGTGCAGCTGAAACAGCTCAGCTTAGTCATTATAAGAGGGGGTCCACACACTTTTCTCCATACAATGTATTCACACTTATTTTCTGTTTCCTCAAAAGCAACTCTCAATGTTAAAACATACTTATCTACCTATTTATATAGCTGAGTAATTTCTACTGTTCAGAGAAAGTATCTTAATACAGAGGATTACAAAAGGAAGTGGGATTCAAATCAGAGTCCTCAGAGTACCAGGCTACTCCTCTAACCACTATCCCACCTGCTGCCTTAATGCATTTAAAATGGAAGCCACAGAAAAACCATAAACATGGTTTTCTGACATCACTTTAGCACAATTTTTAAGCCATTTAGAAATAACAGTCAGGTTCAGCATCCAGGTAAGGATACAGCTCCATGAGCAGGACCAGGGTGCGGCGGGTACAGAAGTGGTCGTACAGGCAGGCCACCCGAGGGTGAGTGAGGCGACCAAGCAAATCCCTCTCTCTGTAGGCCCTGGCTCGCCCGCTGCCTCTTAATGGTAGGAACTTGGCAGCAAAGCTTTTCCCACTCTGCCTGTGGGTGGCCCGCTTCACCACCCCAAAAGAGCCCCTTGGGAGGTAGCAGGAAAAGGGTGCAAGCAAATTCAACATCATTTACAAATGTAGCATTCATTGTATTTGTAGTTATACTTTTGCCATTCTTTTTTAAGCACTAAAATGCATAATGTTCCCTTCTTTCTTTAAAACGGAATTATTGCTGCCAGCCATCAAGGTTTGATTGGCATCAGTATGTAGACTCATGTAGGCAAATAAAGGTAAAAGCAGTTGAAGCTACCTTCCAATCTCCTCATGGATTTGATACAGTGACAGCAGGCTCCTCGTCCTAGTCTGAACATCTCTGTTCAGTTCTATCTCCATAGGGCATGTGGGAGAAAAGCAGCCAATGTCATATCTTAAGCACTTTGATGCAGCAAATTTTCTTAAACTATGATCACCACACTATTACACAGCAAGCAGAATTAGTGTTAGGCTCCTGGGTTCAAATATCTGCTTTTGATCTGGCACACCTGATCTGATGATGTATAAATTGGTAAATCAATGTGAAGTTTCACATCTAACAATTAAGAGTCCTTGGATAAAGACCTCAGGTGAATAAAGAATAATAGTATTACTGTGGTTTAATAGTTATGTGGTAATGAGGTGGTCCAGCTACATTTATAGTGTTCTTACATTTTAGATGCTGCTATGACTGTTGGATGTACTTTCACAGGAACTGCTTCAGTGAAAACTCATGTGGGACTCTTGATAAACAACTTTTCAAAACAGACTAGTTGTGGTTGTAAAAACACATCATCAGGTTTTCACTGCATGGTTCAAAAAAGTATAACAGTATAAAGGTAAAAGGTAATAGCACATTATATAACCAGCAAACTGTTTTACTATTAAAGTGGTTGTATTTAGTACATAAGTATTGTTATCACTATCCAAAGAGTGATACATGCACCCTTACATTGCTAATGTGTGCAGCTGTTTGTGTGTGTCTGATGTAATTTCTTATTATTTTTTATGTTTTCATTTGCTCACATATAACAGCTACTGGCTCCTGCAGTCAAACATGAGGATGGCCCTGAGAGAATGAGATCGTATTTCACCAAACTGTATTACCTTTAAACTGGTTGAATTTTGTACATTTGTGTGTGCTTGGGGCCAATCCAGCCACAAGGGGATGCACAAACCAGTGTATTTCTTTGCGCCGGTCCCAAGCCCGGATAAATGGACAGGGTTGCGTCAGGAAGGGCATCCGGTGTAAAAATTTGCCAAATCTAATATACAGACAAAAATACAAATTTCCATACCGGATCGGTTGAGCCCCGTGTTAACAACGACCGCTACCAGTACTGCGAGCTGACAGGGTGCTGGCAGAAATTGGGCTACTGTTAGCCGAAGAAGAAGAAGAGGCTGAAGGAAAAGAGGAGGAAGGCATGTCCAGAGGAAGGACGAGAGGGGGAAGGTTAAGAGAGTGGACGTAGGGGTAGGAACTTTGAATGTTGGTAGTATGACTGGTAAACGGGGAGAGCTTGCTGATATGATGGAGAGAAGGAAGGTTAATATATTGTGTGTGCAAGAGACTAAATGGAAGGGGAGTAAGGCTAAGTGTATCAGAGCAGGGTATAAACTGTTTTACCATGGTATGGATGGGAGGAGAAACGGGGTAGGGGTTATCCTGAAGGAACAGTATGTCAAGAGTGTTTTGGAAGTGAAGAGAGTGATGCTTATGAAACTGGAGATTGATGGTGTGATGATGAATGTGCATATGCCCCGCAAGTTGGGTGTGAGATGAATGAGAAAGAAGAATTCTGAAGTGATATGGATGAAGTGGTGAAGAGTGTACCTGAGGGAGAGAGAGTGGTGATTGGAGCAGATTTCAATGGGCATGTTGGTGAAGGAAACAGAGGAGATGAGGAGGTGATGGGTAGGTATGATGTCAAGGAGAGGAACACAGAAGGTCAGATGATAGTGGATTTTGCAAAAAGGATGGACATGGCTGTGGTAAACACATATTTTAAGAAGAGGGAGGAACACAGGGTGACGTACAAGAGTGGAGGAAGATGCACACAGGTGGACTATATCTTATGCAGGAGGGCCAGGCTGAAGGAGATTGTAGACTGCAAAGTGGTGGCAGGGGAAAGCGTAGTTAGGCAGCATAGGATGGTGGTTTGTAGGATGACATTGGAGATCAAAAAGAGAAGGAGAGTGAGGGCAGAACCAAGGATCAAATGGTGGAAGTTGAAAAAGGAAAACTATAAGGTGGAGTTCAGGGAGGAATTAAGACAGGCATTGGGTGGCAGTGAAAAGTTACCAGTCAGCTGGGCATCTACAGCAGAAGTGGTAAGGGAGACAGCTAGAAAGGTGCTTGGTGTGACATCTGGACAGAGGAAGGAGGACAAGGAAACCTGGCGGTGGAATGAGGAAGTACAGGAGAGTATACAGAAGAAGAGGCTGGCGAAGAAGAAGTGGGATAGACAGAGAGATGAAGAATGTAGACAGGAGCACAAGGAGATGAGGCGTAGGGTGAAGAGAGAGGTGGCAAAGGCTAAAGAAAAGGCGTATGGTGAATTGTATGAGAGGTTGGACACTAAGGAGGGAGAAAAGGACCCGTACCGATTGAGTAAACAGAGGGACTGAACTGGGAAAGATGTGCAGCAGATTAGGGTGATAAAGGATAGCAATGGAGACGTACTCACAAGCGAGGAGAGTGTGTTGAGCAGATGGAAAGAGTACTTTGAGGGGTTGATGAATGAAGAGAACGAGAGAGAGAGAAGATTGGATGATGTAGAGATTATGAATAGGGGAGTGCAATGGATTAGCAGGGAGGAAGTTAGGACAGCTATGAAGAGGATGAAGAATGGAAAGGCTGTTGGCCCAGATGACATACTTGTGCAAGCATGGTGTTTAGTGTTTAGGAGAGATGGTAGTGGAGTTTTTAACCAGATTGTTTAATGGAATTTTGGAAAGTGAGACGATGCCTGGGGAGTGGAGAAGAAGTGTACTGGTACCAATTTTTAAGAATAAGGGTGATGTGCAGAGCTGTAGTAACTACAGAGGGATAAAACTGATCAGCCATAGCATGAAGTTATGGGAAAGAGTAGTGGAAGCTAGGTTAAGAAGGGAGGTGACAATTAGTGAGCAGCAGTATGGCTTTATGCCCAGAAGGAGTACTACAGATGCATTGTTTGCTCTGAGGGTGTTGATGGAGAAGAGTACCAGCAAGAGTGAAAGGGAAGGTCTGCAAGATGATAGTGAGACCAGCTATGCTATATTGGAGACGGTGGCACTGACCAAAAGACAGGAGGCAGAGCTGGAGGTAGCAGAGTTATAGATGTTAAGATTTGCATTGGGTGTGATGAGGATGGACAGGATTAGGAATGAGTATATTAGAGGGTCAGCACAGGTTGGACGGTTTGGAGACAAAGTCAGAGAGGCGAGATTGCATTGGTTTGGACATGTGCAGAGGAGAGATTCTGGATATATATCGGGAGAAGAATGCTAGGGATGGAGCTGCCAGGCAAGAGGAAGAGAGGAAGGCCTAAGAGGAGATTTATGGATGTGGTGAAAGAGGACATGCAGTGGTGGGTGTGATGGAGAAAGATGCAGAGGACAGGAAGAAATGGAAGCAACTGATCCGCTGTGGTGACCCCTAACGGGAGCAGCCAAAAGATGAAGAAGAAGAAGTGTGTGCTTGGGGCCGGTAGGAAGAAAATCCATTAGCGTCATGTATGCATGCTCTGTGCGTGACATTACTACATGCTGCATGTGTGGACCTTACTCCCACTTCTCCAAGCCTAAAATTTCCTTTTTTATTAAAAAAAAAAAAAAAAAAAAAAAAAAATGAATAAATAAAAACAGTAAGTAGCTTTTCTGGAGTTTAGTAAACTTGACTAAGCAAAAACTTGTGCATCAAATTTCATGTTTGTGACGTGAACAATAAAGCAGTGCATAAACCTCAGACAGACAGAAACTGAGTTTCATAAATACAGAGACAAAGCCTTGTCAACATTCATCAACACTGTTTTGGTTTTATCATGGTGGCAGCAACAGAAACCAGGTAAAATTTTGGTGAATACTATTTAATATTCATTCATGTTGCTGACACTCCTCCATACACTGATTTGCTAATTTATACAGCTGGGCAGGCCTGTTGCTAGCGGGGTGAATGGTGGGGAAGATTCTACAGGTCAACATCTTAAAAGGATACAAAAAAAATATTTTATTTTAAAATTGGGGAGAGAAAAGTAATCTGTTGAACCTAAAACTCCTGACCAGGGCTTTGCGACGGGGTCATTTTATTGTATTAATTAAGGATACTACTGCAGGAGGTGGGATTCAAACATGGGTCCTTTTGGTTTGAAAGTGGTGGCTCTAACCATAACACCACCTGCTACTGCTAACAGAGTCACCTCACACTTCCTAGGAGTGGTAGGACTTCTTATGACTTGGATCTCTGTGGACAGTGGACTGTGGTGTTTGGGACATGCCTTTGCTGAAGGTGCTGGGCAGGCAGCTGTACACACCATCTCCCATAACTCCATATGGGATTAGAGGTAGGGGGCACCAGGGGCTGTGGTCAACTCCATCAACGGCCTTTTCGGTTGAACATGCTTCTCCAACCTACAGACACAACACAGAAAAACATCACAGAAGACAACAAGAAATAACAGTGAAGCTCTTGTCAAAGATCTACAATGGCAACATGGGGAAAGTAACATGAATACAACTTTTTGGTAAAAGTTCTACATGTTAGAGTAGTTTAATAAGCAAAATGATCATATGGACATGAACATAGATCATGTTGTTGTCCACATTGTAATAAAGAGTAGAAGCAATACTGCGGTACCTTGAATGGTAGGACTGGCGTGGGACTGGCAGCAACAGACCGATCACCCCTCTGCACCTGCAGGTCCACGATGAGCTCCTGCATGGAGTCGTGATCTGCAGAATCAGGGATTCCTGTGCCACACCAAAATAAGGAGAACAACTCTGTAGCTTCAGATGGATCAAAAAGTCAGCCAGGGTCTAGATGAATTTGGGCTGGAGTACCTGTCTCCATTGTTGCCGTACCTGCAGCAGACATCTCTTGGCTTTCGCTGCAGGCTTCCGTCTTTATTTCCACAGTCATGTGTTTTATGCTGGTGGGACTTTTCATGGCAGTTAAGTCACCCCTGGGTGGAGAACAGTCAGCGCCTAAAATGCCTTCCCTTTACAGTGGAGAGAATCCAATACATCTTCATGCTTATTTAACTTTCCTTTTTGTTTAGAAAAAATTGAAGCACTCGTTTTCGCTCTGCTTAGACATTTTGTAAACTTGGAGAAAAATAAATTTAATGAACAATGAGAGGTGCACAAATGCGGAGTACGGATCTAACCACACTTGTGGCTCTGAGCACACAGACTGGAGCATCCTCTTGCAGAAGGCAGTGGGGCTGAAGTCGATCTGGTACCACTTCTTCACAGGAATGTTGCTGGGGTTCATGTCTGTTGGTGGACACACGGGCCACATGGTCCAAGTCACCGACCATGTGGTTTCCTATGTTGATTCTAGGTGATTTCTCTGGACAAGGCTCAAATACATGATACAGAATGAATACTGTACATGATGTGAGACAGAAGCAGCAGTAAACCCTTTGATGTTTTCACAGATCTTCTCATGCCCCCCACAATGGGGTACAAGTTCCTAACCTGTTACTGGGGAACTGCCAATTCCAAGACCCAGTGAAACTGTGGTAGTTGCAGTTGGGTGATCTACCGAGGCCTCAGCCACCTCGAGGCTGTCGAAGGTCTTGCCCTTGATGATGTGCTCCAGTGAGACCTCTGAGGAGTCCCCCACCTCTGCCAGGCTGACTTGGGAGCCATCTATAAACACAGAGGAACACAGCAAGGAGAAACCCTGGCTGTCCAATGGGTTACAACACAGATGTACTGATGGGCAGCCCCAAGGCAACAAAGCAAATCTCTTCCAAACCCTCCACAACCATCAGTTACCAATAACCAGTTACCCAGTGAGGCCACATCTGGACAAGTCAAAATCTGTTGACACCAGCAGCCTTCAACCTGGGTTCTGAAGGGGCTCAAGCCACTACCATAATACATTCTTAAATTTGACAAAAAAAAAAAAAAAAAAAACAAGCCAGCGCTTCCAGGTACTGTAGGCTAAGAAAAGCAACTTAATGAACTTTTAAATTAAATAATTTGCACAGTAGTAATATACACAATTCACAGACACAGAGTATTATATGGTTTATTTTTATGACTACTAAGCAAATGCTTTATTAATCTATTGTATTGTTTACTAAAGGTTCTCTGGATGCATACTCAATTATAATTTACTGATGTCATTGTACAGTTCATTAAATTCCTACTGGAACGTAAAGGTTTTTCTTTTGTTAATATTACTTCCTTTGTCATTAAAGTGCGATATACATTGTAATGTTGCCCAAAATATATGCAAGTGACGGGAACAAAACAATTACATTTATTGCATTTAACATTGCAAGAACATTGCCGATACCAAAGCCAACTTCCGACAAAGATTTGTTTCTTTTGTAGTCATTGAAGAAAGAAAATCAAACTCGCTCACTTTTTCAGATGCAAAATTTATTGAATAGATTTAACAGGTGTTTTTGGCACAAACCTGGAATACCTCAAACACGACTAATTTCTACCCGTCCGCCTTCACATCCATCATCATTCAAAATTACAAACATGGCTGTGCTTTTTGTGCAGTTTACATCCTCAGCCTTCTACTTTCTTTCTGTGCGTGACACCTTAAGCAAGAACATCATTCAACAGAGCAGCAACACTAAAACTTTTGCACACATTTAACAAAGGCCAGCAAACATAACCCCGTGTATCGTGCACACTCAAATGATCAAATCACATTTAACTGCAACCAGTTTGAAAATTCCTCAACCCTACCACTATACAAACAACAAATTGGTTACTGTGTGTGAAATTAAAGTCCTTTATAAGATGTTTAAAAGTTAAACTGAAAACCACTGCGGAAATATAATTTTCCGTTCATTAACTTGTAATAATCGCTTTAAATTACACATTTGTACAAACTGTTCTAATTTAAGGGATGACACTCATATCCTTGTGGCGTTTTGGTGATAATTATAGGCATACAAAGTCATAGAAATAACTCAATTTCTTTTCTAAAAACTATAGTTTTTTTCCTTTAAAAAAGCGCAAAATTCAAAGCTGAAATTTCCTACTTGCATGTGTTTGGGCACATAACTTGCAGTAAACATGGGTTTGGGTCTGATTCCCAGAGCTTCACGCCTGCAGTCATCCATCACTAGAGCATTACTCTTAAATACGAAGAGGTACCGGAGTTTCAGCATCACGCAGACACAAGGCAAAAAATATTCCAGAGCTTATTCTGCTAGATTATAAAAGCTGCCCTTCACTAGAGCCTGTTTTTTTTTTTTTTTTCACTTTTGTTGTAAATTATGCATGTGAGTGAAAATGTCAGTTGTAAAGATAGGCATTGCTTAAATCAGTTTAACACAGCAAAAGTAAGAAGTTCCTTGTTTTTCTATCTACTGTCAAATAAAAGCAGCTTTCTTCAAGTTGGTAGGTTAGCCCACCATCTTAAAGGTGACTGCTTCTCGCAAACACCCAATTTATGACAACTCAGGATAATGTTTACTATATTATTTTAAAAAAACATGTTTTCAAAAATTATACCTTTCGATGGAAAGATACATAATATCCTTTTTTGCCCATTAAGAAACTGATACAAAAATGCATGTACGTTCCACAAAAAGTGTAATGCTTGTCTTCATCAGGCTTTCAGCTGGATGTGAACCAACTGTGGAAAGAGCCTTGTTTAAAAACTTGTCCAACAGGCAAAACTTAAAGATCTTTAACTTCAGAATCTCCAAATAATCTTAGCTGATCTCACGCTGTAAATATTTTCAATTTCAAAGCATAATCTGAGATGTAATGTCCTGTGGAGCTTTTATGCAGCATTCTGGATGTTCAAACTTTAAGGCAAGCACAGGAGGAACTTGCAGAACATCTGTTACTGCTTCTCAGATAATCTCTACCAAGTCACCTGCACCACTGAAATTGTAAATCAGGTGCTGCCAAGTTCCAACATCTATACATGGTCATTGCTTTTTCTGTGCTTTTTCAAAAGAAAAGTCAGAGTACCTAAATTCTGCTTTGAGGAAAAAGTATACAAATCAATCACTGGGTCATTATGAGCTTCACTGCATCAATATGGAATGTCTGGCCATTGACAGTAAATGCAAGCTTTACATAGGCGATGTCTTTATATGTAAGAAGAATTTACAGAAATTTCCCATTTAAGACTAAAACGGCTATTTTAGGTCTCTTTTGGGTAGTGGTACATTTCTGAAGATGCACTGAGGAGGAGTATTTTCTGGCTATTTCCATCAGCTCAGGGTCTAAGGTTTAGGAAGCGAATTCTTATCCTTCTTGCTGATCTGTAGAGTGACTGGTGCCCCGACTGGCATGTAACTTAAGGTGTGTGCAGACACTTTTGTTTTGAAGCAATGGTGTCCACCTTGCACAGTCCTCTGGACTTCTGTGCAGTATGAAGGCTTGATCTCAAGTTTGGCTTGGCTCTTGGTGGACATCTCGCAGGCCTGTTCTGGCTGGGAATAAGAGGTGGACATACCACTTGGCCGAACAGGGACCTCCCACTCCTTACTGGGATAAGATCTACTGCCCTGCATGCTGGTAGACATAAAAAGGTTGCTGGAGAGGTGCTGTTTGAAGCGACTGAAAAAGCTTGCCTGAGATTTTGGCCTCACAGGACACCCCACATTGAGCAGCACAGGCTTGCCCACAGTGGGCTCATTGATCTGTCTCTGAACAACTGAGATCTCACACGGTTCTTGGGCAGTTTGTTGGTCATTGCTTACTGTGCACCCGTAAGTCTCCCCTTCCCCAGGAATATAATCCTCCAGGTCCTCCAGGGTGAGTAGTCTGCCTTCTTGAGTTAAAATCTTAGCCTCTCTGTTCTTGATGTAATCACCCTCATCATCTGGTTCTTCAACAATGACTGTGTCCTCATCTGGCCAGTCCAGCTCCTCCCTGTCCTCCATACCACCTGTCTCTTTGCCGGTACATTCTGCTGCAGTCTGCTCGCTTCGGTCCTCAGGAGTGGACTGAGCAGAACCCAGGTCTTGCTCCCATGTCAAAGGCTGGACAGTGGAATTGGAGAAGGTATCACTAGGGAGGGGGGCACTGCCCTGTTCCACTAGCTTGTTGTTGGAGTTGTTTGTGTTAGGATCATCCCGGTGAGAATGACGGGATCTGGAGAAGGGTGCCTGCTCTCTGGCTGGAGATGGTCCCCTCTTCCGGGACAGCTTGGGGGACTTGTTGACTTTGTACTCAATGATCTCCTCCACCTCAACCCACTTGGGCTTTTCCCCAGCTCTTGCAGTGGCTCCCTCATGTTCAGTCACATACAAGGTAGGCACCAATGTCTTCTTAGTTGCCTCCGTGGAAGAGCGCGTGGTTGTCTTTCTAGCTCTGGTTGAGGTGGGTTCTTGGGCGGATGACTCGGGCCAAGGCATCCTAGAGGGTGATATTCCAGGCGACATGCGTCGCTTTGATCGTGTGTTCTTCACCACGGTGGTGATAGTCTCTTCTCTGGTGGTAGACAAAAGTACGTGGTGTTTGGAAAATGGATATCATCCCTTGAATTGACGCCACTATGGTTAATGCGGTTTTCACACTGTGTAAGTGTTTACATGCATCCAAACTCATGCCGATGAGCATGAAAATTCTGTGTGCCAGAACATGTCTGTTATTCTGTTATCTCCAGTAAGGATCTCAAAACTGACCACAATGACCATTATATGAGGTCAACAGAGCCTTTGGAAAGCAAAAATCAAAGTCCCTAGAGCAGTAACATCAGTTCTGGATAAATGACAGATGTCAAGTAATTATTATTGTTGAAATGAACATTGTCAGAATATTGCACCCCTTTTTCCCTCACAAAGCACTTTATGTAAGAAAAATAGTAATAATAAGATGCAGGGATAACTGTCTTACAAATGTTCGACCAGCTCTAATGTGCTACCCAATATTTGTGTCTTACACCACTGAGCACCAGAAAACTCCTGGTAAGCATGTTTACATGCCACTGAGACTGACTTCAAAGAACTGGCACATTTTGTTTAAGATGTTCTGTTGCTCACATTGTCAAGGCGGTCTTGGGTTTCACCGACTGAGATAATATTGTAATATAAAGACATAAGTGTAAATACTTAAAACGCAGTACAAAAGTAACTTTCACCTTTGGTCTCAACATGGCATCTTCATGATAAAAATTCCGCTCTGCAGCCAAAAGGTCAGTGGCACAACAAATATTATTAGTCATTAGAAATGAAATGTCTGGTTATTTTTTCATGAATTATGGAATAATAGAAGACTTTAAAACAGACACTGCAGCCAGAAGCATGGTATTATTATTAGTGCTTTTCTGAGGCAGGAAAATCAACAATGCAGATCAACACACAACAAAAACGCTGTTGCCTTCAAGGCTCTCAGTGACTTTTGAAAATGAATGCTGTGTACAAATAAGATTATAACTTGGTACAACGACAGTTATTTGAACCCGAAGTGGAATAAGTTCAGGGCGTTACGACATCAGCGACATAAGGAATGGTCATTATTCCCTTTATTCCCTTTGTGCTTCAGTCCTGCTCCTAAAATTTCAGCTCTACTATTTAACGCTGCTAAATATCACGGCTGAAGTTAGAATGTGGAAAAAAAATACTTGTTACCTCAAATTGAATACAACAGTGAAACTTTGCTCTTTTCAGCCAACTTAGAGATGGTAACTCCAGTTGAATATGATAAAATACGTGGATTTAGTTGCACTCAATCTAACATTCTGCCAAATGTGTGGGAAGATGATGTGTTCGACATTCAGAAGACAGGACATGGACCAAGAGCACCTTCTCAGCAACGACCAGGTGATGCATGCATGTGAGTGAGTGAGCCGCAGACACGAAAACATGCATTCAACTACGGGAAATGCTGGAGCTCAGAGTCACTTACATGATGATGGTTTTCTTTGGCACTCTAGTCTCCTGTTCTGTGACTACAAAAGAAAACAGGATGGAAAGCATGAAGTTAGAGAGAATGGAGGTGCTGAAATGATTGTCTGATGCCTCAACGATGACCTGACTGATCCATCTCCTCTCCTGACCCAAAGCTTACCATTACGGAGATGGAAGGAATTTACAAAAATGATATGACAGAACGGAGGCAGGCCGTCATATCTTCAGACAGTAGTGTTTCAAAATGTATTTTTTTCAACATTCAGAAACTACATAGATGTTCGCCTTGCAACAAACATTTATGTCTGAACGCTCTTTGTTGTACTGTGTGGTCTTAATTCAATTCAAACACATGTATTTCAGAGGTTTATTTCTGCGGCAACGATGAGTGAAGGTGCTGAGTTAGTAGAAATATTTCTGAAATACAGAGACAAGGGGGCAGGTAAACTGGTAAGAGAACCTGCCAAGTGACAGGCAGATTCAAGTTCAGTGGTGATAGATAGATAGATAGATAGATAGATAGATAGATAGATAGATAGATAGATAGATAGATAGATACTGCAGCAAACAAGAGCACAAACAAAATTATATGTAAGTGTTCTGGATCAAATGTTCAGCTCTTCTCGGAGTGGCTGTTTAGACAATAATTTACAATAAAAATCAAAGGGTGAGTTATGGCTGTTAATAACTTGTTACTCCAATCACTCCACTCATCGCAATGGAATTTAGTTAAATGAGTTTGGTTCGAATGAAGATGGATGTTTCAGCCGAGGGTGAATGGACGCCAGGGAAAGGTGATGTGCCACATGTCTTTAGGCTTCAGAGTGGACAGGTGAGATTAGTTGTGCCCCTGCAAGTCAATGGCAGCCATTGCAAAATCTTCCCTTTGTTTCAGGAACCTCATCCAATTGGGGAAATTGGCTTATCAAGTGGGGCACAAGCAGAAGGTCATTTGCAAGACCTGCTGCTGTGCAAGTGAAAAGGCTGAATAAACTCCATAGCGAAGCACAAACACTACCAGTTTAAAGTGGGAGTCTGTCTGCATGGGAATTTCTGTTCATTCAACTTTGGGTTAAAATCTGAGCAAATCGGCTGCTGTCTCTTCTCAGCTCTTCTCCGGCAATGTAAGCTGTAGGATGCTTATATGTTGCTTTGTTTGTGCTCTCTTGTCCAGTTCCTCTCCATACAGGTGGTGCCCGGGTAGTCCAGATGCATTTACACTCTTCAAGGGTGCTGTATATTATTAGCGGGTGTGAATCAGGGTTTGCGTTCTGTATCGCTTCCCAAAAGGAAAACTGCAGCTCGTGGCTTTTAAGAACCAAAAATGATTTGTCATTACAAGGTTCTCCAGACACTGTCCTTCATCCTTGAATAATCTGGAGTTGCATGTTATGCATAATATGTTGTTTGACTGTGACATATGTGAAAGTTTGCTACGTTAAAAAATAGCCTGGAATTTCATGCTTTCAAAACTGCAGTGGGATTTCTAGCTTACGGCATAAATTTTAACTTGGCCTAAACTACACTGATGCTTTTCTACGTCAGAAACAGAAAGAACTTGAGGGTTATAATGCCTTTGTTTTAAAATATTAAACTTTAAAATAAGATGTGTGTGATAATCGGATGTACAACATAACTACTTTAAATTTATTACACTTCTAGTTACTGTTTTTTATTCAGCATCTGATGCATTAAATGAAAAACATGGACAAGCTTTTTAAATCTAAATACCGTGTATTCATAACTTAATAAATAGCTCAATACTAAGAACAATGGAATACTGGTAAACAAATAAATTTTCCAGCGAATGGCATGTCAGACTCTGTGAAACTACCAGAGTACCAACATTCGTGCAGTAGTGTCTTCGATCAAGGGACTTACCCCAAATTACTACAGTAAAGATTTAGTTGTAAACAAACAAATTATTGTTTGCTGATCTAAAAATACTTTAATAAACAATAACAATTCTGGACACGATAATCCACTGCTGGACTCTTCAGTTGCACAGAATTACATGCATTCATTGTAATGTACGTAATTGTATATACAGCAATTGGTGTAGTAAAGCAAGTCAGTGTCAAGACAGTGGGAACTCTTTTCGTGACCCCTTTCAACAGAATAAAAACATCATGACCGCAACACTTTACTTTAAGATCAAGCTTCTCTCTAGCTGACTTTTAAATCTAAATATGCAACCAGTGATAAACTATTTGATAGACTGCAATTATTGTAACTGTACATCTGCATTAGGACACAGGACTGAGTAGGTGGTGTCGCATTGAAACCCCTACCTTCGATGGTCACTGCCTCACCCCTGTGTTCGGTAGCCTTCATGGCTGAAGCTGGGCACAGCTCTGCAGCACACCGGGCATTGCCCAGTCGGTTGGACAGCTGAAACAGCCATAGGTTGAGTCAATGTGGAGATCATCATCATCATAAGCTCTGTCTGAGGCTGCTTTAAGATAAGACAGGTAACTTATTTCTTGGAGAAGGAGAACACAGGTGGAATGAGTAAGACTTATTTCTAAGACAGCTCCTCAGCAGGTTACTACTAGCCATTACCTCACACTCATACTTCCCAAGGTCCCTCTCCCCTGGATTCTTGATGACCAAGACCAACACCCCACTCCTGGATTCACTGTATGTCTGGTACTTCTCCTGGTCTGTCAGCAATCGTCCATCCTTGAACCACCTGGAGTAGATCCAACAGGACACAATGATCACATACAAAAAAAAAAAACATTGTTCAAATGTAGTTGTGTGCGGTCTTTAAAAAAGGGACTCAAATCAAAGGACACAGTGAGCAGCAGAGGGCAATGAAGGCCTTTAGTATTTTATGTGTGTGTTTACTGTCTCCCATTAACAGGTAGTAAATTGGAAGTAGAACGCCATTGACCAACTAAATGTGAAGAAGCCGTTTAAGGAATGATGACACCTGAACAAAAGGGGAGGGAAGAGAGAAAGGAGGAGGAAGAGGAAGAGGCAGCGGCAGTGGCAGTGGCAGCAGTGTCAGCGGCCTGTGCCAGGAGGAGTTGTGTGGTAATTTATCAGTGATAATTGATCAATTGTCTATCTGTAGTATGCTTGTGTTCAATTACCAGATCTGTAAATGGTGTTGAAACTTTGTAAAAACTGGTTAGAAGGGGATGAGGCTATTTTCTTCTAACAGCTCTCTTCCTGGTTTTTACTGTGGTGAGGGAGCCAGGGTAGAACAGTGTACTTTTGGTTGTTTTTGTCTGTTAGGGTAGTTTAGTTAACATCAAAAGGTTATGGATTTTTGGTTGCTTTGTTAGCTTTGTTCACCCCAGAAGAAAGGGCTTGGGAACAGGGTTGCTCTAATAATAATAAAAATAATAAAAATATCAAAAAAAGAAAAAAATTAAAATCACCAGGTTTTGGTTCATTTCTGGTTGGGTAAATTTTCTCCTCGTTCTCTGAGTTATGTACCAACCCTAGACTACGCTATAACAGCAGACTTACCGGATCTTGGGCTGTGGGGCACTCTGGATAGTGCAAGTGAACTGGGCGTCCTCCCCCTCGATGAGTGGGGTGTTCCTCAGCTTGTTCACAAATCGGGGAGGCACTTAATATGACAGAGGCAGTTTTATTATTACTGTGCTTGGAGAACTTTATCCGTACAATACAGATCAACACATTAGGATGTGTCTTTGCATGCAACATGCATAACTAAATTTCGTGGGAGTGATTCTCTTTTCATTAGCTGCTCACCTTGCACTGTGATCTTGCCCAGTGTGCTAGCTGTCCCTGCACTGCTCACAGCAAAGCACATGTACTGCCCTGAGTCATCGGCAGTCATGTTGTCCAGGATGAGGGTGCAGGATCCGTCAGGGTCCTCGATGATGATGTGGTGGGGGTCCGCCTCCACTGGCCGGCCATCTGATGCAAAAAAAAATGCAAACATGGGATGCTTTTAGAATGGAGAAAAGTGCTCCACAGCAGTGCTCTCTCTCACATCGCTGAGAATTCACACCTTTGGCTAAGTTGTAGCCTTACCCTTGTACCAGGTGACCGATGGTTTGGGGACCCCTATGACTTTGCAGGCCAGCTTGACAGTCTGTCCCAATGCTGCTGTGCAGTCAGCCAAGATCTCTTCAAAATCAGGAGCACCTGAACAGGTGAACCAGCCATGAGCATTTCAATCCCATTCATTAACCGATACTTTTCTCTACAGTGAAGTACATAACTATCTTCATACACTGAGCAACTATTGACATGCTTATTTTTCTAGTATTAATTTATGAAAAGAACCTAGAGCAAGAGTACTACAATGGGTGGTGAGGTTCAAACTTGGTCATTTCAAAACATTTATTTACTTTTAGAGAACCAGGTTTAGCAGTTAAAGACAAAAACATGTAACCTGCAAGTTAGAAGACGAAGTCCTACCTAGCATTGCTGCTACAAAACCCCTGAGCAAGGAGTTTATACAAATTTTCCCTAAATCATCTAAGTTACTCTGGGTAACCAAAGCAACAGCTAAAAAGCAAAAATATACACTAGTAATATTTTTCAGAACTCAGGAATGCTCTCAGCAGTAGATTATACATTTATAGATTTATAATCACAGAGAAGTATATGAGACCAGTTGGTTGAACAGTTGAGAGATCGGGGTATAGGCAGAGGGAACTCACTCCAAGCCGGCAGGCTGTAGCGCTGTTGCAGCTCCCGCAGATCTCTGAGCCACGAGTTCTTGATAATGACGGTACGAGCTTGAAGCGTGTACTTCCTCACTGAGTCCTCTCGTTCATGCCAGATCTCAAAGGCCCGATCGTCACCCTCCACCGTTTCGTTCACATCGATGTTGGTCAGCTAGCAACCAAGATGGAGCATCAGCTTACTCAGAGTGTGGCTCATAAAAATCACACCTTCCTCGGAAACTGACTTTTCTATCTATTGTACCCTCACCTTCATCATGTTCTTAAATATGTAACTCTGAGTGTCTGTGTTGGAATCCCTCTTAGGCTTGCAGATTATGACGTAGTTCTTGAAAAGGAAAACGTGCCGGTGGTGTCCTCTGGATGAGGTCCTGATGCCTGGGGCACCCTCCCATACTGTGAAAGGGCCCTGGCAAGAAATTTGAGATGATCAAGCCTGCATGTGAGAGGATCTTCTCATTATTGTAGCAAACTACCATGAATCATAGTTTATGGAGCCTCAACCAGCGAAGCAGACAAGATCGACTGAGAAGTTTAGAAGCAAGTCAGCCACCTGTCTGATGGGTTCGCCCAGTGCCTCCAGCGTGGCTGGGTAGTTCTCAATCAAGGATACATGGTGTGTGTTCTCAGAGCGCCTCTGCAGGGCTGACACCACAGCATAGGCCTCCTCCAGCAAACAACAGTTCTGCCCATTCCGGGCCTTATTTCTGATCATCTCCTGCACAACACAATATGGAACAAACACTGACCATCTGTTTTAAAGCCAAAGACTCAAGAATGTAGAGTTCTAAAGACAAACAAAGCAATACATGTAGTACATACTGCTGTAAAATCTAAAAATCTAGATGGCTTTTTTATTACAGTTAATAATTATTTAGTAACACATGCCTGAACTCAAATGGCATCTTAAAGCTTCCATAACATAAGAAAAGCAAGCAAACACTGATCGACACACATTATCGTGAAAGCTGTCCATCTAAAAGAAAAATCATGGCTTTCTGTTAACATTATTTTTTTAATCTCAGTTTAAAATGAGAGGAAGATATTCTGTAAGATACTATAATTGTACAGCCTCTGCAAAAAACTTATTTATAACCAGATGTCAGTGCTAACCTTGAGAATGGCCTTGTATCTTTGTACCCTTTCCAGCGGTTTCTGTAAGTAGGCGTTGATGCTCAGCACTGGGCCTTCTGAAGGGTCAGTTCTTGCAAGTTGTTTCTCTGTGTATTCCTGTGATGCCATGGTGATCAGTAAAGAACATTAGTGTCTCTCTCTTACTCTCACATGCAAACACACACACACACACACACACACACACACACACACACACACACACACACACACACACACACACACAGCTTCTTGATTCATTAGCTTTCTAAAGGAGAGCTCAACGTGCCACAAGCTTACATGAACCCAACACATGAAGACTCTACAATGTGTGGCTCACTGACCTTAAAATAGTGATGGATGCTCTTGTCACTGATGGCAGCCTCTGCCTGCACCTGGCCGACCAGATACTTGAGGTACTTCTCAAAGCCCTCTGCATTTTTGATGAAGCGCATGGCTATATCATCATCTGTCTCACACTCACTAAGGCCTGGGAGTATGGAACTGCAAAGAAGCAGGTAGCATAGTCAGTGCCTGAGGACACACATGGACACATGCACACATGCAGCCCCAAGAGGTACTGGCTCAAATCTTTGGAAGAACTTCTGTAAAGGTATCAAGCTCAATAAGTAGATGAAGTGTAAAGCAACTGAGCTTTATATTTTAATGATATATACAGGGAGGAGAAAAAAGATAATGGGTTTAACTGTCTTTGTACAACTGAGGAATTTATTCAAGAAGTTTGTCTTTCTGCTGGTGGACGTATGAGGAACTACACGGTGGCTGGACACCAGAAATAATGATACTAGGTTTAAATGAAAAATAATTAATCTGCAGAGAGGGGCAACTGAGTGGTGCAGTGTGCAGCTCCTGGGATGTCCAGGTGTGAATTCACATCTGACTCAACCTGTGGTGAATCTGTATGTTCTCTCCCAGCATCTCCCTGTGTGTGGGGTTCCTCCAGGTACTCTGGTGTCCTCGTACAGTCCAAAGACATGCATTTCAGGTTAACAGGTCATTCTAAACTGTCCGTAGTGTGTGTGTGTGTGTGTGTGTGTGTGTGTGTGTGCGCGCGCGTGTGTGTGTGTGTGCGCGTGTGTGCGTGTGCACGCATGTCTAGCCAGCTACTTGTTTGTTCCGAGTAAACAGTAAGGGCTGATATAAGAAAGGGCGTCTGGTTAAATTCCTGCTCTAAACATGACTCTCCATACATTTTCATGGCATCTGGGGGCAACACCTAACCTGGGGTTTCCCTGGATGAAAAGCTCTATAGCAGACATAGAAAGCAAGAGAGTGGAACCTGCTGTGGAAAGTCTTCAGATCCTCAATGTTTCTGAAGATTGCTTCCTTCTGGCTGCAGATGTTGGGTGGTGCGTCAGAGTTCGTCTCCACATGCTTTAGGTGGTGTGAGGTGAAGAACTCCATTTCTTTTACAAACTCTGCCTCTGTATTGATCAGGTCCTGCATCAGCTGGCTAAAGACAAATTATGGGTGCAGAAAGGTTTCCTTACTGATCAAAAATTAAGTACCATGGCATGATGTTTCCAATACAAAAAATGGAATGTTAATGGAAATAAGCAAGAGTCCCAAGTTACCATAGTCTCTTCCTGTACTCTCCCTCTGAGACCTGCTCTCCTCCTGCTTCCAGCAGCTCAGTACCTGGGGCAGTAGCATCTGGAGAAAGCTGTAAACCAACCAGCACAACAAGAGAATGAGAGAGTGTTTTAGGGGATTTAAACAAATAACCTTTCGGTCACAAAAGCAGCTGTTTAAATGGTTTAGCTGTTTAAAACCAAGACCAAAAACAAGAACAGACCTCAGATTATCGAGCAGTTGGTTATTTGTGTAATTGTCTCTCTGAAGAACTTCTACAGGAATTACATGATGGTTGGTCTCCATCTGTGCACCTTCAAAGATGATATGATGGGACTGGGGAAGCACTAAAGTTGTCTTACCTTCAGTTTCTTGTCAAGGTATGCTGGGGACACCCAACCCTGCCGTGAGGGTGTGGTTTTGGTGGGCTTAGTGCGAACCAGCCACTTGAGGGGATGGGCCGAGTCCAGAACTTCCACATACTGGCCTTCCTTGAGAGAGATGGCCTCCTTGCCAGGACCAGTAGGATTGTAGTCGGCCGTGGCCACATATATATCAAACATCTGCAAGGTTCACCACAATAAAACACCTTTTCACTGAGGACATTTTCCACACTGATATATGTGATGCTATACAAGGCACTCACAAAGCAGAGCACGCTTATCCAGATCCTACTAATATATTAAATTATTAATCAGTAACAACGCAGTTCAGAAAACCTTGTTTCTGTGAATGAGACACATTAACACAAAATGGCGGCCACAGAAAAGGGAGCTGACTGTACCTCTCCTCTCGCTTCACCATCATCTGACTCAGATGAGGAATCTGCAATGAGGGAGGCGGGACGTGAACGGCCGTGGTGCGGAGACGGGGAGGGGGTCTTGGTCTCGTCATCACTGTCAGCCCCCGGCACACGGAGTGAGGCTGCAGAAAAAGAGGAACGTCTGTCAAAACCACAGCGCTTCCTTGAAAACCCCTGTAATGAGTTGTCAGCACCCTGATGGCCTATTCAGTGCAAGAAAGCTTTAAAGCACTCGGTAAATATAAAGTAGGCGTGTAAAGGAAAATGGCATTCAGATGCATGTAAGCACAGACCTACATACAGATGGTGTAAATGCCATAGTCCATTTATACAGAGCCTAGCGCACGCTGAATGTACAAGGCACATCGCAAACATGGGAGCAAATCCAGTATGAAAGCTCTGTTAACAGTGCATTAGGCCACAACTCCTGCTTATAATAAACACAATATTAAAAAACATCACAGTATTACAGCTGAACAAAATTCTAAGCAATAATGTAAAATAATTTTACCTGTAACTGCGATTGTCACTTTATTATATATTACCTCTAATTAGTTTTAAGGTATGTAAAGTCTATTTTAGCAAGAGTCAAAGTCAAAATTGCAGGGGTAAAAAAAAAATAAGAAACTGCACAACTTGCTTCCACAAGTTTGGAGTCTTTTAAATGACCAATGACATGAACTTGCAGTCTTGATTAATTTTTAAAATGAGGGTTCTATGAAGAAAATGCAGTAATGAATACAGTTCAAAGGCACAGGGATACTAAAACAAGCCGGCCGTCATTGTAATGGCAGAACGCACGAGGCATTACGTGGAGTTGGCAAGGCCTAGGATGGTTGTTAGGAAAACGGTGCAGGGGCACACGGTGAGCAGCCCTGTCTTGTGGAAGCCAGGTGTGCCAGTTGTTGTGAAGGTACTGCATCTCAGTTATTCAGCTGATATATACAGTATATCAGGTACAGCACAGCAGGTACATACTGGATTTGGGCCAAGACCTCATCCACTGGAGCACTTGATGGTTCTGAAAGCTGTCTGAATAACAAACGGATGGTTGAGTGAGTAGGTGAGTGAATGGATAACATGGATGGATGGATGGATGGAGAAAAGGAGAAGATGAGATGTGGTGACATAGCTGTGAGAAAAAGTGGACAGGTGGCGAGGTCCATCCTAGTTTGTGACAGCAGAGTGTAAAAATCAAAATCCATAACAAGGTGGCCCCCTTATATCTTCATTTGCACAGCAACCCTTCAAATAAGAGGACGCCAAGAGCACAAAGGCAGGCAGCGTTAGACACTGTTTCACCTTCAGCATGCTGGGAAGTCCGTGAAGGAATTTCTATCAAATTGTGCATCAGACTGACACCAAGGATTTCCTTTAAAACCACATGCAGAACTTTCATCCTCTCTGCTCAACACTAAGCTGCAAAAGCATGCCTGATTGAGCCGAAACCCAACTCACACAGCCGCCAAAGACGGTTATGTATTTGCATAAATAACTTTTCATGCTTCACTCAAGAGGTAAATACTACAAAAAAGTTTCAGTATAATTTTTGACAAAGCATACAGTACACATATAAAGAGAAAAATGTCTTTTGAACGTTTTTTTTTAAAGAACTTTTTCATTTTTGGGGTGACAGTCAACAGCAGTCTCCTTAGCTGAGGTTAAACATAACTTTAAAATAAACAGCAGGTAACTGCATTAATTTATATTGTCTTTCCAAATAAACAAAAGCACTAATTTGACAAAGAATCCCAATCTAGCATACAGCTGGTACAGTTACACTGTATTACAGGTGACTGTAAGCCAGCAACAGAGTGCTTTGAAATTTCTATTTGAAGACTGGACCTAACGCACCCCAAGGCTTTGATCTCTTACCTTGGGTGATCTTAGCAGATACCATCTCTGTGATCTGGGACGTGAGCTTCTGTAGGAACTCCTCTGTACCCACTCCGCCCAGGAAGGCACTAGACGATTTTCCCTCTGTTTGGAATGATTTAACATACAACATCTCACTGGTTCTTACATAGGTGCAGTGCTGATACATCAAGGGAAGTCAGCTATGTCTGTGGTGTTAAGAAGAATAATTTCTTTTGCCAACCTTTCACTGTGCTTGGCTCATCTTCTGGGGGACTGATGGTGATTCCAAGAACCCTGAAAAAAGCAGGATATCATCGTTCATCTTTTCATAAAAAATGTGCAGTATTCATTTCTGTGCTATAGAGTAATGTACTGCATAAAAATGTCTAAAAAACATTAGATAGTAACACACTGTATGACCAAAAGTACGTGGATGCCTGAGCATCACCCCCATATGTGCTTGCTGAGCTTCCCATTCCAAACCCATTGGTATCAGTATGGTGTTGTTCCCCCTTTGCTGCTATAACAGCCCCCACTCTTCTGAGAAGGCATTACACCAGATTTTGGAACACAGCTATGGGAATTTGTGCCCATTCAGCTACAACAGCATCAGTGAGGTCAGACGAAAAGGCCTGGCTCGTAGTCAGCATTCCAGGTCATCCCAAAGGTGTTCAGTGGGGTTGAGATCAGGACTCTGTGCAGTCACTCAAGTTCTTCCACACCAACCTGGGCAAACTATGTGTTTATGGAGCTTGCTTTGTGCATGGAGGGGGGCATAGTCATGCTGGAGTTGGAAAGGACCTTTGTCCCCAAACTGTGCCTACAAAGCTGGAGGCACATAATCATCTAGAATCTGTCTGTATGCTGTATCGGTGAGACAGCTCAATCATTAGAAGGGAGGTGCACACACTTTTGGCCAAAAAGAGCATTTACAGTTTAGATTCAAATGGTAATTTTTCTCATAGAGTTCAGAGCACAAACTCACTCCTGGACAGCTTTCACTGTCTGCTTCTCCACAAGAGCCTCCGTTACTGGCACTGCAAGAGTCAGAGTATAAGATTGTTTTGTTTGTTAATGCCTCCACCTGTGATATCTACACAAACTTGTGATCAGAGTTCAAAGCTCAAGAAGTGGCACAACTTAACTTCTACACAAACCAAAATGCATCAGAGAACTTACATTTGATTGATATACCAAATGGAATAATAGCTCCGTACAGGGCATGTCTACTTCACGCAGGAAATCCTGCTCTTACCATCCTCCACCTGTAGACGGGCGGTACACACGGACTGGCCGGCCCGGTTGGTTGCAATGCAGGTGTAGGTGCCTGTGTAGGTTGTGTCTACGTCCATCAGGATAAGGCTGTGCCGCTGCCCTGAACTGGCCACCTTGTACCCAGGTGTGTCAGGCTTGATCCACAACACGTCCTCTGTAGACTCCTCCTTCAGCCAAGTAACCGAGGGCTCAGGGGATCCTGAAGGCAATAGATGTATAATTCAGTGAACTTCACTGCAGGTCCACAATGAGACAATGGTGTCTCTTAAAAACAACTTTGCTCCATCAAATGGACAGAAGGAGTCAATAGTTAAGGAAGGACAAAAATCCGGCCTGAGCATTTGACTCTACAGTTTGGATTTAGAACTCAATGACTTTCAAAATCAGTGAGTGAGAATAATGACATTTTAAAGGTGGTTGGGGGGTTTAATGGCTAATCCAACCCTACCTAGAGATTTCTGGGAAAGTCTGGAAAACCATACATTTAAAACCATACAACACAGCATACAATAAATTCTAAAACTTTCAGAAAGGGTGACCTACACTATAAATGTGTTTGGTTGATGTATTTTTCTTATAAAAGATAAATGCCCAGAGCCATGAGAAATGCATGCTTGCAGGCACAGATACCTTCCACTTTGACAGTCATGGTGATACTTGTTCCCCTCTTGACCGTCCTGTTGGGGTACCTCTCCAAGAAGCGCGGGGGTACCAGAGGCTCTTTGGTACCTTTTACATAAAATAAAATGGGACAAAACACTCAAAACTGGGACATTCACTTCCATACATCAACATTAGCAGCATGACAGTAAAGCAAGTTCACAAAACACAGACATGATGAGCAATAATAGTTGAAGAGATGAATAATTAATTCTAACCGCATACATTTAAAGTTAATTCTAAAAATAAACAATTAATAGCAGAATGAAGCTTGTTGAGAACATTAAAAGCATCACTGTCTATTTACCGTAGACTTTTGAAGGATCCTCAGGTATTTGTTCTCCGGGGCCTGTTGAGGTACAGTTACTTGTTGAGACTGTATATATATACTGTACACAGTATGAGCACCAAATAAATTAGAATAAAACTTTGTCACAGAGACTGCTTATTGAGCTGATGTCACAGAAGGGCAAACTCACCCAGCACCAGCAGTCTAGCTGAAGAGTAGGCAGAACCAGCAGCATTGGTGATGTAGGCTGAATATTCTCCAGTGTCATCCCGGGTCACCCTCAGCACCTCCAGGCTATGCAGACCCTTCTCCTCTCTCACTAGGATGCGGTCCGATGGCCGCAGGGGCTGCCCCTCCTTGAACCAGTACACGTTGGGCCGGGGGTAGCCTAGCCAAAGCAGTGCAGTTAGCTACACGACCCAAAGGGCCTCAGTCAGGTTTATGACAACCCTTATGATGCACCCCAAGAAAACTTCTCACTGCATGTACAGACGCTGCTGAGTCTGCATTTTGAGAACGATGAGGTTAACCTGGCATAGATGAAGTGGTAGACTGACCTTTGACCTTGACTTGCATCTTAGCGACTGATGCCCCGGGGAAGACACGCATGTCATGCAGCTCATCCACCACTTGTGGTAACTGCTCCTCCTCGGTGACAGACTCAAAGGCCTCTGTTTCCCTAAGGAGAATCCAACCTCTGCATCACCTTGTGTGCTCGAGCTTGCTGAACTTTAATACCTGACACTAAATGAATTTCTGTTTTTACTTGTTTTAATTATTTTGAGAAATACTGGGACGGACTCAAACAGAGAAGTATCATGGGGACAGACACAAGGGGGCAGGTAATTTGACTTACCTGGACATGTAACCCTTAGCACTGATATAAGAAGATGTCTCTGTGGCATCCACTGCAGTGTCATAGTCAGAGCTGCAGGACACTGTACACACAGACAGAAAGGTAGACGGAAAATTTAAAAAACTGGACTTCCTGATATACACAGAGTATGCAAGTTGTTAATTGTAAAATTGAGAAGTACTGACAAATTTTTAAAAATCAGACATTAATACGCAATAGCCTATTAAACAAAGAGGAAAAGCAGTGAAAAGAATTAGTGAATAAGTTGAGATTTAGCAAGCATGGAGTCGGTTTAGGTAGGGGAAGATGCCACTCACAGTCCACCCTGAGCTCTGCCGTGGTGGAGGCAATACCGCTGCTGTTCTCAGCCATGCAGCGGTACGCGCCCATGTCTGAAGGTCTCACGGCTGTGATGATGAGCTGGTGGCATCCCTCCTGGTCCTCATTGATCATGTAGTGATCATTCTCCTCGATGAGTTTGCCATCCTTGTACCAGCGGGCACTGGGTGGGGGCCTTCCGATCACCACGCAGTCAAAACTGACTGGGTAGCCCTCTGGCGCATCCTGACTCTGAAGCTCGGTCAAGAAGACTGGGGCTACGTGGTGAAGGGAAAGGCAGGCAGCACTGAGCAAGTCAGGAAATAAAACACTGATACCTAACCTTCTTATCCAGGTATTGGGAACATGAGTAGATTAGCCTTATTCTGAATTTAATGAACATCTCATTTAAGTTGAAACTAAGACCACTGCAAATGAAGGGTTGCTTAAACTTGAGCACTCTTAAACCCTGAGTTAAATAAAATATTGAGACTGGGATATGTTTTTCCCTCAAATTTCAAATAAACACAATGCATTTTCTCACCCGAAGCTTCAGCCATTAAGGCAGGCGGCTGCTTGTCTTGTGTGGGCGTACGCTGGCCATCCTGAATGTAGCCCAATTTCATGATGCGCAGCTCTACTTTGCGTGGTCCCCCCTCCAGGATAGTGGTCTCCACAGGGACACCCTGGGCAGTGAACATTTCTTGGAATCGTTGGGAAGCCACCTGGGCCTCAGTCTGGCTGTCAAAACGGATGTAAATGTAGCGGTCATCCTCTCGGTATGACTGGGGGTCAGGTGGAGGCAGGTCACCCTCATCAGCGCTTACAAAAGGTTCCTCCTTCTTGCCTGGCATGTCTGGGGGAAGGCGACTACATAAAAGTCGTCTCAGCCGCTTGCTGGCCTGTCTCAAAGACTCGTCCATCTCACTTCCTGAGGAGCTTTCTGGTTCACTGTCTGCGCTGTACCCATAAGGCATTGGCAGTGGCCGCCGACCTGACTCCCCACACGGCAAACCAACTGTCACCTTGCCACTATGGGTGGAAACACCAAATTTGTTGGTCACTTCACATGTATAGATGCCTGTGTCTTTGGTGGTCACTCCTGTGATGACTAGGGAGCAGGTTCCATCATTATAGATGTCAATGTGGTGGTGTTTGCCATCCACTAATGGTTCTCCATCCTTCAGCCAGCGAACCTTGTCAGGCCTGCCAGCCGCAACACATTCCAAGTGGATGGTGCCATTGGGCTCCAGTGTCTGGTCCTTGAAAACCTCCTTGAAGACAGGTCGCATGTTCTTGCGAGCCTTATAGCCCTTAAATGCTGCTTGGATTTTGATGGCTGCTTCCTTCATCTCTGCTTCTTCATCATTGGCAAGTTCTACAGCAGTTGACTCCGAAATGTGCTCAGTCATCTGGAAGTGCTCATAGAACTTCTTAGTGGAGATGTTCTGTGCTTGTCCACCTGCGACAGTAATGGTGGACTGGCTGCTCTTCTTGAGGTAGGACACTAAGGAAGGTTGCCCAGTAATGGACTCATCCTCAGAGCTGCTATAAAGGCTAGGATCTAGTTTCATCTTAGGGACGAGTTCTATTTTCTTTTCTTCAGCCACTTCCTTCTCCTTTGCCACCTTGGGCTCTTTGCCATCCTCCTCGGGCAGCTCAGAGATAGAATCCAGAGTGGGCTCCCGGCTCATGCGGCGCTTTTTGGCCAAGGCCTCCCACAAAAGGTGCAAATCTCCTTCCGAAGCTGCTTCTGGAGGCAAGCTGGGCTGGGTGCCCTCCTCTTCTGGTCCTGGAACTTCTTGGGAAACCTCCTCACCTGAAGGGACAAACAAAGCTTCACCCTAGCTGTACTGCATCTGACAAGTAATTGCATATGCTGATCTAAGCAATACAAATGATTTTCTTTAAACAACAGGGAGTGCAGTTTCCCCTAAAAATAGACCTTTGATTGAAAAGAACTCCAGAACTTGGTGCTTGTTTCATAACTAGGTGTCAAGGACACTTTGCAAGGCTTGCAGGGAGAGGATGCAGTCAATAGTTAGCAGAAGCAAACAAACTCAAAGACTCTTGGACATAAAATGTAATAATATCTCCAGGGTTTAGCACATTACTAGCACACCACAGGTTTTCAGAAAACTTTTAAAGTCTTGCAGTAATATTCAGTGTGAATGAGCAGTCCCTGGGCTCCAGTAAAGCACAGCTCCAACTCAAGCATAGTGTATGGAGGCACAGGTAAGTAGGTGCCTCTTACCGAGACACACAGTCTGGGGCAACTGTACCGGCTCCCCAGTGCCAGCACGATTCATGGCAGCCACACGGAATCTGTAGCCCATGCCAGGGCTTAGGTTGTCCACCAAAAATTCGGTGCTCCTCACAGGCTCCGTGTGACACGGCAGCCAGAGGGCACTGCTGGCTAGCTGCATCTCCACTCGGTAGCCTAGAATGGGGCTTCCACCATCGTGGAGGGGTGTAAACCAGGAAAGAGTGACCGACCGGCTGTCCTTGTTCACCAGCTCGGGGTCCTCAGGGGGGTCGGGGATGGCTGTGGATGCAGTGATGGCTCTAGGTTAATTGTTAAGCATCCAGTTAGGTTAAGTTCACTTGCAAAAATCACCACTGTTTATTAAAAGAAAACATTAATAAAGGGGTGCTTTTAAAAAGAAGGGTATGGAGTTTGGGACTGGTGGAATCCAGATGAGTGTCAGTGGCACATTTATTTAGTTTATAATGTTCATGCCAGTTATATAAAATAGAGAGATATGCTCAGCCCAGTGATATATCTTTCAATATAACATAATGAAAGGGAACAGTGACTACAAAATGACTTTTAAAATTGTTACTTTTTAATACATCTCCCCTCTATGACTTTTTCTAATCTAACGGATCCTACCGATAACAGTGAGCTTGGCAATGGAGAGGGCATCCCTGGCAGCAAATGTGATCTCCTGGGGAGGGCCAGGACGGGCCTGACGTAGCACCAGGTGATGAGAGCGGTCATCAACCCGCATGGCCCAGTTGTCATTGGGTTGCAGCTCAGTACCGTTGGAGTACCAAGACGCTTCATCTTCTGGGACAGGTTCGCTGAGCATGCAGCAGAACTTGGCCTGCTCACCTGCCACCACTGTCTGGTCTTCTAGGGGATGCAGCACTTTGAGCTGCCAGCCTGGAAACACACAGTAAACCGTAGTAGACATGGGGACCCTCTCTTGTACAGTCCATATTATTGAACAGCGTGTGTTTTTGACAGATAGTGAATTTATTGGGTTCAGTGCTGCTGTTGCTGCTGCTGAACTGAGCAGGAGGATTTCAGTTTGAAATCATAGAAAAAATAAAATAATTCTGCTAATCTTCAGTTAACTATTTAACAGCAAACTACTCTGTGGAAAATAATCTTTCATCTGATTTGTGCACATTATTGTAAATGTATAGCAATAATGCACCTGCATTATACTGACAGCCCTCAAGCCAAACACACATATGAGTTCTCACCCTTGACGGTCAGCAAGGCTGATGTGGTCACAGAGCCAACTTGGAAGGTAATCCTACAGCTGTCCACCATACGGAGTTCCTTGAGCAGCAAGAGGTGACGGCGGCCGCTCTCAAAGGCCACAATCTCAACGTTGGCTGACTCCTGCACAGGCTGACCATCAATGAGCCAGTGGCAGTCCCGAGTCTCGGGTCGGGACAGAGAGCACTCAAACAGTGCCTCCCCACCATCCACCGTCTCTACGTCTTCAAGACCTTGGACAATATCCACCAGCTTAGCTGTGAATCAAAAAATATTTCAATGTCATCCAGTTACTAAAGTCTTGGTACATTTCCATACCTACTTGTTTACATTTAGCACAAGGTATGGAATAATAAATATAGACCTAAGATAATCTCTCATCTGAAAGTTATCTTTGTCCAAAAAATTCTAGTCATTATTTTATCCCTTTTGTTCTCTTTTCTTGTGAAATTAACCAGAAGTGTTGTTCTGTGTGTTAATTTTTATATTTTACTGCATTGTACCAGAGCACAAGTTAAAGTGTAGGGGATAAGGAGTTTAGTCTTTTCGTTGTGATTAACTGGCAAAGACACACATTGATGCTCCAGAATTTTTGCTGGAAGTGCAATTGATTTTTTAATTGGAAATTTAAATGGCTTATTTAAGCAGAAGATGTGCTGCTTTGCTCCTGCTAATAAACTGTGTTAAAATGTTAAAAGGGCTGAAATGTGACTCATGACTTTTTAGTAAACATTTTGGAAATGTGTAATTTTGCAACTTTTCGCAGTTCTACAAAGATGAATAAAGGGTAGATTTGTGAGTGTTATTTACACATTTCTGATTTTTTTTTTTTCTAAATTACATTTACTTAAACATTTATCAGGATATATATTGGTTTGATAACAGTATTAAAGCAGAACTGTTGATTACATTCTGTCCAAACCCAAGCAATAACTTAAAAAATTCTGGCAAAAAAAGCTGTTCATTGGCACACAATGTTTAATTGAACTTGCTGGCATTTTACTGTAATTTTAGGTGATATCAGGAGCAGTCCTGTACAATTAGCAAAAAAATTTGACGTCTTTAATTCCTTAAAACACATGGAGAGTTATGACAGTTTGGATGGGTTGAAGTGAAAGTCCACGTGACCCATGATGTTTTGCTCAGAGTAATTTTAGGGATATTTTTTGTCCCTATGGTCTATCATGTTTGGCTCTTCATGACCTCGATAACCAAACTGTCATTAACACCTGTCCACTGGAATGAAACTAGCGACATACATTGCAAGAAAATCTCCAAATTGCCCTCAAGTGCTCAAGAAGCTGTTAACCATATGTATTTCCTTCATGTATGTATAACCATGTCATTCTCTCCAACTTAGACCTAGCTCATCCAACACTTTACATATAATTTACTACATCCTCCAATGGCAAAAACAAACCACCGAATGAATAAAATAGATATAATTTTTAAATGTTCTTGGTTCAATCCCCAAAAATGCACCTGTATGATAAATTACATAATGTTTAGATTTTTTAAAAATAATATTAAAAATCATACACAAAAGCTGAAGCTAAAACAGTAAGAAATTATCACAATTGATTCCTAAAGCAGCCCATCAGAATCTAGAAAGACTATCTGATACTTTTATTTTATGTTGATATTCCACCTGCAGCAAACAGAGGTCAGAGGCTGGTTCTATTGGAGAGAGAGGCTCACCTTGCACCTCCAGAAGGGCCACTGTACAAGTGCCCTCTGCCTCACAAGAGTACGTGCCCCCATCCTGGGCTGTCGCACGGCTGATGTGCAGCCGGGCCACGTTCCAGTCCTGCTCGATCACCACCCGGCGGCCATCGGCCTGCACGGGGCGCCCGTTCCTCTTCCACACCGCCTCCACCGGCCGAGAGTACTGGCAGATGAACTCCACTGGTTTGCCCTCCACCACATATTTGTCTTCCATGGGGCTGACCACCTCCACTGTGGGATCTGCACCATGGTTTAGGGGATGACCATATGCCAAAGGTCAGGGCATGCACTGTTCATGTATAGAGAACTGTATGGCACCAAGTGGTGGCCATACTATGAAATGTTCAAAAAAATTTTTTCGGAGTAGGTTTTCCCACCGAAAATCAGTCTGAAAATCAAATGATTGTTGAACTGTTCAATTTTCAGTCTGAGGAAAAGAGGGATTTTTTTCTCTGATGTCTTGTAAACTGGAGACACTGCAGGCTACTTAATTTTTGCAGCTGGAAAGAGTAAAGGGGAAACTTAAGTCCTACTCCGAAGTGACTGAGGTGTTTCAGCGTAGTACGTTCAGGCTCACGATCACACAAGTGCAGAAGCAACGAGGGTGAAAGGACTACAGCTAAGCATGGGGAAGGTTAGGCTGATTTTAAAGCTTTGCAGGTGAGAAGAAGTGTGGCAGAGGAAGTGTTCAGAGCTGCTAGGTGGAAGCTTGCAACATGAACTTTGGCTGAGCGCTCATTTTTTTCCATCTGGACATGTTGCTATCAACTTTGCTTAACTTTATGATGGAAATAAATGTGAGTCTGTGCGGGTCTTCACTGTCTTCAATGCTACATAGGACTCATACTGAAACTCTACAGAAAAACAGTTATAAACTGTCTTTACCACACAATCCAGTAATGCTGTTTACATGTACCATTTGAGGCGTGGAGCAATCACACCAGGGGTTTGTCTTGGTGTAGGTGCAGAAAAACCTCCATAAGTTCATCCCATTTTACCTCATGTCTGGTCACTTCATTGAAATGCCCAAGCTGCACACCACAGGACAACTGGCACTAAACCCTGATATCTGCCAAGAAAACATTCTCCACACCATTACATCACCAGCCTGTACTGTTGGTGGTACCAAGCAGGAAAAGTCCACAGAATGATTTTTTTCTATAAAAACTCTCAGACTTGCCATCAGTATCTCTCAAAAGAAAGGGGTTTGAGAGAGCATGCGGTAGGTTTTTACTCCCTATTTACATTTATCCATTTGGCGGACGCATATCTCCATTATTAATCATCCAGTTTTTTGACTGCATGTTCACTAGAACTTCCTCCTGGGTCTTTTCCTGCTGCAGCCCATCCACTACATGGTTCAGCAAGTTGGGCCTTCAGAAACATCTCACTACACAACACTTAATGTACTGACCTGTTACTATTGCACTTATGTCCTTCAGGTTAGCTTTGAGAAGTTTGGCTGTTCTCGTAAACAAGGTTTTTGTGCCCACAGAAATGAGCATATGTGACTTGCCTATTGCACCATCCTGTACAAACTAGGGCATGAAAACACAATGAGTGTGACTGCTGAGAGGGTGGAATCACCATGTCTCAACAATAGTCACACTGCGTTCGAAATCACGTTCATAACTGAACTTCTCAGTCTGTCTCAGATTTTCATAACCTCAGTTGCAGCCACATGATTCTCTAAGGACAAACAGTGTGGGGGGGGTCAATGTGTAGGTGTCCTACTCCTTTACTGTCGCTGCGACAGTTTCACCAAGAAATCCTCAGAAGTGCCCTATTTTCTAACAACAACGCCACATGTACAGCTTTACATTAACTTCTTATACACTACGGCCTTAGTACAATTAACTTCCTTTCTGCCTGTCCTTCAGTGAGGAACAAAAACATAAAATGGGATTTTGTGATTCTCTGTCATCAACAGTTCAACTTTAACCCGATGAGTTAAAGTTTTCACTCAGATCAGTTTTAGGATCAAAGCCAATAGCTGAGTTGCGTCAAAGCCAATGCCATGAAAGAAGCTTTGATTAAGGTACAACACAGCATTCTCAAGCATGGATGAACCAAGGCAAATAATAAATTGTTCAAAACTCTATTAAAGCTCAATACAGTCAAGACAGATGTGAACCCTTTTCATCTTGTACTCCTGCCATATCAGCTGTAACCTGTAAGGCAGTAACACCCTGAGAATAAGTGATAAAGTTTTACTCGCAACTTTTGTGTGTCTATTCATCTCGATTGTAATAATTAGCCTATTTCCTACATGTGTCATCAATATAAAAATAAATACACAGTATTTTTCTTATTTCTTGTCACACAGTAACCAGCAACCTACTGAAAAATATTGGTTGTCATTAACCCTGCAATAGTGTGACCCCACATCTCATTTTAAGAGATTGAATTTTTTGGGCTTCAATGTGGCGAGATTTTATTGTAACACAAAATATCTGGCATCTGCATCAGAATATGAATGTACAGTTTTGTTAGGAATTAAAAAAAAAAAAATCATGTAGAGTATGATATTTTGTAAAAAGTGTATTAAGGTCAATGTACAAAAAATGATAAAAAAAAATACACATAATGCCTACCAGAAATTTGTCTGTATGAATCCATTTGCCATATTTATGTACAATGTTTAAAATATTGTAAATTAAAATGTTATTGTCTGTGCTCTGTATGTCATGTAGCTGCACTCAATGTGTCCAATGTGTTCATTCTAAAACTCGTAGATAGAGCTGGACCATGAGGAAAGGGTTAACTACAGTATCTCAACTTCTCTGGCCCTCTCTCCTTCACCCTCTCATGTACCTTTGACCAAAAGCTTGGCAGAGGACACCTGGTTCCCAGCCTTGAACGTGACGGTTCCGGAGTCGTTTGCTGCTAGGTTCTTCAGGACAAGCATGTGCACGGTGCCATCAGAGACCCCAATTTCAGCGAAGGCGCTTTGTTGCAGCCAGGTGCCATCCAGCCACCACTGCACCCCCCTGACCCCGCTACGGGACAGTTGGATAGAGAATGAAGCGTCCTCTCCAACGAACACATCTGCACTTTGCAAGCCGGACACAATGCGAACTTCATCCGCTGTGGAGTGTGGCACAGGGAGTGGAACTCAGCTTCCTTGTCCATCAACACCCTCCCATCCCCATTTGAAAACTGTCAATCACTCAACCACATAATACTTTGCAGTATGACATGATTTGTCTAGAGGAAAACAAAATACCTTTCCATGTGTGAAACCTTCTGTCTGCCTTTGGGCTATGATGTGACACACAGCCTACTTTTATAACCACTAGCTAAGGTGAATTCTACAGTAAGGTGGTGTCACAAAGACAAAATCATTACCTTTTACTGTAAGGCAAGCTGTGGTCAACTGGTCTCCTGCATCACAAGTATAGTAGCCATTGTCCTCAAGCTCCAGGTTGTGAATGTGCAGCTCCAACTGGCGGCCCTCTTGCCTCATCTCAAACTTATTTCCGGGTTTCAGCACCACTCCACCCTTCCTCCACTCCACTGGTGCTCCAGGTTTAGAAAGTTCGCAGTGCAAAATGGCACTGCCACCCTCATCAACTTCTAGGTTTTTCAGCTCCTGCTGGAAGAAGACTGGAGCCCCTAGAAAAAAGTAAGTTAATGATTAAAAAGAGTAAGGAACAAAAGAATATTAAACAGAAGAGGGATCAAGAAATTTTAAGAGTCCAGCAACACCAGCTTCATGGCTGAGACTGTTTTCAGATAGAGATTTTTAAGCAGGCAAAATATTAACTGGCATTCCAACTAGGATGTATACACTGAGTTGCCAGTATATTAGGTACACAAATCTAGCAGTGTGTTTTGCCTTCTTTGGCCTTCGGAACAGCATGAACAACACGAATGTTGTACCAATTGGAATTGACTGCATTGTGTAGTTGCTGTAAACTGGATGGTGATCACAGTCTTGCTGCAGACAGCCCTTTCCACCTCATCCAAATGGTGATCCATGGAGTGTACAGGCCACTGAAGATATGAATACTTGCTGTCATGTTCCTATAACCATTTGGTGATGACACGCACCATGTGATGCGGTGTATTAACATGCCAGAAGTGTCCATCCAAGTCTGGAGAAACAGTAGCTGTGATGAGATGACATTCAGATATACTGGTTTCATGTGCCAGGAAAACATTCTCCACAGCATCATATTGCCATCACCGGCCTGTACTGTACACACCAAACAGGATGGCTCCATGAACTCATGTTGCTGGTGCTGAATTCTAATCCTTCCATCAGCATGATAAAAAGGAACTGGATTCATCTGACCAGGTAATTTTTTTTCCACTCAACAGTCCAGTTTTGATGCTCCTGTGCCCACTGGAGACGTACTTTCTTGTTTCACCTACTATGGCAGTCAGCTGCTGTAACCCATTTAAGTCAAAGTGGTGCATTCGAAGAAGACATTCTACACACTGAAGAATTCGTATGTGGTTTACCTGACTGTGGCCTAACTACTTGGTTGCATGATTCCTGACATCCTCTGATCCCCAAGCTGTTTTCACCGACAGGATCACTGATCACTGGCACTTTTTACATCATTCTCCATAAACCCTTGAAATGATTGTGTGTGAAAAGGCCAGAATGGCAGCCATTTGGGAGATGCAAGTACAGTCACAGCTAGTGCCAACTATCACACCACGTTTAAAGTCACTATGATCAGTTTTACCCATTCCAGTGTTCAACTGAACACTAACTGATGCTGGAAATGTATCCATTAGTCTCAGAATGTCTGATTTATACCACACCTTGCAGTCATGTGACTGGTTGGAATGTACAATTTGTGTGATTGTAGAGGCTGTACCTAATAAACTGGCAACTCTGTGTATTCCGCTTCTTTACGCCTTCAGCAGCAACTGCTTTCAAGAGCACTTACAATGCTGAAGATAGGTAGTTCCATGCCTCCTGTACTTATTGAATAGATTTTTTAAAAATCACAATGCACTTCATTTCTGCCTCTATATTTAGTGCTCTTTTAACTCCTTGTCTCTTGGTCTAAGTCATGTTGGCCGTTCCACCCGCATCAACAAACAGGCCGTATTTCTCCAAACTGAGCTGATGCCACTGAAGGTTCATTGATCACTGAAACCCATTAGCCAGACTTCCAGTTTTCATTCATTTATGCTATATTTGTTCTGTTATTGTTATTCTGCAGCCTTAACTGTCAATGGCTTTTCAATATATGCAAAAATAAAAAATGATTGCATAAAATCTATTTAAAATGTGTTTCCAAAGAAGAATGTTATGAGCCTTTAGATGCAGGAAGAATAAATTCCCATCTAAAGATTTAGCTACTGTGCCTTAAGGTGCTTTATGGCATGAAGTGTGGTAAAACCAAGCATGAATAGGATGGATAAGGACAGCATGAATTAAAGGCAAAACAAGGCATGCAAGTAGAATGGTTGCAACACGTCTCATGGACAAGAGAATGCTATGGGTGGACAAAGGAGAGCCTTTGATGGAGAGTGGTGAAGACTGGCCTCAACCTTTCTCCATCTTGCCTCTACCTTGAGGCTTGTCCACCACGAGCAGGTTGGCAGTGGTCCGCTCTTCGCCAACTGTGAATGACACAGTATCCGAGTCATCTGGCGTGAGCATCTTCAGCACCAGGCTGTGCCGATACCCTTGGCACCCCATCTGGTTCAGGTCATTATTCTGTAGGACATTGGCGCCCAGTCGCCACTCGCCATGAGTCACCCCAAGCTGAGAAACCTCACACTCGAATCTTGCATCTTCCCCTGTTGTCACGGCGACGTTGCACAACCCCAAGGTGATGTACACATGCTCTGCCAGGGGAAATGGCCGGAGGGGACGAAGGAGCAGAGTGTGACCAAGTCACGGCACCATCCTTATTTGGGCTCATGCAGCCATACACTCATCTTCCAGCAAATTTCATTTATCGAAATTCCTTACAGCAGACTGGACAAATTTATATAAATCTTCTAGGACAGGCTTGCTTCCCTTACACACTGTACAATTTGCATGTTGAAGATGGCTCTACGGGTTCATCAGCATTACCATAATTCATATAAATGGTACAAAAATTATGATAGCAGAGTGAATGCCACAACAGAAGACATCTGCATCTGCATCTTACTTCTCTAATAGATTTCTTTGTTAGGTATTAAGATGATGATGTTGATGATGAATCATTAGGACTTCACTGTTAATATAACTGATGTTACAGTTAAAGTTGCACTTTGTTGCATTTGTTTTCAAACTGTGTTTGCTAACCAGGGTATTATAAAACGATTTAGAAAGTATGAACATATCTAAATGTAGGGTAAAAGGCAGATGTAATTCACTGTCTGGAGATGGTAAAACAAAAAAAATGCCCAGGAAAAAAATCTTGAACTGATTATTGAAAAATATCTTCAGAAAGCTGCTCTTGCATCATTCTCAGAAGTCTTTGTTGAAGGAAGCTTAAGTGAACTGTTCAAGTGTGGTTCAACTATAAAAAAGAGGAATTCAAGATCTCTAGTAGTTTTACTAAGAGTGGGTGCTAAAGATCAGTTATTCAGTTTCTTGGAACAGGATCCACAAAGAAAAGGGAAAAAAGAGCATGTCAGTAAAGTGTAAGAACTGAGAGGCTGGTTTGTTTCATTACCTTTGACCATGAGGGTGGATCTGGTCAATCTTTCGCCTGCACTACAGCTGTATTCTCCGGCATCTTCTGGCACCAGGTGATGGATTTTGAGCACGTGTGTGAAACCCCTCTGCTGCAGAGTATACTTCCCCCCCTCGAGAAGCACCCTGGAGTCCTTCCTCCAGATGACAGAGGCATCAAGGCTGGAGATTTCACAGCATAACGACACATCAGCACCCTCCTCCATCACCAGGCTTTCCAGCTCCTTCTTGAAGTAAACTGGAGCCGCTGTTCAGAAACAAATGCAAAAAAGAACAAAGTACACAAAACAAAATTCAGAAAAAGTTTTTCAGATGGAGGCAATGAAGGTGGCAGCAAAAAAAAAAAAAAAACAACATGTAAGCTCTCAAGGGGATACTGGTGGTCAACAACAGTATTCTTGACTACATAACACATTTACATCTACATACATTTGCATTAAGTACATCATTTTTATTTGTATTCTTTCTTTGGTATTTGTTCTTTTGTATTCTATTTGTATTATTTGTATGTTTACTACATTACCACAAAACTACTGCTACTTCTAAAGTATGCTAGTACATTGGGCGCACCCTTCCCATCATCCTTTATCGTGGAATGTATGTGTGATGCTTTAATTATATCTGTTAATGTGTCATTTCTTTTTTTTTATCATAATTTATTGCTTTGGTTGATCAAAGATCAAAAGAATGTATTTGTCACATACATGGTTACTAAGTATACCATGTAGTGAAATTGCCCTGATTCAACAGCAGCCTGTGTGTGGTTGAATTATTGTTCATGGGAATTGATAATATTTCGTTAGCAGCCTCCAGTAAATCTTACGTATGCATCCTGAGTGTGTGTGTGTGTGTGTGTGTGTGTGTGTGTGTTTGTTTGTTTCAGGGGCTTGTGCCACACTCCAGCTCAAGAACAAAATAGCATTTATAGTTCAGAACTTGGTTCTACTGTCAATGCCATCTTTGGGCTTCTGTACAATTGTACTGCTATATCCCTGCCACAATAAACTTCTAGTGAACTGGCACTATGAGCATCAGCTGACCCACGTGCCCCCGGGTGGGCAAGATTTTTGCTAACACTCTTGATCCAAAGCAATCCATAAGGTCATCAGGACGGCTTAAGCACTACAAAATGAGTTGGAAAAACAGTCATGTCTTGTAACATAAATGCAAGGACATTTTCATGCATTAGCATGTGCATTAAGGAGTTGAAATTGTCAAGCTGAATTAGAAGAACCAACAAAAGGAAGAAACTATGACTGGTCCATCTTCTCCCTGACACACACCTTTGACCTTGAGTAAAGCAGTGGTTTGGTGGTCTCCTGTGTCACAGGTATATTCTCCAGGATCCTGCAGCGTCAAATTGTTTATCACCAGCTCGGCCTTTGTACCCTCCATCCTTATCATGTATCTGTCAGTAGGCACTAAGACAGTACCATCCTTCCTCCACTGAACTTGCACCCCAGGGACAGAGAGCTCACAGCTGAGGGAGGTGCTGCATCCCTCCAGTGCCTCTTGGCACTTCAACTCACTGGCAAAGAACACGCTGGTTGCTATGCATGAAAAATAACAGAAGCACCTCCTTACATCAATGTCCACGCAAATATCAAAATGGAGCCAAATGTTTTCAGCCACAAAGCAGGAAATCCAGAAATGATGTGATATAAATCCAGCCTCTGGTCCATTCTAGTAATCCAACAAAGTAAGTTTTATGGATCTCTCAGCTTCAGGTGGTGCAATATAAGTAAGAACTGAAAGCCCAGTGCCATCTTACCTTTGACTCTGAGCTGAGCAGAAGACACGTAGGGGCCTACACTGAAGGCAACAGTGCCGCAATCCTCTTGTGTAACACTTCGAAGGGTAAGGCTGTGTACCTTGCCATCCACCTGGATCAAGTTCATTTCGTTACTTTGCAGAGGGACATCCTGCAGCATCCACTGGACCTGGGACACACCGTCGTGGGAGAGGTGGCAGTTGAAATGCGCATCTTGCTGCTGGTGCACCGTACAGTCCTCCAATCCTTTAATAATGGTGATTTCCAGCTCTGTTGTAGAAAGCCCATTAGGCAGGTAAAGTTAGATGATGCACTGCATGTGTTTGCACATTTTCGCCGCTTGAAGCTGAAGATAAGACTCTTACTTGCTGCAATTTGTGTAATTCATCAAGAATCTAAAGTGTGCAGTGCACCAAGTACCAAAGACTTCCTACAGAAAAGGCCAAGAGAACAAATAATGGCAGCAAAGTGCAGAGGAAGCCATATTTAATGGTGTAGGAAGGAAGTAATAAAGGTGAACATGAATCAAAATGAATGGAAATGAATGAATGATGCTTTTTTCAGGCCATATGAAGACACCTGATCACATGAGAGCAGCATGAGTTCTAGCCAGAACATCATGAAGAAAGTGTATTACCCTCCTCTGCCTACATTGATTAGTAGGAGCATGAGGGTGATCCAAACTATGATAAATGAAAAAAGGATGCAAGATGGACACAACAGAAGGTCTCAAAGAGGGAGAAGAGCAGATGTTCATGAGCATTTTCACAAAATCTATACTATGAAGCCTCATACCCTGCACAGAAAGTGTGGCAGAAGTCTTCTGGTTGCCTGTATCGCAGGTGTATTCTCCAGCGTCCACTGCTTTTAGGTTGTAGACAATCAGTTCCACCACATTGCCTTCCTGCTTCATCTGGTATTTCCCACTAGACTCCAGTGGCTGGCCAGCCCAAGTCCACCACACTTGAGCTCCAGGTTTGGTCACTTCGCAGTGGAAGACAGCACTGCCCCCCACCTCTCCTTCCACATTTTCTAGCGGGGTCCTAAAAAACACGGGCAGGGCTGTGGAGGATTTGGGTGGGGCAAAGGGGCAGATGGATTGCTTTGATTTAATGGAGGAATTTCAACTGTAATTTCCACTGCAGAAAAATCCTTAAAAATTTGAACTATAAAGTAAGTGAAGTTGCATACATGGGGGTTGCAATCCAAATTATCCAAAGTAGAGAGATGACACCAATAGTCTTTTTAGGCACTGAAGATGATACAGTAGGAGACTTCATGCATTAGGATTATGAACATTACTGATGTTTAAAAGCATGACTTCCACTTGGATGAGACTACTGTACTGTACTATTAAACAAATAAGAAAAACAGTCCTTCTTTTAATACAGCTGCATTTATCCAGTTGAATCATTCTGTAACAAAAGCTGGACCATGATGGTCACTTTTCTTTTACATATGTGAATTATTGCACTTCATTTTAGCTGTAGGTTCATTTAAAAAAGTGCCCAGCATAAAATACTACAAAAAGCTCAGCCTACCGCTCACAGTCAGGTGGGCGGTGCTTTGAAAATAGCCAGCATCACAGGTGTAGTCTCCGGAGTCCTCTGGATCTACACTGTGGATGACTAGCTGGGCTCGGCAGCCATCTTGGCTCATTTTATACTTTGTGCAAGGGCAGAGGTCCACCCCTCCCTTCCTCCACTCAACTGGGACACCAGGTTTGGAGAGCTCACAGCATAGGGTTACACTAGCTCCTTCCTCGACCTCCTGATCCTGGAGGTCTTGTTTGAAAAGGACTGGTAGGGCTGTCGTGACAGAAGAGTTGCAAGTTCCAGTTTCAGATGTGACTTTGCCGCACTGTTCATACATACACTGAACAATAATTTTATATTGGCATGCGTATGACATCGCTCAAAGTCAATGAGTACTTTCTAAATATGGATGACTTGTGGGTGTTCAGAAAATATTAAACTCTGACAATTTGGGTGATTCATTAGCCCACAGCAGCAGGGAAGTAATGGAAAAAAATCCTGGAAAGAAAATTAATGTGGAATGAAGTAGAAAAATATTTTTTTCATAATAATTACTCAGTTACTTTTTTGAAAGAATGCCTCCGTTTACATTAGAGACCAAAATCTGTCAAGGTCTTCAGATGGTGAAGACCTTTTTCCATTGTTCAAAGGGATGGACTGGATCCATGCAGGAATGAGATGGCAGATGATATACAGTATAGGCAACCAAGCTAGACTGTTTCATACCATTAACTCTGAGAGATGCAGTACTTGTCTTCTCCCCAGTTTCACAAATATAATCTCCCATATCATCCATCTTCAGATGGTGAACCACAAGCTGCACAGTAGTTTGAATCTGCTTCATCTCATACTTTTTGCTAGGCTGTAGCACAACCCCTCCCTTCCTCCACTCCACCAGCACTCCAGGTTGAGAGAGCTCACAGCACAGAGTGACACTATCATCCTCATTGGCTTCCTGGTCTTGCAGCTCTTGTCTAAAGAACACTGGAAGAGCTGGAGACCCAAATACAACCAACAAAATTAATGGAGGACTAATGAACCATAGCCAGTATTTTTTTTCACTATTCACCAACCTGACCAGTTTCAATGACTAATTGTGGATAAAGTGGAACTGCAAAAAGTTGCTGAAGAAGAGATTGCATTTATGAGTCAGAATGTTCATCCTCAGTATGTTTATAAGTAGTATGAATAATCCAGAAGTAATTGAGTTAATATTTAATGATGTTCCCTTTAGGAGATTTGGGGATCAGGGAGGTAGGCAGATACCAGTATCACATGAGGAACACTAGTGAGGGGCAAGCATAGTGAAGGGTCTTACCATTGACCTTGACTTTTGCAGTGCTCTGCTTGTCAACTGTGCTGCAGCTGTACTCTCCTGTGTCTTCCAGCTTGAGGTCGTTGATCTTCAGCTCAACCCACGTTTCCCTCTGCTTCATCTGGAACTTCTCTCCAGACTTCAGCACTTCTCTTCCCTTCCTCCACTCCACTGGGGCTCCAGGTTTAGAAAGTTCACAGTGCAAGGTGACACTGCTACCTTCATCAGCCTCTTGATCCTTCAGGTCTTGCTTGAAGGTGATGGGGAGTACTGAGGAACCAAATTTAAAATGAGCGCAACCAATCAACACCAAAATATTCTAACCAAAAAACTTTATAACAAGATGACAATTTCCAAATAACATGATCCATTTAGACTGACTCCATGCAGAAGCAAGAACGAATGATGGTGGGACATTGGAACACAAGGTTAACATAAACACAAAGAGGTTCTGGTACCTAAATACACAACTGTGATTTTTTTTTCCTCTTTTGTTCGGCAACCATTGTCTCATATTAATAATTATTTGCATAAACTACAATTTAGATCTTCTAAATGTCCTATTGACATAACTTTGCTTGATGTTCTAACCAGAACATTGATGAAAAAGTGCAACTGCTGTGTGAATGGAAAGACACTTTGAAAAAGACGTAAATGCAGAATGACTACATAGAACAGGTGACTTCCTACCGTTGACTTTAACATTTGCTGTGCACTGATTGTCAGCTGTTTTGCAGCTGTATTCTCCTGCATCTTCAGTCTTCAGATCCTTGATCTCCAGCTCAACTAACGTGTCTTTCTGCTTTATCTGAATGTTACTTCCAGGCCTAAGCACTTGTTTTCCCTTCCTCCACTCCACCGTGGCTCCGGGTTTAGAAATTTGACAGCGCAGGGTGACACTGCCACCCTCATTGGCCTCCTGGTCTTTCAGCTCTTGTCTAAAGGTGACAGGGAGTACTGAGGAACAAAAATGGGTTCAGTACTTCAACCAAAGTCCTGTTGGTATTGCATTAGTCCACAGATAATTTTCCAAGTCTAGATCTCAATGGAATCAGATAATCATGAAAAAATATAATAAACAAAGCAAATGCTTCCCATATAGAGAAAAGGTGACCTCCTACCGTTGACATTTACTTTAGCAGTGCTCTGTTTGTCCGCTATTTTGCAGCTGTATTCTCCTCCATCTTCAAGCTGGAGATCACTGATCTTCAGCTCAAAAAATGTGTCTCTCTGCTTTATCTGGAACTTGCCTCCAGACTTCAGCACCTCTCTCCCCTTCCTCCATTCCACTGGGGCTCCAGGTTTAGAAAGTTCGCAACATAGAGTGACACATCCACCCTCATCAGCCTCTTGGTCATGCAGCTCTTGTCTAAAGACAATTGGCAAAACTGGAGACCCAGATAGAAGCCATCAAAATGGATGAAGAAACATAGATATTTTACAGAATATTGCTCTGCTTTATAAAGTTCACTGAAAAATTGAAAGTAAGTTGTTACCGGAAAAACTTATGAAGAAAAAAGAAGTGTTATGATCCAGAGTTTTACCCTTGATATCTTTAAACCAGTTTTAATAATACAAAAGCAACCAAACTAACCTTTAATGATGCCACATTGGAGCATTACATGAGGAACACTGGAGAAGGATAAACCATGGCTCATGGTCCTACCGTTGACCTTGACTTTTGCAGTGGTCTGCTTGTCAACTGTGCTGCAGCTGTACTCTCCCGTGTCTTCCAGCTTGAGGTCGTTGATCTTCAGCTCAACCAACGTGTCCCTCTGCTTCATCTGGAACTTCTCTCCAGACTTCAGCACTTCTCTTCCCTTCCTCCACGCCACTGGGGTTCCAGGTTTAGAAAGTTCACAGCAAAGGGTGACACTACCACCCTCATCAGCCTGCTGGTCCTTCAATTCTTGTTTGAAGGTGATGGGGAGTACTGAGGAACCAAATTTAAACTGAGTGCAATTGATCAAAATCATAAAACTACAACCCAAAACATACTGACTGCATATTTAAACCACAGACTGCATTTAAACAAAAGATTTGTGATAGGAGACAATGATTGTGAAAAAAGGGAGAAATGCACAGTTGTAAATTTAGAATAATTAGTTACATCATCTATCATTGAGTTATTGCTTGATGTGCTAAGGAGAAGAATGATGAAAAAGAATATCTGCTCTGTGACTGGAAAGACACTTTGAAAAAGAAGAGTGGGAAAGCTTAGGCGCACAGCGTCAGTGTCAGTCAACTTCCTACCATTGACTTTGACTTTAGCAGTGCTCTGCTTGTCTACTGTGCTGCAGCTGTATTCTCCTGCATCGTCCAGCTTGAGGTTAGTAATCTTCAGCTCAACCAGTGTATCCTTTTGCTTCATCTGGAACTTCTCTCCAGACTTCAGCAATTCTCTTCCCTTCCTCCACTCCACTGGGGCTCCAGGTTTAGAAAGTGCACAGCAAAGGGTAACACTGCCACCCTCATCAGCCTCTTGGTTTTTCAGTTCTTGTTTGAAGGTGATAGGGATTACTGAAGAACCAAAACAGGTACACGATACTGCAACCAAATTCTTACAGGCATCATACTGGCCAAAAGTACACAATCTTCAAGACTAAATGAACCAGAAAATTGCGAGAACTTATAAATAAAACTGCAAAATACAAAAATGATGCATGTATGTCATAAACTTCCCATATTAAAAAGGTGCCTTCCTACCATTGACCTTGACTTTAGCAGTAGTCTGTTTGTCTGCAACTTTGCAGCTGTACTCTCCTGCATCCTCAGGCTGCAGATTATTGATCTTCAGCTCAACCCCTGCATTTTTCTGCTTCATTTGGAACTTGTCTCCATGCTTCAACACTTCTCTTCCCTTCCTCCACTCCACTGGGGCTCCAGGTTTAGAAAGTTCACAGTAAAGGGTGACACTGCCACCTTCATCAGCCTCTTGGTTCTTCAGATTTTGTTTGAAGGTGATGGGGAGTACTGAGGAACCAAAATAGGAACACAATACTTTAAACAAGTTCTTGCTTGTATGATGTCAGTCCAAATATAAGGAGTCTTCAAAATTAGATGAACCAGAAAATTGTCAGAACTTGTGAACATGATACAAAAATGATGTGGACATCTCTCATACATTTCCCACACAGAAAAAAATTGCCTTCCTACCATTGACCTTGACTTTAGCAGCAGTCTGTTTGTCTGCAACTCTGCAGCTGTACTCTCCTGCATCCTCAGGCTTTAGGTCACAGATCTTAAGTTCAGCTGATGTGTCTTTCTGCTTCATTTGGAACTTCTCTCCAGACTTCAGCACTTCTCTTCCCTTCTTCCACTCCACTGGGGCTCCAGGTTTAGAAAGTTCACAGCAAAGGGTGACACTACCACCCTCATCAGCCTGCTGGTCCTTCAGCTCTTGCTGGAAGGTGACAGCAAGTTCTAGGAAACCATGATAAAGTGCAAAACATCACAAATGCACAACAGATGAATGAAAGAAAGTAGAATCTAATATTAGGAGCTTGCTGAATCTTGACGTGGTGAAAACCACAGACAAAGCTGGAATAAGTCTTCTAAAAAAGAAGTAAGAGGACACTATTACATCATTTGGGTATAGATGCATCAAACAGAAGCTACAGAGTGACTAACATTTGCATATTCACTTCAGAAGCTCAAACAACCCAATAGGAACCAGATTAGAGCCACTATGACCACAATACAAATGCAACATTTATAAGGAACATACAATATTCTACATTCTTTAGAAATGAGTATATTAGAGGGGCAGCACAGGTTAGACGGTTTGGAGACAAAGTCAGAAAGGTGAGATTGCGTTGGTTTGGACATGTGCAGAGGAGAGATTCGGGATATATCGGGAGAAAGATGCTAGGGATGGAGCTGCCAGGCAAGAGGAAGAGAGGAAGGCCTAAGAGGAGATTTATGGATGTGGTGAAGGAGGACATGCAAGTGGTGGGGGTGACAGAGAGAGATGCAGAGGACAGGAGGAAGTGGAAGCTTTTGATCCGCTGTGGCGATCCCTAACGGGAGCGGCCGAAAGAAGAAGAAGAAGAAGACAATATTCTACATTCTGATCTTCCAACTGCACTAATAAACAATACACTTAGTTAACAAATATTACAGAGATGGCATGGACCAACTGATGAACTGTGGCCAAAGCAGCTCAGTGCAGATTTGTCCTACCATAAACTTTGAGATGTGCAGTTGTCTTCTGGCCTCCACACATACAGCTGTATTCTCCTGCATCTTCAAGCCCGAGATTGCTGATCTTCAGCTCAGTCAAGATGCCAATCTGTTTCATCTGGTATTTGTGTCCGGACTTCACTACCTCTTTTCCCTTCCTCCACTCCACCACAGCTCCAGGTTTAGAAAGTTCACAGCGTAGGGTGATGCTGTCACCTTCCTTTGCCTCCTCGCTCTTCAGTTGCTCCTTAAAAGTTATTGGAAGTGCTGGAAGGAACAATTGGTTGGTGATTCTTTACCACTCCTAAAGCTTTTGGAAAGAAAATGTACTGAGATAATCTCAATTAAATAAAACAAAAAAGAAAATTCTGTGACAAAAAACATCCATAGTGGAATTATCTTAACACTGACTGTATTGTCTATACATTCCACCATCCAACCAGATATGAAGCACTGATAAACAAAAAACTGTAAAATATCAACAGTTATAGATATTGCTGGTTATACAGTTTTCATAATTAGTGACGAAATGGGACCACGTTAAATTCAGCGAGAGAATATAGATTCATTTCCAATTAGTTATAAAATTTGTGAAAAGAGGCCAAGAAAACATACAAAAATTTGTGACCAAGCAGAGGGGGAAAAGGTGATAAAAGTGAGGACTTCCTACCATTGACCAGAACAGTGGCTGTAGTCTTTTCTTCTCCACACTCACAGGAGTACTCTCCACTGTCCTCAGGTTTCAGATCACTGATCTTCAGCTCAACCACTGTGTCCTTCTGGTTCATCTGGAACTTGTTTCCAGACCTCAGCAACTCTTTTCCCTTCCTCCACTCTATAGGACCCCCAGGTTTAGAGACTTCACAGTGCAGAGTGATGTTCTCTCCTTCCTGGACTTCCAAGCTCTTCAGCTTCTGCTTGAACTTAGCAGGTACGGCTAAAATTAACAAGCATGGTTTAAAATTTTTAAAAAAAGGAAAGTGAAATTTTCCAAATTTCTCATCTTGGGAAAGAGATGACGGTAGGAAGAAAAAAGATTGAAAGTCCCAAAGTGTACACAAAACTACTCATCTTTCAGAAAAGCACTCCACACAACTCATTCAACAGAGGTTTTGGTAAGAAGGACATTTCAAGGAAATTGCAGGCTTTCTTAAGGAATCCGGTGGTACATGACAAGCCACATCTACACCACCAACATAAGGTTGTTTACATCATGGTGGATCTAAGTACTGTAAATGGGCCATATCTAGTTAGTGAATTGAATTGTTGGTCTTTCTGAAAACCAGCAGAGAATACATGGTGAATATAAAGTTTCATTCTTCAGTTTTCTAAGGCCAGATGCTCAAGCCCCCAGAAGATTATGGCAACTGATCTGCAAGATGTGTTTTCCAGACACAGTACATCGAGTACACTGATTCGTCAAAGACAGTTACAGGTTGACTATACACACATATACACACAAACAAAAACCAAAATGTTTTTTTCCTCCCTAAAATTACCTCAGTTTAATCTACACTGGAGTATACATGACCCCGCTGGTGGATGAGTAAAATAATTAAAGAAGGCTTTTTCAGAAAAAGAATAGGTGGGGATGCCACTCAGGAGCATGAGTGGAAGGAGGTCTCATGATGTAGGGACATCACAGGTAGGAAAAAGAGGTTAAGGAGAGAAGAAATGGAGCTCCACAGGAACTCTCAAGGTGGCGTTTCTCTTACCGTTCACTGTAACAACAGCCTTGGGGGTAGCTGGCCCCGCTTCACACACATACACCCCTGTGTCTAAACCCCAGATGAGTGGCTTCCTTAGCCAAGTAACCCATGCCCAACTTTGTGGTTTCCTTTACCAAGGACCCATCTTTGTACCACTAAACATCAGAGCCCTTAGAAGTCCAACACAACAGGACCAGATCCTCTCCTTCCTTGGCCTCACAGACCTCCAGCTATTTTATGATCATACTCCAGAAACAACAGGGTCTTCTTTTACAAAACCAGCCCTCTGAAGCTGAAATTTCAGGTAGTGACTTAATGCTTATGCATTTTAATGACCTCGCACTAATTTAGAATTGACTAACAGGTCCATAAAATATCAAGTGATGCTTACAACAGGGACACAGGCCATGAAAGTGCAAAGGAGAAGGGAACCACAGTTTACAGGGCATGAATTTTGTACAAAACTCTGTGAAAGGGTAAAAATAGTGGGTACCAAAGTAGAAGAGTGAACCCACTGAGCATCAGCATTTCTGAAGACATCAGCAATGCTCCACAGGGAAAGGAACTGAAACAAATTGAAAATAGGAGGACTTCGTACTGCAGAACCAGGGCTGCGGGGAAGCAGGAGTCTGGAGGTGGTGGAGGGGCATTACCTTTGACCATGAGCGATGCATATGCCCTCTTGTCTCCTGCCTCCACGGAGATAATGCCCGAATCCTTGTGTGCCAGTTTCTTGACAGTGAGGGTGTGGTAGCCCCCAGGAAAAGCCTGTATCTCATTGAGGTCATTGATGTGCAGGGGAGTTTTGTCAAGGTACCACTGTACACCCACATACTCGCTGGGGCAGATGCGGCACTTAAACATGGCTGCATCCCCCTCTAAACACTCAACGTCCTCTGGCTTCTCCAAAATCTGCACTTTTTGACCTAAACATAACACAGAGATACCTATAAACATCGTATTAGTTGATGTGGTACGAACAGATTTTTGACTTTACTTCAAGAGTGCTCCTCTGCTTCTATATTTCTCCATCCATTATTGAAATGCACTTTTGTCTTCTCAGTTGCACGTCGGTTTGAGAAAAGTATCTGCTAAATTAATACCTCTAAATGTAGTGTACATCCATAACTTGGGGGAATGGTAGGGAATTTGGACAAACAGAAATGCAAACAAACAAACACACATTGTAGAATCCAATGAGTGAAAATGACAAAGCTGAATATTTACAGCCTTTTAGAGTAAGAAGAATTTTGTACATTATATTTTCCAGAGCAAGCGCTTGTCAAGAGGAGTGCTCAAGAACACACACTACACCACAGAGAGATTGTGAAAATAATGAAAAGAGGCCTCAAGGCAAAGTTTGCTTTTCTTGTGTCTGACTGAACTGTACTCTGTGAGAAAATAGGCACTAGAAGAACACAAAACAATAAAAATATAACAATGATAGATACACAATGAGAAGAAAGCTTTAAAGCAAAGGGGAAAACATGCTTAAAACTACATACACTGTATGGCCAAAAGTGTGTGGACACCTGAGCATCACCCCCATGTGTGCCTGTTGAACCTCCCTTTCCAAACCCATAGGCATTGATATGGAGTTGTTCCTCCCTTTTCTGGGAAGGCTTTCTACCAGAGTTTGGAGCCCCGTTGTGGGAATTTGCGACCATTCGGCCACATAATTGTCTAGAATGTGTTTGTATGCTGTGCGGGTGCAGCTGAAACAGCTCAGCTCAGTCATTAGAAAGGGGCCCACATCCTTTTGGCCACATAATTTAGCATCAGCTGAACACGGAAAAGTACTGGAAGCTATGATTAGAAACTGATATCAGCCATCCTTCCATCTATCCATTCATCATCATAAACCACTGTCCCCGATCATGTTTGCAACTCAGATAAACAAAAAAGCAAAAAGCATCATGCAATTATTGTGGAAAACAACATAAGCCTACTTAGCAACTGGATTATTTGTTTGCCTATAATGTGTACAGATATCCAGCAAACCAACAACTTCAACAGTACACTAAGAATGTAAGAATTACCGTATTTTCTGCCCCATAAGGCGCACCGGATTATAAGGCGCATGCTAAAACATACGGGCTACAAAAAAAAGGTAACGGAAGCAAAACAGTGAGTTTAGTTGAACTTTATTCTACTATTTAACAATACACACATTATTTTTTATCTTTGTAATCCGCTGGCAGTTGCTGCGCCACGGTAGTCCTTGCGCGGATGGACACCTTTTCATAAAACGAAAGCACCAAGACGGACCTCCTTGAAAGTTTTTGATCTTCATGTCTTGTGCTTTCGTTGTTGCCTTCAGTCGAATGGTGACTGTAGAGACGCTTCTCCCGGCTGTTGTTTTGCAGCATACCGGTAGTATACCTACCGGAGGCGTGGCGGAGGTAAGCGTACGTATCCGGTCCTGTTCTCTGATTGGTTTATCGCTGCCAACGTACGTACTTTACGTATTACGTCATGTTCTCTGATTGGTTTATCGCTGCCAACGTACGTACTGTACGTATTACGTCCTGTTCTCTGATTGGTTTATCGCTGCCAGTGTACGTATTACATCCCTGTGTCAGCGGGAAATGGTCCGACAGTCAGTCAAGTGGAGCGCTTATCAAAGTCGCACAACAACATTTTGACAGATTTTGGAACTCAGTGCACACATAAGGCGCACCGGATTATAAGGTGCACGGCCGATTTTTGAGAAAATTTAAGGCTCTTAGGTGCGCCTTATAGTGCGGAAAATACGGCACCACTATTAAAAGGACAAACTGGGATCAACAGCAAAAAGATCCTTGCATGTTTAGTAGCTTCATTTGAGAGGCATGACAATGAAAAGTTTGTTTTTTTGCTTAAAAATTTGCTTCAGAAGTAACATTTACACCTGTTTCCTCGGAATCTTAGACCAGCAGACTGCTAACAAACTATAGATCTCAAAGGTCTAATTTCAGTATAGCTTGATGGTCTTACCTTGCACGGTGAGATGTGCCTGACTCTGAGCCGATCCCGTGTCACAGGTGTAGGCATCACTGTCACTTTTTTCCAGCCCTGAGATGGTGAGGGTCAGGACAGTTCCCTGCTGCTTCATCTCGAACCTCCCACCTGCCTTCAGCTCCACCATACCCTTTCTCCAGGTCACTGTGCTGGCAGGCCATTTGGTCTCACACACCAGTGTCACCGTGCTCGTCTCTTCAGCCCGGGTGTCCTGCAGCTCCTTTGTGAACACCTGTGTCCGATCTGCAGGAAAGAATTACATCAAACATTGTAAAAGGAAAGAAGTGATGCTATTCCCCAAGTGTGCATAGGTTGACGAAGAGCCAGTGAGGTACTTGTTGAACAAATATCTTCTTGCCTTTGACTTCCAGCCTGGCTTTGGTAGTGATGCTATCAATCTCACAGGAATACAGCCCAGAGTCCTTGGATGTGACATCGTGGATCAGCAGTGTCATAATGTTTCCCATCTGGCTGATGTCATACTTTTGGCTCTTTCTGATTGCTTTTCCATCTTTGCACCACTTGATGTTAACTCCAGACTGGTTTGTCTCGCACCTAAATTCGGCATCCTGCCCAGGGGCCACCGTGGTGTTCTGCAGCTCCCTGCTCAGAGAGATGGCCTTCCCTGCACCAATAAGAGAAACATTATCCATAACTCAACTCAACCAGTGACTGACACAAAGACCAGACCATTCAAGCTGGGCTCAGAACTGATCTATGAAGTAAAACATGGATAAAGTAAGGTTTTACAACTTACCCTTGACAGACAATGTAGCTGTGGAGGACAGTCCCTTAATGGCAAAGACCACGTCTCCTGCATCAGACATTGTTGCACCCTTGATAGTCAAGGTGTACTTGCGACCTTTGTTGGAGACACTGTAGTGCCCACCATTGACAACTGGCTTGCCATTCAGTGTCCAGGAGCAATCATCAGTGCTCTCTCGTGACAGGATGCACTCAAAGGTGCAGTTCTCTCCATCCTTGACCTCCAGTGATTTCAGTCGCTTGGTGATCCCAATGCTTAGGTCTGGGGAAAAGGCAGGAGCGTCAATAACTATAACACTCAAACACTTCAGTGGATTAAAAAGATTAACATCATCCTTTTCACCATCATACTTAACCAAACTGACTTTTGGACCTTTGTGTCTAATACTATGTTTTCTAATTTATTTTAAAAGCTTCTGGATGGACTATACTCACCCTGCACTGTGACCTTTGACTTGGCTATGTCTGTGCCAAGGTCACAGCTGTACTCCCCCGCATCATCTTGAGTGAGGTCATGGATGACCAGACCCAGCGACTTGCCAGCATGCAACAGCTCATACTTGTCACTGGCTGCCAAGACCACGCCACCCTTCCTCCATACTGGAGAGACCCGGGGCTTCGAGGCTTCACACTCCAGGGTGATGACACCCCTCTCCTCCCCAACTATATCATCTAGAGACTTGAGGAACACAGCTTGCTTCTCTGGAAAAAAATGACAGAGCAGTCATCTGACACTAAGCCTTGGGATGTGTAGAAAACTGTAGGATTCTGCCTTTACCATAGCAACCAAATTGTGGTCCACACAAATGCACCTATTGTTCATCTAAATAATGCACCTCAGCTCATAAAACACGTGAACCCCTATTATTATCTGACCGTCACAGAAGAACATAGTAGAGTCGGAGCAAGATCAAAACCCTTCCATGTACTTATCCTACGTCACTCATTCCACACTTAATCCTCTAGATCCAATGCTCTCTGTAATATTAGATGAACCTCAGGTCACCAGAACATCACAGGAAAACTCAAGTCTCGTAACACAGATGATGCAATGGCACCTACCTTTGACCTGGAGGCGGGCCGACTCGGTAGCATTCCTAACTTTCGCAGTGACCATGCCCCCATCCTCAGGTGTTAGATGCCGAAGGGTGAGGGTGTGTCTCTTGCCCATATAGCAGACTTCATTGACATTGTTGGAACATAGCGGTGTTCCATTCAGAAACCACTGCACCTCTTCGTCAGAGTAGTTCAGCTCACAGGTGAACACGGCATCACCGTCCTCATCTACCTGCATGTCCTGCAGGTGCTTTGTGAACTCCATAATCCGTTCTGGCCACATAAAGGAAGACACCATTTAAAAATACAATCACTGATTCATGTGCATTCTCCATTTCTGTTTGACTTGTATCATTAGGTTTAATGAGTTGCTGCTGCAGAGACCAAAAACCTTCTCCGAGAGACCTAGACAATACAGAATATATTACAGGTGTCCCTTGAGATACAAGTCTTTGACTTGTGAATTTTTCAGCACATGAATAAAATTATTTAATACCCTTTACCGACTTATAGCCATTTTTTGCATATTTGAGTAACAAGAGCTGTTTGCATTATAATGGTAGTTACATCTCCAGGTGACAAGATTTTACCTCCTTACCCTAATTTCCAGGAATGCATTACACTCATACACTGCATCCACAATTATTAGGCAAGTGAGTATTCTGACCTTATCATAATTTCTGTTCATGTTTTCCAACTCCAATCCATATAAACATGAATGCTCACTGGATTGAATCATTTTTACATGATATGTATTTGTGCAATGAGGGAGGGTGTGACCCAAAGTGATTAACACCTGATATAAGGTGTGCATAATTATCAAGCAGTTTCATTAGCTCAGGTGAAATGGGCTAAAAAAGAGATTTAACTGACAGTGAAAAGTCAAAAATTGTAAAATGCCTTTCAGGTGGATGCAACAGAAATAGCTAAATAATTGAGGCGTGAGCACTGGACAATCAAATGTTTTGTTGCGAATACTCACCAGGGTCGCAAAAAACGCACAAATAAGAGTCGCAAATTAACTGCACAAGCCATGAGAAGGATTAAATGTGAAGGTACCAGAACTGCAACCTACCTGGAGTACCAAGAAGTACAAGGTATAAAGTGCTCACAGACATAGTTAAGGTAAGCAAGGCTGAAAAATGACCACCACTGAATAAGATTCACAAGTTGAAGCGCCTAGATTGGGCCAAGAAATACTTGAAGACAGATTTTTCAAAGGTTTTATGGACAGATGAAATGAGAGTGACTCTTGGTGGACCAGATGGATGGGCCCAAGGCTGGATCACTAAATGACACAGAGCACCACTACAAGGTGAAGGAAGGGTGCTGGTATGGGCTGCTATCATTAAGAACGAGCTAGCTGGACCTTCTCGAGTTGAAGATGGACTAAAAATCAACTCCCAAATTTACTGTCAGTTTCTGGAAGAAACTTTCATCAATCAGTGGTACAGGATGAAGTCTGCAGCATTCAAGAAGGCCATGGTCTTTATGCAGGACAATGCTCCATCTCATGCATCCAAGTATTCCATTGCTTGGCTTGCCAGCAAAAGCTTCAAAGATGAACAAATAATGACCTTGCCCTCTTCTTCACCTGACTTAAATCCTATTGAGAATTTGTGGACCCTTGTCAAATGTGAGATTTACAGTGAGGGGAGACAATACACCTCTTTGAACAGCATCTGGGAGGCTGTGGTTGCTGCTTCAGTGAAAGTTGATTGTGAAAAGATCAAGAAACTGACAGACTCCATGAATGGAAGGCTCATGGCAATTATTGAAGAGAAGGGTGGCTGAATGTTTTTGAAAGACCAAAAATATTATTTATTTGTCATTGTGTGTTACTTATTTGTCACACTTACTCTAAAAAGTGAGAGTGAGTTGGGAAAAAATCTTTTTGTTTTTGTTAGTTGCCTAACAATTTTGCACACTAATATTTGCCTAATAATTGTGTCCACTTATACTGTATATTCCCCTGAGGAAGAGACAACTCACTTTTTCTTTTATAAGCAATTAGATTTGAGGTTTAACAACATTTTAGATAGACTGAGAAGGTTGTGTGTGTTCAACAATAAAATTAATCCTGAAGAATGCAATTTGCTTAATAATTGTGCATGCAGTGTAAGTAGGGGGGGATACCTGTATATGTATAAAATCTGTTAAATGTAAATAGAATTTATTTGATGCAATAAAATTTAAGAAGATAAAACTTAAATCACTAAGAAAACACTCTGAAAAGGGAGCTGCTTGACAATAAAAAATGTAACTGCTAACCTTCCACTGTGAGGGTAGCCCTGCTCTCGGAAGCTCCAGCCTGGCAGCAGTACTCTCCAGAATCTACTCCCATCACGTTGTGTATGGTCAGCTCCACGCAGGAGCCATCTTGCCTCATGTTATATTTCCTCGAGGGATCTAGACAGATCTGATCTTTCAACCAGCGGACCTCCTTTGGTGGGGCAGAAAACCTGCATCTGAAGATGACTGCATCCTTCTCCTTAGCTGTTGTGTCTTTGATGGGTTGTATAATGTCTAGGGGGCGCTCTGTCCAGGTAAACAAGAGCAAATTACAAAGATCTCATACAACTGCAGGCAACAAGTACACTTGCACCTCAATGACAAAGTTTTTCCAGGATATAAACATTTGCAAGGTCATTTATTTTAAATGTTCTTCAATGTTCTACCCATCTCTCCAGTATCCTTAACCACGTAGCCTGGTAAGGGTTATGGCAGTGTGGAACCTACATAAGAATATCTGGGTGCAAGGACAGGAGAACAAATCCTGGAGGGGTCACCAGTCCATTGCAGGGTAGCCACACACACACATCATCAATTAACCTGAAATCATGTCTTTAGACTGTGGGAGGAAACCAGAGCACCTGACGCAAACCCATGCAGATATGGACAGAACACACAAACTCCACACAAGCTGGGCTCAAACCCACTCTTGAACAGCCCAGGTGCTGTGAGACACTATACCACTCTACACCACCCAGTTTAAATTGTATCCTATCTCACATCCTGTGTTTCCAGGACAGACCAACACTGAGAGGCTAAGATACAAATTGAGGTACAGATGTAATTTAAATGCATCAAAATCTGTAAAAAGATGACCGTAAATACTTAATTATAGAGCACATAGAGAAAATTCCAGAAATTGCATTTTCACTCCTCCTGTCTTTATGGTCAGACCATTGACCCTTACCTTTCACAGTGAGTTGGGAGACTGATTTACTCTTGCCAGCTGTGAACTGCACAAGACCAGACATCGTGGACTTGGTCTTCTTGAAGATGACCCAATGTGTTGTGCCGTCTTGCTCAATGTCAACGTCTGCACTGGGACTCAGCAGCTGCCCGCTAAGTGTCCACTTTGGAGCCTTCACTGCCTCCACACTGATCTCTACTTCAAAGCGTGCAGGTGATGGCTCTATCACCTCCACCGCACTCAGCTCACGCACGATGCTGATGGCTTGTTCTGTGAAAAATCAAACACAGTCAGACTACCACCAACAAACACAAGGTTTACATACAACCTGCCGTCACCGCTACAAAGAAACTAAAAGAATTTTACTGCTGCTATTTCATTTCCCACTTCAACTTAAGGTCTTTAAAGCTGAACATCTCCAAGCAAGGTCATTCATTTTACTGTCTAGTCCAATAAAAAACTCAACTAATACTATAAAACCCAACTAATACTAACTAACTAATACTATGTTGTAGCACCTTACCTTCTACAAGCAGTTTGCAGGAGGTCTTGTCATCAAAAGCATCACAGATGTAAGTGTCCTCATCATCAGAGACCACATCATTTATGGTCAGCTTCCTGTAGACATCCTCACTGACAATGTCATACTTTTTGCTGGCCTGGATCTCTTTCTTGTTCTTGTACCACTTCACTTTGGCATTGCTTCGGGACACCTGGCACTCAAGGTGGGCACGGTGTTTGTACATGGCTATCTTGTCTCTGAGCTTCTTCACAATCTGTACTGGCAGCTCTGCAATGGCAGGAGCACAATAGCAACGGAGAGGTTAGGTCAAAACCTGAGGTGCTGAAATGACCCAAAGTCTTCATAGCAGCTGTGGCTTTGTGTGTGAGAACATGCTGTGAGCATCATGTGTACCCTGGACCATTATATTTTAGGTTTGTACAACAGGTAAAAACAAACACATTTGGATATGAGGCATGAACTCATGAAATCTTACCTTTCACCTTCAGCTTTGCAGTTGAGGAAGTGTTTTCTGCCACAAACGTTATTACGCCTGCATCCTCTGTCTTGACTGACTTGAACAATAACACATATGTTCGACCTATAAGAGGAAGAATACAAATGTTGATTCTAGAATGTGTTTGATTTAGATATAAAAATCTCTCTACAGCAATATCTGCTTACCTTCTTGCCTCATCTTGATGTTGTCACTGGCCTTTATCTTGACATTGTTCTTGTGCCACTGACAGTCCACCTCGTCATGGGAAATCTCACAGGTAAAGGTTGCACTTTCCTTCTCCTTCACCTCCACATCCATTAAGTTCTTCAAAATCTTAATATTGCGGGCTAGAAAAGAAGAGGCAGGCCACCAAAAAAGAGAAAATCCATGTGACAGAGGGTAGAACTGGAACCAGCTTGATATAAACACCATCTGTGAGGTAGACAATAAATCTGTCACAATCTGTTTTGAAGGAATTAACATACCATGGACCATTAGCTTAGCTGATGTCTTGTCATCAGTCACATCACAAATGTACTGGCCCTGGTCCTCATAGGTACACTTCTGGATGAGGAGGCTTCGTTTGCAGCCCTGAGACTGGATACTATACTTCTTCCCAGACTTTAGCTCCACAGCATCCTGGACGGGAGATGCATTTGCATCAGGGAACCAAGAAAATAATTCCACCATACTGAAACATCTAGGACAACAAGACTATGGTCATCGGAATGTTAGCTAAAACAGCCACTTTTGTTTCTATTAAAAATAATACATAAAGTATACAAATAAAATTTAAGATCACAAACTGACTACTTCTTGAAAACCTGGCAGAATCTTCAACTGTACCTGCTTTAAATAGGTGTATGTAATAAAAATATAGCCTATTTACATACTTTAAAATGCTGAACTGCAGTAACATTGCCTTTAAATGTGAATTTGTTAGCTGCATCCCTGATGAAGGCCCACCTTGAACCATTTGACATCAGCATTGGATCTGGACACCTCACACTCCAGAGTAACTTTCTCTTTCTCCGCAACGCTAACATCCTTCAGTGGTTTCGTAATTTTCACAGCTGGTTCTGCAGCAACATGCCAAAACACCTTAATTTAAATTATACAAAGCCTTAAAAGTAACAAAGCTGTCTGTAAAAAAAAAAAAAAAAACTGTAAAACAAGTATCTACTAAACATTTATGTATACATACATAATTAAATATACACACAGATATACCACACTTATTTAATTTATAGTATAGATAATCCTTGGTTACAGTTCCACGTTTTGAAAACCCTTATATAGCCAAAGATTTGAGTAAGTCGAAATTGACCCCAGCCCCCCAACCAAATAGGCTCAGTATGTACTGTATGTGTACAGCACTGTCTAGTACACCAGTGTGTCAGTGATGTCATGTTCAGATGCCATTTCTGTCAGTTTTATATAAAGCGCACATAGGAAAATCAGGTTCAATAATAATTTAATTCAATTTACGATAAAACGGAAAAAGTAGAAAAACATATTTAATCAAAAAATTATTTACTTCATTGACACATCATTAGTTTAGTGGATCTCAGTCTTATGAATTTCAGATTTTATGTCCATCCATAAAATATTCCAGGAAAAAAACAATAAAAATTACAAGTACTGGAGAAAAACAGGAAAAATACATTTTTAATATTTACTTTTTTGGAGTACCTTTATAAATGTTTGAAAAAACGTTTAAGACAATTTTAATAGTGCATCTCAAAAAAGAACCACGCAACATCTCTATTGTTAGTGTTCTGAAGGTAGCAAGGTGCCATCTAGTCCAATAATTCAGTATACTATGTGTATGGTTCAATTCCAGCTCTTTTACCAAATCCAAGGACTATCTGTATAGATCACTGTTCTAAAATTAAGCCATTATGGGGTTTTCTTTTTAATTTATCACTGCTATAACACTTTTTTTTTATTATTGCATTGCAGGGCTATTACAATAGCTGCCAGACCAGAAACTTCTGACCACAGATTACAATTTGCTTATCATACCAGTGACTGTGAGGCGAGCAGAGGTGTGGACGCCCTCTGCCTGGAATGAGATTAAGCCCGAGTCCTCCATCTTGAGCTGAGACAGGGTGAGCGTGTGTTTCCTGCCCTGGGTGCTGATGCGGTAGTTTGGCCCAGCTCTGATCCGGCTCCCAGACTTGGTCCAGTAGCCTTCAACATCACCGTGACTCAGCTCCACTTCCACTGTCAGTGACTCCTTCTCCCTCACCGTCATGTCCTCCAGTCCCTTAACCACCTTGATCTTCTTCACTGTGGACCAGCAGACATAATATGTTATTTTCAACTATGAATGTAAATTCCATGTTAAGAATTTGCATGGTAAAAGATTACATTACATACAAAAGCAAAAAGTAAGGGTAAAAGCTCTGTTTGGGTTTCAGAGCAGATATAAATTTTACTGTTTATTCTATTCTATCAACCTTAGTGCCAATTCTGGAAGAATGTTAATTTTTTTTTTTGGATGAGCTCTAGTTTCGTTAATGGTGCTTCTGTCACGTAAAGTTAATGCCAGAGACCTTTATTTTGTTTTTTTACATGCTATATATGACTATTTCAACACTGCTTCTCTTATTCATGAGTAGTATTTGAATAAAAAATCCTGTTATAGTTTGTTTCCTGACCGTATTATTACACCATTAGGTGATTAATTTTTTAAATGAAATTAAAGAATTGTGAGAAATTGGGCAAAGCTATTCAGTTGTATCTTCAGGTTGTTATGGTTCCGTATAACAGTTTAACTTCTTGTCTTTTGGTTGAAAAGAAACTATGCTTACTCTCCACTGTGAGCTTAGCCTGCGTCTTGTCATCCAGTGTCTCACAGGAATAGTACCCCCGGTCAGCCTGGGAGACTTTCTTGAGAACCAGGGTCTGCTGAGCTCCATTCACATGAATCGCAACATTCGGTCCAGGCTGCAGCACCACGCTGTTCTTCATCCACCTGACCTCTGTGGAAGGCTTGCTGAGCTCAACCTCCAGCTTGACCTCTGTATCTTCCTCAATAGTGAGGTTCTCCAGCTTCTTCTTGAAGGTCACAGGTACCTCTACCATAGAAGAGAAATGTACCATGAATGCTAATCAGCAGTCGAGATTTGGCAATATGAATTTTATCCTGAATGGGATACTGAATCATTCTGACTTGAGTATTGCGTACAAACAAGGTGGTAGAACTATTGTACTTTCAGTGACATTAAAGGGACAATGCTCACGCTGCACTTGGAGGCTAGCTTTGGAGAGTTTGCCCTCTGCATCTGCAGTGACCTCTCCAGCGTCATCCTTGCTGACACAGGTGATGCTGAGGGAATGGCTGGTACCATCATGTGTGATCTGGAACTTGGCTCCAGACACAATTGCCGCTCCATTATGGGTCCATTTCACATTAACGTCAACTGGAGTCACACTGCACTTGAAAATGGCATCCTTCCCTTCTACTGCTGCCACGCTGTTCAGCTTCGATGTGAACCGCACAAGTCTAGGAGCTGGGGAAAAACAGCATCTACCTTTTCTATCCAAAATCATACATTACTGTACATCTTAGGTGTCAGCTGGGTTTGTTAGTTTAGGTACAGGTGTACTCTAAAGCCCAGAATATACAAGGCCTACTAACCTTTTGTGGAGATCTTAGCAGCGGTCTTGTCACCTTTGCATTCACAACTGTACTCTCCTTCATCTTCCTTGCTAACCGCAGTCACTGTAAGGACCCGTTTGGTCCCGTCTGTTGTGATGCGGAATTTGCTGCTGGGTTTAATCTCGATGCCTTTGCGGTACCAGATTACATCGCCTTTGGCCCGGTTTAGCTCACACGCAAGAGTCAGAGTGCCACCGAGCTCCACTGTCAATGGCTCGAGAGGCACGATGAATTTCAGAGGAGGCTCTGAGGCAAATGGATTTCAAGCAAACACAGTAAGGAATAAAAAGAAGGACAACACAAGAGATGGCTGCTGCAAGAACAAGCAAGACAGAATTTGGGAAAAAGGAACAAACCTTTAACTTGAACTTGGAAATCCAGTTTATCATCAGCTATTTGGCAGGAGTAGACACCACTGTCTTTGACCTCAGCTGACTTCACAACCAGGGTGCGAAACAGCCTGTCCTTCTTCATCTCATACTTCTTGCTCTCCTTTAGCTCCACACCATCCCTGAACCACCTGACAGTGGCAGTCTCAGTTGTAAGCTCAGTGGTCAGAAGTATGTCTTCATTCTCCTGAACTGCAACTGTGTCCTTCACAGACAACTTCTGAAATTTGGCCACAGATTCTATTTTAAAAAAAAAAGACAAAAACAAATTGAAAAGGTTAAAGTATGGGAAGTTGAAATTGAACATCTCAGATTTTTTTAAATCAAATATATGAATATCATTTTAAAGCAAGCCAAAAATGATAATATCTGCTCAACTAGAGATTAGAAAGGTGAAAGCATCTTGTCTGTGGTGATTATAGGAAAAATTTCAACAAATTAAGTATAGACTGAGAAATCCAGAAGGATGTATGGGGAACATATTCCCTTCTCACCTGCCAACTGTATTGTAAAGTGCAGCTTCTCTCCTCCAGCTTCACAGATGTACTCTCCAGCATCCTTCTTCTCCACGCTGTCCAACACCAACTGACGGCTCTTCCCTTTGGATTCCAGGTGCATCTTCCTGCTGGAGCTCAGCAGTTTGCCATCCTTGTACCACTTCACTTCCGTCTGGGTGTCGGACACCTCGCAGCTCAGAGTGGCCTTCTGGGAGAGAATAGCCTTCACTTCCTTCTGTACAGATTCCTTGTTGGCAAATGCAGCCTGGGTTTCTAGGAGAAAAATAATGGGAAGGACAGAGGTAGTTACACCTCTGTCTGACAACAGTGGAATTCAACTTCACAACAGAAACACTGGTCTGGCATGGAAATGTACGCTAGAAATTAGACTGATAGAGAAGTGGAAACTCTATAACAGTTCTCTTCACACAAAAGAGAAACAAGCAAGTATTCGGGCAAATAATGAGCTTTAATCCATGGAATGTAAGAACATGAGAACTAAGACTGGATTAATCAAAACCTGACTTGAGAAATCCTAATCGCCCCAACCAAGGAATTCACTTTTGCTAAGGATCCAGATGAATTTGCCACTGGTGTTACTTCTTGCTTATGCGCAACAATATTTTGAAAGCATCTTCCCATCTATAACCTTTCAGTACATTTTATTCTATGAATGTCCCAATGGGGAAGTGTATAGTAGACCAGCCAACATTATGTATAAATAAGACTACTTTCTCCCTACCTGCTACATGTATTGTAAAGTGCAGCTTCTCTCCTCCAGCTTCACAGATGTACTCTCCAGCATCCTTCTTCTCCACGCTGTCCAACACCAACTGGCGGCTCTTCCCTTTGGATTCCAGGTGCATCTTCCTGCTGGAGGTCAACAGTTTGCCATCCTTGTACCACTTCACTTCCGTCTGGGTATCGGACACCTCGCAGCTGAGAGTGGCCCTCTGGGAGAGAATAGCCTTCACTTCCCTCTGTACAGATTCCTTGTTGGCAAATGCAGCCTGGGTTTCTGAGGGAAAAACAGCCAAGTGAGCGGAGGCACAATAACATCCATTTGGTTCTACACAAAAAGAAGCTTAACTTCATAAGAAAAGGTACTGAAGTGAGCAGAAATGGGATGTGGGGTGTCAGCAAAAGCTTAATATATCTTCAAATGTAAGAACATCACTGAAGATCACATTTTTTGAACTTGTGGTCTTATGTTTTTATAAATTTAAACATTTTCTGTTTATGTTCTAGTAAGAACTTATTTTATTCTTTAGCGTAAATCTATAATATAATATTCAATGTGGAGCAAACACACACAAATGTTTTCTCACCTTTAATTCTCACACTGAAGTTCAACTCATCTTCAGGCAGTTTGTAGGAATATGTTCCTGCATCACTGGCTTTGACATTTTTCAGAATGAGCTTCCTGGTGGTGCCGTCAATTTCAATAATGACATCTTTACCCAATTTTACTTCCTGTCCCTTTCTCAGCCACTTTCCAGAAGCTCCAGCCTGGTTCACTTCACAAGATAGGGTCACAGTTTCACCGCAGGCGGATGAGAATTCTGTTTTTGTCACAGTCTTCCTGACAAATGTTGATCTTGTCTCTGTGAGAGATAAACACACTATAGGCTTTAGACCTTTTTCCACTGAACAGTGAAATTAGGAAACACGCACACACGCACGCACTTTTCTTAGTCTTACTACTTTACAAAATAGATAAATTAAAGAAGGACTTGAATGTTGCTTGGGTATTTTATAGCTACTTTACAGTCCAGGCACCTTACAATGAAGGGACCTGAATGTCCTTCTCCCCTCCAACTATAATACCCTCCAGCAACATACTTACTACTCTAAACTAACATGGCAAAAATTACATAGCTGTATTAATGACTTTATCACTTTAAGTATCCTAGCTGGTGTACAAACTTCACTTTGTGAGTCACCTGAGATATACGTGCCAAATGAACAGTTGTCAATTATAACAAAGTTATCCCTCATTGTCCAAACTTGACTTGAGGGTGAAATTCTGGCTTCACTTTTCAGGTTCTGCTCTCTTTCTTTTTCCTGTTCTACCACACATGTTCTAGTTTAAGTTGTCTCTGACGATATGACAGATCATACTGTGGTTACTATGGGGGAACTGGGATGGGGGTAGTATTGTGCAGTTAAATTTATCACATTACACCAATATAATTATAGTTAGTAATACACAAATTTGTTAAAATATTATGGTAAAGGTAAACAGGAAAGTTTGATACTGTACTAAAGTCCTTTTTTTAGTTTTAATAGGTCAAGAGCATTTGGCTCTTGTAGCAAAAATAAGAAAATATCAAAACTTTCCTCTGTATGAATTACTGAAAAAATGAATTTTTTGTTAGATAAGGTTCAATGCACTATGCACTCTTTTTTTTAGGACAGTGGTATGTGTTCACTTCTGGATGTGTTCCAATCGATTTATTTGCTATTTTTCTATATTGTTGCTTCTGTTTCTATTTTGGCTTCTGTGATTCAACGTGGCTGTCATTGCACTAAAAAAATAAACTTTGTGTTTGAATTTTAGCCATGAGCTGGGTTCAAAAGAAAATTGCATTCCGGATGCAGCTTTACAACAGTGTTTGTTTCTCAAGACCATACAGTTTGGCTTTATATTGAAAGGATCACTGTGCCTTCTAACTGTATTTGACCAACAATCACACAGAACCCTCTGGTCAACTGACTTTCCATCAAAACATTAAGGCTGGTTTGCTGAGGACCCTCTTTTTACTTAAGGGGCATCTGACTCACCCTTGATTTTGACTTGGAATGACATTTTATCCACAGAGGTCTCACAGGTGTACTGGCCCTCATCGCTCTGCTTGGCGTGTCGGATGATAAGCCTGCGCTGTGTACCCTCTGAGATGATGGTGGTCCGATAGTCCTCCTTGATCTCAGTCTGACCCTTCTTCCACATCACCACACTGTCGGCTGTAGTCACTTCACAGCTTAGCACCAAGTCATCTGACAGGGGTGCCGAGAGTGCTTTGGGCTTGTTGACAAATTTTCCGGGCTCCACTGGTACACCAAGGAGGGAAGCTAAGCTCAGATATTGTCATTCTGCCATGGTTTCCAGATGCTTTCAATGGCCAAACAGTAAGTAGGACCCACGGAAGACCCAAAACTATTTAAAACATGCATAATTCTCAGGCAGTCCCTACTATGAGTCTTCAAAGGTTCCATATGCAAAAAATATGCCTGTATTTAATGCTTATGAAGATTTAATGGTCATTTATGCACAAGCAAGGACTTTTTCAAAATCTCAGCTTTTCTGTATGATTTTACCACTACCAGCAGCGATCACAGCGCATCCCTGCCCTGAGCTACGCTTTCAGAACACCTGACGTGCTACATAAAAACAACAACAGATTCCCAGGATTTCTCAGTAATGTGTGTTCAGGTGTAGTGTGACAGCACACAAAAACTCCCACAGCATCACTGTATTTAGAAGTAATACAGGGTGGTGCAACTGATTTGTTCCAGTCAGGTATGGATTATTGAAATATACAAAAAAAATGCATTAAAATTATACACCCCCATTTCCAAAAATGTTGGGACAATCCAAATAATTTCATGTGTGAAGAGTGTGCATGCTGACAGCAGTCAAGTCTATGGCTCGGCTTACTAAAGAGACCAAGTTGTCCCACTCATTCCCACTGGATGGAAGAAACGCTGCACCTGCTATCTCGCATCAGAAATTGAGAGGCCAGAAGCTCTAAAAGGCTCACACGTATCACAACAAACTGAACCTCTGCTTCCTCGGATGGGCACAGGCACCATAGAGCTCTAGTTTTACCGTATTTTGACAAAACTGTTACTCATGCATGGGATGCAAACAAAATGCATGAAGGTCATGCAAAGTATTGAATTTGATAACCACTTGTTCACTTTTCCCTGGTCAACTTCTCATCATAGAACCATGAAAAACAATGTTTCAGTGCATCTCAAGTACTATTTCAATGTATAATATACGAGCCATTAAGCGATTAACTAAAGATAAGACAAATAAATAACAGATATAATTATTTCATAGTTTATATCCACTTTTTATCCTCATTTCCAAAAAAATAATATTTTACTCCACACTGAAATGTGTTTGGATGTATTATAGCATGTCATATGACTTATGAGTAATTCAGTGCTGAATCACCTTATGTAATTTTACAAATATCAAAAAACGCTTAAAATAAAAATATGTTAATTAAGAATGCATACAAGAATATGACAATATGCAAAATTATTGCGTAACTGTAAATGTTATTCACACCTGAGTCAGAAATACCTTTGAGAGAAAGCTGGAAGGACATCCTGTCACCATCGCACACACACTCGTAGATGCCCACATCCTCTTCGGTCACATTATGCACCATTAGGACTCGCTGGCAACCCACACAGATGGCCTCATACTTCTTTCCTATCTTGATCTCTTGGCCATTACGCATCCAGAGCACCTGAAGACCAGAAATGGCTCAGATGTCCTCAAAAAGTACGAAGATAGTTTGCAGCACCATTGTGAATTTAATCAATCTGATATCACGAGTATCTGCGTAAAGAATCGATCATACTGACCTTCCGTAAAATATAATACAATTAAAATAAATATATGCAATATGTAGAGATAATACAATATGTTTCAGTAACAATTTTCTTCCATGTAGACAATTTAAAAAAACAGGACTCCATAACATTTAAAAGCTGTTTAGGAAAGTACGTCAAAAGCTTTTGCAAGGAGGCAGGTGACCTGATCTACTCACTTGGACCGAAGCATCTGACACCTCAGCCTGGAGCTGCACAGTGTTGCAGGCACTGCAGGAAACCACCTCTGTCTGCGCAGACTTGTTGGTAAAGCGGGCGGCTGCCGCTGGGAGAGCACAGAACGAGCGGTCATTTCTCTCATCATTCAGAGGCAGAACTAAGCAGCTTCTGAGGGGCTGCCAATGTGCAAGAGTGCTGGAATGTTTTGTATCTGTATCTGTCTTCGCAAATTCTGCTCTATGCCTCATTTCACAGGCTATGAAACTATTACTGGGTAGGAGCATCGCTATAAAAAGCAGAATAGAGAAGTCAAGTGTACAGTGGGATGTCAATGACTACCGTACTCACCCTTCACACTGAGGGTACATGTGCTCTCCGAGCCACCACCCGTGAACTTGAGTTGAGCGCCATCCAGCTCGACTCCCACTTGGCGAATGAGCAGCGTGTGACTTGTCTTGCTGCGGGTAATGAGGTAGTTCTCTCCGCTGCGAAGGAGGCGCCCGTTCAGGGTCCAGGAGCCGGAGCAAACGGCAGACAGCTCTACAGAGAAGGAGGCCTCCTCACCCGCCACGACTGTGCTGCTCACCAGGTCCCTTGTCACAGAGGCACTGGGTTCTGGGGGATGAGTCACAGAGGATCGGTCATAGATCTCAGGGAAATCTATGTGTTCCATCCTTGTGGCTGTAGACAGGAAGATGTTCCCCCTGTGAAGAACGAAGGCTGCATGCAGGATGGGGTAGTTTGGTGCTCACCGAGGTAGAAAGTTCCCGGGACCTCCAGGCTAGGGCTCATGCCAAAGTCATTGATGGCAATGATTCGGAACTGGTAGCTCGCCTCCTCAGAAAGGTCTCTCACTATGAACTCAGTGTGGGGCACGGCGCCTGCGCTGCTACACCTCATCCATGTTTGGGTGCCCACCTTTCTCCTCTCCACCAGGTAGCCGGTAATGGGCACAGGGCGATCCGTCTCCGGGGGGGACCAGCAGAGCCGGACAGAAACGTTGGTCTTGTCCAGCACCATTGGGTTAACAGGGGGATCCGGAGGGTGCTTTCTTGGGGCTAGGGGGCACACCAGAAAATATGTAATTTATGTAAATATGTAAAGGGCACAAAGTCTAAGCTAAAGGTACTTTTGGCATTAGTGAGTCTGAGCAAACAGTGCAAAAGACATATACAGTAGTAATGTCAAATTAATATTGACAGTGTTACATAAATAAGTACATTAAAGATGTTAAAGATGCCAGAAATGTTCGACTCTGGACAGGGTGGGGGTTGTGTGGCTCACACAACTCTTCAACATAGCATGGAAGGCAAGTAAGGAACCTCTGGATTGGCAGACTGTACTCTCCCTGAAATTAGAGCTTCCAGTCTGCATTTTAACCTTGTAGTGACTATTTTATTTCAGATCCATTGTGCTGGACTGCTGAGTCGAATAAACAAATAGTCCAGTGTATTTTAGGGCTGCTCAGTACACTATCAGCTTCCACATGAAGCTCGGCTGTGTCTCACTTGGGCCCAGAATATCACAGCCAAGAAAGTCTGTTAACCTCTCCTCCATTCACCTTGGAAATGAGCAGAGCTCAACTGGTACCCAACATACAGAGGGCAATGCTGTACACATATCTCTGGCCCTATGTGTGATGTTCCCCCAAATAGCCAAGTGCTGATAGACACCAGTTGGAGTTCGAAGAGGGGAAATGGCTGACAATCCCTCTCTTGCACGCGTACACACACACTAACTTGGTTAGCTTCACAGATACCTGTGTCAGAGGCGCTGATTTTGTTTTCTTTTTCTTGTTTATTATGCATTATTTTACATGCTTTATTGCTCAGGGTGCTCTGCCATTTTATGATTTTATGGAGGTCACACACACGCGACCTCACCTGTTACACAGAAGTTGGTCGAGGTCTTGCAGTCGCCCGCCACAAAGGCTACCTCGCCAGAGTCATCAGCGCGGCACTCGCGGATGGTGAGCGTGTACTGGCGGTGCACGCAGGCCATGGACACTCGGGCGTCCTCGCGCAGCCGCTCTCCGTTCCGTGTCCAATAGGCCCCGTCGTACGGTTGCTCGAGCTCCACACAGAACAACGCTGTGTCACTCACGGGCACAACTGTCCGGCGCGGGAGCTTCCTGGTGATGTTGCCTGAGAAAAGACCCATAACATTGTGCTGGTTCTTCTAAATACTTTCAGAAACTAAATGTTTGCTGGCATCAGACTCTTTTCATTGTTTTTGCACCATTCACAATTTAATTCATCAGTTTTGTGATGTATATACAATCATCCCTTAATTCACGCACCAAATCGGTTCCTGAAAAAGCTGCCTTGTGTTACAAGTGTAAACTGACACAGCTATTTCCATTCATTTTATAGGGAAAATTATGATTCACTCCAGCTAAACCCAAAAACCCGAAACTATTTATCTAAATTTCACCTGAACACTGAAGAAACTTATAGCTTTGTCTACACTATAGCCTTTAAAAGAACTCGCCACTGTAGCATAATTTAACCAAATAAAATGCAACTCTATTAACAACCAGGTGTTTAAACAGCTTTCATACACAAACCTACCAACAACTTTATTGCTACGGTCAGTGATAACTTACAATGTATGTAGAAGATCTATAAATATTACATTATTAGCACTTAAGTATTACGGTATTCGATGGTTTAGAATGACACTAAGTATTACCATATTCACCCATGTAGAAGAGCACTAAATGGATACCACTGCGTATAGAAGGGTAAGTATGAAATTTTTCTTTTTTTAGTTTTTTGGCAGTTTTTTTTCCCCTCAGAGTGCATGGTTTGGAGCAGATTGGCACGTAAATCAAGAAGTGTTTTAAAAATCAATAAACAATGAATTCCAACTGGACTGTCTGAACTGTTTTTCTAACTCATGTATCACTTTTTAATTTCATGACAATGAATTTTTCTAGAAGCTGATCTCTGTAACCCCGAAATACAATTGGGCTTACCTAGGACAGTGAGCTCAGCCACTGTGCGGCTGCCATCCTTCATCTCGCAGATGTAGACAGCATCATCGTTGGTGGTGACGTTGTGGATAGTGAGGCGCCGCATTGTGCCCTCTTCCTCCATTCTGTACTTGGCACTCTGCTCCAGGTGTGTCTCCTCCATGAACCAGTTAGTCCGGGCCGCTGGCATGGGTACCTCACACAGCAGCATTGCAGTCTTCTTCTCTCGCACCTCCACATCCTGGAGTTTCCTTTTAAACGGCACCTTGGGTTCTACCAAGGTGAAGATTAAGCAAGATTCAGTAAGTGAAACAGTCCCATTAAATTCCCAATCAATGGTGCATTTATAAAATGTAATACCAGGTTTTTCACAAGATGAAAATGTGTTTTCACAGTCATTCTGCCAAAAACTTGACTGTAAAATGCAAATTATTTCCCAACCCTACCTGACAAATCAGCATCCTCACCTTTTTTGCAGCACAATAGGCAAACAGCGTAGCCTGTGAGTCAGTGCATTTATAAAGTCTATCATTTCTGCAACGTCTTGTAAAACCAATCTGAAAATTGCATAGATTGCAGACATCTACATTGTCCTGGTTTGTTTGGCGCTGTGGACCACACTTTGAAGACTTTCCATCCTTACATGCCATGTAGATGACAGCTTCATCCTGATTGATTTACAACTGTTTACCCGCTTCTGCAGCAGGGCTTTTATCTTGGAACAGTTTGTGGCAAACCTATTGCTCACCAGCAGTATAGCAGTGCCCAGGGTGAGGTTTGAACAGACAACCTTTATTTTACAAGCTTTTATCTTTAAGCACCAAAAGCAACTGTCCCATCCATCAAAAGGAAAGGGTCTGACGTTCCTACATTCACTGGGGTACAGGAATGCAGATAGGTTTACACTCTGACCCTAACTATACCAAATTATTCAAAAGAAAAAGGGAATTTTTCTCTCAAGTCATAGGTGTGTTTTAACCACTGCATACCATGCCGTTTATTACAAAGTGTAAAGTAATATTTTTAATACAGTACAGTATTTATGTGTTTTTTTTATTTCTGTTTGAGTTAGATTTTTTTTTTGTGGATAAGCTTTAGATAAAAATTCACTACAGCAAAAGTTTATGTTCTGCTGAAGATATTTAGGTATTAATTTTCAAGAGCTGTTATAGTAGTAATTTTCTGGATATAGACAGTTTGTCTCACCTTGGCCTGTGTATGAGTAGTGGATAACTGAGTCACACACGCTCCCCTCAAGCCCGGTGCCTTGCTTTTTCAGGTACCTCGGGCAACTTTGTAATTCCAACAACCCTTTCCTTGTGTGTGTTTCCACAATTTCATCACCTTCACTAATATAACAAGGTTAAACAAAGGCAACACAGAGCACCAGGTCATATTTAGAGTTCAGTATCTATCTAAGTCCTATGTTCATCCTCTGCTGTTGGTCTGTTTAGTCCAGGATATGTGCACAGGTCACTAAGACTCTGTACACTGTCTCTGTATGCCTTGCACCATTAACTTACCAACCACTGGCTGGACCACTGGCCCCAACACAGGAGGTATTCATCATTGGTAAAATATAACTGAAACTTGAAACCAGTCAGGCTCTGTGTACTCAGAGGGTGTGCAGAGGAAACCAGGTTGTCAAAAAGTGTGCAAATATGGATACATTTGGCCTTCGCTTTGCTTACTAACAATAGCATAATTGAGAATTATTAAATTAGCTAAATGTGTATGGTTAAAAGAAACAGGAAACCAAAAGTGGCGGCAAACAGAAAAAAAAACATTTTTGAAAATGTAAGATATTAACATGGCTTCTCCAGCTGCTGGAGATTAATATTCATGGCTATCAGCACAACCCCAAGGCATGTGTCCTCTGTCAAGTGGAACTCTCCACTGAAGAACCTTACCTTTAACAATGACAAGCACAGAGCTATATGTCTGCCCTGCCAGGTTGGAGGCGTTGCAGGTGTATAGACCGTTGTCACTCTGTTTGCAGTAGAGAACCTTGAGGATGAAGTTCTCAGCCTGGTCCTCATACATGACATGCCGTCGACCCTCGACAATGTTGACCCCGTCCTTGCACCAAATGATGTGTGGCTTGGGGTGACCAGTGACAAAGCAGCTGAGCTTGGCATGCTTGCCCTCAGTCACCGTGCAGGTCCGTGTGAACATGCCTTTAGGCAGCCTGCCAGCCAGTGCTGCAACGCAGTCATAGTCCTGAGCAAGGCTGAGCCCCAGGGCACTGAGTCCCTCAGGGGTCTTAGAGCTGGTAGAGGAAGAGGAGATGGAGGACGAGGTGGTCTCCATAGCACGGTAGATGGAGATGTCCTTCCGCATTTCCTCCTTCCTCTTCTGCAGGTGAGAGAGGAGTGAGGTGCTCCTGTCTGCATTTGCCAGTTGCCGGTCTTGGAGCTCCACTACCAAGGCTGCTGCCACATGGGCCCGACCAACCGAGTTCTGTGCCCGGCAGGTGTAGGTCCCACTGTCCAAGCTGCGGACACATTGGATCTTCAAGGTGCTTTCTTCACCATCGGAGATGATCTTGACACGGTTTGACTCGCCCATGTAGCGGCCATCCTTCTCCCAGTCAAAAGTGGGTTCAGGAAAGGCAACCACTCGGCATTGGAAGGCCACATCTTCCCCAAGACCCACTCGAACAGAGGCAGGCTTCACCAGGAACACAGGTGGCCGTTCCATCATTTCAGATGGCAGTGCCACCTTGAGTGTGACAGCGGCATAAGCCTCACCTACGCTATTCCTGGCCCGACACATGTACTGGCCACTGTCTTCAAGAGTCAGGTCATAGATGGTCAGTCGATACGCGCTGCCATCCTCCACCACCTTAAAACGGCCCCCTGAGGAGATGGGCAGCTTCTCCTTCTCCCAGGTGACCAGTGGCACCGGGTCTCCAACAATGGTACAGCTGAGCGTAGCATCTCGACCAACACACACCGAGAAGGCCTTGGGGCGCGTCAGAAAACGTGGAGCACCGCCAAATGGGTTCTGGTCCATCTCTGTTTCCTGCTGCAGGAATAAAAAAAATACATTCTTAAAAGAGCCTGCAACAATGCAGAAGCAAAGCAATGAATACAGGGAGCCACGCAAGGATGTAGCTTCCAAAATAATGTAGTTTCAATAATAATGTGAGGAGTTGAAATGGAAAAATGGTAGACACTATTTAGACTTGTTTCCTTCCACTGGTCTTGCCACCATAAACAAAAGTTTATATTTTTCATTCAAATCTAACATAGTTCTAAAAGGGGCAGGAACCTAAACAGTGTTTGGGAAAATAGTTATGCAAGAATTTTACATGTAGATTTTAGCACTGAATGGCAATGATATGGGTTTTACATCAGGGCACTGAGCATAGCCCTTCTCCTGCATTACAAACAGGTAAACAAAGTGAGCGAACTCTCTGTAGGTCCAGGTGGCTGCAATAGTTGATTATGAGTAGAGTTCAATGCATTTTACAACCTGGAATACAGGCAGGGTGAAATGTTAATAATCCTGACCCTCTTTTCTCACCGTAGACATCGGCAAGGCTGACCCTGCACGGAAATTGCATGAAAGACCAATCTTTTATGAAGCTGGCCTCCATACTGAACAGCTCAACCACTGAAACTCATGGTAATGCCATCAAGTTATTATTATCTGTTTATCTGACACGTTTCTCCAAGATGATTTACACCGAGCTCCCGTTCAGTTCAGGGTAAATACCCAGATCAAGGTTACGACAGCTGTAGGTGGGATTTAAACAGGCTCCTTAATGGCTACAGCCACTATGTCCCCTGATGTCCCAAATGTCCTCTGGTTGTTATTATTATTATTATTATTATTATTATTATTATTATTATTATTAATAAACATTGCTTAGCTGTTGCCTTTCTTTCAGCAGTAAGCTTGTGCACTGAGCTGCTTACATTGATTTTCCCATCTCTACAGGTGCGTAGTTTTCACTTCATCACCTCAAACAAGGCTACTGATGCAGGAGTAGGGATTCAAACCCAGGCCCTTCAGACTGCAGTACTACAGCTCTAAACACTGCAATGCCCGTTGTCCTCCCAAAATGGCTTCAAAAAGGCAAAAGTGAGGATTTGATAAGTAAAATAGTTAAAATGTTAGAATAGAAAGTGCATTTCTGTCAATGGTTGGGAAACGTGCTACCTATAATCGAGTTGCCGAATGACCTTTCTGGTTCTAAATGTGAAGCCAGGGGAGAGTGACCACCGTGAAATGTAGACCAAGGAGCCGTGAGAGTTGGGATTAACACCTTACAGAATGAATGGAACATTCAGCCAACATGACTCTGGTGGAAGAAATATCTCGGGTGACCTATCCAGATCCATCACGAAACTATTTACCCTACACTGGTCCAGTAAAAATACCCTGAGGTATAAATGTGCCAAACACTTTAAGTAGTTTTGAACAGAACTGTCAGTGAAGCAAGAACGTAATAACAATAACAATGTTCATCTCCACTGGTTGGACTGTGTTCTGTGAGGTTCTTGCACAGAAAGGTTGTTCCAAACATTTGAATGACTTCCTCCAAATAATCGCCTCCACGTTGAAACGATTGTAAAAACATACAGTATTAAATTTTTTTCCCACACATGGACAAATATTATTCCAGTTGTAAATGTTGTGTACAGTAGTAAACTTTCTTCAGCCAAAAAGAATGTGCTGACTGTTGTTGTGGATCATGATTCTCAGTTGACAGAAGGTTCGTCCTTTGAATCATAAATCGATGGACCGTACCGCGAACGGGCATCGCTCCGGAGACAAACCATACACCTTCTCATAACCATTTAAACCGCACAAACACCCGACACAGATTTGCTTGAGATCAGCCAGCCCCTCCCTTTGTGTGTCTGACTCTTGTGATTCCCACAGAACTGCAAGTGTCAATGCGGTGCGACTTGCTGACGCGGTCATGCCCATAGCAGCCGGTGCATTCTTGCCGAGTGCAAGATAAAAAAAGAAAGTGACTCTGCGCTCCGAACACAGCAAGGTTGCACTGCTGAAAGAACAAGAACGCAAGACGCAGAGGGAGCGCATTCAGCGGGCAACAAGGCAAATGCACAGGAAAAAAAAATAATAGCAGCATGAAAACAACACAGAACTAAAAATGCCAGATTTTTCTTAATATTAGCTTGAAGGGAAGTAGCACAACTGTAGAAAAACACAGAAAGCTACAGGAAAGTGCAAAACTCTTCAGAGCAGGAAAATATATTCACCTTCCTGTTAAATAGCAATGTTAGCTGCCTACCACTTAAAAAAATACGTAAATAAACTAAATGGACAGGCAGCTGAGATACTAATATTCTTCCTGGTTTGTTTGAAAACCAGATGTAAGAAAGGTAATGTCGGCAAAAACGATTCAACGAGGCCGACTACACCAAGGCAGCGTGTTTGAAAATGGTTACATATCATTCAGATCAAGTGCTTACAATATAGCAGAAGTGAAACTCTATCACTTTTCTGTATTGGATTTCGCCATCACTAAAATAATTGCGTCAAGCCGGTCTTCCTGGGGAAGAAAACATGGCACAAATACGAATGTATTGTCCACTATCACAACGGGGCTTGTCCCTGTTCCCATGGGACCCAATGGGAAGCGACTGCATTTTCTCAGCTTCACCGTTTGCTCGCTACTGCATTAAAACGGTCTCTTAAATACATGCAGTGATCCTCCCTAAATCCATTCTGATGCCTTCTCTGCTTTTTTTTATTAAGCATGCATGCAAGATGTTGTGAAAATGCCTCTGATATCATGACAGGTGCATCCAAAATAGCGACTGGATACAGGTGGACCTGGAAAGGATCAACCCGCCCCCCCGAGTCAATTATCTCAATGGACAGTTTAACTTCTCCTTGACATTATGAGCCTGGAAATCTGCCCCTCTGCTTCTCTTGTTACCTTTTTTTATTCTGACAAACATTCATACAGAACATCCAGGAGACCCCTGTTGTTCTGTGGGGGTCCACACTTGGTCATTAGAAAGGGGTGAGAAGCAACCGTTAACCAAAGCTCACACCTCATGAAGAATAAAACTCTAAAAAGGCAGCATATCTTTCATGTGACATTTGCAGCCTTTGTCACCCCACTCCCCTGAGTTTCATGCCCCTAAAATAACTTCAGCTGTTGGGACCCATCTCAGCGCATTGCCATTTGTAGAAGATCAGTGAGATCAGCTATCTCATGCTTCAGGCACTATCACCAGTATATATGCTAAATATACAAAAAAGGCACAAAAATAAGACACAACAATCTAACATGTCGACATTAACGTGTTAACTGGGGGGGGGGGCATGGCTTAACCATAAAACTTTTCCTTTCAGTTATGCTTTTACATAAAAAAACAAGGACACTGCATAGTCAGTTAACACAAATATACCAATTAAAAGTTTCATATCATACTAATGTCATTTTTCATAGTTTAAGAATTAAAAAGAAAGCTTCTTTATTGTCCATTATAAAATGTCAGAATACACACAAAAGCAAGCATGTATATTCTGTACAATTTATGCATGCTTTTATATATGGCTGTGGGATTTATATGTTGAAGAATTCGCAGGACGTCCTGCTCACCTCTTTACCTTCAGCCTGTCAAGGGTTAACCATTTCCTTTGCTATGTGGAAGAGAAGATCACGCAGTCAGATGCATGCATCCAGGATCTTCTCGACTCAGCACTGGACGTCCTCAGCAGCCGATACCCTGCGTTCAGGTGAGAAGGTGCAGCTTCCCCAGCGTCCCGCAGTGTCCTGACTCTGCACTTTTCCTTTCTTTCTACTCCTTTTCCTTCTTCCTTCTCTGCCTTCTTCTCTTCCCCCCTCAGTGCTGCATGATGTCCACAGGCTGACGTTCCTCTGCCAGTGCGGCTCTTATCCAAAATAGCCCTGTGTTGCTGCAGAGATATAGTCTTACTGGTGGGAGAGGGGTAACAGTGTGGGGGCTGGGGGATCACACCTTCTGCTGATGGACAAATACTGGCTGCAGCATTATTTCTGCCATAGACTCACTCACACACTCACACACACACACACACACACACAGTAATAGTCATCCTTCGAGTTTGTGTGATGAATCCACTGTAAATGTTTCTGTCCATGTTTCACCGGGAAAACTGGAAGTGCAGCACAGCTATGCAGCAATTTTTACAGCCAGTCCAGCCCCAGTTCCCCCAAAGAACATCCCAGAAAACTCATATCAGATGCAACTTCTGGAACCAATGCGATATTTCAATTTTTTTTTTTTTAGTTTAAATGACATGTATATGATATTATTAAATGTGTGCTGTACATACTGTAGCTATAAAACAAACTTGGACCCAGATATGCTGTAAGAATCACTCTGATTTTCAGACAGGTTCAGTGGGAGGGAGGTTCTGCAATGTTCTGAGCAACTCACTCTGGGGAGCTGGCCAGCAAATTAAGCTGAATGCAGTAAATGCAGTAAATAGACTCTACCTTTGTTAATCACTCGTGCTCACAGTGAGCGGGAGAGGCAAGTGGTGCACAGCCTTCGTAGCTCCTGCGGGTTTGGATGCACCTCTGGATGAGCAGGTGTTCCTCATAAATTTGGGAAGCACAATCATGTTTTATAAAGATTTATCTGCAGAAATGAGCAAATATTAAAAAAAAAACAAAAAAAAAAAACATTCAGTTCACTGTAGGGCCTTAAATTTGCCATATGAATAAGCCAGATTTTAGGCTAGTGAATCTGCAATTAGAAGCAGAAAAAATGACCCACCAGGATAAACTGGGAAAAGCAGTTTGAGATTTTAAGTCACTTTGCACAAAAGTGTGAGCTTAATAAATCAAATATAAATAATAATAAATCAGTCTTTGTGGTCCAGATGTGTCTCTATGTTCTTCTAAGTCTAGAACAATCTGCAGTGTGTTTCACATTCCTTACTGAATGGTTGTGCCTTAAGGCTACAATTCACAGCCCTACCAGGCATCACAAATCTGTTTCCAGATGAAAGCATGTCATATCGGTATTTACTGCGTGCAGGCCAATGGGAGAAAAGCAAAACAATACATCTGTCCGTCACATAACATTCGGCTTTAAAAAACCTTTTTTTTCTTTTGCAAAATACAATTCAATTAATTTTTACACTCTTTTCAATTAATGGATGAACAATAGGATGGAAATGACATGAGAAAGATTAATTGCTATTAAGCCACTAGATAGCCAGCTGACAACTGAGGAGAGGAAAACAAAAACTCTTAAACAGCCATTGTCATTGTTAAAGGTAAGGTTCTTCTTAAAAAGGAAAAAATAAACCTCTGGGGGTCCAAGTACCAGTAGCTGTCCATGTCTCCTGGGCATTCTATAATGACGACATGTGTGGATATGTCCAGTTTTATCAAAACTGAACAGGTCATAGAACACAGCACTGCTGAAATGACAGTATAATGCAGTTTGAGGTACTGCTCTGAAGTGTCTGAAGGGACTGCACTGATGTCTTCTTGGAAGTAATACACATATTAAAGTTAATATCGTACAAAGTTACTAACACCACACTCATATCTTTCATTTACAAACATGCTTCAGATGCTTCATGCTTGTACAAACACTGCTGAGCCCCTGATGAAGGACTATGGAGTAAAATAAGAGGATAAATGATAGACTGTGTCATCTAACAGCTGCCATTGCTACGGTCTCCCAGTAAACAATCACCAGGTGAACTTGCTTTCGGAAACTTCCACAACAGCTGGGTCCCTCCGGCTGCCCCTGTGCTGCAGAGAAGCTGGGGATGTGTTTATCTCCACCCTCATCTGCTTTTCCTGGCTGCTCTTGATGGACAGTGGCAACTCTCTGGAGCTAAGCCCAGTGAAACTCTATCAGCAGGGTAATTCCGCTGTTATGTGGCTCGCCACTGATCACAGAAAGCTGGGGAAAGGGTCGCACCACGCGGCTGGCTCACCGCTACGAGGCCAAATGGAGAACTCTCAGCCTCCATCATCTGTTCATCCCACCAAACAGCTGGGCTTCTTTGGATGGAGGTGGGATTAACTGAGGTGTGGCAGAAAGTTGGGATGTAAGTGCAGAGAAGCCGCAGTGTTTAAATGTGTCGTCACTGTGTGTTCAGGAAATGCCAAGCAGTGATGTGGGGTGTAGAGCATCACAATTAGGTTAGATTAGCAGGTAACTTGCTTTCAACTGTCCACAGTCATACCAGTCCCCAAAAAATCATCCATTACAGGGTTAAATGACCACAGGCCTGTTGGTTTGATGCCTGTAGTCATGAAGACCTTTGAAAGACTGCTCCTGGCACATCTAAAGGACATCACAGGCCCCAGAATGGATCCCCCCCAATTCGTCTGTCGACCAAACAGGTCAGCGGATGACACAGTTAGCATGAGTCTCCACTATATCTGCAGCACCTGGAAAATCCAGAAACATATGCAAGAATTCTGTTTGTAGATGTTGGCTCAACATTTAACACCATCATCTCAGGACTTCTCCAAAGTAAACATGCCCAGCCCACTGTGCCTGCCTCCACCTGTCAGTGGATCACCAGCTTCCTGACAAATAAGAGGCAGCAGGTAAGGCTGGGGAAGTTCACGTTCAGCTCCTGCACAATCAGCACTGGTGCTCCCCAGGGATGTGTGCTCTCTCCACTGCTCTTCTCCCTCTACATCAAGAACCACACTTCAAGGGACCCCACTGTCAAACTCCTTAAATATGCAGATGACACAACTCTAATAGGACTCCTCAGAAATGGTAGTGAGCCTGCAGATAGATGGGAGGTGGAACAGCTGGTCCTATGGTGCAGTCAGAATAATCTGGAGCTAAATACACTCAAAACAGTGGAGATGACAGTGGATTTCAGGAGAAACCCTGCCAGTACTGCCTCCTCAGCATTTGTAGCAGTGTTGTATCAGTGGTGAATACCTTTAAGGTCCTAGGATCTACAATTTCTAGGGACCTAAAGTGGAAAACCAACACAGTGTCCACCACAAAAAAGCCCAGCAGAAGATGCAGTTCCTGTACCAGCTGAGGAAGCCCAATCTGCCACAGGAACTGCTGGTGCAGTTCTACACAGCATTCATTGAGTCTGTTCACAGCTCCTCAATCACAGTCTGGTTTGGATCAGCCACCAAACAAGAGAAGAACAGGCTGCACCGTATAGTCAGGTCTGCAGAAATGGTCATTAGTTCCAGACTGCCCTGCCTTGAGGACCTGGTTCTTGTAGACTCAAGAGATGGGCAGGGAAAAATGTGACAGACACCTCTCACCCAAGCCACAGGTTTTTTTTTTTTTTTTTTTTAATTCTCCCATCCAAAGGATGCTACAGATCACCATTTGTCAAAACTTCCAGATACAAAAATAGTTTTTTTCCCTCCTCGCTGTTGTGTTCATGAACAGCTGAATGTTTGTTAGTCTGTGTAATATCTTCTCCCTCTTACTTATACCATCCCTCATTATTTACACTTTTTTTCCTGGCACTGTATGTATATGGTGTTCGGCTACTGTACACTATGAGCCACTGGGAACCAAAGACAAACTCCCTGTATGCGTATGCATACTTGGCCAAATAAATCGGATTCTGATTCCCACCATGAGCTGCACTGACAGCATAAGGAGCTGAGAATTTGTGATGGTGTTTAGCAGCTGTGCAACTGGAGCATCGTAACAGCAACTGTTAGGCAATGTTTTCATTCAGTTAATTTTTCCATAGCACTTCTCAACAGGGTGATGTAGAACAAGGTCTAAAATCAAAGCTATACACACCACCACCATCGTTTAGAGACAACTGGAAGTCTTTTTAGTGCTCACTAACTTAAATATCACTTTTGTCATTAAATTACAATCTGTGAAATGTTAACTCAGATGTGTGTTAGTTTTTTGTTGGATAATGTTTAGGTTTTCTGAAATCTGTTAATACTACTATAATAAATAAATTACTTGTTTAGCAGCATTTTTAACAAAATATTATAATGACACCTAGCTACAGTATAAAATCACTCAAAATAAAAATATTTTATGACCACAAACTCCTATTTAGTGCCAATTGCTGACCATTTAGTCCTGTAAACAAGCAAACTTATTGTATTATTGATCATGGACTTTCAGGAACTCCAACCATGGCGCAAGGTAAATTAAGCCCACACTTGTACTGCGGTTAAGTACTTGTCTAACACCTACAGGCATCTTGCATAAACACCAGTCACAGCTAAAAAAAAAAAAAAGGAAAAGAGATAACTCAAGAAAACGCACTTGGAAATAAAATTCAATGTTTGTGGCTTTGAAATTTGCTACTTGAGAGTTTGTAGTATATAAAACCCAGTGCAAGTCATGAGCGTGATGTCAAGATTAAAGAATTTGCATTTCCATTTCAGCCTGATGAGTCCAGGCCAGGCAGGAAAAATAGCTCTCTTTGTCTGAGTCTAAATAAGGCAGTGGTATTATCCTAGGCAAATAGAAACAGTCTTACAAAGTATAAGGCACAAGCGGTCGATGCACAAGTAGTTTCACATTAATGGAAAGGGAACAATGAAATAATGGCAGCAGTTTTGCAGAAGCAGTTTTCTGATGCAAAGCAGGTTTCCTGTATGTGACCGTCCCTGCTGGTTGCTGTGCAACAGATGTTGGCAGCAGGCCGAGCAAAAGACCCTTCTCTCTGACTCAGGCAAGCTGCTGCATCTCGCTCTTTACTCTGGTCTGAGAAAACAATTTAAAAAAAAAAAAAAAAAAAAAAAAAAAAAAAAAAGAATTGCTTACCTGAAGACACCTTCCATCACTCAAAATATGAAAACAGTGATGCAAAATGATAAACAGATACAGAAACCTGAATACATGAAGGAGATCTGAGTACTACGGTAGTGATGTGCAAAACTGAGTAAGGAGCAGAAAAGCAGTACTGGCAGACAGTGATGTTTAGGGCCCTGTAGAGGAAAGCAGCGACACACCAGAGCTTGCTGGGGGTCGGAGATGCAGAGGGGAGTCTCACCTGCCTCATCCACTGCAGCACAAGTTGGCGTACCAAATTCTCATGAAACTAAAGGAACCAAATGCACTTTACATACGTGAATGCATACATATTGAAAAGCATATTACTGCAGCAATTGCTGATTCTTAGCACACACACACACACACACCTCAAGGATGTCTTAAAGGTGTATTAACTTGGGGTTGGAGATGTAAGTTTCAGGCGATAAGAACAAACATCACAACTGTGATAGTCATAGGTTCCTGTGAATTCATACTCACACATCCCAGTGTGGTAACAACCCAGCAATGGAGTGTGCACCCAGGTACTACAAAAGGCTCCTCCTGAGGGTGAAACAGACAACCCTCAGGTTTCAAATCAGCACCTGTAAATACTATGGCACTTGCTGCTCAGGGAAATGCACAGCTCTGCAGGAGGATGATGGTGTCAGTATCATCTGTGAGGCTCAATCGTCCCCCTTCGTTTCGGCAAACAGGTGACTGAACAGCTTGGGAAACATTGCTGACATCAGAGTCCTCCACTGGCTTCTGCTGCTGTCAGGGAGATCGAGGCCCGATTGACTGGGGCTGGTTTCAGTCTAAAAGAAGAACCTCACTAGGGGTTGCTGGGCAAATATGATTTGAGGGGTGTTACAAAAAAAGTGTTGTTTGTATTGGTAAATTTATTTACGTACAGATTTAGTTATAGGATTCTACCCAACTGCAAGCAAACCCTCTTTCACCTCAGATTAATGCAAAAAATAGGGATCCCTTGGGAAAAAGGGATGGGAACTACTGATCTGGAAGACAGGAATCACTTCTTTCAGTGATGGCAGAACCACAGCCCCCAAAACAATGAGACCAACACAGGGAAGCAGCGTTACAACTCCATGACCCCATGCCAGACCACCAAGCTGTGCTTTGATCCTGCATCTGAAGTTATTCATCTGTTGCTGATGCACTTGTTTGCTCCGAGTTGTACTTCACTTTGGGGAAAAGAGTCTGATCAACGAGTAAATGTAAATGTAAAGTTTAAGAACAGAACAGCACACAAGAAACGAAAATGTGTATTTTTTTATTTGTTAATTTTGTCAGTAACGTGCTAAGCACACATTCAACATCATGAACCAGTTTTCATAACATGTTCACCCCTCGCAACACAGAACATAACAGAATGGGGGGAAAAAAGGAAGAAAAAAAAACAGATTTAAACACTGATGCAAAACTTGAATCTGACTTGTGGACAAGCAGAGTGGGTCTGCTTGCCTGCAGAAGTGGAATAAGATACTGAACAGCAACGGAATGAACACAAAAATCAGTGTTGAAACAAACCTACAAAATAGTTATGCAAAAGTCTGACCTTTCAGCTTCATCTTCTGTCTGAATGACCAAACAACTTTTGCTACTTCTCTTTTGTATATCTGTAAACTGCAACCAGTACAATATTTCAAAAGGAAAAACTGCTGAGTCATCTAGTAAATTCAGACAAACAGAACAGATGGACATTTTGCTCAAAAATAGAAAGTACAACACTCTTTAAATTTTCTTTTTTTCTGTATTTTTCAAGTTGAAAACACCAAAATATCACTGACGGCAAACTTGCAAACTCGAAGTACTAACACGCCATTTAGTGAAAAAGCTTAAAAGGAAAAAATCTTTTGGTGTGCAAGAGATTTTCTCATTACAAACCACAGTACAGCAAATCACAGTGTTGCAGGATGCTCAACGGGTGCATCTTACATGAGCCGCGGGCTCCAAACCAACGCGCTGCTGCTGCTACTGAAAGGAACCACAACTGTCAAACATCCAAGCAAAGAAGCTACATGTTGGGCTCTTAAAGAATGTTCCTGGAAATGCACTGTCATAACGATAAAAACATACAGTAATACTTGTAATAATGCCAAATTTCTTTTTCCAAAAAATATTCCACTTGATACACACTCAGCGTAGAGGTGCGGTGTTACGAAATATTAACAGAATACACTGGGGTGGGGAGGTGTAAATTTGTTAAATCAGAGGTTAAAAAGTCGATTTCGATTCGTGGGGCTAACAAACCATTTTGTCTTTAATGGAAACAAAGATGGAAAAAAAAGAGGTGCTAAGTGATTCAACCAAGGAACAGAGTCATGTTTTAAATGCTATGAAATCCATCAATAATGCAGGGACAAACATTCTTCCACAGACAATTATGTAGAGTGAGTTTATGTTAAAGTAGCTATTAATAAACTAAGCAGTAAACAAAAAGTTTAAGTGCATTGGCTTCTTTCCTCACAACGCCCCCTGCTGGTCACAACAATAAAGCTACATGGTTTTGAAAACTATGCCACTGCCGCGCACGTTAGTACTTTAACACTTTACAGCTTTTTTTGTTGCAGCATGAACCAATCCTACAGCTAGATATGGAATAAGGATTATTCAAGCACCCAAGATGACAAACTAAACCTGCAGAATAAAATGTTGGATAAATCCAACCCTAGTCAACAATTAAAGGTTTATAATCTAAAGATTTTTATTGTATACTGTCATTATTGCATAAATACATTCCATGCCATTTTCATATCTACAGTTAAATGATGATTAGCCCGACAAACTGCTATCTGGTACAAGCCTGTTAAGTGTGGGAGTCCAGTCCCCAGAAAAAGCACAACCTCATTTTGTCGACTCACAATCCTTGAATGTGCAGCACTACTCAACTTGCAGGGGATTTAACTACGTCCTCCGTCTCAATATTCCCAGCATCTCTGGCCACATCTCTGGAACAAGTTTGAGAAGACATGCTGTCTACAGTTCTGCATCCAACACTGCATTCACCCTGACAAATGGCCCCCGGCACACCAACGCATTTCCCTACCTGCAATGACATCCTGTTCGCCTCAAACCCTGGCCTGCATCTACAGTACTTGATCGGCAAAGGACGAGTTGTAGGAAAAAAAATAAAAGACTTAACAGGTCGCTACATAAGTAAAACATCTGTTGTAAAAAGACAGATTTCCAACCAAAATTGACCCATTGCCATGATCAACTTGTTTTAAAAAAAAAAAAAATCAGAATGTCCAAAGTATCACTGAACTTGGAATGAAAAGTGCCATGAAAATAAAGCTTATATAAAAAAAGCGCTGTGAGATACTCACGTTCATCCTTAAAATGTACGTGTTTCTCATGAGTTATGACCCAAAGTCACATAACTGCAACAACCGTTGCCCTTCTACACCATAAACATGCTAAGATTTAAAGGTATTTCAGGCAACTGGCTGGTAAGAAGCATAACTGTTAGTGGAGTCACAGAAGCAAGTGTCTCCTTTAGGGTCACTGACACCGTTGGTGAAGTGCCCAACTTCTCCATGACTCAGCAATGCAGCCATTTTCCCAATGCAACATACTGCATATTTATAATAATGATACTGAAAATGTTCACATTTGTTTAATAAAAAACTAACCAGGGTCACTGAGCCATAAAACACCAATTTTTAGAAGCACAAGGTGAATCCTATTGCTTATGATCACCAACACCATCTCACATGACCCATCCTACTGTGTAAACATTACATGTGTATATTTCCAATAAAGTGAAGAAATTGCTGGACAATACTATAAAAACCAAACCCAACATACACACCAAGGTGTGCACTGGTTAATAAAATTCTGCTCCATCACAATCGTTCCACCAAAGTCCTTTACTAGTACAGGATTGCTGGTCACGGCCTGCACTACAACTACAGTTTAGAAGCGCCAAACAAATGTGTTGCTTACAAACACAGTTCTGCTCATCATGCAAAGAACTGGTGTGCAATACGTAAAATACAAAACAGCAACTGCAATTTTTCAGTCTGAATACAAAAATATGATAAACGCAAAGGCAAAACGTGGCTTCCACAGTTCTTATAATATTTTGGGAATAATATAAAGAAAGGCACATATACTCATAAAAATCAAATCTGATTAAACATTTTCTCCAGTGGTATTTTAACAGAACAACATATATACCATTACTGACCTAAATATAGCATTATCTTATCTAGCATCACTCTTTACATTCATATACATCTTTCTGGCTACATAATAAAACATAGAACTCAGTGTAAACAACATCTGCGTATGAAACAAGCAAAACAGGTAACAGTTAATATTAAAAAAAACCTGTAATATTTAGCTCAAACTAGTTTTACACCAGCTTCATTCCAACAACAATTTCCCAATACAAAACATACAACTAAACACACTCAAACCACTAAATTCCAGTAAGAACATAGCATGACAATTACATAACACAAGCACTCAGTGCCTTAAATTTCTGTTGGGGACTTAATATAAAATCTTGCAAATATCTGTGTTGTTGGGAGATTAAAAAATAAAAAAAATAAATACAACAAAAAATAAGCACTTAAAAATCTGAATTACCCAGCAGCATCTGCAAATGAGTTAACAGAACAAGATCTCAAAATTATAACTAAAAAAAGATTCATATTGTGTATGAAATGTATGTTTACATTGTTAACAGCTTCTTATAACCTCTCCCCCCCATGGACACCTGAAAATCTACTAATGTAAAATGAGGTAGATATAATCTACTTCAACATACAATTGTGTAATAACGGAGTACAATGGAGCATGATCTTTGCGTACAGTTCTGCCAGGCACAGAACTGAATGCACAGAATGAACTTATATTTTAATTATTAACAGAGTTGCATGGTTAAAATGTATCTATACCAGGCTGAAAAACTACATCGCAAGTCTTCATAAGGACTGTACCACTGAAGATATGTATGCATCTGAGTAAACCAATAAACCATGTCACTTCACTTTTTTTTTTTTTTTTAAAAAAAGCCATTTAAAATAATGTAAACTATTTTTTTCCATCTATAAGGGACACATGGATGCTTTCAAATGTGTTGGCCATTGTGGTTACCCAAGGAATTATCCATTTATGTCACTTTTCCCTGATTCAGTACTTTGATGTTGTTGTTAAACTATAAAAACAATACTGTTCTGTAAAATAACAAAGCATTAAAAAGTCCAACACTACTGTGACACATGGGGGAAAATTATGTCATTTTTCAGGGGGAAGGGGGGGTGGTGGTGGCTATTTTCTACATTCAAAATTGTGTTTTCAAGACATACAAACGTTGTGATTGTCTAAGCTGTAGTAGAAACACTATCAGATAAGCTTCAATCAACACTATAACTGGGTAAGTAGCAAACAAATACTGCATCAATATCAAACAGTTAAAACATTACCTTTGGTACAATTAATTTTTTTTGTAATTTCCTTGCACATGCAACTCAAAACTAAATATATTAAAACTGATATTTCCTGAGTAAAAAGTTTAGTCTAGTAGAAAGTTTAACACCTTAAACAAAGTATTTTTAAAACAATTTTAATTGTTAACATAAATATGCTACGTCTCTAAATTCCCTTAAGACAATAACAAAAATATATTTAAGTGTGTTCTAATTCAAATAATCCTCTTCCTAATCTCACCATAGGTGTTAGTGCTAATCCTGAGTTTAACTCTTCTTTAGCTAAAGTAATACTATGTAGAAATTACCAATATATTTTAACAGCAACTCACATTTATATATAAAGAAAACCTCACAAAGTGTCTTCTGTCTCAGCAGTGCCAGAAAGCTAACTTAGTCATTCAGGTTTCTAACCTCTGTTGGTCTGAAACACAAAAAGCTTCCAGGCGTGCATGCCATCGTGGACAGGTCACAGTGGCAACCGAAGGCAGGTTCTGCTGTTGCTTGGTGCTTTAAAAAAATTATAAAAATAAAAAAAATGTGCAGCAGGGACCAAATGCTGATGCTGCATTACATTCGGTTTGCCACGCAACAGTTAAAGAACATGGGCTCAGCTGCCAGCAAGTGTTAACAGGTTTAACAAAGGGGTTGATTTGGCTAAAATAATTTGCATGTGCTACACAAGAACAAAAACAAAAAAAAAACAAAAAAACAAAAAAACAAAGCAAAATCTCAACTTGACAATAAATGACAACTACCATCAGCAACACAGAAAAACAAAAGTCGCGACACACTAATACTTCTCTCATACACACAAACACGTAGAAAGTTTTTGAGCTTCCTTAGACATTCCGCTTGGAGACCATAACAGTAATAAACTGGCCAACATGCTCACGGTTTGTGGGTGGTGCGGTTCTCCCGCAGCACCTTGGGCTCCCTGGGGGCTCTGGAACCCGGGTCCTTCCTCTCCCCGATTCCGCACACCAGCCCTGACCCTGGTCGTCCGCCTTCTTCTGGGCCACACAGCTCCCTTAAGGCCTTGTCAATCTCAGCCTGCTGGGGAGGTGTTCCCCCACCACCTTTGCTCATGGTCACCTGCATGGCACACCAAAGTGCTGTGCGAGCCTTCTGGGTCAACACCCCGAGCTCCTTGATGGCCACTGCCAATGCCAGTACATCTGCAAAAACACAATATTTAGAAGCCCAACCAAAATAACAGCCATAAAGAGCACACTATTTCTTCCTGTCTGGTGAAATGCCAGTGCACAAAAGTTAAAACAACAAAACCCAGACGATAGTGTTTTGTACCCTTGTCGTCGCTGTATCTTGGCACTCCCTGCCTCTGGCGATTGGTGGTGTTGACCACCTCATCCTTGCGACGAGCCTGCGTGAGATGAATTGCCTCAAGGTGGCGGTCCATAGTGGCGCCGATGTTAACATGCACAGAGGAGCCACGTAACTGCTCCATCTTCCCAACCAGGGTGACAACCTACAGACCATTACAAGGATCCTATAAGTAAGTGTGTACACACAATCACTACTAGGTTTAGAAACTTTTAATTCCAGGAATTAAGGTTTAGACCTGTTTGACACCATCACCTACCCTGTGGTGCTCACGCAGCTGATCCACTATCAAGCGGTCAACTCGGGAGGGGTTGGCTGGTAGACCAGGAATGGGTCGGTTGTTGGAGCTGGAAACTCTTCGTCCTGGAAAGTTCCTGGCAAGATCAGCCTCGGTCTATTAGAACAACAAAGATGAAAAACCAGATCCATATAATGGATACATAAAACTTCCATCAACTTCAGTTGGTAATTTCTGGAAGTTTTCATCACAGTGGCCAAAATCACCTTCTTCCTCTCTTTCTCCAAGGTCCTCCACTGCTCATAGCACATCTCCAGCTGCATGTGCAGCTCGCTGGCTGGACCACTGCGGTTCCTCATCGGCCTATATTTGCCAAAGGGGGGAGGGAAGCTGAAGTATGGAGGGGGCACCTCACTGGCGAGCAGCTCGCTGACAAAGGGGGTAAGATGGGTGAGGTCTTCTGCCTGAAGCATTTCCATGAGCTCAGGGAAAGGTAATGCTGGTGGGGGGAGAGAAAAGACAGGGCCACCTTTTCCACTACCAATTGCATGTGGGCCAAACTGGGCAGCTAGAGGGTTTTGCTTCAGATTAGCTTTCAGGAGAGAGAAAGGGGGTGGGATGTGTGAAGAGTCACAGATGCAGTCTTGATCTTGCTTGCGATGGCTGTCGTTATTGTTGTAATGGTTCGGACTGGGACCAGAAAGGACACGAGATTGGGGAAATGAGTAGTTTTTCTTAATCCCCTTCTTGTCACCATATCCCTCTGAGCTCTGAGTATTGCGGCTGCAGTAGAACTTGTCTGAATCTTCAGGGAGGGTTGAGGGTCCCCAGTTCCCAAGCAGGCTGTGCTGACTGTTAACAACTGGTGAAAACCGGTGCGGTTCGGGAAATGTTGGATCCAGTCTGGAATGACCACCAGAGATATTTCGACTCGTATTTCCAAAAGAAGAGGTTTGGGGCCAACCGCTAGAGTGACACTCTGCAGGTTTGGCTCTTCGGTCCTGCCTTGTACTGGGTGACACTGGGGATGTCTGGGGGCGACATGACAACAGGCCAGGGGAAAGCAGGTGGTTGGGTGAAATATCTTTCGGCTGAAATAAATCTGACCTGCAGGACAAGGACATCTGAGAACTGCCAGTAGAACCGCCCTTCCTGCTGCTCCATACTCCATTTTTTCCCATGGGGTTTGAGATTTCCCCATTGGACCAAGCAGATCCAGTCCTTGCTGGCTGCATGTAATCCCCATTTTGGAGGTCTAAGGTGACACCCTGGGTGAAACCATAAAAGAAATCAAGATCATTTAGTTGACAGTGACTGTACTGCTTCCTGTTTGGTGGATATTCATTCTGCATATTTGGACTTAGACTTTCCATCCCTGGCTTCCAGGTCCTCCCACTTGCCTTTGTGTTATGCTGGCTATGGTAATTTTGACATGGTGAGGTGGGCTTCCACAGAGCTGGATGATCAAGATGATCCTCATAACCTCTAGAGAGACACTGCTGCTGCTGGGTCCACTTCTCTCTGGGTGATGAGTCAAAGTCCTGTGGAAACCTTACCTGATCCACAGAACCATTCCCATTTGTGAACTTGTCTTTGACTTGTTCCACACCAAAGTCCTTCTGCAGCTGCGTATTGTTGCTGTTGCTGCGATTGTGAAATGCATACAGTCCACTTGGCATCTTCTCAAAGGCCCTATTTCGGACCTCCTTACCAGCATTTTGCAGGCTCCAGTTAAACTCTTTTTTGCTACAACCTAAGTTTTCCCTCTGAAGAAATGCATTGCCTTCCACAATACTGTCAGCATAAGGCGTCTTAGGAAAATACATGGGCTTACACCTCGAGAAATCTGGGTCTTTCTGGTCCTCTAGCAACCACGAGTCCATTAAGCCAAGGCCATGGAAGCTTTGGTACAACTTTTCCACATCATCTCCCGGTACCTGCTGAAAAAGATCCTGATAGTTGAAGTTACTGACATCAGTTGCATCTTGAATTTTGCTCCCAGTGTGCAGCACTGTCTCTTGCTGGTCGATCTGCCCACTCTCTGGTGGCCACAACGGAAACAACTTTGAAGAAAAATTCCTGAAAAGGACATTTTAAATTTAATTGCAGTCACAGCACTGCCTGAAATGTCCTATAATCTTCAAGAGGAAGAATAAAAAAATCCCTTATTCATTAAGACTGTTTAATTCAAATTAATTTTTAATCAGAGAGGCACAAAATAGGTATGCAAATCTGAATATGTGTAAGCCTGGCCTTTTTTTTTTTTTTTTTAAAAACACCCATCACCTGTATAACCTCCATACTATTAAACGAAGAGGTAATGCACCACTTAAAGCATAAGAAACAAAAAATTACTACTAAATAGTAAATTGATCATGCAAATTTATACTTCAGATCTTACAAAAGGTTAGTGCATCATTTTCTACAACAGTTCAAATAATGCTATACTACTTAGTTTCATTTACAGAAAGATAGATACCCCTCTTAAAATTATTATTACTAATATGCAGAATGGTTTTCTCACAAAACATACCATTCTTCAAAACTCTCCGTCCCATTTGGTTCTTCAAGGATACTGGAGACCATTCCATACACATCAGGAGTATTAGCAGAATAAGGCAGGCTTCCTTGAAACCTATAAAATTGAAAGGAAAAAAAAAGGAAAAAAAATCTGCAAAAAACTTGATTCAAATACAAGCAAAGGTTGGGTTATGAAGATTTAAAGGACAAATTCAGTAAAAGCAGGAAGAGAATTTTCCAGTTATAGCCATTAATTTTGTCAACTATGACCCTTTACGCTGAACTGTGTCTGTAAATGCAAATCTAGATTTCCCATATTGAGTCCTTCAGGGAGACATTTGCCAGGATCCTAGGTCAACCCAATTCTTTTGGGTGGAAGGCTGCAGCCCTATTCACCACAGTACCTAGTGTTCCCACACCTTGTGTAGCAGCGCATCTTTGGAAGTTAATGCAATGAAGAGCATTTGCTGCCTGTCAAGTCTCATTACCTGGTCAGACCATTGGCAGGACCGCTGACAATAGGCTGGATGTCATCGGTGACCACCGACCAGGAATTGTAGAGCAGAGCATTCCCAAGGGCCGAGTCTGGCCTTCCACCAACAGCCATGGGGGACAGTGGCTCGGAGTCCATGGTCTCCAGTCTCACCCAAATCTTTAGATGGACCTTAAGAACACAGTTAACCAGTTTTATGCATAATGGGATGTTACTATACCTGCTCTGAAGGTCATTAATCCTCTGACACCATAGCATTTATCCACCCCTCTGATATCGGTAACTGTTTGCCCAATTCAGGCTCGTGGCAGCCCGGTGCCCCGGCTTTTAAACACTCACACAGAGCTCAGCAGAGGCCGAACGTCAGTGAATGACTCTGGATCTGCCGTGATTTACTGCTCACTGTCAGACCTCCTGGGTCCCGGCTGTGGAACATCGCAACATTCGCAGGTGTTATAGATCTTTAGGGGGGGGGAAACAGACAGACAGACATAAACCAATGCAAGAACAGCCATTATATTTTCAACTGCACCGGAGACGCAGCAATTATGTACTGCAGAAATATGAACAGGATCAACATTTCCTTCAACGAGTAAGGCAGTAAATTCTAAGGCTAGGTGGTCGCAGGCCAGTACAGTTTAGCAAGCAGCAGCGTTTAAACCCATAAACGGGACGGCTGTACTAAGAGAAGAGCGCGTTAAGCAAACCGAAGCAAAATATTCAGATTCACGCACGCGCGCCAACATCCTCACGCAGGCGGGGAGCTGTGCTGATGCGCACCTGCGCGGTTTAGATGTACTGCGCATGCGCGCCCTCCCAGCACGCACCGCTGCCCCCCTGCGCCACCACCCCCCTCCCCCGTCCCAGCCGTGGCGACCTTGGCACTGAGTGCGCCGAAGGGAGACGCTCAGCAGCGGCGACAGCGACGCGGGCACAGCAAAGTGAACACCTGGCCGCGCGCAGCGGTTGGGACGGGTGCGTGCGTGCGTGCGTCCGTCCTGGCAGCAGCCCGTTCCAGACGCAGTCGCATTGCGCGCACCTCGTAATTCCGCGCACGGAGACGCGCAGCGCCCGTACTCGACCGCGCGTCGACATACCCACCGCTGCCGCTGTGCCCGCTGCGGAAAATCGCTCGGTTTCGCTTCCGCCGCGTTAACGTTCCTCACTTCCAGCTCACGCTCCGCGCTTCCCATGCGGCCGCCATTGCAACGATCCCCGGGATCCCTCGCGCAGGAAATGCAGCGCGCTCTCAGGCGCTGGGTGGGTGGGTGGAGGGGTGACGTCACCGGTGGGCGGCGACCGCACGTGCACGCAGAGCGGGAAAAACATGCCCGTTTTATTATGACGGATTTCGTCCAGCGTTCACATCCTGGTGGCCTGCGTTTGGAAACCAGTTCGCACCCCCCAGCGACAGTAAAAATAATAAATATTATCTGCCCGTTTCTGGTTATGCTGTGCAATGGACCTTGGACTATGGTAGCAGCAGTGGAGGGGTTCGTAGCCGCGCCAACCAGTATCTCGTCCAGATCCAGACCAGAAGTCAAAAGTTATGCGTATAAAAGTAACCTTTTTTTTTAATACTTAAATAAAAATACCTGGGTAAAAAAGTAAGTTTAAATATCAGGTTAATTTTTATTCAAAATTATGCTTTTAATGCCATAATTTATAGCCACTACCAATACAATTTTATCTCATGGTATACAAACAAAGCTATACATTTCTTCGGTAAATTATATTTGTTAGACAATAAAATTACATACAGGCTGTCCTCGAGTTACGAAATACTCTATTCACATGCAATACTTACTACAGTCAATAATAAATTAATGATATTGAATTTAAAAGATGAAAATTGTCAGTTTTTTGAGGTTTCCATAATTTTGGTAAACAAATAAACGTCTTTTAGCTGATTAAAACATATACAGTATACATGAACATTTTGTATAATATACACTGCCCGGCCGGAAAAAAAAGGTCACCACCTGGATTTTACTTGGTGTTATGATGTGGGGTTGCTTCAGTTCATCAGGTCTAGGTTCAGCAATGTTATGTGCCCAAAAAAATGAGGTGAGGTGACTACCTGAATATACTGAATGACCAGGCTTTTCCATCAATGGATTTTTTCTTCATATTCCAAGATGACAATGCCAGGATTCATGTGGCTCAAATTGTGAAAGAGTGTTTCAGGGGCCAGGAGACATCATTTTGGCCAGCACAGAGTCTAGACCTTAACCCCACCGAGAATCTTGTGCCGGAGAAGACTTTACGCAGGGGTCCGACTCACCATCATCAAAGATCTTGGTGAAAAATTAATGCAACTCTGGACGGAAATAAATGTTATGACATTGCATAAGCTTATCGAAATGATGCCACGGCGAATTTGTGCCGTAACCAAAGCTAAAGGCGGTCCAACGAAATATTAGAGTGTGGGACTTTTTTTTTGGCTGAGCAGTGTATAACATAGTAGCATAATAACAACATCTGGAACCATTAACAACCACACAAAAACATGCACAGCACTACAACACAATTGAGCGTTTATACTCCTCTTCTTCTTCTTTCGGCCGCTCCCGTTAGGGGTCGCCACAGCGGATCAAAAGCTTCCACTTCCTCCTGTCCTCTGCATCTCTCTCCGTCACCCCCACCACCTGCATGTCCTCTTTCACCACATCCATAAATCTCCTCTTAGGCCTTCCTCTCTTCCTCTTGCCTGGCAGCTCCATCCCTAGCATCCTTCTCCCGATATATCCAGGATCTCTCCTCTGCACATGTCCAAACCAACGCAATCTCGCCTCTCCGACTTTGTCTCCAAACCGTCTAACCTGTGCTGCCCCTCTAATATACTCATTTCTAATCCTGTCCATCCTCGTCACACCCAATGCAAACCTTATCATCTTTAACTCTGCCACCTCTAGCTCTGCCTCCTGTCTTTTGGTCAGTGCCACCGTCTCCAACCCATAAAGCATAGCTGGTCTCACTACCATCTTATAGACTTTCCCTTTCACTCTTGCTGGTACCCTTCTGTCACAAATCACTCCTGACACTCTTCTCCACCCACTCCACCCTGCCTGCACTCTCTTCTTCACCTCTCTTCCACACTCCCCATTACTCTGGACTGTTGATCCTAAGTATTTGAATTCACCCACCTTCGCCAACTCTATTCCCTGCATCCTCACCATTCCTCTGTCTTCCCTCTCATTTATGCAGATGTATTCTGTCTTAGTCCTACTGACCTTCATTCCTCTTCTCTCTAGAGCATATCTCCACCTCTCCAGGGTCTCCTCAACCTGCTCCCTACTCTCACTACAGATCACAATGTCATCTGCAGACATCATAGTCCACGGTGCCTCCTGTCTGATCTCATCTGTCAACCTGTCCATTACCATTGCAAACAAGAAAGGACTCAAAGCTGATCCTTGATGTAATCCTACCCCCACCCTGAAAGCATCCGTCACTCCTACTGCAGACCTCACCACTGTCACACTGTCCTTGTACATATCCTGTACCACTCTTACGTACTTTTCTGGCACCCCCGACTTCCTCATACAATACCACAGCTCCTCTCTAGGTACCCTGTCATATGCTTTCTCTAAGTCCACGAAGACACAATGCAACTCCTTCTTACCTTCTCGGTACTTCTCCATCAACACCCTCAGAGCAAACAACGCATCTGTAGTACTCCTTCTCGGCATGAAGCCATACTGCTGCTCACTAATCGTCACCTCCCTTCTTAACCTAGCTTCCACTACTCTTTCCCATAACTTCATGCTATGGCTGATCAGTTTTATCCCTCTGTAGTTACTACAGCTGTGCACATCACCCTTATTCTTAAAAATTGGTACCAGTACACTTCTTCTCCACTCCCCAGGCATCGTCTCACTTTCCAAAATTCCATTAAACAATCTGGTTAAAAACCCCACTGCCATCTCTCCTAAACACTAAACACCATGCTTGCACAGGTATGTCATCTGGGCCAACAGCCTTTCCATTCTTCATTCTCTTCATAGCTGTCGTAACTTCCTCCTTGCTAATCCATTGCACTCCCCTATTCATAATCTCTACATCATCCAATCTTCTCTCTCTCTCGTTCTCTTCATTCATCAACCCCTCAAAGTGCTCTTTCCATCTGCTCAACACACTCTTCTCGCTTGTGAGTACGTTTCCATCGTTGTCCTTTATCACCCTAACCTGCTGCACATCTTTCCCAGCTCGGTCCCTCTGCCTAGCTAATCGGTACAGGTCCTTTTCTCCCTCCTTAGTGTCCAACCTCTCATACAATTCACCATACACCTTTTCTTTAGCCTTTGCCACCTCTCTCTTCACCCTACGCCTCATCTCCTTGTGCTCCTGTCTACATTCTTCATCTCTCTGTCTATCCCACTTCTTCTTCGCCAGCCTCTTCTTCTGTATACTCTCCTGTACTTCCTCATTCCACCACCAGGTTTCCTTGTCCTCCTTCCTCTGTCCAGATGTCACACCAAGCACCTTTCTAGCTGTCTCCCTTACCACAGCTCACTGGTAACTTTTCACTGCCACCCAGTGCCTGTCTTAATTCCTCCCTGAACTCCACCTTATAGTTTTCCTTTTCCAACTTCCACCATTTGATCCTTGGTTCTGCCCTCACTCTCCTTCTCTTTTTGATCTCCAATGTCATCCTACAAACCACCATCCTATGCTGCCTAACTACGCTTTCCCCTGCCACCACTTTGCAGTCTACAATCTCCTTCAGCCTGGCCCTCCTGCATAAGATATAGTCCACCTGTGTGCATCTTCCTCCACTCTTGTACGTCACCCTGTGTTCCTCCCTCTTCTTAAAATACGTGTTTACCACAGCCATGTCCATCCTTTTTGCAAAATCCACTATCTGACCTTCTGCGTTCCTCTCCTTGACACCATACCTACCCATCACCTCCTCATCTCCTCTGTTTCCTTCACCAACATGTCCATTGAAATCCGCTCCAATCACCACTCTCTCTCCCTCAGGTACACTCTTTGCCACTTCATCCATATCACTCCAGAATTCTTCTTTCTCATCCATCTCACACCCAACTTGCGGGGCATATGCACTAACAACATTCATCATCACACCATCAATTTCCAGTTTCATAACCATCACTCTGTCAGACACTCTCTTCACCTCCAAGACACTCTTGACATACTGTTCCTTCAGGATAATCCCTACCCCGTTTCTCCTCCCATCCACACCATGGTAAAACAGTTTAAACCCCCCTCCGATGCACCTAGCCTTACTCCCCTTCCATTTGGTCTCTTGCACACACAGTACATCAACCTTCCTTCTCTCCATCATATCAGCAAGCTCTCTCCCTTTACCAGTCATACTACCAACATTCAAAGTTCCTATCCTCGAGTCCACTCTCTTAACCTTCCTCCTCTCCTCCTTCCTCCGGACATGCCTTCCTCTTCTCTTCCTCCTTCTTTGGCCAGCAGTAGCCCAATTTCCGCCAGCACCCTGTCGGCTAGCAGTGCTGGTGGCGGTCGTTGTTAACCCGGGCCTCGACCGATCCGGTTTGGAAATTTCTATTTTTGTCCGCATATTTAGTTTGGCAAAATTTTTACGCCGGATGCCCTTCCTGACGCAGCCCTCTCCATTTCCGGGCTTGGGACCGGCACAAAGAAAATCACTAGTTTGTGCATCCCCTTGTGGCTGGATTAATTGAGCGTTTATACTGCAGATGAAAAAAGTGATGAAAATACATTAAAACATTGCCCATGTGTACCTGCACATACTAATACTAATACTGAACAAATACTGAACAACTCTGGGATGAACCAGAACACCGGCCGAAAGCAAGGCCTGGTCACCTGACCTCACTGATGCTCTTGTGGCCAAGTGGCAACAAATTCCCAAAATCTGGTGGAAAGCCTTCCCAGAAGAGTGGCGGCTGTTATAGCAGCAAAGGGGGTAACAACTCCACATTAATTCCCACAGGTTTGGAATGGGATGTTCAACAAGCACATATGGGTGTGATGCTCAGCGGGCCACATACTTTTCTAAAGTGTATGTAAACAGAAGTAAAAAAGTAAATAACAGCATGACAAGAAAGAAAAAAATGAGTCACAGGCTTCTCTGAATGCTTCAGCGTGTTCTTACATTTACTTTCACATTATACACCCTAATCCCTGTTAGAAGATCATCCGATGTATGACAATGTAGTTTTGTCAGTTTAAGATCATACAGTTAGAGGTTTTAACAACAAGCAGAGAACCTTTAGCCTTATATGGGCCTCTTCCTTTTATT